>CP032248.1:49029895-59029895 GCA_005610355.1 Gossypioides kirkii | reverse complement strand
AAAGCATACCTCCTGCCCAAAATGGCGCTGAAAAAATCCTCCCACACTGCATGAAAATTGAAAACATACAGTAAAGAAACAAGGCACTTCTTCAAGAAACGTGAGAAACAGATGAACAAAAGCATTTAATCAATAAATATGAATCCTAGATTGCGTTTATCACCTTTCCTGATTATAAGCATCAGATACTTTTGAGGCGTCACTTTTTTTCCACAGAAAAGGCTCCAAAATAATCTGAAACTGCAGAAGCAGAACTGGATTTATATAGGAATATTATGAGCAAAAGCTATTAAAGGCAAGGAGGGAAAGCAAGCTCCACTTTACACCATGACTATTAGTCGATTCAAAAATAATATCACAAAAGACTGCATGCTAAGTAATCCAATATGCTAGTTGTTTAAAACAAACAAAATTTCTGATCCATTGGCTACGCCCAAAATAGTTCTGATAAACAAACCTTTGATTTTGCTGAAAGAATGCTGCTTGTGAATAATGCGAGAGGATTTGAGGGGATCTAACACGAAAAAATCTTGTGACAACAGTCAGTTCCAACATATCTCAGGGTGCAAGAGTCATACTTTGAGAAGATGTACACTCAAATAGCAGTAAAAGTGGAACATTAGAAGCATACCAACACAGGCACGCCATTTCTCACGATATACCGTTTGTTCTGTGCAATTGGCTGCATTAAACCACCAATAATCAAGTTAATCAAGGAAAGTAATACTCTTACTTTTACTATCATCCTTCAGGAACTCCCAAGTTTTCAGTTGAACTTGCAAAGCAAGAATCGAAATAGGGGGCAGGTGGAGGTGGTCACCACCAACCCCCCTCCTCCCCAAAGTTCCTAAAAGTTATTAATGTTCATATAAAATTTAATTATATACAGTTTGTAAAAGTTGAAAAACCAGGAACACTTACAACTTGCTGCTTATCTTGAATACCAAGATCATGAAACAAACTTCTCACTTCAATCTCACTTTCAGTCTGCACTAATAAATTGAACATTCACATCAAAAAGCAATATCATCATTGCATTTGAAAATTCACACGCGCATTTGTCATCTACTTAACCAGAAAAGCAATTAAAGCATTTCAAAGAAAACAACGTTTACCATTGTATTTGCTCCTTCATCCCATATCAAACCCTCCCTCGAAAAACTTCTTAACTTCCCTCCAGCTCTTCCTTCAGATTCAAATACCGTAACATGTAAACCTTGCGATTTCAACTTATAAGCTGCCGCGAGTCCACTTCATTATAGTCAAAAGTTAAATTAGCTAACTAAATTAACATTTCCAAATTCTAGTTTCTTGATAAATCATCTTTTACTCCCGATCAAAAAATCAAAACAACTATACAAAAATTAAAAAGTTATAACGAGGAGAAATGTACGAAATGTAAAGTTCGAAACCGTACCTAACACCAGCGCCAATGACAGCTACTCTTTTAGCAGAAGCTGAGAAAGGAACAATTCAAAAATCAGCACAAAAACCAAAAGCTAGATCATTGCGAAATTAGAATTTAAGATATTAGATGAGAGAGATAGAGATAGAGATAGAGAGGTATACAGTGATCATCTTTGTTTTCAGTTGACGCCATTTTCGTTTCGGGTTTCGAGATTCCCGATGCTAGCACGCAAAATGGGGCGATATTTAACATTCTTGTTCAGGTTTCGGCCCTCTTTGGGTTACTCTGGTAATCTCCTTGTCTTTTGGGCTTGGCATTAACATTCTTCAAAAAAGGATGTTAAAAGCTATCTACAAGCCCCTTTTTTATTAAGTGTGGGTTTGAATCAACGGTACAATACGATATATTTAATTTATTTTTTATCTCATGTTATAGTATTATTTTCGTATTTAATCTCATCATCATCATTGTTTTTACATTAACTGCAGGCAAATATATCGCCCATTCAAACTTATCATAAGTGTGGTTTTGGATGGGTTGTACTAGAGGTGTTCATGTGTCGGGTTGCGTCAGGTTCAGGTCGGGCTTAAGCATGATATTAACATATTTTATTTTTATTTAAGCCCGGCCTAAACCAAAAATCTAGGCTTAAAATTTTACCCAAATCCGTTCATATTTGCAAAAGATTAACCCAAACCCATTTTAGGCCCGCCTATATTAGTTTTTAATTTTTTTTAAAAATATTTATTTTATTTTATTTTAATATTTAATAATTTTATAAATTCTTTATTTATTGAAAATTTTATATAGTCATTTTAATATGTTTTTTAATGTTTACATTAGAGTAATATTATATATTTAGTATAGGTTTATTTTTTTATGTGTTTTAAATTACATTTATATATAAAAAATAACATAATATAAAAGTATTATAAACTTAAAACGAATTAGATTAGGCCGAGTTTGAGCTTTGAATGTTCAAACTCACAAGTGAAATGACAAAATATTTGTGTTCACCGAAAATGTCAAAAGTGAAGGTACAGAGGACCTTGGCTCCAAAAATGACATTTATAATTTAACATTGTGGGCATTTTTCTAAATTTATAATTTAATTGTAACTCAATCAAGAAAATTAATTTAACTTTTCTTTCTACTTGTATTTAAATTCTTAGTAAAGACCTGTTTGATAAAGTGTTGAAAAAAATTCAATCTAACTAAAAATTAATATTTTCAGCAATTTAAATTTTTACACACATTTGATAACCCGCAATGGAAAAGGGGCGAAACCAGGGGGGCTGACAGTGGCCCTGGCTCCTTTAAAAAGGAAACTTTTTCATTTAGGCTCTTAAAAATTTTTAAAATTTTAAATTAGTAAAGGTAAAATTACACTTTGACCCCTCAAAAATGATAAAATTTTAATTTAATCCTTTAAAAATTACACTTTTATTATCGTAAAAATTATAATTTAACTTCGATTTCTCTTAAAAAAATTTCTAGTTTCGCCCCTGAATGGAAACTAATAAATATATTTTTTTCTACAAAAAAATGTGGAAAATGATAAGTAGATAAGAACCTATTTATCATTGAATAAAGAATAAATTCAATTATTTTCATTTTATTCTATTTCATTTAAGATTATATCATTTTTTATCAAACAATTTAATTATATGTTGTACTTAATTTTAAGTAATATATCAAACTAATTCTTTCAATACTCATTTCTTTAATACTTAAATTTTTAATTTATTGTCGATTGAATCTTAACTCAATTAGCATTGTCATTGTTGCCAGTGCAAGAGGATATGAGTTTGAGTGTGCTAAAGCGCATTATCCGCTTATTTAAAGGTTAGGGAGAGGCTATGTGTAAACTTAGACTTGATCATGGGCCAAGTTGCTCAACTCAACCCGAAGGCTCGCCCATAAAATGGGAGGGTTTGGGCAAAAATATAAGCCCGAAAAATGGACTTAGACAAAAAATGAGGCTTGTTTTCTAAACGTGTTGCGCATCGGGTAAGTTTTTTTGCCTGGGTCCGACCTAAATAAATTAATCATTTTTTAATAAAAAAATATATTGTTGTTTTTTTGCTATTTCTGGTGTATTTTTTTTTGTTGTTTTGATTGCTATTTTGGTGTTGTTTTTTATTGTTTTGGTGTTGCTTTTACTGTTATTTTTGGTTTTGTTTTTGTTGCTATTTTGTTGTCTTTGTTATTGTTTTTGTTGTTATTTTTGCTATTATTTTGGTTATTATTTTTGCTGTTTGGATGTTATTTTTTATGCGTTTTTATTATTGTTTTGCTGTCGTTTTTAATATTATTTGAATATTGTAGAACTAATGTTTTATTGTTAGTTTTTCTACTATTTTATTTGCAACTATCTTAATATAAAGAATTTTTAATGTATTTTAAATTTGTTTATTTTTTAATGTTTGTTTTAAAGTTTTTAAGTGTAGTTGACATATTATATATTTTTTAAATGTGTTGTATATAATAAAATAATCTAAAAATTAATACAGGTCGGGCTCGGGTTTGACTTCTATAATTCAAGTCGGACATGGATAAAATTTTAGGTCTATTTTTCTGGCCGGGTTCGAGCCTAGCAATTGTGTCTAAAATTTTGTTGAAGCCCGGTCCGTCCCATGATCAGCTCTATGTGTAGTTTTAAGCATTGTATTAAAAAAAGACTAGGAATCATGATCATACACTCATATGAAAGGAAGTAAATAAAAAATCAATTTATTAAATATAAACAACTAAAAGTTATGTTACTTGATTATTAATAAAAAGTCATGATTTATTCTTGTAATATGTAATGAATAATTGCGTTCGTTCTTAATAGATGTGACTAGGCATCTAATGAATAGTTATTTTTATATGAAGTGACATTAGAACTCCTATAAAGAGGAGTGAATTTTCATTTGTAAGGTACACCAAAAAAAATCAAAAAATTTTATTTTGTTCTTATTCATCTTCTAATATTCTTAAGTTGTTTTATAAAGAAGTATTACAGAAGTTTACTGTAGAAATTGATATTATCGCTATGTTTCGCTTAATACTCAATGAACTTTTTCCGTCAATGCAAAACGTAAACAGTCATTGGATTTCATTGTATCTTTGAGGTTTATTTGTCAATAACTTTTTTGTACACCAAAACATAGATGAGAACGAATAAAACTTTAAAGAAAGTGACATTGATGCACACATTAAAATCTTCCGTTAATTTCTTATAAATTTATTTTTATCCCAAAATACCAACAAAAACATAAGTTAAACTGCTTTTATTTTATTATTTGGAGGGGGGAAACAAGGGGAGCCTATGAATGAGCGCAAAAGCTAAAAAAATGATAGCAGAATGCAAGAAAAGTAGGAGAACAAAACCTTGAAACTTGCTTTTAAAACCAATATATACTTTAAGTTTCCCCTAATCATCGTTACCTTTATTTTTATGCAAAAGAATATTTGCGTTTATCCCACCAAATTTGATTTTCAGGATTTCCTTCCTTTTGCTTTGTAGATTTTAAGATTTTTGGAATCTATTTTCAAGAGATGTGGTTCCTTGTTTTTGTTAAATGTAAAAGTATAAAATAAGAACAAAAAAAAATCATTATTTGATTTCTTTAAAAAATTTAATTTGAATTATTAATGTAGACATTGTAATATATAAAGTGGTAGCTACGTTGATAATTCAATATAAATTATAAAATAGAGAAGGAAAAGAAAAAGAAAATAGTAATTAAAAGAGTTACAAATACACACTACGTAAAGATGTATACATAAGCTCAAGTTTTGAAAGTTATTAACACGTTAAGGTTTCTTTTGGATGAGTGATGATTGTGGTCATTAATTTCACAATTATAATTATTTTTAATCTTATCAGGAGTAAATATACTTCTCGTCCAAAAAAAAAACTCTAAAACTAAGTATAATATTAAGAATTGGAAGATACATTTTGAAATAAAGGTTGGTGGGAAAACAAGTATGGATTGAAGAGGGTTGGTGGAACAAAGCAATTAGGGTTTGTTGGAAGTCATAAACACATTTCAATTTTGAAGTTTAATTTCACAAAAGCTTGGCGCCGAAGCAATGATGATGAATTTGGTTGCCAATGCCCCCGTCTCCTATACTTGTCAACTTTTGGTTGGAAATAAATTGTTGGGAAATCAATGAATTTGATTTGAGATTGTCTCATTTGTGATACACAATTTGAATCATCTTTGTGCCAAGATTGTGAGGTCCAACTTAAAGTTATGGTATGAAACTCTTTTTAATACTCAAATAAATTGTTTTTTTTTCAAATAAAGTGACATTATTTGAATATAAAAACATATGCTAAAGTAAAATTAATCATTCCATGCAATGTTTGTTTTGGGCTCAAATTGCTACTTTAGATTATGTAATAGTATATGCTGGGTGAAAGTTAGAAATTTTTCGTCGAAATTAAATTATACATTTTTATAATAGTAAAAATATAATTTCGTCATTTTAATAGTCTATATCTTTATAATTTTTAAAGATTAAATCAAATTTTTATCATTCTTGAGGGTTAAAGTACAATTTTATTAATATTATTTTAAAATTTTATAAATTATAAAGAACTTAAATAGAAAATTTTCTATTTTAGATAGGTCGACCCCTCTACCAACTCTTAGATCCGCCCTTGACTATATGCTTTTATATCTGAATAAAATATTGGGAAAAATAAATGAGAATTTTCATTTTCTTTCAAAACAAGTTCGACATTGCTAGTTATAATTTTCATTTAAATTCATTGTTTTTTATGACTGTTGTGATTTTAGTCTCACTACTAAGTTGTATAGCAAAAACAAGCTCTCTTCATGAACTATTGCATATCAAAAATTTCATGTTTAATTAATCATAATATTAATTTGGACCTATTAAAACAGACAAATTAAATTATATTAAATTAAAGTAAATAGATTAAATTTCATAGAAAAATTAAAATTACAAATAAATCATTTTTAATTTTCATTCAATTATATATTTTTTAGATAAATTAAAAAATTAAGTACTGAAAATTTAAATATTAAATTTAAGATTTTAATTGTTTAATATATTGCTTAAAATTATATATGGAATGTGATTAGACTATTTGATAAATAATAATTTAAAAAATTTAACAGATAATATAAAAAGAACAAAAAAATTAAAAAAACTATAATAATAAATAGCTCTCTATTTACTTATTATTTTCAACAATATTTCACTAAAAATATTATATTCAACTTATTTAATTTTTGAAGAGGTTATTAACATCTTAATTTTAGGAATTCCCCCTGCTGTTCTCAGCATCCAGCCTATTCCTATGAATTCATAGCCGTATAGGGTAGAACATTAATCGTGACTACTGACCAACCCGTATCTGCATGGGCTAAAAGAGAAATTAAATTTAAAAGAAAAAAAAAGCATTTTGTAAATTAAATCATTTTTCATTTAATATTTAAAATTTTATTTTATTTAAGATGTATATTAATGTAATAAAAATATGGTAGGCGTCACATTATCATTAATTAATTTTAAATAAAATAAAATAAAATTGATAACTTAAATATTATTATTGACGGAAAATTATTGTATGAATTTTTTCCAACATATTATTCATAATCTATTTTCAATTCTTTAATGATATTTCAGTAATTTTTTTCATGTTATTAACATATAATTTTAGTAATTTTTTTACTTTGAACCTTGAACACAAAACCATAAATTTTAAATCCTAAACTTTGAACTCAACTATGATCTTGAACTCTAAACCTCAAATCCGAATCCTGAACCTCGAACTCTAAACTTACCATAAAACTTAAACCTAAAACTCAAACCTAAATCTTAAATCTTAAACAAGTTTAGGGTTTAAATTTAGGTTCAAAGTTTGAAGTTGGGTTCGAGTTTAGGTTTGAGGCTTGATTTTGGGATATGAGATGTAGGATAAAAAAATATCAAAGTTATGTGTCAATAACATATAAAAATTTATTGAAATATTATTAAATAATTGAAAAGGGATCATAAATAATGTGATGAGAAAAATCCACCAAATAAATTATTTATTATTGATAAAGAAAATCTTTAAATATCAAAATAAAAAGTGATATAATTTATTTAAGAATGAATTTTGCATTTAAGAAAATAAAAGAAATGGAAAGCCATGCCGATTGCATGCATCATTAAATCCGAAGCAGTATAGGTGTCCGACTCCGTACCTTGGTACTGATATAGGAAAGATCGTCTTTTTGAACTTGGAAAATCGAAATATGGCTATTAATTACGTCCACATGAATTGGATTGCTGTTGCCGTTGACCACTATCACTGTTAAATATTTATCTAATCTCTTCCCTATACAAAAAGTGTTGATAGAAGATGGAGTTGGAGGAACATGTTTCCAGTTTCTCCCCCTTACACGTATGGCCTGCCCCATGCTTGCCCACAGCCAACCCCCACTCCTTCTTTTTTAGGTTTTTCAGCCACCTATCAGTGTTCCACCTGCATTACTCCAAATGTTGAATTACTGAATGCTTGGTAAATAAATATTGGGTTTATGTGTTAAGTTATATTGTATTTTTAAAAAAATAATTTAAGTTTAAATTTTGAGAGATATAATTACGAATTTGAAAAAAAAATTATGGATCATAAAATAACCTTTAAAGATACCATCATCATACCAAATAAAAAATCCCCGAGGCATTGAATAATTGTTTTTTACGTACCCTTTTCTCTAATAATAAATATAGGTATAATGAATATTTTTAGCCCTTTAGTTTTATAAAAAAATTATTTAAGCCCTTCATTAAATTTTCGTCTCTTTTAGCCTTTTAATTTGTATTTTTCTTTTGTCAAATCACTTCAAAATAAATAGAAAAGTTAAAGTTTGTTAATTTTACTGACTGAGATACAATGAATTACCACGTGCATGCCACAATAGCAATAAATTATTTTTAAAAATATTTTTTATATTTTTTAAAATAACTTTGATAATATTAAATATTTAAAAACAATTTTATATTTTTTGAATTTTTAATTTTTTTAAAAATTAATTAAATGATGATGTGTTATCTACGTATATATCACATCAACAAAATTAAAAATATTAACTTTTCATCAATTTTAAAAAGATTTAACAAACAATATAAATTTAAAAATTAGAAGAAATAAAAATTTAAATAAATAACTAAAATAATTTTTTTGAAAAATTGAAGAATTAAATAAATTATTATGTCATAAATATAGATAAATGAATTGGATTGGAAAGGTGAAAAATAAAAATATTATGTAGGACTAAGATCTCCAAAATGGATGTGGTAAGCATGGAATTTTGGGGCGAGATAAAATTGCCTGAGTTGTATAAATCAACAAAAGACGTTGCGCAATTGAGTGGGGCCAAGAAGATCCCCTGGGATCTTGTTCCTGCGTAAAAATTTCAGTACATCCAACTATTCCCTCATATCATCGACTCAAGTCATGACCCACATTTTACACCCAGAAAACAACCGTACCGATTGTATACATGACACATGTCAAGATCAAGACACAGTCAAAGGACGGAATCTTTAGATATTTGGGCATCTGTGGGTTCATGACCACAGGATGAGACGACTAAAGTGAAAAGAAGAAATGGTCAAAAGAAGATATGAGTTTTGAAAGGTGTATCAGTGACTGTCAATCTAATTCAAAGGAGACAAGGTTGCTTGTTGCTTACTGCTATCCACTGCTTACTGTATTTGAATTTTGGCACTAACAGCTGCTAAGCTAAAAGGTAGGCAGGGGTACCTAAAATGAAAAATAATAATAATAATAATAATAAAATTATATTTTTTGAAAAATAAAAAAATAAATTTTAATTCTTCTAAAAATATAAAATTTTAATTTAATTTTTTTAAAATTATAAAAATATAAATTATTAAAATAATAAAATTATATTTATATTATCATAAAAATTATAATTTAATTTCGACTTTAAAAGAATTTTAGTTCTTCGTCCCTAAGCTTCAACACAAAAGTTCCGGATAATTTTAATTTTCATCCTACAGCCTACAATTAAAGTTCATAAATATCTCCATTCCATATATACCAAGTTGAATATACTTTTGGCTTTTTCTTAAATTAATCTAATTAATCAATTTAATTTTTTTAGACCGTAATTATATTGGACCGGATTAAATTCAAAATTTAGAAGTGAATCTAGAAAAAATTTCAAATGTGCCGGAATTAGATTATAAATTTTATATATAAAAATATAATTATATTATGTGTTAATTTATTATTTCATTATTTTTAAAATGATTAAACATAATTTTTCTTTTTTTTTTTGAATTAAGTGAAACTATAATTTTACTATATATTAACTTATAATAAAAGTATTTGAGAAGGATAAAATAAAATTATTCTATTTTGAGAAGACATATCCCTTAGATTCACCTTTGATAGGGTTAGAACTAAGATGAAGATAAAACTCCAATTAAACATTTTACTTAAAAGGGAATCGAGTTCTTTATCATTCGACGGGTGAATATTTTTATTCAAAATACTACATTTTCCGGTGAAGCAAAGAAGAAAAAACAAAGGGTGGGCGACAGGCACATGTGTTGAAAGCATGCAGCATGTCATGGAGTGATGGGAATGTTGCTTGCTATTTCATTTGCAGTTTCGGTTTGGCTTTATGTTGATGCGCTCATGCATCCCTGTTCTGGATTGGCCCGCCAATCACACACCCCACATCTAATAATTTTATTTTTCACTTCAAGAATCCTATGCTATACATTATACAATTAGCTGGACTGCCAGATTAATTTAATCAAACTAAATAAAATAATTTTCACTGACCATATTGAAAACAAATATATTAGTGCATATTTTTGGGTTGATTTTTTTTGAATTATTATTTAAAATATTATAAATAAAATCAGGGGCAAAGTCAAAAAATTTTTTAGGGAAAATTAAAATTAAATTGTATATTTTTACGATAGTAAAAATGTAATTTCACCATTTTAATATCTATATCTTTATAATTTTTAAATAATTAAATCAAATTTTTATATTTTTAGAAGGTTAAAGTATAATTTTACTTTTATTAATTTAGATTTTTATAAATTTTAAAAAGACTTAAATAAAAAAAATCATTTTAAGGGTACGAGATCCTTTCAATCCCTCACTATGCCCCTGAAAAAAATGCTATTTTAAAAGCAAACATAGCTTTGAAAATGGCCTCTTAACAAATATTATTTTTCGAGCAATGGTTAGAAGATATATCTAATTACCTCATTAATGAGTTCTACAAATGGTATCACTTAGCAGAAAAATATTTAATTTATCAAAATATGTATTTATACTTAATTTGAATACAAATTCTTTTATTAATTAAATTATAACATATAATATCTTCAACCATCAATTGATGGAGTTGAGTTGTGGTTATATCATATAAATTCTTGGAATTGTTTAACAACTAAGTTTAAATGTTGAGTTGAATTAAATCAAAATTATATACTAAAATTTATTCACAAATTTGTTGAAAAAGTACTTTAAAGATGAAATTGAACTAAAATCATGATGTCTTAAAGGAATTGTCTTACCTCAACATCAATTAGTTAAAACATTCTTAATGTAACCATTATTATTAATGGTCACAGTTAGTGATTGCAACAAGTATTTGGTACCAAACTTTTATGAACAAATAAAGTTGCTATATTATCTTTTTATTCCTTATTTTTTAGTCAAACCTGAATCAATTGTTGGAAAGCTAGTCTTTGACTTAAGTGTTATAAAAAGGGTCTTAAATTAGAAACTTGTTGAGTGATTTTTTTTTTAAGTTAGTTGATAAAATGTACAATAAGGAGGGAGTACATAGGAGGTAGTAGTGGTTGCTACGAAGGTCGATTCACCAAGTTGGGGCGAAGAGACGGAGATTATAGAGAATGAAGGTGAAGAAAGTGCTAAGATTGGGAGTTGAAGGTATGTTGATAAAATATTGGCTTGATCTTCTTCAAGAGTCGATCATTTCTTTATCGTTCCTGGAAGTATTTATGGTGAAGGTCCCGTGCAAGATGATGTTAACTTGTTAGACTAGCCATCTGGCCATTATTATGAAGTATGTGGGGGGAATGTTTTTGATAGGACAAGGATGTTTATGACAAGACAGATCCTTTCATTCATTATGATTTGATGAGATAAAACAATTGAGCCTATTTGATGTTTTGTGCCAACAAATTTATGTCCCCGATGAAAATTAAACCATCCTTTGCCCAGGTGGTCATCTAGGAAGGGTGAGCTTGTAGGCGACCTCCTAGCTCGCTGGTGGCAAGCTTACTACTCATGTATCTTTTTTGCTTGCCATGTGTTCTAATACGAGTGGGGTATAACAATATTTTCCCTTGCACCAAGAGGAGGGTTATAAAGTAGCCTTCCTCAAGACGTTTTGATATGATAACTCTCTCTTTTCTAGGTTGCTTCAAATGGTAACTTTATTTTATGATAAAGCGTTTGAGATTTTGCCATAAATGTACTTTGAGGATTGTGTTTTAGGGTAGTCATGATAATGATGAACAACAACCTTTTGGGATAGGTGGTAAGTTTTCATTGGATGTTGGTTGTCCTTTGGAATAGTGCATTTCTTCTTCGAAGTTGTTTTGCCTCCTTTTTTGTTTAAAATTTTTGTAATTGTTGTTGGCGATTTACTGGTCTTTATTGGTTTTCTGGAACGATTTTTGCATTTTTGGAGTTTTTTTATTCGCTTCGCGGTTCTTGTTCTTTGATGTTATCATAATTGTTTTCAACTTTTTTAAAAAATTTGCTTAACAAATGGCTAGGGAAGACAAACGATCTAGCAAAACTTAGGGAAAAGGATAATGATGAGCCTATTTTCAGTCTTAGATATCAGTGTTCCACAATCCATCAGGAGATAAAAAACTTACTACTATCACATGGTTTACTCACTAAGCATCACAAGTACTTTCATTTAGGACGTTCTGTACAACTTCCACATGGCATCAGGTCAAGCGAATAGTCTCTCCTAGATACCGTGGTAGTTTTCTAATACCTTGGGGGTACAAGTGTATTTTAGTGTGGTTGGTGGGATCGATGCACTTGTGCCCAATTAACATTTCGGTGCGTATTTCATGTGATGGTGAATTATTCTGAGTATCCTTATTATAACAAATTTGGGTAATAGAGATAATAATGTAACAATGATATATTGAAGATGTATTGAACTGGTATTGGATATTGACATTAACATGAGATATGATTTTGATATGTTAAACTAGATGCAAATACTCTAAGGGTGCATCGAAAATTATATCTAGAAATTGAGTAAAGTGTTATTGTGAATAAAATGAAACGATAAGTAAACTATCGGTATATATGTGTATCTATGATATTAATGTGAAATGATTAGTTGGTTACCTTGAATTATCATGTTATTTATGTTAATTTGATTTTTTTTATGTTTATATTTGAGTTCGAATTATGTTAGCACTGCTGAGTAACTATTACTCAACGTGTGGATTTGTTTGTTTCTATACGTAGGTCTTAGATAAAGCTAAAGAAATTTCACAATGGAGCATCCAACTCCCAAACTCAGCTCGGAAGCCACTACGATCCTATTTTGTATGTATATATGGAAAAAAAATCCAATTTAAAAATGGTTTTTTGTCACATAAGAAAATTAAAAAATTTGAAAACAGTGCCAGCTTGTGATATTTATACCAATAATTTTCTTGCAAAAAGTATTGTGCTTTGTGTGAGACGGATACTAGACGTTCTTGGCTTTCAACCAAGCAACCACCTCTGCTATTCTCGTACCACAGATCGCTTTGAGTGTGAGCTCAAACAATCACGGGTCAAATACAGAATCAAAAATAATTTTCTTACTTTCAGTAGAAAAGCAAATCTCTCTCTATAGAAATAGATAGAATTGTTGTTCCTAAAAAATTGAATTTATGCTTCGAAAATAAATTCTGAATATTTTTGGATAGAATAACAATATCTAAAGGTTGTGTGTGTGTTTTAACCATAACAGTACAATCTATTTATAAGGGGAGATTGAATAATCTTTGTTAAATTAGTACTATACAAATAATACTTATCTAATAGAAAAATAAGTCCCCTAGTTCTACTAGGAGAGAGAGGTGGCTAACCTTAGTTAATTATACTAGGGTAGCAGTAGCAACAATAGTAGCAGTGACAGCAACAACAGTAGTAGTAGTAGCAATCTATATATATAGCGTTGGTGTCATAAGTTAACTAGGCACATGGTTGAGTAACGATTAAAATATCCTTACCGTATAAAGTAAATTATATTATTTTTAGGGTATTTTATCTTTTAAGTATGCCTCATATTTCAATTAAATAAGAGATTATTTACAAGTCAAGTTAAAAAATATATTTTTTCTTTTTAGAAGATTTAGTATTTATTAGTATAATATATTTTACATTTATTAGCATAATTTATTTGGCTTACGAATTTAACCTATAAATAGTTTTTTTTACAATATTAGAAAATACTCATTAGATATTAAAATTCTTAACACTTTTGTAGAATTTTGTATAAGGGTTACTTATTTTTGGTTTTCGAGATTTAGTTTTTATGTTCATATTTTATACTATTTGTTCTTTTGTTATTATAGTAAAATTATCTTTATCTGTGGTTTTTTATCCTCTTTGGAGGGATTTTTTTAGGTTAAATTTGTGTGTTCAATTTCTCAATTTATTCCACTATTTTTACTTGTTTATTGCTTAATCGGGTCGATCTCCAATAAGTGGCATCAGAGCTAGTTTAATATCCACATATCAGCCCGTTTAGAGATGACAATAATAAGGTTTGACATTGAGAAATTCGATGGTGTCACGAATTTCAATTTGTGACAACTTCGGATTTGTGACAACTTCGGATGATGACAATTCTAGTTCAAATCGGTTTGAAAAAGGTCGTTACCAAAAAAAGCCCGAGAATCTAGATTAGCCAAAATGAGAAGAGCTTGATGAAAAGACATTGTCTGTAATCCAGTTGTGCCTCGCGAATAGGGTATTATAGGAGATATTGATGGAGAAGACCTCATCCGCCTTGTGAAAAAGGTTAGAAACTCTTTATGCGATTAAGTCTCTGGCTAATCGTTTAGTGTTGAAACAACATCTATTTATGTTTCGCATGAATGAAAGTGAGCTTCTTAGATATCAAATCAGTCAATTCATTATCCTTTTAAATGATTTAAATAACGTTAAGGTTCAAATTGACGATGAAGATCAAACTATACTATTATTATGTTCTTTATCCTCTTCATACAAGTCTTTTAAGGAGATCTTGATTTATGGCAGACACAAACTCGACAATGAGTTTGGTTCAGATAAAAAGGCAGAAAGGCAGATAAGGAAGCTTTCGTTTTGGTAACATCAAAGAAGCGAGACAAAAGGTGTCGCTATTGTAAGAAATTAGGTCACGTCAGAATAGATTGTTATAAACTACGAAATAAAAGGATTGCTGAGAGTAACGAGGAAGATGTAGCTAGTGCTAATTTGGTCGTCGAAAACAGTAATGATTTCTTGTTAGTGTCATCGAACAATAGCTCTGAGCTTACATCCGAGTGGATCTTAGATTCAGGATGTTTTTTCCACATGTGTCCCAACAAAGAATGGTTCTCCACATATAGTTCGGTTGAAAGTGAAGGTTTGTGCATGAGAAATGACTCATCCAGTAAGGTAATCGGTATTGGTACTGTTAAAATTAGGATGCACGATGGGATGATTAGGACACTTTTAGATGTCAGATATGTACCTGATTTACGAAAGAAACTCGTCTCCTTGAGTATTTTAGACTTGAAAGGTTACAGAATTAACATCGAGTTGAACGACATTAAGGTATCTCGTGGGACTCTCATTTTGATGAAAAGTAAAAGGATCGACAGTCTTTATATTCTAGAAGGTTCTACAGTGATCGATGAAACCAAACGTCCCTCGTCCGTTACGGAGTTGAAGTAAACTCATTTGGAGAGGAGGCAACTTAGTCATAGGAGGGGAAAATGTATGACCGTTTTGTTGAAAAGAGATTCTTTTTTGGATGCAAGTTTTGAAAAGTTAGGCCACTGTGTTTGTGAAAATCAGACTTGAGTTAGTTTTGATTTGGCAGTGCACAAGTCGAAGGCTAGAAGTCTTCCAACTTCTAAGTGTAGATTCGACTCAGTTAATTCCCTACATAGTTCAGGATAAGCCTGTGATGGGCTTTGACAAAGATGGTGTTATGGAAATTCGAGTCAAGGTGGAGATTTGTTGAGTATGTCTCATATTTTAATCAAATAAGATGTTATTTACAAGTCAAGTTAAACAAAATATATTTTCATTCTAGAAGATTTAATCTTTATTAGTATATTATATTTTGCATTTATTAGCATAATTTATTTGGCTTACGAATTTAATCTGTAAATAGACTCTTTTATAACCTTAGAAAATACACCTATTAGATATTAGAAGTCTTAACAATTTTGGAGAATTTTGTGTTTACGTTTTGAGGATTTTTTGTTTTCGGGTTTCGAGGTTTATCTTTTATCTCCATCTTCTGTACTCTTCGTTCTTTTGTCATTATAGTAAAATTATCTTTACCCATGATTTTTTATCCTCGTTGAAGGAGTTTTTTCATGTTAAATTTCTGTATTTAATTTCTTAATTTTTTGGCTATTTTTACTTTTTCGATGCTTAATCGGGTCGATCCCCAATATTATCATTTTATATCTTTTATATAAAAAAATACACATAATAAGATTTGAAGCCAAGCTTCTATATTTTTCAAACTTAGAAATTTATCAATTAAACTAAAGCTTCATTTATTAATTATATCAATTTTTATAAATAGGGATAAATTTCAAAATTGAACTATTATTCAATATGCAATGTCTTCAAACAAACAAAAAAAAAAAAGTGCAATGCTATGATGAACATTGTTTTTGTGTGATTTTATACATAAAATTTGATTTGATTTAATTTTCACAAATCACTAACAACATTATCGAATTAGCACAGTTTTATGTTGATATATTGCAAAGAATTATATTAATCAAATATGAAAATAAATGTATGCATTTATTTCTTTAAATGTGTATAATTAAATTTAAATCAAAATTTCACGTATACATATGAATCACAAATCGAATTTTACAAGTATAATTGCATCAAATTAAAATTCATGTATTAATTTATACATTAAAACAAATTTCACGTATAAATTTAATATTTATCTTTAATAAATATATTTTCATACATAATTTTCTATTTGGATATCTAATAATAATCACAATAATTTAATTGATGGATTTAGAAAAATGCCCACATAAGAAACCCGGGCCTACCTCACAACTACCATTAAAGTTTATACTATAATAGGTATTCAAACAATTCATTCTTATTTTTTTTACAATTTAATTTAATTTAATTTAATGCGCTAAAAAAGTAATGTAAAAAAAACATATATGTCGTTTTTTTTAAAAAAAAAATTAAGATTTTACGTGGTTTTAAAAATATTTAGAGAGAAAATTGATTTTATAAAAAACGTGTCTAATTTGAATGTATTTTTTCTTTTAAGTTGTAATTTTTAATTTTTTTCTAACAATTAATTTTTTATTTTATGTTGTTTTAAGTTTTTATTTTATTCAATTAATTATTTAAAAAAATTACCATAAAAATATTAAATTCAATCAATCATATCTAATAAATTTTAATTAATCATTTAAAAAAATATTAACCATAAAAATATTAAATTCAATCAACCATATTTAATAAATTTTTAATCAATCATTTAAAAAAAAATCTTTACCATAACAATATTAAATCCACCTATGGACTAAATATTTTTAAAAATTCGCAAAACTCTAATTTTTTTAATTTAAAAAACGGCAGATATCTTATTTTACCAAAAAGTAAAATAAATAAACAAGCTGCCTTCCTCGCTTCAGTATCTGGCGCTCACTTCTTTGAAGTTTTTTTCTTTTTCATTTTTGTTAATATTTTAAACCCATTCTGTGTCTCTCTCGAGCTTAGCGTATATATCCCCTCGTATGCTATCTAACACCTGAAACTTACATCGAAGCCTGTAAACAATGACGGTGTTTTCCAGCAGTAGACAGGTGGTTCCCGTCGATTACGAGGCTGAAGTTTCTCAGCGTCTCCTCGACGCTTCGTTATCTGGCGATCTGAAGTCCGCTCTTGAATGTCTCGCCGATCCTTTCGTCGATGTCAACTTCGTTGGTACCGTTTGCTTGAAAACGAGGAAGACCGAAGTTGTTTTGAGGGAAGAATCCGCGGCTGAGGTCCGCTTTGAGTATGAAGAGTTTAAAACTGATGTCACCGCTCTTTTCCTAGCTGTTCATGTTGGAAATCTCGCTCTCGTTAAGAAACTATTGGTAATGCAGTAGAAAACTTTTGTTTTCTTTTTCCTTTTTGTCGATCGGGATGTAATTCAAACTGTTTTATCCACGTCGCGTTTTTTCCGTTATTTTTTTTCTCGTTTTGATGATCAAATTTGAAATCTTGCCTTTTTTCTCTTTTTCAATTTAAATTTCAGAATTTTCAACTGTCTCATTTCCCTTGTCGTTTTGCTTGGGATTCTCAAGCGTTTTAACCTCTTCTGCCTTTCGGTTATCTTGAGTTGGTTTTCGCAAAATTGTTAACTAATTTTGAGGATTCAATTATTTTTAAAAAGGTTTTGTTGAATTTTTTTAAGTGTTTTGGAAATTAGTAACTTGTCACTGAAATCAATGTTATGAGTCACTAGAGTTAGATCGCTGCTTCAAAAGTCCCTAATTTTGACAGCATTGTCGAAAGTTTAGTAATACACCAATGGTATCAAGGAGTGATGTGGTGATTTATTGATTTTGAAGCTTTCACATCCACTCTCTGTAACTCCATGCTTGGCTACAAGAAAAAAAAAGTTGGAGTGGATATGATACTCACTTTGAAACAAAATTTTCAAATTCAAATTTCAATCGACTGGTAGTTTGGTGATTTCCTAATCTTTTTCGAACTGCTAAAAGAATTTAATATTTAAATTGCTCGTAATTTCCTTTCCTTTAGATACTTAGATTCTTTGATATAATTATATTCTGACGCTTTTTCAACTTTTTGGTTTTCTCAAATTGAGGAAGCTAAGGTTACATCTTATTCTAAAGACTTTTGTCTTCCACGCTTTGTTGCTTTTCTCCTGCTCCGGTCCCAAAATTTAAATTAACAATGCCTATTACGAGATTACCGTAAAATAATGAAATGAAAATTTATAGATTCAAGTAAGCTTCCTTAATTCACGGTGGTAATTCCATTTATTTTTCCTTGAATCTTTACCGAGAATTCCTGATATGGGCAAGAAAGTATTCCCTTGATTTGAATACATGAAGTAAATGTTTGTGATACGCATGTCTTTTATATTTTATTTATAAACAATAAATGCATTGATGAATTGCAGAAATACTTGTAATAACACCTCATTGCTTATGGCTGAAACTGAATAATGTCTTGGTAAATTTAAGATTGCTGCATCATGGTAGCTTTTCTGGGTAGCTGCTAATATTTTTTGTCAAGAGAACTCTGACTAGGCTATTCAAGCATTTCAGTTCATTTTCAGCTTATCATTTGTTAAATCAGATGAACCTGTTTCTGGACGTTGATGTCGAAGTCGCGTCAAAGAAGTTGCTGTCTGGATTGGCAGTGAGAAGATAGGCTGTCCTAGACCCAGTTTTTTGTTTTAGTGTCTGTCATTTCCGTTGCTTATCGGTTTGATAATTATGCGTTAAGGGCAATTAGTCCAAGATATTTAGTGTTCAACTAGATTCAGAGCTGTCCTGTTTTCTCTTCATCAACATGGTTTTTCTTTTCAGAAGCAAATTCAGTAGATATTTTTTTTATTTAGAAAGACAGTTATAATTTGTGGTATTTTATTTTGCATTAAGTTGGAAAAATTTATATTTCTTATACTAGGAAGATGTAAATTAATGTAGCACTCGAAAATAAGAAAGATAGTTTTATTGATTCTCCAGGGCGAGAAATATGCTCTGTGAGCCCCATACTGAGTTGTCACTGACCATTGGCTTGAGTTTGAAGTACAAAACAGTACACGATGCATCTCCCATCTCCTCTTTGATTGAATTCTTTGTGCATTTCTTGAAGAACGTTCCATGATTCTCTGTCTATGAATCAGTGTTGTTCCCTTACTTTCCTTTCCCAGTTTTTGTTTGTTTGTGGCTGTGGATTATTTTATTTTATTTTTATGAAGATTGAAAAATACTTACCATGCTAGTGGTAAAGTACAAGAATGATTGTAAACTATAACTCCAAAATGAAGTCTTCCGTTTAAATTCCATAAACCTAACTTAAAATATCAAAATGAAAAAAAAAACCTTTGTATTATGCACTAAATTTTGTACACTTTTGGATGACAGAGCATAGGAGCTGATGTGAATCATAAACTCTTCAAGGGCTTTGCAACAACAGTAGCCGTGAGGGAGGGTCGACTTGAGATTCTGGAAATATTGCTTAAAACTGGGGCTTCTCAGCCAGCTTGCGAGGAAGCTCTTCTGGAGGCAAGCTGCCATGGGCAAGCAAGGCTAGCAGAATTGCTAATGGGCTCTGATTTAATCCGACCACATGTTGCAGTTCATGCTCTCGTCACAGCATGCTGCAGGGGGTTTGCGGAAGTGGTCAACACTCTTATGAAGGTAAAACCATATACTCGCTGAATCATGCGCATCACTTTACAACTTCATGAGGCTCTGAAACTCACTAAATAGAAGTGTGATGGGGGGAAGTTCCAACAATTTTGATGGGAAATACCAGATGGCAAAACAAATAGGAGGTGCCGGGACCAGGACATTTTATCGTCCTATAATAAAACTCACTATAAGTTGGGTGATAGGCATGAATGCCCTTATTGCTGATTTAACTAACAGATTTCTAGTGTTATTTAGTTGATCCTCCAAGGGAGCAAAGACCGGGAATATTACCTAGCTCTTTGAATACTTACATTTTATATGATAATCTAATGGCTCTCCTGCTCTATAACAGTGTGGTGTTGATGCAAGTGCAAGTCATAGACAGCTCCTTCGGTCGTCTAAACCTTCCTTGCACACAAATGTTGACTGCACAGCACTTGTTGCTGCTGTGGTTAGTAGGCAGGCCTCCGTTGTTCGCTTGCTTCTACAGGTGATCTAATAATTTAGTGTGCTGTATGATTTACACAACTTTCTCAAACTCTGAAATAAATGCTTTTACATAATTAACCACTACGTGGTTAAGTGGGTTCGTGCCACTTATTGTCCTTCTGATCACTAGTTTGAAATCAGAAAGCTTTTTAGATTTTTTCCTAATCTTACATTTGCATATTCAAATAATTGAATTCATCTGGTTCTAGTCAACCTTTCTTGTATTTGTTTCAATTAAGAATAGTTCATTTTAGCAAGATAGTTTACAATTCCCCGGATTAATTGACAAGAGAGTTAAAAGAGTTGTATTGGTTAAGCAGTCCTCTACTGTTATTTCATGCCTTGTAAACTACTTAGACTCGTTGTCTTATTTATCCAAAATCTTGAAACAGGCTGGGACCCCCATCGATATTAAAGTAAGTCTGGGAGCATGGTCATGGGATACAACTACGGGTGAAGAGTTTCGAGTGGGTGCAGGATTGGCTGAGCCCTATGCCATCAGTTGGTGTGCTGTAGAATATTTTGAAGATAGTGGTACCATATTACGGATGCTCCTTCAGCACCTTCCTCTTGAGACACTTCATCATGGAAGAACCCTCCTCCACCATGCAATTCTTTGTTGCAATGCAGGAGCAGTGAAAATTCTCTTGGACTGTGGTGCAAATGTAGAATGTCCAGTTAAAACCCTGAAAACCGAGTTCTGTCCAATACACATGGCTGGCCGTCTTGGCTTGTCAGCAGCCCTTCAGTCCCTCATTGATGCTGGTTGTGATCTAAACTCCAAGACAGATTCTGGTGACACAGCTTTGATGGTTTGTGCAAAATACAAGCATGAAGAATGCGTTAAAGTGCTGACAATGGCTGGTGCTGACTTTGGCTTAGTTAACGTCTCTGGTCAGTCAGCTAGTTCAATCGCTAGATCGAACCAGTGGTCCCTCAGTTTTCTGCAAGCAGTGCTAGATGCAATCAAGGTTGGGAAGATCCCCAAGTCGAGCAGCATTTCAGTTTTTTCTCCTTTAATGTTTGTTGCTCAAGCAGGCGATGTTCAGGCTCTAAAAGCTCTGATAGGAAGTGGAGAAGTTAATATTGACTATCAGGATGATAAAGGTTTTTCGGCAGTAATGGTTGCAGCCTTGAAAGGTCACGTTGAAGCATTCCGTTTGTTAGTCTATGCCGGGGCTGATGTTAAGCTGTTAAACAAATCTGGTGAAACTGCTTTTACGTTGTCCGAACTGAATCAGAACCGTCACCTGTTTGCGAAGGTGATGCTTGAATTTGCACTTGAAAAGGGCAATCGCAATGCCGGAGGCTTCTATGCTTTGCATTGTGCAGCACGCCATGGAGTATTGGATGCTGTTAAATTGTTGACAAGCAGAGGCTATGATGTAAACGTCCCTGATGGAAATGGCCATACTCCACTTATGTTAGCAGCTAGGGAAGGTCACGGTTCCATGTGTGAGCTCTTAATCTCACACGGTGCGAATTGTTATTTCAAGAATGCTAAAGGGGAAACCGCACTGTCTCTTGCCAGAAAAACTGTAGGCCTGAAAAGTGATGCAGAACGCGTGATTCTGAACTCGCTTGCTCGCTCACTCGTTCTTGAAGGTACCTCTGTAATGAAGCATACCAAGGGAGGAAAAGGAAATCCACATAGGAAACAAATGAAAATGGTGGGAACTACCGGGGTGCTGCAATGGGGAAAGTCAAGAAAACGGAATGTGATATGCCGAGAGGCAGATCTAGGGCCGAGCCGAGCCTTTGAAAGAAACAGGAGTGGAAAGGGCAATGCTAACGAACCTGGAGTGTTTCGAGTAGTGACCACTAAGAACAAAGAGGTCCATTTTATGTGCGAAGGTGGGTTAGAAATGGCAGAGCTATGGGTGAGAGGAATTAAGCTTGTAACAAGGGAGGCTATATTCGGCAAACAACCAGAAAGATAGATAAATAGAGATGAACTGGAGAGAGTTGATATTTTAGATAGATTTCTATTTGTATAGATGTTTGTAGAGCTTTACTTCTTCGTCTTGACGTAGTTTGAATGCTTGATATTTGGTTGTAAAGTCAATGCCCTGCTTCGTTCCATTTATGGTTTCGGTTTTCAAAGCAAAATCGAGATTTAGAGCTAAGAATTGCATCCCAATTTGTTGGATACGATACGAAAACATGATAAAGATGTTATAACAAATACAATACCATTTGTTCCTGGCAAACTCCTGAAGCAGCAAAGCCATAAATTACACTACTCTCTGTCAATGGTAATACTTCTTTTACCAATCAAAAGAAATAAAATGAACTGACCAAACATTCAATCACTTGAAGACCCATCATCATCATGATCTTCATGCTCTGTAACAACTTTCTCTATGAACCTCTTTCGAACTCCTTCAAGAACAGACGCATTGCTCCCACTTTGACCATCATTAAGTACAGGATCTGATTGACAAAGAACTAAGGCCACACCTATATCACATATAAAAGAGGAACAAAATTATGTTGAAATAGGATGCCAAGCAACTGCTGAAATGCAAAAGAAAGACAAAGAAATGTGCAAAACAAAGATCGAAGAGCAGTAAACATAATTTATTTGAAATACAAGACGGAAGAAATATACAAGTGAATTCCTTCACATATAGCATACCTTCAGGCGTGCATCTGCGGCCAAAACTACGCAAGCCTACATAATTTGCTTTCACCGCTCCGTTGTTATACACCAAGACTGTGGGAAGATTACGATCTGGATAGTTAGGAATGCAATCTGTAGATATTATCTTGACAAACTTTGTTGCAGGGTATTTAACTGCCAATTCTTCCAAACACTGCAAAAGCAGCCCACACTCCGGAAATCTATAAGAGATGCCGGTAAAGAAAAAAATCAGCCAATGCAAGAAACCTGTAAACTCTCTTAAACTTAACAGCATGGCATTAGCACCAATTTTATATGAGCATGACCATTCATACATTTCATGGTTCCAAGTCTTAGTTTTCATTCTAAGTTTATCGAATTTTGAAGATAACTATAGAATATAGAGCAAAGACAAGGGAAATGTGCAACATCAATGTAAAATTTATGGGAGCAAGATCATTTATAAATTTCATGGTTCACAAGTTGTGGATTTATTCGCATTTATAAACCAGTAAGTCCGCAGTTCCTATTGAATTTCATTGACATCCATATAATATCGAGCAAAGAAAAGGGGAATGACACGGTTAGAATGACTAGGTATTATACAACACTTGAAGATGCAGAAAGCACCAAACATTGCACTAAGCAAATAAAGCCCATCAATAACCGAAAACTGGAACAAGAAGAGGAATAATATATTATGATGAGCATAAAGATTCTATGATGCCTATTTCGATGCATACAAAGAAAAATAATTGTTATATTTTTAATAACTAATGTTAGCATAAAAAGGGATCAACTATTTCAAATGTTAATACCCTTCTTTGTAGAGAATGACAACAACCCACACATCCTGAGGAGCTTGCGAAACCTCCCGTACGAAATCGGATCCGGAAATTGGCATAACCGATCCATACTTTGAAATCTTAACAGCTTCCCTCATCTCAGCCAGCCTCTTCTTTCTATCAAAACAACACCATTTTGTCAATTGAACTTCAGAAACATAGATATCAATGAAAACCCAGATTCTAATGAATTCAATCACAAGGAAAAAGTTCAATCTTTTTTAATCAATCATAAATCTGTTACAAAAATAATAATCAACCTGGTATAATCTTTTAAGTTAAATAAAAACTTACTCTTTATTTTTCATCCATTTTACAAGCTATAGAATATGAAAACTATCCTTTCAACTGATATATTTAAAAAGATCATCTAAATAAACGAAACCATTAATTAATTCAATTAAAAAGGATCAATAAAGTCTTAATCCTCGAAATTAAATCTGAACAAAAAAATCCAGATAACTAAAGAAAAAAAAGTTAAAGAGTAAACCTGTATTCTTCAAGGAATCTATCATCATCGAGATCATCTTCGATTTCTTCAAGTTGTTCTTCAGTCTTTTCATCGATCCAAGACTTGTCCTTAGGCACTGAATCCGGGTCAGGTGCGGGTTCAAAAGGGTCAGGCTTGAAAGCTGGTGGCTTTGGGGGTAAATTCCCAAGCTTTCTTTGAATATCATCCCATTGAGTGGAAGCTCCTTCGACATCTTTGTAAACGAAATGGTAATCCGCCATTGTTTTACAGCAATCGGAGCTTCCTCTTTGGATCTCTGCTTCTAGTAAGAACACAAAGGAAAAGAAGAAAATTTGAAAAGAAGAACAAAGATTGAGAGGCTGCTAATAGATCAAGTCGGGCCCAAGTAGAGAGGCCTGGTAATAAACCATAAGGCCAAATTTATGTTTTAAATTTTATTATTAAGTAAATCAATTTAAAGTATAACAGAATTAACATATACTGCAAAAAAATATCTTTGAATTTTTTTTTCAATTGCTGTTCAAGTTAAAATATATATTTTATTTTTAAAACCATAAAAATTTTAAAAATATTAAATTTTTTTAAACAGTAAAGTATTAAATCTGTTCTAATTTAACTTTATTTGATTTTTTTTAATAATATAAATGCTAAATTGATTCATTTAATAATAGAGGGACTGATTTGATGATAGAGACCTATTAAATACACTCATCTTTAAATTTCATAAAATATTTTTCAGCTGTTTTTGAATTTTTTAAATAAAAATAATAAGTTACTTATGACAAAATGATAAATTGTTATTCAAATCCTTCATTTCCGTTATAGTTTATGCAACGCATCATTGCACCTTCAACGTTGGAAAAACAATTTTTGACACCATATGCTAAATAACTCATTTTTATGTTTAAAACATTTGTAAGATTATTTTTTATAACAAGCAGGGCGAAGTTAGAAAATATTTTTAGGAGTTAAAATTATATTGTAATTTTTACGATAGTAAAAATGTAATTTCACCATTTTAATAGTCTATAACTTTATAATTTTTAAAGGATTAATAAATCAAAATTTTATCATTTTTAAGGATCAAAGTGCAATTTTATCTTTATTAATTTAAATTTTTAAAAATTTTAATAAGTCTAAATGAAAAAATTTTGATTTTAAAGGAGCCGAGACCCCTACAAGCCCCCTAACTATGCCCTTGATAATAGAATTGTTAAAATATAAAATTAATTAGCATATTACTAGATAGATTACATTATTTTATTTTTTATGAGAAATTAAGATTTTAATGTTTGGTTGATGAAATATAGACTACTTAAAACATATCCTACTAAATTTTCTTTGTTATAATATTTTTTTCCTTATAATGTATAAGTAAAATAATTGAAATAATTTTTCTTTTTGGTGAATTATAAGGGGAGGGTAAAATCCCCATAACAATACAATTAACGTAACTTGAACCCAAATCACATCTGAAATAATGAACACTTTTAACCATCAAACCAACACATTAAATTCATAATTGAAATAATTTTAGACATTATTAACATGCAAATTATTTGTTGACCATTGATAAAATTCTGAATTTTATAATAAAATTAATAAACTAGCATATATCTTTCAAAACATATTTAAACTTTATTTATTTTTTTTCAAAAAAATCAATTGCACTTATGAAGATTTAAAAATAATAATAAATATGCATATTTTCAATTCAAATGTGAAATAACACCAATTAAAAGTGTTTGGTAAAACTTAGTTAATAGCTGAAAACTGATTTGTAAAATAACAAATAAGGGTATGTCACATTTTATTGTTAAGTATTGTTTTGTTTAAAATACTTTAGTTTTTATTGGGTAAACTTATTGAAATAAAATACTATTACCAATTAATTAAAACATTCATTATAGAAATTAATTAGTGAATATTTTTGAAAAATTAAATAAATAAATTTCTTAAGTTCTTTATTTGCAAATATTAACCTTGTAAAAATTGATAAATATTAATAATGTATCAATATAATTGTAAAAATATTCTTAGTGATAATTATGTCACACTTTGAATAAATTTGTCAAGTAACACATTTCAATTAATATAAAGTTGCATAAGAAATCATTTTACACAAGTAAATTGAAAATAAATTAAGAGTACATAAATATTCAAGGATGAATAGGTTCGATTGAAAATTTTTGGCAACAATGTTGATTTTTGTAGATTCACGATGGAGTTTTATTTTTAAATTTATTTTGGACTTTGAAGGTGAAAATGAAAATGGGAGAATGTGGCAAAACGAGTAATTTTTTAGCAAGCATGGTCAGATATATCATTTCACTATCCCATTCCCAATCAACTGTTGAAAAAAACTGTCCATCTCGACATTTTTTTTGAAGGTTTTAGCTCAACAAGTTCTTGCAAACCGCCATTCACTAAACACTACAATTAGAAGATTTGACTACCCAATCTTCTATTTGTGCCCAAATTAGTTAAAAAAAAGTTCAAAACTCCGTTGAACAAACACCTCAAAGTCTTGAATAAAGTTTTGTATAATTAAAGTAAATCAAATCTAAATATATAAATATTAATATAATTAAAGGGAATCTATTTTGATAAAAAAAAATGTCTTATTTAATTAAATTAAACTTATAAAAAGAAAAAGTAAAATTGTGATAAAATCAATATTACTTTGAGAATCCTACATTATCTAATGAAGAGGTGGTAGTAAGATTACTTCTATATTACCAAATTTGAGCATTGTTTAGAATGCTAAATACCTATTTTAAGGTAATATTCGAAACCCAAATAAGGTAATGTAATTTCAGAATTTTCTATAAGATTTCGTGAACCGAATGCTCTTTAAAACATTAAATTTAAGTACTTTTAACTTTTAGGATGTTAATCAATTGGATAGTAATTACATTCTTTTGTAAATACAAGTAATTCTAATTTTCTAAACGTGTTCAATTGACAAAGTATAATTATATCATAATCCTCTTTGTCATGTTTAGTAGTATAAATTGTAACTACACAACTACATAATTTTGAATTCTAAAAAAAATGAATATTAATTTTTATAAAAATTATCAATAATACTTGAAAAAAAAATCTAAACAATTACCAATTCTTAAAATCAAATTATGTTATTCCAAAAGAGTATTCAGCAATATGGTTATTAATAAATTTAACAAAAATAAATAAATATCCTATGCAAGTTTATCTTATTATTTTAGCATTTCATATTTGTTCGGCATTCCTTTATGATATTAAATATATACTCATTATTATCATCTTGATATTTGATCAAATATAAATAATTAATAATAAATACTATTTAATTTAGTTAAATATTTAGTAGGTCAAATTACGTGGGAAATTATCTGAAGTAAATAAAAATTTTAAAATATATACATTTAAATAGCTATAAAGTAATTGGATTTTAGTGTGATTGTAATTATCCGTGTAATTACTCCAATTCTCACATTATTTCTTGATAATTAGAGAGTGTAATTATGATGTTCCAATTACATTTAATTGAACGAGACCCACTATTTATAATAATTATCTAAACATACAACATATTTTATAATTTTTAATATATTTAAAATTTTTAAAATTTAAAAAATTACTTTTAAAATGAACTTTAACAAAAAGATATCCAAATTTAAATGAATTTGAATGTCTATTTGTTTAAGTTCATTCTGAATTTGATTTTTTTTAAAATTTATTTTTGTTAATAGCTATTATTGATATGGATGTCATATTAACATCATAACGGTTAACTCAACAAAAGTTAACGACCATATCAAAATAGTAACGGATAAAAACAATTACTAAAAAAGCTTAATTGATGCGTTTTTAACGTTTTATGACTTAATTGTGTTCTTTGAAGAAAGGACTTAAATACTTCTTTTTAAGCTTTGATAATTTTATTTGATTTATTTAGTTTTAAAAAAGATCCATTAATTATTTATTTGGATAAGAGTAATACTTGATGATTGACGTTATAATTAGTAATTGCTTTTCGTGAGGATGATCTTATTATATTATTTGTATGATATATATATTTGCATGTGTAATATTTGGCCAACAAGAATGCAAGTGAAATCGAGATCAAGATTAAATAATTCAGCTTTTCAATTTATCTTTGAAAAAGAAGTCGACGATATTAGAGAAGAATAAAATGTAACCGTTATAATTCAAGAGATTATTTCGATTTAAAAGATTTGAATATGAGCTAAAAATAATTTAAACTCGAATATAGATTTTGGGCTAATCAAAATATTTTTCGATACTAATTTAAAATTGTATAGTTATAAAAATAAAAAAATTAGTGAAATTACTAAAAAAAATCCTTTTTTAGTCCAAGAATACTCAAATTTAACTCTTAAATATTAGATTTGATTCAATTTAAAAAAGCCCTCTTATAATTGAGAATAATGGAATTAAATTGGGTTTAACCAAATGCAAATGAAGTTAGACCTTTTGAACCAAAAGGAAAAAAAGGGTTTAAATACACTAAGCCCGGCAGCTGGATAATGCAGTTTTGATTTTTGATTTGATCATCTTAGTCGGCCGCGAGACAAGGATGAACTCAGTGGAAGGTTTACTGACTCAAATCCAGGGGCTATCAAGCACCGCCTCTGATGTTTTATCCCTACAAAATGTGCTTAAACAAGTTGATGATTCGCTCCATGCCGAGTCCACTCGGTTGTTGCCTTTTCTCGACCAACTCGACCCTTCCAAGCACTCTCTCGGTTACCTCTATTTCCTGTGAGTTCCTTTTCAAATTGGGTCTTCAAAATAATCAAAATTTCGATGTCGAATTTCGTGAAGGTTTCTTTCTTTTTTCCCCTTAAAAAGATGATCTGGGCATTGTCTAGAATTTGATGTTTAATTGAACATTGAATCTTGAGTATTTTTGTTGATGTCTAGAGTTTTTGCTAAATATAAAATTTGGGTTTTGTGTAAACTTACCAAATCTTTGTGATTTCGCATGGGGTTTGCTTATATTTAGGAGGAAAAGTAATATTTATGAATTTTATTAATGATTCAACAGAGAGGCTTGCACTGCTGGTCCAGTTACAACAGAATCAGCTAGTTCATTTTTGTTAATCATTGCCAGATTTATCAGTTCATGTGTTGCTGAGCAAATACGCTTGGCGCCTGATAAGTGTATGTTACTCTTACTTTGGATCAGATTGTTATCGAGATTGGCAAAGTTTTTGCTTGTCAGTTATTGATACTTGATTTGTTCTTGTCGATTTTAATGTGCTTGGCAGTTATATCTGTTTGTAAGAGGTTCAAGGACCAAGTTCTGTTGCTTGAGGAACCCTTGCGTGGCGTGGCTCCGATGCTGACTGCTGTTCGGAAGCTTCAGTCTTCGACTGAACATTTGACTACTTTACATCCCGAGTTTCTTTTAATTTGTTTGTTAGCGAAGTGTAACAAAACCGGTCTTTCCATTCTGGAGGAAGATATTTTCGAGGTTGATCAGCCAAGGGACCTTTATCTCTATTGCTACTATGGGTCAGTTGGTTCAAACTATTCTATTTGCATCTGAATTTCACATTTAATCTTTGTCTGTTATAGGTCCATTGCTTCTAAAACTGTTCAATTTGCATCTCAGATTTTGCATTTAATCTTTGTGTATTCAGATGCTTAGTTATTAGGAGCTCTCATCCTTTCCTTTGACACATGTAATCTCTTAAGGAAATTAGCTTCCTTCAATAGCCACATGTTACATCTAACTTTTTCCTTTTTCATTATGAATTCATTTTTTTCAAGAACCAAGGAGCAAAATGTTGTTACCTACTGAAAGGGAAAGATATATCCTTTAAATAATTGATCTACTCCTCTCCAATCTTAAATTTGACATTATTCTCCTTGATTTGCTTGTTCCACTAATTTAGCATCATTGAGGGGAGTCACTGATAGGTTTCTGGTTTGGCATTGCGTCAGGGGAATGATATGCATTGGACAAAAGTGTTTTCGGAAAGCATTGGAGCTTCTACACAATGTATGCTGTTTCTTTACAGCTCTTTTATTCACTTCTTGTCAGCTACTAGAACAAATTATCCTATTTTTATGTGCTTTATGGTAATTGTCTAGGTTGTGACCGCTCCAATGTCTACCATCAATGCTATAGCTGTTGAGGCTTACAAGAAATATATATTGGTCTCTCTTATTCACCATGGACAGGTATTTTATTTATTTGACGTTGTTTTATGTATTTAGAATGTATGGACAAATCCTTTAAAAAGAAAAAAAAGAAGGTATGGGCATATTAATTCCCAATTTGGAGGCTGTGGCTTGAAAAAGTGAATCGTTTGACCATTTAGACCACATATACATTTGCAACTCAGTCTTTTGCTCTTCATCTCTGAATGGTGAAATTTCCTTTGATTCTTCTATTCCCTTGGTTACAGCTTTCTACCAGTCTCCCCAAGTATGCTTCAGGAGTTGCTCAGAGAAACTTGAAGAGCTTATGTCTGGTACATTTCAATTCTCGAACTAATGATGTTGAAATTTTTGTACATATATAAAAGGAAATATCCCTCTACTTCAATAGTTATCTTTTGTTGAGTTTACTGATTATCATTGTTGTTTTGTTCCTTGGGTAGTCATATATCGAACTGGCAAATAGTTATAACAATGGGAAAATTGCAGACTTAGAGACTTATGTACAGGCAAACATGGAGAAATTTGGAAGCGTAAGTTCTGTTTCAAATAATTTATGCATACTTCTGTGCTTTATTTATTTGATGCTCTGAAAGAAGTTATGTGCTTTTACCAGGACAACAATCTAGGTTTGGTGAAGCAGGTTGTATCATCTATATACAAGCGAAACATCCAGAGGTTGACCCAGACATATTTAACGCTCTCACTTCAGGACATAGCTAACACAGTGCAACTGAATAGCCCCAAGGAGGCAGAAATGCATGTCCTTCAAATGGTAATGTTGGATCTTCTGTTTTAGTTAATTAAGGGTAAAGCTTCATATCATCTGTTTCATATTTCCACTGTTGACATGTTCATGTCAAACTTCAGATCCAAGATGGTGAGATATATGCAACAATCAACCAGAAGGATGGGATGGTTAGATTCCTAGAGGATCCTGAACTATATAAGACCTGTGAAATGATAGAGCATATTGACTTATCAATCCAAAGGTACACTCTATAGAATAGACACTGCTATCATGTTTTGCTTGAATAGATAATTTTCTATTGCTTATGACATGCTTGTTTATACATACTACTTTTTCAAGATTGGCATTTAGTATAATTTATAACAATCTACAATACGAAAATCCTGATTGGATTTGAGTTTTTGATTCAAGTGATACCTACTCAGGGAATTAACAAAAAGTCCTAACAATAACAAAAAGCCACTGAGTGGTGAGCAATGGTTCATTAGAAAGTGTTGCAACGCATAATGTTATTGATCATATAGATATTTAGTGGGACACTGGTGATTATTTGTTTGGCACTTTCAATTATAAACAAAGCTTTATCAAATGATTTTCTCCCCCTTTTTTCTGGTGTTACATTACAGGTTGATGACCCTCTCAAAGAAGCTGACTGTTATGGATGAACTCATTTCATGTGATCCATTGTATCTTGGAAAAGTGAGCCTGCCATTTCCATTCATCAAATTGTTTTAGTTAATATGTTTAAGAACCATTGATTTGCAACTATACAATACCTTTCTGTGTCCAGGCTGGGAGAGAGCGACAAAGGTTCGACTTTGATGACTTTGACAGTGTTCCTCAGAGGTTTAATATATGAGAGCGGTAAATGACAACTAGAAAGATGCTAGGCATACCAATATATGTTCAAATGGCTCTGAGTTGTTAAAAGAGGTGGCAAATTTTCTTAAGTAGTTTTGTTCACTTAAATCTGTGGGATGTGTTTGCTCGTACAGGAGATATTATTGAACAGAGTGATGGAAGACTAACTTTTGCACATTACTTTAATAGATTCAATTGATTTCCATATAACTACTTCTTGCCCTTGCTGTATTTGCTCATCTTTCTAATAATTGAAGTTGAGACTAGTTTAGATAGTTAAGTGTAGCAATGGAACAGTTTGAACAGCCTCCCGATTCACCGTGGCTGAGGATGAAGCTGAAGCATTTTCATAATAAGTGAGATTCTTGAATTGCAAATTTCATGCAAGTGGAAAGAACAGAACAAGAACAAAAACAAGGACCCTGAGGAAGAGGCAGCTCTGTTGATGTGAAAGTGGTTTGAATACTAGAAATTGAATACTAGAAATCACCTGCAAAGAGTAGGGTCTCCAAAGTTGAAGTAATTCTAACAGTTCATACAAACACACGCTTGAGGCTTTATTATTGATAAAAAGTTTTCTCACGAAAATCTAATTAGCATTTATGTAATTTGAGTTGATGCATGTGATTAATTAATTGTAGTGTATGCTACTTGCTGTAAACTAAGATCATAAGAAGGATTAATTCAAATTGATAACACTCGCCATGCGCCACTCATCCACTCAAAACTAACTGGAAATAAAAGATGCTTAACCATATATAAAAAAAAATATAACGAGTGCGTTCTAGTTGTTGTTACAGTAATTTTAGAATAACTTTTGGAGAGAAAATAGGTTTAAAAGCAATGTCATGTTTATGATAGTAGTTTAGGAAATGCATGAAGAGGCTACCTACCAACTTTCCACTCTTAAGAAATCGATAGAAATCAAGATCAAAATACCACATAGTTTCTTCGTACTTCACATAAAAACACCCTGATTTTTGTTTGGCCCTAAGCCAATACAATCCAAGTATACCCCAGTCTAGACCCCACTCTTCTTCTCTTATCCCTTCCGTTCCCCAAAAATAATATCTTCAAGAAAAGTTAGATACCTCAGCCTTCTTCTCGCTTCTCCAGTTCTTTTAAGCAGCTTCCTAAATGGAGCTCACTTATTTGCATAACAAATTCAATTTGTCTGCTTTGCCTCACCTTTCACTTCCATCCTCCAGGAACCCTAACCCCAGATTCTTTTCTAGAAAAAGGAACAATCTTTGTCTGGCCTCAACTTCTGATACCCTTGTGACTGGTTCTGGAAAAGAAGTTAGCAGCAAGAAAGTTGATGAATTTGGGGACTTGAAACCTTGGATGCACAAAAATGGCTTGCCACCCTGTAAAGTTGTTCTCAAGGAGAGGCCTTCTTATGATGAGAAGCATAGACCCATACATTACGTCGCTGCCTGTGAGGATCTTCGGGTAATTAAAATGGCTTAAATTGTTTGGTTCTGTTTGGTGGTTTTTAGTAATGGTATTTCTTTATATTTGCGTATTCTGTTCTGGGATCGTGTCAAAATTGCCAAATTTTTTTCTTGGTTATGTAGGCGGGTGACGTGGCTTTTTCAGTGCCGAATTCATTGGTTGTAACGCTTGAGAGAGTGCTGGGAAACGAGACTGTTGGTAAGGTGCATTATATAAGGTGTTGAAAATTTCATATAGCAGTGAATATTCCTTCCAATGCTCGAAACTTGATTTATATGGGGGGTTTTTGCGTATACATGAAATATCTTGGTAATTTTCTAACTTGCAAATCTAGATATTGTAGAGATTTGTTTGTCCACCAACACTTCTATATCATTGTGGTAAATGTTGACTGATTAGAGGAGGAGATAAGCAATGTAGAGTAGGATTCCATTTCTTTGCAGCACTTAATGGAGCATCTTTGGTCAGAATTTTTTTTGTCTTTTTTTGCACTTAATTTAGTTGGTGTAATTAGCCTGGCCTTTTATAATTTATACAGCGGAACTTTTGACAACAAACAAGTTGTCAGAATTGGCATGCTTAGCTTTGTACTTAATGTATGAGAAGAAACAAGGAAAGAAATCATTCTGGTATCCATATATTAGAGAGCTTGATCGCCAACGAGGAAGGGGCCAGCTGGCTGTGGAATCTCCACTTCTATGGTCAGACGATGAATTGGCTTACCTAACGGGTAGCCCCACTAAGGTAGCTGCAAAAACAGATTGTCTTTTTATCCCCTTACCCTGTTTTTCTTTTTCTTTTTTTTTTTAAAATATCTGATTTACTGTTTTATAGTTCATTGAATTTCATGACCAAATTCTATTGTTTGCAAGTTAGGCTGAAATTCTTGAAAGGGCTGAAGGAATAAAGAGAGAGTATAATGAGCTTGATACTGTTTGGTTTATGGCTGGGTCTCTCTTTCAGGTATTGTCTTTCATCTTTTTTCTTTTTCCTTTTCAAAACTTAAGAGTTTAGAGTGTGACCATAAAATTTTCTTTATTTCTTTGCATTGTAGCAATATCCCTATGATATACCTACTGAGGCCTTTCCATTTGAGATTTTCAAACAAGCCTTTGTTGCTGTTCAGTCTTGTGTGGTGCATTTACAGGTAAATTCTCTTTAGGTGATAACCTTTTGCCGTTTTTCCTAATTTCCAAAAAGTATATTGTCGACCCTCGAGGACTCACCAGATGGCGACTGCTGTTATTGTTCGTGATTTATAAAATTTAGAAACTTGTTACTGAAACCCTTGTTGATAGCATTGCATATACTGAAACCCTCTTTTCTTTTTCTCATTTACTGGAAATCTTGAAATGTTATGTTTGAGTGATAAACTGAAACTTTTTTGTACTCAGAAAGTACCTTTGGCTCGGAGATTTGCATTAGTTCCTCTTGGACCCCCATTGCTAGCGTACAGGAGCAATTGCAAGGCAATGTTAAGTGCTGTTGCTGGTGCTGTTGAACTAGTGGTTGATCGCCCATATAAGGCTGGGGAACCTATTGTGGTCTGGTATAAATATGTTTTATTATCGTTCATAACATTGATTTCTATTTCGGTCATGCTCAAGCATTGAAACCTTTGCCTTTTATATTATTGCTCCATTTGTATATACCAAAACAAAATTTGACATTAGTACATTTCTTCTTTTCTTAGGTGTGGACCACAGCCTAATTCAAAACTGCTTATAAACTATGGTTTTGTTGATGATGATAATTCTTATGATCGCCTGGTTGTTGAGGTAAATTCTGGATTTTCCAACTCTTATTGCAATTTTATGGATTTCTTTGTCATTCGTTTTATCTGTTTAATGAATAAATGTCTTGCATGCTTAAAGATCTTATATATTTTGAGATAAGGATTTATTAAAGCAATGCTTAGTATTCAGTATAAGACTTATAAGATGATGGTATCAGTGAGATTGAGATTTTGTGTTTTTGTTAGTCAACCATGTTCAGAGTTTTATTTACTGTGTTCAGGCAGCTTTGAATACTGAGGATCCTCAATATCAAGACAAGAGGCTGGTTGTTCAAAGAAATGGAAAACTATCTGTACAAGCTTTTCCTGTATGAACTCGAACACGTTATAAGTTCGCTTAATGTAAGCGATTGTCCTCCTGGTCTTTATTTTGTACATGCTGCAGGTTTATGCAGGGAAGGAAAAAGAAGCTGTCTCGGATATGCTTCCATATTTGCGATTAGGCTATGTTTCAGATCCTTCTGAGATGCAATCTGTCCTTTCTTCTCAAGGTCCAGTCTGCCCGGTGAGTTCATTTATTGCAAATTGTTAATTGCCTAATTTATTCACTGCATGACTAAATCCTAATTGCAAGTTTGCAATATAAGATTTGTGAGAGTTCTACCCAGATTGAAATCCTAACTTATTCACTTAGATGACCAAAATGTGGGTCAGGTAGGTCATGTTTTGTATAACCATGATTCTAGCTGTGCCTTTGATAGGCAATTAAAGTTCTAAAAATAATTTAGTCAAACTAAGTGGAACTCTTTCTTTTCTTCCCCCCCCATTTTTCCTTCTAAAATTCTGGTGAAATGTACTTTCCATAATAGGTGAGCTCATGTATGGAACGAGCGGTGCTAGACCAGCTTGCTGATTATTTCAAGAGACGCTTGGCTGGCTACCCTACTACACTGAATGAAGATGAGTCATTGGTAATGTTGGTTCTCTTGACCTAGTTGATGATTAGATCTCAACTTACGGTGAAGTGAGTTTTAACAAACATGTTTTTGTTACATTAGTTGTCAGATCCAAACTTGAATCCCAGGAAACGAGTTGCCACTCAGCTTGTTAGGTTGGAAAAGAAAATTCTCCATGCATGTTTGCAGGCAACAATGGATCTGATTGACCAGTTACCTGATCACACTGTGTCTCCATGCCCTGTACCTTATGCCCCCCTGTTGAAATAAAAGGTATTTTCTCTCACCCACTCTCCTGTCTTGTATTTGTACTGTCAACTTGATATTTGTTACTCATTTTCATGTATTTTCAATGAACAGTCTGCAGTATTACCAGTCTCGGTTTTAACTAGGCAAAATAGTGGAAGTTCTTGGCACTATTTGGATAATTCCCCCTGTCTATGGGAGAGTATATATCAGGTCAGTTGAAGGAACTTGCAATTACCATATGGCTAATTAGCATTTCATGATTCTGCCAGCCCTTAGAAATCCTTAGCAACTACAAATTGAATCTACTTTAACCAAACTGGGGTATTTTGAGAATATATCATCTTGATGGTAGAGAAACTAGGAAAATATCTCAAAAATGGTGATTGGCCAAATACTTTCTGAATACTTTATTATCATTGCACAGACATTTACACTGACTTTCTGACATAATGTTCTACATGGTGCCTTTGTTCTTCATATTCTTGCAGGTAGATTTAAGAATCTGCAACCTCTTAGGAACAATACGGAATAGGGGAAGTTTGATGATGGATCTAATAGGGAGGGCTTTAAGAGAACGAATCATGCTTGTTCTTCTATTCCAAGATATTGGATGCTGTGATGTGCCTTTAATGAATGGTTCTTCAACATGCATAAACTCTTCGTTTGCTTCTGTCTCCTTGCATATAATTTTCTTTCTCTTATGCCCTTCAAGTGGCTAGCTACAATCTTGTGTTTGAGTAGTCTTTATGTAATGTACATATGAATAAACGATGCTAACATTTTTTCTGTTAATAAATTGCTATAAATCAAAATTGAATAGGAGAAGGGGGGAAAAAGATTTAATCAGACGTTAATTTTGGCTCTGTACATATCTCCAACGACCTTCATCGGCTGTGGATTATCTGGTCCTCTGTCTCGTTGCCCTGATGTAATATACAAATATCCATCCCAGAAAGCAGCTAGGGTAGTCTTCACCCTGTAAGGAAGCTTTCCAATCACTGACCAAGTCTGCAATTACCAAATTTATATACCCTGTTTAAGTTGGTTTGCATGATATTTGTTGTAATTCTGGACCGCAAGTGATTGTAGATATGTTTTAGTTTGAGAAAGCACATACCAGTGAGTCTAAATGAAACTGAAAAACCTCCCCAACAAGTATCATCCTCTTGTTCACTGGATGCTTTTCTGTTGTACCGCCTGTAATTATGATTGAGTTGTTGACAATCACCCAAGAACATTCTATATGGGAGTTTGGTTTTGGCATTGGAGGTAAGACTTTCCATTTCTTCATTTCACCTTCTAGCATGTAAACATCAGCGTACACCACCTGAAGATGATGAATATAAGGTTAAGAAAAGCCATGAATATGGAACTTCAAACATACAAAAACATGCCATAAAATCTCCGTTAACTAGCTGTAACATACCTCATTCCTGCGAGAACATTTGAAGATAGGAGATCCAGGTTTTGCCATAAAATCTCCCTCTTGACCACCGATTACGAACAGCCGATCATTGTCCACAACACAAGCTCTGTTAAAACGTTGGGTTGCATGATTAGATCATGTTAAAAAGGGAGGTTGGGAGGGAAGGGGAAGGGAATCTTGAAAGAATGTCTCTAAAAGAGCAGTAGTGACCTGTGCGGCCCTCCACGAGGAATGGGGATCTCGGACCGCCAGTTTTTCTCCAATGCGTTGCCATCTTTTACAGCAATGCTCCAATGCTCCAATCCAGGCGTGTGGCGGTTTTCTTTGCTGCCCCCCATCACATGGAGTCGGCCTCTCCACAGCTGAGTTGCAGGAGCATACCTGAAATTTTCAATTGTTGAAAGCTGCAGTGTTAAGGAAAATCATAAAGTCTGGTGTGGCCCATGTAAATACGAACGATAGTGACTTGCCTAGGGGCAGGTAAAGGAGGAAAGTCATGCCATTGCCTTGTCTGAGTATCAAGAACATAAGCTGCAGAAGTGGGGCCTCTACATTGGGGGCCATACTGACCTGACACCACATATATGTATCTCCCATCACTGGCCACTCCTAGATGTGAATTCGCCATGTATTTTGGTGCATCAAACCTCGCAAACCATGTATTATCTGTGAAATTATACACATCTACATGAGAGTGCACCTGCATGACACCCAACAACATTCAAGACAATGCTTAAATCTTCAAAGATAAAAAAAACCGAACAATTAAAAGCAATAATCTTTACATAGTCGAGGGTGCCATATCCTGAAAGAACATAAAAAAGATTGTTGATCTGTATTGATGATCCATCAAGTCGTACAACCGGTGCTGATGGCATTTGTTCCCATGGCAAATCAGGTGCTGGTATGTCCGCAAATGTTGCTGATAAGAATCGCTGAGAGCTACTTCCCTCTCCTACCTACAAATACATTTGGTAAAGTGTTAATAGTTAAAAAGTCGGATATTGGAGTCCATTAAGAGGGAACAGAACCTTGGTAGAAATTTTGGGGTCATCTCCAGCTCTTGGGACGACAAAGAAAGGAGGTTTCTGAGACACCCAATTGGGGGTGAAGCTAAGATAAGAGGAGTAAAAAGAAAAAGAAGAAGCGAGATTTAAAACGCAAGCCAATCCCAGAAGGCAGGCAAAGGTGACAAGCAATACAAATTTGGTGCAATTGCTGTTCTTCCATTGAGGTTGATGAATTTTTGCCATTTCAATTGAGGGTGGTTGATCATACGAGTGTTGGTGTTTCTATTTCTATTTATCCTTCTGAAACACGAAAGGGAGCCAATGCTTTTATTAGAAACGCACAAAAAAGAAGCGACCAAGATTGAGAGTATTACTGTGTGTGTGTTATTTTATTTCAGTTTCTTTGGGAAATCCTGAAATCCAGGAACATTCCTACATTCCTGTTTTCACGGTCTTTCTATTTCTTGGGGATGGCAACTCCAATTTAATTTTAAAAAAAGCAACTTTGAAAAAAAATTCATATATGTTCCTATAACGAGTTAAACTAATTCGATCCAATTTCTTCAAAACAAGGTAGTTGATTTGCTTAATCCAACCCAAATAATTTCCAACATATGTTCCTATAACAAGTTTGGATATCATAGATACTCTTGCACATGTCCAAAGTATCAACAAAGATCACAAACCAAGGATTTTGTTACCAAAATTTGCAAACTCCATATATGATAAGTTATGAGCTTGAACAATACCAAACACCAATAGGCATTGCTCTTTGGCACTTTTCATAAATTGTTTCAACAATCTCTCTCTTCAACAAAATTTTTAACAAAACCATAACAGAAAAACATATATAATAGAAGAAACAAATGTTTCCCTAAGTAACTTCTCTTAATCAAATACACTTAACTATTAACATAATCGTTGATTGAGTCATAGCTCGATTAGCATGTGTATTATTATCAGTACAAGAATACGTGAGTTCGAGTGATATGATTATAACCTATAATAAAATTTTTAAAAAAAACTATTAACATAATCAATCAAATCAACCATTAATGCTTTTAATAGTTTGTAGTTTTAAAGCAACAAAAAGAAAACATCATCGTCAACAATTGCACTTCCTACTGTCCTTTTTTATTCAAAAATTCTACCAAAGGGCTGCTAAATTTGCTTTTGTTGGAAATTTATAGATTGTAAATTCATAATTATTTATTTATTAAAAAGTGATAATTTATTTAATAATTATATTTGATTTTCATGAAACATGTTTTTTTAAGAATTATGTCCAATAAAAATCAAATAAAGGGTTGTGACTCTTCAAAAAGTATCCACTGAATGCATATAAATAGATGGATTATGATACTCACAAATTACATTACAATCAATTCCAATTTTCAGAAATTAGAGTAAGAGTTAGGAAATTTCACGATTTTGCTAATAAAAAAAAATTCAAAACTTCGTTATATCTCGAGAGAACCTTTGTCTTAACCCACTAGCAACTTTGTGTGGAGGCAAATAGCTCTCCTTGAAAAGCGTCATCCGTGCCTCGAAGTCTACTGTTTAATTCAATATTGTCTCTGGATCTGCCTTCTCCTCTCAAAATCTCTAAGAATCAAAGAGAATTAATTTGAAGATGGCGGCGGAGGCTACCACCGCATTCAAAGTGATGAACCAAGAGTTTGTGAAACTTGACCGATTTGATGGCTCAAATTTCAATTGTTGGAAGGATAAGATGTTGTTCCTGCTTACCTTCTTGAATGTGACGTACGTTTTGGATCCAAACTTACAACCCGTGGAATATCCCGCCCCCAATGCAAATCTCGAGGAAATTACGAAAGTGGTCGAACTCAAAAAGAAGTGTGAGGAAGACAATTTCCCATGCCATTGTCACATTCTCAACACCTTGTCCGATCGATTGTATGATCTCTACATGTCGATGCAATTCTCGGTGGAAATATGGAAAAGTCTTGAAGGGGAATACAACACCGAGCGATAAGGTACTGATAATTTTTTAATGATGAAATATTTTGAATTCAAAATGCTTGATAGTATCCCAATCATGGATCAAATCCATGAACTACAAGTCCTTGTAAGCAAGCTTTGTGACTTGAAAGTTGTTATTCCGAAAATGTTACAAGTCGGGGCTATCATCTCAAAATTGCTCTTGTCTTGGAACAAATATCGGAAGAAACTTCTGCATATGATAGAGGATTTTACTGTGGACAAAATACTTAAGCATTTGCGTATTGAAGAGAAAACTCGAAAGCGTGATGCAGTGTATCTTCCCTAAAGTTCAAAAGTGAATCATGTGAGTGAGTCCAAAAACTTTCGAAATGGAACCGAGAAAAAGTCAAAGAGTGAGGAAAAATTAAACTTTTTGATTAACAATAAAAGTTCAGTTGAGTATGAGTTAAATTAAAGAGCTTAATTGATTTATTTTTTTCAAAGTCTTTTATACCTATAACCATCAATAAATTGATAATATTATTAATTCATTAATTACACAGATTTTATAAAGAAAAAAAAGTGTATATATATATTTATAGTTTACATATATTTTAAACCTTGTATAAATATTTTTTAATATTGTATAATTACTTAAATTGTGATTTAAAATTTTTTATTTTTGAATTTATATATTTTAATTATTTTTAATAATGATTACTCATATTAATTATACGATACAAAACTATTTTATACATACACTCGGTCAATTCAATTGATATTGAAAACTAGTATAAAAATAATAAATGCAAAAGCAAAGATGGTGAATTCTCATGTAGTTTGCTCTCAACGGCCATAGTTCCCTTGTTCGTAAGAACCAAAGAATCAATGCCACGGACGCCGGTGGATTTGATCTCCAATGAACGCTGTCAAAGTTAAACTATTGACAGTGGCTTTAACTATCATCAGCTTCTTCAGTTGTTCCTACATCCCCTACTCCAATTTAAGAGTAAAATTTATATTCTTTGGCTTGAAGTATGATCTGTCTCAACCCCCCAATTGGTGACAGCACCATCAAGCATACACCAAATACGATGCAGATCTGGGCAAACATAAAAAAGAGCCAAATCAGCACATTGAGACAATGGGGTTGGTGAAGTTTGAATCAACTTCTCTTACCCAGTTAGCCCACCATGATAGTCCGAATTTCTTTGGTTTGTAGATGGCAAGCCATATGATGCAAGGCAGCTGAGGAAGAAAACAACAGTCAAATTGAGTAATTGAACAGTGGGAAATCTGAGTTAGGAATTTTAAATCTCAGATGATTGCATAAACCGAAAGCTAAGATGACATGAAGAGAGAATGCGACTTACAAAGTATGTTGTTGGTGCAAAGGCAAATCCTCCGAAGAATCCGAGAAGACCACCAAAGAAGGGAAAGGTAACGGCAATAAACATTGTAAATGCTGCGAAACAAGATATGAACATATATACATAAATCACGTCTTTGATTTGCTTTCAAATTTGTTGAAATAAGTTCACTTACCAACATAAAAGTTTCGAACAAAGAATCGAAGCATCGTCGAGGGTCTGAAATTTAATTTCTTTACTAGTACGGTCTCGATCATGTCGAACACCGGCATTGCATAGATCTACATAAAACCAAAATTATGATGGAATCTAAAACAAGAATGATAAGAAATTTTGATCTATATAAACCTGGTAGCTTCCAATCACATGAATGACTACAAATATGTTAGCCATTGCAATAAGCCATGCTGGTTTCTCCAATGAGATGAGAATGTTGTCTTCGATAGAATTGCCGAACATCCAGTAGCCAATTAAGGCAACAGGGAAGTAGCACAAGGCCACGACGATATATGCAACGACAACGCCTTTCCACATCGGTCCCTTTGAGGGCTTTTCGGGTGTAGATGGGATTGTAGCTTGGATCTCCAAGACCACATTGTGGCCTGCATAGGCAAAAGCTATATCTCCCAAACCGCTGAAGAAGTTGAATACTGTCCCTGCTGCAGTCTTGGCTTTGTACCCATATTGTACCTCTGGTTGAACACCCTTAGCCACTGAAGCTCCCCAAGCAATTGTAGAGTAACTGGTATGGTAATAACAATCACCAAATCATGCATTAGACATGAAAAGATACATACATACATACATCCATACATAAATGATACCTCAAGGACATGACTGCTGCAGCCAAGGAGACACCAGAAATGGAGTTGAAGTTGGGGAGGTGAGACAGCACAAAGTGAACGGAGGCGAAAATCATGATGAAATAGGTTAGTTTTATCTGTTTGCAGGTACTGCAGACAGTGTCATGGAACTTCTGCAATGATTTTCCGCCTGTAACCATGTAAACTATACAGACACCAACTTCAACAATAAGTTGTTGTGGCACCACAATGTAGAGACCGAGTTTTTTGCCAAAGGCTTGTTGGCCGAGTTCGTGGTATCGGTCGAAACGTTTTCCGGGAACCATCTCGTGCATCTCGACCATTTGCCATAGAGTATAGAGAGTTATGATCCATGATAGGACTAGGATAGCCACACCAGGTCCCCTGAAAAAGCAAATACAGAAGTTAAATTAATACTCTACGCTTGCTTGCTTGGCTACAATAATAAAGCTTGCAATGAATGAAGTGTTGAGAACCTTACCACCCAAGTTCTGATAATGCATAGGGGAGACTGAGGACACCAGCTCCAACCATTGCTGTCACATTGTGGAAAGCTGAATACCACCATTTTGCATCCCTTGATGATGTAATTGGCAGCCATTCATCAATTTCTTTCTGCCTTTTTAAATTTTCTTCAGTCTGTCATAGACAATGAAAACAGTTGTCTATTAGTTTAATATTCATATATATATATATATATATATATATACAGATATAGAAAAACTTAAATATCATATAAAAATCTGATAACGTATCAACTGAACACTTGTTGTAAAACTGCGACGCCAACGAAAGAGGGTTATTTATAATATATATTTGCTATATAACCCAATAATATCATTCAATTGCAATCCCTTGTGACAAAGGGTGTCTTGAGATCAGCAAAGTTGAAAATAATTAAGGTGGCGTGAGCAGAAAGGTACCCTCACCCAAGAACATGAAATAAATTAATTATACAGTTAATGAGAACCATTGATATTACGTGCGTAAACAGAAAAGAAGCCAGTGAACACCAGAATAATCTAATTTTCAAGCTCAGGATTCAGAAGAAAAAAATTATTTAAAATCTAAATGATGGCCAATATTTTCATGAAAATTATTTAGGGTTGTGTTTATTTTTCTTCTTTCCATAAGCTTTCATAGGTAAAGAACAAAAACATCAATGAGTTTGAAAATAACTACATGCAAATTGAAGGGTAGAAAAACTTACACTAGTGTTGTTCCCGGCATAACCATTATCGGAAGAAGGTTGAGTTTCCATATCTGAAAGCAAACAGAAGAAGAATGAAAGTTAAATCCAAGTGATTTTGGTTAGTATTTATAGAGACTTGAAGAGATAATTAATTAAAAATTTGCGTCATCATCAGGATTTGTCGAAACTCGAAAATGACGATTTTGAATTTTTAGTTAAGACTTTCAAAGTCATTTATACAGACCGACTAAATTCAACTCACCTATTATCTATATTATCTTTGAACAAATTTCCATCAACCTTCGGCCACCAATTAATTAGTTAAACAAATAATTATATTACGGGTTCCGATTGAGTCTTAGTTCGATTAATAAATAATATTGATGTCAGTATAAAAAATGTGAGTTTGAGTACACTGAATTGCACTATCCTCTTATTAAAACACAGCTTTAAATAACTAAATAGGAGCTTTTAAACTAGTTTTTAATATTGAATATTTTTAATATCAATGTAATAATATATTAATATGTGTGATGATAAATTAGAAAGACAGTTTGATTTTTAAACAGAAAAAAAGAGTTTGATTTTACTGATGAACATGGAGTCCAGGTACACATAGGACAGATATGATGACCATGAATCATCATATAAAATAGAAAGAAAAAGCTGAAATTTTTGAAACATATTAAGTGTATTTTACTATAGTTATTAGAATACTTACACATTTGCATGCTGAAAATGGTTCACGTTTACCATCTATCTAATATACACGTAACCAAGTTAGAATTGAAAACTATGTTCAAATTTAAGGTAAATTATAAAAATCTCACTAAACTTTGATGAAATTTCATTTTTTACCACTCAACTATGAAAATTTATATTTTGATCGCTAAAATTATTAACTTATAATGTTCTACAGCTTTTACGGAAAAGTGAGGTGGCACATTAGTTCAAGGGTTAATATACAATTTGATCCTTGAACTATAGCTAAAACATTCAATTTGGTACTTTTACAATATATTTAAAATTATTTTGAAAATTATTAAAAAAATCTAAAAATATTAAAAAATCTTTAGAAAACTCATAAAATTTATAAAAATATTTAAGTACATGTTTTGTTTATTATGAATTTCTTTTACATAATTATGATTTTTTTAAAAAAAATTTAAGTATGTGTTTTGTTTATTATATAATTTTTAGAATTTTTATGATTTTTTTTAACTTTTTTGCATAATTATAATTTTAAAAAATATTTTTATAATTTCAAAAAACAAATAATTAAATTTCATAATATTTTAAATATTCTTTTTATTTTTTAAAAAAATTTAGAACTATTGTTAAAAATGTTGTAAAAGTACCAAATTGAATGTTTTAGCTATAGTTTAGGGATCAAATTGGATGTTAACCCTTGAATTAATGTCCCACCTCACTTTTTCGTTAAGGTTGTTACAAAAATTAACAGACGAGTGACCAAAATTTTATAAGTCGATAACTTTAATTATCAAAATGTAACTTTTCATAGTTCAGTGGTAAAAAAGAAGTTGCACCAAAGTTTAGTAACTATTTTTATAGTTTACCCTAAAATTTAAAGTATTAGTAAGATATTATGTTTTTAATTGTTTTAATAAAGAATAAATTTTTTTAACTAAATTATTCATATAATTCCGATCAAAATTAAACTATTATAAAGCACAAATGGACAAGTTGATAAATATACTTAGATCTAAACCAATATAAATTTGGACAGAACCCACAAGTGAGAAAACTTAAATCCAAATTAAAATGTGAGTTAAAAACTCATACATAAATATGTATTATTGTAGATACAATGATACAACAAGAAGGAATGGAGGAGAGAATGGTGATTGATAAGGAGGTCAATTCACCTAATCATGGCAAAGAGTCGAAGGTAGTAAAGAGTAAAGGTGAAGAAGGTATTAAGGCTGTAAGTTGAAGATGAGTTAACAGAATATTGGCTTGGTATCTTTGAAGAGTTGATCCCCCTTTCATCATTCTTGAAGGTATTTATAGGCGGGAGTCTCGTGTAAGGTGATGTTAATGTGTTGAACTTGCCATCTAGCCATCATTATGAAACACGTGGAGAGGATGTCTTCGATGGGATAGATCTTTCAATTCCTTTCCATTTACAAAACTCAAGACCATTATCTGTTCTCAACCGCTTTACGGATTTTTCAGTAGTGTCTTTCACAGTTTGAAGATTCCAAAGACTTTGTTTTTCTAACAGTGTCTTCCACAGTTTGAAGATTCCAAAGACTTTGTTTTTCTGTTTCAAGAAATAAACTCAAACTTTTCTGGAGTGATCATCAATAAAAGTTAGGAAATATTTATTACCTCCTTTTGAGATGTCAGAAGATGGACCCCATAAATCGAAATGAATGTAATCTAGAATCCTTTTTGTTTTGTGCACTGCTGAATCGGAACTGACTCGGTTTGTTTCTAAAAAATGCAATGCTCATAGAAACCTAACTTACCAACTCTAGTGTCTTTAAGAAGACCTTTATTGCACAAGACTGTCATACCTTTCTCACTTATATGACCTAGTCGCATGTGCCAAAGTTTGGTTGAATCAGAATCGATGGAGAAAGAGTCACGTCATGTTGTCATAACGTCAGATTGATTCTTGTCGCAACATGATGGCGATTTTAACTTTTCTTCGGTAATTGCAGCCACACCAGTAACCGTTGACCCTTTTAGAACTTAAAGGCTGCCCTTTTTCTTTCCTCTCATCATAACAAGAGCCTCATGAGAAACTTTTAAATCATTTGACTCAATGACTATCCTGCAACCATTAGAATAAAAAATTCCCAATGAGATAATATTTTTCTTTAAATCAGGAACATTCATGATATCTTACAGTGTTTGAATAATTCCATCGTGCATCTTAATTTATACGGTTCCGATTTCAGATATTGTACATAGAAGGTTATTTCTCATCAGCACAACTCTACCTTCAACTGACTGTACGTAGAGGACCAATCCTTGTTGGGACATATGTGATAGGAGTACCATGAATCTAAGATCCATTCAGAAGGAAGATGAGAGCTTTCAGCTTGTTAACACCAACAAGAAATCATCACCTTTGTCCTTGACTACACTAGCATCAACAACTTCAGCTTTCTGCTTATCTTTCTCATCATTGTCGACATCCTTTTTTATTTTGTTTTGAAGTTTCCAACATTCTACCTTAACGTGACCTACCTTTTTACCATAGCCACAATATTTGTCACGATTTTTGGATATCGCCCTTACTTTAAACTTGTTTTTGTCTTTTTGGTTTGTTGTTTGCCTCTTGCAACTAGAATTGAGGCTTGCTCGTTTGATTTTTTGTTTGGGCCTAACTTGTTGTTGAGTTTATCCTTGTTCAGAAGATTCCCCTTCACATCCTCGAACGAGAGATGATCTCTCCCATAAATCAGAGTTTCCCTAAAAGTTTTATAAGAAAAGGGTAAAAAGCATAACAACAACATAGCTTGATCCTAGTCACTAGTATCTGCTTCGAGATTATTTAAGTTATTAAGAAACAAACTCACATATATGACTTCTAAAGGACTCACCTTTAGCCATTTTGAACATCTAGAGACGTTGTTTTAATACTAAACTGTTGGCCAGAGATTTCATCATATATAAGACTTTCAGTTTCCTCTATAACGCAGACATTGTTTTCTCCTTCAAAACCTCTTGTAACACATTATTCGTGAGGCATAGTTGAATAGCGGATAGAGCCTTTTCATTTATCTCTTCCTATTCTGATTGATCCATAGTTGCAGATTTCTTCTCTGTAACGACTTTTTTCATACCATTATGAACCAATATTGTTGTCATCCGAACTTGGCACAAACTAAAATTTGCAATTCTGTTGAACTTCTCAATATAGAACCTTGACGTTACCATCTCTGAACGGGTTGACTGCGAAATTCAAACTAGCTCTGATACCAGTTTGTAGGGATAAACTCGATTAAACAACGAACAAAGTGAAGAAATTAAGAAGGGAAAATATTAAACACACAAATTTTACGTGGAAAAACTCCTCAAAAGAGGATAAAAAACCACAGGCAAAAGGAGATTTCACTATAATAAAGAAGAGCACAAAAGATGGAGAGAATTAAAAGAAAACCCGAAGCCTCATAAGAAAAACCCTTCTAAACAAAGAACAAAGTTATTTCAATCTAAATATTTTTGTTGTGTAAAACCTAGAGTAATTAAGACCTATTTATAGGTTAAAATTCGTAGTATATATGACTACAACAACTTTAGGTTAATTAGAGTTTAAGCGAAAAACTAAAAACAAAGTTTAACTAGGAGAAGAAAAGCCAAAGTAAACTTTGGTCAAAATAAGAGACATTCTCTCACAACTATTGCGACAAAGTTCGCAAGGGGGAGCGATGAGCTCGCTGTTAGTGTTAGCTACTAGTGTTCCACAATCCATCGAGAGATGAAGGATTTGTTAATGTGTCGTTGGTTACTTGTGAAACATCACAAGTAGGAATTTAGTATTTCAGATACTTACGATTGTTGTGGGTCGTATCAACTGCTCGACGGACAACATTTCGGTGACTTCTCTCGAAAGAGTCAATCCCCTCAAAAATTATGTACGCATTGTGTGATTCAAATATATTCTAGATTTCATTAAAAGAAATTATGAAACTATTATAAATGTGTTGAGCTGCTGATAATTACAATGCACAATATGTTAAGGGATTAAGATCTTATTATGGTATAATGTATTATAGATTAAGATACAACTTTTAAAAAAAAATATTCTTATCAACCAGACTACTTTTTCCTGAACTCAAAGTTGTATTTTTTTTCCCTCTGAAATTAAGCGTTTTGAGGAAGCGCATCTTGAAAGCATTTGAAAAGGAGATTAGGGCTAAAAGGAAAAAATAAGATAGATGGATGATGGATTTAAAGTGGAAAATCATGTAATCTATCCATAATAAAGAAAATTAATTAGAGGAAAATGCAGGACATAAGTGTAGATGAATAGAGCGACTGTTAGTGCCTATCTTAGATCTAGGACCAGTTGTTGTTATTATTACTATTATTATTATTAAGAAAATTAATTAGAGGAAAATGCAGGACATAAGTGTAGATGAATAGAGCGACTGTTAGTGCCTATCTTAGATCTAGGACCACTTGTTGTTATTATTATTATTATTATTTAGCAAGCTTTCTTCCATGGCGAAATGTAGCTGTACAATTTAATTGTCACATCCATTACCAATATAAATATTATAAACCCTAAACACATTGGCTCTCTCTTTTTTATATTACTTAATTTCGGATTAGTATCATATTTTGTAATTATTTTTAAAAAAAACATAGGAGATTGTATTTTATATTTTATGTTGATGTGCTTGGATATTTATTTTTATTGAAAACAAGGGAGAAAAAACAAAGGAAAATTACACAAGTTTGAACAAAGGATGCTGGTGGCGTAGCCCTACTGCCTACGTGTTTGATTCTCCAATATTGAATTAATTGAAAAGCCTCTACTAGTTGACCAGCAAGGTTTGACTTTTATTTCCTCTTAAACCAAATAAAATAATAACCAGGTTTAGTCGTGGATGAAAAAAATATGTGAAAATATATATTTACAAAAATTTGATTTAAAAAATAAATGAGGTTAATATTAGTAAAAATGGTAAAAAAAAAATTAGCTCCAAATTTTAGTATTCTTTTAAAACTAAATTAAGTTGTTTGATTTGTAACGTCAATTTAGTTAATCACTTAAATATAATAATATAAATAGATAATGGTTAAAGCCTATCGAGAATCCCTTTACTATCATGTAAAATTCATTTTATTCACTCTACTAAAATTTTTCTATATTAATCTTTATACATTAAAAATTAATGCAAATTATGACATTGTTATAATTACTATTTTTTGAATAAATAATTATTATTAAATTACTGATAATTTGAATAAAATACATTATACTTAACTGATTTACTCATGATCTAACCTAATTCATAAAAAACGCCCAACCATCCAAAAAAATCCATGTATTTTTTAATTAATGTGTGGCTGAAAAATCCGTTAAGTCAAATTTTATTTCATATTCATGTATAGTTTTTTAGACTCACAATAATTTAAAAAATACATGGATTTTTTTTGAGATGATTTAGCCTTTTTTATGGGTTATTGATAAATTATTGGAGTATAATATATTGTATTCAAATTATCATTAACTTAATAATAAATTGTATTAGTACTATGATTTGAATAAATTTTTAATTACAAATTGATTTAGCTGGTTTTGTTTTCCTTAATAAAAAAATGGAAATTAAACAATTCTTATAGTTATAGATATCCCTTAAATAAAACGAGTTTGATATGATTACTCTAACTAATAATTCAATTCTTACATGACTTCTACTTAGCAGTTTTATGTCAAAATTGGAGGGAATAGAACCCGCAAAGGTTGAAGTTTTGTGTTTAGGTTGTGTTGTTTCTAGTGGTTTCTCGGTTCTCTAAAATAGAATTTTTTTATTTAAAAATTTAAAAATTTATAAAATTTTAAATTAATAATGATAAAATTATATTTTAATTTTTAAAAAATATAAAAATTTAATTTAATTTTTTAAAATTATAAATTATTAAAATAATAAATTATATTTTCGCTATCATAAAAATATACAAATATATAATTTAATTACATCCACTAAAATAAATTCTAACATCGTCCTTGATTGATTTTTTTATCTCTTGCCCCTTTATTGCTTTATTGTAAGGAAAAATTCGTCAAGGTTAATTTAAAACTAAATTTATAATATTTTATACGGTTTATATTTTAATAATTTAATCGTAAAATTTAAAAATATAATTATATGCGTCATACATACAAATAATGTTTTGAAAATAATTAATATTTTTATCATATTAATTAAAAATATTATCTTTATCAAACAAATAATTATGATTTTTTATTTAATAATCCAGTGATATACTTGAAAAGAATAAGAAATATTAAGATTAGGTTATTAAAACATTTTTTTTTGAAATTATTAGTGAATAAAATATAAAAAAAAAACATAAAATTAAAGGCGTAATACACTTGGTGGCCTATGTCACAAAGATGTTACACAACATTAAAGCCAATCAAAGTAGTTCCCAATCAACCAGTCTTCCCCATATATAAAGCTAGTTTTGTTGGGTTTTCAACAAAGTTAGTGAGAGAATTTGATTGTGATGTAATGTGTAATATGAGAAAGAACATGAGTTGTTGTTGTAATAAATTTAAAACTAATTTGGTGGAAACTTCAACCCAAATTAGTAAACAGAAGACACAAGGGACATCAAGCAACCGGAATGGCATAAATAGAATTGTGATGCACAAGAAAAGTCTTTGAAACGTCTACTATTATTTATGTACTCAAAATTCCAACTCCATTTATAATCTTGGCTGAATTATCAATATATGCTGAAAAAGGAAAACATTTTAAGTAAATGTGTTGTTTTATTTTTTTTAAGTTTACCGATCTATGTAGTTTTTGTAGAGAGAGAAAAAAAAAAGCGTCCTCTAATATATATTTTTATTCTTTGATCAGATGATTAAATGATAATGTTTTAATCTTTGAGTTTCGGGTTCGATTCCTCTCCTACTTATACATTAACTCTTTTGGTTAGATAATTGTGATTTTATTCTTGAATTCTAAATTTGATTCCTCTTCTAAGCATTTTAATATGTATTTTTTATTTTATGTTGTTTCAATTTTTTATTAATTTTAATTAATAAATTTATTGTTTTTAATTTTTTTTTATATTTAATTCATCTCTCTTTTATTTATAAAATCAAATAATAAATATGTAATTATTTTTTAAAAACATTAACTAACTCGTTAGATGTATTTTTTTAATATAATATTTATATGTCAAATATTTATTTTCTCCACCTATATTATGGGGGGATATGGTGATTTTTAATATTATAAAATCAAATAATTATTTCAAATATCATTATATGTAAAAAAAAAAAAAAAAAATCAGATATCATTGTTTTTTCATCTACATGTGGGTATGGTATTTCAAATATTTTTATATTGAAATATTTCAAATAATTATTTCAAGTACACATACAAAAATATATAATATGTCAATTACAACACATGATATGGATTGAAAGATAAATATTACACATATAAAAATAATGATATTTGTAATAATTATTTGATTTTATAAATAAAAGAGTTATTAATTAAAAATAAAAAAAACTTGAAAGTAATATATTTATTAATTATAAACATTAATTAAAAATAATAAAAAAGCTTGAAACAACATAAAATAAAAATTCATATTAAAATGCTTATAAAAAAACTCGAACTTAAGACTCAAAAATAAAATCATAATTATTTAACCATATAACTAAAAAAGTTAATGTGTTAAAAATATTAATTAAAAAAACTTAAAACAATATGAAATAAAAAATACAAATATAAGTAAGAGAAGAATGAAACACGAGATTCAAGGACAAAAATACTAATATTTAATTATCTGACCAAAAAAATTAAATTATCAATTTTTAGTAAAAATACGTTCAATAAAACGCGTTTTCAGCTGATTTGGCTGAAAACACATCCTATAAAACGTGTTTTCTTTTCTCTTACCAAAAAAAATGTATATTGTTAAATTTAAAAAAACATATTTATTTATTTATTTCCTTTTCAGCATATATTGATAATTCAATCCAAGTAATCTTATTCTAAAATATATATATGGTCAATCTAAGTAACCTTTTTGTCAGCTCCTTTTGTTTATTTTATAATTGCAAATCAGATAATGGCACCCCACTTCCCCACCTGTAAAAATATGAATGAAGGAAATAATATTGATATTTTCCTTTGAATTTATTTAGTGCGGTTGAATTTAATAAGTATTGAATTCGAATCATAAAAAATGTTTGGTTTGTTGTCATGGAAAATTAAATGGTAGATATAAATATATGTTTAAGACTAGTGATTGTTGGAAGAGAATGTCAAGTAGTTCATTTACTTGAAATTAGAATTGGGTGATTCATCCGGTTTAATAGAATAGATTCACATTCGATTTAATTTAAACAAAAAATTTCAACTTCACACCACTTAAACTTAAATTAAAATTAAATGATTTTAAAATTATTTCTTAATTTTTAAAAACAAATGGGCTTTTTCAGCATATTAGATTGATAGGGCCTAAATTTGTCTTTTTAAATCATATTTTGATTTGGCCCGATTTAGTTTTTGAATACTTCTATGCAAGATTAAAATTATTCACACATGAATTCAATGAGTGATTTCAGTAAAAAAATGATATTATTCATCTTAAGAGATTCGGATTCGAGTACTTACATATACAAGATGTGTTTGCGTTGTCAAATAGTTAAGAAAGTATAAACAGATAATATCATCCAATAATTATGATAAATTACTTTAAATAAAATATTTAAAAGTAAATTATCTGATCGTTTTTATTTTAATTATTTTTTTCGTTAATTTAATCACCGCGGTTAAAATTTTTTATCTAAAATGATCACTCAACCGTTATCTCATTAGACCAGACCTGCCATGTCAGCATTATTTTTCACTATTGAAAGAATTAAAAAATGAAAAAGTGTTTTTCTAGTCCTATAAAAATTACAAAATTTTAAGTAAATCCCCATAAAAAATGATATGCTTCCGCTGCCATCTTCTCCCACTATCTCCTCTGATCTCGACACTATTTGGATTTGAGTTTTCCGGCCATTACTTTTCGAGCTCCGTCACGGCACAACCACCTCCGTCTTCCCCCAAGTGCCAATACCAGCTCCCCTGACTAAAGTTCCGAACTGAAGGAGCAGAATGAGGCCATACTTTTCTGAAGAGTTGGATGAAATGGTTCTTTTAGAAGATGGAGATGGCCTATGATTGGCATAGCAGGAGGGGTAGCGGCAAGTTTGTTGTTTGGTATCTAAATTTGTATTTTCGTTAATTAAAATATTAAATTATCTCAAATTCTAATACGTAATTGTGAGCATTTTTAAGTATCAAATTATGAAATACGAATTTGGTTTATGGCTGCCATCTATTTCTTACCTTTTTAAAGCTTCTATCTTTGAACCTTTTTCTAATAAATCATGACGGCCATGGCTGAAGAGGAATCATCCTTTAACTGTGCCTCTCATTGAGGATGATGAAAATAAACAAGTAAAGGAAATAGAATCAAATTCAACCCATTCATGTTTCGTCAAAACCTGTTTCAATGGCCTTAATGCCCTTTCAGGTTCATCTTAAATAGTCCCTTTCCCAGGTTCTATTTTAAGTTGGCAAGTCGACAATTCTCCTCTGATATGGTTTCTTTTATTTTTTTTTACTAATTCCAGAAGCTGGGATAGTATCCGTTGGAAATATATATATTATTGGAAAACGAAATCAATAGTATTGATAGGAAAAATAAACATAGCATAAATTAATAAAAAATATGAATGAAACAGGGTTTTTTACTAATTTAATATAAAAAATATTTATTTATCAAAATTATACTCCATCCTATTAATTATCAAAATGGTATGTTTAGTTAGATGGAGGGCTTTTTCAAATGGCGGCATCAATGAGTATTTCTGACACGAATTTTTTTATTTTATTTTTAATTATATTTATATATTAAAAGATAAAAAAATAATATTATATTAGTGGAGACTTTTTAAATAGCGGCACCATGAAAATAAAATATACATGAAAAAAATACGAAAAAAATACCTGACACAGGATGTTTAACTGACAACACCTTTTGAGGGGATTAAGTGGTGGCACCAAGAAGTGTTTTGCCACTTGTCTGTCCCCTATTTAATCGTGTGTATGTGTGTGTTTGTGGGGGTTTTTGAAGGCAAAATTAATTTTAAGGGTTGGGGGTAAATAGTTTAAGTGAAATTTTTTTATAAAATAGGAGAAGGGAGAAACCAAACGAGTAAGAAGAAAGAAAGAAGAAGGAGAGGAAAGAAAGAAAGAAAGAAGAATGAGAGAAATGTAATTTTTTTTGTGTTTATTGTTAAATTTATTTTTAAAATTATTTAATTTGTTAGTTAGTAGTAGTAATTAATTAATTTTTAATTTTATTGTTTAATGTGATTGATTTGTTATTATAATTTTATTTGTTTAGTAAGTTGATTAAAAAAGAAAAAAGTTAAAAGAAAGGTAAATGTAAATATTTTATTGGTAATTTAAAGCTATATTTTGTTTAATAATTATTATTTTAAGTTATTTGTTTTCTGTAATTTAATTTTTAATTGATTTGTTATTTAATTTTTTTATTTAGTTGAGTAAATTAAGAGGAGAGGAAGAAATGTAAGTTTGATTATTTTAATTTAATTTAATTTAATTGAAATTAATTTGTTAGTAAGTAATTTTATTTTGTTAGTAGTAGTTAGTAAGTTAGTAAGTAATTTTATTTTGTTAATAGTAGTAAGTAAGTAAGTAATATAAATTAATTTAAAAATTAAATATCAAAATGGGTTATTTATCAAAATGGTACAAAATAAATATTTATATACTAAATTGGTATCTCCACCACATTTTCGTAATTAATGGGATGTGGATACCATTTTGGTATATAAATATTCATTTTGTACCATTTTGGTAAATAACCTATTTTGGTATTTAATTATTATTTTTGTATTATATTGGTAAAAAATCGTAAAACTTAATTGCTTTTATATCGAACTAATTAATAAATTTTTTTTCAAGTTGCATAATGGATTCATTAATTAACGACCAATGTCCTCACATAACAAAGTCGGTGAATGAGGAAAAATAGATGAATCATTGAGATTGGCTAGGTGTGTTTCCTCATTCACCGACTTTGCTATGTGAGGACGTTGGTCGTTAATTAATGAATCCATTCTGCAACTTAAAAAAGAATTTATCAATTAGTTCGATACATAAGTAATTAAGTTTTACAATTTTTATGATTTTTTACCAATATAATACAAAAAATAATAATTAAATATCAAAATGAGTTATTTACCAAAATGATACAAAATAAATATTTATATACCAAAACGGTATCCACACCCCAATAATTACGAAAATGTGGTGGAGATACTAATTTAGTATATAAATATTTATTTTGTACCATTTTGATAAATAACCTATTTTGGTATTTAATTTTTAAATTAATTTATATTACTTACTTACTTACTATTACTAACAAAATAAAATTACTACTAACTTACTCACTAACTATTACTAACAAAATAAAATTACTTACTAACAAATTAATTTAAATTAAATTAAATTAAAAATAACAAAACTTACATTTCTTCCTCTCCTCTTAATTTACTCAATTAAATAAAAAATAAATAACAAATCAATTAAAAATTAAAATAAACAAAACAAATAACTTAAAATAATAATTACTAAACAAAATATAATTTTAAATTATCAATAAAATATTTACATTTACTTTTCTTTTAATCAACCTACTAAACAAATAAAATTATAATAACAAATCAATCACGTTAAACAATAAAATTAAAAATCAATTAATTACTACTATTAACTAGCAAATTTAATTTTAAAAATAAATTTAACAATAAACACAAAAAAAATTACCTTTCTCTCTTTTTTCTTTCTTTCTTTCTTTCTTCTCTCTTCTCTTCTCACCTGTTTGATCCCCCTTCCCCTATTTTATAACAAAATTTCACATAAATTATTTACCCCCAACCCCCAAAATTAATTTTGCCTCCAAAAACCCCCACAAATACACACACACACGGCTAAATGAGGGACAAACAAGTGGCAAAACACCTCTTAGTGCCGCCACTTAATCCTCCTCCAAGAGTGCTGCCGCTTAAACACCCTCCATCTATGTCAAATATTTTTTTCATGCATATTTTACCCCCATGGTGCCGCTATTTAAAAAGCATCTAGTAATATAATATTATTTTTTATTTTTTAATATATAAATATAATTAAAAAAAATCGTGTCAGAAATACCCACTAGTGTCGCCATTTGAAAACCCTCCACCTAACTAAACATACCATTTTGGTAATTAATGAGATGAGAATATTATTTTAGTAAATAAATATTTTTATATTAAATTAGTAAAAAACCCAATGAAACTCGAACAGAAAAATGAAACAATAGGATAAGGTTTCAATGCGTGTATCAAGTCACTGTCTTTAAGTTTCTATTCGTCCCCACCTATACTCGGTGTGCAAATGAGTTTCAAGCAAATGAACCTCGAGAATATAATGAAGTCCGGTAACTATTTGAATTTTGCACTAACGAATATAGTCCATTAAGCACTGAGCAACAAGAAAATCAATTTCTATAAAAAATTTCAACGAACAATCTAATAAACATAAAAAAATGGAAGAAGGATAGAAAAAAAAATTTGAAAATTTTTTGGTATGTTTTCCAAATGAAATCTCACTCCTATATACGGTAATTCTCATATTTTTTCATAAAAACATAACCTTCAATAGGTATATTTTCTGAATAGTAACATCTTTAAAAGAGACATAATTATCCAATAAATCTCTCAAATAAACATAACTATTCAAGTAATATTGCTTATATAATTATAATTCTTTGTAAAAAATCAAGTGATATAACTCTTGATCAATAATCAAAAGATATAGCTTTTGATTATTTACACACTATAAATATTTGAAAATATTTTAACAATTCTTTTCCACCCCTTTATTTTGCACATTTGTTGCTTAAACCTTTTGCTCTACCAATTGTTTGTTAAGCTTAGCTTCAGTTTGCATTCATTTTTTTAACTATATGTCTCACTATATGTAGATCTTGTACAGATTTATTTTCGTATAAGTATGAATATATAATAATTAATTTCATTTGTCGCTATTCATATATGTTCTCTATAATCACAATTGTAGATAATACATTTTGTTTAATAAATGATTATATTACAATATAATGAGATTTATAATTTAATTTAATAATAATTAAAAAGTTTTTATTATTAATTATATTTTTATTATTTTTATTGAATTTTTTTATTATGATATCTGCTTTTTTTTTTTTTTTACAATACTTAAAATTACTCATAATCACTTCTCAACCCTTAAATAGGAGGATAATACATTTCAACGCATTCGAATCCACGTCCTCCTACAATGACAGCAATATCAATATCAATCGAGCTAAGACTCAATCGACAAATTGAAAATTATTAAATGTAAAGATTGAATAAAACAAAAATAAATAAAATAATAATTAAAATTAATAAAGGTAAAGCTATTCTTTTATTTAAATTAAATGAATATTTCATCAAATCTTTAGAATAAATGGATATGTGTGAAAAATAAATAAATTTTGTATTAAACTTTGAAGAAGTTTGAATACTTTTCGCAATTAATAAATAAAAAGCATGCCACTTATTGAGGAAAATAACTGGAAAAATATCATATGGACCACCCATGAGGAGATTATTTCTTTTATTGTATAGTATAAATTGTGTTTTGGGCTTTCATAATTTAGCCTTAAATGATTAATAATGTTTTGGACTTTCATGTTTCTGTTTGTCTCCAAGTTCAGAGTTCATCACAGCGATAGACACTGCATCCAACTCGTGAGCTTATTATCTGCTTTCATCCCAAATTCTTTTCAGTTTCAAAGGATGAATTGAAGTATCTACATATGCATATATCAAACAGATTCTGAGCATGATATCGGGCATTCTACATACACAAAGAAGCAAATTGCTTTTTAGAACATTAAATTAGTTTTGGGGCTACTTCACTTCACTTACACTGAGACATGAAGAGTATGTTTCAGAATTCAGGCATACATTTTTGTGTTTAAACTAACAAGTACAGAACCTAGGCAGCAAGTTACACATCCTGCTAAATCTTTCATCTCTGTCAGTAAGTTGCCTTTTACATAGATTCAGGACCCAAACCTATCAAGCCATTGAGACCATGGCAGGATTGGCAGCACTTGTCTGGCTTTGCCTTTGCCTGCTCACTGGGTTTTTAACAGCCAGCCCTGAACCTCCAAAGCAGAAGTACTGACTCCTTAACCCCTTTTTCATGGGCCTTTGCTTCATTGTATCTGGTTTTTCATCATCAAGGCTTGGATTGGAACAAGATGGTCCAGTTATATCACCTTCAATGAATATCCCTTTTTGTTTATCCATTGAGCTCGGAGAGGATACAGATGACTTGGAGAACGAACTCGAACGAGACCTTCGAGGAATGGTTATTTGTGGCATGGCTTGCATAACGCCATGGATTATCCCTGAAGCAAGTTTCTTCTTTGCAATTGGACTGGATTGACCACTCCTCACTGAAAGTGTTCTCTTGTTGTTTGGGAGTGACGAAGGCTTTGAAAACCTCTGCCTGAGAGGGATTGGAGTTTCTTCTGAGAAACTTTCATTCATTCTTTTTGGCTTTTGATCCTTCATTCGAGGCCAATGGAGAACACTTTTCAATCTCTGTGCTGCATTGTTCATAGAAGAACCTGCAGGCTTTTTATCTACTGATGACTTCCTGATTTCATCAGCTGAATCGAAATCAGTTGATGATGAACGACTCTTTCCTCCACTGCCGAGATCACTAGCATCCGATGTCGTCTCAACGCCGGTGTACAAGAAGATTTGGGTGTCGGATATCCTGAAAGAAGTTCCAGGACTGCTCCCGTGGCCTTGCATCTTTATGTGTGAAGCTATTGCTCTTCTTGCGGTGTAATCCTGACAACCAAACATCCCACCTGCTGAAATCAAGTGTCGAATAAGTATATCCGATGAAGCTGAATGAGGCCTTTGTTTCAGAAGATCAAGTGGAGTCATTCCATCCGCATCACAAATGTTCACATTGATTGATTTTGCAGACATCAGGAGCTCAACTAGATCAGTATGAACATTCCCAATGATGGCCATGTGGAGAGCAGTCCTTCCATCATTGTTTTTAGCATTAACAATGTCTTCCATGCTGAAATTATTTGCATGTACCAGTCGATTCATAAGATTAATCTGTCGGTCCACTCTTCGAAAAGCCGGTGTTTGGAAACCAGACACCGCCAAATGCAAAAACGTTTCCCCAGCCTTGTTTGTTACAGAGATCAATGAAGGGGATGCAAGAAACAAAGCCTCAACAACAGCTGATTGACCCCTGTAAGCAGCAATATGCAAAGCTGTGTTGCCTTGTTCATCTATGGAGTCCATGATATCAAAAGATGCAACCAGATATTTAACAACCTATAGAAATGAAACAATGTTTTCGTTAGTAAGGTAAAAACTTAAGATTAACATATGGTAGAATAGTTTGAGCCTAACCTCAACTTGGCCTTTGCCAGCAGCAGCATGCAATATAGTTGAGCCACGCTTATCTCTATAACCCAAAATATCAGTGCAATCACTAAGAAGATCCTTCAAAACCTTCAAATTTCCTCCTCTAGCAGCAGCATGAACAGCCCTGTTTGTAATTTCCCATTTATAAACTGAAGGAATTTCCCCAATGTGCTCCTCAAATCCGTCCCGCTTGGCTGCCAAAAACCTTGGTGAGACTGCAAAATCATATATAAGCCTGAAAACCTCAGAATTTTTACCCCTTGCAGCTGCATAAAGTACATCGGTAACACCATACTCCCCTTCTCCAAAAACCAGTAGAGGGTTTCTTTGAAGCAGTTGTTGAACAAAACCCAAGTCTCCTGCTGAGGCAGCCGTGTACATAAGCCATCCACCATAGCCAGCTCTGATAAGGGAATTCTTTGATTTCTTTGATTCACATTCAAGAAAAAGTTTCCTAGCAACTTGGGAACGACATTTAGCAACATCATCAAATTGTTCCTCATCATCCCATACCGTTTCAAGGCGGCGGATCCTCCTCAAAGAGGTCAGCTTGATGAGGTGATTGCCATCTATCCTAAGAAGCTCTCGGACCAAATCATAGTGGCCATTAGCTGCCGCCCAATCTATGGGAGATGCATACCACCATTGATCCCCAGTGCTTTCCCAACGAAGAGGCAAATATGTAGGAGGCATTTTGAAGAGAGAGTAATGAAGTTTTACCTACAAAGATGAAAAAATTCTATAGGCAAGAACAGACAAGAGGAAGGCCCTACTGAATTCAAGAAAAGAAAGGTTCAACTAATAACAACTCTGAAAGTAAAGCTTAAATAAAGAGAATCATTAAAAGCCTACCTCGAAAGGCACACAGAGAAGGGTTAAAGTCTTTATTAATTGAAGCAGTGGAACTACCTGCATAAAAAACTAAAAGCATAAAAAGAAAACCAGAAGAACAACCCACCCTGAAGAGAGAATGAAGAATATCAAAACATGCGAAGGAAATAAATAATTTTCGTCCAAGTTTTTTGATAGCCAAAGAGGTGAGATTTAATGATATAAGAAAGGGAAATCAGTAATCATAACTCTCACAAAAGTTGAAGACAGGAAAGAAGGCATGCACTTGAAGAAAAGGGTTTGTTTGGAATAAAATAGTTTAAAGGCCAGAATCAGAACTGTTCCAAGAAGATAACAGTACATGGAAAAAATATCATATTGGTTTTCCACAGATTCTTGGGTTATTCAAAGTGGAGACCAAATATATTAGTAAAAAAAATTAGAATAAAATAATATTAGAATTAGGTAAGATTCCTTTTTACTGTGGTGTTAATGATGATCAAACCATGTGAGGTTTTACTGCCTTTTCTTGCATGAAAAGTGGTGATTTTACTTTTTACTGTGGATACAGACAGATGTTTGAGTTAATTATGGAACAAGTTAATTATGCTTTACTTTGATATATAGATAAGTGTTATGTTATTTTCAACTGTTTAATGGTCCCTTTAGTTATTGATTAATTGGTCCTTTGATAGTTAATTTAGTTAATCTCCCAAAAATTTTTAATTCTAGTCAAGCTTAGCAGCCCCTCCAATATATTAGTGCTTTTTTTTTTCTGCTATGATATTGACAGTTAATTCTGAATTTCTAAATTAGGAAGAGTGGAAGGCCTCAACAATCTCACCTTTCTGACCCTAAAATCTTTTTATTTGGTAAAAGTCCACCGGCCTTGGTGTTAAATATAGGCATGTCAAAGTCTTTTAAAGAGTGCCACCGGCCTCCTCAATCCTATAACAAGGATCAAGCTACAAAAACTTGGATAACACTTGGTTCACAGCTCCATCTCCCATTTCATTCTTATTCATTTGATAGTTTATAATTAAATGAAAAACTTTGACCACTTGCCTACTCAAAAACATCATGGAACATGATGGAAGATCAAACTCATGATTGTAGCTTGAAACTGAGCTGTTTATATTGTTCATTGCTTCTTATGCTCATGCCATACATGGCATGTGCTAGGTTTCAGGAGCATGTAGAGAAGAAAAGTCCAGAAGTACACTTTATTTAGTTTGGACTTATTTTACGTGAATTGGGGTGTAAATATCAAATAGGGGTATATGCTCAAGATAAGTATATAAATATATATTTTAAATGATGATATCTTCGTACACATGTCTAAATTTTTTTTAAAAAAAATGAAGAATTGAAGCATGATAGCTAGGTAGAGAGTAGGGGTGCAAGGATAAGAATGAAGATATGGTGAGCTGTGGTATCAAGAATGTTTGGTGAGTGATAAGCTCCGAAATCCAACTACACACAAACTTAGATCGCACAGCTCTAAAAGCAAAAGAAGAGCATGTGAGAAGCAGCTTTAACTTTTTTATGACTACTACTAGCACAATTGAAAAAGGCTGAAAATAAAAGGTGGGTTTGATGCTTTATCAACAATAATGCATGTCATGTCCAATTCCAAGTGCCCTTGTTTCCCACCTTTTTATCTTTCTTATAGGTCTCTTCCGCACCTTTAATAGGGGTTATGAAGCTCATCTTCACATGATCAGAAAAGTGAAAACCAACCACTTCCTCTCCAGTCTCCCATCTTTTATATGTAGCTACATATATATATCTCTGTAAATCTAAAGGGTGCCTACACAAGATTCACCAAGATACTTGGACCAACCTGCTCAGTAAAACACATTGATTTCGTTGAATTGTTAGAGCAGTAACTCATTGATGGATAAAAAGACGGTAAAAAAAAGGGTGGGTTGAAGAACTTAAGGGAGACACAAAATGGAAACAAGAAAAATTGCAGCTATGAACGATGACTTAACCAAGTTATCTGCCTACAATCATTTTACAGTTCATGGAAAGGAGAAAAAGGTGCAGTGATTCATTAGAGCAATATTGCACCAAAGGGGAACCAATGGTCTACTCAAGGGAACAGATGGACCACCAAAGTCCTTGACATCAGGGAAGAAAAAGGGAAAAAAGCATATACCTATCAGAGTGAATCTCCTAAAGAAGGATAGACTCTGAACCCCCCCACCACTTGTTTTTTTTTTTTAAGTTGGGGAAGTGGGGCAACAAGAGGTGGCTTCCACTTAATAACTTACAATGGCAATGTCTATGACTTGGGGGTCCAATCTAATGATGCAATGAACATTTCTATTGCATTTCAAAATGGTAGATTATTTATGCTAAACATAAATTAAGAGGTTTAAAGGGGAAAAGAGAACACTAAAAGGGAAAGCCAAACAAAGTTACAAAGCTTTATTTGGAGATAAATAAACCCTCCGTGCTTCTTTACTTCGTTTCCGTTCCATCATTACACAATGTAAATCAATCAACAAAGGGAATCCCAGAAGAACAGATGAATCATTCTTTCCAAAGAACTAATGCTTAATAGAAAATATTTCTATACTACTATCAGTTTTTGGCCTTAACAGAATTGTTTTCTTTTATCCGAGCTCGGTTGTCCAACTTGACAAAGCGTTTAAGATCTTCGTATGGGAGTGTTTCGATGTCTTTCCTCCTTAGCTCACTCAATGCTGGACGTTTATCCAGCAGATGCCACAGCCAATCAGGGTACTCAAAATCCGGTAATATCTTTGGATCTGCTCCATCCTTGAGTATATTTGCACCAACCACTGTTGTGGATTTGACTTCTTTGCTGAGTGTTGATCCTTTTGGTGCATCACTGGCTGCACCTTTAGAGCCCTTCTTGGCTTTGCCAGCCCCAGCAGCAAATGTTCGTTGTCCCACGCCAACTGCATTCTTGGCAATGATGACACTTTTTAGTGATCTCATCTGATTTAATGCCATGATTTTAATCCCTGTAAAATTATGTCAATAATTGCAGAAATATCTTTAAAAAATGAAGAAACGCATCTTTTGATTTATTTTATTATATGGGTGAGGCAAAATCATTAATAAAAACTGAACAACATCGATAGAGGAGTCAATCAATCATAAGTCATATACGAAAATCACATAGTCAATGAGCATCTGTTCCTTCTCCTGTTTAATTCACCCTATGATTATGGTAAAAGAAAATTGTATCCTCTAATAGTGAGTTCTTAGAGAATCTAATCACAACCACAATGGTTAAACACTTCATAGGATCCAGTTTTAGTCCAACTATTCACTCTTGCCCATACCCAAGTTTGAGACATAGCAGACACCTCAAACAGACATGGGTATGATTCTTGGACCCTCCAAAAAGAAGGGGGGGCTGCACTTGTAAACACTGCACACAAGTTGGATGTGGAAATGTGATTGATACATGAACCTGGTTTAGAAACATGGACAGACAGGATCCACAGAGGACATTGTAGTTGTCACTTAAACATTTTGAGGAATGAAGTTTCTCAAAAAAGTTTGTATGCTAATTCATGAAATCAAAGATCCTCATTCATGAAATTAAAGCTACTAGATGACGAAATTAAGAAAACAAATATAGGAAGGTTCTCAAGATTGACTATTCCTGTAGTAGATAAGAACTAAAGAGTGCCTGGAAAGAGTTTCTTATCACACTCGCTGAAGCTGAAGAAGTTTAAAAAAAAAAACAGGCATGAACGAATCATAAATATTCAAGAAATATCGGCATCCTACTTTGCTTTCCAAAGAGACAATAAAACATGTAAATCTCCATTTATAATATATCCAATCCCTATCACAGCTCATTCATATCATGACACTGGGCCTATGCAGTGCTCAAGGTAAACAATAACTTCAATATTGAAGAAGTATCATATCTTCATCCAACATCTTAACTTTAAGCGATGAGAAAAGATCAAGGAGAAAGACTGCAAGTGGACTCAAAAGTTCACACCAGAAAATTCATACTAACGGAATATGCTTATAAGTTACAAATTTAAAATAGGACCAGCATTGATCATGTATCAAATCATCATTCAAGTCCAAACTCTAAATACCATGGAAACAAGATTTAAGCTTCTTAAAACAATCCGCAACTGTCAAATCAAATAAACGCTAAAAACTTTACAGAACTAAATCGACCAAGCATCTATTCAACAGAGTATCAACTCAATCCCAGTAAAAGAAAAGAATTAGGTTTGGAATAAGAAGGAGAATTTTCTTTTTGGTTTCTAAGAAATCAATTTTGGAAAAAAAAATGGCAAAAATTTCCCAGTTTTTCCTTTTTTAATCTCAGTTTCAACTATTTAGTAGTAACCAAAAAGTGCAATAGAAAATGAGAAAAAATTACCTCTCCCTAGATGTTGTAAAGATAAATTCTTGAGCCGCCCTTTTCCCGAATGAAATGAAGGGATTTAGGGTTTCTGAGACGAAGCTAAAATGAGAGCTTGAAGACGAAGAAGAATTCTGGTTTGCTTATTGGACTAGACCGTGAGACTAGGGGTTTATTTGGGTTCACCCATTTTGAGCTTAAATATAACCATGGGCCAGTCCAAATGAGACCCCGACTGGACCGCTATCACAGCTCTGGCTGAGTCCTTTATTTATACATTTCTTTTATTTTCTTTTTAGAAAAAAATATATTTGAAACAAATGAATTCTGTGTTTGCCATAAATGATTTTTTTTTTCAATATTACAATTGATTATTTATAAATATATAACAAATATTTGAAATCTAACACTATAAATTTATAGTGGTTTAGTTTTAATTATCTACTTTCACTACTTCGATATACTTCAATTAAGAATGTCTCAATTTACTCTAAAAAATTAATACTTTTTAAGAACAAGTATAACATTTGCAAAAATTAAGCTTTCCAATAACATTTAATTTGTAACATTTTTCTTTCCTGCACATCAGAGAAACGATCCTTCAAGGGAAGATTGATCCTTCAATTTAAATAAAATATAGTCGTCATACACTTTGATATCACTATAGTAGCACCATTAGAAAATGATGCCATGGTAGCAACCTTTTATTGCAACACATGGCAAACATAAATAAAATTAAAATTAAAATTTTAAAATATATAAATTAATAAGAAGATATAATTTTTTTCACATCAATACTGAACTTAAACAAATGGTTGTCAATATTGACAACAATTTGTCCAAATCATTTAAGATGTGTCCTTTTAGTAATTGTATATATTTTTAATTTTTATAAAATATCAAAGTTTTTATATTAATATTTTGAAATTAAAAAAATGTAAAATATATAAATTAATTAAAAAACTATAATTTTTTTTAAATAAGAACGAATTTGGGCACATGGTTGTCCAGATTTAAATGAATCTAGACAATATTGTGTCCATATTCACTTCAAACATGCTTTTTAGTAATTTTATATATTATTATTTTTTATAAAATATCTGTATTTTATATTATTTTTTGAAAATATATAGAAAAATTATAAGATGTAAATTATAAGAAACTATAAATTTTTTTTGTAAAAATATAAAAATTTACAAAAAAATCTAAAAGAATCTAGAAAAATAGTTGCCTTCTAAATTTAAAACCCTTTATCCAAATTCATTCGTGATATGAAAAGTTTATACTCTTTCATTAATTTATGTTTTAATTTTTCATAATAATTTTAATTTATATATATATATATTAATTTCAAAATAACAAAATAAAAACTTGATATTTTGTAATATATATATATATATATATATATATATATGTGTGTGTGTGTGTAAATTACTAAAAAGAACACATATGACATGAATGATTATATTCAAATATGGACGACCATTTGTGAAATTTTTATTATTTTATATGTTCTTAAAAATCCTTTTGTTTATATTTACCATGGGTCGTAACGAAGGACTGTCACATATTATCATGACATTCACTATCAATGCCACAAAATTATTGCAAAAGTATTTAAAGTATAGCCAAATCCAAGTTTAAATACTAGTTCAAGTGTAAACTAGAACCAACTAGATAAGAGGACAAACTCAAAGAGCAATATATATTATTAACCCAAAACTAACTTATAAAAAATAGATAATTAGACAAATTCAAACAACGTGACAAGCTAAGCAATAGGCATATGTTTTCATTTTCAATCACACCCTAGAGTTGGCTTTTGGTTCCGTGTATCGTTAATGCTCCTCAATTGTCCATATAAAACTCAAGACTTTGTCATCCAGTCTGTTTGGTTGTTTTATTTTCTTTTTCCTCTTGACCTTTCTCTGTTGTGCCATCACAACGATTGCTGAGTGTAGCTTCAACCTTGGCTCCTTCGACATTGGCATGGCATTGAAAACACATAAGTCACCCAGAGCAAGTTGATGTAATTTTTTTTCAGGCATTGGGCCTGAGTATCGAGATTACACTCAAAACAACTCAATTATGAACACACAAATATAACATAATCACAAGATATCAATTGAAGTAGAAAAAATAAACATAATAACTTATGCATTCAAGTAGAGAAACAACTGCAATGAAACTTGAAACATTCAAGTACTTGGGTAATAAAACTGAAACAACCCAAACCTTTCTTCACACAAAAATATGTTCGTACAATTCGTTTATTCTCTCATAACTTCTCTTCTAAATTAAAATTGCTAAAGCTTGGATACACCAAGCACAATCACTCACTCACTTAAGCCTTGGACATGTGTCGGATCAAGTCGATAACACGGGAACTGCAACAGAAGAAAAGGACCATCAAGGACATGCTACATAATATTTGATTGAGGGGAAAATACCGTCGAGCTATGAAATTTAGCATCATTGCAATTTACCTGTAACCCCATTCGTTGTCATACCAACTCACAAGCTTAACAAACTTCTCATTCAAAGCAATTCAGCCTTGGCATCAAAAATGCTTGACCTGATAGTGTCAAATAACGCAGAACAAAGTCCTTGTAAGTGATAGGTTTTTTGTTAACTTTTCTCATGCATTTGGAAGATGCTTTAAATGCCATATCTTCACCACCAGTATCCACATATTAGTGTTGGGCACAGTACTTTAAAATATCCATAGCAACATAGCTTTTTGGAGTATATGACATATCGGACAGCCAAGGTATAGAATTGACAATTTAAAAAGGTATTAACAATGACATAATACCTGTTGTCTCCAACAAAGTCAGTTGAGACTAAATCTTCGTCTACAAAACCAAGAATTCCCTTCAAGCTGCCTTCAGATTCCACCCTATGCATAGAAAAGCAACAGATGAGAATCAAGTGAATTATCTTAAGGAACTTAAGATACAATAATAAGATAAACATATTCTAATGCTTACTTGATAGCAGCCTTAATTTCATCATATGTAGCTTCTTCTCAAGTCTCACAGTGAGGTCAACCACAGAGACATCAACAGTGGGAACACGGAAAGCCATTCCAGTCAGTTTTCCATTCAGTGCTGGCAAAACTTTGCCGACAGCCTACACGATTACATGATAACCACCACTATCAACATCAAGCTTCAATTCCAGATATAACTTAACAATAATAAGTACAGCAACAACTTAATAATTTTATTTTATAATAAATATGTAATAGCATTTGAGAATCTAAAAATCAACATAAACATACCTTGGCAGCTCCAGTGCTGCTAGGAATGATATTGAAGGAAGCAGCTCTACCACCTCTCCAGTCCTTCATGGAAGGACCATCAACAGTCTTTTGTGTAGCTGAATTAAAAAAGAAAAAATTAAGCTTTATTTAGTAGTGCTTTTTAAAAAACACTTTTGACATAAAAAATACTTTTGAATCAAAAGCAATGCTAAACAAGCAACTTTTGAAGGAATTTTTGACTTTTCAAAAGCACTTTTCCTTAGATGGAAAAGTTAAAATTTTTAACTTTTCCATCCCAAAAATACTTTTGACAGCTCAATTACGTTTTCATCCCTAAACATATGATATTTTCCCTACTTTAATTAATTGTTTAAAAAATATTTAAAATTTATATTTCATATATTAAAATATTAATAAAAATATAATAAATTATTTTATATATTCTTATTAAAATATCATAATATTAACTAATTTGAACCTTATTTAAAATGTTTATTTATTACTTTATAACACACGTCAAAAATGGACATTTTATTTTTCAAAAGCACTTTTTGACAGCTATACTAAACACTCAAATATTAAACCAAGCTTTTCAAAAGTACTTTTCAAAACCACTTTTTCAAAGCACTTTTTAAAAACACTTCTCAAAAGCAATGCTAAACTAGCCCTATACAGGCATGGTTTGCAACAATAAGTAATGTGACAGCACAAGTACTTACCAGTAATAGAATGGACAGTGGTCATAAGACCCTCAACAATGCCAAATTTATCGTTGATCACCTGGCATCACAAGTTAGAAGTCTGTTATTTCCTCAAAGATAAAAGTATCAGCCCAACGCACAAGGAAATAAACAAGGAATTATTATTACCTTAGCCAATGGGGCAAGGCAGTTGGTGGTGCAACTAGCATTGGAGACAATGTTAATGTCAGGCTTATAGTCCTTCTCATTGACACCCATAACAAACATGGGAGCATCCTTACTTGGAGCAGAATAATAACTTCTTTGCGCCACCCTGAAAAGCGAAAAAACATAATCCATAGAAGAAAATCAAATTAGGTTCCAAAAATTCAAGTTTTTATGCCTCTTGAAAAACAAATGGCACGTTAATTCTGATAAAATTTCTTCTCATATGACCATAAGCTGAAATTATTATCACAAACCTTCAAGTGAGCAGCAGCCTTGTCCTTGTCAGTAAAACACCAGTAGACTCAACAACATACTCAGCTCCAGCCTCAGCCCATGGGATTTCCTCAGGGTTTCTAACATCAACACAGAGCCAATCAATCAATAAATACTCATTACATAATTAAACTCTCTATGATCCTCAAAAAGTCTATAAGATCTTCAAAAGATAACAAAATACTACCTGATACCAAAAACTGTAACAGGTTTTTCACCAAAGAGAAGGGTCTTTGAGTCCTTCACCTTAAGCTCATGATGCTTCCATTGACCGTGAACACTGTCGTACTTAAACATGTAGGTCTACAGACATAAAATTACCAAATCACATCACAATTAACGTAAACAGCATACACAATTATATTCGGGTTTTCAACCTAAAAACAAGTAAAAACAGTTCATTTTCATAATCTCTACTAGATCTATATTTCAACGGATCTGTTATCAGCACATTTTCATAAATCATGCTCACTTTGGAAAGTGAGAAAGTGTTAGATTCAGATCAGGAAAAATAAATCAAATCATCGCTCCTCTCAGAGGATTCTTTTTCTACTTAATTAAATATAAAGGATCGAGCAAATAAGCTAAAAATACGAAGGCAAATAAGCATGTAAGCATACATGTAATCAGTGGTGATGAAAGGATCGTTAACAGCAACGAGCTCAACATCATCGCTTTTCTTTGGAAGCAACTCTCGCAACCAAACGCCCGATCCTTCCAAATCCTTCATCAAATCGACAATCAAATCAATAACTAAAATAAATTAACAAAAAATAAAATAAAATTAGTGTTACCATTGATTCCGATCTTGATCTTTCCCATAATGAAAAATTAAAAAGCTAATCTGTAGCAAAGATCAACGAAAGAAGTTATTGAAGATGGCGGAGTGAGGCTAGAAACAGTGATGAATGAGAAATGAAAAGCGAATAGCATTTATATAAGGGCAGTGTCCGTGACCTAGAGAGGGGTTAGCTGACGGAAATTTCAAGGAGAAAAAGGGTAGATCACTATGATGGGAGAATGGTAGCCGTTGATTTCAATGTTGGCACGTGATTGAGGTTTTAGGAATAGTAAAATACTGAACGTATTTGAAATTCGAAATTTTATCTGAAATTACGGTACCGGTCATTATACGTGGGTCCACTTATGGATAGGAAAATCTTATTATCTGGTCATAGCATAGATTGCCAGTGTGATTTTTTCCCCTTTTTTATCTCTATATGATGTTCCAGAAATTTCTTTGTTTTTCAATATAATTATAATTTTTGGATTAATCAATTTTCTCCATAAAAATAATATATTTAAATAAATATAAAATGATACATATTTATTTTAGAATTTATATTATATTTATGTCTTTACAATTAACACTAATATAACACGAACATAAATTATCAAAGTTGTGATTTTTTTTTAATAATTAGTTATAATATTTCCTTATTACCCATTACCTAACTTTTTTTGTTTGTTGGTTATGCTACGACTAATGGGGGAATATACCAAAAGCTTAGAGAATATGCTTTTATGCAAGGTGCTGCATCATGAGTTTCATTACCCTACCACCAAAGTTGTTTGCATGCTTTATAAAATTAAACCCATCCAATGACAAATAAGAAGGGAAGGTGGTTTATACCAATTATTTTTGTTGAATTGAGAATTAATACTTTGTATGAATAACATAAAAGTTAATTAAATTATTCAACCAAATTAATGATGTGAATTTTTAAACACTCATTAAACCAATGCTCTTATGTCAAATTTACATTTTGTTATGTATTAATTATTTTTAATATTTATTTAACATTAAATTTAGTTTTTTAATATGCAAATATTTACATTAAATCAAAAATTCAAAATAAAATTGAAAAGTTGACCAATTTTATTTTCAATCCATTTTTTTATGTTGTTAAAAAACTAAAGAATGCTTGAACTCCATGTGATGCCTGATGTCAAGGATGTTCACCGATTTAGATGTGGTCTTATCGAGTTGTGCTAATCGTGTTTGTTGCTTGAGATTTGCCTTGTTATTGTAATTCACTAAAAAAAACCTAAAGAATGCTTAAAACCTCATGCTTACAAAGTGAAATGGATAGGTAAATCAATGCTAAAAAAACCCTAACTTTTCTCTTTTTTAGCACCACTTAGCTCCAATCTATCCTTGCATTCCTTGTTGAACAGTTGGTTGATTAGTTGGCAAAGACTAATTGTCTCTCGATCTTTCTCCACTTTCTCTTTCTTCATCTTTTCCTCCCTTTCTTGCCATTTCTATTAGACTCCTCATAATATTATTCAGGTTCAAGTAGAGATTTGTGTTGTTTGGTAGTCATCTATTTTAAAACTTCATTATTGTAGGTGCTAAAAGCATGGTTAGGATTTATGTTATTACCCATCTTTGTCTCTCTTTTTTGGTGTTTGCGCTTAATTTTTCATTTCCTTTGTTTGTTTTTAAGTTGTGTATACATGCCTTGCTCAATAGAGCCTCACCACCCACACCCTGACCAACCTCACCTAATAAGATACCTCACCATATTATAGGCATTGTTGATGCATGGCGTGCCTAACATGTGAAGCTTTTCGCTCTAAACCTCGCCAAAACAAAATGTTGAGCCCCTTTACGTATGGACATCACATGGGACTTTATCAAGTCCAATCAATCAACGTCTAGTTGGCAATACCATCAATCTAATCATCGATTGGCTAAAAGGCATTGTAACACCTCATACCCTACTTGATCATCGGGTTAGAGCTACAATATGTCACATTCATTGTTAGAGTAACTATGACCAAATCACACTTCGATTCACAACATTAAACATTTAATTACAAGTATATAAAACGATACATAATTATTTTCGGGTCTTATATGACCTTACGAAAGCTCTAAAGCTAATACGAGGTTGAATTGGGACCAAATTGTAAAGATTCCAAAACATCGGTTGATGTTACGACGTTAGGAGGTTCCTCGTCATGACGCAACATACTATGTAGACTGACCGCGCCCCTCAACATGCATGCATCGAGACTGAGAATCAACGCTAATATGACAATCAAATCAGAATAAATACGTGCGGTGCCTGCAAGTGTGACAAGTCAATTGTAATATAATTTGTACAACGGGATATAGTAGTACTCCAAAGATCGAACCCATAAGAGTCTGCGATTGAGTGAACCCTAGCTAATAACATGCAATTAAAGAGTCTAAACAACTTCTCATTAGATAGCATAATACGATAAACCATGAAATTGAGAGTATTTAAACTAATTTACTAGTTAATTAACAAAATGACTAAATCATAAAGCATGCAAATCTAGGAAACTATTCAAGCAATAACAAATGGTGGTTGGTTAGTTGAAAGGTATGAGAATGAATTTGGTATGATGAGTGTTATTGTATCATGTTGCGTACTTGATATATTGTACGTGATGAAGTATACATACTTACCTTGTTGGCGAATTGTGTTGGCTAATAGGTAAATTGTGTTTGTGTATTAAATTTAATATAATTATTATGTAAGGTAAGTTAACTATAGAGTTTGTATGAGCTTACTAAGTATTCTTAATAGTTATGCCTAGTTTGTTTATATCTTGTAAATTTTGAATGTTCAGATCAGCAAGAAGTTCACACTATCCGTCGAAGTTGTAGAAGTTGGTTTAAGTGGCATGCATATAGTCGTTTGGTAATTTGTAAATAAATATGTTAATTTTAAAAGGTGATTACTTTGGACTTTTGTGATATTTGTGAATAAATAAATGAATTCAGTTCTGTTATGTTCCACGTTTTAAGTTTCGCGGGACCTGTCACAGTCTGGGGTATTTGCGAAATAGTTCGCCATTGTGAGTATTTGTAGGAAATTTACCAATTTAGATGTCTGCTTTACTTTTCACAATAATTGTGTCTGCGGAATAATCTGCAGTTTAGTCATATGAATTTCAAAGTGTAGATGAATGACCCACCACCTATGTATGTTTAAAATATGTGTATGCTATGTGAGTTTCGCGTGGTTAACTCTCTTAGCTCAGTTTCGGCGACCGGCTTGGGCAATGAATGTTGCAACTATTATCCTTTTTATAACGAGAATCACTTTTGTCTTGAGAGTAAGATTCTCTTACTTCTTTGAATGGGCCCTATTTTTCTTGCAAATTAAGCCTTTGGCAAGATTTACTTGACTCTTAACCCCAATTGAAGCTAGGAGGGGTCGTCGAAGTATTTGAGTCATTGCTCTTGGAACTCTTATCCTTTAATGTACTTTTGATAAGTCAAGTATATCCATGTTACGTTTTAAGGGTTTATCTTTTGATGGGTTGCCTAACGATCCTTTGTTAGAAGAGCTTCTTACAAGAATAAAATAAAAACTTGCTAGCCATAAAACAAAGAATTAATGGATAAAATACTTCTAACACATACCGAAACTATTTGTATTAAAAGCACAATGTCTTTTAAGTTCCCTAAAATCCAAAATAACTATTCAAAAAAGGTATTTCTAAAACCTTCCCATCATCTAAAATAGTTAAATTTATAATAGAAATGTTTGAATTTTCTACCATAATTTTAAAAGACCTCACCTTCAATAGCAGTGTGAGCTCTAACGATGAATACATCATCAAGAACATTAGTATCAACATTGTTCTCATTAGTAATCTTGTTATTTGATTATTATGTTTAATTCGATAAGCTTTATCATTTTAATCATCAAATTTATTATGCTTTATAAAAGTTTACTCGTGTTATTTGTCTTGTTTCCTTGTAGATAATATTTTTGTGGAAAATCGGCGATCAGATCAACTTGAAGAGATCACACTATCCAAGGACCTTTTAGTAGATTTTGAGTACACATTTTAGCTTATGTGGCATGTAATAAGAGGATTTGAATTTGTTTTGTAATGGCTCATAAATACTCATGTTCTATAACTTGTTGTGCTTATGATGTTTTTTTCTTGAGTAATCATTTGAGATATGCATGCTTAGTACTAAGTTAAAGCATAAGTGATATAGTGGCATGAGAATGAAATGGTAAGCTTTGATATAGATTAATGTGTGCTAGTTGGGAGTATGTACCTATGACTTGAAAGTTTAGATATGGTAATGGTTTATTAGGTGTTTGAATTGTGGTGTCAATGATGGCACGTTGGTTAGGCACATATATTGATTGTTTTAGCATGCTTTAAGTGTTTTTGAATGCATTTTAAAGTTTTGTAAATATGTGTTTTTGAGTATGTTAGGTACCTAAGTATTTGGGAGTGAAAATGGCATGTTTTGGGTAAATTTTGGTGCACACGGCCTGTGGCATAAGCTGCCACATGACAGTGTGCCACACACAATCAACCCACATGGGTGTGTGCCCCTTTTGTGTTAGGTGCAGGGTTCACATGGACTGGCACACGGCTTGTGACAAGACCGTGTGACCCAAGTCAATAAGTTACACGGGTAGACACATGAGCGCATGAGTCAAGTCAATGAGCTCTACGGCTTAAAAGTACAGGCGTGTGGGTTTCAAGTTTTAAACCCTAAACCTTAAAACCTTGACGCATGTCCTCTTAATTTTTTTCCAACAAGTGGTTATTTTATTAATCTTAAAAATGACACATTTTTGTCCTCTATGTTGATGGAATGAATGATTTTATATTGAAATAAAATGGTAAAATCAATAATAAAAGGAAAATGTTCATAGGAAATGGGATTAAAATCTCATTCTTTACTTACAATTGTATTAAAAAATCGTTGACAAAGAGTAAAAAAAAGAGATCATTCTTAGCCACAAAAATCAAAGTCAAGGTATTCGGGCATATATGAAGAAATGGCGTAAACTGAATAAGATGTTGCATCCAACAAAAGCAAAACATCCCCATAAGGGACCACCAAAACCCACTACTTAATTGGAATAAGATGTTGAGGTAAATGTGGTTCACAAATGCATAATATCTATGAAAAAAAAAAGCCTACTGATTGGGCAACTACAAAGTTAGCAATCCAAATTTACTACTACTATCTCATGTATATCGGAAAAATATTTAATTTTTAAAATAAATAAGTATACTCACCTTCAATATATATACAGCTCCAATTCAATGACAAAAGGTAGAATAGAAATAAGGAAAACATTGATGTGGATTTGAAAGATTAGCTGTAACCTTGGTGGGATTTGTACGAGTTGATGGTTCCAATAAAAGCAAATTTTAAGTTGGGCGAGGCCCTGGAGCATCATCATCCAAGGATATCAATTTCTCTCTCACCTCCATGCCGCTCTATTTTTGTGCTTTTATTTGCACTGTCATGTGATATTCACAACTACTGTCCATAGGCACTCTCTTACAAACAGTATAAATAGCAACACCCTTATCAAGGAGGATCAACATGGTCGACATCCACTGCCAAACATATTCATTTAGGTCCTCAAATTGCTTCTGTCTCTGGTCTTTTTTTAAACATTTGTTTCACATATTGGTAGAGTTAAAAAAAAAAAATTAGGAGGTCGGAATTAAATTATATGGTTTTATGATAATAAAAATATAATTTTATATTATTTTAATACTCTATATTTTTATAATTTTTAAAGAATTAAATCAATTTTTTATTATTTTTGAAAGGATTAAAATGTAATTTTTCTGTTATTATTTTAAATTTTTATAAATTATATAAAAAACTTAAATAAATAATTTTCTATTTTAGGAGCAGGGCGCCTGCTAGCCCCGTTGACACTGCCACTGGTTCCACAGACATTCTTCAACGTAGGAGCGCTTCATGAATGGTACCCTTACTTTTGCTGCACCACCATCAAACCATAAACTAAAATCACAATTTGTTATTGTCTTAGTAGGATTTAGTGTTCGCTTTGCTTTTGATATTTTTGGTGAATTACAATAATAGGGTAAAGCCTGAACAATCAACGCGATTAAAACTCAGGTCACATTTGGAGCGGTGAACATGAGTTTAGTACCATTAAAAGTCTATTTCCGAAATTATTTACGTAAATGGGTCATTCTGAAAAATAATTACGGGTACGAGTCAAAACATAAGCGCTTTTTCCGTAAGCGCTTTTTTCGAAATTACGTGGCGTCGTTTTTAGGGGGATAAATCAGAAAAACGCTTCCACGTAAGCGCTTTTTCCGTTGTGTCAGGCAAAAGCGCGTTGACGTGAAAGCGTTTTTCAAAAAAGAGCCCACGAGGACACGCTTTTGCCCGTGTTTTCCCCGACGGTCACCTTCTCAACGGGCAAAAGCATATCCGCGTGAGCGCTTTTTTGTAAAGCGCTTCCACGTCAGTGCGCTTTTGCCTAACACAAGGAAAAAAGCACTTACGTGAAAGCATTTTTCTGATTTATCCTCTGAAAATGGCGCCACATAAGCGCATTTTTATGTTTTTGGCCCATACTCATAATAATTTTTAAGACGACCTATTTCCATAAATAATTTCAAAAATGAGCTTTTATTGGTACAAAACCCGACGAACACCCTTACTCAAATTTTGCTTCTTACCATTTTTTTTAACTCCAAAGTTAAGCTATTTTTACAACAACACTAATTAAAATTTGCATCTCTTTTGGGTCTAAAAAATGTTCACTTTCAATTTTTTTCATTTATTAAAAAATCAAATAAAATTATAAGATATAGAAAAAATCTAAATATAATATTTAAAATCATACCCACAATAAATAGACCATCTCTCAAACCCATTGATTTTTCACATACAATAAATAAAATAAAATAAAAATCTTGTTCACGAACTTCTATCACTATTTATCATTGTCTTCTTACCTCTTAGCACCAAATACTTGCCAAGTCTGATTTTTGTTTTGAAAAACAAAAATTAATTGAGAAAGGTTTGGAAATTGAAACTACAACTGTTTTCTTTCTCTTGGAGAGTAAATCCTAAAAATTGAGGTTGTATAAAGTTTCTAGAATAAAAGTGTATTTTTTGTCAAGAGAAATAGATAAACAAAAAGAAATTGGGCTTCAATCTGAATGAAGTTTCTAAAATAAAAGTCAACAAATAAAATTCCTTTTTTTTCTTCCAAAAAAAAAGTTAAAATCATTAATAAATAAATAAAAAGAAAGAAATTGGGCTTCAATCTTAATGAAGTTTCTAAAATAAAAGTCAACAAATATAAATTTCTTTCTTTTTTCCAAAAAAATATAAGTTAAAATCATTAATAAATAAATTAAAAAAAAAGAAATTGGGCTCAATTCATGCTTAAAATTACAGTGGCCCATCCATATATTAAATTTAAAATTCAATTTTGAGGGGCCACTCATGTTTAAATTTACAAAATTATAATATTTACCAAGACAGAAAAAAAATCTGTTATTCCTATAAACTTCTAGCAACCACCAAAACTATTAATTATTTACTCATATTTCTAATGAAAAATGCAACCGAAAACTCCAACTTCGAAAATTCTTTAAAAAATTGTTAATTAAAAATTAACAATATTTTTTTTTATGATTAAAAATTAATTTAGGCGGAGGTTGATTATATTTTTAGAATGCCAAAAAAACCCTGGTTCGTTACTCTGTAAGGGAAGGGATGGTCCAAGTCCAAGTAGGAAGCAGCTAAGATTGACTTATTGACTATATTCAACTTTCCTATTCATGTTGAAACGAAAGATAAATAACAAATGAATTTGAGTCAAGGCCAATAAATAGAGCTCCATGGATTAAATTACAGTTATCCTTCAATTTTTCAACAACAAAGAAAGTAAAATGATACTGCTTCCTGGTTTAAGCCCCACAGCCACCATCCTCACTCCACGCCATTCTTCCTTCTTCCCAATGATGGACCAATGCTTCCATATTAGGAAATGTTTCATCAACACAATCAATGGAAGGATCTTTTATAAGATTTACCTGCATATCTCATTCCCGCCAACCAACCTCCAAACAAGTCACCTCAATGTTCCGGTCCAACAAAGCAGGAATACTCATCAAGGCAGCCATTAGAAGAGGCTTAAGATGCTAGCGTCTCTTACCTTATCGAACAACCACTTTCCAAGTTTGCCATTGTGCAACAAAAAGTGTCTTGTCCACAATCTGTATCCAAAGGGAATATTATATCGCATCTTCTGAGCTACCCATGAAAACATAACTGATTCCTCGTCTCATGCAAGACGTCGTCCTTAGAAGAAGGGCCGCCTATTTGCTTCCAACAATTGAAACAAAGCAAATCGAGGGTAAATGTTTCCTCATAATCGCAGTCCTTAAAGCAGCAACCGCAATGAATACAACGTGCAATGCAGAGAATGCAAGCCCTACACAACTGAGCAGCATGATATGTTCTTCTGCAACTCTCCGATGGGCAATCATAAACTAGTTTCAATTTCTGACATCTAGGACAAACTTCAATATCGATTGCCCTATCATCATCAGACATGAGATGTGATTGCCCCTGTTGGAAAAACTGTGGTTGTTGCTCTCGCAGTTGCATTGAATTATTTGCACCGAGTAATAACTTCAACTCTTTGAATTGCTCTTCTGTTACACTAAAACTTCCACCTATTCTTAAATGTTTTATTCCTGAGAACCCAGCAGACTTGAAAGCTCTTAAATTAAACAAAATGCCCTCAACATTAAGTCTCGTACATTCTGGCACACTTAACTGCATGAAAATTGATCAACTTGGTGACCTCATAGAGAACATAAATTGTGTCAAATCTAACTTTACTAAATTCCCGTACCAAACCTTCAAGTACATTAAATATGACATTTTTTTTAAAACAATCAATGTCAATAAAGGGCCACGGAGCAAGAACCGAAACTAATATAGAAAATTTCATCACAGCAAGAGTAGCAAATAACTCAATTCTACGTTTTAATGGAAATAAGAGATATCAATAAAATAACCAGACTATTATCATCATTGAAATCCTAGAGCATCCAGAAGACCATTGCAAAAAATACTTATCCTATAGATGTCATCAATGACAAAGGCAACAATCCACATGTTAGAATTCATCAACTGCTTTACATGCTAACAATCTTAACTCGCTATCTAAACACACAACAAACAATCCAAGTGTTAGAAATCATCAACTGCTTTACATGCTAACAACCTTAACGCGCTATCTAAACACACAACATACAATCCACGTGTTAGAAATCATCAACTGCTTTACATGCTAACAACCTTAACGCGCTATCTAAACAGACAATATACAATCCACGTGTTAGAAATCATCAACTGCTTTACGTGCTAACAACCTTAACGCGCTATCTAAACACACAACATACAATCCACATGTTAGAATTCATCAACTGCTTTACATGCTAACAATCTTAACTCGCTATCTAAACCACAACATGCAATCTGCATGTTAGAATTCATCAACTGCTTTACATGCTAACAATCTTAACTCGCTATCTAAACCACAACATGCAATCTGCATGTTAGAATTCATCAACTGCTTTACATGCTAACAATCTTAACTCGCTATCTAAACACGCAACATGTAATCCACGTGTTAGAATTCATCAACTTCTTTACATGCTAACAATCTTAACTCGCTATCTAAACACACAACATGCGATCCACGTGTTAGAATTCATCAACTTCTTTACATGCTAACAACCTTAACGCGATATCTAAACACACAACATAAAATCCACGTGTTAGAATCCATCAACTGCTTTAAATGCTAACAATCTTAACTCACTATCCAAACACACAACAAACAATAGAGTAATTCTGCCAACAATTCTAACCAAAGTGAAAATATACTTTATAACCTTAAATACAAACATCATTAGCACATACCAAAAGGGTCAAAACAATACTAAATCAATTGAATAAAAAAAAAAGTGTCAGTGGCCTTCCTTAAGATATATGTATACATACGAATTATATAATAAATTGACTAATGTATATAAAAAGTTAAAACATATTGACTTAATAACAGCAACTTGCACTGCAATACTAACCTTAGTGAGCTTGGGATTGCTTTCAAGCACGCGTTTCAAACCATCATCAGTGATCATTTTGCACCCCACCAGACTCAAGCATTCAATAGTGCCTTGAGCCCTGCTAGTTAATTTTAAAAGAGCATCATCGGTAATTCTCTTACTCAACGAATCTTCAATATGAATGTTCCTCCAAAGGAGAGGATCATTTCTAACAGCATCCCTTAAAGATATACAGACCCTTTCCATTACAAGGAGATCCTTAACACCAAGATAACCAAGGGTGAAAAACAAAGCATTATTTGGAACATCTCCTTCTCTATCATCACAAGAAACTCCATTGCAACCCTCCAATTACCTATTACCTTCATTTGAATACAAAACCTCCATTGGGAAGTCCATTACCAATCCCAAATCCATCAATAAAATTATTTGGGATTGATATTTCATCGACTTGGAAGGTATCTTCCTCCGGTTGGAAACTCAGGGTTCCATTTCGAACTTGATGATTACCTTTAAAGAAAGATGATTGATCATCATCAATGTTTTTATCATCATCTTCTGAACCAAATCCAGAAAAACTTGAATTGCCTTCTTCCTGTTGGAAACTCATGGTCCCATTCCAAACCCAATTTAGACCCTTAAACAAACGGTGATGATCAGCAATCTTATTTTCATCACCATCTTGCATACCAAACACACATAAATCTGACTCCAATTCATTCTCAACATCATGAATCCAACCTGTGATTGCTGCAGCAAAAGTAGACCTTATTTCCATCCCAAATGGATCTGCAGGCAGTCTATCAACAATATCATCATTAACAGCCTCAGAAAAGCCTTTGGATTCACTTCCACTAAAAGGATCATTTTCCACATCCCGATTGCAACTCCAATAACTCAACGAGTTCCCAATATCATCCCACTTCAATGCCATTTTTTTATCGTCTTCAATCACCAACACATCTAAGGAAAAAAAAAAAAGAACCCTAAACTCAGCCAACAATTGAAACAAATAACATGATTCTAAACCAAACTAAATGAACCAAATATATATATATATATATATATATTAAAGTTAAACAAGGAAAAAACAAGACAACCCATTATTTCAGGTGTCAAACCAGACCTAAAAAAGTAAAATACACCAGAAATTCTATATAGATTCTTGTAAAAAAAATAATGAAAGGAGCCAAAATTAAGCTCAAAAAGATTTTTTTTACCTTGTTTTGTGAATTTGGAGGCAAAAGTTGAAACTTTGAAAGAATGGCAAAGAAAGAAAGAAGTAAAGAAGGAGAAGGGACTTCAAAGGGGAAAAAACTCTGAATATGAAAGAATCTAACTGAAGAGATAAATAGAACCAAAGGTTTTTGACCAAACTTTATTCTTTTTTGGTTCATGCAAAGGGCAATGCAGAAAGAAGAAGAAAAGATAAAACGGCAAAGAACAGAGGAAAATAAACAGAGTTGGCCAAAAATAGGGGAAAAAGGAGAGCAAGAAGGAATGGGAAACAAGGTTCCAGGCCAATTGGAGGAGTTTATTTAGGTGGTGACTTTCAAATTCTTTTTTTTTAAAATATATATAATTATTTTTTAGTGAATTGGATTTTTTATACAATTTTAATGAATTGTTAGATAATGAGAAAATTAAAATTAATCGTTACCATAATAATATTTAATGGATATCTACTTCAATCAACCTTAATTTATTTTTTTAATTCTTTTTGGTGAAAATTTTATATTAATTATTAAGACAAGCCTTTTTGCAATTAAATAAAATATAATAACTTATTAACGATTACCTCAAAATTAGAGAAGACATTAAGAGGTTGGTTGAGGTCCTAAAAATAAAAAAAAATTCACTTCAACCCTTTTAGAAATGATAGAAATATAAATTAATTTATAATAAAATTACACTTTTAACTTTCGAATATGAATAAAAAATTTATCTAGCATCTTTAAAAAAAATAAAATTATAAATTAATACATGATAAAATTATATTTTAATCTATCAAAAATTTTATAATTTAATCTAGTCCTCCTAAAAAAATTATTGACTTCGTCCTTACCCAAAATGAATAGAAAAATTAACAAATGTTAATTTTACTGACCTAGACTACCGCATCAAGAATTGATTAATTTTTATATTTTTAAATTTTTTTGAATTTTTAAAAAAGTTTAGTTAATGGTTGATGTGACATTCATGTGATAATTTATATGTATATTCGCATTAATAATTGTTGAGATTTTCATTCATTTTTTAGATTATTTGACAAAAAAAATATAAATTTAAGACTTAAAAAATAAAAAAATTAAATGAAAGATTAAAAATTACATCTTAATAAAATTAAAAGGATGTTGGATTTTGGATAAAAGAAGATGATTGTTTGAAAAGGGTAGCAATGTCAAGTTGAATATTCGTTGTCTAATTTTTTTTAATTATAATTAAAAATACTATTTTCGTTTCACAAATTTCCATTATTTGAAATCTAAAGAAAAGAGTAAAGTAAAAGGAGAAAGGTACACAAAGTTACATATAAAATAGATATTATGAAGTTTTATTTTGAATATAAATTAGCATGACATCCACATTTTATCTAATCCACTCTTCACGAAATTCAAATAATATTATGTCCAGAAATTAAAATCAGACGAGTTGAAATTAAAAACAAATAAGATGAAATAAAAACATTTAAATTTTTTAAAATATCCAAATAAAATTATAATTAACAATTTAAAATTTTATGATAAACCATGAATGATAACATTTAATCCAAGTACTAAGACTTGGATCGATTATTGATCTATTTTCACAATTTCATTGTTATCTCTAAAGCATTAATTAATATTATGTTGAAACATCATTTCAAGATTTATTATAAGAGGTGCTTAACATTTTCCCAAGTGGTTTTTGTTTTAATTAGTTTCATAATCCCATCCCCCAACTAATTAGGGTGAGCCATTTGTGTTTGTAATAAATATGTTGGGATATAAAATCCATTTTGGTTAGGGTTGTTGCAACATATTTACATCAATCATGATTTGTTGAAATGTAATCCTGTGATTGAAATTTTGGGTGTTTTGATGTTTACATGATGAGTTTTGAAGAGTTGTGAGTGTTATAAAGTTTTGTTGTGGTGTGTGAGTTGTGGAGGTAGATGTAATGTGGTAATATGAGGTAGTTTTGGTATATATGTTGTGATATAATAAAAGTAAAGTGTAAAAAATTAAATAGGTAAAGAGTAAAGAATGAGGGAATTTGGGAGAGATGTGTGGCTAATAAAAGAAAGCTTTCACACACAAAGTTAGGGCTCCACTGTTCTTTACCTGCCTTTCTAGGTTTTCTTTGCCTTCCCCATCTCACCTTCCAACTCATGTAAATTAATATAATATAATTTTCCAATTAAGTATACTAGGCCCACTATAATTTATTTCTTTAATCAAAGAAATAAAGTTAACACCATTCAATTTTGGGTGTAATATAAAATCGTGTTTTGGAGATGATATTGTTAAAAATTTAAATAATATCGAAGTTTAAATATTATAAAATTTGAAATTTTTACATTTTGCGAAAAAAAATTAATTGAATTATTGAAAGGATACGAACCCTTAGCTCCAATGAAAATTTTGGATTAATTTGAGGATATTTTGACCCAAAAAGGTGAAAAGCTGAAGGATAAAGTTGTTTGAATGTGGAGCTATTGATTTCTTGCAAACTACAAATGGTGGCTCAAGTAACAGGTTTGGAACAGTTGTATATTTCTATGGTCAAGCCAACCTGATGCCATACCCTAAAATGAGACACACATTATTCCCCACCACCATCACAAGAAAACACCCGTCATAAAATGTTCCAAATAGGATTCAAAAAGGGATATAGAATCATATTCTATACTACACACTTCAAATAGGCAGGGTAAAAGGTTCCTAGGCTTGGCATATTTTTGTGACATGCTATATAAGGTTTGGCTGAGACAGGGTTACATGGCTACGTTTTTATCGGATGTGTTACAAATCGATACCTTAACTTATATGGGAATGGTGATGAATTACCAAGTTATAGCAAGTTTCTATAAGGTGGGAGGGCCCAAATGTATCCTTGTGTTTGAACATAACCGGCTTTAGCCAAAAGCTCATCTGCTTCTGTAGGACCACGGCTGCCTCGTTGGTATGGAGTCGGCTTCATTTCACCATTGTCAATTCGGTGTAGAAGAGGTGTGAATATCTCCCATGCCGCCTGTCAAATTGAAGCAATATGAATATCGGTTTGAATTTCTACAAGGAGTGTGCACAAGTTCTTACCTTAATTCATCTCTGCGAACAAAATGCTGCTGATCGCCTCGGATCCTGTATAACCAAATGTAGATCCATTGTTCATTACATGGGAACCTTAAAACTGTATTCTTAATTCTCAAGTGTATTTAACTGGTTATCATGGTTTCTAATCCTAAACCTACTAGCCTTTAAAGGATCCCGAATAGTAATATTTCGAGAATCCGGAAGGGCAAGGACCATACATGTCAAGAATAAGACGTTCATAAGCCTCTGGGATCGTAACACCTTGATAGCGTTGCTTGTATGACAAGTCTAGTTCACTTTGCACTGTTGACATCTCCAGCCCAGGCTGCTTCACCTGCATTATAGACAAAATGCAAATCAGTATAAAGGCGTAAAGATGTTGGAACCGGTTTTCAAGCTTAAATTGAAAATAATCTGGAACTATACATGCTGAAGCATGAAGGAAAGTCTACAAGTGAGAAAACAGCATTCATAGAAACTATAGCTCTGATGGACACAATAGGATTAGCAAACTCACTGTTAGCTTCATGTACATCGCTTCAGAAGGTTGCAGCCGTATGACAAACTCGTTTCTCCCTTGCTTTTCACCTAAATAAAGAAGCTTGTTAAAATGTTAGAACACTTGAAAAGAGTTAATAAAGAGAAGGGTTGCAGGCCAATGATAAACAAGCAATCCATAAGTGGAATTATAAAGAATCTCATATGTCAATTGTCATACATTTGAATATATCGCCAGGAACATCCTTAAACTGAACACGTATCTCTGCCTTTCTTGAATTCAATGCTTTCCCTGCCTTTAGTATAAATGGAACACCTGAAACACATCAATGAGTGAAATTAGCAACTCAATGAAGAAGCACGTGAAACAAACAGCAGTAATGAAAAGATGTAATTATGCTACCTTCCCATCTTTCATTGTGTATACGGAGGATAACAGTAGCAAATGTTGGGGTATTTGAGTGGTCAGGAACTGTCGGATCATCTTGGTAACCTTCATATTGTCCAAGTACAACCTCTTCATCTTTAATTGGGAGTACTGATTGAAGAACCTGGATTTTATATGATAATAAGCATCTATGATAAAGAAAGCAGTGACTTAAGAGTACCTAAACTCAAAAGAAACCAAGAAACTTTAGTGAATATTATTACATCAACCATATATTTTTTAATGGATTCTCGAAACTTCATCGGTCTGTTAACTATATGGCAATTCCTAAAGTCCGGAGAGAAGGAAAAAAAGTGCACCTTCACTTTCTCATCACGAATGTGCTCGGGTTTGAGAGAGACAGGCTTCTCCATAGCCACAAGACAAAGAACCTGCAGTCGTTATGAACTCGATTAATAAGGAAAGTAGGCTAACGGTACGTAGCATGTTCTTGCCAACTTGTTAGGCTTCATTTTAACTGTATGATATCTAGTTGAGGTTAGCAATGACCTTACCTGCAACAGATGGTTTTGGATAATATCACGGATGATTCTGCACGAAGAGCACAAAAGAAAAAGAACTAAGAGTGCAGATACGTCTAGATGAGGTTCATGGTTCTTCATGCATTTTCTAATACCATAAGGATCTGAAATAAGTGCTATGACGCATACCCGTATTCATCAAAATATCCACCGCGACCTTCAGTTCCGAAATCCTCCCTGAACACAATCTGCCAAAAGAAACAAAGAATATAGGGATTAATATCAAAGCAATATTATAACTTGACAATTAGCAAAGCTCTTTCAGCTTAGCAATGGTTTTTAACATTTTTCCCTTTTCGAAGTAAAAATTAGCATATACTGATGAAACTTGTTGCCTAAGAAGCATATCCTAAACCAATCAAACCTTCGCCATAGCATCTTCGAATGTTTAAACACCCACAAAGGAGGATCCTCACCTGTACATTATCAATGTTGTCACGATTCCAAAGGGGCAAAAAGAAGCGATTAGCAAAACGAAGCACCAACTGCAAGTGCCATAAAGCCAGATATGAGCAGAGCTGCTAAAGAAATCAAGAAATACAATGCACCTATTTACATGTTTATTACCAGATTCTGGACCAATTCCTTCCCCAAATAGTGATCGATACGGTAAATTTGAGGTTCATCAAACAACTCTCCGATCTGGGAACTCAGTTGCTCGGCAGAGTCCAAATCTTTTCCAAATGGTTTTTCAACAACCACCCGAGTCCATCCACCAAGATCAGCTGGAAAATGTCTTATATCTTTTCATAAAATCCATTGAAATATGAAACAGATATGAAGCAATTGCGAACAACATTCATAGTCCCAAGAAATAATCAATAATGATACATTCAAGCACTGTTGATCTTGGAACAGAAGTACCTACATTTGTTCATGCAATATTTCCTGATCATCCTGCAAACCGATGGATATACCGATGGTGGAAGTGCGAGATAAAAGAGTCTCCGAGATGACACTTCTTGACTATTTTTCGAGATTTCATGCATTGCAATTTCCTTGTCTAACAGTTGAAAGCCCTCAGCAGAATCATATGACCCACTTACATATTTAACCTACATATAATTGCAATTGCTTGAAAAAACTAACATGCAAATATAGGATTGAAGTGTGGTAAACATATGGCTAGAGTGCTGTACTGACAAGCTTCAAGAACTTTGACACGTCTTCCGAGGGTGAACTGCTTCTCTCACCGAAAAGATATCTGCAGGTTCAATTAAAATGTCAGTCAAACCTATCATTTGTGATTTTGCATCATTCAGCATTAAGTAAAACAACAATGAGCGACATATATGGACCAAAGAGTGAACTGTAGAAGTGGATTTGTTCTTTTGGAAGGAGAGGATCCATGTCTCACCCGCGGATGCGGTTTCTGAATTCATCATCTGAATTCTTAGTCCTTGCATAGCCAAAAATGTGCACCTCATTAGGTGGTAGAAAGCCCTGCATATAAACAGTCCCGTGTCACGGTTAGCATCCAATTGCATCATGTTCGACCTTTCGGCAAAGCCAACCTGACCTGGCAATAAAGATGAAACAGAGCAGGGAAAGTCTTCTTCTTGGCAAGATCACCAGAGGCACCAAGAACAATGATCTGTATAAATGTCATCTATATACAAAAAAGATAGTGAATTTGCCCTTTTTTTATATCATGATTTGGTTAATTTTCCAGAACTGGAAAGAACTACAGGTAGTTAGTTTTTTAGCTTCCCCAAGCTGGCAAGCTCTCTACACTAATATTCAATTCTCAAGTTATAAGGCTTATAAAGACAAGAAATTAAGATTCCTTTAGCTTCTCTTGGATTTACCAAAAACATGCAAACTTTTATTGCATGGATCCCCACCCAGAAAGAAACAAGCTTTCCATGAAAAACTCAAAACCCAACGCAGAATTCAAATAACAAAGAAGTAAAGAAAAACACTTTCTGAAAGGCAAGAACAAAGACAGAGTAGAGTTCGGTGACAGAGTAGAGTTCGGTTTTGATGTTTGAGTTAATGCTTGAAGAAAAAAACTTACAACCCAACACAGAGTTGAAATGAAATGAAACGACCAATCAAAAGAAACTCAATAAAAACACTTCGTTGAAAGCAAGAATCAAGACCCCGGATCATATAAACCAAGTAAAACAAACCTTACTGCACAATTCAGATAAAACTGAAACCTGGGGTTTCAAGATAGAGAGAGTTTGGCTTGATGTAGAGTTAATGTTTCAAATTGTGGGGAAGCAAATTTCTGGTTTTAAATCAGTTTTTTGTTCTGTTCACCAACTGTCTTATCTGCCTCTTAGCCTTAGCCGCCCAAGTTTACAAGATATTTTATGTTCTTTCTCACACTTAGCACCTTTATTTCACCGTATTTTTGTTAATTCCCCACCAATTTTGAGATCTCAGCTTTAAGTCTTATTTTGCATAAGATATTTTGCTTATCAACGCGTTTGTTTGTGCATTGTAATGATTAATTTTGGCTGTAGTTATAAGAATGTGATATACCTCATATAACGAATCTTACGGTATAGTTTGTGAACCTCACAAATTATCTATAAAGAGCTTGACACATACCTCTCAATGGAACCAACAACATCGTGAACCTATAGTTAGTCTACGAACCTCAGCCTGACAAACTATGCACCTTTGCTAAGGTTATATGAAGACCACGTGGATGTTCTGAGTAATTGATTGCTGTTCGTTCTAACATGTCTCATCTTAAGATGTCACGTTATCTCATTACTAAATATATCAAATTATATTTCCATGTCATGTAGCTAAGTTTATCCCCCAATAAAAGAGTCATGCAAATAGCTCACAGAGTCTCGTGTAGACACTCCATTCTAATCTCCTAACTCTCCCAAACTAAAACCACTTCTCAATATTCACTTCCCTCTCCATTTAACCACCATATTTTTCTCTTGTTTGTTGAATGTATTGATTGTAATTGTATTTCTTTTTACATTTACTTGTTGATTTTAATTTGTAATTATAAATTTAAAAATAAAAGATAAACATTTTGAATTATTAATAAAATATATTTAGTTTTGTATGTTAGATAATTTATTAAGTATGTCTATTATTTGAGTTTTTATATTTTTTACAAAATAATTGTTTTGTGAGTGAATAAAATAATTAGTTAAGAATGAGAGCATATAATTTTACATTTTGCAAATTAATTAGAGAAAAAATCCATTCCCTTAGATGTATATTTTTAATAAAGCTTTCAAGGTTGGTTTAAAATAATTGAGAGGCTGTTACATTTTGAATTATGAAAATAGTTCGTTTTATAAAATTTCAGTTAACCAAAAATGTGAACCTATCAAGTGGTTCCAGTGAAAAAGATGATGATATTCATCTTAGAAAATCTGGATTCGAGCACCTGTGTATGCAAAATGTACGTGCCTTGTTAAAAGGTTAAAAAAACATGAACACATATTACTATGTAATCACACCAGTTTATTAAAAAAAGGTTAACCAAAAATGGAAGATTTGATTAGGAGAGTCCAGTTAAGATTTCAAAAAAAAAAAATTATTATTTATATTCAAAATTATTATTTTATTTTTCAGTTTTAAACGTATAAAAAATATATGAAAATGTTCACCACTAAATTAAAGACACCCTGAATAGGTTATTTGAAAATTGAATTTTGAACTTTAATCGATACTTGAATAAATTTTTACTTTTTGAGATTGAATTATTGAACATCATAAATAGGCTCTTTGTTATACTCAATAAAAGATATAGATGGACAACAATTCATATCGATAATCTTGATGAGATCGAGGCTTTAATCAATATTGAACTGGGGGATTCAAGTATCATCTTGCTTAAAAAGCTCCATCGAAATATGAAATCTAAAAGGCAATGACCAATCAGATATGCGTCAACATAATCATGAATCAACTAGCCAAATTTAATCTGGTGTGAAAGCCGAGCTTACAAGTTTTTGATGTGACCCCAAATGAAATCCTTAAGGTCTTACAACAAAATAAATCGAGTGTTGCTTTTAAGCAATTGAGTTAATGTAATTTATCTTTTTTTTTCACCAAAAAAAATATATGAAAAGAGATTATTCAAAAAATATATATGAAAATACTTAAAAGAATGTTATAAGTTTAGATTTAGAATAAAAAAATCTTGCAAGATTTAAAAATTATATATATTGAATTATATGGTTCTTTTGGAAATTTTAGCACCCTTGACTTGAAAAGAATCACCTGCTCAACACCATATAACAACTTTCTCCTTTTCTTATATAGTCATCTGGCATTTCCATCGACTCAGTGTGGCCAAGATTCAGTATCACTATGAAATTGTAATAAGAAGCTCGATTCACATTTTAAACCACTTTGGCCTCCCAGGTTTTTTCTCGCTCGGCTTGCTGGTTTGGGAAATAGGGTAGGGTGTACTGGCACCAACATCAGGTTCTGGGGCAGATTGACCTGCCTCTGCCTGCTCAGCACCAGCTATGACCTCCAAACCTTTCAAACACATGACTTCGTCTAGAAGGAAGGCTGGTGAATTGGCAGCTGTGGCATCATCGCCTAAACATTTCAAAGTGTCATTAACCGGAGTGAATCATATTTTGAGGAATCAGATAACTTCCAACCTATGGAACTAAAAAAGTCAGATAACTAACCTTTTGGGAGATCATATGAAAAATACACAATTGCACCCGGAATGAAACCGGCAGAGAAAAAATCTTGTGTCATGTCCTTTATTTGCTTCTTGGGAGGAGTAGTATCTGAAACATGATTGGATGATAGGCATTCAATTCATTGGCTTCACAACCAACATCACAGTAAGTATTTTACAACTTAAATAAGCTTACATAAATAGAACGGTAGATCTGGTCGAGAAATCACTTTCATGATAAGGTCGTACAAGCACTGAATTGTTTCTGATGGATGAAATGTGACCTCTAATGTGTGGTTATCAGGAAAGCGGACCCTTATCACAGCCTGCACATGAACATCGAAACTTATCAAAGGCAAGACAACTAAAAGATCCACAAAAAGAGTGGCAAGTAGCAATTAGCAAGTACCTTTGTTACTCTTGATCTGTGGGTTGCCTCCTCTGCTTCTCGAATTTTTCGTGTCTTCAAGTAGTTATCTGTTTCAAAATTTTATCCACTTAAAATAGTGTAAATATATCTCTAACAAAAAAGTGTGCCATAGCATGCCAGAGTCATTTTATCGTAACTGAATCCCAAAATCAACTGGTAAAAATATCTAAATGAAGCTAGAGGATAAAATTGATAAATGAGTTGCATTCATTGGCAAACGTACCTTTCTTTTTAGTTGCCATTACTCGATGATAATCTTCCGCTGTGAACTCGTAGAAGTCATCCGACTCCTCTGCCCAAAAATAAATAAGTGCATTTTATCAGTTTACGAAATGAACTGTCACTTCTAGTCAATAGGCAAGTTAAAAGTCTGAAAATATGTTTTGCCGGGTCGCACCAGTGCCGGGCACTTCATTTTGTATTGGCGATGGTTCTTCAGTTTCGAAGACATGAATTTCTCGTCCAAATTTCTCTTTTGCAGCAGCAAGCTTAGCCTAAAATCATTGAAAGGAAATAATTAAAGAAAACCATAAATAAATCGCGTAACAGTGGCCTGCATACAGCATACAATGCGAGTTAACGAGTCTCGAATTAGAGGTCCTAATGTATAGTTCCATCAAATATAATTACATAAAGGAAAGCAAAATCTGACTGACACTTATGACAACCATATGACTAATGTAAAAAGCTGTCCGAGTTCCTTCGAGACGGTTATGCCCAAACCCGAGTGGGATGCAACAACTTCATATGCACGACATTACTTATAGATGATTACTACAAAAAAGCTACTCAAAGAAGCAAACAAAGAGGGGAAAGAACTACCACCGGAATTTACCTTCGTATAAACTTTTAAACAGCAATTTCACCTAAAAACCAAAAGAGAAGCTACTGACCAACTTTCATGAATGAAGTAATGAACCACTATTCTTGATAAAGATAGCAAAAGGGAACCAAGATGAAGTTTAATTCCATCAAAGTTAAGCTAATTTCAGTTATCTTCCATGTTAAAATATTTGAGCTCAACTAGATATATAATGATTCACCGACTTAAATCCTTCGTTCACTATCTAAACATAAAGAAACAGAAACAAACCCAGTTGCATAGACAAGAAGAGGATGCAGACCCATCATAGGATTCAATAATCAGAGTAAAAACCCGGATCAACCCAATACTTAAAACAAGATATAGAACAGCAAGAACAAAAATTAAATCAAGGACCGACTTTAGCTGATGCAGCCTCCATGGAATCAATGTTAGTGAATCTCCTCCTCTTTAAAGGTAGTGGCGAAGAACCATCTACAATCATCAGCTGCAGATGAAATTTCCACCTTTTTTTCTGGGAAGGGAACGGGGTTGCCTTGCTTCTGTAAAAGCTCCTGCTTGCTTGATTTGCCTCTTTGGAATTTCTTCCTAGTTTATTCCTTTCTTCTCTTAGAAAACAAAGATAGTTTGGGCTCGACCAATTGAACTTTTGGGCTAACAATGTTCAAATTTAATCCACCTACTTACAAATAAAAACTTCATTTTATTATATTATTTCTTACTTCAAATTAGAAAACTAATTTAATCAAGTAATCTCTTTTCAGACTTTATTATCTTTCCAGAAAAGAATGTTGGAGGATGTTCATGAATTTGACTTGAGGTTTGTGGAACAAGCAAATTGGACTCATTTCCTGAACATTATAACATTTACAACAAAAATATTTTTTGCCACTAAAATACAATAACCTACTTAACTGGACACATTTAAAAAGTCAAATTTGATCATTGATCTTTAAAAAAAATAGAATTATTATTATTTTAATGAAAATATTAACTAAAGGTTAAAATTTTAAACATAACAACTTGCATGACAATTCATATGTACTCCATTTTTTAAAATTCTTTTTATAATTTTTAAATTATTTGTTGACAGATAAATAAGATCATGTCAACATGAAATATATGTGGATTATCATGCTAATCCCGTCGAAAAATTAATGCTATAGTTAGCATTTACATTAAAAAAAACAATTTGCTTCTTTTTTAAAAGGTAGAGAGACAAATTTAGTTAAAAAAATAAAGATTAAATTGATAAAAAATATAAACGTTGAGAATTAAATTTAATTTTATGTCTTTAATTTATAATAATTATGGATTAATTTTAAAAAATAATTGAAAAATAAAATAATAAGAAAAATAAGAAAACAATCAATAATAAAATATTAAGTGATTAAATATAATATGCTTTTAAAAATTTATGTTTAGCATTAATAACCAAACCAATACCATCTTACAAAAAAAATTAATACGAGGTACTTCAATTTATTAATGTTAACAATATCCCTTTAATATAAACACTGTGACAAAGAAAATCACAATCATTCAAATCAGCATAGAATAATAATAAAGGTATAAATATCAAATAATAAAAACAAAACAAAACAAATCTAAAAATAAATAAAGAAAACCATATAATTTTAGCGACAAAAACAAAAATTATAAAACAATACTAAAAGGTGAATTTTTTTAAAAAAAATTGATATGCTATTCGAATGAAAATACTTTGATAGTACATCTATTTATGGGCTAAACTTTAATTTTAATTATTATATAATTATAATAATTAATCTAAAATAATATATGTAATTTAATATGGATTTAAAGTTTAATTAAGTGATAATAACGATAACATTAATAATAAAATTATTATTAATAAAATAATTATAATTATAATTATTTTATATTTTATACTAATATCATATCTTATAACTTCTCATACTCATAATTGATTTAGAGAATTTATTTAATTAACACTTGACAAGAAAATTTTAAAATATACACAAAATAAATAAATTTAAAATAAATAAAAACTTAAATAAGTGCATATCCAATTTAAGGTGGATTTGGATGAACAGTATGTTTACCTGTGATTAGTGTAAAAACAGCAGTGATGGTGAAATAAGATACTATAACGTGAGACCAAAAGTAGATTAAATATGCCACATCACCCATCTAAACTTTCACTTAATATATACAAAATAAAATAAAATCCGACTTAACATATTGAGAATGTGTCGTGTTAGCTGAACAGTATGTTTACCTGTGATTAGTGTAAAAACAACAGTGATGGTGAAATAAGATACTATAACGTGAGACCAAAAGTAGATTAAATATGCCACATCACCCATCTAAACTTTCACTTAATATATACAAAATAAAATAAAATCCGACTTAACTTATTGAGAATGTGTCGTGTTAGCTTATTTTTTAAAATATACAAGATAAATAAATTTAAAATATATGTAATAAATATAAAATATGTAATATATTTTAAGTTGGAGATAAATTTAAATTATTCTATATTTATATTGATGCGATTATTTGAGTTTTTTTTTTTATGATTGATAGTGAATTGGATATTCTGTATAATTGATAGTGTCTGCACTTATTATGTTGAAAATGAATGGAAATGAATCAAGTATGAAAGTGTTACTATATCATATTGCGTACTAGATATATTGTATGTTGATAAAGTACACACTTACTTTGTTGAAAAATTATGTTGATTGATAGGTAAATTATGTTCGCATATTAAAATATCACATATTATTATGTGATATAAGTTAGTTATTGAATTTGTATGAGCTTACTAAGTATTCTTAATACTTACGCCTAGATTCTTTTATCTTGTAGATTTTAAACGTTTAAAATATGTCAATTGAATTAACAAGAAGTTCACATTATTTGCCCAAGAATTGTGGTAGAATTTTGATTTTGATATGATTCATCTAAGTGACATGTATATAAACAATTGGTTATTTTGTAAACATATATGTTAATATTTTTATAGTGGTTACTTTGGACTCTCTCTTGATGTATGTAAATAAAATAGACTCAAGTTCGGTTATGTTCCACATTATAAGTTTCGTGGGACCTATTGTAGTGTGGGGTATCCGCGAAACAATCCGCCATTTAGGTGTCTACAGGAAATTACAAAATTAGAAGTCTTACTTTTCGCAATATTTGTGTTTGCAAGGTAGTTCGCATTTTAACCATTTACTGTTCAATATACAGTTGGATGACTCACAGGATAAGTCTATCACATCGTGGCACGATTTACCACGTATGTTTCAAGTATGTGTACGAAGGATTAATTATGTATTCAGATGCTTATAACATTTAAATTTTTTAGGTTGATGATGTGTAATTATTTTATCAAGTAAATATTTTTTTTTGTTTAAGGACTTAAGAAATGAGAAAATAAATAAATATAACATTTATACCATTTGCTAATGGTATATATTTATAATAAGTCCCTTCGTCCAAATCAATATATATAATGGATTCATCTGCCTTTTTAATTTATATTATTAGTCATCTGTATTTCACATATCTCACAATTTAATCTTATTAATTGTTATTATTTCTAAATTTCATCTAATTTTTTAGATTTATTTTAAACTAATACAAAAGTTATAATATTTTAATTAAAAGAGTATGAAAATAATTATGAACTTTAAATATATTAAAAATGTATTAAATATTAATATTAATTTTTTTATTAAATCTTAATATTTTAAAATATAATTATTTAAAAATGAAAAATCATTTTACATTCAATTAATTTTAATTTTGACAACTTTAAATCTTAAATGCATTAAATTATTATAAAATGAATATTTTTCTAAAAATATGTATACACATTTGTTCTATTTATTTTTCAATTATAAATAAATCATATTGTTCATAATTTTTATAATTTCTATAGAGTGTAATATTTAATTATTTTAGTAAACATGCATAATTTCGACAATAAACTTTATATTATATAATTTTATTAATAATAAAAAACCATTTTTATTTTTATCCTAAAATAATATTTTTAAAATGTTTCTAAATCGAATTGTTTATTTTATTTTTATATGAAAAATAATAAATACGGCTTTTGTAAAACTATACTATTATACGCCTAATTACTTTTATATTATAATTAATTTAAAATTTAAATGATATACATTATTAATTCGTGCATCCTATAATAAAATTAAATAATTCAACAAAATGCATCACTTTAAAAACTATTTTTTAAAATTTATTTAATCAAATTATATATTCTTTACATAAAATTTTGAAAATATTATTCTTTTCAAAAAATTATTTTTCATTTCGATTGTATATACTTGTTATACCCCATTCGCATCAAGAAACAGGGTAAGACAGAATGACACCCAAACAGTAAACCTATCACCAGTGAACTAGGAGGTCACCTGTGGATTTTCCCCTCTGGGACGACCGCCTAGACAACTACAGGTCATCCGTTGTTCGGATCTCAGAGTCTTCATCTAGAACATGAAGTTGTTGGTGACCATTATACCACGTGAGTTTAACTGTTCCATACCATCAAATTAGAATAAATAATAGGATCTATCCCATCACAGATATTCTTGCCCCATATCCACTCTCATATGTTTCATAAGAATAATTTAATGACTAGTCCAACACGTTAACATGACCTTACACGAAATCCTATCTTATAAGTACCTCTAGGAACAGGAAAAAAGAATCAACTCTACAAGACACTAAGCTTACACTTTGCTAACTCACCTTTTTAACCCTCGGCCTTAGTACTTTTCTCATCTTTACTCTATATAACTTCCAACTTTTCACCTCGTTTGAATAAATCAACCACCATATTCCCTCCGTATTATATCACTCTATTAACAATAATACTTACTATAATTTTTTTGTGAAATATCTAATCTCAACATTAAAGAATGAGGAATTACTCTTTTTCTTCTGTTCAACACAAATGGTGGAACTGAACTGAACTGAACTTGTGAACTTGAGGCAAGTATAAATCACAATTTCCCAAAATTAAATACAAGTACATTCTAAAGTCATCCTGTGCCACCCATTTTAAGGTCAAATATGTCACAATGTACAACCCCATGTTTCCATATAGTTTCACTGAAATCATCATAGAATATAAAAACCTAATAGAAAACAAAAATAGTTTGATGAAGTTGCATGCAAATCATCTCCTTTCTTTCTCTACTTGCATCTGAATATTTGGCATTCATTCATAACACCAAGCAAATCATGGATTTAAGTTTCAAACTTTCCCACTCCACAATCATGAATTTAACTCCACACTGAAAGAAAAGTTCTTTTTTTTTTCTTTTTCTTTCTGGGGGGTTAAACAAATATAAATATAAGGAAATGCCAAGCATAACTGAAAAATTTTACAGTGTATTCTTCAAGATGAGGTTGAAGAACCGTTTGCAGGGCTGGATCCAGACCCCTCCCGATGAATCCTCAAATCAAGGTGGTGTCACGACCCGACCCGAAGAATCCGTTTCCGCTTCCAACCCTTTTTTCACCGACGGTATCGCCACTAAAGATATCCGCGTCGACCCTTCAACTGCCCTTTCTGTTCGGATCTTCCTTCCTGAATCGGCCCTTCACCCTTCCGAACGGCCCCAGCCGAAATCCAAGGCTGAAGAGTCGAGTCTAAAATCAGAAAATAATGGTGATCAAGGTTATACACCATCAGGTCAAAATTGTCGAAAGTTACCGATAATGTTACAGTTTCATGGCGGCGGTTGGGTGAGTGGGAGCAATGATTCGGTTGCTAATGATTACTTTTGCCAGAGGATAGCCAAATTATGTGATGCTATAGTGTTGGCGGTTGGTTATAGGTTGGCGCCGGAGAGTAAGTATCCGGCAGCGTTTGAAGATGGATTGAAGGTGTTGAATTGGTTAGGGAAACAATCGAATAACTCGACGGAGGTTGAGCCTTGGTTGGTAGCCCATGCAGATCCCTCAAGGTTGTAATTCCATTTCATTTTGGTCTTGGTTGCATTCAATGTTGCTAATGATTTGATTTGGTTGATAATATAGGACTCAATTAAGTCTAATTGGATAATGACATGAATGGGAAATTATGATTAGCTTTGGTCGTAGCTCAGATTATGGATTGATTTTGGTTTAGGATTCTGATTGCTAAATTGCTTATTTTATGAACCTTTTTGTCTTTTCTGGTTGTTAGCTTTGTTGAACATGTTTTTTTACTACTTTGTTGTTGAGCAGCTTATGCCCCAAATTCTCTAATTTACGTTGTATCATGCAGCGTCTTACGTTTCTCATGTTATGTTCAAATCGTTTATTGTAATTATGATCGATAACTTGCAAATCATAATCTCTTCTATTACTTGAGTGTATAATTGTCTTGTGGATCTGAAGCATGCAAAGAATATTGAGTTAAGGTTATGGCTCATTGATCCAAGTACGAATTCATGCCAATGTTTGGTTGCTAAGCTGTAAAATTGCAGGTTCTTCGTACTTAAAAATCTTTAATGATATTGTTGAAACAGATGTGTTCTACTTGGGGTGAGTTGTGGAGCAAACATCGCGGACTATGTTGCTCGCCAAACTGTTGAGTTAGGCAAGGAACTGGACCCTGTCAAGGTTGTAGCACAGATCCTAATGTACCCGTTCTTCCTTGCAAATGAACCCACACAATCCGAAATAAGGTTGGCAAACACGTACTTCTATGACAAGGCCATCTGCTTGCTTGCATGGCAACTCTTTCTTCCCAAGGATGAGTTTAGCCTGGAACACCCAGCTGCCAATCCACTCGCCCCAAACCGTGGCCCACCTCTGAAGCTCATGCCACCGACACTGACGGTTGTAGCAGAACATGACTGGATGAGAGACCAGGGTGTTGCTTACTCAGAGGAGCTTCGCAAGGTAAATGTCCCTGCTCCTCTTCTTGACTATAAAGATACAGTTCATGAATTCGCAACTCTTGAAATGCTTCTAAAGACCCCTCAGGCCGAGGCCTGTGCTGAGGACATTTCCATTTGGGTTAAGAAGTATATCTCACTTGGATGTCACGAGTTCTCTTATTAAGCGCAAGGTTTCGATCATAAGAAAAAAAGATTCTCGGCATAGCATCCAGTTGTTGGGTTGATAGTGAAAAATGATGCATGGTTGCCATACACGGGACCGGAATAATATATTACAGTTTTGTTATCTTTCTCCCTAATCCGACTTACTCTGATTAATTTCCAAGCTAGCTGAGGGATAAGATTACATCTTTCGGGAGCTGCAACTGTACAAATTCTCGTGAATACAGTTTTATTCAATGGAACACTCTGTTTCACTATTTACAGTATAGCTATAGAAACTTACATGCAACCATCAAACATGTGGTACATAAAATTTCTCTTTGTTAATTTACTTTAACATTGTTTATGGTTTTAATACTGTCTTATGGCTAGATACATTGTCTGCAAGGAAATTCTTTTTGTCTGATTGGAAGATGGGGAAAATTGCAGAAGACCATCAAAATTGAAAACATTTTCGAATCTTGGCTTCACCAAAAGTTGCATCTAAAAACTCCAAATTATGCAGAGAACTATTTTGGATAAAGAGATTATTAATTCAAGATAAGGACATCCAATTTAATCCTAGCACTTTGTGACTTTAACAATGCTATGGAAATATCTTCTGGTAGGCAGACAAGAAGTTCAAATTCCACTATGTTAATATTCTCATTGTTGCAATCTTGTATCCATTCCAATGCTTTTTTTTTTGGCCCAATGTCACTCTCATTGTTGACAAAGACTAGTTTATTTCAATCTCCTTGTTGGCTTGAAAGCTGCCACCCCCCCCCCCAAATTTCCTGAATAAATACCAGTTACAAGGCAATACTAATTCCTGGGCATTGTTGCTTCATATCTTCCATATCAAAAGCTTTGCCTGTTTTGCCTCAACTCCTGGTTTCACGGAACCATGGAGAACTATGTTCCTCCGACTCTCCATTTTTCTTAAACTACTCATGTTCGATATTTGTACTCGACATGTTTTTGAAGATACCCGTGTTGGATACATACTAGTATCCGGCATTGAGTCTGAGTAACATAGATGGAGAAGGTGAAAGTGGACTGAGAATCTGCAGGTTATCACGAGAAATGGATTGGGTACCTTTATCTGTTTCTCCGTGTTTACACCTTCAAGCAAGCAAAGCATTCTCTGGTTGATATGCCCCAATATTGGAAGCATATTTGAGGGAGAGAGTTATTTGTTTGGTAAGAAAGATGGAAAATGAAACTCAAAACGTTTTAGATAATGATCAAGTCATGTTAATCTAAAGACGGACTACGTTTTCCCTCGCAGCAAGTCACAATATAATCAGCTCGTATTGTTACGATTCGTGGTTATTAAATTTTCTCTTTCTTACCCAAACATTGCTTAAACAAGGAGGATGAAAGCCATGGCTACAAAAACAGAAGCCTCCTGGAGCTCGGGTGGATGAACCACCCCTATTATCACCAAGGCGTTTTCCCCATGTTATTGCAAAAAGCTGGTGACCAGTTCCAATTGTTTCCAAGCATATTGAGATATTTGTCTGAACAATTAACTTGTACTAAATGTTACAATAAAGTTAGGGGCTCTGCTTTTTTCTATTCAAAAGCTTTGATTATTCATGGAAACGCCTTAATAAAGTTCTCCATCTATGAATTCTATGTGTTGACATGATAATCAAGAGTATTCATTGTCCTAGGTGTAACCTGAATTCGAATCGCGTAAATTGTGTTGTTGTTAAGACTTTATCCTCTCCTTGTAATTCATCAAAAAAAAAAGTTCTCCATATATTTTCGATATAATGTTTCTTTAAAGCTATTGAAATTTCATTAATTAGTGTTATTTCCCTCTAATTTTATGATAATATTTATTTTATATATTTTAGAGTCCAAATCAATATTGATACTTTAAGATGAAAAAATTGACCTACAAATAAAAAATTAATTTAATTATCCCAAATTAATTTATCAAAATATTTAAACAAATATTAATTGATCTTTCTCGGGGTTTATAATTAATTCCTCATATTTAACAGTTTGATGGACATGTACCAAATTCTGAGTCAAATGATATAAATTTTGTTGATGGTCAAGTATGTTCATTACTCCAAGTATGATCTGAATTTGAATTGCGCTAGTTTTTAATTTACCAAAAAAAAATGTAAAAGTGATTATGTTATTTAAATTTCTTATAATTTTTTTAAAATTCTCCATTCCTCTAAAATTACTTATTGGCAAAAAAAACCTTATTCACACAACTTCACAAGTAAAAAGCTATTCCTTTTTTAATAATAAATATCATTATTTATTTTTTTGTGAATAATAAATATCATTATTTTAAAATAGAATTCATATATAAAATATTATGATTTTCACCCATATTGTGGGAGACATTCTAGTTATAATAAATGCATAAGAAAAGTGGGAACAGCGAAGCATTGAGATATTCAATGAGTAATTTAATTGTTTAAAAATAAAAATATTTAACAAATTTATAATTTATAATTCAAGATTGCAATCTCATTTTTAAATAAAAAAAATTAAAAAAACAAGGAAACATGCCAAGAACATAATGTGTGGAATCTTACATTATAAAAACATAAATTCTCATGATATAAAAAAAAATGAATTATTTTGGGGGTAAAATTATTAAGCAATAATAGTTTCCCCCCATCTGGTCCTCTGTTGAATCATGTCTACACATTGGTTTTGTTTGGTTCTGCTTCCCATTATTAAACTCAGTACATCAAAATTAATTATAGTTTATTAAACATTCATGTCTTTACTTGAAAGTACCTATACATATAGCTCTTAGCTACCTATACCCTATTTCAACATTAAACACTTCTTCTTCCTTCCATGCTTCCAGGAATTGTCTCTCCACAGTCTTTGTCATCAAGCCTTTGGTACATGAAGAAGACATATTCACCACCATCATTTTTTTGGGTAACTTAGAGGGATTTGAATATAAATATATATTTAGTTGAAAAAAGAAACTGAACAAGTTGCAATTAAAATACATGCATGCATGGCAACTACAGTCTACATGCACCATGTGAGCCTTCTTCTTCTTTTTAATATATGATAATGAATGTTGTTCAAGGAATGGAAATTAACCTCAACTTTTTGATTAAACAACATCACTGCCGATTAAAACCCTACATTTTGAAAGAAAAATATGCATGCGAGTAACAAAGTGTTCATGGATATATAACAACAAAAATATCCATTCTAATTACTCTTGTTCATCACCACTTTCACTCCAGTTCTTAATAGCTTGCAACACTGCTTGTTTCACCACTTGTGCGTCAATATTTTCACTTTGTTCTTCATTCTGCAATCAAACAAAATATAATCATTGATGCAAATCATATTTTTCCATTACGAATTGTTGTTATATGTAAATGGGTTAAGATGCTTGCTTACTTCACCCCCAACAGCTTGTAATCGAAAACTGTCGGTGCAAGAAACCCTAGCTTCCAGCACATTAAGACCCAGGTCTTGAAAAGCTTCCAGTACAGAAACAAGCAGACCTGGGCAGCTCTTTTCTGAAAATATATTTATCAGAAAACCCTTCTCTAGGGTTTCCACTGTAACCTGCTATAACAAAATACATACGAAAATGGAACAATTAAATTGAAGATTGATACATTAATTACTGCATGTACTAATAGGTTTTTACTGTGTTAAGAACAAACAAGGTACAGTGTTAACTTCAAGCACAAAATGAAAATACAGTATAAAAATAAAGGTTATAAAAAAAATTACCATAGGCAAAGGATTTCGATGATTTGAAGTTTGTGCAGCTGTTATATCTTGATTCAGTCTTTCTACTTTTTGTTTTAGCTCTTCGATGTACTTTGATGCATCTACTATAATTGATGCTTTGTTCATCTGCCATACATATATACAAGTAAGTTTCAGTGATTTCCTCCATGAAATTCAGGCAACATAGATTATGATAAGGCAACGCACAAATAAATAAACCCCATAAATTTAATTAACACAGAATTATTAAAACTAATTAACAGTAGTTATACACACACACACACACACATATATATATATATATATGTATATATTCCTACAGAATGAAAAGATGAAACAAAGATATATATGTAGGAATTTTACAGCATGAGAGTTTGTCATGGAACGAAGAAGTTGTAGTTTCTCGTGCAGTCCTGCTCTCTTGTGCTCCCTAGAAACCATTGAACTCTAAGCTCTTAATGCTTTGAAGGTGTTGAAGAGAAAGGGGATGATGAGTTCTCAAATCTATAGGATCCTACTGTTTGCTTGCTTTCCACATGAATGCCTCAGTTTCTTCTCACCCGCAATATATATATAATATATATAGATTGTATTGGCTTACCAGATTGCCCTTTTTGTTAATTATATATTTTCCAATAATATTAGTGCCTTTTATGTGTCACTCGGGTTTACATTTCATAAAACTATATGCATGCATGGTTGAGGGTATTATGTTAAAATAACTTATTAAACCTTATATTTTGAAGAATACATTGGATTAACATTATAATTACAGTTTCTAAAGGAGGAAAAAGAAAGGGTATTTGGGGAAAAGAGGAATAGTAAGAAGGGGAATCATGAGCTCGTGATGAAGGAGAGAAAAAAATAAATAAGCATCGAAAGAAGTGAAGGAGAAGCAACAAAATATAAGGATATGTTATAATTTTGGCTTTGTGAATACATAGAATGCCTCCAAAACACTCCTCACGGGCTATTTTTAGACTTCACTATCTATTCTCTCCACACCATCAATTTTCTTTTAAAATGCCACACACCACTATCAGAAAAAAAAAAAATAATTAAAACACCATTCTCCCATCTTCTCCCCACCAAGCCGTCACCTCTTTTTCTCTCTATCCCACACGTGCCTTTCTCCTTCATCACTCTCATTATTACTTTTATGTTCACATCATGCTGGCATGCAATTTCTCTTCTTAATTTTCTCAATGATTTTTATATGAAATTCATGTATGTATACACAGTGCATGGTTTAGACATCGAGGACAACTTTTTCCATCTTTGGCGTAAATGAGAAGAACTCATTTTCTGATTGAACACTGGCCATCTTTTTTAGATATCAGGATTGTTTGCAACATTAAAAATAATATTATTGACAAAAATAATCCGAAAATTTAAAATATAAATTATAAAACGGACATGAAAAATATCGAAAAAATGGGATATATGTTGCTTGTTAGTTCATATGGGAAGTAGCTAAGCTAGTGTGGATGGTTGGGTCCTTGCAGGATCCGGCATTGTCTCCATTACAGAGCATGCAGGGACAAATCATGCATGTACCCGCCTATTCACATGTGTGCACCCTTCATTATCTTTACAACAAAACAATATTCTCCATATTTATACCCTCACCCAACCTTGTCTCTTGCCCTCCATCAAATCACCCTTACATATATATCAGTTGTAGAACATATCAAGCCCGTGGGAATTGAAATTACTTGATGAAAAAGCTTGCGTTTCTCTTAATTCTTGACTCACACATATATATAATAATATATATTATTCTCTTAAAATGGTAAAAGCCCTTGTTGGATTTCAAACATGGTTTGACTGATGGAGGGGTGTTTAGTTGCTAAAATGTTGGAGATGGAGAAGATTCTGTTTTGGGTTTGATTGTTGCTTTTCACATGATTCATAAAGTATGGGAGTAGTGGTGCATGCATGCATCTTAGGTTAATGTCTTCTACATTGTATATGCTTGAAACCCACTTAGCAAACACAATTTATAACTTCATCAAAGCTTGGAAAGAAGCTCGATTCAACTCAAGGTTTAATTTATTTATATATATTTTCCATCTTGATTGTATATATAAAAATATATCCTTTTGCAGAGACGTAATATAGGGATTCTTGTGACTAGGTATAGCAATAACTCACGTGAGTTTTCACTTCGGGAAAGTACATATTCACATGCAAATGCAACCATGGAAAACAAAGTTTGTAAGTCTATAAAGTTATTTTGGTAAGAGGAATTCATGTAAGAAACTAGAAATTAAAGAGAACAAAGATAAGATCAAAGTTTTTATTTATTTATTATTTTAAAAGGAGATTAAAAGATTGTGATTATCGTAAATTAAAACATAAAAGTCATCGTCAAGAAGCAACATTCTTAGCAATTTTTGTGTTAATAAGGGTCGTTTTCATCACTCTTTCACTCTTTAGAGTTTTGAATATATAATAATGCTTCGCTGTTATAAAAGAGCAGATAGCTATTCATGCAAACAAATTAGCCTTGCACTTTGACAGCTATAATTATTTGTCCTTTTTTTCTTTTACAATAATATTTAATTATTATTATCATTTTTTGCTATGTTGTTTTCTTCTCTATTTTTAGTGTTTCTTTGTCCATCTTTTTGGATGTTACAAAATTGTTTTGTCAAAATTTTCTAAAATTTAAAATAAATTTCTAGCTAATATGACAACATTTGATGTTTCTTTTCAAATGTCTTTTTCACCAACACCCCATCTTTTAATAATCCAATCAATCATAATTTTAGTTTAAATGAATAGTTTAGAAATTTTATAAAAAGTTTACAAATTATTTTAAAATTTATAAAATCAATTTAATTATAAATTTTTCCTTTTTTTTATTGATTTCAAGTAATTTGTATAAAAATCAGTTTAATTTTTATATTTAGGATCAATATTTTAATTAATTCTCGATAATTGATCGGTCCAAACTAATTCAAATAATATTGGAAGACGAAACCTGCAAGGAATAGGATGATAACAAGACTTGTAACGACAACAAACATCAAGGATGGAGCTAAGCTGGAACGATTTTGATGTTATACTAGCGAAGCATCAAAGGAGGATGGGTAAAAATCATAAGAAAAAGGAAGAATGGCAAAATTATGCTGCTTTGATCAACGAAATTCAACTCTGTTTGATTTTTAAAAACATTTTCTATTTCTATTTTTAAAATGTAGCTTTCATTTTTTAAATCTTTCGTAAATAAAAATAAAAATTTGTTATTATTATTTTTCTATAATAGAAAAATGAGAAACAAAATAAAAAAAATTTACATCTCTATGGATTCAAACCAGAGTATCAAATTTATTATTTGAAATACTATTGAAAAAAGAAGAAGATATTTCTGCATTTATATGGATTTCAGTCATTGTTTTCATCATTTAACTCATTTAAAGTTAAAAGCTTTTGAAGGAGAGAGCGAGGCTCGAGCCTTGTAGGCAACATTAGTGGGAGGGACAATTATGAACCTCGAACATGAACGGTAAAACAGATATGAAAAGTACCAAAAAAAGTTAAAAAACCTTTGCTTTAATCATTTTCATTTTGCAAAGTTTTTTTAGGGTTAATTTAGCATTACTTTTTGAAAAGTGTTTTTGAAAATTTTGATTTTTTTTTACATGAAATTTTTGGTTAAAAATTTAAATGTTTAGTATTGTTGTCAAGAAATATTTTTTTAAAAAATAATGACCATTTTAATCATGATGTTGTAAAATAAAAATTATATATTTAAATAATGTTCAAATTCATTAATATTATAATATTTCAATAAAAAAGTAAAAAATGATTTATTGCAACTTATCAATATTTTTATATAAGGAATATTTTAAATATTTTTAACAATTAATATTAATTATTTGTAAAATTTAATTTTAATATATAAATTATATTTTAAATATTAAAAAATAGCCATTATAAATTTAAATATATAATGTTATATATTTGAAATAAATTCTAATATGAAAATAATTATATATGTAATTTAAATATTTGGACAAATTATAAATAAAGATTGAACATGTCATTTGACTAAAAAAAATGTTTTTACCAAACGCATCGAATCGTTCAAAAACGCTTCTGACTTCGAAAAAACGATTTGTTTAATATTGCTGAAGACTTGAAAAGACTTTGTAAAAAGCAATGTTAACAAAACTTTAATGAAAACAATGAAATTGTTTTCTAGTTCACATATTTTCGTTTTCAAACACGTTTTCTTCAATATTTTTCTATTTTTTAAAAGGAAAACTTCTATTTCCTTGTATTTAAATTCATTCACAGAGCCATTCTTAAAACATTATATGCTTGAATCCCAACACCTACATCGTTTAAATATTGATAACAGTCTTTACACTGATTAGAGAAGCACTTCAGTTATTTAAAATGACTTGAATATATATATATATATATATATATATATATATATATATATATCAATAATCAAATCAAAGTAATATAGTTCACGAGCATTTTAACTTACTAGCAGCACTCTCTGTACGAAATGTACCAAAATGTTTTAGTCAGGAATGAGTTGTGCAAATTGTAGACCACCACACTCATTGTGAGAGAGAGAGAGAGAGAGAGAGAGAGAGAGAGAGAGAGGAATTTAGGTCACGGGGGAGTTTTGTAGCTTGATGGGCTAACTTGTATGTTTCGAACATGCTATTATTTCAGTTTTCACTACAAATAATATTACAAACACATCCATCACACACACACACACACACACACACACACACACACACACATAAAACAAATTCTATACTGACGAATATATGGAGCTAATCAGAAGTTGCCGGGTCAGCGCTTTGTCACTTCCTTCTTTCACATGTAAATGGAAGGGAGACACATACATACGTACATACATATATCCATGCATACATGCTTTTTATATGGTCATAGCCATAGGAGGAAACAACCAAAACCCAACAAAATAGGAGAGTTTTACCCTATAGATTCTGTAGTTTAGTTTTATATTGCATCTATCCTTGCATGATAAGTATCGAAAAGAAAACGAAACATGACATACATGCACAACACATGTATAAAGAGATGTAAGTTATGCAGCACTGTTCAAATAAAACTTGATCAAGTGAACAAACGGAGAAACCTTTGTGTTGCACTTTAGAGAGCATAAAACAGCTAAAACCTTCATAACGATTGATGATATAGAAGCCTTGTATGTTTAAAACGATTTTTTCTTACGACCGCTTAGTGAGATTCGTTTTAGCTCTTGTGACCCACTTTTAATTCCCCTGCAACATGAATTTCGCACGCTATTATGGCCTCCAAAACTCCAGAAGAGGACACCAGTGAAGGAAGTGTTCGCAAGACTTACCTTTGGAACAAGTAAATGAAGAAGTAGAAAAGTGGCAGCAGCATCAAAGTCAAAATCGATAGAGAAATGTAAAGCATACTTGTTCGCTTCTGCACATATCAACATTGGAGGATCCATAACAATATATGCATTTAAAGAATGAGGTAAGCTTTTTTCTATTCAAAAAGCAAGAAAAAAAAAGACAATTAAAGACACTAGATTTATGGTACACCCCCGATGTGGGTGAAAAAATAATTATATAACAAATATATTTATTAAAAATTAATATCAAAATCAATTGATGTTTTGGTTACAATGGTAAAGTGAATTTTTTATCAATGCATGATGTTCCGGGTTTAAAACCCATTATGATCAAGTTTTTATTGATTTATTATGTAAAAGACAAAAAATACCCTCACAATAAATAAATTTGTATATAAGAGGGTATTTTAGTAATTTCATAAGTGGAGTTGGACTTTAAGGTTGATTGTTCATATTGTGTGTATGAGCATCATGTGTAAGGAATAAGATATTTTTTTTGGTTCAAAACCAGGGTATCCACCACCGGTAACAGTGACTAATCCCCTTGCCACGGGTGCTCTCTAAGGAGGTAAATAGCTAACCGTGAAATGTGCTCCATTCCCATGGGTGAGGATCGAACCTCCAACCTTATGGTTAAGGATGAGGTGAGCAACCACCACACCACATCTCATGGTTAGAAATGAGATATTTAAGTTACAGAGAATTCTACCTTTTTCCCTTTAGGAAAGGGTTTTGGACCTCTGCTGCAAGTGTGGGCATCACAGAATTGCCGCAAGAAGAATTCTATTGATTCAGCAATATCAGAAAGCAATGGTTAAGGGTTTGAAAAGATGTAAATGCAGTAAACAAATAGTAGTTATAGTGAGAAAAACTAAATACCATGAAGACGGCCTGATACAGGACCTTTGCTAACCGGGAAACAACTATCAGCAAGACTCTGCAGAGAAGTCCCAAAAAATGACATAAAGAATGCCAAAGTATATAATTAACCTAATAAATCATTTAGAAGGTACCTCACAAAGATGTTTATTCCTTGCAGCAGCAGCAGGATTGCACTTAGTCTTGCGGAGTGAAGAATCCATGACAAGGTCACAATGCAATGCACCACACAGGTCAGCCAGACACCTATTATGACTCTGAGTTCAGCACAAGCATGCCATTATTCAAGGGGTTACTTTTGTTAAAACTTGAACAAGGTAACGGATGTTAATCTATCCTATAAAAGTCCACATACCGTATTCAGCAAATCAAAATGTCTGTTGTCAAAATGCTTATCCAGATACTTCTCTTCATAGAAGTTCTTTCTACAGTACCCGCATCGCCATTCGTTTATATCTACATGGTGCTTGTGATGTTCCTGATCTCTATACAAATCATTGTCAGGGTGAAGCCTACATCCACTTGAAATCTTGTATCGCTCTTGCTCCACAAACGGCATCAGATACTGCATTAAAACATGAAAGGTTACTAACTTCAGTGACAATCGAAAGCAAAATATTTGAGATTATAACATCTTAAAAGTTGAAACTCCAGCTGCTTGAATACCTCTTCAATTACTTTCCATGCTGCTCTACTCCTTTCTCTTGAACAACGTACTACATGAGCATCCTCCTCTAGCTTAAAGGTTCTAAAAAGGGGGAAATGAAGAAAACATTATAACAATATCTCTCCTAAAATCAATAGAAAACTAAGCCTGACATTAGTAAATCCAGACCATGTCATATTGAGCACAAAGAATTGCTACATTAGCAGGCCATCTTAGTTGATAGGTTAGTCATAATTGAAGAAACAGAGGAACAAAGTACACCTAAAATCCATGTAACCAAGATCAAAGCACATAGAATCACCTTGCAGCTGAAGATTCTTTGTTACCCTGGACAAACAATAAACTTAAAGACTTCAAATTGATTCATAATGATGGCAAAACGCCATACAATGGTTACACTCGGACAGCAAGAAACAAAATGATTAAGAGTACCAAATGCAGTCCCCCCCCCCCCCAAAAAAAAATAATAATAAAGACAATCTTTTTAGGGAGACTAAAATGAAAGACACAAACTTGAGATTACCCAAATGAAATCCTCAGAAAATTCAATATTCAGTGGATTGGCCATACAATTTTCATCATTTGCAATCTGGGTTTTCTTTGAAAGAAATAAATTTGATGAATAAAAGGACCAAGATTACGAGAAAATCTCTGATATACCTGATTTCCTTGAAGAGGGGCAGTAGACGAAGAAACGTATGCGATTTGGATACAAATTGATAAGCAAAAAAAACAAGAAAACGACTCGTTTCGACCACTTTTCCATTTCTTAAATTTCAATTTGGAATCTCTTGATTCAATTAAGAATAAAGATTCATTATTTTGCCTTTGCAAATCTCGCGAAGTTCCTTCTTTATGAAAGAAGCAAAATCGCCACTTTCACCTGCCACCGGTATCCAAAATAAAGGGGCCGGTCTGTTTGGAGCGTTTTAATTTTATTTAGTGACTAAGAGAATGCTTTTTGTATAGGTGGCAAGAAAATTCGTCTCCTAGATGCATTTTCTCTCAACGATAATAAAATAATTGACTTTTTGAACATTGTCGCGTTAACGGTAAGAAAAATAATGACTTTTTGAACATCTTTCTCTCAAACTCTTTTAACTCTCTTAATCTTTTTATTCGGAATTTTTTTTACATTTTTATTTAGAAATATATTTTTTAATTATTTCGTATTTTATTCATCCGGATAAGTTTTCACGAATGGTCGCATCAATGGTATCACAAGTTTCATCAAGTAATTGTCTCGTTCAGTTTTGAGATGAATATTATTGATGATTGTGCGTATCACAAATTTAGTGAGAGTAAGTATATATTCCTGATTCTATACATTGATGACATTTTGCTTCTACTAATGATATAGGCTTATTGCACGAAATCAATAGATTTTTATTTAAGCATTTTGAGATTAAAGATTTTGGGGATGTTTTTTTGTTTTAGGAATTCATATACATTGAGATTGATCTTGAGGTATTCTTGGGTTGTCATAAAAGAGCTATATCGATAAAGTACTCAAAAGGTTTGGCATGCAGTATTGTAGACCAGGTGACACCCCTATTGTTATAGGAGACTAATTTAATCTTTCTCAATGCCTTAAATGTAACCTTAAAATTCAGGAAATGCAAAATAGTCCCTATACATCAACTGTTGGGAGTCTAATGTATGCTCAAGTATGTACGCGTCCAGATATTGCATACATTGTTGGGATGTTAGGCAGATAAGCAACCTTGGTATGAACCATTGGATAACAGTCAAGAGGGTTATAAGGTATCTTCAGAGAACAAAAGATTACATGCTCACATATCGGAGGTCTGATAAGTTAGAGATCATCAAGTATACAAACTTCGATTTTGATGAAATATTGATGCAAAATTTTGTCACTAAGGTGCAAATTGTGATGATAATTGGTATTCTTTTATTCCAATAACAAAAAGAGCACATAAAAATTAAAGCATATAAACTTTAAGTTCCTATTTGTTAAAGTAAGAGTTCGGAGTGGTTAGGTGACTATAAAACATATTGGGACAAATTCCATGATTGCAGGCTTGTTTACTAAAGGACTACACTCAATGTTTTATAATAACACACTGCTTATATGGATGTAATGTCATTCTAGGATATTCAGTTTTAGTGGGACCTAGTAATTTTAAATGTTTTTCTGTTATAGACAAATTTTCAATTATTTCAACTTAAGGTTTTTTTCCTGCAGAACTAAAGCTTATTTGGTTTATTTACACTCTGGTTTTGGTAAGGTTTGATCTCATTAAGGCTAAGGAGGATCAGTTGAAAATAGGCATGTTTGGTTCACATTGATGCAATTTTCATGTTACACATCCATACTTTATCTATGTCATTTGGTTATGTTAATATACGTGATTAGGAATGGATTTAGTTAGATATATGTGACGAAAGTCGTATTAGTTCTATGTTAACATAATTAATTGACGAGATTGTTCAAAATATCTTTTGGATATGATAGTAAAGTTTTGAGATAAAAAATTAGGAATGATTCAAGTATCCAATTGAGTGCAAAAAAGAAGAAGTAGGGGCTTAATTGCTTTTTTTGAAAAAATTTGAGGGTATTTTTGATGTATTTTGAAAATTCTCAATTAAGTGCGAAAAAATGTAGGGGCTTAATTGCTTTTTTTTAAAAAAAATTTGAGGGTTTTTTATACCCTTAAACCTATTATTTACTATCATAAAATATTAACCCAAATTAAAAGTGATCTAATTTAGTTAAAATTTATTGAGCTTTAGTAATTAAATAATGTATAGGCCTAATATGTGTAGATACTCTAATAACTAATTTCTAATTGATGATGGACTGAAATGAGTGTTAATGTATAAAAGTTATATATTAAAATTATAATCCCAAATTACAAATACATAGCTTTTTTAATATCACATCTTTAAAAAAGAGATAATCACTTTCTCTGAATGATTTGTGTGCTAATTTGGAAGATTAAATTCACAAAATTAAAAATTTTAACAAATCAATAAATTCAAAAGAATTGTTCTCATACTTTGTGTAGAGACTAACTGAGGTTCACAAATTATAACTTGAAAAAAAAATAAACCTTGTATGTAATAAAACTTTTGTTCCTTTATTAATCTTTCAAATGGTTGAGAAAAGGAAGCCATTGATTAATAAATATTGGTCCAACCCCATGTTACAACACTGGATAAAATATTAAAATACAAAGCCTAATTATTTAAAAATATTAATGAAATGTGGGAAATGGGTCATCAAATTTCCCCAACCAAACACCACCCTTCTTCTTCCAATTCACCATCCAAACCCAACTTCATATCATCAACATCAACGCCTTCATGATTTTCTACTTCTTCTTGAGATTGAGAACTCGCTTTCAAACCATCATTAACTACTTGACATTCATCATCATCATAACCTTCATCATAATCTTCATAGTCAGTAGATAAATGGTCCAAAATCCTTGCTGCTGAAAACCCTGAAAAATTCAAACCAGGCCTCCTATCAACTACTTTCCAAGTGACCAACCTATAGTTTGTGGCCATATCCTTTGACCTAAACTTATGAGTACCCTTGGCCTTATCCTTGGATTTACAAGCCGGATGCATGTGACACCCTAGGCACCGAGGCCTACCGCATCGTCCAGTAAACTTGGAATGGTTAGTAGGCTTCGCCGGAACTTTGGTGAACAACCCCGCCGTTGTAGGTGAATTGACCTGTTGAACGGACCGGGGTTCGGGTCTCGGGTTCCACGGAGATGGGAGGAACCTGTAGGTCCTAACCATACCATGTTGACGACCTTCCCTCTTCATTTTTGGGAAGAAAGTGATTGTGGGCTAGAAGGAATGATAATGGATGAGGATGAGCATGGTTTGTGACTCTTTTTATATGTTTTGGATTTTGAAGGGACAAAACTTGGGAAGCAAGGACTTCAAATTTTGGTCGAAGCTATGTGTGGAACAAGCTTATAACAATAATTGCAGTGACAGCTGAATATAATAAATTAAACAAATTGATAAACTTGGCAAACAAGGTGTTGGAATTGGTTACTTTCTTTGACTAAGTTGCTGCTTTTTTTTTATCTATATATATTAAAAAGAAGTCAACATTCTCTTTTTGGTTTAATTCTGCTATTAGTCTATATTGATTTATTCTCTATATTTTAATTTAATCATTTTTAATCTCCATTTTCTTAAAATTTTATATTTTTCATCCTGCCCAAATGGTATTAAACTCATTTAAGTAAAATTCTACTATTTCCAAAATTGTCGCCACAAACATATTATCAATTGTGTAATATCATGTTAGCTTGTTATTTCTATATATTATTAAAAAAACAAGTTAATAAATTTAATGATTATCGTTTGCATTAAGATTGAAAATATAATGACTAAGAATGATTCAATTAGAGAAAACAAACTAAATCTACAACTATATATATAATATAATATTGATAAAAGCATTTAACTAAACAAATTTAACTGTTATGGTTTGGTCAAAACTAACATTTTAAATTTTGAAAAGTATAAAACATAAATTGACTAATTTAAAAAGAATAAAAATTAAAATTCATCAAATTAAAATATAAAAATTGAATTTATGCAAACAAGCCAAAATCTAGAATTTAGCCCAATTAAACTAGGGCGTTTTGGGCCTATTAAGACTGACCCACCACCATTCATAACCCATAAACGAATTAATGAGGCCTCAGCTCAAAGCCCATTCACCGTTTTTCTCTGGCTTTTCGCCTCCTTGCTTCAATGGAAAAAAACCCTATACCAAAGCTCAAGAACCCCCCTGTATTTTCTCAGGAAAAAAGACCAGAAGAATCGATGGCCGCTTCTCTTTTAAACAAAGCATTAAAACCCATTAAACATCCCAACTTCCTATCGGCCCTCCGTTCTCTAAATTTCAGTTCTATCGCCACCGCCCATGGCAACCCCTCCGACGGTCCATCTTCTTCTTCCTTCACATTCGACAACGCCAATAACAACAAAGAGAAAGACGATAATAGTATATACATAAAGCCACCGAATTCAAATGCGAGCACCGAGAAGATGACGTCGGTGACGATGCCGATGTCGTTCATGACTGGATCGATAGTTGGGAAGAGATTTTATAAGAAAGTTACTACGAGAGAGTCTGATGATGGAGTTGGATGGACTGTTATGCTTGATTATAGGACTCTTAAAACCCCTTCTAAAAGGCCTCTCAAGTTGCCCACTTTGGCTCTTGCTAAGGCCATTGCTGCTGAATGGGAATATCAGGTAGATAATTTTCTTTTCTTTTTTAATTAACTGTAATTCTTTATTTTGTTTTAAAAAACTTGAGGCTTTCCTTTGAGATTGAGTTGGTTGCTAGCTTAGTCTTCGTCTTTGCATTGGGTGTTTTTGGATTTTTTTTATGTGGTATGACTTAATCTTGTCCGAATTGGGTGTCGTTTGATGAATGGTAACTTCAAAATGTGGATAGGGTGAATCCAAAAGATGTAGTCTATATGTTTTAGTTGATCATCTTAGGTCCAATTGTGAAGTATTGTACAAAGGACGTTCAGTGAGTTTTTTAGTAACTAATAAGATGTTAATTGTTTTTAGCAAACAGATGGAATCAGACCCTTTACAATGCCATTGATGAAACTTGCTTGCACTGCGCTGGAAAGAGTTCCACTCACACGCGCGAAGATCATTGAACATCTGATGAAGAAATTTGATCAAGATTTAGTGTTCTGTCGTGCACCAGGGGATAACACTTTGACGGCTGGTGTTCATGGTGTGTAGGTTATTCATACTTTGACTGTATCATATTGTACTTTCATATTGAATCATCAGGCATGCGCTTGATAGAAAACCAAATTCCTTTTCGTTTCGTCTCATAATTATATTATTGATTCAGTGTGAACACCAAAATGCAATAATATCTGGCATTGTGGCTTTTTTCTTTTGCAGCAAGGCAAGTTGAGAAAGTTGATCCTTTACTTTCTTGGCTAAATTCTGAATTTGGCTTTCAGCCTATTGTGTACTCCAGCTTCTTTGGTGGGAAGCAAGGGGAAGGTCTCTCAAAGGCTGTTGAAAACCTTCTGAAGAAGACAGATGACTGTGAATTGGCAGCAATTGATGCCCTTGCAGCTGCGGGACATTCATTGGTTATTGCTCTAGGAATTTTTCGTGGTAAATTGCAGATTGAGGAAGCAATTGAGTTGATTAGACTTGAGGAAGATTTGCAGGTTCTTTTCATATCAGTAACATCTATTATGCTAACACATGGATATGCATGTATATTTCATGTAACTTGAGACTTCTCTTATATGTTTGTAGGTGGATAAATGGGGTTTAGTAGAAGGTGGGCATGACGTTGACATTGCTGACCTCAAGGTACAAATCTCATCAGCAACCGTGTTCCTTGGTCTTTCTAGGAAGAACTTTTTTCATTGAGGAAACCTCGAGGCTATGAAATCTTTTTTTTTTTTTTTAAACTATAAATTCGTATCTTCTAATGTGATACTAAGTGTTGTAAGCTTGATGATTTTATTGAAATAAATTAATAATTGAATACGAATGAATTTAAGTGCCTGCCTTTCATCGACTTGTGGTATTTCTAATGATAGAAGACTCCCATTTGTGTTATACAAGGAAGGTGATTGTGTGCCTAAGGCCTTGAGAACTTTAATCCATTCTTGTGATCTTGCTTTGCAGTAGCAGTAGCAGACATCTCTTCTTTGCAGCAATAGGTGCACATTGGTGGCTGTCTCTCAATGTCACAATACAGCAAGCTGTATCACAGTCATTGTTGCAACCTGTTTGAAGAAGATAACTGAAATATTAGAGCCGGATTCATGTCTTGTGCATCGATGTGCATGAAAAATCGTCAAGTCCATGTTTTTGAGAAAGAAAATTAGCATGAAATATGATCTAAATAAAGTGGATGATCCAAGTTTAATCACATCACCTGTAATGGTTACATACTTTGGTGGCTCAAAGCCAATTGAAAGGCGATTGCTGGCTTGAACGACATTAGAAAAGATGAGGACAAAAATCCACGTTATCATTAACCACTTCACCATTGTAGAACATACTTGGGAGGTGAAGTTCTCTCTTTGGCAGCTATTTTGGTATATATAAAATTCTGCTCAAGTCTCATAGATGGTGGACCTAACTCGTTACGTTAGAATTTGAAAATGGAAACTTCACTTTCATACACTTTCTGCAAGTATAATAATGATTCATCCCGAAACTATGATGATAAATGATAATCATCCAAACCAAGCCAAGTTCTTATTCTTTCGGAGCATATATAATAAGAGCCACAATGATTGAATGCAATGTTTGTGTAGGTAGTCACTTCACAAGTAATTGTTTATTATAACTTGTTTTGCTTTCTACTATAGTTGGTTGAAAATTAGATGGATACTCAAAACTCCTAAATCTCTAGCAAAAACAGCATGATAAAACGTACCAATCTGAATATTATTATATTAGATTGAATGCAGCAAACAAAAATAAGGATCAATTGAACCAAAATCAGCATTTGAACAAGATTAAGTACAATTGTGAGGGAGAATACAATTATTGAATCAAAGCAAATTGTTCAGAGTCCTCACAAGAAAAAAAAAATCCAGATTAACTGGTTTTAACATCTTATTTGTGGAGATTGAGACTTCAAGCAGTAAGCTCAAGATGCTTGATGTGTGCGATCTGCTTTCCTGGGTTCAGCCCCTTTGGACAAGCACGTGCACAGTTCAATATTGTATGGCAACGATACAGCTTAAATTCATCATTTATGGCCTCCAATCTCTCCTTTGTGTATTCATCACGGCTGTCGCTTATCCATCTGCATATAAGATGCACAGTTAACAAACTTTACACTCTCTCAGGAGAAAAAAAGACAGTAATCTGAATGTATGAACTAACAGAACTAGTCAGGGAAAGAACAAAAGATCAACAAGCAACAAAACTACTCTAGTTTATTATGATTGACATGTCCCAATACAAGTCTGATGGAAATATATAATGCAAATCAGTGGAATGAACACGAACATGACATCAAATATGGGAGCACCAGTTGAATCGATAGTTTACTAAGAATTAATAAGTGGCCAAAACTTGTCTGGAGCAAAGGTTAAAGCTCTTGTCAGGTACCTAGATAACAAGGGTTCAAACCATGTCATCTCTTCCCCCTCCCTCAATATTGTAATGATTAAAAAAAAGTTTAATAAGTGACTCATTCTAATACTGTAATTCAGCTGCTAAAGTCTTTCTGCAATTTCACAACCAAAACTCATGGGGCATTCGACTACTAGAGATGAAAAGAATCATCAGAGTTTTCTCAAGTAACAAGGACACTAAGGACCCTAATCTCAAACAAATAGTGTAATTAGCAAAAACTTAAAACGTAGGTAACAATATTATAATCAAGAATCACTTCCGATGTTGAATTAACACATCAATCCTACATATTATGCCCCCCCAGGAACAAAAACATCGTCATTCATTTCCGCTTCCTACTAAACTCTTCATTTTCCTTGAAATCTTACGTCTAAACATTAGTATGGAAAGTATGATCTTCCAAATATGAAAAAAAAAAATTTAAAAAGTTTGAGAATTCTCCTTCCAAACATACACCTCTATACAACAGTCATTTCCAAGTCAGGCAAAGTAGCATTTCCCTTTTACAAGACGGACTATAAACCAAAAAACTCCTTAGCAAACCATGAGTCCACAACATTCCTAAAACTTAAACTACTCAATAATCAATAAAAGCCTAAATACTAACTTCAGTGAATCAATCAGAGAACCCCAATTTTGAAGGGAATAACGTGAATTGTAAGATTCACTATCAAAAATTGAAAATAAATGTTCCTTCGTTTCTGTTATCAACCAAATAGATGGTGAAATAAGCCAAAAAGAAAATCACCAACAGCATCAATTTAAGAAATAAAAAGCCTTAAAGCATTCACTTTCAGTGTTCTCTGTTAGTCACTCAAGATAAAGTTAGCTCTTTTCCTATGAACCAATCAAATTAAGTGCAAGCCCAGTCCAAAAATCCTTCAGAAACATCAAATTAACAAATAAACCCAAAATTAAATAGTTAGTACCTGTTTGCATGGAGCAAAGCAGCAGGACCTAGATAAGACTCAGGATTCCACCAATAGCTGGGACAGCTAGTGCTACAACAAGCACACAAAATACACTCATACATCCCATCTAGCTTAGCTCTATCCTTTTTACTCTGCGGAATCTCTTTTCCCGCCGTTGGCGGCGGGTTTTTCCTCTTCAACCACGGTTCAATACTCTTATACTGATTATAAAAGTTGGTCATATCCACCACCAGATCTTTAATCACGAACATATGTGGCAAAGGCGTTATGGTGGTCTCCGACGATCCTGATTCGATCTTGGTCAGACAAGCTAAGCCGTTACAGCCGTTGATGTTCATTGCACAAGAGCCGCAGATTCCTTCACGGCAGGAGCGGCGGAAGGTGAGCGACGGGTCGATCTCGTTCTTGATCTTGATGAGGGCGTCAAGGACCATAGGCCCGCATTCTTTTAAGTCGATTTTGTAGTCTTGGAGCTGGGGTTTGGTAGGGTTATCTGGATTCCATCGGTAGATTTGGAAGGTCTTCATGTTGGGGGAGGCGGCGGCTTTTGGTTCCACCTTTGGAGCTTCTGTTTCGCTAGCGTACGGCCTAACCACCACCAGCCTCGAAACCGGAGCCACCGTTGATGATGACACTCGTGATGTCATATTCATCGCCCGTCGAATCAAACTGGTCCCCATGGTTTTAGGAGAAGAATATGACAAAATCCAGACACGAAAACACAGTTGAAAAGAAAGTAAACAAAAATATTTCAATATTTAGGGGATTTATATTGAACAAAATGACGGAAATGGACTATAAATAAAAGTTGCAGTTTGGTAATAAGAGGGGTATTATGGGAATATACTTTTGGTGCCCTTCTCCTATCTGAGCTACCTTTCCTAGGGCGTGTGCTGAGCCTCAGCATGGTCCCTAGTAAGAATGGGACACGTGGGCAGCCATGATTTGAGGACGTTTTATTGAGAAGTGTGAAATTATACCTTAGGACTTTACTTTTCGAATTAAAGCATGTGGCTATTGGTTACAAAAAATTTTATAGATTAAATTGGATTCATTTAATTTATTTAAATTGATTTAATTCATAGAATTTATAAAAAAGCCTATTTACTTACAATTTTGTTCGTTCAGTGATATATTTTAGTAAAATTGGAATTATTAGATTAATTGATATAAATTTTAAAGAATAAGAATGTATAGAGTTTAAAATGTCTAAAATTTTAATTTTGTAGATATGCATTAATCTTAGTTGTTAATATGATTAAATTTGTATCGTTGGATCTAGGAAAGTCAATTATAAATAGAGGTCTTCCCTCCATTATGATAATCTCATTTTATTTCACTCATTCTTGAGTTAAAAGAATATATTGAAAACATTTACTTAAATACTTTGTATGCATTTGTTTATTGTGGTTTTTCAATTCTCTCATTGCTATTTCGTTTAGAGTTGGTTTCGCCATATTTTTCGATGTTTTTGAGAATTTTCATGAGAGTAACTAAATTGACTTAAGCAAATTTGAAGTAAAGAAATCGTCTAATATAACGTAATTTTCCAAACTTAAGTTATAGCCCTGTGACATATATTTTAGAGGAAAGGTTAGTACAACATAAAATTTAATATAAACTTTTTAGTAAACTATAGAAATATGTAGGAAAAAATGAATTTTTTTGGAAATTTTAAGGCATATTATCAATTGGTAAATGTGGAGATTTGAATAATAAAATTATGGTTTTATATTCTATTCCATAAGACTTTTACAATGGTAAATCATATTCTCAAAATGGTTGAGTGATGAATGATAAATTGATGCTCAAAGTAAACCACTTATGAATAATGTTGAGGAAATAGAAAGTTTAGATCCCACATTGGTTAGATATCAAGTGTGGGATATGTTTACATATGTGAATCAACTTGATGATTTTTAGATAATTAAACTAAAGCTTTCCCTCACATGTAAGGGGTGTTGAATCAAATCTGTCAAGGTTGGGGGGACACATTTGTACGACATGGGCAATGTAGAAAGTTTGGACCAATTTGGGTTTTTATAAATATGATTCCTTGATTCACGGACATTAATAGCTTCAAAAATAAAAAAAATTCAAAATTTCCTTGATTGGTAATTGCTTTAGTAGCACGAAACTCTTGGCCTATCTTCAAACTAGATGTCAAATCGACATTCTTACATGAATACTTGGAGAAAGAGGTATTTGTTGAACAACCCTTGGTTAGATTAAGGTTAAAAATGAGCATAAATTTTATTGATTGAAGAAAGCTTTTTATGGACTAAAACAAACACCATGTGCTTGGTATGGTCACATTGAGGGTTATTTTTTGAAAGTGAGGTTTCAAAAGTGCCCATATGAACATATACTTTTTGTTAAAGTTGGAAATAATGGGAAAATGCTCGTTGTGTGCTTATATGTTGATGATCTTATTTTTATTGGGAATGATAGGGTCATGTTTGATGATTTCAAGAAATCTATAATAGATGAGCTTGAAATGTTTGATCTTAGGAAGATGCATTATTTCCTTGGCCTAGAAGTAATGCAATTTGATGATAGAATTTTTGCCTCCTAGAAAAAGTATGTAAGAGAAATTTTGGACAAATTCAAGATGATGAATTGCAACTCTACCAACACTCCAATTGAGCTTGGCTTAAAGCTAATTAAAGAAAGTGATGAGAAGAAGGTGGATAACACACTTTACAAGCATATTGTAGGCAGTTGAATGTATCTAATTGTTACGAGACTAGACATTATGTATCCTATGAGTCTTATTAGCAGGTACATGGAGAGCCCAACTGAAAAGCATTTACTAGTTGTCAAGAGAATCCTTCGTTACTTGCAAGGAACCAATATTTTGGGATTTTCTACAAGAAGGGTGAAAAGTCAGACATGATTGAATTTACCGATAATGATTATGTAAGATATCAAGATGATAGAAGGAGCACTTCATGCTATGTTTTTATGCTTGACACAGGGGCTATTTCATGGTCATCTAAGAAGCAATCCATTGTCACATTATCAAGCACAAAAGTTGATTTTTTTGCTGCTAAAACTTGTGCTTGTCAAGCTGGAGAATCCTTGAACAACTACACTTCAAGCCAAAAAGAGTCACTACAATTTTCTGTGATAACAATTCAGCCATCAAATCAAAGAATCTTATGTTGCACGGAAGAAGCAACCATATTAATGTAAAATATTACTTTCTACGAGATCTTAGCAATGAAGGAACACTTGATTTATAGTATTGCAAAAGTGAGGGTCAAGTTGTTGATGTATTTATCAAGCCTCTCAAGTTGGCATCATTTGTTGAGTTTAAGAAAATATTTGGCCTTTGATGTCAAGTAGTATGTATTAATCTGAAAGTGTACTTTCAATTTAAGGGAGGGATTGTTGAGATTTTATTATATTTGGTAAATAAATCTTCCCTAAAAATTAAGGATCACCAAAACTGGTTGAGTTTACTAATTTTAACTATTGTAAAACCTATAAAAAGCTAGAACCATTTAAAATTATTCATCAATTCAATAAAAATCATCTCTCTCATTGAGTTTCTCTGTAGGTGCAATAATAAGTAGGTTATTGTTTCACTATTTTCATTTTTATTAAACATACCATGTACGTATCATACTTTCATGTTATAACCAAAACTTCAAATCTATTAGGCATGGTTACTTGTGCCAGTTCGTGGAAGTAAACCGAGGGAAGGCTAAAATCAAAATCTAAAAATGATTTCAGGGGCAAATGTTGACACCGATCCTACATCATGCAATTTCTATATCCCTAGCAATAGTAGACTGTAATTCTTGATCAGACATGTTGCTTGTATTCCTATTGAATGATTTAGTGCTAAATATCATGGCAAGGGCACTCTTTGATCTCCGAATTGGTTGAGTTCCCCCGTTACTCTTTTTTGCAAGATCCTCCGATAGTATGTTGACAAGATTCTCGAAATGCCGCCGGAATGTTGGATACCTTGACACTGATTTCGTAATCCCTTGTAACCTTCATTAAGAAGCGGAAACGATGAGGTTCGATTAGGAAAGCATGACACAATGTCAAGAAAGATTAAAATGTTAGTTGCATTCTCACCTTCGGGCTATTGCATCAAGCTCAGCTCGTTTACGGTCAGATTCAGGTGGAGATCCGATATTTGAAACTTTCAACCTTTCTGGATCACCACAGAGCAAAACTAATTTGCCTAAGTAATCCTCTTCTTCCTCGGAGAGATTCTCAGATTTTATTTGCTCCTTTAGGATCAAAAACGGGTTAAGAAACCAATCGAAGAAGGTGTCTTTCGGTCTGTTTGTAGCCGTTATTTCAGTATTGTCACCTATATAGAAGCATCCATTTGGAAGTTTAGGACAATGATCTCTTTCACTAGTTTTCTTGGGGTTACGTAAGAAAAAACAAAATTTACTTACTCAATAATATGCCAGATCTATTGTTGTTCACAGAGCGCATTAGTGTTTGAAGAAGGCAATAAGCTGGCAAGCCTATCCCGATCACTCTACTTCCTTTGCTCAACTTGGCCTCTTGAATGTCTTTTGAGGTTATCAGCCTTTCAGAAAACATTTTTTCCCCATGGCGCCGGCACTCCTTAAATAAGCCCTCAAGTAGCTATATAATCATAAACAAACTCTTTTAGCAACCAATTACTGTAAGATGTGAATATCTTCAAATTTTAGTATCAGATGCATGAAACAAAATGCAGGTTCTATTCCAAATGGAAAACAGATAGTTCACCTCAAGTGGCTTCAAATCAATCCTTGTATTCGTAAGTGAATCCATACGAGCAGGAGGATGAGGTTTCAAGGAGTCAGATTCCGATAACGAGCCTGTGTTAGAGATGGACTCCTTTAGGTTTTGGCGATACTTAGGCCTGTTTATAAAAGAAAACCTGTAAAAATTTGTCCTGTTGTTAATATATAATAGTGATAAGTTATTAGAGTGCCAAATAAAACCTAGCAAAGCAAGATCCTTCAGGCATGTCAAGGACATCATTGCTGTATTCATCATATATGGACAACGAAGCAATAATGTAACAAATTCCAAACCAAAATGAGGATTCCTGAAATAAGAAAAACCCACAAAATCGAGTTATATGTTGAACGGAAATATGGGCAACGAAGACAAAAGCTATGTAGAAGATATTAACCTGATAAACAATCACCCCTGCGTAGGCACCGAGGAAGATGCTGGAGACCATGGAGCCCAACACTGCCCCAACAGTAGCCAGTGGCCAAAGTAAGATAGCAAGGCCTGCAAATGGTACGCATATAGTCTCCAAGAAAGGGCCTTCTCGACCTATAAGGTCATGAAATAATCGATGCCACCCTTTAAAGAGCATGTAAGGACTTTTACATAGGGCAATAAGCGAAATCACAGGAAAATCTACTATGAAACCAAGCACTGCAGTTATAAGCGCTGGTGGAAGATAAAGAAATCTGCATGTGATTATCATAGAAAACTCAATTGAAACATAAGTAATTCTTTTGAACATGAAACCAACATGAGCAAGAACCGCATTATCTACCTGATCTCGTAGTATTTTCCATTTGGAGGCCCTTTCTGTCGCAGGTCTTCCATTAACGAGACATAGGAATGGAAACAAACATCATAGAAATCCCTGACTACAGTGAAGCTGCCACTGATAGTGCTCAGTGTGCCATCCTGGAAACAAATTGATATAAGTCTCCCTTTCATGATACAAGAACAAGAGATGTTAATCTATGAAAACATTTTATATTATCGGAACACGGATGCTTAAGACATACATAAAAACAATGGACAAACACATTGGTCTTTCCTTTTCCTACAGCATCAAATGTAGCAAATATCGGTGAAAGAAAGCCGTACAATACACCCCCTATGCCACTTCCAACAATGCCAACGACGACCCATAATATCAAGACAACCGGTAGGAATACGCAAATAAAGAGCTGCAGAAATGGTCCTAATAGTTCAGTTCTGCTCAATAAAGAGATACACAGAGTAAGAAATCGAATACAAAAATATGGAGGCAAAGCAAATGGGGAAAGTCAGGGGGCAAGAAAATCACCTCACAATGCTATAACAGGTCCAGTAACCATGAATCGGCAAAAGCCCCAATATGATGCATGAGTTTCCGATTGTAATAATAAGACATATCAGTGGGCAGAAAACGATTCCTGAATGTATAATGCAGTGCAAGATTTCAATTCTTTAGTTCCATACAAAAACATAGCATAACCAGTTTGAATGTATTTACTTTAACTGCATGTCCTAAAAACAGATTTAAAGCACTCACCTTTAATTGTGCCTAACAGTAGCAAGCCAAAGAAGTAAGGTAGAAAGCATATAAAGTTCCATGAAGTAGCCAAAAACCCCTTTGGAGCCTCCATATTTTCTCCAGATCTCAACAATGTTTAAACTGTCCCAGTCCACTATAACCAATTTGCTTCAAAACCCAACATCGAAAACTTACAAAAAAAAAAGAAAATTAAGAATAGTTTATCTCGGTAGCTGGCTCCAAATCACAATGGGACTGCCAAAATATTTGAGAGCCAGGGACCCTTGGTTTGATAAAGCTTAAAGCTTTGAATGTAAAACTATTTGAAAAATATCACATGGGATGTGCAGATTAAGAGCACATTTGACAGTTGATAAATCAGTCAATAAGCTTGAAATAAACAAAGAAATGTTTAGCTTCTCTGGTTTTTTGGCCTGAACTGGAAGTTAAGCAATCTTGAGATACAGTGCCTCCATTTGAATCAGACAAAATAATTGGAAAACAATGTCGAAACTAATAAAGAATCTAAATTTAAGTCGTGGGAAACATAAAATAAAAATAAAAACACAATGGCCATGGCCATGGCAAATGGCAATATCCTTGTAAAGCTTTTGGTTTGGTTTTAACAGCAAACCGAACTTTATAGTTAAATGTCACGCTTGTTCATCACCATGCCACGTAGGAAAGCAATTGCATGGGCTGAAGCGTGATTAAAAGTGCGCGTGGTGTCTAATAATTGACCTTTGTGTCTCAAACTCTGCTCCGTGTGTTGTCGGCATCTTGATCGTTGGTGTTCGAAAAATTATTAAAATATGTTTTAAGAAAAAAGAGACTGTTCTTCTTTCATTCAACCAAAAACAAAACTTAAGTGCTCTCTGATTATTACTTAAATATTAAAAGATGAGAAGCGGAATGGATACTTTTCCTTTTTCTATTAACACTTTACATTTTAAAAAACTCTTCTTTCAATTTTCATAAAATGCTATTCCTACATTAACATTTTAAAACATTAAAGGAAATGGAAAAAAGAAAACTTTAAAACATGTTTTAATGCAAAACATATGTAATTTATGCATGTAATTTAAAAAGTTCAAGATACCATTAAACTTTATTTGATTCCTATACGATTTCGCGAATAATCACATTTTCAATACATTTTGTTAGGATTATCCAGCCTAATTAAGGAATTAACAAATAGTTCATAATTTCCCCTTTCTAGTTGGAGAAATCATAGTTTGGGATTCCCATAGGGAATTTCTTTTTTTTCTTTGAAAGAAATTATTTTTTAAAAAATGATTAGTGGTCCATTATCTACCATGACAAAGAATCCTATTAGTCATCCTTCAGCTTTCTTTTTCATTTTTTCGTGGTCACTAGGTTGATTCCTTATGATATTGTTTTTAACATCTTTTATGCAATACATTAATTAAAAATTATAATATTTAATAGTTTAATAGGAAAAAAAATCTTTAAAAAAAAGTTTAAAATTTCAAATAAACAAATTTTGTCTCAAGTAACCAACTGGCTAAGTGACTTGATTTACATCCCAAACTGGGAAAAGACATGAATTTTGGTTTCTCAAATGGTTTCTTTGCCACTTTGTTTTATCTTCTAAAACAAAAATCAACGTTTTATAACTTGCACACTTTAAATCATAGAAAAAGTTTGGCCATGGAAAACGTGAAAGAGTTGCGTTTTGAGTCAAGCTTGGAGTGGAGTATGAAAAAAGATCTAACGTTCCATCAATTGAATTTCCCACTACTAATAAGGCTGGAAGTAGACATTTGGTTTGTTTCCATTATATGGTCATTATGTTTAAAGTATTCTATAATATTATAAAATTTAAGATTTTTTGACAGTAGGATTTTTTTATGCATTTAACTGAGATTTTTGGTTGGGAAGAACAGTACCCTTCCCAAAATCAAGGGGCTTTTAAGGTGGGTGGGCTAGCAGAGAGAAAGGGACGGTGGTGGAGAAGGTCGACGTAGGGGAAGAACAATGGGGAAAAGGAGAGAATCAGAGTAGGGGGAAGAGCGAGAGCGGTGGTAGGGGGAGAGGGAGAGAAGGATGGAAAGTGACAGTTTTATTATATCTGTAACGGAAAATGACAGTTTCATTACGTCTATAACGAAAAATTATTAATGATGATTGATTTGTTATTTTTCAAAAATTTAATCACTGAGTTGAAAGTTGAGTAATTTTTTTATTGTTGAGATTAAAATTAAGTGACTCTTAATATGTTTTATTCTTTAAAATATTCTATAATTATATAAAATTTAAGACATTTATATATTGATACCAAATTTGTATTATTTTTTTAATTATTTTTTCTTGTATTAAAAGATGAAAGATATACATAAGATTTTCAAGCAACCACAATAAAATATTTTTCGTAACTGATATAGACTTATATGTTGGGTTGTTATAATGTGGTTCCCAATCATATCATCATTTATTTCTCATTTTTGTTTTTTATTACTTATATAATTATGTATTAAAAATTCTATTATGTATAAATTATGTATTTAAAATAATATAATAAATAACAAAATATGTAATTTGAAATTAATTAATAGAATAACACATGCAATATTTATAATTTTAGAATAAAATTTGAGGTTTAATTTATATGCTTTAAGTATTTACATAATTGAATCACAATATTCTTGTAATATTATTCATTAATCTAAATAGCTAATATTATTAATTAATTTAATAAAAATGTCTTACATTAATTTTTCTTAATAAAATTATTTTAACCAAAAAATTATTTTAACATGACGAGTTCAAATAAGCATTTCTAAAAAAAAAATTTACATCTCTATATTTTGAACATTATTATTTTTGTTAATGCAACCAAGTGGATATATATATATTTTTTAATTTAAAAATGCCATATCAGAATTTAATGAAAGAATGGACCTAAATTTTTAAATGTAAAAAGAAAAAAGACTAAATTTCAAATGTACAAAGTGTATAGAAACTTATAACATTTTTTTTGTATGATCAATGTATCTTTCATGTTCATTTTACAATCCATGAAAATAAATCCTTTCGAGATTTGTTTCTATCACTCTCGAAATTATTTAACTTAAAGATTTAAAGCATATTTTAATCTTTAAATTTTACTTTATAATTTAACACAATTAAATAATCAATACGCAAAATTAGAAACCAAATTAGATACGGCTAATTAGCTACTTTAATGAGAAAGACCTCAAACATTTTTGGTAAATGTAGAGATGACCGGTAAGTTTATTAAAATAATTGCAGAACTGAAATCATTGGAAATTTTCAACAACCCCAACGATCTAAGAAAACTATCAAAATGTTTAAGAAAATAACAAATAATAAAATTTTGAATACATTAAATTGATGTACGAGATGTGAGTTTTAAGATTATTCGAGACAAAAAAAAAAAGATAAACTCAAAATATTTTTGATTGAGTACTAACTTTCTATGATTAAACTATAATTAAGTTGAATTCATTGAAATTTTAGGTCTAAGATCAGGGGTAAAATCAGAAAAAAAAATTAAGAATGATCGAGTAAAAATACAATTTCATCATTTGAATAACTTATATTTTTATACTTTTTAAAGTATTAAATCAAATTTTTATTATTTTTAGGGGACTAAAGTACAATTTTACCTTTTCAAATTTAAAATTTTAAAATTTTCAAAAAATTTAAATGAAAAATTTTTCATTTTAGAAAGATTGAGCCCCTGTCTAGCATATGAATTGAATATATTTATAGTCTTGTCTCTGCGCATCTTTCTTTCTTAGCAGAAAGCAAGTTCTTGTTTTGCCTTTGTGCATGTTTTTGTCTTGCTTGTCAAAAGACGAGTTCAGATCTTGGTTTAATTTTCATTTTTTTTTAGCATTACAGAATCAAACATTCAAAACCTTTGTATTGAAGGAAAGGAGGAAAATCAGTTGATCATTAACTTTGACTACATTCTTGCGGATGATATCTACTATGAAGGCGAGTACGGGAGAGGATTATCAATTTGTTTTTATTGTTTGTATTTGTCTTCAATGGTTTTTGTGCGCAAAGCAAAATGAATAAGCACATATTGGTTCACTGATTACATAACATTAATTAATATTAAGTTGCATTATGTGATCGGGCCATGATGTGAAAAGATAATTTATATTAGTAGGTAATTTGAATGATCCATAGTCTAATCGAGATTGAGCAATTTGATTACATAACATATTGTTTAGTACGCTCGTGAAATTCGAGATTCTGTGCAATATGCAATGCAAATTGACTATCACAAAAAAAAAGGGATTGCTTTAGGATGATGAACACCTAAACTCAATAACAAGCCCTTCAACCATTTGAGCTAACAAGTGATGGAAGCCATAGACCTATACTCAGCCTCAGCAGAAGAATGGGAAACGATATGTTGTTTCTTAGTTTTCCAGGAAATAGGAGATTGTCCCAAAAAGATAAATTAGTCAGTAAGCGAATACCGAGTTAACGGACAAGCAGCACAATCCAAATCACACCACCCTTTCAAGGACAAATCACTATCATATCTCAAAAGAATCCACAGGTCAGGAGAGTCTTTCAAGTACTGGACCACACGCAAAGCTGCATCCCAATGCTCTTGCCTCGCTCATGCATAAATTGGGATAAAACATGAACCATGTAATGACCTAAATTCACGGACACCGAAAAAGTGAGTTATAGGGCATTCGTCTTAGTAAACCGAGTTCGTAAATAATTATTAGGAGTAATTATGAGTTTAGTAGTGTATTTAATTAAGCTTTGATTAGGTGAATTTAATTTAATTTAGAGTAATTAATAAAAGGACTAAATTGAATAAAGGGTCAAAGTTTAATTATAGATTAAAAGAAAGAAAGAGGGACTAAAATGGCAATTATGCCTATTGCCTAAATTGAGGCGGCAAAACAAAATTTTAATTTATAATTAATTAATATTATAATATAATAATATAAATAATTATTTATTTAGTATTATTTTATTATTATTATTAACTAATATATATATATATATGAAATAAAAGAATAAAGAAAGAAAAAACAAAAGAAACAAAAGAAGAAAGAACAGAGGCTCACGAAACAGGGGAAGAAGAACAGGGAAGGAAAAAGAAAAAGGGAAAACTTAGATTTTGAAGCTTTAATCTTTAAGCGGTAAGTCAATTAAGCCATTTTCTCTTAAATTAGATGTTTTAGAAGCTTTAGAACAAAGTTTTGATGGAATTAAGTTGAGTTCTTGGAAGTTTTAAGGTTTTTGAACATAGTTCATGTTGAACAAAATAGTGAATTAGGGATTTAATTGAATGAATTTCAAGTTAGAATTGATAAAGGGATTAAATTGTAAAAGAAGCTATAAGTTTTGTGATAGAGGGATTGAATTGAAAGAAATTTTAAATTAGGTTTTATTATGAACATTAGATAGTTAAGAAGAATATGGAAGGAAATTGAATAAAAATAAAGTATGAATTAAGTTAGAAACATAAATGAGTTAATTAGGATTAAATTGGAATTAAGGTATAAATTGGATAGAAATTCAATTATCATTATAAATTAATGTTGTAATTAATAGTGTAAAATTTTTTTTTTTTTTGTAGCTAGCAAAGAATCCGAAGCATCGGCACAAAAAGGAAAGGAGAAAGTTATCGAGGAATAATCGCGAAATCCGGGTTTGTATTACTATAATTTAAATTATTCATTATTTAATATTTATTTAGATATTTATATTTAATAAGTAAAATTGAAATTGAATGTGCTATGAATTGTAAATTGAAAGTCCCTATTAACTAGTCAGACTGAATCGGATATAGTTGGCATGCCATAGGATTGGAAGAGTTCAGGGATACTTCGACCTTGAGTCGATGAGACACTGGGTGTCATTATTTTACTTCGGATAGATTCGATGAGGTACTGGGTACCACTTTACTTCGGTTAGGTCGATGAGACACTGGGTGTTACTTTATTGCTTCGAACTATCTGATGAGGCACTGGGTGCCATTCTGGTGTGTTTGGTTGGATCCGTGTATCCGCTAAGGTCCGAGTCTCGTTAATAGGGATAAACAATGTGAAAAAGAAAAATTGAATAGAAATGAAAGTTGAGACATATAAAGTAATATGTGATGAAATTGAGAAATGAGAATGAAATGGATTAAATTGGTTTGATATTGATATGGAATGAAAGTGATATATAAATTAAGATATTATGTGTTCATGTATTATATGATCGATTATGTGAAAATTATTTGATTATTTATAATTTGAATTATAGTAATACCACTGAGTATGAAATACTCAGCGTACGATTGTTTCCGTGCGCAGGATTGTAGAAATTAAGGTCCTGGTTCAGCATTCAGATCGATCCCGACCTCAGTATAAACTCGGTGATGTAATTATCCTCTTTTTTGTAAAAATGGCATGTACTAAGTGTTGTATAGGTTATATGCATATGCTTGTAATGCTGGTTACAAAGATATATACATACTATATTTTGATATTAGTTTAGTAAAATGGTATAAAGTATATTATAAAATTTGGCATTATGTTTGAATGAAAAATGAATAAAATGATTAGTAAATTTCGAATAATATTAAGAATGTTTAATTATTGAATTAATATGTTAATGGAATAATTATAATTTAGGTGAATTTGAGTATAAATTACTTTGGTTGCCGGTTGAAATTGCAGGAAAGGTTAGATGTTTATAAAGGGGGTTATATCGCGTTCGAAATAAAAATTTACTAAAAATCTGTGGAACACCAGAACAAGTCCTAATTTCCTTCTAATACGTATTTTGAGTCTCGAGGGTCCAATTAAGGAATTTTATGATTATTTTATAGTATGTTCATTAATTATTTATTTATTATTTGTAAGTTGTCCGATATGTTTGGTAATACCTTATAACCCTGTTCCGACGACGGTTTAGGGTTAGGGGTGTTACAAACCAAGTATGCCAAATCAAATCTGGTCGCTGTCAAATAATTCAAACGACCCATTAACTGTCTATACGGTTTAGGATCAGACAAAACTGCTCCTGTAACATGCACTAATTTATGATTTTTCTCTATCGGCGATCCTACGAGCTTTGCTCCCAAAAGATCTACCTCCGAAATAATATCAAGTGCATATTTCTTTTGAAGAAAATAGTAAATGAAGTGCTACAAAAGGGGCACCAAACCCTTATCCAAAATGTAATCTTTATGCGACTTCTGTAGACGATAATATCTGATATCCTAAAGTGCACTCCCACCAAAAAAAGAAAAACACTAGATATCATCACTTTGATCTTTTTACCTTAAATTAATCTTCCAGCTCCTAAAGAGATTTTCCTTTTGACATCTGTATCACTTGCACTTTAAGTTGATAATAATGACAATGTTTCTACAATTATGAAAAGTTATTGCTTTCAGTGGGTTCTATGTCATAACCTGCATCTTAAATAATAAAAATTCTCACTTTTATACTTCTAATTACAGAGATTATGATCAGAACTTGATAGATGTAAGATGCATATATAACAAGTACGAGAAAAGAGACCATAGTTTCCCAATAGAGGAAAAATTGCTGATGCTGAAATCCATACTTGGACATACTGCATAAGCCCGGGATTCAAAATTCTCCTTTTTTATAAATGTGACAGCTAGCAGATAATGTAATGGATGTTAGGCTGTACCATTAAACCAGTGTGATGGGATTATGAACAGAAATAGACCACCACCATCGTCACTGCTTTAATGGCAGGTAGCATCTAACAATGGTAGAATCCATTATCTAAAATATTGCCTTTTATGGATAGCATCTTTTCTTCATGCAATACGATTATCAAACAGGTAAAAAAGGAATTGTGCCGAAGATAGAAAGCAGAGATATTAGCACAATACACATGTAAACATGAGCTTTTAAATTGTGGTATGTCATTCTGATTTATACCTGAAAATTCAAATGTACAAACATTGAACATGTAAAAACTTTCAATCCTACTGAGTACCTAAAGGCTTATTGGTTTCCTTGTTTGGGTGGGATGTAACTTTCCTTCCTGTCAAATGGTTTACTTCGTCGTGGAACATCAGCTATGTTACAGAATTCAGTCAAATTTTTTCTAATTCGAACTTTCTTCGTATCTGGTGGCCTAGGTCCCAAAACACTCAAGTCAGTAGTTGCTCCATAAACTTGAGATGACTGCACAACAGCATCATAAGCCTTTGAGGAGAGGTTAAGGCCTTCATTTTGAGCTCTCATGTACAAGTCATATGCAAGCCTTGGTTTACCATCATTTGCAAGAGCCTCAATCAACATCTCATATGTGATCTCATTTGGTGAGATGTCCTGGACTTTCATTCGGTGAAACCATTCATATGCTGCACTGCTCATGCCATTCCGAGCACACCCACTAATAATTGCATTGTATGTGACAACCGTTGGCTCAATACCAGATGATGCCATCTCTTGAAAGACTGCATTAACCATTTTGAAATTTCCTTGTCCAGTGAAAATCGAAGCCATGATTGTATAAGCGTACAAGTTGGGTTTAACACCAACCTTTATCATATGATCCCACACCCTGAGGGCTTCATCATAGAGTTTACCCTTTTCGAGGGCACTGAGCAATGCTCCATATGAGATGATGGTGGGCTTTTCCCCTTGCTCCACCATTCTCCTAAATATCTGCACAGCAGCAGTAGTTTCTGAAGCCTTGGAACATGCCACAAGGACTGCATTCCACTCCCTGCTTCCAGGTTTAAGGCCTTTTTCTTCCATCTTATTAAGCAACCTGACACCCCATCGCCATATTCCTCTCTGTCTGGCTGCTGAAAGTAATATATTAAAGTGAGACACAACCAATTCATAGGACATGTTATTAGGACTTGGTCCCTTGTCTAATAGATCCTCGTAAATCTCCAAAGCAGCCCACCACTTCTTAGCCTTCCCCATTACCCAAATCAAATGGTTACACACAGATAAGCTTATCTCTGAAAAGCTTTCTCTAATCCTGCTATAAAGTTCTTTTGCAACAAGATAATGTTCTTCACGGGTACAAGCCCATATAAGGCGCTCATAATCTTCCCTACTAAGTTTAAGCCCAACATTGTCCATATCTCTCAGGAGTTTCAGCACATTGGTGCTCAAATTTTCATCCTTAACAAGCCACCGCCGCATGACTTGTTGGCAAATACGAACTGTGAACTTCTCAAGCTTAACAAACTCATATTCCCAATTTTCATCCGCATTTCTTCCAATGTCCCCCTTCACATATTTTTCTCTTAATTCAATAAAGAACTTCAAAGCTCCATGTCCATCTTCCATTCTACGATAAGCATATAAGGCAGTAGAATAGGACACTGGTGACGGACTGAAGCCCTTCTCTTGAATTTCCTCAAGAACATTTAGGGCCTTTGTAGCTTCTCCTTGCTCCACATAAATTGCCATCAAAACATTATAAGTAACAATATTGGGAATGATCCCCTCCTCAGCCATATCATCCAAGATTTTCTCCATTTCACCAAATTGTTTGGAGTGTTTCACTGCACCCAATAAGCTGTTGTATATGAAAAGGTTCGGGCCAATGCCTCCGCCACTTTCTTTCTTCTTTCTCTTGAGCCACTCAACAAGGGCCATTGCAGCATCCATAAATTTGTCCCTTCCAAAACCACTAATCATGCTTGAATGTACTTGAAGAGGCAGTTCATCCATATCATTAAGAACCTTTCCTATGTCATCTGCCGTCTTACCAAACTGTAAACTGCGTGCCAGTGCCCGAACATCAATCCTTGCACTCTCCTCCAACTCAACTTCTCCCTCACTACTAATATCCACTTCCTCACTTCTATCCCCATTTCCATTATCATCATCCTTTGAGTATGATCCTTCTCTCTCAAGTTCATTCCCAGTTTCTTGTTGCTCCAATGCCCAAGCTGATGCAACCAACCCACTAGAAGAACCTCCCTTTGGCTTACAGAAGAGGACAACTTTCAATTTAGGGTAGCAACAGAGGAATTCAAATCTCAAACAACAATTCAAGTTCCTACAACAAGTCTCACTCCTACTAAATCTTGCATAGCTTGAAAGCAATAAGAAACTATGACCTCTACCATCGATAAGACTCCATTTTTTCCTGCTTCTAGGTTTAATAGATGCAAAACAGGAAGAACCATGCTCAAAATCCAAATGGGATACTACCAAAGAGCCACCATGTGATGGCCAGATACTTAAAGCTTGCATTTTTACAAAAAAAAAAAAAAAAAGTTAACAAAATTAAAAAACACCCAGTGTTAAAGAAGAAAGGAAATATCTTACTACAATCTCATGATAGATTCATCGATGCTCCTTAGTCTTTGCAAGTGCTAGTTACTTCAGTTCTGAACTGACAGGAGTTTCTACAAATTGACATACAATTAAGAATATAAAAACGAAAAACGAAAATTTGATGGGAAGAGCAAGGCTAAGGCATCTGAAAGATGAAAGCTTGGGTGGATATAAGTTAGTTGTTTTCTTCTGCTGCGGTCTCTTCACAGCCATTCAATTGCAAGGAGAGCTGGAGAGGTGAGGGAGCAAAAATCGGACAAAAATTCGTCATTTTGTGGCAAGAAAAAGAAAACGTATTTGGGTTTTCTTTGCCATAAATGGGCTAATGTCCAATAAGCACAAGCTTATTCGTCTCTTTTTTTTTCATATTTAAATAAAAACATAAAATTTTTAAAAACAATTTTTTTACAAAAATAAAAATGATTTTAAAATATAAAAAAAATTATAAAATTCAATGTTAGCTAAACTAAGTTGGACTAATTGGTCTAACTAAAAATCAGTTAGGGTATTGATCCGATGAGAGGTCAAAAATCGATTGACTAACGAATTAGTACGAACTAATTGAATTAAGTTAAGAACCGGTTGAACCGATTTTGAATTAATCTAACCAATTGGTTTCCAAAATGACTAGTCTAACCAGTTCAAACCAAATAAATTATTAAAAAATTAAAAAAATATTAAAAATTATAAAAATTGATTCAACTGGTTTTTTTAACTTGATTCATCTAGTCCGAATTGATTCTCTTGTCAACCAATTTTTTTCCTTCTCATCGAACTGTTATCCCAATTAGTTCTTGATCCAATCGGTTGGTTCTTGATCCAATCGGTTGGTTCTTGATCCAATCAATTCGATCCAATTTAGATAACATTGAATTTTAAATTTTTTTATCTTTTTCTATATTTGGATTTTAAAGAATTTTTATTTTTCTTATATATATTATTATTTTTAAAAAATTATAATCTTTTAAAATGTTATGTTTTTTTTTTAAATCATAAAAAATAAATTTTAATTTTTTTTAAAAAATATGTACTTCTAAAAGGTATGAACCAAATTGATAAAAGAAATTGTAAATGTTGAGGGTTAAAACATTTAAAAATTTTAAAAATTGTTGATTCACGAATCGATATGGGCTGGTTGAATCGGGCTAAAAAATCAATTGAACGGGCAATTAAACCGATTTTAATATTTTTATTTTTAATTATTTATTTGCTTTGAACCATTTAGATTGGTCATTTTGGGAATAAATTGGTCAGGTCAATTCGAAATCAATTCAATTGTCAATTCAATTGATTTTTTTTAAGTCGGTTCAACTAATCCATATTAGTACTTGAGTTAATCGATTTTTTACTTGTCACCGAATAGATACACTAATCAGTTCCTAGTGCGACTGGCTGGTCCGATCAGGTCTGGTTTAGATAACATTGAATTTTGGAATTTTTGTTTATATTTTTAAAATCATTTTTATTTTTTGTTTTTGAATTTTAAATAGTTTTTTAATCTTTTTCATAATTTTTAATTTTAAAAAATCATCATTTTTTATATTTTTATTTAAAATATGGAAAAACAATTTTAAAACCAAATTGACAAAAATTATAAATGTTGAAGGCTAAAAAAATTATTTTGCTTTTGACATTATTAACTTTATCGTCAAAATTAAATGGAAAGACCTAAATTTTTAAATGAAAAAAGTACAAGAACTCAATGTTTTAAAATTAAAGTATATAGACCTAATATTCATTTTCTAAACCTTTGAGATATTTAAACCTTAAATTTATAAACCTAATATTCATTTTCTAAAATACTTATTCTAAACTCCAAATATATTATATTAAACCAAAACTCAAATAATATACTCATTATTACCTAAAATCAAAATAATTAATTATAGTCTAAATCTCATGTCTAAAAAAAATTAAACCCAATACCCAAATATAATTCATAAAAGTTAAATTCCAATTCAAAATCTAATTTAATAAAATAATATTTATTAAGAGTTTAAATATTTTTAATAATATTACATGCATTGCCAATAATTTCTTGGCTTATTGGCAAGAACATAATTTTGTAAGCATTAAAGTTTTGGTTCATTTTCAAACAACCTCATTTTCCTCCTTAATTATTAAAAAAAAAAAATTCTATTACAAGTTTTAGACATGTATTGCAATTTACTAAATTATACATAATTATTATACTATATCTTATATTATAATTTTATAATATAAAAATAATAATTATATATTAATAGTTTTAGTCATAATTATATACTATAGTATTATATTATATAATAGTATATCACCTATTATAGTTAGCTATTAAAACCAACCAAATGTAATTAATTTAAGCAAATCGATTGGTAAATTCAATTTTGATTTTGAGTCAATTAATAATTATATATTAATAGTTTTAAAATATATTATTACATTATGTAAAATTATATCATATACTAAATCTGGTTAAAAGAATTATTGGAAGCAACTATGTAGTAAAATAATATTGATGGTCAGAATACAAAGTAGTTTAACTTTTGTTCCAAGTCTCAAGAGTACAACTTTAATTAGTTAGCATATAAATGAATTTTTTTATTTTGTTTTTGCATTTATGGTATATGTACCTAGAAACCATCATCTCAAGACCTTCAATGAACTTATGCATGTAAAACTTAAAAGAAGAAGAATTCTACAATAGTTACGACACTGATGATGCTAGTGGTGACTTTGATAGCAATTGCATTAGAGGGTGATGGTGCTAGATTGCTACTACTTGATAAAGGGCTTGCACTGTCAACAACGGTAGCTTTGTCTTTAGAGCTAAGAGAAGCAAAGTCAAAAACTTCATCATCAACAGTTGGTAGCGAAGGAGGGGATGAGACCTCCTCAGGACACTCAGCTTCAGAAGAGGATCTTTTATTGGCCTTGGGGCTACTAGTTTTTCTAGAGCTAGGAGAAGGGGGGATTGAAGAATTCTTTGGGGCTCTAGAAGCAGATGACTTGGGTTCTCCTTCATTTGATTTTGATGGTGACGACGACTTGGTGGAGGAAGACTTGGGGGAAGAAGTTTGGGAAGAAAAAGATAGTGACTTCGGAGGTGAAGAAGATGGCGACTTTGAAAGGGTTGATGAATGTGATGAATCAACGGATAATGCCCCAACAAAAGCCATGAAAACAAGTGTAGTAATAATAAAAGTTTGGCGAGCCATCTTTCTCTTTTATTTATTGATAGTTTCTTATATATGTGTTAACTTTTCTTTGTCACCTATTGATATGTAAATGTGTGTGTGTAAAAAGAAGGGGTGAAAAGATTTCAAATGTTTCTCTATGATAAATAAACAGTGCAAAGCTAATGAATTATTTGAAAGAATCAATAGCCTTGTGAATTTAAATATATCCTAAACAAGAGAACGATTTAGCCAATTCCATGGAAATGAACCATTTGGTTGATCGAATTTCATGGTTTTCTTGTGGAAGAAATTGAACCTTTAACATCTTGTAAGAACAGATTATGGTTTTTCTTAGTTGTTTTAGAAGCTTGTTTTACTTCTATTTGTTAGAAGAAAAAATAGTTAAACAAAATACGAATTTAGTTTCTATTTATTATTTCCTTATAAATTGTAAATTAAACCAAATTTAGTAATTAATGATGTTATACTTGTAACATAACCTCTTAATGGTAGACTTAGTGTGGGTTTGGATGGACACTATTCCAAGCGAGGCTAAATTCAGAATAGGTACTAGCGAGCCCAAGATAAAAAAAAAACAATGTGGATATTTGCTTGGGATTAGTGATATTTTGTTCTTTAAGTTTATTTATTTTTAATTTTCCGAACGATGTAGTTAGATACTTGACTGTGTGATTATGATAATTTCTCTTTGAGTCTGAATAAAATACTAAGTTTTATTTCACTTCGTTATGTGTGTACCATGATATGTTCTTTAAAATTTTATTTGAATATGTTTATGTGAGCCATAATTATTATGCATGCAATCCCTTATATGTTTGCGAACCCTAACATGTAAGTGAACTCTAGCATCTAATCCTTTATATTACAAACCTATGTTGTATGCGAACCTATGATGTTATGCAAACCTGTGTTGTACTACGAACTTATTCTATTATGAGATTCTAGGTTGTTGTGCGAACCTTATGAATAAGTTCTAAGTTTTTGTGAATCTTCTTCCTCTTATGTTTTGAATGTTTTAAGCTCCCATGTTTTATGTTTCACGCATGATGATATTATATTCCACTGCATTGTGGTAACTTAGCACATATTTTATGCTTCAATTTGTGGTGTGTTGGAGGATCAGTTAGGAGTTAAATGCAGAGTTATTCCGGTGGCTAATGTGGCACACCAGACTCGATTCGAACCAACTCAGTCGGGTTTAGGGTGTTATATAATCAATGAGCCAAAGTTTTATTGTTCATTTTGCTTTACGTGCAAAAACTGTTAAAGACAAATAGAAATAATATAAATGTAAATGATTAAATTTTATAAAACCAATTTGCTCAAAAATTACAAGTACAAATGACAAATTAACTACACTTAGGGCATTAAATCCTATTAAAACCTTAGGTGCAAAGGCAAGGTAGCTACAATGGTGAGTGGTTGGATTTAAATAAATATTTTTACGAGGTTAAAGATAGTGAATTGTCTCTTTGGGCAAGGCCCCACATATGTAGATAAAAATTAAATTGCATAACCAATTACTTTTGTGTTATGTTCTTTAGCCATTATACTTAGCAATTATAACTGCTCAATTTGTTATTGTATATATCGACTGTTTTCTTACAGGATGTGTAAGGTGTTCAAAGATGTCAATGGATCCATTATTGGAATGTTTTCATCCCTTCTAGGTGCTCAACACAAAAATATTAAAGAAATTGTGGATGATAAATATCTTTTGAACTGTTGTGGAAATTTTAATGGTACAAAATTTGGAACTTTATAGTTGAATAAGAATTCATCCTTGCTTTGTAATGGAGCTATAGGCTCATAATGCGTCTTAAGTTAATGTATCAGACTACACTCTCTCTAACCTCAATTTCCCTAAAGTAAATAAGTCAACCTATCCCATATTCTCCTCCTAACAATAGCTCTTGCTTACAGATTAGGTTATAATTGTTCTTGAATCTATTAGTTGAGGTAACTAATCAATTTTATATCTTAGGTTTGATCTATGTTTTTCTTTAGTTTAAATCATGACTAAATCAGTGTCAAACAATATAGTTGATTAATCCTTATTTATTAATTAATTAATCGAGCTTATTAATCTAATTAATAATTCTCACCCTTTTATCAAATTAACCCATTAACCTAGGTTTACCAACTAGAGTCCATATCCATTAAAATGTAGTTAACAAAGATGAAATACTAATCTAGTTAAAAGAATGATTGGAGGCAACTATGTAGTAGAATAATATAGATGGTTAGAATACCAAGTATATTAACTTTTGTTCCAAGCCTCAAGTGTACAACTTTAATTAGTTAGCATATAAATGATTTTTTTTTATTTTGTTTTTGCTTTTATGGTATTATATGTACCTAGAAACCGCCATCTCAAGGCCTTCAATAAACTTATGCATGTAAAGCCTAAAAGAGGAAGAATTCTGCAATAGCTATGACACTGATGATGCTAGTGGTGGCTTTGATAGCAATTGCATTAGAGGGTGAGGGTGCTAGATTGCTACTACTAGATAAAGGGCTTACACTATCAACAATGGTAGCCTTGTCTTTAGAGCTAAAAGAAGGGGAATCGAAAACTTCATCATCAGTAGTTGGCAGTGAAGGAGGGGATGAGACCTCCTCGAGAGACTCAACTTCATAAGAGGATCCTTTATTGGTCTTGGGGCTATCAGTTTTTCCAGAGCTAGGAGAAGGGGAGCTTGAAGAACTCTTTGGGGCTCTAGAAGCAGATGACTTGGGTGCTCCTCCACTGGATTTTAATGGTGACAAAGAGGGGCTACTGGAAGATGGTGACGACGACTTAGCAGAGGAAGACTTGGGGGAAGAAGTTTGGGAAGAAGAAGATAGTGACTTCGGAGGTGAAGAAGATGGCGACTTTGAAAGGGTTGATGAATGTGATGAATCAACGGATAATGCCCCAACAAAAGCCATGAAAACAAGTGTAGTAATAATAAAAGTTTGGCGAGCCATCTTTCTCTTTTATTTATTGATAGTTTCTTATATATGTGTTAACTTTTCTTTGTCACCTATTGATATGTAAATGTGTGTGTGTAAAAAGAAGGGGTGAAAAGATTTCAAATGTTTCCCTATGATAAATAAACAGTGCAATACCAACGAATTATTTTAAAGAATCAATAGCTTTGTGAATTTAAATAGATACTAAACAAGAGAACGATTTAGCCAATGCCATGGAAATGAACCATTTGGTTGATCGAATTTCATGGTTTTCTTGTGGAAGAAGTTGAACCCTTAACATCTTGTAAGAACAGATTATGGTTTTCTTTAATTGTCTTTGAAGCTTGTTTTACTTCTATTTGTTAGAAAAAAAAAAGTTGAGCAAACTACTAATTTAGTTGCTTTATATTATTTCCTTATAAAATGTAAACTAAACCAAATTTAATAATTAATTATGTTATACTTATAACATAACCTCTTAATGGTTAGAGACTTAGAGTTCAAAATTTTGGGTTTCTAAGTTTGAATGTTGAGACAGAACTGGTGCTAGTTAGGTTCAAATAAATTAATATATTTTTATTAAAATATCATTACAAAAAAATTCAATTTAACAACTAAAGCTAAATGTTTGAGCAATAAAACTAATTATTAATAACTTTATAAAGTAAAGGAATAAAATCTAAAAAATCTAGTGAAAGATTGAACTTCAAATTAGAAATACACTGAAACTTTAAACTTTTGAGAATAACGTCATGGACAGCTAATTCAGTAGATTGAGCAACAATTTTCTTGCCTCTATCTTCATATAAGCTTTGACAATTTTTTTAACAAAAAACAAAGTTCAAACATTAACAAAAAAAAATTATTCGTTTTTATTTTTTTCTTAAGGCATTTCATCAAGAAAAAACTACTAAACGTCACAAATAATAAAAAAACGCCGCTAAAGCATAAATCACTGCTACTTTTCCTATATTCTACGGTATTCTGTGCGACGCCTACCCAAACGCCGCTAAAGTTGCTATTATTTTAGCGACGTCTACAACAAAGGAAAATAAAAATATATAATTAATTGGTTGATTGAAATATATTTTAAAAAAGTTGTTACACTTTATTTACATAGCTTGAAATTGTGAGGAAAAAGAAATAGAATTAGTCATGAACAATACAATTAGGACTTAATCGAATTAATCATGACTAAGTCAGTGACTAAATTAAAAAAACCAGAATCATGTGGGAGATGACACAAACCATGCCAAAATTATCAATGGGCAAGTTAGAAATAATATACGTATAGGGATGACTTAAAATAGAAAGCATTATAATTCAAAGATTAAATTAGACAGAAAACAAAAATCAAAGGACTCATATAGAAATTACGCCACATAATTTTTATTTTAGAAAAAAGAGAAATCATGTTGTTTGGGTGAGGTATCATATCGAGAAACCAGTGGATTTGCCTTCACCAATTCATATTTTCAATTTTTTTTTAAAGAAATTTGACAGCTGTTAGGTGATTACATTATTATTTAAAATATTATATTAATGTTGACTTAATACTATCATCTAATAACTTTCCTCGTACAAAGTACGAAGGTGCATCAAACAATTTTAAAATTGCAGATCTCGTGTTCGCATACTTAGTCATGCAGTCGGGTGCAACATTTTGGGTTCTCGAAACATGGTGAACTCGTACTTTCCAGCTACGCTCTAGTCATTTATGTATTAATCGTAACTCCGTCAACTTGCTATTAGCCGCACCACCGACCAACAAGGACTCAAATTAGAAATGTGTTATCACACTCTTGTTCTATTTGTCGAAAGCCTTTTTCCCATGCTACATATAAACCATCCAACACAGATCTAGTCTCAACCTTGAAAATTGTGTTCCTATCGCTTGTCATAGAGTAATCACATAACCAATTCGTATCATGTCTTTGAAAGCTCCACCAATAGACGTATTCAAGCCATTTGTTGACATTGCCCATCCGTGTTAAATTTAATCCATCCTCTATCCGAAGGTGATCAAAACTTAGTTGTAGCTGACCGAATAGGTTGACATGAATTAAAAAACTTATAAAACATAAGAAAACCTATAAAACCTAAGAAAAAATTTTAATTCTTTTGAAAAAAATCGATTTATTTTTCTTTCTTTTCAAGAACCTATAAAACCCTTGATGCGATCATATTTTTCCATGCAAGGAAAATTTCAAGCACTTCATCCTTAATTTTCATTGGGTACACCCAAACTCTTCTGAAAAAGTAATTAACAAAAGTTACGAAACAATGTTTTCCTCCCATCGATGGTGTCTTGGAAGGCCCTCGCACATCCAAGTTGATCCATCTTGATTCTTTAGTTGTATTGAACCTATCCCAGTTGTTGTTATTACCTATATAAGCAACTCTTCCATCTAATTCCATTAAATCGAAGAACCATTCTCGATCAGGGGACATATGATAGGTGCAACTTGAATTCAATATCCACTGATCTGAATATAGTGACGATGGTAAATCAACCAATGATATTTCAGAGTCACTAGTATCTTGCTCTGCAACACAAGCATCTGGTGCATTCTTCTCTTATTTCTTCTTTAGCTTCGGGCAGTATCCTTTCCAAGTCTGACTTTTGACTTTGATCTCCTTCTCCTTTTTATTTTTGTTTTTTCAAATGACCTTGTGCTACCAATGCCTCTGCTACATTGTTCTTGCTTTCTTTCTTAGTTTTCTTTTTGAGCTCATAACTATTAAAAGCACTCGTTAGTTCATTAAAAGTTACCTTATCCTTTCCATATGAAGAGAGGTTGTTTAAAGATATTCAAATTCATCAGGAAGAGATGATATATAGCAACATTAAAACCAGATCTTCATCCTTATGGTTTCATCCAAGCTTAGTGAGTCTGCCTCTAACTAATTAAAAGTTGTGTTCATTCATAGTGGTGTCTGATTGATAATCCAAGCTAGAACTTTTTCTAGACATGCACTTTCACATAACTACACCTATATCCAATAATTAAGGAACCACAAATAATTTCTCATAGTGAAATTTTCCCTGCTGGTACAAAAGATTAGACAATGTTGCATTACTAATAAAACTAACACTTTTTCATCCAGAATCTAATACCAATTATTAGGGACATTGAGTAATATTATTCTACACAAATGCAGCTTCCATAATGAACATCTATAACAAATTAAAAACACCGACAAACTAAAAATTAAATATTAAATTACAACCAAAAAAACCCAATATAATAGAGAATACACTAAATTTACAAAGTTCAACAAATTATCAACACCAATATAACTTTATTAACACAAAAAAAAAATACAAACTAAAGAAAATTTTAATTAAAAATTTTCTGAAAATATACTCAAAAGTATAATAATGAAGAAAAAGAAATTTTAAAAAGCTTTTAAAACAATCCCTTGGGGCCCTAATATATAGAGATGGAAAGGCAACATAAACTATCCTTTATCGAAGTGGGATTTTAAGGAGCCAAAAACAACTCCAAAACCTTAGTAAAAATTAGGTTATCTCACTTTCTAAAGTATTTTCATAGAAGTTCATACGTCGACATGTTTCGATATCGATGCAGGTCATAATCTTTTAAACATAATTAAAAACACTAAAATATTAAAATGATGATAAAACATGTTGTGTCCAAAACCAATATTTATTCGAATCCAGTAACACTGATAACGATGACAAATAGCAAGCCAGAACTAAATCCATAATCCAAGTGTAGGAAGAAACATTGTCGGGTTTTGGACTACACACAACGTAATTAGCAGTTTATGCAGCATCGTCGGCTGGAGGAGGTTCAGATGCAGGGGCATTAGCAGCTGCAGGGGCATCACCACCAGAATATTCGGCGTCAGCAGCTGGGTTGTCCGCCTCTGGGCCATCGCTTGAGTCGTCACTTGGGCCCTCAATTTCATTTGGACTCTCGACACCAGGGGAAAAAGCAAGGCCGCTATCTGGGCTGCCAGCAGGAGAAGAAGATGGCGACGTGGAAGGTGAAAAAGCCTTGGGAGCTGATGAAGGTGAAGAATTGGCAGCAAATGCCCCAACAACAGCCATGAAAGCAAGGGCAATGACAAATACTTGGCGTGCCATCATTGTTTGCTTTGCTTGTGTGTGTGTGTGTGTTTTTCCTTTATTTAATTTATTAAAATGGAGGAGATTCAAAATAAATTAATTAATGCAGGCAGTAGTTTCTCTAAGATAGAGAAAAGCACTGCACAACTGAAGATTAGTTAAGGCAGGGGTTTAAATAAAGGGTAACAAGAGAAATGGAAGGGAAATCAGAGAGGTTGGCCGAGTTTCATGCTTTATTTGTGGAGAGATTCAACATTTAACACCTCACAATTTCCACAAAACATGTTATCGCATTCTTGTTTCCGGAATCTTTTTTTTCACTTCAATTCTCAATACCAATTTTGAGAAATAAAGACATAATTTGTTATTAGTTTGTGTTCTACGTTCAATATTTTTCCTTCTAAAATTTATAATACAATGTTGATTCAAGATTTCATTTTAGATTTATGAGATTAATTATATTTCTTTTATTGTGCAGCTTAATATTTATTACATACATATAAATATTTTTTTTATATTTTGTATGTCTGTTTTATGGTATGTACAGTGGCGAAGCCACCTTAAGGTTCAAGGATCATGGTCCCCTAAATTTAATTTTTTTGAACTTAATCTTTTCTAAATTTACACTATGGCTCTCTCAAAAATATAAGTAGGTCCCTCAAGGTTTAAGGTTTTTGCAATTTTCCCCTTTGTATATATATTATAGCCCTCTTAAAATGGTGAATTTTTAATTTAGGCCCTTTATTTTTATAAATTTTTAAATTAGTAATGGTAAAATTATATTTTGATCCCCTCAAAAATGATAAAAAAATTAATTAATCAAATTATTAAATAATTTATAATAGAATAACTACGTATAGAGAACGAAAATGAGGGGTCAAATTAGTGAGTGTGATTAAATTAATGCGGTTATTAAAAATAGTACAGAGATTAAATTGTAAAAAAAAAGCTAAAAAATTTTAAATTAAAAAATAGAAAAGATCTAGCTAAAAATTAAATAAGGGACTAAATAACAAATAGACCAAGTTAACATTAAATTAGTGGAATGTGATGATTAAATTTACTCATCATTACTAATGTGATTTTCATTAAATAATCGCTTCATATTAATTGATTAATAATGATTAATTAAGCTTAATCACTTATTAATCTAAGTATATATATATATATATATATATATATATATATATATATGTGGGTAAGTGGGAGAGAGAATGTTATCTTCTCCATTCACTTATTAATCTAAGAAAGAAAGAACATTTTATTCTTCATTTACTCACCATTACCGTAGTTTCAATTGGGAAATTCAACTTTACGTTTAAAATTAAAACAATATAAAAAGAAATTGTAAAATAAAATAAAATCGATGGAGAAAAATTCTACCCAAAGTTAACTTTTCTTTCCTGAGAAATATAACAACATAAAATTATATTAAAAAATAAAAAACCCAAAATTTACGTTTTTGTTTTGATAAAACACTATATTTTTATTACACTCAAATAAGTTTACTTTAAGTTAATAAATTTCAACTTATTGTACTCAAATAAACTAATAACCTTTAATTTATACGTAAATAAAATCAACATTTATTTACTTAATACAAATCAAAGTATAGACTTTATAGGGCTGAAGTCAAGAAAAAGTTTTAAGGGGCCGAAATTAATTTTTTTTATATTTTTATAATTTTTAAAAGATTAAATCAAATTTTTATTATTTTTAAAGGAGGTCAAAGTACAATTTTATATTTATTAATTTAAAACTTTTAAATTTTAAAGGGTTAAAATGAAAAAATTCCCTTTTAAGGGCACGAGAGTTTAGTTAAAAAGGTAAAATAGATTAGGTTGTTTCCTTTTTAGCATTACGGAAGGAAAAATACAAAACATAAATTATAGAAATTACCAAAGTAATCTTAAAGGATTGAAATAAAGTCATTAAATAGATAAGAAGACGATTTGCATGTAAAAATGAGTAAATCACAGAGATTAAAAATCTCAGAACTTCTTTATTTTTTTTTTTTTTTTGAAAAAGAACCGACACAAATATAAAAAAATCTCTTCCATGAGGGATCTTCAAACAATTTTATTTTTGTTTACCTGTCTTGAACCATTTTGACAAAATCATTTGCAACTTCATTTTTTTCTCTGGGAATATATTGTAATCTCCATATTCCTATCAGTGACGAAATTGGAGTTAGTAAAGGTCTTGACTTCTTTAAAATGGAAAATTTCCAATTAATGAGCATTGAAATGAGCATTATGAGGGCAAATTTAAATGAGCATTGAAAGCAAACATTGTTAAACATAGTAAAAGAGCAGCAAGGCAGGAAATAAATGTAATTGAAGAAGGCATTATTTGTTAGGCAATATTTCACCCGTTTTCAAAGTTGGATGGATGGCTTGCATTAATGGGAATTGTCAGCTATTTTAATTCTTATATTTTATATTTGGAATTTCTTGTTCAACAAATCTTGGAGTACAGAAGTATGAAAACCCTAAGAAACAGGCAACTGTTTTGATTAGTCTTCATGATTATTAATGTGTGTAGGCTACCAAACTAATCAAAGGATGGTCCCTTTATTTAACCCTTCAACTTTATAAAAAAAAATTATTTTAATTTTCTATTTAAATTTTTTATTTTTTATTTTTTAAATTTACGTTTTTTATCATATCACTCTAAAATAAATGGAAATATTTTTTTAACTATGTTGATGTGGCATTCACATAGATTATCACGTGGATGACACGTTAACATTTAATTAAATTTTTAATTTTTAAAATTAAAAAAAGCACATTTTTTTAAAATTATAAAAAAAAAATTTAAAATTAATTAAATGTTGACATGCCGATCCACGTGTATATCACGCTACGTCAACAAACTTAACAAACATTAATTTTTTCATCTATTTTGGGATGATTTAAAAAAATATGCATGATCAAGAATTAAAAGAAGCAAAAAAATAAATAAAAGGTTGAACCTCATACGATGACCTGATAGTCAAGGGTGTTCAACACTTCAGATATGATTTGGGTTCGAGTCGCGTTAGTCGCGTTTATTGTTCGGAGTTTATCCTGTTATTGTAATTCACCGAAAAATTAAATAAAAGGCTAAAATGGTATTTTTGTAAAACTAGAGGGCCAGAAAAAAAATGATGTCTTTAACTTCAAAATATTGGTGAACGAAAGTCAATTATTGTACATAAAGTGCACATTCAGAAACCCTTATTCTTTATATATCCATGTGAAAAGAACGTGTATTCTTCAATGTTTTTACAACTAAAATTTCTAACATTCTTCCGACACAAATTTTTTGACTGAATTGATTATGACTTACTTAAAAAACTTATTTCCATCTTTAAAACTAAAAAACTTATTTAAAAAACAAATATAATTATGACTTGTTTCTATCTTTTTACATTTTTTGTATAAAAGTCTATGAAAATAATTTAGACTTAAAATAAATCTACGAAAAAACTTGAAGATTTAAACCTAATCTACTAAAACCTTGTTAGCTTTCTCTACAACTTTTTTATTCGCATCATAAATGTGGCATAATCTATTATCATTTATGAATAATATGTGAACTCAAATTTGTTTAATCATTATCTTTGATTTAAAATTTAAAAATTTATGAATAATAATCTAAATTATTATATAAAAAATTATGTTGGAAGGTTTGATTTAATAATTAGATTATGTAAAAAAAAAAAACAAAAAGTTCATCAACGAAAGTGAATATAAACGAATTTTAAATTATATTTTATGTTAGGAATTTGTTTACCTACTTATATCTAAAACATAAAAGGCAAGCAAAAATCAGGAAGAAGAAAACAGAATAGCAGTCAAACTCAAAACATAATCTTTACCATAAGTTTACAAGAATATGGAAGTCAACAAAAATAAATTTATAATTCTTTTTGGTCAATCACAGAAATAAGGTAAAGTCTTAATATAACACATTAGTACTATTTGAATTCAGATCAGATTTGAAATGATAAACACATTAATTATCATACTAACGGAAAAGATTCTGTAATAATTATAATGAATGAAATAAGGTTTTTGGAGAACTTCCCCTTAGTATTCAACAGTTAAATTACGAGTTCAATTCAATAGATGGAATTAAACCCCAATGAATACAATAAATAAAACACAAATTACAACAACATTTCTCAGCCAAATCTCTCATTTTTATTTTACAAATTATGCTGAAAATCGAAAAAAAAAACCGAATTTTCTTTTTCAGTCCCTTGTTTTTCTTCACATTTCCCAATAACAAAAAGATCCTGAACAAGAAACTCAGAAGGACTAAACTCGAATTCGAATATAGACCATTATTGCATTAGTCGGACTAAACCCTTTTTTTGTTTGTTTCAAGATCTCTTGTTTTTGCTTCCCAATAGCAAAGAGAAGTAAAACAAAATCCGAAACAAGAAACCCCATGCCACTGTAATGAGCAAGCAGTTCCATTTGCTTAAATCTGTAATCCCTTCTTGCTTCATTATATCCAAACCTGTTGTCAAACATGTTGAGCTTGTAATTCTCGTCCCCAAAGTATTACTTAATGACTGCAGTAATCTGACTTTCATGGCGGGAGGGACTACTCCAAGTGGTGAATTGTCGAATATTTGAATCCCTCTCATAAAACACTTGGTTGGGTTTTCAAATTCGTTTTGTAAAACTGCTTCATATGGGTATTTCACAAGGGACAAGTAATGGAACCATATCCAGTAAACTGGGATTCGGTCGCGGTTGATGAAGAAGCCGCAGAAGAGTAAGAAATACGCTAAAATAGCGACCACGATCGTGTAGCCTAACATCACATGCGGGACGACACCCGAAAGGAATGTCACGAAGGAACTTCCAGACCAAAATGAAGCAAACATAATTAAGAAATAGAATAAGAATCCCGATAATCCACCATCCAGCCCTACTGCCCAGAATGTTGCCGTTGCGAAAGCAAACGAAAGGAAAATCAAGCCTGGTAACGCCACTAATGCATTTGATATAACGTATGATAATCTTCTGTAAGCGTTGTAAGCGGTTTCTCTCATGAAAATGTACCTTTCTTGGAGAAAAACGGGAAGAGCATCGGCACAAGTGTAAAATGTTGTCGACATTGCGAATGCCAAAAACCCTAGTCTTTCCTGCACCCCTTTTGGTGAATTATCAAGTTGCCAAAATACTGTCGCTAGAATGAATCCTGTCAGTAAAACTGCTGCCAAACGAATTCCAAACAACTCCGGCACCCGTTTTGAATTTAGGATCGATCGCTTCGACAATACCACCATTTCTTTCCAAAATGGATTTGCAAATGTTGGAACCATGGAAGATGAATTTATATCATTTGTAGCACCTGGAACAAGTTTGCCTCGAGATATACTGGCGCTAATTGCTTCTTTTAATGACAAGCCTAGTTCATCCGGCTCGGAATCTCCGGTATGCTTCTTGCTTTGCCATGACTTGTTGAATTCGACCAAACTTTTTGTTCCTCCAGGAGATCCTTCGAGTTCTCGGATTAAGTCCAGGGCAAACTCCGTTTTGTTCTCATTCTCGGGTATCGGATACCCGAACTCCGAGAAATACAGTGGCAAATTCGTCGGTGAACCGCTGTAAACAGTTTGTCCACGAGACAAAAATATCAATCGGTCAAGCAATCCAAGAATACGGTAACTTGGCTGATGAACTGACATTACAACAATGCTTCCACTCTGAGCTATCCTCTGTAAAACCTTCACCACCATGAAAGCACTGGTTGAATCCAGCCCTGATGTAGGCTCATCCAAGAAAAGAATAATGGGGTCATGAATTATATCGATTCCGATCGATACACGACGCCGCTCTCCACCGGAAACACCACGATGACCTTCGTCGCCGATAACAGTTTTGGCTGCATTTCTTAAGCCTAATTGATCGATTAAGGCTTGAACTCTCATTTTCTTCTTAGATTTCGACAAAGTCCGAGGAAGGCGAAACTCAGCTGCGAACATTAAGGTTTCTTCGACAGTAAGCATTGGGAAAAGCAAATCATCTTGCATAACGTAAGCTGAAATCACTTTCAACAATCGAGATTCCAAAGCTTCGCCATTTAAAGTGACGTTTCCTTTCAAACTCCCTTTAGCTATTCTGTTGGCTAAAGCATCAATTAGCGTCGATTTACCCGAACCACTCGCTCCGAGAACAGCCAGTATCTCACCGTCACGAGCTTCACCGGAGATATCATTAAGCAACGTCTTGGTCCTCGTAAAATAACCATCTCCGGCGGCAAGTGGATTGCCAACGACAGCAGCATCAGCAGAGGCGCTTCCGCCCCTCCGTCTGAAGAAACCAGGCAACGCCATTTTGCGAGGAACCTTTACACTATAAGTAAGGTTGTTAAAGGAAAGGACAAAGGGTATCGGGCGCGGCTCGGTGACGTTGACGAGGACTTCATGAACAGGAGTTTCGTCGCCGGTGGCTTCTTTCCTTGCATCTCCGACGTGTTTAAGTAGTTGGCCAAGTGTTGGAGAAGGCCCTGTGGCGGTTGAGAGTTCGCCGGCGACAAGCTCCAATGAGGGCTGAAAATACTGGGAAGAGTTATTGCTAGTATTAGCCGATGATATGTTTTCGGCGACAATACGAGACATGGTAGGTTTAAGACAAGAAGACCAAAGATGGGTGTTTGTTTTGGCTTCGGAGAATTCTATTTCTCTATATATCGGAGTTCTATAATATTAATTTATTGGGCGGTAATAGAACGGCCACCTAAATCTGAAAGTAGGAAGTTCATGGAAGGAGACGTGGGAGATTATGATTGATGGGATATGGGTTTACAAGGATGGGCAAAAGACACGTGGTGTAATGGGTTTCTTAGTTCTAGGGGAATTAGGGCGGAAGCTTTATTTAATTCGTCGAAAGGGGATGATGGCTTTAGTTTAATGGGAATATATATAGTAAAGGCTACTTAATCTCAAGTTTTAATGGTTTAGTTATGGGCTAATAGAGAAACCTAGGGCTGATGACAACATAAAATATAAAGTAATAACAAAATTTTATGTCAAAAAATAATTATTAAAACGGTACTTATCTTAAAGGTAAATTAATTAAAAAAATGTTAAAATCTAAAAACAATAAATTAAATAAAATACAAGCATGCATGAGGTGTAAAATAGAGTTTTTATCCTCTTGGAGATTGGGTGTATTTAAAATTTCAACCAAAACCACGTCTAATGTAAATGTAAATTTTTCAATTGGAAATTCTAACCTCGTTGAAGGTGGAGAGAAAACCCCAAAAGGGCTCTTAATCTAGCAAATATACATGTGGATGAAACCACACTCGTTTGCAGTTATTTTCATGAATGATGTTGTTTACAACAAATATTGTAATAGTTGATGGGTGAAGGCACAGCCTTTTAAAATAGAAAATTTTTTATTTAAATTTTTTATAATTTTAAATTAATAATAATAAAATTATATTTTAATCTAAAAATATTAAAATTTAATTTAATTTTAAAAAAATTATAAAAATATAATTATTAAAATTATAAAATTATATTTTTATTATCATAAAAATATATAATTTAATTGTAACCATCAAAAATATTTTTCTGATTCTGTCATTAACTACGGCGTAAACTTTGTTTACGGCTCTAATTTATTTTGCCCTCCCAAAATTAAGGAATGCCTTTAATGTAATATTAAAGGCTATAATTTGAATTCTTAATCTCAAGGTTAATAGATAGACGTAAGGGTAGGGATGAGGAAAGACAAAAATATTGAAAATCATCCGAATCCTATTATTTGACTGTACCTTTTAGGCTTATAAATACAAAATACCTTCAACAATAAACCCAAAAAAAAAAAAAAGTCAACTGAGTTTTTCACTAAATTCCTACTCACTCTTGTTGTAAATTAAAAAAATTAATTAAGCTACTCCTTTTTCTTGTTTATTACGTTGATAATTAAAATTAATTTATAAATCAATTAAATAGTATCACGTGACAATTTATGATTTAATTTTATATTTTTTCATTAAAAATTATAAAAATATTAAAATTGATATAAACTTATTAAAGTTATAAAATTTATAAAAAAAATTCTAATAAATTACAAAAAATTAGTCGTTAGATGTTAGTGTCATTTTCATCTTGAATAAAATATTTTCGATCTTTCAAAAATAAAATGATAATTACAAGATCCTCTCATTTTTAGTGATAAATTATTTTATTTTATTTATTTTTAATATTTTTATCTCATGTTTTTAAAGTACAGTACAGTAATTTGAATATTAAAAAGTTGAAAATTGTTTGTTAAGTATTTTTTTGATAGAAAAAGAGGCGTAAACTCGCCTTATTATTCAAAAACTTAGGTAAAGTTCATATAACAAATATTTTGTAACAGCAAATTAGAAATAAAAGAGTTTGAGACATCAATAACACGAACGTTCTTCTTCGAGCGAGCATAAAAATTTTACATTCAATTGGCCATCATATTAGCTTCTCTTTTAGTGAACACAAAGCAAACCCGTTCCAAATCCATGGATGCTATCGCTATCTGTCGAACCAAAGTGGACATCGTCTCACCCTCCTGATGAGCCTTGATCATATTAATTTCAACCGTGCAATCACTCTCTATCACCACATTTGGATAGCCACGGATCGACGCAATATGAAGGCCATGCAAGATAGCCCATAGATTAGCATCAAGTGCCGAACAACAACCCACCGAACGCTGAAAACCAGACAACCAAGCTCTATGCTGATCACGAGCAAGTCCACCAACTGTAGCAACATTATCACCTCTGCTGGAAGCTCCATCAGTGTTAATTTTAACCCAATTTGCCTCAGGTGGGCACCACCTAGTTTGATAACCCTCCACCTGCTGCAACTTACTACTACTAGCAATCACTTGGGCAATATGACCTGCAAAATAGGTGGCACTACGCAGCAATTCCTTCAAGGTTCCCACAGACTGCTGAAAAATGACTTGATTCCTATGCTTCCATAACAACCACGCAGTAACAGCAAATAGGATAATCGCATTACCTTTTCCAAAATCAAGATCAAATTTACAACTAATTTTTGCAAAAATCCAATCATCTAACTGAAGAGAAAAAAAAGTCATCTACCTCAGCTTTTCACAAGCATTTGAGACAAACCTTCTCCGCAAAGGAACATCCCGTAAAGCATGGATAATAGACTCCTAAAGCCACATTCGGAGGTGGAACCGCCAAAACACAATCAACAGTCTCCAAAGGAAACAGCTTGGATAACAGTCCCACATCCCACACACCTTCAATAGTGGTAAAGGTCGAGACAGTAGCAGCATCCGAAATGGCTATACCAGGCAGCTTGAACTTCCAAAGGGGCCCCAAACGAGGAACCCAATTGTTCATAAAGAACCTAGTCACATGCCCATCTCCAATACTCCACGAAACTCTCTCCCTAAATAAACCCCAAACTTTTACGAGCGAATGCCAAACAAACGAGCAAACAGGACGGGTAATATTCTCTGGGCATATCTCCTTCACTTTATACTTCAATCGTAAAATACGCACCCAAAGTAAGTCCAACTTGGTCACAAAATGGAAAGCTAATTTCATAACAAAAAGATTGGTTTTGAGGAACCAATTTTTTCATCCCAAGACTGCCTAGTCTCTTCGATTTGCAATAATCGTTCCAACTAACAAGAGTCGATTTCCTGACCCTCTCCGAAGAACCCCAAACAAATCGCCTTACAATTTGCTTAATCTTCTCACAGATTCCAATAGGAATCATAAACCCCAAACAAATTGCATGCATAAAATAACCAGGAATAGTCAGAAGAATCGATTTTGCAAGCATCACCCGCCTGCTCAACGAGAGAAGATTAGCATCAAACCTATTCAACCATTGCTGCACCTTATCCACAAGGAATTGAAACGTACTTTTCTTGACCTTGAATGAAACAACGGAATCCCAAGATAAAAACCCAAATCCTCAATTTGACCAAACCCCAACGTTGAACTAATTTGCAGATGATCATGCATACATGTGTTCGACAAAAAATAAACTTTTGATTTAGAGTTGTTAACTTTGTGCCCCGAATAACCATAAAAATCCTCTAAAATATGCTTCATAACTATGGCATTCTCCTTACTGGCAGTCCCAAAGAGAATTAAGTCGTCCGCAAAGAACAAATGCGAGAGTGACGGCCCTCCTCGACCCAACACGATAAGTGACCAACTCCCATCCGAAACTACTCTTGAGATAGCATGTTCAAGACGCTCCATCGTCAAGACAAAGAGATATGGAGACATCGGATAACCCTGCTGAACCCCTCTCGAAGGAATGAACGCATCAGTAACACCACCATTCCACAACATTTGCATAGAAGAGGATGAAACACAACTCATTATCAAACAGACAACTTGGGTCGAAAATCTAGCATCCTCAAGCGTACCATTAATTAAGTCCCACAGGAGGCGATCATACGCCTTTTCCATATCAATCTTCAATGCCATCCATCCCACTCTTCCTTTTCTGACCCTTATCGAATGAATAACTTCTTAGGCGATTACCATATAGTCCATAATATTACGACCCCCTCGTTTGATTTTCTACAATTAACTTAGGCATAATAGGCTTCAATCGATCGACCAGAACTTTCGTAAGTACCTTATACGAAATTGTACATAGATTGATAGGATGAAAATGAGACACGACCTCAGGTCCAATCAAGTTAGGGATTATAACAATAAGCGTTTTATTCAAGAAAGTCTCAACCTCACCAAACTCAAACCCTCTTCAAACCATTTTCACCAACGAAGTCCCCCACCACCTCCCACTGAGATTGGTTAAATTAGGGATGAAGACCATCTATACCCGGAGCCTTCAAAGGTGTCATATCAAAGAGAGCCTTATGAACTTCTGACACAGTGACCAGACTCACCAAATGAGCTAAGGAAGCAGCTTCGACTAATGGAAAAGACTCACTAATTGGAGCTCTATGCCCAACACCTGAGTCGTCAGTGTATAAAGCCCGAAAAAATCCCAAAATTTCCATCCTAATCATTTCCTCATCATAACACCAAGAATAATCCGATAATCGAAAAGCCTTAATCTGATTACGAGACCTTCTTCTATTGACGTGACTGTGAAAGTAATGAGTATTACGATCCCCGTGGGCTAGCCAATCTCTTCAAGACCTTTGAACCCAAAGCAACTCCTCATTATCCAAAACCACATCCAACTCCCTTTGTAATTATTTTTCAAGGACAACAAGCTTATGAGAGTAATAACGTTCAAGAGACCTCTAAATCCCACTAAGACGAGCCATAAGCATTCATTTTTGTTTACTGATATTGCTAAACACCTTCATATTCCACTCTTCAGCCACCACTGTAAAAAAATGCATCGACTCACCAAGCTAATCCGTTGTATGCCAATTCTCATGAACAAATGAACCAAACTCCTTGTGAGACAACCAAGCACTGATAAAATGAAAAGGCTTAACCGGTTTCCTTAAACTCATCTGCCCAAACCCAATAACCAGCGGACGATGATCAAACTAAATTTTATGTAGATGATAAACCATAGTAGATGGCGCCAAGACTTCCCAAGCATGGTTACAAAAAGCCCTGACAATCCTTTCAAACAACAAACCTCTATTCCAAGTAAAATTAGGCCTTGAAAAACCCATATCTCTCAAATCCCAACTCGAACAAAAGTGGTTAAAAAAGTGACAAGAACTACTCCTCCGACCCGCACCACCCTTCTTTTCATCATCACATAACATGGCATTGAAATCACCAGCTAAGATCCACGTTTCTTGAAATTAGATACCATAAAACGAAAATTTCATTATCGAATGGTTGCAAATATTAGCATATGCCAGCATGAAATATTTTGATGACTATTAATAAGTGTCAAAAGTAACATGTTTTAGCCTCATTCTTAATGCGTTTTTGTATGATTAATCTATTTAAAATAATGAATTTTATGTTCATAATCTTTTAATTTCATGTTTCTATGCTTAGAAAAGCAATTGGGAGCAAAAGGAGCCAAAAACAAGCAAAAATCGGACAAAAAGAGCAGATTTTAGGAGCCACACGAGCTGGACACATGGCCATGGACTAAATCGAAGATAAAATTTTGGCAAAAGTGTGAATGTTGAAGAGTTAGGAAGAGATTTATTGGACATAAACTTTATTTAAATTTAAATTTTATTTTTTAGGATTAATATTTAGGATTATTATTGTTATATTGTTTATATTTAATTTTAATTTATCTTTTAGGCTTTTAGAGTTTAAGTTGGATCCAATTAGGGAATTATTGTTTGGATTTAATTCTAATTATTTTTTTAGAATTTAATTTGGATCCAACTAGAGATTTTCATGTATTATAAATAGGGGATGGAGTGATATGAATTGATGGCGAATTTTCTACAAAATCCTCCATTCCTCAAACCCTAACCGTTAGAGATTATTGAAGGAAGCAATTGAAGAAACACCACAGAAGCTGTCTTTGAAGCAGATCTCCACAAAGATTGAAGACCTCTTTCTAAATCCTTTTGATTTTATTATGAGTTTTTCTTCATCTTGTGGTTATATTGTCTTTGATATGTTTCCATTTATTAGCATGAACTAAATTCCTAAATACCTAGGGGAGATGAACCCTAGGATGAATTCTGTCATTTGATTTCTGATTTTACGCAAGAAATACTTAGATTTTGTTCTCAATTATGTGTGCTTAATTCTTGATTTAGTATTCTTGATATATTAATTCTTGTTTGATGTGCTTAAATCAGAGGAGGAATAGACCCTGTTTAAGAGTAGATCTAGCATAATTGAGTGGAGTTGCATGCAATCCTAAAAATAGGACGATATAATCTACCGGATTAGAGTCAAATCTAATAGTGGAATCCATAGATCGAATTAATGCGATAATAGGGGTTTTAATTAGAAAGAAATTTCAATTAATCAACCTAAAGTCAGTTGCTTTTATGCTTGAATAGAGGTATTAGCTTATTTAGGGATTTCTACGGAACAAAATACTAAGTGAATAAATTATTTAATTCAAAATGATAATGGCAGATAAAATCTAGGTGAAGTCTTTCATAGGTATTGTTTGCTTCTTGGTATAAAAATACTTATTATTTCTTATTTTAATCTTTGTCGCACTTTTAGTTTATTAATTTAATTAAATTAGTTTAAACAATTAGTTTATTCGATCGGTTAGATAATAGAAAGACAGCTATTACTAGTACTTTTAGTCTTCGTGGGAACGATATCTGTGCTCACCGTAACTATACTATTAATTGATAGGTGCACTTGCCTTAGTTATATTTTTAGTTAGTTTCGACTGCATCAACTATTCTCATTATCCAACAATTGGTCTAATGTTACATGTTTATTTTGATTTTAGGGATTTAATTTTCAAAATGAGGAACCAATAATTTTTTATAAATTTTATATATTTTTAATATTTTATAATTTTTTTAAAATATTATTTTTATACTTTATTAGAACTTGTTTTGAATCTTTTATAAGTTTTTATGAATTTTGTATAAGTTTTATAATTACTGATGATTTTTACAATTTTTCTAGATTCTTTCATAAGCTTTTATGATTTTTTTTTTTTTGTAAATTTATTGAAAGTTTTTAAATATTTTAAATATGTTTTTATTTTTTATCATTTATTATAAATTTTATAAGTTTTTATGAATTTTTTTAAATTTTATTTTTTATAAATTTTAATATTTTATATTTTTTTATGAGATTATAAATTTTTGTGAGAAACATATAAGATTAAATCAGAAACTACTCCATATTGCCATCTAATTGAATAATCAATTTATTTTAACAGTTATTGTGGTCAAAGATGAAAACTTTTATTGATGGGTTTAATTGATTTTCTTGATTAACAACGGTAGTTCAATTTGAATGTGAATTTAGTGTAGGGGTTCAATTAATTTTTTTTTCATTTAAGGGCTTTTTGTACCTAAAACCTACTTTTTTTTTATGAAATTTAATTTCATTTTTGTTAAAATGATAATTAATTGTATTTGTTTCAATTCAATTTTTTATTCATATAAATTTTATATTCAATAAAACTAAATATTTTATTTTTAAGTTAGTGAAAAATATAAAAATATATCTTTTAATCTAATAAATTAACATCAAAATATAATATATTTTTTATATTCTTCATAATTATTTTACTGTTTATATTTGAGATTCATGATTATCCGTTCTAATAATATTATTTCTAAAATTTAAACCTATATTACTCCTTTGAAAGTACAATATATATTATCATTGTAACCAAACCAATGATAACTTCAAATATAATATCAATCCTAACATAATTCATCTTTTTTCTTCTTTTCACTTTGTACCAATACAGATTGAAATTAATTAGCATTCAAAGCTTTTCTCAAACATGGTAAAACAACAGACCCACGCAATAAATGAAATTGAAGAATGAGCTACTCGTAAGGAATTTTTCACACTTCGATGACTACTAATGATGGTAGTTTTTTTTTTTTGAATTATAATAAACAAAGTAAAATTCAAACAATAAATACGATTCGAATTCAAATTATATTTAAGGTAATAAATATTTTAATCATCAGACTATCACATGGGTTCATAGTTTGCTAATTTAATTTAGGGTACATCTCGAAATAGAGTATGTTAATATAATATTTGGTACTTGAATTTAAACATTTTTTCTTAATTTGGTATCTAAATTTTTTTTCAATTTGATATTTGAACTTGACACTTTTTTCTAATTTGGTACTTAAACTATTTTTGGGCCCAATTTGGTACCTAACTTGACATTTTTTTCCTAATTTAATACCTAAGTTTTTTTAGGTTCAATTTGGTACTTAAATTTATTAAATGTTATACAAATTACGCAAAACATTAATAGTGTTATTTAAAAAATAGGTATTGAGTTATTCTTAACGATTAATATTAAATAAAAAAAATTTTAAAAATCCAAATTAAAAGGATTCATTAATTTCAATTAATAAAATAATTAATTAATTAATTAAAACTAACTAAGTAATTGAACATATAAAATACAAAAAAAAATTATCATCGGTCACATGTTAATCATACATTGATTATTTTTGCTACCTCATAAAAAAAAATACATTGTTAGTATGTTGGAGCAATTTGTAAAATGTTTGAAACGTTCAAGTACCAAATTGAACAAAAAAATATCAGGCACCAAATTAGGAAAAAGAGTCAAGTTCAAGTACCAAATTGGACCTAAAAAAAGATCAAGTACCAACTTAAGAAAAAGTGTCAAATTTAGGTACCAAATTAGAAAAGGTGTCAAGTTTGATTACCAAATTGAAGCAAAAAAATTTAGATACCAAATTAGGAAAAAAATCATATTCAAATCCCAATGTTATATTAAGTCGATATAAAAAAATACCATATATATAATTTAATTTTGTACATAAATTTTAATTTTAACAAATTCGTGTTACAGTTATGAATGTGAAATCATTTATATTTATTTATTTTCATAATGGATTTGCGATTGCTTGGTGTAATTTTAAAAGATACATCAAAATACGTCTTTAGTGACAGTTTTTAGCTCTTTTGATAACACAATATGCATAGCAATGTAATAGGAAAAATGTTGCAAAAATCACAACTATAAGCAACATGGCAACTAGTAACGGTGTTTTATTAAAAAACATTACCGTACCCCACTAAACTAAAAGACGGTGGATCTGCCGGTGAAGTTGTGGATATTGCTCGATAGGATGACCCGTGAAATTACCAAACCCACCACATATGTGAACCCTTGATCTTACTGCTAAGGGAGGTTTAGATTCTCAAACCTCCCTCACAAAAGATTAGAGCATGTGTAACATCCGTGTTCTTGAATCGGATTTGGAACAATGTTAGTGTAGAAATAAGATTAGAATATGTAAAGAAAGTAAGAAAGGTTTGGAGAAATTAAGGATGTATTAGTAAGGTGAGAAAATAGGAAGGACTAAATAGCAATTTATCCAAATTGAATTATGAGTCCTCATGGGAATTAGATTGATTAAGGAGGGGCAAAAGAGTAATTTGGTGGAAGATATTTTTGGAGGCAAAGTTTTGGGCTAAAGTGTAAAGTTCGAAGGCCCAAGGACTAAAAGTGCAGTTTTACCATTTTTCTTAAGTAAGATATTTTAAGTGAAAATTTTAGAGAATTTGAGAGAAGAAAAAGTGGTTAAAAAGATGAAAATATCATCTTATTCATTAAGTAGCCGTCCATGCCCTTTTCTTCCATTTCCAACTTTTGCTTTTATTCCAAATAGGTCCTTCCATCATTTTTAAGCCCTCCAACCTCCAAATCTCCTATTTTCTTTGAAATTTCTGAAAGAAAAGTATAGAAGGGGTAGTAGAGACACCTCAAGCTTCTTATATAATTCATTTTGAGGTGTTAGAGAGCATAGGGACTAAATTAAGAAATTTTGAATTCAAGGGTTAAGGTAAGAAATGGTTAAATTCTCATGACATACATGTACTTTACTGTTATTTAGCATGAAAATTGTTGAATTATAGCTTATAGCTTATATGTGTTTATGTGAAATTCAAGAAAAAGAGTAGAGAGGCAAGGATCAAATTGAAGACAAAGGAAAGAAAGAGCAAAGGGTAAAAAAGAGGAAAAATTCAGCCTTTTTATTGTAAGTACTACAAGAATTTTAGTTTATAGTCTATTCTTCATATATATATTTGAATTTTTAGCATGGAAATTGTTTTTTAATTATGTGTTATAAAGATGATTAAGTGAGATTAGTGTAATAAAACATGATAAAGAAAATGTTTTTATTGAAACAGATTGGACAGAATCAGAGGGTTAACTTTTAAAAATTCACTAAAAATTGTATATATTGAGTTAAGGGTCTAATTATATATGTAATTAAAAGCTTATGTGTGCAGTTTCATATGGAAGAAACAGTGAATTAAATGGATCTGTATATTCTGAGTTACAACTGATTTTGTGTAATAAGGTTAGAGTAGGTTCGAGTTCCCCTGTTCTGACTTTGAAAACTCATAGAAAAATGTATAAAAATCATTAGAGTCTGAAATTTATATGGATAAATCCTTAATGAGTCTATTTTCAAAAGAAATAGACTGGAACATCATTTGATTTCTGTACAAAAAGATAGATAATTTTTAGTGAAGAAAGGTCGAAACTGTCAAACAGCAGGTAAGGGGTATATTGAAAGAATTTACTGTACAAATTGGATAAGTAAAAATTCTGGAAATTTTATGGTAAAAATATGATTGAGTCTAGTTTCAAAATTATCAAGTGGATTATAATTTTGAATTCTGTAGCTCAAATATAAATAATTTAGTGAATATGATGCAAGTGGACAGCTTTGAAAATTAATGTGAAATAAAAGTAAGAGGTATATGATGATGAATGTGAGAAAAATATAAGTGTGAAATATGTGTTTAATTATAATTGTTGATTATATGACTAAATGGTGATGTTGTGGAGCATTTGAGAAAATAAAGGTGAGAAATACATGATTATGTATATGTGAAGAAAATGTAAATGTGATGTATAAGTTGTGGATAATGTTAAATGATTGTGCCCATGTAGACGAGTTAGAACCGCTGTGATATTAGTGACATGCCATTAAAGAATGTTAGCGCGCTTACTGTTCAGCACTGTGTGTGCTTCTGTTTCCCCAGCATTGTGTGTACTTCTGATCAGCACTATGTGTGCTTCTGTTCAGCACTGTGTGTGCTTCTGATCAGCACTGTCTGTGCTTCTGTTCAGCACTGTCTGTGCTTCTGTTCAGCACTGTGTGTGCTTCTGTTTCCCCCAGCAGTTATGTACTTCTGTTAAGTACTTTGGTACTTTCTGTTAGTTCTGTTTATCAGATGGGTTCTATGAAAGTCTACAATGGGCTAAAATGAGGAAAAAAAGAATCAAAGTATGAAATGTGCCATAATGGTAAGTTATATGATACAAGTGAGTAAAAGTAAAAGCTTATAAGTAAGAGTATTTACATGATTTTACATTACTTTTGTAGTGCTTACTAAGCCTTCACCGGCTTAACGCGTTTATTTTAACGCATAGGTACAAAGTAACAAGGAGAAAGTCGAGTTCAGGGACCTCTCATCACATCACATCATCCTTTGGTGGACTCCAATATAGGTATTTTTTTAAAGGAAATGGCATGTACAGTGCTACTTGTGTGAATCCCTAATGAGTGGGAAAAATGTTATCTCGAATGTTATGAATTATGAAATGAAATGATTAACATATGATATTTCGATTTGAATGGCCTAAAATACATTGGTTTTTAAAAAAAAATTGTTACTCGACTTTCTGTGCCGTACTGTAATGTAATGCTCCTATATTGGGTTTATACGTATAAATCGGGTATAGGGGTGTTACAGCATGAATCTTCATTAACAAATTCCAGCCATTTATAGGTTGGGATGAAGTTTGACTCCAAATATGCTTTTGTAGCTGTTGTCAAGTGGTATAGTATACAACTTGGCGTCAACTTCACCGTTACATGCTCCCGGTCTTAAAAATATGAGACAAAGTGCGCAATGCGTGGAACAAGATGTCTATGGAAAATCATTGCATCTGTGAGGAAGAAGTCACCATTCTGTACGATCCGAAAGTTTACTATGCCACTTACATGTTTTGTAGCTGGTATGTATCATGGTTAACAACATCGACTCAAATTCTGACTTTTTTTTTCACATTCTACTCCGTATGGTAACCCAATTTATTGTTTTTAAAGCATGTCGAACGATCATTCGAAATTGGATTCGGATATGATATCTAACTTTATATTACCCATGGTCAAAGTGAGTCCTAGGATTCCAGTCCTTTGTTTTAATCGCACACTTCTACAACGAGTTCAATTACATCGTGTTCTACAAAAAGGCATGGTTGGCAAAGCAGAAGGCGTTGGAGAAGATGCACAATGGGTGGGAGAAATCCTACAACGAATTGTGGCAATAGTGTTAGGTACTGGAGCAGTACATACCAGGTTTCATAACTAAGCTACAAACGGAGCTTGCATATTACAATAATCGCTTGGTCCTTGGAAAAAAGTTTTCCATCATTTTTTTTGGACCTTCAAGCAATGCGTAATTGCATTTCGGTACTGTAAGCCACTTGTCCATATTGACGGCACATTCTTGTACAGGATATACGAGCATAAGTTGTTGCATAGGATGGCAACAAAAGAATCCTGCCAATATCTTTTGCAATAACTCCGGATGAATCCGATGATGACTTGGATTTCTTCTTAACTAACTTAAGGCATGTTGTGTCATAGCCCGATGTGTGCATCATTTCCAACAGGGGCACCAAAATACATGTCGCATTCAAACGACGTTCAAGCTTATGAGATCGTGCACACCATAGGCATTGTTTGTGTCACATGGGGTCTAACTACATGAGCCGATACCATAAGGATGCAGAATGGCAACATGTCATTAACATGGGTGCATTACGCATAAATTGGTTTCCTATAAAACAGTTTGACATATAAATTTTGGGTCGCTTTTCTTGAATGCATTGTTAATTATCATCGACAAGGTACAAGCTCATCCAACATCAGTTCCATGAAATATCGAAGAGACTACGAGTTGTAAACCAATTGGGTGCGCGATACCTCAATGGGATACCTCTGAAGTAGTGGATGCAATCGTATGACAGAAGACTAAGATACAAGCCCATGACCTTGAACCTAGCGAAATGCATTAATTCCGTATTAAAAGGGACACGTCATTTACCAGTAACCTTAGTGGTCAAGGAAACGTATTTTCGATTAGCAACCTTGTTTCCAAAATGGGTTGAGACATACGCAGGACAGTTAAAAGGCTATACATTTGGTGTGAGTCGATGCTGAAAGATATCGGGAAAAATGTAGAAATCTCGAACTCAATGACTTCTGCGTGTCACTCGTAACAAAATCTAGTATTTTGGGTTAAGCAACCCCACAAACCCAACCATGGAGTTATCGATTGAGCATACCACGTAGACCTTAAAAAAATGACCTGTGATTGTGGGAGATTTCAAGTACTTTGTTATCCATGCGCACATGCAATTGTTGCATGTGCCTCAAAACGTATAGGTTGCATGACCTACGTTGATGAAGTTTACAAATCTGAATGTGCGTGTAACGTTTGGAAATTTGAATTCTCACCTGTCCCTGTTACCTCGCACGCTCATTTCGAGTTGGTACCCAATAAGAACTTGCGGCGCAAGCCAAAAGGTAGCCTGAAATCAACTCGGATACGAGGAAATATTCATATTCGGGAGTGTGGAGACACACCGAGTTTATGCACATACTGTAGGAACCTAGAGCCTACGAAGCCAACATGTCCACACAACCAGGGAGCATCGAGGAGAAGAGCTAATTAAAACATTAATTTATTCATTGTTTTTTTTTCCTGTAAAGTGTAAGTTGTTATTACTTCTTCAAGTAAGATATATTACAATACGCAAGTCAAAGTTTTAATTCGAAATTAAGAAGTTTTTGATCAATTCTTTGCTTTATCAAAATATTGTACCTAACAAATAGATAAAAAAAAACAAATGAAAAAGTAACAGAAATATTTGTAAATTTTAAACTTACAATATGATATGTTATAAAGCAAACTAATTTAATAGATTTGTTTCGTATATTGTAAATAAGTGTACATTTAAGATGTAAAACAAATTATAAACTCAATGAGTGGTTCCAATGATAAAGAGGATGCTATTCATCCTAGGAGACTCGGGTTCGAGCACCTGTGTGTGCGTTGTCCAAGGGTTAAGAAAGTATGAACAAATACTATCATGTAATCACACCAGTATTTTGAAAAAAGAAAGATGTAAAACAAATTATATAATTTGGTACAAAGGAAAACACTTCCTACCAGGCATGTTTTCACTGCCACATCAGTGAAAGCGCGCTTTGTAAGACATGTTTTTATATTCTCTCCTGAAAACGTGTCATGTATAATGCGTTTTACTTTCTCTCTAAAAATAACGTAAATCGATAAATTTTTAGAATTTCAACCTAATTTATCAAATCATTTTTTTCAGCATCTTCTTATAAAATAACCCATTAATGTAAATAAACTTTTTATCCTAATGGAGATTCACTTATAATAATAAAATATTTATAAGAAAATTATTAATTTGCCTGTCTTGTATTGCTTTAATAATTATCTTTTAACATTCAACGGATCATTTGTTGGGCCAGCCCCAAAGACAGGACCCAAACATTCTATAATTTTAAAGCTCATTAATCATTATTGTAATTCCGCGAAAGTCAGTAGGGCTCTTTTGGTAATTACAACATCTCTTATTTTTTAGTGTTGACTGTTGACTGAATCCTTATCCATAGGTTCCAGCCCAGGCCATAATCATAGAAGAAAAACCCGATGCGTTTAAGGTCTAGCTCTCTTCGAAAAATCAAGGTTATTTTTTTTAGTCTCCTCTTTTCTTCACCTCCCTCTTCAATTTCATTGTAAGTTTTCTTTTCTTTTTCTTTTTCTTTTTTCATATTATTTGAATCCTTGTGCTCTTACTTCCCCTTTTATCGATTATTTATTATAGATCTGAGAGATTCTCGAGCTTTTTATATTTGAATTTGAATTTGAATTTACCGCTTCTTTATGTTTTTTTTTTTCGCATGCATGTTATTTGTTTGTTTATAGTTTTTGGTTATATGATTTGTATTGCTAATTTAACAATTATTTATTTAGGGCTGTAGGGTTTAGAAATTGAAATCTGAAAATTAGGTTTAATTTTCATGTTTAATTAAGTATTTCGGGGGGGGGGGGGGGGGAGGGGGATAATATTTTTCTTGTTTTGTGATGTGTATTTGCGAGGCCTTTTTGGTACTGGTTGGTTTTCGCTTTTAGTACTTGATTTTTTATGCCATTAGATTCCAAGCAACTGACATGTGTGCAAAAGTCCTGATAGGAGTAAATTTGATTTTTTCCGCTTTTTATGTTCATTTTTTACATGGATATTTCTTGTTTAGGGCTGTTAGAAATGAGGGAAAGGAATCATCTTTCCCCTGTTTGGATAATTTGATTTTAGTAAAAGGAGGGAAAGCAAAGGGAGTTTAGAATCTCTCATTTTCCCTTCTTTCTCTCTATTTTTTTAATACCCCAATTTGGGGTAAAGGCAAAGGAAATTTGTAAATTTTTATATTAGTTAAAAATTTTATTTTTAACCTTTTTTTTTTTCCCAAAACTTCTTTATTCGATCATCCTTCTACCTACAGACCATTGAACATCAAACTTATCCTTATAGTATTAACTTCAGGCTTTAGCAGAGATCAAAGCATTTGAGTATTCATTATTATTCTTGTAAACTTGAATATTAGTCGCCAACCAAATATTTGGGGCTTTGTCAAAATAATCAACTCATGTAATTATGTTAAATGTTTTTAGATTATTAGCTTCTCTTTTTTGAATTTGTAGCAACTTCATTTGTAATATTGGGTAACACTTTAATTATTTTTCTATAAAGAATATTAGTGTTTTAAAATTTTTAATTTAATTTTAGTATTGTTATTTATGCAGGGGATAGAATTGGAAATTTCATTTAAAATAAATAATATCCTTCCCTTTCCATAGTTTACCCAAACAAGAAATATTAAAATTACTTTCCTTTATTAATTTTAAGTATCCAAACAAAAAGTAAATATATCATTTCCTTTCTTTAACCTTCCATTCCTTTCGTTTCCTTCAATAATATTTACCCAAACATAGGGTGAAATCTTAAATTTTAAATTATACTTAAAGGTGTTCTTTCATGTTCAAATTAAGGATTTTGGCGAAAAAATTGCATTTCTTTTTCTTGTTTTGCAACATGTATAATCACTGCATTAAAAACACAAGGCCTTACAACGATATTAGATTCTTGGCATAAAAGATTTTAAAATATCATAATTAATCTCCTTTTTCCCAGTTCTTTTCTTTCTAGATGAGTATAATTTTTTGAAATTTCTATATATTCTATATAGGAATAGAAAAAGATAGACTAGAACCATGTCATTGTCTTTTGGTATGCTTATTGCAGGAAAAGAAAAATGCCTAGGTATGATGACCGCCGCGGTAGTGGTACACGCCTTTATGTTGGTCACTTGTCTTCGAGGACAAGATCACGTGAGCTTGAAGACATGTTTAGCAGATATGGGAGGTAATCTAGTCTTTTATTATGTTTAAGGAGTTCGTAAAATTCGTAATCTTTGCATCTAGTAGTGGTTTAGGTTAGTTAAATATTATTGCATGTTTCAAGTGTTTCGTTCTTTTTATTTTTCCATTTAGGTGTTCTTGGTTTTTTCTAGTGTTTCATTTTTATCCATTTGGCTGTTCATGTTCGTTTTATTCTTTCATATTTTACGGTCATTAGGATAAGTTCAGGATGTAGTGACAATGAAGTAGGAGATACTAGAGTCCTTCATGAGCTCTTGTTGTAGTGCTGGACGTCTGGTATTCCATATAAAATATGAGTGAGAATATTGTACCCTCCATGTGTCTGTGTGTGTGGTTTAACTTGAATGATCTTGTTGAAGGTCTCTTGGCTTTTGCCTAACATGGAGTTCTATGGTGAGAGGGTCCATGGTGGATTTGGCCAGTCTTTCTAGTGTTATTGCCTGTTTTTATCGAAATGGAACAATATCAAAAGTGGTGTTTTTGATTCAACTCTGAGGGGCGAACTCTCAACCCTTCGATAATTGTGTCTTGATGGCCTTTCTGTTTCTGGCACCCCTTTACGCAGAATACGTGATGTGGATATGAAGCGCGACTATGCATTCGTTGTATGTATTCTTTACTCAATTTAAACCGAAACTGCTTGTCTTCCTTGTCCATAAATTTCTTTAACATATGTTGTAAATATGATGGTTTTCTTGGATCTTTTCTTCTTTGTTTGTGCATCAGTGTGTCTTTGTTGTCTTACTCCTTGATAACAGGAATTCAGTGACCCTAGAGATGCTGATGATGCAAGATATTCATTGAATGGTAGAGACCTTGATGGAAGCCGTATAATTGTTGAATTTGCCAAGGGGGTGAGTTTTCTGATTGCTTTTCACATACCAGAGATTTTGCTACTCTATTTTTTAATGTTAATACCTAAATGATATTGAAAAAGTCAAAGGTGATGGATGTTGGCCGTTTACTAATTTAATATATATTACCTGTGGTCTAGAAGAAAGATATTTACATAATTACCCTTTGGGATATTATTTGCTTCTTGGTTTCTGCAATAGAATCAACATATGAGAGAAACTGGTTTCTGAGTGTCATTTGAAGGTGATGCCGGCACTACATCATTTTATTTTGTCGCATTCCATTATTTGGTCTCATTATTGTCCTGGATTTTGTGGAGTCTTTTAATCAAATATTAACTTTCCATTCAATCTGTTTGAATTACAATTTAGGTGCCTCGTGGCCCTGGTGGGTCTCGTGATTTCCCTGGAAGAGGTCCTGCTCCTGGAGCAGGGCGCTGCTTCAACTGTGGAATTGATGGTCACTGGGCTCGTGATTGCAAAGCTGGGGATTGGAAGAATAAGTGTTATCGCTGTGGTGAACGAGGCCATATTGAAAGAAATTGTCAAAACAGTCCAAAGAAACTGAGGTCCTACCCTTTCTTCCTTCTCATCTGTTCTGTTCTTATTCCAACCAGTTATCATATGTAAACTACTTTTTTGTTTGCTTGAGAAACAACTATACTGGTGCAGCCGTCGACCTCGCAGTTACTCACGCTCACCTAGTCCTCGCCGTGGAAGAAGCAGAAGCCGCAGTTACAGTAGGGGACGTAGCGACAGGTTTGTATTTACTGTTCCTATTTTAAAATATAAATTGACTTTGACTAAAATGCACTTTGGAATTTGCTATTTTTGTTTTGCATTAAAGTTAGAACAATATTACACATGTACACTACATAAATATGACATGAGTAAAAAATGAAACACAACATGAAAAAAATATAATATGAATATGACATTAATGTCTTAATTTATATAATAAGAATATTTCCGTAACTAAATCTTTTTATATAAAATACTTTCAGCGTGATTAGACGTGACAAAAATATATTAAAATGGTATGAATGCATGGATTGTCATGTCTGATTAAAGTTCTCATGCAAGTAATAAGAGTCAAGGAAGGTTTAATCGGCAGAATTGTTTTGGTTTTGTTAAAACTGATTGTTGTGCTGAATCTTGACCTTCTGCAGTAGATCGAGAACACCTGTGAAGAGAGAACGAAGTTTCGAGCGCGATGATAGAAGATCGAGGAGTCCTAAGCCCCACAGGGGTTCTCCTTTGCCACCCAGAGGCCGGAAGCATAGTCCAACTCTCGACAAAAGAAGCCCACAAGAGGCAGGTAGTCCTTCCCCGAGAGTTCGGAGGCACACAAATGGCTCTGAGTACAGCCCCAGGGAAAGGAGCCAAAGCCCAGATCATGAAGCTGATGCTGAGGACAAGGCTTATAGGAGTTCCACAAAAGAAAACGGCCAGAGTCGTAGTCCGAGCCCAGTCCCAAGGGAGGATCGGAGCCCGATTTACAATGATGATGATGATGAAGATGATAATCGGGCTTCTAGGCGCAGTGAATCAAATTAAGCGGAGGCGTAGATTGGTATATGTTGAACTCCTTAGTGATCGGCCGTGTTTTGCAATAAGAACTTGGAGTTTTGTATGGATGGATATTTTCTCTTGTGTTGAATAGTAAGCACTGCTAAGATTCATTAAAGGCCTATTTTTATAAACAGTTGACAGTTGTTACTGCAATAACTATGAATCTATTAATATATATACTCAATAGAAGTGAGGATTCATTTGATGTTAGTATGAATTAAATTAATTTTACATGCTTTTATAATTTTTAAAATTTAATTTTTTTCTAATTTTATGGTCATTTTTAATATTTTTCAAAGGGAAAAAATTTCTATTTACACCGGTGTGAATACATATACCATATTGAACATTTTATAAAAACATAAGTATCATTATGAAACACATGATAATTCAGGTATTATATTAAACATTATCAAAATTTATATACCACAATAGATATTTTATAAAATTACAGGTATTAAATGTGATATTATCCTCTTTTATTATAGCATTTGTAGTTTTTGTGGTTGCTTAAGTCCATTGAATTTTGTTCTTATCACCGTTTTAAATATCTTCACTTTAATTATTGTATATTTTTTGGTAATAATTATTTTAACCAAGTATAAAATAATAAAAATATTTTAACAATATTTATTTATAAACCATTATTGGCAACATGTAGATAAGTTGTTTACACAGAAGAATCGAATATCTAACCATAGAGTTAGCTAAGGAATGAGTTTATCTCAACAATATGAAATCTTAATGGAGAAGTATCACTCAACAAGATCGTATGGGTTATACAGCATTAAAAATAATTTTTCGTATATTTTATACGAAATTAATAGAGAAAAGTCTACTAATTAAAAAAAATGTTTTTCTTCTATTTAAGTAATCAATTATTATGTTTAGTTAATATAAAATAATGTAAAATTATTAAACATGTTTTTATGTTAAATACAATAAATCATGCATGGCATGGAAAAGAAATTAGTTTTAAATAAATTAATATATTTATTTTTCATATGTAAAAAAATTCGAACAATTAAATAAAAAAAATAGTTCATTTTATATTTAAGTTTTTTTTTTCAAGAAAGAGTGAATCAAAAATTTTCTCTCTATCGGAAATGAAAACAATTAGAAGTGGAAGGTCAAAATTAAATTATAAATCATTTATTAATTTATGATTTTATTTTGAATTAAATAGAGTTTTTTTAACAAAAAATTTAAAGGTTAAAACAACATTCAAACTTAAACAAAGCAAAGGAAGGTGTGTTGGATGAGATAATATATCCTTGTCTTGTTTGTGAGGAATTTTAAAAGCTATAACTTCAATTCCAACTCCCATAGCTAACTTGCCAAGTCCGATAAGCACCAAATTCATACATCCTACCCTTAAAACTATTCGACAAGAGCTTGGGGAAGGATGGATGACGTAGCTGGTTAAATGAAGTTTTTCTCTCTGCCAAGGCAGAGGCATAAGTTTTCAGTAAAAAGCGCATAGCATCACCTGTGGAAGATAAAATATGGGAAGTCGACTCTCTCAAGGTAATGGAACATGAAATTCCTTTCAAAATCTGTGTTTTTCCCTGTAAGTGTTGCAAGAATACATTACCTTTAGGTGTTGAACTGAAAAAGAGATCTATGAGAGTGAATGATTTATGCCTCGTGTGTTCTTTGGGAGAGGAGAGGATTGCTTTGCTGCAAAAGCATTATGGTTCAGTTGTCTTTGAATGTTCGGACTGAAGAAGTTCAAGGAATAGACATAGTTCAATGGTAACAATCGTGTATCCAAAGGGACGAGGACAGATTAAAGATCCATGCGCATATAGCATCAGATGGTATGGAAACTTAGGGACAACAAAGTGTTCAAAGGAAGTCAACCAAGCCCAGGTAATGCAATCTATGAAATCAACTGCATGGCTCAAAAGTGTTTTTGCGTAACCATATCCAACACTAGACTTGGTCAATTAGCAAGCCTTAATCTCTAAATACAGCACAACAAATAGAATAGAACACCTTTTGCATAATCACCAAACAGGAAATGATGCTTATTCTATGCTAGAATAACTTATTCTTGGTTAATTATTAAACAGGTAACAAGTTAACAACAATTACAAGTAAATTTAAAAACAGACACGTCTTCTGCATATTTACACGAGGTAAATTCTTCAAAACCTAACAAGTTGAGGTGCAAGAACTTACACATTAGTTTTTAAATCTGAATTTTCTGAATGTCACCTATTTACAGATAGGTCCAAGAAATTACCAACAACTTGACGTAACAATTCTCATAAAAAACGGATTATTTACCATCTTCAGCCTTGCCGATTTATGAGATATATGCTTTAACCAGATCTGAATAACTGCACACCAGACCTGTTCTTGGACACGTAATTTTACCATTGTTTTTCTCAGCCATTTCTTTCAGAGCCTACCACACAAGTGACATCACAATAAGACTTTGAGAATGATATAGGTAATTTACATTCCAAGACACGAAACCCAACATCTACTTTCATCTATATTCTTAACTTAAATTCAATCACATTACTGAACTTTTATAACAAATTAGGTCACTTACGCTAAGTGGATTTAACAAAAATGCTGACTTCAAATGTATACGTGCGTGGCTTATTTTTATGCCATCAAGATAATGCCCAACCAACATTTTAAGTAATTTCTTTACCAGGTGTGCATTCTGGGTTCATTTTAGAAAGGAAAACAAAGTGTTCTGTCAGTAAAAAAAGAACCCCATGTATGCACACTTGGTAAATATTTTAGGCACTATCATTATGAGATGTTAAGAATAAGCCACATATTTTAGGCATTATCTTTATAAGATGTAAACAATAAGCCTTGTTATGCATACTAAGTCAGATTTTCTACAAAACTTAACAGAATTAGCAAAAGTGGCCTAATTTATCAATAATAGAAGTTCAGTGATGAAATTAAAAGTTTGAGAACTGCATGAAAGTTGATGCTAAGTTCAATAATCTAGAATGTAAATTACCCGGAAATATGATTACCATGAGTGAAGAAAATGTAAACAGTTCTGAGGTTAAATATGAACCTTAGTGCTGTAGACATAGCCATTAGGTAAGACTTGTGGTGGGTTCTCAGTATCCATCAGCTCTTTGGTTATGTAGCAAACAAGCTTCGAGTGATGCTGCTTGGAATATGGCAAAGGCATGGCCAACTTCCGGAAGCTGTCCTGCGACAATGGGTCCTCCTTGGTGCAGTCATCTTCGTAACAGTATCTAATCATATGTCAATCGAAAAACCATGTTTTCTTGAATACAAAGATGCTGAAAACTTAAGAGTATAACTTGGTTGGAAAAAGCATTTAACATGAAAAGTAAAATTCCTGTAACTTCTCTATAAGTTGATTTAATGAGTACTCTGCTGACGCGGAGGCTGCTAAATTGGCAGATAATAAGTTAAGCAATAGGTAGCTAAATAATTGCAGTTACAACAAGGATACGGAGTTTTCAAAGCGGACAAGCCCGCTTGTAGATAAATATTCAGCAATGGCTCCAGAGTCATGCCATATAACCTGCAGAATTCTTGTTTAAACTGATCCACCAGGAAGTCCCACTGCTTAGGTTCAAACAAAACCTGATTAAAAGAATTGTATGAGCTTTGTTACAACCCCAAGCGAAATTAACTCTCATAAGACTATCATACTGGTGCCTTAAGGTTGTGGTTGGTAGAGTGAAAAGGTGAGAGGATGTATCGAAGGCAGAAAAGTGGAAAGATGTGCGGACTTTTCAAACTTTGAATTCTAGGAGCTTGAGTCACATTTTTCGTGAAGGGAACAGATGTGTGTACGCCCTTGCCCAACTAGGGAGTAATTTTCAAACTTCCTCTCCCTCAGATTGTAATTTTCCCTTAGACTGCTTTTGATTTGTAATTCCCCTCCTACTACTGTTATTCCGCTACTTGAAGTGGACGCTAAAGGGGTTATTTTGTATCAGACTAAGACTTAGTTGTTTTTTATGAATGAAGTTCCTTTCTTGGCCAAAAAAAAGAACAAAAAGGTGAAAGAAATTTTAGAATGCTTGGTAGGAAAGAAAAGGGAGAAGAAAAAATATAAAGCAGTGTCATTTTTTAAACCTAATAACAAAAGCAAATCACTCCAAATTGGAAAGAAAATATGAAACAAATGAATGGTGCGAGCCATGTGCATATGACTGGATATTTATAAATCCATCCATCATTTTTTAGAAGGTTAAAATATGCTGTTAGTCCCCGTACTTTTATAGGATTTGAGATTTAATCCATGTACTTTAAAAGTTAAAAATTCAATCCTCCTACTTTTTCAATTTAAAAATCCTAGTTCAATCATTATCATTGTTGGTAGTTTTCGTTAAAATATGTCAATTTAACATGTTTATTTTTGTCAATCAATATCATATACCATGTCAAATGACAGCAGCCTAAGCATCATGCCAATTTGATGAAAAATACTTAACGATTTTAATGATTGAACCAAGATTTTTAAATAAAAAAGTAAGAGAACTTAACTTTTAAACTTTTTAAGTACAAGGACTAAATCTCAAGTTTTGTCAAAATACAGGTGCTAAAAACAGATTTTCTTTCCTCTCATTTTTCAATCATATCAAGCAAGAGGTGGAAAAGAGGCTATAATGGTATCCTAACTTAAAGAGGCTAAAATGATAAAATAATATACTTTCAATTTTCTTTCCTCATTTCTCAATCATATCAAGCAATAGGTGGAAAGAACATTATTTTTTCTTTCCAATTTTCTATCATTCCGACAAACATACCATGGAAAGAAAGCAATAGGATTGCTGAGCTGCAGAACAAAATTAGGTAAAAAGATGTAATGCTCTAAAATAATAAAATTTTAGCTGAATTATCCAAATACAAAATATTAGTGTCAAAAACAAGATTGTTTGTCTATTACTGATGTTCCACATTTAAAGGATTGTTTGTCAATTATTGTTAGAATGTGAGCAAATAAAAACAATTAATGGCAACATTAATAGTCTCTGTTAGTTTTATCTGATGTGGCAATTAAAAAATTCCAACTCTAAAAGACATGTCAAAATGTTATAGGATCATTCATTGTGAACGTACCCTAATATCCACGCAATTAGAATTAAAAGAAAACACAATATTGTCAAAACTAGACTGGACAGACCAGATGAACCAAGAACCAAAGGTCCAACCGGTGACATATAATTGGAATAAGTGGGAACCGTTTCAAACCAGTAAAAAAACTGGTTAAAAAATTCAAAAAAAAACAGATTATTTATTTATTAATAAAAATTTGAATCTTTTTCATTATGTTTTCCTTTATTTTTATCTTCAACTTTTTGTAAATATAGTTTTTTCTTTTTCTTTTCTAAGTTTCAATATTTTTATGAAATTGTTTAATTATTAATTTATTTTTAAAAATTTTTAAAGTGGCTGAGCCATCAGGTTCAACCAGGAAACAAAGATCCAACCAATTCGACTTCTAGTTCTTACAACACTGGCAACAAAACAAAAGGGTTATGGCATCTCGAGGTTACCCATTAACCCACCCAAAAAAAATCAGTAACAACAATGTGAAACCAAATCAGCCGCTCAAAATCTGAAATTCATCATGAATGGCCCCAATCCAAACCGAAGCAACGGCATCAACAACCCGAAATCTGTGCGAAATCAAGTTGAAAGCCACTGGAAATCTGATCAGAAATCTGAAATCCATCATCACCAACCCTAACTGCAACTCAAAGCAACCCCAATTGGAAACCCTTGTTTTCAAAATCCCAAATCGTGAAACCCTAAACCAACCCCTGTTTTTCAATTTCTTGCTCAAAACTAAAACCCAAGCCCATGATTTTGGAGACTCCAAATCATATTATTGAAATCGTGTTTTCAGACCCCAAATTTCAGAATTGAAACCCTCAGCACTTCTTCATTTTTCCCTTTTTTGCTTCTCCCTTAGCCAGTAACCAATCTACAAATTCTTTCATTTTCTTTTATTACAAAATGGCATGGATTAATCTAATAAAGAAAGCTCAATCATACGCAATGTGTTTCTTCTTTTAGAGTTGGAATTTTCTTTCTTTTTAATTGCCACGTCATATAAAACCAATGGAAATTATTAACACCGACTAACAGTCCTTATTTGCTCAATTCCTAATATTAGAGGAACTAAATTGCTCCAAACCCTATAGAATAGGGAATTTAGGGGTATTTACACCTTTTCTTTTGCTCTGTATATCACTAATGTGCCACATTTATAAGGTCATTGATGATGTAAATCAAGTAACTGATCTGCCTGATTTTTGCGTTGATTACTTCCTGTTCTTTCATCTTTAGCATTGTAAACCAGTCATTCCACTGAGCATAACAAGCAAATAAACTAACTTGAACCAGTAGTCTATTTAAAAGAGGGATTAAATTCACCTTGTATTTTGCACATTCAGTGTGGCTTCTAACGGCCAAAGTTGCCATGACTCGTTGCAATTCTTTCAAATGAGTTGCTCCCCATGGTGAAAGATACCTTCGAGCATATGAAATAGCGCGCATGTAGTTTTCAGCTCGTACCAATTCAACAAATTCCTGAAGCCTCAACTGGAACTCGAATTTGCTCTGTCATAAAAGAACAACAAAAATTATTGAATCTGAGATATGATACAATCTGAAATCTCAGGTCTAAATGTTTAAGGGTGCCCACATATTTTTTATAGCAACTATTAAAAAACATCTATATTTAATGAATGCAGTTAAGAGAGAAATTTAAATAGCATAATGCCGATGATCCAAAATCACAACTCAAGTATATTTAACTCTTAGAGAATTGTGGAGGTTAAAACATCAAGTGGAACAAAGAGAGAAAAACGATCATGATAACTAAGAAGACACAATGAATGAATGCATACCTTGGATTTCTTCAACCTTGATTTGTTATCTGCACACCAGGCAAGGGCAGGACCCACCTCTTGATTTCTAAGGCCATCAATAACCTTCTTAGCTTCTTGGAAAACATCAATATCGACAAGTTCCTGGCACAAAAACATTCAATTAAATATGAGCATATCTGTAGGCAGATTGTGATGGAAAAGATAATTTTATTTTTTTTATATAAAGACATGTTTACTTAAAAGAAAACAGCAGAATCTTGGTTAAACCTAGGGCTGTAAATGAACCGAGCTTGAACGAACAAACTTCTGTTCGTGTTCATTTGTTTATTTTTGAAGTTGTTCATGTTCGGTTCGTGTTCGTTAAGAATTTCAAATTTTTGTTCATGTTCGTTTATTTAAAATTATGTGTGTTCATGTTCGTTTGTTTAATGTTCACGAACATGTTCATTTAACTTAATCGAACATGTTCACGAACAATGTTAATGAATAATAAACAAACAAACAAACAATAAATACATACACATAGATATTGTTTTAATATTTTTATAAGAAAATATCATTAATAAATAAGCGAGCCAATAAACGAGCTTTTAAACGAGCTTGTTCGTGAACATAAATGAACTGAACACACCTCTTTTCGTGTTTGTTCGTTTATTAAACGAACATAAAAATTTTTGTTCATACTCGTTTATTTAGCTTAATAAACGAACATAAACAAATGTTATACGAACGATTCACGAATAGTTCATCGAACGTTTTGTTCATTTAATTTAAACCAAGGTAGTTCTCTAGAGAGGTTGCATGTGATGTGAAACTTATGAACATCAGTAACTTCTAAATGTATGCTAAAACAAGCATAAAGCCTCTATTGGACCTCCACAGTTATCACGAGGAATTAATTGGAAACTGTTGTGAAGATACCAACAAAGATGACAATAATGTTTTCAGTGATGAGGATTTAAGGAAAAAAAACTGTCCAGCCAAAGCTAGATAACTGATGAATGACAAAACATTCTAATTAGAAAGGTTAAAACATGAGTGCACTATGCGTGTTAATATAAAGAAAATACGATGCCATCCTGATTCAATGTAATCCTGCTTGTTAGTCCTATCTTATTCTCCGATTATAAAAAAAGGAAGAGCATATTTTTAGTGGCCAACTCCATAGAAAACTTATGAAATTAGAACTGAAAATTCATGCATGCATTTCATGTTCATGCATTTCACCATGTTATTATCGCATTCAAGGTATTTAATTGATATAAATTTGATACGTTAATAATATATATAGGTTTTGAGACATAGTATATGTTGTGTTAGTGTTATTTCTTCATATCAGGTCTAACATTGTCATGTCTATATGAAATGAAGCAAGCATGTAAATTACCTGTATGTTGCTGCTTTCTGCCAGCTTCACTGCAGAGTCATAGTATGACATACGCGACATGTAGTCCACAAGGATCCGCTTCAATCGCACGTTATTCCATTCAGGAAGGTTCTCAGCATCCGCTGAATCTAAGTGATCAATACGAGCACGACACCTATGAGCTTGCAAGTTCTCTGCACGACTCCCCTCTTCCAACTGAATGATAAAGAACATACAGACTTTAGTAGATCACTATGCAATGACTTAAGAAGGGCTACCCATTACTTTGGATAACAAATTACTAAAACACAAAATACAATACAGTTGCTCAGATAAAAAGAAAAATAAATCTACCATGACTACTAAATACAGCGACCAACTAATCTGCAAAGGTTACACTTATTAAATTGAATAAAAAATTATTGAATTATGAAAAATGCCACTTGATGAAACAGATATGGGTATGCGCGCATGTGTAAAGCAAAAAAGTGAACAATATTGGCAGGGGTTTCTACAGACCTTTACTTAATTTAGGTTAAACAGTTTTGCAATTAACCATAATTTATCCCCAAATCCAGTATGATAAGATTCAAAACTCTTTAACTTATTCGATATTTCAACTTTTCATACAAATTGACGTGTTTTAGATTTATTCTTGCTTTAATTCTACAAATTCATATTATCAAATTTAAGTGAAATTGTCAAAATTTCAACTTTCATACAAGTCCAGCTCTTTTAAATCGAATTAATTATTCTCTTTATTTTCATAAAAATTCATTAATTTTAAATCATATAAAAACACAGCCTTTTTTCACTCAAAATAATCCAAAACTTTCAGCCTTTTAGACCTCCAAAAGTTAAAAGGAACATGATTTTGCTAATTCCAATACAGATCACATTAAATTAACGTAAGAAGAAAGAAGAATAATTAAAAATAACAAAAAAAATTCTTCTTTTACCTTGCGCTTGATGCCTTGCAAACGGGAAACAAGGGAAGTGAGACTCAAAATGGCATCGTCTTTGGAGATTTCGTCGGAGTCAGCCACGTCAGAGACGCTTGAAATAACGGCAGAGACTTCTTTCTCGACTGTTCGGTGATTGGTTCGGATTGTTTTCTTGAAATGTTCAAAAGGAACACGCAAGAATTGGTGCTCTAATTTCAACGATTCCGTCAGATGGCTCAGTTTCGAGGACGGCGCCGTGTTCGATGCGACGGTAATTGCGGTTGTCGTTGCTGCCGTTTCGGGGGCTGTTGCGGCATTCGAACCGCTGCCGTTTGGAAGTGGATCGATTTCCATTCGAGGGGGAAAGAAAACGGTTTGAGTTCAAGGAAGAGTGGAGAAGAGAAGAAAGGGATGATGAGTAGTTTTCTTACGGTGATGTGGTGAAACGACAGCGTCTTTTACGATAAAGCAATTGGATCTGATTGTGCTTTGGTCCGAGCTTTTCTTTCCAATTTAATTTTTATTTTTTATTGAGTTAAATTTATCAAAACATTAACTAAGCCATTAATTTTTTTAACTATATGATGTTGATGTGATATTATTTGTCTTATATGTTATATTAACAAATAATTTAAAATTTTAAAAATACTTAAAATGTAAAAAATAAAAAAAATCGTATAAAGTACACGTGAATTATCTTATAAGCTATCATGTTTAAAGTTTTAATGTTTTACTCCGCATTTCTCTTTTAAAAAATAACAATTCAGCTCTTTCTAAAAGATTGATAACCTTTCAAAAAAATTGATAATTAAATTCAACCATTTTTAAAATATTGAAGGTCCAAATTAGTTAAAAAAACCAATGGCCAAATAGATAAAATGTGTAAACATTAAGAGTTACTTTTGTCATTGTGCCTTTTTTCTACCATTCAAACACATATCGAGGAAGGTATTAATGAACAAAGTTTGAACCTAGTCATCCAGTGCCAACAAGAAGCCTTAACCCCTTCAATCAAGGATACGTTTGATTCGCTGAATATTATATTACGTTTCGTAATAGGATTACAAAAATATAAGGTTACGAGTGGAATGTAAAATTACATTACTTTGATTCATTTGACTAGAATGTAATATTCAAATGTTTGGTTGATGAAATGTAATATTGTCATTATTATATAATTTTGTCTTCTACAATTTCACTTTTTTAACATTTTTTAGTCTCAAAATTTTCATAAAAATATAATAATTTAATAAACTCATTGTTATTACACCTTAACTTTATCATATGAATTCAATTAAAAACCTCTAAACTTTAAAATTATGACAAGTGGTGATTGCACCTCGATGTACATGTACTAAACAGAAAATTGCAAATAAATATAAAATGTGCAGTGTACTACAAGTGTAACAGGTTTAGTTGTAATATTTATATAAAATGTACAATGGAACACCTTGCGGAGTATTTCAAGTATCGAATTCACAAGAGATCGGTAAAAAAATTGAATGCAAGATAGAAGGTCTAAATAGTTAGTACCGAACAATCTATAGTTCGACAAAACATAAACCAACATGTGGTAGATAACATGAGATTTAATTACATGAATGGTTACATTTATTTGAAGTTTTCTCTGTTACTAAACAATATACTCAAGATTTAATTTTCATTGAGGTTGAAATTAATTTGACCGTTAATAGCAAGAATAATTCAAAAGGGATCACATGTCCTAGTCTTTACCATGCCCTCAATTTCACAAAAAAATATTGTTAGTATTAGAAGAAATTTTTGTTAAATTGTGCTTCAATCTATGCTTAACAAATGGATATTGAAGAATAAAACAAGAGATTTAAAAATCCAAAATAAAAAATTTATTATATTAAATTAAAAAAATAATTGAACATTTAAAATACCAAAATACTTCCATGTCATATGGCACATGCCAATCATGCATTGATTTTTTTTTTGGTGAATTACAAGGAGAGGACAAAGCCCTAACAACAACGCGATTGACGCGATTCAAACTCAGGCCACACCTGAGGCAATGAACACTCTTAACCATTAGGCCAATACACGAGGTTCATGCATTGATTATTTTTACTATCTCATAAAAAATAACACCGTTAATACATTGGGATAATTTGTATAACGTTTGAAAGTTCAAGTATCAAATAGGAAAAAGTGTCAAATTCATGTATTAATTTGACAAAAAACTTAGGTACTAGATTAAGAAAAAATGTCGAATTCAAGTATTATTGGACTAAAAAAAAAATTCAGATACCAAATTAAAAAAAATTGTTAAGTTTAAATACCAAAATTATATTAAATCTAATTTTTTTTCATCCACCTTGTGAGTTTTTTTTTAAATTTCTTATAACTACCATGTCTAATATTTTTGTCACATTCATACTATTTATAAAGTTTTTTAGTAGGCATCAACTTTAAACCGGAATTCAATTGTTAAATTTAAATTTTTTTTTAATATAACAATAAATATTATTTTAAAGATATTTTTTTTTTCATATAAAATTTAATATATATATATACGATAGGATTTAAACCCAAGAGCTTGTAACATTAGTCCCCAACTTAACTATTACAATTAATTTCATATTTAATTTTTATGTTTTTTTTATAAATTTATTACATAATTATTTTCACCCACATCATGAATTTGTTATAATCTAGTATTTTATAAAAGCATAATGATTTATTTAACCCTTTAACTTTATAAAAAAATCATTTTAACCCTCATTTTAATTTTTTTTTACATTTTTTAGCCCTTAAACTTATGTTATTTGTCAAATCAAACCCCCAAAATAGATGTAAAAATTAACTTTACTAATATGACATATATATGAATTGCCACATAAGTAACTAATTAATTTTTTAAAATTCAAAAAAAATATAAATATCATTAAAAATAAGAAGTATTAAAAAGTATAAAATATATTTAATTTTAAAAATTAATTAATTGTTGACATGTCATTCACGTAGATGTTATGCCAAAAAAATTAACAAGTATTAATTTTTTTCATTCAATTTGAAATTTATTTAATAAACAAGCAAATTAAATGATTAAAAAAGATAAATATTAAATGAAATATATTAAAAGAATTTTTATTGTTTTGGTGAATAAAGAACATGCTATTGCATCAAATCAAAACGTCAACAATATCGAACCTCATGTGATGGTCTAAAGGTCAAGGATATTCACTGCTTTAAGTATGATTTAAGTTCGAATCGTGCTAATCGAATTTATTATTTGGACTTTACTTTATTATTGTAATTCACAAAAAAAAAAATCAACAATGCCACAAGCTAGGTTTTGTTGGAGAATCCCCACCACTGCATTAGGGGGCATATCAAACATTTGTAAACTTAACTTTCAATTTAGGCTAAGTTTAATCCATCCGATCTGCAAATTTTTTTTTTGTTTAAGATTAGAAATAAATTATTATGTATTTCATAAAATATATATTTTATTCTGTAATCATCGTTTGGGTTTTGCATTGAGAAAGAAAATGATTCTTGTAATCCCAAAGAAGTTGCATGAATTAAGGGAATTGGCATCATTATGTTTAATGAAAAAGTCACAAAGTTTCCTAACCTACCGTCTTGTTTCTTTTCTTTTAGAAAAAAGCACAAAGTTTGAAGATTATGACCACTAGTTTGGTTTTTTGGTAAAATAACAAAAAAACCTAATCTTTTTCTACTAATTTTTATTATCTACAAATAAATTTATTAAATTTTAATTAATATTCAGATAGCCACTTAGACAAATTTGCATTCAATTTTACTCGATCAGAGCATTAGAAGAAAACATCCGAATTTATAACCTTTAAATTGCGGTAATAATAACCATGTTAATAAAATAAAAAGTAAACCTCCTACTGTTGATTATAACGGTGGTGTTACGGCGTTTTTATCATAATAATACAAAAAAAAATTATTTATCAAAATGGTACTTCATCTCGATTATTTACGAAAATCGAGTGTTTGGGGTGGTGAAAGCTGTCAGGTAGGCAACATCACCTCTATTTTCTGTCACGTGTTAGATAAAAATTAGAAAAAATATGTTTTACTGGGTGAAGATTGCTAGATAGACAGTACTCATTTTTTATACGCGTCAAATGGATTAAATATGAGTCATATACGAGGTATAATATCGAGAATAATATTTTTTGGGTGGAGGTTGTCAAATAGGCGCCACCAATGGTGCCAATCTGACAGACACCATCAATATTCGTATTTTATTATATTTTTATTGTATTATAATTATTATTATTATTTTATTTATGTTATACAAATATATTAATTTAATATCACTTAATTCAATAAATAAATTTAAATCACGTCAGTTAAGGATAGACAAAAATTTTAAAACATTTATTTTAAATTACAAATATTCATTCACTTTTTAATCGTAATTTTTTTTATTCGAAAAATATAAATTTATTTTTTTAAAAATCCGAATGTAATATATTTTAATAAAATTTTAATTTATAATAATAAAACCAAAATTATACTAAAAAATAAAAATCATGATAGTGAATTGTATTTTCATGAATTATATCATCATCGAAAAACATTTAGTTTAATAATTAGTGTTAACTGAGTCCTTTTTATTAAAAGGTAAGAAAAGCACAAAAACGTATTTATTTTTCTATTAAAAGGGTTGGAAAGAGATTATACTAATTACGCATTTGCATAAAAAAAAAATAAAGTAGTACATAACGCTCAATGCAAAAGCGTTAGTTCAATGACGAAAATACCCTGACCCTTTTCCCATATTGCCTCTCGCTCTTATTAATTCCTCCTCATCATAATTTTCCCTCTCTAAAGCCATAACGGCCAAACGTCTTCCGTCGCCGTTAAAACCAAAATCGCAAACGATCTTTAATGCCGGTCGGTAACGCTGTTGATTCCATGCCTTTTTGTGATTTCACTTCCTTTGCTTTATCTTTGATAACTTCTGCTTTAAGAACCTTAAATTTCGAGAGATTATTATTATTTTTTAATTCGAATTTTGAGAAAACTTAAACTTTCTTAACAACATACAGTTTCTCTCCTTTAATGGTAAGTAACTAAATGCAAAGATTTTCTTTTAAGTGTATCGAGTTCGTGAATTTAGTATTGATTTTTAATTTAAATTACTCGTCTTTGAGCTTTTCAGGAAAGAAAAATTTGACCGTTTGAGTGTGTGCGCGACTATTTTTCACTGGGTCTGTTTGGTTGCTGAGAAAGCTGAAGTGGAAATGGAAGTTTTCACTGAGTGTTTTCTCAAGCTCTGTTTCTAAAATTCAAATATTTTCTTCTGATTTTTTCTTGGTAAGCTAAGGCAATCATCAACAGATTGATTTCAACTCTATTGTTTTATATTTAGTATTTATAATTTACGTAAGGTTTTTCGTTTTTCCTTCATAATGGAATTAATTTTTTTTATTTGATGATCACTCAACCCTGGGATCCTTGTTTTTTGTCAGAATTTTATGAAATTAATTTTATTTCTTTATTCTTCTTAAAGGTCTTTTTTTTTTTGTGAATAAAAGGTTTCTAAAGAGTTGAAAATGGTGGTGAATTAGATTATTTAGATTCACTCTTAAGCATTACTCTTGGCCTATCTGTTTCATATACATAATTTTGTTTCTTTAAGACTGTTAATACAATCTTTTTGCAGGCAACTGAAAGCTACTCTTCATAGGTATAAATATTAGATATGAATATTTTAACATAAATTAAAGTTATTGTACTGTATTCAGGTTCTTATTTTCCTTCTGAACTTTTATTTTTCTGTCTTTTGCCGAATCTTAATTACTAATGGTTATTTTTTATCTTGGTACCCTAGTTTTGGCGTGTAGGTTTCTCATAGCTTTGTCCCAGCTGATTTGGATTCGGATGTAAGTATCGGATACAAATATGTATGTCAAAATGTCAGATACAAGTGTGTATCTTGAAATGAAATGAATATATTAATTTTCTTGTAGTTTTTCATGTATTCACTATTTAGAGGGTATTTGAAGGATAATATATCTGTTAGACTTATGACCCAAATTCCTGTTAAAGGAATAAAATACAAGTGGTAAGACAAGAGGATCTGTGGTTTTTCTGCTAGTGGTTTTTTTCGAGAGGGTTTCCACTCATATTTTAATAAGAGTAAAACACGGATTTTAAATCCTAATCATTACTTAAAACTGAAGAGTCTTGGCCAAAGATCTGAGTTCTACTTTTATGGTTTTCGCAATTTAATATTGTCAATACATAACCAGTGTATGATTTCTCTATATCATGTTCTTTTTCATGATTGACATCTTATGCATTCTTTTTTCTTCTATTTGATATTCCATTACCATGAACGTGATACCAGAAAAAAAAAATTAAAACATGAGATGCCATGAAAACACACACCACACGATTACATGAACATGTCAATATATGTATAACAAGTTGTTATATATAATAACATTTTAAATATGATTATGACATGAAAAGATAACATGAAAACAATATAAATATCTGAATTTTTTTTCAGTTGTATTTCTAGTGATCTTGATGATTTTTTTGTGTGTTAATGTCCTTTACCCTTTTTACAACTCACCTTTATGGTTTATATAATTGTTTACAGGTTTATTGCGGTCCCTTCTAATTGATGATATATATAGAGATGAAGAAACTGTTTTTCTTCAAATCTTCCTCTTCTAGCAGTGGTAACAACAAGGTTCTTTCGGCATCAACGGATAAACAAGTTTACCGGGGGAAACATCAGAAAGTTGGTTGAATGATCAACTTGTTGACATGGCTGACTACAGTTGGAAGGTAATGTCTGATAGCCCCAGCTTCAGTAATGCTTCTAGTCTTGTTCGGAGTCGTTCTTTGTCATCAGGCAACGAGCTTGGACAACAAAATTATTCTTCCTCACAACAGCAGCATGATCACCGATCGCGGTAAGGCATTCGGTGTGCTTGGTTATGACATTAGTGTTTTTTTTTTCACTTGTATAAATCTGATGGAGTAGCATTGATGTTCTTGCGGTTTGTTCTGGATGCAGGGCTCATATGCCCGAGAAGAAATCTAAGGCAAAACGATGTGAAACAGAAATTATCAGTTTCAAGAGGCCTTGTTCTTCTGGTTCTTTGAGGCTGCACCATGATTCATCTGGCAGCTCTTCCTCTTGCTCTAGCAATGTGTCAAGCCAAGTTATCGATCGCTATATTGACGGAGAACAGCTTCTGGAAATTAGCAAGTTGAGGAACAGTTCGACTCCTGGAAATGGTGATCGGAGGCATCCTCCGCGAGCTCGATATACTGCACCTTCATCTCCGACACATAGTGTCAAAGAGAAAAACAAGTCTCATTCATTTAGGGATGGTGACAGCACTCGTCTTCATTTTTCATCTAGAGATCGGGTGGAAAACGGATTCGGGCATGAGTCGCCACGGATGGTCGCAAAGAATGTGATTGAGAGGCTTTCGCAGACTCATGTTGTCCCAAAATCAAGTTCTAAGGGATTCAACCGTCATATTCCGGTCACGAATGAAGATGTATATGGTGGATACTTGAATATGCATCCTGAGTCCAAATTGGAAATGGATGAGCCTTACAAAAATTGTTTCACTGAGGGAAACTCTGATGGTTTAAATTCTTCTGAAGATGATTCAGTTGTCGAGTTAGAAAGATTATCTAAACAAGCCAAGGAAAGTGACTTGCTTCTTTCTGAAGCTCATGAGCTGGAAAGCTTAATTTGTAACAGTGGGTTTGATGTTTCATCGCTCATTCGGTCTGTTCAGCACCTAAAAGAGGAGAAAAAAAAGCTAGCCCTCGAGGTTTTGGATCTTCAACAGTCTAGAATTGCCGAGAGAGCAAGTGCTAGGGAGGAACTGAGAATGGCGAGAGAAGAAATGGAGTCAAAGATTGAAAAACTAGAGAAGGAAAAGCATGAGACACAGTTGCAATACGAAAAGGAGTTCGATAGAAGGTCGAGTGATCGGTCGATTAAGCTTGAGAAGTATAGGTTAGAAGAACAAAGGCTTCGTGATCGAGTTCAAGAGTTAGCAGAGCAAAACGTTTCACTTCAGAGAGAAGTCTCTTCCTTCAATGACAGGGAAACTGAAAACAGAAGCCTTACGAAGTACTCAGAACAACTTAAAGAGTTGATGAGAAGGGTTGAAAAGATGAACGATGAGAATCAAGATCTAAGTCAAAATCTCTCCGAGTCACAAGAGAAGCATAGAGCAGCAATGGAAGATGTAGCTTGCGTTAGAAGAAATCTCGAAGAGAAGGAGAAGGAGTGCAAGGAGTTGCAAAAGTCCGTTACCAGACTACTCCGAACAAGCACCGAGCAAGAGAAAACAATTGAAGGGTTGAGAGATGGATATGGTAAGGAGATCGACAAGAAGCAATTTATTGAAAAGAATGAAAAGCAAGTGCAAAAATTACAAATGGAGCAAATGAGGTTAACTGGAGTAGAATTGGCATTAAGAAAGGAAGTAGAGTCTTATAGACTTGAAGCTTACTCTCTTCGACGCGAGAATATCTATTTGTTGAATCGATTAAAGGATAATGGAAATGAAATTATCGGATTGACCTTCAAGTTTGACAACGAACTGCAGGATCATGTATGTTGTCTGCAGAATCGCGGACTGTCTATGCTTAATGAGATTATCAATGTGTCTTCAAAGTTAATTGAGTTCATCAAAGGAAAAACTATTCGTCTTCAAGGAACTCAACCAGGTTTAGATAGTCAGTTTATTGTTGAATCTGATCTTAAAATCGAAGGCTTTAAACGTGGAATTGAAAGCCTAAGGAGGAGTCTGCAGACAATATCTGGTTTGTTGCATGAGAAATCCGGTTTGGTTGCCTCGGACTCTCACTCAGCATCCGTGGATCCAACCATGTCAACAAAACGCAACAATCAATCTTCAGAGGTAACGGTTTGTTTTGTTGTTGTTGAAATCTGCAGTTGAAGAAGCTAAACACATTGAATGAAAGGCTTTTCATTGCTCATTGTTCTTCAATCATGCTCATTTCAAGTAAAGATTTAATGTTGTCTTTTAATCTGGTTTGGTTTTTCCCCCTTAAATCTGTGGTTAATGTGTAGTATTTTGGTTTTTCAAAAATCGAATCAAATGCTTAATAACCGAATTAAAAATTATGGTTTTTTGGGTTGTTTTTGTCAGCCCTAGAGCTTATAATAACACTTGTACACTTTTCCAGGAGATTATAAGAAGTGAGCTTAAAGCAGAAACTATGATGACAAGTTTGTTGAAGGAAAAGCTTTATTCAAAAGAGGTTGAAATAGAAGAGTTGCAAGCTGAGGTTGCGGCAGCTTTGAGAGGCAATGAAATACTAAGATGTGAATTACAAAATTCAACGGACAACATTTCATGCCTCACTCATAGGTTGAAGGATCTTCAACTGCAGGTAACCTTTGTTGTTTAATCCTGTGTATCAACAAAATGCTTTCTTCTTTGCTTATGAATAGTTGCTATCTATGTTACCTGGACTTGGACTAAGTGTTAATGTTGAATATAGGTATGTGTCTGACGGGATATATTTAAAACCTTTTCCTATATTTTCCATACCTCTTGCCTGAATATGTGTCGGATATTGGTGTTAGGCATGTCCACATGTGCTTTTGACTTGTTTGCACATTAAGAAATCCTATATGTTACTTGGACCCTGCATTTTTTTCTAAAGTATACCTGTTCAATTCTTGTGTTGGACACTTGCTGAACATGAGAATAGGGATATGATCCTCCAAATATATATGAAAAAATATATATTTTTTCAAAAATTAGCATATTCATTTCCGATATATGCTCCTATGGTACACTTATTCTTGGGATAACATATCTTCCAATGAAACTAACCAAATTGTGTTATGCATGTATGTTTTGCGCAGGGAAAGTGAGATAATGAGAGATAAATGTTACAAGGGTTAGATATATTGCGCATGATGATATTTATACTTTTTAACTAGCATGTCTAATTGATTGGATCGAAATTTGAACGTCTAACTAGTTTGACCTTCGATTCAGTTTTATGTCACTCACTTCTTTTTGTTGTTACCATTGCATCACCTCTCACAAGATATTGTTTCCTAAACATTTTGATTGGTCAAATGTGTCAAAATCCTAAACAGATACTGAGAAAAGATGAGAACGTAAGCCGACTCGAGAGTGAGTTACAAGAATCAACAAAGGAACTAACCATATTGAAGGGTATATTGGTTAAGGTTTCAGAAGAGAGAGATTTGATGTGGGAAGAAGTGAAGCAATATAATGAGAAGAATATGGTTTTGAATTCAGAGATTAATGCATTGAAAAAGAGAATAGAAGGTTTGGAAGAAGATATACATCTAAAAGAAGGTCAGATTACAATTTTGAAAGACACTTTAAGCAATCATAAAAGTTTTGATCTTCTTGGTAGCCCCACTTCTATGCCTGAATTCTTGCTGGAATGATTGTCAATGATCGAGAAATCCCCATTTATATGTTGTACTTTTTGTATCTTTATATTTTATTTTTGTGTTTAAGGCATTTATGTATGTTTATTTATATTTATTATCATGTTTCGAATCAGATTGTGTTTTGGGAGATAATGAATTGACTTTTAATAGCAAATAGTTTTCTTTTTTGGGTTAATAAAGACGTAAAGTGTTGTACAACATTGAAATCTAACTAGATGCTTAATTATGTAATCAATTTTTTTTGGTAAGTTAATGCAACAAAATTATTGGGAAAAATATCCATAAATATTTATAACCAAAACAACTATATGGTGATTGGTGGAGCAAATCATGAAAATCAAAATCAAAATCAAAATAATTCTCTAAAAGGAGAGAAAAAAAGGTAAATAGTTTGCTAAAAAAAGGAGAAAGATAAAGAGTAAAAGTTGCTAAAATGTTGGTTTGTTGAAAGCCTAAATGTTAGTCAAAACTCCCCAATTATGCAGTAAATTAGAAAAACAAATTGAAATAAAATGGAAAAGAAAATTTTAAATCAAAACCATCAACTCAAGGTTTCCTTTTGTTAAAATATTTCTCCAAAACTACCTTCCAAACTTTTTTACTCTTTCCTCTGTTTTCTTGTCTCAATACATTCTTCAAAAATCTTCCCTCTTTTTGTCTTTTTCATTTGATTTTCTGTTTATCTAAACCTTTAAAATAATGGGTTCTCTGAATCTTCTTGTACAGGCTTATAACTGAAAAGATCATACAAATTTCTTAATTGTTTCTCAAGGTATGTGAGAAGAAAATGTATGTTTGATCTTTGTTTTTTTGCCTAATAATTATATTTTGATGTTTCTAATGCGATGGGTTTTATTTTTTTGTAAAATTTGATAGGTGTCTCTGGCTATTTTTAATTATTTCAATTTTCATGTTTTTGTATTTCTTGACTTCAAAAAAAAAAAAACACCAAATTTTGTTGTCAATCCTTAAGGCTCAAGCTCATCAATTTAATCCATTTCAATGGCTGTAGAGTTTGGCAATATGGAATTTTGATCAGGGTTTCGAGTCTTGTCTTTTGTTTGATGTTTTTTTGAAGGTATCAATTGATGAGTATCCGAATTATTTATTTGTTTAAATTGTCCCAAATTGATATTTCTCTTGTTCTAGACATGTTCATAAATTTGTTTCCAATTCATGCATATAGATGTTCATAATCTGAAAATTCTAGTCTTGGAGTTTATTTCTTCATTTCATGCATTTCAGAGGCATGTGAATTGGCTAATGTTATTTGACTCGAGTTTGAGTGTCGGATATGTGTATTTGGACACAGGAATATTCAGTTTCTTGTTTGAAAATTTTCATGTATTTAGAAGATTTTTGAAGGGTCATATGCTTCATACCAATAACCGGAGATGTGTCGAACACGAATACTCTAAGAAAATTATAGTCAAAGCAATATAGTTGGTTCATTGGATCTCCAAAAGCATATATAGATTGATTTGATTGCTTTCTTTCTTATTATAACTGTGCAAATTGATATTTAGGATTAGAATGAAAGTTTTATAGGTTCATTTCATTGCAACTTTGCAGACATTGGAGCAAATACTTGGGACTAAAATGAAGGTTCTATACATATATTCTTTTCTTTTTCTTAAAAAAAAGTTGCAACTGTGAGGATTAGTGTGTGTTTTATATGTTAATATCGGTTTCGGGTTTGGATATATAGCAGAAAGTGGAGCAAATACTTAAGATTACAAGAAGAGTTCCCAGTATTGATTTTTAGGATTAAAATGAAGTTCATATGATTTAAATGAAGGTTTTATAAGTTGTTTGTATTGCACCTGTGCAGATCAATGTGTGATTTATATCTGGATCATCTGTGGCAAGCGAATACTTAGGGTAAATAGAATTCCCGGTATTGATTTTTGTGAACAATTTTGATTGCTGCTGGGTCATTTGGGTGAGAACATGTAAGTTATGGTATCAAAATCGTTAAAACGAATTGCATCTCGTTGCTGGAGGCCATCCTTTGACGGTGAGAATTCTTGTAAGGCCGGCGATGCTACTGGTAGGGTTGATGGATTGTTGTGGTACAAAGATTCTGGAGAACATTATACCGGCAAGTTTTCGATGGCGGTTATTCAAGCCAACAATCTATTGGAAGACCATAGCCAACTTGAATCAGGTCCTTTGAGCTCATTTCAATCAGGCCCTTACGGGACATTTGTCGGAATTTACGACGGTCATGGAGGTCCTGAAGCTGCTAGGTTTATAAATGAACACCTTTTCGACTATATCAAGAGTATGTTATTCCTTCTCCACTTTGTTGAATAGAATCATCATTTGTTACTTTGTCACTTTAATTTGTATAGGTCATGATGTCTTGACTTGTTTCGGAAACTTCATTTTTTGATAATCGTAACATGGATGACAAATGTCAAAATTGGACTCAACTCTAATCCTCTTCCCATACATTTAATTTCTTTTCCCCCTTCTCTAGCTCTAGTTTCTGAGTTTTGATAGCTAATGGATCTGGTTACTGACTCGAAAGCTATTAACGATGCAGAGTTTACAACCGAGAATCATGGAATGTCAGCCGAGGTTATCAACAAAGCATTTTTGGCTACCGAAGAAGATTTTCTTACTCTCGTCAAGAAGCAATGGCTAAGTAAGCCGCTAATTGCGTCTGTTGGTTCGTGTTGTTTGGTTGGAATAGTATGTAGCGGACTGCTATACGTTGCCAATGTTGGTGATTCTCGTGTGGTCTTAGGTAGACTTGAGAAAGCCTTTAAAGAGGTGAAAGCAATTCAATTGTCAACCGAGCATAATGTACGTTGTGAATCTGTTCGGGAGGAGTTGCAATCATTGCATCCCGATGATCCAAAGATCGTGGTCCTTCGACACAAAGTATGGCGTGTGAAGGGTATAATACAGGTAAAATTATTGTCCCTTCTTGTTGGTAGTTTGTTGTTTCCATTGGTTCTTCTATTTATGTTATTTAAACTCCAGTGTGAGTGTCAAATACATATACATTCAATTCTTTTCTTTTCTTTTCTATGTATATTACATATTTATATCTATAATCCGAAAATGTGTCTAACACACGAATAGCACTTGAATACTTTAAGAAAAATGAAATGTCGGAGCAACATTGTCTTCTATAAGGATATTTCAAATGGGATGTTTGCTATATGTATTTTTAATGAGACTCTTTCATTTTTCTTGATGTATCCATGTCGGTACGAGAGAATTAGCATTGTTGTATAAAATGATATTTTAATGATGTGATAGATTTCAAGATCCATAGGGGATGCGTATTTAAAGAGGGAGGAATTCAACAAAGAACCCCTATTGCCGAGGTTTAGAGTTTCGGAACCATTCGAGAAGCCGATCCTACAAGCGAAGCCATCGATATTAGTACAAAAACTGAGTCCTAAAGATCGGTTTCTCATATTTGCATCGGATGGTCTGTGGGAACTTCTTACCAATCAAGACGCAGTTAACATAGTCAACGCATGTCCCCGTACGGTAAGATGTCGTGTTTGACTTTTTGAGTTGGTTAATTTTGACGTAAAAATGAAAGGATGATGATACACACAGGGTATTGCTCGGAGACTAGTGAAAGAAGCACTCCGAGAAGCAGCAAAGAAGAGAGAAATGAGATATTCGGATTTGAAAAAGGTGGATCGCGGGGTGCGCAGGCATTTCCATGACGACATTACTGTTGTTGTTTTGTTTCTTGACTCCCATCTCCTTAGCCGCGCCTCTTGCCGCGGCTTCTAATCTCCTCTTCTCTACGCCTTCCTTCCACAACTACACACCAATTAATGCCTCCTTATACACACACACACACACATATATATATAATCATCAAAGTAACATTAATCTTTTAGAAATAATAATATGAATGCACCCATTACACAACCATAAAAATAACATTAATAATTTCTTTTTACAAATTTTTTATGTAAATTTATCTCATATAAATAAAAAAATATATCATACTTTTCATTTGATATTATATAAATCAAATGTTTTCTACAATCATTCATTTGTAGCAATTTTAATTACGTTTGTTTATTATTCTAGTTTTTAATCAAATCAAATTAAATTTATATTAATCCATGATATAGGGATCATGTCCAATTTGAGTATTTGAGTTTTCCTCTTGGCATGCTTGGAAGTGTCCTGTGAGTCCCTGATCTTGTAGATAGCGTGATTTCTGAGTAATTTGTTAAAAAAGTTAATAATTTTCATATAATATTTAAAAACTCAGAAAAGTTTAAGAATAAAATATTTTTCAGACAAACATCCTTCGTATCTAAATAGAATATGTATCACTCTAAATTTTATTAGTTTTAACAAAAAAAGTTAAGCAAAAATTAAGAGAAATATATATATTCTAATTTATAAAAAAAAAAACAAATAGGAAAAAATTACTGCAAAATAACTTTTGGCGAATTTTCTTTACAAATTATTAAAATTTAGAAATGATAGAGATACCATTTACGAAAAAAAAGAGGTCATAAAAGAACTTTCCTTTAGAAATTTTTTATATTTTAGCTCTTTTTTTTTTTTTTTCCTTTCTGTAATATGATTTATTTATTTTCAATTTTTTTAATTTCTTTTTTTAAACATCAACCATTGCTCGTGTCATGTATTGACTGAAATAATTAATCTAAATTACTCTGATTATTTAGGGAAAAAAACTAAATTTCTACTTACCAAAAACCTTACCTAAGAAAAATAGAATTATCCATAAATGTTACTTAGAACTTGATAATGATCTAATATCATTTTCGCAATAAATTCATCATCATAGAGCAACATATAATAAGGTATTGAACTTAACTATATATGTATGCATGTATATAAACAATGATGCTGTTCGAACTCCAAATATAAAAACTACTGAATATCACCTCCTAAAGGTCAACTAAATAGTGAAAATCAAAGGGTACTCAACACTGCTATAGATGATATTATCTGCCTCTAATATGATCACTTCTGCATATGATATCACCAGCAACTCCAGTACTAACAGTCATTTACAGTACAAAAGTTCACTGAGATTTTGTTCATCTCTAGTTGCACTTGCAAATGATCGGTCAGCCCTCAATGTGCTTTAAGCAACCAGCACTGTGACAAAAATGAAAGATGCCTAGTTTTGACATCTAAACCATCATCGTTTATATGGACGTGAAAAGAATCTAGAAACTTATAAGACCTTGGAATAGCCCACAAACCTATATTCATCCTACGCTCATTCAAACAGTTCAATTCAAAAGGAACTTCAAAAAGCAAGGGCTTTATCCTTAATCTAAATAAAGAACTGGACTTAAATATACACAGTGAAGATAATTACTTCAGTAATACTTGCCATATCTTCCCCATATAGACGGCTAATGACATGACCGAAAGTCCAGCTGAAATATAAAGCAAAATAACACCTGAAGCTACTAAAATCCCAGCTTCTCCAAGGCTGCAACAAGGTAAAAAAATAAAGAAAAATAGTCAGATACTAAAAGAATGATTCAACCTGGATTGTTAAGGCAGTTTATAAACCTGCTATCCCGCGTAGCTAGAAGGATTGTTAGTGCAGCCATTTGTGTGGCAGTTTTCCACTTTCCCAAATTATTAACTGCAACAGCCTGATAAATATATCGAACTTAATAAATAAACTACAAGCAAAACTCGAGCATTTCCTCATTAGAAAACCAAAATGATCTAAAAACCTTTTATGGTGCGCTGGGGAATAGGAATTTGAAAATTTGGATTTCTTTTGCTAAATTAATTGTAGAATGAAATGCATACATTACAAGTAAATTAGTTGAGTTTCAGTACAAAAGGTATGAATTTGTCAAATTCATAAATTCCTTATGATATGTCTGGAAACTTGATTTGGCCATAAAATTTGGATTTGGATTTTTAAATCCAATTCTTTTGTTTGGATGTGTAATAAAAAAATGGAGTTGGATTTAAGCAAATTCATCCTCAATTTCAAAAGAGAAAAAACCTGGATTTTGTAATCCATTTTAATACTTAGAATTTAGAAAACCTAAATCTCATGTTTCAGAGTGTTTTTTATTTGACAGTACCGAGCAAAGTGCAGTGTGCCTTTTTGAAAAAAAAAGAATACTAATGGTTCCTGCTCCAGCATTGTTGATTATGAACAGTAACCAAAATCAAGATTTTAATTATCCAAAACAAAGATTTTAATTAATACATTCGTAAATTATGATAGAATAGACCATATGCTATTTCAAAACAAAGTAACCAAAATAAGAAACAGCCAAAGGTGCTATAGTTCCTGCCCTCGCATTGTTCATTATGAACAGTAACAAAGACGAATTTTAAGCTCAAATTAATTGAAGTTCAAATCCAAATTTTAACTATTCAAACAATAAATTTGAATTATTTTAAAGTCTTGAATTTTAAATAGTTTATTTCCCAAATAAAGAATTTTCAATTCATGAATTTAGAAATCATAAATTCCAAATCTAAATTTTTAAAATCTACATTAAAATCCAAATTTTAGTTTCCAAATGCTAACTCAGGAATTTCAAATTTATTACTAAATAGGCATTTAACAAATCCATAGATTTCAGAAATAATGATGAATGTTGCATTCGTAAGTGTATTATCACTTAATTTGCAATATTTTTGAAATCCAAAATCCAAATTTTAAAAAATCCAAGTTTCCAAACACTACCCTAATTTATAAGTAAAAAAACATACCTCTAAAAGCTTACTATTCTGAGAAGCAGCCCATTCCCTAACGGCAGACATGGTTATCTACAAATAAGTTGCCAGCTATTTGTAAGATATCTATAAATGATTCATATAAATATAGAAAGGATTGGCTATAGTATATATTACCTCTCTTCCAATAATGGCTATCGATGGAACTATCAGTAGCCATGGCACTTGCCCAAAGTTGGCAACATTCAAAGGTCTTGAACATAGTAAAACCAATGTAGCAGCAACCATAAGCTACATTCAACAGGCTTGGGGTCAGATGAAATATCAAATGGCTATGCTAATTTTTCTCTAAGCTTTTCCATGTATTTGGATGGTCTTTAAAGGGTCCTATCCCAATACCCATGCCTGGATATGTATCAAGCACAGGACATGAGTATTTCAAGAAAAAAAAAAAAAAGTCAGAGCCACATAGCTAAATGGTTCAACGTTCAAACAAGTTAAAACAGCAACTATAGCAATTAAACTGTACTGAAGAAATCCACAAATTTCGGCATATAAGAAAAGGAAGGAAAAAACAAACCTTGTCTGCGACTGGATCCAAAAATGCACCAAAGACAGAATGTAACTTCATCTGAAAGAAATAACAAAGGTTATACTCCGATCAACTAAAGTAACTAAATCTTACAAAATGAGGGAACAGCAAGGCTTCCATCATATTTGAATAGGGGGTTGGTCGAAGCCATACCTTCCTAGCAATGTACCCATCAAGCCAATCAGTTACGGCAGCCGCAACAAATATACTAGTGGTAGCAGTCCTTCCCCACCAACTATCCACATAAAAGGCTAAAGACAGAAAACTACTCGATCAGTCTCATGGAATACAAAATTTTCACATTAGCAATATAGTTAGCAATTGCCATTGGAGATCAAAAGTACACCCCCCATGCATCAAAGGATTTTGCTATCGAGTTACTTAAGTTACTATTTAAAGTAATACAATAGTTGATATCTTTTAAGAGTTTACAAACAGAATCACAATTAGAATACAATTATAAACAATCGTCCGAGCAATTAAAAAGTATAATTGAACTACTACAAAGCATAAACGGAGGAAGAACTGGAATATAATTGGAATACTACTGTTGATGATCAATTGATTATTGTCGATTCATTGAAATTTGTAACTTACCAACTATAATTTCCAAAAGGAAAACAAATGATGACATAAAATTATTCAATTTAAATATAGTTATATAAAATTTAAAAAGAACAAAGAAAGAGAGATAAACTTAACTGAAAATCAGGAGTGGCACGGCAGCGACGCGACCGAGGGTTAGAACAGTGGGCAAAGTTAAAATTTTGGAAGAAGAGTTGTCAGAAGGGAAATTAGGGTCGCGCATTTGTGGTTGGGGTTCAATCAACGGCGAGGGTTTGGAATCGGAATCCATATCTGCAAGAATGCGGTCCGATCCGGGACCCGACCCGTTGATAGCTCCTTTATTGTTTGCTGATGAAGAGAAGCAGTTGGTAAAGGGAAATCTAACAAGAGGGACTAGGTTTTTTTTTGGAAGAAGGGAATTGCTAAAATGGGTGGAGGGTGAGAAAGGGGCAGTCATGCGCCGCGTTAGGCGGAGTGGAGGTGGAGGGCAGGTGGTGTTTATTGTTCGGACCCATTGGCGGGGCTTGACGTAGATTGAAGCTGCCAGGCTCAGTTTCAGTCCTGACATTTTGGGGCGTTTAATATCTGAGTTAAAGAGCCTCGGAGTATTGCTCTCCCTAAATTATGTCAAATTCTCTGTGGGGCTGGGCTCATGAAAATATAAATATAAAAAAGCTTAATAGAATATATGCTACTTAGGTTTTTTTTTTTTTTAAATTTGATAGCTTGAAATTTTTTTAAATAGTTATCGGCGAGAAAAAACTCTTATTTAATTTTTTGGTTAATGTTGATTGTTATAAATACCATAAATTGAATCGATTTTTAAAATTTTAATTTTTATTGTATAAAAAAATTGTTTTTAAATCGATATATTTTTTCAACAATGGCACATCCTAGTATTTCTATTAGGTTGTCGCTCCCTTAATGAAATCATTTAAAAATAAATATAGATTTCAAAAAATGGAAATTAACAATCATACATAAGATTACTTAAAAAAAATTATGGAAGAATGAGCTTATATTTTTGGACTATTTTAAAGCTCGAAAATGAATATAAATCATTCGGTCATAGTGAACATGTTGAGTTGTGACATATTAAACATATTTTCTTGAAATTTTACTAGGAAAAAAATCATCAAAATTTTACCAAGAGTAAAATCGTTAAAATTTTGCTGGGGGTAAAATAGGGATGAGAAAATTGTTTTATATAGATAAATATTGATGTTTATTTTGAGAAATAAAAAAACTGAATCGAATTGAATCATATTACAGAATACTGAATAAAAAAGGACCTAGGAAATAGTCGTAATTTGATCCGATATAAGAGTGGCCTAAAACCCCTCATATAACATGAAGGGGGCGACAACCCTAGTAAAAATACTAGGGTGAGACGTTCACCCCTCCCCTACTCTAAAAAGGATTTTTTTTATTAAAAATAAACTTCTAAAACTCTACAAAAAGTTTTACATTTTCTTCCTATAAATAGATTGCATTGACAGAGTGAGCTATTTACACATCTTTTGAGACATTGTTATTCTATCGAAAAATAGAGAAAACTTATTCTAAACTTTTAAATATATTTTTTCAAAATAACAATTTTATCAAGTTATATTAAGATAAGAGAATTTTCGTTTTCACTCCAAAAGAAAAAAAATTTCTAGTTCTATGTTTTGGTTTAAGCCCACACATGAAGCAGTTCGTGGTACGAGAATAGAGAAAAAGATCGTTTGGTTGAAAGCCGAAAACATCAAGAAATCCGCTTATCTCAAAACACAGGTACGTATTTGGTTAAGGTTTATTGTTATAAATATCACAAACTGGGTCGGTTTTCAAAATTTTAATTTTCTGCTGGGCGAGAACTGTTTTCAAATCTGATTTCTTTCAACATTCTGTTCATTTTGATTCAAACACGAAATTTATTTCTGATTTCAACGAGCTAACTGAGGGACCGATTGGACATTTTTAATTAGGGCTTAAATGATTTATAATTAAATTCTGACTTTTCACTTATTAATTATAAACTCATTTAGTCACGGAATCATTCCATTATAGTATTGTGACTGAGCTCTCCCTAACGACATACTATTACGAAAGCATCTACTCAGTGCTCGTCCAATGACCTTGTCATAAGTGTGTTATCATCATAGGATGTCCTTAATCTCTTTAAGATAATATCCGTTCTTCCAATATGATCCTATTTTATCTCAAGGTAACCATTACATATTCTTTCATGAAAAATCAATTACTATCAAATAATAATCAAGTTATTCATCACAAAGACGAATGACCCATGGTCACATTTACTTTTCATCAATAATGTAATGCAAGTGAGAGAATATCATCTACCCATGTCCCGGGCTATGAATTCCACTATTGTGAATGGTGCTACATATTGTCGAAGTCATACACCCAACGCAACAACTTTCAATTCCTTATCTATTCGAACTCAGGCTTTTACTTACATCAAAGTGTACAAGTCACACATACATATATAGTTTGCTATCTACTCAGGACTTAGGTCTGCCACACTATGAATATCACAAGTGAATAAATCCATAAACGAATTCAAAATCTATTCTGCTTGAGTCATGTTTGATGTACTGTTAGTCCAATAAATCACATCTATGTTTCTATCTTTTAAAGTCATCCACTTTAATGCCTAAGACAAGACATCTTCCCAGTTGGACTTGATAGATGGCATATTATTCTTTCAATCAGTTTTCTCATTTCCGATTAGACTTAAGGCATGTTTAGGTTCTTCTACTAATACAAATTGTCTTTCTATATTATGATTTGACCATGTAATACCACTTAATATTAGTTAAACATTAGACAACAAGTGAGCAACATTTTCTTCCATTTTACTTTGCGTGAAAAACCATGTGAAGACAATAAACAAAGTATTAATGTAATTCATTAAATAGTTTTTTAACCTAACTATTCAAAAAATCACAAGTGTACTTAGACGAAAATACTACACTTAGGGCACCAGATCCAAAAGTCTCTCACTTGTCCTAGTGAAGTAGATGAGTCGTGTTTCACATTCTTATGCCTCTCCATATGTTTCCCAAAGAGCTTTCTAGCTAGTAGAGTCTTAACAAAACAAATCCCAAGGGTTTGTCCTCATTTGAGATCTGTGACTACATCCACTATTCTATCAAACACTACCGTCTCCTTTAGATTCTATATCAATGTCTTTTGTTCTTATATGGTTTCTTCGAGCCTTAGCTATATACACACTGTTACAATACCATAGATTTTTCATACCTCATATTTGATCCTCCAGTGAAGTTAGTAGTGCAAACCTATTTGACACTTATTCACATTATAGACCCGTCGTTTGGGACAAAAGCACAGTCTGATGTCAATTTCCTCGAATCCTGACACACTTGGAAGTTAAAATCAATATATCCAGTAGGAGTAAGATCTCCTCTGGAATAAAAAAAACATATAATCTCTCGTTCTTCGTAAATACTTGAGTATATGCTTAATTACTTACCAGTGCCTTGATCATGGATTCACCTGATATCGACTTACCAACCCACTGCAAAACAAATATATGGGCATGTGTATAACATAGCGTACATGATACTTCCTACTACCAAAGCATAAGGAACTTTTCTCATGTTCTCTCTTTCTTCCACTGTCTTAGGACAATCATCTAAAGAGAGATGAAATCCCGATACGGAGGGTTGATTTCCCTTCTTCGATTCGGTCATTGCATAACACTCCAATATCTTGTATATGTATGAACCCTGAGACAATGCTATCACTTAATTCTTTCGAACCTTTAGGATTCAAATGCCTAGAACAAAATTAGCTTCTCTTATGTCCTTTATGCTAAATTATTGGGTTAACCACAATTTAATCAATGACCGTGTCCCCATATCATTTCCAATGAGTAAAATGTCATTGACATATAAAATGAAAAAGATCACCTTTCCTTCCGCTAAATGTTTATAAACACAAAGTTGATCGCCTCTAAACGTGCAAATGTTTAAAGTAAAAATCATGCAAATAAAAGTACAAATATTTAAGTGTGACATCTGCAAGTATACAAGTTAAATTGTAATATAGTTTTGTTTGCAACGAAATACTTGGTAAATATTTCGAAGATCGTACTCAAGAAATTATAGATTGGAGAAATTATTATTAAATTAATTACAGAAATTAATTACTAATCTAATCAAGTCACAAATTAGTATTGTTGATCCAAATTAATATATTAATTTGAACTAATTAAATTAACTAACTTAAATTAACCTATTGGAATTTCCTATTTCTAATGTCAACGATGCGAGCGTTTAGCCTATGATCAATTAAATTCCAAATTATCTAATTAAATAATTAATTATCATTGATTGAATTATTTACCACCTGTAACATCCGCGTGCTTGAATCGGATTTGGAACAGTGATAGAGTACAATTGAGAATTAAAATATATGGTTGAATTTAGAAAGGTTTGGAGAAATCAAGGATTAAATAGTAAAGGAGAGAAAATATGGAGGACTAAATAGCAAATTATCCAAATTGAATTTTGAGTCATCATGGGAATTAGATTGATTGAGGAAGGGCAAAAGAGTAATTTGGTGGAAGATATTTTTGGAGGCAAAGTTTTGGGCCAAAGTGTAAAGTTGGAAGGTCTAAGGACTAAAAGTGCAATTTTACCATTTTTATTAAGTGAGATATTTTAAGTGAGATTTCTAGAGAATTTGAGAAAGGTTAAAAATCAATTATAAGTCAAAAATATCAGCTCTTTTCATGTTCAACCGTTCATGCCATTCTCTCTTCCATCCAACTTTTGATTTTATTCCAAATAAGTCCTTCCATCATTTTTAAGCCCTCCAAGCTCCAAAATCTCCTATTTTCTTTGAAATTTCTGAAAGAAAAGTATAGGAAGGGGTTAGTAGACACCTCAAACTCCTTATAGAATTTATTTTGAGGTGTTAGAGAGCATAGGGACTAAATTGAGAAATTTTGAATTCAAGGGTTAAGGTAAGAAATGGTTAAATTCTCATGACATGCATGTATTTTACTGTTATTTAGCATGAAAACTATTGAATTATAGCTTATAGCTTATATGTGTTTATGTGAAATTGAAGAGAAAGAGAAGAGAGGCAAGGATCAAATTGAAGACAAAGGAAAAGAATAGAGCAAGGGGTAAAAGAGAAGAAATTCAGCCTTTTGTTGTGAGTACTACAAGAATTTTAGTTTATAGTCTATTCTTCATAATATATTTGAGCTGTTAGCATGGAAATTGTTGTTTAATTAGGTGTTATAAAGATGATTAAGTGAGATTAGTGTAATAAAACATGAGAAAGAAAATGTTTTCATTGAAACAGATTGGACAGAATCAGAGGGTTAACTTTGAAAATGCACTAAAAATTGTGTATATAGATTTAAGGGTCGAATTATATATGTAATTAAAGCTTATTGTGTTTAGTTTCATATGCAAGAAACATTGTATTAAATGGATCTGTGTATTCTGAGTTATAACTGATTTTGTGTAACAAGGTCAAAGCAGATACGAGTTCCCCTGTTCTGACTTTGAAAAATCATTGAAAAATATAGAAAAATTATTAGAGACTGAAATTTATATGGTTAATTCATTAATTAGTATATTTTTAATAGAAATAGACGGGAACATTATTTGATCTCTGAACTAAAAGATATATAAATTTTAGTGAAGAAAGGTTGAAACTGTCAGGCAGCAGAGAATGGGTAACTTGAAAGAATTTACTGTACAAATTGGCTAAATTAAAAATTCTGGAAATTTTATGGTAGAAAAATGATTGAGTCTAGTTTCAGAAACATTAAGCGGATTATAATTTTGAATTCTGTAGCTCAAGATATAAATAATTTAGTGACAGTGATGCAAGTGGACAACTTTGAAAATTAATGTGAAAATAAAAGTAAGAGGTATATGATGATGAATATGTGTGAAATATTATGTGGTTAATTATAAAGATTGATTGTGTGATTAATTGGTGAAATTATGAATTTATTTGAGAAAATAAAGGTGAGAAATATATGATTATGTATATGTGAAGAAAAATATATATATGATGTGCAAGTTGTGGATAATGATGTTAAATGAGATTATGCCCATGTAGACGAATTAGAACCGTTGTGATATTAGTGGCATACCATTAAGGAACACTAGCGCGCTCTCTGATTAGCACTGTGTGTGCTCTCTGTTTAGCACGTCTCGTGCTCTCTGTTATTAGCACTGTGTGTGCTCTCCGATTAGCACTTTGTGTGCTCAGTACTTTGTGTACTCTCTGTTTAGCACTTTGTGTGCTCTCTGTTGCCCAGCACTTATGTGCTCTCTGTTCAGTACTTCGGTACTCTCTGTTTGTTCCGTTTATCCGATAGGTTCTATAAAAGTCTACTATGGGCCAAGTGGACAAATAAGATAAGTGAGCTATGGTTAAGAAAGCTATGATGGCTAGATTGTGAAAAGTGAAAGAATGTGCAAATTATGACATTGAGGTAAGTGAAATGATGAATACATGAAAGATAAGTACCATATGTGTATGTGTAATTAAATGCTGATAATTAAGTGAACTAATGTGGCTGAAAGGACTAAGTTGTGAAAAAGGGATGAAAATGTAATATCTACCATTGAGGTAAGTTGGTATATGAGAATGAATGTGTGTTATGGTGGCATTAAGGTAAGTTAAATGTTATATGCAAGAAAGGTTAGAAATTTTATACGCATGAGTATTGAAATGTTTGATAAAATTAAGCAATAAATAAATAATCATCTATTATTCTTGTAGTGCTTACTAAGCCTTCACCGGCTTAACGCGTTTATTTTAACGCGTAGGTACAAAGTAACAAAGAGAAAAGTCGAGTTCAGGGACCTCTCATCACATCACATCATCCTTTGGTGGACTCCAAATATAGGTTTTTTTTTTAAGAAAATGGCATGTACAATAGTATCTGTGTGAATCCCTAATGAGTGGGAAAAATGTTATCTCGAATGTTATGAATTATGAAAATGAAATAATTAATATATGATATTTCGATTTGAATGGTCTTAAAAGACATCGGTTTTTAAAGAAAATTTGCTGTTACTCAACTTTCTGTGCCTTACTGTAATGTAATGCTCTTATACCGGGTTTATACGTATAAATCGAGTATAGAGGTATTACACCACCCTTAGCTAAGAATACCCTCCCGGTCTCATATTCATTAAGGATTACCACCTAAGTCAAGCTTCCAGTCTCTTCCTAGGCATATGGATACACATCCAGTCTCACCTATCTAGATATTCTATCAGGGGAGTCACTCTCTAATATACTAAGTACTCTTGAATAAACAACCAATTTCATATAATTAATCACTTAACAAATTAATCAGATTAATAATCGAATCATGCAAGCTATAAATAAAGCACAATAATCTATCCTAATATTTATACAAGCCTTAATTGGACATATTGATGAAAGATAAATAAAATATTAGAAGAAAAGAGATAAGAGAATGCTCATGAATAAATATATTGAAGCCTTGGTTCTGAACAATTTCTGCTCACAAACATCTTCACATCAGAATAAGATCTTCTGAGTATGGAAGAATAAAAGAAAACTAAAACTAAAGAACTGAAGAAAGCAAATTGTCTGTAGAAATCTTTGTGCTTTTAATGCCCTAATTTGTGTACAGAGCCTCTTATTTACAGGTTAAAATATGTGCACTTTAGGCCTAATATGCCCCAATACTAATAAATGTGAGAAATCAAACATTATCTTAAAATATTGTCAAACACAACCATTGACGTCATCATTGCTTGTCACCCTCGTTCAGGTTACGTCTCGACACAGGAGTTACTACGTCTCAACACAGGGTAACTATATTGCAACACAAGGAGCGTGTCGTGCCACAGACTTTGCGTCTTGACTCGAGAAGTTTGTGCAACACTCTAGATGATAAAATGTATTCGAACTAGTATGATACATGAAATTGAACAGAAAAACATTACTAAGAAAATGGAAGTAAACATATAACTCTAGAACGGTATACAATTAACTCACAATTTCTAAAATCAAACAAATTAGTTCCCTAAATTACAAAACAAATAAATAAAATAATATTAAGTATGGGTACTCATCAAACTAAATATATAAATATATTTAGCATAACTGTCATCCATATAGAGTACTACCTAGGTCACATAAGACTTTTCGATTTGTATTATGCGGCTTAGGTTGGCTCGAAATTAAAAAATAAGCTCGACAAAACGGCTAAGCATGAAAGTAGTTAGACACATTATAAGCATAAACTCTAAACATTTCATATGATTACAATAGGTACAAACTTAACCATTTGAAACATTTAAATAAATATCCTAAGTACATGCCACAAGACCAAAATGAAATGAACTATTCAAACTTCGTTGAGTCGAAAACAACGATTTGGATACTGACTGTCGCCAGACTTACAAACGTCTGGATTAGAAATACTGTAGCAAAAAGATATAATATTAAGCAACGGTGCCTGCAAGTAAACGGATCAAATTGTAATATAATAAAGTATTACAACGAAACATACCGAGGATCGTACCTAAAGAAAATTGAATTAAATTAAAATTTGTTTTTCTACACTAACAAGACTAAACAGTTATAATTAAAATTATAGTATGAAAAACCAAATTTATATTAAATAACGGAAATAGCATAAATTAAATAAAACTAAAGAAAACAAGTTAACAGTCAAAATTAACCCAATTAATTAAGCAGAAGATTAACTCACATCAGTGTTTCTAATTAATTTCAGAATTTGGGTTTTATGGAATTAGCTATTAACTAACTAGTTATTACCTTTCGACCTCTAACTAATTAATTAATCGATCAATACTCACTTATTTTTAGACCTCACTTTCTTAATTGAGATGAATTATGATTTACTCGGTAAACTTATCTTTCAACCTTTTTATTCTAAATTACATTTTAGGGTCTAATCACACATAATTTAAGCTAACTAACTTGGAAATAATTCCTAATTCTCTCGTTAATTATTTCCACATCCGATTGTTAATTTCCCTAAAGAAATTGATCTGTTTTGATATTGATTTACGCACGAAAGTCGAAAGTCTTTTAACAATTACGAAAATAATGTCGATTGCAATTGAAAACAAAAAAAAATTAATAAAAACTTAATAAATGAAAGCTTGGATCCGAATCGAATCTAAGTTAGAACAAAGGGACATTTTTGTTTTTGAATAAAAAGACTAAATTGAAAGGAAATAAAACTGAAAATAAAATCCTAAAATCTAGTCTAATCGGCTCACTTGGTCAAATCCCTTAAATTGAGGCTAAATATCAATATTTATAGTGAAAAGTTCTGCCCTAACCAGGTCAATTAGATTAACATGATTTAATTATTATCACATTTATAGATAAAAACTATATTTAGTTATTGAAAATTTTTATTATTTTAATTTAACTAATTATATTAAATGATTTTTTAGATTTACAATTTTTATTAATTAATAATATATATATATATAATGTTATTCCGTTCAAATATATTTAAAAATTAAAATTTTAGAAACTTCAAATGAAATGAATCATTTTAAATTACGGGTTTCCTTAATGGAAAAAAATATCAAATATTTGCAAATATCCAAATCCTAAAAAGAAAAAAGAAAAAACATAAACCCAAATGGTTAAGAAAGAGCACTAAGACATTGAGTACCATTGTCATTCGTGCAAGCCTTTTAACAAACAACAGCAAACAATAATACTGAGAGGATAGTACTATACATTAGGGCAACCCTTGCAAGGGTTGTTACCTTCTGCTGCAAGATAGTAGTAGTTATAGTTTCGGCCGAAGCCATGTAAGTCGGATTAATAAACTACATTTCAAATTACTCATAAGGAATTCAGTCTTTGATTAAGAGTTCGTAAATATTTATTACTAGCAGAATCTGCACATGGAACCTGAACCGGTGCTCCCTTTTCGTAATCTGGTAGGCAAAAATTTGCGCGGACTAAGGGAAGAGTGTTGATGTTAGCAATTGGTATCCTTGTTTTTGTTTTCTGGGACTTGTCGTACAAACTGTCCTCGAATCCGTGGTCTCTGCTCAGCCAGCTTCTTTCTACTCTGATATCGAACCTGAAAATTCAAATGCCAATAAGAATCAGAAAGGAAAAACATATATTAAGCATTTAGAACTTGTAAATCAACTCAGATGACATAACCGTGCTGGGAGATAGCCCCATAAGATACCAGTAAAGCTGCACACTATTAGGGAAAATTGTGTTTTCCATAAGTCCAAGACGGTTATGTATATTGTATGTCCAACAAATATTTAGGTTTACTCAGAAGGTTTAATCATTTTTCATAAAATTTTGAACCACGCAATAGACTTACCTTCTTCTCAAAGCATCTTTCTTTCCTTTTCTGGCGGAATTTGTTCAAAGCAGCTTCTCTTTGAGCAAAACGGTTTTGATCAGCCCCATTACTGCCTCCAAACCCGATTCCACCAACAGTTCCACCTTTCCCCAGAAGCCCATTCTCACTTTCGAGATTTGATCCTCTACTATTTAATGCAGTGATGTTCCCATTCTGTCCATTGCTTCCATGATTACTTTCCGGTGCACTTCCATTTGAACTATGGTTACCAGCATTGGCTTCAACATGTGGTGCACTTGATGACCCACACTGGCAATCATCCTGGTTATCTAATTTCTGATTTTGGGGCATCTTATGGACATGATGGTGGTGGTAATGGTAATAGTGGTGATGGTGATGTTGCACTCGCACCTGTTGGTCTGTGCCCCCTCCTTTAGCTAAAGTCTTCTTGCCAATTGCAGCATCAGCCTTATCTTTTGCCGGAGGTTGCATTGCAGTAGCATGGCCCTTCTGGACAGGTTGGAAAGCCGAAGAGGGAACCGAAGTTTTAGATGCTGGCTTGTCATTGAGAGCTGCTGATTTGCTAAAGGCATTGTTAGTGGTCGAACCCATATCATTATTGTTACTACTTCCATTGGACTGTTGATTCGGAGGCATGTTATTCGAGTTCGAGTGGAAATTCTTCATAGAATCCGTATTAGCAGCCTCCAAGCTATTATCAAGAGGAGAACAACTACCAACATTTCCTACTGGAGCCTGATTAGCAGTTGAACCAGAATTATATCTGCATGAAAATGGAAATTACTTGGACTGTGAAATTGGGATATTTAAGCATTAAAAGCTACAGTTTCCAAATACCTTGAGAAGGCTGAAAGATCCGAATGTCTCAACACATTTCGCTCATGGCCACTTGTTCCACTATCTCCAACATCTATCAGTCTCTTTAAACTTAGCTCAAGGGAAGGCATTTCCTTTGTTTTGTAGATGACCTTACCTTTTGTATCGGAGACCTTGGGGAGGCCATCTGGGATGTCAAAGACTGCACTTTCTATCTGTGCATCAGTGTTCTTGGAGATGACACCTATCACATCAGCAGCTTGGTTTACCAAATCAACACCGAGTTTCTCACCATTAAGCTCCAATTGTGCCTTTTCTAGTTTCTCATCATCTTTACTAGGGTTGAGTTCAGATAATTTTTCTTGATTACCACCTGCTATGTTGGTATTGACCTTTTCACTTGGGTTTTCAAGCTGCAAAGCTGTAATTTTAGGAACTCCTATCTCTAAATCTTTTCCCTTAACTGCATTGTCTGGCATTGTGATGCATCACAATTTAATCAAAGAGAAAGAAAAGAACAACAACCGTATAAATAGCGGAAGTCCATTAACAGTTCCGCACATACCAAGTTCATCATCCAGACCGTCACACTCCCTCGTGATTGTTACAGGAACCCAGCTATTACCAAGCACTTCAGACCTTGAATGCATGACCTGGTCTCGTGCTGATATCGGCTGGGAGCTGTCGACCTCTATCGCCCTCTTTGTCCACGAGCTCTGCAAAGAAACAATTTAACGGCATCCCGAAATTCCAAATTAGCAATGTATTTAAGGTTTTCAGCCATAAATATATTGCACCAGTGAACATGTCATCAACCTTTCATCATAATAAATTGAAACCTTTGGATGAACACAAAGGACAGATGCATGTACAAATTCAAAGAGTCGTGTCTGAAACAATTTGGCTACCTATGCATGTGTATCAAAGTGCATGTCTAAAAGCATAAAATGCAATATTATACTCTAACAAGGATTATGAAATTGCTCAGCAGATTTGAATGATGACTCAGTGGAAACTAAAATAAGAAAAATTAAGATACTGATTGTATTTATAAGTGCCGTATTATTAGGTTTTGAAGGCTAATTTTACAACTGAAGTTGTCCTGATTCATAATAAAAGCAACAAGATGGAGTGTGGTCAAAAGAAACAAAAGCTTATATATAAAGCTGAGAAAACACTACATGATTGTTATAAAACCTATCGGTAAATTCAAATCAATCTTATATTTGACAATTAATTTTGGAATTTAATCATAATCGTTTTAATGCTTAAAGTATCATATCACACTGACCATTACAGTACTCAGAGGAACCACATAATACCATAAACAATGTCAAAACATAAAAGAAATTGAAAACCGAACAAAAACAGTTGAAAGCGTGGTCGAAGCAATTATAGTTTCAATCTATGACCAATAAAAACAACAAGAATAAGTAATGAATCCTATAATGAAGTATATAACTTCACCTGAGTGCCACTTCCATTGTCACTTCTGTCCTGCGCATTCAATCCCACACTTCCAATGTCATCCTCCTTATTATTTCGAGTATTGTTGTCTGAATCGCCACTCTTTGATTTTGAGGATTTTTGAGTCTGTATGCCACTCCCACTTCCACTACCACTAGACTGTTGAAAGATAACAGATGAAAAAATATTTTGCATTTTTCTGCTGTCTCATGTCAAGAAACTGGTAAAAACAACAAAAACATAAAAGCAGACATTTTGTATAAACATTCCATGATTTCAATTAGGAAACTTGCTATAGGAGCAACTTGCTTGCACTCAAGCAGCTCAACAATTGTTGGAGAAAAAGGAATATAAAGGACAGAGCTGAAATTGTTCATATAGTTTCATACATAAAATGAGTTAACTATAGTAACTCACGCTGTGGCATTTCCGCCAAACATGCTGCCAAAGATTTTTAAGCTCATTCTTTCGAATGGGCTTAACTAAAAAGTCGACTGCACCCTTGGACAAACACTTCAAGACTATGTTCATAGAATCATGAGAAGACATCACTGCACACAAAACTCACCAGGTGTAGCAGTTAAAAGTATCAATTGTAAATAAAAATAGGTATAAAATTGCATTGTTTTAAATACCAGAGGAACAAATAAGGAAATATACTCACTAATCACTGGAATATTCTTGCGAGTTTTGTGGTTCATTATCTTGCATAAAAGGCCAATGCCTGACAAACAAGGCATTACTACCTCACTTAAAACAAGATCAATATGATTGGTTAGTTCTTCCAAGATCTTCCAAGCTAGCAAACCATTTGACACAGCAGTAACTGCCAAGATTGAGAAAAAAACCTTAGGCTCATAGGTAATAGGAAGAAAAAGGGGAAAAAAACACAGTGCATAAATGGTGTATACAAGGTGAATGTATATATATATATAACAATCATATAAATATCAACCAAGAGGGCTATTTATGCTGGAAACAAATACAATATAGTTAAGAACAATCAAAATCCTCTGAGATATACCATATCTATGTTACTCAAACTTGGGTGTTTATTGATTATAAGCATGTGTTTGGCCAAAGTATTTTCAATTTTTTTTCCAAGGTTTTTCATGTATTTGGAGGGTCCTTTGAGGGTCATATCCAATACCCAAGCCCGAAAATATGTCAGAAAAATGAAGATTCAAAGCAACATAGCATCATATGACCTTAATGTTGGAAAAATACTATAATTAGGCTATAATTAGACAAACAAGTCAGTATGAATAAATTAGGAGTGACTGAATATTTACTTTCCTATATATAACACCAGTCAGAGTAAAAGAGCAAACCAAGAAGAAAATAAGCTGTCAAGTTAAAAGAAACTGTTAATACAAAATATTGTACTCAATAATAAAGAATCCAATCCACCGTAAGTTGCCCTTATGCAATAACAACAATGAAGTACGCCGTTGAACACTAATCTTCAGGTAACTTATGTCACTAGTCCAATTTTGACAGTATAAGATACTATAATATCATATAGCAAAACGAGAAATTCTATATTGAGAAAATTCACTAGCCTTCATAACCACAATTTCGCAGCAATGCGCAGACAACATGTCGAGTGGAGTCATCGTTTTCAACCAATAGAACCTTCAGAGACCTTAGTGGTAAAAACCTCTCCCAGCAAACTAAAGGACCACGAAGCTGAACCACCGCTTTCTTCCCATTGTTTCTGTTTTCCACATCCTCATTAATACGTGACTCGTCTTCATCTGAGAGGCCCTGCCCCTCACCCGTGACTCCATCCCTTATGTTCGTGTTCTCATCACAGATATGTGTATTCAGTTCAACCAATCCACCAGTCACGGGACCGTTATTATTCATTTGAACCATCCCCATCAACCAGATTCAAAAAGACCGACAAGGAGGAAGGCACTGGATTGAGTTGGTTCTTCTATTCCAAAAACACGCGTGCACATCCCGTTGTCTTCAAGATACAAACGTCTACAAACACAAACCTTCACCAGTCCCTACAGACTAGAACATATTAAAGATTTAGTGTTAGATGTCACCCACATATAACAATCATATATAAACCTGCATGTAACACTTATTCTCATCTTACTAACAAATATGCCTACACCCCATAAAACTCAGACCCCTTTAACTCAACAATAAAGCACACACATATAAATACGAGCTCTTGAAAACACTTAAGAAATTCTTGCATTCAACAGGAAAGAAGCCTAAGCTAGGTTATATTGCTATTTTTTTTTCTTTTTCTTTTTCTTCTTTTTTTCTTTTTTGATAAACAGATTATATTGCCATTTCCATTACTATTCAATTGAACCATCACCATCAACTGGATTCAAAAAGACCGATAACGAGGAAGGAACCGGATTGAGTTGGTTCCTCTATTCTGAGAACGAGCTTGCACATCCCATTGTCTTCAAATACAAACTTCTAAAAAACATAAACCTTCACCAAACCATATGGAAACGTATAAAAGATTGGCATTAGATGTCAGCCACATATAACAGCCATGTAACCTATCATATAAAACTTGCTCTCATCTTACTACTAAACCCAATGAACAAAAATTCATTCAACTCAACAATAAAGCATGGGTTTAAAATTTGGATGATCTTTGAAAGGTGACACCTATGTCCAAATATGTATCACAACAAAGACAAGTACTCCAAGCAAGATGAAGAGCCGGTGTATCATAGGAAAGCAGCCTTTAAGTTAGATCGTACTCCTCCATTTCCACGGCATACAAATTCATATTTTTCAGTTTCAGACAATTAGGTAGAAATATCAAAAAAACTGAAATATCAAATACTTACATTCAGCTTGTGATTCAAGAAACTTCAGTTTTTTGTTCTTCTGCAAATATATATATATATAAAGCAACATAAAATTTCAAATAATAATAATAATAATAATAACAACAACAACAATAATAAAGTAGCAATAGAATGCACTACTCATAAAACAATCATTTTTCGTAATGTTTAACGAAGTAAAAGAAATATAAAGAAACTAGAAACGTTTATAAATTGAAATTATATGCACAAAAAGAAAATGAAATCGAAATTTAAATTTAAATCCTCAATATGGTGAATTCAAAGTATTCAAATTAAAACAGACTGCAAAAACTCAATTAAACAACCAAAAGAAGAAAGACTATAAATTTCGATTTCCAGATTTTTTCCCCAAATTGCTTACAGTCCAAGAATCGTACTAGACCATAATTCTCAAATTTTACGTCAGTATAGTTGAAAACAGCACCAATTTTCTATGATGACAAAAACCAAAAGATATCGAATAAAAATGAAAACAAATATGGTTGTAATAAAGAAATAAAGAAGAAAACTAGCAGAAACATTCAAAAGTAAGCCGATTCAAATAACTTTAATGAATTGAATCACTCTTTATTCAAATAAATGCTTCAATGCCTTCTCTTTTTGCTCTTTGTTCACCCGGGGGACAGGGTTAAAGAAAGAAGAAAAAACTGTTCTTATTTTCCACTGGAAAAAGAAAAGAACTAAAAAATTGAATTTTGAACAACATAAAAAAATTATAATCAAATGAAAGAAAAAAAGACAGAGATTTGATAAACAATTACAAATGAAACCAGCATACGAATTTCAAACCCAGTTTCAGGAAAATTGAAAAAGGAAATAAAAAAAAAAGGTTTAGTCTTCCAATAGCAAACGAAACCCCAGAAACCGAGAAAATTGTTAACAAAAAAATATATTTGAATTTTAAAAAAATTCTGCAATTATTTACCTTTCGGAACTCGTTTCAGATCGATCCTCACTCCTCATCCCATTCTCTTAACGGTCGAAATTTTCAAAAGCTAAAAACAATGAAAATTCCAGAGGAAAAAAGCACTCCAAATCTCGCTTCCAATTACTCAAAGCACATTAAAAATCTAGGGATTTTATTTAATAAATAATATAAAGAAATTTTTCTGAATTTCAAAAGAAGATTTTGAGGGAAAAAATATGGCTTGACTGGTTGAGAAACGGCGAAGGCCAAAGATTGTAAGAGTAAAAAAAAACGATGAAGATACATAAAATAAAAAAAGATATTATTTTGCTGATGTGGAGATCACGTGGCTTAAGTAACGGCTCGAAGGAACGCCAGGTCAGCAAACAACGTGGGACTAAATCTGATGACGTGGGACCGAGATTTAAAGCTTGGCTGTCAGTAGTTTTGTGGTGGATCTTCGGCGATTCACTGAATCGTTTAAAGGGACATGTGGCACGTTGCGCGATCAGTTAATGATGCTTGGGGAATTTGAGGAGACGGTAAAAGTTGGACGGCGTCGTTTTCCAAGCGACCACTGTAAGCATAGCTCATTAGGCCATTGGCTGGGTTATTGAAACTAATGACGACATCTTTACAATTCATATGACGATAATACCCTTATACATTTTTTATTTTACCCGTCAGTTCTAGGGTTTTGCCATATCAGCAAATAAATATCTTCGCTGACTTAGGCTGCTTGTTTATCAGGCGGTTCGGAGTTTGGTTCGGGTTTTTCCCTCGCACCTTGGATTAAATGATATAAAAATATGAAATGTTTAATATATCCGAAAATTATTTATCATCTTTATATTTTATAATTAGTATGTATTTATGTATATTAAATTTATAATATCATTTTTTGTTTCAAAATTTTAATGAATTTCTTTAACAAATTATTAATAAATTGAGAAGGACATGTAATTACAAAATACTTTTAAAAATATTTAACTAATTTAAAATCAATTATATTAATGTTATTTAATTTTTAAATATTTAATATTAAAATAATATAAAATATATCATGATTTGAATATTAATATTCATATATTATAATTTAAATAATATTATTAATAATTTCTTACATATTATTTATTTTATATATATTGTTTATTTAATTAGTTTTAATATTAAAATTATTAATATTCGACTGTTTGTAATTTTATATTTATCTTTTCTCTATTTTAATTAATGAATGTAATTAATTTTTATTGTATTTTAAAATAAAATTTAATTACTTTACTTCGCACAGGTTTACTGTTTATATAAATTATTTGGAATATAATACATTTGTAAGATTTTGAATATAACACATGAGAAAAATATTAATTAAAATTTAAATAGTATTGAAAACTATTTTACATGTGATCATGTGTGTTAATTAAAATATATTTAATTTTCATTAATATTTTAATAAAAATATAAATGTATATTAAACAAAATAATTTAATGTGAGACAAAACTATGATCATAGTTTATTTACAATAAAAGTTAAGAAAATGTTGTAAAAAAATGTATAATGTTCTTTAATTTTCATGTAAAATTTCTGAAAACACTAAGATTTAAATAGTTCCATATTAGAAAATTATTTAATTTCAACTAAACAATGTTTAAATAAATTAAATCACTATACAAAATATAAAATTTGGACACTATAATGTTAAAATAATTCAAACAACTATTATCGTTTTTTATTAAGTTTTTAAAAATAATGTATGTGAAAAACACTTACTTTATTATATTTAAATAAATATAATTTTTTATATTTATAATAAAATATTTGTATTCATTCATATTTAAAATCAAAAAATCACAAAGATTAAAATAATTATGTAATTTCATAAAAGCATGATATTAGAAATTGAAAGTGGAAATTAATTGTTCAAAAAATGAAATTAAATAAGATAAATTCCTTTTCCTGAGTAATATAAAAATAACATAGTTAATAATATTAACATATTTCTAAATTAGATAATATTTTATTTATGAGAACTAAATGAGAAAATTAGAAAAGCGAAAGCCTTTCATAAATTAAATTAAAAACGCTTAGGGGTTTATGTCCAAATAACCCCTTCGCGTTTCCCATATATAAAAGGCAATTTTTTTCATGTGTAATGGGGTAGTTGGAAAATATGAAATTATAAATTAATATATAATAAATTTATATTTTGATTTATAAAAAATTATAACTAAATTTTGATCCTGCTCTAAAAAAATTTCTGGATTCACCTTTGCATAAAAACATATAAAATTAATATGGTTTTGCAATAACATAATGTCAACATTTGTATATTTAGGAGAAATGTATAAAAAGTTAATGAATAAAAAATAATATTTTTTCTTGATTTAAATTGATTGCTATAATTTATTAAGATAAATTTGAGAAATAAACCTTTAATTTATACTTTTTACTTGAGGAATCTCCTAAAATTTTAATAAAATCATTAGTTTTTTTATTAATTCATTATATAAAACTGAAAAACAAATATTATATTTGTGAATTTTCCTAAGGTCTCAATACATAGAGTTAACTGCATTAGAGGTCCCCAAACTATGATCATTATTCTAAATTAATCTTAAAACTTCAAAATCTATTAATTTCATCCTCGAACTATTAAATTATATTAATCAGATTTTTTTTGTACTAAAACTGTTAATTTAGTTATTAAGTCTTGTGTGACGTGCTTTTAAATGAAAATCTTTTAAAAAAAATAAAATGTTAGAAAAAAGCTAAATGAAAATTTAAAAGACAACTAAAAAGCATAACTCAAAAAAAAAAAACAAAGAAAACTTTGTTGTTAACTTATTTCTTCTTCTTCTTTTTTTTTTTTTTTTTTAAATTGTGTGGCAACGTTTTACCCTTCTTTTATTTTTTTTTTCACATTTGGCATTTTAATTTAAGTTTTTATTTAAATTATATTATTGTGAGAAATACATATTATTGTACTTTACTTCTAAAATCAAATATAAGAAAAAATAATCTAAATAATATTATTGTGAGAAATTATATTTTTTATTTCATATAAATACATCTCTCTCCTTTAATAATTGGAACCTAAATTCTTGATATAGTTAGAAAAATATAATAAAATCACGTAAAATTGGTCGATTAATTTAATATATAATTAGAAGACATAATTTTGAAACAAATCTAATTACCTTCTTATTGTAAACCACTTGAAGTTTTGTATTTTTATTATAAAAACAAAATATTTTTTTGGGTTAAAATATTAAGTTTTTGTGTTCTTCAAAAATTTGGAAATTAGTTATTATAATTTTATTTTTAAGATTTTTGTCCATCTATTTTTCAAATTTTAAAATTTAGATCCAACTGTTAATAATGTTAAAATTATTTTATTAAATCCAGGTTCATTAAAACGTTATTTTTTTGTTATATGACTACCAAGTAATTTTTTTTTTTAATTTCAAAATACCTTACCAACAAAATTAACAAAAATATTCAATGGTATTAACAATTAAACCTAAATTTTGAAATTTAAAAAATAAAAAAATAGATTCCAAATAGTTTTCAAGTTAAAGATGGTATAATTATGAATTTTATCTTTTTTATGAGAATTGAAAAGTTAATCTCTCTATTTTAATTTATCAAATTTTGATTATCGTATTTTACAAAAAATTAAAGTTAATCTGGCAATATTATCAAACCTCGTCGTTATCTTCAAAATTAATAATTTAACAATTTATATGAAAGAACATTTTAAAAATCAGTAATTCAATAATACATACGCTCCAAATTAGAAATGAAATCAACAAGTCAAGTTTATGAGTTTACTAATATCTAGACTAATTTTTAATTTTCATGAAATATGTGGATCAAATTCTACAAATTAAAGTAGGGGATTAACTACTTTATTTTATTAGAGTAAATGAATGAAACGTTGTAATTAAAATGGTTAAAGGTTATGTTTTTTTTTAAATAAAAGAGATCTTTCTTATAAATTTATATTTATATTTCTATTATTAAATATATAAGTAATTATTTAATTTTTAATATATTAATAATTCATGTTATATTAAATTTGGCATTTTCATGCATTTTATCATCTTCATATTTTATTTTTGTCATACTATATATATATACTTTTTTTTTAAATTAATTTTCCATGTCATGTTGGTGTTAAGCATGTCGTATTTAACATGATCAATAGTTTATTCAAAGGTAATTTATATTTGCATTTAACCAATTATTAATTTTTTAGCTACTCAATTATAAAAAATTATAAAATAATTATTTAAATTTTTATCATCAATACTTAAACGACTAATGGAAATATGATGTGTTAGCTTTTAAAACTGGTTTAATATTAACTTTAACCCTCAATATTTACACAATTTATCAATTTAGCCTTAATTTTAAAATTTTAATGGGTTAATTGAACAAGTGGTGAGGCTCTTTGAGTTCATTGAATATGGTAATAACAACAACGATGAAAATAATAAAAGTAGCTCAGCTAAACCGATGTCAAATGGTTCAAGCACGAATCTTATGAAATCAAAGAATAGTGAACCATCGAAGATTGAGTCATCTTAGCATTTAATGTTCAATCCAGTAATGAAAAATCAAAGTGTCAAGAGATAAGAATGGGAAAAGGTGAAATTTATGATATTGGGTTTTCAGGTGTTTTTCATTTTTGTTATATTTTTAATCAAATTTACCCGATATTTTTTAAACTTTTTAGGTGAAAAGGTCAAAAAAAAAAACTTAAAAATAAAAAGAAAAAGAATAAATTACACAATGTGTAAACATTGAAGGTTAAATTAGATTACCAAAAAAAAGCTTATTAATAATTAGGTAATTACCAATATAATTTATCTGTCATTTTGAAGCAAATTCTACATTTTATGGGCCGAGTTAGGTCGCAACCTAAAACTTTTAAAATTATTTGTCCAAGCCCATTTAAATAAGACCCAAATTAACTTGAATAATTCATATTCGTTATGATAAAATAAGATATTAAAAATACTTTTATATTAATATTTATATAAGTAATTTTAAATAAAATATCATTTTATTGAATTAGTAATTCAGATCATATTCTAAATGATCCTATTCATAATTCAATTTGAACGAATTAAATCCATCAAAAGAATTTGTTCGTACAATTAGCCCTCCTTATAAATAGTTATCTTATATAACATCATTTCACGATAACAACCTAATTTATTGTAGAGACGATTTATTATGTTTTATCTTAACTTTATAACAACTTTTTTCATATAATAACTATTATAATTATGAAATTCACTATTTACTAAACTACTTTTCTTTAATAGCCTCTTTTCTCATTTTATAGTAAAGAAACCTGTATTTCATATAAAATAAGACTATTCAGGAGCGCGTATAAATTAGTATGATGTGTAATTATATATATGAATTTTGATTTTGTATAAGTTTTATATATAAAATTTTTGAAATTTTATGTTTATATATTACATACATAAAAAATTATATTTAACCAATATAAAATAAATCGATGTATTTATTTAAATATGATGATTAAATCAAAATTAAAGTTTCAAGTATACATTTGAACTACAATTAAAATTTTATATATACAATTACACATTAAATCAAAATTTTTGTAAAATTTTAAGATTTATCCCGAATTTAAAATCTAAAAAATAAATTCTCATGTCCCAAAAAAAAAGGGTTAATAATTGTAAGTGAATAAGACATGTAAGGCTGTGGTTTAGCCCATGGTGTTTTACCTTTTATAATGTTTTACTTTATGTTTCCTCTTTAAACTTTGCATCTCATGCCTTCTTTGTGGCCATGGTTGAAGGGGGTTTCTTCTTATATGCATGTTTCCTTCGTCTTTTTCCTCATTTACTTTTTTCATATTGAAATTCACCCCAAAAGGGGCAAAAAGGATTCCTTACCTTATTCCCTTACTTGGACCGCCCTTCATCTCTATCCGTTTTGTACTTTTTTTCCTGTTCCTGTTGCCTTAAAAAATAAAATAAAGGTTATTTAATTTGTTTCAATCCAACCAAGTTTTTCTTTAAGTTTTAATATTTCCATTATTTTTTAAAGAAATTAGATTTGTAAATAGGTGTGAGCGAAATTCGATTCGATTCAAAAAAATAAAAAAAATTTGAATTTCAACATAGTCGAATCGAGTTTCGAGTTCAAGTCGAGTTGAATTTCACAATTTGAATAACTTGAATAATTCAAATAAAAAATTGATATAAATACTCTTTTAATTCCTATCAATTTTGAAAATAAGTAAATTGGTCTCTCTCAAATAAAATTACAAAAAAAATTCAAAATAATTTTCAAAAATTTAAAATAATTTTTAAAATTCAAAATATTTATAAAAAATCAAATTTTATATTTTAAAAAATTATAAAAATATATAAAAGAGTTAAAATTTTTAAAAATTAAAAAAAATAATTTTGATAACTAATTAATTATTCAAATTTATCCTACTCAAGTATTTTATTATTATTATTTTGCTTTAAAAAAAATTCAAATATACATGGTTTCAATTTTATGTGCTCTAACATAGAATTAGTTATATTGTAACAATATTTTTGTTTGACATGACTCGACTCGAATTTCATTTCACTCGACTTGATTCAAAATTTTTCAAATTTAATTAGAATAATAAATTAGAAATCATGAACTTGAAATTTTTTCACTCGATTTGATCAAATGCTCATCCCTATTTATAAGTAGACAAAGATTATTTAAGAATATATTTTTAAATAAATGCGTAATCAATTGAAATGATAAAATTAAAATTTTGGAAATGTTGATGTTTAAGTACAAGTTTCACTATTTTTAAATTTATTCTAAGTTAATTTCTTTTAAAGATTTTATATAATGATATAAAAAGATAAAAATAATCGCATAATAATATTTAGGGTTAATATGTAAATTTTTACTATATTTTTAAATGAAAATTAAAATTTATCATTATATTTTACTTAGATTGATATTTGTCATTATCTTTATATTTTACTTTAATATAATATTAAAGTTAAATAAAAGTGGTCGTTTTATAAAAAAAATTATTTTGTTTATGATATATATTTTATTTTTCAAGTTTTGTATTTCATTAATTAGAAATTCTAATTTAATTTATTATTTTAAATATTTATAAATTAAATTATCGTTAATTATTAAAATAAAATTTTTGACAGATTTTTTCTTATTAAACTTTGTTTTTAAATATTGAGTGATAAGATTTAATTAAAAATCAAAGTTGGATGTAAATTTAATAAAATTCAAAGTTTAGTACTAAAATTAAATCACATAAGAGTTGGATTGTAAATTTACTCATATTTTCAAAATACAATGGCAAACATCAATGAAAACAAAATATAGTGTCAAATTTCAATATTCACCGGTAGTGTGATAGTAAATGTACACTTTAATCCTAATATTTATTATTTTTTAAATAGAAGATTTTGGCTAATATATTAAAAGGGCCCTTAAACTATTATACATTGTTTAAATAAGCACTTATATTATTTTTATAGTTAAACAAGCCGCTAATTTATGATTTTTACTTGTCAAAGCCCTCGATTTTATTATTAAAGTAAAAACATTTTGTGAATTGGATGAGAATAGTTTATTAAATAAAAATAAAATACTATTTTAAAATTTCTTAAAAGTGTTTTTATACTTAACACACTTAATCACTTTTTTTCGAAAATTATGATTACTTTTTTAGATTTCATGTTGATGTTAAAGTATATATAATTTCTATTGCATTAACAAGAATTAAGATAAAAGCTTGAAATTCAAAATATTTTTAATTTATTATTCAAATTAAGGATTTTTATGTGTAAAAATTATAGGTATAGGTTTATTTAATTATAAAAGTAGTTGTTTAAACAAAATGGAATAGTTTAAGGCTTTTTTAGTACATTATCCAATACTTTTTAATTATTTGGCTTATATGTTTTTCACCTAAATAAACCCTTAAACTACAATAAGTTATTTAAATAAGCCCTTATAGTGTTTTTTTTTTTTTTTTACCTAGATAAGCCCTTAAACTATAATGACTTCTTTAAATAAACCCTTAAACTAGGGGTGAATCTAAGGGGTTGACAAGGGCTTCGTTCCCTTTAAAATAGAAAAATTTTCATTTAACCTCTTTAAAATTTTTAAAATTTTATATTAGTAAAGGTAAAATTAAACCTTTTCCCCTTAAAAATAATAAATTTTTTATTTAATCTCTTGAAAATTATATTTTTACTATCGTAAAAATTACAATTCAATTTCGCTCCCCCTAAAAAAAAAAATTTGAATTCGCCCCTGCCTTAAACTACAACGACTTATTTAAATAAGCTCTTATACTATATTTTGTATTTCGATAAACCCTTGAGCTATAATGACTTATTTAAATCCTTCTAGTTGATATTCCTATAATTTTCATATATTTTTAAGATTTGCTTCCTAGACTATGGATTTAGAAAATTTAAAGATACTTTCCAAGTTGCATCAGTACTTAAAAAAACTCATTACTATTTTTTTTTAAAAATAGTAAGCTAAAATAATATTAATAAACTACATTTATTCTAAAGTTATAGATTTACATCCATCAACCATTAGATTGTGATACAATTTAAATACGAAAGATAATTTTTTTTACTTATGTGTCTATCCAAATCAACAATTAATTTCCATGTAATTTATTTTATTTCTGGTGAATCATAAGGGGAGAGTAAAGTCCTATTAATAATACGACTAGCACGACTCGAACCCAGATCACACCTGGAACAATAAATACTTTTAATCATCATACCAACACACGGGATTCATTTCCAGTTAATTTATTAATTTAGATTCCATCTCATAAAAAAAACCAAGTAATTAAAGATAAGGGCTTTTATAAGTATAAATTAAAGAATAATAGCTTATTTAAGTGCAAAAATACTATAACGGTTTATTTAAACAAATCATTATAGTTTAAGGGGTTTTTTAATATATAAGCCTAATCATTACCTAATTACATTGGTATTCGACAGACTTATGACACTAATACTTCACTAATGACTCAAAAATAGTATTTATATTTATTAAATTGTTTTATTGAATTGATGTCATTAAAATCTCATAACTTTTTTTGTTGGATTTGGATTTCATCTAACAATAAATGTGACACTGAAAATTAAGAATTTTTATAAACTAAAAACACTCTCTCATATGCAAATTAAATTATATATTATAAATATGTTTTTATATTTTTATATAATAAATTAATAAAAAATTAATTATAATGAAATTTAAATTCAAAACACTATACATAACAAATAATCAACTTTATCATTATATATGAATTTATATTAAGTATGCCATAATAGATTATTACTGATGTTACAGTATTATTATAGTATTTAATTTTATTGTCATCGTTATTTTTATATTAATTGCAAATAAACATATCGCCCATCTAAACCCACTTAAGTGAGCGAAACTAATAGTATGGGTAATTAAAAAATATTACTATTCTTTCTTTAATAGTTTGTTCTTTTGCAATTTAAAATTAATAAAAGATATAAATTTCTTTACAATTAAATGTATCTTTCATAATTTTACTTTCCAAGTGCGAAAACATAAAACGTTAAATAGAAAGTTCGATGAATTCAGATTTTTACTTTTAAAATACTTTCTCCAAAGTCAAATCATTTTTGTATATATATATATATATATATAGGTGGGATCTACTTCTACTTACAAAAGTAAATTTATACTATTTTATATATATTTATATAGTTAATATTTTAACTGTTCAATCGAATATATCGATATAATAGTACTCATTATATATGTAAATTTTTAAACTAATCAAATATCTCTATTATATTGATATAAAATAGTATATATATTAACATTTATTCAATGATTGAATTTTTACATAAAATAAATAGTTAGAAATTTTTAATTTATGTTAAATTTGACATGTGTGATCTATATGAATAGAATATGAAATATGACGGTTAGAACGTTAAAATATTATTTGTATAAAAATATATGAAAGAGTGTAAAACTACTTTAATTTTAATATTGGTGTAAGTGAATCTGTACTTAACAAGGTTTCATATATATGAGTAATGGTTCACTTACATTAGTATAAAACTAGTAAATGTTTTACACCTCAGACTCTTGGATCAAAATTCAATCTATGAATAGAACTAAAACGTGTTTTTGATTAAAAACTATTTTCTTTTATTTTTTCTTTAATAATCATATCTTCCTTAACAAATCTCTTCTCCCTCTAACAATATGATTTTTTTTTTCTTATTAAATTCTCAACTCTCACCTCCTACTTATTTCAATGTCGATGATTTTGTTGTAACCTAACAACTGTTAATTATTTTTTAAATGGAGTGTTGAATGGAAGCGTCTGGCTGTAGTGACCAATTTGGTTGCCACTAAGATAAACAAGTAAAAAAAGTAAATAATGAATACATAAGATTGTTTGCGCAGTTCGATTTCCCTACATTTGAATAGTTTAGCTCAGTGAGTAATTCCATTATTTCTAATTCATATTACAACAAGTGAATCAAGTCTTATTACTCTCCAAGTATAAAGATCTCATTTTTGTACCTAAAGACTAAAACACACCTCTAAAATTCCCCCCTGAGAATTTAGGTTATAAATACAATCTGTTTACTTGCAAATGCCCTCAATGAACAATAAAGTGCTCTTTATGCTTTATTACAAAACCTATACAAGTCTCTCAATATATAGAAGTTTTCAAGACTTGTTAAGATACTAGTGATCAATTACAATCCGACCCCTTAATAATAAGGGCTATAAAATAGCAAAAGTATTATACTAATAAAGATAAATGTAAAGTGAATTGTTGGAGATTCATTGTTCAAGGAAGTCTTCAATGCAATCCCAATTGATTCTTCATAATCCAAGGGGTTTAATTATTTGATCCGAACAAATCAAATCTCCAAGGATAATTGCTCTAAATAGATTGGTCTTCAAAGTCGGGCTTCCATATATTCACAATGTTAGCACCATTCAAAGCTATTTCAATAAATTACAAACTTCAAATATGGCAAGTTAACAAATTGTCACAGGGACAATGAAAGTGGCTACATCCAATTGGCACTTAGCATGCCACTTCAAAATTGATCAAACTAACCGAATCAAAGTCAATTCAATTTGATCGATTTTCTCAACTAAAGTCGATTGGGTCATTTTTTCATGTTAAATTCGATTAGCAAAAAAATCAATCAAACCAATTGATTAAACTAATTGCTCTCTCGTACATCAAAGGAGTCCATTCCTTGTTATTGGTTGAATACCTTAGGAATATTCCTTCATTTGACTTGGAATCAAACTTGCCTTAGTGTTCACAATCTTTCAAAATATAGCAAGTGCTTCTAAACACTTGGAAGCACTTAACATTTGGTTTCCTCCACTTCCACATCTCATAGGTGTCATACGAGTCTTTGGTCTGATAAGAACCTTGTTGACCACATAAGTAACAATGTTCATTGCCTTAGCCTAAAACTTATGGGATTTACTTGTCTATGTACCCTTCCATTCGATCTCTTAGGTCTTGCGGTACCTCGATGATTGTACCACAATGCCCTTAACTTAAACCCTAAGCCTATATGTGATATATAGACTCCTGCAACCATGACATATTTGTTTCCTTGAACAAAATTTCATTTCTTTCTAAAAGAACTAAAAGAAATGAGAACAACTAATTCCACAAAAAAAGAAGTCTTTTTTCACGAGGTACAACTCAAAATTCCTAGTTATTTATTTTTACTAACTTAACCATAGATCAATTCCCTTTTATTTGAGAGTATTGAATACGCCCATAATTTTGAGCTTCATGTTACTCTTCCCAAGAGACAAGTCAGATCCAGGGAATCCCAATTCGATTGAATGGGATGACAATTTCTCATTCCTAATATGTAAAATAATAATTTCGATCAAATCACACATCGCAGTATAGTAAACCCTCTAATTTTTTAAGAGGTTTGTCTAAAAGATTGGCAATATAATTAGGAAGACATTTCAAATACCATACATGAGTTATTGGACATGCCAACCTTATGTGTCCCATTTGATATCTTCGTATCTGAGAATCAACAAATTCAAATCCACATTGTTCACAAAATTTAGGGCCTTCCTTTTGATTTACAATTACTCGATAATTTTCACAAGCACAAATTCCACTTTTTATAGGTCCAAAAATTCTTTCACAAAATAATCCATCTTTTTTCGGCTTTTTGGTTTTGTAATGAAAAGTATAAGGTTTTGTCACCTCTCAAACGGTTTCTCCATTAGGTAGGATTTTGTTGGCCCAAGCACTGATTTGTTGGGGAGAAATTGATCTAATTCGGAGCTATTGATGTTTATATCGGTCGATCATAGAAAAAAATTTCTGATTCATTTCGATTAAGCTTCCCTCTTATTAATATGGAAGTTCTTCTCAAATACAAGAAAATGATTCAGTTCCAAAGCCAAAGATCGTAATTCTCGGACGAGCAATCAAAAAGATTCTGGAGTATCTTCGGGTTTAGGTATTGTTCCTTTAATGATCGGAGTCCCAAGTACTTTTTGGCGAGCTCTAATATTATCAGATTTATAAGTATGCATTTCTTGTAAAATATGAGCAACACCAAATCCCTCTAAAGTTCAAGCCTCCATTTCTCCTACACGTTGTCCTCCTTGCTTGGACCTTCCTCTAAGTGGTGGTTGTGTAACAAGTGCCTAATGTCCACGGGAACGACTATGTATTTTATCATCAACTTGATGAATTAATTTCAAGATATAAGGTTTTCCTATTATAACAGGTTGCATAAAATGCCCCCGGTTCTTCCATCAAATATTCTGTTTTTTCCTGGATATTCGGGTTCAAATACCCATGGATTCGTTGTTTGCTTATTGGCTTGATATAATTCGGAAACACTAGTTTTCTCGAAACCTGTTGTTCATATATCTCATCAAATGGTGCTATTCGATAATGTCTACCTAGTAGACTCCCTACTAACCCAAGCGAGCATTCAAATAACTGTCCTACATTCATTCTTGAAGGTACTCTTAATGGGTTGAAGACCATATCAACAGGTCTTCCATATTGCAAATAAGACCTATCCTGTCTAGGTAAATTTTTTGAAATGATCCCTTTATTCCCATGCCTTCTAGCTACTTTATCACCTACTTTGATTTTGTGTTTCTGTGAAATATATACACGAATCATTTCCAGATTATAACCAGAACCCCTTTTTTTATGGACCCATCTCACATCGATGACTCGACCCCTTCCACTTATAGGTAATTTTAGATAAGTTTCCTTTAAAGTGGATACCTAAATCCATATATGGCCCGTAATAATCTATCATCGTCGGTCTCCACCCAAGATCCTAGCATCATAATTCCATTTTGTCCAAATTGCAGAATAAATAGGCTTTTAGGTGTAATATTTCGTTAGTGATTCTTTCAAGACCTTGGCTTGTCACATGAATCTGAATTTCATATTTTCGTATGTGAAAAGAAGTATAAATATCTTCATATACTAGATGCTCTCTAATGAGTACCACGTCCTCAAAATTGTAACCTTCCTATGGCATATAAGCTACTAGTACGTTTTGCCCGAAGTGAGTTCGCCATTAACTGTAGCGGTAGCGTCCGCTAAAATTTGTCTCTTTTTAATGCATTTACCGTGCCGAACTCGAGCAATTTGATGCATACAAGTATTTTTGTTGGAACGTTGATACATAATAACTAATGGAATGCCTAGAGCATCCTATTGCTCGATAAAATAATCTTGTCAGTATCAGTAGAAATTGTAACAGCCCGTTTTTCAGTGGTGTCGAAAACAGTGATTTCGGTATCACAAATCCGACGAGAAATTTTTTTATAAATGAGTGATTAAATTAAATTAGTCAATAATAATTTTATTTAGAATTTTGAATTGAAGAATTTTAATTATTAAATTAAAATTTTGTATAAGTGGTTTGGTTCAAAGGTTAAGTGGCTTTAGAAAATGAGGTATCGGGACCACGTTTCTGATGTTAAGGGCCATAAATATTTTTATTAAATATTTATAGATTCTTATTATATCTGAATTGAAGTTTGGTTGGGTAATTTTGATATTAATTGTTTAATTAAGGAAAAAGGAGTAATTTGTAAAATAGGTAAAAGTTAATTGCTATTGAATAAAATAAAAGGGACCAAAGTGGTAATTACACCATGGTCAAAAAGTCCAAGCGGTGGAGGATATGATTATCTTCCACTAACTTTTGGGTTATTTATTTATTTAGTCCTTTTTAGTTTAAGGCTAATTTGTAAATAAGTGAGTTTAATTGGAATTCAATTATAATTGAAGGATCAAATAGATAAATTAACCTATGGTATTTTAGTGGATGGATTATTATGAGTTAAATTGATCATGAGTATAATTAATTAAGGCTAAATAAGTGATTAATTAAACTAATCATGAAAGACTAAATAATTACAAAATTACCATTAGGTATAAAAATGAAATTAAAGAAGAAAAATCACATTTTTTTTCCTAATTTCTTCTTCTTCTTCACGGATAAGACAAGAAAACCTAGGGTTTTCCATGGATGAACTTTGAGCTTTGATTTGGGTAAGCAAACCTTAACCGTTTTTAGTAATTTTTATGTTTTTGAGTCCGTGTTAGCCTGATCTAACTAATCTAAGGACTAAATTGCGAATCTGTCAAATGTTGTGAATTTTACCATTGTTGAATATGTTTGTCTTTGAAAGTTTTTGATAGTTTTGGATACTTAATGATTAAGTTGGATCTTTTTATAAAGTGATTTTTGATGAAATTAGGGTTTAAGGACTAAAATGCTAAATGATGAAATTGGATGTACTTTAGGTGAAATAAATGGATTATAAGGGCTTGTATGAGATCAATGTATATTTTGCTGGGTTGAGGAGAAAATGAGTATTTTGCATGTTTTGTGTTGAAAGGACTAAATTGAATAAAAAAAAGTATGAGGGGTAAAATTATAATTTTCCCGAAAGGATCAAATTATGTTAAATGATTTGATTATGTGTTTTAATGTGAAATTTGAATGAATTGTTGATTTAGATTACAATCGTACCCCGGATCACGGAAAAGGGAAATTAGCAGAATAGTCCTTGAAGTTTAACCAACTGCAATTTCATCCGGTAAGTTCGTACTATTAACTTTTAAATTTGATATTTGCAATTATATATTTATTTTGAATATATTCCTAATGATGGATCGAGACTAAAGGCTTGAGGAGTATTCTGATTCTGGCTCAAAAGAGCATTATTCTGATTTTGGCTTAAAAGAGCGTTATTCTGATTCTGGGCTCGTAAGAGCGTTATTCTGATTTTGGGCTCGTATGGGCTAAATATTGTCTGTGCTCGTAATGAATTAAAGTCTGGAGAATTGAAAGAGATTAAGTTCGTTATTATATACATGATTATGAATACATACTCGTTATCATCTTTTAACTGATCTGTTTATTCTGTAAGAAAAAGATATTCGCGAACTTACTAAGCTTAATAAGCTTACTCGTGAATCTGTTGTTGTTTTGTAGATACGTTTTGCTGTTTGAAGATCGGATCATCTCAAGGAAATCACAGTATTGCGGAGCTTGTATGGTAGAATTTTACATCACTTGGTCTTATGGCATGTACTAGGATAATGTTACATTTTTGCTTATATATAATGAGTTTGTGGAAAACCTTGCTATGTTTGATAAAATGTTGAGAGTAGACTTTAAGTGACTTGTATTGACATAAAAATCATGTATTGTGTTAACTTAAATGCTTAAATAAAGATATGTATGTATGAAGTTCATGAACTTGTGTTTGGTATAAATCTTGAGATCATGCATACTTGTTTCGGTGGAACTCATGTATGTTTCGGTAGAAGTACGGGGTAAGAGAGAAGTTGCTCACTGACTTGCGTTGTATCGGTAGTTAAATTGTGATTACCGATAGTTATTTGTTTAGAAGTATCTGTAGTTTGCATACTTGTGTCGGTAGAAATTCCAGGGTGAGAATCATAGCTCTCTGGAGTTTTTAGTATCGGTAGAAGTATGAATTGTTTCGGTAGTTGTATTACATGTATCGGTAGAATCATCTCGGGTATCGGTAGAACTCTGTAATATTTTTGAACTGTTTTCTGACTTGACAACTACCGATACTTGTTCATCAGGTACCGATAGAAATATCCAAAAAAATGGATTTTTTTTGCCCCTGTTGAGTTGTGATTATAATCGATTGATGATTTATGATGTGTTGGGTGCATATCTTTATTAAATAAGATTGAATGAAAAAAATGAACAGCGATATATGAACAGTAAGACACCGAAATTCTGACCGACGACGGTTTCGAGTTTTGAGTGTTACAAAAATGATATTTCCCTCATGATCGACTATAGCGGGAACTCCTAAATCTAGAGCCACTTGGCGTTCCAATCCAGTTCTAACAATGCACTTCTCGAAACGAGAAAGCAGAACTGCTAGGCGTTAGGGGTGAGCAAAATTTGATTCGATTCGAAAAACTCGATAAAAAATTCAAATTTTGAATTAAATATAGTCTGTGTTATTTGAGTTAATCGAGTTATTCGGATCAACTCGAATAAAAATTAAGTTTTTCGGTTTAACTCGGATACAAATTACACAATTCGAGTTATTCGAAAATTCGAATAAGAAAAGGCAAAACTACATCGTTTTGATAAATGTTTACCCTCTCTAAAATTAAAAGTCAAAACTATTAAGTTAAAAGGTAAAATTATGTTATTTTGATAAATGTTTACCGTTAAGTTAAAAAGGCAAAATCATTATATTGTTTATGTAGTTAAATAATCTTGTATTTCGTTTACTAGTTAAATAATCAGTCCATGTAAACGCAACATTGAGTATAAATAATAGGATTCGTTAACTCGACTCGACTCGATTCGAAATTTTTTGACTATATTCGATCGAAAAAAATTTCAAATTGAGTTCGGATGAAAAAATAGGATTTGTCAACTCAACTAACTCGAAATTTTTTGACTAGATTCGACTTGAATCGATCGAATACTCACCCCTACTTGACGTTGCATATTAGAACTCATTAAAGCTTGATTCGCGTCATTATGCTCGATAAAAGTAATGAGGGAAGCTCCAATAGAAAAATATTGGAAAGGAAAAATACTTCGAAGATGAACTTGTTCCCACGCAATAGTCAGGAATTCTTGGCGGTATTGAGCTGGAACAACATGTTCTTCCTGAATACCCTGATTCAAGGCCAAAGAATTTCCTACTGCTACCATATAATATTCCTCTCAACTTGGGGATAAACAAAGTGTCTGTGCTTTTTTTTTTTCTTCCAAAGATTTTATAAAATGGACTTTCTAGGGACCCTTAATGACCAATCCTGGCATGAATTGCTAAAGATCCGATAAGTCCAACATTAATCCCTTCAAACGTGCCAATTGGGCAAATGCGTCCATAGTGACTAGGATGGATATCTCGTATCCTAAATTAGCAATTTACCTAGTCAATCCTCTGAGGCCCAGATAACTCAATTTTCTACCATGCATTATTTGTGGCAATGGATTTGTTCGATCCAAAACTTGAGACAATAGGTGTAATCCGAAAAAGGATTCATAAGTGGTTGTTAATGGAGTCGAAGTTACCAAATTCTGAGGAGTCGGTATCAATTTATGCCTAATTGCTCTGCATATAGTTCCTCTATCTACATTTTCTAAACGAACCAGAGCCAATCCGAATTGATCTTGTAAAAGATCCACTGCAGGACGAATACACTTATTTTTCAAATGGTTCATATCGTCAAGTGTACCCATTGAAAAGTTCATTCCAATCAAACGATCCACAACTGCCAATATATCTTGCAGTAACAAAAATGTATTGTTCTGAGGTATATTAAGATTCAATCTCTGGTTCATATTTCGTCGACCAATCTTTCCTAATTCACATCTTTGCTGAAAGAATTTCTTTTGTAATTCCTTACATAAGGATTCAGAAAATACTGAATCCCTGCCTACACAACAAAATTGTTGATAAAACTCCAAAATGACATTTTCTTTTTACCCAATTTTTTTCCTTATCGGTCAAAAAATACAAGAAAATCTCAGGGTAGCAAACATTCTCTAGAAATTCTTTGGCCTTGAATCAGGGTATTGAGGAAGAACAAGTTGTTCCGACTCGATACCGTCAAGAATTCCTGACTATTGTATGGGAACAAGTTCATCTTCGAAGTATTTTTCCTTTTCAATATTTTTTTATTGGAGCTTCCCTCATTCTTTTTATCGAGCATAATGACGCAAATCATACTTTAGTGAATTTTAATATGCAACCATCCAAACTCCCTTCACAACATGGAATTGCAAACCTTTTGTACTATATTACATAACTCGAAGTAGGATATAATATCAAGATCTTCTTTTATCTTAATCTTAGTCCCCCTCACATGCCTAAAATATGGGTCATGCACAAATACCCACCCACATGCAAGTTGATGTAATATTCATCATCACACATTTGCATTTGATCTGCAACTTTTTGAAGAACCTCCTGTTGAGATGAGGCAAGTAATAACCATGGATGGGGCGCATACCAGTATATTTTCTGCCTTGTTCCTTTTAACTAGCTTTCATAGTTTCCTTTTTATAAAAAAAAAAAAAAAACATCTAACAACTAAAATAGTTTAGAAGCCATTTGTTAGAGTTTTTGTGCTTTAAATGGTCACTATAATGAAATTGGAGTTGTAATCTAAAAATGAATATATAATTTTTTTAAATTTGAAAGACAGTAGAAAGTGACCAAAGAAGAGCATTGGTGCACGTGAGGGCGGGGTCACCCAATACAAGCCAAACATATTTTTTAAGATTTTAAAAAACAACCTTCATATGTTGAAGATAAAGATGGCTCTTTGGCTTTAAAAAAAAATAAAAATGTTGTTTTTAAATTTTCAATCCATGAGGTAATATGTTTTATAAAGGTATTTAAATCTCATTATCGTCTTTTTATTCTTTTCTTTATGTACGAGCAGACAGATAACCTGTCCCAAGGGCAACAAATCCATTTCTCATACATTTAACTAACTTATATTTCGCTTGATTGTAAATTTATTTCTTTTTGAACTAAAATAGACCAAATACTAGATTTAATTTTGAATTTCAAAATTTAAGTTTTCAAAATCCCTGAATCCAATTCAACAAATATTTTTCACAATCTAGTGCTTTTTTTTTTTTTGCGTTTACTTTTTTTTATTACCTTTTACATGTAATTATCTTATTGAATTATCCGAATAATAAATTATATCTCATTAAAAATATTTCACATGAAATTTCACATGTCAACTTTCTTAATAGCACTTTTATCAAATCTGTTAAAAAAACAATTTGAAAAAAGAAGAAGAAGTTGATGGCCAAAAATACTCAAAAATACAATTAAAACCATTTTGACAAAACATGTAAATTTTAGTGACCAAATTTGTAATTAAACCTTAATTAAAAGTTATAACGTCTTTTCGTGTTGATTAAAGAAAAGAAAAATAGATTTCAATGAAGTTCATCAAAGATAATCTAATAGCCGTAGATTTTAGCCTGAAAAATATAAAATGACCTAACAATCCACTAAAAACCTCAAACAGCTGATACAGGGAAAGGTCTACAATAAATGAAGTAACTGAGTACTAAATAAGAAGTGAGCAAAGTGATGTTGCTCCAACTCTTGATTTTTCTTTAAATACCGGTGTCCAACACCCATATTTGACGGGCATCTAGACATCGGTATGAAGATATAACCCTTCTAAGCCCCTCCAAAAACATGGAAAAACTTTGAAAATGTTAACATACGGAGTGGCAATCTAGTACCCGACACTCAATCCAGAGTCGGAGTAACATAGAAGGAAAGAAAGCTCAAAAGAGAACACTAAATCACATCACAATTATATAACAATAATAACTTCATTTCCTTCTTTCTTATGGTTAAGAAAAAACTTGGTTCGGAGAAAGCTTGAAGAAAATACATGCTAAACTACACACGCCGTAATGCAACATATGTTGTTCGGCACTACATGTGATCGGCCCTGACATCATCCTCACTGATTCCATCACCGGCATGCCTGATGACCAAATTAAGCAGATATTACTTGCAATATTTTCTGGCTAGGCATATATGATATTTCTTATATTTCTATAGTTGCACGAGACATGACTCGTTTTATACACTTTGCATAGACACTATTTATGACAACCAATTTCAAAACTTAAAGAAAAATGACACCATGTTGCAACAAAAGGTTTCACAAAGGCATTCATCTTACTGCTCCGGATCTAAGTATAAAACAAGGATGCTGCATTTCATCTTCATACCAAATATCCAAACAATGTTGGGCCTCATCACATTAATGTGTCCTCTAAAAGTTTAAATGGTGTCACAGATATACATCCGTTATTCCATGAAATGCATATTCATTTTTCTTGTGACTATGTATGCCAAATAGAGACAAGAATGCTATAAAATCTATTAACTACAGTATGATAAGTGTCCTTACCATGAAGAGAGAAATGTGATGAATGCATTGCAACAAATAATGCAAAATAGCAGGCCACTGTTTAAAGAATGAGGTGATCCCAAAGGGACTATTTTAATTAAAAAGCATGTTCCGTGAACCAAGTTCGAAAGCAGGAAGCAAAATTTCATTTTAGAAGGGTTGAGGACAAACCGCCAAGAAGTAGAAAGATTCCGGGCCTTTCTGTCCAATTGAAGATTTTCCAGGGCAGTTGAAGCTCGAATCACATCTTCTGGGGTATCATCATCATACCTCCAACTGTACTCATCTTTCCTGTAACCGGACACAGAGGGTCCCGCTCTCCTGTCTAATTTGCCAAAGGTATTAAATGAGAAAAAATAGCAATCAAGTAGATGTGTGTTTTGTAACCAACACATAAGGTAGTCACTTACCAGATGAATGCGAAACAGGAGCTGGCCTGACAAACAAAATGCAAAACCAGTCAGCTTTTAGCAGCATCTGGAACAAAAATGGAAAATAATAAAGATGAAGAAATCAAAACTACAGCAGGTGAAATTAGACCAGCACCTTCCTAATGGGGGTAAGCCGACAGAAACAGTTGATGACGAGGATCTTCTTGTATTTCGAGACTCTAAACTAGATGAGGACTCAGTTTCTTGTGGTCTCCTCCCAGTTCCCCTAGCTTGCGATATGTTCTGGAAACGTCATCAGCAACAGTGAGCCATTAGTTTTCACATGCAAAATTATTTTAGGAACATTAAAATGCAAAACCTTAGTCAGATACACTTATATAGGGATAGAAAATTTTTAAAAAGTATGAATATTCCCAAGCCGTACTCAGACTACTATCCAACACTAACACCCAAGCAACATAGATAAAAATATATATATAACAGAGATTAACTAACGTCGAACTTCAAGAAGCCTTCCAGAACATCCAAAAGCACAGGTCCACTATTCCTGTTTCTGCTGAGATCATAACCGCTTTTGCCACTGAAGTCTTCCAACTCAGCTTTCCAAGAATCTTTTTGCTACAACATAAAAGAACAAATATCCAATGCTTCACCGGTAAGCTTCAAAGAAATAAAACCAATGAAAAGAACGACCATAAAGCAATGATCATATTCATAACTGTAATACACTGAAAATTACTTGATTACCAAATTACATTCTGGCAGATAAACCTTTAGTGTGTGATTTAGTTGCGCCCAGTCTAAGTACTCGCATATTAGTGCAGTTAAAAGTCTTCCTGCATTTGGAAGTTCAAGGTGCACATTATCATACAGAAGAACAGGAAAGGCAAACATAGAGAAGATATCCGAAACATAATAAATGCAACAAGAGCATGACTTAACAATTGAGAAATGAACTACTTAAATTTTAAAGACCATACTCAACGACCAGCAACTAGCAAGCCAGATATAGATTTAAAGATTACTAATGCAGTAATAAAAACATAAAAAGTATATAACAAATTGATATATCAAGGTGCATGTAAATTGGAACCAAAACAATCTTGGACTTGTTAGTCAATTAATACCAGGAAATAATAGCCTGTGAAGAAGTAAGATTTACTATCTAAATAAACGTAGGAAAAATTCTGGTCCTAAGGAACAAAAGGAAAACTAGATACTAGTCTTTTCTTTAAAAAATAAAAGGAGAGCCAGCCTATGTTGCTCCGACTCTTCAGTTTTCTAGAAGTATCCATATCCAACAATCATGTCCAATACATGGATATAGGGATATGACCTTCGAGAATCCTTCAAATACATGCAAAAACTAGAAAAAATCTAGCCACACCCATGTTAGGCACACATGCATACACAACGATGACACTCAAGTACGAGTAACATAAGAGCCAGAAGTCAAATCACATGCAGGCTACTGAATAACTTCAAATAGCATTATAAAAATAAGGCTTAAAAGTTTAATAGACAGACCCAAAGGAGAAGCATGAAGTCGTTTAGCACGATCATTGCAACTTCCCAATAATGCAGGAGGTAAACCTTCTTCTTTTTCAATGACTCGATCTTCCTCTTCTATTGCTTCAAAGACACTTGCCCTAAGTTCAGCCTAGCAAAAAACCAAAAGGGGTGACAAAGAATTGTTAACCAAAAGCAATTCAAGTGCATAATTCATTGGAAACTGAAATACCAAGTACATTAAAATTACAAAACAAAGAGGAAAAACAAGAAACATAAAACTCAAAGGAGAAAACAGCTTTCTTAATTCAAAACTTCATAAAAGCAGCAATCATTTAATGATAATAACACTACTAATGATGGCTTCATTAGATCGGCACTTGATATGCCCCGTGCCCTGGCCCACTTTTCTTTCATCCCCTGTCTAGAAACCCTAAACAGACAGACAAGTGAAACAAATTTCCAGCACTTGGAAATACAAGAGAGAATTCAACAATCGTCGTTAACTTTGCTCAACATCCCTGAAAATTCAGGAGACAACTTTCTCCTCTTTTTCCATTAGAAAGAATCAAAACTCAAAACAGATCATTTGAAGTCTTCCAAAACTAAATTAAATATAAATAGTAGATACTCCCCATCTAGCAAACTGTTCCCACTTCAATTACTCGAAAGAAGTTAACCTTTTCATTAGCAGCTAAATGGTGCACTAATCCCATTTTGTACCTTCCACAAATCCAATATATTTCAAAGAAATTATCAGCAAATTTGCTCAATTAAAGCGCTTGAAAATAAAATATCCAGAATACCCAGATGCAAAGACACTACACATTCAAAGTTTCCAGCATATAACTAAACAAAACAATAGCAAATTTCCTACCCTGCTAATCACTCCTCAGTACTTCAAAAAAATAAATAAATAGCATTTCCAATTTCTCTAACTTTCCCCCAAATAAAACCACACCTAGATGCTTAAAAACTAAGAAATCTTAACTTACGGACCCTACATTAATAGCTAAAGATCTAAAAACCCAATTCACCCATTCAAATAATACTAAAAATACGTAGTTTTACAAAATTAAAATCATTCAGGACACGAGATCCAGCCAAAAGAGGATCTTTTTACTCATCTACAACTTAAGAAAGCCAAATTCTTCAACCCAAATTCTTTCGTTCTTTCACGATTACGAGAACCAAACACGAAATTCTATCAACAAAACCAAAATAATAATAAGCTTTTTTTCTTACCCGGATCTTAGCTAGAACCCCTTTCTTCTCAAGGGTTCGTGTAACTAGGGTTTTCAAATCCATCATTTCTCTCGTGTAATCATCCATTCTTTAAATTTCCTAGAAATTTTAAGGGAATTTTTTTTTTCTTTTTCTTCTTTTGGTGACAAAGAAATGAAGTTTGTTTTGCTACGAGAGAGAGTAGAAATGGAAGCAGCAAATTATAATTTTATATAACAATCTTTTTCCCTGTGAATGTGGGATCCACTAGAGGTAAAACGTGATACCGGCCGTTCGATCTTGTAATCTGACAAGAGATCCCGCAGATTGTAAAGTGTGATCTTAACCGTTGAATTTCTATGTCTCGCAAGGTAGTCATTACCGCATCTATCTATGGATGTACTGTTTTTTATTGAAATTGATATGCAGATATCGGCCTATTTCAGTGTACGATTTTGAATTTATAAGTGTTTCTGCAAAAGAATGTTTAAAATATAAAATAAATTAAATCAAATAATTTTAACTATAAAACTATTAATCAATTATATAAAATAATCATCAATAAACTTCACAAATAAAATTACATCATTCAATTAATATAAAATAATAAAAAAAAAAATATCATCTTACATATTAAATAATAAAATCCACAAAATTATTGAAAAATATCTACAATGAAAGTTTAATAAAAACACATACACAAAATTGTGTTTGTGAAACATTTAGAGATTTTGTCTTTTTTTCTTCCATTAGGTTGTTTGTTATATAATTTTTTTTATTCTTTATCCTTTTTTTTCTACTTTAAATTTTAAACTTGCTACTTTACTTTGGTTAAAATTTAAAGTTGGCATATTATGTGAAAAAACACCTATCTAAATTCAATTTGTTTAATAATGGCAAAAAAAAAATTCGATTTGTTTGATAGAAATTGTAACACCCTTAATTCATTTTCATCGTCGGATTAGGGTTATGAAATGTCACAATATAATTTGAAACGTTTAACTTCAAACAGAAATAATTATTCAAAAATATTAACAACATTAAAAAACATATTTATCTAAAGTTCAAATACACTTATGGGCCTTAACTCGAGCTTACGGGCCCTAAAAATAGTTTGAGAACATTTAAGGACCATTCTGAAACAAAACAAAAAATATTAGAAAATTTGAAAATTTTGAAAACAGTGGTCACACGACCATGTGACAAAGCCTAGGCCGTATGGCTCGAAGACATGGTTGTGTCCCCAACTGTGTTTAATTCGAAGTATGAGACACACGACCGTGTCCCAACCTGTGTGGGTATTCGAAATAGGGTCACATAATCGTATCGCAAACCATGTGTCAGACCATGCAGCTCACTAACTTGGATCACACGACCATGTGAGGAGATTATGTATAGCACATGATCGTGTGACAGCCATTGTCCCAAGTCGTGTGCACCCTAAATAACCCCTAAAGCAAGCCAATTCAAACACCATTTCTTACACATCAAGCCAAACCATTTCAAGATACTTTCACATGATTAAAACACATTTAAGGACATCAAAAACATGCCAAAAATCATACATCCTATATCTAACCAATGTTCCATCACTAAGCATCACAATTCACACAACAACACTAATTCAATTCAACATTCCAAGTTCACTCATTAAGTACATACCAAACATACTAAATAACCATTTCAAAAGCATACCACTCAACCATGAATTACCTAGTTCAGAATAATTTCATTATACTAAACTTAAACTTACAGAATACATTATGTTAAACAATCAAACATAATTTCATTATATCATAAGCATAGTTTTCTTTTCTATACACACCACTTCACAATGTTAGTAGGTGTAAAAATGCATATATATAAATTCAACCAAATCATGGCATATAATATAACAAGCATTTCCATTTCATATTTCATCCATCACATATATTCAATAAGCACTCTTTTCATCTCAAGTACTCGAATCACTATAGTTCATGTCATCTTTCAATATCATAAATCATTTCATGTATTTATATATTTTTTGAAAGCTTTAATTACTCGTCAAACCAAATGAAATGACATCAGATACTCGAGATATGATCACACTAGGTGTAATTGTATCATGAAACTGTATATGCTTTCATAACCTGTAATTGTATCATGTAACCATATGTGCTCACACGAGCTGTGAAATGGGCCTAATCACACGAGTTGTGGATCAGGATTGTAACACCCAAAACCCGACGCCGTTGTCGACTAGGGCCCTAGAGTCACTCGATTATCTATCATTGTGTATCTTTTAAAATCATGTTAACCATTCTTACATTATTAAAGAAATACACCCAACACATCATAAGTTATCATTTACTTATAAATACAATTCAACAAGGGCAAATAGGTTATTTTCCAGATTTTTGGAGACTTCTACCAATACCTATTAGACAAGTATCGGTAGTAATCAAGTCAATAAACAATTATGAAATGATGCAGACGTCTACTGATACTTGTGATAGTTCTGCCGATACAAGTATAATAATTACCGAAACTAGTTGTGCTTCTACCAATACTAAAAACTCCAAAGAGCTAAGAAGTCCTACCCTGCAACTTCTACCGATACAAGTATTCTAACTACCGATACAAATATGCCCAGTACTACCGAAACTTGAATTTCAACTATCGATACAACTCAAGTCAATAAACAACCTCTCTCTTACCTTGTATTTATACCGATACAAGTAGCAGTTCTACCGAAACAAATATGTAGAATTCTCAAATTTATACAAGTTCATCCATAAAACTTCATTCATAGACTTAAGGTGCAAGAAATAACACTTTTGTGTTTAAATACAAAACATATACAAAATACTACAAGTATCATAATCTCAAGTAAGCATATGCAAAATATAACATCATCCTAGCACATGTCATATAACCAAGTGATGTAAAAACTACCGAACCAGCTCTGGGATAGTGTGATGTCTTCGAGGTAATCCGATCTTCAACTAGCCAAAACGAAATTTACAAAACAACCAAAATACAGAAGTAAGCTTTCTAGCTTAGTAAGTTCGTACATAGTGAATCATTACTCAACATTAAACATTTCAACAACAATTAACATCAGAACGCAGTTCTCTTCAAACAACCGTATGCTCTTTCGAGTCATAAGTCTTCCTTTAACCATATTCTCATTCTCATCTCGAGACATGAGTCTTTCTTAATCAAAATCTCATTCTCATTTCGAGACATGAGTCTTCCTTATTCATAATCTCATTCTCATCTCGAGACATGAGTATTCCTTAATCAAAATCTCATTCTCATTTCGAGACATGAGTCTTCCATTTATACAATTTCTCATGCTCAACCCGAGACATGAGTCTTCCTTTTTATGCACCAAGTATTCCAAGCACATCCTTAATAGGTAATAATCAGCAGTTCAAATAAGAAATCTAACAACGAACTTACCGGATGAAATTGCAGTTCAGGCAAAACTTCAAGGACTATTATATGATTTTCCCCGTTCTACGATCCGTGACCCAATCTTGATCTATCACAAAATAATTCAATTCTCTTGTTAAATCATATAATTTAAACAATTTACACATGTAAGTCCTTTTTTCAAAAAATTTTGAAATTACCCCTAAACTTTACATTTCTATTCAATTTAGTGCTTAAAGCCAAAACATGTAAAATAACCATTTTCATTCAATTTTATAATGGAAAAATAACCATAGGTATTCATCCAACATCCTCATTCAACTATTTCATAACAAGGATATGTATTTCATCATTTTTACAACCTAGTCCTCAAACCTTAATTTCAACAAAAATCACTTTACAAAATCAATAAATCTATTCATCAAACACACAAATCTATTCATAACCTTCAAAAGCAAGCATTTTCATCAATGGCAAGTTTTACAACATTTGCAGATTCACAAATTAGTCCTTGCATAAGCTAGATTAAGCTAATACGGACTAGAAAATATAAAAATTACTAAAAACGATCAAGGTTTGCTTACTCAAATCAAAGCTCAAAGATTGAAAATGAAAAACTCTAAGTTTTCCTCCTTTTAGCCGTGTAGAGAAGAAGAAGAAGAAAGAAAATGTGAAATTTTCTTTCTTTCTTTAATTTAATATATATGCAATGACATTTTTGTAATTTCTTAGACTTTCATAATTAACTTAATTAATCATCTTTTTAACCTTAATTTATCCTATTATTAATCAATATTTGTCATGATGATCCACCATTAACAATACTTTAGGTTAATTTGCTCACTTGGTTCCTCTAATTAATAAATTCACCTTTTCACCTTTTACGATTTAATCCTTTTTACTCAATTCACTATCTAAACATTAAAATTCCTTAACTGAATTTTAATACAATGCTAACGACATTATACTTATAATAATAAATAAATTTTGTGACTCAACTTGTCGGAGTTGTGGTCCCGAAACCACTATTTTCGACACTACTGAAAATCAGGCTGTTACAAGGATGTTAGGCTACGCGATGCTGCTCACATGAGTCGTGGAGAATCTGCAACAAATGTTGGACCTCTCATCACTAGGGCATCCAAGATCAACACTTGAAATTGTATAATCCCTAATGACATGTCACTTGTATCTTAAGTATTCACGAGGTTCAGACAAGACCATTGTACATATCTAAATCTTTTAATTGCATTGCATTATACCATTTGAAACATACTTACATGAGTTTCACATTTTGTAAACATTGCCTTCAATTTAATTAACATCATAATTTGATCCATAATAATAAAATATCTTACAACTATCAACCTAAACTATTCATAGCATGATATTTATCAACATTGCTCTCAAAACATCAAATCCTAAATTTAATATACGAACTTATCTTGACTAAAATGATTGTAAAAATATAGTTGACAACTAATCCGATACTTTTGTTACAAAAAAAAAATTAGCAAATTGATCATTCTCTCAACAAAAATTATAAAAAAATTCAAATACATTTTAGAAATTCAAAATAATTTTTAAAATTCAAAATATTTATAAAAAATTCCAAAAGTTATATTGTTTAAAAATTATAATTTTTTTAAATTCTAAAAAATATATAAAGAAAGTTAAAAATTTAAATTTTTTCTAAAATAATATATTTGGTACTTAAATAAATAAATTAATTATTAAAGTTTATCATACTAAAATATATTATTATTTTACTTTGAAATTTTTTTCAAATATATATGGTTTCAAATTTATGCGCTCTAACATAAAATTAGTTACACTGCAACAAAATTTTAATTTTTTTTAATTTAACTCAAACAATTTCACTTGATTCGAACCGACTTGAATTTCATTTCACTATATTCGATTCGGAAAAAATTTCAATCAAGTTAGAATGATAAAATAGGATTCGTCAACTCGATTAACTCGAAATTTTTTCACTCGATTCAATCGAATATTCACTCTTAAATGAGCTCTAAGTGACGATTCGATGATCGTTACAGTGGATTGGTATCTATCAACGAGTAGAAGAACATACCTTAGATCCAAGTTGATTTGATGATTAGTGTCGGAGATCAGAGAAAAAAATTGTTTGAATTTTGGTTTGCATGTTCATGATTTTCAAAGCTGTTTTATGGAAAAAAATTAAACTGTAGAAGAGAAGAGGAAATAGAACTTTTGATTGGTGCAAACAATGCTAGTAGAGAAAGTTATATTGTATCGATTTTAACAGTTCAATGACTTAAAGGAAAACTTATGAATAGTTCAGTGACCAAAATATAATTTATTTTAATTAAATGACCAAAATGAAAATTTACTCATAATTTATTTAAGCTAAAAACGCACCTTAAGCTCAAAACCTTTTGCGAGGACAAAGTCGTAATTTGAACTGAATAAAACAAATTCAATCTCTACTCTCCACGCTATAAAATTGAACTCTCTTAAAACCCTAATTCCCAAATCTTCCCTCGCTGCCCGCAAATAAAGTTTCAAAATTTCTCCCATTCTTTTATTAATTTCGATTTAATTATTTTCTTTTTCTGATTCGGTGATTTCGGAACAATGCCACCAAAGCAGCAAGGGAAATCGAAAGCCGATTTGGCGAAGAAGCAAAAAGTGGTTGAAGACAAAACCTTTGGATTGAAGAACAAAAACAAAAGCAAAAATGTTCAGAAATATGTTCAAAATCTCCAGCAGTCCGTTCAACCCAAAGCCGACCCGTCTAAAGTCGCTGCTAAGGTACCCTTCTTTCTATCTCAAAAGCAAAAGATTTGAATTCACAATTTTAGTCTGTTATGAAATAATCATTCGTTATAAATTCATTTTATGTTTATTATTTACTTATTTTGATATTGAATATTGAAGTAAATGCTTGCTTTAACCCCTTCTTTTTTTTATTTAAAATAAAACAAGATTCTTTTTTAATATGAATTCTTTCTCTCTGTGGAAACTCTTTAACTTTTACGAATTTACGATTATTTGTTTCTATACGGAATAAGTGTTCGTTGGATAATTCGTTCCATGTTAAGTATTTGCTTATTTTAATATTGACTGTTGAAGTAAATATTAGGTCTGATAATTTTTTTTTGGGTATTTAGAACAAAACTAAGGTTTTCTTTTTCAAAATGCATTTTTTATACAGCAATGGTTATATTTGAAAATACAATGCATTTGAGCTCATCTATACTAATAATAAAATTATTGTTTATTTCATTGCTATAATGAAATACATTGACTAAATTTTTAGTATCACAAGTGAAGTGACACCTATTTCAATTGGATATGGTGTCACGAGTGAAGTGACACAAACTTTGAGTTTAGTATCACAGTCAAGTGACACTTCCAGTTGAGTTTAGTGAGACTAACTCAAAAAAGGTTTCAGAATCATTAAATTAAAGAATGAAGAGGTAATTGTGTAATTTAAAATTTTTATATCTAAAAAATATGCCTATAAAATATTTATGTAAATATATATTTATATTTTAAATTAATAGTAATTTTTTAAATTGATGATATTTTAAGGGAGAGCTCAGAGATTTTTTTTTTCTTTTGTTTTTTGAGAGCGGCTTAAGTTATTTTGTTTAAAGATCTTTTTAGATTAGAAGATAAAAGTAAATTTGATTTTAAGTTTTTTTTTTTTTGCTTGAGTTGGTGTCCGGTTAACTTGTAAGACCAAATTCTTTCTTTAAAGAATTTGCTAATTGTTATGATGAGCAGAAAAAGAAAGAAGAAGAGAAAGCTAGGGAGAAGGAGTTAAATGATTTATTTAAAATTGCTGTTACACAACCAAAAGTGCCTCCTGGTACGCATAGTTTTTGTTTTTGGAGCTTAATTATCCGTTTGTTTTGTGTTTTATATTTAAAATCTGGGTTTGTTTAGTTGATAACTGAAGTTGTGTATTGGATAGGTGTGGATCCCAAGTCGATAGTGTGCGAATTTTTTAAAGCAGGACAATGTACGAAAGGGTTTAAGTGCAAGTTCTCTCATGATTTGAATGTTCAACGGAAGGGTGAGAAGATTGATATTTACAGTGATAAGCGTGATCAAGGTAATTGATAAACATATAGTTAGTATGCAATGCTTTGACTTTTTGCTGTACCAATGGGATTTTGATTTCTTTTTGGGGTTGTTTTCCTTAAGAAACAATGGAGGACTGGGATCAAGAGACACTTGAGAAGGTTGTAGAATCAAAGAAAACAGAGTATAACCAGAATAAGCCCACTGAGATTGTATGTAACTTTTTCTTTCTCCATCTTTCATTTCATAAGCTGTTGGTAGTATTCCACTGTTTATATTTTGAAATTTCTGCTCTGCTCTCTTGTATCTTTCCTCTGTGTTGAAGTATAGCAATTTAATAATGCTTTTGGAAGTAGAATTTAGTGTAATGAGGAGCAAAAACTTAGAGGGTAGAAAAGTATGATGGCAATCAGGTTTCGTTGGGTGCCGGATGTAGATATGTGTCTGACACGGGCATGCTCAACTTTTTCTATGTTTCCCCATGAATTTTGAGAATCCTTGAAGGATCTTATCTCCAATCTCGTATTAGACACAGGTGTTGGGCACAGGTATTTCCAAAAAAAAAAAACTGAAGAGTCGAGCAACATAATTAAATACCAGCTAATGACCAACTCTTTTAACATAGTTTTAGGTGATTTCCCCTTTCGGCTTTGATTCTTCTCAACTCAACTTACAAAGCCATTCTTTACAAATCCCATGTTTATCTATTGTTCATGTTTGAGAAGATTTATTATTTGTGATCTGACTTCTTCATGTGGTTAGATATGTGTACCAATTCAACTTTACTTTTATAATTCTTGTGACACAGGTGTGCAAACACTTTCTGGAAGCTGTCGAAAAGAAACAGTATGGTTGGTTCTGGGTATGCCCAAATGGGGGCAAGGATTGTCACTACAGACATGCCCTTCCACCTGGATATGTTTTGAAATCTCAAATGAAAGCTCTTTTGGAGGAAGAGAGTGAGAAGATTACTATTGAGGAAGAGATCGAAAACCAGGTAAATTATCTTATTTTTGTGGTGAAGTTGTGATTTGATCCTTTTCTTTTTTTTTCTTTCTTCCCTCAATGAAAGGACCATTTAGCTCATATATGTAAACTAGTTATTGTTTTTGTACTTGTATTCGATCATTGTGTAATTGTTTCTGTTTTTTCAGCGTTCAAAAACAACATCATCGACACCAATGACTACTGAGCTATTTATGCAATGGAAGGCGAAAAAGATGGAAGAAAGAGAAGTTAGTTTGGCTGCTCAACGAGCAGACAGGGCTAAGAATGATCGCATGAGGTATTATCTTCCTGCTGGTTGATCTGTGTTAACATCTACCATTTGAGCAATCTTATTTATTTGTTTGTCAATTTCAGTGGTCGCGAATTGTTTCTCTCGGATGCAAGTTTATTTGTGGATGATGCTGAGGCGTATGAGGCATACCATAGAGAAGAAGAACCTGAGGGTACTGAGCAGAAGGTAATTCTTATACTATCAATCTTTGTTACCATTGATAACACTGTCAGCCAAAAACTTGTTTTTTAGTCAGTAGTCGGTCTACATTGCTCTTCTATCTCCCTCTCTGTCCACCTAGGGATGGCACTAGAGTGGGGTGAGACAAGGTGGTTTTTTGCAACCCGACCCGACCGTTCTTTCATGCATCTCGCTCCGAACTTGATCCCAAGAAAGAAAAAACTCCTAGACCCCCACCCTACCTCGAAATATTACATAATTCTATATATTATATTAATTTTTACAAGATCAAATAAGATACATGTATACAAATTAAGAAAACCTAATTAAAATTGGTAAAAAAATAGTTCAAATGTTATAAAGTCTTAAAATAAAAAATAAGACACCTAATTAAATTGTATAAAATAGTTATAAAATTAAATAGGGGTATTTAATTTTCTTGGGCATGTTTGATTTAAGCCCACCCTACGTCTCTACCCAAACCCAATATTCAATTAAATACCTGCCAGCCTGAATCCAAAATTTAATTGAGAATACACATCACACCGAACCCGATAAAAAAGCCCATCCTATAGAGTTGGTTGAATCAGAATCTGATGGGTCCGGATTATTTTGCCATCACTATCTCTACTTACCTACTGCAATTGACACATGCACAAAAAAGCCCTATATAGGAGACATTTTTTGTTTTGGAGGAACAGCAACCTTGAGCCTTGTAAAATTTCTTATTTTACTTTGATTTTAATACCTGCCTGCATTGGAACACAACAGAACATGCATCTAGAACTCTAGATACTTCATATCTACATGCTATGTTAATTGGACTCTGATGGTGAGTGTCAGGCATGTGTAAGTTTATTTTTTTCCAAAGTTCTCCTTGTATTTGGAGGATCACATCATCATATTCATGTCCAAATAAACATGAACACTGTCACTTCAAGAGAAATGAAGAGTTTATTGGACATGGTTATATATTATTATATAAGGCATGTTTGTCATGAAGTGTTGGATTTATCGTGTTTCACAGTGTAGCTATGTACTGGAATATTGGAAACTCGTTATTATTTGATTTGTTCTCTAAACATGCATGGGCGGTGCAACTGTTAATATGACAAAATTGAAGTGTCCAGCTATGCTATGTTAACTAGACTTGGGCATAAGTGTCGGATATGATAAACTTACATCTGTGTTCTGATGTATGGTCAAACATGGATGTTGGACGTGTGCTTCAAGAAAAATGAAGAGATAAGAGTAATATATAGCTACTATGAAGCTGGTTGTTGATTATTCCATGTGTTGGTTATAGGGGGCTTCACCATTGGGGGTTCTTTGGATTTGCAATGCTTTTGAGCTTTGATTGAAACAGAATCTGTTATTTATCTTTGATCTCAGACATCCAATTTTAATTGGTAACATGCTAAAATCATCCGATTTACAGTGGGTAGAAACTTGTATATTTAATGAGGATGAGGATCATGAAAACTTAAAATGCATTTTATATATTTCTTCTCAGCTCACTTTCAGTGTCTTCAATTTCAGGTCAAGGATGACACAACGGCAGCTGGGCCTAGTGGCACAGCTAGTGCAGCTGCTGATTCTGAAGATATCCTTCTTGATGATGATGATGATGATGATGATGATGAGCTTGACATGGATGAGTTGAATGAACTTGAAGCTAGTTTGTCAAGAACATCCATTCAAATTCAGGAATCAGGTAATCCAGCTTCATCTTGAGAATCCATTTTTCTTAAAGGGTTACCATAAAATTCCATAGAATCTTGAAGCATTAAGAGTGTGTAAACCTAACGTTTAACCGGGAACGAGAAACAATTTGTTTGAAACTGGAAAGATGTTCTGTGGTGCACTTTATTTCGGCTCATTAATGTTAGTCAAGTTTTGCTTCTTGTAGCCTCTTCATGCAGCCTCTTTAGTTGACAAATAAGCTTCACAATCCAATCATTGGATTTGGGTGTAACTTGTATTTGTTCGACATGGATTTTCTTTTAAATGTTTCTGGAGGGTCATATCTTATTCTCATGTCCAAAGAAGCCGAAGAGTCGGGGCAGTCCTTTGCATTATCAACGGTAGTTGGCATGAAAGTTTTTAGTAAATTCCATCAATATATTCATTTAATAAAATTTTAAAATTAAGTAAAATTTCTTTAAAAAGGGTGATTTGTTTACGGTAACTAGGTTAAATTTGGCAGTAAAAAGGTTTTAGGAAAAAGGGTATCAGAATTTATAACCAATGTAAAGTTGTCTTGATTTTTTTTTAGGGTAAACTAACAATAATTATTTTTGTTTTTTTCATGTTATATTTTAATCATTTATGTTTGAAATGTTACGTTTTAATCACTTACATTAATGTGTTGTAACATTTTAGTTAATGAGTTGCTAATTGCTGTTATCGGTATAATGTTAAGTTGATGTAGCATTTATCATTTTAAATGAAAATTTTAAGTTAAATTATTTAATTGATTTTCATTTTTTTTTGGAACAATTTTGTTATTTTATTTTATTTTTTTAACTTTTCTTTTATTTTATTTTTCATTCTTTTTTGCTTCTCTCCCTATTTCTTTCCTTTTTCCAACTCATTAACGTAAAAGAAAAAAATTAAATTGCTCAAAAATAAAAAAATATAGGGATTAATTATATAATTTAACTTAAAATTTTCGTTTGAAATGATGATTTAACGTGTCATGTCAGTTTATTGTTACATCGTTAAAAACAATTAACGTCTAGTGACTAAAATGTTATAATACATTAACACGTAACATATTAAACTTAAGTTATTAAAATGTAACTTGAGACAAATTAAAATGATTATTTTGGTAGTGAAACAAATAGGTGTGAAGTCAAAAAAAAATTTTGAGGGTCGAAATTAAATTATATATTTTTACGATAAGAAAAATATAATTTTATCATTTTAATAGTTTATATTTTTATATTTTTTAAAGAATTAAATTAAAATTTTTGTCATTTTTCAGAGTCAAGTATAATTTTATCATTAAAATTTTAAAAATTTAAGGAATTTAAAATGAAATTTTTCATTTTAGGGTTGGGGTTAATATTTTTCATGAAATTAAGATACCTTAAGGGTGAGTTTGGGTACCACAAATTAATTAGATAAAAGTGTAATTATTTGGGCAAAAATTATATCCACTTGTAATTATGAGGAATTATAATTTCTCAAGGAGTATAACATTGTGATTCATTATATTATGTTTGGTAGTATGAATTATAATCACTTAGTTATAAAATTTAATTTTTTAAATGTCAATTATTATTAAAAAAAAGTTAAGTTATCAACAATACTTGAGAATTTTTTTTAAACAAGTAACAAGAATTAAAATCAAATAATTATATGTTAATCCAAAAAAGGAGTTGACAATATGATCATTGATAAAAGTAACAAGAGAAGTAAATATTATATACAATTTTATCTAATTACTTTAACATTCTATATTTGTTGCGGTATTCTCTTTCTAGCATTTAACATATATTTGTTATCATCATTTATTAGTCCTTGATTAATTTCTTAATCATTTGAATTTGTATCTTTAAGATTATTGAGATTTTTTTTTCATGTACTCTTTTAAGTATTGATAATCCCAGTTTCTTCTATGAATAGATTTATGAAGTATGCAATAAGCTAGTGTCATGTTACCATGTGTTGAGACCAAAGAAGGCAGTTGGGAGTGCCAATGAGGTTCGAAAATGCCAACCAAAGCACTAGAGGAGTTCTCCAGAAATCAAGGGTTCAGGCCTCCAATAAGGGTGACAAAGCTCCTAGAGGTAGGAGAAGTCTTTAAAAGCTTGGAAGAGCATTCAAAACGGCGGTGCAGCTCAAGGAACCCTTTAGAACCGAGCAAACTCACAAATAGTACTAGAATAGGGAGAATTGGGTTACTAGGGAGTCAGAATTGAGCTAGAAGGGTTCAGGCGGGCAAGCACACCAAAATTGCTTGAGGCGTGCTAGAAGGGCATGGAGTGTGGGACAAATACTAGAATTGGTTGGAACCTTTTCGAACTTACCAGAAGTGCCTAGAACGGGTTAGGGTGCATGAGTATGGCTTAGAATGGCCTTAAATCGCTTTAGAAGGCAAAAAATCACCTTAGGGAGATATTTTGGGTTAGAATTGGTCTTAGTCGTTTATGTGGGACATTTTTAAGTTGGGGTTACCTATAAATAGTGTGGCACTACAGCTGTCAAAGGGTCGAGTTACCCGCTCAAGTTCGAAGACCTGCTCGAAATATGAAAAGGTTTAAACAAGTAAATAAAACTCAAAAAATGGGCTTGACAAAAATATAAGCTCATTTTCTATTTAAGTTGAGCTTTGGATAGAATTTTTGAAGTCAGAGTCTAATTCAGTAATATATGCATATAATATATATTATAAATACAGATTTTTAGTATACAAAATTAACCCCAAACCCAAATATTTTAAACCAATGTCCAAAACCATTTTTACACAAAAACCAAGTCCAAACCCAAAACAAAACCTAAAATCTATTTTCTACCTATCAATCTAACCTGCCATCAAAGAACATGCAATTTCAAAATTCTAACCTTCATCTTCTCTTTATTTTAATACTTCTTTGTTGTATGTTTGTCCATTCGCCTGAGTCCGACCATCTGAGTTAGACCATTTGAATTTTTTTCTTGAAGCTATTCGTCCGTCTCATCCCAACCTCAATTGCTGAATTTTTCAACCCGAAGAGTTTGCCATGCAACAACCAAAGGTTCGTAATCTTTGCGATGCAATCTTTGCCACTATTTCATGCTTGCCATTTGACCATTTGTACGAGAAAAATATGAAAGCTAGACATGGTTCTTAGCAATTATAGATTGTTTTAGACACTACAAAACAAAATAATGAAATAATAAGTTAATCGATTTCAAAATTTTCTTTGTTAATTCACGTGAGGTTACAACATATTAATTACTGGGAATTTTTATTCCATGTGCATATTTTTTCTACTTAAAAAGTTAGTTCTTATTAACAAAATTTCAGCTAACCTTTTAGGTATTGTTAATTAGATTTCAATCCTTGTAAAGTTTATTCTTTTTACATTACAATATACCAAGACAATCATTGTTTTTCAATCTTATTTTATTTGTTATTGGTGCAAAGTTCAGACAAACACAATTATTGATAGTGTTAATAAAAAAACAAATACAATTAATCTTTTAACGAGTCGAGCGAGGTCAAACTCGAATTACTTTATTTTATATAGGGTTGGGTTTGGACAAAATATCAAATACATATTTCAAGTCAAGTCGGGCTTGGGTATAGAGAATGTCCATAAATCTCTTGTCTACGCATGTCCCAACTCGACTCATGGCCAACTCTAGGTGGCACCCCTAGCTCATTTGTAACAAGCTATATAGCAAATAAGTGAGGTGTGAGCTAGTGTGTACCATACTTAGGCATAGTTTGAGTGTTCCTTTGTAAAGCTCCCTTGTACATATTTCTTTGAGTTAATATGCTACCATAGCATTCTCCCACACCCTTTGTTGTTCGATCAAGTTTTTCAAGTGCCTTTGTCATTGTTGGTTATTAGTAAGGTTGACTTGGACAATGTTGGCTTAAGTCCGGTATTTAATGTTGCACAGTGTGCCTAACTAAAGTCTCAGCATGTGACAGATGGTATCAAAACTTCAGTTCAAGCAAAGGATCATCCGAGATGGTGTATCAAGAGGAGTCAATTTTGACCCAAGACTAAGGGTGTGGTCGAGACCCATGGTGTTGCGACAAGGGATCGTAGGGTCATCTTGCGATGAGAGTCAAGGGACGTTGTGTCGTCGATGGATACGAGACTTGCTAAGGTGCAACAAGCTATCACAAACGTCCTCGGGTAGAGGACATCAAGGGTCGCTTGGACGTGCTAAAGGCGAGTGGAGTAGTGTCCTGTGTAATGCTTGAGGAAGAGCTTATGGGGAGTGCTCGAAGGGGCCCTCCACGAGGCCCTTGAGGTCGTTTAGACGCGCTAAAGGCGAGTGTAATAGTGTCCCGTGTAATGCTTGAGGAAGAGCTTATGGGGAGAGCTCGAAGGGGCCCTCAATGCGGTAACCAGTGAATTGGCCCGCAAGAACGAAGCCCTTGAGGTCTTGCTAGAGGCCATGCGCAATGAGATAGTCGAGCTGAAGGGGGAGGTCGTGAGACTTAAAGCCGTGGGAGGCATGCGTGGTACCTTATTCTTCCGGTTGGACGTCCCGAAACCTAAGGAGTTTAAGGGTTTGAAAGACACCACTGGATAGGGCTCTCCAGAGATGTCAAGCAGTGGGTAAAAGAATATGTGGTTTGCTAAAGAAACAAGAATGAAACTTCAACATCTACATGCCTATTACAACCTTTTCCTATACCTGATCGTGCCTGGGCAAGCATTAGTATGGATTTTGTTGAAGGACTTCCTTTGTCCAAAGGCAAAAATACCATAATGGTAGTGGACAAACTGACCAAGTACGACCTTATTAGCTTTATCACACCCTTTCATTGCCCTCACAGTGGCTTAAGTCTACTTAGACCAGCTGTACAAATTTCATGGAGTCCCTGAATCCATAGTCTTTGATAGAGACAAGATCTTCATCAATCATCAGCACATTCTGGCAGGCCTTGTTTAGACAATTGGGCACCAAGCTTCATCTCTCTACTGCTTATCACACCCAAACCAATGGCCAGACTGAGGTTGTAAATAGGTGCCTGGAAGGGTATCTGAGATGTATGTCAAGTGAGAGATCAGCAGACTGGGTCCTATGGCTTCCATTACAGCACAGTTTTGACTCTCTTCTTCCTCCAATTTTCTCTCTTAAGTTTTTCTTCTACTTTCTCTCTTTCTCTGATCTCTAGACTTCTTCTTTATCAAACCCAACCCCACCGTAAAACCAAAACTTTATTTTCTTTTAACATTTTTTCTCCCTAAAATCAAAATCAAAATCCAAATGGAAAAGAAAAACTTGAAAAGATTTTGATATCTGTAAAACGTAGAGAAGAGAGGGTACTTTACCTTTAAAACCATACTGGCAAAGAGAAAGTTTTGGGTTTCTTTTTTTTTTTCATTTCTTTCGGGCTCAACCAAAAAATATAAAAGAAAGCCTAACTTGTCAGAGCTCCGAAAATAGTTGAGAATCCAATGGACTCTTTGGGCTCGAATCGGTTTGATATCTTCGAGATTTATCGACGATTTTGTGGTAATTTTTTTTTTTTTCACTTTTCTTTATTTGTTCTTGAGATTTTACTTCTTTATTTTTTTTAAAGTTAAATTCATTAATGCATGAGATCATACAATTTGAGAAAAAAAATAACAAACACTTGTTGTAGGCGGTAAAAGACAAGCTCCATCAACACAACAAAAACTTCAATCTCAGCATCAATAGAACATTATGGCACTTTGATAATTGACTCTGTTACAACTCAAGCATCAAATATTTGGAGTGATTGCAAGCACTTAATATAATAAGGAAATCAGCCTCAAATGGTCCAAAGCGACGCACATAAATCAGTAAAAGAATCAAACATCCACCAAACTTGAGGAAACGATGACAAAACTAATCCTAAAATCACTCACAAAAGTAAGACTATATATATAAGCAAGATTAAAAAGCGTATTATAAGAATATATAAAAACTTTTAAAAGTGAAGACTTATTAAACAATGAAAAAATAAAAAAAAACATATAAATTTTAAGACAACACGAATCTAAATCAACTCATGAAATAATTTATTATTCTGAAATATTCTCAAAATAGAAATAAATTAAAAAGCCAATGAAGAGACACCCACATTCTAAAAGAAACTGTCGGTGGTCAATGGTGTTTCAACGATAATAAGCATCGTCATCTATCCATCACAATTTGTAAATATTATAAAAATATCTGCAAAATAGATCTGCAAACTGAAAGAAAAAAAAAGACACATAGAGTGAATGAGAAAAAAATGTTGATGGACAGGAGAAAAAAGCGGACAGTAACTAATCCAGAGGCTAGCACCACCACTAGGAAAACAAAAATATAAAAGCAATCGAGTTTGAAAGAAAAGTTTTTAGGGTTTTTTACTTCTATATTCTTTTTTGTTCTTTAGATATAAATTTTGAAATATTTCACATTGGTGTACAAAAGGAAAGTGGTGAATTTTTGGGGGTGGGGAAAGTTTTTTATTATTATTTAATATTAATAAAGTATTTTTATTTAATAATAATATTGATATAAAATTTAGATTTATTATTATTTTGTTTTGACAATATTTATGTACTTTTACATATATATTTTAAGTTTTTAAAATTAGGATCAAATTGAGATCATTTGTAAATTTGAGGGTTAATTTTTTTAAAATTATAATTAAATAGATATAATATGCAAAATTTGAGGGTTGAATTTATTATTATACCAAATTTTTTAATTGCGACGTCAATTTTTCGTTTGTGATTTTATCTAAAGTGACCAAAATGACCTACCTATATAACATAGGTGTTTAAATTGCAAACCTTTTTATTTTGAGTGTTAAGATGATAATTATTTTTATAATTGAATGATTATTTGTGGAATTTAACCTATTTATTTATTGACACGCTCATATTTGCTATTTGTTTGTGTTACCATTTATCTCATTGTTTTTAATTTTAGCTAGTAGAGTTTCACCAATAGTTTGTTAGGTTTATTATTTATTTCTTAATTAATGATAAAATAAAAATTTAAAGGTTATAATCTGCTTAAAGTTCTTGTAGTATTCGTATATTCATAATTTAATCTTCATATTTTTATTTTCAAGAATTTAGTCCTTTTACTTTTTGAATTTAAAAACTTAAGTTCATTTGTTAAAACTGTTAAAATTTTTTTGTTAAATTTCCTAATGTGATATTTTGAAATAAAAATAAACTCACTTCGCATGTAATAAAAAAAATATTGTAACATACTTGAACTTAATAAAAAAATTTTAATGGTGTTAATAATTCTTAAAAATTCACATCACAGATTGTAATTAGATTAAGTAATGACATTATAAAAGTCAAGTTATCAAACTATGTCAAAATTAAAGTATATAAATTAAATTTTAAATATAAGAATCAAATTAAAATTTAACCAATCTTATAATCTAAAAAAATAGAGGAATCGGAATTGAAATTTACCCATTAGGCCGGGCTCCCTTTCATGTATAGTATAGATTTTAATTTTATTATTAGTTTTGCACGTCTCCAGTAGTTCCCAATCTTTGTGTGATCTCACAATCAGCCGTGAAATCCTCAAGCTGAGGTTTTATTTACTTATGGGCGCAATATATATATTTTTTTGTATAATTGTATCATTCATCTTCCTCAATTTTTTTTATTTTTAGTTTGATTTTTATATTTCTCATAAGGTTTGCGTTCGATCGAATCGAATAAAAAAATTTCAATTTAATCGAGTTCACGAGTCCAATTTTATCATTTTAAATCATTTTGAAATTTTTTCGAATAGAGTCGAGCGAAATAAAATTCGAGTTGAATCAAATAGAGTGAAATTGTTCGAGTTAAATTAAAAAATTAAACATGTCAAATAAAAATATTGTTATAGCATAACTAATTCCATGTTAAAGCACATAAATTTAAAATCATATATATTTAAAATCTCTTCAAAGCAAAAAAAAAAATTGAGTATGATAAATTTGAATCATGTCCAAAATTATTATTTTAGAAATTTTTTCAAATTTTATTTTTTTATAATTTTTTTAAAAATATATATTTTGAAATTTTTATAAATATTTTGAATTTGCTTTGTAATTTTTATTGAGAGATTAATTTGTTTATTTTCAAAGTTGATAGAGATCAAAAGAGCATTTGCATCAATCTATTATTCGAATAATTCTAATAACTCAATTTGATTAACTTAAAATTCGAAATTTATTTCTATTTTTCAGAATGAATTAGAGTTTTTCTCTATCCTATTTTTTTTTATTTTCTTAACACTTTAACAATACACACTTTACATATATTGATACTCAAATTTAAATCTCCTAATACAAATAACGTTCTCTTAAACACTGAATCACTAGTTGGGTTGACACTATCTTATTTATCTGTCCTCTGCATTATGATCTACCTTTAGTCTTTTAACCCCGACCGACCATAATCTATTTTATATAAATCTAAAATAGGAATGTCACTGCAATTTCTCAATCCAACGCTGCCCAAGCAAAAGATGGACAGCATGAGATTTCTCTACAGCAACGGCGTCGTTTCTTGCTCCTCCGATGCTCCTCCCATCACCACTTTCCTCGAATCCCTTCCAGGTACTAAAACCCAAACCCAAACCCAAACCCATTTCCATTTCTTTCCATTTTGTTCCTTTTCAATCAACCAAATAAAAAATCTTATTGAAAATTTGCAAAACACTTAATTAAATTAACTTTTCCCACTCTCAGGATCTTACACAACAACTAGAACGCATGAAAATGGAACAACCCTTTTGTTTTGGGAAAGGCATTTAAAAAGACTGTCGAATTCTACAAGAATTCTACTAAATTCAAACCCAGAACTCATATTCAAGGCGAATAAGAATAGCCCATTTCTATTTTCTCCTTTTTCTGTCACTTCATCATTGAAATGGGAGTCAAGGATTCGGTCATTGGTTAGTAACTCATTGAACCAAGTTTTACCCATTGCTCTCAAGGAGAGGTCTAATGGGGAGGAGTTGGCGGTTACTGCTCTTGTTTCTGGGGATATGGAGAAGCTGAAGGCAATGAAGAATGTTGGTGGTGTTGGTGATGATGATAACGGAGTTTTTCAGGTTCTTGATCTTCATTTGCATATAGGGAGTTATATTCCTCCTGTGTTTGGGATTGAAGAAAGTGGAGCACATTTGGCTTTGGTGGGTCGCGGAAGGGATCTTGCTGATGCTAAGTATTCGAATTGGGTAAGGTTAGAATTGCTAGTAATTCTTGTATTAGTATCGTGTCTTTATATATATATTTTTGTCATAATCATATTTAAAATTATTTAATATTTCTATAAATTTCTATATGAACATTTCACATTTAAATCATTTTGATACATTCATATATCCATATCTTTTTCATGTTACTTTTACATGTGCAATATGTTTTAGTTACATTTGTCATGTGTTGTTGGTGTATGATATTTCTAGGGATGTAAATGAACAGAATGTTTGACGAACTATTCGTGAATCGTTTATATAACGTTTGTTTATGTTTGTTTATTAAGCTAAATAAACGAGTATGAACAAAATTTTTATGTTCGTTTAATAAACGAACGAACACAAACAAAGGTGCGTTCGGTTCGTTTATGTTCACGAACAAGCTCGTTTAAAAGCTCGTTTATTAGCTCATTTATTGACTCGTTTATTTATTAATGATATTTTTTTTATAAAAATATCAAAATAATATATGTGTGTATGTATTTGTTTATTGTTTATTGTTTATTATTCATTAACATTGTTCGTGAACATGTTCAATTATATGTTTATGAACATGTTCGTTTAATGTTCGTGAACATGTTTGATTAAATTAAATGAACATGTTTGTGAACATTAAACAAACGAACATGAACATACATAATTTTGAATAAACGAACATGAACAAAACATTTGAAATTATTAACGAACATGAACCGAACATGAACAACTTCAAAAATAAACAAACGAACACGAACAAAAGTTTATTCGTTGAAGCTCGGGTCATTTACAACCTTAGATATTTCCAAGTTGCATTTGGAAGAAAATAAGTTAAGATTTTCATGAAAATGTGAAAATTTAATATGCAGGTGGAAGAAAAACGTAAATTTTGACTTATTGGGTTTGTTTTGTCTTTCTTTTGGTGGATAATTTATGTTAGTCGGACTTGGATGTGAGTATCAGTTACAAATATATGTCCAACATGGGTATGCACAATTTTTCCTAAAATTTCTATGTATATCAGATAGAAATATGAAGAGTTGGACCAAGATATTATATGTATGTGTATATATGTGAAGTTTTTGGTTTTCTTTATATCTTTTTGATATTCTGTGATGAACTTTTGATTTGAGAACTTTACACTCTGTGTAGGTTAAGGAAGCCATTGGAGAAATTGAGGCCTCCTTCAGTGACTGAGCTCTTGTTGTCAAACGATGGTGACCGAATACTTGAGGGCTGCATTACAAACTTCTTTGTCATTTGCCAAAGGGTAAGTGGTCAAGAATTCAGAATCTACATTTGGAATGGTATATATATGTTACTTTGACTCCATTTTTCTTAAAATGATTGTATTCAACACTTGTATCCGAGACTTTCTCAACAATAAGTTTGGGGTATATGATATACCCTCCAAATACATGGAACATTTAGAAGGAAAAAAAATTTGCACATATCAGTGCCTGACACTCATACAATTACCAGTAACATAGAACTATGTAAGCATTATATTGGGAGTATATGTTTCATGCATCAAATGATTTTCTGGTTATAGATGCCAACTTTAGGAGAAATATTAAGATAGTAGTTTGACCTATGTTGTTCCAATTTTTCAGTTTTCTTGAAGTACTTTTGTTCGAGATCTGTGTCCAATGCATATTCAGATATAGGTATGTGGATATGATTTGGATTCATCAAATGCATAGAAAAACTTAGGGAAAAAAAACCATATCAGATACACACTCGTATATGATACTCATACCCAAGTCTAAGAAACGTAGGTCTTACAATCTAAGATTGTCAGCCTGGCTGGATTGTAGAAAAATATGGATTTTCATGATATTTTACGTCTATTTTATAGCGATTTTCATGCCATGTTGTGTTGGTGTAGCTATGGGTGTTTATGTGCTTCCTTTGTTCTTCTCTTAATTTTATAATCTGTATTCCCCTATGGCATTTGCTTTTAGGATAAGAGTGAAGCAGAGGGGAAATACCTGGATGACTACAATAATGGGTATTCCGTTGAAGTACAGACGGCACCTATTTCTGATGGTGTTCTTCCCGGTGTTATTCGGCAACTGGTAATTGAGTAAGCTCTTCACTTATCTTCTAAATTCAATTTTCTTTTATTAGTTCTTTATTATCTGAAAGGTATCATTCAACTAAGGTCTTTGCTACATATAAATTTAACTTATGTCACTTGGATTTGGGTGTTTGTTAGATATAGATGTGTCAGATGCGCTTATATCAATTTTTATTTTAGTTTTTTTCTTGTATTTGAAGATCATATTCTCATATTCAATGTCCGAAAATGTGTCGAATAGGAGTACTGTAAGAAAATGAAGAATCAAAGTTACATAAATTACTTGTATGCAAACCTGGTAAAGATTTTAGATTCTTACATGATTGATTGCTGGTGCAGCACTCTTGAGGTGGATCAGTGATATAAGTGTCGGATACAAACATATGTCTACTCAATTTTTTTCAAACATTTTCATGTATTTGAAAGATTCTTGGAAGGTCATATTTTCACACTCATGTCCAAATGTGTCAGGCATGGATGGTAGATTCGAGTAATTCAATCTACTAGAATTAAACAAATTTATGCTTCTACTATGATCTTCTGTGCTAAATTGTGAACTTTCCAATCCGATCCTTGCAGAGTATGCCATAGCAAAGGCATCCCAGTTTGTGAAGTTGCACCATCATGGGAAAAACATCGACTTTGGGGAGAGGCATTTATTACCAGTAAACTATTTCTTTTTTATATTTTTTGTTTGGATTTGCCATCATTTTTCAGAATGGTACACTCAAATGCACGTGTATATATATGTTTTGTGTCTGACATGTGTATATTCAATTTTTCTAGGTTAATCTACATATCTATAAGCTCAGGGGCAAATTAGTCTCTTTACTGTAAAATGAGTAATTTAGTCATTGTACATCTAATTCGAAGCAAATAGGTAGAATTGTTTTAAAGTGACTGAGAAAATACTGCTGTTCAAAAAATACTTCTGTTGTAAAATGACGGTGAACAAATGAGCAATTTAGTACTTAACATGTTTTAGAAAATGTTGAATTTTTCTTTTCATGTTACTTTAAAACAAAGTCGGCATTTTTAAATGTTAAGGGTACTGCCGTTTAAAATTTACAAATTTGCTTCAAAATTAAATGTAAAAGGGCTAAATTGTTCACTTTTAAGTAGAGGTACTAATGTTCTCTTCAGCTTATGGTACATGGACCTGCTAGGTAGTTTAATCTTTTTATCTAAGGTTTGTCATATATTTGGGAAGTATACCTCCATAAACGTGTGTTGGAACCAGGTGTTGGACATGGATGCTTTATAGAAAATGAAAAGAAACAATTAGGATCTGATAATATGCTGAATTAAATCACGAGGCTTTGATTTGTATTTAAGGCTGAAGATTTAAACGATAAAATCAATTGAAACAATACACTGTTTTTGCAGATAGCTTGAGAGTTCTACAGCACGTGGAGACTATTAAAGTTCCTCAGCCATGGGATTCTCTCGAATCAAAATGTTTCGAAGGAATATCATGGATCGAGAAAAAGTTTCAGGTGCGTATCTTTTTTACGACGGCATTAGGGACCTGGGGTTTTAAACCGTGTTGTTTTCCTATGTTATTCGAATTCAAGTTTTGAGTAGCAGATATGAAAAAGTTTTCAAAATGGGTGTCCTCAAAAAAAGTTTTGAAATTTTTTTCCATGTAATTGAAGGGGTATTTGAAGGTTTATATCTCATACTCTTGCAACCAAAATGCGTTGAACATAGGCGTTGGACACAAGTACTTAAAAGAAATGAAGATTCAGAGCAACATAGTTGTTTTCTCGTAATTGTTCTTTTTTGTTGAAATAGCAGGGTCCCGGGATTATCACAAAAGTCATCCAGGTAAAATTCGATGACTACAGGTTATTTTTAACTATACAACACGTATAAATGTTCATGTGTCTTACTATTGCACATATATTTGGAATAAAATAGAGAGAGAACATTGAACTATGGGTTGTCATTTTGCATGAGAAGCCACACTGTTTCTTGACTCATTTTGTTTGTGTTTGTTGATTGTTTATGTTCTAATGGAGGAGCAGAAAGAGATCATGGAAAGAGCCAGCACAGAAAGCCACCCATTAAATGAATCCATATAACAGACGATGAAATTTCATGCGTCATAAGATCATCTGTGAGCGAGACGCAAAGCTTGCATCATGCCAAAAGCATAAATCCCCGGTTAATTCGACTGAAACAAAGGCAACTTTGTATGCTTTTGGGCTAAAGCAGCCATACATGAATGATCATCCCTCCGTTTTTTGAAAAACAAAAACTGGATTGTTTGATCCGGTAGCCGATTAGATTCGGTTCTTCCCAGTAATAACTTGACTTGCATCCAAACAAGAATCATAGTCATTTTGGCTATACACTGTATCATATTCTTGTATATTTGCTCTTCGTTGCTAATGTGGATGGAAGTTGGGTGTTGTTAAGAGGCTTTAAAACTTGTGATGATAGTAATGCAATGTGAAGGTTCCGTGGTAATATTGTTATACAGTGGAGTGTATGTGATTATTTGGAACCTGCTATTTATGAGATGAGCAATAATGGTTTAGAATGCATGCATCCATGCAGGGGTGCTTGAACATATTATGGCTTACTGTTTCTTGCTCTTTGATTTTAAACCAGAACTATATACACAGTAAAATGGTTTCTTTCATTCTTAAAAATCAAATAAATAATTGAGCTTTAATCAGGGTGAAGTCAAAAAATATTTTTTGGGTGAGCGAAATTAAATTGTAATTTTTACGATAGTAAAAATGTAAATTTTAAAGGGTTAAATTAAAATTTTATTATTTTTAGAGAGCTAAATTGTAATTTTATTTTTATTAATTTAAAATTATAAAAATTTTAAAATGTCTAAATAGAAAATTTTTCATTTTAAGGGTTCAAAGTATAATTTTATTTTTATTATTTTAAAATTTTAAAAATTTTAAAAGAGATAAATAAAAAAATTTATTTAAGGGGATTGAAGTTCTTGCCAGTCCCTTTTAGATTCCCTTCGGCTCCAAGTTGAGCTCTATAATTAAATTAGCTTAAACGATTTCACCTGAAAATAAATTTCAAAGATTATTTTAATTTGATGTAATTATACACATTTGTATATATATAATTAAATAAATAAATGCATCAATTTATTTTTATATTAGATAAATATAATTATTTGTGATTGTGATATGAAAGATAATATTTTATCAATAATTATATTTATAATTTATGAAATTTGAATAAAAATAAAAAATATATATATAATTGCGTAAAATTAAAGTTAATAAATAACCGTCCACGTTATAATAAAGATGTAGCTTTGAGTTTATCCCCAAATTTATTTCAAACCAAGCTCAAGTTTTAAAAACAAAAATCGATCCACTGAATTTGATTATACTTATTATATTGTTGTTCCAATGGAAAAAGTAGATTTGTCAATTTTAGATATCACAATTAGTAATTAAAAGGTTAAATAAAAAAGCAACTACAAGCAAAAAAGAAATTGAAGAAACCCGTATCGATGGGGTTTTGATGGAGGGGAGAGAGGTGAAGATGAAAGATAGAAAGAGGATGAAAATGGAAGAATTTGAAAGGAGGATGGAGGGGGGAGAGAATTATAATATTAAATAATAATTTAATTTAATTTAATCTATTTTATTTTTATATAATTAAAAATATCGTGTGTCAAATCTTGATTGACTAAAAAGATTTTTTCAACGAAAATAATGGTTCAGCCTATAATACTTAACCTATATTTTTAGGCTAAATTTATAATTTAAACAATCAACATATATATATGTTCTTAATCAATCACTTGTATTTTTACATGCTCAAATACATAGAAAAACACATCAAAGAAAAAAAGTAACTACTACCAATAGATTAAAAACGAAGCAAAACTAAGAAAATTTTAAAATTTTTTTGTCACGCCCACACTTTAGTCGGTACATTGCCTCTAATGTGCAAATAATAAAATAAAGGAAAGAGATTACCCGATAAGCTTGAAAAGTTCTCGAATTTTAATGGATGGTCTCCTCCTCGCTGATGAAGCTCTAAATTTGTAGTGCCTTAAAAAATTACGGGATTCCTACATAAAAAAAATACAAAATTATAACCTACCTATAAATAAAAATATAAAATATCTAAGCCTAAAAATTAAAAATTTTCAACCAAATAAAATATCCAAGTCTTAAAAAATATATAAATAATTAAGTCTCAAAATAAAAAAATTTGTTTGGATAATTGGAATTTATTTTTACATCCTCAACAATTGACCTATATAAGTACATATTAGGGGTTCAAATTCCATCAAGAGTGAGACACTCATACTACCTCTTGGTGGGTGGTTGTATGTCTTTGTACGGTCGAAGTATCTCTTTCTGTGAACAATACAAAATTTTTCGTGAAATGTGAGACAAAACTCTTTCTCAAGATATAATATCTCCCGTTGTTAAAAGACCGAGTCAACATCCATAAAAATGATATTTCGAAAACTTCGCTTGAAAGAATAAAAAAAAACTCAGCAACAAAAACCTAAGTGACTCATTGAGAAAGAAGCTAAGACATTGAGTCATAAAAAAAAGGGAGATTTAAGACCATGCATAAAATGCTTCCAAGCCGACTGTTTGTCTGCCACCAAAAATTTCTCAGGTCCGATTATTTATTTGAATTGATACAATATGGTAATTAATTTTATTAACATATGTTTGCAAGTTCACCATCATTGAAATGGACCTAATATCATAATTTGATGTCACTTCCTGAAATTTAAATTTAAACCCTAAGAAAATTTAAATGCTTTAATTTTGATTTAAATTAAAATAATACGTAAAAATTAAAATAAGATTTAAATTATCTCATTCTAATTTAAAATTAAAATAGTACACAAAAGCAAGTACATGGGAATGAAACACCATGGTCCATGCTTCGATCACTTCTTTAGTTCTTCATAAAAATTTCTACCAAATGCTTAAAATCCAATGATAATAAGGCATGTAAAAGACATCAGCGCTTTTTAGAAAACCAAATAGATTAAGTCTCCGATTATTTCATTGAAAATGATTTCCAGAAAATAATTTCTAAAAATTGATTTAGTTTTCTGAAAAAATTAATATTTTTGGTGTTTAGATAAATCCGTGTAAAATATTTTCTGTTATTTGGCAGATTACTTGAAAACATTTCATAAAAGTTGTTTTCAATAAAAGAAACATACATTTGAGACTTTATTATCTTTTTACTGTTTAATTGAGTTTATTTCATATAACTTATTTATATTTTAGTTTTAACTAAGCTGAATTTACTTAATTAAGTTTAATTGTTAATTTTGTACATTAGGGAATATAAATTTATAGATAGAAATTTATGTTTAATTAAGTTGAAAGTGATAAATATTTATTTTAAATATTATTTGGATGATGAAGTTGAAAAATTATTTTAATTTGATAAAAATTGAAGTAAGGACCATTTTGTAAAATTTGTAATTTTTCTATTTCTAAAGGTTTGAATAGTGAAATCTGAAATATTGATGTAGTAACTAAATTGTATGATTATAAATATGAAAATTTGGAAAGTTGAGTGTAAAATAGTAAAGTTTGAAACTATAGGGGTTAAATTGTAAAGATTTCAAAACTTGAGTTTTAAGACTAATTTACATTATTTGAGAATTTACAATTTTGAAAATTACAATATGAAAGTTTAACTGATCGAAAATCAAGGACTAATATTTAGAAAATTTAACAATTTTAGTTATAATGACTAAATTATAAAATTTGAAAATTTTAGAAAAGGGATTGTTTTGAACAATATTGTACAAAACGAGGTTTAAGACTGAACTGTAGAATAAAAAATCTGTTTTTGAGAAATTAAATTGTAGACTAGTAAAAAATTGGATTTTAGGGATTAAATTATAAAAAATATAAAATTAGAATATAAGGGATTATTTTCTTCGACAGTGAAGAGAGCTTCCCCTTTGTTGCTCTGAAAGCTTCCCCCTTTTGTTTTTTCGATAGTCAAGACAGTGAACAGAACCTTATCAATTTAAAAAATGTCTTACAGAAAAAATTTTGATAAAATATTTTCCTTGAAAAAGCCTTGACTTTACTTTTTTTTGGAGAATGATTTCATTTGATAATTCATTTTCTGCCAAACAAATATTGTAAAACAATGAAAATGTTTGATGAAAAATGTTTTACATGAAACAAACGGACCTTAAATCACTATTTAAAACCTGGATTTTGCATCAGTTTTATATTGAGAATTGGAGTTTGTTTTACTTAAATTTTTTTTTGTCATATTAGAATCTAAATTTTATGGGGTTTTAAGTAAGTATTAAGAATTAATTTGGACGAAAAAAAAAGTTTAAATTTTAATATGAGAGTAATTGTAAGTTTAGAGACTACATTAAATAAAAGAAAAAAAACTTAAGTTTAAAAAGTAATTTGGATTAAAAAAATTTCAAAACTCAGTAATTGCGAACTTTAAACACCAAAAAGTAATTTAACTCAAATCAAAATATTTAAGTACAAATATCTTTTGACGAGAGTGATGACAAAAAAGTGTAAAGGAAAACAACCCATAATTTACTTCATTTTTGTTTAGGAATAATACATATTTGGCCCTAAATTTGAATATGTATTTTTTTTTTATCTATTTTGATACTTGAATTTGATATTATTTTAGTCCTTAAATTTAAAAAAATATAAAAAGTTTGATGATGATTAAAATTTTGTCCAAACTTATTCATATTTGTAGAAAACTAACTAATTCATTTTGGGCTCACTTATATTATTTTTTTAAAAGAATTAAAAAATATAGTTATATTATTTTTAATTTATTAAAATTTTATATTATAGTAGTATTATATGCTACTACAAATTTAATTTTAATGTGTTATAAATTATATAATATATAAAAATAATATAATATAAAACATCATTAACTTTAAAAGATAAGTCAGGTCAAGCGAGGTCGAGCTCAAGCATTGAATATTCAAATTCGGAGTCAAACTCATATTTTAAATGGGTTTAATATTTTTATCTAAATCCTCTCAAATTTCGGGGATAACCCTGGTCATGAAAAGGTCTACATGGTACATTAATCTTATAGTGTCATATATAATGTTCTAGTAATTGGAACAGTGGTTGAGCTGGTTAAGCAATTGGTCCTCGATTTAATCGGTTCAATAGCTAGACCAACAATAATTAAATAAATAATTAAAAATTCATAAAAAATTTAAAAAATTATTAAACGAGTTCAACTACGAGTTTTTGTCTCAGTTTCAAGTTTTACCGGTTTCGAGTAGTTTTCGAATTAATTGACCCTTTTGTTTAGACTAGTGTACTGATCAATTTGTAGTCCAATTGGTTTAATTGAACAATCCAATCATTTTTGAAGAACACTAATCACATTATCAAATCTTGATAGAATCCAAATTTAGAGACCAAAATGGATCTGGTTGTCAAGTTTAGGTGCAATGTAAAAAAAATGTATAGTGCCAAAATGGACATAGTTACTAACTTCAGGGGCCAAAAAGTATATTATTCCTTTTGTTTATTGTCTTTGGATCTCTTAAATAAACCCTCCATTCCCTCTTTGGTACTTTCTTTTTTCATTCTCTTTCAAAACTCAAATCATCCTCAGGCCCTTTTCAGTTGTCTTGCCACGAGGTTTTTCGAAGGTAAGCATAAATTCTTTACCTTCAGATCTTATCTCTTTAGTTTATGAAATGAAACTTTCATCATTTTCTTTTCCTTTCATTTCTCCTAAGATTTCTCAGTTTGAAGGTATCTTTATATTTGTTTTAGTTTTTGTCATTAGGGTTCATCAGAATTTCCACTTTTTTCCTTCTTTGGAAAGTTAAAATTTTGAAGCCTTTTTTAATGATTTTGAGTACCACCTAGAATTTTTTATGGATGAAACTAAGGAAATAGTTTGCTTAGTTAGTGAAACAGTTGCTGAGTTCTTTTACCACCATAATTTATATGGTCTGAAAATGTCTATTTCATCAGTTTCTAATTTTTTTTCTTTTTTCTTCTAGAAATTTTAGTCTTGGAGCTTTAATTTTGATGATTTTGGAAAATACCCAGATCGGTTATTGAATGGATGAGGCAAAAGATAAGGGTGATTCAGTGAGTATTGTTTCAGAATCTTCAGTAACTGTTAGTGAAACTGTGGTTGAAACAATGACTTGCGAGGGTCGAATTCGGTTCGAGGAAGGAGATGAATCGGGTCTTGGTAATGGAGATGATGTAACGGTAGAGGTTTTGGATTCTCATGTTCATATTGATGGGGGAGATGGAGGGGCAGTTCAGGCCCGTTCTGTTGATGAAGCGGTTTGTGGTCATCAAGAGTCCAGTAAAGTTGGTTTGGAGGTTAACTTGAGAACCTTAGATAGTGAATGCCATGCTGTAGGTGATCTAGGTTCAAGGAATGAGGTTTTGGGTGGTGAAACTAGGGCTCAGAATGAGGTAAATGGAGGTGTGGTTCGGTCTTGTTCTAATGATGTAGTTTGTGGTCGTAATGAGTCTGATGAAGTTGGTTTGGAGGGTAATCCGAGTACCTTAGATAGTGAAGGTGATGCAGCTGGTGATTTGGGTTCAAGGTATGAGGTTTCAGGTGGTGAATTTAAGGCTTTGAATGAGGTAAATGGAGCCAGGGTTTTAGGTTGCAGTGTGCCTGATAATGCAGAGCAGTCTAGTGGAATTAATGAAGGTGGGGGAGATTTGAATCAAGCTACGGAGACAGGTAAAATTGGTAATTTGGATAGTTATGAATTGAATCATGGAAACCAAAAACCAGTTGTATGTTTTTCTGCTGCATCCGAAGATTCAGGTGTACAAACTAAAATTGTTGAGGAAGCTGCAATGGCAATTGATGAGGAAGATTTGAACGCCTTAGATGGTGGTCAAGAAACTTCTATATCTGAACCGATAAAGAAAGCTGCGAATGTCGATGTAGATGCCACATCCTTGAATGTCAAAACACTGGTTACTGCTGAATGTGTTCCTGGTTCTGAAGCTAAAGGTATGAAAAGTGACAATTTGTGCTTTTGATCATAATTTGAAAATTCAAGTTGAAGAACAGCCATGAAGTTTGAGATTAGGTGTTAGCACTGAAAATCTTGACATCATATATGCAGATCCGGTCTATTCGTGTCAGTCAACTGGATCGATTGTTGAAGGCCAATTAGATGAGAAGGTACTTCCAAATTCTATTAGTCCGATGGTAAAAATATGCATCTTTGGACCAGCCTGATTCATCATCTTTTGCAGATTAGTTCCAACATGGAAATTGACAAGCAAGGTACTGATTCTGAGCAACAGCAGATGGAGGTTAAAACTCCACATCTAAGCACCCAAAAACATGATACGGGTGAAGTTGAAAGAGTTGATTATTTTATTATTATTTTAAATTGATTTTTTTTTTTTGGTTTTGACAATGTTGATTTTGTCGGGGTTTATCTTGTGCAGGTAATGTCCAATGCTTAAAACCTGAGCCAGTTATTGACGGAGGAGAGGGAGTTTATTTAAGCACGGGGGAAGCAGTGCTTGCTGAAAAGCAGGTTTCCGATGCTAAAGAAGTTGGTTTTGACGCAGAGCAAGATGTTAAAGTTGAGAAAATGGGAGTTAGCCCTAAAAGTCGCGATGCAAGTGATGTTTCGGAACCATTAGGTCACCAAATGGATGTATTTGTTGGTAGTGGTGAAGGTGAAGCCTCAAAAGTTGATAACAATGTTTTGAACCAAATATCTCCTGCTGTTGCTTCTGATAAGGAGTTACAGTTGTCGGGAAATGAAGATCCATTAGCTAAAAATGTGGTTTCTGAGGACGATTCAAGTGTAGGGCAAGAAATGAATGTTGAAGATCAAGTTACTAGTGATGAACCGGATTGTTTAGAGCAAGTGGAAGAAATGGAAATTGTAGAACATGATAGTGACTCTGACCAGCCAACCAACATAGATGAACAAACTGTTAAACGGACTGCTCTCAAGTCCTTGAGTGGTGTAAAGATGCATCAAGCTAAGTACCAGCAGCTTCTGTCCGAGGAAGAAGGTGGCTTTTCAGTTTCTGATTTAGTCTGGGGTAAGGTCAAGAGCCATCCATGGTGGCCAGGACAGATATTTGATCCTTCTGATGCTTCCAAGAAGGCAGTGAAGTATCAAAAGAAGGACAGCTTTCTGGTAGCATACTTTGGGGATCGGACATTTGCTTGGAATGAACCATCTGTTTTGAAGCCGTTCCGGACACATTTCTCTGAAATAGTGAAGCAAAGTAATTTAGAATCATTTGAGAATGCAGTCAATTGTGCTTTGGAAGAAGTTTCTAGACGAGTCGAGCTCGGTCTAGCTTGCCCTTGCATACCAAAGGATGCCTATAACAGGATAAAATTCCAAAAAGTTGAGAATACCGGAGTTCGGGAAGAATCAAGTTTAAGAGATGGTGTTGATGTATCTTTAAGTGTTAGTTCTTTTGAGCCAGACAAATTAATTGACTATATGAAAGCATTAGCGGAGTCTCCATACAGTGGGGGTGATCAAATCGACCTTGTGATTGCTAAAGCCCAATTGTTGGCATTCTATCGTTTAAAAGGTTATCATCAGCTGCCTGAATCCCAATTTTCTGAGGAGAAAAGGCTCAAGGTAGTTGATTGTGCTACTCCTATGGATACAGATGGTGAGCAAAAATCCGAGGCTTTGAAGACTCGGAGAAGATCTTACCTTAAACGGAAGCATAATCTGAAGGATGGATTGTATCCTAGTAAAAAGGAGAGAAGCTTGTCTGAATTAATGAGCGAAACATTTGATTCTCCTGATGGTGAAATCGGGTCTGATGTGATAGTTAATAAGCCCCCTTTATCATCATTTGGCAAGAAAAGAAAAGCCATTGATTCCTCCGAAGACTCCGTGATGCAGGAAGGGAGGAAGACATCTAAAGGGTCTCTAAGCACACCTCATTTCCCGAAGCCTTCCTTTAAGATCGGTGACCGTATCAGTAGAGCTGCAAGCCAAATGACTGGATCCCCATCGATTCTAAAGTTCAGTGGTGATAGGTTACAGAAGCTTGATGGTGGCTGTGAAACTCCTGCCACATGTGGATATGATTTTCCTGTTGATAATCTTGAGGATGCGGAGGGAAAGAGGATGGATATTTTGACTGAATATTCATCACTTGACGAGTTGTTGTTGCAACTTCACTTGGCAGCATGTGACCCAATGAAAGGTTACAGTTCTCTTGATATTATTATTAGCTTCTTCTCAGATTTCAGAGATTCGATGGTTCTGGATCGACTTTCCAGGGACAAAGCAGTTGGCCAAAGGAAGAAGTCACCAAATTCTATCATTGGTTTTTCTGAAACTTTTGAGTTTGAGGACATGAGTGACACTTATTGGACTGACAGAATAGTCCAAAATGGTTCCGAGGAGCAGCCATCACTTGGAACCAATAAGGGACAATATCAATTTGTGCCTGTCGAATTAGATAAACCAATTCAAAAAGTTCGTAAGTCTCGAAAGCGGTATTCTGATACCAGTCATGATTTGACAGCACAGAAACCCCCTGGCTACGTTGATGAGAGGGCCCCAGCGGAAATTGTTATGAGCTTTCCTGAGATCAATTCTGTTCCTTCAGAAACAAAGCTAAATAAGATGTTCAAGCATTTTGGACCATTAAAAGAATCTGAGACAGAAGTTGATTGTGAAACAAGCCGTGCCAGGGTTGTTTTTAGAAGATCATCCGATGCAGAAGTTGCTTACAATAGTGCCAGGAAATTCAACATCTTTGGGCTGGTGTCTGTAACTTATCAACTCAACTTCACTATTTCCGAATCATTCAAAGCTTCATTGTATGCTCCAACCCTAGCTGAGGAGAATCCATTCATTGCTTCAGCCCCTTGTGGGGACCATGCACTTATTGCCCCAAGCCTAGGTGAGGAAGCTTCATTCATGGTTTCAACCCTTGGTGAGGAACCTTTACCCATTGCTACAGCATTCCATGAGGAACCTTGGTTCATAGCCTCAACTACAGGTGAGGATACTTTGGCCATTCCCACGACCTTAGCTGATGGAGCTTCGGTTGTTTCTACAACCATGTATGAGAAAAAATTGTCTGTTACCACGACTGCAGGTGTGGAAACAATGGCTGATGCTACAACTATTGTTGACAAAACCTTTACGGTTGCAACAACTGTAGGCGAACAATCTTTGCCTGTTTTCACAACCATTGATGAGCAAACGTCAACTGCTGCTGCAAGCTTGGTTGACGAAGCTTCATTTTCCCATTTAACTTCGTGCAAAGGAACTTCGACTATGACCACAACCTTGGATGATCAAACTTCAAGCATTGCTACCTTCCATCCAGAAATTCCTAGTGTTCCTGCAACTGTGGGTGAAGAAACTTGTAGCATTCCCACACCCTCAGGTGAAGAAACTCGTAGTATTTTTCCAAACTTGGATGCAGAAACTCCTATCCATCCTGTGACGTTGGCAGAGGAAACCCCTAGTATTTCAAAAACCTTGGGCGAAGATACTCCATCTGTCCCTGCAGCCTTCAATGAAGAAGCTCCAGTAGGTACTCTGATCTTCAGTGAAGGAACTCATACCCTTCCTGGAAAATTGGATCCCGAAACTAAGACCATTCCTACAACCTTGTGTGAGGAAAAAACCATTCCTGCAACGTTAGGTCAAGAAACTCCTACCCTTCCAGCAACATTGGGTGAAGAAACCCATAGTATTCCCTCAACCTCGAGTGACAAAAATTGTGGCATTCCAACTAACCTGGATGAAGAAACTCCTACTGATCCTGTGACCTTGGCAGAGGAAAGCTCCAGTATTCCTGAAACCTTGGGTGAAGAAACTCCATCTCTTCCTCCAACATTCAGTGAAGAAACTCCAGCTGTTCCTCCGTCATTCAGCGAAGGAACTACTATTCCTCCTCCCTTCAATGAGGAAGCTGCTACTGTTCCTGTAACATTGGGTCCAGAAACTCTAACCATTTCTACAACCACGATTGAGGAAACTGCAAAGATTCCTGCGACCTCAGGTGAGGAAACTACAAGTGCTCCTGTGAGCCTGCATGAGGAAACTCTGGCTATTCCAACAACTTTGGCTGAGGACAGTCCAACTATGACCGCAAAATTGGATGAGGAAGCTCCAACCAGTCCCACAAACTTAGCTGAGGAAACTTTGACTACTCCCACATCCTCCGGTGTGGAAGCTTCAACAGTTCTCACAACTAACAGAGAGGAAACATCTGCTGTTTCTACAACTACGGAAATGGAAACTTTACCTCCTGTGGGTGCTGAAAGTGTAGAACCTTCAACTTAATAGCTTTACTGTCAAAATGACTCGGAAATTTCAGGTATTACTTTTCTTTTGTATCAGTTGAAAGATTTTAACTTGATGGTGTTAGAATAATTGGAAACTATTTGAGAGCATGGTTCGAGTGATATCTTGCAATCTCATGCACTTAATTCGTTAAGGAATTGTATGGTTTCGTCTCTTGAGTGTTTATTGGTGCTGAAGAGGTCAAAAACCAAAACTATATTACTGTATTTGCCATCACTAAGTCAAAGGGTAGAAATAGGAGCAGCTGTCTGGGCTCGTGGGGTCGTGATAAATGCTTCGAGTTTTACATCTTTTCTAATAATGTATTTATGATGTTGGAGTTGATTCTTAAATTAGATGTTCATCTTCAATGTATCTCTTGGTTCAAAGTAGAGAAACCTACATGAGGTTGGAGTTGATATATTCATCCTCAATGTATCTCTTGGTTCAAAGTAGAGAAACCTACATGAGGTTGGAGTTGATATATTCATCTTCAGTGTATCTCTTGGTTCAAAGTAGAGAAACCTACATGAGGTTGGAGTTGATATATTCATCTTCAATATATCGGTGTTCCCTAAGACCAATACTTGTCTTTATTTATGTGCTTTAGTGTCTTGGTTTCTCATTTATTTTATCTGCGTTAGTTTCCTGGTTCTCTTATCGTGTTCTTTTGGCAGAATTCTTGTAGGGGAGAACACATCCAGTGGCTCTGATATCGGTGTGGGGTTTGGTAGGGCTGATTGGAGTTGCCATAGAAGAAAGCAAGCAGGCGGCAGATGGCGCATCTGGTGCAACTTTGTCGAATTATGCTGTACTGAGTGTATTGCCATTCAGAGATGCTCCGGCTAGTGTAATATATGATGATGACCTTTTTCACTGATGTTAATTCCTAGAGGAGAGGACCCAGAGAATTGTTTAATTGAATCTGTTTCTTTCTGCTGCTTAATCGTATAAGGGATGATCATGCATTGCATTGCATCGAAATATGGAGCTCAGCTCCTGATTATTGTTTTGGCTGTAAAGCATGAATGCTAATGATGTTCTTTTGCTAAAACCGGCTTGTTCAGTGACTCAATGGAATCCATAACTTTGCAGGTTGGACTTAACGTGAATAATAAAATTATATTCAAATGGCAAAAATGGTAAATTAAGTTTGCATGGAGCCGAATAAGAATTTATGAGTTAGACTGAAATCCAAATCCAAATGCAAAGGGGAATGTCTCCGAATTCACGGATTTGAGGGATCAACTTAGTTTAAAACATATTTCCACAAAAAAAAAAAAAAAAAACTTACTTTTAACCCGCATACGTGTCAATCAGATTGCCACCTGTAAGGTCTATGCTCCATAATTTTGCCACCTGTCATTCAACCCTGCTATTTTAAGCCGAACAAATGGAAAATAAATTTGGCACCTGGCCTTCAACCCTGATATTTAAGCCGAAGAAATGGAACACTGGGTTTAATTTGGAAATAATGGGTTCAGAGACAGTGATTGAAGTGGTTCTTGCAATTCTTCTTCCTCCTGTTGGAGTTTTTCTTCGTTATGGCTTAGGGGTATTTCACTTTCCCTTTCTCTTCATATATATATATGGATGTGGGTTTTTGTGAAGTATGATAAAAACATTTTAAGAAATGTAATATTAAAAAAGAATTGTGGGTTGGCAGGTGGAATTCTGGATAGATTTGGTGCTGACATTGCTGGGTTATCTTCCAGGAATTATATATGCAATTTATGTATTACTTGTATAGCAAACTGCAGATATTTTCTGCTTTTGTTTTATAATATTTCTATGTAGTTTTTTGGTGTATTTTATGCTTAGTTTGTTGTTAATTTTGATGGAGATTAGCTGTGTTTTCAGTTAATTAGATGTGTTTTCTTCCTACACAAGTTTATCAATTGTAAAGGAAAGGAATATAAGTGATTTGATTTTATAAACGTCTTTTTTTTTTCTCATCTTTTCCTGCATTTTTTGAAAAATGTTTCTGGCTTGCTAATTTTTTTTTATTAAAATCATTTGATTTTTTTATTAATTTTTATTTTTGTATCTACATTATATATAATATTAGATTGGATGGGGTTTAGAATTCGATTATCAAAAATGGAAAAGAACCTTGGAGTTGTGATTACAGAATATGTAGATACAACACAAACATGAATGTTTGGGTCGAGTATAGAAGAGTAAAGAAGATATGGCTAAAATTCGTGGTGAAATTGTATTTTTATTATCATAAAAATATATAATTTAATTTAACGAGTCTTTTTCGGTGAAAAAGAAGATGACTTTCATTTTAGAAGATTCGAGTTCGAGTATTTGTATATGTAAAAAGTGTATTGTCAAAAGATTAAAAAAGTATGAATAGATATTATCATTTAATCGCATCAGTATATTAAAAAAAAACATATTTCTAATTAACTTCGCTCGTAATTATCTATCTATGTCATTCTATATAGTCTTTAAAAAGTATTAATCACAATGGAAAAGTTATTTTTATAATGAAACCAAATTTTAACAAAAATTCAAATCAAATCATACCTATTTAGTGTAATAATTTCATTTAATTGTTGGGTTGTTTCCTTTAGTATTCAAATAGCTTTTTATCATTCATCATGTACTCTTCCAAGAAGTTATAACATGTTAACCTTCTTTATGCAATAAATGCTAGAAAAGCAAACATGCTTGATTCATATATTACCATTCTTACTATCATTTTCACTTCTGTTTCGCCCACAAATATTCGGGATAGAGTTGCTCAAACGAACTGTGAATATAATAATCCTCACACAAGCTGAATATGGGTTTGTTCACACGAATTGTGAGTTGGAATTATGATAATTCTTTTAGTTCATAATGTATTAGTACTTTACAGTTTTTTGTATGCATACCAAATAAGAGAGAGAGAGAAATATGAGGCGAGTTTAATGAATAATTTGGTATGTGTAGGGGCAATCTCATGTGCTTCATTCTCATACCAATTTAGATCATCAACAATCTTAGTTGCTGTTTTCAGAATTTTGGAAATAAAAATGTAAGTATTATGGAGAAGTAATTTATATTTGGTTTTGTGAAGTTTTGATGGTTAAGAGTGGTTGTATATTTTTCTAACTAAGGGATTATTTTGGATTCAAGGGTTTAATCCGAGAACCGTAAATCTTTTGTGGTATCAAAGTGGGAGTTTCCAATAGAAGTGGATTAAGGGTAAGTGGCGATTACAAGCAAGATGCGTAAGTTTGGATATTATTAATTTTTGGGCGATTTTCTTGAGGTTAAGAGTGATTTTTAATTTTCAATTTGATTACGTTAAGTACAAATTAGTCTCGATTTACTTGGATCTGAAGAATTCAAAGTTCAATTTAGGATATTACTTGTTGGACAAAAGTTAAAGGGGTGTGTTTTATTCAAGTATTTTGTGCGAATTTTTTTATTTATTTATGTTATTTATATGATAAATTAAATATTAAGTATTATCTAGTAGCAAAAATAACATGGTGAGTGATTATGTGGATTTAAGGTATGTATTTTAACTTAAATCTATTTGATGTGTTGTGCTATTTATTGCTACTATGTGGTTTGGTTCTAATTTTCATGGTATGTCATATCATAGCATATTTGTTTTTATTATCTGTTCACATTGAAAATTTGAAATGACTATTCTGAAAAGCATGGATTACTATGAGTATCGATTTTTGATTGTATACGATTGCATGTTTACTGTTTTGATATTGAGTTTGCATGTCATGTCACATTTAATGGGGTTGAGACTATATGGTAAGGAGGAAGATTTGGTAGTTTAATAATATGCATTATTTGCAGGTTTTACCACACATTTGTTCTGTCAGCTTGACTGCAATTTTAGTAGGTTTGTCCACATAAGTCTGTTGGTGTATTTTAGATGAATGAGTTGTGGGAAACTCCATTTGAAATGCAGCGGAGATGAGAAGGAAATTTTGAAAAAATATGCATATAAATTTTTATAAAATATTGCATTGTCATAATCACGCTCATAAAAAGTCTGCACAATTGATTATTATGTATTCAATTATATTTTTATTTTGTTTATTATATTTCCTGTTAACAAGTTTGATATAAAACTCATATTGAACTTATTAGTTTTTTTTAAACTTTTTAAATAATACTCGTGGACAGAACTTGGATGGAGTATTATTTGGAGGAGATTCTCGGATTTAATTAAATTAAAGCATTTAAACTTGGATGGAGTATTATTTGGAGGAGATTCTCGGATTTAATTAAATTAAAGCATTTAAAATTCTTTTTGGGATTGTTTTGGAATTTGGATTCTTTTAATTATATCACTGAGTACTTTGATATGTTGGTTACAATACATGCATAGATTTTGGATTTTAAATATTTTAAATCAGTGGTTTTTATTATATAAATTGTTTTGATTTGAAAATCTTTTTTTCGTGATTGTTGTAGTTTTCGAATTTGAGGAGTTATCGTTTACAAACTTAAACGCGCGTATAATGTTTGAAAATTTGAATTCTCACATGTTCCGGATGAAAGCATGTGGCCGCCTACTTTGCACACTCCTTTCGAGTTGGTACCAGATAAGATTCGCGGCGCAAGCCGAAAGGTCGACAGAACTCAACTCGGATACGAGGAAATATGGATATTCGAGAGCGAGGAGATACACTGAGGTTATGCACATACTGCAGGAACACATGACATATGAAGCCCATATGTCCACTCAATCTGAGAGCATCGAGGAAAAGATCTAATTAAAAAACTAACTTATACGTTTATTCATTAATTTTTTTGTAAAGTGTAAGTTGTTATTACTTCTTGAAGTAGTATATACTACAATACACAAGCCAAAGTTTTAATCCGAAATTGGAAAGCTTCTGAGTAATTCTTTACTTTGTCAAAATATTGTATATAACAAATCAATGGAAAAAAAAATTAAATGAAAAAGTAACAAAAATAATTGTAAATTTTAAATTCACAATATGATATGATACAAAGCAAATCAATTTAATAAATTTGTTTCGTATATTGCAAAAAAAGTGTACATTTGAGATGTAAAACAAATTATACAATTTGAGAAATTTACATTAAGCACAAAATGCAACATTCTATATCCGATCCGATTGTCAGACTCGAGCTATAAAGTATTACGACAGTTAACAATTAATATCATTAATGAATTCGACATAATAATCAACCAAATCACAAAATATTAATAATACAAGTATCGTATGGTTCACAATCAAAATCGAGTGCGAATCGAATTTACGAAGCTCTTGAGCCAACTCGGAAACAAATACTAAAATAAATAAAATTTTAAAAATTATATATCCTTAAATTAAAATAGGAGGTAAAAATCAAAATAAGATTTAAATGATTTGATAGTAATTTAAAATTAAAACAGTACATAAAAGCAAGTAGAGTGGGTATGGGAATGGAACAGCAGTGTTGGATCAGTTGTTTATAGAAATTTCTAGCAATATTATCTCAAAATCTCTACTAAATGCTTCAAAATCCAACGATAATATGGCACGTACACGACACCGGTGCTGTGTAGAAAACCAAAATATTTTGGTGAGAGTGATGACCAATCGCTGAAAAAGTGTCAAGGACAACAACCATAATTCACTTGGGGTTTTGTTTCGGAATAATATAATTTTTGATCCTTAAATTTAACAATTAGATTCATTTTAGTACTTAACTTTTTATTATTATCTATTTTAATGACAACTTTAGTCCCTGAACTTGAAAACATAAAAGTTCAATGACATGATAATTTGAGATTTACCAAATCATCAATTGAAAGTTAAAAAAATTATATAAATTTTCAAATAATGACGTGATATTATCTTAGAGTATTACATATAGTGTTTTAAAAATTAGATTAGTGGTTGAATCAATTAGATCACTGATTCTTGATTTAATCGGTTTGATTAGTTCAACTGTTAAACAAAAAATAATTAAATAAATAATTAAAAATTCATAAAAAAATTTAAAAATATTTTTTAAAGATCGATTTAATTACTAGTTTTTATCTCTTTTTTTTAATGTTTTTACTAGCTTCGAGCAATTTCATATTCAATTAGTTCAACCCTTTTGTATGTATTAGTCTACTAGTCGATTCTTGATCCAATCAGTTTGACTGACCAATCCAATAATTTTTAAAAATAATGATCATATCATCAAATTTTGATAGAATCTAAGTTAAGGACAAAAAAGATCTAGTTTAGGTACAAAAGTGAAAAAAAAAAGGAATAGGTACCAAAGTGGACCTAATTGCCAAGTTTAGGGGCCAAAATTATATTATACCTTTTGTTTATTGTCTTTGTCTTTGGATCTCTTAAATAAACTCTCCATTCTCTCTTTGGTACTTTTTTTTTTTCGCTCTTTCAGAACTCAAATCATCCTCAGGCCCTCTTCGGTTTTCTTTCCAGGAGGTTTTTCAAAGGTAACCGTAAATTCTTCACCTTTAGATCTTATCTCTTTAGTTTATGAAATAAAGATTTCATCATTTTTTCCTTTCTCCTACGATTTCTCAGTTTGAATGTGGCTTTATTTTTGTTTCAGTTTCTGTCATTAGGGTTCGTCAGCTTTTCCTCTTTTTTTTCTTTCTTTGGAAAGTTTAAATCCTGGAGCTTTTCTTTTGATGATTTTGAGTAAGACCTAGATTTTTTATGGATGAAACTAAGGAAATAGGTTTTTTAGTGAAACAGTTGCTGAGTTCTTTTATCACTATAATTTATATTGTCTGAAAATGTTATTTAATCAGTTTCTTTTTTTTTCTTTTTTCTTCTATATATTTCACTCTTGGAGCTTTAATTTTGATGATTTTGGAAAATACCCAGATCCGTTATTGAATGGATGAAGCAAAAGAGAAGAGTGATTCAGTGAGTATTGTTTCAGAATCTTCAGTAACTGTTAGTGAAACTGTGGTTGAAACAGTGGCTTGTGAGGATCGAATTCGGATTGAGGAAGGAGGTGAAGCTGGTCGTGATAATGGAGATGAGGTAAAGGTGGAGGTTTTGGATTCTCATGTTCATATTGATGGGGGAGATGGAGAGACTGTTCAGGCTAGTTCTATTGGTGAAGCAGTTTGTGGTTATGAAGAGTCCAGTAAAGTTGGTTTGGAGGGTAACTTGAGAACCTTAGATAGTGACTGCCATGCAGTGGATGGTTTGGGTTCAAGGAATGAGGTTTCAGGTGGGGAAGGTAGGGCTCAGAATGAGGTAAATGGAGGTGTGGTTCGGTCTTGTTCTAATGATGTAGTTTGTGGTCATAATGAGCCTGATGAAGTTGGTTTGGAGGGTAATCTGAGTACCTTAGATAGTGAAGGTGGTGCAGCCAGTGATTTGGGTTCAAGGTATGATGTTTCAGGTGGTGAAGCCAAGGCTCAGAATGAGGTAAATGGAGCCAGGGTTTTTGGTTTCAGTGCACCTGGTAGTTCTGCAGGTAAGAACGCAGAGCAGTCTAGCGGTATTGTTGAAGGTGGGGGAGATTTGAATCAAGCTGCAGAGACAGGTAAAGTTGGTAATTTGGATGGTAATGAAGTGAATCATGAAAGCCAGAAACCAGTTGTACGTTTGTGTGCTGCATCTGAAGATCCAGGCGTCCAAACTAAAATTGTTGAGGAAGCTGCAATGGCAATTGATGAGGAATATTTGAATGCCTTAGATGGTGCTCATGAAACTATATCTGAACCGATAAAGAAAGCTCCGAATGACGATCTAGATGCCACATCCTTGAATGTCAATACACTGGTTACTGCTGAATATGTTCCCACTTCTGAAGCTAAAGGTATGAAAAATTGAAAATTAGTGCTTTTGATCATAATTTGAAAATTAAAGTTGAAGAACAGCCATAAAGTTTGAGATTAGGTGTTAGCACTGAAAACCTCAAACATTATATATGCAGATCCGGTCTATTCGTGTCAGTCAATGGAATTGATTGTCGAAGGTCAATTAGAGGAGAAGGTACTTCCAAATTCGGTTAAGTCTGATGTTACAAATATGCATCTTTGAACCAGCCTGATTCATCGTCTTTTTCAGGTTAGTTCGGACATGGAAATTGACAAGCAAGGTACTGAGTCCGAGAAACAGCAGATGGAGGTTAATACTCCTCACCTAAGCACCAAAAACCATGATACAGGTGTAGTTGAAAGAGTTGATTTTTTATTCTTATTTTTAATTGATTTTTTTTTTTGGTTCCGACAATGTTGATTTGGTCAGGGTTTATCTTGTGCAGGTAATGTCCAATGCTTAAAACCTGAGCCAGTTATTGACGGAGGAGAGGGAGTTGATTTAAGCACGGGGGAAGCAATGCTTGCTGAAAAGCAGGTTTCCGATGCTAAAGATGTTGGTTTTGATGCAGAGCAAGATGTTGGAGTTGAGAAAATGGGTGGTAGCCCTAAAAATTGTGATGCAAGTGATGTTTCTGAACCATTAGGTCACCAAATGGATGTATTTGTTGGTAGTGGTGAAGGCAAAGTCTCAAAAGTCGATAACAATGTTTTGAACCAAATTTCTCCTGCTGTTACTTCTGATAAGGAGTTACAGTCCTCTGGAAATGATGATCCGTTAGCTAAAAATGTGGTTTTTGAGGATGATTCAAGTGTAGGGAAAGAAATGAATGTTGAAGATCAAGTTACTAGTGATGAACCGGATTGTTTGGAGCAAGTGGAAGAAATGGAAGTCGTAGAACATGATAGTGATTTTGACCAGCTAACCAATGTAGATGAACTGACGGTTAAACAGACAGCTCTCAAGTCCATGAGTGGCATAAAGGTGCATCAAGCTAATTACCAGCAGCTTCTGTCCGAGGAAGAAGGTGAATTTTCAGTTTCTGATTTAGTCTGGGGTAAGGTCAAGAGCCATCCATGGTGGCCAGGACAGATATTTGATCCTTCTGATGCTTCGGAGAAGGCAATGAAGTATCAAAAGAAGGATAGCTTTCTGGTAGCATACTTTGGGGATCGAACATTTGCTTGGAATGAACCGTCTGTTTTGAAGCCATTCCTAACGCATTTCTCTCAAATAGTGAAGCAGAGTAACTTAGAATCATTCGAGAATGCAGTCAATTGTGCTTTGGAAGAAGTTTCTAGACGGGTCGAGCTCGGTCTGGCTTGCCCTTGCATGCCGAACGATGCCTATGACAAGATAAAATTCCAAAAAGTTGAGAATGCTGGAGTTCGGGAAAAATCAAGTTTAAGAGACGGTATTGATGTATGTTTAAGTGCTAGTTCTTTTGAGCCTGACAAATTAATTGACTATATGAAAGCATTAGCGGAGTCTCCATCCAGTGGGGGTGATCGACTCAACCTTGTGATTGCTAAAGCTCAATTGTTGGCATTCCATCGTTTAAAAGGTTATCATCAGCTTCCTGAATCCCAATTTTCTGAGAAAACGCTTGAGATAGTTGAGTATGGTACTCCTATGGATACAGATGGTGAGCAAAAATCTGAGGCTTCGAAGACTCGGAGATCTTACCTTAAACGGAAGCATAATCTGAAGGATGGTTTGTATCCTAGTAAAAAGGAAAGAAGCTTGTCCAAATTAATGAGCGAGACATTTGATTCTCCTGATGGCGAAATCGGGTCTGATGGGATAGGTAATAAGCCCCCTTCATCATCATTTAGCAAGAAAAGAAAAGCCATTGATTCCTCGGAAGACTCCGTGATGCAGGAAGGAAGGAAGACCACTAAAGTGTCTCTAAGCACACCTCATTTCCCAAAGCCTTCCTTTAAGATTGGTGAGCGTATCAGTAGAGCTGCAAGCCAAATGGCCGGATCCCCATCGATTCTAAAGTCCGGTGGTGATAGGTTACAGAAGCATGATGGTGGCTGTGAAACTCCTGCTACGTGTGGATATGATGTTCCCGTTGATAATCTTGAGGATGCCGAGCGAAAGAGGATGGATATTTTGACTGAATATTCATCACTTGACGAGTTATTGTTGCAACTTCACTTGGCAGCATGTGATCCGATGAAAAGTTATAATTCTCTCGATATTATTATTAGCTTCTTCTCGGATTTTAGAGATTCAATAGTTCTGGATCGACTTTCCGGAGACAAAGCAGTTGGGAAAAGGAAGAAGTCGCCAAATTCTATCATTGGTTCTTCCGAAACTTTTGAGTTTGAAGACATGAGTGACACTTATTGGACTGACAGGATAGTCCAAAACGGTTCTGAGGAGCAGCCATCACTAGGAACCAGTAGGGGACAATATCAAATTGTGCCTGTCGAATTAGGTAAACCAATTCAAAAAGTCCGTAAGTCTCGAAAGCGATATTCTGATACCAGTTATGATTTGACAGAACAGAAACCCCCTGGCTATGTCGATGAGAGGGCCCCAGCAGAAATTGTTATGAGCTTTCCTGAGATCAATTCTGTTCCTTCAGAAACAAAGCTAAATAAGATGTTCAAGCACTTTGGACCATTAAAGGAATCCGAGACAGAAGTTGATTGCGAAACCCGCCGTGCCAGAGTTGTTTTTAGAAGATCATCCGATGCAGAAGTTGCTTACAATAGTGCCGGGAAATTCAACATCTTTGGGCCAGTGTCTGTAACTTATCAACTCAACTACACTATTTCTGAATCATTTAAAGCTTCACTGTATGCTCCGACCCTAGCTGAGGAGAATCCATTCATTGCTTCAGCCCCTTGTGGGGACCATGCACTTATTGCCCCAAGCCTAGGTGAGGAAGCTTCATTCATGGTTTCAACCCTTGGTGAGGAAACTTTACCCATTGCTACATCATTCCATGAGGAACCTTGGTTCATAGCCTCAACTACAGGTGATGATACTTCAGCCGTTCCCACGACCTTAGCTGATGGAACTTTTGTTGTTGCTGCAACCATGTATGAGAAAACATTAACTGTTACCATGACTGCAGGTATGGAAACAATGGCTGTTGCCGCAAATGTAGGTGAACAATCATTGCCTGTTTTCACAACCATTAATGAGCAAACGTCAACAGGTCCTGCAAGCTTGGTTGAGGAAGCTTCACTTTCCCACTTAACTTTGAGCAAAGAAACTTCGACCATGACCACAACCTTGGATGATCAAACTTCAAGCATTGCTACCTTCGATCCAGAAATTCCTAGTGTTCCTGCAACTGTGGGTGAAGAAACTTGTTCCATTCCTTCACCCTCGGGTGAAGAAACTTGTAGCATTCCTCCAAACTTGGATGAAGAAACTCCCATCCATCCAATGACTTTGGCAGAGGAAACCCCTAGCATTCCCAGAACCTTGGGTGAAGATACTCCATCTGTCCCTGCAGCCTTTAGTGAAGAAGCTACAGCAGTTACTCTGACCTTCAGCGAAGGAACTCATACTCTTCCTGGAACATTGGATCGTGAAACTAAGACCGTTCTTACAACTGTGTGTGAGGAAAAAACCAGTCCTGCAACCTTAGGTCAAGAAACTCCTACCTTTCCTGCAACCTTGGGTGAAGAAAGTAGCATTCCCTCAACCTCAAGTGAAGCAAATCGAAGCATTCCCACTAACCTAGACAAAGAAAGTCGTACCAATCCAGTGACCTTGGCAGAGGAAACCCCCAGTATTCCGGAAACCTTGGGTGAGGAAAGTCCATCTGTTCCTCTGACTTTCAGTGAAGAAACTCCTGCCATTTTTCCATCATTCAGCAAAGAAACTCCTACAATTCCTCCTCCTTTCAGTGAGGGAACTCCTACTGTTCCTGTAATATTGGGCCCGGAAATTCAGATCATTTCTACAACCATGGGTGTGGAAACTACAACCATTCCTGCAAACTTGGGTGAGGAAACTACAGCTGCTAGTGAAACCTTGCATGAGGAAACTCTCGCTGTTCCTACAAATTTGGCTGAGGACAATCCGACTATTACTGCAAAATTGGATGAGGAAGCTCCAATGAATTCTAAAACCTTGGATGAGGAAACTAAAACGAGTTCCACAAACTCAGCTGAGGAAACTTCGACTACTCCCACAGCCTCAGGTGTGGAAACTCCTACCATTCCTGGAATGTTGGGTCAGGAAACTCTGACCATTCCTACTACTGTGTGTGAGGAAACAACCATTCCTGCAACCTTAGGTCAAGAAACTCCTACCCTTCCTGCAACCTTGGGTGAAGGAACTCATAGTATTCCCTCAACCTCGAGTGAAGAAAATCATAGCATTCCCACTAACCTGGATGAAGAAACTCCTACTGATCCAGTGACCATGGCAGAGGAAAGCCCCAGTATTCCTGAAACCTTGGTTGAAGAAACCCCAACAGTTCCTCTGACATTCAGTGAAGTAACTCCAGCTATTCCTCCTTCCTTCAATGAGGGAACTCCTACTGTTCCTGTAACATTGGGTCCAGAAACTCAGACCATTCCTACAACCACGGCTGAGGAAACTGCAAATATTCCTGCAACCTCAGGTGAGGAAACTACAAGTGCTCCTGTGACCCTGCATGAGGAAACTCTGGCTATTCCAACAACTTTGGCTGAGGACAGTCCAACTATTACCACAAAATTGGATGAGGAAACTCCGAGCAGTCCCGCAAACTTAGCTGAGGAAACTTTGACTACTCCAACAACCTCAAGTGTTGAAGCTTCAACAGTTCTTACAACTAACAGCAAGGAAATATCAGCTGTATCTACAACTATGGAAATGGAAACTTTACCCCCTGTGGGTGCTGAAAGTGTAGAACCTGCAACTTAATTGCTTTTCTGTCAAAATTACTTGGAAATTTCAGGTATTACTTTTCTTTTGTATCTGTCGAAAGATTTTAAACTTGATGGTGTTAGAATAATTGGAAACTATTTGAGAGCATGGTTCGAGTGATATCTTGCAATCTCATGCACTTAAATCAGTTAATGAACTGTATGGTTTCATCTTTCACATGTTTACTGGTGCTGAATAGGTCAAAAACTAAATCTATATTACTGTATATGCCATCACTAAGTCAAAGGGTAGAAATAGGAGCAGCTGTCCTTTCAGGATCTTGGAAATTAGATCTCTGGGGTTGAGATATATACTTCGAGTTTTACATCTTTTTAATAATTTATTTACGAGGTTGGACTTGATTCTCAAATTGAAGTTCATCTTCAATTTATCCCTGGGTTCAAAGTACAGAAACCTACATGATTGGTGCATCAGGCATGTTTACCATATATCGGTGTTTCCTAAGACGAATGCTTCACTTTTTTTATCTGCGTTTCTTGGTTTCTCATTTATTTTATCTGCATTAGTTTACCGGTTCTCTTATTTTGTTCTTTTGGCAGAATTGTTGTAGGGGAGAATACGTCCGGTGGTTCTGATATCGGTGTGGGGTTTGGTAGGGCTGATATGAGTTGCCATAGAAGAAAGGAAGCAGGTGGCAGATGGCTCATCTGGTGCAACTCGAGTCTTGTGCTCGGATTCTTTCTTTGTAGAATTATGCAGTAACGAGTGTATTGCCTTTCACGTGTTCTCCGGCTAGTGTAATATATTATCATTTAGATGATGACCTTTTTCAGTGAAGCTAATTCCTAGAAGAGAGGACCCAGAGGATTGTTGAATCAATTCTATTTCTTTCTGCTGCGTAATCATATCGATGTTGTACAAGGGATTATCATGCATTGCATTGTATGGAATTATGGAGCTCAGCTCCTGATTATTGTTTTGGTTCCTCGTGAATTTGCTCAGTAAAAGCATGAGTGTTATGATATTTGTTTTTGCTAAAACTTGTTAACCAATGGAATCCATAAATCGGTTCAGGCTATCCTCGTGGAGAAGCATTGCAGGTTGGACTTAACGTGAACAATAGAAAAATATATTCAAATGGCGAAGTGGTAAATTTAGCTTGCATGGCGCTGAATAGTAGTATCCGATGCTGATGTTTCGCATGGTCCAGTCAGCCCCTTTAAAATAATTTTTTTTTTATAATTTATAAAAGTTCAAATTAGTAAAGATAAAATTATATTTTAATTTTAAAAAATGATTAAATTTTGATTTAATTTTTTAAAAATTATAAAAATATAGATTATTAATGAAATTATATTTTTACTATCGTAAAATATATAAATTAATTCATACCCTTATTTTCCCCTAAAAAATAATTTTTTGATTCCGTCACTGGACATGTCCATCGTCATGTGACCCAAAGTGCTTTGTACGCGTAGCATAGGTTAAATGAAGTTACAATAACTAAACTACCAGAAAAATGCTTATTATAGCTTCCCAAACGAAGAATTCAGAGGCAAAAGTTGATTTAACCAAAGAATGGATCCATCTTGTTTACAAAGGTAAAGATTTTGAACTGGTATAACATTAATTAAAATAGGAAATAATATGATAAATATTTGGAGATAAAAAGAAATTGCTTCTCTAATCAGAAACTGGGAAGGGAATTGAGCCGACTACTCATCACATCATCTGCAGAATTAAGTTAAAAAGCAATGTTAAACACCCTGGAAAGCTTAAGAATGAAATGTAGATAAGATTGGATAAATGACTCACCTTCAGCATGTCTCCGAACATATCTTGAAATGGATTTCTACGCTGCACGCCATAGAACTTTTCCGCAATGTCGCATATCAACTGAACTAACATGGTTGTGTTAGAACACCATTCATCATGTACACTTACACCCAAAGTCAACAAACAAAGAACAAAATGAAATTGTCCAACCTCATTGAATGCGGGATCTCGGTCTATGCTAGGCTTGTACTTCACTCTCAATGCATTAAAAAGAGGCAACGTCTCTTTTTCCAACCTGCACACATGCAAATACCCAATTTTGAACTCTATTTGAAACACCAATTTCCATCCATTAACAAAGTCCAGGAGTATATCAGTTTTATTATTCCACAAAATATTCAGCTAATAATAATAATAATAATAATAATAATGACTTACGTTAGCAAGAGTAAATTGATAAAGTGAATCAAATCAGATACAGGAAATTCATGCTCCTGGGCTTGCACTTGCTTCTTTAATTCCTCCATAAGGGAATTAGCATCTTCAAGATTACCCATTGATAAATACCTACCATCCCAAAGTAATGTTTCTTCATTACGACACAATTTATGACTACAAAATACACACTCTTGATTTTATTTCCAGGTTTGAATGATGCAAAGTTGAGAAATAGCTAAAATCCCTACCGATAACGGAATCATTGGAAGAATGATATCTATGTCAACAAACTCAACTTAGAGTGTTGGATATGGATATATGTCCAATTCGGGTATGTTCAAGTTTTCCCAAGATTTTCATGGATTTGAAGTGTCCTTGGAAGCTCATATTGCCATACCCATGTGTGAATATGTATCAGATATGAGGGTCAAACATGAGTACTTCGAAAGTAAAATTTGGTATTATTGATTGCTTTAAAAAGTAGAGGCAACAAGAATAGTAAAATTAGAGGTGAGGGGAAGTTTATCGGTGATCTTACATAAGAATGGCTCGTGCAATGGCTATATCATCTTCACCTGGATAACACTGTATGGTTGAAAAGCTCATCAGTTATGACATTAAATAAGTTTCAGATGAAAAGTAATAACCTTTGATCATTGAGATCAAACTTGAGCCTGAGTGCGCTGATTGAGTTATGCTAATCTTCCATGCATTTTTGACAACCAACCTTAATACAACCATAATTTCCTAACTTGAGAGTTTTGAATTATTTTAGCACTTTATAGATCAAATGATGTTATTCGGACTCGAGTGTGAGTGTCGGATATGATTATGTGACTCATAAGGGTATGTTTAATTTTTTCTACGTTTTCCCATGTATTTGGAGGATGAAATCTCCAATCCTTTGTCTAGATATGAGTGTGACACGTGTTTCGGGCCATGGTATTTCAAGAAAAATGAAGAATTGAAACAATAAAACCTTGAGGTGTATCCATGACAAGGAGAAAGAAAGAGAAGAAAACTAACCTTGCTCATGAAGTTTACTAAAGTAGTTGCAAACTTCTTTAGGTTGTTTCCTCGAACGAAATGATATGACACTTTGGCCATGTCCTACAAAACAACATTACATGATTGTAGACATCCATATGGATGTTAACTCATGAACAGACCTTTGAACTCGATATAAGGATAGTTTCAAAGGCTTTTATGGCAGATACCCAAGCATGTATTAGCAGAGCATAAAAGACCTCAACTGAATTGCCAGATCAACCAGTTCTCAACTGAACTGGCTGGTCCAGTCCAATACTTCATGACCCTGATTCATTGCTAGTTGAGCAAGGGAGAAGAACAAATTTGAGATAGATCATTCAAGAAACAAAACAAAAGCCTAAATATTTACTTCCAAACCTACCATTTCAGGAGATTCAGAATATATGTACTCGGCCAGCATAGTATGCAGCTGCGGATCACCGTTCTTGTTATCACCAAACTCTGCAGACCACCTAAAACACGAAGTAAGAAAAATAGTTCAGGGAAAATAAAGTGCAAGTTAATTATTATAAACAATCTAATCTTAAGCCTCCACAGATATTGCAATGTTGCGGTATCTTTTAATCACAATCAGAGAGGCTATGATTCATCCTATGTACCTAGACTTGAGTGTAAGTGTAAGCGTAAGTGTTCAATAATCATCAAGAAATGAAGAGAAAATAACCCACACATCTACTATTATGCTGAAACACAAGGTAACTTTAACAGTATAATATAGCAATGATGTCTCACTTTATAGCAGCTTTTAAGAATGAGGAGCAGCCATGAAGACGTGTTTTTGCTGCCCCGAGAGCTTCGGTAAGTTCTTGAACATCATCTTCTACTGCAAAGTTACTAGGCACCGGAATCTGCGGAAACAGCTTGTAGATTTTCCGAATACGTTCTGACGTATAAATTTTATCATAGTTACAAAAACAGAAATAGCATAACCAAACAAACCCGATAACATAATTACTTTCAGGCTTTTCCTTTTTTATTATTTAAATAAAAGATACTTAAGTCATTGGAATAAGAGAAGAGGGTCCATAAACTCTTCATTACAACCTATGTTACTCTGACTTTTCATAAAGTATCCATGTCCAATACCCGTTCAGATGGATATCTAAAAGTGGGTATGGGGATGTGATCAACTCGAAAATAATTGAACATACCCAGCTGGAATACATACTCGAGTTTGAGTAACATAAATTACAACCTATGGTGATAAGCAAATCAAACTACAAGAGAAGGCATGAACTGACCAAGGATCTCTTCGTCAAAAGGAATTTTCCCTTTGACAAGGGCATCGACAAACATGACTGCAAGCTCGGACCCACAAGTAACCTGAAAAGATCCATTTCGTGATTTTGAAGCAACGGATAATGAAGTAAAAGACAACCATAAATAATACCAGCATAGCAGATACCCTCATGGCAATCTCTTAAGCCTTTCAATCATAGAATATTGTTGTCCCGTAAACAGCTAATATATCCTAGGCTTTGCATATAACATTGAGATAAAAAAAAACCTTGACTAATATGCTCCGGATAAATGTAACTGAAAGAAAATAATAACCTCCCCGTGCTTCAATTGAAGGCATGCCCCTGAATGAAGTAGATCCAAGGCCTCAGCACATCGTTGAGCAGATACATATCTGAAATAGGTTATGCGTGTTTCAAAATCAATGATAAGTCTTTGAAAGAAAAAAGAAAACATCAACACACCATTCTTACCTTTATCCTTATTGCAAGATCCAAAAAAGAACAAACAATGAAAAGCTATGAATACAGAACCCTGAATTGAAACTGGAAACCAATTATTAATGCAAGCAGCATCCTTAACCTACTCAAGCGTAGACGCTTTCTAATCCATCTATAAGTGGATCTACCCCATTAAGCTCCATCTAAGAAGCTAGGACTGTGCATTTGTGTCTAACATTTACTTTAACAATGGCATGGCTTTCCCACCCTCTAAATATAAGAAAGAAGATTTGAACCAACTTATATCCGACATGCACTCGAATCCAAGTAACATAGACTGGTATGGTATACCATTTCCAGCCATTTATACCATGCAGTTATAGACTAGATCTAGATAATTTTTTTTAACGTACTTGTATCCTGCATGCGATCATGAGTCTGAGTAACATGGACTAATATACCATTTCCGGCTATCTGTAGCTCTAAAAGTTTATAAATTTGGGAAATTGCAGTCATACCGTGCACTGATAGACTTGTACATCTGCTGAGCTCCGTAGGAATTACCATCGTTTATAACTTTTTCTAATTTATTAATATTCTGCATTTCATATTAAAAATTAATGCAATTAGAAATTTCATACCATAATCATATAAGAAAAGGGCGTGCTTTATCAAAGATTAGAATTTACCACATCTATAATGTAAGAAAATGTATAATATAAAAAGAAAAAAAACTCAGAGATCAAAATAACAAAAGGTTCATTTAAATGAAATGTTACATCCAATCGCCAATCAAGGAAAGTCTTGGGACCGGGTATAGAAATACTAAAATAATTCAAAATAATCAACTTTTTTTAGCTACCAAGGAAATGATGGGTTATTTCCATTGTTTTTCACCAAAATTATGTCAAGAAACAAAGGGAAAAAGAAGGGGGGAATAAAACCTCTTGAACAGGAGGAAGATTAGCTCTTCTGGGTTTTTCTCTCGACATTTTCTCTCTTACTCGATTTCCACTTTCCATTCTTGAATGATCTGATTTTCTTTTGTTTTTCCGATTGAGGAAAAATATCCAAACTAAGGCCTTTTTCAGCAAATGGTTTGGGCCTCCTTATTTCTAATTTTTCTGTTTTATGAAAAAAAAAAAAATGTGAGTTGAACTCCCTCTTCAATTATCTCCACTTGGACATGGATGGATTAAAAGTTCATATATGTGGTGTATCGTAAACCTGTCGTTGAATGTCAAGCTAGAATGCAGGTGCTTTTCATTAAAATCAATGTTATGTGACAAAGTCGATAATCACTTTGGCCGAGCAGATGTCAGTCCATCTTATGAAAATGAGAAAAGAGGTTCAAGGGAATCCAAAATGGCCATAGTAAGCAGCATAGTGCAAGCAAGTTCTTCCTTGGAAGTGAATCGAACATCAATGACAGTCATTCAAATGTTTAGCCCTGCAAATAGAAAATGAATGACTATCAACTGTTATGTCAGACCAATGCCTGATGTTGACAGTGAAGGAAATGGCTGAATTAAGGCAACATTGAAAACTTAAGAAATATGATCACATTGCCTGGGAGACCCTCCAAATTGGTAATGGTCCCTGTCTAGTTTAACAAACATAAGGATTTTCTCCTGTGAATACTAAGTTACAAAACTTGTGTTGCAAGTAATAAAATAAAGAAATTAAGAAATTTAGATAAAGTCTCCAGTTGTGAAACATTTTCCTCAATGAAAATAATATTATTGAGTATTATATCAACATTATGTATCTTTTTCATCAAAGAAAGCACAAGTTACATTTTTTCATAACATCAGGTTACTCACCCAAAGATTTTCTGATGTTTGTAAGAGATTGGACAAAAATATTGAATAAAAAAACGTAAGTTTAACCTAAAATAATTAAACCTGTTCAGATAATATCCAACCTTTTTTCAAGTTTAAATTATTTTTTTTGTGGTATAATCAAGCATTAAAAGAATATATTAAGTTGTTTAGGTTTAGAAATTTAATAAACGAAATATATATATATATATATAACAATAGTAAAAGAAAAATATTATATAAAAATTACATATTTTTGTAAAAAAATAAAAATAAATAAACTTGAGCATGCTTGCATTAAAGACTTCTTATAATATTTGAAACTCATATGTTGAGTTAAGTCAAGTTTGAGAACTATGTAAGAATTGATGCCATATATAGATTTTCCCAAATCTGATTTAGATTTTAAGTAGGTTGAGTAAAAATCATCATAAAATAAATGACAATATATACTGACTTATTTAAATAATAAGTGTATTAATTTAATAATATTTAACATATTAACCTATTTTTAAAAATTGTTTTTTTTATAACGTGAATTTAGTGCGCTGAAACCCATTATCTTCTTATTTAAAAGTTGAAAAGAGACATGAATAACTCTAGATATTGTATAAAAAAAAAGACTAAAAATCGTGATGATACACTCATATGAAATGAAGTAAATAATTTTTTTTTCCTTTTTAATTGATGAGACATCAGCCTCTAAACTTATTAATTTCACACTAAATTTATCAATTATTTACTTTATTCAACATTAAATATTGAATAAAAATTAATTAAACTGATAAATCCACCAAATTAAGCCAAGAATATATGTTTGTTTCATCAGTTTGAACCTCCAATCCAGTTGTTCTAATCTTACTTTAGTCTCTACCCACAACGTTATGAAAAATGAAAATACAAGCTATGATTAAATCGAAATTTTTATAGGTTTAAACTTTAAGCTCCAATCTTTTATTTTTAATCGTTTCATCTCTACGTGCAATGTATATACATCAGGTATGAAAAACTAAAACGCAAAATCAACATATTTGATAGTGTTGGAAAGTTTTCACTCTCCAAAATCACATCTCCGGCATCGGCAATTCCTTTCGAACCAGCTTTTGATGATGCCGACGAACAAAGCTACTCATCAATTGAAAAGATGACCCTGTTTTCCTTCTTGAACACATGTGTTGTATGATCCACCACCTATTTTATTCACAAAACTCTCATAAATACAGACAATTCTATTCCTTACATTCTTAAAAGATACGTTACTTGGACTCGGATGTCAACGTTAAACACGGATATATATATATATATATATCTTCCATGGGTATGTTCGATTTTCATATATCAAATGAGCCAAATCCTTGTATCTATGCTAGAACATGTGTCGAGGACAGATATTGGGTACTTGAGTATTTCAGGGAAAATAAAGAATCAAAGTAATACAGTAAACCTACCTCCAATGAACATCTAAAAGTTAATTCTCTTAGTGAAATTCAAGACTTGTGATGCAAGCTACAGTTTTGAGTGTGAGTGTTGGAGTTAGCTGAAAAAGATCAAATAAAGAAAGGTTTAAGAGCACAAGAACTCACATTGGTATTGCTTAGCTCTAAGTTGTAGAAGTCCATGGCATCGGCTTTAAACAATGGCCCGGCGTGCCATGTTCCAAGATTAAGTTTGATGAACTTAGGACCTGCAATTCTAAAAACATGAACATCGTCAATGGCCGGAGGTACGTAGAAATGACCACAATGAGACTGCACCGCTATCTTCCCTTTATCATTCTTAACTTCTTCCGAGTCCACCAAGGAAGGCTTAGCAATTCCGAGATACCAAACATGACCCCCTATAGATCCAAGGCATTGTGTCACACTGGCATGATGCGTAATCGTTGAAAACTTGAGCGGCCGGTTCTGAAGGTTCATGATGTAAAACCTAATACAATTGCATTGTCAAGTAGAAAAGCATGTGAGTAAACAACCAACAGTTAAAGCTAAAATATCAAATCTATAGCCATGATTGAAACCAGTAACTCAAGTTGTGCTACTCGGACTGGGATGTGAATGTCAGATTCGATTGGAATTATCAAAAATAACATTAAGTAGGGAATTTCTCCTCCTCCAAACTAGAAAATTAGTACACTCCATTTACTATGTTATCCGTGTGTGTGTGTACATATCTGATTGGAGTAACTTAAAAATTGTTTGAACTATGGACTAGACAACTGCAATTAGTATGAATTCTTATCCAAAAACAAAAAAGTTTCAAAACCCGTAAAACTTTAGCTTCCCATATCATCATAAAAATCCCCAGTCATGTTCTAAGCCCCCAAGCATGTAAGGAAAACCACAAAATAAATCGGACAAAAACAGAAAATAGATAAAGAAATGAAGAATTAATGTCAAATTAAACCTGGGAATTCCTTTGGAAAGGTCTAGCTGAGCATCAGTCGGACCGAATTCTTCTCCATCTGGGGATGCTTCAATGACTTGTCCGAATTCTTTGAAGCTTTCTGGGGTTGCTTCTATTGGCTTTAACTTTATTACAGTCAGTTCTGATTTTGGGTTTTTGCTCTCCATTTCTGGTTTCTCAAGCTTCAATTTTCACTTTGGGGCAAGACTTATATTATTTCATTGTCGGTATTTTGCAATTTATTATGATTTGGTTTAGCTTGTGAATCCAAAAATAATAATAATAATAAAGAATTAAGTGATGAAGAGGAAAATGAGAGGCGGCAGGAAAATATAATTTGATAGGGTTTTTATTTTATTTTATTATCCGCTAACAATAATTGGGCAAAAGTAATAGAAAAATGCCCATTTTTTTAATATTAATGGGATTAGGTGGTTTTTTTTTAATATTTATAGAAGTAGGTAGATTTTTGAAAATGTGTTGAGTGGACAAATTTTCAGCGTATTTTGTAAAAAATTGTTTTCAGTTGGATGATTTTTTTTTTTTTTTGCTTTGCTAATAAAGATTATCTAATAATTGGTGAATTTCAACTACTACTTCCCTTACCTGCAATGGTAAAAAAAAAAGGAAAAAACTTATTTAAACCCCTCAATTCTATTTTTTTTTCAATTTACTCTAAATTCTCTTTCATTTCTCTCTCAATCCTCTTTTAATTATCTCTGAATTCACTCGTAATTCTCGCAATTTTTATTAAAATCACCCTAAGGTTTTTTATTTAATTTTATATTATGAAATTTAATTGTTTTTTAATTCTTAGATTCCGTTTGTTTGACTGAAAATGATTTTCGAAAAATAATTTCTGAAAAATTACTCACTTTTATGAAAAAGTTAATATTTTCTGTTGTTTGGTAGATTTTCTGAAAATATTTCAAAAAAACTATTTTAAATGAAACAAACATACATTTAAAAATAATTTCGTACAAATGTAATTGAAATTTCCATTAACTCATAACTTGAACTCAAAATGTAATTATCAAATCCAAAGCTTAACCATCTCTAGCAAAGGTGACAAATTTTCCAATACATTAAAAAGCTTGAACACGAAATGACAAATTATAATCTACTGTTTGCAACTTTTGTAACCAAAGAGAATCATCACCAATTCATAACAGTTTCCCTAAATAGCAAGCTTGCCTTATAAGCTTGAGAATCTCTTGTTTAAATAACAAGCTTTTGATTTACGCAACAACCAACTTCAATAACTCAAAACATTGATCTATAAATGATTAAAAGTTGGTATTACAGGTTGTTCCTGATAATGGACCTGATCTGGTCGTGGTTATTGTTGGCTAATACAAACATTTCATTATAACCATGTCTTCTTGCTTTGTAGAAGAAAGTGTTTCCATTCCAGGTAAAGCAGCCGCAATCTTCCGAAATAGAGCCTTTAAACAGATCAGACAGAGAGTGTGAGAACTCCAACAGATTGCTCAGTAATGCAGGAGGAAAAGGACACTCATGTGAAGGAGATAACATCAACCAATGCTGCATTAATCATCATGCAGGACTGAAGATGAAATTAAACATTTTTTTATCAAATGTTGCGTCCATTAAATAGAAAGGAACTGATGCAGAAGTGACAAATAAACAACTGATCAGACTTTTGAGTGATTAGATGATTAGTCTAGCTCCTTAATATTATGCCAACATAACATTGAGTTCACAATAATTTCATTGGCATCTGGCATACAGTCTATACTAATGCTTCTAGGAATGTTGATAATAGGGTACCAATGGTTTACCTTGATATTGAACCCAGCCTTGGCACTAGTTTCAATAAACAAAACATTCAAGTCACGAGCCTTGGCTTTTGCTTCCTCTATTGAGACTTGCCTTCAAATCAGCCACAATATGCACAGGGAATGAACAGAAATCAAACAGTGAATATTAACTGCAAGAATCTAGGAAAAACTTTGTATCCATAAGTGCCCTTCAATTTCACACCAACGTAGTGACCACAGCCAAAAGCCAAAGCAGTTGTAAACTACAAAAGAAAGGGAATCTAACATATTTTTTTTAGAAGAAACTCCAACCATGATAATTTATTAGTATTACCTTTTGTCCACAAGAACTGTTTTGTTCCCAACAAGCACAATGATTACATCACTACCCCGCTCAATTCGTACCTCTTCAATCCACTTTGAAGTATTTACGAAGGACTGCCTGCCTACACCATTAAAATTAAAGTAGGCAAACTTCAGCCAATTTTACTCAGCAAATGAACAATAAATAAAGTATGAGATGGTAACAAACTTGCAACATCATAGACAACGACAGCCACAGTGGAATCCCTAATATAACTTGGAATAAGACTCCTGAATCTTTCCTGTCCTGCAGTATCCCTGTAATAAATATTAAGCATATAAAGATCAAAGATGCCACTCTTGTCAAATACTTCTGAAAATACATAACTCATGCTATTGAGGAATAAAAATAAAGCATACAAGAGAAAGAGTTTCATCATTATACTGTATTCAATACTTGGTAAGGGTGCTATAATGATGTAATATTCATTCTGACAACCATAGGTATTACTGACACCAACAAATTTATCAGGAAGCTATAGAATCAACAAATGAAACCAAAACTTTCAATAAACATACAACATCAATATACCCCTAATGAGACCATCCAAAAATTCAGGAACACGAGCAATATGAATACCATGCTGAAGCTGAGGGTAGCAAAATGAATTATCTACCAAGAAATCACACCAACAGAACTTGAAAGCAAGCGTAGGAAGAGAAGTCTATATACAAGGAAAAATAAGCAGAATCTGCTTTGGGAACAAAATAGGAAGCTAAGGCTAGATAAGCCCAAAAAATCAAAAATAAAGTAGCTTAAAATAAACAGCGACAATTCACGACTTACCAGAGCTGCAATCGAACAGTTCGATCTTCGAGGTACATTGTTTTCGATAGGAAGTCAATACCGATGGTAGCCTGGTGAAGGAACAAATAACCTTAGAAACCGGGGGGGGGGGGGGGGGGGGGGGAAGAATATCCAAAGAACCAAAGGAAAAAAATCTGAATTACGATGAAATAACATAAAACAGAAGGAGGAATAGGATTACTTGCAAAAAGTTTCTCGAAACTCTTCATTATTGTTCTTCACTCAATTACTTCAGTTTCGGTTGTGTACTTCCCTTCCTAATAGTTAGCTGAATTATATATCAGGAGTTGTCATCTTTATAATTCTTATAAAGAACAAAATAAAACAAGCCTTTGTTTAATTCCTATCAAAATAAAATAAGCATATTCTTATATCAGGATTTTTTGAAGCATCAAAAAGGGATTAACAACAAAATAAAGGAAACAAGGGAAAGGATTGGAGGGATGAAAGAGATGAAAAGAAAAACAGATCATCAGATCACAGAATTCCTTCTGCTTACACATAGAAACAGCAACGGAGTTAAGACCATCGTCTTCAGGAAGAGGCGAAAAGAGGGAAGACGCCGAGACAAGCACTGGGTCGGGGTGACAATGAAGGGGGAAGGGGAAGGGGAAGGAGAAGAGGGATTTTCCCAAAAATGTCTTACCGAAAAAAAATGCCTAAGACATTTTCCTTGGTTATTTTCCCGTGTTTTGGAGAATCATTTACTTGAGGAGTTGATTTTCCAGCAAACGAACACAGGAAAAGAAGGAAAATGTTTTCCAGAAATTGTTTTACTGACGAACAAACACAGCCTTAATGACCAATTTTCTTATTCGTTTGGATGACAAGCCCATTCTGACCTTCCAATTGCAAATGGTATAAAAATATTTATATTATTTTTAATCTAATTTAATTTCATTATTATTCTTTCACGTGGCCCGTATGCTTGGGGTTAAAAATTGGACCCATACTTGTCAGCTCGTTGGTGAAAAGATGGAGACTCAAGACACACATTTCATCTTTCATGCGATGAGTATACAATCATACTGAAGGACGTACAATTATAACTCGGGTAACCGGTGGATGGTCAAGTACGGACGAGGTCAGTTGTCGCTATCGATTGGAAAGTCGTATGTGGCCAATTGTTAGGGAAGGTTCTGGATAGGATTTACGGTGCTCGAATAGACATGAATTGGTTGAAAAGAAATTTCGATGAGCTTGATGCGGAGTCGGGTCCACTTGAAAGGGAATAATACGTTCGGACATACATCCTTAGGATAATCGAGAGGTCTTTTAATGCCCAACAAATTGCGAAATCTTGTACATTTAATGTGGTTGCTACAACTCGTGGATTTAAAAGAAACGGGCTAACTCAGTTGGGGATCAATAGTGTTGATGACGTTGTACAAAGAGATGTATTAGGCGGCGCAACCATAGAAGATTAAAATCGGTGGTTGCATGCTCCTATTGCAATTATGAGCATGCTCCTATTGCAATTATGAGCATGATATCGGCTGTCATTTTTACGTCAACGAGTTGACTACCCTTATAGATTATCACTCATAACAAGGTAAAATTCATTAGATAATATATTTTATTATAATAAACTTTTTTCAATTTTAAATTTTTGTATTAACATATTATTTTAATAGGTGAAACCATAAGCCAAGTTATGTGGGACTACCGTAAGAGCTTCAAGATATACGACTCCTATTAGATCAAAGATCAGAAGCCAAGGTTAGTATTTCTAAAATTTTAATTATATAATATTGACCCAAGGTTTTAAAAATTATTAGTAAGTATATAATTGAAATTATTATTTTGTACTATAGTTTAAATAGACGCCATATTCCAAAATGAGAATTCAAGCATGCATCCCGTCCGAATTCTTAGTGAATCCCAACATCTAGCACGTGAAGGTGTCATTGATAGTTTGCACTACGGTGGAGATGCACGAATCCGACCAAGTTATGCAATAGTTCGGGTTAGGCAAATGATTCCGCCGCCACCCCAAGATATCGAAAACCTACACAAGATCGACTTGCGAGGAGACCGAGGAAGATTAGGCAAAATTCCACGAGCAATATATCAACATTTGGGACCAAAGGTATGACTTTTTTCCTAATCACGAATGCATTATTGCTAGTGAATTAGTTGTCGATCTATCATACATGCCATGGTTTAGACACAAAGGCAAGTTATATCTACTATCAGAGGAGGCAAGGAGTAGGTAACTACACTCGAGGAGGCCGCGACGATTGCTTATGAATCCAAGATTTGGATTAAGTGTCGAGGCGGGTCCATCATCGACACTAACGTAATAAGAGGTACCGTTGTCCACACCACCTCCCGGTCAGTATGGGTCGACCTATTTTGGTTCAAATATGTTATTTGCATCATCTCCATACCATGTTTCTACACCTCCTACAAGTATAGGGTTTTTTGCACCACCTTCATCCCTAGCATATGACACTCCGATGACTTCGACGCATCCGTCGACGACATATCCATTGTCAACTATAATGACATTTCCACCATATTTTACGCCATCGGTGTTTGGGACACCATACACTTATACGTTGTTAGTGTCGCAAATACCCCGAGCATCATTGTCCTACTAAGATGGATAATCTTCACAAGCACTTGTTCCTAGAACGGAGGAGAGACGATGGCAACATAGGAGCACATCGCACTCAACAACAGATGAAGGAGATGAAGATGAACGCGAAGAAGAAATTCGTCTCGCAACTGACACTCATCTGGTTGTGGCACACATTTGGCCCGACCAAGCTGATGATTTTTTTCATCCTTCTCATGTAAATCTTAATTGTAAAGCTAAGTTTTATTCGATCAATTTGTACTGATATTAGAAATAAAATGTTTTTCAAGTAATATTATTTTTGCATCGAAATGGATTGTTATTGTTACGGTCAAGTTGTCATGATTTTAACAGAATTAAAAGTGGATTGAGAAAATAATTTAATTGAGAATTTAGTTTAATTAATTAAATTAATTGATTAAATAAATAATATTTCAAAAATAAAAAATAAATATTGGGTTGGATAAATTATAAAGTGATGAATAAAAAGTTCAATAAACATATATAATTGAACTCAATACTTGAAGAGGCCCAATAGGGCCATGCAACATGATAAGGGCAGCAACCCTAATATTCCATATTGTCGGCCCTAATATTATTTAATCAGACTTTATTTGAAAAAAATTTGGTATTATCTTTTTATAAATAGGAACTCTGTATTAAGCAATTTATACACACTTCTCATATGTCGTTATTCTATCAAAAAATAGTGAAATTTTTTTTATAGAAATAAATTTTATTTTTCTAGAAAAAACGTATAGTTTTCGAATAAAGAGAAAATTAACTTTTCCACAAAAAGTTAGATTAAAATTTTCATTTTATGATTTGGTTTGTGTTACTTGAGCCCATACTCGAGATAATTCATGGCTCGAGAAATCAGAGAAAATTTATTTGTTAGAAAGCTAGAATCGACTTTAGACCGTCTCGTACAAAGCACATATATATTCCGATTAAATTTATTACTATAAATAACACAACTGCTTAGTTTCTAAAACAAAATTAAACTTCCATTATGCTTTTTTCAACTGTATAATATTTTCCTATAACCAAGAACTGACACAAATAGTCGGTAGATGAGGCGAAGCAGCCAGGTAACCTGGACCTCGGTGTGAAAGCTCTTCCTATTCCTATGCGGCCAAAAAGTTGGACTTAGGGCCCGTTAGCAACACTTTTAAAAGTACTTTTCACTCAAAAATCTTTTTGGCTATGAAGGACTACTAAATAAACTTCATTTAACTCTTCTTTTAACTTTTGAAACGTGATTTTTGCTCTGTTGAAAAAGCTGAGAATTTTAACTTTTTCTAAGCCAAAAGTCCTTTTGGCTGGTTAATTACTATTTTAGCCTCAATCTTTTACGGGATAATTTTCTCTTCAGTTTTTCTTTCAAGAAAATCTCTCTGGTTCTTTTTTATTTTCTTCCATCCTTCCATTCTTTCATTTTTTTTCCATACTGGTTTCATCATCTCTTACATGAATTTTACTACTAATAAGCGTTGCATATATCATTTTCCCCAATTCCCCTTTTACTCTCTTTCTCTTCAACACTGAAACAAAAAACAAAACAAACCCATCTTTCACCAAATTACTGTAAGTCTCTTCTTAATTTCCCTTTTGATTCTTGCATTTGATTTTTGCTCTCATTTTGATCTTTTTGTCATAATTAATTATGGCAATCTGTTAAATACCTTTTTCTCCTTTTCAAATGAATGCTTGAGATGTTTTAATTCATTTTATGATTTCAACTTCAGATAGTTTCGATCGGTGCCAAAGTAGGAAAAGTGGAGCCTAGAAAGAAGGCAAACGAATTCAGGAATTTTATGAGCAATCTCAGGCTAAGTGATGACTATCAAAATGCTGCTATTTTCGTACGTAGTTATTCTTCTAATACAATCTAAAAGAATTCCTATACTTTTGCAAGTTCTTTTCTCAGATATAAATGCTTATGAGGTTATTTAGCATTCCTTTTTGGCGAAAATATCATTATAGGTTACCTTAGATTGTTTTATATGTCGATATTCAGCGTATTTAGAAAAGAAATTCTAGTAACTTGCAAGTTTAGCAGTAAGACTATGACCAACTATTAAAATAATGGTATCTGTTATAGCAGTTCATTCATTCGGCCGTAGTTTCTTTGACCAACTTAATTTGTTTGTTGTTTCTGATTTTAACTTCGAGTTTATGTATTTTGACTTTATTAGTTATGCTACCACTTGGTTTGTACACAGAACAAGCATGCTGTTTTCCTGGTAAATGTTCACTATATTCTGTTATACATCCTTAATTTGGTGTCATTAACTTTTACCATTGATGTGTTATTGCAGCATATTAAAGCAAACCTGTAACTATAGTTGGTTTATGGAGAGACACTAGCAATAGCAAGCAACAATGTGCTGTCCGATCAATTTTATGTTTATTTTATTTTATTTTTTGGTTGCACATTCAATGCAATTAGGTTTTTTTTTTTTGTTCAGAAATATACTTTCTTTGTAGTATTTCTACATCTAGTTTTTGAACAGTTGATTGTTATAGAAAACATATACACTAGCAACATCAAGCAAACATGTAACTATAGTTGATTGGAGGTTCTTCTGTTCTTTTGTTTTGAAATGAAGAATCAATTGTATTTCAGAATTGAGCAGTTGTTATTTATAATTATAATGTTATTTAGTTGCTGCTACATTTATGTTAGTAACTTATTGGAGATGATAATAATTGTTTAAATGTTAAGAAAGCTTGATGTTCTTAAACATGCCTTTTTTTATAGTTTTGAAAAGCAAACAATAATCGTTGTTGCTACAATGATGATACACAATTTTATTCGAAAACAAGTCGATCAAAATGATGCAAATTTTAATTTATTAGGTTTATATTTTTTACGTTATGTTAATATTTAATATGAGTTATATATTCAAATTACATTTTAAAATAAAATAATACAAATGTATTAAAATCATTAATTTCAAATAATAAAAAACTTTTTTTTTGAATATATTAGTGTGATTACATGGTAGTATCTGTTCATACTTTCTTAACCCTTGACAAGACGCACACACCTTTGTACACACAGATGCTCGAACCCGAGACCCCTAAGATGAACAACATCCTATTTTTCACTGGAGCCACTTGTTGGATTCATAAAAAACATTTTTTTTAAATAATACAATTGTGTTAATATCTAATTACAAATATTTAATGATTATATTTAAATATTTAAAATATAATTTATATATTTTAATTAAATTTATAAATAATTAATATTAATTACTTAAAAATATTTAAAATTAATATTTTATATATTAAAATATTAACGATAAGATATAATAAATTATTTTTTATATTCTTGTTAAAATATCATAATATTAACTAATTTAAACATAATTTAAATGCATATTTATTACTTTACAATACCATATTTAAAATAGACATTTTATTTCTTAAAAATACTTTTTAATAATAATACTAAACACTAAAATTTTAAATCAAATTTCTCAAAAATATTTTTCACAACATTTTTCAAAAGCGATTTTTAAAAATAATATTTAACTAACCCTTTGTTAATAGTACGCTTTACTTGGTCTTTGGGTTTAATGACGTCACCCTCATCAGACTTTGCTTTCCATGGTTTCGTCATTTAAGCAATGAAAAACGTGGACTTCAAGTTTCTTCCATAAAAACCTATTCTTTTTAAATTTAGACCAATAATCCAATGCATGGGCTGATTGATATAACAATAAATATATTAAAAGACTTTACAGAATTTACCAGAAGAGACTTTAAAGAAACTAGGCTTTTTGACCCAAATCTTGTGGCTTTATAACTTAGCTTATATTTATAAATTAAATGTATTAAAAATGTATACAAATTATTAAAGAAGTTTAATTTTATAAATTTATTTGTTTAAAATATATTTTAAATAAATTTGACATTGACTTGAGGGATTTAAGGTATTAATAAATAGTGAACAAAAATGAGTATATTTTAAAAAATATATATATATATGTTTATTTATATAGTTTGGATTAAGAGTGAATTTAGGGGTTGGTAGGGGTCCTAATCCCCCTTAAGATGAAAAAAATTTCATTTAAGCTTTTAAAATAGTAAAAATAAAATTGTATTTTAGCCTCTTAAAAATGATAAAATTTTGATTTAATCTTTTAAAAATTGTAATTTTACTATTGTAAAAAAATTACAAAATACAAAATAGATAAAAATTTATTTTAATTTTGAGATAATTTAGTAACAATTAAAAGACAATCAAGGAAGTGATTGCTTGGTTGCGATTAAGCTGATGCATGACTGTTTGGGTGGTTTGCATTCGTCAACTTTGGTTCGACAAATCAAGGAAGCAATGAAGGATTTTGAAGAGGTTCATTTCTAGTTAATTTGGCGAGAAGGAAATCCGATAGCGAATTTGCTTGCAAGATCTTGTGACACATACGATGTGGATATTCAAATCATTGATGTTCTTAGCCCACAAGTTAGTGTTTTGATTTTGAAAGATGTTTATTGTATTTCCTTTGGCTGAGTTTTGAAAAAAAAAAAACAATCATGAGATGTATTCTATATATATATATATAACATGTTTAATTAAATTAATTAATTTAATTATAAATTTTCGGTGAAAAAACTGTTATCAACCATATATTTATACATCATGATCATTGTTCTTATTTTTTCCATACCTCTTCCCCCTTTATGTTCTTCAAAACATTCATTCAAAATTCCTATCAAAATCTACCAACCTTAAACTTATTCCAATTAGTTTCAAAATTTATTACAACTCATTTTATTATGTTAGTATTTTTTCAACGTTATTGGACTCGCTTTAATAGATGCTGTAAAAAATAAAAAGAATTATCATAAATCTCGTTAAATCAATTGTTGATAGTAAATTTGTAAGTATTATTTTGTCAATATTATTATTATTATCAATTTCTAAATATGTTATATATGTTTTTTTACTTGTTATTGTTATAAATTAACATTTTATTTATTAGATATTTTGTTATTAAAAATTATTGAATTTTCTATCATTGTACATAATGTATATAATAATTTAACATTTTATAGCCTATGTCGAACCAATTTATCATAATGCTAAGAATTATTACAATATGTTACTAATGTTTTTTAATTTAATATTGTAAATATATATTATAATTTATTAATGATATATTTCAATATATACAATTATGTAATATACAAATATAAAGACTATAAAATATACGTGCATTATATATAAATCATTATAGTGTACTAAAAATTATATCGCACATGTATGCATGTAAAAAGCATGTATTTAGAACATAAATGTATGTTTAAAGTATCCTCAAATAATATAATTGATACATGCACAAATGGAGTAAAATTTATTAAATTTCATTCACCGAATCTGTCAATTTTCAAGTTTGAAAAATCAATATATTTGTTAATTTTTAATGGGATCTAGGTATTTTTGAGTTGAGATATCTCATAGAATTCGAAGATTTATATCTTATCTCTTATCTTATTGATGGGATGGGTGGAATTTTACTATCTCCAATATGAATTTGAGTTCCTATGATTAACTTGATAGTCAATGGATATTCAACTATAGAATTCATCTGAATTCGAGCCTCTAAGAAAACAAATAAAAAATCTATACTTAAACAGTTCTCTTTAAATATAATGTATGCATACATGATACAGATATATTCTTTCGGTACTTATCGCGTATCTAATTGAATAGTAAAAAAAATAAAAATTGGAATCTAAAAAAGTGACAAAATTTTCTTAAAAAAGTGAAGCGAGTCAAGAAAAGTTTCCCTCAAAACAAAAATCGGCCTAACTATTTTGCCTTATTTGAAACATTCATAATACGTTTTAACTTTTACTTGGTCTTTGGCTCTAATTAAATGAATTTTGATTGAAATGTTATGCAATCCAGAAAATGGCTGTCTAATTTCTTCGTTGAAAAATAAGCATAGAAAATAACAAGTAAATAATCATATTTTTTTCATTAAAAACTATATACATGTTATTTTCTTTTATCTTTATTTTTTTTATTTTTTATTGAAATTTTAAAACTTCATTTTTTCCGTAAATTATATGGGTCTGTTCTCCCGCAATGATTTTTTCCACCTTCAGAATCGGTTGGGCAAAAATGTGAAGTCAAGATAGGATTTACTTTATTTTTTTATTTTTTCAAATTAATGTTATAATTTAATTTATAATTTCAAATTTATATATTATTTAAAAACTAAGAAAATATCATTATCGTTATTCAAAAATTAATTAAAAATTAAATGCTTTAAATCATATATAACACATGTGTATTGAAAATTAGTAATAATATAAATATGAGACTGGTTTAGATTTTATTATAATGCATAATTAAGTTGTTGATCTATTAAATTATTAATTTTTTTTTTTTTGCAAAATCATATATAAATTATTGAAGCATGAAAAATAATTAACTTTATATTAGTATCGAAATTTGAATTTAGATGAATAATTCAACTTATAAATTGATTTACGTTAGATTCTAATAATTATTAAAATAAATTTATTATTAAAAAATTTAATGAATTAAGGATTAATATTTGATACATCATCGGTGTATAAGTTTCATGTACCATCAATTAATAATAAAATGATATATCATCATTATTGTAAAATAAAATATATCGAAGGATTTAAAAAGTAAATACTATTAATTTTATTAAACATGAACCCAACAAGTGATTTCAGAAAAGAAGAAGATGTTATTCATCTTAAAAATTTCGGGTTTGAAAACTTGTATGTACAAAATATGTATATCTTGTCAAAAAATTAAAAAAATATGATCAGATGTTACTGCAAATTTTTTATTTTAGTTTTTAAATTTTAGATTTGGAGTTTCGAATTTTTTTTTTTAATTTATGTAACAATTATAATAATAATAACAAATTGCACCCACAAAAGAATTTCTTTTCGCACAATCATGACGTCATCGAAGGGTTTTGATGAGGTTTATATTTATGATATTTTTATTTTCCAATTTTCCTTCTCTATTTATACAAATCCTTTCCCTGCTTTCAACTAAACTAAACCAGCTTCTCTCTCTCTCTCTCTTTCTCGAGAAACAAACAACACTTAGTTTTTATTTTCTTCATTTTGGCAACGATGGAAAACAATGAGAGAGGTTCAATCTCCCCAATCTCAATTCCAACCCCGTTTTCTTATTCTCCATCATCGTCGTCTTCTTCACCACTTTCTAAGTTTTCACCAAGTTTTCCTTCTCCGGACTCTCAATCTTCTTCACCACCATCACCGCCGCTTGTTCTCAGCCCTTGTGCTGCCTGCAAAATCCTTCGCCGTCGCTGCGTCGACAAGTGTGTTTTGGCTCCTTATTTCCCACCAACTGAGCCTTCCAAGTTCATCATTGCTCATAGAGTTTTTGGAGCTAGCAACATCATGAAATCCTTGCAGGTAACCCCCTTCTCAAATTCCTGTTTTGATCTCATTATCAAAAATCATTTTTTTAAAAAAAAATCAATATATTGATTGCCTCCTTTATTCTCAAATTAAAAAAGGAAAAAAGGGTGACAGTGTTGATTGTGAAAAGGTCTAAGCCACGATTACAATTCACATGCAATGAGGAAATCTTGACTTCAATTGCCAATAAAATGTGCAACTTAACGGTTTATACAAGTCGGTCAAGATTACAATTTGTAATGGTACGAACAATATAAGGAAAAAAAAAACATCAAAGTTGACTAGCGAAGGGCATACACCATGTTGTCAACCAAAGGCATGATTGCAAGATTTCCAAATAAATTTAGTCTTTGCAATATCTTTAACTTAGTAAATTTCCAAAATTGAAACTATTGTCAGGAACTACCAGAGTCCCAAAGAGCAGATGCAGTAAGTAGCATGGTGTACGAGGCGAGTGCTCGGATCCGGGATCCGGTATACGGGTGCGCCGGAGCAATTTTCCAGCTTCAAAAGCAAGTGAGTGACCTCCAAGCACAACTGGCCAAGGCAGAAGCTGAGGTTGTGAACATGCAATGCCAACAAGCCAATGTGTTAACCCTAATCTTGGAAATGTCAAAATCTAAAGAACCCATTGACACCACTTGTTTTCTGGACGATACTTGTGTTGTTTCACCTTGGGAGCCTCTCTGGACTTGAAGAAGAATAGGTTGAGAATTTTCAGTAAAATAATTAATCAGTATTTTGTTTTAAATATTCGTGTTTAATACATGAACATGAAAATGTCGGATATATACCCATATGGGAGATATGTAGCCCTAGCTTGTTTTTTCAATCCATCTTGCTGACGCAAAGGTAGGTACCTTTGGAAATTGATTTCATATATGTAGGTTTCTATATATTTATAATTTTAATGCAAAAATAAAATTAAAAAATGGCAGGACTGTCTTTATCCCTATATGTCTACTATTTTATTACAGCAACTTTGGTTACCTAATTTTATATTCTACATAAAGATTCTCCTATGGTTACTTGTCAAACTAGCTTCCTCTTTTGCTAAAATCTTTATTATCCAAACTCATGGTGTCAGATTATTTAACTATTTTAGCCTAATATGTATAAACATTTAAATATAAATAAAAAATTTCGATTTATCATTTTCTTATTAAAAAAATAACAATTGAGATTTTTTACTAACAAAATAATAATTTAAAAATAAATAAAATTATAAATTTTTACCATTCTGATTATATCGATTGAACTGCATTAATATTCCAACATTTAATTAACTCATTACGCAACATTTTTTTGTCCATATAAAAATGTTTGTAGGATTAGCTTAGTTAGAGAAAGCCGGAGGAATGAAGAATTTATCATATAAAGGAAATTTATAGTAATATAAAAGTATTTCTTCCTCAAAAGCAAAATTTTCTTTCTATAAAGCTTTTTTTTTTTTTTGCTTTTTATTGTTCAGAATTAAAAAGTAAAAAATATTTTTAAAAAAGAGAAAAATCAAGGCGAAATTCGGTACTTTCTATATTATTTAAAAAAAAGGAAAAAAAGACCTCCCATCTTAATTATATTTGTCCTTAAAAAGGATTAAAAAAAAAAAAAAAACGCGTTTTGAGCTCTTAGCTCCTTGATTGTACTTTTACCAGAACACGTGCGCCCGACATGTCTGGCTGAGTTTCTACTCAGAAACAAAACATACAAACATTTAAATCACTCTTCCTACATTTTACTATATATCACTGTATTTTTTTCATTTATATTTTCTATAAATTTTATATTGTTTCAAAATTATTAATTTGATCTTTTGTAAACGTCAAGCTGCTAAAACAAGAATAATACTAATATAAATATAGAAAAATCGAATTCTCAAATTTTATAAAATAAGAAAGATGAAATTCAGAATTACACCATGTCAAACTAGCCTTCATATTTTGAACCCTCTCTTCTTCTCTTCACATTCTCAAACCAATATTTCAACATGAAATTGATTGTGTTAGGTGTGCTAATTAATATCAACTAAATATTTTTAAAAATAATTACATTCACACTATAAATAGAAAGATTTAGGTTAATTAAAAGAAGAAGATGAATATTAATGCTCTTACAATAAAAACTCTACCTATCAAATTCTCTTTCATGTAAGCAATAAATTGCATAATAAATGTGACTTGTGAACTATATTTGACTGTGTGGGACAAATCATATAGTAAATACTACGATGTGATCATTTTAAGTGGGATCACATCTGACGTTTGGAATAAAATATCAGATTTTAGCCACAAGTGTGTGATTGCTTTCACTCTTTACTATGGTGTGTGATTCGATTTAATTCGATTCTAAAAAATTAAAAAATTTTGACTTTTGAATTAACCGAATCGAGTTATTCGAGTCAATTCGAATAAATAATTTGAGTTTCGAGTTAAACTTTACAATACGAATAACAGATTTGTAAAAATACCCCTCTGATCTCTGTTAATTTTAAAAATAAACTAATTGGTTTCTCTCAAAAAAAATTACAAAAAAAAATTAAAATTCAAAATATTTATATAAATTCCAAAATTTATATTTTAAAATTTATAATTTAAAAAAATATATAAATAATTTTAAAAATTTTAAAAATTTTAAAAATTTTCTATTATCATACTAAAATATTTTATTATTATTATTATTTTGCTTTGAAAAGGTTTTTAAATTTATGTGCTCTAACATGTAATTAGTTATACATTAATAAAATTTTAATTGTACGTATTTAATTTTTTTAAGTTAACTCAAAAAATTTCACTTGATTCAAATTGACTCGAATTTCATTTTACTCGACTCGAATCGAAATTTTTTTAATCGAATTAAAATGATAAAATAAGATTTATCAACTTGATTAACTTAAAATTTTTTCACTCGATCCATCACTCACTCTTATCCCATGCAACCGATTATCACAGTAAAAGAAGAGAAAGAAGTGGTGTCATCCCTTATAGCTGTTTGCTTTCTCTTTTAATGGTACTATATTTTTTTTCAATATCTGTGCAAAACCTATTAAACACACAAGTGGGGGAAGGAATAAGGAAGGAGAATAAAGCTTCTTCTTTTTTTTATTGTTTATGCTTTTTATAAATTAAATCAAAAGTTATGAAATTTTCTAATTATTTTTACATCACGTGTTAGAATCGTAAAAATTTGATGTAAACTTAAAATTATAAATTAAGATATATCATGTCAAATCATCAATAACAAAATTATATGTAAAAATGTATTTGAACATATTGTTGGAAATTGCCTAGAAATTTTTTATCTTTCAAGAAAATAGTTTCTATTTGTATAACTCTCTTATGAGAATGAAAAAATTAGAGATATATATCCATTTCTTGGGGACCATTACCTCTTTTTAAAATAATTGATTATTAAATCAATTTTGAGTGGTTATAATTTGGCCCCTCATAAAATTATAAATACAACTTATGGTATCTACACATTATTTCTATTACACTTTAATACCTATGACACTTATAGCATAATTGGTTACTTAATTTTGTATTACACTTTATAATAACATTATACATTATATGTATGTGCCCATAATTGAGGATCTTAATCCAACAACCTCTCACTTGGGCAACATATGTTTCTTGATAAATGTACAACCTTATGGGCTCAAAATTTGCTATCATATAACATGTATTCTATAACAATCTCGTCCATCGACTATATCCATATAGGATCAAAGCAATTTTTGTCGCATTAATCATGATTAAACTCATCAATGGTCACATATACAAATATAGTCAAATGACATAGATCAATTGGATGCGTAGCATGGAAATTACATGCAATGTGAACCAAACATGCCTATTTCCAACTAGCCCTCTTTAAATTTAAGTGAGGTCAGTATCAAATAAATCGAATATTTCATTTCTGATTAGAAAATAACCAAATACATAAATTTTTGAAAACAAACATAAAGCAAATAAAATACAAAGTCCCACTTAACATGGGTGATAAACCTTTTGTGAGCGGATATGCTATCATGGAGTTTGTCCCAATGTGCTCTATGGATATTTGTCCACTTTGCACTCTCTCTTTCACAACTAGGAACTTTTTGTCAATATGCTTTGACTTAGATGAGCTCTTGTTGTTGTAGGAATACAACACCGCTAGCTTATTGTTACAACATAATTTGAGTGGTGTTTTTACATTATCACAAATGTGTAGCCCAACGACAAAGTTTCGCAGCAATATTCCATGATTTGATACCTCATAGCATGCTACAAACTTTGTTGCCATGGTGGAAGAAGCTACAAGTGTAACACTCTTAAACCTGACCCGATTGGTGGGTCTGAGCTATGAAGTGTTACATTTATTGTCAAAGCAACTACGTTCATAAACTATTAGTTTAAAACAACATACGACTAAATTCAAGTAACTGCACACATTAAATATGGCTTTAAATAATTACTGGGTCTAATACGAGGTTATAGGAGCTAATAAACAACCCAAGAAAAAATAGTGATCAAAATGTAAGAATTTCAACTTGCAAGATTGACGTTGCGACGTGAGGATGTCCCTCGTCGCAACGTGACAACCTGTTCAGCCTCGTCATGACGACGGTGTTCTTCGTAACGACATGACAAATTGTCCAGCCTCATCTTGACAACAACTTTCTGACATTGCGACGTGAAACTTCGTCGTGACGTCGTTTGAACGACATTACAATGTCACACACTATCATGGCAATAATTGAATCCAAAATATGCCATTTTCTACCAACCAATGCCCAACAACATTCAAACCTAAAAAAAAAACTAAATGAACAGTTTTTATGCAATTGCAACATATTCAAAACACACCTATATCACCTTCCAAAACATCTATTCCATAGCATCTAACATACATAACACCTTATCTTACTCACTAATTAAACCATAGACATTATAATTTGCATATACTTATTTTACCTATTTATATAAAAAAAAACATATACATGTTAAACCCAAAACAACTTTATATGCCAACATCATAGTAAAATTTATTAAAATAATATATTAATTAAAAATTATCATTTTATTTTATTTAGGAATAGAATTAATTATATTAAAATTTGAAATAAGAGGTTATTATAGAAAACTAATTTAATAAAGAGTGTATTTTACACTTTAACTTGATGGCTATTATTGTTATAGTTGAAAAGTTGTTATGGAAAGTAGCTATTATACAAAAGACTGACTCTACTTGGAAAATTCTTTTCTCATTTAACTATACAAAATAAAATATAACTTAATCTAACGGTATATCAATTTCAACAATTTGAATTGAGTTTTAGTTTGATTGGTATGGACATTGTTGTCAATACAAGAGGACGTGAGTTCGAGTGTATTAAGCGCACTATCTTCCTATTTATGAGTTGAGAGGGACTATGAATAGTTCTAGACATTTTATAAAAAAAGAATAAAAAAAAAACAAGCGAACGCGTTATTTTCCTAAATAATTTGACAACTGTACTATTTTTAAGGTAGTCAGTACCACATTGGTGAATGTACTATTTTTTCATCGATACCGATACGTATTAATACCACTCTATTTCGATGTACCATTTTAGATTTATCGCTTCATTTTGTAAAACATTTTATAATTCAATAAGTACCGGTAATAAAAAATTAAAAATATTGATGATATAAATTCAAATCTGACCTTATATAAATTTCAAAATACTAAATAATAATAAAATATTCATAAATTATATAAAATATTTTTTAATAAACTTGAGAAATATAATTCTTAGTCTTATTTCCCTAATTATTTTCCCAAAACGTAATATTGGTTCAGAAAATCTATAAAGTTGGATGTTGACTTATTATTTGATAAAATTATAAATATATGATTTAAAAAGACTTGTTATTATTTTAATTGTCAAAAATAAAAACTTTACTTGAATATAATACAATAAATGCAAATTTTATTTTTTTTAATTATTTTAATTGAATCGATTGTTGTAACAAATTAGGAACTCGAAATTCATCAAATTTGTCTTCTATTTGATTTTTCTTGAAAATAACATGACATGCAAGAAAATCAATCTCTTTCAAAAACACAAATTAAGCTTTTTCTAAGTTTAGTCTTTTTTTCTAAATGAGAGAAGAATTTCGACATAACTGCGGTTAGAGTGCTACAATTATTTCCATAAATTTGTAAAATAAATAGATTGATTGATTTCGATATGATAATTAAGTCGAATTTCACCCATTTTTTTTAAGGACGAAATAAAAAAAAATTTAGGGGTCAAAATCAAATTATAATTTTTACGATAACAAAAATGTAATTTTATTATTTTAATAACTTATATCTTTATAATTTTTAAAAAATTAAATCAATTTTTTATATTTTAGGGGGGCAAAATGTAATTTTACTTTTATTAATTTAAAATTTAAAAATTTTAAATGGTTTAAATAAAAAAATTTCTATTTTAGAGGGACTGGGTCTCTACTAGCGCGCTAGATTCACCCCTGTTTACATGTCCTTTTGTTACAAAAATAATTAATTTACTCATTAAATGATACATCATATATTATGTCGCATAATTTAAAATAAAAATTCTAAAAAAATATATTGTAAAAATGGTTGTTGTAAAAATATTGATTTCGAAGTCAAGCATACAAACTTACGATAAGCTTCCTAATGAAGTGCTAAGAACTCTCCAACAAGATTTAGCATGTGATTTTGCTGATCTTTTGTTTTGATGTAATTGTATGCTTTTTTTATTCACCAAAAAAATATTGATTTTGAAGTTTTTGAAAATTTTTATAAAAGCTTTATCATTCATTCTTTTTTTAATTTTATTTTTTTGAGTTTTTATTTTAAAAAGATATGCAATATTTTTTATTTTTCTTTTAAATTATGCTACATAAGATTTGACGTGTCATTTAATGGTTTTGATATTGAAAGGACTTGATTGATATAACCTTAATAGTTTGAGGATGTAACTAGAACATTTTGAAGCTTGGGGACCAAATTAAAATGAGGTCATAATTTAGGGATATCTAGTGAGATTAACCCGTATTGAGAATTAGAAAATTGCTCTTAATTAGATGGAGAATTTTCATTTCTCTATTGACTGAAACTTGTTTTCACTTGGAGAACTACTATTAGGGGACAGTTGTTAAGCAATAAAAATTGGAAAATTTGTGTCTATTTAACCAATTTGTTTGGAAAAACGATGGTTTCCTTATTGATTTTTTTTCCTAGTTGTAATTAATTAGTCTAGTCATCCCCATTTTATTTGGCTTTGACAATGATAAGTTGTGACTAATAATTCCATGATCTGATAGTCGGGATATACACCGTTTCAAATATGATTTAAGCTTGACTCACGTTAATCGTATTTGTTGTTTGAATTTTGAAACGTTTATTTACATTTATTTGGAACTTCATAGCTTTATGACAAAGTGTAAGTATAACTTAATTATTTTTTTAATTTACAATTAAAGGATTAATACGGTAAAAAAAACCAAATTAAATGCGCATATTACATTCAAACAAAATTATCCAAATGAAAATTTATTACTCTCCCTTGATTATTCGAACTCAAATAAATTTTATAGTTAGAATACTCTTTAATCACTAGACTAAAGGAGTTCGTAAAACTTGACTACTTAAGTGATGGAAAATTGTATCTGTTTGTTTGTCTTTTTTCCTTCTAGATATTTTTAGGAATTTTATTAGAAAATATTTTCTAATTAAAATTTTGAAAGAAACGAGTATAATTTTCCATCACTTGATTAATCTTATAGTTAAAAACAAGTTGATTATTTTTTTATATAAACATAAAAATGGAATTTAAAACTTCAAATCAATCAGCTTAAAATTCGCATAAATTTTATTATTAAATCGGTTGTAATATTCAATTATTACATTAAATAAGTAAGAGTAAATACAAAAATAATCACTTTTGTTTATTTTAGATTATATTTTAATCATTTATGTTTGAAATGTTACGTTTAGTCACTTGCGTTATCGTTTTTGTAACCTCCTCGACCTGACCTAGACGGTAGACCCAAACCAAAGAGATCACATTAACTACCGAAATGACTCGGTCAAATCAAATTTTCAATTCTAAACTTGTTTTATTCAAGTAAATCTCCTAACAAATTTATCGGGAACATGGCAGCGACAATTTATAACACATACTTTTATAATTAGTTAACATGTTTCATATTAGGCACATATATAAGTAAGAACTATACTTAATTGCATCCATATAACCCTAATAATATTTATAAGTAACAATTCATCTAATTATAAAATTTCCTAATAACTCATATTACGCAACCTAAATGTATAGTTTGTGAAATCCTAAATCTCAAACCTTGGAATTCATAAGAAATAATTACAACAATAATTCTAAGGATGGAAATAATAATAATAATAATAGCATTCATTATCTAAGTCTACAATAAATTGAGACCCTCCGTACGTCGAGTCTATGTCCTAGTCTATTGTTAATTAATTTTAATTTTTATGCATTATAGGTTGTTAATCGAATATATGATTTTTTTAGGTTTTAGTTAATATTTTTATTCCTTTTCACTATTATTTAATTAAAATATTCTCAAAAATTAAATTTTTTACATTTTTTAAATGTTTAATCTTAATAATTTACTTCTTTAACATTAAAGCATATAATATATTCAAAATATTTTATATTCCAAAAAGCTTATAGAAGCAATCAAGCAAATCGCATAGATTAAAAAAAAAATACTAATTATGTTATATATACCCAAAAAATTAATTTCATCAACAAAGTTTGATTAAATTAATTGTAACGTTCATGTTAGAATTATGTGATCCGAATCTCATTTGATCCGGTTTAAAAAGTTTAAAGTGCACTTACTTATTAAAGAAATAAAATAAAAAGGCAAAATTAAGGATCTATGAAGATGAAAGTCCGAGGGCCGCACAAATTGAATTTATATAGAACTATACTTATTCTATTGGACAGGTTGTTTAACCCTTTAAAAACTACGCATAGCCTCAAACCTCTTGTATTGTTATATAAATATAAAAAAAAATGTTTTGTATAAATATTTTTAAAATGTTTTTATTATAAAATATAAAAAAATATTTTTTAAAAGATTTATAATAAAAGAGATAATTTCAAAACTATTGAATTTTTGTTGGATGTGTAATTTGATATATGGATTTTATTATATAAATGAAATTTTGATTTTACTGATATCATTTTAGACGTATTAGTATTTTACATTTAAATATTTCATATCCGAACAATTACAATCATCTAATATGAAAATAAATAAGTATGTAGAATTGAATAAAGATTAAAATTATATTTTTTATATATTAAACGAACATAAATAAGAGAAGAGCTAAGTGTGATGAAACAAATTGGAAAGCAATGAGAGACAGAGTTGAATTCACATATGAATTCGAATATGAAAATGCAACAACCCACTTGACGGCCTTTGATTTATTTCTTTTTACTTTCTCCTTCAACGCTTATTGTATATTTTCTTTCTCAGTATTTATTTAACAAATCATTTCTTTTTTATGAAAAGGCGAAGATTGATGACTTTTTAAGTGTGAAGTTAGAAAATTTTTTAGAGATGAAAATTAAATTATAGTTTTTAGATAGTAAAAATGTAATTTTATTATTTAAATAATTTATATTTTTATAATTTTTAAAAAATTAAATCAAAATTGTATTATTTTTAAGAGAGTCAAAGTATAATTTTACTTTTATTAATTTAAAATTTTAAAAATTTTAAAAGAATCCAAATAAAAAAAAATTATTTTAAGGAGACCCTATCCTTGTCAACCCCTTAAATACGCCCCTAACCTTCTTCATGCATGCATGTCATTGTTTGGGCTATGTGCTGAAGAAAGAAAACGAGGAGGCGTGAATCACTTTACGTGTTAATTCTATTACTCATCCTTTAGCTATCATCTTCCTTCTAAATTGGTCCCAATAAAACGTTCTATTTACATTCTCGAATTATTAATGTCATATAGATCAAGTTTTTCAGTTATTAAAATCATTAATTTAACTGTTAAATGATATAATCAAATTTTATATGGTATAATTTAAAATGAAAATTTTAATGAAAAACAAAATATTACCACATAACTTTTAAAAGAAAAAAATATGTAAAACAGAAAAAAAAGAGTGAGCGTTACAACTTTTAAGCTTTGAAAACTCCTCAAGATTTTTACAATTTTTGTTTTTTTTTTTAAACTCTAACATAAGATTTAGTGTATCATTTGCCGGATAAATTAATGATTTTAGTAATGGAAAGACCTTATTGATATAACATTTATAATTTAATCATGTAATTAGAATGTTTTAAAGTTTGAGATTTAAAATAAAATTATAATTTAAATATGTATGATGCAATTAACTCTCCCTTTATTGTGACGTTTGCCAACATGCAATTCTTATTTAGCCCAAGATGTGTTGTTCACAATATCTTTTATAGAAAAAATTTAAGTCTTCTTATATTAAAACTTTTCAAAATAAAATTATTTTTTATAAATTAATTGGACCATCAAACTAAGCCCAAACACTCTATTTTTTCTCAATATATATAAATATATTTTATAAATAATTAATCCACTTTACATGGGATTGTCACACTCTATTTCTTGCAATCTCCCTCTTTATTCTACTTTATAACTTATTTTTTTTTTCAATATTAAAGGTAGGAGACGAAAATAACATGATTTGACATAAAACAGGCCAAATAATTAAAAAAAAAACCATTATAAAAATTGTTTTTAAATTTTATTTTTATTGAGGAAAAAAAAGGTAAATTTTCTCTCGATCCCCATAGTATTGTTCGAGCTTCAATTTAATACAGGGATTATAATTGGACATAAAACAGGCCACCCTTCGGACCAAAGTCCGGTCTATCATCGAATTGGGTCAAGCTCAATTTAAGTAGTTCAAACCGGCTCGAATAACTGTCTTAAGTTCCAATTTTATCCTTCATGAAGGATGAATTACCAATTGAGACTACTATTTCATAGTGCAGCAATCGAGGAAGAGAAACTCATGAAATTTTAGCGTTTGGGAAGCGAGAAAGTGCGAGAAAAATGAGCGGACCGGGCAAGAAAGTCGTGGATGTGGCGTTCAAAGCATCAAAGAACATTGATTGGGAAGGGATGGCTAAGCTTTTGGTCTCCGATGAGGCTCGTAAAGAGTTCGCCACTCTTCGTCGCACTTTTGATGAAGTTAACTCTACTTTACAAACCAAATTCAGCCAGGTTAGGTCTTTTTCTTATCTTCCCTCTAATCCCTAGCTCCTTTTTAGCATTTTTATTGATTTTTTTTCATAGATTTGTTGGGTTAATCTGTTTATTAGATCTTTAGGGTTTTTGTTTTTAAATGATGATTTAAATATTTTATATTCAATTAAATTTTCAGTAACGTTGAATTTTTTGTTCAGGGTTTGATTTTGGAACTCTTTTTTTTTCATTAGCTTTCTTGTAACATAACTGAGAGTCCTATCTTGTTAATAATCCGATTTCTGTTAAGCAGGAACCTGAACCCATTGATTGGGAGTACTATAGAAAAGGAATTGGCTCTCGCCTGGTAGATATGTACAAAGAGGCATATGAGAGTAAGTTAGCCATATTTGGCTTACTCTCTATACAATTTTCCAGTCATCCTAAATATGGTTATGCTTAGATCAGTTGCAGGTCTGTAAAATCATAAATTGTTTGGCTTCCTCATGTTTGTGTGCCTCATGCGGTGCCACTTCCTGAATTTGTTACTTTGAAGATCATCTTTTTGGTACAAGGGAACAATTTACTTAGTTGGATGATGATATGGTCGCCTTAAGTAGCTAGCTCTTTCCTTTCTTCACTCTCAGTTTTTGGGGTTTGGGGTTTGGGGTTTATGAAGGCGGATTAGTGAAGTATGGATTTTATTGCTTTTGCTTTATATTTCTCTGACTCTTTTTTACGGAAATATCAATGCCTGGCCTATATTTGGACCATAGATATGGGGATATGACCCTTCAAGGACCCTACAATTTCTTGGAAAAAAGTTGAACATACCCATTTTGGACATTTAGCCTGATCTGACACTTAACACTCAAGTCTGCGTAACACAGTTATCAATCATTTTCCAGCTCCGGATATCCTTGATCTTTCCTAGATCAGTTCCATGCCCCATACTTCACTGAAATTTAAGATGGAAATCAGTTGCCAATGAGGACATTGTTTAAATTGGCTGCTATTTTGTTTGCAAATACAGTTCTTATTTGTGTATGCTAATGCAATTCACTTGTTGAATGCTATTAGCATTTAACAGTGTCAGATAAATGCCGTAGATGTTTCATTTCAATAATGCTATTTTGTGATCATATCCTTCTGAACACCAAAACTTGAGATGCTCCTATACTTAGGATGTTCAAAGTAGAATGAAGTAAATATAGATATCTAGCTACTCGGTTCTCACTTGTCTTCAATTTCTAGCAGTTGAAGTGGTCATATTTATCATGCTTGTTATAAGGTTTGGATGGAGTTTTGAGGCATTCGCCGTTACAAATGTTATATGCTCTTCCATTGCAGGTGTAGAGATCCCCAAGTTCGTTGACACCGTCACTCCTCAATACAAACCAAAATTTGATGCATTGGTGAGAATTAACGGGATACTTGACTCTTTTACTCTGTCTCCAAGTTTTTTCCTTGAATGATATGCTATTTATTGGTGGTTATAGCTTGTAGAATTGAAAGAGGCAGAGGAGAAATCCTTGAAAGAGTCTGAGCGTTTGGAGAAAGAAATTGCTGAGGTTCAAGAACTTAAGGTAATAAACAAAACAATGCCGAAACGTGTGTTGTGTTCCAAATCACAATTGCTGAATTTGTTATCTTTTTCTATGAACAGCAAAAGATCAGCACCATGACCGCAGACGAGTACTTCGAGAAACATCCGGAGCTTAAAAAGAAATTCGATGATGAGATCCGGAATGACAACTGGGGCTATTGACATCTATGTGAATTTAATGTCTCGAGTAGAATTTCTGAACCGTTTCTGTTGTTTTAACCCCTTTTTCTGTGTGTGGTGATCTGGGTTGGAAAGATTAGGCTCTAATGATAATAATAAAACAATAATTTTTTTGTGTGAGAGAAAAATTTATCCAATCATTTGAGAAACAAGGTGGGTCTTGTAAGACATGATTCTATTTAGCAGGCATCCGCAGTCATACTTTTATGGCAAAATTTTTACTGTCTACCCTCTTCATTCCATTCTGTTTTATGTTTATTATTTGAATATTTGTACCCAATTAAAAAGAAGGGATAATATATAAAGTGCTATCTAGTTGATATCTGAATTTATCATTTATGTTCTGTCATTCAGTTGGTGCCTTCTACATTAACATTTCGATGGTGACATGTGGTATCTTTTCAACACGTAGTGGTAGACATTAATTTAAAAAATTAAAAATATATAAATTACTAAAAAAAAGTATATTTTTTTCGCCAAATATATTTGAATTTGGATGTTTATTTGTTTAGATTCATTCCATATGTATTTTAATTTATTTGTGCAAACTGAAATCACATTTTTATTTCGTCAAAGATATTTAATTTTTAATTTATTTTAAAGAAATCCACATTTTTATTTGTGCAAACTGAAACCACCATAATAACACATTGTGATACATCATGTATTAAAAAAGGTTCAATTAAGAAAAATGGTGAACCTGCAGTCGTGACAAATAGTAATATTCTGGTAAACTAGAAATTTGTAAAATAGTCATAATATCGAGTGATTTTTGCACCCATGTTTTTTCTTTCGTTTCATCAAGTACTACTATTTCTGTAAAATAGTACTATACAAGATGTATTCATTCATTCATTCATACGAATAAGCTACCTATTTATACCCTAAACGAAACTATCTTCCAGATTAGTTTTTGTCGATACAAAGATTTCAATTTGGTGCATGGTAATCCAAGACAAAAGCCTCCAAAAGTCATCCCAAAATACAATTTTATTATCCAAGTAAATTCCGAGGTTTAATATAAAAAGAACTACATCATGGAGTCAATCTGCATATGGTAAAAATGTATATGTAGGCCCAACTCAAAATGTAAACATATCGTAGTATTCAAGTTGTCCCAAATGTTCTGTCTAAACAAGTGTTTTAAACAGGTTGTGTTCAAACAAGAGTCGAGTCATCAGCCTTAAACAGGCTTGGCTCTAGCAATAATTAAAGAATAAATTAAATAAAAAAAATCAATAACTTAATAGAATTAATTAAAAGCAAATTTATTTGAATTACTATTAAATTAATAAAGCATTCAAATATTTGATCAACAAACAAATACTAAAAATTATTCTAAAATTATAAAAACATGAACTATTATAACAAATAAATTGTATGGTTCCATGTAAGTAGGCAAATGGTTTAGAAGTCTGAGAAGGTTAAGACCCTAGAAGATTTCAAGCTGCCAATATATGATTTCAGGGCCAAAGGCCAAATTGGATTTAAAATGCAGATCCACTGCCCTTTGTCTTCCCCAGCATCACATCTTTAGCTTCATTGATTTTGGAGGCCAGGTAGTGGCTCCCACCCGCATCTGGATGGTTCGCTACCATTACTTTCCTATGTTGTTCCTTCACCTTCTCCGCTGTCGCGTTCTCCCTGTAGAAAACAAACACCCACAGTTCACATCTTTGAACATAAACATCATTACATCCGTAAAAAACTAAAGGAATGCATGCCACTCCTGCTCCCAAACTTCAAACATTAACATAGCAAGTCTTCAAATGAGAACTCCCATCACCAGAAACTTGAGGTTACCCTTAAAATCTGGGAATTACTTCACATTTAAACCTTAACTTTCCACAAGCTAGATAGATATTCTTGGGGTTTAAGTTCATAAATGTACCATGTATGCATTCTCAAGAATCTAACATCATAATATTAGCTCTCAGATAGACATTACCAATATATAACATATTCATAGTATATGATTGCCTTAATATTCTAGGGGATAAAGTTCATAAATGAGCCATTCATGTATGCTCAAGAACCTAAAATCATAATATTAGATCTCAAATAGATATTACAAATTATAACAGATTCATAATATGTTATTGCCTTAATGATTTATGCGGAACAAAGCTTACCGAACACCAAGGATCAACGCGGCTTCTCTTCTTGTCATCGTAGGTTGAAAACCACCGTCGTAAAATTTACGCATTCTAGGTTTTGGTGGTCTTGCCTTAAATGCTTGCCAAGCTTGTATTCCATATCTACCAGCAAGAGCTGCTGCAGCAACTGCAAGCCCAGCGAAAAATGGTGTAGCCTGATGAACATCTAGAAATTCATTAATTAAAGTTTATATATAATATATATATCGCAGCAGAAGAATCAAGTCTTTAATTGGTTTAAAAAAGAAATGAAACACTATTTACACTCAATTGCAGCTAAAAAGTTTTAGTTCGACAAGTTATCACTTAGCATAAGCAGCTCTTGAAAGTCACATTGTATTCTACTGAGTTTTCCACTATGCTTTCCAGATTTTTCGTTCCTTAAAGTACCCGTATCAGACAAATAATAAAGACAATTTGAGTTCAACTAGTGAGCATAAGCAGTTCTTTAATGTCGCTCTATGTTTTCTGCACTCTTCATTCTCTCTAAAGTATCAATGTCAAACACATACCTGTATTTGATACTCACCCCTTGAGACCAGGTTACATAGGTTTCAATGCCAACAATCTATTAATTCATTCGAAATTCATCTTTTTACTAATTCTTTGAAGCCTAACACACAGCTACCCTAAACTGACCAAATGCCATAAACTAAAAGTTGCCTCAACTCTTCATTTTCTGTGAAGTATCTGTGTCCAATGTGTATTTAGATATGGAGATATGACCCCCAAAACACATGAAAAACTTCAATATAGATACACACACATACCTATATGTGACACATTCTCATATACAACACTCACACTTGAATTCAAGCAACATAGAAAGAAACCTAGAGTCATAGAATAAACAAGAAACTAAAGTTTCATAGCATGAAATCAATAAATTGATAAGAAGATTAAATATCTGTCAAGTACTTAAAAACATAAGCTAAGGCTGAAGCTTCCCTTGGCTCTGTTTCTACCATGGAAATCACTCCAACTGCCAAATCCCAACATCTCCATGAGTTGATCAACATACATACTTTAAACTACACCATAAACAAAAAGGGCTTTTCCCTGAACTCAGAGGACTCTATCAGCATCATATTAAAAATATATATAACTCAGGTAACATAGTTCAAAACTAGGAGGATCTTCGTATAGGCTTATACTTAGAACTAAAAAGAAAGTCCACAACACCATAACAACTCAAACTTTAGAATTTCTCCCCCAAAATAACAAATCCTTTTTCTTTAGAAATATTAAACTGAAAGCATTTCAATCAACAAGAAACTAAAATAATAATAATAATCTTTTTTGGAAAAAAAAAACTTTATTCATGTTATGAAACTGAATGGCAAACACAGTAAAATAATTCCTAAAAAAAGGTGAACTTCCATACTCCAAATTAAGCATTTTATTAGACTGGTAAAATACGCATAAAGAAAATTGAAACAAATATTAAGCAGAGAAAAATGGGAAAATAAATACAAAAAATGATATTATCAAATCTAGAAATTTACCATTTTTTTAACGGGATTTGGGATACAACCTCTGAAATTAAAATACTCCAAATTTTATTAAAATGAAAAAGTTGAAACGTCTTCCGCCTTCCGGCTTTCGTATTTCAGGTTCTGTCAGTGAAACGTAGAATCGAGCGAGGTTTTGGGCTCTGTTTAGGTAATTTGGTTTCATTTAAAAGGTGCTCTAGACCGGTTATGCTCCTCACCAGTTTTAATTTTTTTAGGGTCGGCCGGTCCGGCCTAATCTTTTATAATTTCAATATTACTACTTCATAATAAAATTCTTATTTGTATTTTATTTGGAACATTAGTAATATAAACTAATTTTACTTTTAATATTAAATAAATATTTTCAACTCACGGTGTGTTTAATAAATTGCAAATTTCAAAGAAAATTAAACACTGAATTTTTAATACTGTAATGCATAAGTGCTAAATTGATATTAAAAAAATTATTTGATAAATTAGTAAATATAAAGGTTGCTAGATAAAAGTAAATGCTAATCTTTAAAATTTATGTACTTCTTAATTCTAATTTTATTAATATAATATTTTATATTATTTTAAATAGTTTTGGATAAAAAATAAATATGATAATTAATATATATTTTTTTTAAAAATATTTTAATTTTTTAATAAAATAAAAACAACTTAATGTTTTTATTTAAAAGTTTATATAAAATAAAATTGAAAAAGAAGATGTTGTTCATCTTAGAGGTATCAGGTTCAAGCACCTGTGTATGCAAGGTGTGTGTGCCTTGTCTAAGGGTTAATAAAGTATGAATAGATACTACCATGTAATCATACCAATATTAAATATATCAATTTTTTTGATAAAAAATAACCTCAAGCGATTACATCAAAATATCCAACACCGCCACTAAACGCACATTTAACCATTAAATCTGCAACTGCAAAATATTAAAAAGGCAACCTAAATTAAAAGTAAATAATAGAAAACGCTGATCTATTGAATGTTATTGATAATGAAGAGTAAAACAGGGACATAAATTCATTTAGAAGGGGTCTACTCATAATAATTACAAATTTCATGAATTGAAATTAAATTTGAAGATTTTTTTTGGGTGAATTGCAATAAGAGGGTAAAGTCCTAATAATAACGCGATTAACGTGACTCGAATTCAGATCTCACCTGTAACGGTGAACATCCTGACCATCAGAACAACACACGAAATTTAAACTTCAAGATTTTTAAGAATCTTTGTCAACCACAAACAAATTGTAAACTAAACCTCACCCAGAAAAGTAACCCTCTCATAATAATAATAATAATAATCAAACCTACCAAGAAAAAGACACTACAAGAGCTTTTTATTCCATCTTAACCCTTCCATGTTTATTCAATCCAACTTTTGTTGCACATCTTTTTATTCCATCTTATTCATTTTCACCAAACCACTTGCCTGCCATTGCTTGCTGCATCTTGATTCTTTCTAACCTCACTTATGTCCACTTTAGGAGGCTCTGAATGTCTCCTACTACTAGCCGGGGATGCTGGGAACAAAAGCCGTTTCTTTGCACACCCTGCCACTCTCCTATCTGGTGTGCCACTTCCTAAGGGGCTTGGTATTTGGGACCTGGCCTTTGTGGACTGTGTTGGTGCCATATAACTCGGAACTGCAGGTGAGCTTGTAAGGCTCTCATCGTCTCTCATTGACGACCCTGCAATGCTATGTCTCCTATAACGGTCAGACCGGGTACTGAGTATGCTCCTTGAGTCTTCATACCCTCCCCATTGACTTCCCCTCGGACTTGGCAGTCTTGTTTTACCCGAAACCGATGAAATCGAAGGTGCCTTTGAAGGTGGAGTTGATGGAGACTGGCGGCTAGGAACTCGACTTGACTTCTGAGGTGTTGGAGATGGCTTGTTAACATTGTTAAGATCTCTTCGAGAATAAGCTCTGCTGATTTCACTTATAGATATCGAACGAGCACCCATACTCTTGACTGAGCCACGGTCATTGTTATCAGTTGTGCTTTGGATTTCCCATGGTCGGGCTGCCATCCATCGCTCTAACCAACTCCAACCCCAGTGCGAATTACTCGGATCCATAAATGTTTGATTCACTGATCTAGAACAGTTCTTCCATGATCGCTGTTAAAGGAAAAAAAAACAAAGGTCATTTAACTCTGAAACAAATTTAGATTCACGATTCTACATTTGGATTGTAAAAATGAAAAGCATTACACAGTTATCTGCATTCTTGCAAACAAAAGTCTGTAAAACCCGATACCTGGTGACAGTATGCATAAGCCAATGCTCTTTCCCTTTTCATAGCAGCTTCTTGCTTATTTTGTTGTCTTGCTTCAATCTGCTCCTTCGACTGTGTACTATCGTTCCAGTCTTCTCCCATCTGCAAATTACATGTTTAAACAACAAACGTAGATTCAACAGCGTTAATATACATTCTTCTTAAACCGTAGAAACAGTAGGACTTATATGTAAAATGCTTCTGCAATAAGCCTTAAAAGATTTTCCACAAAGGCAATCCAAATGTCGGGAAAGGTAGTCTTTCAGTATGAGACAGGTTTCATACAAAATACCATCTCCATTGTTTTCCAGAAGGTCGGATCTTTCACTAAAGGAGTTTGAAGGTAGTCGAAAATACACCAAAACCGATCATCAAATGGAAGAAAATTACTTCAAAGAAAAAAATGAGGGCTCAACCCTCTAGAAATTCAGTCTTTGTATGCAAAACTCTAGAGGACAGATTGTGTTATGAGTTTGGTGAAAGGTAAAGTCCAAATAGGGTCAACATCCATAAAAAAATGGTCCAAGGAAAGCTGAAAAGTTGAAGAAGCTTTAGGAAATCATGAGCTCAAAGCATAAAATGTGCTAAAATCGAGGCACTTACGGGAGCTCTCAACTTCTCGAGCTCTTTCTGGCATTTCTGTTGAAGCTGGTGCTGAAGAGCCTGGTTCTCTTCTGACATTCTAATCCTCCTTGCGGAAATCTCCGACTGCACACGAGCTAGAGTTTGCATGCATCTTAATGTTGTAGTTGCTTGGCGTTTGACGGATTGCCCTCGGATCAACGATTTCAACCTTACCAACCCTCTCAAAGCTCGCAGTGCCCTCCTAGCCTGAGAACTCAAATGCCATAACTCAAAGCATGAATATGATTAATCGCTCACAAAACAAATGATTCAGGAGAATTTATGATTATACTACACATCACCATCGCTCAAGAACACCTTTCGTAATCATCATCGACATAATTAGCCAGAAGTAATCATCAAGAAAGGCCTATTCGAACTAAATGTCCAACGAGCATTTCAAAATCAATAACTACTTTCAATTCAAGCAATAGCACTGACATGGACGACAACAGTGGAAAATCCAGTAAAAGTTCATACATATATGTTTACATAAACAACAGGCTAACACAATGTATTTTCGGATCCTTCAAAAATGTTTGAATTAATTAAGTAATAAATAAGAACATAAAACATCAAAATTAATCAAAAAAAAGGAATGAGATATATATATATATATACCAAATATCCACGAAATGTTGTTTGAATCCTGATAGCAGCTATTTCCTCCTTTGACTTCCCTAGATGGCGCGGCTGAGAAGTGAGACGAACAACTTCAGCAGCCGCCTGAGCAGCTGCCACCGCTGCCTCGGCCGCCACAGCGGTGGCAAGAGCCACAGAATAGGCATGTTTGCTTTGCTCGTTTTCAGCTTCTTTTAACTTTACATCTTCAGTTATCACTTCAGTTTCTTCAGGCAAAGAAACAGGGCCCAAATCTTTGCTTTTTCCGAACCATTTTTTCTTTGGCTTTGGAGTTTGGTGCTGAGATTAATTAAAACAACAAATCTAAGAGAACCCAAACCAAAAAAAAACCCATTAAATTATGAATTAAATCATTGAAACCTGAGATTTCTTGGATTCAGGGCTCAAAGCTTTCTTCACAATAGAAAACCAGCCACCTTTTTTTCCCATCTGTAAATAATTCCTGTTCTTCAAGAACAATAATTCAATGAGAATTAATATTTATAAAATAAAAATGAATTCAATCTGAGAAATGAAGAACTACCCAGATTCCAGAAATAGAAGATCTTCACTAAAACAAAAAAACCCATATCAAAGTTTCCAAATTTGAACAGTTTTATTTAGACAAAACCTCAATAAATACGTGCAAAATGAAAACAAAAATGTACCCAGCAAACTACTGAAAATTTACAATACCTTGGTACGTGGAAAAATTCTCAGAGATCTCAGTTAAAAGATTGGAAAGTCACATTCTATCTCTTAGTTGTTCTTATTGTGTATTAAAATAAAAATGCAGTAATTAAAAATCAAAGAGAGAGAAGTGGATCTAGGCAAAAAAAAAAAAGCTTGAAAGAGAGCAAAAATGGCGGAAAATAATAATAAAAGAACAGGTTGGCATTTGCAGAGGATAACTAAGAAAAGTTGGGACCCAGCATGTCCCCTACGCCACTTTAAAAGGAATTAATCAAAACAAGCAACAAAACATAACTGCTGCGGCAACACCAAGCAAGTACACTACAAAAAGTTGCCTTACTATTTTTATTGTTATTATTACCCTACGTTACTCACCCTTTTTTTTTTCATTTTTTATTACTCCATTATTCAAAAAAAATTTAATCATCACTTTTTACTAAGGAACAGATAATTTCACGGTTTTTAAATTTCCCATAATAATAATTTAAAAAATCAACTTTCAACATCTATATATTATATAATTGAGCCCTTTTTTTTTTAGTTTTACTTTTATTTGAGATATTAATTATTAATTTTAAAAGAATGAAAAAAAGGTGTGAAAACTATTATCTTGAATGTGATGTTTTTATTTTTGATATATTCCCGATCAAATTTAGTTGATAGATTTTTTTTAAAAAAAATTAGATTTTTAGGTGAAAAGGTCACAAACAAATATCAAAATTGAAAAAAAAATCACGTATAAACATTGAGGATTAATTTTTTTAAAATCAAAATTAAATTGATATATGATATAAATATCGAGGATTAAAATTGATATTATGTCAATTTCAAAAGTTATCATGTCATCTTCTCATTAATCATTTAACATCTGATGATCAAAAAAAGAAAAAAATCAAATAGTTAAAAGACCAAAATTTTTTTTACCAATAATTGGGTAAGTACAACTGTAATTTACCCTTATTATTGTTGTTATTCTTGTTATTATTATTATTTGGTATTTTTTTTTGTAAATAATACAAAAATAAGAAAAACAACAAGATAATATATTCTATGAATTATTTACTGAAATAATATGAAATGAACAAGGTCATTTCAGCTTATCTTTAAATCGTTACAATTAAAAGTGATTTAATTTTATTAAACATTGACGATTTAACCTCTTACGTGTCAGAGAATCTTTGTTCTGATGAGTAAAGATAAAAAAATTCAAATCGTTCAATAGATTTCGAACTGCTCTAATTCAAATGGGGAGGATTTCTTTTAAATAGATGCAGGACGAGATGGATTTTCTTTTGACAATAGGTATGGAGTGGTTATGATAATTAATTGGCTCACCCGTCCCACTCCACTACATTAAATTATTATTTTACTCTTGTATATTTATAATTAGTAAAAGAGTAAAAATATAGAAATGTGTTATTTTACTCATATGTTTTATGTTTAGACATTCTTTTTGAAGAATTATCTTTAAATATTTACTTGTCTTTAAAAAAATAAAAAAAAACTATTAAAATTAAATTGAATCGAGGTGGTGCAATGCGAGGATGGTTGCATCCAATGTCTATAGAGATGATGGTGACTTTTAATAACACGCATCCATAGTGAAGTGGGGCAAGTGATGAGGCAACAGATGCCATATATGGAGTGGTAATAGATTTGACAATATCCGCCTTTGCTCCACTTTATTGTCATCCCTATTAATGAGACCCTAACCAGACCTTTTTAGATTGAGAAAAAGGGTTTCACATCTAGAGGCGAATTCAAATTTTTTTTAAGAAATCAGAATTGAATAATAAATTTTTTAGAGATCAAAACATAATTTTATAATCTATTAATTTATGGTTTCATCATTTTTTAAGGAATTAAACATAATTTTTTTCATTTTCGAGGGCCAAAATTACAAGTTTGCTCTAAATTATATTTTGATTTAATTATTTTATAGGAAACTTAAATAAAAAAATTTCATTTGTGGGGAGAGGCCCCTGCCACTCTTCAAGTTGCCTTTATTCCCACCTATAACACCATATCTGATTCGATCGTCAGGTTCAAGTTACGGGATGCCACATTCGTTGTTGGAGCAACTACAATCAACTAAATTCAAATACCATTATTAAACACTTAGATACGAGTATTACATGCTTAAAACACAATATATGATCATTTGTGAGCCGTATACGTGCTTACAAAAGCTCAATATTATCTTAGGGTCGAACCAGGACTAAACTACAATGTTTTCAAAACTTCCCTAATCGGTGTTGTGACTTCACACCCTGAATGTCGCGACACTAGCCCTCCTAGTCACGATGTTGGTTCTGTTTTATTTTGAAAACTTTAAAATTTGGTCCTTAGGTTGCGAAGCTTATATACTGCCTTCAATATCGTGACACCAACTAGGGACATTTTGAAACGTTACAATTTAGTCCTAGTTTGACCCCAGGATAATATTGAGCTTTTGTAAGCTCGTATATGGCATGGAAATGATCATATATCGTGTTTTAAGCATTAATACTCGTATCTAAGTGTTTAATAATGGAATTTGAATTTAGTTGATCGTATTTGCTCCGACAACAAATGTGGCATCCCATAGCTCGGACCTAATGATTGGTCGAGTATGGGGTGTTACATTTAGTGGTATCAAAGCTATAGTTTTAGACAATTCTTGGACTAAATTGAGCCCGAAATTTAGTCTAGAAGTACATGTCATAGTCGAGTCGAGTTTGAGTCAGGATTTGGATGTTGATTGTAAATTCTTTTATTTTATAGTTGAAAATGTCTGATGAATCGAGATATGCTATTGAAGTAGAAGTTAACAACAATGATTATTCTGTTGAGAGTGAAAATCAAGTGGAGATGAAAGTACACGGTAATAATGAAACTGGTACTTGTATAGGAATAGAGAAGATAAACCTCATTGTAAAAGTCGAGGCGTTGAGGACTTTTTCCGTGCAATAACGGATTTGCTTGAAGGAATAGCATAAGTTGTTCCATAAACTACAGTGATAGCTACAACCCGTCTAATTAAAGGGGTTGAAATATGTTGACCTTTCCTCAGCTAAGAATTTTTTAGCACTCGAAAAGAGAATCGAGACCTCTAATTCGCAACCTCTGCCTAAGCGAACTAAGGAGTCTCGAGGATCATGGAGATCAACTCCATTGAAAATTGGGTCAAAAAAGACTGAACTGGCTAGTCAATGGTATTGGTAGGTAATGCTAAAGGTTCGATAAAGACACTGCCATTCCAACATGCGAACATTATAAGAGGAATCATAGAAGTGAATGTTAAAGAAAATAGGAGCATGTTACCGATGTGAATCCCTAGAGCATTTAGCTATTCAGAGATCTACCCCTACAGCTAGAGGTCGAGGAATTATTATTGGTGAATCAGTTGCGAGGGGTAATGAACTAAGAGAAACTAATCCATTAGTATTCTCACCTCTTTTAGGTAAATTTCAAGGATGAAACTTCTAACAAAGAGAAACTGATCCGCTAGATGTCCTCAGGTTGGGAAGCTTATATACTGCCTTTAATGTCATAACACTAGACCATGGAAATTGCGACACCAACCAAGGAAGTTTTGAAAATGTTACAGATTAGTCTTGATTCGACCCCAAGATAGTATTGACATTTTGTAAGCTTGCATATGGCCTGTAAATGATCATTTATCGTATTTTAAGCATGAAATTTGAATTTAGTTTATTATAATTGCTCTAGCAATGGATGTGACATCTTGTAGCTTAGACTCGATGATTGAGTCAAGTATGGGGTGCTACACCACCCCACCCTCTTCTCACATTAAATACCATTTACCCTTATATGTAGTGGATAAAAAAACTATAATTTTATTTAAACCCTAATTGTATGACAAATGATTATATAAAGTTTATAAATATGCTATGTTTTTAATTATATTATTATAATTTTGTTATTAATAATATTTTTGTGTTGTTAAAATGTTAGCTTCACTAATAATATATTTTAGTTAATTTATATCTCAGTTTTTTTATTTAAAAATACTAATATTAATATAAAATGTTAGTATTTATTTTGTATCATTGTGTAACTAAGTACTTAAAATATTCACATAATTGTTGTATTGGATAAGGTGGTCTTGAGGGTCCTTTTGACCATTGTATGTCCCTTAGGTAACTGAAGGCTTGAGACATGTATTTCGTTGCTACTTTTAGGGCCAAAGGTTCATTGGAGTAATCCCACTCCATCTCAGCTAATCTTGACTTTCGAAAAGAGCCCATTTCTTTTCTTAAGTCTTGCATTTGATAGATTAGTCTATTCTCTTTTGTTGATATTAGGGATGAGTGTTCGATCGGATCGGATCGAATCGAGTTAAATTGAGTGAAAAAATTGAATTAACTGAGTTGGTGAGTCTAATTTTATCATCCTAACTCAATTTGAATTTTTCCAAATTGAGGTAGGGCTTGGATGGGCGGTTGGATGCGGTGTGGTACGTTTAATTTACTTTTTATCTCATGCTACAGTATTGCTACAGGATCTAATCTCACCACACCGTTGTTTTTACATTAACAATAGATAAACGTACCGCCCATCCAAACTAAGCAGAATTGAGTGAAATGGAATTCAAGTAGAGTCTAATCGAGTGAAATTATTCGAGTTAAATTAAAAAAATTAAACATATCAAATTAAAAGCTTGTTACAATATAATTAATTTTATGTTAGAGCACATAAATTTAAAATCATATATATTTGAAAACTTTTTCAAAGCAAAATAATAACAAAATAAGATATTTTAGTATGATAAACTTAATCATTAATTAACTTATTTTAGGTCTTCAAAATTATTATTTTAGAAAATTTTAAAAATTTAACTTTTTTATATATTCTTTAGAAATTTTTAAATTTTTTAATTTTTTTAAAAATATACCTTTTTGAATTTTTATGAATATTTTGAATTTTAAAAATTATTTTGATTTTTTTTTTGTTGAGAGAGTGACCAATTTGTTCATTTTTAAAATTGACAGGGGCCAAAGCGGTATTTATACCAATCTGTTATTCAAATTGTAAAATTTAACTTGATTCGAACTTGAAACTTGAATTACTTATACGAATTTACTTGAATGACTCGATCTGATTAACTTGAAATTCAATTTTTTTTAATTGAATCGAGTTTTGCTAACCCCTAATTGATATATTGGGTGTGTGACTAAGTTTCTTGTCAACGAGGAAAAGATTAAGCAATTTCCTTGTGTTGTACTCCTATTGAGGGCTTGTGGTTAAGAGTTTTGGTTTGCTCGCAACTCTTTAATATTTTTTTGTTGTTGCATAAATTCATTTCCTGTTGTTGGTGGCATAATTGTTGTTATTTAAGAGCTGTTTTTCAAGGAATTTCATCTTTTCATGAACGGTTGTGAGGTGATGTTAGGGTTTTGAGAGGTTTGTTCCCTAGAAGTGGAGTAAGGATAGGCATAGGAAAAAGTGGATAAGGTTGTTGATTTGGGTAAGTGGTGTAATATCTAGGTGGTGGGTGCTATATGTAAGTCATTAATGAGTTGTAGATTATTATAGGAATTGTATGGATCATAATGGCGCCTTACCTAAGCTTGAGGTTTTGGTTACTAATGGAATGACCAGGGTGGTCTTGGGTTGTTTGGCTGAGGCAGGGGTTGTGTATTCTGTATTGGTTCTTCTTTAGCAGTAGGGATACCTAAGTTAGGGTAAGCCATGTTGTCCACACTCATTAGACCAATTTGTTGAGGGGAGTCTGACTCCATCTAGAGAAGTTAGTGAAGTGTTGTTCATCAGGAACTAATGGACCCTTCAGCGGGTTGATATTGTCCTCGATAAGAGATTTTGTCTCTCGACCCTACTGAGAGTCAGAGTGTCTGAAAAGGTGATCGAAGGTGGCAATGAGTTTACAAAGCGAGAGCATCTCATCAAGAATATGATAATTCTTCCCCAGTAATGTCATATATGCTATAGGGCATGGGTTCGATTCCAACTAACACCATACACAACATGCATAGTTCTTTTTATTAGATACCCGCAAGGCACTCCCACTCTATGAACCTTCCGCCACTTTAAGCATAGAGCTCTTGATAGGGTTAGAAAACAACTCCTAACGAAAATAATATCAATCCATTGAAGATTCTTCGTAAACTTTTCCTGATGGAATTCCCTTCATCAAGTTTGATTGTATCCTAATTTTAGTACTCTATTTGTATTTTTAAAAGAATAATTTAAAAATAGTCTAATTATTTTTGACGTTGAAGTGAAGAAAAATAGACAATGATTAATCAATAAAATTATCATACTTAAAGTAATAATAAGGTAAGCAAAATAACAACAGTACTTTAATTTCAACTTTTTGGTCAACTGAAAAGAAAAAAGGGTTTTAACGAACTAAGAACAAAAAATTATTTTTTTTAATATATTAGTGTAATTACATTATGGTAGTATCTATTCATATTTTTTTTAACTTTTTGATAACATGTACACATCTTGCACACACAAGTGCTTGAACCCGAGTCTCTTAATATGAATATTATCTTTTTTTTCACTAAAATCACTTGTTGAATTCAAAAATATCTTATTTAATAAGCAATAACTGTAGAAATAAAAAATAATCTATCACTTTCATGTCAAGAAACCAAATTTATTTCTCAAATTAAATTAATATGAAAGAATAAAAAAACCATCTCCAAAATTGAATAAATAGCTATGAACTGCTAATAAAATTTTGATTTCATGATAAATGATGGGGGTATGAAATTAAGATCAAATTTTTGTTTTTTAATGAAAATTCATGAATAAAATATTTGAGAAAAAAATAGCAAAAACTCATAGTAGATAGTGATGGAGAAGAGTTTTACCAACGCAACAAAAGTTTCAACATCAGCATTAATAGAACATTGTGACATGTTGACAATTGACTTTGTCATAACTTCAACATGATTATATGGAGTGATTACAAGCATTTAATACAATAAAAAAATTAACTTTGAATGGTCTAAAGCGACGAGTAAAGATCGACAAAAGAACCGAGCATCCACCAAACTAGACAGGACGCCGACAAAACAATCTCTAAAATCACTTGCAAAAACAAGACTCCATGCATAAGTAAGACTAAGAAATGTGCTACAAGACAAAATTTTATAAAAGTGAACTTATTAAACAATAGAAAGCAAACAAAAAAACATATAAAACTTAAGACAACAATGTCTAACCTGATTCGTGAAATAATTTATTATTCTTAAATGCTCTCAAAATAGAAATAGATTAAAAAGTTAACAAAAATCACCCACTTTTCAAGAGAAACTATTGTTGATCGGTAAAATTTCAATAGCGACGGTACTGTCATCTGCTTATCACAACTTGTGAAACAAGTAAAAATATTCACAAAATATATCTGCAAAACAAAAGAGAAAAAGAAGAAACAAACAACTTAAATAAAAACAAAGAAAAGTTTCTAAAAGAAAAAACGACAGACGATAACTTAACTTAAAAACTAACACTACTACAAAACAAAACAAAAGAGAAAGAGAAGAAACAAACAACTTAGATAAAAACAAAGAAAAGTTTCTAAAAGATAAATATAAATCTAAAATTCAAATTTTGAATAACCTTGTTTTCCCTAAAGTGAGAATAAAAACCTTGTTAATTTAATGGTTAGAAACTCGTTATGAATTTTATTTTAAACTCACCCATGCACTTTTCATACCAGTTAGTTAGTTAGTTATAAAAAATAATAATAAATACTACATGAATGAAAATGACTCACTAATGTATCTATTTATAGTGTTAAATCTTGGTTTAGTTTATATATAACATTAAATAAGTGATAATATTTTTTTTAAGAAAACAACATGATTAATTACTTTTATCATTATCATATAATAATTAATACTATATGTAATATCTATGCATATTTTTATTATTTTTAATTATATCCAATTATATTCAATAAATTAAAAATTTAGTGTCAAAGCAGTTTATGGTATGCTTATAAAAAATTCTTTAAACTCGCCGGAGGTGAAATGGAAGCTTGCTTGATCTTTGACTGTTCCACAACGTGTCCGTCATTTCATTTGATTAGTGTTTAAGGGGCGTCATTTTACTAATGCGGAACATTGTAAGAGATTTATCAGAGGACCTTTCATGTAAGCTTTGTGGGAGCGCTGAAGAATCTTGTATTCATGTGTTAGGAGATTGTTGTAAAGCAAAAGAAGTCTGGAAGCATACCATCCCCAAAAGGATTTAGGTTCGGATTTAGGTTCGGATTTCTCTTATTCTTTGGAGGATTGGCTTTATGTTAACTAGAGAAATGTACTTGATGTAGTCTTTTAGGATGTGGATTGGCCATCTTGATTTGGTATTGTTTGTTGGAAGATTTGGAAACAAAGAAATTTGTGTGTGTTCCAAGATGATCCTTTCAACAAAATCAGTGTGATCCATTCTTCAAGGTGGTGGGCGAAATCCTTTAGGCAGAGGCATGTCAATTTAGGGGGAAGTATTGTGAATCAAAATAGGGATCAAAGATGGATTTCATTGCCTATTGGTTTTTTAAAACTAAATACAGATGGTGCTCGTAATTCGAGTTTTGGACTTCCTTGGTCGACAATAGCGCACATGATGAGCATGGTATATGGATGTGGGGAATAGGAAGAAACATTGGGGGATGTAGCGTGCTATAAGCTAAGCTTTGGGTTATTTATGATGGTCTCCAATTAACTTGGGAGGCTAATTGGGTAAATGTTATTGTTGAGATTGATTGTGCTCTAGTTATCAAAGGTATTCATGGAGATTTTAGAGGGCATTCAAATAGAGATTTGATATTGCGAATCCAAGAACTGTGCAGACACGAGTGGAAAGTGGTCATTAAGCAAATACCAAGGAATGTGAATTTTGTCGTTAATACTTTAGTTGATTTGATGAAGTTTTTCCTATGGGTGCTAGAATTTTTCATGTTGCTCCATCTTTGGTTGATGTTCAGATATGGATAGATAAACGCTTTTTGTTATCCAACCTTGCTCCTATTGTTAGTTCGTAATTGATGTTTATATTAATGAATTATTATTTTAATGCTAATTTAATAATATAATGTACAATAAATAATAAATGGTATACTTACCAGCTCAAAAGTTTTTCCAAACCATACTTTTATATATACTAGCTTCTAATATCACATGGTTGCGTGTAATTTTACACGTTTAATATTTGATCAATTGTTTTTAAATATTGTATTTTTAATTGAGTAATTAATGTAAAATAACATTTCTTATGTGAATTATTAAATATAATTAAAATATATTGATTTATCAATTCAAATATTATAATAAAAAAATTTCAAATCATAATTAAAGTATTTCTAACGTATAATATAATTTTATCTATGTCATTAATGCAAAGTAACATTATTAAAAAATAACTAATTAACATAATTAATTCTAATATCAATTAATTATTAATATATTTAGAATTCTATTTAGTAATAACTTAAGTTTACATTAATAAAATTAGCTAACTTCTTTTTTTACGTCAGCTTATTTTAATTAATAATTGTCAATAATTGTGTTTAACTTTTGTCCTATATTTTATACTTAGAGTTCTATTCAAGTAATAATTTTATTTTAAAATTAACATAACATTTTTAACTAACAGTAATAAATTAAATTATACTTATCTTTAAATATATAATTATCACAATTTTTATTTTAATAACTTTTTTTATTTTTAAATGTGAAACTCATAATATGATAAAAAATAAATTTATTCTCGTCAAGTCAAAAATTGTTTCAAATTCATGCTTTTATACATTATTATTATTATTATTATTATTATTATTATTATTATACAAAATAAAGTTTAAATTTAAAGAATGCTTGAATTGAATTATTCAAATAAAAATAAATAAAATATTAAACGGTTATTTAATATAATAATAATAATGAAATTAATTTTTTCTATTTTATCATTAATAAATAAATGAAAGATAAGAAACTTAGCAAAAATCTATTATTTATTAATTTAATCTATGTTCAATTTTTTATGGTCGAAATTTTTTTTATGCCTTCGAAATAAAATTAATTAGTATAAACATTCAAATAATATATTTACATATAGTGTAACTTGAACTTGGTAACTTAAAGTATTTTAATTTGACATAATTTGATTAATCTATTTTTATAATGTTATTTGTTAATCCAATTGTTAATTATTCAATTTCAAATGCTAGAATAAAATTATCTTAAAAGTACTTGTCTTAACAAAAATATTAATGTCAACATGAGGAGTCTTTTTATACGATATTGGGGTTGGGATAAGGGGCACACAGTTTAAATTCATATTAAACTGGTGTTTAATAAAAACTTTAACCATCGCTCAATATAAATCAAAACATGTCAACATGATGAGTTGAATGGGTGATTCTTTTAAAATTTAACCAAAATAATTATTAGTAACACTATAAAAATAGAAAAACTAAATTATTTCAAATTAAATTATAAAAATTAAATCTCAGATGTAAAAAAGATAAAAAGAACATAATTTAATTAATAGTTACATTGAGCCTCGACTAAGTTCAAAGTCGAACTAGGTTTAATCCTTAGATGTAGAGAAATAAGTATTTCAATATTACTATTTCATCTACAAGACTCGGACTCGACGTGGATAATTTGACATTTAATGCTAGTTTACCATTGAGGTTGAAAAGTGCTATGAAAAAAACTTTTAAAAAGTTCTTTTAAAGAATTTGATAGTGTTTATCGTTGCTATTAAAAAGTGTTTTTGAGAAGATAAAATGACAATTTTAAGCATTTTGTTGTAAAGTGGAAGACTTAATGGGGATAAAAGAGTAATTTCCTTAAAAACCACTCTTCCAAAAAAACCAAAAGCTAAAAATTTTAATTTGGGTTAAAATTCCAATTTAAAATCAAGATTTAGTTTGAAAAATTGTTTGTTTACCAAAAAAAATTTGGTAAATAAAGACAGCACTAATACTACACATAAAACAATAAAAGACGACTAAGTGACATTAGGCAAATTATCAAAATCAAACTTGAGTAAAGATTTAACCAACCTCGGACTATTTGCAAAAATTCGCATCTTGTTGTAATGTAGACTTGAAAATTTAGCCATATGGTTTGCGACTTTGTTCTGGTTCCTCAAAATATGTCGAAAATGAACTCTCCAATTATGATCCAAGAGCTGATGAATCAAGCGCAACTCTGCCAACTTGCTATTTGCCGCACCACTTGCTAGGATCGTTTCGATTACTATAGAATTATCACACTCCACCTCCACTTCCCTGAATTTAGAATACCATGCTATATGTAGACCTTCCAAAATAGTTTTTGTCTCAATTTTTAAAATCGATTCTTCCCGGTCCTCATAGTAAATCCGCAAATCTAATTAGCATCATGATCGCCATTAAAATCGATTCTTCCTGGTCTCTCCAACCGAAGCAAAATCATTAAAGGTTGAGACTGCACCATTAGTGTTGAGTTTAATCCACCTTTTTTCTGGTACCACCCATGAATCGCCAACTATTCTTTGAACGCAGTAAATATCCTTTGATTTTGATTCAGAGATGTATTTTGTCCAACATTGGTATGGTTGTTATTGAAAATAAAATTGTTGCGACTTTTCCATAAAAGCCAACACAATATTGCAAACAATGTCGACCACTCCTCCTTTTTCGTATCCCTTCCTTGATACGTCAAGTTCCACACAATCCAAACCAGTAAATTAACATTAAAAAACATGTTTCTTAGCAAACTTGGCACAACCACTTACCATATCGTTTTCGAAAATCAGCAATCACACAAAGCATGGATACTTGATTCCAAAAGATTTCTGCAACGAACACAATATATGTCATTGGTCATATGTCTTCGAGCTCGTTACTTATTCTGTCATAGTATTATACCTCCAAAAAAAAAATCTTATTATACCTCCACAAAAAAATCTTATTAATTTTTTCGAACTCGTTGCGAAGCATTATACCTCCACAGTAAATCCCAATTAACAGCTGGATCCATACTACCAATTTTTTCTGTTGAAATGCTGAGCACACCTTTAATCTACATAATTGAATCAACCGGATTGGTCGGTTGAGTTTGGTTTGTTGATAACTGCCATATAGGTAAAATGCATTATTGCATGTCGTTTTCAGATTTTTAATTTTTAATTTCAATCACCAGAATAACGAACGGATCGCAATATTGTTTTATATACCCCGTTTCGTAAGGTAAACGCACATAGGTGGGTCCCCGTACCCACCACTCGCAAACATAGCGCGTCTACATCGCGCGTGAGATGTCGAAACGTATCGATTTCTTCACATTCACACATCCTGGAGTAGAGGTGGAAAACAAAAAAGACCACTACTTTTTCATAAGCAAATAGTATTAATGAGATGTGCGTGCTTTGAATGATTACATTAATAGCATCACGTGTTGGCATATTTTCAACTCTTTTTCTTTAATTTAAATTATGAATAAATAAATAAAGTCCACTTGAGAATTATAATGGCACCTCATTTGGAAATTTGAGTGCAAAACGCTCTATTTTTGTCTTCATTTTACATATATAATTATAACTAATTGCTATATTTCATTTCTGAATTACATTTCATTTTTCTTTTTTGTATAATCATGTGGTTCCAACTTGGATTATCTTTTAAAAAAAGTGAAAGTTTATAATTTGAAGTTCAAATTTTATGTATTTTTGTAACTTACGTTGTTGACCAAAAATTAAATTAGTTGAAAATTAATATTTTCAATTATTTAATCTTTTAAATTTGTTTCATAATTCAAAATAAAAAAATAAAGGATATAATTTTTTATTAAAAAATAAGAGTTATTCATCACTTAAAAAGTGTTCGGCATGATGAAAAATTATTATTTTTTAATAAATTTAATTGATTGAAATGTGATTCCAACGTTTAATATGTAAAAATTAATTTACTTGAGAGCCATTTTCCCATAAGTACCGAAAAAAGTGAATCCCCTTAATAATAAGAAGAAAAATTACTTTCGCATGTGGATGGAAAGTAAAAAAAAAAAAAAGGTTTAAGTCAAAATTAGCTTCTTCTTTTTTTTTTGTCTTTTAGGGTATTAACTTATTCATCATCAACATATTCATTGTTCATTGTCTTGTTCTTTGGTATTTACAACTTCAATTTATTAAAGTAAATAAATAGGGAGAATTAGCTAAATAAGTGGATTTTAAATGAAAAATAATTAGGATTTTAGGTTTTTTTCGAATTTTAGGGAAATAAATCATTTATTTAGAGAGAATGCAAAAACGTCTCTTGCAGGAGGCATTTTTGTCCCAGCTAAATGCGTCTCTTACAACGCGTTTCTTAAAATCATGATCCAACCCTAACCTTACATCCGAGAATCCTAGGACAAAATTTCAAAAGCCCAAAATTCTTGAGATAAAATTCACACATCCCAACTAATCTTTTTTGTGCAAATAATAATGTTATCTTAAAAACTTTTCAGAAAAATGCTTTTTGTTAGAAGCATTTTTTTTTTTACTTGTCATGTCAACATTTTGAAATTATGTTTCATATTTAGTGGTAGAATTTCCTTTAAAATGAAGACATTTTGTGTAGAGGTTTCTATAGTTAAATTTTGAGCAAATTGTTTACACAAGGAAGCCATTCTTAATGTTAAAAATCTGAAGTTCAAAAATCAACCCAACAAAGTAAATTAGTTCAAGTCTTGTTGTTTTAATTTGGATAATGGGTACTTATTTTTCTGTATAATGTTATGTGAAACAGGTTATTTGGGTGAAGATGAGTAGACGAATTAGAGTCGTTATTTATTACAACAGTCAAATTTATGACACAAGTATTGGAGTTGTAACAGTCCGATTTTTAGTGGTGTCGAAAATAGTGATTTTGAGATCACAACTCCGATAGGTCGAGTAATTAATTAATTTATTTAAATAATTACGACTTCGTTAGCATCGTAATAAATTTTGATTAAGAAATTCTATCGTTTAAATAGTTAATTAAATAAAAGGACTAAATTGTAAAAAGACACAAAAATAGAGATAAGTAATTAGAAGGGCTAAAGGGGTAAATTATCCATGGATAAAGAGATAGTAGGATGTTATGACACTTAAGTTAAAAGGGGAATGGATAATTAAAGCTAAAAAATGATTAATTAAACTTAATAATGAAAGTCATAGAAATTACAAGTTTGTCATAATATATATATATATATATGAAATTAAAGGAAGGAAATTAGGGAATTTTCACATGTTTTCTTCTTCTTCTTCTTCTTCTGCACACAGCCAAAGGAGAAATTTAGGGTTTTTTCTCATTCAATCTTTGAGCTTTGATTTGAGTAAGCAAACTTTGATCGTTTTTAGTAATTTTTATGTTTTTGAGTCCGTATTAGCTTAATCTAGCTTATATGAGGACTAATTTGTGAATCCGTCAAATGTTAAATATTTTATCATTGATGAATATGCTTATTCTTGAAAGTCTATGAAAGTTTTGGAAGCTTGGTTATTAGATTTGTTGATTTCATAAAGTGATTTTTTATGATTTTAGGGTTTAAGGTTTTATCTGTTAGAATGATAAAATTGAATGCAATTGTGTGAAATTATTAATTGTAAGAGGCTTGTATGAAGGCCTTGAGTATTCGGCTATGATGGATTATGGAATAGAAGGATTAGTTTGCATGTTTAAAGGTCTAGGGACTAAATTGAATAAAAGTGAAATATTAGGGGTAATTTTATAAATTTCCCAATAAGGATTTAATTGTACAAAATAAATTGATTGTGTGATTTAACGTGAAAAATAGAATGATTTGTGGATGTAGACTATGACCATGCCACCGATCGAGGAAGAGGAAAATTAACGGAGTAGTCCTTGGAATCCATTCACAACTGCAATTCAGTCCGGTAAGTTCATATGGTTAAATTATAACTTAAATTGCTTATTCTTGTAATGTGACTATTGGAGTGAGATGAAATGATAATCGAAATTGTTGAAGACGAGTATGAATGAAATACGGAGGACAAATGGGTTCGAGCTATAAACAAAAAGGCCCGATGACTAAGTGTCATCGTGAGTAAATGAATCCTTTACAATATGAAAGGTTCGATGATTAAGTGTCATCGTGAGTAAATGAATCCATGATGGATTAAAGGTCCGATGACTTAGTGTCATCGTGAGTATATGAATTCCTATATGGAACAAGAGGTCCGATGACTATATGTCATCGTAAGTATTAAATGAAATGAGTTCCAATGCGGAACAAGGGTCCGATGACTTTATGTCATCGTGAGTAACAAATGCAAGTGAAATCTACCCCATATGTACACTATGTTCTATTCAGTTAATTAGATTTTTACAACTCTTGAAGTTCGTTAAATCTATTTAACTTTATGTACTTACTAAGCCTTAAGTGTTTACCTGTGGATTTGCATTTGTTTTGTAGATTCACTTATTACTTTTCGGAGATCGAATCATCTTGAAGCATCACACTATCCCGGAGTTGTTCGGTAGACTTTTACATCACTTGTTAATATGGTATGTATTAGGATGATGTTACTTTTTGCTTTTATACAATGAGTTGTGAAAAACCTTGTTATGTTTTGATGAAACGTTGGAAGTAGTTTTAAGTACCTTGTATTGACATAAATCTCGGAATTGTGTTATCTTAAATGCATAATTAAAGGTTGTGCACATATGAAATCAATAAACTTGTGTTTAGTATAATTCTTGAGATTTGGCATGTTTGTTTCGGTAGAACCCATGTATGTTTCGGTAGAAGTGCAGGGTAGGAGAGAGGTTGTACACTGACTTAAGTTGTATTGGTAGTTATATGTATAAATGTATCGGTAGTTCGCATGCTTGTATCGGTAGAAGTTGGAGGATGAAAATTTTAGCTCTCTGGAGTTTTTAGTATTAGTAGATGCATGTCATGTATCGATAGAACTTGTACAGGTATCGGTAGAAATCTGCATCGTTTTGAAATTGTTTATGATAGGGCTATTATCGATACTTGACCATCAAGTACCGGTAGAAGCCTCCCAAAATATTGAAAATGGCATTTTTACCCATGTTGATTTGAGCTTATGTTAAATGATAATGTATAACATATGAAATGAAATATTTTAATAAATAAATAAAGTTGTATAATATGACGATAAGATGATCAGTGATAAATGAATAGTTAAACATCGAAAATCCTAATCGGCGATGGTGTTCGGATTTGGGTGTTACAGGGGTCGTTTTTTGTATCATCCCAATACTTTTAACTGAATCATAAAATTGAATAAGCTTCGGTCAAGAATTAGAAGAAAAGTGTCGGCTTCAAGCCAAAGGTAAATTACAAGCTTAAAATCTAGATATCTAATGTCATTGAAGCCTATTAGATATGATATATTTGAGGTCAAAGGCGACATGGAAATCAAGGCGATGTTCAATAGGCATTGCTATAATGGAAATGTTATTCTAGAGTTATATATGTCCACTTTGTCGATGTCAATGAAAGTGATCCTAGTTTGATAATAGTTCTATTCAATTTGTCTCGGGAACGAGAAGTAGAAAGTTCAACCGCATGGGTGTGCGGTGGTTCATAGCATTGTTACAAAGCTCCTATCAAGAAATATCAAAATCATCAATGGGAAGGCATTCCTCGAGTTTTAGCCCCCAATTTCAACTTTGGCATACAATCGGGGTTAGTTGGAACCTGAACTTGGAGACCTTGACATGACATTCTGTAAGTGCTTTTGATTTCAACTTCCCAACGCCGATGGTCTATGTTGGAAACATTATGCGTGTATGTCATCAAGCTACACTGGTGAGCAATACGCAAGTAGTATTGGTTTTAATGTAAGGTTGACAAGAACGAATGATGTACTCTTTACAACCTACACTGGCGAAGGGACATCTAACCCTGGACGTGAAATTGGGTTGATAATGCAGAAGAAAGCTGAGAATGAATAAGGGTCTAAAACTGATGATGATCCAATTCGAGAGTCCGAGCCTGATAGTTAAAAAATTACACTATTTTTTGAACTAGAGGTCGTTTCTATTGAACCAGAAGAGAGAGGGTTTTGACGATGAAGGTCTAGACAATGTTGGAGGAACTCATCCAAATTTTTCGATATATGCAGATCCACCCCATATGCTTAATGTCAACCTTGATGCTAAAGGTGGGTTAAAATTTCCAGAACTTCCTCATAGAAGATCAGCCCATGCGAGTTTGTCTACAAATTTCGACGATTTACAAGTTGGAATGAAGTTTTCCTGCAAAGATGTTTTTGTTGCTCAGTGACGCGATATAACATAAAGCATGGGGTCAACTTCCATGTTATAAAAATCCCGAGCCAAAAAATATGATGCTAAGTGCGCAATACGTAACAGTAGATGTCCATGGAAAATCATGGCATCTATGGGAAAGAAGATGAGGTTCTAGACAATAAAGAAATATAATACTCCACATACTTTTGTTGTTGCAGGTACACCAAAGATCATCCAGAAGTTGGATTCTGACCTGATCTCTGACATTGTCTTATGTATGGTAAAATATTTGTGTTGTTGCAGGTATGTGACAAGATCAATTGAAACTGGATTCTAACATGATCTCTGACATTATCTTACCTATGATGAAAGTGAGTTCAAGGATTCTAGTGCTAATTTTGATTGCCAATATCCGTAGTCAGTACGATTACATCGTGTCGTACTAAAAGACATGAGTTGCAAAATAGAAGGCTATGGAAAAGATGCATAACAGGTAGGATAAATCTTATAATGAATTTTGGCAAATATTATCATATTTGCACTTTTTCTTTTTAATATTTTTATAATGTTTAAATTTTTATGTATTTTAATAAAGACTTTCTGTATTTTTATAAAAAAAACAAATTTTTAAATAAAAATTATTTTTAATTTTGTAATTATTTATTTTTTGAATTTTTTAAAAGAATGACTAAATTGATAGAATGTGTAAAGTTGAGGGCTAAATTTATTGAATTTTTTAGAATTAGAACTAAATTGATAAAATTTATAAACATTAGAGTACTATTTTTTATTGCTGATAAAGAAAGACCATGCTAGTGTTAATGATTTAATGAAGTAGTAATAAAAATATCAAATGTTGATAATGTTAGTGACTAGCTCAAAATATTTTGAAGTTAGATAACCGGAACAAAAATATGCTAATAGTTGGATGACAACTGATATATTTTATCCAAAAATTTATTAAAAAGACAAAAAGTAAAAATAGCATAAAAATAAAATAGAAGTATCATCCATGACCGTTTTTAAAAATGAACTTACATATATTAAATTAAAAATAAATTATGTTAAATAGATTAATGCTTTTGGATTGATAATTATTCTTCTCAATAATATTGTTTGTACCAAAATACCATAACAAAATCTAAGATGTGAGCATGGCTAGGAAAGCCAGCATTCGAAAATTGACGGTGAAAAGCGATGGCCAAAATGTGGTGTTGCTTGTCAATGATCCGATGATCAGGGATATATTGAGTCTAGTTGTAGGAATTAGAGGTTGGCTGTCTCGCGACTGGTTTGTAGACATTAGATACAATCCAGAGACAGCTAATGCTGCAGCAGACGCCATGAGGAAAGAGACGAGGAACTTTCCTTTGGGATAGCATATCTATGCATTCAATATGACAAACCTAACAATCATACATGCTGAAACACTAAACCCTCCTATATAAATATCGTAACATATCAAATATTTATAATTACTAGTACCGTCAACCCATGCTTATTTGTTTGTATCAAATTATAGAATAAAAATTTGAAGATTAAGTATATTATTTTAATTAAAGTTTTTATAATCAAAACGGTGGTTCATATGGTTTCATTAAATGAATTATTAAAAACAGAAAAATATAATTATTTAAAAAAATCAATTTTTTAGTCTAGCACTACCAGTTTGTACCGATTCGTAAGTCAACTAATGTAATGCCTCTTTTTGGACTGATACCTCAACTGATTCAATCGAATCTAACAATCATGATCTAAGTCTTTACACTTAGTACTTTTGGAATTTAGTCTTCCAACTTTTATTTTCAAAATTTTAATCTCTCAACTTTATAGATTTAAAAATTCACTTTCAAATTATATATAATCACGTAATATTTTAATTTGAAAACTAACTATATTAACTATTTGAATTAATTAATAAAATTATAAAAAATAAAATTATATTAAAAATTAAAATATAAAAATTAAATTTCAGAACTAAATTTCGAAAGTAATCATTTTTCATAAAAAAAAAAGTAGTTGGTGGGTGTGTGCCATGTGTCTTTAGGAGGATTGTCTTGGAAATTCGTTTAATATATATGTAGAGATTAAACCTAAGCCCATTAATACAACTATAAAACGGAATTGTAAGTTAATTTGTCTTCTATGCTTTCTTCACATGCTTTGGTTAGTGATATTCCACATTGTAAAATTTTGTTGAGGGCTAATCTTAAAATGCTAGATTTAGGGTTGAATTAATAAAATATGTAAAATTAAAGGTTAAATTTGGTAAATTTTTTAAAATTAAGATTAAATTAATTTAATATGTAAACATTAGAGAGTTAAATTTATTATTGTACCCACAAAAAAGGTCACATCATTTTTCCATTAATGATTTAGCTGATGAGTGAGTAAAATATCAAATTTCAATAAATTAGTGACTAAAATAAAATTTTGACTGAATTAATGTCATCGATCATTAAAAATTATTAGACGCCCCCTTCATTCTTATTTTGAGAGTATTTATGTTTTGATAAATTTAGAGAAAAAAAATATGCATGTAAATGAAAATAATGATATTTGAATGCATGAAATCAAAATTTTAGCACATTTCCATTTTAAGTAAAGCTACATTTAACTTTTATATCAATTTTTTAGGCTTTATTCATGATTTAACCCCTGAACTATACTCATTTTCTCATTTTAGTATTTAAACTTTTTCTGTCTCATTTTGACATTTGAACTATATTCCTGTAACATCCGCGTGCTTGAATCGGATTCGGAACAGTGATAGAGTACAATTGAGAATTAGAATATATGATTGAATTTAGAAAGGTTTGGAGAAATCAAGGATGTATTAGTAAAGGTGAGAAAATAGGAAGGACTAAATAGTAATTTATCCAAATTAAATTATGAGTCATCATGGGAATTAGATTGATTAAGGAGGGGCAAGAGAGTAATTTGGTGAAAGATATTTTTGGAGGCAAAGTTTTGTGCCAAAGTGTAAAGTTGGAAGGCCTAAGGACTAAAAGTGGAATTTTACCATTTTTATTAAGTGAGATATTTTTGAAGAAAAGTCTAGAGAATTTGAGAGAGATAAAAATCAATTAAAAAGCAAAGATATCAGCTCTCTCCATAAAGCTAACCGTCCATGCCATTCTCTCTTTCATCCAACTTTTGCTTTTATTCCAAATAGGTCCTTCCACCATTTTTAAGCTTTCCAAACTCCAAAACCTTCCATTTTCTTTGGAATTTCTGAAAGAAAGTCATAAAATAGAGTTATAAGACACCTCAAACTTCTTTTAGAATTCATTTTGAGGTGTTAGAGAGCATAGGGACTAAATCGAGAAAATTTTAAATTCAAGGATTAAGGTAAGAAGTGATTAAATTCTCATGATATATATGTATTTTGCTGTTATTTAGCATGAAAACTATTGAATTATAGCTTATAGCTTATAGCTTATATGTGTTTATGTGAAATTGAAGAGAAAGAGAAGAGAGGCAAGGATCAAATTGAAGACAAAGGAAAAGAGTAGAGCAAGGGGTAAAAGAGAAGAAATTCAGCCTTTTTGTTGTAAGTACTGCAAGAATTTTAGTTTATAGTTTATTCTTCATAATATATCTGAATTGTTAGCATGGAAATTGTTGTTTAATTATGTGTTATAAAGATGATTAAGTGAGATTAGTGTAATAAAACATGAGAAAGAAAATGTTTTCATTAAAACAGAGTGGACAGAATCACAGGGTCAACTTCTAAAATTCACTAAAAATTGTATATATTGAGTTAAGGGTCGAATTATATATTTAATTAAAGCTTATTGTGTGTAGTTTCATATGGAAGAAACATTGAATTAAATGGATCTGTATATTCTGAGTTATAACTGATCTTGTGTAACAAGGTCAGAGCAGATACGAGTTCCCCTGTTCTGACTTTGAAAAATTGTAGAAAAATGTAGAAAAATAATTAGAGTCTGAAATTTATATGGTTTAATCCTTAACGAATACATTTTCAAAAGAAAACAGACGAGAACATTATTGGATCTCTGTACTAAAAGATAGATAATTTTTAGTGAAGAATGGTCGAAACTGTCAGGCCGCAAAGAAGGGGTAAATTGAAAGAATTTACTGTACAAATTGGCTAAATTAAAAATTCTGGAAATTTTATGGTAAAAATATGATTGAGTCTAGTTTCAGAAACATCAAACGGATTATAATTTCGAATTCTGTAGCTCGAGGTATAAATAATTTAGTGACTGTAACGCAAGTGGACAGCTTTGAAAAGTTAATGTGAAAATAAAGTTAAGAGGTATATAATGATGAATATGTGAGAAAAATATATGTGTGAAATATTATGTGTTTAATTATAATTGTTGATTATATGACTAAATGGTGATGTTGTGGAAGCATTTTTAGAAAATAAATGTGAGAAATACATGATTATGTATATGTGAAGAGAAATGTAAATGTGATGTATAAGTTATGGATAATGATGTTAAATGAGATTATGCCCATGTAGACGAATTAGAACTGTTGTGATATTAGTGGCATGCCTTTAAGGAACACTAGCGCGCTCTCTGATTAGCACTGTGTGTGCTCTCTGTTTAGCACGTCTCGTGCTCTCTGTTATTAGCACTGTGTGTGCTCTCCGATTAGCACTTCGTGTGCTCTCTGATTAGCACTTTGTGTGCTCAGTACTTTGTGTACTCTTTGTTTAGCACTTTGTGTGCTCTCTGTTGCCTAGCACTTATGTGCTCTCTGTTCAGTACTTCGGTACTCTCTGTTTGTTCCGTTTATCCGATAGGTTCTATAAAAGTCTACTATGGGCCAAGTGGATAAATAAGATAAGTGAGCTATGGTTAAGAAAGCTATGATGGCTAGATTGTGAAAAGTGAAAGAATGTGCAAATTATGACATTGAGGTAAGTGAAATGATGAATACATGAAAGATAAGTACCATATGTGTATGTGTAATTAAATGCTGATAATTAAGTGAACTAATGTGGCTGAAAGGACTAAGTTGTGAAAAAGGGATGAAAATGTAATATCTACCATTGAGGTAAGTTGGTATATGAGAATGAATATTTGTTATGGTGGCATTAAGGTAAGTTAAATGTTATATGCAAGAAAGGTTAGAAATTTTATACGCATGAACATTGAAATGTTTGATAAAATTAAGCAATAAATAAATAGTCATCTATTATTCTTGTAGTGCTTACTAAGCCTTCACCGGCTTAACGCGTTTATTTTAACGCGTAGGTACAAAGTAACAAAGAGAAAAGTCGAGTTCAGGGACCTCTCATCACATCACATCATCATTTGGTGGACTCCAAATATAGGTATTTTTTTTAAGAAAATGGCATGTACAATAGTATCTGTGTGAATCCCTAATGAGTGGGAAAATGTTATCTCGAATGTTATGAATTATGAAAATGAAATGATTAATATAGGATATTTCAATTTGAATGGTCTTAAAAGACATCGGTTTTTTTTAAAGAAAATTTTCTGTTACTCGACTTTCTGTGCCGTAATGTAATGTGTAATGCTCCTATATTGGGTTTATACGTATAAATCGGGTATAGGGGTGTTACAATTCCATTATCCATTTGATACCTAAAAGTTAACATCGTTAAAAGAAATTTAATCAACCAAAACATGTCACGTGTCCATCATTTATTGATGATGTGACCATTGATCAGGCGTTGATCACAAATTAAAGACACATTTTTTTTAAAGATTAAAAATTACAAATACTTATTAAAAAAATGTAAAAAAATTATTAAAAGTTGTGAGAAATATTAGAAATTAAAAAAAAAAGTAAGTTTGTGAAAAAATATTAAAAATTGTAAAAAAAGGATTTAAATAGATTTGTTTGGGATTTGTAAGAGGAAAATTGGGATCCTTAATGAATAACCTGACATAGATCCCACCAGCCTACGTGGATGGTGAAATTAGTTCACCAGCAAATAAGGAATACCTGTGGCTCATCTCTCATCTCCTGCTGCTCATGTAGAATTATTCATGTGTAGGGTTATTTGTCCAAATTTGAAGGTTCTTTCGAAATTTAAGAGGGTTTGAATAAAAATATTAGATTCAAAAATAAGCTTGGGTAAAAAAGTGAAGCCCGTTTAAAATATGAAATTGGGTTCAGGCTTGAACATTTAAGGCCCAGATTTGACCCGGTCCAATTTAAGTTTATAATACTTAGTATTATGTTATTTTTATATATTATGTAATTTAAAATTTATACTAAATATATAATATTACTCTAATATAAACATTAAAATAATATTAAAATGGCTATATAAAAAATTTAATACATAAAAATATATAAAATTATAAATATTAAAATAATATAATATAAATAATTTTTTAAAAAAATTAAAAATATTTTGAACGAATCCTAAAATAAATTTAAATTAATTTTTTATAAATATAAATTGATTTGAACAAAAATTCAAATCCAAATTTTAAACTGAATCAAATTTAAATAAATATAAAATATATTAATATCAATTTAGATCTGATTTCAATCCTACCTATGAACAGCTCTATGCCAAGGTACATCCCAATCAATGAGACGGCCTTTTGTTGCAAAAACCTGCCAATGGCTGGTGTCCATACGACTTCTTCTCAAGGCCAGGCCCATCCCTTATGACTAATACTTGCAATTTGTATAGTCAGCCAAGGACCCAACCCAACCCTAAAGCAAATAATTCCCACTCACCAGATAAGCGCGTATAACCACTTACCAATAAAAAGTCCGTTTAAGCCACATCATACTCCTTATACGTGAAAATTATACCTCGACGCCTCCATTAAGAAACAGAAGGACGTATCTGTCAAAACAAATCTGACAAGGACATTTTAGGAAGAAAAAGAAAGGAGGTAAAACCTGACTATAAAAATGAACGAGAGAGGAGCTCACTTGTAAAACCCTATCAGCTCTCTTACTATTATTATCTCTCTTTTGCTTTGCCGCCCGATTTCAGCTTCAGATCGCTTCTATTCCAAAGGTTCCATTCTCAGATCTAATTTATTCAATCCATTCTTTCATATTTTTATTTGCTCTGTTTTTTATTCGCCTGGCTTAACTTTTTATGTTAACTTCAATGTAATTTAGATCTCTCTGTTGATTTTTGTCTTCTTCTTTTTCCTGTTATCTTGTTGTTAGATTTATCGTATGATAATAGTTTGGAGATCTGATTTGAGCTTTTAAGAGAAATTGTTGTTTATTATGACCGTTGTATTGATTCTTTTGGCTGTAGATTTTTTCGTTCATATGAATAATTATTTCTGGATTTGTGCATATTGTTTAAGTGATTCAATCACTGACCAACTTTTTCTTTATTTTAAATTTGGAGACTATAATATCAATGCGTTTTATTGGTCCATTTTGAGAACTTGGCTGTAATAGTTTCTATTCAAAAGTAAAATCATAGTATCTTTAGTTGTTCGTTCAATAAAAGTTAATGATTAAATCATTGCCAAAAAAAAATTTGATGCTTAAAAATTGTAGAAAAGTAAGGGCGAAAAATAGATATGCTACTTAATTTTTGCTTCTAAAGCATGAAGTAGGAACTATGCTAACTAGAATTGATGTTATGGTTTATTTTGTTGAATTTTTAAACATGAAACTAGCTTAAATATCGTGTTGTGTTAATCTGTTCATTTTTGTTTTAATTTTGGGATGCATGGGTAAAACATGTTCATTGTTTTTCTGGCTACCCTTTTTACTGATTGTTTGTGCATGGAATTCTGGTTTAACTATATATATATGTTGGTGCAGCTTGAAGCAAGTACTGCAGAATGGGCAAGGAAAAGACTCACATTAACATTGTCGTAATTGGCCATGTCGACTCTGGAAAGTCAACCACAACTGGTCACTTGATCTACAAGCTTGGAGGTATTGACAAGCGTGTTATTGAAAGGTTTGAGAAGGAAGCTGCTGAGATGAACAAGAGGTCATTCAAGTATGCTTGGGTGCTTGACAAGTTGAAGGCTGAGCGTGAACGTGGTATTACCATTGATATTGCCTTGTGGAAGTTTGAGACCACCAAATACTACTGCACTGTCATTGATGCCCCTGGACATCGTGACTTTATCAAGAACATGATTACTGGTACCTCCCAGGCTGACTGTGCTGTCCTTATCATTGACTCTACCACTGGAGGTTTTGAGGCTGGTATTTCCAAGGATGGACAGACCCGTGAGCATGCCCTGCTTGCTTTCACTCTCGGTGTCAAGCAAATGATTTGCTGCTGCAACAAGGTAAGTCATTGCATTCAGGCTTTTATGTTCAGTAGTTTCCAATTGGTTGCCTTGTAATTAGTAATTATTCTTATGCATGATATATCTATTTTTTTTCATTTACAGATGGATGCCACAACCCCCAAATACTCAAAGGCTAGGTATGATGAAATTGTGAAGGAAGTGTCTTCCTACTTGAAGAAGGTTGGTTACAACCCTGATAAGATTCCTTTTGTACCCATCTCCGGTTTTGAGGGTGACAACATGATTGAAAGGTCCACCAACCTTGATTGGTACAAGGGTCCAACTCTTCTTGAGGCTCTTGATCAGATCAATGAGCCCAAGAGACCCTCTGACAAGCCACTCCGTCTTCCACTTCAGGATGTGTACAAGATTGGAGGTATTGGAACTGTCCCTGTGGGTCGTGTTGAAACTGGTATCCTCAAGCCTGGTATGGTTGTAACCTTTGGTCCCACTGGATTGACCACTGAAGTCAAGTCTGTTGAGATGCACCATGAGTCTCTTCCAGAGGCTCTTCCAGGTGACAATGTTGGCTTCAATGTCAAGAATGTTGCTGTGAAGGATCTGAAGCGAGGATTTGTTGCTTCGAACTCGAAGGATGATCCTGCCAAGGAGGCAGCTAATTTCACTTCCCAAGTCATCATCATGAACCACCCAGGGCAGATTGGAAATGGATATGCACCCGTCCTTGATTGCCACACCTCCCACATTGCGGTGAAGTTTGCAGAGCTGGTGACCAAGATTGACAGGCGTTCTGGTAAGGAGCTTGAGAAGGAACCCAAGTTCTTGAAGAATGGTGATGCAGGATTTGTTAAGATGGTTCCCACCAAACCCATGGTTGTGGAAACCTTTTCTGAGTATCCCCCACTGGGTCGTTTTGCTGTGAGGGACATGAGGCAGACTGTTGCTGTCGGGGTTATCAAGAGCGTGGAGAAGAAAGAGGCATCTGGAGCCAAGGTGACCAAGTCTGCTGCTAAGAAGGGTGGCAAGTGAACCGTGCGGGTTTCAGTTGATCCAACTAAACTATATTGTGGTTACTACAATAAAACATTGCTTCTCATTAGTAGGTCAGCCATCATTGGACGATTTGTTGTGTGTTTTGATGGTAATCGTTTTAAGTCATCCCCGTCTTGTCGAGGATGTTGTTCACAGAACTGGGTTCTTGATAGACGGTGGTGAGGCTTTAGTGTTTTTCAGATTCTGCGGTCTGTGAGAGTAATTATAAACTTTGAATGGTGTGTGTTCCATTATTTATGGCAATCAGCTCAGGAGTTTTAGGTCTGGTCCTGGGCTTTTCTGCTTGAATGTGTTCTATCAAACATTTATATACCGTCAAAAGTAGTTTGTTTTTCTTTTATACTCTTGCCGTGCCATGTTATTTACTTTACTTTCTTACCGTCCTAGTTATTTAACTCCTCTGAAATCGTAATATGCTTTGATATGAGTAGAAAACTGTGTCAATGGAAAGAAGATTATGTTAGTGGTGAAGTGTGACATGTGGCATTTTTAACTTTGAGGGTTCATAGTTTTATTTTGGTTGTAAACAAAGAGTTGCTTAATTCAAGGCAACCAAATTAAGTGCCATTTGGATACAGACTTTGAATGCTTTGCTCTTATTGTCTACAAAAATGAAGAAAGTTTTATTTATACTGTTTGTTGACCCTTGATTTGGGTTATTCCAGTTTTCTCTTTTATTTGGTTGATTATAATATCCATGAAAACAGGGGGAATCGCTTGAAATTAAATTGTATATTTTTACGATAATAAAATTATAATTTTATCATTTTAATAATTTATATTTTATAATTTTTAAAAAATTAATTAAATTTTTATTATTTTTTGAGAATCAAGGTGTAATTTTATCATTAGAAATAAAAAAATTTCATTTTAAAAAGGTCGAGATTTTGCCAACCTCTAGATTGGTCATTGCATGAAAGCTATAATCCAAATAAAAACATATAAAGAGGTGCTTATTTTATAACTTGAAATTACATTTAACGAATTATCAATTACCTTAAAACTTCAGATAGAATTTTATTTTATAATATAACAAGGGTTTGGAGGGTTTATACTCAAATAAATAAATAAGTAAAGCGTTTTGGATTAATTATAAAAAGTTAATATTTTTAGTTAAAAGTTAAAATAAATACCTTATCAACAATTTGTTAGTGGATTAATGACAATTTTAACGACAATGATCAATTCAAATAATTATCTTAATTAGAATGATTAATTTGACAAAAAATTAGAGTGATCAAAATAAGAATTATGTTATTTTAAAGTGACTTGCGGTGTAGTTTACCCTTAATTTTAATATTTAATTTATGTTGGCTAGTAAGCTAATTGTTGGTAATTTATAGCTAGGTCCCTTGACATTTGAGTGCCTTATGATTTATTTCAAATATTAATTTTGGTTTGTTTAATTTGGCCTTAAGGCTCAATTCTGATTTATTCAATTTAGTCCTTTATAATTTAGTTCAAAGTTAATTTATATTTTCGGTTAACATTTGGTACACTAGTAGTTTTTTTTTATTTCACAAATAGTCTAAAAAATTATTATGTCTCTTTTTAAAAAAATAATATTATACCATTGTCAATCCCATGACTATTTGTGGAGTCCAAAAATCAAGGTTGTCAATACTGTACTGGTAAACATATCATTTTTTTATTGGTATTGGTATTTGTACCAATATGTTTCAGTGGGATCTATCGATATTTTTATTTACTTTTAAAATATTATATATAAATAAATTTCAAATAAAATAAAATAATTATTAAATACTTATTAATTAATGTTATGGAAAATTAAGCTAATTTGGGCAATATATATAGGTAATTAATACCAATTTGTTTTAAAATTAATATTTTAAAAACCAAATAAGTTATATTTATTATATAATAAAGAAGAAGAAGAAGAAGAAGAAGAAGAAGAAGAAGAAGAAGAAGAAGAAGATATATTATTAATCAAAGGATTAAGATGGAAATTAAACCATTTTATATTATGTGTTAGTAGAGAATGATGGAAGAATCCACTAATGTTGGTTAAAAAGAGGTTTAAGTTAATTAAATCATAATTTTATTAATTAATTAAGGTTAATTAACACCTAATTAAACTATATAAGCTAAAACTAATGAAAGAAATAGGTTATTTCTTGTGATCTTCATCTTCTTGCCCTAAGAAAAAGGAAGAAAACCCTTAGAAACATTTCAAGTACTTGGTCCTTCAATTAGTGAGATTTCTAAGGTTCTTTTTTGTAATTTTCATTTTTTTGAGGTCATGAGAGCTTGATTTAGCTACCCCATATACCAATTTGTAAAACTTTTAAATTTTTTGAAAGTTATAATTGTTGATTTCTTGAAGAAATTGGTATTAAATTGATAGATTTTAAGCTTGGATGTAAAAAATGACTAGATTATATTGTTTAATTGTTAGTTTTCAAACCTTATAAATTATATCAAATTGGTCTTAATTCTAAACAATATAATAAATTTGACTCTCCATATTTACAAATTCTATCAAATCATCAAATGGGTCCTCAAACACATATCGATCAAAACTAGAATTTATGAATATTAAAAAATATCCATATTTTGAATATTAAAAATATATATACTTAAAAAAGATTGAATAATATCATATTTGATTCTTATTTTATTCAAACTTGGAAAATGCGTTGATCATGTTGACTTTGGTGCACTTGTTTGTTGTAAAGGACACTGAGCTGAGGGTTTATACTCGCAGTAACATCAAATTGGATATGCCTAAAAAGGAAATACTTGTACTCGCTGGGATCGGTTTTTCCTTCCTTATCAACTTTTCCAATAAAACACCCATATTTAAGGATGATAAACCATCTGAATTCGATCCGTTTTGAATTGATCCGATTTATTAAATTTTTTTTTTTTGAAAAATCGAGCTTAAGATAAGATAAAAAAGGTGAATTTTGAAAAATAATTGGGTCGGGTTAATATCGGATGGGAGGTAAATCCACCCATCTTAAAATATTTACTGATTAAAACATCTACATAAGGATTTATATTACTTTAGAAATAATTAAAATAAAAATATTATATATGGTAAATTAAATTCTTCACTTTTTATTTTCTTAACAGCCATCATAATAACTTGTTGAAAATATATTAGATTATATTATAAAAGTTTATTATTTATAAAATTTTAAACATGAAATATAAATTTACTTGCTATATAAATAATATAAATTATAAGAGTTTATTTAATAAAGTTCTTTTAATAGAATTAGAATTCTTATTATAAGTATGATAAATTTTTTATTAATTATTTTAGTAAAATTGAAACTCCTATTTTCAAAAATAATAAATCTTAAAAATAATAAAAATGACAAATTCAATAACATATTAATCAATTTAAAAGTTTATTCATACTCAAATTCAAACTCGTGCTTGTATAATACATATACTCTAAACCCTTAACTCCCTCATGTAATCTCTCTTTTTGCTTAGGGGTTTAGCTGGTCTCTCTATCACTCTTTCTCTAAGGTTCGATTCCCACTTCTCTCTTCTTAATTTAATTCCTTCTTCCTTTAAAATCTTTGTTTTTGTTTTCCCCTTATTTTTAGCTTATCCAGATCTTATTTTCTTTTTCTATCGTAATTTCCTATATCCATTTGGTGCTTATTTCTGGAATGAGTTCGTTTTTCTTTTGTTTTCATTTTAACTCATTTGTGTTTTGTATCTGTTGTAATGATGATATCTCGTATGCTTTATTTTTTTAATGACAAATTGTTGTTTTTAGGATCGGGGTATGTTTTTTTTATACGAATGAATTATGATTTTTAAATAAGTCAATTTCAATTTTTAATTTGTGAATATTGTTTATGATTTTGCTGTGACTAAATAAATTTTTTTTTGAATTACTCTATGATTCAATCATACCTTCTTTTTTCTAATTATGAGACTGGAAAATTTCTGCATATGTGTTTGGTAGGTATGATATGATTTTATTGTATGGAATTAGTCTATTATCCAGCTTTCGTTTTTGGCTTTTTTGGATTTAAAAATTTGTTAAAATTATTCTTTCTTTAAATGTTGTAGCTATTATTATCGGTTGTTCTTACATCCCTTTGTTGCTTTCACTTTTGACATTCTTAATTATTTCATTTGCTGCTTTTTCTTTTTTGCTTTGAAAGCATGAAGTAGAAAAGGCCTTTGGATGAAATAGCAAACATGATTTTGCTTTTATGTGGAACTATCGGATATTAAATTTTTATGGCTTGTCCACAACTTTATCCCTGGTGAAGCTTAAGTAAATATTGGGGATGGGGGGTAAATCTGCACTGGGTTTAATATGTTCATTGTTTTTCTTGTTGTTCTTTTGGCTGATCATTATGTGTAAGATTCTAGTTTGACTTTGTTGATATGTATGTTGGTGCAGCTTGAAGGGAATACTGCAGAATGGGTAAGGAAAAGACTCACATTAACATTGTCGTAATTGGCCATGTTGACTCTGGGAAGTCAACCACCACTGGTCACTTGATCTACAAGCTTGGAGGTATTGACAAGCGTGTCATTGAAAGGTTTGAGAAGGAAGCTGCTGAGATGAACAAGAGGTCATTCAAGTATGCTTGGGTGCTTGACAAGTTGAAGGCTGAGCGTGAACGTGGTATTACCATTGATATTGCCTTGTGGAAGTTTGAGACCACCAAATACTACTGCACTGTCATTGATGCCCCTGGACATCGTGACTTTATCAAGAACATGATTACTGGTACCTCCCAGGCTGACTGTGCTGTCCTTATCATTGACTCTACCACTGGAGGTTTTGAGGCTGGTATTTCCAAGGATGGACAGACCCGTGAGCATGCCCTGCTTGCTTTCACTCTCGGTGTCAAGCAAATGATTTGCTGCTGCAACAAGGTAAGTCATTGCATTCAGGCTTTTATGTTCAGTAGTTTCCAATTGGTTGCCTTGTAATTAGTAATTATTCTTATGCATGATATATCTATTTTTTTTCATTTACAGATGGATGCCACAACCCCCAAATACTCAAAGGCTAGGTATGATGAAATTGTGAAGGAAGTGTCTTCCTACTTGAAGAAGGTTGGTTACAACCCTGATAAGATTCCTTTTGTACCCATCTCCGGTTTTGAGGGTGACAACATGATTGAAAGGTCCACCAATCTTGATTGGTACAAGGGTCCAACTCTTCTCGAGGCTCTTGACCAGATCAATGAGCCCAAGAGACCCTCTGACAAGCCACTCCGTCTTCCACTTCAGGATGTGTACAAGATTGGAGGTATTGGAACTGTCCCTGTGGGTCGTGTTGAAACTGGTATCCTCAAGCCTGGTATGGTTGTAACCTTTGGTCCCTCTGGATTGACCACTGAAGTCAAGTCTGTTGAGATGCACCATGAGTCTCTTCCGGAGGCTCTTCCAGGTGACAATGTTGGCTTCAATGTCAAGAATGTTGCTGTGAAGGATCTGAAGCGAGGATTTGTTGCTTCGAACTCGAAGGATGATCCTGCCAAGGAGGCAGCTAATTTCACTTCCCAAGTCATCATCATGAACCACCCAGGGCAGATTGGAAATGGATATGCACCCGTCCTTGATTGCCACACCTCCCACATTGCGGTGAAGTTTGCAGAGCTGGTGACCAAGATTGACAGGCGTTCTGGTAAGGAGCTTGAGAAGGAACCCAAGTTCTTGAAGAATGGTGATGCAGGATTTGTTAAGATGGTTCCCACCAAACCCATGGTTGTGGAAACCTTTTCTGAGTATCCCCCACTGGGTCGTTTTGCTGTGAGGGACATGAGGCAGACTGTTGCTGTCGGCGTTATCAAGAGCGTGGAGAAGAAAGAGGCATCTGGAGCCAAGGTGACTAAGTCTGCCGCCAAGAAGGGTGGCAAGTGAACCGTGCGGGCAGCCAAACTATATCATTACAATAAAACTTTTGTTCAGTCCATCATAGTCAGTTGTTTCAATAGTTATAGTTTCAAGTCATCACCGTCTTGTCGAGGATATTGTTCGCAGAACTGGGTTCTTGATAGGCGGTGGTGAGCCCGTTGTGTAGTTTCAAACTCTTTAAAATGTGTCCGTGTTAAATACAGTAGATTTTAGGTGGATTTTAATATCTAAACTTTGGTTTGTGTTTCCTCTTATACGAGAATCCACATTTATTTAGGAATAAATATTAATTGATAGATTAAACTTGACTGATAAATACAGGTATTAGAGTTTTGGTTTGGATTTTGACACATTTTCTTTGTTTTGGGATGGATATTATTTTTCTTCTCATTTTCTTGGTTTTATATTAAAGGTTTGGACTTGCATCCAAATAAATTTAAATATTCTAATTTTACCACTCATTCATTTTAATATTTTAATTTGAATTATATTTTCCAAAAGGTTTAAAAATTATAAAATTATCAAATACATAAATACCCTTGTAATAATTTTTTTCCCCTAAAATTTTAATTTTTTAATCAATTTCGATTTGAATTGATATGTATCATTAAATCACAAACTTTATATATAGTTAAGATTTTAATGATTAGACTTAAAATATATAATTTAATGAGGTTAAAATATATCATAGGTTTTTATATTCTTTTTATAAATTTAAAATTCAGTCTTTGTAATTTTTATTTTTAGTAATTTAGTTCATCTATTTTTAAGATTTTAAAATTTAGGTTCAATTATTAGTATTGTTAAATTTTATTTGTTAAATTTGTTGTAGTGACATTTTGAAATAAAAAAAAATACTCGTGCAATTTAAATAAATAAATGACATTGTAAAGAACCTAAAATTAATAATATAAATTTAATAAGTTTAACAGTTGAACTTGAATTTTGTTTGAAATCTGGAAAGTAGAGAAACTAAATTATTAGAAGTAAAAGTAAAAGGATTAAATTTCAAATTTTATGAATATTACAGGGATTTATTACAAAGTTTTACCAATTCAACCACATTTACATGAATAATTGATTGTACGACAAGATCATAATATTTGTGATGTAGCAGCATACAAAGGAAAACGACATCGTTTCCCTCTGGTGGAGACAAAAGAACCATAAGAGCCAAACACGCATCGCACTCAGAGCAGTTCAAACGCGACGGCCGACTAGTCCTTTGAAACTTGAAAGCGAAACACTCCCTTCAATCATTTTTCATTTCCCATTTCCTTTATAAGCGGTTTTCCATTTCCTCAATTGAACTCCCCCCTCTTCTCTGGTAGCTTCTTCTCTCTACGTTTCTACGTTTTTTTATGTTTATCCATACCTTATATACGTATTTGAATGTGTTTCCACTTGTTCTTCTCTTTCATGTCTTCAAATCTTTCTTTTTTTGGAAGTTTGTTTAGTTTTTGTTCTCTTTTGGGGTTGATTTGATAATGATGTTTACTTAAAAACCTTTGTTTTTTTTTATCTTTATGTTGAACCCCTCCAAAAGGGAAAAAAAAGAAAAAAGGGGTTAAAATGGTCCCCTTTTGGGGGGTTATTTTTTACTTGTTTAGTGTTTCTGTTTTAAAGAACATCGATCTTTCTTCTAATTCTTTCTAGTGGGGGGGGGGGGTATTGAAGTTGAAATGGAAGACCTATAGTCTTGACTGATTGAGTTTGAATAGGTGGATATGCATTAGGCTTTTTTTGAATTTTGGGTTCTTGTTTTTTTCTCATTTTAGGAATGATGGGGATGTTGGGAATTTTGAATTTGGAATTTTGATTGGCAAAATTGTGCGGAAGTTTGCTTTTTTATCTAATGGCTATACAAATTCGAAAATGGCGTTTCCTATGATAATTGTAAGAAATTTGAATTTTTTGTCCTTCAAAACTATAGTGATATATGTCCTGTATAGTTTTTCCTCAAATTTTCCTGTTTCCTTTTGGTATTGCTGCTGTATGTATTCTCATTGTACTTCCATGATTGCATATGTTTCTACTGGTATATGCTTATGATCTAACAGTTATATGGCATTCATTAGTTTTTCCTGTTCCATTTTATGATTAGATGGAACAGGCCATGGCATCAATTCCTGATTTTGAAATTGCTGAAACTGGGATTTCGAAAGATAATAGTGCGGAAGCGGAGCAGTTCAAATGCCGGGTAGATGAAATCTTTCAAAAGGTTGATGTGGTAAGTGATAAATTAGGACTTTATGGCATCTCTTTCATCTTTAGTTTATTTAATGGTTTACCATTAAAAGATGGACTACTTAAAATAATTGTATAATTGCACTTGTTGGTATCTGTTTAACTGTTATGTAGGAGTATAACCTTCAAAACAAAAGTATATAATGAATAGGGTAGGGAATGTACTTTTTTATTGCATATAATATGGTACCGTATTAACTTCTATTGACTATTTCCCTAAATTTTGTAAATACAATGCCAATCTTAGTGCTTTAGTTTCAAAAAGACAAAAGCATGCTGCTTCTGGATTCTCAGTTGCCAGATTTTTTAATTTAAATTGAACTATTGGTTAGTTTTTTTTCCTTTCTTTTAGCTTGAGCAAAAGGTGAATGAAGTGGAACAATTCTACTTGAATTCAAGTAAAAAGCAACAGAGCAGTTCTAAAGGAAGCTCGATGGGAAAGGAACGAGACAAGGAAAGACAAGTTCCAAGCATTAAAAAGCAGCAACAAGATGCATCGCGACGGGAAGCTGCTGCTGCAAAGAGAATGCAAGAGCTTATGCGCCAATTTGGTACAATAGTGCGTCAGGTAACCATTTATTCTCTGCAAGTGCTTGTTTGATTTCAGTTACCTTATGCTGTAAATGTTATCTTAATCAAAATGATCTTGGCTTTTAAGTCTTCTGCCTAGCATATACTTCATTGGTAGCCAGGCTGCTTTAAGTCTTTGACGTCTTCAATCAAGCTAAACATTGGTAAAGAGTGAATTAGAAACTATAGCAGTTATTTGAAGTTTGTTTCGAGCAGTTATAATTAATTTAGACTTTTGGTTTAAGATTCTTGAAAACTCCATTACCATCTTAATATCTGGTTCGATTAAACTAACTAAGCATTTCATACAAGGGTGATATGATATTTCAAACATGATCTTTTTCCAATTTCATGACATTTTTTATTTGCTGATGTAATTGTTGCTGTTATTCTGAGTTATATCATGCAATATAGAGGAAGTTATTTATGTTGTGATATATATTGAAGACTGCTGGTCGTGCTTCTACCAGTTGAATAACAATCGCTCTGTGCCACTGCCCACATCCACCCCTCTAAGATTATATAAAAGGAGCTAAACCGTAAATGTGGAGATGTGCTTGTTAACCCTATTATGTGATAGGTTGGAAGTAATTTTTTTTGATGTGTGTGTGTTTCCTCTTTCAGATCACACAGCACAAGTGGGCATGGCCGTTTATGCAACCTGTAGATGTCAAAGGTCTTGGTTTACATGATTACTATGAGGTAATTGTATTGCATTTTTTTTTCCTTTATTTTTCCAGAATACATGCCTTTAACTTCTTATATTTTTGGTTTGAGCTTAGGGATGAGCATAATCTATGAATTTGAATGGTATTTGACATGTTTTTTGACACAAGACTGTTATAACTTGAGCCATTTTTAAAGTCATGCAATGCTTGCACCTGCATTTCTTGACCATATCAACTTCTTTTCAAGCAGTATTGAAAGATGAGGCCCATTCTATCATCATGACAAATATTGCTGCTAAAGATGCATAAATCGGATCATCATATTGGATTTCTAAGTTAGTATATTACGATACTTTTTTGAACTTGTGAGTTGTGAGGTAGAAGTATTACAGATTTTTAGTGTCCCATTTATAGGCATGTCAAGCTGTAGTATCCACTTGGAAATATTGCTGCAGATACCATTGTTGCTCTGACTCTTCATCTTGTTTGAAGTACCTATGTTCAACACATATTCAAATATGGGTATGGAGATATGAGTACGACCTGCCAAAGATCTTTCAAATACATGGAAGAACTTGAAAAAAAATTAAACATAACGTATTGGACACACAACCATATTTGAATTTTACAACCAAGTCCAAGTTACATACGAGGATTCTGTTGGTGTTTTTCTGAATCTTTTTAGATGATTTTGTAAATTGCTTCGTGTCCTTTTATTGATCAATTTGTTTAATATTTTCTGTGCTATAGATTATTGAAAAGCCAATGGACTTCAGTACAATAAAAAACCAAATGGAGGCCAAGGATGGTACCGGATATAAGAATGTTCGAGATATATGCGCTGATGTAAGATTAGTTTTCAATAATGCAATGAAATATAATGATGAAGGAAGTGATGTTCATCTAATGGCCAAAACTTTGCTGGTAAAGTTTGAGGAGAAATGGCAGCTTCTTCTTCCTAAAGTTACTGAAGAGGTAAAGCTCATTTGGACTTATCCCAATACGACTATCTCAGGATTGGATTTCATGGCTTGTATTCAATAACTTCCCTGGATTCAGTAGCATATATTTTGCTCAAGAAAACCGATAAACATTTCCTATTTTTCCTGACATTTTAAATGAAAAACTCATAGGAGAAAAGACGAGATGAGGAGGAGGCGGAAGCACAGCTAGATATGCAGCTTGTGCGAGAAGCTGCACATGTGAAAGTGGTCCGGGATTTATGCAATGAGGTACCTTAAAGTTCAGCAACTCGCTTTTAAAGATATTCCAAAATGTAATTAGCACTGTAAACACATCTAGTCAATATCTTCTGGACTGTTGGCATCAGTTTTCCTGGCCATACTGTAATTCAATCACCCGAATATTTAAAAAATATCAAATTCTTTTCAGCTTTACGAGGTTGATACGCATTTGGAACATCTCAGAGAAACTGTCGTCCAAAAGTGCAGGTTGGTTTTAGACCTCAAAAGATTTTGCTATCTAGTGTGATGTGTATTCATCTGTTTTGAGTCTAGCAAAAATTTATATGGTATGATAGTATTTATCTTTGTTTATTCTTCCCTGTCTTTTTCGTTACATGTTCGACTATCCGGAGTCAAATGATCTGTATGTTTTTTATCTTAGCCTTTTGAATGGTAAGATTTGTTGTTTATTGTTATGTAGAATTGACTAGCATTGTCCACAAATGCTTGAGGTTAGGATTGCCATTATAAGTTTGGCTTTTGAAGTAAAAGAAGGAACCAGGTTAAGGTTGATGAGTGTTCTTTTTATGAGTTGCCTTGTATATATACGCTTATAGATGTTTATGTAGATATAAAAATCGGATTTGGGAACAATATATCTAGTTTTGTAAATGATGTTTTAGGAAAATGTCAACCGAAGAGAAAAGAAATCTTGGGACAGCCATAGCCCGATTGTCGATGGAGGATCTTAATAAAGCATTGGAGATTATTGCTCAAAGTAATCCCGCGTTTCAAGCAATGGCCGAAGAAGTGGAGATTGACATTGACGCTCAGGTATAATCAGATAATCTCGATAATTATATCTTTCGATTTGATCAATCAAGGTTTCGATATGGAATTGTTTGAGACTTGGGGAATTACTTTATTGCTTATGCAGAGTGAATCTACCCTATGGAGGTTAAAATTTTTTGTGAAGGATGCTTTGGAGCTTCAGGGTAAGAGTGCAATGAGCACAGGTGGCAACAACAACAACAGCTATAACAACAAACGGAAGAAAGAGATATGCGATGTGATTGCGAAAACGGCCAAGAAAAAGAGTAAAAGGACCTCCTCTTGACCCATATGATGAGTGTAGCATAAGATAAGATTTTACAATTGCTTGCATTCCGTTTCATATTTGTACAGTGATACTCTCTCGGTTTCAGATGCCTTAGCTCTTCTCTTTATTATAATGAACTATTGAGGTTTGATTTCATCCTTTTTCTTATCTATTTTGATGACTGATAAATTTGACCCCTAATGTTTACCTTTCTCTCACTTTGGGCCTTTTTCTTTTTTCTATCCCTTTGGTCCTAAGCCTCCAAAATTTAATCAATTTGTTGTTTATCCAATGGAAAATTTTGATTGGGCTCTTATTGCTGGAACTTTTTTTTTTTTTTTTTATGTATTTTTATTAAGTAGACATGAGCTCCAAGTAGGTTGCCATATTAGTCTTTTTAAAATATTAGTGGTCCAGTTTACTTTTCTGTAAAAAAAAAAAAAATAGTTTGACTAAAATTTAAATGTTGGGGGTTAAAGTGATAATGAAAAAGAAAATAGGAGCAAAGTTACAAAATAAGTGATTAAAATTTAAATGTTGAGAGTTAAAGTGATAAAAAGAAAAGAAAATAGGAGCAAAGAAGTAAATATTAGAAGTTAAACTTGTAATGTCTATCTTTTACATATAAGTCCATTTCAAGGGTAAAATAAGCTTAAATTGTATTTTTATTCTTTTATTTTTGTTTTAAGTAATTTATTCTTTTTAATTTTGGGATTTAAGAAAGTAAGTCTAATTGTTAATGTCATTTAAATTTATTAATTTACTTTTTTTCCTTATATGTCTACTAACTAATTGAGTATTTTTTTTTTCAAAATGTCACCGGTGAATATAACATAAAAATTTTAACAATATTAGTAATTATATCTAGATTTTTAAATTCAAAGGTTTAAAATGACTAGATTCACGAAAATAAAACTAGAAATAAAAATTTCAAACGTATGAGAGGGACTTGGATCATATTTTATCTTTATTTAAAAGGTTAAGAGAAGCTATTCATTTACAGTAATATAAAACTAATGGAGTTTTGCGCACTTTAAATTTTTGTATGATGAATATTTTAAAATTTTAATTATTATATTTACCAATATAATTTATTTCTCATGTATGCTAAATTTTGAATCGATGTATTATTTTTTCTATATTGATAAAAAAAGATTATATTTAGTCGAAATATAAAACACGAAATTAAAATATTGTTGGATTCATGACGTACCCTTGCATATTAGCTACCGGCAAAGGGCTTACATAAGTAGGAGTACCACAAATGCAAAGCAAATTCTAGAAATTAAGAACATCCGAAGGAGAGTTAGTTTGAAAATTTATTCCTAACCGAGCTAACGATTCGCACATTTGTTCCCTTCCTAAAAAGTAGGGCTCAATGTTTCATCCCATCAAGTGAAAAAATCAAATTGGTTTATCATCTTAATTCGATTTGATTTTTTTTCTAATCAAATTGAGTTAAGTGAAATTCAAGTAAATCCCAATCGAGCAAAATTTTTCTAGTGAAATTAAGAAATTAAAAATGTCAAATTAAAATCTTGTTATAATGTAACTAATTTCATGTTATAGCACATAAAAGTAAAAAATTGAAACCATATATATTTGAAATTTTTTTCAAAGTAAAATAAGAAAAAATATACTTTGGTAGGATAAACTTGAATAATTAATTAACCTATTTAGGTCTCAAAATTATTATTTTAAAAAAAAATTTAAACTTTTAACTTTCTTTATATATTCTTTAGATTTTTTTTAATTTTTTTAAAAAAAAAAAATTTTTGGAATTTTTATAAATATTCTGAATATAAAAAATTATTTTGAATTTTTGAAAATTATTTTGATTTTTCTTTTTGTAATTTTTGTTGAGAGAAATCACTTTGTTCATTTTTAAAATTGACAGGGACTAAAGGGATATTGATACCAATTTGTTATACGAATGATTCAAATTGTAAAATTTAACTTGACTTGAACTTGAAACTCAAATTACTTATTCGATTTGACTCGAAAAAATCGTATAACTTGATTCAATTAACTCGAAATTTAATTTTTTCAAATTTTCAAATCGAATAGAGTTTTTGCTCATTCTTACCCAAAAGATATGCTTCAATGAACTAGCAATCATAGGTCGAAGAAGCATCTTGCACTCTTCAATCAAAATCGATAAGAAGAGATTAGAAGTTATCTTATTACTCATCAAATGGAAAATAGAGGTGGTATCTACTTCAATCTCAATATTATCTAAGTTTAAATACTTTGTTAACTAAAGACAATCTTTGAGGGCCCACAACTCAGTTTCCACACTGGTAGATCTTCGAATAGGTTGATACGATCCTATAACCTAATTCCTATTATGATCCCATATGGTGGCTCCTGCCTCCACTTTTCCTAGGTTTCTCAAAGATGATCCATCTGTATTGAGCTTATATTAATCCCTTGGTGGGGGATTCATGTTATTGGGAGTAAAGGAGAGGATGGAAACTCTTCAAACTAATGAGAATATAGCAACAAGTTCCCCTATTGCACAGATGTCTTTGTTGGACGAGAATTACCAAAAACACGAGCATTTCTTACCAACTGCATCTCCTATAGGGCAAAAGCAAATAGAACATTCCGAGGGAGTCTTGGCCTGTTCATTCATGTCGTCAATGAGAGATTGGTAAAGAGCTAATCCTCGCAGCTAGTGGAATCAAGGACTTGAATTGAGTAGTAGTGTGGAGATTTTCCCAGAGATAAAAAGGTGAAAGATCTTTTCTTGTGAACTAGAGCAAAGGGGGCAAAGATACTCTACACTTAGGTTCCTTAATCAGAGAAAGGCTTTAGTAAAGATAAGTTTAAGATCACATTTCCACAATAATATTTTAAGTTTGGGAGGGATTTTAGTTTTCTAGTTAACTCTCCACAAATCATTTATGGGGTGAAGGGTTCGAGAATTTATACTTAAAGAAAGGGAGTAAACACTTGTAAAAGTAAAACAGTCATTGCTTGAGGACCACGACATAAGGTATCATTATAGTTGCTCTAGAATAAGTCAATTGTTTCTCGACATAAGCCTTTATAGATTTTGGAATAACGGTTATTGGAGTCTCATTTAAGGTTGTGAGACTATACAAACTCTGGAAAACCTTTGAGACCAACATGATAACTTCATGCTTCACTTGAGGTCAACATTTTTGGTAGAAAAAAGGGTGGAGACCGTTTGGCTCGAGGGCTTTAGCAAGTTTGAAGGACCAGACTTCTTTGGCTATATCAAAGCACGAAACTTCTGATAAAAGAGATTGTGAATTGAGCTTTGAGAAATGGGGCCAACTAAGTTCAACACTCCTAGACGAGACTGTAGAGAATCCCTCAAACTTTGAGAACAATTTGGAGAAGTGCTATTGAACTAAGGCCTCAATATCTGTCCTCACCATGATTCACCTACTGTTCGCAGCAAAGGGACTCACAGTTTTATTAAATTTTTTCCTAATCATGATAGACAGATGGAAGAATCTCATGTTACACTCTCCTTCGATAATCCTATTAACTCTAGATTTCAAAGCCCAAATGAATTCCTTTTGGGACAAGAGTTCGTTGAATTCATGCACAAGTGTCTTATGAATTTTTTTTTTACAATTGACATGTATGTTAAGGATAAAAAATAAAAAAGAATTACGCAAGTGTTCTAGGGTAAGTAAATCCATCTTCAAAGGTTGAAATATTTCACCATTCCTTAAACTTAAATGAAAGTCTAAACTTAAATACAGATGTTTTTTTAACATTTTATTCTTTTTCTAATTTAAAAATAAAAAAATATAATTTCACCTTATAAAAATATTAATATTAAAATTAATTTTAATTAGAATAGTTACGATTTTTTAATTTTAAATAGAATATCATAATAAAAATATATATATTTTTGAATATACTAATATGATTATATAATAATACCTATTATATTTTCTTAACTTTTTAACAACGCACACACATATTACATACACAAACGCTCGAACCCAAAAACTCTTAAGATGAACAATAACTTTTTTTTTACTGGAGTCATTTGTAAGGTTCTATAATAAATATATATTTAATAATTACTTAAATTGAAAAAAAAAAAGACACGAGAAATCAGATATTTTTTTGCAGCTTCTGACAATCCACTTTTAAGAGTTTAAGACACGAGAAAGGAAAAAGAGAGAGAAAAGGAACACAGAACGAAGAAAGGCAAATATCATTAAAACGGCAACGCTTTAGAAGGGTTTTGGCATCTTCTTCATCTCTGGTATTTCATCCCTTCCTTGTTACTGTATTTTATTTATTTGTTGTTTCATTGGTGTTTTAAAAGTTAAAATCTTAAAAATCACCGGTAAAACAAAATAAAGATGGAGCTTTCAGCTTTTTATAATGAAAACCCAGATTCATTATGATCTGAGTTTTTTTTATTTTTGTTTATCAAGTGACTTTTAATTTTTTTTTTTCGGGTAGAAAATGGAAAACCCAGAAGCAAATCAGCTTCCTGAGGTGGATTCATTACCAGATGGCTTTGTTGAGAGTCCTACAGATTCATTGGCTCCAAAAACTCCAATTTTGGAACAAGAAAAGCCTTTCCAATCTGATTATAAAGAAGAGGATTTAGTTTCCACCGAGTTTGGAGCAGGCAAGGGCCAAAAGCAAAGAACATTTCCAGTTCCATTGTCTGAAGGGGACAGTTTTAATGGTTCTTTGGGCTTTGTAGATGGTAAATTAGAATGCACCGAGGTGAAAGTTGATCTTGAAGGGGAGTATCAAAGTATAGAAAGATGTAATTTTTCTTAAATTTCAATTTGTTTATGAAATTTTGTCTTTCCATAAATGAAACTTAGGTAGATTCCCCCCCCCCCCTTTTCGGTGCTCATCGGTTGGTTTTTGCAGCAGTTGAAGGTGTATCAGAAGCAACTTTGACACCTTTGAAAGAAACATCTTCATCTGAAAGTGTCGATTCGCTGAAAGATAAAAAACCAGTTAGTATATCATAGTGCATTACTAAATTCTTGCAAATTCTTATGCTTTTGTGTAGTCTGGTATGAGCATTGACTTGTGTAATGGTATTTATTGCTTATTTATATGGAAAGCGTATTTTGTTTCCTTGCTATACTGAGAATAATGTCTGATTAGTTAGTATATCTTGTCTGGATTATAATCCTTGCAGCAGTTCATAAGGATTACAATAAGATAATCGGTTTTAGGAATTTGAATGTTTCACTATGTTAGTCTATTTCACAAAGTGTTTCTAGATATCTCCATTCTTTTTTAATTGCTTTTTTTATGTTGGATAAGCTCCTGAGTTGCAACATTGATAGTTTATAACTATACTAAGTTGCTTTAGTTTCAAGAGTGTGATAGTCTGTTTGCTGAGTTATGTTCGGTTTATTCAGAGGTACTTTCACTAGTCTTAATTGTGTTGTTTATTTCTCAGGAAACCACCGAAACAAAACGCAAGAATGCAAAACGCACATTCAAATCTGAAAAGGAATTCCTCGAGTTCTCTTTGAAATATCAACAAATTCTTGCAGAAAGAGATGCAGGTTAGTTGAAATAACATTTATGATGTCCAAAAGCTCTTTGTCATGTATTGCTATGAACACATTTGTCTAATTGCCTAAGACCTAAGACTCTTTCAAGTTTTACCTAACACTTTTTGATCGGATACTAGTTTCTGCATGGTGCTATAACCATATGAGTCTTGGATATTGGTATGTGTCCAACACAGGTATGGTCAGATTTTTCCATTAGTATGAGGATCCTTGGAGGTCATATCTCCATACCCATGTATTGGACATGAGTTTTTGATATAGGTACTTCAACCAAAATGAAGAGTTGGAGTGATACAGGCCAGACACATGCAGTTTCTGCATGTTAGGTGTCAAAAACTTGAAGAATTAATAAGTTAAGATTTGTATATCCAATGAAAAAATTGAGAACGAGTTGGTTCATTTGGTCACTTCGGTTTGCCATGGAATGAGGTTGGTTATAACTGTTATGATTTCTCCCAAAAGACTATAACCATCTAGCTTAGTATAGTGCTGACTTAAACAAATAAATTTTAACCTAACGTTGTCTCTTGGAAAGAGTTATTATTGTATGAGTTGTTTTGCAGTTAAGTGTTACAGAGGTTCTTCTGTTCTTTTGTGGTATTGAAGAGAAAAGTCTTTGACTTTTCTCTCCTAGTTTGTTCTTTTCCTCTAGGTTGTTTCAACACTTTGTTTTTCTTGAAGTGCCTATGTTAGAAGTTCGTGTCCAACCATACTAGGACATGGCCACATGGGTATGAGGATATGATCCTCGAAGGATCCTCTAAATACATGAAAATCTTGAAAAAAATGGAACATATCCATGTCCTACACTCAAACCATAGTCCTAGTAACGTAGCTTTTCCTTGAAAACTTTGACCAGCTGAACTACGAAGCTATAGGTGAATGTTAGAGTTTATCAAGTCTTGTATGATATAGATATTTAAGAGGCACATATGACATATTGAAATATGTTATAATGTCTTTATGTATCTTTAACTTCATGGCAGCTTAATTTTGTTTCTTTTCTTTTGCTTTGCCTTCCTCTGTAGCTATTGCTGTTCGAGATAAACTTGAATCACTTTGTAGGGAGTTACAACGTCAAAACAAATTGTTAATGGTATGCTTTTCTTTGGATTTTTTATCAATTTTTGATTAATGACATTTGACATTTCGTATTTGTTGATGCACTTTGTTCCTAGTATTTTTGGGCTTTTGATAATGTTATGTGTTGCAGATTGGCCTTCAAATTTGTCCCCTTTTCTTATCCTTCCACTTTTCTGGTTTGGGTCATTTACCCTTCCATCAAAGATACCATGTTGCTAAATTTCAGAGAGAGGGTGGTAGAGTAAGCTGCTAAAATGCAGAAACGTAGGAACCCTCATACTAGGTTAAACGAAAGTGTATTTAGTTTTGAAAAGGCCATCAAAGATACCATGTAGATAAATTTTCGAGAGGGGGTGGGAGAGTTAGCTGCTGAAATATAGAAACGTAGGAACCCTCATGCTAGGTTAAACGAAGTGTATTTAGTTTTGTAAAGGCCATTGTTGACAACCAACACTTACATTCTGGTTGCAGTTGCACAACTTTTGTCTCATTTATGGGCTCCATTACTTGGACTTAGATGCAAGTTTTGGATATGAGTACATGTTCTACATGGGTGTGTTCGATTCTTTTTCAAGTTTTTCCATCTTTGGAAGGTCCTTGGAGGCTCATATCCTCTTACCCTTGCCCGTGTGCATTGGATACCAGTACTTAAAGAATAATGAAGATGTAGCCTTGCACCAATCATGGGTTGTGATTTTTTTTTTAATTTCGTATGACCAGATATAAAATGAAATAAATAAAATTCTCAACTACTCTTCCTTGGTAAAGTTGTTCATACAATTTTATAGTCGTACTTGCAGTGATAAAACTTTATAGTTTTTGCATAACAATTTTGCAGAATGGGAAAAATTCCTTTCCTTTATTTTACTGGTCATAATGTCTATTCTACATTTTGATATATTAAAGAGATCATTGATCGTCATTTCTTCAACTTCCATGACAAATTGTGCTTTGTAATTTCCAAGCTATTTGTTTGACTTTCTTTTTATGAAAACACTGATGATTTGTTTGTGATTTTGCAGGACGAATGCAAACGGGTATCGACCGAAGGACAGAACTTAAGATTAGATTTATCAGCCAGGTTCCAGGATGCAATCAAGGTTTAATGACCATATTTTGATATAGGCGGACTTCTATATGGATTCATCCTTGATTTTATAGTCTAACATTTTAGATAGCATATAACTATGAGGAGATTTATGGTACAACTCTTTCACTAAGTATGATTGATCCTGAAATATGGGCTGAAATAAATAACCTACATGTAGCATAGATCAATGGAGTTGATATGCCAAAAGCAAGAGAAATGGAAAATTGAAAAGTCATCTTTTAGTTGAAGCAATAGTTGGACTTTCATCTATTGTTGGATGAATACTTCACAATGATTCCATTTTAGCATATCACTATAGAATTATGATATTTCTGCTCTTTGAAGTCTCTCTTTCTGTGATTTTGTGTGCTTGTACGTGTATTTCTGTTTTCTTTCTGACTCTTAAGTTTTTGCATGAAAGGAAATGTAAATATTTCCTCAACATCCGTATAACATCCCGAGAAACCTTATTTTAATAGTCTAACTTTAGTTCTTTTTCCCCATTTTAACATATTTTATGAGTAATTTCTTAAGGGTTTTGTTTTCGATTTTTTTAGGACGTGAGCAATAAGCTGGAAGAGCAGAAGGATGAATGTCTATCTCAACTGAAGGAGAATGAGATGTAAGAGCCCGGAAATGCTTGTCTACATCTTATATGTTTTTCCTATGTTGCTCAGACTCTTTGAGTTTTTTTTTTTAGTTACTGGTGTTTGACACCTTTTTTTGACATGGGAATGGAGATATGACTCTCTGAAGATCCTCCAAATAATACATGGAAATGCTTAGAAAAATTGAACATACTTGTGTTGTACACATACACATATCCAACACTTGTACATGAGTCTAAGTAACATAGCATTTTTTCTTCGTGATTGGTAACATCTAAATACACTAAGGATGTGCTTGTGTTTTTGGTAGGGTGGAAAATTGGAAGGATGGACAGAGGAGGGTGGAAAAGCGGAAAGAAAAATAAATGTTAGGTGTGTTTGGTAGGAGAGAAAAGTGAGATGAGAGAAAATAGGAAAGATGATTTTTTCCATGCTTGTTCACAGAAACAAATCACTCTAAATTGACAAGAAAAGAGAAAATGAAGAGATGCAAATCATGTTGCACTTACAGGATTGTCGATATTTAACCTTTTCATCTCAACTTACAAAGGTTAAATATAACTTTTGTTTTTCTTGACCAAGCCATGTATGGAAGAGAACCTTTTTTTTCTCTCAACTTTTCCATATTACCGACCTATATTTACTCGAACTTGGGTGTGATTTGAACTCGGTTATATTCCCTTGTCTTTTTTTTTTCATGCATTTGGAGGACCATTGAAGATCATATTTTCATATCCATGTTCTGATATGCATCGGACATGGGTGCTTTAAGAAAAATGAAGAGTTGAAGCAACATAGTTTCCTTCAAAGCATACTGTTGAAAAGAAAAAAAAAAGTATTTTCCATCTTTTCACTTTTGTTCTCCAATTTTCTATCCACTCTACGAAGCAAACTCTGAAAGTTATTTGAATGACCATGTTGCATCTATTCCACATTCCGATTTTTCGAATTTTTCCAAATAAGAATCTTTAATTTGGGCTTTTGATCTTTCTTACATTAGTGGTTTCCGAAATATTGGATATTTTGAGTACATTTTCATAGAATTGAAAGCATCACCCTCACCTATATTGTTTTAGTGCCTGTTCTTCATAATTAATTGAATTTTTGGAATTCTTCATGTATAGGTTAAGAAATAAGTTGAAGGAGTTTGCCGATCAATGTTCCCTCGCTGAACAGCAATATGCACAGAAGGTATAGATTCAGATTTCCTGGTATATCTAAGGAATTCTCTCTCAAAATAATAATTGGTTCCCATTGTTGAGGACTGAACTTACTTTCGCTGTTTTGGATTTTTGATACAGCTAAAGCAGAAAACACTAGAACTGCAGCTTGCCAATCTGAAAATTAAACAACATGAAGAGAAATTGGTCGAGGAACAAGCGCAGATGAAAGTATACGCAGAACAAGTGTCGCAGTTATTGGCTACTGAAAAGAATTTACGCTTGCAATTGACGGCTGATGGAGAAAAATTCCAACAGTTTCAGGTTTGACTCTTCCTGTGTCATTTATTGTATTGGTTTTGTTGGCATTTTTTCTCGTTTAGGTTGATGAATATAATATTCTTGTTCCGAGTGCTTGAGTCCTTTGTATTGGATGGCTTGATGGATAATCCATCAGTTAAGAGGACTTATTCTCCTACTTTTTTACAGTAATTGACTATGTTCTTGGACTTGGATGTAACTAAGTGCTGGATATGAGTATATGTCCGACACAGATCTATTATATTTTCTAAGTTTTTTCATGTATTTTGATAGTTTGAATATACATTGGACATGGGTACTTAATGAAAAATGAAGAGTTTGGAACCTTTCATTCTCGCCTACGTAATGCCAAAATTATGGCATAATAATTTAGTAGAAGGCTACAATCTAAGCGCCATTGTTGATGGAAAAAATTGTCGATGTTTGAAGTGCTATTATCTACAGAACAGTTGGGGAATGCTTTTTTCATACCTTTATCGAGTGACTAAGGGATGAACCAACTGTCTTTATGTTTGAGGTGTTTTGCTTGAAGGATAATCGTTCCTATCTCATTATCTTTGTGATTTGCAGGATGCGCTGTTTAAGAGCAACGAGGTCTTTGAAACATTTAAACAAGAGATTGAGAAGGTACATGTGCCTTAATCTTTGCGAGACATATCCCTCAATGCACTGCATTTCAAATTTTCCTGTTGCTCCATTTTATGATAGCTGGTCACTTGGGCCTGTCAGACATGGGCAGGGTGTATGATATGGGTATCTTCAATATTTTTGAAGATTTTCTTATGTTTGGAGGATCATATCTCCTTTCTCATGTCCAAATATGCATCGGACACGAGTGCTGGAAAACGGGTACTTAGAAAAAGAAGTAAAGAATTGGGTTTTATTATGAATTATGTGGAAGTTAATGACTATTGCCGTTTTTTTGTATGAAAAAGTAGATGGCAAAATCGATAAAGGAACTGAAGAAAGAAAATGCATTCATGAAGAGCAAATGTGAGAAATCAGATGTTACACTTATAGAACTATTGGAAGAGGTATGATTGACATATATGAATTTTACAGCTTTCAGTCTTTGGAACTTATCATGTATTTGAAGAAGTGGGTATTGAGAACTTATTCTTTGGGTTCTGAGTAGCGGGAGCAAATGAGGAAACAATTTCAGAAGACAAAGAATCAGAAAGACAAGCTTGAATCATTGTGTCGATCACTTCAAGCCGAGAGGAAGCAGGGTTCTGCCGCAGGCAATAGCTCCTCTGAACACCCGGTCACAGATTAAAGGTAAACTTATATTTAACCAATGCATACATACATATATATATATATGTATGTATATGTTTGTGATTAATATCTAAAAATATTATCGAATTGTGTAGAGAAGTGGAGCCGTGGAAGAAGGTTGTGGTAATGGACCCACCCAGCAATTATAATTGTATTATATATAACTTGTTTGTCTTTCGTTGTAAGGATATTTATGGCAATTTTCTGTTAACAAGTGTTCTTTTAATCCAATATGAAAGCCATTCGCTCTGATTTTGCATGCTTTAATAATTAAGCATTTTGGAATCTTTGTTTGATTGATTGATTTCGTGTTATATTTCAATCATATATCAATTCAATTATAAAAAGTGTAAATTCTAACGGTAGGTATTAAATTACGGGTAAGTGTGATCATTTAACTAAATAAGTTATAATTTGATCACTAAATTATTTAAAAGTTTTTTTTTAAGTCATTGAGATGATAAAATCGATGTTATTATTATTTTTTTTTTGCATTGCTTGTACAATTGAAAGCTTTCTTTCTTATTTTTTTTATGGTTCATTTCTTTTATGAAATAATTTTGGATATTATAAATTTATAAATTTAAAATAAAATAATTTTTTTATCTTAAAAATTGATCGTCAGATTGATTTGGATTAAGGTATGTTTTTCTATTCGTCGATGGATATTAATTTGTTATATCAATTGTCGAATTGTTGATTGGAGTTTGTTGGTAAAATATTTTTAAAAAAAAAATCTTAATAGCACATTGATTTAAATAAATTTTTTTGAATAGTTTAATGATTTAAATAAAAATTTTCGAATAATTTAGCGATAAAATTATAATTTTTTTAGTCAAAATAACAAATAAAAACATAGCTGCAATTTAGTGACTAATGGTGTAGTTTATCCATTATAAAAAGTTTAAAAATCCTTATCGTTTAACAAACAACAAAAATCATTGCAAGGGTTTTTATATTTTTTAATAGTTCATATATATTTTTTAAATATAAAAAAATTTAAAATTATAATAGCAAGGTTTTAAAAAAAATTTACCTACTTATTTAAAATAAGCTATTATTGTTCATTAAAAAAAAAGAAACTATCAAGTTTTGATAAAGATCAACGTTTACCCTTTAAAAAGCCTTGAGCGACTTGGTTCACCACTTCCGATAAACTTAGAAAGAGCCAAGAAGAGAGTTAAGACTAAAAAGGTGGAGAATGATGATAGTGAGGATCAAGAGATGGGGGATGGATCTGAAACCTTGAAAGCCTCCTTTAAGGAGATGTTAATGAGTAACACCAAGGTTGTGGAGGAGATGATGTTAATGAGTAATGTCCAGAGTGAATATTGTTTCCAAAAGATATAGATTGAAGTAATTTTCACAAGTATATGAGTCAGGTTGTAATATAGTTTATAACGAAATATACAAGTACTTCGAGGATTGTACTCAAGGGAGACGTAGCGCTAAATTGAATCTAATCCTTTCACAATAAGGTTTTATTAGTACTTTGGTTAGGTTATATTACGAGAAGTAAATAAAATTATTTTTGGGATTTTATAAATAAATAATAGAATATTTAAAACTATGTAAGGTAAATAAAAGGATGGAAAACACGATATGAGATTCCTTCAGATCTGTTATGGGGAAATTAGCTCATTTTGGCATGCTTCATCAATTGATGCTTTGAGCTTTTCGTCAATCAACTAGTCATTATCTTAGCAGGATCTTCTGATACGTCCACTAAGATAATGAGTCGATAAAAACTACATATCTTCCAACCTCATAATCCAAATCGGCTCGAGATTAAGGTGTTTATCAATGGGCCATGCCAATTTTGAGTTAATTCCCGCCTTGATGACTTTCTAGGGTTGTCGGGGGTTTGTTTTATGTTCTTCGTTTCCCAAATAATTGATATGCTAAGACACCCTACACAACAATTAAATTATCACGTCTCCACTTGCTAATCCCCTATAGAGGGATTAGTTCCACTTGATTTTTCTAAACATTATGTAATCAATATAAAGAGCAAACATAAAAATCGAATTGAAAATATAAGGATGAAGAAAAACTCTTTGATTTGTATTAAGATCCGAAAGTAATTTCAAAAATTTACAATATATAGATGAAATGGTTACAAGTAATCAACTAATCCTCCCAAATCATCTTGGAAAAGTAAAGATAAAACTTGGTACACAAACTGATTTGAAGAAATCAGTAATTAATAACATCATTTCAGTACTTACTCTGCTTGCTTTAACAAGTTATCTCAACAGGCAAACTAATAAAAAAGCATCAATTTCAGCACATGCGAACCTTGCTCGCACTTCATTTGAGGTTTCGCCAAAACCTTATTAGCTCGCATTTTGCTGATCTCACAACAAGGGTTGAGCTTACATCTTTGATGAGCTCGCAGTTGTGTTTGATCTCGCAGTTTTGAATGAGCTCGCAGTTGTGTTTGATCTCGCAGCTTTGAATGAGCTTGCATCTGTGGATGAGCTTGCTGGTGTAGAGCTCACAGATTTGGATGAGCTTGCAGGTGTGCGATCTAAGTTCGCCATTGCATGGATGGCCACTTCACAACAGTTTACCTAAGATGGTTGTGGAACAAATGGACGGGATCCTCTTCTAAATCGGCTTATGAAGCTTTGATGTGACAAAATTCTTTGCAGGTGGATCGAAAGTGGCGCATGTTGTGGGGTTATAAGGGACCTACTTGGGAGAAATTGTTTCTTTGGCTTTCGATCAACGATAAACTTCTCACTAACATGAATTTTGTTAAAAGACATTTAGCTAACGATGGGAGCTGTCGACACTGTGATGGGGCGGAGGAAACTACGGAGCATGTTCTTCGAGGTTGTTTCCCGGCTCTTTCTGTTGGTGCAGCATCATTACTCTTGCCTCCTTGAATGATTTCTTGAGCATGAGTTTGAAAGAGTGGATCATTGCAAACCTAATAAATCCCTCACAATTCGGGTTAAGCGATGGTGACTGGGGGATTAAGTTTGACTACATTTGTTGGCTATTGTGGCTTCGACGTAATGCTCGGATATTTGACCTTGAGTTTGTGGGATGGGAAAGCATTTTGCAGCAAGCTACGAGACTGACTAGGGAAGTCAATCGAGCGAGAACAACAGATTCGAATGTGGTTGCAGCAAAACAGCGAATTGGCAGGGTGATCCGTTGGGAGAAACCGGCATGAGGATGGCTCAAAGTTAATACAGATTGAGCGAGATGCAGAGCTACAGGGGCAGCCACAGATGGTGGAGTAATTCGAGATCACGAGGGTTCATGGGTGGCCGGTTTTGCGAAGAATGTTGGGACTAGCTGGGTGATTGACACAGAGTTGTGGGCAGTACTTGAGGGGCTCCAACAAACATGGAATCTAAGAGCAAGAAAAGTAATACTGGAAAGTGATAACAAGGCTGCTAAAAACACAGCAGACAGATATGAGCTTTCGTTTTGATTACTTAATCATGAAATTTTAGAGTTTAGTCAATAACACTCAATTTCTTGAGTTACTCTTCAATGGAATGTTAAATATCCATAAACACTTGAATTGGGGTAGATATGAACATCACTGATGATTTCATGGTGTATTGGAAAACACAAATCTTTGTACCCCTTGTCTCCTTGTTTTAACAATCGTACATTCTTATTTATTAATCCTATATCCGCTTTGCCCCATCTTCCTTAAAAGCCTTCCACCTTTTTTATTTGTTTATTTGTTTTACTCCTATTTCTGGTCAAAAGCTTTCATTCCAAGCACTACATGCATCTGCATACTGTACTTGCTTTCCTCATTTCTAAATGAAGTAATGGTTAATAGTAATCCAACATTTTTTTTCTTATTATCAGTGCCATACTGTTTTTTCTTTAAACAAAATAGTAATGTTGAAAATATATATTTATATATAGAAATTACCCTATGTATTGACGTGATGAAAAGTATTCACTCTAATTTGAATTTAAATCGCGCTAAAGTAAAGATTTATTTATCCAATAATAATTATAAAAAAGAAAAAGAAAGTTTTAGTAAATCAAAATTTTTAATGATGAAAACTTGACTAATTCTATGATACAATTATTGAGTACATTTAAATATTTACAATAGAACCGATGCATTGAATGAGTTGGATTAATAACCCAACACGCATTGGCACGATATTTTGTTCCTTTTTTTTTAGGTATGAATATTTTGTTCCATTTTTAATCATTCCTTCATTGATAATGGTTTGAATGTATTTCAAATTTAAAACTTCATTTAATTTTACTTCCAAAAACAATACTTCATAATTGTATAAACTATCTCTATTTATTTTTTCCAAGGAGTTACTAATAATACAATCTCGATAATTACAATAGGAATAATCAATAATATTACAAATAAAATTATATTTTAATTAGAATATTTTCATATGTCTAAATTAAAATAAACCTGTCGTTTGACTCTTAATTCAATTGGCATGAGTATTATTATCAATACAAGAGGACGCACTATCCTCCTATTTATGGGTTGGGGATGTGTTATTAGCAGTTTTAAGTATTGCATAAAAAAGAATATATATGATCAGAATTTATAATGAGATTATTCAAAAAAATTTATCACAACTCAAACCCAAGCTACAGTTAAGGTAATGAACATCCTTGACTATCAAGCCAACACACGAGATTCCTAAAACCTTAATCTTGTTATTAAGCCAAAGTCTCATTTGTTTGAAAAATGTCACATTAACATTTCTCTAAATAGAAAGAAAAATACCTTCAAACTCACAGCAACCAACAAGGAAGACCTGGGTATATGAAATAAATATTATGTTTCAAAAAATAATTTAAAAGTAGAAAGAGAAAAATATGGATTCCTACCTTGTAAGTGTAAATATGATGGGCCACCAATGACAACCATTACCAAGTTTTTATTTTTTCTTTTTATTTTGAAGATTTCCAAGTTTTTATTTTTATAAAAGAAAGAAAAAGAAAGAAAGGAAAAAGTTGAATTAAATAATAAGTTGATATATTTCCATCATTTGCCAACTTTAGAATATTCTAAAGCTGCTTATAACCTCAGTACAAATGCTGTACTTATTGGATTCTTAAAAGCAAAAAACACAATGATGATCAGTTTCTTCCCCTTCAATTTTTTTCCAGGATTCAATTTCTATCTTTTTACACCTAATAAATTGTTCCTTTATTTCAATTTAATAGCAGCAAATTTGTTATTTTTATTTTTATTTTTTAAATTGCAAAGTTCACACAATATTGAAACTTGGAACAAGCCCATGTGCAGCTTTACCTGTTTAAGGAAAAAAAAAAAGAAAAAAGAAAAAAGAAAATTCAAAGCATTTATTTGAATCTGATAAAACAGGCAAACAAGAACATAAAAGCACAAAAAAAAAAAAGAAAAGAAAGAAAATTGCAAGGCTTATTTGGTTTCATGTCTGTTTTTACACCTCATGACAACCAATCACAATCATTGGAGATTGTGAAAATTAAATGTTATAGATGTCAACACAACCACTCTCTACTTTGTAGCATTCTTTGGGAATTTCAGTGGGATCTTTTGGGATCTGAATATTGAGTGTTTTATTTTTCTTATTTATGTTATAATTTAGAGTGATTTGGCCTTTAATCGTCTCATTTAGAACAACTCTGTCGATTTAAGCTCGTTGCTAACTGGAGTTTTGTTTTGTTTTTTGTCTGTTTTGTACTGTCATTCTGTCATTCCTCTCTTTTTCAGTTCAAGTTCTACATTTTTACTGAAATCCCATTTTCCAGGATTTCCAAAAGTTTCCATCTTTGAAAATCCAGAAATATTACTTCCTCATTGGTCTACAGTTTTACTAAGTCCCATGTTCTAGGATTCACCAAAGTTTCCTTCTTTGAAAACCCAGACCTGTTTTTGGATTTCTGATTCTTGGTGTTGCTCATTTTTCTGATTTATTGATTGGTTGATTCATGGGTGAGTCGAGATCCATTGGTTTTTTCTCTCTTCTTCTGATTTTCTCCACTTGTTTTGGGGATCAAACTTTGGATAAAATCACTGAGTTACCCGGACAGCCAAAGAATGTTGGATTCAATCAATATTCAGGATACGTGACAGTGAATCAACAAGCTGGAAGGGCATTGTTTTACTGGTTGATTGAGTCACCAGTGAGTCGTAAACCCGAGTCAAGACCACTCGTTTTATGGCTCAATGGAGGACCTGGGTGCTCCTCTATTGCTTATGGAGCAGCTGAAGAAATTGGTCCTTTTCGAATTAGACCTGATGGAAAGACCCTTTACTTGAATCGTTATGCTTGGAACAACTGTAAGCCTTTTATTATGAAATGATGTTTTGCTTTTGTCCTTTTGGTTCTGTCTGAATTTCATTTAAGATTGTCTTGTTTGAATTGTTGTTTAGTGGCAAATGTGCTGTTCCTGGAATCTCCAGCTGGTGTTGGCTTTTCATACACCAACACAACATCAGATTTGTACACTACCGGTGACAAGAGAACTGGTAATTATATGTTAACGCATATTCAGACCGAGTAACATAGATGTGGTTAGTTTTGCTAAAGTTTTTGAGGGACTTGGTTCATATGGTTTAGATTGTAAGAGACTTGGTGTTGTGAATTTGCAGCTGAAGATGCATATGTTTTCTTGTTAACTGGTTTGAAAGGTTTCCACAGTACAAGCATAGAGATTTCTACATTGCTGGTGAAAGTTATGCAGGTCTTTTTTTTACTTTAATACCTGCTTTTCTTTTTTACTGCATATTTTACTTTGGTTCATAGATGAACAAAGCCTGAAGTTTAAGCTCAAGGACTAATATAATTTCAGGTCACTATGTTCCTCAATTGTCTCAACTTGTTTATGAAAGGAACAAAGGGGTTCAGAATCCTGTTATCAATTTCAAGGGGTTTTTGGTGAGAATGACTCCGATTCTTTGTTTTTCTTGAAGCATATGTGTCCGACACCAGATTCCTAAGCATATCCAGACATGATTGCAACTTCAATTGTTGTAATCTGTGCAAATGACTTGTGTTTTTGTTCTTTCATTATATATATAGGTTGGAAATGCTGTAACGGATGACTACCATGATTTCATTGGCACATTCGAGTACTGGTGGACTCATGGTTTGATTTCCGATTCAACTTATCGAAGTTTAAGAGTTGCATGTGACTTGGGATCTTCTACTCATCCATCTCTGCAATGCATGAATGCTCTTCGAGCTGCTCAAATCGAGCAAGGGAACATCGATCCATATAGCATCTTCACTCAACCTTGCAAAGATACTTCAACATTACGGCATAACATGAGGGGTCATTATGTAAGTTCTCAATCAATCTGTTCTGTTTTTTCTTCCTATGAACACTATAATGGGGCCTTTCCATTGATCTCAAATATGAATGTTTGCATCATTTCACCATCGTGTTATCAGTAATCTGCATAGTTTTACAAAAAAAAAACCAGATACATTTGAAGCTTAATCTTCACATCCAGTCTTGTGTCTCAGTGTGACTACTTTTCTAGTGGGAATTGGCATTAAATCTGTGGGCTCATTTCGTATAACTTATGCGGTTGTTGAATTTCAATTCTAAACTTTAAAGCTGTGGAGGATCCAGGAGGCAGCATTTGGTTAACAAAAATGCTGCAACCACAGTTGTGGACCATATAGTACACTCCTGTTAAAGTTAAGATTATTTGAATAAAGATATAAAAGATAAAAAAGAGTCTTGTATTCAGATTTAGCCGTTTTACAGTAATGGCAAAATGATATTTGAACTCATGTGTTAGTATCAGATGTGAGCATTCAAGTGTTAGTATCAAATATGAGTATGTATCTGATACAGGTATGTTCAATTATTTCCAAGTTTCTCTATATAGGTATATTTGTTTTTATGCAGATGATAAACACATATACTCAGAAAAGAAGTAAAGAGTCAGTTTCTCTATTTACGTATATCTGTGTCGGAGTAACGTAGAATATGATCACATTTCTCAAACAGACTGTTTTGAATTGAAGTTTTTCTCCAATTTTGTTCTTTTGAAATCCCTTTATAGAGCTTGGCTTGGATTGTTTCTTAAAATGCAGCCCTGGATGTCAAGAGCTTATGATCCATGCACCGAGAGATATTCGAAAGTGTATTTTAATCGTCTGGAAGTCCAGAAGGCACTTCATGCAAATGTAACTGCTCTTTCTTATCCATGGCAAACATGCAGGTATGCTATTTGATTTTATGAATCTCAGTTAATTTCTTTCTGGTATGTTGCATTTCATTTTTTTTAAGCATCTGTATTTGACACATTCAGATAGTCGATTGCAGATATGATCACTTTCTGAATACATCAAGAAATATTTAACATATTTGTATCGAACATATACTTATACCCGAATCTGGAAATCTTTGTTTTACAGCGATATCGTTGGAAATTACTGGACGGATGCTCCTCTCTCTATGCTTCCTATATACAAAGAACTAATTGCTGCTGGTCTTAGGATTTGGGTATACAGGTAACGTTTCTCTCTTTCGTTTTCCCGTCTCCACAAATTGTCAGAATGCATTCTGATTGAAGTGTTTGTGCAGTGGAGACACTGATGCAGTGGTTCCAGTGACGGCAACACGGTACTCCATTGATGCACTGAAGCTACCTACCGTCATTAATTGGTATCCTTGGTACGACAATGGAAAGGTGAGTACCTATATTACACTTGTTGAGAATCATTACATATTTAATATACTTTTTAATTCATAAGCTATTCATACCATCAAAAACTTTTGACTTTTTTTCTGGATCATTGCATAAATTATCTGTTAAGTTGGAAAATAAGGTTGAGAAAGAAGCAAGATGATGGAAAAAGAAAAGAGATTTGATCCTTATTTGTTGATCCGATCCAGGTTGGTGGGTGGAGCCAAGCATACAAAGGGTTAACGTTGGTAACAGTGACCGGAGCCGGTCATGAGGTTCCCCTTCACCGTCCCCGTCAAGCTTTTATTCTTTTCCGATCATTCTTGGAGAACAAACCGATGCCAAGTTAAAAAAATCTTATGTGCTCCTTTGAAATATAAGTATATGGTCAAACTTTTACAAGTTTTTCATATACATGAAGGGTGGTACTGTGCTGGACAGAGAAAAGGAAGAATCCGGGTAGCATAGGTTAATGTTATTATTCATTTTTCTCGATGAATAAGTGAAAAAGAAAATATAGAAATTTTTAATACAAATTGTGAAGAAATGATGTTGAGTGATCACTAAGTTGTAGAATATTTTTATGAAATGTATTCTTTATAGGAGTTTGAATAACTGAAATTGCAAATGTGGTTCAAAGTAAGTTGTGAAGAGTAGAACTGCAATTACATATGATACAGTTAATAAAAATGTGAATATTCTACTTCTCATAATCTAATTTGCTTTTATTAACTAAGATTTAATAAATATAGTCTTATAGTTGATGGGATTGTAGTCAGTGGCTGATGTGTCGTCGAGGATACAAAATATAATCTATTCCGAAAATAAATAAATAAAAATAACAGTAAAGGGAATTAGGATCTAATCTTCAAAAACTGGAGTGTAAAGAATCTTGTCTATCGAAATCGTGCCTAAGAAAAAAGGCGTGATCTGGAGAAAAACAAAAATAAAAAAAACAGAATTAAAAAAAATAAAAAATAGGAGTGTCGAAATAAAAATAAATAGCATAAAAATAAATAAGTCGAAAGAAGAAATTTTTTTATCAATATTCAAAGATCCAACTTCCGATTATCTTGATTCTTCTTTGGTTAAATCATAGACTTTGGATAGTTCTTCTATTGCCCGAATAAACCAGTTATAGTGGAAGAAGACGCCTACAACCACCAACTTTGAATATAGTTTTTAGAGAAACCAAACTCTAACCAACTGTCGCTCCAATGGGACTATCTCACATTAGATCACCTTTTCTCAACGACGAATGCCACGCCGTTTTGTCTCTTTAGCTCGGCAACCTCTGACGCAGTAAGTTAGCAAACTGACTGTGCAACCTTCTCAAAACACACAAAGTGACCGACTTTGTACAAGATGAAAAGTTTACTTTTATAGGGATTTTGGACGGAAGCGTCAATCCTGTAATTCAGAGAATTGATGAATATTCGAGTGAGAAAAATTAAGCGCGAATTCTAAGCCTCATGAATTTTGAATGAATATTTGATAACATTCGACTAGAAGAGATTTTAATTGCTTATGTTTTTTGGGAAGAACATAAGATAATAAAAATAAAGCTTTTATTGAAGTAAGATTTTTGGGAGATGAAAGATTTTTTCAATGAATAAGAGATGAATAATTCAATCACTTCATCCCCTATTTATAGTACAAATAAATTCCTAATTGAATCCAATCTAAATTCTAAAAGATAATTAAAATTATATCTAAACATTAATTTTCTAATTGAATTCAATTTAAACTTTAAAAAGATAAATACAAAGAGATAAACATGAATTAAATACAAATTTAAATAATAAATAATATCTTAAATATTAAATCCTAATAAAAATAATATTTTAAAATAAAATAAAATAAAACCAAGTTTTTTTTGTCCTATAAGCTCTCTGGTATTCTACCTTCACATAATTTCACTTTTCCTTTCAAAATCATGCTTTTGTCTCCAATTTGTCTTCTGTCATCACTAAAGTCCCTACAAAATAAAAAAAAATAATAAATAGCTCAAATTAATATGATCATACTCTTAAAATATATACAATTAATATCCAAAAGTATGTCATATTTAATTATTTTTAGTGGCGAAGTTAAAAATTTAAAGTGAAATTAAATTAGTTGTAAAAATATTAAAAAATTTATAAATTATAAAATTCTTAAATAAAAAAAATTATTTTAAAGGGATAAGAATTTCTGTCAACTCTAACTCTACCACTTGTTGTGGTTTAAGTGATAAGCAGCTTTTTCAGTTAGTTGTTTGAACCAATAGGACCAAAAACATTGGTTGTTAAGTCTTTGATGAGACATTAAATGTAGGTTAGGTTTTGAATTTGTTGTTTTAAGTTCAAACTATCATTTCCAAATTTTGAGATTTCTTTTTAAAATATATCAATCAAACATGATTTTATTCTTCTTATTTAAAAAAATTAGAATGAAAAACAATTTGTTATTATAGGAATATTGTGTTTCTCAAAGCAAAAGATATAACAAATAATTTTCAATTGGACTGTTTGATAAATTTTAATATGGAGAGATTTATTTACATCGTTATAAAATTAAAGTAATTTTATATTTTTTTCATTATTTTTTATACGATTAATATTTAATAATTCAATGGTCTCCATATATATAGATCATGCATATCAAATTTAGTATAAATTAAAAATTTATAATTTTTTTTAAGTAAAAAATTTCAACTGTTAAATATATAATAATATAAACAATATTTTAGATCGTTATGATAGAGACAATTTTATATGCATGATATCTTGATGAATTCAATGGTTAGATTATCAAAATATTAATCGTACAAAAAATTACGAAAATATATAAAACTACTTTAATTTTACACAAATATAAATGATTCTCTTCTCAATTTTAATTTTAAATTATAAAATTCCATCATTTGATTTTCATTAGGAATGAAAATCAAATGTGTTACTAAAAAAAAATAAATCATTCAATACATTGATAGTTGAAATTTTAACTCCACAATCGAATTGAGATTTTATCATATTTCTTTAAATTATATTTAAAAAAATTAAAAATAAATAAATAAGACATGTGTCGAAATTACAAACTTTCCACCACTTATATATCAAATACTTACTCAAAATTAAAAGTAATTAACTAAAATACTAATTATTAATTAGTTTAATTCTTTAAATGAATTATCAAACAAAAACTTATATTTATCTCTTAGTTTTTGGTCAGATGCTTAAAAGAACCCGAGTCTCAAGCTTTGAAAAAGCCAAGGACTTCCTCCTAAACGATTATTGAATATTACATTTAAAAATTAAAATCAGTGAATTCAATAAATAATAAATAATTAACTAAAAATCATACCCATATACATAAAGAAATTGAAATGGAGGTCAACGAAGCCAACAAGTAGCCTTAATACGAGGCGTCCGATAGGGCGGGAGAGCGGATCCCTATCGTCTGATCCAAGGAACTTTACTTTATTGGTAATCCAATAAACAATAGGGAAAGAGTGAAATGAAATCACGAGGTCCAAAAACCTATAAATCCGACGGTGGGGTTTTTCAATCCTTTGGACGGTTAAGATTAATGCCACCAGTGCCATCAATGAAAAGTCAAAACATATTTTGGTCAAATCAACTAGCGTAGATCTTGAATATTCATCCACCTCGCCTTTGATCTTCTTGTCTTCTCAATTTTACACGCAATTTATTTATTTATTTATTTTAAACTTAAAATGGAAATTAATTATTATTTTCTGCTTAAAGTGGTTTTTGCTTATTTTCCCTTGAATCACAAGCAAACCTCACTTTCTATATAAATATTTTAATATCAAGATTGCTAAGATAAATACATTATATTGTAAACAAATTTATTTGACGTATTACATGCAAAAATTTAGACTCCACAGGTTAGGTTCAAAGAGTGACATTCACTTTTTTTTTTTTTGGATATAGTAAAAAAAAAAAAATTTTAAATATTAAAAAAATGAAATATGCGGCAATATTAATTTGAATACTTTTTGTGAAATTAATTTCTTTCTAACAATATATCAACTACTAATTCTTATACCGTAGTAGGAGTTTTTCTTTAAATTTTACAATGATATTAATACAACGATACATATTCTAGAAAGCATATATATATTAAAATAATTAAAAAACTAACATAAAACAGAAAATACTAGAGGCAACGATGTATTATATATTTATATAAATTTTAATACGTTAATGTTATGAGAGATATCAATAAAGGAGGAGAAGATGATGGTGCAAAAGAAGTCGATTCATCTAAACATATAAAAAACTAGAAAAAGTTACGAGGAAGAGAATGATAGTTATGAAGGTAAAGGAGATTGAGTGCAAAAAGTAAATGCTAAGGTTGCTAATAAGGAACAAGGTCATTTTCTCATCGTTATATTGGGTATTTATAGGGAGAATCCTCTTGTCTAGTAGTTGTGATGTGTCAAGTTGTTACCAATGGAGTGTGTGAGGAATGTATGTGGTGTAGCCCATTCTGTTACTCATTAGAGGTCGTATGAGATTGTTATGTTAAGATGGGTCTCAATGACCCCTAAGAGAGTGTTCACACTTAGAGGAGTATTTACACTGAAAAGTGGGTGGTTTGGCCATAACAAAGGATGGTATGACGTAAGAGATGTTCTTGCTACCAGCAGATGGTTTCATGAGAGATATCTCGTCTGGGAAGCTGAGTAGCAGATGGCAATCCGGAGTCGAGGAAGCTAAGTAGCCGATGACGATTTGGAAGGCAAGAGGTGAAGAATCGTCTTCAGGCGTCTATCAAGTACTCTATTTTATATTATATAAAATTAGACAAGGTTTACGTTGTGTTCATATTATTATTTTTATTGTATAATGTTTTTGTATTATATAATATGTAAAATCATAACAAAGATATATAATGAATAAATTGTAGTTTTAAAGTAATTATGCATATAGAAATTGTAAATATTGAATCCATGGGCATCAATCACTTTCAATTATATACTATATGAACTAACCCTAACCATAACCATCAAAGTGGTAGAAATGATTGAAGCTTTTGATGTGGAAATGGTTGAACAAAATGTGAAGAGACAAAGTAGAAATCGTGTGTGGTTGAACAAAAAGAATAATAAAAAATAATATATATAAAAGCATGAAAAGAAGTCAAAAGATCACCAAACTTGTCTAATATTAATGTTATTATAATTAAATGGGATATAAATTTGGATGCATTGAAAATGGGTGTTACGTACATTTTATGGCATTTATATATTGGGTGTATGTCTCTGCAATTATGTGACTGTCGTATTAACAACAGTGAAAATGTAAGGTTTATGGCTGGTGAAGATTGGTGATCAAATCAATAGATTAAAAATTATTGAAGAAGTTGCCATGCACGTTTCGTTTTTTGACCTCCAAAAATAAAAACTTATAAATTACAGTTAGCTTAATGGAAGTCAATCTAAACGAGTTAACAAACCAGTTTAAGAGTTCGAACTCCAAAGTCTGAATCTCCAAAATTTTCCCCCAAAAACTTTTTTTTTTTGAATTTTCCAATGGTCACACATCATTACATTAATTCTTCTTCTTCTTGCTTTCGTTTGGTTCATTTTTTGGTTATCGGAAGCCTTGTTGTTTGTTCGGCGGAGGGCGGTCACCGGAAAGAACAGGCGAGGGATAGGATCGTGAAGCTACCGGGACAGCCGCGGAATGTGAAGTTCTCGCAATACTCGGGATACATTACAGTGGAGGCTAAGGCTGGTCGAGCCCTGTTTTATTGGTTGACGGAGGTGCCGGCTAAGAGTCGACCTGAAACGAAGCCGTTGGTTTTATGGCTGAATGGTGGGCCGGGGTGCTCCTCTATCGCATATGGGGCCTCCGAGGAAGTAGGTCCCTTTCGAGTTCGAGAAGATGGCAAGTCTCTTCGTTTGAATCCCCACGCCTGGAATCAAGGTCAGATTCGTAATTCATTCATGCATCCAGATTATTCCTTTAATTTCCAATAAATATATAAAATATGTTTATCAAATTAAGCTATACATATACATATATTATTTATTTTGTAGAGGCAAATTTGCTATTCCTAGATTCACCTGCAGGTGTGGGTTTTTCTTATTCAAACAAATCATCCGATATATACACAGCAGGCGATAAAAGAACAGGTATTTATATAATAATTACAATATATTTTTGCAACTAAATTTAAATAAATTTTTAATATAGTTAAATGTAAATAAAATAATAATATATTATAAAAAAAGAATTTACTTGGAAATAGAAAAAAAAAAGAGAGTACAAATTTAGAATTATGTTTTCTACTCACAAACAGCTAATTCATTAATTTTAAAATGGAAATGCAGCCGGAGATGCTTACACGTTTCTTATGAAATGGTTAGAGAGGTTCCCAAATTACAAGCACAGGCATTTCTACATAGCTGGAGAAAGCTATGCAGGTTTAATTATTTTTCCATCACCCACTCTCCCCATTAATTATTTCATTTGGATCAACATTATTTTAATATTAACTTTAATCTTTGCATTATTATTAAATTGGGTACTCTCTTTGATTTTGTCAATTTTTAGGTCATTATATTCCTGAGCTATCTCGAGTTATCGTCCATCGCAATGAAGGAGTCAAGAACCCCGTCCTTAATTTCAAAGGTTTTCTGGTCAGTCCAAATATATAAACTTCATTACTTTAATTCCTGCGTTTACTCTTTTAAAATATTTTATTAATTTTGAAATTGTAAATGGGGAAATGTTATGTTGGGGGTAAGGGGCAATGTTATGTTGGGGCAAGAAAAAATGATTGTACGAAACTGTGATTTCATGTCATGTTTTTTGGATGATGAACAGTTTCATACAATCTGTACAAAGATTAGGAAAAAAAACACTAAACTATGTAATGAACAATGAATTGAAAATTACTTTTATGCTTATTATTGACTTAAAATCATGTTAAACCTAACCAAATAAAATACTGAAAATGGAGCAGTTGGGAAATCCACTTTTGGATGATTATTATGACAACATTGGATCATATGAATATTGGTGGAACCATGGTTTGATCTCAGAATCAACATACAAAGAGCTACAAAGGTCATGCTCAAATGATACATTCTTATTCCCCAAGGATGGATGTAACACTGCTTTGAGTGGTGCTTATGAGGAGTTCGGCAACATCAATCCTTACAACATCTTTGGCCCTTCTTGCAATCCCATTTCCACTTCTAGCCATCGTTTAGCTCAACTCCCACTGGTAACCTCACCCCCGTTTCTACCTTTTTCTCTTTTCTCTAACGTTTGGCTGAAAATTGGATCCATTCATTTTAGCTAGAATTGCATGCGTTTAATATTTTACGTTATGTATTGAATGTGTCAGCCATGGAGATTTAGAGGAAATGATGAATGTGTAGTCAAGTATACCAGAAGATATATGAATAACAGAAGGGTTCAAAAGGCTCTTCATGCACATCTCACTCCTCTTCGTCATCCTTGGACTACTTGCAGGTTTCATCATTATTCCACTACTTCATTTTACTCTCAAATGAAATTTATTCATTTACACATGTTAATGGATTGGATTATGAAAACTAAACTAATTAAAGTATATATAAAAATGCAGTTCTGCTATTAGACGAAACTGGACTGATTCTCCAAAATCAATGCTTCCTATCATCAAACAACTTATTGGAGCTGGCATTAGAATTTGGATATTCAGGTAGTTTAATTATTTTCCTTGTCGAAAATATTCATTTTAGTCGTCTTTATTTCACAACCTAGTGCTTGATATGTTTTGAACAGTGGAGATACGGATGCTGTATTGCCTTTGACAGCAACCAGATATTCCATTAATGCACTCAACCTCCGCACCAACATCAGCTGGTATGCTTGGATTGATGATCAAGCTCAGGTATTTTATTATTTAACCAGTTTTCCTATAAATTTATTTCATTTTTCGACATATTTATAGCAGAATATAATTATAAAAAAACCCCACATTTTTCTGATTAATTTAATAATATATGTATTCAGGTTGGTGGGTGGAGTGAGGTATACAAAGGGTTAACCTATGTGACAGTGAGGGGAGCAGGGCATGAAGTTCCATTGACTCAACCTCAACGTGCCTTGCGTTTGTTTAGGTATTTCTTGAGGAATTTGCCCCTCCCTTCTTCACTTTCCGATTGATTAAATTATTCATCAATTAGGATTCCATTTCTTGTTGATTACATATGAATATGATCCACTTGATCATCATGTATGCACGTATATATATAGAAAATTACAGCAGAAAAAAGAAAAAAAAAGATTCTGTTAGGGTTCAATATATATATAGTGATTTATTATATTATTACAAACTATATAGTGACAATAATTCCATTAATTTGAATAACATTGTTATTCATTATAATATAATGTATCTTATGCATTAACCATTCACAAAGCCCGACTAATCAATCCGACTAGCGTGACTTGAATCCAAATCACCTCTGAGACAATGAACAACTTAACAATCAGATCATCACATGATATTCATATACCTTTGAAATTATGTATTCGAGTGACTTGATACTTAAAAAAAGAATTATGATCAATTTCTTCTAGCAAAGAATCAACATCGATTTCATTTCATTAAAGCTCATAAGTTAACATACGGAACGCCCAAACCAAAAGCTAAGCATGAGGGCTACAATATCATATTGATGGGCAGAAGAAACCTTATAAGGCAGCCATGTTCGAATGTGGAGTTGAAAATACAAGGATTCAAATTTAAAGCTCTAAGTCTTGACATAGACATTTAATTTTGTTTGAAGTTGGGTTTCAAAATTTTTAAAATATCATGAATTTTTTATTTTAAAATTTAATTGTTAATTAATTTAAATTTAAATAATGGCTAAATTGGGGCTTTCCTGCCTTAAATTGTAAAGATTATAATAAATTGAATAAAGTGAGATTGTGTTTAATTTTGATTTCAATGAAATTGAAATTAATTTGTTGAAGTTTTGATACGAAAGGTAGGGGCTTTTCTAAAAAAAATTGAGGCCCAAATACGGCGCACATTTGTCACCCATTTCTTCTTCGACAGATTTGGTTACAGAGAAAACAGATTATTGAATTCGTTTTCACACCAGAAAAAGATCAAAGCAGAACAAAACAAGATAAGTGTGCTAATAACTTGCAGGATTAAGAATAATCAAGATTAAGAGAGCAAATAAGAGCGAGAGAAGGGGTTCGTAGTCAGCCATAGGGAAAAGCAAAAAATAGTGAGACCCCACAATTGATTGTAAAGAGGTTATGGATTTTAGTCGATAGAGATGAAATTATTACAATTGATTGATTTGATTAATTGAATTAAGAATATAACTTGAACGAGATTCCACATATATAAGATTATTGCATTTGAACTGCGTTAACAAAGCTTGATTTTATCATTAATTCTTAAATAGTTAAAATGAATTCTTAAGCAAAATTGAATTTTTGAATCTAATTTTGTTTCAAGTGTTTTTCTTAATATTTTAACCAAGATTTTATATATGAAATCAAATCCAGAGTAAAATAAATAAAAATATTTTAGATGAGAATGAATTTTTTTTCTTAATTCACAATTTAGCATCTAAAGTATACATGTTTTCTTACTTTGATATTTTTTTTATGACTCAATTTGATATTTAAAGTATGCTCAGTTTCCAATTAGGGACCTAAAAATATGTTCGCGTTATGTTTTTTTTAATCCAATTTTAACGGGCTTTAAAAAAACAGTGGTCAATCAAATAGAGCCACATGGCGCTCCATATTCTTTTATCAAATATATATAAAACTTACAAAATTATAAAAAAAAAATAGAAATAAATATATATATTTTTTAAAATATATATGACATCTAAATATATATATAAATCATGAAATTATTAAAATGAAAAGAACTCTTTTTGCTGAACTCTTTTTCCCAGACATTCTCCCAACCAATTTCCCCAACCCTGCTTTTGACTTCTCCGTCACTGCCAACACCCTCCATTACCGCTATCATCACCAATTTCCCACCATCACCAGAGAAGTTAGCTCTTCTCTTAGTTAAATCGAACTCCATCCAGCACTTGCTCTGAATCCACGCAGCTCTCATCCTCCATGACCTTCATCATCCCAACTTTCAAGCTTCAATGTTGTTACTTTTCCCAAGAGATTGATTTGTAGATCTAGAAAATCTAGTTTTCTTTTAGAAAAGTAAATGTCAAAACAAAAAATAAATAAAAGAATAATGAAATTTGAACACAAACGATCAGTGAGTGGCGACCCCGACCGTGGCCACTGTTGCTAAAATCTGAATTTTTTTGAGTTGGGCTTGGTTTTTTTTTTTTTTGTTTAAAAAGGAAAGATAATTTAATATTTAATATTTTAAAGAAATTTTAATTAAACTTCAATTTTTTTCTATTTGTTGTTGATATATATACATATACTTGCATTTTATGTATTTTTCTGACATTTATATAATTATTTTTTATAAGTTTTTAAGGTTTATGTCTACCATAAAAGAACTGTTTATATTTTATTAAAATTACCAAGTGACTTTTTTCATGGATCAAAATATGCCAAGTGATACCTTTTTATTGGCCAAAGCTGCCAAACAGTTTTTTTAGGGTAAATTATCAAAATAATCATTTTTGTTTCTTTTAGGTTATATTTTAATCATTTATATTTAAAATGTTACGTTTTAATCACTTATATTATCGTTTTGTAACATTTTAGTCATTGAGTGTTAATTGCCGTTAACGGTGTAACAGTAAGCTGATATGACATGTTAAATCATAATTTCAAACAAAAAATTAGATTAAATTATACAATTGATCCCTATATTTTTTTATTTTGAGCAATTTAATTTTTTTCTTTTACGTTAAAAGAGATGGAGAATGGAGAAAAATAGAGGGAGAAGCAGAATAAAATGGAAAATAAAGAAAAAAATAAAGAAAGTTACATAAAAGAAAAATAAATTGCTCAAAACGAAAAAAATATGAAAAACAATTGTATAATATAACCTAAAATTTTTGTTTGAAATGATGATTTAACGTATCACGTCAGCTTACCGTTACACCTTTAACAGAAATTAATGACTTAGTGATTAAAATGTTACAACACGTTAACGTAAGTGACTAAAACGTAACATTTCAAACATAAGTGGTTAAAATGTAACTCAAGGGAAACAAAAGTGACTATTTTGATAGTTTACCCTCTTTTTAATATCTTTTACAAAATGAACTAAAAGCCTAATAAATGCATATACCTAATTAAGTAAATAAATATTAAATATTAAAGTGAAAAAATGAGTATACTTTGTAAGCCGATTTGTGAATTAGTGTTTTTATTTTAGAAAAGGATGAGAATGATTTTGTTGGAGGAAAAAGCCATTATATATGGAATTAAGCTAGGTATTAGTTTGATAAACTAAAAATTAACTGACAAAAAATTAAATACTGAATTTTTATTATTAAATTTTAAAGTATTAAATTTATATTGAAAAATTATTTGATAAATTGTAAAATATAAATACGGAATATAATTATCTTGTTTGATAAAAGTAAATATTGCTTTTAAAAAATAATTATTTCTTAATTTTGATCTTATTAATATAATAATATTTATATTATTTTGATCAATGTTTTAAATGTTAAAAATTTATTTTCAGATCTATTAAATAGACCCTCTATTTTTTCAATCCTCCTACTCATATCTAATTTTAAAACGTTCAAGCCCATCTCATCCAACTCTACCAGCCCATCTAACCATTTATTCGCAATTCAGACGGTCCAAATTGATAAAATCAAACAAAGATCTGAACCGAGCACCCCATTCACAGTCTGACCACCTTCCTCACCCTCAAGTCATCTTTTATGTCTTACCATGTCCATGGTTCCCAGTAGAAAAGAACTACGAGGGAAGAAGCCTATACCATAACCTACATGAATTCATCATTCCATACACTACATCGTTGTTCCATTACTTTCCAACATTAAATAACCTACCCATGTGTGTTCCTCTACAATGCAGCTCCTACCAGACTCCCCTGCACGATTGCAACTATCATATTGACATACAAGGTTGTTCCAACCCCATCAAATACCAAAGCATCAAAGAATACTATATAGTCAGGGACTACCTCCTGCACCAAGAATACTACCTCCACTAAACCCTCTTCTACAAAGACGGAGGACATGATTCTAGCGGAAAAAAATGCAACATGAGAAATGATAATTAATACTCACATACTAGTAAGACCAAATATGACAATGACTAATACCCTGATAGTGTTATATGAAAACAGTTTGGACATTCACACTAAAGCATATCTGAAACTAATTCAATCTGAATGTAACAAATTGGTGGAAAGCTCCAACAGATGGTCATATAGTACAAGTGATGCTACCTGTCTACTCTCTAGTGAATACCAAAAAGTGGTTGATAATTCATCTGAAGCAGACCACTACCGACTTCTGCATCAGCAGATCGCTCAAAAAAGGATATAATTAGAATACTGAGATTAACCACTGATTGAAAACTCGGTACTAATTTAATTACAGTACAATTATATGAGATGTGGCAAGGGAAATACAGCTTTATTTATAGATGACACTTAACAGAATAAACGTTAGGATTAGGGAATGTTCTCATATCATGGTTGCCATCCTTGCTAAAAAGAAAGCAAAATAACTAAAGCTTACTTCAGGTTTTTGGACTCAATACTCAATATTGATTGGAATTGCGGTATCTGACATATTAAGTTTACAGGAAGGATTACACCAAATGGTGTACAAGTCCTCCACAAACATGAGAGAAATCATGTTTATAAGCCTCATAACCCTTCAAGTCACCTAAAACTTTTGTCTACCAAGAACCCAAGAAGAATTGCATTTGTGCAAATAGTTAATGGCATGCAAGTAAACTATGAGGGAAGAAAACCAACTGAGAATTCATAATTGATGATAAATTTGGTTTCTCAGATAGCAAATTGTTATGAAATTACAGAACAGCTCTAGTCAAGTGACCTTTGAGGCAGATAGTCGGAGTTCCTCAAGGCAAGGACTTCAAACAGTGCATTAAGCTCACAAGTTTATTTTAGTACTTATGAGAAAAATCCAAAAAAAAAAAAATCAGGACAACATTACTATCTATTCATGAAAGTCAATGAGAATTTCAGCAGGGCAAACTTTATTACAGTTGCATTACATCCCTATTGTAAGACTGAACAAGGTTCCTACTTTGATTCAATGACTTCTATTAAATTCTCCCCAAAAAAAGATGAAACTATTCACAAATGAACTTCAAAATTTCAAGAATCTATTAGTTCCTTTAGGCTCACGAGAAGATTCACATGACATGTTGGTACAATCATTCCCATTTGGCATCCTGGCCTACCTGCTTTTTCAATGAAACAAGAGGCTCTTTAAAGCATCACTACTTTGAGTATACTGAATGAATTCAAATTAAAGCAACACATGTCAAAGTGATCCATGCTGATGCAGGAGTTTTAATTAAGTATTACAAATATTACGGCTCGAGTTATTAGTTACTGTTAGGGTTCAGACCTAAAGCTAGGAATAAAACTTAATTTGCAAGAAAGCCTAGTATCTTTAATTGCAAGGGGAAAAGCCTATATAATATGTTGCAAGCTTTACAACGAACACTACTATTATTCTAATTTTTTTCTTTGAATTAATACAAATAAACTAAAGGTTTTCAGTAACCCTACATTTTCTAGAGTTCCAACTTCTTTCTACTCGTTTTTCAACCCTAATTCTTTCTATTGTTGTTGTTTTCTCCCCTAAATCATACCAATTTTTGGCATCAAAGCATAATTAGATCCTATGGTTTATATTAGGGCTTTCTTTTAGGCCATGGTTGGATGTGCTGATTTTCTTGGCAAGAGTATGAACTATTAGCCATATTTATGATGAGAATCAGGAAGAAACTGAAGAATATATATACAGCTTAGAAAGAGCCCTTGACTGTTCATAATGAATTGACAACAACAATGGAAGGTGAAGAGGAGTCAAGCCTTGCAGTAGATGCACTTAGCCAACGATCTTCACTATTAAAGACATTGAGTGCAAAATTTGCAAAATTTGCACGTGAAAGAAAGGTGTTTGGATTTCCCAAACATGCCATGTATTGTAGGAGATGGCATTACATTCTCTCTATTTACAACAGATGCTAGGGATCTTTCAACATTTTAAAGTAGCTCTTCATTATCAATCCCTGTTGCAATACAGGTTGACACTAACAAGGGGTTTGATATCGAAGTCAAAGCTTTCAGTGCATTAATCTAGAGATGAGTCAACTACTAATAACGGGAACTCAACTAAAGCACAGGTTACTAATGAAAAGAGAGATTTTTTCTCAATGATGATATAATTTGTACCATCATTGAGATGATCTTTCCAGCAAACGCTTATGATAGAAAGGCTTATCATTGGAAAAGCCCTTTTTATACGGTTTTTGGAGTTTTGGAGTGATGATAATGAAGGCAAGGGTTATTTCAACCAATACAATTCTAGGCTGTTTGAATTAATCAAATTTATTACTTCAAACAAGTTCCTTATGGTTAATGTTATAGTTTCTAAAATAATAGTTATGATCATTAAGAACCTTTTTAATTCTCTAATTCCTACTCAAGACTTGGCTATTATAGAAAGCATGCAACAAGCTTTGGAAAGAACCATTACCTCAAATTTCTATGGATCACAAGTCATGTGGAGTACGTAAAACAGAGCATACAAAGATAAGCTATCTACCCTACGTGGGAGGAAGAGTTAAAAATGCAAAGGAACAAGGTGTGGAGCAGAAGATCTTGGAATCTAATCCTGTTCTAGAAACATTTGGCAATGCAAAGACTGTCAAAGACAACTCAAGCCGCTTTGGAAAATTAATTAAAATTCAATTTGATCAAAGGGGATAATGTGGAGTTGCAATTCTACATTTAGGATATATTGAGTTTGCTAAGGGACAAGAAACAGAAGCTTTTGAACCAAAGGATGATAAATCTTGGGTCCATCTAAAAGGTGCTGTAACTTTTTACATGCGACGAGAAGACTCTAGAAGAGAGTCCGTATGTAAATGTGCTCTTGTAACTCGTGATGAGACCACTTCAAATCATTGGATTCAAATGCTCTCATAAACTCCTAGTAGAGATGCTTTAGCCAAATTTGTTTATTCAAAATTTTTTGACTTGCTTGTGGAAAATAAATATTGCTATTGATCAAGATATATAATTAAATTCCTTGATCAGTGTTCTTTATATTTATGTATTTGAGAGTTTTAAGACAACCAACTTTGAGCAATTCTGCATCAATTTGGCAAATGAAAGGCAACAGAAGAATTTTATCCAACATGTTTTTAGGATGAGTAAGAGTTCGAATTGATCAAGAAATTTATGCTGAAGCAGTGAAAGTTTTCTCATTGGAGTTGAGTTTTACACACTGAAGCTGTGGAGAAATGGGAGCTTTTTAATATTTTATTATTTCAAATTTATTTATTAAGTATTAGGTATACTATGGACAGCTAAGGTTATTAGTTATCTAAAACTCTATTTGCAAGAAAGCCAGTAACTTTACTTGCAAGAAAGAAAGCCTATATAAATTAGTTGCAAGCTTTACAGACAACATTATTATTCATATTAGTTTCTTAGAATTAATATAAAGAAATTACAGGTTTTCTATAACCCTACGTTTTCTACTTCCAACTTTCTATTCATGTTTCAGCCCTAACCCCTTCTATTGCTGTTGTTTACTCTCTTAAACCACACCACATGCCCTCTGATCCTTTACATGAAAGTGTACATATTTAACTTGTTACTACACATATCACCGAATCATACAACAGTGTGGTAAAAAAACAGATAAAAGTCAAACATGCTGCCGAATTACATTGCACTAATCACACAAGCAGAGCAAATACAATCCTTCATAACCTCTCCATCTATTCTTTCAAAGAATGACAACCTCTAGCTAATAACATATGCTAAAACTATTAATGAAAGAAAGGACTTCTTCAAGTACATGAGATCAATATAACAACAAAGGATAAGGTAAGCCTTAAGCGATAGCTGAGTTAAAGAAATAAACATTGGGAATGATTAGTAATATTAAGAAACAGTAAATGGAAAGATTAGATATTATGTCGTAAAACAACCACAACAAACAGGAATACTGGTCAGAATTGCACTATGAAACAAATAACATACAAAAGTGAAGTCAAGAAAAGAACTGGAGTCCACAGGAACAAAACATTCAAAAGAAAGTAAATAAATGAAACAGGATCTGTACATAGGGCAGAGAAGTTGAAGGAGAAGGGCTCTAGACAGGGGGAATGGTGGAGAAGGAGAAGCCTTTGTATCCCTTAAATGCGTAATATGCAATCCTTGTATAATAGAAGCCTGGAATGAACAAAATGGATCCGAGTATTGCAAAGAAAAGCCCTGCAAATAAAAAAACAAATCGCAACCCAGATATCAGCTAATTGGCCTAGCTTGAAATAAAATTCAATTCGTCTTTTAAGAAAGAAACAGAACCATGGGCACGGTCACCGCCGACTTTGTTGACAGCCATGAAAATACCCAGGATGATCCCAAGGGTGCCAAAGACGAGAAGAGCGACAGCAAGGCCGATCTCCTTGTACGGAGGCCGATTGTTAATGGCGTGGGGAGTGTCCATCATGATATCCTCGTCGGATATCGAGAAGGCATGTTCAACGTACATGGTTACTCTTAACTTCAGTATGCTATGCAGTTAGATTGAGGAGAGGAACTTGGATTTGGAGGGATTCGAGCTAAGAAGAGGCGTCTTTCTCCCCCTTTCCCTAGAAGAAGCAGCAGATGAAATGTCAAAGTCAAAAGTTAAAAAAAATGAAAAAAATTAGGCATTCACATTTCTCCTGGTCAGTTACCAATTAGGCAATCACCGTGGGCTACTCGCTTTCTCCGTTGATGGTTATTTATTTTTTTTAATTCTTATTAAGCTCAAATGAAAAATTAATTTTTTTAGAGATAATTTTAAAATCATAGCACTTTTTTATTTAGAATTTTTTTATATTAAATGGCATTTTAACTTTTAATTTTGATATTTGCACTTATGCTTTTTCATTTTTTTAAATATTTTTAACAAATTTAAAGTAATTATCTTTGAACGCGAGTATAGATAATAATTCAAACACTTATCTTAAATTACTTGATTAATAACATTTAAAGAGTTTTTAGCTTTACTCATAATTAAATTACTAAAATATATTTGAAAACGTTAACGAGAATATAGATGACGACCCAAACATCTTTCTTATTTTAACATTTGTTTTATTATGTTATTCATTATTAAAAAAACTAAATATATAAATATATTAAAATATTTAACATAAAAATAATGTAAATATAATTCGATAAGTTTTAAAATAATAAAAAATTAATATCAATTTTTTCCAGAAAATGTTTAAATAAAAAATAATTATAAATTTTTTTATTATTAATATTAATTAAAACAAAATTTAAAATTTGTTTTCAATAGCTATCTCAACAAATTTATACATTAAATTTTTTTAAGAACCATAATAATTTTATTATTATGGATATTAAAAACATAACGAATATAATTTAGTTATGCAAATAATTTTCTACTTTCTTTTATCTTTATTAGTAAATATGTTAATATATTATTAATATAATATTTAAATTAACAATAATTATATTCACCAAAAAAATTAAAAAAATTATAATTTTTTTTATTTCTCAAAATATCTATCGGAGTGAGCTCAGTAATTAATTTTTCACATTCTATAGGCCCATTAAAAAAGTGAATACTGATCACAAATTTTAAAGCTGATCCATATAAATATAATTATTTTAATAATATTATTAATTAACTGTAACACCTCTACACCCGGTTCACACGTATAAACTCAATATACGAGTATAACAAAATTTTCTTTCAAATACTGTGTAATTGAATCGTTTTACTCAAAATATCACAAATAATAAAGTATAATCAAAATCAAGACTTAAAACCAGTTTGAAAATAATAAAAATGTAAGTTTTACTCAAAACAGGGCAAATATCGATACCACCATAAAAATATTGATACATTTGTTCTAAAATCAATAAATATAGCCGAAAACTTAGTAATAATCCCCTGAAACAACTTAAAAACTTCAGTCCAAAACATAATTTTAACCATTTCATTCAATTTATGTAAATTTTCAAAGCAATATTGATAACTCATTCATTAAAGATACATAGGTATACCATTTGTACATGTCATTTCACACAAAATAAATATACCTTGTCTTGCAATCTTCTGATGTTGATGTGATTTGATGAGAGGCACCTAATCCAATCTTAACTTCTTGGAGGTCTTATACCTACGCGTTGAAATAAACGCGTTAAGCCGGTGAAGGCTTAGTAAGTACTGCAAGAGTCATTAATCATTCATCTTTTAATCACACGTTTCGAACTCATTCATATAATTATTAATTCATGTAAAATACATACCTTTTATGTGTATAATATTTAACTTACAGTAGTATTATGAATTCACATATTCTTCTTTATTTCACATTTCAGCTATTCTAACCTCTTAACTTACTTAGTTTTATCATTCTTTGATTTCTTAGACATATATTGTACTTACCTTTCATGTGATTATCATTTCACTTACCTCAATGTCACAATTTGCACATTTTTTTTCACATTGTTTACCCTATTAACAAGACTCGGACCTTGGCGGATACACGGATCCAACCAAACACTCCAGAATGGCACTCAGTGCCTCATCAGATAGTTCGAAGCAATAAAGTGACACACAGTATCTCATCAACCTAGCCGAAGTAAAGTGGTACCCAGTATCTCATCGAATCTATCCGAAGTAAAATAATGACACCCAGTGTCTCATCGACTCAAGGTCGAAGTATCCCTGAACTCTTCCAATCCTATGGCATGCCAACTATATCCGACTCAGCCCGACTAGTTAATAGGGATTTTCAATTTACAATTCATATCACTTTCAATTCCAATTTCGCTTTCACTTTCACTTTCAATTTTGATCACAAATCATTCAAATATACATATTCATGTATCTCTCACAGTTGTTTCCTCAAATAAATCCACAATTTCACCAATTAATCACACAATCAATCTTTATAATTAACCACATAATATTTCACACATATTCATCATCATATACCTCTTACTTTTATTTTCACATTAATTTTCAAAGCTGTCCACTTGAGTCACATTCAATAAATTATTTATATCTTGAGCTGCAGAATTCGAAATTAATATCCGCTTGATGTTTCTGAAATTAGACTCACATATCTTTTTACCATAAAAATTTCAGAATTTTTAATTTAGCTAATTTGTACAGTAAATTCTTTTAATATACCCCTCTCTGCTACCTGACAGTTTTGACCTTTCTTTACTAAAAATTATTTATCTTTTATTACAGAGATCAAATGATGTTCATATCTATTTCCTTTGAAAATAGACTTATTAAGGATTCAGCCATATAAATTTCAATTTCTAATAATTTTTCTATATTTTCATATGATTTTTCAAAGTCAGAACAGGGAAACTCGAATCTACTTTGACCTTGTTATACAAATACTAGTATATCTCAAAATATACAATTCCTTTTATTTCAATGTTTCTTCCATATGAAACTACACTCAATAAGCTTTAACAACTCTTAACTCTTTTTATACAATTTTTGGTGAATTTTCAAATTTAGTCCTCTGTTCTGTCCAAACTGTTTCAATGAGATTAATTCCTTTCTCATGCTTCTTTATACTAAATTTCATTCAATCACACATAATTTCATACTTATAATTAAACATCTCATTTTCATCATGATTAATCATATATATTAAAATTATAAACACTTTAACTTAATTGTTACTAAGTCTTTTAATACTTGTAGTACTTACCTCACTTGTAGATAATTTCTTCTCACACCTTAGCTTTCTCCTTTCCTTTTTCTTCAATTTGGTCCTTCTTCTTTCTCCTCTTTCTTCAATTTCATACAAGCACATATAAGCTTAAGACTAGAATTCAATACTTTTTCATGCTAGATTATGTAAATATACATGTATGTCATGAAAATTGAATAATCTCTTATCTTTGTTCTTGAATTTCCAAATTCTAATTCAATCCCTATCCACTTTAACACTTCAAAGTGGACTCTACAAGGAAATTAAGGTATCTACTAGCTTCCCTCTATGCATTTCTTAAGGAAATTTCAAAGAAAATGGGGGATTTTGAAGCTTGGAAGGTTTAACAATGGTAAAAGGACTTAATTGAAATAAAAGCAAAAGTTGGAAATAGGGAATATAGGCATGGACGGTTGGTTATGAGAAGAAAAGATGATATCCTCATCTTTTAATTGATTTTTCATCTCTCAATTTCTCTAGACTTTTCTTCAAAAATATCTCACTTAATAAAAATGGTAAAATTCACTTTTAGTCCCTAGGCCTTCTAATTTTACACTTTGGCCCAAAACTTTGCCTCCAAAAATATCTTTCACCAAATTACTCTTTTGTCCCTCCTTAATCAATCTAATTCCCGTGATGACTCATAATTCAATTTGGATAAATTACTATTTAGTCCTTCCTCCTTTTTCACAATTACTAATTAATCTTTAAATTTTCCTAATCTTCTTATTTTAGCTACATATTCTAATTTTTGACTCCTTCCCTATACTGTTCCAACTTCGGTTCAAAAATGCGAATGTTACAATTGACACAATTTATTGAAACTTGTTTTAGATATGATTCTATCAAAACAAAAATCTTACTCAATACTTACAACCTATAAATTATTTATTTTAGAACTTAAAATAATAATATTTAATACATTATAATATAAATAATTTATTTAGTTCGAGTTTTCAAAATTAAAATAATAAAGATTAAAGAGTAGAAAGTATGAATGGAGAACATATTAATGCAAATATAAACTTTAGAATACTTTAGATACTTTTTTTTTATTTGGGTAAACTATCAAAATAGTCATTTTTGTTTTCCTTAGATTACATTTTAATCATTTGTGTTTGAATGTTATATTTAGTCACTTACGTTAATGTATTTTAATATTTTAATCACTGAGCCGTTAATTGTCGTTAACGGTGAAACAGTAAGTTGACGTGACACATTAAATATCATTTCAATCAAAATTTTTGGGCTAAATTATATAATTAGTCCTCATATTTTTTTGTTTTGAAGAATTTAATTTTTTTCTTTTATGTTTTTTTAACTTTCCTTTTTGTTCTTTATTTTCCATTTTTTTCAACTTCTCCCTCTATTTTCCTCCCTTCTCCATCTCTTTTAATGTAAAAGAAAAAAAATTAAATTGCTCAAAATGAAAAAAATAAAAGGATCAATTGTATAATTTAACTTAAAATTTTCATTTGAAATGATGATTTAACGTGCCACTCAGCTTACCGTTACATCGTTAACGGCAATTAACGCTTAGTGACTAAAATGTTACAACATGATAACGTAAATGATTAAAATATAACTCGAGACAAACAAAAGTAACTATTTTAGTAATTTTTAATAATAAATACTCAAACTGATTTCAAGCAGGATTGGCATTAGGAATTATAAATTTTTCAAAACCTTTATTCTTTAAAGAAATTTCTTCAACCATTTTCAACTTTTATTTTGATTGTGAAGTTACATGAGTATCAGACCTGTCTTGATATTAAAGCCTTAACACCTATTGAATCAATCACAACTTCCTATAAGATGCAAATAGCGGTTCTACAGTTACATTCATAATGAAGTCCGTGAGGATGAGCGAACGAAACAATTGGAGTTGGGATGCACAGAATTCTGAACTTCTGTTTTGATGGCAGACTTCGGTTCCCTATATTGCAATGGTGGATGTTGTTTTTCAGTAGCTCCTTGAGTTATCATATCCATCCTGAGAAGCAAATAGAAGAAGACAAGTTATGTTCATCTGATTGTAGGATTTGTTTGATATCAAGTTGCATCAATTTATAGCTTTACCTGAATTGAGGAGGTGGAAACATCGCTGTTATTTGGGGAAACCCCTGCACTGCCACCAATCATGATGAAAGGCATTTTTCATCAGCAAGAGTTCTCAATTTGTCAAGCTCAGGCAACACCACCCGTCCCAGATCTGGTCTGTCTTTACGTCTCAGCTCTGAACACTTAAGGGCTAACTTTGCAAAGATCAAGGTCTCTTCCATGGGCCAGTCATGTACAGCTGGGTCTAGTATTCCAGCAAAATTTCCAGTTTCAATAGCGTTCTCAACATGATGAGTCAAACCCATTGGTGGTTTAGCAGTTATTATTTGTAGAAGCATGATCCCAAGTGAGTAGATATCGGATTTTATCCCTAGCATTCCAGTTTGCTGATATTCTGGATCTATGTAACAGAATGTTCCGGCGGTTGATGTCATTCGATACTGAGTTACAGTGTCAGCAACTGATGGAGGAACAAGCCTAGCCAATCCAACATCACTAATCTTGCTGACATAGTTGCGATCAAGCAAAATGTTGCCTGGTTTCAGGTCACGGTGTACAATAGGCTCTGGTCTGGTTTGGTGGAGGAAAAGAAGACCTGTTGCAATCTCTGCAGCAATTCTAAATCTTACTTGCCATGGAAGTACTGGACTGTTATTGCGCCTTAATAGACGATCTTCCAAGCTTCCATTAGCCATGTATTCGTAGACTAGGCAGCAATACTCTGGACAGGCTCCAAGGAGAAGTACCATGTTTGGATGTCGTATGCAGCATAACACTTCAACCTGTATGAGTTGCCAAATTACATGTGGTGAGTAAATTTTTGTAAGTATTTCAGCAAGGCCCAACTGACATGATTTGGCAGATTCTTACTAGATAGAATATGAGAATAGAGTACCTGATACGTAGTTTAAGATTTTGTTAGATGTGTATATAGGCATAAGGAAGCATGCATATGTTTACTAGGAGATGTGCACAAATGATTGCTATTTGCGATTTAATGCATGTGCGTAACTTGATTTGTGCTTAGAATTGCATGCTCACCTCTTGCTGAAACTGTAATTGTCCTTGGACTGCATCTGAACGTAGTACTTTTATGGCAACAGGTGTGTGGTCCAGGTTGCAGTGGTACACTGGCCCATAACCTCCTTCTCCTATTTTGCGAGATGGCGAGAAGAGATCTGTTGCTGTTTCAATCTCTTGAATTGTATATTTCCTATACCTGAGATCACGCCCCAAATTATTTATAGCCAATTTCCTATCTTCAGCTTCTTTATTGGCATTCTTTTCTACAATCTTTCTCTTTTGTGCTTCAAGTTCAGCAATCATTTGAGCTGCTTGGGCTGCCTCAATGGCCACCTGACACTTTGCTTTCTCCTTTTCTGCAAGTGAAAGTGCAGCTTCCTCAGCCAGTCGTGCCTCTTCTATTTTTTGTTCTTCTTGTAATTTCCAGCTTTGAAGTTCTTTTGCCTGTAATCAGAATTTTAATAAAATTATTATATACCACATTCTAAACTTTTTAGATTATGCTCAGAAATAATTTCAGCTTTTAGATATTAAAGTACCCTCTGTTTTGCTGAGAGTGCTTCCTTGCAGGCTGCACTATACATCTCCATTGTCTGCTTGAGCTCCTGTTTGAGTCTTCTCATCTCAGCTTCCACATCATCCTGTGGCATCTGAATGGTTAAGTTCCATTCTTAAACATGTATATTCTTTTCTCTTAGCTGTTTTGTATAGTAGTTAATTATGCTCATTTTCATGGCAGAAAAAGTATTGCCTTACCATATTCTGAGATGACCATGATGTCCTACCACTTTCATGTGATGCAAAGGAGTTCTCATACTGTGAGCTGAAATCCATGGACCTGTTTCCTGAGCATGAAGATCCAACGCTTATGCTGTCATATTCAGAGCTGATCGATAGCCGTTGAGTTCCAAAATCCATATTGTCGTTCAGAGATAACATGTTATCAATACTTGGCCTCCCATTACTTACGAATGATATGTCAGATTCAGGAACTGAAGGCTCGTATTTATTTCTCGGTCTCGTGAATGGCGACCTGTTGCAGGCGATTGAAAATTTTGAGTTTCGAAGTTACTTGTATATATATATATGTTGATAATGTTATTATAACTTACTTCATTTCCAAGTCTTCATACATGTTGCGTGGTGGATGTTGGGGCCTACTAGGAGCTCCTACAGAAGCAAAACAAATAGCGTGAGTGAAGAAGAATACAAGTCAAGAATATGAGGAGGAGGAGGCATGCAAGAACCTCGATATCTGGGGAAAAGTGCTTGAGCCGAAGGGGATTCAGTCATTTCGGGAATGATAGCGGGTGGGGGCTGCTGTGGTTGAGGTGCAGGAAGGAGAAGTCTAGATGGAGGGGGAGCAGAAGCAGATCGCACTGATGAGATCTTCCCTTTGCCTATCACATATACTGTGCAGTAATTGGGAGCCCCTTTCGAGACTGTTGTTGTAAGCTCCGTGCTCCTGAATCTTCAGTCACGACAAGATATAGGCAAAAGCAAAGTTATGACCCGTTAGATCATGCATTGTCATGTATGCATGCATTCAATCCTACAAGTAGAATTAGTGTTGCATGCATGTGTGCGTGCGTGCTGGGTGGAGAAAGAGGAATCGATTACGTACCTAATAAAGCCGCCTTTTGTTGGGGCGCCGAGTACTAAAATCTCGATTGAAGAGGAGGAAACATAATCAATCAAGGCTTTAGCTATGTCGGTATCCTCCAGTATGATTTCATTACTTGTGATCTGTTGCAATATTAAATTATATATATAAAAAAAAAAGTTTATCATCGAAGAGAAGAGAAGAGAAAGAAAACGTACGTCCTTCCGCGAGCAGAAGCATCGGAAGGGTAGAAAGACCTCCTTGGCTTGGTTGTCCACTTGTTGCATATATGCTTTTGCAACATCATCGTTGACTTTAGATATGTTTGTGAGGAACCCAGCTGCATGCATGCATGCATAATTGAATGAAATGTGGAAGAGATTGGTATAAGTAGTTGATTAAATTATAAAAAGAAAGAAAAAAACCGTACAAGGGGTGGGTATGGAAGAAGGTTTAGTTTTGACATGGACAAGATTGATAGATTGACCCTTGGACAAAAGATGATCGACAGCCCATTTCAATGCGTATTGACTTCCCTTGTCCTTGTCTATTCCCACTGCCACCATCGCACTGTGCTCTTTCCTTTCTCCATTTCTTCTCGCCATCTTTTACTTTGCACCGAATCAAATCAATTTGCTTTGCTTTGCTTTGCCTTGCCTTTCTCACTCTTATATCATACATATTCCATAAACCTCCCCTAAAGACCATGGCTAATGAAGAGGGAAGTTTGGTAGGTTTATTTGTTTTCTGGAAACAATCAAAACCAATTGCCCAATAAAGTAGTAATTAATTGGAACCATTAATGATTTTCTTACAAAACTAATTACACGTGTTATGTTTAATTTTTTTTTGTCAGTTGAAACAAGTAACTTTAATCTTACACTGCTGTTAACTGAAGATTTAAACAAAGATATTCCATTCTTGGCACGCAATCCTACATTATCGGTTGAGCCTTCAAATTTAGAGCCTTGGATTACCCACTTTCTTTCTTCTCATTTATCCCTTATTAAGTTTAATTTGTTTCTTCTTGTTCAACTTTTGAGGTTGGCTAGAAAACAAAACAAGTTAGCTTTTTAGTTCCATTTTATTGTATTTTGATGAGTTTTAAGTTCGTGCCAATGTCACGAGGCTAGAATTGAATTGTGGCCAGTGACATTAGATCATACATATCTATTATATTAACTAAAATATTTCTTCAATTGAATTGTTATGCATATTAAACACATATGAATGAGAGGACTAGTTTTGGGATATAAACAATCATTTCCCCAAAATGTGAATTATATTTTCGTATCTTACGAATAGTAATATTGGTCTAAGAACTAAGGATTTAAATTAGATACCAGAAAGATTTATTAATTAGACTAGTTTGGAATTGAAATAAACTATGAAGGATTAAAAGTGAGGTTAGGCCTTTATTTCATGAGAAATGTGGGGGACTTAGAAGGGATTACACCATAACATTGAGAAATGAATTATTAGGGTTAGTTTAAATGATGGATTTGATTTATGAAGGAGTAAAATGTACTTTCAAAGACTTTGTATTTAGATTTTTGAATTAATGGAATTGTGAGGTTAGATGGTGAGTATTGGATCATTAAAGCCTTAAAGTTTAATCCTAGCCAAGTGATCCTTGTAGAGAAATTTAGAGAAAATTTGAGAAGAGTTCTCTTAATTTTTTTCTTCTGCATTTTGTTGATTAAGAGAGGGGAGAGAAAGGTTGTAACATCCCGCCTGGCGAAGTCTTAGTGTTCGGGCATCGTTTTAGAAGTAAGAATTTTGGAATAAATTCTGAATAAGTACAACATTGGATTTATTTAAGAAACTGAAGTCTACGGGTACACCCCTGGGCGAAGCCTTGAAAGTATGAAACATTGTCTATAAGAATAGAGTTTAAGGAAATAAGACGGATAAGACAAGTTTTGATTGTGTATAATGTTAGCACTAGATTATGTATAGAAACTCTTTGAGCACACCTGTGAAGCCGTGGTCTTGCGGATTCTGAAAGAACGAAGTTTATGACTAACTTTGATAGAACGGTGTATATGATATTTCGAAAGAATGGTGAGTAAGACAAATCAAGGGGTAATGGTGTAATTACACATAGGAACGATATTAAGAATACATGAGTATGACTGTGGCGTATAGTCAAGAAGAAGTATGATGGGCGAAGTAGTGTTCACCCAAAAAGCCCATCTTGGCGTATGGAATAGGCGAACCAAGAGTGTTCTATTTGTAAGGTCCTCTGTAATAGGAACAATTAATGAGTCATAAAGAGGTATGATTGACTAAGTAGTAGTTGCCCAGATACACTTTTTCGGTGTATAGAATGGGTGAACTCTGACATGAAGTAAGTAGATAAAGATTCCCGGTCAAATTATGATGATAATTGAAACTAAAGTGGTGGTTACGAGATAGGAGTCCACGCCAAAGTCATGGTACACTTCATAACCAATGTGATCCCATACCAGTTAATGTGTGAGGTAAGCTGGTTAGGAACCAACTAGATATTAACTAGAAAGGGGTAAAGGCTAAAGCAATAATCATATAAGCTTTTTGAAATGACTGATTTTGGATAAGACAACTCAATCTTGATGTGGCGTTTACCAAGTTCCTATGAAGACTTGAGTTAAGTTAAGAGGGCACTTAGTTTAAGTTAAGGGAGAGATATCTTCTTACTTAAGAACTAAGGCTAAAGGTAGATGAAAAACGCCTCTCAAAAGATAAGTCTAAAACCTCAATTTTTTGCCAATAATTTTCCTCCCATCAAGGTATGTTCCATGGTTTTGTTTGTTAAAGGAACACAGGTTTGTAAGTATTCTTGGAGAAAATAAGGCTTAGTGATATGTCTGGGTTTAAAGTGATGATAAATGTTACCGAATGGGTTCTAATAAATGTCTGTTTATCAATAGCAGAGGAGGTTATAGCATCTTTCTCAAATTGTTGCTTTTGCAAGGAAAGACTAGATATGAAGTGTAAACTGCCTTTAGGCTATTAGGTGAGTCCTTACACCGACTCTTGTACATACATTTTGTATTTTAGAAACTTTTATGCTAAGTATCCAAACCATGAGATTTGATCCAGTAAGCATGATGCTACGACTTTGATATGAGAAATGAATGTGATGCATGTGTTTGAAAGCATGAACATGTCTTTCATGAGCAAGTCATTATAAGAAGGGTTTATGTATGATGAGTCTATCATGAGCAAGTCAATGTAAGGTATGTCTGTGTCTGTTTTCGGAGTCGTCTAAAGAGATCCGTTGAGATTAAAAACACGAATCTCTAAAAAAAAAAGTCAATGACACTCTGAAGACCATATCGTGTAAGATTTGATTTAAATTTAAATATAATCCTTTAAAAATTATAAAGATATAGATAATTAAAATGGTGAAATTATATTTTTATTATCATAAAAATTACAATTTAATTTCGGCTCCTCTAAAAAAATTTCTGATTTCGCTTTATCGTAAATATATTAAATAATTATTTTTAAATCAAATTTAAATAAAAATAATTTAAAAGAAAAAAACAATAAAAAAAGATGGAGAAAGATTTTAAGAAATAGAGAGAATATTCTGGTCAATGGAACATTGCAATGACGAGTCGAACCTTTCCCTCCCCAATCTAAAGGGATAAGAAAAGGATCAAATCTTTATGTTCTGTATTTTCAAACATGCCCTTGTTTTCATTTATTTAAGTTTATATTATGCTGAGTTAGTCCTCTGCCAGATGCTGCAACTCAATTTGTTTCGAGTCAACTCAATTTATTTGCCACTCCATTGGAGCAACAAATCTTGATTCTTTAATACGTGCTTTGCTTTTGGTGAACACAACTTTTCTTTCACAAAGACTTGGCACTTACGCTATCATCTTTTATACCTCCCCTTGCAAAGACTTTAAAAGTCAATTTTAAAAGTTCTTTTTTATTCCTTTTTTCATGTTTGAATTTTATATTGTATTATTTTATTGGTTCTATACTAAGTGGTTAGATAGGGATGTTAATGGGGTGAGTTTCATGGACCTCGTCCCACTTCGTATTTAATTGAGTGATGGTTGCAGGTTTCGTAGGTGATGAGATGGGAACAGGAAAAAAAATTAAACCCATCATGGGTGGTGGGGTAGGCGTGAATATGATTTTATAATCGTCTCGTTCTCATCTGTCTCGCATAATCTAATAAGCATATTTAAAAAATAAATATTTATAAAAATTTAATTTAGTAATTATTTTAATAATATTTTATTAATTTAATATTAATGTGATATTAAATTTAATCTAATATTTATCTTGATAAGTATTATATTAATTTAATATTAAAGTGATTAAATTTAATCATAGTGGTGGGAGTCTGGAGGACAGAAATTTCATACATTTTTCATCAAAAAAATTAGTTTCTATTTATTTAATTGATACTTATAAATATATTATATGGAGTAGGTCGCAGGACGAATATAGCGAGGATTAAATGGGTCAGGGGATCCACGTAAGTGATGAGGCAGAGATAATTTTAGTTTTACAGATTATGGGACGAAGATGGTTTTGAATTTTATACCATACGATTAAATTGGAAGGGATTCAACACCAAGCAGTTCAATTCTTTAATTATTATGCACTCAATTTAAAATGTATAGCTTGGTGGATAAATATGAATATCATATATATGGAATGAAAGAAAGTGTTTCATTCTGCAAATGTTATGGCGATGACCAAGTCTTATAGGTTTTAACTATTGCGTGCGTTTATCCTTCTACATTTATTTATTTTCTGAATCATTTCTTCGTTCCCAAGATACCATTACTGTTTTATTAATTACAATTTAATAACTACAACATATTTTCCTCGGAATCACCACGAAGCTGTTTTATTAATTACCCTAATGGCTATACAACCATTCATAAACCATTATAGGTTATACGTTTGACATTTTTTTTAAAGGTTAAATATAAAATTAATATTCTAACTTGTAAATTTTTTTATATTGGTATTTATAAATTTTTTTGTTTCATATTTATATTTGAATTTTTTTTCTGCTTACTAGTTTGATATTTGAGTTTAACGACGTTAAGATTTTGTTGACGTGATAGCGTTGGTCACTTGCACATCGTCACGTGTCGTTTTCTCAAGATCACTTTGACCCATGCTGATCCGACCTCTTAAAAAAAAGATTAAAATCATCATTTATTAAAATAAAAAAAATTACTGAACCAATTAGAACAAAAAACTTTTTGATCGCTTAAGAAACCTTTTGGATTATCTTTGAACATCAAAAAACATATCTGATTTTATTTTATTGACATTGAATCCTTTCACCAGTCTCATTTCCATCCATCATCGTATACTTTATTCGTATTATAATTGATTTCTAATTTTTGTTGTTGACATTCGTGTATATGCAGAGAACTCTAATATTTAGGATGGATCGGTGCAACTGGAGCTCAGTTAAACGATTTCGTTAATTATACTATTTTAATCTGGTTATTATTGTTTTATTTCGTTGGATTATTTTGAACATTTGAGACTGTTTAGATTTTATTTGGATATTACTTACATTAAAAATTGTTCGAGCGTTTTCAAAAATTCAATAATCTTAAATTGCAAAATATCAAAATCAAATCGTGTTTTACAAATCTCTAAGTAGATGAAAAATTCCGCTGCAAAACTAAGAGATTTCATAAGAATTTATACGCAAAACTTAATGATTTTATAATGAAGTGTTTTCCTAAATAAATAGGAATATGATTTATCAAAACCAAATACTTTTTATTTTATATGTCCCAAAAGTGTTTCTGGATTTCTGAATAAATTTAGGTAATATTTTCAGATTTGGTCATAACATTTAGGTTTGATTTGGAGTCTAATGAAAAGATTTATATATATATTTTTAAGTTTAATTATCAATTTGGTCACTAACGTTTGCATGTTTTGTCAAAATGATCCTAATTATATTTTTGAGTTTTTTTTTGTCATCAACCTTTATTTTTTTTTCAATCTGCTTTTTCTAATAGATTTAAGAATAAATTCAAGATTTCAATCTTTTTTTGTCAAAAGGTTTCAATTTTTCATACATTTGTTTACTAAGAAGTTTTTCTACTAAGTTAAAGTTTTTTAGATAATTACATTTATTTTCTTTAAACTAAGAGTTATTTTTTCAATTTAATGTATATTATTATTTTTCACATGTAATTATCTTATTGGGTAATCTTAGTAATAAATTACATCTCATTAAAAATATTTCATATATGAAATTCCACATCACCCCTGTTAACATTTTTAATGATACTTTCAATAAATCTGTTAGAAAAAGCAAATTGAAAAAATGAACAAAGGTTGATGGCATAAAAAAAGCTCAAAAATACAATTAAGATCATTTTGACAAAACACACAAACGTTAATAGTCAAATTTATCATTAAACCTTTTTTTATATCAATAATTATGTATTAGAATAAACATTATTCATTGATGGTAAGATTTAACTATAATAGCTATCAGGTATAATTCTTAATCTAATCTATTAATGTGTGAACCTTTTTTCAAAATAATTATACATAATAGAACTAAATTAGAAGACATATCAAACTCTCTTTGTAAGATTGAAAGAAGTTCTCTTTTCTTAATCAACAAGCGGCCTAAAGTAGAGTTCCAAATAGATGGGTTTGGATCGAGTTGTCTTTAAATTCAGATTATTTTGGGTTCAGATCATCTTAGATTTAAAATTTTCTAGATTCGAATTTTACTTGAGTTTAGATTTTTTTGAGCTTGAATTTTTTGAACTCGAACCCCTTTAAATTTGAATTTTTCAAACTCAAATTTTATTGGATTCGAATTGATTTAGGTTGAGCGTGCTTAAACATATTTAAATAATTTTGATATTTTATAAATTGTACTTCAAACATAATAAATAATTTTTATTTTTACATAATGATAGCACAGTACAAACTTACTTTATATAAAGTAGAAATTTTATTTAGATGTTTTATTTTAAATGAAACATTGTATAACATAACATATTATGTACGTTTATAATACTTATAATATATATATTAATTTTATAAACATAATTAATATTATTATATGATATATTTAAATTTGTATGTAATATTTATGGTTATACGATATGTATATAGATTTACTTATTTAAATTATTATTTAGAATATATAAGGTACGATTTTGAGAAAAAAATTAAATTGATGATAAAAATTCTCTTTATTATTTATTATATTATGAAATTGATATTTGAATAACTATTATTTTATTATTGAATTTTGACTATTAAAAAATATTTTATTATATTTAGGCTTAAGAGTAAAAAAATCTTTAAAAAATAAAAAAATCAATTTAGCCCTTAAAATAATACACTCAATTAAGTTTTTAGTGGCAAAAAAAAAAAAAGAAATTAGACTCTTCTAATAATGAAAATAGTCATTGGTCGATTTTTCTTTTTAACTTTTAAAATGATCTATCTCAAGCCCGAGCTTGATCTAAACTTCAATCAATCTCAGATTTGAATTATTTCAAGTTTGGATCTATTTAAGTTCGAATTTTTTCAAGCTCGAATTATTTTATCTAGCTCATATCGCTACTAGTTTGAATTTTCTGATCAAATTCAAACAAAGACTTTTCACAACTTGTTTCTTCTTTGTTTCGTACACCAAAACCAACGCTAATTGCGAGTCAAACATGCAGTCGTAAACACTGTCTATATAACTTCGATCAAACTAACAATCAGTAAGAAACTCTTAAACAGCCCCTCCGAAAGTACTGCGTAGTCTGTCCCGATGCCAAAATATTCCAAGCACTGCTTTTCCTTTTTTCCCTTCCTTCTCCTTTCGTATGTCTTGATTGGCTTCGCCATAAAATCAGAAGCTGCTAGCAGTAGTGAACTACATGGAACCAGGGATTCAACCAGGTTAGTGTATAATATCGGTGTAGTAGTTGATGTGAACTCAAACATGGGTGCTATGGCGAATATATGCTTGTCGATGGCTCTTTCAGATTTTTATGCCAAACATCCAAATTATGAAACCAGATTGTCTCTGCAAAGATGGGAATCGCTTGGTGCCGTTGCTGCAGTGCCAACAGGTAAGTTTGGGATCTTCTGTCATATAATTTTCCATCACGGATAAAGATATTTTAGTTTTTAATTTTAGGGTAAAATAACTTACTTTTAATTTTTTATCTAATCATTAAATTATTCGAAATAAAAAATTTACTCACCAACCATTAAAATTAACAGCAATTTGAAATATGAGGAAAGTATTGATGTGAGTTTTATTATTGGTTTAGTAATAAATTTAGTACTCCAATATTTATATATTTTATCAATTTATTTTTAAATATAAAAAATAATAAATTTAATCTTTAATATTTATAAAATTTATCATTTTTACTAAATAAAAAGAATGAACAAATAATTTTGCCCCAATTGAAACTGTTTCTTTTAAACTGAAACTTATGCCCACAAATATTATATATATATATATATATAAATCCTTATATTAATTTACATTTTTGCTTTTTAGAGGTGAATATAAACTATAAAGTATAATTGCATTATCAAAAACTGAATTGATGTTTTTGATAAAAATGAATCAATTAATTTTAATTTCTTTTAAATCTTAATTATTTTCATATTTTTTAAAATACGCAAATAACTAAATCAAATTCAATTATGGTAGTGAAAAGTAGTTCTTTTTAATTTGTTGAATTCAAAAAAAAATTTGTGAGGTCATCAATGAAGGAATAAATCGTTTTAAAGGGATAAAATAACATATTTTGTAAATATTGAAGGATAAATTTATTAAATTTTTTTAGATTTTAAATTAAAATGATAAATTTTGTAAGCATTGAGTGCTAAATTTATTGAATTTTTTATATTTAAAATTAAATTGATAAAATATGTAAACATTAGATGACTAAATTTACATTTAGACCAATAAAAAAAATCATGAAAATATTTGATGTGCCTTACTTTTAAAAATATGTAATTACGTGTCATATACATTTTGATATTTTTTATACAATTAAATAAACCATGCATATTTAAAGAATGACAAAAATTGAGAAAATTGAATAATATTTGGCAAATTATAAAAAAAGTATATATTAAAATATATATTTTATATCACCACATATTTAACAAATTATCATATCAAATTATTTTCCGAAACTAATGAATATAAATCAATGTCAAAATTGAAAATACACATTCCAAAAACTAAAAAACCCATATCAAATTATAGTAAAAGATCAAAAATTTTAAATAGACTTGACCAAATTAATAAAGTTTGACTTGAATAATTAATTTACGATAATGATAAAAAATGAAGTCCCGTTATCAATCCAGGTTAAATATTGTGTATGCCCATAGGCCATATATTATTAAACACGTAAATAGCGGATGAAGTCATTGATGAGAGTTCGAGTCCCCTCTCATTCATCTCTCTCAAATTGATTACCCAATTTATAATGATAAAAGAACACGTTGATAAGTAGATATATTAAAATAAAGGATTAATGTATAATTTGATATTTGAATTTAATATTTTTGTTGACCTGGTGCATCTGTTATGTTTTATCTAATGTAATATTTGTATTTGATAAAAGTTATATATATTGGCATCTAAAGATAATAACATTAATTTTTTAATGTTTAATTTGATGAAAGTTAATTATTAATATTATTAGTTAATTATGATTTTTTATCAAATATAAGTATCAAATAACACAAATATATGTTTCATCAAATACAAGTATCAAATTAGACAAAAAAATAACACAAACACCAGACGAAATTATATTTGGAGCTTAAAATAAACTATGGTTTCCTTTGACTTGTGGTTATATTAAATAAGAATTATTTGATATTCATATATATTTTTAAAAAAATCAAAGAGGAATTCATAAAAAGAATTTAAGCATATATTTTATTAGTTAAAAAATTGCATTGACAGCGGACAAAATGTAACCCTAATAGAAAATAAAAGCTACAAGTCAAATTACTACAAATTGGTATACAAGTGCCATTGTCTTTAACAATAGCTTAATAGAGGAAAGATACGAATAAAAAATAATTACCATTAACATAGATACATCGCCTTGATCAACTATCAAAAATTACACCCTAGTCGTCCACTATTATAACCCTTTGACGATAAACTCTAATCAGGCACTACTAAAAGCCCACAAAAGACTCCATCACATTAGTTATGTACAAAAATCTTATCTTAAATGGTATATCCTCGTCCTTATCATCTCTAAGTTCTATCTCACATTCAATATCATTTTGCTCTATCTTGAAAAAAATTCCCTTATAATGGTTCTAAAAAGATTCGACGGCACACTTGACTCAATAATCTTTGTATATTTGTCATAGCACAAGTAGACTAAACTGTCGTAACTTTTAAAGAAATAGGATGAAATTTTATTCAATTACAAGTTTTTACTTAGGGTGTGCTTGGTTGAATGGAAAATGAAAGGAAAGGAAATGTGAAAAGAAAATAAATTTTGAGTATGTTTGGTTGGGAAGAAAAGTCAAAAGAAAGAAAATAGAAGAGATGATCATTTTTCATCCTAATGCATAAAAATCAATCATTCCAAATTGGAATTTTGAGAGGAGGAAAAATGAGAGAGATGTGTATGTTTGTTAAAATTATACATTTTTCAAATGTTTTATTTTCTTTCATCTTATTTTTCAACTCTATCAAGCAATGGACGGAAAGAAAATGTAATTTTATTTCCATTTTTCCATCTCTCTTATCAAGCACACTTATGGAAAGAAAATTTATGTTTTCCATTATTCTAATTTTCTACCCCTTCAATTTTTCATCATTCCAATTTTCTTTCCACTTTATCAAGCACACCAAGCAAAGCCTTACGTGTGGTTGGTTGGAAGGAAAAATGGAGGGATGGGAGGAGCTGAGGAGGGAGTGGAAACTTAGAAAGAAAATAAATTTTGAGTGTATTGGTTGGAAATAAAAGTGAGAGGAAAGAAAATAGGAAGGATGTCCATTTTTCATCCTAATGCATAAAAATTAATTCTTCACATTGGAATGATGAGAAAAGAGAAAATAAATAAGAAAGATTTGCATGCTAGTTCAAAACTATGCATTTTTCAAATGTTGTATTTTTTTTCCATTTATTTTTCAACTCTACCAAGCAATGGAATGGAAAAAATATATATTTACTTTCCCTTTTTTCCATCTATCCTACAAGCATATTATTGAAAAATAAATATATTTTTCATCTTTCTAATTTTTTACCCCTTCAATTTTCCTTCTTTTTTACTCAACCAAACAAAACAAAGCCTTTAGGTGTGTCTTCCACTATGTGAATCACCACAAAAGCTTTTGTAAGATGGAAAGTTTCATTTTCTTTCTTTAGGTGAAGTGAAAAGAAAGATAGGGTAGTGTTAGATAAATTGAGAGAATTTTTTTTAAACTAACCTAATTACCTTACATGAATTTAATGGAATATATATATTCACTTAAAATAATCCCCCCTTTTTTTTCAAAATGCAGTTGGATATCTACCACAGACATCAACTGAAGCCTCATTTGCAATGCAACTTGGAGACAACCTTTCTCCTTCTTATAGTCCTTTGCTTATCAGAACAACCATGCCTGACTTCTCTCGCCTAGCAGAAGCTACAGTTGCCACTTTGGAAATGTTTGAACGGAACAAAGTTACACTTATATATGAAGACATGGAATTCAGTAATGCCATCATCCCCTATTTAACCGATGCATTAGTGAATAAGGACATTCAACTGTCACACAAGATTGCAATCCCCACCTTTGCTGACGATTTTCAAATTTCAGAAGAGCTTGAAGTGCTAATGAGCTCGCAAAGTGAGGTGTTTGTGGTGCACATGTCTTCAAACCTTGCATCTCGTCTTTTTGTAGTTGCAAACAAGGAAGGAATGATGAGCAAAGGATTTGCATGGCTCGTGACAGATGGTTTATCCAACTTTGTAGATACCATGGATCCTATAGCTATCAATTCAATGAAGGGTGTAATAGGCTTAAGGCCTTATGTTCCCGAAACGAAAGCTCTTAAGAACTTCAGAACAAGATATAAAAGGATATCCAGCATGAAGCAGAACAAGGCTGCAACTAAGCTAAATCTTTTAGGTTTGTGGCTTTATGATATAGTTTGGGGATTAGGTATGACAGTGGAAAGAATAGGCAATGTGAATTCTGGCTTCTTGAAGGACATGAATGATAGAAATTGGTCAATAGGAATCTTGAACCCAAGTTTTAGAGGGATCAGTGGGGTTTTAGACTTGGTGAATAGGCAGTTCCAACCTTCGGTCTTTGAAATTTTTAAGATAACTGGAAAAAGAAATAGAGTGATTGGCTATTGGACTAATGACCAAGGAATATCTAAATATAATAATTCAACTTCTAGGAACACCTCAAGAATACTTCAGGCAAAGGAACCAACAAGAGAAAAGTGGATAATAGGGGTTCCAAGTAAGATAGGATTCACCGAGTTTGTGAACATACAGTCGGAGAATAATAGCAATGATGATGAATTACCAGGGTTCTCTATAGAGGTTTTCAAAAAAGTGTGGGACTTGGCCTTACCTTCCACCATTAGTTATGAATTTGTAAACATTGATAGAACTTATGATGATTTGTGTTGCCAAGTTAAGGACAAGGTTTGTTCTATTTCGGCTTTTTTAGGAATTTCATCTTCCAAGTTTAAAACATTATTAAAATATCAAATTTCAAAATTAATTATAGTAATAACATGATTTCTACGGTAGAGTTGGGTGTCGTCACTTTCTCAGGCAGTACCACCATAAAAATCCCCCTAAAAAATAATTTTTTTGTTAGACAGCACCGGATTGAAGCGTGCAGGGAAAAAAACGTTTAGGAATTTGATCAAGTAATTACACTTTTTAGATTGGATGAAAAAATGTACCACATGAGAGTATGATGCTACTAATCAAACTTTTGGCCTATTTGCATGTTAGGTCTATCCTCTTTTGAAATTAAATTTAAATAGCCCTTAAAAGATATAAGAATAACAAAAATAAACTCTTTAGTAGGTAATTACTTCATCAAGTCCTTGAATGTTTTGCCCTTATACACTTTAGTCCGGTGTCGCCAATTTGTTAAACAACACAAAAAAATCATTTTTTGGGGATTTTTAGGGTGCTGCCGCTGGAAAAGTGGCGGCACCCAACTCTACTGTAGAAATCAGGTCATTCCCATAATCAATCTTGAAGTTGAATCATTTTTATAATTTTTTTAAACTTATAAGGTGAGATTCTTAAAAAGTTCTTCTATTCCCCTTAATTTTATTTTTCCAAATCACATTTGTTTGAAGTGCAATCTCTTTATGATGATTCTTATTGTTGTTGGGAATTATAGAAAATCGACGCTGCTGTGGGAGACATCTCAATTGTGGCAAGTAGAACAAATTGTGTTGATTTTACATTACCATATTTGGAAGGCGGGGTGACCATGCTTATAAAAGTCCGACACAATAAGCCAACAGATATGTGGATATTCTTGAAGCCCTTGAGTTGGGATCTATGGTTGGTAATCATCGCCATCTACATTTTCATAGGGATTGTTGTTCGAGTTTTAGAGCGTCGTGGAAATACAGAATTTAACGGATCAGCAAGAAAGCAACTCAGCACAATTTTGATGTTTCCATGCCTATCTGTGGCTATTCCTCAAAGTAGACTACCTTTCTCACTTCTCTTTTTGGCTCTTCCCCCTATATTTCCATGCTTATTCAATCATTTCATAGACTTGATTAACTTGATTTTTTGGGGTAACAGGAGATATGGTAGTAACCAACAGCTCAAGATTGGTGTTGGTGGTATGGATATTTTTGGCCTTGATTTTGATGCAGAGTTACACAGCAAATTTATCTTCAATCTTGACAGTCAACCAATTACACCCAACAATCCCGAGTATCAAAGAACTGAGAAAATCTTATGTTGGTTACCAGAAGGATTCATTTGTAAAAGGTTTCCTAATAAATCAATTAGGACTTCGGGAGTCCATGCTCAAGCCATATTATTCTGTGGATGACTATCAAGAAGCATTGTCAAAGGGATCTGAAAATGAGGGAGTTTCTGCCATCTTTGATGAAATTCCCTACATTAAATTGTTTCTTGCTGCATATACTACAGGCTACCTCATGGTTGGACCCACCTATAGAACAGATGGGTTTGGATTTGTGAGTTACCTTTTCTCTTTCTAAACATATCTATCAAGTTAATATCTGATAATCAAGCTTCTATCCTCCTTGAAAGTATATATGCATACTATAATGATGGAATCTTTTATTTTAAAGTCGTATCTTAATATTATATAATAATTTCAGGCATTACCAATAGGTTCGCCACTGGTTTCTAATTTCTCGAGGGCAATCCTGAATTTCACTGAAGGAAAATACATGGCTTCATTGGAGAAAAAGTACTTTGGCGTGGTATCCATAGATCAAGACGAGACTGCGGCAGTCTCTTCAGTTAGCCCCAGTCTTACTTCAGGGAGCTTTGCTGGCCTCTTTATCATTATTTCCATCATTGTGCTTTTAGCCTTGCTTAGCTCAAAAATCCATTTCTTAAGAAGCCTCGTCCAAAGATACATCTTTAGCAATTCTGGTGATATTTCAGGATCAAGAGTTCAACCTTCTGCTGACATTACTCATTCTCCACAAATCAACAACGTTCGAGAAAATCACAGTTCTGACCAGAATAATAGAGATGAGTCTATAGAAGAAGCTATAGTGGAAGGTCACTCATCACAGCATGCAGCTAGCTTAGTTCATAAAATTTCAGGACCGGAAACTGTCATGAATGTATGATATGATTGCCATATCCATTATTAACATTTCACTATATATACCACTAGTTTTCTTTATTGTATGTAATAATTAAATTACATTTAATTATTTTTTATATTTTTGTGTAATGTTTGGTTATAAAATTAAAACATAATAATATACAATTTTAATTTTAAGGATATGATAATTGATATTAGATTGAATTAAAAAATAATATTTTGAAATTATTTTTAAATATAAATATTATATTAGAATGTGAGAAATTTTATTTGTGCATGCTTTTGTTTGCTCTTATGGAATCTTTTTTTTATTTAGATTTGCTTGTGTAGCACGCTTCTTTTGTTGTTCCGTTTTGTTTTCTCTTTCTACTGCTATAGTTGTTGTAGCCTTCCTGGATTATATCTATAGGTTGCATGGCCTCTCTGATGTCATTGTGTCTGATCGAGACCGTGTATTTACTAGCTCTTTCTGGCAAGAACTTTTCGAAGGCTTGGGACCAAGATCAAATTATCCACAACCTATCATCCGGAGAGTGATGGCCAATCTGAAGTCCTCAATAGATGTCTTGAAGGCTACCTGCATTGTATGACTGGGGTAACGACCTAGTGACTAGCTTAGTTGGTTATTCCTGGCAGAGTGGTGGTATAATTCCACTTTTCACTATGCCATATTCAGCTCACTCCCTATGAGGCATCATATGGTTAGCCTCCTCCTCAGCACTTACCTTATTTGGCAAGATCTTCTAAAGTTGAGAGTGTGGATCGTAGCTTGCAACAGAGAGAGGCAGCTCGACAATTTCTCAAACACCACCTTAAATGTACTCAAGACTGTATGAAGCACTATGCAAACAAAAAGCAAAGTGAGAGACATTTCCAGGTAGGCGATTGGGTTTACTTAAAATTACAACCCTATAGGCATTGAGGAGAATCGGAAACTAGAAGTTATCTCCTGAGTTCTTTGGGCCATTCTTAATTAGAGCTAAGATTGGCACAGTAGCTTACACCTTACAACTCCATCCTGAGTCAATAATTTATCCTACCTTCCACGTCTCACAACTCAAGCGCCATGTAGGACATCAGCCTATCAATGCCACTTTGCCTCCTACTAGACCTGACAGTATGCTGCCTAAGGACCTATCTCGTATTGTGGATCGTCGTGTGGCAAAGAAGGGTCTCCTAGTTGAATGAGCCAACTCATTTCCTGAGGATGCCACTTAGGAAGTGTTAGAATCGGGTGACTGGAATTCTTGTTGAGGTGGAGATTGTTAGAATTGGGTGACTAGAATTCTTGTTAAAATAAAATTTAGTGGTAAAATAAAATAAAAGTAAAGTCCAAATAAATTAGGCTTCTTTTATTTTGGACTTTACTTTTATTTTATTTTAATTGGAATAGATTATTATTTTATTTTAATTAGAATAAGGTGTTTCAACCTTACTACATTACTTCTATTAGTTGTTAATTGGAATAAGGTTTTTTAACCTATAAATAGGCATAGTCATCTTCTCTTGTAATCATTTAATTTTTGACATTAGTGAATCTTCTTCTCCTCTGCCCGTGGTTTTTTCTCGAAAGGGTTTCCACGTAAAATCTGTGTGTTTTTTTCTCCCAGTTTTCTTTGCAATATTTCTTCATTGTCGACATTTAATTTTATTAAATTGGTATCAGAATTTTTCAGGTTACTAGTCTCGATCATGATAATGACGACATTAAAGTATGATATTCCGCTATTGGATCGCAACACCAGATTTGCATTGTGGCAGGTAAAGATGCAGGCAGTTCTTACGCAGATGGATTTAGAGGATGCCCTGTTAGGGTTGGATAAGATGCCTTCAAGTTTGACGGATGAAGAGAAGAAGCGTAAAGATCGGAAGGCTTTGACGCAATTACAGTTGCATCTGTCGAATGAAATTCTACAAGATGTGTTAAAGGAGAAGACTGATGATGCATTATGGGCAAAATTACAACAGTTATGTATGTCAAAAACCCTAACCAGTAAATTGCATATGAAGCAACGTCTGTATTCTCATCATTTGGAAGAAGGTGGGTCTGTGCACGAACACTTGAATGTATTTAAAGAAATTGTCTCGGATTTGGAGGCCATGGAGGTTCAGTATGATAAAGAGGATTTAGGACTAATTCTCATTTGTTTGTTGCCACCGTCGTATTCAACCTTCAGAGATACAATTTTGTATAGCCGTGAATCTCTCATAGTTGATGAAGTCTATGCTTCCTTAGCCTCGTATGATAAGATGAAGCATCTTGTGGCTGGATCTGACTCTCAGGGGAAGTGTCTCATTGTTCGTGGAAAATAAGATCGAAATAGTGATGATAATCGTGGAAGGACACAGGAACGAAATCTTCGTAGTAAATCTAAAGGTAGATCGAAATCTTCAAACAGAGGTAAAACTTGTAACTTCTGTAAGAAGAAAGGGCTAATTAAGAAAGAGTGCTACAAGTTACAAAATAAGATCAAAAGGGAGGCAGAGAATCAAAAGGGAAAACAATTAGAACAATCCAATGAAGCTGATGTAGTAGAAGATTACAGTGATGGTGAACTCCTAGTTGCTTCTGTCAATAATTCTAAAGTGAGCGAAGAGTAGATCATCGATTCTGGTTGCACCTTTTATATGAGTCCTAATCGGGATTGGTTTACAACATATTAAGTTGTGTCTGAAGGTGTTGTTTTGATGGGAAATAATGCTTTTATGTAAAATCGTAAGTGCTGGCACAATCAAAATAAAGATGTTTGATGGGGTCGTTAGCACTCTTAGTGGCGTGCGACATGTACCAGAATTGAAAAGGAATTTGATTTCGTTGAGTACTCTTGATTCAAAAAGACCCATGTACATAGCTGAAAGTGAGGTTCTAAAGATTAGCATGGGTTCCCTCGTTGTGATGAAAGGGTAGAGAAAGACTGCCAAATTATATGTTTTGCAAGGTTCAACTATTACTGGTGATGCTGCAGTCGCTTCCTCTTCCTTGTCAGATGATGATATTACTAGACTTTGGCATATGTGTCTAGGGCATATGAGTGAAAACGACATGGCAGAATTAAGTAAAAGAGGACTTCTTGATGGGCAAGGCATTAGCAAACTGAAGTTCTGTGAGCATTGTGTTTTTGGGAAGCAAAAGAGAGTTCGATTCACTAGAGGAATCCATAACATGAAAGGAACATTGGATTATATTCATTCTGATCTTTGGGGACCATTTAGAGTGCCTTCGAGAGGTGGAGCTAATTATATGCTAACTCTTATTGATGATTTTTTCCAAAAAAGTTTAGACATTCTATCTGAAGCAGAAAAGCAATGTGTTTTCCGCATTCAACTAGAAAACTATGGTTGAAAATAGACAGGAAAAACAGATAAAACACCTTCGCACAGATAATGGCTTGGAGTTCTGTTTTGATGAGTTTAATGAATTGTGCAAATCAGAAGAGATCGTGAGACATTTGACAATTCGTCATACTCTACAGTAAAACGGCGTTACAAAACGAATGAATAGAACAATCATGGAGAAGGTTCGATGTATGTTATCGAATGCTAATTTACCGAAGTCGTTTTGGGCTGAAGTAACCTTTACTGCATATTTTTTGATCAATCGATCTCTATCCGTTGCCATTGAGAAAAAGACTCCACAAGAGATATGGTCTGGTAAGCCTGCTGATTATTCTGATATAAAGATTTTTAGGTGTCCTGCTTATGCTCATGTTGATAATGGAAAATTGGAACCAAGATCCATTAAATGTGTTTTTCTTGGTTTTAAAGTTGGTGTAAAAGGGTATAAGTTATGGTGTCCTGAAAATAGAAAAGTTGTGATTAGCAAAGATGTTGTTTTTGATGAAACTGCTATGTTACCTAACTTATCTCTTAAAGACTCTTCCAGTAAAGAACAAAAAAAGTAGGTGGAGTTTCAGATTAATCTAGTATCTACAACAGAGTCAACTTCTCAAGTTAGTACAGAAGTTCAGAATAGAGTCACTTCATCACCACAATATTCTATTGCCAAAAATAGACTTAGAAGAGAAATTAAACCTCTGAAGAGGTACGCCGTGGCTGATCTAGTTGCTTATGCTTTAAACGTGGCTGAAGATATTGATGCAAATCAAGAGCCATTTACTTATTCCGAGGCAGTTAGCTGTGAAGACTCAGAAAAGTGGATAATTGCCATGTAAGAAGAGATGAAATCACTCTATAATAATAAAACGTAAGACTTAGTGAAGCTTCCAAAGGATAAAAAGGTTGTTCGTTGTAAATGGATATTCAAGAGGAAAGAAGAGATTCTAGGAATTGAAGAACCTAGATATCAAACAAGACTTGTTACAAAAGGTTACAGTCAGATTCCCGGTGTAGACTTCACAGACGTGTTTTCTCCAATTGTGAAACACAGTTCGATTCAAACCTTACTTGATATTGTGGTCATATATGATTTGGAGCTTGATCAGTTAGACGTAAAAACAGCGTTCTTGCATGGAGAACTTGAGGAGATATTTACATGCAACAACCAAAGGACTTTATAGTCTCAGAAAAGGAGGACTATGTTTGCTTGTTGAAAAAGTTCCTTTGTGGTTTGAAATAATCACTAAGGTAGTGGTACAAGAGGTTTGATTCTTTTATGACTACCCATTATTTCAAAAGAAGCAGTTTTGATAGTTGTGTTTGTTTGAAGAAAAACGATGATGGTTCTTTTGTGTATCTACTCCTTTATGTTGATGACATGTTGATAGCAGCAAAAGATAAAGAAGAGATAAGAAAGGTTAAAGCCCAACTTAATGAAGAATTTGAGATGAAAGATTTGGGAGCAGCAAAGAAGATGCTTGGGATGAAGATTCTTAGAGATAGAAAGGTATGTAAGTTGTACCTAAGTCAGAAAGGGTACATTGAGAAAGTTCTTTGTAGGTTCAATATGCAGAGTGCCAAACCTGTTAGTACTCCATTAGTGGCCCACTTTAGACTTTCATCGGCTTTGTCTCCGTAATCAGATGATGAGATTGATTACATGTCACGTGTTCCATATTCCAGTGCAGTGGGTTCTCTAATGTATGCTATGGTTTGCTCAAGTCCAAATTTATCATATGCAGTCAGTGCAGTTAGTAGATACATGGCGAATCCCGATAAAGAACACTGGAAAGCAGTTCAGTGGATTTTGAGATACTTACGAAGTACTACTGATATTTGCTTACAGTTTAGAAGAACTAGAGATGGAGTCATTGGGTATGTTAATGCTGATTTTACTAGACCTAGATAGAAGAAGATCTCTTACAGGATATGTCTTTACAAGTGGGGATTGTACAATTAGTTGGAAAGCTACTTTGCAAACTACAGTTGCTTTGTCTACCACTGAAGCTGAGTACATGGCGATTACCGAAGCTTGTAAAGAAGCTATTTGGTTAAAAGGACTCTTTGGTGAACTCAATAAAGATCTTCAAATTGGTATAATATTTTGTGACAATTAAAGTATCATTTTTCTTACAAAAGATCAAATGTTTCATGAGAGAACAAAGCACATTGATTTTCGGTATCATTTTGTGTGTGATATTATTTCTCGTTGAGACATTGTTGTGAGCAAAGTTAGTACTCATGAAAATCCTGCAGATATGATGACTAAGTCACTTCCCATAACCAAGTTTGAGTATTGCTTGGACTTGGTTGGTATTCATTGTTGAAGAATACCCCTTAAGAGGTTTTGTGGAAAAGGTGGAAAACTTGTTCGTTAAGAGTTCTTGTTCGTAGAGAATTCTTGTCAATGTGGAGATTGTTAGAATTGAGTGACTAGAATTCTTGTTAAAATAAAATTCAGTGGTAAAATAAAATAAAAGGAAAGTCCAAATAAACTAGACTTCTTTTATTTTATTTTAATTAGAATAGGTCATCTATTTTATTTTAATTAGAATAATGTGTTTCAACCTTACTACGTTATTTCTATTAGTTGTTGATTGGAATAAAGTTTTTTAACCTATAAATAGGCATAATCATCTCCTCTTGTAATAATTCAATTTTTGACATTAGCGAATATTTTCTCTTTTGCTCATGATTTTTTCCTGAAAGGATTCCCACGTAAAATCTGTGTATTTTTTTTTTCTCATTTTTTTTTGCAATACTTCTTTATTGTTGACATTTAACTTTATCAGAAAGTATTGTCTGACCTGAAGAAGTAATATCCAGCTTTTGATCCTTGAGGTCAAAGATCTTTCGATGAGAAGAGTACTTGTTATGAGATAGAAAAGTAAGCTGAAAATAAGGTTTGAAAAGTCTTATTAGTTTCTGTTATTTTTAAGCATTATTAATTAGAACGATGCGTTTTTAGGGGCGTTTAATGAAACAGTTCGTTCGGGGTGTATGAGTACAAAAACGGGGCGTTTTACAATATTAATGAAACGGTGCGTAGCACTGGGCCAGTTGGCGCAGTTGATTGTAACTGTTTTTGTTTCCCAGGAGGCAGACCTTCTCCCTCGATATTAACACCAACACCAGCAGAGGGAAGTTGAGATCCAGAGAAGGAGCCGGGTGGACTGATTGAAGTGTGAAGAAGTTCTTTCATGCCTATTGTCCAACACTTGGTGTGCACGCAGACAACAGAAAAGAAAACCCCAAATTAATGAAGAACCGTAGCAGACAACCACGAGAGCGGTATGTTTTCCCCCCCTCTTATTTCTGTTCGTCAAAGCAGGAGAAGAAATTAATGTACTGCATGCTTTTATAATACCGACAACTTTTTATTGGTAGTGATTCTAGAGAAAGGAATTGATCTCCATTAACATGAAATAGAATGCCACTAAAGATCATCTTTAGCCCTGTTTAAGTTGGTTAATTTACTTTTCCATTTCCATTGAGTAGAAAAGATACAGCTCAATGAAACGAATGCATCATGTTGTGAAAGATAGAAAACCTCCCTGTCCGGAGTCATTCATACAAAATTCCTGATAATTTCCATTCATTGAAATATGGGTTCATATTTTGTCTAATTTGTATATATCTAGGGAAAGGCTGTTGTTCTGAGCAGTGAAAAATGAAGATTCTAAATTTCTCTAATGTAAAGATCCAAACACAACTGTAGAACGGAATGATATTGTGAAACCTAGCAAATGTTGAAATGTACGGAAAGTTACAAAGGAGAAACTCAACATAAGAATTCCTCCAGGGAAATGTCCGTTGGAACCTCGTATCCGAAAACCATCGAGTAATCATCCAACTCATCGGACGAAAACTTTGGCATTCTCCAGCTCTTTGCAACATCGGAGTCATGGCCAGTCATTAGAAGCTCCAACACCTGAGAAGTGGAAGCATTAATTTCTTGTCATCCAAATGCACTGCCTGACCTGAAAATTTTGTACTGAACATATTTTAAGTACCTCGCTCATTGATGGACGCCATACTGCTGATTGCCTCACGCAATAGCAAGCTGTTAGAACTGATCTATGCATTTGATCCTCATCGTATTTACCTTCCAGTTTTGGATCAGCTAGTTCAGTGATGTTCCCAGATTCCATAAGGGGCTTTGCCTATATATGAAAATCATTTCAATACGTAGTGGAAACAGAGTGGGGAATTATGTAGGTAATTTAGACTAAGACAGGATTTTCATTTCAATAACTTGCAAGTCTGCAGATCTGCAATGTGCATACCCATAAGAGGAGATTTTTCTTTGACGAATCCACTGGCCGGCGACCAGTGATGATCTCGAGGAGAAGAACCCCAAATGCAAAAACATCTGTTTTCTCATCCACGATTCCATGCATGAAATACTCTGGTGCTAGGTACCCAAATGTTCCTTCAATTGGTATCACAGCATGGTGAGTCCATTTATTAGGGAGCCATTTAGCAAGGCCAAAATCAGTGATCTACAAAGAGATGTAAACATTAGTTACATTCAGATAAAAAGAACCCATATATTGTACTTTTCCTAAACATTTCTGTAAGTTGTGTCTGTTGATTCACCTGCGGTTCGTAATCTGGTCCAAGAAGGACATTAGAAGCTTTTATGTCACGGTGTATTATTCGGTGTTTGCAGCATTTGTGCAGATAATGAAGACCTCTAGCAACTCCAAGGGCAATCTTGTATCTCACCGGCCAATCCAGAACCACATTTGTTTTACCTAAGGAGTCACCCGATGGAAATAGAACCAATTAAGAAGTTGAATCACAAAATAGAATCTCTTGTTCACATTAGTCATTACTGCAATTTATCCGGAATAGGCAGCTGTTGTTTCTTACCATGCAAGGCAGAGGCCAGAGTTCCTTTCTCGGAGAAGTTGAAAATCAAATAAAGTCCATTTTCCACGCAACAGCCAACTAAGGTTGCAGTATTGGGGTGGCAAACATGTCCGATTGTGCCCAATTCAGTAAGGAATTCTCTCTCTTTGTTTTCATCCCTGTTGTCCTTGGCCAACCTCTTCACTGCAACAGCTCTTCCATCAGAAAGATCACCCCTGTAAACTTCTGAATACCCGCCTCGACCAACTATATTATCTGATACATTCATGAAACTCTTAAACTTAAACATCTCGATTTCATGAACAAATGACTACAACAGTTGTTTTCCGAGAAGTAACTGTATCATTTCGTTCTTTTACCTGGATGGAAGTTGTTTGTAGCAGTTGAGATCTCCTCAAAGCTAAAGCACTTCATCAAAGGCTGCGCCTTTTGTTTATTGGATAAATTGGCATTTCTTTTCCTTAGTGGAGACCTAAAGACCATTGAGACAAATTTGTAAGGTGAAATCTGTTTCTTTATACATGATTGCCCTTTAAACTTTGGCGGCTGAGGAGGGGATCCAGACATTGTTGAGTCCCAAAAACTAGAGCTATCATCTTCTGTGCTATTTGATTCTCCTTGAAGTGCATCTAGAACAGTTCTTGGTGAAGGCTTTTGCAATTTTCTTTTCGAGACAATGGAATTTTGAACAGGGGAGATTGATGCCTCTCCACTGTTATCACTCTTATTAGACCATCTCGTGCTCCATTGGCCAGTTTCTGCAGAATCAAATCTTCAGATAGTAGGGAATGGAAATTTTATACTGATACAAGTCTGTTTCGGGAAGTAAACTGACCATCAAGATGTTCATATGTAGAATTTAAGGTTGAGTTTTGCAGTGGCCGCTTTGACTTCCCTACTGAAACCACTGCACAACCTTCGGGGGCATGCTCGAAACAGTAACTGGTAATTTTATGTGAAGTTCTAACCCAAAGAAAAAAGTTTGAAGAAAAAAGGGAATATCAAACATCACAGAATATATAATAATTGAGTTTAAGATTATCTAAGGCTTGTTTTATTTTCTCACTCTTTTGAACGTGTTCTGGAGCCAAGAAGAAGAAGAAAATCAGCTGAGATGGACTTTGCTTCCTCAATTAGTCCCCTTCTAACACTCGAGCTAAGTCCTACTTTTGCCTCCAAGTTTACCTGAACAAGGTGATTGCCTATCTTATAAACTAAAATTTTCAGAACATAGATTACAGAATATATATATATATATATATATTATGGCACTGACTGACAGGTTAAACTATCTGCAGAATTTATCTGAAAAAAAAAGGGTTACCTGCTTAGACTGGCAGGTCCTGGCAAATTCTCCAAGCACCGATATAACATGAGCTTTCGCCTGCCGAAGTTTTGACTGATTGTTTCTTACCGATTTACTCTTCTTCGGCTCCTCACCGACTGCATTTTAATACAGAAGCAAAATTGTAGATATTTTAAACTAAAACCATGCTACACATCATGAGCAAATGTGTTCAAGTCTCAACTATTCAAAAAAAAAAGAAAAAAGAAAAAGAAAGACTAAGTTAAACCTATGAAAACATGATTAATTTGAACTGGCAACCGAGAAAAGAAAAGAAAAAAGTCTGATGTCGCAGTTGACATTGAACTTTGATATTTTGTTAAGTTAATGAATGTACGAACCAAGAACATGTAGTGCAATAATGTCGTCATTTGGACGAGCTACAACTCTGATTGCCCATGACAAGAGTTCCTTGCTGTCATCTGGGTTTAATGAGATGCCAATGAGTATCTTAGCAGGATTTGAAGTCACCATTTGGGGACACAAGTTGGCCGTGAAGATCCAAGCAACTAAATATTTATATACAGCAAAAGTGAATATGGTGATTCATTCTTTTTTAAAGATTCTCGTCGACCATAAAAGCTTGGGAAAGACTTAGCTTAAGGATATGTGTAGTAGAAGCAACAGCATGATTAAGGTCAGTTAGAAAGTGTGTCCACATTGGATTATTCTTGTTAAAGAAGCATAAAAGCCTTTCAGAGATGGCAAGAGAAATGTGATTAATGTCATTGTTTCCTTTTCTTTCACTTTTATCTCTGAACTCTCAAGAGTTTTGGGAGTGAAATATTCAATGCGAGGGTTAGGTGCTTTCGGGTATAAGCAAAGGTGGTGGGCGATGGCAATGGCAATGGCATTGGCCTTGGCTCTTGATTTGTCTTGTTATATAAGCCAAAGATCAAAACAAGTAAAAAGATAGTATTACATAGTTGGGATTTGGTAGAAGGGTCGTGGCACTCAAAAGAGCTCTTCACTTTATCATGAATGAAACGTTGAGAGGACACTAACGCTTTTCAACTTCCTCCCCTAGAAAGAGAGAGAGTGATTGATTCCCAATGATGGCGCTTGCTTGGCCAGACTGATGATTACTATAATAATGGGAAATTTGCTAGATTTGTCTTCAAAGTATTACAAGGCAAAGCTTCGTGCCAAAGAAAGACCATGCCACTCAGTGTGTATATTTTATATATGTATACTGCCGCAATAGGAAATAAAAGAGAATGGGATTGCTGATTTTGAAATTCAGATCTTAATTGTAAATGTTAAAATTCTAATCTTAAGTTTATGATATTGATATTATAAATGAAGGGTAACTACACATCTTTATTTTCTTTTAATTAACAACACTATTAAAGTTTCTTTCAACTGGACGTAATTTTGATTGATATAATAATAAATTTAGCCTTTGATGTTTATATATTTTGTGTAAATATTGACAAAATGTGTAAATATTGTAGGTTAAATTTATTTAATCAGGATGAATTTGACATAATGGGTAAAATTTGTTTTATACTAAAAAAACATATGTACGATTGACGGAAAATATTAACATTATGAATAATTGTCCTTAATTGCTCACTCTCAAAATTAATGGAAACTAAATTACTCTGACTTCAAAGTTTTGATTTATATTTTCTCACTTACCAGACCAAAACAGCTACAACCTCAATCAATAATAATATTATAGTAATTTCATATAATTATAAATAATACAAAAGCCAATACAACTCACTTATAGAACAGAACATCGACATCATTATACATAGTTTGTTGTTCTTATATAGGTTAAATTCATCCTCCCAAAACTTCATTCCCAACTCTACTATTTTTTTAATATGTAAGTAAATTTTTATTTGTTTTGTTTTCTTTCAATTTTGTAACCTTGAGATATTGGAATATTATGACCTTAAAAGTAAAACATAGCCAAATATAGATGAGAGATTGTCTAAATTGAGACATGAAGATTAAGATACAATCTTCTTTTCTATTTCATATCTTAAAAGAATTAAAAACAGTTAGTTTAGGGGATTTTGTGAAAACAATCAAAAATAAAATCGTAATAGAAATTTTACTTAGTTTCTGAGCATGATCTTCCGTCATTAGTTAAGTATTTTTAAAAAACCCACCGAAAACCCAAACCCATATTACATGGACCATCCATCACGTTTGCATTGTTACAAATAATAAGTATTTGTTCTGTCCTCCTCCATGATCAGCCACTAGCCTCAACTTTAATTCCAACTTTCATTTATGGCACCTTTTTCTTTCCTAATTCCTGACCCCATCTCCATGGTATGTTGAAAACTAGTTAGTAAGAAAGGCAATAGGCAGCAGGCAACCTTTGCAAGAAAGAATGTTATCACGTTGGCATACAAGAGAAGGAAGCCTAGGGTTAGGCTTAGGATTTTTTTAACATATTTTCCAAACAGATTTGATGATGAGGGGTATCAACAAGTGAGGAGACAAAAAGGAGAAAACGGTGGTGCAAAAGATATCAGTTCACCTAAACAGGCAGAGAGTCGTAGAAGGGTAAGAGGAAGAGGAAGGTTGTTGTGAAGGTAGAGAAGGCTAAGTGTAGAGAGTAAGTGCTCAAGGTTTTCAATAGAGAAAGAAGATCCCTTTTTCATTGTTATGGAGGGTATTTATAAGTGAAGTCTTCTTGTCTGATAATGGTGATCATACATGTACAAATGGGGGTGAAATTTATTAAATTTAAGTTTGGAATCACTTAACCCTTTGACAGGACACATACATCTTGCACGCACAAGTGCTCGAACCCGGGACCCTTAGAATAAACAAAATCCTCTTTTTCACTAAAACTACTTGTTGGGTTCTCTACTTAAGCATTTTATTCTAATGTAATTAGCTAACCTATATAAAGGTCTCTTACCATATACCTTGATTAATAAAATTTCAATTCTTTGAGTTTATTTCTCTTTTGTTTATGTTAGAAGTAGGTCTCTTCATTATCAAGTGTTTTTATTAATATGCGAGATAAATTGAGCTTAAATTAATAGTTGTGCCGAGTTAAATTGTTGAGTGAATTCATTCTCTAAGTTAGATTACATAAAAATAAAATTGTTAAATTAGAACTACATAAAAAAAAATGATATTTTGATCCTCTTTCTTTCCTTGATAATTTCGCATTACTACCGTGTTCTATTCCTGGTTACAACAACATACGCGACAACAATATTGTAATAAAGGCATACCCAGTCGTCTCTTTCATATAACAATTAAACTATTTGTCAAACATGCTTGGCAGTGTCCCCGTGATGGTTGTAGGGATCATGCATTTCTTGCACCTCCATGGGACCAAACACGCCATAGCTTTCCTCAGGACCACCATCATCGTCGTCACTTGTTTGATCAAGTGCTAGTAATTCTTCCTTATACTTAATGCTGTCCATTCTCGCCTGAAGAACCTTGCCTTCGCTGCCGTACCCTTTAAGCATATGAACCACTTCTTTCATGTTTGGCCGCTTCTCAGGTTCACTTTGCACGCATAGACAAGCAACACTAATAGCTTGTTTCAATTGGTTTTCATCAAAATTTCCTCGAAGCTTCGGATCGACAAGATCTTTAAACTGCCCTCTAGCTACGAGTGGCTCAGCCCACTCAGTTATACTCCTCTTTATACCACCAGGCAACTTCTCTATAGGCTTTCTTCCAGTGAGAAGCTCAAGCAAAAGAATTCCAAAACTGTAAACATCGCAACCATCGGAAACCTTTCCCCACATGGCGTATTCCGGAGCAAGGTATCCTAAAGTACCCTTAACACGGGTTGTCATGTGGCTTACGCCTTCTGGGATTAGCTTTGCAAAGCCAAAATCAGCAACCAGCGGTTCAAAATCTGAATCCAGCAAGACATTGCTTGCCTTGATGTCTCTGTGAATGATGTGTGGTGTTACCTCATGGTGCAAGTACCTACATACATACATATATATGAAAAGATGTGTGTTTAATTCTTTATATATTGGTAAAGAAAAATCCAACTTCATACTGACTCTAATTTGAGCCAATCAGCTTAACAATATGAGAGTCGAAGCTTCACGGGCTTTAGTTAAAGTCCTTGTACATCAGATGATAAAGACACAAATATATATGAAAATTTTTATGCTTTGACTAAGTAAATGCGTTATATACTTAACAAAAGTAAAACTTACGATATGCCTTCTGCAGAACCAATTGCGATCTTCATTCTCTTTTTCCAATCTAATTGAACCTCACCTGCAAATTGGCCTTGCAGATGAGACAGCAAGCTAAGATTTGGCATATAATCATAAACTATGAGCCTTTGGTCAGTTCCAACACAGTAACCCCTCAGACCCAACAGATTCTTGTGCCTAACCCTTCCAAGAACTTCAACTTCCACTGCAAACTCCATTTCAGCTTTTACAGTCATGGATTTTAATTTCTTCACAGCTATCTGTACCATACATTACAAGAACCGAGACCTTTAGGCTTGCTGGTAGAAAGTAGAAAATTAACAAAAATAAATCATCACAGGATCAAATACATCCATAGATAACCTGAAGATCATCACTGGTTTTACCCCAGTAAACACTGCCAAAGCCACCTTCCCCAAGTTTGTTGTCGTCGCAGAAGCCATTGGTAGCAGTGTGCAACTCTTTGTATGTAAACATTCTCCATGTTGTATTCCCTGGAGTAACTACACTTACCCTACAAAACCAAGGCTAAAACTTTTCAACAAATCGATTCACTACGGAAAGAATACTGATCAATATATACGAAGATGGGCGCTGATTTTTGCATACCCTTCATCTTCTTTATCCGAACCACAGCAACTACAGGTTGATCCCATAGCTTTTAGGTTATGAGGGTTTGTGTTTCTGAATTGGCAGATTTGCCTTTTTAAACCAGACTTACAGGCATATCTGAATTTGGTCAATGGGGTCAGGCGCAGTGGCCGCCTCTAGCCGGCGTCTGTGTGTCATATATAAAAGTAGCTTCAACGGATTTAACTAAGCGGAACCTGTTTTATAATTATTATTTACAATTGAATATATATCTTAAAAGATAAGTCAAACTTGCACACCATGTATACAACCTAAATAACTTGACATGAGATTGTTGATGGTTAAACTTCTTGTGCTGAACCAATCAATATCATATTAATTTGAGTTTTAAAATCTTTAAGGTATTTTGGGTGAAGTTACTTTCGGTCATAAATCATTTTGGATTTGGATCAAATTAAGTTTGAATCATTTCAGTTTCACGTCATTTTGGATTTTAGAATTAAATTTCCCATTTCATTTTTAATTTAGGTTTAATTTACTACACAAATTATATTAATTGGATCTTTTTACATTCAAGTTATTTTTATGTGAACCCAACAAGTGGCTCCAGTGAAAAAGAAAATGTTGTTCATCCTAGGGATCCCGGGTTCGAGCACTTGTGTGTGTAAGGTGTGTGTGCATTGTCAAGAAGTTAAGAAAATATGAAGAGATATTACCATGTAATCACACCCGTATATTAAAAAAAAAGTTATTTTTTATGTTTTAGATTTGACTATTAAAATCCATAAACATCAACTTCTTAATTTTACAATAAAAATAAATTACTATTTTTTTTGGGCATTTAGTCAAATAAATTATTTAATTAGATTTTTTTTGAATTATAAGAGGAGGGTAAAGCCCTAACAACAACGTGATTAAGACGACTTAAATATTGTAGAACTTATATTTTATTGTTAATTTTTTTACAATTTTATTTACAATTATCTTAATATAAAGAATTTTTAATGCATTTTAAAATTGTTTATTTTTTTAAGTGTATTTGATATATTATATATTTTTAAAATTTATTGTATATAATAAAATAATCTAAAAAAATTAATACGAGTTAGGTCGGGCTCAAGTTTGACTTCTATAATTCGGATCAAATTTAGATAAAATTTTTGTGTATGTTTTTAAGCAACCATTTTTGGAGTTACTAAATTTGAAAAGTTAAAAATATTAATGAGATTGGATTTAATGTGATTGCTGTCTTTTTTTTTTTTTTTTAAGGTATTTACCCAAAATTAATCTTTCATATTCTGTAGATTTATTAAGAGGTGGATATTGGTCACGAGTTTTAAAATTGTTTCATTTTTAAAATGAAAATGAAAGTCTATTAAAGTAGGAGAGATTATTGTCATTTTAAGTGACTCTCGTGGCTATGTGATGCAATCTTTGAATGTTTCACAATGATGCTCTCCTCATGATGGAGGGAGTGTTCATGGCATAAAAGATACTTAGGCTAGGGGTATGAAAGTATTTTTGTTCCTTTGAAGATCAGTTATTATCTTGGAGGTACTATCGATGTTTTAAATATTTTCTGCCATTTTGTTTTCTTCTACCATGTTTGACCAGTTGCTATCATATGTCCTAAAATCTTGCACTATTTTCTGCACTTTTTTTAGTTTCCTGTTTCTCTGTGAGCATATGATGTTAGTTCAAACTTCGCTTTCTGACTACAACAGTTTTGTCTTGTCTTTCTGTCTCTCGGGGTCTCCTTGTCTTAATAATTATTCGTAATTTACAACCGGCACTTTGATTCAACAAGCGCGATTTGATTTATAAATTCTGTTTGTACTTTGATTTAATTGGGTAAGTACAATTTTTTATTCAAAATCATGCCAAGTCAGTTGTATATACAGTTTTACATTATTGCTGCTTTTAGTTTCATGCGTGGTTGTGGAAAGCTTTTCATGAAACAAAAACTTGACAGTCAACGGATATGGAGAAACCAGTAGTAACCATTTTGTTTTTCTTTCTCTGTTTCTGGTCTCTTTGTTGTTTTCAGTTTCTAGCTTCTCTAGTTTTCATGGCTCCAACTTCAATCCCAGCCCAGCCCCTGTCACATTCCTCACCACCCGCTTCCTTCAGTCCTTATTTCCCAGGTAATCTATTACATTTTGTTCTTCATATGATTTATTATCTGATATTCATGCCTACTGTGTACAAATTGTGACATGACTATGGCCCCAAAGACTGTTTTTTGGGGGGCAAAAAGGGTTCTTAGTCAGTTTTCGGTGATGTTTCCTTGTTCCTTGAGCATGTGAGGCGGATGGGACTTGAATCTAGGAAATAGTTTCTTTCTTATAAATTAGAACAATCAAGATTAAGCCTTTCCTGTATTCTCATTGAACCCCAAAGAAGACCTGAAGTTATGTGCAGATACACAATGGGTACAACTTCAAGTCCTGAGAGTTTACATAAGAAGAGACACCTTTCCATCAAAGGGCCGTTGAAAAAGGAGTTCACATTTCCTGCTGGTTCAGCCCCATTCAACAGTTGTCATGCCTCTACCATTGTTGAGGTTGTGCAATTCAAAATGATCTTGTGTTTTGTTACTTTGTAGCTTTCAATTGTCCACATCGTCTCATATACTTTTGCTATTGATTTACTACATATGCAGGTTAGTAAAGGTCACTTCTTAGTTGCTTATTATGGAGGGACGTCTGAAGGAGCACCTGATGTCAAAATTTGGCTGCAGAAATACCAAGTAATCATTTAATTCATGTGGCGAATAACATGATCTTTTATCTTTTACCATTCTCTTTCTTTATGATTGTATAGAAGAATGGCAATATTTGTGGTATAAATGCCCCTCTCGGCTTGCTCTCGGTCATCCCCTGGTCTTTTATATTTTGTCTGCTCAGACTATGGTTCCAAGGCCCCTTCCACTTTCTACATGTGCTTCTTACTAGCATATTGGTCGTTCGACAATATTTGGATTATTTTAAGAATTTTTATGTGTTTACTAAAAATTTGGCAGGGTGGCCGCTGGTATACACCTATTGTTATGGATGAAGAACCTAATGTTCCAATGTGGAACCCTGTACTATTTAAGCTTCCATCAGATGAGTTGTTATTATTCTATAAAGTAGGCCTGGATGTTCAAAAGTAATTGTCTAAGCTTCAGTTTCTGTTTTTGCTTGCATACATATTTACATAAGTTTGTTAACACCGCTGAGTTACCTCATTTTATTGCATTATCAAGATCTAGATGAGCTTATTATAGGATTTTCCCTTCATGGATTGGTTTGAATCCTTGCCATGCCGTGCCATGACATATCTGTTGAAAATTAGCAACTGAAGCTAAAAGTTTGGCTGGCCGGAGCCCAGAGGCATACATGGTGAAGTGGATAACCTATAAGTGACTTGCTGGTGTGATTTAGCTGACCAGAAATATTCAAATATAATGTTATAATTTAGATTCTGTAACAAAAATGCTCTTCTGTTGAAGATTTAATTTGTTGTTGAATTTGATTAGTCCTCCAACTTTTGAACATTTAAGATTCAATTTTGAGCAGTGTAGCACTGAAAACGCTGGTTTTTTGTTTCTGAAATATACTTTGACATTCTTCACTTCAGATATTAATATTCTACAGCACATGTCATCATGAATGAATCATTTGCAGCATTTTCTTGCCTTCTTCTCACTGTTGGCTTAGTAAAATCCAGGTGGAGTGGCTGCATGAAACGATCATATGATAAAGGTGTTACTTGGACACAAAGAGAGCAGCTTCCTCCAGGCATACTAGGACCATCTAAGAACAAGGTCTGATTATTATGACTATAGTTATGACCTACATTCCAATTTACTGTGGTATGAAAAACTCTTATGTGTTCCATTCCCTCATCTGCAGCCTCTGTTGTTGCGGAACGGGGATTTGCTCTGTGGATCGTCGGTGGAGAGTTGGAATTCTTGGGGGGCGTGGGCTGAGGTTGTAATGAGGATTTCAACTACATTAGCAGTTAAGAGTCCTTATCATGTATTGACAAGTTTTGTATATGGCATGGAACAGGTGACGCCTGATTCTGGAAGAACCTGGAAGAAATATGGCCCTATATATGTTAAAAGCCAAGTCCTCAGTGTGATTCAACCAGTTCCTTACCTAACTGCAAAAGGGACCTTGCGTCTTTTAATGCGATCTTTTAACAACATTAGTAGAGTTTGTATGGCAGAATCATTTGATGGTGGACGGAGTTGGGGTTATGCCATACCTACTGAACTTCCCAACCCAAACTCAGGTTGGTATTAATGGAAAACTTGAACCCTTCTGATTTCAATTGTTTACAAAATACCTTCAACATTGTTGATCAGGTATTGACGGGGTGAAGCTGAGAGACGGTCGTCTGCTACTTGCTTATAATACAATCTCAAGGGGTGTACTTCAAGTTTCCCTATCCAAAGATGATGGTGATTCATGGCAGGACAGCTTGACGTTGGAAGAAACTCAAGGAATGGAATTCTCATATCCTGCTGTTATCCAGGCTAGTGATGGCTTAGTTCACATCACTTACACTTATAACAGGACCCAGATTAAGGTAACTGCGTAATGATTCCCTTTTCTCATTTCACCAGAAGTATAATTTCCATTATATTTTTCTATTGACTCTGCCTGAAATCTGTCTTTGCAGCATGTTGTTGTTCAACCGAATTGACCAAGTGAGTGAGAAAAAAAAAACCAATGGTTTAGTTGGAGCCCTGGGTATAACCATTTTAAAGCTACCTGAATCCCTCTGTTTCATCATTCAAATATCTGTGCTAGAGTAGTGCCACAGCTTTTGATGGCAATTTGTGATGTAAAACATAAGTGCCTGTTTTGACAGGCTTTGTGCAGATCCAAAGGCAACAGCATCATTTCAATGCTTTCTAATGTAAGGTGATATCAGTTTGGTTTGATGAGTTTTTTTTTTTTTTGAACTTAGTTATCTGTTTTTTCATATTAATTTTTTTATTTTAACAAAATGAACATTATTTTATTTAAAGTTTTTTCATAAATATTTAAAAAAATATTCAACAAATTTTAAATTATTTCACTATTTTAAATATAAAATAATTGTTTTTATACAATAGAAAAATTAAAATTAATTATATATTAAATGAAAAATAAAATTCGATTCGGTTTTAGGTGACTGTGATTTTTAAACTTGCATTCCATAAATCATCCAAATACCTTGAGTTGAGTCAATTTTTTATTTTTCTTGCTCAACCTTAATTAAGGTTAAGCCTCTCATCTTAGCAATATGTTCGGAGTAGTTTTGGTAAAAAACAAAAATTTCATGCTACTTTTGATTGGAGTGTTTTTTTTATAGTGTTTTAATATACGAGTTAGTAATAAAATAATTTTAATTGATAATATTTAACTACTCACATGTTTTGTTTTAGAAGAATAAAAAGAAATTTCATTCTTATTTTGGAAATATATATATTTTTTTTACAAAAAAAAAAAATTACTCATTCCTATGTTATTATAATGAGATGCCAATGTAAATGTGCCTAGAGATTTCATTCAAAGGGCGTACTAGTCAGAGAGTCACAGTCCCTTCCCTTCCAAAATCATTCTCTCTCTAGAAGCAGGCAACCACTCGCTTCTCCATTTTCAGAATCTTATTCAGATTTGATGTATGATTATATGTTTCACCATCACTGACTTTTAGGAATTTAAAACATAAGCATGAGTGATCGAATATCCTAAAAAAGCCCTTGTTTCACCTAACCTTTGGGTTTAGGAACAGCAGTCGTCATTTTGGAACCTACTTCAGACCACTGTGAGGAAGGGGCTATTGATAGACCACGCAATGTAGTGGGTTCAAAACCTATATGCAGCAAATGGGAATAGGCTCAAGAGTCTTACACATCTTCATCCCAAGCTCAGAGAGCTTTTACATGTGTCACCCGCCTTGCTTCTCCATGAAATAATAAAAGAAGCTCAGTCCTACTAGCTCTGGCAGCTCAATCACTGAGCAGAATGAAGCTTCTAATGTCCTTAAAGACGCAAAGAAAACAAACTAATCAATGAGGAACGAGAGATAAATCCGAGCGGAGACCTGGTCAACTTGGAGCAGACCCTCAAGGTTCTATAAATACCAAAGGCTAAGGTATTGACCAAGCATCAGAATGTATCTGGAAGCACAAACGCTGGTGCCCTCTAACATATTTTCTACCTCGTACCTCCTGGACTGTCAATAAGCAATTTTATAACCATTCGTCACAAATATACCTCAACAATGTAACATATATATGTTATAAATAAATAACATGGGCATAGTATGAGTCTAAAACCTGTATCTATCTATATATGTAAACCTGTACAACTACAATCCTTTCTTCTATAATAAACCTGTACAACTACAATCCTTTCTTTTATAATACGAATAATAAGGGATATAACACGATTAGTTTCCACGATAATAAGACCAGAATTTTGGTTTTGATAGTAGGCTTTAGTTCTTCCATCATCTATATGTTCAAATCCATTCATTAATGTTATGATGAGTAAATATTACACAGTCGAGTTAAAACAGAAAATCAGAGTGATGAGGCCCCGACACACGGGGTTTAAATTTTTAATACCTCAGGAGTATTTTTAAGGCTCGTGGGTTACACAGCTTGCGTGATGAAACCCCACATACACGAAAATAAATAAGCAGTTAGTAAGGTTTCAGAGCTAAGCTAAGCTCTTGTGGTCCAAATACTAAGGTTTTGACCCTTAGGGAAATGCTGCTCAAGATCGGGGATTCTAGATCCTGACTTAACCAGAAGGTGGTGCACCGCTCACCTGCTATTGTACTTAAAAATGTCTGACCCCCAGTGGAGAAGCTCAGCCAGTTTATTTTTTATTATAAAGAGTGAAATAAGATCAGTCATCATAGGGCTCCGCAAAAAAGTCGGGTTCCTCTGGTTTTTGTAATTTAGGCATCTCAACATCTTTCATTTTTTGAGCTCCTCTCCTAGTGTTTGCTGCAAACCTCGATGCTAATATTGTGACTCCAAGGTTCAGTTTTGCCTGAGAAGGATTGAAGCCTGCGGTGAAATTCTTCTCTTTCTCCTGCCCTGTCTCATCATCCTCTTTCTCATCCAAAGAAAGTGATTCTGTCATCAGACTGTTCTCCATCATCCTCCTTTGGTACCGACGCCAAGCAGCCTGTATGAAGCAAGCTGCCCATGTCCTCCAATGGTGGGAGTAAAATCGGAAGGTGTGCTGTAGTTTCTTGCTATGAAGCCGTCTAAATTGGTTTGCTACGAACTTGAGATCTTCAGCACGTAGTGCAAATGCTTCAACCTCAACTAAAGCTCTGACTGTTCTTGTAGAAGAGGGTAAGTTCATGGTGGATTTTGGTAGCAAAGCCCATGCAAGCAGTTCCTCTCCACAAAAATCTCCAGGTCTCAACACAATTGAGTTGAAGAAACCGGTTCGACCACCATTTGTTGTAGAACTCTCTAATCTACCTCTAATAATGAAAAGCATTTCTGTCACAGGGTCACCCTCACGAACAAGATAAGTACCCTCAGTGCTCAAGGACGATACTAGCCGTTCACATATTGCATCAAGCAGCTGATCATCCATTTGGGAGAAGAAAGGGACCTACAAATGAGAACAACTTCAATGAAACTAATTATCATTTAATAAAGAAATATCACACAGAAGATTGCACAATTCTTATGTATAAACACATTAATGTTTTGGAGTCAAATCTAATATAAATGTCCGCAGCAACATTATTGAGGCTGACATATTAACGTTTGAAGGAAGATCAAACCATTAGAAGGAATTCTTGCAAAACGTAGAGCACGCATGGGTTCTTATTCCACCTAAGAGACAGGTTCCAAGGAAAGACCGTATGGCTAATGAGGTGGATAACCTAGATCTTAATTAGATGAAGGCTTTGCAAGGAGGGAACTCATGTTAAAACAGAAGAGGCTGGTTTTTAAATTGATAATTATATGACATAAATTACAACATGGACAATCTCCCATCAAGACTGCTTTTCAAGTAGAAACATCTATGACGTAAGTAAACAAGGCTGTTTGAAACTCAAAAAGAAATTGGTATGGAAAAGCTACATACACGTCGAACAAGGTCCAAGCATAAGTGGCGTTGAATATCACGACGAAGATCAGCAGGTAAGCCATGCAAGATGGCTTCTTCATTAACTCCCCGAGTTGCAAGCCATTTATACTGAACAAAACGTCTAACACGATGTCTTAAATCTTCAGGGAGTTGGCGATGGCTCATCCACTCCTCAGTGTCCCTTCGCTTAAGTCTCCATTCCTCTAGTCTCACTGTGAGGGATTGCAAATAAGTCTGTATCAGAAAAACAAATGTAAACTATCAGACCGTATAAAGAACAAACAGAAATAATTGTTTCAATGACGATAAAATGAAGCTTAATGTAGGATATTCTGAACTACAAGAAACTAGATAGAAATACACCCTACTTCATATTTCATTGGTTCCAATTAGGGGAAGAAAGAAGATATGAACTGTTAAAAAAGACAACTGAAGAAAGATAGTCCCACGAGGTCAAGACAATTTTGACAGATGAAACTAAGTAATGGAGAGATACAAACACAAAATCCATTCATGAACACATCACCAGGATGATAGAAAACATATATCACTTCATTTGAGTTACTAGAAACAGTATATGAAATTTGATTTCGTAAGGCAAAACTCAAGGATGCAAACTTTTTATACCTGCATGTTGCCAATCAAGTGGGCAAACAGAACAAGACCCAGGATAGAAATAAGTATAGCAAATAGGGTCTCCCCAATAAAAGTGCTTGTTGACAAATTCTGGCCATATGAACTGAGACAACAAGAAAATAAAAGGCATGTATTAACATTAGCAAACACAAGAAACTCATTGAATGGCACATGCTATCTTATTAGATCAGCTAAACCAAAACTTTTTGCAAAGCAATTTCCTGTCAAAAAATATAGAAAAAGGTGCAAATGCTCTACGAACCTTAAGTAGCATTTCATGATATTAGGCATTAAACAACTGACATAATATGGAATCACAAGTTGCTGGTCATTATCAGTTTAAATTTCAAAATAGTAACTAGATCCTACAGTATGCCTGTCTTCTACTTCAAAGAGTCACATAAAAAATGCAACCTATTTATTTTGAATGCCATCTACTCCTAACTAGCATAGAGAAACATAAATTTGACCAATACACATCTCAGACGCACATCTTAAGGGGAAGGTTTACATCTTTGTGTCTACTATTCCAAGAATAGTATCTCATCAAACACAATGATAAAAGTGGATAATGCAACATCACAGGCAATATATCGAGGGGATCACTGAAATTGACATAATTTCCTTGATGTGCTACAAATATCTTTGAGATCGAGTGGCTTCAGAGTCATTAAGCAGGTTCCCTTCTAAAGCCAAATGCATATTGCAATATGCCTCCTGCCTCAACATGGTCAGCACAGTCCTGTGAGCCTTCAAAAATGCTAACTGGCTGTTCCCGTGGACTTGTGTTTCTTTTCTCAAACAATTTGCTGAAACTGCTCAATTTTTTTGTGCTAAAACTAGATAGGGAACAAAGGGGGAAGCTGTGGAAAGGGGGGGAGGGAGATTTTCATGGGAATTTATCTCCATATCTTTCCATCAAAATTCGGCTAGAATCACAAAATTATAGTCCAGTGTATAACTCTTATACTTTCCAGTGATGCAAGGTAATAGACCAAATAGAGAGACAGACAGAGGGTTCCAAGGAAGAAAGCTGGACTGAATAAATTATGTTTAGCAAGGTATTTCCAATCCCAAATTCATAGATGAACCACGACATTTTCCTTACGGCCATACAAACGAGCATGATATCATAACAAGTAGATAATGTGAAAATAATTTCAAAATAGAACACTTACTAGCATCACTAATTTTTCAACTTTTTTGGTGGAAAAGATTAAATTAGCTAAAGATACTTTCTCCATGACTTTAGGACATAACCTTGTCAGAAAATAGAGGCCTTTCTGTAAGTTCTTATGGGCAAATTTATCAGTCCAACAACTCAAACATTTCTCATGAGAGAGTTTCGGAATGGAAGGAATTTCCATTTTTACCTTGCATAATCGCTTTATGGCTCACTACATTTTTAAAGGCAAAAACAGCAAAAGCCAACAAAAATTTTGCTCCTAATAAAAATAAACATGCAATTCTACAGAACTGAACTTCCATATAAGTGCAACCACCATGCAGCAATTGCATCATAACAGTCATTTGATTGAACTTAAATCATATCTAACTAGACTCTCACAATATTGTCATAATATCACACACAATGTGGTTGGGGAAATTCCATACAGCTACCATATTAGGACACAAACTGTAATTTGTAAGCGAAGCAACAAAATCTACTAATCGAACAGTTTGGTTGCACTCATTAGCCACCAGGAGATTACCCAAAAAAATGCATCAGTATATTCAGAGAATAAAGACAAAGCTAATACAAATTGAAAATCAATATTATTGTCCATAAAATTTAATAAATTCATACCTAAGTTGCTGTAAGCCCCACCATAAGCAATAGAAATACTTCTCAAGAAAGCCCTTGGCGACAACATTCTTTTTTACTGCACTTTCAAATATGCCAAACTGGAAATCAATATCGTTGTTGGGATCACATTGATTGAACACATCTGTGACTTTTGCCCATGTATTGCGATCACTACGGCCAAAAGTGTCGCAATCTAAATAGGACAGGTAACATCTGTGAGAAGCAAATTCCTTTTTGCAAATTTTCTTCCAGCATGAAGTATACCTGTCAACAGAGAGCACATACCATGCTGCCCCAACGACCTACATAAAAAGGCATTTTTTTTGTGTAAAAACTAGCAGAGGGTAGGAGGAATTAAATGGGGAAACAAAACCAGGCGGTCATTGTCAAAGAGAGAAAATATACATGTCGACACGAAAGCAAAGGAAAAGCTAATAATAGAAGTAACAAGACTACATACATGACTAGCTAACATGAATAAGAGAAGATTGTAGGCAGCACCCGCCCACGCCGTCTTTGTAACCACTCCAGTTGCTTTAATAATTTGAGAACTTAAAGGAAAAATCAAGTACAATCTCGGAATGTACTGAATCAGAACAATTAATGCAAGGGCATTGTTTTTATGATCAGTCCGAGGACTTCTTGTTGCTGGAATGATAAACCAGATAACTATCTGCAAAAAATGATTAAATAAACTGAGATATCATCTTTTTCATCTTTAGTACATGATGCATTAAACTGGAAATCAGACATGTAATTATTAACCATTTTATCCAAGGATTGGGATGTAGTGACCCAGGGTAATTTCAAGATCTAGCATGGTATGTTTTGCAGAGCCTGCCGAGAATTATCACAATAATTAAGAAAAAGGAAACAAGAAAATTATGCTAGAAGACCACAAACGTAATAGTGCTTCAATAAAAGGATAGGGAAATACATGGAGTTAACCATGACATTTGAATCCAAGGCTAAAGCACCCAACTTCAAAATATCCTTGAATGGCAAAGGGTTAATTACCATAAATAAATTAAAAAGGGGGAGACAACTAATCTTCTAAACAAATGTAAAATGCACTCACACTCCAAATAAGAAACAGAGTGAGTTAAGAACAACAAAACATTTTATGCTCCATATCTGTTAATTAAGAAAACCAAAATCCTTATGGTCTAGAATGGATAATTACATAACCTCTTCAAAAATGTATGTTTATGCAAAATGAGTAGAAGTATCCATAATATTTTGAAAACAATGTCATAAGCTAGTTGGTGGATTCTAGAGAGCAGTGTGGGAAACCATAAAACCACAATTAAAATCCAAGACATAGTGCTTCAAGTTTGGAATGGGAGTTATTTACAATCTATTTTACTATAATCACCATTGAGTTCGTGTAATAGAGTGACACAAAATAACAGAGGCAACTAATTTTCTTTTTTCTATCGATGATTAAAGTAGGTAACTAATTTTTATGATAGGTCTTTTTGGAACAAGAATTGTGTAATTGAACAAATACCTGAGGAAGAGGAAGTGTTGCAATGAAATCAATGAAGAAATCAGATCTAAGGTACCTCCGTGCAATCTTCTTAGGGTCCATTACAAGTTCACCCCTTCCAAACACTCTAGTTGATGAGTTTGGTGCAACATAACCTGTTCTAAATTTTATGATTATGTGCAGCAAATAAAAAATATCAGCAACAGTTCGAAAGCAGGTAACAACAATTCGCAAGTTTGTATCCATCTTTATGCATGAGGAGTTTGCATCCCCTCCAACGGCAGGCAAATAAAAATACAATGGGTCGATGAAAAGTGCCACCAAACATGAAATAATGAAAACCCAGTTCCATTGCAATACAATCTCACTGCCAGGATCAAGAATTCTCTTGTACCAAAGTGCATTATCATGTGGCAAAACCTTTGACCTTCCGATTTTCCCCATTTCAGGAATTCTATTTCTTCCTCCATCCATTCCAATCTCCGGTTTTAGCACTGAAGAAAATGAAATCTTGTACCCAGAAGATGACTTTTCAAGGAATGATGGGTCATTCTTTCCCCATGGTTTTTCTTTATGTCGTTTTCCATCAGAGTAGAACCTAGAAATAAACAAGTTCCACCACAAATTGGTCAAAAAGAAGTATTTCATAACAATTCAGTTTGACAAAACCTTTCTTCTCAGTTTTCATTCATGCTTAGTACAACAATATAGTAAAATCATCCGGAATGTTCATTTATTTCCAAAATTTTCACTTAAATGACCAAGTCCATTCAAAGGGATAAGACCCTTTAGCTTTCTTTTTTAAATGGAATTTATGTTTTACTATGATCTACTCCCGTGAAAATTGAAAACCAAATATACTATTTCCACTTGAATAAAAGTTCTAACTTCAAGCAAAAAGATAACACCCAAATGTAAAAGTTTCCTTTACTACATTGAACACAGCCAAAATATTTTTCAATAACATTCCTCATTTCAGTCTCCTCCAGTGACACCCAAGTAAGAAAAATATTACCCAATTCATCCATATCAATTCATAAAGCTCCTAGTTATCATTAAAACTCCAGCTTACTGTAGTCCCTAATGGAAAATCCAAAGCTGCCAGAACTTTCCAAGCTACCAAACAGCACCTTTTTTACAAAAGAAAACTGCCCAGAAATAAATGTTATATGGAAACAAAGCTAGCAACGAACAGTAAACATAATAAAAAAAAAATAAGCATACGACTCACCTGACAAGCTTGTCCTTCTTCAACTCCATCACCAGCAAGAAGCAGAAGAAGGAAACGCTGTAAATCCGATCTCCAAAACCCTAAACAAACATACCCCAAAAAACAAAACTGAGATTATTAATACTTCGATCTTCCCTTGAATCTGAGGTTTGTTGAAACTGCAAGAAAAAGTAAGCTAATGGATCATGAGAAAACATAAAGAATTATAAATATTGTTGCTGTGTTTCGTGGGTGGAATGGCAAATTGGCAGAGTCACGAGTCCTTTTTGTTTAGATATTCTAACATCTTTGCTTCCGTTTTAATATTTTACTGTTAGATTTTGGACGCAATTGGTTAGGAAGAAAGACGACCGTAAGTCAATAAATACAGGTTGACTACAAACAAAGCAGGCCAGCCCCAAAGTGAAAGTTTCTACATTTTTAAACGACTGTTGCTTTTGTTAAGTTAAACATTAGCATTGTTACATGTAAGAGTAAAAAAAAAGTTTTTTACCTAAATATTATAAAAAAATAAACAATTACTGAAATGGGATAACTAGGACATTATTTACGAAACTAGGTAAATTACACAGTAAATCTGACCAATCAACATACCAACTTCACCTACCACCAATGATTGTATTAATGATTTGTTTTGAAAAATAATAATTTTTTTTGGTAATGCTTGAGCAATCGACGGTATCAATGTCTATTAACCCTGTATATTTATATTATATAATGTAAAAAATATTTTTTATTTTTACCGTCAACGTATCAAGCGGTATCGAAATAAATTAATATATAATTTCTTTTTTTACTTTTTAAAAGATTAAAAAATGAAAAAGTAAGTCCTAACTCATGACAAAAAGTTAAGGCCGTGTTTTTAAAATTTGAAAGAAAAAACCATAGCTAAAAATAAAAATTTGGGTTTTTTTAGAGTTTAGATAATTTTTTTAATTGAGAGAAAAAATAAAAAAATTATATATTTTTTAATTTTTTTCAAAAAAGCAAAAGCATTTTTTAAGCAATTTCAAAGAAAAAAGTGGGAATAATCAATTTTTTTGCAGATATTCATTTCGATTGTGTTATTTTAGAAACATTTGTTGGGTGTACTTTTTAAACTCGTCAGAAAATAGGAACAAGGTTTAATAAGAATGTGTCTGTCGATGATATGAAAGAAAAGATCAGTGCAAAAATTTACCGACGTTGTGGAAGGAGGATGTCGAAACTATTTTACAAATTTTCAGTTTCGTCAAATCCTATCAAAATTATTAAGATGGAACTTTTAAACGATGACGACATCGAGACAATGGCCATATTGTATTGCCCGCTGAAGATGTAATTTCGTTAAGTTAACAATATGGAGTTGAAGACCCGTGTACGGAGGTTCCTAGAGCGTCTATCGATAGGAGATAGTCTATGTGCGATATTGGCATCGATTTCAACGTTGGATATTTAGACCAATACGGTGTTGGAGCGACATCAACATGGGCTGAAATTCCATACCATGTGTGTTTACAGATACATCCTGTCATTATTGAGACTGATGCACATAATGAAGATGGATCCAATAACAATGATCGTTCTAATCACAAAGATGAAGATTTTAGTGACCCCGATATAGATGATGTCCTAGATGATATCAATGACAAAGGTGCAAATGTAGATGATGCCCCTTTCAATCGAAAACTCGAGTCGTAACATCGTCATACGCAATGATCTAGAGCCCACATGTCTATTGTCAATCCCGATGCAGCACATGCTTCTAAGTTCCCCGAGTACTCGAACATAATACCTACTCACTTGAGGTTAGCAGATCCCGAATCGAAAGATGGGCTCTTGGATAATCTTTACCATTTTGGCCCTTTGGATAATTACTATATAACTCCCCAAGCCATTTCTTAATTAAAAATAAACAGCAATTGAACTTATAAAATTTAGTCATTGGTCCTTAATTAATCACAATTTCGACTAAATTATTTAATCGAATTTCAATTCATCTATACAATAACTCCATAAATATCCCTATTTAATATTTACGGATATAATTTATGAAAACAGGATTCCCAAACCTCATTTTTTGACACCGCCCAAAATCAGATTGTTACAAACTTGACTAAACTGTACTTAGGAAAGTCATGAAACCAGACCTGTGATATCACGACATTGATGCTCGATGGGCTTAAAATCTGAAGGGACATTTCAATCAGCACAACCCAAATTTATGTGCAACTCAAGGCAGGTTCTTCTAAATTAGGTAAAAACTTAAAAGTAGTATAAACATGTTTAAAGGAGGTTTTTTATGATTATTAGTTGCTAAATAGTTTAGTTTAAGGATTTCCCACAACAATCATTATGCAATTGCAATTGCAATTTTCTTTGTTGTTTTAGATAGTCTTAATATTATTAGTCCCGTTCGTTGTGGCTTGTTTATCGTCAAGAGTGATCAATCAAATCCATCCACAAGAATTTTGGCTTTCCTTCCAACGCAAACTACACAATCAAATTTCCATTGAGCATCTCCAAAACCTCAGTTTTTTAGTTGATAAATTCTTTAGACTTCGCATTGCATGTTCTTTCCTGTTTGATTCGATTTTAGTTCATTCCTTCCTTAGCTACAATCTTCAAAATATTTTCTTATCTTGTTGTAATAAAAATTATATTACAATTTAACCTATATATTTGCAATATATCGCACTCTTATTTATATTACAAAAAAATTATTTATCTCAATGCATGCACACCAAAAACTGGTCGGCTTAATATATAATATAATGAAAGATAAAGTAAATAAAGTTAACAATTAAATTACATAAAATTAAGAAAAAAAGTGAACCCTAAATCAAAAATAAAAAGAACATGACACCCAAAAATGTTTTTCTCCTAAATAATTGATTGTTATGCCAAATTATTCACGATATACTATAAAAAAAAATAACTTGAATAGGACATTCATACATGAATGGGTAAAGGAATGTTTGATAAATTAGGATTTTTTTGGGGGAATCTAATTCTCGTGTGGAAAACTTAATTAAAATGACAATGCACTGACTTTAACACCCATGAGTATTGGAACCTTTGTAAATTTGTCCTATATCGGTTGAACCTCAACCTTATACCCAAACCTTTCAAACCCCAAGTCCTAACCCATTTTCTTAAAACCCAAACTCCAAATTAGAACATTTGATAAACCCCCATCAAATTATTTTCTTCAACCAATTTTTAATTGGGGTGCCCAAATTTCGGATAAAACAAAATTAGTTTAGCTAACTAAATTAATTCGGTCGTGGTCGGTTAATAATGTTTTGAAAGTTCGGTTAACGGTTAATTCGATACGAAATTGATTAGTTAACTTAATTAACCGAATTAAATAAATAATATTATAATATATAAGTATTCGGTTGGGGGTCGGTCGGTTCGGTTAATTTTTTGAAAGTATAAACTAATCGATCGGTTAATTTTATACTTGTTTTAACCAAAAATCAAAAAATATATAAATTTCGGTTAATTCGATTAACTGATCGAATTAATCGAAAAAGTTTGATTCGGTTAATTTTATCTCCTATTTTAATGAAAGACATCCAAATTAGGAGAGTCGAGGTGAAATTTTAAAACTAACCTCCTATTTTTAATCATGAAATATAGTATGGTGATTGTTTATTTTATCTCTTAATTATGATGTTGGTATATAATTTTTATGCATGAAAATAAAATACATTTTATGGTTAATCGCTTACTTTTTATGAAAAACACCTGTGACGAAGGAATTAGTGATTACTACCTATATATCGACATTGAAGCTTTCAAAAACCAGGTTGATTTAAAAATTATTTAAATTTATAATTAATAAATTATAATATTAATATTATTTAAATAAACAAATTTTATTATTGGTACAAGAAGGATGGATATGTAGTATAAGAAGTGAAGTACAGTGCAGCGTGGGACACAATGTTTGAAGGAGCGTGGAGCCTGCAAGTTTTTATTTTCCTCTTACAGTTTAGTTTGTCACCCTGGAATAATTGCTCCTTCCTATCGCCATGCTTCAGAATTTGAAGCAGACACTTGCAGATAAACCTAGTTTCCATTCTAATGCAAATGATATAAGTGCCACTGCCATGGAAGATGCAAAGGCAAATTACTAGTGTATTATATTTATCAGCCTTTACACGCAAAGCTGTTTTTATACCCAAATAATATATATATATATATATATATATATATAACTCCAAAAGATCTTCTTTGCCAGTCTATCCAACATCGGTTTTTGTGTGTTCATAAGTCATTCCAATGCCACTGTACCTCCTCTTTGAGAAGCTCAAAACCCAGCCCTGTCCATTGACAAACCTGATCTCTAGTTTTATAGCAATTGAGTTGATCTTAAGAAGATGAGTTGGGTGAAACTTTAAAGTCTCATTAGCATTCAATCCAAACTTATTTTTTATTCCAGGGTTCCTTAATTGCGATCTGTTTCCATATGAATTCATTAACTAGTTTGCAGACCTCTGCCACCCACTCATCATGATATGCAAAAGCAATGATTCGTGAATAGAGAATGCATGTGGGAAAGCTCCAAAACCAGAACATCTGTCGTTAATAGTAAGGTTTTCAAATAAAATGATGGTGAAAACTCTAGGATAAAAACTACTACAATTACAGTCAATGGTGGCCAGATTGTTTAAAATCATTTTTTTTAACTAAAGAGGGGTCGTCAAGACTTGCATAGGAGAGGTAAGTGTGAGAAAATGACAGAGCACAACTACATGTTACCATTCTTTTTACGTATGCATTGCAATCTCCACTTTTTTTCTAATTTTTTTCATTGGGTTCAGCAAATCTTATATTTCTATTCCTTGATATATGTTTTGTTCGTTCTTAATATATATTTTTCTTTACAAACTATAAAGACGTTACTTTTTACTATAGATGTGTTTCGTTCTCTTACTTCGGGGTTTTTTTTTGGAATTGATTCAATTTTTTATTAATTATGAAAATTATCCCACCTGTAAAATAATTTACAGAAATAATTCATTTGTTACAATAAATTTCAATGGTGTCATTGTCATTGACGACATCATCTTAATAAATATTCAATCATTTACCAGTTTAAAAAATAATAATTTTCAAGGCAACGCGGCACTAATAAAAATATATTCATATATCATGTTAAAATACTTGTATCTTAAGGAAAAAATATATTTTTTAATAGGTGCTATCATTGTCATTGGCAACATCAACGTTTTTATTTAAGAAAAAAACATGTCAAATCTTTTTTTTGGTGTCAATGGGTTAGAAATTTGAAATTTTTTTTTTGTTGTCGGCCTTGACATTAGCAGCATAGGGTTTTTTTGTCAAAAAATTGAATTCTTTTTTGTGCCAACGTTGCTATGGGCAGTACCAATGTATATTTTCTCAGACTTCTTTTGGTACCACCGTTTTCATTGACAGCATCGAGTTTTAAATTTTTTTTGTTTTTGCTTTGTTTTTTCAAAAAAATTTAATTTTTTTATGCTTCCAGATTTTTGGGCAGCATTGGTCCTTACATATATTGGTTTTTATTGAACATTATTGTAACTGTTCAACCAAAAAAAAAAAAAAGAAAGAAAGAGAAAGAGAAAGTTGTGTTTAGTAAAAGAGAACAGCAATTGTTTTGAATATAAATAACCTAATGTTTTTTTGTATACATTCTTTTTTATGGAGCAATTATAGAAGGTGACATTGGTTGTGTATTTCAAAATCAATAGAGAGTAGAGATGTGATGCAATAAGACTGTAAAGTTAGAAGAAATGAGAAGAAAGATTTGTGCAAAAATAACTCTTCGTTGTGGAAGGGCGATGTCAAGATTATTGTAAGTTTTCAATTTCCTTAGATCCGTGGAAATGTTAAGATTATTCTACAAGATTATTTAGTCTCTCAAATCAAATCTAATCCAACAAATCTCTTTTCGTCCAATTCTGTCCAACATAAAGGAGTCCTACACTTCTTACCATACAACGCTTCAAACAGTGCCATGCGAATACTAGTTTGGAAACTATTGTTGTAAGCAAACTCTGCCAAGCCAAGGGCAGATATCGCTCCCAACTACCACTGAACTCGATCACACAGCTTCATAACATATCTTCCAAAACTTGAATTACCCTCATCGACTGACCATCATTTTGGAGGGTGATAAGTCATACTAAAACTAAGATTCGACCCCAAAGCCTCTTACAAACTCTTCCAAAATCTTAAAGTGAAACGCGAATCCCTATCTGAGATTATAAAATCTGGAACTCCATGAAGACGTACAATTTCAGCTATACAACTCCTCCAACTTTTGCAAAGAATAATAGGTACACACTACAAAAAAATATGCACTCTTCGAAAATCTATCAACTACTAGCCACACTGAATCCTTCTTCGTCGGGTCAATAAGAAAACAAGAACAATAAATCGAGAACAATAATAAGCTGAGAATTGAGAGTTGAGTGTGGAGAGTTGAATTGAATAAAATGAGAATTGTAGGGTTTACATATAGAAAAAAAATAGTCGTTGAACTTTTGCCCGTTGAGAAGTTATTGTTGCCATGTAAGACGCATTTTTAGGAGAAAGAAGAAAACACATCCTACGTGACACGTTTTCTTTGGCAGATCTGTGAAAGTGTGCCATCCAGGACAAATTTTTTTTCTCCCTCCAAAAATAACGTAGATCGGTAAATTTTAAAGAAAACAACATAATTTTCCAAATTTTCAGGAAAACAACATAGTTTTCTAAACATTTTTAAATTAACAAACTGTAAAAAGATATTTTAAAATTTTAAAAAGATATTTATGTAAAATTTTAAACAAACTCAAAACAAATTAAAGTTGTTTTGAACAATTTGTTTTAAAATAATGTATACTATACAATAGTCATCAATTATTAAAATTTTCACTTTAAGTATTAAAAATAAAAAATTGCAATTTAAGCACTTGATTTTTTGTTACTCCCATTAAAATTACAAATGACAAAATGATGTTGTAGTTAAAAATCGATATAATAATAAAATTTAGCCTTTAATTTTTACATATTATATCGATTTGATCATAATTTTAAAAATCACCCTTAAAATTTACAAATAATCTCAATTTGATCCTTAAAATTACCTTCCTCTTCCGCCACTACCATCGTTGATAGTGTGTTTATATTTGAAACTAATTCCACCTCCACCTTTCACCGATCAATTAGACCAACCTTTTGATAATGTGTTTTTATATATGTCTCTATGTGTGTGTGTGTTTTCCCCTCAAATTTCTTTTTCTTAAACTTGTAAATTGAAACCATCTTTTTTTCCAGGTGATAATTTCCAAAATCTCAACCCCTCTCTCTCATATTCTACCCTGAAAGTCTCGTTGCCACAAACTACCGCTGTTACGCAACCTGTTTCCTCGTTGAAGTTAAAATCTGTCACCTTTAGCCTTCAGAGACTCCACCCATGGGCATGCCTCAAATTTTACATCGCAATGCTTCTATAACCCCCATAAGATAGAACTTCACAAAGGAAGCAGCAGAATAACAACACAAAAGGAAGGGAGATTTGTTCGAATGGAAAATGAGTAGCACCTGAGGTTTTGACATAAACTATAATACAAAAGTAAGAATCTCTAAGAAAACTACGACAAGAATGGGAGTTGGGTTCAAAACATTTATAAAGGGGAATTTCAACAATCAAACCTGGTGGGCAGTAATTAAATAATATAGCAGTACTACAGTTGCTGCACAACGACGTTGCTCTGCTGGAGTAAACAAACCCAGTTGAAGTAATGGACCAAAAATATCCTGATACAGCCTCTCCCACCATCCAAGCCCTTTAAGAAACTTCCCTCCGAGGTGGAGATGGGAAGAGGAAGATAATTTTGAGGAGATCATTTCTAAATTTTCAAGACTAAATTAATATAATATGTAAAAGTTGATGAGCTAAATTTATTATTATATCAATTTTTTTAACTTTCAAGTCAGCTACTTTTAATTTATATTTCTATATTTCATGCAAAATTCAAATTAAATCTCTATATTTTAATTTTGATATGATTTGGTACATCGATTCTTATAATGTCATTAGTTAATCTAAATACGTCATTCAGATTAAAATGTTGATATAAATTTTTAAAGATTATTAACACTATTAAAATTCTCTAATAAATTCAGGTCAATTACAATTTTGTTACCTGAATACAAAGTGAGTATTTTTTTAATTTCAATATGAAAATGCCAGTAAATTTAACAAAAGAATTATAACATCATTAACAGATGAACCTAAATTTTTAAATTCAAAAAGTAAAAAGACTAAATTCCTAGAAACAAAAATATGAAGATTAAATATCAAATATATGAAAAGTATAAAAACATTGAGTATATTATAATCTTTAAATTTTTACTCTATAATTTAATAAAAATAAATAATTAACCTTACTAATTTAATTATAATTTAAGATAGACTTATTTTTGTTATCATTTTTAAATTTTTTAAAAAAATTAAAGTAAATACTTTTAAAATTTTTAACTAAAAATAGGCATAATGATAAATTTCACTCTTAACATTTACACATTTTATTATTTTGGCTCTCGACCTTTAAAATTTAATCAAATTATTTTTTTAACAATATGAACCTTACACTCCAACAGTAAGCTTTAACCATTTACTAATTATTTGGATTGTTGGCAACTTTTTAACAATATCTTAAGGTTTTAAAGGTATTTAAAAAAATTAGTTCATGTTTCCAAATAAAAACAACCAAGAAACAATATAATCGAAAAAAATAAAGAAACTCATGGTATGCCCTAAGAAATCAAATGAGAATATTCAATCTTGATGAATATTTGCTTCAATGGTGTTTTTCGAGTTGTTTGCTTCTGTATTCTATGACGACTCACTCTTATCTTCTTATTTTTGTCATATATACATCTTAGAATGCTTGAAAAACCTAAAAATCGCGATTTTCTACAATTCAAAGTGCAAATTTGCGAAATCGACACAGCCTACCACATGACCATGTGGTAGCCCGTGTGGAATGGATCAACCCGTGTGGCTCTTGTAGCTTGCTCTGATTTTTTGGTTTTCGCTCCTTTTGACCCAAGTGCTGTATTAAGCATAAAAAAATGAATTTAAAGGAGTAGGAGCATAAAATTCCCCATTGACATCGAATAATCAACCCAAAACGCAATAAGAATAAGGTTAAAACATGTTACTTTTAATACTTATTAACGAAATCGACAACCGATAGGAAAATGAGTGGTATAGGGTTTGATTTTGATTCGGAAAGCAAAAATGTTCAGCATAAGAAAGATGTGAAATTTGATGTAAAAGAAGAGAAAAGAAAAGAAAAGAAATAAGAAATAGAAAAGATGGATAAAAGTCTTAGGATTTGAAAAGGGAAAATTAGTTCAATTGGGAAAAGATGGGTTAAATAGTTTAGGGTTTGGAAATCCTAGGGCAACAAGGGTAAATATCTTAAAGTTTTGGGTCGAAAATAAGAAAAAAAATAAAAGAAACAATTGTGGAGATGGGGTGGCTCGAATTTGGGTAAATAAGAGGCCTATTTCTTGCTAAGTTTAATCTTTGATAGTGTTTATTTCATTGTGGTTTTCATACCAGTTTGCTGAAAATAAAAGGAAAAGAAATAAGAGAGGAATGGTTTGAACTTAGGATTTCTAAAGAGTGCACTAACTCCTTATCTATCAAAACTAAGTCATTTCTTAAGTAATTGTTTCAATTAACCCCTATATTTTGGGTGTGACATTTTTATTTTAAGATAAAACATTTTCAAATTAAAATTTGATTTATAAGTTTTTTTTTAAAAAATTAAAATTAATAACTTCAATATATTGAAAATATCTAAAAGTTAATTAAGAAGCTGAAAATTTTAAACATAAATTTCAATTAAATTATTTGAATTTTACTTAAATTGCTCAATTTAGTAGATAGATGATTTAATTTACTTAAATTATTTAAGTTTTGTTTAATAGACAAAATTCTGAAATGTAAATTTTAATTTTACTTAAATTATTTAAATTTTTGAAAAGATATATTAAAAGTCCATATTTATGAATTTTATTGAGGATAATATTGTTGAAATTTATAAGTTGATAATTGTAGGTTTTAAATTTAATATAGTTTAATTTTGATTGAGAATAAGTATTATTAAGCCAAAGGAATAATTTAATTAGAAAATATGAAATTCCAAAGAGGAATGTAGTAATTTAAGAAGCAAACCTAGCTTATTACTTTTAGGTTGATGAGGAGTTTGAAAATCCGAGTTCCCATGCATGCTTTCTTCCAAAATAACGTAACTGAGAAGGTAAAAGATGTGATAACAGAGGAGGGAGAGAGAGGCAGAGACAGATGCTTATTAGTGATGGTTAAGTCACGTTGCTTGCAGTGCTATTCCCTGTTCTTCGTTTCCTCATTCACTGCCTTCCCTCAAATCAGTCACCGTTTTCACTGTTGATAATGGTGGACTAGACTTCTCATTTGGGACGAGAAGTAAAGAACAATACTACAAACTCTTCCCTCTTATTTCAAACAAAAGGAATGAAAAATATTAAAAAAAAGAGACTGGCGAAACAGAGTTTCTACTTTCGATTATGTATGGGTTTTGGGTCCACACCAAAGGTTTTAGCTTTGATTAGTTTAGCGTTTGAGTTGATGGCATGGGTGAAACATCAGCATTCAATTCAAAGTTATTTTGGAATCCAGGGTTCTTTAATTTCCCAACTATTCCGATATGAATTCATTAAGTAGTTTGCAGACACCTCTGCCACCCTCTCATCATGATATGCAAAAGCAAGGATTCGTGAATAGAGAGAATGCATGTGGGAAGGCTCCAAAACTAGAACATCTGTCATTAATAGTAAGGTTTTGAATTGAAATGATGGTGAAAACTCTAGGATAAAAACTTCTACAATTTACAGTCAATGGTGGCCAGATGGTTTAAAATCAAATATTTGGAATTAAAGAGGGGTCATCAAGACTTGCATGGGAGAGGTAAGTGCAAGAAAATGACAGACCACAACTACATGTTACCATTCTTTTTTACGTCTTCATTGCAATCTCTCCACACGTTCACAAAAGCTTGTATTACTTTTCCCTACTTCGCATTACAAAATTATAATGTTTGAATGATAAAATATACAACATTACTAGATGATTAAATTATTAAAATTACACACTTATACTATTAATAAAATCTCTAATTGAATTAGGATTATCTTCAATCGGGTCATCAATTCGAGTACAAATTTATGAGAATGCCTTTTCGTAATTAAAATAGACAATATTATCCGAGAGTTTAATCTTTTCAATTTTAAAAAAACCCAATAAAAATATACATATGATGAAATTTGAATCCATGTCAATTACATTAGTAAAACCTTTAATTTAACACTTATACAATGTTTTATTTTACCATTTTTAAATATTTTAATTTTATTATGCACATTACCTTCACCAGTCGTATATAGGGGTGTTTACATTTTGGTTAAAACCAAATAATCGACTAAACTGATCTAATTCGGTCGGAGGTCGGATAATGATTTTTGGAAGTTCGGTTATTGATTAATTTGGTTCGAAATCGGGTAATTAACCGAACTTAATAATTAATAATACAAATTATATGTAGTTTTAATTCGATTAATTCGGGAAAATAAACATTATCAATTTATTTTTTTTATATTTTTATACTTGTTTTAACAAAAAACAAAAATATATAAATTTCAATTAATTCGGTTAACCGACCGAATTACCTGAAATATTTCAGTTCGATTAATTTTTTTGAAAAAATTTCGGTTCAGTTAATGGTTAAAGAAATAAAAAGTTCGATTAATACTAATTCAGTTCAATTAACCGATCGGTTAACCGTTTGAACACACCATTAATAAAACCTTTAACTAAGTTTGTGTCACCTTCAATCGGGTTACCAACTTGATTAAAAAGTTACGAAAATGTCCTTCCGTGATTAAAACAAATAATGTTATTCAAGGGTGTTTTACTCTTTTCACTTAAAAAGCCAATTTAAAAAAAAAAAGAGCATATGTTGAAATTTAAACCTCATATCAATTGCATTAATAAAATATTTAATTTACCACTAATCTAAAGTTTTATTTTAATATTTTTATACATTTTAATTTTATTATGTACACTACATCCATAAGTTGTATATATTAATAATATATTTGATTGAGTTGGTGTTATAAGTTAACTCGACACTAACTCAAAATTAATGACAACACCATGATAAATAATTTAATCTATTTTTCATTTTAATAGCGTACATATTTCATATGTTATTATTAATTAGTTTCAAATCATACATTTCATTATTTATTGTATATTATTTTTAAAGAGACATTTATTTTTTAAATTTATAATTGTCACACTCATACGTGTGATAAGATTTTTAACATATTTTAATTTATTTATTTATTATAATTCAAGATAAGCCTAAATATTTATTTAGTATATTTAATTTATATATATAATTAATTCATGCATCTTTTTATAATTTATAAAATTATTTTATAAAGACATAATGATAAAAATAACCCCTAACGTTTGGGTATTAGGTCACTTTGGCCCTTAATTTTTTTTGGAGCACTTTGATACATAACATTTATTTTTTGGTCAAATTGGTCAGTTTTAACGGTGATGTTGACGTGGCCGTTAGTTGACTAACGATCAACATAAATCGCTGATGTGACAGTCCAAATGTATTTAAATGATTTTAAAATTATTAAAATTATTTTTTAAAAATATAAAATTACTAAAATTATTTTTTTTAAAATAATAATAATTAAATAATTATTAAATTATGAGATTATTTTTTTGAAATTAGCAGATAAATTAAATCAAGTGGGCTTTTGTTTTATTTGATTAATCAAACTTAATCCACTAAAAATTTGGGTTTTAAAATTTGAAAAGTAGTGTTTCTAAAGGCTTACAGATGAACAAAAGTATGGAACAATAAGGAAGAAAAATATTTGTAACACCCAAGTTTTTAAGTTTAATTTTTAAAATTTTTTAGATTTCAAAAACTCAAATTTTATTTTTAAAAATTTGGATTTTTGAAATTTGAAAATTAGTGTTTCTAAAGGCTTACAGATGAACAAAAGTATGGAACAATGAGAAAGAAGAATATTTGTAACACACAGATTTTTAAGTTGATTTTTAAAAATTTTCAGATTTCAAAAATCTAAATTTTATTTAGTGGATTAAGAGATTTTAGAGAAGAAATAATTTTAATAATTTTAAAATAATTTACTGACGTGACATACAAGAGAAAATAGTACCACGTCAGTATTTAAATAATTTGGACTGTCACATCAACGATTTATGTTGACCGATAGTTAACTAACGGTCATGTCAGCATCACCGTTAAAAATTGACCAATTTGACTAAAAAACAAAAGTTAAGTATGAAAATGCTCTAAAAAAAAATTAAGGGCCAAAATAACCCAAGGACCAAATTGATCCAATACCCAAACGTTAAGAGCTATTTTTGTATTATGCCTTTTATAAATATATATTTTTATAAATCTTCATATCACCGAATTGTTGTAGCCATTATTTAAACATTATTTAATGCACGTGTCTTTTTAGATGGAAAAACACACCGTACAATATATTACCCAACAATAATAATAATAATAATGAGAGAAACAGGGAGACCACCAATAAAATTCGAGTCAACAAGCTCATCCCATATACTCGGCTATATTGTTCTATCTCTTTGTTGGGACGATCATTATTAATAATCGACAAAAGTTTACGCGGTTAGAAAAATTCGATTTAAAAAACGATTTATAGTTATAATGAAAATTTAAAATTTTTAAAATCAAATCGGTTTGTAATTTTTGTAATAATAATTTTTTATCGAAAAGTATATGTGTCATATGCAAGACGAATTTAATTGAACTTAGCTTTCAACCGAACAATTTTTTTATTATCCTCGTACTTTGAATTGCACCGAGTGTGAGTTTGAACATAAATAGAACAAGAAACAATTTTATTACTTTCAGTAAAAAAATAATTCTCTATATAAAAATCCGTAACTAACCAAAAGAGAGAATCTTTCCCCATGCATGATAATTAGCTTGGACGGTAAGAGAGTGCTGATCATGCTAAAATTGGTAAAAAAAATTAAATAAAAATATTGAGAGTGTAAAGACTTGAGCCTAAGTCCTAAGCTCTTAACCATTAATCCAACTAGCTTCATCGTTGACAACTTAACAAAATAATAATAATAAAACATGGGCTGTGACATTAAGTATGTTTAAGAAATGAATATTTGTTTGATTTAGTCACATCAATTGTATAATTTAATCGCTAATAATTCATATTTACTTTAACAACGAATGTGACACACTATAATTTAGACTCGACGATCGAATTAATTATGAGGTATTACACATCATTTGAAAAATTTGGATCCAAGTAAAGACCACCGTCTCCAATTGGCTTAATCGTGGCCCCTTGTATTGGTCTCTAAGGTGAGAGCAGAGTTGTCTCCGTAGCGATGAAGTTTCCTACCAAAAATATTATAGTCAATGTCTTACTGAAGCACTTCCTCCTCCCACCACCAACTCAACATCCTCTTTCTCCTCCAACGATAAACCTTGAAACTTTGTATCCATAGAAGCAAACATGAAACTCCCCACTCTGACAACAACAAGAATTAACGAGCAATACTAAAGACCATGCAGTAGGGCAGATAGAACTTGCACTCTTATGAACAAAACCCTAACAGAGGCAAGACACTCCTACATAAAAATATCTAAATCTAGCAAGCCAACATTAATTTTAAACATCACCAACTCTTCAAAATTCATCTTATTCTTCATAATCTAAACATTCTCATAATAAGATTTAAATAAAAACTTATTCCTAAATATGTGACATAATGAGTATGTAATGTTTAATATAATATTGGATTGAATAATATATATTCAATTAAAAGTATGAGAATACATTTTAATTAATGTATAAATACATTATTTATTTAATCATATTTTAAAAAATAAAAATATAGAAATGAGATGAAAAGTGAGATGTGCCACTTGTTACTATATGGTGGTTTGTGTATCTTGTTATATATATATATGATATGCATTATTTATTTATTTTTAAAATAAAAATATTAAAGTAACTTTAAACAATATAACTTATTTTAAATAAGAAATGATTTTTTTTGTATGTTATCTAATTGAGTTGGTGCCTTATTGAACACCAACTTAGTTAGGGGATTAAATAATAGTATATATAAATATACAATTGATGTAGGTAATAAATTGTGCATGATAAAATTAAAATGTATAAAAACATCAAGGTAAAGTTTTGGTTTACTGATAAATATAAAGTTTTATCAATGCAATTGGTGTGGGTTTGAATCTTTTGTATGCATAAAATTTATTTTTTTGAAATAAAAAAAATTAAAGTAACCTTGAACAATATAATTATTTTAAATACGAAGAGGTATTTTTATAATTGCCCTAATTAATTTGGTGTTTAGTTCACTTGTGACAGAAACTTAGTTAAGAGCTTAAATAATAGTATAAATTTAATCATTATTTTTGTGTTTTTTTATTATGAAAAAGTATTCATATTTTTATTTTGAAAACAAAATTTTATCTAAAAAAGCAAAAATACTTTTTTTTCAAATAAAACGAAACCTTAAATAATTTAATGAAGAGATCAAATAATTTAATTTTCTTTCTAGTGGAATTTAAATTTTGAAAATACCATTTCCAGACCCGAACCAAATTTTGAGTGGGGTTTAAACTCAAATGTTCTTATTAAATTGTACCAACTTCAGCTTTGTGCAAATAGGGAAGAAGGTTGGTACTTAATATTTTTGGGTATTAAGTAAAATAATAAAATGAGATTTTAAATTTTTTTAAAATTTAAAAAAATTGTTTAAATCTCTTAAAAATTGATAAAAAAAAATTAAAACCTTATAAAAACTAAAAAAATATATTTTGAACTATTTTTAATCTTCGGCACTAAACGGTAGCACTTTGAGATGATACCCAGTTAGTGCCTGTACGGCAGTCTCAAGTTTGTCAAAGAGAGTTTGATTATTTAAGAAACATGTAATGGACCAAAAGTTTAATTTTGGTTCTGTCGAAATGTAAAATCTTTTACCTACATTCGTGGAATCTTACTAGAATTTCAGAATAAGTATAATTAAATCAAAGGAATAATTTAATTAAAAACTGTGAAATTCCAAACAGGAATATAGTAATTTAAGAATCAAACCTAGATTATTATTTTAGGTTTATGAGGAGTTTGAAAATCCGAGTTCCCATGCATGCTTTCATCCAAAATAACGTAACTGAGAAGGTAAAAGATGTGAAAACAGAGGAGAGAGAGAGAGAGGCAGATACAGATGCTTGTTAGTGATGGTTAAGTCACGTTGCTTGCACTGCTATTCCCTGTTCTTCGTTTCTTCATTCACTGCCTTCCCTTCCCTTCTCTCAAATCAGTCACCGTTTTAACTGTTGATAATGGTAGACTAGACTTCTCATTTGGGACGAGAAGTAAAAAAACAATAATACAGACTCTTCTCTCTTACTTCAAACAAAAAGAATGAAAAATATTAAAAAAAGACTGGCGAAACAGAGTTTCTACTTTCGATACTCCTTATTTCTCTCTTTAATATATATGGTTTTTGGGTCCACACCAAAGGTCTGCTCTGCTAAGCCTTTTCTTTTGACCCTTTGCTGCAAACCAAACTTATTTTTGGAATGTCAGCACCTTCTGGTTTTCATTATTTCCTCTCTTTTTTCACTATATAAACCCCTTCCGTCCCTTCAACAACCATCTCTTCTTTTTATCACTTCACTGCTGGCTTGCGCTTAACGTCATAAATTTTGCATGATTTTCTCAACTCCTTATTCCTTCTTCTCTGTCTACTCTTTCTCATGCTCCTCCTGCTCCAGTTCTTGCTCATGCTCTTTACTGCTCAACCCTCCAGAGGTTATTTTCATGGAGCCTCCTTGAAACGTCCAAAGAAGAACTTCAGTATTCTGGCGTTCATCACAAGCATAAAATCAACAGGAGTTTAAGGGTGCTATCCTTGCTGAGCTTTTTGGATTTTTATTTTTAAGATTTTTCTTTTTCTTTTTTTTTTGACCTTGCAAGACTTTCTAATTCTTGTGTTAAGATTTGTAAGGTTTTTATTTTTCTTTTGATTTTTTGTTTTTTATCTTTATCTTGATCAATCCTCCCATCTTCCTTTTTGTCTCTATTCCTCCTGAGCTTTACTGGAATAAAAGAAATTGAAGTACTCTTTCTAATGTTGTATTATTTTTCTTGTATTTTGCTAAAACTACAAATAGATTGAGGAGTGGAGGATGCCTTTTTTCACTTTTCAGTTTACAATGCTTGAAGGATGCTCACTGCATGCCCATGATCAGGACCTTAACAATGATGTCAAAATTGCTCCTTATGTGAGACATAACTTAGATGGAATAAAATGTGTGCCCCCATAAAGTTTAAGGCAAAGAAAGATATAGAAGGTCAATCCGAAGAGCTATAATTTCCTTGCAAGATGGGTATGGTGCTGTTTCGTTTTAGCTGAAACCCTGCAACTTAGAATGTTGTTTTGTATTCAGATTCTCGCAGGTGAATATGGTGATTGGATGTAATTATAGTGACTGATAGCTGCTGTTAATAAGTTTAATACCAACCAGAAACTTCAAACATGCTAAATTCAATTTTAGTAATTATGTTTTACTGGTGTGGAAAGCAAGCATCCCTACCCTGTGGATAGCCATGGTGTCTGGAAAAAGATAAGTGGGATTGAAAGTAGTTGCAGAAAATTAGTGAAGATTCGACAAACTCGACCCTATATTTAGTTTTTCCTCGATAGGTTCATTGAGGTATTAATGAAATGGAAGATGTTTCGAACATATACATTGACGAGTTCTCGTCTATTCCATTAGCATTTTGGTAGGCTACTACTACTATATTCCATGAACATTTTGTATCAACTATCAATTAAGCTTTTGAATCAATGTTTTCTTTTTGTTAGTGAGCAGATTACATCCTAGAAATGAGCTATTGCGGGAGCTGCAAGAACCAGTTTAGAGGACAAAGGCTCCTGTTTGTATTCTTTGCCACGCAATCGGCAGCTTTGTTACATAAACGAGAAGCACGAGAGAAAAAGACATTACAGCATCCTGTTAACAAACGCGAGATATCATCATGAACAATAACAAATTCCCACAGAGTTTGGCAATTTCTTTTAAACAGTTTATCACAATTTGGTTGTCGGATTCAAAGATAAAGGTACGCCATTGTTGAGCATTTTCCAACATTAATCCTAATCGAACAACAAGAGCCTCAGCCACGAGCGGAGTTCCAACAAAGGTTAAGGCATTTGCACCTGTAATGAAAGAACCGTCGCTGCCTCAGGCAACTACAGCCAGACTCGCAGTTTTGCTACATTTGTCAAAGGCAGCATCAACGTTTATTTTAATGAAACCATGTGGGGGTGGGTTCCAAGAAGAGGCCGATATTCGAGGGGTTGAATGAGACCGAGCATTCTCCTCAACATGCAGGAACTCGGAAAGATTCCTCCAAGCATCATTCCAAATTTTAATGGGATCAGAATTAATCCCTTTAAACATCCTTAAATTCCGACCCCTCCATATTTCCCAACATATCCAAGCTGTCGAATTTGTGGCTGAGAAAGATCCAAATTTGGACAATTTTCGTTTATCTCAATCCACCAGTTAAAGAGCAGAGAAGACCGTGGTTCCATTGGTTATGGTGGTTTATCAGGTCACGAACCAGAGAAATATCAACCCCTCGTTTGAACTGTGGATTTGGTTTGAAGTTTGGGAGAGATAGAATCCACTTATCTTCCCAGATTAAGATATTCGAACCATTGGAGACATTCCGTCTCAAACCTCTGTTAAGAAGAGTGATACGTTCATGGAGACATTTCCGAGCCGACGACGATGATTTCGGAACTGAGGATGTGAGCATTGTAGTTCCTGAAAATAAACAGCCTTTAGGATATCTTTGCCCAAGGCACATTTGGGTTTTGAAAAGAGTCTCCAGGCTTGTTTAGCTAGGAGGGCAACATTAAAATAGTGAAAATCCCGAAAACCCATGCCTCTTAATTTTTTATGTTTAGCCAAAAGATTCCAGGACATTCAGTCGATTTTCCTCTTTTCGTTTTCATTTCCACCCTACCAGAACTTATTAAGAAAGAGATAATTATCGCTTTTTTTCATTTCGGTCATAATAAATCTGCCAAAGAACCTGCATTTGCTGACTTGTATCGTAGTTGGAGAGAATATAATGGTGCATTTTTCAAAGTTTACCGACTGCCCGATTGCTTCATGAAACAAACGGAGAATTTTCTCAATATTTTTAGAGACGCATTTTCAAAAAGAAGACAATCACCCGAGAGATAATATGGCATCTTTAACTGATTTGAACCCTTCTAATTCTCCATCTTGAACAACACTATCCAGTAGAGTTGAGAGAACATTTGCGGTAATAATGAAAAGTTATGGCGATAGTGGATGGCCTTGCTGTAGCTCCCTTTTTTGTTCACTGTTAAAATTTATGAAGAGACTTGGTACTCGAACGCAGGACATCTTTCTTTTCATTCCCCAATTACAAAATCCCAATCGCACAAATAATTTCTTCAACAAAATTCAATCAACTTTGTCGTATGCCTACATAAGATCCAACTTCATAGCTTTCCCCTTAGTTTTCTGGAGGGCATGAAAAGTGTTGTAACAATGACAGATTAATTCAGCAAGGCAATGCCTTGATATCTAAGTTTGTAAAACTTGCAGAAGAAACAATGACTTTTGTTGAAGAAAACAGAAAAAAAATGAGAGCAAGAATGTTTTGTAAAACTAATCTGATATTCTTTCATTCATCAGTCTAAAGCATACAAAAGAAGTTCATGGCAACCATAGGGTATGGTGCAGATCTGCATTACATAAGCAGATTTGTATAGTAAAAAGTATGGCAAGCATTACTTTGAGAAATGATCATAAGCTAGCTGACATAATACTCTATAAGTCAGCACCTAATTCTGATCAAATTACATCATCAAATTCAAATGAAATTAAAAACAAAATGCAAAATGAACTCGATCCTTCATGTAACTTGCTGCTGCAGTAGCCTCATTTGAGCTGCATGTGAGCCACCATTCAACACTCCTCCTTGGCTTACATGCAGCAAACACCAAGTCTTGTCCTCAAATTTTTAAATCTTGCTGCATTAAGAGGTTTAGTCAAGATATCTGCTAATTGATCCCCAGAACTGTAATGAATCAGTTTGACTTCATGGGATTGCTGTGCTTCTCTAACAAAATGAAACTTAATCTTAAAATGCTTGGTTTTGCCATGAAACACTGGATTCTTTGCAATTGCAACAGCAGATTGATTGTCACACTTAACTCTGTTGCTTCTTCTTGATGCAACGTCTTTCATAAGCTTTCTCAGCCAAATAGCCTGACTGATAGCTGCAACATACTCTGCTTTAACTGTGGATTGTGCTACGATTGTTTGCTTCTTTGAGCTTTAACTGAAAACAGTTGATCCTAGGGTAAACAAACACCCTGAAGTACTCTTCATGTCATCTACAGATCCTGCCCAATCACTATCAGTATATCCATACTTCTTCATGTCTTCTGTCTTGACAAATTTGATTCCATAATTCAGAGTCCCTTTGATGTACCTTAGAACTCTTTTAGCTGCTTGCAAATGTGATGAATTGTAGCAATGCATGAATCTAGATAGGAGACTAACAACAAAGACTATATCTGGTCTGGTAGCTATTAAATAAAGTAAACAACCAACCAAACTTCTATAATCTGCCTCACTAACCTTTTCAAAGCTTTCTTGACTTGAGAGTTTTTCACCAACAGCAATAGGAGTGGTGGTTGACTTACAATTCTCCATGCAGAACTTGTTCAGTATCTTCAAAGCAAAGGCCTTCTGACCTATAAAAATACCCTCCTGTGTCTGAGATACTTCCATGCCTAGAAAGTAAGACATCTGTCCCAAGTCAGACATTTCAAACATTTGTTCCATCTTCCTTTGAAATCAGTTAACATCTCCTCATTTCCACCAGTTACAAGGAGGTCATCAACATATAAGGAGACTATTAAAAGTGTTTCATCACCAGTTTTCTTCTTCACATACAAAGTTGGTTCATTGATGCTTCTCTCAAAATCAAGATTTGACAGATAGCTATCGATTCTGTCATACCAAGCCCTTGGTGCCTGTTTCAAACCATACAAAGCCTTCCTTAGCTTGTAGACTTTTGCTTCTTGACTAGATACTTTAAAACCATCTGGTTGTTCTACATAAATTTCCTCATTAAGAAAGCCATTGAGGAAGGCAGACTTCACATCAAGCTGGTGTATCTTCCACTGCTTTTGAGCTGCTAAGCAAGTAAGAACCTAATTGTGTCAAGCCTTGCCACAGGTGCAAATGTCTCGAAATAGTCAATCCCATACCTCTGACTAAAGCCCTTCACTACCAGTCTTGCTTGCCTTAAGCTTGTTCAAAGAGCCATTAGCATTGTGCTTGGCCCTAAAGACCCATTTGACTCCAATGACCTTTCTGTCAACTGGTCTTTCAACTAATTCCCATGTTTGTTTTTGTTTTTCATGTTGATTTCTTCTTGCATTGCATCTTTCCAACCCTGTTGTTCATAAGCCTCATTGAAACTGATTGGTTCAGTATTTGCTAGATCTGCTCTCTCATAAACTTCAGCGAGCTTTTTTTTCCTCTGATAGACACATCATCAAAGTCCATGTCCTGATCAGTTTGAATTTCAGCTTCCTGGTTTTCCAATACTTCATCACCAACTTGTTCAGGTTCTAACTTGTTCCAATTCCAAGCTGATGCTTCATCAAATACAACATATCTACTCACAAAGATCTTGAGTGTTGAAGAATCCAACATTCTATAACCCTTCTTATCACTGCTGTATCCACAAAGATTGCAGGTTGTGCCCTTTTATCAAAATTATCTCTCTTCACTGCTGGAACAGATGCATAACAAATACAACCAAAGATTCTCAAATGTGCAACTGAGGGTTTAAAACCTAACCATACCTCAAAAGGTGTTTTGTTCATTAAGGCCCTTGTAGGAAGCCTATTTTGAAGATAAACAGCAGTGTTAACTGCTTCTGCCCACAGATTCTTTGGCAAATTTCTTTCAAAAATTAAACACCTAGCCATGTCCAATAAAGTCCTGTTCTTTCTTTCACTAACACCATTTTGTTGTGGTGTATAGACGTTTGTAAACTGATGTACAACACCAGATTCATCATAGAACCTTTGAAACATTTCTGATGTGTATTCAGTCCCATTATCCGACCTTAGTGTCTTCAACTTGCTATCTGATTGATTCTCAATAGCTGCTTTAAACTTCCAAAACACTAAAGCAACTTCTAACTTCTGTTTAAGAAAATAAATCCAACAATATCTAGAGAAATCATCAATAAACAGGATGAAATACATGCTGCCATTTAAGGACTCAGTCTTCATTGGACCACAAACATCAGTGTGGACAAGTTATAACTTCTTAGTGGCTCTCCAGGCTTTGTTGGCCAGAAATGGTAGTCTTGCCTACTTTCCCTTCTGACATACATCACAGACCTGATGATGCTCAACCACATTGGTGAAATTTTCAACCAGTTCTTCCTTAGACAACTGAGCTAATGACTTGTAGTTTACATGTCCCATTCTTTTATGCCACAACTTTGATTCATTTAAAATAGAGGCATAAGCAACAATAAAATCCTGTTTCCAGTCAACTATGAAGCTTCTATCAATCATTGTAACATTAGCTTGGATTCACTTGATCACAAATGAAACATTTTTTGTCCTTGAACACAACAGAATAGCCCTTCTCAATCAACTGAGCTATGCTTAACAAGTTTCGATCTATTTCAGGCACCAATAGCACATTTGAAAGAAACTTAGTACCTGTAGGTGTGTTGATAAGAACATCACCTTTTCCTTCAGCCTTAATGTACTGACCATTCCCAATCCTCACTTTGGAATTGAAGCTTGTATCAATCTTCTTAAAAATCCCAACATCAAGTGTCATATGGTTTGTACAACCACTGTCCAACAACCAACCTTGGTAAATTTTCTTTTTATTGCAGAATTGGATGCTGCAAATGCTTACTCCTCCTGAGCATCACTTTCTTCAACTACTTGAGCCTTAGCTGCTGGTTTCTGTGATTGCTGTTGCTTGTGATATACCTTGTTTCTACATACTTTTTTTGCATGTCCCATCTTCTTGCAATTTTTGCATTGAACATCTGGCCTATACCAACAGTGGATTTTAGGATGAGTGGTTTTCTTGCAATGAGAGCATAGAGGATAACTTTTCTTTACTGCATCTCTTCTAAACTTATCTTTGTTATTCAACCAAGGCTTCTTCCCATTGAAGTTAGAAGAGCTTGTGGTTGACTTGCCTTTGGCTTGAAATGCCCCTTCATGGTGCTCTACCTGTCTACTTGCTCTTCTTTGTTCTTGTGCATAGAAGGAATTGACTAACTCAGTTAGAGTGATATTTGACAAATCTCTTAAGTCTTCCAAAGAGGAAATCTTTGCTTCATACCTTTCTGGTAAGGTTGTTAAAACCTTCTCTACTATTCTGCTCTCACTAAACTGCTCCCTAAGAAGTCTTATGTTATTTACAACTGCCATGACTCTTCCTGCATACTCCTTCACTGTTTCAGACTCCTTCATCTTGAAATTCTCAAAGTCTCTCCTAAGGTTGATAAGCTGCTGCTGCCTGGTCTTCTTAGTACCTTGAAACTCCTCCTTTAACTTGTCCCAGACTTGCTTAGGTGTTTCATAAGCCATGATTCTTGTGAAGATCACTTCTGAAACACAGTTTTGGAGGCATGACATTACCTTGTATTTCTTGGCTCTGTCATCTAAATGTTGCCTTATCTGAGCTATTGTTGGGTTAGCTCTCAAAGGTTGTGGCTCAACATCAGCATTTACTACTTCCCATAAGTCAAACGCCTGCAGGTAAGTTTTCATTTTTACTACCCAAACATGGTAGTTCTCACCATTAAACTGAGGTGGTGGTGTTGGAGAGAAGCTCGATGAAGACATGGTTGAGTTCTTGAGCAAAACAGAAGCTGGTCCCTTTAAGAAAATAGCTCTGATGCCAATTGTTGTAACAATGACAGATTAACTCAGCAAGGCAATGCCTTGATATCTAAGTTTGTAAAACTTGCAGAAGAAGCAATGGCTTTTGTTGAAGAAAACAGAAAAAAAAAATGAGAGCAAGAATGTTTTGTAAAACTGATCTGATATTCTTTCATTCATCAGTCCAAAGTATACAAAAGAAGTTCATGACAACCATAGGGTATGGTGCAGATCTGCATTACATAAGCAGATTTGTACAGTAAAAAGTATGGCAAGCATTACTTTGAGAAATGATCATAAGCTAGCTGACATAATACTCCATAAGTCAGCACCTAATTCTGATCAAATTACATCATCAAATTCAAATGAAATTAAAAACAAAATGCAAAATGAACTTGATCATTCATGTAACTTGCTGCTGCAATAACCTCATTTGAGCTGCATGTAAGCCACCATTCAAAAAAAGCTTCATGGGCGATAAAGATGATGTTTTAGATTTTTTTTTTTTGTTATACTTTGCTCCGTGTTTAATTATCTATTTTCATCCATGCAAAATGTAAACAGTTGCTTGATACACGCTTTAAAGTCTTATCCTATTGTTTCATTTTTTTTTATTCGAACTGTTGTTCGTGTTCCGTTCGTGTGTTGAATATTTTCCTCATCCAAGTTCCATATTAACAATGATAATGGCGATTGAATATCTGTTTTTTTCTTGTAGTAATGGGGAGGCTACTGTTCTCCAATCTATGCTATGGGCTATTTTTGATGGCTTGACCCTTGCTTGGGACCATGGCGTTGCTGAGATTATAGTAGAGAGTGATAACGAAGAAGCTGTCGAGCTGATTAACAACACGGTTTCTCCTTTTCTGCTCTGGTAAGGGGAATACATGGTTTGTGTAAGCCACAATGGACTGTTAGTGTGTTCCATATTCCACGTCAATCAAACAAAGCGGCAGACATTGTGGCAAAGATGGCTTTGGGTAGTCGGCCTGAATTGCATTTATTCATGACCCCTGTACCGGAGGTGTTGCACCAGCTTGTTTGTGATGTGCATGGATCCCATAATTTCAATGCTCCTAATTAGTTAGGCACTCTTTTCTTTCGGTCCTCTCCTTTTGCTACCAAAAAAAATTTTACAGCCAAATTATTGAATATCAAATGCAATTTCCTTGTCTCGCTGCAACATTAAACACCAAGACTATAGAACTATATTCAAGAAGTATATATCAAATTAGTTTTTCTTTGTTGTTAAACGAGGAGAGATCAACTGTTTCAAAATCTAACAATCAATTGCACATACTTTGTCCAACAACAGTTATTACAATGTAAATGGATATACAACACTATAACAAATATTCAAAATAAATGCATGTAATGCAGCATATGAAAAACACATTCAGTTTCTGGGGAATTGAAGTTGATAATTGGTATAAGATGTGGAAAGCATGAGCATGTGATGAATGGTTGTTGCCCATGTCTTATAACGTAGGTAATCATCTACCATGTCTAGCTTTATCGTCCCAAAGTTTGTCGTCAACACGATGAGGTAACATGTATCAGTAGTCTCTTCAGCTTCGGGATCTCTATACAGCTCGGCATGCTGGTCCAGTACAATGCCTGAATTACAGAATCCAGAGTTTGATAAAATTGGATGTGCTTTTTGTCATTAAATCACTTTTTCGTTAAAAAAAAATAATCGGAGTACTACGTGGAAAGAAAAGAGGAGAATGATGACAATGTGCGACTCACGTTCTTTCTTGCTTTTTAACAGGCTGAGCTTTCTTAGTTTAAGAATGACCTGAAAAGCAAATATCATGAATGAAATTAAGGCTTCAGTTGCCAGCTAATTATAATGAAATTATATTGCAGCATTTGATTCCGTGCATGTAACTATTGTTAATTAAATATGACTTCTGCTTCACTGTATGACCTTTGATTCACCATCAAGTACAATGGACACTGATCTGACCATGTATTTCCCTGTTAAGAAATAACAGTAACCCGATGAAGAAAAGTAGAATCAAAGTCCAAATGAGACCATAAATTGATAACTTCAATATTGAACCTTGATAGTTCTTGTAAATCTTTATTTAAGACAAAGACTGCAAAATTTACTAACCATCTGGTGTTTCTACACCTAACTCGGCACCCTTTGCTAGTATTGACCTGCACTTTTCAAACTCGAACGGAAGATCATTGTTGTCCTCGATTGGAAGGATGGGGACACTACCACTGGATCTGTTCTTGCATTCTGTTCTTGCTTTAAGTGTACCAGCTCCTCTTAATGCTACAACAATAATTACAATAAAATTACTACAGAAGAATAAGATTTAGAGGATCAGCACAGAATGGCATTGGCAACTGCGTAAGTAGGCCACGGTTTTCGATCGTATTTGGTTTTTACCACTACTGAAAGTCGTGATCTCTATTCAAAATATGGAGCCTAGCATACTGAAACCCTGATGAGCTTCTACGTTTACACTTACATGCATTAGCTGAAGCAGTTAGTGTTAAGATATCAGTTGCACTTGTACCACTCATGGCTGAACCTATAACACTGCCAAGCTGCTCCTTCTTAGCCCCCATTGCTTCTGCCACTTTGGCGCATTGTCTGGCAACCAGAGCAGCTGCCGAGGCTATAGCAGCCTCCTTGGTTGGGTTACAATCATTCCTTTTCGAGTTGTCAGCGGCAATCGCAGCCAGTGCTGCTGCTAGCCCTGCCACTGATATTGCTGCGTGCACTTCAGCTCTTTGTAGTCTCTCTTTTTCCTTCCTCTTTGCTTTCATCTCCTTCAACCATTTCTTGATTGAAATACCCTTAAAGGGGACTATCTTCCACGGCATCTAGCATATTAAGTTGTAAAAATTTATTTCTTTGAATATTAGTGTTCTTTTTTTTTTTTTTCTAATTCAAACAAACTTTGTATGGTCTAAGATAGTAGGTGAACAACATGGTATCGGCACCTACCCATTTCTTTCGAAGACAGCTGTTGTAATTCAGTTCTGGATGCATAGCTTGTTGCATCCATATCCATGACTGAACATAAAATGGAAAAAATTAACAAGTTGATTTCCAGATAAAGAAAAATAAAAAATAAAACAAGTAGCGACTTCAACAGTTAACACCAGTACGTAGATAGCATTCATGGAATAGTAGGCTAGATGTTACCTTCACATCATTGGATTTCCATGGTGGCAAAGAAGACTTGAAATCAGTAGCATCAATCTTTATGCTTTTCTCCGTCTTCTGCCACTTACAGGAGCTTGAATTCAATTTCATTTGCACTGCAGAATATGAATACAATATATGCAAATAGAACATCTTATATATGGTATAGTCTGCCACTGCTACTCACCGTGAATGAAATTGGGGAATCACTTTCAAATTTCTTGGTTGGATTGTCCAAGATGACAATCGATTGATCATGTAACTCAGGTTGTAGAGCTTGAACTGCAAAGTCGCACCATGCACGCGAAAGAAAGTCCATCGTCTCTGGACATGCCTCCGAAGGCGATGGTGTGGAATTGAAATCCATGCTAGTAGGAGGTGATGAAGGAAATATCTCGGAAATGGACTTGAGAGAATAATAAAAAAGTTACCTTGATTCAGATACAACTACCTTAATGTTAAGCATTTATAGGCTAAAACAGCATCACCTTAAGGGTAAGATGTGGCTTCACTAAACATAGTTCATATCCATCCTTGAATCCTAGCAATTGTTGGGCTTGACCAAGTTCAATATATCAACAAACATGAAATCGACCACGCACATGATATACATGTTAAGACTTAAGTTATAAGGACTAGAGTGTGAGTGTTGAATATATTGATTGGATTTTTTTTTAAGTTTTTTCGTGTACTTGAAAGATCTTTGGAGGTTATATTACCGTATCCATGTGTCAAACATAAATGCACTATACGAATACTAGAACAAAAATAAAGAGCCAAAGCAACATACTTTTAAGACTGAAACAAAAGGAGGCAGGAGGGTTAGGCAGTACAGCTTGTTTCTATCGTCTCTTGCTGACAGAAAAGCTACTGAAAAAGAAAAATTAGACAGATGGATGTTACAGTTGGAAAGGTTAACTAAATGTTCACAAATATATAAACATTGAAGAGCTGCAGATAAAGGGGGGACCTACTAGGAATTATGGGAGATTTTAGAGAGAATCCGATTGTGATTGGGTGGGGAGTCCTCAGAAGATTCAATGAGAAAACTACACATGCTAAGCACTGTAGAGGCAATGGATGGAGTAGAAGAAAATCATAAAAGAAGGAATCAAAGAGGCCCTCTTTCCTTTTTCATCTTTAAATGAAAACCACGTATTCAAGCATCATTGAACAGGTTTAGAAAAGGGAGAAAATGTGATGAATTGTGAGACATTATAGCCAAGCATGCAGTCGGGCCAAATTGAGAAAAAGGAAGTCGACATGTATGGTGAATAATTGAAGTTAACATTGATAAAGAAAAAGTACCAGACAAAGCATCATTATTGAACCTAATTATTCCTTTGATTAGACAAAGCTTGCATGTTTACATACAATTCTGATGATCTTGCTAAAGATTAACTTTTTATATTAAAATGTGGCTAGGGCGTTTGTTGGGTAGCTTTTCTTTTATAAAAAAATTGAAAAATGTCAAGGGGGAGGTCACCTTTGCTCCATTTCGTTGAAGAAAAATAGTGACTTTTGCAGATTTGCTTAAAGGCGCTCTCATTACACTCATGTGTCACGCTATTACTTTATGAGCTATTGAATGCTTATATTTCAAATGGTCGTGTATTTAGCCGACGGAATCAGCTGATGAGGCTGGCGGCTTGCACCTATCAAAAGAAAAATTATCGGCATTTGTAAGTGTCATTAAAAGATAAAGAAAATCCCCATTATTGACTTCGCTAGATGAAGAAAATTCGATTCGATTTGAAAAACTTGATAAAAAATTTAAATTTTAAATTAAATAGTTCGAATTATTTGGGTTAACCGAGTTATTCGGATCAACTCGAATAAAAAATCAAGTTTTTCGGTTTAACTCGAATATAAATGACACAATTTGAGTTATCCGAAAATCTGAATAAAAAAAAGGGCAAAACTATATCGTTTTGATAAATGTTTACTCATTAAGTTAAAAGCAAAATCATTATATTTGTTTATGTTGTTAAATAATCTTATACTTCGTCTACTAGTTAAGTAATCGGTCCATGTAAATGCAACATTTAGTATAAATAATAGAATTCGTTAACTCGACTCGATTTGACTTGAAATTTTTTAACTCGACTTGATCGGATACTCATCTCTACTTGCAATTCTTTGAACGTTGGTTAACCAACGGCTAGGCGAGTAAAATTTTTTTTGATTGATTGGCCATAAGTGAGATAAAATGTTAACTTTTGCTCACAAAAATTTGCCGACCCTTTTAACCCTCCATATAGTAATATGTTGTAAATCCATTGATAAATGGATGTCTATAACCCCTCAAATTTATCCTATTGTAATCTCTAAAAATAAAAGTCCATAACCCCTAAATTCATTATCTTATAATCCCTAAATCATTTATAGGGTACATTAATGTTGGTCCGTAATGTTTTGTAACTTATGGTACTTGAAGTCCTATAAATAGAAGGCATGTACAAGCTTATTGTATCCTAGGTGAAAGTTGAATCATCGTTTCATTTTTTTTTTATCTTTCTTTCTCTCTTAATCTGTATATTCTTCTTTTAATTTTATAATACGTTATCAACACAATCTTACTCAGAAGTAAAAATTCTTATGCATATAAGATTAGACTTATCCTCCATGATTTTTTCATTTGAAACTTTAGATGTAAGATGGAAAATTTTGAAGGGAGTTTTTATTTAATGTTTCATATGCATATTAGTGTTATTATTTTAATTCTTGAATAATTATGATGATTTTGTTTAATTTCTATATTTTATGGACGTGAAAGATTTTATCTCAATTAAATTTTGATCAAATGCAATTTTGTGTCAATTTTTATGGACTACTTGCAGCTGCTATTGAAACTTTCCCAAAAGATAAGAAATTATATTTTTCTTCATAAAATATGTTTTTTTTTCTTAATATATGTTATTTGATAATTGCATGATGGTTATGTCTAAATATTGAGAGATTAATTTTAATCTTAGAAATTGATAGATTTTCATAATATTATCGATCACCTTTATTAATCAAGACTTAAGGTTCATCATAATATGTGACTATGCATAGTTTTTAATCATCATTAAACTAGTTGTTTTATGTGTTTATTTGATGGTTTCAATTTGAATATATATAAATAATTTTGTAAGTGCTAGATATCATATGTGCTTAGACTTTAATACTTTTTACAAAATTCTCTCCATCAACAACAATTAAAATTATTACATATATTAATAAAATTAATATTATTTCATATCAAACACGTTTGTTTTAAGTCCATTTAAGGACAAATTTTGCGGAATGTCTTAATTAATTTTTAAGCTAATTGTATTATAGAATTTCAAGTTTAATTACAATTAATTTTAATACTTACCGTTGCAGAGCAATTAAATGTATTTTACGCATTTTATATTATTCATTTAGCAATCGTTTAGTGAGATGACATGAGAAATTGTAAGTGGAAAAGTTTTATTAAACATAAGATGTATGATTTTCAAGTAAATTCCATGCATGTTTGCAATGATTTATGAAAATTTTGCTATACTAGCATTATATCACGTTTGGCATTTTAGATGTCAATTATATTTGATTTACAATAAACTCTATACATGATCTGGCTATTTTTTATGGCTAAATAACAAGTTATTCATCCTACTAAATTTTCTTCATTTTGTGAAGTGAATGTACCAATACATAACGATTATGAAAATGGAACTTATTGTCATTATTAGCAAATATATAAGTGAAAGATGGATAATTTAAAATGTTACTAAATTTTCATTCTTAGCATAGAATGATCAATGATTTATATTGATTAATCGTTCCTTGGAGAGGATGATATCGTTGTAATATTATTGGCAAGGAATATGAGATATGCTTACATTATTATTCGAATTATTCTTTTGCACATTCCTTCAAGTGAATACATGTAATAAATATAATAAATTTTATAATCACTTTGTCAATTTGAACATTTGAAGATTTTTGACATATTTCTTAAAGCGAATATTGCATATAATTGTTTGCAAATTATATTTCTTTATTGAGTTAATGACATTATGGACTTCACATTGATTTAGACATTTCTAGAAGTAAATGTCATAATACTGCTTATATAAAAATATCAATTGTCACGATTTATATTGACATTATTAGTACAATTGAAAGGCATGTTAAAGTAAACCAAAAGTTGACTGATACAAATGTAATTTATTACTTGCTTTGACCAATTAGATCATCTTGGATCATATATGATGCAAAAATTAATTGAGAATTCATATAGGCATTCATTAAAGAACCAAAAAATTCTTTAATTTAAAAGAATTTTCATGCGTTGTTTGTTCTAATTGAAAATTGATTATTAAAAATTCATTAACTAAAGTTGATATTTAATGTCTTACCTTTTTAAAATGAATGTGGGCTCAATCATCCACTATGTGGATGATTTTGTTGCGCCTAACAAGGTCGCGATGCCCTAACCCCTAATGCGACATCTTTGCGCGGCCTTCCTCGCTTTGGTGTGAAAAAATTAATAAAAATACAAAAATAGAAGTTTAGAACAAATCTAGACAAATGATCGTCCAAATTTAAACATTGATGAAAATCATGGTGTAGACAAAGCAACCCAAGTTCAAGTAGATGATTTTGGGCCAATAACTGGTGCTAAGGCCGAACAAATGCAAGTTGAAATTACAGTATACTTACAAGAATTTTCAGCCCAATTAGAGAAGTCTAAAGGAGATTCATTAGAGAAGTCTAAAAGAGATGAATCGAAGCCCATTGAAGACAAGTCCAAGTTGATTTCATTTCTAGTTTGCAAAAGCATTGAAGTTAGTGGCTTTTGATTTGATTAATTATATGCCTTCATTAAATAAATTAGAATGCATGAATTAGGAAATAAGTGCATGAAGGAATGAATGTGCATCAAATGCATGTGTTCAGCTAATTAAGTATGAATTTTGTAATTATGCATGTATGTATGTAGGATTATTTGGTCATTAATGTAATTATTAATGCATGTACTTAGCCTTTAAGTTACCTATGCTTGGGAGATGTCCCAAGTTCATATAAATACCCTCTCATAGTAATGAAACAACATGTTGAATGTTTTAAATTTCAGAATTAGTTTATTGCTATTCTTATCCACTTTTATTTAAGTAAGTTTCTTTGTGTAGTGACCAGTAATCCTAATTCTTATTCCTTTACCCTCTTTCTTTTTTAGAGTGTGACAAATCAACTTAATTATTTGTGTTTGTGGTGAATTTTCTTTATCAATCAAAGTTGCTAGACTTTTTTTCTTTTTCAATTTTTCTTTTGTTTTTGAGTTCTGTTATTCTCAAGCAATTCGTCTGATAATTTCTTGATTCGTGAACGCATCAAACATTTATCTAAATTTATTGTTTGTGATTCACAATATTATAAAATTTATTAAAAATTTTAAAAAGGTACAAAAATTATGAAAAACATTAATAATATTAAAAACTTGTACGTTTTCATTTAGAAAATAACATTATTAATAGATGCGTTATTAAAAAATTAAATTTCATGGATGCCCATATCTATCAAATGATCAAAATTCAATTTCATTCATCAGCCATACTGTCGATGCATTGTTGAAATGGTTAGCAACGCCATGATTGTGGGGGGATGGATCTCACTCTCACCGGTGATCAATCCATTTATCTTGCATTAAAACACCAAACTTCTAATCCTCCGTTAAACTCATTTTCTTACTCCACACAAAACACCATCAACATAATTGAGTCTCAATCACACAACCTACAAACAACAAATCCATTTGGGTAAGCCCATAACCAACCATCAACAAAACAATTGGAGACTCCATTGCTTCCTGTCCCTACCCACAACCACCACAAAATTATCAATTTCAAGATAATTTACCCGTTCTTGACAATTTTGGATCCTATGTGAAATAATAGATTGGGTCCTTTTTAAAAAAAAAATTAGAGCCCTAAGAGATAGAAGCATTTATGGTAAAAAAATTGAAAGCCCTAAGCATTTGATTAATTTATTTTAGTTTGAAATTTTTTTTCTATTAAAATCTGAAAAATATTTGTGTTTGATCTTTTTCAACCTTAGACTCTGGACGACTGCACTCTCAAATAACCTCAAATTCAGAGGCTTGAGGACAATAACACCACATTTAGTATGCTAAAGAGGAGTCTCATACTAAAAAACACTCGAGTTTCAAAAGGATGGGTAAAATATATATGTTACTACATCAAGGTGTTTGGTAATTGAAAATTGTGATATATATTACTCTTTTTACTATGTGTTTGCTATGAGTTAAAACATAAATATTATTTGTCAACGTATCGTCTTACCCTTAACATCTTTATTTTTTCTTTTTTATAATTTCAATATTAGTATTTTAAAAAATAATAAAATATATAATTGTATTTAAATAATAAAAATATTTATACATAAAAATAAAAAAATTATAAAAAGATATAATTTTATATTAATATTTATAATATTAAAATAATATGAAAATGTATAATTTTAATATAAATATGATAAGATATTTATAGAATTTTATGTCAAAAAAATAAAAATATATAATTTTATATTAATATTTATATTTTTTAATAATTAAAATTAAATAAAAATATTTTTAAAATAATTTAACTTAAATTCGGACCAATTCGGGTTAGTCCAAGAACAAAAAATCCTTGCCCAAGTTCAACCCAAGATAGACTTAGAGCTAGAAAATGGGTGAGCTCAGATTGGGCTTACTTTGGTATCAAATTTTCAAACACAGATTTTTTACATGCTCAGATTTTCTTAGGCTTAGGCCCTTTCAAACTCGAATTTTTTAAATACGAGCTTGAATCGAGTTAGGCGGGCTCTGACAGATTCAAATAATTTTGAATTTTAGAAGTTATAATTCATCATCCTACATGCTCAAATCAACACATTAAAACTACCTAAAACCTGTGTCGGCCTAATAGGTCGCAAACACTCACAAAATGTCTAAAAACACTTATTTTATTAACTTTTACTACTAAATACTAAAATGGCTAGAAAATAAGCTCCTTAAATATGGAAACAAATCAGAATTATTACTGCATTTGATATCAGATCAATTTTATCAATGTTTTTAAAATTCTATAAATGAATTTACTTATTTGCGTAAATACATTGGAGAATTTCAAATTTTGTGAGTAATTTCAAGAGGAAATTTTAACATCTCAATTTCCTTTTTTAAAATTTCACTTAAATAAGTTGTTTTTCAAAGTTCTTTATAATTTTATTTGATTTAATACACATGATCCCACTATAAAATAAATAACTTAAACTTCAAAAAATATTTTTATTTAATTATTAGATATACTTTTAAAATTTTATTTTAACTAAACTGTTTATAATTTGTTTACAAATAATAATGATAATTATTTCTTATTTTTAATATAATTATTCTTATTTGATAGTTATTTCTAAATTTGTAAAATTCTTCATCTATATGTTTGGATAAAAAATTCAACAATCTAAAAACTTTCATAAGGCTAACATTTTAAAATGAATCATTTGAAAATGCTAGTATTTGTGCGATTGGATAAATAATTTCTTTAAAAAAATTAGGATAATGAATTTTAATAAAGTAAAAACATATTTTTAAAAGAAAAATAATTATATTAAAATAAATAATTTAAAAAATTCAAAATGTATAGTTAAATTTGTATATAAAATATAAAAGTATATATTAGAATTAAATAAAGAGTAAACTACATAAATGATTATTTAATTATAATTTTTTTTTGTTAAATTACTCGATTTTAAAAAGTAACAAAATATCACTCGACTTATCATTTATTTTTAAGCGCAAAATCATTAAAATACTAATAGTTGGCTGACATGGCAATTAACTTAGTGACATGTATCTTTTAACCTAATTTCTATGTCATTTTATAATTAAAATAAAAAATTATTTTTAAACCCAAATATAAAAACTGCGCCGTTTTGGTCAGGGTAAGTAAAACAAATTTGATTAGATTAAAAAATTGTCTTATTTTTCTTCGATCTTTTCCTTAAGCACTTTGCAGTGCCAACACCGGTGAGCACCCTTCGTCGCATCGGAATTTAATGCTCCGAAGCGATTCCCTAACGACTTCCACCGGGAGATTGAGCATCGCCGATAATCCTTTCGTCGAAAACGCAGCTTGGTCGTAAGCTAAAGCGGCCGCTTCGGCACTGTCGAATGTTCCAAGCCAAACCCAAACCCAATTTCTCGTTGAATCTCTAATCCCAGCGGTGTATTTTCCCCATAGTCGCTTCCTTACACCTCTTTAAGCTTTCTCTTCCTTGGGAAACTCTTCCAGTTTGGGTATATCCGATATAACATCTTCTTCCTTTACGCCATTAATGGAGTTCTTGGATTGATCCAAGGCCTCCACCATATCCACCCAAACCATTGCTTCGAAGTCATTGAAGTTGAGAAGTTCATCCCAGCGACCTGACAATGTCTCCACCGACGGTGATCGAAACAATGATTCAGGCGAGAAGTCTGGACTAGTTGAGCTTGAATGAAATTGAAAGAACTCCTCCATTGAAGCTCTCCTCTTTGTAAATGTTTTAAACTGAAAACTGGTATTAATAACCTCTGATTTGATCCAACAAGGTCTGAGGTACTTTTACTCAATTATTGTTAAACATTCATCAAAATTTTCCCAAACCCCACTAACATGCTAACCCTTCCCTGAGATAAGAAAAACATAAAATCACAGCTTTATACAATTCTTTCTCTTCTCTTTAAAATATGATTAGATATTGCACTGCCTGGTTCAATTAAGCTATCTTCTTATACCTTTCATTATGATACGAATCTACACAAGTATCTCGTATCCCCAAAGAAAAAACCCTTCTGCATTGAAAGCGTTAGTTTTCTATAAAGAGCAGAAGTGCAAGCATTAATAAAATCATTTCTTTCATTCCAATCTGCAAGATTATCAAATTAAGAAAGCCACCGGCCCCTTACACATTGTGAAAGACACAATATAATTGACAGCTACTACTAGACTCCATAAAAAGTAGATAAATTCTGAAGCAAACTCAGTTTGGCTTCAAGAAGAAAGATATAGTCAGCCGTCCTCTGAAACAAGGTTTCCATGCTAATCCCAGGACAACATGGCTGAAGCATCGTTTGCAGCTGCCGAAGCTTCCTTTCTATGGATGCTCTTACAGGCTCAGCAGTCATGCCATTTCTTCGGATCTTCCTTCCTCTTTTAACCAAAACCTTTCTTCTAAATCGAGAACAACGCTTTGATGATCTCATCCTCACGTTATAAAGTTAGACAAAGAGAAGAGATATTATGTAGCAGCTGCTAGTAAGAGAAACAGTAAGATAGAGAGTAGAGATAAGGAAGATGGGTTGTCAAGGGTGAAGGGTGGACGTTAATTTATACTAAATATTTATGGCTAAAGTACCACCACATGTGGGTATGCAGCCATGTGTCAAGAAAGATGCATGATATGATAATTATTTCTTACATTTTTAGTGGGAAATCTACGTTATGTTTCATTTCATTAAATAGAAGTTATTTTTGTTTTACTTTTTTTTTTTGGAAAATATAAAACATTGATTCAATATTTTTAAAATTATTTTTAAAAAAGAAAGAAATCACATTTAATGTTCAATATTGATACTTTCGAAATTATTTTTTGAAAAAAACAAAAATAAGTTTCGATTTATATTTTAGAAAATAAAAATGAAGTCGTCACCAATAATTTTTTAAAACAGATGTAATTGGGTCACCTTTCGAGATTTTTTGAAGAAAAAAAATCTTTGGTCTTTGAAACCATAATACGAGTTCGGGAATCAGTTACGCATAAGGAAGGATTAGCACCCTTACACGCCCAAAATTGGTATTTAATCGATTATTCAAAATCTTATTTGTTGAAAATTAAAAATTCGAAAAGAATTTAAGTCGCGATCCTTAAATGCATGAATGTCAAATTTATTTTATTTTGAAAACAATTTTTACTTCTGAAGAAAGCTTGTTATTTCGAATTAATCGAGAAAAAGTCACATCCAGTAAGTTAGGACATAACAATTCGAATATTCGAAAATGACGAGCTTTTCAAAAAAAAATCTCGTATTTAAATTTTAAAAGGATATTCAATTATCCCGGTTCAAAGAAAAAACCACACCCAGTGAGTTAGGACATGATTTTTCAGATTCTCGAAACAAAAGACATTGCCTTGATTTACTAAAATAATTTGAGTATTTTAAAAACCGAATTTTCATGTTATGCAAAAAAGAAAAAAATGCACATGATTTACAAGTATACATAATAAAACAATATATACATAAATTAGAATAAAATAAAATAATATAAATATGCATATATAAAAGAGATTTTTTTTAAAAATAATTAAAATTAAAACCGGGTCAAATTTGAATTTTTGAAACTTTTAGGGGCCAAATTGGAAGTTCTAGAAAGTTTAGAGGTCAAATTGGAATTTTTTGGAAAATTTAGGGGTCGAATTTAATTTTTTTGGAAAATTTTGGGGTCAAATTAGAATTTTTGAAAAAATTGAGGATCAAAAAATAATTTTAAAATAAAGTAGGGGCCTAGTGAGCAACAAATCCAAAAGAACTTGACAAGTGGTAGCCTAGAAATATTTTTTGATCAAGGATCGAATTGAAAATCAAATGAAATTATAGGGTCAAATTAAAAATAACAAAAAAGATGAAAAATCCTGATTGAAACAATTACAAACAAAGGAGGACCAAATGAGAAATTAGCCCAAATTAAAAAAAAAGTTTCTCCTCCTTTTGCAGTGCACCGTTTCACTTTAGGTTTAATGCTTTTATTCTTTTTTTTTTCTCAAAACAGATCCAACTTTCCCCTTTTTTCTTCTCTGAAAATCAAAGCAAACTTTCCTTCTCCAGCCCCCCTTCGACTAACCATGGGTTGAGGAGCCTTACCGCCGTTCATTTCGGCGCCAACATCCCGCCAATGACCATCGTGGGTGGTGAAAAAGGTAAAAAAAAGAAACCCAAAGTCCCTTTTTAGTAGTATTTTAAATTAGGGAAAAAATGTATAGATCTAAAGCTAATACCTTACTTTTATTGATGATCTTAGTTATTGAAAAAAATAGTTACACTTCTATTGATTTTCGTACAAATCTATGTATTTCCCTCTGATTTTTTTGTATCTATCTCCCCCTCTATATATAATTTTTCGGTGACGTGAGCGAGGTGGAGTCCAGATCCGGCGGAATCGGCGACGACAACGGCGGTGGCAACGTGGGTAAGCTGGCGGCAGTGGCTGGACACTAGAGAAGGCTAGGGTTTGTTTAGTTTTTTTTAGGGTTTATGAAATTGGGTTTATTTAGGTAGTTTTTAAAAAAAAAAAGTATTGGGCTTGTAATGGATTTGGGTTATTTTGTATTGAACATTTTAATTTGGTTTAGGCTTAAGTTTGGGTTGGGTGTATTTGGGCTTTGGTTTATGAAATTGGGTTTGTATATATTTTTTAATTCTATTATTTCTTTATTTGTTTATTTATTTAATAAATAAATAATAAATAAAATAATAAAATTTGGGTTGTAGAGGCCCAGACAAATTGGGCTACTACAGCTGCCCCTCTTTGCTCGTTGCTGTGTAACAAGAACAGAGCAAAGACTAAAAAATTGACCAACTTTGTCTGGTCCCATTGGATTTGGTCTCTTTAGCCCTTCCTCAAGTAGCTCACCCTTCTCTTCATTGGACATTCAAACTCATTGCATCTGCTTCTCCACAACTTTAAGAAGGTAGGATTTAGTGTTTGCGATTTCGCCTTGCCCTAAGTCGATTCCAAAGAAACAAAAATTGCTACTATAGCTTCACTCAATTCCACTTGCAACTTCAAGGAGGTTGAGGATCACCATCGTAGTCTTTGATTCAATCTACTAACACTTTAAGGATCTGGTGCTCGTAATTTCATCTTTCGGTCTACTTCTCTGTATCTTCAATGAAGATTGATAATGTGCCCCTCTATTACTTTAGAGGGTAGGACTGCCTCCATTCCATTTACTAATAAGAAAGGTGTTGCCCCGGTAGAAGTTCTGACAAACGTTCGATAAGCGTAGAGAGCACAGGGTAACTTCTCATGCCAATCTTTGTAAGTCTCTCTCATTTTCCCAATGATTTTCTTGATGTTTTTATTAGCTGCCTCTACTGTTCCGTTCATTTTCGGGCGATACGGTGCTGAATTATGGTACTTGATCTTGAATTGCCTGCAGACTTCTGCTATTGTGCTATTATTCAGGTTCAAAACATTGTCGGATATGATCTTCTCTGGCATTCCACACCAACATATAATTTCTTTCTTCAAGAATTTGCTGACCGTTGATCTCGTGACACTGGCGTAGGAAACAGCTTCCACCCACTTAGTAAAGTAATCAATGACCACAAAAATGAACCTATGCCTATTAGAAGCTTTTGGCAAGACTAGTCCGATGACATCCATGCCCCACATAGAAAAAGGATAGGGGGAAGTCATAACATGGAGAGGCGAAGGAGGTACATGAATTTTCCCCCGTAAATTTGACACTTGTGACATTTCTTAGCATATTTAATGCAATCTCCTTCCATGGTTGACCAGTAATACCCAAATCTCATAATCTGTCTGGCCATCGTGAAACCATTGGCATGTGTTCCGTAAACCCCTTCATGAACTTCTTCTACGATTTTCTTGGCCTCAATAGAATCAACACACCTTAACAGGACTTGATCTCTTCTCTTTTTATACAAATATCCCCGTTAAGGACATAGTCAATGGCAAGCCTTCTCAATGTTCTTTTTTCATTTTCGGTGGCTTGCTCAGGGTACTTACGGTCTTTTACATATTGCAAAATTTCCTGGTACCACGGGTGATCATCCTTTTCTTCTCCTTCAACGTTGAAACAATGAGCTGGAACCTCGTAAATACTCATTTGAATGGGCTTCATATTTTCTTGCTTATTGACCATGATCATGGAAGCGAAAGTGGCCAAGGCATCAGCCATCTGATTTTCCTCTCACGGGAGGTAATGAAAGATGATGTCCTCAAACTCTTTAATTAGCTTGAGAACTAATTTTTGGTAATCCATCAACTTGGAATCCCTCGTTTCTCATTCTCCCTTGAGTTGATAATTACCAACGCAGAATCCCCGTACACTTCCAGAATTTTGATCTTGCGTTCAATAGCTGCCCGAATACTCATGACACATGCTTCATATTCCGCCATGTTATTTGTGCAATCGAAGTCAAGCTTGCTTGCGTTCTTTCGGGGATACCAGAACTGCCCCAATCCCTTTGCCAATAGCATTTGAAGCACCGTCAAAATGTATTTTCCATGGCTGCTCCTCTAAAACTTCTTTTGCTGCGGTTGCGACATACATTAAATCTTCGTTTGGGAAGTCAAAATCTAATGGCTCATAGTCCTCGAGAGCTCTGCTGGCTAGAAAATCTGCTATTGCACTCCCTTTTATCGCCTTCTGGTTCACATAGATTATGTCAAACCTTAATTCGAGCTGCAAACCATTGCTCACTCATTCCCGTAATGTTCATCAACTTCCTAAGAAAAGTTGGCACATTAGCGGGTCTTGAATAGACATTTTTCCATTAAATTTTGGGGCACCGAAACAAAGCAGTGTATTCCTTAATGGTGGGCACCATATCCATATTCCCAAAAGTGAAACAGCTATAAGCCGAGTTCCAATACTGTGCAATGGCTCGAAAGAGATGCTTGTCTACTTTAACTTTTAGTAAGTATGGTAGATCCCCATACTCTCGGTAGAAAATCTGCTTCACGTTATCATCCCACCGATCCCAAATTTCTTTCAACTCTTGCTAGCTATTCTGAGTCACATTAATCCGAGTAAAGTCCTAGTAATCCGAAACATGGACTTCAACTAGACTATCACCCTTCTCACGTTGTCTATCCTCTGACCACATACGCACGGCCACATTATCTTTTACCCTATCAAGTTATCCTTTTTCCATGACCAGTTCTCTACTAGTAATCGAACTCAAGTCAAATACCTTTCCTAATATGAGGATGCAATGCAAAATAGGGGAAAAAAAGAAAAGAAAAAAGTCAGTACCCACAATCATTAAATATATCAACAAATATAAAATAAAAAACCTACACATCTACTAGGTGGTCTCTAAAGGTTCGATATAGTTTTGCCTAGGGTAGGCACTTAGGGCTCATTACATGTGGCTTCGGTTCTAGAGTAACGGCACCCAAACCAGCAGATTCTTCAGTCCTCACCCATTATAGGCTCATACGGACGAGTTCGGTTTAGGAGGACACATTTCTCGTATGTTTGCATGGAAGTGCAAACTTCACAAAAACATAGGTACGGATGTATCCCGAAAGCGATTCACTATCCTGCACGGAGGTGCAAACCTCACGAAGGAGTTGCTTCTCACTTCCAGTTAAATGGTGTAGTAACAAATGCATGTATGCAAAAATATAAACATATAATATCAACATGCTATAATCACAACAAACATATAAATCACACAAAAAAATGAAATGCAAAGGATCACAAATTAAATTAAATTGAATTTGAAATTTTCAATAAGAAATATAAAAAATAATCGACTCACGACTTGACTATCTTATTTTCCCCAGTGGAGTCGTCAAGCTGTCGAAACCATTTTTTTGAAAAAAACAAAAATAAGTCTCGATTTATATTTAGAAAATAAAAATGGAGTCACCACCAATAGTTTTTTAAACAGGTGTAATTGGGTCTTTGAAGAAAAAAAATCTTTGGTCTTTGAAACCATAATACGAGTTCGGGAATCGGTTACGCATAAGGAAGGATTAGCACTCTTACACGCCCAAAATTGGTACCTAATCGATTATTCAAAATCTTATTTGTTGAAAATTAAAAATTCGAGAAGAATTTAAGTCGCGATCCTTAAATGCATGAATGTCAAATTTATTTTATTTTGAAAACAATTTTTACTTCCGAAGAAAGCTTGTTATTTCGAATTAATCGAGAAAAAATCACATCCAGTAAGGTAGGATAACAATTCGAATATTCGAAAATGACGAGCTTTTCAAAAAAAAAATCTCGTATTTAAATTTTAAAAGGATATTCATTTATCCCGGTTCAATGAAAAAACCACACCCAGTGAGTTAGGACATGATTTTTCAAATTCCCGAGACAAAAGACATTACCTTGATTTACTAAAACAATTTGAGTATTTTAAAAATCGAATTTTCATGTTATGCAAAAAAGAAAAAAAATGCACATGATTTACAAGTATACATAATAAAAACAATATATACATAAATTACAATAAAATAAAATACTATAAATATGCATATATAAAAGGGATTTTTAAAAAAAAATTAAAATTAAAACTGGGTCAAATTTGAATTTTTGAAACTTTTAGGGGCCAAATTGGAAGTTCTAGAAAGTTTAGAGGTCAAATTGGAATTTTTTGGAAAATTTAAGAATTTTTGAAAAATTTAAGGGTCAAAAAATAATTTTAGAATAAAGTAGGGGCCCAGTGAGCAACAAATCCAAAAGAACTTGACACGTGGCAGCCTCAGAAATATTTTTGGATCAAGGATCGAATTGAAAATCAAATGAAATTATAGGGTCAAATTGAAAATAACAAAAAAAGAAAAATCCTGATTGAAACAATTACAAACAAAGGAGGACCAAATGAGAAATTAGCCCAAATTTAAAAAAAAAAAAGGTTCTCCTTCTCCTTCTGCACTGCACCGTTTCACTTTAGGTTTAATGCTTTTATTCTTTTTTCTTTTCTCAAAACAAATCCAACTTTCCCCTTTTTTTCTTCTCTCAAAATCAAAGCAAACCTTCATTCTCCAACCCCCCATTCGATTGACCATGGGTTGAGGAGCCCCACCGCCGTCATCTCGGCACCGACGTCCCGCCAATGGCCACCATGGGTTGTGAAAAAGGTAAAAAAAAGAAACCCAAAATCCCTTTTAGATAGTATTTTAAACTAGGGAAAAAATGTATAGACCTAAAGCTAATACCTTGCTTTTATTGATGATCTTGGTTACTGAAAAAAAAATAGTTACACTTCTATTGATTTTCGTACAAATCTGTGTATTTCCTTCTGATTTTTTGTATCTATCTCCCCCTCTGTATATAATTTTTGTGTGTGAAAAATTACATTTACATCTACTGTATTTATATAGCACATTTTTTACACCTAATTTCTGAATTTTCCGGTGACGTGCGCGAGGTGGAGTCCGGAACCGGCGACGACGATGGCTGTGGCGGCGTGGGTGAGCTGGCGGCGGCGGCTGGACACTAGAGAAGGCTAGGGTTTATTTAGTTTTTTTTAGGGTTTGTGAAATCGGGTTTATTTGGGTAGTTTTTTTTTTAAAAAAAGGTATTGGGCTTGTAATGAGTTTGGGTTATTTTGTATTGGACATTTTAATTTGGTTTAGGCTTAAGTTTGGATTTGGTGTATTTGGGCTTTGGTTTATGAAATTGGGTTTGTATATATTTTTTAATTCTATTATTTCTTTATTTGTTTATTTATTTAATAAATATTGAAAAAATCAAAATATTGAAAATAATGTTTTTTTATTTTAAAATGAATTGATACTTATTTAAACTCATATAAATGTAAAATTATTCTTTTTAACAATTTTTAAATATCAAATGTGTTAGCTAGGTTTGAATGCATATAAATGTAAGGATTTCTATTAAAAATTTATTTCTAATGTTTCTATTATAGGAAAATATGTATTGTTGAGAAAATTGTTGGTGATCGTTCCATGTACCGTTGCAACGAACTTGTCTTTATGCTTTGAACCATTGTTGGGAAAATTATTTTCGTTAAGAGTATTTTAGACATAATACTATCATTTTTGTTATTTGGAAACTGTATTTTTTATTTAAATCGTGGCATGAAACTTAAAATTTGAGTTAATTCTGGCATGCATTACATTTAAATTGTTTGGACTATTGAACTTAATTTAGAATTAAATTAAAGAACATGAAATCTGAATTTTTTTTTTAAATCAAAACCTTAACAATAATCACTTTTCTGCTGCAAAGTTATAAATGAGATTTGAGTAGTAGATAATTTGGTAAACAACTTTTACGAGGTAAACATTTAAATATTCGGTTTTTGAAAAATTGTATTTTCAATGAAAAAAAGATAACACACTAAGTTTTTTTTTTTTTTTGAAAAGTAAATAAATGTTTTAAAAAAACTGTTTTAAAAACTCCAATAATTTTACTAGGTCATTTCGGTGGTTAATATAACTTTCAGAATCCAATCGTAACGTTTAGGTCGAGTTAGGGAAGTTACAAATCTTACCTGTTGAATACACTCTTTAGTGCAATTCTAAAAGCACCCATTTCAATAAAATCATGGTTTTATTACTGTTGAAATACAATCAAACCAAAGAAACAACACATTTACAATAAATAAAATATTTTAGTTTGCATCTTTCTTTGGAGACAAAGGAGAAGATGAAGAGAAGAAGCTCCTTTTTGCTATTTATCCACATGTGGAGACGTGTTGATGATTTTGGAGTTTTATTTTAAATTAATATTTCACTTTTCATCTTTTATTTCTCTCCATAAATTTAAAACATTATTTTTTAAAATTTAAAAACCCATGGAATCCTTGCTCAAAACCCAAAAATTTATATTAAAAATTCAAAATCCATAAATTGTTAAACCCAATTACTTGAAAGATTAAAGCTTCTTAAGCTATTAAACAACAAGATTTTCAAATATAAAAGTTTTGTAATAGTTAAAGAAGTGTGAAAATGAGTAATCGAAATTTTATAACGGTGATTACACATCATCAGAAGATACAAAAAACATAGAAGATGTAAAAATGAGTATTCACTAAAGTAAAAAAGTAAACATTAAATAAATTTATATATATCTTTTAGTTATAAGCATGAAAGAAAACGAAATTAAACATTATCAAAAGTATAAGAAATTTGAAATTGAATAATCAAAACTTTATTATTATTTTTTGCTTCAATCAAGTCAATCAATCATGAAAAATCATTTTTATTTCTCAGTATTTTCTAAAATGGGGAAGAAAGTCTTGTAAAAACTTTTTGGGTTTCGAAACAATCACAACTTGATGAAATTTTTTTTAATTTTGGTAAATTTTTTAGATTTTTTACATATATTTTGAATATTTATAAATTTCTAGTTTAAAATATTTTTACATAATTGTTAATATTTTTAATAATTTATATTTAGTTTTAAGGGTTTTTAAATTTTTTAAAACTATTGTTAAGAAATTTTTTTTAAAACATTAAAATGTATTAATTTGTATATTACTAAATGTATTAAGAACTAAATAATTCATTTTTTTAAGTACAATCCGTCTTTTCCAACGGAAATCATAAAATAATGATTTAATATCTTGTTAAAACCACCATTTATATCTTGATAGGTAGTGGTACCAATCAATGCATACACGTGTGATGCATTTAAGTCAGACCCCATATGGGAAAAGGACCCTTGTTCATCTTCGCCATGCAAAAACACATTATTTCCACAGTCATCTCAACCCCAATCCCAATCAATCTGCATCCGTGCTCGGCTGTGTTTGATGGCCTGTTTCGCATGTATGGCATATCCCCCCACCCTTTGGAAAGCGACGTACAAATTAAGTGCATAGTTTTTCATGCATGCACGGCAATTAGCTACTGCGACAGTGAAGAAAGCAAAAAGTCAAGCAAATTCCATGAGAATCAGGCCCCCTCTACACTACGTAAATAATTGACAACATGGTCTCAAAATTTAAATAATTGACTCCATGAAGTGTTGATAGAGCAGTCATTTGTTTGGGGAAATGGTGGCTGCCCTTTATTTACGCTGTGTTGTATAATCAACTAAAATAATTCCCAGCTCCCGCCTAATAAATGCTGAGTCTTTCCATCCACTGAAACCATGCATGCATCTCTACTGTGCTTTTATTTCCGGCTTGAGGTTAAATGAAAGAACTATAGAAACTGTGATATCAATTTCAAACATATCAGATAGATTCTTTTTTTTATCATTTTTCTTTATCATGTACCATTGAAGACGATTATTGCGTGAATGGATTGAATTAAAGCTTAAACTTGATTTTATTATTTCTCAATAATCTAATTAAGGCCAGGTTGTCATGTAGGGCAGTGGATTGTACCAGAAAGCAACTCAGTTCAAATAATGAAAAGTTAGGTTAGATGAATCATGAATGAAGGGTAAAGACGTATGAGTAATAATCTAGTACGAAGTAGGAACACAAGTCGTGAGATGTCGGCAAGTGAATAGAGATGAGGGTATGATGTAGGAATCGGGAGAAAAAGTATTCGAGAAAGAGTTTGGTACCTTATTAACGCTTTCAAGAGATAATTTGTAAGTTAGATGGTGACAAAGATACCTGGGCAACCTATATAGCTACAAATTTGAAGTGGAACCGCCATAGATGGCCCTCCTATCCTTGGATTTTTACCAGAAATAAGACCAACCCATCTGGCTTTTCATCCTTAACTATGCATTCATCAGGCTCGTTCTTGACATTTTTTAGACCCTAAGCAAAATAATAAAAATTAGAGAAATTTTTTTTTAAATCTTTTAAAAGTTGATAAAAAATTTTAGGAGCCTTTAAAAGTTTATAAAAAAAAGTTTTTAACCTGTAAAAATTTTAAAAAGATTTGGACCTCTTAAAAATAAAATTAAAAATAAAAAATTAGACTCTTTTAGCTTTGGGCCTTGGGCGACCGCACCTCTAGACGACCCCAAGATTTAGCCAGGCATTCATTACTTCTACTTCTCCACACTTGATTGATTCAGTGTTGTTTTGTTTTTTTTTTTTACTCTCTCAAGTTCAATTCCCTCTTCAACTTTTTTTTTTTTTTGTATACTTTTCAAATAATGTATTTACAAAGGAAGAAATGTTTTAAATATGAATAATAAAAAATAAAACCAAAGAAAATGGGTGTGTCCCTTATACATTAATTTGATCATTTTAGTCTCTATACTTTTCAAATTTTAATATTTCAGTCCTCACCAAATAATATCGGTTAAATTTGTTAAGTTATGCTATCTTCAAAATTTGATGCAACAAACATATTAGCATATGTGTAATGTAACGTTAGCATGTTATTTTCACATATTAGTCACTAAAAGAATAATTAATAGATTAATGACTATCATTTGTGTCAAGTTTCAAATTTGAAAATTTGAAAAGTATAGAGACTTAAAATGATTTAATTGAGAAATATGGACTCAATCTACGTATGTACGTATAGTACAAGATGACTAATTGAATTTTTCCAAACAAATTTAACTGTTACTGATTGAGTCAGTACTATAATTTCACATAAATAGATGCTTACTATTGAAGTTAAAAGTAAATGCTCTCAACAGGTTGATCTGCCACAATTTGTTGTGGCAAATTAGGTTATTTCTAACATTTAATGAGCTTGTTTTTGAGTAGTTTGATTATATTTCTACCAGTTCTCATTTTAGTAGTTTATATTTAAATTTAGTAAAATGGACATTTTTATGCAAGTTTTGGTGTTCCAATGACTTGTTAGGCCAATCCAGGCCAAAAGAAGCACTAATGAGCTAATTGCGTTTACAGCACATCGTTTCGGGCTAAACAATTTGAAGAACGAATCCAACGTCGCGACATTGACTTCCAATGTTGTGACACCGACTTCCTGCCAAAAAAAAATCACATTTGATGTCCAATATCGCGACACCGATCTTGTGGTGTCGTGACACCAAGTCAACGAAAGCCAATTTACAGCTGAGGGTGTTTTCATCTATACAACCGTTTTAATCCGTATTAAGCATTTGTATTTGACCTAATATGGTAAAAAAACACCAGACTATAGATAATGATGTTTAGGGATTGATTAATTAGGGGGCTTATTTATTCTCTTAGTTAATTTTAAGTTTTCTAGTTTTAGGTTTTCTTTTTTAATCACTGTTTCCTCGACAACTATTAATGGGTTTTCAACTTCCAAGCGCAACTGACATATCAACGAAACAAAACTCTCTTTTCCCCTCTATTTAGTTTGCTATTGGTTTTAATGTATGAATTGAATTTAGGGAAAATTGCATTTAGATTCATAAGTAGCTAAACCTATGGGAAGATTATCAATCGGAAGTGGAATTAATTAATTGAGGAATTAGAGTTTGCTTTAGAATTAATTGGATTAAATTATGTGTATAAACCCTAGGATTGAAAAGATTAGGAAGTTATTTAGGTAAATAAGGTCAAAAAATAGTTTACCGATTACCTCTTGATTTAACCCGATTTAAACTACAAGATTGAAATATATGTAGTTTCTGTAGATTAATTGATTTAGTTAGAGGTCGAAAGGTAATAACTAGGCTAAATATTAGCTAATTCATCAAAACTCGAATTCTGAAATTAATTACGAACACTGACTGTGAGTTAATCTTTTGTTTGTCTACTGAGTGAATTTCGATTGTTAGTTTAGTTTTATTTAATTTATGATATTTTTACTGCTTAATTTTAGTTAGTTTCATCGTACTATAATTTTAGATTATTTGTCACACCTGATTTTTGCTAAAAGCCCCGAATGTAAGAAGAGTTGGGAGTTAAATGAATGAAAGGGTAAATTGACGGGCTCTACTGGGAAAATTAGAAATTTTAATGGTTGATGGATAATTTGTTGAGTCTTTATTCTGGTTTGGTTAAGTCGAAATCGACTAGTTTTGTAGTGGGAGACACAATGATTGTCGATGGATGGCTTAATTAAAGTTGGTGACCGTGCGAGAAGTGTTATATATATTGGGGTAAGAAGCCTTAATCCTCACGGGAAAAATTCTTCATAGTTCTGTTTATCTTTTTTCTCTTTTGCATCATCTTTTTCGATTGCTCCAAAGATAAAGAAGTTAAGGAAAGTGTTGCATGGGGCGATAAATGTCAGATTAGAGTATGGAAAGAACATGATCTAGTAAGCTAGTAAGCTCCTAAGCCTCACTATACTCGTGAATTTTAGGAAAGAGAAGTAATAACTCTTGAAAAGCTTCAGTATAATTATGGATTATGGGTTTTTAATGTTTGAATACATTTGGTTTAACCGATAAAAATAGTTGTCATGCTTAGCAGCCAGGATGAAGCAAGCTTTGGTGCTTGGGCAAGCTAAGATGACAAGGATGAAGGAGTTCAACTGAGTTTTTGTACTTGATCTTTGGGTGGTTGTTGTTGATATGCTTGTATGATTTACGTCTATGGTTATTCTGAGTTAAAAATTCATGGTGGTGTGTGAAACTAGTGAATGAGTATGCTAGGAATGAATAACCATGTGCAAGTATGTGTATGCTTGAAAGTAAGGTTTTTTATCCAAGTGATGCAAAAAATTTAATTATTTACAAAAATGACCCTAGTTCAAAATTGAGAGTGTTTTTTTATTTATCATTAGATGAGTGTTTATTTTGTGAGAGAGTTGTGAAGTGTACAATTAAATTTCGGGGTTGAGCTATATACTGTCATGTATTGCCGAAGTTGAATTATATACTGTCATGTAAAGCGGCAAATATATGTCTTCAATGGTTAGGCAACTTTTTGCGCCTTTGAAGACTATCTTAAATGTCCAAAAAGATGGACATTATCTACGTTGGAAGAATTGTTATCCTGCAATTCAACAATACAACTGTTGAGTTATTGATTCAACGTAGATGATATATTTGTCGCCATATGTAATCAGGTGGTATACTCGTAAAGGTTATGCTATCAGAGGTTGGTAATTGAACTTTGCCATCCAACTATCGACCGAGATGACTTGGCCAAGTATTGAAGCAAGTTGACCCCATCTTGCTTGAGGGTTTGAAGAGTTTCTTGAAATTGGCCATGTATTCAAAAAGATGGACATTATTTAACCGAGACGAGTTGGGCAGGTTTAAGGTTTTGTAGGTTATTTTGTATTATTATTGTTCAAATTTTAAAATTTTGTGTATTAATATTAATAATTATTTATAATTTATTGTATTTGTAAATTTAATTTGTTACATTGTAATATTCAATAATGTTTGTATTTATTCTATTAATATTTTTCGATTTATTAAAAAAATTATTAAATATTTTGTTGTGAAAATGTTACGAAATAATTATTATTGATAAATTAAAAATATATTTAAAAAATAATAATTAAATTAATGTTAATGAATAAACGAAAAAAATCAAAAGAACACGAGTTTAGTTAATGGGAAAAAATAGTTTTTGGGTGTCTGTCAAGTCATGACCGACACTCCCTTTTCCAGATACAGAAAAATATTTTTTCGAGTGATTACCATCCCATAACCGAGACTCATTTTTGCAGGTCCCAAAAAATTTTTTGGTGATTACCATCCAATAGTCGAGACCCACTTTTAACTCCAATACCAGATATATCTATAACTGTCAGTACTAAATATTTGAGCTTTTTCTTTTCATTATCAATACAAAATATTTCTGGTTTGTTTGTTAAGAGAAAATCACATCTTTTTTCAAGATGAGTTCCAACATTTTCTTTGTTTATGTTCATTTCGATGGAGAAATTATCAATACAAATGATGAAAGTTGTGTATTTCAAAGCCGAGAAAAAATCGGAATGAGACTGAATAAGCGTGTTTCGCTGGAGGAATTGAAATAGAAAATCAGTACAAAGATAACTACTCGTTGCGGGAAGCAAATGTTGAGACTGTTTTGCAAATTTTCAGTTTTCATCAGATCCGATCAAGTTCTCGGAAATAGAACATGCTGATAATGATGATCTAGGGACAATGATTGAAATTTATTGCCCCTTTGAGATCGAAAATCCCTGCCCCATTGAGTTGTTCGCGGAGATATCGCAACCCGAACCAATTCAAGTTTTAAATACAGTAAGCCAGCATTCTGGAATAAATATTGATCTAAATGTATGCTGGAAAGATCAATCGAGTTATGGAGGGTCAACTCCAGAAAATTCAAACACCGGTTGATGTTCGTATAACATCCAAAACACGTGTCCTCATCTACAATTTCATCCGGAGGTGTTGGCCCCTATAGAAGATGATAACGAAAAAGAAGCTTTGGACGACCCCGATCTGGATGACATCCCCGAAGACTTAGATGAGGAGGGGTTGGTGGAGGGTAATGATGTTAACACCCATTCGGAAGGAAATACGACCCCAAGTATAGTTATCAGGAATAATCTCGGGCCCTTCATTAGCGATGTAGACCCAAATACGGCTCGAGCTTGTGAGTTTCTTGAATATAGAAACATAGTTTCGGCTCACTTACTCGACGAACAAACCGACGAAGAAGAGTTGTTCGTAGGACAACAGTTCGAGAACAAGAAGAACTGCTTAAATGCAATAAAGCAATACACCTTGAAGTTAGCTATGGATTATAAAGTAACGAAGTTGTTGCAGTCTTTGTACATAGAAAAATGTTGGAAAGTCGAGAGTGGGTGTAAGTGTCGTATCCGAGCCGCGTTAATGTAGCGGACTCAGCTGTGGACAATAAGAAAAATGGAAGATTCGCACACATGCACGCAAGACCATCTAAAGTTAGATGCAAAGACCATAATAAAAATGATTATTATAATATTTCAATTTATATCAAATAAAGTGTTGATTTGACAATATATTATAATATTTCAATTTATATCAAATAATATGTTGATTTGACAATAAATTATTTACCAAATTCAAATATTAAAATTATTTAAATTAAAAACTATTATAATATTTCAATTTATATCAAATAATGTGTTCATTTCAATACATTATTTACCAAATTCAAATATTAAAATTATTTAAATTAAAAATTATTATTATAATATTTCAATTTATATCAAATAATTTGTTGATTTGACTACATTATTTACCAAATTCAAATATTAAAATTATTTAAATTAAAAATTATTATAATATTTTAATTTATATCAAATAATGTATTGATTTGACAATACATTATTTACCAAATTCAAATATTAAAATTATTTAAATTAAAAATGATTATTATAAGATTTCAATTTATATCAAAAAATGTGTTAATTTTACAATACATTATTTACCAAATTACCCTTAATTGACATTAAAATTACAAAAATACCATCAATGGTCCCCTACTATAAATAGCATTGGGCCACCCAAATTCCAGCTGACCACCACGTTCCGACTACCAATATCATCGTATTTCACCGTATTCCAACCTTCGATCACCGTTGACCACTGTTTTACCATTTTTTGACCTCCAATCACCGTTGATCGTTCGTTGATTGACAAATTCATATCTCCGACCGTCGTTGATCATCATTGACCACTGTTGACCGCCGCTGACCGTCGTTGACCGACTATCGTCCTTCACTTATGGATCCCAACATCATCCTTAATGGTCATGACAACAACCGAGTAGGCCATATTCGACAAGATCAGGAGTTTTATCGGATGGTTAGATCTCGAGTACATCATCCGGACTATAAACCCCATCCATTGGCTAAGCAATACCTAGAAGACGCAGGGTTCGGGTATGCTGCCCACATTAAAAAATGTATATTCGAGTCGATTTAGTAACGTCCTTAGTCGAAAAATGGCGTCTGGAGACCCATACGTTCCACCTCCCGTGTGGGGAGGTACCTATTACGTTAGAAGACGTAACAATCCAGCTCGGACTGCCTGTTGAAGGTGCTGCAGTAACGGGTCCGAGTTCATTAGACGATCCTTGTGGCACTTGCTACCGATTACTTGACAAGGTGCCCTCGGACATTGATAATGGAAAATTACCGTTCTTAAAATTTACGTGGTTGAAACAAAACTTTCGACGTCCCCCTAAAAATCCAACGCAGCTGGACATTATCTATCATGCTCGCACGTTTATTCTACAGTTACTAGGTGGTATCCTCATTCCGGACACTAGCAATAACAGAATAAGTACCGCGTACCTCCTATTGCTGGATGATATGAAGGCAGCCGGGAAACTAAGTTGGGGCTCTGCAGTGTTGGTCGCATTGTACTGGGAGCTTTTTTGAGTGACAAATCCCAATGCGGATGCCATGGGTGGTTGCACGTATCTGCTTTAATCATGGTTATTATACTGACTGCCTTCTATTGCGAACGTCGAACACATATCATATACGATGCCGCTGATTAATAGGTGACTCGATAAATCGATTTTATATTTAAATTTTATTAAATATTATTTTTATTCTAACTATTTTTCAATTTTTTAGATGGTCTTCATATCTGGGATTTGGGTGACCCGACAAATTTCCCCATTATAGATAGACATAGAGTAGATGAGGTAAGAAATATTTTCGAATTTTTTAAAATATTTTTTCTATTTTCGAAATATTTTTTTTATTTTTAAATTTTTTAAATAATATTTTCGAAATACTTTTTTACATATATTTTTTATAGTTTTGAAACATTTTTTAGCTTTTCGAATTTTTTTCAAATTATTTTTTATATCTTTGAAATGAAATTTTTTACATATATTATTTTATATTTTCAAAATATTTTTTAGCTTTTCGAATTTTTTTAAAATTATTTTTTATATCTTCAAAATGAATTTTTTTACATATATTTTTTATATTTTCGAAATATTAAAAAATATTTTTTCGAAATATTTTTTTATATATTTTACATTTTCGAATTTTTTTTTTACAAATGAAATATTTTTAATATTAACTAAACTCTTGTTGTTTATACTGTGCAGTTCGTGTGGAGGCCTTATATCCGGGACGACATTATGTCTTTTATTCCACCATTTGTTTACCAGCATAAATATCACTTGTTCTCATGTAGTGTGTCAGCATTCAATTTTCATATGTTGGAATGGCACGTTGGGGATCGGGTCTTACGATAGTTCGATGCTATGCAACATATCTCGAACCCTCTCTTCCAACTCAGTGATGTCCACCAGCTCGACAAAAAAGGGAATGGGTAGTAACAAAATAAATTGGGCCCATTATCTTGAGCCATATATCATGCTTTGGAATAGCCGGGGAAATAGGTCTTAACCTTATATTCGTGTAACGGTGATTTTTTCAGTACCTCACAGTACAAGCAATGGTATATGGCATACGGGATGCCGTTGATTTATCTCGGGCAGTATATGTTGGTCCCAAAGAGACTTATTCCGAAAGGCAACCAATGGCGTCCGACCAATAACCCACGTCGACACCGTGGTCGGATCCCCGATTTAGATTTTGAGCTCGAGAACAAGCTCGAGTATGACCCCGAGTACGAGGCCGCGGACCAGCCCGAGCCCCAATATCAAGCATCCGGCTCTTCGTCTTTTTCGTCGCAAGACCAATATCATCGTTCCATGAAAGAGATTTTTGGTATCGACCCCGACCCTCTACGTTCATATTACTCCGGTTCATCCTCATATCAACCGGAGATCCATCGGGAAAAACGTACACTGACAATGGAGGATATTTTTGGCTCGGCGCCTCTGACCACTCAACATACTCCCGATGACGATGATGATATGTACGATTTTACTACCTTTCTACTTACGTCGATCACCGAACGTGAGACCATTGAGGCCGAACCGACGAACACTTATGTAACGCCTCCTCAATGAGGTGCACTACGGCCTCAACCTCGTTGAGCCCGGAGGAACCTGATCTGTTACATGCCAGCATCGGGGACGTCGTCGAGATCTACTCAATTTTGATTTTTTTTCGTTTATTTTAAAATTTAATTTGTAATTTCGTTTATATTTTAAATTTTTTTCTAATTTCGTTTATATTTTAAATTTCATTTCTAATTATTATTTTTTTCAAAATTTATATCATCTTTTTCAATAATATTTATTCCCCACATTTTCACAACAACATATTTTATACTTTTGTATATAATTCGAAATTATTTTAATACAAGAAAATACAAACATTGTTGAATATTACTAAGCAACAAATTAATTTTACAGATACAATAAATTACAAATATTTGTTAATATTAATACACGAATTTAAAAATTCAAACAACAATAATACAAAAAATTACAGATATAACAAAATACAAACATAGATAATGTCCATCTGCTTGAATACCGATCTGCAAAGGTTAGTACCGAGAAACATGCTCTGGTTGCCGTTAAACATAACCTTTTTCAGTTTGTAAGACACAATGCAGTCAGTCTCGGTTAACTGTTAAATGGCAGAGAAAGTCATCCGATCTTTGACAGCATAACCTTTACTAGCTTACCATAATACTCACATACGACGACAATATATCTACGTTGGATTAACTATTCAACAGTACTTCTCGTGGTAAGAAATACTCCCAACGTATGGTGTCAGCCAATGCATGGCTAACACCAAAAAAATTATTTTTTATCTGATAAAAAAGATGGTGTCGGCAAATGCATGGTCAACACAAAAAATATTATTTTTTATTGGATTAAAAAGGTAGTGTCGGTCAATGCATGTCCAACACAAAAAAATTATTTTTTATCTAATTAAAAAGGTGGTGTCGATAAATTCATGGTCAATACCAAAAAATTATTTTTTATCTGATTAAAAAGGTGGTGTCGACCAATGTATGCCCAACACCAAAAAATTATTTTTATCTAATTAAAAAGGTGGTGTCAGCCAAGCATTGGCCAACACCAAATTTTTTTTTATCTGATAAAAATGTTGTTGTCGACCAATGCATGGCTAGCACCAAAAAATTTTTTCTGGTCGAAAAGGTGGTGTTGACCGAGCATTGGCCAACACCAAAAAATACTTTTTTATCTAATAAAACATGCTGGTGTCGGCCAATGCATGGCCAACTCCAAATTTTTTTTTTCAAAATCTTGTATTTTTGTATATCAATATAATATTGGATTAAAAAAATACATAGGAGGCGGCCATTGCATGGCCGAAACAAAAAAATATCATTTTTTATATTTGACACCAATCATTAGGGTGGAATCTGAGGAGGTGTCGGCCATTGTATGACTATTTAAAATCTTTACTGTTCATTTTAGGTCAATCTAATATATATTTTTGAACTAAAGTCATTTTTGTAAATAATTAAATTTTTAGGGTCACTTAGATAAAAAAAAAAACCCTTGAAAGTATGATTATTGGGTGTTAAAATATTGTGAATTAACGTACTGTGTGTGTTATGGTTAGGGGTGAGTATTCGATCGAGTCGAGTCGAATCAAGTCAAAAAATTTCGAATTAGTCGAGTTGACGAATGCTATTTTTGCAACCGAATTTAATTTGAATTTTTTTTCGAATCGAATCGAACCGAGTAAAAAAATTTCGAATCTAGTCGAGTCGAGTTAACGAATCCTATTATTTATACTCAATGTTGCGTTTATATGGACCGATTATTTAACTAGTAAACGAAGTACAAGATTATTTAACTACATAAATAATATAATAGTTTTGCCTTTTAACTTAATGGGTAAACATTTATCAAAATGACATAATTTTACCTTTTAACTTAATGGTTTTGACTTTTAACTTTAGAAAGGGTAAACATTTATCAAAACGACGTAGTTTTACCTTTTCTTATTCGGATTTTCGGATAACTCGAATTGTGTAATTTGTATCCGAGTTAAACTGAAAAACTTAATTTTTTATTCTAGTTGATTCGAATAACTCGATTAACTCAAATAACTCGAACTATTTAATTCAAAATTTGAATTTTTTATCGAATTTTTCGAATTGAATTGAATTTTGCTCACCTCTAATTATGGTAATAAATACCTTTGGAATGAACGTAACAATGTGGTGACACAACATCGTCCCACGACACTACATTTGATATTGGATCGAGCAAAGGGGCTCTATAATGAGTTTTGGGTTCACAACTTGATTAATCCACTGATGCTCTCGTTGTGTGCACGTGAGATTCGATGGTTGCCTCCTTGCACACAGGTCTTAAGGTAAATGCTGATGTTGCTCTAGACCGTGTGGGACAATGGGTGGGTGTTGGTGTTGTGATCCGCAATTCTGATGGACTTGTGCTTGGCGGCCTTGTGAAGAGGGTGATCGACTATGGGGAGCCATCGTGGGCAAAGGCTCGCGCGGTGAAATATATAAGATATCAAAGTTCAAAATATGGACTCAAAGACATATAGAGAAAATTAGTGGCAACACAGTCGCTAAAGATACTAGAGGAGGATTAACAGAAATCCCTTTATTTTCTAAAGAAAAAATTAAGAGGATTAAAAAGAAATATCCTCAGGTTAGATATATACATTTAGGAATAATCATGATCACAATTAGAGCTTTATTTAGAAGAGGTCATGATATACCAATTATAGCGGTTTTATTAGATAAAAGATTTGAAAATCCAATAAAAGCACTTATTGGAGGAATACAATCTAATTTGCATACAGGTGTAGTAGGATTTAAGGTAAAACCAAATTACTTTATATCCATTACAGATCCTTTAATAGAAGAGTGTTTATGTTTAAGAATTCAGACAAAAAATTCTGATATTAAGGATTTAGCAGAAGATCTAGCAATAAGTTGGACTTCCATAAATGAATATGCTAATACAGCAGAGGTTGAAATAAAAGAAATTAATAATAAAATAATTGAGTTATTTGAACCTAATAAATTCATTACAGATATACAACCTAGGTTAGTACATTTAAGTGACCTATCAGTTCCAAAAGACTGGATCATAGGTAATATTAATAATCCAAGTACATCCAAACCGGTATGTACTATAGAATATATAGCATCAGGAGATAAGCTATATTTTAAGAATAATACAATTGCCGATAGTAATAATAATCTTGTTTTACCTTCTAGTTCTCAAACAGAGGATGAAATAGAAACAACACCTATAGGAATGAAAACAGTTCATATCCCTATATTTCCTACAGAACCAACTGTAAGTTCGAGAAATAGTATATCTAGAAATAGCAGAATAGAAGATATACAATCTTCTATAATTATACAACAAATGAAAATTGGAAATAATGATATTATTACATTTTCAAATTTTCAATCCAAAAAGTATTATACATATATTGAAATTACATTTCAATTCAGAGAATATAAACCATATTCATTACATGCTCTATTAGATACTGGAGCTACAACCAGTAGCTGTAGAAAAAATGCTATTCCTGTAGAAAAATGGGAAATAATGAAACACCCAATTAGAGCAGTAGGTATAGATGGTAATGAAACATTAATTCAATATAAAGCAAAAATATACCAATCTACATAAATAATGTAAGATTTATAATACCAAAAATATTATGTTTTCCTGCCATGCATGGAGACATACTATTAGGTAATAATTTTATTTATCAGCATTTACCTTTTTCTATTAATAAAAATAGAATCATGTTATCTATAGATAAAACCTCTATAGAGATACCTTTGGTAGAAAACCTGGATTCACACAGAAAACATTTAAATATAATTTCTCAAGAATTCATAAAACATGGAATTATACTAAGTCCTAAAAAGATAGAACTGGAAAAAACCGAAATAGAATTTTTAGGATTAAAATTATCCAATGATGGTCTTAAACTCCAAGATCATATTATAGTAAAAATACAAGAATTTCCTGAAAAGATTGAAGATAAAAAACACTTCAACAATTTTTAGGAATACTTAATTATGGTAGAAATTTCTTTCCTAATCTATCAAAAAAGATAAGTATCTTATATGATAAACTTAAAAAAGATAAAATTTTTAGTTGGACAGAGAAAGATTCAGCATTAGTAAGAAAACTAAAGACTGAAATAAATTATATACCAAAAGTATATTTACCTAAACAAGGTGACAAATTAATTTTAGAAACTGATGCATCTCAAAACCATTGGGGATGTATTCTAAAGGCTAAAACCAATAATAATGAAGAAGAATTAATATGTGGATATAGTTCTGGCAAGTTTAAAACAAACGAAGCCAATTATGTTATATTTGAAAAAGAATTATTAGCAATTAAAAAATGGATAAAAAATTTTCTTATTTATTTAGCCCCTGAAAAATTTATCATAAAAACTGATAATCAAGCTGTTAAACAATTCTTAACTAATAAAGTTTGGAAACTATTCCAAGAAGGATACGTTGGTACAATGAGTTATGTACTTTTAATTTTGAAGTTCTTTATGTAAAGGATACTGACAATATTATTGCTGACTATCTTAGCAGGCCCAATGGACAAAGGTAAAAAGCCTTTGGAGCAAGTAGGAGAATGGACAACGGTTCGTAAAAAACGACCTGATCCAAGATCCCAAACCCAAATTTTATAAGGGTTCCTTCTCCAGTTCCATACCCCAACCAGGGATACTATATGCCATATCCTTTAATTGGACAAACAGTCCAACCAAGACCCTATATACCTCAGGTATACACACCTTGGTCTCAAGATCCCAACTCTGCATACCAAACCAGTTATGCAGAAGTAATTAAGAATGAAGAAAAATTCTGCATAAGAGAAGATCTGTTGAAAAAACAACAGATGAGCGAAATTAAAGATTTTTATAATCCTGGTATACCATCAAAATTATACAATATCATTAATGAAATATGGAAAAACCCATATTACAGATCAGAGAGTAAATTTCAGAAGAGCTCTAACCAAGCTTTCTGAATTACTAGCTGAAAAAACAGCTCAAGAAAAGAAATGCCATAATTTACTACTAAATTCCATTCTAACTAGAGAGTGAGATGATTTTGATATTGGATATCTAGATCTCAAGGAGATAAACAATCTTCTTGATACAGTTCAGTATTTTAAAGAAGTAGGAACTACTAACCCAGTAGTAAATAAGCTATTTAAAATTTGTCTTTTCCATAAATCAAAATATATTTTACCATTAGAAGTATTTTCAAAAATCAATAAATACATTTGCAAACAGCAAGATGTATTTCAAAAATCTTTTTCTGAATATTTTTATCAAGCTTATGTTTATACTACTATTTCGGGAGAAAAAATCTCTGCTATTAAATTTAGACTTGATCATGAACCATTTGATAGAACAAGTATTGAATGGGGTTTTGTAAAACAATTAACTGTACAAAATTTTTCTTTTCATCTAACAAAAGATTTCCCTGCTTTCTTAAAATCTATGTTGATAAAGAAAACAAAAAATTTTGATTTTATGCTTTATTTTCATTTCAATATTTACAATTTAATTGGTTTTGCTGAGAAAGAACGATTTTATCAGCCTTATCAAATTTGGGAATTCTCCAAGCTTATAGCAGGTCCTCTACTTTCGGCTGTGAATGAGGATCTAGAGCATCTAAATAAAACAATTGAAAGATGCCAAAAGAATTTCCTCCATTATCAAGTCCAATCCGGAATTAATCTGATGAATAAAGCCAAGGAAATATTGTCAAAACAGACATATTATTCCTGCACAGACGGCAAAAGAATATTTGTATATGATTATTTTGATCAACACCATGATGAACCAGATGGTGAAGCCATAAGGTTATTAAAAAAGATAGCTGAAATGGACATGGATGACTATCCCTCAGAAATCTTGGAACAAATCAAGGATACATGACAAAATTGGAATTCACCTTCCAGAGTTTCCAATGCTTCATTAAATCTAGATGAATTGGAAGAAATGAATCTTGATAACATCCAAGAGGGATAAGTACAAAATAAATTGTCAATATCAATAATAAACACGTGTCAAACTTGAACAAAGAAGTAATGGCCAGAAAAATCCGGAAGATTTCATGCTTATCAACAAGGAAAAGCATTGTCAGGTGTTTCATTTCAACAAAATGAAGTGATAGCATACTTATCTGATGGCATCCGGACTTCAGAAATTTTAGATTACAATTTGTAAATTTTTCCTATAAAAGGAGAGTGCTGAGCCTAAACAAGGCATTCGGATTTCATTCCAGTTTTTCTTAGCTTTCTTAGACACTCTTGTAAAATACTTCCGCTTATAATTTCTCTGTAATTATCTCTCAGTCTCCCTATTCTATCTGGTGTCCAATGTCTCCCTGTAATAGCTTTATATTTGATTATATAGACTTTTGCTATGCAGCCTCTTCAGGCAATAGGGTAACTGAGTATTTAAGTAGGCTTGGTTTAGAGACTGAGAATGAGATCACTTTCGGCTTAGACCATCCTCATTCCACAGATTCATTGCTGATGAATGATTCCCTTTAGTGACCTTTGCTTTAACAAAAAATAATGATAATAAAAAGAGATCCAGCCCTATAAATATGGCAACAATAGAACACACAAACTAGTAATAAACCACAGCATACAAACGCCAACATTGAACCATGAGTCCATCAACAAAATTCACCACCGACGAAAATTCTCCGACTGGTTTTCTTTCTACTGGCCGATTATTCGCAGTGCGTACTTATCCACCTGAAAGAGCTAGCTTTTGGTTTCTAAATTCCTTCCCTGTAATGGAAACTTATAGAATACTTTTTCATCCATTTTTTTTATCACTATTATAAACCTACAATATTTTACATTTTTACCCCAAATTCATAAATCTTTTTACTTTTTCCCCAAAACTTTTACTTCTTTTCACTTTCCCTCAAAACTTTTACTTTCCTTCTATCCCACCACTCATCTACGCCAAACCCATTCCCCCCCTCCCTCCCAACCTCAAAACTTTTTATTTTCCCCCTAAACTTTTACTTTTCACCCTTTACCCCAAATAAAAAATCAAAATCATCCAAAAAAAATTCTCTAAACCTAAATAGTAATAATTTTATTTATATCTACTATTTATATTATTAAATTAGATTTTCTATTTTTGTACTATTTATATTATTGAATTGTTTAATTATATTGAATCCTTATAATTTTTTTAAAAATTGAATTATTGATGATACTATAAAATATCCGTGTTAAAATTTTATGTTGGTATCAATTTCATATTTTATGTTTAAAATAAATTTTATTAAAAAAATCACATTTTTACATTTAATATATTTTTAAATTTCAAAATACATAATGACGAGAATTAAAAGATAATTGAAACAATTAAGCAAAGAAACTAACTCGTATATAAAAGATTAATAAATAAATTATGAGATGATGAAAGTTGATAATAAATTTGATTACAATGGGTGACAGTGGTTACAAGGATCCACAGTCATTTTTTTAAATTTAACTCGAACAAATATATTTGATTCGAATTTCATCTCACTCGACTCGACTTGAGAAAATTTTAAATCGAATTAAAATGATAAAATAAGATTCGTCAATTTAATTAACTCAAAAAATTTTCATTTGATTCGATCGAATATTCACCGTTACTCTTACCCTCATACTAGTGGATTTAATTATGTTATTCACCAGAGTCTATCCTCCTACACATTTCATATTAAAATATTAGCCATGTGCTGATGCGTGTATAGGGGCCCTTATCAGTTCTCATGCTGCCATGCTGAGATAAAGCCAACCCATTAAATTTATTAAAATTTCTATCATAATTAATATTATTATTAGTGGCGGAATACGCAAAAACTCCAACTCATAAATTCAACGGTGCATATCTCGTTCAATCATAATTCAGATGTGTGAACCGATCGTCAAAAGCTGATAAGTGTTTTCTTTTCTTTTTCTTTTTTTAATTTAAATAATATGAATGTGATGTCGCCGCGTCACCGTAAGAGTTATCTATTGTTTTTTGTTTTGGTAGGATATTATCTGTTTGAAATCGAACTCCATTTTTTAATTCTGACACCTTCTGTCTGTAGTAAATTATTGTTGTTTGACGTAGTTCACCACCCAACACTCATCAACTTCTTTCCTTATTCTACTTGTTTATAATGTTCATGCTACTAAAGTTGCAGTGATTTCATAGCCAGGCTGATCTAGCTCCAAAAACAAATGGGAAGAGCAGATGGTTACTTGCCTGCTTTCGCCATGGTTGGACTGCAATTTATCTATGCAGGAGTTGCTCTTTTCACCAGAGCTGCTCTGCTGAAGGGGCTGAGTCCCAGGGTCTTCGTTGTCTATAGGCAGGGTATTGCAACCTTGCTCATTACCCCAATAGCTTTTGTCTCAAGGAGGTAGGTGCGATCTTTTTCTTCTCTCTTTATGTCTATCATCTCTCACATGCTTTGCTGTTGATATTGTTGGCAGGAAAAAGTCATCAAGGTGCACTTTGGGGTTGAAGAGCTTTGCATGGATATTGCTGGCCTCTCTTCTTGGGTGAATGCTGGCTTACTATATATTTTTCCTTCTCTTAGATGAGTGAATGATTTGGTGAACTTTATATACAAAATGATTCCCCGTAATAAATTTTCGTTTGTTTGTAGTGTTACAGCCAATCAGAATGCATATTTTGAGGGGCTATACCTGTCGTCTTCAACAGCAGCAAGTGCAATGACTAATCTAATCCCCGCAGTCACCTTTCTTATGACTGCCATTATTGGGTAAATCAGCATAACTCAACAGGGTCTTAGGAAATCTTTGAACTCGATTTACAGATAAAACCGAATAACGACACACATATACACTGCACAATCTGGGATGTTTTTTAATAGTCATTTATAGGTGGCTGTGTTTCTTATCACTTATTGGCTAAAACAGAATTCTCACTCAAGTAAAATGATTCCATTTATTCTTAATTGAAGAGCCTTACTATGATTTGTTACCATGGAAGCTAATATTGTCAATGTTTAAGCGATGGCACTTTGCTGTTGAACGAATATCTGTTTGTTTCAGTAACACTCTCGATCTGTCTTTTCCATTGATCATTTTAAAACTTCTGCTCATCTCTCGTAAGGTAGATTTATTATGTTTGTGGTGTCCTTCGTATACAGTTGTTTTCACTTTCTGAAATGGCATCAAAATAGGAGGCCTAGTTTTTGTGGGATCTTCTAACTTTTTCCTAACCTCGATATTATTAGGATGGAGAAGGTTAATATCCGGAGCCCGAAAACTTTAGCCAAGATGCTAGGAACAGTAATCTGTGTTGGTGGAGCCATTTCCATGGCATTGCTCAAAGGCCCAAAGTTACTAAACACACAACTATTACCACCAAAGTCTTTGTTCAGCCCAGGAGGTGAAAATTGGTTGCTGGGTTGTCTATTTCTGCTTGGAAGCAGCTTTTTCTGGTCACTTTGGATGGTCTTGCAGGTATATATTCTCCCCACATAATATCTGTCTATAAATAACATTGACTATCTTGATCACTAGACAGTTGGTCTCTTCCAATTTCTGGAACAGGTCCCAATTTCTGAAAGCTGTCCAGACCATTTGTATTCATCTACTTGGATGTGTTTCTTGGCCACACTTGAATCAGCAACAGTGGCATTGCTAGTGGAGAAAGATGTAAAAGCTTGGAGTCTGAATTCATACATTGAACTTTCTTGCTGTTTATATACGGTCAGCAATCATTTCTCTGCACTCTACTAACGTTTCTAGTCCTGCTCCAATTAATCCATTTCACAGCATTGGATGAGGATCTTAACGAGTTGAGAAAGTTGTTCATAGTGTAGGGATTCGCCTTGGCGGTGTCTTTCTTCGTCCAAGCCTGGTGCATTTCCCAAAGAGGTCCCCTCTTTTCTTCTATGTTTAATCCCCTATGCACTGTTATTGTGACTGCATTTGCTGCTATATTCCAACATGAGGAGACATATACCGGAAGGTAACTAACTATTTACTTAATCTTATTAAAAATATCAGTCGTTTATGATTAATTTCTTTGACTATATGTTTCTGGTTGGGTTTGCCTCAGCCTGGTTGGAGCTTTTGCGGTGATTGTTGGTTTGTATATAGTCCTATGGGGTAAAGCTAAAGACCTTGAAGAGATAGTGCAAGTCATTGTTGACGAATCCTCTGGCAAGACTTGCAGAAGGGATATAGAAGAACCCCTTCTGGCTGATGAGAATGACGAGATTGGGATGAATCCGAAATGACAGATTTTTGTTTTAAGTTTTGTTTCATTAAATTATAAATGGATAAAAGTGGAAGAATCGTACATTATACATGTAAAGCTTTATCATAATAAATATTTTCATTTCAGCCATCTATACTCTCTCAATAGCTTGACCTGGGGGTGCATCATAGCCGAAGCTTTATCATCAACCAAATTGCAACCATTTGATCAGGTCTGTACGTACTTCACTAATGCAGATAAAATAATCTTCTTTTTTTTCTGCAGTACAAGTTTATGTTGGAATTTCAATACTAAGAGGGAAGAATTGCAGAGAAGAAAGGAGAATTTCAGTAACAAAAATTTTCTGTTAAAATTTTATATATTTCACTCACTCTATATTTGAATAACGTAACAATGGTATTTATAATAAGAAAAACTTATGAAATATTAAAAGATTTTATATTAATAAAAATAAAATATATTATGCTAATAAATATTAAATTTTGTAAGATATAACTTGCACGCAAACTCTTCAAACCCAGATGCTATTAATTCGCCAAAAATAATGGATTCGCCCAAAAAACCATTCGTCAAATGATTTACAAATGTGCACGTCATTTGATTTATTTGTCATGTTTTGTTTATCAATCTTGATTAGTTTGTCATTCTTAAAAAGTTCGACAAACTTAGAGAGTACGTCAAATCTGGGAAGTTCGCCAATCATGCATGCGGCATGAATTGTCATCTCGCAACACTCCTCATTGACCTTCATGCTACGAACACCAATTTTTTCTCTCAACTATTCAAAGCTCATCTTCCCATGTGGTTTGGTTAGAATGTCTACAAGTTGAGTTTCAGTACTGTAATGAACCAGAGTCACTTATTTGCTTTGCTCGACTTCTCTCACAAAGTAGTACTTGATCTTAAAATATTTTGTCTTCTCATGAAATATTGGATTCTTCGCAATCGCAATGGCGGACTGATTGTCACAAAAAGTTTGTGTTGCTTCAACCTACACAAGATTCAAATTAAACAAAAATTTTCTCAACCAAATTGCTTGGTTGACTGTTGCTGCTACTGTAGCTACATACTCAGCCTCTGTTATGGATTGAGGAACCATTGATTGCTTCTTTGAACTCCACGAAAATTGATAAGTGCTAAAAGTAATATATTTTAATCTCGTTCTTAATGTGTTTTTTGATGATTATTTGATGTAAAATGGTGAATTTTATGCTCTTAATCCTTTAAATTCATGTTTTTATACTTAGGAGAGCATTTGGGAGCAAAAGTAATGAAAAACGAGCGAAAACCAAAAAATCGAAGCAAGGTACAAGGGTCACACGGGCCAAACCCTCCCACATGAATTGGGCACACGACCATGTGAGCCATTCGGGCTTCCACATGAGCGTGTGCCAGACAATGTGGAAATCGCGATTTTGACTCCAAACAACAAAAAAATAGAATTTTTAGATTTTTCAAGCATTTTAAGAGCTATATATACTTAATATAAAAAGAGGAGTGAGCCGTCATAGAATATTTAAGAAAATAACTTGAAAAATACTATTGAAGTCGACTCTGAAGCAGATTTCCATCAAAATTAAAGATTTCTTTTGATTTCTTTGAAGTTTATTATGAGTTTCTTCATTTATTGTAGTTATACTGTCTTTTGAATGTTTTTATTTGTGATTACGAACTAACTTTCTAAATACCTAAGGGAGATGAACTTTATGATGAATTCTGTATTTTTAATTCTGTTTTGCGCAATAAATACTTAGATCTTGTTCTCAATTATGTCTGCTTAATCCTTGGTTTAATATTTTTATGCTATTAATCCATGTTTGATGTGCTTAAATCAAAGGAGAAATAGACTCTGCTTAAGAGTAGATCTAACATAATTTAGTGGAGTTGCATGCAATCCTAGAAATAGGATGACATAAATCTATCGAATTAGAGTCAAATCTAATAGGGGAATCCATAAATCGAGTTAATCCAATAATGAGGGTATTAATTAGAAAAAAAATTCAATTAATCAATCTAAAGTCAGTTGCACTTAATCTCGAAAAAGATATCAACATAATTTAGGGATTTCCACGAATCAAGATATTAAGTGAAGAAATTATTTAATTTAGATTGATAATGACAGATAAAATCTAGGTGGATTCTTTCTTGAATATTATTTCGTTTCTTGGTTGTTAATCGTTTGCCTTCTTGATTCGTTATTTGTCATGTTCTTTAGTTAATTAATTTTGTTAATTTTAGTTTTAAATCAATCACACCAATTTATCGATTAAATAATAGAAAGATATTAATTACTAGTACTTTTAGTCTTCGTGGGAACAATATCTTTGCTCACCATAGCTATATTATAAATTGATAGGTGCAGTTGCTTTTGTCGAATTTTTAGTTTGTTTACGACTGCATCAAGTTTTTGACATTGTTATTGGGAGCTAAAATATTAGGAAAACTTTATTTCTATTAATTTAACCATTTTTTATTTTTATTTTAATATTTTTTTAATTTAATTTTTATATTCAAATTTTCGTTTGTTTGCTTCTAACAAGTTCTTTTGGTTTATGACTAGAGGAAACCCGTTGGATCTATTACTTTTTAACAGTGAGATTAAAAAGACTGCTCGCAAAAATCATAGAGAGGTTAGAGAAACAAGGCAAAATCAACAAAATATACTATACGACCAAGAGGAAAAGGAAATTACTATGGAGATGAGTGATAATCAAAATAATCGGCTACCTCTTGCAAGTCCTACCCCTTGGACTATGTATGGTTATGCTAAGCCCACTCTGACTGAGGCTGAATCGAGTATTGTGAGACCTACCATTGCTGCAAACAATTTTGAGTTGAAGCCGAACACAATTTAGATGGTACAACAATATGTTCAATTTGATTGTTTGCAAGATGAAGATCTAAATATTCATTTGGCTAACCTTCTAGAGATTTGTGACACATTAAAGATAAATGGCGTTTCTGATTATGTCATATACTTACGGTTATTCCCATTCTCTTTGAGGAGTAAGGCAAAACAATAGTTAAATTCACTTCCACGGGATTCTATCACAACTTGGGATCAAATGACTGAAAAGTTTCTATTGAAGTACTTCCCACTGGCCAAAAACAACTAAGTTGAGAAATAACATCTCTTCTTGTGCTCAAATTGATTTAGAGACTCCTATAAATAAGAGTCAAATTTTATATGTCTGACACACCCAAAAACATAGAAACAAAGTTTCTTTTTTATTTTTCCATCATCTTTTATATTACTGTAGAATTTTTTTTATAGAAATTGATATTCTTGTTATGCTTCGCTCAGTGGACTATTTTCATCAATACAAAACGTTGACAGTTATTGAGCTTCTTTGTATCTTCGAAGTTTATTTACCATTAACTCTTTTGCACACCATAATATAGGTGGGGACAAATAAAACCTTAAAAAAGTGACATTGATACATGTCTTGAAACTTTCATTAATTTTTCATAAATTCATTTTATCCCACGCACCAACACTTTATACTCCAATTTTCCAGGCTTGAGATTAGAATGAAAGTCTTAAAAAAAAAAATTGTAAAATGAAATGCAACTCTAATGTGTTACACCCAAAGGTTACAATAAAGAGATTCCAAACAAACCACATGCAACAATGATTTGAATCTAAAGCAACTAATCAAAATCTATTTCTCTCATTTCTTCCTATCATATACACTCTACACCATGAAAATAATTCGCAAAAAAACAATTTACACTCAAATTTTTATTTATGAGGAAGTCAAAATTATCCTTAATTAATTTCTAGTTTGAAAGACTTATCCTAATTGAAAAATTACAAGAAACACTAAATAATTAAATTAATGAGTCAATATCTTTTTTTACATTTTGTTTTATATAAAAAAAATTACTAAGGACATCCATATAAATAATACTAAATTAATCATGTGAAAAATATTTTAATAATATTTTAGTTATTTTATTAATAACTATAACGTTAACAAATAAATTATTATAAATAAAATAAATATTATTAATAATGTGTTACAAAAAAATAACATGAAAAAGAATTTAGATTTTAATATATATATTTAAAATATTTATTAATATATATGAAGATGGTTTTATGATTTAAATTTTTCGATAAAACTTTTAAACTCGTGATTTTTCCACTTACCTAATCAATATTACCTATTATTATCACATAATAATTAGTAATATATTGATAAATTATTTTTCTAATGTCAATCTAATAATATATTTAATAATAAATAATATTCTTGTGAGTTTAATTTTTTTCAAACTCATAATTTTACATTATTATTAAAGATTTGTTTAAGAAAATCAGTAATCATCGTAGCTATATCGGCTCGAAGAACAATACAACTTACACCAACATCAACGGGATTCAAAGAATTGCTGAAGCCCATGCCGAGTGTAATTGCCTATTTACTTCGGCAATCGCCCTTATGCCTGTCGATTAAAACCTTGAATTTCCCTCAACGGCGTTGCAAAGGACCTCAGCCCCTTAGTTAAATAGAGTTTTAGTTCTTCTTAATTGTTATGTGCTTAATTTAAGCCATTTTTAGACAACTTTTACCTTTGTACTTCAAAATCTTATTTGGACTCTAATACTACATTCCTGTCTTCTACCCTAATTTCATTCTGTGTTGCCTTGGAAAATTCACACTCAATTATGGGGAGGTCCTGTACGTGTTTCTTGTCGTGAATTACAGAGAACAGGAGTGGCATCAAGTCCACGCCCCATCCCTCTGTTTGTCCTTGGTTAGGATCCTATTTAGAATTGCCATCTATGTGATTTAGAAATCTTTGAGCTATGGCAACCACACCAACCAACCTGTCTCAACCTACTGCATGCCAGTCGTCCTATCTGCATGATCTTCCAAACTTATTATTATTACTACGGACTAAAATGGTAAAATAAAATATACATTCACCCCGGCCCAAAATTTTATAAAAAAACTGACCCCGACCCACCCAAACTTATTTTATTGCATCAAACAAATTTTGTAATCATAAAATTTGTAATCATAAAATAATTAAATCAATTAGTTTGATACACAAATTTTTTTTATTATTATAAAATAGTTAGTTTGATGCACCATTTTTAATTACAAGTATGTTTGAACTCATTTGCGGCCTTTCTTTAACCATCAACCAACGCAAAATATACGAGGTTCAACAGAACATAACTCGCAAGTATAAAAAGAAAATGTAAATTGCATATTTATTTACAAAGATTAGAACCTGACTTTTTGCCTCTTCTAATCATTTCTTTCAGTAATCAAAAGAGGAAAATTTTATAGAAGAAACACACACATCATCCAAGCTTCGGTAGACGAAGAGTTGCAGAAATTTATAGGAACAAGGGAAAATCCAAAAACCACACCTCAAACAACACTAAAATTATCAACCCTTTTATGATCGGTAAACAAAATTAATATACCATGGAGACAAATGGACATACACATGAAATAATTAAAAGTCACGGTTAACAGGTTAAGAGAGTTTTCATTGAGGGGTTAAATTGTAATTAAAAATAGCAATAGGGGAAATTTGGCAAATATCCTGGGGCAAGGCGGGGCAGGTTTTTCCTAAACCCGACCCTGCCCCGACTAGTTTTTAAATGTAACCTGACCCTAACCCGATTTTAGTAAAAACAAACAAACCCATCCTTTGGAGTCAGATCAGATCGGAATCAGTTGGTTTCAGGTGTGTTTTTTTTTTTTTGCCACCCCTATGCATGTAGGATGCAAAAACCTCGAGTCTCGAATGAGCATCCAAATAAACAATCTCCAGCATGCATTTGATTATGGTTTAAAGAACAAAAGCTCAAAAGAGATTGGTTAAAATAATGTTCAACCTTGACACTGCTTTTGGACCTGACGATCCTGTGAAACAATCGGCTAAATTTGCAGGTTCATGAATTAAGACATCGGGAAAACATAAAAGGTCATACTCCAGTTTTTGACCGACTAATCGACTATAGTGCATTAATGCTCGATAAATCCAATAAATCCCATTTGTAGCTTATTAGCTCAAAGAATTCTAGGATAGACATTGAAACTAGCCAAATATAAGATCAAGAGAAGAATATGAACTCTCCATGCCAGAGAAGAGTCACCTTATTTACAATGTGCAATCACAGAGGACCCGGGAAACTACCATTCTCCCTCTGCTCATTCCACCTCTCAACCTACAACATTTTGGGCAATATAAAATATTAAAATATGAAAAACAAGTTAAATATAATTGCCAAACTTGTTCATTTTCTGTTTCCTTTACAAGTAGCTGCTCATACAAGCAACTAGAGAAAATGAACAAAACATTTTAGAACATGTAGAATGTAAATAGTGAAGACTGGGATGGTTATTCTGTTATTCATTGATCAACCAGCCAACCAATAGCAGGGAACATGTGAAATAATACGTTACAGCAAAATGACTAGTGAAGTAAATAAAATCCCAATAATTAACAAAGCATTCACCACTTACCAATATACCTGGTTTCAAAATATCCTAAACATAATCTACATATATTCACATATTAGTTTCATCACCTTATCTGCCCGTCTATGCATCTGAACAACACTAATATAGGAAGATTTATGACTACATAAACCATTCAATGACAATCTAATTCTTAGTAGGTATTTATTTCCCTTTTTTTTTTTTTGAATTATCATCACAGCACTATTAATCATGATCCTTTCAACACATCACATAGGACAATTAAATATTGTAGTATGCTACTGTGAAATGATACTTCTGCTGATTCAGTAGGCAAATATACCAGCACAAAAGTCTATAATATAGTCAACTAAACACTATAGACGTTTGGTGAGAAAAACAAGAACCTGGAACTTGATTATGCCCTTGAATATCGGAAGAATAATTCATATTTACAACTATTAAGCTCTGTATGCATCAGTTGGTTTCTAAAACCACAAATTATGCCACAAGCTTTATCAATGATGACCTAAGCTTGTGAACAACAAAAATTGATACTAGAAAGTCAGAAAACAAGCACACAATGATAAAGTTCATATGAAATAAAGCCTACATTCTCTACAACAGGATGAACTCTAGCTCAGTTATGATTTAAAAAAGTAAACAACAAAAATGGTATACTAACCCATTCACCAGGACAAAGAGAACGATAGTATTTGGCAAATCTCTCACATTCATTAGATTCTCCTTTTGCAGCCAAGCACCTGTAGTTGATTTCAAAAAATAAAAAGAATTACATTTGCTAGTTTCCTAACAAGCAGAATTTGAAAATTAACAATCAATATACCTGTGGAACTCAATGTAACGGGTGAAACAATGTCTAGTTTGATTTGTTGTAGGGAAACGAAAGTCAGCTGGGGCTGTTTTCAGTTCAATCCGTGGCAATACAAGAAAAAGAGATGGTATGGAGGAAATGTGAGGACTAATAGATATAACTTGATGTTAATTTGTTTCTTGTCAGCTCAGCGAAAATTCAATCATGAATTTACCAAAGGAAATATAAAGTAGAATAAATACACATCTATAAGTTCAGCACGTGTGCGCGCACAAGCATATAACATTTATAGCAGCTAAACAGCCTTCCATGAGAAACAGATGAAGGAAAAGGTACTGCAGTTTCATGACGCCACAGAAAGGGCATCTGAAACTTCTTACTGCAGAATCAAAGCATCTTCTGATTCATAGTTCAAAAAGAAGTTGGAGAATAACAGAAGCAACCGCCAAAGATGTTTAAATACATTTACAATGATTTCAAGGTTGCTTGTAATGCCTATGCCTTAAACTTGTTACCAGTCCAATTATGAGAGCATAGTTGGGAGTTTGAGTAGGCTTTATCTTTTGTTGTTGAGACCTAGCTTTATGTGTTTCCTTTTTCTTTTTGGTCAAATAATCCTAGCTTTAAGTTCACTTGTGCTAAAACTGAAGGTTTTTTTTACATTCCTTCTTCCAGCTTTTTATGTGGGAAGAAAATTTTCATGACTCTCTAAGAGTCTTATTTTGGGCATCCCCTTACATTATTGGATTATATGTATAGTTTAGGTACCATCATTTTAAGTCACATTGGTTAATTTGTTAAATGGTTAGCTTCCTAATTAAACTCTGGAGTATTTGCTAAAGTCATAATTGTAGTACGTGTCCTAGTTCTTATTTGAACAGGCATGCTATGATTCTATAAAAGAAATCTTCATTGGAAGGTAGAACTACTTGAGAAAATTTCCAGCATTATTGCTCGGTTTATCATTTGAGCAAATAAACCTATGGTGTGATTCCTAAGGTCAAAGCCCATATGATTTCTTATTATTACTTTCCAAAATTAAGAACCAGCTCCAAGCTACTTCTTTAACCAAAGAATGGTCATTTAATAAACTTTCGGTTTAGGACAAGAAAAGATTTCAAATTAATGTTCACAGACATGATTCAAAATTCCCACACCTAACCATCAATTGATGTTCGCAGACATAATTCACAATACAATAACGGACTTAAAACAAGAAAGTTGTACGGCATCACAAATTCCATAAATCATCCAAGAACCACATGAAAGTTAACTTCATTAAGTCATTAGACGAGGACACACTAAGTATTTTTATCTTCTATCAATTCAAGGTCAGAATAGAAAAGACACCAAGAAATAAGTTAAAATTTTAAATATATATATATATATCTGCATGCTTAAACTTGGCATTTTGCTTTTAAAATATCCTAGTTTCTCTTTAGATAATACCTTCAATTGCACAAGTCCACTATTGCAGTCCAATATTGTAGACACTTATTGTTGGCTATTCACATGTACTCCCAGAATTCGATAGAGCACTGCACCTAGGTTTGGACAGTGCAGCCTCAAGCAGTGCACCTCAAAGTTCCGCACCTAGGAGATACTTTTCCTGGAGCAAAACAAGGTGGTAAAACTTGCTAATAGCACAGCTTGGCAAAGCTTGCTTGGCACAACTTGCCTATCAAGCTGGTAATAGGCTTTGCACGAAAAGAACTATAGCATGACGTGGAACAGCAAACCAGCATGCATCACTACATAAAGAGCAGTGGAGCTAATCCTGAAATGGGAACAGGATTCATGGGTTTACTCCAGTTTTGAGATGTCCTAGAGAGTATATTTTGGAGTCATGGGATATGGAAATCCTTAAGATACCTCCTTAACCTTACCGTTATTTTTCTTCTCCCTTCGCATAGGTAATGCATTTCTGAATGTAGCGATATCATGTGATCAACCTTTATATCATCTATCACCTAGAATTCTCCCATGACAAAATTTTAACTCATTGTAACCCTTTAACCCATGTTCTTTGCCACAGTTGTCATCTTCATAACTTCCCAATCTCTTTTGTAATTTTTATTGGTGGAAATATAATCAAGGTTACAAAGATTACATATTATTAGATCTTTCAACAATTAGACAAACTCTGGTCTCTCAAGAATTTCTCTGTAGCTTTCTGTCTGAATCATTCCTATAGCCATACTTTTTCACCATCCTAAGGTACCTTATTACTTCATCACCTTTACTTGCCATGAACTTGCTCTTTAGGATCTATTCTAAGCTTCTCTCCACCTTCTCACACAACATTGCATTGTAAGTTGGATATTTCCTCTGCTTAGACAAACAACCTTCTACAAATGTCTTTAAAGTATGTCTGAATTTATAGATCAAATGGCATAATGCTTCCTACAGTACGACCTTCGATGTCAACATGCTTCGCTCTCTATGTAAGTAAGAATATAATTTCCCTCAGTGTCTTCTTAAGTTACTTTAAACAAAATAATTCATAATTGCTATTAAGAGAAGAAAACGCATTGGCCTTTGTGACAAGATAAACTTACTCTATAACTTATCATTCACAGAAAGGCGAGAAAGGGTGACGAGAAACCATTCGTATAATGTGAGCAGTGAATATTAAAGTTGCCTTTCAAATTATATCCTAGTTTCAGATTAAGTTTTTGTTAGGCAAAACAAACCTCACAGTGAAACTACAATTGCGTATTCCTAGAAAATTTGACTAAAATAACAAAAAAAAAACACATATGTACCAGTTTACCAAAGTAAAGCCTCTATACTATTATTATACTCAAATAAATGTTTAACTATTAAATTCGCAGAGTAATCCTTTAACCTTTAATTTGTAAAGACCTTAACCATTAATTTGTAACAAATAAGCCCTTCACATAAAACAATTTTTCATCTGAAATAAAGTCTTCTTTGGGTATAAATCAGAAGGCAAAAGCTTATTTGGGTACAACAAAAGGGCTTAGAAAAATCAAAATAGTTCAAGGTTTTCTTTACTATTTTAGCCTTGTAATATACAAAAAGATTCACTAGGCTACAAAGATAAACAATATATCCTATTATGCGTAACAACACAGTATTCTACGCACAAATTCTTCATTTGATGTGGAGCCTAATGCAATTCTCAACAATGATGATTGACCCCTTCTGAAACAACTCTAACGTATGGTACTAAAATTCTAGAACATTCCGCTTAAAAGTTATGTCAAGTAACACATGTAAAACACTTTTTTCCCTAAAGGAATAAACTTTCAGATTCATATAACTTTCAAAATTTTAGTATGCCCCTATTTGTTCAGCATCTGCAGGGCATGAAAAAGTCACAACTAAAACCTAGAAATGTAAAAACAGGGTGTCATTAAAAGACCAAAGCAATTGGCCCATCTTAGGTAAAGATGAAAACAATGAACAAATTTTAGATCAATGGAGGAAATCCCTATCGAAAATTGAATCTCTATACAGATATTTCTTTGATTTTCTTTTTCATATCTGAACCTTGTAAATTATTCCCGGGGGGGGGGGGATGAAGAGAAAGCGGGAGGTTACCTCGTCTGCCATTACTGATCCGGCGAATGAGCTAAGACGGTGAATCGCTGATATTTTTCCCTGAAGGATTTTAAAATTGATTGGAAACGATAGCCAATAAATACTCTCCCAGGTTCGTCCCATTACGCTCTAATTATGTTACCAGTCCCTGTACTCATCTCCTATTTTAAGTTTAATCCCTATATTTTAAATTTTGGAAGGATAAAGTAACATTTAGTCCTTAAACATAACAATTTTCTCAACTTAGTTCCTAATTTTTTTTCCACCTTAGTCTTCAAACTTGACAACATGTCATGGCACTTTGATATTGTGCCACATTATAACCTAAAAAAAAGGTTCATATATATTTCGCCCTAAACTTATCCTTTTGTATCTAGTTTGTACCTATTTATTTTTTTTACCTAATTGGTACTTGAACTTATATTTCGTCAACCAGGTTGGTATCTTCGCATTGTTAGCATGTGTTGAAGTGATGCTAATAGTCAATCCGACGATGACATTAGTATGACAAACATAAATTAAAAAATTATATTTTATTAATTTATATATTTTAAAGATTTTTAATTTTTAATTTTATGGCTACCACGTGAGATACTAAGAGGCTACCACATGCCACTACCGGATTGGCTATTAGTGACACGTCAACACAGACTAACAGTGTTAGCGTCGAGGTAGCAACATGGTTGACGAAATACAGGTTCAGGTACCAACTAGGTCTAAAAAAAATTAGGTACCAACTAGGTACAAATGGAAAATGAAGGGGGCAACTATATATTAACCCCCCAAAAAAATTATGTTTTTTATAAAAAAATTAGGTGATGACGTGATATAATCTCATAATTCCATATCATCATAAAGATCAAAATTAGAAAAAGTGTCAAGTTCAAGAGCCAATGTAGATAAAAAAAAGTTTAGAGATCAAATTGAGAAAAAATGCAAATTCATGGACTAAATGTTGCATTACCCATTTTAAGAATTTAGTTATTTTATTCTTTTGATTCAATAATTGAAATTCATTTCATGATTCCCTCATAAGAGTTTCATAAATTAGATTATGTGGATTTTTTATAAAAACTTGTTTACATGAGTAATATAAATCTAAGTGGAAGTCATATGTAAGCAAATGTATATCAACTTTTACACTACTTTTTTGAAATCTTGCTAAAAAACTCTTATAATCTTCAGTCCAGACATGTAATATTGACCAAGTAAGAAATTTATTTTAGAAAAATGCCACATAATACAATTTAATGGAAGGTATTTGACAATTTATCAATTGGAATTCTATAACACCCTATATTTGATCTTATCGTTAGATCCTAGCTTCGGAATGTTACATTCGTTGTCGGAGCAATTACGATTTCAATTTCAATTTAATTTAACTTTTTACAGATGTTATTATATTCCATATGTAATTATGTCATGTTATATAATCAATTCGGGGTTAGAAAGAGCTTACGAAAGCTCTTTCGATAACCCAAAGTCAACTAAGGACTAAAATGTAAAACTTTCAAACTTTCACAGGTTGGGGTCGTGACCATGAAAGAATCACATCGTAACTTCTACGACAGAGTCTCATCGTTGCGACTTCAATTAAGCAATGCCGCGACTTCAACAGGGGACGTCACGATGTTGAGGGTTGATATCACGACTTTCATAGGGTGTAGTCGTGACACTAAAGGTAACCCCCTCCTCCCCAAACTTACATCATTTGATTCAACCTCCAATTTCTTAACACATTTGGTTCTTGGATCCTAAATTGCAAATTTTACTTAACATGTATGCTTGTTTATATAACTTAAACATTTCAACCTTATGCTACATGCACGCGCGCGTGCACACACGCACATATACACATATCATATGCAAGTCATGTTCCATAAACCAACTAACCATTATAACCAAAATACAAAGTCGACAATTTAATACTTAAAACTAATTGAATCCTAGGTACATGCCACATAAAGAATTGTGCAAACATTATTGAGTTGAAAGTTATAGCTTGAATGCTGAATCAATCTTCGAGTCTTTGATATCTACGATTAGTTGCGCACGAAATAAACAAATCGCATGTAGGAAATATACTACTACAATACAAAATCGTTAGCACTGACTAGATAAATAAATCATGTATAAATAAATGAAATAATAATTGTGTCGTGGAAGAACCACTGCCTTAGAATCAAATTTGCCCTAATCAGTGTAATCGTATAGTGGACGTGTAACACCCCGTCTAACGCACTCCTAATGTTCGAATCTCGCTTGTAGAATCAGGGTGCATAGAGTAAGCTCTGAGTGAGAATTGTGATGGAAAGCAATTAAGTACAAAAATCTTTCACATTTTGACGAGTCTCTAAGTAGTATGATAGGCGGAGTGGTATTTGCCTAAGCGTTTCCTATGACGAATAGTCGTGTGTTCAAGATGAGGAAAGCTATACGCCAAACCAAGATACCTTGCTGGAAGAAGCATACAAACATGTCAATTGGTACTGTACAAGTTAAGTTACAAGGTAAGCTAGTTGAGAACCAACCAAACGTGAACTTGAATAGTCAAAAGAGAAGGGAAGTACTTGATTAGTTTCTTTGGAAGTTGTAGATATTTGATAAGGCAAGTCAGTAGTGATGTGACTTTTGCCAAGTCCCAATGAAGGCATATATTATTTTTATAGGCCTTCAAATTTGAATAGAGGGAGTTCTTTTCTTTTCCTTGAATTTGAAATCTGAAACAGGGGGAACGGAAGTAGCCCCTTAAGTCGAGTTTTAAACCCTAAATCTCGTCAGAAATTTCTTCATGCGAAGGTAAGTTCTACAGCTGCAAGTATGTCTATATGCGTAAGTAAAGAAGTAAGGCCCTGTACGGGGGTTATCTGAATTTAAAATGAAGGTAAGAAGATATTTGAACAGATTTTTAATAGTGATCTTCTATCTTTTATAAGCAGTGTCCACTGTGATACATAGGAAGATATTAAATCTGAAGCATAAGTTGCAGTTCACGGATGTTAAGGTGAGGGTTTCATGAGTTTCTAACTGACTCTTACATGTATGTTTGTATGTTAATCTCCTATGTTCTAAAAGATTAATATGTGAAATGGAAATGTGAGCTATATAAGTGTGATATGTTTATTTTGTGAAAGATGATTGTTTGATAAGCTTGCATGTGATGCTTGTATGATGTTATGCCTGTAATATGAGAAGAAAATATGTGCTTGATGAATGTGTGTGAAAGTATGATTGTGGTCTGTCATGAGAAAGTCTCTGCATGAGGAGTCTGTGCATGAAGTTTTAGTGAATAAGTTGCATGTTTGGAAATGTGAATGCATCTATTCTGATGAAGTCTGTAAGAAGTGAGTCTATCAAGCATGAGTTTGCATGATGATTTTGTGTTTTCTCTAGAGTCATCTAAAGGGTCTATCGGGACAATAAACACAAATATCTTATATGGAAAGTCCATGGCCATGGCAATTGAGGACCATATAATGTAAGACCTAATCTGGTTGCTATGGCGTTATGTGGAAGAAGATGAAAAGGACGGTTGGATGAGTACCAGACGATGAGGGGCAAACCTCAAGACAGTGAGTTTAGGCAAATCTCTATCGTCGAAAACACCATTTACTGAAAAGTGAGCCTTTGTGGCTGAATATGTTAAAGTGAGCATTTGTGGCTGATTCTATTGAATGTGAGCCTTTGTGATTGAATCTGTTAAAGTGAGCCTTTGTGGCTGATTCTATTAAATGTGAGTCTTTATGGCTGAATCTATTAAATGTGAGCCTTTGTGCTTGAACTTATTAGATGTGAACCTTTGTGTCTGAATCTATTAAATGTGAGTCTTTGTGATTGATTCTGCTAAATGTGAGCCTTTATGGCTGATTCTGTAAAAGACGTCTTTGTGACTATCTCTGAATAGATATCTTCATGACTATCTCTGTTAAGGAGCGTTTTCATAGAAAAATCTGAAGAAAAGCCTTGCAACAATCTCCAAAAGAAGAGCACGCCTTCATGGCATAATTTGTCGAATGACCTCATGGCAATAACTCGAAAACTTTTTAAAAATATCTAAATATTTTAAAAATTTTAATTAGACCTATTAAAAATTTTAAAAATTCTCATTAAAACCTTCAAACTTTTAATTAAAATTTCAAAACTTAATACCAAGATGTACAATTATCTATGGTAGCTTGAATTCATTCTATCTCTACCTCCAATATGGTATTCTAATATCATTATATACAAGCTTATCTTTCCCCACCATATAGTTAGTGGGGATGTATTTTATTGGTCGGCACCGCAACCATCTTCACATGATAGCGTTCAAAGTTTGAGAGTAGAAGGATTCGCACTACTGTCAGTGCTATTAGTCTCACCCACCAGAAACTTTGGTTCAATCAGATTCCAGAAAATCGTCCACATCACTTCCCACTAATTGCTACAGTATGCACGTTAGGATTTATGTAGTGGTCATGATGTTGTTAAGGTAGTAAAAAAATATCACATATACTGCAAAGTGCAAACTTCACTATAAATAGCTACTCAGTTAGCGGTATGCCTCCATTCTTCCTCTCGCCTTTTTCCGAGCTTGTTTGATTATTCTTCCGAATCCAAGGCTGGGTGGTTGAAAACAATGGCTGAATTTTGGAAGTGTGTAGTACTCGTTGTATTGCTAGTCTCAACCTGTGCCACTCTTTCTGAAAGCCGAGTGGCAAGGAAAGACCTGGGTATAGACCTGGGAGGAGTTGGGGTTGGTTTGGGTATTGGGCTTGGTCTTGGGCTTGGTGGAAATGGTTCAGGCTCTGGAGCTGGTGCTGGTGCTGGCTCTGGTTCTGGTTCTCGGTCCAGTTCTAGTTCTAGCTCATCTTCTTCATCAAGTTCTTCGGGTTCAGGCTCTGGGGCAGGGTCAGAAGCAGGTTCATCAGCTGGATCCTATGCTGGGTCGAGCGCTGGGTCAGGTGGAAGAGGCTAGATTGTAGATCCACAAATGGAAGATCTGGAAACAAAAAATAATAATAATAATAATATTAATCATAAAATGCAAGAAAGCCTGCAATATATAAATGGTTAACTTATTTTCTTTGTGTGCTTTTGTCAGAAACTTTCAAGTGCTGTTGGAAAGAAAAAACTACAGTTTATATTATCAAAATTAACTGCCTGTATGGGGGGAAAACTAATTTTATCAAAAAGTAAAAATATTTACCAAAAAAGGAAATTGGATTAAAAAATATTTAAGGAAAATTGCAAGTATCTAGGAAAGTTCCATCTCACAGGGAAAGATGAGACCACTCATCCTCCGCCACTCTCGCCCATAACATCCATTCATTCATCAATTCAATATATCCCATCTCTTACTCTTACTCTTACTAACTTTTTCTCTTTTTCTTTACATTATTTCATCACTCATCCTTACATTATAGCTTACATTTTAAAACTATTCTCTTCAAATTAAAATCTTTTTATCAGTTTATCCTTTAGCTTTAATGTTAGTCTGAATCTAAACGCGTTTGCATTAATAAATATTTTTTTAACATAATGAAATTTATTTGAAATAACACTTTAGATAAATGATTTAATTAAAATATTTTAAACTTTAAGAAATCTCAACACATAAGTTGAGAAAGGGCATTTCTTTTTCCTGACAAGTGGATCCCCACCACCGCAATTTGCCAACCAAGCTTGTCCTAAACCCACACATAGAAACAAAGAATCTAGAAAAGGGAGACCTTTTTTAAATATATTTAGGAATAATGAGAAATTTGTTCCTCAACCTTTACATTCATGTCAATTTAGCCCTATCCTGTTTCATAATTTAATTCTTAAAAAAATTATAATCTTTTGAAAATTTTAAAAGCTTTTTAAAATCCTTTTGCATTTTAGTAAATATTTAGAATTTAAATGGATTTCAACTTCTTTTAAACAATACAATTCTAATTGTAAATTTGTAAAACTTATCATTTTCTGAAATCTTTTTTATTTTTTCTATTTATTTGTAAATTTTTAATTTAAATAATTTTTTATCTTTAATGCTTTTTTGAAATTTAAAATTATTCGTTGGCAATAAAAAATATCACGCCGCATGTGGAATTTCGATTGAAGTAGTTAAATAATAAGGAAATTCATCCAATTTGACTTAAAATAAAAGATGAATGATGAATAAATTGAGAGAAGTTATACAAATTAAAGAAATCGAAAACAGATTGAAAAGAAAAAAGAAGGGGCACCGCCCAATTCCCACATGACTATTGAAGACCAGACAGCCGAATCCACCGGTTACGCCGGGCATTGCTAATTCCCCGCTGTTCAATTATTATTATTATTTTGGCCAGTCTAGTGCCGTTGTTTTGCTAACCTAACTCTACATTTCCACTCACGACCGCTTCTTCCGGTAACCGGTTTATTTCCACAAAACTTCCCTTTTTCAAAAAACTAAATTAAAGAGCATATGCATAATGGCCCCCATGTTCTCACTACCAAATCCCCAAACTACCCCCACTAATTATTATTTTCTAAAACCTTTCGTCTCCTTAATAGTTTAATGCAATGATCGTGCAAAAAGCCAAAAACTTTACTTTAAAAAACAGATAGTCAATAATCAAACATGCATGTTCCGCGTACCATAAATTGAAATTAGCCCACTTATTACTATTAAAAATAATTAGAAAGAAAATGTTAATTACTTGCATTAAAAAATATATATAAAAAAATATTTTGGTATTCTCCTTGACTGCATAGAGTTAATAGTAGAGGGGAAGTATGAAGTTGAGTTTTATAAAAATTGAGATATCTGCTGTCTCTCCGTGTCGCATCCAATCTGGCCGTCCTTTAACGCGTTCACGCGTATACTTGTCGCTTCCTTGTGGGTGACCCCTATATATAAATCCCATTCTCACCTTCCCTCGATTAGCAGGTGCAGGAAAAAATAAAAACTCTCCTCCCTTTTTTCTGCATCTGCTTTTATTTCTTTACAGCTCAAAAATAATATTTATAAATAAAAACAAATCTCTTTCTTCCTTATCCTTTTGATCTGCTAATCAAGTCATTTCAAGATTTTCCCTTTTTTGAAAAAGAAAAAGAAAATAGTAGGACAATGCCGTCCTTGGAGGATGAGCTGTTTCCATCGACGCCAGGGAAGTTCAAGGTCGACAGAGCTCACAATATGAACCGTCAATTCCATCGTTGCTTCGCTTCAACCAGCACCATGTTTTTATGGGCTCTTTTCTTGATCGCATTGACGGCGTCGTATTTGAGCTTCCAGAGTTTCGTTGATTCCGGTAGCCGATATTTCAGTGCTTCATGGGGTGGTATCCAATGGGAAAAACAAGTCCGTAACTCCGCTCAGATCCATCGTTCCGGAGGCATGTCCGTTCTGGTGACTGGAGCGGCTGGTTTCGTCGGTACACACGTTTCTCTTGCCCTCAAAAAACGCGGAGATGGAGTCGTTGGGCTTGACAATTTCAATAACTATTACGACCCTTCGTTGAAAAAGGCGAGGAAATCATTGCTTAATAACCACGGCATTTTGGTGGTTGAAGGCGATTTGAACGACGCCAAGCTGTTGGCTAAGCTTTTCGACGTGGTGGCTTTTACTCACGTGATGCATTTGGCGGCTCAAGCTGGAGTCAGGTACGCCATGGAAAACCCCAACTCTTATGTTCACAGCAACATCGCCGGTCTCGTCACGCTTCTCGAAATTTGCAAATCCGCTAATCCCCAGCCAGCCGTTGTCTGGGCCTCCTCCAGTTCCGTTTACGGTCTCAACGATAAAGTTCCTTTCTCTGAGGCCGACAGGACCGACCAGCCGGCTAGTTTGTATGCCGCCACCAAGAAGGCAGGCGAAGAAATCACCCACACTTATAACCATATATACGGTCTTTCAATTACTGGGTTAAGATTTTTCACCGTGTACGGTCCATGGGGAAGGCCTGATATGGCGTATTTTTCGTTTACGAGAAATATTCTGCAGGGGAAGCCCATTACCATATATCGGGGAAAGAATCGGGTTGATTTGGCACGAGATTTTACCTACATTGACGATATCGTAAAAGGCTGTTTGGGATCGTTGGATACATCCGGGAAAAGCACCGGTTCTGGTGGGAAGAAAAAGGGGAACGCTCCGTATAGAATTTTTAATTTGGGGAATACGTCGCCGGTTAAGGTGCCGGAGCTGGTGAACATCCTGGAAAGACATTTGAAGGTGAAAGCCAAAAGGAATATCGTAGACATGCCTGGAAACGGTGACGTTCCATTCACTCATGCGAATATCAGTTCGGCCCAAAGAGCATTCGGGTACAAGCCCACAACCGATTTGCAAACCGGGTTGAAGAAGTTTGTTAGATGGTATTTATCTTACTACGGTTATAACAGCCGCAAAGGACTACAATAAAATTTGTTTTTTCCTGTTTTAATTTTGGTTTTAAATGTAAGGATTTTCTTCGATTCCCATTAGAATGAAGTAGAAGGTAATGGGAAAACCGAAGGAACCGCAAGTTAAAAACAAGAGAAAGATGAGGATTTACGTATTCTTTTCTTGGGGGAGCAGTGAAAAAAACACTTAGGCCCCGGTATTTCTTGTCAGTTCTTTTTTTGTAAGTAAAGTATTCACATTTTGCTATAGCTTATAATTTAAAATTCATTGCTCCTTTTTCAAATACTCTTCCCCTTTCTTACTTTTTTGCCGACTGCTCAGTGCTGTGGGACACACACCGTGAGTAGTCGCAGTCTTGGCACACTCGCTGTGTGGGTGTGGGTGTGGGTGTCGTTTAATCCCTTATTGGGATTGCGACACGACACGAATGATTCTCGCAGCACGAGTGGCTTTGTGCCTCCCACTGCAGACCACTTGCAGCCGTGGATGTCTTGTTTTTAACCATTTCTTTTGTATGTTACTGTAAATAAGTTCAAATCTTTTAACCTTTCTGTATTTTACTGTCTGTAATAAGCTCAATTTTGTGTGGTTTTTCCACTGAAGCTAAAATTATTTATAGAATATCGATTATGATTTTATAGATATTTAGTTTTATGTGGAATGCATGTTCACATTTTAAAAATACAAGGATAAATACATTTCAATCAGTGACATAGTCAAAATTTTTAAGGCGTTAAATGAATTTTTTTTTATTTTTGGAAAGTAAAATATAATTTTATTATTAATTTAAAAGTTAATAAATTATAAAAACGTAAATTAAAATTTTATCATTTTAGAAAGAGTCGTGACTTTTTTAGTCTTTTAATGGTTTCAATATTGATTTTAATTTATAAAGATATCGATGTTAATCGAATTAAAATTTAATTGATAATTCTTGTTGAATTTAAATATATATTTGTTATTTTTTTATTTTTATCTTCTATCTATTTTGCAGTTCATTATTTGGTATTCAAGAGTAAAATACACTTTATCTTATTTAATTAACAATAATAACGGTTTAAATGATTTCTATGCTGTGTTTCTATAAAATCGGACATTGATTATGGATGCTAATTTGTTTTATTTCAAAAATATTTAATATTATATTATAAAACTCTCTCAACTGATTTTATTTAAAAAAATTACATCTAAAATAATATTTAAAAAGAAATAATCATCCAACTCTCATGAAAACACTATCACTCCCATTAAAAAAAATTCTTCATGTATTATGATCTTAAAATAACTGAAAGTTTTGAGATTTAATTTGGATTTGATTATGCATAAATTACGTGCGTACATTCTTTTAGATTTATGTTATCAATTCAAGCATATTTTATAATAGTTATTTCTAGCCATATTTATTGTAATTAAAATTATATAATTTTTGAAAGGCACATAATTATATTTACGACTTGAAAAAAGTGGTATTATAAAATTAAAAAACCCAATTATTTTTTAAAGCAAGGAAAGACAACTAAGAAAGAGAAAGATGGGTGAAACGTAAAGGTGTTCATGGACTGGATTGAATTGGGTTCAGGTTCAATCTGAACATGATATTAATATATTTATGCTTATTTAAGTTCGACTCGATCCGAAATCTGAGCCTAAAATTTTACCTAAATCTATTTATATTTGCAGAAGACTAACCCGAATCCATTTTAGGCCCGTTCATATTATTTTTAATTTTTTAAAAATATACTATTATTTTAATATTTAATATTTTTATATATTTTTTATTTATTGAAATTATTTATATAGTCATCTTAACATTATTTTAATGTTTACATAGTAAAATTATATATTTAGTATAATTTTATTTTATGTGTTTTAAATTACATGATATATATAAAAATAATATAATATAAAATATTATAAACTTAAAATGGGTTGGGTCAGGCTTGGGACTTGAATGTTCAAGCTTGAACTCGACCCATATTTTAAACGGGCCTAATTTTTTGCTCAAACTCTCCTAATTTTTGAGTGGACCTTAGAGTCTAGACGAGTAACCCGACTCATAAACAAATCTAGTGTTGTGATGAATGACATGTGGAGTGGCGGGTATACACAAAATTCAAACATAAAATTGATTTTAAAGTTATTTGGAGAACTATTTTATTTACCAACTTGGAAGGAAAACGTTATCTTCGTGGAGGTTTTGCTCATCCAACACATAATACAGTTACCAAAAAAGTTCAAACACTTGACTAATTCATATTTTCCCATACCTAAATTCACGTGCATACATACCACACCTCATCTTATTCATGCAATAACTCATATACCATATTTGTGAGCATGTAATAACTTTACAATACTTCACATACCGTATTAGTTGTTCGTGATGAAATCAACATATGAATTTTCAATATAAGCTAACATGCATGAATCAGGATAAAGACTCACTTGAAACTCACCTTTACTGTAGCTTGTGTTTACTATCTTGATAATTTTTTTTTTATTTCGTGTTTACTATCTCGACGAATTATCTCTATTCCCTATGTTTACGGTTTCATCCTCGTGAAGTCAGCTATGTGCAAAGCCTTCCATGGCTACTCCTTCGAGCTATCGAAGAAGATGAAGATTAGGAGAAATTAGAACAAGGTCGGGAAGAAAATCAACTCTGGGAGTCATCTCCCAGCTATTTATAGCCCTTCTTGTGTTAATTCCAATCTTAATGAGAATTGTCCATTATTAGTTATGATGTCTACCACTAAGGAACCAGCGACTTTCATCCTAACCAAACTTAAATTGGATCTCAAACATGTCCAATTCAATTTCTAACTTTATTGATTCTTTCAATATAGGTTGTCAACTTGCGACCTCTTTTAATTTAGTCCTTTAATTATCCTTATTTATGGGTTAATTGGAAACTGAGTGTTATAGATGAAGCCGAACATGCTACAAGATTGGCTTGAGCGGGCTTATTAATGATGGTCTTCTTTGAAGTCATCGCAACTTTGAACATTGACTTTTTGAGAGAAAAGATTAAATACAATGATTGTCCCATCATGTGTGTTAGAAATTCGTAGACACGAATTTCAAGTAGAAAGTTAACTTAAAAATTTCGAGTCAAATATATTAATAACTTCAAAAGAAAAGTTACAATCTCTGAAAATTTCTTAAGAAATTCTCTTTTGTTTCTTCTCTTCAATTTGACTTTGATCCAAGGGTCATTTGACTTGATCTTGGATGGATGCGAATTGCTTCAAGTGTCACATTAACTTGCTCTTGAAATGAGTTTAGATCTCCTTTCTTCAATTGATTTGGATCAAAAGGTAGTTTCTTTCTAAATGACTTTTGGCTTCTTCTCTACCATTGAATTGGATTAGAAGACAATTTTTCTTTAAAACAATTATGGTGTTTGTCAAAATTCTACAAGTTCTTTGACATTTTCAGAGAATTCTAAAGAGATTTTTTAGGCTTTTCGAACTTATTAATAGAATAATCGCTTTTTATAGTGCCATTTACTTGAATAAAAGAGAGTTATTGTAGAATTTAACCGTTAAATTTGATTATTCTAAGGATTTATTCTATAAGATTTAAACTTTTTATTATTTTATTTATCTTTTATTAATTTATTTAATTAAAAATAAAATAATCATTTAATATTATCATTTAATTGTTTTATTTTTAAATTGGGATAATACAAATTTTTATATTTACCTCTTAATTAATTTAAATTAATTAAATAATAATAATAACACGACTCGAAAATATTTTTTTTTACATTTGGGCTTTGGACTTAGGAAGCAAAATTTAGGTACGATGAAAAATTTCGGTATCAATGTGAGAAATTATTTAATATTTAGGACTAAAACGTGAATAAAGGATAAAATAAAATGCGAGGTCAGCTGTAGAGTGTGGACCGTCAATTGCCGCATAGATGGTGACGTGGATGGTCAGATCGAACTTTTGAATCAACATTCTGGAATATACCATTTTTTCCACCAAAAAATTTGATATTTGCCGCAACGAATCAGATTAATTAATTAAAATAAGAGGGAAAAAGAAAAAGAAAATCCGAAAAGGAAAAAAGATGGGGAGTGGGAGCCGAATAGTGTTTCCTTGTAGAGCCTTCTCACTGGCATTCCTAGTCCCGTCTTTCACTTCCTCAACTCAACTTAGCCTCAAATCTTTCCTCACCCACACCTCTCTTCCCCCCACTGCCTTCTCTTTTCTGCGAATGGCTTCCTCATCATCTTCTTCCCTCACCAACGGTAACGACATCAATCCTTCCAATGACGCTGCTGCCCCTTCTGCCCCCTCCGCTTCCTCTGCCATCGATTTTCTTACTCTCTGTCATCGCCTCAAGGTATTTTTTTAAAATTATTTACTAAATTTTTTTTTGAACAATTTCTTTCCTTGTAATTTCTTTTAATTTGATATAGTTTTGTAATGTGATTATTATTGTTGGAATGCATAGACGACGAAACGAGCGGGGTGGGTGCGGAGAGATGTACAGAATCCGGAATCAATAGCTGATCATATGCATCGAATGGGATTAATGGCTTTAATTGCATCTGATATTCCTGGAATTGATCAAGACAAGTTAGTTGTACTACCTTTTTTTCCCTTAATATTTTACAAATTTCAGTTATTTCTTTGACTGAGAGGTTTTTGCTTCTTCTTCTTCATGTTATAATTTATTTAGGTGTGTTAAAATGGCAATTGTTCATGATATCGCTGAAGGTTAGATTAAAAAAAAAGTCTTTTTGCTTAATTTTAAATAAATTAAATTTTGATTTGTTTGTATAAATATGATTTTTTAGCTTACCATAATCACAATGTTGTGTTTATCTATGTGTTTGAACAGCCATCGTTGGTGATATTACCCCTTCAGATGGTATTTCTAAGGCTGAGAAGAGTGGAAGAGAGCGTGAAGCCTTAGATCATATGTGCAAATTACTTGGTGGAGGGTCTAGAGGTTTACCTTATTGTTCTTTCTTTTAACTCGTAGTCGTTTATGAAAAATGAGGGCAGGGATTGGGGGGGAGGGGGGTTGAACTTGAATCTCATAATGATGTATAATTGGACCTAATTTTTCTGCTTAACTGATTGCAGCGAAAGAAATAGAGGAATTATGGATGGAATATGAAGAAAATACTTCCTCTGAAGCCAAAATCGTCAAAGACTTTGACAAGGTATGTAATGCTAGTGTACGTATATTTCTATTATTCATGATTTATCAATAAAACGGAACATCTCAAATGTGTTGTTTTTTCAAAGATACATATCAAATGTGAATTGTTTTGCTAATATTTTTTTATTACACTTATATTATGCCCTAGAATAGAAGAAGTGATGATTTAGTAGCATGCTTAGTTACTTGTATGATGATAAAAATAATAATTGTTTTGTTTCCAACCTATGGTTGTAAGTTGTTCAATTTTCATTTCGTATTCTGCTTATTTGTGTTTATCTCATCTTCAGTACATATGATGAATTAATCTTTAATTCACCAATCTCTATGTATATTCAGTTTATTTCTCCTTTGATTATAGCATTTAAACCTCAAATTATTGCAAGTTTAATCCTATTTCAAATGATGTTGGTGATTTTTTTATCACCGCCTACCTATAAACATATTTTTAGGTCTGTAATCATAATTCTCGAAGCTGATAAATGCTTTCTAATCTGATGTTGGGCTGTCCTGTTACATGCAGGTGGAGATGATACTTCAAGCCTTAGAATATGAGAATGGTAAGACTTCTTGTTCTTGACTTTTTTCCTTGATTTTTTATCATTGCATATTTGCATAAGTATCAGTGTTTATGATCTGATCATAATGGCAATTCACCTAAAACATATGGCTTACAGAAACATTAAATAGTTTTAAACATTTCTCAAGAATAAGCTATAATTTTCTAAGAATGAGAGCCAAGCTGTGGAGAAAGATAAAAGAAAAAGGAAAAGGAGTGTTTAAAGCTTAGAGGCAATGTAGGATAAAGCCTGGTTTTGATGGTCTTAATGAAAGCTGAGTATTGGAATTATTATTGCTGATTTATTTACTAAGATGATAAATTAGTTTCTTCATAAAATTAATACAATCATGCTACATTTGGTAGGAGTATTATTTTTTACACATGTTTTAGTATATGAGTTAGCAATAAACTAATTCAATTAATATTTAGCCACTCTCATGACTTATTTTTAGCAAAGAGAAGGAAACATTTTTGCTTATTTGGAAGAGCTTTTATTTTTTACTAGAGTTTTTACTCATCTTTCTAATTTCAAGTTTAAATTTTTACTAACTATTATTTATTTTATGTGTAACTATTTTAATACATATAATAGATAAGCTTTTTCCTTATAAGCAAGGCATCAGTACAACCTAATGCTTAAAATTTAAAAACATTCTGATATCATATGTTGCTGAGATGAAATAAATGTCTCTTGTTTGCTGCTGAGATTTATTTCATCATATTTTTATTCCTGGATCTTGGCCTTTATGTGCATTTCTGACAGGGATGACCATTTTAACAGATCGTAAATTATTAATTGTCAACTACCTTTCTTGTTTAGTTTTATTAGTGTTTCTGTTTAAATTTAAAGCCTTCTTGCATACATTACACTAGCTCTTGACCTTAAATAATCGATGCGATGGACTTGTGGTGCATGCATTTATATGCTGTGGTAATGTCTAATGATTCTAGAAAATTAAGATATACTGTCTTTTTAAATTATTTATTTTTCAAAATTTGTACCTACTTTTCAATTTTAACTATGTAGTCATTACTCATTGTAATAATGTTTCATCTTGACTTAAGCAGAGCAAGGAGTGGATTTGGATGAGTTTTTCCAGTCAACTGCTGGTATGTAATTTAAACCTTTTGCAGTTCTGTGGTTTTTACCTTTTTTTGTTTCCATAATGGATTTTAATAATTTTTAAGACATTTAAACTCTAAAATAGAATAAATTTGAAAGACCAATTCAGCAACTCAATTGTACCCATTAATTGGTTTAGATGTTTAATTAAGCCCTTCGACGTTTCATTGGTTCAATCTGGACATATCTGTTAAATGCTGTTTGACATGGCATAATATGATTCACCTTAAAGACAAAATTGAAAGGAAGATAAGCAGCGCAGCTAATAGAATATGTCATTATAATACATAGTGGTTTTAAGACGATCACCATAGCATTTAGAAAAGTTTGAGAGCAAAAAAAAAAAAAAAAGCTTATAGGCAAATAAAATGCTTCAGAACTGAAGAGGTTATATAATGAAGCTGTTTAAGTAGTGGATTTTGATGCTACGTAAGAGTTGGGAGAATGGGAAGTGCAATCAGGAAGGTTTTGTCTGACTGTTTTGGAGGTGATACAGGATTCAGAAAAATGATCTTACCTACTTGGTAAAGGTGAAAGAATTCTTCACGCTCTGCTTCTTTTAGAACTTCTGTTGAGGAAACCATTTCCAATTAAAACAAATTTTCATCAGTCCTTTAGTATTGAACCTAAACTTGCATGGTTGATCTAAAACAAATAATTTGCATTATTCATGAGCGAACTTGATTTCGACTGCTAATAAGGGTAAATTAACTTATATTACAGGGAAGTTCCAGACTGAAGTTGGAAAAGCTTGGGCCTCGGAAATAGCATCAAGAAGAAAACAACGTTGACATGAAAAGCTTGGACTTGGTAAAACATTATTAGGCTATGCAGCTAACTGTTCTTGTCTTCAGCCGATTTCTGGCATGGTTAGTTCAAAAGAGCCTATTTTTCAGTTGCTAATGCCCGCTATTATTATCTTATTAATTCATACTATAATCATTAAAGTAGCTAGGCGTCTTGTCATTTTTTTTTCCAGTTCTCTTTAATCATGTCTACCTATGGTTATGCTTTTGGGACTGCTAAAACAAATTTGGAAAACCTTAATTTGGAGGATGAGTTCTATGGAAATCGATGCTAACCTTGATCTTGCAAGTTATTTTTTGCCATTAGACACGTAACTTATTTGCATAAGCCATTATCATATAGCTAAAACGTAAGGATTTGGTCCATTCTTCATGGATGTACTCCATCTAACTCAGTGAAGGTGTGAATATAATATCATTGTAATATATGATAGTTGCAAGAATCGTAAAGGAGTTTAGGGTAAATTACTATTATTAAATTATTAATAAGTTTACGGTTTGGTTATTTAACTTTAAAAAGTTACGAAATGATCATTTAATTATTTGAAAGTTTTTATTTAAGTTATTGAACTGTTAAAATCGTTGTTGTATGGTTTATTCTGTTTACACAGTTTGCACATATCGAAAATATTCTTCCTTTTTTTTTTATTGTATGGCTTACTTTGTTTATACGCTCTACACAAATTGAAAGTTGTTTTCCTTTATTTTTTACAATTCAAATTTAAGTTTTTTTTTTCGATGAAATAGTTTTAAATATTATGAATTTATTAATCAAATTCAAGTTGTTTTTTTGTTCAATTTTTAATAATGACTGTCAAATGGACTTGAATTGAGATGTGTTTTATTTGTTGATGAGTGTTGATTCATCTTATTGTTGTTTTGAGTTTGATAGTTTGAAAAAATAGTGATTTAAAGAAATTTTTGAATAGTTTAATAATTTAAATTTTTATTTCGGAGAGTTTAATGATATGAATAAATTTTTTTGAATAGTTTTATAATTATTTTGTAAATTTTGAAGTTAAGTGATCAAAATGTAAATTTATTAATAATTTAGTAATTTTAGAGATTTTAGGTGTAATTTATGAAATTTCGTTGAAATTAAATTATTTTTAAAAAATAGGATTAAAAAATATTAATAATTAAAATAATATTAACATAAGAGTATTTGAGTGGAATAAAATTTGGTATGAGAATGTTGAATGGAATAAAATTTGCTACATTGTCATTGAAAATTTTAAATTCACAAGTGAATTTAGAAGGTTGACAAGTGTTTATAAGATATAGTAAAATATTTAAAAAATTATTTTAGTGTATTAAAATAAAATAATATAAAATATATCATGAGCATAAAAAATGCATGATATAAAAATTTGAGAATTAACATGAATGCAATTTGTCAGACGAATTGAAGTGTAAGTTCAATTTCAAGCGATTTTATTTTCTTTCTCAATGAACAAAATGAAAATGAATTACAGCGATGGAACAACATATGAAAGGAATATTTGATGCACTCCGTAATTATTTATATTTTTTATAAATAAATTTAACCCGTACTTTTTTCTAATATATGATTATCTGGTTTACTAGTAGAATATAAAATTATTTATAAATCAAATAAAGAACAATATAAATAATAAATAGATATATAAATGCGTGAAAATTTAAATGGTGAATTACAAGGGAAAGGTAAAATCTTAATAATAACATGATTGACACGATTTAAATTCAAAGTCACACAATGAACATTTTTTATCATCGGGTTAACACACAAATTCAAATTTAGTTTAATTTTAAATAAAATATTAATTTAAAAGTTATATCAATTTATAACACTTCAAAAAAGGAAAATAATCATTGTGACAAACTATGCTAAAGAGAATATGAATGCAGGTATAATCAGCGGGGGATGCCACTAAGATTTTTTTTAAAAAAATTATTAGTATTTAAAAAAACTATATAATTGAGTATTAATTCAAAAATATAGAAATTGATTTCATAAACTAGTGGTTCAAAAAAATTTGAAAACTAATTATTTTATATAAAAATAAATGTATCTCTCCCTCAACTAAAACCTAAAAAAGTTTAATTCTTTTATTTTCTTTCAACATTCATTGCATTACCATCAATTTTTTTCACTTTCTTGAATTTTCACGTGATATGTGTTAAATATTTTATTACTTTCATGCTGGTCTTCCTAATTTGATAGTAACTTTTTTTTATTTTATGTTTTATTGATTAATCTATAGAAAATTAGAATGTGACTTTTTCTTAATGGTAGATTAAGATTTTTAGATATTGTTTGATAAATTAAAAATCAAATATTAAAAAATTAAGGGTTAAAATTTAAGTTTTGAAAAATTAAATATTAAGTTTAAGCTTAATATATATATTTTTTCTTTTGATAAATAAGAAAACATAAGTAAGGGTTAAATTGTATTACAAATGATCTTCAACTAATATTGTATGCATCGCATGATGAATATCGTCTTCTAGTAGATCTCTCACATAATCTGGTAGATCTATACGGATAATTAATTATTCCATTTCGCCTCCAACCTCATTTGCAATATGATTCGTCATCCTGTTACTGTCTGTCAAAATTTGGCGAAGTTTTACACCTCAATCTAAAACTTCGATAAATGTAATTTTTTTTTTAAATTTTGAAGGTAAAGGTTTTAAAAGATAATGCTAAAAGAAATAAAATAAAAAGAATTGAAAATTTCTACTTTGATTTTCAGATTTAATTTTTTTAATGGTTTATCAAACAAGATCTTAAATTTTTTATGTAAAGCTTTTGGAATATTATTTTTATGAGATTCAAATAACGTGATTGAGTAATAATTTTAGAGGTTTGATTAGTATAAATTTTTGAAGAAATTAGAAATGATTGTATTTATAATATTAAAATTCTTGAAAATTGGTTAGAATTTTAATTTTTTATTTAAAAATAATTGTTGCTAGTGTGATTATTGTAATTGTAAATCTTGTATTCGAAAAAAAAAGTATATTACATTCTCATGACACCAAAAAACAGTTAAATAATTTTATTTTTATGAAAGAAAATTACAAATCATATGTTAATTTCATGAAAACCTCTATTTGCTTGAGGCTTAAATTTATTGGTATATTCAAAAAAATAATTATTCGTTTTAAATGTTCAACAAAAACCAAAATAGAAGAAGAACAATAACAACAACAAAAATATTAAGCACTGGTTTTTATAATTTTATAAATATTTTAATTTTAAAGAAATTACTGCAAAATTCAAATTTCCTTATTTCGCTTCTGAATGTAATACTATGAATCAAAGTATAATATTAAAATATAATTTAAGCTTAAAATTGAATCATTGTGAATATTTTAAAATACAAATGATAAAAGAACAATATGAACGTGACAAGCAGATACAATTGTATTAAAATCAACATAAGATGTATTATTAGCCTATAAAAAAATATATAAAATTTATAATTCTTTGATAAGAAAAAAAATTAACATAAAACAAAACAAATCCAAATAGATAAACCCAAGTTACTAGAAGGTTAAAACAAAGGTCCTCTCGGGATACAACGAAACTTTTTTATTTTCTTTGATTAGTAAAATCGAGGAATTCCCTAATTCTTACTCTAATTTTTTAAATTGGATTGATTAGTCTAACACTATTTATTTATTTCTGTCGAACTCTAATTAGTCTAGATTATTTTATTATTTGACCTACGAATTTAGCCTATAAATATGTTCTTCATTTTATGTTTACGTTTTGAAGGTTCTTTATTTTCGAGTTTCAGAGTTTTGTTTTTGAATCTGTCATGGGCTCGAGCTTTTTCCAAGCTCAAATTTTTTCGAGTTCGAATTTATTATGGACTCAAACTTTCTCGAATTCAAATCGACACGAATGGGCTTTCGAGCTCGGACTTGTTTTGCCAACTCTAGTATAGATATTATGTTAAGAGATTTAAATTGATATTTTTTTTTATCTATTTTAATGATTTTATGGCAATGCTGGATATTTTTGTTGCAATAATTCGACAATAACTTAAATTTTTATTTTTAAAAAAATAATTTTGATTTTTTATATAATATTTATATATAAAATTAGGTTAAATTGATAAAAAAATAAAAATTTGAGAGTTAAAATTGTTATTATCTTAATTTAAAAAGTGTTACCATTAACTACTTATCAGTCAGATGACAAACAATTTCAAATACATTAGTGATGAAAATAAAACTGTACCCATAATTGAGTGGCTAATAATGTAATTTAACCTAATTAATATTAATATATCAGTAAATAAAAGTAAAAAGAGATTTCTGGAAGCTGTGTTTGAACTCGTCTAAAACACTTCATGTTCTTCGTCTCGGCATAATATAAAATCAAAGGCAATTTGTTTGTTCAAAGTGTAAGGCTGTTTTAGATTCTTTGATCTTAAACTTTAAGAAATGGTGCTGATTGAACCTCACCCTACTGATGAACAACAGCAACAACAAGAAGAAGCCACGAAAGCCACATCTGAAACGACACGGGGTTCTACTGCCGCCGCTGTATCAGAAAATGCCAACGGAGGAGATGCTGCCTCTGATGGATTTGAAACAGCTAGCGAACGTGACGTCAGCGACAACGAAGAAGAAGACCGCGCTCGCGATCAACAACCACCCCAACAGAGAGGTCCCGATTCTTATCAAGATGCCTTAAACGACGAGCAACTGAAAGAGGTTTTCTCTTTTCCCTGGGTTTTCTCTTCTTCTTTTTTTCTTTTTTAATTAATTATTAAAAAATTAATATGTTTCTAGAAAGCTTTGGCACAAGCAAATGATGCAAAAACGGAAGGAAATAAATTGTTCGGAAACGGCCAATACCAGGAGCCTTGTTACAGTATGAGATTGCTTTGCAAGTTACGGCGGAGATGCCTTCGGCCACTGAAATTCGTTCCATTTGCCATTCAAATCGGGCTGTTTGCTTTCTGAAGCTGGTATTTTAATTTTATACTACTACTTCTTAAAGTTGAATAACAATTTTTATTGCTTTTCTTTGGACTTGTTTATTTAATGTTTAAAAAACTGTATATATTTAGGGTAATTATGAGGAAACCATCAAGGAATGTAATAAAGCTTTGGAACTTAATCCTTCTTATATGAAAGCTCTTGTTAGACGAGGAGAAGCTCATGAAAAGCTTGAACATTTTGAAGAAGCTATTGCTGGTGAGCGCCCTTTGATCTGGTTGTTGTTTTTCTTTTATTCTTAAGTTTTGAATTACTTATTCGTTTTGCAGTTTTTGTAAACATATATCCATTGCTCTGTCTTGATGATTGAATTAATTTGTCCACATTATACATGTTTGTAATTATCTTTCTTACAAATTGCAGATATGAAGAAGATATTGGAATTGGATCCTGCTAATGACCAGGCTAGGAAGGCCATTCGTCGCTTGGAACCATTGGCTGCAGAAAAAAGAGAAAAGATGAAAGAGGAGATGATTGGTAAACTTTAAATCTGCATTTTTTTGCCTCTGTGCTCTCCCCCTTCCCCAAAAGTTTTTGGTAATTTAAGGATCAGTTAAGGTAGTTCAATTTTCTTGGTATGTGCGCATCATGATATCTGTATTGCCTTGACAATGTTATGGATGCTTTACTGCTCTACATTATTATATCCTGAAAAAGTATTATGGGGGGAATGGGATCAGGAATTTTGTTAAATTCCTTATCCTTAAATTATTCTAGCTTGTCTTGAAAGTTGTAAATATTATGCGGTATATTTTTGGTTTCAAGGATCAAGTTTTATGCTAATGGATGTACCAAAGGTGTGCAAAAATAATTACAGTCAAATTCCATTGTGTTTAGCATGTGATATTGAAAGGTGCATTTGGTTTCCAAACTCATATTCACTTCTAGCACATGTTGAATGTTTATACATCTGATTCTTGTTGTTATACATTTCTTAGCTGCTTCCTTTAACTCATGTGTCTAATAAACTAAACTCATAATATACGATATCAACTTCATGTTTCCGATCACCTCGTAAACAAATTTAGGTTATTTTGTTTTTTCCTGCTAAGTGCAAATAATAATAAGCATCTGATCCATTGGTTATTGGTTACCATCTCTAATTGAATACTGCAGACTTGAATTGCCGGTGTCAATGGTTGATAATAGCTATGTGCAATATGCACTTGATGAATGCTGGTGGTTGAATGCTATTTGAATCTTGGATTTGGTTGTAGGCATTGAAACATAATTGAAAAAAGGAAGCTTTTTTGTTATTTTATTCAAGTCACTAATATTCTTTCTGAGCTTTTTGTCTTGTCAACTTTAATTTTCTTGCAACTAATGCATGTCTGTATAATTATATGAGCAATCAATGTATCAGAGAATGGCGAATCTATTTCATGATGCTTTATGTTCTATTCCATGATATAATAATGTATGTTGATCTAGCAATTTAGATCCTTGCTGGAATTTGTTTAAGGTAGCATAGGATAAAATTTTTAGGCTTGTACTTTTGGCATCGATTTGTGCATCACTAACCATATATAAATATATGTACTATGACAGGAAAGCTAAAAGAATTGGGCAACTCTGTTCTGGGTCGATTTGGGATGAGTGTTGACAACTTCAAAGCTGTCAAAGATCCAAACACTGGCTCTTATTCTATATCGTTCCAGAATTGACATTGTCACTAGCCACTAGCAACATGTGAGAGAAAAATGAAGGCAACCTTTGGCATGACACAAGATACGCAGGCTTGGAATTTTTTTATGCTGAAAATTTCTTTGCAAGTAGACTAGGCAATTTGTGTCATGTTCATATATTTTCTCGATATCCTAGTAGTTTTGTGTTATGTTATGTTTATATACCGTTTGACTAGTTAATAATGCATTATAAAGATTTTGGCATCTTTCTATTTTTATGTCATATTCGTGTTTGTTTTTTTAATGTTGTGCCGTGTTTTTACATGCCGTGTAAGTGCGTTGTGCATTTCTATGACTAGTTGCAGTAAAAATAAAGCACTCAAATGAATTAGGTAAAAAATGTGTTTGTTGTTCACTTGAATGCAAGGGTTGCACTAAACTGTTGGTCTAAATGTACATGGCTTATATTGAGTTGATATCTATTGTCTTTAGTGCTTTGTGGCTTGTGTTATCAATTACATTGATATGGTTGCATTGGTAATATGTCTAAATTGGCCCAGGCCAACCAAACCCAATTTTAGTCACTCAATGCTCTCAACGGGAGACTACAATCTGTTACCACTTGGCTTCTGGCACTGATCTCAGACAAGAGGCTGTTGGAGGCAGCTTGTGATAGAAAAAGAGCTACAGAAGAATTAATCTATTAAACGATACTCTTTATTAACTCTATGGCTTCATGTTTGCGGCTTACAAGTATTAAGCTTTGTCTGTAATCTTATCTGTGCCTAAAGCTGATGTTTCAAAGCCAGACTTTCCTCATTGCCCCTAAATTAGCCAGCTTGGTTGAATTGTACCCAACGGATGAGTTATGCTGCTGTTTTAGGTCAGGTTGTGTTTGAGCCATGGCTGCCATTTTCACATATCAAAGGGATTCCCAGAAGGTTTGGTTGAATTGTAGCCAACCATGGCCAATGTAGGCTGTTGTTTTAGGTCAGTTTGTTGTGGAGCTATGACTGCCATTTTCATATCAGTTGAGGGTGTGACATTACTGCCTCCATAAAATGTGGGAACCTGGTTGTAATTTGCCACAACTAAAGGGTTGATTGGATGGTAAGCATCCATGGTCATAGGAGGCTGCTGTGGCATGATGTATGGTAGCTGTTGAGGCATGGCTGCCATTTGCACATTAGCTTCGGGTGGGATACTGCTGCTTCCATAAAAGGGACCCTGGCTATTGTAATCATCAAAAGGGTTGGCCGACACCTGACTGGAGTTGTAGGTCATTTGTTGATTTGTTGTTGATAAACTGTATGGTGTTAATCTGTTCGAGTTGCCAGTCTGCATTTGAAGATATGTTAATAGCAGTCCAAGATGAACATAAAGCAGAGTGGCAAATCCTGAAAGAATTTTGGACAAGGTTATTTTAAAGTACTCAAACTAACCATTTTATTATCAGCAACAGCAGCTCCATTGGAGACTGGTTCATCACAAAGTGCAAGCTCCCAACCTGAAAATGCAGGTGCTGAGCTGCCAACATTTTCAGCATAGGGAGGATTCTCTGTTAAAATTTAAAAATGGGAAAAGATGTTATAAGTATCCGATTCATCACTTTGAAGGACAAATTAACTGACATCTCGGTGAAGACCAATAATTTACCAGATTTAACAATTGCTAGAGCAAGGGGATTATTCTCATTCAGTTCAGTTCCTTCCTCACTTGGATCGTCAAAGCACTGGCAGTAACAAGGTAGATCAAGTAAGAAGAATAAACATAAGAAATCAAGAACAATGGACCTATAGAGACCAAGTGTATCATCAAATGAAGAAAAGTCCTTACTATAAGATCAGCAATGTCTAGCTTCCCAAGAGCCTGCCTTGATTCACTCTGGGTTTTATCCGAAGATGTAACAGATTTTTCTTGAACATCATCATCCGTCAACAAATCAGATACTGGAGCAGGAGTTTCTGTGGGAGCAGCACCTTCATCTTTTGTTATCTGAAAAATAGCAAGTAAGTCAGGCAAATGAATAAATAAATTCATAGTGTAGCTAATGCATTAGGTTCTAGTAATGAATGTAGTGATGGACAAGGACATCAACTATGTGGCTTCCAGTCTGCAACTTTATCTGGAGGATCATTCAAGTTTCCATGCCTGATAATGCAAGAATTTGACTATTCATGGCAGGAAATGTTATTTTACACGAGTTCTTTCAATAACATCCAGTCAATCAACAAAGAAAAATACTTTAGTTGATGCCTCAAAGGTACTCCTCAAATCATTCTTCCTTCAGAGTTCATTTTCTCAATGTTTCCCTTAGGACAGTCATTTTTTTGTGGTTTAACTTATTAGTGTTTTAAATATAAAATGGCATTGATATTACAGACATCAGACAATTTTTTGGACATTAGGAACTTCAATCTTCTGCAACATGTTGAGCCTTAAGTTACTACTCTTTCTTTCTTTCCCCGTATGTATTGTTACTGATAATCATGTAAGCCACAAAGCCTGCATGGCAGGAAATTCCAAGTGATAAAAAGCTGTTTATCGTATCATGGATACCGAATTTACTTGTGTGTTTCTCCCAAGCGTCTGATTCAACAATTATATGCATTTGAAAATCTGCATGTTTGTAATTCTCATCATAAAGAATAATTTTTTTCTCGAAGGGAAGGATATGATAGCTATTTAGTAAAATAAAGTATTGAGGCATCATACTGATGTATACGGAAGTGCCAAAACTTCAGGGGTCTCCTTCACATATTCCTCCATAGCAATCAGGAATGATTCAGGGAGCTGGAATGTACATGTCAAGGAAGTTAAACAAAATCGTGGGAAATTCAAAGAAACAAGAAACTCATAAAGTAAATTTTAAGGTCCAATACCGGTTTAATCTTAAGGTACTTTTGCCCTTGCCCATAGTGAAGTCCCCTGCAGATCTCAAAGAACTCAGATAACATCGACACCTGCAGCAACATTCAAGTTTACTTGAGAAAATATTATGTTCCTAAAAAGAGCAAAAGGGGTCTAAATTATGAACATCTGGAAACATACAAAACAGACAGAAAGATCCGTTTGCAGCACTGAATTCTACCTGTTCTCCTGCCTTGCGATAAATCTCTAGTGCCCTAACAGCATGGTTGTGCTGCATCTCAAAGTACTGTGAAAAAATAGGATCCATATCCTTCAAACATCAATATTTTTAGGTGGAGAAGCATGAGTGTCCATGAGATGACTTTGACTAAAGCTTACCTTGTCAACCAGATTTAGAATTCCATCAGTAATTGCAATGTACAGCTTAACACTTTCACCTGCAATCTAAAAAGAGGAAATCCATAAGAATATACTAGTTAGACTGAATACACTAATGCTTTTTAGATGGAGTTACTTACAATTGATAGAACATAATGAATCAAGTGGTTATAAAAAGCAGCCCCTGCTGGCTGCAAAAACAACACAGTGAGTGGAAGAGGGAAAAGAAACAATGTTAGAAGTGTAGCTAAAATGAAGAATGTGTCAATGGCATACAGTTCAAGAAAGAAAGACAATGGAAGACTCAAGGGTGTGTACCTTGCAGTTAAGAAGGTGATGGAGAAGCTCTTGCAAGACAGGTAGCTGATCTAGCAGATGCGGGGTGTTGAGCCTTCTGTTTCTCTGCAGATAATAACAAGATTTTCATATCCTCATCACCAATATAGATAAAACTGAAAAGAAAGCAAGCAAGCATGTCTATTCACAAAAAAGAGAAATCATTATTTGGTTCTGATGAAAATAACAAGTTTAGATTGTCCAAAGTTCCTAATTCTAGCAACCTCACTTAGCTTACCATCTTTAAGTTTACCCTCTTTGAAAGAACAAAAAAACTAAAAAAAAGAGAAAGAAATGATTGACCATGTGAGACATGTATCACCCTCCTGAAATTTTCATGTGAACAATATTGGATTTTCTTACTGATCAAAGGAAACGAATATCTGAGAGGATCCAACATATGTTAGGATCAGTAATGAAATGCAAACTTCAAATCACATAATTAAAACTAAACAATGTTAGGTGGCTTGATAGAAATGCTCTTCCTTTTGGAGATTGGTAATGAAATGTATCAAATCCAGAAAATGGTAAAAAGGATATTGACTGAGTTGCAGCTTAAAAGGGAGAAAATAAACAAGTATTGAGTTCAAAGAGCATACCGATTGATCTTTATCAACATCATATTTCAATGCATTGAAGCATTCTACATGCTCATCCAGATATAAAGCATATCCACGAACCCAAACAGAATAATTCCATGCTTGACACCAATAAAAGCATTCCATAGTCAGTTTGTATACTTTAAATCATAGCATTAAAGAGAGAAAAAAGAAAGAAAGTAAACTTAATAAATATAGTAACTTACTTTCTGGACTTGAATCATCTCTGAGATGTGTTAAGTTCAGCAGGAGACCTCTGTCCCTCCCAAAATTAATGAAGTCTTGGTGCAATGAAGGGTCATGTTTTAATATACGGTGTATAACGATCAAGGTTTTCAGCGCAACCTGAATGCAAATGCAAGTATTTTAGTGACTAAATATAGAAAATCATAAATAGGAATTCTAGAACAAGGAATACCTACAGCAAAATAAGATACTTTTCCTACTGCAAAGTAACAACTTAACTGAAGTGGCATGGTTTAAACAACTGAAAACTGCATCAATCAAAAACATTTGGCGATTTCTGTTTCTCTTTTCCATTAAGGAAAATCTTTACACCATTATGGCAGTGATTTACATAAATTGAAGCTTCCATTTTTGGTTTGCACATAATATGTTCCTAATAACGATTTCAGATAGCGAGAGATACACATTAATGCATATCCATACTTGTTATGTGAATTTGCACAATGGTGAATGCAAAGTAACTGAGGCTGAGGCTGAGCTATGAGATAAGGAGGTACCGTCCAAGTATGGGTTTTATCAAGACGCTTCAACAGAGTGTGTATGCAGAAAGCGGTATCAGAGCCATTTGAAACAGCAGCCAAGATAGCTGAAGACAAGAAAGGGTTAGCATTTTATATTTTAAAAGAATAATATTGAAGACAGAGAAAATTGCAGGCTCGTAGAAAGTCAATAATAACCCATCAATAAGCATAAAGAATAAATTTGATTGTTGAGTTGATTAGAATACGAGTGATATAGATCCAACATTATCAAATCAAAGGCTTTTTACTCAATTATACACTGTTTTTGTAACATTTTGGCAATACTCTGACAGATTGAAACTTTGGAACTTTTCATTCTTCAAAATAAAGGTCCAGAAGATTAGTTAAGAAAAGCAGATTTAACATCACTCACTCCTGACATGTTTCTCCTTTGGCACTACTTCTTTATGGTCGGTAGCCTTGACAATGGCAACCTCTACTCCCTGTAGTGCATAAATATATTCTTTTAAAATAAGATATTAATCAAAATAATGGTAGACAAAGTTTTCTGTACCAAACTTACTCTTTGATCACTAACCCTTGCCAATCCAACTTTTGTGGTGTCCTTCAGGGCCCCAATAGCCTTTTTTAAACCATGCTGACTGCCACTTGGCATTCTATTTCAACAAAACAAGTTTAATAACACATTAATCATATTTACTACTGACCAGATTAAGGAGGAACAAAGCAATAACAGAATCAAAAACTTTATTCATAATGTAAAACAGCTTGGGAAAAAAATTCAGTCTAATAACTTTGAAGAGAAATAAATAACACAAAGTTTGAACTACAGCTGCAGGTTCATCGGAATCAAAATTCATACATGTTTAGCATCCATTCTCTTATTACGTACAATAGCTACAGTTTCATTTCAATTTTCATTTGGCAATATTCATTTTTATTTGCAATTACAAAAGAAACCGCAACATGATGGAGTAGAGGAATGGGATGAAAATGCTGAGTTTGAATTCTGATCTATAGAATGCCACTTTTTAATGATAACTACATGAACAAAAGGAGTTAAATCTCAAATTCAAAAGTAATAAGGATCATGATCTACATTCCCAAGTAAGTAAATGCTAAAGAAAAAGAAAGTATATTACATTGTTATTAACTCCTAGCATGAAATGTTAACTGGTTTTAACTAGTAAAATTTTACGTTTATGGTTTGAAGTTGAGATCAAGTTCCATTTTCAACAGCTATCATGGAACAAAATAAATAAACAAATATCCATCTCCTTCTCAAATCCTTTTATATTCTAGTTATTTCATCTGCCCCCATTTTCCCAAGGCCTTTTTCTTTTTCAAAGATCATAGAAGTCTAATATCATGTATATTAACAGGAGGTCATCTCGACGCAAATAATGACTACTTTTCAAGGCTAAAAAGTAGTTTGATATATATACACACATATATAATTCAGAGATTAAATATTATATATGCAATAAAAAAAAGTATATAAGAAATCAACATATACAGTATCAAAATCCATATCGATCCCTTTCAATTGCCCATCAATAAACAATAAACAACGAAACGCAGAATGCATGAAGCGAAAACAAGAGATTATCAAATATATATGCCTTCAATGCATGATTTCTGTCGATGCACATCGATAACATTAACATATAAATGAACATATAGGTGCATGGTTAGAATGTAGGTATATGCATGGATGAATATTGTTGTTACATTGGAAGTTGTGCGAAGGGGTTTGCAGGGGCCCCAAAAGGAAGGGGAATGGTCAGCGGGAGGAGGAGACCCCAAAGAGCTGCAGATCAGCGCCAGAAGATGCCCTCGTTTAAGCCCCATAATAATAATTATATATATATACCCATAAATATCGTTGCATTGCGTGATGGCTCTTTTAGCGTTTCCCCTTTGCTGGATCTGATCTCTTTCTAATTTTGACGCTCCTTACCCTTTCTCTCTTCTTTCCTTTTTTTCCTTTCATCAATATATGGCATTATCTATGCTGTTTATAAATTACTTGATTAAGTTTGAAGTTAAAACTAAAATCAAATAAATATTCCTAATATAAAATATTAAAATGACTTATGTATAAAAAATGATTTAAATATATTTTAAAAGTTATATATATATATATATATTAAAAAGTAATAACTTAAAAATTATTCACTTTTTTTAAAGCTGAGGAATAAAACATGATAATTTTTATGGTATGTGCGGATATCATTCTGAATATATTTTACACGTCATAAGAGACTATCCTGTAGCTAAAGAAATTTGATTGCAAGTAATTCCAATTGAGAATTGTCTGAGTTTTTTTTGCAATGAACCTTTATGAATGGTTAAAATCTAGTTTGCATAATTCTTTTAATTTAATTTTTGGTGAGGTGAGGTGAGTTGGTTGAGTTTATTTGGATTGCTTATATAGAGAATTCGAAAGAATCGAATTCTCTTACTTGCTCAGGGAGCTACTTGGAGTAAAGATGAGATGCCTGGGCTAAACAATTCGTCTCCTTTCATAGAAAGAGTTTGGCTAAGCAACAGGTACCAAGGTTAATAACTCCAAAATTGGATAGATGGATCCAACTTTGTATTGATGGAGTGGTTAAGGTCGATTCGGGATTTGCTGTAGTCGGGGGAATTCTAAGACATAGGAACGAGGAGGGGATAATGGGATTTAATAGATATTTGGGCGTATGCTCGATCTTCGATGTTGAATTATGGTGAATTCTTGATGGGTTGACTCTTATTCAGGATAATATCTTCGTCGAAGTGATGATTCAAGCAAACAATCTAGAGGTAGTCAAAGCTATATAGGATATGTCATCAACGGCTTCGAACTCTGTCTTAATTAGACGAATTCAACATCTTTTGGCGAAAGTGGGTCCTTGTGCCATATGACACATTTCTAAAGAGTTTAATAAGTCTGCTAATTGTATTGTCAAGTTGGCCCTTGATACAAGACAAAGTTTGAAGGTTTTTAAGGAGATTCTGAAGGACGTGTTAGTAATCTCTCCTGTTGTTGTAGCAAGTGGCAATTTTACTTAAAAAAATTATAGTGTAATTTGATTTGCTATAGTCTATTTTTTCTCTTTACCAAAAAAAGTTATTCACTTATCTTCAAAAATTATCCACACATCTTTTTTTTTTTCTTTTGATTCATACTTTACTTTCATGGGTCTTTACTTTCCTTATTTAAAAGGAATGGTGATTGAGAAAATTGGGGGATTTGAATTTGTATTTTAGGGATAATTAGTCAACTATTTTATCCTCATTTTAGGAGAGTGATCTATTAACTGAAGCTAAGCATCAAGTTTTTATAAGGAGTCAACATTCTCCCACTATTCAATTCAATTTGAAGGAGGGATGTTCTCTTTACTACCTAAGATTATATGATAATTCATTGTAATAGAAAAGGTTGAGAGTTTTTGAGAGAATTTATATTGTGTGAGAATAAGACTGAAATAAATCGTTATGTCAGATAAACTTATATTATGATTAGATCTGACACGCATAGACTTAAAATCGAACTACTTAAACAATCATATTGTTGTTTTTCCCTTGCTCATTGAGTTTGTTTCATCGCAATCATATGTTTTTCAATTAGGTTAGGATAGGAGTGTTATTCTATTGTTCCTATATCAATTTTACTTTATCAGTGGATTTTCTACTCTCTTTTTGCCAATGGATTTAAGCTTGTGTTGAACTATATAAGTTTCATGTGTTCTTAATTTATTTTATCCTTTATATATTTCGTATTCATATTTGTTTAACTTAAATAAATATCTATTCCCACTTCACTTACCAAAAAAGTTGAAAAGAAGGGACTATTTTGTTTCTCTCTCCAAGAGATTCTTGCTCATTGTGACATCTTCCACCCATACTAAGTGTTCTGTTTGTGGTTGGGCTGTTACTGAGGTGGCTTCCTTCATCTACTTCTTTATGTCTCTTACAAATATTTTATTTCAATGGAGTTTTGTAAGGTGTTGGAGTCGATGTTTTACCCTTAGGGTTAAAATTTTAAATTAATAAATATAAAATTATATTTTGATTTTTTAAAAAAAATAATAATTTAATTTATTTTTTTAAAAATTACATTTTTATTATCATAAAAATTATAATTTTAGCTTCAACTTAATGGTTAAGGTTTAGTTCCATTCATTATATTTTATGCTAATTAGTTTAGTTAAGCATTAATGGGAAGTGGGGAACATAACGATGATGATGACTTGGCATACATGTAAGGTGATTGGAGGCGGGTCATATTGTGGGTTTTTATTACATCATTTTGATTTAAGTAAAAAATTAAAGGGAGAGTGAAAAAAATAATAAGGGAAAAGAAAAGAAAAAGAGAGGGAAGAATTTTGGAGCAGCTCATTATTGTTCTTCTTGATTACACACGAAAGGGAAAGGGAAAGGGAAAGGGAGAGTCAGGGCTGCATGGAAGGGAAACCCAAAGAATTCTTGTCTGGGAGCTAATTTCTCAAGCTTTGGTAACTCTTTCAACCTCATTTTGTTCATGAATTTGGGTTTTAAAAAGAAAGATATTGTGATTTTGGGGGAGTCTTTTGTTTTAGTTGCTAGATTTTTTTTTTCTTCCTTGTGTTAAGCAAAATTGTTGACTTTGTGATGCTTTTAATTTTATTGCTTTATAACATTGACAAAGGGAAGGGAAAAGTGGTGTAGGCTGTTTCGGCTTGGGAGAAATTTTGGTAAGGTCCTTGAAACTTTAGTTTGCGGTTTTGTACAAAACTTTATTTATGAACAATATAAAATTTGCATGAAGTAGCAAACCGAGCCTTAACTTCATGAATTATCCATGTTCTTGATTTGGTTGCATGTCATTAGGTTAAACTCAAATGCTTGAACTATTTGAGGTTTTAAAGCTGTCCAAAGATGGACATGTTGTTGTCATTCGGTGGAGTTTAAATACCCAAATTATTTGAGGTTTTATTGTTGGACATTATCATGCCAATTGGTTGAACTTAAATGCTCGTAATATTTGAGGTTTTAAAGCTGACCAAAGCTGGGCATTCTCTTTGTCATTCGGTTAAGTACTCAAAGGATTTGAGGTTATATTGCTGTCCAATATGTCATTTGATTGAGCTTAAATGCTGCTAATGTTGGACATTTTCACGTTATTTGGTGGAGTTCAAATGCAGCTGAGATTGTCTTTATAATGTTCTGAAGAGGAAACAAAATGATCCAACTAAGATTTTGTTCCATGTATAAAGGAACCCATATGCTTTATAATTTGCAAAACAAAACACAGGATTCCAACTTACTGAGAAAATCCATGTCTACCTTATGTTCTTAAGGTAAACATTACATCAACATTTCCATGGAGGATAAAATAATTCATCTTCGCTCAAAGTTCAAACGCTTGATGAAAAATGCAAAAAGTGATGAATAAATTAAGGGATAAGAAGGGAGAACAAGTGCGGAAACAATAATGTGACGATTCCCAAACCCAAAATATTGGTCTAGCAGTTTAGCTATTGTTGTAGTTTGAGTATATACCACAATTTCATCCTTCGCATCTCCATATTGTGTAGTCAGCAGCACGTCCAAAGTCCATGATGTGGGCACTATATAATACATCCAGGTCCACCACCCTGGTATTTTCTACATAAACAACAACAAAATTATGTTGTTGAAATCCACATGTTATACTGTATATGAGATGCAAAGAGGAAAACAACTTACAGGTTTGGGAAGCAAAAAGCCACAGAAAAGATTAAACAATGGATAGGCAAAAGAGCTTAAAGCTCCAGCTATGGCGACATTGGGTGTCAAAGCGACAAGAAGCATCCCTAAATAGTTGAAGCCCAGCAGTGTAGAGAAGATGGCATAAAAGTACCAGAACACCTTATATGCTGTCACATAGTACCCTATCATACTATATGTGAGTATCACAAACACTACAGTTTGTGTAAATATATAGGGTATCTCAATCAACACCTGCAATTCATTCATATTACTTTTACATGTTGTAACTGTGTTTACTGTATTCTAATATTGATTAAGTTCATGTGTTTTTATGTTACCTGTGCAAGGGTATAACACCAGGAACAGTACATCCCTGCGAATCTTTCTCGATACATAATGATTCTCTCAGTTGCCACAAATTGTTGAACAGCGGAACCACTGTTGCATCCGAGGAATATCACAGCACCATACATTGAACCAAAAATGTTGAATAAACTCTGTTGGTTGTTTCTGTAATGAGTAGAAGATTATCAAAATGTATCACCAGAACTGCTGCCTATAATAATAATGATTCCTTCACAAATTTTTACCTACACTTACATTTTCGTTCCTTGGTTCCAGAACAGTAGGCCCAAGATCAAAGAGACTGAGATGGTGAAAAAGAAACGCATTAAGTTATAGGAAGGAGTTCTCCAGTGAGATAAATGGAGTTTCCATAGGCAACTTTTGATCTGTCCCCAGTAGTTTTGAGCAAATTGAGTTGGAAAATGTACTTCTCTTGAACCTGGAGCTGGATTACTCAATTGCCTTACAAGCTCTATGTTGTTCCTACCAGGAAAAAAAATCATGCTTTTAAGTTGTGACTAGAGCTAGCAATGGAACCAAACAACTGGGAATAGGAAAACTTGTAAACTGAATCCATCACCACAATATGAACATTAGAAGGTCTAGACAAGAACATGTATCTAAAGAGGAAATCACTGGCTCCTGGTTCAACTTTAGAAAACACAAGAATTACTAAGTGTTCTAATTCAACTTACTCATATAAGGCAGAATTCTTGTAAATTTCGGCAAAGTCGATCCCAAGTTCTCTTTCTACTGAAGCTGAAGCAACCTCTAGCATCCATGTCGCCGGGTTGCAATTATCTTTGATCTTGGGCACCCCAGATATATTCTATCATGAAGAATAGAAGGCAGCAGTTTACGTTCAGGAAGCAATAAGTTTGGTACATTTATCAGATAATGAAAGAAGCAAAAATGGGCAACTAACCTCAAAATATCCTGTAACCTTACTTGAATGTTGTCCTATTGGCCCATAGTAGATCACACTCCCACCAGGTTTTAGAAAAATCAACTGCAATGAACATTAAAAGAGAGTATAGGATTCTTTTATTCAACTTTCTCATGATGGCAAGGAAATAGAATGGTCTAAATAATTCTAGCCTCAGAAATGGATTTTTCACCTCATCGAATGATTTAAATATGTCACTGCTCGGTTGGTGGATCGTGCAAACAATTGTTCTGCCTGTATCAGCTACATTCTTCACTGCACGCATGACAATGGCCGCAGCTCTTGCATCCAAACCTGTGGTAGGTTCATCCATGAATATTATGGAAGGATTAGCAACGAGTTCCACAGCTATTGTAAGTCGTTTCCGTTGCTCCGTTGATAGACCTGTAAGACCAGGTGTGCCAACTAAAGCATCCTGGACTCCATCAAGTTCAATGGTCTCAATAACTTCTTGCACAAATTCCTGCGGAATCCATTAAACCAGCAGATTTAAGACAAATTATCATGAATTTTGATAGAAAAAAAATCAGTATTTCTTACATCTTTGAGGACTTACAGTTTTAGTTTTTGAATCAATACAAGCAGGAAGGCGCAGCCAAGCAGAAAAAATCAAAGATTCCTTCACTGTGATTTGAGGAGAATGTACATCATTTTGCTCACAGTAACCTGATATCCTAACAAACGTTTCTTGAACCTTAGGGTAACCATTAACCCTGATTTCGCCTTCTATGCATCCTATTGTTTTTCTCCCTGCAAGAACATCAAGAAGAGTAGTTTTCCCAGCTCCAGTAGCCCCCATCAGTGCTGTTAGAACACCAGGCCTAGCTGCTCCGGTGATATCTGAAAGTATTTTGAGTTTTCTCTGGGCATACCCTCCTTCCCTCATTTCCTAACAACATAGTCAAACAATGAACCGATCAAAAATTTATTTGGTCCTCCGTAAATTGAATGTGAGGAAAAGATGGCGTGATTACCTGAGGTGTGTCAACACAGTATTGGACATTCTGAAATGTTAATGTCGAGGGATCGAAAGGTAATACCATTCTCCCTGTGAAGGCAGACATGAATAATAGTTTCAACAAAAAGCAGTGATTTTAGGAAATGAAGATAAAAGGATGAACCTTTACTAGATTCTTCCTTTTTAGACACATCTTCCATATCTGAACCATTGAGAGAATCTCCTTTCCTTGTGGAAAACTTTTCATGAGAAATGACAACTCGAGAAGATCCAGGGGCTGAATGAGTTTAAACGAGTGAAAAATGAGTAACCATATATTTCTCTTCTCTGGAAAACAATGAAGCAAAAGAATGGAGCTTACGATTCAAGAAACTTAAGGCCAAAGTAAATCCAATGTTCCAAACTAAAGCAAAACCAAATAATACGGCCATTGAAATCCAGAAAAAATATTCTTCAAAGTCAAATCCATGGCTTTTTAGTATTTCTTGGCCTAATGTAGAATTTGTTTCCTGGAGCTGCAAAATAAGCAAAGAATGGCTATCAGGGCTGAGGAAAATGAATTAAGTTGACTTCTAGCTTTCATAGGATCTCCATTTGATTGGGTTAAACATGATCTCCAAAGCTAGTCTTTAAGGACAAACAAAAAGCAGTTAATGTGAGACTTCTGAAAATGGGGATTACCATGCAGGCAAGGAATCTATCTCTGCAATTCATCACCTATCAGAAAGCTTCACTAGTTTGGAAGTTTCCTAGAAACATATATGTGGTCAGACAGAAAAAAAAGTAGATGTGGGCAGGCTACATGGTTTCCTTTACAGATCCCTAAGCATTTGTTGGTGGCTTGGATGGCCAGCCAAGATAGACTGCATACCAAGAACAGACAGATTTCATGGGATATGGGAGTTGATGGTAGATGTTGGCCATGTCAGGAAACCGGCTATTTTACTCAAATAACTTAAAAAAATTTAATTATTTACATAAATCATTTGAAATGAAAAGTAAAATTGGGTAAGGGGATTAAATGGTCAATACTACATTTTTTTATGATACAATCATTGTATTATATTAGTATACATTTATATTAGTATTTTAAAAAATTGGATGTTGATATACTAATGGCCGACACCCAAATTAAAAAAAAACTATTTTTTTGAAGGTGTTGAAACACTGATGATTAACATTCCAATATTAGTTTAAAAAAATATTTTTTTATTCAAATGTAATTTATTATATAAAAGTTATTTATTGTTCAGATGTATATAAAAGTTACCAATTGAAAATAATAAATAAATCTCATCAATAAAAGTTATCAATATTACTTAACATTTTAATTTTAATAAAAACCATCAACTAATAAATTAATTAAATTCTAGGCAATTCATGTTCGGATGTATATAATAAGATTATTATTTAAATTTCAAATCAATTCAAAATTTATGAGAAAAGATTTTTTTGGATATTATATAAAAATTTTGTTTTTATGTTTTTTTTGTTATATCATGCAAATGAAAGTTCAATCTATTCATATAAAAAAAAAATCATTCTTATTTTTAAGAGTTCTCATATCTCTTCATAAATATATAACTGTTTAATATCCTTATGTGGATAGTCGTATCTATTACCAATAAACTTATCTGTTCAATAGATATATATTTGAATAATTATAATTCTTTATTAATTAACCAAGTGAGAGAACTTACGGTATTTAGAAGACATACCTTATTATTATGAATAATGACAACTCTTGATCAATAGCCAAGTGATATAAGTTTTGGATCACTTGTAACCTTTCATTTGTAACTATTGGAACATTACAAAAATTTTGAAAACGTTCTAACAATCTTCCCCTATTTTTAAAATATTCTAGATTTTGATCATTTTGAAAATCAATTGCATAAATGAAGATATTTTACAATTGAACCTTCACTTAGTGAAATTGCATAGTAGACTATGCATTGAGCCAACTATTCCATTATGGTCAGTGTCTATAGCCTCTTTTCATAAATTCTATTAGAGTCAAGCACTTGAGCTACTAGATACAGAGTCACACTTACACTCACATAGATCTCATCGAGAGTATTCCCGCAATTATAACCCTCAAACATATTTATGTTATGGGTCTATTAAGAGTATATCACTCATCCTTCTTTTATAGTGCTAGTAGTCACATACTCTATTTAATTTATCTCAAGACTTGATGTTATATCAAGATTGAGTCGAGTTTCCATCATGAACGACTTAAATATTATACACTTATACCTTATTCCTAAATTTTTAAAATTTTAACTTAACTATATTAATTATTTATACCACATGATAAAACTTTATATTTATTTATATCTTGAAAATTCACAATAAAAATATTTTCACTATATTCAATTATCTATTCTTTCGAAAAAAAATCTAATAATGATATACTTTACTAAATCCTTTACTATTATTAAATTACAATCATCACTTTATCTTTTCTACTCTGTCAATACCCAGTTGTTATCAGTAAAAAAAGATTGTATAGGAAATTGGACCTATCCTACCATCATTAAATTGTTGTTAAATTGTTTAATGGATTAATAAAGGCGCAATAATAAATTTAGTTTTTAATATTTATATTTTTATTAATTTTATTTTTATTTTTTATAGTTAAATTTATTCGTTAATATTTTAGAAATAGTTAAAGTATTTTTTTAGCGAAAATATTGATTAAAATATTAATTTTTAACAATATTAATGTAACAAATTGCACAATAATCCACATGTACTTTATGTTAATATGATACTATTTTTCTTATATATCACGTCAAAAAATAATTTAAAATTTATAAAAATATTCAAAAATTAAAAATAAATTCAAAATTCAAAATATATATAAAGTTCGTAAAATTAAAAAGTATAACATGAAGGACATATGGATTGTTATGCGAGTTGGGCATATATATTATCATGCGAGCTGGCATGATTAAAAATTTAGCATTTTATATAGTATTTTCGTTAAAAAAATAACAATTTAACTTTTTTTGAAAGGTTAATGGTTGAATTCAACTCTTTTTGAAATGTCAATAGTTAAATTTAGTTCAAAAAAAAAATAAGGATCAAATTGATAAAAATGTAAACTTTAAGTGCTAAATTGGACCCATCCTACTATCATTAAATTGTTGTTAAACTGTTTCATCGGTTAACAAAGGCATAATATTAAATTAACCTTCAAGATTTACATTTTTTGTCAATTTGATTATTATTATTATTATTTTAATTAGATTTGGCCATTGACCTTTCAAAAAGAATCAAATCACTTTTTTAATGAAAATGTTGATTAACATATTAATTTTTTAACAATATTGACGTGGTAAATTGCATGACAGCCTACATCATACTGACATGACGCTATTTGTTTAATATGTTACGTCAACAAATAAATTAAAATTTATAAAAACATTTAAAAATAAAAATAAAAATAAATTCAATATATATATATATATAAGTTTGTGAAAATTCAAAAACATAGGATGAAGGACACATGGACTATCATGTAGGCTGTCATGATTAAAATATTAGTGTTTTAATCAATATTTTTATTAAAAAATTAATAATTCAACTTTTTTTTTGAAATGTTGATGATCAAATCCGACTCTTTTTAAAATGTTGATAGTCAAATTTAACTCAAAAAAATAATGATAAAATTGACAAAAAATGTAAATGTTAATAGTTAAATTAGACCTACCCTGCCTCATAAAATTGTAGTTAAAATGTATAATGGATTAATAAAGGCATAATAATAAATTTAGTCCTCAACATGTACATCTTTTGTCAATTTGGCTCTTTGTTTAGTTAAATTTAACCATTAACCTTTTAGAAATAGTTAAATTGTTTTTTAAAGGAAATTTTGACTAAAACAGTAATTTTTTAAAAATGTTAACATAGTAAACCACATGATAATTCACATGTACTTCATGTTGACAAGACACTATTTGTCCACGTCAACAAACAATTTAAGATTTATAAAAATATTCAAAAAATAAAAATAAATTAAAAATTAATACATAGATACATATAAAGTTCATGAAAATTCAAAAACATAGCATGAAAGTCACATGGATTGTCATGCAAAAATTGGCATGACTAAAAATTTTAGTCAATCTTTCTATTTAAAATAACAATTCAATTATTTTTGAAATGTTGATGGTCGAATTCGAATCATTTTAAAAGATTGATAGTTAAATTTAACTCGAAAAAAACAATAAAAGTTGAATTGATAAAAGATGTAAATGTTAAGAGTTAAATTTATTATTATTTCTATAATAAAATTAATCGATTATAAAAAAAAAAAAAAGGATGATCATGGTATGCCCTAGCAAATAAGATATATTTTAACATCTATTGCAAGAATTTGAAAGTGGGTGATTGGTGGGATAGAAAAATTGTGTATTGAACATTAAGATAATGTCAATAAAGAACATTGAGAGAGAGAGAGAAAAACTAAAAAGTGTCATTACCCTTACCTGTTGCCATCTCGGAGCATGTAATTCATTTCCTGAGAGCCCTATGATTGCATATGTGGCTGGGGAAACCCAAAACACCCACCTCAACCAGCTTGGCATGGATGCTGTAACCAAAGGAATAACATTAAAGGAATCCTCATTGATTTTGTAGGTTTCATACTTACTAAGAACTACATTACCTTGTGGAATGATGAAGCCACAAACGATGTGTTGCATGAAAATTATAAGAGTGGCAGCTGCTATTGAAGAATCCATAGTTTGGCAAACGGATGCCAAGAAACGAAACAGGGATCCCGATGATACTTGCACAGTAAAATACATAAGGAACTGGCGGAAGAACCTGAAGGAAAGGTAAAGGTCACAGAAACCTGACTGCCGTTAATTTCTTTCAAAAATTACAGCTTTTGAAACTCACTCACCTCCAAACTTGAGGGCTGTATCCTATGACGTAGTAGGTAAGAGATGTCCAAACCAGGGACTGAAAAAACGAAACGGGAATCTTTAAAATAATACATGGGATTGCAAAAGCCCATGCTGGGTAAAACCCCAACGTTTTCTGCTTGTAGAAACTCGAGAGTCTTGAAACAGTCATGGCTAGCTCAGTTAATTCATCAACAACAAGTATCAAGACTGCATAAAATATTGCTCCCAAGTAGTAATTTGCGTGAAGGGCATCAATATCCATCCCACTCTTGAGAAATGCAGTCATTGTCACAATTGCAATGATGAGAACCTGCCATGAAACAAGTTTTTAAGTTAAAACTTTATCTCAATTTATGTTTCCAAAACTAAAGCAGAGATGATGATGATGACCTGAGTGAATTTGAATATGTACAAAAACTTGTTCCTTCTCATGAGGAGAACTTCTCTTGACATGCAAGCTCTGAAGATTTCCCATCTTGAAACAGAATAGAAATTAAAGGAAAGAGCATTCTTGTGGCATTGAGATTTATCATATGGCTCTGACAGATCCTCCTCTATCCGTTTTCTCAAAGGAGATGCTCTAAATTTCTCGGAGAACACATCGGGTGAAACGTAGGAGTAGGGTAACTCAGTATTGTACCAGTATTGTGCTTGATCTTTCTTGGATATCACCTGCAGCATACTCATATATCAAACTTCAAGCTGAAGAAATAACACAAATACTCTGGGGTTAGGAGCTTTCACTTGCCTCTTGAAGGAAGTCTACGATCTCTTTCCTTTCAGGACATCTAAAGCCACAGCTTTCGAAGAATTCGACAACGGCATCACGTGGTCCATGATATAAAATTTTCCCTTCAGCCATCAATATAATGTCGTCGAAAAGCTCAAAGGTCTCAGGTGCAGGCTGAAGCAATGCGACCAACAAAGTTGCATCTGTGATATGCACCAGTTGCTGGAGACAAGAGACAATTTGAAATGCTGTGGAACTGTCAAGCCCATTGGTGATTTCATCCATAAACAAAGTTTTTATAGGGCCAACAATGATCTCCCCTGCAGAAATTACATACATGTATATCAATACAAGGTTGAACAGCTCAACTATTCAACATGAAATGATTACCTGTAGTCACCCTCTTCTTCTGACCACCAGAGATACCTCTTTGAAGGGCATCTCCAACTATTGTACCAGCACAAATATCAAGTCCAAGGATCTGCAGCGTCAAGGATTTGGAAACATAAGACCTATGCATTATAAAAGGAAGCATGATTAAGCTTGGTCACCAAAATTTACTTTTAGTATGTAGTCCGTTTGAAGGGTTGAGCTTGCCCATGTAGCCTGTATAATCAAACCAAATTGTTATAATTTTTAAATTTCTCAAATAACATCCACTAGTAGAACAAACTTCATTTTGTTTTGTCATATACCTTCATGTAAGCATCAATATCTGGATCTGGAACAATCCCTGCTTCCTTCTCCCTTCTGCTTACCTCCATCATCAATTCTTCATAATCATAAAACAAATGTTATTTTGAGTACAAACCAAGCCAGAAAATTTTTGAAGAGAAGAGATAAATATTATTTTGAGCATCAGAATAGGGAGACAAAACTCCAAAACTAAAACTGAGCATAGAAATATCGAGAACAATATCTCCACCGTTGAAGGCCAAAGCAGATACCGGCTCTCAACAAAGTTCAACTTTTTTTTTTTTTTTTTTATGTTTTTTTGCTAAAAATAGTGGGAAAAGAATACAAAATTTTCATTAATGCAGAAGAAGACTTAAATTAAAAAAAATTAATAGAAAATGGAATAGCACCTTGTCGGTTGCCTAAACCCTGACAACGAGCAGAAAAATCAAGTGTTTCCCTGACTGTCAACTCCGGAATATGCAAGTCATCCTGGCTTATATAAGCTGACGTCTTCTGGGGAACAAATTCTTCTAGTTTGTATCCATTGTAAGAAACTTCCCCGCTTACCTATTACAATCAACCCTTATAAATGTGTCGAAAACCTTAAAATTAATATATCTAAAATATGTATCTATTTTTATAGTATTCATTTTTTTTTAAAATTTTTATTTTAAATTATGTCATGTAATATTTGAACTGTCATTTAACAGTTAAATTAACGATTTTAGTATTGAAAAAACTTAATTGATCAAAATGAAAAATTTTCTGTTTAGTTTTTTAAAATTTTAAATAAAAAAAATTATATTTTGGTTTTCTTTAAAAATGATAATCTTTTAAAAATTATAAAGATATAAGCTATTTAATAATAATGAAATTATTTTTTATTATCGTAAAAATTACTATTTAATTTCGACCCCTAAAAATTACTTATTTATAACATTGTTACTTCCATACATATATTTAGGGGTGAGTAAAACTTGATTCGATTAGAAAAATATTCAAATTTCGAGTTAATCAAATCGAATTATTCGAGTCAATTTGATGCACGTTTTTGAGTTCAATTCGAGTTGAATTTCACAATTCGAATAACAGATTGATGTAAATACATTTTTGATCCCTGTCAACTTTGAAAATAAGTAAATTAATCACTCACAACAAAAATTACAGAAAAAATTCAAAATAATTTTTAAATTTAAAATATTTATAAAGATTTCAAATTTTATATTTTTAAAAAAATTTCTAATATATATATAGATAAAAATTTTAAAAAAAATTAAAATAATAGTTTTGGGAAATTAAATTCAAATTTATCATACTAAGTATCTTATTATTATTATTTTTTGCTTTGAAAAAACTTTTAAAATATATATGGTTTCAAATTAATGTGCTTTTAACACGGAATTAGTTATATTGTAACGATATTTTTATTTGACGTGCTTATTTTTTTTAATTTAACTCGAACAATTTCACTCGATTCGAATCGACTCAAATTTTATTTTAATCGACTCTATTTAAAAAATTTTCAAATTGAATTAAGATGATAAAATAAGACTTATAAACTGAATTAACTCAAAATTTTTTAATTCGATTTAATTTAATTTGATCGAATACTCACCCACATACAATAAAATTTTTCATCAAATCATGATCTAATTTGTAGGATATTGAGAATATGAGTTAGTAAATGCGATCAATTAATAGTGACTTCTATACACCAACAAAGCGTCCCTACATGTTGATCTAACTTAAAACTAGAATCAATTTTATTTATTATTATTGAACAAAGGTCATGTTCAATTACAACTCAACCAAATCTTTTCCACTTTTCTCTCCTTTCTAGACCTAAGTGCCTCTCAAGCTTATTTTGATGTATTTTAAGAATATCATTATTTAGGGTTTAGTAACTTTTTTTAGGTTATGAATTTTTTTTCAATTTAGATCTTAAACTTAATAATTATTTTCACATTGAGTCCGAACTTTTTTTTTTTCAAGTTAGGCTCTTAAATTGACAACTATTCTTACATCAAGGTCTGAACTTTAAGGTTTTTAAGAAGTAATTTGGATAAAAATAAGTTGAAGTCTCAATGTGGAAATAACTTGGAAAAAAACACTCAAGCCTAAATATGAGAACAATTACCAAATTCAAGTCTCAAAATGTGATTTAACTCTCAAAGAAAAGAGAAAGGATTGTATAAATGTGTGATTCAACGTCATACTTATCAATGACAACTCAGATTTTTCTTCTTGATTTTCAGTTTTTTCTTCTTAACAAAATTCAAATCCAACTAAAAAATACTAAAAATTAGGAGAAAAATTTTGATTTGTCATCCCCTATCGGATATGAACAAGAATGATGTGGAATCACAGTTTCATGTAATCATTTCTCTGAAAAAATAATAGTTTTAGATATTGTGAATAGAAAAAACATTAAAAACTTTCTTGTGATTTGAGTCTGATCCAATTCATCGAATAGTTGAGTGGATCCAAGAAAAAATGTAGGTGATACCTTGAGAGATCCGTTTAGATTCCCTGAAAGTGCCTTCAACAGGGAGGTCTTCCCACATCCAGGAGGGCCAAGCAGCAGGCTCATCCTGCACAAAATCTCATTGAATTACACACATATTTTATCTATCAATCAAGCAAGCAAGCAAGCATTAATTCTAAGGCTACCTTCCAGGCTTTATGATGCCACTAACATTGTTAATAATGCTGATCTTGGCTCGGTGTGTCTTAAAACCAAACAGCCTTACTGCAGGGTACTGTCCAAAAACATAATCCCAATACATTTATTACTATATACTACCAATCTTTGAAAAAAGCTTCTCCTTCATACTACTTACAGAGAGAAGGGACAGAAGACAATTCCACAACGTGGGTAGAGCAGGCTTCCCATGAACCACATCACATTCAGCTTCCAGGCTAAGATTTTCTATATCTCACCTCCACTGTGGGCAACTTTAACACCCACTCTACAAACAAATATAATACCCAGTGATTTAGATTACATGTCTAAATGGAAGAAACAAAGGGAGATTAGGTTAGGACCTGTCCAGTCTTTTTCTAGTCTTGTGTAACAACCGGAGGTTGTCTTTCTCTATGTTTTTATATGAGCTTCTCTATCAAAACATGGCGTTCCTCAGCACTAAGCTTCTTACTATCTACCACTCCACTCCTCTACCAAAACCCTGCTACATTGCCATCACCTTCATCTGTTGAACATTGCGACTCCATTTCATTCACCATGTACACGTTCCATACTACCCAACTCAACGCAATAGTTTCTAGTTTGCACTATGAACTTATGTCTGCAGGCCTCGCCCTGTATAATGCATATATGGGGGAGACCATCATTTCAGAATCTACCACTTATATCACGTATAATAATAAATACGAATATAATAGTAGTGTAAATTTTTTACATGTTTTGTCAAAAATTGTTCTAATTGTATTTTGAGCATTTTCTAACCCTCAATTTGTTTTTTTTTTCAAATTGCTTTTTCTAATAGATTTGATGAAAGTATTGTTAAAAAAAATTAACGGGATGATGTGGAATATTTTTAATGAGATACAATTTATTACTTAAGTAACCCGTTATAGATATTACATGTGAAAAATAATAAAATAAATAAATCATACATGAAATAATTAAAAATAACTTTTAATTTAAAGAAAATAATGTAATTATCTAAAAAAGTTTCAAAATGAATGCATATGTTTGTTTATTAAGATGTTTCAAAAAGATAATTAATAAATCAACCAAAAAAATATTGGATGTGTGCTTTCATTTTGAAACTTTTTTTAAATAATTAGTTTATTTTCTTTAAATTAAGAGTTATTTTTTTTAACTTCATGGACTATTTATTTATTTTATTAGGTTATCTAAGTAATAAATTTCATCTCATTAAAATAATTTCACGTATAAAATTTCACATCATCCCGTTAACTTTTTTAATGATAGTTTCATCAAATTTGTTAAAAATAATTTTTAAAAAAAGAAGAAGAAAGGTTGATGGCCAAAAAAAGGCTCAAAAATACAATTTGGATCATTTTGATAAAACATGTAAACATTGTGGCCAAATTTGTCAGTAAGCCAAAAAAATTTTATATCTAGTAATTATAAGTGATATTTGTGTAATTAGACCTGTCAATGAGCTGAGCTCTCGTTCAGGTCCGAAGACCTACCAAAAATTAAGAGGATTTGAACAAAAAAAAATTAGACCCGTTTAAAATATGAGTTGTGTAACATCCGCATGCTTGAATCGGATTTGGAACAGTGATAGAGTATAATTGAGAATTAGAATATATGGTTGAATTTAGAAAGGTTTGGAGAAATCAAGGATGTATTAGTAAGGTGAGAAAATAGGAAGGACTAAATAGTAATTTATCCAAATTGAATTATGAGTCATCATGGGAATTAGATTGATTAAGGAGGGGCAAGAGAGTAATTTGGTGAAAGATATTTTTGGAGGCAAAGTTTTGGGCCAAAGTGTAAAGTTGGAAGGCCTAAGGACTAAAAGTGCAATTTTACCATTTTTATTAAGTGAAATATTTTTGAAGAAAAGTCTAGAGAATTTGAGAGAGAGAAAAATCAATTAAAAGTCAAAAAATCAGCTCTTTTCATTGTTCAACCGTGCATGCAATTCCCTCTTCCATCCAACTTTTGATTTTATTCCAAATAAGTCCTTCCATCATTTTTAAGCCCTCCAAGCTCCAAAATCTCCTATTTTCTTTGAAATTTCTGAAAGAAAAGTATAGAAAGGGGTTAGTAGACACCTCAAACTCCTTATAGAATTTATTTTGAGGTGTTAAAGCATAGGGACTAAATTGAGAAATTTTAAATTTAAGGGTTAAGGTAAGAAATGGTTAAATTCTCATGACATACATGTATTTTACTGTTATTTAGCATGAAAACTATTGAATTATAGCTTATAGCTTATATCTGTTTATGTGAAATTGAAGAGAAAGAGAAGAGAGGCAAGGATCAAATTGAAGACAAAGGAAAAGATAGAGCAAGGGGTAAAAGAGAAGAAATTCAGCCTTTTTGTTGTAAGTACTACAAGAATTTAGTTTATAGTCTATTCTTCATAATATATTTGAGTTGTTAGCATGGAAATTGTGTTGTTTAATTAGGTGTTATAAAGATGATTAGTGAGATTAGTGTAATAAAAACATGAGAAAGAAAATGTTTTCATTGAAACAGATTGGACAGAATCAAAGGGTTAACTTTGAAAATGAACTAAAAATTGTGTATATGGAGTTAAGGGTCGAATTATATATGTAATTAAAGCTTATTGTGTGTAGTTTTATATGGAAGAAACAGTGAATTAAATGGATCTGTATATTCTGAGTTATAACTGATTTTGTGTAACAAGGTCAGAGCAGATACGAGTTCCCCTGTTTTGACTTTGAAAAATTGTAGAAAATCATTAGAGTCTGAAATTTTATATGGTTTAATCCTTAATGAATATATTTTCAAAACAAAAACAGACGAGAACATTATTGGATCTCTGTAAAAGATAGATAATTTTTTAGTGAAGAATGGTCGAAACTGTCAGGCAGCAAAGAAGGGGTAAATTGAAAGAATTTACTGTACAAATAAAATGGTTAAAGTAAAAATTCTGGAAATTTTATGGTAGAAAAATGATTGAGTCTAGTTTCAGAAACATTAAGCGGATTATAATTTCGAATTCTGTAGCTCAAGATATATTTAGTGACAGTGATGCAAGTGAACAGCTTTGAAATATAACGGTGATGTGTGAAATAATGAGAAATGATTAATATGAATTGTTATGCCCATGTAGACAAGTTAGAACCATTGAGATAGTAGTGGCATGCCATTAAGGAACACTAGCGCGCTCTTTGATTAGCACTGTATGTGCTCTCTGTTTAGCACGTCTCGTGCTCTCTGTTATTAGCTCTGTGTGTGCTCTCCGATTAGCACTTCGTGTGCTCTCTGATTAGCACTTTGTGTGCTCAGTACTTTGTGTACTCTCTGTTTAGCACTTTGTGTGCTCTCTGTTGCCCAACACTTATGTGCTCTCTGTTCAGTACTTCTGTACTCTCTGTTTGTTCCGTTTATCCGATAGGTTCTATAAAAGTCTACTATGGGCCAAGTGGATAAATAAGATAAGTGAGCTATGGTTAAGAAAGTTATGATGGCTAGATTGTGAAAAGTGAAAGAATGTGCAAATTATGACATTGAGGTAAGTGAAATGATGAATACATGAAAGATAAGTACTATATGTGTATGTGTAATTAAATGCTGATAATTAAGTGAACAAATGTGGCTGAAAGGGACTAAGTTGTGAAAAAGGGATGAAAATGTAATATCTACCATTGAGGTCAGTTGATATATGAGAATGAATGTGTGTTATGGTGGCATTAAGGTAAGTTAAATGTTACATGCAAGAAAGGTTAGAAATTTTATATGCATGAGTATTGAAATGTTTGATAAATTAAGTAATAAATAATAGTCATCTAGTATTATTGTTTGCTTCTAGTTTTCCGGAACGCGTAGTTAACAAAGTACAAGTAACAAGTAGACAAGTCAACAAAATCCATGGTTTAGGGACCTCTCATCACATCACATCATCCTTTGGTGGACTCCAATATAGGTTTTTTTTTTTTAGAAAATGGCATGTACAATGGTACTTATATGAATCCCTAATGAGTGGGAAAAATGTTATCTCGAATGTTATGAATTATGAAAATGAAATGATTAAATATGATATTTCGATTTGAATGGCCTTTAAAGACATCGGTTTTTAAAAAAAAAAAATTTTGTTACTCGACTTTCTGTGCCGTACTGTAATGTAATGCTCTTATATTGGGTTTATACGTATAAATCGGGTATAGGGGTATTACAAGTTGAGTTTGGACTTGAACATTCAAAGCCCAAGCCCAGCCCAACTCAACCCATTTTAAATTTATAATAATTTATATTGTTTTTATATATTATGTAATTTAAAACACATAAAAAAATAAACATATACTAAATATATATACTATTATAATGTAAACATTAAAATAATGTTAAGATGACTATATAAAAAATTTCAATAAATAAAAAATGTATAAAATTATTAAATATTAAACGATATAATAAAAATATTTTTTAAGAAAATATATAATATAAGCAGGCGTAAAATGGGATTGGGTTAGTATTTTGCAAATACGGACGGGTTTGGGCAAAAACTCATGCCCAGATTTCGGGTCGGGCTTAGACAAGCATAAAATAGGTTAATATCTTGCTTAGACCCGGCCCGAACCCAACCCGACCTGGTCCATGAGCACCTCTACTCGTGACTGCTTTTTCGAATAACTTTATCTTTAATATTTAAATTTACATATTTTTTAAAGTGTAAATATCTTATCATTACATTCAATACATATAATTATAAACCTTTATATAAAAAAAATGTTAAATATTATTATTTCTTTAAAAGCTGTTAGATAATTAAGCGGGTTTAAATGTTTATTCTACTTTATTAGGGATAAGTAAATGTTATTGATAGTTCACACTGACATTATTAAAGTTAGGTAATTGTTAGGCGATTATTAATTAAAGCTTGATTTTAATTAATTAACTTTATTACATATATAATTGCAAAGAGGGCATGAAGGTTGCCTGCAAATAAACTGTAGAAGGGGCAAAGTTAGAAAATTATTTAAAGGGTTGAAATTAAATTATAATATTTACGATAGTTAAATACAATCTCATCATTTGAATAACTTATAGCTTTAATTTGTAAATGATTAAATCAATTTTTTATCATTTTTAAGAGGCCAAAGTACAATTTTACTTTTACTAATTTAAAATTTTAAAAATTTTAAAGGATCTAAATAAAAAAATTTCATTTTAAGAGGTGTCAGGCCACTAGCTACGCCCTGAACTGTAGTCTCAAAAATTAAAATCAAATCACCTACACCATCCTTTTATTCACTCAAAATTTAATTTTAATCTATGTGCTACACTCAAATTTCGAATTACATAATAATGATTAAATTTCAATTTTGATTCCTATACTATAATAAAATTTAAGATTCAGTCTTTATATTTAAACTTTTTGACATAATTGGGTCCCTCAAATTTTTACAATCTCATTGATTAGCTCAAATACTTCATTTTGATTAAAATGTTGATGAAACTTTTAAGAGATATTAATGCTATCAAAATTATTTGTTAAATTCAAGTCCGTTACAATGCCTTTTTTTAGTTATATGGTTACTAGATGAGTAATTTTTTAATTTCAAAATATCACAGCAGGTCAGCAGCAAATGAAATAGAAAATTTTAATAATATTAATAATTGGATCTGAATTTTTAAATTCGAAAAATAAATAAAATAAAATTTTAAAAATAAAAATAAAAAATTAAATTTCAAACACACAAACTATAAGTATATATTGATATTCAAAAGTAAAAAAGATAAGCAGGAATAAGAATGTAGGAATTATGTTATGAAAACTGAATTGATTGCAATATTGCAGAATGTTGAAAGAATGAATGAGTTGAATATAATTATGGATGCTTTATAAAAGAAGGGCTACTAATTTATTGCATCTTTTTCCGCGTAAGACTTTTATCTTTTCGCCACCCTCTCATTCCATTCCATTAATACAAGAATGCATGAGAATGTTATTATAAGTTTAAATCATTATTTGTGGTTAATGCAGAAATAACAGTGGTGATGAAATTAGATATTGTAATGATGCTGTAACGTAAGATAAAAAAAAAATCGCATCGCGCTGTACCCCACCGTCCATCTAAACCCACCCTTAATCTGATAGTATTCTTAAAATCTTTTAAGTTATTTTTTAAAATAATAAATATTATTATGTGATTGTTTTTTTATACATTTTGTTTATAAAATTTATAAAAAAAATTAACTTAAACTTAATATTTTTTAAAAGAAATTCACATATAATGAGAATTAAACTTAAAACACATTCGTAAAAGAAAACTTACCACACAAAAATCTTTAAAATCTCAATTTTTTCATTTCAACAAAAGTTATATTGATTTTTTTATTTTTTTAGGCTTAATGATAAATTTGACCACTAACATTTGCATGTTTTGTCAAAATATCCCTAAATGTATTTTTGAGTCTTTTTTGACCATTAACCTTTAATTTTTTTTTCAAATTACATTTTCTAACAGATTTAATGAATAAATTCAAGGTTTTAATATTTCTTTTCTTTCAAAAGGTTTCAATTTTTCATGGGTTTGTTTATTGTGAAGCTTTTCTACTGAATTAATTTTTTTTAGATAATTGCGTTATTTTCTTTAAAATTAATAGTTATTGTTGGGGATCGACCCGATTAAACAACGAACAAGTTAAAAAATAGCGGAAGTAATTGAGAAATTGAACACACAAATTTAACGTGGAAAAGCCCCTCCGAAGAGGAAAAAAACCACGAGCAAAGATAATTTTACTATAATGGCAAAAGAATGAAGAGTATAAAAATAGAGATAAAAACTAAACCCCAAAAAACCCAAAAATAAAGAACCCTCAAAACGTAAATACTAAATTCTCCAAAAGTGTTAGGAGTTCTAAACTATAATAGGTATGTCTAAATGGGTATATTTTTTAAGGTTGTAAAAGAGCCTATTTATAGGCTAAATTCCTAAGTCAAATAATAATAAAATAATCTAGAGTAATAAGAGTTTGACTCAAACAAATAAACAGAGTTTAATTGAAACAAATAATCAGAGTTTAACTGAAAGATTATTTCTCAAATTTGACTTAAAATATGTGTCATAATTCAACAGTTTTTTTTTAATTTAATGTGTTATTTATTTATTTTATTATTTCCACATGCAATTCTCTTATTGAGTTATCTAAGTAATAAATTACATCTTATTAAAATATTCCATATATGAAATTTCATATCATTCTCGTTAACTTTTTTAACGGTACTTTCATTAAATCTATTAGAAAAAACAGATTGAAAAAAACAAAACAAAAGTTAATGATAAAAAAAAGCTCAAAAATAGAATTAAAATCATTTTAACAAATATACAAATATTAGTGACCATATTTGTCATTAAACTTTTTTTTAATACATATAGTCTTTACATAATTTTTTGCCACCCATCATGATTATGCAAATATATATAATTAAATAACTTTAAAAAATTTTATGTTTGGTTTTGCAAACCTTAATCATTTATAATTGTTTTTTTTTGAAAGTTTTATAATTAATTTTAATAATACTAAAAATTATATCACATGTGTATGCATGTAAAAACTACACATTTAATCTAATATAAATATACATTAAAATAATGTATTAGCTAAAAAAAGAAACAACCTTATATGGCAAGCTTTTGACAACTGAAACTATATTCATACGGTATATGTACATTTAACATGTGAATTTTTTGGGGACACATTTAGTGCAATATTTTAGTATAAAAATGGAAAAAAAAATGTTTTATGCCTCAAAACATTTGAACATAATATGCATATTATGATAACAATTGTAACACCCCACATTCAATTTGATTGTCGAATTTGAGATGTGAAATATCACATTAATTATTAAAGTAATTATGATTTCAATTTTATGTCTAGTAAACAAGTTATACTAGTCATTAGGTTCCAAAGCTTAATTACATACATTATATAATCAAATACGGATTATAAATGAGCTTACGAAAGCTCTTTTGAAACACTGATGATAATCGAGAGACTAAAACATAAAATTTTCAAAATGCAAGAGTGATGTTGCAAACATGAAAGAGGCATGTCGTGACACTAAAAGTCGAAGCATGATGTTGCAACTTCAGTAGGAGAACGTCGCGACCTTGAGAACAGGGAGATTCGTTGTCATAATCTCAACAGTAAAGAATCGTGACCATAAAAACAAAATTCAATGTCACGATATCAATAAGAGAGTGTCGTGACATTTAGGCCAATTTTCCCAAAATTTTCCAAACATTCAATTCAACTTGCCAATTTTAAAACTGGATGACCAAGATGACCTCGAATATCAACACATCCCATTCTAGGCATTAATTCAAATGCCAAACTACATCCCATTCTAGGAATTAATTCAAATGCCAAAGTACATTAACATCTTAAAACATATGATTATATGAACTCGACGAGTGGCTCCAGTAAAAAAGAAGATGATGTTCATCTTAAGAGAACCGGATTCGAGTATCTGTCTGTGCAAGGTGTGTGTGCGTTATCAAAAGATTAAGAAATATGAACAAATACTATCATATAATCACACCAATATATTAAAAAAATATATATGATCATATACATATTCACATTCATTTGAGATTCAAACATCTTTTTCATTAACTTAGCATATAAGAAACATTCCAAGATCTATTTATTGTATCACATACCTATTGTCAGCCCATATGGTCATATTCAAGGTTAATATTTCTAACCCTAAGTACCAAAATGACAACATAATTATTTAATTATAATTTGAAAATCTTCTATTTTTAAATATTATATTATATTTTTGTTAAATTAAAAATATAAACGTGCAACTCAGGTTATATCAAAAACAAATAAAAGCTATTCACCAAAAAAAACAAAACAAATAAAAGCTAAGAGTTAACAGATGGGTATATATATTATTAATATATATACTCTACCATATATATTAATAAATGTACATAATTAATTATTAATGTACATAATTCAATATATAGTTCTTTAGTATATATATATAAATTTATAAACCAGCCCAAGTGAATTTAATAAAGAGATGATTTATTATTTTGGTAAACTTAGGTTGGATTTCCAAAAATAAAATTTGGAATGTTTGGTGTATTCTTCTGAAGATTAGGGAAAATTTTGTTTTTGCATTTGCAATGCCAATCTCCCTGTCTTCTCAATAAAAATAATTTGTGTTAATCATCTCATCTCTTCTCTAGGAAGAATCACCACCTAAGTTAACAAGGTTTGCATTTTGAGAAACATTATTAAGTTATTTACATTTACATTTATAATATTACATTGATCCTAACAAAACCTCAGGTCTTCTTAATTCTGTCACTCTATAATAATTTAATTTAACACATCTCAAGCTAAGTATTACAACAACTCCTTTCGATTGAGGTTCGGCCATTAACGGTGTCATGAGGTTTCTGCATTACCTGAAATGACTGCCATAAGGTTGAATTCACGATCCAGGCTCCATGTAGACTCGTTCTGGCTGTTGAGAGTGAAGGTGTATTCCTGAAAGTACCCATTGTATGCTATCAACGATATTATGGCCCTACAAATGAAATGCACATTTGAGTAAATCTGAAAACCATGTACATTGATGCATGCAACTTCAAGAACTCCAATTTAGGCCGATTCATTGCCTCAAACTCCAACACTGTATTCAATTGCTCAAGTTTTGCTTTGGGAATGGCAGGTTCTTGCTTGGATAATACCACTACGAACATGCTGATGTTAGCAAATAAAACCACATCATAAACTAATATCTATCCACCTCCCCCCCCCCCCCCGGCCAAACAAAAACAAAAATACAAGTTACACTTAATATTACCGTAAATTACCAAACCAATTGCAACTCTACTTTCTTAAGTCCAAATCCTGAAATTATAATAGAAATCTCTACCCTCCTTTCTAAGTAGTAGCATTATCTTAATATTATGATCGAATTGCGAAAGGAAAACATAACTACAAACCACTTTGGATTACACAAAAAGTGATCAAATGGTTCTGTTCAGCAAATGCAGAGGTGATATCGTAGCATAACATTGTTCAATATCAGAATTCTATAGAATGCATGAAGCTTCTAATTTCAAGTAATTCGTCATCCAAATAAATAAAAGAAGGGGATGTATGGTAACCGAAAGTACAAAAAAGGCAAGTAGAAGGGAACACAAAAGTAAATGAACAGATACAATTCTGAAGCTGAGACGTATTTGAAGAACTGACCTACAAGATGTAATCCCAGATGAGAATGAATCAGCAACTTTGTCTACCTTCCGTACCACTGCATAGCTGCATTAGCAATGCAATTTTATAGCACGTATGTTATGGATGGTCATCTAGTCAACAATTGTATTTCATCTAACCATATCTAACATTAAGTTTATTGTTTATAGTAAAAGATATCAACTCATTTAAATTTAAAAGTTAAAAGGGTGACTTCAATGAATTTCATCTTCTGTGGCAGTTAACCAAGCATATTTGAGCATGGCTCAACAAAAAGAAGGGAAGTGTAAATTAGCTTAAACATATGCACTTGATCAGTATTTACCTTCTGACTCCCGCAGAAACAGCATTGTGAAGCACATGATGGTGAGCTGGATCTAGTGCATCATTCACAGAATCAGGTAATATTGATCCAAGAAAACTACCTGACTTTTTGGTCCTGCTTAGAGTTAACAAATTTGAGAAAGGTCACATAACTCAGTAAATCATTCATATAAATTTATGGGCAGAAACAGACACTATGACAAAAAGAAACTTGTTTAAGATATAACTTTGTTTGCTTTGAAAAAATATGAGGATATCTATGACCCTTCCGTATGATCACGGATGTTAGCAAATTTACAATGGTCTCTCAGGTTCATTTAAATTAATCATAGAACCCCATTAATTATTCAAGCATGTTAAGTAAAATGTTTCTTATGGTTCCCAAATGATCTTCAAGTTGCCACTCATGGTTAAAATATTCTTAAAACCTATTTGTTTCTATTTTTGAGATGCAGAAGAGTACCTGATGGAAGGTATGTGATAGTGATATTTAAGTTCCAAAGGGCAAAGGGTCTTTTTATAGTTTGTCAACATTAGTTATACTAAAAGTTAAACATGCGTACAGAAAGAGTAAAAATAAAAAGGATTGCCAACAAGGACCTATAAAGGGAACACTAAAAATTAAGGACAACGGAGTTCCATCATATGCAGAATGTTACATGTTGACGAAAAAGGCACGGTAAGTACATGCATATATATAATTTATTTGATAGACAATCAGTGTACAAATTTATAAACTGACAGTGAACTATGTAATGCCACCTTTAAGAAATTTAATTATCTGTCCTTACTTTTAAGATTTTTAACAAGGAATTGGGGCATGTGGTTCACTTTCAGTGTATAGATTTATACACAAACAGAATACCAAATAGAAACCTATACATATCATGTGTATATTGCGGAAACAAAATTTACAATATGACAGAAAAACAAATTGCATAAAAGATGAAAAAATGCCACGTGTTTCAATTTCTTTTATAACATGGGTACTATACAATATGCATGTTGATTGTCAGAAATATTTTCTAGTACACACTAGAAAGAGATCTTATTTGTAGTCCTCACCTCTGATTTGTCTCAAACCCCAGAGAGAAGATATGAACAGAACCTGAAGAGCTTGTAGCTGCAAGAATATCTGGAAGTTGCAATGATGGTGCAAATGACAATGAAAATATGGTTGACGGGCATGTTCCCCTCCGGAAACTGTATGACTGAGAAAATAAAGGATGGTTGGATTCCATATATGAAGTTAAAATTTAAGGGGACAAACACTATGGCATGCTGCTTAAGGAATACAGTTTATTACAAGTCAAGTTTACATTCTATTTTCTTTGCCCAACGATGGATAATTGTAGCTATAACAGCCTGTATTTACTATTAAGTCTAGTACCAAAGACACACTTCAGATATCAAGTCCAATCAGATGCATGAAGCGCAAATATAAAGAAGTTTTGGTTTGGCCTAATTTTCTGTTCCAGTCCTTTCCCATTCCTTCTCCTTTGACTGAAAACAACTTATAGGTCACATTAGCAAAGTTTGTCTTTGCAACTCTGCAGCATGATGATGTCATACAATCTCAAGATTACTTTCTATTTTCAAGCAACAAGGGATAATTGTGCCTCTAACAGCCTCCGTTTACTAATGATCTAGTACAAAAGACACACATCATATATAAGTCTCATCAATTCAAGAAGTAAAATTCTGTACCTTAGTAGCTTCTGAAACCAAATGAACTCTGATTATAGTTCCCTGTTCAGATGCTGTTGCAATGTATTTCCCATTGGAAGATAAGGCAATTGCAGCCAAAGGAGACCGGTGAGCATCTATCTAAATTGATTCAATAAAATGAAAAATTAAAAAGTGACAGATCTAAAGGATTAAATAGAACAAAGAAAGAACAGCAGAACTAATCTCTTCCATTCAAGGGCAATTATAGCAATATTAAAACAGATCAGTTGATATGAGTAGAAATGGTCATTCCCAGCTCAACAGAAGGTTAACAGTAGAATTACACAACTAGAACCTTTCAGTTCCTAAAGTTATTGATTCTCAGTAACAGGAAGGTAAATACAAAGAATCTCTGATAAGGGACGGGTAGCTATTCAAAATAGAAGCCAAGGTGCTTGAGCAATTCATCCTTTGCTCATAGTTGATAATCACAAGAGCTGCTTTGCTATTTCTTTAACAAATGTTTTTCATAATTTAAACACTTGCACATGACAGCTAGTACATCTAATTCCTTTTATATAAAAATACTCGATAACAATATCACATTAAATGCAATGTGTTTGGGCTACGAAAATACTGCAGAATGTTATCTTATGAGTAAATATATTTTATCAGAAATCCAAAACACATAGGTGGCTAATAAAATGTTGACAGACAGATCTGATAATTACTCTTGGAGTTTCAAAAACTTGACTATTTTCTATGTCTGTCCAATTTCTAGCGTATCTAATGACAGTTTTCAGTCACAACCTCACAATGCAACTGACGCTCCATGACATTGTACACTAATACAGCTCCTTTGGCTGTGCTGGCAGGAAGAGCCAAGAAGCAACCCTCCAAACTAGGGGAGAATGCACAAAGTCCTGGAGGAAAGAAAATAACCAAAAATTAAAATTAAAAAAAAAACCTCATGAACCAAATAAAGAAAATACTTTTTTGTTCAGGAGTATTTGCATGACTCACAATGCTTTCCAGTTCCCATAACTAGACCATTTCAATTCATAATTAACTATCAACAATCACCCTTCCTGATAAGTTTTTCATATATTAGCAGCTAACAAAGATTCATGGAGCTTGATGATTAAAAATATGATACTATTAACACGTAATGTGTTTCTCTTTCTTTTATTTGAGAACATTATATAACCGATTTCTTATCCCGATCTCAGTTCATAGTATTCATAAGAAAATTGATTTATTAACTGAAAGGATATCTAAAAATAAGAAGTGAACAATTTTGAAGGACTGAAAATAACCTGGATACAAGTCAACTTTTGCGTATCTCAGAGTGGAACTATAGTAATGCTCTTTTGCAACAAGTTACTGCATTAAGAAACAATTCAGACCCTGACATAACTCTACCCAGAGGAGTTCAGCACAAAAGGAGAATAAAAGAAATTACTTTGACTACAAGTGCAGTGCCTTGCTTGATAAGGAGGATGGAAACCTTTTCAACCAATGACAACTTTCATAACCTCCTTCACACGTTATATAGCATCAGCACTGGATTTAAAAATTTTCCATCCTCCCTACCAAGCAAAACATAAATATATCAGATACATTTAACAACCCTCAAAGGTCTTTAGATAAAGAACCAAAGATACAAACTGCCAAAATGTGGGACTATAACTTGGTTCGACTGCATGACAATTGCAACATGCACTCATGTTTAACAAAGCAATTCACATCATAATGGCCTACTTGAGAGATAGCAAAAACCACCTTATATGCAGAAGAAACACATACTACTTACCCTTTAAATTTGGCACAGTATCAATGGTATCCAACATTGAAAGACTGTTTGAGTCATATATGTATGTTTTCTCTTGCAAAACCACAACTAGCCTGTAATTACACAAATTAAGCATTCATTAAAAAAGGAGATAAATCATATTCAATAGACTAGTGTAGATCTAATATGATGCCAGATACTAATGTACAAACCTCAGTGCATTTAAGTATTGACTAAAAATAAGTCAAAACTTAAAACTGAAATCACAATAATAGCATAAAGCATAAAAGGCTGACTCAATCTTGGAACATAGACAACAGAAACATGTGAAAACAACCAAATGAAAATGGAATTAAATTATCATAAGAGTCTTTTTGAAATGAGACTTTTTGCGCATTCTGAGATCTGTATAACCCAATTTCTATAGAAACTTTCATTTTCAGCTGCAAACTTAAATAAACTCTTTTCACACTATTGTTAAAGTATACTAGAGAATAACATTTTGCAGCAAATATCAAAATGTGACAAAACTATTCTATTTATACTAGGAATGAGTTCACATTATGAGGATGTATAAGGATAGGTTAAAGAATTAAAGATTACCAGATATAGATTAATTCTGTTCCTTGTAATATATATATTTGTATTTTACTGATATACTTTATCCTTTCACCTATTCTTTTACATCCTGATCATGTCAACCCATTAACAGTATAAAACAAAGTCTTAGCATCACTGAACTTTATCCAATTATTCACATACTATTTAATTTTATATGGTCATTAATCAGCTCAAATCAGATCAATGGCACAAAAACAAGAACCTATTTCTTGACCTCCTCAGGCAAGCCCTCATTGAGTTCTGCACCTTCTAGAATTTCTTCAAATATATTTCACTTAGGCACCAGCCATACCATAGCAGTCTTCAGACCGTTTTTGTCAATTTTTAACATCTTACCAACATTGAACACACTAAAGATTGCTTAAATATATTTAACAGCACAAACACCAATCACAACAATTTCCACCAGCTCTTGCAAAAATGGAGAAAGCATCACACAAGCAATTAATCTAGCAAATATAGCATGGAAACACAAGACCAAAAGATCCTTAAAGCACATATCTTATCGCTTTCTTAACTATTCTACGTCAAGCAATTGATCTTGGCAAAACCTATGAAATGGACAGCACTAGAACAAATATTTCATTTCGTTCAAATGCCCAAATCATGCAAATAAGGAGTCAATTCCCTAGAAGAGAAAAAAGGCTACCTAGTAATTTGTGTATCTGTGCCATGTTCATGTATTTTGTCATGTTATCATCATATTTAAGGTCATTTATTTATATAAAATTTTGATACATTAATAATTCATATTATACAGATTTTGAAGTATTCATGTATTCTTGTCATGTTTGAGTTATTTATCTGTGTATGAATATGATGTAGCATTTCATCTCTAATATTGCTAGGTCTAATGGGAAACTCTCCAGACCATAATTAGGTAGTTACAAAACATTGAAAAGTTGTTTGCAGATGGCACCGTCCTGAGTTACATCTAGACAAAATCATACATAAATAGAATGAAGAATCTGCAAGTAAAGTATCCCAAATGAGTGCACTATGGAGCTTTAAAGTGCCTTTATCTTCTAAACTAAAGACACCTTTTTACCTTTTCCTATTTAAGCGAACAGCAAGAATCGAAGTCAGGAAAGTCATTTCTCGAAGAGGAGCACCGGTTGATGTATTGAACAAACAGAGTCGACGTGGAGATAGTGATGGCTGCAGCAATAGTAATTCATTATCATCTACAAAGTTAATTGCTAAAATTATAATAAAAAAAAAATCAGAACAAAAATACCATTAACAAAAAAGAGTAAATTTGTGAAGCACCTGTTCACGGCTCCGACAATGGCAAGAAGACTTGAACTGTACAGCATTTCAACAATAATAAAAGCTCCAACAGCTATCGAATAAATAAAAAGAAATCAATCAATTATTTGATTTAAAGCTTCGAACAAATTAGTTCAAAATCAGTAATAAAATAATATTTGCAAAATTAACTTACCGCGATCGTAGCAGAGCCTTCCGGTATTTGAATCGATAATTTTGAAGCCATCTTTAGTGCTTATTGCAAAACCACTGCAAAATTGTAACCAAACATATAAGTATATAATCAATCAAAAACACGAAATTTAAGCGGAGAAAACAATTAGGAACTTGGGTTAAAACTTACCTGTTGTCTTGATTGAAGGAAGCGCAGAGGATTGGGTAATGGGAAGACTGATTGGCCATTACGAAATTTTTTGCTTAAAAGAATTTCCAAAACCCTTCACCCATAAACTAAACATATACATATAAATTAACCATCTTCGCCTACACTTCTTATTTTTTTTATAAATCAGTTTCTACCTTATACATATTATTAATTATTATAAAATTTTATATCAATTTTAATAAATATATTTATTTATAATTTTTGAATGAATAGATGTATAAACTCTCAATTATATATGTAACTCGTGAGTCACTAAAGATACTTTGGATTGAGTGTTTTTGTTTTGGATATTACTTGAATGTTTTTATTTGAACTGTATAGAGATAAAATTTTCATATATGATTTTGAGAGTCCTCTTAATTTATCTATATCAATAAAATTTATGATTGGTTTGAAAAGTGCCTCGAAATTCAAACGATTGCAGATGATATAATTAGTAAATATGTTCCTCCTCATATTAACATATTTTATTGGTTAGGAGGAATTATGCTTACTTGTTGTTTGGTACAAGTAGCTATAGGATTTGCTATGACTTTTTACTGTCGTCCAAACGCTAGAGAGGCTTTTGCTTCTGTTCAATACATAATGACTGAAGCTAACTTTGGTTGGTTAATCTGATTAGTTCATTGATGGTCGGCAAGTATGATGAGATCGCTTCCTACGAGTTCGTTGAGAATGATTCTGATCTAGTTCATGTCCTATTAGAAATAGAAGATGCTCTGGTGAGATCCTCACGGGCAAAAAAAGATTAAAGTCAGTTTGATGATGATCGAGTGACATTGTTTCTTCGGTTCGAGTCAGGGAATCCTTTATATATGATGCAAAACGGATCTTGTTCTATCGTTGATTAAAGACATCTCTATAAAAAATTCGAATAAGAGTTTGAAGAAGGGGAGGGAGAAGGAGTACTCGACCGGCAACAAATAGAGGAAGATTTATTCAATCACATAGTTTTGGCTCTTAGGATATGGTGCCCTTGGGGCTTTCTATTTGATTGTATCGAAAGACCCAATGCCCAATGAATTAGGATTTTTTATTGGGTCAAGTCCTTTCGGGACAATCGAATCATTTCTAATGAAAATGATGAGCTTCAAAAGAATGATTCAGTGTATATTTTATCTTACATTATTAAATAAAACCAGCAACATCCAATCTTTCTCTCTCTCTTTTTCACCATATAATTAAATTATTAATGTGAAATATTTTAGATAATTTTTACTTTCAGATTTAATTTCTTTCTTTTTGTGAAAAAAATTGAAATGGAAAGCAATATATTATAATTATTAAGATTAATCAATTTCCAATAATCCTAATCTTATTATTTTCCATTCCAATTTTGTTTTTCAAAAAAAAATGAAAGTAAAGATTTTCTAATTTTTTTTCACACTAGGACTTCAATTACCCGAGGTAAAGAAAAAAAAAGGATTGAGTGTTACTTGTTTTATTTTAATAAGGTAAGATAAAATATAAAATCCGAAGTTTAGAATTATTTATTTTGACCTAATTATTAAAATTATTTTGATTTTCATGGTTCTTATTTTAAAAGTTCACTATAATTGTCATTGTATAAAAATGATATCATATGATATGTTGATCAAAACTTACTTCTCTCTTAAAAAAATCAATGAATTTAATTATTTTTAATCAGCCGGATTAAATAAAAATTATTTCAAAAATGAAAAACTAATTATTTAATTGAATATCTGATAAACTTACTATTTAAACTTTTATTTTAATATGACGACCAAAATAAATATTTTAATTATTCATGAAAACATGTCCTACTTTTTGGAATATCTTTCATTTTCACAGTTTTTAGAAATAAATGTTGAAATATGATTGTAATTTAATACATTTTTCACTTAATTTTTGATTTATATTTCATTAATTATAAACAAGAAAATTTATGATACCATGAAAACACTATAAAAAAATATATTACAAATTAACTTATCAAGATTAAAAGTTTAAAATAAAAGTCTATCGTTATCAATTATTTATTATTTTAACCAATTTCTAATTTTTTCATACAATATTGATTTCAAGAAAATTTTTACATGATTTGTTTACCAAAAAAAACATTTTAATTTTATTAGTCAGTTTTAAATGATCAAATCATTATTTTATATGAAATTTAAAATAATGTAATAAATAGAAATATATTGAAAATAATATTATATTTGAAAAATTAAAAAATTAAAAAAATCATAATTTTAATTTTTATCTAAGAAATATTGTATTTAAAAAGATAAACTAAAATATTGATATATTGATAGAATTTGAAAAAAAAATATAGATAAAATTATTAAATCAATGTTTTTTTTTCTTAAATTTAAAGGTAATCATACCCAAACCCGGTTAATCAAAATTTTGTCGGATCGGGTAGGGAAATTGGTATCCCTGGGAAGGGCTGGGATATCGGAGGGAGACAGGGGGTACATGGTGACATCCTTCGCCGTAAAATCGGTGGCAACTTTTATCAGCAAAGAGAAAAGACTGGGGAGATTCAGAGACTTCGTATCACTGTCATCCATGGAAAACCAAACGGAAAACAAGATTTATTTTCACTATAACCATACGGATTCTTGCAATTCTGCGAGGTGGACTGCCAGGGAGAGCTATCAATTCATGTATGAGCGGCCTTGGCAGGATGTTCTGCATTTCTTTCCAATGTGGTCAACGCCCGCTTAACCTTATCCACCTTGTTTGGCACTGACAATAGCCCTCAGGTATCTATTTGTTTCTTTCCTATTGAATTAACTCATTATCCAATAAATTCGGGGCGTGTTACTTGTATTTATCCAACAAAGGTTTTTGATGGCAGACATGTATTGATGTTGTTGATGATGATATAAAAAATCAGAGGTTTGTGATGAGAAGGAAGAAAGGTGTGGAAGATGGGAAAGAGTAACATTTAAGATAATTCTTTCATACAGTGGATATGCCTTTGATGGATGGCAGAAACAGCCTGGTTTGAACACTGTACAGGAGTAAGTTTTTTTTTTTGGCCAGGTACAGGAGTAAGTTTATTTATTTAATTTTCCTGTGAACTGACTTGTATTCTAACCCTTGCTTGAATGCACTCTACAGAATAGTTGAAAAATCTCTTGGGAGATTTGTTGATGACAAGAAAGCACGACTTTTGAAAGAAAAATCTAAACCACTGGAAGGTTGTGCAGTGGTTGCTGGCCGAACTGACAAAGGAGTGTCTGCTATTCGGCAAGTTTGTTCTTTTTGTATGTTAGAACATTTTTCATCTCAGATTCTCGCTCTTTATACCCTCCTAGATGCATGTTATACATGACTTATCTTTTTGGTATATATAGCAAAGGATACTCACTTTAGCAAGACATGCTCTAGTGTCCCTAACAAAATCATCTTTAAGAAGTTTTATGATATCAACAGTGGGTCATTCAAGTTAGTAACCTCAACATCAATATTGTGACTTGAAAAAGTTAGAAAATCTGCTCATGTATTTGCCTCTATATAAATACAAGGTTGACAAGGCTATCTACCATAGATTAGTTAGATTAGTTGATAAAGAGAATCATTGTCATGAAGTGGTTGTAAAATCTTTTGGAATGCCAATAATGAATTTGACTCAACAATCAATTGCCTGCAACCATGTACCAACACTAAACTCAATCCTCTGTAAATAGCATAGATTTCTACTTTCTGGACCTCTAACCAAGCTTGAGTTTTTTCCTCCCTTTGAATTATTTTTTTTCTCTCTGAGATAATCTCTTTTATGGACTTTGCATATTGAGGCATTGATGTGGTTTAGGCATTAGGGGAGAAAACAGCAGCAATTAAAGAATTAGGGCTGAACAAACAAATAGGAAAGATGGAATTCTAGAAAACTTAAGGATAACCTCTAGTTTTTCTATTAATTCAAGGAGAATAATAAGAAGAAGAATAATGGCCGTAAAGATTACAACTTATTTATATTGGCTTTCTTTCTTGCAAATAAAGTTTTATTATTACTTGCCTTAGCTTTAAATCCTAAATATAACTAATAACACTAGCTGTCTATCGTATATCTAGTACTTAAAATAGATATTATGAAATAAAACTGAAAAAATAAAATATTATAAAAGCTCTTGCATCAGGCATATTCTCCAAAGTCTAAAGAAAGGACAAGTTGATATGCAATTCTTGAATTTTACTAAGAATTCTCTAAATTCCTATCTTAAAGCTTCTTTTACATATTTTGGGAAATGGTGGTGGAGAATACTGTATTAGAGTTGAAACCATGCGCTCCCCACATGATTCCTTTTTCATTTTGCTTCACTAAACCTTCTTGGTTTTCATATTTTTTTCTCATCTATAGTGGAATTGGGTGGTCTCTAATACACACACTCCTCTGGACATTGTTCAACATTAACTTGCTTTTTTACCTCCTCCATTAAGGGGTTCTCTAACTTCCTCAAGAACTACATCACATTTTAGAAATTCTTTGAGAGCTTCTAATCCTCATCCTAATTCTACTCCTAAATCTAAGCTAGTATTTACCTTACTAAAATCTCACCATTGATTACCATTGGCTTGCTATTAAACTCCCCTAGACTTGTCTCAGGCATATCTCTCCTAAAATTGATGTGTATCTAGTTCTAGGAGAGTCTTTGATTATTTCTAGAGTATCGACAACAACATCTAAAGGTATAGAGGAGGATTGGAGGCGACAACTTTTTTTCAAACTAAAGTACATAATAATGGAAAGGTTTGTGATTTGGTATTGATGAGGTAGCATGGAGAATGTCATTTCGAATGGCGCGATATATAAGTTGAAGTAGCCTTTAGAAAAACATATTCATCCCTACAAAATTTATTGGCAAAGGTAACGAAATATTTGTCACATCTAGATGCTTAGCTAAGTTGATCGTGAGAAATAATATAGATGAAGAACCTTTGTGATGGTCCTATGACCGTGGTTCTCATTCTTGTGGAGAGGCCTTGGTTGTATCATGCTAAGCCAAATACTTAGTCCTTTTATAGGGATGGTAAGAAGTGCACATTTCATCCTTTTAAAGATGCAAAATTAGCTACTAATGCTTCAAAAAGTAGTAAAATTAGTGGTTTTTTACTTGCTGAACAATTTGAGCTTGGATGTGAAGAATCAAATTTAGTGTGTGACTTGGTGAGTAAAGTTGTGACCAGTTACCAAATTGAAGAAGCACCCAAACAAGCTTGAAAATTTCAACAAATTTTGAGTGAACTTGTCTTAGTTAGTGGTGATGTGCCCTAAGGCTTGCCACCCATGAGAAGCATTCAACATGCTACTGATTTGGTACTTGATGCTTCTTGATCAATTTTGCTAGCTTAACAAATGCCACCAACATGGTGCTGAAATGGAAAGGCAAGTAGAAGAGTTGCTGGTTAAGGGTTTTGGTTTGTGAAAGTTTGAGCCCATGTGCATGTCGAACTTTACTTGATCCAATAAAGGATGGTTATTGGAGGGTGTTTTCAGATAACTATGCAGTTAACAAAATCACTCTGAAAAATGATTTACCATTCCTTGGTTAAATGATATTTTTGGTCAATTGGTTGGTTCTATGCTATTTGCAAAGATTGATTTGAAGAGCGGGTATTGCCAAATTAGGTAGAGATGAATGGAACAACATTCAAGCCTCCAGATGGTCTTTATGAGTGGTTAGTAATGCGTTTTTGCCTTTCTAATGCATGGAGCAGATTTATTCAAGTCATGAATGAGGTATCTAAGCCCCTTCTAAATTCTTCTTTTACTTTTTACTTTGATGATGAATTGGTTTACAATAAAAGCAAGGAAGAAGACTTATCTCACATGCGAAAAGCTTTGGAGGTGTTGAAAAAAGAATTATGAATTTCAAGGAATGCAACTTGTGTGAAGAAGTGTTTTGGAGGTTTGTTGTCTTTGCAAATGGCATAAAACCAGATTTGGATAGGGATCATACCATTAGAGAATGGCTTATGTTGCAAAATTTTAAAGATGGTTTGGCTTCTTTTTTATAGGAGGTTTATTAATAATTTCAGTGTTGCTACGAGTCTTATTAATAGTATTTGATGATGAATAACTTTGAATGGCCAAAATCAACCTAATAGGCATTTGAAATGGTTGAAATTTTGATGATGAAAGCACTTGTTCTTGCACTTGTAGATTTTGACAAGTTATTTGTTATCAAATGTGATGCATCTTAGGTAGGAATTGGGGTTGTTCTCAACCAAGAAGGAAAACTTGTGGAATTCTTTGTTGAGAAGTTATTTGATGCTAAATGGCATTATTCCACTTACAATCTAGAGTTTTATGCGTTGGTAAGAGTTGTTCAGCATTGGGAGCATTATTGAAATTAGTGAGAGTTTGTGGTTTTTCCAAATCATCAAGCACTGGAATATGAGTTTAGGAAAAAAAAGGCTCAAGGTCTGTCATGCGAAGTGGAGTTCCTACCTTCATGAGTTTAATTTCTCAATGAAACATAAGACACATGAGTGTTGTGGCAGATGCACTTAGTAGGTCATCTTCATTTTTATTTAATAGCAATGAGAGTTGAAGTGATGGGCTTCGAAGAATTGAGGAATCAATACTAAATTGACCAAAACTAAACCATATTTTAGCCCTATTATATTTGAATTGGAAGGGTCAACTAGATAGGAACAATTGCATTAACTATTACATGATGGGTGTGTGTTCAAATGAAATTATTTGTGCATTCTAGATGGTTTTTTTGTGTGAATGTATTATGAGTGAACTTTATGGAAATTGTTTGTGAGGGAGCTTTGGGAGAGTTAAGACCATGGAGCTAGTGGTTGATCGATATTTTTGGCCAAGAATATGTAAGTGTCATGGCTCGCGGATCAAAGCTCGTAACCATTGCGCACAGAACACCCCATAGAGGCCAACTTTGTAAATGAGGCTCATTTGGCCTGCTTGAATTGCCCTGATTTGTGAAATCCATGGAGAAGCACATCTACTTGAAGCTTTGGTGGCCCGGTAAAACACTCTAGTAAAACTAGAGTTTCTAGGGTAAATAGTGTAAATCCTAAAGGGGATAAGATTGTAAAGTTTAAATATTTTAGGACTCTCAATTGTAGATAGGCTTAGCTATAAATAGAGGTCTCCCTCTTCATTTGTGATCATCCCATTGTACTTCATTCTTTCTAAGTTAAATAATATATTGAGAGCATTTACTCAAACATCTTGTATGCATCAATTTCCTATGGCTTTTCAGTTCACTCATTGCTCATTTCATTTGAAGTTGCCTTTGCTATATTTTTCGGTGCCTTAGAGAATTTTCGGGAGAATTCTTACTTTTCAAGTTTTAGGCTGACTTAGATAGATTTGAAGCAAAGAAATCAACTAAAGCTGCCCGATTTGCCAGACTTAAGTTCTAGCTCCATGACATAAGGATGTAACATTATTGTGATGAGGTGTCTTTGTCAATTTGACAAGGGCAATTCACAAAATTTAGGGCTCTACATTCTGCTACATATGCCAGATGTGCCTTGGAATCATTTGAGTATGTATTTTGTGGACGAAAATTGGGACCCAGTTGATATTTTCCAACATTTTTCATCCAGAAACAGATGGGAAACAAAGTTGTTAATCAGAGTTTAGCATATATGGCTAGATTTATTGTTGAGAATCATGTGAAGCATTGGTATTTGGTCCTCAAGTTACAATTTCATACAATAACTCGCCGAACAAAACAATTATAGAGACACCTATTGTTGCTGCCTATGGACTCTAACCTCAACATGTGCTTGATTTAGTTCCTTTGCCAGTTGGAACTAGGATGAGTTATGATGGAGAAGCTTTTGCTAATTATGATGAATTCTTCAAGAGGTGATAGTGCCTTGAAAGCAAGTAATGACAGTTTTGCTAATGCAGCATATCTACCTTGTCATATTAAGGAGTTCGAAGAGGGAGACTTAGTTCACATACATTAGAGGCAAGAAAGGATTCCTCAAGGTACTTATCACAAGTTGAAGTCAAAGAAATTTACTTATTTGTTTAATCTGACTTCATTTTTATTGCTACCAATTGGCCTCTTAAATAGAGGTTACATAGATCTACTTATTTGAATAAAAGACTTATAAGCTAATGAAACCAAAATAAAGACTCCTAATATCTCTCTAAAAAACTTTTAATTGGAAGAAAGTCTCTTAAAAATATAAAATACTCATAAATTAAATCTCCTAATAAAATAATAATAAACTAATCTAATAATAATTAATTGACATGTAACATTACTCCCCTCTTGGAAAAAGAGCTTGTCCGCAAGCTTGAGATTGAAACTCCCCTTGATTTTGCGCATGATCCTCGAGATCTTTTATCTCCAACCAAAATAATTTTTTACATTGGTGTTTGAACAAATATGGTTCATCACAATTGTAACAAAGACCTTTGTCTCGTCGTTCCACCATCTCTACATGAGTCGACTTTTTAATAAAAGGATGATCTTTCTTGCTAGTACTAGTGCCTTTTGTCAATTCCCAACTATGCAGGTCAGCAGCTTGAGTTAGTTGATATTTTGTCTCAAAAGTTCGCACAAATTCATAGAATGAACCAAGTTTTTAGGTTTCAGCATCTCCACGTTTATTTGGATTGAATCTGATAACCCTGCAATAAATAAATAAATGTTGACCCAGTCTCATGGAATCTACATGGGCTAACAGTTCTTGAAATTGGCAAAGATAGTCTTCCACCGATCCAGTTTGAATCAACTTCGCTAATTCTGCCAAAGGATTCTTGCGCAGCGGTGGTCCAAATTGTAGAGTATAGTATTCTTCGAATACCTTCCACAAAAATTAAGCTCTTCTTGCTCCATTTGATAATACCACAACTGTGCCTTTCCTGTCAAGTGAAAACGGTTAGACTCACTTTGTCTATTTTTGTTGTCTTCTGATCCGCAAAAAACTTCTCACATCGGAGCAACCAAATTAGAGGGTCTTCTGTCCCATCGAAAGTCAGAAAAACCAACTTTGTGTATCATGGAACTACACCGGATCCTGTCTTTATCTCTAATCGGTTTTCCTATTTCTCTAATCAACTCATTTTTGTCAACATTGTTGTGATTGCTGTGCATCCCTTTTCGCTTATCAAAGCTTTGATTGGAAATCATCAATTCTCTCATCTGCAGCATGAACTAATCGATCTTCGACTCTATTTCTGCTTTAAACGACTCAAACTCCTCTCTCATAATGAAATCACCCATTGTTTCTGTTTCTGATACCAAATTGTTACGATCCCAATTGATGGATCTTGTAACCGGACGATTCACAGGCAATCCGTTTGTCCTGTCAGGGCTCTTTCCCTAATTTTTACCTCTTCCTCACGAATGACCTATGCTGAACAAGTGGAACTCGTCAAAGGGAATTCCAAACTTTAGGACTCATTAGAGAGAATCTTAAATCTCGTAAAAAATTGGTTTAATCTGGCTTCATTGTTATTGCTATCAATTGGCCTCTTAAGTAGAGGTTACACTTATTTGAATAAAAGACTTCTAAGCTAAGAAAACCAAAATAAAGACTCTAAACAAAGAAAGACTCCTAATATCTCTCTAAAATACTTTTAATTGAAAGAAAGATCTTCTAAAGATATAAAATACTCATACATAAAATCTCCTAATAAAATAATAATAAACTAAAGTAATAATAATTAATTGACTTGTAACAACTTACTAAGACTAAACTAAAAAGGTTATTGAAGATGTGTTAGATTTTAAAGAAGCTATGTCTAGTAGGGGTGATCAGTATAGGAAATTTTTGGTGAAATGGTTGGGAAAGCCAGCTAGTGAAAGTACTGGGATAGCGGAAGAGAAGCTACTGAGAGCTAAAGTGGCGAAAGTTTTCCTTTCGATGTTGAGTTTTCCAAGCTAGAATGATACAGGAGCTTTTAATTATTTTGTTAATTATCGAACATAAGGATTGATGGCTAAGATTATAAGTTATCGTTAAGGTTTAAATTTAGGACTTGGATTAAAACTTTTTTGTAAACCTAGTATAAGTAAGCTGTAAACTAGTTTTCCAGTCACTTTGTTATTTTCTTTGAATTAATAGGCTTCATAAACTAGAGGTTTCTATAACCCTATGTTTTGTTAGAATACCAACTTCTACCTTACTCATTTTTCACCTTTAATTTTATTGATTCACTGTTGTTCTCTCCCTAAACTGAATCATTTTTTTTTCCTATCAATTGAATATTTTGATTTATTTTGGAAATTTCCTTATCTTATTTGATCAAGGTTCAGTTATCATAGTGAATGATGAAGCAACTATTTTGTAAGATATCTTATGATAGAAATAGAATATGTTCTGGTTAAGCTTATTGGGGTTGTATGCATTGTTTTCCCACATTTTATTTCTACAGTTGTATCTTATTTTTTCTCGACTTTGTGTTTTTTATGTTTAGATACTTGGAGAAAAGATGTAAAACCTTGTGATATTGAGGATGCAATCAACAGTGCAGCACCTGGGAAACTCAGAGTTGTATCAGTTTCTGAGGTAGTAGTTGTTTTAATGAATGGTGGTTACCCAAGCGGAAAAATACTCCTTGATAACAGCCAACTGCAAAGCTTATCTGTAGTAATTACTCCTACATGCTTATAACTATTGTTGAATTATTGTAGGTTTCGCGTGTATTCCATCCCAACTTTTCTGCAAAATGGAGGTGCTATTTGTATATATTTCCTTTGAATGATCAAGAAAATGAGAAGCAATGCCGTGAGAATGAGAAGGAAGTTGAGAATTTTAGTTTTGCTAGAAACTGTAATGAGCCAAGTAACAAGGGTGTTGAAAGCAGTAGTTTGGGAAATGTTGAGAATTTAATTATCGGCAATAATAAAGAGTTTGAAGCAGCAAACAAGCCAACCTGTTTCAGTGTATGCCGGGTTAATCAACTACTACGGCATCTAGAAGGAAAATTATTATCATACAAAATGTTTGCACGTGATACTAAAGCCTCTAGAAACATGTAAGAGTCAAACAAAGTTGACATCATCAAGAAACTCATAGTTGAGATGCTGTGCATATTGCCATACTCTTGTTCTTTTGGATTTATTAAATATATCTGAATCTTATATGACTTTTGCAAGAACTGAAAACTGACAATTTGGAGGACAATAGGCTTGAAAGGTTGGGTTTAAACCCTAGCAACCCAAACCAACCTCATAAGAGTTCTGTTGGTAGATTAATTGTGTTTCATATACATCATGTAATTTGTGTTGTACAGAGTATTTTTTTTTTCTTTTACCCCGTAAGGTATCTGAGCCAGTTGTTTATTATCATTGCATTTGCCATATAACCGTTATGACTTTTTTATTATTTAATTTCAGAGGGCCACCAACGGAGTGCTTCATGTACCATGCTCGAGCTGCGGAAAAGAGAATACCCTGTTCGGTAATTATCTCTTGACTGTCATCAATGTTGCACACTTACTTTCATTCCTCACTATTCACCCGAGAATGAACATGTCTGTAATTTTCCTTTCATGAGATTCAAAAAGATTTTGCGTATAGGCTGCACGTGCAATTAGATAAATAAGCTTTTCTCCAGTTTGTGTTGCTACAACTTCATCTCATGTTGAAGCGTACCTTCTCCTAGGTATTATCATACGAATTAATATATAACTTTGGATTACTTAATTCCAACATTTCCTAAATTTGCTAGACTGATAAATAATTATTTCATTACAACTTTATAAATAGAAGGGATTGAAAGAAGTTGATAAAATATTTAATTCCAACTTATCCCTATTTTTGCAAGCTTGATGAATAATTTTCCAGAAACAACTTTGCAAGTCGAGAAGGGATTGAGTTAAGGTTAACAATTTACTAATAAAGTTAAATCTTTTGTAGGTTCATGAGGAAGGAAGGAAGGTTATGTGTGTTGAGTTGGTTGCAAATCGATTCCTACGCAAGGTATACACTGGTTTTTAGAATACCAGATCACATTGTCTGTTTCAAAGTTTATAATGGCATCGCATCGTGTGGTCACTGTTTCTCCAACTTGCATTCTGATGGTATGTAACCAAATATGACAGATGGTCCGTGTGCTTGTGGCAACCTCTATAAGGGAAGCAGCTGCTGGAGCAGAAGAAGATGCATTGCTAAAACTTATGGAGGCTACCTGTAGACGTGCCACGGCCCCCTGCCCCCCCTGATGGGCTATGTCTTGTTGATGTTGGCTATACTGATTTCAACCCAAAAAATTGTCTCATCCCATGAGGTGTGTTGTAAGTTCATAGGTCAGTTTTGAGTTTAGAACTTAAAATTTGGGATTCTTCAGGATGGTGAGGCAGATGAGAAGTGTAGCATGTACGGAAAATGTGGTCTTAAGCCTAACCATAGATGTATGACTCAATTCTTTAAGAGGATTGCTTCAAGTGTTCTTAAAGTCAATTTAATTATTCACATCGGATTGAATGTTCAAGAATAAGCTATGAAGAGCAAGAATGAATATTTTTATTCACATTAACTATTTACAGTAATATATATACAATAAAAAAAGGATTAGATGAGTATAATGATCCAAAAAATAAATCTTAAATTAAATAGTATTTTTAAATTTTGAGTATTATAGCTAGGACTTTTGAACATCATAAAATTTTGTTTTTTCGATAGCTAAAATCATAATATTTATATAAAGTAGGGATTCAATGATGGTAATGGTCATATATAAATAATGGAGTCGCCATGTATTGGCAGGATAGATATGCCACATGTCAATAAATTAGGTTGTTTATATCAGTTACAAATTTAAGATGTTGCAATATTTCGAAATTCTTAAAAGAAGGTAATTAAGTTTTTTTTTTTTTTATACTCAATTGAATATTTAAATTGTCAAAATTCAATAAATATCTTTTGATCGATGTTGACCGTTAATTTTATTGATCAAGATGATGTGGTAATTAAATTTAACTTTTTTTTATTTTTGTCAACTAAGACGCCACCTTGATGCCACGTGTACCACCATCATTCTTTTTTGTTGCTTTTTTCTGCACCCTAGTTTGTTTGGTTACTTTTCCATTTTGAATTTTTTTTTTTTTGTTGAATGAAATGTTTAAAAAAAAAGAAAAAAAACTAAGAAAAAAAAAAAAGAAGCAAAAAAACTGAGTGTTAAAAAAAAGAAACCAGAAATGAAAGCCAAAAAAAGAGAAAAAAAAGGGAGGGTTGATTGATTTTTTAAAAATTGAAGCTGTTTTTTTATTTAAAAAATTTGTTGTAATACAGAGAAAAAATAAAGGTTTATTAAAGTTTACAAGAACAAAGTTTTTGAAGTGGTTTTTTTTAAAAAATTGAAGAGAAAAAAGTACAGTGAAATAAAAGGTTTATTAGAATTTGTGGTTTGAAGAAGGGTTGTGAAAGTGGGAGGTTTTTTTTAGAAATTTTTGAGAAGAAAATTTTGTGAAAAATAACGTTCAACGATTAAGTTTTAAAGGTTAAGTTTTCTTTTACAACTCACTTAATTACAAAATTGTAAAAAAATTTATTAAATTAATTTAGTTATAATAATTAAAAAGTCAATTCAATAAAAGAAATGATGATAGTACACAAGTATGAGGTGGTGTCTTAGTTGACAAAAATGACAAAACCTTAGACAACCACAACAACCACAAGTCTACAATTTGCGATCACAATTCACTTTCAAACATTATATATATTAATTCGTTTTATCAAAGTTGATATCAAATTGGAAGGGTTATCGTATCGTTTTAGAACAAGTTCGAGAAATTTTTCACCTTTATTTATATAACATTTTACATTATACGTTAATTTATCGTATATATTAATTAATACAATTAATTATTTTCTTATTTTTTTAAAAGTTTGTAATGTTTCATTAATAATGTGATTATGAAATTAAAATATAATAATATATAAATTTAGTTTTAAAATATATATAATTGAACTTAATTTATTCAATTAAGTAATATATTAAATTTACTAAATTATATAAATTCATTTTAAATATTTACTATATATGTATATCGCATTTGTAAAAGTGACAAATTACTAACAATTTTATACGATACATGAAGACAAATTGAACTCAAAATCAACAATTCATAAAAAACTTGGAAATTTTCTTTGACTTCATATTGGACATTTTTTATGCAAAGTTTGGTTGGTGGTGGAGTCAATCGATTCACCTCATTTAGAGCAAGATGAAGAGTCGATGGTAGTGGTCGAAATGTGGTGAAAAGTGAATTCCTACTTAAAAAAACCCGAGAGAGAAAATAAAAAAAATTAGAAAAAGTAATTTAACGATTTTTTTTTTTGTGAATTACAAATAACGATTAACGCGACTCATAAGAATATTCACAATATAATAGTTTAAATTAAAACACTTTGATTGTTTAATGTTATTTGAAAAAAGTAATTGTCTAAAAATATCTATCAAATTTGTTAAGTCTAAACGAATAATAATAATAATAATATTTAAGTTTAGTGTTTTGTATGAAAATAAGACTTAAATGTTGAAGAAAGCATAGTTAATTATAGTTGTGGTTCATAGACCTACTGGCATTTTTAACATAAACAGCAGCACAACAACCGCCAAAACGGATGATTCAGCCCCTTGGCCGTCGTCACGGGTGGAGCTTGTTGTTTCATTGCGGTATCATCATCACCTGTAGGTGGCTTTAGATCCGCCAGAGAGAGAGGTTGTTGAACGGTGTCGTTTTCTTCCATTGCAGTGTCATCATCATTTCCATGGGAAGAGCTTTTGGATTTGGAGATGATTTTAAATATTAAATATTCATCACTTTTGGTTTCATTTTGGTATCAAATCAATTAGAATTTATTAAATTTGTTGATGCAATTTTCTTAATGTTTTTAAAAATAATATAATTAGTTTATCAAAAACTTAATACATGTTTTTTTATTTTTCAAAATAAATATTATTTATTAAATTAATTTTTTCAATTCAATTCTAATTTCGTTAAAATTATGATAATTTTACTGTAAAAGAATCTATAAAAAATATATTTAATTCCATTTTCAAATTTTAATTAATTAAATAATAATTCAAAATTAAATTAATTTTCATATTATTTCCATACTAAGCGAGAAATCACATTTATTTTCTGTTCATTTGATGTATCACACGAGATAAAAACAAAAAAACTAGTATATATATCCTTTAACAATGTAAAAAATTCAAAAAAAATGTGACAATTGTTTTGCTGGAGAGTCAAAGATTCATGTGGGCAAAGATCTTTCTTTTCAGCTTTTGCCTTTAAATTTTCTCATCTCTTTGAACCTGTCTGTTTCTTTTTCAACAAAACCACAAATTATTTGCAAAATTAGAAAAGCATTTGAAAAGATTTTAAAAGTTTTAATTTTAATTATTATGTATTTGTAAAGGGTAAAAGTCAAATTAACAAAAATCGTAAATATTAAGAGCTAAAATCATGTTACTCGTTTTTATGTTTTATAAAAATTTTGTATTTAATCATTGTATTTTAATTTGATCATTTTTAATTTTTATATTTTTTAAATTGTTAAATTTATTAAATTCTATTATTTTTAAAATCTGATATGTCACGTCATATCAACGTGTTAATACTCACTAAAACCCCACTTAATAAATTAATGACTACTTTTAAGTCAAAACTAAAATTTAAAATTATAAACATGAATTCACTAAAACCATTAATGACTACTTTTTGAGTCAAAACTAAAATTTAAAATAAACTGCTACAATTTGAGTCATTATTAAAATTTCATAATATGAAAATACAAAAATTAAAATTGATGAAACCGGAAAGTAAAAACTAAATCTGACTAAATCTTGTACAAAGTAAAGAAGTAGTAACAAAATAGGTTAATTTAAGCAACATTAAATTTTGAAGTACCAAAACAGGAGAAAGAGGCAAAGGGCCAACAACAAGAGCATGACAGTGCAAAGACATCCCCACCTCATCCTCTCACTCACCCTTGACAATTATCCTTTCACTTTCACGGACAGGGCCAAAATAATATCTCAATACCAATAATGCCAATGTTCCTTTCATTATTTTTCTCCGTAGAAAATAAAAAAGTCAACCGTCAAACTCAAACTGAGTTTGAGCCTGTCCCTGTCCCTGTCCCTGTCCCTGTCCCTGGCCCAGAGTTGGGAGCAGACGCATCTGATGCTGTTTTTACCTTTAGTGGTCTTATCCCCCTTATATCTACACCCCCTGTTTGGCTGAATAAGTTAAGATTCAATGCCAACAATAAGTAAGATAAAACATAATAAAAAAAAGTGTAAGGGCTATCTACATTACAATCCCAGAAAATATATGATCTTTACCATCAAAGTTTTTAAACATTAGATTGCCACTACTCCTATTTCTTCCTTTTCAAACTTGGGTGGATTAAAGAATTTAATAAAGAATTCATCCTCTATATATTTCACTTTCACCTCTTTTTCCCTTCTTGCTATCTTGGACCAGAGAGTTCCATGGCAAAGGAATCCAAAGAATGTTCATCATCATCATCATCATACATTCCTGTGCCCAACATGTTGCTTGATTCATCATCATAACTTCTTTCATCATGTTTTGATCCAGTGGTAGGGGGCGCCTTACTTTTGTTGCTGAAGTTGTTGGGAAAGTGGTTCATGGTGGAATTGCTGTGATCATGAGATGCTGCCCATTTCTCAGCAAGCCCATCGCCTTCGAGCATCCGGACCACTTCAGACATTTTCGGGCGGTGGGCTGGAAGGTACTGAGTGCATAGCAAAGCCACTTGGAGCATCTCCCCCACTTCAATCCTGTCATAGTTGTTCCCTAGCTCTCTGTCCACCAATACTTCCTCTTTCTTCTCTTTTTGTATTTTCTTCACCTGTAACAACAATATCTCTCTTTTTATGCTTCAAAAACTGGTTTCAACCTATTAGCATGAAAAGGTAATGTAGTCCAATGCATTTAGATCGAAATCCACAGATCAATACCGGGTTTCTTTAAATCTAGCATGCCTATGAAGTTGGTGATCATGCAAAACAACCGAGCTAATACTAATAGAAAGCAAGAGTTTAAGATTACTATAGTTTCCGAGTAAACTAACCCACTCAAGCATTGCTCCTTTCTGGCTAACTGTTTTTCCGAACTCAAGAGCCCTCATTCCCGTTATGAGCTCTATCAAGAGAATGCCAAACCCAAACACATCAGTTTTCTCCGAAGACTGGCCAGTTGAAAGGTACTCTGGTGCAATGTGGCCAACAGTGCCACGGACAGCAGTGGTGACGTGGGAATCAGCATGATCAAGGAGCTTTGCAAGGCCAAAGTCACCAACGATGGCTTCACAATAATCATCCAGAAGAACATTAGCTGCCTTCACATCTCTGTGGATTATTTTCGGATCACATTGCTCATGTAAATAAAGAAGTCCCCTCGCAGCTCCAATTGCAATCCTCTTCCTCATATTCCAGTCTAGAGCTGGTTTTCCTGCCAAACCAAACTCATTTACAAGGGATGCTAAATTACAGTTAAGAAATCATTTTCAAATTTAATACGACTACATTATGCCTAAGACTTGTTTGGATTTTTGGCAAAGGGGCAATATAATAGCTTGTCATTTCCAGAATTAGACTATAACCTATTCTACTAATCCGTTGTACTCTGTAAACCACGAACTATAGTAGCTATAAAACTTGAAAAAGCTAACTTGGTAAACATTTATAAAAAATCGCAATTAGATGATGCAGATAAGGGGTCCTCTTGGTATTTATCATTTCATATTCAGCCCCACCAAAAAGAAATGAAATACAGTAATAGCTTATGAAGGCGGATTGTAAAAATGAATTCCTACAAGAGTTAGGCCAACATATAATGAAGACTATTGTCAGCTAGAAACTATTTTGAACAGTAAATAATTATTATTAAAAAAGGAATAATTACTACAAACATGGACGGGATCCACAGACTGGACAATAATAATCAGAAATAGTAAAATCAGACATTGAAGTTGTGCAGTTATTCGACAAACAAAATAGGTAATCAAATTGTCCAGCATAAGAATTCAATGAATGAAGTTTTAGCAAAGTAAAGCTAGGACCAACCTCTGAGCCTGGATGCCACACTGCCATTAGACATGTAAGGGTAAACAAGAAGTCTCTCATTAGAGGTAGCACAATATCCAATTAAACGAAGCAGATTGCGGTGAACTGCCAAGCTGATCATCTCCAACTCAGTCCTGAATTGTGATTCCCCAAACTTCCCGTCAAGTCTTTCAGCCGCTTCACTGCCACAAGAGTATCATCTCCTAACTTCCCCTTGTAGACATTGCCAAAACCTCCGGTGCCTAGAATGTTCTTGGAGCTGAAGTTATCTGTAGCAAGCTGGAGTTCCCTGAAAGTGAAGTTTCTAAGGTTACCTAGGCTTATGAGGCCTTCTTCTTGTTTGTCTGCAGTATACGTGTGACAACATTAAATCGCATTAAGTAAACATAAAAAAGAAAACTTTCGACATCTAGTTAGTTGTTGTCACCAACCACTAATATTCAGAATCATTAGCCTTTTTCGTTTGTTTCTGTGCCAAAGTAGCGCAAATGAGAGGAGTATGAGAGTGGCAAAACTGAGGCTGATTCCAAGTGCAATAGCTAACTTGTTGGATTTTTGTTCCCCTGATTCACGAGGCAAAAAAAGAAACATATATAAAAAATAAATAAGGAGAGGACAAATAGCTGTGGAGAGTTACAAGGAGGGTTTGATACCATTTGATGAACCCAGGGAAAATGAAAGGGGATCAGCATTGACAGATCCAGAGCACACTTCAGTTGAGCTGCTTCCACAAATCAATGGATTTCCCACAATACTACAATCCACGTACCAATAGGCAAAATTAAAACTAAATTCTAATAATTGACCAGAGAGCTATAGCAAATAAACCATACTTGAAAGTTCTAGCAGGGAACTTGGGTACAGGTCCACTGAGATTGTTATAGGAGAAGTCCCTGAAACACCAATTATCAGATTCTGAAAATCAAAAGCAGGGTTCAGGTAAAATGTTAAAGAAAGAGATGGGAAAATAAAGAAATTCACACTCACAAAAAAGCAAGTTGAGGGATTTTTGCTAAAGATGCAGGAAAAGGCCCAGACAAGCTATTGTTGTTCAGCCTCCTGCTCTCATTACAGGCCAAAACAAACAGAAGTTTAAATACAAAACATATAAACTTTTGTTTTCCTTCCTTTCAACTCTACTAAACAGGAAACAAGTGAAAAGGAACTTACAGGTATTGCAAACTATTTAACTGTCCAAATGACCCTGGAATTTCACTGGAAAAACGATTGTTGGATAGATCCAGAGTCTGCAGTTTGGGAAGAGTCCCAAGCTCGGGTGGGATTTTACCAGATATGTTATTGTTTTGCAGCAACCTTCAAAATCACACCACTAATTTACAAAATAAAACAAAACACAAACTTAAACATTGCTTAAAACTGTAACGTCTTCTTACACTTGGCGAAGATTGGTGAGATTTCCTATCGTCCCGGACAAAGTTCCTGATAAGGACTGACTTGGTGCTCCCCTGAAAAAAAAATAACCCCATTAAAATGATGAAACAGCTAAAACATTTTAGCTTACATGTAAGATGATTTCGAAGCAAGCAAGCAGAAAGAAAGAGAGACTAACAGGCCAATAACAAGGTTTTCAGAAGAACAAGTGATCATTGCCCAGCTACAAGGATCGACAGAGTATTCATCCCAGTTATTTAACACCCCATGTGGATCATTCAATTCCCTCCTTATACTTATCAATGCTTCCACTACAATCCCACCAGGAAACAAAATATTAAACCCCATATGAAAGAAAAGGACAAAAATTACTTTAAAACGTGTTCCTTACCTTCATGGTTACGAGGCTCATATGAAAAAGAAACAGTAGCAGAAGAAAGGAGGAAGAAGAAGGAGAGAAGAAGAAGAAGAGAAAGACTCATTTTCAAGACTCAATAATAGTAAAACTAGATAAAGATGAACATTTTCTCTGGTTTTATATTTTGGGTCACAAAGGAAACACACAAAAAAGAAAAAGAAAAAGAAAAAGAAAAAGAAAAAGAAAACCTTGTCACACTCTGCTGCCAAGCTTCCTTTCTTGGGTTCATAACAGAGTCCCACCCTTTTTCTCAGTCCACAAACACAACTTTTGAAAGAAACAATACTTTAAATTTTATATATAAACAAAATAAACAAAGTAAAAGTCTCCATTTTCCCTTTTGTTCCTATAAAACAAAAGAAAATAAAAACTGAAACAGAAAAAATCAGGTGGATGATACGGGTGTCAGGAAGAGAGTGTGCAGAAATTGAGAGAGACGTGAGTACTGTAAATTTTGTACTCACTGGACTCCACTGCCTCACTAACATGCACCCTCTTTCTCTTCTTTTTAATTAATTTCATTCACTTTTTCTCTCCCACCCAAAACATAAAAACAAAATTAAAATAAGTTTTTGGGAGCAAAATAAATATTTGTTGAAAATTTTAAAATTTGATATAGTTGTGATTTGAGTGGGTTTTTTATTTTATTTTTTGGCAGAGGCTACAACCGACTCATCATTATACCCTACGTTTATTTTGCTATTTCTTTTAGTATATGTAGTGTGTGTTTTACTTTTTATTGGATGTGAAATATGACATGAAATATGCCTGCACCCTTCATTGTTTTCCCTAAGAAGAAGAAACCTAAAATACAGAAATTATTACATTTATTGAACAACCATTTTCCCTATTTTTTTTAAAAAGTAATCTAAACAATATATTTAAAAAATTTAAATGGATGATTATAATTTTTTCTTATATTACAATATTATTATAACATTTAATTTTAATATTATCATTATTTTTACATTAATTAAAAAATAAATATAATGTTCATTTAAACTCACCTTAAAAATAATAAGAATTTAATTGAAATCCAATAAGTGTTTCTCAATAATGTGAAAACGAATAGTAGGAATTTAGTTTTTTTTTTTATAGAAAGGAATTTGATTTAGTTATTGTTACATTAAACATTTAAATTAAACTTAAATTATATCGCATCAACAATGGAAGTAAAAAATTTAATGTATTAAATTTATAAAAAAAATATAAAAATATAATTAGTAAAATCGAGGTAATAAAATTTATGATATTTAATTTTGTATTTAATTTTTAAATAATATTTTATTAATAAAAAATATATTGCATTTTTAAACGCATACGCAAGTTAAAGTCCATTTGGTTGATATATATTATTATATATAATATTTATTATTAGTTTCGATTAATCAGATAATTTAATTAATTAACTGCTTTCAAATTAAGTTAATTGATAATTGAATTTTTATAAAACCCAAATGGATTAATTTCAATGGTTAATTTGATTTTAATAGAAATTAGTTTTTTTTATCTAATATAATGTATGAATTTGGTCGTATGTATTAATTAAAATTTTTAACATTTCACCAATATTAATTTTGAAAAATTAATAATAACTAATATTAATATGTAATTTGTAGAATTGTGATATTTTGTATTATGAAAAGTATAGATAAATTAAAATACTATTATTAGAATAAAAATTAATAAGGTAATTGTAATTTAAAAAAATATACTTCATAATTTTATAAATAATTTTAAAGGATAGTTTGGTTTGATAAGAAAAAGAAAGTAAATATTATAAATCACATTGATGGTCCGATGATTAAGGGTATTTATCGCTTCAAGTGTGACTTGAATTCAAGTCATGCTAATCGCGTTTGTTGTTCGGATTTTACCTTATTATTATAATTTACCAAAAAAAGTAAATATTGTTAAAATTACGATTATCTTAGTATGTGGGGATGAAAAACAACATATTCCACGATTTACAGCTCATAAATAAGGACTAATTTAAATTACTTATTGAATTTATAGGTATCATTTCATAATTTATTTATTATCTTTAATGAATGGGTTCCACCAATTAAACTAATGTTATTCATGAAGTGTCAATCAATTAGTGGTGACACTTGTCACACAGAGAACTCATTACCTTATTTTATATATGATTGTAATATTCATAACATATTAAATGTATCAAAAAGTTAATGATTTTTTTTAATTTATTGTCATGTGCAATGCATGGGTTGAGTTGGTTATGTATGGTAATTGTATAATTTTTTAAATATTATAAAATATTTTTTAAAATATTTAAATAATTTAGAATATATTATATTAATAGTTTTAAGATTAGAACAATAAAAATTGACATTTCATTAATATTATATATTATTTTATGGGTTATTTGTTAATATATAAATTTAATTTAATTAATATTTTTAAAAATATATTTTAATTTTAACAAGTAACTCATTTTACTATTGTAAAATTAAAAGTTAATTCAACTGATTGTAAAAAACAATATATTTCAATTACATAAATACTTTTAGTAAAAAGATAAAATATTTAAAATCAACTTAATATTTAACCTATGAAAAAATGAATTGAATAAATTTAATAAGAGAGGGATTCACTTATGCTTATACTGTTGTAAAACTAAATTGATATTAAAAAAAATGAAGTACAATTTACCCCATTAAAAAAGTATAATTTAATTTTTAATAATAGCTCACTCTTAAAATATGAAGAGGTTTGCTTGCTTGGCAGGTGTTTTCTGTAGGCCCTTGTGGCTTTGAGTGTCGTGGTTGTGGTTTTCTATGGTCACTCTGGTTTTGCTTATGGAATCTAGTTTGGCTGAGTTACGATTGGATGATGAGGATGAAAGGGAAGAAAATGAAGGATGGAGAGTTGAGCAGGATGTTTTTGAGTCGGAGATCGTTTCATATTTAACTTTGGTGGGTTGTTTTCTGACTCCAAAAACTGTAAATTTCTTTTCTATGAAGACTACTTTGGCAAATCTATGGCACCCACTTGGTGGGGTTACGATCACTTATCTGGGGGAGAAGAGGTTTTCTTTCAGGTTTTATTTTACTATGGATCTTGAACGGGTGTTAAATGGAACTCCATGGACTTTCAATAATAATTTATTGGTTCTTTACAAGTTAAAGGAAGGAGATGACCCTTTGACAGTTCCTTTATTTTATACTACATTTTGGGTTCAAGTACATAATTTGCCAAGTGGAATGTATACAGAAACTATGGCAAAGCAATTCGAGGATTTTATTGGCGAGTTTAAAGATTATGATGCTAAAGCTGTTGCTGCAGGATTACGAAATTTCATGCGAGTTAGGGTGTAAATTGATGTCCGCAAGTCTCTTAAAAGGAGGAAGAAACTCATTTTTCCATCTGGTAAGGAGGTTTTTGTCTCATTTCAATACGAGAAGTTGACTACATTTTGCTTCCTCTATGGCAAACTAGGTCATGGAGAAAGCTATTGCCCTGTTAGGATGGTTCATGGAAACAAGGAGTTGCCTTTTGGATGGAATATCTCGTTGAAAGCCACCTCAAGGAGGATGACGGATGGTGGTTGTGTTTGGTTAAAGGATGCCGACGGTAATTGAGAAGCAAGTTTGACAAGTAGTAAGAAAGGAAAGAGGCTGATTTTTGGGGATCCACATCTCCCTAATTTTATACGATCAGGAGGCGATATTCTTGGATTTAATTTGGCAGGAAAATCAATTGATGATTTGGGGAATAGAGAGGATGATTTTGTGGATATGGATGCAGTAGAGGAGGGTTGGCCCATTGTTAATACTGATGGAAAAAAAGGGTCCAGGTCTGATTATGTTTCGCACGTTTCTACTATGGCTGATTCGCACGAAGCACTTAGAGAGCATAATGATGGTTCTCACCTCAATTTATCGGCTGAACCTGCAAGACGGGTCAGCCGGGACCAATGAAGATTGTATGTTGAAACGTCCGTGAGCTGGGAACCCGCAGGCCATTCAAAGGCCCAGGAATCACCTGAGAGGTATTAATCCCCATTTACTATTTCTTTTGGAGACTAAGATAAGTGTGCGTAAGATGGAAGGAATACGTCGAAAGTGTGGATTTCCTAATGGCATTGATGTGCCAGCAGGCGGTTCAAAAGGGGGATTATGTTTGGGATGGCGTCAACATGAAAAAGTCTTGCTTAGAAGTTTCTCTCAATACCACATTGATGTGGAAATTATAGAAGATTAGAATGGGTTTAGGTGGCGCTTTACGGGTTTTTATGGACACCCGGAAAAGCGGTTACACAGACAATCATGAAATTTGCTTAAAACTTTGGCTCGAGATAATAATTTGCTTTGGATCGTGGTTGGAGATTTTAATGAGATCATTTATTCCTTTGACAAAAAAGAGGGGCGTCTGAGATCGGAGAGGAATATGTCTTTATTTCGCTCTACTCTTGAGGAATGTGGACTTACTGATCTTGGCTACTTAAGAACATAGTACACTTGAGAGGGGGGTAGATTTGCTAACACGATTATTCGGGAAAGAATTTATCGTTGCGTTGCTAATGAGAAGTGGTAGGATATGTTTTCGGATTATTCGGTTCATCATTTACGGCATTTAATATCTGATCATTGTCCTCTTATGGTTACAACGATAGGGGGTGTCTTCCACACTTTAATAGAGGTGATCGGCAGTTTCGTTTTAATGCCAATTAGATTCTGGAAGCTAGTTGTGAAAGTCTTATTGCTAACTATTGGTAGTCGGTTTGTGACGATCTACCAAGTAAGTTACATGGGTTGGAGCGAGAGTTAAGACGCTGGAGCTTTACTATTAAAAATTCAAGAAGGCGTTTTAGAGACCATTTACTTAAGCGGCAGATTGCACTTCAAAACATGGATCCTACTGATTCAATTTTAGCTGAACTCACGGATATTCAAATTGGATTAAATCTTGAAGCGGACAAAGATGAGCGATTTTGGGAACAAAGGGTACGGGTTCAATGGCTGTAGCATGGTGATCGTAATACTACTTTTTTTCACGCTGTGACTACTAGAAGACGAAGACAGAATACTGTTCGGGGATTAAAAATGGCAATGGCACTTGGATTGATGATCAAGACGGTATGTTATCTATTGCTGTTGATTATTTTAAGTCTTTGTTTATAGCTTCGGACTTGGGAGATGAGACTCATATATTTTCTAAAGTTTAAAAACAGAATTCCTGATAATATGAACAATCAACTTTTGATGTCGTTTTTTGTTGATAAGATTTGGATGGTAGTTAAGGGTATGGGTCCTTTAAAGGCACCAAGAAGAGATGGTTTCCCAGCTCTTTTTTACCAAAAATATTGGCATATAATTGGTCAGGAGGTCAGTCATTATTGCCTTCGGGTGTTAAGAGGAGAAGTTACAATTGAAGACATTAATAGCACCCATATTGTCTTAATCCCCAAGGTTAGTAATCCTCGATCTATTACACAGTTCAGACCTATTAGCTTGAGTAATGTATTATATAAGATAATTTCTAAGGTCATTATGAATAGAATGATTGGACTATTGAATTGTTGTGTGCATGAGACACAATGTGCATTTATACCTGGGCGTCAAATTTCTAATAATGTTTTAGTGGCGTATAAGATTTTGCATATCATGAAATGCAAGAAAGGGGAAAGAAGGGGAATTTTGCGTTAAAGTTAAATATGGCCAAGACTTACGATAAGGTTGAGTGGGATCTTTTGGCCTGTATAATGCTTAGATTGGGGTTTCATAAGGATTGGATGACTCTTGTTATGAGATGTGTTGCCTCTGTTTCATATACTGTTGGTTTAAATGGTGTCCATAGTAATACTTTTGTGGCATCTAGAGGGTTGAGGCAGGAAGATCCCCTTAGCCCCTATCTTTTTTTGTTATGTGCTGAAGGGTTTTCGACTAGTCTGAATGCAGCTCAAGTGGATGGCAAGATTACAGGTGTTCGAATTGGTCGTCATAGATTGTCTATTAATCATCTCTTCTTTGCTAATGACAGCATACTGTTTGGGAATGCAACGAAGAAGGGGGCCGAAAGTATTCTGGGTATTATTTCAAGTTATGAACAGGCATATGAACAATTGGTTAATTATGATAAGTCTTTGATTTATTTTGGGAGTAATGTGGCAGAGGAAGCTAGAAGCGTGGTTAACGATATTATTGAGGTCAGAATAGCGTCGAACTTGGGGAAATATTTAGGGCTGCCTATGATGGTTGGGCGTAATAAGAAAAGGGTGTTTGTGCAATATGTTGACAGGATACGGAAAAGGCTTACTAGTTGGAATCTCTGTTATCTCTCTTTGGGTGGAAAAGAAGTCCTTATTAAGGCAGTGTTGCAAGCCTTACCTATATACGCGATGCAATGTTTTCTTTTTCCCAGGACTGTGTGTCATGCTATTGAAAATTTATTAAACAGGTTTTTGTGGAGAAATTTCAGATCGTTAAAGAGGAATTCACTGGAGCTTTTGGCAGTTTGCGTTTACCCAAACCCGTTGGAGGTCTAGGATTTCGTGATATGTCAAATTTTAATCTGGTTTTGTTAGCTAAACAGTGCTGGAAGATTTGGTCTCACCCAGACTGTCTATTAGCGCGTGTGTTAAAATCAAGATATTTCTATAAGTCAGACTTTCTTTCAGCAAGATTAGGTTCTTACTCATCACTTACCTGGAGGAGCATATTGAGTGCTAGATCGATCTTGGAAAGGGGCATAGGTTGGCGGATTGGTAATGGTGAATCTGTCAATATTTGGAATGATCAATGGATTCTGGGCCTAGAAATGAGAGAATTAGCTGCCAGAATATCAATATTAATTATATCACTGTATCTGAGCTTATTGATCATGATAGTAGTACCCGGAATTATCGGACAGTGAAGGAAATAGCTAAGGCTGAGCAAATTCAAGATATTCTTTCTATCCCTCTTGCTAAATCACCCATATCTGACTGTAAATTTTGGAGATTAGAAGGTTTGGGTTGCTACACTGTTAAAAATGCCTATAAACTACTGTTACAAGAAAAGTCTTATTTACAAACTGCTTTATCTACTCCTATGGTTGCTAAAACAATTATTTCCTTAAGGAACTCTGGGCTTTACATCTCCCTAAAAAGATAAAATTACATATGTGGAAATGTTACAATAACTTTATTCCTACTTTCAACAATCTTCATCGACGCCATCTTACTTCTAATACCTCCTGCATACTATGTGATTTGGAGGTGGAATTTGTGGATCATCTGGTTCGATCTTGCCTGTTTACTATTCAGATTGGGAGGTATTTGGGTCTGCCAAAAAATTCTATGGGACATTATAATGATTATAAGGAATGGATGTTTGAGTATTTTAGCCAGGCTGATGCTAGAATGAGAAGATTGATTGTTCTTAGCATTTGGTCTGTCTGGTATGCTAGAAACAAGCTTCTGCATAATGGGTTGCGGAAATCTGTCCAAGATATGGTGGGATTTATTCTGGGTTATTTGGCAGAGATTGATGAACTGCATCCCGTGTCCAACCATTTTAATGCTACAATTAAACAATTTTGGCAACCACCTAATTAGAATTTATAAAAAAAAAATTTGATTGAGCTTTCAACTTACAGGATAAAACATCTTAGTCTGGTGTTGTTGCAAGGAATTCAGATGGTCTCATCATGGGGGCGTGTCTCTTCCCTCACACCAACATTGCAAATGCTTTTATGGCTGAGGCTCGTGCGTGTGAGCTTGCGATTCGATGTGCCCATGAGATAGGCTTCAGACGGATTCATGTTGAGGGTGATTCCCTGACAATCATCAAGAAGTTACATGCTAAAGTAAAGGATTGATCTTTGATTTGCCCGATTGTTGAGGACATTATTTCCAGCTTGGGTTTTTTTAACAAAGTTGAATTTAGTTATGCAAAACGTGAGGCTAATAATGTTGTGCATACCTTAGCTCAGGAAGGCCGCCATTTGGCTGAGGAACGGTGGTGGATCGAAGAAGCACCGGATGTAGTCGAGAGAGTTATTGCGAAGGATCGTTTGATTTTTCTGTCCAAGCAATGATTTTGCTTTAGTGCGTCGGAATTTGCATTTTTCTTTCACTCCGATGGCTTTTTTAAAGCATTGTTCCATCTTCCAAGGTTCTGATGCAGTTTGATCTGTTGGAGATAGGGGAATGGTTTTGCTGGTTCTGTTTTCATGGGTTTTGTTTTTTTATTGTCTTTTCATTTTCTTTTGTATAGCTATTATGTTTTTTCTGCTGTTTGCTTTTATGACTTGTGTGGTCCCTATGGGTTGTTGGGACTGTTTTTCTACCCCTTATTAATATCAGCATTAAATTTCTTCAAAAAAAGGGTATAATTTAGCCAATGGAAAGTAAAGTGCTTGAAACGTCGTCATCAGGATGGTTTCTCTTTTGTTTTTTAGATCACCTTTTTTTAACATTATTCTAAACCAACCTTCTCTAAAAAAATTAAGGGTGAACTATAAAAAAAGTTACTTTTATTTATCTTAGGTTACATTTTAATCACTTATGTTTGAAATGTTACGTTTTAGTCACTTACGTTGTCGTTTTGTTACGAAGTGGTCACTCTGTCGTTAAGCTCCGTTATTTTCCTAATGGCAATCCTATGTGGCAGTCTAAATGAGTTTTAAATGTCAATTTAGATGTCCAACTGTGTTTTTTCTTTTTTAGTTGTAATTAATTTAAAATTTTCAATTAATTAAATTTATTTAATTAAAAAATTATTCTCATCCCAATTGGACATCCAAGTTGGCATTTAAAACTCATTTGGACGGTCACGTAGGATTGCCGTTAGGAAGGTAATGGAGCTTAACGACAGAGTGACCATTTCGTAATAAAATGATAACGTAAGTGACTAAAACATAATATCTTAAACATAAGTAACTAAAATGTAATATTAGACAAACAAAAGTAACTATTTTTATAATTTATCTAAAAACTAAATACATTTTCAAACCTTAAACGCTGCCGTCAGATAAAGGCACCACCTCTGCCCCTTTGGCTTAGTGCCACCATCACCAAATTACTCATGTAATGCTTTGAAGCCAAACACCGATCCAAGGGCGAAAGCAGCTCAAAATGAATTTTTTTTATTTAGGTATTTTAAAATTTTTAAAATTTTAAATTAGTAAAAATAAAATTTTATTTTGACTTTAAAAAATAATAAAAATTTAATTTAATCCTTTTAAATTATAAAGGTATAAATTATTAAAATAGTAAAATTATACTTTTATTATAGTAAAAATTAAAATTTAATTTCACCTCCTAAAAAAAAATTTTGGCTTCACCTTTATCCCAATCCGTTACTATCCTCCATTGGAACAACTCTGTTTCAATGTGTGAGGTTCTCCTTGACAATGACTATCTCCTTATCGTTAGGTTTGGAATTAAAAATGCGTTTGAAAAACGTTTTTAAATTCAAAAGCAAAAGTAGTTTTTTTTTAGTTTTTGCTTTTGATAAAATTATTTTTAATAATGCTTAAACAATAAAATGATACCTAAACTATACTAATTTTCCCAAATTGGCATCTAAATTTTTTTTGTTAGAACTGGTATCTAAACTACTAAACTATTACTCATTTTACCCCAATTATTAGTCCCGTTAGAAAAAACAATTAGCCAATCATAGCTTGCCACGTAGATATCTATTTATTTTATCCATTTTCTTATATTTTCTTCTCATCAAGTAATTTTTACCAGATTTTCTTATATTTTCTCATCAATCAAACTTCTAAAAAACTCCCACCATTTTATTATTTTCAAATTTAAACTATTATTACCATCTTCAACCTTTTAATCTTTTTTTCTTCACTCAATTCTTTCCTTACATTCGAAATGGATTTAAAAAGACTCAATTTAAAAAGAAGCTGAAAATTTATTGAATTTCGGGACTTTATATCTTATTTAATAGGAGGAAAAATTAAAACCAAAGCATAAATATCAAAGTACAAACTGCTAAACTTAAAAATGCAACACCTAGTGCTTTGGGGCTTTATCTCTCAAATACTTCATCAGCACATCCATAACAGAACCAAAATCTGCCTTTACTTGCATCGGCGGATTAGCAAACTGGTTTATCAATATATTCATTTTGTCCCTTATCAATACTGACTTACACTGGTGTAAGTAAGTTCTTTTTCCCTCAACCATCCTATTGAGCGTGTCAAGCAAGCAAGTTTGAGGAAAAAACTACTTACATCGGTTTATATACATATTGATACCAAATGTTTAGATTAAATCGAAAAATTATTATATATTAAAAAATTAATTACAAAAGTTGATTAAAAAATTACATAATTTATGAAGCTTCGGTATTATTGCGACTTAGCAAATAATATTGAAAAGAAAAAGTTCAACAAGCTTCATCATTAAAGCAATCAATGCAACTCCAGCTTGAAGATATAAAGTCCCGAAATTCAACAAATTTTCAGCTTCTTTCCAAATTGAGTCTTTTAAATCCATTCCGTTTAAATGTACGGAAAGAATTGAGTGAAAAAACAATTAAAAGCTTGAAGATGGTAGTAACAATTGAAGCTTGAAAATGATAAAATGGTAGGAGCTTTTTGGCTGTTTGGTTGATGAGAAAATGTAAGAAAGTCCAGTAAAAATTGCTTGATGAGAAGAAAATATAAGAAAATGGGTAAAATAAATAGAGATTTATGTGGCAAGTTATGATTGGTTGATTTTTTTAATGGAACTAACTGTTTGGGTAAAATGGGTAAAAATTTAATAGTTTAGATACCAGTTCTAATCGAAAAAAATTTAAGTACCAATTTGAGAAAACTAATATAGTTTAGGTATCATTTTATTGTTTAAGCCTTTTAATAACAAAAGACAATTTTAACCCTTATAAAATATTTTATATAATATTTATACTTTGTAAGTAATTACTTTCATATTGAAACTTATTTTAAATATATAATAATATTTTATTTTTTATTGGTTATATTTTAATATTTAAAATATAGTTTATGTATTTGAATTAAATTTTATAAATAATTAATATTAATTGCTTAGAATTTTTTTTAAATTTATATTTCTTATATTAAAATATTAACAACAAATTATAATAAATTATTTTTATATTCTTATTAAAATATCATAATAGTAATTAATTTGAATATCATTTAAATGCATATTTATTACTTTATAACACGTATAAAATGGACATTTTATTTTTCAAAAGATTTTTTGATAGCAATACTAAACATCCAAATCTTAAATCAAAATTTTCAAAAGTAGTCATTAAAATCATTTTTCCACAACACTTTTTAAAAGCATTTCTTAAAAGCAATACTAAATTAACCCTATCTCCTTATCGTTAGGTTTATCAAACAAAGTGCTTTTGACACAAAAAATGTTTTGGGAAAGCACTTTTTCGGCCAAAAAGAAATGGAGAAAATTTTAACTTTTTTCTCAGAAGTGCTTTTTGACTCAAAAGCATTTTTAAAGAACATTACTAAACTAGCCCTAAATCCGATGGAGCTAAGATGAGCTTCTTCTCCCTTTTGGCTTCTTCGTTTTTCATGTTTTTCTTATTGATTTGCTCTTAAAATTGAATTTTATGTTGTCTTCTCGCTACACCCATCAATCTCGACACCTATAACAATAACTTTCTTGTTATAGGTGTCAAGATTGATGAATATAGCGATGGGGTGTTGATTTATGTCAAGTGATTAGTGAATTTAACATTTAAAATATAATAACTTGATCTCAATTTAAAAATCATTGAACAATATTGATTTACGATATGGAATTAAGTATATTTTTTTTATTAAATTAAAGTATAAATTTAATAAAACTGTAGTTTATTTTGAAAATAGAATTAAGTTGTTGATATAGGTTAATTTTTACTTTTACAATTTAATAAAATTGTGTTAATTTATAGGAATTTTGAAAAAGTTGAATTTGGTTTTGGCTTTAATTTTATTCCAAATACCAAAATTTGACATTACAAATAGAATAAATGGAGAGGAATTATTCGTAACTTTGTTTTGATTATGTGCTTGAAATGCTTTATAGACAAGATTCATTGCTTTTAAATTCAAGAATCATTACCAACTTAACGAGTGGTTCTAGTGGAAAAAATGATGTTGTTCATTTTAAGAGTTCTGGATTCGAGTATCTATGTGTAAGATGTATATGCCTTGTCAAAAGGTTAAAAAGTTTAATACATACTACTATGTAACATGGTTGAAATCTTAAAATTTCCTTTTTTGTTAAAAAATTTATAATATCATTATAATTTTAAATAAAAAATATTTTTTTATTTTTTCAAGTAGATAGCCTAAATTAGGTTAAATTTGTTAAGTATAAAACTAAACATATTTTTATATGTATCAATTCTTAATTAATCGTACATGGGTTTTTGGATAATTGTTAGGCACGATAGAATCTGCCCCTCACTACCTGTAGCAAATCAGATTAAGGTATATTATATTTAATTAATGTATGAAAATGTAATTATAAATTTTTAATACAAATATGTCATATCATCAAAACATACTACGAATATATAAAAATATTAAAATCGAGAAAATTAGTGGCGGAGCTAAAAAAAATTTTGGGGTTAAAATTAAATTGAATTTTTTACGATAGTATAAATATAATTTCCTTATTTTAATAGCCTATATTTTTATTATTTTAAAGAGTTAAATTAAATTTTTATCATTTTTGAGGGGGTCAAAATGTAATTTTACCATTACTAATTTAAAATTTTATAAATTATAAAAGGCCTAAATTAAAAATTTACCATTTTAAGAGGGCTATAATATATATACAAAAGGGAAAATTGTAAAAATCTTAAACCTTGAGAGAGTCTACTTATATTTTTGAGAGAGCTATAGTGTAAATTTACAAAGGATTAAATTGAAAAAAATTTTTTTTACCCCTTTTGCCTTAAGGTGACTCCGCCCTTATAAGAAATATTATGTAATGTAAACATACAAAAATTAATATAAACACTACACGAATATATATGTTTCTCTAAATCAAATCAACATTATAAATCATGTAAAATTTGAGATACATTAGGATAAATGCATAGGATTGTATAAAATTGTGATTTTACGTCATTTTTATTCTTTTCAAATATGAGAATGACAAACATATTTTTTTCTCCTAATATATAAATTTACAATATTTTAAAAATACAAATATTATATTAATATAGTGTAAACACAATATAAATACATTTGCATATCTGTTTGAACATTTTCAAATATTTGAAAATGAGGGAGATTGTTGGAACATTTTTAGATATTTATAGTGTTCCAATAACTATAAATGAATGAGTGTAATTAATCAAAAGATAAATCTTTTGGTCATTAGTTAAAAGTTATGTCATTTGATTTTTAAAAGAATTATAATTATTTAAATAATATTATTTGAATAGATATAATATTAAATGAACAATTATGTGTCTTTTTAAAAATATTATTATTCATAAAAAACACTTATTGAAATATGTTCTTATGAGGAGACATGAAAATTCCTATAAATAAGAAAAAGATTTCATTTAGAAACCACACCAACAAGTTCTAATATTCTTTCTATCTTTCTTCCATTCTTTTAATATTATGATTATTCTATAAAGAATTACTACAGAATTTCTTTGTAGAAATTGAGTTTCTTGTTATTCATTACTCAATGCTTAGTGGACTATTTTCGTCAGTGCAAAACGCAAATCATCATCAACTTCATTGTATTCTCGAGATTAATTTGTTTGAAACTTTTTTGCACACCAAATATAAGTGTGGACGAATATAACCTTAAAGATAGTAGCTTGATACACGCCTTGAAATCTTATCCTATTTCTTCATTTCTTGTTCGAGTTTCGTTTATATGTTCGAGATTTTCCTCACCGAAATATTGTTCTAACAATATCATCTATACTACTACTATATATATAAAAGGGTCTTCTTTTATGAGACCGGTTTATTTCATTGTTTTTTTACATGATAAAAATGAATTTCAATTCTAATCCCTTTATCTTTTTGAGAATATATAAGTAATTATATTTCAGTTTTGATCTTTATACTTTGCTTAAATTTGAGATTTAATCTCTATATTTAATTTTGACATAATTTTATACCTCAATTTTTATAACATTGTTTAACATTGTTTAACATTGTTTTTGAGAAATGTTTAACATTGTTTAACATTGTTTTGAGAAATGTTTTAAAAAGTACTTTGAAAAAGTGATTTTGAAAAGTAATTTTAAAATCTTGGTTTAAGATTTAAGTTTAGTATGACTGTCAAAAAGTACTTTTGAGAAATAAAATGTTCATTTTAGACACATGTTATAAAGCAATAAATAAATATTTAAAAAATGTTTAAATTAATTAATATTATGATATTTTAATAAAAATATAAAAAATAATTTATTATGATTTGTTGTTAATATTTTAATATATGAAAAATAATTTTAAATACTTTCTAAGCTATTAACCAAAGAAGGGAAAGTATCATGTATTGGAGGGGTGAAAACATAATTGAGCTGTTAAAATTGTTTTAGGATGGAAAAACTAAAAAATTTAACTTATCCATTTGGGAAAAAGTGTTTTTGAAAAACTAAAAATTTCCTTCAAAAGTTGTTTGTTTAACATTCCTTTTGATTCAAAAAATTTTTCATGTAATCACACCAATATATTAAAAAATATTTTTCATGTCAAAAGTTATTCTAAAAAACACTACTAAACAAAACCTAGTCTAAAAGTTTTATCTTTACTCAAATGCTAATGTGAATTTTTAAGAAATGGTAATACTGTTAAAACTCTTTGTTCAATTTAAGTAAACTACAATGTCATTTTTTGTTACATGACTATAAGTGAGTATTTTTTTTATCACACCAACAAATTTACCATTAAAATGTCATTTTTTACTACATGGATACTACGTGAGTATTTTTTAACTACACCAATAAATATAACAAAAAAAAATTTAACAATGTTATTGACTTGAATTTTAAATTCGAAAATTAGATGAATTAAATTCATGAAAATAAAAAAAAAATAAAATTTAATTTCAAATATGTAAAAAGTAGAAAGACTTGAAGTATTGTAATTTTAAAATTTTTATTTTTAATTTAACAAATAATTAACCCAATGCGAAACTATACTAGTTAACTTAAACAATTTACCAATAGTATCAAATAAATATATAAAATTACAAAAAAGAAATGGTAAAATACGATGAAAAACCTTTAGCAATAAATAGCCCGTGAGAACAGAATTAAATATAAAATTACAAAAAAGAAATGGTAAAATACGATGAAAAACCTTTAGCAATAAATAGCCCGTGAGAACAGAATTAAATTGAAGTCGGAGATGGAGTTTTTACCCACAAGATTTTGGTTAAATCCATACTTCAAATTTTCTAATGGAAGCTTTCGACGCTTACGAGGACAGCTTTTATAAAGATGTATAGATATATTTTTAAACCCTTTGTATGGAAAATGTTGAAGTTGATGCAGGTAAATGTGTTACTGAGGATTTTGTAGGTTTTTTTTATCTAAATAATATAAAAAAACAATTATTAATCATCAAATTGATATCTTTAAATTATTATTTACTAAAATGGCATGTTTAGTAAAGTAGAGGGACACTAAGTGGCGGCATCAGGAGATATTTTTGACACGTGTTTTTTTTATTTTTTTTTTTTTATATATTTAAAAATAAAAAATATTATTTTATTAGTGGAGGGACTTAAAGTGACGGCACCCTATGGTTTTTTATAGAAAAATACGAGAAAAAAAATACCTGACACTAGTGAAGGAACACCAAGTGACGGCACCAATGGAGGAATATCAAGTGGCGATACTAAAGGGTGTTTTGCCACTTGGCAGCACCCCATTGTGCCGTGTGTGTGTGTGTGTGGGTGGATTTTTTAAGAGGTGAAATTTAATTTGAGTGATTGAGAATTTTTTGTTGGTAAAAAATTAAATAAAATAATTTTTTTTGTTATAAAATAGAGGGAGAGGGGAGGGGAAGACCAACGAAAATTGAGTGAAAAAAGAAAGAAAGAAAGAAAGAAGAAGGAAGAAGGAGAAAGAAAAAAATGGTAATGTGTTTGTTTTTAAATTTAATTTTAAAATATTTTAATTTGTTAGTTAGTAATAGTAATGTGATTGATTTGTTATTATAATTTTATTTATTTAATAGATTGATTAAAAGAGTAATTAAGAGGAGTGGAAGAAATGTAAGTTTAATGAATATTTTAAGTTTGGTTAATTTTAAAATATTTTAATGGTTAGTTAATTTGTTTATTTTAAGTTTTTTTGTTTTCTTTAATTTAATTTTTAATTGATTTATTATTTAATTTTGTTATAGTTGAGTAAATTAAGAGGAGAAGAAGAAATGTAAGTTTCGTTATTATGTTATTATTACTTTATTTTAATTTAATTTTGTTAGTTAATAATTTTATTTTGTTGTTAGTAGTAGTAAGTAAAAAATATTGTTCATATTTATTGATTTAAAGTTTAATATGTTTAAATTTTGTTAGTTAGTAATTTTATTTTGTTGTTAGTAGTAGTAGTAAGTAAAAAACATTGTTTATATTTATTGATTTAAATTTAATAATGTTTAAAAAATTTAGTTAGCAATTTTATTTTGTTGTTAGTAGTAGTAGTAAGTAAAAAACATTGTTTATATTTATTGATTTAAAATTTAATATTTTTTAAAAAATTTAGTTAGTAATTTTATTTGTTGTTAGTAATAGTAGTAAGTAAAAAACATTGTTCATATTTATTGATTTAAAAATAATATAATAGTTTAAATATTTTTTTATTAAATGGTAAAATTAATAATTTTAATTTGATATCATATGAATATATGTATGTTTTAAATTTAAATTATATAAAAGATAAAAAGATAAAAAAATACTTCAATAAATTTATTATTTTATATAAATAAGAGATTTTTAATAATTTACAAAAAATTAAACCTAGCTAATTAATTATCAAAATATAATATAAAAATAATTAATTATCAAAATAATACCCCAATCATATTATTTACCAAAATGGTACAAAATAATTTTTTTTAAATATTTATTTTGTACCATTTTAGTAAATAATGGTGTGTGAATACTATTTTGGTATATAAAAATATATTTTGTACCATTTTAGTAAATAACATATTTTGGTATTTAATTATTATTTTTGTATTATATTGGTAAACTTATGTATTGAACTAATTGATAATTTTTTTTCAAGTTGCAGAATGGATTCATTAATTAACTTGGAACGTCCTCACATAGCCAAATTGGTGAATGCAGATACACACTAAGCCAATATGAATGTAAAAAAATTATTATTCGTTCATTATGTCATTCACGATATTATTATTTATTTACAAAATTAATTTTGTTTATGCTAACTATTTTTGTAAATTAATAGGAATAGCTCACGTATCGTTCATTGAGGGGTCGTGCATTGGGCCTAAAATTTCCCCCTCATGAATGTCTGCTTCCGTACTTGCGTGATGTTGGATTTGGATTAGCGGCATTGATCCAAAAATTTGAGTTAAGATATGACTTAATCAGTGCATTGGTGGAACGTTGGCGCCCGGAGACCCACACATTTCATCTGCCTTGTGGGGAGTGCATTGTGACATTGGAGAATGTTGCGGTCCAACTAGGGCTACCAATAAATAGTGTACCGATGATCGGTGTTAGTGCGTTTCAAGAGCCGACAACGATGTGTATGCAGTTACTAGGTCGCTCACCTAGTAATAACAATAACTTAATGTCGTTGTTATTTACATGGTTGAAGAGTAATTTCCAGCACTTGCCCGAACACGCAACTAAAATAAAGGTTCGTTGGGCCGTTAGAGCCTATATTTTGTTAATGATAGAGGGCATACTCATGCCGGATGCAAATAACAACAAGATCCACTTGATGTATTTGCCCCTATTAAGGGATGTGCAAAAATTCATTAATATAGTTGGGGATCTGCGGTGCTTGCCATGCTATATCGAGAACTTTGTCGCGCCACACACCCTTCTTTCCCGGGATATAGGTGGATGCCTAGTGCTATTGCAATCTTGGGCACTTTATCGGATGCCATTTTTGGCATCCGTTAGGCACCAAACATATGTTTTTCCACTCGTTAACAGATGATTACTATATACCCAAAATTTTAATTATTTGACATATTTTATTAATTATATTATTCTAACACGTTATTTTTTGTTTTTTTAGATGGAAAACAAAACCGGGGATCGAGAGGCAGTACACAGTTCCTATATATCGTTTGATGCTCTAGCAATATGCCGGGGAAAGGGTATGTTATTTATTAACATGTTAAATTATATTACTTGACTCGTGTTAATATGGTTGCATGTTACTAAACTATATTACTTTACTCTTATTAATGAGATGTTATTAATTATGCAGTTCATCTGGACCCCAATATACAGTCAGAAATCGTCGCTATTATTCCCGCCTCGATATTCCTCCACTCAGACCAATGGTATATTAACGCACCGATAATCAATTTTCAAACAGTGGAGTGGTATGCCGGGGATCGAGTACTTCGGCAGTTTGGTTGCAAACAGCCTATCCCACAATCGCCATTTCAATTAGGGTCTATCCATGGGATGAATAAGAAGGGGAAAGTAAATTGTGATTGGGGGAGTGTGCATGGACAATTTGTTTATGTGTGAATAATCGAATGATGCGAGTACCTCCGATGAAGTACACACCGGATTTGCAACTATCGGTACAGTTCATGCAGTGGTTTATTGAGGTTGGAAAATCATATTTACTTGGTGCTTCATCTACGATAATTCCCCCACACATGTTTCGACAATATCGCCCTATCATTTACCTTCTGCCCCAGAGCCACAGCTAGTGTCAGAGCAACAAGAAGAGGATAAAGAAAAGGAAGAGGAAGAGGAAGAGGTATTGGATGAGGATGATTCTTATCGTCCTGATTTTGCGGGATCGTCGCATATGCATAGCTCTTCAAGCCAAGGATACCAGCCTCAGTTTGACGAGCCACCGTAATACTTTACTCCTCCCAGGCAATACTCTACTCCTCCAGGGCAATTGGACCCTAATGATAACAATGAGCTTGACAAGCAACCTCGACATAAACGCCAACCACCACGAAAATATACCCCGAGAACCACACCATCTAATCATGGATACTAATGTTGTATTTAATAGTGTTTAAATTTGACTATTGATGAATTATAATGATGAATTTTAACCTATTTGATCATTTATTTATATTTCATAACATTAAACCCTAAAACCATAAATCATATACATGAAACATTTTTAAAAAACCATTAATTTTTATACGTTAGATCAAAGAGTAAATTAATTCTATAAAAATTGATTTATATATATTAACATGAGATAGATGTCACATTATTTAATTTATTTTATCAGTTACGCCAATTTTTAAAAATACAAATGAATATAATTTTCAATATAAAAATTAATTTTTTTATTTAACATGTATAAATTAATTTATTATTTTTTTATTAAAAAATAAAATATAAACTACCTCTTAATATAAAAAAAAATTTTACCAACTGATGTAGCATCAAAAGACATGTTGTTTTCGTTTGTTTTATTGCGAAGGATGGGAAGAGCAAGGCAAGCAAGCATGCAATGCTCATGAATTGACTATTACCTAATATATCTATAGCCTATCCTCTGTACCAGAGGCAAATTTAGAGGGGATAATTGGGATTTCGATATTTTAAAATATAAAATTTTTATTTAAATTTTTAAGTTTTTTTAAATTTTAATTTAATAAAATAAATTTATACTTTAATTTTTTTAAAAATAATAAAAATTTTAATTTAATTTTTTAAAATTATATTTTTTATTGTAATAATTATAATTTAATTTCGACATTTAAAAAAAATTTCTGGCTAAACTCCACTCTATACTAAACTTAAAATTGGTGAGAAAGGGCAAAGCGAAGCAAGCAACACATGAAAACTAAAAAGCAAAGCATCAGTTTGGAAATAAGCTAAGCTAGGCTCTACCTTAACCTCTCGGGTCTCGCTCCAGGCCCCATGAATCTTCAATTTTCAAATTTAATCATTAGCTATTGCCACGTCACAGTTGTTCAATATTAATTTTAAAATTACAAGTCAATAATATATTTATTCCAATAAATAAATTAAAACATATTGTAATTCATAATAAAACTTAGTGGGACCTTTATTTTCAATGCAGTTCGTTTAATCATCGTTATTTTTATACTAATTGTAAGTAAAAGTGTATCGTCCATTTAAAGAGATTCTTACAAAAAAACAAATTAGTGATTTACCTTCTCTTTTCTCTTGTTATAATTATCTTTTCGAATTTGAGTCTTTTTGGGTTTAAGTTTTTCGTATTTGAGATTTTTTGGTTCAAATTTTTCGTATTTATTCACTATAAAATAAGAAACTTTTGACAAATTAAATGAGTTTCCTTTATATAATGAAAAAAAAAATATGCTTACAACAAAATATAACCCGACATTTTATTTTTTTATTAAAAGACATCATAATCTGAATTCATATAAAATTTGAGAAGATATAATACTAAATACTAAAATATAATAATAATTTAAAAATATAATATATTACTTTAAATTCTAAAATACATAATACTTTTATGTACTAATATTTCATGACATAAATTATATGTCTAAGTATAAAAATTTAAAATTAAAATTTTATTAGCTATAAAAAATTATTTGTTTTGACCGTAAACTGTTTAAACTTATGTCCGTTCTTGATATTTTTGGGGGTCCTAAGTAAATAATAAAATAGGGTTTTAAGTTCTTTAAAAGTTTTAGAAAATTTTTTATAGGTCCCTTAAAAGTTGATAAAAAAAATTTTAGACCTTTAAAAGTTAAATTTTTTTCCGTGGTCCTTTAAAAATTGAAAAAAAAAATTTAGAATTCTTTCGATCTTGAATCTTGAACAACTGTATCTTCAGACGACTTCAGGGCCAAGCCTGTTCAAATCTAATTCTTTAAAAAAAAAACCCCTAATTTTCCATTTCATAACACAAAAGTTTAAGTTCTAATTTAACTTTTATTTTATATAATTTCTCTAATTGTTTTAACAATAGTTTAAAAAATGTTATTTGATAATATATAAATATTTCTTAAATCTAAATAATTTAAATTAGGAATTAAATTATCCAATATAAATTTATGTTCAAAATTTAGAAGATAACAAATAAATATAGAAAAGAACGTCAAAATTAGTCACTAATATTGTAGAGTTTTTTATGTTTGTAATAGTGGTATACCTGTCCAAGGGCCAAGTAGCCTATCCAGTCGGGCCGGATTTGGAGAAAGATTTTTTCACCTTTGATCGGTTTGATCTGATTTAAATTCAATTTAAATAATAAAAAATATTTTTAAACTTAAATTTAAATTTAATTATAAAATTATATAAAATATCAATTCTGAATATAATTTTTAATATTTTATTATTTTTTAAATAGTGAAATAAGTTTTTTGGGTAGGTCAGGCTAGTCCAAAAACAGGCCTAAATATGAAAAAATTATTATTTCATTATATATAAAAATATATAATTTGTTTATTAAGAAAAAACATTTGAATAAAAAAATAATTAAAGCTTTTTATAAAGATATTTAATTACTGTTTGATTATTTTATTTTTATTACTAAATTAGGGTTCGAGTTCAAGTTTTCCAGGTTTGGGTTTTTTTGGGTTCAAGTTTTTTAAGTTCGAGTCTTTTTGAGTTCGAGGTTTTAAAAGTTTGAGTTTTTTAATTTTTGATTAAATCGGGTTTAAACGAATTTAAAATAAAAAATATAAACGACTAAAAATGATACAATTAGAGAACATAGACTAACAATACGTTTAGTTGAGGTAAATGGAATAGGGTTGTAATGAAATAGAGATGTAATGAAATAAAACTGTAATCAGTAATTCAATTGTTTGGTTCAATAGAATGGAATGGAGCTGTAATAGTGGTTTTTTTTTTGTTTGGTTAAATGTAATAGATTTTGTAATAATATAAGAAAAATTGTTTAAATGACCAAAGTACCCTTAATAGAATTTTTTTAGGTAGATGATTATTGTTATTATTAAATTTTAATAAGATTATGATTAAATATAATTAATAATAATAAATAATTTAATCATATTTTAACAAAATTTTTGAAATACTTCGTCTCTTTTTGCTTTTATTAAATAAGAGTGGATCGGACTACAAAAGGCATTACATAGAATCCAAAACAAAGTTTACTTAACATGTTAAATTTTATTTGGTGAAACTATTGTATGTTAAATAAAAGTTTTATTATCAACATAGATTGTCGTTAATTTTGAAAACTCTTAATAGTAGTATCATATATATTCTTTGCCTTCATTCCTTTATTAATTCCGGGTTGCTACAATTTTATTGGTATTAGAACTCCGATTCAATCGATCTTTAAGAAGTAGGATTTGGAAAATTTGTCATTGTATGCATAGTATGGAAATTCTGGCTTAGCCCATTGAATTGTTAAAAAGTTACATTGTGTTAAACAATTGATTGTTTGTTGGCGTATTGAGGTAAGAAGTGTAAATACAGAGGAAAATCCGCAAATTGTTGAGTTGAGTATAAATATGTAGAAGATTATAAGGAAAAATGAAAGTAATTAATGAGAGTAAACAATCATAAAGGCTAGAGAATAATATAAAACTTTCATAATAAAAGAAAGAGAAACGAACAATTACAAAAGAGAATTTAATTTTCTTCTTCATTTGGCGTGGTTGTAGTGGTGACATTTTTTGGAGCCTCTTCCTCAGGGTCAATTCCTTTTGTGAGAGTAGGGCTAGTCAACCATGGATCTTGAGAATAGAAGAGCTTACATGATTCTCTCAATTCTTTTAGAAAATTTTCCCAGTCTTCGCTTGAGGGATTGAGAACATCGACATCAAGATCCAAATTTGTGAGTTTGCGCATGCAACGAAAATTTACATCAAACAGACCCATAACGACTTGAGCGTGCTATATCAAATTTGATCTTAAATTAGGTATATAGCTCTTGATGCTAGCCCTAGTCTCTACTTTATAGTTCTCCAGAGCCTCGTGGTTTCTTTTTCAAAGTTGCTCCAAGTTTGAAAGGCATTGTCCCTCTAACAAACAAAACATGAACAAAAATACCATCCGCTAACGCATTATTAAAGGTACAAATGAATTTGAATAGCTTTGCAAGGCATCCAATATTATTATTGGGTTATCTGATCAGTAAATTGTATCTTCTGCTGCGCTACTTTATTTGCAATAGTTACCACCCACGATGGTAACTTATAAATGATCTCAAGACACAATCACTTTATAACCTACCTCTCTATTGGAAGGCACTATTATTATATCCCTACCACAATTTGAACCCAATTGGCATAATTAGATAGGAGCCCTTGCTTACCTATAAATACTCCAATGATGAACATAGTAAGACTCTTTTTCACTCAAAGCCCTAATACGCTAAGCATTCATCTTGAGTCTCACTTCTTGTTCATCTCTCGACTCTAAAATGGATGAATCGATTTTTCTTGACACCCTTTCTCCTCTTTCTTTATCTTCGTTGATACTTTGTATCAAAAATGCTATATCTAACCATTTTAACATATAAGTATTAAATATTTTTTTATCATATTATTACACTAATAAAAAAATAATAATAGAAGAAGCAAAGCTCAAAATTTAATTATTTAGGAGAAATTACCTAACAGAACCATTAAAATTCAAAGTAAAAAAGGCATCACATCACCCTCCAAAAGAATTTCAGAAAACACTCACCCATCCCCGAAAAGGAAGCAGAGGAAAAAAAAAAGGCTTAAAAGAGAAGCAAGAAGACAAGAAAAAGGTAGTGAATCTTTTCTTCTTTTGCCTTCAAATAAATAATATGAAAATTAAAAAGACTGACCACAAATGCTTTTGGTTATGGAGAAGTGTGAGTGAGGGAGGAGTTTGGCAATAATAATTTTTAAAATTTGCTACTAAAGTTTTATTTTCAGCATAGGAATTCTAAAGAAACAAATATCAAATCTTTGTTGGAGTGCGTTTATTCTCTTCTATGGAATTGAGGCTTCCACGTTGGCAGTTATTTTCTGCTATTTCAGTGCATAAAATTATTAAAATAATTCCAGCAAAAAGAAAAGCAGAGCTCAATAGGATAACAGGCAAAAAAGCTAAACGCCCGTGCCCTGCCTCTTCAACACCTTTTCTGGGACCCACGATTTACAATATTTTTTTTTCTATTAATAAATTATATATTGACTTTGCGTGATTTTTTTTGTAAATACTCATTGTACAATTATTAAAAATAAAGTAATTTTTTTATATTATTTGTAATTGTCATGTGCCATTTTTTTCAGATTATTTTGACTGTAAATTCTGTTATGTAGAGGATTTGTCTAAATTTATTTTACTTTATATTCAAATATATGTCAATTTTCAGTTTCCAATGCTTGTTTCTAATTATAGTTAATCAAATATGTATTATTTTGTGATTGTAATTATTAAGTTATTGAAAAAATACAGTACAATTATAATATAATTACAAATATATATTTGAACAATTATAAAATAGAATAAACTATTGCTAAGTACAAATAAATTAAAAATAAAAATAATCCAAACTAAAACCTCATTGAAATTTTCATCTAGAAAAATATCACAAGAATTAAAATTTCAATAATTTGAAAAGTTAAAAATTAATTGAGTATGAAATATTTTAATACAATCTGATTATGAAAACCAATAACTATTTAAATTTAAAAATTAATTATTATATAAAATATTAATATTTAATAATGCTTCACATTTATCGAAAAGCTTACAAGCACTTAAGACAACAATCAACAAACAGTTGAATAAAGGTCAAAACAAGCCCGGCATCATGACGAGCAAGTAGGGTTCGTCGGGACGACACGGTGTAAACCATAAGCAAATACGGCATTAAAGTCGCGACGAGGAGAATCAACATGTCATGAAGTCAAGACGTGTTCTTCTATCTAGAAGTCGGTGTCGATGGCTGTTGAGAGGGACCGGTGGTGGTTGGATTCGCCAGATTAGACCCCAATGTTGTTTCATTATTCGCTGGGTTGTTCGTTCTATCTCCAATTTCTGCCCAAATCGAGACATTGAGGCTGTTGTTTTGTGCTATGCAGCTCAAAGGTTCTTTTGCTTGCTTTATTTTCTGATAGGAAGATGGTTTTTTTTTTCCTTAATTGGTTATTTAAATATTCTACTTTTAAATTTAAAATTTTCAAAAAAATATTTTTTCTATATATATATATTTAGGATTTGTACATAAAGTGGATAATTTATTATAACTTAAAGATAATCAATTTACTAATTTTTAAAATATTTCCATTACATATTCAAAGATATCACATCAATAAAAAAAATAAAACTCTAACTCAACATTAAATATTTTTGTAGTTTCTTTTATCATTGTTTACTTTTATCTTTTTTTTTTTGTATAATTTTCACTCTAATAACTACATTGTTATTTTATGTTTTCATCAAAACCACGTTTGTTATTATATGTTGATGCCACTATCATTTTTTTTGGTTTTTTTTAATTATTTTATTATAAATTCTGATCATATTTAATTTTTTTGATATAATATTAAAATTATACATAGCTCTTCCTCAACCCATAAATAGGAGTATAATGCGTTTCAACTCACTCGAACCTACATCTTTTTGCATTGACAATAATGTTCATATCAATCAAATTAAGATTCTATCAATTTTTTATTATTATATGTTAAAGTGATTTTTACTATCATCATAATCTAACTTTTACATGTCTTACAATAATCATTATGGTTTCATATAATTCATTAATTGAAAATTTGCACTAATTACTTTTACAGTCCCTTTTATTTTGAAACAATTTAAATATAATTATTTAAAAGTTCATAAAAAATTCTCAATTTAAATTAAAATATGATATTTTCAATATTATTTTCGATATTAAAATAATATTTTTTAAATTGATGCATTATTATCTTCTTTTTACCTTATTAATTCTTGAATTTAAAAAAATTCCTATTTTAATACATTGATAAAATTTCAATGCAAACCATATATATTAATTTATCAATTATGTATTTTAGTATTACAGACCATGTATTTAAAAAAATTTAAGGGTATAAAAACCCTCAATTTTTTTTTAAAAAAAAATTAAGCTCTTGTTTTTTTTTTTTCACTCATTTGAGTACTTGAACTTTTAAAATGTATCAAAAAAGCACTCAAACTTTTTCAAAAAAGCAATTAAGCCTCTACTTTTATTTTGCACTCAATTGGATACTTGAACTTTCAAAATGCATAAAAAAAAAAAAAGCTCTCAAGCTTTTTCAAAAAAAGTAATTAAGCTCATGTTTTTTTTTTGGCATTCAATTGGGGTACTTGAACTGCTAAATACATTAAAAAGGCTCTTTGACCGTTAATTTTAATAGTTGATCATTAAAGTTAATTGACCCTAATTTTTTTCAATTAAAACCACTTTATATCACAACCACAGTGTGACATGTGACAAAAGAATTATAAAAAATAAAAATCAATAAAAATTATAAAAATTTAAATTTTAATAAAAAATTATAAAAAAATTATTAAAAATTATAAAGTGCATAAAAAAAAACCCCTTTAACCATTTTAACTTTAATGTTGACTGTTAAAGTTAATGACCCACATTTTTTTTTCCAATTAAAGCCATTATATGTCGCAACACAATATGACATGTGGCGAAAAATGATAAAAAATAAAAATCAATAAAACTTATAGAAAAATTACAAAATGCCTCTTTTAGTATGATAATTTTTATAATTTTTTACGATTTATTTTTTATTTTTTATTTACATATTTTATGATTTTCTTACAACTTTATAAAATTTTATATTTTTTTCTATATTTCTATATATTTTATAAGTTTTTTCTATTTTTAATAAAATTTTAATATTTTCTATATTTTTAGTAAAATTTAATAATTTAATAGTTTTTATTGATTTTTTTTCATTTTTTGTCACATGTCACGTTGTGGTTGTGACACGTGATGACTTTAACTAAAAAAATTATGGGCGGTTCATGTACCCAATTGAGTGAAAAAAAATCAAGGGCTTAATTGCTTTTTTTGAAAAAATTTGAGGGCTTTTTTGATGAGTTTTGAAAGTACCCAATTGAGTGCAAAATAAAAGCAAAAACTTAATTACTTTTTTTAAAAAAGTTTGAAGACCTTTTTGATGCATTTTAAAAGTTTAAGTACCCAATAAATATAAAAAAATTGAAGGTTTAATTATTTTTTTAAAAAAAAATTGAAAGCTTTTTATACCTTTAAACCTTAAAAAAATTATATATTAATGTTTCTATTTTATTCAATCATTTCTCTTTATTCTTTGAATATAAGTTTTGTCAAAATATTACTTTTTTTTAATATATTGATTTGTCAAGTAAATTTATTCTCTTTTAATCAAAATAAATAAAATCAAAATAATTACATTAAATTTAATACATGCAATCAAAGCAAATTATATCAATTTAGCACCTTAAAAATTGTAACATTTCTAAATTTTTCACCCCAAAACAGCTATTTGGCTAATTAATACCATAAATTTTGCTAAATTTATGAATACTCCTCTTAATTAAGTTTATTGCCTAAGCAATAATCGTAATCTTAATTAATCCATTAAACATTCATTTATTATTATTATTATTGTAAATTTTTCATAGTATCAAAATTTATATATATATTTTAAAAAATATTATAAAAACTTTAAAAAAATTCTAAAGAATATATAAAGAAATTTAAACATTTAAAAAATTTATAAAATAATAATTTTGGGACCTAAAATAAGTTAATTAATGATTCAAGTTTATCCTACTAAAGTATTTAATTTTTTTCTTAGTTTGCTTTGAAAAAGTTTTCAAGTACATATGGTTTCAAAATTATGTGCTCTAACATGAAATTAGTTATATTGTAACAAGATTAATTTTAATTTGACATGCTTAAAATTTTAATTTAATTCGACCAATTTCACTCGATTCGTCTCAACTTGAATTTCATTTTACTCGTCACAGTTCAAAAAATTTCAAATCGAATTAGGATAATAAAATAGAACTTTCAACTCGATTAACTTGAAATTTTTTATTCGATTCGATCGAACAATCAGTCTTACATTGTGTGAATACTGAAACTGTGTTAAAAGAGTTTAATGCTGACACACCTAAATAGTGGGGTAATGGGGAGCTTGCTACGGTGGAAGAAATCCATAAAACAAAAGGAACCACCTACATGCAATATTTGTTTTATAAATTTAACCTTTGCCGAGGAAAATAAAGTTGTTAACAAACATTTAATTTTTAATGATGATTCTTATTGATAGAAAGCAAAAAAAAATATTAAATGCAAATATTTATTTCTTCTCTAATCTTCAAGAAATGAATCAAATGTATTGATTGGCCTCCATCTTTCTCGACTTCAAACCCTGGAATGAGGAAGCTCTCTCTCTCTCTCTCTCTATATCTATATATATATTCTTCTCCTCTAACTTATCCAATAGTGTGATCCCTAAGGCCAGTAGTCTTGTATTCACAAAGCATCTACACATGCATCTTTATTTTTTTGATAAGTCATGTACCTTTATTGGTTTATATATGAATAATAAATAAATAAATAAATAAAAACTAGAGATGTGTTTAAGCACTGGAATTCTAGTTCCTCTAGGCATCAAGCTGGTTGCATTGAAACATTGATGGTGCGAAGGAGTTGAGCTCACCGAAAATGACATCATCCCCATTTCCGTAACAGCTGGAATCTTGACACTCGAAGTAGGTTTGTATGTCTTCAGGGAAACCGCACCGCACCGGTTCCGATACCATCGGTGTGGACTGGCGTTGATCGGTAGCAGCGGATGTCATCTCCATCATCTCCTTGAATTTAGAAGATTGAAGGAGAAGCCCTAGGGCAGACGTGGCATTCACCGGTCGGGGCTGAGTCAGCAAGGTTTCACTAATTACATCGGATTCTTGTAGCTGCTGGTTGTGGTTGTTGCCGTTGAAGAAGGTTAGATCAAGCTCTTGATCAGGGTTTGGTGTTACTAGTGAAGTAGTGGCAGTGTCCACGATATTAGGTTTAGGGTTGGGGTTATTTTCAGGTTTGGTTTGGTTAGGCTTAAGCCATTTGATGTAACGGCTTAAATCAAAGTTGGTGACAGCATTTAATCCCCGGTACTCTATTGCAGCCATATCATATGCTGTGGCAGCTTCTTCCTGAGTAGCTGCAAAACCCAGTGAACAGATCAGGGTATGATCTAATCATTCAATTTCTCAGAATTGTCTTAATTAAAATCGGCGGCTTAAACCTTGGTTGGACCTTTGCATCCTACTGAAATAGTGTGCTTCCAAGGAAACTACATAACTTGTAGCATGTGCTTGGCCTCATTGGATAGGTAGTTAGATAAACGGATAACAGATATGATTAATGAATGTTTGTTTGACAATAACTTGAAGGTTTTTGATTAGCTAACATGTCGTTTTCAGTCTTGATTTTGGGAGTATTTTAGTCAATCAACCTAAAAACTGAGTTACCCTTTGCTATTGGGTAGAATTTGTGTCGTCATTAATGCATCTATAGCTGATCAATGTCCATTTCCACCAATAAGTGTTAAATGTGGCCACCTAAAACCAAAATGATTACCTAAGCTTCTTTTGTTTTTGTTTTTGTTTTTTCTTACAAGGAAGAAACGACAGATGAAGAAAACAAAAAAATACCGTATGTCCCAAGATACAAGTACTTGTTTCCAAACACTCTCCCAATGCGTGCTTCCCATCTTCCATTGTGATGATGTCTGTTCATTCACATTCAGAAACATGTAAATACCACCAAATTTTGTAACTTCATGCTGCATTTGAGATGTTGTACATCATCCATCTCAAACATTATATTGCATCCACAACGGGTTTTTCTACTAATAGTCAAATTGCATTAAATCAAAGAGAAAGTGATCCTTTCTGTTAAAAATTTAATCCCTTTGTGTTGTTATAAACATGCGTGGCTTACATAATAATTAGACAATGACACATGTGTCATGTACATTTTATGCTGACATATAAAGACTAATATTTAACAGTAAAAATAGACTGAATTTTTCACTGAAAACCCAATTTACTTTTTTTATCTAACGTACATGGATTAATTTGCTCATTTTTTGAGTAAAAGGGTTAAAATGCAATCCAACTCTTAATACAAGGGTTTTTATGATACTTTTAGCCCTTAAGATGAAGAGGAAAACAAGATATGAAAACTTATATACCTAGCAACACCTCTGTATTTCGAGACTCCACGAGAGAAACCACTAGATTTCCTGAAAGTTCAACACCAAATACATGATTTAACTGCGTCTTCAATCCAATACCTATAAGTTATTAAGTGGATTAATCTCACCTTCTCAATGATCCAATATACTCTTCTCTAGATTGATCCTCCATTTCTTTCAACTCCTTTTGGTACGTTGATAACTGCATTGTTGATGTTAAAGAAGTATCTTCCTCAATCCTCCCACAAACCATATATATATATAAGAGATAAACTCACCGGAAAGTTAAGGATGGTATCTTGACCCCAGTATTTGAGTGCTGCTAAATCATAAGCATGTGCTGCTGCTTCTTCATCATCATAAGCTCCTGAAAAAGTAAAAAGAAAGAATTCCCAAATTTCAGAATAATCGCATAAAAAAATAGCATTAAAAATTCCCCTCAAAGTAGTACTAAACATACCAAGATAGACTGCATGGAGTGTAATTAGCAACAACAAACCACCACACCAGCAACCATAAAGGAAGAAGAGAAAAAAAAAACTTCATCAGCTTCCAGTATAAGTCAATTAAGATCAATAAGAAAAAGAAGAGAAAAATAGGGTAATGGACCTTGACGTCCTTTCTTGTTTTGTGATTCATTCCAGCAGTTCTTGTCCCATAGATGAGCTTCATATCGACCTGTCCATCTATGTCTGAAACAGTACTCAGCATATATAACAAGGAAGTTAGGTACTGACAGAAATCAAGAGTTCAAAACACCATACATACATACATACATACATAGAAAAAACAAAAAATATCTTGCCTGGTGACACCTCGATAAATGGAGCTACGTTGGGGAGGGGAGTCTCTTGGAACACTTCTCCTAGTTCTCTTCACCTTAGTAACACCATTACTGGCAGTGCTAGTATTATTCTGTGCGGTGTTTTTGTGATTCTGCTGTGATAATTTCGCCATGAAAATGTTGATGACCAGCTACGTATTTCAACGAAAAGAAAAGAGAGAATTTTTTTTTAAAAAAAAAATGGAAAAGATATGACTGAGTCCTCCAAGGAAGAGGGATTTAAAGGGATGATAAGAGGAGAAGTAAAATATTATGAGTTTGGAAGATTGTGGGGAGAGCATATTAGAAATGGCCGGCTAGAAAGAAATATTAATGTAGATTTGCCGTCTTTACCGCCTTCAGTTATCTTTCTCCCTTGTCCTACCTAACTTGGTGCTGTCTCAATTATAAATTTAAGAGTTTATATTTTAATTTATGGATTTCTTGCCCTTCCTCCTAATTCCTCTATATGAAACGATTGTATGAATCAGGGAGTCACTTATACTTTTTTTAATTATTTAATAATATTTAAATAATTTTTTTATTGGTATATAATTTTGATAATTTTTTAAATTTAAATTTTGAACTTCGAATCTCGAATTTTAAATTCAAAATTCAAAACCCTAAATCTCAAATTTTGAACTCAAGCTCGAACCCTGAATCAAAAGGCTAAATTTATGATTTAAGGTTTAAGATTTAGGGTTTAGAATTTAGTGTTCAAGTTTAAAACATTACCAAAATTATGTATCATTGGGAAAAAAATTACTTAAGTGTCATCATCCGTTTTACGGTCTAAATATAATTCTATATATTTTTTTGAATATACTGGTGTAATTACATGCTAGTGTGTGTTCATACTTTTTTAATCATGTAACAAGAGACACACAAGTTTTCGAACCCAGATCTCCTAGGATGAACATCATCCTCTTTTCCACTGGAACCACTCGTTGGATTCCTATATTTAAATTTTAAAAATTTTAATATATATTAATTTTGTTATCCGTGTGATGCACTGGCTTACTTGTGTATAAATTAATTATAATCTTAAGAGTTATGAAAATCTTTCAAAATTTGAATCTAATGATAATTCATTTAATAAGTAAATTTAAATAATTTAATATATTAGATGGTAATATTGATTATAATTATAAAACAATTAATGCACCTGTAATTAATAATATTGTAAATTAATTCTTATATATAGATGTACAGGCTTATTGTATTTAAATTAAAAGATATATTTAACCAGTTCATATTTTTTATATATAAAATATTTGAATATAACCATTTGCTGCCTTTTGATTGCTAAGTGTATTGCATTGGAATCAACATTAATTAAAATATATATTAAAATTATTTTAATAATTAAGACAATAAATTAATTTTTAAATTTTTATGTTAAAATCATATTTTTTTATTTAATTAGCTCACCCTTAAATCTCATTTTCCAAAATCACTTACTTTAAGGTCAAATCATTTGCACTTTAATTAACCGTCCAATTAGCAAAATTTATCAAATCAAAATTCCCTATATCATTATACTTGACTCGTAAATATTAAATAATAATATTTAAGGAGCTTACTCGTTGGAATTGTGGTCCCGAAACCACTATTTTTAATACCACTGAAAAATGAATCGTTACAATGAAAGTCTCACATCACAACATCAACGATAGGAACATGACATCGCGAATCTGATGATGCAATATCGCGACTTTAAAAAGAGTGAGTTGATATCGCAACGATGATATACTGATGTTGTGATTTCAATAGAATTTTGTCACAACTTTGAGGGCAAACCCCTTTCACCATTAATTCAATTGATTCAACTTTTTCATTTACAAGTCAAAGTAACTTATAGGCCTCAAAATGCCAAGAAATTCATTTCATGTTATCTAAATCATGTAGTAACTCATGTAAGCCTTAACATTTCAAGAACCATTCCAACATCTAACGCTCGAAATGTTAAGTTAACCATTTACAACCTAGAAATTGATTCAACACTAGGTACATGTTATCTATTGAAATATAAAGAACTATACAAACCAATGATTCGGATGTTGCTTCACCTCTCAAGACTTTGAGATCTACTGACACCTACGCACGAAATAAATAATTTGTACACTAAACGATAAAGCTTAGTGATACTTTCATGATTCAAGTCAATATAGCATTAACATTAACCAGTGAACACAATCAATTCAAGTACAACATTTAGCCAATTCACATTCCATTAACATATGATGTATGCAAACAACCATTTTGTATACCAATTTCTTGAACATTTGCATTAAAACTTTTCGTGTCATACCATTCAACAATAAGGTATTTATTTCTTCATTTCAAACATATCAATTTCTCATTTCTTTACCACATTTCATTCTCGAATCTATGGATTCGTTCTATTTCCATATCAACCATCAGGGATCATAATAATCGAACATGCTTTATCTATTATCAAAACGTCTCCCGATTGGATCTCAACTGTTGGTAAAACAGTCATACTTTTTTTACCTAACTAAAAACTTGATTTAGCAAATCTTTCTAAAAGGCGTAAATGCAAATATAAAACATCTCCTGGATATGCTTCACGATCCAATGATCTTCGTAATAAAAGAGACATTTGGTGATAACGCTGTGCTTGCTTGAAAAGATCATCATAAATGATTAAGGTGTGTCGTTCATGATACATAAAATATTCAGCCAAAGCAACTCCTACATAAGGAGCTAGGCCTTGTAATGTAGCTGGACAATCTGCCGTTTCGACTACCACAATGGTGTACTCCACCGCTCCCCTTCCTTGGAGAGTGGTTACTACTTGAGCCACAAAATATGCTTTTTGACCAATAATTACATAAACACATATTACATTTTTCCCTTTCTGATTGAGAATCGTATTCGTGGCTACTATAATTTTACCGGTCTGTCTATTCCCAATAATTAGTTCTCGCTGACCACATCCATCAATAGCCCAACCGAAAAACCGATGCAACTCGTTTTGATCGTGTAATTGATAAACTTCAATACACATCTTTTACACGGCCTTTCATTAGTTTCTTTATGAACGAACTTTCTCAATAAATGGATGCACTCTCTGAGTAACATTGGAAAACAACAAAAAGGGCACAAAGGTAACTTCGTGGTACTTCTCATTATGGCCTTCGTCTCATCAAAAGTAATGATTTCAGTCTGCATACATATTCCAACTCTAATTGGGCTAGAGACATTGAAGATCGTAGCTCAACCTTAGGATACATTCTATTCTTAAGGCTTAACCCGATTGCTTGGTCCTTGAAGAAACAACAGACTGTTGCTCAATCTTCCACTAAATCTAAATATCGTTCTGCTGCAAATGCTTCAGGTAAAACTTCTTGGTCAAAAACCCTGCTATTAGAACTCAGCATACTACTACATAAATCTCCCACGGTCACTTGTGATAATGTTGCTGTCAGTTTACTTATGTAAGAATACAGTAAATCACAGCATAATGAAACATATTGCTGTGGACTTTCACTTTGCTCGCAATCTAGTCTCATGCAAGCAACCTAATGTTGTTCACATTAATGACTCGCAAATACATTCACCAAACCACTCAGAAAAGCAACATTTGATCGCCATCTATTCAAGTAGGCATTGTAGCACACTGCCTACCTTGGGGGGGGGGTACTTATTGGCGTGGACCGAGTCTTAAGTTGTTGTCTGACAGTCTTGATTTGAATTTGATTAATTCATTTGGATTTCATAATCAGATTGTTATATCGATGTTGTTGAAATTTGGCCAACCATGCTGCTGTAAGTTTTTGGTTGAAGTGCATGCAGATTGTAAAAATGTTGCAGCACATATGCTTGCTGTAATAGCAAGGTTTTGTTTAGTTTTATTGTAATTAAATTAGTTGAAAATGAACAAGCTTGGTGACAGCTTGAAGCTTGTTTGGGTGCACAAGCAAAGTTTTACAAGTTACTAGGCTACTTAGTGGTAGTAGGCAGTACTTGGTGATGTATTTGATTATAAATGTATTATTTTTCTTATTAAAAAAATAAGCAAAAATGAGCTAAAAGTTATAAGCTTCCTTGCTGCACATTTGTGAGCAAATAAAAATATTTTTTGCATTTTGTTTTCTTTCTCTGCTCCTCCAAAACGCCAACAGATGTGTGTACGAGGTAATTCTTTATTCATCCATCAATTTACAGATGTAATTAAGCAGAATAAATTTGTTGGTTGCAAGTCAAAATCATGAGCTTATTTTGATTGAAAATCCTAAATTTTGCTGAATTTAGAGATAACCCCCCCCCCCCCCCCCCCCCTGAAAATAGTAGTTGTATATGCTGCAGGAGTTGCACTGAACACTAGCAGAATACTAAAGCAGTGGGAGCCCCCGAGGCATTCAATACAGCAGTGGCATAGGCATCAGATTTTTCATGCAGGTGTTGTTCTCCGGGCTATTGCCAGTGGTGTTGCCACCATGGAGATCATAGGTTTTTGCCGGGATTGATAACTTCTGCGTATTAGGCATCCTACAGTTAGATTATGTTAGTTGCTGAGAAATTCTCTTAACTGTCTGGCTTATGATGTATCACTTCCATTTCCAAGAAACTAAATTCTCTTATTTTTTTGCTGGAACACTAGAAACAGAATCTTGATATTTCATTATTTTACAGGTAAGAAAACTGAAGCTTTATTATGTCTAGTTTACATGAAATTATCATGCCTAGGAGAACTACCTAGAAAGATACAAACCTTCCATTCTTATATGTCTCTATTGACATCCAATAAACGTGATGGCAGAAAAAAAAAAAATTTGGGTAAAGTACTAGTCATCAACCAACTACTCAACGGAAAATAGTCATGGTACATGCGTTCTGCATACCACTCAGTCAGCAAGCCTCCTAATGCAGCAAAATCAAACTGTATCAGAAAGTATTCAAACTGCCTCGGTTTAACCTTTCTTGTCAAACATGTCACAAACTTGGTAGAATAAACTTCCCATCCTTGCCCTTCTGTAGTCGCTCTTCACTGTATAACATTACCTGTCTCTTTTAACTCTAGTGCTTAAACCATTGGCTTTGAACAAAACATTCGGTATCCAAAAATTTTTTTTTTCTTCAACTTGTAACCTCAACAACCTCAGCTTCACCGTCACTATAATCTCCCCAACACTTACTCAAATTTGCATCAACTTGTATTTCACTGCAAGCTTCTTTTGCCACAGTAACACCACCAGTCACAGGAACCACATCTGCAGGCTTTCCTTCATTTTCAAGAAGCTTGTTTTCATTGTCTAAAGATTGATCTTCTGCTGGTTTCTGCTCATTTGATTGATTTTCACCTTCAACATATATGGAGGAAATCTCCGGAATCTGCTCCGCTAGTAATTCTCCACTTCTGTTTTCAGCTTCAATATCAACAGTTATAACAGCCGGTGATTCTACTGATCCTATTGGGGATGTGAGAAATCCATTTTGTGTCACAGCAATACCATTTGGTGTCATTGGAGGCATCGGGTAACCATTTGGCGAAATTGGCATGCCATTTGTAGAAGCCAAAAATCCATTTGGAGAGACAGGGTAGCCATTAGGAACCACCCAAGGTTGGCCAGGTACAAACTCAGCTGCATGTGGGTTCATTATTCTCGGAGGACTGTAATGGTTCCCTTCTCCAGAATGTTCACTACTGTGGTAGCTAGACTTGTTTCGTGGAACCCGATTTCCAGATCTGTTATAGCCTCCAGAGAGTCTAGGTCCATATGGAACTCTAGCTGTTGCAGATTGATGAGGTGATCTACGGGCAGAGTTGACTTGAAGCATTGGAGGTATATGCACTGGAGGGGGCAGGAGTCCTCCATGGTCCTTGAAACCCGGAACTGTGACAGAGTTAAAAACTGGAATTGTTGACGGATTAAATGGGGGTGCAGCTGCAGAAAGTTTCTTTGTAGTCTCTTTACCTATCTCTGATTCATCATGCTTTTCTCCATCAGTTGGCAACTGCTTAACACTAACTTCAACTGGTAGATCTTGAGGATCTTCATCAAACACTTTTCCTGAGGGAATAGAGGCCTCTTTCTCTAGTGAACGAGCTGTATTTTCAGTTACAAAATCCGAAGGTTCTGGGTTGGAACAAGTAACTTGGCATTTGTCTAAAGATCCAATTTCCGATGCTTCAATTTTTGAACTAATAGTATTTGACTCCTTGGAAGAATCATAATGTGCACATCCGTTAGCAGCTTCCTCTTTGATGGTTTCAACACCACTTTTGACTTCTACAGTCCCAGCTTCTATTTTGTCTTCAATTGCAGAACCACCTTTTGCCAGGGAAGCTTCAGTCATCACTGATTCACTTATCTGCTTTTTTCTTTCTTCATTAACAGTGCTTTTCATTTCTTCCTCGGAACCTAGAAACTCTTGGTCTCCAGTTGCTTTTGGAACTTCTTCACTAGCAACCATTACTGTTGCCACATCAATAGGCGTGACATCTGGTGCTGTCTCCTGGCTTGTCTGAGCATTTTGTTCTGGAAGAGGATTTCCTTTTGGCAACTGCTCTGCAACTGCCTTTACAATTGTCCCAGGTGGTGCCAAAGCAACTTCTTTGTAGGAGAACAGTTTTCCAGCTGCCTGCACACTGATTGGACTTGCTACTTGAGTAGGCTTGGTTACTTGATCAGTTGAAGCTGGGGTACCTGGGGCTGATTTTGGGTTTACAAGTTTTTCCACTCCACTAACTGCGCTCCTCGGGTTATTAAACTTTGGACTGAAGCTTGAACTTTTAACAAACTTTTTGGAAGTAGGAGGACTAGGTCCAGCGGCAGCAGTAGGCTCATTGGGGCTTGTTCTCGGAGATGTGAAATTATTAGGCTTTGCACGGTATCTTGAGGATTGGGACACATTCATAAAGTTTGTATTCAGTTTGGCTAGACTTGGCCTCCTTGAAGCAGAAGATTTACGAGCTGCAGGTGAACGACCTTTAGGAACAGCTTCTTGCCAGCCTTCATCTGAGATGTCATCCTGTTCTGGGTCAACAATTTTAACCAACAACGGCTTATCTGCTTGCACTGAATCAGGTTTTTCATTACCAGATTCCACAAATTCAGCTTCAGATTTGTTTTCTTTATCACTAGAATTCTCTGTAACAGGATAAGTTGGTGATGGAATCTCATCATTCTGATATTCATCTGAGGTTGTCTCCCAATTTTGGCCTGGTTTGCCTCTAATCTGTTTGTTGAATGAAAATCTTTGTTTAGATATGTTGTCAATGAGATAACAAATAAGAAAAAGGACATGTTAGGCGACAAACCTTTGCACGGGCTTTCTTTTGGGCATCTCTCACTCTCATATCTGCATCTGGGGTTATATAATCCAAAAGATCTGATACACTGATGCAAAGTAGGAAACTAATGTAAATAATTCTTATCAACAAATAAAACAAATGAGACGTGCAAAAACACAAGGTGACTCCGCAATTAAATCTATCTCTAGTATAAGGGGTTTCCTTTGAAGTTCATTCATTCTCAAAAGGATAACAACAAAAAATTGTCCAACAATTATAACAGCAAAATACAAGTAAAGATAAGGAAAACTTTCAAGCCCACAGTTCAAACACTTTGAATTGTCTTGAACCAAACATGGATTCAACTGAATTTATTCTGCTAGTAGATTGTACCTTAAGTGGCCTTTGCTGGAGATTGATGCATCAGGCTTCGGAGTACCATTCCGTGCTGCTTCTTGCTGTTCTAAAGCCTTAGACTCAAAGTACTCAAGCCATGCAGCCGCATCCTTCAGAAGACAAAAATATCAAATTACCTTAGGACCAGTAATCACAATACAATTGGATTTAATCATAAAGCATCAAACATCAAATTACCTGTGTACGTAGGTCCTCAGACCCTAGTTTTGCCTGCAATATCTGTAGTGTAGTTTGTTCATGTTGAACACTTAAGGAGTAAGCTTCCATCAAGGAGAGGGCAATAGCAATGGCATGGTAGCTGGCAGCAGTCTGCAGAAGCCAGAAACACATTAAGCATGTACCTTATCATTTTCATGTCTACTTTCAAGTGAATTTAGATTGAGATTCTTTTGGGTTAATTTTGTAGAAAGACGCTAAACTTCAGAATAAAAGTTTCAGTTCGTTCGGTAAATACAGTATTCATCTTAGTAATGAACATAATTCAGTCTAGCACATCTAATTAAATAACAGACAGACAGATTAATTCACTCTCAGTTGTTAATATGATAGTTTACCTGTATATGATCAGCTCCAAGTAGCCTTTGGTTGCACTTGAGAGCTTCATGTAGATATCTAAGAGCAACATGAACATTTCCTAACCCTTCTTCCATCATGGCGACATTAATATAGGTGGCTGCCGTATTTGGATGAGATGGTCCACATGTTAAATGCAAAAGATACAATGCACGATTTACATACCTAGAATGAGAATAAGGACAAGATTAGGTCCGAATTCTAATACAGTATTCATTCAAAGATGTGTTTTACAATGAAAGTCATATAACAAAATATTAGAACATTTGCTTCTCAAAGACACAGGCTTTGCTTCTCAAGAACCATGGTTCAATTCTCACGGGCATAAGTTTGCGGCTGATCTAAGTTTTCCTAATAATTTCTACCAACACCACTCTTAGGACACAAATACTGCCACTGGAAATGCTAAGCCTCATAAAATATTATTTTTATAAGGTATAAGTTCTATGATTACTATAATGATTGACATTTATGAAGTCAGTAACCATATAAAAAATGGATGTTTATATTCACAATATTAGCACCCATATTCTTTAGGACATACTAACTTTTTAATGCAATATAAAATTTTCAATCACCCAGTTAACAATTGAGAATGACTAGTTTGATCAGATTATAGCTGATAATGGTCAACTTACGCAAAGCTGAAATTCTTGAGGCTATTGAACAAGTTGTACATTTGAACCTTTTTACCTCTATAAGAATTCCTAAGCACTAAACAGAAACAAGAAAAACACTATCAGATTTTAACGTATTCACAAACCTAAACACAATCTATCGCGTGATTAAGTATATGGCATAAATTCCGCAGCATTGGAATACTGAATAAACATGTACTTTCTATATCATATATGCATAAGCATAACTCATTGTCTTCCCTCTCTTGATCAGTAGCATGCATTCTTTTGACATAAAAAAGGTTTACTTCCTCTTTCCATGAAGGCTTAGGACTAATTTTTATCTCAAAGTTAAAAACAATGGGAGCTAAAGCAAATAAAGTTAAAAACAGTGGGAGCTAAAGCAAACAATTCCTTTAATTAGAAAGATGTAAAAGCATACTTTAATGCTAACTCTGTATGTTGAAGGCGGTAATAGAAGACAGCTAGGTCTCCATAACTCTTCATCGTGTCAGGATGGTCAAGACCAAGCTCTCTTTCATTTATATCCAATGCTTTCTGCTGATAAATTGTTGCCTAAATAAAATGAAAACATATCAGTATATTGCACAACATGGAAAGAATTATTGATGCGGGATAGAGATCAAAAGGTAGTAGCATATTTCTAGCAAGCACCAATCCTTGGTTCAATACTTCAAGAATCAAATATATAATATTTAAAAAGAATATACCAACGTTGCCTAAGAGACAAAATTCCCAAAAATTAAAAGATGATTTTCACTTTATTCTGTTTTACATCTTTTGATAATCAGTGGATTTCAATAGGTTCAAAAGTTTGAGTCATTTGGTCATGTGTTGCATGGATAGAAATGTTAAAATATTTTAAAGCAAATACCTGATTAAAGTCCCCAGTATGGTAAAGCACTACAGCCAAAAGACTGTATGCTCCTGCAGTCATCCGATGGTAAGGACCACAAACTGACACAAGCTTTGAAAGTGCCTTTAAAATAAAAAGTCAAATATCGGTTTAGATGTTATTTATATATTGTTGAAGAATAAAGCATTTAAAACAACATACAGAGAGATACTTCATCATACCTTAGTGCCATAATTGACTGCATCCTCCAATTTACCTTTATCCAGAGAAGTCTTGGATGACTCCAATAGCGTACGACCATCTGCTGATGAACATGCAACATGCTGCGGGAATGAAACAATGTCAACCAAAGTCCAAAGTAGAGCTGCAAGACAAATTTTCCAATTTTAAATTCCATTTAATATTTATTTACCTTGTATACGGGGACCATGCTTATGATATCAGACTTCCTAAAAGGAAATGGAGTATCCATGTCATAGTCCCTAGGAACAACCTCAAGCCCCACCTGAGAAATTATCATTTCATTTAGAAATGGAGATGAAGCATACATCTTAAGACTCCACATACTATGCCAAGATGACAGTACCTTATGGGATAATCCACGAAGAATGGCGAACTTTCTCAGATCCTGACAGCTTTCTGATTTCCACTGCCACCGAAACCTCTTTGAAAGAAAGGTATCCACCCATCTCCATTTTAGTTTTTCATCATTAATGATATCCATGTCACCGTTTTCAGCTGATGGTGTTCCCAACAATATATTTAAACATGCCGCTATTGATGCAGCCAAATCATCAATACTTTCAACTGATGACACAACAGCCTGTAACACGTGTTTATAGGCTCGAACAATCATTTCGTGTATACAGAGTGACTGAACATGAGGCAGCTTGTCTGCAAGCTCAACCTGAAATGACAGGAAAGAGGAAAAGACGAGGATAAGAGATGGGGGAGAGGAGATATCAAATTTTCCTAAGTTATTATAGCTCATTCTGTACAACTTACATGAGATCAAATACTCTTCAAAAAAAGGAAAAAGAAATTTCATTACAAGATATTTTTGGAAAAAATAACATCGAAGACCAAAATATCCTGTCAATTCTGACCACAGTTACATGAAACCATTTTTTACGGTACATATAGAAAAAGAACAAAATGATCTTTTAAATGCATTAATTAACATAACTGAGTTGGAAAAAATTACCAATAAGAGTTCAGAACAGCAATCAGTAGAAAATTTTACTAGTGGCATGGTTATAAAGGGAATGTTTCATATCTATGTTGGGAACTGATAATGACATGCTTGATCCCTACTTATTATGCAATTTGGAAGCATCCACAAAGAAAGAATTATTTGAGAAGAAAAAGGGGAAAAAGTTGCATTGCATTGCCGGTTTTCCTGCATTTTTTTTCATGATTTAGTAGGTCGAAGATGGATAGCAAATTAGTTTTGTTTGTTGTAAATGTTGAAGTACAAGATTGTGTGCAAGATTGATGTTCTTAAATTTTCATGACTTTATCAGCCATGACAGATTGGAATAAATCTAACAAAAATCTTAATGTAGTTTTCAAAAATAAATAAGATATAAGACCTCTCTAACCCCTCTCAATTTCGATATTAAGCAAATTAATCCTTCTAAAAAAATCAGAGTAATTTAATCTCTATCAATTTCGAGAGTGAGAAACCAACAATAACTAATCACAAAGTTAATGTTCTTGTCAATTGTACATATTTTTCATTGATATAATAACAAATTTAGCCCTCAAAGTTTACATATTCTGTCAATTTGGTCTTGATTTAACAAATTTAGCCAATAACATTTACACATTTTATCAATTTGATCCTGATTTAACAAATTTAGCTTGAAACATTTACACATTCTATCAACATTTACACAAAATATATAAACATCGAGAATTAAATTTGTTCTTATACCAATCAAAATTATGTAAAATTGACAGAAATTAAATTGCTAGGAATTAAATTGCTATTCAGATTAACTATTCAAAAGAAATTACATTTTCTTCAAACATATTGTACAAAGTGCTTGACCTAATTATCTCCAACAATCATTTACCTTAATCATCAAAATATATTATCTTTTAACATTTGGCTGACATACTTTTTGATAGAATGACAGAAGAATAATAATACCATTTATTAACTTTAATTATTTGTTGGATAAATTGGAACCATTAATATTACTATTATTTTCCTTTTATTTCTTTGTGTTTCTACTTGCTACAGGCATAAAGAATGTATTATTTGGCTGGACTAGGAGTAATTGGAATTTCAGTAAGAAAGCTAACGCATGTTATATAGCTATATGAACATATAGATATGTGAGTGACAGAAAAATACTGAGATGGCTTATTTACCACACGCCCCAGGGAACACATTTGCAAACCCCTTGTATGCATAAAATCCGTCAAAGTCCTTCCATCAACTGGTGAAAGTTCAAGGGAGCCAAAATCTGCCACCTAGAAGATTTGAAGTCATACCAGCAAAATATGTTATGCCCTAAAACATCTCAGAGAAAAAAGGAACATTGATTGATAAGGGACTAACCAATTTTGGAAGAGCAGTATCAGCATAGTACTTATGTGCCATTTCAATCAACTCTTCAGGAGACTGGCATATGAACAAACAGAAATATTAATACATAAAAAAAATAAAAAAAACTTACAAGCACCATGTTTTTCTTTATTTGAGAGAGCAAGAAATAGAACTGCTTAATGTGTAAGAATTTTAGTAGTCATAATTCTGGGAAAGTTGCAACTAACCTTAAGGTGAAAGCCGGTTTCTGATTCTTTTAGTCTCAAATATGATGCTTCAGGAAGCAGTTTTTTCCACATCATTTCCATTTCCTCATCTTGCTTCTCAAGTCCCTTCTCATTACTGACTTCTGATTTCTTCTTCATATCAGGGTTGTTACCTCCAGAAACCTCCATATTCTGATCATTTTTACCACCTTTGGTGTCTGTTTTCCTTTTTATTTCCTTCAGCAATGCACCCTGCTTTCCAAGACCCTTCACAGCAGGCTCTGGCTTAACATCTTCATTTTTCTTGGACTCGGTTTTCCCTGAAGCTTGATTTTGAAGATGTTGCACCCAGCATGCACCTAGCTCCCATCTGATAGGCTTGGAGTTATTAGAGGGTTCATTCTGCAACTTCTGCAAACTAGCCTCCAACACTTTCCTCACTGAAGCCCTCGCAGAATGCAAGCTCCCAAAATCTGTACTCTGTGATCGTTGAGCTGATGCAGGTGTGGATGACTTGTGCAATAGCATCCTTAAGCTGAAAAGTATTTGTAAGAAAGAGGCATTAAGATTTCACAATCCTATAGCATAAGCTTGGGGTCATAGATACCAATGAATTTGATTTTTATTTTTTTCCAAAATTAAGTGTGTGCACATTTCCCTTTGTGTATGCATTCATACTTTGATTTTTCTGTGTTATGAAGGGATAGTTGGTGCATAAATGTCTTTGTAATGAAATGGAGATGAAATAAAAATTAACCTATTGACATTTAAAGCATTTGCCCCTCCTTCAGGCTGGTCCTCGATGTCAATTTCTTGAGGAATGGGATTCCCCTCCCAATTTACTTCACCTGAAACTTTTACTACAGCTGTATAGCCACAGTGTCTTACAACCACAACACCTAAAGTAGAAGTATCCTACAAGACCAAAACAAAAAGAAAAAGTAAATTTAGCAATACATAGCTTCTTTCTCTGTTCTGTCGTAATCATCCAGCAAATATTGTTCACTCACATGAACAGTTGCACTCTCATCAGCAGTTATGCCTTTAAGTAAATTTCTCCGAGTCAGCTCCTCTTGTGGCATTCCTAGAACCCGACTCCCCTCGTTTTTACAATCTAATTTCACACTTGCATCAGGAACATCTCTTGTCACCTTAATAACCAAATCTCCCACTTTTTCTTCATGCAAAATTGAAGCAGAAGGGCCATTTAAAGCATTCTGATTGATTTCAATGATGTTCTTGATTGCCGCAATTGCTTTAAAAACTGAAGTGTCAACAAATAAGCTATGAAGTAGAAAAGCTTTCCTATCTCGTATTTGCCTCTCTTCTGCAGTTTTGCAAGGCATAGCTGCCAAAATTGTAAACTCTTTTGCCCATTGCCTATTGTCATGTTTACCATCTCTTCCTTGTCCACCTCCATTTCCTCCCCAATTTTCATCTTCCACCGGAAGTGGGAGAAAAACTGACGGATTATCTGCTACTACGGGAGGAACAACCCATGTATTTGCCCGAAAACCATAAGGAAGGTTGCCAAACTGCAATTTTAAATAAAAAAACAATAAGAAAATAAAACAAACGTGCGTTCCCAACCATATTCTTGTAATCCATATAAAAGATGCAGCAACTCAATGGAAGACTTTACATACTTTATTATGCTCAGTGAAAGCTTTCATAAGAGCCTTGTATGCCTGCAAGGTAAATCGGTGATCCTCGCCATATATAAATCATATACACAAAAAAAAAAATCAAAGAAAAATGAAACATATTCAAGGAGATGCAATGGAACTTACAGCATCAAAAACCCTGCTAATCTGCTGCAGAAGAGTGACTAGAGAGTGACAGAGAAGCGGTCGCTTTCCAGCTGGGTAAAACCCTTTCCGAGAAGCAACTATGGTCATCGGCTTCCCACTACAAACTCGAACCTACATTTTGAGTTGGATTCCATAGAATCTAATTAGCCCCAAATTTTGAAAAAAAAACAATCAAATAAAAGGGAACAATTGATGGTATCACTTATACTCCACAGTGAACAGAATGAAAACCCAAAAAGGAAATAAGAAGATAAAGTTAAAGAATCCCACTTACATCAATTTGGAAAAAGTCATCTTCTGTTTTATCCTCCAGGAATGGACGACTCGATCTTCTAATATCTGTAAAATATAAAATGAATAAGAAAATAGTTTCAACATCAAAAAAGAAGAAAAGAGTGCACACCTCGAAAAAATTTATTACATTGGATAGGAGGAGTGAGGTGAGAGAAGGAGAAGAAATCGTAAAACTGGCAAAGCCGCGGCGGAGGACACATCGACACAGCCGCCGCAGTCGCCTCGGGTTTTTCCTTGGCCTTCGAGTTGTCGGGAGATTCAACCCCATTGGTTGGAGCGTCGTCGACAGCAGCCGATTCCTTAGAAGCTGATTCTTTGGTAATGATTCGAGTAGCCGATTTCGGCGAACCGAAGGAGGTTGTGCAGGCAACAATGTCGAGGAGTCGTCGGATGTGCGAAATTGCTAGATCCTCCGTGTAGTCCTCTGCATAAAAAAATCTTTACCAAGTTAAAACTGTGTGGGTTAGAATTAGGTGAAAACATGAGTAACAAAAGAAACTACAAGGTAAGTGCCGGATGGGGAAGGCACCTTGGACGATGGACAGCTGACAGGGTTTAAGCGACACGATGTCCACGGAATCCTTAAGCTGATTTCCTCGTACCTGTCGAAACACAAGGTATGAAACGTTAAATATATCGCCATTGATGAAGTGGTAAAAGCTGGTCTGGTTTTTATTTTATTATTATTTTACCTCGTGAGACAGGGAGATGTTGGTTAAATGACATGTCTCAACGTGGACCCCTAACAGTTTTCTTATATCCAAGATCTTGTCAGAAGATATTCCCTGCATTAATGTAAAAGGAAAAATTAAAAAATTATCTGGAAAACATAAACTCCACCAAACAATATTAATACAACGATTTATGATCATTTTTAAATGGTATGAGACAAGATTTACTTTTTTATAACCCAAACAATAAATTCGGTTAGCTTGGTCAATTAGTAGTGAAGTGTGAATTTTTTTCAGATATTGAAATTAAATTATATATTTTTATTATTAATTTTAAATTTTATAAATTATAAATAATTAAAATTAAAATTTTATCAATTTTTCTTTGTATTTACTTAAATTCAGATTATATTTGAAGTGGTGAATATTTTAACCATCAAGTCAGATCATCACATGGGTTTCAAAATAAATATTTTGAGCATAAAATTGACCACCATCCTCCTAAAATAAAATTTTTTAATTTAAGCTTTTTAAATTTTTAATGATAAAATTATATTTTAATCTTTAAAAAATTATAAAAATTTAATTTAATATTTTAAAAATTATAAATATATAGACTATCAAAATAATAAAATTATATTTTTAATATCGTAAAAATATATAAATTAATTTTATCCCTCAACCCCTCAAAAAATTTCTAGTTTCACGCCTGCGTTTGCTTATGAAATTCTATACATTATGTTTGCAAAATATAGTTTAACATCTCTATACACAAATAGATGAGAGAAGAAGGGAGGGAGGGATACCTTGAGAGTGACTTGGGATTCTTCGGGTGTTTCTACGGTAATTTCGATTACAGTAGGCAAAACTGTGAGCAAAATGAAATCCGGAGATAAGGTTTCCTTTTTCTAAATATTGAAAATCCAGGAATATAGGAACAAAAGTTTTGAACCATAAATGATGATATTGATAGGATAAGATAATGTTTTTGAACCCTACGATACACAAAGGTCATATGAAAATGTCAAAGCAACAACCACCGATCAAAATCAACGTATCTCCGCATGATTACCGAGTTTTCTCGGGTTTTCCTTCATTTTCTCAGCAACCAAATAGAATGGATTGGAGAGTAAAAACAGTACCTCTCTCTTCTTTTTTCTTCTTGTCTCCCTTAGCTTTGTGCGCTTTCATCTTGCCTGTCTTGGGAGCCATTTGTGCACCACAATTGAGGGATAGTTTATAAAGATATGGAATTTGTTTGGCAGCTTCAATTGATTAATCTTGGACGATAATAACTATGACCCAGATTGAATTTATCGACTACGTTCTCTTTGCATGAGAAAAATCTCCGTCTAAACACTCAAACCACCAAACACTGATTGCTAGAAGGAAAAAAAAAACAGAAACGAAGCCACGGTCTAACTCCAGAATTTTGTTTTTCTTTTTCAAAGAGAAAATGTAAACAAGAGCATTGAAAAGATAAGATAATGTTTGGGAAGAGAGAAAATGAGGGGAGGATAAGATAAGATAAGCCCCTCCTCCAAGTCCTTTTGTTGTGATACAAATAGAGGGAAGAAGTAGAAATGTAAGGGGCAGGTACAGAGAGAATATAAATGAGTGAGAAAGGGAGAGTGGTGAGGGAAGAAGATATATAAAGAGAGAGGTGGATAGGATAAGGTGAGCCCTTTAACTCCTTTTCTTGTACACAATAAGCAATCCAAAAGCCAAATGAAAATGTAAGGCTAGCAATTTCAGGCCTCTCATTTTTATTTCTTTCTTATTTTTCAACTTCTTCCTTAACACCTCAACCTCATCATCTCTCTCTCTCTCTCTGTTCCTTTTGTTTTTTTCCTTCTTTCTTTTCCATCTCCTATGGCTAGATTTTGGAAGGCTGTGATTGGACACTAGAAGCTGCTATATAGATGGTGGGATTACCACCGTTACCTAAACATGATAACATCGTCATACATAAAAAAACAAAACACGGTTCAGCAATATATAGTCTAATGCCAGAAAGCTAAACACAGAATATTGGTTTAGGAAGGAAAAGTGAAGCTTTAGTATTGTGTAGTTTACATGAAATTGATGGCAGAAAAATAACAAAAACAAAAATTGGGTAAAAAGGAGAGAGCTAAAGGTACTGGTCATCAACGAACTACCGAATAGAAGATAGTGATGTGGAGCAAAATCAAAGTGTCTCATAACAGTATTCAAACCACATCTTACTGTCAAACATGTCCCCAACTACCCTTGGGTTTCAACATATCACTCACTATCCAAATTTTATCTCTTTTCTTCACCTTCTAACCTCCACACTCTTTCCTAATCTCCCCACCACTTAGATCAATTTCATATCAACTCGTTTCGAGGCTTAACTCGATTGGTATCAACATGGTTACTAGTGCAAGATGACCTGAGCAGCGGCGAAACCAGAAAAATTTTTTAAGGGAGGGGGATCGAAATTAAATTGTATATTTTTACGATAGTAAAAATGTAATTTTACCATTTTAATAACCTATATCTTTATAATTTTTAAAGGATCAAATCAAATTTTTATTATTTTGAGGAGGGAAAAGTGTAATTTTGTCATTAAAAAATTAAAAATTTAAAAGACTTAAATGGAAAATTTTCATTTTAAGGAGGATCGTAGCTCCTGCCAGCCGCTCGAGTTCGCCACTAGACCTCAGAATAGTGTTTGACATTATATAAAAAATATTATCATCTTTTTTTGATTATTTACAAGAGGAAAACAAAAACTTAACAGTAACATAATTAACGCGAATCAAACTCGAACAATTTCTGGGACAATAAATACTCTGACCATCATAGTTAAAAAAAATTGTGATGTTTCAATGGTTTTACCAATTTCATTTTACCAAGCAGCACATATAAATATAGAAATAAGTAAAGTGAAATTAAAATTACCAAATTATTCAAGTGGTCCTTTATGTTACTAACGGACTCATTCATTACCGATCACTCTTTCCTTTTTTAGTCTTTTTCTCATCAAGTCACTTGCTAACCACATCATTCATATTCCATTTATGTATCAATTTTTTTTTATCCCGGAATATTAATTATATATTAAATTATTTAAATTTAATAGATAAGTAAAAAAATTAAATTAAATATCTAAAAATAATATATTCAAAAATATATAATATTTATTAAATAAAATTTGATGGATTTCAAGTGACAATTCATTTCAAAATATTTTTAAGAAGATAAAATTTTAAAACTACTCTTCAAACACTTGGAAAATATTTTGAACAAGTTCAAATTGAGTAACAAAATTTTCAAACATTTTTTAACAAGTGAAAATTGTTCCCTAATCCAAAGTATCGATATTTATACTAAGTATTGATACCAGTTTGAGTTTCGAAGTTTAGAAAAATTAAGTGAAAATCAAAAGTATCGATACCTTGTAAAAATTATCGATATCCCTATCCGGTATCGATACAAATTTGAGCTTCAATGATTTGGAAAATTGAACAAAGATCAAAAGTATCGTTACCCTTAACAAAGTATCGATACTGTTTTAAGGTTCGATGTTTTGGAAAATCAAAAAAAAATGTTCGAGTATCAATACCTCATATCAAGTATCGTTATTTATTATATTGTATTGATACTATAGCCTTTAATGGTCACTAAATTTAAGCATTAAATGTCCAAAGTATCGATACCCCTTCAAAGTTATCGATACTCATTGTTGCAGGAAACATTAATGCAATGGTTCTTATATCTCCAACGACTCTATTCAATTTTCCTCCAATCCAAACGGTTAAAAATCAATTAGGAGGTATAAATACCAGGTTCTAAAGCTTCTATAACAACAAGAGAGACTACAAAAGATCAAAAGCTATCAAGAAAGATTAACAATTTTTTTATCAACTATAAATAGAGGTCTTTTAGGAATTTCATATGACCGTCAATGTAATTCAATCTGTATCGTTGGATTTGGGAAGCTCAACTATAAATAGAGGTTTTTCCCATCATTTGTAATCACTCAGTTGTAATTCTTCAATTAATTGAATATTATTGAGAATATTTACTCAAACACTTAGCGTGCTTTTGCTTTCTCATGGCTTTTTTTTGTTGCTTTTTCGTTTTAAGTTGTTTCCGCTTTATTTTCGATGCATTAGAAAATTTCTATCTAGAATTCTCACTTTATAAGAGTAAGATCAACTTAGGCGGATTTGAACTCAAGAAATCAGTTAAGACCGCACAAACTGGAAGACTAAAGTTTTAACCCATGACACTAGAAAACACACCTTATAACAAGCAACTTCAGATTTTTCTGACAGTCATGCTCAAGGATTCAAATAGCGGCTGGGTAGCGGAATAACGGTCGCTATATAGCGGTAGCGACACCGTCCGAAACGGCTATTGTCAAAAATAGCGGTATGAAGCGAAATCACACCAATAGCGGCGGATAGCGGCCGTAATTTAACGGGTAACGATCGATTGCGGCAATAACGGACCGCTATTCCCATTTTTTCCCGTTACACCTTAAAACTTTTAAAAAAATAAATAAAAATGAAAAAGAAAACAGAAAAAGTAAAAGTAAAATCTGTAATACCAGAGGCAAAGAATATATTCTCCAGTAAAATCTGACTCGTCTTCAGTCTTCAATCTTCATCTTCATCAAGGCCCTCAATCAAAAAAAGAAAAGAAAATAGGTGAAGCGGAGAAGAAACTTCTACTTTCAAAATAAACAGAAAAAAGCACTTCGACGTTCGATGTTCAACCTTCGAAGCTTTAGAGAAGAAACTTACAGGAGATTTGAATTTGGAGATCGCCGGAACAGCAGAGCCTTCAAAGGTAGGAGACCGGAGACGTTTTCAAAGGTAGGAGATTTGAACTTTAGACAGACACAAAGAAGTTTTCAAGGGGAGAGTTAGGGTTTTAAATTTTTTTCTTGTTTTATCATTTATGTTTGTGCTTTGTGGTTGAAGAAAGTTGAACTGTTGAAGTATTGATTTTGATTCTATTGAAAAAGAAAGTAGAAACAGCAGAGGCAGAGTAATGGACGGTGGGAAGGGACTAAGTGCCCTTTGGTTTTTTTCAAATCATTTATTATGTGGTCTGCTGCTACTCTGCTGTGTTGGGATTGGGGAGCCTGGGTGATTGAGGATATTTTAGGGTCCCTAGGGCACTCCGAATGCCTCTATTTTCAATGCTGTCGGCTGCCTTAAATGCTAATGTTAATTTTAAATTAATGATACTTTTCATTAATGATTATTGATTTATATATTTTATACTTGTCATTAATAATACTTATCTTAATATTAATTTTAAATTAATGATATTTTCCCTAAATCCTAATATTTTATTATAATTTTTTGTTAAATTAGTTTTTAAAGAAAAATAGATTTTTTTTCTAATATTTATTATTTTATAACTTAATACAAATTTTTTTATCACTTCAATTTTTAACTTTTTTTATCAAATTATTTTTTTAAAAAAAATTGATTTGGCCACTAAATTTTAATAGTAGTATTGTGATAGTCTATGTGACAACTTATGTACCTCATAAAAACTAAATTAATATTATATAAAATGACAAATAAATACTATTTCAAAACAATTAAACAATAGCCATTGATTTTTTTTAGGATTAGGTTCAATCTGTCATTAAGTCTAAGACTTTATTGTTCATTATAATATTTATTTAATGAGAATATGTATTTAATTTAGTGAAAAAAGTTTAATATAAAGCTTAAATGTTTAAATCTTACCAATTAAAAATGTTTTAAATATAATAAAATAGTAAATAAATTTAAAAAATCTGTGTGTTACTCAGTTTAAATATCCATCTAATTTGTTTTTGTCATAAATTCAATTGATTTTTCGAGTGTAGTATTTGAAAATTTAATTTTATATTACACATGGAGTAAATAATTTATTGATTTTTTTTGGTGAAAAATATTTTATTGCTTTTCATTATACTTATGATTGAACTTATTCGATTTTAATAGTTGATAGGAAGTATTTTGATTTTTAATATGTTTGTGTTTTATCTAGATTTGGTTATATTTTGTAGTTACTCGGGTACATATTTATTTTGGCATCACAAGTAATGATATATTGGTTTTATATTAGTGTTTTATATTATTTTGTTATTTATTAGCTTATGCAATAAATTTAATTTTTCAATGTTATTGATGTTTATTTTTTTTTGTATTATATTATTGATAATATAAGTAATGAATTGCTTATATTTCTAAATATAATTTTATGTTTCTTGTATATAAATAAAAATAAAGCATGTCGCCACGTGAAGAGTTCCCGACTAAAGGATTGGAGGGTGCACCAAGTAATGATATAGGTTGGCACTTTGGAACTCCAGTGCCAAATACGAAAGGAAATGTCGTATGTAAACTTTGTGGTAAAATTGTGAAAGGTGGAATAACATGATTTAAAGAGCACATTGCTCATAAAACCGGTAATGTTGCACCATGTCCTAATGTTACCGGTATGTGATAGTGATACTTTATTATTAATTTTAAATGGTATTGCAAATTTATCAATAAAGATTAAAGATTATACATAATTGATAATAATATAAAAATGTGGATTATTTTTATTTTATTAACAGATGTCATTAGAGAAAGTATGATGAATATACTGAAAGAAAGCAACACAAAGAAAATAGACAAAAAGAGGAGAATAGATGAATTCTTATCCCAAATAAGAGGAGAAGAGGATGAACATGAGGAATTCATTGACGAGATTTCTGCTATAAGGCAAGTAACTCGAGAAAGTATCCAATCACAACACGAGTGACATAGAAGAGAAGAATTCAGACGAAGTACTGGTGGTTGGTGTAACACTTATGAAGAAGGGCGATCTTCTCATGGATCAGCTGGAGAATATCATGAAGAAAGAACAGGTAAATCCATCTCAAGTGAGTCTGAGTTTACCTTAAGCGGAGCTATACCTGAATTGGCTAGAAGCAAAAGCTCAAAGCAACCAAAGGTCAGTGGTTCTTTTTTAAAGACTTTACGCATGAAGATAGGTGAAGCGGTATTTAAATTTTTAATATATGAACGACTTCCTTTCCAATTAGCAAGCTCTCCATGGTTGTATAACCTAATTCAAGTGTCAATGGAACTTGGACAAGGTGTAAAGCTCCCAAAACCTTATGAGGTTTCAGATGTGTATTTGGAGTCAGAGTATCAACGAGTTCGTGATTGGGTACATGGACTAAAAACTCATTAGAAAGAACTGGTGCAACTCTAATGTGTGATGGTTGGACCAGCAATTTGAATCAAATGCACAATTAATTTCCTTGTTTAATGTAGTAAAGGAACTGTTTTTTGGAAATCTGTGGATGTCTCGAGTGTTCGTAGGAGAGATGCTGAATTCTACTACAGTTTGTTAGATTCAGTTATAGAAGAAATTGGTGAAAGTTACATAGTCCAAATAGTGACTGATAATGAGGCAGCAATGAAGGCCGCTGGAAAAAAATTAATGTTGAAAAGAAAGCATCTATATTGGACCTCATGTACAGCTCATTGTTTAGATTTATGCCTTCAAGATATTGGGAAAAAGTCCAGTGTAGCAAAAGTATTAGATGAGGCTAAGAAAGTGACTTGCTTCATATACAATCACATTTGGACTGTTGATTTGATGAAGAAGTATACACAAGGGAAGTAAATACTTCGACCTGCTCTTACTCGATTTGCAACTCATTTCATTCAACTTGAAGAGATAACAAAGCAAAAGCAAGGTCTGAGAGAAATGTTTAATTCAAATGTCAGTATTTTATAATTAATTAATATAATTACTTAAATATAGTAATATTTAATGATTTTATTAGTTCCAAATAATTAAATTATATTATTTTAAAAATTTTCTTATAAATATATAGGAATTTAAAGAATCAAAATAGGGACAGCAAAAGTCAAGACCTGCTTTTGAAGCCAAAAAAATTGTTTTGGGAAAAGATTTTTGGAAAAAGGCTAATGACCTCATAAAAGTTATTGAGCCCCTAGTAAAAGTATTGAGACTTGTGGATGGTGATGAAAAACCAACTATGATTTTTATTTATGAGGTTGTTGATAGAGCTAAACAAGCAATTCAACAAAATTGTCGATATTTCACTGAGTACGAAAAGATTATCGACAATAGATGAAATTTTATGCATTCCGACTTGCATTCAGCTGGTAAGATAAAATGTTTCATATAGTGAAGAACTATTTTATATTTTATTATTTTAAGCTTTAGATTATTATTATTATTTGATGATATTCTTATAAATTATGCTTAGGTTATTTTCTCAATCCTCAATTTCAATTTGGGGAGAAGCATTCTGAGAATATACTAATAAAAACATTAGAATGTACAAGATCAATAATTGAAAGATTAGAACCTTCTCTTGATACTCAAGTCAGGATAGTTAATCAGGTTAGATTTAAGTACTATTATTTGTAACTTAATTAATTACATAATTTGAAATGAATTTTTTATTTATTTTTACTATCTTTTATTTATGCAGTTGTTACTATTTAGAGATAAACATGAGACATTCGGCACTCCACAAGCAAAAAGAGCTTGGAAGCAAATGAATCCGGGTAAATAGTTAATTAAATTATTTAATTATATTGTACATTTTGAAGTTATTTTGAAATTTAAATAATATTATGCAGCTGAATGGTGGATAATATACAACACATTTGTTCCTGAGTTACAAAGATTAGCAATTAAAGTGCTTAGTCAAACAACTTCTGCATCAAATTGCGAACGAAATTGGAGCACATTTAGCTATATTCACACCAAGGCAAGAAATAGGTTGAAGTACAAAAAACTTGAGAAACTAGTGTTTATCTACTATAACATTAGGCTTCAGATAAGACATCAAAAAAGAATGAGCATTGATGATATAAAAGCTAGTTTTAATCCTATCAGCCTTGATCATATCTTTGAAGATGTTGATCCACTATCAGAATGGCTTCAAGAGAAAGAGAATCCATTGTTAGATGGTGAAAATACCGATGTGTTGCCTGTGGATACCTCTGATGATGAAATGAATGTTGATCAATCTCAACAACACAATTTGTCTCATTCAAGTTCTAGTGCAACGCCAAGTCAGAGTGGTGATGAACCCGATGGTGGTGGTTTAAGTCCAATTGATGACGATGATGGACATAGTGGTGATAGAGGTGGAATTAGGTCTTCTAGTTGGTATGGAGGAGAATATGGGGTTGGTACCATTAGTGGACATTTCCGTGATAGATCAGAATTTGTGGAAATATGTTTCCTGAATCTGGGAGAGATAGAAATGAACCTAGAGCTCCATCAAAAGGAAAAGGCAATAAGCATACTTCTGTAGGCTCTTCATCTAGTAGGAGATCGAGTTCTAGTAACCTTGGGTATAGTGATTCATCTACTAGCACTCAAGGTTTTCATCCACCTGAACAACCTTCATATTTTCAACCTTCACATGGTTATCCACAACCATATGGTTATTATCCACCATTTCCTAATTATGGTGTGCCATATCATCCTCAAATGCATCCTCCACCCCCAATGTATCACCCACCTCCACCGCCGATGTATCCTCTAACTCATATGTATCCTCCATATCAGTTATATGGAAACCAAAGTGAAAATGTTACTTTTTTTGGATATATTTTGGACAAAGGCCACGAGAGTCAAGTCAAGAACGCTCTCAAAGTGAAGGTGAATGATCTGATCTTCCTCGTCATTCCACTACTTGGTGAAAATTAAATTGTATCACTACCACTATTTTTAAGGTATGGATTTTTTTTAAAGAAAACTTTTGTTAATGTTTTTAATTTTAATGATATTAAAACATTTAAAATACATTGATAGATAAATGAATGAAATGTATTTTATGAAAACATAATTAAGAATTGAAGCATGTTAAATTATATATGAAAGTAGAATGTGCGCGAGAATAAGTGGTAGAAAATAGAACTAATTAATGAGAATCTATACATTTATCTATTGTTTTTTTTCCTTCTGCTGGCTGCAATATAGAATATTTTGATATTTTCACCATCTTAAAAGTTATCAAGAAATACTGAAGACTCCTTTCATGTATGAATTTTTAATTATTTTATCTATAAAAATTTTCAAACATATTAAATATGATGAATGTTTAATACTTCCTATTTTTTTTACTTTGTTATTAGTTAATATAATATTCTTAAAAAATTCGTAAATAAATATAAAAATAATTAATGATTGTAAAAATTGTGTTTTCATATTAATAAAAGTTCAGAAATGTTAAAAATACTCTAACAATCATTAAAAGTGATTTTTTATAATTATAATTATAATTATTATGTTTTACAATAAGTTGTGCGAATTTAAAAAAAATGCACGATCGCGATACCCGCAGTGACCGCAATAGCGTCCGTTATGTCCGCAACCATTACAAACATAACGCGATTGAAAATGCGTCCGCAACCACCATTTAAATCCGTGGTACTCATGCTAGCATACATAGGTAGAAGTGATATGGATCTAGTTCTTATTTCTGGAAATAAAAGCAAATATTGCAGGCAACATTTTATTGTGTGTCCCCAAGGATTGTTAAACAAACATTCTGAGAAGCTGGACATGTATTTAAACTGTTTAAGCAAACAGCGAGAGATGGGTTTGGATTCTCCATATTTTGAGTCACGGGCTTTGGTGTTTGAGGATCCCAATGAACTGAGGGGGGAAGAGACTGAAAAAGAGTCTACTAGCTCCGGTTTCAAAAGTATAGCATCACCATCTGCAGCTCAGTCTTCGTCCTTGGAGATTTGGGAAGGGGATTCTGCTGGTATAACCTCAGAAGCTATGTACAGGGAGTCTCGATCCCCCAGTTCAGGTGCAATCAGGAACTTGTGGGTAGTTTATAATGTGCTGATGGATTTCCAGCTAAACAGAACAGCTAAGAGTGAGGTGAAGTCTTTAGAAGGGGATACAAAAGAAGTGTCTAGTAGCAAGCAGGGTTTGGGCATGTCAAGAAATTACTCATTTGGGGAGTTGATGCTTCATCTTCCCCGAATTGCATCACTCCCATAGTTGTTTAATATTTGGGAAGAAGATGGAGAAAGAAGCAAGATAAGAGAGTTGTCTTGTTTATCGACCGGTTAAAATGATTAATATCTCCCTCATGTTAGCAGTAGTATCGATGGGATTTTTCAGGATTTGGAAAATCCTTTTAATAAAGAATTCTTGTAAAACCCATGTATAAAACTTAGGTGTGTTTTGTGGACAAAACCAAATAGTCCAATGAATCAAAAGGGAAGATTATCTTAAAAGTTCATATGAACCATGACACTAGGCCAGACCTGGTGTGGAAGAGAATGGCTTAAAACAAGTTCATTAATCCTTGCGATGATGCAATATGTGTTCATGAAGCCTGTGAAATTAGATTTTGCATGAATTTAAGGTTGAGGAAGCTGAAATACTATCCATTCATGTCTTGATTTTCTCCTTTCCTACGACTAGTAAAACAACAAAAGAATGCCAGACTACCAAAAAAAAATGTACATCCTATGAGAATGAAATAATACGCGGGGATTTAAGATAAACTATTGGCGCATATTATGCAAGGCGGATCTCTACACTTCTCTTTAGCTATTGTCTGCCGTAAGCATGTGCTATGAAAGACATGACCACATGAAAGAACAGCATTCTCTGCAGGATTGAGACGCGCCATATCTAAATAATATTCAGGTTCATTTGCAAGATCACCGTCACATAATAGACAACTCTTCTCAAGCGGCACGATGCCATCATCAAAACCTGCAAAATTGGAAAGAAATTTCATGGTGTAATTAGCTCCTATGACCTTTACTTTTGGTGTGATTTACTCAAAACTGAGACCACAAATTTGTTCCTAGATATTATCCATGTTTACAAGTGTAGGATGAATGTGAAAAGATATCAGTGTCAGAAACCTATGCACTTACCTTCCCACACTATATGATCATTGCAAATATGTTGCTTTTGTCTTTGACTGTCCAAGGTTGTTACTTTGTTATGTGTAGCCAGCCTACTTCTGCTCACTGGGCGAGCAGAGTTTTCGGAAGGTTGCTTCTTTTCCTTTTTCTGAATGAACTGTGGACTTCTAGCGCTAGTTTCAATCTTCTTAACCAGTGATGCGGAGTCTTCTGGACAATGGGTTGTTTTCTTGTTCTGCATACTATGCATTGATGCTGGAGTTACACTAGTTCCAATGTTCTTGACCAATCCTAGAGGATTTTTGGGATGTTGAGCTTTTTCCTGTTTCTGCATAACATGCTTTGTTGCCACAACTCTACTGGTTCCACCGTTCTTGAAAAACCCTGCAGGATCTTTGGGAGGTTGGACTGTTTCTTTGTTCTGCATAACATGCTTTGATGCCAGCGTTCTGCTGTTTCGACCATTCTCGACCGTTTGCGGTTTACGCGGGGATTGGGTTGTTTCCGATCCACTAATTTCACTCTCTTTGGCCAATCCTGCTGGATCTTTGAGAGGTTGGGCAGTTGGCTTCAGTGTAAGCTGCTTTGATTCCATAATTGTACTAGTTCCTCTACTTTTGAACAAACTTGTAGCATCCTTGGGAGGTTGTGTTGTGTTTTCTTTCTTCTTAGACAGCCTAGAAACTGAAGTTGCATTGGTTCCACTCTTCTTAACCAATTGGGTTGAACCTTTGTTCGTCTTTACCTCATTTGATTGATGCTGTTGAGTCGAAACTGGCTTATACGAAGTAAACTATTAGTTTTGAATTTCAACTAGAGAAAAAGGCCAAACATGGCTTGTGTATGCATCTGACATAACATGTAAGAAATCAACAATTCCACAAGCAGAATAATGGTAAGGAAATTGTTAAAACAAAGCATGATCTTACGTTTGGGAGCCGAAGTAGTAGGTACTCTACTTCGACTGGAGCCTGAAGCCCCGAGCAGGTGGTTGCCAGGACGGTGAGGATGGCATGTGCTGAGGCGTTGAGAACTCCTCCTGGAACCATGAAAAGTAAGTGTTAGGAAAGCTATTTCCAGAATTCATATGAATAAAGCTTTTTGTATGTACTGATGTAGAACATTAAAAACCGGAATAAATAGAATATAACATCAAAGTGCGGCCATCATTTAAGTCCCTCTAATGGGAAAACCCAGCAAAGATCCTTGCCTGTTTGTGTTGTCCAAGAAAGAACATCTTGGATCTTTACTTGGCTGATCATCTCTTGACGCCATTGAAATTTAAGAAATCCTGAAAACTGAAATTACAAAGATATATGTTGTTGAAAAACCCCAAATCTCAATCCCACAAACTGAACTGAAAGAGTAAGAAAAACATACAATAAGACGAAAACAAAATCGTACGTTTGAGAAAGAAAGTGTGTCAAAGGCAAGTATTTGATATTCAAGAGAAGAAGCAACTTGTTTTATAAGATTATGAAGGTAGGGTTCATCGTTGAGAGTTTGATCATGTATATATAAACCCTTCGGCTCATGAAGCCAAGCCCACTACTTCTCTTATTATTATCATTATCATCATTATTTTTTCAAAACTGATATCTGAATTTCGATTCCCTTACTTTTTTTTTAATACAATTGTTGATTTTCTGTTAAAAAATTTATTGACCAATGATATTTTCGCATATGAAACTTTTAATTAAATAAAATAATTTTAATATTAAATTAAAATTTCATTTAATTTCTCCTCTTCCCAAGTGCTTATCATCTCTCAAAGTTGCTAAGGTTATAGGCTGAAGATCTTCCCATGTATTTTCCAAAATACCTATGGTTATAGCTGCATGCAAGATTAGAACACCAAAAAAGAAAAAGTCACGAATAGGAAAATGATTAATGTTATGCATGAGTGATCATCAATTCGAATTTTAGATAGGATTCGGATCATTTACTTGCGACTCGGATGGATTTCGGATAATATATAATATATTAATAGTTTATATATGCATTAGTGATTAAACATTATAATATCATGTAATACAATATATTATATTATAATCTATAATATAATAACAATTATATATGATGGTAGTACATTTATACTAGTTGAAATATGCTTTTAAGTCCCAATACTTTTCATTTGTTTGAAAGTTACCTTCCTACTATTTTATATAATACTATATAAAGCATGAAAAGCATGAAAAACCCACAAAATGTTCCTACTTTTGATATATGCAATTAGGGGTGACTGTTCAATCGAATCGAATGAAAAAATTTCGAGTTAATCGAGTTGACGAATCACATTTTATCATCCTAACTCTATTTGAATTTTTCTCGAATCGAGTCGAGTGTGATGGAATTCGAATCGAATATATTTATTCGAGTTAAATTTTAAAAAAATAACTTTGGATTTTTTCGAATAACTCGATTAACTCGAAAAACTCGATTCGTTTAACTTGAAATTTAAAATTTTTTTTAATTTTTTCGAGTCGAATCGAGTTTTGTTCACCTCTATATGCAATTGCACAACATTGCGATTGAAAAATTACAAGAGAAAAGCTCAAAATTTTCTTTCTTGTTACTAGATTTTATGGTCGACCAAACAAAAAAGAGAAACTTTGTAAAACAACATTCATCCCTTCATCTCCTTTCTCGTTCATCTTCAAGCTTCCCATTGTTCTCGTACTCCCGCCCAAACCCCACAATCTCAAATATCATAATATATCATATCATATATTATAGTTCATATACAAAAAATTAAACATTATAATATCATGCAATATTATATTTTTTATTAGAATTTATGTTATAACAATATTTATATATGTATTAATATTTTTAATAATAGCTATATATCATATTATTATTTTGTGCATTAGTAATATATGAATTTAATATATCAATTTTGAAGGTCAAGTTAGGTAATTATTTTGATAATAGTTATTTAATATATTATTATATTATCATTAAAGGTAAATTTTATAAATTTTAATAATTATTAATTGTACATAGTTATTATACATATATAACTGTAGTATTTGAAATATTTTATATTAAATTGATGTTTCTAAAATTTATTTCACTTTATAATTTAACATAAAATTATTATTAATTATTTTTCCTATTAATAAAATTTTAATATAAATATGTGATGCTTTGAATATATTTTCAAAAATAAAGAATTATCATTTATTTATATATTACTTTTATTTTAAGTAATAACATAAAATTATATTAATTATTAAGGTTTATTAATGTTGTTCAGTTATAAATCCGGGTTTATTAATTATACCATGGATTGCATTTTAGCCCCTCCAATGAAAAAAAAGATAAATTAACCCCTATATGTTAGATGAGTGAAAAAATTGCTCATTCGTTACAAAATGGTGTTTATTTATAATGTATAGTAACAAATTTAACCTTTAATCTTTACACATTTATTCAATTTGACCCTTACTCTTTTATATAAATTATTATTTTTTAACTAATAAGGTTAAAGGGTCAAAAGGCTTTAGTAGCAAATTTAGAAAAAATCAATTAAGCCCTTTTAAATTTTAAAATTATTAAAAAATCATAAAATTATAATAAAATATAATAAAAAGCTATAAAATTTTTAAAATTGTAAACTTTTTAATAAAAAATAACAATACAACCACAAAAATCTATCTAATGATTATAAGATTTAAAAAATTGACCCATACTCTTTTATTGGACTGGTATTATTCAATTTTAATAAAATTATAAAAATTCAAGTAAAAATTTAAGCAATTTGTAAGCATAAATTATGTTTATAGTGTATTGGGACGATGCAAAAATTTAAACATGTTTTCTAGGTTTGGGTTTAATCCGGCTCGAAAAATAGATCTAAAAATCTTTTCAAGCTTGACTCAAATTAAAAATGTTAAAATCGAGTCTGGCTTGGCCCGTTCGTTTTAATTTTTTTAGATTTTTTATATAAAAACAAATTTAAAAAATATAATACATCAAATACACTAAAAATATTAAAATAAATATTTTTCAATAAATTAAAAATACAAATAACTCTAAAATAGTAATACAATTAACAATAAAACATGAATTATATAATATCCAAAACCATAACAACATAATAATATCAATAAAATAATGAAATGTTAGCAAAACAAAAATGAAATAATTGATTTGGGTCATACTCCAGTAAAAAAATTTTACTTGAGACTGATCTATTTAAAAAATAGTTAATATTTTTTATTAAAACTCATTTTTTAAATTTATATTTTTATTAAAACTTCAAAATTTTCGAATCTTTCGAACCTGAATGGTGGCTCGAACCATAATAGGACTAATATAGTGGACCAAAATCCGTCTAACCGGCCACTAACCCCTCTAAGCAGAACCCCGTCCAAAGCGATTTCCTAACCTTTTGACAACCCAAAAAAGGAAAAAGAGAAAAAAATCAAATTTTTTTTTTGGTACATATCAAATCAAAAAGCAATTTTCAACTTTTACCTTTTTAATCTTTTCTGCAACAATTATTCCTTCGCACAAACAGCATGACATAAAGTAACAAAACAAGCAAACAGCATGGCAAAAACCAAGCAAGCAACTGGAGTATGGGACATAATCATTGACCCAAGGTTTTTTTTTGCTTGCTTGCGTCACTCTTCAACTATCTCTCTCTATAAAAAACCAATGAAAACCAATAAAACAATCTTAAGTTTAGCTACCCTAAAACAAATACATGGCAGTCGCAGATCCAAGATGGGGTTTTGGTCTTATGACCTTCTTTACCTTTATCAGCTTCTATCTCTCCCTGGGTCGTTGTTTAATTGCAGCTTCCTTGGAAGACTCAATTGCCCAGCAAAAACTTGATAAAGTTCATAACCTTCCGGGGCAGAGTTTCACTGTGGACTTTGCGCACTATGCTGGTTATGTAACTGTCAACAAACACTCAGGGAGAGCTCTCTTTTATTGGTTCTTTGAAGCTGCTAAGGATCCTGATTCCAAGCCACTTTTACTTTGGCTCAATGGAGGTCATAGTTTGAAATTTTTTAAGATTCTTGTCTTTTGACTTTTCCCCCCTTTTGTAGCATTATTTGATTAATTCAGTTTTGCTTTTTTAAGAAATGATTATATTGTAATCAGTGCTTTTTCCTGATTGTTGACTATGCTTTTGAATAACTAATCGCTGCTTTTATGATTTCATTGTGTTTATTTTCTGGGTATAGATTTTTTTCTACTCTAAATCTCACCGTTGATTATCTCATTTGATTAGCTTTGTTTCTCTTTGTTCATGTTAAAATCTGCAGAATTTCTTCTTACTATTCTATTTTGTGTTGCCTTTTGTATTTCTCATTATCTTGTTTCTGTTTTAGAAATATATTTTTGTTTGGTTTCTTACCTGTACTTCTCAGTAGGGGAAAAATATAGTACTTATTTAGAGTTTTATGTCTTCAGGACCCGGATGTTCATCAGTTGCTTATGGTGAAGCAGAGGAAATAGGTCCATTTCACATTAGGCCAGATGGAAAGACCGTTTACTTGAACCCTTACTCTTGGAATCAAGGTAATCAATACCTTAAAAGTTAACTTTGAAAGTTGAGCCATTTAAAACAGCATTTGCAAGACTAAAGTTTCTCTTTACTGTTGCTAATAGCTGGTGTAAAAAATGGAATTGTTTCACTTCATTTGTTAAACCTCTAGAAATGATATTATAGTTGGTTTCTTACATAGAAGAAAATGATCTGTTATGGCTGACAGTATGCTTGCATTGCGAACTAATTCAATTGCAATATCACTCATAGTATTTATTTTTGTTTGCAATCTATTGCTTCCTTTTAGTGTATCGTTTCATCTGGTCAATTTCGAGCTCTTTCCTTAGGTTATTGTGGATTTATGAATCTATTCAGTACTCAAATCTAAAGTTGTTGGCTACACTCTTGCTACCTGATCTTCCACCTCTGCTCAGGGATTTAAATTGCGGTTGCGGTCGCGTTGTGTTTATCACGATTGCAGAAATAGCGAATGCTATCGCAGTCATTGCGGCATAGCAGTCGTGAATTTTTTCAAATTTGCACAAATTTTCAATTCTTTTTCTTTCTCCTGCTTCAAATCTTTGAATTTAAAAAAAAATATCATTGAAAACGGAAATAGCAGTCCATTATCGCCGCTATTCTTGTTACGATTGGTGTGATCTTTACTAACACGTTGATATGCCTGTGTGGACACCCAAAAAGACAAACTCAACTGACTAAAAACAATGTTCTGGTTATATGATTATTGTTTCCGTTTGAGATCTATGGAATCCTGATTAATTCCTTGCATTACATAGGCAACTACATGTCATGCTTGAATAACTGTTAGAAGATGTTTACCACTTTTGACGAAAAATGGCTGTTTCCTTAGATCAATGTTAAGGGTATTACTTACTGCTGTTACAATTTCAGCTTGAGAAATGTGAATGTTAGAAATATTCCAATATTAGTAACATTTGTTTCATATTCTTCTAATGCTTTGCAGTTGCCAACATTTTATTTCTTGAGTCACCTGTTGGAGTTGGTTTTTCATATTCAAATACTTCCTCTGATTTGCTTAACAATGGTGATAAAAGAACTGGTGAGGCTGAACACATTTCTACTTCATACTTTATTTGAATTTTTGTTTTGGCTAGCTTGTGCAAGTATAGCTTCTTATTCATTGATGTACAGCCAAGGATTCACTGAAGTTTTTGCTAAAGTGGCTTGAGCGCTTTCCTCAGTATAAAGAAAGGGATTTCTACATTGCTGGAGAGAGTTATGGAGGTAAACAGTAATTTCTCACTTGTATTTCTTTAAATATGGTAAAACACAATTTCTTGTCCTTTGGAATACAAAAGCACAACAGTGAAACTGATGGGAATAATGAGGTTTCTTTGAACAAGGAAACTAAAGACACTAGCGCCTAAGTGTAGGGATTAACTTTGGAACCTTGCAATATTCATATTTAATTTCTCTTGAACAATAAAATCATTATGCTGTTTGTAGTTTCATTTTACATTAAAAATGCTGTTGCAGGGCATTATGTTCCACAGCTAAGCCAAGCCATTGTAAGATACAACAAGGCAACCAATGGAAAAGCAATTAACCTAAAGGGATATATGGTATGTATTCTATTCTTGAAAGAAAGCAGCTTTATATTGAGCAAACTGAAACATAGATGTGTACATAATATGCAGGTTGGAAATGCTCTAACTGATGATTATCATGACCATTTGGGGCAATTTCAATTTATGTGGTCAGCTGGTTTGATTTCTGATGAAACATACAAGCTATTGAATGTACTTTGTGATTTTGAGTCATTTGTTCACTCCTCAAGTGCTTGTAATGAGATGATGAACGTTGCAAGTGAAGAAATGGGAAATATTGACCCATACAGCATCTTCACTCCCTCCTGCTCCGCGAATGCTAGTCAGGCGAAGTGGCTGCTGAAAAGAAGGCTTGTGAGTACACCCATTGAATACTTCTACAACTTTAAATTTTAAGCATCCTTTCCCTCTTCTTAAACCAGTCAAATGATCTAATTAATTTAACTTTAGGTATAATAAGTTTTGACAGCATTCCAGTTAAACTGTGCCATATATTCAATCATCATACCTATATTTTTGGTAACAGTTGATCCAAGACCTAATAACTCTCTTCTATATTTGTGATTTTTATCTCCAAACGGAAGCTCCTTTAAGCTGTCATAGGGTTCATGGTCTGGAGAACTCATTGGCCAGAACAATCACAAGAATTAACCAGATATCAAAATTTATAAAAAGCCTGGTTGTTTAATTTCCACTTAATTCGAGGGTATTTGATATTTTATGTGTAATCATATTAAGGAAAATTGATATTATCCAACAGATGGTTAGCCAGCTCAGTGAGAAGTACGATCCTTGCACTGAGAAGCACTCAGAAGTATACTTCAATCTACCTGAGGTTCAAAAGTCACTTCATGTTTTACCCGAAGCTGCACCATCTAAATGGGAGACGTGCAGGTATGTATGCTATTTTTGTATACTCGAATTCTGTCATTTACCAAATGTAACCAGGCCACCTGACCATCTAGCTTTATCCCTGTATGAAACTTATTATATTCTTTTCAAAGGATGCATCAAATATTTTGATGCAGCATCAATTGCCCTTATAAAATGAATTTGTGACGGACAAAATTTACATCCCTGTGTAAACTCAAATCATCTTTTACTTGGCAACATTTCTGTTTATTCACTTTCTTGCCTCAGAAGTCACATGCAGAAGTATGCCTTAGACGATTTTCTTTGCTTTCTTCCTTTTTCATTATTGCAGTGATATCATAAATACCAACTGGAAGGATTCTCCAATAACTATGCTGGATGTTTACCGTGAGCTTATACAAGAAGGACTTCGCATATGGATATTCAGGTTTATCTCTAAATTTGTGACGATGTTTTTGAATTGGGTAACAAGATGTCAACCATCTTTTCTTTACCATTTGAAACTAGAAAATATAGGATTAGAGAATGAAAAATAGAACACTATGGACAAACTTGATGGTCAAACTTTCCTTAATACAGTAATATTTTGTGTTATCCTGTTTCGAACTGAGTGTTGGACACAAGTAAGTTCCTGAGACGGATATGTTCAATATTTTTCTAGCTTTTTGTATATTTAGGGGACTATATCCCATACCCACATTCGAGAATGTCTGACACAAATACCTTAAGAAAAATGAAGAGGCCGAGTAACAGGGGCAATAATGTCAATTTGGAATTAATAAGATAGGCTCTAAAGAAAAGTCTGTTTGAGATTGGATAGAGGGAATATTAGGACATATCCAACTATTACCAGATGAAAGGCTGATGGCAAGTGTCTCCACCAAGAGCCCATGGTTTTTAGGGCTTATGTGACCACCTTTAAGTGGTGGCATTCAATAGGTTTGGAGTTCAAAAACCAGCCCTTCCCATATTTCCAAGCTATGGTTCTTTTGTAGAAGAAAAGTTTTCCTGCTAATACACTAAGCTATATAAGCTGTGGGGTTAACTTATCAATATAAGTAATTTTTCATTTATAAGATAAGAGGAGTTCATCGTTGCATACCTTTCTATCTAGAAAACTGCCAATGGTAAAATTTATTTAATTTCAGGCTGCTAATCACAATGTTATTATTTGTTTCATTTTGAATGATAGATTCATGTTTAGGTTCTATTGTAGTGATAATTTGCAGTTTTAGTCTTAAAATGTTAACAAATTTGCTATTTCAGTATTACACATTATCATATGATTATAGTGTGAGTTCTAACCTTTATCATTAAATAAATTTGCTAATGGAATGTTACATCTCAAAAGCATTTGCTTGAATCAGCTAAGCTAAATTCTAGATTCCCAAAAGATTAGCATCAACATTAATCCATTTGTGTTTTTCCATGTAAAAAGGGTAAAAGTACCATGGAGGCCCCTATACTAGAAGTTAGATTGCATTTTGTTCCTTTTACTCAAAAAATGGGTAAATTAGTGTTTATGCACTAGATCAAAGAAAAAAGTAGTCCTTCTATTAAAAATTTTATTCATTTCTACTACTAAAAACTGGTCCCTTTACGTTACCATGAAGTACACATGACACGCCACATGTCACTGACGATTATTCCGTCTGTCACGTCAATTTTTAACACGACAAATGAATCAAAATTTTAACAGAAATGACCAATTTGCCCATTTTTTGAGTAGTGGGATCCAAATGCAATTTGACTCCTAATACAAGGGCCTCTATGGTACTTTTACCTGTAAAAACAACTATTTTATCTTTTACATAATTTAGATTATAGGATGTATTTTTTCTTTTAATTGACTGGAGCCAATTTTTTTCCTTATTTCTTTGTTTCATTCCCTCTCCATGACAGTGGTGACACAGATGCTGTAATCCCAATTACATCCACCCGCTACAGTATAGATGCTCTCAAGCTTGCAACTGTGAAACCATGGCATGCGTGGTATGATGACGGCCAGGTAACTTACCTTGCAATACTTGGATTTGATTCATTACCATAATTAGGGGTGAGCAAAACTTAATTCGACTCGAAAAAAAAAATCAAATTTCGAGTTAAATGAATCGAATTATACGAGTCAACTCGAATTTTTTTTCCAAATTTTGAGTTCGAATCGAATTGAGTTTTTGAATTCGAATAACTTAAATAATTCGAATAAATCGAATATTAAACTATAATATTTTATATTTTTACCTCAATTTTTTTTACTTTTTTCCCAAAAACTTTTACTCCTTCCCACTTTTCTTCCAAAACTTTTACCCCCCTCATGATCCCATCCCACCCCCTATCTACCCCAAACTCATTTCCTCCTATTTTCTTTTAATATTTTCCCTCCAAAATTTTATTCTCCCCATTTATTTTCCCAAAAAACCTTCAAAACTTTTTATTTTCCCCCAAAACTTTTATTTCCTCTCATTTTCTCCCCAAAACTTTTACTTCCCTCCCATCCCATCCCTATCTACCCCAAACCCATTTCCTCTTCTTCCTCTAATTTTTTTTTTAATATTTTCCATCCAAAATTTTATTTCTATTTACTTTCCTTCAAAATTTTATTTCTCAAAACCTTCAAAACTTTTTATTTTTCCTCTAAATATTTACTTCTCACCCTTCACCCCCAAATAAAAAATCAAAATCATCTAAAAAATTCTCAGACCTAAATAGTAATAATTTTATTTATATTTACTATTTATATTATTAAATTAGAATTCACATTTTGTACTATTTATATTATTGAATTTTTTAATAATATTGAATATTTATATTAAAATAGAATTATTAATGATACCATAAAATATTTGTGTTAAAATTTTATGTTGGTATCAATTTCACATTATTTTTAAAATAATATTTATTAAAAAAAATCACATTTTTATATTTAATATATTTTTTTAATTTCAAAATACATAGTAATAAGAATTAGAAGATAATTGAAGCAACTAAGCAAGCAAAGAAGTTAACCCTATATAAAAAAATTAATAAATAAATTATGAGGTGATGAAAGTTAATAACAAATTTGATTATGATGAGTGACAGTGGTTACAAGGACTTAAAATTTTTTTTTTAAAATTTAACACGAACAAATATATTCGATTCGATTCAATTTGAATTTCATCACACTCGATTCAAGAAAATTTCAAATCGAGTTAGGAATAAAATACGATTCGTCAATTCAATTAACTCGAAATTTTTTCATTCGATTCGATCAAACGTCCATCCCTAACCATAATAACAATTAAAAATAAAGAACCTTAAATCCAACCTCAAAAGTTAAATAATAAGTTAGAGTGTAATTATATATATACATGTCTATACACAAGTCATACTGAGGTACAAGAGGTTGGGAATATAAGACATTTACACACTCTTCTAATAGACATCTAATGAAACAGATGTAGAATAGATACTATAGGAGGTGGTGTTTGATAAATTGAAAAATTAAGTAGCAATATTAGATAAGGCGGTAATAAAGTGGGAAATGAAATGAACAGGTAGGAGGATGGACCCAAGAGTATGAAGGACTGAAGTTTGTATCAGTGAGGGGAGCTGGACATGAAGTCCCTTTGCATAGACCCAAACAAGCTCTCGCCCTCTTCAAAGCTTTCTTATCAGGAACCTCCATGCTTGCCTCTGCCTCTGCCCATGCCCATGCCCATGCCCATGCTTCTCAGGTACTCATCTCCGACTCCTGAATTTTTGGGTTGATTTCATTTCATGCTTTCTCATTGTAACATCTACTTGTGGGGATTCTAATGTTCCGCCTTCCCCAAAACATTCATCAAAATTTTCAATAAAGAACAATCATCAAAACTGTTCCCACTGAAATCTGAACTTTTCTGAAATTGTTATAAATGGTCTGTGCATTCTTCTCCATTTTAGAGTATGTTGGAAAGAGCATATCTTTATATTTAGATAGAATATAAATTCTTTTTTTAATTTAAAAAAAATCCAAATGAAACAGCTTACAGGAGCACTTCAAATTTCTCCCTTTCTGGAAAGAAGTAGGTCAATTGTCGCGCATCCCTTGGTATGCCCAAACTATAGGCTAAATCAGTCAATGGGATGGGAACCTTTTCATTTTACTTGTCCAAATCCATATGAATCAAAAAGCTTGTTTTATGTTTTATATTTATCGAACGAATATGTGGTTAAAGCATAAGAGAATCAACTCATGATAACAAGGACTCAAAGGAACTAAAATGAAGAATAAGAAAACGACAAGAGAGAAATATCAAGAAAATGGTTTTCTTCTACAGATGACTTTTTTCGATAGCTGTGACTTCAGCTATTTATAGAGCTCTTTGTACAACAGAATCCCAATCATACCAACTTCCTTAAATGCATTCACACTTGAAGCAACACTTACGGGATTAAAACTTTAGTTTGACAAATAGCGGTAATTTTTTGAGTTTAAATTCGATTAAATCAACTTTACTCTTGAAAAATAAGAATTTTCGTAAAAATCTTTAAGACATTGAAGCAAAATGGAAGCAAACTCGAAAGGTTAAGGAACTTATATCGAATAGAAAAGCCACATAAAATAATAGCACACCAAGTGTACGAGTGTCCCAAGATGCAACATGTGAAACACGAACTCCAAGTCCAACATATCGGTGTCGTGTCGAGACACAAGTTTGAAAGTGGAACACAAGAATCGACAAGGCTAAAATCATTCACACAATCAATAATTTTCGAGATTATGACCTATAATAGACCTAATTGGGGTTTCTAAACATCCCTATAAATAGAAAGGTTATTGACAATATGTAGGCAAGCTTTTAAAAGCCGTAATTAGTAGATTTAGGTTTTATTTCGTTTTATTTTCAATTTTTAAATACTTTGTTTTTTTCGACTAGGTTCAATTTGAACCTAAGTCTTTTCTATTGAAGTATTCAATAGTTTTATTTCATTGTTCCGTTGCAAACATCAACATCAGTTAACTGTCAAGAGATTACGTAACTTCGAGCACATTCGATTCAATTAATTGAGTAATTTTTTACCTTTTCTCTTATTTTAATTTATTTGTGTTATTTTACATGTTTAAATTAAATATAAGAGTTATGGTGTCTAGATCCATGAGAGGCTAAGTCTCTAGGGAGATTAACTAGTGGATGTGGGAGTAGTTAACGGAAGCATGTGAGTTTTCGATAGGGATTAGCTGGTTTTAAATTATGTGTGCCTAAACACTAGGATTGACGATCTTAAAAAGTAATTTAGGTTAAAAGAGATCGGGAGATAAAGTTTTTTTGAGTAAATCATAATTTATCTTGGTGGGCAAAGTGAGGCCGAGAGATAAGAGAGTACTTGTCGATTAGGTAATTAGCAGAGACCAGGAGATAATACTATTTAATTCCACTTAAACCTGAATTTTGAAATTAATACAATCACAGAAACGAGTTAATCTTCTACCTGTTATTCTGATTTAGTTGTTTGTTAATTTTTTGTTCATTTAATCCCGTTTAAATTAGTTTTTGCTTATTTTATTGTTTATCGTAATTACACCTAAATCTAATTTTAAAAAAATAATTTTATGCAAGTCTTAAAAAATATATTATAAGCATGAACACGTATGTTTGAGATGATTATAAAAAAATTCTTATATTATAAATTATAAAAAGACATATTATAAAAATAAATTACATGTTATAAAAGTGTTATAATATATTTATTTATAACAAAATATTAGTCAAGTATGGACATAACTTATTTATGTTTCTATGCTATATTATAAAAATAATATACTTATTCATAAAAAGTTGTTATAGTTTTTTTCTATTATAACTTATTTATAAAAAATAATTTTTTAAAGTTATAGAAAAATTATATTATTTTTAAGAAGTGTTATGAAAGTTTTAGATAATTTATAATTTGTTTTATAAATATTATATATTATATATTATTTTTAACTTAATTTACATATTATAAAAAGGGATTTAATTAAGGAGAATTGTTTCTTCAAATTAAATTTATATAAATCTTTATAATTAAAGCTATAGATAGAGGCGTAGTTAGGGGGTTGGCAACCACCCCAATCCTCTCTAAAATGGAAAAATTTTCATTTAGATCTTTTAAAATTTTTAAAATTATAAATTGGTAAAAGTAAAATTGCATTTTGACCCCTAAAAAAGATAAAAATATGATTTAATCCTTTAGAAATTATAAAGATATAAACTATTAAAATGGTGAAATTACATTTTTACTATTATAAAAACTACAATTTAATTTCGCCATTTAAAAAAAAAATTTGGCTTCGCCCCTGGCTATAGATTATTTGGACGATAAACACAAAAAGTATAAGGCCCATGCTAATTATGCAAATAAAAATGTTTTTTTGCACCATATCGTAAGGTATGATATCCTTTGAGAGAATGATATCAAACACAAGTACCATACACAGCTCACGAACTTTTTAATTTGAGATATTTGAAGCTTCAAAATATGGTAGAGAAGACTTTTATTGTACTAGCATATTGCATATTTCATAACTTCACTCACAGGGGGAATTGAGACGATCCATACTTTTTAGGGTACATGGAAGGAGGAAAACTTGATAATTTTAATGATGCGAGTTCAAATTCATATGATGATGAACTCAGTCAAGGACTGTCATAAGATGATAAGTAGCGTATGTTAAATATTAAAAAGGAAATAACACAATAAATATGCACTAGAACAATTATATAAAATTGCATATGATGTTTATTTTCTTGCTATTTTTATTAGTAATCATATTATCAACTATTTTTTTAAATGAACATAATATATATGATAATTTGATTTTAATTTTTGCTGCTTGTTTAGAAATTATTTTTATCATACTAATATTTTTTATACTAATTATGTAATTATGTAATTACAATATGTACTATCAAATATGACATAGAGAATTACGATGTAATTACACTTTATCAGTCAAATACGTCTAAGGAATTATAATTCTTTGTAATTACAAAAGAATTAATTACACTATTTTTCAATTACTCTGTGTTGTCCAAACAAACCTTTAGTATATCCAATGTAATTGATTGTACTAAATTAAAAAATATTGGAGAATATTTTTATGGGTAAACTACACATATAGTCACCCAACTATAAAAAAAATTCATTTTAGGCACTTAAAATATTAATTTTACAATTTAAGCACCCACATTACATCGTTCGATCATTTTGGTCACTTCCATTAAAATCACAAATGGCAAGCTTAAGTGACAGTTAAAAAAAGTCAGTGTGATAATAAACTTAGCTCTCAACTTTTACGTATTATATCAATTTAGTCATAATTTTAAAAAGAATAACCCTCAAAATCTACAAATGTTTTCAATTTGATACTAATTCTAAAAAATTAAAAGAAATATATAAAATACATAAATATTTTGGAGGGACCTACTTATATTTTTGGAAGGGCTATAACATAATACAAAGGAGAAATTGCAAAAATTTTAGACCTACTTATATTTTTGGAGAACCATAATATATCTATAAAGAGCTTAATTATAAAAATCTTAGACCTTAGGGAAACCTACTTATATTTTTGATAGAAAGTATGTTAAAATTGTTTTTTTTTTTTTTTTTTTGATAATTAGAGGTAAGGCTGGGGTTGTTAGGGATTGAATCCCAAGCTCTCATGCCATAAAACAAATGCACTGCTACTAGACCAAAAAAAATCTTTGGCCTCCATCTTTCAACTAAGACATCAAGAAGCTTCGATGAATAGCAAGGTGGGCATTTGAGACATCACATATAACTTTCCCTTCTGTAATTGATATACGATTCGATTACTTGGGGCATCAAAACATAGATTATGTTAAACTCAGACGATTCGATCTTTATCTTGTTAATAATTGCAAAAAAAAAAAAAATCTACACTATTGTAATCTAACAAAATCTAATAATAGAGTGAATCCAAATTTTACCATGGTTGTGGCTTATGTTGATCTTGCAATCTAGATGAAGATACTTTTGCGTCGAAATTAGGCAAGAGAGTTTAGGGTTTAGGTTTTTAGGGGTTTGGAGTATTTAGGGTTTAGATTTTGGTATGAAAATAAAAGAAGAGGAGGGTGTATCAGGTGATTGGTCCAACATGTAGTTAGGGAGCTGCAATAATTGTTTCTAGTTGAAGCTCAACATCCATGGGTGCAAAAGATTTTCTGTAGTTATACTTTTCTGTATATCAAAAGATACGAAATTCATGAAGAACTAAAAGCCTAAAAAAGTACATACTGAGAAATAATGAAGAAGCATTGGTAAAAAGAAAATACAGAAAACTATCAATATTATTATAAGAAACTATCCGGCATGTTACACATGTGCTTAAACAAAGAATTAAAGTACTTCATCGTAGGCATGACCATGGCTTCCAGCTACTTGCAATTTTTTAAAGCCGATTTCTGTAATTAAGATTTTAGAGGAGATTGTACCGTCATGATGATTCATATTCATACGTAAATTAAGACCGAGTCATGGCTCTTCAATCCTAGTTGAGCGCTTCTCTATTTAATTGTTTTAAGGGAAGACGGTGTAGTTGATCCTTGCCAAATTTCATATTTTATCTTTCTCAGCTAAAGGATGCCTTTTCTTTTATTTATTTCTTTAAGTCAAAACACAAGACACTTTTCACATGAATTTCTTCCGAGTGCGTTTTCTAGTTTTTCCATTTCATTTTCTTGGGGTCAATCACATTTAGCTGGGCTACCAAGCTTTAAAGTAAGAACACAATTTTAAGGAAAAAGAAAGACCAAGAACCACGACCCCCTTCCCACTTTCCTTCAAGCTGCATTTGTTTATTTATTTTTCCTTTATATATATAAGCAGCAAGTGGATCAAAGACGGGAATTTGAACAATGGAGGCAGCTTCTTAAACAACTTTCTAAGTTTTAAGAAAATGCTAAAAGGGTTTTAAAATTTGGTTAGTATTTAACCTCGTGTGTTGGCCTGATGGTCAGGTGTGTTCATTGTCTCAGGTATGATTTGGGTTTGAATCGCACTAGTTACGTTGTTGTTTAGGGCTTTGCACTTCATTTGTAATTCACTAAAATTTGATCTGTTATTCCTCTATTGGATAGGGATGACCCTTCTCATATTGGAGACAAAAAACTCCACTAAAGATCTTTTTTTAAAGCAGTGGCTTAATGTGGGATATTTACTTCATCAATGGTATTTTTGCTCTTCAAGACTATTCTAAGGGGCCCGACTGCAGAATTTAGCATTATACTACAAATGATGTTTATTTTGTTAAGACTTGTTATTGGCTTAATCTATGCCTTTATACTACTGTTTCTTCTCCTTTAGAACTCTCACATTCCTCAAAAGGTTAAAACTTTGTTTGGAGATGCTTGAAGAGCTTTTATACCTTCTAAAACAAGGTTGGTCGATAAAGGAATTCATCTGGATCCTATGTGTTCTCGATATGGAGAGGCAAAAAGCCTTGATCACGTGCTGTTTCATTGTGCGAAAGCTAATACAATTTGGCATCATGTTAGATGAGACTTCTCAAATTCCTCTATTTCTGATATGAGGTACAAGGTTCTGACGACATGTATTATTGGAGGAATAAAGATGTGTCGGCGACTGTTATCTTGTCTTTTGCTATGTCTCATCTATGGACTTGGATGAATGGAAAGGCAGTGTTTGAAAAGGTCCAACATTTACTTGTAGCTTCCAATAGCATCACTTCTACGTGGATAAATCCTCCGACATGTTGGTCTAAATGCAATACGGATGCGGTGAGCTTCAAGGAGGATCAGTCGACTAGCTTTGTTGCTATTGTATGGGACTTCTAGTGGTTCTATCAAGGGCCTCTCAAGTCTCAAGTCTTTACCATTTTTTCTTGGAGCCAAAGCTTACTGAAGCCTTTGCTCTTTGATTGCCTACAAGTGATTTTGGCTTTGAATAATAATGGTAAGGATGTCTTTGATTTTGGCATGTTGATTTCGGACTGCTGAGAACTTGCCCCTTAGTTCCAAAATTTGTCTTTCTGCTGGCCATGGTGAAGCTATTAAGGCGGCTCATATGCTCAATAAGGTGTATTAGGCTGAATAAAAAATTGATTAAATCGAGAAATCGAGTTGAATCGACAATTCAATTCAAGTTTTTTTTTTTATAATTCGATTGTGTTTCGATTTATTCAATCGGAAAAATTAAAAAAAACCCTGTTTAAATAATTTTATTTAAAACCCAAAACAAAAACAATTGCTTGTAAATTCTAAATATAGGTTATATTATAGTCTTACATATTGTATAATTAAATAAAAAAATCCTACATCTAATTCCAATGTCAGTCTCTCTCAAATTTATTGCTCATTTATTATTGTTGTTAATATTTTCAAAAATTCAAGTTTTCATTTTTTTTGCTTATTATGTACTGTGTTTTTTTTTATCATTATTGTTGTTAAAATTTCTAAAATTTTGGTTATTATTATTATTAACATTTCCAAGCTGAGTGTTTTTTTTTTATTTTTTGTAGTCATTACACAGTAAGAGTTATAAAATAGAAATAATATAGAATTTGATTATGTTCGGTGAAAATTGAGAGTGATTAAATCAATATTTAATTATATTTTTAATAAATATTTATAATTATAGATTTTAAAAATTATGTTTTAGACAAATATATTAATTGTAATTTTATGTATAATTGAAAAAAATTTAAAATTGTCTAATAGTGTTTAAGAAATATAGAACAAATATATAATTTTATCTAATTGAAGTTTTAAAGTCCAAATCCAAAAACAATTTTATCTAAATAAAGTTGAAAAGCTTACAACTCAAAAATAATACAGAAACCAAAACCCTAATTGAACCAAATCGATTTAGCATAGTTCGGGAATAACCAGTTTCTTATGTCTCCCGATTCAGTTTCGATTCGAAAAGTAGAAAAACCAATATTTCGATTTGATTCAAAAAATTCGAACTAAACCGAATCAATCTCACCCTTAGGATGTATAAGGTATGCTTGATGGTCACCAAATAGCGTGGAATCTTGGACTGGAGAAGGTGATTCCTGAGACAAACAATAAGGAAGCTATTCAAGCAGTTCAAGAAATTGGAAAGGAGTAGCATGGTTCTTCTATGATCTGTAACATCAAAAAGCTTCTCCAATGTGATTGAACAATTCGTTTAATATATGTTTTTAGAGAAGGCAATAAGGTAGCTAATGGTTTGGCAAAAATGACAGTCATAAGGTTTTTGAGCAATGTTATATTCATGCAATCTATGGATGAAATCTTTCAATCTCCGCATAATGATCTATCTGATTTGGTATGATCTCGTTTTATTTTGTTTTGAGTTAATCTCTCAATTGTATAAAAAAATATCTTTAAAAATGTAATTGTGATGTAATGCACTAGTTGATAAAATATTTTAAATACAATAAAATAATAAAACAGATGATGTGGTTATTTGCATTTGCAGGGTGTGCTACATATAAAAATATCCTTAAAACCCTCGATTAATTCAGTGCAAAAGTACCCAATAAAACCCATCCATTAATCTCTGTATCTGCCCATAATCTGTATGCCGGAAATTTCCTTGCCTGTCCACACCTTAAATTTGCGAATATATATAATATATCAAGAAAAAGGAGGAAGTGTTGCCAGCAAATATATGATTACCTTTTCCAAAACGCATGCCCCCAATATTTTAACCTATGATTATCTCTAAGATCTCCTTAACCAACGCGTCATCCACTAATTTGTCCCAGTTTCACAAGCAAACTACATTAGCCAAAAGTGTTAGGCCTAGCTGCTATTTGCTGACATGAACACCACCATTGCTACACGGCTCGTGACGCTGCTGATGTGTTACAGGCAAGTGTCCACACCTGTTGACCCTTGATTGGTCCATCACTCAGTTCATTGCATAGTCAACGATCATAGGCGCCAAACGTACGTTCACTCCTTCAACGCTAGTTAGGCAGACTCTGCCTCTGCCATCACATTTTCTTTCTTTGTATATATTATTCATCTCAACGCTACAGGCTTCTATCCTAGCTACTATAATCTTGGTGGTGCAAAACACAAATTTGTTTCACTAAAAAGAAGCAAAATAATGGGGTTTTGCAAATTTTCCAAGTTTAGTTTTCTATTCTTGATCAGCATTCTCTTTGTGTCTACAGCTGAAGAGAATGCTAGAATTTCGTATGATCGAGTTTCGTTGCTTTCCTTCATGTCGGGTGTTGTTTCAGACCCTGAAAACTCCCTGGAACATTGGAACTCGACTAATGTGCATGTTTGCAACTGGTCGGGTGTGGGGTGCAACCATGAAAGAGACCAAGTGGTGCAGCTTGACCTTAGTGGGAGGTCACTTAAAGGCACCATTTCTCCTGATCTAGCCAATCTTTCTTCTTTGATGGTTCTTGATTTGTCAAAGAACTACTTCCAAGGCCATATCCCACCGGCGCTCGGTTCTCTTTTTCAGCTCAAACAACTTAGTCTGTCATGGAATCTTCTTGAAGGAGACATTCCTTCTGAGTTGGGATTTCTTCACCAATTAGTATACCTTGATTTGGGGAGTAACCGGCTTGCGGGACACATTCCCTCTTCTCTTTTTTGCAATGGCTCATATTCATTGCAATATATAGATCTTTCCAACAATTCTCTCAGTGGTGAAATCCCTTTGAAGACAGAATGTGCACTTAGGGAGTTGAGGTTTCTCTTACTTTGGTCGAATAGACTAGTTGGTCAAGTACCTCGAGCCCTTTCCAACTCTTCAAAGCTTCAATGGGTTGATTTGGAGTCCAACATGTTAAGTGGGGAGTTGCCATCTAATATTGTGCTCAAAATGCCGCAGTTGCAGTTCCTCTATTTGTCCTATAATGACTTCGTTAGCCATGATGGTAACACTAACCTCCAACCCTTTTTTGCTGCTTTACTCAATTCCTCTAACTTTCAAGAACTAGAATTGGCCGGAAATAATCTTGGCGGAGGGATACCTTCTATTATTGGTGATCTTTCTACCAATCTTGTACAGGTTCATCTCGATGATAATCTGATATATGGTTCCATTCCTCCTGGCATTTCCAACCTTGTGAATCTCACCCTCTTGAACTTGTCTAGCAACCTTTTGAATGGTTCCATCCCACCTGAATTATGCAGAATGGAGAAACTAGAGAGAGTTTATCTGTCAAATAATTCACTCTCTGGTGAGATTCCCCCGGCTCTAGGAAACATTACGCATTTGGGGCTGTTGGATTTGTCGATGAACAAGCTTTCAGGTTCAATTCCTGATAGTTTCGCCAGTCCTTCCCAGCTAAGAAGATTACTACTCTATGGAAACCAGCTTTCAGGGACAATTCCTTTGAGTTTAGGAAAATGTGTCAACCTGGAGATTTTAGACCTCTCTCGCAATAAGCTTTCAGGGATAATTCCTGGTGAAGTTGCTGGATTGAGGAGCTTGAAGTTATACCTGAATTTGTCTAGCAATCACCTTCATGGACCCTTACCTCTAGAGCTGAGTAAAATGGATATGGTGTTAGCCATTGATCTGTCGTCAAATAATCTCTCCGGATCCATACCATCGCAACTTGGGAGCTGCATTGCCCTCGAGCACCTCAACCTTTCCTCTAATTTCTTGGAAGGTGAAATTCCAGATTCCATAGGACAGTTGCCTTACCTTAAAGAACTCGATGTCGCTTTAAACCAGTTGAGTGGAGACATACCAGTGACCTTTCAGGCATCAACATCTATCAAAGCCATGAACTTCTCTTTCAACAAGTTCCACGGGAGTATATCAGACAAAGGGGCATTTTCATTGCTGACTATGGATTCTTTCACAGGGAATGATGGTCTTTGTGGTTCGATTAAAGGCATGTCAAAATGCCGAAAGAAACATCATTCTCATTTGGTTATATTTTTGCCTATCATCGTTTCGTTGTTTGCATCTCCTTTATTGCTTATGTTTGGATACCCCCTGGTGCTCAAATCAAGGTTCCGGAATAGACTTGGTGTTGTCAATGGAGGGGATTTCGAAGATGAAGAAAAAGATGGGAAAGAGCCTAAATACCCAAGAATCTCATACGAACAACTCATTGAAGCCACTGGTGGGTTCAGTGCATCAAGCTTAATTGGTTCAGGCCGTTTTGGTCATGTATATAAAGGAATTCTTGGGGACAATACGAGAATAGCAGTCAAAGTTTTGGACACAAGGACAGCTGGGGATATTTCAGAGAGTTTCAGAAGAGAATGTGAAGTCCTAAAGCGAACCAGGCATAGAAACTTGATCAGGATCATAACAATTTGCAGCAAGCCAGATTTCAAGGCTCTAGTCCTTCCTCTGATGCCAAATGGGAGCCTGGAGAGGCACCTATACCCCAGCCGCGGAATAAGCCATGGCTTAGATTTGATCCAATTGGTAAACATCTGCAGTGATGTAGCTGAAGCGGTTGCTTATCTGCACCATTACTCACCGGTTAAAGTCGTTCACTGTGATCTTAAACCAAGTAATATTCTTCTTGACGAGGACATGACTGCTTTGGTGACAGATTTCGGAATTGCAAGATTGGTCAGAGGTGTTGATGAGACTATTTCTGCAAATGATTCAATCTCCTACAGCTCTGCAGATGGCTTGTTATGTGGATCTGTTGGCTATATAGCTCCTGGTATGCATTTCCTCCTTTATTGCTCATTGTTAGCTAGAATCATAGCTTTCCCATAGAGGATTAATAGCATAAACTTCTACTTTTTCCTTTATTTTTTTACACTACTAGTGTGATTACTTATTAGTTAAATTACGCAGTCTCTGCCATTGCTGACCACATCAGCCTGCACCATTTTGAATAGCTACTTCATTACCAAAATACTCACTTCTATTGATCTTTCACTCGGTTAAATGCAGAATATGGAATGGGAAAACGAGCTTCCACTCAAGGGGATGTATACAGTTTTGGGGTCCTTTTGTTGGAAATAGTTTCGGGAAGGCGCCCAACTGATGATGATGCAGGTTCAAGCTTACATGAGTGGGTGAAAAGTCACTATCCTCATAAGCTTGAACCCATAGTAAAGCAAGCACTGCTGAGGTGCAGCCCTGGTTCAATGCCAACAAATTATGATAAAATATGGCGTGATGTTATTTTGGAACTGGTTGAACTTGGCCTTATGTGTACACAGTACAACCCTTCAACAAGACCAACCATGCTAGATGTGGCCATTGAAATGGGGCGGCTAAAGCAATATCTCGCTAATCCTGCCTCGATGTTGACCGGAGAAGCCTCTTCTAAGGCTGATGCCCCGTTGATCATATAATGATGACACAAATATTACTTTCATCATTGTATTCATTTTTTTTCACTGAAATCTTATCTTTCTCAAAGGGGTTGCAGATTTTAGGATTCCAACACAAATCGACCAACTTTCAGGTGACTACATAAACCAACTCGATCAAACCTTAACCCTTAGGTTCGACCATTAATGTCTATTCTAGCTAAAAGACCAAGACCAATCTGTTGCTTTGTGCATGCGAAACGTTTTCCATTTTCATTCTACCGTCCAAAAAGCTCCTTCATTTTCACTCAATCGTTTTCCAAGTGATCAACCAACCAAAGATGACCTTTTTCATTAATGATATCGACCAGCTGATAAAATGGGATATGAAATCAGGAGTGTGTACCATGAATCATTCATTATCCAATTAAAGTATATTAAATTAATCTTAGACTTGTTTTTTTTTAATTCATAACAAGCAATGTGGATGGTTTTCCATAATAGAAATTGTAGTTAAGGACTCTTTTAACCTACCATTAATATAGAAATATTGCCTAAAACAACTAGGTATGCTAGTGGATGCTTTTAACCATATATTTTATTCCCACTCGAGATTATGATCATCATAATTAATCAATATAAATAAAAGAGTAATTCACAGCCTTGCACTAGCACCAGGAATCATAAAGCAAAGCTTATTGCAGTAGGCCAAATTGTCTCAGGCAAAACAAAAAGGATAGGAAGCAGAGATTAGAAAAATAATTAAGAGATGATATGCAAATCAATATCCAATAGTCAACTTGTGAAGTCACCAGGTTTGAATATGAAAGCAGTTTAGTTGGTGCAGTGGCAGCATGCCTTCTATATCAGATGTCAACATCCATCTGTTGTTATCTTAAATTATCTAGTGGCGTTTTGCCTTGCCTTGTAAAACACTTTCACCAATCTGATGCTCAATGTGTAACCGATCATCCATCAATATCAATCTGCAGATAACATATTCATCTCCACCTTCAATTCCTCCCGAATATTTTTCGGTCATCTTGTGTTTATTCCGGCTGTTTAACAGATACTACATATAGCAGTTTGTTGCAGTAAACATCAGTGATAAATATGCATAGTATTGAAGTTACTAACCGGTTGTTTGTGTAGTTATGACTTAAGAAAAAATAAACAAGCAAATGTTTCCGTAGTTTGATTCCAATTCTAAGTCTATGCAACTTTTCTCACTCAGAAATCCATTATAATCTTTTAGTATAAGTTATGATTTCTTAATCCTTGCAGCCTCGTTCAAAATGAAAACTCTCATCAACTAAATATGAATTTGGATGAGTGGTGCGTTTACCTGCGATTAATGTAAAAACAGTGGTGGTGTTTGAACCATTAGTGCAACCATTAAAAACAAAATTTCAAAAAAAGAAAGAGAAAAGAAATAAACACAAATACATAACAATAGAAACATAAACATTCACTTTATACATTACAACAACAACATTAAATATTAAAACGAGCTTAATTCTTATTCAAAAAAAAAAAAATTTAACTGAGCTTTAACTTGATTCAATTGGTTTTTTACTGATTCAACTTTTCTTTGATTTTATACTATCATTGAACCATTAATTTTCGATTCAATCAATTCAATTGATCGATCTGATCTAATTTTGATAACCCAAACTACAAATATCACATTAGAATTGTCTAATGCCTGCCAAAACTACAAATGTTCAACATTTGGAAAGGTTTTGTTGGATTGATTGACGATGAAGGTGTTGATAATATGATTGCTCCCTTTTTGTTTAGATCGATTGTTCAATCAGTTGATCTTCATGGGGTTCTCTTTGCGTATTCGTCATGGGCTTTGATCCGCGACCCATGACACTAGACTGTAGTGGCCACTATGACTTGGCACTGTGAAAATTGTGCAAATAAAAACTCAAAGAACACAGGTTTATTTACGCGGTTCAATTTTCCTACATTTGCAGAGCCTACCTTAGTTAGTAAATTCACTATTTTTAATCCACAATGCAACAAATGATTCACAGTCCACCACTCTAAGTATAGAGATCTCACCTTTGTACCTAAAGTCTAGGACACTCACTTGCAAATTTTCCCCTCAGAACTTGGATAGTAAACATTTCAACAATGTTTATAATAATAGTGTGGACTCTCTTACAAAACAGTTCCTCAATGAACAAATTAGAATACACTCAATAAACTCTCATCACATAACCTGACAAGCCTCCAGCATATCTCAATTTCAACTTGCTAATATAGAATCTAAGTGGATACAAAGTAACTTATTGAAAATAGCTATTACAATCTCAATAATCAAAGTACAATCAATCAACGATTTGATTTTCAAAATAGCTACATAGTCTTTATCAATCCTCCATATTTCAAGGGTTGATTTGATTCACTTGAATCCAATCAAATCTCCAAATGCATAGGATTGGTATTCAATAGATGGACCATGATATTTTCAATAAAACAACCTTGTCAAGTGCCACTCAACAACTCTCAGTGGAAAAGTTTTTAACCATCTCAGTGGTAGTCTGCACTTGGCACTACCAAGTGCAACTCAACAACTCTCAGCTCATTTTGCCTCAACATATATGTATCAAAATTATTTTAGGTATATTAGGTGACATGAGATGTTCTGAGCTTGAGTTGCGAATACATAAAAGTACTTGAAAGATCCCTATATTATAGGGATTGTATCAAATTAATTCATTTATTATTAAGTTGATCAATTTAGTCCTTATACTATTAAAAATAATCAAACAAGTTCAAATTGTAATAGAGTTAACATTTATTATAAAAAAAATATCTTTAATTTTTTTTCAATTAAAGTTCAATTCCAAATGAAAGATTTCATTCACAAAACCATAAAATTTTTTAAGAATATTAACTATGTTAAACAATAAATGATATTTTTTAAAACAAAAATTGTTAACTCTATTACAATTTAGACTTATTTAATTCTTTTTTTTAGTAATAGACAAATTCACCCAAACGCGTCTTTATGATATATTATTTTGTGGTCATTATCCAAAAGAAATAATTAATCAATTAACCATAATCATGTTTTGCAAGTGCAATGATAACAAGAGAAGGATGTTAATTTGGTAAGCACCTGTCGTCAATAGTTCAATTTGATGCCAAATTATAATATCTACAACCATTTTATCCACTTTTTAATTACATTAAAGTGAAGAAAGTTAATTTTAATTTAAAATAATTTTCAATTGTTCTTGTTTCAAGTTACTTAATTGAATGAATGGTAGCAGGCAGATATTAGATGGAGACAAAGCAGGTAGAAATACTTTTAAAAGAAAGAGATACACATAGTGCTGATCCCACTTTGCTGTAAAGGAAGCAAAAGCTAGTTGCTGAATGCTGAAGAAAAATACAAAAAGGTATAGTTTCCAAGAAAAGGACCTCCACAAGGAATATTTGGTTAAAAGACATGTAATGGGAGTGAAGACTAGAGTCATCAAATCAACCATGTAAACCACATTTAGCACTGCAGTTTATCAGTAAATCATGTCATATTGGTGGTGTGATTCCAAAACTACCTTCTGTCATTACTTGGTTCCAAGGATTTGCTAGTGTAAATTCGTGGACCTCTGAGCAATTTGTCGTGTTTTTAATTTACAAATTTGTTTATAGAGCTATGGTATGAATCAATTGAGAAAGTTTTTGAATTTAATCAAAACAAAATATGAGCCCTTCCCCACTGATGTTATGTTTTGATGTTGTTTAGGTGTTAAAAAGGTTCTGGGGAATCGTGGTAAACATTTTAAGTGTACTTAGATGCTTAAATCAATAAAATAGGAGAGAGAATGAATGTGTATACTTGTTTATGTGTCACGTGTTCATTTTAATTGTATACGTGTCTTGTTATATAATTATAGATCCAAAATTCGATCTGAAGTCCGATCTACTGTAATAAAATTTTACAAATATCTCAAGAAGAAGGATAAACTTTTGGACTACTGTTGAACCAGAGTTCTTTCTTCTGAATCTTCACATCCGTTGATCCGAAATATCAAAATATCCATACAAAACTGATGTTAGTGATAAGATTTAAAAGTTAGGCTGAGGCTTTCAAGAATCAAGCTACCTTATATATTATAATAATTTGAGTCCCCAACCACGCAGGTGAATGCTGTTTCTCATGTCATTTTCGCGCTGTTTCTCATGTCATTTTCGCACTGTTTCTCCATAACCAAATCCGCAACTAAAGAAATGAATCATTGAGTTGTGAAATTTGTGGTACCTCGTGAAAATGCTGCCTACTACATTTCACTATCTACAAGTCTTTTCTGTAAAGGTGAGAAGAAGAGTTTTGGGCACTTTGACACACATCATCATGCAATTCTCTCCAACCCTAATCAGTTTCATAATTCAGAGAAAAACAGCCCCCGAAGTATGCATTTTTGCAGAAGAAGAGACACTGGGTAGATAGTGCAGGAAATGGTAAATGAAATTACAGTCTTGTGTTGATAACATCAGGTAGAGGTGTTCAAATTTCGGTTAAAATCGAATTAACTGGCCGAACCGATCTAATTCGATTAATCGGTCGGTTAACCGATTTAATTCGATTCGAAATCATATAATTAATCGAATTAACCAAACTTAATAAATAATACTATATATTATATGTATTAAGCTATTACTAATTCGGTTAATTCGGTCAAATGAACATTATCAATTTCTTTAATATATTTTTTTAACAAAAAAAACATATAAATTTCGGTTAATTCAGTTAACCGATCGAATTAACTGAAATATTTCGATTCGGTTAAATTTTTTGAAAAAATTCTGGTTTGATTAACGGTTAAAGAATTAAAGAATTTGATTAATTTAATTAATACTAATTCGATTCGATTAACCAATTAGTTAACCGTTTAAACACCATTAACATGAAGTAACAAAAGATAAGATAATGGGGTTGTGAATATTGAACTAAAAATCAAATTGGTTATAAACATCAAATCTTTCACCTTGAATAGCAAAAGGCATAAGGAAAAAAAATCCCAGGGAAAATTTCATGATGATACAAAGTCCATTAATTTGTTACAGACTGCATGAAGAAATATAATTTAAAATCTATTTAGCAATTTGGATTAAGAAAGTTTATCTACACAAATATTCATCGGCCTATTGGTGTGTTTCTGTTTTGGTCACTAAAGTATAAAAATGTTCAATTTCATCATTAATGTTTCAATTGATTCTGTTTTGATTACTCTTAATTAAAGTTTTAACCGGAATCATAACGTGGTTTTTTTAATTGGTAAAACGACACTTAATCCTCGATACTTATATATATATATTATCAATTTGATTTTAATTGATAATAATTAAATGAATTTAATTCTCCACGTTTATAAATTTTATCAATTTGATCTTCAAACATATTTTAATCATAAAATAGAATTATAAACACATAAAAAATTTTTAAAAAATTCATTGACAATGACATTTCTTTAAAAAAAATTTATTGATTGGAATAAGGATGACCCCAAGGGTAGGCAGGTCCCCAACTCTCCCCTAAAATAATAAATTGTTATTTTAATCTCTTAAAATTATTTAAATTATCAATTTAATGATAAATACACTTTGACCATCCAAAGATTAATATGAAGCCCTTTGTATTAGATGGTTAAAGAAAATAGTAAGTGATATGGACAACGATAGGTGAGATGCACCGTAGCTTCTACTAGGAACACAAGCCTTTTGAATTAAATTTTATTTAAATGTGATTGAGGATTGCATTAATAGAATTTATAAATGTGAAAGGTTAAATTTGTTAAATTAATTAGAGTTGGGATAAAGTAGATAGAATATCAATGACTAAATGTGTTATTATACCAATTTAAAACGAATATGCTACCATTTTTGTTAATGATTTAACAAAAAGGGACCAAAACAGAACCGATCGAAAATATTAGTGATGAAATTAAAAGTTTTTGTAGTTTAGTGACCAAAACAAAAATACTCTAATAATTGGGTTACTAATTGTACAGTACGTTTACCTAATTATAATCTGGTCTTATATCAAAGTATAAAATAATTTCTTTAGCACTCTTGAGGGAAATTGCAAGATGTTAATCCTAATATTAGGAATGAGAATCCAATTTTAACTCATAAATTTTGGACACATTTTTTGTTGTTGTTGAATTATAAGAAGAGGGTAAAACCCTCACAGTAACGCAATTAGCGCAATGAACATCCTTAATCATCAAACCAACACATGGGTTTAAATCTTACATACAATTTTACTACCTATGTTATCCATAAATAGTATTTATTTGTTAGGTTCTTGCTTCTAACAAAAATTTAGTGATTAAAGTATCTAATAGGTCCCTATGTCCTACATACTATAAGATCTGTTCAAATTAGTACTTGTACTAAAAAAAAAACAACTTACCTCTTTAATCTTAAAATGATGAAAATAAATCATAATTTGAATGGGTTTCAAATTACATGGTCTTCAAGTGGCTAGTATTTGTGGTGATCGCAAGCTTATTATTGAAAGTGACTACATGGTTGTAGTCAAAATGATTCACGATTGTTTTGGTGGAGCTATTTCGACAATGTTGGTTCGTCAAATTAAGGAAGCGACGAAGTTGTTCGACAAGGTTCGGTTCTAGTCTATTAGACGTTAGGGCAACTCGGTAGCAGACTTGATTGCAAAATCATGTGACATCTCTGACGTGGATATTCGAATTGTGGATGTTCTTAATGCTCGAGTGAAGGTTTTGTTGTCTAAAGATGCTTCTTGTATCACCCTATGTTGATCTTTGATTTTTAGGCGTTGAACGCCTTTTTATTTGCCAAAAAAAAAATTAGATTATGTAGATCAGATAATTTTTTAATTGATATGGAAATTAAAAATAACATGGAAATTTGAGATGAAATTGGAATAAGTTTATCTCTTTTTTTCTCTCAATGACTAAAATATGCTAGCTACCGTTGATTCCGATAACTGCTTCCTGCATAATGGTGTTGACCATAGGGTTGATTGTCGTCGCCTCCCTCTCATCCATCTTCCCTTTTACACTCCACTCTATGTCTTATTCCTTCCTCCATTTCCTTTTCTTTTTACTTTTTCTCTTTTTCTTATCTATTCACCTCCATTGCAGCTTTCGACCTCCAACCAGGGACAGATCCAAAATTTTATTCTAAGAGAGTCAAATTTTTAAATCTGAATGATCTTTTTTATAACGTAAAAAAGTATTAATTGTTCTCGGATATTTTTTTTTCTGATTAAACAAATCAAATTAAAAAAATTTATAAAGCATTAACAATTTAAATATAAAAAAAATCACACTATATAAAATTAAATATTTTTTTCTAATATACAAAAAAGAAATAACTAATACTATATTAAAATTTTCATTTTAAAATTCTCGAATTATCTCTTTTATGATGAAAAAGAAATAGCAAAACAGGTATACATTAAAAAAAAGTAAAATACACTAATTAATTTAAGTAGAAAACAAAAATTAAAAGGAAATGAAAATTACCGTGAACCAAAACTGAGTTTCTAAACCCCCAAAATCTCCTATCCATTTTCATCTTCCTAAAAGTTCGATATCAAATTTCCCCAAAACGAAACCATCTATTTTCCAAATCAATTTTGTCCATATTTGGTCAAAATTGATTTTCCCAAACCCTAAATTCGATAGTTAGGTTGAAAACCCCTTTATAATTTATTATCCAATCGTGATGAAAAAATTTCATCAAAGCAATTTGATTACAAAAAAATCTCCAAATAAAAAAACCCTAAATTGAAAAGTCCAAAATCAATCCATTCCCCAATTTAAAGAACTTGAGAATTTCAAAACGAAAAAAATGTTAGAGAAGAGATGTTGAGATATGGAACCGAAACAACTTATTGAACAAAAGCTGCAGAATAGAAAGCTAAGGTACGAACCCTAAACCCAAAATTAAACTTTCTATTATTTTGTAAATCTTTGTAGCATAAATGTTTATGGTTGTGCATCAAGGATTTAAATTGCAATTACTGATGTGTTTTTAATTGTGTTACGCTCATCGTGATTAAGTACATAATGAATGCTATCATGTTTATTGTATATATATGTGAAATTTTTAGAGAGAGAGTTTGGCCTAAACATCTTTGAAATTTAATTTTAGACAGATGAATTCATTTCAAGGGTCTTCTACAAATAATTTTGGAGAAAGAATATGATCTTCTTTGTACTGATAGCACCAGATTGAATAACAATTTTTAAGATTACTTTAAGAACAAGCATCAGGCTGTTCAGAATTTTTTTCAATTCATAAAAAAGTTTTCGTGTTTTGGATAGAGAGTTTCAGCTTTCAAAAATACTCCTTTTAACTTTAAATTTTGAATTTCCGACTTGTGCTAAATGACTTAGAGGTGACTTAGAGGTGAATGGAGCCACGTTGAGGCTCAAGGGAATCATAGTCCATCCAAAATTTAATTTTTTTGTAAATTTATATTATGATCCTTCAAAAATATAAGTAGATTCTTTCAAGGTTTAATATTTTTATAATTTTTCTCTTTGTATATACCTCCTAAAAATATAAGTGGACCTTTTCAATATTTTTATAAGATTAAAAATAATATTAAAAATTTATTCATGATAAAAACAAAGAGAAAATTTTATTGAAGAAATTAAATTACTTATGATGATTTTTGAATGATATTTTTGTTAAATAATAATAATAAATTAAGATTTATTTAATAATTTACTTAACATAATAATATATATATAAAAAAAAAAGAAAAGATGAAGAGACTTTTATTATCTTTCTTTTTTATATTAGTGCTTAGCAAGAAAAGAAGAACAAAGAATTTCAATATGTTTTTTTTCAAATTTTTCATAGATTTTGAATCTTTGAAACTTGTTTTACATATATATCCCAAAAGTTTTTTGTTTTATCAAGTGTATTAAAAGTTGTCATTAAAAAATATTAATGGAACTTGAAAGTTTATAAAATTAAATGAAACGTGTCTGTTTTTGGATGAAAAATGATTAGGAGACCATTTCTAACTTGTTAGAAGTGTAAAAATGAAACAAAAATATCTATATAATGTTATAGTATTGATCAAAGTGAACGGGGAGAAGAAAACCTTGATTATTTTGTTTAAAATTATGTTGGAATACTGCTTCTTTTGAATCGATTATTTATATGTTTAAATAGACTGTTACATAACATTTCTAATTTTAACTTGGCCCCCAAGATTAATATCTTGGCTCCACAACTAGTGACTCTTATTTAGAATGTCAATTAGTTAACTAAAAGAAATTTATGGTGGAATTTATTTACATATATAAGTGATTTACAATGACTTATATCTTTTATTTATTATTTCTTAATTAATATGAAAAAAAATTACGTTGGCGAGATTTTAGTAATCTGCTTACATGCTCCTCTAATCACAGTTGTAAGAACAAATCTAACTTGATCCCACCCCTTCTTGAAATGTGCTTTAAAGACTCAAACTCCCTTATAACTTTATCTTTCTATGGAAGATTTGCAATAATTTCTTGGCTACTCAAAGTAACATTAGATCCCACCATATTGATATTTCTTCTACTTACCCCTCGTGTAATAAAGATGAAAAATATCATTAACCATCTTTTTATGAAATGCCAGTTTTCAAGAGTTGTTTGGTTTGATTCACCATTTTTTTTTTTCAATTGAATTAAATTTAGTTTGTCGAAATATTTTCAAAAGATATATATAATATTTCAATAATTGCAAATGAAAAGTCATAAATAAACAAATATTATGTCACTTGGTTATTAACCAAAAGTTATCATTATTCATGGTAATTAGTTATGTGCTTTACTGAAAGTTATGTTGCTTGATTATTAACAAAAAGTCATAATTATTCAAGTATATATCTATTGAATAGTTAAGTTTATTGGTAGTAAATGTGACTATTCAAATAAGTATATTAGATAGTTATGTCTTTGTGAAGAGACATGAGAACTTCTATAAATAGGAGTGAACTTTCATTTTCATGGAACAACCAAAAAACGTTAAAAAAAGTTTTTCTTTTCTTTTTTTTCTTTTCTTTCACCATCTATTATATTTAAAGATTGTTCTATAAAAAATTACTGTAAATGGAGCATAGCAAGCATACCAAATTCTATAAAAAAAATTTAATGTTCAATAGGTCATTTCCGTCAATGCAAAACATAGACAGTCATTGGACTTTATTGTATCTTTCGAAGTTCATTTGCAAGAAATTCTTTTGCACCCCAAAGTATAAGTAAGGACAAATAGAACCTTAAAAATAATACACACCTTAAAACCTTTGTTTAATTTCTCTTAAGTTTATTTATCTCTATGCACCAACAGAGTTGACCACAAGTCACCACCTAAATCGAAAAATGGCTCAGTAAGGAGGGAATAAATAGAGAAGTAAAAGACTTCTATACAAGATTTGTTTGCACTCTTTGGTCCATTTGAAAACAGAGGAACAACCTCATTTTCAACAAAGTTATCCCTAATCTGCTACGAGCCTTACACTATGCCGATAACTACTCCCATATCCTACGTGCTTACAACTCCATCTTCTCAGACAATTCAGGACAACTGGACACTGACTGGGTCATAAGCTTTGCCATTATGCACACACAACATAGCATGAAATTTGGAGGTGTAGCTGTCGCCAAAAGGTAAATCCATGATTATTTGTAGCAAATTCATGGCAACAACAACAGTCCAAGCTCGTTGCATCCTCATCAGATTGTCCCCCCTCGGACTTAAAGAACTTCAAGGCCCCCGGTGCCTCAACTACAATAGGGAATGAAAGAACATAAATTAAATTATGACAGAACTAAGCTGCATTAGAAACTTCAATCACGCATCCTTGATATTAGCCAACTTCTCCAACAAGTGGAAGTCCAATTCGAGGCACAAAACAGCGTAGCAAAGATTGAAGCCCGACAACTTGCCGTACAAGCTCTATCCCTTTTGATTTCTTAATTGTCATTGTATCAAACAAAAAATTTGATTCTTTTACGTGTTTTGATTGTTCAATCTAGATGCAATTAAACGTATGGGTTGAAATTAATTGGAGTTCAATCGCATTGAAACAACTCTCAAGCTAATTGAAGTAATCATCATCATATTGTATGTCTAAAAATTTTTTTATCAAAAACTCTTGATGATCACAATATTCATTATCCCAAATGTGATTTGGATTCGAATCGCATTAACTTACGTTGTTCTTAGAACTTTGTCCTCTTATAATTCACAAAAAAAACTCTACAAACTTTATATAACTACTTTTAAGTTTAAAAAATATATACCAAGTCTTAGCTTGATTGACTTTAACATTGTTATCAGTATAGAAGACCATGATTTATAGGTAATTTTATATATTTTATCAAAATAAATTCAAATATATGTTCAACTCTTAAATAAGAGAATTAAACACACACTTAAATTCACTCAAACTCACATCCTCTTGCACTGAACAATGCCAATACCAATACCAACCTAACTAAAACTCAGTCAACTCTAAGCTTCTACCTGTTTCACATATGATGGCATCCAAAAAGTCTATGTTTCATTGTTTTGAGAATATGTTTAGCTAGAAAAATCACAATAAAAGCAATAAACTACAACGTTGGCAATGCTAGCAAATCACTATAGCATAGAATGGCCACATTTAGTCCACCGGAACCTCAACTTCCATCTTCAAACCAGAGCTGCCAAGAATCTGTGAGAAGTGCAGTAAAATTGCATGACAATTTAAGAGCTTCTTAGACTCATTACACCAAATGAAAAAAACCTTATACACACCAAAAGAATGTCACATAATAGATCAAGAAAAATTGGCAGAAGATGTTAGCATTATCTTCTTGCAGAGTATTACCATAGTAACATGATCACAAGATTATGAAAAGACTTAGATGATCAATGCTTTTAGAAGCTCAGATGACGCATGGTATGCCTTCCAGAAATAGTGAGAATATAATGCCAAAAGCTAAAAGTAAAAGATATTTGCTAGAAGAGCAAGAAAAATTGGATCTATGGAAGTTCGGAAATTCAAGCTAATCTGAACTTTGAGATCTCAGGGCATAACTCAAGTGCCAAAGCATATATATCATCACAGAGGAAGCCACCGAGTAGGGATAAGCACACTATACAGTACATGCACTTCTTGCATGAGCAGAATTAATTAAGACATTCACTAAAGTTGCCCTGTCATGTATCAGGTCATGATGTCCTCTCCCTCAAGTTAAGTTTTTCCCTTGCACACTACTCCAATTTTAGCTCATGTGACATTCGGATAAGACTAAAATTCAAATGCACTTTGATTCACCAATAAACACAGATGGAGTTGTCAAGATATAATACCATAAATGATAAAACCTGACTTCAGCAGCTAGAAAATCTGCAGTGGTAGTTTGAGTCTTCTCTGTGAATTTTTTTTTTAAAGATCTTACTCCATGGTTAGCTACACCAAACCAAGAAATGCCTACATCTCACTTTCAGGGTTTGATGCATAAAATAGGCAGCTAGAAAATACTGTAGGTCCCACATAGGAAGCTAGAAAAGCAGTGGTACTTAAAGTCTTCTCTTTCTTTTTTCTTTAAAGATCTTAATCAGGGAAGTGCCCCTCCTCCCCTGTGCTTTTAATCTAGGAGCACCTCCTCCCCCTGCACACAAAGCTTTTCCAAACCTCCTCATGTGGCACTGGAAAAAGTGCAGAACTAGAGAAACGAACACAGTTTAAAACACTAAGCCATGTTTTGTAACCGATGCATGATACTTCTTTATATTCTTGTAATTTTGCTAGCTTGAGACTCTTGAAGTGGATGCTGCCAGTTATTTCAACTGCTATCCACTTTCTTTGTCAACCAGATAAGTACTACATTCCAAGGTGACCTGTAATGCTATCTCAAATACAGATTGACTTGATAACTCTAATGAACATCCCTATCTTGAATAAAAGAAAGCAAAGTTTTGCAATAATCTGGTGTACTCAATCCACTACCAACAAGAACTAAGCTATTCCTCACCACTATCAAATAAGCTACATGCATCATATTGTGCAACTGAGCACTATATTCTCAATAAGCTAGTTAGATAAAGATGCTCTTTTATAGTCAACTAATCTATTCCTCACCACCATCAAAGAAGCTACATGCATCATATTGCGCAACTGAATTCTAATTAAACAATATTATCAATAAACTAGTAAAACTGATATGCTCTTTTATAGTTTCCATTTATTTCCATTGGTCTGCCACGGCTCTTGACATTGGTATCCTCCATTAAATTGTATATTCTCTCAAAAGTTAACAAAAATCTGATATACTCCTAATTTAAAAAGAGGGATACAGTGGTCTAGTAGCTAAGCGTATTTATTTTGGAGCTTGAACAGAGATATCTCCATAATGATTTAATCTATGAACAAACAATTCTAAGACTTTTCTCTAATATTAAATGGCATAAAAGTTCAAGCAGTAAATTCTTCCACTGATCTATGTAAATATCAGGTTCTGAAACAACTCTCTGCTTCAAACCTTCTTTGTCTCTCCGTTTGCCTTAATATTATATTATTAGCCTTATAAACAAGTTATAACAAAATGAAACTATTCAAATGCTGAAACGCCAAAAATATCACAAATAAAGCCAAGGGTACCTTTGCAAAGTCTGACATAACTAACAGGGACTCCTTAGTGTAACCTGCTTCCTCGAGAACTTTAGTCAAAACTTGCTGTAGCAATTGTCAAACACAAAAAGCAACTTGAGAATAAAGCAAAAATATCTACATATTCTAATTTCTAGTGACAAAAATATTTTAAGTTACAACAATGCAGGTTTTATTTGAATCTGAGCAGAAGAAACATACTTTGCAGTCAGTAAAAAGAGGCATTTCTAATATCAAATAAAATTATGAGGATGAAGAAATGTGACTGAGATTGTAACCCATTTTCTCCAACTACATCCAGTCTTTTTTTCAACATTGATTTGTTTGATGATTGGTTAACCTGAGCTAGTAAAGTGGTATGATACTTTAGATGATCATTTGTTTTAGAAAGTGAATTATCTCAAACTTATTCTTAGAAAACGCAGCTTATTAATATTTGGCAAGAACAACAGAGTGACACAACAAACACATTTTTGTCCAGTTAACCAAGAAAAAGATGAACACTGAAAAAAAAATCAATAAAGAATTAAACTAACCTCCCTCTGCTGTTCATATATGAATTGGCCAGTCAAATCATGCAAAACATCCAACATGTCGTTAAAGGTTACTTTCCCATTGCCATCTGAATCATACACCTTGAATATAACTACAAAACAAATTTGCAAATTTCAGTTAAAAATAAAGTAAGAAATTAACTAAATTTGATATTAATTAAAAAATTTTAAGGAATCAGTACATTCAATTTTTTGTTGCACAGTAGCACGAGGACTAAATGCAGACAAAAACGCAACGAATTCCTTGAAGTTCAATCCATCTAGCATCCTCAACAATCTCTGCATAGTTTTCCAAAAATATCCATAAAGAACCCCCAACAACGCACATTATAAAGAAAAGAAACGAACAAAAAAAAAAACCTGAGAGAGAGGATTAACAGCGAACTCAGGTACGGACAAAAACTCCTCGCCGGAGACAAAACCGCCGCCGTTTCGATCCAACTGACAGAATCTTTCGTATAGAGAGACGATCTCCTGCTGCGAAACTGCAGATCATGAGGAAAAACAGACGAACACACAAATCAACGGCTGAGAAAGGATTTAGTAGTAGGGAGATGAAAGAGTGAAGAGCAAAATTAGGGAAATGGATGGGAAAGCGAGTCACTTACAGGCGTTGTTACAGTGTTGTTGTACTTCTTCAATGTCGTACTGAGTGAGCATGGAGGAAGTGTTTCCCATCGAATTTTCCGCTTATGATGCCAGAATTTGTGAAAGGTGGTAGTTACGTGGGTGGGTTGGGATTCACGACCTTTGTCTTCCCAGTAGGAAAGGGAAAGTCAGCGAAGGTAAATGCAGGTATTCAAATCACAAAACAAATGAGATTGTGTTGTTAAAAAGCAAAGGTCACTTCAGTTTTTCTTCTCGGACAGCGAGATTGAGTTTTTATCATTTTATTTTTAATTTCATAATTTGTCACAGTATGTCAATATCAAAGCAACCGAGTAAAGATGACGCTTGGATTGATATAAATTCTTTTAAAATCTGTCTGTAAATTTGTAAATATATTTTTATTGTTACAATATTTCAATTAGGTGGGGAAGGTAATGGAGGTTTGGGGTGGTCCATTGTGTAAGGCAAAGAACCATTAGTAGTTGAGACAAGGGGGAGAGTAATGGATAACTTCCATGGTAGAAAAATGGGCCCAAAGATGTATGTGGGGGGAGTGGGTAAGAGGAAGAACCCCTTTGCCCTAATTGAAGAAGTGTATATAAGGGTTTTTGGTGGGATCCATATTGTGATCAAAATATTTATGTATAATAATTGCTTCTCTCGTCGAATGAAAGGTTATAAAGTAATCTTACTTGAGATGAAAAAGAGAGGTAAAGTTTTTGTGTTGTGGGCGAGGTCAAGTTGATTTAGGTAAATTTACTTGTATTTAAGTAGATGTTATAAGGTTGATGTTATAGAGTTCGAGATTATGCTAAGTATGTGAAGAACAACCATTCAAGATTACATTGATGTAATAAGGTGAGCCACCATTCGGTGAGACCGTTCGAGATTACGTTAAGTATGTAAGAAGCAATCGTTTAGGATTGCACGAGTATGTGAGGATTGATTATCATTAATAATTAATTGAAAAAGGGTAGAGAGGATATTACCTTTAGAAGCGATATCTTTAGTGGAATGAACCATTAGCAAAAATGTGAGAGAGTTGTTGTTTTGCCACAATTCATTGTGGTAAATTAAGCTCTTTTCAATATTTAATGAGTTTGTATTCAAGCGATTTTATATATTTTTAGTCCGTTTTTAGAAGTAGTTAGTTTTGAATCTAAGTAAATAAAATGAGCTTTTAGTGTTATTTTATGACTTGTTAGGTCGATCTGGACCTAAGGAGGAACTAACATGTTGATTAAGTGCGTAGGACAATATTTTTAGTCGATGAGTCAGTGGACTGCCTTGGATGTTGCAACATTCAAATGGAATGTCATGACAACGATACAAGCCTCAACACTTAGCCGAATTTTGAACACAACTTCAAGAGGTAAGCTATGGGAGAATGATGTCACGACATCCACAAGCCAAAGTCACGACATCCAACTTCGAGTCCAAAGGAGGAGTATACAACCTTCAAAGTCGCGACACTGATCTAATGAGGCCCATTTGACTGCCAGGGGTGTTTTTCGTATACACAAACACTATAAATATTAACTCTTAGAACCTGATTAGGGGATTTAGTTTAGCATTCAAACTTTATATTACTATTCTTAGTTAGGGTTTAGTTTAATTTTAATTTCTTTTCAATTGTTAAACAGTAGTTTTAATTTCAATAGTAGTTTTGTTGTTATTTTCTTAGTTTTTTTCCTGTTATCTTTTCTTCACCAAAACCAACAATCTATCGAGGATTCAAGATCCAAAGTGTAAATTAAGATCTTCGAATTCTAAGCAATCTTTTCTCTTTTCTCTTTATCTTTACATCTATTTGCATGTTTAGTAAATTGATAGGAGAGTTTGCATCTAGAATGGCTCGAAACTAAAACCCTATGAAGGTTGATGATTTGAAGTGGGATTGATTAACATCGGTTAAGGGTTTCAAATCTAGTTAGCTGAATTAGGTTAAGCGGATTAAACTCTAAGAAGTCACTTAAGTAGATGACGTCGAAAGGATAGTTTGCTTGGCATCAACTTAATCTAACTCGGTTTAATTTATCAAGTCAAAAGATAAGTAAATTAAGTCGATCAATTAATCTAGTTATAGATAGAAAGGTGTTAATTAGGTTAGTTGTTAGCTAATTAGTGAAAAAACCCTATATCTAATTTAATCATGAACATGGAAGTGAGGCACCCTTCTATCTGCTTTATATTAATTTCGATTTTGGTATTTAGTCTTTATTTTATTCTGCAAACCATCTTGTGTTGTTTCTACCATAATATGATCTCGATGTGAGTAGCATTTAGACCTAGTTACTGTGTGATTTCTTACCTACAATTTCGTTTAAACAAACCTCGGGTACGATCCTCTAAATACTTCCAAAGTGTTTCGTTGTAATAACTAAACTACATTATAATTTGACTTGTACACTTGCAAACGCCGCACATATTTCTGTATCTAATTGCATATTTCTAAGCCTCGGTGCACGCACATTGGGACGCGATCAAGTTGTACCTTTAAGAGTCGTACCCTTAGTGGAAGGGAGAGAGATCTATACTTTTAGGAGCCATACCCTTTGTGGAATGAACCCTCAATGGAAAGGGTGAAATAGTTGTACCTTTAGAAGTCATACTTTAGTGAAATGAACTTTTAGTGGAATGGACCTTTTGGAGAGTGTGAGAGCTATACCCTTAGAAGTCGTACTCTTAGTGGAATGGAACCTTAGGAGAGTATGAAAGTTGTACCTTTAAGAGTCGTATCCGTAATGAAATGGACCCTTAGTGGAATTCATCCTTAGGAGGGTGTGAGAGTTGTGCCCTTAGTGGAATAGACCCTTAGGAGAGTGTGAGGGTTATAAAGTTGAGCAATAAGTAACGAGCCACCATCTAATAGTAAGTGCAAACGTTTGGTATAATCGTCCAAAATTACACAATTTAATAATGTGGCTAAAGGTTCTACTGTCAATAGTTAGACCTCTTACAATTATGCAAGTGTATAATGTAGTGGAAGGTGCCACTATTGATGGTACCGCTCGAAATTACGCACTCGATAATGTAGTGAAAGGTGCCACTATTGACGATTGAACCATCCAAAACTATGCAAATGTGTATAATGTAGTGGAAGGTGCCACCAACCACGATTGAACCGCCTGAAACTATGCAAATTTGAGTTAATTCAAAGTTACACCGTTCAATATGACCATTCAAACATAAAAACTTTGGAAGACTAATATGTATATATATCCATGAGGGCTTCATAATTCACAACCTTTTTTTGTATAATATTGTGTATATATACATGAGGGGTTTATACTCCAAAGTGCCGAGGGGTGACAACCACTTTTGTACATACACATAATACCATAGAGGCATTAACCCCTTTTTCATTTTTAAAAAAAAATAAATAATATGCATATGTGGGCGACGAGTTTACTCTCTTGTGGGTCTTTCTTACAGGGTTTATATATATATATATATATATATATATATATATATATATAATTGGGCTTGAAGGCCAGAACAAGGGATTTTTTTTATAAACATAAATGTAAAGCGTTTTCTTTTTTATAAATAAATATATGTAATTAGCAAGGGGTTCATACCCCTCGAGGGTCCTTTATCTATATTTTTATATGTCAAATTCCAAAATCAGGGTTAAAAAAAATAGGGATAAGATTTAAATTTTATTTTTTAAATATAGGAGAAAAAGATTTAGAATGTCTTAAAAATTATTTTTGTTAAGAATTAGCAAAGAGTGAGTCTGCTGATTTAGTGGTAAAGTCTTAGCTTGTTGATCATCAGTATGCCCAGTGGCACGGCAGAAAAATTATTTCGGTGATCATCAGTCATGGTTCTATGTATGAGGAACGAATCGAATTGAAACAAATCTTGAAAATATACCATTCGAAATTGAAAAGCGACAAATAAAGTAGTCGATAGGATCCCTTTTGGAGATGTCGATTCCAAGCCGCAACAATAACGTCTCAGCTTCTACGTAATCCACCTAATCAAAGAACAAACAACAGCACTCTATTGAACTTTTTAGGGGGTATATTTTAAAATGACTGCTAGACCTTTTATTTTTTTGGTAACCTTAATACATTAAAGGAATATATTATATTCCGTTTATTTTCTTTGATATCACATATTAGACAAAAACGGGATTATTTCTTTATTATTAGAGAAACAAATGGAAAGTTAGAAAAAAGAGTTATATTCTTATATTCAAAAAAAAAAAGAGAGTTATATTCTTTTCTAAAAAAATATCAATATTCATGTTTTTTATATTTTGACCGAAATTAATTATTATAACTATTTATATTAATAATTAATTAATTAATAATTCAAAAAATCACATTCATTTTCTGAATGTTTTCTATTTCTTCAACTTTATCATTTCTATTCTTTTTTTTTCATTTGATTCAATATTCAATTCATTTTCGATTTCAACGAGCTAGCGAAGGGATCGATTGGACATATGTAACTATGGCTTAAATGATTTATGATTAAATTTCAGGTTTTTTTCTATTAATTATAAACTCGTTTAGCCACAAAGTCATTTCAGTATAATATCATGAGCGAGTTCTCCCTAATGACATACCATTACAAAATCAACTCGATTAGTGCTTATCCAATAATATTGTCATAAGTGTGTTATCCTCATAAGTTATCATTAATTTTTTTGGGATAAATCCACTCTCCCAATATGATTTTATTTTATCTCATGATAACAATTACATATTCTTTCATGATAAATCAATTACAATCAAATAGTAATAAAAATAATTTATCACAAAGACGAACGACTCAGACCATGGTAATCGTATGTTGATTGACGGTCAGCTAACCATTCCCATTAAAAAACAACTCATTTGACATTTGCTACAAAGTTATGGGTGAAAACGCAAAAAAAAAAAGTTTAAGGGCTTAATTGGAAAAACCTCGAAAGATTAAGGGTGATATTTGAATTATGTCTAAAAAGAAATAACAAGTTTGAACCGGTAAATCATTTCGTAGAAAGATATCTAATAAAAGTTCCTTATCCCCAAGCTGAAGGTGGCACTTGGAATAGTTGCTCTCCCCATGTCGTCTCTGCTTCAATGTCCTTCCAAGCTTCTCTTCCCTCTCCACCATCCTTACTCCAATTCCTCTCCCCGCCTCCTCCATCTTCGTCGCCAAACAGTCCCAATCTTCTGTGCCAAGAGAACCGGTAAGCAGAGATACCCTTCTGAGAAGAAGAAACTGAAACTGAAGCAGAAAGAAGCCCTATCCTCCGTCACCGACAAGTTCCAAGGAATCTGGAGGCTCTCCAAGCTTGCAGTTTCGGTCAAAAACGACCCCGGAAAAGACTTTCTCCATATCCATATTGGCTTGCTCCAAGAAATCGCTAAAGTCCTCGAGTTTCCAGTATTTTCTATTCTCTTTAACCTTTTTTTTTTCATAGAAATATCTTCTCTCTATTTTCTGAATTTGGTTTATTTCAGGTTGCTTCCTTGTTGCCAGAAGAAGCTTTCTCAGTGGTTCGGAAATCTTTTGATGCAAGAAAGGTGATCAATTTATTTTTTACTTTTTAAAAATAAATATTCTGAAAGAAAATCACCTCTAAATAATAAATACAGATGCGGAAAATAATATTTTTGAGGAAATTAGAAATATCATGTAAACTTTTTTCTTTTGCGTTAGAAATGAATTATTTTAATTTGTATAGAGTAATTGGTATAGATTAACTTGTATAGATTAATTGATTCCTCTGACTGACAAATTTTGAAAATTTATGCATGTTGGAACCTATGTTTATCTCTCTCGAATGTTGCATTTTACCCTTTATTTTCATTGATTACAATTTAGCTTTAGGTGGTTATTGGAAGAGGAAGAACATTAACAACAAGAAACTTTACTTTGTGTATCCATTTTATTGTCTTGATTTGTTGATGGTTTTCAGATACTGAAGGAGGCCAAGTTTGTTTATACTGTGGATATGGATGTTAGTAAGTTGCTGAGCCTAGAACCTCGTACATGGGACTTCATTTCCCGGTTGGAGCCAAAAGTTGGGCTTATAGAACATATGCCTCGTGAAAGAATTAGTGGTGATTTGACCAGTATAATACGTGATTTTAAAGTTAACAATGGTGCATTGTCAAGAGAACAAGGGCATAACATTGACTCTGGTGAATCTCACAAGTGTTCCACAGTGAGAAAACCCAGAATTGCTGTTGTGGGTAGTGGTCCATCTGGCTTGTTTGCTTCTTTGGTTCTTGCAGAATTTGGTGCAGATGTTACTTTGATTGAAAGAGGTCAAGCAGTTGAGAGGAGGGGGCGTGACATTGGCGCCTTGGTGGTTCGCCGGATATTAGAATCAGAAAGCAATTTTTGTTTTGGGGAGGTTATATCTCGTTTCACTTGGTACTTCTGCTATTATTTTTTGCATTGTAACTGCTGATATCATTGTCTCTCATTCTGCAAATTCTGCTGCTTAGATTATGGCTGGTTCTTAATTTAGGCTCACTGATCCAAGAGATGGTTATTTATAATTGAATGTTATGCGACTGTATGACCATTCTTATTAATATAAATATAGCTAACTATCTTAGTTAGATCTAAATTGGTGAATCTGCTCAGGAAATATATATATATATATATATATTCAGTTTGAGAAATTTCTTGGGCAAGGCAGTAGGAGATACGTTATTTGTATTTAAGGCTTTAGGGTTCTAGTGCCTGTTCAGCTAGGCAACAGAGTGAAGTAACTATGTCAAGGTGTGATATAGATCTTGTTCACAATATGATGTTGTTATCTTAGTACTAACAATATTTTAAAGCTCAAGCTTTTAATCTGTCACTCTTTACTCTAGTTGCCCTGGGTTCGATTTTCATCTTCTATAATACACAGTTACACATTGGAAAGAAAAGTTGATCCTAGGTGCTTAGTGAATAAATCTGATATTTTACTTTGATATCTATTGTAGGCTTTACTAGGACTGAGGTCATAAAACCATGTTTTACATGCTTTTTTGTGAACAAGAGGATTTGTTCTCATTTCTGATTCAGGGCCGTGCCCATAATTGCATTTTGGTCATTGTTATGCGTTTTAGGTTATCTAGATATATAGCATATGACTCTAAAATTACATGTTCATAAAGAATTTAAGAAGCAATTGGCAAAGAATGGCTTGGTTGGTTGGGCATCCTAGTCTTTTACTGTTTCCTGTGAACTTTGCATGGATTATAGAAGAACACATATCTTGAGCTACCCTCTTTTTCAAAAAGTGCATGTACGTATTAGAGCTTTGAGCTGAGAAACGATCATGCTGAGTTTTATATCTGTTTTTGTTTATACCAACTTCAGTTTGTTCTCTGCTGATTTTGAGATTTTATGTTTTTCTTCATGTTTCACTTTCAAGTCACTTTAAGGACTTATGAATGACAGGGTGGTGCAGGTACATGGAGTGATGGAAAACTGGTAACCAGAATTGGAAGAAACAGTGACTGTGTTTTGACGGTTAGAGCTATTCCTATAGATATCTCGTTTTAATTGGCCCCTTCCTCATCTTTTTTTTTTTCTTTTAAAAAGTTGTCTCCAAATTTGTATTCTTAAATGTCTCTTCTTTTTTTTATAGTGCAGTTTTTTTCTCCTACTCCTGGGATGATTTTCAATTTTCATTTGCATGCTGTCCGTATTTGCTAATATGATTTTCTCTCCTTCTCATTGTATCGTAGTCACAGAATAGAATGACTGACAAATAGTTTTATATCAGATCATGAACACTTTGGTTCACTTTGGTGCTCCAAAAAGTATATTGGTCGATGGAAAGCCTCATTTGGGAACCGATAGGCTAGTTCCTTTACTCCGTAACTTCCGCCAACATCTTCAATCATTGGATGTGAGTCTCTTTGTTGCTTCTCTCCTTTCGAAATTATAGTATATATCAGATAAATTCTGCTTTCTTTATTGTATATTTGATTCTAATTTTGCTCTTTTTCTTATGTCTTAGGTGGATATCAGGTTTGGAATGAGGGTAGATGATCTGCTCATACAGAATGGACATGTAGTGGGTGTGGAAGTCTCTGATTCAACAAATAAATTGAAGTCAGATTGCAAGAAGTTGGGATTTGATGCGGTTATTCTTGCTGTTGGACATTCTGCACGTGACATATATCAAATGCTTCTTTCTCATAACGTGGATTTGATTCCAAAAGATTTTGCTGTGAGTTCTTCGTTAATTTTTCAACTTTGCTTTGTTAGTATATCATTGCCTGAACGTTCATTTCCCTGTGTTTCCACTTGTTGTAATGTACTTATGCTCCCGAGCTTCAACAAACATTGCTTACAGCTAATGTGATCCTAAAGCATCAAATCTACTGCTGTGAGCATCATTTTGATAATTGAAATCTGTTGAACTTGCAGTGGCTAAAAAGATGTGTATGTTATATCAAGATATGGGAAGTTTGAATTCAAAGGGTAGCTTGTTTTGTCTTAAAGTAGGGCGTTTTGATGGACCAATCTCTTACCACTACCATTTCTCTTCTTTTACTTGTCAAGTTATACAGTAGAGCTTTTTTTTTTTCTTTTACTTCCTCCAAATTATTTCCTATTTAAGTGCAGCATGTCAAGCAAATTAAAGAAAAAAAATGTAAATATATTCTCACGTATGTAAACACAGACATTGAGATGCATGAAGCATGTCTGAAACACAGTTCTTTTTAAGAGTTTTGGAAGAGTTGTTTGCTGTTTATTTCTCTCTTCCAACCTCAATTGCTTAAAGATATTCTCAGGTATGTAACCACAGACATAAAGAAACAAAATGCATGTCTAAAACAGTCTTTTAACAGTTTTGGAGACTTGTTGGCTGTTTATTTCTCTCTTCCCAACCCTCAGTTGCTTTTCCTTTTTTCTTTTCTTCCAAGTTCTGATGATGAGTATGCAATTGGCACCAATGACTAGTGGGAATTGCATAATTTATGTTGTCATTTCACAGTGATATTGAGAGCAAGATTCTATTTGTATAATTTCTGGGGTCAGCTTTTGTGCTCTTAGCATTATCATTCAGAAATGAGTAAAACTTGTAAAAATGCCTTAGCTTGAGTTCTTATTGTTATTGATAGTCTCGGTAACTTTATTGGAACAGGTTGGTTTGCGGGTAGAGCATCCTCAGGAACTAATCAACAACATACAGGTTTTTTTACATATTTCTTTCTAATTGTTTTCTGCAAATTATTTAATAAAAGTTGAGGTTTCTGAATTGCCTATGCTTATAGCTTACTATCTCTTGTCAGTTACATTCTAATTGGAGCTTTTCCTTACTAAAAAAAGGAACTTGCATAATCCCCCTCCCTTCTGCACAGAGATAAAAGTGTATTTTGGTACTTCAATCTTTATCATTATCTAAGCCCTAAGGTTTGTTGTCATACTGTTGAGTCGAGAAGAGAATGAAATGGTGGTGGTCATTTTCATTCTCAATAATTTAGTTTTTTAGACGCATGCAGAGATATTTTTCCTTCTTAATCTGGTAAATGGTATTCATTATATTTAAGATAAAAAAATTTGGTCCATAGTCTAGCTTGGTTGTAAAAGTATTTCTCCAACATGATGCATGTTATTGTGTTATAAGACATGGAAGATGAGAGAAAATGATGTATTTTGATACTAATTTGCAAGAGTATTTATACATAGATGAGAAATCTGTACAAGGAAATAATAAAATAATATTTATTTGATTCCTAAGAATCTGCTAATCTATCCCTACAATCATGTCTGCAGCTATTATCTCTTCAAATTACAGTCTGTAACATATTGCAAGTTTAGGAATCTCATAAATCATTTCTTACATATCTGAACTTTGAAAATGGTGAAGATTAATATCGTACTCCTTGAAGGGTAGTATTTTGAATGAAATGGAACTGCTAGGTTCTTTCAGTCCTTTCTTTTTCTCTATTTTCTTTCTTCATATCATGCTTCGTCCTTTAACATGTGCTCCATTTTTCTAAGAAATATTAAATTTCAACATAAGCTTAAAAAATTCTTACCATTGTAGAAATTTTGAGGTTCAAATTTAAAGCATATTTTCCCATTGTTACTGCTTCAATCATGCATCAAATTATCATATGGCTTCATTTTGCCTCAGATTTTTGGTAATCTTGATGATTTGTTGAGGCAGTTCTCCTTTAATATATGACTTTTGTTATGAATTGGAATAGAAGAGGTGAAATTTAGTTTTTCATTGCAAACAAACCATTTGATAGTTTATTAATAAAGTTTATGAAGAAAGAATGCAGATATGAATAAACATAAAATAACACTCTGTAACAATGTGAAGAGTCTTGCTTATAAAATTGTTGCTATATTTCTAAAATACAACTGTTCATGTGGACAGTATTCTGCATTGGCCAATGAAGTTTGCAGTGGACGTGGGAAGGTACCAGTTGCAGATTATAAAGTTGTACAGTATGTTAATGACAGGGACAAGAATTCACCACTCAAGTCGGAATCTACAAATCGTAGTTGTTATTCTTTCTGCATGTGCCCTGGTGGGCAGGTATGTTTTTCATTTTGTTTATTCAATTTGCAATGTACATTTTGATTATTTTTAACAGTCTATTAGTGATGATAATTTTGCTTCTTATCTTACCTGGCAACCACTACCGTACAATTTTTCCTCAACTAATAAATGTCTCTATTTGCGAAGAACATAATTGATGCCATTCCTTTTTTTGTAATTTGTACATATATATGTATATACCCAAAATCTAACAATACGTCATACACATGACTACGTTAATATGTGTTAAGTTGAGAATGAGTTGATGTATAAAAGTTACAAGAATATCATACAAGCTGTAGCTAATTTATCAGAAGGATTTTTCATGAAATTGTATAATATACTTTCACCGGAATGTCTACTGTTTAATAAACAATAGGCTTTGGTTAAACAAAATGCAGTATTTCTTTTAAAGCATCCATCTTGTGTTGCATCTTTAGTCCTATAATAACTTCATAATTCTTGATGGTCATTTGGACAAATAAGATCATTTGAACTTTCTGATTAACTTTTTCCTTTAGAGTGTCTAGACAAATCAGTTAAATTCACGTTGGTTGTATCAGCATAATCTAATTAGATAAGTTTCACATATAGGCAGGAAGAGTTAGGATGTCATCATAAATATTAGAACCATCTCTGGAGAATCTGCGGTTGGTATCACTTATATTTGGAGTTGCAGGTTGTTCTCACTAGTACAAGCCCATCAGAGATCTGTATCAATGGGATGTCATTTTCTCGCCGTGCATCTAGGTGGGCAAATGCTGCCCTTGTTGTGACTGTTTCAATAAAGGATTTTGATGCATTGAATTTCCACGGACCCCTTGCTGGGGTTGAATTTCAGGTAGCGTTTCTGTTCTCATCTTTTTTATTTGAAGGGAATCAAGGTACTGTAGGACTTACCATAGTGACTTCCGCATAGGTATAATATTCTGCTAGACTTAAAGGGTTTTTTCTTTGGCCAGTAGACTTAAAGGGGTTAAGAGCAGCGTATTTATATCAGAGTCTTCTTACACCCCTATGGGGAATTATTCTTCCATGAATTATAGAGTACAATAACTTCATAATCTTTGCTGAGTTACCTTTCGCCTGCTTGCAGTTTGTAATTTCCAAAGGATTATGTTATAAAAATATTCAGGTTTTATTAAAGCACTTTAAATCCATTTTATTATTTCATAATTCAGAGGGAATTCGAGCGAAGAGCAGCCGTAATGGGTGGGGGAAATTTTGTAGTGCCTGTGCAGACTGTTTCTGATTTTATGGAAAATAAAGTATCAGGTAAGATTTTTCTTTATGGGTTCCAGCATGCCTTTTGCTTTTACTTTTCACCTAGCTAAGACTTACCTTATTTTATCAGTAACATCTATGCTGTCATCAAGCTACCGCCTAGGAGTGAAGGCAGCAAGTCTCCATGAATTGTTCCCAATTTATATGACAGATGCTTTACGCTATTCTATTGCAATGTTCGATAAAGAGGTCTTTTATATTTCCCTAATAAGAATCACCTTGCAATTTCAATTCTTTTTATTAATATCCAAGCTAAACTTAAGAAGCTTTCTTTTTCTCCAACCTATGGAACTTTCAGCTACCTGGATTTATCTCGAAGGATGCTCTTCTTCACGGAGTTGAGGTAACCAATTTTTTACGTCTGCACTTCCCTTTCCTCCTCTTTTTTTTTTTTCATTTTAATTTTGATAATGAAACTATACTTCTCTTTTTATGTTGAGTATTTTTTTAGTGCATTTGTTATTAGATTGGATTTTGCTTCTCATACTTCCTAAGCTCATTTTTTAATTTGTCTATGTTATATTTTATAAATGGATAATGGTCTCTTCATGCAAATTAATGCCCATGATCTCAAACTGGTTGGCGTTTTCTATATGAATTTTCTCCCCATTCGGCCAGTCCAATACCATGTTTTCTGGCTCTTTGCAACATGTTCGTTAAATTAAACCTTGTTCACTTTATCAATCCATAACATTTTCAACACCCCCCAAACCAAAAAGGGAAAAAAATCCACCCACGCTAGAGTGCATTCAACCACAACAGTTAGTGAATGTAATGTTGTTGATCCCAATAAGTTTTCTTTAAGCAGTTCACATATCTCTAGTGTATTTTTTTTTTTTAAAATCTTAAAATCAACCAAAGAACACAAAAAAATTTAAAGATAACATAGAGGGAGAAGAGTTCTTAGTAGAGCTTATAAGCTGACACACTAAGTGTACGTTTGGACACCATAGAGTAATTAGATCAAAGTGACACTCTCGAAATCACTGAAAATTCTAATTTTTTAATAGAGTGTAATTGCATCTTAATTTTATATGTTATGTTTGGTAGTATAAATGGTAATTATATAATTATATAATTTTAAATTCTAAAAAGATATTTATTGTTATAAAAATTATCATTAATACGTAGCAAAAATTCTCTCAACAAATAACAAAATCTAAAATCAAACAATTGTATATAATAATTAATATGTTAGTTCAAAAAAGTATCAAAAATTACAATTAATATTAAGATTAACAAGAAAGATAAACAACCTAGGCAATCTTATCTAATTACTGTAGCATTCCATGTTGAGTTATTTTTTTTCTGACATTAAATATATACTCATTGTTATCATCGATTGATCCTTGATCAAGTATAAATAATTAATGATAAATACTATGTAATTTAATTAAATTAGTATAAATAATTTTTAATAAATACAAAGTAATTTAGTTAATCATTTAGTAGGTCAAAAGATATAAGGAATTATCTCTCATCAATAAAAAAAATTCAAATTATTTAAACAAGATTAGTAAAATAACATATAATCATATTTTAAAAAAAACAAAATATATATATTCTAAAATTAAAATAATATTTTTGTATAAAATTACCTTTTTAATCTTAACTCATGTATGAGCGTATTTGAAAAGCCAGAGGATAGGTACTACAATTGTCACTCTCTCCTGAAGAATTGGAGAGTATAATCGGGGTGCTCTAATTGATTCTAGTGCTTATAATGTTTGATGGCATTTGGTAAAAGTTTTCCTACTTGTTTCTCTCGGAAAACATTTCCTATGTTTACTCAAAATTATAGGTCCCTAAAGACAAATGTAGCTCTGATATTAGTTGTTGGATGTTGATCTAGAATCAACCGAGAACTCAAAGAGCCGTACATTAAGCTGTTACCTGATCTACAACTCCTAAGTCAATACCATATCCAGTAGTTTACTTTGCCATGTTGTGCAATCCAAGTATGGATGTTCTACACTCCAATCTTTGAGAAAATTGATCGACAATTTCTCTTGTTCATTTATGCTCCTTTAATCAATTGGATTGCAGCTCATGCTTTAATTGTCTTCTCCACCATTCTCTAAAATTTCGTTCTTTCTTTCAGACTAGAACTAGCTCCCCCATTCAGATTCCACGAGACAGTGACACTTACGAGAGCATGTCTTTAAGAGGGCTCTACCCAGTTGGTGAAGGAGCAGGTTATGCTGGTGGGATTGTAAGTGCGGCAGTTGATGGCATGTATAGTGGTTTCTCCGTGGCACAAAAACTTGGTTTGTTTCATGGTGACATAGAGTCGGTTTTAGGAAAGGCTCAGAGTGCTGGAATGGTGAAGTACTAGAATGGACTCATTGCGCTTGATTTTATAACGAAATGGCTTCAGATGAGTACATGCTCCATTATTATTGTAAAGCTCTACAAAATTGAGGAAGATGACGAGGGGACTTCAAATGCAACTCCAGTTTCGTTTCATAAAATGTAAGTATGATTTATTTTATGTTTAAATTAAAGTTGGTAAAGTGGTTAGTATCGTTTATACTTAACTCATTTTTATGCATATGCAGCTAGATGAAAGGGTAAGATTCTCCATACAAATCCATCCAGGTCTCCTTTGAGTTTCAGTCTGACATGGCTGTGCGTTTTCACCTTGTTGATCTTGAGCCTGTTCAAGGGATTTTTTTTCTTTTTTTCCCTCATTAAACCGAACCTCAACGACGGCCATGGAAGAGCAAAACGAAGTCTATGGAGCTGCTAAACTAACCAAAGACACTTTGTTTTCTACTTTGAATTAGAAGTCATTGATGAAACCGGAAATACTAGGAAATTCAGTCATGCAGGTAATACACTATTGTAGGTCCTATAACTTTGAGCTGTACGTTTACTAAATAGCATTTGCGTTTTGTTAATTGCACATTTATGCAAACCATAAGTAGAACTTCCTCTGGATTTTTCAAAATATTTGTATTAGACATATTTTCAGGAGTACGATTTTTGGTAAAAATACCTCAATTTATCTAAAATTTGATATTATCAAATTCATCCTTCTAAAAAACAGTAATTTAGTCCATGCTTATTTCAAAAGTGAGCAATTAATGACGATTTATAATTGCGTTTACTTTTTTCATCAATTTATATTACTTTTGATTGATATAATAAATTTTGTTCCCAATGTTTATGTATTTCTTCAATTTAATCTTGATTTAAAAAAGTAATAAACTTAACTTTTGACATTTATCCTTTTTATTAGTTTGATCTTTACTTATAAAGAAAAATTACTAAAAATGTAGAAAGTACAACGATGATATAAAAAAATTAAAGACTTAACAGTATAAATAGAGGTGTTCATAGATCGGGTCGGGTTTAGATTGGATTTAAGCATGATATTAATATATTTTATGTTTATTCAAGCTCAATCTGACTCGAAATTTGGGCTTAAATTTTGTTCAAATCTATTCATATTTACAAAAAATAAACTCAAGTCCATTTTAAACTCGCTTATATTTTTTAAATTTTTTTAAAAATATTTATTTTTTATTTTAATATTTAATAATTTTATATATTTTTTTATTTATTGAAACTTTTTACATAGTCATCTTAACATTATTTTAATGTTTATATTAGAGTAGTATTATATATTTAGTATATGTTTATTTTTTTAATGTATTCTAAATTATATTATATGAAAATAACATAGTAAAAAATATTATAAACTTAAAACAGATCAAGCTCGGCTCATATTTTAAACGAGCTTACTTTTTGCCCAAGCTCATTTTTCGAGTCTAATTTTTTTACTCAAATCTTCTCAAATTTTGGACGGGCTTTCGGGCCTGGATGGACAGCCTAGCCCATGAATAGATCTAAGTATAAAAGACCATTAAAGAATTTCAAAAAAAAAAGAACCCAAGGAGTGGCTCCAATGGAAAAGAAGATGTTATTCGTCCTAAGAGATCCAGATTCGAGCATCTGTGTGTGCAAAGTGTGTGTTGTCAAAAAATTAATAAAATATGAACAGATATTGACATATAATCACATCAAAATTATAAAAGAAAATTAAAAAAAAAAACTTCAATTAAGCAGTTTTTAACTTTTTGAATTTATTGAAACCCTTGAATCGGCAAATTTACTAGTGAAATCTTTTGACCTCTAATGATCATTACAAATTAATGACAAAACTTATGCACCTATTAACTAGTGTCAAGTAGCATCGGTTGTTGATATGGTAGTGTCACATTAATAAAAAATTTAAAAATTTCAAAAAAAATATTATTATAAAGATGATAATTCAATAATGAATTTATATAAATTGTCGTTTAGGTTCATTTGAATTTGGACACCTATTTATTTAAATTCATTTTGTAATTATAAAAATAAAAAATTTATAAAAGTCATTAGAAATTATAAAAATTATTAGAAATTAATTTCTTTTAAAAAATATTTAGAAATTATAAAAGCATAAAAAATCATTAAAAATTATTTAAAAACAATTAAATTTAAAATTCGACTATAATTTTTTTAAAAAAATAATTTATTTTAATTTAAAAATATTAAATTTCTTTAGTTAATTATTTTCCCATATTTTAAATTTTGTTTAACTTCTTATATAGCTATGTGTACTTACATACCATTAAATTATATTTACATTCTATATTCTTATATTTCAATTGAAAATTAATTGTTTTATCTTAATGTTTTATATGGCTCTTGGATTGCAGGTTACCAGCGTTAAATGCTGAATTTTGGATAATTCTTCATGGTCTTAATGTTACGAAACATCGAAGGGTTGATAAAGTGCTTATGAAAAGTGATTGCTCCATGGCCATTGAAATGATTGGATTGGGGCTCTGCACGGACAATTACCAGATGAATAAAGGAGATGGTTCACCAATTTGATGACTTCCAGATTCAACATGTCCATAGGGAATCCAATTTGGTAGTTGATTACTTAGCAAAAACGTGTGCTTCAAATTCTTTTGACATCTGCATCATTGACACTCCAGATACTCATGCTCATAAGCTTTTGCTTGCTGATTCCTTTGATGTACAAAGTGCAGGTCTCAAGTAAGATATAAGCAATTTGTTTGCCTCTTTATTTATCAAAAAAAAAATATTTGTTAGGTATTCACTCTTGCATTGCAAATATGTTTTTGAAGGAAGAAATAAATAAACAATAAAAGAGACGGAATGTAATAACTTCTTTGCTTGTTTAGTTTTTATTAATTCATCGAATATATGGAAAAGATGCAATTTATGATTTTTTTTATTATGATTTTTGTCTCTCTGTCTCTCTATATATATTTATATTTTTCATGATTTTAATTAAATTTTTTAATTTTTATATATTTTTATAATTTTATGATTTTTTTGTACTAATTAATGATTTTTTATAATTTTTATTGTTTTATTTTTTATTTTTTATAAATCCAAAATGAATATGGATAAAATATGTCCATATTCAAATATACATATACAATCATTTGTCTAGATAAATGAATTTATACAACCACTCGTTAATCTCCCCTATGAGATTAATTCTTCATGGATTTAACACATGCAAAGTAATTGATAAGAAAGATAAACATTATGAAAGAAACCAAGAATAGAATTGAGAGAAATCCTGATAATATAATAACAAGTGTGTGAACTATAATCCGTTGAAAGTTTGAGTGATCTACGATCTAATCCCCGCAAAGAGCGAAATAGAAAACTTGAAAGAAAAACTAAAACTAAAAGAAAACCTAAGTTACAACTGAAAGTAGAAATTAAACTTAGTAAAAAGCTATTCATAAAGTGTTTAGAGCACTTCTACTTGTAGGTCTAGGGTCGATCTATAACATCCCCTTTTTTATTGGTATAAAAAACGGTAGTTTATGAATTGTGATTTTCGATAATCGAGTCAGTAAATATTATTTCATAATATTTACGAGTTTATTGTTCATTTATGTGGTTTTAATTTTTCATATATTTGGATTAGTGCTTTTATGATTCACGATATTTTTTATCCTCCTATTTTAATGAGAATCAGTTATATTTCACTCAAAAAAATAATATTAATAAGTAAAAAACATAAAATAAAGATATCATCATCTTCATTAGTGAGTTTAGCACCGGAAAACAAAAAAAAAAAGCTCCATTGAAAGAGCTTGAGGTTCGAACAAACAGAAATACTTGCAAGTAAGCGATTTTTTATTCGTTTATTGTAAATTTTATGTTTTTGAGATCATTATAGCTTAATATAGTTAATCCGGAGGATTATTTAGTAAAATTGCTAAAAATTTTAAATTTTTTCATTCATGATTTTTAGATGTTCTTGGTGTTAAATGATGAAACTATAAACTTGGTTGCAAATTAGGACTATTTTGCAAAAAAAAATTGTTAGTTTTGAGTTTAGGGGCTAATATAAAACATGTAAAATTAGTATGTAAATTCTATGAAATTCCAAGTGTTTGAAGGCTGATTTAGGGTGATGTTAGAAATGACTATGAGTATTAGAGGTTAAATGTGAAATTTTAAATAATTTTGCTTTTAGGGACTAAATTGAACAAAGTGTGAAAGCTTAAGGAAATTTTGTAAAATAAAATTTTATAAGTCATATGGATAAAAATGAATATGATAAGGTAGGTTTTATCAGTGAATCAACTGTTTGAGAGAGTAATAACTTAAATCCTAGGCTTAACAATCTTAAGAAGTCATTTAGGTGGGAATTGATCCAAAATTGGTATGACCTATCCGTGAACACCGTAGCCCCAAATCGGTCTGGATTTTGAGGTCTAAAGATAAGTAGTTCTTGCTGACTTGTTATTTTAGTAGACGTATCGGAAGATCCTGTTAGGGTAACGACTAGCTGATTGATTAGAACCCTACATCAATAACTAATTAGGTAAAACAATTGGATCTAGGCTAAAGGAGCTCGCGTACTCGAAACAAGGAGTTTTTTATACAAATGACCCAAATTAAAAAATATACACCAAAATGACCTAAAATGAACAGTAAAAATGTTAAATGTCAATCCCATGGCCGACACCCCCTCAAATTTCACCCCAATGATTGGTGTCAGGTATAAAAAATATTTTTTTGGCTGTCGGCCATACCATGGGAGACACCTTTGTATATTTTTTAATCTGAGATTATATTGGTATATGAAAATACGATATTTTGAAAAAAAAATTGGGTTTCTGTAATCCATGGCCGACACTCCCTTTTTTACATTAAAAAAATAATTTTTTTTGGTGTCAACTAAGCCAATGCCGACACCCAAAAGTTACGAATAAAAAATAATTTTTTTTTGATGTCGGCAACCCCTTTTTCAGGTCCCAAAAATGTTTTTTTGGGTGTTTGTCAAACCATTAGCAAACATAAAAAAATACGAATAAAAAATATTTTGTTGGGTGTTTGCCACCCAATGACCTACATCACTTTTTTCAGATTTAAAAATATTTTTTGGTGTTTGTCACCCAACGGCCTACACCATATTTTCCAAATTTAAAAATATTTTTTGGTGTTTGTTACTCAATGGCCTAATATTTTTCATCATATTTTTCAAATTTAAAAATATTTTTTTAAGTGTTTGTCATCCAATGACCAACACTATTTTTTCCAGATTTAAAAATATTTTTTTGAGTGTTTGTTACCCAATGACCTACATCACAAATTTAAAAATATTTTTTTGGTATTTACCACCTAATGACCGACATCACCTTTTTCAGATTTAAAATTTTAAAATTATTTTTAATTTGAATATGAAAAAATTTGAAAAATGGAAAACTTTGAAATATAAATTGTAATATTTTAATTTAAAAATTATTTAAATTGTTTTTTTAATTATTTTAATTTAATTATAATTTTTTAAATTATGTTTTAATTATTTTTTTTATTTTGGAGATGCAGTGTAGGTCATTGAATGACAAACATCCAATATATATATATATGAAAAAGGTGGTGTAGATCATTGGATGACAAACATCAAAAAAATATTTTTAAATTTGAAAAAGATGGTGTAGGCCATGGGTGACAAATATTAAAAATATATTTTTTTAAATTTGAGAAAAGTGGTGTAGCCCATTGAGTGGCAAACACCCAATAAAATATTTTTTTATTCGTTTTTTTGGATGTCGGTCATGAGTTGGCAAACACAAAAAAAATATTTTTAAGATCTGAAAAAAGGGGTGTCGACCATGGCTTGACAGACACCCAAATTTTTTTTTCAAAATGTCATATTTTTGTATACCAATATAATACCAGATTAAAAAAAATACAAGGGTGTCGCCCATGGCATGGTTGACACCCAAAAAATTTATTTTTTATGCTTGACACCAATCATTGGGGTGGAATTTGAGGGGGTGTCGGTCATGAGATGGACATTTAGATTTTTTTACTGTTAATTTTAAGTCATTTTGGTGTATATTTTTTAACTTGAGTCATTTTTGTAAATAATAATTTTTTGGATCATTTGAATAAAAAAAACCCCGAAACAAGGGATAGGAGAAGTCAATACATGAACTTAGGAGTAGATTTAGGTTTAATCTAATTTATTTATTTTATTAATATTATTATCATCTTATTTCCATATTAACACTACTAATTCGTGACTCAAGTAGATTAGTTATATTTTCGGTAATTTGTTTGATAGCAATTTTCCTCAAACTGCAATCTCTTGGGTACGATCCTCAGAATACTTACCAAGTGTTTCGTTATAAATAAAATTATATTACAATTTGACCCGTATACTTACAGACATCACCTCAAATCCATATCTTTATAGCAGTATTCACACATTAGACGTTAGTATGTTCGGAGGCAATCACTATTACATAATAATCCAATAAACATACTCATAGCGGATTAGTCCAATATGCTGTTCTCTAACACAAACTCATGTATTGATTTTGATATCCCTATATCAATGACAACACTTGGTCATCAATCAATTACACATTAGTCTCAATGCATTATTGTTATCCAAACCCACAATAATACTTAACTAAGAATCTTTTAAGAATAATCATATTTTTCTTAGGACTTTATTACAATTCAGTTTATTTATATACACGAAAAAAGAAATTGAACTAATAATGGTCATATCTTATATTAATAAATAAGGAAAAACAAGTACATAATACAATCATCTCAAGATTGATCTTTGGGCATACTATAACACATTCTCTATGACATCCTGGAATGGTCAACAATATTTCATAACTTTCATGAATGACTAATCACGTTATGAGTACCTATATCTTATTCATGAAAAATCTTAGTCTCTGAATGTGTTTAAAGCTTATAAAATCGAAATTGAGAATGAACTCAACAAAAGAATTAAAAATATCAGATCTGATCGTGATGGTGAGTACTACAGTAGATATGATGGCTCAGGTGAACAACATCGAAGACCATTTGCAAAATTCCTAGAAGAGTGTGGTATTGTCCCATAGTACACCATGCTAAGATCATCTAGAATGAATGGTGTAATTAAATATTAACATATTTGTATTATTTTAAAAAATATTTTTTTTATTTTTAATTAATAATTTTAACATACAAAAAAAAATTCAGTCAAAAAGTAATTTGTTTAATATTAATTTTGCTTCAAAAAGCACTTTTAACCTTAAAAATACTTTTACAAAACAATAATAAACACACACCGGAAGTTTAAAGTTCCGAAAATCCCAATAAAACATGTTGTCGCAAAAATGACGTCATTCTTAGTCCCTCTCAACTGAAAAACCGTTTTATTTTCCCTCAATTTATTTCTCCCTATTTCTCCTTTTATTTTATTTTATCACTTCTCGCACGTTTCTCTTATAAATAAAAACAAGAAATCCAATCGGTGTCCATCTCTCGCCGGAATATTTGCGCTCTGACCAATTCCGGCGATATCTCCTTTCCTCAAGCCATCACTCTCTAGGTTCCTTTTTTATGTTGAATTTCAAAGAATTAAAGGTTAACCATTTTGTGATTCAAATCATTTGGAAGAAATTTTAGATTGAAGAAGGTGAGTTTTTTTAATAAAATAAAATTTCTTTCTTCTTTATTCTGAGATATATGTTGAAATTAATTTTCAGCCTTTTGCTTTGTTTTGATCGTCTCCTTAGATCACCGAATTAAGATAAAACAAAAATAAGAAAAGGTACTAGATTAAATTAGTATAAAGTAATCATTTTTGTTGCTATTTTTGGTAGATGGATTCAATGAACAATTTCTGCAACTTTCTTTCAGATAGATTTACATGAAGCAGTTTTGTTATTTTGATTATTGTATTTTTTTCCCCTCAATTTTAGCGACATAACTCTGTCTACTATAGACATTGTTATGATTTGGATTCTTTTCAAGTTCTCATTAAAAAAAACTTTAGCCCTTCTTAATTATTTCAATTTTAATCAAAATTATCGTGCTTCCATCTATTTCCGTTCCTCAATTTGGAAAACAAAAAAGAAATGGTAAATTTAGAAATAATTGTTTAATTTAGAAACAATATTTTATCTGATTACAGAATCTTTTTAAGTATTAATCAAAGTTTTTACTGTTAATTTGTGGGGATGGACAAGGATCTTCCTTGCATGTGACCCTCCACGTCCTTTCCCATATATTCAACAACATTAGCTCTACAAAGTTTCAATATTTTTCTTCTTTTTCTTTACAATTATTTTAGGTGTACTAAACAGATATGAACACAAACAAAGGTAAATTATTTCTCTTTTTGTTAGGTGCATTTTAAGTTTTTAATTGTTATATGTTAATGTTAACGTCATTTAGTAAATCAAACATGTGATCTCAAGTATAACTCCCATGTAATTTATTTTTTTTCTTATTTTTAGATGCAATATGTTGTTGGGATCATTTCCTAATTTCTTTCCATGGAAAGCAAACGAGAAGGCTTTGAAGGAAGGGAAGAAGCCAGAGTGGGGCTACGGTTTTTTTTTTTTTTTTCTGCCTAGCCGACCATGGCATTCCCGTGAGAAGCACAAAAGATAAATGTTAACTTGGACAAAACCAATGACATTTAGAGAGAGAAGCCTTCTCTCTCTCTCTGTCTCTCTCTCACACACACACACACACATATTATTCACCTTTCTTATTGTTGTCTTCTTATCCTACACCTTCACAACCAGGAACAGTAACCAGTACAGACTTAACAGTCTAGTTTCTCATTTCCATTAGAGACCCCTTAGTACTTTGCATTTGCAATATGGTGTAGATTTAACCAAAAGGTATAGTGAACGTTAATATAAGTTGGATAGAACTGGACTGAAATTTTTGAGGACTTTCCATTGTACCTGATGTTGTTACTCGTTGTTATTGTTTGGTTTGATCTGCTTGGATTTGGGCTTTTTTTGATGAATAACCACGCTCATTTCAATTACTTTCTTGTAATTCTCTAGTTATTCATCAGTCAGATCTAATATTATGTAAAGTTTTATTTCATTCTCCTTTGGTGTTTATAATTATTCCTTTCCTTTATGCCATTATGCAGGTATGTATCTAATTTTTTGTCTGTGTATTTGTGGCAGAATTATTCCAGGGAAAAATATCTTCTTTTTGAGCAGTGGGTGTTATTCTATATAAATGTGGGCTTCATCTAAAAGTCAGGCTGTTAAATGTAGGTTTGTTTCTTATTTGGAAAATCCCATCAACGTGGTTTAGTTTGGAGAGTTCAGATGGATGGATGTAAATCAGAGCAACGATTATGCAAGCTTGCTGATGTTGTGGATACCATAAGACCACCCCTTGTTCCTGATGAAAAGAACAATGCAGTACTCAATACCAGGCATCCTCAAACTACTGAAGTTAGTTCGAGTTATAAAGCACCCACTCCATCAACATCTTCTGTTAATAGGCGTTTTCCATCTCCAAACCCAACTAGAGCAACCCCTACACCTTTCCAGGTGGTGCAAAAGAGAGCTGTGTCAGCTGAGAGGAAGCGTCCGTCAACACCACCGTCGCATCAAAATCCTTCTACTCCAGTTAACGATGCATCAACATCTATGCCAATTTCATCTAGAAGGCTATCAACTGATCGTATACCAGAAAGTTTATGGCCTTCTACTATGAGAAGTCATAGTGTTTCATTTCAGTCTGATGATATTTCTATTCCTGTTAGCAAAAAGGAAAAAGAAAAGTCTGTTAGTAATGTTTCCTTGGATCGCACATTGACACCACCTTCAAATGTGGCTCATAAACAACAATCAGAGACCTCTACCTTATCACAAAAGCCTAGTCCAGAGAGAAAGAGAAATCTACTTGAAGGGAAAAATGCACATGATCAGTCTGAAAATGCAAAACCTGTTGATGATTTGCCTAGCCGATTGATAGATCATCATCGATGGCCAAGTAAAATTGATAGTGTTTCATTTCAGTCTGATGATATTTCTATTCCTGTTAGCAAAAAGGAAAAAGAAAAGTCTGTTAGTAATGTTTCCTTGGATCCCACATTGACACCACCTTCAAATGTGGTTCATAAACAACAATCAGAGACCTCTACCTTATCACGAAAGCCTAGTCCAGAGAGAAAGAGAAATCTACTTGAAGGGAAAAATGCACATGATCAGTCTGAAAATGCAAAACCTGTTGATGATTTGCCTAGCCGATTGATAGATCATCATCGATGGCCAAGTAGAATTGGTGGGAAATTATCTTCCAATTCATTGAACAAAAGTGTGGATTTGGGGGATAAGATTGTTAAAAAATTATCTACACTGATTCCAGGAACAGTATCATCACTGAAAAGAATGCCAATGTTTGAAATTTTAGGTAAACCTCTACAAAAATCTTCTGGCAATGCTGAAAGATTGTTATCACATGAAGAAAATGGTCGAGTAAGGTCTGAGGCAATTTTAATTAATGAAAAGCCTCTGCGAGCAACTGTACCTACTGGGATCCTTTGTGCAAGTTCATTGGAAAAATCGACTTTAGCAACTTCTGGATCTCGATCTCAGTCACCAAGTAGGACCTCTGTTTCTAGGGGCATTAGTCCATATCCGGCAAGACCTTCCAGTCCACCTCCAAGAGGAGTTAGTCTACCTCCAAGGGAAGTCAGTCCAACTCGGATGAGGACACCGATCCCATCAAGTCAATCCCAAAGGTCAGCTTCAGTTCTCAGTTCAACTTCAAGAGGAGTCAGTCCAACTCCAAGGGTAGTGAGTCCAACTCATATGAGAACATCGAGCTTATCGAGTCAATCCCATAGCTCAACTTCAGTTATAAGTTCAACTCCAAGAGGAGTCAGTCCAACTCCAACAGTAGTCAGTCCAACTCGGATGAGGGTATCCACCTTATCAAGTCAATCCCATAGCTCAGATCCAGTTCTTAGTTCATCTTTAACAGGGGTCAGTCCTACTCCAAGGGTAATCAGTCCACCTCGAATGAGGACCACCTCATTGAGTCAATCCTATAGCTCAACTTCAGTTAGCTCAACTCCAAGAGGAGTCAGTCCAACACCAAGTGTAGTGAGTCCAACTCGTAGCTCAACTTCAGGTATAAGTTCAACTCCAAGAGGAGTCAGTCCAACTCGGATGAGGGCATCCACCTTATCAAGTCAATCCCATAGCTCAGCTCCAGTTCTTAGTTCAACTTTAACGGGGGTCAGTCCTACTCCAAGGGAAATCAGTCCAACTAGAATGAGGACATCCACCACATTGAGTCAAGCCCATAGCTCAACTTCGGTTAGCTCAACTCCAAGAGGAGTCAGTCCAACTCCAAGGGTAGTGAGTCCAACTCGGATGAGGACATCCACCTCATTGAGTCAATCTTATAGCTCAACTTCAGTCATCAGTTCAACTCCAACAGGAGTCATTCCAACTCCAAGGGTAGTGAGTCCAACTCGGATGAGGACATCCACATCTTCAAGTCAATCCCATAGCTCAACTTCAGTTCTCATTTCAACCCCAAGTGGAGTCGGTCCAACTTCAAGGGTAGTCAGTCCAATTCGAATGAGGACGTCCAGCTTATCGAGTCAATCCCATAGCTCAACTTCAGTTATTAGTTCAACTCCAAGAGGAGTCAGTCCAACTACAAGGGTAGTCAGTCCAACTCGGATGGGAACCTCATCGGGTCAATCCGATAGCTCAACTTCAGTTCTCAGTTCAACTCCAAGAGGAGTAAGTCCAACTCTAAAGGTTATCATTTCAACTCCAAGAGGAGTCAGTCCAACTCCAAGGGTAGTTAGTCCAACTAGGATGAGGATATCCACCTCATCTAGTCAATCCCATAGCTCAACTTCAGTTATCAGTTCAACTCCAAGAGGAGTCAGTCCAACTCGGATGAGGACATCCACCTCATCGAGTCAATCCCATAGCTCAACTTCAGTTATCAGTTCAACTCCAATAGGAGTCAGTCCAACTCCAAGGGTAGTTAGTCCAACTCAGATGAGGACATCCACCTCATTGAGTCAATCCCATAGCTCAACTTCAGTAATCAGTTCAACGCCAAGAGGAGTCAGTCCATCTCCAAGGGTAGTCAGTCCAACTCGGATGAGGACATCCACCTCATTGAGTCAATCCCATTCCTCAACTCCAGTTATCAGTTTTATCACGGATTTTGAGAAGGGAAGAAAAAGTGAAAGCTTCATAGAGGATGCTCATCAACTGCGTCTTCTTTACAATCGTTTTTTGCAGTGGCGATATGCCAATGCCCATTCAGAAGCTGTGTTGTATATTCAGAAAGTAAATGCGGAGGTAAATTTCTTCTCTTAGTGAACAACTCTGTCAACAAATATTAGCATATATTTCATGGAGATAACCTTTGATGCTATGAATAGGAAAATTTTATTTCTCTTAAATTTATTTAATTATTGAATAAAGAGAATTTTCTGGTTATTTGCCTATTTGCATCTTGGTCCAAGTTATCAGTTTCCTACTGTGAGGAACTTCATTGCTATGTATATGCATATGATGGGCTTAGACCTTCAAATATGGCATGGATCATGCATTTCCTATTATGAGGAATCTCATGGCAGTTTCATTTGCATATGATGGGGAGCTTTAGATATGGCATGGATTGTCCTCTCATACAACATACTAAATCTATTACAGAGTAAAATTTTGATATGTTCTTACAGGAAACTTCGTACAATGTTTGGAATGCTACTTTGAGTCGGTGGGATGCTTTGATCAAGAAAAGAATCAATCTTCAACGGTTGAAGTTAGAGCTCAAGTTGAACTCTATTTTGAATGATCAAGTAATGTCTCTCTCAGTAACACTATTGTTCTTCTACAACAAACTTTTATTCTATAGTCTTGATGTTAGAAATGCCGTTATATCTTAAGTTTGACACTATAAAAATAGTTTAGCCACATTTTTTATTTGCAACTCCAAGTGAAGCTAAACGTAGGTATTCAGTGCATGCTTATTTAACTTCTTTCAACTATTAGGTCTAAATTGTGGCGTTGTAGGGAAAGGGGGATTGAACCTTTTAGAGGAAATGTGGATATCACTAAGCTATGCCTTGGTCCACTCTATAGGTCTAAATTTCTTATCACTAGCATATTTTTTATCCATTCACAGATTTTGGGAGTACATTGGGGTCAATAAGGGGCCTACTTTATTTTTACATGGTTACAGGGATGATATATAGCCATTGATGCGGGCCTCCACGCTTCTTAATTTGGCTGAGATGTTGATTAAAGGAATTAATGTGGCTTGTAAGATTTTAAATGGGTTAATGTCCTGAGGTTATAGACGGGAAAATCATTCAAGCTCATTATAGGGAGCTTGAAACCTTGGGACTCTAAAGAGAGACCCAAATCTCTTCACTTTTATTATTCCATTTGTCCTTCAAATAAGGATCAGGCTTCTGGAAAGGAAAGAAATCAACTAAAATAAAATTGCAATCGAAAAACCCAAGCCTTAATTAGAGAACAGAAACTAAGTAAGTCCTTTCCTGACATAAGTTTGGCCGGAAAACATCTACCACATTATTCTCCATTTGGAGAAAGAGCTTGTCCTCAAGCTTGAAGTCAAGATAATCTTGATAGACATATGTCTCGTCCCACACATATCCATCAAGCATCATTGTAGTCGAATTGAAAACAATTTTACTGAATAAAACAACCACTATCACACCATTATTCCTTTCATTGCTAATAATTGAAATAAGGGCGGTGAACCTCCACAAATTTATTCTCATTTATTAACACCTTCCAATCTTCAAACTTCTCACCAACCTCCATAATTTTCAAAAATAACCCAGCTATGCTTTCTTCACTAGCAACTCCCATAAACACGAGCATGTTTTGAGGAATAAAAAACTACACATTTTAATAATAAAACAACTAACAGTTAATTTCCATCATCTCTTGTTCTCTATTTCATTAGGTAATTCATCAAGATTAAACCCTTCAAACTTTTCAAATATAGAGTTGAAAGTTTTTCGGATCATGTTTAAAGAAAAGGACGAGTTGTTAGATATGAGCTAGAAGGGATGAACGGATAAGTAAAGTTAATTTGTGACCGCCATGATTTTTATCAGGATTTTTTTTCATTTCAACTTAGTTTTTATTATTTCATTTATCCTTTAAATAAAGATCAACATATTCTAAAAAGAAAAGAACTCGACTGGAATAAAATAACAATGAGAATTCAAGAAAAAACTCAATTGAAATAATATCATAATCAATAAATCTAAGTCTTAAATTAGAGAATCGAAACTGCTGGCCTTTCCTAAAGTAGGTTCAGCCCACAGATAATAATCTTCTAGTTGTGCTAACCTTTTATGTAAATGAAGAAAGCCATGTCTAACAGTTAAATTGAAAAGTCATGACTGAAGGTTCATTCTGCATCATGCATTTTGCCCCAAGCCTCAGTAGTTTACTCCGGACATGATTCCAGTTAATAATAATCTTTTCATATGTTTGAACTTTCCCATCTGGGTTGATGCTAGGAATTTTATTAGATTCAAGTATATTCCAGATCCCCATATTTATGATGCTTACTCATTTGACAAGTTCTGTAAGTGAAGCTTCAAATTTAGAACTAAAAATATAGGACGAAGCTAGGAGGAAAACATCAACACTGACTCTGTTGCATAGCCATGGAGGATAGATAAGCAACACCAGTGCCTTTGACAATCAGACATAGAGACAATTGTTTTCAACTCAGCAATGCTTTTGAATACCAATTTGTAGCTTTTTTATTTTTGTCGGTCTATAGAATTTTCATGTATTTCTTTATACATGAGTCATGCAGATGGGATACCTCAAGGATTGGGCGTTTCTTGGAAGAGATCATATACGTTGTTTAGCTGGAGCAGTAGAAGATCTAAAGGCGACCACCCTCCATCTTCCCGTAACTGATGGGGCAAGGGTAAGTTTGTTTAGAGAAGTACTTTGGACTGGTATCCGCAAAGAGAAATCTTGACATACTCACTGTATTTTGTACTCATCAGGCGGACACTGAATCACTGAAAGCTGCTATTTGCTCTGTTGTCGACGTGATGCGGGCGATGGGATCCTCCATTTGTTCTTTAGTCCCAAAGGTATTTATCCAACCCACCATTTTCCTCATTATTTTGACATAATTGCTGACAACACAAGCAGTTAGAAAAAAAAAAACAAAGACTTCGGATATTGTTGGAATTACGATGAAAACAAAGAAAGAATTGCAGACAAGAAACAAAATATTTTTTCAACAAAACTATCTGCAAAGATTTTATTTTATTCACCTATTTTTTTTTAACAAAGTAAGAGGGGTTTTATAACCAAAAAAAAAACTTCTAGAAATAATAATGATTTTATGCTAATAAATAACAGACATATTATGCTAATAAATTTTAAATCTCGTAAGAAATGGAAAACATAATATGCAAAAAAAATTTGCACACAAGCTCTTAAGATCCAATTGCTTCGCAGTTACATAGTTAATCTTTAAAGAGCTCGCATCTTTTCTTGCAATCCTAGTTTGCATTTGTCCTATGACCCTGGTTCGTCAGAATAATGAACTCGTCACTTTATAGTAGCTTGCCAATATTGGTGTGTTCGTCAATTTGAGTGAGTTCGCCAATCATAGAGAGTTCGCCAACTTTGCATGCTGCATAAATGGCCATCTCGCACACTCCTCCTTGGTCTTCATGACGCGACCACCAAATTTATCTCTAACTCTTCAAACCTCAACTTTCCAAGTGGTTTGATTAGAATGTCTGCAAGTTGATTTGATTTACTGCAATGAATCAGAGTCACTTTTTTGCTCTGTTCGACTTCACTCTCAAAGTAGTACTTGATTTTAAAATGTTTTATCTTTTAATGGAAGAATGTGTTCTTTGCAATTGCTATGGTGGACTGGTTGTCTTAAAAAATTGAGTTGCTTCATCCTACACGATATTAAAATCAAACAATTTTTTTCTCAACTAAATTGCTTAGTTGACTGCTGCTGCAGCTACATACTCAGCATCAACGGTTGATTAAGCAACTATTGATTGCTTATTCGAACTCGGTGAGAATACCCCCATATCCAAGCGAAAAGAAATATCCAGAGGTACTTCGCATTTCATTCACTGATTTGGCTCAATCATTATCAGTGTACCCAACAAACTTTAATGAGTTCACCATTGCGAACCAAACACCAAAATCAGTTGTTCCTTTGACTTATCTCAACACCCTCTTCGCAGCTTTGAAATGAGATGTATTACAGCAGTGCATAAATATTGACAATAAGCCAACTGTGAACATAATATTAGGTCGTGTAGCTATTAAGTACAACAAGCAACCCACGTGGCTTCAATAGTTCTTTTCATCAACCTTCTGAAATTTTTCACTGCTGTAGAGTTTCTCTCCAAGAGCAACAAACGTGCTGATTGATTTACATTTCTCCATGCAGAACCTCCTTAAAATCTTCAGTGCGAAGCTTTGTTGGCTTGTGAACTTGTCACACTTCTATCCCAAGGAAATATCTCATTTCCCTAAGGTTTGACATTTCGAACATCTTCTCCATTTTCATTTTAAACTCCTTTACTAAGTCATTGTTGCTCCCAATCACAAGCAGATCGTCAACATATAACGAAACAATTAGAGAAGTGAGTTCACCTGTCTTCTTTACATACAAGGTAGGTTCGCTAGGACTCTTTTCAAATCCTAAGATCGCAAAGTGCTTCTCTATCCTCGCGTACCAAGCTCGCGAAGCCTGTTTCAAATTGTATAATGCTTTCCTATACACATTCTCCTCTTTTCCTCTAATTGTGAACCCAGAAAGTTATTCCACATAGTTTTCTTCCAGCAAATTAGGGATGAGCAAAATTCAATTCGATTCGAAAAAATCGAAAAAATCGAAAAAAAATTTAAATTTCGAATTAATCGAATCAAGTTATTCGAGTCAACTCGAATAAGAAATATTGGATTTCAAGTTCTGAGTCTAAGTTAAATTTTTACAATTCGAATAATTTGAATAATTCAAATAACAAATTAATATAAATACCATTTTGGTCCCTGTCAATTTCGAAAATTGAGCCAATTTTAGAGGGTTTGCCAATATTGGTGTGTTCGCCAATCTAGGAGAGTTTGTCAATATTGGTGAGTTCTCCAAATTATAGAGAGTTAACCAAGCTTGAAGGGTTTGCCAACTTTGCATGCTGCATGAACGGTCATCTCACAACAGTTATTATTAGCATGCGACTTCATAGCTAATTTGTGCCTTTTATGTTAGTAATTAATTCGACAAGCTTAACGGTTCTAAATATTTGATGTGATGTAGGTGGAAGGGGTAAGCAAATGGGCTTGTGAGCTTGCTGCAATTGCTGCACAAGAGCAAAACATGCTTGACCAATGTGAAGCTCTGTTGGCTTCGACCGCAGATCTGCAGGTGATCACACATTACATGCCTTGTCAGATCCTGAATTCTTGGATTAAATATGATTAACAACTAACCATTATTCATTGCTTGGACCTGGAAGTTTCATTTGCATGGATCAAAGTTTAACCCATAGGATGATGACATAATCAACTTGTGGTTACCATGTTGAGACTGTAGATCAGGCCATCCCTATCAAACTGGTTGGCTAAAATCAGCTCACCATATGAGCTGGCTAAAATAGATAGTGCAAGTGCAAAGTTTTGTTTCTATTTTCATATATTTACTGTCATATCTATTATCTTTATCTTTGACAAGATTTTTTGCCGCTGCTATTGAACAGTTAGAAGAATACAGCCTTATGTCTCATCTCATACAAACAAAACAACCTTTGAAGAAGAATAAGCAGCCAGTCTTGGGAACCAAAACATTTCCATGGCCCTGACCAGCTGGTATGCTAACAATCTGCCAATATTGTCATGGAAGTGAGATGAAAATACAAAATCTGATCCTCCCAGTAAATGTAAATTGTTTCTTCCTTTTTCTTCACTTCGCTTTTCCACTTCAAAAGATGGAGCTACTCTCCTTCATGTCATTTTTGCATCACAAATGAGAAGAAATTTAATGTACAGTCAAAGCTTAAGACTGAAAAATATAAACCAAAAAAGAGTATTAATATAGGGAAAAAATGTAGAGCAAGTTTATTAATATAAAGTATTGTTGTATTAGCAGGGTTGAGAGAAACCTTATCTGTCAAAGATTGATGTTGTTATTACTAAATCTACACTTCCAATATTCCAAGTTGAAATTCTGGGACTGACCAAAATATAAAATTTTGTTTGGTAAAGTGGAAAGAAATTTAAAAAGATCGAAAATTGAAGGGTAGGAAAATAGAAAGATAAAAAAAAAAATTCATAGGTGTTTGGTAGGAAATATGAAAAAATTAAGGGAAAAAAAGTAATTCAAGTACACATTCTATAAAATTGAGGAAATATGAAAATATGATAGATTTTTATGTATTAAAATGGAAAATAATTTATTTTTTCGTACTTTGTTTTTTCTCCCTTTTTCTTTTTATAAAAAAACATTCAATTTTGTCCAAATTCTTTTATTTTCAAGAATCTAGTTTATTTATTTTTTGAATTTTAAAATTCAAACTCAATTGTTAGCACAGTTAAAACTCTTTTATTAAATTCATTGATGTAATATTTTGAAACTAAAATAAATACCCACTTGGTGGACATATAACAAAATAATGACATTTGAATTCAAGTTCCAGTGGAAAAGAGGATGTTGTTCATCCTAAAAATCTTAAGTTCAAGTACTTGTATGTGCAAGGTGTGTGTGTTATCAAAGGGTTAAGAAAGTATGAACATACTACCATATAATCACACCAATATATTAAAAAAACAAAATAATGACATTTTAATGGACTTGAATTTAAAAAATAATTTTAATGGTATTAATAATTCTTAAAAATTGATGTTAATATTTTAATTAAATTAAAGTATTTAGATTAACTAACCATGTTATAAAAATTAAAATTGTAAAAAAAATTAATTTATAAAAGTTAAATCTCAAATATAAGTATAATACAAAATCTAAATTGAAATTTGATTATTGTTATATAATGTTTAAAAAATTAATAGGTTGTATGATGTGTCAAATAAGGAATGCCCATGACATTCCTTTTATATAGTACATAATGATTGAAATTATCTTTTTATTAATTAAAATTTTTAATTAAAAACAATATTTTAAAAAAAATTAAAGATTTTATTAAATCAAATGGTAAACCACACAAGTAGTCATCTAATTTTTATACAACATCTTAATAGTAGCCTAACATCTTCTAGCTCGTCGGGCAGTCGCACGTAACTCGGCCCATGGTTCTACCTGTACAAGTGATAAGTTAGTCGAAACATAAAATAGATAAAAATATTTATCGCACAACCTACGCATTTATTAATAAATGATGTTTACTTCGTCACCAACGGAAACATGTATGGGTCGGTCACTTTAGGATGTAGAAACGGCATTCGCCACTAAGCCCACGATTGCAGTAGGAGCAGACAACCATCGATTGACATCTTTTGTAGTTGTGTGGCTTGACAAAGCTCCTCGTATAACGTGAACAAGACAGTAGATCCCCAACTTAGTTTTTCGCATTCACTGAAATCTGCTAGATGTAGAAATCACCTTATGTGCACCAAATTTCAAGATTTATCAGACATTAAAATGCCCTCGATTAACCTCATGATGAATGCTCGAGCATATTGTTTTATGACCTCTTTCGTTGGGTCGTCAAGAAGCTTAACGAAATTTTATTCCAACCAGTTGATCGATATCCGTCCACCTTCGAACCTGTTCGAGATCTTCCCCAACATTTCTAAGTAGATGTCCACTTTACTCGGAACCACCATTGATCCCGTGATGACTAGCCCATCCACTGACAAGTCGAACTATAATGCTACATCCTCGAGTGTGATTGTACACTCATCGCATGGAAGATGAAAAGTGTATGTTTCAAGCCTCCATCTTTCCACCAATGCGTTGATTAGAATGAGATTGAGTTTGTAGGCCCCTTGCATGTGAGGCGCATGCAAGATTCCAACCTCTTGCAAGTACTCACAAATTTCAGGGATCGAAGGTTTTTCAATATTATGTATGAATGGCCCTAACACACGATCATCCGCCTATTTATAACATAAAAAAATTATTTTGATTTATTAAAAAAATTAATTTTAACATAATTGAACATAATGAAATTTAAAATTTCATCTTACCATTACTGCTTGGACAATGAAAATATGATTATTGTCGGAACGAATTAGAGAGGCAATCATTCTTCAGAAATTAATCCGAACAAATAAAAGACAAGATTAAAAAAATAATATTTTAAATAAAATATCGATAAATTTAGAATAAAAAAAGTTGAGAGAGTTGAAAGAGTTGAAAGAAAGATTTGAATGAAAAAATGAAATTTTCGATATTTATAAGTTAAAAAAAATTACCGTTGATTTTAAATTTTTTACCGTTGACACGACAACGTTCAAAAAATCATATTTTTATTACTGATGAAAAACACGTTTAACTGAACGAATTTTCTTATCATCTATGCAAAAAACGTATTCAATTAAACACGTTTTTCATTGTTCTCTCTTAAAAACTACCTATTTCTCTAATTAAATTAAAAAAAAGCCCTAAAAGCCTAATTAAAAAAAATGGGCATAGTGATGGAAGCGTATTTTCCAAATCACCTAGAAAAAGGAAAAATAATAAACTCTCCAAAATAAGGGTTTGTTGTTGGTGTGTGCCTGCCGTCCTCACATACTTCCTTTCTCTTCTCTTCCCTTTGCTCTCTCGCAGAAGAGAGGGAATATCTTATTTTTTTTGTTTCTTGGCGTTCTATATTCCCAAATCTTATTTTTTATTTTTCAATCTCTTTATATTCATATTCAGTGTTTTACACATCGCTTCTGTTTTTGATCCGACGACGGAGATTGAGTTTCACGTAAAAAAGACCGAGGTATGCAGCAGGGTGATCAGACGGTGTTAAGCTTAAGACCTGGTGGTGGTCGAGGGAGCAGGCTCTTTGGTGCTCCCTCTTCTTCATCCTCCTCCTCTTCGTTAGCCTTTGGTTCCCTTTCTTCTGATCTTCCCGTCTTTCGTCCCCATGCTGGTGCTCCTCCTGCTTTTTCTATCAAGGTTCTATCTCTTTATCCTTTCTCTATTCAAAACCCATATCTCAGTTTTTCTGGATCTAGTCTTTTTTTTATGACTTCTTTTATTGGGTTCTGATTGATTTTGTCTGGGTTGGTCTTTTTAGATGTTTTGATATTGGATTTAAATGGTTGTTCCTTTTAAATTGCTAGTCTGCCAGCTGTTAGTTGTGCCCTTTGGAAGATTGATATTAGGAAGTAGATTTGAGTTTACATTGCTATTTTTGGTTCTATAACTTATCTTGTGTGTTGTACTATTGGGATTGTAGAGTCCACTGCCTAAGTCATATCGAAGGTTATGAAGTACAAAAGATTGGGTCTTTTGACAGCCTCCTTATGATACAATAATCTAGTGGTTTCAACTATGTGATGTCCTTTTATTTGGTTGTGATTTGGTAGCATACATTGTTTTCATTGGATAAATAATTTTAATCTTTTAGTAGCCATGTTAAAAATGTCCCGTATGTTCTAAGCCATCTTTTAGATTCTGCATCTTCCATTGTTTTATTTATTCTGTAGATAGTTTATCTGAATTTTAACATGATGCATACTGAGATGTTGGTTTGTAAAATCTTAAGTTATCAATTTCTTTACTGTTGTAGGCTGGAGTGGTTTCAACTATGTGATGTCCTTTTATTTGGTTGTGATTTGGTAGCATACATTGTTTTCATTGGATAAATAATTTTAATCTTTTAGTAGCCATGTTAAAAATGTCCCGTATGTTCTAAGCCATCTTTTAGATTCTGCATCTTCCATTGTTTTATTTATTCTGTAGATAGTTTATCTGAATTTTAACATGATGCATACTGAGATGTTGGTTTGTAAAATCTTAAGTTATCAATTTCTTTACTGTTGTAGGCTGGAGACTCACGATTTGAGGGTCGTGAACGTGTGCAGTACACTAGGGACCAGCTTCTAAAGCTTAGGGTGGTAATTCTATTTACTTTTGCTGAGTAATATACTTTATCTGTGCATCGGTGGACTATTTATAGCATTTTAGTTCCATAAATCAACCAGAAAAGGACAATTCTGCTTTTTGCTTGCATGCATGGAAGTTGTTCTATGTATTCAGTATTCTGTTTCAATTATATTCAGTTGATCAAGCATGTAAGTTTTATAGTGTTGTTAGTAATCTGTTTCAGTTTTATTAAATTGAGTCAATGGCACTTTGACTATTGTGTGATATAATATCTGATTATGCTGTTTGCCTTCTCTTAAGGCTGTAGAAGTTTCCGACGAGATTCTTAAAATCAAACGTGAAATTGAAGTGGAACTCTTTGGTGAAGATCAGAACCAGACTCGTGGAGAAAGTAATGTGAGTTCTAAGTGTTCTTTTGCTTTTTTACTTTTCAGTTGGCTTATTTTGCTATCTATTAACTGCCTTGAGGAATTTCCTTTATTTTCCAATATTACTGCCAAGCAATCATTCTTTGTTAAAGCATGTTCTTCATCCTTGACTTTTTCTAGCCATCAAATCAAAGTCACAACCGTTACTCTGAGCCTGACAATCGTGATTGGCGTAACCGGTCAGCACAGTTTTCTAATGACGGAGAGGAGAGGTCCTGGGAATCACTTCGTGATAGAGAATTGGGGAACCATTATGACTCCAAGCAATCCGAAGCTAGTCAATTTGATCGTCAAGCACAAATCTCCTCTAACCAACTGGTAATTGACATAGCATAATATGATCTCTTTTTGTCTGTGTAAGATTTCCTGTGGCTTAAGCTGTTTATCATTTGTGTTCGCTGTTGCCAGATTTGTTCTTTTTGGGTTGTGGGGCAGGTATTCAAAACAGTTATAGCTGAATTTATATTAGGCATTAGTGCTTGAATTGACAATTCCACTTTACTTAAAATCTAGGTATTTATATCATTCTTGTAGCAATTGTTCAAGAAGTTGCAATAGTAATGATTGCTCTTAATTTCTTTAAATTTATTTTGTTTTATCATGAGACGATTCAACATAAATAACCCTACATTTAGGATTTTATCTTCTTTTTATTTATTAACTCATTTGCTTCTGCTTCATTGCATTATTGTGCATTAGTTGCGAAGCATATCAGTTGCTTGCCCCCCACGGCCTGCATCAGTTCCAATGATTAGTTTTTTCTTTAAGGATAACATTCAAGGAACTCTTCAGCTTATAGTTTTCATTTTAGCTATGTACTTGTTCCTGTGAGAGGCAAGTTTATTCCTGCTGCTAGCTATGTCTGCCATTTGGCTTTGGCATTAACATCTGTTTTCATTTGGCTGAACTAGGGGGGACAAACTCCAGCTTTGGTGAAGGCTGAGGTGCCATGGTCTGCTAGAAGGGGCAACTTATCTGAAAATGATCGTGTTCTAAAGACTGTTAAAGGGTAAACATACTGAAAATATGTTTTTTTGAATCATATATGTGTCGCTGGTTCCTGTTGAGAAACCATAGCAGTTTTCTTGGATCATATATGCTCTTCTATTTCTATCACAAAACCATAAAAATAAGTTGCTTTTATTATCTTTTTTAGGATCAGATCATAGATTAAACATAATAGCGTGCCAATAATCTTTGTAGTAAATCTGTGTAGTAAGAATGTTTTCTTTTGTTTTCAAGTTATACAAGGCATTTCTGTGAACTCCCAACCTTGGAATATTATGGTTCTTAAATTCAGAGTTAACACTTAACAGATTTCTTTAGCATGGTCGTTATTGAAGCTTTTAGTTTTGGAAGATACTTAATACGAGATGACTTCCATTTTTAGGAAACTTCCTATGTACATTTTTATCGAGTTTGCATGAGAAGGTATAACTGGTTATTTTGAATGACTTCTCTCTGTCCAGGATATTGAACAAGCTGACTCCTGAGAAGTATGATCTTTTGAAGGGCCAACTTATTGATTCTGGTATTACATCAGCTGATATCCTGAAGGTTATCACTTTCCACATTTCTATTGTTCTATTTTACTTTGTGCTTTTTTGTGTATTTCTATGTACATGTTTGTATAAATTACACTATTCTATACATTTCATCTAGTCGTGTTCTTTTCTAGTTATTACATTTGTAAGATGACAGCACTGATGGTATCTCTTGCATCTTTACAGGGGTTATTTCTCAAATATTTGAGAAGGCTGTTTTGGAGCCCACATTTTGTCCTATGTATGCTCTTTTATGTTCTGATCTCAATGATAAGCTCCCTTCATTCCCATCCGATGAACCTGGTGGAAAAGAAATTACATTTAAGCGAGTCCTCTTGAATAACTGTCAGGAGGCATTTGAGGGAGCTGACAAGCTTAGGGAAGAAGTGGTGCAGATGACTGCCCCTGAGCTAGAGATGGAGCGTAGGGATAAAGAAAGGTTGGTTAAACTTCGTACTCTAGGTAACATTCGTTTAATTGGTGAGCTTCTGAAGCAAAAAATGGTACCTGAGAAGATAGTCCATCACATCGTGCAGGTTATTGCCAATACTTCCTTTCTCATCAGTGGAACTTGGACTTTTAGTAGGTTATGCTAAATCATTTTTTCATGTTCTGTCAATCAGGAACTTTTGGGCCATGATACTAGAGCTTGCCCTGTCGAGGAGAATGTTGAAGCAATTTGTCAGTTCTTCAATACTATTGGTAAGCAGCTTGATGAGAGCCCGAGATCGCGACGCATAAATGATGTGTATTTCAATAGCCTGAAGGAATTGGTCACAAATCCTCAGCTTGCTTCAAGACTGAGATTTATGGTTCGTGATGTTCTTGATCTGCGTGCTAACAATTGGGTTCCAAGGCGTGAAGAGGTAACAGTCCAAAATGCCATCAAGTTCCTGTGTTAGATTAGACAGACATTGTTGACATGCCAATTTAAGGGGTTTTGATATCAAACTCATGTTTAACTGATTTTTGCAGGTGAAAGCCAAAACAATTACTGAAATCCATTCTGAAGCTGAAAAAAATCTTGGGCTGCGTCCCGGTGCTACTGCAAATATTAGAAATAGTCGTATTGTTTCTGTTGGTCCTATGAGTCCTGGGGGTTTTCCCATAAGTCGTCCTGGTACTGGGGGTTTGATGCCTGGAATGCCGGGAACTCGGAGAATGCCTGGAATGGACAATGATAACTGGGAGGTTCCTAGAGCACGATCAATGCCAAGGGGTGATGGACTGGGTATGCTACCTGGAGGGCGTGTTCCTTCACCTTCAATGAATAAACCAACTTCAGTGAATCTGAGGTTGTTGCCTCAAGGTAGTGGTGGCCTAATGAGTGGTAGGACAAGTGCCCTGTTGCAGGGAAGCTCATCCCCTCCTGTGGCACAACCTTCTGTTCCTGCCAAACCTGTTCCCGTGGCTTCTGTCTCTTCAGTTTTGGAGAAACCAGTTACACCAGCTTCAAGACTGAATCAAGATGAACTTAGTAGAAAAACAAAGGCGCTGTTAGAGGAATATTTCAGTGTTAGGCTGCTGGATGAAGCATTGCAGTGTGTGGAGGAACTAAAATCTCCAGGGTACTATCCCGAGGTTGTGAAAGAAGCAATCTCCATTGCCTTGGAGAAAATCCCACCATGTGTCGAGCCAGTTTCAAAGCTTATAGAATACTTGTTTATTAAGAAAGTTCTTACAGCTAAAGACATAGGGACGGGGTGCCTGCTCTATGGTGCCTTGTTGGATGATATTGGCATTGATTTACCAAAAGCACCAAATAATTTCGGAGAAATAATTGGGAAACTTGCATTGGCTGGGGGATTAGATTTTAATGTGGTAAGGGAAATCCTTAAGAAGATGGAAGATGACCTGTACCAAAAAGCTGTATTTGATGCAGTAATGAGGATTGTTAGCTCAAGTCCTTCGGGGCAAGCTGTGTTGGAAGCACAGGCATCTGAGGTCAAGGTTTGTCAGAGTCTATTCTAATTTTGCAGTCTACTCTTAACGTCAGTGTCCGCAAGGGCTTCTGCTTATCATCAAGCACTTAGATATCGAGGATTTCCTCCCCTTTTTGAGGCCACCAACTTGTATTATTTAATGAAATGGAGCTGCCAGGGACAGTAAAATTTTATCGAGCTGTATATTTCTCCTGAGGTAATAGCGGTTTGTTTGTTTATTGAGAAAAAGAGATGAAACCATAGCATGGGTATTGCCATTGAGTGTCTCGGGCAGAATTGTCACCCTAAGGAATCCAGTTGTTTTGTATTTGATTAGTTTCTGTTTTCTTTTTCTTCTTCTTTTTGACACAGTAATTTAGTTTATTTTTGAACTGACTGTCATAAATCTCCCAGTTCTTTTACTTTTACCACAATGAAAGTGAAAATCTATCACAGCCTTTGGTTTTGAGATGGATATACATTTGTTGTTTTCTTCTTTGGGTATGCATGGTCTTGTGGTGATGAGATGGTTATAAGAAAAGGGTAAACCACATCCTTACATAACAGTCAAACATCATCAATTACGTTATCAAACTGTCACTTAAACATTAATTATCTTAATTACTAAATTGGTTGTTGAATTGTAGTTAAAATGTCATTTTGATTATTTTTTAAATAGAATTTTAGCAATGATTTTAAAAAAATTAAAAAGAAAAAATCTTAACAAACAAACAAATAAATTAATGAACTATACTCCGTCTTGACATTTCCATTGTGAGATATAGCCAACCATTTCATGCCATAATCTAGATCAATCATCTCAGGCACCAATAAGCAATATTCTACTCTACTAACCCATCCAACCTAAGCATTTAATTTAAACCAACATATCAAGTATGTTGAAAATTATGAATAGACTCCTCGGTCATCCATTTCCGAATTTGTATTCATTATTCGGATAACGAATTTGGATAATTTATTTACATTTAGGTTCAATTATGATATAGTAAAAGAGAAATAAATTTTAAAAAAAAAATTGTTTTTTAGCATCTTTAAATTTTTTAAATTTTTTATAGTTTATTTGTTTGTTTGTTAAGATTCTTTTTAGAAATATGGTTAAAAAAAGTTAAAAAAAATATTTTAGTTATAGTTCAGGAATTAAATTAGTAGTTAATCATTTAAATTAATGTGTCATATCATCCTTTTAGACGTAATTAATAGAAAAGTGATTATGTTAATGGCTATTATATAACTTCTGAAAGTTACGTGATCAAGATGTAATTTTAAATAGATTTTAGGGATAATTGATGTAATTTACCCTGAAAAGATATTATATCTAACATGAGTGAGGGATTGATAGGGACTTCTGAAACAAGGCGTGGGTTGATAACTTTTTTTTGACGAATTAGAAATGAACGATAAAATTTTAACAACAATGTGATTGACATGATTTAAACTCAAACCACACTTAGAACAATGAATATTCTTAATCATTAGGTCAACACACAAAGTTTTAGGTTGACAAAATTTTCAAATGCGACGGTGCGTTGTGAGCTCAAGAAAAAAAATAGGAAAGGATTTTATCTATTCAACTGGTGATAAATTAATAATAAAATTCATATAATTCGTGCATGTGGAGTCTTACTTTTAGATTCAGAAAATTTTACGTTGAACAAATATAAAGTACAACAACATTTTCAATTAATTTAAAAAAAAACATTTCCAACATATTATCTAATGTATTAATTGAGAAATAATTTTAAACTACAATTTAAAAACATTTCGTATAAAGTTTCGTATTTTGAATTTTAGTTAGTATCTTTAAATATAAATAATGAAATAATATTAAAAAAAATAGAATTATAAAAATAGAAAAACAAATGGAAAATTCAGTTTATATAAAAAAACATTTTTAAAATTGGGATTTAAATAGTTTATATAGGTTTCAAATAAATTAAATAAAAATCCATAACAAAATATGAAGTTCGGAAATGTCAATCAAAAAGCACAAATAAGAATCCACATGCTTTAAATATTTTGGTTCATTTAACGGTTTAGATTTGTAACTGGTTTAATGGGTGAAGTGAAATGGTATACGCATGTTTCCAACTTGGATTCCTCCAACGATTCTAACACTCTCATTATCCCCCTTTCCTTCCGCAGATTGCAATGGATCCCTTTGTAGTCATCACTGGAAAAAACCTAATTTGAAGGGGAAAAAAGTCAAATTGTCAGTATTAGAGAAGAAGTGAAAGGTGGCAAGTGTCCTCTGTCATGTTTGGCGGAAACTGAAGGGAAAAGGAAAAGATCCCGTGAGAGATGCAGTGTCCGGCAGGCAGCACAAGGATCCGCCTTGCCTTCTCCAGAATCCAGTGCCTTTGAGTGGTAAGTGGAAAGGCGCAATCAGATCACCTACATACATTTGTCTCTACTTTTACAGCTGCTTTGCTGGTCTTATTACATATCGCTAAATAGACCGCAAAAGTAAAAGACAAGATTTCCATAAAGTTATTCATAAGCAGCATTCATTATACATTCAGTTTCCATTTATAAAACCAATATTGAAGGCGCAGCAAATTACTGAAATCTCCAAAGCTACAGAACACCTTCATATTCGCATTCACTCCGCTTGTTAGATTGCAAGTACCGCAAAGAAAAAACCTAACACTTCCCCCACTAAACCCACCAAACCAAACCAAACCAAACCTAGCTAACCCCAATCCTATAAATACTACTTTTATATTAGATGAACATATAATATAATATATAGCTTTTGGGTTCTCCAATACGAGAGAAAGAGGAAAATATGAAACCCTGACCTGAGAGCATCAGATTCATTCACCTTTTTCCTCTTTTCTCTCTGCCTCTCTTCCTCCTCCTGTTTCTTCCTTTTTTAGGATTCTAATCTTTTTTCATGTCTCTCTTATTCTATTTAGCTTGTTTAGAATACTTGGTTTGTCTCAAATTTGGAGTTTTTTAGGCACCCATTTCTTCAAAAACACTCTCACTTCTCTCAAAACAATGAAAAACACGGATTTGGGTGTTCTATAAACCCTAGAAAAACACCCTTTTTTATAGTTTTTTTTTTGTTTCCAATCATGAGCAAGGGAGGAGTTCACATGTTTGATGGCAAGAAAGATGGGTTTTTCGCTGTATGTAATTTGGGGTCTCAATGGAATCTGGAACAGAATAATGTTTATCCAGGTGGGTTATTTGCAAGCGTCGGCCAGATGGGAATAGGATTTGGCGTATCCCCGGATTCCCCAAATTCCCGTGACAATGGTGGAATCAAAGCACCGTTTTCCGATTTATTTCTGAAATATTTACCATCACAAGAGGAAATACGTGTTGTTGGAGTAGCAGAAGGTGAAGCAGCTTCCAAGACAAAGAAGAAAGCTGGATTAAAACTAAAAATCAAGGTTTCTAATCCTTCAGTGAGGAGGTTAATAAGCGGTGCCATAGCTGGGGCGGTTTCAAGGACTTGCGTCGCACCATTGGAGACCATAAGGACGCATTTGATGGTTGGGAGTAGTGGGAGTTCTACACTTGAAGTTTTCAATAATATAATGCAGACTGATGGGTGGAAGGGGTTGTTTAGGGGTAATTTTGCTAACGTGATTCGGGTTGCACCTAGCAAGGCAATAGAGGTAGTCAATCCCCCATTTCTCAGTTTGTTTGTGGTTTTGTGGAGCTGGATATTGCTATGTTGGTTAATTAGAGCTTTGTGGTGTTCCTTTTGCAGTAAAATGTTCTGGTTCATATATGCTGGGTGTCTATGTATGCTAGTTTCATATGGTTCTCTGCTAAAGCCAAAGTAAAGTTTGTTACCTTAAATAGGTCAAAGTTGTAGTTTTCTGATTGATCGGTTGGTGAAACAGATCTCTGTTTACCTTGGTTAAACAACTTGATAAAGAAACAGTAAATATACAGGGTGCCAACCACCTAAATATACTAGATGCCAGTCACCTAGTAATTTTCTAAGGTTAGTCTTCTTAATGGTTTTAATCTTCCTATAGGATGGACATAATTAATATAAGGAGATGAGCAGAAGTCAAAACTATTGAAGATGTTACTTTGTAAGATGTACTGATGTAGGTTAATTATGTTGGTATCAATTCTACGCTTAAATTTGTATTACCTTCTTCGTTGGTTAGCAAAACTTCTGTTAGCATAGTACCTGTTCTCTATGGTTCAGTTGTTCAATGGAAACATGTACTATTTTATTCCTTACCAGCTTGTAAACAAGCCTTTGTATGCTGTTTTCTTCTTCTGCACATTTCTTTCTGGTTCTTATATTCTTAATTATTGAACTTTTAAACATATGAAAGAGATGGATAAGGCAATTATTGGCATTATTTTTCCCGACCACTAAGTGGTGAATATTGCTGTCCTTAGTTTTATGCTTGTTTCAAAACGATTCATGCTGAGATTTCTAGCAAATCTTCTGTAAGAGTTCATCCATGTTTTTGTTCTTACTATAGCCAGGGGGTGTTTGGTTGTTGGCTTGTTGCAGAGAGTAGTTTTTAAAATTTTGTCCTTGCTATGTATAATGTTCATATCTCGATGAATTAACTAAATAAAATGATAAAGTATCTGCATCTGACACATATTCCAACAAAGGTACTAGGATATGATCCTCCAAAGACCCGCCTTTGAAAAATTGAATATATGATAAGTCACATTTGAGTCTGAGTAACATAGTATAGACCAGCAATATAGTAGTGGAAAAGCTTAGCTGCATCTTTCTGGATATTAGGATTCCATGTTGGATGTATCTCGAAACATATTGCACTTCTTTAGTCAAAATGAAAATTACAGTTTTTCTCTACGTGTTGAAACATTGATTCCCCATGTACCGCAGCTATTTGCTTTCGATACTGTGAACAAGCAGTTATCACCCACGCCTGGGGAAGAACCAAAGATTCCAATTCCTTCTTCATTAGTTGCAGGAGCATGTGCTGGAGTCAGCTCAACATTGTTGACCTATCCTCTTGAGTTGGTTAAGACTCGATTAACCATTGAGGTAAGACACAATCTAAAATTTGTTATTCAGGCTCATAAAAATGTGTTTTCAGTTATACCCAAGATTTGTTGATTTTGCAGAAAAACATGTATGATGGTATACTTGATGCTTTCTTAAAAATACTGCAAAAGGAGGGCCCTGGTGAACTTTATAGAGGCCTTGCTCCTAGTCTCATTGGAGTAATTCCATATGCTGCCACTAACTATTTTGCATATGATACTTTACGGAAAATGTACCGTAAAGTTTTGAAGGAGGAGAAGATTGGCAACATCGAAACCCTTTTAATAGGATCACTAGCAGGGGCTATTTCAAGTAGTGCAACATTCCCACTTGAGGTGGCTCGCAAGCAAATGCAAGTAGGGGCGCTGAACGGAAGACAGGTGTACAATAACGTGTTGCATGCACTGTCGAGCATTCTGAAGCAAGAAGGGATTCATGGTTTATATAAAGGTTTGGGTCCAAGTTGCATGAAATTGGTACCTGCTGCTGGGATTTCATTCATGTGCTATGAAGCATGCAAAAGGATACTGGTAGACAAAGATGAGGAAGTGTAGAATTTGCGGAGCTGGCATAAGTTTTAGGTTTTCTTTCACCTTTTTGATATATTGAACCTGCTAAATTTTGTTGGTTGAGGGCCGACGCTTGAGTTTGGGTAGCGGCATCTTTAAGTGCAAGGTAAGTAGGTAAGAAATGAGGTTGGCAATGCATAGGGGGGTTTCCTTTGGACTAGAAATTAAGTAGGTCGTTGGTATTTAAAGAATGAAAGACTTTTGACGGTGTTCTACATCATGTGGGGTTGGTTACCTTTTTTTATCTTTTCTTAACATCTTACTGTGCAACTCCCAGCAGCAGTAGCGGAAACTGTATGGAAAGCATCTTGACTGAGGCTTCAAAGCTACAGCCACACTCTCACCTACGAAATAAACATGTTGAATGACACGTTTGGTAAATAACATAAGAAAAAAGTTTATTTAATGTGTGTTAAAATGGTTAAACATAAAATATAATTAATTAGTATAAATTTAACCTAGAAATAAGTAAATTTTTTTTTAAAAAAAGTAACTCTTTTTCAAAATAACTATTTTTATTTTAATATATTGTATATTAATGTTGTAATTAGATTATTGTTAATTGATGTATCTGGGGGGAATGCGTAGCAGAAGTGATGTGATCCTTCAAAATTGAGTGAAAAACCACAACGCTGGAAATGCGAGTGCATTTGGATTTTGACCGTTGCTTCCCGCCATCTGTATCAGCAAAACAATTAACAAATTCAGACTTTTATTTTTGGCCAGAAAACAGATCCCATGTATAGATCGAAAAAAAAAAAAGCATCATGGCATCCGCGACAAAGAGAAAACACCAATGAAACAACAGAGAAAAATAAGAGCCTAACAAAGATTAAAAGAGCAGACATAAAATTAACTATACCAAAGTTAGGCCAAGTCCGAAATTATGCAACAGGCGGAGCTGACAAGCTATCCTTGTTCAAAATAAACACCAAAGAAGATGGTGGGTGATGAATCTAACCCTCCAGACACATTTCCACTTTAGCATGCTTAGCTACCCACTCCGTAGCTTTGTTAGCATCCTTTTTGATCATTTGGATTAAAAAGTTATTCACCTGATTTTTCAAAATATCAAACCTCTTCAGAATCGATTTCAGCTTCCACCTTCTCCCAAAATCTTTTTTCTTAGTTTCCGAGAAGCCAATCAGTTTCCAGAAGCACATTCACCCATCTATTTTTAACAGCAAGTTCGACCCCTTCAGTGACCGCCATAGCTTCTATAACCTCAACCTCATCCGCTGTCATCTTCTCAACTGCTCCATCAAGGACCATTCCTCTACAGTCTCCACAAATGACACCTACACCAACTATACCATATTTAACATTGAAGGCCCCATCGCAATGAATCTTTACCCATCCTTCAGGTGGTCTCCCCCAAACTTCTTCAACAGTATCCTCTTGCTTAAAATCTCTCTCGATCGAACATTCATTCCTGACTGCTATATATTCTTGAGTAGCAGATTTTATTCTACAGATGACCCCATTTATATCTATCTACTTACCACCAAGAATGACCTCACACCTCATTTTCCAAATAAACCAGCATATAAAAACGATTCTAGTGGTAAGACCCTCAACCCCCCCAACATTTGACAGAATTTCAGTGAACCATGCATCAAATGAATGAATATACTCTTTATAAATTCGCAAACCAAAACAACATTCAAACCAAATACCCCTTACCTAGCTACATCCAAACAAGATGTGTTCAGTAGATTCCTCCTCCATCCCGCACAGCAAGCATAAAGGCGTTGGAGAACAGTTCCTCTTCCAAAGATTGAGCCTCGATGGAACAACATTAGAGCATAATTTCCAGCAGAAAACTTTCAACTTACTCGGGACTTCCATCTTCCAAATAGTTTTCCACAACTTGGTGTTCATCGAATGAGAGCTAGAGGGTTTCGACTCCCAACTTTTTCTGCTATTTTTCCTTAACACATGATATCCCGATTTGACAGAATACTCTCCATTTTTGCTAAACGATCATACAATTCTATCTTCCTCCTAAGTATCATAAATTGGTATTTTTTAAGTTTTCTGCAATCATATTATCATCCATCCAACAAGAAATATTAGATAAATCCTGACTTCCTTCTTCGTTACACATAATTTCCACCGCTCGCATAACTAAAGGCACATCCAGATGGCCAGGGTGTCTTGGTTTGCCATCTGTAATGTCATTCCAAATCGGAACAGTTTCCCCATTCAAAACCTTTCAAAATCAAATGAGACCTCAAAACTTTCCTACCATCCAATAAACTACTCCACACCCAAGAAGCCTTACCTCTCTTTCTCGCTTCGAGGAAGAGCAATTGGCAAAATAGACACCTGGCAGTACTCTCACCCATAAGGCCTCAGGTTCATGCCGCAGTTTCCAATATTGTTTCGCTAGCAAAGCTAGGTTGAAAGTCTCTAGCTCTTTAAAACCCATACCACCATCATGCTTACCAAGTGTAAGTAGCTCCCAAGACTTCCAATGCTATTATTCCAATTATTATTCGCATGTTAAGCATGCTACTATTATTATGACTCACATGTTAAGCATGTTGCTGTGTTAAACCGTAATAAGATTTGATTCGTATGTAAAGTATGCATGCATGAGGTTTAGATAATATTGTACAAAGGAAGTATCTGGTAATATATCTGCAATTTTTAGTGGTATGACCACAACATTCTGTATGTGACAATATATTTGCATTATTTGATGGTGGCTTGACCATAATATTTTGTTTCTGACAGCTCGACTGCAATATTTGGGAGAACTCATTATGGTGTGTAGTGGAGATAGGTAAGAACTGTTTTCTGAAAAATCTGCATTTCTACTAAAAAACTATTGCATTAATATCGTCATTATGCATTCTGATAAATGTGATTTTGTGACTAAATATTTTTATGTGTATGATATGCTAAAACTGATGCTATTATGTGTTAATTTCTGTTACTATGATTTGTAATCCACATTGGATTTTTTAAGCTGATCCCTGACTTTTCATATAATAATCGAGATTAGGATGGACTTAGCTTACGGAGGTGCACTTGATACATTTTAGGATGTATTTCTTTATTTTTGTGGACTCTGGATTTTGATTTTTGGATTGTTTTGCATGATTTAAGTTTTTTATAAACTATCATCTAAGAGGATTTATGAAATTGGTAATTAACAATGGTTTTTTCATAATAATGTCAAACTCAACTCAATAATGGTGTTTTCAAAACTCGAACACTACCTACACACGAAAATGGTATTTTACAAGATATATCAAATCTACGTTTTCAAAATAACAAATGAGTTTTAGTTATGATATTTTCTGCTGCGATATTTACTTCGAATATGATTTTTTATGAAAATCATCGACACTTGAGGTTTTCTAAAGATAAACGGTTTTGACAATTTCTTTTCAAACAAAAATCTATAGACAGTACTTGGCTTTTCTTAAGCAAATCAAAATGACGTTTTAAAATGGTGACGATTGTCGAGAGAAAATAGTTAAATGATTTTTTTGTGTCATGATCATGGCTAATGCAATTTTTGAGATTCAGCTATAACGTCTAGGTTAGGCTTAGGGGATTACATGTTGGGTATTGAATTGGGAGATGATTTGATTGATAATCTAATAATGTCAAACATCAGCATGGGAATCCACCAAATGAGAGTTCAGATAGTAAGTGTCCGCCAATGAAAAATGTCTGCGAACGACTGTTTTGGAAAAGTTGTTTGAGGATATGCGAAGAGAAAATCTCTGGAAAGTGGGTACTGTAGAAATATTCTCTTAAGAAGTATATTCAATGTTTTAGGAGGAAAAAGGTGGTATGGTCTGGTAAGATATGGAGTTAGCCCTTTAGTTATGTTAGGAAAGTATGTAGCTTATGAGCATGTGCTTATATGATGATGTGAGATATCCGCCAAAGACAGACAGAAGTGGGTAATCTAAATAACCAGGATGAAGAGTTCGGCATGAAAGGTTTAAAGGTAATTTGTATTTCAAACTCACTAAGTTTGTGTAACTTATAAGTGTTATGTTTATGTTTCAGGTATTAGTAGAAGAATGAATTCGCCTAGAGGGACTACGCCAGAAGTGCACCAAGGAAGCGATGATTTGCGTTATTATGCATACAGTGGACGTCTTTGGATAGTGGCGTATTGTAAGATTACACCTTGTCAGTTTGTCCTTAACAAACTTTTGGTGTTGTGATCAGTTGTTGCATGTCTGGTGTAATATTTTATTAAATACTTTGCTTTGTTTCTTTGATATTGAGTCTTTAAAATAAAATGATAAGAAATATGTTATAAATAAGGAGTAACCGTTTACTATTTTGACAATTTTGTTAATTGTTATGTGTAGTAACACTCGAGATCCGGATCCAGTGAAATCGGGTTGGGTTGAAGGTGTTACAAGGTTATTGGATGTTGCTGCTAAAAATGCTCTCTTCAAGTATCAGCTCAAGTGCCTTTGAGTGCGGTTGATTCATCTCATGTTTGTTGATGATCTTCTTAATTTTTCTAAGGGTACTGTTGATTCAATGGCTAGTGTTTATAGCGTTCTTAAGCAATTTTACTTACTTTTTGGGTTGCAACTCAACGCCTTCAAAAGTGAATTGTTTGTTGCTGGGTGCCTCAAGAGGAGTTGGCTCTCATGACTTCTTGCTTAGGGTTCAAAATCGGTAGGCTGCCAATGAGGTACCTTGGTGTCCCTCTTGTTTCTTGGAAGCTGTCACGGTATGACTATCCTGCTTTAGCTAATAGGATGCTAGATAGGATTCAAGGGTAGCCTACTAAGCACTTGATAAGCACTTGAGTTATGCTGGTAGACTACAACTCATTAAGATTGTGATCTTTAGCATGCAAGCCTATTGGAGCCGTCAATTTCTAATGCTTAAGAGTGTTCTCATGAAGGTTTGTCAATTCTGTCTTAACTTCTTTTGGAAAGGGAATGTTAGGTTGAGTCGAGGGGCTCGTGTTAGTTGGAAGGCGATTTGTTTACCTAAATCTGAACAGGGCTTGGGACTAAAAAATGTGATAGAAAGGAATCAAGGTTGCACTTTGCAGCTTATTCGTGCCTTACTTGCAGGAGAGGGGTTTCTTTGGATTGCTTGGGTTAGTGAATATGTGTTAAAGGGTAGGAGTTTTTGGAATGTGGCTCCTACTTCGATGAGTAGTTGGAATTGGCGGAGGATGCTAAAGTTGAAGCCTTTGGTTGCTACCACTTCTCAACAGTTTGCTAATGTTATAGTGAATAATTCTTGATTGTGGGGAGTAATTAGAACTTGTGGTATGAAGGTGGAGTGGCACCATCTGCTATGGTTCCCTTTGCATATTCCCAAGCATTCTTTTATTGCTTGGATGGTCATTCTCAATAGGCTCCCTCCTCGAGACCGCTTGCTTTTTTTTAGGGTTTCTGTTGATATTTGTTTTTTCTGTATGGATGCTGCAAAGACGCATGATCACATTTTCTTTGAGTGTAGTTTTTCAAGAAAGGTGTGGCAGTCGATTTTGCAGCTTTGCTTCATTCATAGGGTTGTGGGAACTTGGGGGCAAGAGTTAGATTGGTCGATATTGAAACTTAAAGGAAAATCCTTATTTATTGTTATACTTAAGCTTGCTTGGAATGCATATTTATTTGTGATATGGAGACCGAGGAACAAAAGGTATTTTGATGCGTCTTTTTTAACTGAAGATGCTATCTTGGTGCAGATTAAAGAGGTTTTGCATGCTCGTTTAGGAGGATGCTTCATGGAGTATCATTGGTTAGCTTGTTTGTATAGCTTAAACTATAGTTACTGTACAATGATTTAGTTCTTTTGTAGTAATTTTGCTGTTTTCTTGGATTAATTGATTTTATAATTCATCCAAAAAAATTTAGTTGAAAAAATAATTCGAATTTCAATGATAAAGAAATGCTTTGCCCAATTTAAGACGGGGACATTGTAAACTGGTAATGTTATTGGAAAATCATGTTGCTATTTGTTTGACAGCCTTAATTCTTGACATTTTTGAAGCTGTTATTTACTTGATATTATATATAATGCAGAATAAATGGAAGATTCATCTTCAACTTACAATGCCAGTTAGCAAAGCCTTCGTTCGCATGGGGAGTAGTTTGCTAGCTGCTGCTTCAAGCACCCTTTAATCTCTAACATGGTTCACAGCTACAGTTGGAAATTACCCTTTGATTTATGCATATAAGAATTGATGAGGGTAGATCTTCTACATGAAACATTTTTCAGTGTAGTATATACACCATTTACTACCAACGGCAGTGGTCAGCAGTTATAAAACACAAGGGCAGACTCGTTTAGCAATAAAAATACGTGTATGTTATTAACTTTCTTTCTCCGTTTAACCTGCTTTGTTTCTAAACTTATTTATTAGCCGCTCCAACGCTTATCGTGTTAGACATATTCAGACATGATACAGTAGTATAATTCTTGATAGCTATTCGACAGTAATACTCAAGTTCCAGTAACATAAATCTCATTTTAGGGAAAATAATAATGAAGAAAGGAGGCTAAAGTAAATATTATAACATCCTTTTCATTTTAGGAAAAAAACATTGAAGAAACAAAGGAGGCCAAAGTAAATATCATAACACCAACTCCCAACTGATTAATTGGGGTGAAAAATATATTGGAACATCTGGTGACGATAATACCAGTAACTTGAAATAAAAGAAACAAAAAGCAATGAAATCAAATTAACGGTTCTTATATGGTAAGAAGATTCCTTCAAAACTCAGCAGCAGGAAGTTTCATGAAAGAATGGTAAGGTAGCCATGGATTATTTGGCAATGCATGAATGTTAACCTAAGAAGATCCAAAGTTAAAAATCATGACCACCCTGTGTCTAAATTACCAGGAGAAAAATGGGGATACCATCTCAAATACCCATGAGAGCCAAGGAATAATTAATACAAAACAAGACCACCTTTGTTTGAAAATTTGAAGGTGCATTGTATGCCTGGACATCATTCCATCATCTTCTCCAAAACTTTATTTCAATAAGAAAAATTGGAGGTTGCAATTAATGATGATCATCGTCACCATGTCCATCTGGAGGACCTCCAGGGCCCACAACTTCCAGCTGCCAAACATAATAAGAAATAATTAGTAAAACCCTACAATGCAGGAAACAACATGAGTACTTCAAGCATAGCAATGTCCTAAAGAAAGTATATAGTATCCTATAGCTCAGACATGACCATCTCAACCTAATAGTTGATTATTAGTTGCATTTGTTGACCAATTTACGGTGTTATAGATAAGTAAAGCAAACCAAGTTAAACAACATTACATCCATATACATAAGCTACTTAATGCACGTACTGGTTGATCAAATACGCTCTAGACAGGCTTGCCTAAGAATAAATAAACAAATACTATTAATTTGGGCCACAGTCATTAACAATTAATTCAAATTGTCAGAGATTTTGGTGAATCGTTGTATAGCTAAGAGAAATATCTCAAATGGATATGGATCCAATGAATGCAAAAAAATTGAAATTTATACGCGAGCTTAATACATCTACTAAAAGTTATCTAATTCAATTATCCACTTACCACAAAATACTGTGAGCAAACTGGGCACTCATGTGGTTTGCCTTTTTCCAGCCAAAACCAGACAACATCATGTTCATCCTCTGCATTTTTTAAACATGCAAATCAAATGGGATGGAATATTAGTTCAAGCAGAATGACTCAATTTTATATAAATCAGAGAAGGCACACAAGAACCAAAGTTAAAACTTGGATAAGCATAAACAGATACTTGATGAAAGAAACTTACCACCTTCACCTCCTGGGCATCCAACTATTCTCTTGTTGTAGTAGGACTTAACGACAGCAGGAGATTCCTATGAGCAGATAAATATATTTCTACCGTCAAAAGTCAAGTCATGACATCACTCTTATGTTTCAAAATGATCAATATTTACAGTTTCTAGTAGGAAAAATATATCACCATATAAAGAAGTGCAAATTCAAAATGATAAATTCACGAAATAAGAGTATTAGTTAGCCTAGATCTAGGCTAACATAAATGGATAAAAAAACTTGGTTGAGTGAAGTAAGACGCAACATGCATGTGTGTGTTTCTGTATGTGCCTTTGCATATAGATAAAATGAGGTTTAATATATAATTATGACAATGGTATCAAGAATTGTGCAATTTATCCTGCAAAACATGAAACTCTTTTCTTTTCTTTTCTTTTGTTGGTCAGTATAGATGATTTCCCTATGATCCACTATTTGTTGTAGAGCCCTCAAATATGGGGTGAGTATTTGATCAAGTCAAGTTGAATCAAGTGATACAATTTCGAATTAGTCAAGTTGACGAGTTTTATTTTATCAACCAAGCTTTATTTGAAATTTTACCAACTCTAGTCGAATAAAAAACGATTTTCGAGTCGAATAAATCTGTTAGAGTTGAATAAATTTCATGTCAATTAAGAGTTCACTTTAAAATTTTCACTGCAATCAAGTGTAGGTACATTATCACAATTTTCCACTATCATAGTAAGTACCTAATTCTACTTTTAGCTATCAACAAGTGAAATAAAAGACAATAGGAGAAAAGTGAGAAATTTCACAGAAAATGAGTCCTTTAGTCATTGTAAAACAATCAGCCAGTCGTACTACAGATGACCTTTCAACCGATGACTTGATCAAAACTATGTACAACAGGTAGGGTTGAATCATAGTTAATTATTCAAATTATTTGAGTTATTCAAATAACTCAAGTTGTACAATTCAAATCCGAGCTAAACTATTTATTCGAGATAATTCAAAAATTCGAATAACTTGAACTATATAATTTGACATTAGAAAATTTAATCAAAATTTTCCAGTGGAATTGGATTTTGCTTACCCCTACTCAAATATTGACAAGTAGAGAGTTTGATATTATCTCATTTTTTACAAGTAAAAGTACAGCTAATTAAAGAGAACTATAATAAGAAGGGCATTTTTGTGCCTATCACCTTACAAAGAAGTGAGTCTAGATGCACCAAGCATGTAACTGATTAAATGTGCATTGCATGCCTAGCCCTGAAGGACCTAAGGCATTTTTTGTTGCCTAGGTGCACACCTTGACAACACTGATTAATAACTTCGAAAAAATGATGTGGCAACAATACCAAATAATGCACCCATTAACATCTTTTGCTATACATTTACTTACATCATGAAATATCAGAGCCTAAGATAAAGAATAGTTAAAAGAGATAGCAACATCAGATAAAAGGAAAACCATTTAAATAGAAGTGCACATAAAGCCAATTCTTTGCATACAAACAGAATAAAGCGAGTGGTTTATAGCAAAAGAACAAGAAGAGGAGATGATTGTTAGTATTTGAAACGCCATATGACATTGCTTCCATATATGATGAGGCACGTGAACTAATATTGGTTCTCAAAGTGTAATAGACTGTGAACGACATTGAAACCCACACTAACCTTTGTGCCAAAAGGACCGACTGGATTGTTTACATCTTCAAGGATTTTCTTTCCCTAGACAAAATAAAGAAAAAAAATCTAAATTCAGAATAAAAAAGCAGTAACTCCACGCATAAACTAAGAGGCGGTAAATTAAATTTAGTCATAATACTCATAACAATAATCTTCAATTCAAGAAATTTTGTCACATTTTGAAACCAATCAAAGAGAGTGAAAAAAGCAAACTCACCTCAAGCCCAGCCTGAAGCTCCTCGCGCTCATGACCAGTAGCGATAGGCATTACATCCTCAACCCTCTTCTTCACAGCAGTACCCGCTACACAATCCAAACCAATCGAAATCAATGTCGGATACACGAAATCTAGCTTTTAGCATCTTCTTCGGATATCAAAACACATTAACTAGTGATCGAAAATTTTCAAAGCTTGAAATAAAAATGACTCGTTGACGAGGATCTAAGTAAATTAGAGTTACCTGAACCAGTAGAGAAGCGGCGAGTAAGGAAATAAGCGGAAGGGAATGGAGAAACGTGAGACTTGAAACGGAGCAGCGGCGGCGATGGCGTCTTAGAAGCAGATCGGCATGGGACAGTGGCTAGGGTTTTGAAGTGTGAAGTCACTAGCCTTCTCCACATCTCTCAGAATACAAAAGATCTTTAAGCTTTGGTTATTTTTATCTTCCAGGCCAGGCCCCGTCTTTTTCTGAGGACGATCAAAAAAAGCGATTTGCGTTTTTGGACTCAGTGTTCACTGTTTGTTTGGCACGTGCCAAATTCGTTACATGTGCGAACTTGGTGGAAGTTTTGGAGGGTAAGCCGGTGAGGCTGCCGTACGGATTGGGACGGTTGCCCAGTGTCAGCGGGAAAATGTTGACTTCTGATGATTTGTTGACTTGTTCTTTCTTCCAACTCGGTTTGGTTAAGAGTGCTTTTCAGCCGATAAGCAATTTTAGAAAAAAATTAAAATTTTATTTATTTTCTTTTGGTTAAAAAAATATTTTTTCAAAATATTTTTGAAAAACTCAAAAATATTTTGTTTAGTAATATTTTTATTTCAAAAGTATTTTTTATTCTAAAAGTATTTTGAGAAACAATGCTGAACAAAATCTTACTGTTAATTCTTTTATTTCGATTTAATAGGTGTCACAGTAAACTTAACAAATTATAATTTTTTATAATTAATTAAATTATATTATTTGAGAGTAATTTAATTTTTTTATTTTAAAAAATTAATAAAAAATGATTGAATTTGAAATCATACTATTTACATCAATAAAACATTAATTTATCATTAATTAAAGCTTTAATTTAATATAATATTTACATTTAGATGTATGCTTCAATACATCCATCAATTGTATATATTAATAATGTTGTTAATTGAATTTGCGCCAAGCATTTATGTCTTGTTTGATTACTAGTGTAATAAGAGAAGGAAAAAGTTTATTTATTAGATGAAACATTAAATAAATAATAGATATATGACTTATTTGGCCTTCGAACTCCATGTTATGACTTGATGGTTAAGAGTGTTCGTCTTTCCAAGAGTGATCTAGGTTCGAGTCGCGTTAGCTGTGTTTGTTGTTCGAGATTTGTCATGTCATTATAATTCACCAAAAAATGACTTATTTGATTTTTCAACTTTACAAAAAAAAAATATCTTTAACTCTCTAAATGTGGCATATACGTGGTTTGTCATGTAGATATCATAAATTAATTAATTTTTTAAAAATTAAAAAAAGTTATAAGAATTATTTTAAAAAATAAAAACTATTAAATTTATTTAAAAATATAAAAATATTTTTAAAAAGTATTTTTTAATTTTTAAAATTTAATAAATTGCTAATGTGACATACATGTTGAAGTTAACAAATATTAATTTTTTCATCCATTGTAAATGCTAAAAGAGGCGAAAAATTGAATGAAGGGTTAAAATGTTTTTTTTTTTTTGTAAAGTAGGTGGGTTAAAAAAGTCATTATACCTAAATAATAGTTGGTACAAATTTAAACTTGAAATTAGAAAAATAGTAAAAACTCTTGTAAAAAATAAGACTTCAAAAAAATTTCTTTCTCTTTTCTCAAAACAAGTAATGTGAGTAGCTAAAAATTATCAATTAAAATTAGCTTATTACTAACTCATATATTAAAACATGGTGAAGAAATAATACTCCTACCAAATGTAACATTAATATTCTTAATATGATGTATTTAAGCATTTAAGTTTCATTTTACTCATAATTTAATCTATTTTTTTTTCATTTTAACATTATACACATTTCATGTGTTGTTATTAATTAGTTTCAAACTTTATATCTATCTTTATTTATTATAAGTTATTTTTAAACTAATATCAATGTTTTAAGTGCATAGTGTCGAAACCACCTCGAAAACGATGAAAGTTTCGGAAAATATTTTGTGTTTTAAAAGTTTGAAAATTTTGCGAATAAAAGGGAGTCGCCACCAATCTTTTATTTGGGTGTGATTGGATCACCACAAAACGTTTAAAAACGTTAAAACGTCGGTCTACGAAATCCAGAAGAATAGGCTCGGGAGTCGGTTACGCACGAGGAAGGATTAGCACCCTCGTACGCCCAGAATTGGTACCACATGATCATGTTCGGGTCTTATTTTATGAAAACAATGAAAGCTCGGGTAGAGTTCAAAATACGGTATTTATTTTGAAAGGCTCTGTGTAATTTTAAAGGAGACCTTTTAAGAAGAATTCGTCCCCGTATTTCATTCCTCTTATTAGAAAGCGTGTCCAACACATTAGGACACTACATTCTCGGAGTATCGAAATTGAAGGACGTTTAGGGAACTTTTGAAGAGAGTATTCGATCGCGTGATTTGTACGAAATCATACCTAGCACATTAAGGCACGATTTTTCGAGGTTTCCTCGCGAAGGAACATTGTCTCGTTTAAAAATTTTGGATGCGAATAGAGGTGTGTTGAAAACTTTTGAAAAGAAGATTTCTTTCGTATGAATTACGAAAATCATGCCCCGCGCGTTAGGGCACGATTTCTGAAGTTTTCATACTAAATAATATTGATTTATTTCCGTCATGAAGGTTCTTCATATATATATTTTTGAGAACTTGAGAATTTCGTATGAAGGTTAAAATGCAATCCTCGAACACATGATTTGAAGGATTAAAAGAAATACCCGTTCACTTCGATTTTCAAGAAGACTTGAAGTCGCGACCAACACGTTAGGACACGACATTCTCGGAGCCTCGAAGTGAACGAGCGTAAAAACTTGAAAAGGATATTCGGTTCGCACGAATCATACGAATAAATCGCACCCGACACGTTAGGACGTGATTTTTTGAATTTGCGCTCGAACCGAACATTGCCTCGATTTTTGAAGTAATTTATAAATGAAAGTGTATATTTTAAAAACACGAGTAGCAATTGATAATAGAAATTAGATACGAAGTATAAGTAGATAAATAATGTGCGAACATATAAAATGTAGGTGCAAACAAATGCAAATGTTGATAAATGATGAAATCGGGGTGAAAAACGGGACTTATGGATACTCGGGGGCAAAATGGTAATTTTGGTGTAATCGGGGTTTAAAAATGGAATTTTAAAAGATTCGAGGGTAAAATGGTAATTTTCGGTGAAATCGGGGTTAAAAACGGAATTTTGGAAGTTTCGAGGGTAAAATGGTAATTTTCGGTGAAATTAGGGTTAAAAACAGAATTTTAGAAGCTTCGGGGGTAAAATGGTAATTTTCGGTGAAATTGGGGTTGAAAATGGAATTTTAAAAGATTCGGGGTAAAATGGCAACTTTCGGTGAAATCGGGGTTAAAAACGAAATTTTAGAAGCTTCGGGGGTAAAATGGTAATTTTTGGAAGTTTTGGTGCCAAAATGTAATTTTAGAAAAGTTTTGGGGTCAAAATGTAATTTTGGAAAATTTAGGGGGCTTTCAAAGTAATAAAACCAAAAACAGGTGACACGTGGCAGCCCCACAGGTATCCAGAGGTCAAGGGACCAATTTGAAAATCTTGAAAAAATTTTGGACCAATTTTATAATTAAATAAAAGTCGATTTAAGGATTAAATTAAAACAAATTAAAAATACCAAGGACTAAATGAAGAAATAATCCAAAAAATGACATGTGGCAACCTCTGGTGCAGTCAAACAGTCAAAGGACTAGTTTATAAACCTTGAAAAATTATTGGGCCAATTTCGTAATTAAAATAAAGTTGATTTGGGGATTAAATTAAAACAAATAAAAAATAAAAAGGACTAAATGTATAAATAATCCAAAAAGAGACACGTGGCAGCTCATGGTACAGTCAAACAGTCAATGGACTAAATTGAAAAGTAATTAAAATTACACGGCAAAATTACAAATAATTAAAAAGTGCAGAAAGGACTAAATTGAAGCAAATAAAAATGCGGAAGGACCGATTGCGCAAATATACCATTTGTTAAAAACACGCGGATCCCAAGGGTCCGTGGGTTGGATCCGGGTCGGGTCATGGGTTGGTATAAATATCAAATTTCAGGTTTTTTTTTCATTTTCCCCTCATTTTGTTAAATTCCCAATCTTTTCTCCCCCCTTTTTCTCTCTCAAAACCCCCCTTCCTTGCTATGGCCGACCGCCAGCCGTCCGGCGACGGTGTGCCACACACGCCGGCCCAGCAGGCCCGCCTCCGTCGCGCCTCCTCGTCACCTGTCGCACGCGCCCCCGCGCCGCCGTCCGGTCGCCCGCCGATCGTCAGAAGGTAGGACCCTTCTCTTTTGTTCTTTCCTTTTTTTTTGTTATTTTTATGTTTTATTTTTTCTTTTTTTTTAAAAAAAACAAACCAGATCTGGATTTTTCCAGATCTGGGATTTAAATCTGTTTTTTTTGTTTTAATATTTTCGTTCCCCCATTTTGCATGATTGGTGACTTCGAATGGTGGGACTGGTACGATGGTGACGGGCTCCGGCTCCGGCGACGGTGGCAAAGGCACAGATAAGTCCTTAACCTTTCGGTTTCCCCTTTTTATTTATTAATTGTTAATATTATTAATAATTACTTAATATTAATGTTTATTGTAACTGTCATTAATGACATTATTATTAACAATATTTAAGAGGTTATAACTTATCCTATTAATTTCCCTTAACTCGTTCATTCACTGTTTCGAAAAGTGAACAGACTCATAAATGTTGGCAGTACGACAATTAATACATGTTCATGTATATTAATAATTTCAAAACTCCAGTTATGAATGCATGTATACCTGATCTTGATGCTTGGATGATCTGGAGTTGAATGGAATTTCCTTTTTACTATCTGTTTGAAGTTTGGTTGAAAGCTGTTTAGTGACAGTCTGGATATTTGCTGGAAAATGGTTTTGTATTTTGATTTCGAAAATAGGTTGTTGTATATTGATTTTGTGCACGGGGTTTACAACCGAAAAAAAAAGAAAATCCCCCGTTTACAATGAATTGATTCTGGTTTTATAACCAGAATAACTATGATGCTCTTTTGTTTGTTACACTTAAATGCACTTCTAATCCCTCTTGCTTGTTGCAGGTTCTTCTTGGGCAGTGGTGATGGCAGGGCATGGTGGATGGAGCTGGTGGTGGCAGAGTTGGTGGTGGCAGCAGCATAGGCACGTGGGTTTGACCGGTTACCTACTGCTGGTGCAGAAGGGGCTTTGATTTGGGTCAATTGGGTCAAGGGTTAAAATGGGCCAAGGGGTTTGGGCCAATTGGGCCATGTAATGGTCATTTGTAATTGGGCCTTTTGTAATTGGGCTGAAAACGGATCCAAAATGGGTGTAAATGGGTTAAGGGGATTTGGGCCAATTGGGCCATGTCATTGGACTTTTAATACTTTAATTTTTATTTAAATTTAAATTCAAATTAAAAATATTTAAATTTAAAATAAATCTAAATTTAAATAAATTTAAAATCAATTTAACTCAAAAGTCCAAGCCCGGTCAAAATTGGGCTCCAACAGCTGCCCCTCTTTGCTTGTTGTCGTGTAACGGGAACAGAGCAAAGATTAAAAGGAGGCCCAATTTTGTCAAATTTCGCTGACGCTCGGCTCCTTTGTTGACGGCACTTGACTCGTCGCTCTATTCCAATCCACTGTGACTGCTGGAAAAAAAAGGGTTCTGCTATCTGACTAGCTACGTCCTCGTGGTTTTGCTCTTCAAGGAGATAAGGACTTTGCTATCCAACTTTACTTCAATTTCAAGAGGATGACGTTGCTCTTACTTCAATTTCAGAGATGAAGACGTGTTATCCAACTCTACTTCAATTTCAAGAGGATGACGTTGTTCTTACTTCAATGAGGACGTGTTATCCACTCTACTTCAATTTCAAGGGGATGACGTTGCTCTTACTTCAATTTCAGAGATGAAGACGTGTTATCCAACTCTACTTCAATTTCAAGAGGATGACGTTGCTCTTACTTCAATTTCAGAGATGAGGACGTGTTATCCACTCTACTTCAATTTCAAGGGGATGACGTTGCTCTTACTTCAATTTCAGAGATGAAGACGTGTTATCCACTCTACTTCAATTTCAAGGGGATGACGTTGTTCTTACTTCAATTTCAGAGATGAAGACGTGTTATCCAACTCTACTTCAATTTCAAGAGGATGGCGTTGCTCTTACTTCAATTTCAGAGATGAGGACGTGTTATCCACTCTACTTCAATTTCAAGGGGATGACGTTGCTCTTACTTCAATTTCAGAGATGAAGACGTGTTATCCAACTCTACTTCAATTTCAAGAGGATGACGTTGCTCTTACTTCAATTTCAGAGATGAAGACGTGTTATCCACTCTACTTCAATTTCAAGGGGATGACATCGCTCTTACTTCAATTTCAGAGATGAAGGCGTGTTATCCACTCTACTTCAATTTCAAGGGGATGACGTTGCTCTTACTTCAATTTCAGAGATGAAGACGTGTTATCCGCTCTACTTCAATTTCAAGGGGATGACATCAGTGACCTGCAGAAAATGCTCAAATGGTCCTCTATGTAGGCCAGATATATTTAAGATGTTATGCTTGGAAATAAGTTAGAATGCTCTTATCCTAGCATGAATGTGTATGATTCAATGTTTGCATTTTTCAAAGATTGGTCTTTTATATTTGGAAGCCTGCTTTTGACGTTCTTTTGAATTGCTTCTTCCAGGTTTTAGCTCTTTCAACTAGCAGTCGCTTAGAAATCTCGCATCTTTTAGGCAATTCCTAAAATAATACCCGCGAACCCTAGTTTCCTTTTATGACCTTTTATCCATCATTTTAATATGAGAATACTTGGACAATATGAAAAAGAATGGGATCAAATTTGGAGATTTATTGGCTATGATATCAAATATTTACAAAGAACAAATAACGACCGATAGGAAAGTATTAGACCTAGATATCAGCTATAAGTTCCCCTGATCCAAAGATCATTTTTCGCTTGCCATGCTTCTGGAGGTCTCGGAATTACTTCGTCAATGCCTCAAGATGTAAAATATTTCCATTTTGCCACTTTTGAGGGAGCAATTGGTTGTCCTTGTTTTGCATTTGAGTTGCTCTTTTCGAGTTTTCAACTCAAAACCCCTTTGGTTTCGGGATGCCCTTTCACGGGTTTTCATCCTGACCTCTCCGTTTTTTTTTATGTGAAATATTTCTTCACCGAGTCTGAATTCACTGGGTTGTATAGTTCTTTGCCATCCATTTCAGTCAAAATTAAAGCTCCTCCAGAGAAGGCTTTCTTTACAACGTACGGCCCTTCCCAATTAGGCATCCATTTTCCTCGAGAGTCTTTGTGTATTGGAAGTATTTTCTTCAAGACAAGGTCTCTCTCATGAAATTCTCTAGGACAAACCTTCTTGTTGTAAGCGCGCATCATTCGTTTTTGGTACATCTGACCATGGCGGATAGCTTTTAATCTTTTTTCCTCAATCAAATTCAACTGATCATATCTGGCTTGGACCCATTCTGCTTCATCCAAATTCAGCTCTGATAAGACTCGGAGAGAAGGAATCTCCACCTCAATGGGTAAAACAGCTTCCATTCCATATACAAGTGAGAACGGTGTTGCCCCAGTAGATGTTCTGATGGAAGTCCTATAAGCAAGAAGGGCAAAAGGTAATTTTTCATGCCAATCTCTATAGGTTTCTGTCATTTTTGCGACAATCTTCTTGATGTTTTTATTTGCTGCTTCTACTGCTCCGTTCATTTTTGGGCGATATGGGGACGAATTATGATGTCTGATCTTAAATTGCTCACAGACCTCCGATATCGTGCTGTTGTTTAGATTTAGTGCATTGTCTGATATGATCTTTTCAGGCATCCCATATCGACATATGATCTCCTTTTTCAGGAACTTGCTGACCGCAGACTTCGTAACATTAGCATACGAGGCGGCTTCTACCCACTTGGTGAAGTAGTCGATAACCACAAAAATGAATCTATGTCCATTAGAGGCCTTTGGCGAAATTGGTCCAATAACATCCATGCCCCATATAGAAAATGGCCATGGGGATGTCATGACGTGCAGGGGTGAAGGAGGCACATGTATCTTGTCCCCATAGATCTGGCATTTGTGGCATTTCTTGGCATAATCGATACAATCAGTCTCCATGGTCGACCAGTAGTACCCAAATCTCATGATTTGCCTAGCCATTTTGAATCCATTTGCGTGTGTCCCACAAATCCCTTCATGGACTTCTTCTAAGATCTTTTTAGCCTCGATTGAGTCCACACATCTTAATAACACTTGATCCTTCCTTCTCTTATACAAGACCTCTCCGTCTAGGACGTACTCATTTGCGAGTCTTCTCAATGTCCTTTTGTCATTATCGGTAGCCCCCTCGGGGTATTTTCGATCCTTCACATAGTGGAGAATGTCCTGGTACCAAGGATGTTCTTCTTCCTCCTTTTCTTCGATGTCGCAGCAATGGGCCGGAGTTTCGTAAATGCTCAATTGAATGGGCTTTATATCCTCTGGCCTATTCACTTTTATCATTGAAGCCAGGGTAGCCAAAGCATCAGCCATTTGGTTTTCTTCATGTGGGAGGTACTTGAATGTGACTTCGTCAAATTTTTTGATCAGTTCGAGGATCATATTTCTATATTCAATTAATTTGGAGTCTCTGGTCTCCCATTCTCCTCTGAGCTGGTAGATCGCCAATGCTGAATCTCCATAGATTTCTAAAGCTTTGATCCCTCGATCTATGGCTGCTTGGATCCCCATAATACATGCCTCATATTCTGCCATATTATTTGTGCAATCAAAGTCAAGCTTGCTGGTGAAGGGATAATGGTCTCCTTTTGGTGACACTAAAACTGCACCGATCCCATTACCCACAGCGTTCGAAGCACCATCGAAGTTTAATCGCCATGAATGCTCAGCGATTGTTTCTTCAGTATTCGCGACATACATCAGATCCTCATTTGGAAAGTCAAAATTTATCGGTTCATAGTCTTCCAAGGCCCTACTGGCAAGGAAGTCTGCGATTGCACTTCCCTTAATTACTTTTTGGCTCACATAGACGATATCAAATTCCGACAATAGGATCTGCCATCTAGCCATTCTCCCAATCAGCGCGGTTGACTCCATCATGTATTTTAGAGGATCCAACTTTGAGATCAACCATGTCGTGTGGTATAGCAAGTATTGTCGCAACCTTCGAGTAGTCCAAACCAGTGCGCAGCATAGTTTTTCTATTGGGGAGTATCTTATTTCACAGTCAGTAAATTTCTTACTGAGATAGTATATGGCCCTTTCTTTCCTTCCCGTCTCGTCGTGTTGGCCCAAGACACATCCCATAGAATTTTCGAAAACCGTTAAGTACAAAATCAATGGTTTGTTGGGATTTGGTGGTACTAGTACCGGAGCATCAGACAAATACTGTTTAACTTTATCGAAAGTCCTTTGACACTGATCATCCCAAACGCCTGGGTTATGCTTTCTAAGAAGGCGAAATATGGGGTCACATTTCTCTGTTAATTACGAAATAAACCGAGCGATATAATTCAGTCTCCCAAGAAAACCTCGAACCTCCTTTTGCGTACGAGGCGAGGGTAATTCTTGTATGGCTTTAACTTTGTCTGGGTCTATCTCGATCCCCTTTTGGCTGACTACAAAACCCAATAATTTTCCGGACGTAGCCCCAAAAGTGCACTTGGCAGGGTTCAATTTTAGTTGGAACTTCCTCAACCTCATGAACAGTTTCCTTAGGACATTCACATGTTCCTCCTCCGTTCGGGACTTTGCAATCATGTCGTCGACGTAAACCTCAATCTCTTTGTGCATCATGTCATGAAATAACGTCACCATGGCTCTTTGATATGTTGCCCCGACATTTTTGAGTCCGAACGGTATCACTTTATAACAAAATGTTCCCCACATTGTGACAAAGGTGGTTTTCGCCATGTCTTCGGGGTCCATCTTTATTTGATTATATCTAGAGAAACCATCCATGAAGGAGAAAAAGGCATGCCCCGCTATATTATCTACCAGAGTGTCGATGTGTGGCAGCGGAAAGTTATCTTTTGGGCTGGCCCTATTCAAATCCCGGTAGTCTACGCACATACATACTTTGCCGTCTTTCTTAGGGACAGGAACTTTATTGGCGACCTATTTCGAATATTCAACTACTCGGAGAAAACCCGCATCAAACTGTTTTCGGACCTCTTTTTTTATTTTAAGTAACACATCAGGCCGCATTCTACGAAGTTTTTGTTGGACGGGTTTGCATTCTTCCTTTATTGGGAGCTTGTGAACTACGATGTCGGTGCTTAGTCCCGGCATGTCTTGGTAAGACCAAGCGAAAACGTCCTTGAACTCTCTTAGCAACTCAATAAGATCTCCTCGTGTCTTTGTTGAGATGCTGGTCCCGATTCTTATTTCTTTCTTTTCATCCTTATCCCCTATGCTTACTGTTTCCACTATCTCTTTGTGGGGCAAGATTTTCTTTTCTTCCTGTTCCATCATTCGTTGCAATTCAGGAAATATGTTACCATCCTGATCATCTTTGAACTCCTGAGACTCTTCAAGACACATATCTTGCTCGAAATGAGGTTCGGAGTCAGAATTACTCATATTACTGATATCCCAAGATCTGTAAAGAATGAGAATGGGCTAATGAACAAAATAAATTAAAGAATGGCTGTATGACATGATTATAGGTATATATATTCAAGAAGGATTTATTTATTCATGTGTGTGAGTGTAATTAATTTATTTTGGGATTTGAAAGGCAAAGAATAAGGAGATAGTTTGTCAAAATGTATCTTTATTTAAAATAATGGATAAAAACTCAAAAGCCCTTTTGCAAAAGATCTATATCATTCCTGGGCATAGAATGACAAAGGTGCAACGAGTATTACTTTGGAATGTTCCTAAAAGCTACGGAGAGCTCCTCTTCCGTCCAATTGTCCAAATTACTCCCAGGTGCATACGGACATATTTGAAGCGAACTCCTTTCTTCAGCTTCTTCGGAAACGGCATTTACGCTTAATTCCATTACCTGTCTTGCCACTCTTGCTTCCTCAAGCCTTAGCCCGCCAGAAATGAAAGTTTTTGAAATATGATGGAAGGTCATTGGTCTCCAACCGATTTCTTCCCCGGCTTGTCGATCTCTTCTTATCTCTCGTTTCCGCTCTATCTCTTTCTTCTTTTCTTTCACATCCGATTTGTACCCTAGTCCGAAACGATCCCATTTTCCAAATAACGACGGTGCGTAGATCACTCCTTGGAGGTGTTTTCCAAGCCCTTTTCCTGGTAATGCTCCTTTTCCAATTGTCAAACGCAATCCCATCTTCGTCGTTTGCGATAATTTAGGTTCAGGAATTTTACTTCCCTCTCCAATGAATGTGGCATTGACAAATTCCAACGAACGGAAAGAGCATTCTATTGCCTCTTCATCCTTGTCTATGTACGGGACATCATTTGTTACAGACGCAACAATGTCCTCCTCAGCATTGATTGTGACCAACCTCCCGTCAGTTACCAGCTTGAGCTTTTGGTGAAGTGAGGACGGTACTGCCCCTGCTGCGTGAATCCAAGGTCTTCCTAATAAGCAATTATAGGAAGGTTTGATATCCATCACCAGGAAGTCAACCTCGTAAGTATTCGGGCCTATTTGCAATGGTACCTCAATCCTACCCATTACTTTTCTTTCAGTTCCATCAAACGCTCTGACTATGTTGTGGCACGTCCTCATGTGGGAGCTGTCGATGGGTAGTCTCTCGAGAGTGGCTAACGGTAGGACGTTCAAAGCTGAGCCGTTGTCAATAAGCACCCCAGGTAGAGTATAACCTTTACAGCGAGTGGTAATATGCAATGCTTTGGTCGATCCCATGCCTCCAGATGGAATTTCATCATCATTGAAGAAAATGAAATTATCAGCACTGATGTTGTTAATCAGTCGATCCAGCTTGCATACTGATATATCTTGGGTCACGTAGGTTTCGTTGAGCGCCCTCATTAGTGCGTTACGGTGTGCCTCTGAACTCAGCAATAACGCCAAGATAGATATACGTGCGGGCTGCTTATGTAATTGTTTAACTACGCTGTACTCGCTATGTTTTAAGAATTTTAGGAACTCTTGTGCTTCTCTTTTTGCCACCGGCTCGTTTATTGGTTCTGACTTGTCAGTCATCTTTTCAGGTTCAACCGTGATACCTTTTCCTTTGGTAGCTGCTCTCTCTTCCACATTGTAAGTTTTACCACTGCGTGTGACTAAGTTCACATTTTGCAGCTGCTCATCCTTAGGTGCCACCATATCGCACCCATAATTCTAGGGAACTCTTTTACTATTTTCATAGGGAAACGGTGCGGGTTTCCGTATGATCACACATGGTGTCTCTTGTTTTCTCGTCTCAGCTCCCTTGGATGTGGAGATGATTATTATTGGGCGATCATGTTCATGTTTCATTTTTCCTTCGGAGGAGCAAATGTCCCCTATCTCTTCCCCTTCTTCGAAGAACTCTAATTCCTTACGGTTCATCAGGTCTTGTATTAGGACCTTGAACTCCATGCAATGCTGAATCTCATGACCTTCAGCGTTGTGGAAGTCGCAATAGTCCCTTTCTTTTACCATCCTTTCGCCGTCCTGTTTAATCATTCCTTTGGCCACCAGCTGATGCCATACCCATCTCATGGGGGATCTGACCTCTTCAATGTGAGCTTTAACTCTTTTTTCGTCTATTCCCGTAATTGCATTTACCCCTTGGTCAGAGGGGACGGGCAAAGGGTTTCCAGCCACATTAGGTCTCGATGGCTCATCGAATCTTATTTTCTTCATCTTGATTAGTTTTTCCACTAATTTCTTGAAGGTGAAACAATTCTCAATGGAATGGCCAATCACTCCTCCATGAAATTCACATTGGGCGTTGGCATCATACCACTTTGGAAATGGTGGTTGTACGGGCTCCGTGATATATGGGGCTACCACGTGTTGGTCATACAACTGCTGATAGAGGTCTTTGTAAGTGACGGGAATTGGAGTGAACTGAATCCTCTCGGTATTCTTTTTCCAGTTTGACTCTGTTCTTGGTAAATTCTGATAGTTGCCAGAATGAGGTTTTGACTGCGTCATCGCGATTGGTTTCGAATAAGTTGGCCTGTATGTACTTACGTTGTTTACCCCAGCTTCCTTCCTCTTTGGGACTACCCTTTTTCCATTGTCCCCCGCGTCGATTTTTCTGCTTTTAATCGCGCTCTCAATCATTTCTCCTGACATTACTATGTCGGAGAAACTCCTTGTGGCATTACCCACCAAGCGATCGAGATATGGCGCCCTTAGTGTGTGGACAAAAAGCATAGTTGTTTCCTTTTCGGTTAAGGGCGGTTGTACTTGAGTGGCTAGATCCCTCCAACGTTGAGCATACTGTCGAAAGCTTTCACTTGTTTTTTTCTCCATGTTCTGCAGGGTAATTCTGTCTGGCGCAATATCAGTAACATGGCCGTATTGCTTCATAAAAGCTTGGGCCAAGTCTTTCCAGGAATTAATCTTTGCGCGGCTTAGTTGGTTGTACGCAGCGGATCCAACTAAGCTATCTTGGAAACAATGAATTAATAATTTTTCATTGTGGACGTACCCTGTCATCTTCCGACAGAACATCGTAATGTGCGCTTCTGGGCAGCTGGTCCCGTTGTATTTTTTGAATTCGGGCATCTTGAATTTTGGGGGCAACACTAGGTCTGGGACCAGACTTAGTTCTTTGGCATCGATTCCACTGTAAGCGTCAATCCCTTCCATTGCTCTAACCCTGTCTTCCAGCCACTTGTGCTTTTCTTCTATCTGTTTAGATACTTCCATTTTGGTTCTTTCCGCTTCTATTGTATCATCGAGGTCGGGGTTGATGGGATTCGCAGCGGTTTCTCCCGGGTTCGATCCTGACCCGACTAGGTAATTTGCTTGGCCTTATGCGCCGATGGGCTGAGGTTGTGCTCGAATCAAGACAGGTGTTTCTCGCGGGTTTATTTCTGGCGGGGCTTGATGATGCACGGGTGTGAAGCTAGGAGGATATTGGGGATCCTCGTTTTCCTCTCTTGGGTCTTCAGCGGGTCCTTTTCCCTTATCCGAATCCCGTAACAACTGGGTTAGCTGATTAATTATATTGCTTTGGGATTCAATTATTTGGTCTCTCATGTCCCTTTGAACTTTCTCTAACTGGTCCTGCAACTGAGCTTGCATCTGTTCTTGAATTTCTTTTTGCATTTGTTCTAGCCTCTCTATTCTCTGATCCATCGCTTTTGCCTTCTTACGCGTGTAATAACGATGTGGGTTTTCAATGTTTACTGATGTTAACTGCTATAACTAATTTTAATTAGTTTGGGGATGTTATGTCAATAATGTGCAAGATATGATGCAAAATGCATGTATGCAAATGTGAGAAAAGGCATTGATTCTAAAGTCCATTTTCATTTAGAGCAACTTCTCGAGAAGAAAAACTTTTTTACATAAAAGAGAGTTTATACAAATGGTTTGGCCTTTCGACCCAAATCCTTAATCTTTCCTAGCAATCCCGCTAATTTCCTTCCTCGTTCTGATTTTGACTCGTACTGAAGGCTCAAGACGTCGGCTTCAGCGGCTAGCTCCTGCACGTGATCGGCCGCTTCTCTCATTTGAGTTAGTGCTTTGTCCATGACATGATTCGTTCCTCGACCTCTCTCTGGGCTTGACGGGCGTGCCATTCACTGGTTTCTAAATTTCTTTCCATGATCTCAAATCGGATCTCATTATTATGTAGTGTAGCCTCCAGCTCTTGCACTTTTTCTTTTAATTCTTGCTTCTCGGCCATGCATGCTTTTAGCTCCGATACTGTGTTTCGATTTTGGTGCCTCCATAATGATTCCTCTAATTCCTTTATTCTTGCCTCTAGACTGGCTATCTGAGCTTTCAACTCAGCCTCTTCGACCCGTTTTTCTATTAGCTCTCCATTCAAGGCATTTTCTCGGGCTTGACCGTCTTGGAACTTTCTTTGCCAATGCTCCGTTTGGTCTTTTTGTTCCTGAATTTCTTGACGTCATTGCTCAGAAGTTTTCCCTAACCCTGCAGTCCTCATGGATTGCCGTAGCTTCTTGTAGTGTTTCTTCAAATCTTCAAGGTCTTCTTCGGCCTTATTTTTCCCTTTTCTCAACTTTTCGGCTTCTAGTCTGTGAAAATCCACATCTAATCCTAGCTGTATCTTATCTTCCTCCAGTACTTCTATTCTTTTTCCGAACTCTGAGCTCTTACTTTCAAAGTCATGCTTGAGGATGTCTATCTCTGTTGCGACCTCTTGTAAATATTCTTCTAAAGGGCGAACATTTTCTGGATTTGGAGCAAGGATGTTGTCATTTACTCTCTTGCTCCTCCACTAGTCATAATTCGGGGTTGTCAATGGTTTGGCACTGAACTTCTTTATTCTTTGTACCTTTTTCCACGAATTTGCTATTTCCCGAACATTCTTCTTGTAGTCGTTCCCTTTATAAGAAAATTCGTAATGTGCCAGGCCGTGTGTAACAGGGATAAACTGCCTTGTCTTATATTGTCTTAGAACAAGCAACGGAGCATATCCAGTAGCACCCCAGACTCCGAGTAACGGGACCCAATCGAAATCACCACACCGGTAAAGAATCTCGTCTGGAAGGAACCAAGGCGCACACCATTCAATATTTTCATCCTGAAGATTCTGGAGAACGGCTGCCCATTTTTCTTCGGATATATTTTGCTCGCGTTGCGTGGCCACAAAGTCCTTTAGGGGCGAGAAATCTGTTGAAAACACTTTATAAGAGAATTTTTCCACTTTCCAGAAGTGACTGTGAAACCAGACCATTAATAGCTGAGCACAACCAATGAATCTCCCTTCTCCTTCCCTCCGGCAAGCACTTAGCGAGCGAAAGGTTTCTGCCAAAATAGCAGGGACGGGTGTAATTCCCTTACTTAGTCGGTCAAACAGTGCTACTACCGCGTCCTCGACGTGCCCCAACGCCTTTGGAAATAAGACCAAACCATATATGTCGAGGGCGAAGATATCGACACGTTTTCTCATATCTGGATGAGTTGCAATTATTTCCTGCAGACTATTCCAGTTAATACATTTGTTATCTCCTTTCACCTTAATTCGGGAAACAGCCCATTGCTCACTCATTCCTGTGACACTCATCAATCTTTTTAGAAATGTTGGAACACTTGCATCTTTCGAAAATGCTTTATCGGCTTGGATTCTAGGACAACGAACCAAGGCGGTGTATTCCTCTATTGTCGGTGTCAAGTCTAAATGACCAAAGGTGAAGTAACTATAGGCAGGATTCCAATGTTGGGAGAGGGCTCGAAACAGGTGTTTGTCAATTCTTACCTCGAGTAGGTAAGACAGATCTCCATAATCTCGGTAAAACATCTGCCTCGTTTCATCATCCCATTGCCCCTAAATCTCTCTCAACCCTCGCAAGTCGTTCTGAGTTACATTAATACGAGTGTAGTCCCATTATTCTGACAGATGCCCGTCTTTCAAGCTGTCACCCTTTTCACGTTGTTGCTCCTCGGACCATAGGCGTGCCATCATATTGTCCTCCACTTTATCCAAAAATCCTTCTTCCATGATAAAACTGCCTAATTTGTAAACGGACCTCAATCAAACCTTTTCGTTCATAATGATGCAAATGCAAGTAGAAAGCAACAAAACAAACGCAGTTAGTAGCATGTAATAGCAGAAAAGCATTCAAATATACAGAACCTAAAAATACTTCGGGTATATGCTATCGGGACTTGACCTAACTCCATCTGAGGTGAGTACTTATGGTTCACTATATGTAGTTTTAAGTTCTAAAAGGTGGAGGGTACCCAAACCAGCAGATTCCTCGTCCTTACCCATTATAGGCTCATACGGTCGAGTTCGGTTTAGGGGGACGCATTTCCCGCATGTTTGCACGGAAGTGAAAACTTCACGAAAACAAGGGTACTTTGTAATCCCGAAAGCGATTTACTATCCTGCACGGAGGTGAAGACCTCACGAAGGAGTAGTTTCTCACTTTCACTTAAAAGGGTAATATCGCGATGCACATGATGCCAAATTATGCTAGAAATATCACAGAACACAATATTAGCAAAAAGATGTCGAGGATTGCATGTTTAAACAAAATCAAAGTTTAAAAGTTCTCAAAAAGAAAAAGACCCGAAAATCGTCAATTTTGGCTTGACTCTCGTTTATTTTGAAAAACGTCCCCAGTGGAGTCGCCAAGCTATCGAAACCACCTCGAAAACGATAAAAGTTTCGGAAAATATTTTGTGTTTTAAAAGTTTGAAAAATTTGCGAATAAAAGGGAGTCGCACCAATCTTTTATTTGGGTGTGATTGGATCACCACAAAACATTTAAAAACGTTAAAACGTCAGTCTACGAAATCCAGAAGAATAGGCTCGGGAGTCGGTTACGCACGAGGAAGGATTAGCACCCTCGTACGCCCAGAATTGGTACCACATGATCATGTTCGGGTCTTATTTTATGAAAACAATGAAAGCTCGGGTAGAGTTCAAAATACGGTATTTATTTTGAAAGGCTCTGTGTAATTTTAAAGGAGACCTTTTAAGAAGAATTCGTCCTCGTATTTCATTCCTCTTATTAGAAAGCGTGTCCAACACATTAGGACACTACATTCTCGGAGTATCGAAATTGAAGGACGTTTAGGGAACTTTTGAAGAGAGTATTCGATCGCGTGATTTGTACGAAATCATACCTAGCACATTAAGGCACGATTTTTCGAGGTTTCCTCGCGAAGGAACATTGTCTCGTTTAAAAATTTTGGATGCGAATAGAGGTGTGTTGAAAACTTTTGAAAAGAAGATTTCTTTCGTATGAATTACGAAAATCATGCCCCGCGCGTTAGGGCACGATTTCTGAAGTTTTCATACTAAATAATATTGATTTATTTCCGTCATGAAGGTTCTTCATATATATATTTTTGAGAACTTGAGAATTTCGTATGAAGGTTAAAATGCAATCCTCGAACACATAATTTGAAGGATTAAAAGAAATACCCGTTCATTTCGATTTTCAAGAAGACTTGAAGTCGCGACCAACACGTTAGGACACGACATTCTCGGAGCCTCGAAGTGAACGAGCGTAAAAACTTGAAAAGGATATTCGGTTCGCACGAATCATACGAATAAATTGCACCCGACACGTTAGGACGTGATTTTTCGAATTTGCGCTCGAACCGAACATTGCCTCGATTTTTGAAGTAATTTATAAATGAAAGTGTATATTTTAAAAACACGAGTAGCAATTGATAATAGAAATTAGATACGAAGTATAAGTAGATAAATAATGTACGAACATATAAAATGTAGGTGCAAACAAATGCAAATGTTGATAAATGATGAAATCGAGGTTAAAAATGGAATTTTGGAAGTTTTGGGGGTAAAATGGCAATTTTCGATGAAATCGAGGTTGAAAATGGAATTTAAAAGCTTCGGGGGTAAAATGGTAATTTTCGGTGAAATCGGGGTTAAAAATGGAATTTTAGAAGCTTCGGGGGTAAAATGGTAATTTTTAGAAGTTTTAGGGCCAAAATGTAATTTTGGAAAAGTTTTAGGGTTAAAATGTAATTTTGGAAAATTTAGGGGGCTTTCAAAGTAATAAAACCAAAAACAGGTGACACGTAGCAGCCCCACAGGTATCCAGAGGTCAAGGGACCAATTTGAAAATCTTGAAAAAATTTTGGACCAATTTTATAATTAAATAAAAGTCGATTTAAGGATTAAATTAAAACAAATTAAAAATACCAAGGACTAAATGAAGAAATAATCCAAAAAATGACATGTGGCAACCTCTGGTGCAGTCAAACAGTCAAAGGACTAGTTTATAAACCTTGAAAAATTATTGGGCCAATTTCGTAATTAAAATAAAGTTGATTTGGGGATTAAATTAAAACAAATAAAAAATAAAAAGGACTAAATGTATAAATAATCCAAAAAGAGACACGTGGCAGCTCATGGTACAGTCAAACAGTCAATGGACTAAATTGAAAAGTAATTAAAATTACACGGCAAAATTACAAATAATTAAAAAGTGCAGAAAGGACTAAATTGAAGCAAATAAAAATGCGGAAGGACCGATTGCGCAAATATACCATTTGTTAAAAACACGCGGATCCAAGGGTCCGTGGGTTGGATCCGGGTCGGGTCATGGGTTGGTATAAATATCAAATTTCAGGTTTTTTTTTTTCATTTTTCCCTCATTTTGTTAAATTCCCAATCTTTTCTCCCCCCTTTTTCTCTCTCAAAACCCCTTCCTTGCTATGGCCGACCGCCGGTCGTCCGGCGACGGTATGCCACACGCACCGGCCCAGCAGGCCCGCCTCTGTCGTGCCTCCTCCGTCACCTGTCGCACGCGCCCCCGCGCCGCCGTTCGGCCGCCCGCCGATCGTTAGAAGGTAGGACCCTTCTTTTTGTTCTTTCCTTTTTTTTTGTTATTTTTATGTTTTCTTTTTTCTTTTTTTTTTTTTAAAAACAAACCAGATCTGGATTTTTCCAGATCTGGGATTTAAATCTGTTTTTTTTTGTTTTAATATTTTCGTTCCCCCATTTTGCATGATTGGTGACTTCGAATGGTGGGACTGGTACGACGGTGACGGGCTCCGGCTCCGGCGACGGTGGCAAAGGCACAGATAAGTCCTTAACCTTTCGGTTTCCCCTTTTTATTTATTAATTGTTAATATTATTAATAATTACTTAATATTAATGTTTATTGTAACTGTCATTAATGACATTATTATTAACAATATTTAAGAGGTTATAACTTATCCTATTAATTTCCCTTAACTCGTTCATTCACTGTTTCGAAAAGTGAACAGACTCATAAATGTTGGTAGTACGACAATTAATACATGTTCATGTATATTAATAATTTCAAAACTCCAGTTATGAATGCATGTATACCTGATCTTGATGCTTGGATGATCTGGAGTTGAATGGAATTTCCTTTTTACTATCTGTTTGAAGTTTGGTTGAAAGCTGTTTAGTGACAGTCTGGATATTTGCTGGAAAATGGTTTTGTATTTTGATTTCGAAAATAGGTTGTTGTATATTGATTTTGTGCACGGGGTTTACAACCGAAAAAAAAAAATCCCCCGTTTACAATGAATTGATTCTGGTTTTATAACCAGAATAACTATGATGCTCTTTTGTTTGTTACACTTAAATGCACTTCTAATCCCTCTTGCTTGTTGCAGGTTCTTCTTGGGCAGTGGTGATGGCAGGGCATGGTGGATGGAGCTGGTGGTGGCAGAGTTGGTGGTGGCAGCAGCATAGGCACGTGGGTTTGACCGGTTACCTACTGCTGGTGCAGAAGGGGCTTTGATTTGGGTCAATTGGGTCAAGGGTTAAAATGGGCCAAGGGGTTTGGGCCAATTGGGCCATGTAATGGTCATTTGTAATTGGGCCTTTTGTAATTGGGCTGAAAACGGATCCAAAATGGGTGTAAATGGGTTAAGGGGATTTGGGCCAATTGGGCCATGTCATTGGACTTTTAATACTTTAATTTTTATTTAAATTTAAATTCAAATTAAAAATATTTAAATTTAAAATAAATCTAAATTTAAATAAATTTAAAATCAATTTAACTCAAAAGTCCAAGCCCGGTCAAAATTGGGCTCCAACACATAGTTTCCACACGTACACATGTGTAATAGAATTTCTAGTACTACTATTATTAAACCCCCGATTGAGTTGGCGTCACGATTCAACCAAACATAATCTCGATTCAGGAAATTAAAGAAATGTTTTTTCATAATTAAATTTAGTTATATTATTCAATGGCAATTTAATTTTTTCAATTTTTTTAAAAAAAGTCCAATGATTTTGTTCCGCATTCATTCCTTATCATTTGGTATCAAATTCTTGGACGTTTAGGTGTTCTTTCTGTTCTTATAAACTGATTTCCAACAAACAACTTCAAAACAATTTTTTTAAGTAGAAATTTTTGAAGAAGATATTTTTCAATGGATAAATATTTTTTAAAGTATATAAAATTTTACATACCGATTCTTGTCCACTCTTTTAGAATATTAAAAAATATTTTCCACAACAATAAGTGATCGAAAAAGTGCAAAAATAAAAAAAATATGAAAAAAATTAAAAAAGATTTTGTAGGTTGAATTTTGTATCAAACTGTTTTAGATATATGAGGAGGCTCTAGTTTCAGGGATTTTCATTAACTCTTAGCCTTATGTTTTCTTTTTCTTTTTCTTTTTTTTTTTGCTATTTTTTTTTTCAGTTATTAGGTTAAAGCACGTTGCACATCCTTTATTAAGACGCATTCAGAATGGGATCGTAAATTTATTCAATTCGCGAAATTGGCATAAGACCCTAAACGAATGGGGAAACTTGCATTTTGTCTAAACTTGAAAATGCAACAATCCAAGTTAGATGTAATGTAAAAAAAATAAAATAAAAGGGTAGCAAGTAAGACAAATTGAATACGTAAGAAAGAACACGCAAATCGAATTGAAAAGTTATGGTTCTTGAGAGCCCAAGCCGATTTCGAAGAGAAGATCTATTTTGATGAATTTTAAACAGTTCAAGTTCGGCGATGAAGGGAGAGCAATCGGTTAGAACATATTTTAAAGAATAATGAAATCTAAAGAAAAAATCATAATTAAATACTCCTTGAGTTTTTTCTTTAGGAATTTGCTCGAAAAAAAGTTCTTTAAATGTGTCGAAAAAGCTTAATTTTCTACGTCAATCTATGACAGATCATAACACTTTGTCATCAATCAACTACATATCAATTTTAATGCATAATTATTGTCCAAGCCCACAATAATACTTGACTAAGGATCTTTTAAGAATAATCATATTACTCTCAAGGCTTTATTATTAATCAATTTATTTATACATATAGAAAAAAAATTGAAATAACAATGATAATATCTTATATTAACAAACAAGGTAAAATGAGTATGTAATCACAATCATCTCGTGATTGGTCTTTAGCCATACTCTAACAACTTACCCATTAATTGGGCTATGAATTTCACTATTGTGAATGGTGCTACATACTGCAAAAGTCATATCCCCAACGCAATAATTTTCAATTCCTTATCTATTTGAACTCAGTATTTTACTTATATCAAAGTATGTGAGTCATGCTTACATAGCCCATTATCTACTCAATATTAAGGTATGTCACGTTGTGAACGTCACAAGTGAATAAATTCATACACAAATTTAGGATCTATTTTACTTGGGTCATGTCTGATGTGCTGCCAATTCAATTAGTCACATCTATGTCTCTATCTTCTGGGAGTTATTCGCTCCAATACTCAAGACAAAACATCTCCCTAATTGGACTAGATAAAAACATATTAGTCTTTTAATTGGTTTGCTCATTTCTGATTAGATTAAGGACATGTTTAGATTCATCCACTTATACAAGCTATTTTTTTCTATTATGATTCAATCACGTAATACTGCTTAGTATTAGTTAAACATTAGATAACTAGTGAGTCAATATTTACTTTCATTTTGTTTTACATGCAAAAATATTGAAGACAATATATAAAGGGTATTAATGTATTTAATAATAATATTATTAAATCAATTTGTTCGAAAAATACAAGTGTACATAGATGCAAATATTACACTTAAGGCACTAGCAATAGTTATAAGTTGTTGAGTAATTTGAGATGACGAACTGTTACAACTCAACCAAGATACAGCCAGAAACATGTATGGGTGAGAAAAAATCAATAGTTGATTGATGTGCGAGTGTAATGTGAAGTGGAAATTGATGCAACAACTTTTGAAAATCAACATAAATGTTTCTACTGCCTCAAGATCTTGTGGTAAAAATCCTTGTTCCACGAGTTACATCTCTCACATACAAAGTTGTCGATGAGTTAGCAGCCATTGCACCCCCTACTAAAACATTTTATTAAAGGGAGTCGGCATATTTATTTGAACAAAAAGGAGGAGTAAGATGAACAAGGCTGATGTAGATGTTGTACTTTGATTGTTAATGCATTCATTTTTGTGATTATTAAGTTTGATTAATAAAGGGAGCGTCATGTAGGGGAGCATTTGTTTTTATTTGTGAGTATGTTCTCCTATTTTGATTTTGTTCAAAAATTTGCCAAAAGAGAAAATTGTTGAGGTAATTTTTTGATAGTGCTTGGATCAGTCTTAATTGGTTGTGGTATTTAGTAAACTTGACATGTTTAAGTTAGTGAATTTTTTGTAATCAAATCATTGGGCTATGCTATTTGTTGATATTTTATTCTTGTACAAGCTCATCTATGATATCCAAATTTGTTATAAGAATACATGCTAAAGATTGATTTGGATTAGATAAAGGAAATCAACTTCTCTACTTTGAGTATATTGGATTGGATCGGTAACTTGGTGACATATTCTGAATATTTGAAGACTTATCCTGGTCATATTAAAGATATTATCCTTGCTGGCTATCTTGCTAATTTGATGCGAAGATTGATTGTAATTGATCTTTATCTTAACAAACCTTTAACTCTTATATATTGAAAGGCTTGTATAGGTAAATGGTGTGGAGAATTTTAGCACATATTCTGTTAATTAGAATCTGTTTTTCAAAGTGCATTTTATAAGTAATCAAGTGACTTACTTGTTTTTGTCCTAAGTTCTCAAAGGGAAAAATTAAAGAAGAGTTGTTTAGATCTTAGGTGCAAAAGTGCAATTGCTAATTTGGTGAGTGTTAATGCTTGTACGATATCATTTTGGTCTCTAAACTTTGATTCTGTTAAAATATTATTATGTGACACTTTGAGATTGTACGATATTATTTCAGGATTGTGTCATATCATCATGTATATTTTTTTAAAAAATTATTACTTTTAATACCTTTTGTATTGTTAAAGTTTTATATATGTTTTGAAATCATTAAACGATAACTGACATTCTAAAAAAATCCAAGTTGAATGGCTAAATTAAAAAATACCATATTTTCAAACTAATATCAATAAAAATAAATTCAAAGACTAAATTAAAAAGTTGTTAAATTCAAAAACTAAATCCTATTTTATTAAAATAAATCTTGTAAATTTTTTTCCCTTTTGAAGAAAAAATTTTCAAGGGGTAAAAAATAAAAATGAAAACGGTAAACTACAAAGATAGTCACTTTTGTTTGTTTCAGATTACATTTTAGTGACTTATATTTGAAATATTACGTTTTACTCACTTACGTTATTGTTTTATTACGAAGTGGTCACTTTGTCGATAAGCTTTGTTACCTTTCTAATGACAATCCTACATGACAATGCAAATGAGTTTTAAATAACAACTTAGATGTTCAATTGGGATGAGAATAATTCTTTAATTAAATAAATTTAATTACAACTAAAAAAGAATAACCTAGTTAGACATCCAAGTTGACATTTAAAACCTATTTGAACTGTCATGTAAGATTGTCGTTAGAGAGATAATAGAGCTTAATAACAGAGTGATTATTTCGTAACAAAATAATAAGTAATTAAAATATAATATTTTAAATATAAATGATTAAAATGTAATCTGAGATAATAAATAAAAGTGATTATTTTATAGTTTAGCGAAACGAAAATAAAGAACAGAGGAAAAATTGTTGGGTAGCAATAAAAAACGTGTTAGTTCAGTCCAGTCCGGGTACGAAAACAAAGTTTGCAACCAAACAAAATCCAATCTTTGTGGCTATCCCCTCCTCTCCGTTCCTTTACCTTCACTCTCTTTCTCTTTTTGCAGTTTCCATAAACTGTGGTTCAACAATCAAACATGAATTACAAAATCAAAAGCAATATTTTGTCTTGTTGAGATATCAATTTTATCCAACACCTTCGACCACAACTTTGAAACTTAACTTTTTCTTTTCTTTTCTTTTCTTTTTTATGGCTGCCACTACTTCTCTATCTCTACTGCCTTCATCTCTTGGTTTTCCAAATGAACGCCCTTCCAGCACTTCACAATCCTCTTATTATTCTTGTTCTTGTTCTGTTTTCTTCAATGCTGGGACCCGTCTCAGGTCCCACGACAGCTTCGCTTGTGTGACTTTTCCTTCTTCTTCTACATGTTCTTGGAGATTCAATAATAGGGCTGGTACTCACCGTTTTGGGACCACGGTCGTGGCTGTTTCTGGGGACTATTATGCTACTCTTGGAGTACCCAAATCAGCTTCCGGTAAAGAAATTAAGGCCGCTTATCGTAGATTGGCTCGTCAGGTACTTCACTCAGTTCAATTGTTGTTGTTGCCCCCCGCCCTCTTTAAATTTTACAAGTTTATTTATTAGTTTTGCATTTCCTTTCTGGATTTTGTTGCTGCTGTTTTTTTTAGAAATAGTTAAATATAGTTCTAAGAGAAGATATTTTGTATTAGAGAAGGAAAAAGCTCTTTTCTTAGGTTTTGAGTTACGAAAAACGAGGAAAATTTTCCCAGCAGAACCCGAAACTCGGACTGAGAGTTCAAGGCTCAAGTTTTAACTGTTGGAATTGGTGGATATGAATGAATATTTAATGGGGCAAGACACTTGATTGTTCCTTGGATTGTTTTGGTCATATCATTTTGGCAGAAACCCATTTTCTTCTTCATATTTTGAGTGATTAAACTGTAACATATCATGGGTTATTCTAGTAACGTGAATTCACTATCAGTGTGAGGCGCTCAGCATTATTGCTCAATGCTCTATCTTTTCTATTGGTTTTATAGAAGGGCATGCATCGGGTTACAATTACTTGGCAAATTTATTTTGTGTTTAATTTAATCTCATTTGGCCTATCTTTTTCCATTGTTTCTTTGAACTATTCCAAGTTCACTTGTTGTAATCTGTTGCTAGTCATAATATCAGTGGCAGAATAGCTACCACTAGGAATCAAATTGTACTTCATGCTCCACTATCTCAAGCTGGTGTCTTTTATATTGTTCTTTGAACTTTCTAATTTGGCTTAATTCAATCAAGCTATGGAACCCTCGGAAATAACTCTGCCAAGAAGGTGAAGTGGTGTTCTTCCTAGTTTGCTGGTTTAATTTCATTATCTCTTTCTATTTGTGAATGTGCTCTCATATAAATTTGAAGCTACTAAGTTTGTATTGGCACTGTGAACATTAATGAATTGTCTATTTCTTCACTTCTGTTTCATTTGTCTTGGTAATCTGACATTGTAACTTTTCATCCTCTTTTGAAGTATCATCCTGATGTCAATAAGGAGCCAGGAGCAACTGAAAAGTTTAAGGAGATTAGTGCTGCATATGAGGTATGTGCAAAAGGTTTAGACCAAAGTGTTGTTACAGCATGGAACATTTTAGATTATAAGGACAATGAATACCAGCTTTCTTATTTTTTCTTGTGATTTGTGATCAATGATATGTCAAGCTGTTATTTACCTGTTGGGTGAGACATCTAGGCTAACTCATGTAGGATGCCTATAAAGTCCTCTCAAACTTAACAACTTCAGAATCCTGGTAAAGGAGGAATTAGATGTAAAGCCCGTTGAAAAAGCATCTGAAATTTTCTTTCCCCGCAAACTAAATTTATTTGACTATTTCGTCCTTGGGAGGTGATAAAACACGTATGATATACATTCTTCTTTGAATAAGGAAGCAAAAAGTGAGTTTTTATTGTGTCAAGTTGATTAATTGTCTTTCATGATGAGTTTATTAATGCATTGTTGATACTGATTCAACATGCCTTGAAATATTAAGATTCAATTCTATTATTTATCCTATTATTGGATATAAAAGTCTTGATATTTATCATGTTGGTCAGCACAATTGTTTTATATTTTAGTCCTCTGTTAGCGACATTTCAATTTGTGGAGCATGGAGTGTTGCAAATTTTCTTTGCTAGAGGTTTCTTTAAAAGTACATTACCATGTTCAAATTTATTCATCATGTTGTTTGTTGAACAATGAAGTGCAACACTGTCAGGTGTTATCAGATGATAAAAAGAGAGCTTTGTATGATCAATATGGTGAAGCTGGAGTCAAGAGTGCAGTAGGGGGCCAGTCCAGTGCTTATACGGTACGCATCTACTATGAGATTTTCTAATTAAGCTTGTACTCATAAGTCATAATTGCAAAGGATATCTGGTTGGCATATGCTTGGAACTTTAGACATGCTTTGCCTTGTTTATTACTTCACGGGAAGGTAATTTTGGTTATCCATTTCAAAATATTTGGTTGCCCAGGTGTAAGAATATTGCCTCTTAACATGTTGAGTTCAAATAATCATTGTGAGATAATCATTTTTTTCAGACAGCCTGTCTGAGTCATTATTTCCTTGTACTTGCCAATTTGTGATCTATGTCTACCTCTAAGCAGCGACTTCTTTTTTTTTTGCATAGTCTGCTTTATGTGTAGGGTTTTGACTGTGTTTCACAATAGATGGGGAAATAAAACTGTTATGCACCTATTATGTTGTGAAATGTCATGATTGATGCTCTACTAACTAGCATGCAATTACCTAGGCAGCACCAAAGACTCTCGACTTCTGTCTGTCTAAGTAAAACTAAGACATTAATTTTCTTTTCCTGCAGACTAATCCCTTTGATCTCTTTGAAACATTCTTTGGACCAAGTATGGGTGGTTTTCCTGGCATGGATCAAACTGGATTCGGAACAAGCCGTCGTAGTACGGTTAGTAAAGGTGATGATATACGGTAAGTTGAGATCTTTGTTTGATGTTTTGATAATAGTTACCGGTCCTTGATTATTCACTTTGTTTATAGTGAGTGTTGATTGACTGATTGCTTTAGCATGTTTACCAAGCTTGGCTATGGTCATCTCTATTTCCAATCTGTAGCATTTCTTGTGTTGCTGACAGTGTTTTATTGCCTTGTGTGATCACACTATTTCAATCTTTCATTTTCTAATCGTTTAATTGTTTTCATGTCATGCTTAAATCATGCTTCTCTCTGCTCTTTTCTTTTTTATTTAGTACCAGAAAAAATATAACCAGTCAAACCAACTATATCCAACTAAATCCCATCCCATCATCCTATCACTTACCTAAGTGCTCTTTTTGATAAACTTCAAATATGTCTTGTAAGTTTGTTTATGAAGAAATTTCATTTATGTCTGATAAGCCCTTGGTAATAATGTTAATAAAATATTTTTTGCAGGTTCTTGTATATGTTCTCATTTTTCTGTATCTATGCATCTATACATCCTTTTTCAAAGGCTTTTATAATCGATATTGTTCTGATAATTCTAATATTTTCAGTTACGACATTACTTTAGAATTCTCGGAGGCTATTTTTGGAGCTGAAAAGGAATTTGAGCTTTTCCATTTAGAAACATGTGAAGTTTGTCTTGGAACTGGAGCAAAAGTTGGGTCAAAAATGAGGATATGCTCAACTTGTGGTGGAAGGGGTCAGGTTATGAGGACTGAGCAGACGCCCTTTGGCTTGTTTTCACAGGTAATTGGAAATTTTCTTGTCCAATTGGCTCTTGGTCGCCTTTTTTCTTGGGGGCTAGGGGGTACTAGGCATTTTATGATCATTTCTCATTATGGCATTTTCTACATTTTAAGTGTGTAATATCCTTTAAGATCAGGACCTTGGTGGTACTAGGCATTCTATTTAGTTGTAACAATGAACTACTATCTGCTTGTTATACATAAATTGTAGACAGTGGTTTACTGGAGGTGGGTTCACTCACTGGTACTTGAGTTGGTCACATTGTATACTAACAAATCGGAAATCATATTGTGAAGAAAAGAGGTTTAAGTGGAGAGTTTGACTCCAAAGATCAGTTTTGGACAAAATAATGTCTACTGCTTTACCACACGGGAATAGTGATAGAGCCATGTTGGTACTTGGTACATGGTTAAAATTCCAAGAACAAAATGATAAAGCCTCTTAAGGATTAAAAGATAAATTTGGAAGACATTGCCAATGAACTTTTCAATCTCATCCGTACTGATGATGCTATTGTGTAATGGATTACATTCATTTAAGTTGTAGTAATTTATTGATCCCAATTGATGAATTTGACTTGAAAAGCAGAGAGAAAAAACCTCCCAGTACCTTTTTTTTTCCAGTGCAGAACAAATAGATCAAAGGAGGCATTGAACAGGACGATATTTGTATTGAATATAGAGACCTTTTAATGTGTCTGATAGCCTGCTAGATAGGGAAGCAATCATGTTTAAAAATAATGATTTGGTTGTCCTTTTTCCCTCCATGGTTTGCAGGAGGGGTGAGCAAAACTCGATTCGAATCGAAAAATTCGAAAAAAATTTCGAATTTTGAATTATTCGAATCGAGTTGAATTTTTTTTTCGAATTTTGAGTTCGAATCGAGTTTAATTTTCGAATTTGAATTATTCGAATAATTCGAATAAACCGAATAAAACTATATTATTTTTAATTTTAAATTTATATTACCCAAACCCAATACTCAGGTCCAATTTACTATATCCATTTTTCCTCAAAACTCAAACTATTTATCTTACTCAATTTTTTCCCCTAATATTTAAAACCCATCAACAAATTAAATCCAAATATTTTTAAACCCAAATATAATTTTATTCCTAAATAACACTCATAAACAACTCTTTTTTGTGTCTAAATTTATTGTTCCTTTTTGTTTATTGTTATTATGTTAGGTGTACTTATTTAATTTTTATTTGGAAAAGAAATTAAAGATATTAACTTTGTAAACCCAAAATCTATTTTTTCTTCCTAAAAAAAACCCCTAAATTAAAACCCTCAAAAGAATAATCTTAAGCTATTCTACAATGGTTTTGTGTTATTACTGTTCGTTTATTTGACTTTTGTTGTGTTGTTTTTATTTTTTGTTTTGTTGTTTGGAATGGTGTTGCCGTGTAGGTTTTCACTGTATCTTGGATTTTTGCTTATGTTTTTTTATAATCTTGTTATGTTATTGTTGTTACTTGGATTTACGTTGTTTACTTGAACTTTTACTTATTTTTTTTATTATAATCTTGTTGTGTTGTCATTGTTTACTTGGATTTTTTCACTTATTTATTTTAATTTTTTGTTGTATAGTCATGTTTAAAAACTTTAAATAAAAATATTTTTTTTAAAAATTACATAAAATTAAACAACACCAAATTAATTTTTTTAATTTAACTCGAACAAATATATTCGATTCGAATTCTATCTCACTCGACCCAATTCGTAAAAATTTCAAATCGAGTTAGGATGATGAAATAGGATTCGAAAACTCGATTAACTCGAAAATTTTTTATTCAATTCGATTCGATTTGATCAAATGCTCACCCTTAGTTTGCAGTTCCAATCTTGATTTCTGATCTGAACCAATGTCTGATGATTTTGTTATACGATGCTTCTTATAAAGCTTCTCCATTGCAATATGTTAGGTTTCTGTTTGTCCAAATTGTGGTGGGGGTGGTGAAGTTATTTCTGAAAACTGTCGAAAATGCTCTGGTAAAGGACGTATACGAGTTAAGAAAAATATCAAAGTCAAAGTTCCTCCTGGGGTTAGTGCAGGCAGTATCCTCAGAGTTGCAAGTGAGGGTGATGCTGGACCAAAAGGGTACGTAGATGGACTTTTTATTGTATATCTAATATTGATGAGATATTCGGGTATTAAATGCCAATTGCATTCTGAAGTTACATTTTTAATTTTCAGTTATACTAGATAGTTTCTTGCTCTTATAATTTATTATTGGATATACATAAGCTTATTTCTGTCATCCATAATGACCTGATATGAGAGTTGCAGCTAGATTTCATGGCAGGTGTAGATTTATATTTGTTACTTTTAGGATACAACATTAGTTTATTGGCTAATTGTAAAATTAGGGAACTGGTGGTTACCTTCAGGAAGTTAAAATACTAGCCAAAACTATATCTTACATCATGACAGCCTGTTCATGTTATATTGAATTTTAATATGCATGGGAACTTCCAGTCTTACATTTTAAAGTTAAGAATGGTGAAGTTTGGTTTTAAGCTGCAATGATAGTGATGTTCCTTTTCTCAAATTCCTTGACATTTTGGAATGACATTAACTTCTTACACTTGTACTATGATTCTACTGTATTTATTTGGTGTGGATGGTCCCTTTTTTTCATTGAAGTATTGTCACAGAAATGTTATTATATTGTGATTTTAACCCTTCCACTTTATTTCTTTCCTTTTCTTCCCAATTAGTGTTCTTTTGTGTTTTTTTTAATGAAGTAAATCTATTAATATAATATTTTCAGGGATGTTGTCTCATGTCTCAAATGGTTACATTTTGCTTTACTACTTTAGATAAATTTGTTTATGTAAGGAATAAAACTTACCATTGAGTAGCTAAGAACTTTTAGCTGCAGAAGTAGGATAAAGGAGGCTGTAGTCTTAGGTCTTAGATATTTTTTGTTGTTGAGTATAAAAAATGCTCTGGTTTTAACAGGGGCCCTCCAGGAGATCTCTATGCATATCTAGATGTTCAAGAAGTCCCAGGAATTCAAAGAGATGGCATAAATCTTTTGTCAACAGTTTCCATTAGTTACCTTGATGCCATACTGGGGTCTGTTGTCAAGGTAGTTCCTCACTATTTTTTGCGTTTATCTTACATTCATGCATTAAATTTTTTATGCTTTAGTTTTCATATTAATTCTTATAAATTAAAGAAATGCATAAAGTTTGAATGAAAAAGCATATGTGTGTATTTATAAAATTAATGCGCAACTTTGGAGAGTAAAAGCCTGCATCTACATATCTCTTTGATCGTCTGGTTCTTATCTGGTTGATAATTGTTTCCAGTATTTTATTTTATTACATTACTTGTAAGCCCATTCCTATCTTCCTTATGAAATCACATTCTCAAGGTGTCATCCTAAAATGCACTGCACATAGCTTCAATCAGGGGGACAGCATGATGCATGCTCAAGTTACTCATCTAGGTTCTGCATCACAGCCATATGCCATTTTATGCCAGGGAGTTTTTGCCAAGTCTCATCACTGCCCTGCACAGTGAAATGTTTTCTGAGCTATATCTGCTACTTTTTTGTTTTTTAACAAGATCCAAATATGTATTTTTGGTGTCTTTTGTTCAATCAGCAAGACAGCCATATGGCATTTTATGACCCTCCAAATACGTGTAAAAATTTTAAAAATTTTAAACATACCCATGTCGGAGACATGCCTGTATCTGACACACTTGAGTCCCAGTAACATACTTGGTGTAACTTTATTCTTATTTTCCCTTAACTTCCTTTCACTTAAACAGGTTAAAACAGTGGAAGGGATGACTGACCTACAGATCCCGCCGGGGACTCAACCAGGGGATGTATTAGTACTTGCAAGGAAAGGCGCACCAAAGCTGAACAAACCATCTATACGTGGTGACCATTTGTTCACTATCAAAGTTAACATACCGAATAGAATTAGGTATAAGATAAATTTTTATTAGCATTTAATTATGTGGAAATAGGATAGCTGAACTGCATTCTGAATTAAATATATCATTTGACTCTCTTTTATATTTTCTTTCTAGACCATATGAATTATCTTCAGCTTGGTAAATTAGACTAGTAATAGACTCATAGATCCTCCGTTTTTCATTAGTAATAAACACGTCTTCTTTGTTAAATTAGACTAGTTTATAATGGTGTGGCCTGGCCCGACCTGACCTGTTATTGACCAACCCATTCCCTCAATGTCTCGGATCTATTGAAATTAGTTATTTCTAGTAACTTCATGCTGTAATTCTTCCTTGCATGCAGTGCTAAGGAGCGAGAATTGCTTGAGGAACTTTCCTCTCTAAGTAATACAAATGGCAGCCGCTCTCGAACTCGCCCTAGGACTCAACCCGCAACTGCAAGTAAGCAATTGCTTATGCCTTGTGAAAATGACTTTTTGTTTATTATTTAAATTGCTGAATTCATATGCACTTCACTGTTACATATGGCCTAAACTTTTAACATTTATTGAGTCAAATATATTGCGACACTAGCATGTCATCGTCACCATCTGGGCCATATGCAAAAGTTGTATTCTTTGTCGTACGTTCCGCAAGATCATAGTTTATTGCTTGGATTACACAAATTTAGCATTCTCATACTGATGCAGCCAAAACTAGTGAAAGTAAGGTTAGTACCGATGGAGAGAAAACTGAAGAAGTAGCAGCAGATGAGAATGATCCGTGGACAAAGTTAAAAAAATTTGCCGGGTAATCTCTCTTACTCTCCACATGTCATGTGTGTGCATGCGTTCTAACATGCTTACCTTTCTTCATGCATGTGCTGCTATGGATATGATTATATAGATATACAATTGTTCAGATTTCCCAAAATGGGAGCCCCACCTGTGTCAACCCGGCATGACACGGATAATAATACGGAATATGGGTCAAATCTGTCGGACTCTTTGTGACTGGGTGAGATGAAAAGGAAGAAAAAGAAAGAAGAAATGACAGAAAGGAAAAGAAAAGATATTAGATGAAAATCTGGAAAACTATTTGACAGAAAAAAAATATATAAAGATAAAAGTAAAGTATAGAAAGTATAAAAGATATAACAAGTATTATAATATTATATACTACTAGAACATTAGCATCACATATTTATCATCACCTGTTAATATTTAACCAAACCAATACTCGAGTCTTGAGTTTAACTTAATCGACAAGGATATTTAGACACATACCCATATCCATACCCAACATCTGTGTACGAGCAACATAGTATATAGATTAGATGTATAAAAGAAACTTGCAATTAAGCTTTATTTCTTTGGCTTGGGACATGGAATTTCAATTCAAGATTGATGCATGGGGTATGTACGATAGTGGTGCAAGATCCGGTGAACCATTGCTCCGTACCTTGTGTTGCATGTTTTACCATTTTTCATTCAAACATCTTCTGCAACAAAACCATTACAGCCACCATCTTCTTAAAATTTATCTCAATCTAGAATATGTGAAACAGATGCAACGAATCTTTTTTACCATTATTTGATTTAACATCAGTATCGGATCTCTGTGTCAATGTTTCCTCGCATTCATTCATTTTGATTGTGGATTTTGTCTGAGTTTCTTTGTTAGTTTCTGGTATAATGATCATAGAAAATGTGATGTGTTGCAGGTCGATTGCAAATGGAGCTGCTAAATGGCTAAAAGACAACCTCTAAATTGATGTCTCAGGAATACCTGGCCTTTGAGTACACTGTTTTGCTAAATATTTTGATCTTCGGATATCACCAAGGTGTCAACTTAGTTCGGGAATTTGCTTTAAATGCAATTTCCTGGTTTTGCGCTATAAAAGAAATACGAGGGGAAACTGAGCAAATTGTTTTAAATTTTTATTTTTTTTATGCAGCTTATTTGGAATTAAACAGGTGTATGCTTATTGTTTAATTAATACATTGACATGAACAACAAACGCTCTTTCTTATTGCAATTGAACTTGTATCCTTTTTTATTATTTCTTTTTGAAGTATATTACTATATTGGTGAGAAATGTCTCCTACGACGCACTTAGCTGGGCTGGTTCGAGGTTGGTTTACCCTTGATTTAAATAATAATAATAATAACAAGTCTATTTAATTAAATCAATAATTAAATTTATTTTCAAAAATTATTTATTAAATATAAGTAAACAATTTAATTAATTGAATAATTCAGAATAAAACTTAAGGAACAATTTTATTGGGTATTTGATAGAATAGTTACGTAGGAAAGTATAGAAAGAGTCTAAGTACATCAGCTCTTAGGCATAACATCCAATACTCGGATTCAGTCAAGCGTGTTGGGTGGAAGGCTTTACATGCAAAATTATAGATCATTTGGAAAATGTTTATTCATTGAAAAATATTTTTTTTCGAAAAAAATTATGGTTAAAAATGATTTTGAGGTTGTTTGTTGGAAATCAATTTGTAATAATACAAAGAATATCTAAAACGTTCAATAAATTGATATCAAATGATCGAGATGAGTGCAAAACAGGATTGTAAGTTTGTTCAAGTCGCAAATTTGTCTTAGGGCTTTATATGATCAGAAAGAAACTTGAATTTTGACACAACATAAAACGTAAACAAATCCAAGTTAAATCTATTTTTTTTTAAAATCAATTAAAATAAATAATTAAGATAAAAAAATAATTAAATAAATCAAATATTTGAATAATTAAACAAGAACAAAATAGAACAAAGAAAAAAAATAAAGAAGATAGATGGCGCGTAGAAGCCCTAAGGAGTCTTGGCAACTCGATGAATCCATAGCCCCCTTCAAATAGTTCTAATTTTCTCTCCAAGAAGGAGTAATTTTAAACAAAACTTTCTTGTTGACATAAAACTCCTAAATAACTTAAAATACTTAAAAATATCAAAATTTCGGAATAAATAAATAATGAAATAATATGAGCTAATAAATACAATATTTGACTCAAATATAATAAAAATTAAGCCTAAAAATCGAACTCAATATGATTTAAACTTGAATTAAAAGCCTAAAACTCATAATTTTCGTAATAATCCCTTCCAGAAATTCTGCTCGTATGGCCTTTACTAGAACAGTCTTAACTTGAGCTCCCAAACTCGAAATCGAGTGATTCAAAGTGCATTCAAAGCTAAGAGATAGATATTCAAACGCTATGAGATATCTAAGCCCATAAATGTCTAGATCCCATCTAAAACGTCGTCGCAATTTGACTAATCTTTTCAGCTTGAAAATTGGTAGCATGGTTGAATTGACTTTAATAAATTTCAACTATTCCGTGCATGTATCATTCCTATTTCCTTGAAAAGATTCATCCTCGCATAGTATTTTTATCAAATATTTGTCCTTAATTGGAGAAAATAAACATATAGAATATTGTAAATGTGCATGTGATCTGTTGGTTAGGTTATGGTGAATTTAATTTGGATAAAGAATGGGTGATCATATTGTAATAAAGAAAAAAAAATGAAAGTATGATCTATAAGTAATTATGTGATCCTTGAAATTAAGTATGAATAATGTAACTGTGCCATGAAGTAGCAGTATTATTACTACATCTCAAGTGTTGGTATCTAAAACCGAGGGTATCAATACCTATCTTTGGAGTATCAATACCTCAATGCTTAAATACCTACCTCAATGCTTAAATACCTATACATCGTAGGAAGGTACCAATACATGCTAACCGGTTGCATTATTAAGTGATTGGAGCTTAGCATGAATAGATGAATGATACTCTCTAATGTTATAAATCATTTTATAATAGACTAAAACATATGATTCTTAAATTGAGATTCGAGTGATCGATGATACTTTTGGATATCGGATATAATATTACTTATATGAGATTATTGAAAATCTAAGGAGCGTTACCATATTTGAAATTCAATAAGCACTTACAAATATTCTAAGCTACCAAAATGTCCTTAACTCCACTCCTTCCCTATTCAAGCTTCTTTTCTTTTGCTGTCACTTCCCTTTTTCACCACTCTCTTCACAACATATACATACACAATATTGATCCTCAAAACCATTCACTTAACACATATTGCAAATTCTAAACACATATCTTACCTAAACATACAAATTCAAACCTTTCACCACTTCGCTTATTAAAACTTAGAACTTAGTCAAGGATGAAACCAAAAAAAAATTTAAGAGGAGGAAATTAAATTTTAATTTTTAATAACTTATATTTTAAAGAGAGATGGAGGAATTGAAGGTCAAATTGGCAAGCTCTCTTCTACACTCCACTCGACTAGAGGAAGGAGGGATAAGTACGTTTTTCTTGTTTTGCCGAAAGTGAAACGAGGAGCTTGTAAAAAGAAAATTGTTCAAACGGTATGAAAGTGGATAAGCATCCAAATTGTTTGATTCACTCTTCCTCTTCTCCACGTTTCTCACCATGCATGAGTAGAATATGTGTGAGGCCCTTCTTCCCACTCACTCACCTTCTACAATTTTTTTTTTGGGGATTCCTTACTTTATTTGTTCGATTAAAGGTGAATTATGAATCTAATGCCATAGTTCTCCTCTTTTCACAACTGGTAAATCATCATATTATATTACTAAAAATTTTATTACATGTAAAAATCATGAATTTAAAATATAGAGATGTATTTAAAAAATATATACAATAAAGAATAAAGTGTATGATTTGAAATTAATTAAAACATGAAATATGTATAATATTAAAATAAAAAATAAACTAAATTATGAGTAAAACGAAATTTAAACATATAAATACATCAAATAAACACTACTAAATACACTACAATTATTTAGCACGATTTTGTCAACAATTATGAGTTTGTATTAAGTTTACTCGTGACATTAACTCAATTAACAATATTATTAATACTAAAAATCCTATTACGCACATATGCGTGTAGAAACCATGGATTTAGAACACATATTTGTGTTTAAAAATAACATGCAATAAATAATGAAACATATGATTTAAAACTAATTAATCATAATAACATATGAAATATGTACATTATTAGAATTAAAAAAATTAAATTGTGAGTAAAACGAAATTATTTATTATGATTCTCTCAATAATTGTTAGTGTCAAGTTTACTTGTGACACAAACTTGATTAACTTGTGCATATTAAAATAAAAATATAAAAAAATATTTTAAAATGAAACATTAATTAAAAGATGAATTTAAAATTTTACTAATCCAATTGGTGTAAATTCAAATCCCACCATATGCATATTTTATTTGATTTTTGTTAAAATAAAAACTAAAATACCCTTAAATAATATAATTTATTTTAATTATGAAAAAAAAACTTCTATAGTTTTTTAACCGAATTGATTACTCAATTGAAGGTGACTAACGCAATAAAACACTTAATAAATAATATAAATATACAAATAATGAAACTAATGACTCGTACATATTAAAATAAAACTATAATATAAATATACAACTAATGAAGACAATAACTCGTGCATGTTAAATAAAAATATTAAAATAAAAAAACTAAAATATCCTAAAATAGTATAACTTATTTTAATTACAAAAAAACATTTCTTTAATTTTCTAACCGAGTTGGTGACTCAAGTGAGAGTGACACCAACTCCTTAAAACACTTAATAAATAGTATAGATATTAAGAATTGTGACCATCTACAACCAAAATGATTGGGCGCATATGAAGAAGAGCATAATAAAAGTTCTCCAAATGAAAATCATAGTTCTTACGGGGACTAAGGAACATCGGTCCAGTCTTTGACACATTAATGAGTCATGGTACAAACAAAACTTCAATTCAGTTGAATGCATTTATAGCAGGAAAATGAGTTCACAAGTAGAAGCAGGATGTAATCCTGGCCCCTAAAAACTGCTACAACGTTCCATCCATGTGCAAGTACAATCTGGGAAGGTGGCTTCGAGGACGCTACAGCAGTTCTGAGCTTCACTAAGCCATATGTATCTCAAATCTTTTGAAACCTGTCATGTAAAAAGCAAAAAGCAATAATGGCATGAATTCCATATATGCCTCATGTTAACCCATATGTAAATCCTTTATACTAATCTTACTCCAGATTTTCGATATAATTTGTCATAATTATATTCCAATGCTAATATTAAAATGTTAACTCAAGGAGAGTCATAATTCTGCTTCTGTTGTGGAGATACTGACTTTCCGCAGTTCATTCATTTTTCTCCATTTATTTGGACACCAAAATTTATGAATTTGAGAAAAAAAAAGAGGGGAAGGGGGGGGGGGAGGGAGAAAACCCTGTTGCCATATGCTTACAGTGGGAAACGTGGCTCACAGAAGGCAAAGCTTAGTAGCTACAAGGAATGATAATGTTTGTAGTAGTGGATAGTGCAGTACAGCAATAAAGCTACCAGGCAGAAATCAATGGTTCCAAGTCACAAGAGATTACATACAAATAACTCCGAACTAGGTCCTAATATGGTGGGGATGGTAAATGTTGTAAATCCTTTTGTACCTGCTTGAATGATGTCAATCCTACAACTATTATTAAGACACATCATATGTGCCCAGGCTTGTATCCCACATAAGAAAGCACGGGTACTTATGTATGCAATCTTCTTGTAGGCTGTATGAACCTAGAATCTCCAGCCTCAATAACTAGCTTTTGGAGTTTGGTTCTCCCAAAGTCCATATCGATTGGTATTAAACGCAATCATAACGTCTCTTAGTTGCAATCATGCAGCGCAAGTGGTGACATTGGTATTGCAGTGCTCACCCAAGGCTTGGAAAAAATTAAGGCAAAGTCAACCCACAGTTCAGATGGTGACATCAATCCGGAAGTGTTTGCCCGGGGCTAGATTAAGCTATTGCATTGCCAACTCACATGAGCACCAAGATTGCGCAGCAGAGTGGACTTAGATCCCACCTAGACAAGTATGGGATTTCCTTGGTGGGGCTTATAAGGTCCTAGGTTCTACAACCTCGACAGCTAAGTTTTGGGGTGTGGTTTTTCAAATGTCCATATCAACACAAGAGCCCTTGCCTCCACTCTCAGTTCTCTCACTCAAGTACATTAGTGTTTCTTCTTTTAATTTACTCAAATCTTAATTTTTCACAATTTTTAGTGAAAACTGAATCTTATTTCTCGACAATAGAACTCTCCTACCTCATAAAAGGATCTGTCCATGGATCAGGTGGCCCATCTAGCTCAATAGCCCCAACCCAACCTAAGCTTGGACATGTGTTCTTTCACTTCAGACTTGCCTAGATTGAATTTAAATAAAACAAAAATATTTTTATTTAAAATTTAATTATTAAAATATATAAATATTAATCTAAAAATATATTTTTTAATATTTTATTAACTTATGAATAGTAAACCGACCGCAACCTGGCCAAACCCATGGATAGGTCCACTCATGAACAAATAGTTTAAAAACTGCGTAGTTATCATAAAATATCATATTGTTTCAACATACCTTGTTAGTATCTTCAGATCATTAAGAAGATGATACAAATTTACTTTTCTAAAACAACCATAAGTTACCGGGACCCTATTTTTCTTAAGCACTTGTCGAGCCATGTTTGACACATATGGAACATGGATTTTGAGTTATGATCCTCAAATAATATGAGAAAAAATAGACATAAATCTGTCAGGCACATACATCTGACTGTCAGCCCCAAACCCAGGTAACATAAATAATAACACCCATAATAAATGGACTAATAATAGGTAGATCTGGGTGAATCCACGATGCGAACACCCTTAAACATTCTTCTATAACACCCTCGCAGAAATATAAAATATTACAGCATCTTAGGTTTGACCTAGAGCTCATACCACTAATAGGTCAAGGTGTAAGGTTCAACATTTCCCCTGTATTTTCCTCCTGGTCGTGTCCTAAAGAAAAAGTTTTATAAACTTAAGAAAAAGTAGCGAGGAATAAAAGAATTGTGGCTTAAAACTTAAGTCGTTCACCAATACTGAGCAGAGCATCAAAATTGAATTAAATACTACCATGACAGGAAGCATACCTTGCTATGTTGAAGGTGACAAAGCACCATTCTCCAAATTAGCTTCCAAGTTCCAGCCTCTGCAATGGTGAGATTAATTAGGCTCCATGCTAGAAAAAGCCTAGTATGCAAAATGCACACCAACTCGAAAAGGTAGATACCTCTCAGCAGCTTCTCTCCTCAGTTCTTCTATATGGTTTTCAATATGAGAACAAGCAGCATGAATTTCAATGTTTTTCAGACAAAGCTCCTTCCATTGCGCAGACAAAGCATTGAGCTCATATGCAGTGTTTTGCTGATCAGTCAGATGAATTAATATGCTTATCAGCTTTATTAAAAGATTGCACCAAATCAAGGTAGGATGGGGCGTGTTTGAAATTAAAATCACCTGATGAAATTTTCTTTCACGGTTTACAGTTTCAATTTTCTCATTTTGCTGCTGAGCTAGTTTTTGCATTCTGCTGAGTAACAAGGGAAGAAAAAGAAAGAATATAGTGAGTATGTGAACATAAACAACAAAATATGCAGATAGCATGATCAGAGGACTCAGAGGCTAGCACTATAGAGTTTCAACCTCTCCAAAGTTCAGCTCTAAGTACAACTTCAGTTACCATAGCATAAACATCTTCTCCCATGGAAAACATTTTATCCTTTTTCCATTATCTCCATATATGCTTTGGTTAATACATGATCTACATAAGCCATGATTCACTAAGAACTTTTGACTTTATACTATGCCCAAATAAGTTACCATGATCAGCATATTCTCTGGGATCATTCTTCTTCCTAAGTTCGATAATTCTACCTAACACAAATTGATATTGAATCATGGAAAGGAATGTAACACATATTAACAAGCACGGAATTCCCCCCCCCCCCAAAAAAAAAAAACAAAGAAAAAGAAAAAAGGGGAAAAAATGAATAAATAAGCAGTGCATCAACATCCTCAAGTCCATTTCCATGTTGCAAAACCAAGGGCAACAGTTTACCATATATGGAAAAGCTGTTTTAGCATACAAACTAGACCTCTTCACCGAAACCATGGGTACCAAACGTGACACCAAATATCATCCTCTTTTTAAAGTCGAATTTATTTTCTTTTTTGTACAGTCCACATAACCTCAACTAAACACTTTGGGCACCATACTCATGTCAATATGATGTGACACAGGTACTGACACAAGATACGCGTCAAACACTCTGAAAAAATGGACTCTTCTTCTCACAAAGAATAATAACAAAGCTAAGTAACAGACATCAGACAAAAAGATTGCTTGCTAATGTAGTTGTGCAAATTGTCGATGTAAGATGGGCTTCCCTGCTCTGGTAACATGGTAGCTTAGGAAAACAAACGGAAAATGGGAACACTATCTTAGAGACAGAGTTACACCTGCTGTCAAAATGGAGAAAATTAGGTGGAATGTATGATAAGATTTTCTTCTATTGCAATTGGGCTTCAAAACTTTTAGGCCTACAATCATTACCTTAAGTAAATAATTATCTTAACCTAGCCCAAAAAGGACAAAAGAATTGAACCTGGACCTTTATATTTTTCTCGATGCATGAAGTCCAACTTCAGGTTATGAGTTTAACCGTGTAAGAGTTTAACTATTAAAAATAATTTAAGTATCTAAAGATACTAAATAAATTTTATGTATTAGAAAATGTACTAATATATTTTTTAGTTATCCTACATATCCATATCCTATTTTAGACACTTTTTATACAAGTCCAAAACTTTGGACTGTAAAGGTAGAAATCAACAAAAATGCTAAACTGTAAACCTGTTGAGGCCCTATGGAATCGAACAAGGTTGGTTTTTATGCTAGACATGCTTGCCAAATACAGCCTAAGGCTGTCACTTTAGCCAAGGAAAACAACTAAAATTTGATTCCCATAGATTGAGAACTTCAATATATGCCAACTGGTAGCACTATATCCTTCATATCAGAAAACGCATTTCTGCCATAAGTCTCATATACCCAAAAATGCAAAAAGACCAAGCCTCTTAGGTTAAATCTACCAATTCAAACAAGAAGCAAAACCACTTTCAATTTGCCATGAAAATAACATCAATGTTGCATTTCAAACGTGATATTAGGGAAAAACCTGGCCAAAAACCCTTCAAGTCGTTGGTTGTTCTGTCTCCAAATATCAGGGCCATATTTTAACATCAACTCCAAATTTTCCAACCTGAAACCAAGCAACGATATGCAAGACAAAAACCTTAACATTGCATGCAAACAGCATTAGAAGTTATATGTACAGTGTTAAATTTTCGGTGGAATGGCCCCCAAACTTCCCTAAATTTAACTGATGAGGGATTTTCATTCATCACAACCTGAATAAAAAGCAACTACTGCCAAGAAACTAGAGTCCTTAACGAAATAACACAGTAAAAATAGAAGAAAAGAAGCATGTGATTAATTTCTTAATGATTCACAGAAGCATGGAATAACAATAGCATGAAAGCAAGAAAAGGTAATTTCATAAAATATCCTAATCTATTCTTTCTTGCTTACTCAAATAACTAAGAGAAGAAACTGACCTAATTACTTGATGTTGCAATGAGCGCTGAGCTCTTTGAAGTGCCTGTTTCCAAGCAGTTTCATCGTTTCTCTTATTCATGGGCGGTGGTTCAACTTGATACCGTGAAGAAAAATCAAGGGTCACGGGTGGCCTACCCGCTCTAACGCGCTCGTATTCTTTGCCAACCATTGGGTGATGCTGAGATCCAAACATGGATTTTTAACACTTCAATAAAGAAAAACCTAAAGCCCAAATTGGGGGAAAATAACCTGAAAATTGAAGGAGGGCGGAGGGGGTAAATCCTTGAGGAAGTCAGCCGGCTTCTTGATACTCTTTCGCATCTCTTCTTCGACCAGTCGATCAACCTCTTCCTTGACCATTGGGTTCCCGTAGTCGTCGTCAATGTAGGGTAATGCGTCCAAAGTCTCGGCAGTGGAAGCAGAGGCCCATGGCCGAGCAGTTTCAGGCGGTGCCTCCAACATAAGGATCTCATCACCGTTGCCGCCCATTGTGTATATCTCTAGCTTTTCCCCTTCAACTCTCTGATACTGTTTCCCCTTAAGGGTTAGTAATGGTATTTACCGACCAAGCCACTTAAAATTTTAAAAGGTAGGGCTTAAAAACACTAAGAAAAATTGAGAAAAATCAATTAAAGTTAATTAAAAAAGGGGTTTGCCTCTAATCATATATATTATATAAAATATAACAAGGTGGAAAAACCTATATTGCGAATTTTTTTATTTTTAAATATTTTATTTTATTGTTTATTATTTCTTTAATTTCTTTAATTTGGAAAATTATTTATCTTTCTTACTAAATAATTTTAAAATATAAAATTATAAAATAATATTATTTTTATTTACCATAAAAGTACTGTAAATAAAGTGATAAATATATAAATAAAAATTGGACGAATGGAATACATTTAGTACAAGGCAAATATAATTTGTAATATAATATATTTGTAATAAATATATTATTTTCCCAACTATAATACTTAAATAAAACATGGATTGGCAATAAAAATTGGATGTCTGAATATATATTACTCAATACCTAAATTAAAACTATTTTAATTAGTTTATAATTATGTACTACACACGTATTAAATAAAATTATTAAAAAATTTAATATTGAGTGTAAATTGTTTAAAATTAGATAAAAATTATAAAATAATTTAATATGATTGGGTTTAATTTATAGTTTATTAATATCATAAAAATATAAATTTTAAATTATTGATAATATAATATTGATGTTTAATAATTATTAATTATTTGGTTTAAATATAATATAATTAACATATTTAATATATTAATAATTGGGTATGAAATATAACATATTATTGTTTAGTATATTGCACATGTATTAAATATAATATAAATTGTATTTCTGTATTATGATCCGACCACGTAATACTTCTTAGTATTAGTTAAACGTTGAATAATCATTGAGTCAATATTTATTTTCATTTTACTTTGCGTGCTAAAACCGTTAAGGACAAAATAAAAAAGATATTAATGAAATTGATGTATATTTTATTAAACCAACTTGTTTGAAAAATATAAATACATATAAACAAAAATATTCACTAAAGACAGTAAATCTTAACATAAACTCAATTGTCCAAGATAACATACTACGAAGCTAAAGATTTAAAATAAAGAAGGCATGTCTCGAGGCATGGCTTCTTTATCTTGGGACACAATCTTCTCATTTGATCATTTGAGTTGGGATTTATATATGGACTTCATGCTTGACCTCATACAACCTCAAGTCAAATTGAGTGAGCCCATTTGATCTTGTGAATGTGCATTTCATTCATATAATTTGGAATTTAAGATACATGCCACATTTATTTATTTAATTATCATGAAAATGAATGAAATCGGATTGAGTTGTTTCAACAATAGAATGTGACATTCCTCATTTAAATCTAGCGATAAAGTCATCGTCAGCGTTGGATTTCTTCTTATTAAAAAAGATTAAAATATTGATGATGCCGCCATTGAAATTTTTATATTGCAAATAAACAAAAAGAAAAGTATATTAAATTAATTAAAGAAAGGTTTTTAATTTTAGTTAATTAACGAAATTTTTAATGAGAATGATTAACTCAAGTTATTATTGTAATTGAAGTGATTAAATTAAAAAATATAATTAAAATAAAATGGATTCTATTTTAAGGTGATCTACAATATAATTTATTTGATGATCAGGAAAAGACATTAGTCTAACTTTCACAGTCGCGAAGTCCTGATAATCGTATTTCGTAGTTTCGAATAGGATAGGAACTCAAAAATCCCAGAGCCCTTCATTTCTTTCGTTTTCTTTTTCGTGTTTTACTAATGCTACTATTCACTATTATATATTTGTTATCTCTCAGCTGATATTTCCAAAAAAAAAAAGAAGAAGAAAGAGTAGAAAATAATTTTTGGCCTCTGGTTTGGGAAACCGAAAAAGGAGGAAAACATAGTGTGTGTGTGCGCGTGGGGGGAAATGACTGTGGAGGAATTTTTGAAGCAGTGCGAGCAGTCAGGTGATGCTGCTTACGCTGCCTTCAAATCGCTTCTGGAGAAGCTTGAGGATCCCAAGACCCGCACTGAAGCCCGGGTCTTCCTTTCGGATCTTCAATCCCGGGTCGGTTCCTCCGATGATTGCTTCCGCAAGTACCATTTCCGGATCCAGGACATTTACTTGGATCGGTATGAAGGTAAGAATGTATAAATCAAGCAACATAATCTAGCGATTTTAGCCTTTGGTTGGATTCTTTTTCTTTTTACGTTGCCTACAGGCGCACACATATACTGTACGGACACTAAATCCCACTGTATTCTGCAGTGGTTTCTGCTCCGTCTGTTTTACTTATGATTAACTTTCTTATAAATAGTCTGTGATATGCTTGTTGTGCTTTATAGTTAAAATATTTTGCACTATGTTCAGGCTATCAGGGAAGGAAGAAACTGACAATGATGGTGATCCCTAGCATTTTTATGCCAGAAGACTGGTCGTTTACCTTTTATGAAGGACTCAATAGACACCCAGATTCCATTTTCAAGGAAAAGACAGTTGCTGAGCTTGGCTGTGGAAATGGATGGATAACTATAGCCATTGCTGAGAAATGGTTGCCTGCTAAGGTGTTTTTTTCTTTTTGTACCCTGTCATTTTCCTTATGCATGGACAATTTAGGTATTCAATCCGAGTTATGAAGTTATGAATCTTTTTATGTGCCTGAATTAAACTCTGCAGGTTTATGGCCTTGATATAAATCCAAGAGCAGTGAAGGTTTCTTGCATAAACTTATACATGAATGCTTTTGATGAGAAGGGCCAACTGATATATGATGCAGAAAAGAAAACTTTACTGGATAGGGTGGAGTTTCATGAATCTGATCTGCTATCTTATTGTAGGGAACATGATATTCAACTTGAACGAATTGTTGGATGTATACCTCAGGTACTGTCACAATTGTCGACTTATGTGGTTTTAATATAGTAAATAATGAAGTTACATGAAACCCCTGTCCCACATTGCTTCCTGTAATTTTTTTTTCAGATTCTTAATCCAAATCCAGAGGCCATGTCCAAAATAATCACGGAAAATGCAAGCGAGGAATTTCTACACTCTTTGAGTAATTATTGTGCACTTCAGGTTGGATGACACCTTATTGATTCCACGCTAATTAATGTTTAGTGGGTTAGAATATTAATAATGTGCTACAAGCCCATATCTGACTAAATGCTAATGTATAGTTGTGGTTATGATTAAGGTTCCTCTGGACTGTAAACTTTACTTATAACCAAGACATACATGTTGTCTGCTGCTCTTCCAAAGAAATTTAGGGGTATTCCCTGCTCTTGTTGATTAAAAGAGTTGGAATAATGTGCTGACTTCTTGTATGGTAGTTTTCATCTAGAAATCTCCAGTGATTGGTTCCTGTCAATTCAGCTTGTAAGCTTATCAAGATAGTTGAACAACAGAAATTCATATTAGCAGCTTAAACTTATAATTAATCTAATAGGGGTGTAAGTTCATGTTATTGGCAAATGCTTGGAATTTTGGCTGGATGGTTGTAGTGTCATTGCATTTAATTATTTTTGTTTGATCAACTTTCATCTGGAAATTTATTAAATTAGTTAAATGTCTAGTAGACCCCTTTTAGTATGCTTAATAGGATTGTTTTAGGTCTTAGGTGGAATAACCAGGAGAATGATCTCCAAAGCTTATTGGTTTGAAAGAAGAGTAAAAGCAATGATAGGGACATGAGTTTAAGGCTGAAGGCCTTTCTCTAGGTTTTTCCTTTTAAACTTATTTGCTCTTTGACTTTCTGTGCTTCATTATTTTTTGCATTTTCGGTATGGCCCTGTATCCATGAACGCAATGTCAGTGGTTCTTGTAATATTCGCAGACCATTATTTTGGGAAAAAAAAAAAACCTTTACATCTATGAATAGATATCACATGCTCGATTATGCTTATAATGGATAAACTATAGTAATTAGTCAGAGTAGATATTAGTGTATTCATTCTTGTATCGGTTCATTGGTAGATGGAAAGAACAATGTTTGGGGGTTTCTATTTCATTTATTATTATATATCTAGAGTTCTTTCAAGATCAACTTGGCTTAACTCTGGAAATTTAGGCATATAACAATTTCTCAGGACACAAAATTTTAGAGCTTTTTCTGTCAAGAAAAAAAATTGCTGACTTTGAACTCTATCTTGTATTGTATCAACTTCATGGACTCTAGTTATCATTAATGCATGTTCTAACTTCTTTCAATCCTTGGATCATTCCTTTATCAATTATGCTAATGCAATAATATCTCTCACATCTGTAAATATATTTCCAAGTTACTCTAATAAAAAGAATAAGAAAAAAATCAACTTTATAATTTCATTCATTTTTCCTTTCTAGGGTTTTGTTGAGGATCAATTTGGCTTAGGTCTGATTGCCAGGGCAGTTGAGGAAGGAATTGCTGTCATTAAACCTACAGGTATTATGATCTTCAATATGGGAGGCCGTCCTGGACAAGGAGTTTGTAGACGCCTGTTTGAAAGACGGGGTTTCCGTGTCACCAGGCTTTGGCAAACCAAAGTTCTTCAGGCAAGTAAATCCCTTTTCACTTGTAACTATTTTTTCATCCAAATATAGTAAGCTAAGATCTTGTTACAGGCAGGGGACACTGATATTTCAGCCTTAGTTGAAATTGAGAAGAATAGTCCACACCGTTTTGAGTTCTTTATGGGGCTTTTTGGAGATCAACCTATTTGTGCTCGCACAGCATGGGCCTATGGAAAGGCTGGTGGCCATATCTCTCATGGATTATCGGTTTACAGCTGTCAACTTTGTCAACCAAACCAGGTGGCAATTTATCAAGATTTTGACTTTTAGAAAGTGGATGTTTCTTTTCTCTGATTGGAGAAAAATAAAATGGCTGATTGTTCTTTTAAACTGACAGATCAAGGTAATATTTGAATTTCTTAAAAGTGGCTTCCAAGAGATCAGTAGCTCTTTAGATTTATCTTTTGAAGATGATTTAGTTGCGGATGAGAAGATTCCATTCCTAGCCTATCTTTCCAGTGTTTTGAAAGAGAATTCCTGCTTCCCATATGAGCCACCAGCTGGATGCAAAAGATTTCGTAATCTAATTGCTGGCTTTATGAAAACTTACCACCATATTCCACTTACTTCTGATGTAAGAATACGTACTTGACTCTTTAATTCTTTCCCTTTCTTTTCTTTTTTCTGATCGACAGTATCAGTGATTTTTCCTGTGGCAATATATTAGTTATTTGCTCAAGTTTTGTTTTCTCTTTTGCAAATCCAAATTTTTGTCATTTCCTTTTTAATATTATTATGTGTTAAGGCAAATTAATTAAAGGAGAAAAGGCTGTGGCATTATTATAGAAATATGTTGAAAACCCTGTCCAATGTTTACATCAGATATCATATTAGGATGGTAATCAGTCATGTCACTGTCTATTAAAAGGAAATTCTATTGATATTTTTCTAAAAGATAAATAAATCCTATCTGTTTAATACATTGTTTTACATTTTTCTGGTTATTTTGTATGTCTTTTAAAAGGAGAAAATAATTGATGATGACATATTTTTGTTACTAGGACAACTCTCTCTTTAGGAACTTGATTGATTCCTTTATATTTTTAAGTGGTACAAGACTAAAAGGCTTTAATAAGGCAGTGAATGTAATTAATTATTCCCAGGGAAGTAAAGTAGGTTCGTTACTAAAAAACATACCTTTTGTCATGGATAAATTGTGTTGATCTATATACAACTCTAGGTTATCATGTTTTTTTTCTTTCCTTTCATGGTATACTTTTGCATTATATAACAACAATTAACTTAGGGCCATCCACTTGAGTTTATTCAATGGTTTATTCAGTATCCTTAGTCATATTCTGCTGTCTGATATAAGCAAAAGCTTTTAAGGCTATTCTTACAATGAATGATTGGGTAAAACCATTTAAGGCTATCCTATGATTATTTCTGGTCTTAGCGTTGTGATGCTTGATCAATAAAATGGCATTCAAGATGATCTTATGGCTTTGCCTTTCTTAATGCTACCAATTGTGGTTAATGTCTTTGTGGTTTCCTGCATTTTTATATTGAACTCCAAAAACTGTCAGGATTTGAATGCCAACAAGTGAAGTGGATTGAAAGTTCTTTAGTAATACTTGATGTAAGATTTTTATAGTACAATGGCATTCAAGATGATCTTATGGCTTTCCCTTTCTTACTGCTACCAAATGAGGTTAATATCTTTATGATTTCCTGCATTTTTATATTGAACTCCAAAAACTGTCAGAATTTGAATGCCAACAAGTGAAGTGGATTGAAAGTTCTTTAGTAATACTTGATGTAGGATTTTTTATAGTACAATGTATAATTTTGATGCAAAAATTTAAAATCTTTGCACATTGTGAGATACTTCACACAGCTGCAATCCTTGTTTTGTTTTCCTAATTTAAAGGGACTCTGCATCTTAATACTATGTTTTTGTTAAAGTAGTGCATGACCAAATGCTGATTTAGCATCTCTTGGTACCTTATCATCTGTTCTTCTGACATCTTTTTCTTTAATATGCAAGAATGTTGTTGTCTTTCCTTCAAGGACTGTGGCAATTGAGAATGCTCTTAGGCTGTTTTCCCCTCATCTTGCAATTGTTGATGAGCATTTGACTCGGAATTTACCCAGGAAATGGTTAACATCTTTAGCTATTGAGGTATGGCATATCTTGAATTAGGTGTGTAAATGACGCAAGCTAGTTGCTACCTTACTTAGGTATTTAAACTCAATTTGCTTACAATTGACTAAAGGCACTGAACAAGGATAAAATATCGGAAGGGGGGGGGGGGGGAGGAAGCATAGTCGTTTGTACCATTCCTATATCACATAGTTTATAAGTTTCGTTTCAGTCAATTTTGGTACATTTCGGTCAATATGGTTTGTACCGGTGCATATTTACCCTTACCATCTGGTGCAAAATTTTAATATTTTTTATATATTTTAGAAGTTCCGGTAAAAAAGAAACAACAATTGAACCCTAATATATATAAAATAAATAATATCCACATGAATAAATAAACCACCACCCAAGTCTTCAACGAGCTACCACCAAGACGCATAGGTTTACACAAACAGCATACAAAAACCAATCACAAATAAAATTTATAGAGTAATTTTAATAAAATATATAAAAGAATATTAAGGTCAAACTTTTATGTGAACCAAAATTCCAAATCCCTTGAACAAATATATTTTTAAATAATTAAAAAATAAAATATTAAGAAAAAAATAAATCCTAAATTTATAAACTCAAAAAGAAAAAAAGTAATTTAAAAAAACTTAAAGTAAAGAAACCCTAACAACAAAGTGGTATTGTGTCAATAGTGGATTGTTGAAGCAAGTGGCGTTAGTAAACTTTTGCAATTGTCTAAGAATGTTGAGAGGAAAAGATGATTCAATTTCTATTGATTTTGTGAGGTGTATATACACATGATATAGGATTTATAAGAGGAAATAAATCAATGTAAATGATCTAATTAATCCCTAATAATCAGCTAACTATTTGATTCTGGCTGTAGCACTCCCATCAAGCTGGAGCATAGATTTATCAGGCTCGGCTTTTTACATAAATGATGAACTCAATTTCCATTCAGTGCTTTTGTGAACAAATCAAGGAGGTGTTGTATAGAGCATAACTCTTACTTTCTTCTTGTTCAACATAGGAGTATGCTTGCTCAAGAGAAGGAAACAGGGTTTTTCTAAGACTTGAACCCTGATCTGATTATACTCATTGTTTAACTTGGCCAGAAAATCATACTCTCACTTATGAAACATTACTGCATCTCCAATACAATTTGCTTGAAAGTCTTGATAATAAATTAGCTCCTACCATAAGTTTCTTAGTTCAGAAAAATATTAAAAAATTGTCATCTCACCTTGCTTAGTACCGTGAACATTATTTCAGATTTCAAAACTTTGAGCATTATTCCCAATATGTGAGCAGGTGAGAGCAGCTGCTTTTCATATTTTTGATAGTGTTGAGCAACAAGTATGTTCTAGAAATCTAGGGTTGCATGGAATTGATGAGCCACAATAAAAAGAGAGCTTTCCAAGTCCCATTGATTGAAAGTGGGATTATTTGGCATGATCAAGACCGTGCAAGATAGTTGTTCCCATCAAGCTCTATGGAACTAATTTGAAATGAAGGGTTGTTAGAGCTGGTAGCAATAAGTAACCTCTTGTCATTTTATGAATGCAAGAGAAAAAAAAAAAGAGAATCACAAGCAGGAAAAAATGGAAATTCCTATAGGAAAAGATAGGCTGGTAATAGCAAAAAAGAATCCCAAAACAGTAGCTTAATACCCAGATGTCCAACCTGCCCCAAATGACATCAAGATCATAGGAGGTGGACTGTAAATATGCACCGAGCTTGACAGCAGCAATTGAAAGAAGGAACTCCAACAGAGTGGATGTTATGCACCAGCACGTTAGGTAGAATCTAGAAGCTAACAGAGGTGCATAAGGGCTCACGTGCAGGTTTGTTGGTCATGAAATCTGGGGTTTTGCCGGTGATGGGGTTCCGATTCCTTTGGTAGGGGTAGTGAGAAAAAACGGCGAGCCTAAGGGGTTAAGTACCAAAAATTTTAATCCAGGGTTTTGGGATTTCGAAAATTTTGAGAGAAATTCTTTCCAAATCTGGAAATTTTGCTTTGATGCCATGTTAAAATCAGAGAGGAGTATTGAAAAGAAGAGTGGGAGAAGAACTTCTATATATTGTTGATTGATTCAATGAGAAAAATATATAGGTACTTATATACTCAAAATAGGAGGAAAAAAGAAAATTAAATCCCTAAACATAAGCTAATTGAATAAATTGAATCGCTAGTAATTAGTTATATACAGTAATTATCTGCTGTCAAATTAGTCAACACCTCAAATTATAGTGAATAGAACATCAAGTTGTGGCCTATTAGCTGGGCGTACACCTTCCCAAAGAATAGCTTAGATTCAAAACACAATTGTACCAAAAAAGTATAGAGTAAATAAAAATTAAGCTTTTTTAAGGGAAAGGAAGGGATTCTCAATTTCCCTTTATTTTCTTTTGCTTAATAGAAAGGTCCATCCAATCTCTCTTACTTTCCTTTTTTTCTCTCTTAATCTAATCCAAACATATGGTTAGAGTCTGAAAATTTCTGAGGTGTTCTCCTTGATGGAATAGCTTTGGTTCATGACATCCCACATTTCCTTTGTCGTTTTGCAATTCATGATGTTTACCCCATTTCATTATTCACGGAATTCATTAACCAAGACCTGAACTTATTGTTTTCTGTTTCCCACTTTTTGAACTCTGGATCTTACTCATTTGGCTGATTTTGCATTACCAGTGAGATAGTCTTCTTTTCCTTCTATGAACATCATCATGGAATATGACCATTGGACAAAATTCTGTCCGTTAAATTTGTGACATGTGATCTGCTGAAATGTTGCTTCGAATCAATTGCTTGGACTTGGATTAATAGTTCGTGATGAAGCAAAGGTAACCTCAGAAACTGAGGTTTCACTTTTGCAGGCCATTCCGAATTTTGGCATTACGCTTTGCTAAGGAAAGATCAAGGTTCAGAGAGAGGAATGTTTGAATATTTAAATAGGCCCAATCCCCAAGGTTGGCTCATTGGTCGAATTCTCCCTAATACTATGACAGATTTGTGACTACAACCAAATATGCCTTTTATTAGAAAAATAACAATAAATCGAAACCTAAACAATAGAAACAACCTGAGAAGGAATGTTTGAATATTTCAAATTAATTCAAATCCTCCTAACTGATTTATTTTGACTGAATTAAATCAAATCAAATCAATTTGATCTGATTGGCAACAGACTGGTGGTACTGGAAAGAATCTTATATCGCTTAGGTTTCTTTTGCTTCTTCTCGAGAATGTATGTAGAAGTAGAACAATATGTGGCTCCCTCACTTCAAAGTTGTACACCTTAATGTTTTACCAGTATGTTTCCAAACAATGTCCACTCCCACAATAAAATTCTCTTCACTGAAGTACTAACTTTAGGTAGGTTAAAATTTTTAATGCAAGCAACGAAATCTGAAAAGTGGACATTCACTTTGAAATAGAGTGAGTACAAATTAGAGGGGAAACCAAAGGTAACCAGAATCAATTAGGGAGAAACATAGGAAATAGGGAGAGAAATGGAAGATTTAGGGGAGAAAACTAGAAAGAACAGATAGAGATAAAACATCAATATTTAGTCTCAAATATTCAGTATCCAAAATCTTCTTAAAACTGAAGCATTTTATGTTAAACAACTAAATCCTAATGCCTCGCGTGGTCACTAGTGTAATAACATGAGGAAAAAACTTATTTATATTAGACATAAAATAAAGAATAGTACACATTTAAACTTATATTAGAAAGATTGTAGAAACTCTTGTAAAAAATGAGAAATGAGCGAAAATTTTTCCTTTCTCTTTGCTAAAAATAGGGCATAGGAGTAGCTAAATATTACCAAATGAATTAGTTTATTGCTAACTCATAAACTAAAACATCTGTAAAAAATAATACTCATACCAAATAGTATAACCACGCAAGTCAAATCCCCATTGTATAGTAACTGATTCTTCATCGATATAGTTGCCGAGCTTGTATATTTATGTTGCAGACTGCAGAAAATGGCCTGTCGGATGATGTAGTTACAGTCATTGAAGCACCACGCCAGTCAGATTTAATGATAGAGCTTATAAAAAGGCTGAAGCCACAGGTTGTGGTTACTGGGATAGCTCATTTTGAGGCTGTTACTAGTTCAGCCTTTGTGCAACTATTAGATGCCACCGGAGAAATTGGGTCTCGCCTTTTCTTAGACATATCTGATCACTTCGAATTATCCAGCCTTCCAGGTACCATTGGGGTACTAAAATATCTATCAGGAAATCCTTTGCCATCACATGCAGCAATCGTTTGTGGCCTGGTAAAGAATCAGGTATATTTTAAGGAAACTAGGTCAATCACAATGGGGATTTCTATTTATGTGGTTAAATTCAGTAGCCATTGACTTGACTATCAGTTCTCATCTCTTCCATTTCTTTTCAGTTTGTTATTACTGAAAAATTCATTTTTTTTTGTGATAAAAACCTCTTGACAGGTTTATTCAGATTTGGAAGTTGCCTTCATAATTTCAGAAGAAGAGGCCATCTTGAAGGCCTTGTCAAAAACTGTTGAAATACTTGAAGGGAATACCTCATTGATTAGCCAGTACTATTATGGTTGTATTTTTCATGAGCTTCTATCTTTTCAACTTACAGACAGACATCCACATCTAGAGGTTTGTGAATTAATTCTTGAGTATATAGAAGAGATACACCATGATTCCATTGAGCATGCATACTATACTGGCAAAATTGTAGATAGATTTCAGATTGACAACAAATGTTACTGGGACTCTTATCTCTTAGTAGCAGGAAAAGGCAAGCACTAAAACATCTCCTTGATCTAAAAGTGTTAGTTTGTTAATTGACAAACTTGAGAGCGAGCTCAGTTAGAGTTCTTTATAGTCATCTATGAAGCTTAACAAATGAGTTTGAATAGTATTCCAGGCTCGGTAAAAAAACTGAGTTAAAAAATTGATATGCTCAAGTTCAAAACAAACTGTATAAGCCATTCATGACAAGCTTGATAGTTTGTTTTATCTGCCTTGTTGACTCCTATTAGCTTTGATGTCTTTTACAATTAGCACAATTCAATCCATTATTTATACCAATCAAAAGTAGATATATGGTAGATTAAAACCGTCTGTATTTATAAAAAAATATTATTTCAGAATAACTAATTATGTGCTGTTTAGCTTAGACTGAGAACTTGACGAGTGTTGTGTTTCACTTAGAGCTTGTATTTTGATTAGATTCCGGTTAAATCTGCTGCGTTGAGCTTGAACAAAATTTATTAAGCTTAACTTGAGCTTGAATTGTTCAAGATCTTTTGGGTTAGCAGAGCTGAGCCTGATGAAGGAAGAACTCAGAATGGCTTGCTCATAATAGCCCTGGATGAGGAGCCAGGGAAAAGTTTTGATTTGTGATTTCTAAAAGGTTCTTTTATTGAACATTCATCAATGGTTTTATTGTTTATCATCCTGCCTGAAACCAAACCGGCAGTAGAGGAGAAGAGAACCAAAGGGATAGTATGAATTAAACACCCACACACCCGTGCACCCCCACTATGGCATTTTTACATAAATTTATAACCATGCCTTGTTATTTCTGAATCTAATATTTCTCAGTGGTGAAGCTTTTTCTACCTTCTTACAGAGGAGATCTGAAAAGTCCAAATCAGTTGAGGTGATTGGGTTTGCTACTTCTGCAATCTCGGTCCTTAGTAATGCTGAATTATCCATTTCTGATGATGGGTGCCCCCTCGTACATATGGATGTGGATCAGTGGTTCCTTCCTGTTCCTTCTCCGGTTAAGGCTGCTATCTTTGAAAGTTTTGCCCGGCAAAATATGACTGAGTCTGAAATTGATGTTACTCCTTGTATAAAGCAGTTTGTTCAGACCGAATATGGGTTCCCAACTGATAGCAGCACAGAATTTATATTTTCTGACTGCTCAAAAGCTCTTTTCAGTAAGCTTGTCCTTTGCTGCATCCAAGAAGGGGGAACTATGTGCTTTCCTGCTGGCTCAAATGGAAATTATGTCTCTGTTGCCAAATTTTTGAAAGCGAACACTGTACATATCCCCACCAACTCTGAGCGAGGCTTTAAACTGACAGAGGATATACTCATTAGAGCGCTTGAGACTATGAAAAAGCCATGGGTATATATTTCTGGTCCAACAATCAACCCAACTGGCTTGCTTTACAGTAACCAAGAGATGGAAAACATTTTAAGTGCATGCGCAAGATTTGGGGCAAGAGTGGTGATTGATACTTCATTCTCAGGACTGGAATTCGAATATGAAGGTTGGGGTGGCTGGAATCTTGGGAGCTGTTTGTCAAAAATATCTTCCTCTGGCAACCCCTCTTTTCGTGTTTCTCTGCTTGGAGGGCTGTCTCTGAAACTGCTTAGTGGAGCACTCAAATTTGCCTTTCTGGCTCTAAATGAACCACTTCTAATTGAAGCATTTCATAGCTTTCCTGGCTTAAGCAAACCTCATTGTACGGATAAATATACAATCAAGAAGTTGTTGTTTCTGAGAGAGCAGAAAGGAGGTTTGTTGGATGTTGCTATGGAACAAATAAGAATTTTGGAAAACAGAGCTAAGCGTTTAAAAGAGGTAACTTTTCTCCCCATTACATCCCGAGGTATTTGCTCTCGTTGTCTTTGTGATAGAGTACTAAATGTATTTGAATATATAAGGGATTGCGATATGATATTCTTTATTCTTTTCTAAATTAGTAAGAATCTTAAATAAATAGTGCATTCTTTTATGAACAGGAATTCAGAATTTAGACAATATAGCCTGTGTATTTCCCTGTGCATATAGGCCGTCAGAGTCGAACATTCCTTTACATTTTTGTGATCTTACCTTTTCTCCTGTTCTTATGCTTTTCAAACAATTGTTTTTTTGGATAGAATATACATTTCTAACACTTTTGTATCTCTTAAAATGGTGTGAAATATATAGTTAAATACTTAAAGCAGGTGTGGATTTAAATCTTACCACTGCAAGAAACAAGGATTGAGCTAGAGCAATAACTAAACTGATATTTCTAACATCAAGTTACTGCCTAATCAAGTTTATCCTATACTTTGGAATGTCTTATTTACTCTCCTTGAGTGGATTGTTTTGAATGCTAGTTTTGTAGGTTGTATTTTCTTCTCAACCTTAGCAGTTAACTTCTCTTTGCTACTATTCTTGTAATAGGTCCTTGAGAATTGTGGTTGGGATGTGCTTAGACCCTGTGCTGGTGTTTCCATGGTGGCAAAGCCCTCTTTCCTCGGGAAGGCTGTAAAGGTCAACCATTCACTTAAACCTACAGGCAGTGGTGAAAAAGATGCCACCTGTGAAATTAAGCTAACTGATGCATCCTTGAGGGAAGCCATTGCCAAGACAACGGGCTTGTGCATCAACAGTGGATCATGGACTGGAATTCCAGGCTACTGTCGCTTCACCATTGCCTTGGAAGAGGGTGAATTTGAGCAAGCATTGGCTTGCTTAGTCAAATTTAAAAGCATAGCCGATAACTGAATTATAGTATCATTATCTAAGTCTTTGCTTTAACAACAAAAGCATATATTTGGTTGGGCTTGTGCTTTACAAAGCTGTGGTTTCCTACCTTGTGAACATTCTTTAAGCAAAAGATAATGGGACACAGTTCATGATTTTAATTTTTTTTTGTGTGTGTGAATGTCTATCGATGTCACGGGGTTAGAACTTTAGCTTAACAAATTGCATAGTTTTAGGCAATTTTTTGAGTTTAAATCTTATTTAAGTAAGCTTACTCTCGAGAAATGAGATTTCTAATTCTAGAATTTATTGAAGCTTTGAACTAATTAGCTGATATTTTTACGAAACTTTTAGACAAAGAAAGATTTTAAACACTTAAAAGAGAAATAGGTATTACCACCTTACCTTGAATTTGTGTTCATATATGTTCTTGCACTTTAATTTTCTTTTAGAATATTTTATGGCTTAAAATCATTTGAAAAGGCATGAATAAATTTTTTTTTAAATGGCTCTATTGTGCAATTAGTTAGGGGAGTTGTCTTTGCATCACTGATTTATTTTTAACTCATTTGGTCTAAGTTATATTACTATTGAATGCCTTTGATTGTGATAAATTAGACTTTATTGAATGATTAATATTTAATTTTTGCATTCTCTATTTCATATGCATCATACTCAAATTTTGGCATTCTTTAATTTCGTTTAGAACTTAAAATTCATGTTGGAAAAATTTTCATACACTTCAAAAAACAGTTTCAGCATTTTATCGATACTTTTTTTAAAAATATCTGAGTATCGATATTCGTAGGATTTTAAAGGTACCTACAGCGTGTTTTTCAACAGTTTAACCAAAACCTTAAAAAATTTCCCTTTTTCAAAATCCTCTCAATCCCATTCTTCAAAATCTTCAATTCCTTCATCTTTTCTTTAAAACCACACAAATCAATCTACATTATCATTTTTTTATAAGGATTCTTCAAGTTTGTTCTCAAATTTCACAGTTTCAAAGCAATTTCGAGGTAAAATCTTTATTTTACGAAATTTGTTGAGTTTTTATTAAATTGTTGGTTAAAAATTGTGTTTTTGGGTTGACTTGGAATATACACTTGTGCTTTCATGCAGGAGGTTGCCTAAATTTAACCGAACTCTTAAATTTTTTTCTTTAAACTTATTGTCCACGAAGTGTTCGATAAAATTCCCCAACCAAGAATTTTAAGTGCTAATAAGGTCAATCTTGTCTAGTTAGCTAGAATATCTGTTAGGAAATATCCTTGTTCCGATCCTTCATCTTCATCTAGTGGTCAACCCAATTCTTTTGATGATTGTTTTAAAGATAATCATGATTTGTTTAATCAATATTTTTTAAAACAAAAAGTTAATGTTTCTCCACCCTTGATATCAATTTTTTGGCCAAAATCAATTTTCTGTTTCTTGACACTTTAACCGAATGGCAGCGGATCGATTTTTTAAAAATTCGTTCACCGACTCATGCTAATCTTGTTTGAGCATTTTATTCAAATGCTAAACTCAAACATGATGAATCCGGTGAGACTGTGGTTGCTGTTAATTCTTTTCTTATGAGTACTCTTATTCGTCTCACTTTTAGAAAAATTTTGAGAATTTTTGAAACTTCCTCTCGGGGGTGAGTCAAATGAGAAAGGTCCTTATAATCCGGCCTTGAACGTTCAACGCTCATTTACATCCGAGCTGAATGTCCATGATCGCATTTTGCATTTTATAATTACATGGATATTACGTCCTATTTCAAAACATGTCGTTCTTTGATCTACCGACTATTGGTGGATTGATTCTTTTCATAGCAATAGGCATCCGGATCTAGCTTTAATCTTATTTAATGATATTACCAATTGGCACGTTCTTGTCATACATTTTTAAATGCCTAAACATCCCTACAAACATTGATCCTTCTTTAGCCGTTAAATACGAACCTCTTAGCTTTTCTACCCTTCATAGAGCTAGTTTTAAAATGGATCCTATTACCAAAAATTGGGTTAAAGAAGCCCACCATGTCCCTCAAGACGATGATGATGAAGAACTTGAAGAAGACCATGATGACATTCCTCCAATCCAACAAGACCCTCCACCGGCTTCTTCCTCCACTCAACCGTCAGCTCGGCCTCTGTCCAACGCCTTGATGCCATTACTTCCTTAACTGAGGAGTTGTTTCAGCACTCGAGTAGATGATACCTTTGAGCGTGTTAATAACAATGTTAGTGGTCTAGACTCTAGGATGTTTAGGATGGAAGAAAATATTGCATTTCTATGGTCTCAATTCCCTCCTCCTCAAGAAGACTAGGATGCATATATTTCATTTTCTCATGAATTTCACTCGTTTTCATTGCACATTTTCTTATCTCTATGTTAAAACTTGATGTTTATTTTGGTATTTTATTTGTAGATACTTGACGATTTATTTTGGTACATTAATGTTAGTTCTTTGGTTTTCAAATTATTTACTCTTTTATTGGACTAACAAAGTCTCTCTTTGTTGATTTTTAATATAACAAAAAAAGGGAGAAGAGAAGAGAAGAGAGAGGTAAATTATTGGTATTTGGTTTTTTTTCTTTAGGACTAATCTTTTAATGCCAACATCAAGTGACCATTTTTGTTTTTAAAATCCTTGTTTCCAATTTTACAAAAATCAAATCATTGATTCAAATTGAACTTTAAAAAGAGGAGTAACCAATACAAAAACAAGTTTACCAAAATATTTTGTTATATAAAAAAGGAAGAGATTGTTGAACTAGCTTTATTTGATAAATTATTTTGATATAACAAACAAAAATATTTTTAAATAAAAATTTGTTTTTGAACTAAGAATTCAAGGCATGAATAAGATTTTAAAACTTCCAAACATCTTAGAAAATGCTTTGAACACTTAGAATATTTTTGACTAAGTTCTGAAAACGAATTTAAACTATTGAATTTAATTAAAATCATTTCAAATCAATTTTAAAATTGCTCTCTACAAGCAATATCGATATCTTCCAAAAAGTATCAATACTTCTACAATTTTTATCGATACCAAAACTAATCTTTGTTTTGAGTCAAAATTTGAACACAAACAATAGTATCGATAGCTTTAAAATTTTTATCGTATCGATACAAAAATTTTATATCGATACCAATTTTGCATTATGTTTTTCATGTTCTTTCAAAAATATCAAAAAGTACCGATAACTTTTACCATGTATCAATAAATTATTTTTGGTATCGTTGAAAACTAATTTTAACTGTCCCTGAATCAGGCATTAAATGCTTCTAGTACTGATACTCGTACAAAAAAATATTGATATTTTTTGTTGTAGGTGAATTTAATGGTATGATATTTTCATCCTCAACGACTATTTATTTTCTCAACAGCCACAACAGTTGAAAATGAATTAGAGGGTACAAAATATCAACTTCTGAAGGTCCTACAACATCAAGAAAGAATACTTAAGCTAAAAGATCAATCAAAACAACCTTATGCAAACATTTCCATATTTTTTTATACATTTGTGAGCTTTACTTCCACTTTTTTTTCTCAAGTGTTTTTCATTGTAATTGAATTTGATTTACAAACACTCAGATCTTATAAGGATTATTTTTTTATTTGCTAATTTATATATTTTTGAGAGGATTAGTGTCATAAGATTTGGATAAAAATATCAAAGGAGTTGCAATGTTAAATCTTGTCATCAAAGGTTGATCTAATTAATGAATTTGAAAAAATTCTTAGTTGTAGAAAACTAAGGTAGTGGAGTGTACAACTGAGACCGAACCGCTCTAAATTCTTGTTTTTACTTTTTTGTATTTTCTCTCTAGGTTTCACAAAATTTTTATAAGCTAACTCACCCCCACAATTTTGATTTGATCTATTGAGCTAACTATTAAATCGTTACAATAATTTCCTTTAAAGCTCTCTTTATTGGTATAATGAGTTTTCTCAAAAAATCACTATAACTATCATAACAATGCCACTTATTTTACCAAAAAATTAAGAAATTAGAACTATGCTAAAAACTCTCTCTAAAATTGAATTGTTACAATAATTCTCTTTAAAGTTCATTTTATTGGTTTCATTATCGAATTTTCTAAAAAAATCACTATATCAACATTCAAAAAAGTGCCACTTATTTTATCAAAAAATTTAAGATGTGAATTTCATGTGTTAATTTAATGGTCAAAATGTTCACCACTTCAAATGTAACTCGAATTCAAGTCGCGCTAATCACGTTATTATTAATACTTTACACTCCTTTTATAATTCAATAATTATTATAACCATATTAAAAACTGAGTGAGCATTAGAGTTGACTAAAAGCATGTTTTTTATAAAATTATATTATTATGAGTACGTTTTCCTTTATATATATAATCAATAAAAATTCAAACATAATGAGATTTCAACTTATAACATTTAAATCTTAAATTTTTTCAACAAAAGATATGTTTTGGGTTAATATATACTTTGCACCTAACCAGTACCTCAACTTCAATTCTGTCACACATTTTGATATCATTGCAATACAAAATGATGTGACACTAATAACCAATAACACAATGACACATGTCAATTAATTATTACATGTAAAAATTAAAAAGAACAAAAAATTATTTCATGTAGTGTGTTTTTAGTAATTTTATATATTTTAATTTTTTATGAATATATCAAAATTTTATATTATTATTTTGAAATTTAAAAAACACACGACACATGCTAACTAATTATTACACATTGCAAAAATTAAAAAAAAAAATTATTTCATGTCTGGAATAAACCTAGCTTCTTTTATGCTACATCATCAAATTCAAAGTTACTGGGACAAAATTAAGATTTAAGTACTAGTTAAATTTTAAAAAAAATATACAGATACAGAGTTCAAAGGAGAGTATTTACTAATCCACATTTTACTTATTTCTAATCCTTATTGTATGCCCTGACCTAGACTTAAACATGTGTATAATACTTTCATTAATAATTACTTTTTAGAAAAAACATAAAAATTATCATTTCTCAATGATAGAAAAAGGGTTGCACATTATAGTATCAACAACGTTTGCTACATGAAACAACTAAACTAAGCTCGGATTCATTTATAAACAATTCCAATACTCAAAAATATATATATACCAACACTGACATCCCTAGTTTCCCCCAACAAAGATATAGTAGTGTAGAAACATCATGAAAACAACCAAAGGCTGAGACAATGATTGTGAGATCTCTCTTAGAAAAGGAAGAAAAAAGAACAATTATAGTATGATTAACAAGTTGCAAGCACAAAATACTGGCGCAGAGAATGATGGGAAGTACATGTTTACAACACCCCCTGACTAGGAACTTGTCAAACTACCGAATAGAGTGCGAAACAAAGCTAAGGCAACTAAAAGTATAGTAGGAACTCTACCTGCCTAGTCCTCACTTATCTCAACATTACCTCCCTTGAGATGCAAGTGCTTTTCTCTTTTCTGGAAATCTGTCAAGCCCTTTCCACTCCCTGTCACACCAACCTTACCTTGAGGATCATCCGGTGATTTGAATATGCTCTCACGCTTACGCCCCGAGAAAAAACCAACCTGTCAATGGGATTAATAACTCACTAAATGAGACGGCTATTATAAATTTAAAAAGAATACCTTCAATTAAGATTTTAGCATCTCAGTCCACATTCTTATGTATCTAAATAATTTGCTAATTATCAAGAAGGAAAAACTTGAAAAGGGCATCCTAAAAGAGATTATGTTCACCAACACAGTATCTTACAACCTTTTCCATATTAAGCCTTTTCTAGGTACAAAGGACAGGAAAAGAGTGAGGATGGATAATTTGTTAATCAAAAAGTTTAGATTCATAACCACTTTCTTACTTTGTAGCTTAAGCATTAGATTGACCAATTTTTAATCCTCCCTTTTTTCCATTCTATGTGCCAAGCAAGAGGTAAGTTTCCACCATCAAGAAAATCACACCTTCACCATTTTAACAATAACTGATTTATTCAAACACTACCAAAGGGACATCTTGTTTAAAAAGGAGGGTCATCCTTGGGAGGTCTTATTTTCGTTATCCACCAAACCAACCTGGTTACAATAGTTCAAAATCGGGAAATATCATAAAATGCTGGCTAGACTGACCTTTTTAGTCTTGCCTTTGGTTGTCTGAAACTGCTGCCAAGCATTCTGCCGCTTATTTTGTGCCACTTCAAGTTGTTCAAGTCGCATCTTTGACTTGAAAGCATGTATCTTCTTCCGTTTGGCAGCTTTCTATTCATCACAGGGTAAGAAATCATCAAGTCAATAGAAAATAAACTTCTGCCAACGTTTCAATAAAAGGTGGTAGGTAAAATAATTTGATTGAAAATTACAGCATTTGGAGATCACAAGTAGAAAATAAATGCATTACTAGCTCTGGAATTTTCAAGGGTATCAACTATAGGTCATTTTTATATGTAAACCATTAGTCTAAAACTCTGACTCAGCAAAATGCAAGCCATACGCATGTCGACACGACACGGACAAGGGATATGTGTTGGATTTGTCAGACTCTTGTGTCTAGGTGAGAAGAGATGAAAAAGAAAGAAGAGGCAGGATGAAAGAGAAAAAGGATCAGATGCAAATCTCGATTATCAAGGAATAAAAAGCTGATCAGTCACTAAGTACAAGTAAAAAGTTAAAAAAAAGTAAATATTACAAAAAAAAAAAATCAGGGCCTTTATCTTAGTTGGGTTTTAAGACCCAAAATATGAAGGTCCAAACTATTTTTAATTGAATGTATAAATTCATTCCAAATAATACACTAATATATTCTAAAATTTTCAAAAGTATCTATAATTAATAATGGTTAAAAAGAAATTCGATAGATTTTTTTTATAAAAAAACACAGAAATAATGAGATATATATCCTCATAATATATAAAACCAAACCAATCATATACGTTATTAAATTTATATAATTATATTAAATACATATAAAACGAGTCCTCACATCCCTATCCTCTTCTCAGATCCTTTCATGCCATATCCCGAGTCTTGAGTTTAACTCAATTGAAGAGTCAAACACTACACATTACTGTACCCAAGTCTGAGCAACATAAATCTAAAATCAACTCATACAGGATAACCAAGTATGATTATTCATAAACTTGCACGTTAGTAAGACAGTTTTAAGAACATCAAAAGTCAGTAAACATGGAAATAAACTGAATTTCAGATTCCCCTCTGCATAATGTAAAAGTTATATGGCAGCAACAGAGATTATCTTACCACATCCTCAGGGTCATCAGAAGTGATTCGAAGCTTTGCTGGTAAACTTCGAGATTGAAAATCAACAGAAGCAGCTTGAGCAATCTTCCGTTTGATAGCTTGTTTTGTAGCTTCAGCAACCTTCTCAGCTTCTAGCAAAGCATTGTATTCAATCGCCCTTACATTGGCAGGATCCACCTGGCATTGAAATTGCACATGGTAAAAAAATTAGTAAGGTACCAAATAGGATTGACAAACAAGCAGAAAACATAGGTTGTCATTGTTGGCATAAGGAAATAAAACGGCAATGCCCGTAAGCACACAGAAATGCTGCATTTACATTAAAGTTCAATCATGTTTGGTCAAAAAATACCGATTTCATCTCATAACTTAGACCAAAAAGAAATGGAAGATGTAGGGAAGCAAACTTGGAATAAATAAAGTATACCCTTGAAGACACAGCTAAAAGCTCATTATGTTTCTGCACTCAACTGTTAAATTAATCAAACCTATCATTCTCTAAGCCAAAAGAAGAAAAAAGTCTGTTGAGATAAAAAGCTCCAAAGACCAATCAGCAGAACAGATATAAAAGCCTCTTCACTCATATAACCTGCCCAGAATTCCACTAAAAACCTCTATTTCACAAAGGAATCTTCTACAATTAGCTCTGTGGATTATTCAATGGTATACATTGACAAATCATCATTTCTAGTTATGGGATCAAAGTGTCAAGTACCTTAAGCCTCCCATTTTCTTTATTCTGAAAAGATTTTGGAGGATAATTTTTTAATTTTAACTCATTTGAAAAATCATGCACGATTAAACATGTTTTTAATAATCTCTTTTTAAATCCTAATCAAATGCATGTCATTATCTGTTGCAAGTCCTTTTAACTGTTACGGAGTCAGAAGTTTGGTAGATCCTCTATAGAAGTGCAACCAATTTATTTATTCATAAAATCTAATCATACAATGTCAATGTCAACAAGGGTATTTTTGAGATTCCAAAAGTCTAAGGAAATTAGGCAATTGGCAGATGTTCGGGGAAAACATAGGTTTTGAAACTACAAGACGGAAACTTCAATTTGTAAGTGTCTTATGTTAGAATATATTTGTAATACTAAGAAAAAAATTAAGGCAAAAAGTCTTTACATGAATTTAATCTATTAAATAAACTAGTCTACCAAACTTCTAAAGATATAGGGAGTATATACTTTCATTAAATCTTTTAGGCATTTCCCAAAATAAAAAGAGCTTAGAACACAACTATGTGCAACCATTAGGGGATGAGAGAAACTTTATTTGTATATACCTTATTAAGGTTGTTTAATGAATAAAACAAAGCTAGGACATAGGTTAGCTAAACTTATTATGCTCTTCAACAATTTCAGTAGAATTTTTCTTAAAATTTTTGTTTTGATTTTTAAAGTTCCAACTATAACCTGAATTATGTCAGACATTTTATCTTAATGACTACGTCAAATACTATTGGATCAAGCATTTGAACTCCATTTAAAAAGACTCAACTTCCAAGCTCTTCCTTTCTTCTTTTTTTTTTTATAATAATGCATCCTTCTTACCTAGCCTCTTATCATTCTCTCATTCTCTACCAATGTTTTAACCCAAACACATCATCATAGCAACATTTTTTTGTTATCATGCACAACTCCTTTTTGAATACTTCTTACCAATTCCATGCCCTCAAATTTCCTCATTCTCTTCAAGATTCCCAAACCATTTCCATCTTTCAAGTTTTACCTTTTGACCTCCACATAATTTTCTAGCCTATCTCCATGCAAAACATTTTTTTCTTAATTTCGACTTGTTATGTTGTTTCAAATTAACTTGTGGATCTTGTTTTCTAGAAGAAATATTGACTTAACTATTTTGTTGGACACAAATTAGTTCCAACCAAGCCGAAGCACTACTAAATTGCTGAATTTGAAGATAAATGTAAGCTTGACTTGAGCACATGCTCAAGCTCAACTTCAGCAAAATATGCCAATTCAGAGGCACAGTGAAGCTTGACTTGGCTATTTCATTACATCTCTACTTGAGAACACCACCAACCCCCCCCCCCCCAAAAAAAAAAAATCTCCCACTTCCCTTTCTCACTAAAATGTCGAACCCACTAAAAATTTTCAAATTTCATTTTGTTACTAGTGGAACTAATGCCGTAGTGAAAGATGTTGTACAAGTATAAGCATGATTGTGCTTTCTAGTTTGTTTATGTGCAAGTCATGTTAGACTTCCAAAAGAACAATTTATGCCCATAAAGCTAACATGGAATTATCAGTTTTCTTTATATAAAGAATGCATGATCGGAATGCTACAATAGGAATATTATAAGATAGAGGAAGAAAAATATGTACTTAAAATGATTATTGAACTTCTTTATGTTCGTGACGTCAAATTGATGTCCATCTTTAAACAGAAAACGAAAATAAGCCATGACGCTAACAAAACCAAAATCTAGTAGACTAGTAAAAGTAATAGAATACTAAAATTCAAGTGGATGTATTTATGTAAGAATCTCATGTGGCAACCAGAATGGTACCTCTTCCTTGTTTCCCCATCCATCAAAAGACACATAATACCCATTTGGCGTAACAGCATCAACAGTTGCATCATACCTGAATATTCAACAAATGGAACATAAAAAAGTAGGCAAATGAAGTAGGAGGGGAAAAAACCATTGGCTAAAATAAAAATATACTTGTTCCTAAGCATACCACTCTCCATCTTCACTCCAGACAGCCTGAACTTTTGTGCCAACAGGAAATTTATCCTCATAATCTGATGTTTTCACCATTTCCTAGATATAGAAAAGAATCTATGAGATGTTAGTACCTAAAAGAATAAAGAGAGAGAACTCCCGCACCAGCAAGAATATATGCTTGACGATAATGAATTCTCCAATGCAAGTATGTAATAGGAAAAAGAAAAAGAATAACCCATAGAAATTATTGGAGATAAGTTCAATTCCTGCAAAAATTTATGTTATTCAACTACTTGTCCCAACTACCCAAATCTTATGCTAACACTGTTAGGACATCTAAGAACTTATTGCATTAAATACATTCACCAGACAGGAATTGTTACCGGACAAATTGGATATAAGGAAAAAAATTAAATCTGTGACATCTCACATGCATATATTTGTACAATAAATAGTATAAAGAAAACAAAAGTTTTCATTTCAATTCAGAATCTTGGCTAAATGAATAAACCACTGTCTAGGACAAACACAATTTACTACAAAAATAAATCAAGGATTAATCAGGAATTTCATTTACCTTCGATTGTGCGGCGGCTGCACTGCCACTAGTCCCAATATCTGATCCAGAAATCTCATTTTGCTTCGCAGTTGCAAGCAGCTCCTCTGTCAGAGCAATCACCTGCACCTCAGAGGTTCAGCACAAGCATATATCTAAACATGAACCTATATGTTCAGTAAAATAATAAAGGGCGAATTGTTATCATATTTCGAACTTAGAATCTCAAGATGAACATCGGAAATCAGGTGAATGAGAAGCAGGCCGGCCATCACGACACATAGCACACCTGCAAAGGAATCAAGATCAAAGTGATGGGCATCTTTCCAAAGCTATATATTTCAGAAATTTCTTTTTCTCCCTAAAGTTCACATTCTGCAGCTGTGAACTCTTTTAATATATTAACCGCCCTCACCTTTTCAACCCTGAAATGAAAACAAACCTCCAGCAGAGCCATTACCATTAGCAGTTAATTGGCGTTGCTTCATTGAGCAACATGTTGATTCCTTCAAAAGAGGGAAGGAAGAGAAATGACATTTTCTTCACCTTATCAAAAAACTTAACATCTAAAAGAAAAAAAAAGGCCAACAAACTAAAACTGATACTTTGATCACTTTTTGGTGCCGGTAAGTGTTGGATCCATTTCTAAACAGAATAACCGCTTTGTAACCATGACATGACAAGTCAGAGTAAAGAACAAGAAAAGAATAGAAAGCTACAATAAAAATAAAATGTAAGAACAAGCACAAAAGAAAATAATCATAAGCAAGAATCACCTCAGCTAGCTCCTTTTCCATGTCCACATATTCAGCGTTTCCAGGATCATCAGCCAGAAGCTGTCTAACCTGATTTTTACCAAAATCAGCTATTAGTCGTGTTTTGCAAGTCCACATAAAATTCTTCCAAATTCTCGACAAGCTAATTTAATCATGAAATAATCCTTTAACATAGTAGTAGTAAGAACAAAACCCTAGACAAAAATAATTCATCGAAAACAAGAGGTTCAGTCCAATCACATACATGGGTCGTTATGTATTTGTTTCGGCATACAAATAATTGCTACAAATTAAAGCTAACTGCAAGTATTAACTCGAAATTTGAAAAGAAAAACAAAAGAAAAATTGGAAACCTGCTGAAGCTGTTCCTTATACGTAGAGAGATTTGAAGCCAGGTCATCTATGCTAAGCTCATCTGTTCCTTGCATTATATGGTTTCTTTTTCCCTAAAATTTCAATTTGGCTTTCAGAGTTTTTGATGATCCCTTTAATTTTTTAGGGTTTTAAATAAATTTCGGTATTCGCGAAATGAGTCTGAAGTTTGGAAACCCTTAATTTATACTACCGCTAGCACGACCAAGTTGCTATATAAATAGTAGGTTATTTTATTTTCAAAATTATATAATTGTTATAAAATAAAAAGATAGAGAGAACAAAGAGAAAGACAAATAAAAGAAGGAGAAAATATTTTATTGATCAATGGTTATCATAATATATATATATATATTATAAATTTAAAAAGTATAAATGAAATAAAATTCTAATTTTAATGATTATTAGAATTTAAAGTTCAACCAAATTTATCTTGATCTTGATAGATATCCATTTAATAAAATATTCATAACAATAATAACATATTCGTATAATCTAAAGCTAAATTAGACTTATATGTTGTTTTTTAAATTTGCATATTAGGCCTTTTTTTTTAAATTTAGGGAAATAGATTGTTTTTGAAAAAAATATGTGAAAGTACGTCCTGTTAGACATGCTTTCCTCCAACAGTCATTTTTTTAACGATTTTTTGAACGTTGCCAAACGGTAAAAATTTTAAAAGGCCAATAGTAACTTTTTTTTCTATAAAAATATCATGTCATTTTTCATTCTTTTCACTCAAATTCAACTCTATTTATTCTCTCTAAACTTTCAATTTTCTCAAGTTTTGTTAAAAATTTTCCTATACACTAGTTTAAAATGCTATAGTTTTGTTTAATTATTTCATATATTCATTTCGATTAAATCTTCACGAATGACAAGCTTTTTGATTCGTTTCGATGACAAGCATATTTCTGCCACTCAAGCGATAATGATGAGAAATTTTAAATTTCATTGTTTTCAATTAAGTTAAATTTAATTTTTTTTAATTTTTAAAATATTTTAAATTAGTTTATTTTATCAATACAAATAGGCGGATTATCGTATTTTGGAGGGGTTCATACATAATTTGTCAAAGAGCTTAGACACTGAAGTTCGTGGCTATTTGCAAGACACGTGATTCTTACATGCTTCTCGTATTCTCGGGGGCTACAAATTGAATCCTACACTTATCAGTGCATTGGTGGAAAGATGGAGATCCAAGACACACACATTCTGTAACATCCGCGTTCTTAAATCGGATTTGAGTGATAAAATAGAATTGAGAATTAGAAATGTTTAGTGGAAGTAAGAAATGTTAGAAAATTTTAAGGATTAAATAGTAAAGGGGAGAAAGTATGGAGGACTAAATAGCGAATTATCCAAATTGAATTTTGAGTCATCATGGGAATTAGATTGATTGAGGAGGGGCAAAAGAGTAATTTGGTGGAAGATATTTTTGGAGGCAAAGTTTTGGGCCAAAGTGTAAAGTTGGAAGGTTTAGGGACTAAAAGTGCAATTTTACCATTTTTATTAAGGTAGATATTTTAAGTGAGATTTCTAGAGAATTTGAGAAAGGTTAAAAATCAATTAAAGGTCAAAAATATCAGCTCTTTTCATGTTCAACCGTTCATACCATTCTCTCTTCCATCCAACTTTTGATTTTATTCCAAATAAGTCATTCCATCATTTTTAAGCCCTCCAAGCTCCAAAATCTCCTATTTTCTTTGAAATTTCTGAAAGAAAAGTATAGGAAGGGGTTAGTAGACACCTCAAACTTCTTAAAGAATTTATTTTGAGGTGTTAGAAAGCATAGGGACTAAATTGAGAATTTTTAAATTCAAGGGTTAAGGTAAGAAGTGGTTAAATTTTCATGACATACATGTATTTTAGTGTTATTTAGCATAAAAATCATTGAATTTTATCCTTTAGCTTATATGAGTTTGTATGAAATTGAAGAGAAAGGAAAGAAGGAGAGGGACCAAATTGAAGAAAAGGGCAAAGAGAAGAGAAAGGAGTAAGAAGAGAAGAATATCAACCTTTTTGTTGTAAGTACTACAAGAGTTTTGAATTATAGTTTAATTTCTCTAATGGTATGTGAATTATTAGCATAAAAATTGTGATTAGGTACTTAATTGGAATGGTTACAATGATAAAATGAAAGGACTAAAGTGTGATTTAGTAAAACAGTGTTGGACAGAACAGAGGATTAACTTCGAAAATTCACCAAAAATGGTATATAATGATTTAAGGGTTGAATTATATATGTAATTAAAGCTTATTGAGTGTAGTTTCAGATGGAAGAAACAGTGAATTAAATGGATCTGTGTATTCTGAGTTATAACTGATTTTGTGTAACAAGGTCAGAACAGATACGAGTTCCCCTGTTCTGATTTTGAAAAATCATATAAAAATGTATAAAAATCATTAGAGTCTGAAATTTATATGTATAAATCCTTGATGAGCCTATTTTCAAAAGAAACAGACCGGAACATTATTTGATCTCTGTAATAAAAGATATATAATTTTTAGTGAAGAAAGGTCGAAACTGTCAGACAGCAGAGAAGGGGTAACTTGAAAGAATTTACTGTACAAATTGGCTAAAGTAAAAATTCTGGAAATTTTATGGTAAAAAGATGATTGAGTCTAGTTTCAGAAACATCAAACGGATTATAATTTCGAATTCTGTAGCTCGAGGTATAAATAATTTAGTGACTGTAACGCAAGTGGACAGCTTTGAAAAGTTAATGTGAAAATAAAGTTAAGAGGTATATAATGATGAATATGTGAGAAAAATATTGTATGAAATATTATGTGTTTAATTATAATTATTGATTATATGACTAATTGGTGAAATTGTGGATTTATTTGAGAAAGTAAAGGTGAGAAATACATGATTATGTATATGTGAAGAGAAATGTAAATGTAATGCTTCTATATCGGGTTTATACGTGTGAACCGGATATAGGGGTGTTACATTTATTGGTATCAGAGCGAAGGTTTTCTGATGTTTGGGGCCGGGAATGAGTCCACTTGTACATGCCATTTTATATGTTGATGTGATGAGAGGATGTTTAGTTTTAAATGTTTAATTTGTAAATATTGTAGAAAGTAGATATGTCAAATAGACGTGAAGAGTCAGAAGATGAAGTTGAAAGTAGGGTCCCTAACCCTATTAGAGAAGAAGATCCACCTAGGATCCAAGTTCAACGAGAATTAGTACATTCTGATGATCGTAGGGGGTCCATGTTTGATGAAAGAACTCAACCTACAAGTGAATCAATGCCTTCTCAACAAGAAATTCCGATTGCAGCTTTATTGCAAACGATGAATCAGTTGTTACAGCAAGTCGTAAGAAATAATAATGTTCAGACTGTTCCTCCACCACCTCCTACTAGTGTTCCTCAGCCCCAACCTTCTGCATCTAGCTACCGATCTCCTTTGGAGAGATTAAGGAAACATGGAGCCGAAGAATTCAGAGGAAAGAAAGATGATGATCCAGCAGAAGCTGAAGAATGGTTAGAAAATAGTCAGAGAGTGTTTGAAGAGTTACAATGTACTGGGGAAGAAAAGTTAAAATGTGCAGTGTCTCTATTGAAAGGTGAAGCATACCAGTGGTGGACTACAATATTAAATATTCATCCTGCAGAAAGGATCAACTGGAATTTCTTTGTGTCTGAATTCAAGAAGAAATACATCAGTGAGTTATATTTGGAGAAGAAGAAAAGAGAATTTCTAGACTTGAAGCAAAATAACATGACCGTGGCTGAGTATGAACGTGAGTTTCTTAGACTGAGCAGGTACGCTAAAGAATTGATAGCTAATGAAGCAGATATGTGTAGAAGATTTGAGTGGGGATTGAATGAAGAGATATATGTTCCACTTCTACCGTTACATCTACAAGAATTTCCTGTTCTGGTTGATCGAGCTCAGAGGTTAGAGGAGGGATTGATTCGTTCGAAAGAGAAAAGTGCTGGAAAGAGAACAGCCATTAGTTCTGCACCTCCCCTTTCTTCGAAAAGAATGAGAGGATTTAGAGATCCTAGATATGCTTCTTTTTCTGCTGGTCAGAGATCTCGAAGCCAAACACGACAAACTCAACAGGGAACTTCCATAGTTAGTACAGGTGGTACGAGAAAAAGATCATCACAAATGCAATCACCGTGTAAACATTGTGGAAGATTTCATTGGGGAGAATGTCGACTGAATACTTGAGTCTGTTTTAGATGTGGGTCTCCAAATCATTTTATAAGAGATTGTCCAAGAATGATGGAAAATATTACCGAACAATCTGTAAAAGGTAGTTCAGCCCCACAAAGAAGCAGATTGCTCGGAAATTCTGGTAATGTTGGTATGAGATCGACAAAAAATGAGGCTGATAGATCAGAGTCTCGGAGACCAAGGACATATGCAATCAGAATGAGAGAAGAAGAAGATGCTCCCGATATAATCACTGGTAAATTTTCTTTATTTGACTCTTCTGTAGTTGCATTAATTGATCCTGGTTCTACACATTCATACATATGTATCTCATTAGTGAAAGAGAGAGAATTAGTAGTAGAACCCACTGAACATGAAGTGATTGTTACAAATCCTTTTGGGCAAAGTGAAAATGTCAATAAAGTGTGTAGGAGATGTCCTTTAAAAATTCAGGGTTGTGAATTTCCAGCAGATCTCATGGCTCTTACATTTCATGAATTTGATGTAATATTGGGAATGGATTGGTTATCTGAACATGGAGTCATGGTTGATTGTAGAAGAAAAAGAATTTCTTTGAGAACTTCAGTCGGGAAAGAAGTAGTGGTAATTGGTGAGAAATTCAGTGCTTTATCGAATGTAGTCTCTGCAATTAAAGCTTTCAAGATGATCAAGAAAGGGTATAATGCTTTCCTTGCTTATGTTTTGGATACTCGAGTAGAAGATAATGAGATTAGAAAGATACCAGTGGTACGAGAGTTTCCCGATGTGTTTCCTAAAGAGTTGCCTGGGTTACCTCCTGAAAGGGAAGTTGAATTTGGAATTGATTTAGTACCGGGTACAGCACCGATCTCAATTGCACCTTATCGAATGGCACCGACAGAGTTAAAAGAATTGAAGACTCAGTTGCAAGAATTGTTAGATAAAGGATTCATACGTCCAAGTGTATCACCATGGGGAGCTCCGGTCTTGTTTGTAAAGAAGAAAGATGGGTCTTTAAGGTTGTGTATAGATTATCGTCAACTGAATAAAGTGACGATAAAGAATAAGTATCCGTTGCCTAGAATTGATGATTTATTTGATCAGTTGAAGGGAGCAAGTATGTTTTCAAAGATTGATCTTAGATCGGGTTACTATCAGTTGAAGGTAAAAGATTCTGACGTACCAAAGACTGCTTTTAGGACTCGATATGGACATTATGAGTTTTTGGTTATGCCATTTGGATTGACTAATGCTCCGGCTGCATTTATGGATCTTATGAATAGAATTTTCCAACCGTATCTGGATCAGTTCGTGGTGGTATTCATTGATGATATTTTGGTGTATTCGAAAGGACAAGAAGAACATGAGAAACATCTCCGAGTTGTATTGCAGATATTGAGAGAAAAAAAAGTTGTTTGCCAAGTTGAGCAAATGTGAATTTTGGCTAAAAGAAGTTACTTTTTTGGGTCATATTGTGTCGGCTGATGGTATAAGTGTTGATCCGAAAAAGGTTGAAGCTATACTTGAATGGAAGCCACCGAGGAATGTAACAGAGGTAAGGAGTTTCCTTGGTTTAGCTGGTTATTACAGAAGATTTGTTCAGGGATTCTCTATGATTGCGTTGCCTTTAACGAGACTGTTGCAGAAGGATGTGAAGTTTGAATGGGATGAAAGGTGCCAACAAAGCTTTGATAGATTAAAGATAGTATTAACTGAAGCTCCGGTGTTGATACAACCAGAATCTGGTAAAGAATTTGTGATTTACAGTGATGCATCTTATAATGGTTTGGGTTGTGTATTAATGCAAGATGGAAAGGTAGTTGCATATGCGTCAAGGCAATTAAAGCCACATGAGAAGAATTATCCGACACATGATCTTGAATTGGCTGCGGTGGTGTTTGCATTGAAAATTTGGAGACATTATTTATATGGAGAAAAGTGTTATATTTATACAGATCACAAGAGTTTGAAATATCTACTAACTCAGAAAGAGCTGAATTTGAGACAAAGGAGATGGATTGAGTTGATTAAGGATTATGATTGCATTATTGATTATCATCCCGGGAAAGCGAATGTAGTAGCTGATGCTTTGAGCAGAAAGTCAGTGGCAGTTTTAAAGGCAATGAATGCACGTTTGGAAATGCAACAAGAGAGTGAGTTATTAGTTGAATTCAGAGTAAAACCGACTCTATTGCAAGAAGTGAAAAATGCACAAAAAGATGATGAAGAGTTGATAAAGATAAAGAAACAACTTAAAGAAGGCAAAGGTAATGAATTTGAAATTGATAGTGAAGGAAGTTTAAGATTTCATAATCGGTTATGTGTGCCTAATCAAGAAGATTTGAAACGAAGAATTTTGGATGAAGCTCATCATAGTTCGTTTGCTGTACATCCGGGAAGTAACAAGATGTATCATGACTTAAAGCCATTTTATTGGTGGAAAGGGATGAAACGGAATATAGTTGAGTATGTTTCCAAGTGCTTGATATGTCAGAAGGTAAAAGCAGAGCATCAAGTGCCATCGGGGTTGCTTCAATCCATTACTATACCAGAGTGGAAATGGGAAAGAATTACAATGGATTTTGTCACGGGATTGCCGCTTTCACCAAAGAAGAAAGATGCTATTTGGGTGATAGTTGATCGATTAACCAAGTCTACTCATTTTCTTCCGGTAAGAACTGATTTTTCAATGGATAAGTATGCACAATTGTATATAGATGAAATAGTTAGACTTCATGGTGTGCCTGTATCTATTATTTCTGATCGGGATCCTAGATTTACTTCAAAGTTTTGGGAAAGATTACATGAAGCTTTGGGTACTCGATTGAATTTTAGTACAGCATATCATCCTCAGACAGATGGGCAATCAGAACGGGTGATTCAGATTCTAGAAGACATGTTGAGAAGCTGTATTGTTGAGTTTGAAGGTAATTGGGAAAAGTATTTACCATTGATTGAATTCACCTATAATAATAGTTATCAGTCAAGTATTCAGATGGCACCGTATGAAGCATTGTATGGAAGAAAGTGTAGGACTCCTGTGTGTTGGACAGAATTGAGTGAACGTAAGTTAGTGGGTCCTGAACTGATTCAAGAGACTGAAGAGAAAGTAAAGTTGATACGAGACCGATTAAAAGCTGCTTCAGATAGACAGAAATCATATGCTGATCTGAAAAGAAAAGATATTGAATTCAATGTGGGTGAAAAGGTTTTCTTGAAAGTATTTCCATGGAAGAAGGTTCTTCGGTTTGGTAAAAAGGGGAAATTGAGCCCAAGGTTTATCGGGCCATATGAGATTTTGGAAAGAGTTGGTCCTGTGGCTTATCGATTAGCTCTCCCTCCAGAATTAGACAAGATTCATAATGTCTTTCATGTGTCCATGTTACGAAGATATCGGTCTGATCCATCTCATGTGATTACTCCGGAGAATATTGAAATACAACCAGATTTGACTTATGAAGAGGAACCAATAAAGATACTAGCTCGAGAAGTGAAAGAATTGAGAAATAAAAGAGTTCCTCTGGTAAAAGTACTGTGGAGACATCATAACTCAGAAGAAGCTACTTGGGAAAGAGAGGAAACAATGAGACAACAATACCCACAGTTGTTTAGTGCAGGTAAATTTCGAGGACGAAATTTATTTTAGGGGGGAAGAATTGTAACATCCGCGTTCTTAAATCGGATTTGAGTGATAAAATAGAATTGAGAATTAGAAATGTTTAGTGGAAGTAAGAAATGTTAGAAAATTTTAAGGATTAAATAGTAAAGGGGAGAAAGTATGGAGGACTAAATAGCGAATTATCCAAATTGAATTTTGAGTCATCATGGGAATTAGATTGATTGAGGAGGGGCAAAAGAGTAATTTGGTGGAAGATATTTTTGGAGGCAAAGTTTTGGGCCAAAGTGTAAAGTTGGAAGGTTTAGGGACTAAAAGTGCAATTTTACCATTTTTATTAAGGTAGATATTTTAAGTGAGATTTCTAGAGAATTTGAGAAAGGTTAAAAATCAATTAAAGGTCAAAAATATCAGCTCTTTTCATGTTCAACCGTTCATACCATTCTCTCTTCCATCCAACTTTTGATTTTATTCCAAATAAGTCATTCCATCATTTTTAAGCCCTCCAAGCTCCAAAATCTCCTATTTTCTTTGAAATTTCTGAAAGAAAAGTATAGGAAGGGGTTAGTAGACACCTCAAACTTCTTAAAGAATTTATTTTGAGGTGTTAGAAAGCATAGGGACTAAATTGAGAATTTTTAAATTCAAGGGTTAAGGTAAGAAGTGGTTAAATTTTCATGACATACATGTATTTTAGTGTTATTTAGCATAAAAATCATTGAATTTTATCCTTTAGCTTATATGAGTTTGTATGAAATTGAAGAGAAAGGAAAGAAGGAGAGGGACCAAATTGAAGAAAAGGGCAAAGAGAAGAGAAAGGAGTAAGAAGAGAAGAATATCAACCTTTTTGTTGTAAGTACTACAAGAGTTTTGAATTATAGTTTAATTTCTCTAATGGTATGTGAATTATTAGCATAAAAATTGTGATTAGGTACTTAATTGGAATGGTTACAATGATAAAATGAAAGGACTAAAGTGTGATTTAGTAAAACAGTGTTGGACAGAACAGAGGATTAACTTCGAAAATTCACCAAAAATGGTATATAATGATTTAAGGGTTGAATTATATATGTAATTAAAGCTTATTGAGTGTAGTTTCAGATGGAAGAAACAGTGAATTAAATGGATCTGTGTATTCTGAGTTATAACTGATTTTGTGTAACAAGGTCAGAACAGATACGAGTTCCCCTGTTCTGATTTTGAAAAATCATATAAAAATGTATAAAAATCATTAGAGTCTGAAATTTATATGTATAAATCCTTGATGAGCCTATTTTCAAAAGAAACAGACCGGAACATTATTTGATCTCTGTAATAAAAGATATATAATTTTTAGTGAAGAAAGGTCGAAACTGTCAGACAGCAGAGAAGGGGTAACTTGAAAGAATTTACTGTACAAATTGGCTAAAGTAAAAATTCTGGAAATTTTATGGTAAAAAGATGATTGAGTCTAGTTTCAGAAACATCAAACGGATTATAATTTCGAATTCTGTAGCTCGAGGTATAAATAATTTAGTGACTGTAACGCAAGTGGACAGCTTTGAAAAGTTAATGTGAAAATAAAGTTAAGAGGTATATAATGATGAATATGTGAGAAAAATATTGTATGAAATATTATGTGTTTAATTATAATTATTGATTATATGACTAATTGGTGAAATTGTGGATTTATTTGAGAAAGTAAAGGTGAGAAATACATGATTATGTATATGTGAAGAGAAATGTAAATGTAATGCTTCTATATCGGGTTTATACGTGTGAACCGGATATAGGGGTGTTACACATTCTATCTTCCATATGGTGAGTATACAATCAAACTCGAGGACGTAGTTTTAGAATTTAGTTTACTGGTGGATGGGTTAGTCGTTACGAGGCATTTTTGAGAAAGGTGTCGAACAAGTTTCAATGTGGTCGGATAGATATGATGATAATACTTAAATATGACATACTTTTGGATATTAATTATATATTTTTTATGAGTATGATCCTATTAATTTAGGCTATTTGTGATCCTTTTATTTTGTAAGGACTAAATTGAAGACATAAGACAAATTGAGGCAAAAAGCACGATTTTGAAAGAGAAAGAGAAGTTGTGAAAAGGTGGAAGACTTGAAGAGAGTTTTTATAGGATAAAAGACTTGATTTTATTTTATTTTAAAACTTTATTTTTATTAGGATTAATATTAGGATATTATGTTTAGATTTAATTCTGATCATCTTTTAGAATTTAGATTGGATTCAACTAGAGATTTATATGTACTATAAATAGGGGATGGAGTGATTGAATTATTCACTTCCAAATCATTGAAAAAATCCTACATCTCCCCAAAACCCTAGTTCAATAAAAAAGCTCTATTTTTATTATCTTGTGTTCTTCCTCAAAAACATGAGCAACTAAAAACCCTTTTAGCCGAAGGTTATCAAATATTCTTTCAAGATTCATAAGGCTTAGAACCCGTGCTTAATTCCTCTTGCCCGAGTATTCATCAATTCTTTGTATTACGGGATCGACACTTTCGTCCAAAATCCCTACAAAAGTAATCTTTTCATCTTGTGCAAAAATGACCATTTTTTGTGTTTTAAGGAGATTATACAGTCGGTTTGCTAACTTATTGCGTCAAAGGTTATCGAGCCAAAGAGACAAAACGGCGTGACATTCATCGTTGGGAAAAGGTGATCTAGTGTAAGATGATCCCATTTGAGCAATGGTTGGCTAGAGTCAGGTTCCTCTTAAAAAAACTATATTTGGAGCTGGTGGTCGTAGGCGTTCTCTTCCATTATAACTGGCTTATTTGGGCACAAGAAGAACTATCCAAGGCCTATGATTGAACCATCAAGATAACAGGAGGTTGGATCTCTAAATACCGATAAAACCCTTCTTTCTTCGACTTTGTTTATTTTATGCAATTAATTTTTATTTTGACACCTCTATTTTCTACTTCTTTTAATTCTGTTTTTTTCCCCAGATTTTGCCGCTTTTCTTGGGCAAGATTTCTCCCACGATCTCAAAGACAAGATTCTTTACACTCCAGTCCCTAAGAATTAGACCCTACTTTCCTTTACTATTATTTATTTTAATTTTTAGAATAGGTTATATTTGGTGTTCCCGACGACACATCATATGAAGTGACTAGAAAATAATTTCAAAGAACTTACTTCGAACGCAACCAACGTCGTCAAAGAACAATACGCCCGAATATTCATCCTGAGGTTATTCGGTGGCATTCTAATTGTAACATCTTTATACCCGGTTTATACGTATAAACCTTATATAGAAGTATTTCATTAATATACGATATATCAATACCCTAGCTTCAGAATCAACCATTAAGGTTGGAAAATTTAGTAAAACCCCCTGAAACATGTGAAAACTTAACCAACAGTTCAATTTAGTCCAAAAACACAATTTTCCAAAATACCTCATTTCATTTCGTCACACAAAACATTTCAAAATAACATTTTTGTCTTCTAATAAGGACACATATAAGTTCCATAGTACATGCCATTTTACATCAAAAGTAATATACCTAAATTTGAGCTCCAAGTGATGTGATGTGATGAGAGGTCCCGATTTAGCTTCTTGTATCCCTTGTACCTACGCGTTAAAATAAACACGTTAAGCCGGTGAAGGCTTAGTAAGTACTACAAAAGCAAAGTATAAACTTTTAAATTTTCTCATGTAATTTATTCTTTCGCCTTACCAGTATATAGCTTGTATCTTACCACATTGACATTCATTTCACTTTGGTCCACATTTTTTTTTCATTTTAGCCCAATGTAGACTTCTATAGAACCCATCGGATAAACGGAACAGAAAGTACCGAAGTACTTAACAGTAAACACACAAGTGCTGGGAAAATAGTAAGCACACACAGTGCAATCCAGAAGGCACACACAGTGCAATCAGTAGGCGCACACAACGCAAATCAGTAGGCACACAAGGTGCGAAACAGTAAGCACACAAAGTGCGAAACAGTAAGCGCGCTAGCGTTCCTTAATGGCATGTCACTACTATCTCAATGGTTCTAACTTGTCTACATGGGCATAACACTTCATATTCACCATTTTTCATTATTTCACACATCACATTTACATTTCTATTCACATATACATAATCAACATATACCTCTTTACTCTTATTTTTACATTAATTTTCAAAGCTGTCCCCTTGCGTCACAGTCACTAAAATATTTATATCTTGAGCTACAGAATTCGAAATTATAATCCGCTTGATGTTTCCGAAATTAGACTCAATCATATTTTTACCATAAAATTTCCGGAATTTTTACTTTAGCCAATTTGTACAGCAAATTCTTTCAATTTACCCCTTCTCTGCTGCCTGACAGTTTCAACCTTTCTTCACTAAAAATTATCTATCTTTTTGCACAGAGATCAAATGATATTCCCGTCTATTTCTTTTGGAAATAGACTCATTAAGGATTTATCCATATAAATTTCATGCTCTAATGATTTTTATACATTTTTCTATGATTTTTAAAAGTCAGAACAGGGGAACTCGAACCTACTCTGACCTTGTTACACAAAATCAGTTATATCTCAGAATATACAGATCCATTTTCATCATCGTTTCTTCCATATGAAACTACACTCAATAAGATTTAATTACATATACAATTAGACCCTTAACTCATTATATACAATTTTTGGTGAATTTTCGAAGTTAATCCTCTGTTCTGTCCAAACTGTTTTACTCAATCACACATTAATCCATTCATTTTATCATTGTAAACATTCAAAGTATGTACCTATATAACAATTTTTATGCTAATAATTCATATACCATTAGATAAAGTAAACTATAAATCAAAACTCTTGTAGTACTTACAATAAAAAGGCTGAATTTCCTCTCTTTTACCCCTTGCTCTATTCTTTTCCTTTGTCTTCAATTTGATCCTTGCCTCTCTTCGCTTTCTCTGCAATTTCACATAAACACATATAAGCTATAAGCTATAATACAATAGTTTTCAAGCTAAATAACAGTAAAATACATGTATATCATGAGAATTTAACCATTTCTTACCTTAACCCTTGAATTCAAATTTTCTCAATTTAGTCCTTTATCTCTCTAACACCCCAAAAGTAACTCCATATGAGATTTGAGGTGTCTACTAACTCTCTTTTATGACTTTCTTTTAGAAATTCCGAAAAAAATGGAAGGTTTTGGAGTTTGGAAAGCTTAAAAATGATGGAAGGCCTATTTGAAATAAAAGCAAAAGTTGGAAATGGAAGAAAAGGGCATGGACGGCTAACATAATGAAAAATATGATATTTTCATCTTTTTAATCATTTTTTCACTCAAATTATCTAGAATTTTCACTTAAAATATCTCACTTAATAAAAATGGTAAAACTGCACTTTTAGTCTTTGGGCCTTCTAACTTTACACTTTAGCCCAAAACTTTGCCTCCAAAAATATCTTCCACCAAATTACTCTTTTTTCCCCTCCTCAATCAATCTAATTCCCATGATGACTCAAAATTCAATTTGGATAATTCGCTATTTAGTCCCCCATATTTTCTCTGCTTTACTATTTAATCCTTAAAATTTTCTAACCTTCCTTACTTGAACTAAACATTTCTAATTCTTAATTCTATTTTATCACCGTTTCAAATCCGGTTCAAACACACGGATGTTAAACTAATGCCCAATAAATCTCGAAATTTGGTACACACAAGGTCGCTACTACACCTAGTCGACTTCAAAGAATGCGGACGACTGAGTTGGGGATCAACTGTGTTGGCCACATTGTACCAAGAGTTGTGTCGAGCAAGGAAACCGAATAAGATGTCAATCGATGGTTGTTTGCTCCTGCTGCAATCATGGGAGTGGTGGCGACTACCATTTCTACGTCTTTGAGTGAATGATCCTTATACATTTCCATAGGTGACAAGGTAAAATTCAATTGATAATAACATGTAGTTAATATAGTAAATGTTGTTTATTTATTATATGTTTGAATTATTAACATATTACTTGAATAGGTGGAACCATGGACCGAGTTATGTGGGACTATCGGGGCAACTTGAAGATATCCAACTATTGTTAGATCAACGCTCGAAAGTCGAGGTTAGTTATTGATTTTTTTTCAAATTTATAATAATTATGCAATGATTTGAAAATTAAAATTTTATACATTAAAAAATTATAATTGTGCACTACAGTTTGAATGAATATCATACGTTGATTCAGAAATCATAGAATGCGTCTCGCTCAAATTTTTGGCCTTTTGGAGTATGTGGGATTCGAAGGTGCCATTGATTGTTTATGCAAAGGTAGAGATGCTCGAATCAAATCGAGTAGTGCGACAATTTGGGTGGAGGCAAAAAATTTTGTCGCCACTGCGAAACATGGAATCACTTGACAAGCTTGATCTATGAGGGAAGACTGACGAAAATTGGCGAGATTACCACAAGGAATTCATCGATATTTGGGATCATGTGATGGAAATCTTACCCATCCGCGAACTTTTTTTTCTCATTAGACATGACGACCTATTTGGAGTACACGTCTTGGTTTAGAGTCGTCGGCAAGCCATATCTATTATCGGTGGAGGTGAGGAGTAGGCAACTTTATTCGAATAGGCCATGACGATCACCCTAACAGCGTAGGTCCGGAGGAGGTGCCGCGACGGGTTCGTCCTCTGCTCCAACCCAACAACCGCCACTGATGTCCACACCACATCCTGATCAATTCCCTCCATATATTCTTGTTCATTTCAATAACCCCATGTTTTATTCACAAGCACCACATTATGCACCATCGTATCACCATGCATCTATACCTTCTGCAGGCACATATTTCAGGGCACCTCTGTCCCTAGTATACTACGCCCCGATGTCGACATCGATACTGAAGCAAATGCCGACACAAATTCCACCACATGTGGCGTGAACCTCGTACGTGTTGGATCACTGGTACGCCTCATGGCACAGAGGAAAATTTATTCCAACAATCATCAGCCATGGATCCATGTACAAGGAACGAATCGGGTTGAAACAATGGTTGAAAAATATACCTTTCAAAACTTAAAAGCGATGAATAACATTGTTGATAAGATCCCTTTTGGAGATGTCGATTCCAAGCTGCAACAATAACGTCTCGGCCTCTACGTAATCCGCCCAGTCAAAGAACGAACAACAACAATCTCTTGAACTTTTCAAAGAGTATCTTAAAAACGACCGCTAGACCTTTAATTTTATTTTTTTTTCTTGGTAACCCTAACACACTAAGGGGTTATTTTCTTATTATTAGAGATTATTCCCTTATTATTAGAGAAACAAATGGAAAGTCAGGAAAAAAATTATATTCTTTCCAAAAGAATATCACGTTCCATGTTTATTTTATTTATATTTTGAGCGAAATTATTAAATCTGTTTATATGAATAATTTTAGTCAACCTTATACAATTAATATTTTATATGAATCAAATTCATATATTATTTTAACTATGTTCTCTATCAATAAGTTTGTACGTATAATGTGTTCAATATTTAACCATCAACTTAAATTAATTCAATAATTAATTTAATTCATGTGACAGCTAAATACAATACCAAATGTATTTGGATTTTTTTCGCTTCAACTATAGGTGTGACCCTATAGGCTCTTGTAACGTTAGTAGTAATACTAGAATATTTCTAATATTACAAGCAATAAGTGACATCTAGCAATGCATCATTACTATTCAAGTTATAAACTCACGTGTGTTTTATCTTGAATATAGGGTCAAGGAAAGACTTGAGAATCGTATGGAGGGATCACGCTAGACATTGCCAAGTCTTATGCGAAGGGCGTCGTAACTATATCGTGCATATAGAGGGGCACCCCTAGAGGCCATGTCTCGGGGATTAATTTATTATGTCTGTAGTAAAGTCTCAAATTAAAACTTGCAAATACTTATTCATGTTTAATAAGGTAGAATGACTGTAAAAATCTAGTGTTTGTATGATAAGGAATATCATAGGAGTTTAAATTTGGAATCTGACGTTATTCTTGAAATTGAGTAAGATTGAATAGTAATAATGTACGTATAATTTGGTATTATCTAAGTCTGTAAGTAAATAAGGTTAAAAATTTTGTTAAGTTATTCGGGTTGTTGGTGACACTTGATATCCAAACCCGGTGATCGAGTTCGATATGAGGTGTTACAAGGTGTGTGATTATTATTTTATAAGTCTCGATACAGGTAACCCCAAGGCTCGAGACTTGACACATATGTCTCAATATTGTACCATTCTCAAAACATTTGTTAGAAGTCAAGACTTGAAGGACTAAGTCTCTAGACTTTGCCTACGAAATGCATTTTAAGGCTTAGAAACAATTTTGAAAGGACTTGGGAGTTGCTCTAAAACATTTGTGACTTGTGTATGTCATTTGAGAACATTATTTTTCAATCTGAAATACTTAAAAATAAATTATGTATATTTGATTGAGAAATTTTAAAATTTATTTTGTTATGTCAAAACATTTGAAAATCGAATATGACAAAAAATTATTAAATTTAGATTTATATAAATTAATAAGGATTTCATATTCAAATTTTGTTGATTTTAGATTAAATTAATATTATGCCAACTTTGCTTTCAAATATTTATAAATTTGATTTTATTAACAAAATAATAAATTTTGGATTTAAATAAGATATCACTATTATTTAAAAGTCTAGAGTAATTTTGGTGTTTACACTTATATGTGCGTGCATGAGGTGCAAAGTTGGAAGGGGAAGGAAATAAAAAGTAATAAAATTAATTCATCATGATATTTTTTAAAATTTGTAGAAAATAAAAATAGTCAAAAATTGAGGGTGGGTTTGGATGGACGGTGTGTTTACCTGTAGTTAGTGTAAAAATAACAATGACGGTGAGATTAAATATTGTAGCGATACTGTAGTGTGAGAAAAAAAGTAAGCTACACGCACCGTACTGTCCATCCAAACCCACACTTAATAGGTTAAGTTTGGATGTGTCAATTTTTTAATTAAAATTGTACATTTAATCAAACAACTAACAATTTAAAATAAATTTAGAAAAGAAAATATTGATGTTTTTATAAAAGGGAGAAATTCACTTATACAAATGTGAAATATAAATAGTTTTATACACTTTCATAATTTTATTATTATTAATATTTTAACAATTTCAATGTCATATTTCATGTTTTGTTCAGATCAAACATATCAAGTTTTGAATAAATTAAAAATGTTTACGATTTGTGTTAAGTAAACTATTAAATATATTTTAACAAATACAACATTATGGATCGATGTAATAAAAATATTGAAACGATTTAAAAATTTTCGTGTATACAAGTACACTTATATTAATAAATTCAAAGATTAATTTGTTATTTTTTATCCAAAAATTAGTAAAATATTAATAATTCAAAAAAGTTCTAAAAGAATATAAAAACTAAGTCATTGTTTGATAATACATTGTGAAAAAAATAAACTGGTTTAATATGTTCAATGATTTAATATTTTTAAATTTGCTTGATCATCCACAATAAGAAAAAAAAAATGTCTATAAAAAATATATTTATTTTATTTAACATTCTATTAGATTTTAAAGACTTGGAATTTTTTTTTTCAAAAAAGAGAGCAAATAAAATAAAAAAGTATAGTTTTAAATTTACATTGACCGAACAATTTAATTATTTAGATGGAAGAATTGAGGATGAAAATAAATGCACCACCGTAAGGTTAGGTAGGTATACTCTCAATCTCAAAGCGGCAAACAAATGAAGAGATAGGCAAAATACTGCTGACTAACTTCTAAAATAAGTAGGAAAATAAATCCATCGAAAAGTTTACTTTAAAGAAGTTGAGGTGACTTTAGGCCTGAATTTACCCAACAAAAATCAAATCAAAGCCCTTTGACAACTATCACGGCAAAAATTCCGTTTCATTTAATAACTATTACTGTATGGCGCTTGCTCGCTGGGCCAGGGTAGATGGTGCAGGAGACAATCAAACACGACTTTATAGCACTTTGTAGAAAAACGAAAGGAAGGTTTCGTCCTACCTCTTTGACAATTTATTAACAAAAACATGCATGTCTGCTTTACTGGAAAGGGCAAAGTAAGCAGTAAACAAGGATAATCTATTTTATTTAAGCGCCGTCCTGGTTCTCCTCCTCTTCCAGGACAACTGGAATGCTCTGCTCATGCCTGAAAAAATTGTGGGGATCGACTTTGCTTTTTATTTTTACCAATCTTTGGAAATTGCCCTTGAAATACATGGCGCCCCAAACACTAGCCTCGGTGAAGCTAGCGTTCTTGTGGTTCATTCCCAAATCGAGGTCTCTGTAATTGACATATGCCGCCCTGGGAGATGTGGGAACATAAGCACTCATGTAATCATACAGCCCCTTAATCCAATCCATGTGCTTTCGGGTGGCGTCCTTGCTTCCGTCGTACCATGAGGTCACGTACTGGATTTTGAATAGGTTACCTTTTCTGTGAGGGAAAGGAATTGCAGAATCCGAAATGTTTGCCATCATTCCTCCGTAAGGGTTCCATATCATCAACGGAGACTCTTCTTCCAACAACATTTCCCACAGCCTCTCAAGACCGGTTTCAGGGATAGGTTGTTGCACAAAATCAGATTTGGCTTTGAAATAATTCTTGAATAAAGACTTTCCTTCTAGCAGTACTTCTGGAGGTGTTTCACTTGGGAACCCAGCTATATAGAGCACAGATTTTATCCAGCTTGTTTCGATACAGTCTTTTCTCGCCAAACCCAACTCCGGGAAGCTTTGATTCATTACTTGGAGGAGCCTCTCAGCATCTCCTAGATAAAGGGCATTGTAGGCTGTTGTCACTGTTCTCTTACCTTTTTGGCTTGCTTTTGTCACTTGAATGACGACTCTGATGAAAAGATCATCATCCAGCTTATCTGCAACTTGCTGCCATCTATACAGGATCTTTGTGGCACCTTGTTCCAAGGTCTTGGGAACTGTGAAAACAGTTACTGTTTCTGGAACAGCAACCAGCTTTATCTTCCATGCGAGGATGACACCGAAGCTTGCTCCTCCACCTCCTCTGATTGCCCAAAACAGATCTTCGCCCATGGCTGCCCTGTCGAGGATTTCGCCATTAACATCAACAATTCGAGCATCAAGGACATTGTCCGCACCAAGACCGTACTTTCTCATCATGGAACCATATGCACCTCCTGTTATGTGTCCACCGATGCCTAGGCTTGAGCAAAGACCGGCAGGGAAGCCATGAGTCTTGCTTTTCTCAGAGATTCTATAATAAACTTCACCCACCGTGGCACCAGCTTGCACCCAAGCACTATTGTCATCGATATCGACATCAATGGACCGAAGCTGGATAAGATCTAACAAAATGAAAGGTGTCTCCATTTCAGATGCATAAGAGAGGCCCTCATAGTCATGTCCTCCACTGCGGAATCTTAGGTGAATTGCAAGCTTTTTTGCACAAATAACAGCAGATTTGACATGAGACTCATAGACAGGTATGAAGATAAATTCGGGCTTTGGCACAGAAGGCATCAAGTACCTGAGGTTTTGTGCAGTGGAGTTGAGGACAGAAGTAAATGAAGAGTTGGTTTGGGAGCAAAAAGCAGAGATGGGAATGGGATGCTCAGAATTGGCATCAAGGCATTGGATGAAGTTTTCTTGAACCGACATTGAAGTCGCCGAGAAAGCTGAAAGCAGGACTAGAAGTAGTGGAAGAATCATAGTGCTTGAAAATGCCATTCTTTCACTTCATCTTTTATTTCTGTTGTAATAAGCTATTCTTATAGAGGAGCTATGATATTCTTTGATCGACCAAAACGTGTGATTGAGCTAATCCTAACGTCATGACTGGGTTAAAAGACTACTTATAAATAACTTCCTGCTAAGTCTACGTACAGTGGCGGAGCCACGAGCTTGGTAGGTACTAGCCCTCCAAAACTAATCCTAGGTCGTAAAACGAATGAGGTCACATGTGCTTAAAACAAATGAAAATATTTTTTATTTTTTGAATTATTACAATTTTTCATTTTTTCAAAAGTTATATCAAATTAACAAGTTTACGAAATTAATTTATACTTTTTTTAACACTAGTACTTATTGTTTTATGAAGATTATTGTTTTATGGTGAACATTGGTTTTTTTTAATTTAAAACTAAAGTGAGTTTATACTATTTCATAATATTTATTAATATTTTAATAATTTAACCTCTATATTTCATACTTGATTAATATAGATAATGCATGTCAAGTTTGTCTTAATTAAAATTTTCTAGTTATTTATTTTATATAAAAAAAATTCAAGCATTAAATATATATATATATATATATATAAAGAGACAGTATTTTAGATTTATATGATAGAAATATTAAATTGATTCAAAATTTTAAAGGTATGACAAGTATAAATATCTTTATAAATTTAAATTGTTAAAATATTATTTGCATAATAAATTATGAATAAGTGTAAAGCCACTTTAATTTTATATCAGTATAAGTGAATCACTCTTCTAATTATTATATGTTATTTAAGTAAGATTATAATTGAAATTTTATTTAAGCAAGTCATTTACTGTAATACCCTTAAAATGCTCTAATTTATCATACAACCCTTTTCCAAGAATTATGTTTGTATTTCAAGGCAAAATTTTAATTTTAATATTGAAAATTAATTGGGATCACCCATTTAAATTTGGTTCGACCTTTGACCAATGTTGGTATTTTAAAATACTTAATTATTGCAAAAGGAGTTACCCCCACTTGTTTTCTTCCTCATGCCGACTGCCGTCCCCCACCTCTTGCAAGAGAGAAATTACCACTTTCATTTCTTTGCTATTTTTGTCCACTCTCCACTCAAACTTCCATAAAATTTCTTTAATTATCCTAAACCCACCTTAAACAAACCTTATTCGAGCCATTTTCATTCATCATTTCCATCACCTGAGATTAAGGTTTGACTTGACTTGTGTTGAGAGAAGGGAACTATAGTGAGATGACAAGAGTATGTGTTTCAACATCTCATCACTCTCATGAGGGACGAATCTAGAAAGGTTGGTAAAGTTCTCGGCTTTTTTAAAATGAATTTTTTTCATTTAGATCTTTTTAAAATTTTTAAAATTTTAAATTAGTAAAAATAAAATTATATTTTAATCTCTTTAAAAATGATAAAATTTTAATTTAATCCTTTAAAAATATTACTATCATATTCATGATTTAAAGGTAAGGGACCTACCATTTATACTTGGTTAATTAATGTTAAAATATATTAAGTTTAGTAATTAATAATTGAGGAAAATTTGTCATAACCTTATATAAGCATGGCATGGCTATAATGATGAAATTGTAAGGGATAATATGTAATATTGACAATTGTGAGAACTTGTGTTATTCATGTGTCGTGTCTTGAAATAAGTAATTATAAGTATGAGATGAAAAATTAAGCTGTGGACATTGGATCCAAGACATGAGAATTCATGCAAAAGTGACATGTGTACCAAAATGGAGGTTAAATGTATTTTGATATCTCTAATTAACTTAATTCCATTCGATATTGCGAATTGAATTACACAAGTTGAACTCATGTGGATTATATATATTTCGGATGTGAAATAATGAAAATGGGCATGTGGTTTTGTTATTAATATGTAATAATCTAACATTTTACGATATAAGGTCGTAATACCCTTATTGGATATGAAAATGATAATTTATAATCTGTTTGTGGCTCTGACTTTAATATGCTCTATACCTGATAGACTATGAAATCTTACATTTTGTTAATATAGGAATATAACTTTTGCATTGTCATACATGCCCAAGTAAACTTAATAGAAGGGTTAGAATACGATTGGTATATCAAATAAGGTCTGTTGTGCATTTTTATATAGGTGATGTATAAATATAGAGTTTTTTGTGCCTTTTAGACCCGGTACCCTAATTCTAGTATACTTGTTTGTATATTTGTAATTTTTTCGAATAAATTGATTAATAAAATTATTTATGAATTTCATTAATATTCTTTGTATAATGTCCTCATGTGAATTTTGCATGTAAAACAAAATAGAAGCAAATATTAGCTCACTGGTAGTATTATATGGTCAGATCATAATACAAAAAGATATACTAGTAGACGAACCTAAACATGTCCTTAATTTAATCAGAAATGAGCAAACCAATTGAAAGACTAATATATCATCTAGCAAGTCCAATTGGGGAAGTGTTTTTTCTTGGGCATCAGAGCGGATGACTCCCAGAAGATAGAGACATAACTGTGACTGATTGGACTAACAGTACATCGGATTGGACCCAAGCAGAATAGATCTTAAATCAGTTTGTGAATTTATTCACTTGTGACGTTAATAGTGTGTCATAACTTAATCCTAAGAGGATGGTGGACTATGTATGCGTGGCTCATATACTTTGGTGTAAGTAAAAACCTGAGTTCAAATAGATAAAGAACCAACAGCTGGTGCGTTAGTTATACGACTTCTGTACTATGTAGCATCATTCATAATAGTAGAATTCATAGCCCAAAAAATGGGTAAATAATATCCTCTCATTAACATTACATGATAAGTGAAAAGTAAATGTGGCCACGGGTCATTTGTCTTTGTGATAAATGACTTAGTTACTATTTCATAGTAATTGAATTTTCATGAAGGAAGATGTAATGGTTACCATGAGATAAAATAGGATCATATTGGGAGAGCGAATTTGTCCCAAAGAGATTAAAAATATCTTATTAGGGTATGGACTTATGACAAGGTCATTGAACGAGCAATGATCGAGTTACTTTCGTAATGGTATGTCATTAGGGTGAGCTCAATCACGATACTATATTGGAATGACTTCGTGATTAAATGAGTTTATAATTAATAGGCAAAAAGCTATAACTTAATTATAAATCACTTGAGCCCTCATCACATATGTCCAATCGATCCCTCCACTAGCTCGTTGAAAATAGATATAAATTGCATGTTGAAACAAATGAACATAAATGGATAGAAATGATAAAGTTAGAGAAATGAGAAACATTCAGAAATGAATGTGGTTTTCTCACTTAGTATGGGAATGACTTGAGAATTAATTTATAATTTTTCAAATTATTAACTAATTAGCTAATTGAAGTTTGAAACTGAATTAAATTAATTGATCATTGTGAATCTGTTGAATGTAGAAAATTTAAATATATTTTTTCAAAGATTCTTTTACAGTAAAGTTGCCATGATTTTAACAGAATCAGAATCGGGTTTAGAAAATTACTTAATTGGGAAATTAATTTATGATGTTTGTTTTGGAAAATAGAAAAACATGTATTGAGTTGAATTGAATTATAAATTGTTGGGTTAAAAATCTAAGAAGCATGTATAATTGGATCTGATATAGGAGAAGTCCAAAATTCCCTTATATTGAACTTTAGAAACAATTAATTAATTTAATACACAACAATCAAACCAGAATTTAGTCATGACAAAAATATAGTTACAAACTCTAGTTCGAGCATACGAGATCACAAAAATAAGTTTGGAACATTCAAGGATCAATTTGAAATAAATTAAAAAGTTTTAAAGCAAATTGAAAATTTTTGAAACAGGGGTCACACGGTCGTGTGGCCAGACTGTATGACATAAGCCAGCCCGTGTGGCCTAAAACATGATCGTGTGACTAACCCACACGCCCGTGTGGCTATTCCACATGCCCGTGTCCCCAGATCGTGTAGCTCATTGACTTGAGTCACACGCCCGTGTCACAGATCGTGTGTTAGGTCGTGTAACTTACTAATTTAGGTCACACGATTGTGTCCCAAACTGTGTGTCTGTCCGTGTCCCAAGCCGTATGCAGCATAAATAACCCCTAAAACAAGCAATTTCATACCCTATTCCTTGCACCAAAAGGCATACCATATCTAGATAAATTCTTAAGTACAAAATCACATTCAAGTCATCAATTCATGCCAAAATTTTATCCACCTTAAGCTTAACCAATATGTCATTAAAGACACCTCAAACAAAACCATTCAATCAAATGACCAACCTAAAAAAAATACATGATCCTTAACCAACCATTTGCATTCAAACCCCAACCAAAATGACCAAATATATATATTCACACCAAGTTACAATTACAATCATCATTATCTAAACCTAAGTCTTAAAATTCAATTCAAACACTTCATATTCTTAAAAGAATTTGCTTTGTCAAATGTCATAACTAACTATTAGTTACTCACATTTTAATCCATGATTTTTTCCACATAAAAAAATACACTTATTCACTTCAATGATTTATCTCATTAAATATTGAACTTATTAAAACATATTTATCTGGAAAAAGTATGATCCAAGTCAAACCATCTTTTAAATGTGTGGTCCACATTTAATTTCACCACAAAATCCCAACCTCATGGTTCAAAACAAATCCTAACATTCTAATATCTCATGGCATATATTTCCAATATAAATTTAATGAGAAATGAGTAAAATGCCCTTGGTAGGGGAAACTTGCACTTTAGCCCCTTTACACTTATTACCTGCCTTTAACTCCATGTGCGACTCTTAATACCTCAAAGTTTCCACATTTCACACTTAAAATAAATAATTATGGTTTATTCATGCAAATATTTCATTTATTATTTTTTTACAAAATGGAATATTTATGGTTTAGTCCATGTACTTTTTCATCTTTTTCAATTTTGTCCCAAAAGTGATCTTCATCGTAATAATGCATATTCTATGTTGTTCTCATGCCAAATTATGATTATTAACTCATCTTTACTCAATTTGGTCAAATTGCATCTTAGTCTTCTAACTATTTCAAATTTATGATTTAGTCCTTCATCCACGATATCACATTTTCAATGTTTCACATTGATGTTCATCTCTAATATCTACTTATTTCCTTATGAATTCCCTTTATCTGAATCATTCGTGAATTTTCTTGAAATTCACTAAACACAATCTCCAAACAGCGCCAAATGAGGTATTGAAAATTTTAGGGTGTTACATTTAATCAAAAGAGAAAAAGGATATCTTATGAGGGAAATACACTATTGACAAGGCTATTGGACAAGCAAAACTGTAAATTGCTTTTGTAATAGCATATAATAAGAGAGAGTTTAATCATGGTTCTTTCAGTAGATTGACTCCATAACTAAATAATGTTTAATAGACGAAGAGTCAAAACTTAATTACAAATTATTTCAACCCTAATTATACATGTCAAATTGGTCCTTTCGCTAGCTTAACACAACTCTATACAAATTGCATTTAAACTGATATGTTGAATGAATGAAAACAACGAATAAATAAGTAGATTGCATGTATCACCATCAGCAATTAAGACATTTTTTTACAAAGAACAAGAGATGACAGAAGATAAATTTAATTCATTTGAATTATTATTTCATTGATTGTAATTAAATAATTAAAATTCATTTAAGTGTGGAGGCACCAAGGGTTACCCAAAGGGGGTGTGCCTAACCCACCATGTATAATTTGACTGGGACATTGCGTTTTCTATAAAAATATTATTATTATTTTCTTATTCAAATAGAAATCTCGTGATTCCTTATAAATAGGGACTATGGACTATGTAAAAAAAACATATATATATATATATATATATTCTATGTGTTATTAAAAAAGTTTAGTTTTCAATCACAGGAGTTAGGTGAAGTGATAAGCATCTCTCTTATCTTAATCAGTGATCGAAATTTCGATCTTCGCTTTGAATATGGAATAACTTTATAACTCGTGATCAATATCCACATATTTAATTACTAAACTCACCCAAATAGATATTTTAATTAATTGTCAGGACTAATGAGAAACCAAAATCTCTACTAACTTTAAAATTCGGCTGGTAAATATAGAAATGATGATAAAAAAGTCCTTCCCAGTAACACTGCCACCTTCTTCAAGTAAAATTTCAATTCTGACGACGCGGACATTCTTTCCTGCCATCATTCTTTTTCTCGTTTTTGTATTATTATTATCTACCAAACAATTGCAAAAATACCTAACAATAGATATGGGTTCTAGGCCATGACATGACATGTTATCCACAACTATTAGTTTCCTTAAGTATATGTTTACCTATTTTCTTTTTCGTCCCTTTTCCTTGTTCCATTTACAAAATGTATATATATTTGATTTGTGTGATTTAAATCCATCACTTGTTAAAGAAATATGGAGCTCTCGCAATACGGATTATGTTGCACAAGTAAAGTTCGTATAAAACTGTACTACTTCTGTTTGATATTGATTAGAATAAAATTTTTTGACCTTTTAAATAGATGTAATCGAAATTCTTCTTGTATTATTTGGTTTTCGACATTAGTAAATTTCTCCTCTTCCACTTGTGGTTTTTTCCCGTATAAAATCTATTATTGATGAGAGAAAACATTTTATGTTAAAAATTAATTCTTTTTAAATTCACCTAAGAACTATTATTGGTATAGTGGTAAATAATTTATTTATAAATCTATTAAGCAAAGGTCGAATCCTTATACATGTTAATTTTAGTTCTTTATATTAGTTATTTCCTAATTAACTTGGTATTCGGATAATTTGTGATACCAACTCAGCCATATTTTATTAATAGTATAGAAATATAGACATACAACTGATTGAGGTAATAAAGTGTGCATAATAAAATTATCAATATAAATGTATAGTTGAGTGGTAAATTAAATGATTTATTAATGTAATTGGTGTGGATTTGAATCTCATTATACTTATATTTTTAATGATTTTTTAGTGGAAAGACTACAATACTCTCGAACACTATTCTTATTTAAATTACACAAGAGTACCTATAATTTTCTAATCAAGTTAGTACCTGATTGACCCGTGACACCAATTCAATCATAATTTTAAATAATAGTATAAATATATTAATATTGAAACAGGTTTACAAATCGCAATCCAACAATTAACCCGTTAACTTAGGCTAAAAAATAAATAAAATTGGGCAGTAATCTCACTTGGGCTCCCAATTTTAAAACTAATCTGGAGCTACTGGGTTTAATGAAATTTATCTGAATTTTGAAAATGTGGGCTTCTAATTTGTGCTTTTTAAGAAAAAAAATTTAACTTGTTCTTTAAAAATTTTAATAAGCTCGAGTCTAAAATAAATTTATTAAAACTAATTTCTAATTTCCTAAGAACATAAAATTTGATTTCTTATTTTAAATAATTTAATAAATATGATTTCATGGGTTAATAAATAACCAATTTGCCATGAATTTTTTCGTAATGTCATTACTAGGTTTTAATATTTCATAGTTAAAGAAGATAATCAATCTAACACATTTATGTCATTGAGATTTGTTCTTGTGAATTGTTGCTTTTTTGTGTTTTTTTTATCTAATTTTACTTAAGTAAATTTTAATTAATCAAATTAGTTAGTTTAATTCACCCTTAATTATTTCGTCCGCCAATTTATTAAATATTTATTTCACAACATTTGTCTATAAAGTACCTATAGAGATAATATTTTATACTTACTATTTTATTACTTGTTAACGATTCACTCGAATATTTGTGAGACACCAACTTGCTAGAATTCTTCCATTAGTCATCCACTCGTTTCCACCTTGCAAACATTTAAGCTCTCACTGAGGATGAACTTAAATTCCAAACATGTAACATAAGCATCTATGCTTTTACTTGGTATTTTGATTTAGGATCTGTAATTAAACTTAACTAGACTGTATTACTCATTTTAAGAGTTTAATTGTGCATAATACTATTGAAAGTAATTTTTGATGAAATAAATTAAATTCTTTCAAGTTTTATCTCATTATCAATTTAGTATTGCTTTTCAAAAATATTTTTGATGAAAAGCTAAAATTTTATACTTCTCTACTTTTGGCTAAAAAGATGTTTTTTCAAAAAAAAATTTATTCCAAAAATATTTTTGAAAAGTTTAAAATTATCTTGTTTAACAATATTTTTTTCTTAAAAATATTTTTTAAACGCAATGCAAAACATAAAGAGCTTATCGTAAAACTTCCACACTTGAGGAAATTGCGTCCGGCTAACAATTGTCTCGTACATGACGGGTTGTTTGAACTTTATAATTTTCATAAATATAAAAGAGGTCTATCCAGATCTGTGCTTTAGCACATTCTTGCACATCTTCCTCGAGTGCTACTTGCTGTGTTGGCATCGACTCCAAATTGAAAATCGATCAACCTTAGCACGATACGTGTCATGTATAATCCAAAGCAATAATCAGATACAGTTGGTTAAAATGGTTTTTTTTCTTTTTTTATCGATTCATATATAATCCAAGCGGAGGCCAATGTATAAAAACGAAAATTTGAAACTCAATGACAGTTGTAGTGGCAATTAAATTCACCTAATAATGGTGGTGGTGAGGATTGGAATTTTGAATTGACGGTAGACTTCCAAGTTCGAACTGAACGTCAAAGAGTAAATAACATCCATTTTTAATAATTGATCATCTAGCTAGAATTTGTGTCTATAAAATCGGTAACATTAGAATAATTGATACTCCAGATGAGGCTCTTTGTTATTTACTCTAGCAGGATGTTTTAAGTTCTGAGTAGATATAGTTTTTTTCTGATTTAAGGTTATAAATTACCTCTTTTTATTAAAAAAAAAAGAACATCTATTTTTGGGGAGATGAGTCGGCTGTGATTGTCCATAGAAAATTGTACACAAACAGCAGCCTTTGTTGACTGGACTACTGAATACTTCATTATTACTACAATTTCTAAGTAGATTGCGCGGTGGGGTAGGTGAATTTTAGTTGAATTTTGTGACTAAAATGTTGAAAATAAAATTTTGTTTTTTTATAATTAAGAGAGGAAAATAAAATTGTTTGAGATGAAATTAAAATTATTATGCCTACAGCATAATATTTTTGTTATTGGGTTAAGAGATTGTGGACAGAATGAAACTTCTTTTCTTCTTATGTTTTAGTGCACGTCTCGGTGCTTGCATCAAGTTATGGTCCGGATTTCTCTCTATTTGGATATTGAGTTTCCGCAGTAAATGACGCCATTACCTGGTCACTGCTTCCACCAACAAATTCTGCTCAAATCAAATGATGGAAGTAGCGGAAGGTTAAAGAAATAAAAGCATATATTAATTAATTGTTTGTACAGTTCAAATTTATGAAGGAAAGTAAAGGAAAATCATTGTTTGGTTAAACTGTGGAAAGCAAAGGAAATGAAATATTTTAAATTTTACATAAATAATATATAATAACAAAATCAAATCAAATTAAATTTATAGAAAAATATCAATATTATGCATAAAATCGTAATTAAAGTGTTTAGACTAGCATTTGCATCATTAATGTTTATATTGGTATTTTTTCAGACATTTTAATGTTTATTTTGCAAATGTTACTTCTTGTTCTAAATTTTCAATATTTATCTTTGAATTAACAATATCTTTCTCTTAAAGTTTAATGGCATGTGACATTAGTGTCAAAAATATCATATTTTAAGGTAATTTATACAGATAGTTATCTAATTATATATATATATATATATATATTATTTTAGGCAATCAAAAATAAAAAATTTGTAATTTAAACATTCATGTTATATAGTTCGGTTATTTTGGTCACTCTATTTAAAATCACAAATGACAAGTTGACATGACAGTTAAAAAATCAGTATAATAACAAATTTAACTCTCAACTTTTATATATTATATCAATTTAGTTATAATTTTAAAAAATTAACCTTCACAAATGATCTCAATTTGATCATAATTCTAAAAATTCAAGAAACCATATAAAAATACAAATATTTTCAAAAAATAAAATAATAAATTTAAAAAATATATAAAAATAAAAATGATTGTTGACAAGAAATAATATATACAATTTAAAAATATATAAAATAAATATTTTCAAAAATATAATAATAAATTTAAATTTTATATTAATATTAAATAAAATAAAAATCCTTCCACCTGTCCCTCCCCTCCTCTTTCTCCCCACCCATAGTCACGAACCCTATCCTCTAAAATAGAAGTTTTTTATTTAGATCTCTTAATTTTTTAATAGTAAAATTACATTTTAATCTTAAAAAATAATAAAAATTTAATTTAATCATTTAAAAAATAATAAAAATTAGTTTTAATTCTTTAAAAATTTTTCTAGTTTCGACCATGCTTATCCACCATTCTCCCCCCACCCTCCTTTTCTCCATAAGCGTACATAAAATCGAACTGACTTGTAAGCCAAAAAGAGATAATCCTGATCTAGACTAAATGTTAAAAGATTGGGTATGAAATGATAAGCAAGAACGATCCACCCACTGAAGAAAAAACCCAATAACAGAAAGCCGAAGAAAAGCTTTGAAAATGGAATAAATCATCTCCTTTTCCAAGCCCAAGTTATGCATGAAAGACAAGAGCACCCCTATGAGGACAACGGCAAAGGTAGCCACTAGTTTTGCAATTTTATGAATGCTGGTGGGGAGAGGGACAAAGTTGGTGGAGGGGGAGAGAGGGGGGATTTTTATTTTATTTAATATGAATATAAAATTTAAATTTATTATTATAATTTTTTGAAAATATTTATTTATTTTTATTCATTTTTAAAATTTATTATTATATATTTTTATGAAAATATTTAGGTATTTTTATATATTTCTTTGAATTTTTAGAATTAGGATAAAGTGAGATTATTTGTAAATTTTAAGTGTTAATTTTTTAAAATTATAATTAAATTGATATAATATATAAAAATTAAGGACTAAATTTATTATTATACCAATATTTTAACTGTCAGGTCAACTTACTGATTGTGATTTTAATTGAAGTGGCTAAAATGACTAAACTATATAATGGTGGGGATTAAATTGCAAAATTTGTATTATATATAAAGTTAACCACATTTTAAGATGGGTTTATTGCATTCCAACCCTTTTTTTGCAGACAATTTCAATTGAAGTATTTAGTGGGATGAGGAGATCATAAACTAAAAGATTTATTAAAATTTTAATTTATGTTGGACATGGACTTCTATTCTATTCCGTAGAAGTCGATTAACAAATTCACCCCTCTAACTTGGTAGTTTATCCTAAAAATTTCCCAGTTATTAACCATCCCCAAACAAGACGATAGTGTCTGCAACTGTTTGTAATCTTGAAGAAGACAGAAAGATTAGCTAAACGTAAATGGAGGGAATGATTCAGGACCCATCGCAGCCGGCGTCGCAGCCACAGCAGCAGAATCAGGCAGTGGTAGGGGCGGAGAGGCTGAACCAGGCGCTTCAACAACAGCTCAATTTGGAATCTGTAAAGACCAGAGCCATTTCCCTTTTCAAGGCCATAACTCGCATCCTCGAAGACTTCGACGCCTATTCTCGCACAAATACCACCCCCAAATGGTCCTCTCTCTTCTCATTCTTTCTTTTACAACCTTGAATTTTCAGATTTTCATATTATATATTTAGGGTTTTTCTTTTTTGTTTGTTCAACAGGCAGGATATTTTGGGTCAATACTCAATGGTGAATCTCGAACTTTTCAACATTGTGGATGAAATAAAAAAGGTTTCAAAGGCTTTTGTTGTTCATCCCAAAAATGTTAATGCTGACAATGCTCCCAGTACGCATGTTTTTTCTTTCTCTTTACGCTTCAAGTTTATTCGCTGTTTTATTTCCCCTTAAAATGCTGATTGAGATACTTTGGATTTGCAATAATACTTATCTTTATTCATTGTAATTACTGAGTAATTAAATCCAGTTCATTGGCTGTGTAGTATTACCGGTTATGTTATCCTCGAAGCTACTGCCAGAGATGGAAGTGGAGGATAATTTGAAGCGAGAGCAGTTGCTTCTAGGAATGCAAAATCTGCCGATACCTTCACAAATTGATAAGTTAAAGGTGAGCTAGTGTGACACAATCATTGTTTTCCTGATCGAATCTGGTTATTTTCAGGCATGTGATTTTTATAGTTTTACAGGCTAGAATTGACATGATTGCGGCTGCATGTGAAAGTGCTGAGAAAGTATTAGCTGATACCCGCAAAGCATATTGTTTTGGCTCTCGTCAAGGGCCAGCCATTCTTCCTACTCTAGACAAGGGGCAGGCTGCTAAAATTCAAGAACAAGAGAACTTACTCCGTACTGCTGTTAATTTTGGCGAAGGTGAGCAGTTAGTGTAGCAACTATATTTAGACCATTATATGTAACGAGATATCTTTATAGATTTTGTAACTGCAGGCTACTAATAGTTTTCAACTGATACTTCAGTGGGCCACATGCAATGGTTTGTTGTTTCATTTTTTTTCCCTCATTGAAACTAGGTTTAAATTTAGAAAATCTATTATAGTTTTCCTTGTATTGTTTTATAAGAATGCCCTTTGGTCATAGATAATCAACATCAGTCAATTGATACAGTAGTTGAAGTAATTGACGTTTAATGGAATGGTAGATGAATGTTTTCTGCATTGATTTCTATGGCTAAATGAAGTTTAATGGAACTGTAGATGAATCTCTTTAGAATTAGCATCTAAGAGTTGGTTGGACTATTTTTGTTCTAGAGAAAGGCCTAGTACTTTGATCTTAGCATGCTTATCATCCAATTATTGATTGGTCTTTGTATGCAGGTCTGCGTCTACCTGCAGATCAGAAGCTGATTACACCTTCGCTTCCACTTCATCTGGTTGACATTATGCCTGCAACTGATGGAGTGCAATCTTTCGCTGATCCATCTGGTAATTTTCGTACAACTACTATAAGTTTTTTATTCTATTTCAATACTAGAAAGTTTCTTGTGCGGTTTAGTAGCATACTTCAAATTCGCTTACAGGCATGTACATGAAGAACACTCCTCTTATGTCAAACAACATTGGCAGTCAGGGGTCTTTGTTACAGGTTAGTCATTGACTTCCCCTTAATCAGTCTTTTCCTAAACCTACATGCAAGTAAAACTGCATGTTTTCTTCAAATAAGGTGAAAGGCTATTTGTGCTCCGCTTTGTGATTATTTTCATCTCAATGAATATCTGATTCTGAAAAAGCAACATTCATATCAAAGTCTGTATGAGGTCAACTTTGGACTCTCTTAGAGCACACTATCTGCTCTTTGTTACTTAGCTGATTGTGGCCTCCATATGTTCTCATCATTCTCTTTAAATGGTGCTAGGAGTACGATAACGTAATTATGAGTAAAATTCAACCATTATAGCCACAATATTGTGAGCATTGGCCTAGAGCAAAGGCCACATCGGGATCCTGTTAATAAATGCTTCATCCTCTCCATTTTTAAGTCATTCATGGGAGACACATTCTGTTTTAATCATTTTAATTGGATTTGACTTGTCAGTTGGTTCTGATCCTATGAAAATCATTCTGTATCATTTCGGGTTATGTGTCTTATTTTCTGAAGATCAAAGTTTATATGCAATATAGCTTTACTCTTCTAGTCTTCTTATGCCAGGCTACTGGAGCACAACTTATTGGTAGATCAGCTGCATCTCCTTCTGCTGCTACTAGTGCTACCTCCTATGATAACACCACAACTTCTCCACTCCCATATGCCAACTCACCAAGGTCTGCAACGACTATGATGAACACACCATCTCCTCAGCAACAAACGCAGCAACTGCAGCAGCAGCAACACCAGCAGCAGCAGCAGCAAAGGGCAAAAATGATGCAATTGCCTCAGCATCAACAGCAACTCCTTGCTCAGCAACAGTTTAGGCAGTCTACGATGCAAGGGCTGGGACAGGTATAAATTTTGCTTATTTTTTGTGCTTTTAATGTTTCTGTTAGGCCATAAGAGTAACTCATGGTATATGTACATATGCATTTAAGTGCATGCTTTGATTTTACATAGTAACTATGACTCTTGGTTGGGTTGAAAGGGTTTTCAAAACTATCATGAGGTAAAGGGACAGTTAATTTTGCTGAATCTTATGATTCTAAGCAAATTAGAGTAAGTTTTTCATGTTTGTTTTGTTGAAATATAGAATAGCTTCATATGTTTCTCAGCCATTCAGTTGTATTATAACTATGAACAATCATATCTTTGGTACAGAATCAGCTGCCGCTTCATGATCTGCAGGGTCAGACTCAGCAAAAGTTTCAGTCGGTAACTTTCTTATGACTTCTTTTCCTTTGCTTCTTGTTTTATCTGAAATTTCTTATGAATTACAAATGCATGCTTCATATATATCAGTGCATGAAAAACTGCATTCCAGTTATGGGTCTGAGTTGTGCTTTTGAATATCATTATTGCCATAACCTAGTAAATTTAAGTATTTAGAGTTCAGGAAATGGGTTTGTTCTGTGAGTCTTTGGAGCCGCTTGCCTGCACTTGGGTAGCTTAAAATAAACCAGAAGTTTTAGTATGACTGCTTGGGGTTTGAGTGCAGGTTGAGTTTTATACAGCAGATCTGAGAACAAAATTTTAAAAAGTGCTTCTTGCAAAGACTGCAAAGTTAAAATAATAGTGGGTGGATGTTTGTTATATGTTACAGTTCTCATTCAAACTTGTATACATGTTAAGTGATTGTTAGCTATTAATTACTTTCACTGCACAGAGAAAATTTTACAAGATTTGCAACTGCCTCCTGAAATAACTACAATAGTGAATTACTATGAAGGTATTCTGTGAATCAGCTACACTTGAAAGATGAATACTTTTGTATGAAAGCTGCCGAGCAAAATATATGGAAGTAAAAGCACCAGTGTCATTTTTATTGTGAAACAAAATATGATCTTGGTTTTCCCTCCTTTTCTTTATTGAATTTATTGGAACCATTGAACTTTTTTTAGGCTTGTAGTCCTTTTCAATTTATTTTATCTGTTTGAAGCGTAGAGGGTAGGTGTTGCTTGGGGTGGTGGTGTGTTGATGCAGGTATGTGAAGCGAGCCTTCAAAATGAGTGGTTTTAACTCTTCCTTCTTTTGGATCTAACTTGGGACAATTTATTCTTGAGGAGGCATGTTTTACCCTTCTAAAATACACCTTTTCTCCATGCTATTGGTTTAACTGAAACCAAAATCTCTTTCCACCAGTTACATGGTCAGATGCAGTTTTCTCAACCCTTGGGCCATCAGCAATTTCAGGGTAGGCAGCTTCCTCCAGGACATGTGCAGCATGGCATAGGTCAAAGCCAACTCAATCAAGGAAATCAGTTGAGTCGTCATTTAGGCCAGTTCTCCAGTGCAGCAAATACTGCATTGTTCAATGCTGCTCAGGGGACACCAAGTACTCAGATGGTTAGCCATATAACTCTTCAATTTGTTTTATGATCTGTGTTCTTGAGTTTGTTGCTTCAAAACATTATCTATGATGTTCTTTTTTCTCCTTAAAATAAAACTTATCATTGGATAAGGTCATTCATTTGAATTAGATTTTTGTATTCTAATGAAAGATATACCAGATTGATGATACCTTTGCTCATGCTTCTCAACTTAGGAAGTGTGTCCACCTTCTAACATTAGGGAGTTTAAGCAGAAATTCAAATTATAGGTGCTTTTATTTATTAACACTAAATTGTCTATTTAATTATGTTTTTATTCATCCTGGAATTATTGATGTTCTTTAAGAGAGTGCTTCCACCATAGTCATTGAACTTATAGTTTCTAGGATTGGAAAAACCTTTTGCAGTATTGATTCAAGATAGGCTCTTGGTTATGAGGGAGGGAACAAATATGACTTGCCTCAGACAAAAGAAAAGGGCTGCCTTTGTTTGGCATTTTTTTGGCTCATTGGTAAAAGATGATGGAAGGATATGAGTGGCACGGTTGGTTGGTTAATGTTCATTTGGGTTTCATAAGGTTTTCAAATTTTGATTTTCCTGTTGTAGAGCTTACTGCTGGAGTATATCATGATATAATATTCCTTTGTACAACTTAATGCTTTGTGACGATGTGGTGAAGAAGTTATCAAATAGGAAAATATATGCTATTATAGTAAGGTAAATTAGATACAATTATACAATGAGAAAATGCGCATCATTTGTTGTTTTGGTGGATTTATCCACATGGACATATACATGGCATCAATGTGTCAAATTTGAAAAAGATTTTAGTTTTGACTGATAAAGGATGTAAGAATGTAACATGGTTGTGCATATGACAGATTTAGGTCAGAAGGATGAAATGTAACTTCTTAAAGATTATGAAATGTGGATTATACATATGCTAAAAAAAAAATTTTCTGTTTCACAGCTTTGCACGTCAATTTCAGCAGTTTTCATCCATATATTACAAGCGCTTCTAATACACATGTTGATTTGCCTCCTTTTTTATATTGAAGCTATATCTTTCATGGTTTAAATGTGTATTTTTAACGTTTTGGTTTAGATTCCAAACATGTCCGCAACTATGTCATCTCAGTCACTACTACCAAGGATGCAGGTTAGTTGCTAATGCTTTTGCCGAGTTTTCTTTTCTTAGTCAGACTTCCCTTCATACAAATCATGCATATTGTGAAATTTATCTTGTCTGTATTATAAATGTCATTTAAAAAGAAAAAAAGACTTTCTAAGCTTTCATGTTGTTCATGAATCATGGAGCTTGTAAAATATCAGTTTCATATGGTTGTGAGTGGGTGATGGATACAATTTCAGTTTGTGTGGTTTTCTTTATTTCTAAGGTTCACTTTGTGTAAATATCAAAAGCTTGTAAAATTTCAGTTTCATATGGTTGTGAGTGGGTGATGTATACAATTTTTTGTTTGTGTGGTTTTCTTCTCTAAAATTCTTACAGGAACATGATTCCTTGGTCTTGGAGATTTATATGAGTCCATAGAGATGGTTACTATTTCCTTTATTATCTAGGCATATCTGGTGCAGATTTAAAAACCTTTGAACTTTTTCACTTGTGATGAACTGAATCATTGGTTTTACCCATAGATTTGTTTCAATTAAAACTAGTTGTGTCATAGAGTTTCAGCTAGATTGAGACTAAAAAGAGCTGTTAGCTAAGCCTTTGATGTCTTTGCCTCTCCTTTGTGTAGAATCGGCAAGTAATATCTGGTTTTTTAAACACATCTGGTCCTTGGCATCTGTTAATTCTTATCTAAGAAACTAGAGAGGTTAGTTAAATAAGCATAAAAATAAGAGCAAGGTGGTCTGGGGAACATGGTTTGGCCATAGATGTGGGATTAGGACAGCGCTGTTTGTCAAATCCTGTTTCTCAGCTCTCAGTTCTGTTCCCTTTCATCCTGCTAGAAATTGTCACTTCTTGTTCAAGGTTTTATGTAGTTTGGATTGGCCAAACACATAATTTTGCTGCAGATTAGGCAGCTGTTTGGCACATATTAACCATTGTCCCTAAAGCTGTGTATGTAATTGGTGTCTGTATCTACTGCATTTGTATACTTGTCCGTATTGATATACTACATTCAGTTTTCCTTTTTTCCCTTCGTCATAACTTCTAAGTGTAACCTAACTCATTCAGTTCAATTCTTTCTGCAGTTTGGACTACCTGGTAACAATCCTCAGCGGACTCATGCATCTCAAATCTTAAGTGACCAAAGTATGAATAATGGTCTTGACATTCTTTCATGTATGCATATACATATACTTATACATATCCATATACTTATACATATCCATATACTTATACATATACATATGCATATACATATACATATACATATACATATACATATACATATACATATACATATATGTAGAGCTTTGAGTTTGATGTGAGTTGAGACTTAAAAAATGTTCATTTTAGGCTTTTTTGTATGCAGTGTTTAATATGGGATCCAATCCAGGAGGCCTTATGGCCATGCAGTCACAGCAACAGCAGTCACAGCAGCAGCATGGTTCACAAAGTGCATTCGGTAATATGGGCACTGCCCAGAATTTACAATCTAATATGGCAGCTCTTCAAAATAATCCCAATTTTGCACAGCAAAGACAGCAGAACCAGCAGTGATATATCAACAAGTATCAATAGTTTTGTTTTGTGGATAACATGCTAAGGCTTTGCTTATGGTTGGCTTGTTTATAATCTTCCATGTTTCATCATTGAAAAGTACGAGTACTAATGTGCAAAATTATCCGAATATGGAAAATATTAATTATGGATTATTTTGCATAAAACGGGTTGAAATGTGATTTGGTATGATGAAATCACATTTGGGACTAAATTGAATAGTATAGAGATTAAATTGTAAATTTTTCATTTTTAGCGGGAAAAGATTCAATGTGCAATTTTTATCACCCATGGGGTTATAATAAAGATTTTTGACGAATTATGAACTCAAATTGGCATAAGTATTAAATTTGAAGAAATTGTGAAAAAAGGGAAAAAGGAGCAAAATGATAATTTTATTATAAAATGGTAATTTGGTTAAGTTTTTGAGATTTTTATGATGATGAAAGTAATATTTAAATTTGATATTTAATATAAAAAATTTGAATTTCGAGTTAAATGAATAGAGTTATTTGAGTTAATTCGATTTTTTTTCGAATTTCGAGTTTGAATCGAGTTAAGTTTTTGAATTCGAATAACTTAAATATTTGAATAAATCGAATATCAAATTATAATATTTTACATTTTTATCTTAAACTTCCCTATCTTTTTACTTTATTCCTTTTCACTTTTTTTTCAAAACTTTTACTCTCCTTCCATCCCACCTCTATTCACCTAAAACCAATAGTACATAATATGTTTGCATCATCAGAGGAGTAACTCTCGCTACTCCTTGAAGATCTTTGACAATAGTACGTAATATGTTTGCATCACCTTGCCCTTCATTATGGTCTCTATTAGCACTTGATCATTGTGCACCATCTGACTGAACATTTGGTGTTATTGATTCAGTTGCCTCTAATTCTTTCTTAGAATAATCATCATTATGAATCTCTTGATTCATAACATTATTGGATTCATCAGACATCTTTTACCTATAAAACAAAAACAATTTAAATCAACATCCAGCTCTTGACTCAAACTCGATTCAACTTTGGCATGTACCTCTAGACTCATTTTCGAGCTCATTTTAGTCTGAGAATCGGTTAAACATATAAGCTCTAATACCACTAAATGTAACAGTCTTAACCTGTATTTATCGTCGGATTAAGGTCTCGAAGTATTACCGATCAAAACGTATCTAACATTTAACTTTAACGATTATTTTATTAATTCATTACAATTATTCAAACATGATTAAAATATAGCTTACAATTCATATTTTAAGCATACAATATCATAAAAACATGTCAGAAACAATTAGGGACTAATTTGAGACAAGATAGAAAGTTTTGAAGAAAATTAGAATTTTTGCATACAGGGGTCACACGCCAGTGTTTCTAAACCATGTAACTCACTGACTTGAGTCACACGTCCGTGTCGCAAATCGTGTGCTAGGTCGTGTAACTCTCTAACTTGGGCCACACAACCATGTCCCAGCTCGTGTGTTTGCACGTATGGATATTGCACCTGCATGTTAATTAGCACACGATCGTGTGACAGCCCGTGTCATAGGCCGTGTGCAAGGTAGTTAACCCTTAAAACAAGCATTCCCTATACCATTTCTTGCACAATAAGGCACACCATAGCTAGATCAAACCCTATATTTAAAATTTCATTTCTAACATTAATTTCATACCAAAATATAATCTAATCCAAGTCTAATCAATATGCCCATCAAAGGCACCTCAAACAAAAATTAAGAAATCAAATAAAGATAAGTACATACATATCCTAACATAATTATTCATATTCAACCATCAATCAAATGATCAAATATAGATAATCTTCTCAACACAATGACATCACAAGCATGACAACCTTAACCTAGCTTAATAACTCTATCACAAACACATCAATTGCATATATACCAATTCAACTACTTCATTAGATTAACCACCAAATATTAACATTTACATTGACACCTCAAAACATCTATATACAAACACTATCTTAAGGTTTAGTATCATTCACAAGTTTACATAACCACAAACAATAAAATATAATATTCACTAGACTTAACCACAACCAAAATGATCCCTACCCCAATAATGACACCCTAGGTACATGCTAAAACGTAAAAGAAAGATATCACCGACATTGAGTTCGGGATTTGTAGTTGGACGCTGAGTCGTTAAACAAAAGTATGTACCTAACCTGCAAGCACTGGAATGATTATACATTAAGCAAACTCGTTTATTCAAAGAACCACCATTACATTTAATGTCCTTAATTTTTCAATCCATAACAGGTATGTTTATTTCTATAAAATTTACAATACAATTCAATAAACCGGCGAATATCAAATGTGAGTCCAACTCTAGTTGGATATACCAATGATGTTTTGTGCCTAGCGCTAGTTGGGTAAATCGACGAATACCAAATGTGAGCCCAGCACTAGTTGGATATATCAACGATATTTTGCGCCCAGCACTAGTCGGGTAAACTGACGAATATCAAATGTGAGCCCAGCTATAATCGAATGAATCGACAAATACATAATTAAATATGTCTTTCCACATTTCATAGCATCATAATCTAAATATTCTATATTACTCATTTATATCATATTCAATGAACCATTCCATAATCAATTGAATATATAAATATATATATATATATGTATAATAGGATTTCGATTGATTAATAACACAACTAACTAAAATAACTAAAGTTCGAGTTTAAAGACTATGAACTTACCAAAAATAAGCTAGCTTCCAATGATCGAGGCTGATTATTTAGTGATTTTCTTCTTCCCTCGATTAACAACCGTCTTGTTCGTTTCTTGATCTATTATAATAATTTAATTTCATTAACTCATTCAAGACCATAATAACTAAGCTTGACAATTTATCCATTACAACTTATACATAACATTCCACTCTCAACAAATGTCATATACATAACCTGGTCCTTACCACAAAACTGTTTAACTGATATCCTTAAACCAATTTCCCCAACAAACCAATCATAAAAGGGTTATTATACAGTCCCCAAGGCTTGTATTTAACACCTTGTTATTTTAAATTTTTAACATTTAACTCCTTCAAAACAACCTTAGCAAGAATCACTAATTAAGATAATAATTTCTCACACCATAAAATTTAATAACTCAACCAACACTTCCGGCACAATATATGAACTCAAAACCGTCCCTAAACTTATCCTATTTTATCCATTTAGTCCCTTATTTAGCTTTATCAAGTTTCAAGGATTCCAAAAATGTAAAATCTATTAAAAATGGAAGTATAAAACACTTACATGCAAAGCCTTCAACCACTCCAAGCTTCAAGGATTCCAAAAATGTAAAATCTATTAAATATAATTAGATTTATTTAACATTAACATTAATATAAAATTTAAATTTATAAACCCTTAAATTATTAACGTTAATATAAAACCCTAAATCATACACATTAATATAAAATTATTATTATATTTTTTAAAAAATATTTGTGTATTTTTTATATTTCTTTGAATTTTTTAAAATTAAGATCAAATTGAAACTATTTGTAATTTTTATGGGTTGATTATTTAAAATTATGAATAAATTGATATAATATATAAAAGTTGAGGTTAAATTTATTATTATACCAACTTTTTAATTGTCATATCAGCTTGTCTTTTGCGACTTTAACGTAAATGATCAAAATGATCTAACTATGTAACATGACTATTCAAATTGCAAAATTTTTATTTTGAATACCTAAAATGAAAATGTTTGATAGTTGGATGACCATATGTGTAGTTTACCCTTTTATTATCACTACTTTTTTAGATTAAATCATGATTTGATTTTAATTTTTACTAAAAAATTATTTTTATCATATTAATAATTTTACAGTAATTAATATTTGTTAAAAATATAACTTATATAACTATATAATTAAAATTTATACTATCAAATATGATTATATTCTAACAACTAAATATAAAAATTCCAATTTTTTATAATTACAAAAAAATTATAATGACTAAAATAACAATTATACCTTCATTTAATTATTTTGTGCTATCCTAATAAATCTAAATTTTTTTTCAAAGAATGATTATTATGGACGATGATGCAAATTTGCTAACGTGGAGGAAAGAGTCGTTTGTCCCCTTAGTTTCTAAACTACAAGGTAACTTTATCAATGTTAAGTTTTGTTTAATTAATTAATAATTAATGGTAATTAAATCTGAAATAATAAATAAAATCTATATTTAGTTATAACCAAGAAACAAAAATCTAATTTTAGCTGGTTTTTTTCTTCTCTTTCTTATCAATTCATTTTGGTCTGTTGTGTTCCTCCAAGGTTCTGCCCTGTCCATTCTTCCGTCTCTGTTTTCTTCTCCTTTCTAGAATTTGATTGACTTTATCTGGAAATTAAACTGTAAAAAGTAAGCACCCAAATGCATATGAATATCAATGTTGAAGATCCTCATAACATTTAAATGTCAGGTTTGAGGTTTGCCCTTCAATTTTAACTCCAACACGTTGAATTCCTAAAATTCATTAATTTGCCTTTGTTTTTTCTGTCTTCACAAATCTGGGAAGAGCTTCGATTGTTTTTTTATATTCTCATCAATTGACAACTCGGGCCTTTCTTGATTTCTGTAGTTTTTCTAAAAGTTCTTCCTTTTCATAATTGAACTTGTTAAGATTTTATTCTCGTGCACTGTATGGTTTTTGGTTATATATTCTCCTTTTTTTTGGTTATTTTTTATGCAAAGATTCTTGCTTGAGGGGTATGGTAGGAAGAAGAATTAAAAGAATCAGGAGATTTACTAGGGAAGAGAGAGAAAATATAGAATCTTTGCAATATCTCTATTTGATTGATGTCTGCTGATATGGAATTTCTCATTGGTTCAGACCCATATAAAAAAATCTGGCTAATTTATATATATATATCTGGCTTTGAAATTGCTTTTTGTTTAGTTCCTAGTTAGTTTAGTTTTGAAATTTATTGAAAGTGTTGAAAGCAATTTAGAATGCTGATTGCCTCATATTTGGTGGTGTCATCCGCATTCAGAGTATTGGTAGACCTTATTTTTCTCATGCAAGTTGTGTTTATAGATTAGGGTAACTTTGTTTTTCCATATTTTTCAGGTTCCTCAGCTTTTACTGAAATGTGCAGTGGGAGCCATTGCTCGGGCTATGATCTTAACATTATTGTAGAGATTCAGTATTGTTAGCGATGCAATTAGTATCAAATGATAGTCGAAAAGAAGATATTTCAGAAAGAGAACCCATCTTATGCCAGCCCGATATTTCACAAACATCTGAAGAATGTGAAATTACAGCTGTTGGAGGGGATTGTATTGTTGTTAGTGAAGATTTGGAAGAAATTAATGTTGATGAAACCAGCCATCTGGTGACTGCCGACCACCCACAATGCCGTATATGCCTTGATAATGAAGGTGCTTACCACTTAAATACATATTTCTCTTTAATAAGTTTCCTATAACCATTTCGGAAGGGTGGGGTTTTCATTTACCTGAGAAAACTGAAGATAACTTATGTTGAGGCAAATGGTTACTTATTTTTCAGGGGATGACTTAATTGCACCTTGCCACTGCAGGGGCACTCAGAAGTATGTCCATAGATCCTGTCTTGATAACTGGAGGTCAACTAAGGTTAATGCTTGTTTCTTTGCTGTCTTCTCTTGAACCTGAATAGAAAATTAGATTCATGTTTAAAATGATCATTAATGGAAGTTTGGCGCCCTCACAATTTGAGTCTCGCATTTGGCTTGTTTACATTACACAATCTGAATTCTTGCAATAAGAAAAAACATCACAAATTAGAATTAGAGTGTCTAGTATAAACATTATTCATTATTTGACACAATATAATTTTTTATCCAGCCTTACTTGGATATCAAATTGTCTTGCTGAAAGAACTTGAATTTGCAACTGATATCTGCTTAGGTTGTTTAAAATACTCCTTACAATATTGAATATTGAATACCTATGAGTTGATCTACTTTTTCACATGTAGCTAAATAAATATACATTTTACTACCTTTATGCAGTAAATTTTATTTTTGATTTGATAACAAATACTATTTATTGTACTTTATTTTGTATCTATAGGAGGGCTTTGCATTTGCTCACTGTACAGAGTGCAGGGCATTGTTCATCTTACGTGCAAATGTCCCACCTGACCGGTGGTGGTTGAGATTAAAATTCCAGTTCCTTGTTGCTAGGGACCACGCATTCATATTTGTAATTGTTCAGCTGGTATGATTGATTTTCCATGCCATTTTACATTCCCGACACTTTCCTTGAAATGTTTATGAAATAGGGATATTTTTATATAGTTACATGCTACTGCCAGATGTTTAAGAAAACAAAGAGCTAAAGAATGAATTCTATGATTAGTGTCAACTAAAACTTGTTTGGTCTTTATTTGCTGGACCTGGAGTCTGAAACCATGTTGATAAAGTTACTCTACTGCATGTTTATTAATTTTTCATCAGTTTTCTTATTCAAGGATACTTAGGTTGTGATTCTAGACTTACTGTAACTCGGTGATTTTGTTAGCCTCTTCATTGTTGACGGAATGGAATTAGGTTTTCTAGTCGTTACACGTTAATGTAGTTAGTTTATAGTTGCAATATTGATAATTCAAAGCTGTCCTAACTTGTAAGTTGAGTCCTATTAGGGGAATTCAGCTAGGTGTGTGTCTATGAAAAACTTTTATGCATAATGCATGCACATTTTGTAACTTTCCAATTGAAAGAAGATTATTATTAAAAACTTTGAAACAATGTGGCATCATTAAGGTCTGATATCTTCCATTTTCAAAGCTTATTTGCTTAAGAAATGTATTTGCCTAGAGATCTCTTATATATGCAGGAGCTTTTAATTATTTTGTAATATTTTATTATTTCAGATTTATATATTAAGTATTAGATATAGTATTGACTGCTAAGGCTAGTAGTTATCTTTAGGGTTTAAACCTGGGGCTAGGAGTAGAAGTTTATTTGTAAGAAAGTCTTGTAACTTTACTTGCAAGAAAGAAAGCCTATATAAATAAGTTGTAAGCTTTACATCCTACATTATTATTTTAGATTCTTGAATTAATAGAAAGAAACTAGAGGTTTTTATAGCACTAAGTTTTCTAGAGTTCCATTTTCTTTTATACTCGTTTGGTCAGCCCTAATTCTATTGATTTAATGTTGTGCCCCCCTAAACCACATCAATTTTGGCATCTGAGTCTATTTAGATTCTAGGGATTTTATCAGGTTTTGATTTTAAGCCACGGTTGGATGTCTTAGAGGTTGAGGAAGAGGAAACCAGGGTCAAGAATAGAAGTGGCTGTGATACGACGTACAATTGAAGAATTATCACGTTCAATTTATTCTAGCTGGGGCAGGAACAAAGTGGAAATCCTGATGGAGATTTTGGAAGGTGCCCACAACCAATTTGACATAAAGTTGTTGATTTTCATGATATGATGCATTTGAAATAACAAGATTACGATCTATTAGATCCTTTTTATAATGTGTATCCAGAAGAACGTAAAGAAATTGGGGTGTATCTTGTTTAAGGAGTGTCTTTGGTTGTTCATAGAATGATAGCTACCTTCTCAAAAGAAGGTGAGGATTGGAGGCAAATTGGAAATCTCTTGGCTACTCAAAGGACACAAGAAAGGACTGGAAAGTTTGAAGGCATGTAACAGTGTGAAGGTGATGTAGTCTTTCGAAGAAAAAACTACTTGCATTCAATGTCAAAGCTATGTCTCGTAAAGTCATTGCTGAAAATCAGGTTCAAGTTGTTTCTAGAGTAACAGTTTGTGCTAGAATACCCTTATAAAAGGGAGTCTTGTTGAATCAATTGGTTATCAAATTGGCCTAGAGTCAAAGCGCCTTTCTAAGTCATGGCGCTCGGTTTACACCTCTAGCATGTTACTCAGAGAATTGGTTGGAGACCTAAATTTTAATGATGTGAATCAATTGCTAGTGGATGAAATTCATGAAAGATGCAAGAATGAGGACTTTTTGTTAATAATTTTGCACGATTATGTCCCTTGGCATCCGGACAACAATTATTTGTTTGAATGTCATAAAGTTGTTACTAGTTCCAAATCTCTTGATCTCGGGAATGAGGAATACATTGTGTTAGATGATAATAAATATGTTGGTGACCCACTGGTGAAGTCAAAACTGCTAAGGATCGAAGTAAGGGGAAGTATTAAGCTGCAAAATCATATTTAGAAGAAGCTATTTCGGGAGTCAAATGAAGCTGTAAAGGATCCAAAGTTTGTGCCTGTTTTCAGTTACAACATGATTACATTGTGGGCTATTATCCTGCTAGAAGAGATGATGCCATGCAATTTTCTATGTTACAGATCTTTGCTGAAATCTGATTCATTGGTAGCCCTGAATCGTGCACTGAATGGAATACTCTCCTAGACAAAATTAAGATTACTTGAGCAAGGCAAGAGTGGGAATTGGATTTCCTTTCTCGTTATTATTTAATGGAACATGAATATCTTATAAAAGATGATGCCAGAAAACAATTTCTACTATTGAGACACTTCCTTATAGGAGTTCAATTTTTTTCTGTGTTCGCAAAATTGATGATCCAATTGGACTAATACATGGATGGATAATTTTGGGTATCAACAAACGCAGGGTTTACTTTTTTTTGTCCTGTTCCTAAGGAGTATTTACAATCATCTGAATTAAGAGACTTAATGCAACTTGGCAGCAGTAATACTGCTGTATTTTTCAAGATGCGAGTTGCTGGTGATCTTCACATATTCCAATTTTAAACTAAACAGGGGGAGAAATTTGTGTTACTCTTCAGACTTCTCTATTAGAAAAGAATATGATGAAAGTTAGGTTAGAGAACAATGCCAAAGGGAACATGGCTAAAACATTATATGAGTCATTGCACAAGCTCCAAGATGAACTGAAACTTCATAACGAGGAGTTGCATATGGCTGAGAAAAGGGCAAGAAGATTGACAGATGAGGTCATTTGAAATGGAGAATTACTAGGTTAGAAAGGAAGAAAGATTAAGTGGTGAAAGTTTTCTAAACCAGGGAGAATGACTCCGGAGCTTTTAATTATTTTGATAATATTTTATTATTTCAGATTTATTTATTAAGTACTAGATATCTTTTTTGTTACTTGTTTGTTCTGCCCTAATTCTATTGATTTGCTTCTGTTTTCCCCCTAAACCACATCATTTTATCTCTTTCATTTTGTTCTTATTTCATTTGCCTTCACATTGAATATTACGACCATGAGCTTCTTGTTTGCATGATCATTTATGCCTTCGAGTCTATCCTTTACCTTTTCTTTGCTAGACTGTTAAACTCCAAATTATTCCTTAAACCTTCGAAACCATAGACCAAACGTGCTAATATGAAGTCCTTGGTCTAGGCTAGCATCCATGTATTAGCTAATAGTTATGTAATTTATCCACCCTTTTACTTCAAAGTCAAACCTCTGGAAACAACATTGTGTCTAGTCATGCTGCAATATTCTTCCATCATTCTTCTAGTGTGCATCCGACTGTAATTTCTGCAAGTCTTTTGTTTTTTGCTTTGTTGCTCAAAACTGGGTTCAAGTGTAAGATGTGGGTGTTTGTTCTATTCCAAAGTTTCCATCTCTTTTAATGAAATAAAAATATCTTCGAGCCCTTGTATATTTTGAAGTGTCCAACATTCATTTGATGCTACTGGTTAGGAAAAATAAAGAGTTGTATGTAACATGGTTTCATTGGAGTTCTGTGGGTCAACACCTTCTGTGAAAATATAATAACTATTTCTGCTGCATAACTTCGAGCAGAATCTCTTAACTTGTTGAAACTCAGTTCACTGCTCTTGATTCCTACATTTTACATCTAGGATGTTTTTCTTGCATCTGTGTACTGGTTAAATATGATTACTTGGATCAATTATGAGGGTCCTTCCGTGTTACAATAGACATATCATGCAAATTGAAACCTTGCTTTGAACAGATTGTGGCATTCTTAGGGGTGCTGGTCTACAAGTTTTATGGAGAGGAACTAAGAGAAATGTTTGGCTATGATGAACATCCTTATGGGTTCTATACTATGGCAGGTACTGCTTTCTCTCTCTCTCTCTCTCTGTGATTATGATAAAGGCTCTTAGGCACAAAACATACTGACATACAAGCTTTGTGCTGTTCCACTTGTTTCGAATACCTTGATATTTTTTGGTTCAAACTTTTGTTGAATTTGTTAAAACTGCTTGAAATGCAAAATTTCATAATCATTGAATTTCCCATCCAGTGTTTATGATGCTTCATTTTTTTCCTTCCACTGTGTATATTGTACATATTTGCACAGTTGATTTTGCAGCATTATGCACAGTTTCTACTTTTTATGGATTATGCTGCTTTAAAACTTCATTTCTCCCCTCTTCTATTTTGGGTTCAATAAAATAACAAATTAAGCTTGCTTTAGTCCATTTTCATATTAGTAAGAATTAAAGTTAAATGAAATTTATTAAATCAGATATAAATAAATGTTTAGAGTAGAAAAAATCTCTATTCCATTTTACCGCCAACATAAATTGCTGGAAGTCTCAACTAGGAAAGCAATTTTATGTCTTCACACTTTTATTATGTAACTTTAATCTTATTTAACAATCAACATTACTTTTACTACCACTACCGATTGGAGTTATAGCTTGCAAAATATTGCACTTGTATTTATGCAGCAAGAAAGCATACTAGTGTATCATGTAGACGTACTGTTAAATTTATGGTTGCACTCAAGAAGTGGGAAAAGATAAAACCAAATGCCATTTTGAGCTGAAACCGTAAGAAAGTAATATTGAACATGTAACTTCTTTAACTGTATTGAGCTTCAGGATAACTGACTGCCTCTCTGACATAGTTCTTTTACTGAAATCCTGAGGATAAATGTTGTTTTGTTGCTTAAATGAACTTGGTTTTTTGAAAGGGTGAAGGATGCTTTGGTAAATGACAAAGAAACTTATTATGGCAAAAGCATCCAATTTAAGGTGTGAGGAAATGCTTTATAGATAAAACTAGAGGGCAGAGAATAAAGAAAACAGTATGATATTTCTAAATATTGGATCCAAGCAACCCAACCCAACCAAACCTAAAGCTATTAATTTAGTTGTTTAGATCAGGACATTTCTGTTCTTACTTGTGGCTAGCTGCGCTTTTAATATTATTGTACCAATAAGCTATTGTAGTTCAATAATAGATGATTCTACTCCTTATGACTTGCTTGAAGATTGCACAAGTGGTCAGCATGCCAAGTTTACCATCTTCCTGTGATACTATCAAAACAAATATTTTATAGTGTACGGTATTTTGTTTCGATGTGCAGTTTTAGCAATTGTTTTGGTGGGTTTACTCTATGGTTTCTTCATTGCTATTATATGTGGCCAGAGGATCAATGAACGGCATTATCATGTTCTTGCAAAACAGGAATTAACAAAGGTATGTCGTAAAAATTAGATGAGAAAATCCTGGTTTTGGTGTTTTTTTTATATGTTTCAGATCTGAGGTAAAACTAAAATGCTGGTTTGATTTAACACTTCAGTGTGCTATTAAATCTTTACTGTTGCATTCATCAACATATTTTATAACAAAGTTTTGTGTGGTTGGTTTCATTATGCAGAGCTAAATCATATTTTAGTATTGCAATATAGGAGCATCCATGAACTAGTTTAGCTAGGATATTCTGTTTATTCGTATTATCATCTTGATAATGATGGTGTATATATATTATTTTATTCTATCTGGTCAACCCAAGATTGTAATATATTGTCTAGCTTTGTTTATTAGTGTCAAAGCAGAATATATTTAGCATATCACGTTCCCTGATGAGCATAATGTCAGGAATATGTCGTTGAAGACCGAGAAGATAATAAGAACACCCCGGAACTAGATCCCAGCCATGTGACAGAGCTAAGAATGTTGGGTCTCTATTAATTTGGTAGCTGCACATTTCATTTGTTTTCCTGGTGAGCAATTGTAACATCGTACTAATGAATTCCCATTACTGTAACTCTTGTTCATAGCCATTTTTCGCAAATGCATTCTTAAGGTGTCACTCTCTTATGGAGGTTGACATTTGTTTCGAGGGTGTTGGCCAAGGGTGCACAGCACACCAAAGGTTCAGTTCCCTGTCCTGCGGCCATATGGTTTCCATTATGTTCTTATAAACATGCAATGCAAAACAAATGCGCGTAGGCACTAGTTGCAGGTCCTATTAATATTTGGAAATATGTATGCGCCTTTGTGTCATGGGGACAGCTGAGGATAGACTTCATGCTATTTCTGACATGGTTGTCCTCTCCTTTGTTTTCTTGGTATCAGATGAACCATTCACACGTATCTTACGTAGTATAGTAATTTTCACCAGTCATTGATTCAGTGTCATGCTTCGTAGTAATTTAAGATCTCACAAGCATTGAATCAGGAAGTTAGAGAAATTGCTGTGTGCTCTATATTGAATTGAGTTCGTGTACTGGGCATTTCCATCAACCTGGTTTGTCCTTTCAATACCTAATATGGTCGGTGCTTGTTTGTTTGTGCATTGTTTCTTGGTTTCACTGAGAAATTTACTCTTTTATGTTCTTCATACCTCTACATTTGTTTCTTTTTACAGATTATTGAGAGAGGTGCTGAATCAAAATTTTTTACTAAAATGGCTAAATTCTTAATATTTACCTAAACCAGGTCGTTACATGATTTTAAATATAAATAATTTAAAATTTAAAATAATCATGATAATGAAATTGCAAGCAAGGGAGGTAAGAAAAGATTAGCAGTTTTTCCGTGAGGAACTGAGAAGATATCTGTTGATGCATTAATAAATTTATGGGTTTCTTTTTTTTTGGCTCAAAATGAACGACACGCGAGGCTGGTTGTTCCTTCAAATTATGTATACCAAAAACAAGGTTCTCGTCTAGATGATCAACTTACATTGTCGTAATGCCGGTCTATAGTAAGTAACGTCCTGACGTTGAGTGGCATGATGTCGTTACGTGAAATATTATTTTGGTGACATCATGACGTGAAAGAGATGATGTCATGAAGTCAATTTTGAACTTTTAAAATTTTGCAATTTGGTCTTATTTCAAATTTGGGTTGATAAAAGAGTTTTTGTAAGCTTGATTGAGACTCAGAATTGATTGTTTAACATGTTTTGAATGTGATTAACATTCAATTACATGTGAGTGATTATTTATTGCGTAATTGATTGTAGTTGCTTTGACAATGAATGTGATATCCTGTAGTCTGAATTCGATTATTTGGTCAAGCGAGAGATGTTACAGGTCGTTATGGATAGCCTTATCCAATAGGTCAAACATATTTGCTCTGACCCAAAAGAATTTAAGGCTATCTAAAGGCAAAGGGAGAGGGGCAAGTTTTCTCCCTAAAATGAAAAAAAATGCATCCCTCAAAATTCATAAAATCCTAAATTTATATATGACAAATTTATAGTTTAGTCTTTCTCTAAATGTTAGAATTTTGATTTAATCTTTTTGAAAACCATAAAATTATAAGTCAATACAAATTTAATCCTCATTGTGTCATTTTAATTCAAATTCAAAGAAATTCAATAAACCTAACCCTAACATTTACAAAATACAAATTTTAATTTTTTTAATTTTTTTTTACAACCAATAGGAAAACTTTTCTATATTTTCAGGACCATTAACCAGTTTCTTGCATTAATGGTGTAGGTTACTTAATCATTGGTATCTATTGTTGGAATAGCTCACTGTCTATATTCTTTCTCATGCTTTTTTAACCCAAATTTACAATATTTCATTCTGATGTTTATTAGCAAGAAATAAAAGATGGCTGCTCAATTTCATCACTCAAAGAAAATTAAGCCCCCCCCGAAGAAAAAAACCTCATCCATAAACAACGAATCAAATATTATTTATCGCACGCATTTTCTACAACTTGCAAAGTGCAGGGGGCAATAAGAACAGTCAGAATGCAAATGGAGAAAGATTTGGGTGAAGAAAAGCGCCCTTGATGGGCAAATTTTGCACTTGTTTGCCACCAATCCAAAATCATGCCCATCTCGCCTTTTCTTCCATTTCTCTCCAAACCACCATTCGTGACCCAAGTCCCTTATACAAATAATTTTTTACAAAATTAAGAAAAAAAAACCAAAATTTATCGTTTTGTAGAGGTTAAGGGTTAAAGTTATTGACTTTTTAAAATTTGAACTAAAATGATAAATTTTGTAAATAACAAGGGTTCAATGTGTTGATTTTTTATATTTAAAATCAAATTGATAGAATGTGTAAACATTAAAAAGCTAAATTTATTACTAAACTAATAAAAAAAAGCTCATATCAGCACCTCCGTCAAATTTCAAACAATTGTTAACGTTCAATCACAAAAGAGTTTCAATTTTGAATAGTTTAAGGATTAAAATAAAATACTAAAATGTAAGTTTACTAAATTTTGGTCAATGTTGAATAAAAAAAATGTAAGTTGTATTTATGGTAACTCTAAAATAAAGTTTATCATATTTTTAATCACTTTAAATATATATTTTTAAAAAAAAATTGTGAATTGCTCACTACCATTAATTTTTTTTCGTTTTACAGCAATTCACCTAATTTTTCTTTTTCCACGTATTTTCCTTTAATTATTTTTTTATTTTCCCATTTCCCTTTTTTTCTCCCTATTTTTTCTTCAGAGGTAAAAATCACAACCGCTATTTGCCACCGCCATCTACAACCGTCAGAGCTCTGAACGGGTAGATTCACGAACGACTAGTCCACCATGTGGAGCCGAACAAGAAGGGCTACCGTTGAGATTGACTTGGCTCAAAGCTTGAATCAAGTTCGAAGAATACATTTGTTGTTGCGCCTCTAGTTTCCATATGGTGAGACTATTGCTCCGGTTTTGATTCTGCCACTGCTGATTCGTCGTCACCGCCACCATTGCTGTTGATGTTCTCTTTTTTCTTTTTTCTTCTTCCTTCTTACACGATCAAAATTCAATTCAATAATGGATTCGTTACCATTAATTCCATTTCACAGATATTCTCTTTTTCACTTTACAATTCGGTGAATTAACGCGCACACACAAAAAGATTTAATTCGAAAGTAATCCACCTTGAGAAGTTTGGCGGTACCTGATCGAAGCTCTGACAGTTGTAGACGGGAACGACTATGAACAACGGTTGTAAAAGAAAAAGGGAGAAGGGAGAAAGGGAAATGGGAAATGGAGAAAAGAAATAAAAAAATACGTGTAGATTACTGACTGTGCAATCCGTTAAAAGAAGACGGGCAAATAACTGTAGCGACCAATTCACAATTTTTATTTATTTAAAGTGATTAAGTTGAGAAAAAAATTAAAGTGACCTAAATAAAACAAACCCTATATTAGATTGCTCATGAGTACATTTTACCAAAAAAGAAACATAGGATCTTATTAACTCGTGAAAATGTTGAGAAAACTTGAACTGATTGGCCACTTGACCCTCGATCAGGAATCTGCGTTCGATTTATCGATTCAATCGATAAATATCAAATTAAACTGCAAAAAAAAAGCTGACAGTACTTTTATGTACAGGGTAAGGCTTAAATTACATTTCTTGTATATCGTAGAGGTACACTATCGCTTACAACAAACTGTACGCTATAGTTGAGATGAATAAACGGCATTTATGGTATTAGAAAAAGGCTACCTCCTATTCCTATGATCACATGTACCAGAAAACAAAATAAAGTTGCAAGCAGGCGAAGTGAAACAAAGAGAAGAATATTACAACCCAAATTCACAAGATTCGAGTATTTACAAAGGGTACTCAACACCGTATGAGTCACAGTTACAGGACTATAGACATCAAATGGGGAGCTGCACGTGTAATCTAACTCAAAAGAACAAGTCCACTCCTTACAATACATAAAGACCTAAGCTGCGAAAGATTTGAAACTTAGTACCTTGACATGAGATGCTGCACTATGTTACTTCGACTTGAGCATGTCAGAGAAGAAGTTTTCCCAAATATTTGAAGGATCAATCATATCCCCACCATGTCCCCACTATTAAGACAGATGAAAATCAGAGCAACATAGAATCGATGCACATAACTCAGATGAACTACTACCTCTTTAAAATACATAAGATTTCCGCTGTGAGTATAAAAACAATTTATTTAGGCTCCACTGCCTACATAATACATTGCATCACAACAGCTCCTCCAATCTGATTTAAAATATCCTGTCAACAAATCTACTTCTTAATCCACCACCAGCAACTTTGGAATTCTAGAAGAACCTGCAAATCTCATCAGCCAACAAATAATCAATAATCAAGTTCATAAAACACACCCTCTCTTCAGAGGTAGATTTTAACTCACCCCAGATGCTATTATTAGTAATAGTCCATGGCTTCATCCTTCTTCATCCTCGGATTTAGATGAAGTATTTGATGTTAAGTCTACCTCCACCGGATGCGGAGATCCACCTGTAATGTGGTGGAGAATATTACAGTCTGCCATTCATAAGTTTTTTTTTGGTTCATTGCCATTCATAAGTTTTCAGGAAAACGAAAAGGGATCTTATGCACGTTCTCGATGAAAGCTGTTTGGAGGAGAAATCTTTCTCCACAACCCTTTCTAACAGCTGTCACAGGCACAGCAGCCATATAACTTAATCCTAAAATATTCTGTCAATTATTACGTATAATATAAATATAACAAGAAGAATACCAAAAATACATACATCCTGAAAGCCAATTAAGCTTCAAAGCTTCTACAAAATTCCTACTACCTGCAGACCTTCTTGGGATAACATTTCAAAGCACAAAGAGATGCAGAATGGTAAAGTCAGAAGAAAAAAAGTTAGTCGTTACTCCCAGGGAATTTCAAATGACTTGCATTTGCACACAAAAAACAGCGATAATAAGGTACAATTTACAAGATACCAGGGTGTTTACTCTCCATAAGAAAAGCAAGTGCTTAACTACTATTGAGTTTACTACTTAAATCTTAATCGTAACTTCTCGAGCACTAAAACAATGGAGAAATCTTATTGACCGAGATGCCCGATGCAAATTAACTAACAAGTATCTTCCGGTCAGAAAGACAAAATCAAAATAAGCACGCCATCTAGTTAAATTGGCGGAAGTCTAGGTATATTTTTTATAGCAATGCGTCCTTAAAATTTTAATTTTATTCATTGTAAAGCTAAGCTTTTGCCCTTAATTGAAAATAGAACCCACAACAAAATTGAAAGAGGAAAATAAATCAAAATTACAAAGGAATTGGCAATTGAAATTACCTTTGATGAAATAGTCGGAGGAGGGCCAGCCTCGGGCCGAAGTCGTGGACATGGATTCCTCCGAGGTCAACGGGTTCGCCAATTTCTCAACGAGCTGGGCAAGGCCGTAAGATTGGGCCGTGGACGGCGGGACCCAGTAAGAGGATCCGGGGATGAAAGGGAGCCAATCGGGAGCGGAACGGCGAACAATGATCCGGTGGATGGCGTCTTCAAGTTTCCGCAGGAGCGGATCAGAGGAAGAATCGGATGAAGCATCGGAGGAGTCGGAAGGATTGGGTTGGTTGGATTGGGTTCGGAGGGCAAGGAAACGAGAGGAAGAAGGGCGAGGTTTGTTGATTAGGCGGAGCTTGAGAACGGATTGAGAAAGGAAACGGGCCATGAATATGGTGAATCGAAATTCTTAAATTCTTGATTTTTGGTTTGGAGAGAGAGTGTGGTGAATTCGGTCGATGGATAAAGAGAAAGTGCTAGGGAAGTATTTGCTTACAATTTTTTATTTATAAAGAGCAAATAAGAAGCTGGTAGAATCTGAATAAATGAAGGGTGGAGAGAGATTGGGGTTGGGCAGTTTGTAAAATTTGGTTTGGATTCAGCCTAACTCTGGGCTGGGGACCTGCGATCCATTTACATTTTTATTTTATTAGAAAATATTGGGCTAAATGTCTAACTTTTGGCCTAAACCTTTGACACAACTATCAAAATCTTTCAAAATATTAATAAATAATAATTAAACCTTTTTAAATTGGTAAAATAAAGCATATATGTTGTTTTTTTAAAAAATTAAGATTTTGCGTTATTTTTAAAAATATTTAGGGAATAGGTTGATTTAATGGAAAGCACGTTTAGTTGAACGAGTTTTCCTTACAGGTGTCAAGAAAGCTCGCCTAGCTGGACGCGCTTTCTCTTTAAGTTGCAATTTTTTGACTTTTTTTTAATACAATTACTTTTTTATTTCATATTGTTTTAAACTTCTTTTTTATTCAATCAATCATTTAAGAAAAAAAATGTTTACCATAAAAATACTAAATTCAATCAATTGTATGATTGATTGAATAAACAATAAATTAATTTAGGCAACTTTATTAAATATGAAATAAAAAAAACTTAAAACAACATGAAATAAAAAATAAAAGGAAAGCTAGTCTAGCTGAACGCACTTAATATTTTTAAAATGGTAACTAGTCCAGCTAAACTTTATTAAATATTTCATATTGTTTTAAATTTCTTTTTTATTCAATAAATCATTTTAAAAAAAAACTAAATATATATCTTACTTTACCTTTTAAACCGGCATCATAAAAGAATAAACTTTTCAAATTGACCAACAAAGGACCACACCTTTTTGGACTTGCTAAAATAAGGACTAAAATTTATTACAAGTAATAGGGATCAGTTCAATATTTATTTAATTTAAGCACAAAAATAATACAAATTTGATGTGTTATAAAAAATTTATTACAAGTAGTAAGGTTTGTATGCACTAAAAGGTAGGTCGTTCTGGTTGTAACTTGGCTAAAATGCAACATTAATTCAATTGTTGGTCCATCAAGAAATGAATGAGGTTATAAAGCAATACTTCGAAATGACAGAGGAACTTTCCTCAAAGGCTTCGCCCATTAGGGTTTATAGACCTTTATTTTTGTTGGAGTCAGATTTGTCAAGTTTTGAATCCGTCGCAGTTCATTTTTTAAATTGCGCACCGTGAAGATGTAAAAAAAGTAAAATCTTAACAGCAACGCGATTAGAACTCAAGCCACGTCTAAAAACGGTGAATACCCTAACCATCAAACCAACATATGGTGTCCAATATTTTCTTATTTTAAACCGGACTTAATTGGTAAGAAATTTATCAAAAATAATAAAGAACCCCTTAATAATAATTACTTAGAGTATTTAAAACTATTATAAAACTAACTATAAATATTTAACATATTTATTTTTAATAACAAAAATTTCATTAAGAACCATAAGGCATCCCAGGAGAGATGGCCACCATGAAGACTCGTACTTTACACTTATTTGTTTTCTCTCTTTCTGCTGTTCCCCTCTCTTGTTTCGTCGGTAGAGCATGCCACAAAGACAACCTCCAGGGATCTGTATGTTGAAACTCACCTTGCTCTCAACAACAAAAAACAAAATGCCTGTCTTTGAATTATTTCTTTAGGAGGAATTGCCTAGGATGATATATAGGGTGTGTTTTCATTTTGAGGCCTTAATTAATTTCGAGAATCTTCTTTTTCTGGGCTATTGTTAATCAACTGAATAAACCCATCTGCGGACTAAATGAAATTTGTTTAATTGCATGCTAACTAATTTAATGAGATATCGTCCAAGCTAATTGTAAATCTATTTTGGTGCTGAACAAAGAAAGGACAAAGAGAATGGTATTGTCACACGTATCGACTATATATTTATTTTCCGTAGGCAAAAATGTAGCTGTTTCTTTAAGTTTTGGAATGTCAACATGCATTTATTTACAGCGAGAGGATGAGAAATAAAGAGATCAGCTACTAATGAAGTATTAGGTCATAGGAGGAAACTGATGCCTGCATCCCATGGACCTCTCTAGTTTTAGCTCTAAACCGAAAGGCCAAAAGGCCACTGCCCTATGCTGCCTGCGCAGTGAAGCAAGCACGCCCACTACAAAATTTGCATGCACATGCAGTTTTCCCTGACTTTGCATTTGCAGCAATAATGACTAGCGGTACCCTCAATTCCTATATTAGAATACAGCTATATGCCCTATACATCAGTTACTGCAGAAAAATTCGATCATCCATGCATCCTCTCTCTTTATACACACACACACACACACACATATATATTTATGCTCCGTAAGGGTCGTCTCTGATTCTACCTACTGATTAAATTTATCGAAATGAATAGCAGCATTTGATGTAAGATCGATGTCTCTTTCATATTCATTTTTAGCTTGAATGTGAAGTGTAAAAGATACAATGCAAGACCAATAAAAGCATCATAAAAATAGGACGATCTTTCATGTGTTCATTGCTGATGTTTGCTTGTCAGCTGTGGATGATTCCAACTTCGATTCGATACTCTTCTAATAATATTTGGGAATATTCAATCATACAATCATCATTGTCTTGTCGATAGTCTACACGGCTCTACTGTTTTGAAGATTAAAGAAATCTAGTTTTGACTTCTCCGAGTAAATTACTAATATGATTCAGTTACATTACCTAAATTCTGGAAACATAATTCATCTTCAAGATCTAGACTATGTATGACCACTAAAGTGACGATAATATATATATATTCCTTCCTTCCTCAAGTTGGAGCCTGCACTACCCCAGCAAGAAATAATTAAGCAAGGGAATCAAACAACCTCAAAGAAACCCAAAACCCTAATTGAGAAACAAACACTTATACAGTTATGCTAGTCTTGAAGGATGTATCTGATCAAATTCTAGCTAGTGAGATGGTGAAAATAAAAGCAGAGACATTAAAGATTAGAGACTCAGACTAGACATAAAAGATATCAGTAGAAACATACAATACATATCTATGTGTAAGATATGTTGATGCAGTCTACATCGCCTACTTGAAAGGATTGGTGAACTCCCTACTTGGTTCTGGGATTGGACTCCACTCCCACAACCGATCCGAGAAAGTCGTTAGTGGAAGTGAGGTGGGTAGCACGTTGAGTGAAAGCTGCTGAGCCTGTGATTGAGGGGGCAACGTAGAAAACTCGGGTTGCTGTTGTTGTTGTTGTTGATAAGTGTTGTAGTATTGCAGCGGATTCATTGTAGCTTGTTGGTAGCTTACTAGCCTGTGAAGATCGTCAACATTTGATGAAACAGAAGACGAGCCCAGTTGAAAGAGTGTGGTGGAATTGGGGAGTAAAGAAGTGCAGCCTTGCTTAGATTGATTTAAGAACAGCCCCTCCTCTTCCATTATTCCAGATGGTAACCCAAGTGTTGTTCTTATAAGGGCCGTTGGACGGTACACATTCTGCTTGGAAAGTCCAAGAGGTGTTGTAACATCAGAAGTACTACTACTGCTCCCATCTGTCTCACTTATCTTTTCAATCTCCATTTGTGGTTGTGATTGTCCTCCTCCAAACCCTTGAAACCTTTCCATGGCTTGTTGAGTTGCATCTTGGGCCTGCGAATATTTCTTTTCTGACTGCAGTCCTCTCGATGAGGCCAATGCCCTCGTTGGAAGACAACGGGGGAGTGAGGGGTGATCTTCAACTCCAGCTCTCTTGTACACGCGACAAAGCGATATTTCAGCCTGAAATAAATTAAGGATTTGATGAAGGAGGAAGAAATTTCATGGTAAGAGAAACAGTTCCGATTTAATACATGTGAGGTCGGTACACGGTATTGGTCATTGAATTTAGATTAGTTCCTGCACTTACCTAACAGTTATAATATTAAAAACAAAAATATTTAATTGAGGAATCAATTAATTACAACAAGGCCTGATTAAAGTTGTTTACGATGTTAGCATGTTGGCTATTATTCATATCCAGCTGCTTACTAAAACTGAAGCATTGGAACTCAAAATTGAAGTTGAAAAGCGTTAACTTTTAGGAGAAGTAGAAAGTTGAAAGCTTGTGCTTTCCAAATGAGAAATTAGGGTTAGAGACTGCACCACATGCAAACAAAAAGGAAAAGAAAGGACCCCGGGGCAAAAGATATCAATGATGAAGGAAGATGGGTACCTTTTGATAGCGTTCAGTTTCGTGGTGAGGCAAGCGATACTCGTTCATAATCCAACTGCTTCGGATGCCTTTGGGGGCTTTCCCGGAGTAGAAGACTAGGGTTTTCTTCAAGCCAATGGATCGAGAATTCTCTCCCCGAATCATGCGGTCAGCTCCCGTTGCCTTCCAGTAGCCTGAAGTCGTGACACGATTCGGTCGATCTCCGTTTCTGTACTTTCTATCTCTAGGCACGTAGAAGAACCATTCCTTCTCCCCAATCGCTGCCATGGCTGATGCCCCAGAAAATCAAAATACCCAAAAACAAAATAAGAATCACTGCGATTGATTGTTGTAGCTTGATCGATATATATACAAATGTATATATATAGGAAGTATGGTAGTGATTAATACAGAGTAAATATATTATATACATATATATACCAGGAAGTTCCCAAGGGTCATGGCGATATAGATCAAGAAAAGTAATGAGTTCGACATTGAAGCGCTTGCCCTCTACCTTACGGCGAAGGTAAAACTCTACAAGTTCTTCCTCGGTAGGATGGAATCGAAAGCCAGGCATCACCATGTCTTGTTCATGGTCATCTTTGCTGGAGCTGCTGCTGTTGCTGTTGCTGTTGTTGTTGAAGTCGAGGTCAACGTGACTGGTAGTATCGTTGCTCATGCTTGCTATTGCCATAAACTAAATAACCAACAAAACTATAGGAATAATATTACGAGTCATAATAAGGTGTTGTCCTCCTTCCTCGCCTCAGCCAGGGCAGCCCTATTTATACCCTGAGAGTTTTGTACGAATGATCGAGCGCAACAGCGGGTGGTAGGCAAAGATAAGATCTAGAGAAAGGGTTAAAGATTGTCCTACTAACCAAATTGTAATTTGTGAGAGAAACGAAGATGTACACAGGATTGAGGGCCTACATAGGAGGAGGTATTCTTAAAGGTGTTTAATATGAGAAAATGACATGTCTCTAAGAAGACAGGGTGGCCGCAACCATTGGCGGTGCCCTTGGACATTTCTTCCTCTTTCCCTTATTTTCTCTTTAATTCCCCTTCTAAAATTCAAATTTAAATTTAACCGATTATGGACAGGACAGGACATGTTTAAATTTATAAAAAATTAGTATGAATGGACGGCTCTGTGAGTTGTCATGTTTAAAAATTTAATATTTTAATCTGTATTTTTATTTTTAATATTATATTTATAATATCGTCTCCACAAATAGGAGGATAATGCGTTTCAGTGCATTCGAATCCACGTTTTCCTGCATTGGTAACAATGCTCATGTCAATCGGCTTAAATATTACTATTTAATTTCACAAATAATCTCTTTATAATTCCATTTTAAAGTATTACATGATTTATTTAAATTTTAAAATATTAAATAATTATATATATTCATAATTTCGAAAATGATGATTTAATTTTTTAAACATATTATATTTCAAATTTCATAAATTTTTAAACATATTAAAAAATAATTTAATAAATACAATAAACCTTTACACCGCTTGATAAGGTCATTTTCACTTTTCTTAATTATATAAATAAGCCCTTTTTGCCGTTTGATATATTTCATTTTTAAATATTAATATATAATAAACTAATTTTTTATCCCCTACGATGCATAAGTTAATTGTATGTATTATTATTAAATGCACTTACTTTTTTTAATATAAAAAATGCACTTACTTATTTTTTATGAATATATTTAATTTTTATAATGTTTTAATAATAATTTGATCACGAAAAAAAATGATAATGTATCAGTATGTAATAGGTGACAAATGTCTTAGAACTAATTGTTACTATAATAAAATAAAATTATTTTTTTTCTCGTTTCTTGCCCGATGAATTTGATAAAAAATAAATATTATATTCATATTTGATTTCAAAATCAATTTAAAGTAAATTATTATATGATGTAATTAATGGTGAGGTATATAATATGGTAATTTAATTTAATTAATTATTATATAATGTGATTAAATTAAATTAAAATGTTATACAATGTTATTAAATTAAGTTAATAGTGAATCTCATAATAATAGACTAATAATTAAAGAAATATCTTGGAAGTCAAAGAACTATTACAGAATTCAATGTTTCTATATAGATTCTGGTACCTTCTTTTATATAATATATATTATTATAAAAAAAACTATATTTATATTAAATATTAAATGATTAAAAAGTATTTTATTATATTTATAATAAATAATAATATATAATAAAATTATAGTATATTAAATAATAATTAAATAGTATTTATATAAAAAATATAGAATAAATAAAACAAGAATGAATGGAAGGGGTAAAACAATAATTAACAAATCCCTTCTTTTGCCATTATACTTTATTTCTTTAACAAGTGATGGGATTCGAGTCACATAATTCTAATAGTGACTATCCCTCCTGATAATTTCGTCTTCATGGTTTAAACGTATATTCTTTTTAAGAGTATAATATATATTACCATTGCATACAATACTTATTGGTATTAAAAATTTTCTTTTAATAATTTTGCAAAAATTTTGAACATTTGTTTATTTTTTTCATTTTTAGAACATTTTAAAGTGTTTTTCTATTATTATATAATGTTAATTTTTATTTTAAAAATAGGAATTTTTTGAATTTTTGTATATATCTTTAAACTTAGGAAACTTTTATTATTTTATTAGTATTTTATTTTTAATTGATTCTAAATTTTTGAAATATTTTTCCTTTTCTTTCTTAAATATGACCAATATATAAATATTAAATTGGTTTATTTATTTTGGAGATAAGTATTAATACTAAATAAATAAAAATAAAAAAGATGGACAGTGAATTAATTTGGAAGGTACGATAATTGTGGACTGCGCACCATGTTAGGCTGACTAGAAAGTGTTAATGGTGAAGTACATTGCTGACGACCGTAGATAACCTTTGCTAATTAGATAGACTTACATTTTCTAATACAATTATTAGTTCACTAACTCTACCGATTTGGGATTTAGAGATTACCAGCTCAACAAAATGATTGTTGTAATAGTTAACTGTGAGAAATAAAAAGTCGAAATACTTACATTTTAATTTTCAATTGATAAGTTAAAGTTCTAAACAACCCTTGATTTTACTATTTGGAAAAAGGATTATACGAAATTATAGTTTTACGTTATTTTTATTTTTTTTAATAAAAAAATAACAAATTAAATTTTCCTTCATTATTAAATTATGAGTTACCTTATTAGTGCTTCTACTAATCCAGTGAAAGAAAAATAAAGCTAAATTGAGATTTTCAAAGTAAACAATTAAGAATAATCGAACCAAATGTTTTAACCAAAACAACACCTCTGATCAAAATCATTTCGGCATTGTGCAGGAGCATAAGTCCTTGAGAATGTAACATCTTGTCCGACGAAGCTTTAGTGTGCGAATACTATTTATAGAAGTAAGGCATATAGAGTAAGTTCGAAGTGTGTAAAGTATTGGGTTTGACTAAGTATATGAAATCTATGGACAAGTCTCTGGGCAAAGTCTGTGTTAGGCGAGTTTGGTGGTTTGACGGACTCTTCTATAGAGTATGCACCAACCCAGCTATTAGACGAAAATGTTTAATCTTTAGTGTTAAGTCCTTAGCCTGAAAGAAGCGTTTGTTATATTATTATTTTAATTATTCTGATTGAATCATTTAGTTGGTCTGATGAGAACTGGTTAGAAAGGAATTAAATTAATATAGTTGATAGAACCCACAATTAAGAAGAGAGCAAAATTTTTAGTCACTAGTACTAAAAGAAGGGTAATGGGGTAAATCAAATTTTTCGTATTTAAATTTTTAATTTATCAAATAACACCTAATTATACTTTTCTAATAGGCACCATTGGTTCATTGATGTTGGTTACTTTGTGCAATATGTGAGGCTGTGAGTATCATATTTTGCAACCTAATAAATAAACATAGTAAAAAAACAATTACAATTAAATGATTTTATCAATCAAAAAATGTAATTGAGATGCTTCAATTATATTCAATTTAATAGAACCGGTCAATTACAATGGTTATTTAAATATGTCACATTTATGTAATTACATCCAAATTCAATACACATTACATATGCAAAAACCTATGACTCAAATATGAAACATTTTGTTCACCGTCTCAAGTGTGATTTGAGTTCGAGTCGCGTTAATCGTATTACTGTTAAAATTTTGCCATCTTCTTATAATTCACTAAAAAAATATAAAATATTTAAAATTGTCCATCAATAATAATAAGAATAGGAAATGAAATTTGGAAATGTCTCAAAAACTTGTAGATCAATTCAAACCTCCTCTACCAAATCTCCAAATTCATATTAAATACGTTTTCACAATGAAATCTCATCATATCATTAAAATATTGGAATCAGATAATGCAAAGAAATTTCAAGACTCTTCTCTTCTTCATGTTCTTGGTCAACGTTTTAGTCCTTTGCATCCCACCAAAATCATGCATCTCAATCAAAACACCCTCATATTCTTCATTCACTTTAATCTCTCTTTTTCAACATTTCTTTGATAACTCTGATGACTATATTATCAAGAATCGTAATTAATATCTTTGTATACTTTATCTTGATTAAGATACGAAGATCTGATTGTTTTTATTATACTATTTAAATTTTTTATAAATTTTTTTACTGAATTATCTTTACCAAATTAAAATCAACTCAATTAAAAAATGGTTAATTATTCTTAAAATAGATAAATAATACATATTACTATAAAAATATTTATGCATGTAAAATCTTTAAAATAATATCAATTTTTAAACCTGAAATGTGATATATTAATTTTTATAATATATTTTCTTCCACAAACATAATGAGTGTAACATAATTTTAATATATCGTAATAAAATAAAAAGAAAAGAAAATCGAGGTAGAATATTGTAGGTTTAGAAAAAAGAATTGGTAGGGAATGGAAAGATATAGAGATAGAAAGAGAAAGGAATTAATAAATAAGAATAGGTGGGGGATGTGCAATTTGAGGTTTTGTGGGGGAGACGATGCTCGGTCAAGAGAAACCCGTGACCACTGCTGTTGCTGATAGCTACCGCCCCCACTCTCTCTCTGTACTTCTCTTTTGCGTTAAATAATTTTTTTTCATGTAATTAATATAAATGATTATTTTTATTATTAAATAATTAATATATATAATATTTTAAAATAAATAAATTTAAAATTTTAATTCAAGTTCTATTTAAAATTAAAAATTTCATCGATTAAATTTTAACTAGATTATCGGTATATTATTTTGATATGTTATTATGTTCGAAACATGTAATATTATGAGATTATGATACATGTCATTATTTGAAAATTGTAAAAAATATAATTTTTTAAAAAAATAATTCAAACTTTCTTTAAAAAATTGTAAAAACTTAAAAAAATATATATTTCAAAATATTTTAAAATTCAACATACACAATTATGTATATTTTTAATTTAAAATTTCTTAAAATTCACAATAAAAATCTCCCTCGACGAATGAAAAACAACCAAATTGAAGAACACCCAGAAACAAAAAATGAATTCAATTTTCAAGCTTGTGAAATCCTAGAAAGCAACAATCGTCATTAGTTCATTCCCTAAGTCATCCTCATGTCCAACAATCATCATCAACTCGAATTTCCTCAATTTGATCAAATTAAATTATAATCCTTTAACTTTTCCCAATTTACAATTTGGTCCCTTTATGTCGAAATTTCTTGGTCTCAATCAGTCTTTCAAATTTTGCTTTTCTACGACTCGAAACCATTATTTACAACTTTTATAGAACTTGTTTTCGAATTTCCTTCAGAATTCCACATATTGGGTCTCAAAGCCGTACCGTCCAGAAATTTCGGGCGATCGAACTCATTGGCTTTAGGGTACAACAAATGCATTAGCCTCTGTCGATGTTCACTGCGAAGTTATGGGCTGATTTAAGTTTGCAATTGTGGAGACTAATAATTGGACTGTTGGTAAAGAGATTGAAGCTTCTATTCATAGAAGCAGTGCAGCATCTGTAGAATGGCTCGGAAGAATTGCGAGATTAGCTTCTCTCATATTTATAAACAGAACCAAAATTGCAGCACCTGCTGAACTCAGCCTGCAAGAATTCATTACGGTCCCTAGAGTGGTGCAGGATAGCTTGAATAATGATACCTTTGTACTTGCTTCTTAGGGCGGGTTTGGATGGATCGTAGGTACGATGCGATGTGATGCGTTAGTATCTAATTTTATCGTCATCATCATTTTTACACTAATTATAGATACACGCACTGTCTATCCAAACTCACACTAAATATAATCTAATTGTAAGAATATTTTGCTGATTCTCATTAACCGGCCTCTTCTCTTCAAAAAATATAGTGGTAAGAAGTGTGTAACTAATTTTACAAATTATAGTTTCCTAAAGAAATGACATAATTAAGAAAAGATACTAAAAAAAAAACAATCTGCACTTCTATATATAAAAGGACTTTCTACACGACTCGTTTCAATACAAATTTTTTCCTATCTTTTAACCATTTCAAGGTAGTGGTAAATTTTCAATTTTGATCCTCGTACTATGATCACATTTGAAATTTATTCTTTATATTTTAATTTGACATAATTTGATCATCTACTTTTACAATAATATTAATTAATCTAAATATTTGCTATCTTAAAGCACCTTTTTCAAGATATATATATATATATATGCCTAATAAGATGGAATGTATATTTGTTAGAAAAAAAAAATGCCTCAGCAATCTGACCAAAATAGCTAAGGATGTCAATAATTTGTATTAAATAATGTTATTTTAAAAGCACAGGGATCATTTCACCAAAACAAAAAAACACAGGAATCAAATTATGTCAAATTAAAGTATAGATACAAAATTTTAAATTTAAACATAATAGTGAGACCACAACCTAAAACAATCTATACCTAACCCAACCACCTTTATTTTTAAGTTTTTTTCTAATTAATAAATATTTTATTTTTAATTATAATTATAGGAAAAAGATAAAACAGAAATAAATTGATCTTTCTTAACTATTTTTATTTTTTTATATTTTACAATTATTTTTAATTAATAAAAAATGGTTTTAATTAATAGAGTAATAATTTCAGTCATTATAATTAATTTAATATATATTCAAGTTAAAACAAACATCTAACTAGTAATTAGAATTATAAAGAAATTTAAAATTTTTGCAAATTCGTTAACAAAACATTTTAATATAAAAAAAGGATTATATGAAATTGAAATACCATATCATTTGTATCGTTTTCTAATAATTGAATGTCATATTAGGTTTTTTTTCCTGAATTTCAGTATTTTCAATTGAATTTAATCTTTTTCAGGAAAAAAATATTGAAATTTTAGAAAAAAATATATTAGAAAAAAAAAGAATAAACTTATGTAGTATAACAAATTCTTAATACCTGTAAAGTTGAAAAAAAATCTACCGACTATATAAAAAGAAAACTGGAAGTGAGACTTTAATTTCAATGTTTTTGTCCTTTCTGTTTCCAAGTCAGTTGAGAGTCGAGAAGGATCTCTTCACTCTTTCACAAAAACACTATATTAGTAATTAAACATATAAATAACCTGATAATTAAACATATAAATAATTAGACTGATATTTTAATATTTATTATATGCCAATGATCACCAACTCGAAATTTTGATGAGATTCGGGTCGTCTATTTGCGATCCGACTTAGTCCCATTAGATGGATATGTGCGTAATGTACAACAAGAGAACAATAGGAGGAGCTCGTAGTATCAATTCGCACGAGTCAAGGGGAGTTTGTATATATCTAAGGAGCTAGCATGCGCGAGATCTAGCGGGTAGTCTCGAATGATACACATGTCTAATCCCGTTCAAAGTGTTAATATTAAGAATAGGGAAATCATATCTTGAATAGTAAAAGAATGTATAAAAACTCGAATTTTCTTTTAATGAGACATACAGAAAAGTACTCAACAATATTCATATTCATATTTAAAAATTAATTTTGTTTTATGTATATTTAAATGATAAAAGGAGATACGAAATTACGAAAGCATATATAGTGAAATAGTAGAGTGGCAGAGTTATCTAGCACGTTCCAACTAGCAAGATTTGGTTACCAATTTATTGATCTAATTGTCATCAAATTAATGTTAGGTAGTGTACTTTAACAAGAATGATGAAACTTTTGGCTTTTTATTTTTACCCACTTCCTTGTAATATTTCTTAATTACTTCAAACCACGAGACCGACCATTCTAACCTCCTTCTGGACTTCTTGTTCATTATTATTTAAAAATGATCATAGAATTTAATTGAATTTCGAATTTTTTTGATCTTTACTTTTTTCTTCTTCAGCTGTGTACCGAAAAGTTGTAGTTTTGTCCACTTAATTTAGCATTTTTTGAGAAGTGTTTTAAAAAAATTATTTTAAAAATTATTTTTTAAAAATTTAATTTAAGATTTAAGTGTTTATGACTGTCAAAAAGTGTGTTTGAAAAATAAAATATCCATTTTAAATATGTGTTATAAAATAAGAAATAAGCATTCAAATAATGTTCAAACTAGTTAATATTACGATGTTTTAATAAGAATATAAAAAATAATTTAATATAGTTTGTTGTTAATATTTTAATATATAAAGATAAATTTTAAATATTGTTAAGTAATTAATCAAAAAAGGGAAATACCATGTGTTGGAGCGGTAAAAACGTAATTAAGCTATCAAAAGTGCTTTTAGAATGAAAAAACTAAAAATTTTAACTTTTCTATTTAAGAAAAAGTGTTTTTGAAAAGTCAAAAATTTCATTTAAAAGTTATTTATTTAGCATTTCTTTTGATTCAAAAATATTTTTCATGTCAAAAGTGCTTCTAAAAAGCACTATTAAACAAAGCCAAAGCCAAAGCCAAAGCTTCATCAAAACCATTGACTCCACACCTTATTCTTTTTTTGGCTTAATATAATATTTGTGCTTGAACTTTACATTTTTTTTAATTTGGTACCTAAACTTTTTTGGATCCAATTTGGTACTTAAACTTGACATTTTTTTCTTAATTTGATACCTAAATTTATTAAATATTATAAAAATTACGCAAAACAATAACGGTGTTGAAATTTTTTTATTATACTACAAAAATATTTTCAGTTTTAAAGAAAATTCATGTTAAAAATAAGTGTTTAACTATGCGTAACGAAATAATATTAAAAAAAGATTAGAGAAAATTCAATTTTATTTCATATGTTTAGATTGATTTAAATGTCCGATTATTTATCTGAATTCACTAATTCGTCGTATATTCGTGAGAGTTTAGATAGAAAAAAAAAGTTAAACCATTAAATGGCTTTTGGGTTGAAAATAAAATCTATTTAAGAAATCAATAGAACTTCTATTTTAATATTCTTAACTTTAATTATTAATATAATTTTTTATTTTTATGTTTGAGTTGAGTCAGTCATATCTATGTTTGATGCTTAAGACAAAGTATTTCTCCAATTGAATTTGATAGACGACATATTAATCTTTCAATCAATTTGTTCATTTTTAATTACGCTAAGATTAAATTTAGATTCATCTACCAACTATAAGTAGTGAAACATTACTCTGAACATATTTTTATATCAATTTATCTAGATATATAAATTATTCATTTATAATTCAAAGTAATAATACAAATTATTTCTAATTCATTTTAAAAGATTAAATCAAATTTTTATATTTTAAAAGATTTATTTTTTTAGTGAACTATAATAACAGAACAAAATTCGAATAACAAATACAATTAACATAATTCGAACTGAATAGGTGATCATTTGAAAAGAAAGTGTTACAAATTAAGATATTAATTATATGCACTAAAAAACTTTTGTATTTATATTAGGGTTGAATTTCCTTTTATCTTATACATGTGGGACAAAAATGAATATTAAACTCAGAAACTAAATAAATGCAGGAATTGGGAAGAGAGAGAGAGGGAGGCGGAAGGGTTGGGTTGAAGAAAGCAGTGACTGACCAAAGGGGTTGCTGCTCAGCCGTCCAGCCAATGCCGTGCGCCTTAAACGCTTGTCAAGACACTATCATATACTATTTATTTTATTTATCAATCCCTTTCACGCAAAACTACAAAAATCCACTTTATACATTCTCTAAATACATGCATTGGCTGCTGCCAAAATTTGCGCTCAAAATTCTACATATTTCAACTTCACTCCAAACCACTGTTTTCATTAATCGAATTGGTTAACGGTTCCATTAAATTTCCGATTTGGTCAGTTTGATAATAATTAATATTATTTAAATTATAATATATTAATATTGATATTCAAACCATGATACATTTTTATATTCTTCTAATATTAACTATTTTAAATAGTAAAATGCTATAATATAATTGATTTTAAATTAGTACTTTTTAAAAAAATATTTATATTACTTTTTCAATTTATTTATATTTTTTAAAAAATTATTAAAATTTAAATATTATAAAAAATATAATAAATTTAATATACACAATCAACTTCTAAATCTCATAAAAATACTAACTCATTAATCAATATATTTTTTTAAGATCGCATCGATTTATATTTCATAATATATAAAAAAAAAACAAAATCTTTTATTGCGAATGAACAAAACTAATTCCCGGTTGACAAATTTATGAGATTAGGGAAGATGATTTATACGATAAAAAGAAAACGTTAAGCCACTGTTCCGAGCAAATTGAATTAGATCGATTGACTTGATCAGTTGAATCGGAATTTAACTGATATATCAATTTAAATATAAGGATTGAACTGTTATTTAAGCGAATTAGTTGGAACTGATAAAAAATTGAAACTCGAGAGATAAAAGAACAAGGATTAAATTAGTTGAAAAGATTTTATAAATTAATAATTTTTATAATTTTTAATTCTTACACGTTATTTATTATATATATTGATAAACTAATTTGCTTTAATGTGAAATTTGTTAATATTTAATTTTTTGTAAATTTATATTTTTATTTGTTCTACTTTAATTAATTTATGTAAGTAATACTTCTTATATTTGAAATATATAAATTTAATTTGAGAAATATTATTAATATGTCTCTTTTTAAAAAATTATATTTTGAGCCTAACAATTTAATATTCATTAATTTTAATATCATAAAATTAAAAGTTAATTCAATTAAGTAAATTTCTAAAATAAAGAGATAATTTATTTAAAATTTAAAAAACTATAAAAAATTAAAATGGCATGAAATAATTTAAAAGAAATTAAAAGACAATAAATAAATAAAAACGATAAAGAAACGATAACCATTTCCTATTTTCAAACTGCCTCTTGTTTACATACATGAGAGCATCAATTAGAAAAGAATAATGGATAAACAATATTAGTAATAGACTTTTTTTTCACACAATTGTGAAAAATTAAAAAAGGTGACTTAATTATTTGATATTTTTTTTTCGGTCAGCAGCCATTGAATGGTTAATCGAAAGTTGACGTGATAGCTTTTAAAATTAACATAATAATAACTTTAACCCCTTACATTTGTACATTGTACCAATTTAGTTTAATTTTAACAAATTAAATTCTCAACATTTACATATTATATAATTTGATCCTTTTACAGTTTTGTTTCTCTTTGTGACCCTTTATGAAGTCATTGCATTTGATTCAATGCAAAAAAGAACAACAAAAAATAAAATAATCCAAAATTTGAAAAATAACCATTTCAATTTCTTAAAAAAAAAAAAAAAAACCCACTTCGCTAATTCAATCCAATTAACAACTTAAAAAAATAAGCTTTAATTCGCGAAGGAAATGTGTGTGCATCCTAGGGTATTTTTTTTAGGAATTAAGCTTAATTGGATTGAATTAAGCTTTAATAGCCATTTCAATTTCTTGAAAATAAAACACACCTTGCATAATAACTACTTTTCGTTTGTTGAGGAAATGTGTCATTTAATAGAAACATGGAATATGATAATAATAATAATAATAATTAGACCAAGGTAGTAGAACCATCGAATAAGAAAAAATCAATCACAACCAGGACGAGGACGAGGTAAGGAAAAAATTTTAAGGGTTGAAGTTAAATTGTCTATATTTTTATAATTTTTAAAGGATTAAATCAAAATTTTTTATCATTTTTAGGAGACCAAAGTACAAATTTATTTTTACTAATTTAAAATTTTTAAAAATTTAAAGGACCAAAATGAAAAAAAATTCATTTTAGGGAGGGGCTCGAGGCCCCTACTAGCCCCCCTAAATCCGCCTCTAGTCACAACAGTGCAACAAATGGTTGATAATATCTGAAAGTTTCAGAGTTTGCATTTTCAAAGATTTAACATTATTTGGTCACAAAACTTCTTCGATCATCAAGTATGCTAGAGTCCATGATGAAAAAAGGAAGAATAAGCCCAAGAAGCAACCCAAAATAAAAAAGAGTAGTCCCACCAATCGAGATTGCACGTATCACGCCAATAGAATAGCCTTTTTCCTTTATATTTTTATTGCACATTAGAGACGATGTGCCGAATAAAGTGTGGGGGTGGCTTAGAAAAATTTTAAAATTTTTTTCTTTTAAGTTATTTTATGTTCCTTATTTTTAGTTTTTTGTTTTAAATTTTGTATTTCCTTTTTAATTGCAAGTTTGTGCTTGAACTTGTAGAAATACAAGTGATTGATTAGAAGCATGTACTTAGGTTGTTTGTTTAAATTGTAAATTTATCTTGAAATTAAATAATTTAGGTTGTTTATATATAGATTAATTAATTCAGTTTATTATACTGTAAATAGGTAAAAGGGATTAAATATACCAAGTGATAAATGTAGATACGAATAAGTAATTATATTTGTAGAAATATAGGATGTTCAAATTAAATAAAAAATACTCGGTAAAATCCATAGTTATTGAAACGGTGCAGTACAACTAGTATAACCCTTATAAAAAGTGCTCGAGAAAAATCTCAAGTATATTGTCACATAAAAAAAATAAGAGTTATCGGGAAAATATTACTGCATTAGAGTTCAAAGCATGAGCAAAAATAAACCAAGTAGTAAAAAGATTTATTTGAACTAACTCTACTTTACAAAAATAAGTACTATATTCGTATATACATTTTGATGGAGAAATATATTAAAAATTTGTTCATTTGTTTACTTTGTAAACTAATTTTTTTAGGTGTAAATAACTTTGAATCGTTTAAATTTCTATCTAGAGTTACTAATTTAGGAAAATTTTTCTAGTGCCGATACTCCGATTCAATTTCGTGTATTAAGTTACTCAAGTACAATTTTTTCTTTGCATGTTTATTTCTTGTTTTTCAAATTTTATTTTGTTTTTGGGTAGTTTACTTGAGGACAAGCAAAGACTTAAATGTGGGAGTATTTGACCTGTAGTCAAATGTAATAGTTAATTCGGGTCAATTCCGTACTTAAGGAACTTATTTTCTAAGCAATTTAAGATTTTATATTTTGTTTTCAATAATTAGACCTTAGGATAGAAAGTTAATACAAATAAGTGTTTGTAACACAATTTGTAGGTGTTGTGATCCAATAGGTCGACACGAGCCTTAGGTTGTGCTAATTGGTTCAATTGAGTGTGCATCATGGAGGCCCAATTGACGTGGAAACAAGGGACTAGTGATGCACAAGCTTCCCGAGCCGTCAAAGCACCAAACAACCGACTAAGGCTGGAATTGGGTGTCGTGTCATGCCATAGCCTTGGTGTGGCGTGACACACATCGACGTGCTGCCCAAGTAATTCGAGGTTATTTTTGTCCGCACAATCAAACTTATACGAATACCTAGGACATTTTAAAGACCTAATTTTGTCTGTCAACACCTCTATAAATAAGAAATTAGACATTGAATGTAATCAAGTTGTCTTAGAAGCCTTCAAAAATCCTCGTAGTTTAGAATTTGTTTTAGTTTATTTTCTTTTTGGCTTTTTAAATACTTTCTTGTTTTTCTTCTTGAATCAATTTTGATTTAAGGATTTGCTTATTTAATTAAAGTATTCAGTTTATATTTTTCTTTGCACTTGTTTTATTTCGTTATTCCAATCGAGAGATTTGCTACTCGGTTTCTCATTAGATACTCAATCCAAAATTATACAAAATCTCTTTTTTTCCCTAATCAATCGTGTTTCTTATAGGGTTTATTCAATCGAAGTTGAGATTATGAATAACATAAGTGACTAAATCTCTTAGGGGAAATTAACGAGTGGATGAGGATGTGACTAACGAAGGATTTGAGATTTCTCGAGATGGATTAGTTGGTATAAATTATGTGTTCTTAAATTGTTAGGCTTGACAACCCTAATAAGTTATCATAGGGTAGGCATGATCAGAAGATAAAGTTGAACCAAATAAATCGTAATTTATTTTGGTTGAGAAAGTGATGTCGAGAGATAAACGAGTATCAACCAATCAATTAAGTTAATTAGAACCAGAAGATAATAATTGCTTAATCGATGACTAATTCACTCTATAACCCCAATCCGAAGTTAGTTACAAATTTTGAAGCGAGTCAATCTATTTTATAATTTATCGTAATATAGAGATTAACTATTAGTACTTAAATTTAATATTGTAAAAAATATTTTGTTATTTATTCCATCTTCCTTCAAATACAATCTTCTGAATACTTCTGATATTTCATAATAAATTTATATTACAATTTAACTTGTGCACTTATGGGTACCACCGTTCTCCAATATAATTTTCCTTTCACCACAAGATGCACCGGCAATCCAATGATTACAAGTGAATTAATTATTAAACCAACATTTCCATGGTTTTAAAAGTTATGGCTCCATGATTAAAAATAATGCATTAAAGTTGCTCTTTACTAAACTTAGAAAAAAAAATCAAAGTTAATAACTCATAAGATGGACGGATGGTCAAAAATGTTCATTATTTCAAATATGATCTAGATTCAAATTGTAATAATTGTATTTATTATTTGAATTTTATCCTGTTATTATAATTTACCAAAAAAAAACTCAGGTTAACAAGATGAATAGAGAGAAGTTGCGTTATATCAAATCTACATGTAATGTATGATTATAATTGTAATATATAAGATAAAATCAATGAACAGAAAAGAGTATGATATAATAAGAAGCAGATGCAGTTTGATGATGGTTGAAGAATATAGAGGTGGATGAAAAGCAAAAGATGGGTGAAGTTGGTAGCATCATAATTGCAAGTTAATGTGAAAGGTACCGGTATGAGTCCAACCCTCGGTTGAATACCCAAAACTTAAAATCAAAGTGGAGCTGATCAGTGGTTAGAGATCATTGGTCAACCCTTCTTATCTAATTCCATCTATCACTAAGACTTGTCCCAGTTACGTAAGGTATGGATGTAAGTTAAAGATGGTGATGACGAGATATTGCATAATAAAAAGACAAAGCCAAGCACAGAGAGTTGAGAGGTAATATCAGCATCAATGGCGAGGGTCCAGCAGCACCGATGGATTTTAATGCAATAGTCAAAGGCTTGACCGTCAGCCGACCCCTCATTTGACTCTCTGACATGATGATCATTTCTTCTTCTATACCTGTAGTAATGACATGAACCAACTTTGTTGGGGCTCTGAACTCAGTTATTTTGCACCTTTGTTTATAAAAGGTATATCATGGGAGCTGTCAGTCACTGAGTCAGTCTCTGCGAGTTAATAATGGTGGAAGGTAACTCGTGAATCATATAGATCGTTGACTTATCTCCAAAGTGACAATGCAAATGCACTCACTTCCATTCCTCATCAATTCATATATTATTATGCCCCTTCTCTGCTAGCATCTGCACAATTCCTGGATGCTCTTTCGCTTCCTCATACCATTCATATTTACTCCGCTGTCAATCAAATGACAAATATTAATCCATAATAAAATAAAAACACGTGAAAAGTTGCAAGATCAGAAAGGTCAAAAAAGAGAGTTTGGACCCCAAATAAATAGAGTAACGACATGACATTCTTTGGTATGGCGGTGGCTGTTTAATGAGATTTTTATTTCTTATAGTATCTCGTAAGTAAAGGTAATTTTTGGGTAAATTCCACTATTAGTTTCTAAATTATAGATAAATTTTTGTTTTGGTAATTTAATTAAAAAATTATAATTTGGTTACTATTATTCGAAACTTTTCGTTTTAAATCACTAAATTATTCAAATTTTTTTTATTAATTTATTGAGATCTGAATTTAAAAAATTTTACCAGTGAGCTCCAAGCAACAATTCAATGATCGATACAGTGGATTAATACTCATCAACGAGTAGAATAATATACCTTAGATCTAAGACGATCTAACGATTAGTGTCAAAGACTGAAGAATAAACTGTTTGAATTTTAGTTTACAGATTGGTGACTTCCAAAGCTATTTCATGATAAATAAATTAAATTGTAGAAGAGTGGGGGAAAGAGAGCTTTTGATTGGTCTAGGTAGTGCCAACAGAGAAAGTCATATAGCATCGATTTTAACAGTTTAGTGACTTAAATGAAAATTTTTGAATAATTTAATGATCAAATTATAACTTTTTTTAATCAAGTGACCAAAACAAAACTTACTCGTAATTTAGTGACTAATGGTGTAATTTACCTTTTCTTTATAAATGTTTGGAGAAATTTAATCAAAACATATAATTTATATATTATAATATTTAATTTGAAGTGCAATTTTTTTGGTTAGCATTTATTACAATTACTTGAAAAAAATATTTCAGTATCAAAAAAATAAAAAAATATTTATTTTAGAAGGAATCCAACGAAATACTTTAAACGAAATAGGATTCCCTTGATAAAGAACTCGGGAAGGTAGAGTTTAGCTTGTTCTAATTTGCATTTGGAAAATCAAAAGTGATTTTCTACCCAAATGCAAAACCTAATATTTAAGTGCTTTTGACTTTTGATTTTTACATTTGGAAGTAAAAATTATCACAATACTCTTATTTATATTAGTCATTTAAAAGTATATAAAAATTAAATTAAATTATAATTTATGTATCATTATATTAAATTATTTTATATTTAAAATTTTAAAATATTTTATTTATCATTAATTTAGCAAATAATTTGTAATTTATATTTCATTTATTGTTATATTAAAATATAATATAATTCAACTAATTTTTAACTTTCCACAGCAATGTTCAACAAAGACATTTGAACTTCTAATGACAATTTTTAGCAAGTGAGAAACACTAAAATTTAACAAATCACGATTTTTCAAAAAAATTTCTATCACACTTTTCAAAAATACTTTTAAAAAAAATTTTCAATCGCAATAATAATAAATAATTAGTCCGTAATGGGCCTATTTTTTTTCTAAAACTAACATGAGTTTGAAAGCACAGTTGTAAAAGAATATTATATTATTTCTGCGACGCATTTGATATCTTGGAATCAGAAGTTGTTGGGTTAAAAGCACGGTTCTTACCTAACAAAAGTAGGGTGAATTAGGAGCTGTTGTTGGATCCAATCACAATGTTGGTTTTGGGCCTAACATTTTCTTTAAACCTTGAAATTCGATCCTAGCATGCCTTGAAAAGAAAGGAAAAAGAAAGTTAATGTCTATTTGTTACTTAAATTTAGCCACGTGTGTATATTCAGATCTCATTTTGTATCTCAATTTAGGAAACTAAGCACATTATTTAAAAATATATATTACACGTGTGTTAAAAATGTTACACTATGTTTCTTATGTTGTTGGAGGATTTTAAGGTGGCAAATATAGTCACCTAGGTTTTGTCACTCATCGTAACGGATTATAATGTGAGAAGACAACTTATATTAATAGTTAATTTAAATTGTCTGTTTGTCTGTAGTATATAGAATCAAAATGAGCAATTGATTCATGGGGACTATGTTGGAAAAATCTCAATTTTAAAATGATTTTTTTCTATAAGGGAAAATTAAAATTTTGAAAATCGATCCGGTTTGTGATATTTATACCTATAAACCTTAACTAAATGCGTACCTGTGTTTTTGGATAAGCAAATCCTTGATGTTTTCTAACTTTCAACCAAACAGTCTTCTCTATTATTCTCGTACCACGAACTGCTTCAAGTGTGGTTTCGAACCAATTGAATCAAAACACAAAAGTTTTCCTTTTAGGGTGAAAATAGAAATTCTCTCTTCTTTAATAAAAACCGATAATATTGTTATTCTGGAAACATATATATATATAACTTGAGAATAAATTCTCTCTATTTTTTCTGCAAAATAGCTCCACCGATGCCATCTATTTATAAGAAGAGAAGGTAGAACCGTTGTAAAGTTGTAGAAGTTTATTTTAAATAGAAAAACAACATCCTACTTAGGGTAGGAGAGGGGTGAACGACTCACCCTTGTATTTCTACTAGGGTTGCCACCCCTTCATGTTATATGAGGGATTTTGGGCCTCTCTCACATCGAGTCCAATTAAGAGTACTTCAAGCTTTTTGACCCAGTACTCTGTAATGTGATCTAACTTGATTTAATTTTTTTATTTTCCAAATTAAACTTTAGTGTTTAAATATTAAATAATTTTCACATCCCAATTTTACTCTAGTAAAATTTTGATAATTTTACTCCCGGTGAAATTTTGACAATTTTTACTCTCAATAAAATTTCGAGTAATTCATTCAATGTGTCACAGCTCAACATGTTCATTATGACCGAATGATTTATTTTCATTTTCGAGCTTCAAAATAGGCCGAAAACATAAAATCATTTTTTCCATCATTTTTTAAGTAATCCTATATAGGATTGCAAATTTTCATTTTTGTTTTCATTTCCATTTTTGGAAACCTAAATTAATTTCAAAACGATTCCATTTCTCCTTTTCGGAGAAAATCATAATAATTCCAAAATAATTCTCATTTCTCCTTATCTATTCATTTCTTTCATATTGAAATACGCAATTCATTTCTAGTTTCAACGAGTTAATAGAGGGATCAATTGGACATATGTGGTTGAGGCTCAAATGATTTATAATTATGTTTCGGCTTTTCGCATATTAATTATAAATTCATTTAGTCACGAAGTCAAGATTCCACTATAATATCACAACTGAGCTCTCCCCAACAACATACCATTACAAAAGCAACTACTCAATGTTCGTCCAATGACCTTATAATAAGTGTGGTACCCTCATAGGATATCCTTGATCTCTTTAGGATAATATCCGCTTTCCCAATATGAACATATTTTATCTCAGGGTAACCATTACATCTTCCTTCATGAAAAGTCAATCATTATCAAATAGTGATCAAATCATCCATCACAAGCACAGATGACTCGTAACCATGTTTATTTGTCAAACCATATAATGCTTGTGAGAGGATATCATTTACCCATGTTTTGGGCAATGAATTTCACCGTTGTGAATGACGCTACATACTACAAAAGTCATACACCCAACACATTAGTTTCTGTTTCTTATCTATTTAAACCCAGGCATTTACTTACATCAAAGTGTACGAGTCACACATACATAGACCGTCATCCACTCAGGATTTAGGTATGCGACACTATGAACGTCACAACTGAATAAACCCATAAACGGATTCAAGATTTATTCTGCTTAGGTCCTATCCAATGTATGGAAAGAATCTAAGTATGTCAGTCCTTTGGCGTAACACCCAATACTCGGACTCAGTAGAATGGGTCGGGTGGAGGGCATTACACTTGCTTACGAGGCCCAAACTTCTAGGCCATATCTCGAGATGTTACAAATTCTAAAGAGAAATTGATAAAAGTTTTATAAATGAAGTCTTAAAGAATTTTTTTATTTTCAAAAGAGGAAATTTGAGAGAATGGTTATGAATATAAGATGTTGGTATAAAAGGACCACATTGTATGGAAAAGTAAAGGACGAAAGTGTAATTTAATCAAATTGAGGAAATAAAGTTAATAATGATTGAGGAGTATAAGGATGACTTAGATATAGTATTAATGTGATGGAAGTCTCTTTGGGGATTAAATTGGAAAATTTAAAAAGTAAAGAAGCCTATAGTGCAAATTGCCCAACGATGAAGAAATTAGCTAAAAAGGCATCAATGAAGTAGTATACAATCAAAATGGTAAGTGAGTGCAATGAAATAAGAATTTTGGAACCAATTTGAATGATAGAGAAAGTTTAGGGACTAAATCATAAATTTTCTATTTTTATCATGAAAGTTCCTATATACGAATTTATGCATGGATTATTAACAATTATGGATGATAAGTTGAAACAATGGGAATTTTGAGGGTATTAAGTACCTTGAATGGAATAAAGATGAGTGATAAGATAAAAATGGGTTAAAGTGCAAAATTATCACATAAAGAGCATTTTGGTCATTTTACATGGAATGCATATTGAAAATACTATACGAGATATTAAATTATTGAGAATAATTTAGAGCAATTGGATTGGATTTTAACATGTGGTTTAAATGTGATCACACATTTAAATATTTTTTTATTTTTTTATTTCTTAAGGTATTTATCAGAGCGAGCCCAGTAATTAATTTTTCGTATTTCACCTGAAAATACTTTCAGCTGGAAATGTTCCATTAATCAACCTATTCCCTATAATATTCCAAAAATCGACCTAATTCGATAATTTTGAAAAGATTTCTACATTTTTAATATTAAAGTCCTTCATTTACATGCTATTTTTGCAGTACCAGCATTCTTTTTAATGTTCTTAGTAAAAGATATACATATTAATTTAGATAATTAATTATATAAAAATAATAGAAATAAATAAATTAATAGAATCATAAAATAATATATATAACTATATAAATAAAGTAATAATTAATTGAATTATAATATAAAAAATATGGTAATATTTTGAGTGAATTAAATTTTATACTTTGAAATATTGAATAAATTAAAATACTATAAAAATATGAAAAATATAGATAAGTGAATATTGTTTTGTTAAGTTTTAGTTTATATAAATATATAGTGAATATATATATTAATCAATATAAAAATAATTTTAATAATTAAATATAAATATAAGTCTAATATTTTCTAAGATTCATTTAACATTAACATTATTTAATTATATATTTTATCATTTAATATAAGTATGATTTTAATATTTTTTTGTTATATACACTTATTTTAATCTAATATCTTTTATATTCATTTTTTACTTTCCCCTCACCACCACCACCATGTTTACATCTAAACACTTATCACCATTGTTTTCAATCTTATCGACACAGTCTCACCGGTGGTCTAAAAGAAGCCTCTTACTTTTTTTTTTCTTTTGACAGAATTGAAACATAACTTGTAAATTTCACCTCACAGGGTTTTCTTTTCAGCAGGCACACAAGCAGCAAGAATTATTGAATCGATGTATTGGAATGGTAATGATAACAAAGCATGGAAGAAAATATGGGCGAAAGAAAAAAAAATTAATAAAACTGAGCCTAAGCTGGGTCTTCATAATCTTATTATTAACTAAACTATCATTTATCTCTTCAAATACACATATATAATGAATAAGTAAAAAATTTCATCTCCATTTTCCCTCCCCTCTCCATAAACAGCTGAAAATTGGGGCCACCTGGGGGTAGTCTTCAATATGCCAATTGCTATAACAAATAAAATGGCTGTGAACTATTCGAGAGGAAACCATCACCTAAGGGGCTACTGCGTATCCATCACGATGTGCCTTTTGCCATCGCCATGCAATCTGTAAACTTTCCCGGAGATCAGTAAACTGAGCTGTCCAATTCAGCTCACGCCTGATCTTAGTTGGATCACTAAACACTTCAGCATAATCTCCAGGTCGGCGGGGTAGATAGTCAACTTTGATCTCCACCCCAGTGGCTTTCTTACATGCCTCCACAAACTCCTTCACTGATCTACCTCTTCCAGTGCCAACATTGTAGATTCCCACTTCGCCGGGCTTTGCCTTTTTAAGAGCTTTCACATGAGCATCAACCAGGTCAGTAACATCAATATAATCACGTATGCAAGTCCCATCATGTGTTCTGTAGTCTGTTCCCTTGACCTGCATGAAAATCCCAATAACCAAAATAAAATTACCATAAAGCCCCGTCGTGCCCCTTCATTCACTGAAATCATTTGAAACATAAAAGCAAAACCATGGACATGTTGGATAACAGGTGTGATAACTCGTAAAGTTACAAGAATAAACAAACATGCAATAAGCACATACAAAGTAAAGTAATAAATAATACAGTTAATTTATCATATACACTACATGTACTTTTTCACTTGAGAAAGGAACCATTGTTAAACATGTGAAATGACTGAATTCTTCACCCAGATCTTTCAAATAGTCCATGAGCTCCAAGATCTGCCTAAAGTATTAGGCAGATGCTTGCAAAGAGGATGTCAGCATAAAAGAAAATAAAATTAAATACACAATGCAACCGGCTATGCAAAATCATCTACAACAAACTTGTTTCAAGGAAAAGATGAAAATGTAGGGCATTATATGTTCATAGAAATTTTTCTAGTGGTGGTCATACCGCAGAGTCACTTATATATAATTTTGATAATGAACTTTTTTTGTTTTCACACAAAATCAACAATTTGATTGCTTTCATGTTAGATCATCACTTCAGTAGACTTATTTGCACTTCCTCGTATGTAGGAAGAGAATAGCATTCTCAAAATTATGCAATTTTACATCAGCAATATATTGCACAGGCCTTCAAGAAAGCTTGCTGCTGCTACTCTCCAAGTTTTAAAAATTAAAATCAGAATATTGAATTGGATCTGCACCATTTTTGGTGTTCACAATCTTCCTAAAATATGTCAAACTATTATCTAGGTTGCCTGTATATGACTAGTTTACTTCTTGACCGCAGGTGTAGCTGGAAGTACGAAGCAATCATTAAAGAATCAAAGTGATGGGATTAAAGGAATAACACACCTTTAGACCAGGAATAACACCACGTGCTGCATCAAAACAAGCACCTGAAATTCGTCCATGCTCACGCAACTCAGGTCTGGGAGACTCACCTAATCTTCCTTCAGGATCTGATCCAATCACGTTGAAGTATCTAAAATTTACCAAAAATATATTAATCATAACTGCTGCAAGTTTTTAATCTGTAAAAAGGATAAATAAAAAGAAGAGCATATCATTGGACTGTCAGTAGTTGTGGTCAGAACTCTACACATTGAATATGATACTAGAAGTCATTCTAGGTCTACAAAGTTCGCCAATCCTAATTTCATAATTACAATAATCTGAACTCAGCCACCTTCTAAGGTTTCCTTGTAATCTAGAACTACAAAATTCAATAAAACAGGAATAGGTAGACCTTCCATGTATATGTCTTATCTATGCAGCAGTTGCATGGAAGAACAATGAAAAATTATCAATTAACGTCCTCCAATGGGAAAGTATAAAGATCTAACATACTTTGTTTTGGTTTAAGGACTGGAAGACTTCTGGGATTTTGTTAAGTTACTAAAATTATGCACATTGAGAAAAAAAACATGGAGTAAACTAAAAACTTCTAAAAGTAAACTAACATAAAAAAACCTTAGGATCATTACTGCCATGTCTGAGCTCTTAGTGTAATCCAGGATGATATCCTCTGCCATCTTCTTAGCTTTTCCATATGGATTGATTGGAACCTGAGTTGGTTCCATAACAAAGGTCAGTTGCCTTTTAATATAACTCTATATTAATCGATAAGTTGATAAATGTTGATCACTTAATCTTTGGCCCCCCCCAAAAAAATAGCAAAATGGTTAAGCATAAAACCAAGTTTGCAACTTGCCTGTGGGGTTTCTTCAGTGATTGGCATCTTTTCAGGCTCCCCATATGTGGCACATGTACTAGAATATATCAAAGTCCTAACATCATGTCCAGCCATTGACTCTAAGAGCACCAAGGTGTTTGAAGTAATGTTGTGATAATACCTAAAATACATGGGAATATATAAACCATAAAGAAGATAATTTCGAGATTAATTTAAATCATATGAAAACTTCTCAATCAAAGACTGAGAAGTTGATTTTAAATGTAAAAAACAATGATTTTTAATAACATAGTTAATGAAAATATATGTGAAATAAATTCAAAATGTGCAAATTCTGTTCTGAAATGTGAAAATGAAGTTGATTCTGATATAATTGCCCAAGTAGACAAGATGAGAACTAGTGGGACATAGACGACATGCCATTAGAAAATACTTAGCGCTCTCTCTGTTCTGACATCACACTTCGGTGTCACTCTGTTCAGATTAAGCACTTCAGTGCTATTCTATTCTGACATGGCACTCTGGTGCTACTCTGTTCTGTTATTGCACTTCGGTGCATCCCTATACTATTTCCGTATATCCTACGTGTTCTGTAAAGTCTACATTGGCCCTCCATTGAATATACAAAAATAAAGCTAAGAATAATATGACAAGATTATGTGTTAGTGATGGAAAGATAATTAAAGAAATTATAATGATTGAGTTATAGTATGGGGATACTAATACTAAATGGTTCTATTCTTATTTTCTATAATGCTATTGAACTATATTTCATTTATTCAATAAAAGGTAAGTTTAATTCTCGTTGTACTCACTAAGCTTTCACAAGCTTACCACGTTATTTTTAACTCGTACGTAAAGATGTGAAGTGAGGATTTATCAAGCATCAGTCTCTTCACATCTCATCACACCCCAAGAGCTTGGAGAAAAGTATGCTATCTCCACTGTTTTTGTTTTAAGTATATGGCATGTACCTAGGTGAATGTTTATGTAAGTAATAAGGAACTAATTGATTCCCACACTTGTGTTTGACGTGTTTTGGTGAGTAAATATAAGGTATTATTTGGTATATGAGTTATGGTTTGTGCTTGGAATGATTATGAATGATTTTGGTATGGTTTGGATGTGTTTGAAAACAGAATTTTTAGGTCCCCTATCCCAGGTCTCAAGACATGTGAAGTGTGTCTCAAGACATACAAACTTCGAAGCAAAAAATCTACAATAACTGAGTTATGTCTCGAGACAGGGCAACATCGAAGCTGAACTTCTACAATGCCATGGCAATGTCTCAAGAAATGTAGGCCTTGGTCTCGAGACATACAGACCTACAGCTGAAAATTTTTATTCGAATTAAATAACCGAAACAAATTTTATATGCAATTAATCTTTATTAATAGTATAATTATGTTCCTAAAATGTAATAAGGTCTTGAAATCATTATTACAAATTCAATTTAAAAGCGTTTGAAATCGTAAGTGTATGTTCAGTGTTAAATGTAACATTCATTGCTTGAGTTTACTCGGGTAAGGAGTGTTACAATGAGGACATTTGAATGGTAATGGTATTAGTGGAAGTGGCAGACTGCCAGTAATTTAGTGAATAGCAGCACCAAAGGTTGTGGCTATATAGTACAGTTGGTTAGACAGAAGCACTCAGAAATAAAACAACAATCAAACCCCAGGACAATCCCTTTTTCATCTCAAACTGTTAGGTCAACCATAAGAAAGGACTCTAGACAGGTCTACGGCTTTATACGTGGAAGACACAATGTATCAAGCATACTTAGTAGAAAAAATTCATCTATAGATCCACATAAACAAAAGGAATCCAACTTAAGTTTTTCTTTCGAAATGTAGTCGCATAGAATAGCTCTTCTCTCAACTGCTCTTTGAGTGATGGAAATTTATTAGCTTCAGTTCTAGTGCTCTCATAAATCATAGTAAGGTCAGGTAACAAAGCTTAAATTATTTGTGAAATAGAATGGACCTTAGAAACTGGTATCCTGCCATGTAATTTATAAACAAGGGTACAATTAAATAGGCAGAGTTGCCATCAGCAGGACCAATGAAACAATACACTCTTTGTACTCATTTCATGGTACTATAGCACAGTTGAGTTCATCAACTAAATAAGCACTTGTCAAAATATCAATGAAAAAATAGCAAAATGAGCAATCTATCTCACAGCTCATCTGACCTATATTAAGTCAGCCAATTATAAATTATGAAGAAGCTAAGGAAACTTACTTGAGAGGATCAAGTGTGCTTTCCCCAACATATGCAACAGCTGCAAAGTGCATTACAGCGTCAAATGCATTTTCTGAAAATATTTTGTTTACCTATAAAATCAAGGAAACACGGTACACCACATCCACATTTAAATGCATTAAATTGATAATTTTGAAAATAATAATCATATCAAATTTTAAGAAAAGGATACTGCTTTTGCATCCCCCAAGTCAGCATAAATGAATTGAAGCTGTCCAGGCTCCGGAAATAATTTTTGTAGAACCTTGATAGCACCTATGTTTCCACGTGAAAGATTGTCCTGCAAGAGAGGAAACTTCTTCCTTAAAACCAGGACTAATCACTATGCACAACAACTGAAATATAAGGAATCCTGAATTATACCACAATAGTTACACGGCATGACTCCTTTAGAAGTCGTAAAGCAGCATGTGAACCAATATAGCCGGCACCACCAGTTACGAGAACATGTGTTACACCTTCTTCATGTTCGGAGAACTGGAATGACAAAAGTCAAGAATGGTAAGAGATTGCAGAAGTTGAAACACTATATAACTACAAAACAACTGGACTGATTCCAAGTGTGCATATAAAGTAGCATCAGTTATGTTTTTCCTCAACTAGAAGGGAAGATGTTAACCCATGCGAAGGGCAAAGGACAAATCCACCATCAAGTGAACAGTTTGATGAAACTAGGCCAGCAGCAGGCAACGACAACATGCAAGGATGAATCTTACGGACAATAGCAAAGGGTCCAGCTATAATTGCTGGTGAAGCCCCAGAAATATAGCCACGTATCAGAACTATCTTAACAATTTAAAGAAAATCAAATAAAGAAAAAAATCAACAATTTATTGATAATGTCAGTTGTTCTTCAATTGTCAAAGTAACCAAGATATCTGCACCAGAAAAATGCGTCACAATCTTTTGATAGATTGAACCTGGTATTATAGAATCACTATGCCCCGTTTTTGCTTGTGATAGAGAGAACAAATATTGCATTTTAACTTCAGTATAGCATTATAGAGAGGGAAGAGAAAACCAGAGAAGGAATGAGTACGTACCCGACTTGGAGTATTGAATGTTGGGGAATGCTTGAGCATGATAATGCATAAGGCTGTAAGGGTTGCAGCCATAAGGATTTTTCCTGCAAAATTGCTCTTCCTCTTGGGATCAGAATATTCCATTCCTGCAATAAAACACAAACAAAAAAAATTAAATTTACTGAGCAATTTTCTTTTTCCAATTTTATATCATCATCAGCTCTGCTCTGCATTAAAATGTGAGAAAGTCATATATCATAAATAACTTGAGAAAAAATTGAATATATAATTTGTTTTCCACACTCGGCAACAAATAGTTACTACAATTTTATAAAAAGTAAACAAGTAATTTCAACAAAATCCTCAGCAGAAAGATGGTTGATTATCCAAATTTCAGATGAATGGGTAAAGTTCAAACTTTTTAAATGAAAATGGGAGGATTAAGTCCATCATGAGTAACAAGAAATGAAAGCGCATCGAAATTATAAAAGAAAATGAACCAGAAATGGATTAGAACTTAGAAAATGAAGTTGAGAGAAAATGTTACCGGACAACGGCATGGATCTAGTAGACCTTGGCTGGCTTCTCCCTCTTGCAAAATTTAGCATTTGGAGAAAAATTCTTGTGATATGAACACAATTTATGTTTCAATTTCAATGATCAATCAAAGGGCCTTCCTTGGAAATGGTTTTGTGGCAACTGTGCTCTAAAAACAAAACCAGAAAAAGGTTAACAATGATTACAACATTTCTGAAAACATGAGAGAATCATAACATAAACAGAAAATTGGTAAAATAAAGAAACATAAATACATTATATATGGAGCATCCATTGAATTCAGAAGATAAAAAGGACACCACAAAAGGTTGAATTCGAAAATTATAATAAATTTAAATGGAGAAAAAAGGAAAAAAGCCAGGATTATTTTCATATTACATTTCAAATTTCTATAACCACAGACAGAAGAGAACTTGAAATTCAAGATCCAAAAATAAAAAGAACAAATAGCAAGTAAATAAGAAAATAAAATAAAAATTAAAGAGATGAAAAAAAAAACTCATTTGCAATTCTTTCTCAGAGCACGTTTGGTCGAGCAGTAGAATAAAAAGATTATTAATACAAAAAATTAATACAATTAGACAATTAAACATTTAATTTTACTTCGATTAATCAGAGACAGACCCAGTTAAGGAAATACAGCCAGAATCTGAAATCACCTAGGAAAAGAAAAAGAATCCCACCAAAGAAATGTGACCGCATTCACAAATGAGAAATCAAAGAAAAGCATAAAACGAAAACCAGGACTTTCATGGCAGAGGCACCAAAGGAAATGGAATAAAAAGAAATTTACCAGAAAATAAAAACAAAAGAAAATTAATGAGACTTTAAAGAAGGCCAAGAAAAACAAAATAACGGAAAAAGGCAAGGGAAAGAGGGATGAACTTTGCATCAGCAAAAGGATCTGAACATCACATTTGTAATACATGCAAATATGTAATGCAAAGAAACTTTAAAATAAATTAAAAGCAAGAAAGAACCCACCCACGACGATTGAAAACGTGAGAAAGAGAGTAAACGTGAAAAGGCAATGCAAGGCAAGGCGAGACAAGGCAGCAGAGCAGGTCCCTCCCTCCTTATCTTAAGGCCTCCCTGCGTACGTTTCAAATATAAGCCCTTGACATCTTTTCTACACTACAGAGAGAGAGAGAGAGAGACCAACAACGGTTGTAAAAGGCAGAGCACACAATTTTACAAAAAAATTAATTACATAATAAAAATAATTTAAATATTAATATGGTATAGAAATTATTAGGGTAAACTGTCTACTTGGTAATCCAATTTTTTGGACACTTTCATTTTGGTCACCCAGATAAATAAAACCTTCATTTTGATCACTTTCATTACGATAATTTATCATTTTGATCACCTATTCGTTATCTCGATAACAAAGGCTGATGTGGCATGACAAGTAATTCTTTTTTTTTTTTGTAACAAGTAAAAAACAACATCAATCACATGCTAACAATAGGAATCGGGTTGGATAAACAAAAATATCTATCAATCTGTATCTGGTCATCAATCAATAGAGGAGCCACATGAAACATTCTAGTGCCAATGGGAGAATCTTTCATCAGATTAGCTAATGTATCAGCAATAGATTTCACCTTTCTAGGTACTTGTTTTATGAGTACTCTCCACTTGCACCTACACAGTTCTTGGATATGCAAAATCAAATCTCTATTTGAATGTCTTTTATGATCACCATGGATACCTTTGATAGCCAAATCACAATCTATTTCAATAATAACATTTTCCCATTTATCCTCCCAAGCTATTTGGAAGCTATCATAAATGGCCCAAAGCTCAGCTTGTAAAACACTACGTCTTTCAATATTTCTTCCTAATCCCCACATCCATCTACCTTGCTCATCCCGAGCCACTACTATCAAACAAGCTATACTCGAATTTAAATTACGGCCACCATCTGTATTAAGTTTAAAGAACCTAGTAGGCGAGGGAACCCATCTTTGATCCTTACTTCGACACATATTATTCCCCCTATATTAACATGCCTCTGCTTAATAGATCTCGTCCACCACTACTATGATTTGATCACACTGAATACGTTAAAATGGACATCTTAAAACAACATAAATTTCGCGGTTTCCAAATCCTCCAACAAACAATCCTAAAAAGAGAAGGCCAATCTACATCCTGAAAAATAACATCAACTTCATTTTTCAAATTAACAGATAGTTATACCTCTAACGAAGAATAGAAGAATCGGTTCGAAATCCTCGAAAGAATTAGCTGCTTCCACACTTCTTTTGAATGACAACTATCTCTCAACATGTGAAAACAAGATTCTTCAACGCTTCCACAAATCTTACACGATGGGTCGTTAGAGAAACCTCTTCTACATTGTTCCTTATTAGCATAAAGGTCATTGAACACCAACCAACAAAAGTGACGAACATATTGTGGGCTATTTAGAGACCAAGCAAGCTTCCATTTTGCCTCCGGTGAGTTTAACAAGTTTTTTCTAAGCATACCATAAGTTGTTTTGATACTGAAATTTTCATTAGAAGTCCAAATTGATATAATTCCATTAGGGCCTACAAGAGAGTTCGAAATCAGAATGCCTTCTATAAAGGATAAAATATCTTTAGTTAAAAAACACCGCATATACTCTCAATTCCAGTTGTCGAAACCACCTCCAAAACGGAGTTTTGAAAAAATATTTTAAAGTTTGGAAAAAAAATGGGAGTCGACACCAATCTTTTATTTGGGTGTAATTGGATCACCACGAAACGTTTAAAAATGTTGGTCTTCGAAATCCACAAAAACAGGTTCGAGAGTCGGTTACGTATGAGAAAGGATTAGCACCCTCATACACCCAAAATTGGTACCACATGATTATTTTCGGGTCTTGTTTGTAAACTTTGAAAGTTCGAATAAAATTTAAAATACAATCCTCGAATGCATGAGCTATTTAAAGAAGTTAATTTTGTTAGGAAATCCCGCTATTTCAAAGTGATAGGGAAGGAAAGTTACGTCCAGTGAGTTAGGACACAACATTTCGAGACCTAGAAATAACGAGCCTTCCTTTGTAAAACGTTTTAAATTTTGAAGAAGGATATTTAATTATCTTGATTTGAAGAAAGGTTGTACCTAGCGAGTTAAGGCGCAAATTTTCAGAATCGAAGATAAGGAAACATTGCCTCGATTAAGGGTATTCGATTATTTCGATTTGAAGAAAAATTACAGCTAATGAGTTAAGGTACAAAATTTTGAAACTCGAAATAAAAGAATATTGTCTCGATTTTAAAATATTTTATGAAAACAGTTTTGAAAACAAATGTACGAATTTAATATGAATGAGCAATTAATAACGGATATTAAATAACACGAAGTAAGATAATAAGCAGATAAATGGTATGCAAAAATATAAAATGCAAGTGCATAATAATAAATGCAAATATTGATGAGGAAACAAAATGATGCAATTTGGGATTAAAAACGGGACATTTGGACACCCGGGGGCAAAATGGTAATTTTGGATTCTCAGGGGGCAAAATGGTAATTTTGGAAAAATTTAAGGTTAAAAATGATATTTTAGATATCTAAGGGGTAAAATGGTAATTTTTGAAAGTTTCGAGGTTAAAATGTAATTTTTGAAAGTTTGAGGGTAAAATAGTAATTTTAGGAAAAATCGAGGTTAAAAATGAAGTTTTGAAAAGTTTAGGGGTAAAATGGTAATTTTTGGTAAAATTGGGGTAAAAAATGAAATTTTGGAAAGTTTAGGGGCAAAAATGTAATTTTTGGTGAAATTAGGGTCAAAAATAGAATTTTGGAAAGTTAGAGGGTAAAATGGTAATTTTTGGTGAAATAGGGTTAAAAATGAAATTTTGGAAAGTTCGGGGGCAAAAATGTAATTTTAGGAAGTTAGGGCGAAAATGTAATTTTTGGATAATTTAAGGACCTAAAGAGCAATAAAACCAAAGAATGGGTGACACGTGGCAGCTCCACAGGTATCCAGAAGTCAAAGGACTAATTTGTAAATCTTTAAAAATTCCTGGGCTAATTTTATAATTAAATAGAAGTTGATTTAAGGATTAAATTAAAACAAATTAAAAATAAAAAGGACCAATTGCATAAATAAGCTAAAGTAGTGACACGTGGTAGCTTCTGGTCCATTCAAAAAGTCAAGGGATTAAATTGAAAAGTTATTAAAATTATTGGGCCAAATTAAAAATAATTAAAACTACAAAAAGGACCAAATTGAAGTAATTAAAAAGGCGGAAGGATCAAACGAATAAATATACCAAAAGTTGAAAACACGAGGATCCTGAATGGGTCGGATAGGATTTCGGGTCGGCCATGGGTAATTTAAGCAAAACGACGTCGTTTTGGGGCTGAACCTCAGCCCTCAGAACTACGTCATTTCAAAGGGCTTTATAACCTCACCTTTGTTTTTTTTGGTCATTTTAATTTATTTTTTAATAATGAATTGAAATCCTCTCTTTTCTCTCTCAAACCACCATGCTCCGGCCAGTTCAAGCCCAGGCCAACCATCGCTCGTTGGTCAGCATGCGCATCGTATACGACCTCCTAACTTCGCCTGCACGCCGTCGTCGATCGTCAAGCTGCCACCATCGGTCCACGCGCCGTCCAGAGGTAAGTTTTCTTTTCTTTTCTTTTTCTTTGGTTCTGCTTTTAAAACCCATTTCTATTTTTTTAAAAACTCTTTCTCCCTTTTTTTTATCCCTAAAACATTTTGATCTTGTTGTTTTTTAGTTCCTTGAAACAAATCTGGTTATAAACCAGATCCAAAATCTTAAGACCCATTTTTTTAACACAAACTTGACCTGTTTCAATTTGATCTTTTAAAACTCCCTTTTTAATTCTAAATCTATTCTTGTTATTACCACTTTTGATTGATTTTCAAATTTGTCTTGTTTTCTTTTAAAACAACTTTTGCAGGTCATGGTTCAAGAGGATATAAGCAGCGACGGTGATGGATTCCGATAGCCACTCCGGCAACGGCGAGACCAGGGAAGGATCCTTCGTCCCTTCGCTTTCTTTTTTTAATTAAAACATTATTAATTATTATTATTATAATTAATAAAACATTTAATAGGTATTCAATGCATGTTTAAGGGAAAAGATGAATGAAGTTAATGTATGCGTATATATGCTTAAAACGTAAGGAATAACCAAAACAATAAATAACAGCTGTGATTTACTTAATAAGTATCAATATGTACTCAGAATGTAGAAAGTTTAGAAACTTTAACCATGAATCGACAACAAAGGCATTGGTTCTAAAACTGTACCTTGGTAATTTAATGCCTGAGTTTGGAACTTGCTCCAAGTCTTCCTGTTACTTTCTGTGTATGATCTAATATCTCTTGTTTGGTATTGAGTTGAAAACAAACTGTGTATTGATTTCTAAAGAAGGGTTCCCTCTCTTTTACAATGAATTTAGTTTGGCTTTTATAGCCATTTTTACAATGATTTCCATTTGTGTTTCTCACTTAAATGCTAGTCTTGTTCTTGCAGGTACCATGGCAGTGGTGGCTATGGCAGTCAGCGTTGCAGAAGGTGGCTATGGCAGAAGCAACTTGCAGCTACTGGTGTTGATGTGGCAGTCTCCAATTGGCTGAGATAGAGGTGGCTTGTAGCAGCAGATTAAGGCCTCCACTGTTTGGGTCACTTGTAGTTTTGGGCCCTAATTTTAGGCTTGTTTAGGTTAATTCGAAATTGGGCCCTAATTTGGGCCTTTTTGTAATAAGACACTTGTAATTAGACTTTTAATTTTAATATTAAGTTTAATATTATTTTAAATTTGATTAAATTTAAATTTAAAGTAAATTTAAATAGGTAAATTTAAATTTAAAATAAATTTAAATTTAAAATCAATTTAAACTCTTAATTAAAACCAAAGGCCCAAACTCGGTTAAAATTGGGCTTCAACACTAGTTACCTTCTACATTCCATGGCCTCCTGAAGAGTGATAGATTCATCAATTAAGGAATGAACCAAACAATGGTTAATAAGAGGGCCCACCTCAGCTATCCAATCAGTCTAAAATTTGATAAGATTCCCATCACCAACTGACCAAAGAAGACTTTAATGCAAGAAGGGCCAAACCCTGACAAGAGATCCCCACACGAAAGAGCATTCGCTTCTAGAAATATCCTCAAGACATTCCTTAAAGAGTTTATACTTAGATTGGAGCACCCTTACCAACTGTCGAAACCACCTCGAGAACGGGGCTTCGAAAAATCATTATTTTAATCAATTTTGAAATAAAAGGAAAATGAGAGTCGTCACCAATCTTTTATTAGGTGTGATTGGATCACCATAAAACGTTTAACATTTAGAAAAGGGGGTCTTCGAAATCCAGAGAAACAGGTTCGGGAGTCGGTTACGCATGAGAAAGGATTAGCACCCTCATACGCCCAAAAATTGGTACCACATGATTATTTTCAGGTCTTATTTTATGAAAACAATGAAAACTCGAGTAAAGTTTAAAATACGATATTTATTTTAGACGGCTTTGTATAATTTCAAAGGAAAAACTCTTAAGGAAAATTCATCCTCGTGTTTCGATCCTCTATGAGAATTATAAGTCGTGTTTAACACATTAGGACACTAAATTCTCGGAGTTTCAAAACTGCAGGACGTTTCGGGACATTTTGAAGAGAGTATTCTATCATATGAACCATACGAAAATCACACCCAACACGTTAGGGCACGATGTTTCGAGATCTTCACACGAAAGAACATTGTTTCGTCTTTTGGTTATAAAACCACTTTGTATATAATTATTAGATTGAGGAGTATTTTGAAAACTTTTGAAAAGGATATCCGATTTGCATGAATTACAAAAATCACACTTAACACGTTAAAGTGCGATTCTTCGAAGTTTTCACACGAAAGGACATTGCCTCGTTTTTAAAATTAGTTGTGATATAGATATATTTTTTGAGAATTTAAAAATTTCGTATTGAATTTAAAATGTAATCCTCAGACACGTAGTTTAAAAGATTCGAATATGGAATACCCGTTTACTTTGATTTTTGCGGAGAATTAAAATCGTGACCAACACGTTAGGACACAATATTCTCGGAATCTCGGGGTTAACAGGTATAAAAATTTTAAAAAGGATATTAGACGCGTGTGAGTTATACGAAAAATCACACCCGACACGTTAGGGCATGATTTCTCGAAGCTTTCACACGAGAGGAACATTGCCTCGTCTTTGAAGATACTTTAAAAATGAGTGTGTAAGTTTAAAATACCGAATAGCAATTAATAAGAGAAATTAAATACGAAGCAAGATAATAAGCAGATAAATAGAATACAAAAATGTAAAATGCAAGTACATAATGGTTAAAATAAATGCAAATATTTAGTGAAGAAAAAACGACGCGATCGGGATCGAAAATGGGACCTTTGGATGCCCGAGGGTGAAATGGTAATTTTTGGTGAAATCGAGGTTAAAAATGGAATTTTGGAAAGTTTAGGGGTAAAACGGTAATTTTTGGTGAAATTGGGGTTAGAAAATGGGATTTTAGAAAGTTTGGAGGTAAAATGGTAGTTTTTGGTGAAACCGAGGTTAAATACGAGATTTTAGAGAGTTCAAGGGTAAAATGGTGATTTTTGGTGAAATCGGGGTTAAAAATGGGATTTTGGAAAGTTCGGGTAAAATGGTAATTTTTGGTGAAATCGAGGTTAAAAATAGAATTTTAGAAAGTTCGGGGGTAAAATGGTGATATTGGTGAAGTTAAGGTTAAAAACAGGATTTTAGAAAGTTCGGGGGTAAAATGGTAATTTTTGGTAAAATTAGTGTTAAAAATGGGATTTTAGAAAGTTCGGGGGTAAAATGGTGATTTTTGGTGAAATCAGGGTTAAAAATCGAATTTTGGAAAGTTCGAGGGTCAAAATATAATTTCTGGAAAGTTCAAGGACCTATAAAATAATAAAATCAAAGACTGGGTGACACGTGGCAGCCCCACAGGCATCTAGAAGTCAAAGGACTAATTTGCAATTCTCAAAAAATTCCTGGGCTAATTATGTAATTAAACAGAAATTGGTTTAAGGACCAAATTAAAACAAATTAAAAATCAAAGGGACTAATTTCACAAATAAGTCAAAGTAGTGACACGTGGCAGCCTCTGGTGTATTCAAAATGTCAAAGGATTAAATTGAAAAGCAAACAAAATTATCGGGTCAAATTAAAAATAATTAAAAGTATGAAAAGGACTAAATTAAAACAATTAAAAAATACTGAAGGACCAAACGCGCAAATAATCCGTTAATCAAAACAGGAGGATCCAGAGACGGGTCGGGTCGGATCGATCCGGGCATGGGTATTTTAATCAAAACGACGTTGTTTTGGGCTGAAACTCAACCCTCAAAACGACGTCGTTTAGAGGGTCCTTATAAAGCTATTTTAGGTTAATTTTTTATTCATTTCTTTTCATTTTTTTTTTAAAAAGGCAGAAACCCTCTCACCCTCTCTCTCAACCCCCATGCTCAGCCCCTTTTTGGCCAAGCTCAAGCAGCCGCCTAGTCCGCACGTCCACGGCCACGCGCCACCTCCGTGATCTCCTCGGTCCTTCCCGACGCCTCTCCAGCCTATCGCCGTTCGCACGCGTCTTCCGACCACCACCCAAGGTACAAAAAAAAAAACCTTGCTCTTTTTCTTTCTTTTTCGTCTGTACTCGTTTTCACTTCTTTTTTTGTTTTATTCTTAAACCAAACCAGATCTGAGCATTTTAAAACCCTTTCCCTTTTTTAAGTCCTTTTTTGTTTAAACCCCAAAGATTTTAAAGGTATTTAGTTTCTTTTGATCCCTTTTTTTCGCAGATTCACGCTTGTCAAGGCGATGGCGGTACACGGAGGAGACTCCGGCGACGGTGCTCTGGTGATAGTGACAGAAACCGAACAGAGAGCACATAAAGTGCTAAACAGAGAGTACACAAAGTACTGAGCACACAAAGTGCTAATCAGAGAGCACACAAAGTGCTAATCAGAGAGCACACACAGTGCTAATAACAGAGAGTACACAAAGTACTAATCAGAGAGCACACAAAGCGCTAATCAGAGAGCACACATAGTGCTAATCAGAGAGCACGAGACGTGCTAAACAGAGAGCGCGCTAGTGTTCCTTAATGGCATGCCACTAATATCACAATGGTTCTAACTTGTCTACATGGGCATAACATCTTATATAACATCATTTCTCATAATTTCATATATCACATTTACATTTCTCTTCACATATACATAATCATATATTTCTCACCTTTACTTTCTCAAATAAATCCACAATTTCACCAATTAGTCATATAATCAATAATTATAATTAAACACATAATATTTCATACAATATTTTTCTCACATATTCATCATTATATACTTCTTAACTTTATTTTCACATTAACTTTTCAAAGCTGTCCACTTGCGTTACAGTCACTAAATTATTTATACCTCGAGCTACAGAATTCGAAATTATAATCCGTTTGATGTTTATAAAACTAGACTCAATCATCTTTTTTACAATAAAATTTCCAGAATTTTTACTTTAGCCAATTTGTACAGTAAATTCTTTCAAGTTACCCCTTCTCTGCTGTCTGACAGTTTCGACCTTTCTTCACTAAAAATTATATATCTTTTATTAAAGAGATCAAATAATGTTCCGGTCTGTTTCTTTTGAAAATAGGCTCATCAAGGATTTAGACATATAAATTTCAGACTCTAATGATTTTTATACATTTTTATATGATTTTTCAAAATCAGAACAGAGGAACTCGTATCTACTCTGACCTTGTTACACAAAATCAGTTATAACTCAGAATATACAGATCCATTTAATTCACTGTTTCTTCCATCTGAAACTACACTCAATAAGCTTTAATTACATCTATAGTTCAACCCTTAAATCATTATATACCATTTTTGGTGAATTTTCGAAGTTAATCCTCTGTTCTGTCCAAAACTGTTTCACTAAATCACACTTTAATCCTTCCATTTTATCATTGTAAACATTCAAATTAAATACCTAATCACAATTTTTATACTAATAATTCACATACCATTATAGAAATTAAACTATAATTCAAAACTCTTGTAGTACTTACAACAAAAAGGTTGATATTCTTCTCTTCTTACTCCTTTCTCTTCTCTTTGCCCTTTTCTTCAATTTGGTCCCTCTCCTTCTTTCCTTTCTCTTCAATTTCATACAAACACATATAAGCTAAAGGCTAAAATTCAATGATTTTCATGCTAAATAACACTAAAATACATGTATGTCATGAGAATTTAACCACTTCTTACCTTAACCCTTGAATTTAAAAGTTCTCAATTTAGTCCCTATGCTCTCTAACACCTCAAAATGAATTCTTTAAGAAGTTTGAGGTGTCTACTAACCCCTTCCTATACTTTTCTTTCAGAAATTTCAAAGAAAATAGGAGATTTTAGAGCTTGGAGGGCTTAAAAATGATGGAAGGACTTATTTGGAATAAAATCAAAAGTTGGATGGAAGAGAGAATGGTATGAACGGTTGAACATGAAAAGAGCTGATATTTTTGACCTTTAATTGATTTTTAACCTTTCTCAAATTCTCTAGAAATCTCACTTAAAATATCTACCTTAATAAAAATGGTAAAATTGCACTTTTAGTCCCTAAACCTTCCAACTTTACACTTTGGCCCAAAACTTTGCCTCCAAAAATATCTTCCACCACATTACTCTTTTGCCCCTCCTCAATCAATCTAATTCCCATGATGACTCAAAATTCAATTTGGATAATTCGCTATTTAGTCCTCCATATTTTCTCCCCTTTACTATTTAATCCTTAAAATTTTCTAACATTTCTTACTTCAACTAAACATTTCTAATTCTCAATTCTATTTTATCACTCAAATCCGATTTAAGAACGCGGATGTTACAATTCTTCCCCCCTAAAATAAATTTCGTCCTCGAAATTTACCTGCACTAAACAACTGTGGGTATTGTTGTCTCATTGTTTCCTCTCTTTCCCAAGTAGCTTCTTCTGAGTTATGATGTCTCCACAGTACTTTTACCAGAGGAACTCTTTTATTTCTCAATTCTTTCACTTCTCGAGCTAGTATCTTTATTGGTTCCTCTTCATAAGTCAAATCTGGTTGTATTTCAATATTCTCCGGAGTAATCACATGAGATGGATCAGACCGATATCTTCGTAACATGGACACATGAAAGACATTATGAATCTTGTCTAATTCTGAAGGGAGAGCTAATCGATAAGCCATAGGACCAACTCTTTCCAAAATCTCATATGGCCCGATAAACCTTGGGCTCAATTTCCCCTTTTTACCAAACCGAAGAACCTTCTTCCATGGAGATACTTTCAAGAAAACCTTTTCACCCACATTGAATTCAATATCTTTTCTTTTTAGATCAGCAAATGATTTCTGTCTATCTGAAGCAGCTTTTAATCGGTCTCGTATCAACTTTACTTTCTCTTCAGTCTCTTGAATCAGTTCAGGACCCACTAACTTACGTTCACTCAACTCAGTCCAGCATACAGGAGTTCTACATTTTCTTCCATATAATGCTTCATAAGGTGCCATTTGAATACTTGACTGATAACTGTTATTATAGGTGAATTCAATCAATGGTAAATACTTTTCCCAATTACCTTCAAACTCAACAATACAGCTTCTCAACATGTCTTCTAGAATCTGAATCACCCGTTCTGATTGTCCATCTGTCTGAGGATGATATGCTGTACTAAAATTCAATCGAGTACCCAAAGCTTCATGTAATCTTTCCCAAAACTTTGAAGTAAATCTAGGATCCCGATCAGAAATAATAGCTACAGGCACACCATGAAGTCTAACTATTTCATCTATATACAATTGTGCATACTTATCCATTGAAAAATCAGTTCTTACCGGAAGAAAATGAGCAGACTTGGTTAATCGATCAACTATCACCCAAATAGCATCTTTCTTCTTTGGTGAAAGTGGCAATCCCGTGACAAAATCCATTGTAATTCTTTCCCATTTCCACTCTGGTATAGTAATGGATTGAAGCAACCCCGATGGCACTTGATGCTCTGCTTTTACCTTCTGACATATCAAGCACTTGGAAACATACTCAACTATATTCCGTTTCATCCCTTTCCACCAATAAAATGGCTTTAAGTCATGATACATCTTGTTACTTCCCGGATGTACAGCAAACGAACTATGATGAGCTTCATCCAAAATTCTTCGTTTCAATTCTTCTTGATTAGGTACACATAACCGATTATGAAATCTTAAACTTCCTTCATTATCAATTTCAAATTCATTACCTTTGCCTTCTTCAAGTTGTCTCTTTATCTTTATCAACTCTTCATCATCTTTTTGTGCATTTTTCACTTCTTGCAATAGAGTCGGTTTTACTCTGAATTCAACTAATAACTCACTCTCTTGTTGCATTTCCAAACGTGCATTCATTGCCTTTAAAACTGCCACTGACTTTCTGCTCAAAGCATCAGCTACTACATTCGCTTTCCCGGGATGATAATCAATAATGCAATCATAATCCTTAATCAACTCAATCCATCTCCTTTGTCTCAAATTCAGCTCTTTCTGAGTTAGCAGATATTTCAAACTCTTGTGATCTGTATAAATATAACACTTTTCTCCATATAAATAATGTCTCCAAATTTTCAATGCAAACACCACCGCAGCCAATTCAAGATCATGTGTCGGATAATTCTTCTCATGTGGCTTTAATTGCCTTGACGCATATGCAACTACCTTTCCATCTTGCATTAATACACAACCCAAACCATTATAAGATGCATCACTGTAAATCACAAATTCTTTACCAGATTCTGGTTGTATCAACACCGGAGCTTCAGTTAATACTATCTTTAATCTATCAAAGCTTTGTTGGCACCTTTCATCCCATTCAAACTTCACATCCTTCTGCAACAGTCTCGTTAAAGGCAATGCAATCATAGAGAATCCTTGAACAAATCTTCTGTAATAACCAGCTAAACGAAGGAAACTCCTTACCTCTGTCACATTCCTCGGTGGCTTCCATTCAAGTATAGCTTCAACCTTTTTCGGATCAACACTTATACCATCAGCCGACACAATATGACCCAAAAAAGTAACTTCTTTTAGCCAAAATTCACATTTGCTCAACTTGGCAAACAACTTTTTTTCTCTCAATATCTGCAATACAACTCGGAGATGTTTCTCATGTTCTTCTTGTCCTTTCGAATACACCAAAATATCATCAATGAATACCACCACGAACTGATCTAGATACGGTTGGAAAATTCTATTCATAAGATCCATAAATGCAGCCGGAGCATTAGTCAATCCAAATGGCATAACCAAAAACTCATAATGTCCATATCGAGTCCTAAAAGCAGTCTTTGGTACGTCAGAATCTTTTACCTTCAACTGATAGTAACCCGATCTAAGATCAATCTTCGAAAACATACTTGCTCCCTTCAACTGATCAAATAAATCATCAATTCTAGGCAACGGATACTTATTCTTTATCGTCACTTTGTTCAGCTAACGATAATCTATACACAACCTTAAAGACCCATCTTTCTTCTTTACAAACAAGATCGGAGCTCCCCATGGTGATACACTCGGGCGTATGAATCCTTTATCTAACAATTCTTGCAACTGAGTCTTCAATTCTTTTAACTCTGTCGGTGCCATTCGATAAGGTGCAATTGAGATCGGTGCTGTACCCGGTACTAAATCAATTCCAAATTCAACTTCTCTTTCAAGAGGTAAATCAGGCAACTCTTTAGGAAACACATCGGGAAACTCTCGTACCACTGGTATCTTCCCAATCTCATTATCTTCTACCCGAGTATCCAAAACATAAGCAAGGAAAGCATTATACCCTTTCTTGATCATCTTGAAAGCTTTAATTGCAGAGACTACATTCGATAAAGCACTGAATTTCTCACCCATTACCACTACTTCTTTTCCGACTGAAGTTCTCAAAGAAATTCTTTTTCTTCTACAATCAACCATGACTCCATGTTCAGATAACCAATCCATTCCCAATATTACATCAAATTCATGAAATGTAAGAGCCATGAGATCTGCTGGAAATTCACAACCCTGAATCTTTAAAGGACATCTCCTATACACTTTATTGACTTTTTCACTTTGCCCAAAAGGATTTGTAACAATCACGTCATGTTCAGTGGGTTCTACTACTAATTCTCTCTCTTTCACTAATGAGATACATATGTATGAATGTGTAGAACCAGGATCAATTAATGCAACTACAGAAGAGTTAAATAAAGAAAATTTACCAGTGATTATATCGGGAGCATCTTCTTCTTCTCTCATTCTGATTGCATATGTCCTTGGTCTCCGAGACTCTGATCTATCAGCCCCATTTTTTGTCGATCTCATACCAACATTACCAGAATTTCCGAGCAATCTGCTTCTTTGTGGAGCTGAACTACCTTTTACAGACTGTTCGGTAATATTTTCCATCATTCTTGGACAATCTCTTATAAAATGATCTGGAGACCCACATCTAAAACAGGCTCGAGTATTCAGTCGACACTCTCCCCAATGAAATCTTCCACAATGTTTACACGGTGATTGCATTTGTGTTGATCTTTTTCTCGTACCACCTGTACTAACTATGAAAGTTCCCTGTTGAGTTTGTCGTGTTTGGCTTCGAGATCTCTGACCAATAGAAAAAAAAGCATATCTAGGATCTCTAAATCCTCTCATTCTTTTCGAAGAAAGGGGAGGTGCAGAACTAATGGCTGTTCTCTTTCCAGCACTTTTCTCTTTCGAACGAATCAATCCCTCCTCTAACCTCTGAGCTCGATCAACCAGAACAGGAAATTCTTGTAGATGTAACGGTAGAAGTGGAACATATATCTCTTCATTCAATCCCCACTCAAATCTTCTACACATATCTGCTTCATTAGCTATCAATTCTTTAGCGTACCTGCTCAGTCTAAGAAACTCACGTTCATACTCAGCCACGGTCATGTTATTTTGTTTCAAGTCTAGAAATTCTCTTTTCTTCTTCTCCAAATATAACTCACTGATGTATTTCTTCTTGAATTCAGACACAAAGAAATTCCAGTTGATCCTTTCTGCAGGATGAATATTTAAAACTGTAGTCCACCACTGGTATGCTTCACCTTTCAATAGAGACACTGCACATTTTAACTTTTCTTCCCCAGTACATTGTAACTCTTCAAACACTCTCTGACTATTTTCTAACCATTCTTCAGCTTCTGCTGGATCATCATCTTTCTTTCCTCTGAATTCTTCGGCTCCATATTTCCTTAATCTCTCTAAAGGAGATCGGTAGCTAGATGCAGAAGGTTGAGGCTGAGGAACACTAGTAGGAGGTGGTGGAGGAACAATCTGAGCATTATTATTTCTTACGACTTGCTGTAACAACTGATTCATCGTTTGCAATAAAGCTGCAATCGGAATTTCTTGTTGAGAAGGCATTGATTCACTTGTAGGTTGAGTTCTTTCATCAAACATGGACCCCCTATGATCATCAGAATATACTAATTCTCGTTGAACTTGGATCCTAGGTGGATCTTCTTCTCTAATAGGGTTAGGGACCCTACTTTCAACTTCATCTTCTGACTCTTCACGTCTATTTGACATATCTACTTTCTACAATATTCACAAATTAAACATTTAAAACTAAACATCCCCTCATCACATCAACATAATAAATGGCATGTACAAGTGGACTCATTTCTCGGCCCCAAACATCAGAAAACCTTTGCTCTGATACCACTAAATGTAACACCCCTATACCCGATTTATACGTATAAACCCAATATAGGAGCATTACATTACAGTACGGCACAGAAAGTCGAGTAACAGAATTTTTTTTTTAAAAAAAATCGATGTCTTTAAAGGCCATTCAAATCGAAATATCATATATTAATCATTTCATTTTCATAATTCATAACATTCGAGATAACATTTTTCCCACTCATTAGGGATTCACACAGATACTATTGTACATGCCATTTCCTAAAAAAATACCTATATTTGGAGTCCACCAAAGGATGATGTGATGTGATGAGAGGTCCCTGAACTCGACTTTTCTCCTTGCAACTTTGTACCTACGCGTTAAAATAAACGCGTTAAGCCGATGAAGGCTTAGTAAGCACTACAAGAATAATAGATGACTATTTATTTATTACTTAATTTTATCAAATATTTCAATACTCATGCATATAAAATTTCTAACCTTTCTTGCATATAACATTTAACTTACCTTAATGCCACCATAACACACATTCATTCTCATATACCAACTTACTTCAATGGTAGATATTACATTTTCATCCCTTTTTCACAACTTAGTCCTTTCAGCCACATTAGTTCACTTAATTATCAGCATTTAATTACACATACACATATAGTACTTATCTTTCATGTATTCATCATTTCACTTACCTCAATGTCATAATTTGCACATTCTTTCACTTTTCACAATCTAGCCATCATAGCTTTCTTAACCATAGCTCACTTATCTTATTTGTCCACTTGGCCCATAGTAGACTTTTATAGAACCTATCGGATAAACGGAACAAACAGAGAGTACCGAAGTACTGAACAGAGAGCACATAAGTGCTGGGCAACAGAGAGCACACAAAGTGCTAAACAGAGAGTACACAAAGTACTGAGCACACAAAGTGCTAATCAGAGAGCACACGAAGTGCTAATCAGAGAGCACACACAGTGCTAATAACAGAGAGTACACAAAGTACTAATCAGAGAGCACACAAAGTGCTAATCAGAGAGCACACATAGTGCTAATCAGAGAGCACGAGACGTGCTAAACAGAGAGCGCGCTAGTGTTCCTTAATGGCATGCCACTAATATCACAATGGTTCTAACTTGTCTACATGGGCATAACATCTTATATAACATCATTTCTCATAATTTCATATATCACATTTACATTTCTCTTCACATATACATAATCATATATTTCTCACCTTTACTTTCTCAAATAAATCCACAATTTCACCAATTAGTCATATAATCAATAATTATAATTAAACACATAATATTTCATACAATATTTTTCTCACATATTCATCATTATATACCTCTTAACTTTATTTTCACATTAACTTTTCAAAGCTGTCCACTTGCGTTACAGTCACTAAATTATTTATACCTCGAGCTACAGAATTTGAAATTATAATCTGTTTGATGTTTCTGAAACTAGACTCAATCATCTTTTTACCATAAAATTTCCAGAATTTTTACTTTAGCCAATTTGTACAGTAAATTCTTTCAAGTTACCCCTTCTCTGTTGTCTGACAGTTTCGACCTTTCTTCACTAAAAATTATATATCTTTTATTACAGAGATCAAATAATGTTCCGGTCTGTTTCTTTTGAAAATAGGCTCATCAAGGATTTAGACATATAAATTTCAGACTCTAATGATTTTTATACATTTTTATATGATTTTTCAAAATCAGAACAGAGGAACTCGTATCTGCTCTGACCTTGTTACACAAAATCAGTTATAACTCAGAATATACAGATCCATTTAATTCACTGTTTCTTCCATCTGAAACTACACTCAATAAGCTTTAATTACATCTATAGTTCAACCCTTAAATCATTATATACCATTTTTGGTGAATTTTCGAAGTTAATCCTCTGTTCTGTCCAAAACTGTTTCACTAAATCACACTTTAATCCTTCCATTTTATCATTGTAAACATTCAAATTAAATACCTAATCACAATTTTTATACTAATAATTCACATACCATTATAGAAATTAAACCATAATTCAAAACTCTTGTAGTACTTACAACAAAAAGGTTGATATTCTTCTCTTCTTACTCCTTTCTCTTCTTTTTGCCCTTTTCTTCAATTTGGTCCTTCTCCTTCTTTCCTTTCTCTTCAATTTCATACAAACACATATAAGCTAAAGGCTAAAATTCAATGATTTTCATGCTAAATAACACTAAAATACATGTATGTCATGAGAATTTAACCACTTCTTACCTTAACCCTTGAATTTAAAAGTTCTCAATTTAGTCCCTATGCTCTCTAACACCTCAAAATGAATTCTTTAAGAAGTTTGAGGTGTCTACTAACCCCTTCCTATACTTTTCTTTCAGAAATTTCAAAGAAAATAGGAGATTTTAGAGCTTGGAGGGCTTAAAAATGATGGAAGGACTTATTTGGAATAAAATCAAAAGTTGGATGGAAGAGAGAATGGTATGAACGGTTGAACATGAAAAGAGCTGATATTTTTGACCTTTAATTGATTTTTAACCTTTCTCAAATTCTCTAGAAATCTCACTTAAAATATCTACCTTAATAAAAATGGTAAAATTGCACTTTTAGTCCCTAAACCTTCCAACTTTACACTTTGGCCCAAAACTTTGCCTCCAAAAATATCTTCCACCACATTACTCTTTTTCCCCTCCTCAATCAATCTAATTCCCATGATGACTCAAAATTCAATTTGGATAATTCGCTATTTAGTCCTCCATATTTTCTCCCCTTTACTATTTAATCCTTAAAATTTTCTAACATTTCTTACTTCAACTAAACATTTCTAATTCTCAATTCTATTTTATCACTCAAATCCGATTTAAGAACGCGGATGTTACATGAGTTGGTGTTCTTCTCTGTATCTCATTAGGAAGATGACCGCCTCGCTTGTTGAACTACTCCATGATTGGAGTAAGGTCGATTGATGGTGATCCGCCCAAGCTTGGGGTAAAGGATCAAATAACTGTAATCTGTCCGAAAAATGGTTGTCCTTATAACCTCACGGGATCCGTCATGACCTTGTTATTTCTCATCTTGCTTCAGGGTATCGAGACCTGCAAAATATGCTCAAATGGGCCTCTGGGTAGGCCAGTTTGTTTAGGATGCCATGCTCAGAATGAATTGAAATGCTCCTAATCTATATGTGTGCATGATTAATATTTTATTTGTTATTAATCGGACCAGTATGGTTTATTGCCCATCCAAATTCTGTCCTCGATGTGTCAATCCATCCTCGATGTGTCAATCGGTTTCTTAGTAGCTTCAGAGCTCCCTCATATAAATGTTCAAGCAATCCTTTCAATTTCAGTACAAATGCTAGACAAAATGTTTACATTTTGCATAAAATAGTTGGGAATGGATAACAAAACTGGTCGAGCTAAAGTTACTCTTCCCGTCACAAAAAGCATCTTAGCATTCTAGTGATCCAACTTCTATCTAACCTTGTCTACAACGAATTTGAATGTGTTCGTCGTTATACGTCGGTGGAAAAAAGGCAATCCCAAATAGACCTTCAAATCATCAGTTTGGTGAAAACCAATCACACTACAAATATCGCCAGCATAGTTAGAATCAATATTACCAGAGAAAAACATTGTAGTTTTTAGCCCATTAACTTTATGACCCGATGCATCTCCAACCGTTTTAAGCACATCCTTTATATTTCTTGCCTAATCTATATCTACCTTTGCAAATAGGAAAAGATCATCAACGAAAAATAAGTGCAATAAGGGAGGATCATTCTTACCCGGCATAATAGGTTTCCAAACTTTATCCTCCACACTTTTATGAATGAGTTGACCCAGTTTCTCCATGCATAACACAAAGATATAAGGAGATATCGGACAACCTTTGTCTAATACCTCTGCTTGGAAAAAATTCAGTCGAAGGCTTTCTATTCCATAGAGTCCACATGGACGTCGTTGTAATACATTCCATGTTAATCTTGGACAAATTCGAAGGAAATCCAACATCTGATTAGGTATCTCCAATAAAATCCCACGTGATTCTATCATAAGCTTTCTTCAAATCCACTTTCCCTTTTTTTGTGCACATCAAGTGAACAACCTTCTGGGCAATAACAATATTATCTGTAATTTGCCTTCCAGCCACAAAGCTAACTTGATTCAGGGCGATGAGCGAAGGGAAAATTGGCTTGAATTTATTCGCAATAACTTTTGTGATGACCTTATAAAGAACATTACAAAGGCTGATTGGTCGGAACTGAGCCATAGATTCAAGAGCTTTAGTTTTTAGAATCAACACCAAAAAAGTCTTGTTGACACTGCTATTGATAGACTGGTTAGAAAAAACTCCACGAACCCACTTACACACGTTTGCCCCAATCGTTTTCTATCGGCTCTAATAGAATAAAGCATGAAAACCATCTGGACCTGGAGCCTTCAAGAAGCCCATACTAAACAAAGTACTTCTAATTTCCTCATTAGTCACATCCACCTTAAGAATACCTAAAGATGTAGAGTCCAAAGCCGAGAAACATCCATATAAAGGAAATCTACCAAGAGAATAATCATCCAAGGAATAAAGTGAAGAGAAGAACCTGGCCGCTTCCTCTTGAAAGGCTTCATTGTCATAACACCATTGATCTTCAACCTTCAAAGTAGAAATTCTGTTTAAACTTCTCCTCGCAAGGGCTTTATTATGGAAGAATTTCATATCTCGATCGCCAAGTTGGATCCAATCCACTCTCGACTTTTGTTTCCAAAATAATTCTTTCTCATCAAGAATTTTCTCATATTCAACACGTAACTGACAATCAAGTTCCATAAGGAATCTAGAATACCTCCGATTTAAGGCAGCTTGGATCTTTTCAATGCGAAGAGCAACCATAAAATACTACATATTATTTTGAAAATACTACATATTCAAACATAAAAAAGAACAAAAAGCTTCATTTAATAATTGAATTGCAATTATTCTTAAAAAAAATTAAAATTTCAATATTTTTTTTATATCATTGATGTTTATTTTATGATCTATATTTAAAGTTCGTAACTGATTCTCTCAGCAATATTTTTTTTCTAGAATTCAAATTTATATACTCTTTTAAGAATGTAATATGCTTTATTAGTTTAAACTAACATTTATCAATGTGATCTTAAAAGAAAATATTTGTTAATGTAGAATTTCAATTCATAGAAGGATCCTTAGAATATTTTAAGCTCGTGGTGGTCACATTTATTTTTTGGAAACCTGGTGGTGACATTTCATTCCAAAATAGCGCAGATGGAACAAAAAAACCCCTAAGAATTGCAATTTGAAGCAACTTGGGGTGTGATTTTAAACAAAGTTAAATAGGCTGAGCTGAGCACGTTGGGATTGAACAACAAAAAAGAAAGAAAAATCATCATGTTTTGGGTGTTGAAATGTGGGCCACACCCACCCGTAAAAAGGACCGTTGCCTGCAGTGGCTCTCCTCCGCCCTTTCTTAAAAAAAAAGTCCTACTTATTCAAATTTCAAAAGTTTAAAATGAAGGGAACAAAATACGATAAATAGTGAAAGAAAGCTGCAAGTGCCACCATTAATCTTCTCTTGAAATCGGAGCTCTCTTTCAACATACCAAACAATCCCTTCCCATTCATCTTCTCTTCAAATTTCAAACCCTCTTCCTTCCAACTTTCTGGCATTTTGCGATCAACCAAACCTTAGTGTTTTTCTCTTGAGAATGTAGTGGTCTTTTCTCTTGCTTCAGCACCTTGTCTTGCAACATCTTTCCTTCTTCTAAAGTCTTTACAATGAGAGAAGAAAACTCATTTGAGAACAGAGCCAAAGCATCAAAATTTGGTGATCAAAATCAACCCCCAAAATCTCTGCACACAAAGACCATTACCAATCAATCCAAGCCCAAGTCTTCATGGGGTTCACACATTGTGAAGGGCTTGACAGGCACAGCTGACAAGAAAACCAAGGTTCAAACCATCACTGTCCAAACCAAGAAACCTCCTGTTTCAAACGCTGATGTCCCCACTACTAACCCATCTCTGCATTCTCATTCTAGAGTTAAAAGGTCCCTCATTTCTGATTTATCTTGCTCTGTCAATGCAACCCAAGTCCACCCTCAAGTCTACCCAACTCACCGGAGACAGTCCTCTGGTTCTCGCGATCTCTTCATCGAATTAGACCACGTTAGGAGCCTTCTTCAGGACTCGAAAGAAAGGGAGCTTAAGCTGCAAGCTGAGCTTGCCGAGTGGAAGACAAATGCTAAAGTTTTGGATCTCCAAACCCAGCTTGAAACAAGGAACATTGAAGTAGATAATCTTTCACACAGAGTTGGGTTGTTGGAGTCTGAGAAGACCAGCTTATGTGGTCAACTGGCAACTTTGACTTCCATTTTGGAAAGGAATGAGGAAAATTTGGAAATCTCAAAGGAACCACAATCGATTAGGGATCTTGAAATGGAAGTTGTGGAGTTGAGGAGGTTGACCAAGGAGTTACAGATGCAAAAGAGGAATCTTGCTTGCAAGCTTTCATCTTTGGAATCCCAGTTAGCTTCCCTTGCCAAAGACAACGAGGTAGTTTACTTAACTTTTTTCTTTCTTTTTCTAATTCCTCTGTTTGGTTGGTGAATCAAGAAGATGATTGATTTGTTTCTTCTATTTTTTTGCATTAACTAACTGATTCTGCTATTTCCTTGCTTCATATCTTGGTTTTATCAGAGTGATGTTGTTGCCAAAGTCAAAGCTGAGGCATCAATGTTAAGGCATACCAATGAAAACCTGAGTAAACAAGTGGAAGGTCTACAAATGAGCCGGTTGAATGAAGTTGAGGAGCTTGCATACTTGAGGTGGGTTAATTCGTGTTTACGAGATGAACTACGAAATTCATGCTCAACAATGAATTCCGATAAGCCATTAAGTCCAGTTCAAAGCAAGGTTGAATATGGTGGCTCACCGAATTCCGCAAGCAGTAAGAGCTCAGAACGCAGTAGTGCAAGTACAAAGAGATTAAATTTAATTAAAAAGATGAAGAAATGGCCTATTACTAGCCAGGAACCTTCCAGTGTAGAGTATGCAGCTAATGTTGTGGACAAGGAGTGGGTGCATATAGAGGAGCTGAGAAGTCCTGGAAGAAGACATTCTATAAGTGGATCAAAATGTTACATACAAGAGTTGGTACCAAATAAGAGAAGACAATCTGATGGTTTTATGTGTACCAAAGAAATGGAGAAGGAGGCTGAGCCAGTAAGTTCTCAAAAGCCTGCTGCTTCAGCTTCCTTGGATTTTGAGAAAAGGGCTTTGAGAATTCCTAATCCTCCTCCCAGGCCTTCCTGTTCGGTCCCAAGTGGACCTAAAGAGGAAAGTTGTACACAAATTCCACCACCACCACCACCTCCCCCTCCAAAGTTTTCAGTGACAAGTAGCACTGGTGTGGTGAAGCGAGCCCCACAAGTGGTCGAGTTTTATCATTCTCTCATGAAAAGGGATTCTAGAAAGGATTCCACAAATGGAGGAATATGTGATGTGCCCGATGTTGCAAATGTTCGTAGCAGCATGATCGGTGAAATTGAGAATAGATCATCACATTTGCTTGCTGTAAGTGCTTGCATTTTCTATTTGTTTTCTGCCACTTGGGAAATATAGGGACCAAAGTAAAACTGACATTCATATAGCATGGTTTTTGGAGTTTATGATGTTCAAAATTTGTATTAACATCTTATTGGTATAAGATATGGAACTTGGTTCATTCTTTATGCAGATAAAGGCGGATGTTGAAACTCAAGGAGAATTTGTGAATTCGTTGATAAGAGAAGTCAATAATGCTGTTTATCAGAACATTGAAGACGTTGTAGCATTTGTGAAGTGGCTTGATGATGAACTTTGCTATCTGGTAAGTTGCTAAAATTATTAAAGTTTTCCTAACTTTGACATAACTATGTGATTTCGATATGGGTATAGAGACATGATTCTCCAAAAACACTTACACTAGAGTTCAAGCAACATAGATGCATGGAGTAAATGATTTTGCTAGTTAGCCAAGTGTTGCCAATGATTCTATCTAGTATGCTTAAAAGAGACATCATTGAAATATATGTTTTCAAGGTTGATGAAAGGGCAGTGTTGAAGCACTTTGCTTGGCCAGAGAAAAAAGCTGACACATTGCGAGAAGCAGCATTCGGATACCGAGATCTCAAGAAATTGGAATCTGAGGTATTATACTACAAGGATGATTCCAGAATGCCTTGTGATATTGCCTTAAAGAAAATGGTTGCCTTGTCTGAGAAGTAAGAATGCTGAATCTTTTTCTTGTGAAAGAAAAACCAAACACTTTATGCAAGTTTCAAATCTCTGTAAATTTCTTTATGAATTAAATTCCCAGGATGGAACGTACTGTTTATAACCTGCTACGTACAAGAGAGTCATTGATGCGCAACTGCAGGGAATTCCAAATTCCCACAGACTGGATGCTTGATAATGGGATTATGAGCAAGGTACTTGGAGTTGTAATTTTCCATATGCTTTTCTACATATAAATAAGCATCATATGTGACAGAAGGTTTAATGACTGTTGACTTCAGATTAAGCTTGGATCAGTGAAACTGGCGAAGAGGTACATGAAACGGGTAGCCATGGAACTGCAGGTGAAGGCAACCTTGGAAAAGGATCCTTCAATGGACTATATGCTCCTTCAAGGAGTCAGATTTGCATTCAGAATACATCAGGTTGGTTGTACCCTTTAGTTTGATGCATTGTATATGAGCAAATCGTGTTTTAGGGTTTAAAACACGTAGAGTGACCCTTGTGGTGGTTTTTGGGTGCAGTTTGCAGGAGGATTTGATTCTGAAACAATGCATGCGTTTGAGGAACTCCGAAATCTTGCCAACCTTCTTAACAAGAAGTAGTAAAGGATGATTTTTGTTGTTTTCTTGATGCATGTTGATGCTGATAGTTGGTACAGTGGTTTGCTTACCATCTCGGTGAGGATTTAAAGTGTGGAAAAAGTGTGTTTTGATATGAATGTTGATGGCAAAGCAGCAGCAGTAGGGGTTGTGTCAGGATGGAGGATGTGAAGTTTGTCAGAAGAAGAAGGTGATGATGATTGGAAGGACGAAAGGAATAGCTGCTGCTGCTGTGCTTCATTTTCTTGAAAAGGAAAACGGAGCTTTGAATTGTAAAGAAAATAAAAGAATGATTACGGTTAATTTACCAATGCTACTAGACTTCACTTTATTTTTGGATTTTGTTACTCTCCAAAGGTAATTTGTCAGCAAAACGGGACTCACTTCTTTTCAAAAATATATAATTAATTTGAGTAAAAATAATCAAAATTTAGAAAATTAAAACATTAAACATTTTAAAAATAAATAAATAAATAAAATGATTTTCAAGACAAATTCAAAAATATTATGTTTAAAACTCGAAGGTGGGAAAATTTCAAGGATCACATTGAGTTCGATTATTCATTTGACTTGTTTTTAAGTATTGATTATTCACGAATGCGGAAAGGATAGGAAGAGATATAAAAAGTGATAGCTCCTGTAAATTTTGTGGCCATGACTTTGAAGAGTTCCTTCATGTCCTTAGGGGTTATTTTGGGGCTAGAGATATTTAAAATAAAATCCTTTCAATTGAAAAGCGAGCTCGTTTTTATTCTGGTACCATTTAAGAATGGATGTTTTATAATCTCCAAAATAATTCTTCTTTTGATCTAGGTGGAGTTGACTGGGCTTACATTTTTTAGATGATTTCTTGGCGCATCTAGAAGAATTGGAACAACTTTATGTTTCAGAATACTTATTGGAGTACAGAGGAAATTATTAAGGTATCATACAGTTGGGCAAGATAATACGTGAACAAGTTAAAGTTACATTCCTCTAAATCTTAGCGTATCCTTGCTACTTCGCCTTTGGCTCGTAATTAGATTTGTTTAAACACGAATGGATCAGTTAAGATTTAGGATGATTTCGCAGTAGTTAGGGTACAGTACGAGACTCCAATGAAAAATGGATCTTTGGTTTTTGCAGATATCTAGGTTGTTGTATTGTATTCAATGCTAAACTATAGAGTATCTTGGATGGATTAAATCTTATTATAGATCAAGTATTTAAGTGAATCTTAATTAAAACAGATAGTCTTGAAGTTGTTAATGCTATACAAGAAGCTTCTCTAAGAGGTCCCAAGTCCACTTTGATGAGGATAATTCATCAACTTCTGTCAAAAGTCCACCATTGGCATATTCAACATGTCCCTAAGGTTGAAAACAAGGTCACAAATAATTTAACTAAGATGATTTGTGATAGAAGATCTAGTGTGCACAACCCCCATTTGAGGGGCTAGTTTAATCTTTGTATTTGATCTTAATTATTTCAAAAAAAATGTTTAAAGGCATAAAAAAGCAAAACCATAATTTGACTACATAAAGATATTTTGGATATTTTTAAGAATTTTATAATGGATTATTGGATTATAATTTGAGAGAGACTTCATTCATAATTTTTCTATTATGGTAACTAATTTTTTTATTTAAAATACATTTAAAATTTTAATTTAATACTTTTTTTAATATATTGGTATAATTACATGATAGTGTATGTTCATATTTTTTTAACACTTTGAAAGGCACACACAAATGCTCGAACCCGGGATCCTTAGGATGAACAAGATCTTTTTCACTGGAACCACTTGTTGGGTTCAATTTTCAATTTAATACTTAAAATATGCTTTTTGTTATATATTTTAGTTATTTTAAAGAATTTTATAATGGATTATTGGATTATAATTTTTTTTATTAAATGTATATATACTTTAAAATATAAAATATGGAAATAAATATATATAATTTAGAAAAAATAAAATAATTGAACAAAAATTAATTAAAATTAATAATATTCTTAAAAATAGGGTAAACTATCAAAATAATCATTTTTGTTTGCTTCAGGTTACATTTAGTCGTTTATGTTTGAAATGTTACGTTTTAGCCACTTACGGTATCATTTTGTTACGAAATGATCACTCTGTCATTAAGATCTGTTACCTCCCAAACGATAGTCCAACGTGGTAGTTAAAATGGATTTTAAATGCCAACGTGGATGTACAATTGAGATGAGAAAAGTTAAATTTTTTTTAATAAAAGTAGAATACAAAATTTTACCTTAAAACTCAATTTTCTCCCGTTTAAAAAAAAGTAATAGTTGGGTTTTTTTTGTTACCATCAAAGAAGAGAGTAGTAGATAAAAAAAAAAAAGAAGAAAAAAGAGGGAGAGGAAGAAGAAAAGGACGTACCAACCTCTATAGCTGTTTGTTATTGCGGTTGCCCACAATACATGAATAAATAAAAATGAAGCATGTTTTTTTTATTTGTCATATATACAGAAAAACATGAAAAGTTGGATCACCTTTCACCTTTTTGCAAAAAAAAAATCATAATATCTGAACCCAAAATCCATGTAAAGAACAAAAAACTCATTACTTACTGTAATCTATGTTTGGAACCTCCATGAATCGATCCTTTGTTATTTCATTTTGAATAAAAGAATCTAATCGATTGATGGAACACTCAATTTGATTTCTACTGTTTTAGTTCAACAAAAATGACTATGAAAATAGATGATTTTTCAATCAAAATGGAAATGAAAACTAAAAGAAAAAAGAGACCAATAGTTTTTTTTTCCGATTCAAGAATTAATCTGATGCATTGGTTTTGATTGTTTTGGGAAACCAATTAACATTTTCCTTTAATTAATTTAAAAAATTCAATTAATTTAATTAAAAAATAATTAATTTACTTGGCAGGACATTCACGTTGACATTTAAAACTCATTTTAATTGCCACGTCAGATTATCATATTAGAGGGAACATATCTTAACGACAGAGTAATTATTTTGTAACAAAACGATAACGTGACTCAAAAATAACTTGAGCTAAATAAAAATGACTATTTTAATAGATTACCTTAAAAAAATAAAGAAAATAATTGAATAAAAAAAGAAAAGAAAGGAAATAAAAAAATTTGGTGATTGTTACATGGCAAACCTTGGCAAATAACATGTCACATCAATCTCCCATTACTCCAATAAAAACACATTATTTTGTTATAAATCAATAATGTTAGTGATAATTTTAAAAGTTTTAAAGTTTAATGATTGAGATGTAATTTATTAAAGTTAAAGGACAAATATATATTTTACCTAATAAATATTAACAACTTTAGTTAAGCATAATAAATATCAATTTTGATTATTATACTTTTTATTGTATTTTGAATTTAAAATGTATGGTTTCAAGTTTATATCAAATTTTTGGTTTGGGATTTAAATTTAAAATTTAGGATCTATGGCTGATATTGAGTTTCAGATTTTAAATTTAAATTTAAATAAAGTTATTAATATTTATATATAAATTATTTATTATTTTTTATTTCAACAATGATAAAATGTTGCATTATTATTCACTAATAATACATAAAAGTCGTGCACTTACAGCGCATCTAATATTCGACCTATATATTAATATTTGATCAACAGCTAGAGAGATTGATTCTCAGTAAAAAAAAGAACAACTTTATTCCAATATCCAGTATCTTAAGAAATGTCCCTAATTTTATATTAATACTATCAAACAGAAGCCAGCGCCAAAGAAGAGCTAGTTTATATTCATAAGCAGCAAGCAACAAGTGAATTGGTATTGATTAAACTCCCCAACTGCATTTGTTGGAATATTGTCAACAATCGACAATCCACTTTCAGAAGCAACAATTGCTTTGCATCTGTAACATCATATCATATCAGTTGGAAGAGATTAAACATATGAAATCTCTATCTGCATTTGGATTAAATCTGTATGTTTTGTCAGTCAAAATTGGCTTTCTTATGCATGCAAAAAGTTCAAAAGGGAAACATAGAACTCACGGGAATTTGGAGACCACTCCATGTTCTACAACACCATCAACTTTTTCAAGGCTTTCAGCAACTTCTGCTGCAGGTTGCAACAGAAATTAAAACCAAATATAGCTTGCAAAAACAAAACACCACTCATTTCTCAAACTTACCAAGACTGGCTATTGGAGATGTAAAGATGACATCCAGAATATTATGACCTTCTCTAGTGACTAATGGAAAGTCACCCCCAAGTGGATCTGCATGACCTATAGATGCTCTCCTCCATACCTTCACAAATCATTAAAGTAGAATTATGACTTTACACTCACTCTAATCCAAATTTCCCTTTATGCACATTCTGCATTTGAATTACAACTATAACTACAAAACCGAAACGCTAAGCTAGCTTCTTATGGTTCACTGGGGAAAGGAAATGAGAAAGGTCATTGGTTGACAGTTTAAGAAACTTTGATTACAGCTCGTGATTTTGAATCTAGAATGCTCTGCTGATGAAACACCTTTATTGTATACCTATTCTTGTATTGCAACTGTTCTCCCGAAGTTTTGACATTCTAATGAGAGAAAAACTTCTATTACAAGCAATGGAAAATATGAAAGACTTGGGAGCCCATGCTTATGATTATGCTATACCCCATCCATCAAAATGTATTCCATAAATGTATCAGATAATCCTTTAATCATCTGCACTAGCTTGACAAGCAAGTAAATTGTTCTCTCTTCCCACTCTTTCTGACACAAAAGAGAAAAATATTGAGCAAAGTTCCAAGAATATTTAAATTTATTGGGCATGCTTCCACATCCTTCGCAACAGTTCCAACTATTCTTATAATTATTCTTCTTCTAGCCAAAGAAAATTAGGCAACCGAATTAAGTACAAAGCAAGGCATGGTAGGGGATGAGTTGCATAAACTTCACGAACGAAGAAAAACCAGGTAGTTTGTACTTAAAAAGGCCGGAGCCGCATGATGGTAAAAAAGAATAACACTTCCCCAGAATGGCGTCAGCAATATATATATGTATATATCAGTATATGTTTGTCTTTGTGTGTGCCTAAAAATTCTTTTTGGAAAAAGAAAATAAATAACTAAATTGCATCAAGTACAAAGCAAAGCATGGAAGGAGCTGAGTTGCATAAACATCATGTATGAGGGATAACTCAGTAGCTCATACTTGCAAACAGCTAATCTATATCAATATTTGATTCAACTCATCGAAAGGAGACTAAAATCTTAGAACTCATTAGAGAGAAACCTAGATCTCTTTAGGGGTTTTTTTATAGAAATCTTACTTAAGGTTCGGTCTTATTAACCCTATCATAGAAAGGAAATAAGTTAACTGAAATAAAAACACAATCAAGAAAACTACTGAAAGAAATAAAATCACCATCTAAACTTATTAAAGAATTGAAATTGTTAGAAATGGAATAAGAAGTGGAAAAAGGATGTTTGCTGAATGATAAGTGGCAAAAGTAACATGTTTTAGCCTCATTCTAAATGTGTTTTTGGATGATTAATCGATTTAAAATAATAAATTTTATGTTCATAATCCTTTAAATTCACGTTTCTATACTTAAGAAAGCATTTGGAAGCGAAAGGAGCGAAAAACAAACGAAAACCGTACAAAAAGAGCAGATTTTAGGAGCCACATGAGCTAGCCACATGAGCTAGACACATGATCATGGACTAAATCGAAGACAAAAAAGAAAATTTGGGGCAAAAAGCGTGAATGTGGAAGAGTTAGGAAGAGATTTTATTTAAATATAAACACTGAAGAAATTTTTAATTTTCTGATATCCAACAATGTGGAGAACTACAATCTTTTTATACACATACAAGAAAAAAGCAACTAAATAATTCTACAATCCCTAACTACCTGCTATCAAATAATAATCTCTAAAACACTGCTTTACAATTGGTTAACAGCAATACAATTAGTTAACAGTTAAAACTCCCCCTCAAGTTGGTGTATAGATATTACACATGCCCAACTTGCAAACCAAATTATGATAAATTCTGTTGTTTAGTCCTATAGTGAAGATGTTAGCTAACTGACTGTCCGATGTCACATGGATTAGTTTTAGAGCTCCAGTAGTCAACGTTTCTTTGATAAAGTATCGATTGATTTCGATGTGTTCTGTTCGATCATGTTGAACCAGAGTCTGAGCAATACTAATGGACGCTTTATTATCACAATACAAAGATAATTTGCTTTCTTCTGATAATTTTAGTTCCTCCAGTAATTTCTGTAACCATAGAAGCTCACAAACTCCCTAAGCCATGACTTTATATTCTGCCTCTGCATTTAATCTAGCAACCACACTTATTTCTTGCTCCTCCAAGTGAATAGGTTTCCTCCCACAAGAGTGCAAACTTTAGATAGCGCAGAATGCGGAAAACAGTCTGCACGTAAGATAAGGTAGGCAACTCCCTTAGAGTTCCTTCACCATAGGCAAAACTCAGAATTGAAACAAGGGCAAAGACCCCTCTGTTGAATTTGATTTTCCCATTAATCGCCCAGTAACTCGATCTCATACTCATGGTCATAACACAACAACAATACTGTATTTTTCAAGATGAGAGTTGCTGGTGTTCTTCACCTATTTCAATTTGAAACAAAAAAATGGAAGAAATTTGTGTTGCTCTTCAAACGGATATAATGATTTCATGTTACATCGTGAATCAAAATCTCAGTCTGTTGCTAATGGCTCTGTAAATGGAGATGTTTCTAACAATTTTAAGCCCCCTAGTCTAGAAATGTATGAGAAGCACATGCAGGATTATTCAAAGGCTGATGAAGAATCTCAAAAGATTACTAATCCATTGTTGGGAGAATTACACGAGAAGCAAAAGCAAGAGTTAAAAATACAAGAATTGGAGTGTCTTAAAAATGCCTAGAGGAAAGAGAAGACTTAATGGAGAATATGTTCGACCTTGATGGAATTAGTTCATTATGAGAAGGAAAGGATACTGCTCTTTAGGCTGCTCTATTAGAGAAGAAGATGATGGAAATTAGGTTGGAGGACAATGCAAAAGGGAACAAGGTTGTAACAGTTAATGAGCCATTGCATAAGGACCGAGATGAACTAAAACTTTGTAATGCGGAGCTGCATATGGCCGAGAAAAAGACAAAAAAGAACAAGAAATAAGAATCCAAGTCAGAGAGAATGACACAAGAGCTTTTAGATATATTATAATATTTGTTACTATTTCAAATTTATTCAGTGAAGTATTAGATATTTTATAGATGACTAGGGTTATTAGTTATCTTTAGGGTTTAAACCAAGGCTAGGAATGAAACTTTATTTGCAAAAAAAGCTTAGTAACTTTTAAGAGAGAAAGCCTATATAAATAAGTTGTAGGCTTTATAGCCATTATTATTCTTATTATTATCTTTGAATTGATAAAGAAAGACTAGAGATTCTTTGTAACTCTTTTAAGTTTTCTAGAGTTCCAACTTGTTTCTACTTCATTTTATAGCCCTAATTCTTTTGATTTATTGCTATTTTCCCCTAAACCACATCATTAATGGTCTTTACTAACATGGTTTGGCTCATAAAAGTCAAAAAAAGTCTTAAAACTTCTCTAAAATATCTTCAAAATGATATTACATACATACAAGTGCATATCATACCTCTGCGTCACCTAAAAATAGGTCATCAATCTCTTCAGCAGTTTCCAGCCAATTGAGCTAAAAAATATACAAAGATTAATTAGTTCATCTATTTATTTTATTTTTTTTTTCATTATAGTGGTTTCACATATTTACAACAGTAGTGAGCAGGTTGATTTAGCTTCTTACTGATTCAATTACAACTGGAATAGAACCCTCGAGACCACGTTTATACTGATTTTCTGTAACCATGAATACAAGCTGATCAGCCATGCTTAGCACCAGCTGCAAGTGAAACTTAGCAGTAAGAGCTTCACAATAAAGTAAGTAACTGCAAGTGAAACTTAGCAGTAAGAGCTTCACAATAAAGTAAGTAAACCAGAGTTTGAGCTATTTTTAGATTGTATAAAGTCAGAACAATAATGTTATGAAATACCATGAATAACTTGTATGTCTTCTGATAAGTTTCCAAGCTGAGGCTCCGCCTAGAGAGCCATTGAAATAGGACAGATAACAAAACTAACTCACCTTCTCTTGGATTATGGACTCCTCACCTTGCAGTCTCTGGCATCCGATGACAGAAATTAATGTCCTTTCCTCTATTATGTCAACATCATCAAATGCAAAATCAATCTGCAAAAAGCAATCCTACATCTTACCATAAAATAGTTTGAATCTTGAAGCATATCTTGCTAATTTTGAATTCAGACCCATGAAGGTCGAAAGACTTGAGACAAAATTATAAAAGTTAAGGAAAAAGTAATCTTCTAGCAGCAACAAATGGAAATTTGTTAGTGTGTTGGAACTTGTAAATGCCTAGTGACCCAACAACAAAGAATAAGCTTTGCGGTCTAGTGCTGATTTTACTTGAATAAGTTCACAACAAAATTCTAGAGCAAGGATATTTGACGGTTCAACAAATTAAAACATTCTCCTAGAACTAAAAAATGCAGCAGTCAAAACCCAACTAAGGGGGAATTTAAGGGTGGAGTAGAGTTAGGACCAACTTGAGAACTGTTTCCAAGCTCTCCTAATGGAATTCCAGCCTTTGCTGCTTCACTTGCACTTACTACAGACCTGCAAAAATCCAGATCAACTTACAGAGATTATAAAATAACAAAGAAGACGGCACCAAATAGAGAAGCAAGCTAGCAAAAAAAGGGTTCTCTTGAAAATGGAATTAAATTAAATGACAATGAGACGACATTACTTGTCCAGGCCATGTGCAACATAAACATAGAGAATCACCAAATGAAAAAAATAGAAGAGAAGAGCCTTTTGAGAACGTAAATTAATTACTGCCTCCTAAGTAATAGTAAAATCAAAGGATGGACTATTTATGGAGAAGTCAAAAAGGGAAAAAAAAGTTAGCCAATATTGATTTCTCCAGCAAGAACTTGCAAATACAATCATGAACATTTTACTTACATGTCATCTACAAAAGAATAAATCAACACAAAGAATTGAATTCCTAAATATATACATTATATATATAAAGTCATTCCGAGTATGTGTTTGATTAAATGAAAGGTGAGAGAATTCATATGAGAAACAAGAAAGAAAAAAGAGAGAAAAGGAAAACTCACGTAGGTATACCCAGTATGTGTTTGAAAGCACCTGCACGAATTTGGTGACCCAAATACTTAATGGCCATGGCTGAAGCTTGACCAGACCCCAGTCCAATAACCATCCCACTTTTGATATATGTATCAATCTAGCTACCGATAGCATTAAAATTAGCAGCAGTAAATAAAAGAAGAAAATACACAAACTTTGGGCCAAAGCAAAGCTACTATTAAGTGATGAGTAAAGTAATGTGGAGAGAAAAGCCTACAGTGTGCTTGGCTGCTCGGAAAAGAGGGGAAGTCTCAGAAAGAGAGCAATAGCATGCAGTAAGTGATGGAGATTTGGTTTTCCTTTCCCATGTAATTACTTTGTGACGACATTTGGGATTATTGGCCTTCGAAGTTTGAGGGAAACAAGCAAGATTTGTTGCCGCTGCTGCTGTTACCATCATTTTTCTTCTTCTTTATCTCAATGCTTCCGGTCTCAATTGGATACCAGTATTTTTTTGGTTAAACTCTCACTAAACCGATATAACCGGTTTCTGTCTTTAACCGTTAAAATTAATTAACGGACTGATGAAATGGTGATACGTCATAATTTTTATTTAATCTTTCATTTTTTTTAAATATAAAATATTAAAGGGTGAATATTTGGCGCTGTATATTTTTTTTTATTTCACAGATAATCTTGAAAATTTGATATGTCAAAATTAAAAAAAAAAATTGACATGTCTCTTTTTAATTATTTATCTTTTTAATATTTTACTATATCTCTAAAGATATTTGTCAACATTTTAACCTTGTTTATAGAGTTTAAAACCTCAACTAACAATGTACCCAATATTTTTTTAATATTAAAAAATACTAAAAATTATATAAACGTATAAAAATATAAAAAATTAATAAACTTATAAACATTATAAAATTTATAAAAAATAATTATAAAAACAATAAAAATAAGAGATATAAAAAATATTTCAAACTTTTTTAACTTAAAAAAATTATAAAAAATTTCATTGGATGTTCCGCGGCCCACCTCATTGAAATTTGTTAAATAAATTAGCATTCAAATGTGGGAGTAATGCTTATATCTTTATGTTTTAACTATATTTAGTAAAAATATTAGATTCGAAAAATAAGTTAAGATAAAAAATTAAATTCATTTAAGATATTTTATAATATTTTATATTATATTATTTTAAAAAATTGTGTAATTTATAGAACATTAAAAAAAAAAATTTATACTAAATATATAATAATACTATCATGTAAATATTAAAATAATATCAAGATGATTATATAAAAAATTTATTAAATAATATAAAATTATTGAATATTAAATTAAAATAATATAAATAATTTTTTTTAAAAATTATAAAAATAATATGGGCAATGAGCTTGAATTAGTCTTTTGCAAATATAAATGAGTTTGTGCAAAATTTTAAATTCATATTTCGGGCCAAATTTAGACAAACATGAAATATATTAATATCATACTTAACTCCGACTTGAAACATTAGCACTTCAAGTTTTAGCTTCCTTTGCAGACAATTATAGTAACGAGAATTTAAACTGACATTAATCATGGGATCGCAAAGACACAAAAATATATGTCATTTTAATTTTTTTATCATACCCTTGTAAGAATATATGTCATTTTTTTTTATTTTTCGTTATTTTGTGTTGGTGTGTTGTACATAAATAATGCATTTACTTTTAATTATTTAATAAAGATTTTTAATTCATTCAATTAATATAATTAATTATTATTAAAGATAATAAAAATGTATAATATTCTAAAAATTGATGAATTTCAAATCATAATTTAAGTAATTATACGATATAAATTTTTTTATATTTATACATTAACAGATAAATAATAACTTTCATATTTAAAGTTATTTTAGATAATTTTCGTAGTATTTTAAGGGTAGATTTTAGTGTTTATTTTCTTTTAATTTTTGTTTTTTTTTCTGTCATTTTTAAAGTTAGTATAAATGTAGTAGCTTTTTTTACATAAATAATATTAAAATAATAATTAATTATGAAAATAGTATGAGGAACAAATTAATTAGGAAAATAAGCATTTGCTACATTGTTCTGTCGGTGTTGCTTGATATATTGGTGGCACCAGACTGAAATGTGATAAACTAAAATATTTAAGGTCCTGATATGTAAATTTCTCAATTAGGTTGATTGTCGAATAAAAGTTTTAAGGGTGCCGCGTGATAATATGACAACACCAAACCTTAAATAGGGTTATTGCTTCATAAACCCTCTTTGTTTATTATTTTCTTTTATTTCCCTTCAACACCAATAATAGAGAGACTTCTTACCAATTATTGGTGTTGCAAGGGAATAAAAATAATAATAAACAAATAGGGTTTATGAAGCAATAATCCTATTTAAAGTTTGGTGACGTCATACTATCAGGCGGCACCCTTAAAGCTTTTATTCGGCAGCCAACCTAATTGGAAAATTTACATATCAGATCATTGAATATTTTAGTTTATCACATTTCAGTCTGGTGCGGCTAATATGTCAGGTGACACTAACGGAATACTTTAACAAATGCCTTTTTCGTAATTAATTTGTTTCCTATACCATTTTCGTAATTAATTATTATTTTTATATTATTTATGTAAAAAAGTCAAATGGTTAACCAAATCATTCTAGAGGCATCAAATTGGAAACGAAAAACCATAAAAACCACATTGAAGAATAAGTTATAGTTCAAATATCAAATTGTACATTAACCCTAAATAAAAATAGATATAATAATTAATTAAAATTTATTAAGGCCATGTGTCGTTCACCATTTGCAATTCTAGAGTTGGTATATTTATATATAGTAGATAGATAAATACAATTTTTTGTAATTAACTATTTATTTTGTTTAAAGTCTCCAAAAGGAGATAACTTGTCTTAGCTGTCGGAGTAGAAACGATTTCCAAATAGAAATAAATGTATTAGCTTGAATTAACAATATATTGGATTAAACCCAAGTTAAATCACCTTAAATATGTTTTTAGATCAATTGATTTGTAGTGTTCATTACTTGTTTAACCTTAGTCTCAAGTAAGTATATGACTGCATATGTTGGGTATACAACTTATGCATGGTGTAGCTTAGCTTATATATACCGAATCATAGCTCTCACCAAGAGTTAAAAGCGTTCTCTTAAATGCATGTAAATGGAACTCAACCGAGGGTCATGTCAAAATGAATTAAATAATTAATAGGGCGAATGATTTATTTTTGAGTAATTGAGGTTAGTATTTGATATGATTTATGTTTTCATCGGTGCTTGATGTTCCACCAAACAAGGCAAACTGTCTGTGAGTGAGGAAATACACAAAAAGAAAAAATTCACACTAACTTAGAAAGCAACTAACCCAAAAAGGGAAGCCATTTAGCATATACAAACTGAAAATGTGATGCATATTTGACATCTCAGGGGTGAGCATGGTATGCATGTAGTTAGATGTTCCGAAGCTGTCCAGCTTCTAGAAGGAGCAGATTGATGTCCTTCCAGTAGAATGAAAATAAACAAACCAATGCTCCATCTCTTCTTAACCATCACTGTGAGTTTAAGTGTCCTGGAAAGTTGTAAATACAGCTGTGTATAATAAGACAACTTGACCATTTCAACCTGGCTGCAAAAGCATCATTTCCTTATCTGCAGAGCTGAGAAGGCTGTATCCCGGATCCTTAACAGCACTTCTTTCATCCATTAATTTACGTGTCTCCCAAGCATTTTCCCATGCACCAGCTCCTGCATATAAGCCAGCTAAAGCAATGTAGTTAACTGACTTCTCTGGGTCCATATTGAAAAGGTGTGCGGCTGCCTCTTCTCCCATGTTCATGTTGCCATAGATGTTACTAGCCCCAAGAATGGCACCCCACAGTGATGGGGTAGGCTCAATATTCATCAAACGTATCAGATCATAAGCAGCTTCTAACTGCCCTCCACGTGCAAAGAGATCCACCATGCAGGAAAGATGCTCAGCTTGGGGCAATATCCCGTATTTGCTGACCATCGCATTAAACAATTCTGAACCTTTGTTAATCAACCCAGTATGACTGCAAGCAAAAAGGAGGGACAAAAAAGTTACACCATTAGGCTTCATCCTTTCATGCTCCATTTTCTCATATAATGCAATTGCCTCATGTCCATATCCATGCTTTCCATACCCAGCAATGAGTGATGTCCATGAAATCACATTTCTCTCATCCATTTCATTAAACACCTTGTTAGCATCTTTTATTTCCCCACATTTTGCATACATGTCAATTAGAGCATTGCCCATTGCCACATCATTTGTAGGTTGACATTTCAAAGAACAAGCATGGATCTGCCTTCCCAACTTCAAGTCTGCTACATTAGCACATACGTTAAGAACAGAGCATAATATCATATCATCCATTTCCACTTGCAGTGAATTTAATTCCTTAAAGAGATCCAAAGCATCTCTATTGTGTTTGTCTTCACGTGCAAAGCTAGTGATCAAGGCCGTGCAAGATATAATGTCTTTCATAGGCATGTTTTTATACAACTTAAAAGCACACTGCAAACTTCCACATTTAGAATAAGCATCAACTAGTGATCCAGCCAACACATTATGTGATTCAAACCCTAGTCGGTGTATCAGTCCATGTACTTGTCCAATCTTCATAATACCATCATGTCCAAAGGAGACTCTCAAAATACTGCCCAATGTGAAGCAATCAGGGACATTTCCTATTGAAGCAGAGTGTTCAGAGACAAGGTGATTTTTTAACATAAATTGAAAGTGGAACAGACTATGCAATAAGAGCAGTCAAAATAAGACAGTGTCACTAAGGATGTTGATAAACTGTGAATAACATGAACAGTATGCTAAAGGAGAAAACAAAGATATGGATAGTAACTTTCAGACATTTAAAATTTGACCTACTTAATTGACAAGTGTTCTTATTGATGTATGTCCTGATTAGTTTATACATTACAGTTATTTCCCACCATCAAATTTAACCTCTATCCCTCTTGTAAACCACTTACTTAACATTTAAATGTCTTCCGCTTCGAGTTTAACAAAATATAATCCAAAAACGCAAAGCAAGTACTTGTTGCTCTATAAGAACGAGGAATGAAAGCCAACCTTCTCTCATCATTTGTCGGAGCAACTGAAATGCCTTGTCAGCAAGACCCTGAAGAACAAATCCACCAATCATCACGTTCCAAGAAACCAAATCCCTTTTTCCCATTCCATAAAACAACCGACTCGCATCCTCCATGTTTCCACACTTTGCGTGCAGATCAAGTAACCCACTCTGAACATACAAGTTACCAACAAACCTCCCTTTCTCAATGCACCCTTGAATTTGCATCCCACCTTTAAAATACCTCAAACCGGTACAAGCTTTCAGTGCACTCCCATAACTAAACTGGTTACCCTTAAAACCTGCTTTTCTCATCTCTGCAAACACCAACAAAGCATTCTCAAAAAACCCATTTTGGGAATACCCTGATATCATTGCTGTCCATGACACAACAGTTCTTTCAGCCATTTTATCAAACACCTTCTTTGCAGCCACCATGTTACCAAATTTGGCATAGAAAATGATTAATTTGGTACCTAAATGGACACTTGATGAATACCCGTTTTTTATAATTTGACTGTGAACTAGTAGAAGGGCTTTCTTTTTGGCTTTAGAATCGATGCAAAGCTGCAAAATTTGCATGTAAAATGAAGAATCTAATTGAATCAACTTGGACTCTTGTTGAAGTTCACCTCTATTGCACAAAGATTTGATACCTCTAAGTCGATTTTGGTTAAGAAAGTTAATGGCTTTAGCTGCTTTTGTAGGGACGCTATTCATGACTTTTTCTCGTAAATTTGAGATGAACAAGAGCAGCGGGAAATTGTGATACTTACAGACCTTCTGTTCTTAAAAACGGGTCGCTTCTTGTTAAAACAACAGGTTTTCATATACTTCCTATCTACCAGATTATATCACAATATAGGGTAAACCCATTTTGGTCACAAAAATAAAATTCGTACAATTTCATCATCCAAATTTCTAAAAAACTTTCATTTTACTCACCCAACGACTAAATTTTAAAGGGAGAATGCAAAATCATATCCACATCACATTTATTCTTTCATTTTGATCACCCAAATTTTAAATAGCTTTCATTTTAGTCACAAAAAAATATTTTTTTAAATCTTGATCCAAGTAAAAAAAAATTAAAGTGATTTGTTACCATAATATTAAAATTAATTAATTTAATCTCCTTCTAAATTTAAATTTTATTATATATTTATAAATTATTTTTAACGAAATCAACTCAAATAACTCATATTTAATAATTATTTATGAAACATAATTTTTTTATTATATAATTTTAAATCTTTCAAACTAAATTAAAAGAAGAAAAAACTTTATTCAATTAATTAAATTAATTGCTTGTTCTCCATTTGCATAAAAAAGTGATAAAAATAATTAAATGTTTTATTTAACATGAAAGATAAAATTAATTAATTAAATTAATTGTAAGGACTTTTTTTAAATTAATTAACATGTGCATCACATTAGTAAAGAAATTAGTTATATATAAATTGACTCGATAACAGTAAAATTATAATGAAAGCTCCTATATTAGGAATCAAATTATATTTTATCCTCTCAACTAAAAAATGGACAAATTAGTCAATGTATGTTATATCAAAAAACATATTGATTCTTTTTATTAAAAATTTCATCCATTTATACTGTTAAAAACTGACATGACTCAGAAGAGTATTTAGAGAGGTGACAAAAGCCCTGACCCCTCTTAAAATGGTTATTTTACCATTTTGTCCCTTTAAAATTTAAAAAATTTTAAATTAGTAAAAGAAAATTTACACTTTGACCTCTTAAAAATGATAAAAAATTTATTTAATATTTTAAAATTTATAAAGATATAGATAATTTAATTTCGGACCTCCCTAAATTTTTTCCTAGCTTTGTCCCTGCCATGAGTGATAGAATAATTAGACAGTTACACGTGACGTATCACGTATGCCTCATGCTGGCGTACAAGAATCAAATTTTAATAGTAGAAAAAGATGAAAATTTTAACAAGATCGGTTTACTCTTTGATCTAACATATAATAACTAAATTATCTTTTTTTAATAAAAAAAACAAAATATAATCCAACTCTTAATGAAAAGACCTTCCTAATATTTTTACCGATGTTTAATCCATTAAAAAATAATTTATTTAATATTTTAAATAAAAATATTGGAGACTCCGTGTTGGAGCCCAATTTTGACCGGGCTTGGACTCTTGAGTTAAATTGATTTTAAATTTATTTAAATTTAGATTTATTTTAAATTTAAAATTAAAAATTTAAATTTAATTTAAATTTAAATAAAAATAAAAATTAAAATATTAAATTTAACATTTAAAAGTCCAAATGTCCATTTACATGACCTATGGCCCATGGCCCAATTAAGGGCCCAATTACAATAGTCCAAATCAGAAAAAATCTGATCTACCCACGTGCCTACTGCTGCTGGCCACCAGCTCCATCTGCTGACCACCAGCTCCATCTGCTGACCACCAAGCTCCACCATGCCCTGCCACCACTGTCCAGAAAAACCTGCAACAAGCAAGAGAGATTAGACCAGCATTTAATTGTAACAAACAAAGAAGAATGATGGGATGAATTTGGCTTTAAAAAGCCAAACACAAATTCTGTAAAGGGGGTTCTGAAAAAAAAAATAAAGAGAAAAAAACTCAGTTCTTAAATTCAAAATACGAACCTTTCTAAAAAAGAGATCAATACACGAAATCCTCTTTAAGAGAGCAACACAGTGGTTGCAGATTAGTTTCGTTTCACCATAAATCAATGCACATAGACCTTTAAAGCATTTACGGGTCAAAATAGAATAAGAGAATACCAGGCAGACACTCGAACAGTCACAGAAGCACACCAAACATCTCAAGTCAGAATCAAAATATTAGACGTTAATACATTCAGGTATCTCAAGCATGTCATTTATCATTATTTACTTTAATTAAATTCCTTAAAATACTTCATATCTGTTACATATTTAATGCATTGATTTCATAATTGTTATCTAGCATTGTAACTTTCGATTACTGCTAAGTATTGATAATAATAAATATGAGTTGGTGAATATTAATGATACTACTGATAGTATTAATGACAATAATAAATATGATATGTATGACATTAATGACCACAATAATTATTTTCAATAATAATAATAGTAATAATAACAATAAAAAGAAGGTTAAAGGACGAGAATTCCTTGACCGTGGTTGTTGCCGGAATCGCGCTGCCCTCATCTCCGACCATCGTCGATCCTCCGTCGTGTTTTGCAAAAGGGACGATTGTTAGAAATGGGGTTTTCAAAATCCGAAATAATAAAGGAGAAAAACAGGATAAAAAAGGGATTTTGAAGGAATAAAGAAAAGACATGGGTTTTAAAACTATCAGATTTGGTTTGAAACCAGATCTGATTTTGAATGAAAGCAAAAGGAAATCAAAATCAAAAGGAGGGATTTTTTTTTTAAAAAAAAAAAACAAAAGAAGATGAAACCAAAAAGAAATAATAAAGGAAGCTCACCGGCGAGGAGGCGCGTGGCCGGAGCAAGCGCGTGGGTGACGGGGTTGGACTTCGCGGCGACGGAGCACCCGCAGGTCCGGCGCGTGTGGCCAGCCTTCGTCGGACGGTCGGCGGTCGGCCATGGCAAGGAAGGGGGGCGTTTTGAGAGAAAAGGGGAGAGAAAGGGAAATTTTTGAGAAAAAAATGAAAAATGAAGTAAAAAAATCTGAATTTTGATATTTATACCAACCCATGACCCGACCCGGATCCGACCCACGGACCCCTGGGATCCGCGTGTTTTTAACAAATGGTACATTTGCACAATTGATCCTTCCGTATTTTTATTTGCTTCAATTTAGTCCTTTTTGCATCTTTTTAATTATTTGCAAATTTGCCCTATAATTTTAATTTCTTTTCAATTTAGTCCTTTGACTGTTTGACTGTACCATAGGCTGCCACATGTCACTTTTTGGATTATTTCTGTATTTAGTCCTTCTTATTTTTTATTTGTTTTAATTTAATCCCAAATCAACTTTATTTTAATTACGAAATTGGCCCAATAATTTTTCAAGGTTTATAAACTAGTCCTTTGACTGTTTGACTGCACCAGAGGTTGCCACGTGTCATCTTTTTGGATTATTTCTGCATTTAGTCCTTTTTATTTTTAATTTGTTTTAATTTAATCCTTAAATCAACTTTTATTTAATTACAAAATTGGTCCAAAATTTTTTCAAGATTTTCAAATTGGTCCCTTGACTTCTGGATGCTTGTGGGGCTGCCACGTGTCACCTGTTTTTGGTTTTATTGCTTTGTAAGCCTCTAAATTGTCCAAAAATTACATTTTGACCCCAAAACTTTTCCAAAATTACATTTTGACCCTAAAACTTTCCTAAAATTACATTTTGACCCCAAAACTTTTCCAAAATTACATTTTGACCCCAAAATTTTTCCAAAGTTATATTTTGACCCCAAAACTTTTCCAAAATTACATTTCGACCCCAAAATTTTCAAAAATTACCATTTTACCCCCCGAATCTTTTAAAATTCCATTTTTAACCCCGATTTCACCAAAAATTACCATTTTACGCCCGAAACTTACAGAATTCCATTTTTATCCCCGATTTCACCGAAAATTACCATTTTACCCCCGAAGCTTCTAAAATTTTGTTTTTAACCTCGATTTCACCAAAATTTGCCATTTTACCCCCGAATCTTTTAAAATTCCATTTTTAACCTCGATTACACCAAAATTACCATTTTGCCCCTGGGTATCCATAAGTCTCGTTTTTCACCCCGATTTCATCATTTATCAATATTTGCATTCGTTTGCACCTACATTTTATATGTTCGCACATTATTTATCTACTTATACTTCGTATCTAATTTCTATTATCAATTGCTACTCGTGTTTTTAAAATATACACTTTCGTTTATAAATTACTTCAAAAATCGAGGCAATGTTCGTTTCGAGCGCAACTTCGAAAAATCATGCCCTAACGTGTCGGGTGTGATTTATTCGTATAATTCGTGCGAATCGAATATCCTTTTCAAGTTTTTACGCTCGTTCACTTCGAGGCTCCGAGAGTGTCGTGTCCTAACGTGTTGGTCGCGACTTTAATTCTTCGTGAAAATCGAAGTGAACGAGTATTCCTTTTAATCCTTCAAATCATGTGTTCGAGGATTGCATTTTAACCTTCATACGAAATTTTCAAGTTCTCAAAAATATATATATGAAGAACTTTCATGACGGAAATAAATCAATATTATTTAGTATGAAAACTTCGGAAATCGTGCCCTAACGCGCGGGGCATGATTTTCGTAATTCATACGAAAGAAATCTTCTTTTCAAAAGTTTTCAACACACCTCTATTCGCATCCAAATTTTTAAACGAGACAATGTTCCTTCGCGAGGAAACCTCAAAAAATCGTGCCTTAACGTGCTAGGTATGATTTCGTACAAATCACGCGATCGAATACTCTCTTCAAAAGTTCCCTAAACGTCCTTCAATTTCGATACTCCGAGAATGTAGTGTCCTAATGTGTTGGACACGCTTTCTAATTCTCATAAGAGGAATGAAATACGGGGACGAATTCTTCTTAAAAGGTCTCCTTTAAAATTACACAGAGCCTTTCAAAATAAATACCGTATTTTGAACTCTACCCGAGCTTTCATTGTTTTCATAAAATAAGACCCGAAAATGATCATGTGGTACCAATTCTGGGCGTACGAGGGTGCTAATCCTTCCTCGTGCGTAACCGACTCCCGAGCCTATTCTTCTGGATTTCGTAGACCGACGTTTTAACGTTTTTAAACGTTTTGTGGTGATCCAATCACACCCAAATAAAAGATTGGTGGCGACTCCCTTTTATTCGCAAATTTTTCAAACTTTTAAAACATAAAACATTTTCCGAAACCTATTCGTTTTCGAGGTGGTTTCGACACTCCGTATCACTTTTACGAGAAGGAACACATTAATTGTCAGGTCTTCAATTATCAATTTTAGCTTGCACGTAATAATTAGTCGCATCATCTACCATGTCGTCATCCACATCATCTGTTAACATAGACAACAAAGGAAAAATAATTTTGAAGGGTTAATTCGATTTTTTTTAATAATTCAAAAAATTAATTAATTATGAAGTAACTCAAAAAAAATTATATACAAAAATGATTTGAAATCTACGAAAATTATTGGTATTGCCTGACACACCTACGATGTTACTTTCTTCATTATGATTTAATCATTAGTTTTTTTTTAAAGAATTTTTTCAGTGTCGTCATTCTGTTAGACAACACCAATGTGCATTTTTTGAAATATCTGTGAAAATTTTGAGTTATTATTGTGAAAAAGTATATATTTTTATTGGATGTCGTTAGTATGTCACTCTGATATACATATTTTAAAAAAAGTGGCTTGAAATGAGAAAAAAAGAAAATCGAAAAAAATTATAAGGTGTTAGGAGTAGAAGCCTGTGACTCCATTCGGTGATCCGACCGTGAGGTGAAGTGTTTAACCGTAAGGAACAACATATCTCCGACTAGTGACAATTCTTTGAAGCAAAACAGAGATCGAAGAAAGAGTAATTCGAAGTTTTGGTCATTGTTTTAGAAGATTTGGAACTGGCTATTGGAATATTTGAATCATAAAAGTCAACGAGAGAAAGAAAATCTTTTTTTTGATGCCGAAATCAGCACGAAAGACCACTATGAATGACGACATTAATAGTTATTGATTATGGTGACTAGAGTTTTCGATTGATTAGAAGAGAAAGGAAGAAAACAAAAAACAAAAACAAAAAAAGACAATGTGAAAAAAAATAAGAAAGAAATATATAAAATAATAAAAATAAAGGAAACTTGCAGGAATTTTAATGGGAATTAAATGGAAAGTTGAATTAAAAAATAGGAACATTAAAAGTACACAACACAAACACATAATTTTAAAAAATACATATTTAATGAGAATTTAATGAAAACTAGATGGGGATTTTAAAATTGGTGACAATTTTTAAAATATATGTATTTAGATTTTTTTAATAGAAATTAAATGTTGGCAGCTGCCACTATATTTATTTTAAACTTAGTGACAAGTTTTTTGAAAAAATTTAATAGAAATTTTAATGGAAATTAAATGTTCACAGTTAGTTTTCATTATATTTCTCTATAATTATTTTTCATTTCAAGAAAAGGGTGTGTAAACTTTAGATAAAATTAAATTAATTCGGTTAATCGGTCGAATTTGGTTAATCAATCAGTTAATTTAATTATTTTAGTCGGGGATCGGTTAATAATTTTTTGAAAGTTAGGTTAACGGTTAATTAGGTTCAAAATCTGTCGATTAATCGAATTAACAGAACTTAATAAATAATATTATAATATAAGTATTAGTCCAAAAATCAGTCGGTTAATTCAGTTAATTTTTTATAGGTTTTACATTTGTTTTAACTAAAAATAAAAAACATATAAATTTCAATTAATTCGGTTAATCGACCGAATTAATCGAAATAATTCGATTCGATTAATTTTTTTTTAAAAATTCGATTCGATTAACGTTTAAGGGTTTAAAAGAGTCGATTAATTCAATTAATAGAAGTTTGAGTCGATTAATCGATTGAATACCTCTATTTTAAGGTTCCTCGTAAATGTATTTATACGAGCACCACACACTTTTTAATTTTCTAAGTTTTATATTGTTATTTTTTAATAAAAAGTCATTTTAACTCTTTTTTTTTCATATGTCATTTTATCAATTTTTCAAAATTCTTCATAATCAATTTTTGTTTTTGTTTTGTTTTCCTTTTATGAAATTTTCAATCCACTTATATATGAAGCAAGTATCAATCACGAGCTTTTTTTTTATTTTTTATTTTTTTATTTAAACTTTTTATTTTTTTAAATTCTTACTAATGTTACTTGTCACATCGACGATATCCATTAAAAAAAATATTTTGACTTCCACCAATGTCGTTTGATACACCGACTATGCCCGTTACAATTTTTTTCCTCCATTGTGAATACTTGTATTTTTTACAAGTATTTCAAAAAATGAATATTGTTGACGCCTGAAAGAGTGGTAGCATCCAAGTTTTTTTTTTAACTAATGATTGGGTCATTATAAGAGGATGGTATCACCGATGTATCTATGACAGATAGTTATTATAAATTTGAATTATTTTGTATATAATATTTCCCTCTGAATTATTTTCTTAATTAATTAATTAATTTTATGGGTTATTTAAAAAAAACCGTCTAATTCACTAAATGGATTATTTATTTATTTTAGTAAAAGTTTTTTTTACCTTTTTTTTTCTTTAATTTCTATTTGAGGTTTGAAGTCAGCATCTCTTTCTCTTCAAAGTTCCAACCCATTGTGTTCTTCAGCTGAAGACTTGAAGCACAGCCAAAGCAGGTGATTTTTCTTTTTTAATTCCTTTTCATCTCTCATGCAATAAAGTTCTTCTGTGTAATAATTGTCATACACTATTTTTATGTACTAAATGATAGCATTAGTTATTTAGTGCAATGAACTCAACTCCCAATTCTTCTTTCTACTTGCATTTTTTAGTTATTATAGTTCTTAATTTCCTTTATTTTCTCGTTTTTATTGGTGAACTTATGGTTGCGGGGCTAAATTTTGGTTTTTAATGGGTAATGATCGAAACAAAAAGTTGGATTTTGTTTCTTTTCAATCATAATTCGACTCAGTTGTTGTGACTTCTCTAAAGTTTGTTTTTCAGATAATGGGTTTGTGTTAATTTCTTTTTAAATTTATTAATTTCTACTACCACTGTTAACATGTGACTGGTTTTGTATTAGTTTTTTTTTTTTAATATTGATGAGATTTTGTTTGTCTTCAAGATTCTTTCTTCGTTATCTCAATTTCCACGTTTCCTTTTGAACTTTTATCTTTTCGAGTAAGTAAGATTGAATTAGATTGTTTTGTTTACTGTATAAAATTCAATCGGTGCAAATTCTCAGCTAAAAGGCAAATTACCATTTCTTTGCTTACAGTCATCAGGCTTTTTGGTTTACTCATTGTTCAAATTAGAATGCTTTCAGATTAAATCAAAGGAGTTGGTCATGTTTTAACCGCTTTGTTAGGTCCCTATCTTCATAAAACGGGTTCATTCTAGTTCAATCCATTCATCATTAATCACACGTTGCTTTCTTCTTCGGTACTCTGAATTTCAAGGAATAGAGAATTGTGGGAACATTTAATTGTGAAAATATGTTAGTTTTCCCCATGTTAGTTGTTTTCTTGTAGAATGTTTACGGATTCGATCCCAATAAGGTTTCTGTTTCGTTGCTTCATTAACAAACCTATTGGTCCATCATGGATTGAACTCTGAGATTCAAGTTCCTTCATATACTTGGAAAAATAGAATGGACACATCAAATTCACATGCAATTACTTGACGGTTTGGCAACATGATTGTCAGCTAGTTCAATCTAATAAGCTCTGATGAGTGAAACTTATTTCAGTATAAATGATTTGGTTAAGATATCTTAATCAGAGATGTTGGTTGAAAATCCATGGCAATAGTAGCTTAGTGCTTCCCTCATTGATTGAGGGTGTCTTGGTTTCTTTGGGCCCTGGTGTAGATGCAACTATTGTGCTTCTATGTCTGCAGTTAATATTTTTCCCCTTTTACTGGCTCTTGTAAATCTCTCATAATCTAAACTTGTTCTTACTAGTTTTGAAGGGACTTTTTTAGTATACTTGCTCTCTAATGGTTAATCTCATTTCCATTTTTCCCCTTTTAAGTTCGGTGGGGCTAATCGTAACATCTATGAGTGAGTGTCAGATGTGGGGTATCTGCCCCACATATACAATCATATATGTTCAAATTTTCTCTCAAGTTTTTTTCATGTATCTCTGTACCATTGTTTGAAAATGCATATAAAATGGGCTTCGGGCACGACTACTTCAAGAAAACTGAAAAGTCGAATCAACATAGCTTAACATGGTATTATTAAACCGGGACTCTGCTTTCTCTCTTATGTTGCCATCAAGAATAATGGTTTTCAGACTTCTGATTTCCAGTGGAAATGTTAGCTAATGACATTTTATTATGAACAATATTCCACTTCATTTGCTGTCCGTGGTCCTACTCTTTTTTGGAAAATTAATTGCCAGAAGTTGACTTTTTCTTTGCAGAACTGTAATGACCGATAATAGGGATAATGACACTCTAACATTGGTTGATAATTCATTTGGAAGGCTTCCTGATCATCTCCTAATTGAAATTTTCATCAGACTGCCAGTTTCAGAGTGGGCTCAAATATCTTGTGTCAAAAAACAGTGGGCCAGCTTGTTTCTCGGAGAAGACTTGTGGCACGCTGCTCTAATGAGGACATATCCGTCAGCTAGCCAAGCTAAAAGGTGGCCTGGACCTATTCCTCAAGGTCTAAGCAAAAGGTTGAATAAATTTGCAGTGTGGTTTTTTGTGCTTATGCTTTTTCTGCTTTTCCCCTGCTCTCTTTTCCTCCCGAACTAAGGTTAATCCTTCCTTGCAGTACTCGGTATTTCTGGTTTATAATGTGTTCAATGAAACTTAACTTCTCGGTATTTCTGGTTTATACTTAACAAAGATTAGTATGTTGTCAAAACTTTTTAACTGAAACATCAAACATCACAGGCTTACTTCTTCTCAAGTTTCTGTTTTGCAAATGATTTGAGGGGGTATAGAAAAGATAAAAGCAGTCTATCAGTTGTAGCTAGTGAGATCCTGAAGAAAATATGTACTGAGCTGACTACAGTGTTGTTGTATTTGACTTCTTTTTAAGTATCTCAAGTATAAATTTTTTGAAGATGCTTTTAAATAATTTGGATATCAAAAGGCGATGATTCCCTAATAAACATTCAAGGTTAATTTACTTGTTCTCCTAGGATCTTCTGAACATCCCATGAGTAGGTTTTGCAGTGCAATCCTATGTTGCTCTGACTCTTCATTTTACTTGAAGTGTCTGTACCTAACACCCATCTCCATCGCATATTAAGGAACCCTTCAAATACATGAAAAACTTAGAAAAACTCAAGCATAGACATACATCCATATCCAACATTCACACCCCATTTCTGAGTAACATAGTTCTTATCACATTATAGCTTACTGCTTACACTATTTCAAAAATGTTTCATTCTCATCATCATTGTTAAGTTTAACTTTGATTATTGCCTAATCTTCAGGAGATTTGCAGCTTTATATGTCGGTAAACATATCTTTGCACTGGACGATGAGATAGATGAGATTGTAGGCCACACATATTTATTTTTGAAAGAGCAGCTTGAACTTTCAAATATGCCAACTCCTTCTGGGATACTTCATGGAACCATAATCGGTGCGACTTCCATCCTCTTCCAGTTTTGTGCTTACAACTTTTTTAAGTTTCATTAAATTAATGTTGAATTCTTTATGTCAAGGTGAAAGGCAATATAGATTTATTTTTTATGATTCACATGCATCTTTGTTAAATTTCTTCTTTCTGATATAAGAATGCTGCATCGTTCTATAAATGCCTCAATATTTTTTATTCTTTGTTCCATTTTAACCGTTAAGAAGCTCAAGCTCAATTTGAAATATAGGACTCAAAGCTCGATTGAGTTTCACTTTTAAAGTTTAAGTTCAATTCGAGATGAAAATTGAATTTCTTGAGCTACGTCCATTAAGCTCGTTTACCTAGTTAAAAATGGGCTCAATTTCCATGCTCAACTTAAAAATTGATTATTTATGCACAAACTCAAGTTCATATTGAGATTTTTCAATACTAATTAAAAATGAAAATTCACAATTAAGCTTGCAACCTACTCGAGCCAAGCACTAGGATACTTGAATCCGGCTTGTTCAATAGCTTGAGCTCGACTTGAGAATGACTGAGCTTGCGAGAATAGGTGTCTCATTTACATCCTCGCTCATGAAAATTGCATATTGAGTATCTCTCACTATGTTAGTTGGACTTGGGCACGAGTGTGAGTGTGGGTATGGGTATGTGGTTGGCATGAATATACTCAAAATTTTATAGTATTTCATGTATTTGGAGGATCCTTGGAGGATCATATCTCCATAGCCATGTTTGAAAATGTGTTGGACATCGTTGTTAGACATGGTACTTCAAAAAAAAAGAGGAGAGAGAGGATCTCTGCTGTGATGCAAGTGTTTTTACCTTAAAATCGGATAAAGCAGTTATGTTTCTGGTATCCAATAATCCTACTTTAACACTGCAATTTCTGTATTTAGACTGCTATGATCTTTTTCATCTTTCCTTGTCATGTTTATGATTATAGTAATCCAAATCTATTATTTCTGAAATGACAAAAAACTCTAGTCCATTACTAATTCTCATTTTCTCTCTGTTTTAGCAGATCAATTTATCACTTGCGGTAAATCAAGAGATGTCGCCCATGAGCTTGCTTCGCAGATTTGGCTGGCTGTTCTTGACAATTTGGAGGAAAATCAGCACACATTTCTTTTACTTAAGCGCCTTGCTCTTGAGGGGGACGTAAGCTGCTATTCCGCACCTTTTTGTGTTTATTGTACATAAGATATGGATGTGCACACGCGCGCGCGCACACACACATGTGTGCATGTCACAACAAGAAGCCGCATTTTGAACAAGAAAGACTAACCTATTCATGGCATAAAAATTGCATTTTTATAACTTCTGCATCATCCATATAAGAACAAATGGAGATGGGGAATGAAGAAGAAGAGAAATCTGATGATGATATAGGGTCTGCTCTGCAGTTTTGGTTAAAACGATCTTTTGACAATAACAAACGTGTTTGACATTTCATCCGCTTTACTTTGAAACTGACATGCCAGTGTGCTATTTTTTTTTCTGATGCACACTATTTGTCTCGTGCAGGTTTTCCTTCCGTTCCCGTACTCTAGATCAATCAAAGTACAATGGAGGGTGTTCGAGAAGCTCTTCACAGATTTCCGCGACTGCTTCGATCAGGCAGATTACTATGATGTTCTGGCAATAGCGAAGAACAAGTTTCAACCGATTCCATCTGCATGGTTAGGATTCTAATCTTTCAAATGTATACCAAAAGTGGATAATCCATCCTCCTTAATTAGGCAACCAATGCTTTCATGTGAACATAGGTGATTAGTTTTAGTCTTGGCAATTTGTATATCCGTGTTGTATTCATGTATTTTGTTATGCCATAATTGTGTTTTAAGTTATTTTATATTTATAATAAATTTTTGATACATTAATACTTTGTATTATATATTAAAACATTCTTATATTTGTGTTATTTTCTTGGCTATTTTTCGGGTAACTTATATAAATATAATGACTTTAAAAAATTCAAAGATAATGTCCTGTCAAATTTAATTACAAAGGTACGTTCGTTTCCATAATAAGAAGGTAAATCGCCTATTCAACAAACGATTATATATAAAAAAAAATTAGGTTACTCATATAAAAGAATTGTATGAAACAATAATTTGATGTTATTTATATATATTTTTTAATAATTCTAAATTAAAATCTTGAAATTTAGGATGAAATTATTGAATGGAACCTTAAAATCAACCGATCAAGGGTTTAATAATGTTAGTGTTGAGTGAATCATGCTGGGTCGATTAATGTCAGTGTTTTAGTGATGGGTGAATCAAAATTAGTGTTTTGATGATGGGTCAATCACACCTAACACTTCAAAATTAAAATTTAAAACTCTTATTCCTGTACACCCTTTAAAATCTACCTTCTACCTTGCTTCAAAATATATAAATAGTTTCAACCAAGTAAAAAAAAAAAGGGTAGATAGCTACTTTTTCGGGTCCACAACTCCACTCCACCTTATTTTGACAACCCCTAATTTATTTTAATCATTTATTTAATTTTGAGAATATTAAATATTGTTAATTTTTAATATAAGTTTTATATTATATTAAGTATTGTTGATTTATATTAATTTACTGTTATTAATTTTTTTTCAGGTTTAAGATTTAAAGATGAACATCAAATTCTTTGTAACAATCTCTTATAATAGAGAAATTTGTAACATTAAAGTTGGTGTTGTTTTTCAATCGAGGCGCCAAATAAGTACACGATTCAATACAGCTGTTAAACTTAATGTCAAAGATCAATTAAAAAATCACAACTCGACACTTCCTAGACTAGTGTATGAATTTAAAATGTCCTCCAATCCATTCATTTGTAGCACACTTGAACTTTATGATGATGATGTCAAGACTATAATATCAACCCATTTTTCAACCGAAATGATGCAGTAGAGTTGTACATTGAGTGTATGATGCAAGCAAGGTTGCAGAGTTGGTGATATTCTAAGTTCATCCATGCGTGCCATTAATATTTCTCCAATTGTATGTGAACTATATGCGATAGGGAACCCGTATGCGAAGTTATCATCTATGCCAATGGGAAGATGCTTTTCCGTATACGGGTTGGATCTTGACTCGAACGAAGCTTTAGAGGATCCATACCAGTATGTTGCACCATCAACATTGTTGATTCCTATTAATTTGAATGTGGATGACGAGCAATACAAATTTCTAGATGAAGAAGAAGACATTAATGAATTTGATGATCTTCAGGCTGAAGGAATTCACAATTCCAACATCGATAAGGAAGAATATGATGATGATGATGATGATGATTTTGATTTCAATAATTACACCGATGGCAATAATGTTACAAACTTGCCAGAAGCTAGAGGAGGTCTTATCATTCAACATCTCCATGAACCTCCATCACACATGTAGAAAATTGACAAATGAAATTGAGGCCTTGGAATTTTTGGAATATCTTAACATATTGTCAAGCTATATGATGAGTTTAGCTACAAATTCCAAAGATCTATGTAGGGGCACACTTTCCATTGAAGGATGCAGTTATGGTAGCCATCAAGCACTATAGTACCAAAGCTTGTGTTGATTACAAAGCTGCAATATCTTCACCGATTTTATATGTTGATGAGTGCTAGGAGTACAAGAATGGGTGTAATTGGAGAGTTAGTGTAACACCCCATACTCAACCCGATCGTTTAGTCCGAGCTATGGAATGACAAATTCGTTGCTAGAGCAACCATGATACAATTTTGATTCATTTGATAATTTACTCAAGTTATTCTCGATAATGTATCAATATTACATGCTTTATATTCTTATTCGGGGTTATACGAGCTTACAAAAGCCCCTATGATAACTTGAGACTAGTTAAGGACTAAAATATAAAATTTTCAAAAATATTCCGGGTTGGCGTTGTGAGCATAAGGGATTCACGTTGCGACATCAATGGTAAAAGCTTGGCATAACGACTTCAGGAGTGCAATGTCGCGACTTGTAAAATAGTGGGCTGGCGTCGTGACGTCGGAAGTTGGTGTCATGGCATCAACAAGGTTATGTCACGACTTTGAGGACAAACTCCCTCAAAGTTTACTTCATTTGTTCAACCTGCCAAATTATATACACCAATGGTCTAAGGACCCAATATGCAATTCTATTCAGCTTAAAAGATGATCAATTTCACTATTCAACTCCTTAAAGACTTCAAAACACTTATATACATTATCTAAACAATTCACAAGTCCATTCCATCTAAGTTAAGATTTTGGCTTGGGAAATTAAAGAACTACGAAACAAACGAGCATCATTAGTGAAAGTGTTATGGCATCGACATGGTACAGAAGAGTCTATGTGGGAGGCGAATGAAACCATAAAATCACAATACCCTAACCATTTTCTCAGGTAAAATTTCGAGGACAAAATTTCTTAAGGGGGGAGAGTTGTAACAATTAACAACCGATTTTTTAGTGGTATTAAAAACGATGGTTTTAGAATCCCATTTTTTATGTTCGAGTTCGTAAATATTATTATTTAATATTTATGAGGTCAATACAAAGGTTAATTAAATTTTGGTCCCTTAATTTTGTCAAATGGATAGTTAATTAAGGTACAATGACTAAATTGTAAAAGTTTTAAAATTTATTGCTATTGATTTTTAAATAACCTAAGGAACAATTGAGCAATTGGACCCTCTTTAATGTGCCAAAGGGTGGTGGATTCTATTTTCATCCACTAACTTTGTTAATTAAGGTTAACTTTAGATTAATTGAGATTTAATTAATTATGATCAATTAATTATTAAACAAAGTATATAAGACAAATTTTAAAGGAAAAACAAGCCTTTTATGTTCATCTTCTTTATTTGCACTAAGCAAATCAAAGAAAAGGGGTTTTGAAGTTTTCATACTTTCAGTCATTAATAGGTATGCTCAAAGTAATCACTTTCTTGTAATTTTTATGTTTTTGAGGTTGTGGGAGCTTGATTTAGCTAGTCTATGTACCAATTTGCAAAATTGCTAAAGTTTCTAAAAGTTTCCATTGATGGTTTCTTGAAAAAATTGGTATTAAATTGTTATATTTTAAGCTTAGAAGTGAAAAAAGACTAGATTGTAAAGTATAATTGCTAGTTTTTGAACTTAAGGACTAAAGTGTAAGATTTCAAAATTGATGTGAATTTTTTTAAATTATTGATATTAGAGAGTCCTAAAATGATGTTATTGAGATCGATTTAGGAATCGAAGCTCAAATTTGAAAGATATTGTAATTTCGGTTTTAGGAACTAAATTGAATAAAATACAAAACTTTAAGGAGATTCAAAAATTGAAATTGTTCATGCATATTAGGGGATATTATAAAATGTTTAATATTGATAAATTGAACCGGATTATTGTATAGATCGAGAATTGAACCAAACCGAGGATAATCGAGGAAAAAGGAAAATTGGTAATTAGTCCTTGAAGATTTGATTATTTTCTATTTTGAATAAGTAACTTCATATGGTATGATTGCATTTAAATTGTTATATATTTGAATTATGAATTTGTGTATGTTATGCGTCATCATTTTCGGACAACCCGGGGATGATAGATCCATGTATTCGTTCAAGTCCAAGTGAGGTTATTAGGGATATAAAATGTAAAGTTGATAATGGTATGTCAATTGAATTGATATTGTGAAATAATTCTTAAAATAATAGTTATAATATATGAATTTCGATAGTATACAAAAGATTATGCAAACTGAATATACAAGTCTAGAGGACTGATATGAGAACGTGACGAATTAATCGATTTGATTTGGAAAAGGATATGAATTTGATATTGAATTGATTAAATGCTGGTCGATTATGTGATGGCATTGAAATGTTGATTATAAGTGAATTTGAATGTTATATATTTAAATTACTATATGATACAATTATATATTGAACTCACCTTGTTGATATGTGGTTGCCTTGTTTAGGGAAACTTGTCAAGCTAGTAATTGTAAATTGAGGTAAGTTTTAGTTTAATGCCTATGAACTTACTAAGCATTTGTTATGCTTATCCCATTATTTTTCCTTTTCTTGTAGAATGCCAACTTGCAAAACGTGTCAAGTGGATCTTTGAGAAGCTCACACAATCCGGTGATTGATTTCATAGTCTGTCAATCGTTTAATGCTCGGTTTTTTGGCATGTACATAGGTGTTATGTTCTTGTTAACCTTGAATAAAGATATAACTTGAAAACCATTTTATACATGACTTTGTATAATGATAATGTTTGTTGATATGTTATGCTTTTGGCAAATGGTTTGAGTTGTATATATATGGCTATTGAAATGGTATCTTTAGATATGGATTGATAATGATCAAGTTGGTATTTGGTTAATGATTGAATGTTGTAAGATGTAATGAGAACGAATGTGCTCAATTATTCATGTTCTTAGGCATGTATTTGAAATTTTTGGTGCAGGTAAAGATAGCTAAGTAAGCCTAAGTTGATGGAAAAATGTGGTGGCTATGAAATAGGTACCAAATGGCCTAAAATGTACCAAAAATAAAGTCCATGTCGCAAAGTTGGGCAATGGTCGTCGTGATGAGCTCCGAACTTAGGCACCGGCTTGACGAGGAACCCCATCGTAACAACGAGGTCAAGTCAGTATGTTACGTCACGAAAAGGAACTCTTTTACATTGTGACGTCGACCCAAAATTTTAAAACTTTACAATTTGATCATATTTTATGCTCGAGCCAACAAAATAGCTTTTATAAGCTCGATTGAGACCCAGAAAAGATTTTATATCATGACGTGAATGTGTTTATGATATGACTAGATGTTTGAATGATTTATTTATTGAATATTTGACAATAGTTGCTTCGGAAATGGATGTGGCATCCTGTAGCTCAGACTCGACGACCGGGTCGAGTGAGGGGTGTTATAATGTCACCCTTCTGCTAGTGAAGAGCAAGAAAAGTCCGACACCAGCATCGACAACAACAATCATCAGTAAAAGTGGAAGGAGTTTTCTTTTTCCTCTTTTGTTATTTTATTTAGTCTTAGTTTGTTGTCTTTGTTATTCTTTTGCTGATTTTGAATTGTGTAGCAATAAGGGCATTGTTTTCCTTTAAGTTGGGGGGTGTATGTTTAAGTTGTTGTTTTATTTTTCAATTGCCTTTATTTTCCAAGATGTTGTTTTCAGATTTTGGTGTTTACAAGTCATCTAGGTTGCAATGGAATCATTTTTTTTTTATTTTGGTTTTGTTTTAGTGAGGGTGCTCAACAATAAGAAATTTTGCATAAAAATGATAACTTTCGTGTATGAGTGAGCATTTAGTAATTAAAGTTTCTAATGCTAACCGAATTGTGGTGCGAGTGTGAACTTCAGTGATTGCACATAAGTTCAACCATGAAATTTTGATTTCCTAAAGAAATCAAGACATGCATGAAGGTTTAAGTCTTTGGAATTGACTTAATAATTTCCTTGAGGCAAAATCTTAGGTGGCTTAGTAATTTAGAGGAGATTTAGGTAATTTTTGATGGATCGTTTAGCCTAACTTGTTGATTATCATCTCTAAAAATCCCACTTTGAGCTAAATGTAGGGGTGAGCAAAATCCGATTCGATTCAAAAAACTCGATAAAAAATTTAAATTTTGAATTATATAGTTTGAGTTATTTGAGTTAATCGAGTTATTCGAATCAACTCGAATAAAAAATTAAGTTTTTCGGTTTAACTCGGATATAAATTATACAATTCGAGTTATCCGAAAATCCGAATAAGAAAAGGTAAAACTACGTCGGATAAATATTTACCCTTTTCTAAAGTTAAAAGTCAAAACATTAAGTTAAAAGGTAAAATTATGTCATTTTGATAAATGTTTACCCATTAAGTTAAAAGGCAAAACTATTATATTGTTTATGTAGTCAAATAATCTTGTACTTCGTTTACTAGTTAAATAATCGATCCATGTAAACGCAACATTGAGTATAAATAATAGGATTCGTTAACTCGACTCGATTCGAAATTTTTTGACTCGATTCGATTCGATTTGAAAAAATTTCAAATTGATTTCGATTGCAAAAATAGAATTCGTCAACTCAACTAACTCGAATTTTTTTGACTCGATTCAACTCGACTCGATCGAATACTCACCCCTAACTGAATGGCATATTTTTATTGACTTAACAATACATTAAGTAGCTATTCCCTTTTTGTGTAATCCTCTTTATTTTCTATCAAATCTTAGATTCAGTTTGTCTTGGATATCATCGTGCTAACGTTTGAGGGAGTTTAGAGAGGGGTAGCTTTTTCACATTGAATGTTTCTAGTGTCAAATCATATGCAATTGTATACTCAAATTTATCTCAACTATGATTTCTTGTTATATTTTCATTCGTTCCAAAAAAAATCTGTGATCAGTTTGTCTTGTAATGTTACTATTGAGAATATAGTTGTAAATGGGAAAATTGAGAAGAATTGGGTAACCTTGAGGGATATATTCATTTGTAAAGGGTTAAAGCATAAACATTCATGAGGTCCAAGGCAAGCTAAGTTTTAAGGGCGTTAGCCTATAATTTTTCATTTTAATCCATACTTTGAACCTAGCCACATTACAACCATGTGAAGACTTATTGATCTAGATCGTTATACCAACTACATTAGTGGAGAGGGGTTATGGAGTTCAACTTATGAAGGTATGAATTGAACCTTCGGATTGTTGCTTAGCTTAATCTAAGGAGTAGGGATTGATTGGGAAGAACTATTCACACACCAAGGGGAAGTATTCAAATCATGGCTTTGTTAATTATAAAAATATTTAATTTAATATTTATCTTAAATATTTTCAAATTAGATTTTGAATTAAGATTAAATTTTAATACATATTAATTCTAAAATATATTTTAAATTTAGTCCTATATTAATTTGAGATAAATTGTATTAATCAATATTTCAAATTTATTTGAAATTTAAGTTGAAAACTTTAGAATGATATTGTTACTGATACCAAAAGAAATTTCATGGACTGCAAAATCACAATAAAATATACCTTAATTAACCATGCATAGCATAGACGTAGAGGCAGAAACAAAAGAAAATCATCATCGAAGTGAAATGGCTCCCACCGAGGAAATTAACTTTTTAAAACAATCAATAAATTGGCAACAAAAGATGAGTTTGGTAGGGGTGCAGGTCACAAACTCAATAGTCAATTAGTCCAGAAGATGTACTTTATATTATTTATTCATATCAATGACAATGGCAAAGGGCAAAGAATCCAAGACAATTATTATTATAAAAGGGAGATACTTTACGGGGTCTTACAATTTCAAAGCAGCAATTGCTTCAGGTTTAAAATCAACCCTAAGACTCAAAACTCTCCTAACCTCAGCAGGGGTCAGTCTCCAGGTCATTGGTCCTGAGTTCTCACCCCAGAAATCCAGAATTTCAGAAACCTTTTCCAAGTTCAGGATCGTTGCCATTTGCGTAAGACGAGCAAATTTGTCTCTCACTGTCTTCTGTGTCATCCCCGAGAAATGGCTTACCAAAGCTCTCGTATCTCTGTCAAGCTGAAGCCCTCCGAGCTGACTAAACCTTTTCTGCATCATTATCACTTCCAGCCGCTTCACGATGAATTCAAGCACCAAATGTACAAATGCATCGTAGTTGTTACCAGTCATTAGAGGTTGGAGCCAAGCCACATTAATTTCAACCGCATGAAGAAGCCTCTGTACCCACGGATCATTTACCTCGTTATTTGCATATTCAGACTCTGATAGTTCATAGCTGATGGTTGCTACACTGTCTAATACTGGGCGGATTCGAGGTGTCACAGTTGCCACAAGTTGTTCCATACCAGCATTCAAGGCTTGTTTGAAAGTGTTGCTTAAGTCAGCCAGCTCAGACAAACAAGATTTCACCTTTTCCCTTTCAGCTGGTGCAGGAAACACCTGAAGAGAATGCAAAACAGTAAATACAGTGTGGATACTTAGATAACAACACAAGCTTGAAAAACAGGTCAATGTACATAAGCACCAGCAACAGAAGCAAAATTGAGTGTGTTCCAAGAAACTATTTATCACAAGCCCTGAATTCATCAAGAGAAAGTACAAAAGTCACCACAAAACTCTTATCATATCATATAGCAGGGATCACTGTTTGGTACCAGCATAATGTATTTAAGTTCTAGCATAGTTAGCATTGGACCAATCTGCATACGTTGATTCCAATAACAAAAATACAGACTGCAAGAAACAAGATATCAAAGCTTTTCCAGTTAGTCTGAATTCCTAAACTGCACTTTTTCTCTTTTTAGGTGCATGAACCATTCAGTCATATGCTCAGCAAGAATTGGCACCAAAGCTGGTTCAAGAAAAAACAACCTGAGAATATTATGAAGTTCTAACTTGCAAAATCTCCAATAGCATGGCATTCTCTAGTACAAAATCTTCAAGAACTTTTGGATACATTAGGACTAACCAGTTAACTTCTTAAATAATGCACAACTATAAAATGGATTACAATTTAATATATTAGGGAATATAAAAGCCCAGTTTTGAAACTTTATCATGTATTCAGCATCCAACTTAAATCGATTACAATTGATGAAGTTGTCCAATTTGAATATAAGTCATAAGAAACTCAATACTTAACTAGCATCAGTAGCACCACCAAATATTCTCCCTAAGGTGTAGTCCAATATTAACAACAAAAACAAATGAGCCTAAAATGTGGGCAGAAAAAATAAGTAGCAACAAACAAGACAACAAACTTGGGCTGAAATTTGTTCCATGTCATGCACCCAACCTAAACACTAATACGATAAGTGGGAAGGCCTAACTTGAGTATAAAGCCACATCAAACACGATACTTAACTAATTGAAGATAACATTGCTTAACAACTTATATAAAACGCTTCAAAATATGTCTACAAAAGGATAAGGCTTTGTCTTCAATATAGAACATGGGAGTAGTTTGGTCAGTGATGGAGGGGTGCATTTAAGCATCAGAATTGTACATCTTTTAAGCCAAAAAAAATTTATATGTACCTGCATATCTCTGTGGGATTTGACCTACTCAAATGACCCTATGTTAAGTTTAATGAAGCACATCCGATTCGATTCACTAGAAAATCCATATGAATTTGTTCAGAGACTTGGTTTTATTATGAATTGTTGGTGTACCTATCAATACACAATCAAATCAATGAGTATTGTACAATGAACTTCAATACGCTTGTGGTTAATTTGGTCCAGGCCGAATTAAAATTTGATTAAACCTAATTATCTAAAATACAATTTTAATAGTTTTTTTTACCCAAAAGAACTTATAAACATGAAACCTAAATACTTTAAATCTAAAAATAAAAATTTTAGGCTTTTTCTTAGCAAGATAACATGAAACCTTTTATTTAAAAATATATACTACAAAACAAGCATGGTTTCTATTTCTTTTACAGAATGACTCAATTCTATTAATATGTAGTATAGATATAATATTTTTGGTTTATCTTACATGTGTATATATGTTTCTTTTAGTTAATTCTAAATTTGTTACCGCAGCTTAAGATATGATACTTGATACTAGAAAATGAGATTTCGATTCATGAACATATCTTGGGTTAACAAATATAGTTGCATATATAATAGCATTGTTCATGGTCATTGCACTAGTGAATTTTTCCTTTGTCTTACACAACTTTCTCTTTAATACTATAATCATAGCTCAAGAAACATTTTTGATGACATTAGAGTTATTTATTACATTTTCAGCCTTAAACTCATAATAACATTAAAAAAAAACTAAATCTGTACCTTTCAGCCTTAAACTCTTATGCTTTTGCATGATGATATTAGTCAGGTGGCTAAACAAAGGCTTTGTTATGGTTAACTTTTTTTGATGTTTTATCCATACAGAACAAAAAATATAAAAAAAGTTCAGAAAACTCACTCAGAGTTTCTACTTTCCCTCCAAACCAATCTTTCCTTGAAAGTTGAATTCTCACACATTTGTTCCCATTCAAAATACTCGCACTGATACATCTTTCCTACATACCCTCAAAACTCAGCCTAACACCGGATGTACCAAACTCCCTAAGTATTAAGTTTATCAAAAGATTACCCAGTTCATACAATCATAACAACAAGATCCAACCATTGGTAGCTAAATGATGTAAACTTTAATTCATTAAGCAAGCAGATAATAATGATCCTTTTATGAACTTTATTTTAATAGTTTATTTCCTCTTTCCCTCTCTTTGTCTGTGCCCCACTGTCCCTATGAACCTTGTCTCTAGATCTGAGCTTTCTTAAACTGTAATTATTGAGAACCATCAATGTTTTTATAACTCCTAAAACCAGAAAGAAATAAACTATATACTTGAAATAAGTAAACAAAAATCATGGAAATTCACTAATATGCCGCAGGTGATAAAATTGTATGCAATTAGATGCATGAACAAATTAGAAGAACAAAAAGCAGCTAAAGCACTAACCTCGGCACACTGCTCTTCAATTTCATGTTTTAGTTTCAGGACATACTCACTGCTAAGATCTATATTATTCAGTGCCGTAGCTATCTCGGTCCCAGTCTTTTGAACACCAACACCACCCAAGAACAGCTTTGCCCCAAGATTTGGTTCTCCTAATTTCAGTTGCAAAGCTTCATAGTATTCATTATTCAGCAAACTACTAGCACTGCTCAGTACCGCAACCACGGAGCTAATATTAGTAGTAGAAATTGCCCTTCGCAAGCAACTTTGCAAAACATAGAACACATCATCCACCATTGAAGTAGTAAGGCTATCAGATACATGTTCATCAATCCCTATTGCTTTCCTCACATTTTCCACCATAAAGAATCCCTCCAAAATCACGTAAAAACCAGTAAAATCTTGAACAACTTTGCTAAAACTTCCTGCCCTAAAAGCTTTAGTGGCCCGCTGGACTAAATCTGGATCCACAGTTGGCATCCCCTTGATCTTTGAGATCATATATTCTGTGTAATCTTCACCAAGTTGCATCAAGGACAGTATTTCTTCTAAATACAACTCAATCTCCCTCGGATTGGGTCCTTCGGGTGCTCCAACTGTTAACAAATGATTATTCTGAGCATTGATCTCAGAAGACAACTTAGCCAATTTCCTAAATTCCATATATTTTTTCAAAATCAAAGAACCCCTTGAGTCACATTCCTCTTGTAACTCAAAAATTGCATACGCCACTCCATCTTCTCCACAAAGACTCCTTAAAATCTCATCATTTTCCTCGACAGCCAAAACAATATCTTTAAACAAATTAGTCAAACACCCAACAAAATTTACTTGATGGTTCTGATTTTGTCCATGGCTCTGTTCCATTGACTCAATCAAATGCTCATATTCTAATCTAGATCTCATCCCAATCACTTTCTTCAAATACCCAACATAAATTTGCAAGCCTTCTTCCTCAAGCCCCAAGGGCGAATAAAGCTTAATAAATCTCAAAATCGTAGGATGATCCCTTTGATCCACGGCTGCCGTTAGTTTCTTCTTTACAATCCCTTCCAGCAGCTTCTTCGAAGCTAACAACTGTTCCCTTTGGTCGAATCCAGAATCCTTAAACTTATCATCGATCTCCAGAAACGTCCGTACGTATTCGGTGGCTGACTCGTAATCCTCAGCGTCGAGAGCGTTTTTGACGCCATCGATGCAATTCCCCCTCTCTACAATGGCGTCAATGCGGCGGAGCGTCGAGTTAACGCGGGATTGAGTGAGGTCGAGTTCGCGGACCTTGCGGCTGACTTGGTCGGCGAGGTCACAAGTGGAGGTGATGTTGGAGAGCATGTGATCGGATTCGGCCTTGACGATGTCGAGAACGTCAGCGGATCTTTGGAGGTTGTTGAGAGTCTTGTCGAGGTTGGAACGCTGGGAGAGGAGGGTGTCGAGGTCTAGATCGAGGGCTCGCTGGTAAGCGACGCACTCGTGGAGGAGACGCGTCATGGCTCCCACGTCGGTAAGGGAGCGGACGTAGTCGAGGGCCTCGGGAGTGCCGAATTTAACGGAGGTGTCATTGCGGTGCTCCGCTGATTCGGGTGGTTTGGGGACGGAGCTGGTCCTCATCAACGGCATTTCTTTCTTCCCTCAATGCTAACCTTACTAGGGACGTTCTGACTCAGATTTAGCTTTGTTTTTCGACTTTACGCATTACCATGATAACGGTTTGCTTAACTGCTATGGCCAATGTTTTTAAGGGTAAACTACCCGTTAGTCCCTCTAAAATTACCAGTTCCTATTTTAGTCACATTAAAATAAAATTTATCAATTTAAGCGCTGCTGTTAATAACTTTGAGCATTCTGGCCACTCTTCCGTTAAAAACCAAACATAATTCTGACTGTACTTGTCAAGTACATGTCATAATTTAAATTCCTTAGGGAATTTAAATCATTTTACCCAAAACTATTGTATTTCAATGTCATCTACTACTGTAGCAGCAGCTCTTCTCCTCTCACTCTCACCACTATACTCATCTCTACCATCACTTCCCAATACTCTTCTTCCCCACCAACGCCTTAATCCTCCGTTTGGCACTCCGCATGCGCTACTTACCACGCGACATCATATCATCGCGACGGTGCTTGCGGGTATGAGGACCTCGTCAAGGCTGGTTATAGCATGGTCACAAGTCCCTACATATCAACGATATGAGTAACGTGGTTGCCGATTTAGAGCCTCATTTTGAGCAAGATGTGTGTTCAGAGGAATCTTATGATTTTAAAGAAACCCAAGATTGTAGTTTATCTCCTGATTTGTTACGGATGGTTAAGCAAGATGAGAAACAGATCCTACCTCACAAAGAACCAGTAGAAGTTGTGAGTTTAGGGGACGAAGTTGACAAAAGAGAGGTGAAGATTGGAACCTGTATCTCTGTAGAAACGAGACGAGATCTCATTGATTTGCTTCAAGAGTTTAAGGATGTGTTTGCATGGTCGTATCAGGATATGTCCGGTCTAAGCACTGATATCGTGGTACACAAGCTCCCTATAAAAGAAGAACGTAAACCAGTCTAACAAAAGCTTCGAAGAATGAGACCAGATATTCTCCTAAAGATAAAAGAGGAGCTCTAAAAATAGTTTGATGTCGGCTTTTTACGAGTGGTGGAATACTTAGAATAGGTGGCCAACATAGTGCCAGTTTCTAAAAAGGTCGGGAAAGTACACATGTGCGTCGACTATCGGACTTAAACAAGGCTAGTCCAAAAGATAATTTCCCGCTACCTCATATCAACACCTTGGTGGACAATACAGCAGCTCATTCTTTATTCTCTTTTATGGATGGTTTTTCTGGGTACAACCAAATAAAGATGCATCCTAAGGATATGGATAAAACTACATTCGTCACCGTGTGAAGAACCTTTTGCTACAAGGTTATGCCATTTGGATTGAAAAATGCAGGGCTAATATATCAAAGGGCTATGGTAACGTTGTTCCATACATGATGCACAAGGAAATTGAGGTTTATGTCGACGATATGATTGCAAAGTCTCAAACAGAAGAGGAACATGTGGAAGTTTTAATAAAGTTGTTCTTAAGATTGAGAAAGTTCCAGTTAAAGTTGAACCCAAATAAATGTACTTTTGGGGTTACTTCAGGAAAGTTGCTAGGCTTTGTGGGCAGCAGAAAGGGAATTGAAATTGATCCCGATAAGGTCAAAGCTGTACAAAAGTTACCACCACCACGTACTCCAAAGGAAGTCAGGGGGTTTCTAGGGAGGTTGAATTATATCTCTCGGTTCATCTCACAACTAACCGAGAAATGTGATCCTATCTTCTGTCTTCTCAAGAAGCACAACCCGGGAGTTTGGGATGATAAATGCCAAAAGACTTTTGACAAAGTCAAACAATATTTATCCAATGCTCCAATTTTGATGCCTTCGAATCCAGACAAGCCTTTGATCTTGTACTTGGCCGTATTCGAGAACTCTATGGGATGCATATTAGGCCAGCATGATGAGTCGGGAAAGAAAGAAAGAGCAATTTATTATCTCAGCAAGAAATTCATAGAATGCGAGATAAGATATTCTCCAATTGAGAAATTATGTTGTGCTCTGGTTTGGACTACCCGAAGGTTGAGGCAATACATGTTATATCATACGACTTGGTTGATTTTAAAATTGGATCCTCTCAAGTTTATGATGGGGTCAGGTGCATTGAATGGAAGGATATCCAGATGGCAAATGCTGCTTTCTGAGTTTGACATAATCTATGTGAACCAGAAGGCGATAAAAGGGAGTGCAATAGTAAATTTTCTGGGCAGCAGAGCTCTCGAGGACTATGAGTCATTAGATTTTGATTTCTCAAATGAAGATCTAATGTATGTAGCAACCACGGCAAAAGAAGTTTCAGAGGAGCAACCATGGAAAATGCATTTTGACGATGCTTCAAATGCTATTGGCAAAGGGATTGGGACAGTTCTAGTATCCCCGGAAGGAGATCATTATCCCCTCACAAGCAAGCTTGACTTTGATTGTACAAACAACATGGCGAAATATGAAGCATGCGTCATGGGTATTTGAGCAGTTATTGACCGCAAGATCAAAATTTTGGAGGTGTACGGGATTCTGCGTTGGTAATTTATCAACTCAAGGGTGAATGGGAAATGAGAGATTCCAAATTGATGGGTTATCAAAAATTAGTTCTCGAGCTAATCAAATAGTTTGAGGACATCACCTTTCATTACCTCCCGCGAGAGGAAAATCAGATGGCCGATGCTTTGGCTACTCTTGCTTCCATGATCATGGTCAATAAGCAAGAAGATATGAAGCTCATTCAAATGAGTATTTACGAGGTTCCGGCTCATTGCTTCAACATTGAAGGAGAAGAAAAGGATTATCACCCTTAGTATCAGGAAATTTTACAATATGTAAAAGACCGTAAGTACCTTAAGCAAGCCACCGAATATGAAAAAAGAACATTGAGAAGGCTTGCAATTGACTATGTCCTTGACGAGGATATATTGTATAAAAAGAGAAAATATCAAGTCTTGTTGAGGTGTGTTGATTCTATTGAGGCCAAGAAAATCTTAGAAGAGGTTCATGAAGGGGTTTGTGGAACACATGCCAATGGTTTCACGATGGCTAGACAGATTATGAGATTTGGGTATTACTGGTTAACCATAGAAGGAGATTGCATTAAATATGCTAAAAAATGTCACAAGTGTCAAATTTATGGAGACAAAATTCATGTACCTCCTTCACCTCTCTATGTTATGACTTCCCCATGGCCTTTTTCTATGTGGGGCATGGATGTCATCGGACCAATCTTGCCAAAAGCTTCTAATGGGCATAAGTTCATTTTTTTGGTCATCGATTACTTTACTAAGTGGGTGGAAGCTGCTTTCTACGCCAGTGTCAAGAGATTAACGATCAGCAAATTCTTGAAGAAAGAAATTATATGGAATGCTAGAGAAAATCATATCCGACAATGCTTTGAACCTGAATAATAGCACAATAGCAGAAGTCTGCAGGCAGTTCAAGATCAAGCAACATAATTCAGCATCGTATCGCCCGAAAATGAACGGAGCAGTAGAGGCAACTAATAAAAACATCAAGAAAATCATTGAGAAAATGACAGAGACTTACAAAGATTGGTATGAGAAGTTACCATTTGCTCTCTACGCTTATCGAACGTCTGTCAGAACGTCTACCGAGGTAACACCTTTCTCATTAGTATATGGAATGGAGGCAGTCCTACCCATTGAGGTCGAAATTTTTTCCCTCCGGGTCTTATCAGAAATGAAGTTAGATGAGGCAGAGTGGATCCAATCAAAATATGACCAACTAAACCTAATTGACGAGAAAAGGTTGAAAGCTATCCAACATGGCCGGATGTACCAGAAACGGATGATTTGAGCTTATGATAAAAAAGTTCGCCCAAGAGAATTTCATGAGGGTATCTAGTGTTGAAAAAGATCATTCCTATGCAAAAAGATTTTCGAGGCAAATGGATGTCAAATTGGGAAGGCCCATATGTGGTAAAGAAAGCTTTCTCTGGAGGAGCTTTGATTCTGGCTAAGATGGATGGCAAGGATTTTTCAAACCCCGTAAACTCAGATTCAGTAAAGAAGTACTTCGCCTAAAAAAATTGAGTTGAAAACCCATAAATGGCGGCTCGAAGAAAAGGTGGGGCCGAGATGAAAACCCGCAAAAGGCGTCTCGAAGCCTAAGGAGATTTGAACTAAAAACCTGAAAGGGCGGTTTAGATTTGGATCAATGATCAGGCATGAAATGAGCTTCTTTCTCAGAAGTAACAATATGGAGAGACGTTGCATCTTGGGTATCAACAGAGTGCAATAATTTTCATGGGTACACATCAAGCTCAAAGTAGTTCTCAGCAAGTTTACTCGAGGAAGTTCATACATTGATATATAGGGCATCTAGTTTTATTTTCTTGTTGCTCACTTTAGCAATTCTTGATCAATGTTTGCTAGTCTTTAACCATCATTTGTTATCTTGGTTGATGTTTTGATTAATGTTTAATGTTTTCTCATTTATCTCCATTCAAACGCAATCGCCAATAAATTCAACCTTATCCATTTTTATAACCCTGCTCAGAGCATTCTTTGCATTAAAATAATGGTTAATGGACTTGATGATATAAGGTATAAAAAGATTTTTGCATATTACTTTAGGAAATTTTAAATAGTACAGGGACCTGAAACAAGACCGTTAGTCGGAAATAACCGAATCTAAGGGTTGAAGGGATCCTGAAACGAATAAGTTCAGCTTATTATTATCTTTTCGGATTTCATATCAAGAACACCAAACTTTAAGGAAAAGCATGGTGACACATCGATGTTAGAACTTAGGCAAATGACGATCAGTGATGACCTAATGACTAAAACAATAAAAAACCATTTTTAAAATGACATCTTTGCATGCATATCAGCACATTCATGCGCATTTAGATAGGAGCATTTGATTCATTCAAATCATGGCATCCTAGTTACATGGCCTAGATAGAGGCCCATAAAATAAGTTTTACAGGTCATATCCTCAGAGGATGGCGATAGAACGACAAATCTTTTACCCCTAAAGCTATGAAGGTGCAGATTGAAACCGCAATTGTAAATCTCATACACCTAAAGCTGTAGAGGGGCAGAATGAAGTCACAAGGACGAATCTTATGCTCCTGAAGCTGAAATGAAGTGAAGTTGCAACCTCAAATCTCTTACCCTAACCATAGGGCAGATTGAAGTCAATCCAATCTTTTACCCCGATCATGGGGCAGATTGAAAGCAATCCAATCTTTTACCCTAACTAGAGGGTAGATTAAAGACCATCCGATCTCTTACCCCGATTATGGGGTAGATTGAAAACTATCCAATCTTTTACCCTAATCAGAGGGCAGATTAAAGATAATCCAATCTTTTACCCTTAAAGTTATAGAGGGGCAGATTAAAGCTACAAAAGCAAATTTTATACCCCTAAAGTAATAGAGGGGTAGATTAAAACTTACAATAATAGACCTCAATCTTTATTGAAGATACAGAGAAGTAGACCGAAAGATGAAGTTACGAGCACCAAATCCCTAAAGTGTTAGTGGATTGAATCAAAGATTACAATGGTGAACCTCAACCTCCCTGAAGTTATAAGTAGGAATTGAGTGAAGCTATAGTAGCAAATTTTGTTTCTTTGGAATCGACTTAGGGCAATGCAAAATCGCGACACTTAATCTTACCTTCCTAAAGTTATGGAGAAGCGGATGCAATGAAGCGAAGGGTGAGCTACTTTAAGAATAAAGGCTAAAGAGACCAAATCCAGTGGGACCGTACAAAGTTGATAATCTTTTTTAGTCTTTGCTCTGTTCCTGTTACACAGCAACGGGCAATGAGGGGCAGCTGTAGAAGCCCAATTTGTCCGGGCCTCTACAATCCAAATTTTATTATTTTATTTATTTATTAAATAAATAAACAAATAAAGAAATAATAGAATTAAAAAATATACAAACCCAATTTCATAAACCAAAGCCCAAATATACCCAACCCAAACATTAAACCTAAACCAAATTCAAAAAAATGTCCAAATACAAAATATCCCAAATCCATTACAAGCCCAATACCTTTTTTAAAAAAAAAACTACCCAAACAAATCCAATTTCACAAACCCTAAAAAACTAAACAAACCCTAGCCTTCTGTAAGTGTCCAACCGCCGCCGCCAGCTCACCCACGCCGTCACCACCGTCGTTGGCGCTGGTTCCGTCGGATCCGAACTCCACCTCGCGCACGTCATCGAAAAATTCGAAAATTAGGTGTAAAAAATATGCTATAAATACAGTAGATGTAAATGTAATTTTTCACACACAAAGAAATATATACGAGGAAAATATATGAAATTAAAGGGAAAAGTCACAAAAGAATTGGAAGAGACTCGATTTTTACCATTGGTGTTGTTCCATCTCCACCATCGCCGTGTCTACTCGTCGGAGGCTCATCGAAATTGGTTTTGGTGAAGAGGAGGTCAGATTTGGGGTGGATGGGGTAAAAAACATTGAGTGTTTTTGTTTATTGAAAATCCGACTATCATGAATGGTGGTCGAGAGTGACGGTGACGATGGTGGAATGATGGAAGGCACGCCACCTATCATGGTCGATCGACCTATAGAAAAATTGAGGTTTGATTTTTCTAGGTAGCATAACCTGTTTGGAGAAGGAAAGAGGAGAAGATAAGGGAATTATAAAAATAAAAATGGGTTTTGTTTTTAATAGAAAAAAATGGGTTGTTTTTTAAATGGAAATAATCAAATTTTCTTTTATTTGTTATGGTAAAACTCAAACCCACGTGAAATGGCAGTGTAAATGGCAGGGTACTTGTCCTTTTCTTTAAAATGGGGTTAATTTTCCATTAGGCCCCCTTTTTCTTTTAATTGTTTTAATTAGATTTTTTTGTTATTTTTAATTTATCCCCATAATTTCGTCTAGCTTTTAATTTAGTCCCTAACTCAAAAATATTTCAGAGGACGCCATGTGTCATTTTTTGGGTTTATTACCCATGAAGTCTTGATTTATTTTAAAATCATTTTTTTGACCCTCAAAATTTTCAAAAATTTAAATTTGACCCCCAAATTTTTAAAAAATTCAAATTTCACCCCTAAATTTTTCAAAAATTCAAATTTAATCCTTAAAATTTTCCAAAAATTCAAATTTAACCCTTAAAGTTTTCAAAAATTAAAATTTAACCCCGTTTTAATGTAATTTTTTTTCTCTTTTTTTCTTCCATATATGCATATGTGTATTATTTCATTTTATTATAATTTACGTATGTATTGTTTTTTTTTGTATTATGTATACTTATAAATCCTGTGTATACTTTTGCATGACATGTAAATTTGATTTTAAAAAGAAATACAAATTATTTTAATAAATTAAGGCAATGTCTTTTATCTCGAGAATTTGAAAAATTATGTCCTAACTCACTGGGTGTGGTTTTTTCTTTGAATCGGGATAATTGAATATCCTTTTAAGTTTTAAATACTAGTTTCTTTTTGAAAACTTGTCATTTTAGAATATTCAAATTGTTATGTCCTAACTTATTGGATTTGACTTTTTCTCGATTAACTCGAAATAACGAGCTTTCTTTGAAAACAAAACTTGTTTTAGAAATAGAATAAATTTGACATTCATGCATTTAAGGATCGCGATTTAAATTTTTTTCGAATTTTTAATTTTCAACAAATAAGAATTTGAATAATCGATTAGGTACCAATTTTGGGCGTGTAAATATGCTAATCATTCCTTATGCGTAACCGATTCCCGAACTCGTTTTATGGTTTCAAAGACCAAATTTTTTTTTCAAAAAATCTCGAAAGGTGACCCAATTACACTTGTTTTAAAAAATTATTGGTGGGGACTCCATTTTTATTTTCTAAAATATAAATCGAGACTTATTTTTGTTTTTTTTCAAAAAATGGTTTCGACAGTGGCTAATAACCTTTCATAACATATTGATAACATAAGTTATCTTTGCCCTTTAAAGAGTTTACTGATAACCTTATTGTTCTCTTATTCATCATTATGTTCCCACTTTTAGTGGTCCATGATCATATATTTCATTTTCTTTATGTTTGCATTCACTTTTGGGAATGCGCCAAATTTAGTAGGACGAACTTATAAATGTCCTGCTAGATTATTTATTCTATAATCACCATCGCAAACATGCATGGATTTTAAATCAAAATTCATCTATTCATGTTGTCATGATTAGTTTTAAATTATAATAAATATGATATAATAAATAAATCATAGAAAAACATACATAAATATCTTTAACATCATCGTTATCACCATGGTTATTATCATGAGCACTGAGTAGTTAAAGGCTCTAGTGATTACTCATAGTGCGTCGACCTCAATTGACGACTGAAAAAAATTAAATGAGAATCGTGCTGATAACATGTTATAAAATAAAAGGATAGAGAGTAAAGAACAAAAAAGATAGGAGAGCAAAAGAAAGAACTTATTTTGTTGATCAATAGAAGTATATTACAATGCTTCTTCAATGTCTATATTTATAGACATAAAAAGTATAAATGGAATAAAACTCTAATTCAAATGACAATTAGAATTTAAACTTCATCCAAAATTATCTTGATCTTGATGAATATTCACTTAATAAAATATTCGTAACAATATTTAAATAATTAGATTTTAAACTTCAAAAACAAAGTTTTATTATTTATAATTTTAAATAATCAAATATATATAATAATTTATTTTAAAAAATAAAATTATCTATTTGATTAGATTTTTAGCATAATGATAAAATAGCCCCTGATATTTGGATGTTGGGTCATTTTGACCATTAATGTTTTTTTAAGCATTTTCACATCTAACTATTGTTTTTTGATCAAATTAGTCTGTTTTTAATGGTGATATTAATGTGGCCGTTGATTGACTAACGGTTCCCATAACAATTGACGTGATGATCCATATATATTTAAATGCTGACGTGAAATTATTTTATTTTATATATCAAGTCAGCAAATAATTTTAAAATTATTTTTTAAAATTATTTTAAAATCATCATGATCATGTTTCCTTCATCATGATCAGAGAAAAAACCATTGCCAACTTGTTTAAAACTTGCGTTCACTTTCCCTTCTTTGCAGCTTATCATCTCAGCAAGTTACATTTTTTTAAGTCTGTTAATCTTTATCTTTGATTCTTTTTGCTTCTTTAGTTTTAACTTTTTGAAATTTTTTATTGGGTATTTTCTTGTAAGATTGGAAATAGGAAAAAAAAAAAGTGGTTAGATTTGGGTAATTAAGAATTGGGTTTTCCCTTTCTCGTAATTTATTTTGGCTTGCGGGTTGCGCTTAATTGGAATTTTGGGGAAGAATAAAAGCTTATTCGTTGTAATTTGATAGTATAATTTGTTTTTGTTTTTTTTTTTTGGGGGGGGGGGGGGTTTGGAGCTTTGATTTGTAGTTGGAATAGGGTTAAAGTTGTGGTTTATTTTTTTAAATTTTTTTTTTAGGTTCAATTTTATTGGGTTTTGGATCTTCTGGTTAATTTGGCTTTGAAAAAAAATGGAAGTTAGAGATGGAAACGAAGCTCGTCCATTTTATGGTATGATGAATCCAATGAGTTTGCCGACAGTTGGGAAAATGACATTGCAGTGGGATTTGAATGATTGGAAATGGGATGGTGATCTTTTCATAGCTAACTCTATAAATCCAGTATTTGTTGATAGCATGGGAAGTTAAATTTTTCCCAAACGGGACTTGGATTCCAGGGAATTCGTCCAATAGTTCATCTTCATGCTCTGAAGAAGTGAATCTGACAACTGACGGGAATGGAAAGAAATTAATGGGAAGAAGACAATGGGGATACAGTTTTTTAGGTTGAGGACTGTGGGGATGGAAAAAAACTAGTGTGAAGAAGACAATGGAGATGGTGATGATGATGTTCGATGGAAAAAAATCAATGGAGAAGAAGAAATATGATGATGAGAAAAAAGAAACCCATAATTTTGGGGTAAAGTTTAAGGTTTTTGATCGGGAAAAGAAATTGTGAAAATTGGAGATTAAAATAATATAATAATTTTATATTAAAAAATAATTTTAATAATTTTAAAGTTATTTATTGACTGATATATAAGATAAAATAGTGTCATGTCAATATTTAAATATATTTGAATGTTCAGTTTATGTTGACTACTAGTCAATTAACGACCACATCAGCATCATCATTAAAAATTGATCAAATTGACTCAAAAAAAATAAAAGTTAAGTATGAAAATGCTCCAAAAATAAACATTAGGAATCAAAATGACTTAATATCCAAACGTTAAGAGCTATTTTTATAATTATGTCTAGATTTTTTAAATAATCAAATATGTAATATGTAATATATATATATATTATTCAAAATTTTATGGTATATTAGATTACATTTTAACATTTATTATCTTTTAAGTTATCATAAGTATATTAAACATTTCTTAAAATTATAATTTAATATTTAAATCATAATTATTTTTAAATTTAATTACCCACCACTAACTCTATAAAATATTATACGTAATAAAAACTCTTTTTTTTCAAATTACAACTTTCATTTTAAAAGATGCATGTTTCTTCTTTTTTTCTTCTTGCTTTTATTAAGTAATTTTATTTGTTTTTATGTTTTAATTAACTTGAATTTTACAATGTTTTAATACATTTACTTATATTTGTCTCTATGTATTTTTAATAACATTTTTGTTATTTTTAATGTTATTCGTTTGTTATTCGATAAAGTAAGATATTGATGAAAGAAATTTTTAAAAAATATATCTTTGTAATCTAAATTAATTTTTAAATAATTTTATCATTATAATTAAATTAAATGAATATTTATCATTACATTTATATATATATTAACATAAGTGTAAAGTTGAGGATTAATTTATTAAATTTTTAAGTTTTAAGATTAAATTAATAGAATTTATAAATAAATTAATTTTTTTATTATGTAAATAAAAAAAAAGGCAACTATTAGTGATTTAAGATTCAAAATATTAAATTTTCATAACGTTAATAATTAAAATAGAAAATTTCAAATTTAAGTGATCAAAATAATAATATGTTGGATAATTACTTTTTTCAGTTTACCTTAAAAAAATTCACCTACAACATAATTGTGACATAATCTAATATATTAATAAGCTCGACTTAAACTATCAAAGTCTATTGGGAATTCTTATACTACTATATAAAATTCATTTGAGTCTCCTATACATTAAAAGTTTATTCAGATCATGACATCATTAAAATTAATTTACCCATAGCTCAATTCAACCCATAAAAAATCAAGCCACCCCTAAAAAGTTTTATGTATCTTTCAATTATTTTGTAGTTGAAAAAAAAAACTTTAAATGATTGTGACTTTTTCTTACAAATCTTCATAGATAATATTCTCAAAAAGTTCATAAATTTTTTATTTGCCATCGTCTCGCTTACGAACTTGATTATTTATGACAATTCAATTCTTTAACACTGATCATTTTTATTTCAATTATAAAAGATACATGAATTATTATTTTTTAGCTAAATTTTTTTATAATCGAGTTTTTTATGAATTGAATAATAAATAAATTAGTTAGTTATTATATAATTTATAAAAATATTAATAAATTAAGAGTAAATTTTACAATATGAATAAACTTTTAATCTATAGTAATTTTTAAGTAGATGATCTAAATTGAAGTTCTTGCTATAGGTACTTCTAGTACACTTGAACCGATTGAAACCAATCCAATTGGGAAGTCTACTTTTAACCAACATCTGTATAATTTAAAAGGAAAAAGAATAATCTTAGCGCCGGGAGGCGCGAAAGTGTTAAGTTAAACGACGTCGTTTCATTTATATCTATAAAATATAAAATGTTCCAACGTCTTCTTTAGCGAGCCCTTCGCAAATGGAAAAACCCTAAAATCATATATTTCTTCTTTTCCAATAACAATTCTCCATTGTTTTTTGTTTAATATTTTATCGACCTTAAGAAAAAAGTTGTTTGAAAATGGCGAAGAAGGTTTCTTCTAGAAGAGAGTTGTTGGAAAGATGGAGAGGCATCGAAGAAGAGGAAGAAGAAACTGATGATACTGATCCTTCTCTACGACGTAGTCTTCACAAGCGCAAGGAAGAATGGTTTCGTTTTTCTTTTTTTTCTCTCTCGTATTTTCTTGTATAATTGCTTCAAAATATTTATTTTTATTATTCTTTTTACTGATCTTGACATTGTCACATTTTTCGTTGTTTTTGTTTTACTGAACTGACTGTTTATTATTGAGAAGAGCTCTGAAAACTGAATTTTGCTCGAAGGTCACATTGGTTTGTGAAACTATTGTGCGAATAATTATGTTAGAGCTGGTGCATTGCTTATTCTTGACCATTGTAGTTCTGCTTTCCATAATTTAAATCAACGGAAGTTAAAAGAATAGATATCCGAAGATTGGTTTTGCATTTGAAAAGTTTTGATTATAAGTTTCAGAAATGGTGGATCTTGGCATTTAGTTTTGTGGCCAATTACGTGACTAATTTATTTTGGAAAATTTTGCTATGAAACTTGAATGTGTTGCTGTTCCTCTTCTTATTTTTCAGTTCTAAAAGCAAATATACTTTAGTTGTTTTAGTCAAGAAGATAACTGCAAATTTGTCCAAAAGGATAACGGATCTTGATTACTTCTTTTTCTATGCAGTTTTATTATTACCTCGTGCAAAGTAAATTCACCATAAATTATTATGTGCATGCTGATGTGATTTTCCTCTTATGTTTGAATTATTGATGTCAATATTATTGAGGTGGTTTTATATTTTGGGAAAACATTTATCGAAGCCTTTTTTTTTTTCTTTCTTTTTTCTCTTAATCATTGGAGGGTCTCTCTATTTTATGTATATGTGTTTATAATATTGACGATTTATTTGTTTTCTCTTGAAAATTTCATTGATAGATGAACTTATCTAGTTACTAAATTCCTTGCATGCTATCACTGTGAAGGTTCTCCTTTTGAGCTTCACTAATGCTTTGTTCTCGGTTTCCTATTTGTTGAGGAAATTGTTTGTAGGTTTCCAGTTCTTTAGGCTTTGTTGCCTTTTAAAGTTTATGAAGCTGGGATTTCTTTGGCCTTTTTCATATGCCAGGTTTGCAGATGCATTCAGTGTGTTGATAAGTTTACCAAAGGAAAATCACATTTGGTGTGGCTCATGGGATATAATGGGTCCTCTCTTGGAAACTTTCTACAATTATTTTAAAGATTACCGCAATGATTCTCCTCTACGGCTTCTATGGAAGAGGATCTCTGAGGAAATGCGCCATTGCATTCAATGTGTTTCTCAGCACCATCAAGCCCAGGAGATGTACAGCACGGAGTATGAGTTGTGTACCATAGGTCCCCTTCTTGATGTGTTGCGGAGCCTTGATGAAGAAAGGGTGACTCAACATTTGAGAGAGATCAATGAAAGATTGGTGCGGCAGGAGTATGATCCTGTATGTGATAATGCTGAGGTTGTCAATCTCATGTATGAGGTATAACTACTCTTCTTTTTCTACTTTCATGTATTATCTTTTGGTACTTGCATTTGACAATTTGCCATCATGCTAACTAGAATAAGGTGAAACTGTTATTTAGTCTTGTTTTTCTTTTTCTTTTTGGTTTATGCTTTAAGAACAAGCTGAAGGTATATGGTGAATGATAAATGATTATTAATGCACAGAGAAAGAGCATGCCAGTCAATTTATCTAGTCCCTGGTGGATGATTAAGTTTCTGTCTCCCTCTCATCTTTACTCCCATCCAGTTGCAAAACTTTTTTGGTGGTTAAGAAGGCGTTGTTTAACATGATACCTATTTTATAGTTAGGCAATGAGCATGGGGCCTTTATTCTAATTGCATTTGCGTTTTGTACATTTTTATGCAATGCTGATGATTTATTGATAATTTAGATATCAACATCTAACACTTTGAAAACCATTATGTTGTTTTTGCGCTTTCTTTGGTATTGTTTCTTTGTAGATTCCAATCTTGGATGAAACTTATCTTTTCCATAAGTAATTTAAAGAGTTGGTTATGAAACATAATATCTAGTTGTTGTTTTTGTTTACCTATTATCATTGTTTTTAAGTTAGTATATAAAGAAAGCCGTACACATGGGAGTTCAGGTTGGGTTTGATCAAACTTGCTGAGTTCCTTTAGTGATAAAAATTTCTGAGTTAATTATCTCATATTTGGTATGTTGACTCTAGCTGATTAGATAGCTCACATATATGTATATTAGCTTTTATTTTGTTTTGCCCTGCTGACTTCTCCTTGCTTCTTGTTTACTGTCTAATTGTTCACAGGTTTTGATGTTTCCCGTCCTATTAGATGATCAGGCCTTGTTTATAGATTTTGAAAAATTCATTGAAGCAGTTGATGATATGCATGAATTGGCTTTGGCTGGGCAACAGTTTCCGGTATTTCACCGTAAAGTTTTTTACGCACCTTTTCTGTCTGTAGTTTTTCATTTTGATCTCCACCTCATCAAGTAGACATGTTTGTCAGGGTGTTTATGCATTGCTTTTTTTCAATAGAAGAGTGCGGACTGTTGGTCATCGTTTAGCAAAATGTATGGGAAAAATGAGGTATTGTTGCTTTGTACCAATGCTAGTATGTTGATTTCCCGTTCTGTTTTTGTTTTATTATTATGCTCATCTGGAATTGTTGTTCTTTTGTTTTATAAAAGAGCATTAAAAAGTTCAAATATTGTCTTCTTTTATTGTACATGGTGCATTCTGTAAGACTGTAATGTTCTGCTTGTCACTGTTAGTTTTTTTCTTTAATTATCTAATCATTTATGTTCATCCATCATTCCTGGAAACCATGGTTTCTATCACTTTAATTTATCACATTTTATTTCCTTATACTTGTTCTGTTTTTATGTAGGAGAGCAATGGATTTGGAACCTTTGCAACCTTTGCTTAAAAAATTCATTGGCTTTTTGGAGAATGAAGTATTGCCTTCACCTTTAGAGACTTCAAGGCCAAGAGCACAGCTGGACCGCATTCCCATATGGCTTGGGATTACATCCTTGTAAGGAAGTAGGGTTAAATTCTTGATCATCTATAACTTTTTATTTTGTCTCCTTTCTCTGTAATGTAATGTTCTTTCTCTGGAGATGAAGGCTTGAGTTCATGGAACCTCCAGCTTTTGAAGAGGGAATACTGGAGCACTATCCCATCTTTCTCGATATTGTGCTCAACCATATCAGTGGTGATTCACCTGAATTTTCCCATGCTGTTAGTTGCTTGAGAGAACTTTTCAAAATGCTTGGTATGAGTCCTTTTTTTTTTCATTTTCCTTTTTTCTTGCTTTTTCCCCAAATAACTATTTATGTTTTTCTACTTTCTTAAGGTTGTAAGCTTTGGCTGAGGGCTACATTATCTCCCAGTGTGATGCGCAACACGTTGTTGGGTCAGTGTTTTCACACTAGAAATGAGAAGATGCATAAAGATATTTTTGATCTTTTCCAGCCATTTTTGCAGGCACATTCTTTTCTTACTTGTCAGTTGATGTTAGCTTTGCTCCATATATAGTTATCATGAAGTTGCTGATGTGTGATAAATTTTATTTTAGTCACTTGAAGCTTTGCAAGACGGGGAACATGAAAAGCAACGCAGGCATTTCCTTTATTTTCTTCTCCACCAAGTTCCTGCGAGCAGGAACTTCAGTGTTTTAACGAGAAAAACTGCCTGCAAGGTCCTTACTATATTCCAAAATATGGTGGATGGAAATGCTTTGTTCTTTCTTATTCTCTCTTTCTTTTTGTTGTAATGGTTCTATTATTGTGCAATTTATTACAAGATTTTATTTTCAGATTGCTCTTCTTATCATACATCGAGGCTACAAGATGAATCCACCATGCCCTCCTTTTGAATGTGCACATATGTGGTATGTGTTATTGAATATCATTATCCTGTACATTTTCAAACCTTTTTTAGGAATCAATATTTGGAGATGGATGAAATGCTGTTATTTAATGTGTTTTGGTTTTTCCCATGCTGAGCTGTACTTGTCAGAGGGGGTTTGAGGGCCTAGATGTTATTGGATGAACATGGATATTGGTGGGAGAGAATGGCGTTTCTATTAGCTAAAGCATGATTATTGTACAAGTTTGACCTTAGTTATTGTTTGCCATGGATAAATATTTGGAAGTTCAATTTTTCTAGCAGCAATAGATGGGAGTACTCTCTCTTAAGTGTCTGCCTGTTCTGAAGCCAAATATCCCCTCTTTTACTGAAGGAAAAAAGTTGTGCTGTGAAGCTTGCAGTCTTGGTACTTATTCTTAGGGCATTTATTAATCTAGCTAAAGGACATACTGTACTGACATATATTTATGCAGAACTCTTTGTTTCATATTGAGGGAGTTTGCAAAGAAACAGATTTATGACTGATATTTCAGCAATCATGCTGGACAGGGGTCCTTCTCTTGTGTCTTCTTTGAAGGATTCTTCACTCTACATTTCCTTGCGCCAGCCTGCCTTTGATCTCATACAAACGATTCTAGTGTCTGATGCTGCTGCCTTGATAACTTCAATGCTGAATTGTTGCATAGCTACAAGTATCGCTAAAAACTCTTCTATTGAGTTAGATGACGAGGAAGGACATGATAAGCTTCCAGTTACTCAGGATGTTGAGAATAGAGATACTGGTTGTTGGAGTGAATTTAGTGCTCAGAGTCAAATCACTTCTCCGGAGTATAGAGAATGGATGTGTATTCCCATGTTGTGGATTGATGTTCTTGTTGATATTGATCCTTCAGTTTTCCCAATATCATTTTCCAAGGCTGTATTATGGGCTCGATCTCGTTTCCCTATGATAGAACCTGAGAATAGTGCTGAAATGGCCCTTGATATTAGAGGTTGGCTTTCATCCTCCGCAGCAGAAATCTCGAGTACATTTGGATGGAAGATACCAACTGGTTCTGATGATGGAGGGGGGAAGGAATCTAAGAACTCAATGAGATTGTCAACAATGTGTCTTCCTTTGATAAAGACTTTCAACAGGTTCTTAGCATGTATCTTCTTTGTCTACAGCTTTTACTTTATAGCAAAACCTGTTATATGTTTTCAATTGTTATCTCTAATGAGAAAATCACATATCCAGTGAAATGCAATTTACAATTCTGGGTGCTCTTTGACAGGTTAACTGCACATTTTTTGATTCGAATGGGGCAAGGGGAACTTCGAAAGCAGTGGTCTTGGGAACCAAGGATGGGTGAAAGCTTGATCCTCTCACTTGTGGACCCAAATGATGTATGTCTAATTGTTGTCTAGATCTCATAAATTAACTTGTATTACATTTATGATATAGATCAAGTGATGAAAAAAGTCTGTTGTGGTTGGCCTTTCAGGATTTGTGCATAAACTTCTTTTTCTTGTTTTGCTGATGCAGAATGTGAGGCAGTTTGGCAAGTGTATCTTGGAACAAGTTTCAAATACACGGGGTCTTGGTTGTGGCTTGAAGTTTCTTTGCTCTGACATTCTTTCTCTATCTGCTGTTTTTTTGGGCTTGAGGCATGCCTTGAGACTTGTAAGTGCTACCCCTGTTGCAGTAGTTCTTAAAAGAAGCACAGTGAGCATTTAGCTATATTTTCTTGTTCATCTAATGTTGTTGGCACAAACTGATTATGCTCTCAGCTTAAGTGCTTTAGATTAAAGGACCTTTCCTGAACTAGGGCTTTTTTGCAATATTATAGATGTTCTGCTACTGTAGATTTACTGCACATTAGTGATTCAATGATGTTGCTACTTCTGCATAGAGCTCAGGCATATTCTGATGTCTTTTTCTTGCACTCTCCAGGTCCAGTTAGATTCTGTTTTATTAAAATTTCAGACTTTGCACCACTTTTTCTTTGTTCTATGCAAATTACTTAAAGATGAGGACTTGCCTAATTCAGAAGTAGCAGAAGATTCTTCCAATGCCTCAAATATCATGAAGTACTCTTCTCAGGGTGGATTTCTTAAGCAGCCACTGTTTGATGCTTTGCCTGCAAACATGGGCAGAAATTACTCAAGTGTTGACCCAAAATTAAGGGAAAATTTCTGTTACTCATTGTCAGAAATTGTATGGCCAGCATTATGCAAGTGCTTGGTAGAAGGGAAGGCATTTATTAATTACAGTCATTGTCAGGTATCATCCTATGATTTTCATTGCATTTCTGTTTCTTTCTTTTCGCAAATTCTTGATTATATTATGGAAGTGCATTTTCATTTAATGCTGTTATGGACGCATCCGAAGAGAGTTAATTACTCCCTTCTGGACTAACTTTTTGGGTCTTACAAATTTACTTTGTATGACCTCGTCATACATTGCTTTTGAATGTGCATTAATGCCTTCCCCATCTGTTTGTATATTTGCCTTTGCACATGCATTGTTGGCTAGTCTTTTGCTGCTATCAAATTATAGAAGAGACGGTCATTGTTCTTGTGTACAGGTAATAAAAGCATTAAATTTCTGTTTAATAACTCCATTTAGCAGGCATAGTTGATATTATTTGTTTCCTTTTCAGATGACTTGTGTTCGTGTGCTTGAGATCCTCCCTGTTCTATTTGGAAGACTCAGTCCATCACTTGTTAGTTTGTTTGGAGATTCTAAAGTAGCATTAGGGAATTTAGTGGATTTCAAATGGCTTCATGATCTTATGGACTGGGGAAAGTCTCAACTTAAGGTCATTGTTGTCTATTGGAAAAAGGCTGTAATATCTTTGCTGAATGTAATCAAGCTATTAAGGAGTGATAGTCCTCTTTTGATGGTTGGGGCTGTTGAAAATCTTATTTCAAGCGGTAAGTTCGTCTTACTGTGTCTTTTAATTTTTTATGTTTCATTTGGATAAAAAAATTGTTTGCATATTTAATTTGGAGTTTATACAAACTGTAAGGATCTATATAGCTATGTAAGAATTAGTAGAGATTAAATATACTTTTGTATTTGAACAAGTGTGGAAAGATAGCATTCAAAGTCCACTCTTTTTTTTTGTATGATAATTTTTTAAATTCACTACTCATTCAAGATCCAACAGTTTATGAATTTGAATGTAACCAACCATAAAATTCATTTTTGCTTAGATTGTGACTATACAAATTTGTACTACATTTTAATTTAAATTATTCTTCTTATTAGATGTAAGTTCCTGGATGCTACTTTGCTTAATCATATTTTTTATTCTCATTTTTTCCCCTTTTTGTCTTTCATGTGATCAATATTGGTCTATTGCTAGGTTTTATTCATGTCTAATATGCTTTTTCAATGTAGATGCTGTTGACATGGATGAATTGACAGAACAAGTATCACGACTTTGTATTACATTATCTAAAGAAGTTTCTTGTGCTATTGGACATTCAACCTTATGGTCAAAAAAATTGTTTTCTGGAGCATCTGTTGAGGGAAGGTACTCTGCACCTGATGTGCAGCTTCCTTCTACTGGAATGGATGTAAAAGTTTCCAATTCTTTAAAATCAGAAAAAAGAATTAATGAAAGTGATCTGATTGTTATTTCCGATGATGAGAAGGAGAAACATATTGCATCTACTAAGTCAGGTCATCAAATGTTGCATGGCCAGGTGGAATTTCCTTCTACTGATGAGCAAGCTGCAGAAACTTACCATGCCAAGAAGGTTGTCCATAGCACTGGTATTGATACTTCAGCGGATCTACTTGAGTCTCCCATGAAAAGAGATTCCCTTGTTTCTCAGACACAGAAACCTGAGAAATCAAGAGTCAAGCCACCACGTTGTCCCAAACTAAAAGGCCCTGATAGTGAGAGGAAAGAAATAAGCTCCAACTCCAGAAGTAGTGTTATTTCATCTCAGAGTAAAGTTGATCAGGAGAGCAAGTTTGATGAATCTGTTAAATTAAACAGTATTAATCAAGGTTGCAAAAAAATAAATTTTGGAACCAAAGATACAATTTTTAGGGAGGTAGTTGCGGCAGATGATCCATTGGAGGCTGCTTTCAGAACTGTAACCGTACAGCCATCACTTCTTGCGAAGTCTGGTCCTGTTGCACCTAAAAGGCAAGTCATTCAACTTAGATCACCTTTTGAAAATAGATCTAGCCTACGCAGGTCCGAAGCTCAGGTTAAAAGGTTCAAGCCTCCAAGACTGGATGACTGGTACAGGCCAATACTAGAAGTAGATTTCTTTGTAACAGTGAGATTAGCATCTGCAAGGGATGATGAGAGTCGCACTGTAAACAAATTAAAGGAGGTCCCTGTGTCATTCCACTCACCTGAACAGTATGTAAACATTTTTCGGCCGTTAGTTTTGGAGGAATTTAAAGCACAACTGTATAGTTCTTTTCTGGAGATGTCGTCATGGGAGGAGATGTACTGTGGCAGTATATCCGTGCTGTCAGTTGAGAGGGTTGATGATTTCCATCTTGTTCGATTTGTCTATGATATTGATGATTCTACAGCATCTAAAAGTTTGTCAGAGAATGATCTTGTTTTACTCACTAAAGATCTTCCAAAAAGTACCTCCCATGATGTTCATATGGTTGGAAAGGTATTTTGTCCTAATATACTATTTTATTGGGATCGTATCATTCCTGTTCTGATTGCAGTGTTTTCGCTCCCTTATATATATTTTTAATTCATTTTTCTGCAAGACCTTTATGACCCTCTTTTCAATCAAATTTCTTTTGTTTGTGTGTATATATATAACTCTCTCTCTTTTAATTTATTACCCTTGACCTTGAACATCCAACTGAACAAATACCGAGTGTATCATTAACTGTTCGTTTATCCTATTTAGTTATTGACTGGAAGTAACTTCTTCCATTAGCTTTTGCTTAATAATATTTTTTGTTACTTTAGATATTTGATTCTAAAAGTGGTTTATTATTTGTTTAATGTTGATGTTTTGTTAATAAATATGATCAGGCTGCTCCTATAGGAGTGCAACAGTTAGCCAATAATTTTAAGTGTAAAACCTAAACTTACAGTAGTCAGTTAAGTATGCTTGCATGGTGGTGAAGATGACATGTTAGTTGACTTCTTTAGTAAACTATTCTGTTAAATATGGTTTTGAACTGTCTATTTCTGTGGTAAATAAATACTGATTGATGATTTGTAAATTTAATTATTATGAAGTATTAGAGAATGTAACGAGTTTGAATAGCTTTGAGGGTTTTAACCCAAAATTATGAATAACATCTATTGTTGCCCAAGTTAATGCCGAAGTTACTAAATTTGTATTACTGCCAAAAGTAAAAATATATTTTTATTTAGTAATTTTCACTTAGAAAGATCAACTGATTATTCATTGCTTCTCTCTACCTTCACTAATAACTTAATCGTTTGGTCTTGAAAACATCTAAAATATTATCTTCTGTAACCTGGCTGCTATGGCAACTTGCTAGCATTACCACTTGTTTTAATCTAATCTGGTGGAAAAGTTGCTTGAGAGTTCATGTTGTTGAAACCTGTTCTGAGGTGTGTTTTTGTGTGGTCCAAGATCCTCAAATGAATCTACATGGTTGATTCCCCTGAATTTATTGGGAGGACTTTTCCTGAATTTTGATCTTTATCATTGTGCTGAATTTTCTTCTCATTTGCTTAAGCACCTAGCAACCTTTTTATTTACTTTTCTACAATTGCTGAGTTAAATTGAAAAAGATTTGATTTCCCATTAACTTTAATAAAGTAATGTCACTTTGTCATTGGTTGGTGTAATTTTTTTTTCTTTAAATTGAAAAGATTTAAAAATTTACTATGTCCACATTTCACCAAAGCAACTTCCCTGTCCACAGGTGGAGAGACGTGAGAGAGACAATAAAAGGAAGTCAAGTATGCTGCTGATTCGGTTTTATCTTCAGAATGGCTCAATACGTTTGAATCAAGCTAGGAGGCAGCTTCTTGAACGTAGTAAATGGCATGTCAGTCGTATCATGAGCATTACACCCCAGCTCCGAGAATTTCAGGCTCTGTCATCAATAAAGGATATTCCCTTGCTTCCTGCTATTTTAAACCCTGTCAGTGATCCTACCATCTCTTATAAACCGACACTAGATTTCAGTAAGCTGTCCCAGCCCCTGCAGCAATTACTGAGGTCATCCTTCAATGATAGCCAACTGCAAGCCTTGAATGTTGCTGTTGGATCACTGAAGATAAAGAAAGATTTTGAATTGTCTCTTATTCAGGGACCTCCAGGTAGGCTCTATTGTTTTTGCTTCTACTTTTGTTTTTACTTTTAGTATATTGTTATATTAGATAATGTTTCAATCAGTAGCAAACCATAAACATATTCTGTATTTAGAGCTTCTTGCTTGATTCAATAGGGACTGGAAAGACCCGAACTATTGTGGCCATGGTTGGTGTTTTGCTAGCTTCCTTTCAACGGAGAACAAATGAATCAGAGAATTCTCAGAGTGGTTATTTGAGACAATGCTATAATTCTTCCACCAATTCAAATGCACGAATAAGTCAGGCCACTGCCATTTCAAGAGCTTGGCAGGATGCTGCCCTGGCTAGACAATTAAATGAAGATGTTGAAAGGTCAAAAAAGTCAATAGAAAGTTCTACAAGAGGAAGAGTGTTAATTTGTGCTCAGTCAAATGCTGCAGTTGATGAGCTGGTGTCAAGAATATCTAGTGAAGGTCTATATGGGAGAGATGGGAAGAGGTATAAACCATATCTTGTACGGGTTGGGAATGCAAAAACAGTGCATCCAAATTCACTACCTTTCTATATTGATACACTTGTTGATCATCGGTTGGCAGAAGAGAAAATGCATACAAATGATGCTAGAAATGATCTAAGTATGGAGTCATCTTCTACAGTACTGCGTTCTAATCTAGAGAAGGTAGTCGAAAACATTTTCTGTGAAACCAAGCGTGCAAATATAAACGATGGCAATTCAAGCATAAAGAAAACATCAGATGGATCTGATAAGGAAATGGATGTAAAAGAAATGGCTGGTTCAGAATTAGAGGCTAAGCTACAACGATTGTATGAGCAAAAGAAACAAATTTATAAAGATCTTAGTGCTGCTCAGGCAAAAGAGAGGAAGACTAATGAGGAAACCAAAGCATGGAGACATAAACTGCGGAAGTCTATTTTAAAGGAAGCTGAAATAATTGTTACAACATTAAGTGGTTGTGGTGGAGATCTCTATGGTGTATGTGCTGAAACCATATCAAGTTTTAAGTTTGGCAATCCATCTGAACATACTCTTTTTGATGCTGTTGTGATTGATGAAGCCGCTCAAGTAATTGCCCCTTTTTGCAATGCTTTCATTTTGTTACTGTTATTGTTGCTTTCTCTGTGTTGATAAGGTTTGAAATTGTCATTGCAGGCTTTGGAACCAGCTACTTTGATTCCTCTTCAGCTTTTAAAGTCAAGAGGGACAAAATGTATCATGGTATGGGCCAAAAGACTAAGAACTAACTACTTAATTGACTTTTAGCACTGTATTTTCTGAACTTGAGAATCAACACTGAAGTAAAGATTCTTTACTTAAGGTTGGTGATCCAAAGCAGCTTCCTGCAACAGTTCTCTCTAATGTTGCGAGCAAATATATGTATGAATGCAGCATGTTTGAGCGTTTACAAAGAGCTGGTCATCCTGTTGTTATGCTTACTGAACAGGTAACCTTCACTGCAATTGCTTATTCCTTGCTTTAGTGTCTAAACATAAAGTCCTTTGTTTTCTGGTAATCTTTTTACTATCTTCCATTTGTACCATTTCTACATGAGTCATGATACTTGCCCCACCCTTTTTTTAATCTCAAACATTCATACTCCATGTCTTTGGACAAATTCAATGGTAGAGTCTTTTAGTTTATGGGTAAACCAACTGATTCATAAATGAGATTACAGTTAGACCAATATATTATTGCCACGTTAGGGGGAGAAATGTGGTGGCACAAATAATAATTTTTTTTTACAGTGGCTGCTTTCTGGATATGAAACAAAAGACCTACCATGAATGTGATCACATGTTAAAGGTAGTAAAGTTAAGACCTACCATGAATGGATACAAAAAGTTGTAGGTTAGCTGTTGCTATATGATTCGGGAAGTTTGGTTTGACATTTCTTCAAATTCTTTTCTGCTCTGGAATTCTATTCCCAGTTGTATGACGTGCCATTTCTACTCAAGGTGAAAAAGATGAGCACATGGAAGTAGTGTAGTCATGTCTTACGCGTAATTAAGGTTAAAGTTAAGTTTATCTAATATCAAGATGAGATTGATCACATTTTAAGGAATATTAAGGTCAAGTGTCCTTAGCATATAAAAGAATATAGATTTGATGTTGCTAAATGATTTGGAAGTTTTGTTTACATATTCTTAACATTATTTTTCAAATGTCATAAATGCTTTCTGTGTAAGGGTGTTGTTAGTTTGATGTTGGCTCTGGCTTTATTTCTGATACTGCCTTTTATATTTATTTTTGTCATGACTGTCTTGAGGGGTGCTCCTTATTCTCATTATTTTGATAATCTTTTAGGCCTCGCTATGAAGGATAAATATCTCCTTTGATCAGATTGCCAGTTGCACATCTGTACTGTTTATTTTTACTTGTCTTGATTCCCTATGCAATAATATTTACCATTTTCGCTTGCATTCTTCAATGTAATTTTTCTTTGCTTATCTGATGTTTCTTTGACATTTGGTTCTATATTTTCATCTTTGTGGGAACTCTTGGAATTTTCTAATATTGCTTATACTGGTAGCATAACAACTTAATTACTCTTTGATGACTGTCTTCAATTTAACATAATGTCTAACATCTAACAAGAACCTGCAGAAGTGTTTGAGATCAGCTGTGCCTCTGGAAATGTGATTATGTAGTTGATGTGCTGGAATTGCCCAACTTGTTATCACAGTTGGTTCAAAATCTTGTTCTTCTGTCCACCCAGCATCAATGCAGGATGCACTTTAAAGATAAATTGTTTTAATAATTTCAAAGCATATCTTAAGTCGACCTCACTTGTGCCAATCTAGTGAAATCTAGAACAGAATGAAAAACAATGGGGGAAGAAAGAATGCTGTTAGCAAAACAGATTATGTTCTTGTTATAATAAAAAAATTTATTGAGGCCTTTAAGTTCCACTTATCATGTTAAGCTTCTATGTCTTTTGAGTGGCATGACGAAACAAGCTTCTCCGAAACCTAATAGCTGATAATAAACTAGTTCCTAGACTGAAAATATGTGAAATCGGAACAGATTAATTATGGAATTGACGTTGACAAACAATGTGTTGAGGAAACACTAACTGGATAACACATCTCTGCGTGGCATTAAAATGACTAACCTATTTGATTATTATCTTAGACAGGCTGAGCCATACTAACTATTAAGCTCTCTACCCAAATTGAAAGTAGTAAATCCAACCAAAAAGAATCCTTTTCCTTCCCTTTTTCTTGATATCTCTCTTGAATAAACTCAATTGTTTAAAACATGGTGACTGCATCTTAATTCTGATATGCATTGGGGAAGAAAACAGTAGCAATTAAAAAAGAATTAGGGCTGAACAAACGAATAGGAAAGAAGTTGGAACTCTAGAAACTTAGGGTTATAAAAACCTCTAGTTTTCTTTATTAAATTCAAGGAAATAATAATAAAAGTCTGCTGCTGTAACTTCTGTTACAAAGTATATATAGGAAACTTCCTTGTAAACAAAGTTTCTACTCTTCCTTGCAAATAAAGTTTAATTAATAATACTAGACTTAACCCCAAGAAATAATAATCCTGTGTCAAATACTATGAATAAAATATATTTATTTTTAATATTAAGCTCCTTTGTCAAATTCTAACTTTCACTTTGATTCTCTGAATAAGTTGTTTGACCAGAGTTTATCTTGAAATTTAATTCTTTGTTTTCATCCACTTCTTAAATAGTTACAACTTGTTGCAGCACATCGCCTAGCTTAATATTATGTTCTAAAGCACGAAACCATGAGAGGCAATAGAGACTTTTGGTATTCTTGCTCTTATTTGATACAAATCAGTTTACCTGTTCTCGAGTTTGTTTGTCTAACACTGTATATTTATATATTTACAATGAATTCTTTCCAAAAAAAAAATATATTTACATTCTAGTATTTTGTATGGTATTCTTCGGTTATTTATCTAGCTTTTATGTATTCTTTGATGATAAACCATCTGTATGAAGATTCTCATTTGCACGTATATCTTTAATTTCCTTTCAGCTGTTATTAATCCATCCTTGTGAAGAGTTTGTAGTGTGTTTATCCAACTGTATAAACTAGAGGGAATCCTCCTTTTACCTCCTTTTTTATGCTATTCATTCTTGTGCAGCCTTCTTTTTCTTGGTCGTACCTTGATGCTTTTTGTACAATGTTTGTATTTGTTGCATATATTGCACTTTGTTTAACGAGATCTATAAATTGAAATTAATCATTTCAACAGTAATTTAATTAATTGAGGAAGGTGAAGTACTGTGTATGTGTTATACGAATTTTTTTTCTTATTATGCATGTAGCAGGGCTATTTTATGTATGCTACCATCTGTTGCATGAGGGCACGGTGTCAGCTCCATAAAATCTTTGCAATACTTGGTATATTAATCTTTTCTTCAAGAGCTTTCTGTTTACAGTATCGGATGCATCCAGAGATATGTCGATTTCCTTCTTTGCACTTTTATGACAACAAGTTGCTGAATGGTGATACAGTCTCGAGCAAATCAGCTTCGTTTCATGGAACTGAAGGCCTTGGCCCATATGTGTTTTATGATGTTGTTGATGGTCTGGAGCTTCGTGGAAAGAATTCTGGTGCATTATCTCTTTATAATGAATGTGAGGCTGATGCAGCAGTTGAACTGCTTAAATTTTTCAGGAAAAGGTTAATTATTCTTTCTCCTTTCCTTTCCTTTTTTTTATTTTTGTGATTTTAGAATAGTAGAATGATTCATCTTGCTGAATTTTAATTTATTTATTTTGGGATATAGGTATCCGTCGGAGTTTGTTGGTTGCAGGATTGGTATAATAACTCCATACAAGTATCAGCTTTCACTTTTGCGATCTCGCTTTTCTAGTGTGTTTGGTTCTTCTGTTATTACTGATATAGAGTTCAACACAGTGGATGGTTTTCAAGGCCGGGAGGTGGATATATTAGTGTTTTCCACTGTTAGAGCAGCAAGTTCTTCGCAAGGCGTAAGTTCAAGCAGCAGTATTGGGTTTGTTGCTGATGTGAGACGGATGAATGTTGCTTTGACAAGAGCTAAGCTTTCTCTTTGGATTTTGGGCAACACAAGGACTTTGCAGACAGACCGAAATTGGTCTGCTCTTGTGAAGGATGCTAAGCAGAGAAATTTGGTACTATCAATTAAAAGGCCTTACAATATCTCTTTTAGAACAAACACTAGGAAGACTCTTGTTCCAGAAGGTTCTGATAATCATCCGAGTCAGGAGAAGCATGTTGAAAAGGTTAGAGGTGATGGCCAACTTGCCAAACAGAACGAGTGTCGGGAAAAGCTGAAGTTTGAAGGGAAGAGAAAGCATGTCAGCAGTGTGGCTGACTGTAACTGGACTTCTGCTGAAGGTGACAATGACTCTGTGAAAAGTAAAGATAAACATCGTAGCAAAAGAAAAGCAAAAGGTGATTGTGAGCCTCCTCCTGGAAGGACTATTTTGTCTGCATCTGCAAATGATGATAGAAGACAATCGCAGAAAGTGAAGTCCAGGGTTCCAGAGAAACTTCCTATCTCTAGTGGAAGCCTAGAAAAAGAGGGTAGTGAAGTAAAAGTCAAAACGGGGGAAAACCAGAGAAGCAACAATGACAATGGTAGACAAGAAGTGGGTCATAGTGGCAAAAATAAGATGTCAAAAGAGACTGAGAAATCTTCTGTGCAGGAGCAAAGTTCAAATGTTTCTACTCCCCGACCTGATGGCAACAATGAAGAGAGAGAAGCAAATAAAGGTGGTAGAGATCCTAAGGAGGTTGCCACTTCTCAGAATTTATTTCTGAAACGGAAACAGCAACGGGAAGCTGTCGATGCTATTCTTTTCTCTGGTCTAATTCCTTCGAAAAAGTCTAAACAATCATCCAAAAAGTTGCACCAAGTCCCACCTTCAGTTGCAAGCGGGAGCTTCAAACCACCAAAGAAAAGGAAAGGTTAACCACTGCTTCACTGCCCAATGCAACTCCTGATTTATGTTTTAGCTGGTTGTGGTTACACTAGTAAGTAATGTACCTGCCAATTGCCATGGTTGATAGAAATGCTAATTCATTTTTATTTCACTGAAACATTTCTGCTTGAGGTCCAAGCATAATTTATATGGGTGATTTTGATACTCTATTTGGTGCTTACAGGTCCACCAAATTCCTAAAACAAGGGCACCACGACATCAGATTCATCAAGGGCTCAGTTCAGGAGATATTCTTTGAGCTTATAGCCTTTCATAAACAGGTAGAAAAGGAAGAAAGTGGCTACATTCTCAGCTTTTCCTATAATAATTATTTGATCCAAAACTGGGTTCTAGCTTCCGTGAATTTGAATGGAGCTTGTGTTTATCAGCAGCTTTCTAAGTTGTAGAGAAGCAAGAAGATTGCCGAGTTTGCTGCCATTTTTGGAATATGGGGTGAAATTAACAGGCAGTCCTCTCGTCTTTTGGGAAGAATACTTGATAAGTGTCTTGGTCTCTGTAATTGATGGATAGCTCACAAATCATAATTGAAACTCTCCAAAACAGATCTGAGGAAGGAAAAAAAAGGGTTTTCGTGTTCACAGTAGCTTTTATAGATTAAATGTTAAATTTTGGCGATCCACCTTTTGCTTGATATTATTCATCTTGTTTCTGGTTGAAGGTGTTAATATGAATGAAATTTCGTTGTAAATAAATTCTTTGTAATATGTAATGTTAGAATTCATTAAAAGGTCTTTCGACAAATTGATCATATACAAATAGTAAACCTGGTTTCTAACATGGCATGTATATATATCCAAACAAAAAGAAAAATGGCTTTGAAATCAGATTAACATGTGCTTTGCTCGTATGTACATTTTAATTTTTTTAGTAAGTATTTTAATCCTAAACACTTTTCTTTTGGAGTTTGGTTCATCTATTTCTGGTACATAGCAAAGAAGGATAATGTCATGATATTAGAGTCGAGAAACTAGTATAGGTTTTTGATGCACAAATAGCCCATCTAGCTTCTTGTCTTAGTTGCGGATTGTTGATGACCTCTTTGGGGATGGTTGTAGAGTTGGGAAGATCAAGAATGTCACAATAGGTCAGGTAAAGTTTTCATCCCACTAATTTTCCCTGAGCATGATATTTGTTCATTTTCTATCATTATCGAGAAACTTACAAGAAGAAATGTTGTGAGTTTTGAAAAAAAAACAGTAAGATTGATCATAGGAATTGGATTTTAGACTGTAGTTTGTTGGTTCTTTTGTTGAGAAGAATTGCGATCAATCATTTCCTCGGACAATTGCCTCTCCGCCAATGAGATTGTTACTTGGACATTTGTTAATGTGAAGACATTGTTCTTTGTGAGTCAATGCCTTCTATTTCCAGAGATCTTTGGGGGCCATGGTGTGTAGTTGTAGGAGGGTTAGCCTCAAAGGAACTAAGAATGAAGAGATAAAGCTCATTTTCTTTTTTGATGGTTCCTAAAGGGATTGCAGCGATTTGTTTTGATGATAAGCTCATTTTTAGATTTCCAAATTATCCATAGGGTGCGGGCGACGAGTGTATAGAAGTCTCTTGTGTCGTAGGACTCAAGATTATTAGAAAACAGCCATTGGAGGAACAAAGATGGAACTGAAAGGATCTAAAGGGACTCGGCTAAGGGTGTTCAATCGGTAAACCGATTGGTTAATTGACTTGAATTACTACTAACCGAATTAACCGATTCTTTTAAATCTTTAATCGTTAATCGAACCAAAATTTTTTAAAAAAAATTAGTGGAATCGAACTTTTGGGTTAATTTAGTTGGTTAATCGAAATAACCGAAATTTTTATATATATTTTTTCTTTTGGTTAAAACAAGTATAAAACATATAAAAAATTAACCGATTGATTAATACTTATATATTATAATATTATTTATTAAGTTCGGTTAATCGGGTTAATCGATCGATTTTGAACCAAATTAGCCGTTAATTGAATTTTTAAAAAATTATTAACCGATTCCCGATCGAATTAACTCGATTACCCCATCGATTAATCGAATTCGGTCGATTAATCGAATTAATTCGATTTTACCCGAAATTACATATCCCTAGACTCGACTCGAATAGCAAGGGGAGATCTAAACCATACGGTTCTAACAAAATCGACAGAAATTAATGTACTAAGATACTAAAAGGTTAGATGGAGAAAAGGTAGAGGTATGAAATCAGACAAATTAAAAAAAAAAACAAGTACCACTTTAAAAATTTTGTTAAGTACAGAAGGATTTTTTGTCATTATTCCAAAAAAAAAAGCCTTCAGTAATTTGCAGTACATTTCCCAAATTAAAAGACCACAAATTGAGCATGCAAATTCACTCAAGTGGTTAGTCCTCTCCCGTTATAGAATCCACAAATTTGCAGTCCCAAATCGGGTTGGAATCCACATACGGATCCAACCAAACGGTTCATTATCATGTAACCTTATCCTTCTCTCCCGTTGTAGAATCAACCCAAAAAAAAAAAAAAAGCTGTGATGCTCTACCATTTCTCAAGATCAATGAAAAAAACAATTATTTGGATGATAAATTGGAGTTTAATTTCATGTTAATTTCTTTATTCGGTGTTAAAAGCTTTGGTTACTTAAGAGATTAAGAACTCCTCCATTATTACAATGTGGATTGCAGCAACACCAACGTCGAGTTCAACCTTGTCTTTCTTTCAAATACAATGCTCTGATTCTAACCGTAAACGGGGTTTCGGCCCCAGAAAATCCAATCAAAAGGTAAACTTGCACACTCTTTTCCTTTTGTTTTAACTCTACTCTTCTTTAACATGGACTGCCCTCTGAAAATTCAGGCTTCATCAAAGGAGGAGAAGGGTTTTAACTTACAACAAAGGTATCTCAAAATTTGCTAGCTGATGGTCTGTGCTGTAAGATATGCTAAAGTTGTTGGTTTCTTTTTATTCTACTTTTGAAATGCACAAAATGAACATCTTCATCTGTTTCCAATTTCTAGTATTGCAACTACACGTGAGCCTGAGGGGGGGGGGGGGTGCTAAGTGGTGCTTTCCATTTGATTAAGTTAGTGTTTTCTGTAGTCTTTATCATCAAAGTTCGCCTTCCTCTCCATCCATAACTGGTTTATGTTGGCCTGTTTTCATCTCATGGACTTGCTTCTGTGGACGTCATCCCTTTACAATCTTTATGTAGCTTTACTATAACCACAAACTTCTAACTCATAATAGACAGCTCATTTTTGTTTTACATATTTTGGTTAGATAAATATGTGTTTTGTATGAATAAATTTGGTTTGGTTAGACCCCTAACGGAATGTGCGTGAAGGAATCCTTGTATTCATTCTGTCCCTTGACTATGTCTCTATTCATATAGCGCATTTTATGATCAAGGTTGATAAATCTCCCGTTAATTCTTGTTTTTCTCTTTCTTTCTCATTTTCCTTAAGATATGTGGACATGAATGAACTGTATGAGGTACTTGATAATAAAAAAAAAAAGAATAAACTGTATGACATTGTTATTTAGTTGTAAAAGTTTTGAAATATCCAGATCATTAATATGATTATTTTTCAGTTTATCGTAATAAATAATAAATAACATTGCCTTGTGCAGGAAATCAGCTAGCAAGCAGTCCGGTCCTTCACCTGCTCGTAAGTAAGATATGTTTCTTTTCCAGCAAAAAAAGTTCATTTGACTTATTACTGATGTGGCAATAATTGATTACCAAGATTTCTAACACCCCTCTTTTGTAATCTGCTTTCGATTTCCATTTGGTTCTGAGTTGTTAGCTTTACTGGTGGGTATCTTTTGTTTCTTTTTTTGTTGTCTAATTCTCCCATGAATGGGGAAAATTTTAGATGAAAAAGGAATAATTTCTTCTCGTCTTCTGTTAAGATATGTTTGATTTTAGGCTGAACATTAGGGATTGTAATTGTGTATGATAGGCTGTTAATTAGGATTTAAGATTATTTTCTTTATTTTGTATACTCTTAATGTGTCTAAATACCCTCTAAACTAAAGGGATAATGAAGCAGATTTTTCAGATTACTCTCGTCTTTTTCTCTCATTCTTTCCCTTTTCTCTTCCACGGCAGCAGCCTTTCTTCTCCCTCTTTCTTTCTTCTCTTCTGAAGTTTAAATCTGCACTCTGCTCTACCTTTTGTTTGTCTTCTTGTTTAAACCTTTGCAACTACTTTTTGTTATAAAATATGCTTTATGATATTAAAAGTTGAATAAATAGTATATCATACAACGGAACTGACAGCTCTAGAAGTTATTCCTAAGTTTTTATGTCTCATTTACATAGGGTTGCCTTCAACCTAAATTGGCTTATTATTTCTTTTTCTATTTTATTTTTGTTCTACTTTTATAATTCTTTTAGGTTATTCACCTAACTATTATTTTTCCTTGCAGCGGCACCTGGATTAAGTGTTCAATTTGATGGAAAATCTAATAGCCGTTCCTTGGACATCGACTTTGAGGAAAGGCTGGAAGCAATTAGAAGGTACACGTGTTATATTTTTTCTCATGGTTCACAATTGCTAGAAATATCTTCGCATTAAAATGTAATAAATTGTTACTGATCTTTATCAAATTACACAGAGTTAGTACTAATGTACTGCTTTCTGTTCATGTGCTGACTCTTACGTTCATTTTCTTCTTTCAAGACTCAATAATTTATATCATGTGCCAATTGCATATCATAACAAACATGTAAGCTATACTACTCTAAGTTTTATATCAATGTATCATCTTTGATACTTGGATTCTCAATGCTGGTTGGTCTATCTGGTCACCTAAAGTTTGTGGATGCTTGTTAGATCTTGAGAAGTGATTGTATTCATCTTTGATCTTTCATATCTGTTATATAACTGTCTTGTGATAAGTTTCTTTGGGAATTGAGATTTCAGTATAGTTCAATCAATTATCCTTAATTTCTCTTTGTCAATATAAATACATGGTATGGTGCTAGTTGTTTGGATAAGTTTTTCTTATGTATGCATCATACTTGAGTTACTTTGACAATAATCATTGTTTGTGCATGCTACTCAGGGCTGCACTTGAACAAAAAAAAGTAGAGGAACAAAAAGAATTTGGACCAATTGACTATGATGCACCTATTGAATCAGAGAATAAAACAGTTGGTCTTGGCACTAAGGTAGGAACATCATGATAATTTTTATTTTAAATCTTTTCCTATCTTGAACTACTCCTTTATTTTCCAAACAGATTGGAGTAGGAATAGCTGTTGCAGTCTTTGGTCTAGTTTTTGCCCTTGGAGACTTCCTACCGGGAAGGTGCGTTTAGAGCATTAAATGTTTCTCTCTTCATTGCAAATTATGAGATCAGTTGACCTGTCATATCATTTCTCAGTTTTGCTTTGCTTTTCCTATTCCTATTGAGAGTGCTTAATCACACATGAAGTCTTCTAAAGAAAACATACATGATTGTCATTTAGATCAATCTTGTATTTTGGCAGATAGAAAAGGCTAAAGAAAACTTCTCTTTTTCCCTCATGTTCACCCTAGACCTAGACCCTAGACCCTAGAAAAATAATAGTTAGGTGAATAACCTGAAAGGATTATATAAGTAGAACAAAAATAAAATAGAAAAAGAAATAATAAGCCAATTTAGGTTGAAGGCAACCCTATGTAAATGGGACATCAAAACTTATGAATCACTTCTATAGCTGTCAGTTTCCTTGTATGAGATACTATGTGTTAACTTTTAATATCATAAAGCATATTTTATAACAAAAAGTAGTTGCAAAGATTTAAACTATAAGACAAACAAAAGGTAGAGCCAAGTGCAGATTTAAACTTGAGAAGAGAAGAAAGAAAGAGGGAGAAAGAATGAGAGAAAAAGACGAGAGTAATCTGAAAAATCTTCTTCATTATCCCTTTAGTTTAGAGGGTATTTATACACATTAAGAATATACAAAATAAAGAAAATAATCTCTAAAATCCTAATTAACAGCCTATCATACACAATTACAATCCCTAATGTTCAGCCTAAAATCAAGCGTATATTAACAGAAGACAAGAAGAAATTATTCCTTTGCCAACTCCCCATCCCTCACACACCCCTTTAAAAGAAGGCAAGAAGAAGTTATTCCTTTTTCATCTAAAATTTTCCCCATTCATGGGATAATTAGATATAAAAAAAAAGAATCAAAAGATACCCACCAGTAAACCTAACAACTCAGAACCAAATGGAAGTTGAAAGCAGATTACAAAATAGGGGTGCTAGAAATCTTGGTAATCAAGTATTGCCACTTCAGTAATAAGTCAAATGAACTTTTTTTGCTGGAAAAGAAACATATCTTACTTACGAGCAGGTAGGACAGGACTGCTTGCTAGCTGATTTCCTGCACAAGGCAATGTTATTTATTAGTTATTACGATAAACTGAAAAATAATTATATTAATGATCTGGATATTTCAAAACTTTTACAACTAAAAAACAATCTCATACAGTTTATTCTTTTTTTTTTTATCAAGTACCTCATACAGTTCATTCATGTCCACATATCTTAAGGAAAATGAGAAAGAAAGAGAAAAAAAGAATTAACAGGAGATATATCAACCTTGATCATAAAACGCGCTATATGAATAGATAAATAGTCAAGGGAAAGAATGAATACAAGGATTCCTTCATGCACATTCCATTAGGGGTCTAATCAAACCAAATTTATTCATACAAAACCCATATTTATATAACCAAAAAATGTAAAACAAAAAATGAGCTGTCTGTTATGAGTTAGAAGTTTCTGGTTATAGTAAAGCTACATAAAGATTGTAAAGGGATGACGTCCACAGAAGCAAGTCCATGAGATGAAAACAGGCCAACATAAACCAGTCATGGATGGAGAGGAAGGCAAACTTTGATGATAAAGACTACAGAAAACACTAACTTAATCAAATTGAAAGCACCACTTAGCACCCCCCCCTCAGGCTCATGTGTTGTTGCAATACTAAAAATTGGAAACAGATGAAGATGTTTATTTTGTGCATTTTCAAAAGTAGAATAAGAAGAAACAAACAACTTTAGCATATCTTACAGCACAGACCATCAGCTAGCAAATTTTGAGATACCTTTGTTGTAAGTTAAAACCCTTCTCCTCCTTTGATGAAGCCTGAATTTTCAGAGGGCAGTCCATGTTAAAGAAGAGTAGAGTTAAAACAAAAGGAAAAGAGTGTGTTTACCTTTTGATTGGATTTTTTGGGACCGAAACATCGTTTACGGTTAGAATCAGAGCATTGTATTTGAAAGAAAGACAAGGTTGAACTCGTTGTTGGTGTTGCTTCAATCCACATTGTAATAATGGAGGAGTTCTTAATCTCTTAAGTAACCAAAGTTTTTAACTCCGAATAAAGAAATTAACATGAAATTAAACTCCAGTTTATCATCCAAAGAATTGTTTTTTTCATTGATCTTGAGAAATGGAAGAGCATCAAAGCTTTTTTTTTTTTTTTTGGTTGATTCTATAACGGGAGAGAAGGATAAGGTTACATGATAATGAACCATTTGGTTGGATCCGTATGTGGATTCCAACCCGATTTGGGACTGCAAATTTATGGATTCTAAAACGGGAGAGAAGGACTAACCACTTGAGTGAATTTCATGCTTAATTTGTGGTCTTTTAATTTGGGAAATGTACTTTAACAAAATTTTTAAAGTGGTATTTGTTTTTTTAATTTGTCTGATTTCATACCTCTACCTTTTCTCCATCTAACCTTTTAGTATCTTAGTACATTAATTTCTGTCGATTTTGTTAGAACCGTATGGTTTAGATCTCCCCTTGCTATTCGAGTCGAGTCTAGGGATATGTAATTTCGGGTAAAATCGAATTAATTCGATTAATCGACCGAATTCGATTAATCGATGGGGTAATCGAGTTAATTCGATCGGGAATCGGTTAATAATTTTTTAAAAATTCAATTAACGGCTAAATTAGTGGGATGAACAAACATCATGCTCGGGGAAAATTAGTGGGATGAAAACTTTACCTGACCTATAGTGACATCCTTGATCTTCCCAACTCTACAACCATCCCCAAAGAGGTCATCGTCAATCCGCAACTAAGACAAGAAGCTAGAAGATGGGCTATTTGTGCATCAAAAACCTATATTGGTTTCTCAACCCTAATATCATGACATTATCCCTCTTTGCTATATACCAAAAATAAATGAACCAAACTCCAAAAGAAAAGTGTTTAGGATTAAAATACTTACTAAAAAAATTAAAATGTACATATGAGCAAAGCACATGGTTGATCTGATTTCAATTAAACGTACAGTTCGTCCGAACCACACAAGTAGACTACAAAAATACAAATATATTATTACATGTGTAAATTTTCAAGGCCATTTTTCTTTTGTTTGGATATATTTACATGTCATGTTAGAAACCAAGTTTACTATTTGTATATGATCAATTTGTCGAAAGCCCTTTTAAAGAATTCTAATATTACATATTACAAAGAATTTATTTACAACGAAGTCTCATTCATATTAACACTTTCAACCAGAAACAAGATGAATAATATCAAGCAAAAGGTGGATCTCCAAAATTTAATATTTAATCTATAAAAGCTACTGTGAACACAAAAACCCTTTTTTTTCCTTTCTAAGATCTGTTTTGGAGAGTTTCAATTATGATTTGTGAGCTATCCATCAATTACAGAAACCAAGACACTTATTAAGTATTCTTCCCAAAAGACGAGAGGACTGCCTGTTAATTTCACCCCATATTTCTAAAATGGCTTCAAACTCGGCAATCTTCTTGCTTCTCTACAACTTAGAAAGATGCTGACTGATAAACACAAGCTCCATTCAAATTCACGGAAGCTAGAACCCAGTTTTGGATCAAATAATTATTATAGGAAAAGCTGAGAATGTAGCCACTTTCTTCCTTTTCTACCTGTTTATGAAAGGCTATAAGCTCAAAGAATATCTCCTGAACTGAGCCCTTGATGAATCTGATGTCGTGGTGCCCTTGTTTTAGGAATTTGGTGGACCTGTAAGCACCAAATAGAGTATCAAAATCACCCATATAAATTATGCTTGGACCTCAAGCAGAAATGTTTCAGTGAAATAAAAATGAATTAGCATTTCTATCAACCATGGCAATTGGCAGGTACATTACTTACTAGTGTAACCACAACCAGCTAAAACATAAATCAGGAGTTGCATTGGGCAGTGAAGCAGTGGTTAACCTTTCCTTTTCTTTGGTGGTTTGAAGCTCCCGCTTGCAACTGAAGGTGGGACTTGGTGCAACTTTTTGGATGATTGTTTAGACTTTTTCGAAGGAATTAGACCAGAGAAAAGAATAGCATCGACAGCTTCCCGTTGCTGTTTCCGTTTCAGAAATAAATTCTGAGAAGTGGCAACCTCCTTAGGATCTCTACCACCTTTATTTGCTTCTCTCTCTTCATTGTTGCCATCAGGTCGGGGAGTAGAAACATTTGAACTTTGCTCCTGCACAGAAGATTTCTCAGTCTCTTTTGACATCTTATTTTTGCCACTATGACCCACTTCTTGTCTACCATTGTCATTGTTGCTTCTCTGGTTTTCCCCCGTTTTGACTTTTACTTCACTACCCTCTTTTTCTAGGCTTCCACTAGAGATAGGAAGTTTCTCTGGAACCCTGGACTTCACTTTCTGCGATTGTCTTCTATCATCATTTGCAGATGCAGACAAAATAGTCCTTCCAGGAGGAGGCTCACAATCACCTTTTGCTTTTCTTTTGCTACGATGTTTATCTTTACTTTTCACAGAGTCATTGTCACCTTCAGCAGAAGTCCAGTTACAGTCAGCCACACTGCTGACATGCTTTCTCTTCCCTTCAAACTTCAGCTTTTCCCGACACTCGTTCTGTTTGGCAAGTTGGCCATCACCTCTAACCTTTTCAACATGCTTCTCCTGACTCGGATGATTATCAGAACCTTCTGGAACAAGAGTCTTCCTAGTGTTTGTTCTAAAAGAGATATTGTAAGGCCTTTTAATTGATAGTACCAAATTTCTCTGCTTAGCATCCTTCACAAGAGCAGACCAATTTCGGTCTGTCTGCAAAGTCCTTGTGTTGCCCAAAATCCAAAGAGAAAGCTTAGCTCTTGTCAAAGCAACATTCATCCGTCTCACATCAGCAACAAACCCAATACTGCTGCTTGAACTTACGCCTTGCGAAGAACTTGCTGCTCTAACAGTGGAAAACACTAATATATCCACCTCCCGGCCTTGAAAACCATCCACTGTGTTGAACTCTATATCAGTAATAACAGAAGAACCAAACACACTAGAAAAGCGAGATCGCAAAAGTGAAAGCTGATACTTGTATGGAGTTATTATACCAATCCTGCAACCAACAAACTCCGACGGATACCTATATCCCAAAATAAATAAATTAAAAATCAGCAAGATGAATCATTCTACTATTCTAAAATCACAAAAATAAAAAAAAGGAAAGGAAAGGAGAAAGAATAATTAATCTTTTCCTGAAAAATTTAAGCAGTTCAACTGCTGCATCAGCCTCACATTCATTATAAAGAGATAATGCACCAGAATTCTTTCCATGAAGCTCCAGACCATCAACATCATAAAATACATATGGGCCAAGACTTTCAGTTCCATGAAACGAAGCTGATTTGCTCGAGACTGTATCACCATTCAGCAACTTGTTGTCATAAAAGTGCAAAGAAGGAAATTGACATATCTCTGGATACATCTGATACTCTAAACAGAAAGCTCTTGAGCAAAAGATTAATATACCAAGTATTGCAAAGATTTTATGGAGCTGACACCGTGCCATCATGCAACAGATAGTAGCATACATAAAATAGCCCTGCTACATGCATAATAAGAAAAAAAATTCGTATAACACATACACAGTACTTCACCTTCCTCAATTAATTAAATTACTGTTGAAATGATGAATTTCAATTTACAGATCTCGTTAAACAAAGTGCGATATATGCAACAAATACAAACATTGTACAAAAAGCATCAAGGTACGACCAAGAAAAAGAAGGCTGGACAAGAATTAATAGCATAAAAAAAGGAGGTAAAAGGAGGATTCCCTCTAGTTTATACAGTTGGATAAACCGACTACAAACCCTTCACAAAAATGGATTAATAACAGCTGATAGGAAATTAACGACATACGTGAAAATGAGAATTTTCATACAGATGGTTTATCATCAAAGAATACATAAAAGCTAGATAAATAACCGAAGAATACCATACAAAATACTAGAATGTAAATATAATTTTTTTTTTTTTTGGAAAGACTTCATTGTAAATATCTAAATATACCGTGTTAGACAGACAAACTGGAGAACAGGTAAACTGATTTGTATCAAATAAGAGCAAGAATACCAAAAGTCTCTATTGCCTCTCATGGTTTCGTGCTTTAGAACATAATATTAAGCTAAGTGATGTGTTGCAACAAGTTGTAACTATTTAAGAAGTGGATGAAAACAAAGAATTAAATTTCAAGATAAATTCCGGTCAAACAACTTTTTCAGAGAATCGAAGTAAAAGTTAGAATTCGACACTGGAGCTTAAAATTAAAAATAAATATATTTTATTATTTCAGTTTATTTTATTCAAAGTATTAGATATCTCTTTTGACAGCTAGGATTATTATTTCTTGGGGATCAAGTCTAGTATTATTAATTAAACTTTATTTGCAAGGAAGAGTGGAAACTTTGTTTACAAGGAAGTTTCCTATATTTATTTTGTAACAGAAGTTACAGCAGCAGACTTTTACTTATTATTTCCTTGAATTTAATAAATAAAACTAGAGGTTTTTATAACCCTAAGTTTCTAGAGTTCCAACTACTTTCCTATTCGTTTGTTCAGCCCTAATTCTTTTTTAATTGCTACTGTTTTCTTCCCCAATGCACATCAGAATTAAGATGCAGTCACCGTGTTTTAAACAATTGAGTTTATTCAAGAGAGAAATCAAGAAAAAGGGAAGGAAAAGCATTCTTTTTGGTTGGATTTACTACTTTCAATTTGGGTAGAGAGCTTAATAGTTAGTATGGCTCAGCCTGTCTAAGATAATAATCAACTAGGTTAGTCATTTTAATGCCACGTAGAGATGTGTTATCCTGTTAGTGTTTCCTCAACACATTGTTGGTCAGCATCAGTTCCATAATTAATCTGTTTCGATTTCATATATTTTCAGTCTAGGAACTAGTTTATTATCAGCTATTAGGTTTCGGAGAAGCTTGTTTCATCATGCCACTCAAAAGACATAGAAGCTTAACATGATAAGTGGAACTTAAAGGCCTCAATAAATTTTTTATTATAACAAGAACATAATCTGTTTTGCTAACAGCATTCTTTCTTCCCCCATTGTTTTTCATTCTGTTCTAGATTTCACTAGATTGGCACAAGTGAGATCGACTTAAGATATGCTTTGGAATTATTAAAACAATTTATCTTTAAAGTGCATCCTGCATTGATGCTGGGTGGACATGAAGAACAAGATTCTGAGCCAACTGTGATAACAAGTTGGGCAATTCCAGTACATCAACTACATAATCACATTTCCAGAGGCACAGCTGATCTCAAACACTTCTGCAGGTTCTTGTTAGATGTTAGACATTATGTTAAATTGAAGACAGTCATCAAAGAGTAATTAAGTTGTTATGCCACCAGTATAAGCAATATTAGAAAACTCCAAGAGTTCCCACAAAGAAGAAAATATAGAACCAAATGTCAAAGAAACATCAGATAAGCAAAGAAAAATTAAATTGAAGAATGCACGTGAAAATGGTAATTATTATTGCATAGGGAATCAAGACAAGTTAAAATAAACAGTACAAATGTGCAATTTGCAATCTGATAAAAGGAGATATTTATCCTTAATATTGTGGCCTTAAAGATTATCAAAATAACGAGAATAAGGAGCACCCCTCAAGACAGTCAAGACAAAATTAAATATAAAAGGCAGTGTCAGAAATAGAGCCAGAGCCAACATCAAACTAAAAACACCCTTACACAGAAAGCATTTATGACCTTTGAAAAATAATGTTAAGAATATGTAAACAAAACTTCCCAATCATTTACCAACATCAAATATATATTCTTTTATATGCTAAGGACACTTGACCTTAGTATTCCTTAAAATGTGATCAATCTCATTTTGATATTAGATAAATTTAATCTTAAGCTTAATTACCCGTAAGACATGACTACACTACTTCCGTGTGCTCATCTTTTTCACCTTGAGTAGAAATGGTACTTCATACAACTGGGAATAGAATTCCAAAGCAGAAAAGAATTTGAAGAAATGTCAAACCAAACTTCCCAAATCATATAGCAACAGCTAACCTACAACTTTTTGTATCCATTCATGGTAGGTCTTAACTTTAGTAACCTTAAACATGTGATCACATTCATGGTAGTTCTTTTGTTTCATATCCAGAAAGCAGCCACTGTAAAAAAAAATTATTATTTGTGCCACCACATTTCTCCCCCTAACGTGGCAATAATATATTTGTTTAACTGTAATCTCATTTATGAATCAGTTGGTTTACCCATAAACTAAAAGACTCTACCATTGAATTTGTCTGAAGACAAGGAGTCTGAATGTTTGAGATTAAAAAAAAGGTGGGGCAAGTATCATGACTCATGTAGAAATGGTACAAATGGAAGATAGTAAAAAGATTACCAGAAAACAGAGGACTTTATGTTTAGACACTAAAGCAAGGAATAAGCAATTGCAGTGAAGGCTACCTGTTCAGTAAGCATAACAACAGGATGACCAGCTCTTTGTAAACGCTCAAACATGCTGCATTCATACATATATTTGCTCGCAACATTAGAGAGAACTGTTGCAGGAAGCTGCTTTGGATCACCAACCTTGAGTAAAGAATCTTTACTTCAGTGTTTATTCTCAAGTTCAGAAAATACAGTGCTAAAAGTCAATTAAGTAATTAGTTCTTAGTCTTTTGGCCCATACCATGATGCATTTTGTCCCTCTTGACTTTAAAAGCTGAAGAGGAATCAAAGTAGCTGGTTCCAAATCCTGCAATGACAATTTCAAACCTTATAAACAAAGAGAAAGCAACAATAACAGTTACAAAATGAAAGGATTGCAAAAAGGGGCAATTACTTGAGCGGCTTCATCAATCACAACAGCATCAAAAAGAGTATGTTCAGATGGATTGCCAAACTTAAAACTTGATATGGTTTCAGCACATACACCATAGAGATCTCCACCACAACCACTTAATGTTGTAACGATTATTTCAGCTTCCTTTAAAATAGACTTCTGCAGTTTATGTGTTAATGCTTTGGTTTCCTCATTAGTCTTTCTCTCTTTTGCCTGAGCAGCACTAAGATCTTTATAAATTTGTTTCTTTTGCTCATACAGTCGTTGTAGCTTAGCCTCTAATTCCGAACCAGCCATTTATTTTACATCCATTTCCTTATCAGATCCATCTGATGTTTTCTTTATGCTTGAATTGCCATCCCTTATGTTTGCACGCTTGGTTTCACAGAATTGATGTTTTCGACTACCTTCTGTAGATTAGAACGCAGTACTGTAGAAGATGACTCCATACTAGATCATTTCTAGCATCATTTGTATGCATTTTCTCTTCTGCCAACCGCTGATCAACAAGTGTATCAATATAGAAAGGTAGTGAATTTGGATGCACTGTTTTTGCATTCCCAACCCGTACAAGATATGGTTTGTACCTCTTCCCATCTCTCCCATATAGACCTTCACTAGATATTCTTGACACCAGCTCATCAACTGCAGCATTTGACTGAGCACAAATTAACACTCTTCCTCTTGTAGAACTTCCTATTGACTTTTTTGATCTTTCAACATCTTCATTTAATTGTCTAGCCAGGGCAGCATCCTGCCAAGCTCTTGCAATGGCTGTACAAGAATGAATAGCATAAAAAAAGGAGGTAAAAGGAGGATTCCCTCTAGTTTATACAGTTGGATAAACAGACTACAAACCCTTCACAAAGATGGATTAATAAGAGCTGAAAGGAAATTAATGACATATGTGCAAATGAGAATCCTCATACAGATGGTTTATCATCAAAGAATACATAAAAGCTAGATAAATAACCGAAGAATACCATACAAAATACTAGAATGTAAATATAATTTTTTTTGGAAAGAATTCATTGTAAATATCTAAATATACCGTGTTAGACAAACAAACTGGAGAACAGGTAAACTGATTTGTATCAAATAAGAGTAAGAATACCAAAAGTCTTTATTGCCTCTCATGGTTTCGTGCTTTAGAACATAATATTAAGCTAGGCGATGTGTTGCAACAAGTTGTAACTATTTAAGAAGTGGATGAAAACAAAGAATTAAATTTCAAGATAAACTCCGGTCAAACAACTTATTCAGAGAATCAAAGTAAAAGTTAGAATTTGACACTGGAGCTTAAGATTTAGAATAAATATATTTTATTATTTCAGTTTATTTTATTCGAAGTATTAGATATCTCTTTTGACAGCTAGGATTATTATTTCTTGGGCGTTAAGTCTTGTATTATTAATTAAACTTTATTTGCAAGGAAGAGTAGAAACTTTGTTTACAAGGAAGAAACTTTTGACATATTTCCTAGACCCTATACCCTAGACCCTAAACCCTAAAAAATATAGGATCAATCATTATTTACAGCTTTCTAGTTATTGCACGCATAATTTATCCTAAATAAGCACTATACATCCACCCATATGTTTATTAGGTGCTAGCATGGTTCTTAAGCCATTTTGTTTAAGCCTTTTTTTGCACAAAATGTGGCTGTCAACTGTCATCAAGGAAAAAGGTACCTTTTGGAGGGAAGTTGATTTACATGTGTGTAATGAAATTGTTTGAAGTTTTTTCTATGTCTATATGTCTCTGGAGTACATGTTATTTGTTTATCTCAATTTTTTTCTTTCGTTTTTGCTTAGTTATTACTATCAGTTTGTGTTCATGAATTATCATAGCTTGACATGACTCTCCAGTGTCAATCCACCTGAGGAAGCTGCAGTGATTGACAAGAAACTGTCACAAGAACAGAAAGCTATTCTTGAGGTACTGGTAGTGGAACATCCTTGTTAAGTTTAGGAATTTCTTGTCTCTGATTTGAGAAATAGCTTGTTATGACCTATCTTCTAGATAGTGCTATGTTTTAAGATAATAGTTTAAAAGACCATTATACATGCAAGCTTTTAAGCATTTTAACAGACTGCTTATTGCTTTCTGCCTTCAAGCAATAGGAAGAAAAGCTCGCTTATTTAAGTGCCTTTAGAAGGGTATATACATTTATGATATTTACAGGGTTTCTTTTCTTCTATCTTTATTTGGGCTCAAAATTACTTAAGACAGATGCTATTTTTTTGGGTATGTCTATTTGCGGAACACCGTATCCATGTATGAATGCTCATTTTAGTTTTATGTTATTATTGTTTTTTTGTAAGTATTGGCTAAATGGTTCTTATTAATTATTCTTTTTTTTTTTTAAATTTATTTTCATTGATCATCTGGTATGGGTGATCAGTTTCTTTTTGTTGCCTCTTGGATTTTGTATCATGGAAATATTTAACACCTTGCTATTATGTACAACAGACTAGGCTGGCACAGTTTGAGGCAACACTAAGTACCTCACCAAAAGATGAAACTGCACTTGAAGTAAGTTTGGGAATATTTTTGTGATTAATATTAACTTTCTTCTCAAGATGATTCACTTCTCATTTTTAATTTCATTTTTATGTTTTTGTTTTCCTTATCTTATTTAACTTTGCAAAGTTGAAGTTTTATGTCCTATAATTTAAACCAAAAAGGAAGTTGATGTAGAACAAGTAGGGAAAGAAGATTAAATCTAGTGGAAGAAGCAAAAATAGATAGAAGCAATTAGGGAATCAAGGGAGAAAGAGATGAACTAGGGGAGAAAACCCAAAAATAAATCAGAGAGAATTACAATACTCAACATCTTAAAAACTAAAATGTTCACAATCCAATAACCTAATCGAAACTAAATAACATAGTATTTGTAAATGAATTCAAGAATTTTAAAAATTGAAGAAGATTTGGTTTGAGTGAAAAATTATAAATTTCATTCAATCCTAAAGTACATATTTATACAAGCTGCACCTTTATATAACAGGAAAGGAAAAAATCCATAAAAGTCATCTATATATTTATAGCTATTCTCTAACGCTTCTGCTCAAGTTGGAGTATAGATATCAATCATGCTAATTGTCCTTCAGTTTTAACATAACTTGTAAGTCAAACTTTTGTTGAATCTTTTCATTAACAAAATGACAATAAACTTTGATACAACCATACAACTTCAGATACAGATTTGTGCCATAGCTTTGTATTTTGACTCTGCACTTGAGCAGAATACTACATTTTGTTTCTTACTTCTCTAAGAAATTAGATTTCATCCCACAAAAATAAAATATTCGATAGTAAATCTCTTATGCATCTTAGATCTAGATCAATTTGCATTTGAAAAACATTCAATATTATTGTGTTCTTAAATTCTTATATGAAAGTCTATGTCTAGGAGCCCCCATTAGATAGCTAGCCTAAGAATGTGTTCTAAAGTTGCCTAAATGTTTCACCGTTGGTGAGGATATGAATTGACTTATAATAAAAATAAAATATGCAATACCAGGGTGAGTAATTGTAAGGTAATTCAACTTTCCAACTAACTTTCTATACCTCTCAGGATCTTCAAATAAATCATTATATTTCTTCATAAGTTTTAGATTAGGCTCCATATGTTAAGGGCCGCAGTTTTAGATTAGGCTCATACGACCCGCGTGAACTAGCTCGATTCGAAGAACAAGTGACAAAGTTCATTTACTTGAAGCCTTGGTGGCTCAATGAAATACTTATGGAAAATTATGGTTATCTTGGTAAATATGAAAAGTAATCTCAGAAGATTGTAGGAGATTATAATCTGATAAGATTTGGTTGTGTAATCTTTTGGTATATCCACTTCTTTCATTAAAGATTCCAAACTATCGAAGTAACCTCGAACAAAACAAATCCAACCAACCAAACATACAAACAGACGTTGCATTTAATTTTCATTTAAAAAAGGTATTACGAATCTAACATAACTGTAGATCAAATGCACAGCAAAAACGAGCTAAAAACAACATTTGAGACTCAAAATATCAAAAATAGAGGTTAAGTGTCGATACCTAGCCTCTAGTATCAATACCAATACTAGAATTTCAAATAGATAGTTATAGTCACATGTTTTGATACATAGACACCTATGTACCAATACATCATAGCAATGTATCGATACCTCTTATTTAGGTTTTGATACCTCATTCCAAGAAATTTTGCAAAAAAGTCATTCTAAACCACTAACCAATACCCTTAAGTACCTCTAACCAATACCAAACATGTACCAAGGCATATCTAACACCTAATATAACTGTAGATCAAATGCACAGCAAAAACGAGCTAAAAACAACATTTGAGACTCAAAATATCAAAAATAGAGGTTAAGTGTCGATACCTAGCCTCTAGTATCAATACAAATACTAGAATTTCAAATAGATAGTTATAGTCACATGTTTTGATACATAGACACCTATGTACCAATACATCATAGCAATGTATCGATACCTCTTATTTAGGTTTTGATACCTCATTCCAAGAAATTTTGCAAAAAATTCATTCTAAACCACTAACCAATACCCTTAAGTACCTCTAACCGATACCAAACATGTACCAAGGCATATCTAACACATTTTACATACTAAATCAAGTCTAAAACACAATATAACATGCTTTTAAACACAATGGATCAAAATATGACCCCTTAAGTAAAATTTACCATTTAACAACTACTACTTAACATTCAATTTAGATTCAAAATTCAGCTACCTCTAACCGATACCAAACATGTACCAAGGCATATCTAACACATTTTACATACTAAATCAAGTCTAAAACATAATATAACATGCTTTTAAACACAATGGATCAAAATGTGACCCCCTAAGTAAAATTTACCATTTAACAACTACTACTCGACATGCAATTTAGATTCAAAATTCAACTACCAATCAAAGCACATGTCCAACATACCAAATATGTCAAAATACATTAAGCACAATACAAAAACTAACAATACATCAATGTTAAACCAATTAACATCATGAGGTCCTATTACATGCCCAAAACAACTACTAAAGAAAGACCTTATTACAACAACGGATTTTAAGCAAACAAGCAACTCCAGAAACGTAGCTCGACTCCCAAGCAACCTTTTGAGACTTCTCGTATTTACACATGGCATCAAACCACATGCTGAGCCACAAAGCTTAGTGATGAATAACATTTTCGAATATGTGGTATGTTAAACAACAATAAATGTGTAATCATTCATTCAATTAATAACCAACAACATAAACTAAGTCGGAATACAACAAGTAACATTTAACAACATACAACCCCGCACACATACCATCTTTTACAATAATGTTTCAAAATGCCAAATATATCGAAATATCTAAAATTTCATATACAAAATCTGAATCACAAAGTATAACCTTATTTGCTTCAATTTCATTTTATAACATACTGTTAAAGCCCATAAACCAAAATTAGACTCATAATTGGATACACGGATATCCAACCATTTTTTGACGAAGTAGTGCCAATGGTAGGTGCACCAAATATTGAATCTCCGGTGTGCGTATAATATGACTTCCAACCAATTCCCCGAATAAAGTTGCACAAAGTGTCACAAAATCAAATCTCTCGGGTGCTCAAAGCTAACCCGGACACAAGAACTCGAATATACTTTATGACATACCAACTATACTTGAGTACTATCCAAAATCGTTTAATGGACTTATTAACATATTTTGTACTCCAAGTTAACAAAATTCAATATGGAAGCAACATAGCAACACAACCAACAACATTATCAAAATTTTTACAACAATAAGTAACCAATTTCACGCATAATCACCAATGCATAAACTCATGCCACCAATTAACATTTTTGATTGCACTTACAGCAGTAGAATTTAGCATAAAACAAAATAAAAATGCAAGCACAAATTGGCTACTTCGAAATGGATTGCTACCTATGCTTAGATCACAGTTAAATGGAAATTTTATTGATAAGACCTTTTCAATTGTAGCCAATATCTTGTTACGAATAATTCCGACAACTTCAAGAGAAAAAGAGGCATTTACTTATTACAGAGATGGTGCGATTTGATTATTATTATATATATGTTTTACTTTATTTACTTTACCACTGTCTTAGGAAAAAGACACATTATTCAGAATAGAAAAAAGACTATTGAAAACAAAAAAGAAATCTACACTTGTTGAAGGTGAAGTTTATAAATAAAGCAATTCCTTCTGTCCCCTTATCACCTTCTCCTTGCCCTTCGATTTCGAGCTATCACCAATTTCTCTCGCTTCAAAATCAATATCTGCAATAAAATAAAGGTTAGTACAACAACAATAAAATCAAAACACCTAAATTAAAATTAAATCATGCAATTTGATCATGTAGACATTTTCTTGCTTTTGATGCCCACTTTTGACAAACTATCTGAAACCTACTAAACCATTATTAGGGACTCAAATCTATTCTAAAAAAATTAAGAAACTCGTTGATCACTCATCCAAACCACACTTTCTCTTAAGCACTCATCAATGGCACTCAAGAACAAACTCTAACCATTCTTAGCATTCATTCATCTTCCTAGTCTCATTCTTAACCTCAAAATAACCTGGAAACATCAAAGAACTGAAGAAAACACTCATTTCTATCTGAACTGAAAAGATAATCTAAATTGAAAATTAATGTATTATAGATTAAATAAAAAAGTATTTAAAATCTCAAATCTCTCTTAATAGCCAAATCTTGCAAAAAAGAAAAAAAGAAACATGATTGTGAACTTAAAAGCTCTTCTAATCTGTGCTGGAAATGATGCTACCTTTCAAGAAATTTTCTCTGCAATGAAAACCTCAAAGAAAATAGAGAAAAAATTGAGAAAATTTAGAAAGAAAACTAATTGAAATGAAAATAGATGAAATGGCTCTTTCCATGTTTCCTTGTAAGCGTGCATCCCTCCAAAAACCATTAAACGTCCATTTGCAAATGGGTCCCTTGCGTAGTTTACAATGTAAAACCCCCATCTTTTACAAAAATCAACCTTTAGAAAATTATGATTTTGCTTTAGTGCTTTTGAGAACTTTACGATTTAATCCTAATCGCTCAATTACTAGGGACTTGTTATTAGGGACTCAAATTTATTCTAAAAACATTAAGAAACTCGTTGATCACTCATCCAAACCACACTTTCTCTTAAGCACTCATCGATGGCAGTCAAGAACAAACTCTAACCATTCTCAGCGGTCATTTATCTTCCTCCTCTCATTGTTAACCTCAAAATAACCTGGAAACATCAAAGAACTTAAGAAAACACTCATTTCTATCTGAACTGAATATAATCTAAATTGAAAATTAATGTATTATAGATTACATAAAAAAGTATTCAAAATCTCAAATCTCTCTTAATAGCCAACTCTTGCAAAAATAAAAAACAAGAAAAGAAAATAAAAGAAACATGATTGTGAACTTAAAAGCTCTTCTAATCTGTGTTGGAAATGATGTTACCTTTCAAGAAATTTTCTCTGCAATGAAAACCTCAAAGAAAATGAAAAAAAAAATTGAGAGAATTTAGAAAGAAAACTAATTAAAATGAAAATAGATGAAAAGGCTCTTCTAATCTGTGTTGGAAATGATGTTACCTTTCAAGAAATTTTCTCTGCAATGAAAACCTCAAAGAAAATGAAAAAAAAAAATTGAGAGAATTTAGAAAGAAAACTAATTAAAATGAAAATAGATGAAAAGGCTCTTTCCATGTTTCCTTGTAACCGTGCATTCCTCCAAAAACCATTAAACGTCCATTTGCTAATGGGTCCCTTGGGTAGTTTACAATTTAAAACCCCCATCTTTTAAAAAATTCAACCTTTAGAAAATTATGATTTTGCTTAGCACTTTTGAGAACTTTACGATTTAATCCTAATCGCTCAATTACTAGGGACTCATTATTAGGGACTCAAATCTATTCTAAAAACATTAAGAAACTCGTTGATCACTCATCCAAACCACACTTTCTCTTAAGCACTCATCAATGGCACTCAATAACAAACTCTAACCATTCTCAGCATTCATTCATCTTCCTAGTCTCATTCTTAACCTCAAAATAACCTGGAAACATCAAAGAACTTAAGAAAACACTCATTTCTATCTGAACTGAAAATATAATATAAATTGAAAAATATTGTATTATAGATTAAATAAAAAAGTATTCAAAATCTCAAATCTCTCTTAATAGCCAAGTCTTGCAAAAAAAAAAAAAGGAAACATTATATTGAACTTAAAAGCTCTTTCTAATCTGTGATGGAAATGATGTTACCTTTCAAGAAATTTTCTCTGCAATGAAAACCTCAAAGAAAATAGAGAAAAAATTGAGAAAATTTAGAAAGAAAACTATTGAAATGAAAATAGATGAAATGGCTCTTTCCATGTTTCCTTGTAAGCGTGCATCTCTCCAAAAACCATTAAACGTCCATTTGCTATTAGGTCCCTTGGGTAGTTTACAATGTAAAACCCCCATCTTTTACAAAAATCAACCTTTAGAAAATTATGATTTTGCTTAGTACTTTTGAGAACTTTACGATTTAATCCTAATCGCTCAATTACTAGGGACTTGTTATTAGGGACTCAAATTTATTCTAAAAACATTAAGAAACTCGTTGATCACTCATCCAAACCACACTTTCTCTTAAGCACTCATCGATGGCAGTCAAGAACAAACTCTAACCATTCTCAGCGGTCATTTATCTTCCTCCTCTCATTGTTAACCTCAAAATAACCTGGAAACATCAAAGAACTTAAGAAAACACTCATTTCTATCTGAACTGAATATAATCTAAATTGAAAATTAATGTATTATAGATTACATAAAAAAGTATTCAAAATCTCAAATCTCTCTTAATAGCCAACTCTTGCAAAAATAAACAAGAAAAGAAAAAAAAAAGAAACATGATTGTGAACTTAAAAGCTCTTCTAATCTGTGTTGGAAATGATGTTACCTTTCAAGAAATTTTCTCTGCAATGAAAACCTCAAAGAAAATGAAAAAAAAAATTGAGAGAATTTAGAAAGAAAACTAATTAAAATGAAAATAGATGAAAAGGCTCTTCTAATCTGTGTTGGAAATGATGTTACCTTTCAAGAAATTTTCTCTGCAATGAAAACTTCAAAGAAAATGAAAAAAAAAATTGAGAGAATTTAGAAAGAAAACTAATTAAAATGAAAATAGATGAAAAGGCTCTTTCCATGTTTCCTTGTAACCGTGCATCCCTCCAAAAACCATTAAACGTCCATTTGCTAATGGGACCCCTGGGTAGTTTACAATTTAAAACCCCCATCTTTTAAAAAAATCAACCTTTAGAAAATTATGATTTTGCTTAGTACTTTTGAGAATTTTATGATTTAATCCTAATCGCTCAATTACTAGGGACTCATTATTAGGGACTCAAATCTATTCTAAAAACATTAAGAAACTCGTTGATCACTCATCCAAACCACACTTTCTCTTAAGCACTCATCAATGGCACTCAAGAACAAACTCTAACCATTCTCAACATTCATTCATCTTCCTAGTCTCATTCTTAACCTCAAAATAACCTGGAAACATCAAAGAACTTAAGAAAACACTCATTTCTATCTGAGCTGAAAATATAATATAAATTGAAAATTATTGTATTATAGATTAAATAAAAAAGTATTCAAAATCTCAAATCTCTCTTAATAGCCAAGTCTTGCAAAAAAAAAAAAAGGAAACATTATATTGAACTTAAAAGCTCTTTCTAATCTGTGTTGGAAATGATGTTACCTTTCAAGAAATTTTCTCTGCAATGAAAACCTCAAAGAAAATGAAAAAGAAAAATTGAGAAAATTTAGAAAGAAAACTAATTGAAATGAAAATAGATGAAAAGGCTCTTTCCATGTTTCCTTGTAACCGTGCATCCCTCCAAAAACCATTAAACGTCCATTTGCTAATGGGTCCCTTGGGTAGTTTACAATGTAAAACCCCCATCTTTTAAAAAAAATCAACCTTTAGAAGATTTTGATTTTGCTTAGTACTTTTGAGAACTTTACGATTTAATCCTAATCGCTCAATTACTAGGGACTTGTTATTAGGGACTCAAATCTATTCTAAAAACATTAAGAAACTCGTTGATCACTCATCCAAACCACACTTTCTCTTAAGCACTCATCGATGGCACTCAAGAACAAACTCTAACCATTCTTAGCATTCATTCATCTTCCTAGTCTCATTCTTAACCTCAAAATAACCTGGAAACATCAAAGAACTTAAGAAAACACTCATTTCTATCTGAACTGAAAATATAATATAAATTGAAAAATATTGTATTATAGATTAAATAAAAAAGTATTCAAAATCTCAAATCTCTCTTAATAGCCAAGTCTTGCAAAAAAAAAAAGAAACATGATTGTGAACTTAAAAGCTCTTTCTAACCTGTGTTGGAAATGATGTTACCTTTCAAGAAATTTTCTCTGCAATGAAAACCTCAAAGAAAATGAAAAAAAAAATTGAGAGAATTTAGAAAGAAAACTAATTGAAATGAAAATAGATGAAAAGGCTCTTTCAATGTTTCCTTGTAAGCGTGCATCCCTCCAAAATAAATTAAACGTCCATTTGCTAATGGGTCCCTTGGGTAGTTTACAATTTAAAACCCCATCTTTTGAGAACTTTATGATTTAATCCTAATCGCTCAATTACCTAATTAAACCTCTTGAAAACTCAAATTGACCACTAATTTTTATTGCTCTATTCAACCCGATTAATTCTTAAAAATCTCTCAAATTGAACTCCCAAATCAATTCGAAGCTCTAATCTGGCCCTAAACCTACTAAATTAAACCATCCAAAAAAATCAGGTTATTACATTAGCAATAGAATATATAGAATTTGGTTTGCAAGGTGGCATATGTGATATTTATGCAACCAATTGAGGGAGATAGTTGATAACTTATGCATATTAATTGCTGACAGCTTATGCTTGACCAAACAACATGATCTTAGGAATTACTAATTATTAGGGATTTTTGAATTATGAACAATTTATTAATTTCCTCAAATAAGCCTATATTGCTTGTATAAGTACTTATGTATTCTTTCATCTCATTACACAATTGAGAATAATTTCATCTTTCAATTTCTTCTCAATTTCAAAATGCTCGTTGAAATATTCTGATTTTATAGTAATTTTATTGATGTTCACTTCTAAACATATATAGGTGCATATATATACTTATTATTAAGTAGACAAATAAATGCATCTCTTCTTCAGCATCCATGAACCTGTGACATCAATTTAAAATTTAAGATGGCCTGCAGGGAGCAGCAGTTACATTAACAGAATTAGGGGACTATGCACGTGCAACTTCTCTGCTTCAAGAGTTGGCAAAGGTTTGTTAATATTGGATGAATGGAACTTATGAGTTTTTAGTTCTATTACAGAAAATCAACTAATGCTCTATTTTAACTAAGTAATATTTATGTTTTATAGGTGAAAACAAGTGACCCTGAGGTTTTTCGTTTGCTTGGAGAAGTTAAATATGAACTTAAGGATTATGACGGCAGTGCTGCTGCATATAAACTTTCTGCTGCGGTAACTTTCTGTTGTTCAGGTTTTCCATTTGTTTGTGACCCAATGCAATGCATGATAACTTTTAGGCACCGGTAGTTGTATGCAATTTTCTTTTGTAATGTTGGGTCTAAGGGTGGTTGAGGGAGTTCTATTTAGGTTGTGCATGTGTATTGTTTTGTTTTTTTTTTTTTTTTTTTGGGGGGGGGGTCTAATTTCACGTACAAATTGGAAAATTTTTGTTAGGAGAGAGGGAGACTTTGCTAAAGCAAACTACTAACCACCAAGGTAGCTTCCTGTATTTATCTAAGAGTAAATCTTAAAATATTCGTATTATCATGCACAATATATTGCATAACACTTTCCCCACCCTTGTTTGGACATATAAATAACCTTCTATTAGATTGTTTAAAATATAATGTTTGGGGGGTGACGTGTGATTTCATGTACAAAATGGAAAAATTTTGGTAGGAGAGAGGGAAACTTTGCTAAAGAAAAACTACAATGCTTCCTGTATTTATCTAAAAGTAAATCTAAAATTTGTCATAATATCTTGTGTACACAATATATTGAATGACACTCCCCCCTCCCATGTTTGCACACATAAATCATCTACGGTTAGTGTGTTTCAAATATAATCACTCTTGAATTGGTTTATACATTTGCCAACTAATTATTAATTCTAGTTATCTCGTGCAGTTCTCAGTCTTCAAGAGTTTCTCAACTTTATTACATTCAAATTCAATGTAATTTATTCATTCATAAAACATTGAATTGGATGGTACATGTATAACTGTGTTGTTATCATTTACGAGAATTATAGTGCATATTTTGTTAGCATTGTAAGACAATTTATGTCTTTAGAAATAGTTAAACATTAGGTAGCTTTTGAACAAATTCTTGGATATCTAAAGGGCGCTTCTGGACTTTGACCTTCTTATATGAATTATGAGCATATTGATATTGAATGTTTCTCAAATGCAAATTGGGCAGGATCTAAGATGGATAGGAGATCTATAACGGGATATTTTGTTTTTGTTGGGGAAAATCTAATTTCTTGGAAATGTAAGAAGTAGAATGTAGTATCTTGATCGAGTGCAGAATTATGACACAATTTGTGTGTGAAGTTGTATGGTTGCACTGACTACTAACTGAAGTGAGTTTTAAGACATCATTGCCAGGCAAGTTATGGTGTGATATCCATGTTGCCCTTCACATATCTTCTAATCTTGCATTCCATGAATGAACCAAACACATTGAAATTGATTGTCATTTTTTCGTAAAAAAATTTAACAAAAGCTCTTTTCTATAGGTTATGTTAAAATTGGAGAAACAATTAGGACTAATTTTACAAAAGCGTTGAATGGGGCTCGAGTTGATTATATTTGTAACAAGCTCAGTATGATAAACATTTATCAACTTGAGGGGAGCACTAGGGAATATATGTATAGCTGTAAATTTATTAATTATACCAATTAGATAGCTGGTTTATAAGGATTGTATTAGAGATTTAATTTTAGGGTAAACTACACTCAATGTCATTAAACTATTAGTAAGTTGATGTTTTGGTTCCTTAACTTCAAATAGTTACAAAATGGTCATTGAAATATTCGAAAGTTTTTATTTTAGTCACTTGGTTGTTAAAATTGCTGCTGTATGGCCATCTCTCTATTGCACCGCTTGCACCAATCGAAAGCTCTCCTTCTCCTTATCTTCTATAGTTTAATTATTTTTTCATAAAACAACTTTGAATGTAACAACTATGCGAACTAAAATCCAAACAACTTTCTTCTTTGATCTCCGACAGTGATTGTGAAATTGACTTGGATATAATATATGTTCATTTACTCATTGATGGATACTGATGCATCATACCGATCGCCGAATTGTTGTTTGGAGCTTGATAGCTGGATCTTAAAAAAAAAAAAAAAAAACCTCAACAGTTCAATGACTTAAATAAAAACTTTTGAATAGTTCAGAGGTTTAGATGAAAACTTTCAAATAGCTCAATTACCATTTTGTAACTTTTTAAAGTCGAGTGACCAAAACGTTAATTTACTAATAGTTTAGTGACCTTGTGTGTAGTTTATCTTTTATTTTATTCTCTTCCTTTTTTTTGTTAGGTTATAACATGTATACTTATGTATCTCAGGGCAGAATGGAATATACAGCTTTTCACTCACAACAATTCTGTTGTTCTTCATCCTTTACTAAATTTCGTTTACATAATTAAATAAAATTCGTTTGTACTCTCCATAAATATTCTGTTCTTGCATAATAGGTATCCAAAGATGTCGATTTTGAGGTTTTACGTGGCTGCACAAATGCATTGCTTGCTGCTAAAAGGCCCGATCAGGTTAGTATCTGATCCTCATTTTAGCATCCCAAGTAAAATAATATTCAGGTTATAAAATGATAGCTGATCACTGCCTAATTTTTTTTATTTGGTTTCAGTAGTGTAAACTGATTCAAAAGTTGAATTATAAGGTTACTTCCCTATTTTTGTTTATTATCTGCAAGAGTCTACCATAACAGATCCCCTTAAATTACTCGGCATATAGTCTGATCTTGATGAATAAGAGACCACATAGTTTATATTGTACTAGCTATCAATGTCTTTCTCTCATCATAGCTTTTCCTTCTGTGGGTTTATCATTTTTTCCCCTAGTTTTAAACATTTAGGTATTCTTGTTTATGGATTTTTTTGGTTACCAGTATTTATGCTTATCAAGGATAAACTAACATATACCTCCTAAATTTAACAACTTTTGTTAACTTGGTTCTTGAACTTTTTTATCTATGCCAGGCATGGAATTTGGCAATTTTTTTTTAATTTAGTCCTTGTGATGATGTGACACTTTGATATTGTGCCACATCATCACCTAAAAATTATATTTTTTAATAAAAAAGTTTAGGTGATGATGTGACACAATGTTAGAGTGTCACATCATTATAGGGACCAACATTGAAAAACGTTGCCAAGTTATACGACTAATGTGAACAAAAAAAGAATTTCAGGGATTAAGGAAAATTTACCTTGTTTAATGACTAAATGTTATTTTATCCATGGTTATTATTAATATACTTCGGAACATAAGTGCATAATTTCTCTTTGTTTTCCTATTGTCTCTCTTTTCTCTTCTTCTGTCCGTTTTTTTCTCTATCATTAATTTCCTTTTTCTTCTCTCCCTAGTCTGCTTTTCTTCTTATGATACATCTTATGCTCTTTGAAACATGTTTTTTTTTAGTTTGGCATTTACTGTTGGAGCCATATTTGACAGTGCAAATCATCTAATGAGAAGTTTAGTGCTGTGGAGGAATTTTAGTTAAAAATATACTAAGGGTCGTATATTAGTGCAATTTCATTTCAATCCCTTAAATAAAAAATGCTACAAACTAATTTGTGTTAAGAAATGGTGCAAATGAGAAAATTTGGAGGAATATATAAATTTAAAAAGTACAAGGAATTCAAAAAAATAATAAAATTTTCCAAAAATATGAAAAATAAATAAACTATAAAACTTCAAAAAATCATCCCCCCTCTCCAAAACAAACGAAATGGGTTGGAAATGAAATCAAAATATTAAAAATATAGTTTTCTTCCCTATTTGTTTTGATCCATCTGGCCTTAACATTCAATGAAAAATGAAACCCAAAGATCAGATAATTTCTAAAAATATTTTACTAGCCTACTTTGGTAATTTGCATGGCCGTATTTTTTAAGGTAAGAGACTAAAAGAACCTCATCTGTAAAAAAACTAAATAAATAAAAACCTGTATTAATATATATACATATATTCAATGTTTTGAATTTATGAATTTTTGAATTTTTTAAATTTTATATAATCTTTTAAAAATCTTTTGGGGGGCCAATTGTTATCTATATTTTTAGAGTTTTTATTTTGAAGTTTTAGGAATTGTATTTTTTTGAAAATTTTTAAATTTTTTGCAAATTTTTAGAATTTATAAATATTATATTTATTAAGTTTTTTTATTAAGTTTTAAATATATGCAGACATGACATATAAGACAATAGTTTATGATATAAAAAAGTCATAACATGTACACAGCACCCATTTAACAACAAATCTATAAGGGCGTTATGAAATTTCTTCTTTTGCGTCATTTTCTTTGACTTATAAAGACTGGTTTGCTGTGTTTTTTAGTAGAGGAATTAAAATGAATTTTTGCTACTAATATTTGTTACCAGGAATTTTGTTACTACTTAGGTTCCCTAGGTAGATTAACGTTTAGAGTGCTACAAACTGATGTGCTCTTCCTCATGTGATGTGTCTCATGTGCTTCACAACAAAGTGTTTATGTTATGAAATTTCTTCATGATGTTTATGTTAATTTTTTTTAACTGTCTCTCTTGCAATGCATCCGAATAAGCCATTTTGTGCCATAGAGAAATTTGATTACTTTTTTTAATTCTATAATGGATGGTTTCTCAGTATAGAGGACTGAGTTTGTACGCTGCAATTTTTGTTTTCCTTTCTTTTTGGTCTGGATGGAATTTTAAAGTCATGAAACTAGTATTCTGGAAAGTAATTTGCATTTCAAATTATTATGCTGCATACATTGAAACACTGTTTCCTACAAAACTTCTAAATGCAGGCAGTTCAGTTCCTTCTGTCCTCTCGTGAACGCCTGAATATGGAAAGATCAACTAGGCCTGATCCCAAGGCTGAAAGCAGTAAAATGGAAACAGAACCACGGAATGTGGATCCTATTCAGGTCAGTTGGCCCCTTCAATATCAACTGCATATCAAGCAAAGCGAAATGAAGATAAATAAATATACTATTTAAGTTATTAGTTAGTGTTTAACTCTTATGTGGACTAAAGGAGAAATATCCAAGTATAGCCATTTGACTAAATCATGTTCTATTACCTAGGTTTTCTAGATTTAAGGAAATATCTTTTCAACTCATTCCACTTTTGGGCTTATGTACCCAGCTAAAGGAATTGTTTGGAAATGGACTTTACAATTGCTTGGCTGTTGGAGATGTTGCCAATTTTTTTAATGGAATACTGCTTTCAACATAACAATCTTGCTCGCTAAAGATTTTCCATCTTACACATGATGCTTTAACAAAACGGCAAACAACTTGTGTTACAACAAGATACATGGCATTTTTCATAAAATGTCCTTCTTGTGGATGTCAGTAGTTGTTAAGTAGGACTATTTGAAGAAAGTTGTTTTAGGACTTAAAATAAAATAGTCTGGTAGGACTTTATTTAGTTTGATATACTTTAATTTTTGTAATCTCTATTTAAAAGGATGATGAATAAAACGAAGGCAAGTAGAATTTTACCAAAACCCTAAAAGATTTGGGTCTCACTCAAATGAGTCGTAAGGCTTCAGTCTCCTTTTGACCCTTAAACTTATCTGGCTTGGGGACATCCAACTTGCGGTTTAGTGTTGCAATCAACACCCTTTTACCCACAGTGGCTTGGCACACAACGAGCTCTCCCTCTTTGCTCCTCAATTCTTGTGCTGAAAGCACTTGTCGTAGTCCTAGTTTCCTCCTTCAAAGTCATCACCATGACCTCGAGATCATTGTCCATTAGTGTCAACTTATCTACAATGGAATTGAGCAGTCCTCGCATAGCTTCCACATTGGAATCGAGAGACTCCAACACAACTTTCTTGAGTTGCTTCCATCAAGTCCAACTCTACAGTGTGTCCCTCGACTACCTCGAGTGTCTCCTTCACATCTCTCATGGATTCCTCAAGATCGATCACTCAATATTTTAAAGTTGACAACATGTTCTTCAATTGGCTAGGTTTCCTGGCCCTCTTGCAGGTCTCTATTGGATTAATCTGATCTTTTACTCCTTTTTTCATCTCGATCGACGCCTTCGAACCTTAGCTTGGATACTAACTGTCATGTTGTTAGAACTTTAATCTCGCAATCCGTGCAACCTTTGGCAATTTTTTTGTTTCAAATCCACCTAACATTAGCAAAATGAGAATTCTCAATAGAAATTCTTCAAGGCACCGAAAATAAAACGAAAGAACAGACGAAACCACAAGAAAGCAAAAGCACACCAAGTGTTGAGTAAATGTTCTCAATATTATTCAATTAATATGGAGTACAATGGGATGTAATGAGATTCAATAAGATGATTACATATAAGGGGGAAAGTTTTTATTTATAATTGAGCTCCTCCAGATTTAATGGTACAATTTACTTTACATCAATGGTTGAGATTAAATCAATCTAAAATTTGAGATTCTTAAGAGGTTGACATGGCGCTAACTGTTATGGGGTTAGAAATTTAGCTTGGATACTAATTGTCATGGGATTAGAACTTTAGTCTCGTAATCCGTGTGGCTTTTGGCGATTTTTTGGTTTCAAATTTGCATAACACTAGCAAAATAAGAATTCTCGATAGAAATTCTCTAAGGTACCGAAAATAAAACGAAAGAACGGAAGAAGTCACAAGAAAGCAAAAGCACACCAAGTGTTTGAATAAATTTTCTCAATAGTATTCAATTAATATGGAGCACAATGGGATGAAATGAGATTCAATGGGATGATTACAAATAAGGGGAAAGTTTTTATTTATAATTCAGCTTTTCTAGATTTAATGGTACAATTTACTTTACATCGACGATTGAGATTAAATCAATCTAAAATTTGAGATTTTTAAGAGGTTGACACAATGCTCTAAGATTATAGAATCAAATGTTCTAAGATTACTCATCTGTTAAGATAAGTTTCCATATTTATGAGAATCCTAATTTTCCTTAAGTGTTTCATTGGGCCACCAAAACTTAAAAGTATATAGGTTTCTCCACATGTTTTGCGAATTGGGCTAGTTCAAATGGGTCGAATGAGCCTCATTTCATTAATTGACTTCCACGGGACACTTTTTGCGCATTCATCATGGGTTTTAATCTGCGGCCTGTGACATTAGCATGTTGAGTCAAGTCACTTTGGTTTGGATCATTGACTTTCTTTGTCAATTTTGGTGGATCAGAGTTGTTGATAGATATGTTCCTTCTTGAGCTTAACAAATAACATTTGATTCTTTGACTTTGTTTATGAAATTTCTCTCAGGTTGATTTACTTCTTGGGAAAGCTTATTCAGACTGGGGCCATGTTAGTGATGCAATAGCTATTTATGACCAACTAATTTCTACCCATCCGAATGACTTCCGAGGTTACTTAGCCAAGGTATTCATTCCTCTCTCCTTTCCCTCTTGTTCATTTACTAGTGAAACATTTATATATATGTTGTCTTTTTGTTACATATTTTCTTTAGATGTCTTCTCCATGATTTTTCATCTATTTTCTTTTCTTCTTTTTTTGCTTATTTTTTGTTGGCCAATAATTATGTTTTTACAGGGAATTATTTTGAAAGAAAATGGCAATGTTGGTGATGCAGAGAGGATGTTTATACAAGTGAGTATATCATGTCTAGTAGCTTACTTAAATTTTTACTTTCTTGACTTAAAGAATGTGATTGGCTTGCTTGGTATTGTTTACGGGAGAAAACAATAACCATCAAAAGAATAGGGTTGAACACATGAGTAAGAAAGTTGGAACTCAAGAAAATGTAGGGTTGTAAAAAACCTCTAAATGCTTTATATTAATCAAAAGATATAATAAGAAAAATAATGTTGGCAAATAAGCTTACGACTTATTTATATAAACTTCCTTATTACTAGGTTTTCTTGTAAACAAAGTTTTATTCATAGCCTTAAATTTAAACCCTAAAGATTAATCATCCTAGACGTCCTAAATATATTTAATACACAAAATAAATATTATAAAATAAATTGAAGTAATGAAATATTATAAAATAAACAAAGCTCTCTTGTCATTCTCCTTGGCTCTCTCGTCATTCTCCTTGGCTTGGAAAACTCGACTTCGGTGAGAAAACTTTCACCACTTCAACATAATATCTAGATCATAAATAGACCTGTTCATGGGTCGAGCAACCTATCCATACTCAAAGACTCGCCCGATTTAAAATATGAGTTGTGCTCGGGCTTGAACATTTAACGCCCAAGCTTGACCTGACCCGTTTTTCAAGTTTGTAATGTTTTATATTATGTTATTTTTATATAATATAATCTATAACACATAAAAATGAAATCTATAGTAATATATAATAATATAATGTAAACATTAATAAAAATTTAAGATGACTATATAAAAACTATAATAAATAAAAATATATAAAAATATTAAATATTAATTAAATATATATATTTTTAAAAAATAATATGAGCGAGCTTGGACAAATTTTTAGGCCCATATTTCGGGCCAAGCCAGGCTTGGACAAACATAAAGTGTGTTAATATAATATTTAGTCCCAGCCCGAACCCGATGCGGCCCGGCCCATGCATACCCCTAAAATCATGAACCCCATTGGTTGATTCAGCTGTACAATCTTTCAGAGAACACAATCCTATCCCAAGGGTATCTACTTCCATATTGTGAATCTCAATAACATTACCTTCCCCATCTTTAACCACAGTGTTCTTACATGACCCCACATCTTGGGGAACAAGCTTTATATTAGTAGATTCGGTTGTAATAGAGAGAGCATATTGCAATATAGAGTCCCATTTAACTTCACTGCCACCAGATTCCAAATTACAATAGTCAATCAAAGTTTATCGAAAAGTACCAGTCTCATTAATTGGAGTTGTATCTTTAATTGAACCCAAATCACTTTGTGAACCTGATGAAGCTTCAAGTGAATGTCTTTTAGATGCATTGTAAGTCTTATATTAGTTTTGATGTCCCAAGCTTTTGATATAAAAACATGTAAGATATATTTTAGTTATTTATTTCTTAAGTCATTTAGTGACCAAGCATTTTGAAATACTTGCAAAGTACTTAAAAACATGTTTAATATATGTTTCAACTTGTCCAAATGTTTTTTAGTTAATACCAAAGTGTTTCAAGATGCTTAAAATGTTTTTAAGGTATTTTGATAACCAAGTCTTGAGACTTAGCTTGAGATAAGGGCTACAAGTTTGGAGACTAGCAAAGTTAGTAGCCAAAGTTTGCTTTAGGGAGCATAGTCTCGAGATCTATTCATCAAGTCTTGAGACATGTTAATGAAGTCTTGATACTTCCCTATTAGGTCTTAAGACTTTTAGTTTTCCAACGGTTATTTTTCATACAAGTCTCAAGACAAGTATTCTCTTTGTTTGTGCATCATACCACTTGTATCCCTTTTGTGTTTGTGCTTATCCTACAAAAGCAAATTTTCAAGCCCTAGGATCTAACTTTGTACAATTTTTATCATGGATATGAACAAAGGCACTACACCCAAATACCCTCGAAGGTAAATCATTTGTTATCCTAAGCATAGGGTATGATGCTCATAGAACACTTAGAGGTGTCCTAAAATTCAAAGTTTTTGAAGGAATTTGATTTATTAGGTAGGTTGCTGTTAAAAAAGCCTCTCCCTAAGGGTGCTTAGGTACATTAGAAATAAAAAGTAATGCCCTCGTAATCTCTAAAATATGCTTATTTTTCTCAGCTATCCCATTTTGTTGGGAGTGTTAGGACACATGCTTTGTTGGATGATACCATTTTCGTTGAAAAATCTCCTAAGATTTCATTAAAATACTCTCTACCATTACCATTTCGAAAAATCTGAATTCTTGAAATTGTCTTAATCATTCTTTAAAAGATTATAAATATTTAACCTCAGATCTTTCTCTTAATAGATAAACCCAACTAACCTATCTGTGATCATCAATAAAACTCACAAACCATTTTTTCCCAAACAAAGTTGATGTCCTAGATTGTCCCCAGACATTGCTATGAATCATAAGAGAGGTTTTTATGGTTGGTAAGGCCTAGTTGGAAAAGATGAGCAATGATGCTTAGCTAATTTGCACAACTCACATTTGAAAGAAGATAAATCTTTATTCAAAAATAAACTCGGAATCAAATGTTTACATAATAAAAATATGGATGTCCAAACCCGTAGTGCGATATCATAACATTATTGAAAATCAAACTAGAGTTCAAACAAACACTTGACACTTGTTCAAATTTGGTTCCATTTTCTAAGAAATAAAGACCTCCACTTTCTCTAACACTGCCAATTACCTTCCCCGAGATTATTTCTTGAAACTTGCAATAAGACAAGTTAAATATAACATGATAGTTTAGGGCGCTTATGATTTTGCTGATGGACACAAGATTACAAGAAAGTCTGGGAACATGAAGAACATCATATAAGAGGAAGGAGAGAGTTTAATAGTTTCTATTCCGGCATTGCCGAGAATGAACCATCTGCAATTCAAAATTTTTTATTTCCTGCACAATGTGCGTAAGTTGAAGGAATTGGGAACAACTTGTCATATGATCAGATGCACCAGAACTGATTATCTAAGAGCAATCAGGCTTATACTCACTGAGGAAAATGGAAGCAACATTACTTGCTTGAGCAAAAGAGCTAAAGGGAGTTGGTTGGTTTGGAGGATTCACAACTAGAAATTGTGGAGATTGGAAAAGTCTATACAGGTGTTCTAACTAACTAATCCTTCGTGAAGGAAGGCATCTCCTGAGTAGATTGTTGCTCCTATTCTGCTCCTGCCGCTTGGAGGGTTTGGCTGTCAGTGCTTGGAGTAGATCTGTTTTCAGCATTTTCCTTCCTTAAATTTGGTGGTTTCCATGGATTTTTAATCAAGTTTCATGTGTATGCCACGGTTTTTTATAATGGTCACACCATGGCTTTTTTTCCCTATCATATTTAGAGTCATTTCTCACTATAGCTAGTGCAGAATTTTGATCAAGATCAGGTTTTAACGTGACTTTTCTCCTTGTTTCTTGTCTTCTAATTTCGGAGAAGGCTTCTCTAATAGAAAGTAACACTTTTTTTTTCTAAGGATCCTGACTCTCACTTCATTAAATTCTTGATTCAACCTAGCTAAGAACTTATAAGACTCTTATCATTTTCTTTATTCATGAATCTTACACTATCAGATGAGCAATCCCATTTATCATTATAATAATGATCTAATTCTTGCAATAGTGACACAATGTCATCGTAATGTTTTATAACTTCGCTATCTCCTTTCTATCCTTCAATAGCTTGGTTTTTAATTCAAATATTTGAGAAAAATATCTAAATAGGTTTCTCACAGCCTTTCTGAAGGTTTACCTATAGTTGTAGGAAGAAAAGATAAGGTTTACCTATTGAAGGTTCCAAGCAATGATCATAGAACTCTTAGACTGCCATACACCTAGCCGTTTGTCATCTTCCAGTTTCTTCATATTTCCGGTCAAATATCTTAGCTTCCCCCTTTCTTCTATGGCCAACTTCATGGATTGTGCCCATTCTAGGTCGCTTGTTCCATTAAGCTTATGAAGGGTCAGCTGCAATAATTGTTGAAATGAATCTCCCTTTAGATTCATGGTACTCTCTTTTGTTGCCGCTAGCCTAATACTTTTAGAAATAATCGATTCAACCATAAACAGTGGGAAATTTTATTCCTGCTCTGATTGCATGAAGAACCGAGTGGAAAAGAAATTTGTTATTCATACAACAGCAATATATTGCATCATAGTATTTATTTAAAATATAATTAAAAGGAATAATATTTGATGCACGGATGGTTAGTTTCATGCACCATTGATGAATGATAATATAACATCTCATCATTAAATAAAACAAAAAAAAAAGTTAGGAACTTATAAATAAATACTAATAACTTTATAATAACTAATTATAAATCAAGGTTAAAACCCTATACTCGAAACCAAAGAACCTAGACCCTAAACTCAAGATTTTAAATCTAATTCACTAATAATAGTTACAATTAACATATAGTTATGTTTAAATACAATTATTAGTATTTATTTATAATTCCTCTATATTTTTTATTTAATTTAATTATTTGATGTCATGTTATTAATTTACTGATAATGCATGAAATTTATACAGCGATGATGCATTAAATATTATAATAAAATCACAATTAGCAAACAGTTCGGATGTGTGGGTCTAAAAGCAAAAAAATTATTTTTTCCTATTTCTACTTATATCTCTGTACTCTTTGCTTTGCTTTACAATTTTAGGAGGGGCATAAATAATAATTTTAACATGTAATATAAATTTTAAAAGATCTAAAATATAGTTACTAAGATGCTTGATAAATTAAAAAAATTAAGTGCTAAAATTTACAAGTATTGAATTGATATTAGAAAGTTGTTTAGTCTATTAAGAAAATTAAGTATTGAATGTAATTATGTTGTTTGACAAATTAAATCTAACTTTTTAACAAAAAAAAAAAAGGAGATAATTTATTTTAAATAAAAATAACTTAAACATTTTCAATCCTTAGTGATAAAAATAAATAGGTTTATCAAACACATTAAAAAATTAATTTTGAAAATTTTCAATTTCAGTGGCTAATTGTTTTGGTTAAAGGTGACATGAATGGATTTGATCTAAGATAAAACAAAAGTAATCCAACTCATCCTTGAAAACTATGTTGAAATGATTATATCTGAATTTAAAATGATCCGAACTTGGAGTTGGTACTAGTTTTGGTTGAACATTATTTATGTGTTTGAGAAGCCGTTGTCTTTGTTTCCATATCATTTTGAAGATGGTTATCCTCATTATGAATCAAAGCCAAAACTTCGGTGTTGTGCAGGCTCGATTTTTTGCTCCGGAGAAAGCTAAAGCACTTGTAGATCGCTATTCAAGACAATGAATGTTCATGTCACGGTCTTACTTATAATATGCTGGAGTTTTTGGTTTGAACATTTTTCTCTTTTTCCACTTTCAGTCTCTTAACGGACATGTTTCATTCTCTTATATCCACATTAACATTTCATGGGCAAACAATGTAGGATAGGTGACACTCACATTTATAGCAAATACTTTGTCCTCTAGCTAATTGTGAATGACTTAGCACTAAACTGTAAACATGCACTCCTAAAAGAAGTAATGTGTTGCCCAGATTACTTTTTAGTAAAAGAATTAACGGAATTCAAGATTACTTGACACATTATTAGGTATATTACATTACTTTGTTTGGTCAATTTGGATGGAATGGAATATTTTATTGTTTGGTTAACGTAATATAAAATTATTTAAAAGTATATTTTGCTAAATTTTCCTTGTAGAATTTACATATTTCTTTTTTTTTTAAATCGTTTTACTACACAAATTTGCTGCTTATAGTGTTTCATTTTATATATTTCTCTAGTAAATTAATTTTTTTATCTCCTTTCTCAAATAAATAAATAGGCACTAGAGAGGAGAGATACACAACTAGGGTTCTCTTTTAATCAATTTACAAGTGAAAGAAAGAATATTTTTAAATTAAAACATGTTATTTTATGGTTTAAGGACAAAATAAACCAAAATGATTAAAAAAAGAATGATAAATTTTTTAGAAAAGTAATATTTTAGGCAAAATGATAATTTTGCCCAACTTATAATAATGAATAAATATAGTGGAATTGTTACTTGAAAAATATATTAAAGAAGAAGAGAATTCGATTCTATGATTATTTTGATTTGGTCTAAGTAAAATGAAATAAAGTCATTAAAAAGAGGGATTAAATTGTCAAAAAAATCGCATTACCCAAGGAATGTAAGATTAGTTAAGGAAGAGGTTGTATCGAGATTATTGACGTTGTGAACTCGACAAGTGGTCTCAGTGAAAAAAATGATGTTCATCTTAGGAGTCTTGGGTTCGAGCGCTTACGTGTACAAGGTGTGTGTGCGTTGTCAAAAGGTTAAGAAAATATAAATAAATATTATCATATAATCATACCAATATATTAAAAAAAATATTGACGTTGTTGTGGATGAAACAGTTTCGTTGTTCACAATGGTGAGGGTTCATAGACAAACGTGTTAAAAGTGAGGAAGGAGTGGACTTGCAAAAACGTCTAACATATGTGAAAAGATGCAACCCCAATAAACTTTCAAGTGCAATGCTTGAAATTATTCCGAGAATTAGAGAAAAATCATAAGGAAATAATTTGATTTAGAAGATGGAAATCAATGTAGAAATTGTGAAAGTGAAAAATATGAAAATAAGGACCAAATCGTAAGTTTTGAAAAGCATGAGAACTAAAATGTGATTTGATCAAATAGATGGAGTTTGAATTATAATGATTATTTTGCATGGGAATGACATGAAATATCTATTAGTCTGATGAAAATCCCTTTTGGACTAAATAAGAAAAAGACTAGAAAGTATAGGGGTTTTTCTTTTTTAGTTGATCTGTCGCAATTCGTTGTACCAGATTAAACTAGTTTCATACTTAAATGAACTTGAATATAAGTAATTTTATTATGTTTTATTTAGTTTTTCTATATTAGTTTCAATATTAAAAAAAAGTGTGATTTGAGTTGATTTTATGATCTTAGGGGCCAAAGTAGGCCTAAGGGAAGACTAGCGTATTTGGTGAGTCTACAAGACACCATTCGGAGGCATAAGAACTCGAGGCTAGTCGCCATGTTTCAACATGGAAGTTCAATGTCGTAACATAGTGAGCAAAATGCCAAAATAGCCATACTGTCTTCGGTGTCTCAACATAGCTAAACGATGTCGTGACACACCCTTGAAGTTGAGCGTGAGCCAAGCAAACTGCCTTCAGTGTAGCAACATAGGTTGTAACACCCATATCCTATTTCTTTCGCTGGAATAGGGTTACGGAAAGTTACTACATACATCGAAACATTTTCATAACGTGCAATATTTAATTATCAATTTAATTCTTTTAATTCAAACATAACTCGAAATAATATTAAACATACATTTAAAGGCCTTAAATCGAGTAGCTTATAAACAATCAGGGACCAAATCGAAACAAATCATAACATTTTAATAAAAACTAAAAAATTTTACCTACAGGGGTCACACGGCCGTGTGGCTTTCCCCACGGTCGTGTGGCTCTCCCCAAGCTCATGTGGCCCTTCCACACGTCCATGTCTCAACTTGTGTACCAGATCGTGTAAATTGCACATTCGATCAAAATTCAGATATAATTTTGACATTTATCCCAAAACCATTTGAACTATTAAAATTTAATTGGATTTTACATGGTAGTCAACATGATAATTCACATTGACTTTATTGATGTAATGATACTTTTTTTAAATTAAAAACTTTTTTGACCTTTAGTTATGCTCATTGTTTTGAATTTTTATGAATGCACTTTGGTTATCATGTTAATTATCACATCACTGTCATTAATTTCTTTACCAAAGAAAATTATTATTTTTTGACACAATATTTAAAACTGTTCATAGTTCCTTCCAAACCATAAATAGGAGAATAATATATTTTAGTACACTCGAATTTATGTCCTCTTATATTGATAACAATGTTGTTACCAATCGAATTAATATTCAATCGATAAAAAAATTAAAAGTTAAAAATTAAGAACTAAAATGATAAAAAAAAATAGAATTATGATCAAAATAATAAAAGAAATTAAAATTAATGATTAAATGTATCATTATACATATAAATAATGGCTATTAAAATTTGTAATAACTAAATTAATTGCATTAAAGTAATTAGCAGTGAGTTTGACTTTTTGCTGTACAGAATACAGCTTTGCTTTTTTTAAAGGAAATCCAAGTACCAAAGAAAGCAATTGATTAATGCTGTGGTTATATTAATTAATCCGTGAAACGCCTTCAACACAGTGTTTGCATGTGCTTTAGCCTTAAACCAAAAATAGTTATTTAATAAAGTAAATAAAGAATTCCCAACTTTCATTCCCCGTAGACTTTTTTTTAGTATTTATATTGAAAACGGAACTTATTTATTTATTTTTTTCAAAATAAAAAAAGAGGAAAGCACTTGGGCAAGTGTGAGCCACGTTCCAACTATTAGGGTCTATTTGTTTGTCTGCAATTGATTTTCCGAAAAATATTTTACTTATTTTATCATGTTTGGTTGACTGAAAATGAATTCATAAAGGAATTCATTTTCAAAAACACTAGAAAATGCCCCACTTTTTATGTAAAATGTCTTACAGATTTTATTTCCGTAAGACATTTTCCTTTCCTTATCCTCATCACTGACTCATCAATCTCAGTTCCAGCCTCAGCTATCAGCTTCAGCCAGACTCTCATCTTGTACTTTCTTCCTCCTTAGCCAGGTTATGTTCTTCTTTTCTCTCTATTATTGTGAATGCTCCAGATTTAGTTCTGTTTTTTTCTCTATATTTAACTAGTTTTCATGTAAAAAGAAATGAGGCAGTAGCAGTATATACTACCTGATGGCCACTTTGAGTGTTGAGGTTAAGGTCTGCAGACTTTGGTTGAGGGATGGTTTTGTGTCTTTTTTTACCAAAGGCTTCGATAGAGCTTGCTCTCAACAAATCGTCTTTTCTAGTTCTTCTAATGGGAATAGTTCTTTCTGGGTTCTTCCAAACATTAACCCAGTCTTATTACCCAAGAAAACTGTTGCTGCTGCTTTTGATTCTGATAAAGCTAAATCAAAATCCCCTAAAAAGGCTTAGGCATTGAATCTAAAGCCAACAATGTATAACTCTTTTTTGCTTTTGTGGAATTCTAGTACTTTAGGGATCTTGCCATTTCTACGTATTATCGTAGAAATAATGGATGATTATTGGTATTTTGGCTTTAAAACTTTGTACTATGATTCCGCATTTTGTAAAGTGCTCCAATCAAATTGATTGCTTCTTTTTTTAATCATTAAAGAAATATTGGCTTAAATCAAGCATGATTGATGGCTTAAATAAAGCCTTTAACAGGATGAATTGGGTTTTCCTTGAATGTGTCTTAGAGGTAATGAGTTTTTTTCTTCGTGGATTTAATAGGGCTGCGACCTGCATCACTACCGTAAGTTTTCAAGTTCTTGTAAGGCAGAGAGATCATTTCTCCATATTTGTATATTCTGTGTCATAATGTTGTTTTTTTTGCCCTGTTGAGAGCTTAAGAAGATAATCTCAATCATAGGAACATAATAAGATTTATGTATGTGACTCTCTTAAACAAGCTTTACTTGCTAAGCTAAGCAAGCATGTAGAATTTGGAAAGAGAAACTCTGTTATTAACAAAACAATTGTTCCCAAATATTGCAACCATTAGAACTTCCTTTAGATATAAGTCGAGTGGAGGCAGTTGCCTCTAAGAGACAAAACGGTGGCTCGGTGTGAAGAACTGCTGTAATGTTGTGTATTTACCATGAATAAGATTTTAGGATTTTAGAAAGAACATTAACAGAAGAACATGTACTTTTAAGGTTGGTTATTGGAGTACGTGGAGCAAGAGACCCGTAAGGTAGCAAAAGTTGAGAGCATTCTACTGTTGTAGAGCAATAGAGGCTATATATCTCTGTTATGGGGGCTTCACTGATAGGTCAACTTAATATGCTACCTTTTCTTCTCCTTATCTAATGGGTTAGTGGAGCAAGTAGCAGAGAATCTTCTTGCTTCGTCAACGGACACTCTTTATAGGCTGCTGCTTCTTTTTTGACCTTAACCTATTTCCTTGTTGCTATAACTACAGAAAAAAAATCCAATTAAAAAACTTCAGGTTGGATCAAACATAATTTATTATATATTTAGATAATTATTTAAAACATCAGTGTTTTTGAAACTTGATCGGACTAATAAGTTGAATTGATTGAATCAAGAATCATTTAGTTCATCGACTTCAATATATCATATAATCGAGAATGAACAAAACCATCACTGTTGAATTAGAATCTAAACAATCAAGTATAAAACTGGACAAATCGTTTTTGATATTGATAGAATCAAGGCTGTCCAAGATTGATATTTCGATTTTTATTTTAATTACCTCTTCAAACAGATTTTTAAGATAACCTAAACAGTGTTAAATGTTGTCAATTTTTACTTGAGCCTTCACATATATTTTCTCCATAAGCAAATGGACTCCAAGACATGGCATTTAGGTATGGTCAGTCACTCATGAATTCTGATAAAATTTAAATGACGACAATGAATAAATATCACAAAGAAAACGAAAAGAAAGAACACACAGATTTTACGTGGAAACCCTTTCGGGAAAAAACCACGGGCAGAGGAGAAGAAGATTCACTAATGTCGAAAATTGAATCAATACAAGAGGAGATAACTACGCCTATTTATAGGTTGAAAAACCTTATTCCAATCAACAACTAATAGAAGTAACGTAATAAGGTTGAAACACCTTATTCTAATTAAAATAAAATAGATGACTTATTCTAATTAAAATAAAATAAAAGAAGTCTAGTTTATTTGGACATTACTTTTATTTTATTTTACCACTGTATTTTATTTTAACAAGAATTCTAGTCACCCAATTCTAACAATCTCCACCTTGACAAGAATTCTCTACGAATAAGAACTCTCAACGAACAAGTTCTCCACCTCTTCCACTAAACCCCTTGAGGGGTATTCTTCAACAATGAACACCAACCAAGTCCATGCAATACTCAAACTTGATTATGGGAAGTGACTTAGTCATCATATCTGCAGGATTTTCATGAGTATTAACTTTGCTCATAACAATATCTCCACGAGCAATAATATCACGCACAAAATGATACCGAACATCAATGTGCTTTGATCTCTCATGAAACATTTGATCTTTTGTAAGAAAAATGGCACTTTGACTGTTACAAAGTATTGTACCAATATCTTCAACCACGTTTAAATCATAAGCCACTAGATCAGCCTCGGCATACCTTTTCGGAGGTTTAATTTCTCTTCTAGGTCTATTCTTGGCAATAGAATATTATGGTGATGAAGTAACTCTATTCTGAACTTCTGTACTAACTTGAGAAGTTGACTCTGTTGCAGATACTGAATAAATCTGAAACTCCACTTGCTTTTGTTGTTCTTTATTGGAAGAGTCTTTAAGAGATAAGTTAGGTAACATAGCAGTTTCATCAAAAACATCTCTGCTAATCACAACTTTTCTATTTTCAGGACACCATAACTTATATCCTTTTACACCAGCTTTAAAACCAAGAAAAACACATTTAATGGATCTTGGTTCCAATTTTCCATTATCAACATGAGCATAAGCAGGACACCAAAAATCTTTATATCAGAATAATCAGCAGGCTTACCAAACCATATCCCTTGTGGAGTCTTTTTCTCAATGGCAATGGATGGAGATCGGTTGATCAAAAAACATGCAGTAGAGGCTGCTTCAGCCCAAAATGACTTCGGTAAATTAGCATTCGACAACATACATCGAACCTTCTCCATGATTGTTCTGTTCATTCGTTCTGCAACGTCGTTTTGCTGTGGAGTATGACGAACTGTCAAATGTCTCATGATCCCTTGTGATTTGCACAATTCATTAAACCTATCAGATCAGAACTCCAAGCCATTATCTGTGCGGAGGTGTTTTATCTGTTTTTCTGTCTGTTTTTCAACCATAATTTTTCAAGATTTGAATGCAGAAAACACATCGCTTTTCTGCTTCAGAAAGAATGCCCAAACTTTTCTGGAAAAATCATCAATCAGAGTTAGCATATATTTAGCTCCACCTCTCGAAGGCACTCTAGATGGTCCCCAAAGATCAGAATGAATATAATCAAATATTCCCTTCATGTTATAGATTCCTCTGGTGAATCGAACTCTCTTTTGCTTCCCAAAAATACAATGCTCATAGAACTTCAGTTTGCTAATGCCTTGCCCATTAAGAAGTCCTCTTTTACTCAATTCTGCCATGCCGTTTTCACTCATATGCCCTAGACGCATATGCCAAAGTTTAGTAATATCATCATCTGACAAGGAAGAGGAAGCGACTGCAGCATCACCAGTAATAGTTGAACCTTGCAAAACATATAATTTGGAAGTCTCTCTCTGCCCTTTCATCATAACAAGGGAACCTTTACTAATCTTTAGAACCCCACTTTTAGTTGTGCACCTGTGTCCTTTTGAATCAAGAGTACTTAACGAAATCAAATTTCTTTTCAATTCTGGTACATGTCGCACGCCGCTAAGAGTTCTAACAACCCCATCAAACATCTTTATTTTGATTGTGCCAACACTTGTGATTTTACATTAAGCATTATTTCTCATCAAAACAACACCTTCAGACACAACTTCATATGTTGTAAACTAATCTCGATTGAGACTCATATGAAAGGTGCAACCAAAATCGATGATTCACTCCTCGCTCACTTTAGAATTATCGACAGAAGCAAGTAGGAGTTCACCATCACTGTAGTCTTCTACTACATCAGTTTCACCAGATTGTTCTGGTTATTTTCCCTTTTGATTCTCTACCTCCCTTTTGATCTTATTTGTAACTTGTAGCACTCTTTCTTAATATACCCTTTCTTCTTGCAGAAGTTGCAAGTTTTACCTCTGTTTGAAGATCTCGATCTACCTTTAAATTTACTGCGGGAATTTCATTCTTGTGTCCTCCCACGATTATCATGATTGTTACGATCTTGTCTTCCACAAATAATGAGACCCTCTCCCTGAGAGTCAGATCCAGCCACAAGATGTTTCATCTTGTCATACGAGGCTAACGAAGCATAGTCTTCATCAACTGTGAGAGATTTACGGCTATACAAAATTGTATCTCTAAAGGTTGAATACGATGGTGGCAACGAACAAAGGAAAATTAACCCTAAATCCTCTTTATCATACTGAACCTCCATGGGCTCCAAATCCGAGACAATTTCTTTAAACACATTTAAGTGTTCATGCATAGACGCACATTCTTCCAAACGATGAGAATACAGACGCTGTTTCATATGTAATTTACTTGTTAGGGTTTTCGACATACATAACTGCTGTAATTTTGCCCATAATGCAGCAGTAGTCTTCTCCTTTAACACATCTTGTAGAATTTCATTCGACAAATGCAGCTGTAATTGCGTCAAAGCCTTTCGATCTTTACACTTATTTTCTTCATCTATCAAATTCGAAGGCATCTTATCTAACCCTAACAGGGCATCCTCCAAATCCATCTGCGCAAGAACTGCTTACATCTTTACCTGCCACAACGCGAATCTGGTGTTGCGATCCAACAGCGGAATATCATACTTCAATGTTGCCATTATCGTGATTGAGACTACTAACCCGAAAAAGCTCTAATACCAATTTGATAAAATTTAAATGACGACAATGAATAAATATCGCAAAGAAAACGAAAAGAAAGAACACACAGATTTTACGTGGAAACCCTTTCGAAAAAAAACCACAGGCAGAGAAGAAGAAGATTCACTAATGTCGAAAATTGAATCAATACAAGAGGAGATAACTACGCCTATTTATAGGTTGAAAAACCTTATTCCAATCAACAACTAATAGAAGTAACGTAGTAAGGTTGAAACACCTTATTCTAATTAAAATAAAATAGATGACTTATTCTAATTAAAATAAAATAAAAGAAGTCTAGTTTATTTGGACATTACTTTTATTTTATTTTACCATTGTATTTTATTTTAACAAGAATTCTAGTCACTCAATTCTAACAAATTCCTTCTCGCTCGAATCACTGGGGATTGATTGGATCCTCGTACAATGGTAAATAATTCATTGGGAATTTGATTTCCAATGAGTAGGTTACTGGAGCATTGGAGTTGAGATCTTGTGTGAATCAATCAATGTTCTTAGTGGGGTATACGGTTCCTCTTCAAATCTTAACATCAACAATGCTTTTACTTTTGTTTACTCTATTGAAACTGCTTGTTTTAGATCATGGGAATGAACCCACGTTTAGCTACCCCACTACTTTCACACTTAGAAACATATTGCCTGCTGTCATCGTGAAACATAGTTGTTTTAGGGTAGTATCTTGTTATTGCCTCATCTTGAAACATATTGCCTGCTGTCAATATATTTCTGATTTCACTGCAAGTATATGACTTGTTTAGCATAATGGACATTTCTTTTATGTTGTTGGGTTGAAACAATATAAAAAAAACATATTGTTTTCATGAAGTTACTCATTTAATTGCCCATGTTTTCATGAGTATCCTAGTAATATATGAGTTTATGGTTAAGTTGTTATTTTTGTTGTTTAATTTTCATTTTTTATTTTTTGTAATGATTGACAATGACAATTATTAATGTAGAATGGGTATGGCAACAAAGAAGGGACAACCAAGCAATTCAGGTGGACAAAACCGATGGAACATCTTTTTTTAGAAATTCTAGCAGAGGAGGCCCAAAAAGGAAATAAGTCTTCTAACACTTTCAAATCAGCTGTTATTAATCGAGTTGCTGCAGTTATTTCTAAAAAATTCCAAGTTCAATGTGATTCTAAGCATGTGGAAAATCATTTGAGGACTATAAAAAATCAATGGCAAATTATATGGAGAATTCGGGCCGAAAGTGGTTTTGGATAGGATGATAACATGAAAATGATCACATGTGATAGATCGACATATGATGCAGCAGTGATGGTAATATATTTATATATATGTTAAATATATTTCACCATTATATTATTTAGTTGTTATATATTTATTCTAATTATGTATAATATCCAACAGGCACACAAGAAGTATGAACCATTTTTGAATAAAAGCATTGATCATTATGATGAAATGGCATTAGTTGTTGGAAAAGATATGGCAACAGGGAGTTTTGCTAGAGCATTTGCTGACATAGACTTGGATGATGGCAACCAAAATTCAGTGTCTGTAGAATGCGACAATGAAGAGATTGAGATAAGAACAAATGTATCTTCATCTGGCACATCTAAACGTAAAAGAAAAAGTATTCAAGAAAATGTCGTTGATGAAGAAATTAAATTTGTAGGTGAACAACTTGGCAAGATTGCAAATGCATTGGAACGGTTTACTGCGGATAAGACACCACATCTTTACGAAGAAGTGATGTCGATGCAGGTGGAAGGATTTGATGACGACTTTCTTTGTAGTGTGTTTGATTATCTTATGAATCATGATTCCGAGGCTAAAGCTTTCTTAATCAAAAATACGAAGCATAGAAAAATTTGGCTTCAAAAATTTTCTCAAGATTGAAGATATATATGCTTTAATGTTCTGTAGTACTAATTATACGGTGTAATACTAGTTATGCACTTTGACAATATTTTAGTTATAATGTTGTGTACTATTAATTATGTAGTTGGATAATATTATTTGTAGCTATCATGTGGTGTACTAGTAATTTATAATATTAACTGTGGTTTGAAAGCTAATTTATTATTATTCAATCTTTGTTTTTTTATAACACAATTAATGTATGTAAATAATATAAAATATAAATTTAATAGATATAAAATAAACTCAATTAAAGAATGAAATAAAATAAATTTTCAAATGTATTTTTGTTTCATTTAAAACAATTTTCTTGAAATATTTTCAAGAAATCTGCCAAACAACAGAAAATATTTTACATATATTCATCCAAACACCAGAAAATATTAATTTTTTCAAAAAAGTAATTTATTTTCCAAAAATCATTTTCCAAAAACTATTTTCAATCAAACAAACGGAACCTTAATTTCCCATTATTTAGCTGTAAGCAACAAACAGTGCATGGAAATAAGTGGCCTAACACTTAAGTAATTAAAATTAATTTTATATTTAACAATATAAATTATTATGAATGTTATAATGACTGTACTTATAAGAGTACTATTTGTCTTATAACTGTCTTTAGTGAAAGGCAAAGATTTTATTTATACCAAGGGCCATCAACTTTTACATTTTTTCTTTTCTTTTCTATATATTTTGAAAGTCATCTATAAATTTTATGTTTTACTAAAATACACTATACCTTATACATCGAATTTCAAGATAAATAGTTAAAATTATTTAACTATTTATTTTATAATAATATTTCAATCAGATTTAATGTACATAACACATACAAATAGGTTGTTAAATACTAATATTAAATAGTATTGTTATACCCTCAATATATCGGATGACACTCATTGGGAATCAAGGCTCATACCTCAAGAAGATCTTTCAAGCATTGCCCCTCGAGATTTTGGACATATAAACTCCTTGCGGAATCTCCTCGCTAAAACCCTCGTGAAAACTCTTCCCATTGGACCTCCTCGAACCTAAGTTACATAAGGATCTCAACTTACCACCATTTAATCAACCATCAAATTCTAACTTCATCTGACATGATTGACAATTTATTTAATCATCACTCTAGTGAGCATATTTAAACATGTCATGTCAAGCTGATTGACTCAATCACTTTTATTTGCCTATAACCAAATAACACATGGCATCTTAGAATTCTAGCCTAGAATATATAAGCAAACACTTGACTCCATAATATCCTTTAATCCTAGATTGATCAACAGCAGATCTCTGCTTTGCTCTAAGCTTGGTGAACGACCGATCACCACTGTTTGATCGAGTGTTCATTTTTTTCAAGAATAATTCGAATTTGAATCATTATTGTACTAAAAAAATCAAATGAGCCTTAAGTTATATATATAGTTATGGATTGAGTTTGTGTGACGATCCAATTGAAGCTTAACTCAATTTGAAAATTATTAAAATATCCTTTTATATGCAAAATTACAAATATTAATGCAAGAGTGGTTTTGTCTTTTCAAAAACTTAAGGCATGTGAGTTTTAAACTTTTATCTTAACCACTAAAACCAAAACCTCAATTGATTTTAATATAAAATTTTCATAAATATATTTTTACATAATTTTTTTAAAAAGATTCACTCACTGTAAAATTAAAGTAGTCATCCTTTTGTCTCTCTTTTTATAATTCATATTTTAACGATTCAATTATTGAATTTATTATTCCATTTATATAGATTATGCGTGTTAAATTTGATGCAAATTAAAAATTTATAACTATTTATTTTAGGTAAAAACTTTCAATTGTTCAATATATATAATATTTTAGATCAATATAATGGAGACATTAAATCAATTTAAAATTTTACATGCATGACAAGTACAATTATATCGATAAATTCATAGTTTAAATCGTTAAAATACTAATCATAGAAAAAAATAAAAAAATGATATAAAATTACTTCAATTTTACACCGGTTAAAGTGAATTATTTCCAAACAATTCTTAACACCAGTTTTCCTCTCTTTGAACTATAAAATTCAAAGGAAAATTGTTTACATGTCCTATTACTTATGTAATGAAGTAATGAAAGATTCCAAAATTTGAGTTTAGTTGTATTGACAATTTAAATTTTGCATTTTAACATTTGTAGCTGGGTTTCATATTCTACCATGTCAAAAACAAGTAATTAAAAAAAAAGGGAAATGTTCAAATCTCAAATTAAAAAGAATAGGTATTTTATTACTTATGTAATGAAATAACATAAAGAAATACTAACATTGTAATAAAAAAAAGTGGTACTAATTGGGTAATAAAGTGATACAAAGACTGGTAATTCCGAGTTTAATTTGGTTGATAACAAGTGACATTTTTATATTCCTAATGCAAATCGGAAGAGAGAGAGAGAGAAAGAAGAAGAGTTGATCATCTACACATTTGAGGCCGATGAGAAGGTGTTAAATCAGAATTATGAAGACGGTAGAAGAGTGCATCATCATCATCATCATCCTTTTTGTGTTGAAGCAAGTTTAAGATGCTGTCAAACATGGAAACATCACAAGGGATCTTCAAAACTCCTTCCTGTTGGAACCCAAACTCCTCTTCAGCTTTTCTTAGGAGAATCCCAAAGGCTTCATGCCCCAAATACTCCATAGGAATGATATATCGCTTCAGCTCTTTGCCTACGCAAACAGCCAGGAACCCTTTGGGAACGGCCTCACCACCATACCCTGTTGTCGCTGCTGAAACATCAGTAAAAGATAGTGTTCTTTTAAAGAATTTCATGCTTTTTCCGCCGCCGCTGCCGGTGTTGGTGGTTTTCTTTGACACATTGGCCAACTTTTTCCACTTCTTGACAATCTGTTGAAGCCTGACGATCTCACTGATCTTATTAGACTTTTTGGAATCCATTTACTCGCTAATCTGCTGCAAATTAACTTGTCTACGCCTAGCTAGCTATACCCTCTACTATATTCTCTCCCTTTTATTTTATTCCTTAATGAATGATAGATGGACTGGAGTTTGATATTATATAAAGAAGCATCTCTTTTTATTTTTTTATAAATAAAATATATTTTAATGCGTAAGTATATAATTGGACCACCAATTGATTAAGCATTGCTGGCAACCATTTATCAACAATTAATTAATTAACCTAAAAAAACACAATTATTTTATTAATTTATTGTTTGTACTAGTGTTGAATAAAAAGGAGATGGTTGTAGTGACAAGGAGGTTGATTCTTCTATGACAGGCGAAGAGCTGAAATAACTAAAGAATGAGGGGGTGAAGGAAAGAGAGAGGAGAGCAGGTTGTAGAATACTAAGTAAATAGGTAAAAGGTTTAAAAGGGCTCAAAAGGAGAAGATCCTTCATACATCGTGTGTTGGGGTATTTATAGGGGAAGATCCCTTGTCCAGTAGTGCCACGTCATTTAAAATATGAATAGTGGCCTGCACATGTCGTCGGTAAGGGGGTTGGCCCACTGCATGTCAGTTATAATTTAGTATAGTACTACGTGGTCCTTCCTTAGCATTCTCTTGGTTGAGGTAGTACGAGGCTATTATGCCTTAGTTGTTCCTTAATGGTCCCTTTTGAGGGATAAAAATGAGTCGCCAAAAGCAGGTGACTTGATGGAGAGACTAGGGGATAGCCAAAATCGGGTGGCCTTTTTATGGTTGTTGTGAAGTACATGGGCCGGTGGTACTAAGCTCACGGGTGCTTTTTATGAAATGCCTCGAAAATTCCAGTTTACCATATACTATTATACTAAGGAATTCAGTAGAACTTTGATATGAGAAATTTGAATTTCTGATGGATTAATTTATTTTAAATTAATTAGTAGCCCTTAAAAAGCAATTTATGTCATCAAAACTATATCTGACCCAATCGAGTAAAAATATGAGACTAGGGGAAAAGGTAATTTTTGTTGGGATATAGTGCCCTTAGTGTAGTATTTTCGTCTAAATATAGTTTTATTTTTCGAACAAATTGATTTAATAAAATATTTATTAATTGCATTACTACTATTTTTATATTGTCCTCGATGTTTTTGCATGCAAAGCAAAATGGAATCAAATATTTGTTCACTGGTTATCTAATGTTAAACTAATATTAAGTGGTATTATGTGGTCGGATTGCAATACAGAAAGACAATTTGTATTAGTAGATAAATCTAAACATGTTCTTAGTCTAATAAAAAAGAACAAACCATTTGAAATGCTAATATATTATCTATCAAGTCCAATTGGGAAAATCCTTTGTCTTGAGCATCAGAGTGAATGACTCCGAGAAAATAGAGACAAAAATATGACTGACTAAACTAATAGTATATCAGACAAGACACTGATAGAATAGATCTTAGGTCCATTTATGGATTTATTCACTTGTGACATATATAATGTAACATATTTTAATCATGAGTGGATGGTGGACTATGTATGTGTGACTCCTATACTTTGATGTAAATAAAAGCCTGAGTTAAAATAGATAAAGAATCGAAAGCTGGTGCATTGGATATATGACTTCTGCAGTATGCAACATTATTCACATCAGTGGAATTCATAGCCCAACTAATGGGTAAATGATCCCCTCTCATCGGTATTACATGATAAATGAAAGGTAAACGTGACAACAAGTTGTTTGTCTTTGTGATAAATGACTTGATTACTATTTAATAGTAATTGATTTTTCATGAAAGAATATGTAATGGTTACTATGAGATAAAATAATATCATATTTGGAGAATAAATTTATCTCAAAGTTATTAAGGATATCCTATGAGAGAAATACACTTATGACAAGGTCATTGGACGAGCACTTATTGAGTAGTTTTCGTAATGGTACATAATTAGGGTGAGCTCAATCAAGATACTATGATGAAATGACTTCATGACAAATTAAGTTTATAATTAATAGGCAAAAAGCTTGAATGTAATTATAAATTATTTGATCCCAAATTATATATGTCCAATCGGCTCCCTCTGTTAACTCATTGAAACCATAAATGATTTGCATGTAAAACCAAATGAACATAAATGAAGTAAATGATGAAGTTAGAGAAATGAGTCACATTCACAAATGAAAATATATCAAATAACTATTAATTTTCCTAAACCTTTTTTCCTCTAATTATAATTCCACCCCTTATCTTTCTATTTTTTTAAGTTACGCCCCTTATCAAACGATTAATTCACATTGCGGAAATAATTTAAATAGAAATTATTTTACATTGGAAAAATTTAGAATAACTATTATTTTACATAATTCAAAGCCAATATTTTACATATTAATATTTGACATTGGCAACATGACAAAATAATTTCAAATAACTTACTTTAGTTCGTGATTTATATTTTCCTATATTTTTTAAAAAAGAAGACTGAAAATTGACACAAAAAAATTACATCAGAACATAAACGATGAATTACATTTTATTCAAGACAGACAACATTGTGTCTTATAAATTGAAAAAGACCATGTTTAATGGCAACATAAGCAAGTTTCTCAATACTAGTATAACAAAAATAAACAGTGAATTCGATTTTGTTCAAGATTGACAATATTTTGTCTTACAAATTGAAAAAGACCATGTTTAACGGCAACACGAGCAAGTTTTTCAGTACTAATATTTGCAGCTCGAACTTTGCTGATCAAGATAATCTCACCCGTAGTATTTGTAACATCCGTGTTTTTGAACCGGAGTTGGAACAGTATTAGAGTAGAATTGAGGATTAGAATATGTAGTTAAAATAAGAAAGGTTAGGAAAATTTAAGGATTAAATAGTAATTGTGAGGAATCATGAGAGACTAAATAGCAATTTATCCAAATTGAATTATAAGTCATCATGGGAATTAGATTGATTAAGGAGGGACAAAAGAGTAATTTTGTGGAAGATATTTTTGGAGGCAATCTTTTGGGCCAAAGTGTAAAGTTCGAAGGCCCAAGGACTAAAAGTGCAATTTTACCATTTTTATAATAGAGATATTTTTAGTGGAGAAAATTAGAGAATTTGAGAGAAATAAAATTAAATAAAAGATGAAAATATCATATTTTTCATTCATTTCCAACATCACATGCATATCTCTCCTTTTCAACTTTTGCTTTTATTCCAAATAGGTCCTTTCACCATTGTTAAACCTTCCAAGCTTCAAAATCTTCCATTTTCTTTGAAATTTCTTCAAGAAAGGCATAAAAGGAAGTTAGTAGTCACCTTAATTTCCTTGTAGAGCTCACTTTGAAGGGTTAAAGTGTGTAGGGATTGAATTAGAATTTTGGGGTTTCATGAACAAAGGTAAGAAATGATTAAATTATCATGATATACATGTGTATTTTCATAATTTAGCATGAAAATCATTGAATTTTAGCCTTTAGCTTATATGTGTTTATATGAAATTGAAGAGAAAGGAAAGAAGAAGAGGGATTAAATTGAAGAAAAGGACAAAAAGAAGAGCAAGGAGTAAGAAGAGAAGAATATCAACCTTTTCGTTATAAGTACTACAAGATTTTAAATTGAAAATTTATTCTCTTTAAAGTATATGATTTTAGTATATGATTAATTGTGATAAAAATGAGTAAAATGATATGTTTAGTCATAAGTATGGTGATTATGTGTGATTAAATGAAGTTTAGTGCAAAGGAATATGAGAAGGGAAATATTCTCATTAAGACAGTTTGGACAGAATCAGAGGATTAACTTCGAAAATTCACCAAAAATTGTATAAAAAGAGTTAAGATTTGAATGAAATATGTGATTAAATTTTATTGAGTTTAGTTTCATATGGAAGAAACGGTGAAAGAAAAGGAATTGTATATTTTGAGATATACTAGTTTTTGTGTAACAAGATCAGAGTAGATTCGAATTCCCCTGTTCTGACTTTGAAAAATCATAGAAAAATATAGAAAAATTTTTAGAGATTGAAATTTATGTGGTTAAATTCTTAATGAGTTTATTATTAAAACAAATGGACGGGAACATTCTTAGATCCATTTATTAAAAGATAATTAATTTTTAGTAAGGAAAGGTCGAAACTATCAGGCTGCAGAGAATGAGTAAATTGGAAGAATTTTCTGTACGAATTGGCTAAAGTAAAAATTCTAAAATTTTTATGGTAGAAAGATATTTGAGTCTAGTTTCAGAAACATCAAGCAGATATTAATTTCTTATTTTGTAGCTCAAAATATAAATAATTTAGTGACTGTGACTCAAAATAGACAGCTTTGAAAATTTATGTGAAAATAAGAGTAAAGAGGTATATGATGATATATATATATGTGTGAAATATACATGATGATGTAGTTGTGTTTATTGAAGGAGTGAAATATAGCAACTATGAGAAATGTTGTTGTATGAGATTTTATTTCTATGTAGATAAGTTAGAACCATTGTGATATTAGTGGCATGCCATTAAGAAACATTAGCGCGCTTACTGTTCAACACTATGTGTGCTTACTGATTCGCACTATATTTGCTTACTGATTTGCACTGTGTGCTTACTGTTTCCCCAGCACTTATGTGCTCACTGATAATACTTCGGCACTTACTGTTAGTTCCGTATATTCGAGAGGTCCATGAAAGTCTACAATGAGCTAATATGAGAAAAAAAAGTGGATCAAAGTATGAATTAAACTAATGTGGTAAGTTACGTGGTTTATGCAAGTAAGGCAAGAAGTTTATAAACATGAGAAATTTAATAGTTATTCATTACTTTTGTAGTGCTTATTAAGCCTTCACCGGCTTAACGTGTTTATTTTAACGCGTAGGTATAGTAGCTACGAGGGGATAAAGTCAAGGCAAGGGACCTCTCATCACATCAACTCACCTTTGGAAGATTCAATTCCAGGTATTTACTCTTGGTAAAAATGGCATGTATAATGGTACTTATATATGTCCCTTATGAAAGGAAAAATGTTGTTTAGAAATACTTTGAGTTGATGAAATGAATTGATGATATTTTGAATAAAATGATTTAAAAACATATTGTTTGGAAGAAAAATTTTATTATACTCGTGTTTAATTCTCCGGTACTGTATGTAATACTTCTATAACGGGTTCCTACGTGTGAACCTAGGGGTGAGCATTCGATCGAATCGAATCGAATGAAAAATTTTCGAGTTAATCGAGTTTTCGAGTCCTATTTCATCATCCTAACTCGATTTGAATTTTTTACGAATCGAGTCGAGTGAGATAGAATTAGAATCGAATCGAATCGAATATATTTGTTCGAGTTAAATTAAGAAAATTAATTTGGTGTTGTTTAATTTTATGTAATTAAAAAAAATATTTTTCTTTAAAATTTTTAAACATGACTATACAACGAAAAATTGAAATAAATAGGTGAAAAAATCTAAGTAAATAATGACAGCACAGCAAGATTATAATAAAAAAATAAGTAAAAGTTCAAGTAACAACATAAATCCAAGTAACAACAATAACACAACAAGATTATAAAAAAACATAAGCAAAAGTCCAAAATACAGTAAAAACCTACACGACAACACCATTCCAAACAACAAAACAAAAAATAAAAACAACACAACAAAAGTCAAATAAACGAACAGTAATAACACAAAACCATTGTAGAATAGTTTAAGTTTATTCTTTTGAGGATTTTAATTTAGGGTTTTTTTTAGGAAGAAAAAATAGATTTTGGGTTTACAAAATTAATATCTTTAATTTTTTTTCTAAATAAACACTAAATAAGTACCCCTAACCATAATAATAAACAAAAATGAACAATAAATTTAGACACTAAAAGGAGTTGTTTATGAGTGTTATTTAGGAATAAAATTATATTTGGGTTTAGTTTATGAGTGTTTTTGAAGAATGAAATTATATTTGGGTTTAAAAATATTTGGGTTTAATTTGTTGATGGGCTTTAAATATTAGGGAAAAAATTGGGTAAGATAAATGGTTTGAGTTTTGAGGGAAAATGAGTATAGTAAATTGGGCCTGAGTATTGGGTTTGGGTAATATAAATTTAAAATTAAAAATAATATAATTTTATTCGGTTTATTCGAATTATTCGAATAATTAAAATTCGAGAATTAAACTCGATTCGAACTTGAAATTCAAAAAAAAAATTCAACTCGATTCGTTTAACTCGAATAACTCGATTCGAATAATTCGAAATTAGAAAATTTTTTCGAATTTTTCGATTCGAATCGAGTTTTGCTCACCCCTATGTGAACCGGGTATAGAGGTGTTACAATATTCATCTGGGATTCTATTGGAACCTTCAAACATCTCATTGACCTAGAGAATCCTAGATAATATCACCCATTGACTGCACAACTAATTTGAACTTGTTATTGCCTTACCACAAGCAATGTAAAGACTTACATAACCAATTTGAACCCGTTACCACATAAATCACTGGCAATCGAGACCTCTATTTTTACTTGAAACATCACCGCATATGAAATTAAGGAATCAAATCTACACTCCCAAAAAGGAACTTTAAATTTACTGGTGTTCGAGCTCCACCAAATCACCGTTAAATAAAACATACATTCAAATTATAAAATTTTCTAAATAAACAAAAACACACAAAAAAAATTCTATCCTGATCTCCACGTTTTCTCAACCTAAAAATTTCTCTCCTCTCCTCTACAACTAATCAAAAGAATTTTTTCCTCCCAAAATCTTTCAACATAATAAAATTCTAAAACAAAAAAATTTTCACCTTACATTGATATTTCATTAGGGGCATGAGTATATATAACCTTTTGGTGCCGTCAATGTCAATAGCACCACCCAAAAAAAAATCAATTCCCTGTATTGGTCACGCCAATGATTATAGCACCACTAAAAAAAAAAAGTGGTCACGTCATTTCCTATTGCACCACCCAAACAAAAATTGTCGCTATTGGACTTGTATTAATATTGGTGACGCCAAAAGCATTCGCGTGACCAAAAGAAATATTTTTTTATGCCTTGCAACCAATTATTAGGTGAAAGTGATTGGTGGACCTATATTTACCGTTCAAAACAGATAATTTACGTACATGATTTTTAAAGTGAGTTATTTAACTTTTTTTATCAAAATAATACAAAAAGATATATTATTTACTAAAGTGGTATCTCACCTCGATTATTTATGAGAATGAGGTGTTTGAGGTGATGGAGATTGTCAGGTAGGTGACACCACCCCTATTTTTTGCCATGTGTCAGATACAAATTAAAAAAATAATATTTTGGTAAGTCAAGGCTATCAGATAGGCTGCATCCAATTTTTATCGAATTAGTATAGCCCAGATTTAAAATAAAGATTTAATATAAAATACGAGGATGGTGCCTACCTGACAAGCGACACCAAAAATATAAAACATTTAAATATTATATTTTGAAGATTAAAATTGCAAACAATAATTTTTCAAAAGTCAAAATTTAATTTTATAAAACAAAATTATATTTAATATTTAAATTTTATTAATATACCAAATAAATTTAATACTTATAAAATTCTTTATTAAAATTTTAACATTTAATTTTTCAACTTATACAAAAACACCGTAATTAATTGAACTGCAATATTTTCTATGATCTGAATAAAAAAAATTACTGTTAAAAAGCGAATGAATATTTATAGTTTAAAATAAATGTTTTAAAATTTTGCCTATCCTTAACGAACGTAAATTAACCTTACTGAATTAAGTGATATTAAATTAATATATTCGTATAACATAAATAATAATTTTAATTATAGTTATAGTTATAATGCGATAAAATATAATAAAATACAAATATTGATAGTGCCTATCTGACAGATGACATCAGTGGTGCCTGTAGAGATCCAATTTTAATCGAGCCCAAAAAATAAAATATAAAAAATAATAAAAAGTAATAATAAACAAAGATAAAATAAAATTTTCAAATTAAGTTTTAATTGGATTTAAAATATCCATTTACAAAACTCAAATCTTAAAACTAACCATAAGCTCAATAAACCCAAATTTTGACAACATCAAAAACCCTAAAAAATTGCTCCAACCGTCACATGTCATGTCAGCATCGTCACGTCAGCATCATGTCATCACCACGTCAACGTCACATCAATCACGTGACCTTCAATGGCTGATCGTTGACTGCTCGACCCCCGAAACTCTCCTTCTGCCCAAGACTCCTTGGTTGTCTCGAGGCTCTCCCTTTACTCAAAGCCACCTCTACCGCCCTTGCACCAAAATGACCATGACACTCTCCCCGATGCCAACATTAACCACAGGAGACCACTATTCTACTTATACTTGCAAAATAGAGAAGCAAAGAACGACAGAGATGATGGAAAACAACAACACAAAGCAAAGAACAGTAATTTGTAAATTCGTTCTGACTATAAAAATCATTATTTTGAGTCTGTAAATTACACAAAAAAATACAGAACAAAAAATCACAAAAATCAGATACAAAAGAAATATAGGAGAAATTCATACACAAATACAAGAAGAAGGAAAAATCAAGAAATTCCAGTCCAAACGCGAAGCATTCAGAAATTTGATTCTAAGGTATACGATTTTAAATATATCTTCACTTAGCAACTTTATAAATTGTTTAGCATCGTTCCCTTTATTTTAAAATGTTTTTAAATACATAAGCATATATATAAATAAAAAAAAGAGGTTAAGGAAATTAAATTTGTTTTTAAAGTTTTCAAATTAGTATAAGTTTAAAATTAATCCATAATGTTTGGTGATTTTGTCACTTTAATTTTTATCATTTTTTTGGATCATTTTCATACATAATTTTTATTTTTTTGATTAAATTGATCATTTTTTAACGATTTTGTTAACGTGAACATTAATTAACTAACGGTGTTGACATGACAAATTTTTTTTCACATTTGTAACTGTTGACATGAGATTATTTTATCTTATATATCACGTTAGTAATTGTATGCGTGATAATATTCACGTGAAAAAAAATTTTCAAGTCAACACCGTTAATTAATTAACGGTCAAGTCAACAAGACCGTTAAAAATAATTAATTTAACAAAAAAAATAAAAATTATGTATAAAAATGACCCAAAAACGATAAAAATCAAAGTGACAAAATCACCAAACGTTAAAGACTAATTTTACACTTATATCTTTCAAATTTAGACCTAAAGTTTTAAAAAATAAAAATAAAATAAAAATCAAAACCTTTGCTCCTGGTTCCGAATCTGGGATTTTGCATCCAAATTTGGATTTACTTTTTTTTTAAAAAAAATATAAGAAAGGAATGAAAATAAAAAAGAAAAAATAAGTGAAAATAATAACAAACCAAAACCTTTCGATCTTTAAAACCTCATGATTTATTCTTATCCTTTTTAAAAAAAATGAATAAAATGAAAAGAAGAAACAAAGGAATCAAAAAACAGATCTTGAAAAAGAATCAAAGGTTAGATTTAAAAAAGAGAAATTTTTTAAAAAAGAGATCTAATATGATTTTTTGAACTAGATCTACTAATCTTTAAAAAAGAGAGGATTTTTCTTTAAAAAAGGGAGGTGTTCTCACCGGACAAAAGTAGAAGGCGGTTCACCATCGTCGGAAAGAGGGAATGGCCGGCAGAACTACGGTGGGCCGAGGGTTGAGTCCTCATCGGTGATAGGGAGTGTTTGAGAGAAAGGAGAGAGCAAAATTGATTTTTGGAAGAAATGGAAAAATGAGCTATTTTTTAGAAAATTTGTTTTAAATATTAGCCTTAGTACGCTGCTGTTTTGACAACTTGTTTTCAAAATAAAAATGAAATTTTTTTATCAGCCCCTCCAGTCTTCTCATTTATTCGAAATTAATTCTTTTACCTTTAAGTTTTCTTGACATTTAGCCACCAAGTTTTATCTTTTTTAGTTTAGATCCTGTACTATTTCTTTTTAATAATTTTGCATATGGAAACTTTTTTATATTTTTAGATTTTAAAATACGTTTTACTTCCCCATCTTTTAAAACTCTTTTCAAATTTTTTTTTATTTTTTATATCTTTAAAATTTTATTAGTTATCTTTAAATTCCTTTTAAGCACAAACAACCTTTTTAATTTCAAAATTTAAGCCTTTAGTCTTTTTATGCACTTTAAATCTTTATTTGTTTTAAACTAATATTCAAATTTTATTATTATTTATTACTTTCTTCTTTTTCTTTTTACGAATGGACCACTTCCATTTCCCTTTTATTAATATTAATTTTTTTTAACTCATTAAATTTTAAGTTTTCTTTTTAAATTATTTTACTATTTATTTTGTTAAGCATAATTTTCACTTATCTTTTGTTATCTAACATATTATATCGTTATGGTGTATGCCATTGTTTTATTGGTACTTCTTGTAAATGTTATTTCATGCTATATATTTTGTTCGTGCTTATCTTTATTTTTTTAAAAGAAACGAAATGCATGTCTATTCGAATATTTTCAATAAAATATTTTGGTTAAATTATGTGATTTGAAAATATATAAATTATCATATTGTGGACGAAATTCGTTTATTTTTTGGGATTTTGAAAAGTAGTTTCCTAACGTGTTGGTGTTATTTTCTGTCGAATCCTAACATTGAACGACTTATTTGCAAAATCATTCATTTTACCTATCCTTTTACAAAATTAAATATTTTAATGTATATCATTTTTCAAGACATGTAACTGTTTCGATTTAAAAAGCAATACTCTTTTATTTAAGGTGAGTTGAGAGATCATGCCCTAACGTGTTGGGTGTGACGTTTTTTGAACCTAAATGATCGAGTATCTCACTCAAAATGGATAATTTTGCGATATTCAATTGTTTTAGGAGATTGAAAAATTGTGCCCTAATGTATTGGGTGTTATTTTAACTTAGAACCTGAATAATTGAATATCTCATTTTAACATCTCATTCATGAATGACATTTTGAATTTCTACTCGAGTTCTCGATTTTTCAGCAATTAAGACATTGAATAATCGACTAGGTACCAATCTTGGGCGTGTGAGGGTGCTAACCCTCCTTACACGTAACCGACTCCCAAACCTATTTTTTTGGATTTTGAAGACCAAATATTTTCTACAAAACAAATTCAAACGTTTTAGGTGATCCAATCACACCCTAATTAAAAGATTAGTGGCGACTTCCATTTTCGATTTAAAAAATATTTTTAAAACTCGTACAAAAAATGTTTTTGACAGTGCCTGTCAGGTAGCCTTCACTTAGATGTCGCTTGTTAGATAATCTCCACCAAAAAATATTATTTTTAATATTATACCTTATATATGACCTGTATTTAACCCATTTGACCCGTATAAAAGATGCGTGCTGCCTATTTGATAACTTCCACCTACTAAAATATTGTTTTTAATTTTTATTTGACACATGGCAGAAATTAAGTGTAGTGTCGTCTACTTAACAGTCTTTATCATCCCAAACACTTTATCCTTGTAAATAATTGGGGTGGAATATTATTTTAGTAAAAAATAATTTTCTTGTATTATTATGTAAAAAAATAGAGATATTTTTGTAAATAATAAAAAATTTAAGTATTTTTTTATGAAAAAGCCTCATTTTTTATTTATAGAAGAAGGGAATTTTTAATAATTGTGTTGATAATTAAGCTAATAGTATAGATGGATAAAAGCTTTAATTGTCTAGTCCTAGAAACAGCTTACATGTAAGAAAACTATTGGCAGCGCTGACATGGCAACAGAGATTTTATAAACAGAAGCAGAGAGAGGGAAAAAAAAAAGGTAGAAAAGAAAAATCAAACAAACAAAAATATTTCATCTTTCTCGACTTGTTAAAAGTTTATAATCTTAAGAGGTCTGCAAAATTTCGGTTTCCGCAGAGAGAGGGAGCGAGAGAGAGAGAGAGAGAAGGGGGGGGGGGGGAGGGAGGGAGAGCATTAACGTTTTTTCTCCGTTTGTGGCGGTTACTTGGTTTCGCTGCGGCCACTGAAAACGGTATGTGTAATCTTTTTCTTTTCTTATAGATCTAATTGATTACTTTTTAGATCAAATTATGCAATACTTTGAATCTGGGGTTTTGGCTTTGGATCCTAAGTTGTTATGTTTCTTAGGGAGGTCCCTTCATTTGGTCGTTTTGTTGGTGAAATGTCGGGAATGAGAACTGTTTGGAACCTTCGAAAATTGAAAACTTAGTGGCTGCTTTACTGGGATTAACTTTTCTTTTTCGCTTTATTTATTTCCATTTTGCTATCGTGACTACAGTCCGTGAGGTCCGAAGAATGGGAACAAAACAGAAAAAAAAGAAAGGAGAAAAATATCATGATTCATGAATGCTGAACTGAAATTATTGTAGTTTGAGTTGAATTAATCTTATGTTTTAGTCTTATGATAGGTCAAAATGGAACAAAATAATGTTTGGTTCTTGCAAATGGGTGGGTTGAAAAATATAAATTCTACTTCATCTTTTGGCTAATTTATTAGCTTCTAATGGCCTTTTTCAACATCTTGCACTTTTCATGGAAGATCTCTTGGTAGTACAATAGGGGAAGTGAAGCGGTTAATTGGAGGTCGAAATAATATTTGGTCGTTATAACCTTGTAAGATGTTTAATATTTTAGGTTGAGCCTTTGCTTGATGTTAAGGGTAAATGAGGAACAATTTTCTAATCTAATGGTTAAGTACTTAGGTTTGTTACCACCTTCATAGCCTAAGCCTAACCATTGCATTCAAAATTTTTACCTCTCCCTGCTTTTCCATCCCATCCTTCCACTTAGCAAAACTTGAATTGTATTTTTGGCAATTTCTTGACACAATAAGCTGAGATTTTTAAAGATATTCTGATTAAATGTTCAGTTTCAGTAAAACCGGTGAGATTGTTCTTCTTTCCAGATCTTTTAGTCTATGCAATTACTTTTGCACCTTTTTCCGGGTTCGCATTTTTTATCTACTTAGATACAGTCATAAGTAGGGGCTTTGGCTGCTTAATATTAAGCAATATGAGCATAATTACGATGTTAGATTTTTTTCTGATCAGTGTAGAGTACTTCCATGATTACAGTTCTAGGCTTAGAGACTCGAGATATTGGGTTTCTATGATTGGAAATTCTGTGTATTAAGAATCCTTCTCCAATTATCTGCCTAAAAGTGTCTTATTCACTGATGAGGTATTGTTTTTACATTACCAAAGTTGTGGCTTGGTTTGATTTGACCTAAACCTTAAGTGTTTGTAATTTTTGTTTGTTTCCTCAATTTTTAACCAGTAAGTGTTTTAATCCTTATGTTGGAAAATTAATTTGTGTCTAAAAATCCCTGAACTGGAGGTAAGGCAAGAATAGAAGGTATTGAACCTAAATTAAGGCTGTTGTTATTAAAAATTTGATTGTCTTGTATGTCTTAGGTGAAATTATAGTCTTTCACTGGACAAATTAAAGCATTCAAAATTCAGCGGCCAAGTTCAGGGGGTGATTTGCCCCAAACTGGGGAGTACTCTTTTCCTGTTACCCGGAGGGTGAACTCTGCCAGTGCCATGATGATGGGAGATGATGTTGAGAATGATAATTTGGGGCCTTACCTAGATAGGCCAAGGACTTTTCCAAACATGCGTAGTAAACCATGTACCCCTTTGGTAAGGACCTTATGTTTGTCTCGGTTTTGTGTGCAGTTTGTTAGTTGTAGATGAGTGCGCATTTGGCTATTTTGGCCTTGATGTCTCTTTTTGTTGTTTTAGGAATTTGTTCCAATCCTGCATTTGTTGTTACAAGTACATGGTTAAACTACTTTTGGAAAAGGGGAATTAATTCCTATTGGGCAGATCATTTTTCTCATTGTCAGTTTGTAGTGGCATCGGAATAATTTAATATTGCTATAGATTAAGTGTATTTTAGCCATATACACAATTAGTGAGCAGAGATGCTTGATTTAGAACTCTTTATGTTTCAGGAATTGTTTGAAGGCTACCTTGGTGAGACTGCTCATTCTAATTTTTCTTTTCTAGATCAATTGGTATATCAAGTGCATGTTATGAAGTCCACAAAATACATCCTGACTTTTTTTTTTTCATTTGGCCACATTTTTCCTTCTCAATTGCAGTTAAGATCCTTGTCTATTATCTTGGCTTATGTGTGTCAATCTGTTGGTTTTGGTGTTATGGTGTTTATAATAGTTGTGGTTCTATTGAACTTAAAATGGAAAAATATGGTTAGCATTAAAAAAAGGAAAGAAGCTTAGCATGACCTTCACAGAGACCGCTGAATTGATGTGAATGGTAGTTTGACTTGTACTGGCAAAGTTAATAGAGACCCACAGCTGAATATTTTAGTCAAGGAAATAAGGAGTGATGTGGATCCTATGGAGAATTCTTTTCTTTTTCATTTCTATTGTCTTGCCTAGCTAAGCATATTTTATCTTTCTCTCTCTTTCCTCTTGGCTCATGAGACACTCTTTTTCCTCTTATTGTGTGTTCATTGACTAATTCCTATTCTCAAAAAAGGAAAAAAAAAAGACTAACTCCTTTCTGCAGATTTTTCGAATTCTCACGGGAATTAATGTTCGTGTTCTTGTTATACTTCTCTTTTTGGGCTTCGGATATGTCTTTTACATTGGAGCAAGTACTTCTCCAATCATTGTTTTTGTCTTCTCAGTTTGCATTGTCAGCTTCCTTTTGTCAATTTATCTTACAAAGTGGGTCCTTTCCAAGGATGAAGGGCCTCCAGAGATGGCTCAGGTAAATTTTTAGGGTAAAATCAACTTTTATAAAGTCAAAATATCAAGCTTTCTTTATGCTCTTGGAAAAAATTGTATTAAATGCTTCTCCAGAAACTTTTTAATTATTAATTGAATGTTTTATTCTCAATGCCTGTTAATTTTGTTACAATTTTACTGCTTTAATGTACATCAGTCATATCTAATGACCGTTAGAGTTTCATGTAAGGCTGGATAAGAAATATTGATGATAGAGGACACTTTTTTTTTACATCAATTAAACTCTAGCCTCTTAATCTAATTTGGACAGAAAGTTTTCTGAAAAGATTTTTGCATTTGAATAGCATGCATAGATCTAGAAAAAGGTATGCTTTCTAGTTTATTTATTGTCGGCATTTGGAACAAGAATAAATTCTTAAGGCTAAGAACTCCATGCTTTCTCACTACTTTGTCACATGCATATCTTGATAAAAGAGGAGCCCTCCCCCCCCCCCCTTTTATTGTTTGTCATCTTCTTGTTAACCCTTAAAATGCAACTAATAACTTTTTATTTGTTAGCAATCTCCTCATGCACTTGTATCGAGCCTATCTTTTTTGTTTCTAGATATCTGAGGCTATACGTGATGGAGCAGAAGGATTCTTCAGGACACAGTATGGTACTATCTCCAAGATGGCATTGTTGCTAGCACTAGTGATCCTTAGCATATATTTGTTTCGAAATACAACTCCTCAACAAGAATCCTCAGGCTTAGGAAGGTTGAGATATATATGAATATTATGTAAAATAGCATTCGACTTCTTTTTCTTTATCCTTGTGACAAATATGATTGTGTTATGTGCAGGGCAACATCTGCATGTATCACTGTTGCTGCATTTCTATTGGGGGCTCTATGTTCAGGTGTCGCTGGGTATGTTGGGATGTGGGTATCAGTTCGTGCAAATGTTCGAGTCTCTAGTGCTGCAAGACGGTCAGCAAGGGAAGCATTGCAGGTTGTATCCTTTTAAATTTCATTTTTTTTCTTGGATACTTGTGGATTTGAGTACTAAGTGCAGACATAACATGCAGATAGCTGTCCGTGCTGGTGGTTTTTCTGCCTTGGTAGTGGTTGGTATGGCTGTGATTGGTATAGCCATCCTTTATGCAACATTTTATGTTTGGCTAGGAGTGGATTCACCTGGTTCAATGAAGGTTACAGATTGTATGTGATTAATTTCCTTATTCCTTAATTTATTTGTATTATTTCACTTTATGCAGATGGATATTCATATTACATGGTTCTTACCGTTTCCCACATTTGTTGACATATTGAGAAATATTCTTGAATGCTCATGTTCTCTTGATTAAATGTTGGTTGAGTGTGTAAGCATGATTTTCTGTTTCCCCCATATAAATGAAAGTGGGTAGTAGTTAGTTCTCTTGGCTATCTAAGGTTGGTAATTGCCTTACAAATTCATCAAGTGTGATCATTAGTTTAAAGCAGCTATGACTTGGGTTTTAGACTTTTAGTTATATCTGTCAATGACGTGTGGTATGGCTTTTAGCTTTTACATTTTTGGCTACCTACAATTTTCTTACTAATGAAGAGAATGGCACATATGAACATTCTATGAATTACTAACAAAATACAATGGAGAAAGTGGCACAACGTTCCTTAGAATAATTGTTATTATGTTCTTGTCAAAGTTAATGATTTCAGTTGCCCTTTCTATTTGAGTTAGAGTGACTGAAAATTTTGTGATTGAAGGTTCTTGATTTAATTATACCAAATATGTCTTTTGGTATCCGTCTCACATGTTTGCTTTGAGCTTATTTCTATATGCATAACATCTTATGTATGATATTGTTGGGTGTTTGTAACGTGGTATTCTTGATTTTTGAGGTATTGTTGTTAATTTGTAGCCTTTGCTTTCTGCAAGTACTGTATTTGTTTCCTATGACAGTTCATATTGGTTAACTTTATCTAACGCGGTGAACTATTGTTTTCACTTAGAAAGTTCAGGTGCTATGTTGCTTGCAATGCTGAAGTGATCTGTTGTTATGGGCTGGACCTATGCTAGGAAAGGCCTTTTAATTTTGATTTTCCAATTAAGGCTTACGTTGCAATTTTATTTCTTTTCCTTAGGTTTCTTGTTTGTGATTTTATTTCAGATAACTTCTTTTTTTTTTTAGAATAGGTTGACTATTTATGTAACAAGATTGGTCCTTTTTAAGGGACGTATGGAATAATAAACCTTAAGCAGAATTTCTATCAAAAAACCCTTGAGAGATTTGAGTCTCTCTCCAATGAGTCCTAAGGTTTTAGTCCCCTTTTGATGAGCTGAAAGGTTTCAGTCTCCCTTTGATGAGCTGAACTATCAATCCTAATGGTCGTAACAATTTGATATCAAGAGCCAATGATCCTTAGCAATGGTAGAACAATGGTTGACAGAGTGGCGAGTAAAAATATGTAAGGAGCTTGAACATATGCAGGCAAAGATAGAACAAATGCTTGATTGTAAGTTGCAGCATGTTGATGAAATTATTGCTGAAACCAAAACCCAAGTGTTCAATCAAATGCATGAAGAAATAGATAAAATGATTGGTGGTAAAAAGGTTGGTAACTTTATGATAGATACAATGGTAGACCCTCTAATTGAAGAAAACCAAACCATGGCAGCTTCTACCAATCTCTCTTCCGTATCCTATGTATCAAACCCTCCTAAATCCATATTGACAAAAACCATGGCAGTTGCAATCAACTTTGCTCCTTTGTATTATTCATTAACCCCTTCTAAACTCATATCCAGTAAACTGCCATTTCTTTAAACTTGATTTGAAAAACCTCCAACTGTATATCAAAAAAGTTTAAAGGGTCTAAACTTGCTGGATTACCTAGTGAAGTGGATTTTTTTTTTTACTAAAAACATACTTGAGTTTATGGGAGTTGCCAGTCCAGAAAGCTTAATTGGGTTACTTTCAAAAATTGTGAATGTTGGTTAGAAGTTTGAAGAGATTCATTCAATGGTGCTCATAAATGTGAATAAGTTGGTGGAGGTCCATGACCCCTATTGATATCTATTGTTTGAAATGCGGAGGAATAATGGTGTGGTAGTGGTCGGTTTAGCTAATACAATTGCCTTTGATTGAACTACAATGATGATTGATGGATGTGTGAGCACTATATAAATATCGTTCACTCTTGAGAAAGGCAGCATTTACCAAGTGTATCTGACTTTGTGAGTGTGAGAACAAACTCTTTCTCTAGGAGGGGAGTAATGTTATGTGCCAAACCTATGTCAGGAAAGACCATTAATTTCAATTTTCTAACTAAGGATTACGTTGTAGTTTTATTTCATTCCTTAGGTTTTTTAGTTTTGATTTTATTTAATTTTTTTCCCGTTGGTTTCCTATTTATGAAACAAGGCTGGCCCTTGGTTAAAGGGACAAATGGAATAATGAACCCTAAGCAGAATTTATATTAAAAAACCCTTAAGAGATTTGGGTATCTCTCTAACGAGTCCTAAAGATTCAGTCTCCCGATGATGAGATGAGCTATCAAATCACACTACATATATGCTTGTATGCAAACACGACTATATTTGGACTGTGGCTGTTGATTCTTTGTTCACCTTAAACTAGCATTACATGGGTTTTACAATCAATAGTACTAGTGACTCCCTTGATCAATGTTGTTTATTTCTTTCAGTGCCTCTTCTTCTTTTTACAATCAATAGTACTAGTGGATCAATGTTGTTTATTTCTTTCAGTGCCTCTTCTTCTTGTGGGATATGGTTTTGGGGCTTCATTTGTTGCCCTGTTTGCTCAGTTGGGTGGTGGAATATATACAAAAGCAGCTGATGTTGGGGCAGATCTTGTGGGAAAAGTGGAACAAGGAATACCTGAAGATGATCCTAGAAACCCGGCTGTAATTGCAGATTTGGTATTGAATTTGAACTTCATGGAGTTCTTTATTTGAATTGATGCTTAAGATATAATTAATCATTTGGAGTCTGAAGTAACATGGTTTATTCTCTTCATCTTATTTGTTTAGTTTTGAGTTGAAAATGAGTATGTAAAGCTTGTGCATATTTTGTGTAATTTCCTGTTTTAGACAATGAATTTGTTCATTTATGAACTGGACTGAAGGTTTATGGCTGTAGGAGTTGACTATAGGGGCTTTCGTTGGAAGAAAATTTTGAAGTTGTATTTTAAAAGAAATTGCAATTTTGTTAAACAGTTTATTATGATAGCAGAACTCTGGGGGATATGTTTCTACTTGACCTTGCACATAATTATTAAAGCCTTTCTCAGATTCAAATACACATGCATTTGAGAGAGAAAGCAGAAAACTTATATATATATATAGAAGTTTATATTTCTTTACCATAAAAAAATAGAACCTTCTAGATTTTGTGGAAACTGAAGTAATCCATTCGAGCATTTTGTAATAAAAAAATTATTGGTTGATAGTTCAATAAGGGATGTGACTGAAAATATATACTGCAAATCAGTATGGAAAGCATGATCAAATTTACAACCATGATGATTCTTCTTTATCTTTATATTTTATGTTTAAGTTTTCACACATATTATCTTGGTGGTAATGTTTGTTACTTGCATCTTTCCTTTTGTACTGAAGGTTGGAGACAATGTTGGGGATTGTGCTGCTCGAGGTGCAGATCTTTTTGAAAGCATTGCAGCAGAGATAATTAGTGCCATGATACTTGGTGGAACAATGGCTCAGCGTTGTAAAATTGAAGGCGAGTTCAAGTTCCCTCTCATTTTTAATGGAATTGTAACATATTTATACTGTTGCATCTTGTGAATGTCCTATTAACAACAACAATTTACAACTGCAAAAATATAATTTTATCTTGTTTTAATAAATTTACCATGAATCAAGATGAAAGTTAAAACTTTCATGACCAGTACAAGGCAGCCAAAATTTTCAGTTTGGTGAGATAAAGAGGCATTCTTGTGTCCTGATGTTTCGTTTTGTTATTGTAGTTAAGTGAGGTTTGAAAGAGGGTTGTATAAGTGCATGACTAGTGTTATTTGGCTCTTACCTAATGTTGAAGACAAACATGAAATGCCTCTAACTGGAAGTGATCAGGCATCTCTAGTCTTGGTTACTAACGATTTATGACTGCTGTAGTTTTCAGACCAACCTTGTCAACAAATAGGTATGAAAGAAGTTTATACCCCTATGGTGTTAGAACTAAGTGTTGGTTCTAAGAGTATGTCCATTGGTTGTAGTTAATATTAAGGGTTCAGACCTGCAAAAATGTAACTTAGTGACAGTATGAAAAACATTTCATGTTGAGTTGTTAGCTTGGTTTTTGTTTCAGTTTATTTTTCTCTGGTTTTGGCATATTCTTTGTATTGAGTGTGCTCTTTTGGTGTCGCCTCATCTTTGATATTTATGCAGACCCATCTGGCTTCATCCTGTTTCCTCTTGTTGTGCACTCATTTGACCTGGTGGTATCATCAATTGGAATACTTTCAATTAGGGGTACACGTGACTCCAGTGTGAAAGTTCCATTAGAGGATCCAATGACAATCCTTCAGAAAGGATATTCTGTTACAATAATTTTTGCTGTTCTGACATTTTTTGGGGTAATATATCATCTATAACTGGAGCATAATGCAATATTTTTTTCTGTTTTCTCTCATGAAGTATTGAAATCTTGCCATTTACATTCCTTTGTTTTGATTGAAAGCTCATTCATGTCTTGTACTTTTTTGAAATGATTGCAGTCTACTCGGTGGTTGCTTTATACTGAACAAGCACCTTCTGCATGGTTGAACTTTTCCTTATGTGGGTTAGTTGGTATTATTACAGCGTATGTTTTTGTCTGGATAACCAAATATTACACTGACTACAAGCATGAGCCTGTACGCACATTAGCGCTTTCTAGCTCTACAGGACATGGGACTAACATTATTGCTGGAGTCAGCTTGGGCCTGGAATCGACAGCACTTCCTGTTCTTGTTATAAGTGTATCTATTATTTTTGCTTTTTGGCTGGGTCAGACCTCAGGGCTTGTGGACGAAACAGGAAGTCCAACTGGTGGGCTGTTTGGCACAGCTGTAGCTACAATGGGAATGCTGAGCACTGCTGCTTATATTCTAACCATGGATATGTTTGGTCCAATAGCTGATAATGCTGGTGGAATTGTCGAGATGAGTCAGCAGGTGCTATATGGCTGATTCTCTAGATTTTACTGTATATTTCAGTTTCTTCTTTTTGGATTATTTAAGTTGGCTGTTGATGCCTTGTACAGCCAGAGAGTGTGCGAGAGATTACTGATGTTCTTGATGCTGTCGGGAACACCACAAAAGCTACCACCAAGGGTTTTGCCATTGGATCTGCAGCACTTGCTTCTTTTCTTCTGTTTAGTGCATATATGGATGAGGTTTCATCTTTTGCACGTGAATCTTTTAAACAGGTCTGTGTTACTATACTATGCTTTAATGAAGGGCTGTATGGTTTACCACTCACTTCCTACTATTGTTTTACTTTGGAATAAAAAAAGCAGCAGCAATGATTGAGTAATTTACTAAAGAAAAATGTGTGGTTTTACTTGTAACCACAGTAATTGTGCTTGAATTGGTGTTTTTGAGAAATGGTAAAAACTGGTGAGAACATGTAGTAAAAAAGTGGCAACAAATGATGCTTGAAGTTGTTACTCTGCAATGTCTTTCATTATTTTTCTAACATTTGTAGTTTGAATGATCTTTCAGGTTGATATTGCCATTCCTGAGGTTTTTATTGGTGGATTGTTGGGTTCCATGCTTATATTCCTATTTAGTGCATGGGCCTGCGCTGCTGTTGGCCGAACTGCTCAGGAAGTTGTTAAGGAAGTGAGAAGACAATTTATTGAGAGGCCTGGTATCATGGTGGGTCTAAGGTTTCAATTGCCTTTTATAGTGTGTACTTTAACCTTTAGCTTTTCTATTGTATTTGAACCAAAAGCAGTAGAGAAATTTAAAAATATTTCTTATCTGGATAGAAGAATTATGAGGGAAGTGACAAGAACAGGAAAAAAGATGCAGTTGCAGTCTTTGTTCCATAATCCACTTCTAAAGTTTCTTTCCAAAAGTATAAAGATGTGAAAAGAGATTTAAAACTTTCTATCCACTTTTCTTATCATTAAACTGACACAAACAAATTAGAGTAATTAAGTGTTGCTTTAAATCATCTATAATTTCTCTCGTCTTGTGTGAATATTTATGCTTTATTTTTTCTGACGTACTTACTGCAGGACTACAAGGAGAAACCAGATTATGGTCGCTGTGTTGCTATTGTGGCTTCTGCATCTCTGAGGGAGATGATAAAACCTGGTGCTTTGGCTATAGTATCACCAATTGTAGTTGGTACATCATTTGCTCTCTGCTGATTATAATTATTATTTTTTCTATTATTTACTTTTTGATATTCTGGGGTAGTTTGTTCATTTATCTTATTAATCCTTCATTTCTTTCTTTTTCTTTTAAGTTTTTCTTTTTCTTTCCTAGTGTTAATTTTCAAGAATGTAAATTATATTTTACCAAGAGAATTTAGGAGATTAGATGTCTAAAGCGGTTTCCCTGATTTTCTATTGAGTTTAGTATGTTTTTAGAATCTAAGCACATACAATATGTAATAATTTGCAGGTTTTCTATTTCGAGTTTTGGGACACTATACCGGGCATCCTCTCCTCGGAGCAAAAGTAGTAGCTGCTTTGTTGATGTTTGCAACAGTTTCTGGTATTTTAATGGCTCTTTTTCTAAACACAGCTGGTGGTGCCTGGGATAATGCAAAGAAGTTTATTGAGACTGGAGCTCTTGGTGGCAAAGGCAGTGAATCTCATAAAGCAGCAGTTACTGGAGATACGTAAGTTGGTTTTTTATTCCTTTTCTTATATTTCTGTTCCTTCATAACTGTAGGGTTGTGTTGCTCCAACTCTTCATTTTTCTTGAAGTGTGTTTGATACTCATGCCCAGTAATATGGTATAGTGATATGACCTCCAAGTATCTTTCAAATAATAATAATAAGAAGAAAATGATAATTGGAATGTATGGGATTGCAGAGTGGGAGATCCATTCAAAGACACAGCTGGACCTTCACTTCATGTGCTCATAAAAATGCTTGCAACCATAACACTTGTAATGGCGCCAGTGTTTCTCTGAGACTTTCGTTGGTTTATATATATATATATATTTGATGGGGAGTTGAGTAGCAGGCAGCATACCAACATACAGGCACCCATCACCGAGTTATTGTTAGGGTATTACTATTTTGCACATACACAACAGATTGATTGATAGATAGGTATAGGTATTTGATGTCTATCATGGCAGCCTCAGTAAATCATTTTCTATCTGAAATAATAAGAGATGTTAATAGAGTGCACATTTAGTATTTTCAGTTAAAAGTTTGTGATATTTCATTTTCAAGTTTTTAATGCATTTCTTAACTTTTATCCTCAAACTGTTGAAAACGGTCTTCTATTTGAGGCTTAAGCATAAATTCATAATTGGGTACTTAAATTTGTATAAGGTTCATCTTGGATTGGTGGGATGTTGCGGTGTGATGTGGCATGTTTAGTTTATTTTTTATTTTATGTTACAGTATTTAATCTCATCATCATTATTATTTTTATATTTATTATAAGTAAATAAATCGTCTATCCAAATTTAGTCGAATGCTTATCTGTAATGACGGGGTTTTACCATTACTTAATTGTCACGCCAGAATTTCCTTTTTCTTCTAAAATTGAATTAAAATAATCGGTATGAAAATTGACATTGGTTGGTATTGTTCAATTAAGTCACATCAGCAGTATTTATGTGACGTCGTGGTTGATTTGATATTAACTTTGAAAATATGTTTTTGAAAAGTAACTGAAAAACTGATTTGAGAGTCATCAAAATATTGGATAACTTTAAAATGTTTATTTTAAATATATAAAATAAAATAAGTTATTTTAAATAGTATTATACTATGATATGTGAAATAAAAATTTTAAATAACTTTTTAAGTAAATAATATAATTTGTTTGTAAATATAAAATAAATATATTTTAGATTGGATATGAAAATAACACTTATAATTAATAAAAGTTTTATAATTGATGAATTAATTCACTCAAATGTAAAGTATTTTGATATTAAAACTTCAATTTAAATTATAATAGAAATATAAACATAATTTATAATAATATATTATTAATAACATTTAAATATTTTAAGGAATTAATATAAATTATTTGCAACATTTATTTTTAATATGTTAATTGTATATATGATTTTTTGGTGAATTATAATAATAAGAGATAATGTTCGAACAACAAATGGGATTAACGCAACTTGAACTTAAATCACACATGAGACGGTGAACATAATTGACCACCAGGTCATCACATGGGGTTCATTGTATATATAATTTTATACTCTATAACATTGCATCTAAATGATTAGAATTTTTTGCTTAAAAAATCGATTTAAACAGAAATGTTAAATAAAATTTTGATCTATTAAGATAATTTGGTTGTTGAAAAAAACTAAAATAAAAATTCGAATATGAGCAATAAATTCCTCTAATCAAATAGAATCAATATAGTTGTTTTGCTTTAGTTAAATGGTCTTAAAAGTTCTTGAATTCTTTTTTAAAAAAATTAAATTTTTATACATTTTTTGCATGAGTTATTAATTGTTAAAATTACAATCAATTAAATTTTTTGACCATTAAAAATAACAGTAGACAGTTTGTTTTTTCTAGATGTTTTAAGTGCGTAGCATATCAAAATTGTGTTATATGGTGAAAATTAGTATTTTATATTTAAAAACATTAAAATTGTTTAAAAATCATAAAAAAATATAGAAAGTTATATAAAATTATAAAAATATTATTGGTCAAAGATAGAGTGATAAACCAATGTTCTCAGGATGATGAATTCAACTTGAAAGGCTTCAAGGTATTTTGTATTAAAACTCACTAAATTCGCATGAACTTACAAGTATTTTACTCATGTTTTAGGTATTACTGTAAGATTGAATTCGCCAAAAGAGATCAAGCCAAGAATGCGCGTTAGAAAATAACGAGTTAGGATATTATGCATATAGAGTAAATCTTAGGAATATGGGGTATAGTTTTCTGCGCCAAGAGAGTGTTTTTAACAAACTTTTGTGTTGTAATGTTTTATAATATTGTAAGAGTCTGGTGTAATCTTGAATATTTTCCTTATCTCTTTTATTTAGGAAACCTTTATTAAAATAATATCAAGAATGTTGAGAAGAAAGGGTCCTACGCTTATGATTTAAAATTTATGTTACGTGTTTGTTGTAACATCCGATATCTGGATCCGATAATTCAGATCAGGTAAAAGGTGTTACAATTTATTTGTATTAGAATTTTCAGTTTAGTCAATTATCTAGCAGTTAAAGAGAGTTAATTTTGTATGCATAGTACGTTGAACATGTCTTAATCTCTCATTTATGTTGAAACTTTTGCTTTTGTGAAGGATACTTTGTTATATTCGTTATATAGTGATAAGAAAGACAATGGAGGAACAAAATGATAGTTTCATCAATAAGATCAGAAAGATATTGCAGAAATGACAAAAAGAGAAAGTACAAGGTAAAAGAAAAAGAAAATTTTAGTTTCCTCCCTTGACGTGTTGGTCAGTAGTTCCTGTAAGGATATCTTCTATTTTGGGGGCTCTTCAGGTGCTTTCTCCAAATCAATTGAGTCTTCTAAGTCCTCTTCTTCATCTGCTAGTTCAGGCGTCTTGGAAATGAAGAAGGTAGTTGTTTTAATCTGTTCCCCATCTAACTGGTTCGATCAGTCTGTTCGATTTAAACAACATTGATAAAAAGTAGTCTAAAAAAATATATATGCTAATATGCTAAAAACCCTTAAACTATTATATATTGTTTAAACAAATTCTTATGCTATTTTTATAATTAAATAAACTCATAACCTATAATATTTAACCACAAAAGCTCTTGATTTTAATATTAAAATAAAAATACTTTGAATTTTTAAACTTATTTTGCATTTTATGGTGATGTGAATTTGATGAGAAGAGTTTATTAGTAAAAATAATAATTTTTAAAGTGAAACCAAATACTTTAAAATATCTTGAAAGTGTTTATATACATAACATATTAATTTTTTTTAAAAAATTTGATTATTGTTTTAAATTTCATGTTGATGTTAAAAGTATATAGAATTTCTATTACATCAACAAAAAATTAAGAAAAAAGCCGAACTCAACGAGTGTCTTCAGTAGAAAACAGAATGATGTTCATCCTAAGAGATCTAGGTTCGAGCACCTGTGTGTGTACGATGTGTGTGCGTTGTCAAATAATTAAGAAAGTATGAATATATACTACATTGTAGTCACCCCAGTATATTCAAAAAGAAAAATAAAAGAACCTAAAATTCAAAATATTTTTACTTTAATATTAAAATCAATGGCTTTTATGAGTAAATATAATAATATAAGAATTTATTTAACTATAAAAATAGTTAGTTAAATTCTACTATTAGTCGCTATAATTTGCAAAATTTATGGAATTAGTCTTTATACTTTTTGAATTGGTTAATTTTAGTCCTTATACTTTTCAAATTTTAAAATTTTAATCCTGATCCAAATAGTAACAGTTAAATCCATTAGTTTAAATTTATAAACTAGTATTGTATTATGCATACAATTGTATATTTAAGGGTAAATTACACCAACAGTCACCCAACTTTCATTTTTCGAAACAAACAGTGTAACACCCCTACACCCGGTTCACATGTATAAACCCGATATAAGAGTATTACACATAGTGTCAGAGAATTAAAAACGAGTATAACAAAATTTTCTTTCAAATACTGTGTAATTGAATCGTTTTACTCAAAATATCACAAAATAATCAAGTATAATCAAAATCGAGACTTAAAACCAGTTTAAAAATAATGAAAATGTAATTTTTACTCAAAACAGGGCAAATATCGATACCACCATAAAAATTATTGATACCTCTATTCTAAAATCAAGAAATATAGCTAGAAACTTCAGACTAACCCCCTGAAATTATATAAAAACTTTACCAATAAATCAATTCAGTCTAAGACACAATTCCATTCAAAATTCATCATCTCATTTCATAAGTTCATAGTATTCCAAAATAACATTTATAACCCATTTATTGAGGACATATAAGAACCATTTGTACATGCCATTTTACCTTAAAATAAGTATACATTGTCTTGTAATCTTCCAATGTTGATGTGATTTGATGAGAGACGCCTAATCCAACCTTAGCTTCTCAAAGATCTTGTACCTACGCATTGAATTAAACGTGTTAAGCCGGTAAAGGCTTAGTAAGTACTATAAGAGTCATTAATCATTCATCTTTTAATCATACATTTCAAACTCATTCATATAATTATTTATTCATGTAAAATACATACCTTTTATGTGTATAATATTTAACTTACAGTAGTGTTATGAATTCACATATTCTCCCTCATTTCACATTTTAGCCATTCCAATCTCTTAGCTTACTTAGTTTTATCATTCTTTGATTTCTTATACATATATTGTACTCACCTTTCATGTGATTATCATTTCACTTACCTCAATGTCACAATTTGCACATTCTTTCTTTTTCATATTGTTTACTCTATTAACAAGACTCGGACCTTGGCGGATACACGGATCCAACCAAACACACCAGAATGGCACCCAGTGCCTTATCGGATAGTTTGAAGCAATAAAGTGACACCCAGTGTCTCATCGGCCTAGCTGAAGTAAAGTGGTACCCAGTACCTCATCGAATCTATCCGAAGTAAAATAATGACACCCAGTGTCTCATCGACTCAAGGTCGAAGTATCATTGAACTCTTCCAATCCTATTGCATGCCAACTATATCCGACTCAGCCCGACTAGTTAATAAGGATTTTCAATTTACAATTCATATCACTTTCAATTCCAATTCCAATTCCAATTTCATTCTCATTTCTCAATTTCATCACATATCACTTTATATGCATCAATTTTTCACTTCTATTCAATTTTTTTACATTAATTTTCAAAGCTGTACATTTGAGTCACAGTCACTAAATTATTTATATTTTGAGCTACAGAATTAGAAATTATAATCCGCTTGATGATTCTAAAATTAGACTCAAATATCTTTTTACTATAAAAATTTCAAAATTTTTACTTTAACCAATTTGTACAGTAAGTTCTTTCAATTTACCCCTTCTCTGCTTCCTGATAGTTTCGACCTTTCTTCACTAAAAATTATCTATATTTTTGTACAGAGATCAAATGATGTTCCCGTTGGTTTCTTTTGAAAATAGACTCATTAAGGAATTAACCATATAAATTTAAGTCTTTAATAATTTTTCAAAGTCAGAACAGGAGAACTCAAACCTACTTTGACCTTGTTACACTAAATCAGATATATCTCAGAATGTACAACTCCTTTTCTTTCACTGTTTCTTTCATATGAAACTATACTCAATAAGATTTAATTAAATATTTAATTCAACCTCTAACTCTTTTTATACAATTTTTGGTAACTTTTTGAAGTTAATCCTTTGTTCTGTCCAAACTGTTTTAATGGACATGTTTCCTTTTTCATGTCTCTTTACACTAAATTTCATTTAATCACACATAATCACCATACTTATAACTAAACATTTCATTCTACTCATTTTTACCATCATTAATCATATACTAAAATTATAAACACATTAATTTAATTATTACTAAGTTTTTTTAATACTTGTAGTACTTACAACTCTTGTAGAAAGCTTCCTTTCCCTCTTTGATCTTCTCTTTTCCTTTCTCTTCAATTGAGTCCTTCTCCTTTTCTTTCTCTTCAATTTCATACAAAACATATATATTCACATATAAGCTAAAAATTCCAGAACTAATATTTTCTTGCCAAAACATGAATTAAACATGTATCACATGCTAATCTCTCTATTACTTACCTTGACACTTGAAAAATTTCAAATTACCAACTTGAGCTCTTGCTCCTTAACACTTCAAAGTGGACTCTATAAGGAAATTAAGGTGTCTACTAGCTTCCTTCTATGCCTTTCCTTATGAAATTTTAAAGAAAATGGAAGATTTTGGAGCTTGGAGGGCTTAACAATGGTGGAAGGACTTAATTGGAATAAAAGCAAAAGTTAGAAATGAGAGATGAAGGCTTGGACGACTAGCTTATGGAGAGAGCTGATATCTTTGCTTTTTAATTGATTTTTCCCTCTCTCAAATTCTCTAGAATTTTCTCTTAAAATATCTCACTTAATAAAAATGGCAAAATTGCACTTTTAGTCCCTAGGCCTTCCAAGTTTACACTTTGGCTCAAAACTTTGCCTCCAAAAATATCTTCCACCAAATTACTCTTTTGCCCCTCCTTAATCAATCTAATTCCCATGATGACTCATAATTTAATTTGGATAAATTACTATTTAGTCCTTCCTCCTTTCTCACAGTTACTAATTAATCCTTAAAATTTCCTAATCTTCTTATTTTAGCTACATATTCTAATTCTTGACTCCTTCCCTATACTGTTTCAACTCCGGTTCAAAAACGCGGATGTTACAAACGGTCACTGGGTTAACATTTCAATCTCTCAACTTGAAAATGTGACAAAACAGTCACTAATTAACAATGTCCATTAGGGACTTAACGGGACCGCTTATGTGGCAAATTAACTAGCTGATGTGGCCAGTTAACTTGCCACGTTGGAAGTATTCAAAGGGTCAAAAAGTTAAGATAATATGATTGGTCCTTGTCATCTTTCTTTTCATCTTCATCTTCTTCTCCCTCAACCTCTTGCTCCTTATGCTCATCCACGCAGTATAACATGATGCTTGTGTTAGGAACATATCCGATTTCCTTGCTCCTCACACTAATCTCCTCCCACATCTTATGGATTGCCTCCATTTGTGGGTGGAAATCATCGCTTACCACAAACTTATAGACTGTGTTTTGAATTCTACTCAACTACAAGCAGACTCCTTCTTCACCCTACTCTCTTTCATCAGTTTTGTCACATTAGCAGCGTCTTTCCACCTATTGTAGGAGGCATAGATATGGGATAGCAACACATGAGGTGATGAAACATGAGGATTGAACTCAAAAATCCGTTCTACAGCAAAACTACCTATTTCCACATTGTTATGTATCCTACATACACCAAGCAAAGCTACCCAAACACCTGCAGTGGGTTGGATTGTCATTTCGTTGATAAACTTCAGATGCAAAGAATATGCAATTATAAAAAGCTGGGATTGTGACCCTAAAAAAAAGCAAACAAAAGGGGAAACTTGACAAACCCTTAAAGAGTTAATCAAAGTTTATTTAAAAGTAGAGAAGTTGGTTGCTTTTCTGCCATTTTCATACCCATTGAAAGTGATGAAAAATTTAATGAAAATGTGGATTGATGGATGGAAAAAAAAGTGAATCCAAAATTAAGATTTCAAAAGTAGTGGGGCAAATAGTAAATTGAAAAAGGGAAAAGGCAATTCAAGAGTTTTTTCAATTTCCACTAAGTAAAATAATTCAAAACTACAATTAAATGATGAAACAAATTGAGTCAATGTAAAATTAAAAGGTAGAACAAGAACAATCCAAAGGACAGATCTTAATGGTCCCCTTTCATTCTCCAAGGACTTGGTTTTTTTTTCCCATACTGATACAACTCATAGCCATAGGCAATTTCCATTACCCACAATGAGTTGCCTTTCCTTACATGCATCTTTCTAAGCCTTGCAAAAAACTAAAAAAAAAAAGCAGATAAAAGAAGCAACAAGAACCCAATTTCATAATTTCAAATAAAGAAAGAGAAAGGAAAGAATGTAATTTTTTTTAAAAAAAAACTTGAAAAATCCAAGCTTGCTAGACACTTGAACAAACAAACAAAAATTACACCCAAATCCAACTTAAACTTCTTCTCAATTTTTTCTTCTTTTTTTTCTTCTCTTCTTTTCTTCTTAAATCCTAAAATATGTTGATATTGGTTATGTCTCAACAGTCATCGGTCAGCTGGATGTTAACCCACACTCCTCCGACGCCGTTACATGTCACGTCATTATTTCGTGACGTTTGTGACGAAAAACGTTAAAAGACTATTTTGTCATATTTTTAAAGTTGAGGGACTGAAATGCTAACCAACGACTATTTATTTCAAAAAATGAAAGTTGGGTGATTGTTGTTGTAATTTACCCTATATTTAATCCATATTCTCCAATTTAATCATTCAAAGTCACTATACTTTTCGAATATTAAAATTTTAATCTTGACACAAATGGTAATTGTTAATTCATTAACATAATTCTTAGTGAGTAATATATGAAAATAACAAGCTGACACAATATTACATATATGATAATATGTTTGTTACATCAAATTTTGGAAATAACAAAATTTAACTTAATGAATTTAACAATTATCGTTTGATGAGGACTGAAATTTTAAAATTTGAAAAATACAGATACTAAAATTGATTAAATAAAAATACAATTACTAAAATTGATTAAATAGCAATATAGAAAAAGTTTCACAAACTACAAGGACTAATAGCAGAATTTAACCAAATTAATTTAAAGGCTTGTTTAAAAAAAAAACGGAGTAGTTTATGGGTTTTTTAGTATATTAGGTAATAAGAAATCAAAGCAAAGGGGTAGGGTACACATGGCGTAGGAAAGCAGGCATCGTTTTCACTTTCAGTGCAAAGTGTCGGTGGTGTAAGGACCCCAAAAACGATACTACTACTGCACCTATTATCATTGCTTCCATTTCCTTTTCTCTCGTTCACTGAACTCGCTGTTTCAGCTTCTTCTTAGTCATACCTCTTCTTTAGGTTTAAACTTATTCTTGGGCGACACTGTTTTTTATTTTTTGAGTTCTGAAATTCCTTTTTTTGGGGGGTTTCGCTTTTTTTACAGAATTTTGAAAGAGAAAAGAGGAAATGGGGTTTGATTTGAGGCAAGTAGTGGCCGGTATTCTCACTTTCACCATGTTTGTGATGCTTGGTCAAATGATCAAAAGAGACCATTTTGATTCTCTTCAAGTAATTCCCCCTTCCTTTTCTTTCCTCTTTGATCTAACTCTCAAGTTTTTCATTGGATTTTTATAGTAAACCCAGTCCCCAATTTCACTTCACTTTTTGTAACTGTGTTTTATTTGGCGAATCTCTGATTATGTGATACTAAATCTCAAGCAAGTTGCTTCACTTACCACATTATCTGTAATAATCACATCTTAGTTCGTTAAGATTCACTTGACATCATATCTGCTGCATCTTTAAGAAAATAACAATATATTCTGACCATGATCTTCGAAAGTGATCTAGTTGTTTGGTTGTTTGTGTATAAGATTATTTGGGAGCCTTTTTTTTTTTTTTTCTCAAAACTAATTGTTAATTCATGAAGAAGAAGAAGAATAAAATATGGGCTAACTTGAAACTTCCTTTTATTTTTTAAACAATTTTAAAGCTATTTTATTCTCCAGGGGAAGTGTCTAGAAAACTAGACTGAGCAAGGTATAGATAACAACCCATTTAAAGTTAAATTTGGTTTAGAAGAGTTAGATACTAGTTATTTCAGGATTCAAGCGTAGATGAGTGAAGGATTCTGCTTCTTTCAGATTTATAATTTCAGTCCTAGGCCTTATTTCATCTTCTCAAGCCGTTATGACCAACTAGAAGAAATTGTAGATGTTTTATTTGTGTTATTGTAAATTCTATTGATGCCAATCTTATTTACTTATAGTGATTAAATAAATGTCTGCAAGTTTTTGTTTGATTTCTTTTCAATTCCTTATAAAGCTTCGGTATATTTACTCTCCTTGTTACGTAGGATAAACTTCCTGGAGAAGCTCAGGATGTTCAAGTTGATAATGCCAATTTTATTGAGAAGGATGGCCTTGTAAAGCTTTCGAAGGGGAGCAAAGGGCCTTGGATGGAGGACAGTAAAGAGCTAAAACCATGTTGGAGCAAGACCACTTTTGGTTTGTTAACTTCGCTTAAGTCCCTGACAAATGATCAATTGGTTTTTAAATTTGTCTATACATGTATCATTATCCTGATGTCTACATTCGTCACTGTGTATTGACGGTAAAAAATGTAATTAAATGTTTCTATTTAATTGATGGAGCTTTTACTTGGCATGCAGATGTGATAGAGCAGTCAAGAGGGTATGTTACTTTCTCATTGACTAATGGTCCAGAATACCATGTCTCTCAGGTATACGTGGTATCTGTTTTAGTTATAAAGTTGTCAAAATAAGATAGCTTTGCTGTTGCCTTTTCTTTATCTTTGTTCTCTCATAAAGATGAACCTAAAATGCGTTCGGAAGTCCCTAATCCATTTCATTGTCTGAAATTTCACCTTTTACTTTTTACCTGAAAATAACGGATAGATCAAACTGTTGGTCTCTGTAAACTTAATACTTTTAAAAGGAGTAAATGAATGTTATTATTGGTACTATTGCCAATTTCCCTTTACTTCTTGAGATGTTATCTATGATAAACGAGCTTGTTATCTACTGTGTGTAAGAAAGAACATTAGCCAAGTTGTCTTCCCAATATGAAATCAGGAATTTAGGAAGCTAGAGGATAGTGCCTCAAGGAGGTGTTTTCTGAATCTTCATTTTTCTTGAAGTACCCATGTCCAACACATTTTCGGACATGGTTATAGGCATATGATCCTTCAAAGATCCTCTAAATGCATGCAAAATACTTAGAAAAAATTGAACACACATTTCGGGCACATGTATGCTAGATTCACACCTAAGTCCAAGTAGCATAATTTGTAGTGATATATGCTGCTTATTTTTCTGAAAATTCTTGTTTTGCTCTGTACCTTGATTATATATGGAATCTTGAATATTAGGTAGATTGTTCTACAAAGAATTTAATGGCACAATGTGCTAGCAGTTTATGAACGGTAATCTATGGAAAACCATTTGCTTGTTTTCCATCTAATCTATTATTCATTCCACGGTGATTGGTGAGTGCCTCTTCAGATGGCTGATGCCGTAGTAGTAGCAAGGTACCTAGCAGCAGCACTTGTACTTCCGGATATTAGAGGAAGCAGACCTGGTGATGAAAGGTTAGTGCTCAATTAATTTTGAAGATACTGTATTCTCTCATCTCCTTCCCCATAGTAAATATTTTTTGTTATTTCAATGAAGAATATTGAGTAGTACAAGTTTGAGTTAATCTAAGCGCAAAATCTTAAATGGTTCTATGATGATTGAAAATCTTCAGAAACTTTGAAGATATTTATGATGTTGAGAAGTTCATGAAAAGCCTCGATGGGGTTGTCAAAGTAGTGAAAGAACTACCCAATGAAATATCAATTCGGGATCTTGCTGCTGTGAAGGTTCCCAATAGGGTCACTGAAGAGCACATTGTGGAAAATGTACAACCAATTTTTAAATCAAAGGGAAACATAAGGCTTGCTACCTACTTCCCTACTGTAAATATGAGAAAAACTGCACAAAGGAGTAGTGTTGATTCAGTCTCATGTTTGGGAATGTTTGGAACTTTAGAGTTGCAACCAGAGGTCAATGAAGTTGTTGATTCAATGATTGAACGGCTTAGAACTTTGAGTCGCAAATCAGATGGCCTGTTTATAGCAGTGGACTTGAGGGTTGATGTATTGGAGAATAAGAATTGTCATGGTAGTGGTACTACTGTAGCAAAAAGTTGTTATAATGCACAGGAGATTGCTTTGTTTTTGAGGAAGGTTGGATTTGATACTGATACCACTATATACCTGACTCAATCAAGGTGGGATAACAGCCTTAGTGTCCTCAGGGATATCTTCCCTAGAACATACACAAAGGTGAGTAAATTCTTCTTTCATCTAATAATGATTTTCTGGATCTAAATTTTTTATGTGTTTCTTGAACCACTATATGCAATGCTTGATTTTGACAATCAACTGGCACGGGGTTATTCAGTGGTTGACTATGGGCCAAGACATAGATCTGTCTTAGGTGCAATATCCCTGAAAAGCAATTATAAACTCAAGTAATACTGATGGCGGGTCTTGCTTGAAAGGGATTCCCTATCACCTAAAATTTGACTATCCAACTTGAACTCCAAAGTTTTCTCCCAAAAAAACCTATGCATGATACATTAGTCTGCCAATTTGGTACAAATTTTAATGCTTGCTAATAACCAACGCTTACTAGCTGCTCAGTGTTGAAACTTGCTATTCCTATAAATCTGAACTTGTGCTCGGAACTATTGTAGGAAAACATAATGCCAGAGGAGAAGAAGAGGAAATTTCTTGAATCCGAAGGTTCAGAACTGGAGAAGGTTATAGATTTCTACATATGTTCGAAGAGTGATGTTTTTGTCCCAGCCTTATCCGGCCTGTTTTATGCCAATGTAGCTGGAAAAAGAATAGCTTTAGGGAAGCCTCAAATCCTCGTTCCAGCCGATATACCGGGTACATCAGCAACAGTCACCAACTACCTCTCTCCTTATGTTGCCAAAAAGAACCATTTGGCTTATTCATGCTTTTGCTAACCTTCTTTCAAGGAAATCCTTCATAAATGGTTATGGGGCCTTCCCATTTACCTCAGTCATTGAGTCCTTTTGGGTGACTGGATGGACTGCTCAACTTTGGGGTTTATACTTCATCTGGGTGTGAAGTTCTCTAGTAAAAATTATCTGTTTAAGATGATTTTTTTTTCTTTTAATATGTTCAGTAGAGCAGATATGTTACGGGGTTCAAGTCGTCATGTGATGCAGAACTTCATTTCAATCATTCATTGTTTTACTTTAATGGATGCACATTGATTCTATAAATTTTGCAATTGTTAATTATAAAAAAAGAAAAAGAAAAGAGTTAAATTAAAACTTGTGTTATTATTTTTTTAAAAATAAAACTATTCTTAATTTAATTTCGTATTGTATCATTTCAAGTTGATCATTTGGAGTTCTGATTAATTTGGGTTTGGTTGAGTTTCAATGTGGGTTGGTTTTGGTTAAATCAAGTGTGGGTTGATCAGATTTCTCCAATTCGAATCGAAATTAATAAATTATTGTTTTTTCAATTTAATAAAAGTGATACAAAGCTTAAGGAGTTGGTATGATTGAACAAGCCTAATTTTGTACTTTTAATTCAAACTTCAATGCATTTTGCTAAATTAGGAGAATTACTGGTTGCGTTGAATTTTGATTCCGGTTGGTCATAGCGTGGTCTTGCTATTACTAATGCTAGTGCGATTGGTTATTCTAATAACCACATTGATATGTCTAATGAGGGTGCAAATGGTTCTAAATGTAGCTTAACTGGGGGTGTATGGCTATCCCAAGTCTTATCGACTAACATACAAAACAGTAAATTAAATAAAAGTAAAGAATAAAGAAATAAATCCATTTTGATATTGATTTGAGCTTGAAAGTGAAATCTCTTTTAACAGTTGCGAAGATCACTTCGATTGCAATTGAAATCAACAAAGAAATAATGAAAAACTATTATATTAAAACCTTGGATCAAAATTTAATCCAAGTTAAACAAGAACAAAAGTACTTGAAGGATTAAATTGAAAGAAAATAAAATTTAAGTAAAATCCTAAAAACAACTAAGTGACTCACTTGGCCAAAACTCCTCAAATGAGACTTAACATGCCTATTTATAGAGTTTATGATCAGACTTAATTAGGGTTACTAAACAGCCAAAAATCTGATTAAGTTACATTATGTGGATTAAAATACCCTTAATTAAAATTTCATCTCGTTGCTCGGTGTCGTGACAATGTCTTCATTTTTTGGATACTTTGGCTTCGAAGTTCGGTGTTGCGATGCCATTCCTTGGTGTTGCGATGCTGCAATCATCCTTCATCTTCTAAGCCCGAAAAAGGTGTCTTACACATTAGATAGAGTTGTTAGATCATCCCTAGGCTCGTAGTGGCTCATTAGGTCATTACATAACTCAAAATTGTGTAAAAATTCTTATTTTACATAATTTAAACATAAAACAATAAAAACCAAAAGTGAAATAAAAGCATATGAAATACTAGAAAACAAGCTCATTAAGCACCCCAAAAACCTTAATTTGCCACAACGAATTGTGGCAGATCTCATGTTATTGTTGCAATCATGGGTGTGGTATCGATTGCCTTTTTTACGCCATCGAGTTGACTATCCTTATACATTCCCACTCGTAATAAGGTAAAATTCATTTAATAATATAACATCCATAATAAAAAAATTAAAATTTTGTATTAACATATTATTTGAATAAGTGGAACCATCGGCCGAGTTATGTGGGACTACCGGAGGAGCTCGAAGATATACAACTACTCTTAGATCAACGATCGGAAGCTAAGGTATGAATTTTGAAAATTTCAATTATATAATTTTAACGTAGTTGATTTTAAAAATTAATAATAAATATATAATTAAAATTATTATTGTGTTATAGTTTGAATGGATGTCATACTCCGATCCGAGAATTCAAGCATGCATCCTATTTGAATTCTTGATGAATCTCAACATCTGGCACGTGAAGCTGCCATTGGTAGTGTACGCTACAGTGGAGATGCACGAATCTGATAGAGTTATGCGACAGTTCAAGTTTAGGCAAACATTCCGTCGACACCCAGGACATCGAAGATCTGCACAATATCAACTTTCGATGGTGAACCAATGAAAATTGGGTTACATTCCACGCACAATATATTAACATTTGGAACCATAGGTATGACTTTATACCTAATCGTGAACCCATTATCACTCGAAAATTAGCCTGCGATCCAAAGTATATGCCATAGTTTAGACACCATTACAAGCCATATATACTATTAGAGGAGGCGACAGGTAGGCAACATCACACAAGGAGGCCACGACAAGTGCCAAGGAATCCAAGGTTTGGAGTAGCTGCCGACGCGGGTCCATCATCGACACCAACGCAAGAAGAGGCATTGATAGCCACACCATCCCCCGATCAATATAGCTAAACTTATTCTAGTGCTTTCACTAACCCCGTCCTTTTTACACAAGCACCACATCTTGCACCACATTTATCTGTTTCTACACCATCTCTAGTTTTTTTTTGAACCACCATCTCCGTCCCCATCATATTACACATTGATGCCATCAATGTATTAGACACAACGATTTCGATAATGACGTATACGTTATGTTTACGGCACTGACGAGAAGTCCGTACTTTTTGCCATCGTTGTATAGGACACAAAATACTTATACACCGATAGTGTCGCAAACACCCTAAGGATCATTGTTCTACCAAAGTGGATCATCTTTGCAACCACCTATTCGTAGAACGAAAGAGACACGATGGCAACCGAGGAGCACACCGCAATCAACCACGGATGAAGACGAAGAGGAGGAGGGGCTGGAACCACAACATGTTCCCCAGGGTGGAGGTGGCGATGAAGACGAAGAAGAGGAGCCGAAACCATAGCTTGAACGAAGAAGAAATTTGTCTCACAACCGATGACCACCCTGTTGTGCACACATTCTACTGGACGGAACATATGATTTTTTTATATGCTTGTTATGTAAATCTTACTTGTTTAGCTAAGTTTGAGTCGATAATATTCTACGAATATTGGATATGAAATGTTTTTAAATAAATATTATTTTTGAATCGAAACTGATATTACAAATTTGTACATGGACCTAATTTTCACAAGAAAAATGGAGCAAAATTGTATATTGTATTGTTCTCTATAGTATAATAAATTGATATTTACAAATTACAAAAAAAAATTGAGAATAAATGAAAAAATCAACAGATAGTGGTTGAAAAATTAATAAATTGGTTAATAAAGTCTTGTCCTCACACTATCCTTCAAGTGTCGACATGACGACCTTGTATGTCCTGGGTTTTTATATTACCTTCATAATCTCAGTTGGTTTGTCCCTCCCAATGTTGTCGCGTATCCGAATAGAATTCGATCGATCTTTTGATTTGTGGCACAATGAGCTATTCAATACCAACTTGAATGGAGCGCTCGATACTGACAGTCACATGCTTTAATCTAGAATCAGTGGGAATTCATATTTGCACACGTTATACATGTTGCAATTGCATGAGCTTATGAAAAACGAAGTGCGTCAAACCTCTCACAATCATAGGTATGTCATCTTAGGCTTACACGGTACACTCCCCCAGTAATACTTTGGTTGGGTCTCTCAAACTCCATAACCCGAAACAATATGTTTTCGCGCGAGTGACACACTAGATGCATACAATTCGCTCGTTGTATAACTTCTCTAATTTTACACCAAAAAAAGTACAAATTTCGATTTCGTAAAAATATCGAGTAATTCGAATTTTTATTTTGAATCTAATTAAATTTTACAATTCGAATAATTTGAATAATAAATTGATGTGAAAAACTTTTTGATACCGATAAATTTTGAAAATTACCAAATTGATCTAAAAAATAATGACAATTTAAAATAATTTCAAAATTTTAAAAATATATATATTATTTTTAAAACTCAAAATATTTATAACAATTTTAATTTATATTTTCCACCAAATATATATATTATAAAAAATCCTAAAGAATATATAAAAATGTTAAAAATTTAAAAAACTCTAAAACAATAATTTTGAAGAGCTTAAACAAAAACCTTACACCTCAAACTCCAAAAATCCTTACAAATCCTAAACAAAAACCCTAATCTTAAATAACCCTAAAGCCCAAAAAATCGCTAAAAAACTCAAAAAAGTGAAAACACATCCAACTGGACGAACTTTGCTAATTGAGCAAAAAAACACATCCAACTAAAAACATTTTCCTTCCAAATGCACTGAAAACGTGTCCAACTAAACGCGTTTTCCTTCTCTCCACAATCAGCCTAATCAAGTAAATTTCGAAAAAAATAAACCCTATTTTTTACATCTATAGCCTGAAAATAAATTACAAAACCCTAGATGTTGTAAATCATGTAGGATTCCTTCATATCACTCTGCAAACTACTAGCTAACAAATATTTTTATTTTCAGGCCATGATCTTGTGATGAATTCAGCTTTCTAAGAATTGCACTTCCTTTTCAAACTCAAGCATCACTATTCACAGGTTACAATTTGTAATCATAAATATAATAACGATAATCCTGTAATTATCGCTATAGTTTGACTGATAAAGTTTCATCTTACTTCATTGCAATTTTTGTCGTCCATTAGATATGTAAAAATATACGGTCGAAATAATGCCCATAAAAAATCTGGGATCATGATGGTAGGTCTATGGGGTTGTGGGCTTCAATATCAACATGCCGAATGCCGGGAACAAGTTCTTGGATCTCCTTTTCGAGTCGATCAACTTCACTTCCTAAAGCTGTGACTACTTCCTCACCTGCAAAAGGAACTCTTTTGTCATACACATTACAACTCAATGTATTACAGTTACTAGTTCATCTACTTGCATACCATAATTGGACATGATCTTTAGCAATGCGGAATCATCTTTCTCCTTCGCAGATTCCCGAAACTGTGTACAACCAAAATCCGGTTAGTCAACATGGGCATAAAGCATAAGAAAATACCAGGACAAGAAATTCACCAGAGTAAATAATTTAAAGTTTTCAGGCGTCCTAGTTTAGTGCACTTCCCTGACATTACCATTGTTTTTAAAACAAGACCAAAGATCGATCAAGTAGGATGCTAGTTCTTAATAACAAATAATGCATGCACAAGCCAAAGTGGAGTGGTGTTGGTAAGACATTAAAACTTCAAACCATTGAACAAAATAGTTATTAGCATATTGACTAAAACAATAATTATGAAAATTATGTTATTATTTACATCAGATATCTTCACAAGGAATACTCGATTTCTAGAGTATATATAACTGCTTGTATCAAGGAAAATGTTCATGTAGAGTTCAAAAAGGCCAAATCAGTTTATTGGGCTATAATTAGCTACACATAGATAAAAGCAAAAAGCATTGAACAAGAAAATGTGTTGAAGACCAAAAAAAAGAAAGACTGAAATATTAACCTGTCTCGCCCACTCTTCACGTCCCGTTCTGTTGAGATAATTTTGCACAACTACCACTCCATTGAAATCTGTAGCATACATTGTCACAGGAATACAAATAAATGCCAAAAGGTTTCAACTAGAGAAACGCCAATGATATATTTTAGCAGACCAGATCTAGCATAAACTCTGCTAGTAACCTATCTAACTGATATATTAAATGATCAGAAACCCAAAAATATGGACATCAGTACAAATTTCTAGATAATTCCAGCAAGAAAAACATCATATCAATGTTCATAACACATTAGCATTATTAATGCGATACTGACAAGACAGCTAGTAAAAAGCATCTCTTGCTTTCCGGTTAAAATACTAGTATTGCAAAAGATGAAGGAAATTTGCAAAAACTATTTGGAATTGAAATTAATATTAATATCAAGAAAGGTAATCGTAAAATCTAATCATCAAAAAGTATAAGGCAGTGTGAGACAAGCACCAATCTCTGCCTTGAATCGGAAGAACCCAGGTCCAATCACCTCACTCTTGCAATCATATAAAGCATCTACAACCTGCAGAAATTTCATGCCCCTCAAACTTTTCAAGAATGATATAAATGAAATGGATGTCAAGTCAAATAATTGTAATAGAGATATACCGGGTCATTTTTCAAGAAATGGAGAACCTTTTGCATATCATGTTCATCAATTGCTCTCCCTATCAAGGCATGCCGGTTGCGCTGGATGAGAAATATTGCGACCTGCATAGCTTAATATGCTTCAATAAGTTATACCACAAACCAAAAGATGCTTGAAACTATAACCTTACAATAATGCATCCTTAAAACTTTTAACTCAATTCTAACTACATAATTTATCTTCCCGTCCTCTTTCTCCCACTCTTTATGTCACACTAACATGTATACATGCACAATGCCTTCTCTTGAAGAGACAATCTGTCCAAAATGAACTAGCAACTCCTGAAATCATCTCCAAAGTATTGCCTAGAAGTCATAGCAGCAAACACCAACTCAGTTTTTCCACCATCCTAATCCTAACCCAAACTATCATATGCCATCAAGGAATTCTCGGGGGGGGGGGGGGGGGGGGGGGGGGGGGGGGGGGGGTGGGGAACGTTTTGAAAAAAGGAAACAAGGCAGAAGGATTGTCCTTTAGCGTACATTTAATCCCAAAGAACTAGCTAGAATTATGAAAATAAACAATTAGCATTCTAATTTTAAAACTTGCAACAAAACCATATGTGAAAACAATATTGAGAACCTACAAGCCCAAAGCAAGGCAAAACAAACCCATACATATTAATCACCCATGAATCTTGTTTCAGTAACCTAAATTGAAACCAGGGTAGTCAATAAGTCACACTTTGGCAACTTCATTTCATTATGTAAGAATTTACATAAGCAACCTAAATCATCAGAGTTGCTAAATTCATCAAATCACACAACAGTCTAACAATATACAACGGAAGAACTTTTGCAAATATTTTAACCGATTATCCATTTCATAGAGGACTTCCCAGTCAAAGTTAACACGCTAATATGGCCATGCATTTTAGTCCATAGAACTAAAAATGTCATTAATCACAAATCACATCCAGCATGTCACCTCACCAGAAAAGATTTAGTAACTTGCCTAAGGTATTGGTCTTATACTCCCCTTTCATACTTCATAGCACAATGTTCAGGCGCACACTAGTTCTCCACCAATCAATTCCTAAAGACAACATAGTATGTTTTCAGTAACCCATGAAAACACACAAATGCCTAATGTCTAACTGGAAACATATCACCTTAAAAATGGTTAAAACGGCCAACAGAGCTGTGACTATGTTCTTAATTCAAGAAATGCCAAGCTTCTGGTAGAGACAAACACTACTTATTGACTAAGAAAAACTAACAAATACCATCCAGCTTGTTCAAAGAGTTTGCTTGCATTATATCAAGCAGTATTTACTGATATTCAGTTAAAGATATAAAAAATTCAGTCGTTAAAAAGTTTAACAGACCATTCCAAGAAGGTTGCCAACTATAATGGAACCTATGGGATCATACATGGCATTCCCAGTTGTCTTTACTGCAACCAGTGATGCTGCAGCTATAGCCAGGCCAGTTACTGCAGCGCCATCCTGCAAATGTTGACATAATATACTGTGAAGCAACTAGAGAAACAATCTGTGGTGACTAAGAAAAATAGCAACTATGATCAATGATTCTTACAGTTATTTATTTTTTAAAAAAATTGAAACAAGTACAAAAACTGTGCATAAAGGTACATTCACACACTTGATAGGTGCAGAAGTCAAAAGAAGGGAATTGAGAGAAAACACAACATAGAGGTAATGCAGTCAAGACTAAACATCATCCTTAAGGTGTGCAGAAAAAGAGGATGGAGAAGAAGCCAGGAGGCACAAGAAAAGCATGTCAACAATTTAAGAAACAGATTTTCAATTTAAACATCCAGTTCAAGTATTACTTTCAGAAAAAAAAAAATCCAAAGCAAGCTTATTAAATATTTTAGAGGAAGGAACAACAATTCCTCAATCACTATGACAGGAGCTAATCAATTAAGCTAAGAAACCCTTAAATCTGCTTCATGCAAGAAAAAATTATACCAAATGAGGGGCAATAAAGAAGAGCATATGGAGATATAGACATAGATCAAGATATCTGCAACTATAAAATTCTTCCTATGAAAATGCAATTTAATTAGTCTTTATGTAATTTTCATTCTTCTACAGCCCACTAGTTTAGCCATTAAGGAAATTACAAAAAGTTCTTCTCATTTAAGACTGATTGGTAACTTAACTGTCATGACACCTACACCTAAGACTGGTAAATTCTATTAAGTTGCTTTACTGAAGAAGCCCAGTTGTAAAGATTCTGCAGATTGTATCATATGACTAGTAAAATATTTCTTCTTCCAAAGAGGGAACACAAACTGTAAAATCAACAATAACAGCGGGTTAAACTCCAATAAATTATTCAATCAACTCACCTGCACACAGAATATCAAAATTCTCCACAAATCCCACAAATACTGCAGTATTTCTCAACAGTGCAAAATATGGCTGCACCAGGGAGTGTTTAACCTTGGTATGCAGATGTGCAACATAACTGAAGATTAGTACTAATGCTTCCTTTCTCTTTATTATTATTTTTACCTTTGCAAAGGCTGAAGGGACAGGCATGTTAAATTGAATGCTTAAATTAGCTAATGGTACATTGATCAAACTCAGGCTCTTCTCTTCACTAAATTAATAGATCTATCCATTGCTTTAACAGTTTCAAGTATAAGTACTCTACATGGCAAATAAACTAATCTAAAATATAATGTCAGAAAATCATATCATCTCCCATCTTACTGTTATAGCAACTGAATATTTCATCCTAACTCTTTAATACGGATCCAAATTTCTCAAATCCCAACATCACATTTAACAAGTTCAATTCTTTAAAAACCAAAAATGCAAAAAGGTACAGGGAGAATTACCTCTGTCATGACTGCAACAGATGTAGGATCATGGCCACGCCAGACATAGTCCTTCACTTTCATCCCCTCCGTTGCTGCACCTTTCTTGACAGCTTGTATGGCAACAACAAGAGAAGCACCTAAACAGAAGGTATGATAGTTTAAAGAGGGAAATCTAAGGAGGAATGGATTAAGCAGATGCACTTCCGCTAACAAAATGTATCCTACAATCATGATGCTCCAATTATACCTTCAATTATAAATGAGCCGCCTATCACCAAAGCTGCATACTCAATATTTTCTGGGGGCTAAAGAAGACAGCAAGCAAAATAAGATGCCATTTTTCAAAAGCTTAAGAAACAATAATGAGGAAAAACTAAAGGAGAATAGAGTATATAACATATAAAATATATGGGAAAATCAAAGTCAAGTACATGTGCTATCCATAGGTTTTGAACTCCATGAACAATTGTAGCACCAGAACCAAGACAGAAAATGCCAACAGCAGATATCAAGGACCAAACAAATCTTTCCTTGGAATAGCCATACCTGAGAAAAAAAGCAGAGGTATCAGCCTATCCTTAAACATATGAACTTGTATATAGCGTTTACAAATAATTCCCTGGTGTAGAATGTATGTATCAAATTAAAACAGAGGACTTAGCCGATACAGAAGTCAACTATCTTAGTAGAAAGAAAATATATGGTATTAAAAATTATAAATTTCCTAACTTTCAACTCTTGCTCAGAACAGCAACCAGTTAACTTTAATTACTAGAATTCTTGAAAAACAAGTGATGATAATGTTAAGGCAGAAGGTAAAAAAGAAAGAATTATATAAGGCACTGTTTGGTTTCAGAAAACAGAGGTTTTCCATTTTAGTTTTCATGGAAAATGGAAAACAGTAAAATAAAAATTGGTTGACAATTTAAAAAACATTTTTTAGAAAAAGAAAATGAGAAAAAAGAGTTGTTTTCAATGTTGTCACGAAAATGTTTAGCAAAATTGGAGAAGTCAAAAACAAAGGTTTTAATCTTTGATGAATTGGCACTGGTTCAAATCCACACAAAAACAAAGATATTCTTTTCTAACAATTTTTTAATATCAAACCTCTGACGTTAGTTCAAATCCATACAAATAAAGGAATTTATTAAAAATTTATTTATCATTATTCTATTATAAGAAAAAGTTACCAATAGTCATTCATTGAAAATATATTTTTATTTTTATTTTTTTTATGTATTCTTTAATTTTTTTTAAAAAAATAGAAATTGAAAATAGAATATAAAAATAGAAAACGAAATAGAAAACATTTTTAGAAACCAAACAGACACTAAATTTATTTATTTAGTGGAAAATTTAAAGAACAAGATGACTAAACCATGCAAAGGCACATTATCCATGAACATTATGATGCATAATGTGATACAGGAAAATCATAACTGGTGACATGGTTACTATGATTAGCAAAGGCTGTTTGAACTATGGAAAGGACTCACGGATGCAAAGCATCTGGTGCACGCCTTGAACTACTCAAACCATAAGCAAGCAGCGCCTACAATGCAACATGTATTAGTTTCTGTGCATTTCATAATCAATAAATTTAGTTACAAAGCAACAAACTACTATCAAGGGAGTAAGGGAAAACAAAAGGGAGAGCTTTAACTACCTGATTAGCAAAATCTGCAAGTGAATGAACCATTTCAGCTAACATAACATGGCTAGAGGTTGCTAACCAGACCCCAAACTTGAGAGAAAAGACAAGGAAGTTGCACCATAAAGCAGTTGTAACAGCACGTTGACTAGAAGGTCAAAGAATTAAGGCAAACAACAAGATATCAAGGCAAAAGGATATGAATAAGCTGACATATAGTCTAAGCATTCATCAAAGAATGAGATCAAAATGAGAAGAGCTCACTCCACTTATAACGAAACATAACAAGTAGCCAACACACTCTTAGTTTTAATCAACAGGAATCAATCAAAGGCAACCTAAACTATCCAAGAAAATGAAAATATAGAAGTAATTTGACTTTTTTTTCCCAATTATAAGTATACAGCAAAATTGAATCGATTGCAATTATATTCTTTATTTGTTTTCTCAGAAAAGCAATTCTGGCTTTCACTACTGAAATACTCCTGTAGCCTACCCCCATTTAGTTCTTTGTTTTTTCTAGAATTTAAAACTGAATTTCTATGCAAAACAAATTCTAAAAAAAGACTAATAATTAAATTGCAATTCTTTTCGAGGACAAATTATGTGATTTTTCAACACCCCATTTTTGAAAAGACCAACGACAAAAAAAAAGAGAAAAGGGAAGTACCTGTGCTGATCATTGATTTCAATCTTCTTTATTTGTTTAGCCCTCGTGAAAAAGTCTGCAGAACATATCGATATTCATTTGTAAACAATTTACAAAGGGGGAAAAACCCCCATTTTTTTACAGATTAAGAGATGGTACTACTAACTTCGACGGGAAGAGTAAAAATGTGTATGATGCTGATAATAGATGGGATCATCAGCGGGCAATACAAAACCCAGCAAAATGCAACGTTGCAAACCTCTGACTTGCCCAGAATTTGTTGTATGGGGACTAAATTGGACAAAGCTCTGATTTCGGGGGTCTAAAAAATCAAAATGGGAGAGATTGTTAAACGATGAGTTAACAATGATGGGGGAAGAAGTGTGCTTGGAGGAGCGAAGGAAGCGAGAAATGAAACGACACGACGTTTGCATTTACTTGGATTGCAAATTTCCGAATAATACTTTACTGGTTTTTCGTTTCCGGAGAAATTGAAGCTGAAGATAGAAATTTCGATTTTTTTCTCCTTTTACGTTAAAGATATATATGAATCCATTCTTGGGACTAGGGTTTAAAATGGGGAAAATACCGAAATGAAAATGAAAAGGGTTTAAGTTGAAGGCAAAACAAGATTTTATAGCTAAGCATAAAAATTGGAAATAAATATGAAGAGAAGGGAAGATTATATTGTTCGCACCCCAACTTTTATCAATATTATCTAATTAATACTCAAATATTTTTCCGTGAAATACACGCTATCACAATTGAGGAAGGTGAAAAAATTATGATGTTCAGGTTGGATATTTCGTTTGACTGCCTTCAAAAGATAATATTTGAAATCAACAACGAAAAACTGCATGGCTATATGGTAAAGGTGAGTAAGATACCATAAAAACCATTTTAGTTCCTCAGGTTGTTCAATAAATTCAAAATTAATAGGGTGGATAAATGGATATTCAGGATGTACACCCCATGGTTTCAGGATTAAACCTCCAAAGTTTTTGAAAACTTGTGCTTCATATTCAAACATCATTTTTTGGGTTTTTTGGTGAAAAGTTTTCTAAATCAGATCCATGACTTCTGGAGGAAATTCTTGGTTAAGGTTTGGAGAAACTGGATAGGCATTATGCGAGGTTGAAGATGGGACAGGTAAAAGATGAGGAAGTAGGTTTGTACATCATAATGGGCCTGGGCCAATGAGTTCTTCCAAATGTAAAAATTTCTTCTTTGGGTCTTGAAAAGAAATCTGCAAGAACATTAGTTTGGCCTTTAATGTGTTTGGTTTCAAAGGAGAATTTTGAAAACCATTCAACCCATCTGAGCAGCTAAGGATGAGGGACTTTCTTTTGCTTGAATTTGAGTATCTTTGGAAAAGAGGACATATCCATTTCTACCAGAAAATGATATCCAACAAGGTGGAATTCAAACTTGGAGATACCTTTCTTGACTGCATGGATCTCTTTGAAAATAGAGTGGTAGTGCATTTCTGAATCTGAGAATCTTCCACTTTTGAATCCACAAATATGTCTCTTTCCTTGCTTTTCTTCAAGAAGAACAGCACCTCAATATTTATCACTTGCATCTGTTTGGAGAATTCTTTTTCCATTAGAAGGGATCTAAAGTGATGGTAGGTGTTGTAAATCTTCTTTCAACTTTTGGACTGCTTTTGTCTGAGATGAAGACCATTTTGGAGGATCTTTTTGAGCATTTTTCTTAGAGGATTAGTACTTGAGAAGCTCTTGTGAGATGTGAAGTCCTGGAACATATTGTCCATCTTTGAGATTCATGCCCAAGAACTCAATTTCTGATTTATTGATCTGCATCTTCCTTTCTGACAACATAATCCCATATTACTCAACAAGAGATTGAAAATTTTGTAAAAGTTGAGTATGGGTTTCTTCATCAGGACTGTAAAGAAGAATATCATCAATATAAACCAGGGCATTCTTCATGAGAGGTTGAAAAATGAGAACCATTGCCTTCTGGAATAAAGATGACGCGGTCTTTAAACCAAATGGCATTACTTTCCACTGAAAATAGAGAATTTCTATTTGGTAACGGGAACTTGTCATCTTGAAGAAAGATGTTGAGAGGTTGGTAATTGATTACCAATTTGAGCTTTCCACGAACTTATTCAGATCTTTTATTGACATAGAAAGCTTCACAAGCCCATTGTGAATGAGAGGGCTCTATCAGATCTTGCTTCTGAAGATCTTTACATTCTTGTTCAGCTAGCAGAAAGTGATCTGGGTTCATTCCTGTATGGCTAGCTTTTGTGGGGTTTATGTCTTCATTTTTCTTGAATGGAAGGGAAATAAAGAAATCAGAATTTTTCCACAAAGGATTGGGACATTTTAGCAAAAATTCTGAATGTGAATCAGCACAAGATCTACCTTTCAATTTCTGAATGATTTGAAAGATTTTATCTTACTAAATAGAAATGAGTTTGGGAATTAACACATAAGGTTGGAATAGGGACTTAAAACGAACTCCATCAGGAAGGATTCTCAAATGTTGGGCTTATTGGTAGAGGTCAAAACCTACTACAATATCTTTTCCTAGGAGTTTTGAACCCAAAACTTTTGCTCTAATAGAACAATTTGGAAAGAATTGAATAGTTATGGGCTCATTGATTAGCTGGGTGGTAAAAGGATAATCTGTAGCTGAATTGAAATGTCTTACATAGGGTATCCAATATTTAGAAGGTAAGACATCTGGATTCATGATTGTCTCAACAGCTCCTGTATCCATAAATGCAATTACAATAATGGGCTTATTGTATTTTTCTGGGTAAATTCTGACAGGAATCTGCAGGATTGTTGTTGGTCCATCCTGGATGTCTTAGGCCTGAGCCTGCATCATCTGGATATCAGAATAATTTGAACAATCTGGATCAGAGGACGATTTGTAGTTTTCAATGGCTCCAATGGTTCTGTCAGATGGTTCATCATCAATGGAGCATATAGACTCAATATCATCGTCTTTCTTAATCTTCAATCCAGCTTGTTGAATCATTTGAATGATCATTTTTGCATCCTTTTTGTTCTTAGGACAATTTTTTGCAAAATGTCCTTTTTGTTTGCACAAATAGCATCTGTCTGATTTTTGCGAACCAGAGCGCTTTTTTCTCAAATATCTCCATTTAAACCTCTTTCTCCTGTGGCTCTTTGATCTCCATCTTGAAGATTTCTTAGAGAAATATTTCTTGTAATGCCTTTTCTTTTTAGGATGACAATTATAAAATCTATCTCTGGAACATTTTATCTTTAGATAAGAATCATCACAGGCACGGTCTAGCCTTTTATCACCATGGAGATAGTCTTTAAATGTCTTCCTTCTGTTGCAAATATCTTCTAACGCAACAAAGACTTCTTGTTGGATTTCTCCAACAGTTAGGTTTAGAATGTCTTTGTTTTGTCTTTGTAGAGATTGGTTGACTGCAACTTGTAACGGGTCAAGAAGAGATGAAAGTATGATTGGCTTAAGGTTGATTTTAAGACCTAAAGCACAAAATAATTTAGTCATTATTTTGAAATGCTTTGCCAGGTCTTTTTTATCATAAGAGCAACATTTTCTTTTATAGAATTCTCTTCTCTTCAAGTCAAAAGATCTTCTGGATTCCCCAAAAAATGATGATGAATTATCCTTATAGGCTGTGAAAGATCTTGTAGGACCAAGAATTGCATTTGATCTACATGGCTTATGGAGTTCCACTAATCTCTAAGCATTCCAGTGAATTTGGAAACAAACTCCATGAGAACCTCATAATTACTTTCCTCTGAAAGTTTTCGGGCTTCAACCCATGAATGAAATTCCTGAATTCTGTCCGGCCATTTATCTGGTGGAATGTCATCAAGAGTGAAAGTAGTTCTTCCAATAGAAGCTTTGCCAGCGGGATGAAAATGTGCTTGAGATGAAAAGGCTTGTGCTTGTGAGGCTCTGGGCATATCTTCATCTTCATCATCAAATTGTTCTACTTTGGGCTCAACATGTAGAACTTTGGAAAAACTTTCTTCTTCTGAATCGTCATTGGAACTTTCTCCTGATGATTCTGATTCTGAGTAGGAATCAGATTTTTCTGATTCTGAAAGTTGATCAGTGATCTGCATGGCCGTGATTTTTGGAATCATGGATTTTTTATAATCCTTTAAAAAAGTTTTTAAAGGATTTTTATCAGCATCCTGTTGGATCATCAAAGATTTTGAGACTTGTTTTGGTGGTGGTGAAACTGGAGGTGATGCTGAAGGAGTTTCTTCCACCATAGGGCTTTTACCAAGGCTTTTTTCTTTCTTTCTTGCTTCTTCTTTTGCCTTTTCTGCTGCTTCTTTTTTCTGTTGCTTAGCTTCTTTCTTTTTTGCTTCCTCTTGTTTTTATATCTCTAGGTAAATTTCATAAGTGCTTGGCTTTGTTCTTGGAGGAAACTCAGGGAATGAAATCCGCACTCCTTCAGATGGAAGAGAGCTTCTTTTCTATCTTACGGAAGGAAATAATTCCACTGTCTCTGATCTTGCGGATGGTGGAGGAATTTTCCCTATTTCCTCTAGTACTTTAATTTGATCTTTTAATTTCTGGATTTCTTTTTCTCTTTGAGCCATGTGAGAAAAGAAATCTTGTCTTGGAGCAGCTGGTTCCTTGGAAATTGCATCCACTCTTTTAACTCTTATCAGAACTTGTACTTCATCTACTTTGGTCTCAACCTTTGTAAGCTTTGAATCAAGGTGTGTCACCTTTGAATCTATTTGCTTTAAGGTTTTATTTTGAGCCAAAGCATTTTCAGTTTGCCAGTTCAAAGTTGCTTCTGCAGCACTTGGCTGAAGAAGTGTACCAGAGGCATCAGTCTGGAGTTTTGAAGGAATTTTGGGTGTATGGATGTAATTCTTTTCTGTGAATTCCTCAAGATAAGGAAATTCTTTGTCATATGAATTTGATGGTGAGGGTTGTACCATAGAAACACAAGGAATTGGTTTTGGTGGAGGTAAAGGGTTTTTCTAAACCCATTCACCGATCCTTTTATAACAAGGCTGAGGAAAAAGATTTGTCTTTTGAGGAGTAGGCTTTAGTGTTTTTTGTGAAGGAGGGGGTTGTGATGGTGGAGGGTAATTCTCAAGAGAAGAAGGAGTGGATTGAACTTTTGGTTCTGGCTTTCGTGAATAATCCACAAGGTAAATAAATTTACCATTGTCTTCTCCAAGTGGTCCAATGGTTGGATCTCCTGCCATCCATCTCTTGTAAAACTCTGACTGAGTAGAGCTTTTCTTTTTCTTCTTTTTCTTCTCCTTTCACAGATCTCGAGTAGTGTTGTCGAGATTATCCAACCACATTGCAAGTCTGTCGTCTTCACAAAATTCACAAGTACAATCTTCATCACATGGACAGTGACCCGTAACTTTATCTCTAAAGAAAAGTAAAGGCTTTCCTTCAGCTGAGAAGCTTTGAATCATTTTTCTTTCAGGTCCTGGTTCACACACACTTTACAGTAGCATTCTGGATCTTCTTTATCGTGACCAGCTATGGGGGTTGCCAATAGACTGTATCATCAGTTGTGTTGAGAAGATGGAAGGCTTCTTAGGTTCTTGAAGATGACTGTGGTCAAATTTGATCATTGTGGATCCATCTTCTCTGAAAATGATCTGGCTTTTTGTGGACTGAATGGGTTGACTATGTTGGTACAATTGCTCATATTTAGTCACCCAAGTTTCTGGTAATAATTGTAAAAGCTCATTCTTTGGCATTTGCCTAGGAACATGGACACAATAAGGCTAGTCATTTGTGTTGACAGTGAATAACAATGAATCATCTGTTCCATGGTTTACCAAATTGAAAGCATGATCTTGAACCCTATACACGATCTGGTAATGCAAGGTTGCCACAATTGCAGTTGAAACTTGAGGGGCTCCAACAATCTGGATCTGAACCTTTAGTGCTGTCAGAAGATTGGGTCTGCCAAGGTCATAGTAAAATTTGGGAAAAGAGTGACCATCACCAGTCCGAAATTGAGGGTTGCCTCAATAGTAGCTATACAAGCATGTTGATATTCCAAATATCTAGAATCCAAGAGTGCAATACGTGCCACAACAGGTTTGCCTTTAGTGCCATGGTAATTTAGTGCTAGTCGGATAGCACCAAAATGGATATGAGAATATCCTGCTTGTCTCCATTCTCTGGGAAATTTAGTAGGTAGTTCAAGATTGACAAACTGCTCTTCTGAAGATGCTTGGATTGGATGACTGTCAAATCTTGAAGCTTGAACATACTCCTTAACTTTCTTAGGAGTATTATGGATGAGGGCTTTTATAGATTTAATAGGTGAAAAGGGGGATCTGGTATGTGGTAAATAAGGATTTACAATAGGAAGATCTGTTGGCTATACCTTATCTTCCTCCTGGATATAATCTATTTCATATAAAGAGGAGATTTTCTTAGCAGAATGAGATTTTAGAGGCATAGGTGGTAGAGAAACAAGAGTTGATGAAGTAGAGGGTCGAGAAATCATTTTGTTTGTCATGAGTAATGAAAAAAATTCATTTTAATCATTAAAATGAGTGTGTTTTTATTTTGATTAGTTAAATGAAAAAAATTCATTTTAATCATTAAAGATTTTGAAATTTGGTTGTTGATATTTTTGCCTTTTTTTATTCTGGTGAATTACTATGGTAGAACTCTAATAATAAATATGATTCGAACTCTGACCATACCTAAAAAGATAAATATATATTTAAAAAATTTATTTTTTCATTGAGTTTATTTTATATTTATAAATTTATATTTTACATTATTATTTGTAAAACACGACATAAATCTATTTATTATAAAATATTATAGTGTAATTTTCTTTTAAGAATCGAAATTTATTTTATAATAAAAAATATTTTATAATAATCAATGTCATATATAAACTTAATAATAAATCATGCTTAATTAAAACTTAGTTTAAATTATATACATTACATATATGAGAGTACATATTGACACATTAGAGTTGTAAGCGATAAATGAACTTAAGCATTATTTAAACAAATACTAATATTTATATAATTAAAATATTCATATTTTTATATTAGGTTAAAATATGTCATATTTCCTTGTACTCTTCGTAAATTTAAAATTTAGTCCATGTACTTTTATTTTTAGGTTAGTCCTACTTTTTAGATATCAAAATTTAGGTTCAACTTATTAAAAATGTTTTGTTAAATTCATGTTCATTATTTGTTAGTATCTTTTATTTAAAATTGTGACATCAACTAAATTGACAAAAAAAAATTTAACAATATTACTAACTGGACTTGATTTTCAAATTTGAAAAGTGAAAAGACTAAATTCTTAAAAATAAAAATACAGAGACTAAATTCTAAATTTGTGAAGAGTACATAGACTTATGACATATTTTAACATTTATACTTCAAAACATTTATTATTAATATATTTATAATTGTAATAAATATCTATTATTAAAATATTAATATTGAATATTTTTCAATAATATATGAATATTATTTAAAATTATTATTTTTAAAATTTATTATTAAAATAAAATTTAAATATTAAATAATTTATTAAAATAATAAATTATATTAACAATTTATTATATGTTTAGGTATAGTTAATTAAATATGTATGTTAATAATATTGAAAATTATAATATTTTATTATTTTTAAATATTTTTAAAAATAAAAATAAAAATTTATTATTAATATTATAATATTAAGCTTAATTTAAATTAATTTTTATATAAAAATAAAATCACTGATAAATGACGTCTTTCTTGAAAAATTACTTACGTTTTTCAAAATGGTAAATTATTTTATAAAAAGGGTTTATTTTCGGTTGACTAAGTTGTTTTTCATGAAACAAACAAATGAAATGCATAAAATATTTTTCAAAAACCATTTTTAGTGAAACAAACAAAGCGTAGTTCTTGTACTTTAAAAGTTAAAATTCATTTTTTCTACTTTATTTTAATTTAAAAAATTGTAATCTAACCATTATCGTCATTAGTAGTTTATGTCAAAATTTGTTAATATTTTTTTGTCAACAGTATGTCACGTCATAGAAGGTGTAACACTCTTCACCCCTTTTGGTGCATAGTATGAATGGGAGATGTTATCAGAACACAAACGAAATAAAAATCTCGAAATACTTTAAATTTTCAAACTTTAAAACAATTTTTATAAATCACAATCAAAATCAAATACAAAAAATTCTATCAAGTGTAAGTATAGAAATTTTTTGAGAGTTTAAAAATATATTTAAATCATTTAGAATTGGTTCAGAGTGATCCGAGGTGCCTAGGACTCAAACAATCTCCCAAGAAGCCATATGAGCCAAAATAGTGTTGTTGGCCAAGGCTGAAGTAGAGGTACAAGTGCCTCTCGAGAATTACCTATACATCTACCTTGTACTAGAACATTTTGCTCATTGTCTCAATTCTTCCGAAATAATCGAAATAAGTACTGATAATAAGGTCTATTGAGCAAAAAAATCCAATTAAAAAGCATTCTAAAACATCCACAAGCACAACCAAAACATATCAACAAGTTTGAATTCATTATAAAACAAATACTAAACCCATTTAGGCTCAATCTACAAGTCAAAAACACATTATGAAATAATTAAGATATGATTAGCATGAAAAAAAAAATGTAATTGTACCTAGACTTTAACAAGTTAAAAGGAAAATTTGTTAAAAGCTTAATAAAGGGGAGTGTTCTATAAAGGGAATGCGTTAAAAGTTTATTAAGTTAAGAGTTTAACAATTAAGATAGACAATTGAATTTAAGAACAAGACACTGCCTTTGTATGCTTTAATAAGGAAAATTGAATGAGGATTAACATTGGCATAAAGATAAATGACCATAAGTGTATTCATATGTGAATAAGTTATAGGCTATGATAAAAGTAGGTTAAGCCCTAGATTTAAAGTCTATTGTGCCCACAATAAGAACCTTAAAAAACTTAAAACTTAAAAATATTTATTTTAATTGCCAAATTAAAAAAAAAGTAATAAAATGTAAAATTTTATAGTTAAAATAGTAAAAATATATATTTTAAGCTACTAAACTCTCTATTTGCTAAAAAACAGGTGTGAAAATATATTATTATATAGATACATAAAAATAACAATTAAAATATGTAAATATAATAAAGAAAAAGAGTAAACATTAATAAGGGTTGGTAAATATTAGAAAAATGAAAAAAATATAATATTCAATTAGAAGACTTAACAAAATATTTGATTTAAGCTTAATTTTAACATTACTTCTTAAAAATGCTTTAGAGGCTATAAAGTATTCTTGAGAAAAAAAATTAAAGCCTTTTGCTTTGCTTTTGATTAAAAAAATGTTTTTGCAAAGTATTTTTTTATTTCAAAAATACTTTTAAAAAGTTTAAAAATATTTTATTTAAAAATATTTTTATCTCAAAAATACTTAATAAAAGCAATACTAAACCGACACTTACCCTATTTACTTTCTATAGACTTCCAAGCTGAAAATACATAATATACTATGCCCATGATATGTGAAAAAAAAAAAAAACAGAATGTTTGTTGGGCAAGGCGCAAAGCACACATCAAGTGGTAGACCGGTAGTCTTGAAATGTTTGGACTTTACAGTCAACTAATAAGTAGACACTGACTTAGAGCTATTTCCAGCATTCTTGGAGGTGCAGTCCCTGGCCCAGTGCCCAGGCTTACCGCATTTATAGCAAGTGCCAGATTTAGCAGGCTTTCCTCCAAATTCAGCAGGAGAATCTGATGAAGAAACATGACAATCTTTTGCCCAATGCCCATCCTTTCCACATTTGAAGCATGAAGATCCGGTTCTTATGGTATAGGCGTTGTTGGTTCGATCATTCATATTGCAGTAGCTTTTAGAAGCGCTAACTAGAGGATCAGTTGATACATTTTGATCATTGCATGATTTGAAGGAACCCCCAGAACTTCCCTACACGGATAGAAAAGCCTTAAGCCAACATGGTCATCCTAAATGCCTATGTCGATACAAAAAGTGGTTCAAAGCCATCTATATACAATTAACTTATCAATAAATGCCAATCTTTGAAGTCAATACTAGGACGCCATAACTAATCTTCTAATACAAAAAAAAAAAAAAATGCTCAAGTTGGAGTTCAATGCAAAGAACATGCCTTGAATGATCAATCAGGGTTAAGGACGAGCTGAAACCATTCTCTACCACTAAATATCTCTTGTTCTTTCCCACTGCTGCTTATCAGTTGGTATGATAGTACATTATTTGAAATTGTATATGGCAGAGGAAACAATCAACATTTTCTTACTTAATAGTAAAGTACTATGTGGTTACATGTTCGGTAATAATGCAATCTTTGTCCATTTGAGCTATATCCACTCATAATATCTAGGTAATTGCGAGTGACTCACACAAGGATTCCTCTATTTTATGGCATAGATTATGCTTGGTGTATATCTAGTTCTGTTCCAACATAGTCTAAAATTGTTTGTTTACCTCTTCAAAACAATGCTTATTTTGGCCAACATATTTTACGCTATAAATCTCTCAGTGATCACTTGTTGCATAAAATCTTACCTTGTAAACTAATTGATAACTAATATAATATGAATTTATAAGCTTCAGCGTTTAACTCCAAAATATGAATCCAGTGGAAGGGAAAACTTTACCTTGGTAGGCATAGGAATGTTATTAGTTTGGGAAGCAATGTCATTGTCACACCACAAGAAAAAACCACAGCCTCCATTTTCCTACGCCAAAAACCAGAAGCCATTGCTTGAATTTAAAGGCATAAGCTGTTAGGAAGAGATTTTTAAAATAGTAAAGTAAGGGAGAATGAACCTGTCGAAGAGGACATTTATAGAACATGCGGCCGCGATTCCTTTCAGTATTAGCAGTGAGAATCAAACAGGGACCGGAGCCGCAGGGGCAAGTCTTCTCTGAATCTGATCCCGCTGCAGCTGAAGCAGCAACTCTGCTCTTGCTCTGCCAGGTAGTAAGGGGGTTAATGTGTTGCCAGATACGGCTTTTGCTCCCTCTGAGGGCAGCAGTGTAGGCTCCCTCGGTTTCGTCTTGGTTAGGTTTACGGCGCTTGGCAAATGATTCAGCAGCCGCCACTGCCGACAGGAACGCCGCCTCTTCCTCTTCCGTTTCCACTATTCTCTTCATCTCTCTCTCTATCTCTTTTGAAATTTGATTCCAACACCTTATTTATAAATTAATTAAATAAATTACCCGCTCGGCTCCCTCCGTCTTTCATTTTCGAAAATTTCCCTCCTTAACTTCCCTTTTCCTGCATCGTTTTCTCTTTTCCTTTTATTTTGTAACTAATTCAATTCCAAACAATAATGTTAATTATTCCATTTATAAATATATAAAACAATGCTTGTAAAAATTGAAATCCTTTTATCTATAAAATCAATAATTAATCTATAGGGATGAAAACTGAGTACAACTTATAAAAATTATAGGAATAAATTTAACCCTTAATCTGAATATTTTATTTTTTAATTTGGTTCTTATTTTTTAATTAAATTTCACTATTAACCTTTTAAAAAATAATCAAAATTTATCATAAACCTTTAAAAAATAATCAAATTGGTTTTCTTAATGAATATATTGATTAAAACGTTAAATTTTTAAACACTTACCATCCACATGTATTTCATGCTATTTATTTGAATTTTTTTTGAATTTTTTATTTTTAAACAAAAATAATAATTTTATCATCATGAATTACAAATAGACTGTCACACTACTTATCATATTAACATCTTTAAAATTTATTTTTAATCATAATTTCTATTAAAAAATAATTTTATTATTTTTGCAAGATTAGCAATTAAATGCAGCTTCAAAAAAAAAACAAAAGGCAAATTCAAAAAAATATAAGCTTTGAGAATTAAATTTTCATTAGACCAAATTTAAATTAATATATTTCAATTTTAAAAACCTTGAAATAAGGAATAAAACTAAGATTTTAAAAACTAACAAGGTTTTACTTGAAGTTATTATTAAAAAACTATTGGAAAATGAATCCAACGAGTGGCTCCAGTGGTAAAAAAGGATATTGTTCATCTTAAGAGACCCAGGTTCAAGCACTTGTGTGTGCAAGGTGTGTGTGTTTTGTTAAAGGATTAAGAAAGTATGAACATATATTATCACGTAATCACATCAGTATATTAAAAAAAGCTATTCGAAAATAAGTTTGTTCACACATTAAAATTTTAAATTTTTTTTTAAAAATTGAGTTATTATATTATTCATGATATCAAATTTGTTATATGTGTTATTCACTTAATTGATTTTGTCGATTTCTGACTTTCAATCAACAAAATTTTCTTTGTTATTCTCAAACTCTCAATTACTAAGAGGGTTTTTTATGTCGCTAGAGCAATCGCTCGATCAATCATTCAACAATTACAAATTAAAACAACATATAATACAAATAATGAAGCATTTAACAAAATTCAATAAAATAATCAAATAATTTCCAAAATAAAAATCAAAGCACCTAAGTTGACCCATTAACAAATCCTAAGTACATGTCAAACTATACTATTTCAAGGGTTTTTACGAAATAATGATTGCATAATCACAAACTCATGAACTACTTATTAAAAACTTAGCATTAAACTTTTTACAGTTCAATGGTGATCTAATGCATTTTAAACTACCAGTGCATATAGTAAAAATAAAATCATTCTAATCATCAGCAAATATATATATATATATATAACAATTCGAAGAGTGAAAGTCGCATTCAATAGAAATTTCTAAAGACACAATACAATAATAAATCAATTACGAAATAGCATTCAAAATAACAACGAAACAATATCAAGGCATTCAATAAATAACGATAGCATTTCAATTCAATTTTCAAATTCGTTTAATCATTTTGCCCAAGTAACACAAGGAGGAAAGATATACGGACACTCGAGTGTCCAATCGAACATCAAACGATTGATGAAAATGACACAATCGTCAACAATGACAATACTCTGTTGCGCGATAAACACGACTTAATCAATAACCAACCATCACACTAAATGCGCAAAGCATAACAATAACAATACTTCCGAATATTCAAGGCAATCCGTATAATGAACAATAAGCAATGATGAAGACCCTTACACTCCACAATATGATGACTACATCCGAAGAATTTCCAATTAGCTTTACCTAGCATTTAATGAATAATTAAAGTAGTAATTTTAACAATGTTTTCTTCGAAAACTAATCAAATAATAAATTAACAATAGTAATCATCAATCATCATTAAAAACAATTTAATAAATTACCACACAAGTCAAATTTAAAATGCAAGGAATCAAAACATTAGAGTCACTAAGCTAATAATTTAACTGCAACATTAAAATTATTTAAACATAGGGAATCACAAACTGAATTTCTAAGCACTCGATGCTTTGAAGCCAACAATCCTCAACGACCTTCACTTTCAACAATTCGCCTACCTTTTTTATTTCAATATAGAAAAATATACAAATTTATTAAAAATAATCAATTTCATGACAATTAATTTAATTTTTAATCTTAAACACATTTTAGTTATTGTAAGCAAAAAGTATTCTCTAATTTAAATATTATGAATCTTAGTGAACCACTTTCATCAATTTTAAACAAATCTAATTCCGTTGAACAACTTTTTACCAAAATATCTAACTCAATTATTTTAATCAAGCGATTCTAATGGAACCTTAACTATTCGAAACAACTTTCATAATTCATGTTAAACTAATATAAATCAATTTTTAATATTCATTTAAAGTAATATAAATCATATGTAGCAAAAAAAAGTAATATAAATAATCTTTTCTCATTACAACCTAATTTCATATTAAGTTAAACATTAGATAAGCAATGAGTCAATATTTACTTATATATTTTATTTTTCATGTAAAAATCATTGAGGATAAATATACTGAAGATTATAATTTCAAAATTAGAATTTTATTAACTAATATGTTCAAAAAATTACAAGCATTATTGATGAAACAACTACACTAAGGGCACTAGATCTCAACAATCTCTCACTTGCTCTAGTGGAGTAGATGAGTCATATTTCACATACCTATACCATTTACATGTTTCTCAAAACTCTTAGCTACCATGTCTTGGTAAACGAATATGCAAGGTTGCCATCAGATGCGAGTTTGACTACATCCACTATTTCATCTGCCATCGCCTCCCATATGATATGATACTTATGATCAATGTGTTTTGTTCGTTAATGATTTCTTGTCTCCTTAGTATTAGTTATAGTTGCATTGCTATCAAAATACAACGTGATAGTCTTTTTCATACTAAGAATAAATTTGAGATTTGTTAAGAACTTCTGAACAAAACAAAATATATTTCATTAAAATTATTTTTTACTCATGATCTTGTGAAGAAAAATTATATAGAAGTACAATAATTTCGTTCTAGTAATAATTTGGTAATTCCTTTTACCAAGGCATTGCCAACCATAACATTTGAGATTGTATACTTTTTTAATTTTTATCCTATATGATTTATCCTAATAAGATTTTAACGATACACATTTTCATTGGTAGACATGAGGAAATGTTACAAATCCGTTGATAAATAAATGTCCATGTAACTCCCAAAACCCGCCCTAAAATTTATGTTTTTGTAACCCTTAAAAAACCTATGGCAATTACAGTCCATTAAAATAGAGGGTATGTATAAACTTTTATATCCCAATTAAAGTTGAATTATTATTTTTATCTACTCCTCTCTCTTGTTTTTACTACAATAAATTGAAGACAATTGTTTTTAAGTATTAATATGATATTTTTGTTTTAAATATTTATTATTAAAATATTACTATTTGAAATAAGAACATTAAAATTTTACTAGTTAATAATAAATATCAGTAAATGTTTCATAATTAATAAGTAAATATTTATTACCATATTTTTATTTGAAAAAAAAATATTTAAAAAACACTTTTCATTTAATTATTCAAATATCTCTACTTCTCCAAAACTTTTCATATTAAAAAAAAAAAAAACATTTTCTGATAGTCTATGGAACAAAATGGAACCTATCATTTTAAAATTCTCACCCATTGGCATTAATTAAAAATTTGATTATATTCTACAGAAACATTAGGTTTTCCACGTACCATTTTGCATAATCTGATAAATTTGATTATATATCACATCATACCAAACAGGGAAAGGCAGAAAATTTAAGTACAACCCAAGTTTTCATACAAGAGCTAAAGACACGTTTGATTTGAAAGGTTAGCCAGCCTCCATCCTCTCTATGGCATCTATTCTTCATGATACAGATACAAGCCAAGACCAAAACGAGCACATGCCCTGCAGAACGCTATTTCCTCCGCTGCACTAACAGGATCTACAATGTTAATTTCGCTGGATGATACCGTGCCAGTTGATTCACGATGTGCCTGTATAAGAGCATTTGCATTTGTTATAATGAAGCAGCATGTTTTGTCATGAATTTTCATGCAGTGATTGTTGATAACTTTCACAATCTTAACCATTTAGTCAAGTAGCGTTGACCAATGCTGTTTCATCAGTTGAATATCCACCTACTTCTCAAAAAGGAATTCAATATTCACAAACCGTGGATGATAAATGCTTAGTAACACCTACCCGTTTAAAATTCTCCCTTAGCTATAATAAATTCTCTATTTTCGACTTGAATTGATGAAAATTATTTGTATTTGATTCTTTAGAAAGAAAAATGATATCAATGGTCACATAAAATAGTAATCTTCATATGGACTTCCAGTTGAAGATAAAAGGAAAAGCAGTCATAATCCACTTCAGACCATACATGTATTATTACCAGACATGCTTTTATAGTTTAGATGTAAAAGACGAGCAATTAAAACAACTTTGTTCGTATATAAACTGGCACAAGCCTAAGAACCTCTTCAGAGAAAAAGAGCAGGTAAAAGGAATATACCAAAGAACCAAGTCACTAGCACATGTATAGTTTTAAGTAGGAGTGAGCAAAATTCGATTCGAATCGAAAAATTCGAAATTCAAATTAAACGAATCGAGTTGAATTTTTTTTTTCGAATTTCGAGTTTGAATCGAGTTAAATTTTCGAATTCGAAAAACTCGAATAAATTGAATAAAACTATATTATTTTTAATTTTAAATTTATATTACTTAAACCCAATTTACTTTACCCCATTTTCTCCCTAAAGCCCAAACTTTTTATCTGACTTAATTTTTTTTCTTAAGGGTTAAAATCCATCCATAAACTAAACCCAAATATTTTTAATTTTTTACCTTTTATCTTACCCAAATATAATTTCATTCTTAATAAAAACTCATAAACTAAACCCAAAATTAATTCTCTTCTTAAAAAAAACTCTAAATTAAATAAAAAAAATTTTAAAAAAATTATATAAAATTAAACGACACTAAATTAATTTTTTAATTTAATTCGAACAAATATATTCGATTCGATTCGAATTCTATCTCACTCGGCTCAATTCGTAAAAATTTCAAATCGAGTTAAGATGATGAAATAGGATTCGAAAACTCGATTAACTCGAAAATTTTTCATTTAATTCGATTCGATTCGATCGAATGCTCACCTCTAGTCTTAAGGTAGAGAGACCAGCTGTCATCAACTCTCATCCCGAATGAACCAAAAAATATAAATATGCATAAAATGCATATGCTTGCATGTCAGGTTGATGGAGGCAGCAGCCTTTCACAGAGGGTAATACTTCTTTTAGGAGTTGGAAAGGGTATCTCTGTATTGTGTCCGATCAACAAAAAAGAGGCTGGCAAGTTGGTGCTTTTACCCACAAGATGTTACAAACTATGTTATTGGACCTCGGTGTGAGTGTATATCTGTCGAATATAGGTAGGTTCAATTCTTTCCAAGTTTTTTCATATATTTGAAGGGTTATTGGAGGATAATATCCCCATATCTATGTTGGAAAATGCAGATGTGGTTATTGAAAACAGATACTACAATTAATATGAAGAGTCAAACAACATAAGTCCCAAACATCCAAAAATATTCATAAGAATTGAATGAAAGTCACTAAGTTATGTGACTCAAGTAATTTAATTTTTCCCAAGTTTCCATATATGAGGATAAAACACCAATAACCATATCCATTTGATACATGTCACCTTCAAGTAAAATGATGAGTCGCAACCTAGCTAATGACAACAATGAACAGAAATTCAGTTTATTATATTAAGTTCTGGATGGAAAATAGGATTTGGATTGGGCTAGCATATCAAAAACTCAAATTTTGGTAGTTGCTAAAATTGGAGCGAGAGATCAACTACTGGAATTTTTGGAGGCTGATTATGATGGCTTAATTGACAGATCAACAGGCTTTTGATGACATTTTGAATTTTCTTTAGTATAATGCAGAAAAATTGTCAGTGTTTGCCCAACTAGGGCGGTAAGATTACAATAAATGTATGGTAAAAGATTCTGCTATTTCAAACACTTCTCCACGGTTATGACAGATTTCTGAACAATCCCCTCACAAAATCAATGCCATATGAGCCTTCATTAGTTGGAGTAAAAGAAATACTGCAGTTTCACTAAAAGATCGCCTTAAGGAAAAATATCACAAGGGTAATATTAGTATTTGTCCTTTCCACTAGGGATAATTTGGGATTTTGAGAATAGGTTGAGGTTTTCTGGCTTGTGACCATATATTTTGAGCAAAGCTATTTCCAAGGACTTTGGGTTATGAATTTGTTATGAAAATATCAGCAGGCAATGACAACCAAAATGAGCTGGAGGATAGGAAAATACACAAGTGGACAGAAAACAGTTAGCATGAACAGACATTCAGAGGTATATGCTAGAAGGGAGCTGAAGGAAGAAAGAGTCAGGCACAATAACCGGCTGAGCCGGCAGAGATTTAACTCATAGATTACATTTTGGTTGTAACAATTCTAATCTATATTGGACAAGCGTTATTCCCTTATTTGGTTTATTTTCAACCATTAGTTGAATATTTTCTATGAAAGTGCTATACATAAGCACTGTGTTTGTAAGAAGGCATGAATGAAATATCAGAATTCTTCTTCCTATCTTCTTCTCTCTATTCCTGGTTTTAATTCTTTTATTACATAGCGAATTGGAAGTAGAGGTAGTAAAGATTCAGCCATAAAAGCTGGGAAAGCATAAAAAACAGAAGGATCTGATTGAAGGAACACATCTCACTACGTTACATGAACAGGTACAAACCTTATAGAATCAGCTAGAGGCTTTTAAGCAAAATAGTTAGTACCTGTACCGGTAGGTTTCTATATTTCCGGTACCGATTGTATGCCCAGTATTGGTAATATAGAAACATACCGGTATAGGTACATATGACTATTTTGGTGAAAATTCTGACTATTAATACTTAGTATTTTAAACATTACACTTGAATTTAGTATCTCATTGTATTTTCCTTATACTATTAAGTTCTTCTTTTTAAGTCAAGTTCATTAGTTTTGGGTTAGGAGTTTAAATATTGTCTCTAAAGTCCCATCTAGAATAGGATTCTAGTTTTTTTTAATCTATATAAACATCAAAGGGGCCATTCTTCTGAAGACAAACTATGATATATATATATATATTGCATCATTGCTATTGTGATTGCGTGAAACCAAGATTTTCTTTCTTCAATGACTGTGATGCATGCAGATGCAGTTAAGGAATTCTAGGTTTCCAATTGATGCTTATGTCCCCTTTATTCACAATTGTATGATGCAATTACATAACTTCAGGTTTGAAACTTCCGGATCTTTTGCTTTTTGTTTCTCTTTCTCTTTAATCAAAATTTACTATTTTCTTGAGAAATCCATAATCATATTATTACTATCATAAAAGCTAGCTTCATGTATCAGTCTTGCTGCACTCCAGTATAGAAATGACCCTACAAGAACCCGCAACAAGTTCCATGGCCCCATATCTGACCAGTGAATCTTTCATATCAATACTAGTTTCAGACAAAAAAGAAAATGTAACTAGCCCTAAGTTCCACAGTGCCACAGAGTTCTGCAACATAGTATACCACGAAGTAATCTACATACATCATCTAACAGGAAGTCTGAAACCATGGAACTAATATGACATAAATATTGAAGGGGAAACAGTAGTTGCACACAGTATTTTTCTGTTTTCATTTCTCAAATAACTTAAAAATGACACGAAATTGTAATAATAATTTGATAGAAAACCGTAGTAATATGAAGCAGCAAAGATAGGGAGAAAGAAGCTAACCGACCTCTCCGTCAGAACCTCGAATGGTGAGTCGATACACAACAGTAATGGTTCCATTGTTGGCGAATATAACATCACGTACTTCTCCACACCACCCTGTGTTGAATTCACAAATTGATTCGAAAGTAGATATTTAAAAAGAAATTAAAGTGAAAACAAAAAAAGGCAAAGGCAAACCAGGGGCGTAGAAGCTCAACATGCGATTGGCATGGTACCTGGGGCGATGAAATTAGATCAGATGAATTGGATGAGGTTGAGAGATTGAAAACAAAACAAAACAAAACAAAAGCTAGCAGAAGTACCAGGGGAGGAAAGTGGAAGAATTAGGCAGAGACTTGATGATGTTCTGAGGGATACGCTTATTGAGGTCGCGCAGGATTTCGATAAGAGGGCGAGTGATGCAGGAGGAGTTGGACGGCGAAAACGACTTCTCCAGGGGCACTACGTAGTTTGAATTAGGGACACCCTTTTTCGCATCGCAGTTGCTGTTATTATTATTGCTGCTGCAATGGAGACGACCAAGGGATGGCTCTCTCCCCAGCCCACACCGCCAATCACCAACCGCCCGTTTTTATTATTGCTATCTGACAATTGTGAGAGGAAGACGCCGCCGCATCGCAATTGTAACGCCATTTTCCAATTCCAATGCTCATTTCCTCATATTCCATTTATTCGCTTTCTTATGCTTACAGCTAACCTCACCAGTCGTAGTACTACCCCTACCTACCCTACCTACCAACTCTTCACTGTTTATTTTTTTTTTTTGGTGAGAACCAACTCTTCACTTTCAAACAGTCAAAACCTACTTCTTTTCTTTTCTTTTCGTTTCTTTTATGGGACTCCACCTTTTTAGTTTCCCCTTTTTTCATCTGAATTTTGGTTAAGATTATAATATGTAGCACATTAATTTGATCATTGAAATATAAATGATATATTTTTTTATATTTTTAATTATTTTCTCAATAATTATTTTAGTTTTTAGAAAATGTTAAAAATAAATTAAAAGTACTAAAAATATAAAATGTATTATAAAAATTATAAATAATTATTATATAAAATAAAAATAATTATTATAAAATTTTTATTGTAATATTAAATAAAAAATATTTTTTATAATTTTTATAATACTTTTTATGTTTTTAGAAATTTTTATTTATTTTTAATATATTTTCTAAGAATAGAATAATTATTAAGAAAATAATTAAAAATATTAAAATAATATTTTATTTATATTTTAAGAATCAAATTAATTATTAACCCTTTAAATAAACGTGTCATATCATTATTTTAATGAGGACTAACAGATGAAATGGAAAAAATATAATAGTTCAATAATGTTAAAATATAACAATTTAATAATGTTAATGACTATTATGTAAATTCTAAAAATTCAGTGCCCGAAATATAATATTGATCAAAATTAAAAAATAATGGATGTAATTTACCTTTTTTTTAATAAAGTCCCAAGCTTTATTGCTCAATCGGGCTATATAAACAAACTTAACAAAACCAAAGCAGCAAGCCAATATTCGAGCCTTATTAAGCCCCAAAAGTGTGACGAGTGTGCTAAATGATATATAAAATGAGTTGGGATATGTTCAAAAGCTTAAATAATCAATAGCAAATGCCAAAAGCATAAGTATGTTTTATAGGAGTAATAAGGTAAGAGATTTCATATCGGATATTTCATGTGTTTGAACAATAATTTGATTGTAAAAGTTATATAGAGTTATCTTAGTTCATATTGGAACTAGAAATAATAGATTGTCAAAGTTATATAAATAAGAAAGAATATATGTCTTGTACTTTAAATGAATGAAAGTAAAATAGAGAGTTAAAAAGTTAAAAAGCTTCATTAATGCCCTTGTAATATAGTTAGCAGTGACGGAGTTAGAAAATTATTTTTGAATGTTAGAATTAAATTATATATTTTTACAATAATAAAAATATAATTTTATTATTTTAATAGTATATATTTTTATAATTTTTAAAAAATTAAATCAAATTTTAATTATTTATGAGATTCAAATGTAATTATATCATTACTAATTTATAATTTAAAGTAGGTCAAGTCCTACTAGCCCACTGGCTCCGCCACTGCTAGTTAGGAAGCTATTGCATGTCATAAGATTACACTAGAAGTACTTCATCATTGTAGGAGTTGGAGTTGTACGGGTAGTGCTTTGTGCTCTTGAAGAGTTTGGGGGGAGATTTCTATTGCGCTTAATGTGCCTCACAATTACAGTTTGCAGCTATAGTTCAGGATTATGTTAATACGTGATGCCCCTAGAGAGTTTGGTTGGCTTACGACTTTTATCGCCCATTCGAAGAGTTTAGATGGAGGCATTTATCGCATATTTGGAGAGCTTGGTTGGACATAGATCCATCTATCTAATACAGTTTTTCATCTAGTGTTACTTGCGCATCAATTGTTAAAATGTAAAGAAAATGCCTTTAAAAACCAGCTTGGATAAGTTGAAAAGAACTAGAGATAGTTTTAAATTAATAAAAGTTTATTTAAACAACACATAGCAAAGTCTTATTTTGATGGTTATAGTCAATGAAATTTCATAGTAAAGATAGTCAAAGAGATTTCATAATAAAAGAATAGGACCAAAACATAGCCATACTAACTAAAGTTGCAGGTATTCTTGAGACATTTTGTAACACTCCAAATTCGACCGAGTAGGTTGAACTCGAATTTGGCGTACTACATTAACCTCGAAGTGATTCTCCTTTTAACCCCCAACTTAACCTCCAACACACCACTTACTTTCAACAAGTAATATGATATATCATATCGCAACAGCGAAAATAATTCAAACACAAAAGGTAAAACATGCGAGCTTACAAAATAATGAAGGAAAGGTTCGCATGTCAATTTACAATATCTTATGGATTCACATAACATCAAATCCTAAGTTTGTTTAGCAATAGATAACATGAGTTCGCAACACACATAGAGTATGAATTCACACATCAACTTAAGTACACATACATCATTATAGGTTCGCATGCTAACATTCATCATAGGTTCGCTAAATATCAATAGTTTGCATGGCACTTAAGTTTGCAACATGCAATATAATTCCGCAAATAAACAGACTTTGCAACTAGGAAACATGTATGCTAGGGTTATCACATTTTAGTAGGATTCGCAGACAAATAGTAGTTCGCAGTAAAACAAGCACGCATGTGATACTATTACATACTTAGGCAAATTTAAAAGATATTAACATGGGCACGCATGAATGAAGAGGTAAGTAAACATCGACTTTATTATTAAAAGAGATAGATTATAAAACATATATCTTAAAGCATAGTTCGCTATAACAAAGATCTAAACAGAGCTAAACTTAAGCTTAAGGAAAAATTATCTTATTAACAGAACCGAAAATATAATAAGTCTAAAACCTTATAGACTAAATAAACCCCATAGCCTATTTTCCCAAGTTTCCTAATATCTGTTTAGGTATGAGCCTCGCCAAGTCATCTACCTCGCCACTGCCATCTGCTACCTACTTACCTGCGAAGTAAGAGATGAGTAGGTGAGTTCATTGCGAACTCAATGAATAACTAGGAAGAATCAACACATGCTTAAAAACACATAGTTTAAAAACATAGGGAAACTTAGTTTGAAAATCGTTTCACGTGTTGGGTTTGTGGTGAGGATGCGAGACCTAATTCGCAGATCTTGTTTGTCAGAAAACATAAGTTTGTAAAACAGTTTTGCATGTGCTTACTGAAAATTGAACTTAAAACTTAGCTTGTGCTTGTTTAAAAACAAATCTTATATAGCATGAAACATGCTTGCATACTTGTCTTATCGGAATGGCTAAGAAACATAAAATATGCTCTCGCATTTAACACAATTAATAGAATCTTGTCTTGTTGGATATATGAATCTCCTTATAACGCCTCAGAATGACTCAAAGAGTCCTTATAACATGTCCCACAAGTGCAGCACGAAGTTATGCACTCTCCTATTCACCAACATGTCCCAGGGAATGGAGCATAGCTCGACATTCCCTTATCTCTCCACATGTCCCAGGGCCTCAACACCCACAATCATAGAAACTAAGAGGTGAATACTCACAATCCTTTAGTATACCAATATATCCAACATAAGGCTCGCAAAGAAGCACATACAAAGACTTATCACATAGAGCTCACATAGGGAGCTTCCTTGAAAACACTTGTGTAGAGATTGTACAAAAGCTCGTAAAAACACAGTTTATAAAACTGTACTTAAACATAGGCTCACTTAGGAGCTTGCATAAAACATACTTAAAAACATATCTTAAAAACGTGTCTTGAAAATAAAGTCTCATAACTTAAAAAAACAGAGTTTTGTAGAAAACTTACTCTTACTCTTGGAACTTAGTTTAAAAATAAAGTTCTTGAAAATCATAACAGTTCACACACAAGTTACGAACCTTGAGCTTTCATTCTGAAAACATTATAGTTAACACACTTATGGTAATTCTTAACCACTTATCAAATACTGAGAAACAAAACGGATTTATACATGCAAACAAACCTAGTTTCCTGGACAATCGAACCTAACAGGATAGAGACTTACCTTGGGTGCTACGAATTTAGTTCAAAACAAAGATTTGATGACAGAATATTCGATGAGAGAATTCTCATGGAATAAGAGTCGTATTTATAGACCTAAGTGACCTTGGGTGCTACGAACTTAGTTCAAAACAAAGACTTGACGACAAAATGTATTGCATACATGTTTTGGTGGATATTAATCATTTAATGGTATAAATCGAATGTAATTTGATTGTAGTTACTCTGGCAATGAATGTAACGCCTTGTGACTCAAATCCGACGATCGAATCGGGTATCGAAGTGTTAAATAGTTGATTAATATTTCATAAAAATATCTTAAAGAAATTCACTTACTTGATTCACTTGAAGGACTGAATGTAAATGGTTAAGAAAAGGGTTTTCATTCTCTTCTCTGATGCTCGAACGACAACAAAAGAGAAAAAAAAAGATGATGCTTTTATTTTCTTTCCACTCAATTTCCTATATATACTACAATTAGTTATATAATTAACAGAATTAAGTATGATTAATTAACTTATTAATTTAAGACATATATACACATTTTAATTATAATAGGCAAACTAAGTGATGTTATCATCATCATAATAACAATGGTTAAATAACCATTAGGTCCCTCTAGTTAATTGTCAATTGGGTCCCCAAACATTTTTCAATTTAAAATTCAATAGCGATTGAACTTTTACGATTTAATCTTTGAATTTTAATCAATTACTTTCTCGACTAGATTTCTTAGTTGTTCTTTAACATATATTTCATACTAACTTCGTAAATCCTCCTATTATAATATCACAAAATCGGTTTACGAATTTAGGTTTTGAAATCACACTGATACTAACTAGAATCAGGTCATTACACGTGGCATATTTATAATATTAGCACGTGAACTTTCAATCATAAAAAACAAATCATTTTAAAAATAATTTGAAATTTGACTTAATTTTATCCGAATTACTAATTTTTTATATTTATAAAATGCTTATAAAATATATTGAAAATTATTGAAAGAAAGAAAGAAAGAAAATATATTTAAATAAATACATATAAATAACTCAATCAAAAAAGTTGAAAAACAGTTGTGAAATCTGATTGAGTAAAAATATTAAAAGGTACCAATTTATTTAATAGAAACAAAAAGTATCTAACTGAAAAAGGAATATAAGAATTAAATTAAATTTAATGTTAAATTCAAGTATCATTTGGTACTTTAACACTTTATTTTAATAGCTCTCCCTTGACAAGGTTCGAGAGCCGGTAAGGAGAAGAAATAAAAAAGAAGATCTTTGTTTTGGTTTACTGACCGTAGTGCAGGCGGAAAACTATCCGCATGAAAAAATACAGAAGCCCGAGAGCCTGTAAAAGGTAGAACGATGGTCTTTCAAATCCTTTCACTTCTATCAGAGCTTTCAAAGCACCATCAAACAATTCTTAAGACCAAACAGCTCCACGCTCTAATCTCTAAAACCCACCTCTCCCTTGATCCATTCTTCGCAACAAAACTCCTCAGGTTCTACGCGCTCAACCATGACCTCTGCTCAGCCCGCAAGTTGTTCGACAAAGCACCTCAAAGAAGCGTTTTCCTTTGGAATTCCATTATTCGAGCTTATGCTCAAGCCCACCACTTCAATCACTCCTTATCATTGTTTAACCAGATGCTTGCATCGGAAACAGAACCCGATAATTTCACTTACGCCAGCGTAACACGTGTCTGCTACGAGAACTTTGATTTGGACGGGATGAGGATTGTTCATACAAGAGTGATACTCTCGGGGATGGGTTTGGATTTCATCTGTGGTAGTGCCCTTGTTACTGGGTATTCAAAGCTGTGTCTTGTTGATGAGGCAAGCAAGGTTTTCTATAGGATACCTGAGAAGGATTTGGTTTTGTGGAATGCAATGGTTTCGGGATATGGGAATCGTGGCCTTTTAAACAAAGGGTTAGAGTTGTTTAGTTGGATGAGACATATGGATCAGCAGCCAGATGGGTATACTTTGGTTGCGCTGACATCTGGGTTAATGGATTCCCGCTTGTTAAGTGTGGGTCAAGGAATCCATGGTTTGTGTTTGAAAACGGGTTTTGATTGTACTGTTCATGTGGGAAGCGCACTTGTAAGCTTGTATTCGAGGTTCAAGTGTTTGGATTGGGCAGATACCGTGTTTAGTAGTTTAGTTCAACCAGATTTAGTTGCTTGGTCTTCTTTGATATCCGGGTATTCTCAATGTGGGGTTTACGATAAGGTGTTCTTCTACTTCAGGAAACTGAACATGGAGAAGGGTAGAACGGTAGATTCCATTTTGATCTCTGCTGTACTGGCGGCTACTGCTGAATCAGCAAATGCAAGGTTTGGTGTTGAGATACACGGTTATGTTGTTCGACATGGATTTGAATCGAATGTCGTGGTTTGCTCTGCTCTCATAGACATGTATTCCAAGTGTGGATTTGTGAGCCTGGGGATCCGAGTTTTTGAGATTATGCCGGAAAGGAGTGTAGTATCTTACAATTCTCTTATTTCAGGTCTGGGGTTGAATGGACTTTCTTCCCAGGCATTCAAGATGTTTGATGAAATGCTAGTGACCAACCTGAAACCAGATGATTCCACCTTCTCTGCCCTCCTTTCTGCTTGTTGCCATGCTGGTCTCTTGGATGATGGTTGGGAAGTTTTGAGGAGGATGATTTCTGAGTTTTCCATCCAACCCAAAACCGAGCATTATGTTCACATGGTAAAGCTTCTCGGTATGGCTGGAGAAATGGAAGAGGCATATAATTTAATCTTGTGCTTGCCCAATCCAGTTGACTCAGGTATCTTGGGTGCATTGCTTTCGTGCTGTGAGGCTCATGGGAATTCTGAGTTGGCAGAAGCCATATCCCTGCAACTATTGGAAAATGAACCCAATAAAAGTGCTTACAGAGTTATGCTTTCTAACATATATGCTGTTAATGGGAGGTGGGATGATGTACGGAGGTTAAGAGATTATATAACCGAAAAAAAATTGCCAGGGCTTAGCTGGATTGAAAGTGGAAACAGATGAGTGTTATATCATGACAGCTTCCTTCTAAGATAAAATGAAGAAATGTTGGCACAACTCTTTCTTACATCATAATCATATAATTTTTTTGGTCAAAATTAAATTGTATATTTTTATAATGGTAAAAATATAATTTTATTATTTTAATAGTTTATATTTTTATAATTTTTATTATTTTAGAGAGATTAAAACGTAATTTTATAATTATTAATTTAAAATTTTATAAATTATAAAAAGATTTTGATTATTGAAATTTATAATTAAGTGCTCGTTTAGATCAAGTAATACCAGGATAAGATGATATTGTTTCTTAAAGGACTAATTTTTAAGTTACTAAATACTAATAATCTAATCTAAACCAAAAAACTAAATTATAATTACTGCTAAAATTAAAAAAAAAACTAATTACAAGTATTTTACTAAACTAAAGGCAATGGAAACTTTTGAGTAAAGGAAATGAAAACTTTTGAGTTTTCAAATCAACTTTTTGAATTAGGAATTTTAACTTCATCTAATTTAGTTAATCATCATCCCTCATTTCAATGGCATTAATTAAACTTTCTCGATATTTAGCTAAGTTAATTTTCTTTTCCCCAATAGCTATATTTAAGTTAGATTAAATTATTAAACAAAGATCTATTGGATTGATTCACCAAAAAAAAAAAATTTATTGGGTTGATTATATCATCTAATACATTTCTATCATAGTCGTATACTAACTTGATCACGAGTGCTATTAGGGTTAATAATAATCTATTCAGTTTAAATCTCAATTCTAACTTTTCAATTAAACTTATCAAATTAATGTAACTTGTTGGCTAGGCAAGCAAAATTAAATAAGCATAAATGCATATATAATAATATAGTTAAACACAATTGAAGAGAAAAATAATCAATTAATTAAGATACAAGATCTATCAACATTTCAAGGAAAAACATAGTTTAGTTAATTTTATGTTAAGAAAACATTACAAAAAAAAAATCAAAATAATTTCGCATCAATAAAAAGTTAAAGTAAATAATCTAGAGAGAAAATAGAGAAAGAATTTGCATCAAGGTGCCCAAATCTCCCTTTCTTTTTGTCCTTTCAAGTTTGAAGTTTTCTTTTTCTGTTTTTTGCCTCCATTTGAGTTTTTTTTATTTCCTTTCAACAAAAAGCTTTTAATCCCAAAGCCTTAAATATTGGATTTTTACCGTGATGCTACACTGATTAAAGAATTGAGGTGGAGCAGACTGTTGTTGTCAAATTTTCAAATTGATAAACATGCTCCATCTCTAATTTGGTTTGGTGTAACAAAAGAATTCTTTTCATCATTTCTGGATTTATGTTCCAACTCTTCTATTCTTCATTTTGTACCTAATGAAAAAAAGAAAAAAAACAAACAAATCTGACTCTTAAATTTTAGATCAATCTTTAAATCTAACTCTTTTTATTATTATTATACAATACTTATTATATTTATTATGTAATTTATATAAAAAATAAATATAAACACTTAATTGGATAAAAAATAATTGTTTGGTTTAATATTTCAAATTTAGTTGAAAAATAAACTTACCTATTAAACTAGTGTAGGCAATCTTCAACTATTTATTTCAAATAGAAAGATCAAACAACACAGAACAATTAGGAACACCCTACAAGAACCTCAGTCCAAACATGACAGAGACCAATGCCAACAAACATAGACACCACCCTATCAACTTTATGGACCCCTAATTCAGCCACTAGATTACATTCTTTCGTACCGATAATCATGGACCAAAAGCCTTTAAAATAATAATTTAAAACAATGAAACTAAATGTGAAATTATGCTATAACAATGGTTTTGATAAGGGGCATACATCCAAATTATTCACGGTTCGAAGAGTGAAGAGAGAAAGAGAAAAAGAAAGTAACAAATTAACATACCTAGTAGCTTGAGTCTGAGAGAGATCAAAGCCTAACTCAACTCGATCTGGTTCCAAGCTATGCTCACAAATTTTACATGCACTCTTTTTCTTGATTCGTTCAACCCAATCAATGAAATCCGGCCCGAAGAAAATGAAAAAAATGAAACCCTTCATCTTCCTTAAATTTATCACCATCGTCTTTTACCAATTAGATTTTCAGCATTTTTTTTTCCATTACAAGATTCTAATAAGTTTTGTTTGATGAAGTTTTCAATTTATTTGGTTATGATTTTTTCCGTGAACAGAACCAAATAGATTAACGTTCGTCATAATTAAAATTATATGCTTCACATGTCAATTTATAATTGTAGGGGCATACATAGAAACACAAAATGGGGTAGAGAATTTTTGTTTTAGTGTCACAGGCGAAATCAAAAAAAATTTTTACGGAGTCGAAATTAAATTATAATTCTTACAATAGTAAAAATATAATTTCATCATTTTGATATTCTATATCTTTATAATTTTTAAAAGATTAAATTATTTTTTTATATTTTTAAGGGGTTAAAGTGTAATTTTATTTTTATTAATTTAAATTTTAAAATTTTTAAAAAATCTAAATGAATTTTTTTTTCATTTTAAGCCCCACCCCCTCTAGTTTCGCCCCGTCTAGAGTAATACACTTACATTGCATCATAAACAAAATAGTTTTAGAATTAGATATAATTAATAAAGGATAAACAACATTAATATTATATTGTTTTAATTATTCCTTCTACAATCTACATTACCCAGATTAATACTAAATGTATATATTAATTTCTCAATTTTCATGCCAATAATTTGTCCTAATATTGGGTTTAGATAGTCTCTAGTCAATTCATGGTTGAAAACCTTTCGTATCAACCTTGTATGGTCAATAATTGTTCTAGTTTCAAAACTGCCTATCTGAACCATGCTGACCCTGACTTGTAAACATCATTGACCATAATGTTAATTTACAAATTTGAAGGAAAAGAAAATGATTAAAAAGTAATAGTAGGACATGAATTTGAAAAATAAGACATACATAGTTGATGCTAAGTATGAAATATTAATAATACAGTCCGTGGAAATGGGAGTAAAGTTGAGGTTTAGGGTTAATTAGGAATAGCAATTATATTGTTGTGTGAATTATGGAATGATGAGTTGACAAGTTTAAGGTTAAGGATGGATAGGAAAGAAATGAGAAGCATGAGAGCAAGAGCAAGAAATGAAGCAATAAGAGCTCCGGCACCACGGTCACAATAGGCTCCAAATTTATCACAAATCTTGTCCCACCTCGCATGAGAATTTCCATTTTTCCCCAGCTCCGCCATGAACGCTGCCGCATTTGCTCCACCAGATACCAATGCCAGGTTTAGCTGCCACATGCACGCATTGTCCACCCATCCATCATCACACAAAGTATATATTAATTAAAAAAAACCAAATATATTCTGCATACTTATCTTTAATGAGATGACTTTAATGTTTCAGGAATTAGAAGTTACAAATAGTAAAAATGTAGTAAAGTATTTAATAAAATATAAACACAAGCAAGCTAAAGTATGTAAAACAATCATCGTCGACGTACCATGTCCAAACTAGCAATCATGGGAAACTGAAAACCCTTGTAATCGAACTTGCTCCCCAACAAATCCACCATTATCATCACCAAGTTATGGATGCTGACCAGTCCATTAGCTATAGCAAAGAATCTGTATATGTACATGCCATGGAAAATATGGAACAGTGCTCAGCTATATCAGTAATTGATCATAGTATATAATGATGAAGGAATATGATAGATAGATAGGTTTCTTACACAAACGCTGGCGTGTGGTGAAACTTGGCAGTGAGAGTAAGGCTGACAGGGGTAGTTCCAATGGTTGCAACCACAAAAGTTTTGGTTTGTTTGTTGAGAACCATCACAAGAGTTGCAGCTGCTGCGGCAAGAAAGGCAAGCAATCTTAGCCCCAACAAGGTCCATCTACGCTTCTGCTTCGACCAGTTGTGCCCAATAAACATGGGTAATTTCTCTCCACTCTGTAGAGCCATATGGGATACAACGCAACACAAGAACCGGAGCTAGCTTGCTAGAGCCTAGAGTTTATGGAACAAGTTGGAGGTTCATGAATCACCAGGTTCATCCATTTATAATGGTTAAAAACTACAGTGGGATATCACCAAATCAAAATGGTTGAGTCTAACAATTAAGCGAATTAAGGTTGGATGGTCTTACCAATAATCATCCACTTTAGCCATTTTACATAATGTAGGTGTTGGTGGTTGTGAAATTTTTTGCATCTCTCGTTTGTTACCTTTAATAGATGGTTTGGTGAAGAAACTTTGGCAATTGCATGGATATAGCATAACATAATACAATATAGTAGTTAATTATATACTCTATTCTTTTGGAATTATGCACGAATAATTATGTATTTTGTTAATTTTAAAATGTGAGAGATTCACTTACCTCGATCTAAAATTTAAGTGATTTTATATTTTTCTTTAATTTTTATACGATTAATATTTTAACATTTCAACCGTTATATTTTGTGCTCCATCCATGTAGATTATGCTTATCAAGTTTCACATAAATTAAAATTTTTAACTATTAGTTTTATGTATAAAAAATAACTACAACCGTTAAATATATATTAATATATAATATTTTAAATCGATATGATAAAATATCAGATTGATTAAAAAATTTATGTGCATAAAAAGTACAAATATATTAATAAATTCAACAATTAAGTTGTTAAAGTATTTATACCAATATAAATAGATATCTCCCTATTTTGAAATTAATACATTAATTCTTAAAATAATAATTGGTTGTGTATGCAAATTGTGGAAACACATTTTTAATTCCTTAAAACTTGTTCACAATACCTATTTTGGTAAGAGTTGACAATACCTTTTATCTTTCAATAAAATCAATTGATTAAAATTTTTGATAAATTCCATAAGATTTCTGATCCCATTTTGATTTTATATAAAATTTCCGTTATTCGATTTATCCTTCTTTACTTACCTATGCCACTTAATTAGTCCAGTGTACTCTTTTACTATTTTAAAAATAAAAATAAAACATTTTTCTACTAATATTTATGTAATAAAAATAAATTTTATTATTAACTTTTCATACTGTTGAACTAATCTTGATTGAAATTGAAAATTTCTCATTCAAGATTCGGCCTGTGCAAGTCGATCTATTGGGCAAAGTTAATTAGAGGTGAAGTCGGAAATTTTATATTGTAAGCTTATTTTAAAAAAAAATTAAAGTATTTATTAAAGTTATATAAATTAGTGCATAATATTAATTCTTGATAAACCTATGTATATATGGTTAAATGCACAATGTTTTTTTTTACAATTGTCTACAACGCTTTTTCATGTGTTGAAATCGTTGAATTGTATTCTCTTTCTTATATTATCTCTATTATTTTGATGATAATTTGTAATTTTAGTTCTTATTCTTGAATCGACCGGAAAGTTTTCAATATTAAACTCAACTTAACTCTACCTTCACTACTTAACTTTCTTTTAAAATAATTTTCCATTCATGTTAACTATTTAGAATAAAAAAAATCTAAGCCATTAACACAAAGGTTTTGTAATAGCCCGATTTCCAGAGGTGCCAAAAACAGTGATTTTGAAACCCAATTCTTCGATTATTGAGTTCGTAAATATTATTAATTAATATTTATGAGTTAATTTTGGCATTATGTTGAATTTTGGTCTGATGATTTTGTTAAATGGATAGTTAATTAAGGTACAAGTGTAGTGACTCTAAAGTCAGTGGTGTCGAAAAATGAAGTATTTAAACTTCGTTTCTATAAACCGAGCCTGTAAATAATTTTATTAAATATTTTCGAATTTATTAAATAGGTGAATTGAATTTTGGATAGATAATTTTGTCGAATTAGTGACTAATTAAGGTATAATAATTAAATCGTATTTATTGTAAAAGTTAATCGCTATAGACTTTTAATTGTTAAAGGACTAAAGTAGTGATTTAACCAAGATCTAAAATGGCAAATAAACCATTTTAGAACTTGGTGGACGATTTGGTATGAATTTTTAATTAAAACAATGTTAAATTATATTTGTATTATTATATGTAAATAGATAAAAACAAAGATGATAATGGAAAGAAAGAAAGAATTCATTTGTTTCTTCTTTCCCCATACCCGAAACAAGAGAAAAAAACATGGAGGAAACGGCTCAAGTGCTTTAATCTTTTAGCAACAACTCTTGTCCTATCAGAGGCTATACGATCATTTCATGTATGGCGATCTGCTAGTATAGTACTCATTTCATTGAAGGCAGTGCCATTAATTCATTTTCATTTTTCGATCCAAATTGTTAATTACAGAAGCAAAGGATAGTTGCTTAAACACGAAGAAAGGTCCTTACTTCATTTACACAGGCAAACCAGACTAATAACAATGAACATCCATCACTCATGTGCAAACATATCATCTTTATAGAATATGAATACTTACCTTAAACAAAACATAAACAAAGCATTACACGCACACATGAAAGTAAGAAGAACTCACCAGAAAATGCAACAAGTTTAAATATTAGGACCTTTGCCCTTATCACGAGAATCTTTAAGAGTGTCTTGAGCTATAATATATATAGTTAACTTATTAGATCATTTTACCAGAAAACTAACCAAGCTTACAGGAACATTAACAGAAAACCCAAAATCGAGAAGTTTCCTTCCTTATACTCTAAACTGACCCTAAAGCATGCAACTTTAAGGTCACACAAATAACCATGAAAATAACCTAAATTTCATTGATATTTACTAAGGAGTTGGTCGAGTATGACAAATCCAATCTTCAAGCAAGTCTCGGGTCTTAGGTTTTCCAAGAGAAAAGGTGCAGAGAAAATTTGAGAAGAAAATATGGGTGCAAGAGAAAACGTAAAACTTGCTCAAGAAGCCAATGCTAACTTTATACATATAAACATAAAAGCTAGGTTTAGTAGATAAGTTAGATTATCCCACTAACCTCCTTGAATCATATGACTAAGAACTTTCTTTCTCATCATAAATGTGAGTCTTATTGACTGCGGTAACTTAGTTCTATTCTAACCAGTTCTCATCAGACCAATTAAATTGTTCTAACCAAAGGATTCTTTCAAACTAAGGACTTAACATATTGGTCTAACAGCTGGGGTGGTGTATACTCTACAGAAGGTTCGGTCAAACCACTAAGCTCACCTAACACAGACTTCGCCTAAAGGCGCATTCATAGAATTTATATACTTAGTCAAATTTAATGTCTTACCCACTTAAAATTTACTCTAAATATAGTATTTTCAATAAAACAATAACCGGATGCTAGGACTTTGCTAGGCGAGATGTTACAGAACAAACTGAAGAATCGAAGAATTTTGGAAGCTGGCGCGATTTCGTGACATGGATACCTTAAAGTTGCGAAGTGGGAAAATGTCACACTTAGGGAACCCAAGTCAATAAGTGACGTTGCGACGTGGAAAGCTTTGTGGTCGCTATGAGGAGGCTTGACATTGCGACTTTGTAACTCAATGTTGCGACGTACAACACCAAAACATTTAAGACAGTGTGTTACGTCGCGACAAGATACCCCGAAGTCGCGATGAGCCATGACGTGCCTGCCTTGAAACTTGGAATTTAAATACGACGTTGCAACGAGCCTGGCCTTGACGCCACGACGAGGAGACGATTATAAATCCCTAACATCACGACGTCCCCATTCTTTCAGCTGCCTCGAATTTCCTTTTTCTTTTGTTGTTCTCCACTCTCCACCGCTTCAATAGCTTCAATTTTTCTTTCTTTTTCATTTTTAATCTTCATTATTTATAATTTATTTTCTTATTTTCTCTTTTTATTATGTGATTTTAGAAAATCCATTGAAACACTAATTTATTGTCTATCAAGTTCAATTGAGGAGATACATTGTCTTGAGTATCGAAGCGGATGACTTCCAAAAGATAGAAACATAAATATGACGAATTGGACTGACAATAGATCAGAATGGACCCAAGTAGAATAATTTTTAGATCCGTTTATGGATTTATTCACTTATGACGTTCATAGTGTGATATACCTTAATCTTGAGTGGATGGTGGACTATGTATACATGACTCGTATACTTTGATGTAAATGAAAGTTTGAGTTCAAATAAATAAGGAATCAAAAATTGGTACATTGGGTATATGACTTTTACATGATGTAGCATCATTCTACAATAGTGGAATTCATAGTCCAATAAAGGATAATTGATATCCTTTCATCGACATTACATGATAGATGGAAAGTAATTTGGCCATGGGTCATTTGCCTTTGTGATAAATGATTTAATTATATTTGATTATCATTGACTTTTCTTGAATGAAGATGTAATGGTTACCATGAGATAACATAAGATTATGTTAGGAAAATGAATTTGTTCCAATGAGATGATACCTATGAGGGTAACACCTTTATGAAAAGGTCGTTGGATGAGCACTTGAAGAGTATCTTTCGAAATGGTATATAATAAGGGAGAGCTCAATCATGATACTTTAGTATAATAACTTTAAGACTAAATAATGTTATAATTAATAGGTGAAGAGTCAAAACTTAATTACAAATTATTTAAACCCTAATTATATATGTTCAATCGATCCTTCCATTAGCTCAAGATAACCATAAACAAATTGCATGTAAAACCAATAAAAATGAAATGAATGAAAACGACGAAGTAAGATAAATAGATCGTATGTATTACTATTTGCAATAAATGCATTTTCTTGCTAAGTACAAAAGATAGATTAGAAATTAATTTAAATTCTTCAAATTATTATTTAATTAATTTTAAATAAACAATTGAAGTTCAAAATGAAAATTAAATTAATTAGTCATTATGGTTTTGTTGAATAAGATAATTAAATATATTTTCCTTATAGACTCTATTACGATAAAGTTATTATGACTTTAATGAAAATAGAATTAGATTGAGAAGATAATTTAATTAAAAATTTTAATAATTTAATTAACCGATTAAATTAATAATATTTTTGGAAATAAAAAATAAATATTAGATTCGATAAATTATAAGTATTAGATAAAAATTCAAATAATACATGTAATTAGACTTAACACATGAAAGGCTTAATTAAGCCTTATAACATACAAGGGGCGACAACCCCTATTATTTTACTAAGGGTGTCGTCGCCCCTTATACTTAGTGCAAAAGTTGTATTTTTATTAAATTATTATTATTTAATCAAGTTTTATTCGAACAGAGCACTTGTATTGATTATCTATAAATAGGAACTATGTGTTGAACTATTTACACATTTTTACATACATCGTTATTTTGTTAAAAATAGTGATAATTTATTTTATAGAATAAATTATATTTTTTTGGGAAGAAAAACACATAGTTTGCGATTAAAGAGAATTAAATTTCTTATTGAAAGTTAATAAAATTTTTCATTCCGTGCGATTAGTTCGATATATTTTGAACCTACACTCAAAGCAGTTTGTGTTTCAAGAATAACGAAGATGATCATTTGATAGAAAGTCAGGATCAACTTTAAACCTTCTCGTACAAAGCACATGTACAATTTCGACTAAACTTATTGTTGTAAATATCACAATAGATCGATTTAAAAAATTTTAACTTTTGTTGTGCCTAAAAATAATATTCTAACAAATACTCCATCGATACTTACAATATGTCTTGCTCCTATCAATGTAATTAAAGCAAGACAATTTGTGTTTTTGTAATTTTAGGTAGGACTAGAACCGTCTCACTGATAGGTAACTTGTCTCAGTCGTCATTCTAACAAATTAATCAACCCCACCAAAGCTGATTCAATACCTAAAAAGAAAACCAAAAGACCAAAACCTCCTATACGATTTTCAAAGAGTATCAAAACACAATAAATTTTCAAACTGAAACCAAGCAAACGACGAAGACAACAATAACCACCCGAGCATGGTTAGAAAACAAAGTCAAGGGCGGCACCATTGCAGATATGACGCACGCACGCGGTGCGTGAAGATTTCATTGCGGAGCTAGTGTGGCGCATGAGTTGCACTCGCCAAGAATCAAGACACCAGATTAGGAAGATCGATCAAAAAGAACCATCGCCTTATCCTCTCTAAAATAAATTTTTTTTTATTTATGTTATTTATATTTTATAAAATTTTAAATTAATAATAGTAAAATTACACTTTATCTCTCAAAAATGATAAAAATTTAATTTAATCTTTTAAAAATTATAAAGATATAAACTATTAAAATAGTAAAATCGTATTTTTATTATCGTAAAAATATATAATTTAATTCGAACCACCCCAAATATAATTTTCTGGCTTCAACTTCCTACATAAGTATGGTCTGTTGTTTCCATGGGTTTTATTGAAAGGTTACCCCAATCTTGGGGTAAATCTATTTTGTTAGTCGTGGTGGACCAATTTTCAAAGGATGCCCATTTCCTTTTAATTACACACCCTTATGCAATCGTTCCATCAGTGCAAGTATTTTTTTGATGTTTACTTATAAATATACAGTATTTTTAGTCGTGCATTATGGAAGGAGCTTTTCCGTTTGAGTGGAACCAAACTTCAATTCTTCGGTGTTTTGTGGGAGATTTTTCAAAGAGATAGGTGGCATGGGTACCGTGGGCTGAATATTTTTACAATACTTCTTTCCACTCTGCGCTACATACAACTTCCTTCCAAGTTATCTATGGTCGTGATCCATCTCATTTATTGGCTTATGAGGCAGGTCCTTCCAATGTTACTCTTACATCTTATTCAATTTATTTTAAGCTATTTTTAATTAAATTGTTTTATATCCTTCTAAAAGCATCTTTTTAATCACATGTAACTAGTCCTATTTAAGGCCCTATTGGAGAATAAAATCGAAAGTAAGATTTTCTATTTTTCTAGAGATCTAGATCTCTCTCAACGAGTCAGAAGGGTTTTAGGCTCCCCTTCGACTAGCTAATTATCAACCACCATAAGTCATTCTAAGAACAGTGATAAAGGGAAGACAATCACTTACAACATTCCTGTTAATCACCCGATGACATGATCCTATTCCCATGTTCTCAACACACTCCCATCCCAAATTCATTTCTCCTGATTTCTCTCCCTTCATAAAATAAAAATATTTATGGTGCTTGAGACCTGCAATAACCTTGGACTACTTTTAATTGAACTCCAATGCAAGCTTCCTCTGCCTCTCCCATTTCTCACCAACGCTTTCGTCCCATTAAAATTTAAATATAAGTAAATAGGGCCAGGGCACATGTCACTTTATTTATAAAAGAAAAAGGAAAATTCACATTCAATGGCAGAAACATCGTATAGCGGAATGCGAAATAATAGATTCAAAAGCTTTGCAGACTTATGCTCATGTACAATATGTATATATTTGACGGTTACTTTACCATGGTCAAAATTTGCAATTATAACCCTCTACTGCTAAACTAAATTCAAAATATTTATCTATTAATTTGTCAGAGGGGGATTACTTCTATTCCACTCCCATATAACTTTGTATTGGCATGCCGAATCTTCATCCTTCCGACCGTCATCATCCTTGGGTAGAAACACCCTTCTAAAGACGGCAATCTGTGAAGCAAATCCCGGTTCCTGATCCACAGCACCACCAACCCCACTGAATTCAACCCTATACTTGTGTCTAACAGCTAATTCAGATGCCCAATGTTGAAACTGCTCTCTTGTCCACTCAAACTTGTGGTCATGGTTGCGAAATTTACATGATTGTGACTGAATCTTCTCCTCCGGATCATCTTCATGGCTTGTTAGATTGGATTTCTGGAGTATAACATTGTACTCATAGTTGGGTGTCGAAACAATAAGAATCCTTGGACGAAAAGAACTGAGCACAATGTCACCAAATAGACTGGCCTGCTCCTCCTCCATATGTTCAATCACCTATTTATTTTAAAAATGTAAGCTGCAATCAAGAACAATAGAAAGCAAACTGCATTCTTTTTATTGTTAACATCAACATAATATTATTAGCTTTCAACACTAAAGTAGAAAATATACCCTGGATGCTGTTCAGACTCCTTTTTCAATCAACCCAATAGAAAACCTTGAATAAGTTACAAATTTTCATTTTTCATAAATCTATTATTCTTTAAACCAAAGAAGTTGGAACTAGTGTCCATTCCGTTTGTATTCAAGGATCACATAAGCAGTGGTGCTGCACCAATCTTATACACCAAACATTAGGACCTAAAGGATCTTGTCCCAGTAGTTACACCCATGACTTATGATTAATTACAGGGGCCAACGAGTTCAATATATAAGCAAATGTGCATATAAACATGCATATATCTCTTCATATATAAAATAATAGAAATATATCATGAGTAAATATACATAAAAATATATATAGGTTATGAAATTTTCTGAATAGTACTGTCAAGAAAAACCTATGGTCAAATTTTCAAAAGTTAGGCACAACCAATAATATGGCACATCAAGAAGAATTATTGAAGGTTTCCTATAAATATCCTCAACCTGAATTTCAAATATTTCTATTCCTTGATGGAACCACTTTTAAGAAATCGGCAACAATGAAAGAGAATACTTTCTACAGTCAGTTCATTACTTGGTCTTCTGATAACAATGTAAGGGAATACGTAGGCAATGGCACAATGATTTCTTTTCATTCCTTTCCTTTGGCCAATTTAAGTATCATGTCCCATTGGTATTCATCTTCCCAACAAGTATCCACATTTAGGTGTCCAATATCTATTTCAAACATTTTTAAAGCTGTTCACCATTTAATATGTTGTTCTACTAGTGTTGCCAAGGGCACAAGGTGCACTCTAGGCACTAAACCATTATATTGCTTGAGGCATAAGGCATAAAGAAGTGTTTCCCTAAGTAAGACACTGTATGTATAATATAAGATTACGATAAATATGCAAAAAAAGTTTCTTTAGTTGGATAATATGCATGATTTGTTCATGGTCCCCCATGTTGTTGGATACTCAAATATAGAGTTTGGAAGTCCCCTTTTTTACTATTAAAGGTAGAATAAACGAAAAAAATTAGAAACAGAAGATACTAAAAAGATCTTCAATCAGACTGATTTTTGCAACCAACGCCTTACATAAAATCAAGCCTAAATGCACCAAGCGTGCACCCAATCAAATCTACCCTATCCGAAACAGAATGAGACACTTTGGTTGTCCACCAAGGCACAACACCTAGGTATATATATTAACAACACTACAGTCTACATAACCTAACATAGTCAAAATTTAAGAGCAATTCATAAAACTAAGAAAATATATTATGAAGTCCAGCATTTCTTGTTATAGGTAAGACGTATGTTTTTGTCTATCTTGTTCATAAAGAACAAATATGTGAAATGGGTAATGCAGCGTCACAGATGACAATATTAGCTTTTACATGGAAAATAAACCTATCAAATCTGACAAGAACAAGTAAAATACATCTAACCAATCCAAATCCAAACTTGATCCAACTTGATTTAACCCAAAAAATCAACGTCTGAAATCAATAGAACTCAAATCACCAAAAAAATTTAACTCAAAATTGCACAAACTTAAAATAAGAATAATTTGATTTTTAAAGAACATTAATTTCACAAAAAAAATATAACATAAATTATTAATCTATTTGATTTTATGATTAAATAAAAATAAAAATATAAAAATATTGTTACTCTAATTTTATAACTCTAAATTATCTTTTAAAGTACTTTTTCTTTACTACAATTTTGTATAATCTGAATAATTTTATTTCTAATTATGATTAAATAGAATAAAAACAAATTAGTTCTACTATTATAAAAGTATTTAATTTTTATGTTTATTATAAATATTTTTTTTTCTCTTATTTTCACTTTGCAAACTAATTGAATAGAACAATAATAATCATTCTAAAACAAAAATAATTGAAAACAGTTTGACAAACTAATTCTGATGCTTTTAGACATTCTATTTTAAACTTGATAAGAAAATGTTACTTTCTAAAATAGCTAAAAAAGAACAATCTAAAATCAAGTGAAAGATGGATTATAAACACAGTCACACTTAATCAAAATATTCTAAGATTTCAAATTACAAATCCACATTCTTTTAACTTCAATTGAAAGCACACAAATATTCCATTTATTTTTAATATTTTATTTTTTATCTTCCAATAAAATTATAATAAAATATAACTCGATCAAAAAATCTATTTAAAATTGTCTCTAATTTGGGCTTAAAAAATAAATAGATTGAACTCAAACGGGTGAACCCATATTCAGAATGACCTGAATCAGAAATAACTCATACCTAACCCGATCCAAAATCCAAACCCAACCAGACTTGTCCAGTGACAAGTCTAATGGAAAGTATATTCCAAAAACTAAGCTAGGAAGAAGATTTGAAAATATGTAGGTGAGCTTAAGCTTTTTACAAAGATATAACACATAAGAAATGGTAAGTGCAACCACAGTTTCTTAAAAACACAATCAGCAATTAGAAGTATAGCATTAATTACCAGTGTTTTTGCATGCAAAGGTTCACTAAAAGGGTTAGTTCTAAATACCTCTAAGCATGTGGCAAGATCAAATCCACACAACCGAGAATCAAAATCTGTGATAGAGCCATCAAAAAGAATGGCAGATTTTATACTCCTACAAGGTGCATCAAAATCTGACTTCATGACTAGTTTTGAATGAATAACCTGTGTAATAAAGATATCAAAGATACTTAGCCACATTTTAACTTGTGAGAGAATAATATAGCACTCTGATGATTTAAAATCCTTATCCGCACATTTATGATATGCAACAATGAAATAATTTATTTTATCCATATCTTTCAGATGATGCTTAAAGAAACCTCAAATTCATTTGGCCATACATAAAACCAAAATACACTGGAACAAACCTTTGCTGCACGACTGAGGCTCTTCTGTGAAATATCAACTCCGACAATTGTTTCCAAAGAAGTTGGATACTCCAACAAAGACTCCAGTAAACTACCAGAGCCACATCCAAAATCAACCTGCAACAGAACATAGCATGATGTCAAGCTGAACTTGTTATTATCAACACTACAAAAAAGAGGAAACAAGGTAAATACCAAAGAAGTAGCACATGATTCTTTAATGTGTCGCACTGCATATTCGACACGCTGCTTAGAAAGTGGTGGGCTGAAAAGTGCCTGCTCCATTCTGTCTTCCGGGGGTTCTGTCACCTGTAACAAGATGATCGAGTACTCCAAGCAGCAAGCTTATGCAAAGAAAACCATGTATAGCCATTTAGATCTCTCAACCATTTTAAAGCAAGATGCCATTAAAAGAATTATAAAAGCTCCATTTATTGCTAATAATATTAGTTGCCGTGTAAAAGCTTCAAGTGATAATAAGATTACAAATATAGTTGCTATTGCACATACAACTGAAATTAATGAAGTGCATATTAACTGACATTAGCATTACTACGTAAAGTGTCTCATGCACAAAATATATTATGCTTTCCCTGCTCACTGAAGACAATTTTTAATCTAAGTGATACCTTTTTTCAACACACAACACAGATTTAGAACTGCCAAAGCATTGCCGGCAATCCACATCCCTAGTCAACACAAGGAAATTTATCAACTATTATTTAGCATTTAAATAATGTGTTTACTCACGTGAAGTTAAGAATGCAAGAGCATTTGTCAAATCCTTAGCTGCAGCCAAAACCAAATCTTCAGGAGGCAACTCTGTATAGAAACAAGCAGATTGGCCGACAGACATCTGGGAGACAACAGCTTCAAGACAGGGAATTACTGCTCCAGTCCCCATCTCAAACTCAAACTCCTCGATACTTTCAAGAAGCTCCTTCTGAAGTTCACCTTTTGTCACTAAAGATACAGAATAACATACGCACAAAATGGATCCATTAGATGGGCACAGACCTGAATCTGGACCTTCTATATTTATATAACTCGCATCATTTTCCACCACACCATCCAATTCAGGTTCTTTCCCTCCCAAAGTTTCATTTTGCTGACAGTTACAAACAGATGGGTATTTTACAACTTCCTTGAAAAAGATTTGTCGATAAAACTTAATATCAGAGACACTGGCTAATTGCTTTTGTTTCTCCAAAGACACATCTATGTCCTTTAAATATGCATTCAACCATGATAAAACCTTTAAGGAAGCACTCTGGACAGCATCATTTTGCTTCTTATACAAAACATTGGGTGCACACTCCAAAATCAAATCTTGACATTTTGAGTATATTTTTACTTCACAAGTAAAACTGCTTCCCAATACCACCAATTTTGTGTCAACATCAACAGATTCATTTTCATTGGCATACTCTCTCTCTTGCTCATCTGATTCTGAAACCTCAGGTTTATTGTTTGATCTTGACAACTCCGATGATGCTTTTAAAGGAATACTTGAGACACAAAAGACAGGTTCTAATAGCCGGTACTGGCGACAGAATGAACTGAGAATTTCTCTCGGGAAGGAACCCTTCCAGTTTGTCTTTGTAGTAAATGTCAGGGGCAACTCAGCTGCAAGTATTGCCTCTCTGGACAACTTGTAAACTCCACTTGGTATTTTACTTATAAGCATCCTGAACAAGTCCAGCAAAAAAAATTATACAGCAAATAGTGACGAACTCGACAGATGCATCACACAATAAATACCACTAAAGGCAGATAACTGATTGAATAAGCAGCCAAATTGCAGAAAATTAAGGTGGTTTGGCCTGATTATCAATGGCTTGGCTCGCACATCTAGAGAGAAACCCCCTCAGTCCCACTTCTTCCAACAACTTGACAGTTTGTCACCAGTCAGTGAAGCATTCATTGTGCTTTACCAAGCAACTGTGTTAATGAAAAGCTTTCCAGGGCAATTGATACCTTACTCCTTGGTTTTCAATGAAATTAAATACTTGGAAGTTTTTGCCACAACACAAGCAAAATAAAGTGGTTTGAGGAAATGTATACTGAAATTCCATTTAAATATCTATGTTTAAATAAAGAGATTAGGAAGGTCGTTCCTAAAATTTCTCTAGATCTATTATTTCCTTGATTTAAGAGATTTGTTTCCTGCTAATTGAGGATCACACCTGTTGTCATATTTCTCCTATATATTCAAGCAGCCTTGTTTTATGAAAATGAGACAGAGCTTTGCTATCTGAAATTCTTCACTTCCTTTCTTAGGTCAATGCATTGAGGTAGTATTGCGCTTACAGTTGCATGAGCTAGAAAGCTGACATGGGAATACCTAAATGTAGCTGTAACTATCAAAATTTCCTATGGTTTGATGTTGAATTCTATCCAGAAAGCACTTCAAAAAAGATAAGAATGAGTTTGCTTGCCCTTCAGATTCAAACAAACCAAGGTAAGACATACTAACGGTCATTCTCAGCTGAGGTCATTAGCAGCCAGGGGTTTCACAAGTCCTGTGTGCTAATTGAACCTCCAACATAGAAAAAAGCCTTTAACAGATGAAATAGTATCAAAAGAAAGTGTGTATACAAATGAAGAAGAAACCTGTAATAAGATTGCAAGGTGAAATCTTCATGAAAAAGATCTTGGCCTTTCCAAGTGTAACCAATGGATGCCAAAATTGAATCCCCATATATATCTTGACCACAAAGAGAGCTGGCCCTTGCATTCAAAGGTCCTCCAAACGGAACAACTTTAGCATTTAAAATATCAGATGACATATCTAGAGGATATGACTTGGGAGCAGCAAAGTAAAATCTTGTTTCAGATGAAGCTTTACCGATAGTCCTGTTGAGAAATAATGACAGTTAGTTCCTTACAGAGGATAGACAATCTTAAGGACCATACTTCACACATAGGATTGCTATTTCAGGCATCATCAGTCATATAACAGTTTTCAACATACCTCGAGATCAAAACCATGTTGGCATCTGATAATCCGAGTATTTGTGCAATAACATCAAGATAATAACCTGTTGATGAAATATTAAGAATCACCGGTTCAACAGCCTTTTCAGGTGAACATGGTATGTATATGGCCATAGTTGTTATGCTTTCAGCAACATCAGACTGTTGAGATATTGATGATTCTATGACATTAGGAGGATAAGGATCTTTCCTCCAAATCGAAAGCTGTCCCTCAGCACTAACAACCAACTCTGGTAATCCTGCAGCAGCTCTTATAATATATGATAAGACCAAAAGAGGATGAGACTCCACAGTAGGATTAATTATTTTGCACAGATTATTAGGTTTTCCGTCACATATAGCAATAACAGAAACAGGAACTGAAGCATTAAGATCACCAACTCTGCGTAAAGCTGCTTTGAAGTGACTGCTCAAAGGATGAAGACCTGAAAGGAACTTATTCAATGATGAAAAAAAATAAAGGTAGAAAAGATCAGAATGAAAATTTTATTTAATTTAAAGAAATAGAACTATTCCCTGATAATATAAAAAAAATAGATAAAATTAACATAAACGCATGATAAAGAGATGAAAACTTCATAAATGAGTAAATAAAGCAGAGTCAAGAAAAGCTGGCCATTGTAACTACATATTTTGTGCTTGGAGAGAGGACCAGCAGAAAAGGAGGCGAAGAGGAAAACAACTCTATTGAACTCACTTAGTAAAGATGAGTCAGGAAGCAAATGCATTCGCTAAAAATAAATAAATAAATTTCACACTAGCTCATTAAAATTGGGATAAAGTCGGGAAAAGTTATCTTACCCAAGCTCCCTGCAAGGAAAATTATGATAAATACCATATACTGTTATCTGCAGTCCTTTCTCCTATTCTAGTAGAAAGTTGTACAGTTCAATGCAAACAGATTATTTCTTGATGTACAGTGAAACAAGAACAAAAGTCCAGATAATTCCATGTTTACATGTGTCATGGTTATTGGTTGTGTATAGTTTGAGAAAGAAAAAATAGAAGTAGCATATACATGCATACAGACACACAACCCCCAACTAATGCACTTGGAAATGCACAAATCCACTCCAACACACCAAACAAAAAAATAGTCCACCAACCTCATTCGAGAATATATATTTAACACGAGCTATCAACTCTCTCCATGCTTCCTCTGCTGTGGGACTATCAGCAGAAGGATTGATGCCAAGCTGCAATTTTAAAAAAGAAAAAAATAAGAAAAATAAGAAGAAGAAAATAAGAAGTGACACTTCAAATTGAAGATTGCTTGGATAAATGAGAAATTAACTAATAATTTGCTCTCAAGAATTAAAACAAACTTAAAAAATTGTTCTTCACTATACACAAATGATAGAACTGCTAAAGCTTGAAATAAAATATGATCATGTCAAATTCATAAGTTTAGTTTAAGTTTTATGCAAACAAAAATGATCACTCTTCAGTTCACACTATTTATTTCTGGAAAGACAAATAAAACTTGTTACGTCCACATAGACTTACATATCCCAAAGTTATTATAAACTCAGAGATATAGTTCAATGAACAAGGGTCTCAGTACAATAATGTGTAAAATACCCTGATATTGTACCTTGATGGTAGCACCAAGAAAATAACTTAACAATTAACAATTTATAAGATCATGCAGAAATGTACAGGAATATGAATTTGTTAAATGCCAGCTCCGAAAGTTATGGAAGTTGATACCAGATTACTAAGAAATTGAGATACTCAATCAGTTTCTATGTTCCTTGCAGAAAATTTGGTTACAAGCTTTCAAAGAGCAAAATTAAACATGAGTAATAACAAATACTTGTATCACTGGGAAAAAGTTTTGAGATATTTATTTGAAAATGAAAGCAGATCTAGATGAGGAGGACGAAGAAATTTGAAATATTATCATCAAAGAAAGCAGATAATATATCAAAGCTTAATAAGATGACAACAGGATAGCAACCTCTAACGAACAAAGACTCAGAAAGGGAATCAGATCTGAAGGGACATATTCAGTATTAAAAAAGATTATTGCATCCCCTAACAATCATTTACATGGTTATAAACTGACAATGGCATTAACCTAATTAATTCTAAATATCTGTGCAACATAAAATTTAAACAGAATTAACAAGAAGTTAATGGTCTAACATAAAAGGTGCATCAACTGCCATTGTCTTTTGAGTTACATCTGGAAGAATTTGTAAACATCCTCAAGTAAAAAAAAACTATACATATATAATTTCTGAATTTGACTCAATTTATCCTCAAAAACTTTTCATCAAGAAAAGCTTACTTCAAACTAGTGGCTTCCAAGATACAACCTTGTAACCGCAGCAACAAACCAAGGAATACCCATTCAATAGTTGCAAATGGCATAATGAACGTTCTTTATTTTTATCCAATTTCACTATATATTCCACAAAATATCACCAAAACTCACAATAAAGCAATCGATGCAGCTACTGGCACGTCTATCAACCTAGAATTATAAGGAAATCAGTATGGTAAGCAAGGTGATTAAAACCTTTTCCAAGGCCATCTGAGCAGAAGACTGCTCAGCATCTTTCTTCTTCTTAAAGGACCCAGACACAACAGTAAAATCTGGAAGCTCCAAGCTACAACGATAAAAGCACGGCCCCTTTTGAAGGATAGCCAATCCAGGGCATCCATTTTGAGTAGGTTCCTCTACTTCCTCTACCGTATAAGAAGCTTTGCTTCCAAACTTCTGGTGTATAATAGCTTTAGGCGTAAGCGTGGGCTTTCTTATTGCCTGTACCAATGATCCTCCAGTTTCCATGTGACCTCCAGATGTTTGAGTAAATCAATCTGGAAAAAAAATGAAAAAGTTCAGTAAAATGCTAATTTATCACGTATGCAAAGAAAATGGGAAGAACAACAAGTCAATAAGAGTTGCATTTCACCAATAGCACAAAACAAAACCCTAAACCCTAAAACGAAAAACAAAGAAGAAAAAACTAAACACATTCTACAATCAATTGATAAAATCATAGAAATGAAGAAAGACCTGTTAATTTCTTAAAATGCGGAAGGTTGAAATCTATCGTCTTAAGGATATGAAGTTAATTCCTACTCCAGAATCAATGTTGTGCGAATAATGAACAAGACATGACAAGAAAAGATAAAATAGACAGAAAAGGGATGGACATGGCCATGCAAAAAAGAGAGAAGATAGGAAGTCCTTAAAAGGAAGAAGACGGGGAAGGGAAATTACTTTGAAACAAAGTAGTAGACCCGTTTATCTTTCTTTCTTTTTTTTTTCTTTTTCTTTTTTTTTACTACTTTAATCTATATAATAATAACTTATTGGAGAAGCTTGGTTCTAAATTCATATGCAATTCCTACATTTTGAAATTTAGTTTTCTATTTTTTTTTTCATACTTAGCTCAAAATTTTTGAATATTTTTTTTAGGTAATAACATAATAATATTATATCAAATTTAGTGAGGATTGAAATTAAATTGTATATTTTTACAATGGTAAAAATATAATTTCATCATTTTAATAGTTTATTTTTATAATTTTTAAAAAATTAAATTAAATTTTTATTATTTTTGAGAGTCAAAATGTAAATTTACTAAATTTAAATTTTTATAAATTATAAAGGACGTAAATGAATTTTTTCTATTTTAGGAAGAGCGGTTTGGCTCTGCCGCTACTTTGACTACTTGCATATCCTCCTTCATAACAGAAGATATTTTGACTATAAGATCAACAACTTGATTACACTCTCTAGTTACATGCCTTATCTCCTATGATTTCTGTTTTGCAGCATCTACAGAATTCACCATAGCAAAGCAAAATTTGAAGACACATAATAACATTTTTAGATAGCTTTGACTACCTCTAAGTAATCTGTTTGAGTCAAAGCTCTATCATGCTCCCTTTTTTTGTAATAAAAGTAAATCATCTCATATGCCGCATATTTTAACATAAAAAAATTGAGCAATCACCCAAATCATCGTTAAACCCAACAATTCACTCCCCGAACTGGTCTCGCACCACATCGCCAGCAGAGACTAACCATGTACTCACATTCCTTGCCCCATCAATACGTAGATAAACAAAGTTACTTGACAATGATAGAATATTTTAGATCTATGATCTACTTAATATAACATTTTCAACAAAAAAAAATTAAATAAGATAAAGTCTTAAAATATTAATGATTTTATTTTATTAAAAATTAAATAAATTAATTTTTTTAAAATAATATATTCAAATTATAATATTTATCTAAAATTATTCAAAATGATATAAAATATTACAATAATAAGATTAAAATTAAAAAATAAACAATCTTTTAAAAATAAATATTTACTTTTATGAAACAATAAAATTATATTATATACTTATATTTACTAATTTACCAAACAATTTTTTAATATAAATTTAGCTCTTGTAAAATTTAATATTAAAAATTCAATACTTAAATTTTTAATTTATCAAACATACCCTTAATTTTTATGTGACATGAACATATTTAAAAAATTTAAATTCAATTCTAAATTAAATTTTAAAATTCGTTTTATGGATTAAATTGTAATTACTTATTTTCATGTGATATACTAGTGTGGTGTGTCTTGTATTATTATTATTATTTATTGTTGTTGTTGTTATTGTTATGCATTAGGCTGTAGAGATATATATATTCTTTTCACCAATCAAACTCATAATTACCAAAACTCTTAATATGTTAAAACTCGCTTTTATTTTCACCACCTTTTCTTGTCCCAACATTCCATCGTCCCACCGGCTCCATCATCCTTAGCCCATACTCCATCAAAATTGTATTTTAAAGAAATGTTCGAACATGAGGAGCAACTTCATACACAATGATAGCTAAGGTCCCAACAATGTGCTTTGATTTTGATATGCTTTTGTTATTATTGGAATGAATGATTGTCATTTATAGTCGCAATTTGTAGTCTAGTGACAAAATTTTGCATCCATATTCCAACGAAATCGGAGTTTGTATACCTCATGTATCTAGCCTATCAGACCTCTGGTATATAACCATGTAATGTTTTGTTTTATAAACATAATGTTTGAATTGTTTGGCTATTTTCCAATGATCCATATCCAAATTGCTTAAATAACTACAAAACATCTCAACAATGTATACACTATACAAACACGTAAAAATCTAAGCGTACACTGAACTCTCCACTATTAAAGTATAGGAAAGCTTTTGTATTTCTTTAATCTTAAAATCATTTTTGGAGTATTAATCGAGACTAAACTTATTATTGACAAGTGGTATGTCATCAACATATATATAAAAAAAGATATGCTTACTCTTGTTGAACTTATGCTATATAATCATCAATCAAATTCATCTCAAAACTGAATGTTATAATCACTTGGTGAAACTTATAACACCATTATGAGAGACCTATTTAAGCCAATAAATTACTTTAATTTACAGGCCATTGACTTTACATCACTAGACATAAAAAAATTTTATTGCACCATATAAATCGTTTCAATAATGTCATCATTGAAAACACGGTTTGACATTCATTTGATGCAACTTAATGTCTGAATTAAACATGTTCATGGTCAAGTTATTTGTCTAGTCCTGAAAGCCTACTCAAAATTTGAGATAGTCTAAGCAAAAATATTAGGCTTGAAGATTGTGCTTGAGTAAAAAAATTACACTCATTTCAAATATGAGTGTGAATCAAGCTTAAACATTCAAGGCCGAAGCCCAGCTTGACTTATCCCAGTTTTTGTAAGTTTGTAATGTTTTATATTATGTAAATTATAACACATAAAAATTAAATTATAATAATATATAATACTACTATAATATAAACATTAAAAAAAGTTAAGATAATTATATAAAATTTTAATAAATAAAAAGGGAAGGATCCATTTACACCAATGTAAAACTACTTTATTTTTACACACTTTCAACTAATATTTTAACAATCCAACTATTGAATTTATTAATATAATTGTACTTGTGATGCATGTAAATTTTTTAACTGATCCAATATCATCATATTGATCTATTTATATATTTATTGAATGGTTGAAAGTTTTTTTTGCATAAAACAAATAGTTAAAATTTCTGAACTTACATCAATTTTGACATGCATAATTTATAAGAATAAAATATAAAATGCAATGGTCAAACCATTACAATATTAATCATAAAAAGAGAGACAAAAGGGTGTAAGTAATTTTACAATGATGTAAATAGATCTCACCCCTTACTATATAAAATTATAAATGTTAAATTAAAATAATATAAATGCATTTTTTAAAATTAAAAAAAAAATATAAGCAAGTCTAAAATAACTCTAATTTACCATTTACATACATAGACAACCTTGAGCAAAATTTTAAACCCACATTTGAAACTAAACTGAACAAGTAGATAGTGCATGCTTAAATTTGATCCAATCGTGAACACCTCTAGTTAAAATATGCCACTAAAACCATTAGAACCCTTTCTCAAAAGGAACTTCTTGAGGTGATAAATTTTATTTTTCTAGTACAATTTTTTGTACTTGATCAGGATGCTCAACGACAATTTCTTGATTCAGAATTGTTACTTAAACAATTTCAGGTTGTCAATAATAATTAAAGAAACGTATTGAAGAATATCTAAATATCGTTCAAAAGCAATGCACTTACATTCCCTCCCCGCAAACTCAACATTCGTAAAAGAACCCATCTCAAAAACAATTTTGGAACCCCAACAACAAAAGCTTTGTCGACAAATTTCCAGACCCCAACAATATTGAACAAACAATGGAGTATGTAGAAGGAAAACTATTGCCTGCCATTTGTGTAGCGAATACACATTGAACTCTTTAACTTGCCAAAAGAGAGTTTAGTTATGGTTGTGGTGGGCTGATAAAGGGCCTGCTAGCCAGGTGTGATACTTAAAACAAGACAGGGATGTACAGCACCGAAGTACAAGATTGATCATTCACCCTTCCATCTTTTACCAACCTAATTTGGCAAATTAAGGGACAAGAATATTTTGAGTTTGAAGGAATGATCCAAGGTTATTTTTACAATGTCACAACCAAAAACTTGCAAACAGCTTTGAGTTATGTAGCAGGTTTCCCTTCTCTCTTCAGTAGTTCCTGATTAAAATAGATGTCAGAAATTAATATTTTGATTTCTAACAAAAGCAGTTGATGTGCACTTTGCTATATACCTGTTTGGTAGCAGCTATCGAGACACGCTGACGTTCTTTTTTCTCACGTTGGCACTCTCCACACCATATTGAGAAATCTTTCTGATATTTCCTCAGCTCACGGAAGACCGAACTAGAAGAAAATTTGGCAAAAAAGAACCAGTTCTAAACCTTACAATGCAAATTAAGGAAATGTGCACCACCGTGATCTGAGTATCATGTTGCACCATTCTCCAAGGAAAGGATGCAAATAACAACTAGATAAAATTCAGTTATTCACCACTATTTTAATCCATTTCAACACCAAAAACAAGTCCAGGAAAATACACCCATGTCTAAATTTTTTGGTTTCCTCTATGATTTATCAAAATTGTTCTTCACATTTCAATTCAAACGCAGATGAATAAGCAAGCTTTATTCCATTTGTAATCCCTTTCAACTTAGAGAAGTAACAAACTCATGCTTGCAATAATAAAAAGTGCATGAGAAATATACCTTCTACACCACAAAAGTAAATTGAACCGTTGACCAGATGTTGTGGCTCTTGCACCATGCCTATGGCGCCCATGATGAAGAACAGCACGTCCCGGAACATGTGAATAATCCAAAATTTCCTATAATGCACAAGATACATAGCACATTAAATTAGCATTCTGTCACGATAACTTGTTAAGCTAGAAAAACTACCAGAACATATCTTTTCTTCAAGGAACCAATATCTAAAAAACAATTTAAATACTATGGCTACTCCCTCTAGTTTAAGTAAATTACAAAATGAAAGAGATATAATCAAGTCATTTTGTTTAGCAATCTGTTAATTCATGCTGTCGTTCACAGTAGAAAGTAGCCAGAGACTAGACTAAAAGAAGCATAATAGGCTCTTTTGATATTCTCATGATATTTCACGTTAAAAGAAAAAGGGAGGGAGAGGGCCTTGACAGAGATGGGGTTGGTTATCCTTGTTGACTTTATACAATATAGAACTTTTTATTAAACTGACTATGCTTCATCCCGGTGCAATTATAGAACTTATGTAGCTATTATCGCCAAATGATTAAGCTATAGTGCCTTAGAATTAACAGTGTAAAGGAAGAATTGAACAGAATGGTTAGCATACATCTGACTGGGTTTCTGTATTGACATGCTTATCACACCTAACACCTCGAAAAAACAAGTCCCCTCCAGAAAATTGTTTACCCAAGCAAACATTTAAGGTGACTTCTGAATCATCCACATGGAAACCTACAAACACAAAACTACAGAACTTCGTGAAGCATCAAGTTTAACAACAAGATTTGAAGCTAAAAGGATTAACAATATTCACAAAAAAGAGGTAGTATTATAAACAAGCAGATTAACAGAACAAGCATCAACAAATGAAATTTTAATGTGCACAAAAATTTAAATATTAGGAAAAAGCATAGCCAGGTGAAACTACAGTCATAGAGGGAAAAAAAAAGATGACGAGCATGAAATGCAAAAACTATTTGATGATGCCGTCAACTAATAAGAAAAATAAGTAACAAACAGTCCACAAAGCAGAGTTAGAGGAATGTAAGAATTATTTTGTGCAATACCTTCTAAACATTTTAATGGTAGAATCCAAAGAATCATGTTTCCATCTACCAATAGCTAAAGATTTAATTTCCTAAGAATAGTGCATAATAAATAGCCCAACTTACATTATAATCTAGAAACTTTCATCATTCAGAGAACCAATGGAATGGTTTAATTAAAAAGAGAAAACAGAACTCAGAACGTACCAAGCTCAACATCCCTGTCAATTCCATATTCAACAACAAAACCGTGATGAGAATCCAATGTAGATCCACCCACATCAGAAAAGAAAACTGCAAACCATTTCCGATGATACATATAAAACAAATTATGGTCTAAGCTTCAAATCTAAATATATATTAGCAAGCATTTACAGTCTCATCATGGAAGAAAAACTAAATACCTTTGGATATAGGCCGGATAAAGTCCTCCATCAACTTGTCAAGCATGGTCTCCAGGCCAAAGTCATCTAAAACGGCACCAAATTTGTTCATCGTGTTTGGTCGCATGATTCTGAATTTTGTCTCACGGACCCAGTTTTCAAAGTTTTCTACCTAAGCAATCAGAACCTGATAAGAAAAATATAAAAACTAAAAAACAAGAAATAAAGTAAAAGAAAAACAGAGAGAGATAGAGAGAGAGAAAGCAATGACAATACCTCAGATAACAACAATTCACAGAAACGAGGCTGAAACATTTCAAAAGTAAAAACCCCTAGAGTAGGTTCAGCCATTATACTTCTAAAACCATCCTCTTTATTCTCATTAATTGCTTTGAGAAATGAAGGGACAAAGAAGTTTGAGGCATGCATCGTATACAATTCCTTATGCAGAGGCTGCAAAACAAAGAGATAACATAACCAGAAGAAAATATAAAACCTCACAAAGATTCACATTACAATGAAACTCTAAGTAGTTTAACCATGGCTCCTATAAAGGGTCAATCATCATATATAGCAAAAATCAGTATAGTTTGGAGTTTTTGCAGGCAGAAATTAACCATTCCAGACCACCTTGAGTATAAACAATCCTACTCAAACAACAATTATACTATGCACCTGATAGTGCGATATAATCTTCTGCCTGTATTCTCGATGCCTTTGAACCTGTTCATAAAAAACTTTAAATAGTGAAAAAGAAGGTATGGATAAATGGAAAACGAAAATCAATAGAGATTGATTTCCGCACACCAGATAGCTAGCTTCAACTAAAGGCTAAACAAAAAGCGTGTAAAAGAAAAATTGACCAACATAAAATGCATAACATTGCAGGAAATTACTGAAAAAGGATACAAGCGTGTAGATCAACGACAATAGGATACATAAAATGGCTCTGCAGATCAATCAATATATCAATTTGCCCCTACCCAAGCGACATTCGGCAGCTCAGAAATTCAAAACAAGAAATAAATAAATAAAAATCCCTTCTTATTTCTGCATTTTCCAGTATATGTCCAATTTTTTTTCTCAATGAATCAAAAATGAATTGAAAAAGGCACCAATCATTCTCAGTTTCCAGCAAAAAAAAGCTTTTGAAAAGAACACATTTATATTACTGATATTGCATTATGAAAAAATCAACTGGTTTTCACCTTAACGAACATAAATTCAGAAGCTTAACTGGAATATTGGCATAGCAATACTTTTGTAAAAGTTAACAATATCATTTAATCGGCAATCAATAACATAATGTACAAGGTTACATTTTAAATGAAAGAAACTTTCGACCCTGATATCCAAACATACAATAAAAAGCAAAAATAAAGGCGATAAACAAAGAAGCTTACGCGAATACGTTCGCCTTCAGGAGAGTAACGGAGGATAATATCGCGCATGTAATGGAGCTTGGAATCGCGAGGGAGTGAGAGCATGGGAGGAGGCAAGTAACGTTCCAGGGAGCTGAACAGAAGCGGACTGAACTCCAACTGCAAACCCTCGTAGCTCTCCGGCTTGTGCTCCGTCTTAGGATTCAGCCGTAACCGGTTCGCCGTAACCGTCGTCATGCTTGGCAATACCGCAACAACGTTGCCATTGTGGCCAGTGCTCGGTGGCGCAGGCTGCTGGGCCTCTTTTCTACTGACATCGAAAGACATGATTCCTTTTATCTGAACGAATCATACGCATTTGCATCAGCCTAAGAGCAATTTTCAATCATTGCTGTCAAATAAACGAAAGGAAAAACTAAAACTGGCCAGAGAAAGAAAACCAAAACAAAGCCGGAATTTGTGTTTAGAAAGGAAAGGGTCTTTTGTTTTCTTATTTTCATCAGTTAGGGTTTTAAGTTTGTCGATCGGATTTGTGATTTAAGGTAGACGACGAGGGACCTCCCAGCCCGGAGTCTAAGGGTATTTAAGTAATTTTAGTATGTCAAGAGAATTTTTTTTTTTTGATAAATAAAGAGTCCTTTTATTGCATTAATCTCAAATTATTCTTACATCATATACGAGTATAAAGAATATTAATAATACCAATATCAACATCCTCAGTGTCACAAGTTCTGACTAATCAATTCGCAATTAAATTACTTTTTCTTCTTACGAATTGAAATTTAACAGTCTCAAAATGTCGGATAATATCTTTTATTTTTCTAATGATAGTTTTCGAAGGAACACTATCCAAGCAATCATTAATCATTTTCACTGCCACTAAGCCGTCGCTTTCAAGGGTCACTTTAACATACCCTCGATGCTTTGTTATTTCAAGTTCATATAGAATTGTCCACAATTTCGAGTTCAAAGCCGAACTTCTGCCCACAAATCTTTAATAGCCACCAATTCAGCATCCATTCAAGTCTCGCAAAACACCTCCAACCGCTGACCATTCCTCATCTCTACTTGCATCACCATCCGAGTTGATTTTGATCCAACCAGGGCTTGGAGGACTCCATTTGGTCACTTATTTTCTTGCTGCTACATTTGTTTCCTGTCTACGTTTAACCTCACCAATATTTAATGCCATGCATTCTGCAGCTCTAACGATATCTTCCACATATCCAATCTGTTGTTGAAACACAAACCCATTCCTTTGCTTCCGTAGCAGCCAACACATGACAACAAACACAATAGGAGCCTCCGCTCCACATGTCCCCATCCGAAACTGTCCTTTAAGTTAGCAAACAACCAATCTTCCATTTCGAGCTCGAAAAACGTATGGATAGCTTCCGATTGTACCAGCTGCAGCCAAACATCCGATGCAAATTTGCAGTCATGTAACACATGTAATATTGACTCCTGAGTTGCCCCGCACATTGTGCACCCCGCATCATCTGTCATTTTTCGCCGGACTCGTTCACTGTTCGTAAGGAGTCTTCGTACCAGCCAAAGAAAATATTTAATCCTTGGAGGTAAAGGGTTTTCCCAAACCAATTTCCAGCTAGTGTCCTCCGTTAAGGCCTCATCCTGTGCAATGCTAAAATAGGCAGTTCTTACAGTGAATATCCTTTTCTTATTCAGTTTCCACAGACATACATCATCCCCAAGTGTCATTAGGAGCGTGACAAGCCGCAATACGTTCCAAAATATCATTATTAAAATAAAACTTCAGTTCCAAGGCTCCTCTTCTCGACGTCTCACCTTCTTTAACCTCCATCATCCGGAGGTTCCTCTTCTCGATGTCTCACCTTCTTTGAAGCCCTACCACTCACGATTGCCGGTGTTTCCATTGGTCGGAACTGGAATTTTATTTTAATAATGATATTTTGGAACGTATTACGGTTTGTCACCCCCCTAATGACGCACTTGGGGATGATGTATGTTTGTGGAAATTGAACAAGAATGGGAAATTCACTGTAAAAACTCCCTATTTTAGCATTGCACAGGATGAGGTCTTGACGGATGACACTAGCTGGAAACTGGTTTGGGAAAACCCTTTACCTCCGAGGATTAAATATTTTCTTTGGTTGGTACGAAGAAGACGATACCTTACGAAAAGTGAACGAGTCTTGCGAAAAATGATAGATGATGCGGGGTGCGCAATGTGCGGGGCAACTCAGGAATCAGTATTACATGTGTTACATGACTGCAAAGTTGCATCGAATGTTTGGCTGCAGCTGGTACAATCGGAAGCTGTCCATACGTTTTTCGAGCTCGAAATGGAAGATTGGTTGTTTGCTAGCTTGAAGGGATAGTTTTGGATGGGGACATGTGGAGCGGAGGCTCCTATTGTGTTTGCTGTCATGTGCTGGCTGTTATGGAAGCAAAGTAATGGATTTGTGTTTCAATAATAGATTGGATATGTGGAGGACATCATTAGAGCTGCAGAATGCATGGCATTAAATATTGGTGAGGTTAAACGTAGACAAGGAACAAATGTAGCAGCAAGAAAATAAATGACCATAGTTGGATCAAAATCAACTCAGATGGTACTGCAGGTAGAGATGAGGAATGGTCAGCAGTTGGAGGCGTTTTGCGAGACTCGAATGGATGCTGGATTGCTGGCTACCAAAGATTTGTGGGTAGAGGTTTGGCTTTGAACTCGGAATTGTGGGCAACTCTACATGGACTTCAAATAGTAAAGCATTGAGGGTACGTTAAAGTGATATTTGAAAGCCACTATTTAGTGGCAGTGGAGATGATTAATGATTGCTTGGATGGTGTTTGACATTTTTAGAATGTTAAATTTCAGTTCGTAAGAAGAGAAGGTAATTTGGTTGCAGACGGATTAGCCAGAACTTGTGATGCTGCCGATGTTGATATTCCTAGTACTCATGTTAATAAATTATTGTTAGAAGATTCATTTGTTATCCATGATGTAAGAATAATTTGAGGCTAAGGCAATAAAAAGTCTCTTTATTTACAAAAAAAAAAAATACACTAATAAAGTTATTTTAGGTGATTATATTAAAAAAAATATACGAAATATTATTACAAGTTTTTACTAGAAGTGTTTGCATTGATTATTATTACAAGTTTAGTTGGGGAAAAAAACCAGTGTCGAAGTTAATTTCAACATTAAAATTAAATTCAAGGACTAAATAGTATATTAGCCCTAAAAAAACTAAAACCCATTTTCTGCCTACGGTCACTCAGTCACTCACCAAAAATCATGCCATTATCTTTCATAGTTCGCCCGTTTACTTTTTCCCTCTCAAATTTGATTAAATAGAGAAAGAACTAGAATAATAATGCTCTTTCATTGCTCTTGTTTTTTTATCTCCAGTTTATTAGCAATGATGTCAATGGGCTGTGTTGAAATCCAAATGGTTGCTCCTATTTAATAAAAAAGACCCTTTCTTACGCTTTCATTTAAGGTGTTTTCGTAAAGGAGAGACGTTATGGATTGCGGCAGCGGCGGCGGCGGCGTAGGAGCGAGTGGTTCCGGCGGAGACCATGATTCCTCCGACCTTTCACGACGGAAAAAGCCTTACCATCGTCACACTGCTCACCAGATTCAGAGGCTTGAATCATAAGAACACCGGCCGACTATTTCTTTCTGTTTTAGGTTTTTTTTTCCAGGTAGATTTGATTTTTGTTTTGTTGGTGAAAGGATGTTCAAGGAATGTCCACACCCAGACGAGAAACAAAGGTTACAGCTAAGTAGGGAATTGGGATTAGCACCAAGTCAGATCAAGTTTTGGTTTCAAAATAGAAGGACACAAATGAAGGTGGTGCTATATCTCCATTATCACTGCAGTTATGGCTTATGGGGCTTTTCTTCTTTATTGAATAAACTATTTGGCTATGGTTTTTTCTTCATCAGGCACAACATGAAAGAGCCGACAACTCTTTACTTCGTGCTGAGATCCGATGTGAAAACATAGCCATAATAGAAGCACTTAAGAATGTGATTTGTTCTTCTTGTGCTGGTCCTCCTGTTACTGAAGATTCTTATTTTGATGACCAGAAAATGAGGATGGAGAACGCTAAATTAACAAAAGAGGTATTTCCCATGTTTTTTCTTTCATTATTGGTTACTGAATTTAGCAATTTCTTTTTCAATCTTAATTAGTGATATTTTAAAATTATATTATGCGATCACCTTTTTATAATTTTAAGTAATAATAATATTGTATCATTAAGAGGCGAAGGCGGGTAGAAGGGTTTAGCCTCTAAAATAGAAAATTTAATTATAAAATCTATAAAATTATAGTTGTTTGACTTCAAATTTTTTATAAAAATTTATAATTTTTTGAGTGATAATGTAACACTAAGGACTACGACAATGTCAGGTAGGGCCTTGACGCCTCTTAAATAAGAAAATTCATGTTTTATATTTTAAAAAATATATAAAATTATAAGTTAATACATGGTAAAATTATAGTTTGGATGTAAAAGTGATAAAATTTGATTTAATCTTTTTTAAAATTATAAAAAAGAGTATAAGTCAATATAAAGGTGAAGAGTTGATTGCATCAAACATTCTCAAACTATGACCTTCATTCAAAATTGGTCCCTAAATTTTGAATCATTCTAATTACATACCTATACTATTGAGATTATATTAATTAGGTCATTTTATTACTTAAATAGTTATTTTAACTATTAAATGACGAATGAACCTAACGAGTGAATGCAGTGGTATAGAGGATATTGTTCATCTTAGGAGATCCGAGTTCGAGTACCTGTGTGTGTCTTGTCAAAAGGTTAAGAAAGTATGAACATATACTACTATGTAATCACACCAGTATATTAAAAAAAGCTATTAAATGACGAATCATATCATAGTTTTGAGATTTTCAAAGCTTTTACATAAGTTTTACCGTTCACTTTTTTTTAACTTTTATTTATTTTTATAATTCTTCTTTTAAAAAAATTCACGTGGCAACATTTTATTTCTTTAAGATTTTCATTTTAAATTTAATTACATAAGATTTAACATGTCATTTAACGATTTTAATAACAAAAGGGCTTGATTGATATAACGTTAATAGTTTGGAGATGTAATTAGAATGTTTTGAAATTCGAGGACCAATTTAGAGTAAGGGTTGTAGTTTAGGGGATGCTTGGTGTAATTAACTCTAAAGATAAAATTACATTTTAACTCTTATAAAAATATGTACTTAAATCATGACCCTCTTATAAAATTATGTACTTTAATCATGACCCTCAAAAGAATTTTTGGCTTCGTCCCTATGAATTATGACATTACCAAAAATTATGAAAAGTTACTAGTTTAAGGAGACTAAAAAATTCAAGGACTAAGTTTAGAAAATTGTAAAATTTTAGAGATTCAATGTAAGTTTATATATTATATTTCTGTTCCTTTCTTCAATAATAATAATATTTTTTTTTTTGTTGCATTTTGTAGCTTGATAGAGTATCCAGCATTGCAGCCAAGTACATGGGGAGACCAATATCCCAACTCCCACCAGTACAACCTGTTCATATCTCTTCATTAGATTTCAGGATGGCGAGTTTTGAAGGCTATGGTGTCAGCGCTGGTCCTTCACTCGATCTCGATCTCCTCCCCGGAAGTTCGTCATCGATGCCGAATTTACCGTTCCAACTGGTCGTTATTTCAGACATGGACAAGTCTCTCATGTCTGATATAGCGGCAAATGCAATGGAAGAACTGCTTAGGCTAGTACAAACCAATGAACCATTGTGGATTAAAACCACTAATGATGGCAAAGAAGTTCTTAATCTCGAAAGTTATGAAAGAATCTTCCCTAAGCCCAATACTACTCATTTTAAATCTCCTAATGTTAGGGTCGAAGCTTCCACAGATTCTGGTGTTGTTATTATGAATGGCTTAGCTTTGTTCGACATGTTCATGGATCCCGTAAGTTCTAACTTGTCCTTTTTTTTTTGGTTAAATTATTATTTGGCCTTGAATTTGATAACTATTCTTAATTTGGAGCTAAAACATCTTTTTAGTTTAAATTCAGCGTGGAACTTGGTAATTGTTCCCATATTAAAGCTTGAACTAGGCAATTAGTCTTACATTGGGGTTAGAACTCTTTTGTTCAAGTTAGTCCCTAAACTTATTAATTGCTCCTATATGTAGGCTTGAATTTTAGGGTTTTTAAGAAAATATTAGGGATCAACTTGAAAAAAAGTTCAAGCCTCAATATGAAAACAATTATCAAGTGCAAAGCTTAATTTGGACAAAAAATTGTTTAGGCCCCAATGTGAGAATAGTTGCCAAGTTCAAGCTCCAAAAAGTGATTTAACCTTTTTTTTCTTACGTTTTAATCTTTCCTCTGTTAGGGCTTGAACTTTTTTTTGTCTCAATTAAGCTCTTAACTTGGCAATTGTTTCCACATTGGGGTTTGAATATTTTTGGTCCAAATTAGTTCTTGATATTTCCTTGAAACCCCTAAAATTTAGACCTCAATATGAGAACAATTGTCCTGTTCAAGGACTAATTTAGACAAAAAAAATTCAGGCCTTAAGTGGGGATAGTTGCCAAATTCAGACCCCAAAAAGTTATTTAACCCTTTTTTTTAACATTTTAATCCCTTTTTTATTGTTGTTATTTTTCCAATTATAGAACAAATGGGTGGATCTATTTCCCACCATTGTGTCAATTGCCAAAACAATCGAAGTGATTTCACCTGGGATGTTGGGTACACATAGTGGTTCTTTGCAATTGGTAAATCCACTGATCAATAATGTTTTGTTTTGATTTTTGTTTTAATTCATGTTTTTGGTTTATTTATGTTTCTTTTACAGATGTATGAAGAATTACAGGTCTTGTCTCCATTAGTACCAACACGAGAATTTTATACACTTCGATATTGTCAACAAATTGAACATGGGCTATGGGCTATTGTCAATGTTTCATGTGATTTGCCACAATTTGCTTCTCAATGTCGATCTCATAGACTCCCTTCTGGCTGTTTGATTCAAGACATGGCTAATGGTTACTCCAAGGTTACTTGGTTAGAACATGTGGAGATCGAAGATAAAACCTCGATTCATCGATTGTATCGAGACTTTGTTCGTAGTGGTTTAGTATTTGGAGCCAAACGGTGGCTCACAACATTTCAGAGGATGTGCGAACGGTTTGCTTGCTTAATGGTATCGAGTACTTCGACTCGAGATCTTGGCGGAGGTAATTAATTTTTTAGCGATCCATATACTTAAACCTGGGGCAAATCTAGAAAAAGTTCTAGAATGAGCTTGAGAAGTCAAAATATAATTTTATCATACATTGAAAGGATTATACTAATCTTTTTTTCATTTTTGGAGGGTCAAAGTGAAATTTTACCTTATATAAATTTATAATTTAATGATGGGTAAACTGCGGTAGAGGTCACCCAACTATGAAAAGTTACAAAATAGTAACTCAATTACTATTATTTAGCTTTTTTGATCACCAACTAGCTAATGTAAAAATGAAAACACCTAGAACTCAACAAGTGGCTCCAGTGGAAAAGAGGATGTTGTTCATCTTAGAGGTCTCAGGTTTGAGCGCCTGTGTGTGCAAGGTGTTTGTGCGTTATCAAATGATTAAGAAAGTATGAACAGATACTAGTAATGTAATTTACCCTTTATTAATTTATAAAAGGGCAAAATCGTAACTGTCTATTTTTGGGTGGGCTATTGCCTTACTTGCCCCCTTTATATTCACCCTTGCTTAAACCATTACTTGAGTTGTAAATGAATTTTTCTGAAAAATGTTTTCAGTGATTCCATCTCCCGATGGCAAGAGAAGCATGATGAAGCTAGCTCAAAGGATGGTAAACAATTTCTGCACGAGCGTCGGCACGTCGAATAGTCATCGGTCGACAACACTTTCCGGTTCGAATGAAGTCGGTGTTCGGGTCACCGTTCATAAGAGTTCTGATCCCGGACAACCCAACGGTATAGTTCTTAGTGCCGCAACTACATTTTGGCTCCCTGTTAGTCCACAAAATGTCTTCAGTTTCTTCAAAGATGAAAGAACTAGACCACAGGTACACATTTAATTTCATCAATAACTTAAAAGTTTAATATACTAAAAAATCCTTAAACTATTACACTTTATTTAACATGCCCTTAAATTATTTTTATAGTAAAAATAAGCTTGTATCCTATGATTTTTTTACCCATAAAAGATTGATTGATATCCTATGATGAGTATAGTTTATTAAATAAAATTAAAACAATATTTTAAAATTTCTTGAAAGTATTTATTTAACACACTTAATCACTCTTTTAAAAGTGTATAAAATTCCTATTGCATCAACAAAAAATTAAGATAAGAGCCTGAAATTTAAAATAATTTTCTTTTAATATTAAAATCAATTTTTTTGGGTAACAAATCATAGGATATAGGCTTATTTTACTATAAAAATAATTTTAGGGTTTGTTTGAATAAAGTGTAATAATTTAAGGACTTTTTGTATTATATTAGCCGTTACTTAATGTAGCTATTGAGCTTATTAGTTTTTTCACTGTTACATTATTCCTTTTCCTTTAGTGGGATGTTCTATCCAACGGCAACGCAGTCCAAGAAGTTGCTCATATCGCCAACGGATCACATCCCAGCAACTGTATATCCGTTTTACGAGTAATTTCCGACAAAAAAGGAATCATTTTCCGATGATGTTCTGTTTACTGTACTTGAACTGAGTTGCTTTTTTTTTTTTCAATAGGCCTTTAATACAAGTCACAACAACATGTTAATACTACAAGAGAGTTGCATAGACAGTTCTGGTTCACTAGTGGTATACTGTCCAGTTGATTTACCAGCTATTAACGTAGCAATGAGCAGTGAAGATCCTTCTTACATTCCGATACTTCTGTCAGGTTTTACGATAACACCCGATGGTCATCTCGAGCAAGGTGAAGGAGCGTCGACGAGTTCTAGTACCGGGTATGGAAGATCATCCAGTGGTTCATTGATTACGGTTGCATTTCAAATACTAGTGAGCAGCTTGCCATCGGCAAAATTGAACTTGGATTTGGTCACGACTGTTAATAACCTTGTTGGTACTACTGTACAACAAATTAAGGGTGCTTTGAATTGTCCTAGTTCTTGAACTGATTTGATTTGGGTTATGGTGCATGCGTGTGTCTAGGGGTTCTTTTTTTTACCACAAGGCATTTTTGTTTTTCCCCCCTTTAGCATCAATATTTTGTGTTGCTTATACATATGATAAAATAATGAAAGTTTGGCAAGTCTTAAGCTTTGCCTGCCCATTATTCAAATTCAAAATAATGGTTAATTTTTTTTATAATTAAAAGTATTTTTCATGCTAATTTACCGTTCACCAAAATCTTTTTAAAATTTATGGTTGACCTTCTTAATAATACCATATTTAAGATTCGATAAGGTGGGATGAGATATTAAATTATATATTTTTACCAGAACTAAATTTTTTAGGAGATTAAAGCAATGATTTTCTATTTTAAAGTGGATTAAATTGATCTTGAATGAAATCGAATGAATACAGTTGATTGAACCACAAGTACACAAAAGATTTGTTTTTTTTTTTTTGTGAATTGTAAGAGGACAAAGATTTAACAACACCACGACTTGAACTCAAGCTACACTTAAAGCAAGGAGTACTTTAACTATTAGGCCAACACACGGTATCAGTCTACATTATTTTTTCTTTTTAAGTTAATACAACAGAGTATTGAATCATGTTTGAAGAATTTAATTGGAATGTTTTGTGGGAAAATACAATTTTAATTTTTGACATAAATTTCAAGACAACAAATTAAGCGTAGGAATTTTCTTAATGAAAAAATGGATGCAATAAATAGGACAATTGCATTAGTCTTAGGATTTTTTTTTTATGTTGCCTTGACCTATATCGTATTTTTATACATTATTTTATAGTTGATCAATTTTTATAAAATTAAATCAAATACATGTCTTAAAATCTTATAACATTGAAAATTATAATTAAAATATATGAAAAATGTTTATAAAACTAAAATATATTTGTCATAAATTCTTATAAAATTACAAAAGTATAATCGAAATGTTAAAACTAATTATAAAATTAAAATATGCGTTAATAAAAATAAATATAATGAACCATATTTTTGAATATTTATAATATGTTAAAATAATTATAAAAATTACACAAATTTAATTTCAACTTTCAATTGATACCATTTAAGTTAATATACATTTTAGCACCTAAGTTAGCTTCAAAATCAATTTGGTTAAAATCGATTTAACCGATCAAATCAATTTATTTTAACCATTTAACTATATATATATATCGAGGGAGTTCAAATTTCAGTAACAATCATCAATAATATCGAGGGAGTTCTCTTCACTCTCTTAATATTAATTAATTTTTAGTTTTTTTCTCTCATTTAAATAAATAGCATGCTTAGAAATTATTTTTCTTGAAATTATTTAATGTAATTTTCTCTTCCTATTATCACAAAAAGAAGTGATGAGAAAGTCATTAAAAAAAGTAATGAGAAATAGAGGGAGAAACAAATATTTTGAACTAATTATAGAAATGTTCTTAAACTTTATTTAAAAGTAAAAAAAAATTATATGCCAATCATTCAATGGGCTAATGTGTCACGTCAAGAATCCGTTAATGAAAAATGGAATTTTTAATAGCAATGAATAATTTGTACAATTATTTTAATTAGAATAATTAAATTAAAAAAAATTCGAGTGAACAAAATAAAATAAACCCTATTTTAGAGTGACCATAATCGTAATTTATTATTTATTTTGTCAAATATTACAAAATAGTCACTTTACGTGTTTTTCTAATGTACATGTACATTTTTGCTCATTTTAAAATATAGACCAAAATATAATGTAAGCTATAGTACAGAGTCCTATAGAGTAATTTTACCTAACTTGTTTGAAATAATAAAATTTAAAACATATTTTATCATGTTTTAACCCATTATAAAACATAGCATGATATATGGTAATTTTCAATTTTGGAAGACAATAGAAAAATGAGAAGGGATTATATGAAACTATGATTTCATGTTATTCCTTTATTATTTTTTAATAGGGGAATAAAAATTTTATTTTTAATATTTTAATTTAGATTTAATTTTTTTTAGGGAAAAAGCTGAAAATAAAAAAAAATTGATTTACAATTTAAAAGGATAGGGATAGGGATGATATAGGGAAAGAGATCTGAAAACAAATATATATAGTGTTTTTCTTTATAAAATTTAAATTAGTTTTGATGGATGGATTGATGACCTGGTAAGAGGTTATAAAAAATCCAAAAAGGAAAAGAAAGAGGAAGTTTCCCCTTCGTAGTTAGTAAGCGTGAGGTGTAGCTATAATTTCGATTATGGAAGGTTGAAATGGGCATTAAATTGGCATGAATTTCGGCCTCCATTAAAGCAAATCAGCCGTTTTCCTCATTGAGGAAATGCAACACTGCGAGAGAATTAAGCGTTCTTCCATTGAATCAAAAAGCTTGGGTTTCACGACCGAAGGCCTCGCTCGCTGCTGCATCTTTAACAAGGTTTTTCTTTACTTCTCTGCCTTTATTATTGTTATTCTAATTTGATTCTATCAATCAACAATGAGATTAACATTCAAATTTCTTGAATAAAAGCAAACAAAATGTCATATCAAAGTAATTTCAGAGTTTTATATAATTCTTGAACTCAGTCGAAACATTGGTTGCTTTACTTTTCAAGAACCTCAATTGTCTGATAATACGGTCATGGCCTAAAAATTGTAATCTGTAATCCATTTTAAACTAAAGGGAAAAAAAATGGTAAATTGATGATTTTATTTTTTGTTATGCTTTATGTGTTAGTTTGGTGGATGGAATAAAATGATTTTAAAATTTTGCAGCTGCTTCTCTTTTGTTTGATTAAAAACTCATTCAAATAAGAAGCTGTGAGGATGGTCAGTAAGCCTTTTACAGTTGATTTGAATAAGCCTATTGTTTTCCAGGTCTGAAACATATATACTTGTTCCTTTTTTCTTTATTTTTTTTCCTGTGCATCATTTTGAATCATGCAGTCTTTATTTTCTGTCCTTATTCTACACTTATTTGTGATTCTAAAAGTTGAATTTTATATTTTTAGAAACAAGTAAAATATTCTCTGCATCTTATAAGGAAAAAAAAAAAAAAAGCAAAGACGTCATCATCGCAAATTCAGTTCCTCTACCCAAAATTGCATTTAAATCCCTTTATATGAAAAAAATCAACAAGCTAATTTATTAACATTGCAAAAGGAGCAAAAATGATACTGTATTTAATAAATATAAATTCGTAAATTATCATTACATTCTTAAGAAAGTATTTAAAAGAACAAGATATTATAATGTAACTTGTAATTTTTCCGGTAATTACACTCCCACCAATCATATTCTGAAGAATTACATTTCATTGGAATCATAATATGGGAAAGCACCAAACGCTACTTAGGTGTGCTTAGGTAGGAGAAATGATTGTATGAAACTAAGATACCATATCTTTTGTATCCCTTTCCAATAATTTAATGTCATTTTAGTATTTTCATCCTGAAAAAAAATTAAATCCAACATGATGTGTTGAAATGACATTAAATTATTGGAAAGGGATATAGATAACATGATATTTCAGTTTCATATAATCCTTTCTCGCTTAGATAAAGCTGAAAAATTGAAAGAAAAAAATAATTTTTTTTTCATTCATTACTTGGTAGAGCTGATAAGTGAAAGAAAATAAAATAAAGTTGTTGAAAATTGCATAATTTTGATCTAACATAGCTCCCTCCATTTTCCCCCTCTTATAATTCTAATTTGGAATGACTTATTTTGGGCATTAAGATAGAAAATGGTTATCTGTCTTATTTTCTTTATTCCCACTTTTCTTTCCTACAAAATACACTCAAAATTTATATTCTTTTTAGTTTTCCATTCTCTCTTCTTTTTATTTTTCATTCAGTTAAACATACCTTTAGACTTTGCTCCTTAGAGTGGAAAGAAAATAAAAAACAAAAAAAAACTATTCTTCACATATGTCCGAGACGTATTATGGCAATGGTATGATAATAATATCTTCTATAAAGAGATTGATCCAACATTCAAATAAGAAAACAGAGGTAGATTGTTTTAAGTAAGAATAAGGATATTATTACATTTACATATAATTTTGTGAAATGGTTTCTATGGGATGTTTTATTAACATGTTTGAGACGCATACAAAATGAGAATTTCAAAGGTTGGCCATCTCGGGGAAGCTTATGAGAAATGGGTTCACCAACCTATCGTAACCAAGGATGGTCCTCGGTTTTTCGCCAATGACTTTTGTGAGGTATTGTTCCTTGCCTTTCCCTTCAGGCGGCTTGTAGAAGTACACTGCATATCTCCTCACATCTTTAAACTGACTGGAACAGCTGTTGACACGCACTAAATGGTGGGTGATCCCACTAGTTTGGCTACCAGTTGTATGTTGGCTTGTATCTATCTCCACCCAAAGAGGTCTCACTCCTACAGAGGCAGCCTTGGCAGTGCTTGGTGGCGTCTTCATTTGGACACTTCTGGAGTATTGTTTGCACCGTTTTCTTTTCCATATTAAAACAAGAAGTTATTGGTGAGTTCTCTTTTTGTCTAAATGAGCAACTTCGTATGTATGTTGAACCAAGGCTGAGAAATTTTGTTCAGGGGAAACACCTTTCACTATCTACTTCATGGCTGCCATCACAAGCACCCTTTGGACGGGCTACGCCTTGTTTTTCCCCCAGCTGCTACAGCTATTCTCTGTGCGCCGGTATATTAATTTGTTCCCAACTCTTTACCTATCAATACTGCTACTGCTAAAACCATTTTTCTATATAGGGTTCATATGAAATTTGCCCTAAACTTATTCACAAGTACTTACTACTTAAACTTTTTTTTTTGACCTAGTAAGTATCTGAACTTATTTTCTATCACTTAGGTTAGTACCTCCACACTAACACTGTTAGTTTGACATGACACGTGATAACCTCTCAGTATCTCATGTGAAAAATATATATTAAAATTTTAAAAAAATTAAAAATATATAAATTAATAAATAAAAGTATAATTCTTTTTCACATCATGAATGAACCTAGACACAGATTTATCCAGATACAGCTGAATCTGGACAAAGTTTTGTCCAGATACATTCTAGATGTTTTTAATAAGTTTATATGTTTCTAATAATTTATAAAATATCAGATTATTTATATTATTATGAAATTAACTATATAAAAAATTTACATCAAGAATCAACCTAGATAGATGCTTGTCCAAATGCATTTAGATAACTATTTGTCTAGATTTATTGTAAAAGTGATTTTTAGTTTATATATATATATATATATAAATTATAAAATTTTAGTTCTTTTAGATGTTTTTATATTTTTTAAATTTATATTTTTTATTAATTTATAATTTTTTTATATATACTCTTTTTTTAAAAATATTATAGGCTTTTTTTTATATATTTTTAATAATATATTTTTTATATTTTATATGTTATATGATTTTTTAAAAATATTTTAAATCTTTTTTTTATAAAAAATTAAAATATATAAACTTAGTAAAAATATATCTAGAAAGAATCTTAACAGATGCATGTTTAAATTCAAATATATATGGGCAATTATTTGTCCAAATTCATTCTAGATGTAAAAAATTATATATATATATATATATATATATATATATAAATTTTTGTCATGTGACATATTGAGACACTATCACCTGCTATTATCAAATTGACCATCAATATCACGTCAACAAAGACTAACGATGTTAGCGTGCATGTATTTATCTTAGAGATGAAATACAAATTTAAGTACCAATTGAATATAAAAAAATTTTAAATACCAACTAGTATTTTAGATAAGTTGAGGATGCAAACTAATATTAAGACTTTTATACATATGCAAAATGGAGAGAGCAGGAGACGAATTGGTGTCCCACCTATTTGCTCAGGGTTTGCTTCACCTAATTCTAGTTGAACCGCTTTTAATGACTAGGTGTGGACAATGTTTAAGCTTTTATCAACTCCTTCAACAGCTCCAGCTTTGTTTGGAGGTGGGTTGCTGGGATATGTAACGTATGACTGCACCCATTACTACTTGCACCATGGAAAGCCATCTAAAGGCTATGGTCAAATTCTCAAGGTAACCAACTCATTTAGGTTTCTCTGTTCCTTTTCTATTCCAGATTACTTCATACATGTAAGAGAATAAAGAGAAATTAATTAAAGAACTATATAAGTCCTGTATTAGAAGCTAGATTGTATTTTATCTCTTTTATTCAAAAAATAGATAAACTAGTTCATGTACATTACACCAAAGAACAAATTAGTCTTTTTCATTAAAAAAAATCATATATTTGCACTCCTAAAAATTGACGTGTCCAACGGAATACCCAAATAATAACATGTGGCATGCCACGTGACATATAAAAACCAATTTTTAACTGTAAAAGTGAATAAAAATTTAAACAGAAAGATTAATTTACTTTTGAATGTAACGTATATAGATTGGTTTCTCAATAAAATACAATATGCTTTCACTGATAAATTAAACTAAAAAGATGAGTTTTTGAACTCAAGGCTTAGTCCCAGCTTGTCGGTGTAACAAGTGTTAGCAGATGGGATATGTACGTAAGAGATTAATAGTTTTGGTGGTTTGAATTTGACAGAGATACCACTTGAATCATCACTTCAAAGTTCAGAACAAGGGGTTTGGGATTACATCATCTATTTGGGACCATGTGTTTGGAACATTCCCTGCAACCCAAGTGGGCGACAGAAGTAGGTGTTAGCGTACTAATTCTCTTTTATAAGCCCTCAAAAATATACGTAAATCCATGAGCCTCTTCCCTATAAATCACTCACACTTGGATTTGGATGTAGACAGCGACTTTTTTCTTCATTCACTAAGGAATTAAGCTTATTTTCTTTTAGTTTTCTCAAATGATTTATTTGGTTTTTGTATATGGTTTGCTATTGTCCATGTTATTATTTTCTTTCTAAAATCATTGCAAACACAAATAACTAATGTCGCAACGTTTTTTTTGATTGCTGGACATTTGAAAACTACATGGAATGATGGTCAATATTATATTTTTAATGCCTTAATATATTGTTTGTTTCTAATTTTGATTAAAAATATTTAATTGGCATTTGAATTTTTTTATTTAATTACTGGTACTTACACTTCTATTTTATCATTTAGGTTGGTATATTCGTTCTAATATCTTAGTTTGTATTAATGTGGTATTGATAACCAATCCTATAATAAAACGTGACAACCTCTCAATATAACATGTGACGGATATAAATTTAAAAAATATTTTTTAAAAAATAATTAATCTAAAATTTATAATTTATTGGACAAGTTTACATACCAACTAGGTCTTTTTATACAAGTTCAAGAGACAAACTACATGTTAACCCTTAAAAAATTAATGTAGTTAACAACTTGAGACAATATGTGACGGAATATAAATTTAAATACTTTCGAACAAATTCAAAGATAAACTATATATTAACCCTTCTTAATCTAAGTGTGATTGGTTATCAATACGACATCAGTACAAACAAATGAAAAATATAAAAAAACTACGTTAAAAGAGATGGAAAATAGAGGGAGAAGCATAAAAAAAGAAAAATATATAGGAAAGTTAAAGAACACAAAAGGAAAAAATTAAATTACTCAAAATGAAAATATATAGAGATCAATCGTATAATTTAACCTAAAATTTTTGTTTTAAATAATGATTTAACATATCACGTAAGCTTACTGTTACATTATTAATGACAATTTACAGTTCAGTGACTAAAATGTTATAACACGTTAACGTAAGTGACTAAAACGTAACATTTCAAATATAAATGATTAAAATGTAATCTAAAATAAACAAAAGTGATCATTTCAGTAGTTTACCCAAATGAAATTAAGAGAGAGAGAGAGAGAGAGAGAGAGAGAGAGAAGTAATTGAAAAGAAGGACGCGTGAAAAAAAGGGAAAAAGGCAAAAAGAAACGAAAAACGTGAAAAATTAGAAAGGGAGCACGCGAAATATTTGAATTCTTTTTAAGTTTTTGGGTAAATTCTAATTATAGTAGCTTTAAGTTTCTTTTTTTTTAAGTTTTTACAGGAGTTCATTCAAGTCAAACGGGTTCGACAGCATGTACATATTTCTCACGAGCTCAATATTTTGGATATAATTATATGCAGTATAATTAGAAATTTCTTTCATATATTTAATCGTCTTTCATAACTTTTATATAATTAATATTTTAATAACTTTTTTATATCATCAATATTTTAATAATTTAACTGTCATATTTTATGTTATATTTATATAGATCAAATTTTACATAAATTAAAATATATAAAAATTCAATCGTTAAATATATACTAATATAAATAATATTTTAAATTAATCTAGTAGAAGATATGGAAATATAGGCTGCCTTCATAAATAGGAAAACTAATCTTAGAAGATTGAGGGAAATCATATCTTATAAAATTAGATTGGATTTGATTATGTAAATTGAATATTGAATATTATAAATTCCTTGATTTATGAGATAGGTTAATCTCGTCTGTCGATGTAATTTGATATAGATCGTCGGTTTTGGAGAAAAAAACTATAAATAGAGAGTCCCCTCACTTGTAATTCATTCCATTCTTTATTGTTGCTTGTATTCTTTGAGAAAAAGTAATACAATTGAGAGCATTTTACTCAAATACCTCTCGTGCTTTGTTTTTTGTGGCTTTCTATTCTTTTGTGTCTTCTTTTGCCTAGAGTTGCTTCCTCTATATAAATTGATGCCTTAGAGAAATTCTTTGTAAAAATTCATTTTATGGTGGTTAGGCTGACTTAGACGTGTTTGAACTGAAAGGATCGTCTAAGACTGCACGAATTGTGAGACATTCTAGACCCTGACAATTGCACGATATTGAGATGAATTTGATATATACTTTAGTTATTGGAAGTGTTGTGATAACATGAAAATCCTAAATCCTAAATAAGTGCTCTTGATAGCACTACGGGGTTCCTGATAGCATATTCATGCTTATGTTTGCATTACAATACCCATGACTACATATTTGTGCCTAGTTATGCATTTTGGTGTCTTTGATTACATTTTGATACTTTTATACGACACGATAGTATTTTCTGGTGTGGTATAGTTATCCAAGTATTCAAAATTTATTTACTAATGTTCATCGGACTATTGAATTAATAGAAAAGGGAAATGACTGTTAATTATTAGGTGACTATATTCAAAGAATATATGATGAATAGATGCTATGAATTTGATATTTTTAAATGGTTAAATGTTAAATTGATTATACATATAGTATTGAAAAGTTGATATTGAATTGAATTGAATTGATTAAAATACAATTGGACATGTTTTATGTAGGTTTGGAAGTGTGCAGATGTACTAAAAATGCAAATGGTTGGAAAGATTGATTATGAATCTAGTTGATATGCTTACAAAATAAATATGTGAGAATAACATGAAAATAGTTAGTATGGTGGCACATGATTATGATTTGACTACTTTGATCTTACTATGCCAATGTACTAATTTGTGGTTGTTTTGTGAATTTGTACAAAAGAGCTTATGGAGGTCAAAGAAATGTTATGTCATGCTTTTTTTGTGTCTTATTTGATTAAATTGGTATAAAATTTAGGTAAGTTAAGTTAGATTTCGTATGAACTTATTAAACATACAAAATGCTTATTCTATTTTGTTTTTTATTTTCTGTAGTTGTTATATTATGGAATGAAAAGACCAGATCAACACAGAGCTGACACTACATAGTTTTCGTTTTGATAGACTTCCATTCGTTTGAACTTAATTATATGTGACATACGTCTAGGAGCACCTTGTTATTTTTAATGTCCAAGTATGTTTCGAGACATACTTGCTTTTAACACTTATGCCAAATTGCATGCTTCTTGGTTTATATGTATGGTTTGGAAATCCTGCAAGAAATTTATGCATCATCAGTTTGTTAAATGGGTGGTATGGAATTATGAATGGTATCTATATATATATATATAACATGGTAGAATGTGTATGTTTAGTACCTATTGATGCAAGAATGAACATTTTTTAATTGAGAAATGGAATAGTTTAAATTCATGTAATTGTGCATATAACTTTGTTGTGATTTGGTGTCAAATGTAGCATATTGGTAATGTAGCATATTGGTTTTATGATTTGATTAGTTGATTATAAGTTATGTTTTGGCATGGTATTGGTATGGTTTGAACATGTTATAATGGTTGAAATGCATTTTAGGTCACTTTTAAAGGTTGGATTTGTATCATGTACCAAAATGATCTATTTTTGTATCATACGGATTAACACACGACCATGTGTCCCAACTAGGTTAGTCCTATGCCTATGTAGGTATTGTAGATTTGGTCATTTTTAATATACACGGCTACACTTTGTTACATGACTTAATCACACAGTCGTGTGACTTTTGATGAAATTTTGCAATTTGAACCACATGACTACAGTGAGTTACACAGTTGTGTGACCCCTATTTTACATTTTTTCATTAACTTTTGAATATGTTGCAATTTGATCCCTATTCATTCTTGAGGTAACTTTAGGGCTCTCATAAGTTCAATTAAGACTCGAATCTAATTATATATTATAACATTTGTGTGTTTAAGATATAATTAATTATTTAAAGAACAATTTATAATATAATTGATCTGTAATTTTGAAAATATTGCAAATTAGTCCTAGTCAAATTCTGGATTGGTAGCATAAAGCTTGAGAAATGTTGTATTTGATGATTATGAATTGAATTGACTATGATTGTAAGACTATATGATTAATTTGAATGATAATCGAGTATTTATGAAGTAATTTCATGTTTATTTAAAATAATTTATATGAACTGAACGCGTTTTGTTTTAATGGTGATTGTAGCATTTCGTAGCTCGAGTTCAATGTCCGGACCGAGTAATTTTGGAAAAAAATCTGATTTAAAAATGATTTTCTTACATTGCGAAAAGTTAAAATTTTGAAAACCGACCTGATTTGTAATATTTATAACAATAAACCCTAATTGAATTCATACGTGATATTTCGTAGCTCACTATATACACATACATATACACATATATAAATAGAATTCAAACCATCAAATAGCATAACAATTCTAATACGAACTTACCTAAACGAAACAACAACAAGCACTACACCGAGGACCTCAAAAATTTTCCCCTTTCCGCGATTATCGACCAATTGATCTGTTTCTTAATCTATATATAATAATGTAGCTCAATTAATTAATTCAATGCCTTTAAATAGTTAAATTCATGTATTTGAACGTTTAATGATATTTTACATTATTACTCTAAACTTTTGTTTTTTATTCAATTTAATCTTTAAAATCAAAACTTATACAATTATCACAATTAAGCCCCAAAACACCCATTCGAATTTTTACTTACAGCTCATAATTATTGAAATTTCACAAGAATTTCACGCTAAATTTTATTATTTTATCAATTTAATCTCTAAACTTAAAACTAACCAAAATCACTTTACAAAATAATCCTATTTAACAACTAAACCTATAAATATTTTATTCAACTTCATAAACACTTAGAAACCATCAATGGAAAATTTTAAAACCTTTAACAATTTTACGAATTAATCTGTAGGTTAGCTAAATTAAGCTACAGTGATTTTAAAAACATAAAAATTACTAAAAACGAGATTGAAATCAACTTACATGCAAAGAGTTTTGGTGGCCGAAATTAAGGAAGCTTAACAATGGTGTTTTTGAAGGTTGGTTTCGGTGATGAAACACCAAATGAAAAAAATGGTAAGTTAATTTCATATTTTTACTTTTATTTTTATTATTGTTGAAGCCCAATTTTGATCGGGCCCAACTTGGATCAAAATCTTAATTTTAAATTAAGTTTGAATTGATTTTAAATTTAAACTTGTTTTAAATTTAAATACATTTAGAATAGTTTTAAACTTAAAATCAAAATTATAATGTCCAAGTTACATGTCCAAAAGGGGTCCAAATCTACAAGCCCAAATTGGGGCCCAAGCATAAATACAATCCCAAAGCCCAATTACAAATGACCTAAAAAGGCCTAAAATCCAGAATTCCACTTGTGCTGCTGCCACCTTTCATAGCCAATCAAAAGCTGCCACGTCAGCAATTTCACCACCATTTTCAATCACCATCACTAGCAACCTGCCACGGTAAGTTGAGACCTACAAAGAAGAAAGGAGACTTGATTTTTAGTGGAAAAGGACAAGTTGCAATGATTGTAACTTGGTTATAAAAACCAAATTTCAAACAATTGTAAAGGGGGGGTTGAACACAAAAAGGAGCTAATACAGAGAAATAAATTTTGAGTGTTGAATACATACAAGTCCACTCTTGTAATTACTAGAATTTTCGTAATTGAATGCGAAAGCAAGCAGAGAACAAGCCAAGAGTTTCAAAGTTTCCAGACAGTAAAGCCATTCAGGTACTTTTAATCAATGTCTATTGCCATTTATGGTTTCACGTCCTTAAGCCTTTCTGTTTCAAAATATACATAAATACATGTATTAAATACCTCTGTCATCATCCATTACTCTTCTTTTGGTTTCCAGAAAAACAATAAATAGTTATTAACAATAATATTAATAAATGCATTTAATGGCAATAATAAATATGACATTCATAATAATAATAATAATAATAATATATATTAATTTAAAAAAAAAAGAATCGAAAGGTCAGAATTTCAACCTGTTTGCGCCGTCGCCGGAGTGGCCGATTGGATCCTCCGACCGTCAACGATTCCATCACGTCGGGTTCCTGCAATGACACTTTTAACAGTTTTTTTTAAACTAAGAAGAATGAACAAAGATGAGCATCCAAAGATTTTAATAATAAAGAACGAATGAAGTTTTAAAAAAAATGGGTTTGGAAATAAAATGGAGTAATGAGGAAAACGTTTTGGAATTTCCAGATCTGATTAACCCAGATCTGGAATTTAATGAACGAAAATGGGACTTTAAGATGAAGAAAAAAAAAAGAAAAAGAAGGGACATTCGAACTCACCGACGACCGGAGATCTGCGACGGCGGCGCGTTGAGGACGGTGACGGACCCAAGGTGGATGCCGGCAACATGAAATAGCCGGGCGTGACGGGCGTGAGGCCCTACACGCAGGGCGAGCACCGACCAACGGTGACCGAAGCTATGGCCGGCCATAGGGGCTCCAAGAGAGAAAGGAGAGAGAGTGAATTTTTTTTTGATTTCTGACAGAAAGAATGGAATAAATTGAAAATAAAAGGGTTGAGGGGGGCTTTTATATTAGACTAAAACAGCACCGTTTTGGCCTAAGCCTTTAAGCCTCAAAACGGCGTCATTTTGCTTAATAACCTTGGATCGTCTGACCCGACCCGACCCAAGACTCAGGATCCGCGTGTTTTTTAAAAATGGGTTATTTATGTTCTTGGTCCTTCCGCTTTTTTCTAAATTTTCAATCAAGTCCTCTTTATACTTTTAATTATTTATAATTTGGCCCAATAATTTTGTTTACTTTTCAATTTAATCCTTTGACATTTTGAATGCACCAGAGGCTGTCACGTGTCACTGTTTCGGCTTATTTATGCATTTGATCCTTTTTATTTTTAATTTGTTATAATTTGGTCCTTAAATCAATTTCTGTTTAATTACACAATTGGCCCAGGAATTTTTCAAGATTTACAAATTATTTCTTTAACTTCTGGATGCCTGTGGGGCTGCCACGTGTCACCCATTCTTTGGTTTTATTGTTTTACAGGTCCTTGAAGTGTCCAAAAATTACATTTTAACCCTAAAACTTCCCAAAATTACCATTTTACCCCCAAACTTTTCAAAATTCTATTTTTAACCCCGATTTCACCAAAAATCACCATTTCACCCTCGAATTTTCAAAAATCTCATTTTTAATCCCGATTTTACCAAAAATGACCATTTTACCCTCGAACCTTTTGAAATCCCATTTTAACCCTAATTTTTTCCAAAAACCACATTTTTTACCCTCAAAAGTCAAAATTACCGTTTTGCCCCCGAGCATCCAAAGGTCTCGTTTTCAATCCCGATCGTGTCGTTTTTCTTCCTCATCATTATTTGCATTTATTTTAATCATTATGCACCTGCATTTTATATTTTCGCATGTTATTTATTTTGTTTATTATCTTGCTTCGTATTTAATTTCTCTTATTAATTGTCATTCGATATCTTAAACTTACATGCTCATTTTCAAAGTAATTTTAAAGAGGAGGCAATGTTCCTCTCGTGTGAAAGCTTCGAGAAATCATGCCCTAACGTGTCGGGTGTGATTCTTCGTATAACTCACACGCGTCGAATATCCTCTTTTAAGATTTTTATGCCTGTTAACTCCGAGATTCCGAGAACATCGTGTCCTAACGGGTTGGTCACGATTTTAATTCTCCGCGAAAATCGAAGTAAACGGGTATTCCATATTTGAATCTTTTAAACTATGTGTCCGAAGATTGCATTTTAAATTCAATACGAAATGTTCAAATTCTCAAAACATATATCTATATATATCACGAGTGATTTAGAAACAAAACAAGGCAATGTTCTTTCGAGTGAAAACCTCGAGAAATCGCGCTCTAACGTGTCGAGTGTGATTCTCGTAATTCACGCAAATCGAATACCCTTTTCAAAAGTTTTCAAAACGCTCTTCAATCTTATATATTTATATACAAAGGATTTTGAGACCAAAGAAAAGAAACAATGTTCTTTCGTGTGAAGACCTCGAAACACCATGCCCTAACGTGCTGGGTATGAGTTTCGTATAATTCATGCGATAGAATCCTCTCTTTAAAAATTTCTCGAAATGTCTTTCAATTTTGAAACTCCGAGAATATAGTGCCCTAATGTGTTGGACACGACTTTCAGTTCTCATAAAGGATCGAAATAAGGGGACCAATTTTCCTTAAAAGCTGTCCTTTGAAATTATACAAAGCTTTCTAAAATAAATATTGCATTTTAAACTTTACTCGAATTTTCATTGTTTTCATAAAACAAGACCCGAAAATAATCATGTGGTACCAATTCTGGGCGTATGAGGGTGCTAATCCTTCCTCGTGTGTAACCGACTCCCGAACCTGTTTCTCTGGCTTTCGAAGACCAACTTTCTAAAACGTTTTTAAACGTTTTGTGGTGATCCAATCACACCCGAAATAAAAGATTGGTGGCGACTCCCTTTTTGTTCCCATTTTCCAAACTTTAAAATGATTTTTCGAAGCCCCGTTCTTGATGTGGTTTTGACAATTATTTTTTAACTTCAATAATATATAAAATACAACCAAAATGTCCACTAATATTTATGAACTTGATTTATGAAAACGAGGTCCCAATATCTTATTTTTCAAAACCACTAACTTTTAGTACGCACCACTTGTACCTTAACTAACTAACTAACCAATTAACAAAAACTATCCGATTAAAATTCAATAAAACACTATAATAAACTCGTAAATGTTATTAAATAATATTTACTGACTCGATCATCAAAATACGAAGTTTCAAAATAGCCGTTTTCGATACCACTGAAAAAACGAGTTGTTACAAGCTTTAACATTATTAAGAAATAGGATAAATAGGTTCATCCATAATTACTTATTCTCACATGTTAGTTGTTTAAAACGCGTAGATTCTGAATTGGTTGAAAAGTCATGAGGCTAGCTATCTTCGATTGTTTTCAGTGTCATTTGTACTTGATTATTATGTTGTACATAAATACTTCATTAGAAGCGTATTTTGTAATATTGAGTGGCATGTTTAAATCCATTTGATTTTTCTTAGCAAATGATTGCTCCCTTCCATCTTTGAATGAGTTTTTCTATGTATTTAAGGCTAAATGAATTTAAGTTTTGTTTTATAATGCTTTTAGATATGTTGAAATAATATGACGATGTTTGAGTAAAATTTTAAGTGGTTTTGGACTGATTTTTGTTCAAGGGAACCCAGGTTCTAGTACCTAATTAAAGGGTAATGGAACATGGTTTGAGAATAATTGAAATGCTATAGTAACAGGCCTAGGTGCTGATACCTTAAGTACCGATACCTAGTTCCTGGGCAAGTTTTGATCGTTTTGAGCTTATCGGAGCTCGTACTTGATTTTGGACACCTTTGATCATTCACAGAAAATTTTTATATGATTTTTAGATGATTTTAAAACCCTCAAAATAATTTTATCCAATTTTGATAGTTTTATTAAATTGTTTTAAAATTTGAAGTTATTAAAAAATCTTTTGTCTTTCTAAACCGAATGACCTCGATTTAAACCGATAAACTTCCAACACTTAGTTTATGTTTTAGATTTTCCCAAGCATGTATTTAATGACTCGAAATGTTTTTTAGCATATTTGAATCTTTCTAAAATTTTCCAATTTAATTTAAAAAACACTAATACGTTGCGAAACGAATTTGTTTATAAAAGAAAATTTTGGGTTTTATTTAAAATTATTTGAAGTTCTATTTAAAATATTGAAAATTTTAGTAATGTTTTTTTTTTTTTTGCAAGACGGTATGTGTAATTTTAAATGTTACAAAAATATTTAAAAGCGAACCAACAATAAATTAAAAACATGAATAATTAACCTAACAAGATGTTTAAATGAAATTATAAACATTCCATAATATCTTATATTATGTCTTAAATATATAAATGTCATGTGAATTAATTATTCTTTTGATATATGTACAATCATGCGTTTAAATATTTTAATGTAAATTAAACTTTAAAATATTTTAAAAAATTAATTATGTTTATTAAAATTTTATTTTAATTAATTTATTATTTTAAATTAATTTACTTTTTACAGAGTGGTGAATGCAAATTTTTTAACAGGACCAGAATTTAATTATAATTTTTCTTGAAATCAAAATATAAGTTTATAATTTTATTATTTTTGAAGGGATTAAATAATTTTTATTTTTAAGAGGTTAAAAATGTAATTTAATTATATATTAATTTATAATTTCTTTATTTATAAGAAGATTGAATTGAAAATTTTTGTAAAAGTGCAATTTCTTTATATATTAATTTATAGTTTTTTTATCTGATTTGTCATTTTTTTATTAAAAAGATATAAGAATTATATGGAATCACAGTTTCATACCATCTTTTTTCCATTGAAATAAAATTTAATATTGTTTTCGTAACTTAAAAAAGAAGAAGTTCAATTATATTTATTACTTTTATGTTTAAAATTACTTAAAATAATTTTTTTTCGCAAAAGCTAAACAATATAGATTTATAATCTTATTAAAGAACGCATAGTTTTATAATATAATCATATATTAGAAGCCATATAAAAATGCAAAATAATATTATTTACAAATTTTATAAAAATTATAAAATAATTTGTTGAAGCCCAATTTTGACCGAGCCTCACACCAAATCCAACTTTTAATTTAAAATTTTAAATTATTTTAAATTCGAATTTATTTTAAATTTAAAATTATTTTGAATTAAAAATTATTAATATTAAAAGTCTAAACACAAACCCAATGTCCATTTTACAAGCCTTTGACCCAATTACAAATTGGACCCGAATGCTAATCTAAGCCCAAATTCTAAAAGACCCAAACAAGCTCAAATCGGGGGCCCAATCTCAATTGGCCTAAAAGGACCTAAACCTAAACAAGCTCTGATCTGCTACCAACTTGCACTGTTGTTGCCTTCATTTCAGCCACTGGTATGTTGCCACGTCAGCAACACAGCAACTTACTAACAACTTGCTCCTGCACCACTGTCACTGCCACAACCACCACTGCAACCTGCAAAAAAAAGATGTACATTTAGTTGCATAAGACAAAAGGAAATCATTGTAACACTGGTTATAAAAACTAGATTCAAACATTTGTATAAGGGCCCTTTTTTTTTGTTTTTGAACACCAGAGATTAATACAAAAGACAGAAGCTTTTATTAAGAAATTAGTACAACAAGAAGCATCCAATATCAAGCAGTAGACAGAATATCATGCCTTCTCAGATTCGGTATTAGCAAGGTATTAACTTTAAATACATGCACACTTATTTGTTATTTATTATTTTGAATGTATGAAAAGAGAACCTTTCATATTTGGTGTGTGTAGATATACATCATTTATTGAATGTTTATTATCGACTGTTAGCATTTACTTTGAAATAAATGTTAACAATAATAATAATAATATTAATAGTAACATTAATGGTAAAAAAAAGGAAAAGGAAAGGGCGATTAGGGTTACTGTCCCTTTGATTGCACCACCGTCAGAATCGATCGATGCCTTCCCCACGACACCGTCATCGCCATGATCGAGAAAGGAGAAAATTTTCATGAAAAAGAAAAAAGGGTTAAAGTTTTTAAAAGATCTGGACTTTAGTCCAGATCTGGGTTTAATAAAGAGGGAAAAAGTTTTTTTTTTAAACATCAAAACAAAGATAAAAAAGAAGGAAGAATCAAAAAATGAAAGATTAAACTTTGAGTCGAAATATGAGGTTTACAAACCCAGATTTGGATTTCTAAGATCTTTTTAAAAAAGGTAGAAAACAAACGAAAAGAGAGGGACTTTCGGCCTACCTGTCGGCGCGTGGGCGGATCTGGACGGCGCATGGATGCACGTGCGATGACCAGCGACTTGGGCGACATGGGGCGACAGCGCGTCGCATGCATGGCAGCCAACCGCCGCCGGTGCACCGGCCGAAGCCATGGCCGGTCCTTGAGAGCTTAAGAGAGAAAGAGAGAATTTTGAAATGTTTTTTGTAAAAAGAAGAAAGTACATATGACTAATTTGGGCTATATATAAGCTTCTAAAACGGCGTCGTTTTGGAGGCTGAGTTTCAGCCTCAAAACGGGGTCGTTTTGAGCTTTGACCCATGGTCACCTGATTTTGACTCGATCCGCTCCACAGGATCCGCGTGTTTTCAACTTTTGGGATATTCACCACTTTGGTCCTTCTGCTTTATTTCCAATTTTTAATCAGGTCCTTTCTATATTTTTAATTAATTATAAATTCGTCCAATAGTTCTCGATGCTTTTCAATTTACTCCCTTGCCCTTTTAAAGCCCAGAAACTGCCATGTGTCAATATTTTGGTTTATTTACACAATTGGTCCTCCCCTTTCATTTTTGTTTCAATTTTGTCCTTAAATCAAGTTCGATTAAATTATAAAATTGGCCCAGAAATTTTAAATGATTTTCAAATTAATCATTTGACTTCAAGATGCCTGGGAGGTTACCACGTGTTACTTATTTTTGGTTTTATTGCCCCGCAGGTCCCTAAACTATCTAAAAATCATGTTTTAACCCTAAACTTTTCAAAAATTACATTTTAACCCCCCAAACTTTCCTAAAATTACATTTTGACCCTCGAACTTCTTAAAATTACATTTTAACCTCAAACTTTTCAAAATTCCATTTTTAACCCTAATTTTTCCAAAAATTACTATTTTACCCTCAAATGTCCAAAAATTTAATTTTTAACCCCAAAACTTTTGAAAATTATCATTTACCTCCGAACTTTCCAAAATTCCATTTTTGACCTTGATTTTTCCAAAAATTACTATTTTACCCCTAAATGTCCAAAAATTCCATTTTTGATCCTAAACTTCCAAAAATTACCATTTTACCCCTGAATGTCTAAAAAATCCATTTTTTTACCTCGAACCTTCCAAAAATTACCATTTTTCCCTCGAAGATCCAAAATTACCGTTTTACCCCTCGAGTATCCAAAAATCTCATTTTTAACTCCGATTGTTTTATTATTCTTCCTCATCAATATTTGCATTTAATTTTTAATCATTATGCGTTCGTATTTTGTATTTTTGATTTTGCATATAATTTATCTGCTTAATTGTTTTGCTTTATATTATCTAACATCCAATATTAACTGCTCATTCATATCAAACTCACATATTTGTTTTCAAAATCGTTTTCATAAAAACTTTAAAATCAAGGCAATATTATTTTATTTTGAGTTTTGAAAATTTGTGCATTAACTTACTAGGCACGATTTTTCTTCAAATCGGAATAATCGGATATCCTTAAATCGAGGTAATGTTTCTTTATCTCTGATTTTGAAAATTTGTACCTAAACTTACTATGTGCGACTTTTTCAAAACGAGATAATCAAACATCCTTTTCCAAAGTTAAAAAAAAATTACGACAAAGGAAAGCTCGTTATTTCTGGATCTCGAAATGTTATGTCCTAACTCACTGGACGTGACTTTCTTTCTCGATCACTTTGAAATAGTGGGACTTCCAAACAAAATCAACTTCTTTTAAACGTAACTCATGCATTCAAGGATCGTATTTTTAAACTTTATTCGAGTTTTCAAAATTTTACAAACAAGACCCTAAGATAATCAAAGTGGTACCAATTTTGGGCGTATGAGGGTGCTAACCCTTCCTCATGCGTAACCGACTCCCGAACCTATTTTCTAGATTGCGAAGAGCAAAATATTTTTCAAAATGGATTTTAAACGTTTTGTGGTAATTCAATCATACCGTGTAAAAAGATTGGTGGTGACTCCTATTTTCCAATTTTAATTTTTGAAACGCGTCGTTTTCAAAATAGATGGTTTCGACATAATTTAATATATTTTAATTTAAATATACAATCAAATTCGTACATTATTTATTCTAATTAATGATAATTTGACGCACTATTTTCCCTCTTCTCTAGACTTGAACTTGGATTGAAAGGGTTTTAATGAAGTACATTTTTTTAATAAAATCGAGTTTTTTAATCAATTATTTTAAAAAAAATGAACAAGAATTTTTTTTAATATATTGGTGTGATTACAAGTAGTATCTGTTAATATTTTTTAACCCTTTGACAACGTACACACACCTTGTATACATAGGCGCTCGAACCCGGGACCCCTAATCTTTTCCACTAGAACCACTTGTTGGATTAAAAAAGAACAAGATTATATGAGGATGTTATAGTACATAAATAAATAAGTTAAGCTGCATTGTCTTGCTTTAGCATTAAGGACAAAGTGATTACAGAATTTTGTGAGCACCGAATCTCAAAATATTACCTAATTTTTAATTGATTTCCAAAATTCCATGAGCTTTTCATTTGTCTTATATGGCGTAAACTTCACAAGTCACAAATTAATATTAAATGTTGTTCGTACTCAAATCCAATTTTAAATTTCAAGTTCCACATTCATTTGAGATTAAAAAAAAATCAAGTTGGAACAATCGAGCTTGTTTATTTGTTAAAACCTAACTCATTCCCGAATGTCGACTTCAAATTTATTCTTCGGTTTAGGTTTAAATCTAACATTTCCATTATTAATTAATTTTTTTATTAAACTTTTAAGTCTTTGGAGCCAAATTTTATGATAATGAATGAGTAGACAAACACTTAATATATAATTTAATATTCGAGTTTGATATTATTTTTAATATTATATCTGTGTTCCTTTCAATATAATATTTGTATTTGTTAGAAGTTACATATTTTGATAATTGGTGTGGCTAAGGGATTGATAGTAGTCCGGACCTTTTAAAATGAAAAAAAATTATCATTTAGACCCTTTAATTTTTTAAATTAATAAATATAAAAGTATAGTTTGATCTCCTAAAAAATGATAAAAAAATTAATTTAATCATTTAAAAATTATAAAGATATAGACTATTAAAATGATGAAATTATATTTTTATTATCGTAAAAATTACAATTTGATTTCAACTGTTAAAAAAGCTTTTTGGCTTCGTTCGTGATTTTGATACAAAAAATTATTGTATTATTTTTTAATGTTTAATTCAGATTTTAAGGTTAATTTGATAAAAGAATCAACAAAAGCATCGCCATTATCTTTAGATACCAAAATGTGTAACCTTTGCTAAATATAATACCAAATTGAAGAAAATATGTATCGATGTATTAAACTAAGGGTTGGCATTTGGTACATTAGCAGTGTATTTTTATTTTACATACAATCTTAAAAAATTATCGTGTTTTTTTAATATTTTACTATATCTTTATAGAAAACTTGTAAATCATTTAACCTTACTTGTGGAGTGTAAAAACTTTATTGGTAGTATACCAAATAATTTTCCTTAAATTAATAGTAGCATAATAAAGAAAATAAAAAAAAATCAAAGGATAGGAAAATATAAAAAAGTTAAGGAAATATGAAATAATAACATAAAATCAAAGAAGAAAAAGGAAGTTAAGGGAGAGAAATTTAAGCGAAAAAGCATTCAATATAAATATTTTTTTCCAATTATAGTTAACATGAAAGAGAATACTCAAATAAGAAATATCAATTGGATAATAAAAGTCTAACAACAATACGATTGTCGCAACTTAAACTCAAATTATATCTGAAACAATGAACACTCTTGATTATCAAATCAACAGAAAGGATTCGATAAAAAATATATTTTACATCTTAGAAAGGTTCTACTTTCCTTTCACTAGTACTAAAAAATTTTAGGGAAAGCAAGTAATATTGAGTTTCTCCTATTTGAACGAGTTTTTTCCTTTGGTTTACATCAAAATGTGGCTAAATCTATAACTCAGACAATAACTAAGCTTGAGCTAGAAATTTGCTAGCTTTGACAATTACAGTGGAGGCAAGGAAAATTGCAATGCAACACTTGAATGGATTCTGAATCGTATATGTAAATTTACAGTTGAAATTACAACAAATACAAGTTCCCTTGCTGCAGATTCAAGCAGAAGCTAAATCTCCACAACCAACCGCTATAAACAAAGACAAAGACGATATTCCGATTTGGATGTATCGTAATCGAAATATCATACTTAAACCATTGTCATTTTTGTTTTCTGGTGTGTTCCAATATATATTAGTATGAAGCAGCATACAAGGGAAAGCAAAAGTGCCACACCCCGCCCTCCTATAAGTCCTGCAAGAATAACCATCACAAGCAGAACCATGTACCCTGAATTCCTTTTTCTAACAATCTCCGGTCCTGGTTCAACCTGCAAGTGTTGATCTCCTCCTTCAGTCTCTGATTCATCTTCTTCATTCACTACTTGATTACTTGATTCTTCATCCTTCTTGTTGTTACTCTTCCCTTGCTTCTTCCTCTTTTCATGACGCAACTTCTTTGGAACAAATTTCTTGATTAAACTTGTTTTGAATCTTGCACTCCGACTACGCTCACTCTTACATGTTATGATCGCGCTTTCCCTTCTTATCTCTTCTTTCAATTCGATAACCTCGCAAGGATCAGGGAAGTCAGTTCTCCGATTACGCTCACTGTTACATGTTATGATTGCGGTTTCCCTTCTTATCCCATCTTTCAATTCGATAACCTCGCAAGGACCAGGGAAGTCGGTTCCTTGTTGTTTCTCAACCAATTCATCTGCTCTTGATTTCAAACCCTTTCGAATCCAAGAATCGAAGAAAAGGGTCTTGGATTGGGGTCTCAAGAAACCCAGAAAATGGGTGCCAACAAACTCTATTGCCACAAGTAACAACGCAGCCATCATGATCAAAACCGCAAGATTTCTGGTACTAACAGCCAGAGCCACCATTAAAGAAATTTTAAACACGAGATGCAGGCCAATCTTCTCACCATCCCCTTCTCTCGTAATTATTACTAATTCGCCATCATCCATGTCAGGAAATTGTAGCTCTTCATTGCAGGGAGGGGAAGGGATTAGGATCTGGGGAACGGATTTCCTTTTAGAGGACTTCCGCAAGCGATCACGGTTCTTAACGAACAGATCGATGAGGGATGTTGGGAACCCAGTCTCCACCACAAGGGATCCGCCGCGTTTGGGGGATTGGTGGAGGCCGGCAACCAGCCGTGAGATACGGGTTACTTTGGCTTTCTTCCATGGAAAATGCATGGTGAAAAAAGAAAAAAAGAAAACCCAAAACAAACACTGGGTTTTCTTTCTCTATTACTGAATTTCTTCGTGATGCAGGGAAATAGAATCAAAATAGAAACAGAAAAGAAATGGAAAAGAGCAATTACATGAAGACGAAGATGATAATGAAGGTGAAGCCGAAGATGATTAATGATGTTTTAAAGCACGGCTGAAGAGCAGGAGACAGGAAAGTAGAATACGCGTGGGGAAGATGGGTTTGGTTTCAGAGGAAAGTGGAGACTGAAGAAAGGGATTTTATGTATTTGTTTTATTTTATATTATAATTGAATAGGAGAAATGAAAGGAGACGGAATGATGTTACTTGTTATGATTGTTACATTAATTTCTAAAGATGAATTATTTTTACTAAATTTAACTTTAAAAAAATATTTTACTAAAATTTCAAACTTTACCAATCTTGTTAATAAATACTTCAAAGTTCACTTTTTTAAAATGAAAAAGTTCACCTACTTTGACATATCAAGTTATTTTGTTTTTTTTTTTTTTAACATAATACTGAAATTTCATTGTTATAAGAAAATGTACAAGGCACCAAGACATCATTAAAGATGGTTAACATATCTAACAATGAAAACCAACCGAGGCGGGAAGGAGACCCATGCTAAGTCAAAGCTTTGCCAAAACTAAGTCCGCCACTATCCCTTCAAATGCGTGAATGAAGAATAGGGGAGGAATCAAGCCTCGGTCAAGGGTGCCAGACATCAAGCCGAGGGCCCTAATCATTGATTCTTATTTCCATAAAGGCCTTTGTACAAGTGGGTAGAAGCCAAACTTGCAACAAACCAAAACATGGCTAAGGCATAAAGTAGAAAACAAAAATAAAAGAAACTAGATCATAGCTCTCCTACAACCATAAGTTTGGAGCATAGACAAGTCAAATTTAGGTTGTGTTTAGTATTGTTTTTAAGAAGTATTTTTGGGAGAAAAGCAAATAAGCTGTTTTTTTGAAAGAGAAAATATTTCTCTCAATTCAAAAGTTGACCAAAAGTTGAAAAATTTTAATTTTTTTCCAAAAGTGTTTCTTTTCCCAAAAACACTTTTGAGAAACAATGCTAAATTAAGCTTAACCTGAGCAACATAACCTGATCGGAGAAGAAAAAACCTTCTGTTGGAATAGATAGTTGATAACTTAGAGAAACAAAGTGCTTGGACGGAACTGATGGTTGCAGTGCGAACTGAAAGTGACACTGTAATAAGAAGAAAAACAAGAACACACAAGGTGTTTATGCAATTCGATTTCTCTATGTTTGCAATGCTGAGCTCAGTGAGTAAATCCATATATTTCAATCCAGTACAATTAGTGATTCAAGTCCTATCACACCCCAATATAATAACATCACTTTTATACCTAAAGATCTAAATCATTCACTTATAAGTTTTCCCTTGAAAAGTTAGATTGTAAAACTAAGCAACAAACTTGTTTTATTATTTTAATGCACTCACAAGAATACGTTCCTAAATGAACAAATAGTTGCTCCCAATACTTAGTACAAAACCTATACAAATGTCCCAAATATATAAGAGTTTCGAAACTTGCTAATATACTAGATCAATTACAATCTAATCCCCTACTAATAGTAGCTAAACTAGAAAATATAATAAAATGATAAAGACCAATATTGTAACTAAAGTTGATCGTGAGCCGAGTTGGGCCGGGCTTTAACAAAATTTTAGATCCAATTACTAGGCTTGAGCCCGGCCCGACCCGAAAATGGGCCTAAAATTTTGTCCAAGCCCGATTCGAATTATAGAAGTCAAGTCCGAGCCCGATCCAACCCGATCCATATTAATTTTTTGGATTATTTTATTACATACAACAAATTTAAAAGATATATAATATCTCAAATGCACTTAAAAATATTAAAACAAATATTAAAAAATAAACAAATTTAAAATACATTAAAAATACTTTATGTTAAGATAATTGCAAATAAAATAGTAAAAAAATTAACAATAAAATATAAGTTGTACAATATTCAAATAATATTAAAAAAAAGCGAAACAATAGTAAAAACGCATAAAAATAACATCCAAACAACAAAAATAACAACCAAAACAGCAGTAAAAATAACAACAAAACAACAATAACAACAATAAAAATAGCAACAAAAACAAAAATAAAAATAACAGCAAAAATAACAACAAAAATAATAGCAAAAACAGCACCAAAACAGTAAAAAATAACATCAAAATAGCAAAAAATAGCAACAAAAATAGTAAAAAAACAGCATCAAAATAACAATATAATTTTTTTATTAAAAATGGTTAATTTATCGGGCCGGGTTCGAGTCAAAAAACTTTTGCCTAAGGCCCAACCCATTTAGAAAATAGGCCTAATTTTTTGTTCAAGCCCATTTTTCGAGTCTATATTTTAGTCCAAACCCTTCCATTTTTTGTAACACACCAGACCTGATCCCTCAAAAAGATTCAAGTATGACGTGTCATTACTTACAACTATTTCAAGTGTAAACCTTGTAAAACTGAAGTGTTTGCATTATCTTTAATACAATGAAGTCTTATACTAAACCTTTAACATTATCGGGTGTGGCACTACCAATAAAGTTTGTAGACTTCACAAGCAGAGTCAGAGAGTTAACAAGTATCCTATAGGAATATAGTAAAATGTTAAAAAAAAAATATTTAAAAAATAAATACATGTCAATTTCTTAATACTGAAATAAAAAAAAAAATACACTTTTAGTGCAACAAATACTAACCCTTTAAAAAATATGTGTTAAAAAATTTGAAACATGTTTTACAATAGAGTTAATTTTTCAAAACAAAGGTTTTTAACAAAAACAGTTTAAAAACAAAATTTTAAAAAATTAATGTGAAATATTTTAATGTTAATAATTGTTTAAATTTTTAATAATGCTTAAAGCTTGAGAAATATATATTCAAAAAGATTTAAAAATATATTACTTAGAAATTTAAATTTGTATGTATTAAAAACATTAATTTAATTCATATTATTTTAGAAAATAATAAGATTTATTATCAAAGAAAAACTTTTTTTAGTTCAGTTTTTAAATAATATTACTTTTTATCAAATATTAAATAAATTTTATTTTTAAGTCACAATTTTAAAATTTTAAAAAATATTTTTTTGAAATTTTTATTGATTATATATTTGTTTTGAAGTTTTGAACATTAATAAAAAAATATAAAATTTACGTATTGAAATCAAAATTTTATAAGAGCAATATTAAAATCAATATTTAATTACTAAAAATTCAATGTTCGAATATTTTTTTTTGAAGCTTTAAACACTATTAAAATATTTTACAATGTTAAGCAATGATTTTATAAAATGTTCTGTAATAATTTTACAATAAGTTAACGTTAGTATAAATTTTTTATACTATTATTTATAATTATATAATTACATTTGATTCATACGGAAACTAATATATATAGAAAAATTATTTGAAATGCTATCATTGGAATTTTTAGACTCCATTAATAGGATGAGGGGATTGACAAGATATTAAAAATATATATATATTTTAAAAAATAGACACATGTCGAAATTTTCAAAATTGTATGGGGAATAAAAAAATACTAAATACTGAATATCTTGACAAAAGATACAGAAAATAGACACATGAGTTGAATCCATTCTTTTGAAAAGAAAATTATTACTACGTTTATTTACACCAAAGAAGCACTGAATATCTAGACAAAGATACAGAAAATAAGCAATGCAAGTACTAAGTACCATTTTTGAACTTCATCGAGGATTTAGTTCAGAAATTGAAGCCTCATTGACAGAGACTTGGATGGCTTCTCCTTTCGATTGATTAGAGGGTGATACTGAATCAGGCTTCTTTTCTTTCTCCCCCGTGGAATGCATACAAAATGCAGGTCTCGATGGCGCTGGCAGTGACATGGAATAGCTACTAAGCATGAGAACCACAGAGGCCATGGTTGGTCTGTAAGCGATATTGTCTTGAACACAAAGCAACCCTAAATGGATACATCCCATTATTTCACTTCTCGAGCCATCCCTCAGAATTGGATCTACAACTTCCAAAGCAGTCCCTTCATTCCAGTTTCTCCATGCCTGCAAATGTTTGAGGATATGAACTTACATTGTCTTTTACCAAATTCTAATCTAGTAATACCATAAACGTAGTAAGCAGCTTACATAGGTTAGAAGAGAGTCTCCCAGTTCTTGGTTGGTGAAGCTATTGATTTTTTTACCACTAATGATTTCCAAAACCAGCACTCCAAAGCTGTAAACATCAGATTTAACCGAATATCGTCCATGCCGTGCACACTCTGGAGCCATGTATCCACTACGGACAAATAAATGTTAATGAATGAATTTAAATGGTAGCTAAAAGTATCCTCTAGAAGAAGTGCTAGTGCTTGGGATCTGATTTTAAACAACTTAACAAGTGTAACAAGTAACATATAAAAGCTAATCGTTCTTATAATACTTACAAGGTCCCAACGATTTTGCTTGTAGCAGCTCGAGTTTGATCAAGAACAAACAATTTTGCCATTCCAAAATCTGAGATTTTAGGATTCATCTCTTTGTCTAACAATATGTTAGCTGCTTTTAAGTCACGATGGATGATCCGGTATTGAGAATCTTGGTGAAGATAAAGAAGTCCCCTGGCTATTCCCTCTATAATTTTGTACCTCTTCTCCCAATTTAGTAGTAAACGCTTTACTGGGTCTACAAAAATGGCAATATTCTACGACTTTCAGAATTCAAAATGTTTATACCCATGAAGATTCACCAATATAACATGGCATGAACTGTATTCTACCAGGACTAGTAACCTAATAAATGAAGAACTCAATAGGTGTAGTTTAAAAGGATCCAAACCATACGGAATATAAAGCTGTCAAGGCTTGAATTAGGCAGAAACTCATAGATGAGAATGCTTTCCTTTTGTTCCAAGCTAAAACCCAGAAGCCTAACCAAATTCTTGTGTTGAAGCTTTGCCAATAAAATGACTTCAGTCCTGAATTCTTGTTGTCCTTGTCCGGAATTTTTTGACAGCCTCTTTACAGCTACTTTTCGTCCATCTTCAAGCTGACCCTGAGAATTTGGAACAAATAACAATGATGGAAAGCAATAACTTTTATTTCCATCAAACTAGAGGCTTCAATTCCATATATTCAAACATTCTGTCTTTTTCTCCTTTTGAGTTATTGGAAATTTTCATACACCAAATCTGAAATTACCTTATAAACAGAACCAAATCCACCTCGTCCAAGCATGTTTGCATTCGAGAAGTTTTCTGTTGCAATTTTTACTGCATTGAAGTCAAATTGCAAGGATTCAACACGGCTCTTGTCATCTGCAGGTTAACAAAGAGTCAATTTAAAGAAAGTGTAAATGGATGCTTAACTATTGGAAGAAGTACGAAAAAAGAAAATCAAGGACCGACTTACTTTGATTGTCCTGCTTTATTTTCTTGATCCTCTTAAGGACAACAGCAACTGCAAGTATGATAAGTACCGCCACCAAGATTACAATTGGAACAATTATAATGACAATGGTTTTGGATGAACTGCCTCCCCCTTCTTCACAAGAAAGAACTTTGTAAGTACTTTTACACAAGATGCCATCTATTTCTTCATGAAACCAACATGCCATCTAGCAGATCCCTACTTACCTTTTGTATTTGTGGAGTTCGCTGACTGTGGGGGAAGACTAACAGGTGGGGGTGGAGGGCTAAAAGGTGAGGGTGGAGGTGTAGCATTGGATGTATAGAAGGGATACAATTCCCAGCGGAAATAACAGTTAGGCCTACGAACATAACCTCCTTTCTTCCCATGGCAACATGCTTTAAAATAACTTACGGATAGGCTGAGGCAGGAATCACAATCCTTGTGTGATAAATCTGGAGTGCACTGCATTCGTGTATATATCTTTTGGTATTCCCCAAAGTCTGCTTCCCCATTTGTAAACTTAAGAGTAGAAGTGCCGTTGGAAGCCTTTTCCCCCACACTGTCCATCAAACTCTCCCAAGCTGTATAAAATTGTGTTAAGTTCAACTTGATGTCGTCATTATCAAAGCCTGCCTCAGGGGGTTCTAGCTCCAGGGTTCCATAAAACGAGCGATCTGCATAGTGTACATGACATGGACTCCTCGCATATGAAAGGGCTTCTTTCTGGTTGGGACAGCTAGTTACGAGATCGCGGATTGAGCGATAGATACATTCATAACAAGCGTATGGAGTAGAGTCTCCTCTGCACATAGCAAGAGTGTAAATTTTGTTGGAGTTTTGGCCAATACTGGTAGTAAGGAAACCACCTTTTGCAGAAACATTAGATGGGAGAGAAGCAAGAATAAGGTCCCGGTTTTTGCCATATGTGCTGTTTGTAGTGAAATTGCCAGTGTCATAGCATTTTAGGAGAGCCTCAACAAGAGTGATGCCGATGAGGAGATAGGAGAGAATTAAAGAAAGAGCTGTAAGTTGAACCCACATTTTGAGGGAAGGAAACGAAACCTAAAAGAAACAAGTGGGAACTTTAAATCCAGATTTTTCATGGCTGAGATGAGATAGGAGTTTCATTGCCTCGAGTAGAAGTCAAAAGTCATAGGAAACTTGGTTTTTAATTCCTCAGTCTCAGCTGTCTGAGAGAGACAGGTCTGCTTTAGGAAGACGGATGAAAGTATCTATATGTTGTAACCAGAGGCGGGCTTGTTAAGGAATCCAAAAGAAGACTGCTACTAATTAGACAGGTGAGACTCAGGAATGCAAGACTAAGGTTTCCACTGACTTTTGCCTTAATGGGCGCTCGCAAGGAAACAACCACCACAAAGAAAACTCTCATCTCTGCCAAGTTCCCACTTCTATTTTTGGATTCATTCGGTTTCTGTTCCCATTTCTTTACTTGCAGTATGGGCCAAAACTCCACGATCACAAAAGGTAAGCACGGATGTGGTAGATGCCGTGCTGGTTTCAGGAAGAAATTGGGTAAAAGTATCAGGAAAGCCCCTGTACTTAGCAGCAGATTGCATTTCGGTTTTACTGAAAAAAAGGATAAATTATCCCTTATATATTTCGAAATGTGTAAATTAATCCATTTGTTAAATTTTTCTGTTAAATAATGGCACGAAACATGCTGAAATTTTTTATGGGTAAACTTTGGTTTAATAATAAAATTAATCTGTTAATGCTTACACATTCTATCAATTTAATCTTAAATATGAATAATTAAACAAATTTAGTTATCAATGTTTACAAAATTTGTCATTTTAGTTCTACTTCTAGAAATTCAATAAATTTGGCTCTCAACATTTACAAAATCTATCAATTAGGTCTTAACTCTAAAATTTTTAAAAATAATTAAAAAAATATTTTTAGTTCTTTATAACCCACCGACAAACTATGATGGCAATGGGGTTGTCTTTTGCCTGCCCCACCTCAATCTAATGCTCTATCACCATGCCTCGAGCCTGATTCAATCCTAACTTTGAAAAAATTTAACCTACTCCGAACTCAAACCCAAAAATTAATGGTATACTCGACTTCGATCTGGTTCGAGTTTAATTTAATTTAATTTAATTTTTTTTTTTGAAAATGTGATTAATTTTTTTTAGAATGAAATATTTACACAAATGTATTTTTTTTGTAAAATTGTTATTAATTAAATTTATATTTATCTTTAGAGTTGTGTGCTAATGTATATTTTCACAAATATTGTGATTACAACACACAAGAAAAAAGAAGGGTTCCTTTAATAAATTATTAAATTAAGAAGATAGATAATGGGGAAGGTGAAAGGAGACTAATATAGAGGCAATGGAATGAGACTACTAGTGATAAATTTTAGAGTTTTTTTTAATTTAATTAATATTAAATATATAAAGAGTAATTTCGTAAATATTTCGGAGCGGGATAGGGTGGTTTCATTCTAAATCTGACTAGACCCCACTTTTTTTAAAAATTAACCTATCTCACCCCGAATCCAAACTTCAATAAAAAAACCCGACCTTATTTGGTTGGATCGGCTCGGAACGCATTGAATTCATGTTTTTTTTCATACCTACGACTAACCCATGTAACATATTAAAATAAAAAAGAGTAGTCTTTTTCAAGTTGTTTGCAAAAAAATTCTAAAAAATTAGGATAAAACACACAAAATTATAAGTTCCAAAAAAATAAAGGCATTAAAAATATTATCTAATCGAGTAGTAATGTAACCAATTATTCCAAATAGATTCCAAATCAATTTATTTGGTCCAGTGTGAGTTAAAATTATAATAATAAAAAATTGTTGCAAGTGACTTGAAAGAGAATACTTTTTTTTTCTTATTTTAATTCTTCACATAGGTTAGTCGATGTGTTATAAAAGGCTAAAACTTAACTTTTTTAAATTTTTTTTAATTTTTAGAGTTAGGATTAAATTGGTAGATTTTATAAATGTTGATGGATAAATTTATTAATTTTTTTAGAATTAGAATTAAAATGACAAATTTTGTAAACATTGAGGGCTAAATTTATTTATTTTTTATATCTAAAATCAAATTGATAGAATTTATAAACATTAGAGGGTTAATTTTGCTACTAGACCAATAAAGAAAAGCTCAAATCAACTTTGAATGACTAAAATACTTAATTTCAAAAAATTCAGTGACTAAATAAAAAAAATTAATAGTTAGGTGACCAAAATAAGACAAATGACATAGTTGGATAATCATTTTTATAGTTTATTCATAAAAAATAATTTTCAATATATTAAATCGGAAGGACTAATTTATACAATCCCGCACCAATTAAAGAAACTTTCTTAATACTTTAACCGAAAAAATTGATGCATATAAAAACTCGAGTAAATCAATATTTTATAAAAAATCTTCGTGCTCTAATTATTTGATTAATTACTAATTTATAAGCACACATAAATATATTATTAGTTTTTCAAATATATATATTATTGGAGGCCTTTTAAATTTTAAAAATGGATTTTTAATATTTTATCAATTTAATAATTACATGTTGATGGACATTTAACGATCCTATAGATAAGATAATCATCTCGTTGATCTCCTTCATGAAAATAATATTAAGTACCATAGTTAATGGCTGGCAATAAATCAATATATTATTTTTATAACTTCACATTTAGACTTGCTCACAATTAAGCAACCACTCGTAATAATTTATTCACTAATCCAACTTTACTTTTTCTAAAAAATCATTTTAACATTTTATTTAATTTTTCATTTTTTAGCCCTTAAATTTATATTTTTTTATCTAATCACCTCAACATAGATAGAAGATCTAACATTTTTAACTTTATTGATGTAGTATATATGCGGATTGCTACGTGGATAACATATTAACATTTAATTAATTTTTAAAATTTTAAAAAATTCAAAATTATTTAAAAAGTATAAATATTATTAAAAACATTTTTAAATATATTTTTTAAGTTTTTTAAAAATTAATTGAATGCTGACATGTTATCCATGTGTATGTCACATTAGTAAAGTTAACAAACGTTAACTTTTCCATCTATTTTGGGTGATTTGATAAAAAATACAAATTCAAAAACTAAATGAAAAATTAAATAGATGACTAAAATGATTTTTTTTTATAAAGTTAGTGAGCCAAAAATGTCATTATGCAAAATTTATTTTATTTAAACATTTTTTCTCTCTTTCAGATTTCGTTTAGTTTCTGAGCTAAATTGGTCACGTATGTTAAAATAGTTTGTTAATTGATCATATAGGTCGACTTGTTGAAAATTTAGATAAATAGACCTTTTTTGGAGGGAAGAGGTGAAAACGCGTCCAATTAGACGCGTTTTCTGTACAAGTGACAAGAAAGCTCATCCAATTAGACGGACTTTCACACACTCTCTCAAAAAATAATCTATTTTCTTAAATTTTTAAAAAATCGATTTATTTGATAAATTAACAATTCTTTTTAGCATATATGACTAATTTAGTACCTAAATTTATGCTCTATTTAAATTAATATTATAATTTATTTATATTAAAAGAATTTATTCAAATCAGATTTAAATAAAAATTACAAATATGATATATCGTTTCAAATAAATAATCCTTATAATAAACAACTATACTCATTGCTTTGCTTTGAATTATTATATACTTAAAACTCTCCGTAAACTCAAGGTGACGTTTTATAATCTAAACTTGGGAAAAATGAGAAAGAAGAAACAGAAATGTCAAACAAAATAGCTGAATCGCCTTCACCACATCTTCAAACGAAGAACAAGAAAGCTTTGATCGTGATTGATGCCTTCCTTCAACCTCATTTCCTCTGTGCTTTTGCTTTTTTACATCTTTGATCTCGCAGCCGAAGCCACCCCAAGTTTCTTATACAAGTTCTGTTATGACAAAGATACCACTTTCACAACAAACAGCACTTATGGAACCAATCTCAATCTCCTCCTCTCTTCTCTTACCTCCAACGCCAACCGGAGCGACGGTTCGGTGGGGCAACAACCACCCGACAGAATCTACGGTCTCTTCCTTTGTCGAGGGGATGTTACACCGGATGTTTGCCGAGACTGTGTGGCTGCAGCTGCCAGGAATGCTACTAATCTTTGTCCCGTGGAGAAAAACTCTGTGATTTGGTACGATAAGTGCATGCTACGTTACTCGAATGAATCTATCTTTTCGACGATGGAAACCAGGCCTGGTGGGACTGTATGGGATAACGACACTTTCACGGAAGAGGAAGACTTCGTTGACATAGTGGCGTCTTTGGTGAAAGATGTAGCGAGCGAGGCAGCCGATGCTCCGGTGGGTGCTAAAAAGTTTGCGACCAAAGAGGCGAATCTTAGCGGGTCTCAAACGCTGTACAGCCTTGCACAGTGCACGCCGGATATTTCCAACGTGGCTTGCAATTTTTGTCTTGAGAGTGCTATGACAGAGTTCTCAGATTGTTGTCGTCAAAAAGAGAAAGCAACTCGAGCAAGTTCATTGCTGCCTAGCTGCAATGTTCAATATGGATTAACCCCATTTTATAACAAAACTGCAGGGGAAGTATCGAGGTCCAAGCCATCTCATCTGCCTCCAAGAGATTCAGGGAAAGGGAAGATCTCATCACAGACAATTATTTACATTATTGTTCCAACGGTTGGTTTCTTAGTGCTTTTGTCAGCATTTTGTTATTTCATTCTAAGAAGGAAAGCAAGGATGAAAGCCTATTTGCTGAAGGACCAGAAGGGTACTGTGACCGTTGTCTTATATGTTAGCATATGGTTAACAATTCATATTTGCTTTTTCTATTTTTTTTCATATAAAATTACCCTGTAATTAATGTCATATCAATTGTCTGTAGATAAAAGCAAGGCTAGAACCATGAATTCTTTACAATATGACATGAGCATAATTGAAGCAGCTACAGACAATTTCTCTGATGCAAACATGATTGGTGTGGGTGGATTTGGCAGTGTATAAGGTACAAGTTGGTAGTACAATTGTAGACTTGTCTAAATCCATTAACCATACAGCAATTTGGACTATTGAGGAATGCCTATGGTATTCAATCAGGGTACACTTGCAAATGGACAAGAAATTGCAGTGAAAAGGCTATCAAGAAATTCTAAACAAGGTGCAGAGGAATTCAAGAATGAGGTTGCGTTAGTAGCCAAGCTTCAGCACCGGAATCTCGTGAGGCTGTTGGGATTTTGCGTTGAAAGAGAAGAGAGGACGCTCATCTATGAATTTGTCCCCAACAAAAGCCTAGACTACTTCCTCTTTGGTCTGCCCCTCTTCAACTTAAAGCTTTCACCAAAAGATACATACATGTTATGGATTAAACTGTTACTTATGGACATTGGTATTTCTTATTTTGAACAACATTTGATCTAGATTCTGTCATTTCCATAGTCTTGATGCCATATTGTATGCAGATACTGAGAAGCAGAAACAATTAGATTGGCCAACACGTCTCAAGATAATTAAAGGAACCGCTCGTGGACTTCTATATCTTCATGCAGATTCAAGGCTCAAGATTGTACATCGTGATCTCAAACCAAGCAATATCTTGTTAGATGAGGATATGAATCCCAAAATATCAGATTTTGGAATGGCTAGAATTGTTGAAGAAAACCATAACCTCGAATATACCAAGAAGATTGTTGGTACATAGTAAGTTTCCCATCCCATAATCTTTATTTCAACAACTGATAAATAAGGTCTATGTTTTGGGAAAATTCCATAAAATTTCCTGTTTTAGTCAACATAAGTATACTAACGAATACCCTCATCTTAGTGGTTATATTGCTCCAGAATATGCATTGCATGGGATATTCTCTTTCAAATCCGATGTGTATAGCTATGGGGTGTTGACACTTGAAATTGTTGGTGGCAAAACGAACACCAGTTTCTATAATTCTGAAAGTGCTGAGAACCTTCTAAGCTATGTAGGTCCAACATGAAATTTCAATTTCATCATATAATTTCCTGTGAAGTGATAAAACACCAATGTTGGGATCATTACAGGCTTGGAGATATTGGACAGAGAGAAGGCCACTGGAGATAATGGATCCGACTTTAAGAGATTCTTATGTGAGTGATGAAGTCATTAGGTGCATTCAGATTGGTTTGCTGTGCGTCCAACAAAATCCAAAGTCAAGGCCGATGATGCCTAGAATTGTTCCCATGCTTAGCAGTTCTGCTATTCCTTTACGAGCACCACAACAACCTGCCTTCTTTTTCGGAACAAAGACAAGAAGAAGCACCTCAGGAGCAGAGATGGGATTGGATCAATCCACAAGGAGGTTCCAATGCTCAACAAATGATGTATCTATCACCGAATTTTTCCCTCGGTAGCAAGTTTAGTCCATTCTTTTGAAAAGAAAATTGATATAAACTATTCTGCCATCAATTCTATGGACAGGTTCTAATTTGAAACTTCTTTGTTAATTATTACTGCGTTTATTTATACCAAAGAAGCACTGAATATCTAGACGAAGATACAGAAACTAAGCAATGCAAGTACTAAGTACCATCTTTGAACTTCATCGAGGATCTAGTTCAGTTATTGAAGCCTCATTAACTGACGCTTGAACGGTTTCTCGTTTAGATTGATTGGAGAGTGGTGATGACTGAGACTTCGTTTCTGTCTCCATGGTGGAATGCATGGAAAATGCAGGTCTTGATGGCACTGGCAGTGATATGGAATAGCTACTAAGCATGAGAACGACAGAGGCCATGGTTGGTCTACAATCAATATTGTCTTGAACACAAAGCAACCCAAGATGGATACATCTCATTATTTCACTTCTGGAGCCATCCCTCAGGATTGGATCTACTACTTCCAAAGGAGTTCCTTCACTCCAGTTTCTCCATGCCTGCAAAAGTCGAGGAATATGAACTTACATTGTGCTTTAGCAAATTCTAATCCAGTACTACGATAACCACAGTATGCAGCTTACATGGGTTAGAAGAGAGTCTCCCAATTCTTGGTTGGAGAAGCTACTGATTTTTTTACCACTAATAATTTCCAAAACCAACACTCCAAAGCTGTAAACATCAGATTTAACTGAATATTGTCCATGCCATGCATACTCTGGAGCCATGTATCCACTGTGGACAAATAATTCTTAATGAATGAATTTAAAAGGTAGCTAAAACTATCCTCTAGAAGAAGTGCTAATGCTTAGGATTTTTTAGTTTTAGATATCACAAAGTTAACAAATAACTTATAGAAACAGATCCTTCTTAATACTTACTAGGTCCCAACGACTTTGCTTGTGTCATCTCGAGTTTGATCAACCGTAAACAATTTCGCCATTCCAAAATCTGAGATTTTAGGATCCATCTCTTCATCTAACAATATGTTGGCTGGTTTTAAGTCGCGATGGATGATTCGGTATTGAGAATCTTCATGAAGATAAAGAAGTCCCTTGGCTATTCCCTCTATAATTTTGTACCTCTTCTCCCAATTTAGTAGTAAACACTTCACTGGATCTACAAAATTAGGAAAATTCTAGGACTTAAATGCATATTCAGAATTCAAAATGTTTATACTTATGTGATTAGTCATGAACAGAATAGTAAAAACCAGACGTCTGCAACTTTTCACCAATGTAACACAACTTGAACGGTATTCTGCAAAGACACCCAACCTAATAAATCAACAGAAATTCAATAGGTATAGTTTGAAAGGATCGATATCCCACCGAATATAAAGTTATCAAGGCTTGAGTTAGGCAGAAACTCGTAGATGAGAATCCTTTCCTTTTGTTCAAAGCTAAAACCAAGAAGCCTAACCAAATTCCTGTGTTGAAGCTTTGCCAATAACATCACTTCATTCTTGAATTCTTGTTCTCCTTGTCCCGAACTTTCAGACAACCTCTTTATAGCTACTTTTCGTCCGTCTTCAAGCTGACCCTGGTGGTATTTGGAACAAAGAACAATGATGGAAAACACCAAACTTTATTTCCTAGTATTTGTTGGAAGCCATCAAACTGGAGGCTTCACTTTCATAAATTCAATCATTCTGTATTTTTTTCCTTCATTGAGATATTGGAAAATTTCAGTGGCCAAATCATGAATTACCTTATAAACAGAACCAAATCCACCTCGTCCAAGCAAGTTGGCGTCTGAGAAGTTGTCTGTTGCAACTCTTACAGCATTGAAGTCAAACTGCAATGATTCCCCATGGGTCTTATCTGCAGCATAACAAAGAATCAATTAAGTTATAACAAATGAATAGGAGAGGGAAGCATCAAAGTAGCTTAAAGCTAACCACATCTCGTTGTTTTTGTTTTTTGTTTCTAGATTTACATACTCGGTATATGATTTCTAAAGAAGTATGAAACTATGCATAAACATAGCAAGGGGTCGATTTTTTGCGAAGTAGTCAAGTTAGGACTATAGAAAAGAAAATCAAAGACCAACTTACTTTGATCATCCCGCTTTGTTTTTTTTGTCCTTGTAAGGAGAACAGCAACTGCAAGTATGATAAGTACTGCCACCAAGATGACTATTGGAACAATTATAATGGCAATGGTATGGGATGAATGGTTGCCTCCGTCCCCTGCACAAACAGCAACTTTTCATTTACATCAATTTCTTCCTGAAACCAGCATGCCATCTAGCAGACCGGTAGCTACCTTTTTTGCTTGTAGAGTTCACTGACAGTGGCGGAGGACTAGCAGGTGGGGGTGGAGGAGATAAGGATGCAGCAGTAGAAGCATTGCGTGTATAGAAAGGATACAAATCCCATCTGAACCAACAGTTAGGCTTCTGAACATAACCTCCCTGCTTCCCATGGCAGCAGCTTTCATAGTAACTCACGGATTGCCTTAGGCAGGAATCGCAATCCTTGTGTGATAAATCTGGAGTGCACTGCATAAGTGCATGTATCGTTTGGAATGTTGTAAAATCTGCTTCCCCGGTTGCATACTTAAGAGTAGAAGACCCGCTGGAAGCCTTGCTCACCACTCTGTCCATCAAACTCTCCCAAATAGTATCAAATTGAGTTAAGTTGGATGTGATGTCGGCCGTATTATAACCTGCATCAGTGGGTTGTAGCTCCAGGATTCCGAAAAAGGGGCGATTTGCATAGCGTGCAAGACAAGGAGGATCACCTCCCCATGAAAGGGATTCTTTTTGGTTGGGACAGCTAGCTATGAGATCCTGGATTGAGGCATTCAGACATGTATAACAACCGTTTGGAGTAGAGTCTCCTCTGCACATACCAAGTGCGTAAATTTTGTTGGCGTTTTGGCCGATACTGGCAGTAAAGAAACCACCTTTTGCAGAGACATTAGGTAGGAGAGAAGCGAGAATAAGGTCTCTGTTTTTGCCATATGTACTATTAAGGGTGAAATTACCAGTGTCATAGCATCGTAGGTTAGCGTTAACGAGAGTAATGCCAATAAGCAGATGGGAGAGAATTGAAGAAAGAGCTTTAAGTTTAATCCACATATTGAGATTCTATAATTTCAAGGAACCAAAATCGAGAAAAAAGAAGTGGGAACTTATTGTTCCAGATATGTTTCGACAGAGATGGGAGTATTTGTGTTTTGGTTTCCTTGCCTGGAGTGGGAGAAAGATTCAAGAGCGGCCATTAAAGCAAAAAGGTATAAGCTGTTAAAAGTCGCTCTGTGTTACCTGTGTGAGTGAGGCAGGTCTAGTTACTGGACAATGAACCGGAGCGTGACCACTGGTTTCAATCCATGTTAGGAAGCTTGGTTTTCGGGTTGTCTTTTTGACAAATCCAAGTCAATGTCTACCTATCAAACAAAATTTCTCTAAAAGATTCATTGAAAATAGTCCAAATCATATATGTTGAATTGGATGGTTTTGTCAGTTTTGAACATACAAACGCGTTTTCTGTGGTACGTATTTTGCCACAGTTCCCACTTCCTTTCCAAGTTTTCATTTGCTTCTTTGAATTTACTACCTGTCTGACCCATTTTCCATTAATTACTCTTGTTGGGCTAATTAGTGCAGTATATTGGATTTTTTTACACAAATAACCCAAAAATATAAATATTTACGAAAATCACATAGCTTGAAAAACTATGACAAAAATGATCTGAAATCTACATTGTTGAGTAGTGCCGGTAATCCGATAGCCGAAATCAAAATCAATCGCCGTGTAATGATTGCTTGATGATTGAGTCAGCACTCTTATATAATTTTTTGATCTATTTTTTGAAAAATATAGGTATTTTCCAATTCAAAAAAATTATTTTAAGTTTTATGACGTATTTCCCAATATTTTTTTTATATCGTTTTAAGTTTTATAACATATTTGAATTTTTATATTATTATTTTGAAATTTTAAATATATAAAATTTAAAATGAATATATTTATAAAAAATTAGAAATATTAGTTGAGACTGGAATCAAACTAGACAACTTATTTTCTAGATACATTAGAATCGAGACAACTGTTTGTCTCGATTCATTCTAGACATGTTTTTGAGTAATTTATTATATTCTTTAGTTGTATATTTATATTATTAATTAAGTCATTCACTGAGTTGGTGTCACGAGCCAACTGAGCACAAACTTGATTATGAAAAAGACGGAAATGTCTTTCCGTAATTAAAATAAGTTATATTATTCAAGGATATTTGTTGGGTTTTTGACAACAACAAAAGAAAGAAGAAAAATGCAGAGTAAGGCAAGAAGAAACAAAATACAATATACTTACTCACAAACGTGCAACAAAGAAGCAATCAGCTTTACAAAACTGATATGCTTACTCATTCAATATGAAAACATTACATTTATAGCCAAATACATCACCAAGAGAGGTTATAGGAACAATAGGGTAGGGGATTGATCTGCATTACATAAGCAAATTTCCTACAGTACAAAGTATGGGCAAATTACATTGAAAAATGCTCCTAAGTCTAGCTAACTCTAAACACAAACTCAGCGTACATTGCAGACTACCCTTCCTCTGTTCTGCTACTCAATGTTGCATGTAATCCAACTTAAACACTCCTCTTTGGGTTGCATGCTACAAACACCAAGTTTAGTTCTCAAATATTCAAACCTTGCTATTACAACAAGCATATGTGCTGTAACATTTTTACAATCTGCATGCACTTTAACAAAAGCATAACAACAACATGGTTGGCCATTTTCAACACTCCTCCTTGGCCTCCATGCTTTCGATATCAATCATTCATCAAGTTTTTTGAGCTTGGAAGTCCTTTGATGCTTTGTTTCAAGCCGACTCTGCTCAAGCAATTCATTTTCAACCTTGGCCTCAACCAAATCTGACTCACACACTTGATTATGCCAGTTTTTTGTGCCAAAGATTTGTTCATCAAATGGAGTATTCTCCTCCTTTAAAGCATTGGTTGACAACACATCTTACCTTGTTTTTTACAGTCTTGTTTCTTCTTTCACATACTCCCTCCTGCTATGGAGTGTCTTCATGCACATGCTCCATCAACTCCTCCTTCAGCTTATCCAAGCTTGTTTGAGAGTCTTACAGGGTTGAGCTGCTGCTGCCTTGCCTCCTCCTTCAGCTTATAGCTTGTTTGGGAGTCTCATAGAGTTGAGTTGCTACTATCTTCTCAACAAGCAACTTCTTGTCTTTCTTAACAAGCAGCAGAAGCAAAAAACAAGCCCTCAAAGACTTAGGCTCATGATACCATTTGTTGGGTTTTTGACAGCAACAAAAGAAAGAAGAAAAATGCAGAGTAAGGTAAGAAGAAACAAAATACAATATACTTTCTCACAAACGTGCAGCAAGGAAGCAATCAACTTTATAAAACTGATATGCTTACTCATATTGAATGAGTACATTACATTTATAGCCAAATACATCACCAAGAGAGGTTATAGGAATAATAGGGTAAGGGATTGATCTGCATTACATAAGCAAATTTTCTACAGTACAAAATATGGGCAAATCACATTGAAAAATGCTCCTAAGTCTAGCTAACTCTAAACACAAACTCAGCCTACATTGCAGACTGTCCTTCCTCTGTTCTGCTACTCAATGCTGCATGTAATCCAACTTCAACAGTATTTTAGTCTTTTTATTTTAACTGAAACTAATAAAAATATGCATATTATGGGATTTGAACCGACGTCTATACGTTTCATTATTTATTATATGTTATTTTCAAACACATATATTTGTTCTAAATATGTGATTTCGACATGCATACGCGTGTGATAGAAATTCTAATTATAATTAAATATAAACACATATAATATTATATATATAAACATAGAAATAATATTATATTCTGTACTTTTTCATAATATATCATTTATATTTATTTGTATGTGTTTGAGGGTCAAATTGATAGGATTTATAAATGTGAAAAGTTAAATTGATTGAATTATTTAGAATTAGGATCAAACGGATAGAATGTGTAAGTATTGAGGACTAAATGTGTTATTATGCTAGTTAGAAAAAAGACAAGAGGAAGCACTTCAATTGCAGAGATGGTGTTGAATCCGTTCTTCTGAAAAGAAAAGGAAACAGACTGTTTCTTTCATGAATTCTAAGTGTTCTAATTTGAACCCTTTTTTTTTTTTTTATGATTACTATGTAAGAGAAAATATGTTATGGAAGTACAAAGTACCATCTTCAAACTTCAATGACGATCTAGTTCAGAAACCAAAGCCTAATTGACAGAGACATGGACGGTTTCTCTTTTAGATTGATTAGAGAATGATGATGACTTCGACTTCGTTTCTGTCTCCCTGATGGAATGCATAGACTATGGAGGTGCCGATGGCACTGGAAGAGAGATGGAATAGCTACTAAGCATGAGAACCACAGAGGCTATGTTTGGTCTATAAGCAGTATCTTCTTGAACACAAAGCAACCCAAGCTGGATACATCTCGTTATTTCACTTCTCGAGCCATCCCTAAGAATTGGATCTACAACTTCCAAAGCAGTCCCTTCATTCCAGTTTCTCCATGCCTGCAAAAGTTGAGGAATACGAACTCACATTGCGTTTTAGCAAATTCTAATCCAGCTATACGATAACCACAGTACGCAGCTTACATGGGTTAGCAGAGAGTCCCCCACATCTCGGTTGGTGAAGCTATTGATATTTTGACCACTAATGATTTCCAAAACCAACACTCCGAAGCCATAAACATCAGATTTAACTGAATACTGTCCACGCAATGCATACTCTGGAGCCATGTATCCACTGCAGACAAATGAATAATAAAATGAATTTGTATGGTTGCTAAAACTAAGCTCTAGATGAGGTGCTAATGATTGGGATCTTTGAGTTTTAGACTCAAACCTCAACTGATCCTTCTTAATACTTACTAGGTCCCAACGATTTTGCTTGTAACCGCTTGACTCTGCTCAACCGCAAACAATTTCGCCATTCCAAAATCTGAGATTTTAGGATTCAACTCTTCATCTAACAATATGTTGGCTGGTTTTAAGTCGCGATGGATGATTCGGTATTGAGAATCTTCGTGAAGATAAAGAAGTCCCTTGGCTATTCCCTCTATAATTTTGTACCTCTTCTCCCAATTTAGTTGTAAACACTTTACTGGATCTGCAAAATTCACAAAAGTACTAGGACTAAAATGCACATTCAGAATTGAAAATGTCTCTACTCATGTCATCAGCCATGAACAAAATAGTAATAACCAGAGATTTGCAACTTTTCTCCAATATAAGACGGCTTGAAATGTTTTCTACCGAGATAGGCAACCTAATAAATCAAAAGGAATTCAATAAGTGTATTTGAAAAGGATCGAAACCATACCGAATATAAAGCTGTCAAGACTTGAGTTAGGCAGAAACTCGTAGATGAGAATCCTTTCCTTTTGTTCAAAGCTAAAACCAAGAAGCCTAACCAAATTCCTGTGCTGAAGCTTTGCCAATAACATCACCTCATTCTTGAATTCTTGTTCTCCTTTTCCGGAATTTTCAGACAGCCTCTTTATAGCTACTTTTCGTCCGTCTTCAAGCTGACCCTGATTGTATTTGGAACAAAGAACAATGATGGAAAGCAATAACTTCCATACATTCAATCATTCTTTTTCTTCTTTTGAGATATATGAGATTTTCATATACCAAAATATTAAGTTACCTTATAAACAGAACCAAATCCACCTTGTCCGAGCATGTTTGCATCCGAGAAGTTTTCTGTTGCAATTCTTACTGCATTAAAGTCAAATTGCAACGATTCCACATGGTTCTTGTTAACTGCAGGAAAACAAGGAATCGATTAAGCTATAACTTATAAATAAATGAAAAGGAGAGGAAAGTACTTGCAAGTTTTACTAAATGGCTTCAACTTTCAAAGCTACTTCAAGCTTACCGTATCATGTTGTTTTTGTTATTTTTCGATTAAAATACTCTGTATACAATTGCTAAAGAAACCTAAAATCATGCTTAAACTTTGCACGGGGTCGATTTTGTGAAGGAGTCAAGTTAGGAAACTCAAAGACCAACTTACTTTGATCATCCTGTTTTCTTTTCTTGTTCCTTTTAAGGAGAATAACAGCTGCAAGTATGACAATTACTGTCACAAAGATGATAATTGGAACGATTATAATGAGTAGGGTATGGGATGAATGGCCTCCGGCCCCTGCACAGGCAACGACTTTTCATTTATATCAATTTCTTTCTGAAACCAGCATGCTATCTAGCAGATTGGTAGTTACCTTTTCTGCTTGCAGAGTTCACTGACAGTGGTGAAGGACTAGCAGCTGGGGCTGGAGGAGATAAGGATGGGGCTGTAGTAGAAGAATTGGATATGTAGAAGGGATACAAATCCCATCTGAACCAACAGTTAGGCTTCTGAACATAACCTCCCTGCTTCCCATGGCAACAGCTTTCATAGTTACTCACGGATTGCCTTAGGCAGGAACCGCAATCCTTGTGTGATAAATCTGGAGTGCACTGCATTTGTGCATGTATCGTTTGGAATGTTGTAAAATCTGCTTCCCCAGTTGCATACTTAAGAGTAGAAGAGCCGCTGGAAGCCTTTTTCACCACTCTGTCCATCAAACTCCCCCAAACAGTATCAAATTGTGTTAGGTTCGATGTGATATCGCCGGTGTTATAGCCTGCTTCAGTTGGTTCTAGCTCCAGGATTCCGAAAAAGGGGCGATCTGCATAGTGTAGAAAACATTTGAGCTCACTTGCCCATAAAAGGGCTTCTTTCTGGTTGTGACAGTTAACAATGAGATCGTGAGTTGAGGAATTGACACATCTATAACAATCGTCCGGAGTAGAATCTCCTCTGCATACACCAAGAGCGTAAACTTTGTCGGAGTTTTGGCCAATACTGGCAGTAAAGAAACCACTTTTTGCAGAGACATTAGACGGAAGAGAAGCGAGAATAAGGTCCCGGTTTTTGCCATATGTGCTATTTGTGGTGAAATTACCAGTGTCATAGCATTTTGGCGTTGGGGCAGCGTCAACAAGACAGATGCCGATAAGTAGATAGGCGAGAAATGAAGAAAGAGCTTTAAGTGTAACCCACATTTGAAGCAACAAAAAGCAAAAAAACAAAGGAAGTGGGAAGTTCTAATCCAGATTTTTCATTGACAGAGGTGGGAGTTTTCGGCTTTATTGTTTTCCTTCGCGTTGTGAGTTGGACAAAGAGTCAAGAGATGCTCCTCCATGTTTCTTCCTGTAGAATGTTGAAGTTGAAAGTTGATGAGACACGCCATGGAATTATCTTTCTGAATTGTGGAAGTCAAGAGTCAACCTGCCAAACAAATTTAACTGTGGAAGTCAAGAGTCTACCTGCCAAAAAAAAAAGCACAGTTAAATTAATAATTGAAATATAATGGAAACAAAATCAAAATAACTGTATTTAAAAAGAATTTTCAAACTCGTTTCTAATTTGATAAAAAGAAAGTGAATATTGAAATAATAATTCGTTGAAAAGTCATTTGTGTTGAATTAAGTGGTTCTGTTTTTTGCTGAATATCATGGGCCATGGAACGAATTTTCCACGGCTTTTTTATAAAAATAGCCTAAAATTTTGAATAATTATGAAAATACTCATTTTTTTTATTATGTATGTAAATAATTTGAAATAAACAGTAAATCGGTAGAGTCAAAAAGATTGACACCACCAACATATCACGTGAGATTAAAATATTAAATTTTTGGTGAAATCATAATGAATAATATCACCTGTATAAATATTAAAAAAATATTGATATTTCTTGATAATTAGGAGGTCAAAAAATAAATATGATGGTAAAGCCATAAAGAATGACACCATCACTTTATTATGTCAAGAATAATTTTAAAAAAAATATGATTTTATTTGGTGGAGTAATAGAGAATGCCACCACCATAATATGTTAGCTTTATTTTTTTTAAATGTATTTTTTTTAAATTTTAAAATTTAAAATGATATTTTATTTGGTGGAGTTATTTTTTTTGGCGTGATAAAATAGCTAGCTATATATAACCCCAATAGCAATAGACTTCAAGTTGAAGAATTTTTTTAATTACATCATGTTAGAAGATGAATGAGAAAGAGATGAGGAGTATTTTTTTTTTTTATGTTTTTATGTTTAATAGTTATTTTTGATTGCCAATTATTTATTCGGTAACAAGTTCAAATTGATTATGTAAGTTTTTTCGTTGACTGTGGTAGGACGATAATGAGTTCAAATTGATTATGCAACCAATGGGTGGATTATTTGGGATTATCTAGGCTAACGGGATGTTTGAAGGTTTTAAGGAAATTCCAAATTGAATCGCACGGGTGAGATCATCAATATCAGCAACATCCAAGTTGCAATATAATAGCACCGAGAAACTTGCTTGTGTTGCGGTTAAACATTGTATTTTTCAATTTGTAAGACACAATGATGTTGGTCTTGAACAAAATCGTTTAATTTTTTTTAGGATTGAGAAAGTTGCTCATGTTGTAAATTATATATTGTAAGTTAAGTGAAACTGTTTTCGAATGTTGCAAATGTAAAATATAATTTTTGAATTCTGTAAATTGATAGTTATTTGAAATATTAACAATGTAAAATAATTTTCATGTAAATAATTTATGTAATGTGAATTAATCTTTTGATAAGGGACATATTTAATAGAAATCAAGAAATAGAGGACCAAAAAATAAAGAAAATTTGAGAAAAAAAAGAAAAAAAAAAAGAAAGTGGGAGAGGGAATTGACCGGAAAAAAGGATGAGAAAGGGGGAGAGAGGAGGCCGGATGATGACTTTTAAAAGGGAGGGTGGGGCTGTTTTTGGTCTACCTTCAATTTTCTTTTTGAATATATTGGTGTGATTACATGATAGTATCTGTTCATACTTTCTTAACCTTTTGACAAGGCACACACACAGACACTCAAACTCGAGACTCCTAAGATGAACAATATTTTTTTTTCTCACTGGAGCCACTTGTTGGGTTTGATCCACCTTCAACTTTTGAAATAGAAGAAAAGAAGAGAAGAGAATAGAAAAGAAAAATTTGTGTTTGTTTTGAAATTAATAAATAGAATTAAGATATGTAAATATATTTTGATGTGCATGTATTATATTAAAAGTAGTTATTATAATGTAATAATTAATTATATTCAACTTATGTATTTTTTTTTTAAATTAGGCAGATAACAGAATATCTTTTAGAGTAAATACGGATAACACTTCATCGAGAATCAATGAACTAATAAAATTATTAAATCTTACCAATGTTAATTTTTATGTATTGAATGATATTATAATGATAAAGCTTAATTTTAATTGATGTATAACTATAACACTAATTAAATGATAATTGATTAAAAATAAAATATTATTAATAATTAATATAGTCAATTGTGTAGTTCAAACCAATAAAAATTACTATACAAAAAATTATTTATATCTATTATTTTTGTAGATGATTTTATTTATTATTAATTGTATAGTTAAAAACAATAAAAATTCTGTCATTTAAAAAAAAACTTATTTATTTAATTTCATGTTAGCAATTAAATGAACATTAAAAAATATTTTGTAAATTCAAAGGTTTTTTAAACTTGTCCATAATTCAATGTATACATGTACCAAAGAATTTCTGAATTTCTAGACAAAGATACAGAAAATATGCAATGCAAGTACTTAATAAGTACCATCTTCGAACTTCATCGAGGATCTAGTTCAGAAATGGAAGCCTCATTGACTGTGACTTGAATGGTTTCTCGTTTAGATTGATTGGAGGGTGACGATGACTGAGACTTCGTTTCTGTCTCCATGGTGGAATCCATGGAAAATGCAGGTCTCAATGGCACTGGAAGAGACATGGAATAGCTACTGAGCATGAGAATGACAGAGGCCATGGTTGGTCTGTAAGCAATATTGTCTTGAACACAAAGCAACCCAAGATGGATACATCTCATTATTTCTCTTCTGGAGCCATCCCTCAAGATTTGAAATAAAACTTGACTAGCTTTTATTAAATCAAAAAGAAAAGATGATTGTTTGACAATGGGTACTTACCCAACCGTTTGGGCTAGCAAAGGATAACCCAACATAAAATAAACTAAAACTAAAATATTCCAAACGTCTAACTACACAACTAATAGATAAACTAAAGCGCCAAGCGGCAGCTTAAAACAAAATAAAACCCTAAAAGATGTTTTAGATCAATCAAGAATGAGTTGACTATCACTCCTTTGAAAATAGGAAACTTTAATTAATGTGGTACCAGACAAGTAAATGGCAGCAGTTTCTCCTAAACACGAGAAGTCTTTTCTTCATTTCTCTGCTGTTACACGAAACTAACTCTAGAGAGTTCCTCAGTCCGGCTCCCTAACCCAACTTCTCAGGGCGCCTTGTTATTCAAGAATCCTTCCATCGGACAACCCCTCATCAAAGATCAGGTAAGATTCACACTCATTCTTCAAACAATTTCCTGCAAGATTGTGCGCAAAGGAATTTTTATCCCGAAAAACATGACAGAACTTTAAAAATCGGAATCGATCTTGCATGTCTTTGATATTTTGAATGATAGCCGATATTATCGATCTGTCTTCTACACTGGATTGGCATTTCTTTATTATGGTTTTTGCATTGCCCTCAATGATAACGGAGGAGAGCCGTAACTATGTACCCATCTGGATCGCTTGGAGACATGCGAGCCCTTCTGCAGCAAACGGTGAGTCGACATTAGAGTGCAAAAATTGCCCAAAGGCCAGAACCTCTCTACGATGATTACGAACTGCCACGTCAGAACCCAATCTTTCTTCCTTTTGATAGTACGCTGTATCGAAGCTTATTTTCATGACCATGTCCGGCGGGGGAGACCAAATCTGAGAAGCTAACGATACTGCATGTTTCGGAGGTGAGTCATTCACAATATTGTCTAGTTCTCTCAAATAAATTTTAATCCACTCAACTATGTGTTTACCAGATCGAGACCTATTCTCATGAACTTTCTTGTTTCTATGCATCCATATTCCCCATACACCGCAAACAAACTTCTTCAATTGCAAGACGGAACAGTTATCAAATACCCAGGTAAACCATGCCTCATTACCAATTATTGTGTTTTGTACTACCCATGCTAAGTCAAGATTAAGTCATATTTCTAATGAAATCTCACATTCTCGAAATACATGAAACAAGGATTCTGAAAAATTTTCGCACCGTGAGCACAAAGTGTCATTTCAAACTCTTCAACTATGGAGATTCTCAAAGGTCGGCAGGAAGTTCCATATAGTTCTCCACATGAGAATTTTGTTTTTTCCTGGAATTTGTAACTGCCATAATTTTCTGTAAAAATCTATAGAAGTTAAATTTGTATAATTACGGTGGAATTGCCCCTCATGTAATAGTTTATAGGCGTTGCGTACTGAAAAAATCCTGACGGTTCCCCTCTCCATGCCAAAACGTCCTCTGTTGCTTTGCCTGGTAAAGGACTTTTCAAGATTCGATCTGCAATCTCAACTAGAAAGGTATGATTCACCAACTCAATATTTCATGTCATTTGATCAGCTAATATAAAATCAGAAACTCGAGTTAACCCCTCACATTTACTGATGCATCTAATTTGTAGGTTGAAGAACCAGGAAGCCAAGCATCTTCAATGATTCGTATTTTCAACCCCGTTTCAACACGCCAACACATCCCATCGCTTAGCAAACCTTTAGCTAACCAGATGCTCTTCCAAGTATAAGAAGGTATATTCCCTAAACTAGAGTTTAAGAAATCCGTATTCAGGTAATATTTTACTTTCATAACTCGGGCTAATAATGAATCCAGATAATTAAATAGACGCCAACCTTGTTTTGCTAATAATGCGACGTTAAATTTGGCCATATCATGAAAACCTAAACCTCCAATCTCCTTAGGTTCACTAAGTTGTTTCCATGAGCATCAATGAAAGCCCTTTTTACTCGGACCTTTTTACCACCAAAATTTGGCCATAATACCCTCTAATTCAGAGCAAAAAGACTTAGGTAATAAAAAACAAGTCATAAGACAAATTGGAATTACCTGTAAAACTGATAGAATAAAAATTTCTCGCCCTCCTTGCGAAAGATAGCGAACACTCCAACTGTCAACTCACTTTTGCAACTTTTCCTTTAGAATCTGGAATGATGCTTTTTTATTCCTACCTACAACATTAGGCAAACCAATGTATTTTTCTGGATTCGTAGCAAATCTTACACCCAAATAATTCGAAACAGATCTCCGGACATCAACTTTAGTATTTGAACAAAAACACAAAGTGGACTTTTCACAAATAATGCACTACCCAAAACAGTTTTCATATTCTTTTAAAATATGCTTTAGACGATCAGCTGCTTGAATTTATGCTTCTTCAAACAGAATAGAGTCGTCTGCGAAGAGCAAATGAGAGATTTGAGGTCCATATCTACTTACCTTAGCACCTTTTAGGGAACCCTCTTGAATGGCTACCCTCATCAGGAAAGACAAACCCTCACTACATATTAAAAATAAAAAGAGGCTAAGAGGATTGCCTTGTCGGAGACCTCGCTTAGGTTTAAACTTGACTCCGTTAACCCCATTCAACACCACAAAATAAGAGACTGTTGATACACACCTCATTATGATCTCAACCCATTTAATGTCAAACCCCATCCTCAACATCATATTTTGGATAAATATCCAATCCACTCTATTGTAAGCTTTGTACATATCAAGTTTAAGGGCCATAAAACTATTTTTACCAGTCCTTTTTTGATGATAAGTATGCAAAACTTCATAAGCTAACAAGACGTTATCTTATATTAAATGACTAGGGATGAATACACTTTGCGCAGGATCAATACAGACTTTCATGTGCATTTTCATACGATTCACTAGCATTTTATAACTTTGTAAATAACATTGCATAAACTGATTAGTCTAATTCATTAAGCTTGTTGGGTGGGGTATTTTTGGGAGCAATATAATACTTGTAGAATTAACAGATTCCAAATTTATACCTTCATTGAGAACTAAAAGACAGAATTTTGAAACATCACTTCCCACAACGTGCCAAAATTTTTGAAAAATATACCTGGAAAACCATCATCCCTAGGAGCTTTTATTGGCCCCATATCTTTGAGAGCTTCCCAAACTTTATCTTCCCTAATTTTTTCTAATAGCTTGCTATTCATCTCTAGTGAAGCCACCCTTTTAACCCCTTCTAGTATGTGAGTCGCATCGCATGGATTATTGGAAGATAATAGATTTGAAAAATATTCACGGGCTAGATTATGCATTCTACATTCATCAGTAATTTCCCTTCCTTCATTAGAATTTAGGGTTTTGATATGATTACTTGTACGCCTTTGTGTGGCAAATTTGTGAAAGAAAGATGTATTTTTGTTCCTTACTTTTAATCAGTTTGCACGGGCTCTTTGTTCCCAATACCTCTCATCCTTTTCAACTTCAAGATTCAAATGAATTTTAGTATCAATAATTTTTGCAAGGGTATCATCGTTTACCTCATCAAACGAAAAATCATCAAGGTCTTTCAAGAGACGTTTTTTAAGATTCACTTTTCTTCTTTTTATCGATTTATTCCATCGAAAGTGATTTTGCTTTAACACCATTAACTTCTCTAAAAGTGGCTCATCCCTTTTTAGTCAGAATTCTTTTACTGTATTCTCAAACGTGTTCAAGCAGCCACCAAGCCTCAAAACGAAAAAAATTTTATGGAGAGGGATGACTATCTATTTCAGTATTTATGAGTAGATGATTGTGATCTAAGATAGAATGAGGTAAATGTCTAACTAAAGTATTAGGGAACATACACATCCATTTGGAATTTGCAACTTCTCTATCCAATCTTTCACGCACATTAGTATCTGACAAATTCCCTTTTTCCCATGTAAACCATGTACCAGAATAACCCAAATCTATTAGTTGACAATCATGCAGAGTATTCCTGAAATTTTCCATTATTTGTGCATCTCTTGGCACCCTACCTCTTTTCTCACTTGCATACATAATTTCATTGAAATCACCGGAAACAAGCCAAGGGAGTTGAGAGCTAGAACCAAGATGACGTAAAAGTTCCCACGATTCCTCACGTCCGTTAGCATAGGGGGAATCGTAAAACCCCGTATAACACCGTTTATTCCCTGTGTCGCACTCCTCGATCAAAACATCAATGTGTTTGGAGGAATAACTCCTAAAGGATACAGAAATATTCCATTTCCATGCTAGACAAAAACCCCTTCTAGAGCCTTCAACTGCTACATTCATGTCATAAATAAAACCAAAAACTCTTCGAAATTTCTCCATACTAACACTGTTGATCTTGGTTTCCATGAGGAAGACCCCTTGGGATTATAAGTCTTCAGCATATGCCGCAAACCTCTTTTAGCTCGAGGACTCCCTAATCCCTCAACGTTCCAACTTAATAGTTTCATTGCACCCGGTCGGCTTGCCTCTTGGCAGTTGCCGATCCTAATTGGGTTGGAACAAAAGCATGCTCCAAAGCAAAATCATCAATACCATCCCTCATCACGCAATCTGATTCAACAATATTACTTTTCAATTTTTTTCCACTCTTCAAACCCGACTCCAGTACTAGATTATCAACAAAATCCTCCTAGTTACCTTTTCTCTTCTTTTGCATTTCTTCATTTTGATCATCATTAAAATTATTAACTCTGGCCAAATGCTTCCACCTTTTGCTGGAGAATTGTGCACCACTTATAGAATAATTTGGCAAAACCATTACATCATTACCTGAATGGGAAGTAAGCCCATCTTTTTAGCCCAATCCATCAAAATCCACAAGCCCCAACACCTCATTATTCCAATCAACACCTTTTTGGGCCTTAGTAGCGTCTACTATATCTGTTCTAATAACCAATTCCTCTTGCATTTTAATTAATGGGAATTTCTCTTTTTTTTTTTTTGCAGGAGCATTGGAAGTATAGTCCAAGTGGGTTTCTGTAACACCAACACTATGTTGCTTAGGATTAAAATTCTCTTCCGCCATTCCAATTGTACTCAGATTTACCGTTGAGTCCTTTTCCAATACTACTACATCTGACCCGTAATTCTCAGACAAAGAAATTGAAGCATCTCCAACCTGCTTGTGACCACCACTGCTTGAAATCTTCGTCCCAAAATATTCATCCATCACCGGTGTGGAAATATTCTTCACAGTTTCATGTACCACCTGGTAATTTGACAATTTGAACAACTCAAAGTCAGACCCACTTCTCTCCTCGTCTCCTTCATATGTGGCTAATACCAATGATTTACTGGCATTAAATCTTAATTTTTGACTCAATTTACCAACCAACTTAGACTCAGCTTTAAGTGCAATAGAAAAAGGTAAATCATCCTCAGACATGGTCTTCACACTATCAGAAACGTCCAAACAATCTTTGAGATTATGGCCCATACGCCCACATCCAAAACAAAAAATAGGCAAAGATTCATATTTAAATGGTACCCATACTTTTGCATTTGATTCTACTTGGACAAAGATCCCCCGTCTTAAAGGTTTCTTAACATTGAGATTAACTCGGATACGAAAAAATCACCTTTTATATCTGATTGTAAAATACCCTTAAAAGTAGAACCGATCGGATGCATGAGATCCTTTTTATCGCTCTCCGGTGGACATGAGCTAATTTTTAGCCAAAACGGAGAATGCATAAGCTTCACTTTCCTTCTCTCCATAGTTTCTGAGAGTCGAGCAAAAATAGTAAGATTTCTTCTAAAAAACCAAGGCCTTCCTCCATGATCGATTCTAAATCATCCTCAACCTCAAAGATAATCATAAACAAATTATGACCAGCCAACTGGATTTCAAACTTCTTTTTTGTTTTCCAAATACACCGTAATTGAGCCCTGAGACTATCCAGATTAAAAGATTTTTTCGTCCAAACAATACATAATAAAGTTGGCTTACCTATATGAACGATTGAAGAACTTTTTACTGAGAGCTGAATCAGTTTTTCTTCTAACATGGAGATTTCATCCTCCACCGCTTTCTCCATTCCTTAGCAAAAACCCCGAAAACCACCTCTCCACTCCGATCTGTTCACAACTCCCTGTTGTTTCTCCAGAAAACTTAGAGAGAGAACTCTTGACCTAGGTTTTTTTAATTTCTAAAAAAGTACAAACTAAAACTAAAGCAATAATGTTTATAATGTTTAAAATTTAGAGTTATTTAAATTATAAAATTATTTACTTTTCTAAAATTTCTAGTTTTTTCACATTTTAATTTTACACTTATTTTATTATTTAAGTATTTAATTGAATTAAATCACTTATCAAATGAGTCTCAATTTAATTACGAAATTATAAATAAAAAAAACTCATTCATTTTACAAAAGATTTGTTTGATAACTTATTAAAAAGTTTGATTAAGTGAAAGTTAATATTTTAAAAATAGTTTAATCTTTTGGATGTCCTCAGTCGTTTTGGTGTTGAAAATGGCACTACTATTAGAGGTGGATGATAATGAGGCCCTAAGGGATCTCCAAAAAAATTTTGAAAATTCTTTTTAGACCCTTAAAAAATATAATAAATTTGAGTTAGGCTCTTCAAAATATTTGAAAATTTTCATTAAAATTTTTAAAACTTTTAATTAGATCCCTTAAAATTTTTTGTTCATTCTCATTAAGCCTTTAAAACTTTTAAAAATTTTAATTAAACCTACCAAAGTTTTTAAACATTCTCGTTAAATCTTCTAAAGTTTTTGAAAATTTTAGTTAGACCCTAAAATTTTAATATCAAGATCCAACACTGACTATCAGTGACAATGTCTCGACAATGGAATGATTTTTCTAGTGTTCTCACAATTTTTGAAGTTCCTTTGGTTTCATTGAACATACTATACAACGTGCCTGCTATAGGCCAGATTTTCAGAAGCATTGGGCTATAGTTAATACAGTAGATTGTGATGGGACTCCAGCCCCTACTTTGCATATGGAAAGCATTGATAATTTGATTTTATTTGAACCACATATGGGAGAATAAGTAACAATGATGATGTTCAGAAAAATAAGCTCGATATTCAAACCTTATCGAGGAAGTATGTCCGAAATTGAAACCTCATTTTGGGCAATTAATTTGGACGTAGGGTTTTGGAATCACCAGAGCTACTAATTGTGGATTACCATTTTGTAATGAGGAGTCAGTTTCCCGATACCGTAGAGGAGATACTTCCATGTTTCTTCCTTTAGGAGGTTGAAGTTGGCAGATACTAAAGTCCAAGGAACTTGTCTTTCGCGTTATCTTTTTGACTTCGTCGAAACCAAAGTCTACCTTTCCAAACAAAATATCAATTGGGAAGAGAGTAGCAAAGTGGTAAAATTAATTGTATCCAAGAAAAAAAGAAAAGAAAGAAACGAAAACTGCACCTTCTCATCCGTACTCATTCAAAAGTCATCACGAAATGGATGGTTTTGTCAATTTTGAACAAATAGACTTGTTTTAGTAATGTGTAGGATTATGGACAGATTCAACTCAGCACAGCAATGCCTTAAGCTCGAAGCTTCTCTGACTTGCTGTAGAATCAAAGACTTCTAAGGAGAAAAATTGCAGAGGAAAAATGAAAGAGAGAATGAAAAAAGTTGTGAAAACTATTGTTGTAATTCATTCATTTGAAATCTGATGTATACAAAATGTTTATAGTAACCATAGGGTCTGGTGCAAATCAAATCTATTACATAAGCATATCTTGCAACAGTGCAAAGTATGGCTCACATTAACATAGACATGTGAACTTACAGTAGCTGACTTAAGCACTACAAATCAACACTAAATCTTAAGCAATTACATCATCAACTTAGTTCAAATGAAACCAAAGCAACAAAACACAAAATGAACTTGCTTCTTCAACTAAAAGGGCTGCTGCAGAGTGCTTCAAAATAGGCTGCATGTAAGCCACTGTTCAACATAATGGGATGATTTTCCCACCGTTCCCACTTTCAATTTGAAAAGTCAGTTTTTTTTTTTTTTTTGTGAATTACAATAGGAGGATAAAATCCTAAAAGCAACGCGACTCAAACTCAAGTCACACTTAGGGCGATGAACACTTTGACCATCAAACCAACATACAGGGTTCGAAAAGTCAGTTATTTTCATTCAGTAAACTCGACCAATTTTTTTCATACCCCTTTGTCATTTATGAACATATATAAAAGATCAATACAGAAAACTTGGAAGATCATCTCCCTGTGTTTTGCTGAAGTGTTGCAGAACACTTTTAGAAGCTATCATATCTTTGTAATAGTGAAAAAATGAAGATGGAATGACTAGTCAATCACCGAGGTGACATGTTTGAAATTGAAACTTCGTTCACAGAACGTATTTTATCACTTGAATTGGGTTGAACTGATTCTGCAATAAAACGTCCAACATAAAATTCAGGTTTTGCTGGTAGAGGAACTGTTATGGTGTCGCTACCTAACATGGAAACCACTGTTGACATGGTTGGTCTGTCCGCCGGATCTGATTGCACGCACAATAACCCAATCTGGATGCATTTAAGCACCTGGTTGGGCACACTTGACTCAACAAGATGCTCATCTATTAACTCCATTCCTTCTCCTTTGGACCATAGTTTCCACGCCTACAATTATTACTTAGAATTAGCTTAGTATACATAACATGGTATTAATCTATTATTTAAATATTGATAGGATAAGGAAACATACAAAAGTCAGGAGGCTTTCACCGCATTCCGAAAGATGAAACCCATTATTCCTTTTTCCACTTATAATCTCCAGCAAAAGGACACCGAAACTGAAAACATCAGATTTGACAGAAAAAAGTCCTTCCATAGCATACTCGGGTGCCATGTATCCACTGTTTTAGTTTATAAGAAACAATGAAGAAAAACTACATCAAAATTAGCTACTCTCACTACTGGGATCCTTCTAGTTTATATGATATTGATGTAGAGGACATATTTCTCAGAACTGGTCGATAAATATGGACAAGTTGAAATTGGCAACAACTAATGGTAAAGAAAACAAGTAAATGTAACCCTGTAAGCTTATGAGTTAATAAGTTGGGAAGAACCAATTAGTAGACTTACTATGTTCCGACTACTCTATTTGTATTTGCTTCATTTTGATCTCCACCAAAAATTTTTGCCATACCAAAGTCTGAAATTTTCGGATTCATCTCATGATCAAGTAAAACATTACTTGCTTTAAGGTCTCTGTGGATAATTCTAAGACGAGAATCCTCATGCAAATACATGATACCTCGGCCCGTTCCTTTAATAATATTGAATCGTTTTTGCCAAACTAGATGAGCAGCCAAACTTGAATCTGATAAATGCTCAAGAAGGAGAAATGACAAGTTAAATATTCAAATTTTTGCATGTATAAGATAATGTTGTTATTTAAAGGTTGAAGGATCAAACCGAATAGGAACATGTCAAGGCTTTTGTTGGGCATGAATTCATATACAAGCAACTTTTCATTCTTCTCTAAGCAGCATCCTAAGAGCCTCACAAGATTCCTATGCTGTAATTTGGCAATTAACATGACCTCGTTCTTGAACTCAAGCAGCCCTTGACCAGAAGTTCTTGAGAGCCTTTTAACTGCAATTTCTTTTCCATCCGCTAGTGTGCCCTATAAATTAAAACATTAACATGCATTTTTTTTCTTAACTACGTTATTTTAGTTCCTAACCATAATTACCTTGTATACAGGGCCAAATCCACCTTGTCCTAGCTTATTTTCATCGCAAAAATTATTGGTTGCTGCTTGTAAAATATCCAATTGAATTGAAGGAAACTCCTGCAACCTTCCCATATTTTCTAGATCAAAATTTTCGCTTGAGTTCCCATGAGGAACACTTCCCATTACCAAGTCAAGTAATCGAACTTCTTGGCCTTTATCCTCTGTAATAAAACAAAATGTGATTGGCTATAAGATTATAACATAAATTTGTAATTTCCAGCATGATCTAATAGTGCATACCTTTAACGTTTCTCCTTCTCCAGATAAAGAAACCACAAGCAGAAACCAGAGCTAGTCCTAGAGTAGCTGATAAGCTTGCACCCAGTGGAATCCATATTGATTTGTTTTGTTTCTTTTCATCTGATAATTTTTTCCCAGAAAGAAGAGATCTTATCATCAACTCGTGAAAGCACACAAAACAAGAAACAAAAAACTCAAACTAGCCTTAAGAAGCAAGAGAGCAAAGCTTGCAACTCATATAGTGGAAGATTGTTTAGACTAGATACTAAGTGTGCTAGCAACCATATCTACTTAGGCTGAAATGAATACAAAAGAAGATGGCTGACTAAATCCAATCAAAGGAGTACATCCTCTTATTGATTGGCTAACAACCTATTCAACAGTCGAATTGACTATACTTTTGTTACAACAAATGATAAAGCGAGGAAATCTTGCATTTTTTTTTTTTTGGTTAGGGGCCCAAGGTCTCTTAGCTCTTATAAGATCCTCCTTTGGGCTTAGTATTGGATTGCAAAAACATGAGATTCTCAATTTAAAGATCATAGACGTAAATAATGAAATTAAGTTGAATGTTTGATTATTTCTCCTTTAGATCTTTGCTTGGTATGGAGTAAAAAGTACAAATTTTTGTGAATGTTTATAAAGAATTTGAATATTGTTAAGCATGAACGGTTGTTATTAAAATGAGAAGAGTGCAGAAAACTTTTAAATTTATGAAAGTTTATGTATGCATTGTGTGAGATTGGTGAGCAGAAAGATTTCCGTATAAGATATTAAAGCTTAAAAGTCCTACTCAAGGAAATGGTTGTGGTCAATTTATACACTTTATGTGAGATTGATGAATAAAAAATTATATGATGAGATATTAGAAACTTTAATTGTTGTTTGAACTAAACGGAGAGAAAAAGCATGTGATGTAGAAGATGCTTACATACCTTTCATATCTGGGGGAGGAGGTGGAGGAGATAAGGATGGAGCAGTGGTAGAAGCATTGGGTGTATAAAAAGGATACAAATCCCATTGGAAATAACAGCTAGGCCTCTGAACATAACCTCCTTGCTTCCCATGGCAACAGCGTTCATAGTAGCTCACGGATTGCCTTAGGCAGAACTCACAATTCTGGTGTGATAAATCGGGAGTGCACTGCATTAGCGCATATATCTTTTGGGTTACTGTAAAATCTGCTTCCCCAGTTGCATACTTAAGAGTAGAAGAGCCGTTGGAAGCGTTTCTCACCACTGTGTCCATCAAACTCTCCCAAACCTTATCAAATTCTGTTAAGCTAAATGTGATGTCGCCCGTATTATAGCCTACGCTAGGAACTCCTAGATCCTGCGGGGTTCCATAAAACGAATGATTTGCATAGTGTACATGACATGGTTTCCCTCTCCATGCAAGGGCTTCCTTCTGGTTGGGACAGCTAGCTATGAGGTCGTGGAATGTAGAATTGACACATTTATAACAATCGTCAGGAGTAGAGTCTCCTCTGCACATACCAAGAGCGTAAACTTTGTCGGAGTTTTGGCCAAAATTGGCAGTAAAGAAACCACCTTTTGCAGAGACATTAGGTGGGAGAGAAGCAAGAATAAGGTCCCGGTTTTTACCATAGGTACTATTTATGGTGAAATTACCAGTGTCATAGCATCTTAGATAAGCCTCAACAAGACTGATGCTGATAAGCAGATGGGAGAGAATTGAAGAAAGTGCTATAAGTTTAACCCACATTTTGAGGTTGTATAATTTGAAGGAAATGAAACCCAAAAGAAAGAAGTGGGAACTTATTATTCCAGATTATGGAAAAGAAGAGATGGGGGCTTGAGATGGAGAGAGAGTCAAAGAGCGCTCATTAAAGCAAAAGTCTTATTATTCAAGCTCGTTCCTATTTTGCCTACACTATCTTCCAAGTTTGTTCGGTTGCTATATATTCTTCAGCTACTTCTTATAAGTCAATCAACGCAATAATGAGTAAACTTGACCCATTTTCTCATGGAAAATGCTTCCCTTACCCTCCATTGTTGTTTTGTCTCTCAAGGACATTTTTCAGCCACCCATCTTTAAACAGGAAATGAATGGACAGTATAGAAATTATAAATTTAAATTATTTATCACGATGTTATCATTAATTTTAAATTTTTATTAAAATAATTTAATCAAATAAATTATTAATATATACTAATATATCTATCACATGTACGTGTGAAAATCAAATTTTATCAAACATATGTTTGTAAAAACATATAACTAATTAAATAACATACTATTGAAGACACATGATTATTCATATGTACAAAATTACAACAAAACTAATTTGTTAAGTAATAAATGTATATAATAAAAAAATATTAAATACACTCCTATTATTTTATTAAGATTGAAAAAATGGTCATATTAGGAAGCTATAAAATGCATATATTGCCTCAAAATGATTTTGAACAATTATGTTGGAGGTATAAAAAGATGCTATAATTTTACACAATTCTTCGTATGTCTTTTGGTAATCGAATGACTTTGCCATCGTAATTCCCATTTTCTTTAAAATTTGTTCGGCTTCTTTGAATGTATTATTTTTTTCATACCCCTTTGTCATTTATTAACATATATAAAATATCAATACATAAATCTTGGAACAACATTTATGATTGGTATTTGCAACATGGAAATCAAGGAGGAGTATTAAAAAGTGGTCAACCAGCTGACGTGATGATTTTGTTGAAGTGCGTGTAGCTTGTATGCATGTTGCCACTTGTGAGCTTGTTGCAATAGCAATTTGTTTTTTTTTTTCGTTACATTGTAATTTAGTTTGATGGAAAATGGATAAACTTCATGACAACTTGATGTGTTTAGGTAGCAAAATGATGTGTTTAATTGGCTTGTTTCAATGTAAAAGCAATGTTTCACAAGTTATTAGACTAATTCGTGGTAATAGTTGTGTTTGGTAAGTTGATTGACTATAAAAAAGAACATGTTATGCTTTGTTCATTTGGTAATCAAAATCAGTTTTTCATTTCTTGCTGCACGTATGTGAGCAAGTAAAATGTTTCATGCATCTTGCTGCTTTGTACTTTGTCGATAAACGCCAACAAATGGCATTAGAGTTTAAATCTTTGAGGGTATTGATTTTGCTTCTGTTGCTTGTTAAGAAAAACAGAAGTTGTCAAAGCCTGACATCTTCGCGCATCTATTGTTTCAGTTTAATCACAAGTTTCCACGGATTTACTTTGCCACCCAATTGATCCCACGCTTTGGATTCTTCAGGTTTTCTGAGCACCTCTTTCTTTTTTCCTATCATTTTCATTATTTTAATGTTTCACAATTCAATTAGGATAATTGCATTTAGAATGAGACGTAACTAAATCCATAAAAAGGTTGGTTAATCGAAATGGGTGTGATTAGTCTAAAGTTAGGGTTAAAAAATTAATTAATTGAATTAGATCAAATATGATTAAACCTTAGAATTGACAACTCTAGAAAGTAAATTAATTAGATAAGATCGAAAGGATATTCTACTTAGAACTAGTTCGATTTAGCCCGTTTAAATCCATCAGATTGAAAGATAAGTAGCCTAGGTCGAAAGGTATTAATTAGATTAATTATTAATTAATTGGTAAATTCCATACGTTTAGATTAATTGCAACCATCGACGTGTTGATCAATCTTCTGCTTGTTGCTTCTTATTGTTAATTAGGTAATTTCGATATTTACGCAGTTTAGTCCTTTTCGTAGTTAAACTCACAGTTTTAGTAATTAGCCACAATTTAATTAGTAGATTAGAAGTTGTATAGACTTAGCTTTGCGTATCAGTCTTTGTTTTTAATTAGATTTAAAGAAACTTCCTTTGAGTATGATCCTAAGAATGCTTCTGGTATTTCATTGTAAATTTACTATATTGCAATTTAACTTGTAACTTGTAGACATTGCACTTCACTTCTATATTAAACTGCATTTTTTAAGCCCCGTTGCACGCATGCTGGGACGCCATCAAGCTGTACATTTTTTTTTGTAATTTAAAACTAAATAATAATGTTATTAATTAAAAACTAAATTCAAATTGTATCAAATATAATCAAATTAAACTTTATGAATCATGATATAATTTGTAATTTTTTAAATAGTTTATTTTAGTAAGTGAAACAATTATAGAGATTAAATAATATAATTGTATTATTAAAAAATAATGGAATAAGTTAAAGGTAAATTAAAAATCCAACTTCTTAAAAAGTGTAATAAAATAAATTTTGTATCTTAATATTCTACTTAAATCCATCGTTTTCGTCATCATCTTTCATCCTGATTTTCTTCCTCAATCCATCATTATTTAGACTTGTCACTGCCAATTTTTGGTCTAGCTCGCCCATGGACAGGTGTAATCATCTTAAATTAACATTAGAGTTTTGATACAATTAATTGCTTTGGAGTTGCAAATTACTTAAACAATAATAATAAATTGAAGATATGTGTAAAATTATAATTATAATACTAATTAGAAAAACAGTGGAAAGTAGAGATAAAATTAATAAGAAAATACAATTAGAAATTGAAGCTTTCAAATTATACAATCAGGAAAGTGAATAAATGTGAGTTTAAAACAAATTTAGTATAATATATTATAAACTAGATAAATGTGTGATGATGATGAATGAATATTATAAGTTTATCTCATCGTTGATTAAAATGATCTTCATCACTTTCCGGTGCCTGTATCATTTGATTACGAGTTAAAATTTTATTTTCGAAAAATTATTATTTTAGTACTCCATCATTTTTGTAATACTTCAAACTTGTCAATTGCTAATTTTTTTTTTGAATATACTGATATGATTGCATGGTAATATCTGTTCATATTTTCCTAACCCTTTGACAACGCACACACACCTTGCACACACAGGCGTTCGAACCCAGAACCCCTAGAATGAACAACATCTTCTTTTTCACTGAAGCCACTTGTTGGGTTCTGCCAGTTGCCAATCTTAATTAAATGATAATTGATTAAAAATAATATATCATTAACAATTAATATAGTCAATTTTGTAGTTCAAAACAATAAGAACTCTACTATACAAAAACAATATTTACATGGTTAATCCATTATTTTTATAAAGATTTTATCTATTATTCTTAACAGTATAGTGCAAATGAATAAAAATACTATCATTTAAAAAAAACTTATTTATTTAATGCCATGTTAGTAATTAAATGAACATTAAAAAAATCCTTGTCAATTCAAAAGTTTTTTCTAAACTTGTTCATATACGTATCCCATAAGATTTACTTATTTTATCATTTTGATCATCAACATTTAAAATTTAATCAAATTATTTACTTTTGGATAGAAAAATTGACTTAATTATTAAAATTTTAATGACATCGATGTGCCCAATAGCGTGACAGTCCATATATAATTCATAAAAATTAATAAAAATTAATAAAAAATTTAAAAATTATCAAAATTTAAAAAAAATTCATAAAAACTTTTAGAAAAATTATCCAGTGAAGCATACGTAAAATGTCATGTGAGTTGCCATGTCAATGCTATTGTTATTGTTATTGTTATTCTTATTCTTATTGTTTATTATTATTATTATTATTATTATTATTATTATTTATTGAATTTCTAGACAAAGATACATAAAATATGCAATACAAGTACTTAGTAAGTACCATCTTCGAACTTCATCGAGGATCTAGTTCAGAAATGGAAGCCTCAATGACTGTGACTTGAATGGTTTCTCGTTTAGATTGATTGGAGAGTGAGGATGACTGAGAATTCGTTTCTGTCTCCATGGTGGAATGCATGGGAAATGCAGGTCTCGATGGCACTGGAAGAGACATGGAATAGCTATTGAGCATGAGACTGACAGAGGCCATGGTTGGTCTGTAAGCAATATTCTCTTGAACACAAAGCAACCCAAGATGGATGCATCTCATTATTTCACTTCTGGAGCCATCCCTCAGGATTGGATCTACTACTTCCAAAGCAGTTCCTTCACTCCAGTTTCTCCATGCCTGCAAAACTCGAGGAATATGAACTTACATTGTGTTTTAGCAAATTCTAATCCAGTAATACGATAACCACAGGATGCAGCTTACATGGGTTAGAAGAGAGTCTCCCACTTCTTGGCTGGAGAAGCTACTGATTTTTTTACCACTAATGGTTTCCAAAACCAACACTCCAAAGCTGTAAACATCGGATTTAACAGAATATTGCCCATGCCATACATACTCTGGAGCCATGTATCCACTGTGAACAAATAAATCTTAACGAATGAATTTAAATGGTAGCTAAAACTATCCTCTAGAAGAAGTGCTAATGCTTAGGATCTTTGAGTTTTAGATATCACAAAGTTAACAAATAACTTATAGAAACAGATCCTTCTTAATACTTACTAGGTCCCAACGACTTTGCTTGTGTCATCTCGAGTTTGATCAACCGTAAACAATTTCGCCATTCCAAAATCTGAGATTTTAGGATTCATCTCTTCATCTAACAATATGTTGGCTGGTTTTAAGTCGCGATGGATGATTCGGTATTGAGAATCTTCGTGAAGATAAAGAAGTCCCTTGGCTATTCCCTCTATAATTTTGTACCTCTTCTCCCAACTTAGTAGCAAACGCTTTACTGGATCTGCGATTACAACCAGAGATTATCAACTTTTCACCTCTATAACATGACTTGTGTTGCATTCTACCAAATATAAATTAGAGGATTAAACCAAACCGAATATAATGCTGTCAAGGCTTGAGTTAGGCAGAAACTCATAGATGAGAACCCTTTCTTTTTGTTCAAAGCTAAAACCAAGAAGCCTAATCAAATTCCTGTGTTGTAGCTTCGCCAATAACATCACTTCATTCTTGAATTCTTGTTGTCCTTGTCCCGAATTTTCAGACAGCCTCTTGATAGCTACTTGCCGTCCATCCTCAAGCTTACCCTGATCGTATTTGTAACAAAGAACAATGATAGAAAACACTAACTTTTATTTCCTATTATTTGTTGGAAGCCATTGGCTTCAATTTTCCAAATCTTAAATTACCTTATAAACAGGACCAAATCCACCTCGTCCCAGCATGTTTGCATACGAGAAGTTTTCTGTTGCAGCTCTTACTGCATCGAAGTCAAATTGCAACGATTCTACATGGGTCTTGTCATCTGCAGGTTAGCAAAGAAACAATTAAACCTTGTGGTTAACGGCCGGGAAGTCTCATGCCAAAAAAAAAGTTATAACAAATGAAAACAAGAGGAAAGGACTTGCAACTTTTTTGCTATTTTTCATTTTCTAAATTATAAAACCATGCATAAACATTGGAAGAAGTACATCAAAAGAGAGTAAAGGACCAACTTACTTTGATCATCCTGCTTTGGTTTCTTGATCCTTTTACGGAGAATAGCTACTGCAAGTATGACAAGTACTGCCACCAAGATGACAATTGGAACAATTATAATGACTAGGGTCTGGGATGAACGGTGGCCTCCTCCTTCTGCATAAGCAAAAACTTTTAATTTACATCAATTTCTTCCTGAAACCAGCATGCCGTCTAGCAGATCGGTAGTTACCTTTTCTGGTTGTGGAGTTCACCGACTGTGGCGGAGGACTAGCAACAGGCGGAGGACTAGCAGCTGGGGCTGTAGTAGAAGCATTGGATATATAGAAGGGATACAAATCCCATCTGAACCAACAGTTAGGCTTCTGAACATAACCTCCCTGCTTCCCATGGCAACAGCTTTCATAGTAACTCATGGATTGCCTGAGGCAGGAATCACAATCCTTGTGTGATAAATCTGGAGTACATTGCATTTGTGCATATATCTTTTGGAGTTCATTAAAATCTGCTTCCCCAGTTGCATACTTAAGAGTAGAAGAGCCGCTGGAAGCCTTTGTCACCACTCTGTCCATCAAACTCTCCCAAACAGTATCGAATTGTGTTAGGTTCGATGTGATATCGCCGATATTATAGCCTGCGTCAGTTGGTTCTAGCTCCAGGATTCCAAAAAAGGGGCGATCTGCGTAGTGTAGAAAACATTTGAGCTCACTTGCCCATAAAAGGGCTTCTTTCTGGTTGTGACAGCTAGCAACGAGATCGTGGGTTGAGGAATTGACACAACTATAACAATCGTCCAGAGTAGAATCTCCTCTGCATACACCAAGAGCGTAAACTTTGTCGGAGTTTTGGCCAATACTGGCAGTGAAGAAACCACCTTTTGCAGAGACATTAGACGGAAGAGAAGCGAGAATAAGGTCCCGGTTTTTGTCATATGTGCTATTTGTGGTGAAATTACCAGTGTCATAGCATTCTGGCGTTGGGGCAGCGTCAACAAGACAGATGCCGATAAGTAGATAGGCGAGAAATGAAGAAAGAGCAACCCACATTTGAAGCAACAAAAAGAAAAAAACAAAGGAAGTGGGAAGTTTTAATCCAGACTTTTCATTGACAGAGATGGGAGTTTTCAGCATTTTTGTTTTCCTTTGCGTTGTGAGTTGGACAGAGTCAAGAGATGCTCCTCCATGTTTCTTCCTGTAGAAAGTTGAAGTTGATAGCTGATGAGACGCGCCAAGTTCCTAGACGCCAATTAAACACAAAATTTAATTAGAATAATGCTAGTGAAATTCTAATTGGTGCAGGTTGCACAGGTGAAATAGAAAGTAAATGGTTAATTTTGGAGTCGTAATCACTTAAACACAAATACTTCAAATTAAAATTTTCTAAATTAAATTTCTAAAACACTCTAAGTCAACGGTCAATAGTCAACGGTCAATAATCAACGGTCAATGATCAATAGTCAACGGTCAATGGTCAACTATCAACGATCAATTGGTCGAGTTCGGTCAACGTGTTCGAGTCAAATTCGGTCAATGGGTTCGAGTCAAGTTCGATCTCATCAGCTTAGTTCACTTGGTTTAAATGTTGGGTTTAGTTTAATTTGGATTTAGGATTATTGGGTTGGTTTTGGGTAATAAAGGTTTTGGGTCAAAAGGTTTGGGTTTGGCATTGGTTAGAGTTAGCTTATTGTGGCTTGAGGTTTGGGCCTAGGTAAATGTTTAGCTCACTTCACATTATAACACAAGGAGTCATTAGGGTTTACTCTTCCCTCAAACGACACCGTTAAACCACCACCACCACAAATGGCATTCGTCTGATGAAAACAACAAGCAACCACACCCCAACTAGAAGCCACATCACAAAATTAAAGGCTCACCTTCACAAGCAACAACAGATTAGACAGCGAAGGAGACGTCAGAAACTAGAGAGATAAGAGAGTTGAGAGAGATAAGAGAGTTCGACCGTGAGAGAATTTACAAAGGAAGTGAAAAAGTCACTCAAGGGAAAAAGAAATGTTTTATGCCCAATAAATTGAAGTATTTACTCAGAGGTCCCTAGAGAAAACTAAGGTTTCTAGTTTGACCCAGAAACTTTACACGCATAACAATTTGGTCTCAATATTTCCAAATTGACCAGAAGGTTTAATCTAGAGTTCAAATAGATCCCCTAACTTATAGAATTTCAAGACAAGTTCTTAAATTTACCAATTTCCCAATTAAGTCTTTCGAATTAAATTTAAGGTGTTTCAATTACATTAGCACATAAAAGACTTAATTGGATCATTGAATGTATGGCTAATTATATAATTCATTTGATTATGTTCATATAATTAATGACTATATGATTAATAGTATGATTCATTCAATTACATTTACACATAGTTCAGTTGGATCAATGATTGTATATTAATATTGTAATTTATTTGATTAATTTCATAATTAGGTAAATGCAAATGCACGTAAATGTCATTACACTTGTATAGAAATGATTCAATTGGATCGTTAAATGTGTGACTAATTATAATTCGGTTGGCTAAATTCATATAGTTAATGATTGTATGATTAATAGTAGCGATGGTGCCACGGCCTAATTTTTATTGGTACCATAAAATATGGTTTCGAAATCCCATTTTCATAAACCGAGTGTGTAACTATAAAATATGAATATTTACGGAGTTAATATGAAAATATGCTAAATAATGGTCAAGTAATCATTGATAAAATGGTTAATTAAAGCTTAGCGCGTAAGGGTGAGCTAACGCACTTTTTTAGTGTGCAGGAGACCATTAGAAGGTGTTCCATATCGATATTGATCACTATGTCATGACACAAAGCATTTGATGTCGCAACATGGGGACCAGAATGAAGAAACCCTGAAGTTACCTTCAATGTCACAACACAACATGAGGGTGTCACGACATACCCCTGAAGATGTCTAACAGAGGAGTACACTGCCTTCAATGTGGCGACATAAGTCCTAGGTGTCGCGATATCGACTCTGGATAGGAAACAATTATGGAACAAGGGTGTTTTGGTCCACACAATACAACTTTAAACTCGAGAGCATTAGTTGACCTAGGGTTGAGGACGACGACTACCTAAATTTTATAAATAGGATTCTTAGGCACTCATTTTATGCATCATTCCATTAATTTAGTTTAGTTTTTTTCCTTTTTCTTATGTTTTAGTTTATTTCGGTTTTTGTCTTTTCTTTATTTTCGGAGATCCAATTTGTGGATGCGCTCAAACGCTGTGGAATTATTCTCGTTCTTAATACAAATCAGGACTTATCTTAATCTTTATATTTTCGATTCAATCTTTATGTTTATCTTTTACATCAATTTTATAATGTTTTGGTATGGCTCATTTGTGAACAACTTAACCCCAAGCAGATTTAGACTGTGAGGTCGAAAGATAAGTAGTCCCTATTGACTCATTATTTTGGTAGACGTATTGAAAAATAAGTAGTCCCTATTGACTCATTATTCTGGTGGACGTATCAAAAGATCTTGTCAAGGAATGACTTGTTGGTTGATGAAAAGCCTAAAAACGATTGTTGATGAAGCATGTTGAAGCAAGCTAATCACCCCATAACCATATCTGAACAAATCTCATTCGTGTTTTTACATTTTATTTATTTCTTTTATTTTAGTAATTATTATTATTATTTATAAACCCAAAAATCTCTTATCTATGCTTCATAATATAACCTGATTAAATTACCGGTTAGATCTTATTATGCTTAGATTAAAATTAACTTAATGGTAAGCCTCCCTTGGGTACAATCCTCGAAATACTTTCTCAAGTGTTTCTTAGTATCACAAATCTATATTACAACCTGACTCATATACTTGTGGACACCGCTTCAAATCCCTATCTTTCAGAAGCAATATTCACACTCTAAACGTTAGTACGTCCGGAGGCGGTCTTGAACCATAGTCAGAAAGACGATTTTTTATGAAGGTCGATCTTGAATATCTCAGTTTGGAGGATGAAGAGGAATAACAAATTTCGTGTGAAAAGAATCAGGTTGTAGATGAAAACAAGCTTCATCTATGCTTAATTGGAAAAGTTTTAACAGACTGTGTTATTCACTTTTTTTTCCCTCAAAAAAACTTTGGTTGATCTACGACATCCGTTAGGGGGAGTAATAATATCAAATTTAGGGGACAAACGGCATCTTTTTCGATTTTTCTACGAGGTGGTTATCAAGAGGGTAATAGATGGAATGTCATGATCTTTTAACAGACACCTTATAATTTTTCATTGTTTAGTTACCGACGAGGATCCTAAGCAAGTCCCTCTAAACCACACGTACTTTTGGATTCAAGTGCATAATTTGCTTTTCGAAATCATAACAGAAGGGTTAGCAAGGTAATTGGGGGATTTTATGGGACAATTCATTCAATATGATGCCGCATTGATTTCAAGAGGGGAACAAAGGTACATGAGATTTTTGGTGAAAATTGATGTAAGATTAACTTTGAAAAGAAAGAAAAAATTAGCACTGGGACAAGGGCGAGAAGGATACGCATACTTTCTATATGAAAGGCTTAATTACTTTGAAAAGGAAGGAGATTCATAGGTTTTTACGGCGCGCCAGAAGAACATAAAAGAAGGGAGACTTGGTCCCTTCTAAGAAGTTTGGGGATTGATCAAAGGCTACCATGGATAATTGTGGGAGATTTCAATGAGATAATGTTTTCCTTTGAGAAGAAGGGGTCGATTGAGGAATGATAGAAGCATGTTGTTTTATTGAAAAGTTGCAAAACATTTGAGCATTGTCCATCCAGTAAAAAAGAGCTATCTTAACAATTTTTCAAAAGCTATCATACTTTTGGAATAGTAAAATGACTATTCAATCATCGGGGTGAAATGTTCGAAATCGTAACCTCATTAACGGAACATATTCTATCAGTAGAATTGAGTTGAATTGGTTCCGCAATAAAATGTCCAACGTAAAATATAGGTTCTGTTGGTAGAGGAAGCGTTATGGCCTCACTTCCCAACATGGCAACAACAGTTGACATAGTTGGTCTGTTTGCTGGATCTACTTGCACGCATGATAACCCAATTTGAATGCATTTAAGCACTTCTGTTGCCACACTTGAATCAGCAAGATGCTCATCTATTAGTTCCATTCCTTCACCTTTTGACCATAATTTCCATGCCTACAATTATTACATAGAATTAGCCTAATGCATATATAACATAGTGTTAATCTATGCATTGAAGATAGAATAGGAAGCATACAAATGTCAAAAGGCTTTCACCACGTTCTAAGAGATGAAACCCATTATTTCTTTTTCCACTTATAATCTCCAACAAAATGACTCCAAAACTAAAAACATCTGATTTGATAGAAAAGAGTCCTTCCATAGCATACTCGGGCGCCATGTATCCACTATTTTAGCCCATAAAAAACAAAGAAAGATTAGAGCATCATATACAACTTTACGAAGCAGCAGACCTATTCTTCAATGTGTATCAATCAAATAAAAGATACATTATTACAAACCATGTTGCTTTTGTTAACTGATAACCATCAAACATACACTAATTCATTACTAATTCTTATTAAGTTGAAATTGGAAATAATGAAGAATGAAATGTCAAATTACAAAACAAACATTAACTCCATAATTTTGAGACAACAAGTTGGGAAGAATCCATAAGACTTACTATGTTCCGACTATTCTATTTGTATTTGCTTCATTTTGATCTCCACAAAAAATTTTTGCCATACCAAAGTCTGAAATTTTCGGATTCATCTCATGATCAAGTAAAACATTACTTGCTTTAAGGTCTCTGTGGATAACTCTAAGATGGGAATCCTCGTGCAGATACATGATACCTCGAGCAATTCCTTTAATAATATTGAATCGCTTTTGCCAAGACAGTTGTGTAGCCAAACTTGAATCTAATAAACACTCAAAAAAAAAAACAAAAAAGAAATTACTACTTAAATATTCAAATTCATTTGGTTTATGTATAAAGAAAATGTCGGTATTTAAAGGGTTAAGGCTCAAACCAAATAGGAACACGTCAAGGCTTCTATTGGGCATGAATTCATATACAAGTAACTTTTCATTTTCCTCTAAGCAACATCCTAAGAGCTTCACAAGATTTCTATGTTGTAATTTGGCAATTAACATGACTTCAGTTTTGAACTCAAGCAGCCCTTGACTAGAAGCTCTTGAAAGCCTTTTAACTGCAATTTCGTTTCCATCTGCTAGTGTGCCCTGGAAATTAACATATTAACATATATACTTTGTAGACTTCATCATAAAAAAAATTCTAATCATAGTTACCTTGTACACGGGGCCAAATCCACCTTGTCCGAGCTGATTTTCATCACAAAAATTAGAGGTCGCTGCTTGTAACACATCCAATTTAATTGAAGGAAACTCTAGAGATCTTTCAACATTTTCGCTTGAGTTCTTATGAGGGACGCTTCCGACTACTAACTCAAGTAATTGAACTTCTTGGCTATATTCTTTATCCCCTGTAATAAGATATAATATGATTGGCGTAAGATTATAGCCAAAATTGAAAAAAAAAATGTCAACATGATCTAATAGTGCATACCTTGAAGGTTTGTCGTTTTCCATAGGAAGATACCGCAAGCAGAAACCAAAGCTAGTCCAAGAATCGCTGATAAACTTGCACCAAGTGGAACCCAGATTGATTTGTTCTTATTCTTCTCTGGTTTTTGGTCTTTCCAAGATAAAGACATCTTATCAAAATCTAGGAAACTACATGTAATTAACAAGAAACACAACTACCCTTATCAAACGACAGATCAAAACTTGCAACTCATTTCCTAGGACATTGTATGGACTAGACGCTAAGTGTGCTGACAACCCATCTCCACATAGGATGAATACAAGAGAAATTGGTTGGCTAACCCACTTAGTCAGTCAAGTGTGGAATTGTCATTTCTTTTGTTCTAAGAAATGAAAAGGAGAAGGAAAGCCTGCAATTTTTTTGTTTGTTTGATCCAAATGCAATCTGAGATGATGAGGGTAAGAAAGAATAAGAAAAGAAGGCTCTCAAACCATATTAAAGATTGGATGAATACGTGGTTTCTATATTTCAAATTTTTAATTTTGCAGTCTATAGCTATAATATTTGACAACTAGAAGAAGTTAAAAAGAGATAAGAGTAGTAGTAGATTTTTCATTTACTTTAATTTACTTATGAGTCATCTAGCAGATGCGTACTTACCTTGTGTAGTTGTGGGATTCAAGCCCCATGTGAACATACAGTTAGGCTTCTGAACGTAACCTCCTTGCTTCTCATGGCAACATGCTTTAAAGGAACTCTTGGCTGCCCGTAGGCAGGAATCACATTCCTTGTGTGATAAGTCTGGAGTGCACTGCATTTGTGCATATATGTTTTGAGATACTGTAAAATATGCTTCCCCAGTTGCATATTTACGACTAGAAGAGCCGCTGGAAGCGTTTCTCACCAGACTGTCCGTCAAACTCTCCCAAATCGTATCAAATAGTGGTAAGTTGGAGTCGATGTGGTGCGTGATAGTGCCCACAGTAGTAGGCTCTAGCTCCAGGATTCCAAAAAAGGGGCGATTTGCATAGCGTACAATACATGCGGGCTCACCTGGCCATGAAATGGCTTCTTTCTGGTGGGGACACTTATCTCTGAGATCACGAACCGCGGATTTCACAAGGCCATAACAATCGTGTGGATTTAAGTCTCCACTGCACAGCCCAAGAGCGTAAGCTTTGTTGGAGTCTTGGCCAGCGGTGGCAGCAAAGAAACCATCACTTTTAGAGACATTATCTGGGAGAGAATCGAGAATATGGTCAAGGTTTTTGCCATATGTACTGTTGGTTATGAACTTACCAGACTCATTTATGCACACATAGTCTTGGTTAAAGATTATACTCATGCCTGTGAGCAAATGGGTGAGAAGAAAAACCAGAACATTAACCCACATCACACAAACTCTACGTTAATTTCCCAATACTTTTAAGTGTTAACGTTCATCTGTCTTCTTCATTTTATGCAGGGGAAAAGGCGACCTTCCTCCAGGTTTCCACATGGAAACGTGGATCACACGCTCTGGATTTATATATATATATATATTCGTACTTTTTGGCATGTTTAAGTCAAAAGTTTTATCATGAAATCAAGGGAAATTTTAAATGATTAATTTCCTTCTTATGGGTCCATTGGATTTCAAAACTTTTACACCATTCGTGATCCTTCACTCATCCTATTTTCAAAAGAATAATTTCTACGTTAGTTTATCTTTCTGAGGTTGGTTAAACTGATGCTGTTGATGGAGCAAATAAATAAATAACAAATAATGGTGCACTAAACTGAAACAATAAAAACTTATATGAACGGAATATAATAGGGTCCATAAAAAATATTGCAATTAAATAGGGATGCCCAAAAATAATATTACCCAAAATTTATTAAAAGAATGGCCTTGTCTTAAATTTAATCTTTAATGTTTATATATTTTTTCGATTTGGTTGTTATTCTTTTTAGCGATTAAATTTGACCTTCAATATTTTTTTAAAAAAAAGTTGAATTTGAACATTTAATTTTTAAGAAGAGCCAAATTGTTATTTTTAATAGAAATACTAATTAAAATGTTAAATTTTTAAACATAGAAGTGCGCATGGCAACCCACATATACTCTCTTTCTTTTTTAATTTTTATGAATTTTTTTTATAATTTTTTATAACTTTTAAATTATTTATTGGTGTATCATATAAGATAAATAATGTCATGTCAGCATAGTATAAGTGGACTAACACGAGAGTTGCCAAGCCAACCATGCTAAAGAAATTAACGATTTAATCGGCATTTCCATTAAAAAAGTTATTTAATTCTTTTTGAAATGTTAATGGTCAAAATTTAGCTAAAAAGCATTAGGTTAAAATGTCAAATAAGACCTTCGAAAATAATTTAAAAAATCTATTAAGCCTCTCGTAGAAAGGTGCATCAAATTGAGCTCTTTAAGTCATGGTTTGTACTCAATTAAGCCCCTTGAATTAATTTTTCTGTTGAAGCCATGATATTCGTTAATTACTAACGTGACAAGTGACATGGCAAACAAACGTGGCAAGCTGTTGTGGAAAAATGATGACATAGAGGGCTTAATTTTTTTATTTTACGAGGGTTTAATTAATTTTTTTATTATTTTATGAGAGCTTTTTTTATTATTCAAGTAAAGATATTATTAAAATTAAAAAATCTACTTTTTTAAATATAAATTCACAAAATATTAGAAATTCATAAATAATTATAAAAATCATTAAAATATATAAAAAAAATTATATGAAAGTTTTTAATTGTTATAAAAGTTGTTAGAAAACATCATTAAATATGATAAATTATTGTTGTAGTCTGGGTTTGAATTACGCTAGTCGCGTTACTGTTAGAGTTTTACCTTCATCTTGTAATTCAAAAAAATATATGATAAATTATTATAAAAATAGTATAAAATTTTAGAAATTATTAAAAATTACAAAAAACTACAAATAAGTTAGAGAAAATTATTAAAAATTAATAGAAGTTTATAAAACAAAAATTATTACAAGTTATAAAAATTATAGAACTTTTTGTTAGTTTGTTAGTTTGGAGTCTTTGGTTTTGATTATAAAGAAATGGAGATATTGACAGTCTGATGATTGGATTTGTGTGGGGTGTCGAGTGAGGGGTTTGAGTGACGATGAGTTTAGTGCTTGATGGTTTAATGTGAGTGATGAGTAGAAGTGTTAATGGATTGATCCAATTTATTATTCAAGAATTAAAAATATATATAAAAAATAAGTTTTATTAATATTTTATAATTAAATTTAAATAGAAATATTTTTATTATTTTTAAAACAGTGAAACATAATCATTTTCGCAAGATAGGGAATATTTGACTCTTAATATTTAAATTTTTTTTGTTATTTTGATCATTATTCTTGTTTTTAACTTAATTTATCCATTAACCTTTTAATAAAAATTAAATTTAACCATCAATCTTTTAAAAAAATTTAAAATTTTAAAATTTTAAAAACAGTAACTTACACGACAATTCATATGCACTCAATACTAAATATATTTTTTTAAAATTTTCATGAATTTTTTAATTATTTATTGATGTGACATATAAAATAAATAATATTATATTAACATGATTACACATAAACTGTCATGCGAATTGCTATACTTATAACGTCAAACAATAAAGTTTTGGTCATCACTTCCTTTTAAAAAAATAATTTAACTCTTTATTAAAAATAAAAATAAAATTAACAAAAACTAATATTTTTTAATGTAAAAAAAAACTCATGGGAAGCTTATATTATAAAACCTACTCGACCACACTGGAATTATTTGACAACATTCCATGTCAATGTTTAGGATGAAATGAAGGAAATTTTCAAAGGAATAAATTGATTGTAAATTAAAAAGAAATCCATTGACTGACTTTTATACCTATTCCAGTAATTAATTAATGACCGCGTGTGACAGGCTAGATTGTTTGGTCATCCCCAGAAACGGAATTTTCCTCCCTTCCCACCTTCTTTTATTTTGGTCATTGAAGCATAGGTACTGTTCCCACTTTCTTTTCAACTTCATTTAACTACCCTCACATCTACTCCCCATCAATCAGTAGTCTTCTCAGCCTAATATAAAATTGTTTTCTTTTAAATTAATTTATTTATGTATATGTCGTTAATAATTAATTAATTAATTAATTTTTAAAAATATTTTTTTATGAATTAAAGATATTTTGAAAAATATTAATTATAAAATATAATAAAATGAAATCAATTTAATTTAATTTAAACTGGAAACTTCTAAACTCCACTTTTCAGTTCTTTTTCCCCATTTTTTCTCTCTTCTTCCTCTCCCTTCTTTTTCTTTTTAAGGAGGTTCATCGATCTCCTCTTGAGTTAAGGGTTAAACTCCGATGAGGCCTTGTTCATGAAAGCCTTTTCCTTCTCTCTTTCTCAAAATCGAAACAAAAAAGATAAAGCTTTCAAAATCATTTTTATTTCCCTTATAAAAACCCATTCTAAAACATGTCATTCGAACTTTTCATGATAGTTTGTTTATTGAAATAAGATTCTTAAGAAATTGATGTTAGCATTATAATCAAACTGATTAACATTACAAAAACAGCAAAAAATTAAAATTTAGAGATTAAATTTCAAATTTTAGCATCCTAAAAAGACAAAAACAGAAATTTAACCATGTTCTGATTATCAAAAAGTTGAGCTGAGTTGGGCCTGCAAGGCTTCAATGATTGAAGTCTGAATTTGGGCTACTAACACTCAACTAGCCTTAAAAAGAGAGCTAAAATCATTCCTTAGGACATGGTTGAACTTTAGAGAAGATATTAAGGGTAGTGGCAAGCACATCTACTTAGGATGAATACAAGAGAGGATGGGTAACAAAACCCAATTAAATAAGCTCTAACGAATGGAAAGGAGAGGAAAGCCTGCAAATATTTTGTTTGAATCAGAGATGAAGAGGAATGCTGGATTGAGAAAAGAAGGCTCTCAAACCATATTACAAAATTGATTGAATACTAGAAATTTATAATTTTGCAAGCCTGGAATTTATAATAAGAAGTTATTTGTAGTTGTAGGACCACCAGGCGTGGTGGAGTCACCTGGGCTCTGTCTGGTTGGGACACTTAGCACTTAGATCACGAACGTAGGCTTTGTTGGAGCCTTGGCCACTAGTGAGAGTAAAGAAACCACCATTTTCAGAGACGTTATTTGGGAGGGAATGGTAGTGAAATTAGCAGAGTCATCGTAGCAACTAAAGCTTTGGTCAAAGGATAGATTCATGCCTGCAAGCAAATGGGTGAGAAGGCAAACCAGAACATTAACCCACATCCTTGAATTTCTCAAGTTCTCAGCTTATTTTTATTCCTTTCTTTCTTTTTTCAGAGGTCTGGTGCATGTTTGTTAATATTGCTCCATCTGTTTGCTTGATTTTAGGCAGAGATGGGAAGAGACCTTCCTCCAGGTTTCCGCATGGAATTGCGGACAAGCAAAATTTCAAATGAATAAATTCATTCTAAATTAAAATTAAAAATGGAACGTTTGATTCCATTACTTCTATACTCTACTTTTATTTAATTACTAGTATGGCGCTTTGCTAATTAATTATTTTTAGGTAAATTTACAAAGTTAAATTAAAAAATATCTAAACTTATAAAAAAATAAATCTATATAAAATTCACATAAACCAAAATAAATATAGACTAAAAGCTCATATGATTTACATAGAGTGAGGTTCAAAATGAGATCTTAAAATTCTCAAGGCCCACTAAACCTTAAATTATAAATTATTTTCCTCTTCTACTTTTTAATAAATTTTTATGTAAATACATGTTAATGTACTAAATCATAATTAATTAATTAGTTTTACATAAGATAATTTAATAAATTCATCCCAAGATAATATAACTAAATTAAATATAAAATTAAAATATTTAATTTTAATTAAAGTGAAATGTATTTAATTAAATTTTTATTATTTTGTAGTTAAAAATAAAAAATGAATAATATAAATAGAAAATACATAAATAATAATAAATGCTATAATATTTTTATTTAAAATGTATTTAGTAAATAGATCTTAAGCAAATTTATGTCATCTTCAAACTTAAGAGGTAAGTGAACATTTTGAAATCACAGTGGTAAGCATATTTTACACAAACTTAAGGATATGCATCCTTTTAAACTTGGTAATTTAATAATTTAGTTGTCATTTAGGACTGAAACTTTTATTTTAATATTTGAGAGAAGGGTATATGAATATTTAGATCAATAGTAATGCGACTAACATGACTCGAATCTAAGTCATATTTGAGGTGATAAACACCCTGACTATTAAACCAATATAAGGAGTTCAATGTGTCTATAAATATTTAGCCGTCGAGAATATTAACCAAACATAAAAGAATTACAATATAAATATATTTTATTAACCCATGTCTAAAAAATTAAAATTAGGTATAATTACAATGCGTGTAATTAATAATATAATAATTAGACATCCATCTAAACAGACTTTTCATGGCAACTCTTGGATTCAGTAGCCATTTTCCTCCTTTTTAAGGCTAGAAAACTGTATAACGGACCTGGAAAGCTTTCAGAAAATCAACTTTGATGATGAATTTTTAATTGATGATCAACAATTGACTTTGACTCGTTTATTTCCCCGAAATCCAAATTATCCGCTTATGGATCATCTTTTTGAATTTTTAAAGCTTTATGACGGCAACGTATTCACTTTCTTATTTCTATGTAACATAAACAAATTATTGTCACAAGTTCTTCAACATTTTCAGAAAAAAATATATCCTGGTCAAATCTACCAGTTGGACAATTTTTCCAATCCATATGATAGAATGAGCATTGATTATTATAATATAAACCCTGAAAATCATAAGTCTAGTCAGCTTTGAAGAAGAGGAAGCAGCAGCGCAATGGATTCTTCATGGCGGTTTTTGTTCATTTCTTTCACTATTTCCTTCCTTCTTACTCTTACCGTTTCCAAGAAGAGCCTCTAGACTATTCCTGTATGGAAACCGGTGGGAATTTCACCATAAACAGCACTTACGAGACCAACCTCAATCGTCTAATATCGTCTTTCTCTGCAAACACAGCAAATGATTATGGGTTTTACAATTTAACTTCCGGAGAGGGTTCCAACAGAGTTAACTCGATTGCACTTTGCAGAGGAGATGTGGGATCAGGGGATTGCCTTGGCTGTATCAACACCGCAACGACCGAGCTGAGAAGTCTTTGTCCCGACCAGAGGGAAGCAATTATCTGGTATGACAATTGCATGTTTCGCTACACAAAACGATCCATCTTTGGTGTTGTGGAAGACGACCCTTTGCTCTACATGTGGAATGATAATAATGTGACCGATGTGGATGCTTTTAATCAGTCCTTGAGTACCTTGTTGGATAGCCTCATCAATCGTGCTTCATCCGGAACTTCCCTTCACAAGTTTGCGACAGGAAGTGCCCAAGTCACACCTTTTCAAACAGTTTATGCACTTGTTCAATGCACTCCTGATTTATCCCAGGCTGAATGCACTTCTTGCTTGTCCGCCGCCATTGAATTTATCCCCGAATGTTGTGACAGAAAACAAGGTGGCAGAGTACTTGAGCCTAGCTGTAAATTTAGGTTCGAGATTGAACGCTTCTATAATCTTACAACTGCTGATACACCATTGACATCGACACCGCCACCAACAACATCCCCGCCATGAAACAACACTAAAAGTACAACAGGTACCTTATTTTTCAAGTCAACGGGTGTTAGGAATTTCTCCATCTTGTATGATGTGTGAAAATTTTTGCAGGAAAAATGAGTAATTCGTCTCGAACTATTATCATCGCATCTGTTTCAGCTGTTGCTATTGCGGTACTTGTAGTCTCCAACTACATCTTCATCTTTTTAAGGGAGAGGAAGTCAAAGGTGAAAGCTGAAAGTAAGTGAAAGCGATCTTTATCGATCAACTTTTACTTTCTTTTTTTCTCTTTTAGATCCATGTTGAATCAATTGTAGCTCATAGAATTGTTACACCTGTGAAGAAGGTGGTGAAGTAGCTGAAGCAGTGGATCAAATAAAAAATGCAGAGGCTCTGCAATATGATTTCAGCACCATTAGTGCTGCAACAAATCACTTTTCTAATTCAAATAAGCTTGGACAAGGTGGATTTGGTGCAGTTTATAAGGTAAGACAAAGGGGTCGTCCCTATGAGATAAAACTTGTACATATATAATTCATTTTGGTGTCTTCTCAGGGAAAACTTGCCTGGGGCGAATTAATAACAGTGAAAAGGCTGTCGACTGATTCCGGACAAGGAGATATAGAATTCAAAAACGAGGTTCTATTAGTGGCCAAGCTTCAGCATAGGAACTTGGTTAGGCTTCAAGGTTTCTGCCTGGAACGAAATGAAATGCTTCCCATCTATGAGTTTGTGCCTAATGCTAGCCTGGATCAGCTCTTATTTGGTATGAATTATGGTATCATCAGTGTATTATACAATAAGTACTATAAATCAAACTATCAACCTGATGTATACATTTACGACGATGCAGATTCGGTTAAGCGTGCATATTTGGATTGGGAAAAATGATACAAAATCATCGGAGGCATTGCTCGTGGGCTTCTCTGTTAAGAATCTAAAACTAGAATAATAGCTTTTAACAACAAACTTGATCTTTATTGATGATACACAATTGTGTATTTATAGAACACAATAACAGTCAATAATAACAGAAATCAACTGTTATTAACAGCTGCAGCTAACTAATATCAACTGTTAACTGCTTTTACATGCATACTAACATTCCCCGAGCTTTCTTCTCTTCCTGAAATAACTTGAAGTGCTTCCCTAAAATAAGCAAACTGCTTGGGAGTAATAGGCTTAGTCAAAACATCAGCTAGCTGACTTTCAGATGGTACAAAATTAACTTAAAGCAATCCATCAAGAACTTTTTCTCTAACAAAATGATAATCAATCTACACATGCTTTATTCTTGCATGATGAGTAGAGTTTGCAGCCATAGCAACTGTTGAAGTGTTATCACACCAAACAATGAGAGGCTTTTTGATAGATATACCAATCTCTTCAAGTAATTGTTTGATCCACAGTAGTTCAGATACACAATTTGCCAAGCTTCTATACTTAGCCTCAGAGGAGGACCTTGAGACCACACCTTGCTTCTTAGATGACCATGCTACTAGATTGGATCCTAAGAAAATACAGTAACCTGTTGTGGACCGTTTGTCTTTAACAGTTGATGCCCAATCAGCATCAGAATAACCAACTAACTCCAGCTGACCACCTTTAAAAACTAATCCATGATCCAATGTCCCCTTCAAGTACCTCAACACTCTCGTTATTACTCTCCAGTGAGACTCGCATGGTGCATTCATAAACTGACTAAGTTTATTCACACAAAAAGATATTTCTGGCCTTGTGATACATACATACTGCAGTTTACCAATTACACTTCTGTATCTATGAACATTAACCAGAGGACTGTTATCATAGGCAACCAACTTGGCTGTAGCAACCATGGGAGTTGGAGTGGATGATGCCTGCATCATATCAGTGCTTTGTAGAAGCTCAGAAATATACTTTTTCTAAGACAGAAATAAGCTGCTAGATGAGGATCGATCAACTTCAATTCCTAAGAAAAAATGCAGCTCTCTCATGTCCTTAAGTGAGAATTTATTGTGCAACTGAGAGATGACCTGAGTGATGACATCTGTTGAACTACCAGTCACCACAATGTCATCTACATAGACCATGAGAAATGTGATAGTTGAGCTGGTCCTTTGATAAAATAAAGATGGATCAGCTTTTGATGCTTTGAAACCAAGTCCTTCTACAAGATGTTGTCTCAGGGTGTGAAACCACGCTCTAGGTGCTTGCTTCAACCCATACAAGGCTTTATTAAGTCTACATGCCAGTTTCTCTCCACTTGAGCCACTCACTTCGAACCCTGGTGGCTGCTCCATATATATTTCTTCTGTCAAAATGCCATTAAGAAAAGCATTATTGATATCAACTTGTCTGAGTGGCCAACCATTGATGACAGCAAGCGTTAGAACAATCCTTATTGTAGCTGCTCTCACAACTAGACTGAATGTATCTGAAAAATCCACACCAGCATGCTGTGAAAAACCTTTAGCCACCAACCTTGCTTTGTACCTTTCAACTGATCCATCAGGTTTTCTTTTAACCCGAAAGAGCCACTTGAACCCTACTGCCCTCCTAGATTTTGGAAGGGAGCACAAGGTCCATGTCTTGCTTTTAGTATAAATGCTATCGGAGTACTTCACATTTGATGAACCTGCTACCTTGGTTATGTAGGCTTTTGGTTTAAAAATGCCTACTTTGTTACGAGTAGTCATAGGATGAATATTAGAAGGCTGAAGTTGTGGAGGTGAGGGTGATTGTTGTGGAGCAGAGTGAGAAGAAATATTAGTACTAGTCAAGGACAGATTTGGTTCAAATGGTACAGAGGTTGAATTAGACTGACTAGGTTCAGATACAGTCATGTGTGATGATTCATGAGTCAGACCTGGTGCACTCAAATTCCTTATAGGGACTAGAACTAGTTTGGAACTACCAGTTACTATGGGTGTTGGTGTAACACTGTTTGTCAACTTCTTGAATGGAAATTCACTTTCATGAAAGGTAACATGTCTAGACACAAAAATTCTCCCTGTGGGATCCCTACATCTATAACCTTTTTAAGTAGGTGAGTAACCTAAAAATGTACAGGGCATAGATCGAAAATGCAGCTTGTTGACATTATAAGGTCTAAGATTTGGGAAACACATGCATCCAAAAACTCTAAGTGGTAAATAATCTGGTTTGACTTTGAATTATTTTTCATAAGGAGAGATATTACCTAAAAGGACAGAAGGTAGCTTGTTGATCAAATATGTAGCACTGCTGAAGGCATTATACCAATAGCTTAAAGGTAGTCCTGTATGTGCCAGCATTGAGAGACTAGATTCCACAATTTGCCTATGTTTCCTCTCCACCAGCCCATTTTGTTCTGATGTGTAAGGATAAGTTTTCCTATGTAAGATACCTTTCTGGGCCATGTACCTTTGTAAAGCCTGAAATTCACCTCCTCCATCTGTTTGCAGCACTTTCGGCTTAACACAAAGTATTCTTTCAGCTTGTCTGTGAAACATAGAAAACACATTTGCTACCTCTGACTTTTTCTTCAAAAAATACAACCAAGTATATCTGGTGTAAGCATCAGTAAAAGCCACATAATAACTGAACCCATTAGAACTCAGAGGAGCAGGACCCCAAACATCTGCTGCTACCATTTGAAGTGGACCTGTATAAGCTGTTTCAGAAACTGAAAAAGGCAACTTGTGTTCTTTGCCAAGATGACAGGCTACATAGTTAAGATCATTCTTATTATCAACAAAGAAAATATTACAACGTGCTAAGGCACTTCTAGCTGTAGAGAGACAAGGATGTCCTAGCCTAGCATGCCAAACATTCAATGGTATTGACTTCACATTTGAGAAGCACTGAGTTACAGATTTGAACTGTACTGCCTGATCAATCTTGGGAGCTTGCAGTTTGTATAACCCATCAGAAACCATTCTTTCAAGTAAAACCTCCTTAGTGTGCATATCTCGGACTTGACAGTTGGAGAGTGAAAACTCAAAGAGAACCTGATTATCCTTAGTAAATTTAGAAACAGACATGAGGTTGTTAGTAATTCCTGGTACAAACAGTAAAGATCTCATGCACAGTGGTTGTGAGTGCGTGTGCAAATATGTCTTTCTAGTTTTTATAACAGGTAAAGATGATCCATCACCAATATATACCTTACCTGAACTAGTGTAGGGTACAGATTGATCCAAGGCAGAGGTAGAGTTTGTCAAATGATTTGTAGCCCCTGAATCTGGGTACCAAGCATTATCACCAACTGATTCAAGAGTTGCAATACAAGTTTGAGCATTAGTTGGACCTGCCTGTGTGACTGTAGAAAAACTAGATTACTTGGAGCCTGCGAATTAGGATTGTACATCCAGTTACCATATTGAGGACCCCATCCCATTCCAGCAATATTGCCACCAAACATACAAGTATTGGCTTGAGGTCTGAAAGTAGGACTCTTGAAGGATGTATCAAAATGATGAAACAACGATCAACCAAGTGTCCCATCTTACCACACAATTGATACTGAATTCGAGAACCAGACATCCTGCCACGACCTCTTCTTCGATTGAAGCTTGAAGAAGGTCTATAAGCAGGTGCAGAGTTACCAGGAGGAGCCTGATGAGTAACCACATTTGCAGCAATGGGAATCTCTGTAGATGTTGACTGCATTCTTGCCTTAGTATCAAGAAGAAGCATTGTTATATGCTGAACAGTTGATGGAACTTGACCAGCAGTTATAACAGTGATTATTGACTCAAAATCAGTAGAAAGACCATTCAGAATGGCTGTAACATGTTCATATTCTGAAATAATTTCTTCACAGCTAGCTAGATTATCACAATACCCTTTAATTTTCATCAAGAATTCTTTCATAGAAAGATCACCCTTCTTTTGAGAATGTAAATCACGTCTGTTAAACATGAGTCTAGAAGTAGTCTTACTTCCATAAATGTTTGCAAGAGCATTCCAAATCTGAGAACTAATGTCCATACCTATTAGCTGAGGAAGCACACTTTGACTAACAGAAGATAACAACCAGGAAGCAATCGCACAATCTTGTTGTTCATACAATATAAATGCTGGATTTTCTTGCACTTCACCAGAATCATTGGTAATTGTTGATGAAGGAACATTTGGTTTCGAATCAAGAAAATGCTGCAACTTGAAAGTTTTGACAGCAAACAATACCTGTTGACGGCATAACAAGTAGTTTGTATCATCAATTAAGATATTAATCTTCTTGGAGGAGAAGAACTTGTTTTCTATTGAAGCATCTGTTGGCATTTGCAGAAGCAATACACTCAAAAAACACAAGAAAAAGAAAAAAATTTCCACAGGATCTTTAATTATCCGTGAGGAATTAAACTTCTGATACCATGTTAACAATCTAAAACTAGAATAATAGCTTTTAACAACAAACTTGATCTTTATTGATGATACACATTTGTGTATTTATAGAACACAATAACAGTCAATAATAACATAAATCAACTATTATTAACAGTTGCAATTAACTGATATCAACTGTTAACTGCTTTTACATGCATACTAACATTCTCTACCTTCACGAGGATTCAAAACTCAGAATTATTCATCGTGATCTCAAAGCCAGCAATATACTATTAGATGCAGAGATGAATCCTAAAATTGCAGATTTCGAGATGGCAAGATTGTGTGCAGTTGACCAAACTGACAGTGCTACTACCAAAATTGTGGGAACATAGTAAGTATAAGAAATCTTGTAAAATTGTTAAATCCTATGTACTTACTAATGTTTATGATATTGAACTGTAGCGGATACATGGCACCTGAATACGCAATGCATGGTCAGTTTTCAGTCAAATCAGATGTTTTTGGTTTTGGCGTGTTGGTTTTGGAGATTTTAAGTGGTCAAAAGAACAGTTAGTTTCATAAAGGAGATAACGTAGATGATCTTTTGAGCTATGTAAGTATCAATATCATTTGTGTTTATGTGATTGTGATATGAAAATTTATTCAAAGCATTCAAATCGTGACAGGCATGGGGGAATCGGAAAGATGGGACAACAAATGAGCTTGTGGATTCAACACTGGAAGACAGTTCAGCGACCGAGGTGATGAGATGCTTACACATTGGGCTGCTTTGCGTTCAAGAAAATGTAGCTGAGAGACCAAACATGGCTTCGGTTGCGTTGATGCTTACAAGCTACTCTGTGACACTTCCATTACCTTCACAACCTGCATTTTTTATGCACAGTAACACTCAATCAGAGGAAGAGATGCTGTGGTCGGAAGACTTGAATTCTGGGGCGACAGGATGTAGTCAATCCAAAAAGGAAACTACGGTAAATTCTGAAAATGAGGTCACAGTTACCCAACTCCATCCAAGGTAGCAAGCACCTGATCAGCAGCATTGTCATTCTTAGTACAATGGAAGGACTACTTCTCTCCCATCCAATCATAAGTATTTTAACAACTGTTAATCAACTATTTATATTAGTTTTGATAATGAGGTGATACTATCTTTTTTTGAATTAATAATTTGTAATAAATTGATAAAGATAGGAGTAAAATAATATTGACATCTATAATATTTATAAAGTTTTGGTGTCATGGGTCCTAATTCAGTAGAAAAATTAATTCAATATCCCTTCACATTTAAAATAAATTATATTATTTTAAAGCACTCTAATTTTTATTTAAAAATATAAAAATACGCATATTTTTAATATTTTTATACATTTTAATTTTTATATGTAGAGTTTATTAACATATGTGTTCTACTAGTTTTTATAATTAATTTATTATACAATATAATACACAAATTAAAAAAAGATATTTAAGATCATCTTAGATTTGTTTGTGAAAATTTTTTACTCTACTAACCGTAAATAGATGATTATCCATTACACAACATAAATTCAATAAGAAAAATAATCAAAATATGAAACTACATATATATATATATATAAAGAAAATTGTTAAAATTTACATAAAAATTATTAACATACCAAAACTTTTATAATATATATTAAATATTACAGAACAATTGAGGTTTAAAATATTATAAATATATTTTCTTACGTGTTAATGATTTGCTTTATATAAATTAAAATGTGTTTCCGTACGCGTATCATATTTACGTTGCTTTTTATATTATATTGTGTTTTTGTATATATTATCATTTCAATTCAATTTCAATATATTAATTTATAAGTTTATGTTATGTTGTGCCTAAATATGCATCTTATATCTTTTCACAGAAAAAAAAAACATATCATGTATAAATTATATCCATTAAACCCCGTCAACACCAAACTCACCCTTATTAAAGTTTTCGTTACCTTGACTTATCACATATAAGTCTACATTACCTAATATTTTATTTTTAAAATATCTATTATTTGCTTAACAGTATTGTCATCATGTATTAGGATATTAACCCATCCCCATTAAAGATAACAACTAGAACCCTATAATAAACATATGGTTTAAATTCATACACTAAGTTTTTCACATTATTTATAATATCACAGTAGCATAATAAATCATGATCCACTTAAAACTTTTCTAAACCACCATTCATATAATCAAATTTAGGAAACGTGAAAAATTTCCCACTATAAAAGTCAAAGTTGTTTTTTAAGTTCGTGCTTTGGACACCGACGATGAATGAAGCCCAGACAAGGAGGAGCCAGTTGTAATCGAGAGTCCTGGAGTGACCGTGGTGGAAGAAAAGAAGCTTGATGATGCTAGGGAAGTAGAAAGCTTGAAGAAAGCTTTGGTAGGTTCATTTTATGGGATGGATTGTGACTTGAAAGCTAGCAGTGAAAAGATTTTGATTTTGAATATGAGATTTCAACTGAAAAAAAAAACAAAAAGGTTATTGGCAGTTTAAGTATTCAATTAAGTGTAAAAAAATACAAAAACTTAATTTTAATATTAATTTATACGTTTATGTTATGCTGTGTCTAAATATACATCTTATATCATTTCAAAAAGAAATTATCATATTGTGTTTGTGTTCTTTTCATAAATTTAGAATGTTGTAACTTATTATTAATTTTTACATAGATATAAATTTTAAGTCGTGTTTTAATTATTCTATATTGTTTTTATATGATTCTTTAATTTAGTTCATATTTTATACAATTTATTATAATTTAACTTTGAATTAAAAAATAAATAATTATACTCTCAGAATAAAATATATTTTAAATTTTAAAGATAATATTATTAAAAAAAAGGATAATTATAAACCCAATCCTCCCACTATAATACAAAAATTCCATTACTTGGTGGGATGCCTTTTCTTTTAAAAAGGGAAGTGGCGATGACTTTCTGTACATGAGACCACATTCTAGGCAATAACCCAACAAAAATAAATAAATTGAAGTCTCATTGTTTGACCGCCCAATGTAATTCATTTTATCACGCCATTTTAATTTGGCTTAAATAATAAAATAATATTTAAATTATATTATTTTTTTAAATCGATATTTAAATTTTTAGTTTAATATAATATTTGATATTTGAATTTGATTTTTTTTAATTTGGTATTTAAATTTTTTTATCCAATTTTGTATTTAAACTTCACATTTTTTCCTAATTCGATATCTAAACTTTTTTGAATCCAATTTGGTACTTGAACTTGATTTTTTTTTTCTATTTTGGTACCTAAATTTTTTTTAGATTCAATTTGGTACTTAAATTTATTAAATATTATAAAAATTACGCAAAACATTTGATTTTTTTTTGTTATTCTACAAAAATATTGTCAGTTTTAGAAAAAATTCATGTTAAAAATAGGTGTTGAGTTATGCTTAGCGAATTAATATTAAAAAAAGATTAGGTACCAAAATAGGAAAAAGAGTCAAGCTCAGGTATCAAATTGGACCCGAAAAAATTTAAGTATCAACTTATAAAAAAATTATAAAGTTTAAATACCAAATTAAGAAAAAGTGTCAAGTTTAAGTACAAAAAAAGGTTTAGTTACGAAATTAAAAAAAATGTGAAGTTCAGACACCAAATATTATATTAAACCTAATTTTTTTAATCAAAAGTGATAACTAAACTATTTCGATTATCCATTTTACCCTATTACATACGTTAAAATTTTTTTTTCCAGCCAATGAAAAATTAAACTTTTAATTTCATTTTATGAGGCGATTTTAATTTCAACAAAGCAACGACATTCTAGTTTAAGTTATATATTCATACATATAACTTCAAACGTCTGCATCGCCCTTTCAAAACAACAACAAAAGATGGCCGCTAATCGTCTTCCACCACTCCCATCTCAATAATCAATTGCTTGTGGACTGCGTTGCCCTTTAGAAATTTCATTTCTTTCTCATTAACCCAAAATATTATTCACATTGAATTAGTCAACTAGCCATGGATTGCTTTTAGAAGGGTTGTGGATCAGAAGCGTGTTCTCTCCAAATGTTGAAAACAAGAAGAGTGTGAATTTATTAAGATTTATTTATGAATAACCTAATTCATTAAGTGATTTAGCGATTGTCATCAACCACTGCCATCTTCCTCAACCCTTTGTCCCCTTACCTAATACCGTTGTTTTTCCTTTTAATATTATTTTGGTGGGTAATAATCCGTACCATGCCTAATTTCCTTTGCGTATGAATAGTAAAAGAAACTACTATCTTGTACATATGCTCTCATCCACATGTTTTACCCATTTTAACCCATCAAGCTGAGAAACACAACAGCAATGGGATTTTCAAGACTGCTTCTCCTTTTTTATTTGATTCTCCCTTTATTCCTTGCTATTCATGGTCTTGGAGCCGATCCCTTCTTTCAACACAGTTGTATCAGCACAGCAGGTAACTACTCTGCAAACAGCACTTACCAGGCCAACCTCAACACCATCTTCTCTCAGCTCACCTCTCAGTCTGATTTCAACTATGGCTTCTATAACCTGTCTGCTGGTCGAGACCCCTACCAAGTCTACGCTATTGCACTTTGCAGGGGAGACAGAAACCAGGAAGATTGCAACAGTTGCCTCAACGAAACCATATCTGAGCTCAGCCAGCAATGCCCGTTTAGCAAGGAGGTGGTGGGATGGTCTGAATTTTGTACCCTGCGTTACGCCCACCGAACCCTATTTGGAGATATGGAAACCTCTCCTGATTCTTGTCTATGGAACACACAGGACGTAACAAATGTTGATGAGTTCAATCAGGCATTGGATAACCTGTTGAATAATCTGAGCACTCAAGCCGCCGCTGAGGGTCCTCTCCGCAAGTACGCGGCGGACAACAGGACGGTCGGCCTGTTTCAAATAGTATACGCTCTAGTACAGTGCAGTCCCGATTTGTCCGAGCAAGAATGTGGTGATTGTTTAAGTGTGGCTAAGCAAGGGATTGGAAGTTGCTGCTTGGGTAAAATGGGATGCAGAATCCTTAGACCAAGCTGTTTCTTGAGGTATGAGTCTGACCCATTTTATCAGACTCCACTTCCGCTACCGTCACCTCCGCCGTCTGAAGCTTCTCCTCCTCCTCCTCCTCCTGCTCCTCCCTCTACTGAAGGTTAAGTTATTTTATTTTGGCATAATCTGAATATTTTCCCCTAACGTTATCGGACAAATATAAATATACAAACTATACATCAATTTTGACTAATTGGGCATTATGCCAATTTTATTTTCTCTATAAACCGCAAAGTTCTTTGTTCCAAAAAGGGGAAATTTTTTCTAAAAAATGCCTGGATAATTATATACTGTTCTGTATTTGGGCTAGATTTATTTTCTAAGCCTTTCTGTTCATTCACTGTCACGAGATCGGGGAGGGGTGGGTAAAGACAGATGAGATTTTATGCCACCACTCACCTATTAGCGTCTACTCATTTATTAAAGGGCAGCTATTTGTGACTTTCTACCTCCCCCTCCAAATATTTAATTCCTTACCTTCAGGCTTCAACTTAAGTTATATCCTAACTTTGCTTGCCCCTTCTTTTTCCTGACTAAATAATTAATTATATATGTGGTTATTTTTTTTAAAATTAATGAAATAAGTTGTTTTCTAAAAATTTAGAGTGGCAGGAAAGTTCGTCTAATTAAATCAATTTTTGTTGACATGTTAAGACAAGCGTATTCAACTTGACGTACTTTTACACTTTTTAAAATCGATCAATTTTTTAAAATCTAAAAAAAAAAATTATTTGACCAATTAAAAAAACGATATATATGCACCCTTAAGCTTTTTCCCCTACTAAACTAAAAAGAAAAAGTAAATTACATTTAAAAAAATTGAGCTGATCAGGCCATATTTTAATTTAAGTTAAACTATGTCAAAATAATAAATTAGATCCAACTTGGACAATAACAAAACCTGTTCTTATCTTCTTTTAAGTTCAGTCCGACTTCATTTTGGAACAAGTCTAGGAATGAAGCAATTGTTACAACGAATACATCCCCTGGGCAGTCACATGGTCCAACTTACGACCTACAACGTATCGATTACAGTCATAGAGTAATTCCCCATGTAGTAGAAAGTGAATTTTATTTATCACTTACAGTCTCATTACTTTTTAATTTTGCAGGAAATGGCAATAACACAACCCGCATTATCATCATTGTTGTTGCTTCAGTTGCTGGAATTCCCATACTAATTGCTTCCTCCATCTGCATCATTCGGAGGGCCAGAAAGACCCCACAACAATTACTTGGAAGTAAGTAAATATATAAAACTTGACTTCATTCAATAAAATGTCATTTACTTTATCTGAAATGTTCTAACAGTTTCGCTTCTTTCAGCTGGTGATGATGAGGTCATTAGGGCTGACTCCTTGCTTTTCGACTTTGCCACTGTCCGGACAGCAACTAGTAACTTCTCTGATGCAAATAAGCTTGGCCAAGGTGGATTTGGAGCTGTTTACAAGGTAAAGATCCCTTGTCAAAGAATATTAATTCATCTCAACTATGGAAGTTTAGCCTAAAGTTTGAAATATGGTATAGGGTCAACTTCCAAATGGAAAAGAGGTTGCTGTGAAAAGACTAGCCAGGGATTCTGGACAAGGAGACCTGGAATTCAAGAATGAAGTCCTCTTAGTGGCCAAGCTTCAGCACCGCAATTTAGTTAGGCTCCTTGGGTTCTGCTTGGAAGGGCATGAAAGGCTTCTCATTTATGAGTTTGTGCCCAACACTAGCCTTGATCATTTCTTATTTGGTACTTTTTCTGTTCTAGTATTATATCACATATATATAGTTTGTTCTTATTCCTTTATTATCAATCGGAGACTTACTCCTGACCGTCTAATACTATATAGATCGAGTCAAGCGTGCACAGCTGGATTGGGAAAGGCGCTACAAAATCATAGGAGGCGTTGCTCGCGGCATCCTTTACCTTCATGAAGATTCTCGACTAAGGATAGTTCACCGGGATCTTAAAGCCAGCAATGTTCTGTTAGATGCAGAAATGATTCCTAAAATTGCAGATTTTGGGATGGCAAGGTTGTTTGTACGGGACGAAACACAAGGCAATACCAGCAGAATTGTGGGCACCTAGTAAGTACAAAAACTGCATCTCTACATATTAGAAATGCTGATGGAATCGAGAATGATAATAGAAATGTTGACATGCAGTGGATATATGGCACCCGAATATGCTATGCACGGCCAGTTCTCAGTAAAATCAGATGTGTACAGTTTTGGTGTGTTAGTTTTGGAAATTGTAAGTGGTCAGAAAAACAATTGCTTTCAAAACGGAGAAACCGTGGAGGATTTAACAAGCTGTGTAAGTACGATTATCTAAAACTATTAAATGATTGTATGAAACAACTGAATTAAACTCGAGTTCATCTGCAGGCATGGAAGAATTGGAGACAAGGGACAGCAATGAATATAGTTGATCCAACATTGAGAGATGGTTCAAGAAACGAAATGTTGAGATGCATACACATTGGATTACTATGTGTTCAAGAAAACGTAGGTGACAGACCAACTATGGCTACAGTTATTCTAATGCTTAATAGATTCTCAGTCACACTCCCAATGCCTTCCCAACCAGCATTTTTTATGCACACCAACATCGAGTCAGACATGTCATCTTCGTTGGTGTCCGAATCCTACCAATCTAGAAGTGAAGAACTCCCATTGTCCCAAAATGATGCTTCAATTACTGATCCATATCCTCGATAGTCTTTGGGAATTATATTTATCTTCCTGTGTGCACACGTCTTAATTGTAAGAAATTTAAATTTACTGTTCTCCCCCACCTTTTTGAACTTTCTACGCATAAAGTATTATTATTCTTCTTTTTGGTACAACATAAACGATTATTATTTTTGTAAGAAATGGTAAAAAAAAGAAAAAGAAACTCATTAATTTGGACTGCTTCTATATTTCAACTTTCAATTTGATTTCTTCAAAACTGGAAGTAATTAGGTATACTAGAAAGCCCATAAATCATGCATAATTATTTGATACAAATGTGTTCATTAAAAAGATGTAACGTATTCTTAATTGATAATTAGAAAATGGAATAGTTCAATCAACACAACTTTTTAACCCTTTAATTATGTAAAGTTAACATTAATATTTGATATATTGATAATTTATTATTTATTTATTTATTTCATAAGCGCTTAAAAATTTGATATGTATTTTTTTAAAAATATTAAATTATATTTTTATTTAATACTTGTTAACCTCAAATTTTGCTTGTGGAGTTGATAAATTTAGTGGACCAAATATTATTTCAAAAAATTATATTATTAGTAAATAAATAAATTTAGAAATTATTAAAAATAATTAAATAATTATATTGTTAAGAAATGTTAAGTACTTATGATTTACCCATCAAATAAGAGTCTCAGAAACAGAAATTTAATTTATTGGAAGCCAAAAAAGTTGACTGCTTGACATATTCAACGTAGATAGATTATATAAATTTTGGATAAACACGTCTACGTAGTCCTTTATAAATGCTCATATGAATTAGAAGCCTTTCTAATAGGATTTCCAGAGTTGTATTGATTTTCATTAGATTATTAGACTGAAACCATGGAAATGGGATCTTCAGCACTGCTTTTCCTTTTAGTTCTTAACCTTGTTTTCAACTTCAGTACCGCCCAGAACTCTAATAAATTAACGACTTCAAGTTGTTCAAACGGTAGAGGAAACTTCACCGCCGGCAGCACCTACGAGGCAAACCTCAACAACCTCCTCTCTTCATTCTCCTCAGTCACTGCAAATGATTACGGTTTCTACAATCTGTCCGTCGGCCAAGATCCCGATACGGCCAACGCGATTGCGCTCTGTAGAGGAGATGTTCAGCCTGATGTTTGCCTTAGTTGTATCAATAACGCCACAAGTGAGATCAGGAGTGAATGTCCCAACAGGAAGGAAGCAGCCATTTGGTATGACTTTTGTATGTTGCGTTATTCGAATCGTTCCATCGTTGGTGTCATGGACAGTAGCCTTGTTACGGCCCTGCTGAATCCTTCTAATGTTACGGATGCGGACAGTTTCCGTGGAGCCTTGAACAATTTGTTGGTCGACCTGATGAATAAGGCCTCATCGGGTGATTCTCTTCGCAAGTTTGCTACAGGGAATGTAATAGATCCCGCGTTGCAACCAATATATGCGCTGGAGCAGTGCACCCCTGATTTATCCCAGGAAGATTGCACCACTTGCTTGGAGAGAGCTTTGCAGGAAATCCCTGTTTGTTGTGGCGGAAAACGAGGAGGCCAAGTGATTTTGACTAGCTGTTTTGTGAGGTTTGAGATGGAACGTTTCTACGATGAACCAGCAGTTTCGCCTCCTTCCGGAGGTAATACATCTTTACGCACACCCGTTCTACATATGCTTTTCTGCAGGAAATTAAACCAAGTGTTTGCTTTCTTTTTTTTCAGATAGTAACACATCTCGAATTATAATCGCTGTAGTTGTTCCAACAGCCAGTGTTGTGATAATTATCATCTGTATCTACTTCGTTTTAAGAGCTAGGAAGACCAAGGAAACTGTTGAAAGTAAGATTAAACGTATTTGCAACCATTTAGATGAATATTGACCGGTTCAACTTTTATCCACTAAATAATTACTTGCTCCTCCTATGGCAGCTTTGGACGAAGAAATTGTCAACCCAGAGTCTTTACAATTTGATTTTGGCACCATTAGAACTGCAACAAATAACTTTAGTGATGAAAATAAGCTTGGGCAAGGTGGCTTTGGGTCTGTTTACAAGGTAAAGGAAATATTATACGTATGTAAAGCATCCGCGAGGAATATTGTTAGTGTTTGACATACTTGTGTATATACTTTGGATTTTTCAGGGTAGGCTTTCCTCTGGACAAGACATAGCTGTAAAAAGATTATCCAGGGAATCTAAGCAAGGAGACTTGGAATTCAAGAATGAAGTCCTGTTGGTAGCCAAACTTCAACACCGGAACTTAGTCAGGCTGCTTGGTTTTAGCCTCGATAGAACTGAAAGACTTCTTGTCTATGAATTTGTACCTAATGCGAGCCTCGATCGGTTCATATTCGGTATTGCTGCATTTACACTTGAATTCACTTGACATATGATTTTTGGTTAGTGGAAAGCACCATCTGATATCTTGCTATTATATATACAGATCCAAAAAGGAGGGAACAATTGAATTGGGAACAACGATACAAAATCATAGGAGGAATTGCTCGAGGACTCCTTTATCTTCATGAAGATTCTCGGCTTCGAATTATTCATCGTGATCTCAAAGCTAGTAATGTTTTGCTAGATGCAGATATGAATCCAAAAATCGCAGATTTTGGCATGGCAAGATTGTTTACTATGGATGAAACACAAGGCAATACAAGTAGAATTGTGGGAACCTAGTAAGTTCCTAAAGTACTAACATTTCTCCATGATAAGATAAACTCTCTATATACATGGTTCTAACTAGTTCTTATTGTTGATTTATAGCGGTTATATGGCTCCAGAATACGCAATGCATGGACAATTCTCAGTCAAGTCTGATGTATTTAGCTTCGGAGTATTAATTCTGGAAATCGTGACTGGTCGAAGAAACAATTGTTTCAACGATAGAGATAACATAGAAGATCTCTTAAGCTATGTAAGTATATATGAAATAGCTGCATATTGAAAAGATGTTGGATTTGTTGATAATGTTAATAAAAATGGTTGCAGTCGTGGAAAAAGTGGAGAGAAGGGACAACGGTGAATCTCATAGATCCAGCATTGAAGGTTTCTTCTTCATCTGAAATGACGAGATGCATACACATTGGGTTACTTTGTGTTCAAGAAAACGTGGCTGACAGACCAACCATGGCGTCGGTTGTCATCATGTTGAATAGCAGCTCGCTGACACTTGCCATGCCTTCAGAGCCGGCATTTTTCATGCATAGCTCCACTCAATCAGATCTCTCATCCTCCTCGACATATAGTTCAAAGGTTACCGTTTCCATTACTAGTCATTCCAATGACGAAGTTTTTCCCTTACCCAAAAATAGAGAGTCTTTTCTCCATTAAATGCTTTCATCACGACGTTTATTTCAATTGTTTACGATTTTGTTCTGTTTTTTTTATCCAAATGTTATTTTTTATGACATCTTACTGCTGAACTTTGAAAACTCGTTGTAACCAAATTGAAGCAAATACTGACATTTTCTTAAAGTGTTAAATTAAATAATTTGATTCATATGCTATAATGTATAAAAATATAATTCATTTGTCAAAACTTTTGACCAAGTTTAGTTTGAGGTATTCAAAGGCCAAAACAATCTACCTAAACCAACCTAAAACTTTATATATATATATATGGAAAAACCAACCTGAAACTTCAACAAAGTGAACATCAATTTATAATTTTTTTTTTTGAAGACCCAATAAATTATTCATGACTTGGCAAGCCGAAGTAATTTGAAGACACAATAAAGCAAATACAAGAAAAAAAAATACCTAAAATATTAATCACATTCATATTTCTAAGTGTGTGATATTATATTGCGATTATTTTATTATTATTGTTTGGATATAAAGATATTTGCTTGCTGTTAAGTTGCAATTGTCTTAGTATTATTTAAGTATAAATATTTTTTTTAATGTATTTTTAATTTATTGAAAAATATGTATTTTAATGTTTTTAGTGGATTTGATGTACCATATTTTTAATTTTGTTATTATATAAAATAATATAAAAAATTTAATATGGGTGGACTGAATCAAACTTGGGTTTAGCATTTTTTATTTGGGCTAGACTTGGACAAAATTTTAGATCCATTTTTCGAGTCTAGTCTAGACTTAAAATTTTACATCGACTCGAGCCCGACTCAACCCATGATTAGATCTATATGGGATATGAGATTTAATCATTTGATTATATATAACTATATATACAAACATAAATAAAAATATATTACTATAAATAAATAAATATATATATATAAAAAGTAATAAGTAACTGAGTAATTTTAATATAAAATACATGATAATATTTTTAAGTGAATATAATTTTAAATTTTAAAATATTAATTAAATTAAATTATTATAAAAATCTATAAAATAATAAATATTTGAATATTTTCTTGTTAAATTTTTATTCTAGTAAATATGGAATGATTATACATATTAATCTAATGTTCCTAATAATTTTTTTTAATATAATTTATTATAGTATTTGTATTAATGAAACATACCTCTCATTATAGATTTTAATCTCAACATTATAGTATTCCATCTCAATACTGTATTTTGCCAAAAAGTGGTCCATTTATATAAAATTCTTTTAATATAGTGTATTTTGAAAAAAGATTATATTAAATTTAATCTGAAATGATTCAGAGCTTGTATTATTATTTATAAACTATTTTATACTAATATTTATATAAAAATAGTTTTATATATAATTAATCTGATTTAAAATAATGATAAAACTTTGTGGAAATTTGATTTAATATGTTGGATCGAACAAATAACTCAAAGTCTTGAAACACCTTATTACCATATTCATGAAGTAAATAACATTTCTTTTTGAATTTTCTAAATTTTTTAATCAATTAAAATAATTTTTTATAACAAAATTATTTTTATTTTTAAAATTTTAAAAAAAATTCATAATTTTTATTTTTATCAAAATATAAAGAATCTAATTTTTAAAATAATTTTTTTTTTGTAATTGTTTATGTACATTTAAAAAGTAAAAATTAAATTGATAAAAACTATAAATATTGAGAACTAAAAATGCTATTTTTATTTTTATTTTTTATAAGAGCCACCTAGCAAAATTAATGGAGGGACTAAAATTTTTAAATCAAATAAAGTATACGGACTCAAGGTTTCAAAATTAAAAGTATAGGGACTGACTTTTAAATTTTGAAAGAGTATAAAAACTTTTGGACATTGAAAAGAGAAAAGAAAAGCTAAAACCCAATTTTTGGGAGAATATATATGCTGGGAACATGATATGCAAAGTATAGATTGGATCTCAAATTACCATATCTTTAATTACTTTTCCCCGGTAAAACTAACCCTTATTAAACTATCACTTATCACCGACTTTGTAGCAATAGCTCAAACATTAAGAATCAGTGCCAAATAAAAGGATTCAAAGAGAAAAAAATCAATTACAAAAAGAAATTGTTTGATCTAAGGAAGTAGATTACACAAGAATATGTAAATCTGGTTTTAGAGGACCCTTCTGCATCAGTCGAAAGAATCATGTTGGCTGCCAACCATGGTTTTGACCTCAACATGATTGAATAGCCAATGAATGATTATGACAGCAAAATAAACACTAGGACTGCCATTGTTATGCCAATTGCAACTCCTTGCAAGGACAATCTCCTAGCACCTGTTTTAGCATGACAGAAAGGGTTCAATTTCATTTGTATCAAAATAATGTTAAGGATTGTAGTACTTAATAAAAGCTATGCAGTGAACACTTGAATCGAACATAACAATGATCGAAGTCGATGGCAACTCACCATCATTTGCAGTGATGGAAAAGTTTGAATAGAACTGGTAATCGTGGTACCACATACTACAACTGGATCCATACACCTCCCATCCTCTCTTATTTCCAATTGTGGTTCTAAATGTCATTAACTGAGTATCCAAGCAATGGCTGCAGTCAGTTCTACTTATATCCCTGGTGCACTGAGCCATGCCATGCCTCTTCCCAAATTGTCCTGCATCCAACACTGCTGCATGAAACATCAACGGCTGCTTCGGCGCTGTTATTGCGACTTCACTCATGAAGGTGAGTGCTTTTGAGACGACAGATGCATCCTCAAAATCGGTTTCATTGACTATTGCTGCTGAAGATTGATCCCAAACGCCGAAGAAACGCTCATTCGAATAGCGAAGGAAGCACCATGTGAACCAAACTTGAACCTTTTTGCTCTTTGAGCAATCATGCAAGGCTACTGCAACAGATTCTCTGGAACAATTAGCACAATTTTCTGCAGAAACATCCCCTCTGCATTGCATAAGACCATAAATCTTCCCTGAGCTCCTTCCTACGGTGGTTTTAAAGAATCCTTTACTCAAAGGCCCTTTTTCGGTCAGTAAATCGAGAAGGTTGTCAAGATTGACTCTGAATGAGCTTTCTGATGAATTTTCAGCTTCTGAACATTGCAAACCAGAATACAGATTCCGATCAGCATGACATATGCCAAGTGACAATATGAAAACTAAAAATACAATGAAAGTTTGCACATCAAAATCTACCATTTCCGAATCCGACAACTCATTTACATCTCCATCACCCAATGGAAAAGACTGAGAGCTGGATCAGATGAGCCATTTGTTTTCAATTGATCTTGAATTATTGTCGAACAATGAAAAGAATGTATTCTATTTGTTCAATTGGTCTGTTATAAAGCTCAACTCTTCAGCTTTTGATGCCTGGCAAGCAATCATTTCCTTAGCCATAATAATCTTAAAAGTCAACTTCAACTAGTAGCATATACTTGAGTATATCTTTACCTTACATCTCTAAAAGTAGTAAAGAACCAAAACTTGAGATAAGAACAAATGATAGTAAGTTTGATTGAACTTTTCTTAAATTGCAAGAATCCTAGGCATTTTTAAGTCAAAAAGGAAATTAATCCATGGTGTCATGTAGGGGCATTTGACATCATATACAAGGAGGAAATTCATAGCCTTTTTAAAGTTTAAACCCCTGATAAAATCCCAGATTTTCTGTAGTCCTATGTGGAAAATTAGAAAGAGCAAGCATGTATTAGTACATTTGTAAGAACATTTTCTGATGTTTATATCTGCCATCTTTTCTTCAAAGAAAGTGTGAAATGAAAATGCTAAATGCGATTTAATAAAAACATGGAAGCATCATTAATATGCAACATTATCATTATGGAATCATCATTCCTGCTTTTCTTCTAACTGATGATGAATAAATTAGTTGACTCTTTTTTCTAAAAAGCTTAAGAAAAGACACTCATCAATTAAAATGGAATTTACACTTTAGAAAGCATATCACCTATAAATTTCAACATCAACCTTATCTTCAACATAAAAGAAAAACATTAATTTTTTTCCTTCTTTTTGAGTGTATGGGCATGTGACGCATGGTAGCGTTAAGATCAACTTGAAATAAAGAAATTGATGTAACCCTATGAATCTCTAGATTCTCTACATTGATTGGCCTAAGCTGAAAGTGACATATTTTGCTTTCTTCTCATCCATATCAACATCAAGATTCATGCGCTAGTGGCCTCTCCATTTTCTATAATACCATCCACTTGTCACGACACTGATCCTTAGCCATCTTCCTTCCCTTAGCTCCGTTAATCTACTGTGGATCCACAATCATCATTCTGTAGGATTATGGACAGATTCAACTCAGCTCAGCAATACCTTAAAACTCTAAGCTTCTAAAACTTGTTGAAGAATAAAAGACTTTTGAGGAGAAAAACTACAGAAGAAAAATGAATGAGAGAATGAAAAATTGTGAAAACTATTGTTATGTTTCATTCATCATCAAATCTAATGTATACAAAAAGTTTATAGCAACCATAGGGTATGGTGCAAATCAAATCTATTACATAAGCATATCTTGCAACAATGCAAAGTATGGCTCACATTAAACATAGCCATGTGAACCTACACTAGCTGACTTAAGCACTACAAATTAGCACTAAATCTTAAACAATAACATCATCAACTAAGTTCAAATAAACTAAAGCAATAAAATACAAAAATGAACTTGTTTCTTCAGTAAAAATGCTGCTGTAGAGTGCTTCAAAATAGGCTGCATGTAAGCCATTGTTCAACACTCCTCCTTGGCTTGCATGCTGCAAACTCTAAGCCTTGCTCTCAAATCTTCAAACCTTGTTGTAACAACCCGATTTTTAGTGGTCTCGAAATAGTAGTTTCGGGATCACAGCTCCAACGAGTCGAGTCGTAAGTTTATTTATTTTAAGTATTTTTAGTTATATATGCATCGTATGAAATTATGATTTAAATATTTCATAGATTAAATAGATAATTGAATAGAAAGGACTAATTTATAAAGAGGGTAAAAGTATAGATGTTTAATTAGAAGGACCAAATAAATAAATTAACCAAAAGAATATTAGTTAGTGGATTGGTATGGTTTATATTTAGTATAAATAGATTTAATTAAGATTAAAAATGATTAATTAAAGCTTAATGATGAAAGTCTCAATAATTACAAAAATGTCATTACTATATATATGAAATTAAAAGAAAAAGGAAGTAAATTTCATTCTATTTTCTTCTTCTTTCTTCTTCACACGGCAGTAAGGGGGAGAAAACCTAGGGTTTTCAATTTCAACCTTTGAGCTTTGATTTGGGTAAGCAAACCTTTATCGTTTTTGATAATTTTTATGTTTTTGAGTCCGTATCAACTTAAGCTAGCTTATGCAATGACTAATTTGTGAATCTGTCAAATGTTAGAAAACTTGTCATTGATGAAATTGCTTGTTCTTGGAAGTTTTTGATATATTTTAATGTTTGATATTTGGGTTAAATCTTTTTGTAAAGTTATTTTTTATGAAATTAGAGTTAAAAGACTAAAATGTGAAATTAGTGAAATTTCATGTATTGTTGTGAAAATAGATATGTGAATGGGTTGGGTAAGTACCCAAGAGAATTCGATTATGGGGGTTGTGTAAGAGAATGATTATTTTGTAAGTTTATGTTGAAAGGACTAGATTGAATAAAGAGAAACTAGTAGGGGTAAAACGTAATTTTCCCAAAAAGGGCTAAATTATGTTGGATGACTAAATTATGTAATTTAATGTGAAAATTGAATGATTTGTGAATGTAGACTACGATCGTGCTACCGATCGTGGAAAAGGGAAATTAACGGATTAGTCCTTAAAGTCTTTCCGAAATTGCAATTTAGTTCAGTAAATTCGTAATGTCAAATTATTTTTAATAACTGCTTATAACTGCTTTTTTAATGATTGTTGAAAATGAGAAACATTGAGATGAGAATTTCCCGGCCTTGTGCCAAACATAGAAAATAGTCCGATGGTTGAGATCCTGCATTTGTTGCGGATACTCTATAGCATCGTAAGTCACCGTAAGGTGAATAGAATCTGAGAATGGATTACAGGCCCTACGATGACTAAGATTCATACTTGTTGTATGTTCTCGTCAGCTTAGTGTGAGCAACATCATAGGGAACAGATGTATTGTATCGATGGTTAAGAATAACATCGTATACTGGTAACAGGCATGACCCTTGGGTCAATAGGGAGCAAATGAGCAACATGACTTTTATGTCAACAGGGAGTAAAACAAATAGCGACCTTTGAAGTTCAGTTGTACTGACTTGTTAGATTTATAGAGTTGCTTATCTCATAAGACTTGGTAAATTGACAAACTTACGAACTTATTAAGCTATGTAGCTTACCAGTGAACTTGTTGTTTTGTAGATCTCATTTTGTGACTTGAATATCGGATCATCTTGAAGACAATCACACTATCCTGGGAGCTCGATCGGTAGTATTTAGATCACTCGGTTATTTGACATGTACTAGGATGTTATTAACCTTTGATATGGAACCAAAGATGTTGAAATCATACTATTTTTTATTTTGGTAAATGCATGAAGTATAACTTGATGCTAGGCTTATAATGCTTGTAAATACTTAGAAGTTATGTATGTGTTGTGATGTTTTAATGCATATTTTATATTGGTTGTGTTTGAGGTATTAAACTTGTGTCTTGGCATCATTAATGAAATCCTGCATACTTGTTTCGGTAGAAATATTTCATGTATCGGTAGAAGTACAAGGTAGGAGAAAGGTTGTTCTCTGACTTGAATTGTATCGGTAGTTTAATTGCAAGTGTCGATAGTTAATGATACTGATGTATCATGTAAGCTTATATCGGTAGAAGTTGCAGGGAGTGGATTTTGCTCTCTAGAGTTTTTGATATCGGTAGTTGCAAGTCTTGTATCGGTAAAACTAGTACAGGTACTTGTAAAAATCTACACAGTTCTAAAACTGTTCATTGAATTGACTACTACCGATACTTGACCATCAGGTACCGGTAAAAATCTCCTAAAATGTTGGAAATACCATTTTCACCCTTGATAAAATTGTGTTATGATTAGATAATGTTTTAAATTGTGAGAGATGATTTTTGTATTGAATAAAGATGCAAAAAGTTGGATATTCATAAAAGATGAACAGTATAAAATGAATAGTAGACAAAAAATCCTAACCGGTGACGGTGTACGGGATTCGGGTGTTACACTTGCTGTATCAAGTGGCTTTGTTAAAATATCAGCCAGTTGATTCTAAGAATTGCAATGAATCAATTTGATTTCATGTGATTGCTGAGCTTCCCTAGCAAAATGAAACTTAATCTTGAAGTGCTTCGTTTTGCCATGAAACACTAGATTCTTTGTAATTGCAATAGCAGATTGATTGTCACATTTGATCTCTTTTTCTTCTTCTTGGTGCAAGTTTAAGTCCTTCATAAGTTTCCTTAGCCAAATGGCTTGGCTAACAATTGCAATAGCTGCAACATATTCAGCTTCAGCTGTAGATTGTACCACAATTGTTTGCTTCTTTTAGCTCCAACTAAAAATAGCAGAACCTAAGGTGAACAAATACCCTAAAGAGCTCTTCATGTCATCCACAGATCCTGCCCAATCACTATCAGTAAACCCAAACATCTTCATGTCTTCTGCCTTAGCAAACTTGATTCCATAATTCAGAGTCCATTTGATGTACCTTAGGACTCTTTTAGCTACTTGAAAATGTGATGAATTGCAGCAGTGCATGAATTTGGATAGGAGACTAACTGCAAAGACTATATATGGTTTGGCAGTTGTCAAATAGAGTAAGCATCCTACCAAACTTCTATAATCTAACTCACTAACCTTTTCAAAGCTTCCTTGGCTCATGAGTTTTTCACTAACAACAATAGGAGTGGTGGCTGGCTTGTAATTCTCTATGCAAAACTTGTTCAAAATCTTCAAAGCAAAAGCCTTTTGACCTATGAAAATGCCCTTCTATGTTTGAGATACTTCCATGCCTAGGAAATAAAACATTTGTCCCAAGTCAGACATTTCAAACATTTCTTCCATTTTCTTCTTAAAATCAGTTAATATCTCCTCATTTCAACCAGTTATCAGAAGATCATCAATATACAAGTAGACTATTAAAAGTGTCTCATCACCAGCTTTCTTTACATACAAATTGGTTCATTGATGCTCCTTTCAAAATCCAAACTTGACAGATAACTATCAATACTGTCATACCAAGCCCTTAGTGCCTGCTTCAAACCATATAAGGCTTTACTTAACTTATAAACTTTTGTTTCTTCACCAAGTATTTTGAAACCATTTAGTTGTTCTACATAAATTTCCTTATTAAGAAAGCCATTGAGGAAGGCAGACTTCACATCAAGTTAGTGAATCTTCCATTACCTTTGAATTGCTAATGCAAGTAGAAACCTGATAGTGTCAAGCCTTGCCACAGGTGCAAATATCTCGAAATAGTCAATCCCATACCTTTAATTGAAACCCTTCACTACCAGCCTTGCTTTGAGCTTGTTTAAAGATCCATCAGCATTGTGCTTGGCCCTAAAGACCCATTTCACCCCAATAACTTTCTTGTGAGCTGGTCTTGCAACTAATTCCCATGTCTAGTTCTTATTGATCATGTTGATTTCATCAAGCATAGCATCTTTCCAACCCTGTTGTGTCTCAACTTCATCAAAGCTGATTGGTTCAACATCAGCCAAGTCAACTCTCTCATAAACTTCACTAAAAGGTTTAGTTCCTCTAGTATGTTCATCATCAAAGTCCATGTCTTGATCAGATTGGACTTTAACATTCTGATCTGGCACTGTTTCTTCAGTAACATTTTTAGGCCCAAATTTGTCCCAATTCCATAATGATGCTTTATCAAATACCACAGCTCTACTCACATAAACTTTAAGTGTTGAAGGATCCAGTACCCTGTAGCCCTTCTTGTCTTTGCTGTAGCCCACAAATATGGCAAGTTGAGCCTTTCTGTCCAGCTTGTCCTTTTTTATTGCAGGAACACTTGCATAACAAATGCAACCAAAGATCTTCAATTGTGTAACAGATGGTTTGAAGCCAAACCAAACTTCAAAAGGTGTTTTCGCCAACAAGGCTTTGGTTGGTAACTTATTTTGAAGGTAGACAACAATGTTGACTGCTTCAACCCAGAAGTTCCTCGGTAAATTCCTTTCAAACATAAGACATCTGGCCATATCCATCAAAGTTCTATTTTTCCTTTCACTAACACCATTTTGCTGTGGTGTATAAATGTTAGTGAACTGATGTGCAACTCTTGAATCATCATAAAATCTTTGAAATATCTCAAAAGTGTACTCTGTCCCATTACCTGACCTTAGAATCTTCAGCTTGCAATCTGATTGATTCTCAACAGCTACTTTGAACTTCCAAAAGACTGAAGCAACCTCTTACTTCTACTTAAGGAAGTAAATCCAACAGAATCTAGAGTAATCATCAATAAACAAGATAAAATACCTACAGTCGTTCAAGGACTCAGTCTTCATTGACCACAAACATCAATATGGACTAGCTGCAACTTCTTGGAGGCTCTTCAAGCTTTGTTAGCTGGAAATGAGAGCCTTACTTGCTTTCCCATCTGACATACATCACAAACATCATGCTGCTCAACCATATTTGTGAAGTTCTCAACCAAATCTTCCTTGGACAGTTGAACTAGTGATCTGTAATTAACATGCCTCATTCTTTTGTGCCATAGCTTAGACTCATCTAAAATAAATGCATATGCAATAGTAGAATCCTCTTTCTAGTCAACTATAAAGCTTCTATCAGTCATAGTAACTACCATCAACTTGGATTCACTTGGATCACAAATTAAGCATTCTTTGTCTTTAAACAAAACTGATTACCCTTTCTCAATCAATTGAGCAATGCTAAGCAAATTCCTGTCAATCTCAGGCACTAAAAGTACATTTGAGAGAAGCTTAGTACCTAAGGGAGTGTTTATGAGGACATCACCCTTTTCTTCTGCCTTGATATACTGACCATTTCCAACCTTCACTTTGGAGTTGAAGTTTCTGTCAATTCTCTTGAAAATACCAGCATCAGGAGTCATATGATTTGTACATCCACTGTCTAATAGCCAGCCATTGGTGACTTTTCTTCTAATTGCAAAACAAGATACTACAAATACTTGCTCCTTCTAAGCATCATTTTCTTCTGCTACTTGAGCTTGTGTGTCTGGCTGCTGTGGTTGCTGTTGCTTCTACTGAGCCTTGTTTTTGCATACTTTTTCAGCATGACCCATCTTTTTGCAACTTTTGCACTGGACATCTGGTCTGTACCAACAATAGACTTTCAAGTGAGTAGTCTTATTGTAGTGAGAGCATGGAGGATATTTTTTCTTCACTCCATCTCTTCTGGACTTCTCCTTATTGTCCATTAGAGGCTTCTTCCCTTTAAAGTTGGAAGAGCTTGAGAATGGTTTCCCTTTGGCTTGAAATGCCCATTCATGATGCTCTTTTTGTCTGCTAGCTCTCCTTTAATCTTGAGCATAAAATGCATTGATCAACTCAATTAGAGTGATCTTTAACAAGTCTCTTGAGTCTTCTAAAGAGGAGATCTTAGCTTCATATCTCTCTGGCAAGGTTGCAATGACCTTTTCTACTATTCTGCTTTCATTAAACTATTCCCCAAGGAGTCTTATGTTGTTGACTACAGCCATGACCCTTCTTGAGTATTGCTTGACTGTCTTTGTCTCCCTCATCCTTAAAATTTCAAAATCTCTCCTTAAGTTAATGAGCTGTTGTTGCCTTGTTTTCTTAGTGCCCTAAAACTCTTCTTTCAGCTTGTCCCAAGCTTGTTTTGGAGTTTCACAGGCCATAATCCTTATGAAGATCACATCTGACACATAATTTTGAAGGCATGACATTGCCTTACACCTCTTAGCTCTGTTATCAGAATGTTGCCTGATCTGAGCTACTGTGGGTTTATCTCTCAAGGGTGGTGGTTCAACATTAGCATTAACAACCTCTCATAAGTCAAAAGCCTGCAGGTAAGCTTTCATTTTTACTACCCAAATGTGGTAGTTCTCATCAGTGAACTGTGATGGTGGTGTTGGAGAGAAATTAGATGAAGACATAGTTGGTTTCGAGAACAGACAAGTGATAGGCCCTCTAAGAAGTAAGCTCTGATGCCAATTGTAGGATTATGGACAGATTCAACTCAGCTCAGTAATACCTTAAGCTCTAAGCTTCTGAAACTTGCTGAAGAATAAAATACTTTTGAGGAGAAAAAATGCAGAAGAAAAATGAATGAGAGAATAAAAAATTGTGAAAACTATTGTTATGTTTCATTCATCATCAAATCTGATGTATACAAAAAGTTTATAGCAACCACAAGGTATGGTGCAAATCAAATCTATTACATAAGCATATCTTGCAACAGTGCAAAGTATGGCTCACATTAAACATAGCCATGTGAACCTACACTACCAGACTTAAGCACTACAAATCAGCACTAAATCTTAAACAATAACATCATCAGCTAAGTTCAAATAAACTAAAGCGATAAAATACAAAATGAACTTGTTTCTTCAGTAAAAATGCTACTTCAGAGTGCTTCAAAATAGGTTGCATGTAAGCCACTGTTTAACACATTCCTTCCCCTCCACATATCCTCTTCCATGAATTTCTCAAGAATAGAATAGTAGTAGCTCCTGATAAGTAGAGGATGTTAGTTTACAAGGTTAGAAATCCCACATTACTAACATATATAAAATATAAAGAATATATTGTGTGTAACACCCCTATACTCGATTTATACGTATAAACCCAGTATAGAAGCATTACATTACAGTACGGTACAGAAAGTCGAATAACAGAAAATTTTCTTTAAAAAACCGATATCTTTTAAGACCATTCGAGTCAAAATATTGTATACTAATCATTTCATTTCATAATTCATAGCATTCAAGATAACATTTTTTCCACTCATTAGGGACTCATACAAGTGCTATTGTACATGCCATTTCCTTTAAAACAAATACCTATATTTGGAGTTCTCCAAAGGATGATGTGATGTGATGTAAGGTCCCTGAACTCAACTTTACTCCTTGTAACTTTGTACCTATGCGTTAAAACAAACGTGTTAAGCCGATGAAGGCTTAGTAAGCACTACAACTGTCATTAATCATTCATCTTTTAATCACTCATTTCAAACTTATTAATAGAATTATTTATTCATGTAAAATACATAGCTTTTATGTATATAACATTTAACTTACATTAGTGTTATGAATTCACATATTCTTCATCATTTTACATTTTAGCCATTCTAATCTCTTAGCTTACTTAGTTTTATCATTCTTTGATTTCTTATACATATATTGTACTTACCTCAATGTCACAATTTGCACATTCTTTCTTTTTTTCACATTGTTTACCCTATTAACAAGACTCGGGCCTTGGTGGATATACGGATCCAACCAAACACTCCAGAATGGCACCCAGTGCCTCATTGGATAGATCGAAGCAATAAAGTGACACTCAGTGTCTCATCGGCCTAGCCGAAGTAAAGTGGTATCCAGTACCTCATCGAATCTATCCGAAGTAAAATAATGACACCTAGTGTCTCATCGACTCAAGGTCGAAGTGTGCCTGAACTCTTCCAATCCTATGGCATGCCAACTATATCCGACTCAGCCCGACTAGTTAATAGGGATTTTCAATTTACAATTCATATCACTTTCAATTCCAATTTCACTTTCAATTTTGATCACAAATCATTCAAATTCAATTCAAATATACATATTCATGTATTTCTCACCTTTGTTTCCTCAAATAAATCCACAATTTCACCAATTAATCACACAATCAATCTTTATAATTAACCACATAATATTTCACACATATATTTTTTTCACATATTCATCATCATATACCTCTTACTTTTATTTTTACATTAATTTTCAAAGCTTTCCACTTGCGTCACAGTCACTAAATTATTTATATCTTAAGCTATAAAATTTGAAATTAATATCCACTTGATTTTTATGAAATTAGACTCAAAAATATTTTTACCATAAAAATTTCAGAATTTTTACTTTAGCCAATTTGTACAGTAAATTTTTTCAATTTACCCCTTCTCTGCAGTCTAACAGTTTCGATCTTTATTTACTAAAAATTATTTATCTTTTAGTACAGAGAAACAATAATATTCTCGTCTATTTCCTTTAAAAATAGACTCATTAAGGATTCAACCATATAAATTTTAGCCTCTAATAATTTTTCTACATTTTTATATGATTTTTCAAAGTTAGAACAGGGGAACCCGAATCCACTCTGACCTTGTTACACTAAAACTAGTATATCTCAGAATGTAAAATTCTTTTTCTTTCACTGTTTCTTCCGTATGAAACTAAATTCAATAAGCTTTAATTAAATATTTAATTCAGCTCTTAAATCTTTTTATACAATTTTTGGTGAATTTTCGAAGTCAGTCCTCTGTTCTATCCAAACTGTTTTAATGGACATGCTTCCTTTTTCATGTCTCTTTACACTAAATTTCATTTAATCACACATAATCAACACTTATAATTAAACATATCATTTTTATCATAATTAATCATATATGTTAAAATTATAAACACTTTAATTTAATTAATTCTAAATCTTTTAATACTTGTAGTACTTACAACTCTTGTAGAAAGCTTCCTTTCCCTCTTTGATCTTCTCTTTTCCTTTCTCTTCAATTGAGTCCTTCTCCTTCTTTTATTTCTCTTCAATTCCATACAAAACACATATATTCACTTTAAAATTATTCTAACATATCATAATCTATGTTTCTAAACCAAAAACTAACATGTATTAGCTTTCTTACCTACCTAAAAAGTGAGTTATAGGGCCTCCGTCTTAGTAAACCGAGTTCGTAAATAATTATTAGGAGTAATTATGAGTTTAGTAGTGTGTTTAATTAAGCTTTGATTAGGTGAATTTAATTTAATTTAGAGTAATTAATAAAAAGGACTAAATTGAATAAAGGGTAAAAGTCTAATTATAAATTAAAAGAAAGAAAGAGGGACTAAAATGAAAATTATGCCTATTGCCTAAATTGTGGCGGCAAAACAAAGAAAGAAAAAAAAAAGAAACAAAAGAAGAGCAGAACAGAGGCTCACGAAACAGGGGAGAAAGAAAAGAGAAGGAAAAAAGAAAAAGGAAAAACTAAGATTTTGAAGCTTTAATCTTTAAGTGGTAAGTCAATTAAGTCCTTTTCTCTTAAATTAGATGTTTTATAAGCTTTAGAACAAAGTTTTGATGAAATTAAGTTGAGTTCTTGGAAGTTTTAAGGTTTTTGAACATAGTTCATGTTGGACAAAATAGTGAATTAGGGATTTAATTGAATGAATTTCAAGTTAGAATTGATAAAGGGATTAAATTGTAAAAGAAGCTATAAGTTTTGTGATAGAGGGATTGAATTGAAAGAAATTTTAAATTAGGGTTTTATTATGAACATTAGATAGTTAAGAAGAATATGAAGGAAATTGAATAAAAATAAAGTATGAATTAAGTTAGAAACATAAATGAGTTAATTAGGATTAAATTGGAATTAAGGTATAAATTGGATAGAAATTCAATTATCATTATAAATTAATATTGTAATTAATAGTGTAAATTATTATTATTATTTTTGTAGCTAGCAAAGAACCCGAAGCATTGGCACAAAAAGAAAAGGATAAAGTTATCGATGAATAATCGCGAAATCCGGGTTTGTATTACTATAATTTAAATTATTCATCATTTAATATTTATTTAGATATTTATATTTAATAAGTGAAATTGAAATTGAATGTGCTATGAATTAATTGTAAATTGAAAGTCCCTATTAACTAGTTGGGCTGAGTCGGATATAGTTGGCATGCCATAGGATTGGAAGAGTTCAGGGATACTTCGACCTTAAGTCGATGAGACACTGGGTGTCATTATTTTACTTCGGATAGATTCGATGAGGTACTGGGTACCTCTTTACTTCGGCTAGGCCGATGAGACACTGGGTGTCACTTTATTGCTTCGAACTATCAAATGAGGCACTGGGTGTCATTTTGGTGTGTTTGGTTGGATTCGTGTATCCGCTAAGGTTCGAGTTGGTTAATAGGGGTAAACAATGTGAAAAAGAAAAATTGAATAGAAATGAAAAATTGAGACATATAAAGTGATATGTGATGAAATTGAGAAATGAGAATGAAATGGTTAAATTGATTTGATATTGATATGGAATGAAAGTGATGTATAAATTAAGATAATATGTGTTCATGTATTATATGATTGATTATGTGAAATTTATTTGATTATTTATAATTTGAATTATAGTAATACCACTGAGTATGAAATACTCAGCGTACGGTTGTTTCCGTGCGCAGGTTAGTAGAAATTAAGGTCCTGGTTCAGCATCCAGATCGATCCCGACCTCAATATAAACTCGGTGATGTAATTCTTCTCTTTTGGTAAAAGTGGCATGTACTAGGTGTTGTATAGGTTACATGTATATGCTTGTAGTGTTGGTTGTAAATATATATATACCATATTTTGATGTTAGTTTAATAAAATGATAAATAGTGTATTATAAAATTTGGCATTATGTTTGAATGAAAAATGAATAAAATTATTAGTAAATTTTGAATAATATTAAGAATGTTTAATTATTGAATTAATATGTTAATGGAATGATTATAATTTAGGTGAATTTGAGTATAAATTGTTTTGGTTGCCGGTTGAAATTGCAGGGAAGGTTAGATGTTTATAAAGGGGGTTATATCGCGTTCGAAATAAAAATTTACTAAAAATCTGTGGAACACCAGAACAAGTCCCAATTTCCTTCTAATACGTATTTTGAGTCTCGAGGGTCCAATTAAGGAATTTTATGATTATTTTATAGTATGTTCATTAATTATTTATTTATTATTTGTAAGTTGTCCGATATGTTTGGTAATACCCTATAACCTTATTCCGATAACAGTTTAGGGTTAGGGGGTGTTACAAAACTAGCTTAATTGGTTTGTATTTGGTGAAAAAAGACTAATTTGTAAGAAAAATAAAAGTTGAAATAGTGGAAAATGGTGGCCAACGTGAAGCACCATGGCTGATGGCTTTTATAGCCTTTTCATCATTTCTTTTCTTCATTTCTCTAGATTTTTCTATCAATTTTTCTTTATAAAAATATCTTTCTTTAATAATGGAAAAATTGCACTTTTAGTCCTTGGGCCTTTCAACTTTACACTTTAGCCCAAAACATTGCCTCCAAAAATATCTTCCACCAAATTACTCTTTTGCCCCTCCTTAATCAATCTAATTCACATGATGACTCATAATTCAATTTGGATAAATTGCTATTTAGTCCTTCCTATTTTCTCACCTTTTACTAATACATCCTTAATTTCTCCAAACCTTTCTAAATTCAACCATATATTCTAATTCTCAATTGTACTCTATCACTGTTCCAAATCCGATTCAAGCACGCAGATGTTACACTATTACTGTTCCAACTCCGGTTCGATAACGCGGATGTTACATTGTGCTTTATGTACCAATACTTAAAAGGTCAAAAGATGGGCACTTAAATTTGGTATAATTATTATTTATTTGAATAAATATATATTTTCTAGAAAGTTGTAATGTTGTGAAAAAATATAACTTGTGTCATACATTATGTATCAAGTGACGTATTCTTTGATGAAAAACACAATATGCCTATATATAAAACTCAATAATGTTATTTATTTAAAAGAAAAACTCAATAATGTTACTTTCACTATTCTGTTTTTGTTTTTTTTAACTTGTATCTTAGGCTTTGTTCTTCCAATGGAAGGATTAAGGTAAATGAATTGGATGGAAATTTTTGAGGAGAAAATTTATAAAAATTTGTTGATTCTTCTTAATGAGTTTGCTTCAGGAGTATGGATTTTGGTTGAATTTAAGGATTGGTAGATGATCAATTCTAAATTTTGTATATATATATGAGAATAATAAATTCAGTTTTGAGAAATTGTGGTGTGCAGTTAAAGAATTTGTATTAATTTAATTTTTTTTTCGTAAGATATTTTTTAAACTAATAAGATTTTGTTCATTGTAATGCTCCCATATCCGACCCTAACATTGGGTGAAATTTCTTTTTTGTTACACTTTAATCACATAATTTATCTCAATATCTTGTTTCACATATAAAATTTCTATGTATTTCACTTTATTATTTCATCCACATATTTTCTCAAGTTTAACAATTTAGTCATTGTCATCATAAAAATTTCGTATTTTTCCCATAATTTCACTTTTACAATATTTTATGCATATTTCATCATCTCATAACACATTCATTAAACTTTCATCATAATAATTTTTTTATTCGTCCCTATTACCATTTAATTTATTTTTAATCATATAAGAACTTTAATCAAATAATTCATTATAATATCTTATTTCACATAACAAATTTTCATGTATATCATTTCTCTTGTTTCAATTATAAATTTCACAAAGTTTACAATTTAATCCTTAACATCATGAAGATTCATTATTTACTATAATGTTACCTAAACATATTTTTATAATCAATTCACTACTTCATTTAAACTTTTTATCATAAATCTTAAATGTATGTTTTGTAACACCCTCTACGAAGGTCCGATCGCCCGACCCGAGCTATAAGGCATCACGACAATAATTTGTGGACATTTTTCATAATTTCAATAAAATTTAACCAAATAATTAATAACCACTCATTTGCAAGCTTTTCAATCAATTTGGGACCTAATTCGAGTTTACGGTACATTTAAAACAAACTGGATCAATTTTGGATTACAATGAAACTTCTATGAAATTTTGAGTAAAATGTGTAAACTTCTATGAAATCAACCGTGATTGGCCGTAGCAATTATTAACGCGGAACTAGGAATTGAAGCAGAGTGAAGGAAGACGAAAACAGAGGAATGAAACAATTGACCGGTATATTTTGATTCATTTTAGATATTGGGTTAATTTGCAGAAGCCCCTTGAAGTAAATTCTGTTTTAGTCCCTGTCATTTTATATATGTCCAAGTTTATTTAGTCTGCATCTAGAGTTACTTTTGCCAGTGTGAATGTTATGAATTGATTGTTCGTATATGTCAGACCTCTTTTGTGTTCAATTATATAATTTCTAAAAGCAAAGAGAAGTCTTTGATTTGTGTGCAAATATTGTTATGCTTCATTCCAATAATTCATGTTCGCACACAATTCTGATTATCTCTCTATATAATAATAAAGTAAATCCTTCGGTCGTGTCGCTTAATAAATTCGAGGCATACCCCACAGAATTTTATAGTTGTCATCAGGATGAAGAGTAAGGAACAAATCAACTTCAGCTTGAGCAAATATGACATGATATGACAATGTAACACTTCTTAGTTTCATTTTGAAAGATTGTGAACACACACTTACAAGACAATACACAATCACCGAAACAACAGATATGCTTCAAAGACAACCTTTTCCTGTTTCAGTTTTCTCAGATGAACAAAACAACCCACATATTTTTACATGTTCAAAGACCTGTAAAACCACAAGCATTGATACTATGCACGAATGGATTGGACAAACCCGTCAATCCTTCTCTTTATCTCTTCTGGATTTGCACCGACTAACTTGTCAACTAGGGTGCCTTCCCTCATCAATAAAAATGTCGGCATGGCCTTGATCTCCATCCTCGTTGCTACCTCCTAAAAATTATGTATTCAAGTCATCTTCATAGTAAACACCATAATCGTAAACGTCAATTTATCATAAATCAACTTTGGGTCCTTTTTTTATCCGAAGATTATACACCAACCGACAAGAAAATGAGCCATGGAGCCCACTGAGAAGATGAATATGTAACCCGTCTATGGTATTTGTACTAAATAATCAGCAGCAAAATCAACTTTATCACAAAAAATATGATTCTTATTCTTAGCTTTAAGTGTTGTAATCAAACCATATCCTTTTAAGGAGGATTCCAGAACATCTTCAACCTATCAAATAGCAGTCACAAAATTTAATATTCAATCAATGGGACATGAATTCCAGCTCGTCTTCATCATTTTATCCTAGAGGTAGGAGCAAGAAAGTCTCTCCCTATTCTAATTTGTATGTTTGAGTGAAGTGGCATTTAATACTAGCATCTCAAAGAATCTAAAGAGATGATAAGATTATTACCTTAACATCATCAACATCGACAGTGAGAAACAGAACATCTTGGAAAGTTGAGGCCAGTTCTTCAAAACAGGGGTTCATGGCCACTGAAGGCATGCACCATGCAGCAGTGAAGTGTACAACAATCTAAAGCAACCAAAACAGACATTAAAAAGAAAAACACCATAAAATATTACTGTTAGAGAAGTTTTAAGAATGAAAAGTGAAGAAATAAAAAGCTTACAGGGCAGCCTTGATTTGTAGCTTGGTTAAAATAGAATTCCCAGGATTGAACAGAGTCAACCTTCACAACTCTAGACTTGTTCTGCTCTTCTTGTGCCTTCATCTCTTTCTTGCCTGATACCTTGGGCAATAATCCTCTTTCCTGTTTTGCTTTCAATTTAAACAAAACAAAATGTGAAAATTGAAAAGATAGGCCCCCCACCACTTTAAACAATTTGTTAGAAGAATCTGGTGCAAAAAGACGAAAGGATCCTTTGAATTTACGAGGCTCCTCGCCTCTTGTTTCATGAGGACGAAAAAGGCTGCCTTGCCCGTATCATCTCACCGGCTCTAGCTTTTACTTTTTTTTCTTTTAAGTAATGGTTAAAGTTAGATCTGATTATAGGTCGAGTCGATCAAGATGTAAATTTTTAAATTTATTTATTAATTTTAAGTTTGGCCCAAAAAAATATTGAATTTAAAATTCTATATAATTCGACTCAAATTAAAAATGATAAATTTGAGTTTGACCCGTTTGTATTAATTTTTTTTAGATTATTTTTTATATATAAATAAATTTAAAAAATATAATACGTCAAATAAACTAAAAATATAAACAAATATTTTCTAACAAATTAAAAATACATTAAATAAATTTTTATACTTAAATAACATTAAGATAGTTGCAACTTAGCGAGCAAATATTTCTAAATTAGTAACAAAATTAACAATAAAGCAAAAATTATATAATATCCAAACAATAACAACAAAATCGTAGCAATATAATAGTGAAATGACAGCAAAACAGAGATCAAAATTTTTATTTTTTATCCAAGCTCATTTTTTTAACTTATATTTTTGTCTAAACTTCTTATTTTTTAGACAAATCTTCGAGTTTAGACAAATAATTCGACCCATTATTGACTTCATTAATGCTAAGATGGAAGTAATTATGTGGTTGTGGTTTTGATTTGGTGATGCAAAACCCAAGATCTAAAATAAACAAATAAAGAAAATTAGAATTGAATTAATGAAATAAGTCTCTAAAAGGAAAATAGAAAAGAAGAAAATGACTTAGAAATGTATTAATCGGTGAAGAAATGAATTTATCACATCAAATTAAATGATAGCTTAGGTCGAATTAATCAAATCTAAAAAATAGAGAAAATTAATATCAAAGTCAAATTTGAATAATAGAAAATAAAATAACTAAAAAAAATTAAAGGATAGAATTGTTCTATGGAACCCTTGAAAGACTTTCTCCCAAAAATATCAATGAACCATTTTTTTCCTGCAAAACCCTACGAGATAAACCCTTAGAAACATCAATCATCGAGTTTTAAAGATTGAAAACTCTGCATCTTTGGAAGACTTGAAAAATAACCAACTTCAAAAGAAAACAAAAATGTATTACTTGAATTCTCAAAACTCTATTTGTATTTCACAAAAAAAAAAAGTAAAAGCAAAATTTCACCTAAGGAAAAATATAATTAATTCTATCTAATTTGACTGCCCAAACCTCCTTTATATGGACACTTAAATAATAATGCTTCAAGGAAATATAAATTCCTAAGAAAAAAATAACAATTTTGACACTAATAATTTAATCTATAATCGAACTTTGTTTAATAAATAAATAAGAAATTAAAAACTTTCAGAACAGAACCCAAAGTGATGGCTTGAAGTTAAAAGTGTTCACTGTTTCAAGTGTGACTTAAGTTCGAGTCGTGTTAATTGCGTTTGTTGTTTGAGCTTTGTCCTGAATTATTGTAATTCAACAAAAAAAACTTTTAAATATTGCATGATATTAACATACTTTATGTTAACCCAAACTCATTTTAGGCACGTTCATATTTTTAAAAAAAAATTATTTATATTATATTATTTTAATATTTAATAATTTCATACATTTTTATATATTGAAAATTTTTATATAATCACATTAACATTATTTTAATGTTTACATTAGAGTAATATTATATATTTAGTATAGATTTTTTTAATGTGTTCTAAATTATATAATATATAAAATAATATAATATAAATTATTATAAACTTAAAAAAAGGTCGGACTAGGTCGAACTCGAGCCTTGAATGTTCAAATCCGAGCCCGACCCATATTTTAAACGAGCCTAATTTTTTTACCCAAACTCATATTTCGATCTTAATATTTTTACCTAATCCCTTCTAAATTTTGGGCATAAGAGTATTTATACCAAAAAAGAAAAGATAACGTTAACTTCGTTATTTTAGGCCCATTCGGGTCCAATGAATAAGAGAATTGGGTACATACATATGCCTTCGTTAATGTATATGTCACCACTCACCAGTCACCACCAATTGTTAGTGAATTTTAAGAATTGAAGACTTTTTTCTTTTTAATGAAGGAAATATTGATGAACATGTTTTCTAATCAAATGCTGCTTCTATTTAGGTTGTAATCGCCTTGGGCAACAATGCATAGAAATCTTAACCTGGTAGCCACATACATACTGAATAAAAAAACAGACATGCAAAGTCCACGTGTCAGAACAGAAACCAGGTCACCAGGAAACCCAGTCCAACATGTCAAATGCCAAGAGCAAGAATCATAATGTACCCCATATGTCTAACAACAATTGGTTAAGACCACATCCAACTTTTCCAAAGTGGAAAATCGCAGATAAGGTGTGTCTCAAACCACATCCAATCTACATCACAGAAGCTTACACCCAAATCAACCCCCCCCCCCCCCCCCCCCCCCCCCCCCCCCCCACACACACACACACACAACAAAACCTACACTTGGCTCATTTAGATTGATAAAACACTTTGGTTGTGGAGTTGGCTCAGGCAATGGCATCAATGGCTGGTTTACGTGGCTCTTCACAGGCTGTCCTGGACGGCAGCCTTGGCCAAACCCGCTTCAACATTCCCAGCAACAACCGAGTGGCTGTGCGTAGGTCTGGTTTCACTGTTAGGGTTCATCAGACACCGGCCCAGCCTGAGACTGGACGCAGAGCCATGTTGGGTCTTGTTGCTGCTGGTTTGGCCACTAGCTCCTTTGTTCAAGCTGTGCTTGCCGATGCCAGAAGTATCAAGATTGGCCCACCTCCCCCTCCCTCTGGTGGATTGCGTAAGCCATCCATTCTTTTCAATTTATACAAACTGAATCAACACTGCTTTGTAGGCCATGGTCCATAAGGAACTTGAGAACTGGAATTTTAGCTGGAAAAAATGGAATAATTATATATTTTATACATGTTCAAATTCTGTAATTTGATGATGAAATTGGCATGTCGGCAGCTGGAACTCTGAACTCTGATGAGCCAAGAGACCTTGATCTGCCATACAAAGACAGGTTCTTCCTCCAACCACTTACTCCAGCTCAGGCAGCACAGAGAGCAAAGGAGTCAGCGAAGGACATTCTGGGTGTCAAGTATTTGATTGACAAAAAAGCCTGGCCTTATGTCATGAATGATCTCCGTCTCAAGGCCGAGTATCTCCGCTATGACCTCAACACCGTCATTGCTACGAAGCCTAAAGATGAGAAGAAAACTCTCAAGGACCTCACCAAGAAGCTCATCAGTACCATCGATGATGTATGTTTTTGAAGTTTTGCTTTGGGTTTACCTGCAATTGCTATCATCATTTAACATGGTAAATTATCATCAATTTATGATATATTTTTTTCTTCTGGTTTTTCTTACAGCTTGACCACGCAGCCAAGATCAAGAGCACCCCTGAAGCAGAGAAATATTATGCTCAGACTGTATCTAGTCTGAATGATGTTCTTGCCCAGCTTGGCTAAGAGAATGCTTAATTATATTTTGATATAAGACAGCTTTGTTCATCGTTTGTAGAGACACTTTCATTTCTATGCTATCTGAAGGAACCTTTATTACTTAAATTGAAACTTGTTTCAACTAATAACCAACCAATTTAAGCTTTGTTGGTAAACAAGGCACACTTTTTGCCTAGCTTGGTTGCAGTCGGAGTGTTTAGACTGAGCTGTTTCCCCTTAGTTTCCATTAAAGTTCACAAAAGTTGATAAGAAAATGATCCTCCAAGCTTAATTTGTAAACAAGCTATCATTCCTTAACTCATCAGTTCATAGGCACAGGAGAAGAACCACCAAATATCACTCAAAGTTGAAGTTCAAGTAGAGAGAACAGGCGCATCCCAAAATTATACAATTCATTTTGATCCCAAACAGAGCTAATATAAAATACCAACTGCAAAACAAAGATGATTATCAAAGTTTCAGTTCCAAAATTCAATTCATCATGTAACTTTGAGGTTCAATACCAAAAGCTAAAGCTAACAGCAGATGATAGGAAATTATGAAGCAACTCAGAAAAACTGAATCACTAACTCGAAAACAGATCGATATTACCTCCACCACTAACATGAAAGTAGATGGCTGCAAGAGGTAATAAAAATAACTACTTGCTTTTAGATACTCGTTCAGAGTCAAATAACGATAATGAAAGACAAAATAGCTATGGTAAAACCATGGCACTACTCTGCAGGCATTTTCAGCTTATAATGACAGAAAGTATTCGTCTTAGCAAGCTTCACGAGCTCCTTTGCATCTTCAATCTTGGAGGCTTTGACCAATTCATCCACCACTCGCTGCAACAATGCAGCATCAACCAATTTCTTCCTACCAAAAATCTCCTTGTACAGCGCAATGGTAAAACTCAAATCACCCTTCTCACAAAGGAATGGAACTAATATCGTAAAAGTCAGCTTATCTGGTGCACATTCATTTTTCCCTATTTGATTATACCACTCTTTAGCTTCTTCCAAGTTTTCCTCATTAACAAATCCTTTGATCAAATAATTGAAGGTAAACACATCAAGCTTAAGTCCTTTACTCCTCATTTCTTCAACCAAGTTAGCTGCCTCATTCATTTTCTTTTCAGTTGAAAACCCAAGCAACTTAGCATTATAACTCCTAATATCAGGCTCCACATTTTTCTCAACCATTTTACCCCATATCTTCTCCCCATCATCAAACCTTCCATTCTTAAAAAACTCATTTAAAAGCGTGTTAAAAGTAATCACATCCGGCTGCACACCCTTCTTCTCCATCTCATCAAGCATCAATCTAGCAGAATCTAAAGAACCCATCTCACAGAAAGCCTTTATAACCGTATTATAAGAAACCAAATCTGGCTCAACTGACAACTTTTCCGGCAACTCCTTGAAAAACCCATTAACCTTATCAAACTTTTTGGCATTCACGCAAGCTCCCATAAGAGCATTGAAAGACAGCAATCCTCTATTCGGCATTTCATCAAACACCTTGTAAGCTTGCTCAAACATGCCCGATTTACCATACAAATGGATTAATCTAGCAGCAAAGCCTTCTTTGGAAATGTCTTGGTACTTCTTTTGATCTTCGATGACTTCTTCGATCCATTGGAAGCGTCCAGCTGAAGCAAGGCGACGAACAATATCTTCATAGATGCCGCTTCGTTTGCGGAAGCGGCTGTTTTCGCAAGATTTTTTGAATTTTTCAACGAGACGCTTGAGGTCCCGCTCCTTGTAGAGATCCTCCGAGATTTTCCGAACAGAGTCGGGCTGTAGGTTTAGGTTTGTGGAGAAGGTGCGGCGGAGGACGCGAGTTAGAGATAACATTTTAGAGGTTTAAGGACGCGTGTAGCTGTACGGGCGTAGAATGAGGGTTTTAGCGTAAGAAGCTTTCGGTTTTATTTTGGGTTTTCTTTCAGTTAAAAAAAAAAGGGTAAACTCAAAAATAGTCACTTTAGCTTGCCTCATGTTACATTTTAGTCACTTATGTTTGAAATGTTACTTTGTAGTCACTTATATTAGCATTTTGTTACGAAGTGATCACGGTGCCGTTAAATTCCGTTATCTCCCTAACGGTAATCCTACGTGGCAGCCCAACTAGATTTTAAGTGCCAACTTGAATTTTCAAAAGGGATGAGAATAAATCTTTAATTAAATAAATTTAATTAATTAAAATTTTTAAACCCTAAACCTTAACTGAAAAAATATTAAACCCATTTTCATACACCTCTCTTCTTCATCTTCATTTTCATCTTCTTCCTTTTTTATTTCAATATATTTAGTTACAAATCTGTCTCAAAGCTTGAATCTTTGAATCTATCTTTAAAACCCATAAACCCAAAGATTCAAAGATTCAATATTTTCTTCCCGTTAAGTTTATTTGGGTTAATGGGTTTCAAAGATTCAAGTTTTGAGACAGATTTGTAATTAAAGATGTTGGAATCAAAAGGGAAGAAGATGAAGAAGACAAGTGTGTGGAAATAGGTTTAGGGTTTTTTCAGCTAAGATTTAGATTTAAAAATTTTAATTAATTAAATTTATTTAATTAAAAATATATTCTCATCCCATTTGGAAATCCAAGTTAGTACTTAAAATCTAGTTGGACTGCCATGTAGGATTGTCGTTAGGGAGATAACGGAACTTAACGGCAGAGTGATCACTTCGTAACAAAATAATAACATAAGTGACTAAAACGTAACATTTCAAACATAAGTGATTAAAATGTAACCTGAGACAAACAAAAGTAACTATTTTTGTAGTTTACCCAAAAAAAACAAAGGGAATTAGATTAATATCCGGAATAAATACCGATTCAAATTAGAATAGTTTTTGAAGAGAGACTTCACGTGTAAGGGTAGAATCTAATTTGGGCCATTAGGATTCGAGGTAATATAGTATCGTACTATTAAGTGTATTATTTTTGTTTTAATATTGGTATATATAAATATTAATATTTTTTTATCATTTTAAGTTTATTAGGTTAAATAAAGTTCGTTTTTTTAATTAATTAGGTCTTCATGTTGGTTTTAAAATTAATTAAGGAAATAGTTCGATTTAAATGGAAAGCGTGTCCAGTTGAGTGAGCTTTTTGCATAGGTGTCAGGAAAACACGCCTAGATGGACATGTTTTCCGTTTCTCTCTCTATAGTTAGGGCTTTTTGGTTTTTAGGGTTAAGGATTTTTATTAGGGTTAGAGCTTAGGGTTTTTTAGGGTTTACGATTTTCAACTAAAATGACAAAAGTTCTTAAATAGTTTTGAAGGATCGGGGATGTGATAACACGCCTCAGAACATATACATTTCATATGTCATGGTAGGATGGAGCCATCACCTGATAAACCCATCATGACGAAGTCAGGTTTTTGGGGTGACAATGCTCGATATGATCAGGGATTGAAGTCCAAGTAGAGGTCCTAGTTGGAGGTCGTGATGCGCTCATGGGTAGGAGTGTAACCAGGGCCCCGGTGACGATCGTTACGCGGTTAGGAGTTTAAGTTTTGTGGATACCCACAAATGATGCCTTTTAGATACCATACATAAGATTGAGGCCATAATCGTACGGAAAAAAACTTTAGGGAATTTCGTTGTAATTAACATAATTTTTTCTCTATTTTCAAGCAGTCGATATCTTTAACCTTTCATTCTTGTCTGAAGGTTGACACCAACGTGTACACAAGAGAGCTCTCGGGTGGAGAACAGATGTTTCGACACAGTAGAGGTCAAACTCGGGTCGACCCGATAGCGATTGTAGTTATTAATGAATTTTTTAATAACGACAGTCGTCATCGCCTTGAAAGGAGCATCAACTTTACTACATCGCAACAGCCGCTGCCCACTAGAGAGTCCTCTTACGTCCATCACAATGTCGGCCTTCGAATAAGAAGGAAGGTTAAAGGTACCAGCTACCTGAAAATGGAGAAAAAAATTACGTCGATTATAGTGGGAAGCCCAAGAGTTTTTCCATATGATTATGCCTTTAGACTTCTGTATGGTATTTATATGACAACATTTTCGGGTATCCGAAAAGTTTGAGCTCATGGCCGCATAACAACTATCAACTGACTCCCCCGTTATACCCCGATCCATAACTATATAACGGTCGCCGATTGAGACCTCCACATCGACTTCCACCCTTGACCGTAGAAAGTAAAACCACCCCATAATCGACTTTTGTAGGATAGGCTTCGGAGGTAATGATCTCATCTCAACATGATATATGAAATGTGTGCAGCTCAGAGCGATATCGTGTCACCGATGACTCAAGAATACCTCAAATGTTTTCTGCACCATTGTCGTGGCTAATGTGATCTTCAAGATTCGGCCATAATGTTTAGGTTAGGTTTAGGGGGTTACATTAATACCAACATCGTCATTTTGTCGAAGTTGTTCACCATTGTCATGTTCTCGCCAATAGATACTAACTCTTCCCATAATCCTGCTACTCTTTTGAAAGATATGTAGTTCCAGCAATGTAAGGGCATGCCTGGCATTCCAATTCATGACACTCTTTCTTTCGATACAGTTTTCTCTGACCATGGCTCTATTTTAACAAAAAATTCTTTCAAATATGCCCAACCATTCTGTTTTAATATTCCGAGTAGCTCATCATCTAGTATTTCGATCAGGAAATGTCTTCCATGAATCCTTTTGATTTTGATCTCACCCAACCCATTTCGAATGATTCTTTTCGCAAAACGTAAAAGTTTCTCCCACCAAACATTTTTGAAGCTTCTAGAGTTGTTCATCGTTTACATGTCCCTTGATTAGTTTAACTTGATTTTCCCCTTACCATCCATTACTCCTATCATACTCAAATCCTACTTCTATTAGTTTAACTTGATTTTCCCCTTACCATCCATCACATTCTTTCCACTTACCACCCTTATGATTTTCAATATTCTACTTTGAATCCCCTTTAAATAATAATTTTCTCCACACTTGTCTCCTTCCCTTGAATCTTTCTATATATAACGATATCCTATTCCCTAAAATCACAAAATTGTTTAACCTATTGATAGCCCTTTGTGCGTCCACCATTTTGTCAAACCTCATAAAGCCAAACTTCTTCTACTCTTACTCTTCTTTTCCGAAATGAATGCATCAATAACATCTCCATGATACCAGAACAATGTCCATAGACCTTTCCAATGCATGGTCGTTGGAATGTTATGAACAAATACCTCAACATGGGACTTCATAATCTCGTCCATTACCTATACTAACAACCACTCGATAAGAATCAAGACTAATAACATTTTATTTAAACATTTATAAATTTATCATTAATTATAATTAATTTAAATTTACATAAATATCTAATAATATCAATAAAACATTGTTTATTTAATTAAAAAATGATAATGCTAATTTACCTTAACATATTTTATATTTCAAATAAATTATATTATAATCATGAAAATTTTAACAAATTATATTACCAAGTTTTTGAAAATTTTAACAAATTATATTTACAAATAATATTTAAACAAGAGATACATATATTCTTTCCCTTATTTAATTGTCTCATCCTTTGATAATACTTTCATCAGTTTAAAATAAGTAAAAAAATCGATTGATCTGCGAACCGATGATCTTAGTATCCTAATTTTCTAAACTCTACAAGAAAAACAAAAACATTTTGTGCCCAGCTACATGTTGTTTCTTCTTCGATTGTCATGCTATTGCGGACCACCATTTCAAGCCGTAACCGCTGCGATCAAGGTGAGATCTGGTTGTTGCTGCCTGCTGCTACCTTTTACTAAATTCTCACTATATTAACATTTTGTTTGCAATTTTAATTTTGAATTTCTAAATCCATCTTTTATTTTTATTTTATTTACTAAATAAATAGAATTACAACGTATAGGGAAAAAATCCTTTAGAACTTCCTAAAATAACAAATATTTCTTTTATAGAAAAGAAGGCTTAAACAGAAACCTTAAATACTGCTATGTCTGACATAGAAAACACCTAAATACTGTTATGGGGCTTAAAATATTTGCCCAATGAAGAAAATAACAAAGTATTTAAGTTACAAATACGGTGTTTATAGGTTAGATTGAGTTCAAGTTGGGTATAAGTATAATATTAATATATTTTACGTTTATTTAAATTTGATCTGATTTGAAATATGAGCATAAAATTTTGTTTAAACTCGTGCATATTCGTAAATAATTAACTCAAACCTATTTTAAACCTGCCCATATCATTTTTTAAAATTAACAAAATACATTTATATCATTTTTAATTTAATATTTAATAATTTTATATATTTTTTATTTATTAAAATTTTATATATATTTATCTTAAGTTTTTTTAATGTTTATATTATATTACTATTATATATAAAAATAACAAAATATACAACATTATAAACTTAAAAAAAGGGTTAGATTGCAATAACTTGTTTTAAAATTTAATTATATGTAATTAATTTAATTTTTATTTAATGTTTAAATTATACTCATAAGGTCATGTGAAGTATTTAGCCTAAGAAATTTCTATGGTAGTGATAATTAGTATAATGTATTAAATAGTGAAATGTGAAAGGATAGTCTTGAATTTATAAAGATTCTAAAATAATAGGTATTGAATAATTAAAGAAATGAAATGGTGATGGACTTATAGAATAATAATTCATTTAATTGTTAGTGGGATGTGTTGATTAAAACAAAAGGATTTTTAAATGGAAATAAAAATGGTAAGGTGAATAAAATAATAATATGAAATAAAGAATGAAATAGGTGGAGATAAGCACTATCATTTTATGATTTTTTTTCTGTTCTTTCTTTGTTTACCCTTGTTCAACCGAAACCACCATTGAAGAAGAAAGCTTCAAGGTTTGGGTTCTTCAAGTCCTTGCATGTCAGCTATTTTGGGTTGTATTTGTTATAATTTTTACATTTTCTTGATCCTTGGAACTTAATTCATGAAACCTATGTGTTATTTTTCAAAAATATAAAGAATTAGTGAACTTGCCATGGATGAATTTTGATGTATTAGTTGACGTTAGAGATGATTTTTGAGTTAGAAATTTTATTAGAAACTTTAATTGTAACATCCCTATACTCGGTTTATACGTATAAACTCAATATAAAAGCATTACATTACAGTACGGTACAGAAAGTTGAGTAATAGAAAAATTTCTTTTAAAAACCGATGTCTTTTAAGACCATTCGAATCAAAATATCGTATACTAATCATTTAATTTCATAATTCATAACATTCGAGATAACATTTTTTTCCACTCATTAGGAAATCATACAAGTACCATTGTACATGTCATTTCCTTTAAAATAAATACCTATATTTGGAGTCTTTCAAAAGATGATGTGATGTGATGAGAGGTCCTTGAACTCAACTTTACTCCTTGTAACTTTGTACCTACGCGTTAAAATAAACGCATTAAGCCGGTGAAGGCTTAGTAAGTACTACAAGTATCATTAATCATTCATCCTTTAATTATTCATTTCAAACTTATTCATATAATTACTTATTCATGTAAAATACATAGCTTTTATGTATATAACATTTAACTTACATTAATGTTATGAATTCACATATTCTTCCTCATTTTACATTTTAGTCATTCTAATCTCTTAGCTTACTTAGTTTTATCATTCTTTGATATATTACACTTACCTTTCATGCGATTATCATTTCACTTACTTCGATATCATAATTTGCACATTCTTTCTTTTTCACATTATTTAGCCTATTAACAAGACTCGGACCTTGGCGGATACACGGATTCAACTAAACACACCAGAATGGCACCTAGTGCCTCATCGGATAGTTCGAAGCAATAAAGTGACACCCAGTGTCTCATCGGCCTAGCCGAAGTAAAGTGGTACCCAGTACCTCATCGAATCTATCCGAAGTAAAATAATGACACCCAGTGTCTCATCGACTCAAGGTCGAAGTATCCCTGAACTCTTTCAATCTTATGGCATGCCAACTATATCCGACTCAGCCCGACTAGTTAATAAGGATTTTCAATTTACAATTCATATCACTTTCAATTCCAATTTCAGTTTCACTTTCACTTCCAATTTCGATCACAAATCATTCAAATTCAATTCAAATATACATATTCATGTATTTCTCACCTTTGTTTCCTCAATTAAATCCACAATTTCACCAATTAATCACACAATCAATCTTTATAATTAACCACATAATATTTCACACATATATTCATCATCACATATCTCTTACTCTTATTTTCACATTAATTTTTAAAATTGTCCGTTTGAGTCATAGTCACTAAATTATTTATATATTGAGCTAAAGAATTCGAAATTGATATCCACTTGATGTTCTTGAAACTAGACTCAAATATCTTTTTACCATAAAAATTTCATAATTTTTACTTTAGCCAATTTGTACAGTAAATTCTTTCAATTTACCCCTTCTTTGCTACCTGACAGTTTCGACCTTTCTTTACTAAAAAATATTTATCTTTTAGTACAGAGATCTAATAATGTTCTCGTCTGTTTATTTTGAAAATAAACTCATTAAGGATTAAACCATATAAATTTCAGTCTATAATAATTTTTCTACATTTTTCTATGATTTTTCAAAGTTAGAACAGGGGAACCCGAATCCACTCTAACCTTGTTACACTAAAACTAGTATATCTCAGAATGAAAAATTCTTTTTTCTTCAATGTTTCTTCCATATGAAACTAAATTCAATAAGATTTAATTAAATATTTAATTCAACTCTTAACTCTTTTTATACAATTTTTGGTGAATTTTTGAAGTTAGTCCTCTGTTCTGTCCAATCTGTTTTAATGGACATGCTTCCTTTTTCATGTCTCTTTACACTAAATCTCATTTAATCATACATAATTAACACTTATAATTAAACATCTCATTTTCATCATGATTAATTATATATATTAAAATTATAAACACTTTAACTTAATTAATTCTAAACCTTTTAATACTTGTAGTACTTACAATTCTTGTAGATAATCCTTTTTTTCACTCTTTGGCTTTCTCCTTTCCTTTTTCCTTCAATTTGGTCCTTCTCCTTCTTTTCTTTCTCTTCAATTTCATACAAAACACATATATTCATATTAAAATCCTTCTAAAATGTCATAATCTATGTTTCTAAACCGAAAACTAACATGTATTTAAAGAGAAGTTTAACTTTCTTACCTTAATCACTTGTATTCAACACTAATGTCCATTTTCTTTCTCCTCCAAGACAAGTATGGATGCATTTCTCTTAACAATTGGATAGCTACTACACTTCTCTATTAATTTTATTCACTAATCTTGAAGAAATTTGGAAGAAACTAGCTTAATTGGTTTGTATTTGGTGAAAAAGGACTAATTTGTAAGAAAAGCAAAAGTTGAAATGGTAGCTAACGTGAAGCACCATGGCTGATGGCTTTTATAGCCTTTTCATCATTTCTTTTCTTCATTTCTCTAGATTTTTTTATTAATTTTTCTTTATAAAAATATCTTTCTTTAATAATGGTAAAATTATACTTTTAGTCCTTGGGCCTTCCAGCTTTACACTTTGGCCCAAAACATTGCCTCCAAAAATATCTTCCACCAAATTACTCTTTTGCCCCTCCTCAATCAATCTAATTCCCATGATGACTCAAAATTCAATTTAGATAATTCGCTATTTAGTCCCCCATATTTTCTCTCCTTTACTATTTAATCTTTAAATTTTTCTAACCTTCATCACTTCAACTAAACATTTCTAATTCTCAATTCTATTTTATCACTGTTCCAAATCCGGTTCAAGCACGCGGATGTTACATTAATAACTTGATGGTGATTTTAATAGTAGTGCAATGGCTTGGATACATAAGCTTGAATATTATGAGGGATTATTAGGGAATTAAACCATTTTATGATTAAATGTTGGTAATATGGAAAATATGCTAAATTATGATATTTCGTATAGTTAGTTTCGGTTGGAAAGAGGAGAGCAATTTTAGTGAGTATAAATGAGGAAATGTAAAATGTTGGGAATTTGGTTAGTAGAGAGCATGAAATTATGAAATGTATTTTTATATAAGTTATTTTGTTGTGGGATGAATTAATGTGGTTAGCCAAATTAATTTATGTTTAAATTATTTATTAATTAATCAAGGTGCGGATATCACGGTTGATAAACGTGGGAAGGGGAAAGTTATTGAATAATTCTACATTAACCATTATCGTCATTATACAAGTAAGTTCGTTTCATTATTAAGTGAAATTATAAATTTATTTCGTGATTGTTCATTGTTGAATTATAGATTTGGCATAAGTGATGGTTACTTGTTGACATGTACCATTCTATGTGGATTGGCACAATTGCATCTACAAATTCAGGTTGTGTGCCTAGCAGGCTTTGTGCCGGTGTATTTAGGCTGTGAGCCTAGCAGGCTTCGTGCCAGTGTATTCAGGCTATGTGCCTAGCAGGCTTAATGCCGGTGTATTCAGGTTGTAAGCCTAGCAGGCTTCGTGCCAGTGTAATCAGGCTGTGTCCCTAGCAGGCTTTGTGCTGGTGATCCAAGAACAAGTATTTAACGGTTGAACTATAGTCGTCAGTTTACCTTAATTACATTATCACTTGTATTTCAACCTTACTAAGTCTAAAATGACTTGTCACGTTTGATTTTCATGATTGTAGGTCTCGAGGAATCTTGGCATCGACTGGATCCAGTCAAGAGTGCACACAATCATTTTCAACTTCGGTGGATTTTTGAGTAACTCATTTTGGGTTTAAGAGTGACATGTATATAGGATGTTTGGTAATCACCTTGTTGGGGAATAGTTCTTGTTAAGACTTTAGCCTAAGCATCTTTTGAAGTATTTTCATGTAAAAAAATTATGGTTGTGAATTTGGTACAATAGATGCTTTTGGTAAATATAGTATGTTTTAACATATTACTTGTGTATTGGTTGTTAAGGCATGTTTATGAATGATGCATGCTTAATATGATTGTATATGTGTTTAGATGAGAAGCTTGTAATGTTTTGTGAATAGGTTTTAGACTTTAGAGAAATTGGGATTGAATTTTTTGGTAATAGTTTGTGTTGTGTCGATACTTTGTTGCTTAGTATCGATAAAAGTGCAGGGGATTTGAAACTTTAGTTACTGACTTATTTAGTTTCGGTAGTAGGAATTTAGATTACCGGCAGAACTATGGAAGTAGTATCGATAGAATAGTAGATGTACCAATAAAAATATGCCAAATTTATCAACCTTGCTCTTTGTTAATTTTAGTATCGGTAGTTAGATGAGAAGTATCGGTAGATCTAGACCCTTTGTATCGATAGAAATTCTACAGTTCCGGTAATTTATTGCTATGTTTTTATCTATTTAATTATTGTATATTCTACCGATACTTACCTGTTTTTGTATCGGTAGAAGTATAATTTCATACTGAAATTCGTATGATGGTTTTGAGTTTCAAGCATGCATTGTTTAATTACTTTAAGTCTTATTGTTCTGATATTTGGTTATTGAAATGTTGAAATGTTAAACATGGTTAACAATGAAAGTTATTTGTAATGAATGATGTTCAAATATGTGAATTTGATAGTTATGTCGGGTTAAGGGTGTCACATAGATTGGACTCGAGCCTTGAATATTTAAAAGTCTGGTCAATTTTTTAAATGTATCCAATTTTTTTTGTTCAAATCTATTTTTTAAACTTATATTTTTATCTAAATCATCCTAAACTCGAATGATGCTTTAGACTAGGCACAAATAACTCGACCTATAAACAATTCTAATTTCAAATCATCCTTACTAAAAAGTAACCGATCGTAGATTGACATACAAAAAATTGTGATTTTTCAGATATGTTCCTAAAAAGAATAATTCAGTTGTTAATGAGATTGTCAAATTGACTTCAGATAATAAGGAAGTGTTTAGATTTTTGAGGAAATTTCTATAATGATTTTACAAAACTTATGTTCAAATAAAACAAATAATTTTTTTATTTATAGTAATTTGCTATAAACACTTTGAGTTTGTTATATTAAAAAAAAATCATTTCATCATTCAAACAAATGAATCTTCAAAAGAAAAAATAAAATAAAGACATGGAACAATTTCCAAGTTTCAAACCACAAGCTACGAGTTGTACTAAAAAATGCTGACAGTCAAGATACCTTCTATATATGGAGGATTATGTCACGGCTGTTGTGCTGGCAGTTGTTTGCTACATTTAAGTCACAATGTTAGCTAAGAGGGCCCATACCTAATTCCTTGTTCCAAAGGCAGCTCTTGCTTACTTCTTAAATAAAAGCCACTTGTTTCCCTCCTACTTTTATTTGTTTATTTTTATCATTACTTACATAGGGATGGATGACATCAAACTTGAGCATCAGTTTAGTTCAAAATCTAAGCAAGCTCAAAAAGAAGACTACATTTTCTATTTTATGATAGCAAGTGATGTTTGGGTTAAAATGCTAATTTCGTTTACTTACGATTAATGTAATAATTAATAATAAAAATAAAATTAAATACTGTAATAATAGTATAACTTTAAATAGCTCATCCAAACCAACCTAATAATGAAAAAAATATGGAAATACCCTTTAGAATAGCTAAAGAAATTCTATTATTCTTAGCTTGGAAATATAAGAAAACAACTTTTAAGTTTGTTGAGTAGGAAGAAGCTAAGTGAAAGAGACAATCATTCCATTTCTTTTTCTTTTTTTTTCATTAACAGGTTTATGAACTCCCAAAATTTGTCACTTGATTGCAAAATCTTATCTTCCATTTTCCATCTTTACATTCATCTCTACATATACCATCTACAAACTCTTTTCCTCATCTTGTTTTGGAAAATTCAAATAGAAGGAAAACAAAATCTCTCTTGAAAATGAAGCAATGGAATGAATCATCTCTGAACTTGAAATTCCATCTTCTTCCTTCCAAGAATTTCTGCCAGAACTTCTGCATTTCAAGACCCATTTTCAGATGATTTAACAACACAATTCTAAGGAGAAAAAAATAGGAAACTTCAAAGATCTAGACTATTTCTAATACCATCCTCTGCCCAAAACAGAGGAAATTAGCATAATTAAAGAAACCAATCATTGTAAAAACAAATTCAAGATCCAATTCAATTAGTAGGAGAAGAAAGATTACCTTGACGCTTGCAAACAGGAGGATCTTCAAAGAGGGAAAGGGAAAGTTGTTTATGGGCAACCCCGATATCAAACAGAATAAGGCCAGAAGAAGGATCATTCACAATGATACCTTTCACATTAAACCACACAAACAGCTCTTCCTGAGAGAGGCCTTCAAGTCCCACAAGTCCACCATAGCTAAGATTAGCTGTGACCACACGGTCAAAGTGTACCCTCCCATCAAACTTGGCCATGCATGGGGTTTCCAGGTGCACTTCAAGGCGACCATTGTCAGGGTCAAATTTATAGGATTTAACATTGTCTGGGAAAAGACCAACAGGCAAGCCTTGACTCTGAAGGAGATCATGTAAGGAAGAGGCGACTAAGAGAGGGAGAAGAAGCAGAGTACCGAAGAAAGATATGGGTGTCAGAGTTTTCGGAGATGGAGACATTGTTGGGATGATTTTCCAAGATTGAGACACAAACTTGGGAGATCTAAGGTTTTTCTTCCTTCCAAGGGTTTAAAACTTTAAATTAAGATTGAGTTTTAGGGCTAGCAGAGCACTGTGTCGAATTCTATGATAGAATATGAGAAATGGGGGCCAGGAAGGACTGCCCGATTTCTAGCCTGGCAATTTTTAATTTATATATTGACCCCTTATGCTTTGTTCCTTTTATGTGAATTTGACCTTTCACTCCTTGTATTTTTTACATATTTTAAATTTAGTCTTTCTTTTCTTTTAATCTTATGAATTTAGTCTTTTTATTAATTTGATTTAATAATTGAAGGGAAAATAAGTAAATAAAAATAATTGAATATGGGGTTGTAAGGTTTCAAATCCTAAATATGGGTTTGTAAGGATTTTCAACATTATTTCAAAAAAAATAGAGTGAAAATTGATACTTAATAAAAAATCTTTTATCGTATTGTTAATCAGAGTCCAACTATTAAATCAAAAGAATATAAAAACTAAATTTTAAATGCGTAAAAGATATCAAAAGCATAATTATACCAAAAGTAGAGGATGATTTTGGAAATCTAAATATTGAAGAAGGTTAGGGAAAGGAGTCTGATAGTTCATCACTGCTTGGGACGGCCAATAATGAAAAGAGACAGAGAGTAGCTACATGGCCCAACGCCATGCTTGAAAATTACGAGGTTTGAGATTGACAGCTTTATTTTTAATTTGGTAATGCAGACATTATATCGAATGATTTACACACCTAACAGGTTTGGAAACAATAAAAAGAACATGTAATAATGTTTCTGAATTAAGGTATGTAATTAATTGGTTGCCACATTTATTAAACAAAATCATTAGGCATAAACAACAACAACTTTTCCTTCTCTTTATGACTTTAGCCGCTTCTTCAATGATTATTCATTGCCATTGGACGGTCTCGTGATGCTTTTCTTTTCCACCTGACCCCATCTATCTTTTCTTTTAAATTCAAGCTGTACCAAATTCTTGTTCTGCATATTTTGTATATGATAGAAAAACCCCAACAAATAATGGCACAAAGGCCAACGTATTTGTTCAACCCAAGTTGTCTTATAAAATTGAAAATGTTAATATTGTACGAGCTTGCAGTTGTATTTGAATATTAGATCCAAATCATCTTATAAGACTAGTATTGTTATATCATTCCAAGGGAATCTGTCTCCATGACCAATCCTCAAACATTTAGAACATAGGTAAAATGAGTGTTTTTTGAGAAAAAAAATATTTCTGAAGAGAAATTAAAATTTTTAACTTTTGAGAAAAGTGTTCTTGAGTCAATTTTTGATTTGGGAAAAGTATTTTTTTTTTAGAAAAAACAATTTGTTTAGAAATAATTTTATCTTAAAAATATTTTTTAAAAATAATACTAAATAGATCCTATCGAAATTGTGTTTTGATAACCAGTATGTTAGGATAATGAGATTTGAAGAGATTGTGGCTCGACTTGTACCACAACCACAACATTGGTTATTTTACTACAGAAACATATAGTTGTCAAATATTTAAATAGGATTTGAAGTGATTATCTTATACAAAGTAAGTGAATAGGCGACAAATTAGTTGTCAAGAATGCAAAGATTATGCGAATCAAGATAAAAGTTTGGTGGATATTTCGAAACTAAATATAATTTTCAAAGAATGCTTGTCAACTATTTAGTTGGCTATTTAATTTGGCAACTTATGTGCTTGAGAGAAAATAATGTTAAACTCCTATGTTCTTAGGAACTGGTTTTGTGCGTGATTGTTTTGAAGACTAAGTTTGTCTTTTGGTGATTGAGATAGTATATTGAGAGAATTACACTTTGATGTATAAAGACGAGGTTGTAGATTGTGAGTATTAGGGTTGGGCTTAAATCATCGTTCTTTGTACGAATCTTATCATAATAATTTGATTTTTTAAGTAAGATCCTATGGACATAGGATAAGTTTGAATCACGATAATAATTTTGGTATGCAACTTTTGTCTTTATTGTTCCAACTATTGTGACCATTACTATAACCATAACATATTTCCAAAATTTACCTTAATTTGATATCAAACACCAAATTCAATCGGTGACGATCTTATGTCTGGTCAGTTATTATGAAGACAATGAAAGAAAGTGGATCAATCACACAACCACCACCACTAGATGGGTCAAGTTACTCAAACTAAAAGTGTAACACTTCTCACCCTTTCCGACATACGATATATATGGGAGGTGTATCGGGGCATTTTTGTGAAAAAAGTCTTTGATTTATTTGAGAGATTAAAGTTTAAAACATTTTTATAAAATCATAAAAAATAGATAAATTCAATTTTTAGAACTTTAAAATCACGTTGAAATAATTTAGAATCGATTTGTAGGTGTTCGAAGGTATCCGAGCTACAAGGTGTGTAACATCCGCGTTCTTAAATCGGATTTGAGTAATAAAATAGAATTGAGAATTAGAAATGTTTAGTTGAAGTAAGAAAGATTAGAAAATTTTAAGGATTAAATAGTAAAGGGGAGAAAATATGGAGGACTAAATAGCGAATTATCCAAATTGAATTTTGAGTCATCATGGGAATTAGATTGATTGAGGAGGGGCAAAAGAGTAATTTGGTGGAAGATATTTTTGGAGGCAAAGTTTTGGGCCAAAGTGTAAAGTTGGAAGGTTTAGGGACTAAAAGTGCAATTTTACCATTTTTATTAAGGTAGATATTTTAAGTGAGATTTCTAGAGAATTTGAGAAAGGTTAAAAATCAATTAAAGGTCAAAAATATCAGCTCTTTTCATGTTCAACCGTTCATACCATTCTCTCTTCCATCCAACTTTTGATTTTATTCCAAATAAGTCCTTCCATCATTTTTTAGCCCTCCAAGCTCTAAAATCTCCTATTTTCTTTGAAATTTCTGAAAGAAAAGTATAGGAAGGGGTTAGTAGACACCTCAAACTTCTTAAAGAATTCATTTTGAGGTGTTAGAGAGCATAGGGACTAAATTGAGAACTTTTAAATTCAAGGGTTAAGGTAAGAAGTGGTTAAATTCTCATGACATACATGTATTTTAGTGTTATTTAGCATGAAAATCATTTAATTTTAGCCTTTAGCTTATATGTGTTTGTATGAAATTGAAGAGAAAGGAAAGAAGGAGAGGGACCAAATTGAAGAAAAGGGCAAAGAGAAGAGAAAGGAGTAAGAAGAGAAGAATATCAACCTTTTTGTTGTAAGTACTACAAGAGTTTTGAATTATAGTTTAATTCCTATAATGGTATGTGAATTATTAGTATAAAAATTGTGATTAGGTATTTAATTTGAAGGTTTACAACGATAAAATGGAAGGATTAAAGTGTGATTTAGTGAAACAGTTTTGGACAGAACAGAGGATTAACTTCGAAAATTCACCAAAAATGGTATATAATGATTTAAGGGTTGAACTATAGATGTAATTAAAGCTTATTGAGTGTAGTTTCAGATGGAAGAAACATTGAATTAAATGGATCTGTATATTCTGAGTTATAACTGATTTTGTGTAACAAGGTCAGAGCAGATACGAGTTCCCCTGTTCTGATTTTGAAAAATCATATAAAAATGTATAAAAATCATTAGAGTCTGAAATTTATATGTATAAATCCTTGATGAGCCTATTTTCAAAAGAAACAGACCGGAACATTATTTGATCTCTGTAATAAAAGATATATAATTTTTAGTGAAGAAAGGTCGAAACTGTCAGACAGCAGAGAAGGGGTAACTTGAAAGAATTTACTGTACAAATTGGCTAAAGTAAAAATTCTGGAAATTTTATGGTAAAAAGATGATTGAGTCTAGTTTCAGAAACATCAAACGGATTATAATTTTGAATTCTGTAGCTCGAGGTATAAATAATTTAGTGACTGTAACGCAAGTGGACAGCTTTGAAAAGTTAATGTGAAAATAAAGTTAAGAGGTATATAATGATGAATATGTGAGAAAAATATTGTATGAAATATTATGTGTTTAATTATAATTATTGATTATATGACTAATTGGTGAAATTGTGGATTTATTTGAGAAAGTAAAGGTGAGAAATACATGATTATGTATATGTGAAGAGAAATGTAAATATGATATATGAAATTATGAGAAATGATGTTATATAAGATATTATGCCCATGTAGACAAATTAGAACCATTGTGATATTAGTGGCATGCCATTAAGGAACACTAGCGCGCTCTCTGTTTAGCACGTCTCGTGCTCTCTGATTAGCACTTTGTGTGCTCTTTGATTAGCACTTTGTGTGCTCTCTGATTAGTACTTTGTGTACTCTCTGTTTAGCACTGTGTGTGCTCTCTGTTGCCCAGCACTCATGTGCTCTCTGTTAGTACTTTGGTACTCTCTGCTTGTTCCGTATATCTTAACGGTTCTATGATAGTCTACTATGGGCTAAGCTACAGAAAGTGGTTAAAAGTGTAAATTGTGCTATTGTGATAATTTACAGGTTACATGTAAGTAAGACAAGAAGTTTATATGCGTGATTACTGAAATGATCATTCATTACTTTTGTAGTGCTTACTAAGCCTTCACCGGCTTAACGCGTTTATTTTAACGCGTAGGTACAAAAGCTACGAGAAGTTGAAGTCAAGTTAAAGGACCTCTCATCACATCACATCACTATTGGAAGACTTCAATTTAGGTACATTACTTTTGGTAAAAATGGCATGTACAAATGGTACTGTTATATATATTTAGTGAATGGTTATAAAAGGTTGTTTTGGATTACTACAAGTTGATGACTTGAAATGATGTATTTTGAATAGAATAACTTAAAACACATCATTTAAAAAAAATTTGTTATACTCGTGTTAAAAATCTCCGTTACTGTATGTAATACTTCTATATCGGGTTTATACGTGTGAACCGGGTATAGGGGTGTTACAAGGTGTCACATTCGTTGCCAAAGCAACTACAATTTATAAATTTCAAATTTGCAATTAATATACAGTCAATTACAAATAAGTCATGCTTATTATACAATATATAATCATTTCTGAGTTTTATATAAGCTTACGAAAGCTCATTTACTAAACCGAGATTAATATGGATTACAATAATATACTTTGTATAATTGTCCTCATGTGGTTTTTGCATGCAAAGCAAAATAGAAGCAAATGTTGACTCACTAGTTGTCTAATGTTTAAACTAATACAAAGCGGTATTTCGTGGTCAAATTGTAATACTGAAAGACAACTTGTATTAGTAGAGGAATCTAAACTTGTCCTTAGTCTAATCGAAAATGAGCAAATCGATTGAAAAAATAATATGTCGTCTATCAAGTCAATTGAGGAAATGTTTTGTCTTGGGCATTAGAACGAATGACTTTTAGAAGATAGAGACATAAATGTGACTGACTAGACTAAAACTCCATCGGACTTGACCTAAGTATTTCATTAAGAAACATTCAACCAACTCCTGCGAAATAGTTACAGAATAGGACGGTAGGGAGTTCAACCATGCTTGCACTTTATCTCTTAAGGAGTATGGAAATAATTTCAATCTCAAGACATCCTTGGTCATCCCCAATCATTTTGAATAAGCACTCACTTCCATGAATAGCCGAAGATGAAGATGTGAATCTTCAGTAGGCATCCCACTAAAATAACCCATATTTTGCAACATTTGAAACATGACTGGCTTTAGTTCGAATCACGGTGCCTTAGTTTCAGATCTCATAATACTTGGATTGAGCTCATTGAAGAGGGGAATGACATATTGTCAAATTGTGCAGTTTCTGTCATCGACAATAATGATCGAATTGTGAGCATTATAAGCAAATGCTCCTCTTTGAACTTGTTGTAGAGGATCCATTATCACCTAATAATAACGAAACTGTTAAAGTAAAAAAATTGAACCAAATTGTAAGATAATTAATTTCACAAATAATTAACTAGAATAATAGTCTTCAGCAACGACGCAAAAAACTTGAAACAACGAAAATGTGCAAGTGTATACAATCGTATCTAGTAATAAAGTGAAAAATAATGTCGAGTTATCGTACCCACAGGGACTGTGCAAGAAAATATTATGAAATGCAAATTGAAACAATTTGGTGATGGAAAATATGATGATTTAAAAAGGTTTTATAAAAACTAGAAAGTAATTTAACGAGGAAAAATTAAAAGTAAAAATATTCCAATTCACGATTTAAAAAAAAAGTTTAATCAATATAACATAAATGTGTTAGATCAATTTTATTCTTTAACTTAAAATAATTAAAGTTGTGTGCACATACTTAACTATTAAAACCTATTAATCTCTTGAACATATCTCTATGTCAATGTAAATAATTAATTAAATTTTAATACGTAAATAAAAGATGTGAGGTAACAACATATTTCTATATTGGAACAATTTAATCACGATAATCTTGCAAGTTATGCAAGGCTAATATACTTTTTAATACCATCGCTAATTTAACTTTCAACTAGCTTAGAAGATTAAATATGCACCAATTAAATATTGTGTCAGTTAATTATAATTTCAATCCGATTAATAATTAATTCAATTGTTACCTTAAAATTAAAATCCAAGCATAACATAGGCTTGATTTTATTTAATTGAACAATTTATTGAGACCTAATAACAACACAAACACAATTTTAATAATCTAAGCGAACAAAATGCAATTAATCTAACACGAAAAGAATTTAAATCATTTTAATTAATTGAAGAACAAAAATACAAATATTCATGTTCATGATCAAAAACAAAATTAAAACAAAGATTAAGAAGGGAACCGGAACAAATCTCGGTGGTTTTTTGAAGTCAGACTAATGCTCTCCTTTCTTTTCTATTTGATCTGTTGGTCCAAGTCCTTCACAAACACTTGATTGCTGCTACTTCAAGAGACGTGCAAGCTCTTTTTGAAGAGGGGAATTCGGCAATGGAAAGAAAGGAAATGAAAAGCAACAAAGAAAATAGAAAAGAGAAAATTAACAGGAGAAAGAAGTGTGAATTGTGGGATGAGAAATGAGAGAGTGAAGGGAGGTTTTTATAGGTAGAATTGGCTGCTAAAAATAGGAAATAATATCAGCCAATCCCCACTCCCTTGGCCGGCCATGCATGGTGGAAGAGTTGATTGATTCAAACTTGTTATTTTAGCTTGTGACTAAAAATAGGAAGCATGAAAAGAGGAGGAGTTTGAAACGAATTAAGGATAACTTCAAGGACTGTTTTGCAATTAATAAAATCAGCTAAAATATGTTGATTGGGTCAGCCACATGGGCGGTTTGGGTTGCCTCACAATTGTTGGATCAATCCTCTTGTACTGAGCAAAATTAGGCTCTTTTTCTCTTCAGGTTTATAATTAATTTTAACTCAATATAAATTGAATTAAAATTAATTATAAAATATATTTGATAATCATTATTGGATCATCCTTGGCTGGAAAAATAATTGACCTTGCTTTTGATTCACTTGATGCAAGAAATTGTCCCAACGGCTCAAGCCTCTTGAGGTGACTGTCGAGCCGATTTTCATTTTTTGTGTAAAACTGTCGAAAATATATTAAATTTGTGTAAATTTATTATAAAAATAATTAAAATTTAAAATGTCAATAATTTGAGTGTAATTTAATTATTTTATAATTAAAATATATTTTTCGATAAAAATTACAACAAAACTATATGAATTAGAGCTAAAAAAGTCTATATATTTTTGTGTTTGTAAATATCCAAATACTAATATTTAATCATATTTAGGCCCTATTAGACCAAAATGCCATTTGGAGCAAATTTACTATCCGGTTCTCAATGATAGCAATCATCCAGTGATGCTAATAAATTTCGTCAAGTGTTACGTAAACCTTAGTATTTGTCTTTTATTTGCCCGGATATAAGTTTTGTCGTCAACAAATTGTCTTAGTTGATGCATAATTCTAGGGACCTAGTTAGAGGAGCTAACAGGGATTTTCATCCTCCTAAAATGAAAAATTATTCATTTAGACTTTTTAAAAATTTTAAAATTTTAAATTAAGTCTCTTTAAAATGATAAAAATTAAATTAAATTTATAAAAATTATAAAAATATAGACTATTAAATATTATAATTTAATTTTAACCCTCTAAAAAATTTCCTTACTTCATCTTGCATAGTTCCCTCTATTACTCACAAGAAAGTAGTAAAACGAGTGCTTACTTACTTAACGCACATTGCACATCATAGCCTCCATATTTTTGCATCATCACAATCTCAATCTCTGTCAATTTTGATATGGATTGGTCAATTGAAGACCAATTCTAGTTGATATATTATCCTTTGATTTAAATTTCCTTTATTATTTGCTTTCGCATTATACATATTTGATTGAATTAATCAATTAAGATCCTCAGTTGTTGCTTCTAATTTAAAACCTCGTTATTACCAAGTATGATATTGGTAACTTCATAAGCTTTCTCAAGTTGTAGTCATCAAGCTTGAGTGATTGTTTATATCATTATCAATTATTTTGCTTATATTAATGATGTCCGACAATCAATTGTTAAACATGGACAGCCTTTATTTATTTGGGGCAAGACCAGAGCATAATGAAAGCATTTTCTTTGAGTATCTTCTGCAATTTACAGATTTTACATCAAGTTCTTGGAATTATTCAGCAACAACTAAAATTAATACCGACCGCGGATTATGGATCTCGTGGGAAAATCACAAAGGAAACTAATTCAACCATGAATGTTCCTCTTGATACTCCATCTGCCTTGATATAAGTTGTCCCTGACAATGCCTTTCGTAATTGAAGATTGGATTCTCGTAAATGCCTCCAATGCCCCATCTTTCACCATAAGGATACGAATTACCAAAAAGATAGTCTGCAGTCTCCTCCCATGGGCAGTTTACTCCTTGAGGACCATAGCAAATTCGATAATCATTCTCTCTGTTTGCACGATCCAGGCAGGGCCAGTAACCAAACAAACTTTCACAAAGGTCCATTGCTTCTAAGCCATACCCTGGAGGGATTTGAGACACCCTCTTTTCATATTCAGCACCATTAGCATCTCCAATAGCTCCATTTCTGTTAGAAGGGTAACCATCAGTGTAACTTTCCTTGGTCTCTTCACCTTGGTACGACTCTACAGGCTTGCCATTAGAACCCACATTAACCGCTTCATTACTTCCCTGGGTTTGCTGCTCTTGGTCTTTGACTGTGGCTGTTTTGCTTCCATTGCTAGGTTTTTCTACAAGTTTATCAACTCCTTTCCCATAAGGCGACTCTATAGACCCATAAGAAAAAGTTTTCAAGGATTGATCATTCGGATCCTCTGTTGAACGTGGATAACATATTCCCTCGGAAGGGGGCAGGGGTTTGCCATATGTTGCATCAAGATCATAACCACCGCCATAAGGCGTTGGATCATACTCTTCAAATTCAGGCTCATTGAACTCTGAGACAGAATATGAGACAATAAACCGAGTCTTTACAGTACCACAATCTTCACCATAAGGATCAAGGGCATACTCAACATAGTTAGGCTCACTGAAAGTATACGAAGAGTATGCAACAGTCGAGCGACCAATTTCAGGATCATAAGCACCATAACATGGAGCTGAATCGTATTGGAAAGAATTGTAATCCTTGTATGCATAGTCATAGCTAGAGTGAGCTTCTAAGTCTTGTGATGAAACATAATCATGGCTACTATCATAATAAGGAGTTTGATAATACTCACCAGAATTAGCTTCATAATAATAGTTGGAGCTGTAATAGGTCATTACAGATTCATCAAATCTCAAACCTGATTTTTCAAGAAAAAAGAACAAATGTTACTCAATTTGCAGTGAGCATTGGGGGGGGGGGGGGGTCCTTCTTGCAAATTGCTCCAGCCACCGACTTTGTATCTAGATTTATCATTAAAATATCTACCACATAGCCTTTATCTTATGAGGAGAAAGAAAAAGTTTGTGCACATGTGAGGAGAATTGTGAAATTGGACTTTGATAACTACCGCTTTACTTTGTTTTTTGTTTTTATTTGAGCAAAGAAAAGGAAAAGAAAAAATTCAATTATCACAAACATGGAAACCCAACATTGTAACTTCAATGGTAGAACAACGAATTGCATTTTGTTCTTTTTACTTAAAAAATTTTATAAATTAGTCCTTGTAGTTAGATCAAAGAGTAAATTGGTCATTCTATTAAAATTTTTATCCATTTCTATTATTAAAAATTGGTCATTTATATCAGCGTGAGGTACATGTGGTATGCCATATGTCATTGTTTGGTTGTTCTGTCTATCATGTCAGATTTCATTAGGATTGAGTAAAACTCAATTCGATTAAAAAAATTGAAAAAAAAATTGAATTTTGAGTTATTCCATTTTCTCAAGTCAACTCGAATAAGTAATTTCAGTTTCGAGTTTTGAGTTCGAGTCGAATTGAATTTGAATAATTCGAATAACTCAAATAACAAATTGGTGTAAATATCTCTTTAGTCCTTTCAATTTTGTAAATGAACAAATTGATCTCTCTCAATAAAAAGTACAAAAAAAAGTTCAAAATAATTTTTAAAATTCAAAATATTTATAAAAATTTCAAAATTTATCTTTTGAAAAAAAATTATAAAAATTATAAAAATAAAAATTCTAAAGAATATATTTAAAAAGTTATTTTTTTATAATTTTAAAATAATAATTTTTGGGACTTAAATAAGTAAATTAACTATTTAAGTTTATCATATTAAAAATATATTTTTTTCTCTTATTTTGTTTTGGAAATATTTTCAAATATATATATGGTTTCAATTTTATATGCTCTAACATTAAATTAATTATATTGTAACAAGATTTTAATTTGACATGTTTAATTTTTTAATTTAACTCGAATAATTTCACTCGATTCAATTTGACTCGAATTTCATTTCACTCGACTCGATTCTAAAAAAAATTCAAATTGAGTTAAGATGATAAAATGAGACTCGCCAATTCGAATAACCCAAAAAATTTCACTTGATTTGACTCAATTGGATCGAATGCTTACCCCTGATTTTTTATTAGTACAAATGAATGAAATTTTTAATAAAAAAATTAATTTATTCTTTGATCTAATGTATAAAATTTAATATTTTTTTTAAATAAAAAGAAAACATATAATTTAACACCTAATAGATATTTTTCCATAAATTCAATCAAGAAAAGAAAACCATTGGCTCACTTCTCTTTCAATTGCTGAAATAAGAAATGTCAAAATCACATAATTGAAAGCACTACATTTTCTCACCACCACCACATAGTACATCCCCAAACAAGTTAAACTGGTTTTGGATGTGAAAGGTTTTGGATGTTTTACCAAAAAAAAAATGGCGAGGGAGTGCAGCTGGCAAGTCCCATCGTGTACCTAAATACGATAAGAATGAATCTGGATAGGTGTGATTATCTTGTTCTTCTCCTATCAAAATTTTAGTTTTCATTAATTAGTTTATTTTATTGGTCGAAATATTTGGGCAAATAATGCAAAGCAAATTGACAATAAAAAATAAAAGTGATAAGAGTGAAAATACCTGTAAGAAAACAACATCCTTAATCTGTGCAGAGATAATAAAAGATAGAGAGCTAAGTGGCATGAAAGTGATGCATTGGTGAGTGATGTTGTCAAAAGTGTTGCTTCACCATATTTTTAGGACAGTTTGGATGACAAAGTTTTAGAATATCCAGTCCCTTTTTCCTGTCAGAGCGGTTTATTAGCTCTCATTTTCCACTCAATTATTGTGTGGGTTAGAACTAAAATTTTAAAATTCGAAAAATATAAAAATTAAAATTGATTAAATTAAAATATAAAGATTAAATTCATAATTTTCACAAAGTATAAGGACTAATAATATAATATAATCCAAAAAATATTGTTCATTAAATTCATTTAGTTAATAAAAATTAAATCAATTTTTTATATTCATCTTTTTGGTGAATTACAATTACAGGATAAAACCCGAACAATAAATATCATTAGCGCAATTCGAACTCAAGCCACATCTGAAATAATAAATATCTTTGACCATCAAACCACCACATGGAATTCAGTTTCATTAATATTTAAGTTTAGTTTGATTTGAATTAAAATAAAGAAGAAAATTTCAAATAGGCTGGCAAGCTAAAATCAAGCTTTAGGATAGCTTGAACATACAATAACTAATTTGAATTCAAGATTTTTCCAAGAGTTCATTTCCATTAGATAAATTGCTTTTTAGAAAATGTAGTTGGAGTTGGAGTTGGAGTTGGAGTTAGACTGAAAACTGAAAAAGCAGCAGTCCAAACCCTAAACTACAATCCACCAACTTCAGATTGATTATAGGCTGTCTGCACCCAATGCAAAATCTGAAGTCTATAACCCTATTAACCATGGGCTTAATCCAAATTTGAAATTGGATCCCTAAATCTTTTTTATTATATATGAAATAACAACAAACTAGCTTCTCTCTCCTCCCTTCATCTTCTCTTTTTCTTCATAATAACTGTCGGAAGAAACACTATCTCAACATTGTTAATCAAGTTTTAAACGCCTCACACCAATCTTTAATAATAGAATACAAAATCTAAATAATTACATAAATTATATGATGACGTTAAAACTTTTGGCATTACTTATTCAATTAAGTGTTTATAATGAAAGATTTTTTTATATAAAGTTTAGAATTACTTATAATTAGATTTGATCATTGATAGGGACATCTGTTTATGCTTAAAGCTCCACTTGAAAAGTGAGAAGTTTTGGAAAAAATATAAGTTCAAAAAATGAGCTTAAACAAAAAATAAATCTCATTTCTAAATAGACCAACCTTCATGTAGGATTTTTTTTGGTTCAAGTTCGGTCCAACTCGAATAAGTTGTTTTGCTGTCATTTCGTTATTATATTGCTACTATTTTGTTATTATTGTTTAGATATTGTATAACTCTTTTATTGTTAATTTTGCTACTATTTTAAAGGTATTTGCTTACTAAGTTGCAACAATATTAGTATTATTTAAGTACAAACTTTTTTAAATGTGTGTTAGAAAACATTTATTTTAATGATTTTAGTGTATTCGATGTATTATATTTTTTAAAATTTATTTTTATATAAAAATAATAATCTAAAGAAATTAATACGGGCAGACCGGACTCGATTTAGCATTTTAATCTAGGTTGACTTTGGTCAAAATTTTAAACTCATTTTTTGGGTTGAGCTGAGTCCAAGCCTAAAATTTTGCAACGATCTAACCTGACTCATGATCAAGTCTACCCATAACTCTTTTTCAACTTATAAATAAGATGATAAAACACATTTGAGTGTGTTCAAATTCACAGCCTTCTACACGAATTATAATACCGATACCAACTGAGAAAAAAAACTACAATAACACAACACAATATTTCAAGCTTCAGTTGACATTTAGGTATGCACTTTATCCCCAGAAACTTACATAGAAAAATCTCATATGATGATATAAATTATTGCTACTCAATGAGTCAAATACAGTCACTCACTGTTCTCACCATATTCCCCCAATTTTCTTGTCCGAAATGTGCCATCCAGTGTACCTAAAACTCCCCGAATCTTCAATGGTGGACATAGTCTAAAGTCATTGACAAAAACAGTTTTGACCTCTGTTTCACTACTTACAAAGATTAGGTTCATATTACATCATAACAAACGGCAAGAGTTGAGGAAGTGGAGAACAGGCCTAACTACATTCGTCAACAATAATATAGATACGTATTGCAAATATAAATAATATTTATATCAGCAGTTGAACAAAACTGGTTGGGTTTTAAGAAATATACAGATTAAGCAATTACCTAACTGAACTCCCTTTTCTTAATACAAAGTTTTTGCTCAAAGGATATTATTTGACTTTTGTTGGTTCTGGGATTTCTTACAAAACTCTACAGGGAGCAGTTTAACCTTACTTTACCACTCATTTGGAATGCTGTGGTTGGAGGGAAGCTTTATTTTTATACCCTTCATGATTTATGTCTGGTTTTGTTAGAAAATATCATCATATTTTGCATTTCTTTCTACTCATAACCAGCAACACAATGGTAATGTGTTAGAAAACGTTTGAGGCAACCGCAATGGTAATATTTTAGTAGCCTTGGTTAACGCAAGTTCAAGTCTTGCTATACACAATTGCAATGCGTGGATCTCCAACCCCAACATAGGTATATGTCGTACATGGGTTAAGTTGAATAATAAGAAGCTTCATGTCTTTTAAATAAGATTTTGAATTTGAATCTTGTAGATGTAAAAATTAATATTAAAAAAATTTATCTTTCATTCATGGTTTGAACTCAGTTAACTTTAAATTTAATTAAAGCGAACGTAAATATAGATTCTGAAGATATCAAATAAAGGAAATATGAAAAGAACAACCATCTCGTTCTTCAACTCATCTTACCATAATAAAACCTGATCGAAAACATTAACTTGCATAACTCTTCAACCTTAGTTCATTGGGTTATGAAAGTGATTGATGAGTTAGAATGGAATTGACCCACATCATCCCATTGTTTCTTTAAACTGTAATGATGATGTCAAGCTGTGGGGCTCTTCATAAGCTTAGAGATTACCCCAATGTGGTGTGTGAACAAGATGTATGACCTAATGGGGAAAACATTGAAAATTATATCAGCACATTCCTATTTTATTTTAAGAGAATTTGTAAAGATGTCGTTTAACTCAAATCTAATAAAAATGAACTTTTGTCCCTTTTAAAAAAAATCAAATAATATATAAAACATTACATAAAACAAAACGCATAAAAAGATTTAAGGTGAATTTGAATAAACTGTGCGTTTATCTACGGTTAATATAAAAATAATGATGACGATTAGATTAAATACTGTAATAATATTGTACGTGAAAACATAAAGTAAATTAAACGCATCGTATCACACCGTCCATCCAAATCCATCCTAATTGTAGACTAGTATAAAACAATAATGAAAGACATGTAAGAAGATAAGTTAACAAGAAATGACTCTCGTTTCAATCGGTGTGCTACACACAATCTTCAAAAGAAAAAAAAATTAAAAATGGTATTGTATACATGGGGACACGAAATGAATTCAAAGATTGCTGTTTCAAATTAGATAGGTCAATCATCATGTCAACCCCCATGTGTAAGACTTAAAACTTTTTTTGGTGAGATTTCATAAGCCCACAAATCAATGATTTATAACCTACTGAGGCTTTTGGAATATTGCTTTTCTCAAAATAAATTTCAATGCAAGAAATTATAAAAGTCAATCTAGACAGAGATGGCCATGGAGGGAACATGGACCTAATTTAAAGAGAAGGATTATAATTTTTTTTTTTTTTTAAAAAAGATAGAGGGGGAAGTAGGTGAGAATTACAAGGAATCGAAGTAACCCTAGATGTTAATAATGACTCTTAATGATACAATGTTGAGATAAGACGACACCAAAAGAGGGAATTGTTATTACATAAAAAATTATCAATTCAGTTTACATTTGTTTAGGCCCCAGGACTCGTTTCCAATCATTTTGCATAATCCTTTTTATTTACTATATTTAACACGAATCATACATATGCACACATATAGTTTCATATACATTTATCAATTTACAAATTCTTTTCAATTTCACATAATTCATTTCATACCATATTCTATTATCAATCTATTTCATTCCGTTTTTAAGTTTTCAATTTCATTTATAATATGTTTCGCCCTATGATATCTTAGTAAAACTGATTCGGATACATAGGTAAATTAAGTTGCGTGTTCGAGCTAAATTTCCATCAGGTTACCTGTCCGGGTTAAGCTTATATCATATATTACTTGAGAATTCATGACAAATGTTGGATCTCCTTATATTATCCGAGGGTCTGCAACAAATGCTAAATCTCGTTATATTACTCGGGGATCTGCAACAAATGTTGGATGTCGTTATAATCTGTAATAATCATTGTACAAACACGCATATGACTCTATTAGAATGCTAATTATATCCTAACCTTTTACAAATTTCACATGAGCATCAATCATACATATTTTCATTTTCATCCCTATGATCAAATAGTTTCACATTCGCATATTTATATTATGTAATCATTCATATTTACATATATCTTATAATCAATCTCAATAACATATCACACCTTGTAACCATTTTCATTTACTTGTAGTATTCTATGTTCGATCACAATTGCATACTCGTAGCCTGTACACAATTCTATCATATAACAATCATTTCATTTCAATTCAATCCAATACACACACATACGTGTATATATAATTGCACTTCAATTTCAAAACCACAATTCAATTCATCATCAACACACAATATCTCACATCATATAACATATTTCAATTCATTTTTCATGTCACATATCATATTCTAATTAAATCATATTATTTTTTATTTTATTCAATTTAGTCATCTATCTTGGTATTCAACATCAATCTCAATGAATCAATTCATACAATCGTCATATACTTATCTCGACATTCAAATTATGCATTATATCAAGAATAAACAATCAATATATTGGTCTCACATAATAAAAGTACAAACTGATATCTTGTGTCACTCATCGACAACTCTTATTTTCCTTTCCCTCTCAACGGCCCAGAGTCGTCTGTAACACCCCCTTACATGTGTCTGATGATCGGACCGGGTAAGGGGGTGTTACATTGTTATTCGCTACAATCGATAATTCAATAAATTATAAAATATCAAATTTCATTCAATCCACATCTAAACACAAAGCCACATATATTTTACATTTTATACAATTTAATCCCTAAACTCTAGACAAGCATATCTCTCAATTCTTATCTTCGGATTAAAATCCAATTTCACATATTCTCATTACGGACCTTATATTTTATATTTATAACATAATTTTATGGTAATTTTACATTTGTTTGATTTAGTCCCTAATGTAAAAAAGCTAACAAATAAGCTAAATTAAATCTAGTCCTTTTCATAATCTATGCTTAGAATATATCAATTTCAAGTCTAATTGATCAATTAATCAACAATGAAAATTTATAAAACTTTAACAGTTTATCAAATTGATATATGAACTAGCTAAATCAAGCCCTCATAATCATAAATCTATAAAAATTACAAAAAAAAAAAGTACTTGATTTCATTACCTAATTGTTAGCGGAAAGTTTATGCTCAAACTTGAGTATTTTCTTCTTCAAAGGGATGGTCAAGTGAGGAAGAAGAAGATGATTGTCATCTTTTCCCACTTATATATATATATTAAGCTTATTTAAGTTTAAATCACTTTAATTTTAATGTTAAGTAATCTAAGTAGATTCTCGCATTATCATCCACCAAATATATAAAACTAATGGATAATTATCATTTTAGAAATTTGTTTAATTGCAATATAAGTCCTCAAGTCTTTTTTCAATTATAAATCTATAGTAATTAAACTTTTATATTATAGTCCCTAAGTCTTAATTAACTACTTTTTTAGCTAAATTATTTTTAACCGAGTTTCAATATATTTTTATAATAACTTCGCAAATATTTTTATTTTATATTTCCAGATTCAATTTACAAAAATGAGATTCCAAAATTACATTTTTCAACACAATTGAATTTCAGATTGTTATAGTTACTATGCATTACTTCCTTCTAAGGGTGAGCAAAACCCAATTCGATTCGAAAAATTTGAAAAAAATTCGAATTTCGAGTTAAACGAATCGAGTTATTCAAGTTAATCGAATTATTCGAGTCAACTCTAGTTTTTTTTGAAATTCGAGTTCAGTAGAGTTAGGTTTTCGAATTCGAATAACTCGAATAATTCGAATAAACTAAATATCAAATTATAATATTTTACATTTTTACCTCAAATCTCAAATCTTTTTACTTTTCTCCCAAAATTTTTACTCCTTTCCACTTTCCCCCCAAAACTTTTACTCTATTCTCATCCCACTAAGGGTGAGCAAAATTCGATTCGAATCGAAAAATTCGAATTTTTTTTAAATTTTGAATTATTCGAATCGAGTTATTCAAGTTAAACGAATCAAGTTAATTTTTTTTTCGAATTTCGAGTTCGAATCGAATTTAATTTTCAAATTTCAATTTCGAATCGAATTTAATTTTCGAATTTGAATTATTCGAATAATTTGAATAAACCAAATAAAACTATATTATTTTTAATTTTAAATTTATATTACCCAAACTCAATATACAGGCCCAATTTACTATACCTATTTTCCCTCAAAACTCAAAACATTTATCTTACCCAATTTTTTCCCCTAATATTTAAAACTCATTAACAAACTGAACCCAAATATTTTTAAACCCAAATATAATTTTATTCTTCAAAAACACTTATAAACTAAACCTAAATATAATTTTATTCTTAAATAACACTCATAAACAACTCTTTTTCGTGTCTAAATTTATTGTTCTTTTTTGTTTATTGTTATTATGGTTAGGTGTACTTATTTAGTTTTTATTTGGAAAAGAAATTGAAGATATTAACTTTGTAAACCCAAAATCTATTTTTTCTTCCTAAAAAAACCTTAAATTAAAACCCTCAAAAGAAGAAGCTTAACTATTCTACAATGGTTTTGTGTTATTACTGTTCGTTTATTTGACTTTTGTTGTGTTGTTTTTATTTTTGTTTTGTTGTTTGAAATGGTGTTGCCGTGTAGGTTTTTACTGTATTTTGGACTTTTGCTTATGTTTTTTTATAATCTTGTTGTGTTATTGTTGTTATTAGGATTTATATTGTTTACTTGAACTTTTATTTATTTTTTTATTATAATCTTGTTGTGTTGTCATTGTTTACTTGGATTTTTTCACTTATTTATTTCAATTTTTCGTTGAATAATCATGTTTAAAAACTTTAAATAAAAATATTTTTTTAAAAAAATTACATAAAATTAAACAACACCAAATTAATTTTTTTAATTTAACTCAAACAAATATATTCGATTCGATTCAATTCAAATTCTATCTCACTCGACTCGATTCTTAAAAATTTCAAATCGAGTTAGGATTATGAAATAGGATTCGAAAACTCGATTAACCCGAAAATTTTTCATTGGATTCGATTTGATTCGATCGAATGCTCACCCTTACATCCCACCCCCATCTACCCCAAACCCATTTTCCCCCAATTTTTTTTGAATATTTTCCCTCTAAAATTTTACTCCGCTATTTATTTTCTCTTAAAATTTTACTCCCCAAAACTTCCAAAACTTTTTATTTTTCCCTAAACTTTTACTTCTCACCCTTTACCCCCAAATAAAAAATCAAAAGCATCCAAAAAATTTCTAAACCTAAATAATAATAATTTTATTTATCTACTATTTATATTATCAAATTAAAATTCACATTTTGTAATATTTATATTACTGAATTGTTTAATAATATTGAATATTTGTATTAAAATTGAATTATTAATGATGTCATAAAATATTCATGTTAAAATTTTATGTTGGTATCAATTTTACATTTTATCTTTAAAAAATCATAATTTTACATTTAATATATTTTTTAATTTCAAAATACATAATGACAAGAATTAGAAGATAATTGAAGCAAGTAAAGAAGCTAATTCTATATAAAAGATTAATAAATAAATTATGAGGTGATGAAAGTTAATAACAATTTTGATTACGATAGACAAATTTGATTACGATGGGTGGCAGTGGTTACAAGGACCCAAAGTTTTTCTTTTTAAAATTTAACTCAAACAAATATATTTGATTCGAATTCCATTACATTCGACTTGATTCGAGAAAATTTCCAATCGAGTTAAAATAATAAAAAAGGATCCATCAACTCAATTAACTCAAAATTTTTTTGATTCGATTCGATCGAACGCTCACCTCTACTTCTTTCTATTTCTCTTGACGTTCAACAGTATTTTTGGCTACCTGTTATTATTTTATTATTATTTCTGTTCCTGTTCATTGTTGAAATAGAGGGCTTGTTGAATCCTCTATGTCATGGTTAGATTATCCTCAAGGAGAGTGTTGTACTTGCCTTAATTACTCCAAATTCTGATTTTATGTTTCTTTTATCCATTTTTACAACAAAAAGTTGAACATGATGTCAAAGAGTCATCTACCACAACATTATAATTAATTAATAATAATTTTGCCTTGTGTACTAAAATATTTTATTTAATTAAAAACTATTTATAACTATGCAACTTATTCACATTACAAATTAACTTCAAAATTATTGTGAAATAGAATTTGTATCAGGAGTGAAAAATAATAATATTATAAATAATATTTATTAAAAATAATATTAAAAAATAAATTAGAATCTACAAATAATTTTTTTGAATTTACTAGTATGATTACAAGGTAGTATCTGTTTATATTATTTTTTAACCCTTTGACAACACACATACCGTGCACACACAGGTCCCTGAACCCGGATCTTCTAAGATAAACATTATTCTCTTTTCCACTGAAACCACTCGTTAGATTCTACAAATAATTTTTTTTAAATGAATGCTTTTTTTGTCATAGTTATTTAGTAATTTAGATAAAAGAAAATTAATAATTTAATGGGTAGGTTTTTTTATAATAAATCTCATAACTATCTTTAATTGATATATATAATACTGTTGATTGAGTTAGTGTATGAATTAATTTGACATTATTTCAATTAGTGAAATTATTTAAATTTTAATTTTAATAAAATAATGAATATTAATATAATTAGAAAATAAAGTTTTTAAAAATTATAAATAATGAAAAAAATTAGAAAATCATTTTAAAATATTAAAAATTGGTTTAAGAATTTTTTATGAGTCCTCATTATATATATTCATCATCCAAATCCAACCCATCATTCAAAATCATTAAAATTCAATCAAATCTCAACTTCGGCAAAATCCCTCAGTCTGCAATCACTAAATCCCATTACCACACCCACAAAAACTTCTTCTTTTGCAATTACATCCTCCTTTCCGCCGCTTCCAATTGCATCTTCCCCAACCTTACCCTTCGCCTTTGTTCTTCCCTCCCCGGCCTCTTCTTGATCCTCGTCCACGTTATAACCATCGCCGGAGCAATCTCCGGTTGTGTAGCTGCTCCTTCGAGTACTAACCAGGGATTTAAATTACGGTTGCAGTTGCGTTTTCAATCACATTGCATTTACCGCGATTGCGGATATAACGGATGCTATTGTGGTCACTGCGAGTATCGTGATCGTGAATTTTATATTAACTAAAATAATTAAATAGATAAAATCATATCATTTAAATTATATTATTTTTTTTTAATTTTACCTTAACGGAACAATAACGAGAATAGCGGCTCGCTATTGCCGCAATTGGTCGTTACCCGTTAAATTGCGGCCACGATCCACCGCTATTGGTGTGATTTCGCTTCACACCGGTATTTTCGACAATAGCAGTTTCGAACGGCACCGCTACCACTATATAGCTTTTGCTATTCCGCCACCCGACCACTATTTAAATCCCTGGTACCAACGGCTGGAATGCAACACACATGGTGGCAACAATGTTGACGGCTATATTTTAAGTGTCAGTTTCAGTGTTGATATTGCAAATCATTTGAAAAAAAGGGAAAAAAATAAAGAAAAAAAATGGAAAGATAGTAAAAGAAAAGGTAAAGAGGAATTTTTTTATTTTTAAATAATTTTATATTATTATTATTTTTTTTGACAATCTAATATAGTTCTGATCAGATCTGCATTTTTTGACACAATGTCTAGAATTACTCATAACTCTACCCCAACTCATAAATAGGAGTATAATACGTTTTAATACACTCGAACTTACGTCATCTTACATTGAGAACAATGCACATATCGATTACGCTAAGACTCAATCGTTTTAAATTATTTTTAATATTGTTTCATTTTTTAAAATTCTAAAAAATAATTTCTTTTAGAATTTGTTATGATTTTTTTTAAAAATATTAAGAGAAATTATTAGATCTGTTAAATGGAATAATCTTAATATGTCACATGACGAATTTAATGGCGTTAAAGACTATCAGGATTCAAAGTTTTAATTGATTGCTTAAATTAAATTAAAATTTATTCACCAAAAAAATTCAATTAAATGTTGTTTTTAATTCAAAGTTCAATTAATTATTTAGTTTGATTGGCATGTGCATTGTTGTCAATGCAGGAAGACATGAGTTATAATGCGTTGAAGTGCATTATCCTCCTATTTATGGGTTGAAAATGGGCTATGAGTAATTCCAAATATTATATAAAAAGAGCAGATATAATCAAAATATATAATAAGATTGTTAAAAAAATTTAATTAATTATTAAATTATTTTCATGAAACTTTTTTATACTATTGAGGCTAATTTTTGGAGATAAGAATCACCTAACTATTTGTGGCGCCCTACCAAAAATGGAACTTGTTAGTAAACTTTTAATTTTACAAATTCACAATCTCTCTATTATTGTTTTATTTGTTGATTCAAAATTTTATAAACCCACAATTATGTTAATCAAATATCACTTATATATTTTTAAAAAATAACTTACTTAAATTTAGCTCTAAATATTTATATATATATTTTTGTAAATTTGATTATTATTTTTTTATTTAGTTAAATTTAACCTTCATCTTTTTAAAAGAGTCAGAATTATTTTATTCTAAATTTTAAAATTTTTATTTAGATTTAATTTTTTCAAGATGAAATTTTAAAATTCAAATTGAATTTTTTAATATAACATTAAACTATTAAAAAAAATAGAGATAATATGACGCTATTGTTTCCTATAATGCTTTCCATTTCATACAATTTTTCCCTTGAAATTTTAGAATAGCCTAATTTTTTTATAGCAGAAATCGTAGTTTCAAAATAAGTAAACGAAATGGAATTCGAACTAAGACAATTAAATGCTAGATAATAAAAGTGAGAGCCACGCGCCACCGCAACTGCCACAAAATTATCCTCATTGCCCTAAAACAATCATGCATATCTTTGGGACCGTCAAGTTCCAATGGTTCCATAAATTTATTTCAGATTTATCCTAAGAATTTCTTTTTCACTGTTATATTCACTGGTTGTATATCAACCGTCCGATTAAACAAAGATTTGGGCCAAGACACTGACGTGGCACTCGGATCTAGCATCACCTTCGTCATCATAGGGCCAACATCCCTTTATTCATAAGGAACAAAGAATTTTTTTTTCGTAAGTTGAAGTATAATTATAAAGATTATATAGCTTTTGAATCATTACCGTAAAAATTAATCATTAAAAATATAATAATTTAACCTTAAAAAAAACTTTTAACACCATCCGCACGTACTTTTATATATATTTTTAATTTTTTAATTTTTAGTCATCATCCTTACTCCTAATAGGCAAATTTATTATTAGTTATTAAGTTATAGTTAATTTTTCGTTTTGGTTATATAAATAAAGAATATTATAATTTAATTATTGAATCATTAAGTATATTTTTTTAAATTTTATCAATAAATTTCAAGCTACAATTTTATTATTAATACGGTAGTTTAATATCTAACAACAAATAAAAAATATATTTTAAATTTAAATTAATTTAATTATTACTATCAAAAATTAAAAAAAAAATTATTTAAATTTTAGTTCACTTAATCTTGAAAATTATTTTATAAAAAAACAAAAGAAACAAAAAAAAACTTTCGAATCATACAATCAAATTATAGTTTTTTAATTAAATCACCGCCCATATTTTAGTGGCTACCGTTGTTATAATTTACCGATTAATATTATAATCTCACCTTTATCAATACAACCAAAACTCAGCAAAAAGACATATTTAAAACAAATAAAACAAAACAATTACAACTTTTTCCAAGGAAAGTACAAATAGAGAACAAAGTTAAATATATTAAATTAATTAACAAAAATACTCAAAATGAAAATGCTTTCTCTCATTTGTCCAATCATCCTTTGAAATGTCAACCAAAATTTGACAATTCATTTAGCAGAAATCCGTATGGAACCGTTTCATATATAAATTCACTTGTTTTAACTCTGAAGGAGAGAGTTCTCATCTTCTATCACAAGAAACAAAGAAAGAAATTAAAAAAAGATTTGTGGGTATGGCAGAAGAATTTCATGCTGGGATTTGTGGAGGAACGTGGTGGAATTCGACGAAACCCATGCTAACAGGGTGTTCTCTGCCGCCTTCTACTGGGGTTGTCGACATGGGAAACTTTGGTTATGACACTGATATGGTGGATATTAGGGCAAGGACAAGGTATTGTGAAGAGTCAACTAAAAACCCAGTTTCTGGTGTTAGCTCCATAGTTTTCCAGGGTCATCCTCATCCTCAAGCTGATTCAGATAGTGGTGGCACTAGCAGCAGTCTTTTGATTGATTCCACTTTACAAATGATGGGTTTTGGCCTTCCATCTTCGACAACTTCGGACTGGAGCGTGTCCTTGCTGTAAGTTTGATTACGTGTTATACTAATAACTTGTTTTAGTATTCATTTTCTTTAGTATGATTAAGTATGAATTTTTATGGTTGAAGTTTCAAAATTCATATACAAGGAAGACCTTATAGCCCAAAGCTTCAACCACAAGTTCAAAAAAGAAGAATATTTAAGACTTTTTTGGTTCCCTAGGTTTGGAAAAGGAAGTCAATATGATCAATCAATTGAACACTTAATTATTAGACTAAAATTCTCTACATGTACTGAATATATACTTACTGTTATATATATGAATGATTGCTGCAGTCGGAGTAATGGGAGAACTGAGAGTTATAATTCAATTCTTCAAGAAGATATAGATTCAAGGTTGAATTATCGGCAAGATACAGGCATGGGTTCAGCTCAAATCCTTAACTACTGGAGCCCAAAGAGCTATTCAAGCACTGGGAAAGATTCTTCCATCACTGTTTTCGAGCCTCTCGATCAAGATATTTCATTGAATTCAGTAACCAGCTCCGGTAATAGTACACCAACATGCCAGGGTTTGTCAGCTGGGTTCCCAATGGCTTCATCATCGTACGGATACCCATCAACACTGTTACATAGTTTGTTTCAATCTGATCCTCAAACTTCAGAACAACAATCACTTTTCACCAACCGGTCAATCAACTATATGTCGTCTGCAAAACCTTCATGGCCAAAGCAGCAACCTAGTAGCTTGCGCTTCTCCAACAACACACCCTTCTGGAACGCTTCTGCCACCGGCATAAACGATGTTAAAACCGGCTTCTTACCCTCGCCGGCATCACAATTTCTTGTACAAACATTCGAAGAGAAGGCTAATTGCCCCAGCTCGACAACAAAGGTATAAATCCAACACGTTCATGCCTCGGATCCAGTGCTCTGACAAATTTGATTCATTAGATTTTATTGGATTGGTATTATAGACTAATTCCACAGAAGTTGGAAAGTCGGCGTCAGGGATGAAGAGGCCAAAGCTTGAAACACCATCGCCTTTACCAACTTTTAAGGTACTAGCATATAAATTTGACCATTTCTCTTTTTTTACTATGATGGGATGTTGGAGCTTTTGTCTGCAAGTTAGTGAGAAGTAGATAAATACTTGATAGCAGTATTTATGATCAGGTCCGGAAAGAGAAGCTAGGGGACCGAATCACTGCGCTCCAGCAATTGGTTTCACCTTTCGGAAAGGTGAATTTTTGGAATTTTTTTTTTTAATTTTTCAAAGTGTATATAATTGAAACCTTTACTTTTTAAGTTTGGCCCTTTGGGTTAAATCTGTACCTCGCCTTTTGTTTTATCAGACGGATACCGCATCTGTTCTCCATGAAGCCATTGAATACATCAAGTTCCTCCATGATCAAGTCAATGTATGTTTCACTTCAGTACCTTCCTCTCTTGATTCCTTTTCTTTATATAAAAACCCTAACGTATGTATTTACATAATTTCAGGTTCTAAGTACTCCATATATGAAACAAGCAGTAGATTCCATACAACAAGAGGTACATTAAAAAAAAGATAAAAGAGGACTTTTGTGATAAGTGGTTATCTTTTTCTGTCTGCTAATAGTACTATTTGAATTATGCAGTTATAGTCATATTCTGTACTTTACTTTTTTTTCTTGCAGAATACTGATAACTTTAAAGATCCTGATGAGCCAAAACAAGACCTAAAAAGCCGGGGGCTTTGTTTGGTGCCAATATCTAGCACATTCCCAGTTACAAATGAGACCACAGCTGATATTTGGACGCCAACTTTTGGTGGAACATTGAGGTAAAAGATGAAGACAATTAATAAAGCTAAATGGAGTTGTACAGTTACCACCAGCTCCGGCCATAACTTTGAGTAGGGAGAAAAAACGAAAAAAGATAATGGAAAACGTAAAAGCTACCCAATGCTTTTCTGTATCAGTGTTGATAAAAAAAAGCTAAAGAAAAGGAAGTGACGGTCCAAAGATGGTCGACAGAGACTAACACAGTGTGCTGGACTGCTGGGCCAGCTGCTACAAAGAGAATGATGTAGCGCTAAAGAAAAGATAACCCCATTCCATGGTTTTTTTTTTTTTTATATTTATTTCTTTGACTAAAAAAAGTTTTACGTATTAGCAACGGGAACAAGTGCTAAATTCAGCGAAAATCGACATGAATTAACTCATGTTATACTTTTATTTATTTTATTGTTGCTTGTTTTGATGTTAGTAGCTGAATTTAGCAGCCCTTTTTGTTCCAGTTGATTATATTTGTACAAGGCAGCCACCGAGAATATGAATAAAAAAATTTGCATTAGAATTTCTTCGTGTTGAAGGCAAGGTTTTCAGTTTGTTTTTTTTTATTGTTTATATAGTATTAATTAATTAAGACATGTTCATCCTTTATATTTTTGGATCCCTTCTAAAAAAAAATTATAAAAGGTAATACAATAAAAGTTGAAATTTTTTTGAAACTCTAATATATAAGTATTTATGGTGAAAAATTGAAAATTTTTAGCATTTAATTAATTTATTTTAATTTGAATTTTTTTTTACATTAAAAGTTAAAATTTTTTTTAAACCCTTTTCAATCCTGAATCTTGAGCTGCTGCACTCTCAAATAACCCAGACCGAGCCTGATTAAGAACACCTAGGTCACTGCAAAAACTTATTTAACAGTTAAGTATCTCTTCCTAATCATTAATTATGTGCTTAGCTCCACTTTTTGTTGGCATAACTTTTCTTCAGTTGAAATGTGGAATTTTGTTCAGCAACTTTACCCTGAATTAACGACGAAGATACCTAGCAAATTCAATAGTAATCATATACAGATTTTTTTCAAACATTGATTTCATTTTAACAATGAATAGAAATTACATGGTTGGTTCATCGGATGTTCATTTTTATAAAAAAATATTTTAAATTTAAATCATCCTCAACTTCGTCTAAGACAAAGACCTAAAAACCTAATAATTTATACAAATGGTTCTAAAATCAAATCCAAACATGATAGTAGCACACTATGCTGATTCAGACTCCCAACACCACTAACTGCGTTAGTTTTATTATTTTTTCATGGGTGAATATTAGAGTATGAGTAGTGTTAGTCAAAGTAGTTGTAAATGATAACAGATAACGGAAGTGAGCCGTGAAGTAGTTAGGCAGGTACTTAGTTACTACGGTGGTTTAGCAGAGGTCTATAAGTATCAGTTGTAATTGAAGGAGAAAGGCTTGATTGTTTTCCACACAAATTAATCAATACAATTCAGAAATTATATTTCAAAAATACCATCTAGATTCATTCTTCTCTGTCTAAGGATTTCTTTCAGTGGAAGAGGAGTGGAGACTCTCCCTGTAATCTCGAGAAAGTGCAGAACAACACCTTTCAAGGACAGCCACAGAGAAAAAGAACCTTCAAACCCCGAACCCGACGACACCTGACACAAAACGTGATACGAAGGAGTAGAAGCCCATCTCATAATCGAAGTAAGAAAGGACAGGAAACTCCAAGTGAAAGAAGAAGGAACACAGAGGGGGGGGGGTCTTAGGTTCATGCTACAAAATTTAGTTTTTAGTCATGCCATCCATTTTCAAAAATATAAAAATATTACGCAATCATCTGTATTTAATATATATTTTTTTATCTTAATTAACTTTAAATGATTATATTTGATATATTATCCGTATATAAATCTTATGTACCATCAATGAATCATGTTTTTATTACCTCTTTAATAAAAAAAGTTTCATTGTTTTAATTATGTTTAGATAATTAAGTTTAGGAATATTTATTTATATGATTTTCAATATCTTTTTAATTTTATTCATTGATGAAGTGATTGATTATTCATGAGATTCATGGATTGATAATGCATCAAATATAATCCCCTGTTGTATTAACACGCAGGATTTTAGATGATCTTGATTTAAGTTATTTCATGTATATTACATAACAATTTTACAGTAATTTTTTTACAGTTAAATAATGGTTTAATCCCCTTTATGATATTAATATTTCTAAAGAAAATCATGTTTTCTTAAAGAAAAAAATTTAATTAAGGAAAAAAAAACAACCAAGAGAAACAAAAAAAAAAAAAAAACCATTAACCCAAGCTAATAGACTTACCTCATAAATTGATTCCTAATGTCCGATATCTCCGTCTACATTACCATGATGAACATAGAACAAAATCTCCAAAAAAAAAAAAAAGGAAAAAGGAAAAAGACATCCTATTTCATGTGATTTGCATGTAATAAGATCACTTTAATCAACGAATTAATAATTTTATTGGTAGACCGACGAGTCCAATAAAAAGATTAAGTGCTGAAATTGCCCCTTCATCAGTAGACAATTGTAAAGTAGAATAGCAAGCTCAGAAGCATTACACTCCACGACACGGCCAATGCAATCATGTACAACTGCTGCAAATCCGACACCCTCTTCCTGCTCAAATCATGCTGCATCAACGTTGGTACTAACACTTTACTGAAAATAGTTAATAATATTAACAATTTAATTAGTAATATTAAAAAAATGAAAAGATCAAATAAAGAAAATTTTTTAAAAAAATCTAAATATAAAGTTTAAAAAATATCACTTTATTCATAATACAAAAAAAATTATTTAATACATATGATAAATAAAAGTTCTTGCAAAAATTAAGACACCTTTAAAATAAGCGAAAAATTTTCCTTCTCTTTACCATAAATAAGTTGTATGAGTGACTATTGCTAATTCATGAAATAAACATGCACAAAAAATAATACCCTCAACTGATATCACTATTTATTAATTAGCATTTCCTTCAAATTAAATTAATATGAAAGACTAGTGTTTAGATTTTAAATTGTATCTTCAAATCTGAATTTAGTACTTGACATAGGCATAGGGATTGGCATTTGAAGCCATTATTTCTTCAATTTGGTGCTTATGATTATTCAAAGGTTGGTAAGCAATGTGAAAGAATGAGAAGCAGAGAAAAGAGGGATGAATCAAAACTCTGAAAGAAGCTTAATTCTGAAGAATGGGGCCGGGTATGGCAAGTGACTAATCATGAGAAACTTACAACTATAGCTTGATTGGCATATATCGTCTTCACGCTTGCTTTTTCATTTTATTTACTTTTCATCACCTTTTGATTGATCGGTTCCTGGGTTTTATACCATAACTTCAAGCATCTGGATTACTACTCCATGGAATTCTATTCTTCTTTTAATTTTATATTTGCCTTTTGCTTTTCGGCCAGGTCATGGAATTCAAGAATCTATTTTTCTTTAATATTTTAATCCTAACCCTGAAAAGAAATATATCCCTCCAAAATCATCTACATCTTATAAAGTCTTATAATATCCATTAAAATACATTAAATAATTATAAAGCAAATGACAGGCATTTATATCTATACTATTATAATAATATTAAGTTTGGTGTCACTTAGGTTTCTTTTGAATTCAAATGCGCTTAAAAAACAATGAAATCAAAAATTTTTTAAGGGGATCGAGATTAAATTATATATTTGTATAAAAGTTAGAATGCAATTTCACTTTTGTATCTATTTATATTTTTATGATTTTAAAAAGGATTAAATTGAAATTCTAACATTTTTAGGAGGGCCAAGCTATAATTTTACCATATATTAACTTAAGATATTTTAAGCTTTTGGGGCCAAATAATGCAATTTCCCATTTTAGGAGGATTAAGGTCCCGCCAGCCCTTCCCTCCCGAAATGTATGAAAATGCTGCTTTCATTTATTTTAATCTTGCCAAAGCCTCAATTAGAAGCGGTTTGGAACTCAGAGTTGAAGCCAGAAAATTTTTTGGGAAAGTCGAAATAAAATTGTATATTTTTATGATAACAAAAGTAAAATTTTATCATTTTAATAATTTATATCGTTATAATTTTTTTAAGGATTAAATCATTTTTTTCTTATTCTTGGAGGTTCAAGTGTAACTTTATCATATATTAATTTAAAATTTTTAAAATTATAAAAAAAACTACAAATAAAAATTTTTATTTTAGGGGAATCGAAGTCTTACCAGCCGCCCCCATTGGCACTCCCTCAATGAAAGAAACATACCTCACCGGATCACAAGGTAAATCGATTCGTATTTGATTTGAAAATTTTAATAAAAAAAACCTACCTCATTTCAAACTCGATTAGGATCGAAACTTCACAAGTTAGAAGTGATTTTGCCAAGCTATGCCTAGGCTTACGGAAAAATACAAAAAACATAAAAAGGAAAAGCATCGATCTAGGCATCATTGCTGATGTTACTACAAAAAAAAGGAGCCCCAGTAGACTATGATCAATCACTTTAGTAAAATACTTTCTTTTTTTTCTTGTTTTGGCAAATCAAAGGAAAACTCAAACAATAGTTATCTTCTACTTCAAGTTTTAGTTTAGTGTTTGCTTTATTAATAATAGTTGAAAAAGGGTCATTTCTTTTCGCTTCTTTGAATCTAATCTTGTACCCCATTAACGAATCAAACCATATGGCTTATAATGGCCTTCCATGGAACCTGTTTTCTTACACCATTATTACAGATTCTTTCAATTTTTGTGTGTTGATTTTGAAAAGCTTTGTCCCCAACTTTCATTCCTTTCTCTATTGTTTTGTCAACCTCTGTTTCACCTCTCGGAGGAGATGAGCCCGTTTTAATGGACCTTTCATTTTCATTTCTTTTGTATTAGAATCTTGATCCAAATTGCTTTGTTATTATACCTTCTTATCAACAAAATTGAGATCTAATTTATCATAGGATTTCGTCAAGATCGTTAACTTCTGTGCTTAGGAATTCATATATTTCATTCCAATTACACGTTCAATTGCAATTGATTTTACTAATTAAAAAGGTAAATATTCAAAATAAATATAAAAATTAATTATGTAATTCGAAAATGTAACGGTTGCTTCGTTGATTATAACAGCTTGATGACACCAATTCCTTAGACACATTTTGGCCGTCGATTGCCTCATGCAATTTGCTTGTTGTTACCGACCAAAACAGATTCATGTTCAAGTTATACATTGAAATGCTTTTTATTCTAGCTTGTATTTATTGCTTTGGTCTATATATACAGAGGTATTACACATTGAAAAGTTCACATGTTAGATATGTGCAGAGATATTATTACAATTATTATTGATTAGCATATTCGTATATATATATGATACATATGTTTTTTTTAAATAGTATTTCCCATTCCCAAAGTCTACATGATTATGGTTGGTTCTCTATTAAGTTAATAATATTTTTTTTTGGTATCAAGGTTTTTCATATTAACTATAATTGAGTTAGATTGATTTAGATCCCATTAATTATGGGCTCGAGTTTAATAATTTAATTTTTTTAATTAATAGTAATTTTCATTGAAAATTGATTGATTCTAAGCAATGAATGCTTAAAATTACTCTTTATGTTCTCTATTGTTTAAAGTATCTTATAATTTTTCTAAATTATTTGTTGGTTGTGAATGTTATAACACCCCAAAAATTGATATACTATAAAAGTAGTAGTAGTAAATTGAAAGAGTGTGTAATTGATTTTCGGTAAAGTAAGAAAAGGATATGATGATAAAAGAGAAGGTTGAATGATGCCAAGGAAAACTTTGAATTAAGAAGTATGTTGTGACTTGTGATACGTTAATTTAAGGTAGGGACTAGATTGTAATGATGTAAAAGTTTTGAGACACAAGTATAATTATTCAAAATTTGAGAGGTTAAATTGTAAACATGAAATAGTTGAAGGACCAAAATTGAAATTAACTCAATTTCTTGTGAAAAAAATTAGTAAGTAGGGACCAAATTGAATAAAAAATAAATATAGGGACTAAATTGCAATTTCTCCAAAAATGAGGAATGGCTTGAAAGTAAAAATGTAAAAGGTTCAAGGGCAAAATGGTCATTTCTCAAAATACACAACTATTTGTCTCAAAAGTTTAGAGAAATTGCAAAAGTACTCCACTCATAATTTTTGTGAAAATTTTTTTGATTCGGAATGAGCCTATACTCGGCAAACGTAAGCTTGAGGATAATGGAGAAAGACTACTCGGTCAAAACATTCATACTTTTTTTATAAAAATATTAGTTTATATTTATTTAACTGATACTTATAAATATATTATATGAAACGGGTCGTAGGACGAGTATAGCAGGGATTAGGTGGGTTTGGGGACCTACATGGGTGGTGGGGGGGATGAAAATTCTTGGTGGGGATGGATGCGGGAGAGCATCCCCCCGCACCCGCCTAGCCCAATTGACATCTCTACTCACATAGCTTCAAATAAGAACAACAACTACTATTTATAAACATTTACAAAGGTGTTCATGTATAAGTTAGTATTTATACGACAATAGTCATAGTTTTATTCTTAATTAAGGTTCATTCATTAACATTCAAAAGAAAACATTGTAGGTATCGATTCAAAATAACAGGTATCGATACTAAAGTAAAAATAGATATCATTTTAGCTCTTTGTCAGTTTTTTATTTGAACAGTTTTATCGAAACCTTAATAGAAGTATCGATATTTTGTCACGAGTATCGATACTCGTATAAAGGATCAATACCAAAGTTGGATTCTGTCAAATTTGGAAACATCCCAACTTCGAGGTATTGATAGTATTGATATTCGTATCCCGAGTATCAATACATTTACCTAAAATATTAAAAATTCACAAGTTAAAATGTTATTCATGCTCAAGCATATTCCTAACCGACATACAAATAATGTCTACTTCCACCAAGCTACTATCATCTTTTAACCATTCTATATGCCATATTAACACGAATTCGTCAAGCAACTAAAGAATGCATTACTAATATCAATCTTAAGTATTAAAATTGTTCACATCCGTACATTTAAATAAAAATATCTAACATGCATTATCAACCTTAATTTCAAACGTGAATTTAATCATAAACGAAGTAAACAACACCCATATTCCATCAATCCAGTACCAAAATAGAATTAATAAAATAATGCTAATAATCAAAATTGTTAAATTTGTTAACATAGTTAATATTTTTTTTATCAAATTTGTTGGTGTGAAATTTTGAAATAAAAAAAAAAATTATTGGTAGCACGTAATTAAAAAATTATGTTTTAAAAAACCTGAATTTAACAAAATAATTTAAGCAATATTAATAATTGGACTTGAATTTTAAAATTTGAAAAGTAGAGGGATTAAATTTCTTAAAATAAAAATATAATGATTAAATTTTAAATTTACAAAAAATATAAAGACCTATGACATATTTTAACCCATAATTATCTTTTTTGTTTATTGTTATTTGACTTTTGTTCATGTAATCATATCATTGTGTATTCATGGGATGGGGTTATACGGAGGAAGAAGTGATTATCATTCCTTTAAACGGTTGATACTAAAATCACACTACTATTGGTGATGTTTGGTTGGAAAAGAGTTCTGGAAAACTTTTTCACTGTGTTGATGTGTTGGAGTATGGGCGTATTGCATTGTGCTTGTGATTGTATCATGATTTGTGGTTACAATTCATGTTATAAACTGTTGTAATAATATACTAGGTTGTATGTACTTTAGAGACACACTGAGCTTTATAGCTCACTTCCCTACAGTTTCCCTTACAGATACTCGAGATGTAGGAGATTTGGTACCCGGAGGCATAATTATAGACTTATTTCATTTCATTTTATCTTGTTATTTTACTTTGGGGTTTTTATTATACTTTGTTTATTATTATTTATTTGGGTTGTAAGTCAGATTTAATTTTGGAGATTTTGGTATTTGTTTTTGAAAATTAATTATTTTATTATTATAGACTATATATATACTTATGTATGAATGTATGTGAATAATTGTGATCTTTTGGATCGCGTATGGGAATAATTATGTAAATAACCTTTTGGATCTGGTCATATTTTTTGGACCCGGTAAAAAGGGTTATAGAATGGAAGGTATCTGGTTTGATATTCATTGAAGTAGGGTCAAGGGATGTGTATAATTAGATAAGGAACAAAGATTGGAGACCTTGGTCATTGCTGAAATATTTAACAGATATGGATTGATGACTATCAAATGTGGGCGAGGTTGCATTTTCAGTAGCAGAACAGAGTGGAAACGATATGGCAATGTCATTGGCGTCAGTAGGAGTTAATCGTAAGGGTATGTTTAAGGTAGGCGAAGTGTGCTTCTCAAAGGCAGAAAAAAGTGGATATGAGATGGCCTTTGCTCTGGATATAGCAGGTATTAAAAGGGATGAAATGTTCAAAGCATGGTGGTATTTTTTTGTTTGTTTTTGAATAATGCTAAGCCTTGATTTTAGGCAATATTGTTGGGGTTTTTTGTCCTTTACTGTGTATCGAGTATTGTTTGTGTTTCTCCTGATCTCAGACAGAATGTTGGTTAGGGGTAGTGTTTTCACTGCTAGGAAGATGCTGCTGTTTTGCTGTATATTTTGTATGGGGTATTGCTTGAATGCCCTAAACCTTTACTCTTTGTAATACTCTGATTGAGCAAAAAAAAAAAATCCAATACCAAAATATAATTAATAAAATAATGCTAATAATCAAAATTGTTAAATTTTGTTAAATTTGTTAACATAGTTAATATTTTGATCAAAATTGTTGGTGTGATATTTTGAAATAAAAAAAAAATTACTGGTAACACGTAATTAAAAAATTATTTTTTAAAAAACCCGAATTTAACAAAATAATTTTAACAATATTAACAATTGAACTTAAATTTTAAAATTTGAAAAATAGAGAGACTAAATTTCTTAAAATAAAAATATAATAATTAAATTTCAAATTCACAAAAAAATATAGAGATCTATGACATATTTTAACCCTTAATTATCTTTTTTGTTTATTATTATTTGACTATTTTAACATGTGAGATGATGTAAATTAAACTACTTTTAATAAGCTTTTTGAATTTGCTTTTGGTAAGATGTAATCTAATGTTAATAAAATTTCTTTTAATTTGCTAACAACTTTTTTCCAATTTTCGATATATAGTATATAAAATGAATTTGTTAAAAATAATTTGAATAAAGAATAAGAAATTAATAGAATATATTAAAAATAAAATAAAATGATAGTATGTCCTTGAGTGTCGAGGTCTTTTATATATAATTTTTCATATATCAAAATACTCGTAATTCATAAGGAATTGAGAGCGCATCAACTCTCACACCCATAACTGTCAAGATAACCCTATAAAAGACAAACACATTCTAAAAATTAATCCCAAAATAATAATATTCTGAAAGATGTAATTGACTTGACTCCATACACAAGGTTATATGCAGTGGAAAACAATAGTTAACCGCTTATTTATTTTTTGGGTACTAGTCATTTCAAATTGACTTGACTCCAGGAACAAAACTTTGATGCTCAATTCCCATACGTCGGGATGAACCAAGAATGCTGGATGGATTGACTCTCATTAAAAATCCCCAGAAAATAATTGACTCGGGGGATCCATTTATTGATGAGATATTGAGACCCCAACTTCTCCCTTCAGCAAATAATTATTTCTTTCTTCCGCTAATCATATACAGAGCCAACGATGAATACTGTCAAATGCTAGTTTTCTTTCTTTCTCACTTCTCCTTTTCTGCATGCACCATAAGCCAACATCACTTCATCAAAGATATAAACAAAATGATAGTCTCTGGTGGCAAGATTTCTGCTAGCACAAAATAACACTAATCCTAGATTATTAGTTTTTAGGGTTTGCTATTATTACGGAGGAGGATGAAAAGGGTGAGATGAACAGTTTCTTAATCATTTTATTTAATCTTCACTTCCTTTCATTCTCTCTAACTAGATAATTAAAATGGTAAAATTCACTTGAATTGGATCGTATTTTTTTTCTAATATAGGAGGATAGATTGTTTGATCCCAAATATTTGCATAGCAGTGGTGGAGCCATATTGAGGCTCAGAGGACCAAAATTTAAATTTTTTTAAATTAATCTTTTGTAAATACACTATGATCTTTTCAAAAATATAAGTAGGTCCCCTAAATTTTAAGATATTTTGTAATTTTCTCTTTTGTATTTATATTATAGCACCCTTAAAATGGTAAAGTTTTAATTTAGGCCCTTTATAATTTACAAAATTTTAAATTAATAATAATAAAATTCCACTTTGACATCCTCAAAAATGATAAAAATTTAATTTAACCATTTAAAAATAATAAAGATATAAGCTATTAAAATAATAAAATTACATTTGTACTATCGTAAAAATATACGATTTAATTCCGATCCCCCTTAAAACCAATATCTGGTTCCACCACGGTTGAGCAGGATCATTAGTTTTATGTACATCTTTTCTTGTTTAATTGGATTTGTTTTTTGAGTTTTTATGAAAGTAAAAAGAATAGCATGATACTACGATTTAAAGACTAATTTAGGTTTAGATAATCGATGGAATACTATTTGTTCATGTGTATATAGATTACATAATTATGTTTGTATAAATTTTTAATAAATATATATTGGTGACATAAAATTTTTAATCACATTATGTGTATAGCTTTTCAAATTGATATGGATTTCTAATAATAGAGATGAATATGACAATCGTGCAAGAAAAATCGTCGCTATAATTGCTTCTCACCTACCAATCTCACTAAATTGCAACTGAAATTGAATGTTTTTAAATTCGTAAGAGAAAATAGTATTTAATCGCTTGTTGATTTTTTATAAGACCGAGTCTAAGATATTGACTTGCCGAAAACGTTAGAGAAGTTAAATGTGTGGATTCAGATGGGGTTTATTTCAGATTCAGAATTTTTTGAGTTTGAGTTTTTTAGTTTTGAATCAATTAAGGTTCGAATTTTCTTAGGTTCAGACTATTTCAGATACAAATCGAATTGGATGGACTCTAACAGTTTCAAAGAATTTCAAATTTTATAAGTCATAAATATTTTATTTTTGAATGTAATAATTATTTTATTTTTATACAATTGCAACACAATTTAAATTTATCTTATAAAATATAAATTATATATATAATAGAGGCCTTTTATATAAAATAATTAAAGTGCTTCTTGTATGTAAATTTTATTATTTTATGATATTGTACGAATTAACAAAAAAGAACTTTATTGTTCATAATCATATTATATTGACAGTTGAATAATTTTTTATCTTTCTTATTAAAGTTACAAACCTAATATTCATATTCTAAAGTATTTATTTCAAAACTCAAATATATTATACTAAATCCAAACTCAAAATAAATAAATTAACCCAAATCTCAAGTCTAAAATAAAAAGAAATAAAACTCAATTCTCAAATAAAATTTGTAAAAATTTAAGCCCAATTCAAAATCTAATTTAATAAAATTAAGATATTAAATTTTTAATAATATTTTAATATACTAAATTACACAAGTATTAATATTGTATATTATATTATAATCTATAACATCATTATATCACATAAGTTTGGCCATAAAGCATTGTATTTGATCTCTAGCGAGCATCAATCATAGTGACTGTCACTTCATTTACAGACTTAGTTTCTCCACTAATTGATATCTCGTCGTTTTTGTGAATTTTCTTCGCCATAAATGCAGGTTGTTCTGGAGATGGAAGAGTCGTTTCGTTACTCAACATAAAAACAACTGTCAACATCGTTGGTCGATTTGTTGCACATTCTTGAACGCACAATAGCCCAATCTGAATGCATTTCAAAATTTCATCGATAGAGGATAAATCAGCTAACGATGAGTCAACAACTTCCATGGCTTTCTCTTCTTTCCATAACTCCCAAACCTGAAATAACGTTGTTTGAATAATCATTTGAATGTTTTAATTGTTAACACTTACACAGAACTGTACTAAAAATTTGGTTACTTACATGTCCAACCATATTCAACGACGGACTATTGGGAAAATAACTGCTGTTCTTTTTTCCAGTGATAATCTCCAACAGCAAGACTCCAAAGCTATAGACATCGGATTTCATTGAAAAGTGTCCATGCATTGCATATTCAGGCGACATGTAACCACTAAAATTGTACAACAAATATGAAATAGTAAGAACACGTTCGAAACTTGAAGCAGTATTTTCCAAACTTTGCATACGAAATTCTTACTATGTTCCAACTACACGTCTGGTATCCCCTTCGATTTGATCTCCTCCAAATATTCTAGCCATGCCGAAATCAGAAATTTTCGGATTCATTGTATCATCTAGTAATACATTACTCGCTTTCAAATCCCTATGAATGACTCTTAATCTGGAATCATGGTGGAGATACAACATTCCTCGGGCAATCCCACAAATAATTTCCAAACGCCTTTTCCAATCCAGTAGTGATCTTTTTGAGTCATCTAAAATCAAAGTCAAATTTTAAAAGGAATCATGCAAGACTTAAGAAAAAGTTGTTAGCATAAGTAATCAACAATGGGAAAGAAGACATACCGAAAATGATAGAGTCTAAGCTTTTGTTTGGTAAAAATTCATAGACTAACATCTTCTCTTCACCCTCAACGCAACATCCTAGTATCCTTACGAGATTCCGATGCTGAAGTTTTGCAATTAGCACAATTTCATTCTTAAACTCTTGTAGTCCCTGACTTGAGGAATTTGATAGTCTTTTCACTGCTATTTCTTTTCCATTTAAGAGCACACCCTGCAAATACAAAGAGTTGTCCTTCAAGTATAGACCAGTAGGAGTTTTATCGCACGTCCACATGCTCTTTTTTAGAGAAAAAAACTACCTTGTAGACAGGGCCAAAGCCGCCTTGCCCAAGTTTATTATCAGAAGAGAAATTATTACTGGCAGCGGCTATGGTGGCCAAATCAAAGTAGGGTAAATCTCCATTTCTTCTGCTCTCATCAATCTCTTTTTCACCTAAAGAGTCTTTGAATGAGGTAAAGCTAAAGATATTTTTGCTTTTTCTTGCTCTTGCTGCTGTCAGTCAAAAGTAAATTCAATTGCAAATTATATCTTACTCAGTGAAATTTAGATTGAGATTATTAACAGTAGAGAAAAATATGAGACGTACCTCTTCTTTGCCTTCTTAGAAAGCAATGCGAAAGGGCCATTAGTATGAGAAACGCTACAGCCAAAGAAACTACTATAATCGCAAGCACTCCCTTGTGGTGAAGTAGACCTTTCTTTGTATACCGAGCTAACAAGTTGAAGATATGATTGCATATGAAAGAAATCAATTAAAAATTAAAACACACAGAAAAAAAGGAGAGTAAATAAAAATGTTTAAAGAGATCAATAATTTTATTTAGGATTAAAATGAAATTGGGTCAAAGTTTATACTCATATAATTAATTAATAAGGTGTTTAACTAAGTTAAAATCAGACAAAACACATAAAGAAATGCATGTAATTATCCTAATAATATTAATAACCCATTCAGTGCTTACTTAACTCATTTTTGTCCACTCGTATGTATAGGTCTTGTCCCGTATCGGTATATTTCCTCGCATCCATCAAATCTCCATGCCAAGTCAAGCAGCCAATCCCTCTTCCAGTCTCTGAGTTTGCACTCGCATAAGCCATGCAAGAACAATTTCTCAAGCACTTTTCCTTGCATTGCTTCAATCCTATACTCATGTTTACAACTGCCGCACTAGTATCAGGCACCTTCGCATGTGGAAACTTGACGAACCCTTCTCCATTTCCACACATAGAGATACCTCGCTTCTTCACGCATCCTCCTGCCCAATCTCCTATGAACCATGCTTCGGGTGATTTGGGTTGGAATCCTGGGAAACATGTACATTCGAAAACACCTGCGAGATAAGGGTTACAGTAACCATTTGGCCCACAATGCCCGTAAAAATCACACAGTTCCGTTGGAACCGAATAAAAAACAATCCAACGTTGCGCTTCATTGTTCCATGATTCTCTTTGCAAAACTCCTGTTTCATTCGCTACCGTTCTTGATATGATGGAGCTATTTCTCACATCAGAAGAGAACGATACTTCGTAATCAGTGTTGACAAATGTATCTGTAAATATGAAGTTCTGTGTCATTTGAGGTATACCACTCCATCTTTGTCCGGTCCAAGGTCCGCTTCGCCACCATGGAGTCGAACCCTTGTACAAAAACATCTGAGGAGACCCGTTCGGGTTCATCCTTACGGAATAGTTCCCAACCCCTGGATCATCTGGAGACTTCCAAGACGTATATATTAGGTTCACACCGGTTCTACGATTCAACCCAAGCTTTTGAAATGAAAGCCAAGTATTTGAAGGATGATCAAAACTCTGCCACAGTACCGCCTTAGTGGTATCATTCTGAATCAAAACAAGATTTCCCAAATCCAAAACTTGAGCAATACAATTGCTAGTGCCTGCGAGGGAAATGTTTGTAGACCAGACAGGAAGTGTTTGATTTCTTTGGAACAGGACAAGATTTCCTCGACGGTCGATAGAGAAGACCCCTGAGGTATCATTAATGGGCTTCTCTCTGTTAGCCACCCAAACAACTGTCTTCTCCGGATGTTGATAATACCAGATGCCAAGATATCGATTATTAGAACCGCCAAGGCTGAAAAATCCTAGTGCAAAAATATTGCCACTAGAGACAATCACTTCATCGTTATCTTTAATGAAGTGATGCTGCGTTATGGTGTCTGAAGAAAAGGATAACTGAGAAAGAAAGAAAATTAGCAGTATTTTGAGAAGCCATATAACAGGATTCATCACCGCTCCTGTACATGCTTCGGGTGTTCGGGGAGATTATGATATATATTGAATTGCAGTTGCAGGAGGCAGCAGTTGGCATCTCATTGTCGCATTGATAAGTGGATGGTCCCAATACGTTGATGACTGGGGTTTTTAAACGAGTAGTGTCAATCTCTTAAGCATTTATTTCAACCGTTGAGAGATTGCTTTACTGAGTCAAGACAAGTCAATATCTAAGACTCCGTCTTTTGAAAATTTAATACACGTAGCTGGTATCTGATTACTTGGTATGTGCAAACAATTAAGCCACGATTTTCTCTTCCACTTAAACAAAACAAAAAAAAAATCCAACTAAACAATAAAAGAAGTATATATATACAGGTAATGATCCTGCTAAAAAAACTAGGTTTAAACCCTCCATCCTCCTATATATATAGAAAAAAATAAGATTATCCAATGCATTGAATTTTTACCATTTTAATTGGCATTTTTTAGATTATTATTATCTAATTAAAGAGACTTGAAATGAAAAGTCTCTACTGAGTACGTTACTTATTAGGGACATCTAATGAGTTCAACTGTCGAGCGTTCGTAATTAATCTTGACATAAGAAAATTGAACGTAAAAAATCTTTTAATTTCAGCTCAGTTTGAGTCAAATAAATCTAAAAAATATAGTACAAAAATAAATAATTGATTTAATTATTGTTTTCCACTGCATATTTATGAGTCAAGGCAATTTCATTTTTTCAAAATATTATCGTTTTGATTATTTTTTAGAATGTGTTGTAGGTTATTTTGACTATTGGTGGAAAATGTATATGGACCAGAACAAAAATTAAGAAAGTGAATGTTGGTTAAACAACTTAATAAAATATAACAAGTGGTGATCACCTTAAATAAGTGAGTAAATAAATGACCCATACTTGTGTGTTTGAGTCTTAATGAAGAATCGATAAGTAAGAGGAATTAAATCTCCATTAGTAAGTGACAAAATTGAATATAAGCTCTACATCTTTAAAAGATTCAACACTAATATGAGATAAAGTAAGGTAGGAAATCTCGGTGTACTTTCAAATTTAATGAATTAGTTGTTTAAAACGCGTAAATATCAAGATTTTACAAAAAACTTAAAATCATTTATTGATAGGATCATATCACTGTACGAAATTTGAAGATTGTAAAGATATTGATCTATATTAACTTATGTTAATGTACTGTAATGTACATAAAAGCTTAGGATAGTTTAGGTGTTTCTAATTACATAGGCCTATGTTGTTATATATTACTTGAAATCATGATGGAATTTTCTACTTAGACTTGATTTTTCAATTGGCATAAACATGTTTATGCGATGAGTTTGTGCTTGAATGAGTTATAAAAAGATTTTAAAATTATTTGAAACTCATGGATATAATATGATGATGTTTGGGATGATTTGAAGCATTTTTGAATCAATTTTGACGTCCGTCTCAAAACTAAATCTTTTTAGCATTGAGACTTGCAAGTCAGTAGCTAAAAAGACTATATTAATAGGTCAAGTCTCAAGATTTACAAGTCAATAGTTGGAAGGGTATAATAAGTAAGTCAAGTCTCAAGACTTGCCCCACTGCATCGGTGCAACTTGTGTTTTTTTATCATTTTAAATCTCAAGACCTCATTTAATGTTTAGGGTATATCCAAAATTCAAAATTATTTTTAAAATGTGTTCTAAATGTTGAAAATTGATTTAAAGCATTTTATTAAGATGTGGAATTTAATGTTTTGTAAAAGGAAAATTTTGTAAAAAAAAAAAAAAGAGATTATCATCATAACATCACTTACGAGTGTGGATTATGAGACCAAATACAATTAAAGCATATATTGCATCCAAGCTTAAGTAAGACACTTTTTTTTTAATTCGGATACAAGATGGAGATATTTCTAGAGTTTAGATCATCATGCAATGATGTCCGGAGTTAGATCAGCATATAAATTTTGTCATAACTGGAACATATCTTGTCGAGCATATAAACCTAAACCAATGAAGGTTCTTGCAAATGATAGTTTTGCTTGCCTTTAGTTGTTTGTTTTAAATGTTTTTATTTATAAAGGACAATAACTTTATTACATGATAATTACATATGTAAATTCCAACATTATACATGGATAGCCAAAAGTGGTTACATTAAATTTATATCAAGTTTGATAATTACAAAAAAGAAGAAAACAGAGATGGCTAAAGTTCTAGCGAGCTTGAACCATTGAGAGGGTCACATCATTTATAGATTCAGTTCCTTCACTATTGAATGTCTCGTCGCCTTTGTGACTTGTCTTTACTGTAAATGCAGGTTGTTTTGGAGATGGAAGAGCTGTTTCGTTGCTCAACATAAACACAACTGTAGACATCATTGGTCGATCTGTTGCATTTTCTTGTACACACAATAGCCCGATCTGAATGCATTTCAAAAATTCATTGGCACTATACGAATCACCGAATGCCGAGTCAATTATTTCAATGGCTCTGTCTTCTTTCCATAACTCCCAAACCTGAAAAAAAGTTGAATCATGATTTGAATGGATAATTTCGAGTTAATTGCTCATAAATTGTGCTTTAAATTTGGTTACTTACATATCCAACAAGACTTGAGGAGGGACTATCAGGAAAGTAGCTGCTGTTCTTTTTTCCGGTGATGATCTCTAACAACAGGACTCCGAAGCTATAAACATCGGATTTCATGGAGAAGTGCCCATGCATTGCATACTCCGGTGACATGTAACCACTAAATTCATACAACAAAAGGGAAACTGTAAGAACTCGTTTGTAACCAGTAGCAGAAGTTTTATCCAACCTTTGCATATAGAATGCTTACTATGTTCCAACAACACGTTTAGTGTCTCCTTCAATCTGATCTCTTCCAAATATTCTGGCCATGCCAAAGTCTGAAATTTTCGGATTCATTGCACCATCTAGTAACACATTGCTTGCCTTCAAATCTCTATGAATGATTCTTAACCTTGAATCCTGGTGAAGATACAAAATCCCGCGAGCAATCCCACAAATTATTTCTACACGCTTTTTCCAATCCAACATTGAACTTTTTGATTCATCTGGATCCAAAATCAGTTTTGAAAAGGAATCATTCCATAACTTAAAATTGCAGTATTTGGCTTAAGTATTCAATGATTCAAAAGTGATGTTTCCAATAGCATATGAGAAAGAAAGAAAGACGTACTGAAAACGATAGAGTCTAAGCTTTTGTTTGGTAAAAATTCATAGATTAACATCTTCTCTTCACCGTCAATGCAACATCCCAGCATCTTTACCAGATTCCTATGCTGAAGCTTTGCAATTAGCACAATTTCATTCTTAAACTCTTCTACTCCCTGACCTGAGTACTTTGATAATCTTTTCACTGCTATTTCTTTTCCATTGATGAGGACACCCTACAAATACAAAGAAAATTCCATTCAGGAATGGACTAATAGGAGTTCCATTGCATGTCGACGTGTATATCATTATTTGTTAAGAGATTACCTTGTAAACAGCACCAAAGCCACCTCGTCCAAGTTTGTTATCAGGTGAGAAATTATTGGTGGCTTTAGCTATGGTGCTGAAATCAAAGAAGGGTAAATCTCCATTTCTTCTACTCTCATCAATGTCCTTTTCACCTACTGAGACTTCGAACAACGATGAACTTGTAAAACTGAACGCATTTTTACTTTTTCTTCTTCTTTCTGCTGTTAAAAACAATAAATATCATGATTAAAGCAATTAGTATTCTCTACAAAGACAAGTGGCCTATTTAGTAGTGAAAATCTTAATTGGCATGATTAAGATGGGAATAAATAAATGGTTTACCAAATAAAAACAGTGGAAAAGATATTGTACGTACCTCTTCTGAGTCTTCTCACCAAGCAACGCAACAAGGCAACAAGAATAAGAAACAATACCGCAGCAGAAACTATGGTAACTGCAAGCACCCCCTTCTTTTGAAATAGGCCCTTCTTTGTATACCGAGCTAACAAGATGGGTATATGATTAGTTTTTTTATATATTAATGAAAATGGAAGAAACCAGTTAATCCTGAAGGAAATTCTTGTATCCACTCATAAATTTTTACCATTAATTAAACAGGCATGGCCTAACTATATGTTATACAGTTCTTAAGAGTGTGAAAGCTCAGCTAACTGATTTGGACCTGTTTTGACACAAACAAGGCCACATAGCGTAAAAGATTTTCGGCCAGATATGGGGAAACGTTTAAGATGGAAAAGAGGGACCAGAGATATTTAAGAGTAGATGTTGGATGCAAACAAAAAATTGAATTTGAATGTGAATGTGTAGGGCAGCTACCTAGTTCACTGGCATCCACACGTATGTATAGATCTTGTCCTGCATCTGTATATGTTCTAGCATCAATCAAATCCCCGTGCCAAGTCAAGCAGCCAATCCCTCCGTCGGTCTCCGCGTATGCACTAGCATAAGCCACGCATGAACAATTTCTCAAGCACTTGTTCTCGCATTGTTTCAATCCCATGCTCATGTCTACATGTGCCGCCGAAGTGTCTGGCACCTTCAGACGTTGCACCTTGACGAACCCTTCCCCTTTTTGGCACGTGGAGATACCAGGTTTCCTGACGCATCCTCCTGCCGCGTCTCTTATAAACCATGCTTCGGATGACTTGGGTTTGAAGCCTGGGAAACATTTGCACTCGAAATCATCCGCATGCTCGGGGTTGCAGTAACCATTCGGCCCACAATGCCCGTAAAAATCACACTGGTCCTTTGGGGCCGACCAGAACCCAATCCAATGTCGGGCTTGGTTGTTCCATGTGAACCTTTGTTGAATCCCTGTTTCGTTCGTTACCATTCGTGTGATGAAAGAGGCCTTCTTCACCTCATACGTGATCGATACTTCATCTGGAGAGTTGACAAATGAAAAATTAAATATGTAGTTGCTTGTCATTTCAGGTACACCAGTCCATCTTTGCCCGGTCCATGACCCGGTTCGCCACCAAGGAGCGGAACCCTTGTACAAATATAGTTGAGGGAAGCCGCTCGGGTTGATCCTGTAGGAACAGTTTCCAATCCCTGGATCATCGGGAGACTTCCAAGACGTGAAGACTCGATCCACACCAGTTCTGAAACTTAACCCAAGTTTCATAAACGGAAGCATAGTGTTTGTAGGATAATCAAAACTCTCCCACAGTACCGCCCTTCTGCTATCATTTTGAAGCAAAACAAGATTTCCCGAATCCAAAATTTGAGCAATGGAATTATTCCTAGTGCCTGTGATGGACACGTTTGTAGACCAGACAGGAAGTGTTTGGTTTCTCTGGAACAGGGCAAGATTTCCTTGGCTATCGATTCTGAGGATCCCTGAGTTATCTTTAATGGGACTTTCTCTGTTGGCCACCCAAACAACTGTTGTCTCTGGAATCTGATGATACCAGATGCCAACATATCGATTCCTTGAACTGCCAGGGCTGAAAAATCCTAGAGCGAAAATCTTGCCACTAGAAACAATGACTTGATTATCTTTGATGAAGTGATCTAGTGTTATGGTGTTGGTAGAAATGGAGAGATGGGAAAGAAACAAAAGAAACAGTACTCTAACAAGCCACTTAGCAGGATCCATCACTGGTTCGGTCTATGACTAGGGTGTTGAGACAGAAGAAAGAGATGTATATTATATAAATATAAATTGATGGAGTTGTTGGGATCCATTAATACGTGGAACCCCAAAATATAGTATGAAATAAGGATTTTTTTTTTAATAGTTTTATGATATATTAATAATTTCATCCTAAGTTTTAAAATTTTAATTTTAATTTAATTTTTTTTAGGATAAAAATATTAAAATTAAAAATAAAAATACTGATATGATATAAAACTATTGAAATATGAACATAAATGACGTGGTGTTTTCATTCAATTTTTTACTATGTCAAGCATTGATGTGACAATGCCACCTTTTATACTTTTTCTAGATAGAAGAGATAGAAAGGTAAAAAGTTGATAGCTGGAAATTTTGTTGTGGGTTTGCTTGTCATGCCAGTTCTGTGATCTTTAAAGTTGTGAAAATGGCTAGCAGTTCCCAAATTTCAACCTTGGTGGAGGAATGAGTTCCACCGAAACAGCCATCATTGCTCTAAACATTTGCACCGGACGTTTTGGCTTTTAACTCACACCCATGCATTCCTTTACGCATAGGAAACGTAAGCACCAAAAGTCCAAATCCTTAATAATTTGGATATAAGAAAGCTTTGGACCACCAAAATTAATGCAACGAAAATGAAATTAGCAGCTTTTTTGCTTATCATGAGCACTAATCTGGCTGTCCCGGAAGATATTTTATTGTTTTACGCTTAAAACTGACTGTAACCTTTGGTGGGTAAAAGGGTGAAAATTATGTTTTCTATAACACTTATTCATCAGGTGAAGTGTGAAAATGCTTTCGTAAAAATATTCATCAATTTCCAATTTCATCATTAGATATTTGATTTATTTCAAATAATGATTCCTAGTGTTTCATTTAAATATTTTATATAAAAAATACTTTTTTAAAAAAAACTCAACATGTGTTCCGGAAGAATGATATATATTTTTAATGAATTATAAAAAAAAAAAAATACAAACAATAATGCGTGATTTAAATTCAAATCACACCTAAAATAATGAATATCTGATCCTGATCATTAGGTTAACATGAGATTTGAAAAATAATATATACTGAAATGCTGAAAGGAGCCGTTGAGATCTCAGTGCCCCAATGATAAGTGGATGGTCCCAATACATTAATTACGGTGTTTGGTTCAACGTTGAGAGATTACTTTTCCAAGTCAAGGCAAATCAATATCTAAGGCTCGGTCTTACAAATGTTATCTCTTTTGAAAAATTAATATTATTTTCTCTTGCGTATTTAGATTTCAGAAGCATTTAATTTCAATTTCAGCGAGATTGATAAGTTAAAACAATTTTACATGTAATGATCCTGCTCATATACAGAAAAAATAAGGTTGCATGGAATTTTTTTCCTGGCATTTTTTAGATTATTATTGTCTAATTAAAGAGACATGGTATGAAAAGTGGATCCACCGAGTACATTAATGAATTTAATCATCGATTATTTGTAGTTCATTCCGATGTATAAGAATTCAGTGTCAAAATCTTTTAATTTTTACTCGACTTAAATCAAGTGAATTTGAAAAATCTGTAAAAAAAAAAAAAAAAAACAAAAACAAATAAACGATTTAACTATTGTTTTTCACAACGTGTTTGTAGAGTCAAGTCAAGTTCATTTTTCAAGATATTATTATTTTGATTATTATTTAGAAAGTGTTGTAGATTATTTTGACCGGTTATGAAAATTTTCTCTCTTTGCCCACGGCTGTTTATAAAATGAAAAGGCTGCCACAACTTATAAAGATAAATATAAAGAATGGGTTAAAATCATCAATTAATACATTTCTATTTTTCCAGACAACTTCAAATCAGCTGCTTTGGAGTAAAGAAAAGATAGTGGGAGAAATCTAAACCTCCATTTTCAAATATTCATTGTTCATTAGTGATATTTAAAATCAATTAGTCAATACGATCATATAAATTATTATCTTCAGGTTGTATTTCACTTTCAACAACACTACATGCTTTTTTTCTTAATTGTACCTTTTTTCAATTAATCATTTCTTAAAAATGCATTAATTAAATTCTTTGACTAATGATTTTTATCATTCATCGATATTGTGCCGACATAATCATTAACGTCAGACTCGATTCTTGATGCTAATGTCACCGTCCAAGTAAAAAAAAAAATTTCAAAATTATATAATTTTTTTAAAATTTTCAAATTCAAAATAAATTTGGATAAATAGATATTCAAGATCATTGGAATCTTAATAATCAAATTCATTCTAGAATTAATTTTTAAATTATATATATATATATTTTAAAAATTTAAAATACCTTTTCAAAGAAAATTTTAAAATTTAACACGTCAAGCATCTGATTTTAATACAAATTAAGAGTTTGTTGATCGTAACTTTCAAATGTACGCCCAATTGCAATTGGCCTCACTCACTAAAACAATATAAATTTGTGTTATGATATTATTATGCGATATTATCTTTTAACAATTTAATTTTTAATGAGATATTATAGGATATTATGGATATTATCTCTTAGTAATTTTTTTTTCCTTTCATCATTCAAAATGGCTGGCGACGAGTCTTCTCCTCCTCCATTAGGGGGCGACATTTCCTGGTTTTACCGTTGAGCAATGATAGTCTCTTCTGACGGTTTTCAATAATAAACAATCAACTTTCACTCGATTAAATAGTAAGTCCAAGAATAATTAGATTATTGATATGGAGTGTTCAATCATGTTACGGGTGATCTTATGTGTTTGACGAATGATGTTATAGCATGTTTCGTAGGACTCCTTGATGGCCAAACTGTGGTGGCTATCCAAGAAGGAATGGTTAAATTGACGAACAAAATGCGCTTAAAAAACATTTTTTACGTTTTTAAATTAAACTACAATTTAATTTTGGTTTCCCAGTTAAACGATGATATGAACTGTTTTGTCCAATTTTCTACTAACATATGTGCTATTGAGGACCTTCATTCGAGGGAGTTGATTGAAGCGTGTGAGAGACGAGATGGACTTTACTACTTTCGACAAGTTTCGAGGGTTAAAGTGGTTTTGGTTGGAGCTTCATCCTTTTTGGAACTTTGGCATAGAAGATTAGGTCATCCTTCCGAAAAAGTTGTAAAGTTACTTCCTTATATTGGTAACTCTAGAGATCATCTGAATAAAGCATGTGAAATTTTTCATCATGCTAAGTAGACAAGAAATAACTTTCTAATTAGTAAAAGAAAATCACTCGTATTTTTTAGCTACTTCATTTTGATTTATGGGGGTTCTATAACACTCTTTCATCTTGTTGATCTCATTTTTTTTACATTGGTTGATGATTTCTCTCGGGTTGTTTGGGTATATCTTTTGGCTAATAAAAAGGAGGTTTTCAAAGTTTTCATGTCATTCATTTCTATGATTGATCATCAATTTTCTCAACAAGTAAAGTGTGTTAGAAATGATAATGGAACAAAATTTAATTGTCTCCAAGATTGTTTTCATGAAAATGGCATTATTTTTCAAACATCTTGTGTTGGTACTCCTCAACAAAATAGGGAGTGCAGAGAGGAAGCATCAGCATATTTTAAATATAGCTCGTGATTTGCGTTTCCAAAAAAATCTACCTATATCTTTTTTTTTTGGTGGGGGGGAATGTGTGTTGCCTGCTTCTCATCTCATTAATCGAACTCCTTCACCTCTTCTTAACAATAAAACACCATATGAAATGTTGTTTGGTAGCCCTCCTTTATTTGATGACCTTCGTGTGTTTTGTTGCTTATGTTTTACTCATAATTAATGTTCTACGGGTAATAAGTTTGCTAGTCGAAGTTAAAAGTGTGTTTTTGTTGGGTACCATTTTGGCAAAAAGGGTTGGTATTTATATGATCTGGATTCTAAGAAGTTCTTTGTGTCTCGCGATGTGAATTTTTTTGAGGATATTTTTCCGTATTTGGATAGAAATAGTACAACCATTGAGCATATCAATGTTGCTCTACCATATGGGAGTGCAGGCGTAATTTTTTATACATATTTTGGTGAATCAAATGCATTACAACCTGCGACAGTTCCTCCACTTGCTACTTCGCAGCCTATGAGTTCGCCAACTACGAGTTCTCCGACACTTGTGTTATCTTCTTCTTCCTCCCATGACACGGTGGTACAAAGGGCTTTGGGTAATGATGTGCTTGAATTGGGACGAGGGCATAGGGAGAAATTTCCCTCTATGAAACTTCGAGATTTTTTCACTCATACCGTCTTAAAGAAAAGTCCATCTCTCACCTTACCTGCTTCAAAGCCTTCCTTAGGTACTTCATTTCCTATAGTGCATTATGTTAATTGTGACAATTTTACTATGAACCACTGAAATTTTCTTGCAACTATTATTACAAGGGTTGAGCCACATGCTTTTAAAGAGGCTATCAAGGATGCAGGATAGTGTGATGATATCCAAAAGAAGATTTGTGCTTTGGAGGATAATGACACTTGATCTATGGAAAAACTTCCTCCTGGAAAGAAAGCACTGGTAGTAAGTGGGTGTAAAAGATTAAATATAACTACGATGGAAGTGTTGAGACACTTAAAACCCATTTTGTTGTTTTTGGTAATCATCAAGGAAAAGGTATTGACTATAATGAAACATTAGTTGCAACTTTAAAAAATTGGGAGTTACATCAAATGGATGTCCATAATGCCTTCTTGTGCGGTGATCTTGATGAAGAGGTTTGCATGAAGCTTCCTCCAAATTTTGCTCATGAATAGGCTCCTCGGTGTTGGTTTGCGAAGCCTGTTACTACATTGAAATGTTATGGATTTCTTTAATCATATTTTGATTATCCTCACTTTACATACACTAACGAATCTGTACGCACTAATGTGTTGGTTTATGTTGATAATTTTCTTATTTTTGAGAACAATTCCACTACTTTGAAAACTTTTATCTCAGTTCTTGTTTCCATATGAAGGATCTTGGTGTTTTGAAATATTTTTTGGAGATAGAGGTAGCTCTTAGCTCTTTGGGCTTAGATAAGAAATGGGAACCCTCTCGAGTTTTTGGGAAATAGGTTAGGATTTCTAGTTCACATCTGTTACCTAAATGAACTAGAGAGTCTTGTGAAAATTGGAGGTCCACTTTGAGATATGTTAGGTTTAAGAGAGGCCGAAGCTGACAGTTGCCTATGTTAGTAGGCAGTGTAAGGGGCCCAACTAGAGATACTAATATACCAGGTTGTGATCTGTGTGGGAAGAAGCAAGAAGGCGAGTGTTGGAAGAAAACTAGAGCATGTTTTGTTGTGGACCGTTGGACCATTTTGCACGTGATTGTCCAAGGAATGATGATGATTCACTTGTTTCTACTTAGAGATCCACTCCTACCGTGAGAGTTCGAGGCAATAGCCGTGGTGGTTTGAGAAAGAAAAGTGGGACAGTTGTTCAACAGTTTGAGGCCAGAGCGCCAGCACGAGCATATGTTATGCGGACTCGTGATGAGGGCGATGCTATCGATGTTGTAGCGGATATTTTTCTCAATTCTTGAAATCTCCCAAAACTACATAATTAGACCAAGATTTAATTTCATTTATGCGCGTCAAGAGTCTTTGTAATAAAATCTTGAATGGTCCTGTCCAATCTTGTCTTGATTTATTTGACCTTTGACTTTGTTATTAGGCCCTAAGATAGTGTAAGCCCAACATGATCATGGGCCTAAAGTTATATTTTAACTCTTTAAAAAAATATAATTTAATTTTAACTTGTTACTTCGTCCATACATATAATGTCACGTATATATGGATGGAGACATCTATAATGTTAGGGTATTGATTTTATTGGATTTATTTGTTTAAGATCTCTTTAAAACATGTATAACAATCTGCATCTCTTAATAATTTACGTTGTTTTCATATCTGTGGGAACACAAACACAGTGTACTTGGTTACTTCCAATTAGTCCTTCCAGGGAAAGGACTACTTTATCTTATATTTATCCTCTATGAAATTAAAACGTCAAACCAATGATTAAGGTTTTTTCTATTTTATAATGTTGAACTTCTGCATAATTAATAAATGTTTTGTCAACAGCGAAGAAATATAAAATAAATTAGATTATTATAATCACCCATGATGTGGGTGAAATGTTCTTTTATAAACTATATATTTATAAAAATTTTATATTAACACCAAGCAATACTTCAGTTGGATTGGTTAAAAGTCTAAAATTCATGGGTCCTTTAGTAAAAAGAAATTGCATGAATTATCAAAGACAAATTTATTTTTTAAATGCAAATACAAGAGGCTTTGACTTTTCTTAAATCAGAAAATGAAGAATCTGGTTTGTTATGTAATTTACTACGTGACAGTCCATAAGTTTCATTAAAAACCATAAATTTATTTTTAAAAAATAAATTATTTACTTTTAATTTCAAAAATTAATGATAAAGAAAATGCCAATGATTCATTCTGCAAGAAATTTTCAACTTGGAAGTATGAAAAATCAGAGGAAGAAAAGAATGGTTTTGAAAAAGATAGAAATGGGGAAGCCTCAACGGACCCATCTTGGACCCAGGCTTTTAGGCTCAGCGGACGGGCCAATGGCACTGTCCGCGTGGCGAGAGTGGCTGCTGCGTGGGCCTGTTTTCTCATAAAAGCTAATTAATCTGCGGCAGGGTCACCTCATTTGATGGGGTTCCCCATCTTTCTGCAGTTGGTTTAGAGTCGCCTCAAAGCTTGCACCACTAATACTGCAATTAAGAGAAGCAGAGGAGACTAGGTTGAGGAACTCTTTTCTTTTTATTTCATGAACATTTAAATGATATAGAAAATTAAATATTACATTTCACGTAATTTTTATGTACAAAACAATCTATCTTCCAACGATCACAGTGACCGTGAGATCATTTAAAGATACAATTTCTTGAGCGTCCCCTGTATAATCCTCTTCTGTGGCGCTCCTCAGGAAAGTATAAGTAGGTTTCGTAGGCATGGGGAGCGTGGGAGTTCCACTCTCGAGCAATAACACCACGGCCGCCATTGTTGGTCTATGCACTGCAGAATCTTGCACGCACAGCATCCCTATATGTATACATTTCAACACTTCATTTGGAGAGCATGTATCTCGAATGGAAGGATCCACCAAATCCATCGTTTTATCTTCACTCCAAAGACGCCATGCCTGAAACCAGTTTCCAATCAAATCAATATATATTTCAGCTTCAGCAGTAGCAGATAAGAACAAATGAGTGTTTTTTTCTTTTTGTACTTACATATGAGAGAAGACTAGTGTGGTCAGATGAGCGAAAGCTAGTATTCCTTTGGCCACTAACAATCTCTAACAATAATACCCCAAAGCTGTAAACATCTGATTTTACTGAAAACAGGCCTTCCATTGCATATTCAGGAGACATATATCCGCTGCATTTTAAGAAAAGAGGCGATTAGATATGTCTAAAGCTATTAAAATTGTTTGAGAGTTGGGCTTTCGGTTTTAACATGTAGCGATTGCTTACTATGTGCCAACTACTCGAACTGTATTTGCTTCATTTTGGTTACCCTGAAACATTCTGGCCATACCAAAGTCTGAAATCTTTGGATTCATTTCTGCGTCTAACAAAATGTTGCTGGCTTTTAAGTCTCTGTGTATTATTCGGAGTCTTGAATCTCGATGAAGATAAAGAAGTCCTCTTGCGATGCCTTCGATAATGCCAAGGCGGGTTCTCCAGCCTAGCTCTGCTTTCTTGGTTGCATCTGCTAGAAAGTTTATCAGGAAGCAACCGTTAGCACAATCAAACAGCTACAAAGACTAATAAATTATGACATACAATTACAAAGAATACTAAACAAGGATAACAAGGAATATACCGAAAAGAAGATTGTCCAAACTTTTATTGGGCATATACTCATAAATCAGCAGCTTTTCTTCCCCTTGAATGGAGCAGCCCAACAGTCTAACAAGATTTCTATGTTGCAGTTTGGCAATCAAGATAATTTCAGTTTTGAACTCCTCTAAGCCTTGCCCGGACTTTCCTGAAAGCCTCTTCACTGCTATTTCTTTACCTCCAGGAAGCTCTCCCTGGTGATAAAAACATAAACAGTAACCGTCATTACCTTTGATTCAATTCAATAACATCACAAACATTACATTTTTGTAACTAAACTAAAGAAGCTCACCTTGTAAACAGCACCAAAACCTCCTTGCCCAAGTTTGTTTCCTTCATAAAAGTTCTTTGTTGCAGCAGCCACAACACTGAAATTAAAAATTGGTAACTCTGGCCCATTATCTTGATTCTCATCTGCAAGGATGTCAGATGGTCCTGAAAGATCTGCTGAAAATTCTTTTCTTTTGGACTTGGACACATCGAAAATTGCTACGTCTTCATCTTTGCAACGTGGCATTGATGAAACTGCAGACAAACTGGAAATATAAATACCCTCTTTCCTTTTCTTTTCTTATTTTGCTTTGAGGGAGAAAAGAACTGACCTTTCACTTTCTTCTTGTATCTCCATAGTAGCCATAGAGATGCCACCAAGAAGCATGCCACCACCACACAAGTTACAACTATCACAAGATTGGATATCTTCCTCCCGCCATCTAGAATTCAAGTGAGAAAAAGAAAGGTGTTAGTATATGTTGTACACTTATCTGATATAGGTAAAGATCCTCTAGTAGCAGAGTCAAATTTGCTTCATATTTAGTCAGCTAATAGAGGCAGAAGAATCAATGTTAAAACGAGTGTATGGTCTCAGCCATTTTGGTTAACTTCATTCAGCTCACGAGAAGCTTAGTTTAAAGTACCAATATCCCAAGAATTAGGACCCCATATCTGATATGGGTAAAGGGCAAGGTGTGGGAATCAAAAGGAAAAATTGCAGAGACTTTAGAATTACTCTATGATGAATATGAGCTAGCTAAAAACTTCTAATGGACCATATCTTACCTAATTCAGAATGATGGAGGCGGTAGAAGAACTGGAAATTCCCAGCTTGCTGAACATGCTGAAAATGCTGCATATCAATCAAGTCCCCTGTCCATACCATGCATCTAATCCCAGTAACAAATGCATATGCTTTACATCGACAATTTTCTAAGCATCTCTTTCCACAAGCCTCTGAGTTCTCCTCAGATGGCAACAAGGTTGGTAAATCAGGTAACTTGGTGCACTTAAGTTTCTTAAATCCATCTGGTTTACCATTTTCCCCAGATGTACGATTCGTGCTTTGGCATTGCAGTTGGATCTTACGTTCACACCCACCTGACCAGTTCTCTTGATCCCACTGATCTTGAAACTTTGGTTTAAACCCTTCTAAACAATTGCAGATTCGACGAGAATTTGAGCGGTCACAAGTCGCATAATTCCCACAATAATTATAAAGCTCACATTTATTATCAGGGTCAGGCTCTGATTGCAGAGGTAGCCACTTCTTCTTATCATCATCCCACTTTAACTGCCATTCTTTACCTTCCCAGGATATCAAAAATCTAAAAAAATCTGGGGTTGGCGGCTTGTATGTAATATACATGGTCCCAGTTTCATCAGGCGAAGAAATTTGGAAGCCGTGCAAGAGACTAGCATGATTACTCATATAGGGGATCCCTATGAAGAACTGCTGATTCCACTGCCCACTTCTCCACCGCCTTCCCTCTTTACCCCATATTACTATCTGTTGTCCTCCACTAGGGTCAACGCCCATGCTGTAGTTTCCTGGTGAAGGATCACTGGCTGATTTCCATGATCTGTACCTATTGTACACACCTAGTTTAGAACTCACTGGAACTCTCATTCCTGGCAAGAATGTATCAGTTGGGTTACTGAAACTCTGCCATAAGGCAGTATTGGCATCACTATCATCAATGCCATCATTTCTTGATAGAACGAAATTTCCAGAATTCAAGAGTCTTGCTGCAGAGTTGTTTGCCAAACCTGGAACTTTAGAGGACCAGACTGAATTGTTATTTCCATCGCGGACTACTAAGTTGCCATCAACTTCGATCCTCAAAACTCCATTTCTGTCTGATATTGGACTGTTTCTGTTGGCAACCCAAACAACTGCTTTCTGATCAAACGTGTACCATATCCCCACATATCTAGATGTGGAGTTTACAAGACTGAAAAATCCCAGTTGAAAATCATTATTCTCCGATATCAAACTGTGGCCATCTCTTATCGTTTCGCCTTGCCTGATTGTATCATTAACCGCACGGCAAAACTGAGCAAAAGAAAACAGTAGAAAAGTTAATGAAGCCAGAAGAAGAAAAACTGGGTTTCTTTTATGAGTTTCCATATCATAGTCTGAGAAAAATTGAGATACTAAGAAATGGAAAATGGTTGGGAATTAAGAAGACAAACATTTAAAGGGCAGACTTGTGGCAGTAAACGAAATGAGGAAGACAATTTGGACCTTTTAAAACGTGCAAAAACCAAAACGAAGAACTTAGGAAGTTTCTTAAATGTCACAATCACACGTTAAAGCTTACTCGAGGCAGGGGAATTTAATGAAAAATAGGCGGTGGGTAATGAAATTTGAGCTTTACTTTTCACGTGGCTTTTGACAAGCTCTGAACCTCTAAGGTGTTGAAATTGATCTTTTCAGTGAAAATTCATCGACCTCATTATGTTTCTCAGCTTACAAGCATTAAATTCATAGTAATATATGAATCATAATAATTTTTGGATTGATGTATAAGTTTAAAATGGAATGAAGTTAACATTCTTAATTTCACATTATAAAACTGTTGCCAAATAACATGTTGCAGAAGCAATAATGACCCACCACCAAAAATATTTTTGGAGAAAAAATACTTTTTAAAAAGAAATTAAAGTTTTAATTTCAGAAAAAATGTGTTTTTGAGTCAATTTTTTATTTGAAAGTCTCAAAAAATAATTATTTAAGAATATTTTTATTTCAAAAATATTTATTAGAAGTAATACTAATTAGACTCTTAATTGAGTTGAAATTGATGAAACAAGTCCAATTATCAATAAGAACTTTTTACCAAAATTACTGTAGTATATATTGTTAATATTTACCCAAAAAAATATTTCATAAAAAGAATTTCATCAACTAATGTTTTGAAGCAAATATTAAAATTTATTTAATTATAATTTTTTTAATAGCATATTACATTTTTATCAAATTAAATAATAAAGTAAATTTGTTTATAAGGTTGAATGCTTGAAATTTTGAGGTATAAAATTCAGATTTATTTTAATTATTTAACTAATTTAAATTGAATTTTGATTTTATTAAAATAGTGGCAACTTACAAAATAGATTATTTATATATTTTAAAAGTTTTATTTATACTAAAAGATTTATTATAGGTGTGCGCACATAGAAATCACATATCTAAAGCACAATGGTATGTTTTAAAATAACTTATAATCAATAATAAAAATATATACAATTGATGGAAGTAATAATATGTTCATATTAAAATGCAAATGTATACAAAAATATTAAAATAAAATGTTGATTAAATTGTAAATTTGATGTTTTACTAATGCAATTCACATGGTTTAAATCTCACAATATGTATTTTTTATTTTTTAATTAAAAAAATTAAAATAACCTCAAATAATACAATTTATTTTAATTACAGAATGATCTTTTCATAATTTTTTTTAACCAAGTTGATTTTTAGTTGACTTGTTACACCAACTTTATTAGGTGTTTAAATAATAGTATAGATACAATTATCTCTTATCAATAAAATTATCAAATCATTTAAACAAGAAAAGTAAAACAATAAACAATTAATTATACACCAAATCAGTCAGAAAATTATGGCAATATCTTTTCATAATTAAAAAAATTTTGTTTTATTTTTTTATTTTAATAAAAATCAATTAAATTATGTATATGATGGGATTTAAACCTACAATAATTATATTACTAAAAAATCAAATTTACCGCTCAATTAATGCTTCATTTTAATATATTTTATACAATTTTGTTTTAATATACATAATTTATTATCTCCATTAGTTGTATTTATATATTAGTAACGTCAATCATTGAGTTGGTATCACAAATCAACTCGATACTAACTCATAGTTGATGACAAAATCATGATAAATATCTATTGTGCATTTAGTATTGTTCGTCTGTTGTATTTATGTGTTTAAATTTCGTTTTACTCATAATTTAATCTGATTTTTTTTATTTTAATATAGTACATATTTCATCTGTTATTATGATTAATTAGTTTCAAACCATACGTTTCATTGTCTATTGTATGTAACTTTTAAGCAGGCATTTGTGTTTTAAATCTATGATTTCCATAGGCATAGTGTGTGATAGGATTTCTAATATTTTTTTTAAACAATTATTATTAATATATATGAAAATAAGTTTCTAAAAATTAAATAATGTACATGCATATTTGTTAAGTCATAAGGTAATTGGATATGAATGTAATTGTTTGTAATTATCGGTATAATTACTCTAATTCTCACACTTCTCTCTAAGAATGGAGTGTAATTGGGTTGTTCCAATTACACTCAATTTAGAGTAACTTACTAGATACAATGGTTATCCAAACATGTTACACTTGTATAATTACAAATAATTATATCTAAATTCAGTTATTCGGTAGCTTTCCAAAGACAAGTTAGATGATGGATTGGAAGAGTTTTTTTTTTTTAATCCAGTACTACTTTCTAATTTGTGAAATAAAATTTTAATTAAATACTTTATAGTAAAAGAAACCTTTAAAATATCATATGAAAAATAGTTATATGTAGGCGTGAGTGATCGATCAAATCGAGTCAAAAATTGAGTTGATGAGTCCTATTTTATCATTCTAATTCGATTTGATTTTTTTTCTAATCAAGTTGAGTGAAATGAAATTTGAGTCGAATCAAATCGAGTGAAATTGTTCGAGTTAAATTAAAAAAATTAAACATGTCAAATTAAAATCTTGTTACAATATAACTAATTTTATGTTAGATCACATAAATTTGAAACCATATATATTTGAAAACTTTTTCAAAGCAAAATAATTAAAAAATATTTTAATATGATAGCTTGAATCATTAATTAACTTATTTAGGTCCTTAAAATTATTATTTTAGAATATTTTTAAATTTTTAATTATACATATATAAAATTTTTAAAAAAATATAAAATTTGGTATTTTTATAAATATTTTGAATTTAAAAATTATTTTAATTTTTTTTTGTAATTTTTGTTGAAAGAGGCCAATTTACTCATTTTCAAAATTAACAGAGACCAAAAGGATATTTATATCAATATATTATTTGAATTATTTAAATTATTCAAATTGTAAAATTTAACTCTACTCGAACTCAAAACTCAGATTACTTATTCGAATAATTTGAATTAATTAGAATAACACAATTAAGTTAACTTAAAATTTTTTTTTTTTCAATTTGCAAGAATCAACTATGGTTTTCTTTGGACCAATGAGTTATTAATGATTTATGAAGCTGACAAAGTGGACTAAAGTCCTTTTTCAGTTGATTTAAAAGGTGGAATGAAAAAAATCGAAAAATACAAAATAAAATAAATTTGCCTTCGATCAGGAAAAAGAAAGTGAGAAAGAAAATGTAAGATGATTAAAGTTTTGTGGATGCTGATTTGATACGAGTTTAAATTATGTAATTTTTATTCTAATTTTAATATTATATAAAATGTGGATAACGGAAAAAATGAAAGAATTTGTAAATGTTAGAAGTAAGTATTTTCAACATTTTTATTTTCTTTACTCTTATTTTCCAACTGTACTAAATAATAAATAAAAAAATCTTTAATATTTCTATTTTTTACTAAGCACACTAACAAAAAATATAATTTAGGCCAAAATATCATTTTACTTTTCCAATCTCTCAATTTTCAATTTTCAGTTTTTGTAACAGTGTTATTCAGTTTTTATTAGAGCTTCGATTCGATTCAATTTTAAAACAATTTATTTGACTACTGAATAATTGACTGGATTGGGCCTATAAAAAAACAACAGGAAGTTGACGAGGAATACTAATTTGATAAATGAAACACGCAAAAGGGGACCATTTTTCTGTCATGGGTTTGCACTATTCCGGATGGCGTAGACCGTGGAACAGAATCTTGGTCACCGGAGTCAACTCACACGTTGGCTTCCCGGAAACTCCTGGTTGGGTTTTAATATTATAAACTACAGGTCTAGTTAAATACACGCCAATATTAGTGATGACTAATGGAAACAAGTCAATTAAAAATTCATTATTTTTGCCAACCAAGTCTTGTTGGTTAAAGGGAATCGAATTGGATGTTTGGAGCTTTTAAGTTTCATAGGAACCCAATGAGTGGCTTCAGTGAAAAAGAGGATGTTGTTCATCTTAGGAATCCCGAGTTCAAACCCTGTGTGTACAAAGTGTGCGTGCGTTGTCAAAAAATTAAGAATGTATGAATAGATACTACTATGTAATTACACCAATATATTCAAAAAAAAGTTTAAGTTTCATCGTGCATAATTATGATACCTAAGTTTTTTATTTTATCATACGTGTATATCATATATTAGTTTTTTTTCAAATTTTTTTTTAATTTTACATGTATTGTACCTTTTGTATTGATTTAATTCTATATTATAATTATTCAAAAGTATTTAAATACACTTTAATTCTACTTTCAAAACTTGAGGTAGGTTCTATATAAGACATATATATATATATATATCAAAAATTGATTTATAATAATAGTATTTTTGAGGGTTTTGATTTATATGTATTCATGAAAATAACTTTGAAACTTTATCAAATAATATTTAAAAGTCATAAAACAAAATTATTTTATTCAATTAAAATAATTCAAAACCCAAATTTAGTTTTAAAAATAAAATTTAGTTCGAAAATAAAAAAAAACAAATTGAATCAAACTCAACCCCAATTTTTTCATCATCGTGTTATTAATAGTTATTAAATAATTATATAATACTTATTAATTAAATAATAAAAGAAATAATTACAAGATAACAAAAAAAATATAAATATTAATTAGAGAAAAAATAACTTATTTATAAAATACTTTTGTATTATGATTTAATCATTTTAGTCTTTCTATTTTTTAGGATATGCATTCTTTAATCTTGATCTAAACACTAAACTTTAAATCCTGAACTCTAAACCGATAAACTTTTCATTAGTTTAATTAAATACATATTTTTCAAAGTAATTTCTAACAAATAATTTGACAGTTCGAACAAATTTTTGCATTTTTTTAAAAAGGATAAAAAAACCATATGCTATACCATCATATGTTTTGAACTAAAAGGATAATACAATTTTGGCCTTTGAAGTTGTAAACTTGGTAATTAAGTTTACTTTAGTAATTGTATTTTTTTTATCCACTTTGGTACTTGAATTTGGCACTAAATTCATTTTGGTCACTAAACTTGAAAAATATAAAAGTTTAATGATGTGTCACTTCGAAATTGTGCCATATCATCATTTGAAAATTTAAAAAAATTATATAAATTTTTAGGTGATGGCATGGTACAATCTTAAAGTGTCACATACAATATTTTAATAACAAGATCGATGGTTGAACCTGTCAAATCACTGGTTTCCAATTCAATCAATTTAATTGGTTCAACTGTTAAACCAATAATAATTAAAATTCATTAAAAAAATTATTCAACTGATTCTACTCCTAGTTTTTGTCCCAATTTTTTATTTTTACTGGTTTAGAGTACATTTTGATTCAACGATTCAATCCCTTTGTTTGAATTAGTATAAAGGTTGGTTCTTAATCTGATTGGTTCAACCGACCAATCCAATCCTATTCCAAAAACACTGATCAAATTATCAAATTTTGACGGAATCCAAATTTATGGACCAAAATAAATCTAGTTGTCAAGTTCAAGTATCAAAGTGAATAAAAAAAATACAAATATCAAAGTGAACTTAACTGCCAAATTTAAGGGCCAATAATTATATTATCCCAAAAAAACACTTCAAATTATTTGACAAAGTTGATGGAAAAAAAAGTCACCCTTAAGATTGAATACTCAAAATATTCATTTTGAAAAGTAAAGGACTAGAAAAAAAATTATAGTAAAAGGATTAAATTCTTCAAAACTACATGGTATAGCTCACTTGTTTTTAGTTGGTATAGTATGAATGGTATGTAGGCTAAATCATTATATGTGGAATGCTTTTGTAAAGTACTTTTTATCCTAATTGCAATAGAGAAATTATATGATTAATTGTGGGATATTTTTCAGTTTTATGTTTCTTTTCACTGCATTATTTACTAAAGTTAAAATAAATTACATAAACAACAACCAAAATTGGTCATTAATTCCAAGTAGAATATATATCAAGGTTCCAAGTTACATAAACACATAACATGAAGGTATGTTGGAAAACTTTACATTCAGTCAACATTTCCAACTGGCAGTTGCATATGTCTCTTACTATTACTGTCAACAAAGAAACCTATGGTGATGCATACAATACATAATATCTTATACATTGACTTTTCCTTCTTGATAACTTTCATTTTTTGCTTCATGGTCATCATTTTGTTCCTTAATGCCAGTTCTCCTTCAACATCACAAATTGGTCTACCTCCTTTAACCTCAGTGTCAGGGGTGAAGCTAGAAAAACTTTTTAAGAGGATCGAAATTAAATTGTAATTTTTAAAGGATTAAATAGATAATTTATCATTTTTAGGAGGTCAAAGTACAATTTTACCTTTACTAATTTAAAATTTTAAAGATCTAAATCAAAAAAATTTCATTTTAGGGGGGTCGAGGCTCCTGTCAACCTCCTTAGATTCACCCTTGCTTAGTGTCAACACGACTACCGCCACCATTAAGGCTACCATCAAATACAACCAATTCCATAACCTTCTTTATTAGTGCTAAATTATCCTTTGAAAGATTCCATTCACTGTCACGCAATTGAAGCAATAATTCAGAAATACGGTTACACATTTGCCCATCGTACCACTTGAAAAAATCACAACCACCATTCTATAAACAAAGACCAAATGGGTGACAACAAAACATTTTAATTCATAAACCCTCAACCTAAGGAAAATTTTGAAATAATCCACATTGAGCTAAAGTAGCAAATAAAATTCTTTTTCACGTACTCGAAAATTTGAACAACCATAAAATCTCCTCATCGGATTTACATTATTCCATGAAGTGTCTCTTGGAGTTAACTTATTGCACTAACATTTTACTGCTTCTCCATTGTACACATACTCCCTTCACAATGAAGTAATAATATTTGAATACCTCATTTTTTTTCTCGAACCATGCGATACCATTCTCTAAGCTGACTATTCGAACTGTGTGATTCAGATTCGAGAAAATTTCCAGACATTTCGAATGACAAGAAAGAAAAAGAACAAATTTCTAGGGTTTATCGTAAATTTAGATAATGAGAGGAGAGAGATTTCAATTCGGGTTTCTTAAGAGATAATGATTTCTTGAAGGTTGGAGATTGTTGAAGTGTTTTAATCGTAAGAATGTTAGGGATTTCACGATTTAGGAATAAGGGATAAGAGATTTTAACGATAGGTTTTAATTTTATGAAGAATTATTTTTTTTTACTAATTATTTATTTCTTTTTAATTTCATATTTAATTCTTTATTTTTTGACATGTCATCTTTATCCTTGCATGCCACATAGGTTATTTTGTCGACTGATGCTTGATTAACGGTCAACTCATGTTTCCCATTAAAATTAGGCTGCTTTCTGGAAAAATCGTAATATTGAGGACATCAATCCAAAAAAAAAGTCAATGACTCAAACCCAAAACCCATAAATATTGAGAGTATTTTCAACATTATACCAATTACAAAAGTATTCAAAAATAAAAACTAAGTAATTTTAAAAGTAATTAAGCAAATGGGTATTTGAGATAAATTAAGCAATTGGACAATTGAAGTGTATTAGTTGGACTAATCAGTTGTTCATTTGAATTGGAGTTCAAAAAGGGTATGGCATAAATAATTATTTAAAAGATAAGTAAAGAATTGTCAGTAATAATTTCTTTAAAAAAATGTCTTATCAGGATATGGAATGCTGAGCAGATCAGCAAATCTAGCATTATCTTCTTAATTGAATGATTAATAAATCTAATTTTTGTTTAAACAAATAAATAATTTAGCAATGAGTGATTCAGTGGTTGAGAAAATTTGTCGATTGTACAAGTAAAGAAGCGACAAACTGCGCATGCTCCAAATTTTTTTTTTTTTGATAAATTTACAGCAGAAGCACTTACAAAGAATTGTTGTAATCTAATTAAAATCAAAGATTAAATCAACTTGTTTAACAGCCTGGAATTGTTGAAAAAACAAAGACTTAAGTCCTTCAAGTCTCTGCAATAGCTAAGAACTGGGTTTTCTATATAATCTGTATTAGGAATGTTCCGAGGGATTCTCTTTATATAGCCACATTTCCAGCTCTTTTCATTCTGTATTTTTCTTTTAAAAAAATTATTTTCAGATGTGAAATTGTGTTTAGCTCATATTCGAGTTTTAATCTGATTTAATTTGATCATTTATTTTTATGATAGCATTTGTTAGTTTAAATGGTTAATCTTCGTAGCCATTTCGATTAAAATATTAACTTGAATTTTTTTTATAAACACATTTTTAACACACAAAAAACTTTGTACAATTAAGGGTGTAACTAAAGTAATTTTACACCTTCTCATATTTCTTTGTACAATTAATATTTAATAATCCAACCGTCACATTTTATATTTTATTCATATGAATCATGCATGTCAAATTTGATGTAAAATAAAATTTATAGGCATGATGAAATCCTTCGTATGAGCTTTCCAATATGCATAGTTTGACGAACCAAGTTGCAACAGGGCTTGAGTGATTGAACTATCTTCTTTCATGAATTTCATGCTTACAAATTGAATACAAGATCGCCTTGAAATAAGTTTAAAGCCTCTTTTGATATCAATTGAAAAATCCCATGATTTGACTTTATTTCGATTAGATGTTACATTTGTTGTTATAACAAATATAGAACAAGATAATGCTTTGAGATAAGCAAAGAGAAAAAATGATCAACACAACAAGTTTGTTAACACAGTTTTGATTCAACAATTCTACCCTTGCAAAGTTTAGTTCAAAAATGATTTTACTTGAGAATTAACTTAATACAACTATTAATTTAAGCTTAATCTACATTCACACAAAATGATAAATCTCCTCAAAATGCTGCAATCACTCTCCAAAAACTTCACCTTACAATCAGTATATCTCTCCAAAGAAGGCCTAAGAAAAGAGTGTAAAAATATTGAATTCCAAGATAGTAAAATACTCAAATAAAGCACTCCAAAAGCACACCAGTTTTGCAAAAATGTCAACCTGTAAATAGGCTTCATATAGTCTCATCCCAATCCGAATATGACCATCTATCTAAGATGAAATATAAAATTACATATAAAATTATTTTCTTCAATATCAAGTTAGAAGGATCTTAAAGCAAATCCATCTATCTAAGATGAAATATAAAATTACATATAAAATTATTTTCTTCAATATCAAGTTAGAAGGATCTTAAAGCAAATCCATCTATCTAAGATGAAATATCATAGATCCTTGGACCAAATTACATCAACACAAAGAAGACCAATTCTAATTTTAAGAATAAGTTTCAATTACGTGGATTCAACTATCCCTTATCAAAACTTGAAGATTATTAGTCCAAACTCTCTCCAATCCAATCTTGTCAACACATAAGAGATGAAACTCATTCTTTAATATTAAGTCTCCATAAACCTTGGGTCAATTTTCAAATAATTTCAAGAAAGTGACTCTTCAAACCATTTCAAGATCAAATCTTGACGACTCTTGAAGTGGATCACATTTGTGTAATATCAAATCTAGATGGCTCGATTTTAAACTAAGTCTTAGTTATGCATATTTAGTCATCCTTGATCAAAACATGTAGACGTTGGTTCAAGCTCTCTTCAATCCAATCATATTAACACATAAGAGATAAAGCTCATTTTTCTAGATAAAGTCTTGACAATCCTTGAAGCAATCCTCATTTATCTTTGGATTAGTTTTCAAATAATTTAAAGAAAAGTGACTCTCCGAACACATTTTCAAGGTAAAATCTTGACAACCCTTGAAGTAGATTAAATTTATCTAAAATTAAGTTTAAATGACCTTTGAATCGAAGCTTGCTGAAGAAAAGAATCAAAAGATTGTTTTTATTCAATAAACTTATAGAGATTGTAATAATTATAGTTTGGTAAAAAAATTAAAATAAAAAAGATAGTTGTCTCCATTTTTTTCTAGACACGTTTTCAACGTAAAATTTGCTTATACAACAAGATTTTAAAAAATATTGTCAATGGTTAAATTATTTGGCTTGTTTGCAACTGTGAGTGGTCCATCGCAATTTTCTCATCAAAGAAAGGTGGTTGTTTTGGTGTAGGAAAGTGTTCTATCTCGTTGCTAAGCATGGAAGCCACAACCATCATAGTTGGTCTATCTTTCACAAAGTTTTGCACACATAACAATGCCACGTGAAAGCATCTCAACATTTCCTTGTGACAACTTGGATCTGATAAGATCACTGAATCTATTAATTCCAAAATGTTGCCTTCGCTCCATAATTTCCATGCCTGAAAAAGCAGAAATCTTTAAGGCATTGGAATCTAAAGATCTTATTACTACTTTGAACAATTTCAATAATAGCCAATACTTACGTATCGGAAAAGGCTCGGTGAATCTAGAGATCGGTAGCTAGGTAAAGTAAAAATAAGTTCCTACATGGAAACTAGAGAAATATGACTATCCTCCCGTTGGTAGAGGATAAGCGCAATCACAATCAGCCATGCACGAAATGGCTTGAATAAAATCATATGTTCACTACAAATCGGAGTAGACAAGGTGTCATACCCTCTGGAGGGAAATTAGATGTGTTGCCCTTTGTTGCACTTGGAACTAGCAAGTCATTTCCGCTACTTATTAGCTTCACCGATGGTGCAAAAGTAGGGATAATCCCAAAGAGATTGTTATTGGAAACATCCAGGACTTCAAGGTTAGGTAAGTTCACCAAGCTCTTAGGGATTGGACCCGACAAGTTACTGTCATTTTGATTGAGATACCGTACGCTGTTACCATTATCCCTACCTTCTGATTTTGGAGCTGCAAATCTTTAATATTGGATCTCGAGAATGGAAAATGTCTGGAATAAAACTCTCAAATTCGTATTGTCGAAACCACCTTGAAAACGGAGCTTCGAAAAATATTTTAAATTTTGGAACAAAAAGGGAGTCGCCACCAATCTTTTATTTTGGGTGTGATTGGATCACCACAAAACGTTTAAAAACATTTTAAAAAGTTGGTCTTCGAAATCCAGAGAAACAGGTTCGGGAGTCGGTTACGCATGAGGAAGGATTAGCACCCTCATACACCCAAAATTGGTACCACATGATTACTTTCGGGTCTTGTTTTATGAAAATAATGAAAACTCGAGTAAATTTTAAAATACAATGTTTATTTTAGAAGGCTCAGTGTAATTTCAAAGGAAATCTTTTTAAAAAAACTCGTCCCCGTGTTTCGATCCTTTATGAGAACTAGAAGTCGTGTCCAACACATTAGGGCACTATATTCTCGGAGTTTCAAAATTGAAGGACGTTTTGAGAAATTTTGAAGATAGTATTCTATCGCGTGAATTGTACGAAAATCACACCCAGCACGTTAAGGCATGGTGTTTCGAGGTCTTCACACGAAAGGACATTGTCTCTTTTTTGTCTTAAAATCCTTTGTATATAGATATATAAAATTGAAGGATGTTTTGGAAACTTTTGAAAAGGATATCCGATTTGCATGAATTACGAAAATCACACTCAACATGTTAAAGCACAATTTTTCGAGGTTTTCACACGAAAGGACATTGCCTCATTTTATTTTAAAATTATTTGTGATATATAGATATATATTTTGAGAACTTGGAAATTTCGTATTGAATTTAAAATGCAATCCTCAGACATATGACTTGAAAAATTTGTATTATTTTCGTAAAAAGTCGTGACCGACACGTTAGGACACGACATTCTCGAAATCTCAAAGTTAACGGGCATAAAAACTTGGAAATGGATGTTCGATTCGCGCGAGTCATACGAAGAAATCACACCCGACATGTTAGGGCATGATTTCTCAAAGTTTGTGCATGAAAGAAACATTGCCTCGGTTTTTTAAAATAACTTTGAAAACGAATGCGTAAGTTTAAAATACGAAATAGCAATTAATAAGAGAAATTAAATGCGAAGCAAGATAATAAGCAAATAAATAGTATGAAAAAATGTAAAATGCAGGTGCATAATGATTAAAATAAATGCAAATATTGATGAGGAAGAAAAATGATGCAATCGGGATTGAAAGCGGGACCTTTTGGATACTCGGGGACAAAATAGTAATTTTAGACTTTTGAGGGCAAAATGGTAATTTTTTGGTGAAATCGGGGTTTAAAATAAAATTTTAGAAAATTTAGGGGTAAAATGGTAATTTTGGGTAAAATCGGGGTTAAAAATTGGATTTTGGAAAGTTCGGGGGTAAAAATGTAATTTTTGGTAAAAGTGAGGTTAAAAATGGAATTTTGAAAAGTTTAGGGGTAAAAATGTAATTTTTGGTGAAATCAGGGTTAAAATGGGATTTTGGAAAGTTTGGGGGTAAAAATATAATTTTGGGAAGTTTTTGGGTCAAAATGTAGTTTTTGGATAATTTAGGGACCTAAAGAGCAATAAAACCAAAGAATGGGTGACACGTGGCAGCCCCACAGGCATCCAAAAGTCAAGGGATTAAATTGAAAAGTTATTAAAATTATTGGGCCAAATTAAAAATAATTAAAAAGTACAAAAATGACCAAATTGAAGCAATTAAAAAGGCGAAAGGACCAAACGAATAAATATACCAAAAGTTGAAAACACGTAGATCCTTGGAGCGGGTCGGGCCGAATTCGTATTGAACATGGGTCTGAGCTCAAAACGACACCGTTTTGGGACTGAAAATTCGCCCTCAAAACGACGTCATTTTGAGGGGCTATATAAACCCATTTTAAATCTTTTTTTATTTATTTTCATCTCATTTTCCACAAAAAGGGTCCCAAAAGCTTCCTTTTTCTCTCAAAATCCCATGGCTGGCTACCCTTTCATCGCCTCCGGCCAAAGCGCGTTGGGTTCCACGCGCGCCTTGCGCGGCCATCCCATGTCGCCGTCGCCTAGTCTCCGTCGTTACTCTACCGTCGTCTCTTTGTCCACGCGTCGTCGATCAAGCTTTAGGTAAGTCCAAAAAAAATTCCTTTCTTTTTCTTTCATTTTTATTTCTCTCATTCAAAACGAAACCCAGATCTGGAGATCCAGATCTGAAATTTTCCGAAACATTTTCTTTTTATTCTTCTTTAAAACATCTCTTTTTCTCTTTCGAAAATACCAATTTTAAAGCTTAAAAAAGTGATATGATTTATTGAAATCCATGTTCTTGGTTCTTGATCTGTTTCGTCCTCTTTATTATTATTCTTTTAGTTCGTTTTTTATCCCTTTTTTTACTCCCATTTTCGAAAATCCATTTGCTTAACCCTTTTGTTTGTGAAAATCCCTATCGGGCGCCTCCCTTTGCGTGTGAACGACGACCGAAGGAACGCCGACCACGGATGCAACGGTGACGGTTGTGCGAAGCTCCAGCTATGGACGGTTCTGGTGCAAAGTGCCGGCAACAACAACACGAAACGAGTTGTATTCGGTCCCTTCGCTTTCTCTCTTTTTTTATTTAAAAATTTATTATTAACATTAATACTACATTTATTATTATCAATAAAATAGTTATTAATATTGAAAATAGTTATTAATAAATATCTAATATAATAACTAGTATTTAATATTAATAAATATTAACTGTGATATTAAAGCATGCGTTACTGAGTTTAGAAACCAATGAACTTGAAAATTGAAATTATTAATAACAATGAATGCTTATGTATTGAATCTGTACCTGGACGGTTTAGTGTCTGAATGTTATGAATCTCCCTTGAACCTGCTCTCTGTTTTGAATGTTCGAATGGACGATGTATTGATTTTCCATAATGGGTTCTGTCTATTGATTTTCAAAGAATGGTTTGTGTATTGGGTTTTCAAAGATGGGTTTTTCTATTGATCTTCATGAGTTGGGTTTGCATTTGGATTTCAAGAACAGGGTTCGTAACCCTTTTTATAGAATTCAATTTGGCTTTTATAGCCAATAATACAATGATTTCAATTTGTTTTGCCAACTTAAATGCTAGTCTTGTTCTTGCAGGTACCAGGCAGTGGCGGTTGGAGCAGGTTGAAGAAGGTGGCTGTGGCAGAAGCAACTTGGAGCTGCTGGTGCTGATGTAGAGGATCTTGATTGGCTGATGTGGTGGTGGAGCAGTGCAAGTGGGAATTTCTGACTTTGGGCAGATTTGGATCAGTTGCAATTTGGGCACTTGGGCTTAGCAAATTGTATTTGGATTTGGGCTAGCCAAATTTAGCCCAATTGGGCTTGTAAATGGACTTTCCTTGTATTTGGACATTTAGTTTATATTTATTTTAAATTTAAATTTATATTAAGTTTAAAAAAAATTTAGAAATTAAACCTAAAATAAATTTAATTAAAAATAAATTTAGACTTTGTTGGGCACGGATAAATTGGGCTTCAACAGCTGCCCCTCTTTGCTCGTTGCTGTGTAACAGGAACAGAGCAAAGCCCAAAAGAAAGCCCAATTTTGTCAAGTATTACTTCTTCGCTGCTCTTTCTTCAATTGATCCACTTTTCGTTCACTAGTCGTCCAATCTTTGTCACATTCACCTTTCTATATCCTTGATGTCAAGATTCCATCCCACTTTTAGGCAATTTCAAAAAGTCAAACTTTGTTACTATGACTTCACCCCCATTCTCTCGAAATTTCAAGGAGGTTGGAATACGTCATCGCAGTCTTTGAGTCCAATTCCATTAGTTTCATTGACTTTGACCTACTTCTCAGTGTCTCATCAAGAAGCTGGATTCGAAGATTTGCTCGCGTTGAGCGTTGAGTTGGTATTCTTCGTTGTATCTCATTAGGAAGATGACCGCCTCACTTGTTTTAATTCGCTTCTCGGATCTCCTCAGGAAGCCGAATTTGGTCCACTTCTCTGTATCTCATCAGGAAGTTAACCATTTTATTGCTTCGACCTACCTCTCAGTGTCTCATCAGGAAGTTGGGTTCGAAATTTGCTCGCGTTGAGCGTTGAGTTGGTATTCTTCTCTGTATCTCATCAGGAAGATGACCGCCTCGCTTGTTTTAATTCGCTTCTCTGGATCTCCTCAGGAAGACGAATTTGGTCCACTTCTCTGTGTCTCATCAGGAAGCTAACCATTTTATTGCTTCGACCTGCTTCTCAGTGTCTCATCAGGAAGCTGGGTTTGAAGATTTGCTCGCGTTGAGCGTTGAGTTGGTATTCTTCTCTGTATCTCATCAGGAAGATGACCGCCTCGCTTATTTTAATTCGCTTCTCTGGATCTCCTCAGGAAGACGAATTTGGTCCACTTCTCTGTGTCTCATCAAGAAGCTAACCTTTTATTGCTTCGACCTGCTTCTCAGTGTCTCATCAAGAAGCTGGGTTTGAAAATTTGTTCGCATTGAGCGTTGAGTTGGTATACTTCTTTGTATCTCATCAGGAAGATTACCGCCTCACTGTTTTGTTGAACTACTCCGTGATTGGAGTTGGGTCGATTGGTGGTGATCTGCCCCAAACTTGGGGTAAAGGACCAGATAACTGTAATCTGTCCGAAAAATGGTTGTCCTTATAACTTCACGGGATCCATCGTGAATTCGTTATTTCTCATCATGCTTCAGGATGTCGAGACTTGTAAAATATGCTCAAACTGGCCTCTGGATAGGCCAGTTTATATAGGATACGAAGCTCAAAATGAGTCGAAATGCTCCTAACTATATGTGTGCATGATTAATGTTTTATTTGTTATTAGTCAGGTCGGGGTGGTCTATTGTCCATCCAAATTTTGTCATTGATGTGTTGATCCATCTTCGTCTATGCTGATCTTGAATTGCTCATTTTCAAGTTTGTTTTCCCACTGGTGATCCTGTTTCGGACCCCTATAATTTTTGAAAATTTTTAGGATAATGCTCATGAATCTTTGTATAATTTATCAGTTCATTACTCGTTATTTAAATGTGAAATGCTTAAGCAAAATTGCGTGGAAACAAGGTCGTATTTAAAAATGTATAAAAAGGAAATCAAAGGACACAACATTAATCAAATATGGCTAAGTACAAGAAAGGGCAATTTAATTGTCCTGAATATCGCCAAAAATGAGCCACTCTTGCATCGACTTTCTGAAAATCACCCTTAGCCCATACGTGTGTCTAGAAGACCTGGAGTGTTTTGTTGATGTTTCAAGTTGTAACCTTTATCCATCTCCTCGACTTGTTTTTGGGTTTGAGCCACCCTTTGTGGGTTTTCAACTCAAAATTCCCTTGGTTCCAAGATGCCCTTTGCGGGTTTTCATCGTGAACCTTTTTTTTTAAATCGAGACGCCTTTTGCGGGTTTTCGTCTCAAATCTTTTTTTAGGCGAAATATTTCTTTACCGAGTCTGAATTGAAGAGGTTATATAGTTCCTTACCGTCCATTTTCGTTAAGATGAGAGCTCCTCCCGAGAAAGCTTTCTTTACTACATAAGGTCCTTCCCAATTGGGCATCCATTTTCCACGAAAATCTTTGTGTATGGGGAGTATCTTCTTCAAAACCAGATCTCCCTCATGGAACTCCCTAGGATAGACCTTTTTGTCATAAGCTCGCATCATCCTTTTTTGGACATTTGGCCGTGGTGGATTGCTTTTAATCTCTTTTCCTCAATCAAATTCAGCTGATCATATCGAGCTTGGATCCATTCAGCCTCGTCTAATTGGAGCTCAATTAAGACTCGAAACGAAGGTATTTCAACCTCAATGGGTAAGACCACCTCCATACCGTATGCCAAAGAGAACGGTGTTGCCCCAGTAGAAGTTCTGATCGAAGTTCTGTAGGCGAAGAGGACAAATGGCAGTTTTTTGTGCCAGTATCTGTAAGTCTCAGTCATCTTTGCCACATTTTCTTGATATTTTTATTGGCTGCCTCTACGGTTCCATTCATTTTTGAGCGGTAAGAGAGTAATTATGATGCTTGATTTTGAATTGTTCACAAACTTCTGCAATCGTGCTATTGACCGAAGTTCAAGGCATTGTCGGATATAATCCTTTCTGGCATCCCATACAGGCATATGATTTCCTTTTTCAAGAACTTGCTGACTGCAGACTTGGTAATGTTGGCATATGAAGCTGCCTCTACCCATTTGGTGAAATAGTCGATCACCACAAAGATGAATCTATGCCCATTAGAAGTTTTCGGAGAAATTGGTCCAATGACATCCATTCCTCACATAGAGAAGGGTCAAGGGGAAGTCATGACATGGAGGTGCGATGGAGGTACATTAATCTTATCTCCATATATCTGGCATTTGTGGCATTTCCTGGCATAGTTGATGCAATTACTTTCCATGGTAGACTAGTAATACCCGAAACTCATTATTTGCCGGGCCATCGACGAAATCGTTGACATGTGTCCCGCAAATTCCCTCGTGAACTTCTTCCAGGATTTTCTTAGCTTTCACTGCGTCGACACATCTTAGTAGTACCTGGTCTTTCCTTCTTTTGTACAAGATTTCTCCGTCTAAGACATATTCACTAGCAAGTATTCTCAATGTTCTCTTTTCATTATCTGAGGCTTACTCCGGGTATGTTCGATCTCTTACAAATTGAAGGATGTCCTGGTACCATGGGTGATCATCCTTTTCTATTTCTTCCCCTGCCTCGATATCATAACAATGAGCGAAAGTTTCATAGATACTCATCTGAATGGGCTTTACATCTTCTGGCCTATTTACTTTAATCATCGAGGCCAAAGTAGCAAAAGCATCTGCCATTTGGTTATCTTCTCGCGGGAGATAAATGAAGGTAACATCATCAAATTTTGTGGTTAGCTCGAGAACCAATTTGCGGTAATCCACTAGCTTAGCATCTCTTGTTTCCCACTCTCCTTTGAGTTGATAAATTACCAGTGCGGAGTCTCCATAAATCTGTAGAACTTTGCTTCCCCACTCTATGGCTGCACGAATTCCCAAGATGCACGCTTAGTGCAGTCGAAATCAAGTTTGCTAGTAAAAGGGTAATGGTCTCTCTCTGCTGATACCAAGACTGCTTCAACCCCGTTACCCATGGCGTTTGAAGCTCTATCAAAATTCAAAATCCATGGTTGCACCCTCGTGGTTGCCCCTTCAGCTGTTGCAACATACATTAAATCTTCGTTCGGGAAATCGAAGTTTATCGGCTCATAATCCTCTAAAGCCCTGCTGGCTAAGAAGTCTGCTATCGCACTCCCTTTTATTGTCTTCTGGTTGACATAGATGATGTCAAATTCTGAGAGTAAGATTTGCCATTGAGCTAACCTTCCATTTAATACAGCTGACTCCATTAGGTACTTCAGAGGATCTAATTTCGAGATCAACCAAGTAGTATGGTAGAGCATGTATTGTCTTAATCTGCGTGTAGCCTAGACTAGTACACAACATAATTTCTCAATAGGCGAGTACCGAGTCTCACAATCGGTAAATTTCTTGCTCAGATAATATATCGCCCTCTCTTTCTTTTCGGATTTATCATGATGTCCTAACACGTATCCCATGGAATTCTTAAAGTCTGTCAGGTACAGGATCAAAGGTTTGCTAGGAATTGGATGGACTAAGATAGGAGCTTTGGACAAATATTCTTTGACCTTATTGAAAGTTTCCTGGCACTCAGCATCCCATACACCCGGGTTACGCTTTTTAAGTAAGCGGAAGATAGGGTCACACTTCTTAGTTAATTGTGAGATGAACCGAGCAATGTAATTTAATCTTCCTAAAAATTCCCGAACTTCTTTTTGTGTGTTGGGTAGTGGTAGCTCCTGTATGGCTTTGACTTTGTTTGGGTCGATTTCAATTCCTCTTTTGCTGACCACAAAGCCTAACAATTTTCCTGACGTAGCCCCGAAAGTGCACTTAGCTGGGTTTAGCTTTAATTGATATTTCCTTAACCTTACAAATAACTTCCTCAGGATTCTTACATGCTCCTTTGTTTGGGATTTCGCTATCATGTCATTGACATAAACTTCGATTTCCTTATGCATCATGTCATGGAACAAGGTTACGATAGCTCTCTGATAAGTTACCCTTGTATTTTTAAGTCCAAAGGGTATCACCTTGTAACAAAATGTTCCCCATAGCGTGACGAATGTAATTTGATCATGTCCTCAAGGTTCATCCTTATCTGATTATATCCAGTGAAACCATCCATGAAGGAGAACAAAGAATGTCCTGTTGTGTTATCGACCAAAGTGTCGATGTAAGGCAAGGGAAAATTATCCTTTGGGCTAGCTTTATTTAAGTCTCGATAGTCCATACACATTCGCACCTTTCCATCTTTTTTAAGAACAGGGACTATATTAGCTACCCATTCGGAGTATTTAACTACCTAGAGAAAACCGGCGTCAAATTGTTTCTTGACTTCCTCTTTTATTTTTAATAACAAATCCGACCTCATTCTTCGGAGCTTTTGTTGCACGGGCTTGCATCCTTCCTTTATAGGGAGTTTGTGTACCACAATGTCAGTGCTCAACCCGGGCATGTCTTGGTATGACCATGCAAAGATGTCTTGGAACTCTTGAGCAACTCAATGAGATTCCTTTTAGTTTTCGCAGAGATGCATGTCCCAATTTTTACTTCTTTCTTTTCGTCTTCGCTCCCCAAATTAATCACTTCTATTGGGTCCGAATGAGGCAGAATTTATTTTTCTTCATGCCTTATCATCCTTAGCAGATCCGGGGAGATATCACAATCTTGATTTTCTTCAAAGTCCTGAAGCTCTTCTAGACACATGTCTTGCTCAAAGTGAGGTTCTAAGTTAACCTTAGAGTTACTCATATTATTGATACTCGAGGACCTGTCTAGGGATAAAAAAGGAAGGTCCAAAGAACAAAATAAAGTTATGAAAGAATGATTATGTGGTATGTATGTGAGTATGTATGTATTGAAAGGATGATTAATCGTATTTGTTGGTTATGTACGAGTGATTTATTAAACTGAATTAAAAAATTAAAAATGAAAGAATAATTTTAGGAAAAGAGTATAAGAGAGGAAATGCGTCTTTCATTCAAAATAACTGATTAATGAACATGGGCCTTTTACAAAAGATTCATATTGCTTTCAGGCATAAAGCAAATGGTGATTTCGAGCATTACTCTGACGAAATTTTAAAAATTACAGGAAGTTCCTCCACGGTCCAATTGTCCAGGGTGTTTCCAGGTGTACACGGACCAATCCATGATAGATTCCCTTCCCTATCTTCTTTCAATATAGCATTGATGCTCAAGTCCCTCATAATGCTCCCTCCAGTATCAATGGTTACTCGCTTTTTTTCTTGCTCTTCCTTCTGATTAATTATTTCTCCCAAAATAAAAGTCTCATAAATGTGTGGGAAAATCATGGGTTCCCACGAGACCTCCCTTCCAGATAGTCTGGCTCTCCTCTTTTCTTGCCTCTTTTCAATTTCTTTCTTTTTTTGTTTCGTATCTGGCTTATACCCCAGGCCGTAGCGATCCTGCTTTTCCATTAAGGTCGGCATGTTAACTCTCCCTTGGAGGTATTTCCAAGTCCTTTTTCAGGCATAGCTCCCTTTCCAAGCATCATCCGCAGGCTCATTCTGATGGTCGATGATATTGTAGGCACAGGCATTTTGTTTCCTTCCAAAATGAAGGTCGCATTAACAAACTTCAATGAACGGAATGAGCATTCTAAAGCCTCTTCGTCTATTCCCACGTAAGGTGAATCGCTTGTTATAGAGGCAATTATTTCTTCCTCAGCATTGATGGTAATTAACCTCCCTTCATTCACTAGCTTCACTTTCTGATGCAGAGAGAAAGGTACTGCTCCGGCCGAGTGGATCCATGGCCTCTCCAATAGGCAGTTGTAGGTAGGCCTAATATCCATCATTAGGAAATCTACTTCGAACGTGTTCGGCCCAATTTACAGGGGTACTTCAATTTTTCCGGTTACCTTCCTTTTCGTCCCGTTGAATGCTCTTACTATGTTGTTGCATCCCTTCAAATGAGAGCTATCAATTGGTAATCTTTGGAGTGTAGCTAGTGGTAGCACATTCAATGCTGACCCGTTGTCTATAAGTACTCCTAGTAGCGTGTACCCTTTACAGCGGGTGGTGATGTGCAAGGTTTTGGTCGATCCCATCCCTCCGGACGAGATCTCATCATCGCTAAAGAAGATAAAATTATCTGCACTAATGCTGTTAACCAAGCGGTCTAACTTGCATACCGATATACCATTGGTCACGTAAGTCTCGTTAAGCACCTTCATTAATATATCGCAGTGTGCTTCCGAGCTTAGGAGCAATGATAAGTTTGATATTCGTGCAGGCTGTTTATGGAGCTGTTCAACTACACTGTATTCACTGTGCCTTAAGAACTTTAAAAACTCTTTCGCCTCCTTTTCAGATACAAGCTCCTTGGTGGACTCCTCAAGCCTGGTAACTATCTCTTCTTCGGGCTCGCACATTATCGTTTTCCCTTTATTGATCTCTTTTGTTTTTTCTTCTGAGTCATAAATTTTACCACTTCGGGTAACCAAGTTTACATCCTTCCTAGGCTTTCCTTCTCTGGGTATGGTCATATTGTAGTTGTAATTCCATGGAACCTTTTTGGTATCCTTCTAAGGGAAGGTTGCAGGTCTTTGTATGATAATACGAGGCGTTATCTGTCCCCTGGCTGTGCTTTTTATCAGTTTACAAATGATTACCTTCGGGTGATTGACCATCCCCTCTTCAGAGGTACGGACATCATTGACTTCTTCTTTTCGAAAAATTTCAGCTCTTGATTGTCCATTAATGTTTGCAACAGGGCTTTGAACTCATCACAACCTTGGATTTCATACCCCGTAACGGCATGAAACTCACAGTGGTTATCAGCCTCCATCATCATACTCTTATTATCCTTCACAATCATCCTTACGTTGATCATTTGTTACCAAACCTACCGTAACGGAGACGTAATTTCTTCCACTTTCTCTTAATTTTTCGCGCTCCTTACTCCAGAACAGTATTTACCCCTTGATTCGAATGATTCGACAGAGCGTTCCCAACTACATTAAGCCTAACTAGGTCTTCTAATTTCATGACCCCGAATCTTATAAGTTCTTCGACTCACCTTTTGAAATTCGGGTAATTTTCGATTGAATGGCCTTCCGCATCTGCGTGGTACTCACAATGAGCATTCGCATCATACCAGGCCGGGAACGGTGGTTCATACAATTTCACCCTTTGAGGAGCTATCTCATGGGCATCATATAGTAACTTGTAGAGTTCTCCGTACGACACCGGAAGTGGAGTGTATTGAATTCTTGCTCTATTTTACCTAACACTTGGTCCCTACCTTGAGGCGTTTTGATAATTGACTGCTGGTGCTTTAGGTTGACCTGCCACGAAGGGTTTAGCACCAGTTGGTCGATACACACTTGCGTTGTTGACCTCATTATCCCTTCTTCTAGGGGCAGGTCTTCTAGCGTTTTCTCCAGCTTCAATTTTGCCGGCTTTGATTGCATTCTCAATCACCTCTTCTGAGATGACCATATCGGCGAAGCTCTTAGTGGCGTTTCGTAGCAAATGGTTAAGATATAGGGCTTTAAGGGTATTGACAAACAGCATACTGTCTAAAGCTTTCATTTGACCTCTTCTCCATATTCTATAGCGTGAGCCGATCAGGGGCTATCTCGGTTACATGACCGTATTGTTTCAAAAAAGCTTGTGCTAAGTCTTTCCATGAACGAACTTTCACTCGGCTCAATTGGTTATACCATCTGACCGTCGACCCGGCCAAGCTATCTTGAAAACAGTGAATCAACAATTGATCATTGTGAACATGCCCTGCCATCTTTCTACAGAACATGGTTAGATGAGTTTCTTGGCAGCTCGCTCCGTTATACTTTTCGAATTCAGGAACTTTCAACTTGGGAGGGAGAACCAAGTCCGGAACTGGACTTAACTCTTTGGCATCTACTCCATAAGAATTTTTAATTCCTTGCATTGCCTGGATTTTCTCCTCCAATAGCCTATACTTTTCCTCTATTTGCCTAGGGAGATCCTCTTTTATCATCTCATCAAAGTCTGGGACACCTAGATTCACAGCATTATCTTCTGGATTTGATCCAGATCCGACTGGATAGTTAGCACGTCCTGACGTACCTGTGACCTGTTGTTGTGGTCTGATGGTGACATGGGCTTCTGTTATCGGCATTTCATGTGAAGCCGGGTTATGTAGTGGTGTAAAGCCCGGAGGAACACTTGGGTCTTCGTCATCCTCAACAGTAGGGCTTTTTCCTTTGCCAGCTATGCTCTGTTTAACTTGCGCTAATTTAGTCATCAAACTCTTTTGTACCTCCGAAAATTGGTTTTTTATTTCCCTACACATTGTTGCCATTTGCTTTTGCATTTGATCTTGTAGTTCTTTCTGGATTTGTTCAAGTCTTTGTTCCATGGCTTTTGTCTTCTTGCGGGTATAATAACGATGCGAATTTTCAATGATGACTGGTGTAACTGGTTAATTTTAATTAGTTAGGATTATTATGTAAAATATGCAAAATATAATGCAAATAAAATGCATGCATGCAATGTAAGAAAAGGCATTGATTCTAAAGTCCACTTTCCATTAGAGCAACTTCTCGATAAGAAAAACTTCTTTACATAAAGCAAAAGTTACATAAATGGTTTAGCCTTTTATCCTAAAGCTTTAATTTTTCCTAGAAGCCCAGCTAACTTCTTCCCTCATTCTGACTTTGATTCGTATTGAAGGCTCAAAATATCAGCTTCAACGACCAACTCTTGCATGTGATCAGCAGCTTCTCTCATTTGAGTCAGTGCCTTTCCCATTATATGATCTCTCACCCTGACTTCTCTCTGAGCTTGGCGAGTGTGCCATTCACTAGTTTCCAAATTTCTTTCCATGATCTCAAGTCGAATTTCGTTGTTGTGAAGTGTGACCTCCAATTTTTGTACTCTTTCTCTTAATTCCTGTCTTTCAGCCATACATACCTTAAGCTCCAGTACAGTATTTCGATTGCGATGCCTTCGTAATGACTCCTCCAACTCCTCTATCCTTGCTTCTAAGCTAGTCATCTGAGCTTTCATCTCGGCCTTCTCGACCTGTTTTTCTAGCAACTCTCAATTTAAGGCGTTTTCACGGGCCTGACCATCTTGGAACCTTCTTTGCCATTGTTCCGCTTGGTCTTCCTATATCTGAATCTCCTGGCGTCATTGCTCGGAAGTCTTACCCAGGCCCGCAATCTTCATATACTGACGAAGCTTCTTGTAATGTTTCTTTAAGTCCTCCAGGTCCTCTTCGACTTTATTTTTTCCTTTTCTCAACTTCTCAAGCTCTAGTCTATGAAAGTCTACATCTAGCCCCAACTTCATCTTATCTTCCTCTAATACTTCCATCCTTTTACCAAACTCTAAGCTTTTTCTTTCAAAATCCTGTTTGAGGATGTCTATCTCTGATGGAACTTCTTGCAGACATTCTTCTATTGGACGAACATTTTCAAGATTGGGCATAGGGATGTTGTCATTAACCCTCTTACTCCTCCACCAGTCATAATTCAAAGTTGTTAATGGGTTCGCACTAAACTTCTTCATTCTTTGCACCTTCTTCCATGAATTTGCCACTTCTCGGGCCTTTTTCTTATAATCATTCCCCTTATAGGAAAACTCGCAATGCGCTAGACCATGCGTTGTAGGGATAAACTGTCTTGTCTTGTACTGTCTCAAGACGAGAAGAGGAGCATACCCAGTGGCATCCCATACTCTGAGTAACAGGACCCAATCGAAGTCGCCACAGCGGTAAAGGATCTCGTCTAGAAGAAACCAAGGTGCGCACTATTCGATGTCCTCATTTTGGAGATTCTAGAGGACAACCGCCCACTTTTTTTCACATACCTTTTGTTCTCATTGCGTAGCCACAAAATTCTTTAGAGGCGAGAAGTTAGTTGAGAATACCTTACAAGAAAATTTCTCCACTTTCCAAAAATGGCTGTGAAACCAAACCATCAAAAGCTACGCGCAACTGATAAATCTTCCTTCTCCTTCTCTCCGACAAGCACTCAACGAACGAAAAATTTCTGCAAGGATAGCAGGGACGGGCGTGATTCTTCTACTGAGTCGATCGAACAACACTACCACTGTATCCTCTACGTGTCCCAATACTTTTGGGAACAAGACCAACCCGTATATACCGAGGGCGAAGATGTCAATGCGTCGCAATCAGATCTGGATGTGTCGTAATCAGATCTAGCAAACTCTTCCAAGTGATGCACCTGTTGTCTCCTTTCACTTTTATCCGAGAAGCGACCCATTGTTCGCTCATCCCTGTTACACTCATCAATCTCTTCAGAAATGTCGGAACACTCGCATCTTTCGAATATGCTTTATCGAATTGGAACCTTGGACAGTGAATCAAAGCGGTATATTCTTCTATCGTGAGTGTCAAGTCCAGGTGCCCAAAGGTGAAACAACTATATGCTAGGTTCCAGTGTTGAGTAAAGGCTCGAAAAAGGTGCTTGTCGATCTTTACTTCCAACAGGTAAGGTAGATCTCCATAATCTTGATAAAACGTCTGCCTCATCTCATTATTCCACTGTCCCCAAATCTCTCTTAACTCTTGCAAGTTGTTCTGAGTCACATTAATGCGACTATAGTCCCAAAATTCTGACAGATGCCCCTCTTTCAAGCTATCACCCTTTTCGCGTTGCTGCTCTTCTGACCATAGGCGTGCTACCATATTATCCTCTATTTTATCAAGAAATCCTTCCTCCATGATGAAACTGCCCAGTCGATAAACGGATTTAAATCAACACCTTTTCATTCATGATGATGCAAATGCAGGTAAAAGAGACAAAACAAACAGGGTTAGTAGCATGTAATAAAAATCAGCATACAAATATATAACACAGAACCTAAAAGTTTATTTCGGGTATATGCTAAAAGGGCTCGGCCTAACTTCATCTAGGGTGAGTACTTACGGCTCACTATATGTAGTTTAGGTTCTAAAGTAAAGGGTACCCAAACCAACAGATTCCTCGATCCTCACCCATTACAAGCTCATATGGAGGAGCTCGGTTCAGGGGGACGCATTTCTCACATGTTTGCACGAAAGTGAAAACTTCACGAAAATAAGGGTACTTTGTAATCCCGAAAGCGATCCACTATCTTGCACGGAGGTGAAGACCTTACGAAGGAGTAGTTTTCTGCTTCCACTTAAAGGGATAATGATACGATGCATATGAATGCAAAATTATGCTAATAATATCACACAATACAATATCACACTAAGATGTCGAGGATCGCAGATTAAACGAAACCGAAATTTAAAAATTTTCAAAAAAGACCGGTAAATAATCAATTTTGGCTTGACTCTCATTTATTTTGAAAAGTCCCCAATGGAGTCGCCAGCTGTCGAAACCACCTCGAAAATAGAGCTTCGAAAAATATTTTAAATTTGGAACAAAAAGTGAGTCATCACCAATCTTTTATTTTGGGTGTGATTGGATCACCACAAAACGTTTAAAAACGTTTTAAAAAGTTGGTCTTCGAAATCCAGAGAAACAGGTTCGGGAGTCGATTACGCATGAGGAAGGATTAACACCCTCATACGCCTAAAATTGGTAACACATGATTACTTTCGGGTCTTGTTTTATGAAAATAATGAAAATTCAAGTAAAGTTTAAAATACAATATTTATTTTAGAAGGCTTTGTGTAATTTCAAAGGAAATCTTTTTATGAAAATTCATCCCCGTGTTTCAATCCTTTATGAGAACTAGAAGTCGTGTCCAACACATTAAGGTACTATATTCTCGGAGTTTCAAAATTGAAAGACGTTTTGAGAAATTTTGAAGAGAGTATTCTATCGCGTGAATTGTACGAAAATCACACCCAGCACGTTAAGGCATGGTGTTTCGAGGTCGTCACACGAAAGGACATTGTCTCTTTTTGTCTTAAAATCCTTTGTATATAGATATATAAAATTGAAGGATGTTTTGGAAACTTTTGAAAAGGATATCCGATTTGCATGAATTACGAAAATCACACTCAACACGTTAAAGCGCAATTTTTCGAGGTTTTCACACGAAAGGACATTGCCTCGTTTTATTTTAAAATTATTTGTGATATATAGATATATATTTTGAGAACTTGAAAATTTCGTATTGAATTTAAAATGCAATCCTCGGACATATGACTTAAAAAATTTGCATAAGGAATGCTCGTTTACTTCGATTTTCGTAAAAAGTCGTGACCGACACGTTAGGACACGACATTCTCGGAATCTCAAAGTTAACGGGCATAAAAACATGGAAAAAGATGTCTGATTCGTGCGAGTCATACGAAGAAATCACACCCGACACGTTAGAGCATGATTTCTCGAAGTTTGCGCACAAAAGGAACATTACCTCGGTTTTTTAAAATAACTTTGAAAACCAATGCGTAAGTTTAAAATACGAAATAACAATTAATAAGAGAAATTAAATGCGAAGCAAGATAATAAGCAAATAAATAGTATGCAAAAATGTAAAATGCAGATGCATAATGATTAAAATAAATGCAAATATTGATGAGGAAGAAAAACTACGCAATCGGGATTGAAAACGGAACCTTTTGAATACCCGGGGATAAAATAGTAATTTTAGACTTTCGAGGGCAAAATGATAATTTTTGGTGAAATCGGGATTTAAAATGAAATTTTAGAAAATTTAAGGGTAAAATGGTAATTTTGGTGAAATAGGGGTTTAAAATGGAATTTTAGAAAGTTCGGGGGGTAAAATGGTAATTTTGGATAAAATCGAGGTCAAAAATAAAATTTTAAAAAGTTCAGGAATACAATGGTAATTTTTGGTAAAATCGAGGTAAAAATGGGATTTTGGAAAGTTCAGGGGGAGACATGTAATTTTTGGTGAAATCGGGGTGAAAAATAGAATTTTGGAAAGTTCGGGGGGAAAAATGTAATTTTTAGTAAAATCGGGGTTAAAAATAGAATTTTGAAAAGTTTGGGGGAAAAATATAATTTTTGGTGAAATCGGGATTAAAACGGGATATTAATAACTATTAACTGTGATATGATTTAATACTACATTTATTATTATCAATAAAATAGTTATTAATATTGAAAATAGTTATTAATAAATATCTAATATAATAACTAGTATTTAATATTAATAAATATTAACTGTGATATTAAAGCATGCGTTACTGAGTTTAGAAACCAATGAACTTGAAAATTGAAATTATTAATAACAATGAATGCTTTTGTATTGAATCTGTACTTGGACGGTTTAGTGTCTGAATGCTATGAATCTCCCTTGAACCTGCTCTCTGTTTTGAATGTTCGAATAGATGATGTATTGATTTTCCAGAATGGGTTCTGTCTATTGATCTTCAAAGAATGGTTTGTGTATTGGGTTTTCAAAGATGGGTTTTTCTATTGATCTTCAAGAGTTGGGTTTGCATTTGGATTTCAAGAACAGGGTTCGTAACCCTTTTTACAGAATTCAATTTGGCTTTTATAGCCAATAATACAATGATTTCAATTTGTTTTGCCCACTTAAATACTAGTCTTGTTCTTGTAGGTACCAAGCAGTGGCGGTTGGAGCAGGTTGAAGAAAGTGGCTGTGGCAGAAGCAACTTGGAGCTGTTGGTGCTGATGTGGCGGATCTTGATTGGCTGATGTGATGGTGGAGCAGTGCAAGTGGGAATTTCTGACTTTGGGCAGATTTGGATCAGTTGCAATTTGGGCACTTGGGCTTAGCAAATTGTATTTGGATTTGGGCTAGCCAAATATAGCCCAATTGGGCTTGTAAACTTTGGACTTGTAAATGGACTTTCCTTGTATTTGGACATTAGTTTATATTTATTTTAAATTTAAATTTATATTAAGTTTAATTTTTTTTTTAGAAAAACTTAAACCTAAAATAAATTTAATTTAAAATAAATTTAGATTCTATTGGGCCCGGATAAATTGGGCTTCAACACGTTTTATAAGTAGAGAATGCTGCCCAACTTGGTAAATTCAAGGGTATCATCCAGGTACTTTAGAAAAGGGATTACCACCAAGCATCAAGAATATACCGACCAATACATTATATTACGGCCTATACGAACAAATCAATTAATACACACTGATAATTAAATTAAACTAAAGTAGATAAAGCCAACTTTTAAGTACTAAAATTTCAACGTTAAGATTTTTTAATGGTGACCAACCTGCACTTGAAATTGTATTTTGAAGCCCAACAGAACCAAGCATTGTGCTCCTAGTGGTCCAATTTGATGGCCTAGAATATTCTTTCTAAGCATCACTTCACCGGGCTATGAGCGTTGGTAGAATGGCCCAAATTGAATACCCAACCCATCCCATCCCATCCAAAAAGGCCATCAAATTTGAGTTTCCCAGAAAAGAAATTTATCATATCCAATATGAGAATCTCATTAATGGGAGGATATATGGGTCTGAAACTTCGAGTGGGGGGCGGCAAATCACGAAGCTGACAAAGAGCGTGCTGTCAGCCGTGAGGTGTGCGCCTTGGCATCTGGCAGGGGAAAAGACGGCCTATTGCAAACAAGGACACCCACCTCTATTGGACCCAGATCTTTGTCCGATACTCCTAAGGTTGTCGTTTACCACCAAATTTCGATTACTGTCAGCCGTAAACACCATCCAAGCAATCAGGTTGACGCATATCGAAATAATTAAGCATACCATGGTAGTACTTATATTAAATGTTAAATTATATTTTATTTTTTAATTAAAAATAAATTAATTAATATTTGTACATAAAAAATAAATGTAAATTGACTTTTTCATTAAAAATTTACTGCTAAACAATGACGTGGAATCTAATATTTTAGATGGAATTATTTTATTTTAAAAAACATAAAATTTATGAAAAGTTTATGTATTAAGAGTTAGATTTTATTTTATTTTTTTTACTCAAAAAATCGATGAATTTGCCCATATACGTTAGATCAAAGAGCAAACTAGTTTTTTTTAATTTCATATATTTTTACTGTAAAGTACTGATGTCATTGACAGAAAAACCAGACGGTGACACAAGATATACCATGTGTAACTCATGTTGAGATGATAATATTTAAAAAATTAAAAAATAAGTATTTTTTTTATAATTATTTAAAAACCACATCCAAAAATATTGTTCATGTAGTCAAAGGATTAAAAAAATATAAACATATACTATCATGTAATCACATCAATCTATTAAAAAAACATGATTTTTCAAATAATTATAAAAAAATTATAGAAATATAGAAAATTATTTAAAATTTATTATGAACAGTAAGAAATTACTAAAAATATAAAAAATTATTAAAAAATGTCCATAGTGACAGGGGCGAAGCCAGAAAATTTTTTAGGCGGCAAAGTTAAATTGTAATTTTTACGATAGTAAAAGTGCAATTTTGAAAGGATTAAATTAAAATTTTATCATTTTTAAGGAGAACCAAAATGTAATTTTACCTTTATTAATTTAAAATTTTAAAAAACTTTAAAAGCTTAAATGAAAATTTTTCGGGGGTTAAAGCCTTTGCCAACCCTTTGGCTTCACTCCTACATAATGAACCTAAACAAACGGTTGCCCAAACTTAAATGAACTTTGACAACCATTTTTTCTGATTTATTTTGATGTGATTTCTTAAATAATTATAAAATATTATAAAAAACTTTAAAAACTAAATATAAAAAATTATAAATGATTACCATATAATCTAGAATTTATTATGACATTACTGATTTAATTTAAGGATTATTATCCTATACAAGGTGAGTGGAATAAAAAAACTCCACAAGGGAGTTTAGGGTTATATCACTTGTTTATAGTGTGTAATAAAATAATGATAAAATAAGATTAGTATTTGGTACATGACAGTAAATTTTTTTTTATTCCATAAGTAATCTTAAAAAATTGTCTCATGTTATTTTTAATATTTTACTATACTCTTATAAAACACTTATCAACCTTCTAATTCTGTTTGTGAAATTTTAAAATTCTACTGGCAATGTATCAAATATTATTTTAATAAAATAATTAAAAAAAAACTTAATATCTTCTTAAACCTTGCTTGTAAAAATTTTTTTGTCAAAATCGAGAAATAATTATCTTAAATTAAAGGGAAAGGATCGTATGAAACTGTGATTCCATATCATGTCATCCTTATCCCTTTTCAATTGGGGAATGACAAAAAAAAGGGATTGTATGAAACTATGATTCTATGTCATCGTTATCCCTTTCTAACAGAGAAATGACAAATTAAAATTTTCTTATGATATTAAAACAGTGCAACTAAATGCATGCATTTCTTTATATGTAACCATTTTCTTACAAGTTAGTGCTCCAGTAAACTTGGCCTCCAAAGCAAAGAAACAATCTATACCTAGAAAGAAAAATTATGAAATATATCACATGCAACTTCGAGGAAGGACGACAATTTTCTTACACAAAAAGCCACATAACAAAAAAAAAAGGCAACAATCTCCATCCAACACAACCTTCGTATTTTTTATCTCCACCTTTAATTTGTTCTTATTAACACTTTCCTCGAACATTTCTTCTCTTCTACACTCCCTTACCTTTATTCTCTTTCCATCACATATAAATACCCTCCAACCATTCCATTTCCAGATCATACCCCTAAAACAAAAACAATAGGGTCTTTTTTTTGTTCTTATATATATTCAATGGCGTCCCAAAATGGTGTAGTGTTTGAAGATTTTTTCCCTGCCATGGTTGAGAAGTTGGGTGCTGAAGGTTTCATGAAGGAGCTTTGTAACGGGTTTCGTTTGCTTGTGGATGGTGACAAAGGGGTGATCACTTTCGAGAGCTTGAAGAAGAACTCCGCATTGCTTGGCTTGCAAGATATGAGCGATGAAGAGGCCATTTGTATGTTGAGAGAAGGTGATTTGGACGGTGATGGAGCTTTGAATGAGATGGAATTTTGTACCCTCATGCTTAGGCTCAGTCCTGAGTTGATGAATAGTTCCATGAAATTATTTGTTGAAGCTATTGTCAATTTCTAGACCGTTCATCAAACTAGTATTGATTATGATTTTGTACCCCCAAGAATAAAATTCCAACTATTAGAAGTACTGTTTTTATTGTAATCATTTTGTCCCCATCATTCGATTATGAGTAGCTTCTTTTTGCAATTTAGAAGAGTAATAAACCAATAGTTTAACACTCTCTTTTTTTTTTTTTTTAAGTTCCAGCCAAGTAATTATATCAAACATTCCAAAAAAAAACTTGCATGAAATCGGAAGACAATTTCTCACTTCACCATTGTCAGAAAACCCTTCCAAACTCAATGGAGAGAAACAACATTTGTGAAGATGCTCCAACTATCTTATTCGAGTAATCTATAGTAAATATTTCTAGGATTAGTGCTTTTCATGAAGTATCAATTTGGATGAACTGGAGGAAAGCAACTCATCCAAATGATTGAATCAAAGGTTCAAAACCCCAGTTGATATTTCCAAAATTCTCTTTTTTTTTCCTTCACTATACTTCAAATTTTAGCATAAGCTGACGTAACATAATCTGATGAACACCAGTACTCCTGGTGGGTCAAAACTCAAAACCAAACAAAAAAAAAACCTAATAATTTTGAACAATCTGTGGTTGTTTCCAGGAATTGTCGGTAAAAAACCAAATCATTGTGTTCCCTTTATAACTTTACCAATTGGTACCCACTCCTCCAATGCAACTTCGAGGAAGGAGAACATTTTTGCAAAACCTTTGAGTGTATGTATATGTAACTATAAATACCCCATATCTGGTCGGACTTTCTCCATTCGGTTCCCAGATTCCATTAAAAATGGCAGCACAAAATGGAATTATGGTGCTGAAGGGTTGGTGAAGGAGCTGTGCAATGGGTTTGCGTTGTTGATGGATGGAGACAAAGGAATGATCATTTTTCGAAAGCCTGAAGAAGAAGTTGGCTTTGCCACGAGCGATGAAGAAGTGGTTTGCATGTTGAGATTTGAATGTTGAAATAAAATGTATAAAGTAATATGAATTGAATAATTATAATTTATTACATGATTAATTTAAAATAAAACAATATGATAATATTTTTATTAAATAAAATTATAATTTCATATATTTTATAAAAGTAAAATAATTTATAATTTTCAATAATATCTTTAACAATTATTTTTTATTCTTATATCTTCGTTATAACTACGTTTAAATTCAAATATACAACCCGCTATTAATTTTTAATCTTATTGTTACAATAATTAATATCATCGTCACATTTTTTTTAATCTCACCAAAGAATAAATATATAGTATAAATTTATGTAAAAGAATATTACCAGAGTTTTATAAAAAAAATATTTCCCTTAAAATATATATTTTTATTTAATTATAATTATAAAATATAAAAAACAATTTTTACTATTAAAAAAAGTTGTAAGAGCTTTGGGGGGTAGGGGGTAGATGGAGTATGTAGAAGGTACAAATAATTTAATTTGAAAAATATCTAAATTTGAATATTATTATATTATATCAATATTGTAAAGAATATATAAATTTCATCTAATCAAATAACAATTTAATATTTAAATATCGTTACTAAATTGCAAATGTAAAATTTTAACATTAATTAAAGTTTAAATGTTAAAAAATTTATAGTTTAACTAAAATAATTATATGATAAAAGAAACTAACATAATTATATTATACCATATATTGACAAAAATAACAAGATTTGTATTAAATACTGTAATGATTCTCATACAGAAAATATAGTAATAATTTACTGTCTTTTGTTTTCTTTTGTAAATAATTACTGTAAAGGTGATTGAAAGAAAAACAAGTTAACAAAATGAATCAGGTTTAAATTAAAAATATTACGAAATTTAGCACATTAAATTAAAAATGAATAAAATAAAAATAAAAAATTTAAGGGGCAGAGCATAATTTTACAATAATTTAGGACCCTTAACAGAGTTAATTTTAGGATTTCAGTTTCTGTTATGTTTTACATGGAAATAAAGTTTCAAGTTTAACAAAAGCCAAAGAGGAGAGAACAAGAAATGTGGCCAATTTTCAAATAATAATAACAAAAAAAAAGTTCAGACCCCACCCAAGATATCAGAAATCTCAAGCAATTGGTTGTATTGCTTAAAAAAATTAAATTTGCATTAAATTTTAAATTCCTTTATTATCTGCATTCAATCTTAAGGCCATTATTAAAATTTCAATTAATTAAATTATTTGTAGAATATTTTCTTTTATTTGAAAAATATATTGTCTAAATTAAACTAATATAATCGGAAATTAATAAATCCATCAAATTTAAGAATAGGTGGTAGATCTTTAGGAATGTCTTCAAACACCTATATGTTTGTACATCTTATCGTGACCATCTTTGCAATACGATCCACGACTTGGTTCCTCTCCCTGGGAATGTGTCTTATCCTCCTATGTTGTATATCTTGTAATCTTGTATGTACCTTTTGTAACAAAGTTGAAGAAGAATCTCTCAAGTGGCTATTTTGCATGGCTTTAACTACTTTTAAATTGTCTGTGTGGATCACAATTTTCTAATATTACTTCTCTTGAATAAGGGTTAAACCATTTGGGATGCCTCAAAATACAACATAAAAACGAAACAAGTCCCCAAATATCGATTGAATCCAAGTATCCATTCCCCTCCTTGCTTATACATCCCCCCCCCCCCTAGCAGCAACCCTCGCATTCATCTTAACAGATTCATCAATATATAGTTGAATTTAGTTACCTATCATAAAAGAATCATAAGCAATTTCAAAATAGATCTACGTTTATGAGTTAAAAAATATTGTTTTGCCCAGCCCACAGAAAACTTAATAATTTTGTTGGGATTTCAAATTATTCATTGAAAAATAAAAAAATTCATATTCTTTCGTATGCGCTAAACTATTATACCAAAAAACTAGCAACATTTGGCAACGGGATCAAAGATCATAAATTTATCTCCATCCACTCCTTTAGATCTCCTCCAAAAAAACATGCTTTGAAATTTTTAATTAGTAAGCATCAAATATATTTTTTTTAAATTAAAAATTTTAAAAATAAAATTAGTAATGGATTCATGTATTTGAATTCGGATATATTATTTGTAAAATTAAAGCGAATTCAAATATATATCATTTGAATACCCGAAAAAATAAAAAAAAAATCCTGATAATAGATATCCAAAGTATTAATATTTATAATCGCTTTAAATGTGTTAGTAATTAAAATATCTAAATTTAAATATTCTTGACAATCCATAATATTTGATTGGTAAAAAGTAAATTGAATATTCATAAATAGGAAGCTAGGCCCAGATTTGTGGGCTTTGCCAAGCTAAAGAGTCTAATCTAAAAACATAAAAACAAGGAGTTGAGACTGTGAATACAGGGTAGTAGGCTGCATGCTTGTAAACAGGCCAACAATCTGGCCCATAAAGCCATAATAAGCTAAAAGAAAATCAAATTGTTTTCATTTATAAAAAAACAATACATTTTTTTTAATTTATACTTTTCGGATTTCCTCATTTAGCCAAAAATTCTAGCATAATATTCTTAAATTATATTTATGATACTCTTTGACCAATTTTGAAATCGACTATTTTAGTGAAAGACAAAAAAAATGATAATTTGTTAGAAATCTTCTAAAAACTATGGTAGGAAGGAAAGCATTAAAATAACTATAGTTTTACTCTAGATTTTTTTTAAACTAATAATAAAAATTTGTATGGAAGAAGATAGAGATTTTTTAAATTAATAGCAAACTGGGTTGAAATTTCTTTAAATTTATTACTCTAGAAATTTTCTAAACTAATAATAAATAATGTTACGAAAGAAAACATAATTTTAAAATGAAATTTAGTACACATAAATATCAAACTCTAAACCCTAAAAATTTTGGTATAACAAAATAAAGGACATGCAACAACAAAATGATGCATATTGACACAAAATTAGAACTTTGGTTATGCAACAGTATCTACTAATATACCCAAGAAATTTTGGTATAACAAAACAGTGCATATTGACCCCCAACACAAATAAAACAGTGTGTATTCACCTCAAAACCCTAACTTTTTGGTACACCAAGAAAATCACTTCAGTTCTTAAAAGAAAAAAAGAGAAGAAAATCCTAACACTCCCCTCTAGAAAATCGTCATAACTGCTACAACCCTAACCTTAAACACTCCCCTCCTTTGTCCATCCAACTGGAAATGAATACATGAGACTCAATCTTTTTCATGATTGTTTTCTTTCGGGTTTATTGTTGTCAGAGGGCAAAATTAACATTGTTGTTGTGTCTCTTTGGTGCTTCTAACATAGGTTTATGTTATCTCAAGAAGTTAGTGAAGGTCCAAGCAATCGAGGCAAAGGACTAGTAGAGTAGATTCTATTTTGAAGTTGCTGGTGAGTTCTTTCTTCATTCCTTTGAGTTATGAAACTTCCACGATGTGTGAGTTGTGTGCGGTAAGTTACTCTTATTGTAAATGAGTAGATGTGTTGTGTTTGGATGTGTGTGTGAGTATGGCCATTTTATGATATAAGTCCAGTACTAGAAAATTCATGATACAAGAAAATTGTGAAAGGGAGATATATATGGGATGCCTCCGATAAGTCAATCATATTGCAAATTGGATTGGCAAATCACGACCTGACCTTGCAAGAGAACACGTGTTTGATTTAACAAGGATATGAAATGAAAATAAATAAGACCGATGTGTGATTATTATTTCTGAGATATGGGTTCGAGGCTAGCACAATGATGGGTCGTCGATAACCATGCCAGGTTATGGGAGATGTGTATAAGTCGGCAGAACGTGTCCGCCTGAGTGTTTTATGTGTTGTGTTAAATTGGCGTAGTGTTGTTGCCAAGAAACTGTGGATGGTTATTAGCTTATTATGTCTGTATAACAGAGTCTCACAAAAAAAAATCTATTATTCTTTTTTTAGATGATTCTTGTTGATTATCAAAGTCTTTGTAAAACTGATTGTGTCTAGTTTGAAACTCACTAAGTTCAATCTATTACTTCTCATTCTCAAGCATTTTGTTAATAGAAGAAGGATTTGTAGAAGAGGACTACGTTAGAGTTGCGGTTGCGAGTGAACCATTTGTTTATTTTTGAATCATGCGTGATTATGTGACAGATGGCGTATACATATGTTTTATATTTAACTTTTGCAATTAACCACGTTGTTGTGTTGTTTTATCTTAATTGAAAATTATCCCTTCTTTGAAAGTGTACGTAGAACCCTCTTGATTTGCTGATCATGAACTTTTATGATTTCAATATATACGCCATAATTAGATGGTAATTAAATAATTGATTTTTCTTTTATAACTTCTATTATTTTATCTAAAGGTGTGTTATCAAATGATAAAAGAGAAACGACTTTTACACTAAGGAAATTCTTCAGAATTGTTTTTCTATAAATTTTAAGTTAAAGCCGAAGGATTTGAATCCGTTAGTAATGCCCGAGTCCATTAGGCGGTCTATCTGGCTGAATGATACACGCCATGTCTTCCTGACGGGACAAGGGGTGTTAACATTATTTACCACATATTTAAGGTTGATTTTGGGTTATTTGTGGTTGGCTTTAAGTTGATTGTTGTCATTTTTGGGATCCTTTTTAGTGTTGTCGAGAACGTCGATGATTAAATAAGCTATGATCAATCCACGATCATTGCACCAATTGTTAATACATAAGATCAACAATGAAAAAACAGGTGGTAAAAATAACAGGTTGATTCATCCAATGAAATCGAAGAATCATAAATGAATCTTATCGTTGTCAGGGTGGCGATATGACAGTTATAAGGTCTATATAAGGTGAATGATGGTTGTTATGTCAATGTGATGGGCTTGGCGGCTTGCGTGTTCCCTAAGTTCTGGTGAACAATACTAATGGCAAAGGTGTGTTGACTAGCATAATCATGATAAACGAAGGTGGTTAGTCTGGAAACATACCCGCAAAGATACCCTGTGCCGTAGGCAACAAATTGTGATTTCAATCTATATTTAACTCCAATGTTTAATCCTGGTTTCATATTTGATTTACATAAATTGCAAACAATTTTTTTAATAAAAAAGTTAATTTAAAAGGCATACTTAACTTCCCACATGAGGCATGCAATAGATTCTTGGTATGAATCTGTTGATCATCATGCCAAAGTCAATTATGCATAGAATCTTGGCGAACCCCCCTCTCCTTTAGTGGGTTTCGTTTCGTTAGTTAATTGGTGGAGTTGTAAAATGCCCTCCCCCCCTCCACATTTCACATCTTTAATAAAGAGATGCTTTAGGGTAGGAATAAGAGAACAGGTTTCTCAGCCACCGAGGAAAGTAAAACGCTGTCCACATTTATAGAAAGCAATGCAATTGCTAAATATTATTTACATGACCGACAACGACAACAACATTAACTTAAGCTCGCAGAATATGAAGTACCCACAGGCGCAAGCAGGTCCACCACCAATATCGAGTATAAAAAACCTGACCATCTCATCTTCACGCCCTCAAAGGATACTTCAATCTTTTTGGTTCTTCTCAACCTCAACCTCAACCACAAACTTCTTTTCCCCTTTGGCCCCCCCTTTCAGGCCAAACCCTTTATTCTCCTATATCTTGTAATAATAGGACACTTGAGTTATTAATCAAATTAATCAATTCAGGCTGTTGGAAATTTGACGATTAGACTTTAGAGGTAATGAAATAAGATGAGCCACACATTTTTTTCAAACTCAATTAAACGGAAATTTTACATCAGTTAAGACTTCGTCAGATGAGTAGCCACCAGAAAACCTTTAATATTAAAAGACCAAAAATCAACTATGAGGGACAAAAAAGAAAAACTAATAAATGCTGGGGAACCTGAAGGTTTTTAAATTAATTAGTGATGTCAGAAAGTGGAATGGGAGAAGACATCGAAAAGCTTTTATTTAATCACTAAAATAATTGATGATTCCATATAATAAGAAATTTATGAGCGGCCTAATTTGCACCAATAATGGACTGGACAATGCACGTCTTTCTTGACTAGACAATATGTCGTTATGACAATAGGTGAAACCTGACTCAGGAAACATCAACTTTGTCACTCCAGAAATACATTTGGAACAACTTCATGCTTCACTGCCATTCACACCATGGGTACAATACTCGTAGTGATCGGTACCCTACTGCTATTTGGCAGTAGGTACGAATTTTAAGGTAAGATAAGTTGTACAAATTGTTCTAGGATTAAAACCCACATAAAAAAAAGTTCGTGTGTTGGTTTCATGATTAAAAATATTTATTATTTTCGATATGATTTAGATTTAAATCGTATCAATCGTATTATTATTAGAATTTTATTTTTTTTTATAATTCACAACAATAAAAACTCACCTAAAAAACTTTAATTAATTCACTAATCCACACATAATTTTCGAGTATTCTTAGTTATTTAAAGTCAATCAACATGGTCTTGTTAATATGTACTACTTTACTGCCGTTGACAAATTTGAAACAAACACAGCCATAGTTTGCTGCAGGTTATTGGTGCATTACTTCTAACACAAAAGGAAGATTTCTCAAATCTAAAAAGATGTGAGATTTATCAAAATGCTAAATTAAAGAATAAGAAAATATGAAAAAGAAAGCAGAAAAAGGGTATTTAACAATTTGTACATTTAATAAACATTTGACAAGTTGCACTTGAGCATGTGTCAAACAGGAAGGCATAAAAACACAGTGATGCTGATGAACATGGAAATTCAAGTTCGAAAGGAGAAAAAAACCCACACACAAAAAAAAATGAAAAAGTGTGAGCTCTGCAATTCTTTAGCAAAGATGTACTGTGAATCAGATCAAGCCATCTTGTGCTGGGATTGTGATTCCAGGGTACATGGTGCCAATTTCCTCGTTGCTAAACATTCACGAACCCTTCTTTGTCACCTCTGTCAATCTCCTACGCCCTGGAATGGCTCTGGACCTAAGCTTGGCCCCACCGTCTCCGTTTGCGAAAATTGTGTCAGCAGAAATGCTTGTACAGAGGAGATAAACAACGAAGAAACACAGCACGAAGAAGATGATGACGATGAGGACGACGAGGAAGATGACGATGACGATGACGATGAAGACGATGGTGGAGATAGCAGCGGTGACGAAGAAAATCAAGTGGTTCCATGGACATCTGGGCCACCAGTTTCCAGTTCATCAACAAGCGAAGAATGTTCCACCAAGTTTGGCAAAGAAAATGGTTCTCAATCAAGAACAGTACATCCATTGAAGCGCATGCGTGAGACCATAGATCCCTTTTCTCCAGTAAGCTAACCCTTTTTCGAAACTCTGTTTTGAAGCAGAATCATCCAGGTTGCTCATATTCTCCACAACATCATGAATTTTTTTCAAATAAATCAGCTTATTTAGTTGCCTTTTATTTCATCCAAAACACCAGAAATAACAACACTAGTGCTTGATGTCTGCAAAATGACAAAAAAAAAAAAAAAAGCTGCTTCAAGATGAATCGAGGTGTCTGTCCAAGGCCTTTTTTTCTCTGTTCCCTTAAAGCTGAAATCATCATCTTTACCAATGTACAGCTAATAAATTTTGTTCCTTTAATTTATTTTGCTCCGATATTCAAAGATATGCCAGAAAAAGAACGGTAGGTAATTTCGATTATGTATCAACCTCTCAACCTAGGATCAGATTTTGTAAGAATCAAACCATCGGATATATAGCATAAAATTTTAAGAGGCGAATAGTAATATATATAAAATTATCAGATTTTGCCAAACCTGGATTTAGTGGTAGAAGTACTTTAGAGGTCCTACCTGAAATGCATTTTACTCCTTTACTAAAAAAATAAATAAATTAGTTCATGTACATTAGATTAAAGAGTGAATTGATTTTTTTCTTTAAAATTTCATCAATTTTTACTGTTTAAAAATGATTCCTACACATCAACATAAGATATACTTGACATATCATGTGTCACCCACTATTTGATTATTCTATGAGTCGTATTAATTTTTATTTTTATTAAAAAGAAACAGTTTATTCTTTAATTTAATGTTAAATTATTTTTTAATGAGGTTTATGATACTTTTATCAGATTTAGTTGTTTAAGAAGATAGCACCACATCTCCATAGCGATAACATTTTCATTATTTTTCATTTTTCATTTTCCGACACATTTCGATGGAATCAATGCAGAGATAATGCTGCAAATTATGACAACCCAATTTCCCTTTAATTATTGGTATCCCAATGCTTTCAAAATACAAAATTTGAAGTACCTAATAAGAGTTTACTCATAAATAATAATATTTACAGAATATGAAAACCTCAATCTGAATTGCAACTTGTGTTTGACCAATAAAATCCAAAATTTCATTTTCATTGTTCAGTTCACAAAGACAAAACCCTTGAAAAACAAAGGTGGTATTGAATGTGTCCTTGCTAAGAATTTGAACACACCCCCATTCTTTCCTTTTCATTTTTATATCTTGTTCGAGAGTTGTAGACCGCACACGTTTGGCCGGCTTATTTTGACCCTAATCCTTTGGTAACATAGGTTAATACACTCAAGGCCAAGTTGAAATTCGGATATGGTTCGGATAGTTTACCTGCGATTTGATTGGGCTTTATTAGTGAAGTGTGTGCAGATCACGTAACGGGAATCCATCAGAAGAGCTTGTAAAGATGGTTTACAATCCCAATTCGCATATATCAAGGAGATCGCGTGTGGGACTACAAAATATAACAATCAAATTAGGACAGTATAGCAATTAAATTAGAATAATATACATGTCCAGCATGCATTAAACCTATCAAGAACATCAATTTCTCGTCAAATTCATGAACAATAATCATGTGTATAAATATTTGATTATCCCATTTAATGAAGTACAACGAAAAAAACACTCAACAAATTCAATCTTCGGCAACATATTGGGATTCAATACTAAGACAGCTTTGCATCAAATCCACCATCTCTTTCACTATTACATTATTGGATACTGATTAAGTTAAAATATTAATATTTTAATATACCGACCATCACATCGGATTTTGCAGAAACCAACCGTCCAGGAGATTGATTAAGAACCAAAAGTACCAGACAAATTATAACATTAATTAATTAGAACAAATTTAATGGATTTGAACAGTATTAAAAACGTTGCTTTATGAGCAATTTATTTAATAATTCCTCATGGCTTGATGACACAATTGACCAATCATTTCTGTCCTTTGGTTAATTTCATGATCAGAATCTGATAATGTATTAATGTTAAATTATAAGTATGATTAAAAGACTTAATTAAAACTAAGGCTTGAGTTTTGAAGAATGAAGGAAAGGCCCCGACAACTCCGGATGCCTACCATAAAATAGTCATGTTCCAGGTTGCTTAATTTATAGTCTTAATTAAAAAATTACAACAACTTTCATTATTCATTATTGAAAATTAAATACTGAATAAAAAAAGACTAAGGGGCAATACGTACGTGTTATATTATATATTTTTTGGTATAGTTCGTATATGTAAATTTTATATAAACTGCCCAATAAATAAGTTATACACATTCATTATGCTGCGAAAATGTTTTACATGTCCCACCATAAATTTATATACTAATAGGGTTTTATATAAAGAACAATGAAACCAAGTTGGATTCTTTTCTCTATAAGAAATTTGAAATGATTTGAGTAAAATTATTAGATCTGATAAATTGATTTGGGCAAAAAAATAAACCTATTTAAAATATAGGATCGGCTCTAACTTGAACGTGACCTGAACCTGACCTATTTTTAAAGTTTATAATGTTTTATATTATGTTATTTTCATATATTATATAATTTATAATACATAAAAAAAATCTATACTAAATATACAATGCTATTATAGTGTAAACATTAAAAAATATTAAAATTACTATATGAAATTTTTTAATAAATAGAAAATATATGAAATTATTAAATATGTAACAACTCGATTTTAAGTGGTGTCGAAAATACGATTTTAAAATCTCATTTCCATAAATTTAGTTAGTAAGGATGAAATATAAATATTAATAAAGTTATTAAAAAATATATTGAAGATCTATTAAGAAATTTAACTGAGAAAATCATTAATTAAAACTCAGGAACTAAATCATAAAAGTCCAATGCTAACAAGTTTTAGTATAAAAAATATTTGAGGACCTAGATAGCATTTAGCCAAATGACCAAAATAGTTAATTAACTATATTTAAATGGTAGATAGTGGAGTGTGATGATGTTAGCCATTAAGTTTAGTTAATTATAATTAAAGATTAAAAATAAGATTAATTAATGATGTAATTATAATTAATTAAATTAATCAATAATCCTTAATCAAAGTATAAATATCACCTAGTGGAAGATGAAAAAATTTTACCATCTTTCTCATCTTCCTTTCGTCCTCCGTCGAAGAAAAAGAAAGAATCTCTTTACTATTCATTCAAATTCATTTTTAAAATCGTCTAATTGTTTCTATCTAACCCTCAATGTCCATAACCTCTGTACATTTTACTAACATTCATATCAAAGTCAAATCTTTGTACAAATAATCTCCTGTCGACAGACGTTCTTGGAACCTCCGTACATAGGTCTTGAATTTCATATTGTTGACTTAATGGAGTGACATTTTGAACTGACTCCATATCTGCTAACTCAACAAACAACTCATCTGGTTCAACATTTGCGTTCCCAATTGAGCAATAAAGTGCAATCATAGTCTCAACGTCTTCATCATCTACAAGTTTCATCCCCTTAAATTTGCATGAATTTGACGAATCTAGAAATTTTGTAACATAGTTTGGCCATCCTCCTCCCACAACGTCGAGCAGTTTTTGCACTAATTTTTTCTTTCATATCATCAACTGTTACACTCTTATTAGACCACATTCCTATTTGCTAGCGAGATCCAAATTTACAACCAACTACTGTTTGTAAATTTGTCCCTTCGAAACAAATATATATGAAAAATTGATTACCCATTTCGATACTAAATTTGTAAAATAAATTAAAAATAAAAAATAACTTTTATTTAAAAAAATATTAGCTCATATTAAAAAACATAATTACATATTTACAAACTAACCTTATAAACTCAAACTTATTTTTAAAGTTTAGCCCACAAATCTTCTTTTTCCCTATTTTCTCCTCTTCTACTAAACACAAATCTTTTTTTTTTTCCCCTTAACTTCAACCAAAACCAAAAACTCCAACAGAAATAGATTTTGGCCAAGAATGGGTATATATATTGGGTAGTGTTGCTTGACAGTGTTGTAGGACCATCAATGCTGACTGACACGTCAGTGACATCACTAATAAATTATTTTTTTCTTTTTTTTTCTTGACAACCATTTAAAAAAAACAACGATGTTGCCCGACACATCGGTGGCACCCATTAAAAAAAATTTTAGACACAGATATCACCTGACAAATGGATGAACCCATCAAAAAATATTTTTTCTTTACAAGCTTTTTCAGGCTCGTTTCTGACACTGGTGCCGCCTAACAAACTGATGAAACCTTTAAAAATATTTTTTTGTCTTCATAATCTTTTTTTAAAACACCAGATTTTTTAAAAACTCATCACCGATGTTGCTTGACAATCTAGCGTCACCATTAAATTTTTCTGTTTTTTTCATCGATATACCGTATATTTACTATTATTTTGGAATAATACAGATCGGTGCCCCCTAATACAGTGACGGCACCAATAAAAAATTCTCTTTTTTTTTAAACACATCATTACGTGAGAATTGGTTGAAAAGGGAGGATGGTGTCATCGATGTGTCAAGCGATACCAACGATTATTATTGCAAAAAACCTATTTTTATAAATAATTTATCCGCAGCCTATTTTCGTAATTAATTACTTGTTTATATTATTTTTATAAAAAAACTCATGATGTTATCATCAAGGTTTTCAAGCAAATCTAGTTTGATTTAAGTAACTTATGAATTTTTAACTTATGGTTTTTTTTTTCTAAAATTTTAATAAAATTTAAATATTTTTCTATATTTTTATAAATTTTTAATAGTTTTTATATTTTTTTATAATTTTATTAATTTTAAAATTTTTATCATTTTTTATCATGTATCACAACCAATCGTATAACATGTAGTGAAGATAATTAAAAAAGAAAAAAAGAAAAAATTAGGGACATTAACTTTAATGTTCAACCGGTCAAAAGGTCCTCTTAATAAATTTTATCAGTCTAAGTATCAAATTGAATAAAAAAACATGAACTTAATTTTTTTTAAAGTTGGAACCAATTTTAATCCACAGAGAAAGTAAATGATACTTACATTATCTAAAGTCCTCTCCATGTTGAATTTTGTTTATGATCCTTGATTAAGTTATCCAATCATCTAATTTTTAAGGTGCTTTCATTTTTTTTTCATCAAAAATGAAATTCTTACAATTTTGTCACGTGTTTTTATTTTAGTCATTCAAGCGTTAAATTTATATTGATGGTTGATTATACACATCACATTATGTTTACACTTTCATTTTGATCACTCAACTTTTAAGTCGTTTTCATTTTGACCACCTAATTTTTTTTAAGTATTGATCAAGGTAAGAGAAACAATTATTTAAGTGAAAAGCGGTGGAAACTAAAATAACATTAAAAAATTGTCCATTTGTACTTATTTATCTCATTGTCGAAAATTCTTATTTTTTTCAATATTAAATTTTTAAATTTCAAAACATCAAAATCAATTAAATAAATTATTAATTTTTTATCTCTTGATAATGTATATATTGAAAATAATTGATTTAATTTAATCTCCTTATAAAGTTAATTTTTTTTTATGTTTTCAAATAAAAATCAACTCAAATAACTCATCTTTCAAAAATTTCTACAAAACTTAATTTTTTTTTTATTATATAATCTTGATTCCTTGAATATTCCTACTAAGCTAAAGCAAAAAAATTCCTTACAATTAATTAAATTAATTAATATTATTTTCCATGCCAAACAAAATCTAAATTGTTTTCATTACTTCTTTACCCAAATGAAGAAAAGTTAATTAATTTAATTAATTACAATATTTTTTTTCTTTTAATTTTGCATGTAAGATTCGAGATTATAGAATCAAAAGAAATATAAGTTTCGTAGACAATTATTAAATATATGTTAATTATATTGATTTCGGATAATCTGAAAAAATAAAATAAAATATTAAAATTTAGGAAATTAAATAATTAATTTAATTAATTTCAATTTATAGTTCTTTGACATTATCAAGGGATAAAAACTTTAATAATTTATTTAATTGATTTTTATGTTTTGAATTTAAAATTTCAATATTGAAAATTAAAAATTTAGAAATTTCAACAATAAGATAAACAAGTAGAATTTAACAAATTTTTAATATATCATTTTAGTTTATACCGTTTTTTCACTTTAATCAATAATTTTTTTTTACCTTGACTTATACTTAAGAAAAGATTTTTTTAAGCAATCAAAATGAAACAGACCTAAAAATTGAGAGACTAAAATGAAAGTGTAAACATGATGTGACGTGTATAATTAACTGTTGTTCAAGATTTAATATTTTGATGACTATAATGAAATTATCTTAAAAATTAAATTAAAAAATTACAATAATTTCATTTTGAATCATCAAAGAAAAAAGAACAGGCATCATTGATCTACATGTGTTACACAGCCCTTTCTTGTCTTCACCATCGCCATGTATCTTCCATCAATATCAATTTCCTAATGTCCCGGAAACTTGCAAGTTAGTGAATAATCCATAAAAATGTAACTCAAATGGTCATAGTTTTATTCATTTAATTATTTTAAATTTGTTTTTTCCGAGTTGTCTTTTCTATCATTATTGCCCTAATCAAAGCAGTGACTTTTGACTGAATGTTGCCATGTTTACAAGGCCAGTATGACACCCTCTGCCATTCCTTTTCGTTTTGAAAAACCTTTAAAGATAGATCAAAGTAGAAACGTGGTCCACCGTTTGTCATGTCTTGATTATTCTTACAGTAGTGGTTAACCATTGTCTAAGTTTGTACTATTATTTCATGTGGGAAACGCTGCCCAGTGATGAGCTAAGCCACAACGCATCAGCTGCCTTACATAAGAGCTCTTCTTTTAACCATTTTCTTGACAACGACCCTGATCAACTAATATGTGTCGACCTATGTATATAAGCAGAAGCACTGTAAAAGCATACTCTACTAAGGGATGTTCCACGAGGTATCCTTTTTGAAATAAAAGTTTTGCCATGTCAATTGGAAAATTGGGGACATTCAAACACGTTTTTCCATAGAATCATAACATAAACTGGCATAAAATCTTTTGTATAAAACGTTTTGCTTTTTGCATAAAGCTTAAAAATCTGCTTCATTTACGTTTTGCAGAAATGGCAAAGTCTGACGAAAAGACAACTCTGAGGAAAGGACCATGGAGCTCCGAAGAAGACCACAAATTAATAGCTTATGTTACCGGATATGGTATCTGGAATTGGACAGCAATGGCCAAAGCAGCAGGTCCACAATAACCAATATCATCGAGGTTTTTGGCTTCTAAGTTACACTTTTATTGAGTCTTTTATATTTGTTCTTGTAGGATTGCAAAGGTCCGGGAAGAGTTGCAGACTTCGTTGGATGAATTATCTAAGGCCTGGAATTAAGCGTGGAAATTTCACTAGGGAAGAAGAGGAAACCATACTTGATTTGCATGAAAGGCTTGGAAATCGGTAAGCGCTGAAGGCTGTTTATACTCAACAAAATTATCCCTGTGAATGCTGATGATGGCTGTGCAACTGATACTGGTTTTGGAGCATAAGATCAAATTTAATATTATTCGATCAAATTATGCAGATGGTCAGTGATTGCATCAAGGTTGCCTGGAAGAACTGATAATGAGATTAAAAATTATTGGCATACACGCTTAAGCAAACGTTTGAGACACAACTTAATGTCGAAAAGTGGTCCTTTCCAGATACCCAATGTTGAAACCGAACAGAAGAGCTCATCCGAAATTGCTCTCCCACCTGCCATTGCTATAAAAGCATCAAATGTAGAAACCTCTGGTGCAATCCAGCTGCCTTTATCAAGCTCCAACCCTGCAATGAAAATTGACAAAAGCCAAACTAATTGTTCATTCGAAGCATATGGAGAACTTCAAAGCATATTTGAGCAGACATTCACTGCAGAAGGATCATACATTGCCGAGAAGTCTAAAGCCATTTATTCAGTACCTGGAGTTTCTACTGCTACCTCTCAGCTAGCAGGGTTCCAGTACCTGGGTAATTCCTGTACTGATGTTTGGCATAAGTTTTTGACGAACGAAATCATCTATGGAGGCTAATAATCTCTTGGGCAATCTTTGACTTGTAGAGCACTTGCTTGTTGGACATGATTGTAGCTAAACTAGTGGTTTGAACTATTGGCATTGGCATTGAATTTGGATGAGTTCTTACTCTTTAATTTCCATGTATGTTTAAAAATAATTGCTTCATTATCGAGTACCGGCAAAACATTAGGTGAAAGCTTCACTCAAATTACCTTTTCTATGAATTAATGGTGGAAAAAATATCTAGCAATAAGTTGTGCTTTCCTTTGTTAGAATACGGTTTGTAACAAAATATAAATAAAGGGTTTTTTTTTTATTAAAATTATATAATAATTAAATTAAATTCCAAAATGATAAATTCTTTATCAAAATAATGTGTGTTTTTGAGTGTCGCAAGTGATACTACCCAAAATACAAACTAATGATTATCAAATACTTATTGAAAGAATAAAAGAAAAATCACATCCTCAACCCTAAAACCTCTCTAAACTTTGTAATTCACGTTGATGGGAAGTTACTATTTTGTAGTTTGAGATCTTTTTTTTTATTTAATTCTTAATTTAATTTAATGCTTTTGTATGTATATGGTGAATATTCAATTTGTTGAATAATAATTTTAGTGGTGTCTAATTACACGTCTTTTTTAATAAAGATCAATTGTACAATAACTTTAATTTTGATTAATTTCCAATTTGTATGTTAATATGAATTTGAGGTATAGAAGATGAAGTTTTTGAAAAACTAAACACAACTAAAATTATTATACGATAAATTAAGTTTTCACCATATACATTCAAAAGCATTAATAATTAAAAGATGTAAACTGAACTAAAAAAAATCTTAAAAGTAATGATTAAATCAAAAAAACCAAAATTATGAATTAATATTATAATTAAATCAAAACTTAAAATTAAGAGACCTAAATAAAAAATATCCCAAATTATCACTAACGTTAATTAGAAAGTTTAGGGGTGTCACATATTATATGTGCGGCACTCACCTTTTTCTTTCTCTTTATTATTTCAATAATTATTCAATAACATTCTTATTTTAAGTAATGTTGTCCATGGCATCTGCAACATTCAAAATTACTATAACTCCCATATATCTTATTTATAATTAAGTTATAAAATATATTATGTGCATAATTAATTTTATTTTTATATTATTTTAATACTCAAAAATAACATAATACAGTTTAAACTTGATCCTAGATTTACAGCCTTCTATTTAAAGATGAATTCACTCAATATTTTATGGCTTTAAATCTGATCTCTCAATCACTATTACGGTCTCACTCTTGTGCATTTAAAGTAAACTCACTCCCACTATTCACCTAACCAATAGTAGATAAACAAATATACAAGAGTTTAATGTAGTTCAAAAGTGACAGTAGGTTCATCGGTTGATTGAGTGACATCGTGTCGATGTCTACCAATCTTTAGCTTGCTTCAAAGCTACATATCTTGCAATGGTGATAGAAGATAATCCTCCTTTGTCATCATCTTCTTGTTTTGTTTCAACAATTGGAAGATAAATGAAGGAAATGGTAAACCAAGTCACTCATTGTTTGTTTCTACATGCAAGATAATTTGATTAAAGATATGGAACCAATATTAAAATCACATTCAATACCTATTTTATGTAGTCTTAGATGGCAAATACTTCCCTTCAAATCATTACCTTCCTGCTATCCTGCTATACATTTTCTTTGTTCAGTATCTATCATGTTCTCAATGGATATCTAAATTTTCTATTTCGTTGATCACGTTTATATGTCAATTTAAACACGCCAAATGTTTCATACAGAACTCGTCACAAGATACATCTTTTAGAATACGCCACAGAAGATTATCTAGAGAGCACCACAAGGGCGCATTCAGATCACATCTCAAGAGAAAAATCCTAAGTTTGCCACGAGGGCATATTCTTTCAGAGTTTGTCACAAAACAATTCTTTTCATAATTTGCCACGAAGGTTTCCCTTTTAAGAACTTGCCAAGAAGGTTATCCTTTCTCATGATTTGCCACGAAGGCGTTCATTTCATGAGTCGCTACAAAGGCATCCATTCTATGATCCGCCATAAAGGATTTACTTTTTACTAATGTGTTTACGATATAAATTTACCTAAATTCACATTTCATTAGGTTTGCCCATCATCATCTTGGGACATGCAGGGAAACCCCATTTTGTAATCTCCTTCTTTTAGTTTCTTTTATAGGATGTCATGACCATAGACTTTTCTCCTTTCAGAGATCATGTTCAAAGTCCCGACTGACCCTTTTAAACTCCACCGTGGTGAACAGACATAGACTCACTTGACAAACTTTCATGCGTTGACACCATTCAAGACTCAACACTTTGATCCATAATCATACATCCAAACAATCATACTTCTCCCAACACTAAATCACATATCAACTAACTTGGAAAAATAAGGAAGATAAAACAAACTAAGTAGATGTTGCAACAGCCAAATATTTTAGATCGCTTATTTAAACTAACCCTCCAAAACTTCTCCCAACCTTTGTATCATGAAAAGTTGGCACCCAATTGTAAGTAACAAATTTATGGAGACTTGCATAAGCGAAACTTAAGTATTAGAGTTTGTTAAAAAATAAATATTGTGATAAAATAAGGGGATTCGTGAGGATAAAAGGTTGAGGGTCGAAGGCCCTTGTGGTACGGACCATGTCGCATAAGTAGAATCCATATGGAACTACAGTTCTTCCATTTAACATTTATTATAATAGGGTTTTTCAATCTTTAAATAGATGCAATTAAAACTTTTTTTGTATCATTCGATTTTTAACCTTAATGAATTTTTTCTACTCCACCAATGATTTTTCTCAAAAAAAAATTTCAAGTAAAGTCTGTATATTTTATTTTTATTTTTTATTACTTTACTATCATTCTATTACTATTATCCACGTCTAGTTAACACTGAATTTTTGGTACTTTCAAAACTCGATGCACACGAAGTTATTTCTCAATTCTTGAACAAACGACATAAAAACAAAAGACATAATTATGTCTTCCCCCTCTGGTTGATTTCAAACACAAAAGGCTTGGTTTCTCGTTAAAGATGCCAAAATCTTTTAAGACAGCAACGTGCCTTGAACGTTGGCTCTTTCTCTCTCTTATCCCCACATACTCTTCATTAATTTCCTAAGCAGAAATTGGAGGAATTGCAGTACCTTCTTTCCCACTAAGTTTAAACTTATATTTTATACTTGGGCATGGAGAACGAAACCTCTATCTCTGCTACACTCAAGAAAACCATTTTCTTATTTTGAAGTTTACAATAAAAACTCTTATTGAATTAAGCATTGTTCGATTCCCCATCTGCTACAAAACAACACAACATTAACACAAACAAATAGTAATATTTTAACATTTGAGCCCACGTTTTGTCCTTCTTGTCCCTTTCCCAACAGCTGGCCCCCAGCCAAATTTAATATTTTTTTGAAAGGAAATAAACAAAATGGATCATCTAATTTAGTCAATTTTCTTTCGTTGTACTCGAAGAAAAGGGTAAGGAAACCATCTTTTCTGAGTTCTAACCAAAGCTGTTCATGAACCCCTTTTTCCTTTTACCTTTAGGACACTAGGTACAGAAAATCTAGGTAGAAATCTTAACCACATGGTTGAATCTGGGAAATCTTCACCCTATTACTTTCACTGCAAAAACCATTCAATTTCTGACGCTTCCTTTGCTCTCTCTTTTCAGGCACTGCAATGGCTGCCATGCTGCTACTGCTTCTCTCACAATGGCAGTCTAAAACACTCATTGGAGTTGTTGTACTTGAGCTTGACACCGTTTCAATAATTGAATCGCTTGTTTCATTAGCCACCATCTCTTGCATTGCATTAAAGCATTTCAACTGATTCTCCTGTCAAAATTATTATATTCATGTAATTCATTTACCTAAAGTAATTTGAAAAGAAAATGAACTTCAATAATGTTTTATAGTTCCAGTTCCTTACTTTATTCACATGTCGAGAGCACAAAATCGAGGTTTCAAAAGATGGAAACTGCAAAGGGAATAGCTCATGGGATGCCATAAGAAGAGCTGATGCTGCAATTATTGATGGTTTGAACTCTAGCAGTTTGATTTCTGCAACAAAAAACATAACAGACATGTTCAAGCTGTTTTCTGATAAAAGACATAACAGACATGTTACTATGTTCTGTTTAATTACCATTACAAGCTTGGAAGATTATGTTTGTTGCTCTATCTTTCAATGCTTGTCTCAAAGGTGGATCTTTAAGTTCAAACAAAGATATAAAGAAGCAGATAAACGACATGGGTGTTACTGATCTCATTCTCCAATTCAAGGCATCAAGTATCAGAAGCTCCATTCGTTGAATTGCTGGGGCATCAAAGATGAACCCTTCTTCTCTCTGTTTCATTTGTATTAGTCTTTGCATGAAGGTTTAAAAAAAAAAAACCAAATTAAGAAGAGATGTGGTTTAATTAACCTGGAAATTGGAGGACGAGAAGTGTTGTTCCTTCATCTTTGAAGCCAAAGAAATAGTAGCGATCACAAGAAGCCTCAACACCCATGGATTACCTTGCTGTTACAGTATTCAAGATTGTTAATCAAATACTTTGGTTGGTTACCAAGAAAACAACAGTCTTCAGCTTGCTTACATACAGGAATTTCTTGCCGGGAGATGAATCGGTCCATGTAGTTAGTAGCCAGGTATGTTGTGTAAGGATCAAGGTTACATGAATACTGTGCCTGACCAATTAAAACAAGTTACAAAAGACAAGAACAGTAAACCATGTATTAAAATGAAATGGAAGGAAAAGAACAGTAGTGGATAGTGAATATAGATATGGGTACCCTCAAAATGAGAGAAATGGCTTCCTGTCGAAAAGAAACATACAAGTCATTCCCCTTTAAACTTAGAAAGTAGTTGTGGGAAGGCATGTGATCAGATTCTGAAGAGAAGAGAGCTGAGATTATATCAGGTTCTTCATTGTCCAAGCTGGTGAATGGGTTCTCAAGATCAAAGCAACCCATAATTTTTTTCTCAAGAGAAGAAGGGGGAGAGAGTGAGAGTGGGTTACAATAATGACGATGAAAAAGAGAAGTTTCACTTTCAGAGATGAAAAAACCAAGTCGGGTCTTCAACTTCACTTGTGAGTGTTGTTTCTGGGTCTCACAAAGCTGCCTTGTTTAACTTTAATTAGAATATGCCATCGCTACATTTCGAGAAACTGAATTAGCATCATGAACATAATAATAATAATTTAATTTGAAGGCAGAAGGGTATACTTTTGAAAAGCTAATATTGTTGGGGAAATGGATAAAAGTGCCATTCTTCTTTGAACACATGTATGTATATAGTTTAGTATGCAAAGCAAAAGGAGAAAAGTGGTCCCAAGCAGAGCTCAGAAAGCAGTTGAAAGAAGGAAGACAGTTTGGCGCAGTATATTTCCTTTTCTTCGTTCCGCGATAAGCGCCGGTCCATTGTAAAGAAGGTGCGGCTTAAATAATTAACCGCTTATTATCCAACAAACTATTATTTCTTTTATTCTTCTTCAAAAGAAATTACTTTTCCTTTTTTAACTTTGCTTTTGATCATGGAATTAGACCCTCTTTAATTTAATCACATTCCACAAACCCCTTTCTTGCTCTCTCTTCTTTGTTTTTTATAACCATTTTTTAAGAATAAATAGTTTATCTAATATTAATAAAATAAAATAAAAATCATAAATAAATTTAGGATGTTATCAAATATTTAATTATTTTAATTTTGTTATTATTTTACTACGTCATTCTAAAAGAAAAATTCTCTACTAAAGTGAGCAGGACAATAGCCATTTTTCAATGTCTTAATCCTCAAGGTTTGCTTTCTCCAAGTCAAATTTAGGTAGATTGACTTTGGGTAGCTTTTTTTTTTTTTTTTTAATTCCTTTCATTTTCTTTAACAAACCTCACCTTCTCTTTCTTACCTATTAATTTTTAATTTTCTAAAAGATAACCTATTTGAGGTAAATATTGAGTTTCAAATATTTATTAGATACATTTTTTGATAAAAAAATTTACATAAATTGATTAAACTAAAATTCAAGTATTCAATTTGCTCAAATAAAAATTCAAGTATTCAATGGTTGGATAGTAAATTTGTGTAAATTTCAAGTTGATTGGCATAAGATCTAGGGTTTCATCTTGTGCTTATAAATAGAAGTGAACATTTGTTCGAATCGAGTAAAAAAGTTCGTGTTACTCGAGTTGGTGAGTCCTATTTTATCATCCTAACTCGATTTGAATTTTTTTTAATTGAATCGAATGAAATTGTTCGAGTTAAATTAAAAAAAGTAAACATATGAAATCAAAATCTTGTACAATATAATTAATTTCATGTTATAGCACATAAATTTGAAATCATATATATTTGAAACTTTTTCAAAGCAAAATAAGGGGGAAAAAAAGGACACTTTAGTATGCTTGAATTGTTAATTAACTTATTTAGGCTCCAGAATTATTATTTTAAAAAAATTTAAATTTTTTAACTTTCTTTATATATTCTTTAATTTTTTAAAAATTTTCAAAAAAAATACATTCTACAATTTTTATAAATATTTCAAATTTTAAAATTTATTTAGAATTTCTTTTGTAATTTTTGTTAAAAAAGATCAATTTGCTCATTTTCAAAACTGACAGAGACTAAAGAGGTATTTACATCAATTTTTTATTCAAATTGTAAAACTTAACTCAACTCAAACTCGAAACTCGAATTACTTATTCGAGTTAACTCGAAAAAAATCAAATAACTCGAAATTTAAGTTTTTTTAAATCAAATCGAGTTTTACTCTCAGCTTATAATCTCTTTTCTCCTAGCTAGTATAAAAAATGTATTCACTTTCATTTGTAATTTATGGGCCATTTTAAATTCATAGAGAACAAAGATATTATTGCGTCACATTTCTTGACTCAAAACTGTGCAAAAGATAATATAAGAAGGTAGGAATTACTAGCAAATTTACTAATGTTTTGTTAACCTAACAACTTGAATTTCAAGGCATATGGATTCAATTGCATTTTCAAGTTCACATTCATGTTTTCAAACTCTAGGCAACTTTTCAAGTGATTTTGCAATTTTTCATATCTGTTTTAATGCTTTGTACTAGTGGCGGAGCAAGCGGGGCCGATAGAGGTCTTGATCTCTTAAAATAGAAAAATTTTCATTTAAGTCTTTTATAATTTATAAAATTTTAAATTAGTAATGATAAAGTTACATTTAGCTCCCAAAATGATAAAATTTTGATTTAATATTTTAAAAATTATAAAGATATAGATTATTAAAATGATAAAATTACTTTTTTACTATTATAAATATATAATTTAATTCCAACACCCAAAAAAATTTTCTAACTCCGCTACCGCCTCAAACATTTGAAGCCCACTAAACTTGGATTACATAATAACAATAAAAAATACTTCTCTTTCTCCCTGTTAATATAGCAAACAAAGATGATGAAAAAGAAGACTTTCTAATTCATTTCCAAGATGATTTACAGAATGAAACACAATGACTATATATAGTACAACCATGTATTCATAACAAAATCAACAGAAACAACTAATTAAATAACTGTTCTAGCAAACTAACAATAACAGTAACAATAATAACAGATAGGAACTGCGAGCTCTTCTACAAATTGCGAACTCTTCTATAAACTGTGAGTTTTTTTTATAACTGCGAGCTCTTGTGAATATTCATAACACACCCCATAAAATATTAATTGCTCCTCCTAAAATTAAAGTTTTAAACTAGTTAAACAAAAAAAACATTTGGATGTGTTACTAAATGAGCAACGAAGTGGGGGTATTTTGTTATAAAATTCTATCTAGTATCAATAAATTAGATGATAATGCATAGTTAAGGATAAATTAAATTAATTTAGCTAAAAAAAATTGATTCATTGACAGCGCAGTGCAATATATATATTATAGGCCAAATTTAAAGTGGCTGGCGATCACTGCTGGTATACAAATTATAGATTCCAATGGCCAATTTCCATTGTAGAAAGAAACAAATAAGATAGAGGCCAGGGAGGTAGCTGCTACTGCTACTGCTACTGCATTCACAGAAACCAGACCACAACGGTTCGATCCCTGTAGAGAACTTTGAAACATTCTTGAAATTTTCATAACCAACAAATGGATATATATGATAATCTTTCGGCAGGGTTGACAGCTTTGAGTTCCATGTCTTTATCTTACATATCCATACGTACGAAGATTCACTCTTTTACAAAAAGTTTCATGTTTGATTGTCGCCCGCCACACACCCGATTTGTGTTTCACGCCCATTCTCCTTCACTTCACCGTGTAATTAAGGGTTTTATAATGGAAATTAAACCAGTTCTTTAATTTGTCAAACAAATGGCAGCAAAATAAGGATAGGAATTAATGCAGGATTCATGTGACTGTGAGGGTACGAGTGCATGGCATGCATGAGTGTCTGCCTTCACTTCCCCCATGCATGCATATGGCAACCATCATATCGATCCACCAAACCTAAGATGGTGTCAGATGGTGGCAGTTTCGGAAACATTAAACATGTAAATACAAAATCATTATATATTATTTATGATTTTTGTGTGGTCATGGACTCATGAATCATGATCAATCATCATCGGTCATGGCAGTAGAGACTGGAGATGAGAGAGAATGTCTCGATCCATCGCCTTCTAAATTTATTATACTAATATATAAAACTATTTTCGATTAAAATAAGATTTTTATTTTTTTTAAATTAGGACCACTCTTCTTATTTCTTCACATATCTAAACTTTTAAAGTTTTCAATTGAATGGCTGGATCTCAACAAGTTTTTACTTTACATATATATCTCCAAGAAATACAGTAATTGATTCCACAAAAAGCAAGCTACTTCAGCAAAGGTGAAACACTTTGAAGCATTAATTCTATTCTTTTTAAGTCTTTTATATTTTAATATTTGATTTTATGGTGGTAATTATAATGAGAATTTTTTAAACGTGAACAACGAATATCACGAATATTAAAATGATTTTAATTGTTAGATCAAAATAAATTACTCTAAATTTTAGATTTTATATTTGTCTTACCTTATTAAAATAAAATCAACAACACTCAATTTTTTCATTCTTCTTTTTTTACAATGTAATTAAAGTATTTTTATGGTAAGTGTCAATAAATTGGTCAAAGCAGTATAATAAATTTTGTAATTGGGATTCGACTGGGAATAGCAATTCAAATTATCTTTTAGGAAATTGTCTGAATGGTAGGGTAGTTGAATGTTAACTTTAGTTGGATAAACTTAGGATTTTCTTTTCACCAAAAAAAAGTATTTTACTGGTACTATTGATTTTATTTTAATAAGATAAATACAAAATCAAAGGTTTAAAATTTTTCTTTTTAAATATTAGAATCATTTATTTTGATCTAATGATTAAAATCATTTTAGTTCTCATCATTTTCATTTAAAAAGTTCTCATTATAATTTACACCATAATTTTGTACTTGCCTATGATAAGATTTTAATAAAATTTGATTCTGCTCATTAAAATCCAAAAATAAGTATTTCGATATGTTTGGTTCATTAAATGATTTATTTAGAATGATACTGAAAATGATTCATAAAATATTTAATGTGTGAATCACTTTATCTATTCAAGATAATCTTTTTATTAAATGAAAACCTTTTATATTTTTCCAATATTCCATAATTATATCTAAAGTAAGGCAAATTTACTTGTATATGCTGAAAAAAAAAAATCATTTGAAAAATTATACTATTTTTCTAAAAATTTATTAATTTACGTTATTTTTGGAGAGAAAGTAAAAAATATGTAGGACACATTTGCACTTTGAGAAATTGTTTTTTATTTTTTTCTTGCGGTTTGAATTTAGAATTTTGGAAATTTACTTTTTCCATGTTCAAGATAAACGTTGTTATAGCTTTAATGTATGTTTGAATTTACGGTGATGTCGTAGAGTTGGGTGACTTATGAATTTTATCTGGCATGTGAGCATGGAGCTATCAACTGAGAAGTTGGATTGCGTTGCAACTCAAGGTCTCGATTGGCGGTGGTTATACAGTTTCCGATTGAAGTGTAACTAGGACTTCAATTTTATAAAGGTTATGCTTGTCGAAACCACTTTGAAAACGAGGTTTCAAAAAATTATTTTAAATTTTGGAAAAAAAATGGGTAAAAAGGGAGTCGCCATCAATCTTTTATTAGTGTGCGATTGGATCACCACTAAACGTTTAAAACGCTAAAACGTCGGTCTACGAAATCCAGAAAAATAGGTTCGGGAGTCGGTTACGCACGAGGAAGGATTAGCACCTTCGTACGCCCAGAATTAGTACCACATGATTATTTTCGGGTTTTAATTTGTAAACCTTAAAAAACTCGAATAAAGTTTAAAATACGACCCTCAAATTCATGAGCTATTTTTAAAAGAAATTATTTTTTCCTTTGTTTGGAAGTTTCGCTATTTTAAAGTGATCGAAGAAGAAAAAATTACATCCAGTAAGTTAGGACATAATATTTCGAGATCCAAAAAATAACGAGCTTTCCTTTGCAAAACTTTTTAATTTTGAAAGAAAGGATATTTGATTATTTCGATTTAACGAAGGATTGCACCTAGTGAGTTAAGGAGTAAATTTTCGGAATCGAAGATAAGAAATATCGCCTTGGTTAAGGGTATTCGATTATTTCGGTTTGAAGAAAAATTACACCTAGTAAGTTAAGGCGCAAGATTTCGAAACGCGAAATTAAAGAATATTGCCTTGATTTTAAAATTTTGTGAAAGCGATTTTTTAAACAAATAATGAATTAGCAATTTCATAAATTACACGAAGTGAACATGAATACAAAGTACGGGGCATAACAAATAAGATTAAGTGTAAATATTATTAAAGAAATGATGCAATCGGGATTAAAACAAGACTTTTTGGATACCCGGTGGCAAAATGGTAATTTTGGTTTTTAGGGGTAAAATGGTAATTTTTGTGAAAATCGGGGTTGAAAATGGAATTTGAAAAGTTTAGGGAATAAAATGGTAAATTTTGGCAAAAACAAGGTCAAAAATGAAATTTTGGAAGTTCGGAGGCAAAACGATAAGTTTTGGTGAAATCGGGGTTAAAAATGAGATTTAGGGAAGTTTGGGAGTAAAATGGTAATTTTTGAAAGTTTTGGGGTTAAAGTATAATTTTGGAAAAGTTTTGGGTCAAAATATAATTTTAGGAAAGTTTTGGGGTCAAAATGTAATTTTTAGAAAGTTTTTGGGTCAAAATATAATTTTTTAGAAAGTTTTGGGTCGAAATGTAATTTTGGAAAAGTTTTGGGGTCAAAATATAATTTTGGAAAAGTTTAGGAGTCAAAATGTAATTTTCAGAAAGTTTTAAGGTCAAAATATAATTTTTAAAAAGTTTTAGGGTCAAAATGTAATTTTGGAAAAGTTTTGGGGTCAAAAAATAATTTTGAAAAAGTTTAGGGGTCAAAATGTAATTTTTAGAAATTTTTGGGGTCAAAATATAATTTTCAAAAAGTCTTAGGTTCGAAATGTAATTTTCGGATAATTTAGGGACTTCAAAGCAATAAAACCAAAAAAAGGTGACACGTGGCAGCCCCACAAGCATCCAGAAATCAAGGGATTAATTTGAAAATCTTGAAAAAAAATTTGAACCAATTTTGTAATTAAATAAAAGTTAATTTAAAGAATAAATTAAAACAAATTAAAAATGTCAGGGACTAACTGCATAAATAGGCAAAAAATGACACGTGGCAGACTCTGGTGCAGTCAAACAGTCAAAGGATTAAATTGAAAACTAATTAAAATTACAGGGCAAAATTACAAATAATTAAAAAAGGTAAAAAGGACTAAATTGAAGCAAATGAAAATGCGGAAGGACCAATTATACAAATAGACCAATATTTGAAAACACGCGGATCCTGAGGCGGGTTCGGGTCGGGTCGTATCGGCTCATGGGTTTGTATAAATATTAATTTTCAGATTTTTTTACTTTCATTTTTCCATTTTTCTCAAAAATCAACCCCTTTTCTCTCCCTTTCTCTCTCAATTCATCCCCCCCCTTTTCAATTCCGGCCATGGCTCCGGCAGCTGCCAAGGCCGCGCGTGGGGGCGCGTCGCCGACTTCCCTGCCCTGCTCCGACATTCCGACTATCCTCCGGTCAGACCCAGTCCACGCTCGGCCGGCGCTGAGCTACTACGCCCCTCCGACCATGGTCCGGCCGCCGTCGAACAATACGCGTGGGCGCGCGTGACTGTCTCCTTCGACCATGCATGTCCGTCCGATTCCCGCTGTGCACGCGCCGTCTGCCGCTCCAATCGCCGTCCATGGAGGCCTTCAAAGGTAAGTCTTCTCCTTTCCCTTTCTTTTCTTTATTTTTTTTGTTTTTTATTTGGTTTTTCGAAACCCAGATCTGGAAACATTTTGAAAATCTCCCTTATTCCGATTTAGTATTTTCCTTTTTTTAAAGCTTATTTTATTTTTTAAATCCTTTGTTTTTGGTGTTGTTCGGGTGTTCGAACGTCGTGGAGTGGGGGGTGATGGTGGCTCAGGAGCTCCGACGGTGGCCGCGACGGCGTACGGTGGTCCGGTGACAGATAAGTTCCAGTCCTTTCGATTTCCTTTTTACTATTTATTGTTATTTATTATTCATTGATATTAATATTAATAATAATATTATTATTAAAAGTATTAAAAGCAATCTGTAATGCCATTAATACCATTAGTATCACATTTAATACTATTAATACCTTCATTACTGCCATTAATACTGACATACATGTATTTTAGACCTTTTTAGTACTCCAACAGACAATGAATGAATGCTTAGCCATGCATGAATAGATGTATATTCGAATATGAATTAACCATTTCGGGAAACAAACCTGTGGGTATTGATAGTTTGTTGACTGCTTTGCCTTTTCGTGACTTCAATTCAACTGTCTTGTGCCAATACTGATTCTATGTGTGAGAATTTACTTGGTATCAATTGCAAAGAAAGTTTTGTATTTTGGTTTCAAGGAATCGTCCTTTTTTTTTGAAAAATTCCCCCTTTACAATTTTTAATTCTGGCTTTATAGTCAATTTACAACATCATGCTATTTTGTTGTTTGCCCTTAAATGTTTACCTAACTTGTTTGCTTGTTGCAGGTTTCTTCTAGGCAGTGGTGATGGCAGGACATGGTGAGGCCGATGGTAGCAGATGAAGTCGGTGGGCAGCAGCACGTGAGGGATCAGATTTCAAGGTTTTGACTTTGGGGTTGCAGAGTTGAGTGCTGCTGGTGTCTGGGCTGCAAATGTAATTGGGTCAAGGGTTTGATTTGGGCTACTGTAATTTGGGCTTAAAAACGGGTGTAAATGGGTTAAGGGAAGTGGGCCAAATTGGGCCAAATGTAATTGGACATTGGACTTTTAATTTCTAATGTTTAGTATTTTAATTTAAATTTAAATTTAAATTTAAAGTAAATTTAAATTTAAATAAATTTAAAATCAATTTAACTCCAAATTAAAACCAAAAGTCCAAGCCCGGTCAAAATTGGGCTCCAACAATGCTATTAAGAGATGGAGCATAAATGGGGCCCCAATTGAAAGTGATTATGTTGGCACGATAATGAGTTTATCTAGCATTAACCACCTCAAGTCGGCTAGTAGTAGTAGCCACCTCAAGTATAGCAAATAGCAAGATTTATCTGGCACTAGTAGACCCCAATCAACATCAAGATGAATGTGCACACAACTCCTTTTCAACGTCGTTCGTTGACGCGTTGACAATTTGGAAGTTCTCCTCGAACCATCTCATCTTGACCCGACTACCCCTAAACTTGTTCGGCACTTTCCCCAACAGTTGCTCGCATGTTGGATTCCAATCGGCACTAACAACCGGCCTCGTAACAACATCCCCATCGATCGGTAGATCGAGTTGTAAACTGACGTCCTCAAGTGTAATTGTACACTCGTCGCAAGTGAGATAGAACGTATAATTAAATTAAATAATTTTATAATACTTTCTTAAAATCAAAATAATTAACGGAATCAAATTAAATAAATAAATAATATTTTCTTATAATTGAACGTTGGAGATGCGATTGTCATCCAAACGAATAAGCTGATATGTCATTGAAAATTGAATAAAATAAAATCAAAGGATTTAGACACATTTTTTTTAAAAAAAATTGGGAATTGAGAATTTAGAATAAAAAATCAAGAATTGAAATTTGAGAATAAGAAAAAGAAAAAAATAAATCAGAAATGATAAGTTGAGAATATAGAGTTGAGTGCGGAGAGTTGAATTGAATAAAATGAGAATTATAGGATTTATATATAGAAAAAATAATCGTTTAACTTCTGCTCGTTGGGAAGTTATCGTTAGCCAGAAAACGTGTCTTGCATGGTGCGTTTTCACTAATCTGCTAGAGAAAATACGTCTCATAAAACGTATTTTTAGGAAAGAAAAAAAAATGCGTCTTACGTGACGTATTTTCTCCTACAGATAAGTGAAAACGTGCAATGTAAAACGCGTTTTTTTTCTCTATTAAAACACAACATAAATCGATAAATTTTCAAAAAGAAAATATAGTTTTTCAAATAATTTTTTTGAGCATATACATGTAATTTTGCTATTAATTTGTCTATATCAATTTTTCAAAAATCAAAACAATAAAGATTAAAGAACCAAAAGTATGAACATGCAACGTGTTCATCTTTTAACGAATTTGTTTGTTTGAATTGCCATATATATTTATATATTTGAAGTAATTATCACAAATGAATTCACCTGAAGTTAAATTTAATAATTGAATTTTGGGCGGAAATTAAAAATATTTTTCCTATAAATACTCCTTATCAAACTTATGTCAATTTTTTATATAGTTTATCCACTAGGAAGCATGGGCAGGGTTCATCCCTTCTCATATCGATGTCTTATGTGTATTTGATATGGGTCTTCGTCTGACACACCCGGATATATATGTATGGGACATATCGGAATATGTCAAAAAATAATCGAACACGGTTCCAATACGGTCACGACACGGATGTCTAAAAACGGATACAGTCCCGACATGATGACGATGGATAGAAGCGCCAAATTGAAAAACCCCAGTTGAGAGTGAAAGGTGAAGCAGAGTTTTAGATTTCTTTTTCACTATATTTTTTCGTGAAAGGAATGAAAGGGTGAAAATAGAGTTTTAGATTTCTTTTTCACTATATTTTTTCGTGAAAGGAATGAAAGGGTGAAAATAAAGTCGAAAGTTTTAGAATTTTCTTAAATGAGATGAAAGATATATTTTTTCTCTGACAAATTTGAAACAGTCCAAGGCTTATTTGAGCTATTTGTAATTAATTTAAAATATTGTATTGGATAGCTTTTTTGGTTTATTATTGTGGGCAGCCCAAGGCTTGTCCGGAGCTATTTGTAAATTGATTTAAAATATTGGGTTGGATTTTTTCAATATATATATATATATATTTTTTTTTATTTTTATTTTTTTTTGTCTCTTGTAGTATCTGTGTTCTCGTATTTTAAAAATTATCATGTTACATTGTTCGTATCGTATCGTACCCGTATTATGTATTCATGTCCATGCTTAATAGTTTATCCATCAGTTCACTCGCACAAAAATGATGAAGATAGTTCTTACCCATATCTTACTCCTGCAATGCGTTGAAGGGAAAAATGCTGTTGAGAGAAAAACTACATTTCTCAAGAGGTTGAAGTGAAAGGAAAATGCTTGATGGTTGCGTTAACTGCTTATGAGGCTTTTCTCAAGAGGTTGAAGCGAAAGGAAAAATGCTTGATGGCTACTTTGACTACTTAAGAGGCTTCTGGAAACTTAAAAAAAAGAAAAGGAAGAGGAAGAGGCTTGTCGGTGGAAGAAGACAGGGCTACAGAGGTGTCGAGTATTCGTTGATAGGCAGACCATTGCTAGGAGGTTGTTGGTCGAAAGGTTAGCCACTGAAGATCTCGAGTAATGGAGGGAGTTGTGATAGGCGTCAGATCAATAGCAGAATTGAGGGAGGTCAAGTCGATTCACGGGCTTGGTAGGTGCGGTCAACTGCAAATCTTCAGAACTACAAATGTCGAGCAAACCAATGCTATAGCAATGCATGCAAGTTGGTATCCAGTACTACCAATAGGTTTATCCTAAGTGATCATAGCAAAATTTCTGAGTAAATAATAGATCAATTTTGTAACTGTAAGTACAAAAGTCTTTTTGTCTAAGTGCAAGAGTCAAAATCTAGAAACATGAACCCGCACGAAACTGCTCATGGGCTTGGACACCTGTTTAGGCCCAAAAATTCATCCAAAAAATGAGAGAGTTTAGATAAAATATGAAGCCTGAAAAATGAGTTTAAGTAAAATTTAAAGTTTGTTTTTTATATGGGTTGGGACTTGGGCAAGATTTTTTTGACCCGAGTCTAACTCGATCCGAATATTATGTTATAAAATAATATTATATTAATTATATATGTCATAACAATAAATATCTCACAACAATTAAATTCATTGCTCAATACCTAAAAAAACTTAACCAATCAAAAATATAAAATTTTAAAATTTATATTTAATACAATAAAAATTTATTGTATTTATTTGTCTTTTTTTAATATAATAAAACATTTATTATATTTATGGTAGTTTTTTAATATAAATACTTTTTAATGTATTTTTAATGGGTTAGAAAACTTTCATTTTAGTATTTTTTAGTGCATTTAGTGTATTATATTTATTTAAAAATTTTAATTTGAAATAAATATTAATTTAAAAAATCAAATATGAACGGGTCTAGTCAGACCAAGGTTTACTTTTTTTTTAATTGAGTCAGATTTAAAGAAAAAATAAACTCATTTTTCGAACTAGATCAAAACTTAAAAAATAATTTAAATACCCTACATAGACCCGTCTGAACCCAACACATGAGCAATACTCAAATCAAAGTATGTGTATATGAAAGTATAAAGATACCAAATAAATAAAACTTTTGATTGGTATTATTTGTTCTCTTGCAAATTTCATGATATGTTTGGTTGATTTGGCCCTATTAAATTTAAATTTGAACTCAACAAGTGGTTTTTAGTAAAAAAAAGAATGTTGTTCATCTAGGGGTCTCAGTTCGAGCGTTTGTGTGTACAAGATGTGTGTGCATTGTCAATAAATTAAAAAAATATAAACAGATATTATCATATAATCACATAAATATATTAAAAAAATCTAAATCTCCAATTGCAATAAATTTCTCGTATCAAAGCTGGATTGGAGTGTGATTTATTTGATTATGTTTATGTCGATTCACACAACTTTGTGGCTTTTCATGATTACTATTCATTTATAATATAAATAATATATCTATACCGATATTTTACTTATCTTTTTAATACATTAATTATATAAAATTATTTTTTATTAAAAATAAAAATAATTAACTACGCATATTCATGTGCAATTCATGTGACATAAGAATACTAGTAAAAAAATAAGTACAGCTTGTGTCAAACATATTTTTAACTAGAAGTGATCATGAGTCATAGGCCCGATCTTGAGAGTCGTTCAGAGGCGCGGCCGTTTAGGACCCAAGACTAAAAATATTCAAATTTTTATTTTTTTAATTTTTAAGAGGCTCAAAATTTTTTTTTACTTTTACAGGTCAATTTTTTTTTAATTTTTAAGGGCACAAATTTTTTTTATCAATTTTTAAGAGACCTAAAATTTTTTTTCTCCAACTTCTATTATTTAGCCTAGGGCCTCAAAAATATCAAGAATGATTGAGTCGGATCGAGCCGGGTTTAAGTCGGGCCTCAACAAAATTTTAAGCTTGTTTTCTATGCTTGGGTTCAGCTCGACCCAAAAAATGGGCTTGAAAATTTACTCAAGACTGCTCGAATTATAATAGTTAAGTCCAAGCATGCTCCAATCTATATTAAAAAAATTTAGATTATTTTATTGTATAAATAATTTTTAAAATATAATATATCGAATACACTAAAAAATATTAAAACAACAAATAAATTAAAAACGAAAGTCTTTATATTAAAATTGTTACAACTATTCAAAAAAATTGTTACAACTAAAATAATAGCAAAATTAATATTAAAATAAAAATTTTATAATATCCAAATAATATTAAAAATAAAAGCTAAATAATATTAAAAATGGAAGCGAAACAACATAATAAACAGCTGCAGAACAACAACAAAACAACATAAAAAATAGTACCAAAACAACACAAAAAACAACACCAAATCAACAACAAAAAAACCCTGCAAAATGTAATAAATTATAATTTGAATTTATATATTTCATATATTATAATATAATGACTTAATAAATTATTTTAATAATTTATTATTATTTAAGTTTACATATTTCATGTACCATAAATTAGCAAATTTTAATATCATTTAAGTACATATTTTTTACTTTACAACATCAAATTTAAAATAAATTTTTTATTTTCTTAAAATTACTTTTTAATAAAATTCTAAAAACTTAAACTTTTCAAAAATAATTTATTCACATAATTTTCAATCTTAATAAAAACTAACTAGAATCACATTTTCATATTTGAGGAAAAGTAATTCCCAAAAATAATAACATTCCCATAAAATTTGATATTCTTTTAGCAAATCAAACATTAAAAACATTCTTTCAAGTGATTATTGGCATTAACGTATGTGATCTGAATATATTTTGATTATTATTTTATTTATTTGTATTTTGTAATAATTTGATTTAATTATAATTATATAGATATATGGATTATAGCAAGGGTGTAGTCGAAGGGACAGGTAGTAGCCTTAATCCCAAAATGATAATTTTATTTTGCCTTTTTAATCCCTTCAAATTTTATAAAATTATGAATTAATATAATTATAAAATTTTATAAAAAATATATATAATGAAATGGTAAAATTATAGTTTGCCCGCAAAATTTTAATATTCATTTTTCCCCTTAAATAAGATTTTAATTTTATCCTAAATTATAAATATAATTTTGATTGTGCATTGTATTGATTGATTCCAATTATAATTATAAGAATGTATTATTTATAATTGTAAAAAACAATAGTTAAATTTGAATATTATAATTATTATCTATAACATATTCTTTATCCAAAAGAAGATATTCATTACCTTAACCCACATTACTTATAGAGATGATGAATTTGAAAATGTAAATTTAGTCAACCCATTATCTACGTATTTGTAAAATGGAAAAAATTGCTTATTTGATTTAGATATTTGATAAGTCTAAATATCATTTAAACCAAACTAATATTACGACAATATTGTTTGAATTTAATCAAAATGGTAAATATATTCAAATATTAAAAAAATACTTTAATTTTATAAAAAAAATCATTTTAATTATTTATTTTTTTATTCTAAATCATCCAAACTTAAAAAACATAAGAGAAAGGTTTTCAAATTTATTCTCTGTGCCATTTTATTCCTTTCTTTCCTTCTTGATTAGTCGACGGCGATGTCAACTTTAATGTTAATCGTCGATCGCCAGTATTCCTTCACCTTAATTTTTTATATTCAATTCTTTTTTTTATATTTTGGTTTTTTTTTTTAATTTTTATTTGCCTTTGTAGCATGTTTTTTTTTGCTTTATAGCACGTTTTTCCTCTACCTTATGACACACTTTTGACTTATGATAAGTTTTCGTCTATATTTGTGGTAGATTTACATTTGTGGATAGTTTTCTCACAAACTTGGCACTGATTTGCGACTATTTGTGGTCTTTCAGTAGTTTAATTCCCTTTTGTGGTTCGTTTGCCGATACAGTCAAATCTGTTTTGCGAAACAGCTTGCAAGATTGTTGGTTTTGCTCACCACTCCTACTTCGATCCTTAAGCGTATAGGTGGATAGAGACAATGAATTTTGTTTCCTGCTTCCTTTCTCCAGTGTTACATTTAATTCCTGTCGTTGCAGCTCACTGGACATGTTTTGCTGGTATGATGTTTCATTTTCTATTTTTTTTTAGTTTCTCTTTGTTTTGTTATTTTTCTGTTACATTTTAATTTCGTTTGAAATGTTTCTCTATTTTAATTTATAATAAATTCAGCCGACATATTATTAAAAAAAATTTACTTTTTTTGTCAAATCATCCCAAATGGTTGAGAAAATTAATATTTTTCAATTTTATTGATGTGACATACATGTGGATGACACATTAATATTTAATTAATTTATTAAAAATTTATAAATTCAAAAAAAATTATAAGAATTATTTTTAAAAAATTAAAAATAATTAAAATTATATAAAATATAATAAAATAAATATTTTTTAAATTTGAAAAAATAATTAAATGTTGACATATTATCCATGTGGATGCCACATCAATAAAATTAACAAATATTAATTTTTTTTATTTTTTTAAGTGGTTTGACATAAAATGTAAACTAAAAAGTTAAAAAAACAAGAAACTAAATAAAAAGTTAAAATTATTTTTATATATATAAAGTTAGAGGTTATGCCTTCCAAATACACAAATTAAATGTTTAAGGGTGTTAAAAAAACTCAAACTTTTTTAAAAAAGTAATTAAGCTCTTGTTTTTTATCACTCAATTATATATTTGAATTTTAAAAATGCATCAAAAGACCCTCAAACTTTTTCAGAAAAGCAATTAAGCTCCTACCATTTTTTTTGCAATTAATTGTGTATTTGAACCGCCAAAATGTATCAAAAAAAATCCTCAATTTTTTTTAAAAGCAACTAATCCCTTGTTTTTTCTACATTCAATTGCCAAAATGCACCAAAAAGACCATTTAATCGTTAACTTTATCAATTGACCATTATAACTAACTATCTCTAATTTTTTTCCAGTTAAAACCATCACGTTTCACAATCACGGTATGATATGTGGCAAAAGAAATGATAAAAAATAAAATTCAATAAAAGTTATAAAAATATTAAATTTTAATAAAAATATAATATTAAAATTTTATTGAAAATTATAAAAAAATTATAAAATATAGAAAAATATAGAAAAAATAAAAATTTTATGAAGTTGTAAGAAATTTATAAAAAATGTAAAGAAATATAAAATTCTTAAAATGTATATATAAATTATCATATAAAAAAAGTATTTTATAATTTTTCTATAATGTTTATTTAGTTGCATTTTTTTTATCATTTTTCGCTATATGCTACGTTGTGTTGCGATATGTGATAACTTTAATTAAAAAAAACTTAGGGTTGTTAACTTTAATGGTCAACTGTTGTTAAAAAACCTTTTTGATGCATTTATATTTTTTTATGATTTTTATAAATTATTACAATTTTTTATATATTTTTAAAAATTTTATATTTTTAATAAAATTTAAATATTTATTATATTTTTTATTAAAGTTTAATAATTTTTATAACTTTTACTATTTTTTATTTTTATAATTTTTTACTACATGTCACGTCGTGATTGTGCATAGAATGGTTTTAATTGAAAAAAATTAGGAGCGATTAACTTTAATAGTCAACTGTTAAAGTTTACGGTCAAAAGACTTTTTTTATACATTTTGACAATTGACTGTAAAAAAAGAGAGCTTAATTACTTTTTTTTAAAAAATTTGAAGATTTTTTTTTATGTATTTTAATAGTTTAAGTATCCTATTAAGTGCAAAAAAAAAACTTAATTATTACTATTTTTAATTTGAAAGCTTTTTTATGCATTCTAAAAGCCAAGTACCTAATTGAATTAAAAAAAAAACATAAACTTAATTATTTAAAAAAAAAAGTTTAAAGGTTAAAACACAAGAGTAAATGTAAGTTGGTTAGAATCCTACCTCTAATGCGCACACACACACGCCCTTAAGGTATTGTTGGCTACGGCAAATCCTTAATGATCACAACATTCCCCAAAGACATTATTCTAGTTGCAAAGGAAAAACACTCTATTATATCTACATATTTAGAGCAAACCTCGTGTCTTTCTATACATTTTGCTTCAAAATCAGAACCCACTCCCAGTTTTAATCACAAAAAACCAGCCTATACAATCTAGCATTTATTAAAACCCAGTTCATGATAATTATCAAACCAAAACGAAATTACCTTGCAACACACGCTCACTTACCGGCCTTATTGCGAGACCCGACCCTGTGTTGAATCCGGCCCGCTTCTACCCATTTCCTCCCCACCCGACACCACCAATCCCGAGTAAACTGGCACTGGACCCGCATTTCTAACTCCATAATATATAGGTTGTTTCACACCATCAGGAGCCACTCTTAATGCGGGATCATAAGGGTCCACGTGCGTTACTGGCCTGTATGCTTGACCCACACCACCAACCGGCTGATGATACCCAACCGGTATTTGACCCGTTGACATTGGATACTGCTGCACATACTGTGGCCGGATTTGAACAGGTTGAACCTGCGGATTTTCGGGTTGAACCGGACCCGGAACATAATATACAGGTATTTGTTGAGCGGGAGGTACAGAGTAATGGGAACCCGGAATATAGTGCCACATAGGACTACCCGAATATGTCGTTGGCTGTGAAACGGATTGCTCCACCAAGCTCTCTGTTTGATTCTGCTTTGACTGAAAACCCGGTTCGGGGTTATCTGGTTTAGTCTTAACCGGTGGCAGATCTGGCATTGAAGGTACAACAACTGGAGCTGATGAGGTGGAACAAAAGGGCGATGAAGAAACAACCGGGGTCGGCGAACCCGGGTCCAAAACCGAGACATTCTCGTGCAAGAGCTGACGTGTACTTAATTTTGGGCCACGAGGTTGGGCCTCATCGGAGTTATCCAACCCGAATAAATAATCGGGTACCTCCGACACAATCGAGGAAACCTCGGAACGGCCACGTTCGAGCCCTGATGCATTGGCTCCACTGTTAAGAGCGTCTAGGAACCAGTGCTCACGATTAACCGAACCGTCCAAAAGTGAGCTGATGCTACTGGTTCGTGAGTCATCGCCTTTAGAGAAAAGAAAAAGCCGCAGCCGAGCTAACCGAGGGTTATGATTCTGTGCTAGCCGATCATATTCTTCCATCATATTCTCCAGATCCTCATCGGTCGTCACTGAAATCAACGCGTCAAGATCCTCGTTTGGAAGCTGATACTTAACAGTCACGTTCGCAATTCCTAACCACAAAACAAAAGTAAGATCAGATTAAAATCAAATATGAAGTCATGAAAAAAATCCATTCTCTTTTGTTGTTGGATTACCTGCGAGTTTAGAGAGCTTGGTGAGGAGGGCTGCGAAGGAGGTGGAACGATGGATGGCAACGATGCGGGTATCGCCGCCAACATAACGGAGCTGATTATCATGTGGACGAGGGAGGATCTTGCCGCCGAAACTGCACATGAACCGTACACGGGCATCATGAGGAGCATGGTGCTCGGAGCGCGGAGAGGAGGCGACAGAATCGGTGGTGGAGTCCAACTCTGAGAGGTGGTGCGACGACATGTTGATGAGGTGGTAGTTACCTGTTGCTGCTATAAGCACAACGGTTAAAAGAAAAGTGAGGCGGAGTGCGTTGGATTGTCCGTTGAAGAATGTCTTAGCTTTTGAAGGCTGAATTAATCAGGGGAAGTGGCTGTGAGAAATGAGATATGACAGAAGAATCGGGACCCTTGTTTTGGGTAGTCCTACAACCGTTGACCACACATGCTCTTTTTTCAGTAATTTAAAGTGGGTGGTTGTGGGCCGCTCGTGGGATTGGAAAGGGACATGAAAGGAAATTGTTCGTGGAATGGGCCTTCTTTGAGGCATAAAATAAAATTAAAGAATGACCCCACTCGACAGGCCAGATGGTTTTAAACCACAAATCAGCATTTACATGATGATTTTTACGTTAATTTTTATTAAAAAACCATGCACTTGCCATATTTGTTACGAAAAGTAGAATTTTTTTTATGAATTACAAACATTAATTAGTATGATTTAAATTCAAATTATACTTAAAATTTTTTTCCATAAAATTAATATATGGGTGGTGAAAATAATTTTTATTTAAATATGATATATTTGTGTCCTCATTTGATTTATTACCCTTATATAAAATTATTATTATAAGTGGATCAAATATAAATTCTTTGCTAAAATTTTAATATTTAATACATTGCTGATATATAATTTTATGAACTTCAATAAATTAAATTATATATCTTTTAAAGTTTTAAAAATTAAATTCACTTACATGCATTTCAAATAATTTATTAAATTTAAATAAATATAAATCTTTTACTAAAGAGTTAATATTTGATATATTTTCACGAAAAAAATATTTGATATATTCAAGATAGTTATTCAAATATATATGAGTTAGTTGCTAATAGTAGCTAACCCATGACGTTAATTTTGATTAATAAACCATCCACTTGCCATATTGTTGCTCATGATTTAGACAAATAATTGGGTTTTTAAATATATAAAATAAAATCTTGCATGTATGATCAAGGTAATGTATAAAATTATATATTATAAATCAATCAAATATAAACCCTTTGCTAAAATGCTAATAATTTACACATCAATTGCGTATTATTTTATACATTATCGATCAACTAGAAGTTAACATTATCATCTAAAGTTTTTACAAATAAATTTACTTGTGTTCATTTTAAATAGTTGTCATAATTTTATATATCAATAATATATAAATTCATAAATTAAAAATATTTGATACACTGTTAGTGGAATTTAAAAATTTTACAAAATAAAGTTGGGTCTATATAAAATATAGTAAAAAAATAAAAAATATATATATAAAAAAATGAGACATGTGGCAAATTTATAACATTATTTGTAGAGTTAAAAAGGTGTATTGTTCCTTTATATATAAATTTTGTATGAGTATTTGTTATATTGATAATGCATATTTTTATTTTACAAATAATTTTAAAAAAATTGATATGTGTTTTTTTTTCTAAATAATTATTTTTAAATATTCTTTAACATTATTTGTAGAGAATATTCTCATAAACTTTTACTAAAGAGTTAACATGTGATGCATTAAGGATGTATAATTTTATGGCTTAAGATAAGTAATCATCTAAAAAAAATTAATTTTTTCACTTTTTGACCAACCTTTTCTACCGACGATGATCACACAGATTCCCGAGAATCAGACACAGAAGGTGAAACCCAGTTGGCCGAGGTCCGGCCGGACCCGGTTAGAAAGGGGTCTCAACTAGAAAGCAGTGAAATCAGACACTAAATCTAGTCTTCAAAACCTTTACCTATTTTCAGGCAAATAGCAAGCGATTCGTGACTACTGATAAATCACGGCCAGAAAAGAATAAAAAGACGAAAACAACATCAATCCACCCAAAAACGCCACGACCAATCGAATCTAATACCATCTGGAAACATAAAACAAAGTATTCGCGTCTCCATCTATCCTCAAGGATCAAACTTGAATTTATATGATGATGAAATGACAGAAGATCAAATACCCAAAACCAATCAAAAAGGAAGATCAAACATACTTACCAGTTATAAATGAATTGAGGAAGGAGGTGTGGGCCGGCAGCAATAACTTGTCCCCAAACTTTTTCACAGAACGGAGTTGAAAGTGCAGGGATTGGATGCAGGGATTGGAATGTTTGGGCAGCGGGCAAGGCAACTACATGCTGCTGTGGGGCCTGGATGTTACTGTCAGATAGTAGGCAGCAACGTGGGCACGAGTCAGCTCCCTTTTTGTCCCTGAGTTAATGCTATCCTCACGGACTCTCGTCTAATATTTCTTTACTGCCCAACCCTGTATTATTTTATTTTTTATATATGGACGTGGCCGAAAAGTTGCATGGAATAAATTGACAGGGAGTGTTTGGTTGGTAAATGGTAACCTCATTTTCCAGGTTCCAATGTACAAACTCATCTTCAGCTTCTAATATGATCTTATTATAATTGGGATAATTTCAGTAATCCCTAATCTTTTACATGATTTTACATTAGCTTGGTAATACGAGAGTTGTGACAATTATAAGAAGGAATTGTAAAATTACATGCCAAATTTTATTTGAAATTTATTTTTTGTGAAATACTTTCATTTAATTTTTTTCGAATTAATTTAATTTAGTAAACATAAAAATATATTTATAAAGTGCACCTTATAATTTCACAAAAACAAAATATTTGGTAAATATATCATTCTTTAAAAATAATACTATATTCATAAAAAAATCCAAAATATTTTACCCATTCGTGAAAAGAGAAATATGTAGAGTTATCAAGTATTTTCCTTTCATTAAACATAAAATGTTTCATGAATTAACACTTTTTTTTTACTTGTTCAACATTTTTTTATATATTAAGTAATCAACTATTTTAGTACTTATCTTATTACAACTTTTTTTAGTACTCTTGAAATAAGCTTTTCCTCATAGTTTTAACTTATAATCGCTTTGATTTTAACTCTATTATGGCCAGTAAATAAAGCAATCAGAACCGTGGTTCCGAGGGAAGGGAGAGGCGGCAGAACATAGGCTTGAAGCATTGAACATGACTTAAAGTATATTTGATGATAAAATTCCAAACCCAATTTTTTAAAGGTCTGGCCTAGTAACCTTATATAAAATCCTTCCAAGTTTGGCCACTGCTTGTCTGCCAATGGTCATTAATTAAGAACACTCGTTATAAGACTGTAAATGAATCGAGCTTGAACGAGCAAATTTTTATTTATGTTCGTTTGTTTATTTTTTAAGTTTATTCATGTTCAGTTTGTGTTCGTTAAGAATTTCATTTTTTTGTTCATGTTTGTTTATTTAAAATTATGTGTGTTCATGTTCGTTTGTTTAATATTCATTTAACTTAATTGAACATGTTCACGAACAATATTAATGAATAATAAACAAACAAACAAACAAACAATAAGTGCATACACTGATATTATTTTAATATTTATATAAGAAAATATCATCAATAATTATACGAGCCAATAAACGAGCTTTTAAACGAGTTTGTTCGTGAACATAAATGAATCAAACACACCTCTTTTTGTGTTCGTTCTTTTATTAAATGAACATATACATTTTGTTCATACTCGTTTATTTAACTTAGTAAAAAAACATAAACGAACGTTATACGAACAGTTCGGGAACAATTTATCGAACATTTTGTTCATTTACACTCCTAACTAGCTACTAATATTCTTGAAAGCTTGTGTTCAAGAAGGTTTGGACATATTTTACGATGAAAAAGAAAGCGGTGGACAAAAATATTAAGTTCAAAAAATGAATTTAAACAATAAATTGAACTATTAGAAAATCATTTAAAAAAATATTAGAGTTGACAAAGTGAAGTATTAAAAGTTTTCTTAAATAAGTTTTTGTCATTGTATCTAATAAAAATTTGTACATCAAGGCTTAAGGAGACGATCCTTCGCAATAACCCTCTAGGAAGGTGCTTGCATTTTACGATCAACTCAAATTGAAGTTTATTGTTTTCAAGCTTTCAACCCAATTATCTTTCTGTTCTTCTTGAATAATCGAGTGCATAGAGAGTAAGCTCTACCTCAATGAACTGAAAATAGGATAAAAACTCTAGACTCCTAAGGAGAGTGTTTATACAAACCCCTTTGTATTCCTAAAGCCAAAAATAATTTTTTAGATCCAAATTATAACTATTAGATGATTGCAATTATATTTCCTCCTAATTTAAAATCCAAACTCAAGAAAAATATACTTTATTGGAGTATCAGAAAAAAAATTACCTAATTAATTCTAATTAGATGATTTATATAACTTAATTTTAATTCCATTAAGATTATGACGACTCTACCATATTAGAATTTTTGTGTAAATTTATTTAATTATTCGAATATAATTAAACTATGAAAACTGCATAATTTAACTTTCTCTTTGAACTCAATTATTTAATTTACTTTCGAATTAAATAATAATTTAAAAAATTATATTAATCCTAAGTCATCTCTTATCTTTTTGAGAAAATGCATTTACTGCGAATAGTAATTCATGCAATTTATTTCTTATTCAACATCTTTTTCTGTTTATTCAAAGTTCTTATTATGCAATCCGATAAGAGTTACAATAAGCTAGAGAATGGACTAATTAGACATATATAATTAGAGCTAAAATAATTTGTAACTAAGTTTTAACTCTTCGTCTATTAATTACAAAGTTATTAAGTCATGGAGTCAATCCACTAAAAGTATCATGACTGGATTTTTCATTATATACTATTACAAAAGCTACTAGATTAAGTTTTTGTTCAATGATTTGTCAAATGTGTATTACCCTCATAAGATATTCATGATCCCTTTAGGTGAAATTTTTTTACCTAATTTGGTCTATTATATCTCATGGTCACCATTGTACCTTTCACAGTTAGAATGATCAATACTCATATTAGTAATGATAAAATCATTTTTCCTAGACAAATGACTCTTAATCATGTTCCATTTTCATAATTCATACAATGCCAAGAAGAAGATATCATTTACTCTTTTTATTTAGTTATGATTCCACTATTGTAAGTGAGGTCATGCCATGAATAAGTCATATACCAACATACTAACTTTCAGCCCACAATTTTGAGAGCATAGATTTTCAATATATCAAAGCCATGAGTTATACACACATGCTCATTCTTTTGCACAGAAATTAGGCAAGTGACACTATTAACGCCACAAGTAAATATAGTGTGATAGGCTTTTCCATATTAGGAATGTAACAACCTGTTTTCAATGGTATCGAAAATATTATTAATTTAATATTTACAAGTAATTAGTAGTCATATTGAATTTAGGTTAAAAAATTTAAATGCTTGAGCCTTCTAACAGGTTGAGGTCGTGTGGTTCATGAAGTTCCTAAAGTCTATAGGTGTACATAGTCGTGTGGTCCACACGCCCGTAAGAGAGACCGTGTGGCCTTAAACCTACACACGATTTGCCTTGATTCACTTGGTAAAAAACACACACCTTTCACCGCGAGTCCGATCAATTTTCCTCGCGCTCGATTTTGGTCCAGTTCACCAAAATTCAGTCCTTCAAACGACACTTACACACGAATTAATGGTTGGTTTCAAGATTTGACAAGATAGTCAAAAGATTTAGCAAGGACCATAAAAGATTGATTAATCAAATGAAAGATTAATGTTGGATAGTAATATTATGAAAATACGAGATCTAATAATTGAAAACGAGACGTACTTACCGTTTCTTGGCAAAGCTAAGGATGTTATTGACGACAATTGCAAACTTGATAGAAAACAATTGAACTGGGACGATTTGATTCAAGAAGACAAAATAATTAACAGCAATTAGGATGAAATTTTGGTGTAAAGAAAAGAAAAAGAAAAGAAAAGGAGAAGAAATAGAGAGATGAAGAGAAATTTTACTACTATTTGAAAAGTGACAAACCTAATCCAAATGGGAAAAGAAGGGTTAAATAATTAGGGTTTGAAACCCTAGAGGCGGCAAAGGTAAATATCCCAAAAACTTGGTCGAAAAAATAAAAGGAATGCATTTGGGGAAGGCATAGCTCAAACCTTGGATTTATTAGGGTGGGAAGCTAACTCTTAACCATTAGGCTTGATACTTATTTCTTATTAAGTCTCAACTTCTGACCGTATACATTTTAGGTGTGACTTTTGCCTTAGGTTGATGAAAATAAAAGGAAAAGAAATGGGAGGAAGGGAGCTCAAACTTGGGTTTTTAGGGAGAGACTCTCTAACATTTAGCCATTAAGCCTAAATCAATTCTAGTTTATTCATTTTAATTAATTCCCTTTTATTTGGGAGTGTGACTAGACCTGATCATGGGCCGGGCCACCCGACCAGACCTAAAGGTCCGCCCAAAAAATGGGAGGGTTTGGACAAAAATATAAGCTCGAAAAACGGGCTTGGACAAAAAATGAGGCCCATTTTTTAAATGGGTTGGGCCTCGAGTAAGAGTTTTTTGGCTCGAGCTCGGCCCGACCCGAATAAATTAACTATTTTTAATAAAAAATTATATTGTTGCTTTGGTGCTGTTTTTTTGCTGTTCTGGTTGCTTTTTTTCTATTTTGGTATTGTGTTTTTACTATTTTAGTTGCTGTTTTGGTTCTATTTTTTTTACTATTTTGGTGTTGTTTTTATTGTTGCTATTTTTTCTATTATTTTTGCTGTTGTTGGTTGTTTGGATGTTATTTTTATGCGTTTTTATTATTGTTTCGCTGTCTTTTTTAATATTATTTGAATATTGTAGAACTTATGTTTTATTATTAATTTTTCTACTACTTTTTTTGCAACTATCTTAATATAAAAATTTTTTAATGTATTTTTAATTTGTTTATTTTTTAATGTTTGTTTTAAAATTTTTAAGCGTATTTGATATATTATATATTTTTTAAATTTGTTGTACATAATAAAATAATCTAAAAAAATTAATATGTGTTGGGTCGGGTCAGGCTCGAGCTTGACTTCTATAATTCGAGTCGGGTTTGGACAAAATTTTAGGCTCATTTTTTTGGCCGGGCCGAACTTGAGCCTAGCAATTGGCCTAAAAATTTGTTGAAGCCCAACCCGAACCCGACCCATGATCAACTCTAGGTGTGACAATATCATATTTCAATATTTTTATTTGCTTATTTGATTTTCTACACGTATAATATTCAACATAAGTAATTTTTTAATTTAAAAATGTAATAATTCAATTGAACAAAAGTCATTTGATGATTTTATCCATTAAACTTTAATTCTTTAAAAATAACAAAACTAAATGTCTAAGATTAAAAAAATATATAAAAAAAACAGTGTGAAACGTAGAAGCATAATTAAACCTTTTATATAAAACAACTACAGCAATCACTCTCCATGTTAGAAAAAGTTGGCAAAAACCCAAATTTTAGGTGCCACTTTATCGGTCAACTCTGAAAAAATAAACGAATTTTCTAACTACGTAGTACCGATCTATATATTTTGGATACAATATAGTCAATTTCGCAATACTTAGAAGAAGCACATCCATACAACTTGAAAAATAAATATGAAGAAATGCTCCTTGCTGTCTTGTTCTAGTTTGAAAGAGAGGGTTTGAGGATGAACCCTAAGTTTGACTCTTTTTTTTGGTTATTGATTTGGTGGGGTTGCTGTATGGTTTCCATAAGTTTTTCTATGTTTTTAAAAAAAATCTTTTTATATGTTTTGATCATATCTGTTTTTTTAATATAATGCTTATAACTACTTATAATCCCTCCCTAACTCATAAATAAGAGGATAATGTACTTCAGCGCACTCAAATTCATGTCATCTTACACTAGCAACGATACTCATAACAATCAAATTAAGACTCAATTAATTATAAATTTTAGCATTTCAAATTATAGCAACCACATATATTTTTTAATATTGTAATTATAAAAAAAATCATCCTTGGTTATGGCGATTTTAGTGCTAAATGTTTAGCAAAGTACTTTATACCACACTCGCTTTATTCAATAACTTAGTCATGGCTAAATGGTTAATTGCTTGCGTCATTCTCAGTTAAACCTAAGTTCAAATCCCCCATTTTTCTTTTCTCATATTTGCTTTTTAATTAAATGTTTTTAAATTTTAATTTTTTTCATTATTTTTAGTAAATGTGATTTTTATATGTGAAATATTTATTTTTTCACTTACATCATAAATATGATAGATTTTAATATTATAAATCAAATATTATTGTGCATATTTATATGTAAAATATTTTAAATATTATTATTTTTAAATGTGAAATATTTTAACTAATTACTTCAAATACACGTAAAAAAAATATAAAATACTAGACTTAGTTTTCATTTTTGGTAGCGTTAGGTTGGGTTAGCTTGGAAACATGGAGGCAGGCTATGTGGACCACTCCTTATCATGGATTCAATGGCCATCACTGCCTAATCATATTGTATGCTTTTACATTAATAAATATCTATGCGCTGATGATACACATGCCGAGGACCTCCATCATTATTGCTGCATTTCATCATTTTTGAATTCAAATAACCAAGTTGAATTTTTAAATGAAAACACAATTTTTTATTCATAAAAAAATGCGGTTACTTTCTGGCCATTTACGTTGACTGCTGATTCCTTCTTCTATATCCGACTTTTCCACCTTATTTTTTTCCTCCCATCGAAGTTAGTGGCGAAATTAAGAGATGGGGAGGTTTCGATCCCTAAAATAAAAAATTTTCATATGATCTCTTTAAAATTTTTAAAATTTTAAATTAATAAAAATAAATTATATTTTTAACTATTTTAAAAACTACAAATTTAATTTAATTCTTTTAAAATTATAAATATATAATTTATTAAAATAATAAATTTATATTTTTCGATCATAAAATTATAATTTAATTTCCCTATAATATTTTTTTTTTTGTGTTCAAGCCTGAATTTGGAGTTCACATTCATTAATTGACATTAAAAGAATAACTCAGCCTATCTTGTTGACTTGCTTATAGGTGGACCACAAAATATTACCTGTCATCATCTTATGTCCTTTGATTAAACCCTAATTTTAAAATAATAATAATCATCACAATAAAATATATGTTTCTGATCATTATAGTTGAGTTGAGTGACTATTAATCATTAAATGTAACTTTTCTTTTTAAAATTTATTTCTCTTTTCAATGGCATATTTATCACTACTCATTTGATATAAATCAAATTTCAATCCCATTCACTAAATAAGTGTAATAGTTCAATTTGCTTAATTGGAATCACCAGCAATCAGCATTAATTTCATCCGAAAGAAAATTTTCTTTTTGCTAATTTTGATGAATGATGAAAATTTTAGTAGTTAATATCAATTTGATTTTTATTTTTACTAGCTAAATTTGGTTGTTAGTTTTTAAAAACGGAAATGTTAATTAAAAATTATTTTTTAATGATATTGATGGTGTAATTTACATGACAGTTTATATATGTTTGTCGCTATTTATCTAATATTTACGTCAACATATAATTTAAAATTTAAAAAAACAAAAAATAAAATTCATAATTTTTTTAAAAATTTTCTTGAAATAGATGTGAATAGTTACAATATTAAGAAATAATTAATTTTTTTTCGAAAGATAAATAGTGAAAATTGATTCTTTCGAAAAAGACTCAAAACTAAATTAAAAAAGAAGTAAGAACTAAATAAAAATAATGCATTAAATATAATGATCTAAAACGGATCCCATCATAAATTATAATCAATTTTGCTTTCGTATATATGGTTTTCCTTTTCTTGAGCTGCAGAAGAATCTTTATTTATAATGGTATCTTTTCCTTCCTTCCTAGTTTTTCTTATACAAAGTCATCTTGTTGCCTTTCACACCCTCTATTCTACTATTCAGCTGTTCACACTTCACATCATCCTTCCCAATATAACTGTAAGCTCTTCTGTATTTTCTGTTTGTCAATATATATATATATATTTCCATTCTTGCTTATGGCCTGCCTTGGTTGAAGAACTCCCAGTTTTGATTATCACTACAAAGTTAAGGTCTTCGTTTTCTGAAAGAAACTTGTAGAATACCGAGCAATTAAACATGACTATTGTTGATGGAGGAGAATCACCTTCAAGGCTTGAGGTTTGTGCTTTCTCTTGTCTTGTTCATTGGAATTATCAATGGAGCTTAGAATAATTATTTTTTAATTTAATTACATGTGTTCTTGACTTGGTTTATTGTGAAAACGAAATCAGGGAAAATTGAGTGCCATGATTGTTTGCTGGATTCTGGGATTTGGATCTCTCATCTCTTGGAATAGTATGCTCACAATTGGAGATTATTATTATAATTTGTTCCCTGTACGTAAACTCTTCTTGCTTTGTGTTTAATGTTCACACTTTAATTTTATATTGACATTATAATTGTCACAAAGATACATTCACTATCATGTTAATTAAACTGCATATTCCAAGCATTAGAAGCCATTGTTCTGTCAATAGTTCAATACATATATTATCAAAATCTCATGAAAATGGGTTCCTGATCTGATGATGTGTATGTTTGCATTTGAAGGACTACCATCCTTCAAGGGTGCTTACTCTGGTTTATCAACCCTTTGCCTTTGGAACAATGTCAATACTGGCATACAACGAATCAAAGATCAATACTAGACGGAGGAACATATTTGGATACTCACTTTTCACTGCAAGTACTCTCATGCTCTTAGTGGTAAAGTCAAACTGCTCCTTTATTTTACACACTCCATCGTCCACTTCATTCTCCAATTAACCTCTATTTTCCCCCATCGTCTCTTTGATAGTTGGATTTAGCTACATCAGGGAGAGGAGGAGTTGGATCTTTCGTTGGTATATGTGTTATTGTTGCTTTTTTTGGAGTTGCAGATGCCTGCGTTCAAGGTGGAATTGTTGGTGATTTGTCTTTCATGCTCCCTGACTTTATCCAGGTTGGTTTTCTTTATCTTCTTTAACACTTAACTAACAGTTGATTTAACGGTTAATTGTTGGTTTTATGATTCAGTCCTTCTTTGCTGGTTTGGCTGCATCTGGTGCCTTGACCTCTGCTTTAAGGCTTATCACAAAAGCAGCCTTTGAAAAGTCTAACAATGGTCTTCGTAAAGGGGCAAGTATGTGCCTTTTCTTCGCTATTTCACAAAACCTTCATTAATTTGGCTTCCATCTATTGGATCATTGAAACAAAAACTCTCTTCTTCTTATTGCAGTGTTGTTTCTAGCTATTTCTACATTATTTGAGTTCCTATGTGTCCTATTATATACATATTTCTTCCCCAAATTGCCAATAGTGAAGTACTTCCGCTCCAAGGCAGCTTTAGAAGGATCAAAAACTGTTCAAGCTGATCTTGCGGCTGCTGGTATCCAAACAAAAGAAGACCATGTAAATACTGACCTTTACCAAATATTTCTCAAAAACTCTTTTCACCTTGCTTTTAAGTTAATACAACTTTTATTCTTTTTTTTTGGCATTTTCACAGCATGAACAGAATGAGAGGCTAAGCAACAAACAATTATTGATTCAGAACATAGATTACGCGCTTGACCTGTTTCTAATATACGTCTTAACCCTGTCGATTTTCCCTGGATTCTTATACGAAAACACCGGTGAACATAAGTTGGGTACATGGTAAGTTTTCATTCTTTCAGTGAAATGACATTTGAAGTTGCTTTACCTTTATACCAAAAGGTCCAAGTATCCACTTGAAGATAAATATGGTAGAATTGATGTGTTTCTAGGTATCCACTTGTGTTGATAGCAGCTTACAATGCGTGGGATCTGATATCAAGATACCTTCCCCTTGTGAAATTCTTGAAGATAGAGTCAAGGAAAGGCCTTACGATTGCAATACTTTCTCGTTTCTTATTGATCCCTGCTTTTTACTTCACTGCCAAGTATGGTGATCAAGGATGGATGATATTGCTCGTATCATTCCTGGGATTAACAAATGGTCACCTTACGGTCTGTGTGATGACTGCAGCACCTAGAGGTTACAAGGTTAGTGCTGGCATAGCCAGTTGCAGTATGAAATTTATGTTAATATTCTAATAAAAACTTGTTCTTTTCTTTTGACAGGGGCCTGAACAAAACGCCTTGGGTAATATACTAGTGCTCTGTCTGTTACTTGGGATATTTGCAGGGGTTTCTTTGGACTGGTTGTGGCTCATTGGTAAAAAGAATGCCTTTTAAAAGATTCAAGGCTTACCTTGTTGTATGGTATTTGACCCCTCTATTCGTTGATGAAGATGGTGGATTTTACTGTAATTCTTGTAAAATCCAAAATATGTCCAAATATCCTCGTTCCAATTATATATATATATATATGGGTTCAATTAACAATTGCTTAGCTTCCTTTTATTTTATTTTCATTCCCATTTTACCTTGATAGTGATACCTACAGTGCTTATTTGGGTTGATTTCCAAGATTTGCATGAAAGTAGAAATGCTTCCCATGCAATTCTTGCTTTGGTTTTCTCTCTCACTAATTTTTAGTTTAGTAATGGGTTTAATGGGTGAAACGGTATACACACGTTTCCTAAATGATTCCAACAACTGCAACAATCTCACCATCCCTCGCACACACAGTTACTCGAATCCGAATTTTTTAGAATAAACGTTATTCTTTTTTTACTGCAACCACTCATTGGGTTTTTCTCTTTTATTATAATTGAGTTGACCCTTTTGAATATTTTATTAACTTCATTCTGAATTCTCAAATTTATTTCTCTATTTATCGGTTAAAAAAGGTTTTTAGGCCGATTTTAATAATTAATTAGGTTTTTAGGTCATTTTTAAAATTAATTAAGAAAATAAGTTGATTTTGATAGAAAGCTCGTCCAATTGGGCGCGCTTTCTCTTTAAATTATATTTCTGTCTTTTTTAATATAATTAATTACTTTGATCATATGGTTAAATACTAGTAGTTTTATCCTTTTAAGTTTCAAGTTTGATTCCTTTCCCACCCACATTTATAGTTTTTTTATTTCATTTTGTTTTAAGTTTTTTTATATTTTTTATTAATGTTTTTAACATATTAATTTATTTGGTTAAATGGTTAAAAAATAATGGTTTCATTATTTAGACCCAAGTTTTATTCCCCTCTTTTAAACACATTTGTAATTTTTATTTCATATTGTTTTAAGTTTTTTTTTATTTTTAATTAATGTTATATTATTATTTTGGGATTGACAAGTAAAGTTGGTAAGATTATGAAATGTTTTCATTTTATGGTATGATACGTGCAAGTGAAAAAAGATGAAAGAAAATGATATATTTGGATTGAAAATTCAGTTGACCGAAACGAACTGTATATTTCTAATTTGATCATGAACTTTATTGATGGATAGTTTCTACATGTATACTTATTAAAAACAGAAACAATAGTAAAAATTAAATGAATGGAATCGATAATAACTTTATGATGGGTTGATTGAGTATTGAGTTTTTAATTTTAATAATCAGATCAATATAAAAGGAAAAATCTGATATACCTAATATTGTTTTATTTTATAACATAGAATCTCCATATTACTATTGCATGGTAATTGCATCCACGTATATACATAATTTGCCAACTAAATATATAAATTACAAACAGGGGCGAAACCAAGGTGGCTGGTAGGGGCCTGGCTCCCCTTAAATGGAAAATTTTTCATTTAGGCCCTTAAAATTTTTTAAAATTTTAAATTAGTAAAGGTAAAATTACACTTTGGCCCTCTAAAATAATAAAATTTTAATTTAATCCTTTAAAAATTACACTTTACTATCGTAAAAATTACAATTTAACTTCGGTCCCCCCTAAAAAAATTTTTTGGCTTCGCTCCTGATTGCAAATGTGTTTAAAAGAGTGGAATAGAACTTGGGTCTAAAATATGAAATTATTATTATTTAACCATTTAACAAAATGAGTTGATATATTAAAAACATTAATGAAAAATTTAAAAATCTTAAAACAAAAATAAATAAAAAAAATATAAATGTAAGTGGAAGAGGAAGAGGAATCAAACCTAAGACTACCAATATTTAATCATCTGATCAAAGTAATTAATTATATTAAAAAAGTCAGAAAATATAATTTAAAGAGAAAATACGCTCAACTGAATGAACTTTCCATCAAAACCGACCTATTTACCTAATTAATTTTAAAAATAGACAAAAGATCTAATTAATTATTAAAATCCACCTACAAACATTATTTAGCCCTATTTATAATTACTCATTGGATATAAATCGAATTTCAATACAATTCAATAAGTAAGTGTAATAATTCAAATTGCTTAATTGGAATCACCAGCAATCAGCATTAATTTCATCCGAAAGAAAATTTTCTTTTTGGTAATTTTGATGAGTGAGGAAAGATATTTTATATGAAGCAAAATCCTATTTCAAATGAAGTATAATAATAAATTTAGTAGTTAATATTTATTTTTATTAGCTAAATTTGGTTGTGAGTAATTAAAAATAGAAATGTAATTAAAATATTAATTTTAATGATGTTGGTGTGACAATTCACATCATAGTCTATGTATTTTCATGTTAATATGTCACTATCTAATATGCTACACTAATAAATAATCTAAAAATTATAAAAAAAATAAAAAATAAAAATAAAAATTGTAATTTTTTATAAAAAAAATTAGTATGAAATATATATAGATTGTTATGCAAATTACAATATTAAAAAAATTAACAATTCAATTAATATTTCTATTAAAAATTAATTATACTTTTTTCAGAAGATAGATAGTAAAAATTGATTCTTTCGAAAACTAAATTTAACAAAAAAAATAAAGAGTAAAAACAAAATATTAAAAGCTAAAATTATGCCTTTAAATTATTCATAGCAATATACCATTATCTTAACTCCATATTTTTCGTTTACTCATAATTCTGGATCCAGCAAAGCTTAAATTGGTCACAGGATTAAAATAATAATTAATTAAGGTGATATATGTTTCAACGTAAAAAGAACTTAATAAGTGGTTCTAGTGGTAAAAATAATATTGTTCATTTTAGGAGATTCGGGTTCGAGCACCTATATGTTCAAAGTGTGTTAAGAAAGTATGAGCAGATACTATCATATAATCACACCAGTATAATAAAAAAAATGTTTCAACGTAAAAGCTTTTACGAAAAATATTTTTAGCGTTTTTTAATGTTTGTTTCATGTAAAATAGGATGGTTAACGTAAAAGGTTTTTCAATCAATGTAAATTACCTCATTATTTTCGTAAAATGTCTTATCAAATTTTTTCCTGTAAAGCTTTGTTTACTGGAACACCCCCATACCCGACTCAAACATTAAGTCAAAGCACTGAGATGGTACATGTTCTACTACATTATTCACTTATCAAAAGTTTATCTTTTTTGAAAGCAATAATTATTATTTTGAGGATATTTATATTTTTTTATGTTGATAAATTTAAAAAAAAAACATGCTAGAGAATTATAAGATTTGAAATCAAAACATCATGATTTTTCACTATTCTAAATAAAACTATATTTGATTTTTATAATATTTTTTTAAATTTATTACATAATTTTTTTATTTACGATTTCATCCGTATTGTAAGTGTACTGTAATCTAATATAAATAATTTATGAAAAGTATGTTGTTGTCTAGTTTAGTTGATAAATTGAAATTTGGTAATTGTAATCTTTTAGGAGGCATGTGCAAAAGTAATTTTCTTTACGGAGTTTAAGTCAATTTGATTCTTACTATCTCTCTCGGATTCTCGCACTCGATATCATTACTGTACTAGGCAAGATTTAAAGGGAAAAATGATGAAGAAGATGGGATATACACAATGCAGAAACAGTCAAGATTGATGTCTCTTCCAGTTTTCATTGTTGAACATCATAATCTCTGGGTCTTTGAGAAAAGAAAATTTGGGTCATTTCTCCAATGCTCTAAATCCAGTTAGAGTTGGACCAAATGTCTACTGAACTCAATATTTCAGCAAACAAGCAAAGCCATAAAAAATTCTTAACCTACCATATTTCAGATTTAGAGGTTTGTGTTAGGTGAGTGATTACATTTGTTATTACCTAGTTTCATTGATTAGGGATTTCAACAGCAATCTACCACGTCTTAAGTAGCTGGTAAGGGACGGTGAAAATGATATTCACCTGTCCATCCAATGGTATTTTTACAGCAATAAAAATTAATTCTTATAGTTGAACTCTTTCCAAACTAATCTTTTCAGACAAAAAAAGTAAAGAATTTTTTATTTTTAAATTTTCTTATTATTGAATAGATATTTATTATATTTTATATAAAAAATCTACAATTAAGTTTATGAAACATGTATAATTCATAATTTCAATTTTATGAAATTCAAAAGAATTAATTATTTTTTAAGAGACCACCCACAATCAAAAAATTAATTATTATTACTAGTGATAAATACTTTAATTACAAAAAAAAAAAATCTTTTTATATAAATGAAGTATACTTGTATTAATTGGATTTATTAAAAGATAAATAACAATTCAATATCAGTTCACACATTTCATACATAGATACTACTAAAAGTCGACACAATAATAACTCATTTATTGCATCCTTCATGATAGAAAAAGAAAAAAGAAAAGAGAGAATTAAATATAACATGAAATAAGCTTTTCACAAACTTCAATAAACTAAAACTTGAAGCAATCATCAGTTAAGGTTAATGCTGAAACCCCAAACATCTGTTCGGTTCTGTAATTGAAGCACACAAAAGCAAACCCTTTTGTTTTTTATTAGTATCAGCTTGGATTTATTCCAAGGAAGGTGAATTCTGAGTCAAATAATCCCATCTTTTGGAAATACAATAGCACTTTAATTAAGAAGAAGACTGAATTCAAAAATGCTAAAAGAACAAATTTTCTTTGGGCGGTCGAGATATGGACAATGTCCTTTTCTCTGCCTCTTTGGTCGGCTCTTGGTCAATCAACAACCCTACCTTTATACCTCATAAATTCTACGCTCTGACGCTTCCTTAATCCTCGTTGGGTTAATATTTTTTTTAGGTGAATTATGAAGGGAGAACAAAGCTTTAACAAGGACGTGATTGGTACGACTTGAACTCAAGTTACACTTGAAGCAATAAATATTTTTGATCATCAGGTTAATACACGGGATTCCGTTGAGTTAATATTTCATACATCTATATTATTTACTACCATCAATTAACTAAATGATAATAATGATTTTTTTTAAAAAAAATTGATCAATTTTAGTTCATGTATTTTTAAATTTTGAAAATTTAGTCCTGACAAAAAAGTAGCAGTTAAATATGTATGGTTAAATTCTACTTTTGGTCTTTTGTTATGTGTGAAGTTAGAGATTTAGTTCATATTCTCCAACTGGATCATTTTTAGTCGTTATATTTTTTGAATTCTGAAATTTTAATCTTAATGTAGATGATAGTTCTTAAATCTATTAATTGATTTTTTTATGAGTAATATATGGAGATGGCAAGTTGACATGACATTACATATGCAATAATATGTTTGACACACTAAATTTTGAAAATAACATAACATAATCATGACTAAAATTTTAAAATTCTAAAAGTATAGGAATTAAAAATAACTACTTACTCAAAATATAAGGTCTAATAGCAAAATTTGAACTTTTTAATTTACTCAAAATTTAACATGCATAATTTACATAAATAAAACATAAAATAAAAAGGTTGGGCTATTAAAATATTAATTAAAAGAAGTTATGAAAGTGTAAAACTAAAATGGATCCCTCCCCATTTTATATATTTATATAATATTTTTCTTTTACCAATAATTTGAGTGTCACATAATTTAATATGGATTAAACCCTGAATTGATTGGGGTAGGAAGTCAATCAAAATCTATTTTCATTAAAAATTAGTTTAAAATTCACTTTTTTTTAAGAATTATAAATATTATTATAGTCATGTTGTTGCCTTTTTCATTTAAAAAAAATCTTTTAAGTAAAAAAATAAAAGTTGTTTAAAATAAATTAAAAATAAAAATCAAATATAAGATTAATGAAGATTTGTATATAAATTCATTTAATTAATGAATATTTTTTATAAATACTTTTTTTTTCGAGCGTGACATAATTGTGTGTGTGTGAACGGAACGTGAGAGATTGAGGTGTCTTCGAGATTTAACCCCAAAGAATCGAAATTTTGACGTATGAATGACGTAAAGCTTACACGGGATTTGTTAGCAAGGAGTAACATTATATTTGGACTAGCTTATGGGTTTATTAGTTTGATATAGTTATATGTAAAATATATTAATCGAAAAATGATTTAATGAGATAATTGCAGACTGAATCCTACCTTCATTTGAAAGGTTTACGAATAAATTATACTTTTGATCACTTTAAAATAGAAGTTATTTTTTTAATTAATCACTTTAATTAAAATAATTATACAAATTAATCACTAATGGATTAAGGTTATCAGCAATATTCTCTCAACTGAAAAACTTGACCTCCCCTTTGTGCCGCTGACACCTCCGTTGCTTAAGCTTTAGCATCGTCGTTTTGACCGTGCTCACCACTGTTGTCCCCTAAACCCTTGGCTGCCACTTCCCAAACCATCGCCACTATCATGAACCATCGATAACCAAAGCCTAAACTAACCTTTTGAAGGCCCTATACCCATTATCAGGGATTTAAATAGCGGTCTGATAACGGAATAGCGGTCGCTATATAGCGGTAGCGGCACCGTCCGAAACCGCTATTGTCGAAAATAGCAGTGTGAAGCGGAATCACACCAATAGCGGTGGATCGCGGCCGCAATTTAACGGGTAACGGCCAATTGCGGTAATAACGGTCCGCTATTCCCGCTATTATTCCGTTATGATGAAATTAAAAAATAATAATTTAATTTAAATTATATGATTTTATATATTTAATTATTTTAGTTAATATAAAATTCACGACCGCGGTACCCGCAGTGACCGCAATAACATCCGTTATGTCTGCAACCGCGATAAACGTAACACGACCGAAAACGCGGCCGCAACCGCAATTTAAATCCCTGCCCATTATCATACCCGAACAACAAATCCTTGAGCCAGGTTCTTTCGAGTCCAACCATGCTTGCAATAAACAATGGGCTCCTTTTTTTGCTTCGAAACAACAACGTTTTTGTCCTCTCTTGGACTTATCGAAGCTCAACATGTTGATGGTAGAAACCAGGCCGATACAACACACTTTATCATTGCCTCTAACGCTTTTATACTCTTTCAAGTACTCGTTTTCAAGTTCTTCGAAGATATTAATGACGATCTCCATTGCAAATAACCTCTCGTTTAACTTCATATGTGGTGTTGATGGAGATGTCGATGGAGGAGACGAAAATGGTGGAATTGGGAGGGCTCTGGTAGTCGAGGAAGTCCTTGGGACGTGGGGGTTAGTGCTCTTTGTCAACGTCCTTGGGATTGGCGTTGAAGCGATGCTGATGTGGGGGTTGGACGATAAGTTCAGGTTGTTTATGAAACAAGAACGAAGAGGCGTTGGCTGTTGAGGAGATGATTGATAGTGCCGTCTATAAAAACATAATTTTTAATGGTATTGTCTAATAAGTCGAATAATCATCTCAAATGAAGTAATTAAATTGAAAAAAAAAATCGAAGTAATTAAAATAGAACAAATTCTTTTTTAAAGTAATCATGGTATAATTTACCCTAAATTAAAAATGTATATAAGAAATATAGATATAAAAGAGCAGAGTCAAATCCAGAGTAGCTTGTCTAAAACTAGATAGAAAGCTGAAAGTCAAACCCCTCTACATTGGGACCCATTTTTGCATGATAGAGCCACATGCCCTTCAATAAGCTTACGTCATTAGATATTAACTTGTTCTAATCTGAATAAGAGCACAAGAGCCATGCCATGTTATTCAATAAAAGCAAGCTCTGTCTTTTAATGGTGACCCTCCCACCCTCAAGGTTTGGTCGACGTTAATTGATCGACACGTGCCCTTCTTTCTTCTCTTTTTTAATTTTTTAGGTCAAAGCCCCTTCCATTACTGGAACCTTCCATGTGGAATTGCTCACTACCTCGAAAACGGTTGCTCTTACACTTCCTCTCTGCATCTTTGAACCCAATGTCTTTTTCTATTATTATTGATACTTTTATATTTTTTATATCGAAATAAATAGAAAAAAAAAGAGCCTAAATTAAGGGAAAGGATGATTTGGACACAAAGTTCAAACTCCGGATACGTTGTCAATCAGAGTTGACAGCAGTAAAAAATTTACTTCAATTATCTTTAACCAGTGCTTATAAGTATGGATTAAGCATAAATGTCATAAATCTGGTGAAGAAAACAAACGGCATCATCTTATATAATTAGGTATGATTTGATTCATTATTATTGGTATATCCGTATTTTCGGAAGTAGATATGAATTGAATAAATATTTATTATATAATTAAATTGACTTATGTGTAATAATATAATACATATGTGATAAGATACCAATAGAAAAGAAAAGAAAAAAGACATGATCTTGCTTCTAACACAGTGATCTTAAGAGAAATTAACTATCAATTAGTAGAAATTTTCACACGTATCAACATGTCTCACTGAATCAAAAAAAGAAAAACTCTTTTTGGGAGTTATGCATTTGGAATTACATGAAATCATTAACATCCAAAATATCAGCGATTTCAAACTTCAATATGTTGGTGCAATAGCTTTCTGTTTCGTCTTCATTGGTGCTGCTACTGTTGAGTATGCGGAGTTTGAATTCAATGGATCGGGGCTCGACGAAGGCGTCGACACAACTGACGCCAACCCCAAGCTCTGGTTCCTGTTGATGGAATGGAAATTCGAGGTTTCGATGGAAGGGTCCATTAGGGTTTGATAATCCGAGCCGTAATAGTTGTACTGCGCCGGTAGCGGCACGTAATCTTCAGTCAAATTTGAAGGCATAACATAGTCATTGAAATTTGATGGGAATTGGTCCACATTGGGGTTCATCACGAGTTGCTGTTCTTCGTTATAAAATGGAACACTACAAGTTGGGGTTTCTTGGACTTGTGCACGGCAATGGTTAGATTGCGTTAATGGTTGATAATGGTCAACATTACGAAGAAGCTCAGAGTTAGCAAAAGACTGGATAAGATATTGGTTGTGAAGGGAAGAGAGACCGAGAAGATCCAGTCGAGGAGTATGGGTCACCGGATCGATCCCCATTCGAAGAAGAGTTTTTCTAATGTGTGTGTTCCAGTAGTTTTTTATTTCGTTATCTGTTCTTCCGGGCAACCGAGCAGCAATGGCAGACCACCTTAAAACATTACAAAACATTAGGGAAAAAGAGAGAGACAATAATAGAACTGAAAACAGCAAATAAAGATGTAAACAGAACTTACTTGTTGCCCAATATACTATGTAGCTGAATTATAGTCTCTTCTTCTTCAAAAGAAAACCTTCCTCTCTTGATATCAGGCCTCAAGTAGTTAGTCCATCGAAGACGACAACTCTTTCCACATCTTTGCAACCCTATAATAAAAGATTTTAGAAACCCATCAGCGTAAAGTCCATAAGAAGTACTATAATTCATCCGTAGAGAAAATATATGGTGTCCTGCTGGTAAATGAATGCTAGGGGGTTTACCAGCATTCTTTGGAAGTGTCCTCCAATTTCCATAACCATGTTTCTGAATATAATCAATCAATTTTTTATCTTCTTCAGGAGTCCATGGCCCTTTTTTGAGCCCATTTTTATCACAACAAAGTGCTCTTCCCATGTTTATTGTTTAGTGACAGAGAAGAAGAGAAAAATGATGCAGCAGCAAAGGGATGCAGGGTCCGTAATGGTACGTACTTGTATAAATAGGGAGAGAAACCAAAGCAAAAGTCAAATAGATTAGGTACCGTCCTCTGTTTATTACCATCGCAACGTGTCCTCAAATCTTAGCTAGCTCCCATATCTTAAAGATCTATAACCAACATGATTAGCATCCAAAATTTCATAAACTGCAGTTATTTTTTGCCCAACATAACGTGGGAGGGGACTGTCACTCCTCACTTTCTGGATTCATATTAGCTGTCGCCAACATGAAGCAGCCACCTGCCCTTGCTTTCCTTCTGCCATAATTTGCATGGCTACAATTTTACCAAGATTGGCTTTGACTTACCATCTCAAAGTCTTTCGATTTTTTTTCTTTTAAACATGAGAAATTACAAATACAAAAAGAAATATTTTTAAAAAAAAATTATATATCAATTAATTGAATTATTTTTTAAAAGAAATTGAATTAAAATGGATTAAGTAATTGATTTGCCCATTGAAAGCTGCATTGGTAGGCCAAATCTATTGCCCTCACATGAGGGTAATGTGCAATTATTTTTAAAACTTTTGAGGGATTCAAGTCAATTGTGTTTTTAATAAATAAATAAATAAGCATTTAATTCGAGGATGATCAGAATAGTGTTTGGTATGCATGGAGAGAATAGAAAAGGGCCCCTCCAATAAATTTCAAGATAAGGTTTAATTTTCACCATCTAAAATTTTCATCCATAATATATATAGCTATTTTTTAACTTCGTGCGATGCATGAATTATTTAAAATTGTTATTATGTTAATATTGATATATTATTTAAAATTGCTGATGAAACAATATTTATTTAAAAAATATACTTAAGGCTTTTAAATACAATAACTAATTTGTAATATTATGAATATAATATATTTGTAATGTTATGGATATAATTTATGCGTTAATTATGTTGACGGAAATCTGAAAAATTAGACCCGTTTAAAATATGGGTCGAGCTCAAGTTTGAACATTCAAGGCTCGAGTTCAGCTCTGCCTGACCCATTTTTAAGTTTATAATATTTTATATTATGTCATTTTTATATATTTTGTAATTCAGAACACATTAAAAAAATAAACTTATACAAAAATATATAATACTAGTCTAATATAAACATTAGAATAATGTAAAGTTGACTATATAAAAAATTTAAATAAATAAAAAAAAAAAAAAATGTATAAAATTATTAAATATGAAAATAATATAATATAAATATATTTTTTAAAAAAATTAAAAAATAATATAGGTGGGACTTAAAATGGGCTTGTGTTAGTCTTTTACAAATATGAGTGAATTTGGATAAAATTTTAAGCTCATATTTCGGATCGGGTCAAGCTTGGGTAAACATAAAATATATTAATATTATACTTAGATCCGACCCATGAACACCTACATGAGATGATATTGAGCAGAAAAAATATGTTAGAAAACAAAAAAAAAAAATTACTTGGATAAACATAAAATATATTAATATTATGCTTAGATTCAACTTGATCCGACTCATGAACAACTATACCAGGGGCAAAACTAGAAAACTTTTTCAAGGAGGTTAAAATTAAATTGTAATTTGTACGATAGTAAAAGTACAATTTTTAAAAGACTAAATTAAAATTTTATCATTTTTAAAAGATCAAAATATAATTTTATCTTTATTAATTAAAATTTTAAAAAAATTTAAAACTAAAAAATTATTTTAGGAGTGCTAAGACTTGCCAGCGCCCTGATTTCGCCTCTGACCTACACGAGATGAAATTGAGCAGAAAAAATATGTTAAAAAAATAAATAAATAAACTAATGGAAAGCAAACAAATCTCAGATGAGGAAACTTCCAAAATCAAACGTAGACATCCAGTTGTCCTTATCCACTTATCTCCAATCTCCATCTCTTTGTCAGTCTCCTAATCATTAAAGACGCGTCCTATCTATTATCTATATATACACTCTCAATCTAAACTTGAAATACTTTTAAAACAATCTTTTTCCTTTGTAGTTTGGGATACGAGTGATGGAAGAGCAGTCATCCAAGTGTGAATCTCTCAAGGATTCTTCTTCTTCTTCTTCTTCTTCTTCTTCCTCTAAGCAAGCAAGGCGTCTTCTCAATGCAGTTAACTCCGAGGCTTTCAAGGCTGCCAACATCGATAGGTTGAAACAGGCCGAAGAGTCTCTCAGGACTGTCATGTACTTGAGTTGTTGGGGTCCTAACTAACCAAAATCTTTACCCTCAACTTGTAAAAATTCTTACATGTACATTTCTTGTTTATAAGGAAATATAAAGATTTGCAGTGTTGGAGGATTTTAGAGCCCTACTCTCAATCTTTCTCCCCTCACAAGTGATGCAATCAGATCATTATTTCTCTCTCTATTTTCGATGTTTAGGGGTTAAATGAGCAGTAATGAACCCGACATTTGACCTAATTGAAAATGTTTGTGAAGATTAGTATGACGCCTCATGCCTGACATAGCATGCTTATCCATTCTCTTTCAAAAATGTTTACATCACTTAATCCACTCACATGGTCAGAATCTAAACGAGGGAAATGAAGGAATGCATTTTGTTGTGGGAAATGAAGCAATCCATTATCTTACAAAAAGCTAATGGATTATGGTCATTCTACCTCAACCCACTTTTACTTTTACACCACCAACCCTATTTTAGATCTGTCTTTCTTATTTTTCTGAGCTTCAATAAAATTTTCTCTACAATTATACTTAGGTTAAAATATGTTGGTAGTCGTTGTATTTTTGTATAATTTAAAATAAAAATAATTCATTATTTTTTATTATTTTTTTGAAAATAATAAATAAATAAGAGTAAATTTATCACTTTATGGAAAATATTTTTAATTTATTCAATTTTAATTTATTTATTTTAATATTATATTATCCTATAAAAAATTATATTTGAAATTTAATTTTTATTTAAAATAAGGTGAAATGATAAAACAATTCAAAAACTTAATTATAAAATGTAAAATATATATTTTATAATTTAAATTTTATATTTATCAAATAATCTAATTATATCTCGCAATTCATTTTAAGCAATATATCAAAACAGTTTTATAACTTAAATTAAATACATAAATTTTCAAAACTTATTTTTTTTCCATACTTAATTTTTCGGATTATCAAAAAGGATCTAAAAATAAGAATTGGAAAAACAGCAATGACATACGGTGTCGTTTTTAGGAGATTGATTGATTTTTTAAAGGGGTAAAACGGACTTCAAATTCTTACAAGTCAAATACCGTACAATCCGACCCCCCCCCTTTCTCTCTCTCTCTCTCTCTCTGTCTTTTCCTTGTCACGAGTTTCTCGATTCGAGTCCAGTGGAAGTTCCTTCCTCTTCGAAACGTATAGAAACGGTGTCGTATATGCCCTCGTGATTGTTTTGAGATAAAATGGAAATAGAAACCGACCAAAAGTCATCGTCCGACGGCAAAGTTTGGGGGTTCTGCCGTTTAGACAAACCAGGAACAGCACCAGTACGACGTCTTCTTCTCCCTTACGCTCAAACTCCGTTTCGTCTGTCGCCAAGTTGCTTTTGCCGGCTCAATTCTCTTATTCTTGATTGTATATTATGTTATTTGAATACAAGACACTTGAAAAAGATCAACAGCATATCATGGAGAAGTTGAAAACTTAATTATCCATAAAATTTTGAGCCTTTTTTATGATCTTCTGAGTGGCAGGAAAAGAAAATCCTTTATCTTACAGACTTACACAACATGTACATGGCATGCTTATCCATTATCTTACAAAAAGCTAATGAAGTGTGGTCATTACACAAGTTCAAGCCCAACTCACTTTTAGCCCGTTTTCAATATCCCATTCACCCATAACCCATCTGCACCAACAAGCCGATTTAATTTGCCTGGATAGACAGGACCATGCTCCTCATCTCCATCTCCACCACATAAACTCCATAACAATCCAAATACAACCTAATTCTCTTCTAGTGATCTTCTTTTGTTCGAAACAGAAAGTATGATTTTACACTTACCTTGTACAACAACTCTTTATCAAACACCATTGCTATCCAATCCTAGAAATCTTAGAAAACTAGCTAAAACCCAAACCAGTTTTTCACCAGGCAACAAGTTGTCCATTGCAACAAAGCTTGTAATAAGAGGATGCAGCAACAGCCAAGGTGGTGAAGGAGAGAAGCAGACAGAAAGAAGAAGTTTCCTATCTCTAGAAGAGGCTGGTTTGGTTGAAATATCTGGTTTAAGCTCTCATGAAAAGTTCCTATGTCGATTAACGGTAAACCTCTCCTTCATTTTCCATGGAAACGTGAAATCTAATATCTGCATGTTATTTAACACTAAAATTAAGGAAATTGGGGTATGGTTGCAGATATCATCATTGAATCTACTTAGAGTGATATCAGAACAAGAAGGATGTTCAATTGAAGAGATGAATGCTGGAAGGGTATGTGATTGGTTTGTGAAAGATAAACTGAAAAGAGAACAAAACATAGATTCTGCGGTTCTTCAATGGGATGAATCTGAATTCCCAATTTGACATTAAGTGTAGTTTGGTATTTTGATTCCCTCACTTAGATTATATAATTCTTATAAAACTTTTTTAGCTCAACTGCGAATTTTCATTCAAAAGTTTTTGCGTCATATCATAGTGGATCCAATAATTGTATGTTGTGTTAGTACCATTTGAATTTGACTTGGTATTATTGGATTAAATTAACTTTGCTCATCAAATATATGATAGAGATTTTGTGGGTAAAACAAGCTCTGTTTGTGTATTAATTTAACTCAAATTTTATCTATATTTATAAGTGTTGGTTTATATTGTTTGTCAACTCTTAATTATCTGAAAAGTTTTTTAAAAATAATGAAATTATAGCTTAGGTATTGGTTCAACAACAATAAAAAAACAAACTTAAGTACCTTACTCGAAGAAAGAAAGGGTATAATTTGATGGCTTATTATTTAATTAAGTTTATTTAAAAGACAAATCAGACTTTAAATGTCCAAATTTAAGTTTATGTTTTTTGTCCAACTTTAGTTTTTGAGTTTAATATTTTAATTTAAACTCTTCTAATTTCGGGTTCAACTCTGCACTTTCTTTAAATATCAAAATTTATAGACAGTTTAGTTTACAATTTCTTTTTATTTTATAAATAAATTAAAAATAGATTGAAATTTCAGCATTTGAATCTAATAGGAAAGTAACTTCAAATATTTAAATTTGTTATTTGTAAAAATAACATTACTTTTAATAATAATATTTACATCGGTTTCACTTTTTTTCATGAATAATAGGTATATTTTAATCAAAATATAAATCGATTTTGCGGAAAATGAACGCGAATTTTCATTTTCACACCATCCATTATAATTTCTGAATTGAATTGAAGGGTGTGGACCACGGACACAACAAAATCTTTTGTTCAAATTAAACCAAGTCTACAATTATAATTAGGTTAAAAATATGTTGGTAGTATTTGTATTTTTTAGAATTTGAGATTTAATTTAAATTTAAATTTTTTTGTTTTTTCAATTTAAAAATTTATTTTAATCATTATTATTGTTAATAGTTTTAATAAAACTCTGCTAACTTATTATATTTATTTTCTATTAATCATATTCATGTCATATGAAAGTAATCTAATCAAAATTTTAAATTGATAAATTTTAATTAAAAATACTTGTGATTTCATTGGTTAAAATTGAGATTTCTAAATAAAAAAAATTAGGAAGAATCAGTTTTTAACTTTTTAAGTATAGGGAATAAATTTTAAATTTTGTCAAGTATATATAAAAAAAATCCCTTTGAAGCCTAACTTAGCTTATACATGGTATGTACAAAAGAAAAAAAAAAAAGGACTTGATTTATGGTAAATTACTTACTCTTTTCCTGTCTTTATCTGGTCTGGTCTAGTTGCTTAAGACTTGAAGAAGACCCGATCAAGCCAATAATTCAATTTCCGCGTTACTTCCACTAATTATTTCCATTATTATATATCCTTAATTAACCTTCAAACACAAATATAATTATGTTAATCAATCCTTCTTATTTCAACTAAACTGTTTATAAATAATACCAAAATTGCTATTTTAAAATCAAAGTTGTAATGAATTTTCTTCCATAATGAAATAAAAAATAACTAGAATTGGTATTGTTCACATTTCTCTTTCCTGTTGAATAAATAGAACACAGAAAAACGCGTCAATCTTTTTATTTATTGTAACTACACCAAAATTACTTGGATTTCTCTTAGAACATTTCAAAGCAACTAAAAAATAAATTTAACTTAAGGGTAAACTATAAAAATAGTCACTTTTGTTTGTCTCAAGTTACATTTTAGTCACTTATTTTTGTAATGTTACGTTTTAGTCACTTATGTTAGTATTTTGTTATGAAATGATCACTGTGCCGTTAAGTTTCGTTATCTCTCTAATGGCAATCTTATGTGACAATCCAACTAGATTTTAAGTGTCAACTTGAATTTTCAAATGGAATGAGAATAAATCTTTAATTAAATAAATTTAATTAATTAAAATTTTTAAACCTTAAATCTTAACTGAAAAAACCCTAAAAAACTTGAATATTTAAAACTCATTAACCCAAAAAAACTTAACGGAAAGAAGATATTGGCATCAAAGATATTGAATCCTTGAATATTTGGGTTAATGAGTTTTAAAAATTCAAGCTTTGAGACAGATTTGTAACTAAAGATATTGGAATCAAAAGGGAAGGAGATGAAGATGAAGAAGAGGGGTGCGTAAAAATGGGTTTAGGATATTTTCAGTTAAGATTTAGGGTTTAAAAATTTTAATTAATTAAATTTATTTAATTAAAAATCTATTCTCATCTTATTTGAAAATCTAAGTTGTCACTTAAAATCTAGTTGGACTGTCATGTAAGATTACCGTTAGGGACATAACGGAACTTAGCGGCAAAGTGATCACTTCGTAATAAAATAATAACATAAGTGACAAAAACGTAACATTACAAACATAAGTGACTAAAATATAACTTGAAACAAACAAAAATAATTAATTTTATAATTTACCCTTAACTTAATTAATCCTAATTCAAATGAAAACACATATTAGAGATGAATTTACACTAATAACAAATAAATATACCTTTATTTAAATTCATTGTAAACTTAAAAGTCGTGGTTGAATCCTTTGCTTTCCGCGGCAGTTTATAAAAGAAAGGACGACGAAATTAGCTGCGAAAGAACGGTTTTTTTAAAAGGAATAAAAAAAAACTGGAAAAACAGCAAAGGGATACGGTGTCGGTTAAGACAGATTGATTGACTTTTAAATGGGAAAAGCGGACTTCAAATTCTTACAAGTCAAATACAGTACAATCCAAGCTCTAAAATCCGACCCCCTCTCTCTACCCCTCTGTGTCAGCTCCTTTTCACGAGTTTCTATATTCGAGTACCAGTGGAAGTTCCTTCCTCCGCGAAACGTAAAGAAACGGTGTCGGTTTTGCCCTCGTGATTGTTTTGAGATAAGATGGCAATAGAAACCGACCAAAAGTCATCGTCCGACGGCAAAGTTTGGGGGTTCTTTAAGCTGCCGTTTAGACAAACCGGGAACAGCACCAGTACGACGTCTTCTTCCTCCACTCAAACTCAGCCTCACGTCGAAGGATCCATCCATCATGCCTCGGCTAACTCCGTTTCCTCTGTCGCCAAGTCGCTTTTGCCGACTCGTCGCCGGCTCAAACTTGATCCGGCTAATAAGCTCTATTTTCCATGTAAGAACTATTCTTCTTTGCTGTATTATCTAATTCTAAATTTCCCGTTTGTTTGATTCAATATTAAGCAAAACTTTTAATGCTTATTTCTGGAAATTAACTGTAAGTTGAAAAAACCATTTTATAGTAGAGATCGTTCAGAATCAAGATTGTTGATTAAAGTAGCTGATATAAGCGGACTAAAATTTGTTGTTACTACTTATTTGAAATACTTTGACTTAACTCAGGAAATTTTCAATTCGATTTATTTCGGAAGAAATTGTATAAAAATTTTCCAAATATATGGAAATTATCAATTCTATTATTCTTGATTGTGTATTACGTTTTATTTTCGAAGATGAACCTGGCAAACAAGTGAGGAGCGCGGTCAGAATAAAAACACGAGCAAGTCTTATACAGCTTTCAAGGTAAAAACCTTAATCCTTTGAAAATTTTCAATTTTGCTTTGTTGTATTAGTCTTTGTTATTTGTCTGTGTTTTATGACAATTGCTTTGATTTGTAATGAACCCTTTTGTTTCTGTTGGTTTAGTTTCAAACTACAGCGCCCAAGAGTTGTTTCATGCGCCCACCTGGTGCTATTCTTGCACCTGGCGAGAGCATCATTGCGACCGGTAATTGCTTGCTTTTGTACACACATCGGTTACTTCTAATTTGATTACGCATTGACAATTTGGCATTAATATATATTTAATGTTTGTCTTATCTTCTGAAAGATTCTTATGAATTTCGCTTCCTGGTTTGAATGGATTTACTAGTCTTCAAGTTTGTTGAGCAACCTGAGAACAATGAAAAGCCAATGGATCAAAAGAGCAAGGTTAAGTTTAAAATCATGAGTCTCAAGGTGAAGGGTCCAATGGAGTATGTTCCCGAGCTGGTGAGTTGAACTTCTCCAGTAAAACTGTATTTTCATATTATTCACATGACGACAACCAATAATAAGACTTTTTAATTTGACTACATTTAGATGTTAGTGAGCTTATGATGAGCATAAAGTAATATTCTGTTGATGCATATGGTATTTACTTCGTGGTTAATAGTGTTTAAGTTTCTCTACAAAAACGTAATTTATGGGGTGACCTTACAGATAGATAAGCGGTGCTAATCTGAAGCATAAAATGTCACTGTGGAACAGAACTTCTATATCCAATATTCTTCTTTTTTGGGATTTGTACCTTTTGTCTGCAACATAAAGAACTACTGTGCTTTATGGACAGATTTTTTTTTTTGTCATTGAGTTGTCCTGGTGTTGCTGTAAATCGACTTTTGAAGCCGACATATGCCCAATTATCATGCTTAATCAGATAAGAATCTCTTGTTGAAAAGCTGATTTTGGGCCCATTTTGATAGAGCAAGCATGATTTTTCAATCATTTTTATGGGTTGTTTGGCTGCATTTGTTTGATGCACAATTGAGAATATTCTTTTACCATCTACGCCATTGATTGCTTCTCTGCCTGTCTGATCTTTTTTCTTTTTATTTGAGGTTGGATATTTGTAAATTGTGTGTAATTAATCTTAGGTGCCTGTCTTTTGCAGTTTGATGAGCAAAAGGATCAAGTGGCAATAGAGCAAATTTTGCGGGTCGTTTTTCTAGATCCCAAGCGCCCTTGTCCTGTAAGTACCACTACCATAAGTCACTGATATATGTGCCCTTATTCATGTTAGCGTGTCAATGCTTTCCGCCTGCATGATGTTTGACATGCATACCAAATTATTGAAATCATAGCAAACTAAACGGCCTAAATATTTATGGGTTTAAGGCTCTGGAAAAATTGAAGCGCCAATTAGCTGATGCCGATGCTGCAGTTGAGGCACGCAAAAAGCCTCCAGAGGATGCAGGTCCAAGGATAATTGGGGAAGGACTTGTGATAGATGAATGGGTAAGCTTTCTTGTAATCACCTGATGGAAAATTATTCTTATAGATATTTTACTTGTATGATATGGAATTACTTACGACTGTAAATTTTTGTCATGCAGAAAGAGCGAAGGGAAAGATACCTTGCTCGGCAGCAGGTTGAAGGAGTAGACTCAGCTTAAAGCGGTAATTCTTCATCAGTTTCCTTGTCGTATGGTTGAAGTTTTATGTAGTCGTCTCGTGCTTATACCCATCAAATCATTTCATGTAACGCAAAGGGTGTTGTCTCAGAAGAATGATCTGGAAATTCCAAAATATTTTGTTGTGGTTGTAAAGAAGAGTGAAGCTGAAATTTCTGTAATTGGAGACTTGAAATCAGCATGTTACTATCTGCATTGTAGATAATGTGATTTTGCCGCCTCCCTAAGGGAATAAAACTGTTCTTCATGGGGTGTAATACACTAAATGGATGTCAAACCGAGTAGGAGTATTTAAATGCATACATAATCTATAATGTTCTGCATCAATTACCTTTAGGAAAATTAAGTATGGTATGACATACTCTCTTCTGTGACTGCATAGGTAAATCGGGTCAGATGGGTGGTTTTGAACATGAAATTGAGTGATAGAGGTTGAGATAAAAATTAAAAGATTGAGGGGCCAAAGCTAAAACTATGTATTAAATTGAATTTTTAACTTTTGAGTGAGGTAAAAAATTAAATGTTTCTATTTAAGTGAAAGGGATTAAATTGAAGTTTATATTTGAAAGTGACTAAAGCTGGAATTGAACCATTTAATCCAGAGGGCAATGCGGCCATTAACAAAGCAATAGTCCTCTCCTCTACATTAGGTGTAAGCATTCGATCGAGTCGAATCGAGTTAAAAAATTTTAATTTAGTCGAGTTGATGAATCTTATTTTTGCAATTGAATTTAATTTGAAATTTTTTCGAATCGAGTCAAAAAATTTTTAGTTGTGTTGAGTTAATGAATCCTATTATTTATATTTAATGTTGTATTTACATGGATTGATTATTTAACTAATAGACGATGTACAAAATTATTTTAACTACAAAAGTAAGGTTGATGGATAAACATTTATCAAAACGATGTAATTTTACATTTTTTATTCGAATTTTCGAATAACTTAAATTGTATGATTCATATTTGAGTTAAAATAAAAAATTTAATTTTTTTATTCAAGTTAATCCAAATAACTCGAATAACTTAAATTACTTAATTCAAAATTTGAAAATTTTTATCGAATTAGCATTGTTTTCGTCATTGTCTAATTCGCCATGGAATGGGAATCTGCATATGTATAGATCACAATGTAAAGGCGGCCTCTTGTTTCCAATTGGGAATCACTCGGATATAATCGGCTTCTTCACTCTTTTCTAGGTTTCCAGCTTCAATTTTTACTATAAATAGGAGTTTAATCCAGAAAAAGGCTAAAACCAACAAAAACGGCCAAGTCCAACAAAATTTCCATGCTCATCAACTTTGTGTTGATCATTGCTCTTTTGGTCATTGTTTCTATGGTTGAAAGCCGTGGAATTGGGAGTAAGTTCTCAAATCAAGAACTAAAACACGAAGAATTATAACCATGTTTCTTTTAATGTTCATTCTTTTATGTTTTGGTATTAGAATTTAATGATTAAAAATGTATTGAAAAATGTGCAGTTCCAATACGAAGGAAGAACACCCCAAGCTGTAACGAGATCTATGGCGTAGCGAGTGGTGACACATGCTTCAGTGTAGCACAGATGTTTAACTTGACCACGGCGTTCTTCGATTCAGTGAACCCTAACCTCAACTGTGATTCTCTCTTTGTTGGTCAATGGCTTTGTGTTTCTGGAAAAGCATGAATAAGCCAAGTTGTTCTTCTTGATATTCAGAAGTCCTTGAATAAGGCCAAACTCAACTTTGTATCCATATCCTATGCTTTTAGTTCTACATGAATAAGAATGAGCCACGGATGCGTGCTGCATAAATTTTGTAGGTATTTTCTTGATAAAATTTTAAAAACAAAGAATCCTCATCTTACACTCTGTCTCGCCAGAACAATCAACCATTATAGATACTTGGCGATGCTCAACCTTGAAAGAGTTCATTCTCATAACCTTACTTAAACATCAAACTTTATAGGACCACACAATTTGTGAAACATATATTAAGAAACATCTTTATCAATATCTAATCAATCTATCACAATTTATAATTGACAATTGCGTCTAATCCTTTTAGGTTAACTCCAACAATGTTCTAGGTTGACACACACCATCCTATCACAACACCCAAAGGGAGGGAAACTCGATGGCTAAGGCCTACTCCTAGCTTTTATCCCCTATAAATACCCCTCATCACCAAGGTAAAGACATAAGAGAAAGAGGTAGTCATTACTTTGCCAACAACTTGATCCATAAAGTTTTAAACCTCCAAGTCTAGCAGCTTTTCACACCTCGCACGGTGTGAACCGCCTTCATCTTTGCGGCTCTCCACATCTCTTATGGTGTGAACCACTATGATCAAACATCCCCATTTTTTGTGTTGTAACAATTGACACCGTTTGTAAGAAATTAGAAAAAAAGCTGCATCTCTGCCCATTGAAGGCTATAATCATCATGAGCGAGAAGGTTAAAGCACGCCCCATATAACGCATACCAAAATAGGTCTGAAGCATGAGGCTAGAACAACACAATGAAAGCCTACCACCCATTGTAATTGCAACATCAACGGTGGAATGATGGATCTGCCCATACTTTATTATTTGGCCTTCTAGCAGACCACCAAGAAGGAGAAAATTGCCACGATCTCGAAGGGGAAGATGACTCTCAATCGACGATAATGCAATACAACCATCCAACAAATGTCAAAGCATGAACACACATACACAAAATCAATAACACAACAAAGTTCTGAACTGATTTCGTTACAAATGAAAGTAAAATCAATATCACGATGAAACCCCAAACCAATCTCTTTATGAATAAAGAAAAAAAAAACAATTATATTAATGCTAATAAATACTTAAAAATTGTATTTATAAATAAGAACAATAATGACATCATTAACCATCTTCAGAAGAAATATTCTCAAGGGTTGAGAAAGTTTTGTCAACAATGTTTCTCCCGTTTGCAACAACTGGCACATCTCAGCGTCATCTCTCTAACTCAAAATTGAAGGAACAAAAGATGTCAAGAGAGTCAAGGATACTTCACACTATGCTAAGAGTGTTTGATGTCGGCGTCATCTCTCTCAGCATTACCTTATTTGACGTGATCTCGAGGACGCTAATTTGGCCAGAACCGAAGCTGCCATTTTCCAAACAATTTGGGCCTATGACGCGAGTTAAAACTAAGGTATTCAAAGAAATGTTTGAGGGCTTTTAGGGCCCAACCCGTCTATCTTGTTTTAATTTATATTTCCACAACATTTAAATTCGTACAAAAGTTAATTTAAAATTTTATTATCATGCTATTTATTATTTTGCTTGTTATTACATGGTTATTATTATGTCTTAAAATATATCTTTGTGTCTTAAAAAATTTCTCTAATTTTTAAGGAACTTAAAATCTTATTTTATTGTTTTGCTTAGAACTCCAAAATTATCAAGAACGGATTTGTTGCTACCTTACCTCAGTTTCCCAATCTAAAGATATTCCAATTAGAGATATTAGTTATTAGGTTAATTATATGACCTTCATTGTTTGTTTTTTTTTGCTCAATACCTCATTTGGCTCATCTACTATAGCTAAATTATCACTTTTGTATTTGTACTAGTTTTATTAGTTTGACCCCTATACTTTCATTCTGTAATCCCCATTACCCTACCCAAATATTCGTTAAAATTTTAAGTAAGCCAATGTCACATTGCCAGGTGTCAAAAAAAGTAAAAAGAAAATTACTTAAAAAAATTAAAACACCAAAAACACTAAAAAGTAATTGAAAATAAAAAAGTTCAAAAAAACCCCAATAATTTTTGTTATTTTTTCCTTTACACGTGGTAATTTGTCATTGCTTGACTTAATCTTTTTCTTAAGGAAAATCTGGGTTGAGATAATAAGATATACAAAATGAAAGAACAGGGGTCAAATTGATAAAAACAATAATATAAATGCGAAAGTGATAAGTTAACTATAGTAAAAGAGCAAAAGAGGGATTAAATGTTTGATTAGTTAAAGAAGTTGGGTTATTTTTTCAGGTTGAATTTTTTTTTTACCGAAATTAGGGTGTTCATTCCGAAAATGATGATTAATTTTTTTTGTCACGAGTACTTTTTGAAGAGGTAAACGATTAATTTAAAATATGCTTTATTTTTATAAATAAAAATCAAATCTCCAAACATATAATTAAAAGATGAGATAAATAATGACAGCAACTCAAATAATTCTTACAGTACTCCTGTACTGTTATGACTTTTTTTGCCAATGTGCATATATATTTTTCTTTTGCGAGCAAACAAATTGGATTTCTTGGTGTGGATGTGATTTTTCATTATCCAGATATTTTATGCACTAAAGGCTAAAGCTGTGGAAATATCCACGCTGATGTTTTGGGGTCAAACATGCATTAATGATAATGAGACTGACCACTGACCAATCATCTTTTCTTGAGAGGATGATGTTTTTCTGAATCTTATCCCCATTTACCAAGTAATATTTTCATAACTTAGTAATAATTGCGTGCTGTGAATATGGGAATATAGGAGTAGGAGAAGAGAAAGAGGGAGGCAGCAACATTTAAAAACAAAGTCATAGCATCAGAATGGGATGCCCCAAATTTCTTTTATATCACCAAATACATTGGCAGATAGAAAGGGAAAAAGTTACCAGAAATTGTATTCCTCTTATCCACTCCTTTTCAATCTTATCCAAGAATTTTAAAAACAAATGTCTCTTAAAAAATGGGGTTTAGATTTGATCCCCTGCTGAACTAGGAGATAGTGAGATTCGAGTATCTCTTATATTGGTTTAATTATATGTATTTTTTGAATTTTTAACCTAATATTTTATAACTTAATCCAACCCGATACATATTTTTATATTTTTCAAAAACAGACATCATTCATTTAATTAATTTAAATTAATTAATTTTCTCAACCTAATTTTAATTTCTTTAAAATAATGACAATTTTATCGTAAAAGAATCTAAAAGAAAATATGTTTAATTTCTACATTCAACAGATTTTATAATGACTAATTAATTTAATTTTATATTCGAACTTTAATTATTTAATTAAATAATAATTCAAAAAACTTAAATTAATTTTCAGGTCATTTCATACTTAGTGAGAAATCACATTCATTTTCGAATGTAACTCATTTCTCTAGTTTTATCATTTTTATCAAAATTTTTTCGTTTGATTCAATATGCAATTCACTTCTGGTTTCAAGGAGCTAGAGGAGGATTCGATTGGATATATGTGATTAGGGATAAAATGATTTATAATTAAGTTTCAACTTTTCGCTTATTAATTATATAATTATTTAATCACGAAGTCATGACACTATAATATCGTGATTGAGCTCTCCCCAATTACATACCATTACGAAAGCTACTCGGTTAGTTTTTCTCCAATTACCATTTCATAAATGTGTTATCGTTCTCCTAATATGATCCTATTTTATCTCTTAGTAACCATTACATCTTTCTTCATGAAAATGAATTATTATTGTAGAGGCCCAATTTTAACCGGGCTTAAAATAATAAAACAAACTAAACCCAAAAACCCAATAAAAATAAAATCTAAATTCTGAAATTAAATTAATTTTGAAAGTCCATTTACAAATCCAAAAATTACAAATAGATCCGATATTAATAAGCCCAAATGCCCAAATACACCCAAGTCCAAATATGAAAACCCTAATTTGCTTAAAGTTCTGCTCCAGCCACCACATGCCACGTCAGCATCGCTACGTCAGCCTCCACGTCAGCGCCATGTCATCGCCACGTCAGCCATATGACCTTTTGTCTATTGACCATTGACCGTTCCTCTGCCCGAGACCCTTTTGCTACCCCAAAGCCGTTTCTCTACCCGAAGCCACCTCTGTCGCCCTTGCACCAAAATGGCTATGGCACAGCTTCCACCGTCGATTGACCACAGGAGACCTCTTGCCACCAGCATGAAAATAAACCTACAAAAGAGAAGCAAAGAGACAAAGACAGAGATGATACAAGGCAAAAGAACAGTAAAATTGTAATTTGTTCTGGCTATAAAAGCCATTATTTGAGTTTGTAAAAACACACGAGATATACACACAAAGATACAACAAAAAATCAATACAAAAAATTATAGACATCAAAAGAAAGCAGCTTCGAATACCAATTTACAACAGTCTGTCTTTAAGTGGTTCGCATCGATGGAGAACGGTGGCGCAACGACGAAACACGACAGATGGAGGAGCAATCTTACGATTGGAGAGAAAGCTACAGAGGGAAAAAGGAGACCTTTTTTTTATAAAAGCAAAGTGAAAATGAATTTTTACGTAAGAATTTGGCTTAAGTACTCTATATGAAGCTGTGTCGTTTTAGGCATAGGGATCCAAGCTTCATCTTTCTTTCTCTTTATAATTTTTACTTTAAACTTTATTTTTATTTTAATTCAACCTTTAAATCACTTTTTCTTTCTTTTATATTGGCCCATATTATTCTGTTTTCTTAACTTAAGTCTTGTAATATATTTTTTTAATTAAATCTTTTAAATTTAATCTCATTATTTTTATTTTAAAGATTATTTTGATCTTTTTATCATTTAAAAAACAAATCCAATCTTTTAAAATATTCGATCCTTTTGTCACTACATTCTATTCTTACATGCAATTTACATTTATTATTACATTTGTATATTTATCAATTAATTTGTTTATTATTCGTACATTAATTTCGCCCCTTTGTTGGTTTTCTTTTTCTAAAAGGAAATCCTTTTACTTTTAATTTTTATATTCATTTAATCCTTTAATTATGAGAATAACCTTACTAAGTTTTATCCCTTAGCATCTTTTGAAATCACATCACCTAATTTATGCAATTCATGTCTCTTTTTTTTTACCATTTTTTTATTTAGTTAAAATTAATACACATTCATCCGTTCTTTGTAAAACCTTTCAGCAAAAATGATCTTTACCATTTCAACATTAAAACAATACTCGATATTTCGTGATTTGAAATGCCGCGCCTTAACTTACTTTGCATGGTCTCTCATCAAATCAAGATAATCGAGTAATTTTCTTGTCATATTAAAAACAACAAAATACGGGATAAAAAAAACAAGGCAATATCTTTTTGTGTGAAAGCTTCGAAAAATTTGCTCTAACGTGCTGAGTGTAATTTTTTGTAGAATTTGCACAATCGAGTATCCTCCTTTAAATTTTTTATGACCTTTAATTTCGAAATTTCAAGAACATTGTGCCCTAACGTGTTGGACATGACTTCAATTCCCGATTAATTCGAAATAAAACGGACATTTTTCTCATCAAATTCAATTTTAAAAAGAATTGCATGAACTAAATTATGCATTCCAGAATCGTGTCTTAAATTTCACTCGAGTTTTCAAATTTTAAACAATCAAAACCGGAAAATGATCGACAAGGTACCAATTTTGGGCGTGTGAGGGTGCTAATCCTTCCTCACACGTAACCAGCTCCCAAACCCGTTTTTCTGGATTTCGAAGACCAAAACTTTTGTTAAAATGAATTTTAAGCATTTTAAGATGGCCCAATCACGCCGAATGAAAATGATTGGTGGCAACTCCCATTTTCCAATTTAAAAAAGTAATTTTCGAAACTTGTCTTAAAAAATGGTTTCGACAACTATTAAATAGTAATTAAGTCATTCATCACAAAGACAAACGACTCGTGACCACCTTTACTTTTCATCTATCATGTAATGACAATGAAAGGATATCCTTTACCTATGTCTTGGGCTATAAATTCCACTATTGTGAATGATGCTACATACTGTAGAACTTGTATACCCAATGCACCAGCTTTCGGTTCCTTATATATTCAAACTTAGGTTTTTACTTACATCAAACTATACAAATCACACATACATAGTCCATCATCCACTTAGGACTTGTCCGTTGTATTGTCAGTCCAATCAATCACATCTACGTCTCTATCTTCTGGGAGTCACTACTTCGATGCCCAGTCAATCACATATTAGTCTTTTAATCAATTTGCTCGTTTTCATTTAGACTAAGGACAATTTTAAGTTCATCTACTAATATAAGTTATCTTTTCGTATTACGATTCGATCACATATTATTGCTTAGTATTAGTTAAACATTAGAAAATTAGTAAGTTAATATTTGCTTCCATTTTGCTTTGCATGCAAAACTATGTGGACAATATACAAAGGATATTAATATAATTTATGAATAATTTTATTAAATCAATCTATTCGAAAAAATTACAAATATACAAATGAATATACTATACTTAGGGCACCATATATCCAACAACAATATCTTAGCTAAATTTTATCAATAGTATTATCTTTAGGATTAGATGGATAACTTAACCTTTAACATGTTTAACCTATACACTTGAAATGAATTACACGACACAATTCATTAAAAAATCATACAAGTAGAACCCAACAAGTGGCTCCAGTAGAAAAGAGGATGTTGTTCATCCTAGGGGTCTCGAATTCGAGTACCTGTTTGTGTAAAGTGTGTGTGCATTGTCAAAGGATTAAGAAAGTATGAACAGATACTACCATGTAATCATACCAGTATATTCAAAAAAACAATCATATCAAGTAGCCAATGACCCCTTGGCATTGTTAGCAAAGATTGAAGCATTGAGTCTTTATGTACTTAAATTTGAGTCTCACCATAGGCAATTGTATTGTAACGATGTTATATTTATGATGTGTTTTAATCATTTTCACTACCATATTTATTTTATATTCCATCTTATTTTATTTTATTTTAAATTTTGCCTCCTTACACATATATTTAATACAATACCTACTTCTGATTAAATTGTATTTATATTTGTAAACTCCAAAAAAAGCATATTTAATATATTTAGTTAAAAAATTTCATTACAGTATTTATTTTATATCCCATATTTATTATTAAAAAAAAAACCTATCTATATACCAAATATTTTCTAAATTAAAATTTGGGTTGCATGATATTTTCGAAATGGTTTTAAATCATATTGTCTCGTGTTCTGTTAACTTTTGGATCATATTGTCGGTTGTTAATTTTAAACTAATTTCGTTTTAGTTCTTTTTTTCATTGTGTTTGTTGACCGAAAAGCTTATAAAAGTTTCATTATTACATGGTGGAAGAAAAAGCAAGCAAGTGAAACTTCTTGATTCTCCACTTGGAATAAAATTTGTGGAAATTATGATCCCTTTTTACCCTTTCCTGGTATAGTTTATGATTTAATTTGCTATTTGCCCACTAACTGCCTATTCTTTTAGTGGGATGCAAATTGGCTTTAGCAAAGGTTAATTCTAATATTTTATGAGAAATATATTAATGGTGGCAGTTGTGGGAGTAATTTGCCCCACAAAAAAAAAAAAAAAAAAAGAGTTATTTTAATTTATATAGTATAAATTATATAGTTGGTTATCTAATTTTCATAATTTTTCATTTTAAGCATTAAAATTTAAAAGAATTGTTAAAAGGGCAATGCAGTTATAAATCATTTTTATTTTAGTCACTCACCTTTAATTTGAGGTTAGGTAATGCCATTGTATGCTTATTTTAGTCACTCAATTTTAATAAGTTTTCATTTTGACTACTCATTTCTTTTGTTAGAATTAATTTATTTTTTTCAGAAAAAAAAGAAGAAAAAACTTAGGTTATTGTAGGAAATTGAGTTATTCAACCGAGGAGATGAAAGAAAAAATTTCCCCTATAAAAACTTAGGTTTTTCCTGTAAAACACATGTTTTTGTCTTTTACTAGAAAAAACTAAAACTAATTCTAAAAGATGATAAATAAATAAAATAAAAAAAGATCAAATCGATTTTCATATAAAAACTCTAGTTTTCCCAATAAAAACTCAAATAATTCTTTGTAAAATCTTAGATTTTTCCCTTTTATCAGGAAAAACTAAAATTAATTTAAAAAAAGAAAAAATAAATGAAATAAAAAGATAAATAGTTTTTCCAAATAAAAAAATCAAGTTTTCCTTGTAAAACCTAAGTTTTTCTCTATAAAACTCAGTTTTTTTTCCCATTTACTAAAAAAACTAAAAATGCTGTAAAAAAAATAAAAAGCTAAAGGAAATTAATATACATATATATATAACAAGTGATAAAAAATAAAAGCTTACTAAAGTTGGGTGCTAAAATGAGTGTACATTAACATTGCTTAACCTCAAATTGACAGCGAATGACCAAAATGAAAACTATTTGTAATGGCAGTGCCTTGCTTGCAATTTTTTATTTTCGACGCTGAAAATGAAAAATTATGAAGGTTGGAGGGACCAACTGTGTAGTTTATCTTAAATTGACTAAAACTTTTTTGAAAATTATCCCGCCAACATTTTTTAACAATAATTACTTTATAAAACAATTTAGTTTATATAAAAATAAATACATATATCCATCTACTAAAACTCAAAAATCTCTAATCCTTTTATTTTCATTCTACATATGTCCCTTTTCTTTCAAAATTCTCATGTTCTCTCTAGAATTTTTACAAGAGAGGTGATTAATCTTTTAGTACTTTCAATTGGATCTCTTTAATTTGGTAAAATCTCTTCCTTTTCTTTTCAAGTTTTATTGATTAATCTTTGAAAAATTAAGATTTCAGCTTTTCTTGTGATAGAATATGATTTAGACAAATCTTTAAAGAAATTAGGATTAATAGTCTTTATAGTATTGAATTATTGAATATTGATTAGAAATTTTATATTTTTATTTTAAAAAATTTTGTTGCTAGTACTTATCTTTTGTTTGACATGTTACATTTTCATGATATAGAAAAGTACTTAAGTGATTTTTATTTTTAGTGAAACAAGATTACTAATTATATACTAGTTTAGTGAAATCCATTATACGTTCCAAGCTTAGATTTATTTATTTTAAATATTTTTTTAAAAATCTACTAATAAAATAATAAAAAAAATACAAATCAATTCGAAAAGGGTAAAAGAGTCAAATTCAGCTTTGAAAACCTTCCAACCAAACTTTTAAATTCTAAATGTAGGAACAACACAATAATTAGAGCATATTTTAACCTAAGAATTTTTTTTAAATTCACTAATTATAATTCATAACATTTTCGACTTGTCTTTCCCTTTTTTCCCTTTTATTCAAGATCCTTTTTTATCAAAAAAAAAAAGAAAGATTATGACTAGACAACCATTATCCACTAATTATAAATGTATGATTTTAGGGTAAATTGGACTATTAGCCATCCATCTTTTAACGTGTTTTTGTTTTGATCATCCAAGTTTGAAATTTTTTATTTTGGTCTCAATGATTTATTACTTTAGTCACTTCACTGTTAAATCATTAATAAAAAAGACCACATTAGCCTTTCGTTAATGACTTAACAGAGAAGTGACCAAAATATTAAATTTTGATAATATTATTGATTAAAATAAAAATTTTCAAACTTGTGTGATTGTTGAAGCCCAATTTATCCGGGCCCAAATGATTGGATCTTTAGGTTTAAATTCATTATTAAATTTAAATTTATTTTAAATTTAAAAATATTTGAAATAAATTTAAAATTTAATTAAAATTTAAATTAAAAGTCCAAATAATAAAGTCCAATTATAAGCCCAATTGAGCTAATTTTGGCTAGCCCAAATTCAAACACACTACCCCAACAATAAAGGCTCAATTCGGCCCAATTCCCTTAACCCATTTGGCCCTTTAAGCCCAAATTACAAGCAGCCCAAACAGAAATCTGGCAGTCAGCTCCACTTGCACTGCCTGCCGGCCACCTTAGCCAATGGTGTGATGCCACGTCATCGCCACTGGCCATCACCTCCAAGCAAGTTGCTTCTGCCACAGCCATCATCTTCACCAGCTACTTCCAACCGCCACTGCCATGGAACCTGGAAAAAGAAAGAAGGATTAGAAATGCATTAAATTGTAAGAAACAAAAGAAGATTATTGTACATTTGGCTATAAAAGCCGTATTGATTTCATTGTAAAGGGGTTACAAACCCTATTCTGAAACAGACCTTGTTTTTGAAATCAATATAAGAGATCTCTCTTTTAAAGTTCAACAATCCAAATAGCAACAATCGAACACAAGCAGAAGCATTCGAACAAGCACAATAAATATCACAAGTCAGATTCACAATTTCAAACTTTGAACCATCAGGTACATACAATGTATGTATAATTAATATTTATCATTTAAGTTACTTGTTCATAATGATGAATTAATCTATTAAATGTTTGCTCCCTACATTTATTATTTTTTTATCTGTTTCCATAACCTTAATGACATTAATGACAATAATAATAATAATAATAATAATAATAATAATAATAATAATTACAGCATTAATAACCCCTAACTGAAATACTAATAGCCTTAATAAAATATTAATAATAATAATAATTAAATAATTTATTAATATAAAAAAACGAAAGGTCAGAGACTCTTCCCTGAACACATCGTCGCCGGAATCGGCCACCACCGGAGCACTCCTCGAGCGTCGCACGCGTCCTTTTGTGCATGGATCTAAAAAATATTTGAAAATCCTTTAAAATAATGATAAGAATCAAAACATTAAAAAGAAAGACTTTGAAATTTTTCTAGATTTGGGATTATCCCGAATCTGAAATTGTTGTTTTGGAGATATATATATATATATTGAATAATAAAAAGGGCTTAGTTTTTTTTTTTTTTTTAAAAGAGAACAAAAAGGGGACACAAAAAAGGAAGAGGAAGAAATGGGCTGTTGGACTTACCTTCAGCGTCGGTAGTCGGAGAGAGGAGGGACCGGTGTGTGGATGACTGGCGAGGCGCGTGCAATCGGCGGCCGGCAGGGGCGGCATCGGGACGGACGAAGGAGCCCACGGTGCTGGAGCGTGACAGTGGACGTGCGACGGATAGAGGCCAAGGGCCTGGCCGGAGCATGGCCGGCCAAAGGAAGAAAAAAGGAGGGAGGAGAGAGAATAGAGAGAAAATGAGAGAGAGAGAGGGCTGAATTTTAAGAAATATGAAAAAATGAATTTAAAAAAAACCCTAATTTGCTATTTATAGTACCCATTGGGCCGATCAGACTCGACCCGACCCGAACCCGTTTTGGGATCCGCGTGTTTTCGCTTAATGGTCTATTTGTGCATTTGATCCTTTCATATTTTTATTTGTTTCAATTTAGTCCTTTTTGTATTTTTTAATTATTTACAATTTTGCCCGATCATTTTATTTAGTTTTCAATTTAGTCTTTTGACTGTTTGACTACACTAGAGGCTGCCACGTATTATTTTTTTGGCTTATTTTTATACCTAGTCCCTGTAATTTTTAATTTATTTTAATTTAATCCTTAAATCAATTTTTATTTAATTACAAAATTGGCCCGAGAATTTTTCAAGATTTATAAATTAGTACTTTGACTTCTGGGTACCTGTGGGGCTGCCACGTGTCACCCTTTCTTGGTTTTATTATTTTATAGGTCCCTGGACTATCCAAAAATTACCATTTTACCCCTAAACTTTCCAAAATTCCATTTTTAATCCCGATTTCACCAAAAATCACCATTTTACCCCCGAACCTTCCAAAATTCCATTTTTAACCCCGATTTCACCAAAAATTACCATTTTACCCCCAAACCTTTCAAAATTCCATTTTAACCCCGATTTCACCAAAAAATTACCATTTTACCCTGAACCTTCCAAAATTCCATTTTTAACCCCGATTTCACCAAAAATTACCATTTTACCTCCGAACTTTCCAAAATTCCATTTTTTAACCTCGATTTCACCAAAAATTACCATTTTACCCTTAAACCTTCCAAAATTCCATTTTTAATCCCGGTTTCACCAAAAATTACCATTTTACCCCTAAACTTTCCAAAATTCCCTTTTTAACCCCGGTTTAACCAAAAATTACCATTTTGCCGCCGCACGTCCAAAATTACCACTTTGCCCCCAGGTATCCAAAAGTCCCGTTTTCGACCTCGATTTCGTCGTTTCTTCTTCCTTACCAATGTTTGCATTTATTTGCACCCGCGCTTTATGTTTTCGCATTTTATTTATCTGCTTATTATATTGCTTCGTTTAACTTCTCTTATTAATCGCTATTCGTGTTTTGAATTTACGCATCCATTTACAAGTTATTTTAAAAATCGAGGCAATATTCGTTCCGGGCGTAAACTTCGAAAATCACACCCTAACGTGTCGGGTGTGATTTCTTCGTATAACTCGCGCGAACTGGATATCCTTTTCTAGTTTTTGCGCCCATTCACTTCGAGGATCCGAGAATGTCGTATCCTAACGTGTTGGTCGCGACTTTAATTCTTCGTGAAAATCGAAGTAAACGGGTAAATTTTTTCATATGTTCGAGGATTGCATTTTAAATCTAATACGAATTTTTTTAAAATTCTTAAAGTATATCTATATGCATATGTCACAAATAATTTTAAAACGAGGCAATGTCCTTTGTGTGAAAGCTTCGAAAAATCGTGCTTTAACGTGTTAAGTGTGATTTTCGTAGTTCACGCAAGTCGGATATCCCTTTCAAAAGTTTTCCAAACTATTCTTCAATCTTATATATTTATAAAGGATTTTAAGACCAAAAAGAAACAATGATCTTTCGTGTGGAAACCTCGAAACACCATGCCCTAACGTGCTGGGTGTGAATTTCGTATAATCCATGCGATAGAATACTCTCTTTAAAATTTCCCGAAATGCCCTTCAATTTTGAAGCTCCGAGAATATGGTGCCCTAATGTGTTGGGCACGACTTTAGTTCTCATAGAGGCTCGGAATACGGGGACAAATGTTCTTAAAAAGATTTATTTAAAAAATGCACGAAACCTTTCAAAATAAACATCGCATTTTGAACTTTACTCAAGTTTTCACTGTTTTCATAAAACAAGACCCGAAAATAATCATGTGGTACCAATTTTGGGCGTATGAGGGTGCTAATCCTTCCTCATGCGTAACCGACTCCCGAACCCATTTTCTTCTGGATTTCGTAGACCGACATTTTTAACGTTTTAAACGTTTTGAGGTGACTCAATCACACCCAAATAAAAGATTGGTGGCGACTCCCTTTTTATTCCCATTTTTAAAAGATTTAAAAGAATTTTTTTTCGAAGCCCCGTTCTCGAGGTGGTTTCGACAGTGATTGAAATAAAAACACGCTAAAAGATTGATAATGAATAATATAGTTTACCCATAATAAAAGTTTGGGACAGTTAAAAAAAAAACGTTTCGACAACTACGTATGAAGGGAAGGCCATAAGGTTAGCTTTTATGACATGTGTCATGAATTTTTTACATCGTTAATAAAAATGATTAAATTTCAATTTTGATCCATTATTTTTTAAGTTTATATAAAAAAATAGTCAAATTTCAATTTCAATGCTTGTACTATACTCAAATTTGAGATTTAATCTTTATACTTTAATATTTGACATAATTTGGTATCTCAATATTTATAATGTCATTAGTTAGTCTAAATTCTTTATTTTAATTAAAATAATAAATTTTAAAAATTGTTAACACTTAAAATTCTCTATAAAATTAGGTCAATTACAATGCTTTTTTATCACATGGTTATCAAGTAAGTTTTTAATTTCTTTTAATTTTAGAATGTCACACCATTGAATTTAACAAAAGAATTTTAAAAATAAAAATTAAAAACATATACGCTAGAACATTACTAAAAATTTAAAATTTAAAATTTAAAATAAAAATAAAAACACATTTTTTCTAAGAAAATAAAGTGGACAAAACAAAAAAACACGGAAAATATAGACAAGATAAAACCACGAATAATGTGCACTAAAGTTAAAAACAAAACAAAACTACATAAAATAATGTTGAAAAAATTGTGACCGACAATCAACCCAAAGGACACTGATACAACAAAGATTTAGTTTGAAAAAATTAAACATCTAAGGTTTTTCTATCAAAAGAAAGAGAAAGTAAATAATATTATCATTAACAATTAAATAATATTACAAATGTCTATTCTATTTCCATCTTAAAGCATTGGTGGTCTATTCCATTCTCATTTTATTATATATATTTTTAGGCATAATAATAAAATTAACTTTTAACGTTTACATTTTTTATTAATTGACATTTATTTTTAATATAAATTTGACCGTTAATTTTTCATGTGATAAATTATCTTTTTTAATCAAAATATTAGATAAAACATTAATTTTTTTCAATGATATCGGCGTGGTAATCAGCATGATAGTTTACTTGTATTTCATGCTGACATGACATTATTTACTGTATATGCTATATCAATAAATAATTTAAAAAGTATAAAAATATACAAAAATAAAAATAATTCAAGATTCAAAAAAAATTATAAAAATTTAAAAATAAAATTAAGTATACATGGATTATCATGCGGATTGTCATGTTTAAAAATTTAACATTTTATATGGTATTTCTATTAAAAATCAACAATTCAATTTTTTTTAAAAGTTGACAATAAAATTTAGCTTAAAAAAAGGAATAAGAGTCATTGACAAAAAATGTAAATATTAATGGCTAAATTAGTCATTCTGTCATTTTTATTATAAAATTCATATAATTTTTTTAGCGTTCTCATCATGGTACTTAATATCGTTCCAGTATCACTTGTACTGGCTGAAACGCTTCATTTTGGTAATAAAACGAAACAAAAAAAAAAGAGTAGGTTCTGCTCCGGTGCAAATTCAGTCAATACTGATTGTATCGGTGCATACCAATTGATTTTGCTCGTAGCGGTTAATACCAAAAAATTAATTTTAAATTTAAATTTAAGTTATTTACTTATAAAAAATAATTTCAAAATATATTTTAAATTATTATTGTTATTATTTATTTTGAATTTGTTCGTCTGCTTTTTTAAAAAAATATTTTATTTACCACTTGAATCAAAATTTTATTTGTATGAGTATTTTATATTTGAGATATTTAATTTTTAGTTGATATTTGTAAATACTTTATATATATCAAATATATTTTTTTAAATAACCATAAATCCGAAGCAGGTCACAAGTAGAAAAACGATACATTTATTCTCATTATTAAAATTAAAAATTTGTTTTGTGTGTTTTTTTTTGGAGGGACTGTTTTTAGTTTGGGGGTGAAATGACAAGAATGTAAATTGCAAAGTCTATTTCAAACAAAGAGATTCAAGAGAAATTTGTGATCGGAGGAAATCAATGGTGAGAAATTCCTTCATGCTTTTAGTAAATAGAAATTTCCAGGTTTAAACAAAGAGCAGAACACTTGTATCCTTAATCCAACAACATTGAAACAAATATGATGATATATATAGTACTATCAAATGCTAAGATTAGATTTAAGTTAAACAAGCTTTGGACCCTGGCCTCCCTTGCTCATCTCCAAATTTCCATTAATGGGGTAATCAAGGTCTTCCATGAACCGGGACCAGTACCAGTGCGACTTCCATACTTGGTTCATCTCTTCAATTGGAATACCCTTTGTTTCAGGCAAGAAATAGTAGACAAAGATGGACATTGTTACCACAAAGAAGGCGAAGAACATGAAGAGTCCGAATTTCAAGTGGCACAGCATGGTTAAGAACACTTGGGCCACTAAAAATGTGAACATCATGTTGACCGAAACGTTGATACTCTGTGCAGCTGATCGGATTTCCAATGGGAAAATTTCACTAGGAACCAACCATCCCAAGGGTCCCCAAGACCAGGCGAATCCGGCCACGTAAACGCAGATGAAAAGCACCACAACAATGGCGTACCATTTTGGCAAATCACCAGGGTTTCCATTGGTTCCAAACTTAGCACCAATACAAGCCGCCACAACAGCCTGAAAAATTGCAACAAATAGCCAAAAGACCAAGTTAGTACCCATAGCTATTGAAACTGGTTTTTCATGGGGGAAAATAAAGTACCTGGCAGATCAACATTTGGACTCCACCCTCTAGGAAAAGGAATCGCCTACCCCATTTATCAACACCATAGATTGAGACCAATGTTGCAGCAACATTAACGACACCAGTAATCACAGCAGACATGAGGGAAGCATCGTCTCCGAAACCGATCGTGTTGAACAATACGGGGGCATAAAACATAATCACATTAATTCCGGTTAGTTGTTGAAAGAAAGGAATTAAGATGGCCATAGTTAAATGAGGCCTGTATTTCCTCTGCAACAAGTTTCTCCAAGGGTGCTCAACTAGCTTTGATGCATCACTGGCCGAAACAAGGTCTATAAATTCCTCATCAACATCATCCACCCCACGGATCCTCTTGAGCTTCGCTCGGGCTTCCTCGGTCCGGCCACGTTCTATCATCGAGTTTGGCGTATCTGGTAGGACTAGGGATCCGACTGTGATGATAAGGGCAGGGACCATTGCACCACCCAAACTCAAACGCCAACCCCACCCACCTTTGATCTTAGCAAAGAAGTAATTCAACACGTTGGCAATAAGGATGCCGACTGTGATTGATAATTGGAAACCAATGTTCAACGCTCCTCTATACTTGTAGGGTGCCATCTCCGAAAGGTAGAGCGGCACAGACTGTAAAAAAAATTGTACAGATCACCATTGTTTTCAGTAGACAAAAGAAGTTAGGCAACGAAATAATGCAAGAAGGGGTCCACAAACATGGGTTTATCAATATTCGTTAGACTAAAAACAGAAGCTACTTGTTTTTTCAACGTCTGTTGCATCAAGGAGTAAACTTTTAGCGGAAAAAATGGTGCAAAGACATGTCATGCAAAGAAAAACAAGCCTTGTTTGACAAGGAAAAGTAACAGTTACAGGAACAAGCTTCATTTATGGGTGATTTACTTGTCAGATCTCAAGAAACCAAACCCAGATATAAGGTTTTTAATTTTTATCCAGTTAAAAAAAGGGATAGAAAAGATCATATCTGGATCAGAACAAGCTTGTCTGCTCTGTTAATACTGAGATTTTAGAACCATCTAAAAGGCAGCTCTGAAGAACACAAAGAGACACATTAGAGGACAAAAATCCAGCAAAAATCTAACCCCAATGCATAAAAAAGACTAAGATATGTACTTTTTTCTTTTTGCCACGCCTTTCAGACAGCATATTATTTTTTATTTCTTTAACGAACAACTTGCAAAGAAAAGGGAAAAAAAACAAAAACTAAGACTAAGACTTGCTGGGTCTTACTTGATTGGCGAAACCGATACCGAAACCAAGTAACAATCTACCAACAATCAACATCCAAACAGCTTTAGCAAAACCATTGATAAGAGCTCCGGCAAAGAAGAGTAAACCACCAAAAAGCATGGATAATCTCCTCCCAAGCTTACGGGTGACAGTTGAAGCCACCAGTGATGCCAAAAGAGCAGCCAAATACAGTGACGAAGTGAACATCGTCAGTGTTGGACTGTCGTATTGGCAGTACTGATTCGTCGACTTGTTAGCTTCCTTCTTCTCCCAAACTTCTCGGAAGAACTTTTGAAGAAAAGGAGTCATGGTCGTCACTCCGCCTATATATATATAAAAAAACCCATTGGTTTCTACGTAAAACAAACAAAAATGTATGGGGGCAATTGTGTGTTTGTTTTTAAATGTTACCTGAAATCCCAATATCGTAGCCGAAAATCAAACCACCCATGGCGGCGACAATACATGTTATAGTGACGAATGGAGTGAGGTTTCCCGGGTATTCCTTGCCGTTTCCCGGCCCAATTCCTCCTGCCGCCGGCATGTTTTATCTGTCTTTTCCTCGATGGAAACTAGAAAAAAGGAAGAACAAATACTTAGTGTATAGTATATAAGATCAGTGAAAGAAGATAAAAGGCGTTAGAACCGCATGGGAGTTCCTTATATAGAAAAGTTATATTATTATAATTATTAATAAACAAAATTCAAAGTATATATTACTTATCCAAATTTTATGTTTGGAAACCCTAGACAGATATCCACTTATAACGAGATATTTATAATAAAATCATATTACTAGATTTTATTTTATTTTTTATTGGTTTGAGGACATCAAACTCTCTTACTCTAATAGATACTTATTGGCTATTTGTAATAAGATATTTATAATAAAACTATATTACTAGATTTGGGAATATATGAATTTTATTAAATTGGTCGCTTAATTAATCGGATTTATTTTTTAATCATTTTCCGTTAAATGTCTTAATTATTTAACAAGGGAGTGAGGTTACGGTTTAAAAAGTGATATAATTATAATTTTAAAAAATTAACTTTAATATTTACATATTATTTCTTTGTCCTAATTTTAAAAATTTTAAAGCAACATATAAAAATACATAAATATTATTTAAAAATATAATAAATTCTAAATATATATAATAAAATAAAATAAAAAAATGGGTTTCCCTTTCATGGGAGTAACAAGCTATTATCTTCATCATCTTCATTATCTTCATTGAAGATGGTGCTCAACGACTGTACCAAAAAGGGGAAAAAGCTTTTTTTTATCCTTCATTGAAGAGTTGAAGTCCGTAATGAAGTTTTGCGAATTTTTTTTTTCAATTTGTAGAAAACTAAAAATTGGAATGACACTTTAAATCATCATTAACAAAACTAACTACAAAAGAACCTGCAAAACAATCCATCGATGTCGGTGAAATCAACCCTCGATTGCCCAGAATCCATTGAAGCCAACTGAAATTGGTTTGAAACCCAAATTCCATCTAAAACCCATCAACGTGGAACCCCCAAAATCATATTAAAACACAAAAAGAAGAAAATCCCGAAACCCCCGACTTTTATTACTCCCGTAAAAGAAAAACCCAATTTTTATCAATTCTTAATTTATTTATTATATTTATAATATTTATTCATTTTTAGACATATTCATTAGATTTTTTAAAAGTTAGGATGAAATTAAAGTGGATTTGATCCACTCGTTTGTCACTTAAATTGCATTTGGTGCATATCGTCATGCTCCAATATTGAGTATTATCAATCCCATTGTTCTAAAAAAATTTATTTGATTATTCCTCTTGTATAATCACAAACAATATGGGTTCGAATCTAATTTTTTTTAAAGAGGTAAAAGAATAATTATGTGAATTGATAGTTATAACTGTATAATTAATTATTATAAAAATAAAAATTAGACATATTTAGATTAAGATAATTTTAAACATCAAAATAAATCTATACAGAAATCACGCATGTTCAGATCATGCTTAAATTTACACTCAATATCTCAAGCTTCAACTCAAATTTATAAATTTTATTTTTATTCATTGTAAATTTTAAAAAATTGTTATTTTTTTAATTTTAATTCAAAAATATATGATACATTATCAATTTTAACTCGCATTGACTAGAATAATGATGATGATATAATTTATGTTAAACTAGATGATGCTACATCTATTGATGTGGGTGAAAGATAAAATTATATGATGAATATATTTACGAAAATTTGATATAAAAAATTAAATGATGCTTTAGTCGAAAATTATAGTGTCTTAAGTTTAAACATAACTTAATTGATATAAAAGTACAAGTCCATGCATTCATACATATGCACTGCATTAGTAAAAGTGAGATAGTTACCATTAGAGTTTATTAAAAATGATGTCATAGTTACAAATCCTTTTCGACAGAATGAGAGTAAATAAAGTGTATAAACAAAATTATCGAATTTCAATCAATCTTATGGCTCTCCTATTCCATGAATTTGGTGTGATACTTGAAATGGATTGATTGTCAAAGCATGAAGTGATAGATGATTACAAAAGAAAAAGAATTTTTTTAAGGACTTTATTCTCCTTAACTTTAGTTTCCAATAGTTTAACTTGCAAATGATTAATTCTTTCAACTATACTCTTTGATTTCAGAGGGTCATTCATCCTCTAACATTCCAAATCATCCACTTCATAAGAACTAAAGTTTACCTTTTGTGGTAAAAAGAATTATCTGACTATTTTTCTTTCCCCTCTCTAATTGAGATTTCTTTTCTTGCTTCAAAGCTTTCATCAAATCTGCAACACCAACTGTTGCAGCTCTTGTCCTCATAGGGGATTTTAATTGCTTCTTTATCTCCTTTGATTCAATAACATTCACTACTTAGTGATTATATTCTAAAATAGCAAATCTATTAGTAGAACCTAAAAAAATACCCTTTCCTTTTCCCTTATTGTAACACTCTCCATCCGACTCACTCAACCGGATCCGAGTATTGGGTATTACGCCTAAGAACTATTGTACTTAGACACTTACTAAACTTTCCTATGTAACTATTCTAGTAGTGACTAATAAATTCCTTAAGTTTTACTCTAAATTAATTCATATGTTCTTATTATGAATATCTTACATACAGAGTACTTTCATATTTACATTTGGGTCAGTAACATAATGAAGACTATCGGCTACGTCTTACTTTTACTAAATACATGTTCAAGTACTACTTAACGAATGATGCCCAGGTGTTAACTTCGTCATATGACTTTCTGTATGGTTTACACCTATATAGCTTTTCTCGACATGAGTTGTAACTTCTCGATTAACTCTCTATGTATAGGCCATAACTTCTTCACAAATTCTTCTTTTCTCTGTATGCATATCAACACAATCCGTCACCCCTTTTAATAAATCCTGAAATCAAAAACATTAGGAGGTTACTTACTAGGATTGTTTCCTTTCAAGTCAAGATAACATTCATCTTACCTAGTTCCCCTTTTCTACTCTCTAGGTGATCATACCTTTATCGATTTCTTGCCTTACTCTTGATATTGTGTTGGTGACGTACATTCAGATCTTCCCTCACACCTTTGGGCAAGGAGGATTACGCCTTTCAGATTCATTCTTGGACATTTCTTCAAGATTGTCTTTCTTTGTCTTTCCTTCAAAATTCATCAAATACCCGTTTCTTCAGAGTCTGCCAAAAGGCGTTACCTGCGAAAACTTAACATGAGAAACAATACTCATATTGTGCCATGAAGGCGTGCTTACCTTCAGAAGTCGTCATTCAGACAATACTTCAGAATTAGTCATAAAAACATTCTCCATCAGAGATAGCCATGAGTAGGGGTAAGCATTCGATCGAATCAAATCGAATCGAATAGAAAATTTTCGAGTTAATCGAGTTTTCGAATCATATTTCATCATCCTAACTCGATTTGAAATTTTTATGAATCGAGTCGAGTGAGATAGAATTCGAATCGAATCGAATATATTTGTTCGAGTTAAATTAAAAAAATTAATTTGGTGTTGTTTAATTTTATATAATTTTAAAAAAAATATTTTTATTTAATTTAGAATTTTTTTAAGAAGAGAATTAATTTTGGGTTTAGTTTATAGATGGGTTTTAACCTTTAGGAGAAAAAAGTAGGTAAGATAAAATGTTTGGGTTTTGGGGAAAAATGGGGTAAAGTAAATTAGGCCTGAGTAATATAAATTTAAAATTTAACATAATATAGTTTTATTCGGTTTATTCGAATTATTCGAGTTATTCGAATTCGAAAAAAAAATTCAACTCGATTTGTTTAACTTGAATAACTCGATTCGAATAATTCAAAATTCAAATTTTTTTTCAAATTTTTTGATTCGAATCGAGTTTTGCTCACCCTTAGCCACGAGGGCATCCATAATATAGATAACCACAAAAGAATCCTTACATGAGATAGCCACAAAGGCTTTCCAATAACTACGCCACAAGGGTGTACTTTACAAAGTTGCCACAAAAACAATTCCTTTACATTCCGCCATATAGGTGTCCTATAATAATGATAGCCACAAATGCTTTTTAGCAGAATTAGTCACAAAGGCTCTTTAACAGAATCAACCACAAAGGCTCACATATAACATAATTATCCACAAAGACTCTTTCATAATAGATTCAACCATAAAGGCTCTCTTTAACAGATTTAGCCACGAAGACCTGCATATAATAGAGCTAGCCACAAAGGCTCTCATTTTTGTAAATGGTTTTTTGAACGATAGGGATTTGTCTAAACTCATCGTTGTGAGGTTTGCCAATCACCGCTTGGTACTCACCCAAACTTCATTTTCATCTTTTTTCCACATGATGCCATAGTCATCATGACTAGATCTTCCACTATTAATCTGTCGTAATTTGACCCAACAGAGTAAATTAATTTTCACACTTTATGAGTTTAAAATTAAGCATTATTGTTAGTATTTGCGTAGGAATTAATAGTTTTTAATAAAGTCAGTGGAATGTGTAAAAAATGCAAAAATGAATCTTTTATTGGCCTTAGGGCCGATTAAGTCCTAAAAGTTGTCTAATCTATTTAGTCAATGTGCATGAGACCATTAGAAAGCGATACATATCAAGATTGATCGCTATATCAGGACACGAGATAACAGATGTCATAACATAGGGACCAGAATCAAAGAATCTTAAAGCTGCCTTCTTGGTCACAACACAGCACAAGGATGTCGCGACAAACCCCTAGGAATGTGCCTAAAGGAGTGCACTTTTTTCTATGTCGCGACACAGGACCTAGATGTCACGACATAAACTCTTGAACGCGAAAATATACTGAGTAAGGGGCGTTTTGGTCTTCACAATGCATTATTAAACTCTAGGATGACAACCAACTTCGGGCTAAGGACGACGTCCTTCAGAAGGCTATAAATAGACCCCTTCTGCACACATTTTACACACCATTTCCTTAGACAATTTTCTCTTTCGTAGATTTAGGTTTTTGTTTATTTTTTTTTAGGTTTAGTTTATTTTTATTCTGTTCTTTCGTTCTTTAGAGACTTGATTTGTAGACGCGCACATACACTAGAAAATTATTTCCAAATCTTTATACAAATTAGGGATTATAAAGAGGTACATCTAACCCCAAATTATGCTCATGCACTTCCACTTTGCGTTATTCTTTGCACCCCTTAGCACTCAACAAATAAGTAAAAAGAAAAAAAAAGAGAGAAAAGAGAGAGAGAAACCAAGAAAGTTTGGCCCTCCACAAAGAACACAAGAGAAAAAGAAAGAAAACATCAAAGTTGGAATATTGTGGAGATGATGATTGCCTTTTTGAATTATTCCTTCAATTAATAATTCTTACAAAAAGGATTCATCTTTTGTAGTAATGATTTTAGTAAGATTAATATGAATATTAACCAATCCTTTATAAAATTAAATTACCAATGGTTAACAAAAAATAATTATTAATTTCATCCTACAAAATAAAGATTAAAAGTTTAATTTAATAAGTAATACCTAACTTTATAAGATAATGTATTCTAATACACTCGAACTTACGTCTTTTTGTATTAATAATAATATTCATGTCAATCGAGTTAAGACTCAATCAACATTTAAAATTCTAAATTTAAAGATTAAATATGTGTTCAATAATATTAAAATAAAAAATCATTATTATTTCATTTATATCCATTATTCTATAAATTGTATATTTTGTATGGTGTGACAAAATCTATTATTGTTTTTGTTAAGTTTTTCAACAAATTAGTTAAATGGCATATATACAATTAATGTGCAATTATGGATGTTGTCACTGTCCAATTTTTATTTGCTTTTCCAAAGGTGAATAAAATAGAAGTTGTCAATGAGAAACATCCTAAAAGCACAAAAGGAGAAAATCTCATAAAATTAGAGTAAGAGAACAAACATACAAAAGAAGAAAAAAAGAGAGTAAAATTTCTTGCTTTGGGATTCTCTTTATGCTATATTTGAAACTTAAACTTGAAGATTTTATTTGATTTATAAAATGCGAGAAAATAACATTCACAGTAAATAAATTAATCTAGATTCAATACAATTATATATTTAAAATTTAAATTCACTACTAACTAAAATCTATCTATTCAAAAAATAATTATAAATGTTAAATAACATACTTAGTTGTCAACACTGTCTTAATAAAAATTCAAATTTCTATAATTAATAAAACTGGTTCATCCCCATGAAGTATGTCATGACAGGTTCTTTTTTTAAAAAAGTTTTCTGATATGATTGTGCTTGGAGAAAAAAAAACCAGAAACATTGGGGGGTTTTGTTTTTAGTGATCATTGATGTCGAAACACATCAAAGTGAAGGAAAAACCAAACAAAAGCAGACAGCTAATGTGATCCAAACATTGCATTGCCTCCAAACTCCAGCTTTGAAGCTCCTGAGCCCCATATTTGGCATTGCCAATCCGACAAATGGCCCTACGACTTCTTCTCATCAACTTCGGGGCATTGAATTCAACTAAGGTAGGCTTCACTGGCTCCAACAAGTGGTTTGTGATGAAAAAGAGACATGGGTTAGTTAAGCAAGAGGCAGGGCCAAGGATGCTGGTAATGGGTTAATCGTTTGCTAATATGTCATTGTCCAAAAGGCTTCTGCTGTAATCTTATTCACATACCCTTGTGGGATTGTGTTGTCCCTCATTAACTTAAACCCTGTTTACACCAGCCTATTTTGTCAAAAGTGTGTTTAATATTGTTTTTAAGAAGTACTCTTGGGATAAAAGTATTTCAAAATAAATTGCATTTTAGAGAAAAAGTGTTTGTCCAAAGTAAAAAATTATCCAAAATTTTAACTTTTTTCCAAAAGTGGTTTTTTCTCCAAAAATATTTTTAAAAAACAATGCTAAACTAAACCTTAATTTACTCTATCATTATAACAGATTTAATAAATTCTAAATTTCTTGGAAACCATGTCGAGGAAAAGATCAATGGGCTCTAATTTGCAGTAACAACAAGAAGAGTAAAGGCAAAAGAAAGATTAATACGATGGGATGAAGAGAAGTTATAATATAAACGTTGACCTGCCCAGAATAGAGGAGGACGAGCCATATTTAATTGTATAAATGGAAAATCTTAACAAAAATTATTTAATTTAATATTAATGTGGGAGATGGAGATGGTGAGGAGAGGAAGAGGAAGATGAAGGGTAGGGAGAAATGGATTTGTTTTTTCATTTTTTTTTTTGAGTTCTCCATCCACTGTGCCAACTATTTTTATTTACGGTGAGTTTAATATTGTTTCTCATAAGTATTTTTTGGTTAAAAAGTATTTTTGAGTAAAAATTAAATTTTTTATTTCTACTTTTGATAAAAAAATGCTTTTATAATATTTTTATTTAAAATGTGATTTTCGTAACAAAAACGTTTTTAAAAAGCAATACTAAATTAACTCTTGATTTTTTTTACCATTATAATAGACAATAATTTTTAAATTTCTTGGAAACCATGTCAAAGAAAATATCACTGGACTCAAATTTGCAGGAACAACAAGAAGACTAAAGGCAAATGAAAGATTAGTACAGTGGGTTCAAGAGAAGTTATAGTATAAATGTTTGCCTGCCCAAAATAGAGGAGGATGAGCCATATTTAACAATATAAATGAAAATTCTTAACAAAAATTATTTAATTTAATATTAAAAATATAGGTTAATGTTGGAGATTGTGAGGGAGAGGAAGAGGAAAACGGTAGGGGGAAATGGATTCGGTTTTTCATTTTTTTTTTGAGTTCTTCATACTTTGTTTTCCTTTTTTTAAAATTTTTTTTAATATTATATTATGTATAATAAAAGTAATAGAAAATGTATTAAGATTTTAATTTATTTAAAAATAAAATTTTAAATGGCTTAAATTTATAATTAGTATTAATAAATAATTTAAATGGTATTTAAATTATAATTTTTTTTAAAATTGATATTTAAACTTTTTTTTATCAGAGGTAATACATTTATATTGAAATAGTATTAAACTAAACTTAGGAAAGATGATTGTCGATTAATTCTCTTGATTTGTGCATATGTGTTGAGAGAGCTCCTTACTCCACCTTAGCAATCTTGTCAAAAATTGTCAAAAATTAGTTTCGAGTAAAACGATCAACTGAGAATTACATTGCACTTATGTGAAGTTGGTAAATTATTAAACTATTTAGAGACATTGAGAAAGGTACGACAATGACACTTGAGTTTTAAACACTTGACTTAAATTATGTGAAGTTGATAAATTATTAAACTACTTAGAGACATTGAGAGAGGTGCGACAATGACACTTGAGTTTTAAACACTTGACTTAGATCTGTAAACGCATCCATATCATTAGTCCTAAATTAAGTTTAATATGATACAGATTATTGATAGGTATTAATTGAAAGTCATCCTTAATCGTTACATTAATAAATTGAGGCTGAATAAAAATTTTATGTTTTAGTGCTCTATTTGATGTATTTTAAAATTATTTTTAAAAAATACACAATGAGTTGTCTAGATTCTTTTGAACCTGGACATTCATAAAATTAGATTCATTCAAGAAATATAAAAAAAACATAAAAAAACTTATAAAATTATTAAAAATCATTAAAATTAATTAAAATTTATAACACTTATTAGAAATTAATTAAAAACCATAAAATTTTATAAAAATCATTTTTCTCATTTTTATTAAATTATTTGACTAATATGACTTATTTTTAAGTAAATCAAACATTGAAATCATTTTTTTTTCTCATGCAAACTATTGAAACTTCTTCTAAAATGTTAGGCCTTGTTAATGATCAATGTTTTTTTTAATTGATTATCAATGGCTATACTTTATAATTTTTTAAAAAAATTATAAAATATTTAACTTATTTTTAAATAAAAATTTATGGTTTTTAATTAATTTCTAACAATTTTTATAAATTATTTTTTTAATTTTAATGGTTTTTAATAAATTTAATTTTTTATAAATATTATAAAATTTTATCTTTTAAATTAATTTCTAATAATTATTATAAATTATAAATTTTAATGATTTTTTATAAGTTTTTTTTATTTTTTTATAATTCTAGAATGAATCTAGACAAACAAAAGTCTAGATTCAAATGAACTTGGATTAAGGGCATTTATTACGGTCAATATTATCGTTAAGTATTAACAGTCAACATTAGTCAAAGGGCCTATTTGGTTAGTTTTGTTAGTTCAAAGGTTCAATTGAAAGCAAAAAATTCGCAGGGGATTAATTGATTTTTTTTTAAAGTTTGAGAGCAAAAAATGCCATTAAGTCTATGAAATATTAAAAATAGATACAATGCTAAAGTTAGCCCTTAATTTTTATTTTTATTTGTCATTTGACTATAGTTTTTTTTTTTATCATTTTGTCTTCAACATTTAAAATTTAGTTAAGTTGCCTTTTTGGGACAAAAAATCAATTAAGTTGTTAAAATTTTAATAGAATTAATGTGATAATCAACATGACAATCCACATGTACTTCATTATTTATGTGAATAATTTTTTTCAAAATATTTATGATTTTGTTTTAAAATTTTAGAAAATTTTATGTATTTTTTGAACTTTTATGGAATACACGTAGATTGGTACATGAGCTACCACATCACTATCATTAAAATTGTAATGGTCCAATAAGTGTTTTCATCCAAAGAAAAATAATTTGATTAAAATCTGAAGGTTGAAGACAAAAATGATAAAAAGAGAATTAAGGTCAAAGTGGCAAAAGATGTAAATGTTAAAGGTCAAATTTTTCATTATGTAGAAAATATAACACTTATAACAAGATTTATATACAATGTGTCAAAAAAAATACAGGGTGTTTTTGGAAAACCACTTAATAATTGAATTTGAGTGTAATTGACTATAATTACACATGTGAACATATATTTTTTAAAATATGATAACAAAATATGTTAGTATTTGATACACTCAGATGAAATTTTTTTATTCCATGAGCAGAGTTCATGTTCCATTATTTAAAATAATTAATTTTTTTAATTACAATCAACCTTTCCTAAAACAGTCCCATTTGTTTGCTTAAATTTTACCTATTATAGAGAGGTGGTTGTTATACACTTATGGAGAGATAATCGTTTTAAGCTTACCATAAAATTTATATTGTGAATTTCTATCAAATAAAAAAAGTAATAATTATGTTAAAGAATGAAAGAAAGTGAGAATCAAATCAACAAAATTAAAAGACGTATAATAGAGCAGATTGAGTTTTAGTTCGATTTGCATGGGCATCATTGCCAATGTAAGAGGACGTGGGTTCAAGTGTGCTGAAGCATATTATCCTCCTATTTATGGGTTGGGGAGGGGCTTTGGGTAGTTCTAGGGATTGTGTCGAAAAGAAGAGATATGGTTAGAACTTATAATGAGATTATTAAAAAATGAGTATTAAATTAGATAAATTATCAAGAGTTACTAAATTCAAGTAATTAATTTATAAGTTTACCATATTCTAAATTCATAGTAGAATATTTAATTAGAAAAATTAATAGTTTCTTGAATTGACATATTTAATTCCGCTCATTAAAGATTGTTTTATTTTAATAAAATATGATTAATATATTTCTTCACGTGAAATTTAATCATTTTATTAAAATAATATTTTAATTAGGATAATTTTTATTTAATAGATTATAATGAATAAGCTTGCTTATATAAAATATTATAATTTTACTTAAAAATTTAGACAATATGTTGTTATAGAAAACTAATTTAATAAAGAATATAATTCATAACTATGGATGCTACTGTTATAAAGAGTTAAAATAAAATATAAAAAATTAATTTTTTTAAAAACTTGACTATTATAACAAGATGTTGTTATAGCGAGTTATTACTGTAGAGAAGGTTGACTGTATTTTATAACATTTTAGAATATATGTAAAAATAGCCCAAAGTAATTAATGGGCTTCTATTAAGGTGGCCCAACTACAATCTTAATAATAAATTTGCATGCAATGTGGAGGCGTGCCAAAAGCTGGTGTTGGTCAGTAAATGAGATGGGCGTGAGTGGGTGAAACTTTCTGCCTCGTAAATGGGTTAAACCCAGCGAGCATTTCGTGTTGTGTACCGCACCACCACAAATGAATATCTCCACCTCTTCTTTTTGCATTCACCGCCATTCCTCTAATAAATACTCACCCGCTCTTTCACCGCGTTGCAGTAAAAAAATGTGTGAACCAAGTTGAACCATCACTTACTCTGCTACATTTATGGTTTCAGTTTATTAACCATTGTCTTACCTTCTCAACCAACTTGGCTAACCAATTGATCCATGTGAGTGGAAACATTTGGGCTCTATTTCCAGACTCCAAACATAGGCTGTCAAAACCAAGTTGGCTAACCAATTGACATTAAATGTGTGTACCCTACAAAGGGATAGGTCTCAACACATTGGGCCATGAAGTTTCTGAATTGGTAATGCCAAAAGAACCTGTCTCAACGCTGTAGTTGATAAGATTGTGATGTTTGACAAACACGCCTTATATCAGAATATAGAACTGTCATAAAATGGAGACAGTGTTGAGTGTTGGCTAAAAGCCAAGGAAATAGTGATCCAACTTTCATCAATCGCTATCCCCTTTGTCCCACGTTGACAGGAGACAAAAGCTTGTTTTCCAATGTTCACATGTCATCTGGACTTTCTCATATACAATGCTTCTAAATCATGTTATAAATTACACTTACTTTTATCATATAGATTCCCCATATTAACTGAAATAACTGCAATGTACAGAGTGTAAGAAACCAAGTAGCTTATAGTTCAAATCTTATGTTAATGTACAGTGAAAACAAAAACAATCAAACAAAGAAACAAAAATTACATTCAAGGATGCCAGAAACGGCTCACAAACCTACGAAATCTATTGGTAGATAACTTTCTGACAAGTCTTTTGGCGTCAGAGACTTGTGCTTCTGCAAGTTTCTCTATGTATTTTAGGTAGCCAGAACTGGCTATTTTTCTTCTTCCACTGTTGCAACTTGTCAATGACAATAATATAGAGAGCAAGAGCTGTTTATTACCTGAAATTCCTTCCTCTTGATCCAGCAATCTAAGAAGGAAGTGTATGTTTCTATCATCTGAAACAAATCTATTTCGATTTTTAGGGACTGAGACCAAACTGGAGAGTGCTTCAATTGCCATTTCACGCACTTCATATGACTTGGCATCCAACAATTTGACAAGCTCTGCCATGAAACCAGCATCTCCCATTGTCTTTCTGGCCTCATCTGATGTCCCACAAAGCTTACACGTCAACTTAAGTGCCAGTGCTTGAAGGGAAACTTCGCCATTGCGTAGGAAGAACAGTAAATGATCCGTGAATCCGTAATTCATTAAGGTGTTTATGCAGTTTTGTGAAGGGAAACATAGATTCTCTATTGCTCTCAATGCTACTTCTCTTGTTTTCGAAGAGGTTGCCGATTTCGGATCGGAAACTCGTACTAATGCACGAACTGATTCATCCCCAGAAGCTATGCTTTGAAGCAACTCCATTGAATTAATCTGCACGATTTCTTCTTTTGATCTTGTTAGCTTGTTGAATGTTGCAATGGCGCCTTCTTCGACCATAAACCTCTTAATTTCTTCAACACCAACAAGGTTTCTCAACACCCCACAAGCAAGATCAATTAGTTCCCCTCCAAAATCACCGCTTGAACATATTTTCAACAGTGCCGTCACCCCACCATGAGCTGAAACAGACCATGCATTGTCTGAATTTACAGTCAATGTCTGAAGACACCTAACAGCTCCTTCCTTGCCCAAATGACTGCCGGTTTCCAAAACCCGATTTAAAGGGCCAATAATCCCAGCTTCAACTAAAACCCCTTTATACAAATCAAACCCAGAGATTAAAGATACAATCTTTGAAGCTTCTTCTTGAATTTCCATGTCTGGTGAATCAAGAAAATCGACCAACACTTCCACAATGTCACTAACTTCAAGTGCAACAAGTTTAATATATCTTTCATCTTCAGCCATAACTTGATATAAATTCACCAAGGATTGCCTTTTCATTTCTATATCACCAATCTTCATCCTTGTCAACAAATCTCTTACATAGAACCTCATGTCTTCTTTACAAGCACCAAAACCAGGCCTGGAAACAACAATGGCGAAACCATGGCTCAGAACCCCTGAAGAATAAATCCCTGAAAGATTCTTTACATGGAGATCAAATTTTGCAACCATCACATCAAGATCACTTTGCATTAGGAGCTTTCCACTGTAAGCAAGATCCACACATCTTCTCCCGAGATCATAACACTCGTTTACAGTTGCCAAAATGGAAGGAACCAAGTCAGAGAAGGCCGCTGTGTTTTCACTTGAATCACAGTTTACAAGAGCCATCAACCCAGAACTCAACTCTTCTAGTTCCTTTCGAATGAGTTGCCATTTGACATTAAAAACTTTGATAGAATGTGAAAGAGAAATCAAAGAAGATATAACCTGAACAGCCTGCATGATACTAGATTTCATTGCAGTGAAAGACTCTGTTGAATTCTGGTGCTGTTTTTGCATTGGTTTCTCTTCTCCCATTTTGTTCCCTTTTTCTTCAATGTCAATGCTTGCTTTGAAGGAAGAAATCCAACACTATCTAAGAAGAGAGAGAAAGAGGGCCACTGACTGCATATATCTAATCTAAAGTTATCTTTTCATTTTGCAGCTGCAACTGAAATGGGGGTCTTTAATTTTACATTTAGAATATAGGGCTGACCGTTTAGGTGGTGTAACAGTGACAAGTCAATAGGATGGAGATAAGGGTATAAATTTCTGCCATAATAACAAGGGTTAAAACTTAAAAGGGTAGCTGAAGCTCACAGTGTGGAAAGAACTGAGGAGGGAGATGGTTAAAAGGAAAAAGAAAAGTAGTGTATCTGATTCTGATCAGTGATAAAGGACTCAAAGGAATTGAAAGGTTTCATCTCTTTATTGATGAACACTGTACATGCATGAATGGGGTTTTACAGTGGGTTGCTGTGGGGGCACCTATCTACAACATGGTTTCTTTAAATGCTCATCAGATCTCATGAACTTTATATTTACTTTTCCACTGTTTCAATTTAATTGTATTGTAATTTGTACAAGGTAAGAAAATGAAATTTATGGTAAAAATTTTGAATTTTGATATAACGTAAATCCGTCTTAATTGGATTGTAATCCGTACGAGGTAAGAAAATAAACCTTAATTCTTAATTAGTCAACTCTGATCATTGTTTCTCCATAATCAAATCAATCACTTAAATTCCAACAACAAATCTTATTGGCTTATCTTTCCGACATTAAATATTAATTTTTTTCTTAAATTATTTTTGGAGTAATTGCACATATATTTTTTTATAATTTTCTATAATTGCATTTTTTTCAATAAAACAAGCCTGAAAGCCACTACCTCAATTTATTACGAAGAATAAAAAATTACAATGCTATGAATTTTCATAGAATAATCCATATCGAAAGCACAATTTACAAAGAGATTCAATCGCTAATGTACTAAGCTTATCAACTATACTGTTGCTTTCCCTACGAACCCAGCTAATATCGAACTCAAGAAAATCCTCAACATGTTACGGACTTTCTAACACCGTACCCAAAGATTGTGATATCCTCACGATTTTTCTTAATACGATTATCAATCCTCACACAGTCCGATTCAATAATAATACTAGAGAAATTATTATTTTTTGCCTAAATAATACCATCGTGAATGGCGTCAATCTCAGCTCATGAACAATAAATTTTTTTTTATCAATATGCCAAAAATAAAATAAAAAATTAAGAAAATGGGTCACTTTCTGAAATATTTAAGAAATTAAATCGATTTTTAAGTAGGATGTATTTCCACTCTCTCTTCATAATCACCTATTTCTCTAAATATCTTAGAAACTGGTCCATTTCTCTATTTTTCTTTTATTTTCAACATATTCATCAAATTTAGCGAAATAAAAAATGCACAATAAAATGACATATCACTTTAATTTAGAAAACATGAAACGGTAAAATGAAAAAAAAAAACATCTGCTGTTACATAAAAAACCTTATTTTAGAATTATTTAAAAAAAAAATCATTAATACTTAACTGCAATGCTAATGTGGTCGTTAATAGATGTCACACCAGCATCGATTGATGATGCGATAGTGCCACATCAACACTGATTGGTAATGTGGTAGTGTCATGTCAACAAAATAAATAAAATATAAGAAAATATTTAAATTTATATTTTTAAAATAAGTGCACAATAAATCTAGATAAATGAGTGTTGACAAATATTGTTCGTGTTTATTTGAACGTGGACATCCATTTGTCTAGATTCATTTTAATGATTAAAAATGTAAAAAACATCATTAAAGTTTACTAAAATTTATAAAAAAATATATTAGAAATTGTAAAATTAATTCATTCTAATTAAGGTTTCTTTAAAATCTCATCAGATCTCATGAACTTTCTATTTCCATTTCCACCGTTTCAATTTAATTGGATTGTAATTTGTACAAGGCAAGAAAAGGAATTTATGGTAAAATTTTGAATTTTGAAAAACGTAAATCAGCCTTAATTGGATTGTAATCCGTACGAGGTAAGAAAATTTAAAAAAATGAACTCAATGAGTGGCTCTAATGGAAAAGAAGATCATGTTCATCCAAAAAAACTCGAGTTCGAGCACTTGTGTGTGCAAGATGTGTATGCGTTGTCAAAAGGTTAAAAAAGTATGAACATATACTACCATGTAAGCATATCAATATATATTCAATAAAAAAATTAGAAAAATAAGTCAACTTCTAGATATTCAAAAAAATAAATCGATTTTTAATAAAATACATTTTCACTTCCTCTTTTCAAAATAGACCCATTTCTCTAAATATCCTAAAAAGTAACATTTTTTATTTTTTATTTATTTTGGACATATTCATCAAACTTAGCCAAATAAATAGTGCAGCATAAAATGAGATTTGAATTTAGGGCATTTACATATCACTTCTAGATAAGATGAAATGGTAAAATGAAAAAAAAAAATCTGCTATTACATAAAAAAAACTTTAATTTAGAATTTTTTAAAGATTAAATTAAGTTTTTTTTGAATTTTTTCATTTAATTGAATCTTGAACTAATAAAATTGATTAAATAAACTATTTAATTAGCGTTTATCGTTAATATATAATTGTAGGGCTAATGTGGTCGTTAATAGATGCCATGTCAACATCGATTGATAACATCGTAGTACCACAACAACGTAGATTGCTAATGTGATAGTGTCATGTCAACAAAAAAATAAGAAAATATTTAAAATTATATTTTTTAAATAACTGAACAATGAATCTAGATAAATTGGTGTCAACAAATGATTGTCCATGTTCATTTGAACGTGGACACCCATTTATCTAGATTCATTCTAAAAATATTAAAAAATATAAAAAATAGTAAAAATCATTAAAGTTGACTAAAATTTACAAAAAATATTAGAAAATATTTAAAAATCATAAAATTTATAAAAAAAACAATTTATTAAAACCATAAAAAATTTAGAGAAAAATATTTTTTAAAAAATTATAAGAAATTAATTAAAAATCACAAAAATATAATTATTTAAATTATTTTTTTATAAAATTTTATAAAAATTATATTCCTCATTTTGATTAAACTATTTGACTAATATAACTTGTGCAAATTCAAAAATGAGAGGAAAAATTATGAAAAAAATTGTTAATCTTGATTTTATGATATAAGTTTTAAAATATAAAAATAATAAATTAAATTTTATAAAATTTTATGATTTTTAATTAATTTTTAATAATTTTTATAATTTTTTTATTTTTATAATTCCATAATATTTCTAGACAAATGGGTGTCCAAATTCAAATAAATCTAGACAACTGTTTGTTAGATTCATTATTTACTTAATTTAAAAATAATTTACATTTTTTTATTTTTTAACTTTTGCTAACGAGACTCTATCACGTTAACAATCGACGTTAACGTGATATTTGTTAATAGTCATATTAACATTGTTATCAAATGTTAACAATCAACATTATTTAAAATACTTATTTAATTAATTTTATTAGTTTAGAGGCTCAATTACGTAAAAAAAATAAAAAAAGTTTAATTAATTTTTTTAACTTTATAATATCATTACCTAGGCTAGCTAGCTTATTATGTATGGGCTAAAATAATGGTTTCAAGTCGAAATTTGTTGTAGCCTTGGGTTGAGTTTTGCAAAAAAAGATATTTAATCCATTTGATTGAATTCAATTTATATATTTAAATATTATAAAAAATAATTTTACTTTCATTATTTTTTTGGAGCTAGTTGTGCTAAACACTCTTGAATTATAACCTTCATTTTAAATTGATTTCTAAACATTAAATCATTTTAATTATATTTTTAAACTGTTAAGGTTATATTAATTAGATCTTTACGTTATTAAAATTATTAATTTAACTATTAAAGTACACATTAAATTTTATGAGATATAATTTAAAATACAAAATTAAAAAAAAATGAATATTGGATTTTTTTTTTTTTTTTTAAGTTTCCGAATCTTCCTTTGTTTATTTTCTTTAACGAGTAAATGAATATACTAATTAATAAGTATCACTTAAACAATGAACCAATTAGCGTAAAAAATAAGGACAAGGTTGGTGGTGGGATTTCAAGACTTTGAGAATGAACAGAATAAAGCGGCCTTTATGGACCACCAATTTATGAGGATTCTCCTTTTCATTTGATAATTTTTTTAAAATAGTGTTAAGAGACCGGATGGACTTCCCATATACCCCAACAATTGTTTTATACAGTATATGCCAAGGGTTCGAATCTCATCAAGGATAAGAAGTTTACATCGTTTTTTATAGGTGGTCGTACGTCCATGTATGGTCGAGGTATTCCCCTCCATAAACTGTACATGATCCTTCGCAAAGTCGGGGACAAAATTCTCCTCAGAAGACAATACCTTCCATTGTTTAGGGATCGAATTGGCGTTCACGAGCACTTTGAAGACTTCTATGGGTAGATTTGGTTCAAAAAATTTCGAAGTTTTTTAAAATCCTAGTAGAGATCAGATCATGTTAACTAGATAGCTTGTTTTATTATTCAAAACAATAATAAATTAATAAATTATTAATTTTATATCAATATTTATATATTTTATTAGTATTAATTAGTAGGATATATACACCCAATGTGCTAAACTATTAGTAAGTTTATTTTTTTTTCATTCAACTTCAAAAGATTACAAAATTATTATTAAATTATTCAAAAATTTTCATTTAAATCATTGGATTGTTAAAATTATTGTTGTATGGCTTTTTTTATTAGCATTTCCTAAACCATCGGAAGCTCTTTTTCCCCTCCTTTTCTACACTTTACGTTTTTTTTTTTCATGAAACAAATTTGAATGTCACGAATCTATAGACCAAAATTCAAATAATTTTTTCTTCGATCTTCAACACCAGCCATCAGATCGACTTGGATCAAAGATATGTTTTTCTACTCGTTGATGGGTATTAATCTACGATACTGATCGTCGAATCATCGCTTGAATCTTACTAGCTGGACTTTTACAAGAAAAAAGTTTAACAGCCTAATGATTTAAATAAAAACATTCAGATAATTCAATGTGACCATCTTATAATTTTTTAAAGTTAAGTAATCAAAACGTAAACTTATTAAAAATTTAGCGACTTTGGATATACTCATATTGATAAATAACTTGTGCAAGCTCGTAGAATATAAATTCACTTACCGGACACATAAATAAATCTACTTACTATGTTCCATTCATGTAAAAAGGAATTGAAAACGCCCCCACCATCGCTTGAAACCATGTGAAGCCCTCAGGCCCCTCGTTGGATACCTTGAGCTACCTCAACACCTACCTTTTCAGCATGAAGTCGACATGCTTGTAACATAATTGGCAACAAAGCATCTTTCATTTTCTAACCTTTTATTTATTTATTTGGTGATGCTTGGATTATGAGAGAAGCTGAGAAAAAAAGGCAAAGGATACGTTCTTGTCAAAGCAAAACATGGAAAATGAAATTAAAAAAAAAAACATTTTGGAAATCGACCTGAAAACTTAATGGAGCCTTTGTTTTTAGACAATAAGATGAATGATGTATTTCTTATTCATTATCTGTTCTAATTTGAAAGTATTGCAGTCTTGTCTCGTACATGATATATACCTCAAAATATGAATCTACATTTGTACATTTACATGGGAATAATTATCATGTTATTTTTAGGGTTCATAATGATTAATGAAACTCCCACAGTAATTTTACTACAATTTCTAAAGTCAGCAATCATAATAAAGAGCAGTGCAGGGTGTGGAGCCAACAGTGGCAAAGTAAATGGTGTTTGGGTTTCTATTGTAGCTAGCGGTGAGGATATGAGCAGGATACCATGAATTGCAAGTTGCAACCAGTCAATGGACATAATAGAACATCAAACATGTGCTTAAGCCCTGAAATCATAGCGATTTAAGGCCCTTCAACTATCCCAATTTATTGTTACTTTTTTTGACATTGATTCTTGCATTATAAACATGGGTGCTTAGACTTGAATCTTTCACTTTTTTTCTTTTGTAATTCCATGGTCAACCCAACTTTCATGGTATCCAAATTGGAAATTGATACACGTAAGAACGTAAACCTTAGAAACTTGGTTGTAATCTTTTTTGAATTTCCAATGTATTCGGGATTGATAATAATCACTTTTTTTTTTATGTTACTTTTGAAAAAAAAACTTGAAAATTTTTAAACTTATGATTTGTGTAAGTGTATGAATTGTGTGTGCCTTTTCCCCACCCTTGAAACATATTTATTTGTAAAACTTTGATAATTGATGAATGTACATTTTAATTCTAACTTCAAACGTTATAATTTACACATCTAAGGGAACATATAGATAGGTGAGATCTAGAGGAGACCCTATTGAATATCAATTCGTTTATCCCAAGTTAATCTGGTGAGGTCGAGAGATAAACCGGACGAAATTGTCTAATTTGATAAAATGGTGACCGAAAGGTAAAATTGAGCTAATTAAAAATTTAAGCCTTTTAGATCCGTAATTCAAAGATTAATTAGCAATATACAAGTCAACCAACCACTTTCATTTATTGGAGTGCTAATTTCATAGTTTTGACTGTTTTACAATATGGTTCTTTTTACTGTTATGTAGTCAATTAGTGTAATTAACCATTGATTATGGATTGTCCTAATATAGTACTTAGCAAATAGTTATCTAGACTTCCTATTTGCATGCTTGCCACTTAGGAATCACTTTGTCCCCGAACTCTCTTGGATTCAATACTTGAAATACTCGAGTGTTTTATTGTAATACTAAAAATATTACAACTCGACCTACTACGCTTGTAGTACACTACTAGTTTATTGATTGGTTTTGTGTTGATTCTTAGCCCCGATGCACGCACGCCAAAGTGCATTTATTTTGTTCTGTTTTCAAGCAATTTATGAGTGAAGTTATTTTTGGACAGGGCCTTGAAAATTGTTGATACAAAGTATGGAGATAGAGATGGGAAGCGGTTCATATGGTTGTGTTGAGAGTAATCAGTGGTGTTTAGAAATTCTTAGGAAGGCTATGGAAAAAGTTGGGTAGAATTTTAGTAAGGTAGAAATGTTTGGAGCTTTTTTGGTGACGAAAGGTTCTTAAATAAAAGGGTTGAAACTTGGTGCAAGTTTCACTGAATGAGTGCCATATTATATAGAGTTAATAGTAAATTTATAAAGAGCATTGTTATGATGTGATAAGATGTGAGTGTGTACAATTAGTTGCACAAAAGTTCCGAGACACTTACTATTTGAGTCTTAGCTTAATTGGCATTGTTGCTATAACAATTAGGAAGATGTGGATTCATGCACACTAAAGCACACATTTTCTTAAGATTTAATGATGGTAGTGGTTATGAGCATAGACAAGCTTTGCATAAATAAGGGGGTAAACTACATCTAAGACCACTAAATGATTAGTAAGTTTTCATTTTAGTCACCTAACTTCAAAAAGTTACAAAATAGTCTCTAAACTATTCAAAAGTTTCATTTAAATTACTGAGTTGTTAAGTCTTTTTTTAAGTCCAACCGGAAAACGCCAAGCGACGATTTAACAAACGGTATAGTAAAACAATACTTAACGGTGAGTGGAAGAACCTCAGATTCAAGTCGATCTAACTATTAGTGTCGGAGATCGGAGAAAAAACTGCTTAGATTTTGGTTCATAGATTAATAACGTTCAAAGTTGTTTCACGAGGAAAAAAAAGCTAAATTGTAAAAGATAAAGGAATGAGAGCTTTTGATTAGTGCTAGTGATGCGAACAAAGAAGGCTATATAGTGGCAATTTTAATAGCTAATGACTTAAATGAAAACCTTTAAATAGTTCAATTACCATTTTTAACTTTTTGAAATTAAATAATCAAAATGTAAACTTACTACTCTATAATATATAAGCACAAGGGAAAATCTTTTAAACAGGCGAGAATACCTTTTATTTTCCATTATATTACTAAATTAACTTTAAAAATAATTATAAATTAAATTACTAATTAAAATTTATGTTAATTTTAAAATAATGTTATTACTTGAATAGAACTCTAAGCATAAAATATAGGAAAAAATTGTAATAACTATAATTTAATTTACAATTATTAGTTAAAATATTTGACATGAAAAGGTTGTGTTACTTGTACTAATTTTATTGATTTAAAAGAGAGTTATTACTTGAATAAAACTCTAATAGCTTAATTATAATTTAAGATTAGCTTTATAAATAGAATTTAGTAATTAGACATATTCAATCAAGTAGTATCTAAAAAAAATTTTCGGATATTGTTGGCATTAATAAGTTAGAATTATCTAAAAAGAATTGAGCGTTAAAACAATAGTTTTTTGAAGAGGCAATTTCGAATTGTACTTAAACAACAATGACTAGAAAGCGATTGAAGATTATTTTAATTGATGATGAGATAATATAATAGTATGATTTTTTTTTTTTATTTTTTTTTGTTCATACTGTGTGTGAAGAAAACACACTTACTTTTATTTATATTCATAAGGCATTATTGTCAATGACAACAATAGTTAAAATGCCCTATTTGAGAATTAGTTAAAAATTAAATTGTAAAATTACTTACAACGCATGTGTTATTAGAAATTAATTTAATGACCTTTAAATACAATTAGATATGTCATAGGGCATTATTGATGTTCCTTGTTTTTATATTCATAGCTTGTTGTTTAAAGACTCTATTGAAAGTTAAGTAATTTAACAATGAATAAAAGGCATTGAAATGCCTCTTTACCCATCAATATATATATATATATATATATATATTATAAGGCATTATACTTTTCAAAAAAATTAGGAATTTAATTTTTATATTTTTAGTTTTAGAAATTTAATTTCCTTATTTTTCATATTTCAAAATTCAAATTCAATTATTATTACTATTAATTTTTTTATTCTATTGTGACATTTTGAAATAAAAAAAACACACACTAGACCTGTCCATGAACTAAACCAACTCGCTTGAAAAGTGAGAGGATTTTGATAAAAATATAAGCCTAAAAATGAACTTTGACAAAAAAATAAAGTCTATTTAGAAAATCATCCAAACCTCAAGTAAAGTTTTTTGACCCAAACTCGGCTCGAATTTGCAAAAATAAAAAAAATATTGTTTTCTTGCTATTTTTTGTTATTTTCTTACTATTTTACTATCATTTCACTATTATGTTACTATTATTTTGTTGTTATCGTTCGAATATTGTATAACTCTTGTTTTATTGTTAATTTTATTATTATTTTAGAGCATTAGCTTGTTAAGTTGCATTTATCTTAGTGTTATTTAAGTATGCATATTTTTTATTTATTTTAAAATTTTTGAAAAATATTTATTTTAATGTTTTTAATATTTATATTATTAAATTTTAAAAAATTAATATAAAAAAATTAATACCAGCTGGTTGAGCCAAACCTAGATTTTAATATTTTTATTCGAATCGGATTTGGGCAAAACTTTAAACTTATTTTTTGAGCGGAATTCAAACCTAAAATTTTGATTAGGCCTAACCTAATCCAACCCAAAGACACCTTTACCTAATAGTTATGTAACTACAAAACAATAACACAATTAACCTAAATTTATCAAAAAAAATATTAATAATTAAATCTAAAAAAAGTAGAAAAACTTATACCATATTTTAAATTCAAATATAATAGAATAAACCTCCAAGTGATTTCTTACTAATAAAAAACCAAAATCATGAGCTTTGGAACCGATCAATGGATGCTTATAATGCTAACATACGGTTTGGGTGTCGGACCTTAATCTGAAATTATATGTATACATTGTTAAAGCAGCCCACTCGTAAAGATGGAAATGCAACTGAACTATAAACAAAAAGGTAGGGCAGAGTGAAAAGCATAAATATAAGAGTAGAAAGTTGTGAATCTGGGACCTCTCTTTCTGGTTTATGAATTTCAATTTGAGAAAACACAATTATAAGAACTTGGAAAAGAGATAAAGATATGCAACACTTACAATTCACCTCGAAATAGGTATATTTTTCACGGATCTCAGGTATAAAGACTAACGTAAGTTCAAAAACAGCATAAACTTGTAACAAAACCGCCAAAGCTCTGTTGCAAGGCAGCAATTATTATCAAATGAATGAATTGGTAAATGGGGAAGGAAAAACCAAAATTTTTCTACAGCATTTAATCAAACTGTAGACCTCTTAATGTTTGTAAGTTGCAAATCGACCAGCACCCCAGGGACCTTTTAAATGCCACTGACATCCCTCCCGAAAATAAAACGCCTTATCCAGTCTGAGACCACCAATGCCCTTGTGCGCCAACTAACTTGCTTGCTGTGTTTTAACAAAACAAGAATATATTTTAGACAACACGGCCTCAACAAATCGATTTCTAAACTAACTCATTCATGTTCAGAAGCAAGAAGCTTGGTTTAGTACCTTGCGTATACAGAATACCAGAGCCATTGCTCACTGTGTCCGATAGACACCCAATCACCTGGAAGTTGTGCAGCTGTTTGTTCCCCTCCCAAAGGAGCAAATTGTCCCAAGTGCCTGTACCTGTAAAAACATCAACCGCATTTATGACAAGGGTATAATTTTCCTTGGATGTTGTACTAAAACATCAGATTAAAGCTATCATATTGTCAGCTTTACCCACGTAAAAGTTTGAGTGATCTCATCACTCAAAACCTGAAACGCTGGTAACATGTTCAATTTGTACCTGAAGGGATGGAATCGATGACGACCTGTTCCCCTGAACCTAGTGGGACCTTCAGGGTTCTTTTCACACTCCTCCATACGGTTGAAGCACTTAGCAAGATAGGCGCCTTGCTGATTTGCAACCTGAAACATTTGTAGATTGTTAATGTCTTGGAAATGCATTAATTTAGTCCCACTGTGCACTAAATGAACTAAAATAATTACCTGTGCTGTTGCTGGAAGATTCTTCATCTGAGAATCGACTTCAGAAAGAGCTGATTTAAATTCTTCAATATTCAGCTCCATGGATTCTTTTGCAGCGTCCCCTTTGGCTTCCTTCAAAAGATCAACCATGTTTCGCACCTGCTTGTTCTTCAGATAAAGCTCCACTTGAGGGTATCTTTCACAGATATCATCAATGATCTCTTGAAATTCTTTCACTGTAAGTGTTCCTGAGTTGTCCTTGTCTGCCTTTCTAAATATTTCTGACATATCTTCCTACAATTTATTGGAAATTACAAGGAACAAAGAAATATCAATACTAGCCATAACCAAAAAAACATTAAGAAATAGCAAAACATTACAGATAGGTACCATGACTTTCCGCTGGTTAACAGTAGCACAGTCGCCAAATGCATAAATGTTATCAAATCCCTCAACTCGCAGCCATTCATCCGTTGCTAAAGCACGCCTATTACCCTTTTACAACAGAATACATGGTGGCTCAGAGAGTAATAGAAGAGTGAAAACTAATTTGTACGAGTGACCAAATGTATATTACCTGACCAATTTGCTTCATGAACTCCTTTATGAGAGGACGAGGTCCAATGCCAGTTGACCAAAGAACCATTCCATATGGCGTTGAAGTTGTTTCGCCATTACCTCTCACTTTTGTAGATATTTCATTTTCATTTATTCCGGTGACCATTGACCCCAATTTCACATCAATGCCATCTCTTCCAAATTTCTGTTCCGCGAAATTTGTGATTCTTTTGTCAAACCTGAAAAGAAAAACGCCTTAAAAGCTTCATACAACTTCAGATTGTGAAATAAATATCTTAACATAAACACTAAAGGTTCTCAGTTCTCAGTGATAACAGGTATCGGGATAATGATGATGATGCAAAAAATAGGACTATTTATCTTTAAAGGGAATTTGGACATTCACATTCTTACATGTTCAAAATATGATCTGTAGCCTCAAGAAGTGTTATTTTCACCGAGTCCTGGACATTTGGATATAGCCTGACCACATCCTCATTGACAAAGTCATGAAGTTCTGCTGCAAATTCCACACCAGTTGGGCCACCGCCAACAACAACAAAGTGAAGGATTTTCTTTCTCTCCTCATCACTTAAATTTGGTAAGCTTGCCTTCTCAAAGGAATCAATAACATTCTTACGAATCTTCTGAGCATCATCAATTTCCTGCCCAAAGAATCACGCTGCTTAGAATGAAAGAAAACAAAACAAAACAAACATAATGGTATTAAGAGAAGCGAAAATGGCTCCTATCACATGTTTCCCAATACTAAAAAAAAGTATGGAAACAGAGCTTACCTTTAGGAAATGGCAATTTTCCATGACACCAGGGGTATTAAAGGTGTTAACCTGAGCTCCCACAGCTATAATAAGGTAGTCATAGTCTACTGCAAACACTTCTTCCCCCTTTGCACGGCTGTCTATAGTAGCGCGACAGTAAATTTTCTTATTATTGGGATCTATTTTTACACATTCAGCTTCAGAGTAACTGATGTTAACATTTTTCTGCTCAAGCATGAAACAGGAAACCATCATCAGAATTCATTTAGAATTGGTTTTTCTGATTTCCACAATATACAATATCTTATATTCATAGACAAATCCACATTACCTTTCTGATGATGTTGCGAATTGGCTCAACAATGCTGCGGGCTTCTACTTTGCCACATGTAACACTTGGTAGCAAGGGGGTGAACACAAAGAAATTACGAGGAGAAACAACTTGCACCTCATAATTAGGGTTATTCAGACTCTTCAAGAAACTCATTCCTCCCCAACCAGTTCCAAGCAGCACCACCTTCTTTTTCTTGGGAACTTGTTCAGATGAAGCAATTCGACGGTCATCATTAGATGCGACCGCATCAGCATGAGCAATATGTCCCTTACTGCCATTGAATGCGTTTGCTTCAGCATAAGCTATAAGGCTCCCACCACTGCACCGAAAAATGCAATAGACTTAGAGCCGAGAAATTAATAAATTATGCACTCAAGCTCCTAAACTTTACATATACATTCAAACAAGACGAGAAAAGAAGTCAAGTTTTTAGATCTTTTCCCATTCTTAATCCAAATTTTCTTTCCTTCACAATTTTAAAGAAGCAAATAAAACTTCAATGTTCCTAGCGTGCATAATTCACTCACACCGGCCTTTAGGCAGAGATGACAGTTCTCTTCCTCCCTATAATCCAAAACATATTTTCTCTGTTCTTCAGACTTTCGACAGAGCAGTTCAATGTTCCAAATTTCAGCTCAAAATCTCAGAAAAAAAAAATCATCAATCATCAGATGGACCTAAAAACATCTAAATGCAGAGAGAATCTACAAACAATAACAGTATGAACTACAAATCAATATTAAGAAACTAAATCTATGATAAATTGATAATAAAAAAACTAAAATAGAAACACAAACAAGCACTCAGGCGACGCTTAACAACTTCATAGAACCAAAAAGCAAATAAAATATTTGTATATAAAGTTATAAACACAAGAAAAGTGCTAAAAATGGTGGGAAAAAAAAAGAAAGAAAAAAAGCACCTGATAGTAGAGACGACGATGATCTTAGAAAGAGAAGGATAATCATTAAAAGCCCTGGACAATCTCCCAAAGAAGTTGAAGTTCCTCATCTTAGTGCTCTGTAGATCTGTTCTTTTACTTGTTTAGCCTATATGAACCAAGAAAACTGGAGGAAAATCTCAGAGAAAGCGGTTATGTATTAAAAACCAACAAGGCAAAAGGAAAAAGAAAAGTAGATGAGAAACGCGAGATTCGTGGCATTGTCTCACGATGGTTCCAGGTCACCTAACTCGCTTTCTTTTTCACTGACTTCGAGAGCAAGCCACAGGCGGCAACGTGTTGCTATATTTTTGGAATCATTATTATATATTTTTTGGTCATAATATTTTAATTAATTAAATATTAAATAGTATCTGGATCCTTAATTGCGCCGCCGTCACTACGTTATGACCCCTACGTCTCTGCCAAAAATCTGGGTCCGTTGGATCAATCGATCCTCGGAATTTTTTTTTTCTTTTTCTCTTTCATTTTACGAGATTTTTCAACGATTTGTACTTTTTCTTAGATAGACCATTCAACCTAATTAGGGTTTTGAACCAAAGAAAAAAAAATACAGTTCATATGGAATATATTGATTTCCTTTTAAGAATAAATATTATTATATTTAAAAGATTTCTTTTATAAAACAATAAATATTATTGTAAGAATAATCTTGTCATTTTAAACAATGTAAAGTCTAGAAGAACACACTTTATTTGAAACTAAAATACAGTAATTTTTCTCATGGAGAAATACAGTAATTTTCAATATCTTTATTATTTCAACAGAAATTTCATTTTATTTTACATTAATTTTTTACAAAAATATTTATTATATAATTTTAGGCTTTTTATTAAATTAATCTAAAAAATTAATATTTATAAAAATGATCCAACTTCAAAAATAATTATAAGAATGACCTGAAACGGTGCACGACAGTGCCGACACGCCATGGCACCCAAGTGAATCATCCTCCCCCATCATTGCCTAATGATTGTTGGGGGATTAAAAATTTTTGATGATGGCACTGCAATGGCGAACACAACGAAAAATCATTTTAAATTTTTTTGTTAATTTTTTATTCCGGTATTGTGATGACCGGCACCCATGTCAGTATAAAAAAATTGCATCGTATTTCTAGTGGTCGACACCCTAGCAAAAAAATAAAATTTTTATGACGACTTTTCGCTCCCAACACCAATAAATTATACATACTAATCGTGGATGCACTTTGAATTTTGATAAAATGGGAAGTGAGGAAAAATATATTTTTTGACTTGCTGAAAAGAAAAAAAAAATGGGTAGAGAGAGATTGAAATTTTTTTATTTGTTTTTGGAAATGGTGTACCATCAATTGGAGAGTACCATTTTTTAAACAATTTTTACGGTACGTGACGAAGGGGAAATCATTTATAATATGATGGTCAATATATGGTGGTTCTGCCACATATGCGTTGGCAAGGGTCTCGACAACAACGAAGCCAATCTCAAGCGCACCATCGTCGAGGTCCATCGTCCGGTGTAACCCAACATGATATTTTATCATAATCTTGTTAATTAAAAATTTTATATTGGCTGTATAAAAAAAAAACTTATATTGTCAATTTAAAATTCTTAGTTCAAACCATGATAATGACATACCAAAAAAGCAAAATAATTAGAATTTTAAATTTTTATTAAAAATTAAAATATGAACGAAAAAAACGTGTTAAATATCAAGAAATCAAATATATTTTAAATTATGACTGAAATAAAATAAAGGGTAAATTACACTAAAAGTCACTCAACTTTCATTTTTCGAAACAAACAGTCACTTGATTTATATTTCAGTCCCTCAACTTTAAAAATGTGACACAACAATCCCTCAACTTTTAAAAATGTGACAAAACAATCCTTTTCTGTCATAGACATCACGAAACAATGACATGGCAGTTGACAGCGTCGGAGGAGTGTGGGAGATGTCCAGCTGGCCGATTACGTTTAACAAAACAATCACTCAACTTTGAAAATATGACAAAACAGTCACTAAAGTTATCGAAAAGTGACAAAATAGTCCTCTTGTTGTCATCCACGTCAGCATCACCTTTCATCTAAATAATATATTTAGAGCCATCTCCTATTGATATACAATCATCACCTGAAGTAATGAACAAATATATGGAAAGTATAATGAAATGAAACCAGCAAAGAAAGAAAGAAGCAGACAAACCAATTTGAATGGTTGTATTATAGATAGAGACATTGGTGGAACGTTGAATGTGGATGCCATCAGTGTTAAGGCTGTTTCCCGGAGCTTCGATTCTAAGTTAAGTGGCATGAATCAAAGTAAAGTCTTCGAATGCAATGTGCATTTGTGGATTGTCTTCAAAGCTTAAACCTTTGATATCTACATTCTTGGAGTGTCCTATCAATAAAACTGTGTGCATTTTACATCAAAATATTCTGCCTTAGCAACTAAAAGCCTTAAACACTTACTGTTGGTTTTTAAAGTTGAGAAGCCTGTTGGCAATGAGCAATCTTATGGGTTTGTGATACAATATAAATAATTACCTTTTGGTTATTTTTGTAAAAAAGTTTCCACCAATTATCTCCCTGCCCATTGATGGTACCAGATCCTTAAATGTTGAGGCCATCGAAATTCTGAAAGCCAATCCAATGGTGACAATCTATATCGCATTCCCATGCAGAAGGTTTGATTGAGGATCTGATTCTCCCATCAATCTGCACCCCTAATAATGATTATAATTTTTTTATTGACATTATTTTTGAATAATAAAATGATTTATATATGTTAACTATGTTATTAGTTTTTATTTCGAAAAATATTACTTAATATAATTAATTGAAGTAAAACTATGTTGTATATTGAATATGAAAAAAATTACTATAATTAATTATTAAATTTCTTATTTATAATATTTGAATTGTTAAATAGGTTAGTATTTTTTTTAATTATGTTCAAAGGGCCAAATAGCACGACAAACAAATTATAGTAAATAAAATTATATTATTTTTAAAAAAATTAAACGTAAAAAATAATGTGTACCACATTAGATATTATAAACTAAGTAATATATACGATAGGTAAGGGATCAATATTTTTTGAACTTTAATACAAATCAAGTTTAAATATATTTTTTTTTTAAATTTTAAATATTAAATATAAACAAAAATACAAATAATTTGACAAAATTCTGAACAAAACGAATGGATTTGCATATAAAACTTAATATTAAGTAGTCCCAGAAAGGTGATGCTGATGTGGATATAATAAGAGGACTATTTTGTCATTTTTCGATAACTTTAGTAACTGTTTTGTCACATTTTCAAAGTTGAATGATTAAAAGGACTGTTTTGTCATATTTTTAAAGTTGAGAGACTGAAATGTAAATCAAATGACTGTTTGTTTCTGAAAATAAAAATTGATTGACTATTGCTGTAATTTATTCTAAAATAAAATAAAAGGTGGAAAAAAGAAAGAAGGCAGGCGTGATATTGGAAGAGAAAAGTGTATATATAATATATAAAGGACAGGCTGTTAATTGCGGAATGTTAGGTGGTCAATGTTTTCCATAATAGAACGTGGCAATTAGCATGCTTTACGTCATTGTTTTGTACACACACCGCAAACATCACATTGCTGGCAACCTCCATGTTTTACTTTGCCGCAAGGCATATTTTTCATGTTCTCTTTTGGAAATCAATAAGCGGTCCAGAATTTATGGATTCCAATTTATTTTTTTAAAATAAATAATGTATGGTGGCCATTTTCCATAATTTTTATAATATGAACATTAACATATTAATATCAATATAAGTATCAAATGTTTTAAATATGAATTTTGACCACTCAATGGATTCATATTCATGTTCAAATTCTAATTTATATGTTTTTAAATTTAATTTCATATATTCATATTTATATTGTAAGCCAATAAAATTATAAAAGTTAAAACAACTTATTTTAGTTATATATGCTTAAGATCATATGTTTCTATTGTTTATATAGTATTTTTTTTTCCTTTTTCCACTAACATAAAAGTAAAATAAAATTTTCATATTATAAAAATAAATGTAAATAAAACTATATTTTGATTGTATTTGAATACTTATAATATTTTAATTTATGTAGCGAATATTATATTAAATTAAATGTATTAATTTCGAGTTGTAACATTTTTATTATTATAATGTTTTGATAGTTATAATTGAATGAAAGATTACAAGTGATTGAAAAGTTATGTATTTTAAATATCAAGAATTATGACATTTGATTAATTAATAAAAAAAATTATAACTATTCAATTAATATTTATTGAATTGTTATGTTTATTTAAGAAATGTGTATAAATAGGAATAAAATTTCCTTTGCATGAAACACCAAATTGAGAAACGCAAGTTATTTTTGTCCTTCTTCTATCTCTTATTATATCTTTTTATAAAAATTGACAATTTTGTTATACATTACTCTATGTTTTCAAAACACAGACAATTATTATATGTTATTGTACTCTCTAAATACATTTATTTATAATTCTTTTGTATATCAAAATATAGGTGAGACGATTAAAATGTTAAAAAAATTATATAATTATACACCTTGAAACCTTCAATACATTTATCTAAAGTTTTTTTTAGGGAAAAATTTATTTTTATTCCTTGCACTACCACAAATGGTTTGAGTGGATTTAAGGTTTCATTTTTATTTTTATTTTTTGTAATTAGAAATATACAAGATTTACTATGGAGTTCAATCATGCCAATGAGTCTTTGGCATTGCTGGAAAAGACGGATGCATTGGGTCTTTGAGCACCTAAATTTGAGTTTTTATCGTACACAATTGTAATATGTGTATGTTTAGTTTTAACAAACGCATATGTTATGGATGGGCTTTAGTCCGATTCAACTAAAATATATGTCAAACTTAGAAGACATAGTAAGTATAAAAATTATATCACATGCATATGCGTCTCGAAACCATATATTTACAACATAATATATGTTCAAAAATAACATACAATTATAATAAAATGTATGGTCTGAAATTAATAATACTACAATTAAAAATAACATATGCAATATATACTAATTTAAAATGAAAAAAAATAGTATAAGTTGTGATTAAAAATTTTAAACAAGTTAATCATCATATTAAAAAAACTAAATACAATCGAATTATTTATCATGATTTTATTAAAAATAGTAATTTAATAATTTCTTCAATTAAATTAAATAATAGTAATTTCATTATCATCTACCATTCTATGGTATTTTCAGATGGCATGAAAACAATAAGAATGTGAGAGACAACAAAAACAATGAAACAAACCTAATTACCTGATTTGTCTGGTTACCCAATTAAGAGCTGGCCTAAAAGAACTTTATTTTAGCTGAATATGTATGAGATCATAAATTTTATTTTTTTTTTATCATATAAATGTTCGTTCATATTCGAAATTCATTATTTATTTGTATTAAAATATGGAGTAAAAATTTAAAAGTTAAAATATACTCTTTTATTTTTGTTTTTAAAGATTTAAACCCTCTATTTTTTTTATTTTAAAAAATTATGTTCTAATTATTGTCATTGCTAAAATTCTTTTATAAATTTCTAATGTAACATTTTGAAATGGATTGATTATTTGTTTGTACTAAATTATGAAGTAAAAATTTAAAGGTTAAAATATGATTTAAGTTCCTATATACTTCAAATATTTGAAATTTAATCTCTTTATTTTATTTTTCAAAAATTTAATTCCTTTTATTTTTCAAAATTAAAACTTCAAATTCACCATCGTTAAAATTCTATGCTATTTTCAGATGCATTGAAATCAATAAGAATGTGAGAGAACAAAAACAATGAAACAAACCTAATTACCTAATTTGTCTGGTTACCCAATTAAGAGCCGGCCTAAATGAACTTTATTTTAGCTGAATATGTCTGAGATCATAAATTTTTATTTTTATTTTAAATGTTCGTTTTACAGTCCATATTTAGAGCACGTGATTATCTCTTTCAACAATGTTATCTTCAAGATTTGAACCTAAGTCTTCTTTTGAGAGTATAATGTACATTACTATTGCACCCAACCACTTGGTAGATAATAAAAGGGACATAGCTAGTGAGACTAGCAGGGGCCCATACCCTCTTAAAATGATAATTTTAAAATTTTTAAAATTTTAAATTAGTAAAGGTAAAATTGTACTTTGATCTCTAAAAATGATAAATTTTGATTTAATCATTTAAAAATTATAAAGATGTAGATTATTAAAATGATAAAATTGTGTTTTTTACTATAATAAAAATTACAATTTAATTTCGCTAACATACAAATAAATATTTATTTTTATATTATAAAATTTTGTTTGAATTATTATGTTATTTTAATTTGTAAACAAAAAATTCAACCTAATTAAATGCATTCAATAGCACCAATGTTTTTTTTTTTTTTGGTGATAATAGCACCAATGTTTTGATCCGCCTGTTTTTAGTTTACGTTAATCCTCGATTCAACTAGTTTAAAATTAAAATTTTAAAAACAAATCATAAATGTTCAAAACTAAATAGGAAATTCATAACCATAAAGAAGGAAAATAATAAAAACAAATAAATATAATTGAAATATAAATTTTCGTTTTATAAATTCAAAAAATAGAATTAAATATTTAATTTAATTTAATTCCAATTCAAACAATTTTTTAACAATTCAACTATTTTTTTGTCGATTTAATTGGTTTTATGTCAGTTTAATCTTCTTCCAATTTTTTTGGTAGTAATTGAACAAGTTGGACCATCAGTTCAACTAGGTGGTTCGTTCTGGTCCAATTCCAACACCTTATTAGTCCAAAAACCAAAACTACCCTAAAATGACTTTGATCGTTATGGGTTGGTACCAAGATCGAGTCCTAGACAGGCAGACCTAATTTTAACAGATGGAACAATAATAATGAAAATGACGTCCTCTTTAGTGAGATTATATGAATAAATACCCGAACGTCAATATGTTATTGCTATGGGCGCGTGTATAATTACAGGACGGATGTTCAGCATTATTCGAGGGGTCAATAAGCTAATTCTCGTGGACATCAATTTGTCGAGCTATCCCCCTATACTCGAGGTAGTTACAGATGCTATAACAAAACTTCATAAGAAAATATCTCGCGAAATTTATGAAGATCGAATTAGATCTCAACAGGGGATCAGTGTTTTACTACCAATCACACGTTTGGTCTTGTACGTAATACTCGTATTGAAAATTATAATCAAGGATTGCTTTATTAACCACCATCTACTTCAAAGATGCCTCCTGAAACATTTTTCAACTACAAGGATTCATTATCTTCTCACGAATTAATGAATTAGGTAAGATTTTTTTTTACAGAAATAGACAACAAAATTGTGAGTTTTTAAAAATGTTATTTCTAATAAATGAGGCCTTAACTTAATAACAAAGAGGAGACTTCGGAAACTTTAAGATCTCGAGTTCAATTTTCACCGTGTATGCATATTCCAAATTTTTCTCGTGAGTTTGCTTGAGTTGATTTAATTATTTATTTTAATGCTTGTAATAATTAATTGTAATTGTTAATATAATTATAAATTGTAACTTTAAAATAAAAAAAAGACAAATTCGATTCATTTTATTCTATTTTTAAAATTACAATTATGCAAGAATTACAATTATAATGGTACTCCGTCATTATATTTATTAGTATAATTTTCATGCCTCGCGCTGGATTGATTTTTTTGTTTGTTTTAAAATGTGTGGTAAAAATTTGAAAGTTAAAATATACTCTAATTTTATTTTAAAGATTTATACTCTTTACTTTTTAGATTTAAAAAATTACGTGCAATTATTGTCATTGTTGAAATTCTTTTATTAAATTAAGTGGTGTGACATTTTGAAATGGGTTGATTATTTGTTTGCATCAAATTATGAAGTAAAAATTTAAAGGTTAAAATATGATTTAAGTCCCTATACACTTCGTACATTTAAAATTTAATCTCTTTATTTTAAATTTCAGGAATTTAGTTCTTCTACTTTTTAAAATTAAAATTTTAAATTCAACATCGTTAAAATTCTTTAGTTAAATTCAATGGCGCGAAATTTTAAAATTAAAAAAATACTTAGTAGTGATATAATAAAAAAGGGTAAAGTACAAAAATAGTCACTAAACTATTGACTTCATTTTATTTTTGTTACTCAACTATTAATTTTTTCTGATTTAGTCACTAAACTTTTTGAAATCAAATATTTTAATTTGATCACTGAACATTAGTTATTGTTTGAATTTTAACAGATTGCTGACAAAAAGTTTAGTGACTAAATCAAAAAAATTAATAGTTGAATGACCAAAATAGAATGTTATTAATAGCTTAGTGACTGTTTTGTACTTTATTACTTAAAACAATTACGTTGAAAATACTTATGTGAATTTTTTTCCCGTTAAAAACATGTATTCGAACTCGTCATGATAGAACAATTTTTTTTGTTGGAATAATGTTCTTTAAAAAATGGCTACAGCGTTGTAATTGAAATAGCTAACAATATTAACTATTTAGATTAATTAATGACATTAGAAGAAAAAAGGATTAAATTATGTAAAAAATTAAAGTATATAAATTTAATCCTAGTTTTATCATAGTATAGATGTCTATCTCTAATACGTTTGAAATATTTAAATTATATTTAACCATATAACATTATAATTGAAAATTTAATTATATTAATTATTTAGACTAATTAATAATATGAAAATATAAAACCGAATTATTTTAAAAATTAAAATATAGATATAATAGAGATTAGAACTGATGGGTGAATGTCCATGTGTCAATAAGAGAAAGATCCAATAGAACTTCCTTTTATATAAAGGTATATAAATATATTAATTTCTTAACTATTAAGCTAATAAATCAAAATAATTTGAACAGTCTTTTACAAAATCAAATCCACATACGGTGGGACTTACTACCAAAGTTTGCAAGTCTTGAAATTGAGTAACTTACTTTAGCTGTATGTCAGAGATCATAAATTTCTATTCTTAATATTAGTTAAAACATCTCTCTAATCTCTTTTAATTTTAAAATTGAGGAAATCGATTTCTCTTAAAAAAAATTAAAGTAATTTAATTTTTGTTATTTTTAAAGTGAGTAACTAATACTAATTAATTATGATGTTAGTGTCTTTATGATTAATATAATAATAAAGTTAACCCTCAACATTAACATATTTTGTTAATTTGATCTTAATTCTAAATGAATCAATAAATTTAGCCTCAATATTTACAAATGTTACAAGCTAAATTTGTCGAATCGAGACAAAATAATTTTTAAATATATTGTTTTATAAAAAAAATAATTAATGAAAATATTTAAATAATTAAAATCAAAACTTAAAAAATTTAGAAAAAAATTTATTTGTGAGATTTTAATTGAAATAAAAAGTATTTTTAGAAACAATGAAAACAATCACAAAAGAAGGCCATTACAAAGAACGTGGGAGATTCGACAAACAATGAAACCAACTTGATTACTTAATTGACAAGACCATATAATCTGGTATACTCAAAATGTGGTTGATCATCTAATTGAGAATTGGCCTAAATTATGTTGGAGATCATAAATTTCTATTATTTATATAGCTATGTTAGGTATGGCTCAAAGCTATGTGATAGTTTGTTTTTTATACAAGTATTTACTTGAGTTTCAAATCATACTACATTTGATTAAATTATTATTCTACAAGTTATGTCACTTTTCTTTTTCTAGCTATCATATTTTGCTAAACTTATAATCAACTCTTATTTCATTCTTATCCCTTTCAACAATCACAAATTACACAATGTTTGAATAAAAAGGGGGAAAGGCCTAAAGATCCTCTCAAGTTTCTCTGTTTTGGGGGCATTAGCATTGATTAAACATCATTCCACAACATGGATTGATTACAATAGAGAAACAAATTAAGCTTTAATGGCCTTAGCCACCCATTTCGCCATCGCATTGCATGAGTGGTTACAAAATTGAAAGGAAACAAACATACAATTCGAGACTAACTCCAAAAATCATGAAAAGTGGAATCCAATTCCAAGGAACGTTTTTGAAGACCGTGCTAGAAGCAGTGCTTAGAGCAATTCCAACTATTTCATGCACTTGTAATGAAAAGTGCAAAAGAATAAACACCATACAAGATGTTTACACTGATCAGTTTCACTACATCTTCGAGGCTTTACCTAGAGAGAATATTCACTATCTTAGCACATTGTTCAACAAGTGTTTCCAAGCTCTAACACTCACAAGTTTAGGCTTCTTACTTTTGTACCTAAGATCTAAACATCTCCCTTCTAAGTTTTCCTCTTAAAAACTTAGGAGTCTAACCAAGTCACACACTTGATTATTACATTTCAATGCACTCATAAAAATGTTCCTCACTAAACAAAATTAAATACTCTCTATTAATACAAAACACATACAAGTTCCCACCATATATAAGTGAATGAGACTCAAACATACTATATCTTTTACAATCAATTATCCCATCAACTTAGCAAGATAACTTGCACAAATAATATCTTCTAAACAACATAGGATCAGGCTTGAGTTATATGTAGATACTTCCTTCTATAGATTGATACAATGCAATCCATGAGTTAAGGAACGCTAATTGCTTTGATCCAGTCTAAACAAATCTTCAAGATCTTTTGCTAAGTGAAGTTTGGATATCAAGGATGGGCTGACAGATATCCCAATCAGTAAAGAAAAACACAACCTAAGATATTTTGTTGTCAAAATTTACCAACTCAAACGTGACAGATTTTTAAGTAGTTAGTGATACTACCAATTGGCACTGGTTCAAGCATTGGTGTAGACACTCCTTGAAAAATGCCTCAACAATCTCCCTATTTGGCAATTTTTTGAACAAAACAATCATGGAGAGCATATACAACAATAAACACAAAAGCCCCCTGTCACGCCCGAGTTTCTTTAAGGACTTAAATTTAAAGGAACATTGGGAGTTAATTGAGCAAAGTAGAGAGTTGGCAGACTCTATCAGGAATTTAGTAAAAAATTTGATTGTCTGGTAAATAGTTAAGTTGCAATTCTAGTTTGGTTAGGATGGAATCGATTGGTTCCATAGTGGGAGACATAATGATTATCGGTAATTGGCTAAAAGAGATTGGGAGACTGTATATAGAAGTTATATATAAGTGAAAGTGGACATTCTTGTAAAAGAAAATCCTCCTCAATTCTTTTTGCAAATTTCTTTTCTTTTCTTTTTTTGTCTTTTTCAGTTACTTTAAAGAAAAGGAGAACTTAGGAGAGCCCTTCATGGAGCAAAAGTCGTCAGAATTGGAGTCCAAAAATAGAGAGATTAAGAATCTGGTAAGCTTATTATCTCTTTGTGCTCGAGAATTTTTTAAAGAATGAAGGCAATGACTTCTAATAAGTTTCTATTAAGTGAATTTCGAGTTTAAGGTTTATGCGACTTCGATTTAACTGATATATGATTGTCATGCTTAACCTTAAAAAAGTATGTGAATATTTGTAAGAATGATTGTTGATTTGTCTGATGGTTACCACAAGGTGTTTGAATATTTGGCATACTATGTGTTGGTAAATAGCGTCATGCTTTTGTGTGAAATGCACATTCTATGTGAAGTACGAAGGAATTTACCTTGACAAGGTATATGAAGATAGGAATGATTGGCGTATTAGAGGAATGGGCAAATTGAAATGAGAATTCAAGGGAGTTAGGTGACATCATGAGTGATACCTATTGGCTCGCTCGTGCAACACCGTGAGGACGGTCTATTGACTCTATGGAGCAATCACAACAACTATAATCAAATCCTTCAAGGTGACACTGTGGAAATAGTTTATAGATCATTCGGGGTGACACCTCGAAAGAGGTTTATTGATTCCTTGGAATTGGGAATCCATCAAAACATTAAACATGAGTTCATAATATGTAAGTTCATAGCTAGGCTATGGAATCATATGGAGTCTGTCAGAAGATTAAACATGGGTTCATAATGTGTAAGACCATAGTGCTACATATAGAGTCCGCCAAGATATTAAACATGGGTTCATAATGTGTAAGACCATAACTAGGCTATGGTGTTAAATAAAGTTTGTTAGGATGGTTAACAGGGAGCTGACAGGGCACGAAAAGAGAGATTATTGTATGATTCATGCGAAGAGCATGATCCGATGAATATGGTGTGTCTAAGAACATAGGTAAACGAGAAAGTAAAAGAAACTGTCAAACTACAAAGATAAGAAAACTTGGAAGAAGTGTTTGATAACGCGGGCAAATAAGACAATAAGGGAATATACCAAGATGCCATGGAGAGTCAAGCTGATAGAAGCGTTCTTACGCAAGTACATTTAAGAGGAAATAGAAATTCCTTCAACGAATTGGCAAGTACAATATCCACAAATAAGAGTTGACCAAAGAAATCGCGGACCGCCACTTTGGTTAAGTAGATACATGTTATTATAGGATAAAATCTTATTTAGGCTATCGATAAAGAGGTAGTCGAAAGAGTGAGTAGGCCGTTAAGAGACCTCATAACAGGAAATGCTTGTAAAGTTGTATGACCAATAATGTCCGTCAAATATTTACAATAGAAGTATGCCCGGTTAGGACTACATAGCGCTGAAAAGACCACAAGGACTAATAATGAGGTAGTTCACAAAGAACTACCTTGGGTAGAGAGTTAGCCGAGAAATAACAATAAGCGGAAGTCTGTTATGACCATATAGCATGGGAAATACCATTTGAGAATACCAAGGGTTGAACAGGTTATAAGGGATACCTGAGATGGAGACAGTTCGCTTGAGACTTTTCGTTGATCGGAGTATCTTAAATGATGGAGACTAAGGTAGATAAGTACTTTGGGGTTTTATCGTGGCACAAGTCCACCAAAAATAATGGAGTGTTGAGTCAGTCAACCAAACACCATATTTAAGTTGACAAATGGGGATATTAGGCAGAGGCCTTAATCAAGAAATGGATTAAGTTAATGATCGACAATAATGGCGAATATTTGATTAAACACAATAGTTGTTGCTAATTCAAGATAGAAAGTATAGGTACCAATGATATAAATATCTCGAAGGGTTTAAGAGAGGTTTGAAACAACAGTAAACAGAGTCAAGGCCCATAAAAGAGTAATTGTAAAAAGACTAGCGTTATGGTCAAGTTAGGTGGTTATGTTCGCCAAAGTTGACTCAAAGAGAGAGAGGCATTGGCCATGCCACGAAATTCGTGAATTCTTTTACGAAATCTAGGAAGTTTTAACACTACTCTTAACGCCTTATTTTCCTAAACTTTATGCAGTCTTTGATTAATACCAATGTTTAAAATTGTACTAAGTTCTTCTGAACTTATAAAAATTGTTGCTTGTATGTAGGGTAGATGATGATTTGGGAAGTCGAGTGGAAGGACCAAGCCAGACACCGCCAAAGTCAAGTGATGGTGCGATAGCTGTTCATGTATATAAAGGGGTACCCTTAGAGGCCACGTCTTAGGGTTTAAGTTGGATAAGTTTATATTTGAGTCCAAATGTAAAATCGATAAATAGCCACTTGATCATTAAAAGTGTCAAGTTGTAAGTAATTGTAAGTAATAAGATATGAATATTAATAGTAGTGAGAGTGAGAGTTCATAATTTAAGTTGTCTAAGTGTATAATTAAATCAAACTAGAAATACTGTTAAGTTATTCGGGTTGTTGTGATATTCGATGTAACATCCGTGTGTTTGAACCGGATTTGGAACAGTGATAAAATAGAATTGAGAATTAGAAATGTTTAGTTCAAGTAAGGAAGGTTAGAAAAATGTAAGGATTAAATAGTAAAGGAGAGAAAATATGGGGGACTAAATAGCGAATTATCCATATTAAATTTTGAGTCATCATGGGAATTAGATTGATTGAGGAGGGGAAAAAGAGTAATTTGGTGGAAGATATTTTTGGAGGCAAAGTTTTGGGCTAAAGTGTAAAGTTAGAAGGCCCAAGGACTAAAAGTGCAGTTTTACCATTTTTATCAAGTGAGATATTTTAAGTGAAAATTTTAGAGAATTTGAGAGAAGAAAAAGTGATTAAAAAGATGAAAATATCATCTTTTTCATTATGTTAGCCGTCCATGCCCTTTTCTTCCATTTTCAACTTTTGCTTTTATTTCAAATAGGTCCTTCCATCATTTTTAAGCTTTCCAAACTCCAAAACCTTTCATTGTCTTTGGAATTTCTGAAAGAAAGTCATAAAAGAAAGTTAGTAGACACCTCAAATCTCATATAGAGTTACTTTTGGGCTGTTAGAGAGATAAAAGATTAAATTGAGAAAATTTGAATTCAAGGGTTAAGGTAAGAAATGGTTAAATTCTCATGATATACATGTATTTTTACTGTTATTTAGCATGAAAATTATTGAATTATAGCTTATAGTTTATATGTGTTTATGTGAAATTAAAGAGAAATAGTTGAGAGGCAAGGATCAAATTGAAGACAAAGGAAAAGAATAGAGCAATGGGTAAAAGAGAGGAAATTCAGCCTTTTTGTTGTAAGTACTACAAGAGTTTTGATTTATAGTTTACTTTCTCTAATGGTATATGAATTATTAGCATAAAAATTGTTATATAGGTACATAGTTTGAATGTTTACAATGATAAAATGAAGGGATTAATGCGTGATTGAGTAAAACAGTTTGGACAGAACAGAGGATTAACTTCGAAAATTCACAAAAAATTGTATATAATGAGTTAAGGGTCGAATTATATATGTAATTAAATATTATTGAGTGTAGTTTCATATGGAAGAAACGGTGATGAGAATGGATCTGTATATTCTGAGATATAATTGATTTTGTGTAACAAGGTCAGAGTAGGCTCGAGTTTCCCTGTTCTAACTTTGAAAAATCATAGTAAAATGTATAAAAATAATTAGAGGCTGAAATTTATATGGATAAATACTTAATGAGTCTATTTTCAAAATAAATAGACGGGAACATAATTTGATCTCTGTACAAAAAGATATATAATTTATAGTGAAGAAAGGTCGAAACTGTTAGGCAGCAGAGAAGGGGTAAATTGAAAAAATTTACTGTACAAATTGGCTAAATTAAAAATTTTGAAAATTTTATGGTAAAAATATTATTGAGTCTAATTTCATAAAAATAAAGCGGATTATAATTTCAAATTTTTTAGCTCATGATATAAATATTTTAGTGATTGTGACGCAAGGGGACAGCTTTGAAAATTAATGTAAAAATAAGAGTAAAGAGGTATATGATGATTATGTATATGTGAATAGAAATGTAAATGTGATGTGTGAAATAATGAGAAATTATGAATATGAAGTGTTATGCCCATGTAGACAAGTTAAAGCATTGAGATAATAGTGGCATGCTATTAAGGAACGCTAGCGCGCTTACTATTTCGCACTTTGTGTGCTTACTGCTTCGCACTTTGTGTGCTTATTGTTTCACACTTACTATTTCACACTTTGTGTGCTTACTGTTTCGCACTTCGTGTGCTTACTGTTTCGCACTTCGTGTGCTTACTGTTTCGCACCTCGTGTGCCTATTGATTTGCGCTATTTACGCCTACTGATTGCACTGTGTGTGCCTACTGGATTGCACTGTGTGTGCTTATTGTTTCCCCAACACTTGTGTGCTTACTGTTAAGTACTTCGGTACTTTCTGTTTCGTTTATCCAATGGGTTCTATAGAAGTCTACATTGGGCTAAAATGTGAAAAAAAATGTGGACCAAAGTGAAATGAATGTCAATGTGGTAAGATACAAGCTATATAGTGGTAAGGCGAAAGAGTGAATTACATGAGAAAATTTAAAAGTTTATACTTTGCTTTTGTAGTACTTACTAAGCCTTCACCGGCTTAATGCGTTTATTTTAACGTGTAGGTACAAGGAATACAAGAAGCTAAACGGGACCTCTCATCACATCACATCACTTGGAGCTCAAATTTAGGTATATTACTTTTGATGTAAAATGACATGTACTATGGAACTTATATGTGTCCTTATTAGAAGACAAAAATGTTGTTTTGAAATGTTTTGTGTGACGAAATGAAATGAGGTATTTTGGATGAAATTGTGTTTTCAGACTAAATTGAATTGTTGGTTAAGTTTTCACATGTTTCAGGGGGTTTTACTAAATTTTCCAACCTTAATGGCTAATTCTGAAGCTAGGGTATTGATATAACATATATTAATGAAATACTTCTATATTAGGTTTATACGTATAAATTGGGTATAGAGGTGTTACATTCGATACCCGAACTTGATGATCGGGTCAGGTATAGGACGTTACAATCCCTATAAGTAATTTTCCTTTAATCCATAATGCACAACTAATAACATAGCCAAACATATTAATCATTAATGCACAAAAGATAGATTAGCATTAACAATAAAAATTCTAAAGTTCATATCATAGTTTCAGTAGATAAGATAAGGTTTGGAAAGTAATATCCAAAGTAATCGACATTGATTTCAACATTATTATTACAATCCAGAATTATAAATATTTAAGTTTATTTAGAGAGAAAAAACCATCATTAACCAACGAGAATTGGAACCCTAAATTTGTGGCAGTAGAAGAATTATCATAGTAAATTATTCCAAGTTCCTTGATGAGAATTGGAACCCGAAGACACAAAAAAACCACCATGCTAAGTTGTTATACAAGTGATAATTTTAAAGTCAACTTCCTACATCAATCCCCTCCCTTTTTTCAAGAGACTTGCCAAACATTCTGAAGTAGCTTGGCTAGGAGATCATTCCTCAATGTTTTGGCCATTAACATTCTCCTGTGAGGCAATCTCCACATCAAGGTGGTACGGAAACCTTTAATCAAAGGTTGAGAATTGAATTGATATGCTTGTCTCAATGCTTACTCCTACAGGCACTGTCTCCACTGGTTGACCAGGGACAGCCTTAAGGAGTGTTGCTTGGTGTTTCCCTTCAAGCCACTTGTACGAAAACTTCAATTTTGGAGGCTTCCTTTCATTGGGTGATTTAGTTATTTTTTTTAAAAAAAGTTGTTTTTGTTTAATTTGTAGATTCGTGACGTTTAAAGTTGTTTCATGAAAAAACTTAATTGTAGAAGAGAAAAAAAAGAAGAGCTTTCGATTTGTATAAGCAATGTGAGTAGAGAAGTCAATTTTAACAACCAATAACTTAAATGAAAACTTTTGAATTATTCAATAACTATTTTGTAATTTTTTAAATTAAAATGACCAAAACATAAATTTATTAATAGTTTAATGATCTTATGGTATAATTTACCCTAATTTTTTGAAACCTAATTTCGTACTAAAGTAGTAAACCAAAGACCAAATACAATTCATTGAATGCTATATGGAAAACAATAAAAGAAAAACCCCCAAGAACGTGGGAGACAGGACAAGCAATGAAACAACCCTTTTGTGCCTGTCAAACTTTGACAATTGACAACTTACAACAAAAACGCTACACCGTAGGAACCTGCACCGGATCTTTCCTTTCACACCACTGTTTTGGCTTTCAGTTAATGTAAAATAACAGTGGGATTAAAAATAAATTAAATACATTTAATTGTTTATTTAAATCTATATTAAATTTTGTATTGATTTGTAAAATTTAATACAAAATTCTAATATTTTTTAATTATTTTTATTTTTATAATTAGACTTAAAAATAAAATATAATTATTTAATTAAATTATTCGACTTGATTAATAATTTTAAATTTATTTTGCATATAATATATGTTATTAAATAATATTTACAAGTATATATAATATACAAAAATATTTTAAAAATTGAGAAACTCAAAGCAATATACCAAATTACATCTATATCAATATATAACAATATTTTAAAAAATGCAATTATCATATAATATTGATTACTTTGATGGTAAAGCATCATGAAAATCTTTGTATTAAAAAATAGATTACATTTTGTTTCTTCAACTTAAAAAATGAGTAAATTAATCATTATGCATTAGATTAAAGAGTAAATTAATTATTCTATTAAAAATTTCATCTATTTTTACTGTTAAAATTGATATCTATAAATCAACATGAAGTATATATAACACATCAAATGTTATTGTTTGATTATTTCATTAATCTCGCTAACTTTTAATAATATAAATAAATAAAATTTTAATAAAATAATCAAATTATTCTTTAATCTAACATATAAAAATTAATTTATTTATTCTTTAATAGAGAAATAAAATATAATTTGAATTTTAATAATAAAACGAGAAGGCAGTTCTACCTTACTTTCACCTAAGTCCATCAAAAGCCGTTCATCTTCCATCTTTCCAAAAAAACTGGGGGTGTTTTTCACTGTTACTTTGAAGAGCCGCCGCCACCATTCCACGGAACTATTAATGGAGGACCTATTGCTTGGACTTTGCTTTTATGCTGTACACCCAGCTGGATCATATGAATTTTCCAACAATTTTACAAACGATAAACGTGTACTTCTTTTTAAATAATATTATCATAACTACGTGAAAAATTCAAATTGAATTTCTTTACTTCATATTAATTAATTTGTCATTATTTAAAAAGAATTTAAAATAATATTTAATTTTTTCTTTATTTTAAGAAATATTTATTTTTATATTATAGAATTAAAAAATAAAACAAATTATGCATATTATACAAATTATGCTTACCTTGCCAATTTTTTATTTAGCAATCTTTTGAGTATGAAAATATCACTTTTAAACTATTAAAAGTAATATTAAACAAACCCTAAATTCATGATACTTGGAAACTATGTCGTTTAAGAATTAGGAACCAGAAAAGATTCCGTAATATTCTTGCAGTCGTCGTTTTCCGTTTCCAGCTCACGTAATGTGCGGCAGCTTTCCTCTTCTTCTTTTTTTTTTTTTTTTTAATTTTTAATTTCTCTTTCTCCTGTTCTCTAACAATAAAAAAAACAATATAAATACACATGCTTTCAGGAGAGTGTTTAGCTTAGCAGTTAGCTCAACCATTTTCTTGCACCTCAAGTCGGCTGCTTGGGCTTCAAGCTTTGAGCTTTCAGCACCTTCATCCACCTTTTATTTTAGTATTTTTTTTTTTTTTAAAATAACTCTCTACATCACCAAAACTATTAATACTTATTGGGTTTCGATTCTTTGTGTGTGTTCTCTGAAAACAACGCCATTATCATTTTCTCTTAAAACCTCTCCCAGAATCTACTTCAAGAAGACGAACCTCAAATATTTCCAAAGTAATGTACTTCATCTTCTTTATTAAAAAAAAAAACTGTTCTTTGTTTCTTTCTCTTCTATTGTTTTGTTTTCAGTTGGGCAATTTTGTGGTAAATGGTTGTTCATTGATCATAATTATTTCTAACAGTTCACTGTATATGTATGTTACATGTTTGATGAGAGTTTTGGTTTCTGTCTGGGGTTTTACTATAACATCTCTAAAACCCTTTGCTCTCTCTTTATTTTTAAAGTGCATTCATATGGTAGCCTTGTATGTATTTGAGACAATGGTTATTCGTTTTAGTGATAAATAATTCATTGTTCTTGTATAGTAGGATAGTAGCTCGTATGTTTAAATATATTAATTAAGCTGCCTCTAGTCTTCCCATGTTGATACTTTGCAACCAAAAGAAGATTCTTGAAAGAGATGCCTTAATTTTATTACTACTTTGTCGTATGCAATTTGTGCTACTCCCGCCCACATTTAATCGTATTTGTACAAATCGTCGTTGCTTCTAATGATACATTTGTTGCAAATTCAGAACTTTCTTGGCAATGATCGAATGAATATTCTTCATATATATCGTGTTTTCTGATGGATTTGGGCTGGTTCTACTGTGAAATTAATAGGTTAAAATACAGAGCTGGTCGGTTAAATCGTAGACCGGTTGCTCTCCCCAGCTTCTCAATTCAGGCCTTCTGGTATATTTGAATTGTATACCTTACTTCACTATATATTTCTTTTCCAGGGCAGAAATAAAGGTATTGCTAGAAATTTGATTAAAACAAGTTGTTCATGGCACTTGCACGGTTTGCTAGGAGTGGCTTGAGAAGATCAGGTGGTGCTGTTGGTAGTAACACGAGTGAGAGGAATATCTTCTTTGAAAGATTATCCGGTCACAAATGTTTCTCCCATTCCCTTGAGAATATCAATGTGCACAGCAATTTGACATCCCTTTACACCATAAAAGGGTTGAATCACATGAGTTTTTGGAGCAGGGGAATAAGGAAAACCCCACATTATCAGTTTCCTTTAGCAGAGCGACTAGTGGAGACAGAGTCAGAGTCGGAACATGATGAACCAAGGTATCCAGGACTAGAGGCAACCAAGCCAGGTGAAAAGCCTAGAGTGGTTGTCCTTGGTACTGGATGGGCAGCATGCCGATTCCTCAAGGGGCTTGACACCAAAGTCTATGATGTTGTTTGCATATCACCTCGAAACCACATGGTCTTCACCCCTTTGCTTGCTTCAACTTGTGTTGGAACTCTTGAATTCCGCTCGGTTTCCGAGCCTGTTAGTCGGATACAGTCTGCATTGGCAACAAGCCCCAATTCATACTTCTATCTTGCTTCTTGCATAGGCGTTGACACTAAAAAACATGAGGTTAGTTAATATATGCCAATAAAATATTCTATTTTACTGTATCTACAGATTCTACATTCTCCTTTATAATCATTCTGTATGTCATATTGTGCCATAACATGCATATACTCATGATTGTAATTGGTTCAGAAAAACATGCAAGAGTGAATTGTCTTATTATAAATGGAATTCCATGTTCTTTGCTTGTCAAGTCATTAAAAGCCTAAGTACATACGTTGATCAGGTGTATTGTGAGACAATGAGCAATGGTGGACTACCTCACGAGCCTTATCAATTTAAAGTTGCATATGACAAGCTTGTAATTGCCGCTGGAGCAGAGCCTTTAACTTTTGGTATCAAGGGTGTGAAGGAAAATGCATATTTCCTTCGCGAAGTGAAACATGCCCAAGAAATAAGGAAGAAACTTCTTTTGAACCTGATGCTGTCCGAAAATCCAGGTGAGTGATCCCTTTGAATCCTTGGTCTGTGCATACCAAAAAATCCCATCACGAGGACTCTCTGTCTCGGTTCGAACTCCTCATGAGGATTCCCTGTGGCTAAACTTAACTATTCTCTTACAATTGAGTTTGTCATTGCAGGCATATCAGAAGAAGAAAAGAGACGCCTCTTGCATTGTGTTATCATTGGGGGTGGCCCAACAGGAGTGGAGTTCAGTGGTGAGTTGAGCGATTTCATTATGAGAGATGTCCAGGAGAGATACAGTCACGTAAAAGATTATATCACAGTTACACTCATAGAGGTATATAGGAGCAATAAAGCAACTTCTTTCCCATACTTCTCTTTAAGTAATTATCTCTATACATGGATGTTGATTTTTCCAATATCTATATCTTGATCAGGCAAATGAGATTTTGTCATCCTTTGATGTTGGACTACGCCAATATGCAACAAATCACTTGAGGAAGGTAATTTGAATTCCTTTGTTCAATGTCCTAGAGATTGTTTTTCATAATTCTCGAAACTATATGTGACATTTTGAAACTTTTGCATCAGTCGGGTGTTCAGCTCATGCGAGGCGTTGTGAAAGAAGTCCATCCCCAAAGAATTATTCTCAATGATGGAACTGATGTCCCTTATGGCCTCTTAGTCTGGTCTACTGGTGTTGGTCCTTCTCAGTTCATTAAATCATTAAATCTTCCCAAATCCCGTGGCGGAAGGTCCTACAAACAGCACAACCTGCTTTCTTTTCATTAACTTTACTCAGCATTTATCTCCCAATATATACTGCTGGGATCAGATTTACCATACTTCAAAGGGCTGTGGGCTGTGCAGGATTGGTATCGATGAATGGTTGCGTGTACCTTCGGTAGAAGATGTATTTGCACTCGGAGACTGTGCCGGTTTCCTTGAACAGACAGGGAAGCCTGTCCTTCCAGCTTTAGCTCAGGTTGCAGAGAGGCAAGGTAAATACCTGGTGGAGGTGTTTAACAGGATGGGGAAAGAGGATGGGGGCAAGGCATTTAGTGCCAAAGACATGTCTCTGGGAGACCCTTTTGTCTATAAGCATCTGGGAAGCATGGCATCTGTGGGTCGTTACAAGGCCCTAGTAGATCTTCGCCAATCTAAGGTAATTCAACACCCCTTTCAAAATTGACAAACATTTTCAACTAGTCTTTTATAATCTTCTAAACATGTGTGGGTGCGGTGGCAGGACGCGCAAGGCATATCACTTGCGGGGTTCATAAGCTGGTTTATATGGCGCTCGGCTTACTTGACGCGTGTGGTTAGTTGGAGGAACAGGTTCTATGTGGCAGTGAACTGGGCCACCACGCTTGTCTTTGGCAGAGACGATTCCAGGATAGGTTGAGGCATGGCATGCCATAGTCATTGCTTTCCATTGCTCTTCTAATATTTTCAATCTTATATGCTGCTATAAATCTCGCATTTTTTGTATGTTTTGTTACTGTTAACTTAATAAAATGCCCAGAAAAAGGAAACATGAATTCAAGCAATGTCTATGAATTAAAGTAGCCCAATTCAAGCAATCTGAGATTAATTGAAAACAGAACAAGTGCAAATTCATTGATCTGAAAGCTGTACAAAACGGACATGAACGTCGATAACAAAAAACACAAAGCTCATATCTTTCCTAGGATAGGCAAACCCACCCTTCTCTTTCGTACAAAATCGGATTCTTTTTAGGGAGGGTGCAGTAAACCTAAGAGAAGTGATGCCTGCGACTACTTAGAGAAAAAATAGAAGCAACAGAATGGGCGATTCCGACCAAGATAGCCGCTTTCACTTTACCCCTCCTCGGGATCGGACGTCCGGCGGTCCTCGGTGAAAGGCTCCCGCTGTTGATACTTTCTCTCCTTGCACCGCCCATTTCTTCTTCTTACAGAAACAGAGAGCTAGTGTCGGAAAGTCTTGACGGTGGTTTGTGTTTGTTAATTGTCGAGCGAGTTTGTGTTGTGTGATGAACAGGATGTCCATTGCTTATAAAGCGAAGAGCAAATTGATTGCCCTTTGTTAGTTACTAATATTACAGTCATGCCCCCAAAGAAAGAGTTTGACTGTGAGTTGACTATATTGTCCTTTTGGTGCTTGTGAACTGTTGCATTCACATTGTGGTCATGTGCTGCTGTTTTTTTCTCAGTTGGTCGTTTTTGACTATTAGTCTTCCATTACTTTAATTATGCTTTCTATCCTTCTATTTTCTTATTTATATAATTTAGTCTCCTTACTTTCAACTCGATTCACTTTTAAAAAATAAAATTTAATTAATAATATTATTAATAAAATTTCGATAAAGTTTAATACGTGTATTTTATATTCAAATATTTGATTTAAAATGTAACTAACAACACATTCAAATCTAACAAATAATAATAAAATGTTGAAAATGAAAATAATAATAATAATAATAGAGTGTAGTGTGAACATGAGAATGTTGAATTGAAAAGTGGTAATATTAAAATGCAAAAGATGAGATGGACAGCGCGACCAAAACAAGATTCTTCTGTCTTTAAATCTGCAGTTTAAAGTAAGGTTTGAGTTCTTTAATGCACAGTTCTAATTATTGAGCTCATCTCCGCATTAAAATCACGTGCTCCATTAACTTAAAAAAGAAGAAAAGAAAAGCCGATTGTTATTATTCCATTTGCATGCACCCGAAAGTCTCGTTCATAATTCATTTAAAATTGAATTAATCGATCAAGTTGATCTAATTTGATTAATTGATTAGCGGTCGAATTTAATTCGATCGAAAGTCGATTAATGATTTTTTAAAATTTCGTTATCGGTTAATTCGATTCGAAATCGAATAATTAATTGGAGTAACTATTTGAAGTAATATGATCAATTGGGGAAATAATATGATACATTGAAAATACTTGGGATCTAACATAAATTCATGATTATATGACATCTCTAATTCCCCATATAATTGCACAGAAGTTCATCTTAAAGTAATATGCAAAAGAAAAAGGAGGATGTTGCTTTAAGAAGTTGTGTTATACATACATTTTGTTAGTGGGGATTCACAATGTCATTCTGTAATCTTTGGCTAAATTCAATATGTCACTAAAATCATTAAAGCAATCTTCTTTATACAACTACATCTTATTATATATTATTATGGAACAAATTAAGTAGTAAATTATTAAGTTGGCCATCCACTGATTTGATGTATAGTAGTTAATACAGGATATGCATTGTTGTCTTAATTCAGTGAATTACCTTTGCAGGAGGGAACTTTTACCCACATGGCACATTTGCACTTTGAGGAATGCCTGACACTTGTCTCTAATATAGGAGATAGGCAGAGTAGCAAATTACTGTTATTATGCCTGACACTGACACTGATTGATATTCACCAAAGATAAAAACCTGGAGACTGGAGTAAATTGAATTCGGAATGACCTACTTTCATACTTCCTGAGCTTTGGACAATCGCCAAGTATATAAAGAACATATTTTTTTCTGCAAATCCACAAAAGCAACAACTAGCGTCGTCCGTCAGTCCGCATCTGCATCTTTCCATGTTTGAGAGGAGCCGCTCTTCTAAAACTAGTCATAAAAACTGTCAAACACATTGCGGACCATCATAGGAGGAAGCAAGTTCCCATTTATTGTCCGAAATATCCCAGGAATCACTGCTTTTAACCGTTCAGTCTCCATTCGTAGAGCATTTAGATACTAATGAATCCTAGAGGATTCCAAGATAGGTTGAGGCATGGCATGACACAGTCATTGCCTTCCATTGCTCTTTTAATATTTTCAATCTTATATGCTGCTATAAATCTTCTGTTGATTCCACATTTACTCTTCATTTTGTATATTTTATTGTCAACTTAATAATATACCCATAGATTGAAGCAATGTCTATGAATTCAAGCAATCTGAGATTAATTGAAAAAAGAAAAAGTGAAAATTTCATTGATCTGAAAGCTGTACAAAACAGACATGAACATCAACAACAAGAAACACAAAGCTCATATCGGTAGGCAAAACCCTTCCTTCTCTTTCGTACAAAATCGGATTCTTTTTAGAGAGGATGCAGTAAACCTAAGAGAAGTGATGCCTGCGACTACTTAGAGAAAAAATAGAAGCAACAGAATGGGCGATTCCGACCAAGATAGCCACTTTCACTTTACCCCTCCTCGGGATCGGACGCCCGGCGGTTCTCGGTGAAAGGCTCCCGCTGTTGTTCCTTTCTCTCCTTGCACCGGCCATTTCTTCTTCTTACAGATGAAAAGAAAACAGAAACAGAGAGCTAGTGTCGGAAAATCTTGACGTTGGCTTGTGATTGTTATTGGTGGAGTGAGCTTGTGTTCTGTGATTAGCAGGATGTTCATTGCTTATATAAAAGGAAGAACAAATGATTGCCCTTTGTTTGTTACTAATATTACATTCATGCCCCCAAGAAAGAGTTTGACTATATTGTCATTTTGTCCTTGTGAACTGCTGCGTTCACATTGTGCTACTGTTCTTTTCTCAGTCCTTTTATAAGTCTTCCCCTTTTTTTAGCGCTACACTCTTTTCCCTTTATTTTTCGATTTTTATCGATTTTAGTTTCGATAAATCAAAACTTAATTGCGCTTTCAATCCTTCTATTCTTTACTTCTTATAATTTACTTTCTAATTTAAATATTAAAATCCAATTAACAACATCATTAATAAATTTTTGATAAAATTAAATATGTTATATTTTAATATTCAAATATTTGATTTAAAAATTAAAATCCAATTAATAGCACATTCAAAACTAATTAAAATAAATTATCACTTAATCATGTTATCGACCGAAGTTTAATTTTTAAATCAAAGACTTGAAAATAATAATAATTTATTATTAAATCCATTTTCTCCAACAAAAGATGATAAGCTAGAAATGATTTCCCAAAATAAATTCGAGTCTACTTTTATGGAGATTAATTAAAGTATAATTTAGAAACCAAAAATTAAAGTATAGTTTTTATATAATCAAAACAAGCATTTAATTAAATTTCGTGTATTAATTTAATGATCAAAGATATTTACTATTGTAATCCAAATTCAAATTGCGCATATTTCATTTCGTAGTACTTAATCCTACATTTCAATTGTTTGGTTTTCCAATATATAAAAAAAGTACACGGTTGACATATTTGTTTTGATAACAGTATTACTACATTTAAATTATTTATTTAAAATAATGAGTAAAATAATCTTATTACATTATATAAAAAAAAAATCCTCTATTACAAATTTTGTCTTGTTTTATTAACTGTTTTAATATATTAAAGTTGTTCAAAATTTTGAGATATCTTAAAAGAATCAAATTTTACATTATCTTTTTTAGAAATACGTTTTACTAAAATTTTTAGAGTTTAAAAAAATTAAATTTCTTAATTAGTAACATCTATATTTAGTCAAAACTTAAAATAACATAATCGATTGAAGCTATTTTTAATAAAACTCAGATTCATTGAATAATTTTCAAATTATTTTTAACTAATTCAATCTACTTATTTTTACTATTTTCAACCAATAAAACTCTTATAAATTCCCTGCATTATTACACTTCAGCTGAACCTGTGAATTGTTTTACCTTCCTTTTTCAGACGCTCTTTATTTTCTCAAAGCTTGCTTTTTCAATTTTAGTTTAGTGTTTAATTAGTTTGTTTTCCACAAAATATTTTAATAGTGTTCAACACATTTTAAGCTATTCAACACATATTCTTAATTCATTAAATTGATAAATATTTATCAACAAAAATATCATGAAAGTCTATGTACTCTATTCCAAATGCATTTGAATAATTAATTTAAAAAATAACAAAATATCTATGTAATTTTAAAAAAACAAAAATATACTCTCTCTTTTTTTTTTTTTTTAGTTTTTACCTCAAATATGTAAAGAATATTCAAATTAAAGGATTTTGAAAACTAGTAATGATTAGAATTAGAGTATAGTTTATATATTCTAAATCTATTTACTGATATCCCAAATATTACAATGAAATAAAAACCATAGAAACAGATGTGTATAACGAAATACGAGAATAAATACTGTCACCGCCCCATTCAAACGACGCTGTTTTGCTTGGTTTTGGTGATGAGTGAACTGGAAATTTGTGGATGTATTGGGTTATATCGACAGTGCGACCAAAACATATTCTTTGTCTAGTTTAAATTATTACTAAAAGTGCAGTTTGAGTTTAACTTTAGTGTTTCAATTTAAAAAAAAAAAAAAGTTTTTATTTAAATTTTCGTTTTTTAGTTTTTAATTTTGTTTTTTTTTTAAATTATCTCAAAATAAATAAAAAATTATTTTTTTAACTTTGTTGATGTGGCATACATGTGGATGACATGTCAATATTTAAATAATTTTTTAGAATTTAAAATTTTAAATATATATTATTTTTAAAAATATATAAAAGTTTTAAAAATATTTTTAAATTTTTAAATTATAATTAAATGTTGAACTGCCATTCACATGACAATCCACGTGTATGTCACGTTAATATTTTAATCCATTTTGGAGTGATTTGATAAAAATAAGAACTAACAAGAATGAAATATTAAATGGAAAAGTAAAATAATTGTTTTTAAGTTAAAAAAATAAAAATTTTATCAATTAATATTCAAAAACCACAAAATAAAATTCATTTTTTTATCAAAATAAGTGTAAAAATATAAAATCAAAATTAATTAAAAACTAAAAAGAGTTTTGAATTTGGATAAACGATTTGAAAAAGTTTAAAACTTAAATCAAATTAGACAGATATCACCTTTAGCCCTAACATTTACAAGATCATCAACCTCTAAGTTGATAAATGTTGGAATCTGAATTAAAGACAAAGTAAATTGTATCATCCAAAGCAAATCTCAAGTGATATAGCGATTAGGTATTAGTAAATTGGAGACTCCATAAATATAAGTTCTTTTTTTTTTTTGATGTCATTCATGTTAGTTTTACGGTCTATGTTCGGGATGCGTGACTGTCCTTCCCAACAATTTCGTCTTCAAGATTCGAACCTAAATCTTTTTCTTAGGAGTGCAATGTGTCTTACCATTACACCTAACCACTTGTTGATATAAATATAAATTTATTAATCATTCATTTCTTCCAAATATTATACTCATTCTTCCAAACAACTTACATAACAAAATGTTCCAAAGTCTAATAAAATTAGAGCACAAAATATTCCTAATTCCACATGAATCAATCTCAACTTTATATGTTTGTTCAAAAAAAAAAATCTCAGCTTTATATGCAAAAAGAGATTGCTGCTTTAAAAAGTTGTAATATTTCGTATTTTTATATGGGGAGAGTATACCTGTGCAAAGGTTGGGATTTAATTTAAATAATAAAAAAATATTTTTTAAATTTAATTATATTAATTAAAAATATATTTTTAATATTTTATTAATTTTTTGAATAATCAAAATGAGTTTTTTAACGGACCCGTCTAAAAACGAGCTTAAAATTGATTTTTTATTTTAAATCGAAACTCAACCTATGAACTATGAACACCTCTAATGATAAATGGAGAGTAACAATCTCATTCCCCAATCTTTTGCTAAAGTCCATCCTTAACAAAAATCATTAAAGCCATTATCATTATTTAATTACAAACTTTTGTTACTCAACAGATTAAGAATTAATTAAGTTAGGCATTGGATGAGTATAGATAATAGTGAAAAAGGGGAAATGCATAGTTGGCTTGATTCAGTGAACTTCTTCAAATATTTGTACGGATTAGTTTAATAATAATGTAGAAGAAAATAGATTCCCAAAGTTTATTAATTTAATAATGTCCAACCCTAATTAAGATCATTGTTCCTCTTAAAGATATAAGGTTGTATTAAATTAGGAGAAAATGACTAGTTTTAAACCCATGTAGGAGAGATTTTAAGGTTAGCATTGAAAATCATCTCCATTAACAAAAGCATGTCCTAAACAAATGCATTGGAAAGGATGTTTGGGTATGTAGGAGTGGTGAAGGACGTGTGTTATCCCACAAATAGACACATGTCCATGGCTAATGCAGACAATCCAATGAGGAGACTTGATTTCCTTGGATAATCTGGGAATGCATGGATGAAGCAACAACAAATGGATGGAAGTGATCAATACATACAAGATGGTGGAATAGGAACAACCACAGAACCAACAAGAAGATGATGTAGGAGGGATGCAATTAATGCCAAGCCATGCAAATTGAGAATCATTGTCACAAACTAGAATCATGATAGGTAATTGGTGAGAGGGGATTCGTTTCATATGGGCTGTCCAAATCTTGGTATTGGTGAAATGGGCTTTATGGTGATTTAGAAGGTCTAATCAAACATATCAAGTCCGAAAAATGAGATTGTTTAAAAAATTAAGCTTGTATAAAATATTAATTGGATTCAGGTTTGAGCGTTTAAAATTTGAGTTCGGTTCGATTTGATCCATTTTTTAAAGTGTGTAATGTTTTATAGGAAAGGGATCCACTTAAATTAGTGTAAAACTAATGTGGTTTTACATTATTCTGTAACTTTTTTATACGATTAATGTTTTATCAATCCAACCATTGAAATTGTCAACATATTTGTATTGATCATGCATGTAAATTTTTGAACAAATCTGATATCCATATCATATCGATCTAAGATGTTGTTTATTTCAATCTATATTAAACAGTTGAATTTTTTTTTACATAAAACGAATTGTTAGAAAATTTTAAGTTACGCCAAACTTAACATGCATGATCTGCATGTATGGAGAATGAAATATGATAGTTGAATTGATAAAATATTAATTGTATAAAAAGTTATAGAAGAGTGCAAAACCACTTAAGTTTTATACAGGTGTAAGTGGATCCTTACCCATTTTTATATATTATTAATTTCTAACATATGAAAATTATATATATAATTCTACTATAATATACACATAAGAAAATATTAAGATGACTACATATAAAACTTTAATAATTAAAAAATATAAAATTATTAAAATTTACATTTTAAAAAATAATATGGATAGACCTAAAATGGGTTTAGGTTAACCATTTGTAAATATGGACTTAGATAAAATTTTAGACTCATATTTCAAACCGGATCAAACTTAAATAATTATAAAATATACTAACATTATATTTAAGTTTGACTCAAATTCGATCTAACTTCCCGTTAACACTTTTAGCCCGATCTAAATTTATTTAGGTAAAAATATGTTTTCAATTTTACAATATTTACTTTAGATTCCACAAAAAGAATTAGAAGTTGTTAATATATTATATGTGTTCACATAATACTAAAAAATTAATTAAAATTGAAAATTAATCTTTAATCATGCTGGTGGAATTAAAAAAATTTCATTTACATATTTTTAATAATTTTTTAACAAAAAATTGATAAGAAAATCAATTTAAACACTTAAAAAATTTAAATTTTATTTTACTTAAAAAATGATGAGGGACCTAAGGAGATGGATATATGGGTTGGTCTCTAAGGTGTTGGAAGCCCAAATATGTAGCCCGCTTGACTACTATGATAGATTATAAGACTTCACTTGGTTGCCACTTGTTGATGACTCATTGGCCAAGGAAAAATAGGTGTCTTTTGTCTTTAGTAAAAAAAATTAGTTCAACTTTGTGTGTTGATATGATAGTCAAAGTGACTTGGATTTGACTCGTACTAGCCGCATTATTGTTAAGATTTTATTCCTTTTTTGTAATTCAAAAAAAAAGTTGATAAATAAATAATTTAGATTAATTGATAAAATTTTCTGCATGTCTAACATAATTAATGATATTTTATAATGGTTTATTGCCTAACTAATATATATATACATTAATAAATTTTCTGTATGTATAACATAATGATATTTTTAAAAGTTGATAATATTTGTTGGATAGAAGTTAAATATGATTGATAATATTTGTTGGATAGAAGTTAAATATGATAAATTTGATGTCTAATTATTTTAATCTATTTAAAATATATATAGATTAAAAATTACAGTTAACAATTCCAGCTATTTACCTAATATGATTATCAAACAAAATTTTAATAATTTATTGAACAAAGTCAGTAAAATAATATAAATATATTTTAGATGAAAAAATGAAGATGATGAAACAAAATAATAAGAAGCTATATATTAATATTTAAAAATGAAGCATTCACGTCATGATAACGAAATGCTGAAGTAGGCTTAAATAATTAAATTTTCATGGGTTGCAAAGGGGAAAAAGTTAGGCTTCAAACATGAACTAGCTTTTTGGTTTTCTTTAATCAAAGAATCCTAATGCCTGATAAATCCAAGCACAGTGCTTGGATGATACAAAGTTTTCTCATTTTCCCACTGCCGCACCATATCTAAATGGTTTAATTGCTTTGGTTGTGAGATCAGATCAAGCACTGGCATAATCCATCTGAGATTTAGTGGCCAACCCAAAGCTTATCTCTTTTGCTTCACAAATCAATCTTACTCTCATTCTGCATGTAACATCATCATCATCTCATTCCTTTCACACTCAAATATGTATGAATAGGAATCATTCTCATGTCTTCTTTGACAGACATCCATATTAATATATATGTCTCTTTTTAACATAACTGATATGTTTGTTTCACCTAACTTGGTTATCTTTTTTTTTTGGGAACAAAGCAAGAGGTTATGTCGAGTGCATAATGGTTAATTCATGCATGATTTGGTACTTAAAAGAATATGTTTGCATCTTACATGGTGAAAGTTATATTGGTTGATTATCAATCCTTTTTCATCATATGTTTTATTCCAATTATTTTAATCAGTCTGAAAGCGATGTTAATCAACATCCCCCTCTCCATTATTGTGCAAAATATCGTAAACAGGAAAACAAATTAATATTGCTCTTCTTTCATGAGTCTACCTTCACCCACCTGCATTTTCATACTTTTTGCCTTTTTGCCTTGGAATGTTAACTGTAACCTTCAAATTAAAATATTTAAATTTAAAGATGTTTACACCGCTCCGTAATAACTGCTGGGGATAACAAAGAAATTAAAAAGATTGAACACAAATATTTTACGTAAAAAATTCATTCTGAAAAGAATAAAAAACCACGAGTAAAAATAATTTCAATAAAACGTCAAAAATAAAAAATGAAAATAAAACTAAACCCCGAAACTCAAAATAAATTTCACCTATATTCATTTTTACAAATAAATCACATAATTTTGCTTTCATTACAACGATAAATCTCAAAACATTACAAGTCAAATTGCCAACTATTGAAAGACTCAAATTAACCCAAAATGTTGCAACATACTGTGTAACATTCGTTTCTAAGGGATATAAAAATGCTTTTTTAAAGCTTATTTGTCAAAAAAAAACATTGTGAAAAAAATTAATTAAACTCATGTATTCAATTCACACTCAATTAAACCTTTGTCGTTAATAAAAAAAATTAATTAAGTCTCTCCGATAATGAGTTTCATTAACCATTAGAATAAATTGACAAACCAATCAAATAGTGGTATGTGGCAATTTTTTTATTTAATTTAATATTATTTAAAATATTAAAATTAATATTAACATTATAAAAATGAAAAATTATAAATATTATAAAATATATATAAAAAATATAATAAACTATAAAAACTTTTATAAAATCAATAAAACATATTTAAAATTTTACAAAAACATATAAAAATTCTTAAAGCTATCAAAAATTCTTACAAATATAAAAGTTATTAAAAATATTAAAAATGGTATAAACTTATAAATATTATAAAATTAGTAAAATATATTTATTTTTTTAAAAATTATAAAAATTCATAAAAACTTATAAGAATTATAAAAAAATAATTTAAAGCCCTAAAATCATAATGAACAATGACATTACACCAATAGTCATATAGCTAAGGTCATGTTCATGTTGAATAAAATATTCTTGATATTTAATAATAAAACAATAATTGTGGGACCCTCTCTTCTTTTTAGTGATAAATTATTATTTTGTTTTTAAAAAAATTATCTCCAACTTTTTAAGTACACTATAGTAATTTGGACCTTCAAAAGTTAAATTTTTTTGCTAAATAATGTATGATATAAAGTATTTTTGGTACATATAGATACTATTAAACCAAAATTTCACTATCTAATTATTAGCATATTTCAGTAAAAAATATTTTGACCAAAGTTTTTAAAATCGGATTGGTGGTTGAACCGATCATGCTATCAGTATGTCAATTTGATTGGTCCGTCCAGTTTAATTAAATAAAACATTAAAAATAAAAAATCGGTTCAACCGCTTGATTATCAGATCAATTGATTTAATGGCTTTCTTTGGATGGACACCCTTGTTGATTTTGATCTAATTGGTCCGACTGATTGATCCCGTCTAAATCGAGTTTTTATGGGTTTTTTTAATAATTTCTATGAGTTTATATCAAATTTAATATTATAATTTTTTATTATTTTTATATTTTTTAAGAATTTTATACATTTTTATAAATTTTTAAATATTTTAAATATGTTTTATTAATTTTAGAATTTATTAGAATTTATAAGATATTTTATATTTTTATACTATTGATAAGTTTGTATTACTTTTTATAATTTTTTATAAGTCTATATAAATTTTAATATTTTTAATTTTTCTAAATTCTTTATAAATTTGTTCATGATTTTTAATCATTCTTATAGTAAAATATTAAATTAAATCAAAAATTATCACGTGTCACTATTTAATTGGTCTATAAATTTATTTTAACGATAAAAGTGATCAATCATAAGAACTATTAACACAATAGTTCAATTGATTTATTTTTGTTTAAAAGAGATTTAATCATATGGAATTTTAATACAGTAAGTTAACCTTTTTGACATTTTTTTTTTAAAATACAGCTGAGGTTGAAGATAAAATTGAAGTTGTGTTAAAAGTTTGGAATTAAAAAATAAATGTGTGAAACAATTAAGTTGAAAGAATGTTGTTACGGCGAAAGCCTGTCTCATATGAACAGAACAGAACAGGAAGGCTGCACTTAGATTAACTTAAAACGTATTGATGAAATCATGATGACCCAAAAAAGCAAAGAATTATTGCAGTGGAATTTGGAGAATTAATGATAATTAGGCAGGCCAGGGTTGATAACACTTGCAAGCTTCAACCTTGGGATGATTGACGCCCAATAGCAAGAGAGACGTGCTAACTTATAACCTTTCATTCTGCTTTATCCATCACCATTTAATGCCTTCTTTATCATTACTTTAAGCTCACTTAACGTCCAGAGGGAAAACTGAGAAGGAAACATTTAATGATGAATGCAGTGGAAACTATGGAAACTCAAAGCTGCTGCTCTCCATTACCACAACACCCTGTTTCTCCATTACTTTGACACAAAACAGGAGCACCCCCCCAGGAAGACAAGAGTCTGGGTGGGGTGGCTCTAATGATTTGCACTCAAATCATGGTTTTCGACCCAATCTTGACTTTCCTTATCTTTTGGATTTAAAATTTAGATATTCTTCTTATCCTTGTTGATGAAATATATGATTGAAATAGTTAATAATGTTAGTTTTTTTTTCATCAACATTAATTATTTAAATTAATTAATGATATTATAAAAGTAAAGAGATCGAATTATGTCAAAAATTAAAGTAAATAGATCAAACTTCCAAGTTTCAACATAATATAAGGGTCAAAATTAAAATTTAACCATTGCCTTATAATGCAAAAAGGAAAAAAAAAACAAATGCACCAGTAATGGGAAACCACATATTAATCTTAAGATTCATCAAATTATATATAATCATGTAATATCAAGTTAATAATATTAAATATTTAGAGGAATTAATGAAATTACAAAATTATAGGAGCAAATTATATTAAAATTAAAATATAAATATTAAATTGAATAATGAAAGTTAATTAATCTATCTTGTTAAAGAAAACAGTGATAGATAAGTGAGATGTGAATGGAAACTTTTCTTTCATATAAAAGTTAATACAAGTTATAACAAGTTATTGGTTCTAATTGGAAAATCTCAGACATTGAGGTTTTAGAGGTATGTTGAGTGTTTTTCTTTGTCTTTCTCAGATGATGATGCTTATATATTTATATGATATGACATATTAAATAAATTTTATACATATAAACACATATTTTATTTTAAACTTAATATGTATTTACACAATCTTATACAAATATGACTTTGCAGGAGAGCGAGCTCGTTAGAATCCTAACAAGGTGCTACTTATTATATTAGAGATATTATTTGCAGAAATTTACACCCAGCCTGACGAATTGAGGAACTAGTTTAGTCAGTGACATTTTGTCGTTTCTTTTTGCTTTATATTTATATCCTCAATGCCCACCACCAGTCATCAAAACAAAGAAGAGAGTGAGAGTATCCAACCATTCCCAAATGCCTTTAAATTGCTCAACCCTTGGTTTCAGACTCCCCCATCTCCTCCCACAAACCAACAACATAGCATCCTCTACCTACGTAGGAAGCTGCTTCCCTGAACATAGGACAAAAACCCACCCACACAACTTCCACATTGTTTCACACTTGTCTAACCAAAACTTTCCTTCTTCTTCTTCAGTAATGGAAGAGCAGAGAGAGCTTGTTGTTTCACCAGCTCAAGGACAAGAAGCGTATGCCAAGGAATTGGATATCGCTATCAGGGCTGTTCAAATGGCCTCTTCTCTCTCTCTCAATCTTCAACACACTTCACCTCATTCCAAACATGACAACTCTCTTCTCACTCTGCCAGGTACATCAATCACCTTTTTTCCCCTTTTAACTCTGCATATTTGGTGGTTAAATGTAACCCAGAACGTGGATACTTCCAGTACAAGCAACAAAAACTAAAATACCATTCACTATTTCTATAACATGTAATTTTCCATCTATTTAGCAAGAATGAAATTCGATTTATTGGACATAATATTTTGGGAATTTGCGCATATAGTTTGTGTTTATGTGAACAGAATTTTAAATAAATAAATTTTGAAATTTGTGGAGTTTTGCTTTACACTTTTATATTATATGTTAAATACAATCAGTTTTACAAAATTGGACCACTAGTGGTTAAGGCCGAGGGCCGAAACTTTTTTTATATAATTCTATTTTTAATATTAATGATTTTTTTTTTATCTATGATTTTTTTCGAAAGATTTTTGTCGAAAAGATTTTCAATGTAAAATTTATATGTTTTATTTTTCTTTTCTTATTGATTCGTGATCGTTTTTATTGTTATTATCGATGTTAATTTTAACAGTTTTTATGTATCAATTCGAAGTTAATGATTTTTAGTGCAAGATGAATTTGATATATGAGGATAATTGTTGCTTTGTGAATGTTTTGTTTGACAAATAAGAAGTCATGAAAATGATTTGATGGCTACAGTTAAAATGCTGCCACGTCACTCATTTAATTGGTCTTTAAAATTTTGAGTGGGAAGAACTATTCCTGGTCGCCCATTACGTGTGGAGCAATGCTTGAGAATGGAGAGATCAGTAGGCCCATCAACATACCCTAACTTCAATCCTATAGCAATGTCTGACATGAGTTTATTAGACTTTTTCCAACAAATTTTTCATCTACTTGAAGATCCTTGGAAAGTCATATCCCCACACTTTTTATTTCCGTTGCTTATGCTTGCAAAATCCATCTTAGATTAACCAGAGGTTCCTACTGTCTAGATTGGAGCGTCCATGCAGCGGTAAGCTGGATACTTTCTGAATCCTTCGGCTGCCAAAATGTGTCGATTCTTGGCAACAAAGATGTTCAAAGCCTTTCTAAAGCTGATGTAGCTGGCCTGTTAGAGGCTGTGGTGAAAACAGTCAATGATTGTCTAGCTGAGGCACCTCATTTTGGGCTTAAGGGTCCTGAAACGCCACTCGGGAGTTTGGATGTACTCGAAGCTATTAGTCGCTGCAATTCATCAGGAGGTCCCACTGGAAGATTTTGGGCACTTGGCCACGTTGATGGTACATTCGGGTTTGTACGTGATGATCAATATGCTGTTGCTTTAGCATTGATAGAGGATGGGGAAGTTGTCCTCGGTGTTCTTGGTTGCCCAAATTATCCAATGAAGAAGGAATGGCTAACGTATCATCACCACTATCACCGGATCCTGTCTAAACTCACCCCACCAACATCCGAATCGTGGGATAAGGGTTGTATCATTCATGCAAGGAAAGGCAGTGGTGAGGCTTGGATACAACCTATACACCAGAAGAATAAGCTAGTACCATGGACGAACTCTGCAATACGGGTTCAAGTATCCTCAATCGATAATCCGGCATTGGCTACATTTTGTGAACCAATTGAGAAGTTAAATTCAACCCATTCCTTCACAGCAGGATTAGCTCACAGTGTTGGCCTTAGGTGCATACATATTTTTTCATGTTTGATCTCATTAGCATATACAAACTTCATATGCATAACAAAACTACTATCATCCATCTTGCCAATGCAGGAAGCAACCGCTGCGTGTGTACAGCATGGTGAAATATGCGGCCATAGCTCGAGGGGATGCCGAAATATTTATGAAGTTCGCAAGGACCGGGAACAAGGAGAAGATATGGGATCATGCAGCTGGTGTTATTATCATACAGGAAGCTGGTGGTGTTGTAACAGATGCGGGGGATCTCCACTGGACTTTTCGAAAGGTATGTTCTTAGAAGGTGTGGATCGAGGTATAATCGCTTGTGCCGGAGCTAAACTACATGAAGAAATCATCACTGGCATTGATGCTAGCTGGAACTCCTCCAACCTATGATCAGTTTTACATTGCATATATATATATATACTTGGTAGAGTGAGGGAAGCTATGAAATGGTTGTGTATATAAATGTTAAGTTATGAGATTGCATCATCCAATATGTTGTAGTAATAACTCAGTACAGAAAGGGCTGTTCATATGGTCGCTTTTAATATTGTAAATTGGAGATTCAAGTCTTCTTATTTTGTGTTATAAAAAAAAAAGGTTGTTTTCCAATGTGTTTAAAGCCTTAGTAAATGTTCTTCTATCATTTTGCTTATAAACAAAAATTGTAGGGAATACTAAAGCAGAGAAAACACAAAACATGGAATTTGCTTTCCAGTCCACAAATATGAGATTCCAGAACTTACAATACTACTTTAACTTTAATTTATATCAATATATTAAAATTAAGTTTTCTTATTTTAATAATATTAATTTGAACGTGTGAACAGACTCAAGTAAAAGATGTGAAAAAACAAAAGGCTAAAATATGTATGTACTTTTCGAAAATTTAAAATTTGATTCATGTTCTTTTATTTCATGATTATTAATCTCTCTATTTTCAGAGTTTTCAAATTCAGGTTCTTTTGTTAACCTTGTTGAATTTTTTTGTTAAATTTAAGTTAATTATAAAGTATTTTTTTTAATTACATGATTCCAAAGTGAGTTTTTTTTTTTAAATGTTACAACAAAAAAATTTAATAGTCTTAATAGTTAGATCTCAATTTTAAAACTTGAAAAGTAAAAAACTAAATTCCATGAAATAGAAGTGTAAAGGCTAAATTTCTAATTCTATAGGGACTTATAACGAATTTTAACCAAAAGAAAAATATGATGATAGTTTAGCTCATGGATCTAACTAGTCTTGAGAGCAATACTAAAAATCACTAAATTTGATTTTTTTTAAAAATCACTAAATCACTGCCCAATGAAACAACTTGGAAAGTAATACTCTCGAGAAAGGATTATATGAAATCGTAATTTCATGTCATTTCTATATCTTTTTAATAGAGAAATGATAAATCAGATTTTTTTTAAAAAAAAATTAAATCTAACTAAAAATGCTAAAAATTTATCATTTTTCTATTGAAAATGATAAAGATAACACGGAATCACGATTTTTAAATCAAATAAAGAAACGGAGTAGATATATAAAATAAAAAGAAGAATGGATTAAATTTTAAAACATTGAAGAGTATAGAGATTAGTAGTATAAAAAGATGTAATTAAAAGAAAAGAAGGAAAGAAAGAAAGAATTAGCGGGCGTCGTTTTTCAACAAAATTATCCAAATATAAAATGGGTGTAATTAATCGAGTGATTTTGAGCCACAAATTAAAACACTTTACCACGCCATCTTCCCATGTGTAAGTGTAAGATGAATGCGCCCTTGGTAATTTACCATTTATGAGACGGCATATGCTACTAACCCATACCCCATTTTGTTTTTGTTTTGTTCTTATAATTTATTAAAAAAATTGTATTGCTTTTTTATTTAAATGTTAAAAGAAATTATAGATAAAATAATTTATTTAAAATTTAAATCATTAATGATCAATTTGAATTCAAATTTTTTATCAAAAGAAAAACTCTGATTATTAAGGCAAAGACTAATTTGTTTGAAAAAAGAGGAGATGTTTTATTTGTATAGAAATCAAGAGGGTTGGCAAGGGCCTAATTTTTTAAAATGAATTTTTTTTTATTTAGGATTTTAAATTTTTTTAAAATTTAAATTAATAAATATAAAATTTTATTTTGAACTTTTTTAAAAATGATAAAATTTTAATTTAATCTTTTAAAATTTAAAAATTATAATTTAAAAGAATTTTCTCGCTTCGCCCTGTTTGGCATGCATCTCCCCACCTAATTTTGATTCAGCAACGCACAAAGAATTGTGAATATAGTTGATGATATTCTTTTTCAATGCCACTCATCATATTCTAAGAAGATATAAATAACCCACTTAAAACAAATTTAATTTGTTGGTCATAGCCCCCACCATTTTCATTTTGCTCAGGGTATCTTTCATTGCATTGGGCTAACCCCCATTCAAATTAGTGATATTTTTATTAAACAATATTTTAATTTAATTTTATCTTAATTTGAATAGAACGATGATTAAAATTCTTGTTAGATACCTGTTTGGCACGAATTTAATTTGTGTTTACCCTTATCTCTTACCTTAATATTGCGGAAAAATATTTTAGTTTAATTTTTAAGTTTAGTTTATATTAGATTATATGATATTTTTTTTATTTATGCATTAGTGTTAGTTTGTATTTATTTTAAATTCGGTTCAGCGTGAAAATTATAAAGCATTTTCATGTAATGAAGAGTTTCTTTTGTTGTAGTGGATCTTATCCTTGCCGGAGTATGCATATTATGTGAATTTTGCAACTAATTTTTCACTTCAGTAGAGAAAATTGTTCATTGGAGCAGTGTCACTGCATGGGACTTGCTTACAATGTCTTACACATGAATAGTAACTGTGTCATATAAATAAGAAAATTTCTTATCCCTTTTAAAAATTTAAAATTATTATTTTTAAATATGCGAATATAAACATGATTGAATTATTAAGTTATAAATATAGGAAAATTTGGATAAAAATTATATTTAAAATAAAATTATAGCCTGTGTGCTTATTGTATTTATAATATAATTATAAATTTTTATATTTAAAATAAATATATTTTATTTCATAAAAATTATATTTTTTTATCATTAATGAACATTGTTCATATATTCAATTACATGTGAAGTGAAGGAACATGTTCATTTAACTTTAAACAATGTACGGACATAAATAAATTTAAATAAGTAATATGAACATAATTTTGAAAATCTTAATGAAACTCAAAAACAAACATGAACATAGATTTGTTTGTTCAAGTTAAATCATAATGGTGCTAATTGAATTTTAAGCTTAAGATAAATCAAACTTAAATCACACAAGTTTTTGTCATTAAACCTATTCATTTGTATATTTACTTTCATTTATATAATATACATTATTCATTGTAAATAATAAATTTAAAGTTTTACTTAGGGGAGTGGAAAGGCAATCGGAAGGATGGAAAATTAAAGGAGTAGAAAGTTAAAATGATGAAAAATATAGGTGTGTTTGATAGGAAAAATTAAAAATTAAAAAAGAAAAATATTTCTATCCATTGTTTGATAGAGTTGAAAAATGAAAAAATAAAATTATAAAATATTTAAAAAATACATGATTATGAACTAGCGAACATATCTCTCTTATTCTCTCTTTTTTCATTATTTTAATTTCGAATGATTGATTTTTATAAAATGAGTCTCTCTCTTATTTTCTTTTTTCTCTTTTCTTCTATATCAAACATACACTTTTTTATTCTATCTTTCCATCCCTCTACTTTTCCACTCAATCAAACACATCCAAAAACAAACCTGCTGTAATTCTGAATTCGGAAATCTCATGCATTAATGGCATGTTTGAGACATTGCAAGAAATTTATTGTTTTCTTGTTGTGTTTAGTACAATCCCATAAATTTCTTTAATTGCTGACAGGTAATATTTGGTGTGTGAGGGGTACTTCATAGTTCATAGTACCATATAATGTCATCTCCTTTCAATTCTTAATAAATTATATATTTTGAACCCATGCAACATTATAATAATTAAGTGTGTTCATCGTTTCAGGTATGGTTTAAATTTAAATTGCGTTAATCGTTTTGATTATTCGAGCTTTATCATTTTATTGTAATTCACCAAAAATATGTATATATTTATTTGATACATATGAATTGATTTAATTATTATCTCTCTAATAACTGGATAAAAAAATCAATACATTAATTGTGAAAGAAAGAATAGTCACGAATTGGGAAGATTAAAAAAAGGTATGGTTGGATTAAAATAGTGATTAAGCTAAGATTAAGGAGAGAGAGTGAATTAAACATGAGAAATAAGATAGGGTCATAATTGTGCCCAACCTACTCAACTGTCTCTCCAACTCTCTCTCTTTCCGCTGCATAAATGTCGTTTCTCCTTTAAATATCTCCTTTTATTCTCTCCCAAAACAGGAAAATTGAAACTACAGGCAAATTCCTCTCAAAGAATGATGAGGAACACCAAAAGCACCTTCATCTTGGTTATTCTTATGATCGCAGCAGCTTCACTATGTGCAACCACCAGGCCTGATTTCGACCCCGACCAAAAGCAGGATGATGGGTTCTTCGGAACAGACGATTTTAATGATATTCCAGGGTTTGAAAAAGGGTGGGGAAACGGGTTCATGGGTGGTGGTTACGGAGGTCCGGGTGGAAGTTTCTCCAAAGATGTTAGTCTTGTTTGTCAAGAAAGGGGTCCTTGTTACAACAAGAAGCTGACCTGCCCCGCTAAGTGCTTCGCCTCATTTAGCCGTTCAGGGAAAGGGTTTGGCGTGGGGGGCGGTGGCGGTGGCTGCAGCATGGATTGTAAGGAAAAATGTATTGCTTATTGTTAAGAGGCTCATATATACATATTATAAATTAGTAGGCCTAGTTGTTAAACCATGTATGATTTTATATGATCAGATGCATGGAGTTCATAATTAAAAATCATAATATTTATGTTGTTGTAGATTTGGAGAAAGAGTTTTTCTACTTTACTGGTGGGATATAAACTAAATACGGTGTTAGTTTAAATAAATAAAGGAAATATATGAGAGAATATGGTTGTAAATTCTCAGTTTTTTTTTTAAATTTCTGTAAATATATTAAAGGTGGTGTTGATGTGACTATGTATGAGTTAAATTACACCGGCGGTAATGACCTCCTCCTCCATGAATGAAGAAGGTTTCAGGGTAGATTAGCTCAGTAACGTTAGAAAATGTTCATCAGATTCTGGTTCCTTCGTTATAGTTTATGATTATAGGAGACACAAAAATATATATAAAACATGATAAGAATATCTATTATATTATTTACGTACTGTGTTTTGTTCAGTTGGTGTCAAGAATAAAATAATATTAACTCAAGAAATATTACAATATTATGACAAACAGTTGGATTACCCTTAATATTCTTAATTTGATATATTTATTTATTTATTTATTTTCTCATAATTTAAATTTTTTATCCCATACATATTGCATATGTATTGTTGTTATTATGTGGGTATATTACACCTAAAATCATTAAACTATTAGTAAGTTTACGTTTTGGTCATTTAACTTCAAAAAATTACAAATCGGTTATTATATTACTCAAAAGCTTTTATTTAAATCATTGAGTTGTTAAAATCGTTATTATATGAGCTTCTCTGTTCGCATTGCATGTACCAATCAAAACCCTCTCATTCCTTTTGTCTTCTATAGTTTAGTTATTTTTTATGAAACAAACTTGAACGTCATAAATCTACGAATTCAAAACCAAATAATTTTCTTCACTAATGTCCAATATTGGTTGTCAAATCAACTTGGTTGTAAAATGCATTTTTCTACTTGTTGATGGGTACTGATCCACCATACCGATCATCAAAGTATGACATGGGACTTGCCAGCCAAATTTAGAAAAAAAAAAAAACTTAATAAACCCAGTGACTTAATAAAAATTTTCTAATAGTTCAATGACTTAAATGAAAACTTTTGAATAGTTCAAATATCAATTTATAACTTCTAGAAGTTGAGTAACAAAAATATAAATTTACTAATAGTTTAGTGACCTTGAGTGTAGTTTACTATTCTTATTTTTCGAACTTTATGTTTTATTATTTATTTATATTATTTTTAAACATACACTTATAATTTAAATATGTGATTTTCACACATATACATGATATTATGAATTTGAGTTTTTAGTGCTTATATTTATAAATGACTAACATTAATCCGTTTTAATATTTTTTTAATATTTTAGATTATTTCTCTTTTATTAAAAATTATATTTAAACAACTTAATTTTTTATGTTTACTTAATATTATATTATTATATATTTAATTTATATCATACATAAAAATAAAATAAATTGAAATAAAAATATATTACAAAAACATAAAATAGGTTTCAGACTTTGGATGTTGAAATATAAGGTTGATTTATATTTTAAATCAGACTAATTTTTTTACTCCAAACTAATTTTTCAGATCTTTATCTTTTACCTAAACCTTCTTATATTTCAAATAGAATATATATTTTTTTAATTGGTGTGAATTGATTATATTTAGGGCATAGCAGGAATGTAATGGGCTAAACTTAAAGTTGGTTATATGAGCCCATCTCATACTCTCAGGTTGGCCCACTAAATTTGACATTTAAAAAAAATGGTGCAAGTATTTTTGAATGGCTTAATACATCTATGGGTATTAGAGTTTGAAATTTTTTTTTTAATAAAGTGTTACAATTATAATGCAAATATATATTAGAGTGATTACAAGTATCAAATTATTATATTATGGACTGTCTAAGCAATTACAAAGTAGAATCAAACAATTACAAACATAAATGAAGTAAGAATTGGTACAATCCACACTAAAACTAACAAACTAGATTAACATGACAATCGCACATGGTGGAACTTGGGTACTCAAAATTAATAATGCTAATTGTAAAGTTTAATTCAAGTTTTAGGATTGTTTCTATTAAAGTTAATTGTTGATAATATTAGGTTTGAATTTTTTATAATTTTATTAATAGAATAAATTTAGCATTTAAAACTCATTTGGACTGCCACGAAAGATTGTCGTTAGGGAGGTAATAGAACTTAACGGCAGAGTGACTACTTTGTAACAAAATGATAACATAAGTGATTAAAACGTAACATTTCAAATATAAATAACTAAAATATAATATGAAGCAAATAAAAATGTCTATTTTATTAGTTTACCCTTTTCTTTAGGGATAATGTCATTTGACACCCCTGTACTTTGGCACATGTTTGAGTGTGGTACCTGAAGTTTAATTCCATTACTACCTTTCCCTAATCTGCCCGTTAAAATGTCCCTTCAACCTGTCCCTTACCACGTGTCGACACATAATTGGTCCACGTGACAAAATCTGTCAAAAATAAATAGCATTAATACCAGGTACCAGATTGTGTAACGAAATTAAACTTCAAGTACCACTTTGAACATTTTGAAACTTCAGATACCATACTCAAACATGTGCCAAAGTACAGGAGTGTAAAATGGCATTATCTCTTTTTTTTTTATTTCTCAATGAATCTATCGAAATTAATCCTCCGCATTCCGAGGCCCATTAAGTGGTAGATGTTGACCACGAGTTTTAAAGTTGCTTCATACCTAGAGCGAGGATCGAACCCTCGATCACTGATTAAGATATTGCCAATACGATGTACTAAAATCTAACTCAAATTATTGCCGACAACACAGATTATCTTTGTCATTATCCCCGGCACTAATCTTACTTCCATTTATTATATTTCTTTTTGGAGAGAGATTATTTTCATACTATAAAAATAAAAATAGCAATTATTTATATTATTACTATTTTAATACTTCAATCATCTATTTTAAGGTCTATTTATATAGATCATGCATATTAAATTTGATGTAATTTTAAAATTAAAAACTAGTTATTTTATGTAAAAAAAAAGTTATAACTGTTGAATATAATATTAATATGTAGAGTATTTTAGATTGATATGATAAAAAAAATTGAATCAATTCGAAAATTTACATAAATACAATTATATTGATAAATTCAACAATTGAATCATTAAAATATTAATAATATAAATAGTTACAAAAGTGTGTAAATGAGTTCCTCTCCATTTCTCATTATTTACTTATATTTATGAATGAATATATTTTTCAAAATTCATAAAATAAAAGTTTTAAAAAATTAAACACCCCTTGTTGAGCAAGACTTGATCTTACACGAATATGAGTAACATTATGCATAGTTGTTAGAAACCCCAAATGTCAAATCTACTTAAGTAATTTTTGATACGTTGAAAAGTAGTTACTTTTTTTTTAAATGTTTAATTAAGTAGAAAGTGAGTCTGATGTTGTTTTGTATGTGATGTTTTAAGATAAAATTAACTCTATTTTATATTAATTTAGGGTTAATTGTTAATAAAAAAAGTATTGTCTTTTTTCTCTTATTTGATTTTCTCTATTACTTTAATGAATTTTTCGGAAGAAATTTTTTTCCCTTAACTTTATTTTTTATATGCATTTTTAATTATCTATATAATATACCGTTTACATATTATATTATTTTCTCTCATTTTTTTTGGTAATTTTTATTATAATATTTGTGAAAATTTACAAGCAATAGGAAAAAAAAATTAAGATTTAAGTTTAACTCTAAGATTATTTGATCATAAACTTTTTATTTATAACATTATAATTTTATTGTATCCTCTTGATTGTTTTTCATATAGTCTTGAACCAAAACAACAATTCTTTTATAAGAATTAGATAATAGGTTAGGTTTAATTCATTACAAAATTGGGGTTTTTTGAAATATTTTCATTTTTTTTAAATTTAATCCTCCTCAATTTTGGAAGAAAGAACAATAAAGAATCAAACTAACTTTTCTCAACTACAAATTTGATTTAGCATTTGTATTTATATGAAATATTTAATTTTATTTCATAGAACATGAGCAAAATTGTTTCATTTAAGTTGTATAAAAATCGTGGGTTACGCTGTCTATGGTTTTATATTCTTATGATTTAATTATTTGTAGTTTTGATCAAAGCAATATTTGAAATCAACTTTTTCTTTTATTTATATTCCTATGGGTTAACCTTTAGTTAAAAGAAAACGATTTCAAATATTTTTTTCTAATTTATTCCAAAACAAATTTTATATATGTATTATTATATTTAGAAAATATGTTAAATATATTACATGCAAAACTAATTTGAAATAATTTTACTTTCATTTAAAATTATAAATTAAGAAATAATTCAAAAACTATCAATTAAATTTTATTATTAAATATTGAATCCAAATATTTGTTAAAAATAAAGTTTAAATATATCATTTTATTTCATAAGATTAAAATTGTAAATTATCATTACATTATTGTAAATACCTTTCAATGTATACTAGTAAGTGTATTGAAAAGGAAATGTCTCTAATCTTGAAACTGAGATGGTCTTAACCAGACATTACACAATGAACCAATCGCAAAGTGAGACATTCTCTACATGAAAATCAGTCAATGCCTTTGTATAAGGTGTTTGCTAATCAAACTCCACACCCAAAAATACACATATAAAGGAAAACATTCACATGAAATTACAGAGATCCATAAAATATATGCGCCAGGAACGAGAAATAACAAGTTCTGTCTGTTCCTTCCTGGGTAATGTGCATATAAGGAGAATCAACACATGAGGTTACCCTATTTCTGGTTGCAGCTAGTGTCTGTGCCATTAGATGGCAGCCCTCATAGCTCCTCTGGCAGCCTCGCGCTTCATCTCAGCAGCTTTACCGCTGCCGCGGAAATACATGTATACTTGCTGCAAAAGCCAATAGCCAACCATGTCAGAAATGCAACAGGCGGGGCATGCTTATGCGATGATTGATATGAATTAGGTTGGAAACTGAACGAACCTGGATAACCCAGATGCTTACTATTGATTCAACACAAAATAATCCAAATCCGATGAAGTAGAAGATCTACACAAGCAAAGTAGACTTTCATCAAAATAGTCAAGAGAAGCCAGGAACAAAACTTTTGTCAACTATTTCAGTTAGCATCAACAGCGATGTTCAAGCCTTAAGCAGTAGCTGCTTCACTGTTTTAATGGTGAAATCATGAAACCTGATTGTGGGTATTAAACTTTTGGCAGGTTTAAAGATATACTTACCCCAACCAACGCACTGTCACCGATAAGATCTACTGCAGGTAGGATTCCACTGTACGAGACAAAACAATAAGATAAAGTTGTACTAGAATACCAATTTCACATCTCAATACTTGCAGTACATTTTGGGAGACAAGTGCACCATGTCAACCCAAATGTATTGATGTCGTTTATCAGTCCAAGATAAAATTGAGAATGTGAAAGGCAAGTTAAAAAATAGTTCAGGAACATACGTTAGTGATTTCCCTCTAAAAACTATAGGAGGAGCCACAGCAGCGAAGATGCAAAATCCGATGTGAAGCTATAAACAGGGAAAACAAAAAAGGATCAAAAGAATCAGTATCTACCGACTCCATGGCAACAAAAAAAAATATCTACCAGAGAAACATGAGTTAGTACCAAATCAAATAGGAAGAACCGTCCAAATGAGAAAGCAGTTTCTTTCCTGCATTATAGTCGGAAGGTGAGAAATATTTCAATTAAAATAAGGGATGATTAGAGATTAGCAAGTGCAGGGAATGTGAACAGCCAAATTTAAGGAAGTGACAACGAAAGTTTGCATTAGAGGCAAGCCAAAAACTGAACTGCAATATTAAGGAAAAGAGTGGAGTATGTTAAGTACCTAAAAGCACGATACAGCGGCCGATACCACATAATATAGGCTCCTGGAACCCCTGCTATGAAGTAGATGATAGCCAAGAACCAGATCCTCACACCTAAACAAAAACAAATACAGTAAAACACAACATAATCTAACGTTATAAATTCAAAGGAAAACATGAAATATGGAAATGCATTTCTAAACTAACCTTCTCCTTTGATCCATGCTGTAGTAACAGCTATAATGTTCCACAGCAGGCACAAAAACAACCCTGCATAGAATCAAAATACATTACCAACTGTCTGTAACCCATGGCTTACACAAAAGCCCTTTCCAGCTACAGAGTTTTTAAAAAGAAAAAAGCATGGTACAAATAATCACCCAATGCAGAAACTCATTGAGTACAGCACAAATTTTCTTTTTGGACAAAAACGATGACATATGCATAGATGCACCATGCATAAGAACATAAGGTGAAAAAGCCTATGAAACCCTTACCTAAAAATGTTGAAAATGCAACATACTGCAATCTTTGTAGATGAACTGGTATGTCAATTGCAATATCATGATGAATGATTGGAAAAAATGGGGGCCAATTTTTCTCTTCCAAAGTAATTCCAGCTGCAAAACAGAGAAGTCAAACTCTAGCTCATGTTAGAAATGTAAGAGCAACTGACCATAAAAGGAAATAGAATCAGATCAAAATATTTTGCAAAAGAAATGTAGTCTAGAACAGATTTTGAAACTATGAACAAAACTCAATGTTTTCTATGTGAATAGTCAAATTATAAAAAAGTAATGAAAGGTACCTCTTGCTGCTGCCTCTTCTTTCCGTCTCACTTCCTGCATCAAATAAGCTTATCAGTTAAAATTGTGGGATAAAATCATTTATATTGTGTCGACGGGAAACAAAAAGAAATCTATGATTCTGTAGATTAAGAATGAACTCAAATTTATAAAATTTCTTCCACAATATACCTGCTCCCGCCTTCTCAGTTCAGCCTCCTTAGCCTGGAGTTCCTTCTCCTTCTTCTTCAAATCCTAGATTTAAACAGAAAAACCAGAACAGGGAGATCAAATGCTTAACTAAACTATTGGAAACCGCATTTACAGACTTGTCTTCACTCTTCACTAACCTGATAACGTGATCCTCCTGAAGCTGTATCAAGAGGAATGTCAATTGTTGCCTCATGACCATAATTGAAACCAGCAGGTTCAGGAGGTAGTGGTGAAAGTCTTGAGTTTGATGAAGGTGGAGCACTTGGAACATTCTGAAAATTTATTGATAATCAAGAAGCAAGTATTATTATAAAGCAAAAGTTCTAGCTTACTGATGTTTAGAACCAATACAAAAAGGACAAATTAGACATGACGGAATCATAACAATATAGCCGCAAGCAACCTGTTTTTTCTGAACCTTGATATATGCAAGCTAGCTCAAACTATCAGAACTAGAAAAAGAACCAAGTTTCTAGGTTAATCACTACGATTTTACTATAGAATTCCTTGCAAATTAGCAAAAGATATCGACTTTCAGTGTGCTCAAGGGATTAAATAGTGGTAGTTTAGCACAACATCATCACCTCAAGTTATGGTTTTATATAGCATAAGTTACCTAGCATCCATGTACATAAACAAGCAAAGCCACAGCTAAATTTCACATCTCACATCCATTCTACTCGGAAATATGTCCTAAGACAGTAGTCGTTTTAACATCAACACTAAGTTCTGAATTAAATATTCCCTTGAAACTTTATAAACAGGGATTTAGTTTACCTTTGAAAATAAACCTCCACCGAATTTAGACTGACCAGATGCCTTCCCTCTTACAGCTGGGTTCTGGTAGAAATTATTCAAAAGAAAAAAAAATCATATTAATACAGATGTTGGCTAGCATCCGTAAACTAACTTACAATTGACAGATAATACACCCAGCAAGGCATCATAGTCTTCATCTTTAGGATTATATGAGTTTGCTACTTCGTTAAATGCATGTTCAGAGATAAGAAAACATGAAGTCAATGAAAGGATCACACAACAACCAAGTAAAACACTTCCCATAACCGGTTTCAACCAAAAATTTCAGGCCAAACTGAAACCCAACAAAGCAATCAGGGAGTTAAAACAAGTCAACCTATAATCTGCTAATAAGCAGAGCTGGCTATGGCTACCATAAACTGAACTGGAAAAATTCATGAACTCAACCCAAAACATCATAAAATAACAGAAACAAAGAAAGAGAGAGAAAAGAGAAACTGACCGAGAAAGGATTAACTTCTTCTTCTCCTTCTTCAGCGAACGGGTTTTCATCGAAACGACCAGCCATCACTTTTAAGTTTTTCTTTTTTCTTATCTATATAAACCTTATAACAATAAAACTGAAAATGGGAGAATAATATAAGGAAGATCAAAACTAGAGAGAAAAAAAAAAGAAGAAGCTTTCAGGAGAAGGGAATTGAAAAACTCAAAGGTCAAAGGAAATTTGGAGTTATGGATGAAATTCTAGAGAGAGAAAACGCGGTTTCCCTGGGGAAGAAGAGGTAGGGATAGAGAGGGGGAATGAGAAGTTGGACTTTTCAGTTAACAGTCAGATTTGTTGAATATAATAAATTGTGACGAAACCGCGGGAAAAATACATTATTCCTTCTGTCCTTTTTTTCTTTTGGTTAAGTATATTCTATTAAATTAATTTTCAAGTCACTGTGAATTAAAACTTTGTTCGATACAGTGAAAATAAAATTATAAAGATAGAAAATTAAAAAGTATAAAACATAATTTTTCCTTTCATATGTTGAATTAGGACGAGAATAAGATTTTAATTAAATAAATTTAAAGTTTTATATAATATTTTGTACTTAAATTTGATATTTTTCTTAATTTGGTACATAATTTTTTTTTGTTTAATTTGATACTCAAACTTGATACTTTTTTTTAAATTGATACCTAAATGACATTTTTTTTAATTTGGTACTTAAACTTTTTGAGATTCAATTTGGTACCTAATTTTTTTTAATATTAATTTGTTAAACATAGCTCAATATCTATTTTTAACCTGAATTTTTTCTAAAATTGATAATATTTTTGTAGCATAACAAAAAAAATTTCAACACAGTTATTGTTTTGCATGCTTTTTATAACATGACTTTTCTTTTTATAATATTTAATTATACGTTGAACTGAAAAAGAAAAACCGTTCGTCTTTTTTTTGCTTTTAATTTTCTTTTCCATTTTGATTGAAAAACTGTTCTCATTCCAGTTAGACATCCAAGTTAGCATTTAAAACTCATTTAGACTGTCACGTAGGATTGCCGTTAGGAAGGTAACGGAGTGATTATTTCGTAACAAAACGATAACGTAAGTGACTAAAACGTAATATTTCAAACATAAATAACTAAAATGTAATATGAGGTAAACAAAAAAGATTATTTTTAAAGTTTATCCCAAAATTTATTTTTTTATTTTCCTTTCCTTCTTCTCATCTAATAGACATTAGTCTTTTTAAGTATGAAACTCAAGTTTGAGAGCATACGGAAATTTTTTGGTTTTTGACAGGAAGAATGATTTGTTATGAGTTATTAGAATAATTTTTAAAATTTCTAATATACTTTTAGTGTATTTTTTAAAATATTTATTAAACTCTATTAAATGGATTTAATTTAGCTAACAAAATTCTTTAAATGAATTTAAGTTTCAAGTTTGAGATATATTTCAAAATAAGGTTAAAATTGAAGTTCAACTTTAGGGTGATTTTATTAACTGAACCATAAATAAAATGGTAAAATCAATATTTACTATTATTTAAATATTTTATTAAGTTATCGATTGAGTCTTAATTTGATTAACAAGTGTATTGATGACAATAGGGGCGAAGACAGGGGGTTGGCATAGATTTTGATCATTTCTAAAATAGAAAATTTTTCATTTACGCCCTTAAAATTTTTTAAAATTTTAAATTAATAAAAGTAAAATTATACTTTGACCCTTTAAAAAGGATAAAATTTTAATTTAATCTTTTAAAAATTGCACTTTTACTATCGTAAAAATTAAAATTTAACTTCGACCTCCCTAAAAAAAATTCTAGCTTCGCCCCTAGATAACAATACAGGAGGACGTGGGTTCAAGTGCGTTAAAGCATATTATCCTCTTATTTATTAGTTGGGAAGAAGTTATGGGTAATTTTAGGCTTATTAAATTGATGTTACACTTGATTGAGTCATCAACTCAATTATAAAATTATAAGAATATTCATTCTTTTAGATTATAATTAATATTAGACTTAAACAACAAAATGGTACCTAAACTATACTACTTTTCTCAAATTGGTACCTAAACTTTTTCTGGTCAAAATTAGTACCTAAACTATTAAACTGTTACTCATTTTACCCTAACTGTTAGTCCCGTTAGGAAAAAAAATTCAGCCAATCATAACTTGCCACGTAAACCTATATTTATTTTAACCATTTTCTTAAATTTTATTCTCATCAAACATTTTCTACCAATTTTTTCACACTTTATCATCAACCAAACACCACAAAAAAATGTTTGTTTCATTGTACAAAGCTTTGCGTTTACTTTCCTGCTATTCTATTGATTCCCAACCTCATCTCACCCAACAAAAGCACATCCACATAAACTCGTGTGGAAGGAAAATGGGAGTCAAAAAAGGCAGAGTCGAAGTCGAGGAGATTTATTATTATTCAATTCATGATGGAAATTTGGGAAAGGATTGGGCTTAAAATATTGTCAAGCAAATCATCTTCCATATTCATCTCTTTTTAGCATATTCTTAACATAAGCAAGCACCTTGTAGTAGCACTAAAATGGGAGAAAATATCAATCTCTTTTATATCCAGAAAACTCACAGTAAAATTAAAATTCTTAACAAGGATAAGAGACATTGAAGCTACAAAGATGGCAAACAAATAAATATAGGTGAGATGAGGTTGGGAATCAGTAGAATAGCAGGAAAGCAAACACAAAGCTTTATACAATGAAACAAACATTTTTTTGTGGTGTTTGGTTGATGAGAAAGTGTGAGAAAATTGGTAGAAAATGTTTGATGAGAAGAAAATTTAAGAAAATGATTAAAATAAATATAGGTTTACGTGGCAAGTTATGATTGGTTGAAATTTTTTTTCTAACGGGACTAACAGTTGGGGTAAAATGGGAAATAGTTTAATAGTTTAGGTACTAGTTTTGACCAAAAAAAAGTTTAAGTATCAATTTGAAAAAAATAGTATAGTTTAAGTACCATTTTGCTGTTTAAGCCTTAATATTATTATGATGACATTTTTATCTTTTCATAAATTTATATCATTTTTAAATAAAAAAAATCATATATCCAAAAATTGAATGCATATTAAATAATATTAAAATATAAATTTATTACCATTCAACTTTTATTCATTATTAAATAAATTTACAAAAAATAACATAAAACTTTGTAAATATAACAAAATCTAATATAATATAAAATATTGAGTCCACACTAATTTTAAATTTGATTCTTAAATTAACCCATAAACGAATACTCTTTTTTAAAATAGGTATTTGATAGAAATATTTGAAGGAGTGGATTTGACAAAAATCTGCCAAACCCACCCAAACTCACTGTCATCTCTAACAACCACCCATAAAATATTTGATTAAAAAAATATGTTTGAAATAAATGACATTCAAAATTATTTATTATTTGCACTAATGTTTAGAATAAAATTAAATAAGATTTAAATATGAAAATAAAACTCTTATTCATATCTTATTATTCTTTAAATTAATGTATTTATATTTTTAATTAAAAGGATGAATCACCTACCTCATTTATAGTTATAAAAAATTAAATATAAATTTAGTATAATTTATAATTTTATTTAAGCCACTTTACTAAATTGATGTGATTCTTAATCAAATCATTAACTTAACTATAAAATTATAAAAATACTCATTACTTTAGTAATGAAATATAATTAAAAATTTTGACCGTCAAAATAATCTTAAAAAAACGTAAACAATAATTTTTTAAGTTTTTTACATGAATAATACAAAAAAAATTAATTATGGAAATGATACATGTTGTAGATTATTTATGAGAATAGTATGATTTCAACCGTAAATTTAAGTATCGTTAATGTGTTAGACGACACCATCCCAAAAACCACCCAATCATAAGGAGAAAAAAATTATTTTTAAAGTGATTCTGCCATTTTGCCTAGTAACATAAAAAATCATTTGTATTTTTCTTTAAAAATCATAAAATATCGAAGAAATACAAAAAAAAATTGTTAAATTGGTGTAGGGCACACACACCTTAACATCTTTACACCTTATGCCAATTTTTTTTAAAATTTTAAATCAGTATCGTCAACTTATCAAGTAACACCACTTAAAAACATAATTCTTTTGTAATTGTTCACTATTTTCTTCTGATTTTTCAAAAACACAAAATACAATATTTGAAGCTAGTCCTGTTGACAATATAGTGGCACTACTTAAAAGAATATTCTTTCCAACTGAAATGAATGTATCATGACGGATTATTTTTGAGGTTGGTATTGCTTAACACATTAACGAAACTTAAATTTATTGTAAAAATTATACTATTTACATAAATAATCTACAATATGATCTATTTTTATAATTAATTTTCTTTTCTTATTATCCATATAAAAAACCCTAACTTTTCCATATACGTACATATTTTAATAAATAAATAAGTTTTTTACTAAAAAAATCTTAACTCCATGTATGTAGATAAATATGATTTAGATGTGTTTAATTGATTTTGTCCGTAGTTTTGAATTTTGGAAACTCCGCTTTTTCTTTTTTATTCGGAATTCTTTCACATGAGATAATATTAAAATTTAATTCCTAGTCAATTCTTCCATGTTGGGTCCAAATTCACATTGGGGACCACCATTAAATTATCTATTATAAAACAAAGCATTTGATTTATTTCTAATTTTATATGTATAATATATATTTTAGATATGGGTAAATTCACTATTAGTCACTAAACTATTAGTAAGATTTGTTTTAATCACTCAACTTCAAAAAATTACAAAATAATCACTAAACTATTCAAAAGTTTTTAGTTAAGCCATTAGGCTATTAAGTTTTTTTTTAAAGTGCAACTAGCGAGCTTTAATAGACGATTCAACGATCGGTACGATGGATCAATACCTATTGACAAATAGAAGAACATACCTTAGGTTTAAGTGAATTTGATGATCAATGTTGGACATTGAAAAAGAAAGTTGTTTAAATTTTAGTTTGCGGATTTTGACGTTCAAAGTTGTTTCATGAAAAAAAATTGAACTGAAAAAAAGAAAGGGAATGAGAGTTTTTTATTGATGTAGGTGGTGCGAAATGAAAAGACCATACTGCAATGATTTTAACAGTCCAACCCAATAACTTAAATGAAAACTTACATATAATTTAGTGACTAATGGTGTAGTTCACCTTTTAGATATTACTGTAATTAATGAGGGGTGGGTTCTCATTAACTGAAGTATAATTAGAACACCTCAATTGTAAGGTGATAATTGAAGTAATTACAAACAATTATATTGAAATCTAATTACTACTCTATGGCTTTTCAAGCACAATTGTAAATTATTTAAGTTTTAAAAAAATATTTTTAGACAATAAAAATTTAAATTTATGACATGAATTTTTTTTTTAAAATTTAATTATATGTTATTTTATTAATTTTGTTTACATAATCTAAAAATTTTGTTGATGGATAATTTCTCATACATTTTCGTCTACTAAATATTTAATTAAATTATATAGTATCTATTATAAATTATTAAAATTAATTTTAACTAAATTATGTAGTATTTGTTATAATTATTCATATTAATTTTAATTAAATTATATAGTATTTATTATTTATTTATATTTAGTCAAAGACCAATCGATGATGATAAGAAGTATGTGATTATTGGTATGGAGAGAATAATCCAACAAATACGTAATCGGAGGCAAATCCATAAATTTTTTAGGGATGAAATTGAATTATAAAATTTTTGAGAGATTAAAGTGTAATTTTATAATGTGTTAATTTATGGTTTCTTCATTTTTAAAAGGACTAAATAATAATATTTTTATTTTTGGAGCCTGAAATGCAATTTTATTATATATGAACTTTTAATTTCATCATTTATAAAGGGATTAAAAGATAATTTATCAATTTTTTAAGGGGTAGGAGGCGCAAGGCCCCTACTTGTCCCTTGTATTTGACTAATATGTAGTGATATAGTAATTAGATAAAAATAAAATTGCATAAGAGGTTTATTCTTCTTGTTAATTTTATTAACAATCATACGAATACTTTTTTGGACTAAAATATTATGCACGATGATTTATACTTGTTTAGATATATTTTTCATATTATTGATAATTTTTATAATAATTATGTAGTTACAATTTATATTATTAAAAATATCATAGAAATTTGTGATGTAATTATCTTAAATCAGTGAAATACGTCAAAAAAAATAAATTTTTTGTACTTGTAAAAAAGTGCCATTATATTTTTATCTAATTACTCTAAAATATCATTTAATACACGAAAAATTAAAGGTAAATTATAAAAAAATTGTGTGTTTATATCTTTAATTAACATGTACGTCAAATTCGCTCCATCAATAAAATGCCATTTAATAGTTAAATAAAATAATAATGTAAAATAAATTGAATTAAATTTTTAGATAATAATTTTCGTGAAAGTAGTTGATGAAAAAGAAAGGTTGTATTCATAAGACCAATGAAGTTGAAAAGTCAAAATGAAGAAATGAATTAAATTTAAGGACACTGAAATTGAATAATTGACTTGGTTCCAAAATTATATTATAATAATAATAATAAAGCTTAATAATAAATTTGGTTACTAACATTTATATGTTTTGTCAAAATGATTTTAATTATATTTTTGAGTTTTTTTTACCATCAATTTTTATTTTTTTCAATTTAGTTTTTTTAACAGATTTAATGAATAAATTCAAAGTTTCATCTTAATTTCCTTTGAAAAGGTTTCACTATTTTCATATGTTTGTTTATCAAAAAAGAAAATTCTATTGAGTTAATTTTTTTTAGATATTTATTTTCTTTAAATAAAGAGTTATTTTTTAATTTAATGTATTATTTATTTTATTATTTTTCACGTGTAATTATTTTATTGAGTTATCTAAGTAATAAGTTATCTTATTAAAAATATTTCACATATGAAATTTCACATCATCCTATTAATTTTTTTAACAAAATTTTCATTAAATCTATTAAAAAACATATTGAAAAAAAAACAAAAATTGATATTAAAAAAAACTCAAAAATATAATTAAAATTATTTTGATAAAATATGTAAACATTAATAATCAAATTTATTATTAAGCCTAATAATAATAAAAGAAAAGCGTCGTTGATACATAACGTTTGATGTACAATTTTTTTGTTATAGTTTAATAATCTTCCTTTCCACGCTGATGGCATTGGTCCCCTCAACTTGAGGCTGCTTCAATATTTTTCTCCATAAATTCCTCTTTCTAGAAGAAAAATTAATTTCTAGAAGGAAAAGAAAAAAGAAAAAGAGATAATACTCACACACACCCTAAATTTAAAGCTAATTATTTAAATTTTACACGAAATTTAAAATTATTTATAATTTTTTAAAAATAATATATTTTAATACAATTAAATTTATATTCTACTGTATTGATAATAATATTCATGTCAATCAAATTATAAATCAATCAAATAAAAATTGATTACTTATTCATAATATATCTAAAATCTTTAACAACATTTAAAATTACAATAAAAAGAAAAACATATTTAATCTCTTCAAATCCACCTCTTTTAATACAAGCAACAGTCCCAATGAAAAGAACATTTTGGTCATATATAATATAAAATTAATGAAAGTATACCCCGCAGACAAGAAATTAATACATTTGAATGGTTTTGCAGCAAATTGGGAAGATATGAAGATGTCAATGTCAGGTAATAAATATATCATAAATATACAAAAAGAAATGTATAAAGACTTCTTTTTTGTATTTACAGATGACAAAAGCCAGGTTGAAAACAATTTTAATAGATGAAGATGATGAGGTTTCTTTGCTATATCTATCTCAATCATGTCTTACGTGAATTCTTTGCCAGCTTTATAAGCTTATTTCTGATGCTGCCATGGCAGCTCCTCTTGCAGCATTACGTTTTGCCTCCGCTGTCTTACCAATACCACGGAAATACCTATAAACTCTCTGCCAAAACAAAAAACACATGGGTAATTCGGGTATGGTAGAAATCTCCAATTGCAACAGCAAAGAGTGGAACGATCTCAAGATGTTTGATGATATACCTGAATGACCCAGATGCTTAACAGTGACTCAATACAGAACAACCCAAATCCTACGAAGTAGAAGATCTGTGAATAAAAAGCCAAATGTTTTAATTATAATAATTTACCCTTTCATATCAAACAATTCAAGAGAAGAAATGATCCTTAATTTTACCCCTACTAAAGCATGGTCGCCCAGAGTACGCAACGCACTCACGAATCCCCTGCACCACCCCATAACAGTATATTAAGTCATGATCAGGAATAGGGAAAACTGGAAAACGAATTGCATCAGTTTTGGACCCAAAAACTAAAAGAGATTTAACTATCAAATCCACCAAGTTATTCAAGTGTCAGACATGGATGTGTCCAGAAACTTACGACAAAGATAACCCATCATAAATTACAGGCGGAGCAACCGAAGCATAAATGCAGAAGCAGATATGTATCTGCAAGCAGACAACAGAAATTGTATAAAATTGAGAGGCTGTGGGAAGCTGGCAAGGGTTACCAGATGCATAAAACAATACATTACCACATAAAACATGAAAAACCATCCAAACTTAAACGCACTGTCTTTCCTGCAACATGATTATAAAGAAAGATAATTCATTAAAGAGAATGAAGAACGTTGTTAAAAAATGATGGAAGAACAGGGCTTGAATTAGTACCTGCAAGCTCGATAAAGTGGACGATACCATAGTAAATAAGCTCCTGGTACTCCTAGAATGAAATAGATGACAGCCAGGATCCATATCCTTACGCCTAAATGTAAAAGTTTTTAAGATTCAACCATCAGAATCTAAAGATTGTAATGAAAAAGAAAGAAAACCCAGGAGTAGCAACGGGATTTCTGATCCAACCTGACCCTTTGATGCTTGCTGTGGAAACAGCTATGACATTCCAGAAAAGGCATAGGATCATTCCTGCATGAAATTAACATTCACCATTCTATCTTATTTGTAATAATAAAATCTTAGCTATGCATTTTGGCAAGCAGCTTGTATACATACCTAAGAAAGTGGCGAAAGCTACATATAGCATTCGATGTAGATAATTAGGTATCTCATTTGCAATGTCATTGTGAATGATTGGGAAAAACGGCGGCCAATTTTCCACATCCAGAAACACTCCAGCTACAACCAAAACAAAATCAACCTTGTGACGGTCAATCATTATTTTATGTAAGTATCTTTAAAACCAAGAAGTTGCCTTGCAAATTTAAGAATAAAAACATCAAACCTACTAAAAAGGAACTTGAAGAAGCTTAAATACCCAGAATAGAGAGATTAAATTTGCAAAGAGTAAGCAAATTTTAATGGCAAATATTACCTCGTGCTAGAGCTTCTTCTTTCCTTTTAACTTCCTGATAAATGCATGTCCAGGAAAGATGGTTATGAGTAAGAATTACTAACAAGGGAAATTCAATGGTTCATCTACTGCTAAAGGCCATTGAGTAAGATATATATATACATACATGAATATGGTGACTATGAATAGTATACGCTTTGACATTTCATTATATAAATTAATAAGTAGTGTTGTTGATGGGATTTTGAACGTTCGGAGAGACTTTGTGAAATATTGTCCATCAGGGCGAGGGCTAACAGATCTCTTCCACAAGTTCGGGCTGGAATGTCTATGTTTGATTTTATCCTTAAGTTTTATCTCTCAAATTTGTTTGAGAATGACTCTGCTAGAGTTCAAGAAGTAGTGAGTTTAGAGGGGTGAGAACATCTTCACTCATAAAAGAGAACTCAACATTTGTTCTTGATGAGATTTGAACTCATATTTTTACGTAACAATTACAGGTAAGGACTAAGGAGGATACCATTTGTGGGTAGGATTGACATCTCACACAGTCACACTGAGTGTATGGTGGAATCCATGGAAGTCAAAATTCTGATTTGATAATAGTATAGGATTCAATTCATACTTGTTAGAGTTGTGTTTTTGTTTTCTTTTCTTAGAAAAAAAAAGTCAATTTAAAGTAAAATGATTAAGTGATAGTACAAGGACTAAAAGCACAATTTAGCCAAGTTTTTAACATATTTGTAATTTGTAAAGATGTATTACCTCTTCCCTCCTTCTAAGTTCAGCTTCCTTGTCCTGGAGTTCTCTCTCTTTCTGCTTCAAATTCTACATTTCAAGCATCATAATACATATAGTCAGAAAAAAAAAAAGCTACTGTGGTGAGTTGGACAACATCCAGAAAAGTGGGTTTGAAATTACCGTGGCTTTATCAAGATTGATGTCAATGGCTGGATTGCGATCATAATTGTAACTGACAGGTTCAGGAGGAAGAGGTGGAAGCCTTGAGTGCGAATATTGTGAAGGGTTCTGCATGTTTACCAATCATCCAATCTTATAAACTACGTACAGATTCTAAGCTTACAACATATATGTGTATAGGATAAATTATAAATATAGAGTGGATGGAGAGATATGAAACTCACGGAAAAAGGATTAACTTCAATTTCTTCTTCGTCAAAAGGGTTCCTATCGCGGTGACCAGACATGGTTCCTTTTCTTGTTCTTGGAAAGTGAAGGCGACATTTTGTTTAGCAAGGGAGAAGTGGTGTTATATAGAGAGAAAGAAAGAAATTACAAAGTTTGTCATTGTTGGGATGTACCATTGCGTTGAAGGCAAGGCGAAAAGGAATTTGAGAAGACGAGAAGGACGGCAAGAAAAGAGATAACATTGTATATAAACTATTCTTGTCTTAACTTACGGATTCATCGAAGAAACTCTGTGTTTTATAGCTTGTTGAGTGTTTCTATTGGAGAGTGACCTGATAAAAAAAACACGTTATTTCATAGGAAAATTAATGCTTTTTATCTTCTCTTTCAGGACAAAACCATTTCCTCAAGATATATTGCCTCCATTTCAACGCCGTCACCGCCGTCGGAGTCTCGATCGGTTACCGTCGATTCGCTCTCGTCAACTGCCCGACCTCTAGGGAGACTACCGCTGTCCAATAAAGATGAGTTTGTTTCTGCCTTTTTTCGATTTAACTGAACGGGTTGTGGATGGTGAAGTTGAAGTGGCCGAATGGTTGCTGGAGGCTTGAGGGAGAGGATTTATGTTTGGGTTAGGTGTCAGTTGAGAGTTGATAGTGGTGAAGATAGTGATGGAGGGGGGAGCCTTCGTTGTTTGGGGATGAAGTTGGGTTAGTGAGTTGTAAGGGTGGTTTGGTGGGTTAAGGGTGTAGTCGGATGGTTTTGAATCTTGAGGGAAGCTGAAAAAGAATGTTTTTCTTGCTCTGAATTCATAAAAATGCAGCTAACCGCTCTTTGCTTGATTTTTGGCTGCTGCTATATAGGAGCTAGGAAAGAAGGAGCATGAGCTCCTCATAGAGCTGCGGTGGCATGGCTGTGCCTTGTGCGGAATGGTGCTGAGGAATGTACTTCTGTAGGCGGTTGTTGCCATTTCCTTGTGCAGGTAGCTGGCCTTTTGGAGGAGACCACCTGTCTCAACAGTTGTGCGAAATTTGGGATGTAATTGTAAACCTTGTGAAATTTTGGGCTTTTATTGCAAATTTTCAATTTTTTTATTTTTAAAATTTTGACTTTTTGCATTTTTGTTAAGAATTATTTATAATGAAATACTTTATAAAAACAAAATAAAAGAAAAGAAAAAGAAAAAGAAAATAACTGAATGGGTCGAAAGTAAAATAAAAATTATCCAAATGTCTAATTAACTCAAACTTATGTTAAATTAGAGAGGCTTCGACTTTAAATTTTTTTTTTCCAAAATATAACTCAAAATATCACAATTTGAATCATAAATATTTAACAAGTTAGTGAATTTTTTGGACATTTAAACTTGAGAATTAAATTAAGTTTAATTACATTTATCACAAAATATTGATTTAGAGTCGGATAAAATTCAGTGTTTGCAGGTTTACACACTAATGGGTTTGATTGTGCGCAAAAAACAAATAATTTTATAAAACAATTTAAAAGTCCAGTTAAAACGTTTAATATCAAGTGTAATTTTATAGTGTCCAATGGAGTATCAAAGTAATCCAAAAGTTGAACTCAAAGAAGTTGGTGATTAAGGAATTTCTGCAATTAATAGAGTCTAGTTGACAAGTCATACAAGGGGTTAATTGCACTAATTAACTACCTAGACATGAAAAATGACTAAATTATAAATCTGGCAATGTATGACTCTAACAAATATGATAACAGACAGCGATTGGTTGATTTCCATGTGGTTGATTAACCTTTCAATTATGTTCACTAGCTATTTTCATAGAATGTAATAATAATTTATGAATTTACCCTTATTAAATAAAAGAAAATATTAATATATTTAATCTTTATAATAAAAAATTTTCTTAACAAATATTTGGATTAAATATTTAATAATAAATTTTAATTGATATTTTAAAAAATAATTTATAATGTTAATTAAAAGCAAAATTATTTAAATTTGTCCTACATATATTTTGTAAATATAATAATACACGTATAAAATCATGTATATATAAAATTTGTTTTGGAATAAATTAAAAAATATGTATATATAATACTTGTGAAGAATTCGTTCAATAAGACAAAGGAAGAAGACAATAGTTTTTTTAATGTTTATTAATAAATTAATACATTAAACTAATATAAAATAGGTTTAATTTTATCTTAATAATTTTTTAATTTTTTAATTTACATGGAAAAGTAATTTTTTCACATTTTATCATGAAAAACACATGAAAAAATAACTCTCAATGAAAAGTTAAATTTCAAAAAGAATAAATAAATTTTGGTATATTTTGAATCACTTTCCAATTAATTAAATTTAAAAAAAAAAAATCTATTTTCGATTGTACCAAGTGAAGTGGTACCTTATAGTGTTGGAAGCTAAATTTCACTTAGAATTTCATGAAAGTGACTCTTTTTCTTTCTAACTCTTAATATATCTTCTTGAGAGTTATCCATTTTACCCTTTATAAATTTTTATATTCAACCTTGAATCTATGATCACTTTTTTATATAATTACATTTTTAACTCTTTCACCTTTATGTCTTTACAATTTAGTTTAATGAATCTTTTCGATGTCCAATTGCTTCCTCTAATTTTTTTTTTGGTGAGTTACAATAATAGGGTAAAGCTCGAACAACAAATATGACTAACGCAACTCGAATTCAAGCTACACTTAAGACGGCAAATACCCTTAACTATCAATCCATCACATGGGATTCCTTTAATTATTTTTTTATTAAAAGCAATTCACTACTAAGGAAAATTTTATTAAATATTTTCCTATAATAATACTATTTATGACATCAGAGTTTCAGAGGCGTTACAAGACATATCTACGTGCCAAGCCAAGCCAAAAATGAGTAGATTTGATAAGGATAGATTGAAGAAAAAGATTAATATGAAAGGTGATGAGGAGAATGATGGAGTAAAATAGAAGATTAAAATATGAAATTTAAATATACCTGTAATATTAGTATTTATTTTTAAATTAAATTTTATATGCTAAAATAGTTTTTAAAAATAAAATTAAAAGAATTGAGACATTAGCTTTAAAAATTAATAGTTAATTTTTGATAATCTTAATACATTAAAATCATAACTAATTTTATCAATTAAAATGAAGTGCATTCCATTGGCATTAAAAACTAGTTATTTGAAAATGTAAAGTATTTGGTTGTTTAATAAGAGTGGATTGTTCTGTTGTTGATACATTGCCTAAAGCTTGGATATCATGAGCCAATGATTGTTTATAAACCCAGAAAGTACTTGCCCAACAAAAAGGGTTTCCTGTTTTTCACTGATTAATGGTAGTTTTGAAAGTAAAACTGCAATTCTAGAACTGTTTATCCTAAGGGACAAAAACTCTTACACTTGATAACTATATTCATTTTTCTACATTGAGCTACAACAGGGTCTCATAAACATGGATTGTTATACATTTGTGCAACATGATCACCTACCTCCACTTCCCTTTCTTCCTTTTCTTCGAGCCTCAGACTTTTGACTTGTGCGTCCACCGCTGCCTTTTCTTGGCCGAGGTGCTGAAACCTTCTTTGTCACAGCCAAGGACTCAACCGATGCTGGAGAATCTGCAGCAGCTGTCTTTTTAGCTACGGGATTCCTGTTGTTCGATGCGTTTCCCGGTGGTTTGCGATTACCAGGACGAATGCTCAAGGGCTTTGCAGGAGGTTTGTGCATAGGTGTGTTGGAGGTAAAGGTGGTCAAAGGAACCTTGCCTCTGTACTCCTTAAAATGTTGCCGCAAAGCTGCGGTGACAATATGTCTCAGAAGCAGTGCGGATTTATATTCACGAGTGTTCTTGGAATAAAAGACCAAGGCATTGTTGGCAACTAATAACATATCACGAAAGAGCTCTCTAACAGACATGATCGAATGACTGGTTATTCTTGATCTTATGGTGTCGAAATCCATGTGCCGTAGGATCATTTTTTTGTATCTTCCTCTTTTCTGTGTGAGGAAAGAATAATCTCTAGATTATCTATATATAAACATTAAGCCTCGGTATGACTGAACGAAGCTAGTGCTTGGTGTAATTGAAGAGCAGATTAATAAAAATTATTGACATCATTAATGAACTAAACCTAGAATACTTTCCTTTACCTGACTATCAAGCCTCCACCGAAACACGGAAGCGCAGTTATTCTCTGCGACAGAATGGAATATTCTCATTATATCATCAATCCCTTCCTTGGTTGAACCTCCACTTTGATCCTCGACATCTGAAGATTTGGCAATCTGAGCAGAGTTGCTAACCGAAGTTTCTTTGCAAAGCAAAGCACTTGCAACATCAGCCGAGCATAAAGCCTCGCTTTCTCCGACACTCCCTTCTTTGGCATCCTTACTGCAATCCTTTCTCTTTCGTTTCCCTCTCCTCTTCCTTATAAATGGCAACTTTCCTCCACATAGAGTATCTCCCAACCTATCAATGCTTGAAAATTTCTCCCTCTCAGAGGTCAGTGCGTCTCCTACTGGCTTGGAATCCATCTCTTCAGTAGGAACTGCAGCTGGAATCTGACAATCAGGCACCCAGTTTGTTCCAGCCTCCTGCGTAAAACTACCAGCAGAGAGGCCATCCTTGCATGTGTCCTTACTGGAAAACTCAAATCCCTCGGATTTAAGACATGGTAAGGCTGATTCTGTTGGACTGGAATCATAATCAACCCTTGAATAATTTCTTTTCTCAGCTTTTAGGTTTTCAAGCTTTGATTCCAGAGACCTGCGGTTGACTAGAATAAATCCAGAGTAATATAAAGACAAGAATGCAAGTTTTAGGACGTAAAAAATCCGAAGATACCAAGATCAAAAGCATAAATTTGCTTTGTTCTTATTTAAAACATAAATTCAAGTTCATGTACTTTGAGACATCCGAAATTAAAAGCTCAATTTTCACTAAAGTTCAAACTAATACGCAAACAAAAGCTCTTCCAGGACTATCAATCAGGTCATAGCTTTAGCTTTTACGCATTTTGGCTAGCATGCATTGGACGGCAATTGAGAATCTGCGTTATGTATAATTAAAAACCGGCGAATCTTCTTAAAGTGTTGAGAATTTTGGAGCTCCATTGACAGATTATAAAAGAATAGTATAGGAACAAGACTCAAAACTACAAAAAGCATAGCCCATTTGGCAATAGAGGCAAATTACTCACCCGATTGAATCTTCGGATTCCTCTAAAGCTCGCCTCAATTCAGCCATTCGTTGTTTACGTAACTCCTCAAACCAAGCTCTAAAAGAAGCATACTTGAGAATGTAACTATGGAAATTAATATGTAATATTAGAACAAACTTGGGACAGGATTACTCACTTGCAACCTGAGTAACGTTGTTGTAGATCCTCATACTTGGCCTTACACGCCTGCATTCCCCATAATGTAGGAAAATAAAATCAATCATTTGGACAAATAATTTCAGTACACTGCATTAACAGCTGGAGCATTATCCTATTACTCCGTCCCATTTAAACAAGGAAAGTTCAACATAAGTCAATTAAATACACATCCTTAATCATGTAGTTGTATTATAAAGATGTTGATTCATACTGATGCATTTCAAATATCATTCAATAGTTCAAGTAACCGACATCCTACGAACCAAACTACACGAGGCGAGATTCGAACCTTGAACCTTTTTTTGTCGAACATTAGGCCAAATGTCAAAACACGAATATCGAACACAAATACTTATATAGGGAGTCAAAGCAAACTATTAACTACCCTCATTTCCAAAAATTGTGCTCTTTCATGTAGTTGTATTATAAAGATGTTGATTCATACTGATGCGTTTCAAATATCATTCAATAGTTCAAGTAACCGACATCCTACGAACTAAACTACACGAGGCGAGATTCAAATCTTGAACCTTTTTTTTGTCGAACATTAGGCCAAATATCAAAACACGAATATCGAACACAAATACTTATATAGGGAGTCAAAGCAAACTATTAACTACCCTCATTTCCAAAAATTGTGCACTTTTATGTAGTAGTATTATAAAGATGTTGATTCATACTGATGCATTTCAAATATCATTCAATAGTTCAAGTAACCGACATCCTACGAACCAAACTACACGAGGCGAGATTTGAACCTTGAACCTTGAACCTTGAACCTTGAACCTTGAACCGTTTTTGTCGAACATTAGGCCAAATGTCAAAACACGAATATCGAACACAAATACTTATAGGGAGTCAAAGCAAACTATTAACTACCCTCATTTCCAAAAATGGTGCACTTTCTTTCTCCTAAAATACATTTTATAGTAGAATCCACTCAGAAGTGAAGATCATAAATGAATCAAGGTTTTCAGCTTCATGCATTTTCATTAATCCTTATTGGTCACGTGGAAATCACGTGATAAGTACTTCCCCATTACCCTGACAAAAGTAATTAAATAATAATAATCAAAATCACAAACACATTTGTTAATGTCAAGACTTGTTTGCCGCATAAAACGTAACCATTCATGTCCTTGTCTTGTTTCACTCTCATTCCTTTAATGCTAAAATTAAATAAAGAAGAAAATTTTATACCTTAAAAGGGAGAAATGGATCAAATCAGAAAATACCCTGTTAATTAAATTATAAAGTGCTAATCGTATAATAACCTCGGGAGTGAAGGCAAAGGGAGAAAGGGCTCGGGTTTGGAGCTCCGAAGCGACGAGGTTCCAATCTCGGGTACCATGGCGGAGAACTGCCCCACCTAACAAAAGCTCCTCCCAAGTACCCCACGTCCTCGTTCTCATCTCCGTTCCCATGTACACGTGTACGGCCCACGTTTACTTTCAGAAAAGCAACGACGACCCACCACCGGAAATTTCTATTAAATCAAGAAAGCCGTAGCCTTTCTCTTCTCCGGCGCACATAGCCGACGCCACCCTCTTATAATTACAAAATATCCCAGAAACAAAAGCAAAAGGCGGTCTCTTTAGGGTTTTTTTTAATGAATTTGAAACTCGTTTAGAACTAGAAGGGTATAAAAAGTTCAGAATTTTTTATTGTAACGGACAGTAGCCAATTTAAAAAAAAAAAAAGAATAAGAAGAAGAAGAAGAAGAAGTGAAATCAGCCAAAAAATGAACGAGATTTTGTAGAATAATGTAGAAATTAAAGTGAGATATATATCTCAAATATTTTTTTCAACAGATGATAGAATCTCAAAGATTATAAATTTTTTAGAGTGAGAAAAACATGTGACAAGGAGAAGACTGTTTTTTTTTTAATAAAGGGGTATGGAACTTTAAGTTTAGTTTTCAGCGATTGGGTTATTGATATTTTTATATTAATAAATATATTTTTGGTTTGGTTGAGAAACAGAGGCGCTGTCTTTTCTCCAGCTTCTCGGTTTTCGGACACACTGGATTGACCTAATTGTTTTCCTTCTATTATATTATATATATATCCCCACTTTGCTTCTTTTTTTCTTAATGACAGTTAACTCCTTTCTTATTTCATAATTACTTGATTAGAATAAATTTCCATTTGTATATATGGAATAAAATAATTTTGGATAGTTTGAGAAATAATTGGAAAGAAAAATACATTTTTTAACATTTATTTGCATTCCAAGCTGTTAGTAAAATTTTTAGATATTGATAAATACCTTGTAAGAATATAATAAAATATTTAATAAAAAATATATATTAATTTATTATTATTATTTGTAGAATAAAAAGAATAATTTACTAATGTATCAAATACACTTTTTTTTAATTTATAAAAAATAATATTTCTAAGAAATTTAAAAACAACATTATCTTAATTATCTTACCATGGATTAAAAAAAATTAAGTTCTAAGAATGTCGTTAGATTAAATTACGGTTGAAGCATGAGTTGTATTACAAAGTCTTCAAATAGTATCGGAGAACAGATACAAAAAGCTTGAGCTGGAATGTAACAATGGGCTTTTGGTAGAATCAATTTTAGTTGTCAAATGATCATTAGCAAATTGGAGGAGTTACGCTTAATATATAGTTTAGTCAAGCGAAATTGAAAATTAAGATTTCGTCACGTTTCGAAATTTCAAAATAAGATTATCGATCAAACGATCAAAATAATTTCAAGTGGATTGAATAACGTACAACTATTTGAAAAGCCTCAATATTCAATATGAAATATATTGATAGTTGAGATTAATACTATTTGTCTACTTTTTTTTTTAAATAATTGCATTAAATGATTTTTTTCTTTCTAGGGAATTGCGATGCTTTCTCGATTTATAATTAAATTATTTTTTGAATTGTTATTTTGTTCCTTCATCACTAAATAGTATACTTTCTATCAAAAGTGTCTACAGAGTGATTAAGGAGGTTTCATGGAACTCGAAAGATGACCTTTGGAAGCTATAATGAAAATATCAGGGTCCACAGAGGGTTGGTGTTTTTTCTCTGTCTAGCTCTTAAGAATTGTTTGCTTATGCGAGTGGAGAGGTGTCGACGCAGAATTGGTAGTAGTGATATTTGTTCGATCTACGGTTTAGTCCCGGAGGATGGTTTACACGCCATTAGAGATTGTAGATTAGCGAAAGATGTTTGGATTAAGGTGATCCCTGTTGAGAAACAAGCATCCATTTTCTTAGGAAACTTGCAGGAATGGTTGTCTAATAATTTGCAAAATTGTCAAGGCTTGGTTTTTAGAGGGGTTGAATGATCGGTTTTCTTTGGTCTTGTCTATTGACGCATATGAAAAAATAGGAATCTCTACAAATTCCAAGGCTCTCCATGAAGGGCAGAAGAAATCATAAAAGAGTCACTTAGTTGGGCTAAACAGTATGAAATTTCGTCCAAAGTTTTCCCTAAAGGAGGTTTTATGGTGGGAGAGAACCATAATCAAATTGGTAAATGGGTGACTTTAAATATTGATGGTGCTGTAAAGGTTGACTCAGGACCTGCTGCTGCAGGAGGAGTTTTAAAGGATGAAAGGGGGGAGTGGATAATGGGTTTTAATAGAAGATTGGGTAGAGGTACTATTTTTGAGTCAGAACTTTAGGGTATTTTAGACGGGTTATCACTTTTAGAAATCGTGGCAGAGTTTTGCTGCAGGTAGATAGCATGGCAGTTGTTGAAGCAATAAAAGAGGCCACCGTGAAGACTTCCAACTTGACGCTAATCAGGCGGATTTATCAACACTTGAAGACCGTCGATTATTGGCTCATACACCATATACCAAGAAAAAATAATAAAGAAGCTAGTAGAATGGATAAATTGACCTTTGACAGAGAAGAAGGATTAAGACTGTCGATTATTGGCTCATACACCATATACTAGTTGTCCTAGTGTTTTAGCTTAATTGCATGTAATTTTATTTTTCACCAAAAAAAATATTCTACTTTCTGTTTTCAATTAATTTTAAAAATTAAAAGATTAAAACATGTCATCAAGTCAGCATACTTTGGAAAAATTTAAAATTTAATGTCAATATTTATAGGATTAAAAATAAAAATCTCTTACTTTTTTTCATTTTAAGATACTAATCCAATCATTAACATCAATAAGGAAACAATTCGATGTTTTAAATTGTCTTTTATTTGAGTTATTTATATAACTCGATGAACATAAATTGAGTGTTGTTATATAATTATAATTAAAATGATCCGATTTAGAGTTCGATCTGAAATCCGACCCGATATAATAAAAGGCGACAAACATTCCAAAGAGAAAGGGTTTCTTCTTCTTCTCTATTTTTTTTCTAGAGCGTAATATCATTCTCTCTTATTCTTCACATTCAACTTGAATTCCGTTGATACCTTAGTGTTATATTTAAAGATATGTTTTTGTAGAGTAAAGTATAGAGCAAGGAGATGAGTAGGTAAGAGTAAAATAATGATGGGGAGGTCCTTTGGTTCTTCCCCGTAGAAAACAATGTGAATGGTCAAAGCACCAATGCAATGTTCAATTCAATACAATCGTGGGCTGTCACAATCATATTTGGTTAGCAAAAAGCTAACTTGTTCGCTTGCCTTAAATGCCGCAATGTGTTTGTTTTTATTATCATTGCTTGATTTTTTGGCATGTGTTAAACAAGGGAAAGATATGTGTACACAAATTGAATGTTTACATTATGTAAACTTATGACTGAGGGATTCGATTGACAATTTATGATTATACAATTAAATAGATATGTGTATACAATATTTTTTGCCAAATGAAATGTATACATGACTAGTTATATTTTGTAACCAATTCATGGTCAATCAATTATTTTCTTATTCTAAATTGATGTACCAGTCGATTCTCGATCCAACTGGTCTACTCTAGTTTTGAAAATATTTATTGAGATGTAGACATTTAAATTATGTAGATATATAATTATATTGAATGTAAAATAAACCGAAACTCGATACTAGACTCAAAATAACTTGACTTGAACCCACACAAAACCGCTCGATTGCCACCTTTACTATACATCATACAATCATTAATTATACCAACTTAATCAAATGAATTATAATTAGTCATAAATTCAATGATCCAATTGAATCGTTTTTGTACAAGTGTAATATTGGCATTACATGTATTTGCATTTACCTAATTACGAACATAGTCAAATTAATTATACTATTAATCATATAACCATTAATCCAATTGAATCTAACTATTTATAAATGTAATCGGATGGTTATACTATTAATTATACGAAAGTAATCAAATGAGTTATATAATTAATCATACATTCAATGATCCAATTGAATCATTTATGTACTAGTGTGATGACATTATCTACATACACAGTTTTCAAATTATGAACCTAATCGAATGAATTACTCAATTGAATCAATCTACATATAAATGTAATGGCATAATGGTATAAAAAAAATGGTAAACAAGCGAAATAACCAAGCAGAAGTTTACATCACACATTCTCTAGCTATAGCATGGCCATCCTTAGCTAGGCATTTGCCATACTTTTAAGCTTAATGCACCATTTAATCCTCAATATATATACACTCTAAATCAGGACCTAATTAGAAACATGTATACAAAGTTAATGGGCCTACATTTGTGCATAAAGCTATTCAATTAAATAAATAATTAGTTGACAATAGGATAACTTAATCGATAATGTTAGTAATTAGAGACGTGTCTACGAGTTTACATTATAATTAGAGAAATTTAATTAAATTAGCAATTAATCGATTGATTTTATAATTTAATCAATTCAATTCTTAATCAGAGGAATTTACAATATCACATTTATAATTAGAGAAATGCACAATTGATAAATACAAAGGTTTTTAAAATTGGACTAGTGATTGAATCGGTGTGCCACTAATTTCAAATCAAATTGATTCATTTGGTTTAATTAAAAAATATTAAAAATTCATACATGTATTTATAAATAATGAAAATTGATTCAACCATCGGTCCAATTAATGTTTTTTTTATCTTAGTTTGTATCCGTCAACTGGTCTAACTCTTCTCTCTGAACTAAAACCCTGACCAATTCCAACAATCTTGATAAATACTCTTAAAATGACTTGTACGCCTTCACAATGTCATTGCATTCATATACTGACTGATTCAATAAGGATTTTACAATTAATTATATAATTCACTGTTACATTTGTGTGGAGAGCCATTCCCCAAACACTACTAGAAAAATACTTCTTTCTAAATTATAAAAAACCAACAATCTTTTTCTAAATATTTTTACAAAGGCCACTCAGTCTTGGCGGAGAGAGAATTAATGCGGCCAATGGGTTGTGTGATGCTATTCCAAAAGACGATAGTAACAGACAAAAGAGATGCTTTGCTAATGGTTTGGTCACTTCCCGAATGCCACTTGTCATTCTTTCACTCCCCAACTTGCTCCTTTTTCCTTGTTTTTGCCTGTTTCGGTTTTGCTGAGGTTAGCCTCGCAACTGTCTAATTTCTTTTATTTATTTCCATTTAGTTCAGGTTTGGAGATTTGTGGTCATCTTTCTTGTCTTTAAAGTTGGAATCCACAATCCCTCAAGCATCTACAATTTCTTAAATTATGCTATACTATAGATGTTGGGATAACCATGAGGTTACATCCACCAATTAAAGCTTCAATTATTGCCCTTTGATTTTAATTTTACAATCATATGATAAAATTCCCAAACAATGGAAATAAGTGTAAAAATTCTACATAATGCGAGTGTTGAAGGAAAATAATTACTTGGTTTGTGGCTTTATAAATAAAGGTTATCTATTATGTTGAGAAGGTTGGGTTTTTCTTTTTAAGTACAGAATAGGAAAAGCTACTCATTGTTTTGTTTGGAATTGAATGAAGGACCAACTAAGCTTAAACCATTGGGCACCAAAATTTGGATTGGGATGGATCAGTTATTGGTTCTTCACAAACCCAAGATGAATGTGGGGGTGGGGGGGACCAAAATGGCCTCATATGATAAGACCCAAATGGAGCATTTGTCTCATTCAGCTTCTTGTCTTGTATGTTTTGCATCCAAGCTTGTTTGTTGCAAATTATGAGATATATATTGTTCATTGATATACCATATTAAGTAGATTTTATACATATAAACATGTATCTTATTCTAAATTGATTACGTGACTATTTGCTTTTACACTCGTATAACTTCACGGGAGAATGATCTCGACTTGCGAAGCTTGATTTTCGAGCACGTCAAAATTTGGCTCAGGTGTTAGCTTATACCATTAACCCATTAAATCTAAATAAAGTTGGATTTTGAGCTCAGATCGGTTAGGGTAACCATTCTAACAAACTTAAATTGAAATAGTGAAAATCACAATGAGATTGCCTTCCCTATTGACTGTTGATAGAGATATCTGAGCAGTAAGGCTAAAGAAAAGTAGGTGCTGTCACTGCTCATAAAAAGATAGCTGATAAGCAGCAACTCTCTTTGTGTTTGTCATGTTACTTGGCATAAATAAAGTTTTATCACAAAATCTAAGGGTTGATTAGATGTGGCATATGCAACTTTACCAGTCCAAGATTCCATCATAGGTAGGGTCTCAAATTATTAGCCAAGGGCTTGAGTTTTTGCTCCAAATATTGAGACAATTTTAAGAATTTTTCCCTAATCTTATTGATTATTTCACACGTTTAAGAACAGATCATTTCCATGTAAATCCATGAAAGGCCTACAAGTGATCGACCACAAACCATAAACCCAATCACAACCGTTCGATTAACCCTAATAGTGGTCCCACATCGACCGCCCATTCAGGTTAGATTTAGATATCACATGTACCGAGGGATTGTAAAAAAACATACCAATAATCCCCACTCCTCTTCTAGACGACTAGAACATGCGCCGCTCCTTAAAAATTTGCACAAACCGCTCAAAGGGACTTGAATGTAAAACAACGAAAATATGAAGGTCATTTAGATAAATAGAAAAAAGTTGTCTTAAGAATAAAATGCACTCCATTGAGTTTACGCCTCCGTTATGGGGAGTGGGGACTTTCTTCATCGAGTCTAAAGCCGGGAAACACTTAACCGAATCTACTTACCAACAGATCATTGTTGAACTTAAAACTCAACAATGGCACTTTGTTTCTGAGTCAATCCGTAGATTCCATTTCCTCAAATGGGTTGCTGTGTAAGCACCAACACAGGTTCCCTTCGTGAAAAGGAATCACATTTGCAAGTGGGTGTTGAATCCAAAGCTCCACCACCTTCGGCTGAAGAAGAAACTGTGAAGGAAGTTTTATCTGAAACCCCAAAACCCAAAGCTCCCATCTTTACCCCACAACAAGAAGAGAGCAAGCAAACCCAGATTGAGAAACCGGTCTTTGTCAAGATCCAAGAGAAGGAAAGCCTCAATTTTAACGTCAAGACCAAACCAAAATCACCTGTCCTTGAAGAGTCAGCTTCGGAAGAGGTTTCCGAGATTTGCAGCGTGAGTTTAAGTGAAAGCCTTTCCACTGTTACTGATAGGAGAGATGAAGAAGATGAAGTGAGGCAGCCAAAGGTGTTCAGATCTTCGGCAAGACCCGGGTCAAGGAACCGTGTCGTGGGTCGGAAGCTTGATCAATCACCTAACAAAAGAAATGGGGTCGTGAACGGGGGATCATCAGTGAGGTTGGTTCAAAGCAAGGGGGGATCCCCAGTGAGACGTGGGTCAAGACCCGATCCTCCAAGGAAGGATCCGGGTGAGAGCTCAGGGAGTAGGTCAAGATCACCAGCGGTGAATAGAGCTGTAATGGGTCGGAGCTCGTCCGGAGGAAGGACCATTCATTCTCCTGGTAGGGTCCGACGTGACCCAGGAGAGCAACAGCAACACGTTACTACAACTACCATGGAAGGGAAATGGCCAAGCAGCAATAATAATGGTGCTACAACGAGTGCTCCAAATGAATCACTTGAAAATCCTCTTGTCTCTCTTGAATGTTTCATCTTTCTTTAAGGATTAAACAAATATTGTACCTTTAGAGTTCATATATTGTAATTTCTCTTACTGTTTTTGTTTTGTTTGTGAATTTTGATTCAATGCAAAGGTCAATCCGGACTGCAATGCAATGGGAGATTTGGTTGTATTGAAGAACGTATGAAATTGGATGCCTCTAACTTGACATGTTGGTGTGGAAAAACATGTGTTTTCTTCAAAACATGTTTCCATTTGGTACAAAATGATTGCTCCTTTTCCATCTTTCTTTATCCAAGAACTTGAGGCTTCTATTGGGTTTTTGGTTTGGTTAAAGGAGTTCACATTGAGACAACTTTAAGAACAAGAAAGTTTATCTTTAGAGATTAATCATATGATTAGCTTAGATAAATGGGATACGTAATTATGTCCTTGAAACTACATCTTGTGCTGGCTACTACTATACCTGGAACTCCTTTTAGGATTCTCACAAAGACCAGACCATGAGGAAAAGGCATGGGTTCTTCATGCAGCTAGCCCCCATATAGGTTGGTTCATGGTGGATTACGCACCATGATTGATGGTTAATTTTTAAGTATTTGTTTACGAGATTAGTGGCCTATCATATATTTGGCTTTTTTTTTTTGCTAAATGCTTAAATTGGGTTACTTTTTTTAATACCAAATATTTCAAAATAGTCATATAAAGTTTAATAAAATGTTTAGATAAAGGTTAAAGCTTTTAAAATGGTCAAATAAGTGCATAACTTTTCGAAAGTGCTTAAATAAAGAGTACATCTTTTCAAAAATGTTTAAATAAAGGGTTTTCAGATGTTGTAGATCAGATTTCAAATTATGTTTGACTGCTTTTTTTTTCTTTTCAAGCAATATTTGATTTAAGTATTATGTGTTTTAGGTTTAGTTTAACATTTCCTCTTAAACGTGTTTTTGGGCCTAAAAATATTTTTGAGCAAAAGCTAAAATTTATGTTTTTGCTTTTGGCTAAAAAAATGCTTTGTTTGTTTAAAAGTATTTTTGAAAAACTGAAAAGGGTCGTATTTATATTTTTTATCTTAAAAAATACTTCTTAAAAATAATACTAAACTGGCCCTTATTATAAACACTACATTTACCTATTTTTTTCTACAAATTGAGTTGAAGTGGGTAAAAAGCTCTTATTCGAACATTTCTATAGAGATTAAGCGCTTATTTGATCATTTCGAAAGGTTTAACCTTTATATAAACAATCTCTAAAAGGTTTGATCCCATTTTCAACATTTACCCAATTTTTTTTCTCAAATAATGGGAGAAAGGGCACCATACTTCACACTGACCTTTAAATATTGTATGATTTTAAAAGGAACACAAATGGCAAAAGGAGAAATAAACAAACATGAAAGTGAGAAATGAAAATTTTGGAGAAAGGAAGAGAGGGAAATCATATTTCTAGAGGTTTAAAGAGTAAGTAAAGACAGTAGGAGTGGTCCAATATTTTAATGTTAAATTGGTTAATGGAAGATGTGATTGGACTCTCTTTACAAAAAGGAATAATGGGGGAAAGAAGATCAGACATATCAATTATTTTGGACTGTTGCTCTAGCTTTTTTCTACGATCGTCTCTTTTCCATAGGCAAAAACAAAAGTATGGAAGTTCGAAAGTTCAAAATATTTCAACCCAAATGGCTTTAACTTTTGTTTCCATTACACGGATGATTTTTATGCTATTATATCAGAATTAGATTGATTTCTGTGGCCATTCTTTTACAGTAGAAATACAAGACAAATTTCCATTTATGGAGAAACTTACTACACAAAATATGCTTCAAACGGATACACCATGCAAAACAAAAGGATAAGCTAAGGCATGCATACAAAGATTAAGTTATTTTCGGATTTAAAAATATGTATGTATGATTGAATCAAAATAAAAACTTTATGTATATAATTATAACAAATATAATTCATGTCATAAAAAAGCTACCTACTTTGATAAAATACCATTAAAAATTGAAATGTCAGTATATATTTAAAATACTAAAAAATAAAAAATACAAAGATATTGAAATCATTTCATCACTTTCAAAAGTCGAGCATCATTTTTTGCTTTTGCTTGGTTTGTGAAACCATGATTTTAAGTTTTACCTATTTAACATTATTTTTACTTTGAAAAAGAGCTTATCACGAGCAGTAATGGTAAAAAATGCAAAACATAGTTTTTTAAAGAATTTGGAAGCAATTGTTTCTCCAGCATTCATTGACAATGATGGGGCTATAGATAAATTCCAGGCCTTGGTAGATCGCATTTTCTTCGGTCACAATTACAAATAATTCAATCCTTTCCAGTAATTTGATAAATGCTGCACATGGAGGTTCAGCTTCACTGTTCTATATTAATTTTCCATCCATCTGCAACAAACTGCTTCCCATACTCTCAATCAACTATACAATATACCTCAAACTTTTTTACATTTATAATTTGGATGGCAATCCAGACCATCTTTAGTCACTATCTCAGAAAAATGCTGAACATGGAACGGTGGAAATCAGCAGCAAAGGTGATGCAAGTATGAACGGACTTTACGGTCTTGCTTTGTTCCTAAGAAACCTCCTGCTTGAACGTAATCATGCTCATCGTTTTGGGTAGCATGTGGATCGCAATTTCGTAAATTTAGTTTTCTTCTACTGCAGTTACATGAATGTTCCCGGAGGAGTTTGCGACAGGATTGCCAGATGTGTAGTGTTGATGTTGAACCAATGATGAACATTCTGGGGGACAGGGGACTGAAGCTGGGTGTGCAATGAAAGTAGGAATCTCATCTCCAGGCATTAATACGGAAACTCCGCTGGTGTATACCGTCATCTGCACAGAGTAAATGATCTTTATATAACCTTCCAATCCAGATTAAGAATGCTTTTTACAGGAAATTAAAAGAGCATTGTATGTCACATTAGCAAAAACCAAATGAAGAAAGCTTTATATAATGACAGAAACACCAAGAATAGCTTCTTTGTTAACGCCACCGAGCAAATCCATCCAGCAGACAGCTTCCAATAAAGAATCCCAGGTAAAGATGCATGGACTTTACTACCTTCCATCCACAAACTGACAGTCTACCTAGTTGTTATGATAAATGTAGCAAATCGCCTCTTGGTCGGGAAAAACAAACATATAGAGGAACGGATAACTAGCGGACAAAACTCAAACTACTAATAATGCAGATTTGATGTTTTTAATTGCCTCAACTAATAGTAGAACTACAAACTTTAGTTATTTGTATCAGACAACATCAACCATAAGACTATAAGAACAAAGAGGAGCCTTATAGTTCTTCACTAATCAATTTCTCAAATTGACAAAAGAACTTTGGTAATAAATTACAAATTATGTTATGACTGTACTAAATTGGTTTCAAATTCTATGCTGTAGAATCGAATGCTTTTCCGAAATTTGACGTTAGGCAGAACAAGTTGCTTACATCAACTAGAATCTATCTTGTCTGTTGATGTAGAGGCAGTTTATTAACATATTCGGCCCTAGAATGCAACTAACTATTAACTTCCAAACCTCAACTCTACATTTTCAGTGTCCCCCAATAGGTTCCATTCAAAAATCAAAACACTACCTGGGACATTATGTCTGAAACTTGCAAGGTGATAACGTATCCTGTGAATTGATTTAGACCTATCACCAGCAGGATTCCATGGACATTCTAACATGCCATAGAGGGCTACATTAAACCATTTAGAAGATTTTGAACCGACTTCTAATTAAACTTAACTTCACAGCAGAGAGATTAGGTATTAGCATTGCGTCACTTAGGGGAAGGTCCGAAATAGTAGGTCAGTGAGCCTAGCATCTGCATCAAAAGTCATGGAACACAGTAGAGTAGTCTACATGTGTAGCATGCTGAAGGACCAGTCCTGGGATACCTTCGGGAAAAGTTTAATCTAAACTGAGACAGTTCGTCTAAATTGCCCTTAATCTACCATAATTGAAGTGCATCACACATGATATCATTATCCACAGACTCTATGGGTCAATTATCATATTGAAGCTAAAATAGAGCACCATAAGAGCTGAAAATAAGAAGACAATCAACTGAAGTTTGTGACCACCATGGTTGGCCATTTGTTCCCAATCCGAAATGCTAGCAGACCATTCACTTCTCATAAAGGTCACATATATAACAACACTGTTTTGACCGTCTCCAAAAAAAAGATCGTACTTTGAATAAAAGATGCAAAGTTACAAATGCAGGAAAGATGGAAACTTTAAGCTACTGAGATGGGTTATGTCATGAGACATCAAATTGACAGAAAATTAAGATCTCATTGGCTAACTCTAGAGTTCTAATCTAATTCAAACTTTTTAACAAAATTAAAGAAATCCCAGATGTAGAAACAGAAAGCGTGACTCACATTTGGTGATGGGTGCCTGAGCTTGCCATTGAAACTAAGCTGAGATTCAAGGTCACCATAGTTAGGACCAGTAGGAGAAGAGTTAGGTCTGAGAAAGCGTTCAAAGATGGCCATCACTAAGAACATAGAGATGAGAATGGCAGTAGCAACAAAACCAAAGGACACCGCATTAACAGAATTGTCAAATTGTCTCCAGTTGTCCTCCTCTCTTTGTACATTCAATGGAGCTCCTATTGGTGGCCAACTATACAAGTAGCTTTCTTCTTGTCCCATTTTTTCAGCAGCGGGTGAAAAAAAAAAAAAATAACAGAAGTAGTAGCGTCTTACTCAACTCTCATCCCATAGCTCTTCAAGTGAGTGAGAGAAAGCAAGGGTTCTTTTTATAGTGTTAAAGTTACGGCAGTACATAAAAGCTTTTACACAAGTACCAAAGCTTCTTGGAGTAGTTTAAACAGGTCAGGTTAGAGGATTTGCAAGAGAGGAAAAGAGAGAGCAGACAGGGAGACAGAGAGAAGCACGTGGGCTATCTTTACATGAAGAGGTGAAAAACAGGACATTGGAATTTGGAGATATGGTTTTTCTACCTCTTTTACTACCTGTGATTTTTTAAAAAATATGAGAAGAAGGTGGTGGAAGAACAAACAAAATTCTGGGTATTTGCAAATTAACTGAGAAGCAAATTAAAGTGTCAGGAATAGACTTCTCATGTCTTCTTCTCTTTTGCCTTCATTTAATCACAATTTACAAGGTCCAAGACTTGGAAGGCTTCAGAATTTACTTTCTTTTTACTTCAGGAGCCAAGGTCCCCAAGAGAAACTTAGCTGTGTCTTTTTACCCGCTTGCTTTATTGCCACAACCATCCATTTTAATTTCTAAACCAGATGGTCTTTTCAACTTTGAAATCCCCATTTATTAAATTAAGCAGGAGAGTACATGGAGGGGCAATTGTGAAAATAGCTGAAGGATTTTGACAGGAGAAGTTGAAGAATGACAGATTCCAAAGCAAAAAAAATGCAGTGACGAAACAAAGTACTGCAACAAGCGAACTGATACAAAAACATAAAAACAAAAAAGTACCATCATCAATCAGTTTCTTTCTTTCTTCAATCTTGAATAGGGAACTCAGAGACAGTGGTGCCCCAGTCAGGACCCTCAACGTTGCATGCTTTGTGCCGTGATATTTATGTGGCATTACACATAATTTGTTCACAGCTCCTCCTTGGTGAATCCTCTTACTACAAGCATGATATAAACTCGGGATTCCTTTCTCTTGCGATTCTTTTTTGTATAATACAATTATTTAATCATAATCAAGAATTATGTAAGGCTTTTTGGGTTAATTCCATCAAATGCCCTGAAAACTATATATTTAAAGTTGATGTCGTAAATTAGAGCCAATAGCAAAAAGCAATGCAAGGCCCCCTTCAAGTTTGCCGATAAAGGAAGGTGCAGTGGCATCTTCAATCCACAGTGAGAGGAGAGGGCTGTCCCGGTTCCTAAATAGGTAGCCTAACCCATTTTTTCATTAATACTCCACATGCACCATGCCGGGGCATACCCATCTTCCTTGAAGGCGTGGAAGTTAATGGGACCGGACCTTATGGCCCCTATTTCTGCCTTCTTCGCACGTGTCACTAGAATTACAATGCGACGGTCGTTTGTTTATCATGATTTTGATTTTATTTTTTTTAGGTACACGCAAACTTTTGATATATATATATATATATATATATATATATATATATATATATATATATATAAAACAAGATTGCATTAAACTATCCAATAACTGATAAATGTTAAAAGTAATACATTTTAATTTTATTTTTAATGTATTTTTAGATGATTATTTGATTTAAAATAGTAAATTTTATGCTTCTAATTCTTTAAATTAATGTTTTTATGTTTAGAAGAACATTTGGGAGCAAAAAAAGCTAAAACGGAACAAAAATCGAAAAATTGAAGCAAGTTTCAAGTGCCAGACAGGTTGGACCATTTCACATGACTTGACCACATGACCCTATGAGTCATACGGTCATGTGCGAGGCCATGTCGTTTACATTGGATTGCATCCTAAGTGCGAAAAAAAACGTGATTTTTAGGTTTTTGAGCATTCTAAGATGTATATATATGACAAAAATAAAAAGATAAGAGTGAGCCGTTATAAGATATTCAAGAAAACAACTCAAAAAATACCAGTGAAGCTGATTCTGAAGTAGATTTTCGTCAAGATTGAAAACTCTCAATTGACTTCTCAGGAGATTATAATGAGTTTTTTTTGTTTTTTGTGGTTATATTATATTTTGGATGTTTTTATTTGCAAGCATAAACTAATTCTCTAAATACTTAGGGGAGATAAACCTTATGATGAATTCTATTGTTTGAGTTATATATTTACGTAATAAGTACTTAGATTTTTCTCAATTATGTGTGCTTAATTCTTGGTTTAATTTTTCTATATTATTAATCCATGTTTCATGTGCTTAAATTAGAGGAGGAATAAACTCTGTTTAAGAGTAGATCTAGCGTAATTTGAGTGGAGTTGCATGCAATCTTAAAAATAGGATGACATAAATCTACCGGATTATAGTCAAATCTAATAGGGGATCCATAGATCAAGTTAATGCGATAATAGAAATTTTAATTAGAAAGAAATCTTAATTAATCTACCTAAAGTCAGTTGCTCTTATTCTTAAAGAGAGATATTAGCATAATATAGAGATTTTTACGGATCAAGATATTAAGTGAAGAAATTGCGTAATTTAGATTGATAATGACAGATGAAATCTAGGTGAATTCTTTCTTGGGTATTGTTTCGTTTCTTAGTCGTTTACTCGATCATTTTCTTGATTTATTTTTTGTCGTGTTCTTTAGTTAATTTTAGTTTCCTAATTAAACAAATACTATAGTGGAATGATTTCGTGACTAAATAAGTTTATAATTAATAGGTGAAAGGTTGAAACTTAATTATAAGTCATTTGAGCCCTAATTGCATATGTCTAAACTGTTCATCCGCTAGCCCGTTCAAACCAAAAATGAATTGCATCTAAAATCAAATAAACAAAAATGAATAGAAATGATAAAGTTAGAAAAATTGGTTACATTCAAAAATGGATTTGTTTTCTCACTAAGTATGAAAATGAATTGAGAATTAATTTAAGTTTTTTGAAATATTATTTAAGTAAATAATTAAAGTTAAAAAATGAAATTAAATTAATTGGTAATTGTGAATCCGTTGAATATAGAAATTAAATGTATTTTCTTATAGATTCTTTTACGATGAAGTTGCAATGAGTTTAATGAAATTAGAATTGGATTGAGAAAGTTATTTAATTAGAAAGTTAATTAAGAAATAACATTTATTTTGGAAAATAAAAAACATGTATTGAGTTGGATTAAATTATAAATGACTAAGTTAAAAGTTCAGGAAGCATTTATAATTAGACCCGATACAAGAGAGGCTCAAAACCCCAAGGGTTGTCATCCATCTCTCCTAACTCAACTAGAGGATTGATTTTTCTATTAAATAAATATTATTTGTATTTTACTAATTCAACTAGAATTCCCCTATCTCTTCCTATAAATAGATGGGACTAGTATGGCTAAAAATATAAATTTTATACACAACTTTGAAATATTATTATTCTACTCGAAAATAGTGAGAATTTATTTAAAATTTCCTTATAGATATTGTTATTGGGTTGATTAAATTATATGTGTTGATTAAAAATTTATATAACACATATAATTGTACTCAATACACAAAACAGGCCTAACATGTCCATCCCAAACCGAAAGGGCGACAAACCCTAGAGCTCATTAGTGTGTGTCGCTTCCCCTTAGTATTCCATATACGGAAATATTATATTTCTATTAAATTATAATTATTTAATTACTCATTATTTAAGTAAAGTGCTATAACTTTTTCTTATAAATAAACTATGAGATGACCTAATTGACACATCAATTGCACATGTTTATCAGAAAATAATGATAATTTATTTACATAATAATTTTTATTTTTTATTACGTTCAAAAGTTTTCCAATTTCAATAAAGAAATTAACTTTCTCTTTGAAAGTTAATCAGGGTTTTTATTATATGTATTCGATTCGTTGTTTGAGCCCACACTCAAAACTAATTAAGATTCAAGGATAGCAAAAAATTTATTTGATAAAAAGTTAGTAAACAACTTAAAACACCTTGCTAAAAGCACATATAATAATTCGATTAAAAGTTTCTTACTTCAAAAACCATAAAACCCAATTTTCTTAGTAAACTTTTGCTATGTTCATATTTTGATAACTTTTTTTTCGTAAGCTTTAGCTTTGTTCTTTTCTTACCATGAAAACCTAAAAAAACACTTTGGAAAAATTAAAATTTTCAGCTTTAAAAAAAGTGTTTTTGGATCAATTTTTGATTTGGGAGAAACATTTTTACTTAAAAAATAAATTTTTTATTAAAAAAACTTATTTAAAAATATTTTTTTTCTAAAAACTCTCTTTAAAAGTAATACTAAACACTAATACCAGTTCTCTTTGGGTTAATTTGGAGCTACTAACTTTAAAAAAAAAAAAAAAAAAGTTCCTTATGACAAATTTTGAGGGGCTTGAAAGCACGTGGTCTTGGTGTACGACCTGTGACTTTAGTTTATGTTTTTGGACTAAAAGCTATGGGCCCATAATCATTATTGTCTTCAAGGGCTTGATCTGGTAAGTTTAGTTTCATGATTCCACCCTCTACAACGCCGTCTTCCATTGACGTTGGACCTTGGTCGGCTGAGTTGCTTCTGGGAGCTTTATCTCTTGATACGAGTCTTTCCTATGCCTCATTTTGCCATAGCTGAAGCACAAGCTTTGGATTCCTTTATATACCAAACATTATTTCTGACCCTCCACAGTAACAAATCTAACCAGGTGGTCATCAAGGTTCAATTGCAAACAAACCTTAGCTAAACGACTTCTTTTCTCCAAGCTAGCAGCATTATCAATCTTGAGAAGTCTACCAATCTTCTTCCCAATTCTAGTGAGGATTGTTGGGTCGTAATATTCAATGGGAAGTTTGATTGTCAAAAACTTCCCGTTTATGAACCAAAGGCCATTTTTTATTACATTATCATAATTTTGGCCGCAAATAAACTTGACAAGGTAGAAACCATACCCCAAGTCTATGACTTCCAGCATACCCGAGGGTTTCCATAGTTGATTTATCTTGAAGCTCAATGCTCAAAACCTATGCTTTTCCAAAAACTAATAATGAGAGTTTTGGACCATTTCTTCCTAATGTTTGCTATCTTTTCCTTTGTTAGACCAACGGCTGTTGTCGAGCTGTCTTCATGGTTTTCATCTTCATACTCTGAAGTCTGAAGCCATATTTGTGATGCCCATGTAGGAGATAACTGGTCTAGTAGCCGGTTAAGAGAACATATGGAAAGCATAAATGACCTATATGTGATGCATTTAATAATCGTTGTTGAAGGAAGATCGGTCTAAAAATATTATATTATTGAAGAGATTTATTTCTTTTAAGTAATATTTTTATTGATGTAAATATAATCTACAAAGCTTCAAACTATCAACTAAAATTTTATATATTTTATCTTAACATACTTACTACCACCAGATTAAAACTAATTGTCACATTCACTATCGAATGCCAAGTGATAAAAATATAATCGGTACCTAAAACAATAATATAAAAAATCCTACTTGGAAAAGGGTAGTAACGAAGGATAAATTTTGCCAAAGCAAAAATGAAAAACCTTAACCACTCATGCCCTTTCTCATAATAAATCCGACATATCATGTGTCTTGTGTTGGCCTTTAAGGGCTCTTACCAACATGTGGACGACTAAAACATGTCGACATTGTCCCTTAATTCAACGGTCCAAATTACTTGTTACGTTCTATTGGATCTTAGCCATTTATTTCAGGTTTTCTACAAGGGGTGGGTCAAAGTCAAACATGGTTAACAGGTATCTCACGCGTGTACTGTACCATCACACGTGTGACAGGATGTCCAGGTGTATCAAGTGTTTATGTCAGCTTGGTTTGCTTCCGTGAAATGAAACGATCTGCTTTTTGCATGACTACTTTCTTCTTTTCTTTTGAGAGCACCAAAAGCTTTTGGGCATTACAGATTCTTTTGAACTTCTTCACCACTTTATGACTTGGGGGGGTTGGGCTGCTCTTCTTTTCAAGCTTGGCAGCCGTATGGTTAAGGTTGGGCTATTTTATCTAAATCACCCAAAACATAAAATAATTATATAAATGACTAGATTAAAAATTAATCCGAGGATAATAGATATTAGAAGGTTGGCACCCACATAAATTCTGACACAATTATTGTCTCATGATTGATTGTATTAGAGATTAAAAAAATAATTTTTTGGGTTTCAGACATCATATGATCGATACCCATATATATTTTTAAAACCGTATCATACTGATATACATGTTATACCATTATTTAAAAAAATTTTGGGTTGCTGGAACATTAATGATCGACACCTCAATTTTTTTTTAAATTCGGGAAAAGAGATACCGGCCATCCGTGTTCCAGCATCCTGAATTTTTTTTAAAATACTTGTATAACATGTATACCAGTATGATATGATTCAAAAAAAATTCATGGGTGCCCGCCATCTGATGCCCAAAATTCAAAAAATTAATTTTTTAGTCCTTGACACAATCATGAGGGAATGACTGCATCAAAATTTATGTGGGTGTTGACCATCTAGTGTCCATTATCCCGGTTATTGTTCATTTCAGGTCATTTAAGTGATTGTTTTTTAACTAGGGTCATTTATGTAACTAATTTATTTTTCTTGGTCATTTAGGTGAAATAACCTAAAGGGTGGGGTTGGATGTGCGGTGCGTTTAGTTTATTTTTGTCTCACGTCACAGTATTGCTACAGTATCTAATTTTACTATCACCATTATTTTTACACTAACCACATATAAACGTACTGTCCATTTAAATCCATCCTAAATTTTATTAAGCTTTTCTTACTTATGTGATGCTTTAGAGGTATAAATGGATCAAATAAATTGAGTTTAAATAAAGAGTTTTTAGATATTATTTTTATTCAAGTTTGGTTCAATTTGATTAAAAATTAATATTTTTTCAAATTAAAATGTAATTACAAATTTAAAATTAAATATTTATTTTGTTAATATATAAATAAGGATAAAAAAATATTTATAAATACTACCATTTCGAATTTTTAAAAAAAAATCATAAAAATTTAACTAAAATTACATATGAAATCATTAAATTTGACATTACAAATTAGAAAACCAATGCATAAAATTTGATTAGAAATAAACATGAAATGAGATGAATTGCAATAAAGAGCTCGATCAAATTTGAAGCTCTTTCAATCGTTGTCACTGGAACTACTGTTAGAGTAAGTTCAGTCAATGCTTTTCTTCTTAGTAAAACATTATTCGTAATTTATCTTACTCACACCAGAGTTGATATATTGCATAAATTATATTTTCTTTTGAATTAATATGCATCCTTCTGGAATCTATATTATTAAATGATAAACATATTAAATCCAATAACATAACATAAAACATCAAGTTTATATATTATCCAACAAAAATAATAAGGATTCATTCTTGAATTTTATTTTTATAGGTTTTGAATTTGAATTAAATGATTCTTAGATTTGGGTTGATTTTATTATTAAAATTTGACATAATATTTAGTAAATTGTTAGTGGAATTTTTAGACTTCACAAACATATTAGGAGATTGACAAATGTCCTATAAAAATATAAAAAATGTTAAAAAAAATAGGCACATGACAATTTTTTTAAATTGCTTGTACAATAAAAAAAAATATAATCCCAGTGTAAAAAATACCAACCCTTAAAATTTTGTAACTACAAATATATTTTTAAAAATTTTTAGATATTTATACTGAACTTTTTCTGAGGCCTGACTCGAATAGAAGAATGGACCTATATTTTTATTCAAATCTATTTTTTTTTATCTATTTGTTCAAACTCTCTCATATTTCACACGAATAACTTGATCCTTGAATAACTCTAATTAACAAATTGTTCATCATTTTGAACTTTTATTATTCCAACCAAGATGAATGATTAAATTTCATACTTATTTTAATTCCACTTTTAAAACATTATTGTCAGCTTAATTATTAATGGGTGGATTAAAATTTAAATACATATATAATTATTATATAAATAATTTGGATTTTATCGTTAAAAATGGTTAGATTATTTCTTTTTTAGTTTAAAATTAAAAAAAAAACATTCGTAAAGAATCCAACGAGTGATTTCAGTGGAAAATAGGATGTTGTTCGAGACTTGGGTTCAAATATCTGTGTGTGCTTTGTCAAAAAGTTAATAAATAACTACCATGTAATTACACCAATATATTAAAAAAAACTTAATAAAAAATCATAAAAACAATTAAACCATTATAAAAAAACATATTCAATTAAACTCTCAATGATCTAAAAAAATCAATTAACTCATTCATTTTTAATCGATTTCACCATTAATGAAAATAAACAAAAATACACATCTATAATAAATCTAAACAAATAAATGTTCAAATTTATCTAAGTTCATTCTAAGTAACTACAAAGTTGTAAAAGATTTTAAGAATTATAAAAATGATATTAGAAACTATTAAAAATTAGGGTAAATGCTAAATGATAAAAGGCAAAAATCATATAAAAAAAAATTCCACCATATTTTAGCCGATATATACCATCACCTCTCGTTTTAGTCTAAAGCTCATGGAGTTATATATTTATAATTGATAATTTTTTAAATAATTTTTATAATTTATTTACAATTTTTCATTAGTTAAAAATGAACTTAGATAAAAGGATGTCGATATTTAAATAAACTTTGATCTTCATTTTTTTTAATATATTGATATGATTACATGGTAGTATATGTTCATACTCTCTTAACCTTTTGACAAGACACACACAGGTGCTCAAACTCGGATCTTTTAGGGCGAATAACATCTTTTTTTCCACTGGAGCCACTCGTTGAGTTCTTAATGTTCATTTTTTTATATTAATTATAGATGTACATTTTCATTAGAATTTTTAAGGTTTTTAAATATTTTTTAATTATTTTTTTAGAATGTTAGAATTTTTTTTTGCTAATGTGGCATCCAGTTTAAATTGGTCAATAATTATTAAAGGTCAAAACTAATCAATGACAGTTTATGTTAACGAAAGAGGTCAAATGATTTTTTTGAGATCATTAATGACTTAATTGGATGCACATTTTCCATAAGGACTTAATTGATTTTCTATATTTTTAATAAGGTTTTTTTCTTTTTTAAAAAGAACGTTCAACTTAGCTTTTTCATACTTTAGGTATATCGTGTTTAACTTTTGATTAAGTGTTTTAAATATGCTCCGTATTAGATTGGAGCTAGCATCGAACACCCAAGTTGATAGCTAAATTGATGGAAGGGCTTAATTAATTTAATATTAATACTTTGAGAACTCAATTAAGATATTATAAATTTTGGAGATTAATTTAAAATTTTGACATAGTTTAGAGATATATGGTGTAACAGCCTGATTTTCAGTAGTGTCGAAAATAGTAATTTTGGGACCACAAATCCTACGAGTCAGGTCATAAATATTAAATATTTATTATGTCGTTAATGTCATATTAAATTTTGGTTAAGAAATTTTACCGTTTAGATAGTTAATTTAGTAAAAAGGACTGAATCGTAAAAGTTGAAAAAGTAGAGTTCCATTAATTAAGGGTACTAGATGTTAATTGAAAGGTAAGCTAAAGCCCTTAAAGGGTAATTAGACCATATTTAATATGAGTGGATTGTTTAGGCCTTTAAAATGTGGAATTTTGGTTAAAAATTACTAAGGTTAAAATAGTAATTATAAAACAAAATGGATTAAAAGAAAATAAGGTGAAATTAGACAAAATTTTCATCATCTTCTTCCTTAGAAAATTGAAAACCATAAATAAGAAATAGAGGAGCATTCGGCCATAGCTAAGGCCTTCGATTAGTAGGTGATTTCTCACCGTTTTTAGTGATTTTTATGTTTTTGAGTTCGTATTAGCTTAATCTAGCTAACCCAAGGACTAATTTGTGATTCTATCAAATGTTAAATATTTTTTCATTGATGAATGAGCTTGTTCTTGATAGTTTATGAAAAATTTGGAAGTTTGGTTGTTAGATTGGTTATTTTTGTAAAGTGATTTTTGATGATTTTAGGGTTTAGGGACTAAATGCTAAAAGATAAAATTACTTGTATTTGTTGTGAAATAATTGGTTGTAGGGACTTGTATGGATGCCATGAATATTCTGCTGGTATGTGATTTGGAAAGAATTGGTTATTTTGTATGTTTAAGGTCTAAGGACTAAATTGAATAAAAATGAAATTATAAAGGTAATTTTGTAAATTTTCCAAAAAGGACATTGATTTAATGTGGAAATTTAATGATTTGTTGATCTAGATCACGAGCGAGCTGCAGATCGTGGAAAAGGGAAAATTGCATAATAGTCCCTAGAATTTCATTTTAACTGCAAATTTGTCCGGTAAGTTCGTGTAATTATATTTGTCGAAACCACCTTGAGAACGGGGAGGGCTTCAAAAAATCATTATTTTAATCAATTTTGAAATAAAAGGAAAATGGAAGTCACCACCAATCTTTTATTAGGTGTGATTGGATCACCATAAAATATTTAAAACGTTTAGAAAAGGGGGTCTTCGAAATCCAGAGAAATAGGTTCGGGAGTCGGTTACGCATGAGGAAGGATTAGCACCCTCATAAGTCCAAAAATTGGTACCACATGATTATTTTCGGGTCTTATTTTATGAAAACAATGAAAACTCGAGTAAAGTTTAAAATACGATATTTATTTTAGACGGTTTTGTATAATTTCAAAGGAAAAACTCTTAAGGAAAATTCATCCTCGTGTTTCGATCCTCTATGAGAATTAGAAGTCGTGTTCAACACATTAGGACACTAAATTCTCGGAGTTTCAAAACTGCAGGACATTTCGGGACATTTTGAAGAGAGTATTCTATCATATGAACCATACGAAAATCACACCCAACACGTTAGGGCACGATGTTTCGTGATCTTCACACGAAAGAACATTGTTTCGTCTTTTGGTTATAAAACCACTTTGTATATAATTATTAGATTGAAGAGTATTTTGAAAACTTTTGAAAAGGATATCCGATTTGCATGAATTACAAAAATCACACTTAACACGTTAAAGTGCGATTCTTCGAAGTTTTCACACGAAAGGACATTGCCTCGTTTTTAAAATTAGTTGTGATATAGATATATTTTTTTGAGAATTTGAAAATTTCGTATTGAATTTAAAATGTAATCCTCAGACCGTAGTTTAAAAGATTCAAATATGGAATACCCGTTTACTTCGATTTTCGCAGAGAATTAAAATCGTGACCAACACGTTAGGACACGATATTCTTGGAGTCTCGGGGTTAACAGGTATAAAAATCTTAAAAAGGATATTCGACGCGTGTGAGTTATACGAAAAATCACACCCGACACGTTAGGGCATGATTTCTCAAAGCTTTCACACGAGAGGAACATTGCCTCATCTTTGAAGATACTTTAAAAATGAGTGTGTAAGTTTAAAATACCGAATAGCAATTAATAAGAGAAATTAAATACGAAGCAAGATAATAAGCAGATAAATAGAATACAAAAATGTAAAATGCGAGTGCATAATAATTAAAATAAATGCAAATATTAAGTGAAGAAGAAAAAATGACGCGATCGGGATCGAAAACGGGACCTTTGGATGCCCGGGGTTGAAATGGTAATTTTTGGTAAAATCAGGGTTAAAAATGGAATTTTGGAAAGTTAGGGGGTAAAATGATAATTTTTGGTGAAATAAGGGTTAGAAAATGGGATTTTGGAAAGTTTAGGGGTAAAATGGTGGTTTTTGGTGAAATCGGGGTTAAATAGGGGATTTTGGAGAGTTTGGGGGTAAAATGGTAATTTTTGGTGAAATCGAGGTTAAAAAATGAGATTTTGGAAAGTTCGGGGGTAAAATGGTAATTTTTGGTGAAATCGGGGTTAAAAATGAGATTTTAGAAAGTTTGAGGGTAAAATGGTGATTTTTGGTGAAATCGGAGTTGAAAATAGAATTTTGGAAAGTTCGGGGGTCAAATATAATTTTTGAAAAGTTCAAGGACCTATAAAATAATAAAACCAAAGACTGGGTGACACGTGGCAACCCCACAGGCATCTAGAAGTCAAAGGACTAATTTTCAAATCTCGAAAAATTCCTGGGCCAATTGTGTAATTAAATAGAAATTGGTTTAAGGACCAAATTAAAACAAATTAAAAATCAAAGGGACTAATTTCACAAATAAGCCAAAGTAGTGACACGTGGCAGCCTCTGGTGCATTCAAAATGTCAAAGGATTAAATTGAAAAGCAAACAAAATTATCGGGTCAAATTGAAAATAATTAAAAATATGAAAAAGACTAAATTAAAACAATTAAAAAATGCGGAAGGACCAAACGTGCAAATAATCCATTAATAAAAAACACGCGGATCCAGAGGCGGGTCGGGTCGGATCGGTTTGGGCATGGGTATTTTAATCAAAACGACGCCGTTTTGGGGCTGAAACTCAACCCTCAAAACAACGTCGTTTAGAGGGTCCTTATAAAGCCATTTTAGGTTAATTTTTTATTCATTTCATTTCATTTTTTTTTAAAAAGGCAAAAACCCTCTCACCCTCTCTCTCTCAACCCCCATGCTCAACCCCTTTTCGGCCAAGCTCCGGCAGTCGCCTAGCCCGCGCGTCCACGGCCACGCGCCACCGCCGTGGGCTCCTCGGTCCGTCCCGACGCCTTTCCAGCCTTGTCGCCGTTTGCACGCGCCATCCGACCAGCACCCAAGGTACAAAAAAAACCCTTGCTCTTTTTCTTTCTTTTTCGTCTATACTCATTTTCACTTCTTTTTTTGTTTTATTCTTAAACCAGATCTGGTTTTTGAACCAGATCTGAGCATTTTAAAACCCTTTCCCTTTTTTAAGTCCTTTTTTATTTAAACCCCAAAGATTTTAAAGCTATTTAGTTTCTTTTGATCCCTTTTTTTTCGCAAATCCACGCATGTCAAGGCGGTGGCGGTACACGGAGGAGACTCCGGCGACGGTGCTCCGATGATGGTGATAGAAACCGAACAAGAGAGGGGAGACCTTTCATTTTCCTTTTTTTCTTTTGATTAAAAATTAATATTATTTAATAATATTTAATATTATTTCTACCGTTTTTAATGCCATTTATCATCTCCATTTATTAATAAAATTTTACTAATATTATTATTAATAAAATTTATTATAATATAAGCATATTTATTAATTACTATTAATGCCCCTATTTATTCATTAAAGAGAACATTGTCTGATGATAAATGATGATAACGTATGGGTTCATTTAATAAGCTTGAGGTTTTAAACAAAATACATTCATTTTGAGAAAGGTAGTATTAAAGAAGGATGTATGAGTGTATTCAATGTGTACCTGGAAATACTGGAAGTATTGATTATCGATATAACTGCCTTTTTTTCGATTCTTTGTGCCTTTCGAATGTCTCTGCTGGGATTAACTGCTCCTTTCTTTGGCTGCCGAGAATATTTTGGAAGTCTACTTTGTATTATTTGTTTTGAATGTAACAGATTCGTAACTGTGTATTGATTTTTCAAAGAAGGGTTCGTAACCCTTGTACATATTCTGTCTTGGCTTTTATAGCCATGTACCTAATCATTCAATTTTGTTTTACATATTTAAATGTGCATCTTGTCTTTTGCAGGTCTACAGTGGCGGTTGGAAGCAGCTGGTGAAGATGATGGCTGTGGCAGAAGCAACTTGCCCGGAGGTGATGGCTGGTGGTGACATGGCATGTCCTGATAGGCTGGAATGGGAGGTGGCTGGTCAGCAATGCAAGTGGGAATAGCCTCTGTTTAGATTTGACCTAGGATACATTAGGGTTTGGGCCAATTGGGCTAATGTAATTGGGCTTTCTATTTGGCCTTTGTAATTGGACCCTTAATTTGGGCCTTTGTAATATGGACTGGACATTTAATTTTAAATTTAAATTTATAATAAATTTAAATTTTATGCAAATTTAAATTCAAAATAAATCTAAATTTATCTCACTGGGCCCGGATAAATTGGGCTTCAACAATATTTCTATTTGAAAATTCTAATCTCTATTGTTTTGGTTATAATCTTGATACTGGAACAAGATGGAAGATTTTGAAGAATTATTATACTGCTCGAAAGAGCGATATACTGTACTAAGAGCGATATATTGAATTGGCTCGTAAGAGCGATATACTGAATTGGCTCGTGAGAGCGATACTAGCTCGTAAGAACGATTTACTGACCGGGCGCGTATGAGTTAAATTTTACTAGGAAACTTGAAGAGCTCGTATGAGCTAAATTACTGGGAAACTTGAAGAGAGCATTTGAGATACGAATGTGGAAATAATGAAGATGCTTATTTATCCTCTTCGTTCGAAATATGTTAATTGTTCGAACGAACTTTCTAAGCCCTGTAAGTTTATCCGTGTATTGTTTACTGTTTTGTATATTCGTTTTGCCGTTGAAGATCAGATCCTCAAAGAAGAATCGCACTATCCGGAGAGCTCGTTTGGTAGACTTTAAATCGCTTGGTTATATATGGCATGTATTAGGATGATAAAATTTGTAACTTGCTTAAGTTTATTAAACTTTAGAATGTACCTTGGCTAATGTATACAACTTGATGGGTGATGAACTTTACTTGCTCGTCTTGTATGTTGGTATGCTTTTGTATGAAGATAAGCATATTCCTTTAGTTCAATGCATAACTATGGTTTGGCTTGATTTTGAGTATGATTTGCCTTGTCTGTGTTGTATAATTATAGGTTGTTGAACTATATATAAGTAGGTACAAGTTGAGGGGCTTATTGGTAATTTTGCATATTATTTTGTAATTTTTCGCACTTACACAAGACCTGGAACAAGGGCTAGTAAACGGGCGTGTGCCCTAGGTAAAATAGGTGCAAGGTATACACGGGCTGGGACATAGCCGTGTGGCCTTATTTCGAGCAAATACACGGTCCAACACACGGTTTCACACACGGGCGTGTGAGGTATTGCACATGTTCACATGGCTTGTCACACGATTTGTGACGGCTGTGTAAGAGTATTTCGTGTATGCACATAGTTTGGCACACAGTTTAGGGCACGACCGTGTGACCTCTGTTTCGTTGAATTTCGATGTTTCGTGAAATGTTTTCGTTGCAATTCAATCTAGTCCTTATGAATTGAAATGACTTAACTCAGTATAATGTGATCAATTGGATATGTACTTCAATATGCTAATGAAACATTGAGATCAGAACTGAAATTGTGATTTTATTGCCGATAACTGTTCTGTAACCCTTAAAACCCTTACCGACGATGGGGTCGGATTTTAGGTGTTACATATGGTGCAATCTAGATTTCTCAAAAACTAACATTAGAGTTCTAATTGGTCATGTATTTTCTAATCTAATTCATATTGCATCATTTTCACAAAATCTTCTTTATGGATCGATCATTTTGCTAGCTTAACACGACACTATATAGATTGCAAATTAGAACTAATAGGATAGATGAATGAAAATGACAAAAGAAGAAGAAGAGAAATTGTATAAATTACTATCTACAGTAAATGCATTTTCTTGAAGGAATAATAGATAATTTAGGAATTAATTTAATTGATTTTAATTAAACAATTGAGTTGAAAGTGAAAATTAATTTAATTAGTCATCACAACTTTAATAAACATGACAATTACAATTTATTTACTCATATACTCTAATACGATAAAATTGTCATGGTTTTGACGAGATTAGAATTTGGTTGAGAAAATAATTTAAATTAATTGGATAAATAATATTTTAGGAATAGAAAATTGGTTATTGGGTTGAATAATTATATGATATTGTTTTAATTTAATTTAAAATTGGATTTTCGTAATACATGAAAATATCTGGCCCATATGTAATAGAGGTGGGTGGCACACTGGGAATCTTAAATGTATGTGTTGCCCACCATACTAATCTAGAGCGACTTTGGGCTTTCTACTAAAATGTTATTTTTTTCCTTTTTTTTTTGTTCTAATAGAACTTTTGTGATTTTTCCTATATATAGGGAGTATGGGGGTAGTCGAATGTGGATACTTCATCAAAATTTAGGGAATTTTTTTTATTTAGCTACAAATAAATTCTATTTTTTCGTGAGTACCTATGATAATAAAATTTGATTTTGGTTCCCTATAGAGAAAGTGAACTTTCACCACCTGAAAGTTTTAGTTTTAATTCTATGTTTGATTTGTACAAGAGCTTACTCTTTTAGCAACTAAGGGTTTGATAACTTGGCTTCATTGAAGTTATCAAAAAACATCACCTACCAAAGGTTGAAGGCATTTCTAATTTATATTGTGCGTTCGGTTCAGTTAGAGTCAACAATGATAAATTTACAAATATTTGATGTAATTAAGATATCTTCAACTCTAGAATGCTAACCATCGAAAATGTTAAAGGAATCTTCGACTAATTAAAGGATCAAGACCGTCAATGTGCTAAGATAATCGAAAACTTTGCACCCATGGTGAACATCTTTGAGCTCCACGTAAAGAACTAATTTACTACCATAATAATAAAAATAATATAGTATATAACATATTCAAAAAATAATAATAACACAAATAACATTAACATTGAAAATAAACAAACAAAAAAAAAATCGCTTACTCGATACATTGATAGGTATCGAGGTTAAACTAGCTAGCTAAGGTCAAATTCATATTAGTTGAAGTATAAAATCATTAACGAAATCTTCGAAAATACCCATGATATATCCACAAGTGTTGAGGTTAAGGTATGATTATCTCATCATATCCTAAATGATGGGAATCATATTTCATGATGAATCTCTAGTATAAAAGTAGGGTCTCAGCACTTATGGATATCGAGTTTTTTTTTAAAGATTATTCGCATGAACCTTCAAATCTATTAATGTTGAGGTTGTTAAATCTTGAATAATAGTTAATATTTAATATACTGATCGTGTATAATTCTATGCACAACTAATTATCCAAATGATGACACCACGAACAAAATCAGAATTTTTTTTAAGGAACTTAATTAAATTATAAATTTAAGAGGTCAAAATACAAATTTATTTTTACTCATTTTTTCATTTTAAAAGAGATCAGACCATGCCAACCCTTAAATTTATCCCTGGATGACACTACTACATCATCATAAAATTTTAAAGCTAATTTAATTTAACTCTATTTTTAACGATGTATCACCTCCTTATTCACTTGTGATGTATATTAAATTAATATTAAAACAAACTCCTATTTTAAGAAAAAACAAGCAAAAAGGAACCTGATTGATAAGTAAATCAGGTTTTTGATTTATTATATTGTTTTAATGATTATATGAACACACATGTAAAACTCCTCTAACTCTCTCACCGACTATGTCTTCTGTACTCATTGTAAAAAATATTTTATAAGAGATAATTATTTAATATTAAAAAATCATATCCTATTCTTAAAAAGAAAACACAAGTTGCTCCAACTTTTTTTGTCTTGTCTTCAAAAGAAACGGAAGAAGTCAACAATGGCCTACAGTTCTGTTTTCACCACAATAGACCAACATAAAGAAAGAAAAAACAGGGAGCAAGTTCCCAAGAATATCGAGGAAATAAAAAAAGCTTATGTTTCCATAGCTTTTTCATTATTTGACTTGCATTTAAAGAAACAATGATTAATGATATATTAAAATATGATACCTAATGATGCGTTTAACATAATGTTTTTGTTTTTAATGCACCTTATCATGTTTTTCACGTAGAGACAATCCCCTTCAGGAATGATGAATCTTATGTAACTCTCAAATTGATGAAAAAAACCAAAAGAAGCGCGATCCCAAGCGACGTAAATTCCCCGACATCCACCCACGAAATTTCCGCTTCTTCCTAGGTCTATTTGGATTTCATCCCACACTAACCTTATGCTCTGCATTTATTTATTACAATTGTGCCCTTTGAATTAAATTTATTTTCTTTTTATATTCTATTATTTTTAGGGTTAATATAATCTTTGGTGCCTGAACTTGATATTTCTCCTAATTTGGTACCTAAAATTTTTTTGAACCCAATTTGGTGCCTGGATTTAGCATTTTTTTAGATTCAAGTTAGTATCTAAATTTATTAAATATTATAAAAATTACGCAAAATTATAATGATATTGAATTATTTTTTGTTATGCTATAAAAATATTGTCAGTTTTAGAGAAATTTCATGTTAAAAATAGGTATTGAGCTATGCTTAACAAATTAATATTAAAAAAATTAGATGCTAAATTAAAAAAAAATCAAGTTCAGGTATAAAATTGGATCCCAAAAAGTTTAAGTACCAACTTAAAAAAAAATGTCAAGTTTATGTACCAAATTAGAAAAAAAATATCAAATTTGAGTATCAAATTGAAAACAACATATATATATATATATATCTTATTTTTTTTATAATGCTTTAATCAAAACTAAATTATAAATATGAGTGAACATATTCGTTTAATAAATTTATAAAAAAAAATCAGTTTTAATTGAAATGGTTTGTTGGGACAATTTATATTATTAATATCTAAATTTCTAATTTATAAAAGAAACAAATTTTGATAATTTCGTAATCAGATAAGGAAAGTTGATGCCAATTGACAGAATTTTTTGGGCATCGATAGTCAGCCTTGTACAAATCACGCGCCAAAACTCAAATCATGCGCGTTTAACTCGCGTGTCACTTCCACCGACTCGCGCAACTTCGCCATCGAATCATCCAAAATAAAAAATAGAAAGAGACTGCAATACGACGTCGGATCGGGGACTGAGACCCCTCTTATTGTCTTCTCCGCCGCCGTCCTCCGCCCTACCGAAGAAATTGAGACAAATTATTTATTTAAAATAATCTATAATATTATTATATAAATATGGAAATTCTTAAATTCGTCTGCGCAAAAGTCTTTCTACAATAACCAATTCTTATTTAATCCCAAAAAGGAGCCACCGCATTCTTTCACGATTTTCTTGCATTTGTTTTTTCTTTACAAAAAGTCGCATCTAATTTTGAGACCGCCAACGCGAACTGTCGAGGAAACTTCTCTCTAATTTCTTCGTTGAAGTGATGCGATTCGTGTTGATTGGATCCAATACTTTGTTTCTTTATGTCCGGTAAATCGGCTGGGTTTTCCAAGAGTTTTTTTGTTAGGGTTTCAAAAAGCAAGTTAGGGTTCTCGGTTTCTTTCTTCTTGTTTGATGTTGATGATGGGGGAAGATAACTATAATGATAGCTTCGGTATCTTGTCAACTGGCGATCTCTCGGCTGATTATAAGTTCGATGATTTCGTTGGGGATGGTATGTGCATCGATCTCGACAGCTTCAATCGTATTCTTGAGGAGAACTCTAATCCTCCGCAGGTAGTTACTTTCTTTTGCGGTTTAATTTGGCGCCACTTTTAGGGTGTGGAGTTTGAAGATTTTAGTGGAATCCTACTCTTTAAGTGTGAAATTTTGAAAAGGAGTTTGTTGTATAGATCACGTACTCTTCAATTGAAAAGCCTAGCAAATGAGTCAATGGCTGCTTATTTTAGCTGATTTTATGAGAACATAGTTCATAGCTTGTTTGACATTGAATGAAATTGAACTTACTTTATTTGGGAACTATTGCATTCTACTCTTATTATTTTGGAATTTATTTAACTCAAGTACTTCCTTGCTTAATTTGTGAATCTGGAATCCAAATTCATCTCATAAATTGTAATTGACTTTGCGTACTTTTAGTCTTAAACTCGAGGTTATAGATTGTGGAACTGATATTTCATGGCTTTTTGTTAGCCCTTGTTTCTCGATTAAAGATCAATCTTGTTTTCTATTCTTTTACTAAATAGGTTATTCTTTTTTTGTTAAATTGCAGAGTAATCCAGAAGATCCATCGCTTAGAAATATGTCTCAAGGGGATTCGGATCTTGAATCCATCCAATTTCAAAGTGGTAAATTTTCTTTGCGCAAACATTTTTCTAAGTTTCTTTTTTTTTTTTTTATATATAATGAAAATTTGATGATATTTCCTTGCTCGGGGTTTGAAGAATCGCCTTGCTCGGGGTTTACTTTTGCAGATTGTTTAAGAAATAATTCCGACGATTCAGATGCTAGAGCAGGGTCTACTGGTGGCTCATTTTATTATCATGGGAATTTAGAACCCTCTGCACATGATTGTTCACCGGTCCAAACATCCTCTGCAAGTTTTAATGAGTGGTCTGCAATTTGTCAAGGGACATCATACAGAGAGAGAGTTGAGATTCCCAGCTGTAGTACACCATCTAGTTTTTCTGAGATAGATAGCAACCATGTGGTAGATCATGGAGATAATTTAAGATTTGATCTTGTGGATGATAAAACTAGAGCATTGTTCATGAATACTAAAGAGGAGTTTGGCTACAAAAGTATGTTACCCACTTCCTACTTCAATCTAAACGTTGTCATTAGTTGTGCATTTTGAAATTTTTGCCTATTGCTGTGCCCGAGTTTTTTTTGTTGAAATGCTGACTCTTGTTTACTGAATATTCAGATGCTTTGCTCAGCCCTGCTGATGAGAATACAAACTTAACATTTGGTCAGTATGATCCCTGTTCAGTTATAAGTTGTTACATGAATGGAGATGATGCATATTTTGCTGATTCCTCAATGCAGCACTTGCCTGGTTCCCTAAATTTTATGTTTGAAGAAAGTAAGGAGGGTGAAGTTGTGGAATTTCCCACTGAGAGTGCATGCTCCAGTAGTAGGATAATATTCAATTCTCAGGGTGAGATTGATAATAGGTCTGTGTCACAGCTCTCAATGAATGGTTTCTCTGATGTAAAGAAACTTCATTTTGAAGGTGAAGGGAATGGGCATGTTTTACCAGCCTATGGAAAATTTTCATATACTGCCAGTGATGGACTCTTTGATGACAAAGGATCGGTGCAGCCATTCACTTATTCTCAGCCTTGCATTTCAAATAACGAACAGGCAGTTTATGCAAAGAATGAAGATAATGAACTGATCACATCTCGCAATATTTTCTCCCATTCCGCTGAACCTTTAGATGAAGCTAGCTGGAGAAAGTCTACTAACAGGGTTGCTGAGTCATTATCTCTTGACGAAGCCTCAAAGCAATATTCTGATATTTACCCTTCTATATCAAATCAGGATTTTATGGTTAATGGCAAGGATGCTCATCATTATCATCATGATATTAATCTAAATGTTAGTAGTCAATCTTTCTTGAGTGAGGGACATTTAAATTTAACTTCCCCAGGGAACTATTTTTCAAGTGTGTACCCTATTACTTCAACCAAGATCCAGTTAGGTTGTTTTCAGGATGAAAGAGAGAATAAGTTCATTCCTTCAAGGAGTATGGGTCTTTCAAAAGTCAGTCCTGAATCTATTCATAGCAATTCATCAGATTGCAGATCCCATGTTGATGATGACCCTGATATATGCATTCTTGAAGACATTAGTCAACCTGCCCGGTCAAACCAATCTGTGGTGCTTGTGAAGAAGACTTCAAGTTTGCCGAATACTACATCTAGTACTCAGCTTCATAACTCAGGAATAGGGGGTATCAGGCCCAAGGGAAATGATGAACAGTTAATTTTTCGGGTTGCGTTGCAGGTTAGTGCTACTTGTTTGAGATTGCACTGTTTCTTGCTTTTATGGATTGGTGAATCAAAAGAATTTGGTTAAATTTCTGGGGATTTCGACAATTACAGTGCACTTTGCATAACTGGCTAATAAGAAACTGTCTTTGGCTTATTTTGTATTATATCTTTATTTAGTTATGTGTTATCTTTCACCTGAAAAAAATTGTCATCTTTTAGGGAGTGGTTGAATGAAATAGTGTCCCTAATGTTTTACTGGTCTCTTCAAAAGAATTCTACTTCCTAAACATGCTAACTTATATCTCTGACTGCCAAAAATGTTAATTATTATCTGTTATATAGTGGTTAAATATAATAGGGTCATAATGATATGCCAGTCAGTTTGATGGAACCATGATCTGATAAATACTTCAAAATGTTCTCTTTGATGTCTTTTTTCTGTTGTTTTGGCCTAAAGGAAAAAAATAATGCTTTGGAAGAGAGTGAACTGAAGGCTTGATAAAAGATGATTGTGGTTCCTTCCATTATCAAACTTGTTTAATGAGGGCGTGATCATGAGAGAAGTTGTTTCTTTAGAAGGATTTGTTTTAAAGAGATTATTCTTTAGACTTTCCTCTTTTTGGTTTCTGCCACTCTACTGTTTTGCTTCCTAGTATTTCAATGGGCATTGCCTTTGGCCTGAGGAGCTTTTGAATGAAGTACTGCTGTGTAAACTCTTATAACATGCAATGAAAAATTTGACAAAAAAAACTTGTTTAGAGTATCTCAAAATGCTTCTTGGGTTAATTCAGCTCTGTATCAAATTGGGTTTTGCAGTGTAGATTTCCAGGTGAAAATGGTTTGCAGGATAGATGTTTAGGCTACTTTAATACTTCTGTGTGAGTAAAGCATTGATGTGGCCTTGTATCTGATCTATATTTGTGGCCGCTTTTATTAGAATCAATGTTATTTGTAATGTTTATGGCTTTATGTTTACCTGATTAATAAAATTGGTGTCTCACAGGGCCTTTCTCAGCCAAAATCTGAAGCTAGTCCTCCGGATGGTGTTTTGGCAGTACCTCTTTTACGCCATCAGGTTTGAATTGTTTCATATCATATGTTTTCTTCATATTTACTTTGTGAATGTTGAGCTTCTGTGAAGTTTTGAACTTCAGAGTTGCGAATTGGTATTTGCATAAGGTGAAAATGGCTCCAGTTGAAGATTTCATTTTAAAAGGACATTTAAATATGGTTTTCGAATTTGAATGCCTACAGTGGGCATGACTTCTTTGCTGGAAAGAATGAGCATGGCTAAAATATACTTATAAGGACCAAGTTGGATAAAATTGGACTGACAAGAAGTAGTTAATGTGGTGATTGTTTGCTAACCTCATTTCATGAGAGGTGCAATGCCAATTTTTGAGACTTTTCTTTTCTTTTATTGTTAGATATTTCCTTACCATTCATAGATGCCGTCGAAGAGATCTTAGACAAAGAGCTTGTGTTATTTTGTTGTAGTTTAATTTATGGTACTGTGCTATTTATTAATTATGGTGTTACTGTTTCAAAAATTGTTCTTTCCATGTTGCTTTTCTGATTTTTGTATGCTTGGATAGAGAATGCCAAACTTCTCTTGTGTGTTCATTTATGAGTGTTATGAATCTAGTCCAATTCTTTTTGAATTAATCCTTGGGCAGAGAATTGCTTTGTCATGGATGACCCAGAAGGAGAAAGCTGGCTTACACTGTATGGGAGGAATTCTTGCAGATGATCAGGTCAGTTCCATATTTTGAGGCTGTCATACGCTTGTTAGACACTAGTCACTCATGTTTTCATATATATTATTTCTTGCAGGGATTAGGAAAAACTGTGTCAACAATTGCACTTATTCTTAATGAAAGGCCTTCATCTTCTAATGCATCCTCTCAAGATGTGAGAAAGGTTGAGTTGGAAACACTAAATTTGGATGATGATGAAGAGATGAAGCAAGATTCTGATAACAGTCATGTCATGTCAAATGGTGCTTCAAAGAAAAGCTCTTCTCCATCAGGGCAAGCAAAGGGAAGGCCAGCTGCTGGAACACTCATTGTATGTCCCACAAGTGTATTGCGGCAATGGGCAGATGAGTTACACAATAAGGTGACGAAAGAAGCTAATCTCTCCTTTCTAGTGTACCATGGAAGCAACAGGACAAGGGATCCTTTAGAGTTGGCAAAGTATGATGTTGTCCTTACTACATATTCAATTGTTAGCATGGAGGTCCCAAAACAGCCTCCTGTTCATGGAGATGATGATGAGAAAGGGAAGTTGGAAGGTGACCGTGCTTCTTCTCTGGATTTTCCACCAAGCAAGAAAAGGAAATACCCACCTAGTTGTAATAAAAAAGGAGCGAAGGACAAGGATGTTGATGATTTGCTTCTTGATTCTGCTGCTCGACCTCTTGCAAAAGTTGGATGGTTTAGAATTGTTCTGGATGAGGCCCAAAGCATTAAAAACCATAAAACTCAAGTTGCTAGGGCCTGTTGGGGCCTTCGTGCTAAACGAAGATGGTGTTTGTCTGGGACACCAATTCAAAATGCCATTGACGACCTTTATAGCTACTTCAGATTTCTGAGATATGACCCATATGCTGCTTACAAATCATTCTGTTCCTCCATAAAGATCCCGATTGCTAAAAACCCAGCGAAAGGCTATCCAAAATTGCAAGCTATCTTGCAAACAATAATGTTACGCCGCACGAAAGGTACTAGCTGTTTCTTTAGTTTTAGTTGGTCGTGCAGTGAAAATGTGATTCTACTGTTATTTGCATGCAACTAATTGCAACCACTTATTTTAATTTTTTTGTATTCTTTTTGCAGCTACTCTTCTTGATGGGAAACCAATTATTAACTTGCCACCTAAAGTGATAGAACTGAAAAAGGTGGAATTCACAAAGGCGGAACGTGACTTCTATTCCAGACTGGAGTCTGATTCACGTGCTCAGTTTAAAGTATGGTTTTTCTTAGTCTAACTGAATTTAGATATCCACTGTATATCTTATACATTCCTTGTAGCTTTACAGGATATACCTAATGGTATGAATTGTTTATGTGGTTTTATTGTGCTTCTATTTCATTCTGTTTTTATTTGCTAATGCTTTAAATCTTTATCAGGAGTATGCAGCTGCAGGGACTGTCAAACAGAATTATGTGAATATCTTGTTGATGCTTTTGCGGCTTCGCCAAGCCTGTGATCATCCTCTTCTGGTCAGAGGTTTTGATTCAAACTCTTCATGGAAATTGTCAATTGAGACCGCAAAGAAGCTTCCCCAGGAGAAGCTAACCTTTCTTCTAAGTTGTTTATCATCTTTGGAACTTTGTGGCATCTGCAATGTATGTGGTTCTTTCGGTTTGTTCCTTTAGTTCGTTTTCATCTACTTTAATAACTGCTTCTCTTTTACAGTATTTTGATTATTTATAATTGCCTAGGCGTGTTTCATTCAACTAGGAACAAATAAGGATTTTAGGAACAATTAGGAACAAATCCACTCTAAAGGATTAGAGTAATCACATAAGGATTCATTCAATTTGGATTAGATGAAATAATTGTTTGCGTATGTTTAAATGCTTCAGCTTGGGGTATGCTGAAGGATCATATTGTGCTTTATGGTGGCTTGTTTTGCCTTTCATGGCTAAGTACCAGAATCATCTATTTTGGCATAATTTCTCCTTTTAGTTATTTATTTTTATTATTCTTCAACTTTTTTAAGTTTTAATCTTCCGGTCTGACATCCATGCTTATGTTTTGTAGGATCCACCAGAAGATGCTGTTGTCACTATCTGTGGTCATGTTTTCTGCAACCAATGCATATCTGAACATCTTACTGGTGATGACAAGCAGTGTCCCACCAAAAATTGCAAAGCTCAATTAAGTGCGTCTTTAGTGTTTTCGAATACCTCGTTAAACAGTTCTCTCTCTGAGCAGCCTGGTCAGGATAAGTCTCTTGATTGTTCTGGTTCAAAAGTTGTTGAGGTAATTGGGCCTTGTTCTGAGGATAGTTTGCATGATTCTTCCAAAATTAAAGCTGCCCTTGAGGTCCTTAAATCACTAGCTAAACCTCAAGATAATAGATTAAGGACTAGTGGCTGCCCAGAAGGTTCCTCTGATCTCCATTCTGCGGATTCACTAAATGGCCTTCCTGATGGAAAGGATCTGGTTATGGGTGAAAGCTCGAATGATTCCAGTAAGGTACCTGGGGAGAAAGCTATAGTGTTTTCCCAGTGGACAAGGATGTTGGATTTATTTGAAGCCTGTCTTAAAAGTTCTTCCATCCAATACAGAAGACTTGATGGAACTATGTCAGTTGCTGCTAGAGATAAAGCAGTGAAAGATTTCAACACCCTACCAGAGGTGTCAATGATTTCTATTTTTCTTTTACCTTTATTATTTTGTACCCAGTCATAGAGAGTGTGATATTCTGGTGTTCAGCAAATCTGCTTAATCATGAAATTCATTCCTTTCGCTTGTAGGTATCTGTTATGATTATGTCTTTAAAAGCTGCCAGTCTTGGGCTGAACATGGTTGCAGCTTGCCATGTACTTCTGCTTGATCTTTGGTGGAACCCTACAACTGAGGACCAGGCAATTGATAGGGCACATCGAATTGGGCAGACTCGCCCTGTATCTGTTTTACGATTAACTGTGAAAGATACAGTTGAGGATCGTATTTTGGCTCTTCAGGTAAGCTTTTCCCCACCCATGCAGGCACAATTGTCTCTTTTTCTCTTCGTGTTTAATTCCATATCTTTATCAAGCTGATGATTGTAGTTGATGCTCTGATATGGTTGCTAGGTGCATAGAAAAGCATTGGTGTATCTGATGGTGTTAATGGTCTTGACAAGTTAACTTTCAGTGTTATAAACATGGGTAAAGCTGCTCATACGCTACGGAGAAAATTTGAGCTTCGTGTGGGCTAAGCCTTGCCTGAATGCTTATCGCATTATCTATCTAGCATAATTCCAATTAAATATAGTTAAAAACTGAGGATGAAACTATTTTAAATTTGTGTGTCAGAAGTCCAGTCATATGGGCAGTGGTTGCTCTTGAAAGCCCTGGCCTGGATATAGTACAACCAGTCAGAAACCTCAATAGCTATTGGGAATATTCATGTTGAAACTAACTTGTGCTTGTTTAATGGCTGTATTAAAATGGTTTCCCAGCATCAATAGAACTTGTATGTTTACTTTCTCCAAGAACTTTATTTTCAGTAAGGGTTTGCTTAATTTTTGTTTTCGTGATTGACAGCAAAAGAAGAGGAAGATGGTTGCATCAGCATTTGGGGAGGATGAAACCGGTGGGCGTCAGACTCGCCTCACAGTAGAAGACTTGGAATACTTGTTCATGGCATGATGTGTCACTTTTATAGCTACATCGGTAATTGGCGTTAGTGAACTGGCGGTGCTTAGACCTGCATCCCAAGGTCCCTTGCATCATGTTGGGGATGGACAGTCGGATCTCCCACTTCTTCCTGTAGAACACCATTTCACAACCCCTCTTCCCTGCCTAGCAGATGCTATGACAGGCAAGGAGCAAGGCTTTCTGAACACACGCTGTTAATTGTAGGAGAGTTCTCATACCACATAGTCACAAAAGGAAAGTTAAATTTATTTTGTTGGTCATTGATAGTTCTCAAACCTCACATCACCTATGACATTGTATATGGATATAGGGATAGGGCTCTTCTAAAGACGGTATAGGGTTGGAACTGGGCTATTCTTTTAGTATGTAAATGATAGGTCCCCTATTTTATTTTTCTTATTCTTTTCCAAGAGATACAGAAACTGAAATTTGTAGCATCATCGGTCAATTTGAGTAATACTATTTAGGGCCATGCAGTGTATTCATTCATTAATGTCAAACCTTGATTATTGCGAATTAGATGCTTTATCCGTGTACTAGTTGTTACCTTTTTTTTATTCAGAATATCCGAATGTGATGAAAGCATCCCAATTCATAGGTCCAAATATTTTAAGCTTATTACAAAGAATATCTGCATATGATAATAGCATCCCCATTCGTAAGTCCAAATACTCAAGTTATTGAATCACAAATCCTCACCAAATAAATCAACTCTATTTCATTATTTATGTTGTTCCAATGAAACAGCGTAAATTAAAGGGGTTTAGATCTTTGTGTTACATCTACCATTCAACCAAGTCAATATATCAGTACGAACAATCTCAATGTTTTCATCAGGTTCACCAAACACCAAGGAATGCCACATCCCTTCATAGATCTTCAAGGTCTTGTCTTGACTGGATGCTTCCTTGTACAAAGTCCGACTCACTTCCGGATCCGTGACAACATCTGCACTCCCATGGACTACTAGGAATGGGATACTTACATCACGCAGTTTTTGACTCAAAAGCTGAGTCACTCTCAAGAGTTCAACAACTGTCCCCAATCTGGGTTTCCCTCTGTATCTGACTGGGTTCTTGTTCCCAACAACCTTCTTTTCTTCTACTTTGATTGATTTGTGCAGAAGATCTTCGGTTGGTACAATGGCTAAAGTGGGCAAGAAATTGGAGATAAAAGCGAGGGCTTCAGGAATTGGCCATCTGGGTCTAACCTTGTCTGAGATTTTGCACATGGGTGCCACCAAAACAGCTCCTTGGAACCCATTTGGATCAGCAAAATGAACCAACAAACAAAGGGCACCGCCCATCGATTCTCCATAAAGGAAACAAGGTAAGGCACCAAAGTTAGGATCTTGCTTGATGAGATTGAAGAAGGAGAGACAGTCTTGGACAACCAAATCAACTTGTGGGACATAGCCTCTAAGGCCTTGAGACCTCCCATGGCCTTCCATGTCAAGGGCAAAGCAAGCAAACCCTTTCTGAGCAAGGAAGATTGATGTGGACTGGAAAGTCCAACTTATATCATTGCCATACCCATGGATCCCAAAGATGATACCACGTGGAGGGGCAGAGAGTGGAAGCCATGATCTTGTGAAGAGAGAGAGGCCTCTTGGTGAAGTGTAGAACGATTTTGACCCTTTGATTCCTTGCTGCCTGTAATACTCTTCCTCTGAGATATCGCCCCAGTAATGAAGGTTTTCTTCTTGTTCCACCATCCTTGGAGAAGAGGATTGAGTGGATCAGATCGTTTTTCGATTGGGAAACGGTTCTGTGGCTGGTCTTTTAAAGAGGTTTCCTTATTCTTGGGTTGGACTAGTGGTTGAGTTGGGCTACTAAGACATAGGCTTTCTTACTCTTTTCACCTTCGCCTTCATGCTAAATTTTGTATATAATTTATACATTTTTTTCTCATCTTTCTGCTATCTATTTTTTTTTTTTGTGATACTTAAGTTACCATAATCAGTATTTTTTTTTTTGAAATACTGAACTTAAAAATTGGTGCTAAAATATGTTTTTTTTTTACCTAAATTTTTTCTTGTCACAAATGATATTTAAACTACATTTTCCTCCTAAATTAGTACTTTGATAGTTAAATAGTTGAGTCTATTTAAAAAAACAATTAAAAATTATCATGTGATAAACAAAAAGACAAAAAGTGAGCATTTTGAGTTTCATGATTTTGATCAAGATTTTCAAATTTAGATCGATTATCAAGCCGATCAAGTCACCACTTCTCAATTTGTGCGGTTCAATCAAATAAATTATTAAACATAAAAATAAAAAAAATTGATTTAACCACTCATATGACTAGTTTTACTGTTTAAAATTAAATATTTTTATTTAAATTTAATTAAAAATTATATAAATATTAATATAAAACTATTTTTTTACATTTTTATTATAAACCATCAATCGACCAGGCTAATTCACCCAAAATTAAAAAAGAGAAAAAAAATTAAATCCATATTCAACATAAGTGAACAAATTTATGAGGCTTGACGAATTACCTAATTCATAGACATCTCTATTTTCTTTCTTAAAGTACTTCTACTTAAATAGATGAATGACAATATCTATTAGTAATATCTTAATCCTTTGAATTATTTTTTTATTCGCATTAAATCTATTATTATAGTCCAAGTTTGAATATTATTTGAATAACATTGCCCATCAAATATCTGAAATCACTTAATGATATCTAAATATGTCAAATTTATTAAAGATAGGAATTAAAATATTATTTAAATATACAATATTCGAATCCATAAAAAAAATTAACCTAATACTGAGAAATATTTTGACGTGGAAAGTAAGAATTTTTAAAATAATAAACTTGGACCAAAATCGAAAAGCAGGTAAAATAGGAGGGTTTTTTTTTTAACATATATAAAAACTCCGGTCCTGTTTTCAGTTTCTCATATAATCTTCGGGGCTTTCTTATACCTTGGTTTATTTTCATTATTAATAATTTTGTTAATATATACTTTTAATGTCTTAATATTTTTAATATTTTTATTTTTATAAATATTTCTTAATTATCATTAGTTAATGTTTTTAAAATTTTCAAAATATTGGATTTCTGTTCAGCATGTTAAATAAAAAATAAAAAATAAAAAATCCAATCTATTCCACTTTTAATTCGATATTTCAACCATTATTTATATGTATTTATTCTCTTTCATCATATTAGCTAGTTTTTTGGGTATGATTCTTAAAATTGTTAAGATAAATTATATATACATACATCCTAATTCATTTGGTGAAATTATAATTGAAAATCTTTTATATATATATATATATATATAGTTAAAATCTTATCAAACATTTTTCATGCATTTTCAGCACTTGCAAAAACTCAAAAACATTTTCTATGTGTTTCATAATATTCTAAATGTTCTTTAATTAATACCAAAGTGTTTAAAGGTGTATAAAATGTTTTCCAATGCATTTTGGTAGCCAAGTATCGATACTTAGGGTTTTATAAGTCTATAGCTAATAACACTTTCGAAAAGAGCATGATATTGAGACTTATCAGGCAAGTCTTGAGACTTGGGTTTGCAAGTCTTGAGACTTAGCCTTTCAATGGCTACATTTTAGCCGAGTACTAATATTTCCTTGATAAATATCGAGATTTAAGTTGTGTAAATATTTTTCATTTGAAAGATTAATGCTTGCAACGGTTCCAAAATGCTTCCAATGATCATAAATGTTTAAAAACTTATTTCTTGGTATAAATACTCATCAAGAACACTTTAAGACTCAATAGAGACATATCCAAGCATCAAAGTCAAGAGAAAAATCTCAAATTATTTGTTCTTTTATTTTCTCTTGTGCATATCTCTTAGATCTTTTATCGCTCTCAATTCATTTATTTGTTTACTTTCTTCCATATCACCAATTATAAATTGGAAGGATTTTAGTTAAGCCACAAAAACTAAGAAGGGTTTTAGTTTAGTCATAAAAGCTAGGGGAAAAAGTTCTATCTAAGTCTTGATGAGAAAAAGAAAATGTTGTAAATGTTCTGTCTTTTCCTTGAAAGATTTCAATTCTAGTCGTGAATTGGGATATCTTTAGTGCTGGAAAACTAAGGTAGTAGAGTGATCGTTTCCGGACGTACCAACGTCCAGAGCAAGAATCCTTCACAATATATATTAATTAGGTTGTGTCCTCAAGTATACGTGTTATGTTGTAATATATTTACAATGAAATATATGCAAGAGAGACGAGCATTAAATTAATTCTAACCTAAGCACAAATAGATCTAATTAGTACTTTAGATAAATTATATTACGATGAAATATAAAGAGAGATCTTTGGGCTTTTTATTAATAATAATAATAATAATAATAATAATAATAATAAAACAAAAATAAAAAATAACGAGAAATCGAAGAATAAAATATGTCAAATCTAAGCATGGGTGATTAGCTCGCTTTGATAATAATAACCAATTGTCGCTTCAAGTTTCTTGTTCAATCAACTAGTTAATACCCTAGCAGGATCTTCTGATTTTCCACTAAGATAACGAGTCGATAAGAACTACTTTTCTCTCGACCTCACAGTCTAGATCGATTCAGGGTTAAGGTGTTCATGGATAGGTCATACCAATTTTGGATTAATTCCCACCTTGATGATTTCCTAGGGTCATCAAGCCTAGGATTTAAGTTCTTCCTCTCCCAAACAACTGATCTTTTAAGAAAACCTTACAAAACAATTAATTAATCATACCTCCACTCGCTAATCCTTACAAGAGAATTAATTTATATAAAATAGACATGAACAACAATTCAAAAATATAAAATTTAAAATAAATATGAATCATATAGTATATAATAAATTAATAGTATATTATATGTATATACAGTAACGATTAAAACATTATAATATTTTGTAATACTATATCTTTTATTATATATTATTGTTTATATATGCATCAATAATTAAACATTATAATATCATATTTTTTTTATTATAATCTATATTATAATAGTAGTTATATATGTATTAATATTTTTAGTAATAATTATATATTATTATTATTTTATGTATATTGATTTATTATACAAATTTATTATATTGATTTATTATCAGGTTAGGTAGAGTTTTTTAATGTGCTTAAAGAGGCTAATGAATTTGCTGATTCCTTGACTAAATTGTGGGTTTGAAGGGGGAACTGTTTAGTTGCCTGGTCACAGTGGTCCTTGATATTGAACAAGGTTGGATTTCAATTTTCTTTTTAATGAAAATTTGTTTTGAGAGAGGGATTTGGCTAAATAATAATTTTTTTATATTTAAAAAATCATATTTAAAGTATTAATATAATAAATTAAATACATTATTCTTCAAATATTATAAATTATGTTTGCGATTACTTATTAAAAAAGTTGTAACTGGTGTCATGGAACACAATTTAGAACTAAAATGTTTCTATAACAAATCCAAAACGTAACTAAATCGAAAAGATAAAGAGAGAATCAATAAACAATATTATTAGCGCAATTCAAACTTATCAATCTTAAGTTTGTAAAACTTTATTCAGAAAATAATTTTATTTAACAATTCTTTCGATATAAATATTAGCTAAAATCCAACCTAACCTCTCTCAATGGATAATTACAAATCGTTGTCTCCAAATACATTAAAAAAAAAAAAAATCCTTAAGCAAGGAGTGTCTAACTACGCTCCAAAACAACTAATGAGGAAGTCAACTAGCAGTCGATTTATAGGCTTTAAAAAAATGATCGACAACCCCAAAAAATGAATCTTTATCATCAATCTGAAATGATGTTTTTATCCTCATATTTATCACATAAATCTTTTCATTATATAATTTTTCAAGCATTTTAAACTACTCTTAAAAGATAAGATAATGATCTTCAATAGTTCAAATCCCTCTCCTTTTCTTTCAAGTCAATCGAAAAGACAAGAATGACCATTCTACTGAGTAGAACAAAATTCCCCTTTTATTTGATACTCAGAACATTTAAAAATAACCCGACACTAATTATATAGTAAAAAATATCAACACGACTGCTGGTTGCTTGAAAGAGAATGTCCTAACTATTGTTGTAACGTAAGATGGACTAGACAATCAAATTCCCAACACAATATACACTTATATATATATTGTATTTGTTAAGTTTAAGCCATTAAAATAATTATATTTTTGAACCCAACGACTGGTTCTAGTGGAAAATAGAATGATGTTTATCTTAGGAGATCCGGGTTGGAGCACCTGTGTGTGTAAGGTGTATATGTTGTCAAAAGATTAAGAAAATATGAACAGATACTACCATGTAACCACACCAGTATATTAAAAAAAATAACTAAACTTTACATTAAATTATTTAACATTATAAAATAAAAAAAAACCATAAAATCATTTATATTTAGAAGAAACAAAATAAGTAATGTCCCATTTGTATTAAATATGGTATATATATATATTTAAAATTTTCAATTTACAAATAAACTAATGTAAATATGAGTTTGATAAATTTAAAATATAGAAAGTATATCCAATTAAAAGTTTTATCAAATTTATCGCATTAAACTACACATTAAATTTTACTGGCTTACTTTATTAGATGATTAGGTTGATCTTTATTGCCGAACCAGGGGTCTGTTGGACGTTCACAGTAAATGGTAATATGTAGATTATGAAATGGACTCATAGGCTTTAATCTTGCTTGGCTTACTTTAATAGAGATGAGGTACTCTCGCTTAGGGTATCTAAACATAATAATGTTAGTGGGTTTGGTTATTAATCAGATAACAGCAACTGGCTCACATATATGTAATGAATGCTTAAAAAAGAATTAGAGCATGGATCATGCATCTCAGATATTCCTATCCATGTTCAGATAAGGTCAAGTAAGTGTTTGGGAAAGCAAAAGTAGTTTAGTGGATGTAGAAAGAAACCTTGAAAAGCACAAAGCACTGACAACCGAAATTTTATATTCATATATAGATATATAGGTGTTGGCCTCATCAGTTTGGCTGCAGTTGTTCAAGAATGGGGGGCTATGCTACCCAAAAACTAATGCTCCTTTGGAGTCGTATTATAATTTGGTTATTTAGGCACACTATGAATGCTAATTTGCTTAGATTCAATTTAATAAATGAGAAATGCATTTTAATTTTTTGATACATTATATTAACGGAAATTCAGATGGAGAGGAGAATGATGTTTCAGTCCAAAAATCAGAGTCGAAGATCCCACCCAAATGAAGTGTTTGAAATTACTTGAATCATAGATATTTCGAGTTGAATAATGGGATCGAATCCTGAATCAGATTATTATATATTTTTTTATAGTTATGTAACATAAATATATGTTTTTCGCTTTCGCAAGGCTTCAGTACATGTATATATTTACTAATTATGTATATTTAAACTTTAATGTATTTAGCAGGTGATAATTATTAGGTTTTTTATTTGAATTTTTTCAGGTTTGAGTCTTTCTAAATTTAGATATTTTAGTTTAGGTTTTTTTTCGAATTTGTGCGCTTTCAGGTTTTGGTTTAGGAATTTTTGTATTCTTTATTTTTATTAATGTCCTTTTGGGTTTGAGTTGTTTCAAGTTCGATTTGGATTCAGATATGTTTTGCCTTAGATAATTATATCTACATAACTTACATGAGGATAAATATCAAAACTATACATGAATTTCGGTATAATGTGTAATCTTATACATGCAATTTTGATTTGATCCAGTTCTCATAAATTATAAACACAATTATTGACACAATATAATTTTATGTTTATTTATTGTATATACAAATAATTATATTTATCCAATATAAAAAATAATGTGATATATTTATTTTTTTAAATGTGTATAATTTAATCAAAATAAAAGTTTCAAGTATATAATTGAACCACAATAAAAGTTTCGCACGTATAATTATACTAAATTAAAATTTATGTATCAAATTACACATTAAATAAAAGTTCATGTGCAATTTTAAGATTTGTCTCAAATGTTAACATCGAAATGTAAATAATTAATTTGTTACCATTTTTAGGTGAACTTTGTTGTAATATAAATTTTATTATATATTTTAATAAAATCAACATTTATTCTTCTAACTTATTAGCATAATGATATAATATTTGTTATACCTCCACTACACATTTTTTTACGTGTCCCACAAAGGTGAACTTCTTGTTGAACGAATGGCGAATCTCATATCATGGTATAACGGTGAATTTGCATAAGATAATCTTTGTTGGATATACATAGAACACATGTAAAAATTTAAACTCATTGATTACCTAACTATCTTAAGAAGCTATATCTTAAAACATCACATTACCGTGACTATAAAACAAACAATATATGATTTCATTGTCAGCAGACTCGAGACATATAAACATCTTGGTCTCCTGGTATATAACAACTGACGAGTGGGATCTAATTCTTCACTTTTTCCCTTCAAATTCACATCACCAAAATACCCTGCCAAATTTCAGTGCTGTTCACTTTAACCCAAAGTGAGCCACCACCCAAACAATCCTTTCCTTTCCCTTGTTAATCATACTAGTCAACAATATTAAATTATTATATAAAATTAGTTATTTTAAATAATTCATTAAAAATACGATATATTATAAATTAGTTAAGCTAATATTTAAAATATTTTATTAGGTAAACTTGAATTTCAAGTAATTCATTATAATTTATATTTACTATGAAATAAGCAACTTTTAGTTTTACTGGGAATAAAATAAAACAAGATTTTTTTATATTTGTAAAATGAAAAAAAAGTGTATTAACTGGACATTCAACTTTTATTATTAAAGATGTTATGATGTGAATTAATATGGAATTTGAAATGATATAATCCTAAATAATATAATTTTAAAGTGTTAAAGTTAGAATTGTTTTTAATTTAGTTGTAACTCATGAAAGAATAAGTGAAAGAAACGAAAACAAATAACCACAAACAGTTTGATTCAATCAACTTATATTTATATTTTCAAGGATCAGGTAACCCGCTTAAACAAAAATTAATTATAACTAAATATTAAAATCTTAAATTCGAAACTCTAGAGCTTAATCTCGATCATTTAATGTAATTAAGTTTTTGGTTAAGACATTTTGTAATTGGAGAAATAAAAAGTTGAGGTAACATGATCATTTAAAAATATTTTTACTGGTTGTTAAGTTCTCTTATTTCTTCAATTGTACAATGTGATCTTTTCCTTGAAAAAAGCTATTTAGTGTAGTTTTTAGTTTTTATACTTTCCCTCATTTGTTTTTATTAATGTTTAGCGAGAGATCTTTCTTGATCATATACAAATATTTCTTATATCAAAACCATCCAAATTAAAATCTTGTGTGTTGGTTTAATAGTCAAGAGTGTTCATTGTCCTAGGTGTGGTCTGAATTCGAGTCGTATCAATCGCGTTGTTGTTAGGACTTTATCCTCCCTTATAATTCACCAAAAAAAATCATCCAAATTAAAATTTGAGTTATGTAATACAAATTTATGTTCTAAGAATAAAAAAATAAATTAAAGCTACTAAAATGGGACAAGAAATTAGGGAGAAAGAACTCAAATTTTAGGTAACTATAGCACATAAAGTTTGCGTGTCATGATGATACTCCCTAAAAATTACTGTTTTGTTGTTATAAAATATATACAAAATTCAATTTTTAATCAGTTTGTTAAAAATATTAGAATAAAATTTTAAAAAATTAAAGCTAATAAAAATATTTAGTTAAAATTTGATTATTTTATTTTAGTACTAAATTCATTTTCATGTTAGTTTGGAGTTTAGGTTTAATCATATTTTTAAGTTTGGGATTTTTTGAGGTTGATCTATTTTGGTCTTGAGCCATTTTGAGTTCAAGCCATTTCAAGTTTGAGTTTCTTTAATTTAATTTTTGACTTTTTGATCAAATCAATTTTGAATAGGTTCGGGATCATTTTGTCACATCTACATTTTTAGAATCCTTGGAGGATATATGCTTGTGACTTGATCCAAATTGTTGGATCGTTTAAATGTTTAAATTGCAGTGTCACTGATGGCAAATTGATTAGGCACCTAGGTTGATTTTTTGGGGATGTTTTGAGTATATTTGAATGTGTTTTGAAGGCTTGTAAACATGTGTTTTTAGTATGTCTTGGCACTTAAGCAATTAGGTTGTAAATGGCTTGTTTTAGGGGCAAACTTAGTAGCACATGACTTGGGACATGGGTTGCCACACGGTCGTGTGTGTCATTATTCTAGGTGCACATTTCACATGGTCTGGCACAAGGCCTGCGACACGATCGTGTGACCCAAGTTAATAAGTTACACGGGCGGACACACGAGTTGAGACACAATCGTGTGTCCCATATTTTGAATGTCCACACGACCTAGGCATTTTCACATGGTTTGGCCACACGACCGTGTGACCCTTGTTTTGAATTTTTTTGAGTTTTTTTTAAACTTTCTGATTTATTTCAAATTGGTCCCTGATTGTTTCTAAACTATTTTTAAGGCCTCATAGACTTGATTTAAGGCTTATAAATGTATTTTTACATTGATTGACATGAATTGTTCAATGTTATTATTTAATTTGTAAACTTGATTTTGTTTGAAGCTAAATGTTCTGAGTTATACTGTAATACTTTGTAACCCTAATTCAATGACGAAGACAAGTAAAAGGTGTTACATTTAGTGGTATAAGAGCTACGATTTAATCGATTCTCGGACTGAACGTAGCGTGTTTGAAGTTAAGAGATTGATATATATATATATATATATATATATATATATAGAGAGAGAGAGAGAGAGAGAGAGAGAGAGAGAGAGAGAGAGTAATTGATACACAATAGATTTTTTTAGTTTCACAATTGGAGTTAAGAGATTGATAAGTGTACTTAATTAATATTTTTAAAATAATAAAAAATATATAAATGAGACACATGATGGATTTTAATCTTACTTGTGGAGTTAAAAATTTTGCCGCTTGATTATCAAATAATAATCCATATATACAGCTAATCCTCTGTAAAACAATTCCATTTATTTGTCGAAATTTTGAATGTTATCCATAACAGCATTTGCGATTTAGGTTATATTTTAATTTTTTTTAATTTCAAAATGAAAAACTATATTAATAATATTAACTAGTATGATTTAGTTTGTATCTTAAAAAAAAGTTACAAACGTAATTTCATTTATTATAAATTATTTTATTTAATAAAATATTATTAATATATATTTTATATAAATTTTAAACAGAAATAATATCTTTAACTAAACATTACATTATTATTTTTATTTCACTTAGGAGTGAAACTAATTCTACTAAAATTTAAGATGAGAAGCAGTTATAGAGAATTAATTTATAAAAATATTAGTATCGGGAATGTAGTTTTTTTATTTATTTCACAAGCAATCTTAAAAATTGACATGTGTCTCGTCTTTTAATGTTATCTTTATAGGACACTTGTCAATCATTCAATTTTACTTGTGAAATCTAAAAACTCCACGGATAATGTACAAAAAAATTTCACATTCGGATGATTAACAAACATAGATTAGATAAAATACTATGTTTTGTGGGCTTAAGCGCAGGGCTTCACTTTTCTTTTGGAACAAATTGTCCAGATTCCTGGTTAGTGGCAGTGGCTCGATACCAAACAGAATGATTGTTTTGTTTTTTTAGAAAAAGAGCACATTAATTTTTTTAGAAAAAGAGCACATTAAAGGATTTAGGTGGGCATCCATTTGAACAATGGAAAGTTAGGTTGCGATAATATACGAGACAATATGCTTTTTGGGTGCCTTTTTTCTTTTGTGCAACAGCATAATGATTTATATATTCACTCATTTTTCTCATTTTAACTAACTAAAGTGAGTATTTGTCATATTATTGTGGGATTTTTCAACATTACAGCTACCTCAATTTGTTTATGTTTTATTTTTCATAAAAAAATATATTTTAAAATATGGATATATTATCCGTCCTCTAAAGAATTTAATTTCTTAAATATATAGAAAATATAAAAAATAAATTGAATGTATTTATATTACATTACCCGGATCTAAAATATAATGGCCGCACAAGGTTCGCCACAAAGCTCCATCTTTCAACTTTGTGATGATGAGATGCTTAAAAACAGTAAGGACCAAGGGGGCAATTTCAAAAGCCCAAACCCTTTAAAAATCAACTAGTAAAATAATTTCAATCTAATATAATTAATAATTTTACTATTAGATAATAAATTGTTAAACATATTTTACTATCATAATTAGTATGATTAATTAAAATAATAAAATTCGTAAATAATAAGTAATACACATATTTTTAATAACTTTTTATTTTATTAATTTATACTTTTTTATAATTATTAAATTATAATATAATATAAATATAATTTTAACAATTTATTTTATATATACATTTTATTTAATGTCTTTATTGGTAATTCACTTTTTTCACTATTACTCTATTTCATGGTTATTGGAGTGATTGAATCCAGATCTTTAATCCACCAATTATTATAGTATCTAATCTGACCGTTACAGTAATTAATCATACTGCTATAGCTGTTTTTAACCTCATCAGGAACAATCTTATCGATGATTCAAAGGAAACGTTAATCTCATTATTGTAATAACTAATTTTATCAAAACATGAAAAAGCATCAGGAAATGAACAAGGTTCTGGATAAACTTTCCCGGTTGAACTTTTGTTTTTCAAAGTTTAAACAGTTTTGGTTCCATAATTTGAAAATTATAGTCAAAAGAAGTATAAAAGAACCCATAAGGTTGAAAGTGAACAACATTGGTCTGTCTACCATGAAGACTTTTGACTGAATGAAACGTGGATTCATGAATAACCATATCTTTATTTGCTTCAACTTAAAATCAGTATCAGTTTTCTTCTCTCAATATTATGATCTTCCCTCTCTTATCTCTAATTCTATGGGAATTTTTTATCTGTTAATCAGTTTATATATATATATATATATATTAATCCCCAATATGAGCTTTGCTTTCCACTTCATGCATGACAAGACATGTTGGTTTTATATTTGTGTTGTTTCCTTGCATCATGGCTCAATAACAAATATTGCATCACTTTTGAAAAGAAAGTAATTGTTAATTAGAACCCAACATTTTTCTTCGATCTGATAGTGTGATTATTGCTTTAAAGAAAAAAATAATAATAATAAGAGCATGAGGATAGTGTCCATCGTAAATTATTGGGGATAATGATCGACGTAGTTCATGTTCCCATGATTCAACAACCCAACACAAGAGATCCCCATAATTCCACTGTCCCATAAAAAACCACAGAGGAAAACTGTCTAAAAAAGCCGTGTCAGATTGCCATAAATAATTCAATCATATAAAAATCACAGTGCCACCCTATTGAAGCAGTATAAATAGGCATGTGATCTTCTCGGTAGCCATCGATCCCTTCTTCCTTTGTCTTTTATCAACATGGGTTTTGGGCTGAGAGTTGTTGTTTCCTTTGCTTTCGCCTTTGTTTCAACTATTTCGTCACTGCATCAGGTCACAGGTGAAAGACATTGGCGATGGCGTGACGATGAGGGATCCAGTTCCCTGCCAAAACAGGATGATCTTGTTACCAACTTGCCTGGCCAGCCACCTGTGGATTTCCGCCATTACGCTGGCTTTGTCACTGTGAATGAACTCAATGGAAGAGCACTTTTTTATTGGTTCTATGAGGCAATGTCTCGCCCTGACCAAAAACCATTGGTGCTCTGGCTTAATGGAGGTAAAGACTAGTAATGGCTTAAATTATCTTGAAACTCATCAAATTTGCATCTTGGTACTATCAAAGGGTTTCTAAAACATTTTTAGATTGGAATCTTTCGATAAATATATTGCTCGTACTCTTTATTTTTCTTGAAGTATTTGTGTTTGACACAAAGATACGAACACATGACCTCTAAAGATCAACAAATACAAAATCTATATTCAATATTTACACTCAAATCCGAATAACAAGAGAAAAAGCTATCATAAAATTTTCATAATTGTAGCATGTTGTCTCTTAGTGGAGATTATTGATATAATAAGCCTCATTTCCAGATTATTTATTTTTATTGATTATATGTTCTATAATAGGCTGACAACGTAGTTTTTGTTTCAGGTCCTGGGTGCTCTTCTGTGGGATATGGAGCCACGCAAGAGATTGGTCCTTTCATAGTGGACACTGATGGGCGTGGAATTAAATTTAATAACTTCTCATGGAATCAAGGTATAAAGTTCAGAATATTTATAGTTTTGTAGCAACTTGTATATTTTTAAAGACGCAATTATGTTTTTTCTTTGTTCATTTCTTGCATGTGAGAACCAATTACGAGTATATATTTAAATTTTTTTAGTATTTTCATGTATTTGGAATATCTTTAAAAAGTTATCATTTTATATTAGAAGTGAGAATGAAAGCAACAAAGCATCTTCATCTTCATCTTCATTGTCGTCATCATCGACATCATCATTAAAATATCTGTTATGGCATCAAAGATAATTCATATAAAATCAATTCACCTACTTTTCGGGTTGCTATCAACTCTGTATATGCTGCTCTCTCCATATTCCAACATACCATTATTAGATAATTTTTTAATGTCTTTGCTGATGCAGAAGCCAATATGTTATTCCTGGAATCCCCAATTGGAGTTGGATTTTCGTACTCAAACACTTCCACCGATTATGATAATCTAGGAGATGAGTTTACTGGTGAGTTTAACACAATGATAGGAGCTGTATAGTTATTATAAGATTATTCTTGTAGCTAATGTGTGCTTATTTCTACTAATACCAGCAAATGATGCATACACTTTCCTGCATAAGTGGTTCGTCAAGTTTCCAGCATATAGAACAAGAACTTTTTATATCGCTGGTGAAAGCTATGCAGGTATTCCCTCTTTAATAATTACATTTGCCTTCATCTCAAGAGATTGACTCTTGATTGACTTTTTTTTTACGAAGGAAAATATGTGCCAGAGTTGGCTGAACTTATTTATGACAACAACAAAGACCCTTCACTTCGTATTAATCTCAATGGTATTTTGGTACGTTCATATTTTTAATCTGGTCCTATATTTTCCCCCACTTAACTATTTTTTTTGAGAGGGCTGAAATTTGGACAGTTGGGAAATCCTGAAACATATGATGCTGAGGACTGGAGAGGTATGGTGGATTATGCATGGAGCCATGCAGTGGTATCTGATGAAACTCACAAAACCATCACTGAAACCTGTGATTTTAAGAGCAATGATACATGGAGCAATGAAGATTGTAGTGAAGCTGTTGATGAAGTGCTCAAACAGTACAAGGAGATTGATATCTTCAGCCTATACACCCCCTTGTGTATTGCTGAGACTGCAAGTTCGGTTGACAAATCATTACTCCAAGTCATGATGAAGCGAAAATCCAATATGGTGATCACATGAATGTTTCATTTCCATAACTTACATTCCCCTTTATTCAATATTTATGGTGGTTTCATGGATTTTTTTTTCCCTTACCAGATGCCAAGGATTTTGGGTGGTTTTGATCCATGCCTTGATGGCTACGCAAAGGCTTTCTACAATAGATTGGATGTTCAAAAAGCTCTCCACGTTAGTGATGGTCACCATCTTAGGAACTGGAGTATTTGCAAGTAACGTATAATGTGATGATGATTCTTTAGAACGGGTTTGTGGTTTTGTAAATGTCTAACTGAATATTGGCATTGCCTTTGTATAATGCAGTCTAGATATATTTGATGGTTGGGCAGATTCAAAGCCATCAGTACTGCCCATATACCAAAAGCTTATTGCAGGAGGAGTTAGAATTTGGGTTTACAGGTAATGGAACTCCCCATGCTTGTAATAGTTTTGTAGAGTCGACTGTTGATTGTGTGTCTGATGTTAATGATTTAGTGGAGACACGGATGGAAGAGTTCCTGTTTTGTCCACACGATACAGCATAAGTGCTTTGGGATTGCCCGTCACTAAGGCATGGAGACCATGGTACCATGAGAAACAGGTCGGCGGTTGGTTTCAAGAATACCAAGGACTTACGTTCGCAACATTTAGGGGAGCTGGGCATGCAGTGCCATGCTTCAAACCCAGCAGTTCACTGGCTTTTTTCTCTGCTTTTCTCCAAGGGGCATCCCCGACTTCCTCCCGGTGAAGTGTGTTGGAGGATTTTTAGCTGAAATTAGAGAATAAGAAGAAGAAAAGCAAGGCCCAGGTGTCAATTTATGAATGGCTATTACTATTGGACTGCAATAAATAAATAAAAAAGGCAAATGAAAAAGAATTCCTATTTCTGATGTTTGTGGTAGCAGATGTAAGGCATTCCTTTATTTTTGCTTTAATAATTAATATAAGCTGTCCCTTTTTCTCTTAATTATATATCATAAAAATCAACATTTTCTGTCAATACTATTTTCTTTTTAAATTAAAGTTACTAAAATTCGAATCATATATAAGAATAATTACATACGGAAGAATTAATATAAATCCCTTATTATGGACAATTGATTTTTTTTCTTTAAACAAATGTTTCGTGTCTAATTTGGTAGTTTACCAATAATTGGTATAGAATAATAATTGGAAAGTGAATGATTCTTCATCAGTTTCTCAATTTGTTTTTGTTTTAAGAATATTTCATAATAATAAATAATTTCACGAGTCTATTTAAATTTTTATTGTCTTAAATTTTATATGTTATTTGTTTGTTTTTTCATTGTTTAATAAGGTTTCAGTTTTAGAAGTTTTTTTATTTGTTTTTGTATCACGCTTTTTAGTATTGTTTATGCATGTAATTTTAATTTTACAAGTGGTTTTAGGGATGATTTTATTGTCATCCTTTCTAGTTTGGTAAATACTTAATTGTTTTGTCGATTTTTGCTCGCCGTTTTGAACTATTCGGGGTTGATTTCCTTATTATATTAAGCGCTTGCAATCACTCCAGATATGTCGTACTTGAGTTATGACAAAGCCACTTGTCAACGTATCAAAGTGTTCTATTAATGTTGAGACTAAAACCTTTGTTGTGTTAATGGAACTTGTCTTTCATCATTTAAAACGAGTATTTCTATTTTTTAAAATTATATAATTTCATTCATTGAATGAATTAATGAATTTACTTTTCAATAATAATAATTGGTAAAAAACATTTTCTTAACCAGTGTTTTATTTAATCACGTGATTACGAAATCCAAAATGTTAAAAAGGACAATTAAAGAAAGTCGTAGAAATGGGCTTCGGCCCATGAAATATGGTAAACCCATGAGCCACATTAATTTAGCTACAAATTGGGTGGCTCTCAACGAATCAAAATTAAAACTTAGAAGCCTAAAAGCACTTAATTAGATTATTTACTAACATTTCAAAAATATTATGATTAAGAAAGTAAAAATAAAATATTATAGATACTTTATTTTGAAATTTTTAATAGCTTGTTTACATAATAATATTTATTTGTTACAAATTTCTAATATTTTAGAAATTATAATTGAGAAAGTAAAATCATTCTTAGCAAGTTACATATTTAAATTTAAATGTTTAAAAATTAAAAATAATAACAATTATACATTTACGTGAAAATTTTTAAAAGTAAACTATTTATCTAATAATTTATAAAAAAAATTAAAACTTTATTTAGTTTTAAAATTATTTATTAGTATATGATGATTTAATAATATAATATAGAGTGTTTTAAAGTAATTTATATCAAAGTTAAATTGAAGCATTTCAATATATAAGAGGATCGGACCCCTAAATTAAAGATCCTTCTAGGATCCTTTTATTGTGCTATATTGTACAACTTGCTTATTTTATGGGAAAAAGAGGAAGAAAATAATAAAAAATAGGATCTTTTTCTGCACCATTCATCCTTTTTCAAATAGATTATTTGAGTATATCTACTCGGATTTTTTATGACACTTTTCTCCCTATCATATCCCTTACTATAAACTTGGAAAATCATGATTGTATTTTGTGTTTCAAAATTAACCACCTATGTGTTAAAAAAAAAAACTTTAACAGCTTATAAATTCTTAATTAGATAAATTTTGTCTGAACTCTAACATGTACGTGTATTTAGTTTATAATAGATGCACCCGATTCTTTTAATTATTTTCCAATAATAATTTATGAGTAGGGGTATAAATGAACAGCACATTCAATGAACTGTTCGTGAACCGTTCGTATAATGTTCGTTTATTAAGCTAAATAAACGAGTATGAATAAAATTTTTGTATCCGTTTAATAAACGAACGAACACGAAAAGAGGTGTGTTCGGTTCGTTTATGTTCACGAACAAGCTTATTTATTTATTAATGATATGTTCTTATAAGAATATTAAAATAATATTTGTGTATATGTATTTATTTATTGTTTCTTTGTTTATTATTCATTAATATTATTTGTGAACATGTTCGATTAAGTTAAATGAACATGTTCGTGAACATTAAACAAACGAACATGAACCAAAAATTTGAAATTCTTAACGAACATGAACAATTTAAAACAAACAAACACGAACAAAAGTGTGTTTGTTCAAGCTTGATTCATCTACAGTCCTATAAATAAGATACTAAATTATCAATTTTACCAACACAATCAAAATCTAATTAACAAATTTATTTACATTTTTTATTGCTTTATCAATAAGTATTACTTTTATAAAAATCATTAATTCAAAATTTATATTATATTTTATACAATTTTTATGTCTTTTACTATGTGAGTGTATTTATAATTTGCCTATATTTAGAGGGAAAAACGGATGTTAATAACTAAGATGTATTAATCGATGGCAAAAAGAAGAAGAAAAAACTAAGATGAATAAATTAGTTTCGCTTGTAATACCCATCAAGACGTTAAAACAAAAAAAATAATGGAAACTAAGAGCTCCAATTCATGCCATGAAGTATAAATTGTTGCCGAGAAACCCCATTGACAAGAGATCCAACGATCGTGCCAGTGTTGAATGGAGCGTTCTGAGGCAACTGATGACTGAGCAAAGAAACGAACGATGAGTTGGTATCATCAATGTAAGGGCCAGCAATGGAAATACTATTTAAATCACCCTGGAATCTGGGTTTCCCTGATTGTGAACCTGTTGAATTTGGTTCATTATTCCAGTACTGTGGACCTGTTATTGCTTGTTTAGCGGGGATTGAATTTGTCGTAGTTGCTGATAAAAACGCCATGGGAAGACTTTGCTTTGAGCTTGAAGAGACTGCGATTTGCGAAATGGTACTGTTTTGCATGCTGTCTCCTGTTAATATCCCTTCATAGCAATTCTCTTCATGTTCTAGCAATGAACCATGATTTTGATGGTTAAAACTTGGCAAGGCTGAATGGTTTTTATCCCTTTCCATCAATCTTTGGTTATTGTTCTTCTTATAAATCCGGCATAGAACCCAATCATCAAGCTAAAGAGAAGACAAACTAGAAAAAATAAATGATGGAAGTCTTGAATATATGGGACTATTAACAGATTATAGATATCTTTGTACGTACCCGTAAAGAAGCTCTCCTGTTGGGTAAGTCAACAATTTGAGCCTTTGAATTAGAATTACTATCGATGAGTCTATATTCATGCATAATCCAATTGGTTTTGATCCCCTTCGGAGGCTTACCTCCATAGAAAACCAGAGCCTTCTTGACACCAACCTTCTGGTTTCCATTCGAAGTTATGATGGGCTTATCGGTCCCTGTGGCCTTCCAATAACCCGAAGTTGTCGCTCTATTAGGCCTTGCTCCGTTCGGATATTTCCTATCTCTTGGACTAAAAAAATACCACTCATGCTCTCCAAAGCTTGCTTTACCTACAAAATATGCACAAGTCAAAGAGTTATGCACCAAGTATTTGACTGAAATATATGATTTGATCAAACCAATAGACATGGTCTAAAATTAAATTTTTAGGCTCTTTATGTATACTTGGAAGCTCCCATGGATCAAACTTGTAAAGATCAACTTCTGCTATGATTGTAACTGGTAGAGGAACCGAAGCCACCTTCCGTTTGAGGTAGTGAACCACTAGCTCTTCGTCGGTAGGGTGGAACCGAAACCCTGGTGGGAGCTGCGGGTGCGGCGAGGTGGATGATGAATCTGTACTCTCCATTAGTTTGCAGTATTTAACATTTTCTCTCTAATTTTTCATGAAATCCATAGAGTTCAAAGAATTGGTAACATGGTAGATGAAAGTAATGAACAAAATTTCAGATTACATGTTAAATATGTTATAAGGTAAGGGGAGGGGGGAACAATGGGTTGGCTGACACCAATGGTGGGATGGCACGTAGGATGTTTCAGTGGAGGGCATGGGTTGGTAGGGACACGTAAGCGGACAAAAGGCAAGAAAATTGGGAAGGGACAGGTTTCTGGGATCGTAGGTTTCCAACTGTCGATACGCTTTCCATGTCATGCTTTTCTTATGTAAGAGCATCAAGCTTAGTTCAAGAAAAACTAATTTTTCAAGAGAAAAAGAGTGTGCAAGGCGTGCAAGCAAGCATGTCTGTTCTTGAACATTTTTCTTTTTTCTTTTTCTTTTCTAAATCTAGTTTAATATTTTTTTTCATTTTATTGACCAATATAGAATTCACCTATGTAACATGCTTAATTAATAAGCAAGTTTATTTTAAGATTGTGTTGTGAATTTTTTTGCATGTATAGTGGAAAGTTTATTTAGATCAACCTTTGGATCGTACCAAAGAAAGTACAAAATCGTTGGGACATAACAATGAAATTCTTTTCAACCTCGGAGAAAAGGACTTTTCTTGATCTTTTTAGATTAGGGGAGTTGTATTTCCATGAAAGGGTCATCAAAAGTATTCTTAGATTTGTAGTGGATAGGGTTCGAAGTAAGCTATATAACTGGGATGCCAGGAAGTTATTTTTAGTTGGGAGAGTTATTTTAGTACAATTTGTACTTTTATCCCTCCCAAATTATTTCATGCAGTCTTTAATGATTTTTAAAGGAGTGTGTGATGAGATTGAGCGTTTGATCAGACAGTTTATCTAGGGTTGGTCGAGTGGGAACAAGAAGTTGACGTTGGTTAGTTGGGATTCAGTCTGTCAACCTCGTTCTTGTGGAAGACTTGGGTTTTGTCGTTTGGAGGATCAGAACAAGTCTTTTTTTTTGTTGTTGTTGTTGAAATTGAGATTTTGTTTCGAATGACAATGCTTTATGGGTTAGGATTTTCCGATCGAAGTATGGTATGAAGCAGAGGTTGCCAGAGAGCATTTTGAGAAGTTCGTGTTCGTTCCTTTGGAGGGCTCTATCCAAGGTTTGGTCTTTGCTTAAAGATAATATAGTATGGTCCGTGGGAGATGGAAGGTGGATTCGTTGATGGAAAGATCATTGGATTGCGAATGTAGGACCTTTGATGAGGCTAATCCCTTCGCATGCTAACTTGGATCCTGATCGTATGCTTGACGAGATCGTAACAACGGACGAGGTGTGGAATCTTGATCGTATGATTCGGGAGAGTTTTAAGAGGCCTAGAGATGAGACTTGGAAGACGGTATGAAAATTTCAAGGGCCGCAAAGAGTTTGTTTCTTTATGTAGCTTGCTTTAAAGCAACGATTGCTCACAAATATGAAACATGTTGGGAGAGGAATGGGTTAGGATCCTTTTTGCCCAGTTTGCAACCATGCCTATGAAGACCTTCTTCATGTCTTTAGAGATTGCTCTGCGGTGAAATAGGTATGGCTGAGCGTAGTGCCTGTAAATCAGAGTGCTAATTTTTTCTCTGTCAACAACTTTGCAAACTAGTTAGTTTCTAACTTATCCTCACATTTAAGGGTGCACTTTGAGGAAGTTGTTTGGCCGCGCTTATTTGGTTTAATATCATAACGTCTTTGAAAGAATAGGAATTTATTCATTTTTCTGAGTTTGACTTGGAATGCTTCAAAGATAATTAAAGTTTCACTATGTTGGGCTCGACAATTTTTGAATGTTCATTCGACTATGATGTTTAGCAAGTGCATTGGAGCTCAAGTTCAATTTTTGTTGGATATTTGTGTTTTTCTACATACTGATGGGGCAGTGAATGTGAGTACAGGAGGCGCATCCGTTGATGGTGTAGTGAGAGATCAGTTTGGAGGTTAGATTGTTGGGTTCGATCATAATATAGGTGTTTGTTAAGTCTTTGATATTGAACTTTGAAGTATCTGATATGGTTTACTCTTGTTACAAGAAAACGAGTATGTTAAAGCCTTAATTTAGATAGATTTCTAGGAGGCGGTCATCACTATTCAAGATGGCTATTTGGGGTATCAAAATCGACCTTGGTTCGACGAATTAAGTAGATGTTATAGTACAAAGAACATTGGATAGTTAGGCATATCCCTTGGGAGAGAAATAAAGTTACTGATCGCTTAGTTAAAATATTTTTTGTTTGAATTGATGATAGACAGAGAATAACAAACGCGCCTAAAAAATTGATCAATATAAAGTTGTTGATGCTTTTGATCATTTAGTTTCATCTTGTTATATTTTTTTATTCAAAAAAATTATAAACAAGGCATAAAGAGAGGCAGAATTAAGAGGCAAAAAGGTTAGTTTATGGATGAATTTAAGAGGATTTGTTGTTGGTTTTAGTTAGAGCTATTCCTTATGGATTTTCATTCAAATGAACAATTTATGTTTATATATGTATATATATTATAGAAAATGATTGGTTAAGTTGGTGTCACATTTTAATTTAATTATGAAATTATTAAAATATTTTTATTTTAAAAGATAATTAATATTATTATAAAGTATTTTTGTTGTTTCACATTTTTATATAATATTTCATAAAATGAAAGAAAACATTATTTAAGAATCAAACATAAGATCAACAAATTCAAATAAAAGTCTCTTGCCACTTCACCTATAATTATTTGTTGAAAAATATTAATTAATAAATTGAATATATCAAATAAAATTTGACTTAAAAAATTTTAGATGCAAAGACAACCCAGTACAAACTATACTCCACATCCACAAAGTCCCAATAGTGACTGGATTGTCTGTATAACGTCCGAATTCCTCTTGATAAAATATTAAACCTTGTTTTTATAGACCTGTTCATGAATCAGGTTATTCGTCCAAGCTTGAAGATCTGCTCGAAATTTGGGAGGGTTTGGATAAAAATATAGGCTCGAAAAATGAGGTTTGAGAAAAAATTTGGATGGTTTAAAATATGAGTCGGGCTTGGGCTTGAACATTCAAGGCTCGAACCTGACCCGACCCGTTTTAATTTTATAATACTTTGTAATATATTATTTTTATATATTATGTAATTTAAAATACATTAAAAATAAAACTTATACTAAATATATAGTATTACTCTAATGTAAACATTAAAAAAAATATTAAGATGACTATATAAAAGTTTTCAATAAATAAAAAAGTTATAAAATTATTAAATATTAAAATAATATAATATAAATATTTTTTAAAAAAAATTTAAAACTAATATGAATGGACCTAAAATAGATTTGGATTAATCTTTTGCAAATATGGACGGATTTGAGTAAAATTTTAGACCCAAATTTTATATCGAATCGAACTTGAATAAATATAAAATATATTAATATCATAATTAGACCCGACATGACCCAACCATGAACACCTCTACTTCTCCCTTTTGATTTTTAAGATATCGCTATATGCTAGAATTTATTGCATTTGACTTTTGTGTATGAAGAATAATTTCTTTTTTCTAAAATATATGATTTTGAAAAATATAAATATAAATATAAATTATTGTCTTGAAAAATAAAATTTGATTTAAGAAATTTTTAGGTGCAAACCCAATCCTGTACACTCTACGCTCCACGTGCACACAGGATTTTAGGCAAACTCCAATAGTCTCAGTATAACGTCCGACTTCCATTCCATAAAGCATTAAACCTTGCATGAATCTTTCGATTTTTGAACGTCGCTGTACTACAATTTATTACATTTGACTTTGCGCGTGAAGAACAAACTCTCTTTTTTCTTTTTTTAATTTGAAAAATATAAATGTAAATTAAGGTAATAGTTTCAAAAATAATTATATTTTGAAGGATGAATAAAATAGTTTTTTAGTAAATTACAATAATAAAATAAATTTGAATAATAAATGTGATTAGCACAATTTGAATTCAAGTTACATTTGAAATTATAGATATTTTTAATCATCGGATTTATAAATAAAATAATTTCAGGATAATTACTTTAAGAGGTAGTCATTTAATGACTCTTAAATAATACTTTACCATCTTTTCTTATAGTAATCATTTTTTCTTCATCCGTTTCAAACATTAAATCATTTTAAGCCTTTTACTTTTTAATTAAATAAAAAAAATATTTTTTTCCTCTCTAAAAGTAATAATATAATTTAATTTTTTTTAACTTTCATCCTTCAAAATTTTATAGTTTTATTTCAGTTCTTATGTAAAATTTTTGATTTCGTCTCCAAAATGATCAAATATGAAATAATGTTTATATAATCTCTCTCATCAAATTTGTAAGTGATATATGTGTATATTTAATATTTTAATAATTTAACTATTGAATTTATTAAAATATTTGCATTTATTTTGCATGTAATTCTTTTAATCAATCAAATATCTCTATCACATTGATCTAAAATATTGTCTATATTAATATATATTTAATGATAGTAAGTTTTTTTACATAAAATGAATGGATAGAAAATTTTAATTTATGTCAAACTTGCATGATTTATATTACTGTAGCATGAAATATGACGCTTGGATTGTTAAAATATTAAATATATAAAAGATATAAAACCACTTAAATTTTAAATGTTGTAAGGAATCTCTATCCATATAAATAAGAAGCTTGTGATCTCTTTTGCAATAGAAAATGGAAGAATAGAAAATCTAACACCAAAGCCTCTCTCTGGAAATATCCCTATAATTTCTTAGCTATTAAATCAGTGGTCAACGCTATTGTCTCAAATTCATAAATATTTAATAGAATATAAATCCTTTCAAAAGAAAAAATATATAAATCAGTCAAAGTTTTATAGACTTTATTTTATTTTAGATACTTTTGATACATTGATAGTATATTGTTTTTTATTTCAAAAATAACTTTGAAAAATTGATGTATCATATTTTAAATATTTATTTTTTAATATTTTACTATACGTTTATAAAATATTTTTATCTGTATCGTGACAGTATATCAAATTATTTTTTATTTCAATTTTCAATGTTTTATTTTGATTGCTCGAATTAATATATTTAATTAGTGATTTATTTTGATTTTAATTTCTTTATAATTGGATTTTAAACATGGAATTCCACAAAATTTCTTCCAGTTTTCCTTTCTTTAATGATTTCCAATTTTTCTATCCATCTTTAAATACAAAGTTTTTTTACATACCAAACTAACTCTTTAATTACAGCATCATCTACCTATTATCTTCCCTAAACAAAATCCAATATTTAATTAATGTGTCAGTACACAGTCTAGAACATAATTCAGATTTTCAGTAGAATCGCACGATATTTTGAATCAGATAAGCTGTAATATTATAAATTCCCGCCCAAAACAATCCCTCTCGAGAGAGAGATGGGACGAAAATTTTCACGAAAGGGCGATGATCGATCGATGCAAGGTCTGGGAAACTTTCAAATGTGAAAGTAAATAAATCAAATTTCTCAGAATCTAAACAAGTATGATGGATGGATGCAAGGTCTGGGAAATTTTCAAAAGTGAAACTTCGCCCTCTTTCTTCCGAAGTCTTCAGTCGTGAAGAAAGACTTAAATATGAGAAGTGGAGAAGAATATTAAAAAACTGCAAATTTATTGAATCTTCAACTTATTACAAAAGAATATTGTCTGTATCCTAATGTATGTTACAGCAGGTTTCCAATTTTACCTGTCCTTTAATTACTTATTGTCAAAGTGAGTAGACCCTTTTGGTTTTCTTACAAAGAAATGATTACATTTGAAATAAAAAAACAACATTAATGTGGTTGAAGGCATCCAGTTTTGCCTTAAAAGAATGAAGCTATCTTCATACTTATATACTATATTTATTCACGACCCTGCAGAATATATGTACTTCTCCTGTTTGAACTCCCAGCTTCCAGCTCCACCAAGTTCTTAATGACAGCTTCAGTTGCAGAATTCAAGAACTCCGACCAGTCCCTACATGCCCAAAAATGAAAAATAAAAACAAAGCAAATTTAGATATTCATTCAATGATTATATAATAAGAGAACAACATTTCATTTCATTTCATAGTTCATACCCTTTTGAAGTGTCAAATGTAAGTCCGACGGTGTATTTGGCCTCCTCAAGAGCCCATTTAAACATTTGCAGTTGCTCACCCGAACGTATTCCATAATCCATAACCTGAAGCTGAGAAGGTTTCACATCACAAAAGATTGGAATAACCCTTTTCTTGCTCTCCATTAGAAGGGCGAGCTCTTGAAGGCAAAAGTGGGACTCGCAATAATTGGGCGAGAAGATTGCTACACCTAGTTTACAATCCCTAATAGCCGGCTTTATTTTCCCGAACAACCGATCACCAGGCTTCATATTCCTACTATCCAAAAAAGGTCTTAAACCCAGCCTGAATAAATGGTCATGAAGCAAACCGGCAATGGTTCTTTTGGTATCGATTCCTCGGTGGTTAATGAAGATGTCACAAAGGGGTCGAGTCTTCGCCGCTGCTTGGATTGAATTTCGGGTTCGAACTTGAACGAGTTTACGGCACAAGTTCTTGGCAGATGAAGAACAGCTCTGCTGCATTTGAGGAGGAGTTAATAATAGAATGATAACAACAATATGTTTGTTTCAAAGGGAAAATAGCTTTGATTCAAATATGTATAAATGGTGAGAGAGATTAGAGTAGAGAGAGACAAAGGACGTCGGTGAGATGATAGGTATTTATAGTAGTTTAATGGGTTAAAATTTGATTTTCAATGGAAGAATAGTATGAATTCAATGGGTTTTTGTTTGACATCATACTGAGTTTAAAACGAAAGCATTCAATCACTTGACCTCTCAACTATTTTCGTACCTTTTGGTATAATCCTTCAAACACGTTTAATATATAATATTTTTATTGTGTTCTGGGTTTATTGACACAGTCTCTCTTATCAAACATATTACGATAATAATTAGACCAAAAATACTAAAAGATGGAATTCACCTTTTTCTTTTGGGCCCTTCGGAAGCTCTTTAAAATTTGACATGCTGTAGGGTATTGGCTCTTTTCCCCTTTCCTTTTTATCCTCTTTCCAATTTTTGGTAATACACGAAAGCGATCAAATCAAATCATAGTGATAACCATTACTTTCTTTCTTTTAAGGTATTCATTAGGCAAGGCATTGATTAAAGATGAAAATATTTTTGTCATCTCATTTATTCTCTTATCTATTATTGATTAATGAGTTTATCAACAATTTTTTACTGCAAATATGCAGGTTCGAATTAAGATGATATTTGATTGAATCAAATCAAATTATATGAAAAATTTTGAATTAATTAAATTGACGAGTTTTATTTTAACAATTTAACTTGATTTATAATCTTTTTAGAATGATTTTTGAATTGAATTGAGTTGAATTGATTAATTTTTTTAGTTAAATTAAAAAAAAAAGTCGACCACATTAAAATTTTATTGATAATATAACTAAATTTCAAGTTAAAAAACATAAATGCCATGTATTTGAAAACTCTTTCAAAACAAAATAAAAGATAATTAGTATGACAAATTTGATTTGATTATTTACTTCTTCAAAACCTGAAATTTATGGTTTTAGATTTTTAATATATATATATATATATATAAAAGATTTTTAGTAATTTTAAATTTTTTGAATATTCACCAAAAAAATTTGGAAAAATATTTTATAATATTTTGTTTTTTTACGATTATTTTGAACTTTTTTTCCTATTTGCAATTGTTAATTGTTCTATTCATTCACAATGTTTCCTACTTGCTATTGCTTTGTGTTTTTTTTTTACAGCTTATGAAGATGTTCCTCCATTTACAATTACCCTAAGTTTACTTTAGGTTATTGTCTAAAAAAGGGGGAGAATGAGCTGAGTTTTTTTTTTTTTTTGGGGGGGGGGGTGGTGGGGCTAGAAATTGATCATACTAGTGTTGGTAGTATATTTGTTATTTGGTTGATGGATACATTTTTGTTGCACATGGAACTCTCTTTTATTTCATGACATAATAAGCAGTCTAATTGGAGAGTATTTATGGAAATTATACTAGCCCAAATATACAAGTCAACTATTGCCTTTATATCAAAAACTTGTTTATCCTTTTATGTATGAGTTTTAGAGACCACAAACATGTTCATTATAGAAATTTATTTGAGTGTAATTTGTGTTGTAAATAAATTGTTTTGTCAATTTGTAATTAGAGTTGATTGTGGGTTGGATCGGGTTTTAACAAAATTTTAGGTTTACTCTCTAGATTCGGGCGCGGCTCGACCCGAATAATGGATCTAAATTTTGTTCAAGCCTGACTTGAATTATAAAAGTCAAACCCGAGCTTGACCCGACCTGTATTAATTTTTTTAGACTATTTTATTATATACAACAAATTTAAAAATATATAATATATCAAATACACTTAAAAATATTTACACAAAAAATACACTTAAAAACATTAAAAAAATAAAAAATAAACAAATTAAGAATAAATTAAGAATTCTTTATATTAATATAGTTACAAATAAAATAAAAAAAAAATTAATAATAAAACATAATTTTTATAATATTCAAATAATATTAAAAAACAGCGAAATAATAGTAAAAACGCATAAAAAATAACAACCAAGCAACAAAAACTATAACCAAAACAATAGCAAAAATAACAGCAAAACAACAATAAAAACAACAACAAAACAATAAAAATAATAACAAAAACAGCACCAAAACAACAAAAAAAACCAGCAACAACAAAAAAACCAGCAACAAAAAAATATATATATTTATTAAAAATGATTAATTTAATCGGGTCGAGCTCAGGCCAAAAAAACTCTTACCCAAGGCCCATTCCATTTAGAAAAAGGGCCTCAATTTTTGTCCAAACTCATTTTTCTGGCCTATATTTTTGTTCAAATTCTCCCATTTTTAGGGCGGACTTTCGGGTCGAGTCGAGCGTCTCGACCCATGATCAGGTCTATTTTTAAGTAAGCTTTCAAGGGAAAAACGTTTTAGTGGGAAAATGAATTTAGATAATTGTATAAGAGTGAGGTTGAAATATGGTAAGTGAGTTGAGCTTAAATCACATATTGTAATGTTGAATTATAATGAATTACTCACTAAATAAAGCCTCGTAGACATAGAAAATTATTTCAAATTGCATAACCATTGTGTCATCTCTTATTTTTACTCTTTTAATGGTTTATAAAATTTGTAGAGGTCCAATTTTAACCGGATCCAGAAAAATAAAATCCAAAAATAAAAATAAAGATAAAATCTTCAAATTAAATCTTCCAATTACAAGTCCAACAAAAATAGGATCCAAATTTTAAAATTAAATTAATTTTGAAAGTCCATTTACAGTCCCAAAATTACAAGCAGACCCAATACTAGCAAGCCTAAATACCCAAATACTCCTAAGCCCAAATTCACTCAAAATATTGAAACCCTAATTTGATTAGGTTTTATTGCTCCAGCCGCCACATACCACATCAGCATCGACTACGTCAGCTCCACGTCAGTTATGTGACCCTTCATCTGCTGACCATTCTTGCTCCTCTGCCCGAAACCCTTCTGTTGCCTGGAGGCCGTTCCTTTGCCCGAAGCAACTTGCTGCTGCCCCTTGCACCGAAATGGCAAGGGGCACTCTCCCCGACATCGGTTTGACCACAGAAGATCGCTACTCCGATGATACCTACAAAAAGGAAAGCAGAAACAATAGCAAGAACAGAGACAGAGCAAACAATAATATTGTGTAATATATCTTGGCTATAGAATCCATTACTTTGAATCTGTAAACACACGAAAAAAACACACAAGAAATAAAAAATTTAAAGCAGCAGATTCGGATACAACCATCAAGAATCCATCGACCTCGTAAGGTATATTATATATATATTCGAAAGCAAGCATATACATACTTTTTATCTGTTTGAAAATAAGTTTTGAAATAAAACGAAAACTAAGAATAACCCTATCCCTTTTATAAATCTAAAAAAAATCTAAACAAACCCAACAATCTTTTTAAAAAAATAAAAGAGGGAAATAAAAAACGAAACTAATAAAACGAATAAAGAGTTTTAAGAAAAAACTACAAAAAAAGATGTTGTTTTGCTTACCTGGACGGCGCGTGTGGCGATCTGGACGGCGGAGGAGCGATGGGGCTGCAGCGAGTCAAAGGGGCGGCGAGGGTCGGAGAAGGGAAGGGCTTTCAAAGTAAATAAAAAAATAAACTATTTTTTAAGAAATGAAATGAAAAAATGAGGTTTTAGAAGTTTTTTTGAAGTTAAATATCATTATGGAAACGATGCCGTTTTGATTAAAAGACTCAAGGACAAAGCGCTACCGTTTCAACCTGCAAAACCAAAGACCCGACCCGCTTCTTTCAGGGATCCGCTCGTTTTCATATCTCGATAGATTTATCGCCGCAATCCTTCGTCTTTTTTTGAGCTTTCAATTTGGTCCCTATTTTCAAGTTTTAATCCTTTAAAATCCACCCCAATAATTTTGTGTTGATTGCGATTCAGTCTCCTCACTATGGATCTCTGCTGAGACTGCCACGTGTATAAAAAATGAAAATTTCTAGCAAAGCCCCTCTTTGTTTTGTTTTTTTTTAAACAGTCACTTTATTTTTTTTATTTAACAAACAAATTTCACTTTTTCTTTTAATTTAATCCTCAATTTTTTTAAAAAATAATAATAATAGAAAATTCCAATTTAACCCTTGTTTTTTTTCAAAATTTGAATTTTAGCCTCGAATCTTTTTATTTTGCCTTAAATTTTATTTTGTTTCAAACTAATATTCAAATCATTTTTTTTAGAATCGACTGTTTTCATTCTTTTTTGCTAAAATCAATTTTTTATTTCATATTATTAAATTTTAAGTCTTTTTAATTATTTTATTACTTATTTTACTTAGTATAATTTTTATTTATCGTTTATTATTAGCACTACATTGTTATTTTGTATGCCATTGTTTTATTTATGTTTCTTACAAATTATACTTCACGTAATCTATTTTTATTCATGTTTTAGTGACTTTCAGTCCTTTCAATTTTAAGGCACATTCATTCAAATATTCTCGTAAAATATTCTAGCTAAATTATATGTTTTGAAAATAGATTATCCTTTTAAGGCAAAATGCTTTTGTTTTGGGGAATTTGGAAGGTAATAACTTAATGAATTGGGTATTATTTTCTTTCAAGCCTAAAATGTCAAACGACCTCTTTAAAATCTATAATGACTATTCCACTTGCAAATTTTATATTTCCACCCATCTTTTACGAAATTATTTTTTAAAAAAAAAGATAAATGTACCTCATTTTCCAAGACTTGTAAATTGTTTCAAATTAAAAAGCAATGTTTATTTAAAGGAAGTTGAGAGATCATGCGCTAACGTGTTGGGTGTGATCTTTCTTTGAACTTAAATAATTGAGAATCAAAATCTATAATTATTCGATATTCTATTGATTTAGGGGATTCAAAAATTGTACCCTAACATGTTGGGGGTAATTTTATTTTGAACCTAGATAATTTAATATCTCATTTTAACATTTAATTCATGAATGACATTTTGAATTTCTACTCGAATTTTTGATTTATCAACAATTAAGACATTAAATAATCGATTAGGTACCAATTTTGGGCATGTGAGGGTGCTAACTCTTCCTTACACGTAACCGACTCCCGAACCTATTTTTCTGGATTTTGGAGACCAAACGTTTTCTACAAAGCAAATTCAAATGTTTTAGGTGATCCAATCACACCTAAATTAAAAGATTGATGGCGACTCCCTTTTCAATCTTAAAAATTATTTTCGAAATACGTTAAAAATGGTTTCAACAGCTTGGCGACTCCACTAGGAACCAATAAGAGGGTCAAGCCGTGAGTCAATTATTTTGGGTCTTTTGATTGAAAATCAAAATTCGAGTTAAATTTAATTTGTGATCCTTGCATTTTATGTTCATTTTTTTAGTTTAATTTGTTTGCTATCGAAGTGAGGGTTTCTTGCATTTGCATTGATCGGTTACTTTACCCCTTAAGTGGAAGTGTGAAACTATGCCTTCGTGAGGTCTTCACCTCCGTGCAGGATAGTGGATCGCTTTCGGGAATACATTCGTACCTATGTTTTCGTGAAGTTTTCACTTCCGTGCAAACATATGGGAAATGTATCCCCCTGAATCGATCTCGTCCGTATGAGCCTATAATGGGTGAGGATAAAGGAATCGGTTGGTTCAGGTACCCATACTTTAGAACTCAAACCGCATGTAGTTAACTATTAGGAGACTATCGAACATCGTGACAAACCTTAGCAGTCACCTAAATAGAAGAGACGTGTTATTATTTTTGCTCTTAATTGTAATTTCATGGTTATATTTTACCCCTATGTTTAACATACTGCCATGTTTTATTTTGTCTTTGTTTTATTTCGTGCATTGCATTTCCATTATAGAAAAGGTGTTGGTTCATACTCGATTACCTAGAGAGCTTTGACATGAAAAACGGGTTTCTTGATAGAGTGGAAGACAACATGACCGTGCGTTTATGGTCCGAAGGGAGATAATGCGAGAACGGAGACAGTTTGACAGAAAGACATCTATCGAAATTTTGGGATCACACTCGAGTAAATGTGACTCAAAACTGTGTGTAAGAGCAAAGGGACATTTGGGGTCAATGAAATGATGAAATGAAGCAAGTGTTTTATAGAGAATATGGAGATTTACCCTATTTGCTCGAGGTAAAAATAGACAAGCACCTCTTTCGGGCTCTCACTCAACACTGGAATCCTGCGTATAGTTGCTTTTCCTTTGGGAGTTTCGACATGATGCCCACAGTGGAGGAGTACATCGCGTTAATCCGTTGCCCGAAGATTCAAGTTGACAAGGTTTACTCAAGAGCTACGTGTGTCCCGACCCTTCTAAAGAGGTTGATAAATATAACCGAGATGAGTGAACAATGGGTGGCATCTAGGATCAAGGTAAAAGGGGATAATAAATGTATCACTTGGAAGAGTTTGAGGGATCTAATATTAGCGCACCCGGATATGAAGAAATGTGTTGCCCTTTTCGCTTTGAGTATTTATGGGCTGGTTATCTTCCCAAAAGCATTAGGGCACATAGAGGATACAGTTGTGGATCTTTTCGACTGTCTTAGTAGGAGCATTACACTTGTCCTAGCAATCCTCGTTGAGACCTTCAGATCGCTAAGTGCTTGTCGGAGAGAAGGCGAGGGAAGGTTCATTGGCTATGCACTACTTTTGATGGTCTGGTTTCATAGCCATTTTTGGAAGAAAAAAAGATTTCGTATAAGGCATTTTCAGTGGATTATTCACCTTTGAAGGAATTTGTAACGACGCAAAAAGAGTTGAATATATCTGAAGAAAAGTGGATGGCAGTTCTTCAAAATCTCTGAGAGGAGAATGTAGAATGGAAGGCATCTTGGCTTATCATCTATGAGATTCTTTATCATTGTGGTAGTTTTGACTGGGTTCCCTTACTCGAAATATAGGGAGCCGTAGGATATGCCCCTCTACTTGTGTTAAGGCAATACAAGTCGAGGCAGTTTATACCAACAGCACAAGGTTTGGCCCAATGGGAGTTCACCTACAAAGGGGATAACTACAAGAAGATGGTTAGAGAAATAACAAATGCATGGAGACAAGTGCATAGGATGAAGGTATTTGTTGTAAACCCGATGACGACACCGGAGTATGATTGGTGGAAGAGTAAAAGAGTTAATGATAATATTCCAGCATCAAACCCTGATAATGCCAGATCATTAGAAGAATGCTTACAAGTAATGTCATCAGAATTGGACATCATAAAGTAGGATTTTGAAATGAAGAGCTTGGAAATTGGAAAAAGGATAGAAGTATTAGAAGAGGATGAGATGAAGTTAGGGTTGGACATAGACATTCATGAGTTAGAGGCTGAAAATTTGAGGAAAGGAAAGAATATAGTCGATGAAGGCTTAGAAGATTTGAAGAAACATTATAAGAAACTCCGTCAATCCATGAAGAACGCTAGGCTTGGTAAAACCTCTGAACAATGGCAACAAGAGATTCAGGAACAAAAAGACCGGGCAGAGCAATGGAAAAAGAATTTTCAAGATGGTCAAGCTCGGGAAAATGCCATAAAGGGAGAATTATTGGAAAGCCAAGTTGAAAAGACTGAATTAAAAGCCCAAATAATCGAGCTGAAAGCCAGAATCGTTGAATTGGAAGAATCTCTGCATAGGCACCGCAACCGAAATTCTATCATAGAACTCAAGACAAGTTAAGCCGAAAATAGAGAGTTGAGGAAAAGTGTGCAAGAACTTAAAACTTCACTCTAGAACAACGAAATAAAGATCGAAATTCTTGAAAGGAATTTGGAAGCAAGTGAATGGCACACTCAACAGGCTCAGAGGCAAGTTAGAGAAAGAGATTATGTCATAGGTGAAGAACTTACACGGATGCGAGACGCGGTTGATCACGTGCAGATGCTAGCCATCGAAGCTAATAAATTAAGCATACAGTATGAATCGAAGTCAACACGAGGACAAAAATTGGCCGAACTTCTTAGGAAAGTTAGGGCTTTAGGCGCTAAGATAAAGCCATTTATGTAACTCGTCCTATGTAAAGAAATTTGTCTTCTAATAAAGTTGATCTAATGGAATTGAATTCAGAATCAATGCCTTCTCTTACATTGCATACATGCATTCATTCGCATTACATTCTCACATTTTAACATAACAACTCTAACTAAATAAAATTTAAAACAGTTAAACCTGGAAACATAAAGAACTCATATCCTTACGATACCCGAAAGGCGATGGATCAAAGAATAGAGAGATTGGAATAGTTACAAAAAGAGATGCAAGAACAAATGCAAGCGCAGCTGCAAGACCAGTTAGCGAGGGTCCAATAGGACATGAGAGACCAGATTATTGAGTCTCAAGGGAATCTAATCAATCGATTAACTCAACTATTGCAAGAAGTAGAGAAAGGAAAAAACCCTGTAGCAAGCCCAAAAAAGGAGAATGAAGACCCCCGATACCCTCTTGGCTTTACCCCAATACACAATCAAGTTCCACCAGAAACGCACTCGCGAGGAGCTCCCATCTTCATCAGAGCACAATAACATCCCATTGGTACCTTAGGCCAAGCTAATTATCCGACTGGATCAAGGTCTAATCCAGGGAAAAATACCGCAAATCCCATCAATCTTGATTTTGACGAAATCATGGACACAGAGAGAACAAAACTGGAACTTTACAAACAGATAGAGGATCGTTACAAGTGGCTGGAAGATAAGGTCAATGCAATGGAAGGAGTTGACACCTGCTGTGAGATAGATGATAAAGAACTGAGCCTAGTTCTAGACTTAGTACTGCCCCGAAAATTTAAAACTCTAGAGTTTGATAAGTACAATAGGACAAGCTGCCCAGAAGTTAAAATGACAGGATATGTCCACCATGATCAATTATTGATCCACTGTTTCCAAGACAGTTTGGTAAGATCCACGGTAAAATGGTACAATTAGTTAAGTCGTGCGAGGATTAGTTCATGGAAGGATTTGGCCCAAGCCTTCATTAAACAGTACGACCATGTTACTAACATAGCTCCTGATAGAATCACCTTGCAAAATATGGAGAACAGGTCGAGTGAGAGTTTCAGGCAATACGCTCAATGATGGAGAGATATGGCTACTCAGGTATAGCCACCATTAACGAAGAAAGAGACGACTATGCTTTTCATCCACACGCTGAAAGCACCTTACCTAAACCACTTATTGAGAAATGCTACAAGAAGTTTCTCGGATATGGTTATGTCCAGATAAATGGTCGAAAGCGTAATCAAGAGCGGAAAGATTGACGCCGGGAAAAGCATAAAGAGATCCACCTCCAGAAGAAAGGATGCTGAGATAAACAATGCAGGCATATATAGGCCAAACTATGCAAAGTCAACCATGATGATGCAATCCAAAACCCCTACGAATAACTACCAAAATCCTCCGAAATTGGAATCAACCTCAAGGAAGAACATCGTAAGAATTCAGTTCACCTCTATTTCGGTGACATACAAAGAGCTTTACCAGCAGTTATATGATCAACATGCAGTGGCTCCATATTATATGGATCCAGTACCACCCCCGTTTCCAAAATGGTATGATGTAAACGCCCAATGCGAGTGCCGTGGAGGAGTAGTCGGTCACTCCATCGAAAACTGTTTCGCCTTCAAAAAGATAGTGGAGAGACTAATTAAGGGGAAACGTATAAGATTTGATGAGCCATCTATACCTAACGTGGCTAAAAACCTTTTACCCGCTCATCCCGAGCGGAGAATAAATGCGATCGCGAGAGTAAAAGGTAAAAGGGTTAAAAATAATGCCAGAGAGGTCAAATAATCTTTGAAATAGGTGTAGCGTCAAATGATTGACAGGGGTAATCACACGGAATGGTGGAGATACGACAATGACAACCAAGAATTATTATAAATTTCATGACATTGAAGGACACGAGATTCAACATTGCACAGAGTTCAAGGCTTTACAAGATTTGATAGACCATAAAGAACTGAAGTTCTTCGAAAAAGAAGAAGAGGTGAAGGATATTTGTGTCTTTGAAAAAAAGGGACAAACAGGCTCGATCCTCCTGTAATAATTATCTCCGCACCCAAGGTTATCGAAACGAGAAAGCAAATGACACCTTGTGTCATTATACAAAAACCTATGTCATTCCCTTATGGGGATAGCAGGAAGGTTCCTTGGAATTACGGGTGTAATATAATAACGCCTAAAGAAGAACAATCCAAAGAAGACATAAGCCTTGTTACTCGTAACGGAAAATTCTATGACCTGAAAGAAAAAAAAAGCAGCTAAAGGAAAGACCTTGACGATTGAACCAGAAAAGAAAGAAACCAGCAAGCTTGAGCCATTAAATGAGCCGGTAGCAGAAAATGAGGCAAAAGAATTCTTGAAATTCTTAAAACATAACGAGTATAGTGTGATGGAGCAGTTGCACAGACAATCAGCACGTATCAATCTTAGCCTTATTGCTAAGTTCGAAAGCCCACCGCAATGTACTAATGATGGCACTCAACGAAATGTATGTGGCTAACGACATATCCGTGTGCAAGTTGGATCGCCTGATTAATAATGTCAATGCTGACAATTTTATTTTTTTTAGCGATGACGAAATCCCGTCTGAGGGAATGGGGTCAACAAAGGCTTTTCATATCACTACTCGCTGCAAGGGGTATACTTTACCCGGAGTGCTCATTGATAATGGCTCAGCTTTAAATGTATTACCACTGGCCACCCTGGAAAGATTACCAGTCGATAGCTTCTATATGAAAACATGTCACAACATAGTCAGAGTTTTGGTAATGGACATTAACCCCTCGTAAAATTATTTGTTAGAAAGATCCTGGATCCATTCAGCAGGGGCGGTACCATCCTCGCTTCATCAAAAGCTTAAATTGGTAACCGAAGGAAGATTAGTTACAATAAATGCAGAGGAGGATATTATCGTGTTCGTGACAAGTGACGTCCCATATATAGAGAGAAATAAAGAGGCTGTGGAATGCTCATTTCGGTCATTAGAATTCGTTAATACAACGTTCATTGCGGAAAGGAGCAAAATCCCCAAACCAAAGTTGTCACGGACTACGAAGATAGGTTTACGATTAACAATTGGAAAAGGGGCACTGCTAGAAAAAAGGCTTGAAAAATATCTGCAATGGGCAATCAATACACCGGCGCCACTAGAAAAATGGGATCGTTTTGGTCTAGGATCAGATATGAAGGAAAAAAGAAAGAGATAGAAAGGAAGCGAGAAAGGAGAAAAGCACGACTAGCCGGGGAAGAGATCAAGTGGGAGCCAATGATCTTTCCCCATATATAAGAGATTTTCGTTTCCAGTGGAATGAGGATTGAAGAAGAGAAGAAGACTGGAAGAGTTATGATAAACCTGGACATTAATGTCATATCTAAGGAAGACGAAAGAAGGAGCTTATCAGAAATTTACCCATACACGCTAGGAAGCGTTCTAAGCAACTAGACCGAAGAGAAGCTCCCTGTAGCCTTTAGGATCTTTTCAGAGTAATACTCAACGCACATCTATTGCTCTATGCCCGAGAGTAATAGAGATCTATTGTAAAGGGCATTTGACTATTATTCGTTATTTTAATGAAAATGCATTTTATCCCATTCAGCAAATATCTCTTTATATTTTTTCGATCCATTCAGACAATTTGTTTACACTTAATCTACACAATTAATCATTCTTAAATTCTGTATACATATACTCATACTCATACCATATAATCATTCTTAAATTTACTCTGTCCTTTAGACTTCTCTCATTCTTTTGACAGATCTTCGGATATCAATGATATGAGCAACGCTATCGCTGACTCTGAGCCTCATTTTGAGCAATATATGTGTCTCGAAGAGCCTCAAGACTTTGAAGATGACCAAGCTAGTAACTTGTCTCCCGATTTGCTGCGAATGATGGAACAAGAGGAAAAATAGATCTTGCCCCATAAAGAGTTAGTCGAAACTGTGAGCATAGGGAATGAAGATGAAAAGAATGAGGTAAAAATTGAAACCAGTGTTTCGGCAGAAACACGAAAAGATCTTATTGAGTTACTCCAAGAATTCAAGGATGTCTTCGCATGGTCTTACCAAGACATGCTTGGTTTAAACACTGACATCGTAGTCCATAAGCTCCCAATAAAAAATGAATGCAAGTTTGTCCAGCAAAAGCTTTGAAGGATGCGACCGGATGTATTGTTAAAAATAAAAGAAGAGGTTCAAAAGTAGTTTGACGTGAGTTTTCTCCAAGTGGTCAAATATTCAGAATGGGTGGTTAACATAGTTCTTGTTCCTAAAAAGGATAGAAAAGTACGTATGTGTGTAGATTATCGAGACTTGAACAAAGCTAATTCAAAAGATAATTTCCCACTACCTCACATTGACACTCTGGTAGATAACACGGCAGGTCATTCACTATTCTCTTTCATGGACAGTTTTTTTGGGTATAACCAAATGAAAATGGATCATGAAGATATGGCGAAAGCTACATTCGTTATGATGTGGGGGACATTCTGTTATAAGGTGACGCCATTCGGACTTAAAAACGCAGGGGCAATATATCAAAGAGCCATGGTAACATTGTTTCATGATATGATGCATAAGGAAATCGAAGTCTACATCGATGATATGATTGCAAAATCACGAACAGGGTAAGAACGTGTAAAGGTCTTGAGGAAGTTATTCTTGAGGTTAAAAAAGTTTCGATTGAAGTTAAACCCGGCCAAATGCACTTTTGGAGCTACTTCGGGCAAGTTGTTAGGCTTTGTGGTCAGCCAAAGGGGAATTGATATCGATCCAGACAAAGTTAAAGCCATACAAGAATTACCACCACCCCGTACGCAAAAAGAAGTTCGAGGTTTTCTCGAAAGATTGAATTATATTGCTCGGTTCATCTCAGAGTTAACTGAGAAATGTGGCCACATCTTTCGTCTTCTTAAAAAACGCAATCCAGGTGTGTGGGACAATGAGTGCTAGAGAACTTTTGACAAGGTTAAGCATTATTTATCCGACACTTCAATCTTAGTACCACCAAGTCCCAACAAGCCGTTAATCTTGTACTTAACAATTTTTGAAAATTCTATGAGGTGTGTACTAGGCCAACATGACGAGACTGGAAAGAAAGAAAGAGCCATATACTACCTCAGCAAAAGTTTACCTACTATGAAGCAAGGTATTCATCGATCGAAAAGCTATGTTGCGCGTTAGTTTAGACTACTCGAAGATTACGACAATACATGCTGTACCACACAACTTGGTTAATTTTGAAACTAGATCCTCTTAAATACATGATGAAGTCGACCGCATTGAATGGAAGAATGGCTAGGTGGCAAATCCTACTTTCAGAGTTCGACATAGTCTATGTAAACCAGAAGGCAGTAAAAGGGAATGCAATAGTAGATTTTCTAGCCAGTAGAGCTCTAGAGGATTATGAGCTAATAAATTTTAACTTCCCGAATGAGAACCTAATGTATATTACAACCACTGAAAAGGGGACCACGTCAGAGCATCCTTGGCGATTAAATTTTGATGGTGCTTCAAATGTCACAGACAATGGAATCAGGACAATTTTAGTTTCGCCAAAAGAAGACCATTATCCCTTCACTAGTAAGCTCGACTTCGATTGCACGAATAACATGGAAGAATACGAGGCATGCATTATGGGAATTCAAGTAGCCATAGAACGAGGGATCAAGGTCTTGGAGATATATGGAGATTTAGCATTGGTAATCTACCAACTTAGAGGAGAATGGGAGACAAGAGATTTCAAATTAATCAATTATCGAAAGATGGTCCTCGAGATGATCAAGGAATTTGATGAGGTTACGTTCCAGTACCTTCCAAGTGAGGAAAACCAAATGGCTGACGCTTTGGCTACTTTAGTCTCAATGATAAAAACAAACAGACCAGAGGATGTGAAGCCCATTCAAATGAGCATTTACGAGACTCCAGCCCACTGCTACGAGATTGAAGAGGAAGAAAAGGATGACCATCCCTGGTATTAAGATATCCTTCAAAATGTGAAAAATCGTAAATATCCGAAAGAGGCCACTGAAAATGATAAAAGGACATTGAGAAGGCTCGTAAATGAGTACGTCTTAAATGGGGAAATTTTGTATAAGAGGAGGAAGGATCAGGTACTGTTAAGATTTGTTGATGTGATTAAGGCAAGAAAAATCCTAGAAGAAGTCCATGAAGGTATTTACGGAACACATGCCAATGAATTCAAGATGGCTAGGCAGATTATGAGATTTGGATAGTACTGGTCCACTATGGAGAGTGATTGCATCAACTATGCTAAGAAATGTCACAAATGTCAAATCTATGGAGATAAAATTCATGTACCTTCGTCACATTTGCATGTCATGACTTCCCTATGGACTTTTTCTATTTGGGGCATGGATGTTATTAGGCCAATTTCTCCAAAGGCTTCTAATGGGCATAGATTCATCTTTGTGGTTATCGACTATTTCACCAAATGGGTGGAAGCTGCCTCTTATGCCAATGTTACAAAGTCTACAGTCAGCAAATTCCTAAAAAAGGAAATCATATGCCGATATAGGATACCAGGAAGGATTATATCGGATAATGCATTGAACCTAAATAACAGCACGATATCGGAGGTTTACAAGCAATTCAAGATCAAACATCATAATTCATCTCCATATCGCCCAAAAATGAATGGAGCAGTGGAGGCGGCAAACAAAAACTTCAAGAAGATCATTGCAAAAATGACAGAAACCTATAAAGATTGGCATGAAAAATTACCATTTGCCCTTCTTGCTTATAGAATTTCAGTCAGAACTTCTACTAGGGCAACGCCGTTCTCACTTGTATACGGGATGGAAGCGGTTTTACCTATCGAGGTGGAGATTCCCTCTCTCCGAGTCTTATCAGAGCTAAATTTGGATGAAGCAAAATGGATCCAAGCCAGATATGATCAGTTGAACTTAATCGAAGAAAAGAAATTAAGAGCTATCCGTCATGGTCAAATGCACCAAAAGCGAATGACGCGAGCTTACAACAAAAATGTCCACCCTAGAGAATTCCACGAGGGAGATCTAGTCTTAAAGAAAATACTCCCCATACATAAAAACTCTCGAGGAAAATGGATGCCTAATTGGGAAGGGTCATATATGGTGAAGAAAGCTTTTTCTGGAGGAGCTCTCATTTTAACTGAAATGGATGGCAAAGAGCTATACAATCCAGTAAATTCAGACTCGGTGAAGAAATATTTCACCTAAAAAAAATGGAGAGGTCAAGGTGAAACCCACAAAAGGGTATCTTGAAACCAAAAGGAGTTTTGAGTTGAAAACCCAAGAAGGGTAGCTCAAACACGAGGCAAAAGTGGTCAATTGTTCCATCAAATGTGACAAGACAGAGAAACTTTACATCTTGGGGCATCAACGAAGTACTCCAGGTTTTCTAGACGCATATCAAGCAACAAAATGAACCTTGGACTAGAGAAACTCATATTTGATATCTAGGTATCTAATATTGTTCTTTGTAAACATTTTGGTCCTTGTAAATAATTTGGCATTTGTTCTTTGGCCAATAATTCTTCGAGCTTTGATTTTAATACAATTTCATTCTTTCTCACACTACCCAAGTATTTTCATACCAAGATAATGGATAATAGACTAATATCACAAAGCATGCAAAGATCTGCGAGTGTTATTTTAGAAATTTCCTAAATAATACAGGGACCCTAAACAGGACGACCAGTTAAAAGAATCAAACCTGAAAAGAATGGATCAAATTGAGAATATTCTGCTAGATCCCATCGTAGATTTGAGAAGGCATAAGGAGATAATCCCAAAACAAAAGAAATTAATTTTGAAATTAACATTAATCATGCACATTCATATAGTTAAGAGCATTTGACTCATCCTGATCATGACATCCTGGCATACATAAAGGCCCATTAAAGCATATTCTACAGGTTTCATTACCACAAAGCATGAAGGGAAAGATTTAAGCCGCAACGGTGAATCTAGTACCACGAAGATGATAGAGGGAAAGATTTAAGTCACAACGGCGAACCGTGTACCTCAGAAGCATGAAGGGAAAGATTTAAGCCGCAACGGCGAATCCAGTACTACGAAGATAATGGAGGGAAAGGTTTAAGTCGCAATGGCGAACCTTATACCTCAGAAGCATGAAGGGAAAGATTTAAGCCGCAACGGTGAATCCAGTACCATGAAGATAATGGAGGGAAGGGTTTAAGTCGCAACGGCGAACCTTGTACCTCAGAAGCATGAAGGGAAAGATTTAAGCCGTAATGACGAATCTAGTACCACGAAGACATTGTAGCCGCAATGACAAATCTCATACCCTAAAGCCAAAAAAGAGCAGATTAAAGCCATAACGATAAATCTTCTACCTCGAAACTACAGTAGATCATATCTCTCTGAAATTGTAGTAAGAGCAATATGAAACTTCAACATCAAACCCTATCTACCTAAAGTTGCAGCAAAGTTGGATTAAAACTGCAATAATAGATCTTAGTGGAATGAAGTGGAACTACAGTAACAAATTTTATCATTTTGGAATTATCCTGAGGCAGGATGGAATAATGACATCAACTCCTATTTTTCTCGAAATTACAAAGAAGCAGATATAGTATAGCTGAAGTGGTCAATAGTGGGGTGGAGGCTCTGCAAGATTGGACAAAATTGGTCCTCCTTCAGTCTTTGCTTAGTTCCTATTACACAGCAACGAGCAAATAGGGTCAGCTATAGAGGCCCAATTTTAATCGAGCCCAGAAAAATAAAACTCAAAAATAAAAATAAAAATTAAATCTTCCAATTACAAGCCTAACAGAAATAAGATCCAAATTTTAAAATTAAATTAATTTTGAAAGTCCATTTACAATCCCAAAATTACAAGTAAACCCAATACTAACAAGCCCAAGACCCAAATACACCCAAGCCTAAATTCACTCAAAATGTTGAAACCCTAATTTAATTAGGGTTTATTACTCCAGCCGCCACATGCCACATCAGCACCGACTACGTCAACTCTACGTCAGCCATGTGACCCTTCATCTGCTGACCATTGACTGCTCCTTTGCCCGAGACTCCCTTTGCCCGAAACCCTTCTGCTACCCTGAGGCTGTTCCTCTGCTCGAAGCAACCTGTTGCCGCCCCTTGCACCGAAATGGCAAGGGGCACTTTCCCTGGCATCGGTTTGACCACAAAAAATAGCTACTCCGATGTTACCTGCAAAAAGGAAAGCAAAAACAACAGCAAGAACTGAGACAGAGCAAACAATAATATTGTGTAATATATCTTGGCTATAAAAGCTATTACTTTGAATCTGTAAACACACGAAAAAAACACACGAGAAATAAAAAATTAAAGAAGCAGATTCGGATACAACCATCAAGAATCCATCGATCTTGTAAGGTATATTATCTCATATATATATATTCGAAAGCAAGCATATACATACTTTTTATCTGTTGAAAATAAGTTTTGAAATAAAACGAAAACTAAAAATAACCCTATCCCTTTTATAAATCTAAAAAAAATCTAAACAAACCCAACAATTTTTTTTTGAAAAAAACAAAAGAGGGAAATAAAAAAACGAAAATAATAAAGCGAATCAAGAGTTTTTGAACAAAAATCACATTTTGAAAAGAAATCCAGGTTCAATCTGAGGAGATTTGAACCTAGATCTATGTTTTAAGAAAAAAATTACAAAAAAGGTGTTGTTTTGCTTACCTGGATGGCGCATGTGGCGATCTGGACGGCAGAGGAGCGACGGGGCTGCGACGAGTCAAAGGGGCGGCAAGGTTCGGAGAAGGGAAGGGCTTTCAGAGTAAATAAAAAAAAACTATTTTTTAAAAAATGAAATGAAAAATGAGGTTTTAGAAGTTTTTTTGAAGTTAAATATCATTATAGAAACGGCGCCGTTTTGATTAAAACACTCAAGGGCAAAGCGCTGCCATTTCAACCTGCAAAATCAAAGACCCGACCCGATCCTTTCAGGGATTCGCGCATTTTCATATCTCGATAGATTTATCGCCGTAATCCTTCATCTTTTTCTGAGCTTTCAATTTGGTTCCTGTTTTCAAGTTTTTATCCTTTAAAATCCACCCCAATAATTTTGTGTTGGCTGCGATTCAGTCTCCTGACTATGGATCTCTGCTGAGACTGCCACGTGTATAAAAAATGAAAATTTCTAGCAAAGCTCCTCTTTGTTTTGTTTTTTTTTAATCAGTTACTTTGTTTTTTTTATTTAACAAACAAATTTTACTTTTTCTTTTAATTTAATCCTCAAGTTTTTTTTAAAAAATAATAATAATAGAAAATTCTAATTTGACCCTTGTTTTATTTTCAAACTTCGAATTTCAGCCTTGAATCTTTTCATTTTACCTTAAATTTTATTTTGTTTTAAACTAATATTCAAATTATTATTTTTTCTTTCGAATCGACTGTTTTCATTCTTTTTTGCTAAAATCAATTTTTTATTTCATATTATTAAATTTTAAGCCTTTTTAATTATTTTATTACTTTTTTTACTTAGTATAATTTTTATTTATCGTTTATTATTAACACTACATTGTTATTTTGTATGCCATTGTTTTATTTATGTTTCTTACAATTTATACTTCACGTAATCTATTTTTATTCATGTTTTAGTCGCTTTTAGTCCTTTCAATTTTAAGGCACATTCATTTAAATATTCTCGTAAAATATTCTAGCTAAATTATATGTTTTGAAAATACATTATCCTTTTAAAGCAAAATGCTTTTGTTTTGGGGAATTTGGAAGGTAATGCCCTAACGAATTGAGTATTATTTTCTTTCGAACCTAAAATATCGAACGACCTCTTTAAAATCGATAATGACTATTCCACTTGCAAATTGTATATTTCCACCCATCTTTTACGAAATCATTTTTAAAAAAAGAAGAAGATAAATGTACCTCATTTTTCAAGACTTGTAAATTGTTTCAAATTAAAAAACAATGCTCTTTTATTTAAAGGAAGTTGAGAGATCGTGCCCTAACGTGTTGGGTGTGATCTTTCTTTGAACTTAAATAATTGAGCATCAAAATTTATAATTATTCGATATTATATTGATTTAGGGGATTCAAAAATTGCGCCCTAACGTGTTGGGTGTAATTTTATTTTGAACCTAGATAGTTGAATATCTCATTTTAACATCTAATTCGTGAATGACATTTTGAATTTCTACTCGAATTTTTAATTTTTCAAAAATTAAGACACTAAATAATCTACTAGGTACCAATTTTGGGCATTTGAGGGTGCTAACCCTTCCTTACACATAACCGACTCCCAAACCTGTTTTTCTGGATTTTGGAGACCAAACATTTTCTACAAAGCAAATTCAAATGTTTTAGTTGATCCAATCACGCCTAAATTAAAAGATTGGTGGCGACTCCCTTTTCAACGTTAAAAATTATTTTTCGAAATACGTTAAAAATGGTTTCGACAGCTTGGCCGAAAAAACTCTTACCCAAGGCCCATTCCGTTTAGAAAAAGGCCCTCAATTTTTGTCCAAACTCATTTTTCGAGCCTATATTTTTGTTCAAATTCTCCCATTTTTTGGGTGGACTTTCGGGTCGGGTCGGGCATCCCGACCCATGATCAGGTCTATTTGTAACTAAGCTTTCAAGGGAAAAAAGTTTTAGTGGGAAAATGAATTTAGATAATTGTATAAAAGTGAGGTTGTAATATGGTAAGTGAGTTGAGCTTAAATCACATCTTGTAATGTTGAATTATAATGAATTACTCACTAAATAAAGCCTCGAAGACGTAGAAAATTATTTCAAACTGCATAACCATTGTGTCATCTCTTATTTTTACTCTTTTAATGGTTTATAAAATTTTTCGTAACCTGAAAAATATTTTTAAAGTTTATTTTATAAATATATTCTTATTTATTTTCAAATATATATTTACAAAAAATAATATTTTTTTTATAAAATTACATGTTAAGTTTTATGTTTTTCTTATATGCCTATAAAATAAATCTAATTCAAAAAATTAAATGAATTTTTTATAAATTATAAATTTTCAAATTATATAAATAAAAAAACATATTAATTGAAAATAATGCTAGATATTTAGCTCTCAACTTTTATTTTTTTAGTCAATTTGATTTAATTTTTTGTTCACTTTGATCTTTAATCTTAAAAATGTATCAAATTGTTTTTATGAAAAAGTTGATCGAACAATTAAAATTTTAATGACACTGACATGATAGTCTATGTTACAATTCATGTGTATTTCATTGCTAACATGGATAATCATTTTTAAATTTTTATTAATTTTTTATGTATTTTTTAATTCTTATTATGTATACGCAGATTGTCATGTGGGCTATTGTGTTATTTTCGTTAAAATTTAATATTTCAATCAATTTTTTTGCCCAAAGAAAAGCATAACTGACTAAATTTTGATGGTTGAGGATCAAAGTGATCCAAAAAAAAAATTAGGGCCAAAGTAACAAAATAGGTAAACGTTAGGGGATACAATTATCATTATGCCTAGAATTTACCATTTCAACAAGTATAAAAAACTTGGTAAAAGTACCACAAAATCTCTGGATAGAATTTTAGCTCTTTTACTGAAAAAATGGGTAAATTAACCCATGTACATTACACGAGTGAGCAAAACAGCCACTCTGTAAATTTTTTGTGTTTATATGTAAGATATAATAATAAATTTAGCTATTAACCTTTACACATTTATTCAATTTGACCATTACTCTTTTATTGAAAGTAAATTAAATTTTTTTTAAAACTAATAATTAGGCTAAAGGGTAAAAAAGACCTTAATAATAAATTTTTCAAAAAAAATCATTTAAGCCCTTCTAAAATTTAAAAATTATTTAAAATTCAAAAAAAATAAAAAATTATAAAAATTATAAAATTATATTTTTTTATTAAAATAGCAATACCGACCCATTAAAATTTAATTGTTATAAGATTTAAAAAAATTGACCCATACTCTTTTATTGAATCAGTATTGTTATTTTATAATTTTAAAATTTTAAAAAAAATTAAAATTTTTATGAGTTTTTAATATTTTTAAATTTTAAAAGGGCATAATTGATTTTTTAATTTGTTACTAAAATCTTTTTACCCTTTTAACTTTATTAGTTTCAAAATTTTATAATTTAAAATAGTATGAAATTGAACATACTTGAAGGTTGAAAATGTAATCCACCTTTTCTTGGTTAATTCGGGAAAAGCTTGATCCCCAAGATCAGGAATTTTATAACATTATACCCCTCAATATCTTCTTTACTGCCACAATTATACCTTTTCTTTTTCGGGGGGCAACCATTGTGTTTAATGCCCCCTCCAATTATGTCAACCGTGTTGAATTGTAGTGCGAAGACATATACATGCAGTAATACATGTACATATATTCTTAAAATATTTCATAATTTCTTTATTATACTTTTCACAAATTTAAAATTTAGTATTTTATTTTTCAAATTTTGGTCATTTTGGCCTTAATTTTAAAAATTTCAACAAATTCAATCTCATCATTTACACAAATGTATAGAATAAATTTCTTAAATTAGGACCAAATTGGCATAATGTGAAAATTTTAAGGGCTAAATTTATTATTATACCAATCAAAATCATGTACAATTGATGGAAAACATTAACATCATCATTAATTGTATTTAGTTGCTCAATTGCAAAATTGACAAGGACTAAATTGCATTGATTATTTTGAGAGGAACCAATTTGCTTAATTTTGAAAATGGAGAGGGATTGAAGAGGTTTTTTTACCAATTTTTTTTGTTAAATTTCTTGTTTTGATATTTTGAAATAATAAAAAAAATCACTCATTTGATAGCAATATAACTAAATGAACTTGAATTTAACAAAATAATTTAAATAATTTTAACAATTAAGCCTGAATTTTGAAATCTAAAAAGTAGAGAGGCTATATTCCTAGAGATAAAAGTGCAAGGACTAAATTTCAGATTTACAAAGAACACAAAGACTTATGACATATTTTAAACACTATTATTTGAGCTGTTGTTACAAGTTAAACACACCTTAATTCAGTTGAAAAAAATTTAAGAACTTATGTTTTTACAAAATTATATTATTATGATAGTGTTTTTTTAAAATTTTAAATAAAATCAATAAAAATTAACATATGATAAGATTTGAACTTTGGATATTATAAATTTTAAACCTTCAATTTTACCTTTAAAAAATCTTCAATTTTACCATTTAAACCAAAATATCATTTGTTTTTATATAAAATTTTAGTAAATATATTTTTACATAAAAAATTTCACCCACATCTTGGGTGTACAATAATCTAGTATATATTTAAATAATTCTTGGAATTTATTTTGATACTATGACACTCTTTACGTGGGTAAAAAATTATGTAATAAATAAATTTATAAAAAGGAAAATTATTTGATAACTTTACAAGTAGTTAAAAAGTTGACAAGTACCCTATAAGAGTACGGTAAAATATTCAAAAAAAAATATCAACTTTTTAAAGTTGTTTGTAGAATAAAAAAAATACAATGCTAGTATACCAAATACTCACCTTTATTTAAAAAAAATGAAATAATATTTAGTATGCTGTCACTGAAATTTTTGGACTCTATAAGCAAGGTAAGGAAATTGACAAGTGTTCTATCGGAGTATTGTAAAATATTAAAAAAATATATATGACAACTTTTGAAACTGCTTGTGAAATAAAAAAAGCATACACCATCAATGTACCAAAATTTAAAATTTAAGCTTTAAATAAAATAATAAATTTAAGATATTAAAAATTATGTTATCTTAAATTCAAATCCATGCAATGTTTTAGATTTTACATAGAATAGAAAATAAAAAATAACCTCTTTATTATTTATTAAAACCAATGGAATTGGATGAAAGTTGAGATATGACTTTTAGATAATAAATTAGAAAAAAAATCAAATTTAGATATTAACTTGGAAAAAAAAATAACATCAAATTAGAAAAATATGTGAAGTTGATGTAATAAATATTATATTAAGACTAATATAAAAGAAAAAAAATATTTTTTAAAACATAGAAAAATACATTTGAAAATATAAATAGGGAAATTTTTTGTTAAGTATGAAGATAAAAATATAAATTATTGGATTAAAGTTAGAAATTTTTATACTAAAAAATTAATTAAATTATTTCCTTGTATGAAATATAAAAAAAAATGCAAATCCATCATTTTATCTAATAGAGTTAAAGTTTTATTATCACTTTGTATTCGCTTTTAAAAATAAAGATGTTTATGTTAATCGAGTTTAAATTTAAATTCAAAAGATAATATAAATAAACAGAAAAAAGATTGTATGAAATGTGGATGTCACATAATTTGTATATCTTTTTCAATAGTTTAATATCATATCAATATTTTCATTTTAAAATTCAGGACGAATTTTTTGATGTAATATTAAGACTATTGAAAATGGATCATTTTCATATTTTATACAATCCTTTAGTCAAACTAACTTTTCATCTTTGGATAAAATAATGTAAGGGCTGTTTTCACATTGGTAAGATTACTATGGTTAATTTGTGGCATAAGGTTTGAATTCAATTGATAATTTTAATTGATCCGAAAAGGTAACTAAAATAGTATGGTTTGATTCAGTCATGGTTTATGGCAAAAACTTGGAGCATAACAGCGACAGAACAGAATAGTAGGGCTTTAGCCTAACTTTTCCTTTATTTATTTGGTCTGAACACGGAAATGTGAAAATAGAATGAAACTCGGTTTCATATCAACTTTTCTGATTTCAAGTTGTTTCTTGACTGCTCTGGTCTGGTCTGGCTTCTGCTCCCACTTCATGTATTTTGGAAAAATCTTTTTCTGAAACCTTGCTTGCCTTTTCACTTTTCCATATCTGGACCTCTTTAACCACGTGTTTTTTTTTTATTCTTCAGAATTCGAGTCTGAAAATCGAGACCCCAAACCACCCTTATTATTATTATTAGGATAACTATTAACATATTTCTGTTTTGCTCTTCCATATTTAAATTTTTTTATTTTAGCCACTGATATTATCAAATTTTAATATTTTGGTCACCCCTCCGTTAGATCGTTAATGGTGATCTCTTTTTCATCGGCACAATAAATTTTTTTTTTGATGAATTCACAATAACAAATTTAACCCCCTAATGTTTACAGATTCTATTCATTAATCCTAATTCCATAAAAATCAATAATTGAACCCTCAATTTTACGCATTCTATCAATTTAGTATTACTTCTTAAAAATTCGAAATTAAATTTAAAATATAGAAAAATTAATTTAAAAGTACATTTGATTTTATAAAAATACATAAAAATGTAAATAAATGAATATCTATTTTTTTTCCATGAAATTTATTTATTAAAATAGTAATTTTATAAATAAACTTTTTTAAAGAAACCAAAAACAAAACTTGAACTATATTCAAACTTTTCCTTTTCATTTTAGTCTTTTTTATAATTAATAAAATTTTATTATATGATTGACCTTATTCCTTAGTCCTCATCAAATTTGCCTAGCACAATGCATCATCACCTTTGCCTACAACCACAAACACCAATAACCCTGACTCTAAACTCCTTAATTTTCACATCTTCCACCATGTGCCATTGAACAAGTATTTGGTTGTGGAGCCACTGACATGGCCTTCCACCTACTGAATCTCCAAGATCTCAATCTCACCTATATATCCCTAATCAAGTCTGCCCTCAAGCACAACCTCAAACGCAATAAACTTATTTTAAGCAACAATCTAAAGACATTGATTCTCATCTTTTTCGATCTCATGCTATAGTTTTGACCCAATCTAAACATGATGGTTATTAATGTTGAAAAAAGAAAAAACTTGAATTTGTGTAAGTTTTCTTCATGGTTTTTTCCCGGTAAATTGTTTTATTTATAAAAATATTATTTTAATAAATAAAATTTATGTTAGAAAATGAGAAATATATATTCATTTATTTATAATTTTTTTATTTTTTATGTATTTTATACTGTCTTATGTAATTTTATTGAAAAGTGAACTTTTAAATAAGTTTTTATTTTTTTAATTTTTAAGAATCAAGACTAAATTGATAGAATGTGTAAAGTTGATGGTTAAATTTATTGAATTTTTTAGATTTAGGACTAAACTGATAGAATTTGTAAAAATTGGAAGACTAAATTTATTATTATGCCAATAAAAGGAGACTATTGTTAGTGATTTAATGAAGGGGTGACCAAAATATCAAATTTCAATAATGTTAGTAGCTAAAATTGAAAATTTTAAACTTGAGTGACCAAAACAAAAACACACTAATAATTGGGTGACTATTTTTATAATTTACATTACTATTATTATTGTTACCTGTTTTGGCCCATGTACTATAGCCAAATTGTCATTTTGATACATGTACTAATTTTTTTTATCAATTTGGCCGTTGTACTTTCATTACGTATAGCCCATTACCCCAATCTAATTTATTGTTAAAAAATTTAAACCAACCAATGACAAGTTGTCACGGCTCAAAAAAATACTTAAAATTTAAAAAATCATTAAAAATAAAAAAAAACTCAAAAATATTAAAATTTATAAAATTATAAAAACTAAAAAATCATAATCTATTTTTGGAAATTATAAAATAATTTTAAAATTATAAGTATGTGAAACTTCAAATTAAAAAATTTCATAAAATTTAAACAAAAATGTGTTTGTTTGGAATTTTAGGATTTTAGAAAATTTTATAATTTTATGAAATTTTTAAAGAATGTTTTTGGGAAATTTTAGGGGTTTTTTTTTTTTTTTTTTTATGAAAATTTTTGGCACTTTTTAGATGAAATGATGAAAATACCAATATGTAATCTGAAATTTGGATTTGATACGAAAATAAACAGGAATATTTAATAAAATTTAGTGTTATACAAACACTATTACATTTAAATTTTAGATAAAGAATCCACTCATACCAATATAAAACTTAAGTGATTTTACATTATTTCATAACTTTTTAGACGATTAATATTTTAATAATCCAATCGTTATATTTTTTAAGATATTTATATTTTTCATGCAAGTAAATTTTTGAATCGGTCCAAAATTTGTATCATATCGGTCTAAAATGTTTTTTATATTAATATATATTTAACGGTTGAAAGTTCCTTTACATAAAACAAAAAGTTAACAATTTTCACTTTATATTGAACTTGACGTGCATGATCTATAGGAATTGAGCATAAAATACGATGGTTGGATTATTAAAATATTAATTGTATAAAAAATTAAGAAAAATATAAAATCACTCAAAATTTACACCAATATAAATAGATCCTCAGATATAATGTATTTATATTAATAATAAAAATTTTGGAAATGAGTAATTTCTACTGTGTCAATTTAAAAAAAAAATGTGTTTTGTTTTTATTATATAATTTAGTATGACATTTTAACTTAAGGATAGCGATGGGGTAACCCACCCTTCACTTGATATGAAATATATCCCTCAATATGAGTGATGAAATTATATTATTTTATCATATTAAAGGTGTGTTTAGTATTGCTTTTAAAAAATATTTTTATTACAAAAATATGTTTAAATAAATTATTTTTTTAAGAAAAAAATATGTTTCTCTCGATACAAAAAATTGATCCAAAAATATATTTTTTTAAAAACTTCCCTCCAAAATTATCTTTTTCTCAAAACAATTTTGAGAAACATTCCTAAATTAAACTTAAACGAAATTTCATAAATAAATTAAAGAAATTGATATTTGACTAAGTGAAGTGGTCAAAATGGAACGAAATTAAGTTATTTTACCGACCTTAAATATCGTAGCTAAGTTACATTTGAGTTGTCAAAGATTTTATAGGAGGTTGAGAAACTAACTTATAAAAAAGAAAAAAAGAAAAGAAAGCAGGAGTGTCAATAAAAAACTATATGATAGGTAGGTACAGGACAGAGATGGGAGCTTAAACAAGATGAAAAGTGCAGTCCATAAATAAGGAGTTTTCTATAATTGGCTTTACTTTTTACAGAAAGTTCCTAAACAATGTTAAAACAATTCACCGTCTCTCTCATTTAAGGTTTCATTTTCTTTCATATTTTTCCTTTTTCTTTTTGGGTTTCAGTTTCAGGCCACAAATCCAGGCAAAGGCAAATGCGCTGCACGATATCGCTGATTCCCCTACCTGGGTTTCTTTATTCTTCTCGTCTGGTTATTCATATATATATTTTATATTAAAGTTTATCCAACGTCAACAATTTCGTCATCGTTGTCCCATTCAGGTTTTTTTCCTTTTTTATAAAATTCTGATCCACGTGTTAGGTGATCATGCCTGCAATATGCTGTGGCTTCACACCAATGTTCTTTGGCTCCAAAGCTGTAAAACTCGTCCAGGTTAATATTTACAAATTTTCCCTCTGGGATTTTCTTTATTATTTTAGCTTGAAGGAAATAAACCTACAATTGTTGTTCAATCTGCAGAAAATTCATTGTCATAATTCACACATTTTATATGGTTAAATTTCTACAATTTTTCCACTCCTGCACATTCTTTTGTTGAATGAATCATGCAAATTGCAGAACCTTTGTTTGTATAAGGTTGTAGCCATATGTCTGAGGCATGTTTGATTAAAATTGTGATGTTATAAGGCATTTTACAAATCATGCATTTTTATTGGTTAATTAGTTCTATTGTGAATAGGAATCCTGAAAGAAGATTTTCAAATATATATATATATATATATATATTATATGCAGGGAAAATCCTCTGAGATATTAAAGGTATACAAGAAGGAAAAGACAGGGAAGGGCTCCAAGCATGATAGTTCCTCTCAATTAGCATGCAACTTCATTCTGATGATGGAGCTTAGGAAAAAAATTATTACATTTAGAGACATCATTGATTTACCACCTTGTAATACCGCTTTATCCACAGATCAGGTATTATTTATTGCCTTCTCCTCCTCCTCCTCCTCAAACAACTCTGTTGTTTCCAATAGTTTTAATCTTCCTATATATCTTATCTCTGCAGATGATAATAGGGACAATGCAAGATCTCCATAAATACTACCCTGAAAGTATACCCCGAATCCGTAGGTCAAAACTCAAAAGATTACCTCTTGACAAGGTTTGCCACTTTTCATAAACGGGTTAATATATAATTTGTCCATTTCTACCTAGTTGTTCCTGAACTTATATTGCTCAAGCAGATTGGTATGGAGGGACCAACCTGGTTGATGGAATAAAGTTACAAGGACCAATTAGGTTCAAATGGACAAGTTTGGGGGCGAAATTATATATTATCCCTTGATAAAACTAGCTATTTAACTTGAAGATTAATTCAATGATTGCTAACAATCTACCTGAAATGCCTATGAACAGATTCTGGTCTACTTCTGCAAGGCATTGCAAGAGCTTGCAGACGTATCAAATATGGGCGGTGAAGGGATAGACAAATGCAAGTTAGAAATAAATGACAATGAAGATTGCAGCAAAGTTGAAAAAATTGGTACGAAGTAAATGCAAAATCACTGTTATTCCCTGTCATGTGTCTTTGTTTGAATCTGAAAAAAAAAAGTTGCAAAGAAAGGAAGCACTTGCAAGAACATTTGGGTTGTGTTTTCCGGTATCCAAAATGAGTCTAGTTGCCTTCAGAACTTGCTTCTTCTTGTTTGAAATCGATAACAAATTTCCCATTCTTTTTTTCACTTTTTGGCAGTTGAAATTACTGTGACGACACTGAATGGTTTGATTAAATTAGCAAGACAGAAAGCTGATATGGCTAGTGAAGATGGAGAAAACAAGGGTTTATGTCCAAAGGCTAAAACTTTTTCAGAAAACAGTTATGGCTGCCCTTCACCAACTTCTGTGCTTCCTGAGTTGCTGGATCCTCCATTAAAATCTTATGCATCACCTCTTTTGTTATCTGTCAATGTTCAAGCAGTGGGGAAACTGAGCCCCATTGATTTGAAGCGTCTCAAATTACACATGCTTCCTAATATGGGAGACGATGTTCCCAGTTATTTGAAGCAAAACAAGGTTATGATTGAGGAACAAGATGAAAAAGTTGATGAAACCAGAGATTCCAAATCTCAAGGTGAGGCTTTAGAGGATCCAGTTTCCGGTTCAGACAATGCAGCCGGTGGTGATACGACAACAGATGGAAGCAATTCAGCACCACCAACGCCGCCATCAGAGGTGAAACCTCCCGAGTTGTCCAGAGAGGTGGAAGTGGCTGAAGATAAACCAGTATCACCGCCACCAGCAACACCAGAAGAAGTTTTATCCCCAATTCCACCGCCACCACCTCCGTCACCGCTGCCAACACCACCACCCTCGCAGCCTAATTTAGCATCAAGCAAACCACCAATACCAATTCCTCCACCACCTCAACCAAATGCAGAAGCTTCAAAACCACCTTCAGTAGCAAAAGAACCAGAGTTGCTCTCACCAGGAGCACCTTTGCCGCCACCACCACCAGAAGCGCCACCGAAGTCGAATATGGTGGCAACAGGAGCACCAGTTTCGCCACCACCACCTGCACCTCCTGTTGTGGCGAATGGGACGCCACCAGGTTTACCACCACCACCTCCTGTACCTAGAAGTGCATCGTTACCACCCCCACCACCTCCTATTCTTAGAACTGCATCATTACCACCAGCACCACCACCTCCTATTCATAGAACTGCATCATTACCACCAGCACCACCAACTATGGCACCTTCAACAGAATCAGGACCAATGCCACCTCCACCACCTGGAAGTGCATCATTACCACCCCCACCACCTCCTATTCATAGAACTGCATCATTACCACCAGCACCACCACCTATGGCACCTTCAAAAGGATCAGGACCAATGCCACCGCCACCACCAATACCCGGATCGGCGGCGAATAGAGCTGCTCCACCGCCTCCTCCACCTGGTTCCATGCGCCTCAAGAAAGCAACTACTAGATTGAAGAGATCAAGTCATATGGGTAATCTATATCGGAATCTCAAGGGCAAAGTAGAAGGAGTTCCAAAGCGAGGCCCCGGAGCAGCTAATGGTGGGAAAAAAGGTGGAGGTGGAAACAGCGGCGGTGGGAAACAACAAGGAATGGCTGATGCATTAGCAGAGATGACCAAGAGGTATAAACTATAAACAAAACAACATCTCTTACATCAAAATCCAATTAATTATATATAAACATCTGAAAATTTTCACTTTGTTTTGGTCTCAGATCAACTTACTTCATACAAATCGAAGAAGATGTTCAGAAATATGAAAGTTCAATCAAAGAGCTCAGAACTTCCATCAGTACATTCAAAACCGGTGACATGTCTGAGCTAGTTAAGTTCAACAAACAAGTGGAATCCGTTCTCGAGAAATTAACGGATGAAACACAGGTTAGTTTTAGCATGTTTCTAACAAATTAATATCTATTGCTTCATGAATCATTGGCCGACCCCCAAATGTTGAAAAATTGCAGGTTCTCGCAAGGTTTGAAGGATTTCCCGGGAAAAAGTTGGAAGCTTTAAGGATAGCTGCGGCACTTTACTCCAAGTTAGAAGCGATGTTGAATGAACTAGAAAATTGCAAGATAGAGCCTCCTTTGGGTCAGCTTCTTGAGAGGGTTGAACGTTGCTTCGACAGGGTATGATTGGCTCTTACTTAAATTATAAATAGTAAGGTTGTTTTCATTAGGCATTAATACCAATTATATTACCTCCTAACAACAGATCAAAAAGGAAGTAGACTCCCTGGAGCGAACCAAGGATGATGAAGCCAAGAAATTAAAAGGCCACAACATCGATTTTGACTTCCAAATTCTTGTACGGATCAAAGAAGCAATGGTTGATGTTTCCTCCAACTGCATGGAGTTGGCACTGAAGGTAAGACCCAGAATATATGTGATTAACGTAAAAAATTTGCGTGCTAGCTTCTTATTTGCCTCATAATAATTTGGTTCAGGAGAGAAGAGTAGCAAAGTTGTCGGCAAATGAAAAGTCGAAGACCAAAGGTGAAGCGCCAAAGAAAGTGTGCACTAAACTACTGTGGAGGGCATTCCAATTCGCTTTCCGGGTTTACACATTTGCAGGCGGACATGATGATCGTGCAGACAGGCTGACCCGAGAATTGGCTCATGAAATTGAGACTGACCCTGAACATCAGCAGTAGGTGTGTCACCTATATGAGAAATCCAATTTCTTTGTAAATTAAGCCTACTTTTGTTCAAATTGTGATTTTGATGGACTAGGAAATTGAAAACTTCAGGCTTCCAAGAAGCCATCAAATCCCCCCCCCCCCTCTCCTCATTACTCTAAAATAATCTTTCATAGAGATTGTTTCGTTTACTTCAATAAAGCACTCAAATTTCTTCTTCTTTTTAAAGTTAGGTATCTAATTATTAATTTTAGTACAATTACTCTCCTAAACTGTAATTATTATATATCCAACCGTTACTTTAAAAAAAATAATTCAAAACTTTGGCATGTGGTACTTTTAATTATATAACAATTTTAAATTTAATATTATACAGCGGATTAATTTTAATTTAGTTGATATCGATATTATTGTTAGTACAATAGGATGTAATTGAACAATTAACTTCGCCAACCATATGAATTTAATACAAATATTTAAGATATAAAATTTTACAAAAGTAGCTTTAATATGTGGACCGTTTTATTTAGTCTTAGAAATGTTTCTTTGGCCCTATATAATTACAACTCAACTCTCATCTTGAGACTCTGCTTTTGGGTTGCCCCGATGTATGCAAAACACATTTAAGAAGCAAATTTGCTTGAATACAACGGATTCTGGCCTGATCCCTCTCCCTTCTCAAACTCTCGAACTTCCTTTTTACTTGCAATACATAATGACACATGTGTATGTTCGAATTGAACTTAGTGAGTTATCCATACCTCGTATCATCACAAAATTTTTATTTGCTTAGACTCCATAGTTTTGGGTTCAGGTTGACTTTATCCGTACTAGGATAGTTTGCCAATATTACTAGCGTAGACTTGTCACCTCAAATTTCGGAGTATCTCGTAAGCCGACATACTATCTTCTAAGACACGAACTTCCTCTTCCTCGCTTCTCTTTATGGAACCCCTTTGTGGATTATTTTTACTTGTCCGTTCTTAGTGATTGGATAACTAACATTGTATTATCTGCTTGCCATTGGTACAGACGCGAACTACCTTCGTTGACTACCTTATGGTGGATTGGCGCATACCGGTTGAATCCTGCAGACATTTCTTTTGACGGATAGTTTCTGCGACTTTCACTTGAGATATCTTTATACATATCTTCATAGAAGGCGAAATACATATGCAGATACTGACTTACGGATTCATTTATTTAGATACAGATTTATAAGAAAAGATCTTCATACAAAAATGAATTCAATACGCGAACGATTCCGCATCCATTCATAAGATAGAATTTCGTGTCTAGCTTCGACACAAGGTTTAAAGAACAAATATGGTGGACCGTCATAATCTACATCTGTCTCTCAATAACAAAAAAAAAAAAACCATACATAATGGTCTATTCTTAGAAATAGATTACATGTAGACGGATTCATAAGAGTGAATCCTCTATTTGCGAAATCATGCCTGTAAGATAGTCTTGACAGCCTGCCTTATTTTTCATATACAAACTCATAAAATGTAGATTCGTAGAAGAAGATCACATTACAAATTAATAAAGAAATAACTCATTCGTATCAAAGAATGCTGCGGCTGGTGCCCTTGTGGATGGCTTTGGCTGGTAAATTGGTGATGGGCGGGACATCCGTATCAAAGAAGTTAACGGGGGTTTCGAGGGGCTAGGTGGACACTCTCTTAATCATGATAAAAATTAATAATATTTTTAAATTAATTAATTATATTTTGAATATACTACATATTTTTTTCTCAAATATATTTAAATAAATAAAATTATTATAAAATTAAATGACTTTATTTTAAAAACTTCTTTTTGAATAATTTTAAAATAGGTTTCTAATCTTAAAATATGTAAAAATATAGATTTTAGCAATTAAATAGTGTCACATAGAGTTACTTTTGGTATATTTTAATATTTATATTTATTTTCACTTTGAAAAAAGTATTGAAACATATAAGATTAAAGATTTATAAATTAGAAGAAAAATAAATAACAAAAAATTAAAAAATAACTTTAAAAAGAAAAGTAAAGAAAGGGACTACAGCGAAATTTATTGAAAAAAAAATGTTAGTTTAAAATTATCATACATTGATAATTTTTAAAAAATAATTTAATTAAAATTTCCAATTTTAATTTTCCTCAAGTTTATTAAAGATGAAATGTCCAAATAACTTATATTTACTCAAACTTTTTTTTTGGTAGATATATTTACTCAAACTTTAATCTTTAGAGTTGTAAATACATATCATATATAATTTACTTTTTTAAGAACTAAAATTATTAATATATAGATAAAATAGTAAAAAGATATATAAAAGTTAAAAAGACTATTATGACCTCATTTACTCTTAAAGACTCATTGAAGAGTTAGTTTATATTATAGATAGATATAGGTAATGTTAGATTTGTTAGTTAGAAATTAAAAAAAAATATAATAATCTCAAAACATTACAAATGTGTAAAAATATCTAATTGGATATAATATATAAAAAATAAAAAATAATTTTGACATAAGAAATTTATTAATTATTATCATTATAATACAATCATAACATTAAAAAATTCTGTTAAAACTTAAACGTAAAATTAATATTATAAAGACTTAGGAATATTTAATTGCATATATTGAATAAAAAATAACAAATTTTAATTGGATAAAACGAATATTATACAGACTTAGATATTAATTTTTGAAGTAATAATTTTTAATTGTTTTATTTTAATTTCAAAGACAAAAACGTCATATTTTGTTTAAGAAAATTTAAGTCATTTTCCTAACAGAATTAGATGAGCAGTTTCAAGTTTCTTTTTCATGATTAAATTCAAACAATTAACATTTCTCATCCATTATCTGATTCCAAACAGGTTTTCTTGGGATAAATTGGGCCAATTTCTCTAGGCCCAATTATGTCAAAATCTTTCTCACTATGGTGAAATGTAAAAAATCAGTTATTTGTTAATATTTATTTTATAATTGAATTTAACTAGTAATATATTTTTACTATCGATTTATAATTTATGTATATAAAAGTTAATTTATAATTTAGGTCTACTTAGAAAATCCTTTGGGCCAGACCTCTAAGGGTTAAACTATTTCCACTCTGCTAGGTGTACTTTGATTTTTATTTTAAAGTAAAATCGAAAAAAATATAAATTTTAAAAGTTTGAAATCCTTGATGAATTTTGGTTGAATGTATAATATTATTCATGAATTTTAATTTTTCATAATTTTATAAATGATATTTTGATTTGATTTAATTTTTATAGACAGTTAATATTATTTTATGTTTGCACATTACATATTCATTTATTCAATTATATATAATTGAATTAAAATTAAAATTTTATATATATAATTAAAAAAAATAAATAGGGTAGAGATATTAAAAAAAAGTTTATTTATTATTTTTAATAATTAAAGAAGGTATCCATTATCCTAAACATGAAATCCGAGGAGAGGTTTCCATGCTAAGAACATGTACACCACACAAAGGATTCTACAGTCATGGACATGGTGCCCTTACTTATAACTAAAATGACTGATGCGATGCATAAAACAGGGGAAACAGATGATTCAGCAAGCGACGGAAGAGTGAACTGATCATCAATCTCGGACGAAGTCAATCTTAATGTTACCAATAGAAACCAGACCCTTACCTTCTTTAGGCACTAAAGTCACCAAAATACTATCATCACCTTCAACATTCAAATCCTCCAACAAATCTGATAATGGCAATGTTACGTTAGTCTTCAGCTTCATCCCAGTCTTGTGATGGTTATGCGGTATATTCGTAAAGCTCCCAGCGAACTCCGAATCTTCCGGTTCAGTCGCTGGCTCGTCATCTTCGTCATTAATGTACACATCGAACTTCACTCCTGCATCTCGGTCTAGTATAATGTTTTGTAGAACCAAAACTTCTTCTTCGTCTTCCTTTTCGAGCTTAGTCCTTGATTTCTTTGGCCTTGGAACCTCAACGCGCACTATTTTGTCTAAGGTTATAGGGAAGGAACTAGTGATAGGGATGGTGCTCTTGGTTTCGGCCGCCACAGCTTTACCACCACTTTTACCCTTACCTGCCTTTCGAGGATTTGGCTTCTTTTTGAGCCATGGAATATCAACTTTTTGGTAATCATACCCTAAAGTCTTCGTGTTAAGGCTATCACGAACCTTGACTCGAACCAGATTTGCGTTCTCGTCGTAGAAAAGAAACGAGGCATCGAGCCAATCTGTGTCAGTGAAATCAGTTCGCTTCTTCCCTGGTAATGTCCTCCAAATGTTCCACATCCGGTCGACATTAGCGTGATGAGCGTAGAACACTGGGTCTCTACCCGCCGAGTAGAAGTTCCCCATGTCTTCAGAATATGGCTGTCGCTTGTCACCAACCCACCGGTGAACGGGGGTGTGAGGATTGTTCTCAATTGAACCCATTCCTGGACTGGGATCATCGCCGGCACGGTACGCCTCTCCATGGAAAAGAGAAGCGGTCTTGTAGTTTACCATTTGCCTGTACATCAAACTGAGGTTACTCTTTATTTGATCTCTCTTTGATAATTCTTCCTCAGTGCCAGCATAATCAAGATCGATTATCTTGGGTGGTTGGTGGTCCACGTTGCGCTTTTCATCATAGAGTGGAGAGGTAGGGTCTACATATATTTTAGGGATAGCCATTGCGGGGGGAGAATCCCAGTTCCAAAATGGCATCGCGAAATTTGGATCACCAATCAGCTTCCCCAAAATCCTCTCGTAGAAATAGAGATATAGCCTATGGAATGGGAAAAAAAGCCAAGAGAAATGAATTTGAAGTTGTTGATCCGGAAACCCCACTTGATCGTAAGCCCCATTGCAATAGGCACAATGAACATTGGCCTGTTGCTTGAAACTACGAGGATCATCATCAGGAAGAGCTCTCATCAGCTCCATGGCCTTCTTAAACTTCTCCAAGTAGTTCGCATCAACTAAATGTGCTGCCGGCCTTAACCGTATCTTGGAAAACTGAGGTGGTTTGAAATCTATAATATTTGTTATTTGTGGTGGGCAGCAAGGGACACTTATGGTTCCTGCACTTGAAGATGTTACGGTTGAATTCTCACAAAGCGAGAGGTCAGGGGCGGCTATTGGGGCTGCCAATGCAAATGGGTCACTCACAAGGTTGGTTGCACCATACAGACTTCCTAGGCCAAGAAGGATGTCCCTTCTATCGAAGCTATTGAGAGATGAAGAGCCTTCATTGTTTTGGTTCCCATTGCTGGCTTTGCATGACACTAGTTTTTTGGAGAAAGGCTTTTTCTTCTTGAATATGAAAAGTTGTGATGCTTTGGGAAGGCATGAAGGTGGAATGGAGGAGCTGGGAAGAGTGATGGGGTTTGATGGTGAATTGACGACAGGGAAAGCCATGGCCGTGTAGTTTGGTTTGAAGAGTGTTTACGAATAGAACACGCCTTTTATATGGAAATTGGTAACCCAAAATCGAAGTGCCTTCAGCAGGATAACAATTTTGTGGCTGCAAACAATAGGGATAAAGTAGAACGGGACGTGAGAAAGGATCTGTTTGAATATATAGAGTACGCGCCCTCTATTTACTGCAACACTGTTATTAGTAAAAATAAATGAACACAGAGCCGTCAAATTTTTTAGTCAAAAGCCAATATAATTTTATTTTTGATGAATGGTCAATACAATAGAAAAGCCCTCAAATTATCACACTATCTTTAACTAAGCCCTCATTCTCATTTTGTACTCACATAAGTCTCTAATCTATGAATTTTACCCATTTAAACCCTTAGTTTTAAGGGTAAATTATACAATTAGTAGCGTGTTCTTGTTTTGATCACCAAACTATAAAAATTTTCAATTTCATCACTAACTTTTTAGATCATTTATGTTTTGGTCACTTTTCGTTAAATGGTTAATGGAGGTGATGACTTGACTTTTTTTTAACTAGTACAATAACTCATTAAGTCCCCAATACTTGCACATTCTATCAATTTTATCCTTAAGCACATATAATTAAATATAAATATAATTAAATCATTATTATATATTTTAAAAAATACAAAGTATAATATTATTTTTATATTTTTTGAGGTTTTGGAACAGATGTTGGGTTTTGGAAAGAGACAAGAGATCATGAGTGTGAAGAAGAAGCAAGAAGAGAAGAAAGCTTGCATGGGTTGAATGAGCTTTGAAGAAAAAAACATGGAAAATGAAGAGGTGGTGGTGTGGTAAAAAAAAAGAAAAAAAAGACTTGAATGGGTTTTAAAAATATTAATAACAAAAAAAAATAGTCTTCCTTTTGCTACTAATGTCGATTGTAACTTTGTCCAAGACATAGGGATGGTGTATAATTCATATATGATATTTGTTCAACCTTTTTTAAGGATCAAATTGCTAGTATTTGTAAGTATAGAGAGTTAAATTTATTGAATTATATAGAGTTAAGATCAAATTAAAAAAATAAGTAAGTACTGAGGACTAATTTTATTATTATAGTAATTAGAAAAAGGCCATGTCATCACTTTCGGTAACCATTTAATAGAGAGTGATCAAAACAGAAATGATCTAAAACATTAATGGTTAAACTGAAAACTTTTATATTTTGGTGGCCAAACAAAAACACGTGACTAATTGTAAAATTTACCCTAATTTTAATTGAATTTATTTTTTAACTTTTTGGAACACGACATGGCCAAATTTTAATATCTTTTTTCTTTGAAAGGGATGCTTTGTTGGTTGTTTTGACTTTTTGTTATAGTAATTATCTTCTTTCTGAGCGGCGTACTGTTTTTGGTATTTAGTTGAATTGAATGGAAGCATTTTCTGCAAGTAGATCGATTTGGTTAACATGGGCTCCATTCCCCCAGCAAATAAGATATTTTGATTGCATTTTTAATTTTTTATTAAGAAAAAAATAAATTAATCTCGCTATATTAGATGAATAACAACACAACTCCTCCGATAAAATTGTACTATTAAATATTTGTTTTGATATTTATATAAGATATAATAATAAATTTATTCTACAAATTTTATACATTTATTCAATTTGATCCCTAATTTTTTATTAGAAGTAAATTAGAAAATATTGAAACTAATAAGATCAATGGGTGACAAATTAAAAAAAAATTAATTAAGCTTTTTTAAATTTTAAAAATTATTTTAAAAATCATAAAAATTCTAAACAAAAGTTATAAAAAAATTTCAAAATTATTTTTGATGGAATTTCTTAAAGAGAATTTTGATTTCTTTTATTGGCTTAGTTCTATAAATTAAAATGAGGTTAATACACTACAAAAGCCCTCAAATTACCGCACAATGTTTAAGCAAGCCCTCATACTTAACTTGTAGTTTTGTAAGTCTCTAATCTATGAAATTTATCCATTTAAACCCTTAATTCTAAGGGTAAACTATAATTCATCACCCAATTAGTAGCGTGTTTTTTGTTTTGGTTACTCTATGTTAAATGGCTAACGGAAGTGAAAGCATGACCTTTTTAACTGGTATAATAAATCATTAAGTCCTCAATACTTACACATTTTATCAATTTGATCTTAATTTTAAATAATTCAATAAATTTAACCCTTCATATTTACAAATACTATCAATATGATTCTTTAACACATATAATTAAATGATTATTATATATTTTCAAAAAGTACAAAATATAATATTATTCATATATTTTTCAAGGAAAAATATAATATCATTTTCAACCAATTAGATTATGCCACCACATGTATTAAATAATCGATTATATAACACCATGTAAATTAAAATTATTTATTTTGTATTTTTTTCAATTTTCTTTTAATTTTTATTAAAAATGAGTTAATTAATTAACACATATTCTCCCTCCGGATTCATTTATTCTTCTCCATTTTTGACCAAAAACCAAATTTTAGATTTCAATAACCCAAAAACCAATATTCAAAGATGTTTAGCGAACTAGGTAAAATAAGAAAAAAAAAAGTTCAAATTTATTGGCAACACTATACTCACACCAGTGGTAAAGTCAAGAAATTTTTTAGGATCAAAATTAAATTATATATTTTTAAGATAATAAAAATACAATTTCATCATTTTTATAATCTATATCTTTATAATTTTTAAAAGATTAAATCAAAATTTTACTATGTTTTTATTACTTATTTAAAATTTTATTAATTATAAAATATCTAAATTAAAAATTTATTATTTTAAAGGATTATTGTCCTGGATCTCCTAATGGCTCCACCACTTACACCATTGAAGACTTTTCTTATTTAATGAGCTATTCTTGAAAATCATTTCAAAGCTAGCATTTAGAAACTCCATATCTCAACAATTTTTTTTTTTGATAAAAAGGGCTCAGTTTACTAAAAAACAACAATTCAGATCTTCACTAATATATGACAAATCCATAGCATCAATTTGCAAAATATTGATTAAAGAAGTTGGTGAAACTTTGTATGTGAATAGGCCAACTTCTGCTCTTTAATAAGCTTCAATAATCGATCTACACCACCATTAGACTAACGGAAGGGATGACCTGACTTTTTTTTAACTGGTACAATAGCTCATTAAGTCCACAAGACTTGCACATTCTATCAATTTGATCCTAATTTTAAATAACTTAATAAATTTAACCTTTCACATTTACAAATTATATCAATTTGTTCATTAAACACATATAATTAAATGATTATTATGTATTTTCAAAAAATAAAAAATATAATATTATTTATACATTTTTTGAGGAAAATATAATATTATTTTCAACGAATTAGATTATGCCACATGTATTAAATAATCACGTATATTATGTCATGTGTATTAAAATGATTTTAATTTAATTTTTATTAAAATGAGTTAGTTAATTAATTTTCTTTGTATGTGAATAGGCCAAGTTCTGCTTCAATAGTTGATCTGCACCACCATTAGACTAATGGAACAGATGTTGGGTTTTGGAAAGAGACAAGAGATTAGGGGTGTCAAGAAGAAGCAAGAGGAGAAGAAAGCTTGCATGGGTTGAATGAGCTTTGAAGAAAAAACATGGAAAATGAAGAGGAAGTGGTGTGGTGTGTGAAAGGAAAGACTTGAATGGGTTCTAAAAAAATACGAAGAAAAATAATAACAACAAAAATTTAGTCCTTTTTCTACTAATGTTTATTGTAATTGTAACATCCAACTCGACCTAATCATCGGATTTGACATGAGAGATATCACATTTGTTACCAAAACAACTATGATTTTATTTCAATATCCAGAAGAAAAATCACACAAAACATTAAATTTAAAAAACTTTTAAAAATAATTTTCATTTAAAGTTATAAGTAAGCTTACGAAAGCTATCATAAATCATCAATAACAAATGAGAGACCATAATGTAAAAATGACTAAAATAGGGTTTCTGTTGCGGCATTGAAAGATGTATGTAGAGAAACTTAGGACAATAACATGATGTCGCAACTTCAGCAGGCAAATGTCGCGACCATGGTGACAGAAGCTTGATGTTGTGACTTCAATAGGGGGATGTCGCGAACATGAGAATAAATAGCTCAAAATTTGCATCATTTCTTACAAGGTTACCAAGCACTTATTTCATTTGGTCTAAATTAACTCAAAACACATTACATCACATTATAGGCATTAAACACAAACAATAATTACCATCTTGGGCATATCTAAGCACCTAAAAATACATGATCTCAAGTATGTACATATTCATTCTAGATTCATGCATCGCACTTATTTACTTGGTATGTAAGCGACGCTCTAATCTTAATTCACAGCATAACATAACTAGCATAAGCAAGCAAATCGTTTTCTCACTAAATTAGTACAAATATATACTACCAAATTTATATGATCATACTCAAGTATAAACATTTCCTACCGAAAGTACCAAAATGACAATTTGAACCTAAGGACTAGTTCAAACATTAGGCACATGCCACTTGCTATAAAGAGAACAAAAATTATACAAACTTTGTCGAGTCAAAAGTTGAGTCTTGGATGCTGTCGTACTTCTCGAGATCTCGAGACCTAATAATACTTGTGCACGAAAATAAATAATATCGTACGTTGAGCAATAGGGTTCTGTTGTGCTAACATAATTTAAAAGATTAATCACATAAAAGAAAAATACCGAGGACATATAAATTGAAATCCAAACACTACCTAAACAACAAATCCATTTCTTGTCTCATGAAACAAAACATCATTCTTTAAGCTATTTAACATGTCATTATTCTAAGATTCAAGCTCTTTACTATTACATCCCACTTGCATGAGTGTCATAGCAAATTATAAAATTATTCCATTTTTCTCATTACAATCTCAAATCCATGTATTTGTTTTACAATTGTATCCACCCTCAAAGCTCATGAAACACCTCATACCTGACTCTATCGTCGTGTCCAAACTATAAGGTGTCACATTCATTATCGAAGTAACTACGATCAAGTTAAATACAATTTATGCAAATTATCATGAAAATACAAGTAATATATGTTTATGATACAATAAATATTATTCCTGGGTCTTGTACAAACTTAAGAAAGCTGTAATGTTAAACCGAGGTCGACTTAGGATTGAATTGTACGAAATTCAAAATTCAGGATTGACGTCGCGATGCAACATACTGTTTTGATCTCATCGGGACAATAAAATTGCTCGTCTTGTCGTGACATTAAAGGTCATTTCTTGTCGCAGCGTGATACGTTTGACGTCGCAACGTCACATATTGTTTCTGCAAATTTCTTTTGATTAAAAACCTTCAAATTTCCAAACCAATTTTAAACCCATTTCATTTGTTATCAACCCACAAAAACAACATGCTAACAATAATTTAAGCACTCCAATACTTCATCCAACCTTGAATGAATGCTTTATTACCATAAATTAGTTACCTATTGTGTTTTGTACTAAGTCATGAACATTTTTAACTATCTCAGCATGAGCATTAGCAATATAGCATATCATATCAAGTTTGAGACCATTTACATTCCATGATCAAATAACCACATTCAAATAGTAATCTTTAAAAACTAAAAGTGCATATACACATAGTTACATATCAAAATTGACTCAACTTAGGTACATGTCATATTTAAATTAAAACGGGATGTACAAACTTTGCTTAGTCGATAAAAATATAATATCATTTTCAACCAATTAGATTATGCCACATGTATTAAATAATCAATTATATTACGCCATGTGTATCAAAATGATTTATTTTGAATTTTTTGCATTTTTGTTTTAATTTTTATTAAAAATGAGTTAATTAATTAACTCATATTCTCTCTCCGGATTCATTTTCTATTCTCCAGTTTTGACCAAAAACCTTATTCTAGATTTCAATAACCCAAAAATCAATATTCAAACATGTTTAGTGAAGTAGGCCAAATAAGAATAAAAAAGTTCAAATTTAGTGGCAAAACATATCCACACCATTGAATACTTTTCTTATTTGGTGAGCTATTCATGGAAATCCTTTCAAAACTGGCAAAACATACTTTTCTTATTCTTGGAAATCCTTTCAAGAGAAATTTTCAAGAGAAAGTGTTTGTTCGTTTTTTGACGGAGTGGACTACGTAGAGGTCGGGACGTTTTCGTTGTGGCTTAGAATCGATATCAAATAAGCAACATCCTTTCAACGTTTTCAATAAAAAAGGTATATTTTCAATCCTATTTCAATCCGATTCATTCCTCGTACATGGATTCTTGGTTGTGGATCACCAGAATAATTTTTTCGCTGTGCCACGGGGCATACCAGCGTTCCCAACACTCTCAATAAGCTATTACATAACCTAGACAATTCGAAATCGATATATACTACCATATATCGATTTCGGCTTGCTAACATAAAATCTAAATGAATATAGTATAAATCCTTAAAAATAGCAATTACAACATATACATTCAAAGCATAATCAATTCAATATATGATCTCCAAAAATCAAAATTAGAATCTCGATCAAATCTCCACCAAGCAAGGGTTGAATTGATTAACTCAAATTCAATCTAATCTTCAATAATCAAGGACTGGTTTCCATACATGAAACATAGCATCTCCAAAATAACAACACATTAACTAGTCTAAAAACTTTCTTCAATAAAATGTCAACTCAAATATGATAAATAAGTTCACTGCCTCAATGGCAGTCTGCAATGAGCACCGTCAAGTGTCACTCAACTCAATCAACACACCTTACCTTAACACATGAATATTTTTTTTATTATATTTAGTAAAAAATGTCGTAAACTTTTATGGTAAAAAAATTCCAATAATTTTATCAAAATAATACAAAAGATTTTGTGTTGGTAATGTGGTAGACTAAATCTCTACTATATATTTTTTTCAGAACGGTCAATCACTTAAATTTTACAGTAAAAGATCAATTGGAAAAACTAAAAAAATCACCTATAAGTTATAAGGTGAATGATAGTAAAAGTACCATAGAGACTTTTGTAATAAGAATCGGATTGCATTTTGTCTTCTCTACTCGGAAAATAAGAAAATTAGCCCCTCCATGTCGGATCAAAAAGAAAATTAGTCCCTCTGCTAAAAATTCAATCAATTTCTACGATTAAAAATTGATCTTTGCAGGTCAACATGACGTACACATGACACCTCATATGTCATTGTCTAGTTATTGCATCAGACACACCATTTTTTAACAATACAAGTAGATAATTTTTTTTAACAAAAATAACTAATTTACTCTTTAATATGTTATATAAGGATTAATTTATCCATAATTTTAATAGATAAAATAAAATGTAATTTAACTCTTAAAATAAATATTTCTATGATACTTTTATCCTAATGATTTAAAAAATAGCTATACACATCAATTGAAAGGATTAAAAGAAAATCGCCGTGAACAGTGTTGTCAGATGTACTAAATTTCAGGTGATCAACACTAATTCGTCTTTCTAGCTGATTTGACAATAATACCATGTAGTGTGATTTTCAAATTGTTGGGATAAGACAAATTTTTTTACTATATTTTAATTTTTTATTAAAAATAAATAAATTATTATAGTATATTAAATGAGTGGACAAAATAATTTTTCTATTAAAATTGGACTAAGATAAAATAATAAATTTAACCTTCAATTTTTACATATTTATTTAATTTGATTCTTACTCTTTTATTAGAAGTAAAATTAAAAAGAATTTGAAGCTAATAATATTAAAAGATAAAAAAGACTTTAATAATTGATAAAAAATTAATTAAATCATTTTAAATTTTAAAAATTATTAAAATATCATAAAAATATAAAAATTATAAAACTTTAATTAAAAATAACAATACCAACCCGTTAAAATTTTATGGTTATAAGATTTAAAAAAAATTGACCCCTAGTATTTTATTGGGTTGGTATTGTTATTTTTAATAAATATTTTATTTTATTTATAAATTTTGTTTTAATTTTAATATTTTTAAAATTTTAATGGGTTTCATTGATTTTTTTTTTAATTTTTTACTAAAGCCTTTTTAACCCTTTAGCATAATTAGTTTCAAAGTTTTTCTAATTTACTTCTAATAAAAGAGTATGGTCAAATTGAATAAATGTTTAAAAGTTAAGAACTAAATTTATTATATTTTATATATAAACACTAAATCAAACATTTAAGGGTACAGTTTTAATAGAAAAATTGTTTTACTCACTCATTTAACAGATAAAGATTACTTTATCCAATTTTTTCAATAAAAAAATAAAATGCAATTATAAGAAATTTTGTTGTTGTTTTTTTTTTGGTAAATTATAATAACAGGATAAAATCCGAACAGCGAACGTGATTAACATAATTCAAATTTAAATCGTATCTGAAACGATAAATACTTTTAACCATCAAATTATTATATAAAATTTAAGAAAAAAATAAATATGAGGCTTAAAAAATTTATCATATATAAATGGTAGCAATGACGTGATCTCTTTTGAATCCCAACAAAAGTTATCAACAACTAATTATTCAGTAGTTTAGGAAACTAGAAATCAAATTTAGAAAAAGATTGAAACATTACACTAAAAACAAAAATAGTACGATGCAACGCATATGAGTGTATGACAACTTGGTGTCACCTTCCACGTAGAAAAGTGTCCCCCAAAAGAAGTACTATATGCACGTTGATCATTCATCTTATTTAATAATTATAGTTTTATACTTTATTTTGGTTATTAATTTCATGGGTAAATTATAAAAATAATTTTTTTATTTATTTTTTAAAGTATATTTAAATCACTTATGTTTGAAATGTTATGTTTTAGTTTCTTGCGTTATTGTTTTGTTATGAAGTGATTATTCTGCCGTTAAGTTTTGTTACCTCCCTAACAGGAATCCTACGTGACAGTTCAAATGGATTTTAAATGCCAATTTGGATGTCTAATTAGGTTTTTCTTTTTCAGTTGTAATTAATTTAAAATTTTTAATTAATTAAATTTATTTAATTAAAATTTTATTTTCATCCCAGTTAGACATCTAAGTTAGCATTTAAAACACATTTGGACTGCCACGTAAAATTGTCGTTAAGGAGGTAACAAAGCTTAACAGCAATGTTAAACTAAGCTTTATTTGATAAAGTATTTTGATATAACAAATTAAAATGTTTTTGAATATAAGTTAAAATTGACAAAATAACTTCTCAATTTAAAGTCTAAGAGATAAATTTAAATTCTTTTTATCTTCAACTTTTAGAAAAGTTTGAAACAATTTTAAAATCAAGTTAAAATGATTTTAAACAAGTCAAAATAATTTGAACCAAGTCAAAATCATTTTAACACTTCAAAATGTTTTTTAAACAAGTCAAAATAGCTCCAGGCAAAAAAGTACCGATAAGTTTTTGGTTTTGGCCAAGTATCGGTAATTCTTGAAATATCGATACTCTTAAGTAAATCGATACCAAACTTGCATTCTGTTTTGACAAGCCCTGAAAAATATCGATACCATTTTATAAGTATTGATAATTTCTGAAAAACATCGATACATTTTTAAAGGTACCAACGATCACTAACTTAGCATTAATTACAAAAAATATCGATTCCCTTTTGTACGGTATCAATACTTGAAGTTGCAGGTGACATAAATGATCTGGTTTTTCATCCCCAACGGCTACAATTATTACACCAACAACCACAACGATTAAAAATTTATTTCGAAGCATAAGTACCACCTTCCAAGGACTTACAACAACTAACAAAGTACTTACAAGCAAATATCTTCAACCAAACAACCTAAGAGCTTAACTTTTCGTATCTTTCTTTCATATACTTGTGAGCCATATTTCCATTTCTTTGTTCAAGTGTTTTTCATTGTATTGTGAGCTTTATTTGCAAACAATTTGATCTTGTTAGAATTGTTTCTTTTTTGCTAATTTGTATCTCTTTTGAGAGAATTTGAGACTTAAACTTAGGTAAAAATTTTAAGTGATTGTAAGGTTAAATATTGTCCTCAAAGGTTCTACAAATCTAGTGGATTTGGAAAAATCCTTACTGGTGAAAAGCTAAAATAGTGGAGTAGGCATTTAAGGCTGAACCACTCTAAATTCATTGTGTCAAATTTCTATTATTTTATCTTTATTCTTCCAACATTTTTAAAAGGCCAAGTCACCCTCTCTTGGCAATTTCGATTTAATCCATCTAGTTAACATGCAGAGTGATCACTTCGTAACAAAACGATAACATTAGTGACTAAAATGTAACATTTCAAACATAAATGACTAAAATATAATCTAAAGAAAAAAAGTGATTATTTTTATAGCTTACCCTAATTTCATATCTATTCTTTAATTTTTTATACGTAATTTACTCATCTATACATTTTCCTTAAAAATAGTTAATTCAACGAATGACATACCATCATGTGTCAAAAGTAAAACAAATCTTAAATTTTAAAAAATATATATATCATAAAAAAATTTAAAAAAACAAAAATCTGAAAACTTAGAAAATTATTAAAATATTAAAAATCATGACCTACTTTTTGAAAATTATAAAAAAATTATTTTTAAGCAATGCTTTAAAAAAATTAAAAAATTTCATAATTTTTTTTAAATCATTTGATTTAGAATTCTAAGTTTGTTTTTAGAAAATCTTAAAATTTGATCATTCCCAAACATAAAATCCAAACGAGTTTCTTCACTAAGAACGTAGCATACAAAGGAGATTATGGTCATACAGGTACATGATGACCTTATTTGTAACTTAAAAACCTCATACATAAAAAAGGGGAAACAAAGTGATGAACCCATCACTCCGATCGAAGAACACGAAGGGTGAAGCAATATATTTGTCACCAAGTAGGTAGGGTAGACTCCACAAGTTAACTGCTCATCAATCTCGGACGAAGTCGATCTTAATGTTACCAATAGAAACCAGACCCTTCCCTTCTTTAGGCACCAAAGTCACCACAATATTGTCATCACCTTCAATATCCAAATCCTCCAACAAATCCGACAACGGTAAAGTCAAGTTAGTGTCAAGCTTTACCCCGGGGTTGTGATGGCTATGAGGTATATTTGTAAAGCTCCCTGCGAACTCCGAATCTTCTGGTTCGGTGGATGTCTCATCATCTTCATCGTTAATGTACACATCGAATTTGACAGCCACATCTCGGTCTAACCGGATGTTTTGTAGAACCAATACTTCTTCTTCATTTTCTTTTTCAACCTTAGTCCTTGATTTCTTTGTCCTTGGAACTTCAATGTGCACCAACTTGTCTAAAACTATAGGGAAGGCATTCCGAATAACGGTTTTAGTGTTGGTTTCGGCTGCCATTGCACTACCACTACCACTACCTCGACCAGGCCTTCGAGGAGTTGGCTTGTTTTTGAGCCATGGAATATTAACTTTTTGATAATCGTACCCCAAAGTCTTTGAGTTAAGGCAATCACGAACCTTGACTCGAACCAGATTTGCGTTCTCATCGTAGAAAAGAAAGGAGGCGTCGAGCCAATCTGTGTCAGTGAAATCAGTTCGCTTCTTCCCTGGTAATGACTTCCAAATGTTCCACATTCGGTCAACATTGCAGTGATGAGCGTAGAACAATGGGTCTCTACCCGCCGAGTAGAAGTTCCCCATGTCTTCAGAAAATGGCTGTCGCTTATCACCAACCCACCGGTGAACGGCAGTGTGAGGATTGTTCTCAACGGAACCCATTCCTGGACTGGGATTGTCGCCGGCACGGTACGCCGCTCCATGGAAAAGAGAAGGGGTCTTGTAGGTTACCATTTGCCTGTACATCACACTTAGATTGCTCTTTATTTGATCTCTCTTTGATAATAGTTCTTCGGTGCCAGCATAATCAAGATCAAGCATTTTGGGGGGTTGGTGGTCCACATTGCGCTTTTCATCATAGAGTGGAGAAGTAGGGTCTACATATATATCAGGGATAACCATGCCAGGGGGAGAATCCCAGTTCCAAAATGGCATTGTGAAACTAGGATCACCAATCAACTTCCCCAATATCCTTTCGTAGAAATAGAGATAAAACCTATGGAATGGGAAAAAAAGCCATGAGAAGTGAATTTGAAGTGTTTGATCTGGAAATCCCACATGATCATAAGCCCCATTGCAATAAGCACAATGAACATTGGCCTGTTGCTTGAAACTACGAGGATCATCATCAGGAAGAGCTTTCATCAGCTCCATGGCCTTTGTAAATTTCTCCAAGTAGTTAGCATCAACTAAATGTGCTGCTGGCCTTAACCGTATCTTGGAAAACCGAGGTGGTTTGAAATCTATAATATTTGTTGCTTGTGGTGGGCAGCAAGGGATACTTATGGTTCCTGCACTTGAAGATGTTGCGGTTGAATTCTCACAAAGCGAAAGGTCAGGGGCGGCTATTGGGGCGGCCGATGCAAATGGGTCACTTACAAGGTTGGTTGCACCATACAGACCTCCTAGGCCAAGAAGGATATCCCTTCTATCAAACCTGTTTGGAGAAGACGAGTCTGCATGGTTTTGGTTCCTATCACTGGCTTTGCATGACACTAGTTTCTTGGAGGCAAAGTTGAAAGGCTTTTTCTTCTTGAATATGGAAAGTTGAGATGTTTTGGGGAGGAATGAAGTTTGAAGGGGGGAACTGGGAATAGTGATGGGGGCTGATGGGGAATTCACAGTGGAACCCATTGTGAAGCTACCTTGCTTTTATTGGGTGAAGATGAAAGTGAAGGATATCATGGAATTTATAGTGAAATCAATGGGGTTGGATCGTTTCTCATTATTAATTTGCATTAAATTTCTTTCGTCGGATTGTGCCTTAAATTTCTTATTCTCACTTAATGGATCATTTTATGACATGGTAAGAAAATACTATAATAATTGAAGAGTTGTGTTGTGAAAAAAACAAATATATATATTGTTGTGATATACGAGGATGTGTATTTGAATAGTGTAATTTAAAAAAAAAAAAATAGAAATATTAAAATATCTTTAAATAATGTAACTTATTTAAATTATGAAAGTACATTTTCATAATTTCCTTAAGTGAGTCCAACTTAGTTAGGGGTTTAAATAATAGTTATTGGAACATTATCAAAAAACTATATATTGTTTCAATAGTTGTAAATGAAAATTTAAAAGTAACCAAAAGTTATATCACTTAATTATTAAGAAATAGCCATAATTATTCAATTAGATATGTATTGAATAATTATATTTATTGATTATTAACAAATATTTCATTTTATCCCCATATAGCAACAATTTTAAAGTTCTATTTTTGCAATTTATGATAAATTAAATAGGATTGTTTGTTCATCGCGCATTCATATGTCACTACAAGCATGGGACTATGAGTATGGATATTAACAAATGTGGTTACATCAAGGTTAACGATCTTGTCAAATTTTGATTTAGAAGAAATCTTTATCTCAAGAAAAGCTATCTCAAATTTATTGTTTTACTCTTATCGCATGAAAGAGATTTTAATTATTATGTGTTTATTGAATTGCATTATGCAAAAATGCGAGTGTCTTGTGCATCAATTACTTAGTGTGAGAATAAATATCTTTTATGTTCCTAGATTGTAAAAATTCTTTATAGAAAATGATATTTTTGCTATGCTTTGCTCAATATTCAGTGAACTATTTTCGTCAGTGCAAAACATAAGTAGTCATTAAGTTTCATTGTATCCTCGAGGTTCATTTGCCAGTAAATATTGTGCACACAATAATATAGGTGAGGACGAATAGAACCTTAAAGAAAGTGACATTGATATATGCCTTGAAGCCTTCGTTAATTTATCATAAGTTCATTTTATCTCCACACACCAACAATACTAACTATAGATATACAACTTATGGAGATAATAAAGTTTGCATAATAAAATTAAAAGGTACAAAAATATCAAAATAAAATTTTGATGGAGTTATAAATTTAAGATTTTTTCAAGCTAATTGATGTTGTTTCAAATCCCATCATATACATATTTTATTTGTTTTTAAAATAAAAAGATTAAAGTATCCTCAAATAATATAATTTATTTTAATTGCGAAGAGACATTAATTTAATTTCCCTAACTGAGTTGAGACCCAATTGCTAAGTGACATAAGTTCAATGAAGAGCTTTATAAATAGTAAAGATATGTTTTTAATATTACTTGCATAATTATTGTTTACTCTTACATTGTTATGGATACTTATAGTTTTATGGATTTTTATGATTTGGTCGTAAACGGCTTTCTATTAATTTTGTTTGTTTGAAACTTAGGGTACTTTTGAATGGGTAATGAATTTATTTTTAATAAGGTTAAAAATAGTGATGACGATAAAATTAATTACTGTTACTATAAGATAAAAGATTCTACCACAACACTTCAATCGCTCATCCAAAAATATACTTAAAACAGATTCTACCATAACACTCTAATCGCTTATCCAAAGACTTAAAACAATTTTTTGCTTGTTTATTGTGGGCATGATGAGGGATGGGTTGTATCTACTAAGTTATTATGAGAATATTTTTGTTAAATCAAATTAATTTGATATTGTAATTTTTGTATATCAAATATTAAATGTATTAATTAAAATCACTCCAAGAAAAATGTAAATAATGAAGAGATAACTACAATAGACTTCTAACAAACTGAAAATGGATTATAAGATTTATTTACTATTAAGTGCTACTAATTAAATTTTTGTTGCTAATTGAAGTTATATGTATTCGATTTTTTAATTTTGTATGTAATTTACAAATTCTGTTTTTGTTATTATAAAACTCTATTATTCTTTGTACCCTTAAATCCTTGAAAGAAAAAGATAAAATAGAGGACATCAAGTTATATTTAAATTTGGTGTTAAATTTGGTATTATTTTAATAAATAATTATAAATAAATATTAGTTAAGTAAATAATTTATTTTTATCATATTTAGGTAAAAAAAGCAATAAACTATGATAGTAAAAAATTTCTAATAATTTATCAAAAGATATAATAATTTATTTGGCCCTTCAAATTAAAAAAAATTATTTTAGCTCTCTATTCAATTTTTATTTTTTTAACTCTTGAATTTGTATCGGTTGTTAAATCATCCTAAAATAGATGAAAAAATTAATTTTTATTAATTTTGTTGAGATAACATACATGTGGATATTACATCAATAATTAATTATTTTGTTATTCACAAAAAATTAATTAATTATTTTGTAAATATTAAAAAACATATTATTTATATAATTTTATATATTTTAATTTTTAGATTTTAAAAATCTAATTAATTGATGATGTGGAATCCATATATATATCACAACAGTAAAATTAATAAATACTAATTTTTACTATATATTTTGAGATAATTTAACAAATTATATAAATTTAAAAATTAAAAAATAAAATTTAAATAAATCACTAAATTAATTTTTTTACAAAATTAAAAGGATTAAATAAATCAGAATTTTTTATCCAAATAATTCAAAAGATTCTGTGATGATAACATCGTACACTGTATCTTTACCATATAAGCTTTTCCGTGACTTGTCAAATCACTTAAAATTTTCGTCAAAAAGAATCAAGTGGAGAAAACTGAAAAAGAAAAACACCTCTAAATAAGGCGAAAGATGGAAAAATCAGCTGTAAATCAATTGAAAAAAAGTAATAAATCACGTTTAAAAAGCTTATCATTTATAAATAGTAGTGATTTCATCTCTTTTTAACATTCAACTTTTTCGACTTTTTATTCAACTTTTTAGACTTTTTCGTATATATAATTTGTGTATTTTTTTAAAAATACAAATATTTTTCGGTTAAAAATTTATTTATTTTTATTAAGTGCGGTGTCTAGGTGATAATGTCTTTTAACCATATAACTGCATTATTATTTTTAAATGGTATGATTTAAAATTTTTTAAATAATATATTATAATTTTTTATTGAATTTAAAAATCTTAAACAGTATTTTTTAAAGACTATTTGAGGGAAAAAAATTGTATATGGAGACTAAAATTAGTTAATGCACTTTAAGAAAGGTGATTGTGGAGAGGGGAAATTTTTTGTTTTCATAAAAAATAATTATAACCAGCATAAAAAAAATATTTTTTTAAATGCTAATTTAATTAATAGGCAATCATTATTAATTATATTATAATTGATTTAGATGTCGACCATCAAAGTGTTGGTATCGTGTTCATTTTAAATTATTTCGGTCATTGTTTTTTATATTCGATAGATAAATTTTAATATTATATATGCATATTGATTTAATGTGTAATTATATATATAAATTTTAATTTAGTGTAATTATACATTTGAATTTTTAATTGTGATTCACATGTATATATGAAATTTTAATTTTAATTTAATCATACACATTTAAAAAAATAAATACATTAATTTATTTTTATATTAGATAAATATAATTATTTATGTATGCAATATATAAACATAAAATGATATTATAACAATAATTATGTTAATAATTTATAAAAATCAAATCAAATCAAATTTTCATGTATAAAAATATACAAAATTAAAATTTATGTATACAATTATATATTAAATCATAATTTATGTATAATTTTGATATTTTTTTTTTTATAAATATATATATATATATTGGGTTAGGTAGAAAGCCAATTTTTTGAGTTTAGGAAATTAGAAAATAACCTTAAAAAACACTTGAAAAAAATGAGAGTGAAAAGAAGACAAGGCATGTGGCATGATGAAAAATATCTCCAGAAAGGACAAAAGAGCATTATTTTGCCAGCACGTTTATCATTCATGCTGTTTACTTTATCAATAAAGCTGAAAAAGGATGAAAGTACCCCACCTCCCCTACTGCACTCTATATCCATTTCATTTTGATTGAAGTTTAAAAATTAAAAAAATTATTTAATTTAGTTATTAAAAAACAGTAAAAGAAAAAATACTTACCGCTAAAAGAATTTCGAAACTAAATTAAATAATTTTTTTAATTTTTAGCGGTAAGTATCTGAAGGTAATGATCCAAATTCGAAAAACGCCTGAAAAAGAGAGATTTCCAGCAGCAAAGCGAAGCTATTGGATCATTACCTTCAGAGCTTTCATGAAGGATGAAGTTTAGAAAGCTGTAAAGCAAATTTACTTTCTGGATCTGGAAAACTCCTTGACTTTGCTGCAACAACTTTGTTCATAATTCAGAATTTGGGGATAATAAATTCCGAGCTAGGGCTCTTCGGATTTCTTCCCACTATAATTACCTTTTCCTTTTACTGTTTTCTTTTAACAATTGAAATTGAAATTGAAATTGAAATTGAAATTGAAATTAAAATTAAAATAATTATTTATTTTATTTTAAACTTTATCTGATGTGTAAAGACCTTATCTAGATGAAATCTGCAATTTTTGTTTTGTTTGAATATTATTTATCATAATTATTGCCCAAAAGAAAATTCCTTACATAATTTGTGCGGGCTCCATTTTACTATTATTTATCACTAATTTATTATATTAATTTGTGCATGTGTTTTTCACGGTAGAATATGCACACCAACTGAAATAATGTAATAGTACAATTCATTTACAGCGTGTTTGGTTTGATGTAATAGCTATGCTATTACGGGACGGTTTCAAATTCTACAGTAATGCAGTTGTTTGGTTCATGGAATGCTTGATTACAGGCTTATTCCATTCCCTTCATATTCAATAAAATTTCCCAAATTCTATTCCCTTTCAAAACCACCGATTACATCCTTCATACAGCCGCTTACAGCGTCTTCCTTCGACTTCGGCCGTAGCAGTCTTCACCGTCGTCGTAGCGTCCTTCACGTAAGCAGCTCTCCCTCTGTTTTGATACTCTCTGTTTTGATACTCTCTATTTTGGCTTTTTTCTTCCTGTTTTGATACCTGTTTTGGGAAAATCTTCTTTGTTCTTCATAATTTGTAAATCTTTTTTTATCATCATATCAATCCAACGTTTCTCAATCTCTGGTTTTTGAAAGTTTCTGATTGCAATAGTTTTGAACATTGGCTAAAATTTTGCTGCTTTAGTAGAAAGGCCTGCAACCAGCAGCTAACAAAATTGATCGAAAATACTATTCAGAGAGAAACCCAAAACTTTCGATACAAAATCTGGAACGAAACTCAAGCACGAGATTGGGAAATCAGTTATTGAAGCATAGACAGAAGAGGAGAAGCTGTCGAAGGTTAGTAGTTTTCAATCGGTCTCTCTCTCTCTCGCTCTCATTTTGTATTTTTACTTTTTCTCCCTCTGTTCCCTTCAATTTCATTTTTCTTGAGGCTTTCTTCCGTTTGTAGAGAAAGAATTAAGAGCCAATTAAGTAGCCGATAAGATGCTTAACCCTACTGATTAAACAATGATAACAAGTTACTGATCTTGGAATAAACTATAATAGTGGGATGTTGACAACATGCAATAAACTAAATAACCAAGAGTGGTACATTCAATGGAGTTATTTCTTCATTTCTATAGGCTCTTGAATAATCTGCTATTGTCCAACGCCGGAAACAGCTGAATTTGAAAGCATCTAGTGAATTCTCTGAGGTTAAAGGAAGGCAATTCATAGCCTGTTGAACTCTGTCTGCCAGAGATGCATCAGAATCAATTTCTATGACTTCTTGCTCATCAAGATCTGTGTTGATGCAACCAAATTAGACATAACATTAGAAGTTCATAATTTGAAAGGATATAAACAGAAGCTCATAGAACTATAATTCAAAAAAAAACAAAAGCATAAATACATACATATCTCATTCTGAAGACATCATCCCTATAGCTAGATATTTCCCCAGTTATTGCGACCTATCTTTACCTCAAATTATGCATCCCATGAACTCAACTATATAATGAACATTCTTATAGTTACCTTAACAGTCCACTAGATGCAAGTTTAACAATTCATCAAACACCTTTGGAGCATAAGAAACTTCCAGCATTTGGTAATTGCAAACAGAAGTTGTAGAAAATTCATAGATCACTTAACGGCAGCCGATTTTGATTCATTGGCTAACTAGTTTTACCATGCTTCCAATCATCTAACTTCTAAAGTGATAAAGATCAAGGACTATATGTTGTATCCAAAATACATTTGATCTAAGCCATGCGTACCAACATAAGGATGCAATGGAACAAACATGGGTGGTTCCTCCAACGTTGCATTTGAGATAAACTGCACAAGAGGAAGATGTAAAGGATAGGCCTAAGATCCAGATGTAAAGGATAGGCCTAAGATCCAGATATAGTTAATGGTTTGATGCTCATTGCAGGAAGATGCATTCTAGTTCATGTTATATTTAGGTTTAATTATGGTAATGCATGGAATACATTCCTTGTCTTTGACTTGCATTTTTACTATCAATCCTTTTTCATCTTTTTATTTTCTTTAAATTTACGTTCTTTCCCTTATTTCTTTTAACATTGGATTATTCTTTCCCTTTTCTCTTTGAGCTTGGGATTGGCTTTCATTTCTTCCCCTCAGATCCCTGAATCCTCTTACAATTGACCAACTAAATAAAAGGGAATGCTTCCTCCAATCTTACTAAAAACTTGTTTGTTGTCTTGCTTTTCGAAGATCTTCTGTGTTTGGGGATGAAGGCTGATCTCCACAGTTGTTTTTAATCCTATTGAGTAGACATGGTGCCATTTATCGACATGTCTTTAACAATGCAAGCACATTCCAACTAATTTGTTCTCTCTGTCTCTATTGTCTTCTTGTTTTATTATTTGGCAAAACAATTGCAACTCGCAAGCTATTTTTTATTTTTAAAATCCATGTCATTTCTCTTTATTTTTTTATTTAATTTTTCTTTAATGTTCATATTGTGGAAAACAATGAACCAAGAATGGCGGAGATGACGATAGAGTTGAAGTATATGATGTTTTTATTTAAGTGTTGTTGAATGAATTTTCCATTCAAGAACTGCCATAAGGGTAAATGAAAATGATTGAATTCAGAATTATTCTTGCCTCCTCTTAGCCTTTTAATTTTAAATGATCATTTTTCTTTTACCTTAACATGTTCATTTTCAATTGAATTTACAAATAGTCCATGTTGTACCCTAATGGCAATGGTTAATGGTTATGACGAGCCGAAGATTAGGGGTTCAATTTCAACTAAAAAATTTGATAAATGTCATATTATTTTTAATGTAATGTATAATATCATAAAATATCAATTTTCACAAATCATTAACACAATTGTCTATATAACATTATTTTACATTAACATATTGTATATATAAATAATTATATTTATTCAATATAAAATAAAATGATGTATTTAGTAGTTGAGAGAGTATTTATGTTAGTTTAAACCAGGTGAAAAATGTGTCATAAAAAATAAATTATTTAATAAATATTTTTAATATATTTCATTTTTTTGTAGAACTCTCAATCTTAGTACCTATAGCTTTCTTTATCATAGCTCATAACATTATAACATTTTCTGTTAACAATGATTTATATTTGGAATTGTATTAAGTATACGATTTGAAGATTTATAACACTTTAATATCTTGCAGTAATGGCTCGTTTACCTTTAATAGTACAAAGTGAAAGGCGTAGAAGAATTGGTCTTGCTGTGACAGTATGGCTGCAAATGTGCACAGTTGCAAGTTGGTTCTTAGTTTCATTGGCTACCATCTATAGCCTACATACTTATAGACCAAGGATTAGATCATATATATTAGATTTTTATGCAAAACGAGATTATGTGAAAAGACTTGTATATGCTAGTGATGAGACTTGTATTGAACAAGTTAGGATGAATAGAACTATTTTTTTTAAACTATGTGAGATGTTACAAACTTTCGGAGAACTGAAGTCGTCAAGGAACATGCTTGTTGATGAGCAAGTGGCAATGTTTTTACATATTATTTCTCATCACCTTAAAAATCGAGTTATCAAGCATCACTTTAATAGGTCTGGGGAAACCGTTAGCAGATCATTTCACAATGTTTTAAATGCTGTCATACGCTTACAAGATGTGTTATTTAAAAAGGCAGATCCTATTATGGGCAATTCTACAGACCCAAGGTGGAAATGGTTCAAGGTATTGGAGTGAGTTTCAATATAGCTCGTACATCGTTTAGTTGATTTAGATTTAAATATAGTATCCTAACTCGAGGTTTTATACATTTCGTGTAGAATTGCTTAGGTGCTTTAGATGGAACCCACATCAAGATTAGGGTTCCAACAGTTGATAAACCTAGATATCGAACGCGAAAGGGTGACATAGCAACAAATATGTTAGGTGTTTGTACACCTGATATGCATTTTGTTTATGTTCTTCCCGGTTGGGAAGGTTCTGTTGCTGATGGACGGGTTCTTCGAGATGCCATTAGTAGGAGACATGGACTGAAGGTTCCTCATGGTAAAATGCAGAATTAGAGGAATTTGAATTAATTTTTCTGGAGTACTTTTTTCAGAAAACTAACCATGATAATTAGTTTTGTTTCTTTTTTATAGGTTGTTATTATCTAGTTGATGCTGGTTATACAAACTGTGAAGGATTTCTTACGCCATTTAGAGGACAAAGATATCATTTGAATGAGTGGCGTCAGGGTTACCAACCAAGTACTCCAGAAGAATTTTTCAATATGAAACATGCTTCAGCACGCAATGTTATTGAAAGATGCTTTGGGTTATTAAAACTTAGATGGGGAATACTTAGGAGTCCATCATTCTATCCTGTGAGAGTGCACAATAGAATCATTATTGCATGTTGTTTGCTCCATAATTTTATTCGAACCTATATGAGTCTTGATCCTATTGAAGCGGAGTTGGAAGAACAATTATCTAGTAATTTGATAGATGAGGATGAGTCGAATATTGTAAACATTCATCCATCGGATGCATGGGCTACTTGGAGAATGGAACTAGCCAATCAAATGTTCTATGAATGGCAAACATCTAGAAATTAGTTAGGTTTATTAAAACACAGTGGAAGTTTAATTACTTTATTTTATTTAATGTACCTAGTTTATGAAACTTTGGTGGTGTTTGAATTGTCTTTATGTATTGTACTAGACTTGTTGGATTGCAAATTTAATCTATTTTCATTTGATTCGCCATGTGTTGTAATTTTATAAAGTGTTGACCTTCTTATTCATGATATCAAGCTTTAATTTTAATTTGTGTTTTTCTCTTAAGATAGTTATGTCAGGCTTTTCACAATCAACTGCTTCTTCTCAAAATTCTCGAGGAACTAAAAGGAAATGGGTTCCAGAAGAAGATGCTGCGTTGGTTGCTTGTATGGTTGACTTGCACAATGTCGGAACCTTTAATGCCGATTCGGGGTTCAAGGCCGGATATTTAAATGAGCTAGAAAAGATGCTAGAAAAAGTTTTACCTCATGCAAAATTGAAGGGTAAACCTAATCTTGAATCGAGGATTAGGACATTGAAAAGGGATTGGGCAATCGTTTATGACATGCTCAGTGGAAAAGACAATAGCGGCTTTGGTTGGGATGAGCATAGACAGCTTGTTGCCGAAGATGCTGTGTGGAACTCGTATATAAGTGTAAGAATTATTTCATGTCTTTACTATCTTGCTTTGACCTAACTTATATCTAATATGAATTTCTCCTTTTTTATAGAGTCATAAAGAAGCCGGTCAATTCAGACATCGCAGTTTCCCTTACTACGACCAACTTACTGCCATCTACGCAAAGGATCGTGCCACTGGGAAAGATGCTCAAACAGCCGCTGATATTATTGAAGAAATAGATGCTGAAGATGTAGCTACTGTAAATACTCATGAAGAAAGAAACATTGACTATGAGTGTGAAGCTGATGTTTCTTTAGATGAGATGGATCTTTCAGGTACACAACCGCAACAATCTAGAAATGAAGATGATTCCAGGTCTTCAAAGAAGAAAAAAAAGATTTCTGATGCAAGTGAACAAATTTCTTCTACTTCATTTCTTGAGGCTGCCACATTATTAGGGAAAAATATGCAGACTATTGGTCTTGAAATAAGTAGAAGTATTACCTCCGAAGTGCTAATTCAACAAAAGTCAGAAATGATCATTCAAGAAAGTGCTCAGAAATTATATCCGGCTTTATGTGAAGTGGAAGGATTAACAGAGGATGAACGATATTCTGCGTTGAGCAAAATCCCGGACAATCCAACGCAAATGATCGTTTTCTTTAGTCTACCTTCTTCCGTGCGACTGGAATGGGTGAGAAGATTTCTTTCAGACCATTAAAAATCATGGTTGTGTTGGTGTTGTTTTGTTAACTTTTTGTATATGTAATATTTGGATCGTAAGATGGTATTAATAGAATATCGCAGACTGTTGTAACTTTTTGATGTTATAAAATTTAATATATAGATTATGATGTGTAGATTATGTTTGAATGTAAAATATAATTATCAAGCTATTTATATTTCTAATCTTTTATTTTTTAGTTTAGAAGATAATTAAATTATTTATTTTATTAATGATATTTAAGCTTAGTATATATGCATCATAATTTAAAACTAAAAAATAGGTTATATATTATTTTTCTAAAATTATATATTATAATTTTTACTAATTCATATTTTAATAATAATTATATTAAAAATTATTATTAAATTACATATTATTTTATTAAATTGTATTTAATAATAATTATGTTAAAATATAATTAAATAAATTAATATTTTATTAAATTATATTTAATAATAATCATTAAAATTTAATAACAATAATCATCTAACTAAAAAAATTCTGTTAAGGGTACTTTAGTCATTTAAGCATATTTTCTTATGCTATTACAGCATCATTCCATTCAACCAAACACAAGAATATTATTACAGCTCTATTCCATTCCAATCAACCAAAGAATTGAATTACTGATTACAGCTCTATTCCATTACAGCTATATTCCATTACAGTTCTATTCCATTACACCTCTATTCCATTACAGCGAACCAAACGTACTGTTAGAATTCATGCAGGTAGGCAATTTTTTCTTTTCTTTCTTGAATAACCGACAACGACTATTGATTGTCTAATTATTGGTATTTTTTCTTAATTTTTTATATTTAATTTTTTATATTTTTTTTATTTTATTCTAGTTTTTATCTATCTTTATGACACGCTTTTTCTTTTACTTGTGACACGCTTCTGTTTTATGATATGTTTTCATCTACCGTTGTGATAGATTTACATTCGTGGATAGTTTTCTCACAACATTCGGCTCTGATTTGCGGTTATCGATGGTCTTTCAATAGTTTAATTCCATTTTGTGGTTTGTTTGCCGATGCAATCAGATCTGTTTTGCCAAGTAGCCTATAAGATTGTTAGTTTCACTCACCATTATTACTTCGAATCTTAAGCGTGTAGGTGGATAGATACTTCCTTTCTCCAGTGTTTCATCTCATCCCTGTCGTTGTAGCCCATTGGACGTGTTTTGCTGGTCTGATGTTTCGTTTTCTAATTTTTTTAGTTTCTTTTTATTTCGTTATTTTTCTACTACATTTTAATTTTGTTTGGAATGTTTCTCTATTTTTAATTTTCAATAAATTCAACCGACATATTATTCAAAAAAAAAGAATATGCACACCGACTATACTTCCCCAAAGTGAGATTCATTATATACTAGAATTCCTATCATATATATGCAACACGATATATTTAGAATACATATATGCGTGCGAATAATATAATATAATATAATTATTAAAAGATATTTTCGTAATTTTTTAATTAAGTTGATGCTTAATTGACTCGTAACACCAATTCAATCAAAGTATTAAATAATAGTAGAGATATATTAGTATACCAATGCATGCAAAAATCATATATTTAAAATATAAGTGTATTTAAATATAACATAAAGTAATTAAATCATAAGATTTAAAATTAATTAATAGCACAAGTTCAAATCCAGTCATATGCAAAATTTTATTGGTTTTTGAAAAAGAAATTAAAAGATTAAACTATCCTCGAATAATATAATTTATTTTACTTACGAAAATGTATTTTACTTACGAAAGAACATTTTCGTAATTTTTATAATGAAGTTGGTGTTTGATTGATTCATGTCACTGGTAAGTGCTTAAAGTAACATGTTTTAGCCTCATTCTTAATGCTTTTTTGGATTATTAATCGATTTAAAATAATGAATTTTATGTTCATAATCCCTTAAATTCATGTTTCTATACTTAGGAAAGCATTTGGGAGCAAAAAGAGCGAAAACCGAAAAAAAAGCAGATTTTAGGAGCCACATGGGTTGCACATGGACATGGACTAAATCGAAGACAAAAAGGAAAACTTGGGGCAAAAGTGTGAATGAGAAAGAGTTTGTAACACCCGCGTGCTTGAATCGGATTTGGAACAGTGATAGAGTACAATTGAGAATTAGAATATATGGTTGAATTTAGAAAGGTTTGGAGAAATCAAGGATGTATTAGTAAAGGTGAGAAAATGGGAAGGACTAAATAGTAATTTATCCAAATTGAATTATGAGTTATCATGGGAATTAGATTGATTAAGGAGGGGCAAAAGAGTAATTTGGTGGAAGATATTTTTGGAGGCAAAGTTTTGGGCCAAAGTGTAAAGTTAGAAGGTCTAAGGACTAAAAGTGCAATTTTACCATTTTTATTAAGTGAGATATTTTAAGTGAGATTTCTAGAGAATTTGAGAAAGGTTAAAAATCAATTAAAAGTCAAAAATATCAGCTCTTTTCATTGTTCAACCGTTCATGCCATTCCCTCTTCCATCCAACTTTTGATTTTATTCCAAATAGGTCCTTCCATCATTTTTAAGCCCTCCAAGCTCCAAAATCTCCTATTTTCTTTGGAATTTCTGAAAGAAAGTCATAAAAGAGAGTTATTAGACACCTCAAACTTCTTATAGAATTCATTTTGAGGTGTTAGAGAGCATAGGGACTAAATCAAGAAAATTTTGAATTCAAGGATTAAGGTAAGAAGTGATTAAATTCTCATGATATATATGTATTTTACTGTTATTTAGCATGAAAACTATTGAATAAGAGCTTATAGCATATATGTGTTTATGGGAAATTGAAGAGAAAGAGAAGAGAGACAAGGATCAAATTGAAGAGAAAGGAAAAGAGAAGAACAAAGAGTGAAAAGAGAAGGAAATCAGCCTTTTTGTTGTAAGTACTACAAGAATTTTAGTTTATAGTCTATTCTTCATAATATACTTGAGTTGTTAGCATGGAAATTGTTGTTTAATTAGGTGTTATAAAGATGATTAAGTGAGATTAGTGTAATAAAAACATGAGAAAGAAAATGTTTTCATTGAAACAGATTGGACAGAATCAGAGGGTTAACTTTGAAAATGCACTAAAAATTGTGTATATGGATTTAATGGTTGAATTATATATGTAATTAAAGCTTATTGTGTGTAGTTTCATATGGAAGAAACAGTGTATTAAATGGATCTGTGTATTCTGAGTTATAACTGATTTTGTGTAACAAGGTCAAAGCAGATACGAGTTCCCCTGTTCTGACTTTGAAAAATTGTAGAAAAATTTAGAAAAATCATTAGAGTCTAAAATTTATATGGTTTAATCCTTAATGAATATATTTTCAAAATAAACAGACGAGAACATTATTGGATCTCTTTACTAAAAGATAGATAATTTTTAGTGAAGAATGGTCGAAACTGTCAGGCAGTAAAGAAGGGGTAAATTGAAAGAATTTACTGTATAAATTGGATAAAGTAAAAATTCTGGAAATTTTATGGTAGAAAAATGATTGAGTCTAGTTTCAGAACATTAAGCGGATTATAATTTCGAATTTTGTAGCTCAAGATATAAATAATTTAGTGACAGTGATGCAAGTGAACAGCTTTGAAATATAACGGTGATGAGTGAAATAATGAGAAATGATTAATATGAATTGTTATGCCCATGTAGACAAGTTAGAACCATTGAGATAGTAGTGGCATACCATTAAGAAACGCTAGCGCGCTTACCGTTCAGCACTGTGTGTGCTTACTGTTTCGCACTTTGTGTGCTTACTGTTTCGCACTTTGTGTGCCTACTGTTTCGCACTTCGTGTGCCTACTGATTTGCGCTATGTGCGCCTACTGATTGCACTGTGTGTGCTTACTGTTTCCCCAGCACTTGTGTGCTTACTGTTAAGTACTTCGGTACTTTCTGTTCCGTTTATCTGATGGGTTCTATAAAAGTCTACTATGGGCCAAGTGGACAAATAAGATAAGTGAGCTATGGTTAAAAAAGCTATGATAGCTAGATTGTGAAAAGTGAAAGAACGTGCAAATTATGACATTGAGGTAAGTGAAATGATGAATACATGAAAGATAAGTACCATATGTGTATGTGTAATTAAATGCTGATAATTAAGTGAACTAATGTGGCTGAAAGGACTAAGTTGTGAAAAAGGGATGAAAATGTAATATCTACCATTGAGGTAAGTTGGTATATGAGAATGAATGTGCGTTATGGTGACATTAAGGTAAGTTAAATGTTATATGCAAGAAAGGTTAGGAATTTTATACGCATGAGTATTGAAATGTTTGACAAAATTAAGCAATAAATAAATAGTCATATATTATTCTTGTAGTGCTTACTAAGCCTTCACCGACTTAACGCGTTTATTTTAACGCGTAGGTACAAAGTTACAAGGAGAAAAGTCGAGTTCTGGGACCTCTCATCACATCACATCATCCTTTGGTGGACTCCAAATATAGGTTTTTTTTAAGGAAATGGCATGTATAATAGTATCTGTGTGAATCCCTAATGAGTGGGAAAAATGTTATCTCGAATGTTATGAATTATGAAAATGAAATGATTAATATATGATATTTTGATTTGAATGGTCTTAAAAGACATCGGTTTTTTTAAAGAAAATTTTCTGTTACTCAACTTTCTGTGTCGTACTGTAATGTAATGCTCTTATATTGGTTTATACGTATAAACCAGGTATAGGGGTGTTACAAAGTTAGGAAGAGATTTATTGGACATAATACTTTATTTTTTAAACTCTACTTTTTAGGATTCATATTTAGGATTATTATTATTATTATTTAGTTTTAATTTATCTTTTAGGCTTTATCATTCAAAGTTCAATTTGAATTCAATTAGGAAAATATTGTTTAGATTTAATTCAATCTGTCTTTTTAAAATTTAATTTGGATTCAACTAGAGTTTTTCCATGTATTATAAATAGGCGATGAAGTGATATGAAGAGGACTTCGAATTTTTTTGTAAAATCCTTCATTCTCCAAACACTAGCCGTCAGAGATTATTGAAGAAAACAACTGAAGAAGCACCATAGAAGCCGTCTTTGAAGCAGATTTTCACAAAGATTGAAGACCTCTTTCTAAATTATTTTGATTTTATTATGAGTTTTTCTTCATCTTGTGATTATATTGACTTTGAAATGTTTCTATTCATTAGCATGAACTAAATTCCTAAATACCTTGGGGAGATGAATCCTAGGATGAATTCTGTCATTTGATTTCTAATTTTACGCGATAAATACTTAGATTTTGTTCTCAATTATGTGTGCTTAATTCTTGATTTAGTATTATTAAGATATTAATTCTTATTTGATGTGCTTAATTCTTGATTTAGTATTATTAAGATATTCCTGTTTAAGAGTAGATCTAGCATAATTGAGTGGAGTTGCATGCAATCCTAGAAATAGGACGACATAAATCTACCAGATTAGAGTCAAATCTAATAGGAGAATCCATAGATCGAATTAATGTGACAATAGGTATTTTAATTAGAAAGAAATTTTAATTAATCAATCTAGAGTCAGTTGTTTTTATGCTTGAATAGAGGTATTAGCATAATTTAGAGATTTTTACGGATCGAATACTAAGTGAATAAATTGCTTAATTCAGAATGATAATAGCAGATGAAATCTAGGTGGAGTCTTTCCTGGGTATTATTTGCTTCTTGGTATAAAACACACATTTATTTCTTACTTTAATCTTTGTCGGACTTTTAGTTTATTAATTTAGTTAAATTAGTTTAAAATAATCACTTTATTCGATCAGTTAGATAATAGGAAGACAGCTATTACTAATACTTTTGGTCCTCGTGGAAACGATATCTGTGCTCACCGTAACTATACTATTAATTGATAGGTGCACTTGCTTTAGTCATATTTTTAGTTAGTTTCGACTACATCAAGTTTTTGGCGCCATTGCCGGGGACTGAAATATTAAGAAAACTTTATTTCTATTACTTTAGCCTTTTTTTATTATTTGCATTTTTAATTTAATTTTTCTATTTAATTTTTTTTATTTGCTTCTGGCAGGTTCTTTTGGTTTATGACTAGAGGAAACTCGTCGGGACCACTTCTTCACGACTCTGAACTTGAAAAGACTGCTCGCAAAAATCGTAAAGAGGTTAGAGAAGCTAAGCAAACTCAGAAAACTTTAGTAGACGGTAAAAAGGAAAAGGATATTACTGTGAAGATGGGTGAAAATCAAAATAACCAGGTTCCTCTTGCTCTTCCTGTTGCTTTTCCTGATCCTCCTGCTCGTAGGACTTTGTACAATTATGCTAAGCCTACTTTGATTGGGGCTGAAACAAGTATCGTCAAACCGAGTGTTAATGCGAATAATTTTGAAATCAAGTCGAGCATAATTCAGATGGTACAATAGTATGTTCAGTTTGATGGTTTGCAAGATGAAGATCAGAATGCTCATTTGACTAATTTTCTCGAGATTTACGACACTTTCAAAATTAATGGTGTTACTGATGACGCCATACACTTACGGTTGTTTCTGTTTTCGTTGAGGAGCAAGGCAAAAATGTGGTTAAATGCTTTACCATGAGGTTATATAACTATTTGGAATCAAATGACTGAGAAGTTCTTGTTAAAATATTTTCCACCAGCTAAGATAACTAAGTTGAGGAATGACATCTCTTCTTTTACTCAGTTTGATATTGAGACACTTTATGAAGCATGGGAGAGGTTCAAAGATTTATTGAGAAGGTGTCCTCATCATGAGTTACTTTTGTGGCTCCAAGTTCAAACTTTCTACAATGGTTTGAATCCCTCGACTAGACAGATGATTGATTCAGCAGCTGGGAAAACTTTAAATAACAAGACACCGGAAGAAGCTTAAGAATTTATTGAAGAGGTGGCATTAAATAATTATCAGTGGCAAGTTACAAGAGTAAAACCTATGAAGACTGCAGGGATTTATGATGTTGATATTGTTTCTATGTTGGCTCATCAGGTTGAAACTCTTAATAAAAAAATTGATGGTTTGAATTTTTCTAAGCAGGTACATCCGGTGATGCAGTGCAATCAAAATGGAGCGAGGATGATGAGTTTGGAATATCTCCATGAGCAAGCAGACTTTTCAGGTAATAATTCTAAACCTCAAAATAATCCCTATAGTAATACTTATAATGCAGGTTGGAGAAGTCACCCAAATTTTTCATGAGGTGGTCAAGGAAATGTAACACCCCTACACCCAATTCACGCGTATAAACCCAGTATAAGAGTATTACATACAGTGTCAGAGAATTAAAAATGAATATAATAAAATTTTCTTTCAAATAATGTGTAATTGAATCGTTTTACTCAAAATATCACAAAATAATCAAGTATCATTAAAATAACATTTATAACTCATTCATTGAGGACATATAAGTACCATTTGTACATGTCATTTTACACAAAATAAATACACCTTGTCTTGCAATCTTCCAATGTTGATGTGATTTGATGAGAGACACCTAATCCAACTTTAGCTTCTCAAAGATCTTGTACGTATGTGTTGAAATAAACGCGTTAAGCCGATGAAAGCTTAGTAAGTACTACAAGTGTCATTAATCATTCATCTTTTAATCACTCATTTCAAATTATTCATATAATTGTTTATTCATGTAAAATACATACCTTTTATATACATATAACATTTAACTTACAGTAGTGTTATGAAATTCACATATTCTTCCTCATTTCACATTTTAGTCACTCTAATCTCTTAGCTTACTTAGTTTTATATATATATATATATATACTTACCTTTCATGTGATTATCATTTCACTTACCTCAATATCACAATTTGCACATTCTTTCTTTTCACATTATTTACCCTATTAACAAGACTCGAACCTTGGCGGTTACACGGATCCAACCAAACACACCATAATGGCACCCAGTGCCTCATCGGATGATTCGAAGCAATAAAGTGAAACCCAGTGTCTCATCGGCCTAGTCGAAGTAAAGTGCTACCCAGTATCTCATCGAATCTATCCGAAGTAAATAATGACACCCAGTGTCTCATCGACTCAAGGTCGAAGTATCCCTGAACTCTTCCAGTACTATGGCATGCCAACTATATCTGACTCAGCCCGACTAGTTAATAGGGATTTTTCAATTTACAATTCGTATCACTTTCAATTCCAACTTCACTTTCACTTTCAATTTTGATCACAAATCATTCAAATTCAATTCAAATATACATATTCATGTATTTCTCACCTTTGTTTCCTCAAATAAATCCACAATTTCACCAATTAATCACACAATCAATCTTTATAATTAACCACATAATATTTCACACATATATTTTTCTCACATATTCATCATCATATACCTCTTACTTTTATTTTCACATTAATTTTCAAAGCTGTCCACTTGCGTGACAGTCACTAAATTATTTATATCTTTAGCTAAAGAATTCAAAATTAATATCCGCTTAATTTTTCTGAAATTAGACTCACATATATTTTTACCATAAAAATTTAAGAATTTTTACTTTAGCAAATTTTTACAGTAAATTCTTCTAATTTACCCCTTCTCTGCTACCTAACAGTTTCGACGTTTCTTCACTAAAAATTATTTATCTTTTAGTACAGGAATCCAATAATATTCTTGTCTCTTTATTTTGAAAATAGACTCATTAAGGACTCAACCATATAAATTCCAGTCTCTAATAATTTTTCTAAATTTTTCTATAATTTTTCAAAGTCAAAACAGGGGAACCCGAATCCACTCAGACCTTGTTACACTAAAACTAGTATATCTCAGAATGTAAAATTCCTTTTCTTTCACTGTTTCTTCCATATGAAACTAAATTCAATAAGCTTTAATTACATATTTAATTCAACTCTTAACTATTTTTATACAATTTTTGGTGAATTTTTGAAGTTAGTCCTCTGTTCTGTCCAATCTGTTTTAATGGACATGCTTCCTTTTTCATTTCTCTTTACACTAAATTTCATTTAATCACACATAATCAACACTTATAATTAAACATATCATTTTTATCATAATTAATCATATATGTTAAAATTATAAACACTTTAATTTAATTAATTCTAAACCTTTTAATACTTGTAGTACTTACAACTCTTGTAGAAAGCTTCCTTTCCCTCTTTGATCCTCTCTTTTCCTTTCTCTTCAATTGAGTCTTTCTCCTTCTTTTCTTTCTCTTCAATTTCATACAAAACACATATATTCATATTAAAATCATTCTAACATATCATAATCTATGTTTCTAAACCAAAACTAACATGTATTTAAAGAGGAGTTTAGCTTTCTTACCTTAATCACTTGTATTCAACAATAATTCCCATTTTCTTTCTCCTCCAAGACAAGTATGGATGCATTTCTTTTAACATAGCTACTACACTTCTCTATTAATTTTATTCACTAATCTTGAAGAAAATTGGAAGAAACTAGTTTAATTGGTTTGTATTTGGTGAAAAGGACTAATTTGTAAGAAAAGCAAAAGTTGAAATGGTGGAAAAATGGTGGCTAACGTGAAGCACCATGGCTGATGGATTTTATAGCCTTTTCATCATTTCTTTTCTTCATTTCTCTAGATTTTTCTATCAATTTCTCTTTATAAAAATATCTTTCTTTAATAATGGTAAAATTCACTTTTAGTCCTTGGGCCTTCTAACCTTACACTTTGGCCCAAAACATTGCCTCCAAAAATATCTTCCACCAAATTACTCTTTTGCCCCTCCTCAATCAATCTAATTCCCATGATGACTCATAATTCAATTTGGATAAATTGTTATTTAGTCCTTCCTATTTTCTTACAATTTCTAATTAATCCTTAATTTTTCCTAATCTTCTTATTTTAACCACATATTCTAACTCTTACTCGACACTATTACTATTCCAACTCTGGTTTAAAAACCGCGAATGTTACAAATCAATGATCACAAATTCCTCCAGGTTTTCAACAACCACATCAACAAGAGAAGAAATCGAACCTTGAAGAAATGCTTAGTAAATTTATTTCGGTTTCTGAAGCGAGATTTCAAAGCAATGAGACAGCTTTAAAAAATCAGCAAGCATCAATCCATGGTCTCGAAAATCAAATCGGACAGCTCGTTAAACTAGTTTTGGAAAGACCACAAGGTAGCTTACCTAGTAACACTGAAACTAACCCAAAAGAGTAGATTCATGCAATCACTGTTCAAAACGTGGAAGGGTTAGTCGAGCCTGAACAGAAGTCGAAGCTAGAAGTTGTTGTGAAAAATAATGAGGCTGAGGAAAACAAGAAAGAGCATAAGTTGGTGCTTAGAGAATACAAACCTCGAATTCCATATCCAAAAGCATTGAAGAGAGACCATAGAGAAGAAACATATGGTAAATTTCTTGAACTTTTTAAAAAATTACATATTAACTTACCTTTTGTTGAAGCTCTTTCGCAGATGCCGGAGTATGTAAAATTCTTAAAGGAGTTGTTAACAAATAAGAGGAAGTTAGATGACTTGTCGACTATGGAGCTTCATGCAGTTTGCTCGACCATTCTCTAAAACAAATTATCCAACAAACTTAAAGATCCAGGGAGTTTTACCATTCCTTGTCTTATTGGAAGTTTACATATTGATAAAGCTTTGGCTGATTTGGGTCCTAGTATAAATGTTATGCCTTATAAACTATTCAAACAACTTGGTCTTGGGGAACCTAAACCCACTAGGATGAGTATTCAGTTAACCGACAGATCAATTAAATATCCTAGAGGTATTATTGAGGATGTGCTTGTAAAAGTGGATAAATTTATTTTTCCTGTTGATTTTTGTTGTATTGGACATGGATGAGGATAATGAGATACCTATGATTTTAGGTTGACCCTTTTTAACCACTGCTAGAACAATCATTGATGTGAGCATTGGTGAACTTATGCTTCGTGTAGGTGTTGAAAAGATTACTCTTAAAGAACATGATTTTATTAGAGTCCTGAATGAGTGTAATGGTGATAATTGTTCTATTAATGTTAGTAACCATGTGACTCGGCACTTTTTACAGGAAATCACTAATGAAAGCATGATGGAGCCAACTTTGATTCAAAGAGATAAAACTCGAGTGGTAAGTGAAGATCGAATGTTACAACTCGAGGAACCAGATGAATAGCAAACGAAGTTTGACGAGAAACCGAGGAAACCCAAAGAAGAATCAATGCAAAACCATGAAGTGCATGTAAAGAGGATGAACATATTTAAAGAAGGAGACAAAGTGTTATTAGACAAACCGGATCCACGAATTTTTCCTTTTGTAGTAAAAACCGTTTTCCCTTATGGTACAATTGAGGTAACACATCCTGATTACGGCATAACTACGGTTTTTCCTTTTGTAGTAAAAACCGTCTCAAATTTTATTGTGTTGGTAATATTGATAACAAGAAAGAAGAACTCCGGTTTCATGATCCGCCATAACTACGAGCTTAAATAGGGAAGTCAAGCTAAGGCTTTAAACAAGCGCTTATCAGGAGGCAACCCGAGTATTTAGATTTATGTTTATTTTAATTTTCCTTTATTTATTTTATTTATTTATTCTGATGATTTTGTTTTTAATTTGTAGGTTTTATTACTTGAAAATTCGAGAAAAATAATCTCACATGGGCTGGACACACGGCCGTGTTGTGGACTGTGTATGACATACGGCTTGGAGACATAGGTGTGGGAGAAGCGCAAACAAGCCCACGGCTACAACACTCGGGCGTGTGAATGATCGTGTGTCTACTAGAGTTTAATTTCGCAAAATTTCGAAACAACACACGGCTTATAGACACAGAGGTGTTCCTAGACCGTGTGACCACCGGAGCCTTATTTTCTGCAATTTCGAAATAGTACACCGCCCGAAGACACAGACGTGTTCCATACCGTTTTGCTCAGAAAATTGCACTTCCTTTAGACTCGTTGCATTCCCAGTCTTTTTCAATTCCGATGAAATCATCCTAATTCAAGGAAGTTTCAGCTCCTTTTCTCTTTATGATATTGTGCTTATTCTGCTTATATCTGTTTGTACATTGAGAACAATATATATCTTAAGTGTGGGGAGGTTGATTGTGATTGTGCTAAAATCCCTAAATTATTTATTTATTGTGTTTAAGTAATTTTCTTATACCCCATTAAAGAGAATTTTTGCTATTTAGAATTTTTATTGATTTTATTTTGAGATTGATTTGTGAATATTTTATGTATTGGTGATTTAATCTTTAAGATATGGGAGAGTTAAGCATGATAAGCTATTTTTAGAATTAAATATTTTAGGTTGTCTTCTTGAATTTAATTATTATCTTGAAATTTTGAAATTCCAAGTTTGACATCAAAACTAGAATTTTTGTGAGCTTTTGAGCCTATAGAGCATATATTTTATTTCTTGCTCATTTTATTTTGGTTGAGTGTATGTCAAACTGATTTGTTATTCTAGAACTTGGTTTGATTATACACGTTGAGACCATATTATTGATTTGATATACTGATATGATAGAGGCACTTAGGATTCACCCCCTCAAAAAAAACCCATACAATTAACCTTTAGTGAACCCCATTGAGCCTAACAATGTTTTATTCATTAACTCATAATATTAGCCCATGATTCATATATATGTGGTATAATTACCCTTTGATTTGTTTAGAAAAAGAAAAATTGAAAAAAAAAAAGAAGAAAAAAAATGTATTTGAGCTAGAATTATTAGTTCCATATATTGTTGAAAAGCTCGTGTTTATTCTTTATTATTCATGTAGATGCACTTTCTTTCAATTCAGCAATTGATTGTTTTTTTTAGTTTGGTAACTTATCAACTCGATCTCGATTTTAACTAGTTCTTCTAGCCTTTTCCATACCCTTAACCTTAGCCCTATTACAACCTTGTAAAGACCTCTCGATTGGTGTGTCATGTCATTTTACAATGGTGGAGATTTAATTTTCAAGCAAGCCTATGGTAACAACATTTTATGTTTGACTATTGAGTACTTATTTCATGAACCTTAAACACTTTAAGTGCTTTGAGTGAATCTTTAGTGAAGATGTCAAATCTTGTTGATTTTGAATTTAAGGTAATTATTTAGATAAGGAAAGACACCTATATTTTTGTACTAAAAATTTTGTAGCTTAGATTGCTTGAATCTTTAGTGTTCTTTTAGATAAATTTCCAATGCATGATTGTTTGCAATTTATCCTAAAACATTATTGATGAAAATAAAAAATTAAAAAAGTTAACTTGAATGTGGGTTGAGAATCTTGCTTGAGGACAAGCAAACGCTTAAGTGTAGAGATATTTAATAAGTGTCTAAAGTAACATGTTTTAGCCTCATTCTTAATGCGTTTTTGGATGATTAATCGATTTAAAATAATGAATTTTATATTCATAATCCCTTAAATTCATGTTTCTATACTTAGGAAAGCATTTGGGAGCAAAAGGAGCGAAAATCAGACAAAAAGAGCAGATTTTAGGAGCCACATGGGTTGGACACATGGACATGGACTAAATCGAAGACAAAAAGGAAAATTTGGGGCAAAAGTGTGAATGAGGAAGAGTTAGGAAGAGATTTATTGGACATAATACTTTGTTTTTTAAACTCTACTTTTAGGATTTATATTTAGGTTTATTATTATTATTATTATTATTATTTAGTTTTAATTATCTTTTACGCTTTATAATTCAGAGTTCAATTTGGATCCAATTAGAAAATTATTGTTTAGATTTAATTCAATCTGTTTTTTTAGAATTTAATTTGGATTCAACTAGAGTTTTTTCATGTATTATAAATAGGGGATGAAGTTATATGAAGAGGACTTCGAATTTTTTGTAAAATCCTCCATTCCCCAAACACTAACCGTCAGAGATTATTGAAGAAAAACAACTGAAGAAGCCATAGAAGCCATCTTTGAAGCAGATTTTCACAAAGATTGAAGACCTCTTTCTAAATTCTTTTGATTTTATTATGAGTTTTTTTTCATCTTGTGGTTATATTGACTTTGAGATGTTTCCATTCATTAACATGAACTAAATTCCTAAATATCTAAGGGAGATTAACCCTAGGATGAATTCTGTTATTTGATTTCTGATTTTACGCAATAAATACTTAGATTTTGTTCTCAATTATGTGTGCTTAATTCTTGATTTAGTATTCTTGAGATATTAATTCTTATTTGATATGCTTAAATCAGAGGAGGAATAGACCCTGTTTAAGAGTAAATCTAGAATAATTGAGTGGAGTTGCATGTAATCCTAGAAATAGGACGAAATACCAAAATGGTATCTCTACCCCATTAATTACCAAAATGGTATGTTTTGGGGAGGGGGGTGGAGGGCACTTGAGAGGCGGCACCACTGTGTCTCTCTGACCAAAATTTTTTATTATATTTTTATATTAAAATATTAAAAAAATTGATGGTGCCTATCAAATAGGCGACACCTATTTTTTACGTGTATAGTATAAACTCAAAATTAAAATACGGATATGGTATAACTTGATTAAAATAATCTGGTGGTGTCTAACTGACAAGCGGTACCAATAGTGCTTACTTGACAGGCAACACCGAAAAGGACCAATGGGGGAGATTGCTACTTGCGCTCCTGTCGGCTGCTACTGATGCCGCATGCTTCCATAGTTGCATGCTCCCAGGTGATGAGACTTGACCCTTAAAGGGTCTTGTGACATTCAACATGGAGACCTTATAATGGTTCCCAAAAATTTAACAAGCACAAGCACAAAGGATCTTATAAAGGTGTTTGTATTAATTAATTTCAAATATTACATTTTAATTATTTATTTTATGTTATATTCAAACACACACACGTATTTTAAAGACATAGTTTTCACATGCATATGCGTATGATAGGTATACTAGTGTTGATAATATTCTTGATTAAGTGGTGTCACAAGTCAACTCAATATTAATCAAAATTGATGACAACACCATGAGAACAACTATAGTGCATTTAGTGTTCTCAGTATAATGCAATTACATGTTTAAATTTAATTTTACTCATAATTTAATCTATTTTTTCATTTTAATATCGTTCATTTTTCCTATGTTATTATTAATTAGTTTCAAATCATAGATTCATTTTTTTGCATGCTATTTTTAAACTAACCTGTGTTTTACATATGTAGTTGCCAAATATGTATTTAAAATGCATTAGTGTGTTTATAAATAACAAATAATAAATTATGAAATGTAAGATTTAAAACTACTAATAATAACACATATGTAATATATACAAAATTGAAAATAAAAATAGTTTAAATTGTAAGTAAAAGAATTTTTAAATAGATAAATATATCATATTAAGATTATTAACTGTACTTCAATTGTTTATAATAATATTATCATTTTTTTTATACCCCAATGTCTCGAAACATATCATCATCGAAGCAAAAATATTAAAATAGAGAAAATTGTGTCTCGAGACACATTGTTGAAATTTGACAATTGAGTTTGAATTCAAGCCTTAACTCTGAATTTGACCCCGTATAACCTCTTGGCTTGTTGTTAAGGATCTTTGATATTATTAATGTATGTATATGGATATGATTGATGATTAAATTGGTGTGAATGACAATTATGTATTAAATATGTGGACAATGTACCAAGATAGTTTGAGTTGCTTTGGCAATGCATTGTGACATCACACATTCGGATTCAACGATTGAATTAGGAATGGGGTGTTACATAATTTACTAATTAATAATTAAAATTAAGTTAGAAGCTACATATAAAAAAATTTCACATAATCTACTATTATAATATTTATATTTAAAAAATATTTTCAAAATATATACATTTTTAAATTTAGTCAAATATCAATTATCATGGGTTAAAAATTAAATTTATATATTATTATGTTTTAGTTCCATAATCATATTATTAGCAAAACGTTACAAAATTTATGAAAAAAAATTAAAAATAATTAAATGTAATTTAATTAATACATACAATCCACTTGTGTACACTACATGAGCAAATATGTCACACCCAAAATTTTTAATTAAAATTTGGCCATATTGGATTGGTGATCAGCTTTGTACATGCACATAAAACAACAATTTTATAAGACAATTTTAAAGTACAGTTTTACTGCAAGCGTACATGTCAGTTGTAATATTTGTAGTATTACATTGAACCATTAGAGTATTTCAAGGATCGAACCCAAAGGAGATGACGATTGAGTGATAAAATAACATACATGATAGAGTTTAAGTGACCACTAATATGATTTTATAGTACAGAAAGACATAATAAAAAATGTTGCAAGAAAATTAAATATGCTAATCTAAGGACTAAATTGCAAAAAAAACATAAAACTAAGAAATTATCCAATAAATAATTAATGGTGGTTGGTTGATTTCGATGTGGTTCACTGGTCCTCGAACAAGAGACTTAAATTGCTTAAATTACTAAGTGGTTCCATTTTATCTTTTGATCTCAATTTTACCAACTTAGATGAATTAATTTCGATTTATCTTTCGATCTCACCGGTTAATCTAGGACTAATGAAAGGGTGCGCAACAAGATTACCTTCCAATCTCACTTGCCTAGATATTCCTTTAGGGGTGTCACTTCCTAAGTTTTTAGATCTATTCAATTTAGTCAAACTTATTACGATTTAGTCTTTTGTCCAAAAATCAGCTTACCCACATCTCCATCAATCAACCCCTTTTTAGGTTTAGCTACTCATGCTAAAAATAAAGAGAATGAACATGGAAATGAAAGCAAAACAACCATTAAAGTAAAGCTTGAGAAAAGTATGAAAGTTGATATTTTTATGCAAGAAAACTTAAAGAACATGAAACTAAAATCATTCAACAAGAAAATCTAAAGCAATAAACATAAAAGGAACAAACTTTAACTGATTAAAAGTAAAAGAAATTGAAATACATTAAACTAAAGCTAGAAATGTCTTACAACCAAGGTACAAGGATTGAAAGTGCAAATAAACCTAAACTACAGTGATAACTAAGGAGACTCTAGCGTTTGGACGACCTAAAGCTGTCAAAGTGAGGAAAATGAGGTGAGTTTTTGTACTCTACTTTTTGGGTGATTTATGGAGTTATGCTCTAGGCTGAATTGCGCTCTTGTCTGTCACGTAATGTGCTTAGAAATTGAATGTGAATGTGGAAAGAATGATTGTTGTTTGATTGTGGATACTTCTTGATGCTTGAATATTAGTGTACCATGTGTGGATATATAGCGCCATAGTGTGTTGCAATGCATGATTTGCATGTTTATAATAATGGAGTACGGAGGGGAAATTATTGACGGGATAGATGAAGCTAGGACTTGAGAATGAGAATTTCGGTTAGATGTCGTCATATAGTGTTGCTGAGTGCAAATCGTGATGTGCGAAACTTCGCGCCCTGCGGAGGGAACATTACAGTGTTTGAGCATCGATGTTAGGAATGGAGAAATGGAGGAATGGGCTGAGGAATAGGGAAAAATGGAATTCCGTTAAGAAATCGCCATAAGGTGTTGTTGAGTGCAAACAGTGATGTGCGAAGCTTCGGGTGTTGCAGAGGGGCACTTTGGTTTTTGAGCATCAAGGTGAAATGTGAAACAGGTCCTTTGGGACGACACCATGACATTGATTATTAGGTTCTATGGAGCAACACTATGACTGCGATCAACAGGCTCTGTGAGGTGACATTGCAACAATGGTAAGGTCCTATAGGGTAACACTTCAAAAGAGGTCTAACATGTAAGATCATAGCTTAGTTATGGCAATATAGAGAGTTCGCTGGGAAATTAAACATGAGGTAGTCACCAGGACGTTAAACACAAGGTAGTTTGCCAGGACGTTAAACACGGGGCAGTCTGTCAGGATCATAAATACGGGAAAGTCCGCCAAGACGAAAAACATGAGGGCCACGCATGGGAAATCTGTAGATCAGTATGCCATGAGAGACACCAAGGCTTGAAGTAGAATTTACGGTGTGACTGGTGCGACAAGTCACAAGAACAAATGAACATAGTGTGTCTTAATGACACAGTCCATTGGGATAACGAGAGGAAAATGGTTTAATAACCATTTTGGTCCTTTGGATAATTGTTATCTAGGTCCCTCCAAGCTTTTTTCAATTAAAATTCATTAGCGCTTAAACTTTTACAATTTAGACCCTTAGTTTTAATTAACAATTTTCTCGATTAAATTAATTAACCGATCTTTAATATATTTTCATATTAACTCCGTAAATATTCTTATTTTACCTTTACGGACTTAATTTTCACCTAAAATATTTACAAGGATAATTCTGAGTCTCTTGAATGGTCAGGTAACGAAGCATCAAGATACCTTGATAGTTTGTTTGTATCTTGTGTTTTAATTGTTTGTCTCATGTATAAAAAAACGATATGGGTAAAAATATTTATGTAACAAATTTATAAAAGAATAATATAAGAATTAAATATGGTTTTAATTGAAATGGTAAAGTTGAAATAGTGAGCATAATGTCTTAGTTTAACCTTGTAATTCTCATTATGCGTATATATTTTCTTAGATTTATTAAATATAAAAAATATAAATATCCTCAAAATAATTTTTATTGCTTTATAAAATAAATGAGTTTTCAGTAATTTCCTATCTAAACTAGGACCCGATTTATAAATAATACCAACTCAATTAATTCCTTAATATATAAGTATAAATACATAACATTTTGTTATTTATTCGGTTAAAACAAAAGTATTTTAATATTTACAATAATTTTAATATTTAGGGTTAAGATTGTTAATAATTTTTTTACTTTTCTACAATAGAAAATTTGCATGGCTATAGTTGCAATAAAGGCTATATGGGTTAGGTTGGACCGATATGTAGTATTAGTCTATTTTTTTGATGAATTACAAACAGCGATTAGTGCGACTCGAACTTAGGTCACATTTGGCACGATAAACATTTTTTACCATCAAGCCAATTCATAGTATAGTATTAGTCTATTTCATACTAACTTCAGCCTACTTTGACATAAGTCCCTCCCTACAACTCATGAATTAAGAATTCTCGCAACAACAAGGTCTACTCGACATAAATGAGGAGTTAATGAAACCTTTTCGAAGAACTCTTTCAAAAAATTATCAACGAATCCGAAAGGTTCCTTATTAGACCATGATATTTGATTCGCCAAATACATCATTAGTCTATATTCTTTCATATGTATGGCGCAACCCGATCCGTGTTTTTCAAGTTTATAATTCCTTAGTTTTTTTTTGAATCAAAATTCTAAGTGCAAATGAAATAAATGAAATAGAAATAGATAAATAATATAAAAAGGAAATAAATAAAATAGAAATATATCAATAATATAAAAATAATATTAATATAATATTCTAATATATTATAAATAAAATATATAAAAAATTAATAAAATATATAAATAAATCCTGTAGCTACTTGTACCAAAAAACAAGTAAGCGTAATTCCTCCTAGACAATAAAATATGTTAACATGAGGAGGAACATATTTACTAGTTATATCATCCGCAATCGCCTGAATTTCGAGACGCTCTTCGAACCAATCATAGACTTTATTGAGATAGGTAAACCAAGAGGACCCCCCCCCCCCCGAGAATCGTATATGAGAATTTTATCTCGTACAGCTCAAACAAAACACCCAAGTAATAGCTGAAACGGATATGGAATAGAAAATTTGAAACTTCTTAATCTTTTCATTCAATTTTATCTGAAGACACAACAGAGTGAAAATTCGAAAGCTTTTTTTTGTAGTTGTAATTATAATGCCAAAAAATCAAGTCGGTGCAGTCGTCTTTATGTTGATCGTTATAGGCCTCTTGAATATTCTATTTACCTACTTATTTCTTTTTCTTTGCTTTGATTTGTTCTTTGTATGAAATGTGGCTTTATTCTTGTTTTCTTTCTTTTTGATAGGAATTCTCTTGTTAAGACCCTATGAATCAATTGAAACTTCAGATTCATACCAGAACCGCGATGATTCAATAAAACCTTCAAACTAAGTTCAAAGATTCTTTGAGTAAGAACCATCGGATCATCACTTATTCAATAGAATATATATAATAAATAAAAATACAAAGAAAAGAAAGGTTTGTCCTTTGATCAAAATAAGCATAAACTAAAGGCGAGTAATCGATGGAATTACAAATGGAGTTGACATTACAAGTTTTTTTGTGGGAGAAAGTGTAAAATATCTAGGGGGAAGTCGCATCTGGTTTTATCTATTATTGTATTTATTTTATGGATTAATTTTTTTAGTAATTTACTACTGTATTTTATTTTAATTTTATGCAATTTATATATTAATATTCTATTTCTATATTTTCATTTTTTTATTGATTTTTTAGAATATTAAAAATGATTATGATATAATTCCAATATTTATTAGAATAATAATAAAATTGAATATTAAAATTAAAATTAAAAAATTTAAGAAATTTTTATGCCTATCATATAAGATTCTTGTCACTAGTTCAAAATGTTATTGACTCGTTGATTAAAATTTTGAAAATAAATAATTTGATATATTTTTAATGTTTATATTGTATTATCATAGGTTTAACTTTACATAATATATTACACAATTTATATAAAAATAAAATATTATATTATTAAAAATAGAGTCGGGCTAAGCTTAGTGTTTTAAGTGTTAGGAGTCGAAGGCAGCTTATATTTAAATAGATATACAACTTTTTGCCTAGGCCTAACATTTTTATCCAAAATTTGGACGAAATTTCAAACTTCAATAATTTACTCAATCACAAATTTAAATAGCAAATAAGTTAAAAAGAAAGAAGTTTAGATAATGTGATTCTCAACGAGAATGACGGTTTGTGAGCAAAGTATAGCTAGCACATACTTTTAATGAAAAATAGCGAGCATATATAGAGATAATTATTCTATATATTATCCACAATCAAGTTTGGGTTGATACCATTTGTTTTTAAAATATAATAAAATAATAAGTAAAAAATTAAAAAAGAATACTTGTGGAGTGCTTCTAAGTCCATTGGTAGTTGATAATGTACCCAATTCTAAGCGTGGAAGTTGGATTTGTGTTGGACTGTAGGGTCCTAATGACAGTCACTGGGAAAGGCTAACCATTAGAGTTGGGTGGAATTTGGACTCCAATAAATAACTAAAAATCACCTCTCACCAGCCTCACTGAATGGGCTCAAAGTCCTGCAAATAAACCCAAAGCCCCTTCTGGACCCATGTTTGCATTTTTACTTTGAGGTGCTTTTTACACACATGAAAATGAAATGAAGCTCTAAAGTACACACAGTACCACACTTTTCTTTCTTTGATAAAACTATCTTATAAAGTACAACTGTAGTACACTTTGTACCGATATTGTATTAACAATCTTCACAATAATAGTTTGAATATATATATATATACATATTCATTCTCTTGTTATTGCCATCCCATCAAACCACCTTTGATTGCTTAGTTTTTCTTTTAGTAATAATCAATATGTAAGTCCTTATATATTGGTTCAATTCCACAACATTTTTATGTGCAAATTTAACAATTTTCAGTGTTGTTTATTTTATTTTTTTTTGGGGGGGGGGGGGGGGGGGGGGGGGGCAGATGAAGAGCTTGTAAAGGAGATGTTCATCCATCATTCTATTTCCTCCACATTTCCAGGTAATTAATTGTCCCCTGTTCTTCTTAAGATGGTACCATTACTTCTAAACAATCAGATCATTTGGCATGTGGCTTTGCATGACACTACTTTATATTTTAACATTGTTAATAACAATGACAATTAAAGTAGTGTCCTGCAAACTCACAAACCAAACAAAGCTCCCATCAGATACTCTTTATACTAATATTATTATTCTTGGAAAAAGAAATTTTGAACCTTATGTTTTGCAATTAAAGTAGAAAATTTTAAACTTGAAGGATCATTTCCGTCACTAGGAATCTTTTGTCGTCTCTTCAAAGTTATGCCTTCTCTGTCAACATTAATTTATCTCAATCAAAAGTTGTGTTTTATCATCCAAAGCAACAACAAAGGTCAGAGAGTTTTAGATCAGTGAGGAGGGAAGTGAGTTTTAGATAGGTGGGATACGTGGCTTAGGTCCAGCCAAATATTGTTTGTGGACTGAGTCATCCGTACAAGTCCAAAGTCCCATTGAAAGACTTGAGTAGAATTTAAGACTTGTTTTTTTACATGGGTCTTGAATAAAAAGGTCAGTTCGTTTTTGGGTTGGGTTAAACCCAAATTTGAAAAATTGATTTAGATACTTTACATGGACCCGACTCGACTCGATTCATGAGCATTTTTAATCGAATCTCTTGAGCTTGGTAGGTGGTGTAAAAATTCGGCTTAATGGGTGCTCGGCTATGTCGGTTTGATAGGCTAATGTCATGGACTGTACATTAAAACTCGTAATCAAAGCAAACAGAACCATCTAAAGATGTCAATTGATTAATTCACTTAACTTATTTGGATTGACTCGATTCATGAAACATAAAGAAAAATCTATTTACTTGTAGCTTGGTGGCTTAGTAAAATACTTCAGTAATTTAGATTTATAAGTATTATAATCCTAAGGATAAGGTCGTAATGAGTTTAAATTTATTAAGACTTTCATCTTCTAGTTAGAACATCAATCTCAATTATTTGTATAATTCTAATTGTATCGTTAAATCTAAAGGAGTTCAACTACAAATAGAGATTATTTCTTCATTTATAATCACTCACAATTATAATTATTTATTAATTAAAAATATTTATTCAAACACTTAGTATTCGTCATTTCTCTTATTAGCTTAAACTAAAGTTTCATTTCCGTCGCACTAACATGTGGCTCTACCATCATACAATCTACAAGTTTGTGTTACATTCACAATGTTGTCGCAGAGTAAATTCGCCTGATTCTTTCTTGTCAGCTGTGATATATCAAAGGCATCACTAAAATCCCATGTCTTGTGTTTCATAATTTGGCTGTGTTATAAAATTAAAGGAATTGTGGCAGTGGCAGTGGCAGAGGCATCGCGATATTTACTATATTTTCCCGACTGGTTTGAGCCGTACGACTTATTTGCTTGAATCTTCCTATCAATGCTTCGAAGGTTTCTACACATCCCTTTCTCTAACATCAGTCAGTTCAAACGAAACGGGGTTGTGATCATGCATTTGTTACCCTGTGAAATGGCACGTTTAGCCTACAAGCATTCAAGCACTTCCATTACGAAATTTCGTTGTACCCATACAACACAAAAGGGCAAACCAAAGATTCTTTAATTAAATTAAGCAACAAGCAATGGAACAAATTAGGATACATAGCCCGGAAAGTGTGGCCCCAATGTGCACATGCTCCGAACATAGCATGTCGGAACAAAGATTTGGGTGCCCTAATAAGCATCAATGAAATCTACAGACACCACAGTTTAGACCGACCTGTAGAGGAAAATAACTAACACAAAAACACATCTACTTTACAACCAAAAAGCTGTGGGGACAGACTGAAAATAGAATGATTCTAAACAAATGGTGTTAAATTATAATTACGAATATTCAAAAATATATGCATTAATGCATATCCACAAGAATCTTCCATCACTTCCTGTTCGCCCAGTATAGCTGGAACTGACCCCTGTCTGAACCCACTAACACATACTTGTATATGATATATATCCCATCACATCTAGCTATGGCTGCATTATTATATTCTTGTTTGTGCCGTATAAGAGGTGGAGTACAAAATGTCCACCTTCACCCTAAACCTGAATCTGCATAATCACAGCTTCAAACACTCTTTAATTCTGTATCTCCTTTTAGAGAGGGCTGATTAATATATATTGAAAAAAGGGGAACCCTAATTATATATTAAAGATCTAATTATGTTTTCGACAAGGATTCGTGTGTTGATCCGACTCAAGCCCAATAGCAAACTCAGCCGGGCCCAACATCAAGGTCTATTCTTTTTCGGGTTTTTCTTTTTAAAATAAAGAAATTATTTGTTTTCCCGTAAGTGGAATTAAAAAATTGGACAAGTAGAAGTAAAACATTGCATGTGTCTTTAGATAATATTAAAAAATAAAAATTAGTTAAAGTTGATATATTCATTCATTTAACCTTAAACAACCAACACAACAATAACACTAAAATAAAATAAAAAAACATAAACATTCTATGAAGTTAACAATTACTATGAAACCATAGATTTTAGTTTTTCTTTTTCCATTTTTGGATGTTTGACTTTGTAGATACGTGGTAATAATGATAGTGAAGAAAGAGGGAACGAATGTCTTGATCCAGAAATAGAAAGGAAAAAAATAATTCATATCAGATTTTTTTTAGTACCATCTTCCCCTCACCCCAAGAAGATCCTCCCCATTTTATTAGACGAGAGATTAATTTGTTAGATTGGGGATTAATAGAATTGAATTATTTTTACTATAATTATATAATAGATTTAAGTTTTTTTTTCTTGTTGCTGATATTGAGATTAAAAATGATAACAAAATACTGTAAAATAGAAGAAAAAAATCTATCTCAATATTGCCGGGGGAAATTCTAGTTAATTAATCTTATCTCAGAAAGTGGGAAAATAAACCCTCCCCCCACAAAAAAGAAAGAAAGAATTCTTATAGAATAACAAATATTTTAAAGAGAGAAAAATTGAACTGGGCAACATGTAAAATTAATATATATGCATGGTTAAAAGATCTTTTCATGGTTTGATCTCAGAGTCATCCCATGGAATATTGAGATCAGTGGAGAGAAGTGCATCAATATCATCCCAATTCCAGTAGTTTGCCATTTCAATGCCATTGCTGGTAATAGGTTCTTTCCAGGTCTGTGAACCAGTTGGATCCTCCCTCGTTTCTCTACTATAGTTATAGAGACTCGAAGATTGAAACGAGGCTGATATTGAAGATGGGGATGTTTCCAAAGAATATGAACTTGAAAATGGAAACGGCAAAGGAAATGAAGACTGTAAGCCTTGAGACATGGTAGAATCCAAGCAGACTCCACTTTTTGTGCTGAAAATTTCGCTCTCCGAGTTTCTGCAATTTACAGAATTTTGCTGCAACGATGAATGAAATTTGATGTTGGGTGTGTTCTTTTGATCGGCAGGCGGAAGCTGATGCGGTTGAATAGCGGAAGAGGTGGAGCTTTTGATGGCAGTAGTGGTTGTTTTACTGGCAGAAGCGGTAGCGGATGTCTGATGCCGCTTGTTTTTACGGCCTCCACCAACGGGAACATTGCGAAGATTACCACCTTTAGTCCAATGTCTTTTACAAGTCTTGCAAAAATACCTAGGTTGTGACTTGTTATAGTTGTTGTAATAACAGAACTTTGTGTTGGAAGAATCACACCTTGGACACTTCAATGGCGGTTCCGATTGCTTCAGCTGATTTTCTTGATGATGTCGCCTCTTCATTGATGAAGCTTTTGGAAGCTTCATAGTTGGAGCCTGCAATAAAGACTGGCCCTGGATCCACCCAACCTCATCACTGGAAACCTGTTTACAACTCAATCCCATCCTTTCCTCTCCCTCTCTCTATATATGTGTGTGTCAACTTCAGAAGCTCTTTCAAAACCATAAAAATTTCAAGCTTTTGGATGGAAGTGAAAGAAGGGATCAGAGAATCTGAAGAAGGTGATGAGCTCTCTATCTTTCGTATTATGCAAAGGGAATAATAATAATATTCAATATTGTAGTCTGAGTAAGTAAGATAAAAAAGAGAATCAAAATTAATGAAATATGTTGGTTGTGTGGTGTAATGTGATGGTGCAAAAGAACTTTATAAAGCAGAGAAGGAAATGAAGAAAGAGAGTTGCTTAGGGGTGAAGGTGATGGTGGGGGTTGGTGACACGTGGGATTGGGTGGACTGTTGATAGTGGAGTGATTCAATGATCTGTAAAGACAAGGGTAGGGAGTTTCATGTTGTGCTATATTAAGTATTAAGGAACTGTAACTTAGTAAACCACTTGCATGCACGCGTTGGCTCCGCCATATCTATGAAAATGATATCTCGTCTCCAGGTTGAGTCTAGACATTTGTTAAATTAGGGTAAAACTCTTTCTAGTTTTTTCATTTAATTAATTTTTAAAATTAATCTTTTTATGTCAGTATGAGGTACACGTGACATATCACGTGAAACTATTTGATTATTTCATTATCCACGTCAATTTGTTTTTAACAAAAATAATCAATTTATTTTTTAATCTAGTATAAAGGGACTAATTTACTTAATTTTTTAAGTAAAACGGATAAAATATAATTTAACTCCTAATATAATGGTCTTCATGATATTCTTACATCTAAATTAGTAAAGTTATTGGCTATCAAAGATTCCAAGAGTAGCCCATGCCATGATAAAAATGAAATTATGAAAATATGAGAGTTTCATCTTGTTTTGTATAGGTTATAATCATATTAGGATACCCTTGTAATAAAAAGAGTAGCCAATAGCATCAATGCCAATCCTTCATGCATATAATTTCCCTTCTTTTCCCCTAAACAAAATGCATAGAAATTTGACGCTATTTGTATATTTATAGTGTAAATAAATGAACTTAACAAGTGATTTCAATGAAAAAGAGAATGATGTTTATTTTAAGAAATCCAAATTCGAACAATTATGTATGTAAAGTATGTATGTGTTGTTAAAATATTAAAAAAAATATGAACAAATATTATTATGTAATCATATCAATATATTAAAAAAATATAAATAAATAAATATATGGTTTGTAGCTAGTTAATTAGGGCCCATTTGGTGTCAAATTAGCAGTCACCACCGTCCATGAAATTGACTTGACTCTAAAATGCCAGAAGAAGCAAAGAAATCTAAAATCAATAATTCAATTCATTTCTGTTCCGCATTTGAACCCCGAGGGAATCATGTACTATTTTAGCTTCTTCTTCTTCTTTTTTCAATTTTGTTAGCTACTAGTAAAATTACTACTATTTATAAATAAATAATTATATTATTTATCATATATTATTATTTTATAATTATAAAGTTTATGAAATTTATTAATATATTATATAAATAATCATTCAACTATTTAAAAAGTTTAAAATCAATTATCTAATTATTAAAATTATTACTTTGAGCATTAAAATTAATGACATAAAAATTATAGTCATCTAACCATTAGAGACTAACAATTGGTATATAGTGTTACCAACCAAAAATATTGTAATTTTGACCATTTAATTTTTTTAAAAAAATTATTTTAGGCATCAAATTTTGAAAATTTTATAATATGGCCACCAAATTTTACATTTTTCCAAATTTATTTTATTAATATTTGTTTTACATTATCAATGGTTCATTGTAGACATGGCTTTTATTTCTTTTTAATTGTCCATATTTTTTAAATTCGCTATAATAAATTATTTTGTTATTTTTATTCATATTAAAAAATTTTGAGATAACATTTAAAAAGGCATTAAATTTTATAAAATTAAGAAATAAAAATTACAGTGTTTTACTTTGTAAAATCAAAATGATATTTTAGATATACGTTTAAATTTGAATTTTTGATAAAAAAAATTTTGGTACAAGATAAATAAATTAAATTAATAAAACTATAAAAATTCACACTTAAAGTGTTTGATATCAATTTCATCCAAATAAATTTAAGTACATATTATAGAATATAACATGAAGAAACTTTAACCAAAATATGAAAAATTTGTAGTGTCAAAAGAAAATATTAATCATTTTACAGATATTAGTGATCAAATTATAAAATTTTCAAAGTAGGTGACCTAAAAAGAAATTTTCAAAAAAAAAAGTCACAATATGTGCAATTTTTTTTTTAAAAATCATTTTTAAAAAGGCTGAAATGCCAAAAAAAAAATCACCATAAATTAATTAAAAATAAATTAAACCTAAAAATGAAAATAATCCCCAATTGAACCCTTCAAATTATGTATTCATTATTATATATTTAGTTTCTTATTTTTTATGTTATTCTTTTTTTTACTTCTTATTTGTTTTCTATTATTTTTTTATAATGAAAGATGAAGCTGTTAAAAAAATATAAAGTTGATATCAATTAATTTAAATTTTTTAATTATTTGTTTAATGAAAAAAAATACAATTATTAAATATATATTAATATAGATAATATTTTATATCTATATGATAGAGACATCGGACCGATTAAAAAATTAATATACATTACAAATAAAAATATATTGATAAATTTAATGATTGAATTATTAAAATATTAATTATATAATAAATTATGAAAAATATAAAATCACTTAAATTTTATATTAGTGTAAATGTATCCCCACGAGATATATATAACATTGATTCGCTCAAGCAGGCTATGGAACAAAATATTGGACCATGAAAGGCACGTGAAAATATAATTAGGCCACAAGTGAAGCATATGTATATATATATATATATTATGTAAGTTTGATGTTTGAAAGAATTTAATAAATCTTTTATTACATATTATTTGTCCAAAGGGAACGTGAATGGAAATCAAACTTTGGTCGGTTGGTTAGGTAAAGTTGATTATTATGAAAAAGACATTACATAATGTCAGCCGCGCAATTTAGAAAGTAATACTAACCAATGTTTAGTTTCATAATTAAATGTAAATTAATTAAACATTTAATAAAAAACAGTCTAACTTGTCCATCTAAGAAGTCAAATACCTGGTCACGCCTCTTGATTTTTAATTATTAGATATTCTTGTATTAATAGTAAAAATGGGTATAGACGAAACCTGTGTTTTGATTTGATAATAAAAGGTGTTTATCGTTTTAGGTGTAATCTAGGTTCGAGTAGCGCTAGTCGCGTTTCAGTTTGGACTTTACCCTCTTCTTGCAATTCACCCAAAAAAAATGGGTATAGACATAATTTGAAAATTTTCTACGTTTGCAAGGTCTTATTTGGAGAGCAATTTACCATAAGAAATAAGTATGAAGTATGATTTAAGTTCAATTCACTCATCAAATTGTAACTTTATTCCTATACTTCAAACTAGATCACTCTCTCTAAAATTTTGCCCTTGAAAGCTTAGATGTAAAATGATGAACGCAATTCATTTTACTTACAATTTTTGAACTAACAAACGGTTCTTAATTGAACAAATAAAGTGCTCTCACTCTCTTACATCTAATCTAAATAAGTTAACCAATATATAAGCATAAAAGGCTTATTCAATTACAATCAATATCAATTTTTAATTCCACTAAAATAGTCATTTTACAAAAAAAAATTAATGGTAAGTATATTTGGTAGTGGTCTTCTTGTTATCAAACTCCTTAAAAATTAAATATTTCATTTAAGAGAACTTCAATCAAATTGAAAGACTGAACCCAATCTTTGCTAGACTTGATTCTTGCACATAAAATCTTCACTGATGAGCTGCTCAAAGTCTTCAAAGGTCAGTAAAGATCCAAACAAATTTGGTCAAAACATGCCAATCAAATAAGGTAAGTTATAGTGTCTTGTCGGCTTTTGCTTAAATAGCAACTAACGTTGTAGCTAGCAGTTATAATTAGCACTAACAACATCCTCCTTTAACATGTTTGAACAAAAACTTAGTAGCATTTCAAGCAAGGATAACCAACTCAACACTTACCCTTAATCCATACACTCAACTATGAATTTAAACCATGAAATCAACCATTAATGCATGGTAACAAAAGCATTAACAATTAAGATACAAAGGTATTAGTAATATGTTAAGTAATTAGCAACTAAACAACTACTCAACTCTCCACTCCTCCCCTTATACTTACTTTCTTCTTCTTCTTTTTTATTAAAAAAACATTCAATCCTATTGAGCAAGTCTAGCTTATATTGATGAGCTTTTATCCTCTGGCATTATAGAAATTTTAGTTGATTCTTATCATACTGAATGCTTTTATCAAGGCAGACCAACTCTTCATTCAAATGTTCCATTAGTCTAGCCTGAGCAGTGCTCGTTGGTCTAACAAATGTTGAGCTAGTTGCAACAGGGTCTATGGAAAACAAAGTGTTACTAAATGTGTAGGGTTGAGAGTACTTGACTCAAAGTGTTGGAAAGCAAAAGGGGTGGACCTGAGGTGGTTTGGGCAAAATAAGTCAAGAGTGAAAATGAGGTTAAGGTTACATAGGAGGCTACAAGAGACACTCTGTTCACTAATACAACTAGGCTTATTTATTGAAAAATACAACAATGGTAGGGGAAACGTACGAGAAAAAGGAAAAATTTCATTGAAAACTTACAAGCAAAGATTCATCCAGTGGTCCATTTAACGGTAACTATCTAATTTTTACAATTTGCACTCAAATTGAAGGTGATTTGACACAGATGAATTTTTCTAAACCCAGTGAGTAAAGATGAATTGGCTAAGGGAAGAAGATCAGAGCACAACTTATTTCCACTCAAAATTATCATAATAGTTGAAGATTAACTTCATCAGGACTCCAAATTAGATGATATTTCTCTCTAATTGAATTGTGTTTATTTTGTGAATTGAATTATTTAAGAATTGGGTGTGATTATTGTTAGTGAAAATTGAGTGTGATAATGATACTTGTTAATATGTAATTGTGAATGGATTAGAGCGAAGGTTGGTAAGGTTATTTGAGATGAGGACATTGGAGAATTATTGTATTAAGAAGAGTTTGGGTTGACTTGATCTTGGGCACCATTTTTGGAACTAGAGCTACTGTATGTATCAATTTTTCTTGGGCATTCCAAACTTTTTTGGTGAGGGAAGTCCATTCTTCATAAAGCGACAAGTTGTTAGTTGAGCGGCACTGTTGGTGATGTTCTCATGTTTTTGTTAGGAGATTTTTAATTTTTTATATGTTTTTATTTTAGTGTTTATAATTTATTACTTCTATCAATTGTATATCTATATTATTTATAAAGTCTTTTACTGAGTTGGTGAGTTGGTGTCACTCATTAACTGGGTCCTAACTCAACTAAGAAAACTACTTTAATGTCCGTTCATATTTAAATAAATTATATTATTTGAGAGCTAATAAAAATGCGCACATAATGAGATTTGAACTCATATCAATTGAGTTAGCAAAATCATAAATTTATCACTCAATCAAAGTTTAATTTTGATATTTTTTATATGTTTTTATTTTAATGTGTACCATTTATTAACTCCATCAATTGTATAGCTATACTATTTATAAAGCTCTTTATTGAGTTAGTTTCACCCATCAATTGAGTCTTAACTCAGTTAGAGAAATTAATTTAATGTTCCTTCACATTTAAAACAGACTATATTATTTGAGAGTTATTTAATCTTTTTATTTAATGTCCCGTCACAAATTTATATTTTAAATACGCGGTTTTCACACATATACATGTGATAAAATTTCTAGTATATATATAAATTATTTTTTAAATGTTAATTTTAATAATGTGAGATCATATAACTATCGTTGTATTTGCACATTAAAATATAAGGATCCTTGAAAGCTCAGCATGTGTGGAAACACCATAGGGTGATGAGAGCCTCCATTGCTGGACCACTATGGCAATTGATGGTGAAATCATGGTTTGAGCACGACTATGGTGGTGTTCCAAGGTTGGTCCAAATGTGGGTTTTTTACCCAAATAATACAAAAAAAATTATTAATCATTAAATTGGTATCCCCAAATTATTATTTACCAAAATGGTATGTTTAGTTAAGTGAAGGGACACTAAGTGGCGGCACCAGAGGGTTTTTTTGACACGTGTTTTTTTTCTATTTTTATATATTTAAAAATAAAAAAAATATTATTTTATTAGTTGAGGGACTTAAAGTGGCGACACTCAAGGGTTTTTTACAGAAAAATACAAGAAAAAAATACCTGACACCAATGGAGGAACATCAAGTGGCGGCACCAATGGAGGAATATCAAGTGGCGGCACTAAGGGGTGTTTTGCCACTTGACAGCACCCCATTGTGCCGTGTGTGTGTTTATTTTATTTTAATTGTGAAAATTAATTTGGGTGGTTGAGAATTTTTAGGGTTTGTGATAAAAATTAAATGAAATAAATTTTTTGTTATAAAATAAGAAAGGGGGGAGCAAAAAAACGGGAAAGAAAAAGAGGAAAGAAAGAAAGAAAGAAAGAAAGAGAGGAAAGAAAGGTAATGTGTTTATTTTTAAATTTATTTCAGTACGATATTTTTTTAAAATCTTATTTTATTTATTTATTGAAATTTAATTTAATTTTTAACAGAATTATTGAAGATGGATAATCAATTTTTTGTATGCATTTATTTTGATGGAGTAATTTTGAGAACATTGGTTGGATGTATATTTGATTGTCGAGAACAAATAGGAATGAGATTTCGTCGAAATATCTTGGTTGATGATATGAAAGCAAGGATTAGTGCAAAAAATTTTAGACGTTGTGAGAGAAGGATCTCGAAAATTTTCTACAAGTTTCCAGTTTCGACAGATCCCATCAAATTCACCGAGATGGAACTTGTAGACGATGAAGACGTGGAGACAATGATCTCTCTTTATTGTTCGAATCAAAGTGACCCAAATGTACCGGTTCAATTGTTTGCCGAGATAGTTGATGTGGAACCTATACAAAATGAAGATCTAACTCCATTAGAAAATGAAGATTCAACTCCGTGTATGGTGGTTCCAGTATCGTACATTGAAAGTCAATCAATCGTACGTGGGGTACACATCGATCTTAATGTTGCTGCGCCCGAGAATGATGCAGATCAAGATGATAAATATGATAGTAGTATTCCTTCTGATAATGAAGTCGATATTGATAGTGATCCGGATGTGGATGAGGTCCTAGATGATATTAACGATGAAGGGGCGAATGACGATGAAAATCCAGTCCAAAATCCATTTACACATATTGTGATGCACAATAATCCTCCTGGGGCACACATGTCACTTATAAACCCCAATGTGACACATGTCGAGTTCGCGGAGTACCCTGAAATAGTACCTGCTCACCGATTGGCCGTAGCAGTAGATTGTGAAGAGTTATTTGTGGGTAAAAAATTTGAATCCAAGGAAGAGTGCATATTTGCTATTAAGCGATATAGCATGAATGTGTCGATAGACTACAAAGTCACAGTGTCTAAATCGACATTATATATTGAAGAGTGCTGAAAGTCGATGGAAGGTTGCAAGTGGCGGGTGCGAGCTGCATTTATCCAGAAGTCGCAGATGTGGGAGATAAGAAAAATTGATGGGCCTCACACATGCAGTTCAACACGTTTGTCAAAAGATCACCGAAAACTTGATTCCAGAATCATCTGCACACATATCATGCCAATGGTTAAGGACGATCCGACTATCAAGGTTTCTACATTGATTGTGGACATGCAATCACGATTCCATTATCGAGTTTCATATCGAAAAGCATGGATTGCGAAACAGATGGCAATGGAATAATTGTTCGATGATTGGGATGCATCATACAATGAGCTGCAAGGATGGGTAGCCGCAATGCGACAGTACGTGCCGGGGACTGCGATTAAGTTGGTGACACGACCTTATTATGGCTCAGATAACAACATACAATCGGGAAAAAGAATTTTTCAGTATATATTTTAGACTTTTGATCCTTGCGTTCGAGGTTTTCCTCATTGCAAGCCATTTGTACAGGTAGATGGGACGTGGCTATACGAGAAATATACGTAGATCCTACTAATTGCGGTGGCTCAAGATGAGAATCAAAATGTGCTCCCGATAGCATTCGCTATTGTGGACAAAGAAGACATGGAATCCTAGGAATTCTTTTTGAGAAACCTGCGGAGGTATGTGATTCATAACGATAATATTTGCATCATTTCCGATAGAGGGAAGGGTATTATTGCGGCCATTAGGCGTACTGGTGTACCATGGAAATCGATTTACTGTAGCCGACACATTGCGGCTAACTTCCAACGAGAATATAAGAATGCAGACTGGCGGAGACGACTTGTGAAAATGGGTAAAAAATTAAGTTTCAAATTATATATTTAATATTTTAATTTTAGACTGTAACTTATATTTTCTTAATACTCCAACAGCGTACGAGCTAGAGCCACACCGATTCCGGCAAAGAATGACTAGACTTGAGCGTGACATGAAAGGTCAAACGAACAAGCCTCTACGCGAGTGGTTGGGTACCATGGAACCGTGGCAGTGGTCTCAAAGTTTTGATGATGGGTATCGATATGGTCAAATGACGACCAACCTGGCAGAGTCGATTAACGGTGTGTTCAAGAGAATACGACATCTTTCGATTTCATCCGTGTTCTCTGTTACGTTCTATAGGCTGGCTACCTTGATGCCAATAATGAGGATGCGACAAATCGATAAGATGAACGCCGGACACGTGTTTGTCGAAGCTGTCAGGAATGCAATGGATGCAAACCGTCAAACTTGGAGGACGATGAATGTTGAAATATATTCACGACAGTTTCAACGATTTCAAGTTACTGAGACCATTGGGCGTCGAACTGGTATCCCACCTAGGTCATACAGGGTTGATCTCCAAAACAAACACTGCGATTGGGAAAACGAGTTTCCCGTCTTGCCTGACTTGTCTACATGGGAGATACCTCCGACGACTTTCGAGCTTATCCCGAACAAAGGTTTACGAAGAAATCCGAAAGGTCGTCCTCATATCACCAAAATCCGCAACGAAATGGACATCATGGAGAAAACAGACAGCGACAAGCTGTGTGGACTGTGTAAGGTAGCTGGGCATACTCGACGTAATTGCCCTCAACGAACCTATAATATTGGTCAATCATCCTGATCGAGTAGGGCTTAAGCTATTTGTATTGGACATTTTCCATTTGAAATTAATTAAGTCTATGAATGAATTTGAAATTAATTATGTTCAACATTTGTATTTAATTAATAATTTTTATATTTGTATATTGGTTTTGAAATTAGGGTTAAGGATTTTTAATTTAAGGTTTTGGATCCTAATGTTTAAAATTATCACAACCTCGAAACTTTTCATTTATTGTCTCTATTTATGGTTTTTTAAAAATGTTTCATGTATATGATTTGTGGTTTTATGGTTTAATATTATGAAATATAAATAAATGATCAAATAGGTTAAAATTCATCATTATAATTCATCAACAGTCAAATTTAAACACTATTAGATACAACCCTAGTATCCATGATTAGATGGTGTGGTTCTCGAGGTATATTTTCGTGGTGGTCGGCGTCTACGTCGAGATTGCTCGTCAAGCTCATTGTTATCATTAGGGTTCAATTGCCCCGGAGGAGTAGAGTATTGCCCGAGAGGAGTAAAGTATTGCGGTGGCTCGTCAAATTGAGGCTGGTATCCTTGGCTTGAAGAGCTATGCATATGCGACGATCCCGCAAAATCAGGACGATAAGAATCATCCTCATCCAATGCCTCTTCCTCCTCCTCCTCTTCTTCCTCCTCTCCTTGTTGCTCTGGCACTAGCTGTGGCTTTGGGGCAAGAGGTACATGATAGGGGAGATCTTGTCGAGACATGTGTGGGGGAATTATCATGGATGAAACCAAGTAAATATGGTTTTCCAACCTCAATAAACCACTGCATGTACTGTACCGATGGTTGCAAATCCGGTGTGTACTCCATCGGAGGTACTCGCATCATTCGATTATTTCATACATAAACAAATTGTCCATGCACACTCCCCCAATCACAGCTTGCTTTCCCCTTCTTATCCATCCCATGGATAGACCCTAATTGAAATGGCGGTTGTGGGATAGGCTGTTTGTTTGCAACCAAACTGCCGAAGTACTCGATCCCCGGCATACCACTCCACTGTTTGAAAATTGATTATCGGTGGATTAATACACCATTGGTCTGAGTGGAGGAATGTCGAGGCGGGAATAACAGCGACAATTTCTGATTGTATATATGGGATCCAGATGAACTGCACAATTAATAACATGTCATTAATAAGAGTAAAGTAATATAGTTTAGTAACATGCAACCATATTAACACGAGTCAAGTAATATAATTTAACATGTTAATGAATAACATACCTCTTCCCCGGCATATTGCTCGAGCATCAAACGATATATGGGAACTGTGTACTGCCTCCCGATCCCCGATTTTGTTTTCCATCTAAGAAAACAAAAACAACTTGTTAGAATAATATAATTAATAAAATATATCAAATAATTAAAATTTTGGGTATATGGTAATCACCTGTTAACGAGTGGAAAAACATATGTTTGGTGCCTAACGGATGCCAAAAATGGCATCCGATAAAGTGTCCAAGATTGCAATAGCACTAGGCATCCACCTAGATCCCGGGAAGAAGGATGTGTGGCGCGACAAAGTTCTCGATATAGCATGGCAAGCACCGCAGATCCCCAACTATATTCATGAATTTTTTGCACATCCCTTAATAGGGGCAAATACATCAAGTGGATCTTGTTGTTATTTGCATCCGGCATGAGTATGCCCCCTATCATTAACAAAATATAGGCTCTAACGGCCCAACAAACCTCCATTTCAGTTGCGTGTTCGGGCAAGTGCTGGAAATTACTCTTCAACCATGTAAATAACAACGACGTGAAGTCATTGTTATTACTAGGTGATCGACCTAGTAACTGCATACACATCGTTGCCGGCTCTTGAAACGCACTAACACCGATCACCGGTACACCATTTATTGGTAGCCCTAGTTGGACCGCAACATCCTCCAATGTCACAGTGCACTCCCCACAAGACAGATGAAATGTGTGGGTCTCCAGGCACCAACGTTCCATCAATGCACTGATTAAGTCATATCTTAACTCAAATTTTTGGATCAATGCCGCTGATCCAAATCCAGCATCACGCAAGTACGGAAGCAGACGTTCATGAGGGAAAAATTTTAGGCCTTGTGCACGACCCCTCAATGAACGATACGCGAGCTCTTCTTGTTAATTTACAAAAATATTTAGCATAAACAAAATTAATTTTGTAAACAAATAATAATATCGTGAATGACATAATGAACGAATAATAATTTTTTTACATTCATATTGACTTGGTGTGTATCTGCATTCACCGATTTGGGTATGTGAGGACGTTTCGAGTTAATTAATGAAGCCATTCTGCAACTTGAAAAAAATTATCAATTAGTTCAATACATAAGTTTACCAATATAATACAAAAATAATAATTAAATACCAAAAATATATTATTTACTAAAATGGTACAAAATATATTTTTATATACCAAAATAGTATCCACACACCACTATTTACTAAAATGGTACAAAATAAATATTTATTTTGTACCATTTTGGTAAATAATATGATTGGGGTATTATTTTGATAATTAATTATTTTTTATATTATATTTTGGTAATTAATTAGCTAGGTTTAACTTTTTGTAAATTATTAAAAATCTCTTATTTTTATAAAATAATAAATTTATTGGAGTATTTTTTTTATCTTTTTATCTTTTATATAATTTAAATTTAAAACATACATATATTCACATGATATTCAAATTAAAATTATTAATTTTACCATTTAAATAAAAAATATTTAAGCTATTATATTATTTTTTTAAATCAATAAATATGAACAATATTTTTTACTTACTACTACTTACTAACAACAAAATAAAATTACTAACTAATTTTTTTAAATATTATTAAATTTTAAATCAAAAATATGAACAATATTTTTTACTTACTACTACTACTAACAACAAAATAAAATTACTAACTAATTTTTTTAAACATTATTAAATTTTAAATCAATAAATATAAATAATATTTTTTACTTACTACTATTACTAACAACAAAATAAAATTACTAACTAATTTTTTTAAACATTATTAAATTTTAAATCAATAAATATAAAAAATATTTTTTACTTACTATTATTACTAACAACAAAATAAAATTACTAATTAAATTTTTTAAACATTATTAAATTTAAATCAATAAATATAAACAATATTTTTTTACTTACTACTACTACTAACAACAAAATAAAATTACTAACTAGTAAAATTTAAACATTATTAAATTTTAAATCAATAAATATGAACAATATTTTTTACTTACTACTACTAACAATAAAATAAAATTACTAACTAGCAAAATTAAATTAAAGTAAATTAATAATAACATAATAACGAAACTTACATTTTTTTTCTCCTCTTAATTTACTCAACTATAACAATATTAAATAACAAATCAATTAAAAATTAAATTAAAGAAAACAAAAAAACTTAAAATAAACAAATTATCTAACCAATTAAAATATTTTAAAATAAACCAAACTTAAAATATTCATTAAACTTACCTTTCTTCCACTCCTCTTAATTTACTTTTTTAATCAACCTATTAAACAAATAAAATTATAATAACAAATCAATCACATTACTACTACTAACTAATAAATTAAAATATTTTAAAATTAAATTTAAAAATAAACACATTACCTTTTGTTTCTTTCTCCTTCTTCTCCTTCTTCCTTCTTCTTTCTTTTTTTCTTTTTTCACTCAATTTTCGTTGGTCCCCCCTCCCCCTCTCCCTCTATTTTATAACATAAAAATTATTTTATTTAATTTTTTACCAACCAAAAATTTTCAACCACTCAAATTAAATTTCACCTCTTAAAAAACCCACCCAAACACACACACACGGCACAATGGGGTGCTGCCAAGTGGCAAAACACCCCTTAGTGTCGTCACTTGATATTCCTCCATTGGTGCTGCCACTTGGTTTTCCTCCACTGGTGTCAGGTATTTTTTTTCTCGTATTTTTCTGTAAAAAAACCCTTAAGTGCCACCACTTTAAGTCCTTTCACTAATAAAATAATATTTTTTTATTTTTAAATATATAAAAATAAAAAAAATACGTGTCAAAAATACCTCCTGAGGCCGCCACTTAGTGTCCCTCCACTTAACTAAACATACCACTTTGGTAAATAATAATTTGGGGATACCAATTTGGTGATTAATAAATTTTTTTGTATTATTTGGGTAAAAAAACCTCCAAATGTTTTAGAGAATTGAATTCACTTAAAATTTTCATCGGAAAAGAGAGGAAAATATAATAGTATTTGAAAAGAAAACAAAGCTGGTGAAGCAGAGCGACCCATCAACAGCCATGTTAAATCATGAACAAAGAAGTTCAACACGTAGCCGTGAGGTGATATCGTAATGTTTAAATCAATAAATCATGTTGTCCCATATCAGGAAACAGTTGGAAAGTGATTCAGAATTGAGAATGAATCTGGATTTATTTGATTTAAAACAACAATTATAAAAATATTGCATGAATCATGATTTTTCCTAAAATTACTAAATTTTATTTATGATTATAATTTCACAAAATATTTTTTTAAGGAGAATATTTGATACATTGTTTGTAAATAAGTCTCATGAATTATTGGTGAAAATTAATATAACACCCAATCATTATATAAAACAAAAAATAATGGAGGATCCAAAAATAAATATTAATAACTTTGTTAAAACATAATTAAATAATAATCGATTGAGTTTTAATTTGATTGACGTTGACATTGTTGTCAATACAGAAGGACATGTGTTCAAGTGCGCTGAAACGCATTATCCTCTTATTTATGGGTTGAGGAGAAACTATAAGTAGTTTTAGGCATTGTGTCAAAAACAACAAATATGATCAGAACCTATAACGAAATTATTAAAAATAACACAATTAAATAACAATTAATTATAAGTAAATATTAAAACCCTAAACCTAAAACCTTAAATCCTATACTCGAGACCTTAAATCCTAAACCCTTAAATACGAGAGTTATATTTATTTATTTATTTATTTACAATAATTACGTTTAATGTTTAATTATGTTTAAATAAAATTATTAATATTATATACAAATCCTCCATATTTTTCTTGTTTAATTTAAAGATTATGTGCCATGTTATTATCTATTGATAATGGATAAAATTTATGCATCGATGGTACATATAATATTATTCTATTTTTTTTTATAATAAGTAATATACATATATAAAATATCCACATATATCTTGTGTTTACAGTATAAATATAAAAGAGATTAATAGTATATTCCAAATGATAAAATATAAGTTTGAAAAACCATATGAATTGTAGTAATTATTTACTAAAACCGTTTCACTCCGACAAAACTCTCATAAAAGTTCTTATATTATATTTTATATTGTAATTTCATCTCTCAATTTATGTTAAATGCTTATTTTACGTTATATATAAAATAAAATGATAAATTTAATATTCGAACTTTATACATTCACTCAATTTGGCTCTTACACTTTTATTTGGAGCAAATTAACCCCCAATCTTTCACTGCTATCATAGTACTATTTTAGAATCCTATGTGATGGTTTAATGATCAATAGTGTTCATCATCTCAAGTGTAATTTGGATTCGAGTTGCGTCAGTCACATTTATTGTTTAAGTTTTGTTTGATAAAAAAAAACATAGTACTATTTTCATTTTAAAATAATTATTTATCCAACAAAATATTTATAATTGCTAGCATTTTAAATTGATGAAATTTAAAATCTAGCATTTTAAAAATCTCCAAATTTTCAAAATTCTTCAGCGAAACACATAAAAGTTTGTCAAATTATAAATAAGAAATTTTTAAAAATGAAAATGAATTTTTAAAAAATTTCAAAAATTCAAAAATTATGAAAATTATATATATATATATATATCCTCAAAATTCAAAACAAATAGAAAGATATTTAAAAACTAATTTAATTGTGTAAAGTGTGTGCAAGGTGTATATTCATTGTCAAAATGTTAAGAAAGAATGAATAGGTACTATCATATAATCACGCAGTATATTAAAAATTAATTGTGTAAATAATATTAAAAAAATATTAGTGATTCTTTACGGTTTTGTCATTTTTTTCAAAAAATAAATAAAATTATCCAAAAATTATATTTATTTTGATTTTTTTTTTAAAAAAATTATGATTACTTTTCATATTTTTTTGAAAAGTTGACTTTTTTTTAAAATTTTTTAAATTCTTTTACATTTTAAGATTTTATAAATTTTTATAATTTAAAAAATAAAAATTTATATTGTAAATTTGAAAAAATATATATAGTTTTATGTACTCTTTACGTTTTCCACTTTTTATCAAAATCTGAAGAGATTTTATTTTATTTTCATTTTTTTGGAAATTTAAAAATATAACTTTATTTTTTAAATATTTTATTGAAATTTTGAAAAACGTTAAGATATTTTTGTTTATTTTCTATGTATTTTTCATATTTTTAATCTTAAAAACTTTGAAGATTTTTAAAAATATTTTTTTAGACTTTTATAAATTTTACAAATCTTTGGAATTTAATTTTTTAAATTTTTTTTAGTGAAGTAACATATAATACAAAATAATATCATGTCAGTAATTAAATAAAGATTTATAGATCATCATGTGAGTTGTCACGTCAAATGTAATTTCAAATGGAGCCATTAGATTATAATGAGATTTTGTCTAATTTGACACAAAATAAAAGGATGAGGGTCAATTTGCTCTAAATAAAAAAATAAGGATCAAATTGAATGAAGTGTAAAAATTTAAAGTTAAATTTGCTATTATACATTGTATATAAAAAAACTAAAGTAAGCATTCAACGACACAATTTTAATGAAAAGACTATTTATCTCTTTTTTGTATCATACAAAGAATAATTTGCTAATTTTCAAGTAGAGAGACTAAAATGTACTCAAAGGTATAACATAAGAACTATCATATCAAACCCAACCTCAAATACATCAATAGATTTTCTGGCTTCGTCCCTGCACATATCAACAGATCTTTACAGTACTTTTACCCCTCATTCACAATTCACTTTCACTTTTTTTATATACAAAATTCATTCTAATTCATGTGAATTCCGTAGATTAGATTGTGTCATCTTAGAATCAATGTTTCTGTTTTTGTTCATACATTTCTTTTCAATCATGGCAACCTGTGCTACAAGAACATGATCGTTTGTCCAATCGATCAGACCAACAATTTTCAATTCAACCATCAGTTCAATCCTTAAAAATAAAAAAAAATTTAAAATTTTAAAAATAATAAAAATAAGGGAAAAGTTAATAAATATAAATAAATAATAATACCAACATATTCATTTCATAAATTATAACAACAAAATCAAAATTTTAAACTATCTCACATCTGGTTCAACTGTTTTTTATCAATTCAATCTTCCTCCGATTTTACAATACCGGTTGGACCTCCGATTTTCAATTCAATCAACTGATCCAGTCTGAATCTAACAAATGTTTAAATTTGATAAAGGATAATTGCAAAATAACTTAATCCAAAAGAATATATGCCACTGTCCATATTATTATATTAAGACAACATTGAGCTAGTTTTCAAGCATTTAATAACCCTTGGCTGGGAAGACCATTACCTAAAAAGGGAGATCAAATCCTTTTCTTTACCCTGTTTTTTTTCTCGAATTGGTTAAAATATGAACATTTTACTGCTTGCGAGGATTAAATCAAGCAAAATTTGCAGAGAAATCAACATCTGGTATTGTTTTCTTGCCTATTCTTAAGATTAAAACTTTGAAATGACAAAGTTCAAGCTCAACCAATTCAAAAACTGACAGAAGACTACACGCCAAGCTGACCACTTTGACATTACAATAAGATTTTCGTCACTGATGGGATCCAAAAGGGCTTAAGTTCTCTTTTTGGACGGCAGAAAACTCAAACTGTCTATTCAATACTTTAAATTACCTAATAATAAATTAACAACTCAAATCCGAAGAGTTTATAGAATCTAGAATTAGAGTTAATGGATAACATAAGGAAGTAGTGATTAACAACCTTTGTTGATATCCTAATGATCAAGATTTAAACCATATTGATACTTTAAGAGAAATGTTCTCTTAGGACCAATATTTTTTAAACTAGACCGGTAGTTAAACCGATAGCATGATCGGTTCTTCGGTTCGATTAGTCTAATCAATCTGATTAAAAATTATTAAAATTTCAAAAAAAAAATCAACAACTAGTTGAATTAGATTTTTAACCGATTCAATTGATCCATATTGATTTTCAATCTAACCAGTTCATAATCACTTTCCAAATTAATACTCTGATCAATTCTCAATCCAATCGAGAATCCAAATTTAAACAAAATTGCTTAGGACCATAATTATTGCAAAATTGCCTGCATGAATTTACACAAGGGCAAATTCAGGCAACACTTTTGATGATTAAAAGTTTGAATCTCCTGTTTTCATAGGCATCTTAAAGAAGTGAGACAAATAATGACAAGTTAGACAGCTGATGAGAAATTTGTTATCCCTTAAAAGGTGTATACCAAGACAAATTCTCCAAGTTTTCTCGATTTGAAATTGGGGTGTTAATGTTGTAGCATATCCTTTCAAATCAACGACCCATTCATGCAAAATCCAAACAGCCAATTTCTTCAGTGAACATAGATGGTGGAGATAGTTGATAAATATGGAATAGGTCCACGAGAGCGTAACGAAGAAGTAAGGCATCTTTATACATAGATTAGAAAAGGGAAAGGCGTTTGTCAAGGCTTTACGGTTGGCTAAATAAAAAGAAATTTAGACGCTCAAGTTAGTTAGTGTAGTGTAGAATAATACTAATTTAGCCTATAAAACTTGGGGAGACTCAATAGGGTCAAGGTAGGCTTTGGCGGCACCCATCTGCCCTGCCGCCCTATTACTAATCAAAGCAACGAGGGCCCCCAGTTGTCCCTCCCACCCTTTCATACCTTTTTTGTTGTTTATTCATACCAATCGCTAAGCCAAACCCGCCGAATTACAGGAGAAGAGATTACATCGAGACAATCAAACTCAAAGATCGGTTTTGTCCAACTTATTTAATAATATACACCAATAGTTTGTTAAATAATTCCACGAGCTGGCTCTATCTTTAAAAGCCCCCACTTCCAAATCTGAATCAGGTTCCTTAACAGCGAAGAGGGTGAAAATATAAAATATGGAAGTCTAATATAGGTAAATTGGTTGCTAGAGATAGATTATGACGAGGATCCACTTTGTATGGTCAAATGAAATCAAAGCTACTTTTGGGCATGGGTAAAGGTCGATTTTCATGTCTAACAGGACTCAAAAATAATCAATTTCTGACTCGATCTCTTCCTTTATAGACTCGAGTTGATTCATCGAGTTTCTGAAAAGTAGATTAAAGACACAAGGAAAAAGAATGGGTTCCATGCTTATCGCTTTTACTCCTCATTAAATTGCCAATCAGCATGCATAAAATAAATTAGCCTCTCAACACACCTCATCCCACAGGAAGGCAAGCAATTTACATTTTATTTTCAACCAATCGATAGGCTTATTGATGATTGAGCTAACACGTTGCGATTGATTTCCACCTCTATTCTAACTAGTAAATGGAATTAGAAATGGGAAAATAACAGTACTTGGCACTCATTCTACAGATTGCAAATGCAACCCAACAACTTCGAGGCTTGGACGAGTTATATAACATAGGACAATCGGTCTCATTACCGGTCTCATTACCAATCGGCAAAACTCCCAGTCGTCAAAATGCGTAGGAAGCAGTGCCAGTGGAAATCATATGTATCATCATGACAGATTGGCATTTATCTTTATATTAGTTATACAGCATACAAGTTAATACGGGAAATCGGATCAAGTACAACACATCTAACACAAAAGTTAAAAAGGACCTCATTCTCCATGGAAAATGGAAAGTCAGCTGCTTCTTCATGTTGACACCACGAACTGAATCTTGCGTACTCAAAATTTAAAATCCTTTTTCTTCGATTTTCCCTCTTTCTCCTGCATCTTTCGCTTCCTTTTCTTCTCATTCTGCAATAATTACATGTAATTAACAATTCCTCGAGGCATAACACCATACACGCCCAACCATATATTATCCATTGCATCCCATTATCCCAAGTTAAAATCAAGATTTGACCCAAATCAACTCCAAAATATCAAGTGTTTTCAAGAAACATACATACATACATACATACATATCTTCCATTGCTAAATCTAATAATAAAATCAGAAGATCAGTAGCACGCGCATCAAATGTTTTACAAACATACCGGAAGTTCAGGTAGGCTTAATTAATCCAACATAGTCAAACATAAAGACATATTAAGAGATCTAATAATGACTGAGAAGGCTGCAAAGGTTGCAACACTGAACTTTAATTGCTTATACTTGCCAAGGAATCAGTAGTGGGTTTTGGCCAAAAATCACATAAGCTATTTCATAAATGATATCATATTTGAAGCAGACTAATTATTGTTATTGTTATTATGATGATGATAATGATGATAATGATGATGATGGATGAATTTGGAGACACCCACTATTTCATCAAAAAGACTCCACTAAGGCTTACCTCAGCCACCATATCACTAAAATCCTCACGCTGACTGCGTAGCTTCTCCTCCTCCCTAGCTTCTTCATACCTGTGAAATCAACCGAAGTGAGTGAACTAGATTTTCAAAAAAAACTTTGGGGACTACATATACTTAGATGGTAAAAGTTCAAGACTCCAACTTACTTTGCAGGCAACACATTGTCCATAACTTCCAACTCCTCTGGCTGTAAACTGACTTCCACCCTGTCAGATTTTTGACCCTTCAGAAGATCAACCTGCAAAATGAGATTTTACAATTAAATGCTGAATTATTTTCAACAACTTCAAGGCTTAAAACACATCTGATTTGGGCATTGAATAACATTCCATCAACCCAAATGATTGGGAGTACAAAAATCCCTAACTGCTGCTACTTTATCTCTATGTCTGGTGATGAAACTCTAGCAAATGCCAAGTTTATTACAGCAGAAAAAATTGCAAATGGCCCAAAGGTTTTTCAAAAGAGACAAAATGCCTAAGTAGCAAACCGGGATATTATTCCAAGTTTAAGCACAACTTTAGACAGAAAAGAACTACAAAATCAAAAAATAGGAATTTCTCTTACCCTTTTGGCTGCCGACTTGTCTTGGGTGCCAGTGTTAACCACATATCTGTACAGGAAAAAACAAGTTTCATGATATCAGTCAAAGATTTGAAGCTACAGGAACAAATAAAAAACACCAAATCAGATTCTTACGTGTGAGTTGTGCCAAGTAAAGTCCCAGGGGCAATCCTCTCTTCTTTTTCTTCAAGCACCTTCAAACACGAAGCAATGTGAAGAAAATCAATTGAATAATATACAGGAGATATGAATAACCACAACTGCAGACAGCAAACTTTCAAATACAATACTCACCTGGTAAAGAGGTCTCTCAGGCTCCTTTCTCTGCTGTTTACGAAGGTCAATGACATCAGGTGTCTCAACTCCAGTGGGGGTACTGAAGTCAAAAGGAAAAAATTAGTCACCAATAAAATAGTTAATATTCCACAAACAACATATAACAATCGTGGCTATTAATCAGTAAAAAACAAACTGATAAAGCACCTGGCCTGATTATTTTGGCAGTAAAACATTTACAATCCTAAACAGAAAGATATGGTAGAATGTTATTACCTTGAAAGGCTATCAACAGATTGGATTCCATCCTCCAACTCCTCTTCTTCAATCTGCTCTTCTTCTTCCTCTTCCTCCTCTTCTTCTTCTTCCTCCTCCTCTTCCTCCAAATCACCCCAATGCTTAGACTTATCAACAGGCTCCTCCTGGATTTTATCATCAGATACAAAGGAATAACAAAGTGCAAATTAAATCATAGGCTCAAGAAATAAAAGTTCAATCCAAAAAATTGAATCTATCAATACTACTCTTCATTTGAACACATATGACAAGTACACGACCAACACCAAAAAAGGTTTTGAAAAATGTTTCTAGTGGAATATTACCAGCAAAGTCTAATTGCTTCAAAGAATTCGACAAAAAATTAGACATTGCCATGTATAATGCAGTATAACAATCTTTTGAAGCAGCTCAACTCCTAGAGCAAGAAATTAATGGTGATGGTACTTATGTGGATCAAGTTTAATGTTAAGATGCTACTTCTCCCTTAATAGTTATTTTTACCCCACTTCAGTAAAATTTAATCACACGAGACTAATACCAATGAAGGAACATAACACAAGCTAAAAGCCTAAGAGTTAGCATATTAGTCAAGCTATAAAATAGAATATCCAAAAAAAACCTGCATTAAAACCTTGGAAGTACCTCATAGTTAGGTTGTTCTTGCTGATGAACTCCAAATACATCTCCATACAAAGGCCGTCCATACTATTGACAATAAGTTGGAAAAAGCAAGGAAGTTAAATAAAGAGATATATGAAACAGAATACCTCATATAAAGATAGCTTTCAAGCTTAGCAGAACACACAGAACACATATATTTTCAAAGAGGCTTACCTCATCTACTGGAGGTTTACCCCAACCACCAGGGTGATAACCAAAGCTTGCTCCAGGAGGAATGGGTGCATTTAGCCCTGGTATTTTCAAGTGTGGGTATGATGGTGGAGGACCATACCTCTGAAAGCAAAAATTGCCGTTCAATACCACCAATAATATTCAGACACCAGATGAAAAAATAAACTGAGGACATTAACCAAACTAACCTGCATATTGATAAGCCATGGGGGTGGAGCACCCTCTGGCATTCCAAGAGCTTCTTTTAACTCATGTGATAAAGAACCTGGCTTCATCTCCCTCAACTTTACCTGTATTCCAAACAAACAATATTAATCTAAGACAACAGAAAAAACAACTGAAAGACACTAATCATCAGACATGAAACATTCAATATTGACTACAAAAGTATCAAAATCATTTCAATCAGGTATGTCACAATAGCCCGTTGCAACTCGTAATACATCTAAAGGTTGATTGTTTCAGCAAAACAACAAGCCACTGTGTCAACTAGACAACCATTGAATTTACACACAAGACTGGAATAGCAACAGAAGACTACATACAAGTAATAATGGCGTGTATTCTCTCGGGCACTTATTCCAGAAAAATGTCAAGACAAGTTCACTGTGAAGTCCAGTTTCTGTAACCCAAAGGTTTTATGAAACAAAATTTCTTGGTTTAAATTAAGCTTAGACCATATCCTTAGGGTCCAGTGTATGATCCTATCATCAGCAAAATTTGAAGTACATTGTTATTCTATAATGTCCATATAATCTTAAGAATTCAACGTACAGCCTTGCGTTGTACAATGGCATATCAATCTAAAGTTAATTGGAACATACACATTCATGTCGAGGAAATATATAAGATACAACCTAATATCGATGTAGAAATAGCTTAAGAGTACCTCAAATTCCTTCCCTTCATAATAAAGATCTCCATGAGTTGTCAGCTTTGGCTTTGTCTGATATTTAAAGAATGCATCATGAAGAACCTAAAAACATAAGCCAGAACATCATTAGTACAAGAGAAAAACAATATAATTTCAGAAAGGAATAACAAGATTAGAAGTAATCTTTCATGACAACTTAAAATGGATTGCAACAAAATTCAAGCCTCCATAATAAAAGAAAGAATCAATGAAGTAAGAAACCTGATAGTCAATATCCATTTTCCCCATCTTTGGCTGCATACGCTCACGTTGCTTTTGCTTCAACTTCTTACTGTCCTCTTTTTCAATGTAAGCCTAAACAAGAAAAACAGAAGTAGAAGAGACAAGTTGAGAACAAGAGTGAATCATTCAGTTAAAGAAAAAAGGTCATTATCCATTCAAAACATATTTATTACTTCAAAGCAATAGATAGATTTTCCTGACATTAACTGCTAGACATTACACAGTTGTTATTATAATGAATTAAATTTACCTGTCTAATTTTTTCAATTCCTGTTGCAGCAATGAAGTCAGGAAGCTGAAAAGGTTGCTTCTCAATACCGCGCTTCCCCTACAGAGAGGATCCACAAGGCGATGAGTTACAGAAGTTAACAAACCCGAATAATAACAATTATTAACAATAACAGCTACGAAGCTTCTTATCCAACTCAGATCACTTAAAATAATTAAATCTTAGATGGATCTAGCCCGAGCATTTAGCACAAATGGAAAGGCATCTGAAAATCCAAAACAGATTAATTAGCACCTTAACAATGAACAAATACCCCCCACGATCTAGCATGCAAGTTATGCTACTACCAGAAGACCTTATTAAATATCCATATCCCAACCCAAAAAGCAGTCATAATATAAGAGAAATCAATCAAGAGTCCTTTCTGCAAAACACCTATAAGTCCAGGCTCCAGGGTTGTCTCAGCTGTTCCCCTGCAAGAAGCACATATATGCATATAAGAGAAGCCTTATCGACTTGATCTTCCCTCACCGTCTTCCTAGATCACTCACTAAAGATTATGCCTAACCAGGAACACATATTTGACCCATATTAATTGTCATGGATGCAAGAATTACTAACCTGCAAATATTTCCTTTTCTGAGACCAGTGCCTTGGCACAGGAACAGTGTTTCGATATGCCTTCAAAAACACCAGCAACTTGGGATCAGCAGCAGTTGCATCCCAAACCTGACAAAATAATCCTATCTATCATGAGCTATTGATTTATAAAAACAGAAGTCAACATTATTCTCCATTTGAGTTGCAGTATTCCAACAGTATTGCATGAAAAAATTCATAACAAAAGATTAGAAAAATAAGATCCCTTAATAGCAATTGAAAAAAAAACCTTCATTTCAAAACATAAAAATAAAAGATTCATAGAAAATGTGCTCTGATTCAACATTCGAATATAAATTTGTTTTAACACTAAAAACAAACAAGAGAGGAACAAGAAAAGAAGCAAACATCAAATAAACAGTAAGAGAAAACATACTTCTACAACATCAGGCCTTGAGCAAATCTGTTTTAACTCAGCAATTTTCATCCGCCTTTGCAGCTGTCAACAATATCAAAACAAGTATTTTTAGTTTCAGTCTCATCAAAATGAACTACATATAATAACACAAATAATCTCAGAAAATAAAAGGAGAAGCCAAAAACCTTCTTCTTCTTATTTGATAGGCCACCTTTCTCTTTCTGTTGATTATCCTGTTCCTCCTCTCCTGAATCAGAATCAACCCCCTTCTTTGCATCAGCATCTTGAGCAGACTCATCCTTCTTATCTGTCTCCTGTAAAAATAGAATTACAAGTTTCTTTAGAGAACTAACAAGGAAATTCAAAGATTAATTGATCATATAAAACTGAATTTCATTTTACCTCAGAACCAGCAGCTTCCCAGAAGCTGAATTTTTCAAAAACCTTCCTAAATTCCTCATCAATGCCATCATCTAACTCAGCTTTTTCAGGAACGTACTCTACCTGAACTTCTTCCATTACCTACAGTGTCAAACAAAAGAAAATGCTTAGTTTACTGATAAACAAATGCAACTTACATTATGTAAGATTAGAGTGAAACATGCTGAATTTAAGAAAACAATAATAACAAAATAGCCATAAGAAAATTTCCAAACTACAGTTAAACCCAAAAAAAAAAACCCAATTCTATTCCATCTAAAGAAAATCGAAAATTCTTACGTCGCTATAGAACTCGTATTATGCACGAAGACATGCAAAAACCCGACGAAACAATCGATATTCACTACAAACATAGAAATCTCAACAAAAAAAAAGAAGGGCAAAAAAACAGTTGGATACCTTCTGCTGATCGGAATTATTCTTATCATCTTCGGCAGCGTCGCTGTCACCGGCTTCGTCTGCGGCGTCATTTTCTTGGTGTGAGGTATTCTTACTCTTATTCTTCTTCTGCTTGCGCCTTCTACGACGTCGTTCGCTCTCGCGGGACTTCTTGGAGGCGGCGGAAGGATTGGAGTTGGGGTTAGGGTTAGAGTTAGACTTATTCAGATCTCCGTTGTAAACGACGGAGCCGTTCTGGTTGGGGAGTATCTCAGCGGTCATCTCTCTTCTCTTTGCTTAATCCGAGGAATGGATTGGCGAGGGTTTTTTATTTCTCGAGAGAGTGGGAAATGGGGAAGATGGAAGGGAGGCCTAAATATGGAGAGGGATAGCCACGTGTGGATATAATCGCACGTGACAAAAGCTGGGCCTAATTTAGTTATTGTTGGACGGGAGAGAAGTTGGGCTTTGAAGTTGTCTATCTTATTCCGCCTCACTAATGGACCTTTGTATTTACCGAAATATAAGTTCGATGTACCGTCAATTGAGATTTTCCCACGCCAGGTTGGGCCGCTATTTAGAAAGAAAGAAATCTAACTTTTCAACAAACACTCGAATCATTTATATTTAACGAGTAATAGAGTTCAACTTCTTATCACTCTATTTCATAGATAGGGACGAATTTTTAAAAAATAGTGGGAATCGGAATTAAAATAATAAAATTTTTAAGAGGTTAAAATATGCATTTATTAATTTTTAATTTCATTATTTTTAAAAGAATTAAACAGAATTTTTTTCATTTTGGGATCAAAGTGTAATTTTACCTTATATTAATTTAAATTTTCATTGTTCATAAAAGTATCAAATTTCATTATTTTCATTTTTTGGGATCAAAGTCACATTGTCTATCCCCTTAAATTCGCCCTTGATTATATATAAGTTTAAATGTGAACTACTGATATAATTTAATTTGTAGTTTTGGTGTAAGGTGAGCTAAACTATATATAAAAGCATTCCTTGAATCACATTCATCACTTGTATTATCAATAGACAGAATTTATTCCTTCGAGTAAATTTACTGTCCAAGGCCACAAGGTTAGTTCGTAACACTAGCACATTTCATTATTTATTAATTTTAGTTTTTTTATCTATAATATATATAAAGTACGAGTTTGAAAAATTTTTGAATTAACAAAAAAAACATTTATTTTATACTATGTTAAAGAATTAACATTTAAAAATAATATTTATATAAAATCATAAAAATGAAATAAACTAAATTGACATTTAAATAATAATTATTTATTTATCAGGGATTAATATGAATAATTAAACAAACACTTTAGGAAGTTAGTGATTAATGTGATGATCAGATCAACGTCCCTATTAAAAAACAATAATAATTTAAGAAGGAAAATAACGCTTAATTATTTTGATAAAATCATAATAAACAATAATTAATGTGATAATTAACTTCTTAATTTTATCATAATATTAACTTAAAAATAATTAATAATTAAAATATAATAATATCTAACAACTCTTAATGCACTTAAGCAAGTTTATTCATACGACAACTTCATGATTTAATCCTAAATAAAAATAATTAAATAAATAAATTTATTCAACAACCCTTATAACAATTAATTAGTGATTAAGCTACTCCAGCACAAATTCCTTTTTAGATAAAATATATCAATAATAAATTATAATTATTAATTTTGGATTAATGAGAGGTATTTGTCGATTTAAAAAAAAAACGATTTTAAGTCAGTTTTTTAAAAATTAGGAAAATATGCAATTTTCGAAGAGAGAAAGTAAAACCGCATTTTTGTCCCAGCTGAAACGTTTCTCTCATGGTACATTTCTAAAAATCGTGACTCTAACTTTAAACTCGAAAATTTTGAAATAAAATTTTTGAAACTCAAGAATTTTGAGATAAAATTTACGTATTTCGTCTTATCTTTTTCATGAAGGATAATAATATTATCTTTAAAAATTTTAAAAACGCTGCATTTTTTTGACTTGTATTATCTAAAGGAGCTGCAATTTTTTGTTAGAGCATTGGTTGAGTTATATGATAAGAAAATACAAAACAGTCATACACAAAAATTATGATACATAAAAAAATATGTGAGATTATTCACCAGAAAAAATATATGTGAGATCATTATAAAAAATTAACATTATATTTTCCACTCAACAAAAATATATTGTTTTATGATTTTGTTTCAAATAGCACATGAGCAAACAAATAGTATAATGTTAGTATTAAGTATAATTATATTATTATAAATTTAATAATATAATTTATTTTTTACTTGTTATTAATTAAATATCTTATCTTTTTATTTTATATTATTATTATTTTCCTTTTGTTAGAAATTATTAATCTGGTTTTTAATATCAAACCAACTTTTTTTAATATAAAAAGAAATGAAAATGAAAGTATAATATGAAAAAAAGGAAATTATCATGTCAATAACAAGTAAAGTATTTGATATGGCTAGATTTTTCAATTATTTTATTTTTATAAATTTATTGTATTTTTATTTTATCTAATTACCAATATTTTATATTTCTAAAAATACTAATATTTGTTTATTTGTGAACAAGTAAATAATGTATACAAGATTTTTTACACAATTTGATTTTTCTACGTAGCTCAGAGAGTAATTTCTGTTGGAAAAATAATATTTTTTGGAAATTTTGAGACATTTTTTCGATTGGTAAAAGTAGAGAGTTGAATCATAAAATTATGGTTTTATATTCTACTCCATAAGACCTTTACAACGGTATATCATATGCTCAGAATAGTTGAGTGATAAATGAGAAATTGATACTCAAAGTAAGCCACTTATAAATAATGTTGAGAAAAAGAAAAGCTTAGATCTCACTTGTGGTATATGTATATATATGAGAACTCACTTGGAGTTATAGAATGACTAAGCTTGAATTCTAAGCTTGAATTCTTTACAACACACAACGAGTTTATTTTCACTTTCGAAATTCTTTTCTTTTTCTCTCCAATTTTTCAAACATTTCGATGATATAAGACAAGGCTTGTTCGTTGATCATTGCAGAAGTGCTATTGCCGCGATTATTTTGTTGTTGTATCTTATGAGACAGACGACCAACGTTTCTCCAAATACCATAAGGGCGACTGAATCTGTCTTAAGGAAACTGTGAAAACAGACTTCAACTTCTAGTAAAACTCAATCCTCCTTATTAGATTTTTTATTTTTCAGATCTAATGTTTTAAATAAATATAAATATTTATTTAATTTGTTTTGTTTAGATATGGTGTTTTACATAAACATAAATATTTGTTTATATTGTTTGTTCAGATATTATATTTTATATAAATATTTTACATTTATGTTTGTTCGCTAACGTGTTTTTAGGGGTGTAAATGAACAGAATGTTTGATGAACTGTTCGTGAACCGTTCGTATAACGTTTGTTTATGTTCGTTTATTAAGCTAAATAAACGAATATGAACAAAATTTTTATGTTCGTTTAATAAACGAACGAACACGAACAGAGGTGTGTTCGGTTTGTTTATGTTCACGAACAAGCTCGTTTAAAAGCTCGTTTATTGGCTCGTTTATAAGCTCGTTTATTAACTCGTTTATTTATTAATGATATTTTCTTATAAAAATATTAAAATAATATCTATGTGTATGTCTTTATTGTTTGTTTGTTTGTTTGTTTGTTTATTATTCATTAATATTGTTCGTGAACGTATTCAATTATATGTTCATGAACATGTTCGATTATTGTTCGTGAACATGTTCGATTAATGCTCGTGAACATGTTCGATTAAGTTAAATGAACATGTTCGTGAACATTAAACAAACGAACATGAACAAAAATTTGACATTCTTAACGAACACGAACCGAACATGAACAACTTGAAAAATAAATAAACGAACACGAATAAAAGTTTGTTCGTTCAAGCTCGATTCATTTACAGCCCTACGTGTTTTGTCCAAAAATTGATAACACTTGAGAGATGATATACTGTTGTAAAGGTCTAATGGAATATAATATAAAATCATAATTTTATGATTCAACTCTCCACATTTACCAATCGAGAATATGCCTCAAAGTTTCCAAAAAAAAACCATTTTTTCCAACAATTTCATCATCTTTAACCTACAAAACAAGTGAACCAAGCCATATCACTCTCCAAATATACAAATCTCACTTTAGTACCTAAAGACTAAAACACTTATCTCTATATTCTTCGCTTGAGAATTTAGGTTGTAAACACAATCTGTTTACTCTTTAAAAATACACTCACAAAATAAGTTCATAAATGAACAATAAAGTGTTCTTTATGGTCTCGTACAAAACCTATACAAGTTTCTCAATATATAAAAGTTTTCGAGGCTAACATACTAGAGATCGATTACACTCCAACCCCTTAATAATAGAAGCTACAAAATAGAAAAATACAATATATTAATAAGACCAATGTAAAATGGACTACTGTAGATATATTCTTCAATGATGGCTTCAATGTAACCTTGATTGATTCTCCATAATCCAAGAGGTTTAATTGTTTGATTCAAGCTAATCCAACCTCCAATGATAGTTGCTTTAAATAAATTGATCTTCAAAGTTGAGCTCAGGGGCGAAGCTAGAAAATTTTTGAGGGGGACTGAAATTAAATTGTATATTTTTACTATACCATTCTAATGGTTTATATCTTTATAATTTTTAAAGTATTAAATTAATTTTTTATCATTTTTAGGGTCAAGTGCAATTTTATCTTTATAAATTTAAAATTTTAAGGGGTCTAAATGAAATTTTTCATTTTAGGGAGATCGAGGCTCCTGTCAGCCCCCTGAATTCGCTACTGGTCGAACTTCCATATATCCACAACATCAACACAATTCAAAACTAAAAATTTTTGTTATTGTCAACTTCAAATATGGCAACTACCATCTCACAAGGACGATGAAAATGATCTTAGCATGCTGCTTCAAAAACTTGCCTCTAAGAGGATATTTCATGGATGTTCATTTGTATGTTGATTTTAGATGGGCTTGAAAATATTACTTTATTATTCAAAATAATTCTTTAAAAATTAAAAAATTGTATATTTCACTATATTAATATTTATAATTTTATTGTTAAATATAAACATATAATATATGTTATTAATAAATAAAAATTTAGGTCGGAATAACTCGAATTAATGAAACTTCTATCTATCGACTACACGAGCAAAACACAATTAATCATCTCTATCCTTTTCATTTTAAGTACATGCAAAATGTCTATATACGAACGAGAAAGGATTGTATGAAACAGGGATATTATCCCTTTCCAATGGTTTTATGACACATCAACAATTTCATCCTAAATTTCAGGATTTTAATTGTAATTTGATTTTTTTCAGGATAAAAATATTGAAATTAAGAATGAAAATACTGATGTGGCATAAAACTATTGGAAAAGGGACACAAATGACGTGGTGTCACTGTTTCATTCAATCCTTTTCCATATACGAACTGATGAAATTACATTAATTATGATCAATTTTCATGCACGTGTCACCTTTTGCAATTAAAATGTCTCTTTTCTTCACAATCTCATAATCATGATTAACTTTGTATTAACCTTAATCTTAATATATTAATATATGTATCAGTGAATAGACCATTAATTATAGTGATGATATAAGACAAGAAGCTGAAATATATTTTGTTCAATGACAGAAGTTAATGCTAGCTTAGCATCCAAGAAATAAACAAAAAAAAAAAAAGCACATGGAAAAGCCATCAATGGTCAAGGTGGAGGGGATATATAACGATACTTTCTTTGTGTTTCCATGTGATATTTTCTTAAAAAGGAAAAATGGGTTGATATCAAGATTTATTTATCTAGTTGGATAAAGATTATAATAAAATAGAATCATGATTAACTTATAAAGGGTATTTTTGAGGGAAGTTGGGTTTCGGATCTTCAACGAAAGATATTGTTTTATCTAGTAGGTTTTGTTTCTCATAAAGAGCGTTTTGATTGATATAGATATGACTTGCAAGCTCGTGGAAAAGGTGTTGGTATTGTTGAAAATATTAATTATGCAATCCCTTCCTTGTGAGCTTGTAAATCATATTTACATCAATCGAGGCACTTTCTATAAGAGACGAAACCTCCTAATAAAATAACACTTTCTATTGAAGATTCGAAACCCAACTCCTCTCAACAGATATATTATATTTTATTAAAATAAAAATTATATTTTTACAAGTTGAATAATTAAATAATATGACAAACCAGAAGCTAAATGGTTAATCTAACTTAGGATCATTGGAATCTTAAATAATATTAAATATGATTTATATACAACTGTTGAGAACTTAATCCATATTTTATTGCTGAGAAAGAGAAGGCAAATAGTATCATGCAACATGTTTTTCCCTTTAAACCAACTCAAAGGCCGTTCTAACAAGTAGATAAATCACTTGATTTGCATGTCCCAAACTTCACTAAAACCTATGGAACTTGGGCTCACAACACAGTTTAAATGAAGATTCCATGTCCCTCAAACAAACTAAATTAATATGTCACTACTTCACATTCATGGACGCAAACCCATTTGAAGCTGCCAACCATTTTGCTTCACCCATTTCTATATTATATACATCATCAACCCATTTTTTGGTTCTTTTTATTTTAAGTGATGTTTTAGTTTTTTTCAATAGAATGAAATAACATAAAACGATTACATCAACCTGTTAATATTAATCAGTCAACGACATATTACGATTAATAAGTAATAAATTTTGTGTAGAAATCGAAGGTACTTCAAATAGCTGTAAAATTGAATTATCAATTAGAGCATAAATAATATTTTAGTTGATGTTAGAACTTAGAAATATCATTAAATTCATTGATTATTATATATAATAAGTTTATTCTCTTATCTAGTTTTCCTTTTTAATCGTTGTGGTTACTAGTCCAAAATTAGATTAACTTGCCCATCAAAGAATTGATATAATATCGCTTCAATTGGTAAAAATCATTTTTATATTAATTTTATTAGTTTTTTTAGTATAGGATAATATTTTAACTCTTAATTTTTAGTTAATGCTAAAGATATCATTAACCCCATTGAATTATTATAGTTTAATGAAAATTTTAACATATAAAGAATTTTGAGATATCAGGTTTGAATTTCACCTTATACTTTATAAGGTATGAGTTATTGATTTAAGATTTCATTATAGTTTAAATCTTATCATCTTTAAAAGAGGTAAAAGTACCATGAATGTACTTATATAAAGATTCAGATTATATTTTGACCCATCTACTCAAAAAATAAGTAAATTAGTCCCTGTACATTAGATCAAAAAGTAAATTTATCATTCTATTAAAAATTTCGTCCATTTATATCGTTAAAAACTGATTCCTATATGTCAATATGATGTACATGTTGCATATCATGTACAATAGAAATGAATGAAATTTTCTTTGATATAATCAACTAATAACAATCAACTAACAACAACCTCTGAATAGATAATGACGATTCATCAAATACATATAAACTCATAAAATCATAATTCGCACACTTAACAATATAATTTACAATTTTATTATACACCCTTAAATACGTACTTTTTAACTCTTACTTAAAGGATAATGTAATAAACGTAGCTCAACTATCAAACTAATGATACAAAAATTTTCATTAATTTAATTCCGATGATTTTCCGAAAATAGGTAAAGATGATAGTTACAATTGACATATCTCTAGGAATAAGGTGAATGATAGATCGTGTACATTATTTGGAAGCTGAGAAATCACTTTCGAAGCTTTATTATTCAAGAACTGACCACCATTATATCTATCTTCTTCAACCAATCAAACTACCCAAATCTCAATTATTGTTTGATTCCCCCTCGTATCATCCATGAAAGTACTATTACATGGACAAAACGATTTTAACACCATATTCAAAGATTGAAATTAATAGGTAGAAACAAAGTTTACGGACATTTTTTTTTTCTAATTGCTAGAGTATTATAGAAACTTTTGTATTAATAGTTCAATTATTTTTATTTCTTTTATTTAAAAAATGAAAAAAAAAATCATTTTTATATGTTATATAAAAATTACATTGATTTTTTTACCAAAAAATAATCTATTTTTATGTTAAAAATTAGGGTAACTAATGAAATAATCAAAAAATTACATGTAGCGTGTGCATCTCATGCAAATTTAATGGACCAATTTTTAATAGTTAAAATAGATAGAATTTTTAACAGAAAGAATAATTTGCTTATTATTCTAACATGTAGAAACTAATTTGTCAAATTTTTGGTAGAAAAGACAAAATACAATACTCCTAGTACAATAATCTTCATGGTACTTTTACCTTCAATTTATATATATTTTTTTCGTTATTCTACAGTGAAATGAAAAGAAATTTAACCTATAGAAGTATATATATAATCTGCATATAACTATAAAATGATAAACACTTGAAGATAGAAAATGTGGCATATGATCCTTATTCTATTTACTTTTAAAACTTTGATTTTAAAGCTTTGCAGAAGATGCAGCAATCTGATATAATACGATGAATAATGCTTCCTTCTTGAACTTTAACTTGCTTGCTTTGTCTATTCCAAAGATGAATCGCATAGCTTTGCCTTCGAATCTGCCCGAGCTTAAGCTTCAACCAATTCGAGTGAGTCTCGTTTTGAGGCCCCTGAAACAGGCATCGAATCCGGGTCCAATCGACCGGATAAAATGCTGATGGTGGCAACACCGTGAAGTTAAGCCCCGGGCGGCCACTGACCCTCTCAACCACTCTCGAAACCAGGTAAGGTCCATTGTGACCCCATCGGTTTCCATCGAAAGTGAGTGCAAATTCTTGAATGAATTTTAACAACAGTGGATGGTTTTGATCAAAAATCAGCACGGCATTGTTCAGTCGGCTCCAGTTCTTGGTTTCGGGGTTGATAGACTGAGCACTGATTACATTTCTTAAACGATTGAAACTCTTTAAAACTAGAACATCAGTATCTAAATAAACACCACCATACTTATACAACAAAGCAAGTCTAAGCAAATTCGAAAGGTTTTGACCCAAAGAAACTTCACCAGGATTAATATTTCCTTTCTTTAATCGATTAAACCATGTTTCAGCATAAGTGTTCTTGAAAATATAATCGAAATCAGGGTGGATAGCAATCAACTTGAACCCCATATCTGAAAATGGCTTCAAAACAACACTTCCCTTTTTAGAATCCAATGAATTTGAGACGATGACTAAACAGGCTTTGGGGTGTGATTTAAACACACTCTCAATAGCAAGCAATTCTCTATCACTTAAAGACTCTATAGGTGAAATCCAAGTCATGAAGAACCGAGACTTACAATTTGAATTCCGGAAAAAGGTCTTAACTTTTGAGGAAAAAAACCCTTTTGGCTTTGTCCCTGAGCCCAGTGTTCTCAATATCTGACGGCTTAAACGAGCCTGCTTTGGCTTAAAAACTGAAACCTTGCCAATGGGAACCATTGAGAAGTTTGGTTTTTTAACAAGAGATAAATGGGTCTTTAAAACACCAGGTGGATTCTCTTCTTTCACTGCATACATCACTGAAGACGCCAACTTTGCCACCGTTTTGTCGCCGGAAAGGTTATCAGGCAACAATTTGATGGGTTCCGGTGAAGATTTGAGATAACCAGGGAGATAAATATAAAAAACAGAGAAGCCATTGCAAGCTAAAAGAAGAAGAAGGGAAAGAGCAAAAATTGAAGTGGGTAACAAAAACATAAAGCCAAAGACCGAGCTTTTAATATGGTGGAAATATGGGTGATGTTTGATCATTTGAAACATTGGCCTTGGTGTTGTAAGAAACTAAACTGAATTAATGTTTGCAGATAGTGGTAATAATAATTTCATAATTTGTACATTAAAAGTAAAAACAGAGTTTGAAGGAAGAAAGAACAAATGAAAGGGCGTTGGGCAAAGACAAAGAAGAAGAAGGAGGAGGAGGAGGATTTTAATGGTGGTGGCGGCAAAAAGAAAAAACAAAATTATTTTAAGAGTTGAGGTTTGACATTGGGAACCAAAAATGCAAGGAAAATTGGGAGATCCCCGAGGCGGCCTTTTATATTATTGTAAATGTAAATGAAAGAAAGTACGGCAGTATGAACATTAATATTTTTATTTAATGTAATGAAAAAAAAATATTTATCATAAAAATATTAAATTTAATTAATTATATTTTTAATTATATTCAATAATGTTGACTAAAATATGATTGATTAAATAAAAAGGACGAAATTTAAGTATTTTTATAGTAAATGTTTTTTTTTAATATTTGATTGATAAAAAAAAGAGTTTAAAGCATGAAATAAAAATTATAAAAATTAATGAGAAAGAAATCAAATTTAAGACTCAAAATAAAATTATCAACATTTAACAATTTAACCAAAAATATTAATTGTACTAAAAAAAAGTCAAAATTTACAACTTAAAAAAAATTCATCCAGCTAGAAAATAAAAATTGGTATATATGCCTTATTTAGTCACTTACAAAGATAAGGAAAAGCTTTAAGGGAAAAAAAACTAAAAAACTAATTAACTCTCTTGATTTAATTAAGTAAAAAATTATTTTTGACTCTTTCAATTTCAAAATTGAGTAAAATTGGAATAATTTAATTTCTGTTAATTTCAAAAGTGAGTAATTAAATTACGACGTTAATATCTTTCATCAATTGTACATAATTTTGATTAATATAATAACATATTTAGCCTTCAGTGTTTATATATTTTGTCATTTTGGCCTTAATTCTAAAAAATCAACAAATTCATTCTCAATGTTTACACATTTACACAAATGATGCGGGATAAATTTATTAAATTAGGATCAAATTTACAGAATGTAACCTTCAGGGCTATATTTTTTATTATACTAATCAAAATCATATACAATTGATGGAAAACATGAATTTCATGATTAACTGTTCTTAGTTACTCACTTTTAAAATTGATAATGATTAAATTACTCTATTTTTTTAGAGATTAATTTACTCAATTTTGAAATTGAAAAGTATTAAAGAGATCTTTTTACCATTTAATCGCACTCAATTGAGAGAAGTTTACTAAAAAAAATCAATTAAAGTCTTCTTACTTTTTATCTTTAACGTTGACTATTAAAATCAACTAACGAATCAATAAAATGGTGACAAGTGACCGTCTTTAATTTAAATTTTTTATTTTTCTAAAAATTCATAAATTTATTTAAAAAATTTAAAACAAATATTAAAATTTATAAAAAAACTTATAAATATTAAAAAAGTGTAGAAATTCTTCTAATAAATTATAAAAATATTATAAAATAATAAAACATATTTAAAATGTTTTAAAAAGTTATATAAACTTATAAAAGTTAAAAAAAATATCTATACAAAAAAACCGTAAAAACTTATAAAACTTATAATAAATTATAACAATCATAAAATTATAAAAAAAATCATTTATTGTTTCTTCATTTTGAAAATTAAACTCCTAAAATTTAAATCAACCTACGGACATTAAATCAATTATTAGATAATAGGAATAATAGTCAATCATTGGAGCCATTTCCATATTGAAACAAATGTTGTTGACCTTCCATGGATTAAAATGACAATTGTGGTATCCTCTCCTTTTTATTGATGATTTATTTTTTTATCTTTAATTTTTAAGTATAGTACTGTAATTTGGACCTTTAGAAGTCGAAAATTGTTTTGCTAAGCATGTATATTATAAAGTAATTTTGGTAGGTTAGATACTATAAAACAAATTTTTCATTATACAATGTTTGCAAATATTAGAATATATTAGTATAAACTATTTTACCTACTATTCTCATTATTTAACGGTTAATTTGATGTTTACGTGTTCGTTTTGATTTTAAGGATTTAATTATAAAAATGAGGAATCAATAAATGATTTTTTATATTATAAATTTTATATTTTTATAAAAATGTAACTTTTTAGAATTTTTATGAGTTTATATATTTTTAATATTTAAATATATTTTTAGAATTTTTATAAGTTTATATATTTTCAATATTTTTAATAACTTACTTTATAATTTTTAAGTTTTTATTATAAAAATGAAATATTAAATCAAGACTATCAAGTATTACCATTTGATTGGTCTGTCAATGGATTTTAATGGTCAACATGATTAAAAATGAAAATTGTTAACTAAGAGGTTTAATTGATTTATTTTTGTTAATGACAATGGCTCAATTGGTTGTGACTTAAATCAAGAGGCTTAATTGATTTTTTGATTTTTTTTTTCTTAAGGGCTTTTTATACCTATAAGCCAATAATATATAATAAGGATAAATTTAAAAAATGCGCATGAACTTTGTTTCAATGTATAAGGTTCTACATGAATTTTAATTTTGTGTAATTTTATACATTGAATTTTATTTGATTTAATTTTTACAAATCACTGACACGATTATCTATATAATATAATTTTATGTTAATTTATTATATATAGAAATAATTATATTTACTTAAAATAATATAAAATATTGTATTCATTTCTCTAAATATGTATAACTAAATCAAAATCAAAGTTTTATATATACATTTGAACTACAATTAAAGTTTTATATGTAAAATTAGACCAACTCAAAATTCATATATCAAATTGCACATTGTATCAAAGTTCATGTATAACTTTTATATTTATCCCTATATAATACAAATCATTAATATATTAGTGTTGTACATTAGTGATCGCCAACCCAAAATCTAGATAGGACCCGAGTCGCCTGCCCGCGACTAGGACAAGTCCCACCAATTGGAGGAGTGCGCAGAGACAGCAAGGAGAGCTCACGGCGTCAGCTTACACACACCAAGGGGAATGCGTGATCTCAGCTTGCACGTACCCAATGAGCTCATAGGGGGAGATTGCGAGGTTTAACAGACGACCTAGTATGGAACGCATGTCCAGCATGCTCAAAGCCCGCTTAGAGTGTCAGTCCTAAGAATAGTGAGGTCAAATCATGAACAATGAGGTCATGTTGTGAATAGTCATTGTATGTATAAATACTTGAATGTTCTCATTAAAGAGATACAAGAAGAAATCACTCAATAATTGGTGCGGTGAGTGTGGACCTACTTTCGCCCAACAGAATTTCTTAGCCTGAAGATCAACATGGCTTATCCAAACGAAAACTTTTCCATAAATCTTTCATCTGACCAGGTTAGAGTTTCAGATTCTGACAGCCAACCTACTGGAACAGATTTATTTTCTAACTGGTTTGCAAATCGATCAGAAAACTTGGGTAATGTACCCCATTTGAGAGTTTCAAACCCGTTTGACTTCAACCTTCCTATCGGTCTAGGGCTATCTCTTCCCACTGATCAGGAAGCACCACCACAATAGTTTTTTTCCCTTCAGGAACATGTGAAGTTGATGAATGAACAAATGGTTACACAAAATGCACGGATGGAATAGCAGCAAGCCTTCAGCAGGAGTTGTTGAAGCAAAATGAATAGCTCAAAAGAAAGGTACAATCTGATAACTCTGATTTTCATGATAATGTAACCATGTAGAGGGAAGCTTTAGGTTCGCAGGCAAGGGAGTGGCAAGACGAGATGGATGTATTACGATAGATGTGAGGGCATTGCATCCTGAAAATCAAGACATGGATTGACTTTTCTGCTCCAACAATCCTTTTGCCCCAGAATTGGCCTTAGTAAGTTGACAACGTGTAACGACCCGGATTCGAGGTGTCGAAAAGTGTATTTTTGAGACTCTGTAATTTTGAACTGGACCCGTAAATATTTAATAAAAATATTTACAAAAAAAATTGTAAAATAATTGATTTTTGAATAATTAATTTTAATTGTATAGTGCTTAAATTAGGTGTGAGGACTAAATTGCATAAGTGGTAAAAATGCAATTTATAAAAGAATTTTTTTATAATTGAATAAAGTAGGAAGGACCAAAGGAAGAAATTTTCCTTTGAAAACATTAGTGCCGTTTGATGGCCCATTTGTGGCTTAGAAAAATTGGTTGAAATTTTGTTATTAAAGAAAAAGAATTAAAGAAAAGAGAAAAAGAAAGTAATGATTATATTAAGTATAGTGATGAGAAGAGAGAGAAAGTAAAATAAAATATATATTTTGGAGAGAAAATAATTATTAATAAATAATAGTTTAAGTATTAAAGTAAAGGGAGAAGAAAGAGAAAAATTCATTTTTTTTTTAAAAATTATCTTCTTCTCCAACGTGAAGGCAGGGGAGCTGAACATAGGTTTCGGCAAGCTTTTCCCCTTCTTTGGGTAAGGTTTGTGGTCTTTTTTCTAATGGGTTTTGTGTATTTAAGTTTGTTTAAGCTTAATTTAGCTAAATCGGGGGTAGATTTGTGATCTTGTCAAGAGTTTAGGGACTTACCATGAAAGAGGCAAGTGTATTTGTGAACTTAAAAGGTAAATCTTTGAGTTTGAAGACTAAATATAAGTGTTTTGTTAAGCAAATTTTGATTATTTGTGTTTAGAGGCCTAATTATGAAAATGGCAAAATATAAAGAATATAATGTGAATTGGCATGAAATTTTGGGGCTGTTATAAAGTCATAGTATATATAAAAAAAAGATTAGTTTGGTTTTTCACGAAAGGTGATTGAATGTTGAATTTTGGTTTAAGGATTTAGTTGTATAAATGTTTAAGTACTAGAGGTAAATTAGTAAAATTATCATAAAAAGCATTATGAGTTCAAATTAATTATCAAGTTGTTTTTGAATGTTTTAATTGAATAAAAATTATTTATAGATCAAGTTACACCGCGACCAAACTTAAATCATGAGGAAAAGTTAAAGTTTCGAGTTAGCCGTTGACTTTGTTTTATAACTGTTTTAATTGAGGTAAGTTCGTAAATTTATTAAATTAATTATATTATTTTTGAGACTTAAAATATATCCATTTATGATGTAATTTAATTTGACTGCTCGAGGTAAGTGGTGATGATGTTTAAGTTGAGTTTTGTAATTAGAAATGTGAAATACATGAGTAGGAGTTTTGGAATAATATAATTGAAACGAAATTATAGTTGAAAGTCATGATTAGAATTAAAGAAAGGTTTTAAATAATTATATGATATGTTAGTTATTATTTATATTATTGTTTAAAATATCTTTATACATATTGAATTTTCATATCAATAAATATATTGATTATAATATGTATAAATGAATTTTATGAAAGGTTCCGATGGATCAAGTAAAAGTTTCATATGTAAGAATTTCTATGTGACTATATGTTCTGGACCAAGCTCTTGCATGTATTGCAGACTCGGATTAATACGAGACTCGGATGTAGCGTGATTTAGCTATCTGTTGTCACTTCATACGTTTACCTAGCTCAGGGCAAGCTAGTTCATATGTGTTGTCATTGGTTTAACCCTAAAGGATAAGCTGATGCAATAATATGGGATCTGCTTAGCTCTTATGAGCATAATACGTTTTGAACTTACGTTCAAATATTTTTACTATGATCCATCAGAATAATAAAAATTATCTAATATAAAAATATTCAAATAAAGTGTTACAAGTCACGAAGTTCGAATATCTATAAGTTCAAACGATACTGACTTTGAATTTTCGAATCATGTTGAACAATGTCGAGTTTCAAATGATTATGTGCTCATAAACAATTAATGAATATGGTAAATAGTGAATAAATTCTTGGAAGCTTATAAAGTATTTCTTACACTTACTTTGGTTAGTACTTTCTCCGTAACTCTGTATGCTTAATATTCTATGGCTTGGAAAATATTTCTTTTGGTTCAACGGGTATTAAAGGCTTAAACGAATATGTAGTTCTATGAAATGAATATGGTCAAGACATGCGAATTGGAAAATGTTCATACAAATGGTTGAAATGAGAAGGTATGTTTATTGAACATATAGAGGATGATATATATATACTTAAGGTGCTATTATTACAAGACACATTAATTGTTGAAATTATATGTTTCTTGGTGATACTCACCAACCTTGTGAGGTTGTGTTATATAGGAAGGGAATGTAAGTATAAGAGTTAATGAATCTTTATATGTTAAATGTATAAAATGAAATGGTTATAAGAAAAAGGCTATAGGGAATTATTACATGAAATGATATGTATAAATTGAGATATTAGATTTATAAAAATGAAATGAACGGTGATTGTTATGTGTGAATATGATGTTTGGTTTATATGCCAAATGTGTTATTCATGTGTAAATTTGATATCATAACAAACTCATATGTTTACATACGAACTTATTAACCTTGTGAGATTTGTGATGATATAATGAACTTATGATCATGATATGGAATTATCTTGAAAAAGGTTTAAAAATTTCATCACTTATGGTAAGTTGAATTTAAGTTTATTACGAATTTACTAAGCTTTAAGCAAGCTTACCTCAGTTGATCTTTCTTCCTTGCAGACCGTCGGATACGAGCTGTCGATTAGAATATTCTTGGAGGTCACACATCTAGTAATTAATCGTTAATGGTGTTTTGGTTATAAGTGGCATGTATTTAGAATATTTTGTTGTTAAAGAAGGAATTAGGTATGATGCGAAATAAATGTATGCTTTTATATTAATTTGAATTATATCGGAATCAAATGAAATTTATAGACATTTAAATATTGTATGTTATGAAATTATTCCGATGTGTACAGTAACTCTCCGTAACTTTATTTCAATGACGAACACGGGATATGAGTGATATACCGCATGATTTCAAGGTTTCGAGGGACATGTTTGGAGGTAAGAGAGACCCACGAGCTCACCTGATGCAATACAATGATTATATGAATGTATTGGGAGCTTCAGATTTAGCGAAATGCAAAACTTTTTCAACAACATTTAAAGGGAGTGCGAAGGATTGATACTTGTCCCTTTCTCAAGCTTTCGTCCGAAGTTTTTCCCAATTGGGTCAGATGTTCTTGGGAAGATTCAGAGCTCACAGGGTGATAATGAGCAATCCCATGACGTTGATGTCTGTTAAGTTGTGAGAAGGTGAGTCCCTCCAAGATTATGTGAAGCGGTATCATGCAACAACTTTTCACTTTATGATAGTTAAGTTAACTTAGACAAAATTGACATCAAGAAATAATCTAAAATTGGATAGATTACGAGACAAAAAATTTAGCCTGTCACACCCAATAAAAGCTTGGTTTCCTTTATTTTATTTGAAAAAAATAATCACCAATATATATTTTTTATATTTTTCATTAATGGCAAACGAATAATAGACAATAAAAAAATTTGATTCCCACTACCATACACAAGCAGCAAGCATTTTAAAAGAAAAAAAAATCAATTTTCTGACAGGAAATTTAATTCGCAATGCATTGCTTGTTTATATTTATTTCTTATTATACAATCAATAAAATTCTTAATCACGTGTTGGAAATTAATTGCACGTAGCAAAATATTTCTGAAGCCATGGACTAAACAAGGTATACTATTATTTTTTTTATATAAATAGATTATTTAACATTTCTTGGCTTATGCAAATCCTGACAGTGCCAAATTTTTAATTAAAGATTTAACATTTTTAAAATGTTCTTTTCTTTTATTAAATTTATTTTTTTAAAATTTACACAAGTGGCATAAAAAGAATTAAAAAGCGGTAAAGATTTCCGTAAAAGTTTCCAGATTCTCGAAAAAGTTACCATGTCAACAAAAATTTTACTGCTAAAATTTTAAACCAAAGAGCACTGATTTTAGATTATATTTTCAGAAAAAAAATGTTAAATATTAATTTAATTTTAAAACTTCGATTTTAATTATTATTTTTATTCATAAATGAAATTAAAACTCTATCCCATTTCTTTTTTTTAAATAAATTCACATTCAAAAGTTATTTCTGTAGAAGTTTAATTTCTTGATTTTATTCTATTTGATTTTGAGCTATTTTTTTAAACATAGCTTGATGAATTTGAGAAATCATGAAAAAATTTTAAATTTTAATACACTAGATTTTCTAATTAAAAAACATGAGTCGTGCCACTAATTTTTTTGGTTAGGTGTCTTAAGATCACACAATCAACACTAAAGATGACAAACAAAAGATCATTGAGATGAAAATAAGGAGAAGAAATTATCTTGTAACAACCTGTTTTCAGTGATGTCATAAATTGTGGTTTTAGAAAATCGTTTATCGATAATTGAGTCTGTAAGTTTTAAAATTAATTTGGCTTGTTTGTTAACTTTATTGCATTAAGGAACAAATTGAATAAATGTAAAATCTGTTATGAAAATATGTTATAAAGAGAAATCATAAGGTCCCTAATGGGAATATATGAAATCATATTTTAATGCAAAGTTAGGAATTGGAAGTTATAACTATCTCGAGTTTAGGGATTAAATTGAATAAAATGTAAATTTTTTAGATTTCGAGAAATCAAGTTCATATAGACTCATGCATATCATAGCATAGTAAGGAGACATTTGGTATTGATTTATGATATAAAATGATTATTTAGATCAATAATCAAGTCAAAGTGAAGTTGATCGAGGAAAAACTAAAATTATGGATTAGCCCCTAAAGTATCCACTTTACATATTTTGAACAAGTAAGTTCACTTGGGACTTACCATCCTATTTTATTTTATGTTTGGATTCATTTATATGCTAAATTTAAGTAGAACTTAATGAATTTGGCACATATGGTTTAAATTGGACTAAATTGAAAAGTTACACGAATACTGACTATTATAAGGGACTACATAGTGCAAATGTAAATGTTGGTTGATTACTAGACTGATAAATAGAATACTTAATTATTTTTAGATATTGGTAATGACATATGTATACGGAAATAATGTTGTATGAAATTAGTAAAATGTTAGGATAGGTATGACACACCATTAGGGTTATACGCGCATTTGATTAGGGATTTTATATGTTATCTCGAGATTTTGTATTTATTGCAGATTCTCGGGTTATACGTATCGTAGGTTTAACCCAGATAGATAACCTAAATATAATGTCAGTTTGTGTGAACAACTTATTCCCTTTCTATCCTAATTCGTTTTATTATCATTTTGTTGGGCGATGTTTAAATAAATGGAAATGAAAATTTAAATGCAAATTGGTTATATGATGGTATATGTTGATATTTGATATGGGATAAGTATTGGATTGCCTTAATCTCATATGAATGTTGGTAACAATATGTTTTGGTTGAAAACATGTAATAGGTACCAAAATGACCTAAGTAGCCAAAACCAAGGGCCACACTGCAACCTCAAACTTTTGGCGTCATAACGTTGATATCTCAGAGAGTGATGTCGCAACGAGCATATGCATATTGTCGTCACGTGACATATTGAGATGACCATGTCGCTACAAGGAAATGACAGTCGTGACGTTAGTTCAGGAATTTTTAAAACTTTATAATTTGGTCCTAATTCTAGTATGGACTAGTATAAAAGTATTCATAGGCTCGTGTAAGTCCCGAAATTGATTGTATATAATATCATATGCACGTCCTGCTTGAATTTAAATGTATAACAACATGAATTGGATATTTATTTGATCGTTGTTGCTTTGGTAACTAATGTAGCATTATGTAGCTCAGACCCAATGATCGGGTCAGACAAAGGGTGTTACAAGTATCATGTAATCATTATTGTTCACTGTGGTAAATAAGTTCTCCAGCCTTCTACTTAGTATTTAGAAGCACATAACTATAGTTTTGAACTGACATTTTCTTCCTCTTAGTTTTTCTATTGCAATCTTTAACCCTTTCCGAGGTATCTATTCTAGCTTAGAAGCTTCCAAAAGTTTATATTCTTTCAATTGGTTCATCTATCAAACTCTTGTTGTCTTACTCATCACTTACAAACTTAAGAGTTTCTGTTTTTTTCATCAATTTCTTATCTCTTATGCTTTTAATAATTTTTTCTTATTTTCCACCATATTATATACCATAGAGTGGGTTTCCCAATTGAAAAACAATTTCATTAACAAATTGTTTCCATATAAAATTGAATTCAAACGTTGGTCCAATAAATTAAAGGTGATTCATCTTAAACCCTAAATTCAACTAATGTTAAACCTTTTGTAAATTCTTGATATAAAGATTTATAAAATTTTAGCACCAAAAATCTTTGAAATATGACCCCAATAGAGATGTTCATCGATTGGACTAAATTGAGATCTAATTTTAAAAAGAATTTCAAGCCCAAATCCATTTTCAAGTCAAATCGGTCCACCCGAGAAACCCATTTCATTTTTAAAAATAAAAATGATATTTTATATACTTTATATTTAAAGTTAAATTTTAAAATAATTTTATTATTTAAAATGAATTTGGGACGAATCAAAATGTAAAAACCCTTAATAATTTAGGAATATAATTAAAACATTAAAAAAGTGAATCAATTTAAATTGAAGACTATAATTTAGAGGTGCAATTAACTCAACCATTTATAAAATATATTATTGTTATATAGAATTGTTTCTTTGAGTGCAACAGTCGTTTTCATATTGACATTCATTACAAGGCGATGGAAAACTTCTCTTGATTAAAATTTTCCCTTCCATGTACAATGAACCCTCGCACTGCATCAAGGCGATGCAATAGTACTACAAAGAATGATACTGTAAATAAAATGAAAAGGGAAAAAAATTGTGGGTAAAAAACAAACAAACAAATACTGTGGGTCAGTTCGATTCAGTGGGTTGCCAACTCCGATCCTCGTCGGCACCGGCATTCAGTTATAACAAAACCCCTAATCTAAAAGGCAAGGCTGTACAAACTATTTCACTACTCCTCATGGTATCCTACACGATTCAATCACTTCAGTTACGGCTTTATGAGTCTCTGAAGATATCATGTTTAATGTAAAATGAAATGCCTGCAAGATTATTAAAAAAAAATGGTTTCAGGATTATATCCGAAGCTAACCCATGGCTTCACAACTCTAAAGGCCTAAATGCTGTCCATGAATTTGCGATAAACTCTCAATCTACTGCTTATATAGCTGGTAATTTTCAACTATTAAATGAACACATACCACGAATCTCTCCAACACAGGTACCAGAATCGACAGGCTGTGATTTGGCAGGCATTCGGCAATCGCATTTCGTGTGCTCTTACTGTCAGTGACAAAGTGGCAAAACAGTTTATTAAGAAAACAGGGAAAGTGGGCATTGGGAAGGATATCAATGATACCAACCTTTCCGTGGAAAGAAAAGCAAGTAGTAGGGCTGCGTAGGCTTCTAAAATCATCTTCTCTGCTTCTTTCTCTTCCTGTAGCATAGCAGCCTCATCGTTCTGTATGATCGAATACAGCAAAGATTTAAGCCATGTCAACAATAACAAATTCTTCAAGCACACTAGCATAAAAAAAAATGCTCCAAATCATGAAAAAAGAGAGGAAAGACATTTTTGGGAGGGGTCCTCACCCAAGAAAGAACTCCAGTAGCATTGTCTTCTCCTTGGTTCGCAAGGAAGATGGCACATAGCAGCGGAATTACAGCCATGTGACTTCCCTCATATAACCCTTTTGAATTCGGTAAAGAAACAGAAGCTGCTGCAAGCCGTGATCTACATAGAAGCATGACACGTACTTGTTATGGGCCTGTGACTAAGAGTATAAAAAAGGCAGAAATATGACCTATATTCTGCTTTCTAAGCCACTGCACTGAATGCAAAGAAGGTGCATCAACCTGTTATGTTCATCCTTCTCTACTAGGTTTACAAGCAGACCCAGTATTGCCACAAGGAAATCCAACTCTGGATCAGTAAGAGGTCTGTCATTCTGGTTGTGATGTTCAACATGGAGAGAATTCTCTTCCATTTCACTGATGCGAGGCAAATATGAGCAGAATGAAGGGAAGTGACAAGCAATTAATGTAGACAAGGTCTCTAGGGCCCCCGAGGAGGCAATTTGCTTACAGCCGAGTGGGTTGTCATTTGTTAAATTCATCAAAACCTGCCAAGATAAGATCCCCACTATTAGATCAAATAAACCACGAGTCTTAGAGAAACAGGATATCAAGAAGTCATACAAAGCAAAACTGGTTTTTTGCCATCCATTAAATCTGGTTTTTTGCTATCCATGAAATTGCATAGACCCATCAATGCCATTGAAGGATTAACGAAGCAGACTGAGCAGGACAGGTAATTTCTACGTTATTCTAATAAACTATAATAATGTGTTGAAACCAAAAAAAAAGCACTGCAAAGATTGGATGATATGTGAACTGCATATTTAGGAATACCTTGACAGCAGCAAGAAGGCAGTCAGAAAGAAGGCTGGCATGTTCTTCTTCACCATATTGAGAACTAGAAGCTGCACTAGAATGATTATATTCTTCATTGGTAGATTTTCTCAGAAAAATTTCCTCACTAGTTGATTCCTTTTGGCTTATTGTATGACATTGATGGTCAATTTGGATTTCTCTATTTCTTGGCCCAAGTTTCCAATGCTTTTTAGTTTGGGATGTTTTTTTACTCCCAGAGAGTAAGTCCCACTTTGAAGGCACGAATTCCTCTTCATCAAAAGCAAAAGGATCCTGACTATCCTCTAAAACTTGCCATTTGTCATCTTTTGAACCAACAGGCCTCTCAGAAAGAATCCCTGACCAATTACTTGTTACAGGCATTTCATCATATGAATTTCCTAATTTCCCGCTGCACGAGCTGGCGAAGGAAGAACGGATTCTTGTCTTTAGTAAACGACTATCACTCGTGGATGTATTCTCAGTTTGAAAACTAGGTACAAGATGACCTAACCACTGAGTGGAGGGTCCTGGATCAATCTGAGATGTATTGAAACTTTTTTCAGAGGACCACTCCATGCTTGAGGATTTTTCAGATGAACTGATGTAGATAACATCATGTCTATCCACTACAAAATTAAAAAGAATCAATCAAGTCCAACAGCAGCGATTAGAAAGATATATTTTATTCAAAAACATCAGACTGTCCAATACCTTTACAATCTGTGGTTAGAGCAAATTCATCAACACCACACCCGGCTTTAGAATTACCACAAGCCTTTCCAATACTGGATGATCCACAAGAACTCTTACAATAAAGCCCTGGAAACAATGACATTGGAATATCGAAATGCAATAAATCTTTCAAAAGAAGATAATAATAATAATAATTAGGATTATTATTAGTAGTAGTAATAATAATAATTTGGGGTAGTAATTGCAACATCAGTACCTGAGAGAACCTTGATTACACTTATAACAAGCTTTGTAAAAGATAGTCGAGGTCCATTTGAGTTAAATTTCCCTTTCATTTCTAGTAGATGACTCTACAATAAAAGTAAAAAAAAACATTTAGACTCTTAACAGCTTAATAGAAGTGGCAGTTTAGTTACACAAGCTAGGCGTACGAAGAATAGAAGAAAATAACTGTAAATCACAACTTCAGTACCTGATTTTCACTACTGAGGAATGCAGCATTTTCCATGATTTTCAAACATTTTGAAAGCAGCACCAGGCTCTGCACATCCTTTCTATCTTCGGTAAGAGGAGAAAATAAACTCTGCTCTGCCCAACCCTGCAGAGAAGTTAATGCATTATATGTCACCAATGAATGTCTTCATGTAAATGAAAGAGGTTTTCCCAAAATTTAAAGCAGTATTTCTTAATATCCTTCACTTGAAATGCAAAAGAACAGAAACCAGATCTAACATACGAGCTCACACCTCCATAACAGAATGGCACTCCATGGCCACTTCAAAGACCGCATCAAGTCCTCCAAGCTCTCTTAGTTTCTCCTTGAAATCGCCCCCAGTTTTTCTTACAGTACCAGTTGCATCTGAATAAACAATATCAGTGCAAAAAACAAAAAAGAAATTAGCAAAGAGTAAAAAATTACCAGACCATGTGAGTATGTATTCTATATATACATATGTAGCTGTGTTTAGGTCTATATTGAGCTCCCATTACATTTCAAACAACACAATCTATAAATAAATACTCACAAGTCTTAGATATTTCCATTACATACCTTCAATAGAAATTCTAGACAAACAAGCTTTCTCCAACGTCAACAAAGCTATCCATTTCGGGCTTAACTCTGGCCTTCTTACACCACTATCATCCCCGCATCTTGACTTCATTTCCTTGCAACTAACAAGAATCTCCTCAACTTTAGAGACAATGGCAGCAGAGCTTGAATCCAGCACCTTAGTTGTATCCCGTGAGACATTGGCATCCTTGCGCAATGCCAAAAGCTTAAAGCCCACTTTCTCTGTTTTGTTTTCTTTAGCAGTGGGGATAATTGGCTTTAAAATTTTCATTAGAAATCGAATGCAACAAGGTGACTCCAGGAGCTGGTCATCTTGACCCTGACACAATAAATTCATAAGAACCTTGATGAATATTGCAATCGACGTGTTCAAAACATTTGATTCAACTATATGCAAATATTGGTCTAGGGGACCAAAAAGCATAAAAGCTAGGCATATAAGCATGGATTTCTTGACATCTGAATTTCTAAAATAAAGAATAAAAATAAACTAAAGATAAAAGGTGAAACCAAACATGGGCAGAACAGATTAACATTCACATTTAATTGTAACTAGTTATAGTATAGCAGCACATGCAAGACTGCAATAGAAGACACACATTTAGTCATTTACAAAGACTATGTGCAGAAATAATAGAACTAAAAAGTATTGGTTTTGTCATTGTCAACTTTCACTTTAGTCCTGGATCAACACCTTCTCACAAGACCCCCATGTGTGCATAACATCCTCAACTATTGAGCAGAAATTATGTGTAGATTTATAAATAGACAATAAGTGCAACTTCAAGTGCTGAAAAACATACATCATTGGTAAACACATAGAAAAGGGCCACAGCAGCAAGGTTGCTTGGGATGTCATCAAAGTTGAGCCCCAAAATAGCATCAATTATTGTTTTTGCCATCCTGAAAAGAACATATTGGCAAAGCCAGTGTAAGGACAAGAAAGAGCATCACAGTAATTCTGCCTTCAAGAAGACAATAGGATATTCATACATATGTTTGGACTAAAGGGAAAACCACTCCATCTTTATCTTCACATTGTTTTAGAGTGAAACAAGCACTGAACCAGTAAATGAAGATTGAATAAGCTGAAAAAAATCAGTTGACAATCCCTAAAAAGAGACAATAGACGATTAACAAATTACAGGGCTGCAAGAAATGGCACCTATACTTTTTACGCAATAATCAAATAAAATTAAGGATGTTATGGTCTTTAATTTATTTTTACCTATTTTAAAAAGACTATCCACACCTACAAAATCTACCAATTTAGCTTTTTATTTTTCTCAAAACAGACAGAAGGAAAAAATTGACGAAGTAATTGAACCACATCTAGTAAGGGAAAAAAAACATAACAGAATGTAACAGTCCTTAATACTACTGGAAACACAAACTAACCCCCAAAGGAGTTCTTTAAATTAATAACAAAATCAAATTCTATCCATAAACTATCAAAAACACCAATAACTTACACAACCCCAGAAAGGGAATGCAAGACCGCCAACCCTTTACAATTTCTAATAAGCTACGTTTTCATCCAAGACCCAAATCTTCGATACATTTATCTTTCTTTAACTATATCGGAAAGCCACTATAGTATATAGACTCCGAGAAGGGAATTCAAATTTTTAAATATGTTTAACGTCCCTAAAATTACCCAAAAGTCTAAAACAAAAGGTCAAAAAGAAGCCAAATGCACCTTAATCCGTTTGAATCAACAAAGTTATTTCATAACCAAATTTAAATTCAAATTTCAAAACTCCACCCTAAATTAACACTACCCAGATGCCAATATCAACAGATTTCAACAAAAGAACCTAAAAACAAAAAACCATCAAGAATTTTAACATACCCATGAGTTCTCAACAGTCTCCTCTGTTGGGCAGTGGCGCAAATTGAAAGCAGAGACAAGAGACTCGCTCTTCTGATACTCACTGGCTGGCCTTGCTTTAACCCATCAAGCGCAAAATTAACCTCGTCAACATGCTCCATCATTTCCCCGAATTCTTGAGCCTCCATCAGACTTGAAGTCGGCGAAATCCATGGCATAGAAGAATACCGTACCTCGTTCTTGCTCTGGTTTTGCTTCTGTTTCTTGGATCTTCTAACGACGCCGTTTCTTGGATCTTCGAATTCGAAACTTCTTTTTTGGGTTGGTTTAACGGACGCTTTTATTTGGTTCTTGTAGTCGTCGTCGATGAATTCTTGAGAGGATGGCCATAAGGAAGAGGATTCCTGGGTGGTAGTAAAAGGGAAATCGTAGATGTCCTGAGACGGCAACGTTTCTTGGGACAAGGGAGGGGAGTCGGAGACGTCATCGTTTAGGGAGTCGGAGAATGTCCTGGTTAAACCACGGTTACGGCGACCGTAGGTTCGGACGATCATGGTTCGGAGTCTGGGTTTCTTTGTGGTGGCGGCGATTAACTTGGATATGGCATTGAGAAGAAAGATAAGGGTATTTTGGGCAAAAAAGAAAACAAAATTCGAGATTTTGAAATGAAACGAAGCTTTCCCCTTCTCTGTCTCTGCCTCTCTCTCTCTCTCTCTCTCTCTCTCTCTCTCTCGTGGGCGGTGCAGCTGAGAGAAAAAGAAAAGAAAGGTTTTAGGACAAATAATTAGAAGATAGAAATATTTGGGTCCGGTTTGGTCCTAAATTGAGTGGAAATTACCTAGGGCCGATGCTAATAGGAGTGCATGGGCTGTGGCACCCAAATATTTTGAATCTCTTTAATATTTATATTAAATATAAAAGTAATTTATCCTTTTCAAAAATTAAATTAATTAAGTATAAATTAGAAAAAGGTCAAAGAATCTCCCAATAAAAAAACAAAAAATAAATTCTAAAAAAATTGCATCAATTGAGTTTTCAATGATAAAAAAAAAATATTCTTTCATTAACCAAAATTTTTAGTAATTGACTTTATCGTTAATACACTAAATAAATGACGAAAATAATGAAAATTTTACACGTGACATGTTATGTAAAATATAAAATAAAAAATCTTAATAAATAATACTGAAAAATTCACGCCCATAATGAAGTTGAAGAAATGGATTTCTCATTTCAACTAATGTTGAATGAAATAAACTTTTAAAGAAAAAAATAACAATCTAGTATTTTTTTTAAGTTTTTTTTAATATAGTTTACTGTAATTTTGATTTTTTTTACAACTTTTAACTTTTTTTGAATATTATAAAAATTTTAATTATTTCTTAGATTCTTTCGAAAAGTTATTTTTCAGAATATGTGACATGTATGAGTGTTGAATTCAGTTGTCTGGGTTGAATATTATGTGCAGAATTTATTTCCAAATCATTTAATTTAATTATTTGGAGTTTTGCTCAAAGCAACAGATGGAGTCAATTGTTTTTTTTTTATATATATTCTTATGGGTTAGTTTTTAGTTAAAATAAAATATGATTTCAATTATTTTTTAAATTTATTCCAAAAACAAGTTTATATATCCATGATTTTATATTTGCATTATTATGTTTAGAAAATATATGTAAGAAAATTTTGCTTTTAATTTAAATTATAAATCTAAAAAATAATTTTAAAATATTATCAATTAAATTTTATTGTTAAATATTTAATCCAAATATTTATTAAGAATAAATTTTTATTATAAAATTTAAATACATGAATATTATCTTTTATTTAATAAAAGTAAATTCGTAAATTATCATTACAACTACTTCAATTTGAACCTAATTGAACATTTCTCGAGCTACCCAAGGCTCACTGAGTGGCATAATTGGGTAGGAACCATCACTCTCCTATAAATACCAAAAGTATCAATATTTTAGGAGAACTCCTAAGTCATGTTCTTTACTCTCCTATGGTGCCTTTGGATGGGGGTGCATTTACCTCTAGTAAAATTAAAAATAATTGTGGCGGTGAGATTAATTACTGTAACTGTAAGGTAGAAGATTCCACCGCACCACAGACACCGCCCATCCATAAACCTTAACAAGCTAAGCTCTCACCCCTATTTTACCTAAGTCCCTCTATTTTTTCGGCTCTCGAACTTAAAATTGGTGAATCAACCTTCCCCGACACCACATTTCTCCTCCCTCTCTATCTTTGTTGATACATACTATGTATCAATGATGATACAGTGAGCATAGGCTGAACACACGACAACTCTTCCCAATAAAGATACCACCAAAGTTTATCAAAATCATTTGTTTTGATTTATGAGAATTTCATATATGAAACAGGGTGTAAGAAGAGGAGCCATAGGGGTGTTAACTCTAGGTATGTATATATACTTTATGGAAAGGAACCACGGGAGTATAAGACCTGTAGTCATGTATTTATTTTATAGAGAAAATACTGAAATAGAAATAAGGCGTGAACCTTTCCTGAACGTGGGGTGTAACACCCCCTCATGTTTGCATATTGTATATAAAAAAATTGTAAAAAAGGGGAACCACAAGGGGGGTGCAACATCTCTCGCATGCATATGCATCATTTTATAAAGAAAAAATGAAGTGAATGGTGAAATTGAAATGGAAGATGAACCTCGCGGGAGGTGTCACCCCCCGAATGCGTATATATATTATTTATTAAAAATAAAAAACAAATGGGTATGGCAATAGGAGACAAACTTACATAGAGCTTATAAAGCATTCATGGGGTACCCCTGGTCTGCTTAGATGTGTGAAGAACTTCATGGGGGTGTTAGCACCCCCACCATGCATGTATGTATATATTGTATTAAAAAAAAGTGATGGTGGTGAAGGGGAACCCATTGAGGGTTCCCATGAAAATGAATTTGCGAGGGAGGGGTTACTCCACCCTCCAATGCAAATGTTTATTTATTTATTATTAAAAAAATTGTTGATGCATTGTTATTGGTGGCTTCAGAGTTGTGAGTAAATGAACTCACCTTACAATGGGTGGTCATGATTCGACACGGTAAAACAATACTCTCCACGTAATTTCGGGCTACGAAGGCCAACGAATCGACCAATGATTTCTTACCATAAGCCTCCCCCATGCATCTAGGAGTAGAGCCCTCTTATCTACCATAAGCCTCCCCTATATATTTGGTAGCAAGATCTATCATAAGCCTTTCGCCTTGAGAGGAATCAACATTTTTATCTTTTCCATAAGCCTCCCCTCATGCGTCTAAGAGCAGAACCACTTATTACCTTCTGTAAGCCTCTTCCATGCATTTAGGAGTAGGACCACTTTATTACTTACCGTAAGTCTCCCCCATGTGTTTGGGAGTAGGGCATTTAAGCTTTTTTGTGAACTCTTTGGGCTCTCAACGAAGGTGAGGCATATCTTTGACATTTGGGCCCCTTTGAAAACCCTTTGGGCTCTAACGAATATGAGGCATATCTTCAATATTCGAGCCCCTCTGTGAATCCTTTGGGCTATCAACAAAGCTGAGGCATATCTTCAACAATCGGGATCCTCTGTGACCCTTTTAGGCTCTTGACAGAGGTGAGGCTTATCTTCAAACATTCGAGCCAATCTATGAACCCTTTAGGCTCCCGACAAAGGTGAGAAATGTCATCTTCATAAAAATCAGAGTTAGGTTAACGAATACATTTTACAACTACAAGCACACCACACACACACTTTATTTCTCCAAATAAATAGTTATTTTCAAATCAACATTATAATATCACTTTCTGCAAGCATTTATTCAAATATTACTCGTTAAAAACTCATTTCTTGCGTTTCATATTTCCAACAAATGGGTTTTCAAAAAATGTGCCCATATTTTAGTAAATATGAAATTATTTTCTATGTATTTAAACGATGAATAAATAAATAAAGTTAATTTCATATTTCACTACTATGTCTTTTTTGTTTTTGTTTTTCATGTTTTGCATGGATAACGAAATTGGCACAAGCAAATATTAACTCATTTATTATTTAAGTTCAAACTGATGATAAGTGACATTATAAGAATATTTACATTGCGAGAAAGACAACTTACTTCAATAGATAACCTAAACGAGTCTGTAATCCCGTAAAAGAATCAAAGTTAGCATCTGACTTAAATACTTAGAAGGATTATCATGTCGTCTACAATTCCAATTGGGGAGATGGTTAGTTTTGGCTATCGGAGTAGTTAACTCCACGAGTAGAGACATAGATGTATTCATTGAAAGAATGATACATTAGACTGGACTCAAGATGAATTAATTCTGAATTCATTTGTGAATTAATTTACTTACGATCGACATTCATGTTATGTTTTACCTAAATCTTGAGTTAGTCACTAATCATATGTATGTAACTTATGCGTTTGATCTAAGTGGAGGCTTATGCTCTAAAGATGATCGAGCCCATACTCGATATATTGGGTACATGACTTGTGTATGGCATGGTTTGTATATGGCATGACTTTACTAGCAACAATGAAATTTATAGCTCGATTAAAGAGTTAACAATATCCTCTCATTGGCATTGTGTGGGTTGATAAATATGGAACATGATCACAGATTGCTTGTTCTCTAACAAGTAATGTATCACAATTATTTATTAAAAGTAATCATATTGATCATTAAAAAAACACAATTATGACAATAAGATAAAATAATATTATATTGAGTGAACAAATTTAATTTAAAGGAATCAAGAATATCATATAAAAGTAACACACACATGACGAGGTCATTAGACAAAGAAGTTGGATGACTTGCTTTCATAAAGAGTATACAATAAAGAGTTTTCAATTATGGTACTTCTTGTGGATTGACTCTATGACTAAGTAAATTGTGAATTATCGGAATGGTACTTTTGGATATAATTGCAATTACTCGATCCTAATTGTATATGTCTGATTAATCCCTCCGCTAGCTCAACAAATGCTCGATCGGACTACATTTGAATTAGAAGAAAATTTTACGACTTTGGAAATAATTTAATTGATTTAATTTATTCGATGTGGAATTAAATTAGGCAATGTGGAATTAAATTAGGCAGTCATGAGAGTTGTTCAACTAGAAATTTTGATTAAAGAGTTTTCTTGAAAAATTAATTTGAAAAATCTTAATGATTTTTGGGAATTAATTTTAATCAAGAAAAATTAAGTTAATCAAATTAATTAAAATAAATATGATAATTTGAAAATTAATTTTAAAGTCAAACAATTGGTCCAATAGAAAATTGAACTTGAAAATAGGACTTGAGATTGAAAATTGGGCCCATGAACTCAAAACCAAAATTGAGACCCAAAAACTGGTCGAATCGGACCTGGTATGTGAAATCGAATTGATGGTTCAATTGGTGGCTGAGCTAGATTGGTCGGGCCATCACTACGCTCGAACCCAACCGGTAACAGACGAACAGACTCGAGATGCCATGAGGGTGTCGCACTTGCGATCGCACCATCAGACACGATGGTGCCAACGACAGCAATAACAACATTCTGGTGGTTGGCAGGTGATCCTTCGACGGTTGAGCATTGGAGGAATGAGAATCCTACTGGGACTTTACCAGATAATTTGATTTTTGATTAACTATTCCAAAAATAATATCATTTTAATAAATTTAATATTAAATTAAATTTAATACTTGTCTTGATAGTATTTATTAATTTAATATTAAAGTGATTATATTAATATTAAATTTAATCTAATATTTATCTTGATAAGTATTATATTAATTTAATATTAAAGTGATTAAGTTTAACCATAGTTAAATTCTCTAAACTCCTCCTATATAAAGAGAAACATGGCTCATTATTTTTCACACACTTGAATTCAAAAGAAAGTTGTAAAGAGAACATTCTAATAAAAAAATTATTTCAGAAAATTTTTAGAGATATTTTTTTATTTACAACTTGACCCTAAATTTAGAGTAATTGCGAAATTGGCCCATTGATAATTTTGTGAAAAATTTTCAAATTCGAAGCGAGTCCACACTCGATAAACGTGAGCTTGAGGATAGTGGAGAAGACTACTCGACTGAAGCGATCATCCTAGACGAATAAAAAAAGTACAATTTTGATTAAGTGTTTATTACTTCAGATATCACAATCAAATTTTATGTTTGCAAAAATTTTAAAACTTTGTTTTTTCCTTAAACTTATTTTTCGTTACATTTTCCAAATTCGTTTTTCCGACAATTGGTATCAAAGTCAAGTTGTGCTTTATCTATTGTTAAAATTAAATGTCGATAACGACAATGTAAAAATATTGCAAAGAAAAAAAAAGAGAAATAGAACACACAGATTTTACGTAAAAACTTTTTCGGAGAAAATCCATAGGCAGAGGAGAAGAAAATTTACTAATATTGAATTTGAATAATACAAGAGGAGTTTCAACTACATCTATTTATAGGTTGAAAAACCTTATTATAACCAATGTTTAATAGAAGTAATATAGTAATATTGAAACACCTCATTTTAATCAATATCAAATAAAAAAAATATATTTTTATACGGATTTTACTTGTGCAGTCTGTATTATACAAAATTTTCCCCTTTCCCTTTCCCTTTCCCTTTCCCCTTCCCTTAGTCAAAACCCCACAAAATTTTCTTTTTCTTTTTTTAATAAAAAAAGCAAAATTTACAACATTTAAAGGTAAAAAATCGAATTTCATGTATTGATCTGATGATCAAAATATTTACTGTCTTAAGTGTAATATGGATTTGAGTCGCGCTAGTCACATTACTATTAAAAAAAATAAAAAAAATTTGGGGATAGTTTGGTCATATAAGTGCTTGGCAGTTGGAATCTCCAATTTCCACCAGGCCCTGCAATTAACAATATAAGGCCCAAACAACATTAAGAGATAAACTATAGGCCCAAAGTAAATAAAGTTCCCAAATATAATGTTCTTCTAAACAAAAAAAAAAAAATTCATTTTGATGTATAATACAAAATTGTAAATAAAATTGAAAGAGATCTTATGATTTATTCAATTCCAGATTCTTTAAAATATAAAATATTAATGATAAATTTGGTTACTAACATTTGCATGTTTTGTTAAAATGATTTTAATTGTATTTTGAGTTTTTTTTGCCATCAACTTTTATTCTTTTTTTTTAATATGTTTTTTTCTATATATTTAATGAATAAATTTAAGGTTTCAATATTTATTTTCTTTTAAAAGGTTTCAATATTTTATACGGTTGTTTACTGAAAAATTTTTCTACTAAGTTAATTTTTTTAGATAAATATATTATTTTCTTTAAATTAAGAGTTATATTTTTAATTTAATGTATTATTTGTTTATTTTATTATTTTTCACATATAATCATCTTACTGAATTATTTAAGTAATAAATTATATTTCATTAAAAATATTCCACATATAAAATTCTACATCATTCTTCGATAACTTTTTTAACGGTACTTTCATTAAATATGTTAGAAAAAGTAGATTGAAAAAACGAATAAAGATTGATGACAAAAAAAGATTCAAAAATACAATTAAGATCATTTTAACAAAATATGCAAACGTTAGTGATCAAATTTAACATTAAACCAAATATAAAATAACATATTATTTATGAATAGACGCATTTCTTTAGTTTAAATTTCTTTTATGAAATAACATATGCCTTACTATCTCTTTGCCGTTTATCTTGCATGAACCAATAAGAGGATATGGGGAGTGGCAAAATTAAGGTGGCTGGCAGGAGCTTGATTCTCTTAAAATTTGTTTATATCGTTTCTTTAAAAATTTTAAAATTTTAAATTAATAAAAGTAAAAATATATTTTAGTCTTTTTTAAAAATGTTAAAATTTGATTTAATCCTTTAAAAATTATAAATATATAATCTATTGAAATGATGGAATTGTATTTTTTCTATCGTAAAAATTATAATATAATTTTGACCCTCTTAAAATTTTTTTTATTTTACCCCTAGATATGAGCCTAGACATTCTATTTTTAAATATTTCATATAAAAATAAGAAAATATCATCGAATTAATATTAATTACTTTAGTAAAAAAATTCTGTAATGAAGTTAAACTTTGCTATGGCACAGTTATATGACTTCCCTATTAAATTCTTTTTTCAAACAAAACGGCTTTGAAATTAAAAAATTGGAGAAAATTGAATGATAAGACTAACGCGGAAGAGATAGCTGCAAACTTTCAAGATAGCTGAAATTGAAGAATAAGACAGCATTAATTGGGTTTGGTCAAGATTATCATTTAATTAATACAATATATTCTTGTTTAAGTTTAATAAATATGTAAATTATTAATCTAAAATATCAGGGGTGTTTGGTAAGAAAGGAAATTATGAGGAAAGAAAATGAAAGAGATTATAATTTTTCATTCTAATACACAAAAATCAGTTGTTTTAAATTGTAATGATAAAAGAAATGAAAATGAAAATCGTACATTCGAATTTTTATCATCATCCTTACTCAAAGATGATAATTAAGACCATTGGTGCTTTGAAAGAGAAGAATGGGTCAAGCAAAAGGACCATTTCGAAGTACATCGAATTAGCTCACAAACGGTTACCACCGAATCACGATGAATTGTTGACTCAACATTTGAAGCTTTTGAAAAGTAGTGGTCAACTTGTTATGGTAAGGAAGCCTTATAAGGTTGCTCCCTCCACCGGATTTGAAGTTTGAGTGTCGAATTCTACTGCTCCTAAATGTCCTCAATGGTTCTTCGACTTCAAAACGTGGTCGCAGGCATCCTCCTAAGGTTAAACCAACAATTTCAACTACTGAATTCGGGTCTCAATCAGTGAATGTTCTAGTTGTCGGTGAAATTAAGAAATTCGTCAATAGATCTGGGGAAAAATGCACCCATTTGGTATCATGATGATGTATAAAAATAAAACAAGGATATTTAAATATTAATTATGGTATTTAACAATATTTTTATTGATTTTTAATATATTTTTAGATTATGAAATTATTATGGTGTCATTAATATCACGTGTCACAATTTTATTTTGTCACCGGTCTTATATTTAACAACATTACAAAAAAAGTATTGATTTAGTTGATAAAAAAATTCGAATCCTAATTCAAAAAAAAATTAAATACTAATATAAAAGAGGTGGATAAGTTTAAATATCAATTTTATATTGAAAGGAATAGATGTATATTTGTATGAATTTGATTGGAATCTACTCACGCAACTGGTATCTGATGGGGATTCTATTTCTATTTCAACACGCGTGTAATTAAAATTTTTTATCAAAATTCATCGCTGTCATGACCAGAGTTTTTCAAACAAATAAATAGTCCATCACATATATTTTATTAAAAAATTATTTTAGTTATTTATTATTTTTTTAGTTTTAAATTTGTATTAATTTGAAAATTTTAACTTTTATTAATTTTGCTTACGTGGATATTATGTGAACATTTAATTAATTTTAAAAAAATTAAAAATATTTGTATAATTTTAAAATTTTAAAATAATTTATAATAATATTGTTTTTTAATTAGCGGCCAAAAAAGTCACTTTTTTATGACTTTTAATTTAACTCAATCTGCATCTCATTAGTGGTTTGTTTCAAAGAAGGAAACTAATTATCCGATTAATTCATTGGTGCACTCTTTTAAAGAAATAATGTTGAACCGGATACATTTGATACAATTTTTATTGTTATACTTTGATACAAGGATAAATTTGATTTCTCAACATATACAAAAAAATTTCCCTTTTATCTTCTCTTTTATTACAAAAAAGATAGAACCATTCCAATAAAAAATTCCTGTATTCTGTATTAATTTTAATAATAATCATTAACAAAGTATAACATTAAAAATTGCAAAACTACATAAGTCTAAAACTAAGGGGATATATTGCACCACCATCAGGCCCTTCAACTTCGTTAAAATTAATGGGATATATTGCGCCAACATCGGGCCCTTCAACTTCATTTTTCAATGTCAAAAAGGAGGGAAAAAACAAAGTAAACTTTATGCTCTCTCGTTATGCTCACAAGCCTTCATAACCAGAACATAATACTTGAATCTTTCACCTGGGAATCACCTCAGTAATAGTGACTGGAACAGAACTCATCTGATAGCTGGTCGCAGCAGATGATTCAAGCGACTTTTTACTCGAAGATGCCTCTCCATCTTGAAAGAATCCTGGTGCCATGAGTTCTTTCTCATTCAGACGAACATTTCTTCCGAGCATTTCAATAACCTGACTCATTAAAGGCCTTCGGTTGGCTGCTGCTTGCGTGCAGAAAAAGGCTATTTTCATGTACCTAAGGACTTCTTCCTTCGGGAATTTTCCGAGCTCAGGATCCACGAGCTCTATGAGCTTGCCTTCTTCATGGAGCTGCCATGCCTATTAAAGCAAACAATGATAATATAATTTTTAATATTGAAATATAAGGATGTTGTGTTCAAATATGTTGAAGAACGATACGTAGTGTAGGGCTCAGAAGCTAAGGAGAAAACTGTATAATTCTCGTAAACAAAAATAAACGAATACCCATTCCAAGAGTAACTTCATCGTGCCTCCCCAGTTTGTCTTTGAGCTACTTCGTCCACTAATTATTTCGAGCACAAGTACACCGAAACTATAAACATCGGCCTTCATGGTTAACTGACCACCCAAAGCATATTCCGGGGCCAAATAACCACTGCACAGAACAAAGTAGGAATGAGTCATTACCATTTCCTTTTCACTCGTTATATAAAATCAATTTTAGAACTTCGGGTTTCATTCGGAACCAAAAACCAAGAGATGGCATCCGATCTCTTGCAACTATTCTTCTTCCTTTTTTTTTTTTTACAAATTCAGTGACTTATCCCTAGCACCAAGACTTGACCCAAACTCTAAAGGGAAATAGGATACCAAAAGGGTACAGATAAAGCATGCACTAAACTCCTCTTTTCCTACTTGATATATAATGTATCTTCTTTGACATCTAGTATGAATTCAATTACATGACCACAATATGCTTATTTAAAAAAACCATAGAAATCATATGCAAATCCTATTCTCGTACTAACAATAAGCTTTTCTTCAGCTTTATCATGTTTTGACAGTATTTGTTGTTTCCTTGCTAGGATTTGTAGACATGTAGGTAACGCAGATTATACGGACTTGGCATCTCTTTTGAGCTGCCAAAGGTGTGCAAGTTGAACATCAATCCTTGAAAGCATTTTCGATTTCAAAGAGTAAATCGATTGGGATATTTATCTTATACCTAGTGAATGATTTCTCGAAGAAGTCTATATTCGATGTCAACACTAAAAGCCTCAAAAGGTGAACAGAGCAGAAAAAATAATCTAATGTTGAACAAGAGCCAAGAAAACAGTGACTTACGTTGTTCCTGCTATCCTGGTACTAATATGAGTGATGTTATCTGGAAAAAGTTTAGCCAACCCAAAATCTCCAATTTTAGGGTTAAAGTCTTTGTCAAGAAGTATGTTACTAGATTTGATGTCTCTATGAACGATACGTGGAACAAGTTCTTCATGAAGGAAAGCAAGACCCCTAGCTATACCCATGCAAATAGCAGATCTTTTGCTCCAGTCCAGTTGGACATTTGTACTCCTTTGGTCTGCAACAGCAAGGAATTCAAAAATGGTAGTTAAGTTTTCGGCTGTGTTCTCGGTATATAAACAAAATAGGTTATGCCCTGGGCTTGGCCAGCATTCAAACAAAAACTTCAGACCATTCGTACCTAATAAAACTTTATCAAGACTCTTATTTTCAACGTATTCATAGACCAATATACGATTAGCTCCTTGAATGCAACACCCGATCAGCTCAACAAGGTTCGGATGCTTGACATTTGATATTGTATTGATCTCCGTCAAAAATTCACGAACTCCCTGCTTCGATTGTGCTGCAAGTGTCTTCACAGCAACTTCAGTTCCATCTTCTAGAACTCCCTAGCAACAGATATTATTAGTTAGTATTCAACACCCAAGTTTGGCTTCCAAGTGAATGCTAGAATCTTAGAATCTCGTAACAAAGGAACCAGTCTAAGGAAATCACATTCAGGCTTAGGGATCCTTGAACCTTTAGTCTAGTTAGTAAGTCAGCCACCAATGAAAGTTGCAACTGAAAGCTAAATTTCTGTTAATAAGCCCATGTTTTCAATCTTTTATGAAATCAGTTATAAGCCAAAATATGTAGGACTGATGAATTTGGATTCAAATCAATAAAACCAATACTAATATTATCAAATCAATTTTACATCAAGAAATAAGATGAAGACTAAAAGAAGATATCTGGTATAGTTAAAACTTAGATATGGGCGTGTGCCCAACATAAGTGTGTTGGTCTCTTTTTAAGTTTTTCTATGCATTTAAAGGGTTATTAAAGGATTATATTCTCGTACCCCTTGTCATGATATGTGTGTGACATGAATACTAAGACAAAACAGACTTCAAAAAGCATAGATTAAAACAGTTGCTCCAAAACATCCCAGCTTCAAAAATTTCAACTTCTCATTAATCAATTAACAAGTCAACTAAATTCTACATAATTTGCTTAGATAACCTAACTAAAGAATAAGTAAATTTAAAGCACCTTGTAAACGGTTCCAAAACCTCCACGACCTATTTTATTGCTTGAATGAAAATCATCTGTGGCTACTTTTAATTGATCGTATGAGAAATGGTTGACTGTCCGAATTAATTGCTCTGCAAAATTTTCAAAAATTAAAATAATATTAATAAAAAAAAATATTTTACCGAAAAAACCGAAGTACAATTCTTGAACACAATAACTAGAAATCAAACGACTCAAAAGTCGAGAAATTCATAACATATTTTAAAAGAAAATATTTCAGAAAGTTTAAAAAGAATCCTCACCGTCTATACCGCCGGTGGCCTGAGCGGTGCTCTGTCTCCGCTTAACAATTGATCTCCCAAAACAACCGCAACTCATATCGTTCTCTGCAATATCTCACTCACCAACCTCTCCCAGATCACATCATTTACACCTTTTCTTAAAAGAAAGCAAAAAAGAATTACCACTAAAATTCATAAAAACATGAATCAAGATAATAAAATTTACTGACTACGAAGCTCTCATTGCATCGATAATCAGATTAAACAACTAAAAAGAAGAAGAAGTAGTTCAACTTAAATGAAGTTAAACAAATAAATCAAAACTAAATTCTAAAAACAAACATCTCAATTATCGTCGAACAGCTCATCGTCACCATCTGGCTAAAGTCAAACATTAAGAAAGGGAATAAATAATTACCTTAAGTTGAGAAACAGGAGAAGGTAGGAGGCAGCAGGGCTTAAAAGAGAGAGAATGAAAAATGATTTTGGTTGAATTTGAAGGAAAATATATGGCGATGGCTGGACTAGGTTTAAGGAGAATTGAGAAATGGTCATTAGTCAAATGTTAATGTAAATATTAGTCTTTCGGTTGCATTCTCACTATGTCACTTCCACCTCTTATATCTTAATTCTCTAGAAACTAACTAGGCGCGACCCTGTTATATAAGCCACTTCATTTTTTTTATTCTTTTAAAATATTAATTAAAAATATTATTCCGTTATTTTTTTTAATTATCTACCGAATTTTGTTGAAAAATTCTTTAAATGCCCATATTTTTAAAAAAATAATAAATGTTAACATATAAGGGTATTTTCCTTTTTAAATAATTTTAATAAAATAATATTATAATAATATTTGAAATTTCTGTCACATGTATTTTAAACTTTAAAGTTAACTATTTCAACTAATAATTCACTTCTTTCAAAAAAAAAATCACTTGGTTTTAACATAATCTTTTTATTAATATATTCTTTACATAGATTTTTTTAGAATTAGTAAACTCGATAATTAATACTGGACCATGGCAAACTCGGCTGGAAACAATTATCTAATAAATTTATAAGAAATTGATATGGTAAATTTCACAGCAGAATTCATGATATATTGGGTTTGAATCCTATATATATATATATATATATTCTAAAATTTATATAAAAATATGAAAAATAAAAAACTAAAAAGATCTTTTTATTTTAAAGTTAAAAAGGTAAATAAGTGATTATGTTTTTCTTTAAGGAAAAAAAATTGTGATAAGGTTTTTCATTAAATCTTAGTTTTGGTCAGATTTGTTTGCTACTTGTATATTTATTAAAATATAATTTAATTTACTTTTATTTTATAAGATTTTATAAATTATAAAATTTTATATATAATTACGTAAATTATAAAAATAATCATTCAATTATGCCCGTATTTTTGTTTTGATCACCTAAGTTAAAAAATATTAATTTAGTCACTAAGAAGGTTTAAATTCGCTCTTATTTTGGTCATCTTTTTGTTAAATTGATAACAAAAAATCTTTTTCAACTGATATAATAACACATTTAGTCCTTAGTACTTACATATTTTATCAATTTGATCATAATTCTAAATAATTCAATAAATTTAATTCTTCACATTTACAAATTCTATCTATTTTATCCTCAAACTTCCTAACTAAAGCTTTCATTTTTTTTGAATATAGTGGTGTTTTATTTATGATTGACATTATCAAATTTAATACATAATCCTTTTTGTTTATATTTTTAAAAAATCATTGTTAAAAATTAATTAAAAATCATTAAAAATAATAGAAAATATATATTTTAAAAATATAATACATATAATAAAATTATATAATAATTTAATAATTGTCAAAAATAATTTTTATTTTGACTAGCATAATTTTAGAAATATTTTTTAAAAAGTTGAATCAAGAACTTATTAAAATAGTGATTTGAATCGATTAATCCTCGAATTAATTGAATTAGACTATAAAATTAATTGAATTGACTATCAAATCAATATTTTCTATTTTTCCTCTAATGCTAATTAAAGTAAAAATCATTTTTTACAAATATTAAAAATTAAATTATTTTTAATAATTGAACGCGTATAGTTGGGTCTACATTTCTATAATTTACCTTATAAAATAGGTTTAATGATAAATTTGGTCACTAATGTTTGTATGTTTTATCAAAATTATCCTAATTATATTTTTGAGCCTTTTTAGCCATCAACTTTTGTTCTTTTTTTCAATATGTTAATGGGATGATGTGGAATTTCATAGGTAGAATTTTTTTTTAAATATATTGGTGTGATTACATGGTAATATCTGTTCATATTTTTTTAATCATTTGACAAGGCACACACAGGTACTCAAACCCGGGACCCCTAGGATAAACAACATCCTCTTTTACACTGGAGCCACTTGTTGGGTTCATAGGTAGAATATTTTTAATGAGATTTAATTTATTACTTAGATAACCCAATAAGATAATTACATGTGGAAAATAACAAAATAAATAAATAATACATTAAATTTTTAAAAAATAACTCTTAATTTAAAGAAAATAAGCATAATTATCTAAAAAATTTAACTCGGTAAAAAACTTTTCGGTAAACAAACGTATGAAATATTGAAATTTTTTGAACGAAAATAAAGATTGAAACCTTGAATTTATTCATTAAGTATATTAAAAAAGTAGATTGAAAAAATAAAGGTTAGTAGCTAAAAAAAATTAAAAAATACAATTAGGACTATTTTGATAAAACATATAAACTTTAATAGTTAAAACTATCATTAAGACTATAAATTATAAGGAATGAAGATGGGAACAAAAGCGAAATTCTGTCTGGTTGGAATAGTAGATGAAATGACGTGGCATGGCATCCTCCTAATTTCAAAGCGTAGAGTCGTCTTGTTTTGCCCATGGTAAACTCGATAATTAATACTAGACCATGGCAAACTCGGTTGGAAACAATTATCTAATAAATTTATAAGAAATTGATATGGTAAATTTGACAGCAGAATTCATGATATATTGGGTTTGAATCCTATCTAATAAATATATTAGATTTTATATAAAAATATAAAAAATAAAAATACTCTCAAAATAATTTTTTTTTAAAAGTTTAAGAGATTTTTCTTAAATTTACAATTAAATTAAAATTCAATTAAGGATAATATCAACTCAATAAAAAATTTAAATATTAGTATAAATATCTTATAATTGTTTTATACATATATATATATATATAGTCTCAAAATAATATTTATTTTTGTATAAAAATTTAAGGAAGATATTTTCCGTAAATTTACAATTGAATTAAAACTCAATTAAAGATAATATCAACTCAATTAAAATTTTAAATATTAATATAAATATCATATAATTATTTTTTATAAATATATAATATAAGTGAATCTAAGAATTTCATATAGTTAAAGATTAAACTATTTTTATATTATTTTTTAAACATTGCACTTATTGTTTTACATTAGAGGTGACTACAAGATAAAAAAGAAAATTATCTCATTAGATGATTTATTTTATTATTTAAATTAAATACATTTTTTATTTTAATTAAAATTAAACCAATTAACAAGTATACAAAATTTTGTTTATTTGAAAAAAATCTTCCAATTAAACTAGACAATACATAATCAGTCTTTCAATTTTCGTAAACTCTATTTTGATAGCCAAAAATAAAAAAATTTAAATATAACACCGTTGTTAGATAATTTTTTTCCATTGAAAGAAAATGCTTAAACCATAAAATGATATTTAATTTTTTTTATAAGTTTGTGCCTAAATTTTTTTATTACAAGTGATATTTAAATTATTTTTTGTTAATCAAATTACTTTATACTTAAAAATTCTCTTAACCAATCATTATTGTGACATGTGTCACTTTTAAAATTAAAAATAATTCTAATAGAAAAAGAATGAGTAATAAAAGAGAACCATGATGAAAATTTAATGACATACGGAAATGTTTGAATTACAAAATTAAAGATGTTATTGCGGTTTTATCGTGTAAACACACTTTCAGGTATTTTGTCAATATCTTTTTTAATTCAAGATTTACAAAAAGATATAATGATTAATTGATCCTTTAATTTTACAAAAATATCATTTTAATTTTTCATTTAAATTTTTTTATAAAATTAAAAGACTAAAAAATTATTATTCCACTATAAAATTAAAGATGTCCACATTTTTTATGATGGAAGCACAGATATAAATAGAAGTTCCCGTATAGTAAGCCGATTATGGTGTGAATTGATTTATGTATATCGTCTTTCTCTTACATCATAGGATCTAAGAATGAAGTTTGCTTTTTCTCTTTTTCCGTCTCCCAGTTTTGTAAATTTCTGATGGAAATTAAAGCTGGTGGTCCAGTAATTCCAATAAAAAGTATGGCAAAATTAAAACTTTGCTTTTACCAAGAGCCCAGAGCCAAATTTCCTAGTAAAGACGTTACGGTCTTGAGTAGGGGGCCACATCAAATCTGAATTTGTCCGGTTTCGTCGACGGTTGTCGCGGAATAATAAATTATTTGATTTTTTAATTTCATAAAAAATATTTAATCAATTTTTTTTATTTCAAAACAGATTGGGCTTTTATTTAATTAAGTTAAACAAGTTCAAACATACAAGTCCAGAAAAAGAAAACAAAAGTCCAAAACGTATAAAATAAACTGGAAAATAAAATAAAAATCAATTAAAGAAGAATCTAGAAGGTAGCCTATCAATTGCCCAATCAGTTAACAAGCTGCACCAGTAATTAATTAATTTTTAAAAATTAAAAAACATTTTTTATAATTTTATTATTTTAAATAATAATTAAATATAAAATTGGTACATGAATTTCTTCACTTTTCTCAAATTGACATTTATGGTTTTTTTGCTTCAGATAGGTACCCAAATTTTTTCCGTCAATTAAATCGGTACTTAAATTTAACGCCGTTAAGTTTAAGACACGTAGTAGAATAAGATTGTAACACATAGTATAAATGACATCATGATGATGTCACAATTTAAAAAAATTTCTTTTGACCCCCAATTTTTTTTATTTGGCAGTGACCATCAGAATTTTATTTTCACCTGTCTTTTTCTTCTTTAATCTTAAAACCCTCTTTTTTTCATTTATTTTTTTATTTGTTTCTCGAGAAAAAATTCAATCAATTTTTCTTTTTTGTAGATACACTTGAAGAGATTGGAGGGAAGTTTTTTGTTGATTTTGATAACTAATTATGAAGAATTTTTTTTATTTTGGTCATGTTTTTGAAAATCTATAAGAAAAATGGTCAACTAAGTTCAAGAGATTTGGAACTTATTATGTTTCAATTCAATTTTTATTGTTTGAGAGAGAATTTGGAAGATAGAAAAGCTATTTTGGAGAGAAATTTCAAGTGGTCAACATTTTCCTCCTGCTTTTTCATTTTCTCTTGTTTTCACATATATTAATGCCCAATCTTTTACAAACAACCCCAAAACCCAAATTTACTCTTCATTCAACTATTCAATTCGAACACCCAAAATGTCCCCTTTTCCAAATATATATTGAAAAGGATTTTGATTAAACAGAAAGAAGAAACAGAGAAGCTTTTGATTAAAAAGATTAAAAGTTTTTTAGATTTGAAAATTTTAAAAAAAAAAAAGAGAAATGAATAAGAGATTTGAAAAGTTGGGGAAATGAAAGAGATGAAATTGAAGACAAAAAATCGTTGACGGTCACTTTGATGCCATTTTTAGGCCAAAAAGGAGGTCAATCATCGACAATAACCAAAACAATAACTTGGGTTGAAGGAAGAAGAAGAGAGAAGTAACTTAAAAAAGGAAGGGGAAGTAAAAAAAAAAGTTTTTTTAAAATTTTTTTAAATTATGACATAATCATGATATCATTTATGTAGGTGTCTCAATTTTATTCTGTCATGTGTTTTAAACTTAACAATATTAGACTTAGGTACCGATTTAGTTGACGGAAAAAAAAGTTCGAGTATCAATTTGAGACAAAAAAATATCATAGATATATATTTAACCTTTTTAATAATTTTATTATTTTAAACATAATTTATATATTTTTAAAAATTAATTATTTGCTAATGTGGCATCCACATAGCATTTCATGTGTATATTATGTCAATAAAATTAACAAACGTTAACCTTTCATTAATTTTGAAGTAATTTAATAAATAATACAAATTTAAAGACTAAAAAGAATAGAGATAAATAAAAAAACTAAAAAAATCTTTTTATTTAAAAGTTAAAAAAGTAAATAAGTGATTATGTTTTTCTTTACAAAAAAAATTGTGATAAGGTTGTTTTGGTCAGATTTGTTTGCTACCTGTATATTTTTCAAAATATAGTTTAATTTATTTTTATTTTATAAGATTTTATAAAATATAAAATTTTATATATAATTGCGTAAATTATAAAAATAATCACTTAATTATGCTCGTATTTTTGTTTTGATCACCTAAGTTAAAAAAATATTAATTTAGTCATTAACGTTTAAATTCGTTCTTATTTTGGTCACTTTTTGTTAAATTGATAACAAAAAATCTTTTTCCAACTGATATAATAACACATTTAGTCCTTAGCACTTACATATTTTATTAATTTGATCCTAATTTTAAATAATTCAATAAATTTAATCATTCATATTTACAAATTTTATAAATTTGAACCTCAAACTTCTTAATTAAAGCTTTTAATTTTTAAAACAGAGGTATTCCACATCTAGTAATTGTTTTATTTATGGTTGATATTATCCAATTTAATACATAATCCTTTTTGTTTATATTTTTAAAAAGTTAATGTTAAAAATCAATTAAAAACCATTAAAAATAATAGAAAATATATTTTTTAAAAATATAATACATATAATAAAATTATATAATAATTTAATATTTGTCAAAAATAATTTTCATTCTGAGTACATAATTTTAGAAATATTTTTTTAAGAAGTTGAATCTAGAACTTATCGAGATAGTAATTTGAAATAAAAAATTGAATTGATTAATCCATGAATTGATTGAATTAGATTATAAAATTAATTGAACCGACGATCGAACCAATATTTTTTATTTTTTCTTTAGAATTATGCTAATTAAAGTAAAAGTCATTTTTTACAAATATTAAATATTAAATTATTTTTAATAATTGAAAAAATTTAAAGTTAAAGGACGAAATCAGGAACGCGTACAATTGGGTCTACATTTCTATAGTTTACCTTATAAAATAGGTTTAATGATAAATTTTGTCACTAACGTTTATATGTTTTGTCAAAATGACCTTAATTGTATTTTTTATCTTTTTTTGGTCATCAACCTTTGTTCTTTTATTCAAAATGCTTTTCTTTAACATATTTAATGAAAATATTGTTAAAAAAGTTAACGGGATGATGTGGAAATTCATAGGTGGAATATTTTTAATGAGATGTAATTTATTACTTAGATAACTTAATAAGATAATTACATGTGAAAAATAACAAAATAAATAAATAATACATTAAATTTTAAAAAATAATTCTTAATTTAAAGAACATAAACGTAATTATCTAAAAAAATTTAACTCGATAGAAAAACTTTTCGGTAAACAAACGTATGAAAGATTGAAACTTTTTGAAAGAAAATAAATACTGAAACCTTGAATTTCTTCATTAAGTATATTAGAAAAAGCAGATTGAAAAAAAAAACAAAGATTGATTACCAAAAAGGACTCAAAAATACAATTAGGACCATTTTGACAAAATATACAAATATTAGTGGCCAAATTTATCATTAAACCTATAAAATATAAGGAATGAAGATAGGAACAAAGCGAAATGCTGTCTGGTTGACATCGTAGATGAACTGTCGTGGCATGGCATGCTCCTAATTTCAAAGCATAGAGTCGTCTTGTTTTGTCTTTTACGAAAAAAGGCCAACACGTGTCGTTCAGCGATGGCTATCACTAAATAAAATAATCTGATTAGATAATTAATCAAATTTTTAATTAATAAATTCCGTCTTAAGTCTTTAACCCAACTGTAAAGTAAACACCACGATGTGATTGACTTCATCACAAGCATATACAAACTACCTAAATAATGCGTCATTACTAGTGGAAAGTTTTCCTGTGGTCAAAATATAATATTAAAATATTTTTTATTGTTAATATAAATTTGTTAAACAGCATAATTAAACAGGATTGAATAAATTTAATCATAATTAAACAAAACAATCATACTTAAACATCATAAATAAAATACATATAACAACATTAACAAATAACAAAAAATATAAACTAATCAACACAATAGGTAAAATTAAATATAAGAACTAAATTGAACTGAAAATGAAAATTAGGGATAAAATTAGATCAAATTTTAAAGCTCAGGGACCTAAATAAAAAAACTATTTTTATTTGACTTAAAGGTATAAAAATCCCTTCAAGGACAAAATTCAAAAACTCAATCAAGCCTTTCACCTTAATTCGCACCTAATTGAGTCCTTGCTGTTAAAAAAAAACCAATTAAACTCTTTCATTAATGATTTTTGTCTCTTTTTTTTTTGTTAATGATTTTTGTCTTTGATTATGTTGACTGTTATAATTAATTGCCAAACCAATGAGAAGATGAAATCTGGCAGCCTCTAATTTAATCTTTTCCTTTTCTAATAAAAATTATAAAAAAAAACTACAAAAATCATAGAAAAATTGTAAAAAATTATGAAAAATTATGGATATATTTTAAAATTTTATTAAAATATAAATAAATCATAAAATCGTAAAAAATTTCTAAAAATTATAAAAACTATAATAAATAATAAATTTTTATATAAACATATAACATTCATCACTATTATAGAAAATTATAAAAAAAAACTTTTGAAATTTAATTTAAAAATTATGTAAAGTTATAAAAATATATAACTATAAAAATTAGGGATAAATCATAAAATTATACATGAACTTTGATTTAATGTGCAATTCTATACATAAACTTTGATTTTGTGCAATTTTATAAATGAAATTTTGATTTGATCTAATTCTCATAAATTATTAATACAATTATTGATATAATATCCCATTATGTTTATATATTGCATATGTAAATAATTATATTTATCCAATATAAAAATAGATTGATGGATTTATTTCTTTAAATGTGCATGATTAAATCAAAATTAAAGTTTCAAGTATATATTTGAACCACAACTAAAGTTTCACGTAAATAATTGCACCAAATTAAAATTCATATTTATAATTACACATTAAATTAAAATTCAAGTATAATTTTAAGATTTATCCCTAAAAATTATTATAAAACTCAATGCGGTCGAAAGCAGCATCGCCATTCAAATCACCTTCATTCAACATGCAAATCATCTCACCATCAGGAGCCTCCAATGTTATCACCCCTCATTTCTTCATCCATCAGGAGCCTGAACCGATTGCATGACTCCACCAACCACCATTTACCACAGTCATCGAAATCAACTGCAACATCGACAACTTCTTCAATGGATGAACTCTATAGAGTCCCAAAGAGGTTTAGTTTTAGAGGGATTACTTTAAGCTTGTGTAGAACTAAGAGGGAGTGGTTTATATAAAGGAGGTTTTTGAGGGGACAATAATAGAGATAAGGAAGGGAAAAGATGGGGTTTTTTAGGGAAGAGCGTGACATTTTCACACAATTTACTGGAAAGATATTTTTTTATAAGAGATGGGAAGCTACAGTTGGAAAATCATAGTCTGATTGCACACAAACACCCTGCAGATTATCATGGAGGAGTAGAATTATTTCATTCGGTGGCTATAAAAATTTATGCATATTCAAAGGTATTATGAAAGCGAGCATGGCCAGACCATCAACAATCTTATTCCCCTCTTTATGAACATGTCAAACTTTGACTATCCAATTCAGTCGCATCAATTCTTTTATGGCCCGTACGAGTGTGTTCTCTAAATGTTTTGTCTCTTGCTTATTCACGAGTGTTGTTTTAAAAGTTTTTAATAATTATTATGAATTTTAAATATTTTTAGTTTCAAATTCAGAAGTTTTTTTAGTAATTTTAATGTTTTTATGATTTTTATAATATATATTATTTTTTAAAAGAAATAAATAAATAAAACACTTTTTATATTATTACTTTTCTATAAAAATTTTAAAATATTTTTTATTAGAAAAATAAAAGATTAAATCTAGAGCTGTCACATGTCACCATCTCATTAGTTCAACAATTGATTTTCATGGTTAACATTTAATGATCCGATTTCATATGGTGTCGAAAAATGCGATTTCAAAATCCAAATCCGTAAATCGAGTTTGTGAGAATATGAATGAATGATTTATAAAGTTGATTTATAAAGTTAGTATGAAAACATATTAAAGAATGATTAAGTACTTAAATCTAGAAAATCATTAATCAAGTGCAAAGATTGAATTGTGAAAGCTCAATCACTATTAAATTTTAATTTAGAAAATACTTGAAGAACCAATTAACAATTAAACAAAGGACCAAAATGATTATTAAACTACTGTTTTGTATGAGATAATAGAAGTGGATGATGAAATCCACTTAATCACAAATTATAATTATAATATATATATATAAATTAAATATGCTTAATTAAGTTAATTAAAAGCTTAAAACATATAAAACATTAGTGGATGAGAAAAACTATATCAGTTCGCCTGACGTAGATCGTATCGTCACACTGTTTGGCGTATAATCGAGGGTAAAAAAAGGGATAGATTGGTGAATTATTCGTTAATTGATGGGTGGAGTATTGTATGGCTTCGATAGTACATCTTAATGCAGAACGCTTCACTAGAATTCACCATTTGGTTGTCTCTTTTGTGAGACAATCCGTCAACCCCAGATACTTTGGGCGAACTTGTTAGTTTGCGGATCAATAAACTTGTTTTCCATGTTTTAGTGTGAAAACGATGGTTCGATTATTGTTAGAGTTTAGTGAGACCTAGTTGGAATTGAACTACAATATTGTAGCTGACAGCATGATGTGTTTAGGTACCTGAATGACTTGTTTAGTTGGTTTGTTTAAGTGTACAAACAATGTTTTACCATTTACTAAGTTGATTAATGATAGCAGTTGTGTTTGGTAGAAAATATTTTCTATATAAGTCATGTATTGTTTTGATGGGAAAAACACATCAAATTTTCTTTCATTCCTTGTTAGCACGTTGAGAGAAAGCTCTTAAGTTCTCTGTTCTTCGTTAGGGAAAATGAGGAAGGTTTCCAATAGCTAGTCGAGACTCCATTGTTAAGTGTCATTTTATCGATAATTTTTGGAAAGCCCTTAGGTTTGTATCAAGGGGAATTTGCATTTCTGCATTAGTGCATGTATAACTTTTTAGAACTGGTTCGAAAAGAAAGAGATTTCTTAATTATAGGTTGCATGCGACTGATTCATGCATGCATGGTTAAATTCTAGTAAGTAAATGATCTGGTGGTTATAATTTATTCTTTTATAGCTCAAGAAGATAGTGAAGGTCTGAGCAATCAAGGCAAAGGACTAGTAATAAAGTAGATTATGTTATGGTGTTAACTGCTGAGTTCCTTTTTACTTTTTTTGAGTTATGTAACTTCCATGATATTTGGGTTATGTACGGTAAGTTGTCTCTATTGTAAATGGATTGATGTGTTGTGTCTAGATGTGTGTGTAATAAACCAGTGTTGTATGAGTGAGTGTGGCCATTGTCGATGTAAAAGCACCCTCCTTGTTGCACTAACCCACTACTAGATAATATGTGATATGTGAAGATGTGGAGAGGAGATCTATTTTTGATGCCTCCAGTAGGGAAGTTATATTGCAAGCCAGACTGGCATGTACCCCGTAAACAATAGATATGACTTCTCGTGGTGTCTAAATCATGGCATGTACTACGCAAAGGTCGTCATTTTCGGTGCGAAAAAAGGTTCGCGAATGGGTATGAAATTGTTCCTACAATCCCAAATGTCGATATATTCATTGTGGAATTCCCACCAATTTTTGTCAGTTTCCCTCGCGAATTAAGCTTGTGTAGTGCTTCAATGTCTTTCAGTGGCGGCGAAATATTTTGCCTCCACTCGAACTACTGCATCACTCGATCATATTCATGCATCTCTACCGTTGTGTAAACTACCAATGGCACCTTTACGTCCCACATACTCTGATTAGCCAAATTTTTAGGCGGAATGCATTCTATGATTGTCGGATCTAGAGGTGAGTGTTTGATCGAATCGAATGAAAAAATTTCGAGTTAATTGAGTTGACGAATCATATTTTATCATCCTAACTCGATTTGAAATTTTCTCGAATCGAGTCGAGTGTGAAGAAATTCGAATCGAATCGAATATATTTGTTCGAGTTAAATTTAAAAAAAAACTTTGGGTCCTTGAAACTACTGTCACCCATCGTAATCAAATTTGTCTATCGTAATTAAAATTGTTATTAACTTTCATCACCTCATAATTTATTTATTAATATTTTATATACGATTAATTTCTTTACTTGCTTCAATTATCTTCTAATTGTTATCACTAATTTTGAAATTAAAAAATATATTAAATGTAAAATTATGATTTTTTAATAAATGTTATTTTAAAAATAAAATGTAAAATTGATACCAATATAAAATTTTAACATGAATATTTTATGACATCATTAATAATTAAATTTTAATATAAATATTTAATATGATTAAACAATTTCATAATATAAATAGTACAAAATGTGAATTTTAATTTGATAATATAAATAGTAGATAAATAAAATTATTATTTTTTAGGTTTAGGGATTTTTTGGATGATTTTGATTTTTTATTTCGGGGTAAAGGATGAGAAGTAAAAGTTTAGGGGAAAAATAAATTTTTTTTGGAGTTTTGAGGAGTAAAATTTTGAGAGAAAGTAAATAGGGATAGTAAAATTTTGGAGAAAAAATATTAAGAGTGGGGAATAGGTTTGGGGTAGATGGGGGGTTAGATGGAAGAGGAGTAAAAGTTTTAGGAGATAGTGAGAGAAAGTAAAAGTTTTGGGGAAAATAAAGAGTTTTGAAGGTTTTTGGGAAAAATAAATAGGGGGAATAAAATTTTGGAGGGAAAGTATTAAAAAAATTGGGGGGAAATGAGTTTGGGATAGATGAGGAGGTGAGATGAGAGGAGAGTAAAAGTTTTGTGGGGAAAGTGAAAAGGAGTAAAAGTTTTTAGGGAAAAATAAAAAGGTTTGGGATTGTGGGTAAAAATGTAAAATATTATAGTTTGATATTCGGTTTATTCGAATTATTTGAGTTATTCGAATTTGAAAATTCAACTCGATTCGAACTCGAAACTTGAAAAAAAATAATTTGAGTTGACTCGAATAATTCGACTAACTAGAATAACTCGATTTGTTTAATTCGAAATTTGATTTTTTTTTAATTTTTTTAAGTCGAATCGAGTTTTGCTCACCCCTAGTCAGATAGACATATGACATCCATTCAAACTTTAGTACACAATTATAAATTTTATTATCTACAAAACATTAAATTCCAAATCATTACATAATTATTATATGTTTGAAAAATTCAATAATTAACATTGGCTTTCGAGCGTTTATCTAACAACAGTTGAATATCTTTGAGTTGCTCTGATAGTCTCACATAACTCGGCCCAAAGTTTCACCTACTCAAATAATATGTTAATTCAAACATATAAAAAAATAAACAATATTTACTATGGTAACTATATTGTTATCAAATTAATTTTACCTTGTCACTGGTGAGAATGTATAAGGGGCGTCGACTTGGGGACATAAAAATGGTAGTCGATACCACGCCCATGATTGCAGTAGGAGCAAACAACCATCGATTGACATCTTATCTGGTTTCGTCGCCGGACACAACTTCCAGTACAATGTGGCCAACACAACTAATCCCCAACCAAATTGATCGCATTTTTGAAGTCGACCAAATGTAGTAGTCACCTTATGTGTACCGAATTTCAAGATTTATTAGGAATTAGAATGCCTTCGATTAACCTCAAGATGAATGCTCGGGCGTATTGTTCTTTTTTTAGGGCAGTCGTGTGCTCATCAAGTTCACTAAAATTGCTTTCCAACCATCTGATCTCTATTCGACCAATTTGAAACTTGTTCGGCATCTTCCCTAATAGTGCGTTGCAAACGTCCTCCTTTCCGAGAATGATCACTAGCCCCGTAAGAACTCCCCCATCCACCAGTAAACTCAATTGTAAAGCCACATCCTCTAGTGTGATCGTACACACTCACCGTATGGAAGATGAAATGTACGTGTCTCGAGTCTCCAAAGTGCTAATAAGTGTGGGTTCCAATTTATAGCCCCCGAGCATACGAGACACATGTAAGAATCCTTCATCTTGCAAATGACGACAAGTTGCATTGGGTGCGCTCTTTGATAAATTGTGTGTGAATTCCTCCAAAACTCGATCATCCGCCTATTTATGTCAACACAATAATTTAAAAAAATTCAAAAACTTTAAAATTAACTAAATAATATTTTTTCGTTATCATTGCCAATTGCACGACAGAAATGTGCTTGTCGTTGAAATGAATAAGAGAACTTGCTATTCATGAAAAATTAATTAAAATGAATCATTTACGAAATAATAAAGTAAAACTAGAATGTTTTTATAAAAATTTATTGGAAAGTTTGGAACTTATCTTCAGAGAATTGAGAGAATAGAAAGAAGGGAGAGAATTGGATTTGAGTGAAAAATGGCCTATGTTTTTATAGGAAAAAAAGTTACCGTTGGACCATTTATAATTTTACTATTGGTCGAATTTGGAATTTGATCGAAAAGCGCACCCAATTGAATCGCTTTCTTGTTAACTGTGTAGCGGAATGTGCTTTTATGCACTCTCTCCAAAATCGACTCATTTCTCTAATTAAAAAAAGAAACCTTTTTGCTCAATATTTTTTCAGCATATTTCCCTCATTTAACATAAAGTCCAAGCCTCAAATTGATTTTATTTAGAACTTATTTTTATTTTTTAAAATATAAAATTTTATTTTATTTTAAACAAAAGGTTAGTATTTGATAAGCAACCTTTAAAAATTGTTACATAATTTTTTAATATTTTATTATATTAATATTTATGAACTCTCGTACTTTGTTTATAGTGACATCGTACCAAATAATTTTTTAAGCAAAATTTATTATCGTTATTTAGAAAAAATATAAATGGATGTCTACCCAAGTCATGCCAAAAATTTCAAAATTTAAATTAAATCAAATTTAAAATAATTTCAATTTTTTTTGAAAATAGATTATTTCAATTTAATTTAAATCACAATTAAACAAAATCAAACTTAATCCAACTTTAAATCCTAAAATCTAAGGAAAAAAATTTAATTTAGCTCTTATTCAATTCCAATTTTAATGTTAAATCGAAATAATTATGTAAAAAAAATAATTCATGAGAGAACTTTGAAATCCAAGTGAAGATTGGAAGTCCCGGAAGAAATTAAGTATTTGCAACAACTATAAAATATGAAGTAAATTTTATACCAATTTAATTCTCAATAAAAACTTTTGGTCTCAAATTTTACTAAAATTTAAGTAAAATAAAACTAAAATTTAATCAATATATTATTTCAATAAAAATAATATATTTAATTCTTATATAAAAATATAAATGAAATTACATTTAAATTTTAGCAGAAAAATGGAAAAAGAAAAACTGGGCAAAATTTTCATTTAAGCCCAACTCATTTCATTACTTCATTTCTTACCGTCTCACTGACAGTCTCTCAAAGCCTCGATTTAGCAGAAGAGTAAGAAAGCTTGAATTCTGAAATCGTTTCAAGCCATGAGCACGACTCAACAAGGAACCCACTCCCTTGCCTTCAGGGTGATGCGGCTTTGCAAGCCTTCTTTCCATGTCGAACCTCCCTTCCGCCTTGACCCCGCCGATCTCTTCGTCGGTGAAGACATCTTTGACGATCCACTCGCCGCCGCTAACCTCCCTCCGCTCTTATCTTCCCAACTCACTAAGTCAATGGACTCCTCCGATCTGACTTACGGAAACCGATTCCTCCTCCACCATCCATCTGATGCTATGGGCTTCTCTGGCCTCCTCCTCCTCCCTCAATCCTTTGGGTCTCACTACATCCCTCTTTTCCTTTTTCTTTCAAGTTCTTTAATTTCTTATTTATTAGTGTTGATTAAATTAATGTAGGGCGATTTATTTGGGAGAGACATTCTGCAGCTATATTAGCATCAATAATAACTCTAATTTTGAAGTTAGGGACGTTATTATTAAGGTCAGTCTGTTTAATTTGTTACTTTTTGATGAAGTTGCCGCAATTTTTAGCTGATTTCAATTGTTTATCTGCTGCATTGATAATGTCTTTGAAACTAAAGGGAATTTTAATTTGAATTTTAAAATTGACATTTTGTTCTCTCTTTGATTGAGTTTGATTAAGCTTTTGTATTACAAGCATGGAAAATTGTAAAGGGTAAGATCATGTGCTTCTTCTTAAGCTTGTTTGACTATTGGAAATCCTTTTTTTTTACTGTTCTTTTTAATTTATTTACTTATTTTCACGTTTGTTGAGAAAAGTGGCTAACTGAGGTTTTGTCTGGGTGTTCATACAAACTTTTACGCTCAAGAACACGTAGTTTGATTTTATACAAAAGATCAAGAAGTCTTTGTTTGATTGTAGGCTGAAATTCAAACGGAGAGGCAGAGGATCCTCCTGTTGGATACATCAAAGTCACCTGTTGAATCTGTACGTGCAGGCGGACGATATGATTTCATTGTGGAACATGATGTCAAGGAACTTGGAGCTCATACGTATGTAGCAGCTGATTGGTTTTTATATTTCGTGTAATTCTTTAATTATATTTCCTCTAACTTGGTCTTTATTTGTTGCGTGACAAAATTCAGGCTGGTTTGCACTGCATTGTACAATGATAGTGATGGAGAAAGAAAATATCTTCCACAGTTTTTCAAGTTTGTTGTTGCGAACCCTTTATCAGTTAGGACAAAGGTACTGTCCCATGCCTCAAGAGAAAAATAAATTAAATCTAATGTGCATGCTGGCATTTGTTGCTGTTCTTTGAGACTCTTTCTTAGTTTTAACTTTGACTTTTTCACATTCAAAATTGTAATTTCTTTTCTATCCCTGTTGTGCAGGTCCGCACTGTCAAGGTAGGTTGAGACTTGAGTTCTCTAATGTAAGTTTATAAAGCCTAGATGCTCACGCTGCTACTAGTAGATTCTTTTTACCTAATGCTAACTATAGAAATGAAAGGGCTAGAATGGCATGGAATGTATAAATTGGAAGTGTTTGTAAATGAAATTGATATAAAATAAATTCCTACAACCTGAGTATTTTGTCCCTCCTTCGCTGAGGATTGTTCGGGGGGAGGGCAAGGCATAGGTTACCCTTCATTATGCACCTCAGCCTCTGAGTTTCCTTCTGTTGTTTTCTTTTTCTTTTGTTTTTCCACATTTGTAGCATTAAAAGCCAAGTCAGATGTGTGTGTTTTTTCTATTGCAACTCGGTTTCTGCAATATGTAAAGCTACCATCTGATGATTGGAGTGCTTCATTTGGTTTTATAGTTGTTGATCTTTGTCAAGTGCTGCCAATACCAGCACCTTTGTCTTAACTTTTGTTTAAGTCCGCATTGCTAGTTGTAAAAGTTGTAAATCAACTTGGGTTTTGTCCTTCTGTAATAGCTGAATTTTTCTATCTCAGGAAACTACCTATTTAGAAGCATGCATAGAGAATCATACAAAATCAAACCTTTATATGGACCAAGTTGAGTTTGAACCAGCTCCTCATTGGAGTGCTACAGTACTAAAAGCTGATGAACTCCATCCTGCTGATAATTCATCAACTGGGTAAGTAGTGGGTATATCACATGGATGTATGATTTTGATTGCTTTTCTGTTAGACGCTTGTCCAAGCAATGATTTGAGTTATGAATTCTGATAACCATTTTGATAATTTGACTAAAACTGTTGATCATTTAGTGGCAGAGAAATATTTAAGCCACCTATTCTTATCAGATCTAGTGGGGGAATTCACAATTACCTTTATCAACTGAAATTGGCTTCACCTGATTCTGCACAAATGAAGGTAGAGGGGACTAATATTCTTGGTAAACTTCAGATAACATGGCGTACAAATTTGGGTGAACCTGGTCGCTTGCAAACACAGCAAATTCTAGGCACTGTAAGTTAAAACAACTATAATTTTAGAAGAATAAGTTTTGTGTTTGCTTTTGTGAATGTACTACTATACTGAAACAAATAATTCTTTTTCATTCTTTTTCCTTTTTAGGAAAAGGAAAAGTAAAACACTGTTGAATTCTTTATGTTCTATTTATTTTGCGAGTTTGAAATCTGTATAACTTTCAATAAAAAAATTTAAAAAAGAATTATCAAACTCATTCTGATATGCCTTTCCTCTTTTTCAGCCAATCAGTCGCAAAGAGATTGAGTTGCAAATTCTGGAGATTCCATCTCTAATCAATTTGGATAAGTCCTTTTTGGTATGTTTTACTTATGCATTTTGTTTCAAATTATGGCAATTTTTTTAAAGAAACACTTTTCTTCCAAATGAGAAAACTTAAGATCGCCGCTATTATGTTTTTTTCTGCCTAGAGTTTCTCTCTTTGCCTTCTAAGTCTTCAACTTCATTTTCAAATAATCTTTGAATAAGTTAATTGACTTAATCACCACTTGCAGGTACATCTGAATCTCACTAACCATACAGACAGAGAGTTGGGCCCATTTGAGGTCCGGCTATCACAAAATAGCGCACATGAGGAGAAGAATGTTATGATTAATGGGCTTCAGACTATGGTGATTGATTTAATTGACTTCCAACATTATTTTAGCTATTTTCTCCTAAATTATTATTACATGTTTTGGAAGCATGTATACCTAAAGCTTTCCTATATAGAGAGAGGTAGACAGTGATGATAAGTGAGAAATGATCTTGAAATTACATTCTTAGAACTTCTTCGTGAAAGGAGATTTGTGTTAGGTGGTTGCTAAAGTGATATGCCACACCACCAAATGTATTCATGAATGGTTGGCAGGTTTTCTTTTTAAACTCTTCATTCTTAGAGCTTCTTGATGAAGAGAAACATGTGGTTGGGGGCATCTAAAATGATCTGGTCAGTTTTGTGAGATTGATGTATTGAAGCTAAAGGTGTAATGGGAATGCAGTCTGTCTAATTATGTCATGGCAACTGAGGATCACTTGACCGATCAACACACAAAATAAAGTATAGTTATTCTTTTCTTAGATAACATAGTTATTTTTTTTTGTTTTTTTTCTAAGTGAGGTTCTTCTTATGGTTATGAAGTAGTTGAATACCTTGTGCAATGTATAACCTCAAGCATAACTCAGATTAATTGCTTCGAATAAGTTTATTATTACTTCAGTGACATAAATAAAGATTTGTAGTATGCTTTTTCTGTTTAACATAGCATATAAAAATTATGTTTTAAGGCAATTGTTAAAATCGATTTTACACTTGTGTACAGGTATTACCACAGGTGGAAGCATTCGGTTCCACTGATTTCCATCTGGTATGAAGAAAATTGCCAGACCATTCATTTTCAATCTGGCTGTTTTAGTTGTGTCTTCGGCCTGGACTTCAACATGCAATCATTTATTTCCAAATGGAAGATAATGCCTTGTTTGATACTTATTAATAAATTGCTGAGGGCCCAGTTGGATTTCTGTTCACGAATTTTGCTGTTATTCCATCTGCAACAACTTGCACATAAGTTGTATTGATGTTGATGTTTTTGCTTCATTTGTAATTTACGGGTTTTACATGTGCAGAGCCTGATTGCAACTAAACTTGGAGTCCAGAGAATAAGTGGAATTACAGTGTCTGACACAAGTGAGAAGAAAACTTATGACCCATTGCCAGATGTGGAGGTTGTTTTCATATGCGCAGATTTTAACAAATTAACATGTTTACTTGCCATCTTCAATCTATAAATATCAGCTCTGATGCATCTTGTCACTGCATTGCAGATCTTTGTGGAGTCTGATTGATATATCAAATAGTTACCAATTGTTTCGGCTTGCTGAAGGAATCATCTCTCAACCGACCAAGCAAAAGATGCTTTGATGTGTGTCATTGGCATGAGCAGCAAGCTAATTTGTCGAGACTGTTGCCTATGTTCAAATTGCAATTGTTGCAATGAGCGGATGGCTGTCCTCCCTCACATATGCCTGTTTCGCTCTGTTCGAGGTTCAAATGCTGAGCTGCCTCATGTGTTAGAACTTAGATGATGAACTCTTCAATGTTTTCCTTCTGTCATCACATATAATTAAAGATATATTTACACTACAATGTTGTACTTGTTTAACTTGAAGTGGAGCTGCTTGTAGGGAAAAAAAGTTGTGTTTTTGAAGTGATTATTGCAATTTTTTCTAACATTACGAAACTGAAATTGGGAAAATCTTAAGTTTCATTCTGTCAATAATTATTGTCATTGCATTTTATTAATCATTAAATATGCCTTTTCATGCCTATAAATATGAGTCTCGACGAATTAAAAGCTTTTTTATCCCATAAATATTAGAAAAATAAAAAATTTCCAGAGTACAATAAATTTTAATTTTGTCAGCAAAAATCGATTTGAAAGAATCGATTTCAGCTTGAAAAAGCAGGAAATTTGTTAGTTTGGACGAAAAGTTAGGGAAAAAAAAGTGTGATAACTTGCCTCTTTGTCAAGTTGGGTGAAAAAAAAAAAAGTGGACTTTTGCAGTCCAATATCGTGGCAATCAGACCATTGGGAAGGAAAAAACCCCGTGACCGGTTGAGTCCAATTGCATCAGACCGAAAAGGCTGAAGACCCATTTTCAGGCATCGAGAAACCACAGAACTGACCTGACTTGGTATTGTCAAATTGGAGCAGACTTGTTGACTTGGATTCCCACATAAAACCCCCAAAATTTACACTATATATCTACACGTCCTCAAGCTTTCTTTCTCATTTTGTACCAGGTAAGTTTTTTTTTTTTTTTTTAAGTTTAAAATGTTAAATTAGGCTTTCTTTTACACTAATAATACAAAAATATACAAAAATAATTGAAATGGTATTTTCATAAAAATGGTAGTTTGTTGCATTGTTGGTGCTGCTTGACATATTAGCGGCATCAAATTAAAATATGATGATTTAAAATATTTAATAACTTAAAATGTAAATTATTATCAATTTGATTTACAAATACGTTATAAAATTATAATTATAAAAGCTTTAAAAAATCATATTATGTATAAATTATAATTATTAATTAAATTTATAATTTTCAAATATAATGTAAGTGAAAGAAAACTACTATGAATGCCGTTAGATGCAATGTCAAATTTAATTTGAACAAAAAATTATTTTTCGAAAGATAAATAGAATTTATTTTTAGTTAGAATTGACTTTTTTACAAAAATACATTTTGTAGAAATTTTTTTGGACTGATTCATAAGAGACCTCTCTAATTTTGGTATTGAAGGGAAATAAAAAAAATAATAACAAAGAGAGTTTACAAAGCAATTAATCCTATTTAAGGTTTGGTGCCGCCTTTAAAGCTTTTTTCTATTTAGACAATCAAAATAAAAAATTTACATATCAGATCCTTAAATATTTTAAGTCATCATATTTTAGTTTGATGCCGTCAATAAATCAAGCGATACCGACAAAACACTGTAACAAATGTACCATTTTGATTAATAATTTCATGGGCACACCATGAGAGTTATTATTATTTTATATTATTTGAGTAAAAAACCGTTAAATTAAAATTAAGTTTAATTTAATTAAATATAAACATTATTCTGTTTTGTTAGATTAGAAATTGTGTTATTAATTTTTAACATTAAAATATAAATATTTTAAATTTAATACATTATTGCATGTTATAGAAATGGCGTCATCGCTATTACGTTCTCGAATTGTTTCGAATCATGCTTTTTTGTGTATTGCTCAAATGGTATAATAAATTTTTTTTATAACATTATAAATTTATTAGATGACCGTTAATAATTAAGTTTATTTATATAATCAAACTTGAGAGTAGGCTTACTATCGTGGTTTTAAAACAGGGAAGCACGACAAATGAGATCTCATCTAAATGGCAGTTTACATATGTATCTAGATGTAGTCGAATTTGGTCATGCATTTAAGATTGAAGATTTTGATTTGAACTGAGAATTCATATCAGTTTTGGTGGAGTGGAGATTGCCTGTGAAGAGTGCACAATTAAAAATAATTTTTTTTATTTAATTTAATGATCATATGTCATATCATTATTTAATAATTGTATATAAAATTTATGCACCGTTGAATCAAATATTATTTTTAAAATTAAACATTAAAATTAAATTGGAAAAAGAACACATGTAACAAACTAAATATCGAAATTAATGTCAAGTAGATGATAATATATTAACCCTAGGGAAACTTAAACAAAAATATCAGGTACTTGAGTTTAGGCCACAAAGGGATAATAGGCTGAGTTGTTTGTGGCTGTGCCATTGAATTAGCTCTTCAGCCATAAGCCATTGAATCAGCTTATTATGCCTTCGTGGCCTACTACTGCCCACTCGATTTGTATTACATTCCACCAAACAGGCAACTGCTGATTAATAGTAGTAATAAAGCATGACTCAAGGTGCGTGGTTGAGGTAGGTGAATTCTATGGTGTCCAGAGAAGCCCAATCAGACCTCTTTCATGTCTTTGACCCATTTTTTTTTTTATTTTCCTCGTTCATAGGGTCGAGCTCAATACTTTAACATAATTTATTATTATTTTCTCCTAATTGTGTAGATTATTTGACTAAATTTGAAAACATCAACTCAGTTGGTAATGATTTTTTTAATATAAATTAAAAATACAATTACAATATCAAGTTACATATATTCAATTCAACTATAATAAAAATTAATCATCAAAGAGTATAATCGAATTGATATTTAGAATATATATTCGAAATCAAATTAAAATAATTCTAGAAAGAACCTATAAATAATAAAATTTAAACTAAAGTAGTTCTGAAAACAACCCACAAGTGTTCCTAATTTAATTAATAAAAAGTTTAAATTAAATAAGACACAACGTCAAATTTAGTCATTAACGTTAATATTTTTTGTCAACTTGATTCTTATTTTTTTAAGTTAAATTGATCCTAAAATTTTTAAAAAGAGTCGAATTTAATCATTAACTTTGTCAAATTAATATTTTTTAATTGAAATTTTAATTAAAATATTAAAATTTTAAATATAACATCTTCCGTGACAATTCATGTATAATTCATGTTAATTTTTTGACTTGTTGGAGGTGTGACGCATTTCTGAGTCAGGCGGTTTGCTCCTAACTTGGAGTTTAGCGACAATTTGTCAAGTGTGATATTATAGCAGTGGTGCGAATGGTATAGGTTCTGGGCTACTTGCTGGGGGTTCGACGATGCTCCGGAAAATAGGATTTCATTTCAATGCTTCCATACCTGCCGGAGTAAGGATCCACCTAAAGATAACTTCTTTGACATCTGAAGACGCTTTGTGGAAATCTTGTACCCATGTGGTAATCCAGTCATGAATGTCAGCATTGGCTCTGTATTCTAGCTCTAAGGATGTCCATGGGATGGCGAGCCACTTTGCCCTGGTTAGGGAGCAAGTGTGAAACAAATGATCGATGTTTTATGTTGCTTCCTCACATTCGAGACACGTTGGTGTCACAAGGATACGTTTGGCATGAAGCTCTGCTCGAAGAGGTAATGCATTGACGCAAAGTTTTCATAAGAAAACAAGAATCTTAGGGGCAGAGGGATTTTCCTGAGTATTTTCTAGTTGATAGTGTTGGTTCCAAAGAGTTGATGTCGATTAGAAATAGCATTTGGTATACCCCTTTGACCGAGAACCTACCTAAGAACTCGTGTTTCCAAACATATTTATCAATCCCTAAATTGATAAATAACCCTGTTGTGTTCTATAACACCTGATACTCGATCCGATCGTCGGGTCCGAATTATAAAGTGTCACATTCATTGTAAGCAATTACGATGAAATTGCAATAGATTATTCAAACACACATGTAGCTCAATATCAAACATATTCATTTATGGTTAAACAAATAAAATTGAGTGTTAAATCAAGCTTACGAAAGTTTTTTTGTTGATCCGAGCATGAAATAGGACCAAATTGTAAAGTTTTAAAATTTCAGGGTTGATGTTGTGACATCATCACATCCACGCGGTGACATCATCAAACAATTTGTCGGTTAACATTGTGACGAGGAAGAATGGTCATCGGGACGAGAATTATTAGTTTGTTAGGGAATCTAGAATGGGTTGATTGCACCTTCTTATGTTCCGATTTCAATTCAGTTGCCTGACATTTTTATAAAGACGCTTGGTAAACGGAAATTTGAATATGTTCTCAACAAGTTAGAGATTTATGATTTGGACGAGTGTTAGGATATTATTATGAGATATTATATTTTAGAAATATATTATATATCGTTTCTATTTCTATGTGACTACTGCGATATAAATATTATATATACTCTTGAAGTTTATCAATAAGATGAAAAGGGATTACCCTATTCTTGTCAATTGATGAAGTGTGCTTGATTAATTGCCCAAATAAATCGATGAAATTTCAAACTTTGCTTTTAATCTTCGAAAAAATGCTTAATTAAAGTGGTAAATAAAAATTATTAAAAATAAAACAACTTGTGAATTTTAGTAAACATTCAAAACCAAGTTCACCAAATTTAAAAAATAATAATTTTGTTATAAAATAAAATGACAGAGAGTAAAGAATAAAGAGAATGAGAGAGCAAAAGAGAGAGCGCATTTTATTGATCAATAGAAGTAAATTACAATGCTTCTCCAAGATCTATATTTATAGACATAAAAAATATAAATGAAATAGAACTCTAATTCTAATGACTACTAGAATTTAAACTTCATCCAAACTTATCTTGATCTTAATGGACATCAACTTAATAAGATATTCGTAACACTTCCCTTTGGATGTCCATTAGTAGATAATATGTCTCATTAAAACCTTTACTAAGATAAAAATCCTCTGAGAAAAAAATTGGGATAAATTTCAAAATTATACATGAACTTTGATTTAATGTGCAATTGTATACATGAATTTTAATTTGATGTAATTATACACGTGAAACTTTAATTATGATTCAAATGTACACTTGAAACTTTAATTTTGATTTAATCATACATATTTAAAGAAATAAATATATCAATTTATTTTTATATTGAATAAATATAATTACTTATGTATGCAATATATAGACATAAAATGATGTTATATCAATAATTGTGTTAATAATTTACAAGAATTGGATAAAATCAAAATTTCATGTATAAAACTGTACAAAATCAAAGTTCATGTATACAATTGCATATTAAACCATAGTTCATGTATAGTTTTGGTATTTATCCCAAAAAAAATTTCTAGTGAAGGAAAAAGAGTACACATAACTATAATATGCATAACATGTTGTCTTATTAAAAACTTTACCAGGAAAATTCAATGGGACAAAACCTCGGTTAAGGAAAAAGAGTACAACACGTATTTACTCACCCTCATAAAAACATCACATAAAATCTCATATTTTACGTATTCAATCTTAAATACTAGTCTTTCAAATGATTATTTGAATGTATCTGTTAAGCATTTATATCACGATTCTTTTGAAAGTCATGAGTAAGAGAAAATTTGGGGAAAATATATTTTGATTTCTTCAAGAGTTTCAATAATAATCATGACAAAATTTAATTATGATTATTCTATAAAAACACAAATATGTATTTTGGATCATTTTATAATCCTCCTTCAACTACTATTGACTAACTCAAATTTATCACATATGTTCAATTATTTCAATTCATATAAATGAATAATTTCTAGATAATTTCAATATGCTTTTGGTATTCCAAATCTTTCAAGGATTAATATAAATTTTACTATATAGTGATTCACAAAAGGTTGTAACAACAACTATAAGATGTAAGTATGAACTGTCAGTTTAATAATATATCTAAAGGTTATTGCATCCACCACAAAAAAATATTATATATTCTCATAATCAATGACAGTACTTAGCAAAAAACTTCATATTTTTATTTCGCCTTTGCAAAACTACTTCATTTGTACCCTCACTGATTTTATACCCTTAGATATTTGAACAACTGGCCCAAAAATTCTACAAATTTAATTGTATTTGAGTTGCGTCTTTTTATTTTGACCAATTTATTTCATATTTATATTTTTCAAGAGATTTATTTAATATCCTCCTTTTATTTTTATTTCAAAAAATAATATTACATGCAAAACTATTGTTGACCACTTTTATTATTGGTTCGACATTTTTTCAAATTGACATAACTTATCAAGATTTCTTATTTTCATTACTTTAATCTTCAGTTTCAGGTACCTGAATCACTTCTGAAGTTTTACTTATTAGTTATGCCTTGGGTCTCTTCTGGAGCACCCGTTTTCACTATATGACCATCTAAATTTTTTGTTTTTATGAAAATTTTCATATTTGGTATTTTAATGAGTTATCCTTGTTGAACTTCTGGTTCAAATTATTCCCCCCTTAACTCATTACAAGTTTTTAGTTCTTTCTCTCTAATGTCAGGAAAACTATCAAAATCAAAATAGTAATCACAATCATATCATAATTGAATCTTCAATACATTTAATATATCATAATAAAAAGAGACCTATAATTAATATATATTTCCAACTTTCTTTGAAGATTCACTCATCTTTGTGCATTGTGCTAGAACAATTAGAGCATATACGCACATACAAAAGTTCAAAGATGAGGAATATTTTAGCTATTAACCAAAAATCAATTGTAATTGAGAGTATTTAAAACTTATTGGCTTGATGCGTACAACATGTAAATCAACATAATTCTATGTTGAAAGAGAAAGTTCAGTTCTCATAAGTAATAATCAGAGGTGTTTAATCAATAATTTTTCTAAACCATTATGCGCATAAATAACAAACTTTTACCAAAGTTTTTCAAGCTCAATCAATAAAATACTGTGATATAAACTCATCAGTATTAGCAAGATGAATTGTTTTAATTGCATGATCTGAAATTAATTATTTAAACAATCTTGCAAATGACAAATTGTAAGTTGATAATACATATGTGATTATCTTGTAGATGCATCTACCAAAATCATATAATATCAAAACATCCACATGGTGGATGAATGGACCAATATTCATTTCAGAAATGCAAGACATTAAATCTTAACTTTAGCTAGTGAGTTTTTAACAACCAATTTTCATTGAGAACAATCAACAAATGAGAATTCTTTAAATTAAAGAATCTTCTGGTTCTTTAATAAATGTCCATATGAATTTTTAATTAATTTTCGCATCATATATGATCTAAGATAATCTAACTGGTCACACCAAATAGTAAATATATTTGTACCAATAAACTTCTAGTTTACATTAACATGCGTTTCAATTTGAACTAAATTGTAGTAAATTGATAATTTTACTATCATTCCTTTCACTTTGTATCCATATATAAGTTCCATTGTGACATTTACTACTGGAAATGTCTAAATCAATGTGAGGTTTATGATAACACTAAATCATATAATATAATTTCCAAATAATTATATGCAATATTCACTTTAGGGAATTTGTCAAAATATTTATATGTCCAAAATCTCCATAATTGTTATGTATTGCTACATTCACTTCAAAGAATGGAACAGAACTGGTGGAATGAATAACTCATTGTTTTGTATAGCCATAAAGAGATATGAGATCAATTCAAAATACTTTAAAGCTTTTCTAACAAGAGTTTTGCACAATCAATTTAACCACAAAGAATAGCTGCCTAGGTCATATATAGAAACAAGTTATAAAATAACAGGAGCCAAATAATTAAAAGAGAATCGTGCTGATAACGTGTTATAAAATAAAAGGACAGAGAGTAAAAAACAAAAAGAACGAGAGAGCAAAAGAGAGAATATATTTTATTGATTAATAGAAGTAAATTACAATGCTTCTCGAGGATCTATATTTATAAATATAGAAAGTATAAATGAAATAAATTTCTAATTCTAATGATTACAAGAATTTAAACTTCATTCAAACTTATCTTGATCTTGATGAACATTCACTTAATAAGATATTCATAATAAATTTACCATTAACCCATAGATTAAATTATTAAATTAGTTTGGTTTCGCTTTGGACTAGATTTATCGAAAATTTTCTTTGGCACATACTAGATTTATCCAAACTGTCGAGTCATTCACTTCATTTAAAAGACATTGCCTGTAGAAGCTACATTTTCAATAAGAAGTTTATGAACTTAGATTTATCTAATATGACTAACCAATTTTTATAAATAATTCAATTATAACACTTAAATTTATAAAAAATTGATATAAAATGAATGAAATTTTAGTTAAAATATTTAAATTAAAATGATTAATATCAAGAAATATTACGTGTGTATATATTTTTAAATTTATAAAAATATAAAAAAATATAATTATTTTAAAAATAGTATTTATAATTTTTTGATAATTCAAGGTGACGCTAGTACAATTAAAGCTTTAAGAATAGATCCGTGGGATCCGTCGGCGGTGCTTTGTCGACTTTGAAGAGATCCAGAGACAACTATATTAGTGTTTGGAACTGCAACCATGGTCATTTCTCGGAAGTCGACAAGGTTGACGCCGTCGCCGCTCTTGATGACTGCCGTTGTGTAGGCAAAATTTGTGTGGCGGATATCATCGGTTTTTTATGTAAGAAAGAAAACCTGTCGAATCCTGGAACTGCTCTTCAAGCTCCGGTTTCCGTTTTAATTCCTAAAACAGGAGACTTTGTTCGAAATTTAGAATCTAATGCAAGGTTGGAGTTTTTTTTTTTCATTGTGTTCTTAAATAACGTGTTTTCACTTCCCTTGTTTCAGCATTTGTTTGAAAGTTTGAATTACTCAATTGTTCTTTTTTTTTTTAATGAATTTTCAGTTTGGTGGAAGCCATGGATTTGATTTCGGAAGGAGTGCAAAACATCGTTATCCCAATGGAGATCGGTGGCAAAAATTTAAGAAAAAAGCTTCTCCAAAATAATCTTTCGAAATCAACCTTTCATAACGACCGGCAATATTGTTGGCTAACTCAAGAAGATATAGTTCGTTACCTTGTGAATTCAATTAGCCTTTTTAGCTCAGCTGCTGTTAATCCAATCAACTCTCTTGACATCATCAATGTTCAAGACATCCCAGCCGTTCATTATGATGATCCCGCATCATCGGCTTTGCCACTCCTTGCTAAGTGCCTTGAGATGCAAACTTCCGTCGCTATCACTGACGGTGATGGCAAGTTGATCGGAGAAATTTCGCCATACACATTGAATTCTTGTGATGAGGATGTTGCAGCAGCCATTGCTACACTTTCAGCTGGTGAGTTGATGGCTTATATAGACTGTGGCGGACCCCCAGAGGATTTGATTCAGTTGGTGAAAGACAGATTGCGAGAGAGGAAACTAGTGAAGGCCTTGGAATTGATGGAAGATGATTCAGGGAATTCATCGGTTTCATCACCTTTTTCATCTTCATCGGATGATGAGTTTGGGGTTGGGAGCAGCGTTTTGAAGTCAAGAGGGTATTCAGCAAGGTCGCTGAAGAGATCAGAGGCCATTGTATGTCATCCATGGAGCTCGTTGGTGGCAGTGATGATTCAAGCACTCGCACACCGGATAAATTATGTGTGGGTTGTCGAAGAAGATCGATCTTTATTCGGGGTTGTTACCTTTGCTGGAATGATGAAAATTTTCCTTGAACGATTGAGGACCATGACTTAGGGAAAGCTTTGAAGAAATTCCCATCATAAACACCAAAAATTTTAAGAAACCCATAATAAAAAAACAATATATTTGGTGATTATGATTTAGATGAATTAATTCAGGGAGATCCAGAATCTTGAAAGAAATTCAACCTGAAAGTATTCAACTTAAGTGCAGATACTTATGAATTAAAAGAAGGGGATAGATTTTTGAGGTTTCTCGAAAACAAATTCCTCTATACTTCATGTTTTTCACTGCTTTGTTCCTTGTTTCCCAAGCTTTGTCATCAATCAAACAGATTCAAGGCTGTTATAATATGAATTTTTTATATTCTAGAGTGAAAAACATTAATCAGAACTTCGAAAATGAATATTTGGAGCAGTGGATCCTTTGAAGCACTCCTACAGTTTAACAGAATTTAATAGCAATTTGCATGTTTAAATAAACTAGGATACAATTCTGATGATACCATATGATGAAAAGAAATTATCAAAAGATGTATTTCCATTTTATTTAATTACACAATGATGACAAGAAGCCATACACTCTAAATTTGCAGGAAATAGATAAGAACGCACCAAAAATTAAGGAATCGTTCAAGTTTTCATGACTTCTATAATGAATCATAATGACTAAAAATACCTATACCTCAGCTCGGATATACATGATGACAAGGCATCTCTTGCTTGCAGATTTTTGGAGTCCATATGAAGTGCATCTTCATATAAGCTCTTTGCCTGAAGTAGTAACTTCATCTTCTCTTTATCGGTACTAGGCCTTAAGCGTGATCTTTGCTGCAAGATGGCTCCCAATCTAAAGAAGGCTGTAATTCAAATAAGGGGGATTCCATATTCAATATTCATTCAATATACATGTTAAACCATATTCATCATTCAACAAGTAGGAATGCTCTATTCCCATAATCCAAAATATACATACGTAACACATAATCATGCAGACAAGGGCATGTGCTTCGATAAATTTTACAGCCCTTCTACATTTAATACCATTTGGAACACCAGGTAAGACATAGTGCTCAATCAAAAAATGACTTCACTGAATTAGCACATCGCAGACCCCAATCAATTTCATGGTTATGATTTAGTTAAATTGTTGGGTGGCCATATATCAGTTGTCAATGGTCATATGAATCGAATTCAGTTAACATCTCAACATTGTGACATCACACTTCTCAATTGAGACCAAAAAAGGAAAAAAAAAAAAAACTAGACATACCATCAGGTGCATGAACATTGCCTCTAGTCATCATGACATCAAATTTATCAATTGCAGCCAAGAATAGTTTGTCAGCATCATAAGCAGCCTCCTGAAAATGGAAAGATGTAATCCAACATTTAAAATTTCTGCAATTAACAACTATAATCCCCCCCACCCGCACACCCACATATTTAAGTGATTTTAGCTAGATGAAGGTCACCCATCATAATGTTGATCAATTGTTTCCTTTTTGACCAATTATACAATAAACAACAAATGAAATTTCAGTTGCAAAAAGTGCTTACTGGTCCTATATCTGCAATCAACTGTGCACGAAAAGACAGAGCAAGACCCCAATTATATAAGGATCTCACATCATCTCCATCGATTGATAATGCCAGCTGATATTTTCGCCCAGCTCTCACAAGGAGATCTTCACACTCCTCACAAGCACTAACTAAGAGGGGTATAATTTTATCTCTACATGAAAATTGATCTAATCTGTTAACTACTCTTCCTTGCGGCCTCTCACGAGTTATGTGATCATTTTTAGTAAGAAGAGTCCTCAACTCACGACTGACATGTAGTTTCAATTCTCCGTGAAGAAGATATGTGTTGCCTAACTGGCCCACAGCCAACAGGCTCATGGGCTTCATTGAGATGGCTTGTGAGAGTAATGCGGCAGACCTATTCAATATGACTTCTACATGCTCTTCATCATGTCTTCCCTTCATACACTCTTTGGCTTCTTTAAGAAGACCACTAGCTTCTGTAAGATACTTGTTGAAGACCACATCATCAACAACCTTTGATGATGATGGTGAAATGACTTCATTCTCAGCTGTAGTTAGGCGATCAGCTAGGTCAGAATTATGTTCATGGTGCTGCCTCTTTCCATATGCCTCATTTTCAATCTTCTCTTGGTTGTGAGAAAACCTGTAAGATCTACTAGATTCATGATGCAGCTGCTCATGTATAAACGAAGCTTCAGTTTCCATATGTTCCAATCTGACACTGAAATCCATGGAATTAAGTAGATTATCATCCGATTTCCATCTTTTCCTCTTATCCGCATGATTTGAGCTGAAAGAAATATCATGAGTCTTCATATACTGCAATCTTTTGCTCTCGTAATTATATTCTTCACTAGTGACAAATCTTGTAGCACTTCCACCTGGAAGATCAGACCTTATTTTCTCATTCTCCAAATCAACATCTATTTTCCTATCTCTTTCTCGATTCAAATCAGACTTATTTAAAGAATCTCGAGCAAAGCCTTGATTTGAAACCCATTTGATGTTATTAGGTGAACTAAAAACCATATCTTCAACAGCGGGCAATGAAACATGTCCGAGAGTTTTATTGTTTAAATCAGTATCCACACTCTCTGACTGAAAAGTATCTGTTACTTTATTAGGCTTCGAAGCCACCTGTTTTTCACCAAACAAAGCCCCAAGAAAGTGTAACAACTCAAACCTAGCTTCTCCAGCCTCCTTTTTCGTACTTGATGGTTTTTTATTCTCTCTATAAGAGTTCCCAACGTTATCCATAGACGCTTCAACAACATTTTTAGCATTTGAAGCTGATAACCTCATTGATTCCACTAAATTAGCAAAATTCTCCAAATCAGCTACATTAATCCTGTTAGAGTCAATAGCTCTTTGTATATTATTCTTCAAATTATTAATTTTACTATCAAACCCATCAAAAAAATCCACTAAACTCCTCAATTTCTCGCTATAAACTCTCGAAGATTCCTCCTTTGACCTTCTTTTATATGAACTTAGATCATTGAAACTCCCTCCTTTAACAAACCCAAATGAAAACCCAACACCGAAAACCAAAATAGAAGCCAAAATTAATATAATTGCGGAAACTCTAACCCTAGAAATCACCAAGGCACAAACAAACCCCGACAAAAACATAAATACATACTTCTTATCATCGATTCTGATAGAAACAAGGAAATCACGCAACCGAATCGACTCACCCGAGTTAGAAGACCAAGTACCGGGTTCAAAATCGTCCCACCCGCCATAACTCGAGGGTTCAGCTGATAAAAAAGCCTTGGCGGAAGAGACATTGAGGTTTCCAGGGATTTGGAAGCATTTTGTTGGGGAGAAGTGACGAAACCTTATCCTTTCTCGTGAAGGGAAAATGGAAGGTGAAATTCGAGAGTTTGAGATTTTGAATTTGATTGGAGTTCTAAAATTTAAGGTTTCCATGAGAGAGAGAGAGAGAGAGAGAGAGAGTCTGGAACAGTTCTAGCAGTTATCAATTATCATGGTTGGAGAAGTAGCTTCGGACCATCAGAAGGATTTTGAACTAAAAGGATATTTTCGTAAAAGAAAACACAGAGTTCTTGAATAATTTGATAATTTATCATAATTAAAATGAAATGGGCCTGACCCTGTTTGCTTGGTCCCTTCGAGTTGAGCTTGGATAAAATAACAAAAATAATATTTTATTTTATTTTATTTTTGAAGGATTTCCTAAATGTGATTATCTTACATTCTCACCAATATTACGATTTTGGAATATAGGAATAATTTCAATACTATCACTTCCTCATATAATCTTATATTCCAAATCTTAAAATTTAGATAATATTACTTGTTATTATTTTAATCAGTTTCATTTTTTTTATATATAAATAAGGCTTAACATTTATCTTAGCCCATCTACTATACGTAAATTCTCAGTTTAGTACCTCAAGAATTCTTTATCTCTTCGGCCGTGTATTTTCTTTATCTTTAACTCATTACCCCATTTTCTGTTAAAAAATCTCCTAAGCCAATCACACGCTGCCAAATAAAAAAATTAAAATTCTTTAAAATATATAATAAAAAGTCGTAAAAAATTGCAAAAATTCCTATAAAATACTATAAAACTTCATAAATTCTAAAATTTTCTTTAAAAGACCTAAAATTATAAAACAAACCTAAAACTTTGAGATTTTTAAAAATAAAAAATGTACAATATTGTTGAAAATGTATTTTAAAATGAACCTAGACACACCCATCAAAATTTATCTTGAAAGTAAAAGAAAAAAACGACAATTCAAGTATCTTTTTCGACAGGCTTATCATCATTGAACATATGGATTCCACAAAAACTGTATGCAACTTTATAAAACGACCCCAAAAAATTAAGAATGAAAGAGTTAAATAATTGATATATTTTGTCCCTATTGCTTAAATGCTTAAATGCTCAATGTGCAATGCAAGCTGTAGGGCTTCAAATTTTTGGGGGGACTAGGGTGGTGCATGTCTTCAAATGAGAATGTTGTATAATCCAGCTCTACGCTTTGTATTTTTGGTGTAATGGATTTGAGTGCTTCTTAGAAATATTTTTAAGATAAAAACATTGTTAATAAGATACTTTTTAATTTGTTAAAAGTGCTTTTGAGACAAAAAAAATATTTTAAAAAAATATTTTTTGGGCCAAAAGTAGAAGCAGAACGATTTAACTTTTGTTTTAAAGTGTTTTTTTGATCCAAAAGCATTCTTAAAAAGACTTGCTAAATAATTTAACTGTTCGTGAACATTAAATAAATGAACATGAACACACATAATTTTAAATAAATGAAAATAAACAAAAAAATTGAAATTCTTAACGAACACGAACCGAACATGAACAACTTCAAAAATAAATAAACGAATATGAACAGAAACTTATTCGTTCAAGCTCGATTCATTTACAGCCCTAATTGTATCATAATGTCTACACTTGGAAAGGAAAGTAAGTACAAGACAGCTTTATGTTATTTTTCTCAATCTAATTGTTTGGGTTCACTTTTTGAATGTAGTTTGTATCTTGAGTTATCGTAATGCTTCTCAAATTCTACCATGTCTAGTTGTTATCTATCCATGTTTACAACAAAGTGGAGTCATTAATATTGAAGATAATGTAACTCCTCATATTCGTTTCGACAATCAGTAGGGATGAAAAATATCATAAGAACATGTACGAGCAAGAATTCTTAAATTTATTTAGAAGATGAAAATTTAAAATATTTTTATAAAAAACACTAAACCAAATTTTAGGCAATTAAAAGATTTTAAAAACCATTTAAAATCATTTTGAAATAGTTCAGAGATAATTGGAAGTGTTCAAGACCTAAAACAGACACTGAAAAATCGAAATGACCCAAAATAGTGCAGTAAACAAACTAAAGTAGTGGTACAAATACCTTTGGAGAAGTACAAGTACTTCATGGGAGAAGTACAGGTACCTTTGGAGAAGTACAAGTACCTTTTGAGAAGTATCGATAAAAGTCACTGAAATTATAGAAATTTGAAATATATTTTACTTGTTGCGATACTACAGGAGTCAAATATTGATACCAAGACTCGTAGAGTAAAAAAAAAATTGACTTAAAACTCACTTGTTTTCATACTTGGAAGCTTAGAACCAAAACTTGGACATCGAGGGCTCAAAAATCAATTTTAAGACACCATAAACATCCACCAATACACCTCTAAACATAAAAATCAAAAAGCATGCTTAAACATTGAGCATATACATGTAAAATTCCTTCATAGAACATGCTCAGACTAAATCGTCATTCATCAGATTGCTTATAAATCAAGGAGAGCATAATAAAACTTCATGATATCATTCAACACAAGTTAAATTTTCAACTAAACCAAGCTCGTAACAAAGGAGAGTTAAATGCATGCATGCAAAGGAAATATTCAAACATCTCATGTTAAAAGTACCAAATAAGCCTCTTGTTAAATTTAGTGTAGTGTTTTCGCTTATGTATATTTGTATTTTTCGAATAAATTGAATTAATAAAATATTCATAAATTTTAAATTAATAGCTTTTGTATATTGTCCTCAATGATTTTTACATGCAAAGCAAAATGAAACTAAATATTAGTTCACTGATTATTACAATTTAATTAATATTAATATTACATGAAAGCAAGATGTTGAATTTCTTATTTTTATTAACTTTGCAATAGTGAGTGCTTTAAAATCATGAGGGTCTATGTGCTATGTTGCTCCAACTTTTAATTTCTTTTTGAAGTATCTATGACCGACATATATTTGGACATGAATAAGAATATGGTCTCCAACTATATGGAAAAACTTCTAAAGTTTGAACATAATTGTATCTCCGAGTAAAATAGTATAGAAGTGCTAGTTTCCCATTAAAAAAAAAAAATTCTTTAATGGCTTTTTTATTGATATTTCCCTTGGACAATATTGGACTATTTTTAAAATAATAAAGATTTATTGCAATGAATTTCAAGCGATTAAGGTTGCGGTCATGTCCTATTGCAGGAGATAGTCTTAAGCGAGTTAACTCCTTGGATCTTTGAGTATATATAGACAGCAGCGACATGATTTGTTGGAGATTTTGAGTGGAGAAGATAGATTCGAATACGATATTGAATTAAATAATAGATTTCGAAGGTATAAGTTACACTTTCCAAAGAGAATTATTTGTTCTCACACAAAATTATTAGAGGGTTAAGATAAAGGTTCTCTTGAGATACAATGAAATTTTTGAATTTTTTTAATAGCAAAATCGAGGAATTCCTTAATTTTTTCTCTAATTTTTTAAAAATTAGGATTGATTGTAATGTATTTGTGAGCACCATAGACTCTCTATTTATATGCACTCAATGGATAGTATTTTGAAGAGTCACAATTTTTTTCGTTGGACATTCTTCTTAGAAGAAATATGTCCCATAGAAATGTATCCATTGAATGGTAAATAATCACTTTCTAAATTTGAATAAGTGCTCATCAATAATTAATTTATAATCTACAATTTGTAACTTAATCGATATGGCCATAATGAAGAAGGAGGATTTTAAAAGGTTTTCGTGTATAATGATAAGTTACAACTTATTATCTCTGATACCAATTTTTATACTTCTTGTTCTTATTTAAGGGGGTAGTCCAAGTAGTTTCTACTTATTTTCTCTTTGATTACATAAAGATCGAATCACTCGAGTTGGAAAACTATTAGTTAGTACTATAATGCTTTCTTCCCACTTCTCATTTAAAGAAATTAATACTGTGCTCGAGTTATTATGGTTTGATGGTGAAATCGAGATTAATTTGCATAGGACACTATAAATAGTATTTGATACATTTGTACATGATTGTATAGAACCTAAAGTTCGATAATAAAAATAATTTTCAAATTATTTTCTGTGGCATTAAATTCCTTAAAAATGGAGGGTAAAAATGAAAAACATATTTCATATTGGATGATTTTATCAAAAACATGATTAGTTGTTTTTTATATTGAAGAATTGTTTGTATTAAAGTTATGTTTAGTATTTAAAAGTGTAATAATTTGTAATAAATAGTTTATTTTCTTTTTTCCTTGAATGATACTTTCATATAATACATAAATCTTTGAAATTGTATTTACATTCCTTTTTTTGGTTCAATGGGAATTTCTCATATATGAAAAAAGGTTTACCAAGCCGAGTACAAGTGAACAAGAGGGAGAGCTCCGAACAAGACAAATCTTCTAACAAACCCGGTCAACTGAACGAGAAACAATGCTCCGATCAATAAAAAACAAGGCTCTAAAAGCTTATAAACCCTAAGCTTGAGTCGACCAGCTCTGGTGGATCCTACACTTGATACAAGCCTCCATCACTCAACATGAATAAGAGCTAAGGAGGATTCAAAGCCTTAGAATGAAAAACACCACCAAATCAAAGTTATTACATTGGCAGAAGACCATCAAACTGAATAATCACCTTGATGTGACGAATCCCTTTCGAATGTCGTAGCTCCTGTAGTGATAAAGTCTTGGTCTCAAAACCAGAATCAACAGTTCTGTGGAACCTAAAAGAGATCAAACAAAACACGAGCCATCAAAGACTCGCCGAGCAAAGACCATCATCGACAAAACAAATAGACTTTGCCCTTGAGCAAAAGACATAATCTAAGAAAAGGATGAGCGAAGAGCCAACACCAAGATAATAGCATTTACTGAGGAAGGCACATGGTCCTCATAAAGCTTGAAAACTAGCCGATGGTCGGGTGATGGTATGACAAAGATGATAAGAGTGGGTTGTGACTAGCTACTCAACAGCTAAGTGGTCGGCCACCATGATAGCCTTGGAGAGCTCTAAACCTCCTTCCTAGAATCCACCATTTGGGATCTCCTATCGAAGATCCGAATGGTGAGGACTCTTGACCAAACAAGAGGGATGAGCGGCTAGCTTCTTGAGGCAAATGATGACAGGTTTCAGGTCTGACTAGGCATCTTCGAAACTTAAACAAAAATGAGGAGAATGGCAATATTTCAAGAGAGAGAATTGGCAACTGCGCTTCTATTGAGGTTTTTAATGACCCTTGCTTATGTGACGATGACCTTTGTCGGGTATAGAACACTTGAGAATTTAGGATATGTTACATGAAGATGGTCATAGTTGAGGGCATCATGGCTCCATATGATGCTCAAAGAATTATTAAGATTCTTGTTACTTCCCATAAACGGGAAGATCACATTATTTGGCACTATTCTAACAATGGAGCTTATAGTGTTAAATTGAGATATTATCTAGACTGAAAGGCTTTCCACCCATGTTTTACACACTGCTATTGACGGTTCTTGGCATACTATTTGGTCTTTGTCAATTCCTCGAAAGTCAAGGATTTTGTTTTATAGGTGTTTACATTGTTTTGGTTTACCTCGAAAGTTGGAACTATGAAACTGCACGAACACCGTCCATACATATAACGCTTCTAAAATTTCAATTTGTTGATAAATTGGTAATTTACAAAATATATAAATATATAAATTTTATTTATATATCCCTCGGTGTTTATGACAAAAAAAGCAAAATCATTGTAAAAACAACAAATCAGGAAAGGTAAAACAAAAGGTTGATAGAGAGAGATGCGGAAAGGAGGGGAAATGAGAGAGGAAGATAATGAAAAAGTAGTATTGGCGAATGACTTTTTCTGGTCATATACAGATGAGCCTCATGCTTCAAGGAGACGTCAGATCCTCTCTCAATACCCTCAAATTAAAGAGCTCTTTGGCCCTGATCCTTTTGCTTTCTTTAAGGTATCCCACATTCTATCAATTCTTCCTTTTACTGCTTGTACATCCAAGGTAAGAGTAGATTCAATCCATTTGTTATTTAGCTCAATGGGAATTTTGGGTTTTTCGAGATTTAAAAAGTTATGCGTTAGATTATGAATTTGGATTTAAAAAGTTATTATTGCTTTCCCTCTACTATGGAAACATTCAAATGAAGTTAATTGTTTTTGCAGATTGCTGTGGTTGTTTCACTTCAGCTATGTACCGCAATTATTCTCCATGATGCTGGATGGCCAAAAATGTTGGCAGTTGCCTATTTCTTCGGTTCTTTCCTCAACCACAACCTCTTCTTGGCCATCCATGAGCTCAGCCACAATCTTGCCTTCTCCACGCCCGTTTACAACCGTTGGCTCGGGATATTTGCTAACCTCCCCATTGGTGTGCCCATGTCTATTACTTTCCAAAAGTATCACCTTGAGCATCATCGTTTTCAAGGGGTAGATGGCATCGACATGGATGTCCCAAGCCGCACCGAAGCCCATTTCGTGACTAATACTATCTCGAAAGCCATATGGGTCATCTTCCAACTCTTCTTCTACGCGCTCCGCCCTCTGTTTCTCAAACCAAAACCCCCTGGTTATTGGGAGTTCATCAACTTAGCTATTCAGGTTGCTCTGGATGGGATCTTACTTTACTTTTGGGGTTGGAAATCTTTTGCTTATTTAATCCTTTCAACGTTCGTTGGCGGTGGAATGCATCCGATGGCCGGTCATTTCATCTCCGAGCATTACGTATTCAATCCTGAGCAAGAGACGTATTCTTACTATGGTCCGCTCAATCTTATAACATGGTGCGTTGGGTATCACAATGAACACCATGATTTCCCAAGGATCCCTGGGAACAAACTGCACAAGGTGAAGGAGATTGCTCCCGAATATTACGAAGGCTTGGATTCGCATAAATCATGGAGCCAGGTTATTTACATGTATATAATGGATCGGAGCATCGGGCCTTTTAGCCGAATGAAGAGGAAACTCTCGAAAAAATCCGCATAGGCATTTCCCATTTTGCTTGCCATCTCTTTTGTTGTTCACCCTTCTTGGTTAAATTATGGAGTAACATTCTTGGGCAATCAAATTTCTATTATGTAGATTTAGAATTTAGATGATAAAGTTGATTAATCATTCAAGCTAATAATCTTCTACATAGATGATTAAAAAGATATAACTTTGATGCTATATGGGTCGAAAAATTCTATTATTAGTTCTTGTACTTTTATAAAATTTGAGATTTAGTCCTTATATTTTAAAAGTTATGAATTCAACCTGAAAATTTTAAAAAAATCTAGTTCAATTATTATGGTTGTTGACAGTAATTAACATATTTTGAAAAAAAATACTTATATTTTTAATGATTAGATTGAAAATTTTAAATTAAAATAATCCCCTCTTCAAAAAAATCAAAACAATTGAAGGACTTAATTTCTAGTTTTTTATGTATAAAAACTAAATCATGTCGAAGTACAAGTACTAACAATATATATTTACCTTTCCATTTCTATAAAACCAATTTCAAATCCACAAAAAATTCAAGTGCTACTATTATCCAAACCTGAATTAATCAGGTTTGATATCCAAATTTGCAAAGTGTAATAAGTTTGAAAATTTAAGTGTTGAAAATTAAGTATCAAATTTAAGTTATAAAATTATTTTATATATTACTTAAAATTAATTACTGAATAAATAAATTTTAAAAATTATAAAAAATATATTCTAAATTTTATCCTTAATTTTTAGACATTTTACTTTATTCTAAATAAAAATTATTTTTTTTGGTGTAGTACAAATTTTAAAACTAAAACTTTTATAGGATAATATAATATTAAAATAAATAAAATAAAATTGAATTAATTGAAAATATTCTCCATCTACTTATTATTTCCTACACTTTTTTTATTAAAAAAATTCTAACAGATTGTTTTATTTTAGATTATCAAACATGATTTTCAATTGATTTGATTTTTCAATTTCTTTGATAGATTGAAAAATTAAGTGCTAAAAGAATAAAAAATAAGTGTTGAAAAATAAATATTGAAAAATTAAGTGTTGAATATAAGTTATAAAATATGTTTGGTGTATTATTTAAAATCAAATATTAATTATAATTAAATTGTTTGATTTATGATAATATAATATTAAATGAAATAAATAAAATAAAAATAATTGAATTTATTATTTATTAAGTGATAAGTAGGTCTTATCTACCTATCATTTTTCATATTTTTTACGTAAAAATTATATTTAATAAATTCCATTGTGGATTATCAAATGCGTTAAAAAAAGTATGTTTCTGAAAATATTAATTTTCAGTGAATTGAATTTTTTTATAGACTTTATATCAAATAGGGTCTTAGTAAATACAAAAATATTTTTTAAATAAATATATAAAAAAAGCATATTTCAACATCTATTATCCAAATTTGTTAAATAAAGTGGTTTGGATAATGAACATTTTCAATTTGGTTAAAATATGTTATTAGCCCCTATACTTTTATAAATTTTAAGATTTAATCCTTGTACTTTAAAAGTTAAAAAATTCATCCAAAAAATTTAAAAGTTTTAGTTCAACCATTATTTCCATTGATTGTTTCTATTAAAAATGTCAACTTAACATGTTTATTTCTCATCAATCATGTGACATGTCACATGAGGACAGCTTAATCTGTAACGTCCCTAAAATCATCATGCTAAATTTGTAAAGTGTTATACTTGGAACATCAGTGTTAGTAGAGGAAGGCATTGGATATTGGAGAAAGTTGAAACAAGTACTATATTGTGATATATAAATCCGAGGTATTGACTAAATTGTGAAAAAGTAAAAAAAGTGATGGGATCAATGTGTGAATATTCAAAAATTAAGGGATTAAAGTGTAAATTTGAAAAGTTAAAGGGCAAAAGAGCAAATAATCAAAAGTGAAAAAGACATAATATAATTTTTGGGAAATTTACCAAAACACCCTTGGAACTGTGGATGAATTGTGCCAATTGGATTTGCTTAGCCTTAGTATAAAATATGAGCTCTTGGATTGTAATCATAATGTTGGTGATATTTTACATTATTTAATTATTTAATTATTATTTTAATAATATTATATTTAGATGTTTTATGAATATTTTAAACATGTAAAGTTAGTATAAAAAAAAAAGGAAAGATGAAGAAAGTTCTTATCTTTCCAACGTGAACGAGAAAAGGGAGAGGAGTTTTTTTTTTTTTTTTTTTTACAAATTAGTCTTTTTCCATCAATGCCATAATTTTCACTAAAAATTCTTGAGAATTTCCATAGTCACCAAAAAGAAAAAGTGAGATAGAGATCCTAGAGAGTTTGATTATGATCTTGGAAGCAAGAAATTGAAGGTGCAAGTGAAGAAAGTAGAGAAAGAAGTGAAGAGATTAAAGAGACAAGATAAAAATTCAAGTATTTTCCTATGAAATTTATGTTTAGTTGAAGCAGAGATATGAGAAAGTGATTTTTAATAAAGAAATTGATTATGTATTTGATGCGTTCATGAAGTAGAAAAAAAAATGATGAAAGTGTTGGAAATAAAGTGAAGGTGGTGACAAAAGTGAGGAAGGAAGAAAATTCAAAGCAAAATAGTGAAATTTTAACAAAAGAGAAGTCAGTACGTCAACAACCTTACCTTACCTTAATTAAAGTATGTGTGATTTTTAATTAAATTGTTATGCTAAAGTTCTTAAGATTTAATTATATATATATATATATATGTGTGTGCGCAAAAGTTAATGTTTATTATGAAATTAATTAGAAAGAAATAGATATATGCAGTGGCAAAGTCAAAAAAAATTTTTGGGGACGGAATTAAATTGAATATTTTTACGATAGTAAAAAATAATTTTATCATTTTAATAGTTTATATCTTTATAATTTTTAAAAGATTAAATCAAAATTTTATCATTTTGGGAGGTAAAATACAATTTTACTATTACTAATTTAAAATTTTATAAATTATAAAGGGTCTAAATGAAAATTTTTTCATTTTAAGGGGAGCCAGGACCCCTGCTAGCCCCCTTGGTTCTGCTACGGGATATATGAGCTTTGTTTTAATAACAATGTGAATAGACTAAGTGTAGTGAAATTAAAAGAAAAAGAACTAAATTGGAAAGTGTACAAAGTATATATGTGAAATAAAACAATACGATAAAACGATTTTATGAAGGGTTAAGTGTAAGTGAGATTGAATACAAGTGATGTAGAAGAGATATTATAGTAGATATATGTGAATTATGTGATGTTAAAAAATTAAATTGTACAACATTCAAAAGGTGATTAAGTGTATTAAGACTTGGAAATAACATATTTATGTGAAGCGATTATGGAAGTAAAATGTATGTTGAAGTGGGAATATGGTGACTATTGAATAATGTAATAATAAGGATTAAATTGTAAATAATATAAAAATAATTATATGAATTGAAATAAATACATGAATGGATTTAATTGAAGTGTATATATGAAAGTGAATCAAGTGCATAGTCGTGATGATTTAATTTATGTTATTAAGGATTAAATTGGAAAGTGCGTAAAAGTTTCAATTGAAATTTAATTTATGAATGAATTTGATACAAATATTATTATCAATGTCCATGTAGACAAGATTAGAATTTGTTGGATACAGATGACATGTCATTAAGAATAACATAGCGTGCTCGTGAAATTTAACACTTTGATGCTCTTGATTTAGCACTTATGTGCTCGTGTATTTATGATTTCATTCCGTTTATCCTTCTTGTTCACTCAAGTCTACAATGGGTAACGTGAGTAATATATAAAAGATAAGTGTATGATGAAAGTATGGTAAGTAATATGAGGTGAGATTGCAAGTGAAGATAAACATTTAATGATTATTTAGTTAAATTAAATAGTTATATTTAAAGTGTTGACAAGTTAAATTTAGTTAAGGTAATGGTAAGTTTAAATTCTTGATGTATTTACTAAGCTATAATGTAGTTTAACGCGTTCTTGTTTAACACATACGTGAAAGATCGAATTGAAGCTTTGGTTTCAAGTCACTACTTCAATGCATCTCATCACATCACCTAAGGTTTGAAAAAAAATATGAATGGGATATTTTGGTTTTAGATTATGGCATGTAAATAGTTTATGTTAGTTTAAACTTGGTTTTATATTTTTGGTAATGTTAGATGTGTTATGGAACGGTTTATGTTAGTTTAAACTTGGTTTTATATTTTTCAGATATGTTTTTGGTAATTTGGCTCCAATTTCGTGACATCCGACTTTCAGTGTCGCGACATTGGAGTTATAAGAGTAATCTGCTCTCATGTCGCGACATCAAGAGATCGATGTAGTGACATCAATCTAGTGTCGCAACATTGATCATGCTTGTAACACCCCTATACCCGATTTATACGTATAAACCCAATATAAGAGCATTACATTACAGTACGGCACAAAAAGTCGAGTAATAGAAAATTTTCTTTAAGAACCGATGTCTTTAAGGCCATTCAAATCGAAATATCATATATTAATCATTTCATTTTCATAATTCAGAACATTTGAGATAACATTTTTCCCACTCATTAGGGATTCACATAAGTACCATTGTACATGCCATTTTCTTAAAAAAAAAATACCTATATTTGGAGTCCACCAAAGGATGATGTGATGTGATGAGAGGTCCCTGAACTCGACTTTTCTCCTTGTTACTTTGTACCTACGCGTTAAGATAAACGCGTTAAGCCGGTGAAGGCTTAGTAAGCACTACAAGAATAATAGATGATTATTTATTTATTGCTTAATTTTATCAAACATTTCAATACTCATGCGTATAAAATTTCTAACCTTTCTTGCATGTAACATTTAACTTACCTTAATGCCACAATAACACACATTCATTCTCATATACCAACTTACCTCAATGGTAGATATTACATTTTCATCCCTTTTTCACAACTTAGTCCTTTCAGCCACATTAGTTCACTTAATTATCAGCATTTAATTACACATACATATATAGTACTTATCTTTCGTGTATTCATCATTTCACTTACCTCAATGTCATAATTTGCACATTCTTTCACTTTTCACAATTTAGCCATCATAGCTTTCTTAACCATAGCTCACTTATCTTATTTATCCACTTGGCCCATAGTAGACTTTTATAGAACCCATCAGATAAACGGAACAAAAAGTACCGAAGTACTTAACAGTAAGCACACAAGTGCTGGGGAAACAGTAAGCACACACAGTGCAATCAGTAGGCGCACATAGCGCAAATCAGTAGGCACACAAAGTGCGAAACAGTAAGCACACACAGTGCTGAACGGTAAGCGCGCTAGCGTTCCTTAATGGCATGCCACTACTATCTCAATGGTTCTAACTTGTCTACATGGGCATAACAATTCATATTAATCATTTCTCATTATTTCACACATCACCGTTATATTTCAAAGCTGTTCACTTGCATCACTGTCACTAAATTATTTATATCTTGAGCTACAGAATTCGAAATTATAATCCGCTTAATGTTTCTGAAACTAGACTCAATCATTTTTATACCATAAAATTTCCAGAATTTTTACTTTAGCCAATTTCTACAGTAAATTCTTTCAATTTACCCCTTCTTTGCTGCCTGACAGTTTCGACCATTCTTCACTAAAAATTATCTATCTTTTAGTACAGAGATCCAATAATGTTATCGTATGTTTCTTTTGAAAATATATTCATTAAGGATTAAACCATATAAATTTCAGACTCTAATGATTTTTCTATATTTTTCTACAATTTTTCAAAGACAGAACAGGGGAACTCGTATCTGCTCTGACCTTGTTACACAAAATCAGTTATAACTCAGAATATACAGATCCATTTAATTCACTGTTTCTTCCATATAAAACTACATACAATAAGCTTTAATTACATATATAATTCGACCCTTAACTCAATATATAAAATTTTTAGTGAATTTTATAAGTTGACCCTGTGATTCTGTCCACTCTGTTTTAATGAAAACATTTTCTTTCTCATGTTTTATTACACTAATCTCACTTAATCATCTTTATAACACATAATTAAACAACAATTTCCATGCTAACAATTCAGATATATTATGAAGAATAAACTATAAACTAAAATTCTTGTAGTACTTACAACAAAAAGGCTGATTTTCTTCTCTTTTACCCCTTGCTCTATTCTTTTCCTTTGTCGTCAATTTGATCCTTGTCTCTCTTCTCTTTCTCTTAATCCTTGAATTTAAAATTTTCTCGATTTAGTCTCTATGCTCTCTAACACCTCAAAATGAATTCTATAAGAAGTTTGAGGTGTCTACTAACTCTCTTTTATGACTTTCTTTCTGAAATTCCAAAGAAAATGGAAGGTTTAGGAGTTTGGAAAGCTTAAAAATGGTGGAAGGATCTATTTGAAATAAAAGCAAAAGTTGGAAATGGAAGAAAAGGGTATGGACGGCTACTTAATGAAAAAGATGATATTTTCATCTTTTTAACCACTTTTTCTTCTCTCAAATTCTCTAGAATTTTCACTTAAAATATCTTACTTAAGAAAAATGGTAAAATTCATTTTTAGTCCTTGGGCCTTCCAACTTTACACTTTAGCCCAAAACTTTGCCTCCAAAAATATCTTCCACCAAATTACTCTTTTGCCCCTCCTCAATCAATCTAATTCCCATGATGACTCAAAATTCAATTTGTATAATTCACTATTTAGTCCCTCATGTATTCTCTCCTTTACTATTTAATCCTTAAATTTTCTAACCTTCCTTATTTCAACTAAACGTTTCTAGTTCTCAATTCTATTTTATCACTATTCCAAATCCGGTTCAAACACACGGATGTTACAATGCTTACCCTGATTAGACTCAAAAAATCTCCAAACAGATTGTGTTTGTAACCAAACTTTAAAGGAAGCCCAGAAATGACTTAAATAATTTAAAGAGAGTCTATTTATGTTAAAATAAAGTTTTGAAATTGATGCTCAAATTAAGTTAGTTTTAGTGTCCAAATGTGACATCTCTTGCTCGGGACGTATCGATTCATTTCGGGTAAGAGGTGTTACATAATCACCATGCCCAATTGATAAATTTTGATAAAAATACTTATGATTTTAATAAATTGATTAAGATTTTTAAATCAAAATGGTTCCTTCCTTGAAAAAAATCAAAATAGTTAAAGAACTTAATTTCTAACTTTTTATGTATATGGATTAATCTCAAATTTTATCAAAGAAGAAATATTAACAATATATTTTTAACCTTTCAATTTCAATGAAATAAATTTCAAATATGAAAATTTACTTTAAAATTGAAATCCATTTATATTCCACAAAAAATTAAGTATTACTATTATCCAAATTCAAATTCATTAAGCCCCATATGCAAATTTGCAATGCATCTAGATTTAGTAAACACAAACGTATTTTTTAAAAGCCTATTAGTAAAAAAAGCCTGTGAGAAATAAAAAATATCAATTAAGCCTTCAACAAAATTTAGAGTCCTTAAAGGATGAAAATTTAATTAATCAAGCCTCCTTTAAATTTAATTAATCAAGCCTTTCTGTTAGTATTGATCAAGTTTGATCACTAAATTTTGTTGATGTGGTTGACAAGTCAATTGGGCGACGGCATGTGGCAGTTATGTGTACATTTTGTCATGTCAACAAATATTTAAAAAATAAAAAAAATCAAAAAAATAAATATTTTAAAATATTTATTTAGAAATCACTTGGATAAATATGAACAAATGGTTGTTTAGGTTCAAATGAATTTGGACAATACCTGGACAACCATTTGTCTAAGTTCATCCTAGATGTGTTATTTTAAATAATTGTTAAAAAATTATAGAAAAGTTATTTTTTGGAAAAAAAATTATTTAAAAATATTAATAATCATAAAAAATATTAATTTTATTTTTAAAATGAAAAAAATATTTTAAAAATATTAAAAATCACGCTTGAAACACTTGGGTTCAAATGCATCTGGGTAATTGTTTGTCCAAGTTCATTCCTAGCGTGGCTTTTAATAAATTTTAAACATTTTTATTAATTTTAATAATTTTTTATAACTTCTTTTAATTATTTTTATACTAATTTTAATTTTAATAAGTTTCTCATATTTTTTATTTTGTTCAAATTTATTCTAAATGTGATTTTTTAAATAATTTTTTTGTGATTTTTATTTTTATTTTTAAAAATATTTGTTGTCATGATAAAATGCCACAGCAGTATAATATATACATGACTATCACGTGTCACCACCTGATTGATCTGTCAACCACATCAACGAAACTTAAGTCAAACCTGATCAATGTTAATGAAGGGATTTGGTTAATTAATTTTTCATCCATTAAAAGTTCAATTGAGTGCTAAATTTTGCTAAAGACTTAATTGATTTTAGTTTATTTTTCACTCAAGATTTTTTTTACTAATAAGCATTATTTAAATAAAAATTTTAAAGAATAAAGCAATCTGAACATCTATTATCCAAGTCAGCTAAGTAGATTTGAATAATGGATATATGAAATTTAACACCACATTCACCCCAAATAATAATTAGATCCAAAGCAGCAAAATATAAATTAGGAGTAATTGTTATTAAGAGTGAACAAAATTCGATTTGATGCGAAAAATTCAATAAAAGATTCAAATTTTGAATTAAATAGTTCGAGTTATTTGAGCTAATTAAGTTATTCGAATCAACTAGAATAAAAAATCAAGTTTTTCATTTTAACTCAAATATGAATTACACAAGTCGAGTTATTCGAAAATCCAATAAAAAAAGACAAAACTATTACAAGATAAAACCATTATATTGTTTATGTAATTAAATAGTTTTTACTTCGTTTACTAATTAAATAATCAACTTGACTTGACTTGAAATTTTTTGACTCGATTCGAAAAAAATTCAAATTGAGTTAGATTGCTAAAATAAGATTCGTCAACTAGACTAACTCGAAATTTTTTGACTCAATTCGACTCACACCCTTAATTGCTATTCCTACCAACCATCTACTTATTCATCTATTTATGATCCATCGAAAGCGCTTAGAAAACAAAAGGCAAGTTTAAAAGAATTCTTGCATTCCGAGCTTCAATCTTGGCTCCTAGGGTTTCCATATAAAACTAAAGGAGCAGACCAAAGATTCCAATATTTCATTCAGAATACGAAAATTAACAAATCATCAAAATATCAAAAAAAAAAGCTTTTCCATTATGCCATGATTAACAAAATTGGATGCCCATATCGCCTTCCCATATCAATTTGCAGAGATGTTGAAGGGTTATATAAGATGGCAACTGACAAGAAGGGGCAAACTACAGAAGAAAAATATATATGTTTCTTCAAAAACGGCCCTGGACAAGATTTTATCGATCAATAGTAGAATGTCAGCAACATTATGAATCTCTCCTAGCAGACTATTCAGCTAATAAAACTATATCGAACTTTTATGTTTCACCTCTTGCTACGCTGAAGTACTTGGTACATCTTCAGCAGGTTCATCAGGTTTAGTGGCTGCCGGCGAGGTTGGTGGTTTCACCTCTGGAAGAGGCTCGGATGGTATTGCTCTTGGTCTGACTTGATCAACTTTCTCTTTACAAATTTCAAACTGCAATATACAAAGAAGCATCAAATTGCGGATAAAACATAAGTGAAGAAAGCAAATGATAAGTCCTTCAAATTCACGGTGTTGAACCAACCTTATAACCACAGCCAGTTACACAAGCATTGAAGCACTCCTGTATGAAGAAAAAATAACACAATGAATTTAATAGTATATTATTTGACCAAAAATATTGCTTTCTTTCACTAATCCATGTTACGAGTTCCTATAATTTATCCAATGATACATCCTTATGAATTGGATTACAAAATGTTTGCAGAACACACGACCACTATTACTTTTCTTTAAACTATAGCACTTTCCAACTTTAATTTGGTGTCTCACTGTTGTGCAAACCATTATAAATATCTCTTTGGAAGTACCGTATTAAGCAAAGCATAATCACGATGATGGATTAGCCACCCCTCGAGAAGCTTCCATGTGACTATGATCCTCATCATTTCTGACAAGAAGCTTGCAAAAAGCAAAAGCATATCCTGTTTTATGAAGTCTAGAAGCAAGACAACTAGAGCTGGCTTTACTAGCACAGAGGCAGTACCTGAGGTGCTATTGGGAAAAGTTGTCATTGTAACAGATTTTCCTTTTTTTGCACAATAATTTCAAGTATATATACCACGTTTTGTTTGATTCATTGCAATTCCAAGATCATTCCAAATTTAATCAAGCAGCATCACTGGTTATCAACTCCAGAGTGCCTTAAAAGGCATCTACGGGAGTATATCACCCTCGATACACATAAAGACTAAATTCGTTGTGGCTCGCCCTCTCTAACACTAAAAAGCAATTGCAAACCAGTGTAAAAAAACAAAAAGAGGAAACACAAAAACCAGCTCTAACAATCAAATGACCAAATAAGCAGCAGTTCAACCATATTAGACATGAAAATGTATGAATTAAATGACAAAATCTAGGTTAACTAAACGCGAGAAAAGGGGACACACAGAATGGCCACAAGATTCAATACCTGAGAGTAATTGACAGCTCCAGGGGAGCGATCAATGTAAGCACTCCATTGCTGGTCCTTTAATACAGGATCCTTATAGCATATCTCATCGCACTCTGCTAAACCTGAAAAGTACGTTATCATAAAAATTAAGATATAATCAGCTGTAAATGATATGTTGTTCTGCCAGTGTAAGAAAACAACTTTTTTGTTAAGGTTGGTTAAAGAACACTTCCACTAGATGAAATCCTTCTAAAGTGAAAAATCGAGATAGAATTGAATGCTTGATACATTAATCAATAACAAGAAATCATTTTCAAGAACATGCGATAAGAATGTTGTCCATTCTTCATTATAAGTTACCACATTTTTCCTATCAAAACGAATGAAGGTCAAATAATAACTGAAACTCATGTTTCAGTCAGATCTTTGACGAAACTAATTCATCGCAAATATGAAATAGGCACCGGAAAGCCGAACAAGGAACATCAAAACACTGACTAAACCAGATTCCATGAAACATACAACTCTATCCTCGGAAATGGTTCTTAAATCATAAGAAACAGCTCAAACAAAACTGCTTACACTCTTCCCAAGTGTCTCCATCCGCATTACACCCTTTTTTGCAGAACACTCTCCCTGCAAGAATTTGTGATAGTTAGCAACGTTAATAAATCGATGGCATACAAAAAGATTTCTCTGATAAATCAACCATTGCTCACAATGAAAAAATAAGTGGAGATTAAAATGAAGAGAATCCCAAATTAATATTATAAGCAACTGATTGAGTAAACAAAGTAATTTGGACATCTGATTAAAACAAATACACAATAATAGCCAATTTATAGCTCACATTATTATAGTTTACACCCAAAACTTGCAACAGAGATAGAATATCCATTCAAAAACATTGGAAGAAATCCTCTCAATCACAACAAATAAAGCATCAAAACACCTAGACACGCAAGAAGAAAAACAATAACGAATTAAACAGAACCTTGAATGAAGAAACTTCGAATGTAATCAATTAAAAAAATACACAAAAAATACCAAGATCTATGAACTCCAAATTGAAAGGGTCGGCAAGCTTATTTAATTCCATCCCAAATTATTAGAAAATAATAAAAAGAATGGTATTGTTCAAAAGAGGAAAGAAGAAAAGGAAGTAATACAAGGAATTTGCATGAGAGCAGCGTATTTGTGAGTGCATTGATTTCCACAAGGAGAAGCCCATTGCTGAGGAATGACGTTTTCCATTTTCTTTTCTCTCTCCAAACGCGGCGTCTCCGACCGGACGAATTTGCAACTTTGGTTTTAATTTTTAAAGCTTGGGGCATCGTATCGGTATGGGCATGGCAAATAAAGGGTACTTTGGTAATTTTGCGTTCTCTTAGGAACTATGACCGCCCTGCATTTTGGTTCCTTGGATTTTCTTTATTTAGGAAATTACATTGTAACTTTTGTTTGACGGAAATATTATATATATTTTTTATGGTGAAACTATTTTTCATGTTCTACCTAATATTAATCGTTTCAGAATTTGTGGTTCTCTTTTTCAATTACTTATTTTTAGAGTTTGAATTTAAATTTATATTATTTTATATTTGAAATTCATAGTTTTTATTTTTACAATATTATCACTAAAGTTTTAGAGTTTAAATATTTGAAAGTGCATTAAAGGAGAAGTGAAATTTTGAGGATTTTTTATCTAAATATTATAAAAAAATTATTAATCACCAAAATGGTATCCCCAAATTATTATTTATCAAAATGATATGTTTAGTTAAATGGAAGGACTCTAAGTGGCGGCATCAGAAGGTATTTTTGACACGTATTTTTTTTTATATATTTAAAAATGAAAAAATATTATTTTATTAGTGGAGGGATTTAAAGTGGCGGCACACAAGGGTTTTTTTACAGAAAAATACAAGAAAAAAATACTTGACACCAATGAAGGAACACAAAGTGGCGGCACCAATGAAAAAATTTCAAATGGAGGCACTAAGGGGTGTTTTGCCACTTGGCAGCACAATGTGGCAGCACCCCATTGTGCCGTGTGTGTGTGTTTGGTGGGTTTTTTAAGAGGTGAAATTTAATTTGAGTGGTTGGAGATTTTTGATTGGTGAAAAATTAAATAAAATAAATTCTTTTGTTATAAAATATTGATTTGTTATTATAATTTTATTTGTTTAACAGATTGATTAAAAGAGTAAATTAAGAGGAGTGGAAAAAAGGTAAGTTTAATGAATATTTTAAGTTTGGTTAATTTTAAAATATTTTAATTGGTTAGTTAATTTGTTTATTTTAAGTTTTTTGTTTTCTTTAATTTAATTTTTAATTGATTTGTTATTTACTGTTGTTATAGTTGAGTAAATTAAGAGGAGAAGAAGAAATGTAAGTTTCGTTATTATGTTATTATTAATTTACTTTAATTTAATTTTGCTAGTTAGTAATTTTATTTTGTTGTTAGTAGTAGTAAGTAAAAAAATATTGTTCATATTTATTGATTTAAAATTTAATAATATTTAAATTTTGCTAGTTAGTAATTTTATTTTGTTGTTAGTAGTAGTAGTAAGTAAAAAACATTGTTCATATTTATTAATTTAAATTTAATAATGTTTAAAAAAATTAGTTAGTAATTTTATTTTGTTGTTAGTAGTAATAAGTAAAAAATATTGTTCATATTTATTGATTTAAAATTTAATAATGTTTAAAAAAATTAGTTAGTAATTTTATTTTGTTGTTAGTAAGTAGTAGTAAGTAAAAAATATTGTTCATATTTATTGATTTAAAAAAATAATATAAAATTTTAAATATTTTTTTATTTAAATGGTAAAATTAATAATTTTAATTTGGATATCATGTGAATATATGTATGTTTTAAATTTAAATTATATAAAATATAAAAAGATAAAAATATTCCAAAATAAATTTATTATTTTATAAAAATAAGATATTTTTAATAATTCACAAAAAGTTAAACTTAGCTAATTAATTACCAAAATATAATATAAAAATAATTAATTATCAAAATAATACCCTATCATATTATTTACCAAAATGGTACAAAATAAATATTTATTTTGTACCATTTTAATAAATAGTGGTGTGTGGATATTATTTTGGTATATAAAAATATATTTTGTACCGTTTTAGTAAATAACACATTTTTGGTATTTAATTATTATTTTTGTATTATATTGGTAAACTTATGTATTAAACTAATTGATTTTTTTTTTCAAGTTGCAGAATGACTTCATTAATTAACTCGGAACGTCCTCACATAGCCAAATTGGTGAATGCAGATACACACCAAGCCAATATGAATGTAAAAAAATTATTATTCTTTCATTATGTCATTCACGATATTATTATTTGTTTACAAAATTAATTTTGTTTATGCTAACTATTTTTGTAAATTAACAGGAAGAGCTCGCGTATCGTTCATTGAGGGGTCGTGCACAGGGCCTTAAATTTCCCTCTCATGAATGTCTGCTTCCGTACTTGCGTGATGCTAGATTTGGATCAGCGGCATTGATCCAAAAATTTGAGTTAAGATATGACTTAATCAGTGCATTGGTGGAGCGTTGGCGCCCGGAAACCCACACATTTCATCTGCCTTGTGGGGAGTGCACTGTGACATCGGAGGATGTTACGGTCCAACTAGGGCTACCAATCAATGGTGTACCGGTGCCCGGTGTTAGTTCGTTTCAAGAGCCGGCAACGATGTGCATCCAGTTATTAGGTCGCTCACCTAGTAATAACAGTGACTTCACGTCGTTGTTATTTACATGGTTGAATTTTTAGCACTTGCCTGAACACGCAACTGAAATGGAGGTTTGTTGGGCCGTTAGAGCCTATATTTTGCTAATGATAGGGGGCATACTCATGCCAGACGCAAATAACAACAAGATCCACTTGATGTATTTGCCGCTACTAAAGGATGTGCGAAAAATTCATGAATATAATGGGGGATCTACGGTGCTTGCCGTGCTATATCGAGAACTTTGTCGCGCCACACACCCTTCTTCCCGGGATATAGGTGGATGCCTAGTGCTATTGCAATCTTGGGCACTTTATCGGATGCTATTTTTGGCATCCGTTAGGCACCAAACATATGTTTTTCCACTCGTTAACAGGTGATTACTATATACCCAAAATTTTAATTATTTGACATATTTTATTAATTATATTATTCTAACAAGTTGTTTTTTATTTTCTTAGATGGAAAACAAAATCGGGGATCGGAAGGCAGTACACAGTTCTCATATATCGTTTGATGCTCGAGCAATATGTCGGGGAAGGGGTATGTTATTCATTAACATGTTAAATTATATTACTTGACTCGTGTTAATATGGTTGCATGTTACTAAATTATATTACTTTACTCTTATTAATATCTTGACATGTTATTAATTGTGCAGTTCATCTGGATCCCATATATACAGTCAGAAATCGTCGCTGTTATTCCCGCCTCGACATTTCTCCACTCAGATCAATGGTGCATTAACGCACCGATAATCAATTTTCAAACAGTGGAGTGGTATGCCGGGATCGAGTACTTCGGCAGTTTGGTTGTAAACAGCCTATCCCACAACCGTCATTCCAATTAGGGTCTATCCATGGGATGGTTAAGAAGGGGAAAACAAATTGTGATTGGGGGAGTGTGCATGGACAATATGTTTATGTGTGGAATAATCGAATGATGCGAGTACCTCTGATGGAGTACACACCGGATTTGCAACCATCGGTACAGTACATGCAGTGGTTTATTGAGGTTGGAAAACCATATTTACTTGGTGCTTCATCGACGATAATTCCCCCACACATGTCTCGACAAGATCGCCCCTATCATGTAGCTCCTTCCCCAGAGCCACAGCAAGTGCCAAAGCAACAAGAAGAGGAAGAAGAAGAGGAGGAGGAGGAGGAGGAAGAGGCATTGGATGAGGATGATTCTTATCGTTCTGATTTTGCGGGATCGTCACATATGCATAGCTCTTCAAGCCAAGGATACCAGCCTCAGTTTGACGAGCCACCGCAATACTTTACTCCTCTTAGACAATACTCTACTCCTCTAGGGCAATTGGACCCTAATGATAACAATGAGCTTGACGAGCAACCTCGACGTAGACGTCGGCCACCACGAAAATATACCCCGAGAACCACACCATCTAATCATGGATACTAGGGTTGTATCTAATAGTGTTTAAATTTGACTATTGATGAATTATAATGATGAATTTTAACCTATTTGATCATTTATTTATATTTCATAACATTAAACCCTAAAACCTAAATCCTAAACTCGACACTTAAAGCTGTAAATTATAAATCTGAAAGTTTAAACCCTAAATCATATACATGAAACATTTTTAAAAAACCACAAATAGAGATAATAAATGAAAAGTTTCGAGGTTGTGATAATTTTAAACATTAGGATCTAAACCCCTAAATTAAAAATCCTTAACCCTAATTTCAAAACCAATGTACAAATATAAAAATTATTAATTAAATACAAATGTTGAACATAATTAATTTTAAATTCATTCATAAACTTAATTAATTTCAAATGAAAAATGTCCAATACAAATAGCTTAAGCCCTACTCGATCCGGATGACTGACCAATATGATAGGTTCGTTGAGGGCAATTACGTCGAGTATGCCCAACTAGCCTACACAGTCCACACAGCTTGCCGCTGTCTGTTTTCTCCATGATGTCCATTTCATTGCGAATTATGGTGATATGAGGACGACCTTTCGGATTCCTTCGTAAACTTTGTTCGGGATAAGCTCGAAAGTTATCGGAGGTACCTCCCATGTGGACAAGTCAAGCAGGACAGGGAGCTCGTTTTCCCAAATACGTAACGTACGCTGGAGAGTGTAAACGGGGTCGATGAACTGTTCAACATTGAGCGACATTTTAGCGCAAGCTGTAACGACATACACACAGGGATAACGAAGTGTATCGAACCTCCTACAATCGCAGTGTCTGTTTTGAAGATCAACCCCGTATGACCTAGGTGGGATACCAGGTCGACGCCCAATGGTCTCAATAACTTGAAATCGTTGAAACTGTCGTAAATATATTTCAACATTCATCGTCCTCGCACTCTGACGGTTTGCATCCATTGCATTCCTGACAGCTTCGACAAATACATGTTCGGCGTTAATCTGATCGATTTGTCGCATCCCCATTACTGGCATCAAAATTGCCAGCCTATAGAACGTAACAGAGAACACGGATGAAATTGGAAGATGTTGTATTCTCTTAAACACGCCGTTAATCGACTCTGCCAGGTTGGTCATAATTTGACCATATCGGTACCCATCATCAAAACTTTGAGACCATTGCCACAGTTCCATGGTACCCAACCACTCGCGTAGAGGCTTGTTCGTTTGACCTTCCATGTCACGCTCAAGTCTGGTCATTCTTTGCCGGAATCGGTATGGCTCTAGCTCGTACGCTGTAGGAATATTAAGAAAATATAAGTTACAGTCTAAAATTAAAATATTAAATATATAATTTGAAACTTAGTTTTTTACCGATTTTCACAAGTCGTCTCCGTCAGTCTGTATTCTTATATTCTCGTTGAAAGTTAGCTGCAATGTGTCGGCTGCAGTAAACCGATTTCCATGGTACACCAGTACGCCTAATGACCGCAATAATACCCTTCCCTATATCGGAGATGATGCAAATATTATCGTTATGAATCACATACCTCCGCAGGTTTCTCAAAAAGAATTCCCAAGATTCCATGTCTTCTTTGTCCACAATAGCGAATGCTATCGGGAGCACGTTTTGATTCCCGTCTTGAGCCACCGCAATTAGTAGGATCTGCGTATATTTCCCGTATAACCACGTCCCATCTACCTGGACAAATGGCTTTGCAATGAGGAAAAGCTCGAACGCAAAGATCAAACGTCCAAAATATATACTAAAAATTTCTTTTTCCCGATTGTATGTTGTTATCTGAGCCATAATAAGGTCGTGTCACCAACTCAATCGCAGTCCCCGGCACGTACTGTCGCATTTCGGCTATCCATCATTGCAGCTCATTGTATGATGCATCTCAATCACCGAACAATTATTCCATTGCTATCTGTTTTGCAATCCATGCTTTTCGATATGAAACTCGATAATGGAATCGTGATTGCATGTCCACAATCAGCATAGAAACCTTGATAGTTGGATCGTCCTTAGCCATTGGCATGATATGTGTGCAGATGATTCTGGAATCAAGTTTCCGGTGATCTTTTGACAAACGTGTTGAACTGCATGTGTAAGGCCCATCAATTTTTTTATCTCCCACATCTGCGACTTCTGGATAAATGCAGCTCGCACCCGCTAATTGCAACCTTCCGTCGACTTCCAGCACTCTCCAATATACAATGTCGGTTTAGACACTGCGACTTTGTAGTCTATTGACACATTCATGCTATATCGCTTAATAGCAAATATGTACTCTTCCTTAGATTCAAATTTTTGACCTACAAACAACTCTTCACAATTTGCTGCTACGGCCAATCGGTGAGCAGGTACTATTTCAGGGTACTCCACAAACTCGGCATGTGTCACATCGGGGTTTATAAGCGACATGTGTGCCCTAGGAGGATTATTGTGCATCACAATATGTGTAAATGGATTTTCGACTGGATTTTCATCGTCATTCGCCCCTTCATCGTCAATATCATCTGGGACCTCATCCACATCCGGATCACTATCAATATCGACTTCATTATCAGAAGGAATACTACTATCATACCATCTTGATCTGCATCATTCTCAGGCGCAGCAACATTAAGATCGATGTCGACCCCACGTACGATTGATTGACTTTCAATGTACGATACTGGAACCACCATACACGGAGTTAAATCTTCATTTTCTAATGGAGTTGGATCTTCATTTTGTACAGGTTCCACATCAACTAACTCGACAAACAATTGAACCGGTACATTTGGGTCACTTTGATTCGAACAATAAAGAGCGATCATTGTCTCCACGTCTTCATCGTCTACAAGTTCCATCTCGGTGAATTTGATGGGATCTATCGAAACTGGAAACTTGTAGAAAAGTTTCGAGATCTTTCTCCCACAACGTCTAAAATTTTTTGCACTAATCCTTGCTTTCATATCATATCATCAACTAAGATATTTCGACGAAATCTCATTCCTATTTGTTCCCGACAATCAAATATACATCCAACCGATGTTCTCAAAATTACTCTATCAAAATAAATGCATACAAAAATTGATTATCCATATTCAATAAATCTGTTAAAAATTAAATAAAATTTCAATAAATAAAATACGATTTTAAAAAAATATCATACTGAAATAAATTTAAAAATAAATACATTACCTTTCTTTCCTTCTTCTTTCTTTCCTCTCATTCATTCATTCATTCTTTCTTTCCAGTTTATTTGCTCTCCCCTTTTCATTTTATAACAAAAATTTTATTTTATTTAATTTTTATCACAAACTCTTAAAATTTTCAACCACCCAAATTAATTTTCACAATTAAAATAAAATAAACACACACACAGAGCACAATGGGGTGCTGCCAAGTGGCAAAACACCCCTTAGTGCCGTCACTTGAAATTCCTCCATTGGTGCAGCCACTTAGTGTTCCTCCACTGGTGTCAGGTATTTTTTTCTCGTATTTTTCTGTAAAAAACCCTTGAGTGCCGCCACTTTACGTCCCTCCACTAATAAAATAATATTTTTTTATTTTTAAATATATAAAAATAAAAAAAATAAAAAAACATGTGTCAAAAATACCCCTTAGTGCCGCTACTTAAAGTCCCTCAACTTAACTAAACATACTATTTTGGTAAATAATAATTTGGAGATATCATTTTGGTTATTAATAATTTTTTTTATAATATTTGGGTAAAAAACCCAAATTTTGATATTATGATGCAATAATTTTTTTTTAAATCAACAACTAGTAAGGCTCCATGTCATCCGTGGCTTCTTCTCCTTTCCAAAAGGCATAAGCAGAAAGTTCTATGTTCCAAACTTTCGGTTGTATTCTTCGAGAAGACACGGTAATATCAAAATAATCATTTTATTTATTGTATGTTAAGTTTATTTATTTATATTTAAAATATTACGTTTTAGTTAATTACGTTAATATATTGTAATATTTTAGTCATTGATTTATTAATTATCGTTAAGATAAATTGAAGTGTCATGTTAAATCATCATTTTAAACAAAAATTTTAGTTAGGTTAAATTATACAATTGATCATTATATTTTTTTCATTTTTAACAATTTAAAATTTTTCTTTTATGTTTTTTTTAACTTTATTTTCACTCTCTTTTGCTTATCACTTTGTTTTTCTCCCTCCCCCATCTATTTTAATGTAGTTTTTTTTTATATTTTTTATTTGTTAAAACTTTTTTAAGTTTATGAAAAAAAAAGACGGAAGTTGAAATTAAAATAAAACTTATTTCGCATATTTTCACCTCACAATTACAAACCCTCATCAATTTAGGAATGTAAATGAACAAGATATTCGATGAACTGTTTGTGAACCATTTATATAACGTTTATGTTCGTTTACTAAGCTAAATAAACGAGTATGAACAAAATTTTTATGTTCGTTTAATAAACGAATGAACACGAACAAAGTGTGTTCGATTCATTTATGTTCACGAACAAGCTCGTTTTTTGACTCGTTTATTTATTAATGATATTTTCTTATAAAAATATTAAAATAACATCTGTGGCTATGTATTTATTTATTATTTGTTTGTTTATTATTAATTAATATTGTTTGTGAACATGTTCAATTATATGTTCATGAACATGTTCGTTTGATGTTCGTGAAAATGTTCGATTAAGTTAAATGAACATGTTCGTGAACATTAAACAAACGAATATAAACACACATAATTTTAAATAAACGAACATGAACAAAAATTTGAAATTTTTAATGAACACAAATTGAACATGAACAAGCTTAAAAATAAACAAACGAATACGAACAAAGGTTTGTTTGTTCAAGCTCGATTCATTTATGGCCCTACTCATCATTCATCATTTCTTTAACAAACCAATTTGGATCTCTCAATGACTTAGTCCACAAGCTTGCTTCACTCGAAAACCTCGCTAATCGTGAGTTATAACAGTCCACCCTCAACGAAGTTTCCTCAGCCTATTCCCTTAACCTCCTAACCAACCCCCACTATCACCTTATCTCTCTTACCTACAACATTCTCACCCTCTCGAAACTATGTTGTTTCACGGAATCTTCAAACAAGCTCTACAATCTCAATGACTAAAACGACCACTATATGAAACTTACCCTCAACCAGTGGCAAAGCGTAGTATACATCCAAGGGGGTCATGCCCCCTTTAAAATGATAAAATTTTAATTTAGGCCCTCTATAATTTATAAAATTTAAAATTAATAATGATAAAATTGTATTTTGGCCCCCAAAAATGATAAAAATTTGATTTAACCTTTTAAAAATTATAAAAAATATAGGCTATTAAAATAATGAAATTGCATTTTTACTATCGTAAAAATATACAATTTAATTCCGACCTCCCCCCCCCAAAAAATGCAGGCTCCGCCACTGCCCTCAACTTTACCCAAACCAAATTGGTTTCATGCTCCCTTTCTCTCTCGGCTTCCAATCAAGCTTGCTTGGGCATATCCAAGAAGGTTTAGATCAATTTTGTTGTTTGCTTAATTTTATTCATTAGAAAATAAAAGAAAATGAAATGAATAATCTACACATTCTGTAAAAGTTTGGAAATGAAAAAAATTTATTTTGAATATAAAGAATTTAATTTATGTTTAGATTTGATTAAGGATATAATTTTTTATATTGATTAGTTAGATCCAATTTTAGTTTAAAAATTAGGTTATATTCAAATTGAGATTTGATTAAGAATATTTGATATTTGATTTTGAGTGAAATTCAATTTGAGAATCATGTGAAAGAACAAAGACTTGATTTATTTGATGGGTAAAAATTATGTTTCTATAGAGAAAAATATGAGAAGAGAGAAAAATTAAGGGAAAGAAGGAAAGGAAAATAAAGAAACAAAAATAAAAAATTATATTCTTCAAAAATATAAAAGTACAGAGACTAGTTTTAACAAATGAAAAACATTGAAAAAACCCACGTTAAAAGAAAGGGAGAAGGGAAAAAAACAGAGAGAGAATGAGAAGAGAATGGAAAAAAAAGAAAAAGGAAAGTTCAAAGAATATAAAAGAAAAAATTAAATTTACTCAAAATGAGAAAAAAAATATAGGGATCAATTGTATAATTTAACCTAAAATTTTTGTTTGAAATGATGATTTAATGTGCTACGTCAGCTTTTCGTTACACCGTTAACGATAATTAACATTCAATGGCTAAAATGTTACAACATGATAACGTAAATAACTAAAACGTAACATTTGAAACATAAATAACTAAAATGTAATTTGAGAAAAAATAACTATTTTGATAATCTACCCTTCCTAAAATATATAAGTAGTACGGTCACTAGTTGGACTATAGATTAATATTTTTAACCGGAGGAACTTGGTAATTTATTTTTATTATTAAATTTAATTAAAATAAAAATTAATATTTAATACAATAAAATTTTTAATTACTTATATTTTAATTTTTCAATACAGTTTGAAAATATATGCAAAATTTCAAGCTAAAAAGTTTAATGTAACAAATTAATTATCTTTAAAATAATTATATTATTAATTAGTGATTTTTACCATTTTGAATTAAAAAAATATTGTCAAAGATTCTATTCGTATAAATAATCTCATAGAAAGACTGTTTTTTAAAATGATATTTTTATTGCCTCACTTTGTTAAGTGTAAAATACTTGTTTCACGGGTCGCGGTTTAAAGTTTGTGATCATTACAACAAAAATGTTTCATGGAGGTTTACATATTAAATGAGGTTCATTTAATCCACTTGAATTGACCCGATTTAAAAAACAAGTGACGAAATCCATCTACTTCAAGTCTAGGTGACCCAACGAAGCACTTATGGGAAATTAGGGCTACCTTGATAAATAGTGAAAGTAAAATTAAAAGATTTATAATCTTATAATATTTGATTTTGCAATATTAGAGATTAAGTAAATCCATTAATTGTAAATATTTTTCAATCTCGTTCGTCGATGTAATTTGATCTATACCATCGATTTTGGAGAGCTCAACTATAAATAGATAACCTCTCTTGATTTGTAATCATTCATGTATTCTATTTTTAGTAGTGGATATTAAATTTAAAGCATTTATTCAAATAATTTGGGTACATTGCTTTTCTGATTATTTTGCTCTTTTGAGCTTCTTTTATATTTGAAATTGTTTATGCTATATTTTGAAATTCTACAAGAATCTTCATTTTACGAGAGTTAGATAGATTTAAGCGTATTTAAAGCGAAATAATCATTTAAAGGCATACGAATCGCGAAACGAAAAATCTAACCCGATATGATTGTTTAGATTTACCTTTATACTATAAAACCAATTTGTTGCGAGAATCTAAGTGGTTATGTTGTTATTTTTATGAGGTAATATTTAGTAAATATATTTTCAAATTTCATACTTTTGAACTCTAACATTGGGTTTATTAGTCTCAAAGTTCATGAAATTAATTCGTGCACATTATTTATATGATAATTTAAATGATTGTGCTCAGATTCTAAATTTAAGAGAAATTATTAAAAAAATAATTATAGGTATATGTTTTTGTTTTTTTGTAAATTATAAAGGGAGGATAAAGTCCTAATAATAACACGATTGGCGCGATTTAAACTCAAACCACACTTAAGACAATAAATACTATTGACCATCAAGCCAACACACGAAATTGAAATGTTTGTCTTAGAAACAGTTAAAACACGCACATTAAAATTCATTTATTTTCATATTGCTTGACCATATATATGCTGAAAGATCATCGTTAAACTTCCTACATATAATTATTATAGGAATTTATGTTAATCATGATCAATTAAAAAACAATTGAGATTTTTTGTATTTAGTAACATACTGTTAGAATTATGTGATCCGAATTCTATCAATTATTAAAACATAAAATACAATAGCAAAATAATGAGATCTATGGGGTGAAAGGCCTAAGGTCGAAACTTGCCACAGATCCCCATTAAGCACAAAACTAGACTGGGATTGCGACTGAGAGTGAGGGGCAGAGGCCTTGTGGTACGGACCATGCCGCACAAGTAAAATCTGTATAGAAATACACTTCTTTTTTATTTGACATTGATTAGAATAGAGTTTTTCAACTTTTAAATAGATATAATTAAAACTCTTCTTATATCATTCAATTTTCAATCTGTATATTTTATTTTTCTTTTGCTTTGTGATCATTCTATTTCCATTATCAACATTTATTGTAACAAATACTACATCAAATCTCAATTATTTTTTAAACAACATATTTAATTTTTTACCGCTCAAAACACAGCATCTGTCGATAATTAAAAACTTATTAACTCCTTAATGTCTACATAAACCAACAAGCATTTTTAATGATAATTTTCAAATTGTAATACATTTTCAATCAAGCTTAATTTAAATTTGTTTTATTCATATAATAATAATAAAAAAAACAGCTAGCACATTGTAATTCAATCATATATCAAGCTGCTTGGTTATTCTTTATTTTCTTTCTCTTTGTATAGAATCCGTAGTTTCTATAATCTATATATACATCTATGAAGTTTCTGGTGGCATAGCTCGTGTATTCATGGCCTTCTTTTTCCCTAAAAGACCATTAGCATCAAGTTTCATGGTAAGGTCCTTAATCGTTCGTTTGAGTTCATCCATATAAGCAATACCACCACCACACCCATTATTGAACCTGCTGTAAGGGCATCCATAATTGCATGCGCCGCAAAAGCTGCCGCCTATGATATCCACATCGTCGCAGTCGATACAGTAAGGGCTTCTTTCATATCTCCCTGTGCCAGAACCGAATCCGATAGGATCAGGATCGATAGAGGTTGAAGAATCAGGATCAGCTTCATGCGGAAAACCGTTGCTTGGTTGAAACCCATCGGCTCCGTCAGCCATGGCGGAGATGCCGGTCCTCTTACCATAGGACGCCGATAAACATACTGAAAACAGTAAGGTTATGGAAACCCAATTTGCTGCGCCTGCCATCTTTGTGAGATACTTGAAGCTTAATATGTGGTTTTAGTTTGGTAGAAAGGGGTTTATATAGTGAAGATTTTGCAGAAAAAAAGAAGGCATAAAATTTGTGATCGAACAAAGAATATACAAGTTAATCTGTTCATGTTGTTTGCATGAAATATATATTACGTACAAGTCATGTAAGTGTATCAGTTCGTATTATCAATACGTATAGATGAGGACTGTCCTAATAAAAAATTAACTTGAACCACTCTTCATGCGATTACTTAAATTTGTTGAACCAAAAATCTTAGCTTACATTGAACCCAAACATGTTTTGTTTTTTTTTTGCTAATCAACCTAAAAATGCTTTTCCCTTTTAGTCATAAGTACTTCAAGTGTCATTCAACGTTAAATAACATTTGGTAATCCAAATTAAAAGAATAATTAACATCTTCAAGTAGAGATCATTGGGTAAGCTTATATGCTATCCCATAGACCGACCTAGACATAATTAAAAACGAACCCAGAGGCGACAAGGGTTGGTGGGGACCTTATTTAGGGGTGAGGTTCGAGTGAAAAATTTCGAATTAATTTAGTTTATGAGTTTTATTTTATCATCTTAATTTAATTTGAATTTTTTTAAATCGAGTCGAGTGAAATGAAATTCGAGTCGAGTTGAATCGAATTAAGTGAAATTGTTCGAGTTAAATTAAAAAAATTAAACATGTCAAATAATAATATTGTTACAATATAACTAATTTCATGTTAGAGCACATAAATTTGAAGCCATATATATTTAAAAAAAAATTTCAAAGCAAAATAATAAAAAATAAGATACTTGAGTATGATAAATTTGAATCATTATAATTTTTTTAGCATTTTTATATATTTTTTAAAATATAAATTTTGAATTTTTTTATAAATATTTTGATTTTTTTTGTAATTTTTGTTGAGAGAGAGACCAATTTGTTTATTTTCTAAGTTGATAGGGACCAAAAAGATATTTACACCAATTTATTATTCGAATTATTAGAATTATTCGAGTTATTCGAATTGTGAAATTCAACTCGACCCGAACTCTAAACTCAAATCAAGTTATTCGAGTTGACTTGAGTAATTCGAATAATTTGATTCAATGAACTTGAAATTAAAAAAAATTAATTTTTTGAAGAATCAAGTTTTACTCACCCCTAATATTTCCCCCTTAAAAATGAAATTTTTTAATTTAACTTCTTTAGAAATAATAAAATTATAAGTTAATTCATGGTAAAAATACACTTTAGCTCCTCTAAAATATGAGAAAAAAATTATTTAATATCTTCTAAAATTATAAAATTATAATTTAATATATGATAAAATTAGATATTAATCTCCAAAAAAAATTATATTTCAGTTTCACCCACAAAATTTCTGGATTTACCACTGATCCAAACAGTCTTTGGACCTCCTCAATGATTTGACCAGACAAATTAATCTAGTGACTTGAGCACAACAATCTATCTCTATGGAGACACTCTTAAAGCCATGGTCTCTAGCTAGCTTAACAGTATGCCTATGACCGCATAAGCCTCGACTGGGCGCTGTACACATCCCGGTCGCATGAGGCCATCCAAGTCTCAAACAGCAATATCATAGTAGTCTTTCCTATCGTCTGCCAGCCACGACGCTATCCTTGGTCTAATAGCCCAAACATGCTCAGATTTAGTAAAATTGGGCCTATTTTATCTCAAACTGATATATTATAGCATATTCATGTTTTTTTATTTCCAGTGCATGTTGGACGATCACGGTTTATCGATTTGCGATAAAAAAAATGCCATAATATATCATATAATATGAATTTATATATTTTTATACCAATATACCATAAGTTTACATCATGATTCTTTACAGTGTATACAATAAAGGAAACAACAGAAGAGGAAAACAGAAAATGTACTTAGTGAGCGGTCAGCTTGTGCCAACCTGAGGTTGCCACTTAGCGTTACGCAATTGGAATAAAATTGAAAGCACAACTCTAATTTACAGATGTTGGATACTACACCAAACGCATAAGGTCACCCCAGCGATTCACATTTTCTCACCAAAAGGGTCAAAAAGAAAAGACAACGAAATGAATTAAGGTTAATATGCTATTCCTAATTGCATTTTTTTTTCTCATTTTTGAACTTGAGTTTCCCTTCGAGTTCACTTTGGTATTTGAATTTTTTTACTGTTTAAGTACGTTAATTTGACTTTAGAGTTCATTTGACATTTAAATATTATTTTTTTACTCCCAATTAAATATTTGTATTTTTATTAGAATATACTTGTCAAATATTCATTGAATTGTTTGGTCTGAATACTAAATTGAAGTCAAAGCCATGTACTAATTTAAGACAAAAAATTTCAAATACCAAATTAATTATTAAAATCAAACTCAAATACCAAATAATATATTAACCCATTTACCCACAACTTATATTCTTGCATTTCAATCATAACAAAAGTGAGAAGCTTGACAGCACAGCTTGGAAATTCAATTCGAATGCATTGACCCAGCTGGAGGGGAAAAAACTTCTAAAAATCAAATTCTCACTATTATATTATATTTATAGTTAATTGCACTACACATCTTTAAACTATGACTCTCATCTTAATTTGAGTTTAGGAACTCGCCTGAGAGTAGAGGTGTAAATGAATAGAACGTTCGATGAACTATTCGTGAACCGTTTGTATAACGTTCGTTTATGTTTGTTTATTAAATGAGTATGAACAAAATTTTTATGTTCGTTTATTAAACGAACAAACATGAACAAAAATGTTCAGTTCGTTTATGTTCCCAAACAAGCTTGTTTATTTGCTCGTTTATTTATTAGTGATATTTTCTTATAAAAATATTAAAATAATATCTATGTGTATATTTATTGTTTATTTGTTTTTTTATTATTCATTAACATTGTTCGTGAATATGTTCAATTATATGTTCATGAACATGTTCGATTAAGTTAAATTAACATGTTCTTGAACATTAAACAAACGAACATGAACACATATAATTTTAAATAAACGAACATGAACAAAAAATTTGAAATTCTTAATGAACACAAACTGAACACGAACAAACTTAAAAATAAACAAACGAACATGAACATAGATTTGTTTGTTCAAACTCGGTTTATTTATAGTCTATTTATTTACAATGAACTCATTTAATACAACGAACTCAACTCCATGAGTGTCAAAATAATTACTGTTAATTTATTATATTGTTGATAGGATCAACGATAAATAGAAAGTTATTCTTCTAGGATTTTCATTTTGTTTTGGATAAGAAATTAGAGTTGTGAATATGCTACAAGTTGGTCAACCATGCAGCAGCTCGAACACATGATGAACCGCGAAGTGGCAAGCTGCGAGATGTCTCAGCGAAGTGGTGAATTGCAAAATGATACCGCGAAGTGGTGAAGTGCGAGATGTCTTTGCAGGTGGTAAGATGCAGCTGAAGCCTTGGTGCATGCAGGTTTCACCGTGTTGTATGGCAGACTAGTTTAGTTCATTTGTAACTTAGTTTTGTTATGATTACAGCTTAGTTAGCTGATGCACTAATGCTTAGGTGATGAATGACATGTTTAATTGATTTATTTTGGTGTATAAGTAATATTTTTCAAGTTTCAAGATAGCTTAGTGGAATTTGTTGAGTATTTGGTTATGTATTTGACTTTAAATGTATTGTTTTATTGTTGAATGATGGAACTAACAGATACAAGCTCCTTTGCTGCACGTTTTTGTTTCTTGTTCTCTGTTCTTCTTTGACAATAACATCAATAGAATATAATATTTAGGTGATGGGTGTTTGTGCATTGCTTGCAAAATACAAGTGATGTGGATAGTAGGGATTGTCTGGATCATAATGGTGGCTGGGTTGACCTTGGGGCTGTGGTTGTTGGTGGGATGACCGAAGTTGGTCTTGAACTATCTGTAGCTATGGCTGCGCTTGCGAGTTCTACTCTTGTTCATCTCTATTTGCAGAAATACATGAGTTTTAAAGTGAGCCATGTGATTCATATTCACTGAATTAAATTGTTAAGGGGTAAAGTTTGTGGAGCTTGTTGCGGCGATTTATTTGATGGGCCGAAAATTGCAAGGGAGATGTTATAAAGGTCGGAGAAAGAGAAGGAAATGTGAGAAATGTGAGAAATGTATACTAATAGGAAATGTTCAACTCTTATCATGGGATTTGGAGAGGTATTTAAGGGAGACACTTGCCTCATGGTTTCTCTTAGTTTGTGCATAAACCTCTTCTTAGATCAACTATGTACTTTGATATGACGTAGTTGCAGAGTATATTAACGATGAGTGGCGAAAGTCTGGTTGAGCTTAACTGGATACAATCCAAGCAACTTTTGGTGCTCAAAGCAAGGCAAGGTGAAGTATGTGTAACAAGACCTATGGCAACCTTGAGTTGAAGAAGTCCCATATTTCTAATCATTGCAAAGGATGAAAGACGATTGTGGAATAAGTAGGTTTATTGATAAATTTATCCAAAGCAATTACTACATAAAGAACAGAAAAAGCAAAGATATAATTGGGTACATGTTAAATAAAAACATTAAAAAGAGGCAACTGTTGGCGTTTGAATCGAACAAGACAATTTAGAATCGATTCAAACAAGAATGAATCGAGTTAAAATAACAAACAATCGATTCAAAGAAGTTACAATAAAACAAATGAGAGAAAAAAATGAAAATGAGCCAAAGAATGCAGCTTAACAAATCTGCAAACTGATTTGCACTATCTGCTCTGTCTGTCAATCTTTCATTCATCAAAAGATTACAATATAAGTCATTTGTTTTCACCAAACACACCTAACCCTACTAAACTGCCTAGTAAAAAGTGAAACATAACTTGTACACATTCTACTTAGTTCATTTACAACTAAACACCATAACAAAACAACTAGTAATGAAACTAAAAGCTAAGCAGCACACACATGTGTTGCATGCATGCATAAAGGTTGTAATAGCTACATGCAAGCACTAAACTGAACCATCTGCATGAGTGGTCATCTTCAACAATAACATAATATAACTAGATTACTCTTCGCAAGCATTGAATGATTCCAACATTGTTATCGCTGCGTAGAACTCTAAGTAAGCTACGGAATTCCTTGTAATTTGTTAAATGTATGAAGGAGTTTGTCATCGCTATGAAAAACGGGAGAAAAGATAAGATAAGCGTGAGAGCAGTGTTGACGTTCGACCAAATAGCCGATGGTGATATTACTGTCATGGAGAAAAAGTAGGAAACTCCCAGAAAATAAATCGGGATGAGAAGTAAAGGAGGAAGATTCGAAAGAAGGAATACTGTTAAAACAATGGTAAGCCCAAATGTTATAAAATTGAACGCCCAATACACACTATAGGTGTCGGGAGTCATGATTGTTGTACCAGCTTTTCTTGATTCTTCACCCAAGAGATGTTTGGCCATGGATTTTTTGAAACTATTGGCATCTAACAAGTGAAAAGTAAGGTTTGAGGTGGGGAATGGAGGACTAGTAGAACTGCCATTGTTATCAGCTTGCCAAACACCACCCGTTGGGCTTAAAGATGACTCGTAGATTGCCGTTATAATCAGCGCCGTAACCACCAGCGTTGCGTTGAGCATCTCCCCAGACAAGTCGGTCCTTGCACGAGTTAGCCCTATAGACATTGTTTCAAAAATGTCAACTTTTTTCTTAAAGCGCTTAATCTTGGTGGTGATATAATCTTCGGCACTGTTCCTCGCTTGTCTTTGAACATTTTGTATGATTTCTAGAGCTGTCAAACCTTCTGAGTTCTTAGATTTTACATCAATACGTGGTGATATAGAGGAATTAAACAACAGCTGGAGTTCCTGCGAGATCAGTGTAGAAACAGCTTAATTACATTTTATATGGAACTTAATAATCACTTACCCAATAATTGTGGCCACGAAAAGAATTTTTTATATATACCTGACGTAATTCCTTTTTAGCCGCAATATGCAAGATAGTATTGTCATCGTTGTCTCTCCAATTCACTACTTTTTGTTCCAAGGCAAAGGCTCCTTTACGACTGTTCCTTCGAAGCCACCCAATAAGGAGATTAAAAGCTTCCATCTGATCATTTTTCGAAGCAAGATGTAAGGCAGTCTCATTCAGAACTGTCACATCTTCAATGCATTCAGGGCAAGCTTCAAGTAACTGGATTAACATGTTGGAGTTTCCAATCGTAACTACGTAATGTAAAAGAGTCATCCCTTCCCTTCCTTTGACACGAACCAGATCTTTATAGGTCTTCAACAGCCGCAGCACAAGCTTGATCTGCCCATTTCTCAGTGCCAAATGCATGGGGCTAAACCCATCTCGGTTTAACTTCCTGGCAAATGAAGGCTTCTAGTTCATCATCTCCATTGCGAAATGAATTTGGCCTTCATGTGCAGCTATATGGAGTGGAGTATGGACGAAAGGGATCTCATCGATGCGGTCTAAGACGTACGGATCTTCTTCAATTAGAGCGTAAAAGGCATCAATATTTCCTAATCGAGCTGCTTCACTCAACCTTGGATCGATTCTGATGGCCATTTCTAGTTTTAAGCTGCTAAAGGAGTGGTATTGGAAATGATGAGAGTTGCTAAATACCAACGGCAAATCACCTCGCTACCGATGATTAATAGTTGGAGCACATAATTTTTATAACTTTCTTTTATTTGTTTGCATCGGGGTTCGCTTTAAAATGCTTTAATGTTTTTGGAATCGATGAAAAATCAATTAAGAAATAGAAGGGAGTACAAAATTTATGGCCAGAGCAATGGTTGCACAATGTTTTAAATGGTGAATGAAACGAAAAGAAGATAAGTTAGTAATGGTAGCATAAGACAAAAGCATGCACAAAGCCATAGGAGAGTCAGAAAAAGAACGATAGTTTAATAATTGTTAGAGAAAGACAGATGTAATGTATTTATATAATATATCTTAAAATGGTGAGAAAGGCAATGAATGGGAAATTAAAAAATGTTCACCTCCATGCCGTTTGTTTAATTGCTGCACATGTCCAAGGTTTTTTCATTTCAATACTGTAAATATATATATATATATATATATATCAAAATAAGTGTTTTTTAAAGTTAATTTTTAATGTGTTTTAAGGGTATTATTAGGGATGTTAATAAACAGAATGTTCGATAAATTATTCGTGAACAGTTTGTATAACGTTCATTTATGTTTGTTTACTAAGTTAAATAAATAAGTATAAACAAAATTTTTATATTAGTTTAATAACGAACAAACACGAATAGAAGTGTGTTCGGTTCGTTTATGTTCACAGAATAAGCTCGTTTATTTATTAATGATTTTTTTTATAAAAATATTAAAATAATATTTGTGTGTATGCATTTATTATTTGTTTATTTGTTTATTATTCATTAACATTGTTCGTGAACATGTCCGCTTAAATTAAATGAATACGTTCGTGAACATTAAACAAACGAACATGAATACACATAATTTTATATAAACGAACAAAAACAAAAATTTAAAATTCTTAACGAACACAAACTGAACACGGACAAACTAAAAATAAAATAAACGAACATGAACAGAAATTTATTTGTTCAAGCTCAATTCATTTACAACCCTACCTGAGAGTAGATATCAATTCCTTCCACAAAACTTTCTCCCCTTGCAACACGAGCCTCCTTAATCAAGACAACATAACAACCAATTTAGGATCTTAAATCCCCATAAGGATCATACTTGGCTTGCATGCAGAAGCCATTCAACAACCATTTATAACCTCAAAACTCAAAACAAAACAGATTCGACGGTTAACAGAAAGTCTTTAACCATCTTTCCTTTCCTTAAATTCGTTAGTACAAAGAGATTAAGGAGCTTACCAGCTTAATAAATCCACAGTTGTTCATACGCTAGCATTAGCTTCCTCCCTCCATGCATCCCTCTCCTTAATCTTCCTCACTTGCAACTCCACCCATAAGGACGATAAAGAAAGAAAAGAAAAGAAGAGAATCATCTCGGAGACTAACATCTCTCCATTAAATAATACTCCTTCACACTCTCACCCACCTCAATTATAAATTGTCAGGTGTACATAATCATGTCTCCCACTAAGAAACTATCTAGTTCAGATCCAACCGAATCATGGTTGAAATCCAACTTTCCCTAAACCAGCCCGCTACTTGTTCTTATTTGCAAAAAGAACCCGCCAGATTAGAGAGCCTTTCAATTTAGTACACCAAATTCTTTTTGCTACATACGACCTTATAAATCTGGGTGTGACATTATCTTCATTTAATTCCTGTGAAAAGTACATATACCAGAACATTCGATCGGAAGGATATATACCCCTCTTGCAAAAACATGATGAAAAATCCGACGAGTAGCCATCAAGAAAGACTTGTGAGTTGCCCCATGCTACGTTGAAGTCATACAAGACACCCTGGATGAAATCCAGGAGGGGAAGAGTAAAACCCACCTCTCGAAGAAACAACGAAAGGTAAAATCTTGGCCTCTCACCAGTAGAGTTTGGGCTGAACGCTTCGCTAGCATGATGCGACCCTTCTGGGATACTAAATTCGTACTTGTGATGCTTCCCGAGTAAACCATGACATAATAGTAGATTCTTCATCTCCCGAAGGGTCGTAGAACATTAGTAACTAAGGCTAACAGTAGGCTTGTCACTCCCCCTCTCGGACCTTCTGGAAGCAAAACGATCAAGCTTTTTCAACGTTGTTTTTTGACTCCTCGTCGCCTCTGTCAGCGGAAAACAGCCACCACCACCTCTACCTTGACTTTTTCCAGACCGTTCATCTCCCCTAGCTATTTTTTAGGAAGATGTAAGAAATAACTCTAACAACAAAAAAAATAGCACCACAAGTGAATCGAAGTAAACAAGCCGTTAAAATGTAGAAATCCTTGCATAAAATCAACTAAAGCAAGAAAACAATCAGCAACAGCTGCAAAAATTTCAAAAGAAAAGGAGGCAAAATAACTTCAAAGAAGAAAACCCAGAATATATAGGTCTATTTCCCAAAACACACAGTTTTGAAGAACAACCAACATCCAATGGCTTCTCACCACTTGTTTAAAAAAAGTTGTTGTTCATCATTATCAGGAATCCTAGAAACACAATCCTCAAAGTACATTTATAGTAGAATCTCAAGGGTTTTAATATAATGTTTCACCATAAAACAAAGCCATCACTTGGAGCAACTTGTAAAAGAAAGTTAGTAGGTCAAAGCATCTCAAGGAAGGCCATTTAATAACCCTTTTCTCAACTCTAAGGGGGCGGGGAGACTATTATTATACCTTTACCGCATCAATAAATATGGCAAGCTAGAAAAACGCCTGAGTAGTACGCTTGCCACCAGCAAGACGGGAGGTCAACTGCAAGCTCATCATTTCAGGATGACCATACAAACATCGAGTGGCCTAATTTTTATCGAGAATATAAAGTTATTGGGCACCAAACATTATGTCAAATGAATGATAGGATCTGTCTTGTCATAGATATTTTCGTCCTATCAAATACATCTCCTCATGCATTCTATAATGACAGGTAGATGGCAAGCCCAACATGTTAATGTCATCTTACACGGAATCTCTTGCTTATAAATGCCTCCAAGAACAATGAAGAGGGAATTGACTCTTAAAGAATATTAGGCCTACACTCTTTCTACTACTCTCATCCTTTACATTCTCTTCACTTTCACTCTTTATAACCTACGACGACTTTCATAGTAGCCACCCTACTTCATTGTGAACTCCTTTATTGTACATTATATTAACAAATTTGAATAAATGTTGTATTGTGCTAGTATTTTGCTCTTAGTAGTCTTATATATCGTTGATACGTGAAGATCATTACGTTTTTGTTTTTGACCTGAAAGTCGAAAGATCATTACGTTTACTCAAAAGATTTTATAAACTCGTCCTTGCAATTGCTCTATGAAATCTCTTCTTCACATAGCTAGTTTTAATTTTATAAGAAAATGAAATAATAGAACTGTTGCATAAAATAAATTCATTTTTATCACCTTTCTCCTTGCAATTTCTACTATTTATTCAATCTCTTGTATGTTGCTTGCGGCTACAGTGTGGCTGCGGAGATAAGGTCTAAGCTTGATGAACTGAAGTCAAAACTTGAGAAGGAAAGGTAAAGTATCCTTTTATAATCCAAACTTGGAACAAAATTCTAAGTAATTCTAGCAACTTTTGTATTGAGAAAAATTTGTATGGAACTGTGATTGCATGATAGTTTACTTTATGAGACATCAAAGTTTCAAGAGGTTTATGATAAATTCTGCAAAGAAAAAACTGCCCATTAGCAAGCCTTGAAAGGTGGGTTTTGATGAATTACTACTGGAATATGTTGTAATGCTTTGCATCTTTCATTTGCTGCTGCTGATATGAGAAACATGAACTAGTTTTGTCCTTCTTCTTTGTCCTACAGAATTTGCCTGTTAAAGCTTTCTGATTGCAGTTCTGGTTTGAGGAAGACAAAGAAAGGCTGTTCGGGCGATATGAACAACTGAGTGAGCAATAAAGCAAAAATCTCTTTTTTCATTGAAACCTGATTCTACTAATTTATTAGGGCTAGTTTAGCATTGACTGTAGATATTGATCTCAAAATTTTCCCTCCTTTCCTCCCCTTCTCTTTCATTTTCATGGCAAGTTTCCATGGAAGCCAAACAACTTCTTCAACCACCACCCTTACGCATTCACCAATCTACCACTCAATTATCCTAGCAGGCCCACGTCTCAAACCTCTTCAACAAATCCATGCACGGATCGTCATCACTGGCTTGGGTCGTACCCGATCTCTCATCACCAAATTACTTTCTTTTGCTTACGCCGCCGCTTCACCCATTAGCTACACTCGTCGCCTCTTCTTTTCCATCCCCAAACCAGATACTTTTCTCTTCCATTCTTTAATTACTTTAACCTCTAAATTCAGTTTCCCTCAAGAATCCCTTCTCTACTATCGTCGGATGTTATTAGCCAATATTTCATCTTCAAATTACACATTCTCCGCCGTGATTAAATCTTCTGCCCATTTAATGGCTTTTAGTATAGGTGAAACTATTCATTGTCATGTTTACATTTGTGGGTACGGTTTGGATGCTTATGTTCAAGCTGCTCTTGTGAGTTTCTATGCTAAATCTGGTCATGTGATGATTGCCCGTAAAGTTTTTGATAAAATGCCTGAGAAAACAGTGGTAGCTTGGAATTCGATGATCTCAGGTTATGAGCAGAATGGATTTGGAAAAGAAGCAATTGAGTTGTTTTATTTGATGCAAGATTTGGGAGTTCAACCGGATTCCTCGACATTTGTTAGTTTGTTATCTGCTTGTGCTCAGGTAGGTGCAATTGGTTTAGGCTGTTGGGTGCATGAGTATATTTCTAGAAACTGTTTTGATCTGAATGTGGTGCTTGGTACCGCATTCATTAATATGTATTCGAGATGTGGAAATGTTAGCAAAGCAAGAGAAGTTTTTGATTCAATGGAAGAAAAGAATATTGTTGCTTGGACTGCTATGATTTCAGGGTATGGAATGCATGGTCATGGCAGCCAAGCGATTGAGCTCTTCAATGAAATGAGTTCTGATGGTCCACGACCCAACAATGTTACATTTGTTGCGATCTTGTCGGCTTGTGCTCATGCAGGGCTCGTAGATGAAGGGCGCCAGATATTTACCACCATGAAGCAGGAGTATGGATTGGTGCCATCAGTGGAGCATCAGGTTTGTATGGTGGATATGCTTGGGCGTGCCGGACACTTGAACGAAGCATATCAGTTTATCAAAAACATATCACCTAAAGAGCCAGCTCCGGCAGTCTGGACCGCGATGCTTGGGGCTTGCAAGATGCATAAGTATTTCGATCTTGGAGTAGAAGTGGCAGAGCATCTTTTAAGCATCGAGCCTGAAAATCCAGGGCATTATGTAATGCTTTCAAATATCTATGCATTAGCTGGTAGGATGGATCGTGTGGAAAAGGTCCGAAACATAATGATAAGAAATCGTTTGAAGAAGGAAGTTGGTTATAGCACAATAGATGTTGATCATAAGGTTTATTTATTTAGCATGGGTGACAAGTCCAATCCCGAGACAAATCAAATTTATCTGTATTTAGATGAGTTGATGAGTAGGTGCAGAGAAGCCGGCTATATACCAGCATCTGAATCTGTGATGCATGAGGTGGAAGAAGAGGAGAGGGAACATGCCCTTAGATACCACAGTGAGAAGTTGGCAATAGCATTCGGACTATTAAAAACCGGCCCCGGTGTGGCCATCAGGATTGTCAAGAACCTTCGAATGTGCGAGGACTGTCATACTGCCATCAAATATATCTCAATTATTGCTAATAGAGAGATTAACGTACGTGATAGGCTTCGGTTTCATCATTTTAAAGATGGCTTGTGCTCTTGTCAAGACTATTGGTGACGTACTTTGCCGCTATTGTCTACTATTGCACCCGAAAGGTAATTGATAGCCCCTTCTTTAGGCCCGATCACGGTTTGAAATTTTTTAATTTCTGTTTTTAAACCAAGTTCCATGTCCTAATTTGCGTGTTTAACAAAGATGGTCTTTGAGGAGGAAGTTTCATCGGTGTATCCTGTTCCTATTAGATCTCCACTAGGTTTCCCCAAAGCAAGAATCTTATCAAGCTTTCACTTCTTGTGCCAAGCGTCTTTGTTATTGTTCTCGCAGAATTAAGCTTACACTCTTTTGCCTTCAATTTGCTTTCAGGATCAGTAATCAAGGCCTCTTTCTTTTTCAAAACTAGCAACGTGAACTCCCATGGATTTCATTACCTCACACGCAACATCCTATTTTTCAAGCAAAATATTGTAAGTTTCTTACAGCGTTTTGTGTGGTTGATCATAATTGCTTTCACTGTTGTCTCCATTTTCAAGGTCAATATCAAAAGATGTTGTAATACCAGATATAACACTACCTATCTAAACATTAAAACTAACATAATTGCTAAAATGTTCGTCACCATCCGCATCTTCATCATTCCAGGTGACGGTAAGGGGTTTATTTTTCTTCTTTAGAGTGTTGACATACTCGGCTTGGATATGCCCAAAACCTTCACATCCTTGACAATAAGTCTCGTTGTTCCCTTTTTAACATTGTACCCATTCCTCTTAGAACACTTGTGAAGGGTCATAAGTCATTCACATACCAAATTCAAATTTAAATGTTAAAACTTAAATAACCATTAAAACCTAATACTCTTAAAGTACTAACCCATTAAACTCAAACCTATTAATATTTAAAACCCAAATTGATTTTCATGATATTAATTTTAATTTTTATCATTTAATATATATAAAGCTAATGCTAGCAAAGTAAAGATACATCGGTCATGTAAAAAAATAAATATTGAGTTTATTAAAAAAATGTTTGATTTAATTTTTAATATTTTATAATGAATTTGAATTAGAATTAAAATTAAAAGTGATATGATATAGTAAATTGAATAAAGAAGATAATTGTGTGCAAAAATTAAAAGAAATAAAAGTATAAATACCTCAATTAGAATTTTTTTTTCAACTAAAAAATAATATCAAAAACCAAAAAATCGAACCGAAAAGTTTTTAAGATGTGCAAAAAATATTGAATCAGAAAAACAACTTTTCGATTTAATCGGTTTTCATGTTTGGTTTAATTGATTTATTCGATCAATTTTTAATTTTGACATTTTAAACCGAATAAATTAATTCAATCATAACCATAAGATCATAAGTCATTCGCATACCAAGTTCAAATTTAAAAGTTAAACTTAAATAACCATTACAAGCCCATTAAAATCAAACCTATTAATATTTAAAACCCAAATTGATTTTTATGATATTAATTTTAATTTTTATCATTTAATATATATAAAGCTAATGCTAGCAAAGTAAAGATACATTGGTCATGTAAAAAAAATATTGAATTTATTAAAAAAATGTTTGATTTAATTTTTAATATTTTATAATGAATTTGAAATAGAAATAAAATTAAAAGTGATACGATATAATAAATTGAATAAAAAAGATAATTGTGTGAAAGAATTAAAAAAAAAAGTATAAATACTTCAATTAGAATTTTTTTTAACTAAAAAATAATATAAAAAACCAAAAAATCAAATCGAAAATTTTTATTTGATTTATTCGATTTTACTCCTAAAGCCAATTCAATTTACTCATTTAAGTGATTAATTCGATTGTTGTTATAAAAAATTCAAACCAACCGAATGCACATCCCTACCACCAACTAAAAAACTGAAACATAATAAGTAAGGATTCAGAAACTCAAAATGAATTATCAAAGCGCAACCGATCCAAGCATTGCTTCTTATTTAACAGTCTTATTGTCGGCAAACAATAGTTTTCTACAGTCACAGCACAAGCCTGTTAAGCATAGCTTCCGACAGTAATAAACAAGAAAACATTGCCATCTTTCAGCAAAGCACACCCCAATATGATACATAACTTCCCTTTTAAAGGGATCTCCGTTTTGAGTTCTGGTGAGGAATATTATACAAAACTATTCACATTCTAGCAATTCCGGCTATCATTTTCACGGCAGTGCTTTCACTTCTCCACTCCACGGAATTCACTGCAATTGGTTCCCTGATCAGAAAATGCATCCACAAGCTTTGGGAAAAGCTTGGCTAACATGATTTTGAACCCAGTTGAACTTTCTTTAAGATTTACATTGTGCCCATTTTTACCACATTCAAGAGCAAATCCTACCGGTGCTCCTTCCATGTATACGTTGCAAGCGGAGAGAATAGATTTGGCACGTCTACTAAAGTGCTCCTTCACAAGTGCCTCAAAATGCTGCACCAGTAGAGCAACAGGCATTCAACCAAGAGATGGAATCAGTATTCCATGTAACATTTAGGTAGTAATCAAAGCTGATTATCATTAACTCCATTAATTCAACAAATGCAAATGAGCTGGGAAATTGTTTAAAAGGTGGAATTTTACCTTGGGTGGATTCCGGAGTATATAAAGCATAGACTGGCAGGTTAGGAGGAAAGCATTTTCGTTGTAGCTCACCGAGTTTGTTTCCCCCTCAGCTCTTCCTAATTGTTTATCATATCCAGCCTCATTGAAGTAAGGCTTCTCATTAAGCACAAGAGCCTGGAGGGACAGAAGAACTTGAAGAATTGTGGATTTTCCCGGATTCCATACTTCAATTTCTGAACCTGCCCACGTATTTAGAAGGCTTAAACAAACCTTCCCTGATTCATATAAGTTGGGATTTAGGCGGAGGCCTCCAGAACGGTAGTGCACCAACTGCAAAATTTTGACAAACATAAAAACCACGATGTTCCATTTTCATATATTAACATTTTCATAGTTTACATAAACACCCATATTTTTGCAGGTATCAGTTTCTGCACAGACCATGAATTCAATATCTTAACTTTCTGGCATATGAAGAGATATGAATCAAAAAGGGTAGTACTTTCTTGGCATTATAAACAAATTCCAAAAGCAGCAACTACTAGCTGATTGACTCTTTAAATAGTAACAAAGCTGGAAGTAGAACTTACTGGTGGTTCAAATGGGTAGTCCGAAGGAAGAGAAATGTCAAAAAAGAACAACCCATCATGGTATGGTGTGCCAGGAGCACCAACAAGGGCTGCTCGTAGTAAATCGATCCTTTCCTCGCATACACGGACATATATGGTTTCTGCGCAGGCCAAACATAGTCTCATGAGAAAATAGCAACTGCCTTTAAAATTTAAGCAAAGGTAACAAACAAAATGAAGGCAGTGTATCAATACATGTAACACTTTAAATCATTATGAAGAGTAAGATAAAGTGCTAACCAGGAAGGTTTTTCTCTAGAATACTCCATTCTTGCTGAACCTCCTTCAACCAACTTCTTTTTACCTAGACATAGGCACAATGAAAAAAACTAAAATGATTATCTGGATGGTTGGAGCAACTCAAATGGAACGTTTAGGAGTCATTTAATCATGTTTCGAACCTGAGACACAGCCAACACCTTACTTTCACCGAGAAAGTGATGATCTGAGCAATCACTAACCATATCAAACTGCCTGAATTGATCTGAAGTCTCAGCGGGTTTAGGCATCATACTAACTTTGTTTTCTTCAATCTCTTCAACTTCCTGCCTTATGTTTGTCATTTCAAATATCTGCAACTCACTCATATCTTGTTCACCACAGTGATGGCAAGTTTCAGCCACCTCATTCTCAAGGAGAATGTCATATTCTTTAGCATTGCGAGAAATACAACCGGATGGGTCTTGGCTTATCAGTGAATTGGAACCAAGAGATCCAAGAATGCTAGAAGCAATGCTTGTAAAATATCCAATAGCAGCTTGAGGACGGAAGAAAGAAGTAGGTACCCATGAGAATTTCTCACCACTTTCAATAGCACCATCAAAATTCAACAACTCCTGCGAATCAAATCAAAGCCGTTACTTAGTTTGGTAAGGGACATAGTACAAGATTTGTCATGTATTTGGATGTACATCCACAAACAATAAATGTGAACCTACAGATTGACAGAAAACTTAAGCTCAAAAAATGCAAATGATAATGAGGGAGAGAAAGTTGGATTTACCTTTCCTTTGTGGCTATCAGACTGCTTCTCATGCACAAACATCTCTTGATTAAAAGCCTCAGTATTTTCTTCAAAGAGAACAGGAGTTGTTGCTGAATCTTCATATTTATCAATACGGTAAATTTCATATGGTGCAACCTGTGACAAAGTTTATCGATACATTCAAAGGATGATAGATCAGTGACTGCTAATTGATGAGCTAAAACTAGAATACAGTCTACATAAATGAGTTTCAAGTCCATGGATTCAGATGAAAGATTTAATACTAAATTCAAACTGCAGCATCTGAATCCTGAAATAGGAATATCATCTTAATTTTAAATATGTATGCATATGATTTAAATAATGGAAATAGGATGAATAAGATTCAAACCTTTGTTGTAATACCAGAAGCCCACTTCACCTCCACATCACCTTCATTAAACCCAGTTACAATGCCGATACAGGATAGACAACATGTACTGGGATCGTTGTACTGATCCAGTTTCAAGTTTCTGCCTTTCAAAACAGCTTCCGTGCCAAAACCATTTTCAGAGATTTTGATACATTTATCAGCTTGATCACCATACTGGTTCTGAACCACCTTCTTGAACACGATATCCCCAAAACAGTAAGAATAGTCTGGGTGTTCAACAAGTTCATAAGCACTAGCAGTTTCCTCCACCTGCTTCCCATCAAAACCATTTATTTGATTCACAGCTATAGTTCTCCACTGTACCTTAACTGTGCGTTCTTTTGCATCCATACCACACACCACACCCCATCTTTGACCATTGCCTACGGTTCCCTTTTCCAGGACAAATTGATGAGGCCAAAATTCATGCGTATTTGTGATGCCAACAGGAAGTAAAGTCTGTGAATCTAATCCTAAACCACAAGTACCATCTTGCCACACAACATCAACCATGGTCCTTGTCTTAATGATGATAAAGATCTCTTCCAATCTTGAATCTGGGTTTCCACTTTTAAATCCTTTATCTTGTTTCCAGGAATCCCTAGTTATATGCTGAGTTGATGTGTGAAGAACCTCTTCAGTAGTCCCCCTGCAGTCAGCCAAGGAAAGCATACACCAGTCACCAAGTTGCCAATTTGCATGGGAAAAACATGACAACAAAGTCAAGTCTTTTGCCTTTTGCAAACAAGGAGGAGACGCACTCGATTCATGATCAACGTGAACACAGGAAATCCAATCAACATAGACAAAACCCGCATCCACACCTGAAATGGTTCCTTCGTCCTGATTTCCCCTCCTGGTACCACATAACCATCTAGTTGACCTAGAAACATTTGAAGGCACAACCCTTACCCTTTGTCCTGGATAATATTGATATTGCGGGTCATCAATTAAGTTGGGAGAAACAGGCACAAGCTTCTCATGATCCACAGCAGTGACCTCACACTTAGATCCATCATCAAAGATGATAGAGACACAGTCAACCAGCTTAACTACCCGTCCTATCCAATTTGCATTAACCACAATATCTCCAACTGAAATGGAGTGGATCTTCGAAAGTTGTTTTGAATTTATATTTTTTACGATTTTCCCATGAACATTCTCAAGATTCACAAACATGTTTATTTTGGTTACTCTGCCCATCTGCCCACGTGGATCTGTTACAGAGCGGACACTGTCCCCATGAAGAAATCCCCTCTCAAATGAGAGGAACTCATCTATTTTATCAATACTTTCCTCCAGACTCGACAGAATGGTACGAGCCTGACCGCCATAAAGAAAGTCAACTTCTTCGTGTTCACAACTGCCACTTTCACTAAAACTTTCCCAGTCCGAATCAGTGAGAAAATCCATTGTTTCAGCACCTATGACAAGATGTATTTTAAATTTAGTGAAACATAAATAACGTATGAAGAGAGTTATAATTTAGCAGTTGAGAGACAGAGATGCAGTTAAGCACTTTCAGGCAAGATTCTGACCTCAGTAATAAAAATTATAATGTCTGGTTTAACTATTGCTTTCAAAGAGGATCTCCAGTAGAACAAGATAGCACATGCACCTGCAGCATTCATGGAAGTTTTAGTTTAAAACAGATATGCAATGTGAAACAAATCATCACGTATTTCACCTAATTATAGCAACTGAACTGTTAGTTGATTTTTTTGCGCTAATGCTACAAAGAAATAGAAAAAGATAAAAGAGTAAAGATATATACCAGTAACTCAACTCCTGTCTGTGAAAATAGAAGCTTCCAAGATATGCTGGTCCCACTTAATCTTATGCTCTCAAATCATAATAGATATTGAGATAAAGATGGTAAGTCAATAGTCAATCCCGAAGGAGGATACAGCCAAGGATTTTTTTTATTTTTTATTTTTTATTTTCCTGAGGCAATACAGCCAAGGATACAACTATATTTTTCAGTTGCGAATTGCGGGGTATTTATCATCCAGTTGATTCAACTGTTCGAAAGAGATAGTGAGTAAAATATCCTCGGATATTTTGACTCTAATGCCAAAGGAGATTTGCCCGAAAGGGACTAAGGAGCCAATGAAGGACTCTAATGCCAAAGGAGATTTGCCGAAATGGACAAAGTTTATACTGGAAGCAACTTCCAATGAAGATTCCTCACAGGGGTAATACGAGTTAAACTTGGCAGGTGCCTTATTTGAAGCCGAGGAGTCGATTTACTAGTATGAAAGAAGATCCCTCCAGAAAGAGCTGCAAATGATGATAATAAACACTCTTCTAGTAAATTCACCTGACTGACGTGAACTGTAGAAATTTTTGCCAAAGAAGATTTGCCACCGAAGCTTAAACTTCACGAATCTGGAAGACTTGTTTGTGTCTAACAAAATCTATGATGCTCTGCACCAGATTATAAAGCTGAAGTTTCTGTTTCTTTTTTCCCTACAACACAACAGGATCTGTTCACAAAGAGTTGGACTAGAGTGGATGAACAGATCAGCCTGTCTGTGGAAAGTTGCCTATCAAGAAATTTATCTGAAAGATGGCTTTTCCTTGTCGAAACTCACAACTCCTCTAAGCCATTTAAGATTTCCATGAAACCTTCACGATAACAACAATAAACAGTCCTAAGATTCTTTGATATAAAGGAATTATAAAAGAAGCATCATTCAGTTCCAATAATCACATATTTATGCTTTCATGAAAAAACAAAGGTTCTTGTCTTAATACAAGAGATTAATAACAACATATAAAGGTGAACTGAAGAGACACTTAAATTTTATTATCCATTAGTTAATTTACAGTTTACCTAAAAAGGAATAGCAATGATGAGAAGGATTATATGAAACTATGATCCGACATCATCCCTATGCTTTTGCAACAAGGGAATGACGTGTAATCATAGTTTCATACAATCCTTTCTCAGAGGTAAATGAAAAATCAGATTTTTCTTTCTGATTTTCAGCTTTTTTTAGTTGGTTTTGGGACAGGGACTTAGAATCACAATTTCATACTATTTTTCTCTAACAGTTATACCGACATATAATATTCATCACTGAGATGGACTAATTCATTAAAAGAAATATAATTTCCTAATTAAAATCTTCAAAAAACTTCAGAAAATATTCAACATAATTACATTACTCAATAAAAATCCCATTTATTTTCTAAGTTCGCTACTTTAACAAAGTTTTCTTTGCATACAAATTTAAAAATCCAAAATTCAAATAAAAACATATATTTTTTTTCAAACAAAAAAGAGTTTACTTACAAGTCAAATAAAATATAAACCTAAAGAAGAAGAAGCTCGAATTCCAAAAAGAAAATTCCAGTTCTAAGAGATATACAAGCATTCTATAAAAGAGAAAAATCCAAGAAACAAACAGATTGAAAGAGTTAAAATTACGAAGGAAAGAAATAAAATAATAAGAAATTAGAAAAACTTACCGTTTGCCGCTTCTAAATACGAGTAGAGCCATGAACCCGAATGAAAGAAACGCGACAAATCATAAACTGATACAGCCAGTCAACTCAAACTCAGAAAACGACTTCTAATTTTCTTTACTGTCTTTCCTCGTTGTATCTTTCTCTTTCCACAGGTCCAAACAATATAAACAGAATTTTAAAAATTAAAAAAAAAAGACTGAGAAATTCAGAGAGGTTCGTCTTCTCTCTGAATTCCAACAATCAGGACGCCATTAAGGAGCTGAACAACATATTGGAATACAGTAACAAACAGTAGCAGTCCCTTCTCTTTCCCTCTCAAAAACCGTTTAGGATTTTCGTTGGAAAGAGCTATGGAAGGTTGAAGGAAAGAGTTTTAATGGTGCTTTGCTTTGCCCATTCATTCCACATTCGAAGGAGAAAACATTTTGGTTTATTATTTATGGAAATTAATACAGAAAAAAAATAAAGAGAATATACAGTGGAATCTGAATTATGCTGTACTTTCGCATAACCAAATCTAAGTTACAGTCTAAAATGACATTGTTGCCCCTTGTTGTTTTTCTCATTTCACAATCAACCCGTTATAACCCATTAATTAATTACTAATGCTTACATGGTGGCAGCTGGCAAGTGGCAGCACCAAAGACCTGCCACTCTCTCTCTCCTATTTTCTCGTTAATTACGTAGTTTTTGTAGGTAAATTATATTGGAAGTGGCTTTAAAATATATTATTCTTATTTTAATATGAATTTAGATGAGTAGTATGGTACGATGTATTTAATTTATTTTTGTTTTATGTTACAGTTTTTAATTTTACTGTTATTGTTATTTTTATATTAATCGCAGGTAAATATAATGTCTATCCAAATTTATCCTTAATTATTTTAGTTTTTTTTATCAATTTAATCATTATTATTAAAAAAACTGATCAAAATAATCACTTAATTCTTAAACTCTTAAATTACTTATTGAACCTACAAAAAAGAAATATTTTTTCTTTAAATCCCTTTAAAAATTAAAAATTTTCAAGTTAATCTTTTAAATCCCCATAAAAATTTCATATTAAATAACATTAAAAAAATGCTAGATCTACCGTCCAATATACTTTCGCTACCATACTTACCCACTATCTCCATTTCCTCTTTCGATTTCGACTTTGAGGTAATTTTTTTTTGAATATGTTAGTGTAATTACGTAGTAGTATCTGTTCATATTTTCTTAAATCTTTAACAATACATACACCTTGCACACACAAGTGCTCGAACTCAATTCTTTTAAGATGATTAACATTTTCTTTTACACTGGAACCACTCGTTTAATTCACTGAAATAAATTTTTTAATTACCCATGTTTTCCCATTGATTTGTTTCTCAATTAAATAGTTCAATTGCACCATGATTTATGAAAAGATTATTACTCTTCACCCATAAACTATATGTATTAAGTACACAATAGTTGCATTCCAATTAAATCAAACCAAAAAATTAAAAAGTAATAATATGTACAACTTTTTGTTAACCCAAACAATAAAATCATGATGGAATTTTCTTGTTCAAGTGAAAGACGATGTAGCGAAACAGTGACGACATCATAGAGGGCGGAACTACGGTAAATCGATGTATTTTTCTTTGCCTAAGTATAAAAAATCAAAACTTTGTGGGTATAACAATGATGTTAACTGAAATTTTGTAATTTTTAAAAAGATTAAAAGAATAATTTTCTTTTTTTTTTCCAAGTTCAATCAGCAATCCGTTAATGATTTAATGGTTGAGTGTCATTTTGATCAAATTTTCAAATGGTATGGATTAAATTGATAAAAAAAGTGACCAAAATAAAAATTATGCTATTTTAGGGTGACCTCCAGTGTAGATTACCTTAACTTGTAAATTGAAATTTTCTATTTTATTTTACAAAAAATACTATTAAAATATTTAAATCATAAATTAATCTATTTTTATTATTGATTTTATACTTTATTATATTAAATATTTTATTTTTTAAAATATTAAATCTTTTAATTTGTTCGGTTGAGTTTTAGTTCAGTTGACATTAGTATTGATGTCAGCGTAGGAGTACATGAGTTCAAGCGCACTGAAATTTGTTTAAAAGTTTTGGTAGTTTTAAGCATTATATAAAAATAATAATAATTTATATTAAGAAACTTTTTATTTTAAATAAAAGGGATAATCTTAAAATTTTACATGAACTTTGATTTAATGTGCAATTATATACATGAATTTTGATTTGATGCAGTTATCCACATGAAACTCTAATTGTGGCTCAAATGTATACTTGAAACTTTAATTTTGATTTAATCATATACATTTAAAGAAATAAATACATCAATTTATTTTTATGTTAGATAAATATAATTATTTATGTATGTTATATATAAACATAAAATAATTTTATATCAATAATTGTGCTAATAATTTACAAAAATTGTATCAAATAAAAATTTCATATATAAAATTACATAAAATCAAAATTTATATGTGCAATTACATATTAAACCATAGTTCATGTATAGTTTTGGTATTTATCCCTAAATAAATATTGATTTATATTAGATATTTACGTAAAATTAAACAAAATAAAAAAGATAATGACTTTAATTAAAAAAAAAAGTTAATGACTTACGTCATTGTAGTAGAAATATAAAGAATTAAAGTTCAATTTTTATTATTTTAACTTAAAAATATTAATGATTTATACATATTTGGAATCTGTAATTATTGAAAATATTATATTTTTATTTGTATATAATAATTATAATATATTGAATTATTTAGTATTTTTAAAATTTAATTAATAATGTAAAAATGTAAACATTTATTTCATAAAAAGTATTTTTATTTTTACAATTTTTTTAATTTTTAAATAATATTTTTATGTCCTGTAAAAATATTGTAAAAAACGAACTTTAATATTGTATATTATAAAATTTTTAAAATTTGAATAGTGTATAAAAGTTTTAAAAAGTTTATAAAATAAAAATATATTTAGAAAATTATGATTATTTAGTTGTTTATGGGAACAAAACTTGAAAGAAAAAAAATATTTATGGTTATTTATTATTATTATTATTTTACCCTTCATTTAAATAATAACAATACTTATAAAATTATGGTTATTATTATAAAATTAAGAGAATTATAGTATGAACTTGAGGTGTTCAAACGGTTAATGAACGATTAATCGAACAGAATTAGTATTAATTGAATTAATCGACTTTTTAACCTTTTAACTGTTAATCGAATCAAATTTCTTTTAAAAAAATTAATCGAACAAAAATATTTTGGTTAATTCCAAATTAACCAAAAATTATATGTTATTTTCCCGATATGGAATGGATGATTAGGTGGATGCAAGAGATGTTCCCGATGGGCATCGACTATGCACGAAGGCACAACTTGAAAGTGCCAAATCCCCCATCCAACAAGTACCCACTGATGCAATTCTACAGGCAAACCGAGCACGAGAAAGAGGAGGAGGAGGATGTAGACGAGGATGCCAATGATGAGGATGAAGAAGGAGAAGAATCGACCCACAATTATGACCTCGATGACGTGTTCCAACCAGAACAACCCACAATGAGAGAGGGCAAATTTTGTAGCCCGACCCAATCTGTGGGTAAGAGGGCTACTAAGATCGCTACAGGTTGTGGTAAAGGCAAGGTCATCGCGGGCAATCGACCGACATCTGATCTGATTAATTTTGAGCTTTTATTTTATTTTTGGGATTGTAATATTTAAATTTGGATGAACTATGTTCTTTCTATAGTAGTTTAGTTATATTTTATTTTTTAAATTAAAAAATTGTGTGTTAATTCTATGTAGGAACCTCACACATTAGCTAGCACTACAATTTGGAGCTAAATCGGCATGAGGAGGATCACTCGACTACTTTCGAGGCACTTTCATGAGAAAAACAGGTAGGCTCTTCTCTTATCTTTTGGGTGTACATTAGGGACAATGTGCCAAATAATGTGTGGGGGTAACATAGAATTTTTTTCAAAATTTTTAAATTTTTGTTTCTTGTTTTATTTTCTTTAGTAGTTAATTTTTAATTTTTGTGTGCTTGTTTGTGCTCAAGCTTGTAAAAATACAAGTGATTTGTAAGGAGCATGTAAATAGGATTTTGAGCATAAATTGTAAATTTAGCTTTATAGTAAATGATTTTAGGTTGTTTAATATTAAACTAATTAGTTCACTTTGTTAAATTGTAAATAGGTAAAAGTGTGTTAAGTATGCCAAATGAAAAATAAGTACACAAAAAGCATATATGTTTGTTTGAATTATAGGTTATTAGAATGTTAAAATTTAGTTAATTAAGTCCATGTATCAAATTACTTAGGGATGACCTAAGGCATTGTTTGGTCACCACTAGAGCCAAAAAAACCGACCCTATGCATAAATTCTCTAGTACCTTATTTTGAGCCTAAATCCAATTTCTTGATGAACCTCGAATTAAATTGTAAGCCTAACATATAATCTATTAGCCATTTTCCTTGGTCCCGAAAAATTATATGCATGAACTAAACGTCGGGCCATTGATATTGAAGGTTAGGTACATAAATAAAGGAGGTTTCAAAATAAGAAAAAATTTGTGAGTGAAAGATAAGGAACGATATAGTATAATGAGTACATGGTTCTTGCAAGCTTGTGCCTTAATGAAATTATTGAGTGAACAAGAGCATTGTGAGGGTTAAAAGTAAAGCGGGACTTATAAAAGCATAGATCAGATAAAAGCAAAGTGAGTAAAATGAGAGTTCAATAGAAAATTTGAATAAAAAGAAAAATTTCTACTCATTTTTGCACAAAATTTCGCTAAGTTGATTATACTCACTAATACTATACTGTAATTTAGAAAATGGAGAAAAAATAAAGGCGAGAGAAGTGGATATAAGGTGTTGAGCTAAATGATATAATTGGGGTAGCATTAGGATCAATATAACGTGTCAAACTAATTCCGTGCTTAAACCGTTTTGTAGAGTCAGTTCTTCAATTCCAAACCAACCTAACCCACAGAACGTTACAAGCCGAAAAATCCTATGTGACTTAAGTGATACGACTCATGGATGAAAATTAAATTGAATGTTAATAGTTCTTGCCAGTTGTATTCTTCAAACATAAATGTGTACTTCTGTATTTGTTTAGGTGGAATAATATACTTAAAATTCTTGAATTTGTTTACCTTGTAATCCAGTGAACTTACGTCTTTGATAATGAAAATAGGGAGCCAATTACTTATCGTGCTAGAATTACATGTTTCGTCACATTATCTCATTTATAATGTTCCGAACTAATCTCGTGTATGAAGCATGCTCAAGCACCATTTAGTTGTTTTATTTTCTTATTATTGTGTGTTTTTGTTTTGTTTCTTGAGGATAAGCAACGTGTTAAGTGTGAGAGACTTTGATCTGCCATAATTTGTAGCGAAAAATTAGAGTCTTTCGACACTTAACGAGCTTGTTTTCTAACCGTTTTAAATTAAATTGTTACGTTTTCCGTTTTTAGTAACTTGTGTTTAATTTTAGTAAAATAAGCGTTTTTAGTAAAATAAGCGTTTTTACTCATATTTTGGCAATGTAATGACCTAACGGGCCAATACGGGCTTAGGGAAGGACTAATAAGTCGATTTAGTGTGCAGGGCACTATTTCCAGGCCAAGAATGCGAAGGGAGATGACAACGTCGCGACACTAGCATGTGGTGTCGCAACACCGCACTTCGAAACCAAGAAAGTCACCTATGAAGTACAATGTCGCGACACCGAAGCGACGAAATGCAAAAATAAGTCAATGGTGTTTTCGCCTGCACAACACATTTTATTCAACTTTAGGGCTTGTAATTGACCTAGTTAGGGCAGAACATTTGGCTATAAATATTGGTGTTTAGCCTAAGTTTAGGAGGCTTGCCGAGAGAACCATTTTAGATTAGATTTTTAGGAGTTTATTTTTAGTTTTAGATTTATTTTAATTTAGTCCTTCTATTCAAAAACATTTTTTTTCCTTTGTGCTGACTTGGATTCGATTTGGATCCAAGCTTTCAATTATTTAGTTTTTATTAATTTATTTCTAGTTTTCAATTGCAATCGACATTATCTTCGTAACAATCAAAGGAATTTTGAATTTCACACAAACTCGATATCGAGACGAATCAATTTCTCTATTCCTTTTTGCTATTTAAATATTTGTGTTGCATGTTTAATATGAAATTAGGAAAAATTGCATGTAGATCCATGAGTAGCTAATTTCTTTAGGGAGATTAATGATCGGATGTGGGAATAATTAATGGAAGAATTAGGGTTTGTTTACAAATTAGTTGGCTTAAATAATGCTTGATTAAACCCTAAATTGATGATCCTATGAAGTAATTTAGGTAAATGAGGTCGAAAGAATAGTTTATCGAGTACGTCATAATTTGTTCCGGTTTAAACGACTAGGTCGAAAGATAAGTTGTCTTTTACGATTATTAATTAGTTAGAGGCCAAAAGGTAATAACTGGTTAGTTAATAGTTAATTCATTAAAATCTGAATTCTAAAGTTAATTAGGAACATTGAAGTGAGTTAATCTTCTGCTTGTTTAATTGAGTTAATTTCAATTGTTAATTTGCCTTTCTTAATTTTTATTTAATCTATACTATTTATCAATATTTAATTTTAAGTTAGTTTTCCGTACTATAATTTTAAGTTATTATTGTTTAGTCTTGTTAGTGTATAAAAGAGAACTTTAATTTAATTTAACCTCTTTTGGGTACGATCCTCAGAATTAATTCTTTGAGTGTTTCATTGTAACATTTTACTATATTACAATTCGACTCGTATACTTGCGGACACTGTAGCTTTATTAATTATCTTTTTGCTACAGTATTTTCAGTCCAGACGTTCGCACGTCTAGTGACGGTCACATATTTATAATGAGATCATTGGACAAGCACTTATTAAATAGCTTTTATAATGATATATAATAAGAGAGAGATTAGTCATGATACTTTAGTGGAATGACATAATGACTAAATAATGTTGTAATTAGTAGGCAAAGAGCTGAAACTTAATTATAAATTATTTGAGCCCTATATATATATATTTAATCGGTCCCTCTGCTAACTCAAGATAACCAGAAACAAATTGCATGTAGAACCAACAATATGAATTGAATGAAAACAATGAAGAGAAATAGATCGCATGTATAACCATCCGTAGTTAATGCATTTTCTCGCTAAGTACAAAAGATGACTTAAAAATTAATTGTAGTTCTTCAAATTATTATTTGATTAATTGTAATTAAATAATTGAAGTTCAAAATAAAAATTAAATTAATTAGTCATCATAAATATGTTGAATAAAGTAATTAAATGTATTTTCCTCGTAGATCATAACTTTAACGAAATTAGAATTAAGTTAAGAAAATAATTTAATTGAGAAATAAATTTAATTAATTAAAATAATTGATTAAATAAATAATATTTGAGGAACAGAAAATAAATATTGAGTTGAAAAAATTATAATTGTTGGATAAAAGTCTAGATAACACATATAATTGGACCGTATATATGAAAAACCCAATAAAGTTGTATTACATGCAAGGAGCGACAATCCTATTATTTTCTTATTGGTGTCGCCGCCCCTTATGTCTTCCACTTAGTGTAGAAGTTGTATTTTCTATTAAAATGCTATTATTTAATTAGATTTTATTCGAACAAAACTCTTGTATTCATTTTCTATAAATAGGAACTATGTGTTAAGCTTACACAACACATTATTTATATCGTTATTCTATCAAAAAATGGTGGCAATTTATTTTACAAATTAAATTCTATTTTTTGGGACAAAGACATAATTTCCGATTAAAGAGATAATTAATTTTTCTATTGAAAGTTGATAAAAGTTTTCATTTTGTGCTATTGGTTCATGATTCTTTAAACCCACATTCAAAGCAGGTCGTGGTTTGAGAATAACAGAAAAGCTCGTTTGCTAGAAAGCTGGGATAGACTTAATCGCCTCGTACACAACATAGGTATAATTTCGGTTAAAGTTTATTAATATAAATATCACAAAGGCCTCGGTTTTAAGAAAAAATAATTTTAAACTTCTACTATGTCTAAAAACATTATTTTCTAAACTGATTTTTCTAATATAGAATTTATAGATTGAGTTGAAAAATATACCAGTTATTCATATTTTAAGCGTCGTTACTTTGTCAAAAATGTAACAATTTATTTAGAGAATAATTTATATTTTATTGAGTGCTCAAGTTTTTTATTTTCCCATAGTGAGAATTAATTTTCCTAATAAAAATTAATTAAAATTTTCATTCTGTTCATTTGGCTTGTAAAATTAGCGCCCACACTCTAAGTCAGGGTTTGAAGATAATAAAGAAAATCGTTTGGTAAAAAATCAAGAAACAACCTAGATCGCCTTGCTCAAAGTACATTTACTAAATCGATCTAAGATTTATTACTATAACTACCACAAGACTTGATTTTAATAAAAAAAAAAATTAACTTCCACAATGCATCTAATTTCTTAACTGATTTTTTCAACATTCCCCCGATCTAGATCATTAATGGCCTTGACTTCACTTTGCTACTCTAAGTTACAATGTGAATAAATAATTCGCTACTGTGACGAATCTAGGGAAAATTTTTCATTTAAGTTTTTTATAACTTATAAAATTTTAAATTAATAACTCTCAAATGATAAAAATTTGATTTAAATTTTTAAAAATTATAAAAATATATACCATTAAAATATAATTTAATTACCATCTAAATTTTTTTTTTCTGACTTTACCACTATACTCCACATTGTTTTCTTAACAGAATATGCTGAGTATATAATGTTAGTAAGAAGATTGTGTATTAGTTTAAAAAGAAAAGCTGAACACTGACATTCATTTCTGCAAAATATATAAAAGGTTACAGCCTAGTATCTGCTTTTGGTACTGAAACAACATGTCAGCATTTCTGATTTGCTTTGATTTAAGTAGTGAAACAAGGTCAGTGGGTGTCGAAGATGCACTTCCACCATTTAACTAATGTGTTTTAGAGATTATGAAGATAGCTACAAAGAATAGTGAACTTAGGGTTTTTCTTTTTCTTTTTTCTTCATACCTTATTATCACCCATTTTTCATTATTAAAAAAATAGTATTCTCAGATCTCATATATATTAATACATATAAAAAATAAAAAATTAAATATAAATATCTAAGTATAACACTCGTTCGATTTGATTTTATTTTTCAAATTTCATAATTTTTTTGTTAAATTTATTAATGTAGTATTTTTAAATAAAAATAACTCACTTGATAACTACAAAAATAAATATTGTAAAGAATTTAAATTTAATAAAAGAATTTTAACAAAGTTAACAATTGAGCTTGTATTTTTTAATCCTAAAAATAGAGAGATTAATTATGATGACTAATTCTAAAATTACAAAAAAAACATAAGTACTTATACAATATTTTAACCTTCTTGAAAGGTTTTCTTTATGTAAATCAGTTTTTTAATTTTTATATCCGATTCAAATCAAAATTTATAATTACTCTTTTTAATAATATCGCATTTAAGATTTGAATATAAGTAATTACTTAATAATATTACTTTAGTGTTTTATTTGAGCACGTAATTGATACATTTAAATAGCATTTTGACAAAACTAGAGGCTGATATGAGATGTGAAAGCAATTGGGATTAATTTTTTTTTATTTAATTTGATAACTATACACCAAAATGAAAGGGCAATAACAGCATTTTATGTTCATTTTGTAGGGTATAAATTAACTTAAAAGACAAGTGATTTAAGCACTAACTAAATTGTCTAGTTGGAAAGGCAAATACATTACTAAAAAATAGTATATACTATGCTGAAAATGACAAGTTCCTAATCATCTTTTTCTCTTTTCTCTTTTCACCATTACTATATTTTATACAAATTCCTTTTTTCCCTTTCTTGGTGGACAACAATTTGCCTCTTCTTGTTTTGTTGCACTTTTGGCTGCCTGACCTAAAATGCAATCCTAATTCACCTTCAAATTTAATTAGATTTTTTTAATGGCTTAAATGGTAAAAGGACCCTCCATTGGGTTTTCACATTTCTTTCTTTTCGTTTGGGTTCAGATGGACAGTGCGGTGCAGTGAGTTTAATTTATTTTTTTTGTCTCACATTACAGTTTTTAATCTTACTATCAGGGTTACTTTTACATTAATTATATATAAACGTACCGTCCATCCAAATTCACTTTTTTTAAAAAAAAATTGAGATTTGAAGCTGCTAATGATTTTAGAGTTGGAATATTTGTCAAAGAAAATACATAAATAATTAAGGTGTTTTTTATTTACTTTGTATAGTTCATGAAATTTTATCACTACACTAAATATTTGTTAGTATATTAATATTATTTTTATCAACAATATCAAAGTAAAAGTGGAAGTTTGAAATGATGCACATCATGTCTCCAAAATATAACTTTTATAGGTCAAATTCCATCAACACAGTATTTTGTCAACTTTGCTACCCAATGTTTTCAATTCATGCAGCTGTTGTTTGGTGCTATTGTGTATAGTTATTTGCTTGTCCGTACATGGATATATTTTCAATACTAATTTTTAATCTTTAATTTATATGTCCATATTCTTATTTAAAGATCTTCTCAGGGGATTTTTGAATGAATTACACGGATGGAATCAAACTATTTCTGCTCCTATTAGAGTTTTGCAAATTTTTTTTCGATATTTTTCATATTTATTTTAGAGTTTATATTTTAGATTCATAGTTATCTCTCTTAATAATTTAATCTTTAAATTTTGGACTTACATTTTTTTCTTTGGAAGTACAATGTGTTTTACCATGTATCAACATTTGTTGGTTGCAAATTATCTAAGTGTCAAACACAAAGAAACGTCCCATAAAAGTATGATCAATTTTCCCTTTTTTTCAGAATTATAATACAATTAAAAAATTCTTAAAGAATATTCACATGCCCATATTTGAACATGAGAGAAATAGGAGTATTTAATAAAAAATAAAAAATAAAGATCCGAAGCTACATAGTTTACTTTGGCAGAGACCCTAAGCAGAAAGCACACGATTAGGTAATACAATTAACAATTCAAGTTGCATGGGCCAAAAGAAAATTAGAGAAGATATCGAATCTTCTTCTTTGCTTTTCTACTATTAATGTGTGTGTGCATTCATGATTCGTGAACATGTATTGGTTATGTTTATTCAAATGTAATGAAGTAATGGAGGTGGACTCATTAAAAATATCCTTTAAAAATCCTTTCTTTTCTAGAGAAAATATGACAGAATAAATCAATAGGAAGGGTAAGGAATTTAGTGTTCTTTTAAGTAAAATATTAATTGCGAGTTTTGTAAAAAAAGAAAATAAATGTTGAAAATTTTTTATTCTCGTAAACTTAATTTTAGATTAATCGAAGTTCAATGTAATTTTTGAATACTGAAAGGTCTTAGACCAAAGAAAAATACACTCTTGAGCAATGCCAAGTTGCAAGAAGAGGCTGACCAAGGTTGGCTAAAGTTGGTGAATAATGTTTGATCATCAACCACTGAATTGGTCATAGTGCTGTGAAACTCAACAAAACCTAATAAAACATGGTGGATTATTATTATTCAAACAATACTGCTCTTTCCAGGGACAGAACTTTTAGATATGCCCACAATCAAGTTTTTATGGAAATATATATGCCAATTGACCAATAATTTCACTTATATCTCTTAGGAATAGAAAACATATGTAGGAAAAGGTTTATGTTACAAGAAATACGGATATGTATTTAGTAGATGATATCATTATATTCATATCTAAAAATGTATTAAAAATAAGTGTCAATTTCAAAAAAAGATAAACGAGTTTTAACATAGAAATAATTACTATATTGAAAAAAAAGAGGAATCCAGAATGTTCGAGTTCAACTCTAATTAAACGTGTTCAACAACTATTACAAAATAAAGATTTTTGGGTGGTAAGACATATCCTTAAGGAGGTTAATTTTGTCACGAAAAAAATTACCAAAATGACTCCTGGTAATGTGAAGGGTGTTAACGTGATGACAAATCTCCCAACAAGTTCAAGTGAAGCCATTGATAATGATAAAGCTAGTGGTGCTTTTGATACTATAAATCTAAATTAAATTTTTATGATTTTTTCTTAAAAAAAAAAGGGAAAATATCTATTTTACTAAAAAGAAAAAAAAAGGATGAATAAAACCTTAAACACACAAGTACAAGGTTGGAATATGCTTACCAAGGTAAGCATGTAAAATAAAAGAAATTGGAATGAAGATATATAAATGGGGTCGAGAACTGCTCAAGAATATGATGGAGTGGAGAAATCATCGTCAACAGCATTTACTCATATTTAAAACCCAAAGTGGAAGCAGCTCATACTGTCTTTTTAAACAGTGGCTAGGCTTATTTTGTAGAGATATAGGTGGCAAGTGGCAAGTGGCAAGTGGCAATTGGCAATGAAAAGGGTTTCCACTTAAAAGTCACATTACAAATTAAAATCCATGGCCACCTGCGACCACTAATAAAGCAAAGTAATAATGATAATAATAAAGAAAAACATAGGCATTAGGATTTAAGTTTTCAATTGGAGAATAACCGGAGAAGAGAAAAGAAAATTCATAAAGGTAGAAAGAGTGGGGGCCATCCCACTTTGAGGCTGTCCCAAAGTTCTAGTTGTCTGTAACAACTATCATGCTTCATATCTTTAAATCTGTTGATTTTCTTGGCATTTTCAAACTGTTTCTTCGTTGCCCTTGCTTCTATTACGGATATGAATAATATACAGAGAAAACTCAAACTAGACTCACCCGACTGGACAGGTAACTTGACCCTTAGATATACCTATAAGGCACAAGGAAAAGAGGAAATGGGCTTGGTAGTGTAGAAATTTACGAAAGTGAATATTTTTCATGATCCTAATCAAAACTATCAAGATTTTAAGTGAACCATAAATGGAATATGAATACGGTTGTTGGGCTACTTCCATTGAATCAATGGAGTCGACTATGCTTAAGGATAAGAACATATGATGCAGACAGGATGCTCAGTCACTGTCCCTATCCATATGTTCCAAAATACCCTAAGACATGTCTTAAAGCTAAACACCCCAAAAACACCATTTGAACAAGAAACTAGCAATCCTGTTAACAATGTAATAGAACATGAAAGCAGAAGTTTAATTAAGTGGTACACCCTTGATTTCAATCTCTTCCGACACCTGCCTCATTCGCCTAATCAAAAGAATCTCTTTATGTGAGCTTTATCCAAAAGCTTTACACAGATAGCTGTTGGTCCTTGATATTTTCAACATATATCTAAAGGTGCCTCAAAAGCAAGCAACAATCAATGGCCAAAAAGAACTTCCAAACACGATTAACGAAATAAAAGGCACTATGGGGCCACAATAATAGTTAGACCTTTTTAGATATGGTGCCGCAGTGCCGTGGACCATTTACCTTTTTTCTAAACAAAGAGGTCATAGCAGCGTTCTGGCTGTTGAATCTCACACTAATTGAATTGCACTTTTTAAAGTTTATTACATGAATTGACTAAATTAAGTTCCAAAATCATACTTTTTTGTTCATACTCGATAGTATTAGACCCAGAACCGGGCCTCACAACATGAACCTCTGCTAGTAGCTTGTGCCTTTAGATGGAAAGAAATACTGGGCCAAAGACCCCTACTAAGTTGAAACAGAGAACACTCATCCTGCTAATCGCTATTGCAACAAATGTTAACATTACATCCCACTACACAATCTATCTCAACAACCCCAATTTCAAGCTATATTACTCCAATTGTTCATTTTCTTGTGGCACCCGTGCCTTAACATTTGTGACCAATGAATGTCCCAACATAGGCATGGTGATATAATCTTCCAAGGACCCTCCAAATACTTGGGAATCTTTAAAACATAATGTACATACCCCCGTTGGACAGGTCCGACACACCAAATTTCAGGTAACATAGGTTTCAAGTAAATCCAAGAGATTCAAAGAATATTTTTAAAAGAAAAAATTGTAGGAAATAATTAATCATTATTCCGAATAAAAAAAAATCTGTCAATTAAAAGTTAGCGAACTTACTGGGCTACTTACTACAAAGAAAGGAAGAAGAAATACAATAGCAGAAAAATTTAGCATGGGGCGTATTTCTTTCTCACTTGGTGCAGAAAAGCAAAGGTGAAGAAATCCAATGCTTCACAGGACATCCAAAAAATGTACATTGATCAAATGAAGAATGGGGAGTACAATCATCACTAGTATAAAGATAGCATTACCTCTAGACTCAAAACACAAGCAGCCATTATTTTGCAAAACAAAGCCATGGGGAGAAAATCTCTCTTAAGCTGTAGCAGCAATCTTCTCTGGCTTCTTAACAGCTGCCATTAGTGGCTTCCCATCAGTTTTGATTTCTGGTTTTTCAATTCCTTGTATATCCGTTATTCTCAACTTAGTCAGTTCCTGAAACAAGACAACAACAATCAAGAAATGTTATAAGATCAGGACAAACAAACTATAATGGTTTAGGTAAATGGTCCTTGACAAACCTGTCGATGTCCTTTGGTTCGGCGGTAATTCTTTCGTCTCTTTTTCTTAAAAATAATCACCTTAGCATCTAAAGCCTAACAGAAAAAAATTAAAAATAATATAAATTTAGGTGCACAACATAAAGAGTCAATGATTAAAATAAAAAATAAATGCTCCTGTAGTTATTGTTTATAGCATATCTTCATTGAATGCTCATTGTTTATAAATGATCCACGTAGCAGAATGAAGCTGAGGAAAATGTAGTCCAATTTCTTCACTTGTCTACCCCCGTTGCCTATAAAAAAGGAAGATATTTTTCTCGGGATACAAGGGTAACTTGCCTTTTTCAATTTAGGTAATGGGATGTCACTAAAAATGCAATATGCAATTAAGGGAGAGAAAGATCAGAGTGAAGCTTACATGCTCCTCCACAACGGCATGAACAGCTGCATCTGGGAGTATAGGCCTTCCGATAATTGTTTGTGTAGGTGATCCCAGTAAGAGAACCTTGTTCAATATCAACTGCAATGCACAGCCATAGAAGCATAAGGATTCAATTAAATAGGAGGGGAAAAAGAGGAACAAACATGGATAACTGCAAATAATATTTTCACATAACATATGATAAAGAATCAAATCATCCAAGGCTAGCAGAACTCTCATCAAATTTGATTGCTGAATTGAGAAGTACGGAGGAAAAGAAAACTGCCAATTGTTAATTGAAAAACACAAGCCTTTTTGTACTAAAGCCAATCAAATATTTCATAAACATGATAACTTCTCAACAAGCTCTCATTCTTTACCATTAAGCAAAAATTACATCTAAACCACTCTCTTAGATTTAACATAAACATGATGATAAAGAGCATTTACAAAACTGCACCTCTGTCATTGATTCATTTCTGGAAATATCAGACTATTTGAGATTTCTCTCTAACCCTCTAAGATTTCTTGGATAAGTCTTCTTCCAAAATTGTACAGGACAAATATTACTAACACGACACGGGTCCTATTAAAAATGCAAGCAACTTCCCTATCTAAAAATAAATAAATAGCCTGCAATACTGACCCGTTGTTGTTTAAAAGTTGATGATTTCTTTTAATGCAAGAAACTACTTAAATGAGTCAAAACTCAAAACTTCAGTAATCTTTATTAGCTAACAAATATAGCAAAGGAATTCATCCAACAAAAAACACTGCACAATACAATAAGTAAGATTACCTTTGAAAAAATACTTGCTTGTAAATTTGTAATTCAATTAGATGAGACTCTTCAATGCATATAATATTCATTGACGTAATGTCATCATCAAGCCATTAAAACCCTCCCCAAAAAATACATCAATAGACAATTAAAAGTTGGAATGAAAATAGAGCCGCTATAAACTTTCAATAAGCAGAACAAAAAAACTGTAAATTACCTTGTCATTAACTTCGCAGAATTTCAACCTCTCCGTGAAAATTGAATCCCCGTTGCTCACCTTAAACTGATGTGATCCAATCTTTTTTTCAAAAAAAAAAAAAAGATTTTAATAATGTTCCAAATTTTCGGTTGTTCGAGATGAAACCAAAACCAAAAACTGAATACCTGAACCACTGCGAAAACTGGCTCATAGTCTTTGAATACCCGGTCGGACCGCTGGAGCGGTCCCACTACTTTGTATCCAATAGCGGCGGCCTCAGCTTCCTTCTCCTCAGGCGAGTAGTCTCTAACCACATCCGACGCCATCTCGTCGCTCTCCTCTTCTCCATTGCTGCTCTCTACCATTTCGGCTTCATTCTCGCTCTCGTCGCTTTTGCTGGATGAGAAGTGACGAACGTAGGACCAGCGGGTAAACCATGAGGTTTCCAAATTGGAAGTCGTTATCACCGGATTTGGTTTCGGGGTTAAGGCCTTGACGATGGAGAGTGGCGGCGACTTCTTCAAAGAAATGAGAGCCATGGCGTGGCGGAGAGCTGAGTGGAGGCACCGTCGATGAGCCATTGAAAAGTTGGCGCTGTTTTTTTTAGAGTTCAGGCGATGGGTCGCTAGGGTTTAGCACTTCGGCTAGATGAAAATCGGGGTTTTAGATTTTTTTTTTTTTTTCTTGTGAAAAAAGGGGGAAAAAAATGAGTACCCAAAAATATTTGGGTATGTAAGGAAATTAATTTTTTTAACTCAAAATTATTTTTTAAACACTTACCCTACACTCCATTCCTAAATTGATACAAGTTAATGGTAAACTTCCTAACTGTAATTGATAATTGTATGCCCCCACAACGCTGGGGATTTAAATAATTAACTGAAAAAAATATTTTTGTTTTGATATTATGTACATATATTTTATGATTTATGTTCGGGATCTGTGATTATTTTTTTTACAATATTATTTTTAAAATTTAAATTTATACTCTCTTTAAAAATGTAATGTATCTTACCATTATACCTAACCAATTATTAGTGAAAATAATATTTAATACAAATAATTATCAATTAAAATATCTTTAAAAAATTTTGTAAATTGAAATATTGTTTTATATCTTTTATGAAAATAAATTTGAAATTACATTGAGATAAATTAACAAAATATGAGATAATTTGATATTAAAATTATTATTATATGATAAAATTAAAACATGACACCATTATAAAAATAGATTAATCACGTCATAATATAATTCATAAATAAAATAATAAAATATATTTATCTATATACAATTAATATGTAAACCATATACATGATTCTTGAAAATATTAAATTATGTCAAAAATTAAATATAAAGATAAAGTCTCAAATTTGAGCATAGTATAAGAATTAAAACTAAAATTTAACAATTGTTTTGTAATAAAAAGTAAAAGCATCAAAAATAAAATTGGACCATCATCTTATAATGGAGAAAAAGAACAGTAGAATGAGTGCCCCTCGAGTATCAAATTATGTTAAAAATAAATATAAAGATTAAATTTTAATTTTGTGCGTAACATAAAGATCGAAATTGAAATTTAATCATTATTATATAAATTAAAAATAAAATGGTTGTAATTATAATTTAACTATTATTTTATAATGTAAAAAGTAGGACACATGTCCAGTTGAAATGCCCTAAGGACTTTGTTTCGTATTTAGTTTATAAATATAGATTTAAATTTTGAGCATATTCTAAATTTTAAATTTAAAATTATATCATTCTTTAATCTAAAAAAAAAAAAGAAAGAGAGTTTTTTTTTGGCAAATGTTAAGAAGAAGAAATGGTTTGAACACTACTTTTACATATTGTATAGATTAAAATTTATTATTATACTTTATTTTTATTGATTCACCATTATATTAAAAATACTTTTAAAAAAATCATTGGATTAAAAGTAAATTTACAACCGTACGTTAACTTAATATTCAATATTATTATTTAATTTTTATTTGATTCAATTTTTTATTAAATTTCTCCACTTAAACTTTTTGAATAATTTGAAACAAAAATTAATAAAAATAATATCTTTATAAGTTTGATTTATTAATTAAAATGATTAATTATTAAAATATTTTTATTTCATTAAAAAACTAAAAAAATTTAAATTTCTTAATTTATTAAAAATTCTATTTTAATTCTTTCTTAATAAGTTTTTATAAGTAAATTTATAAATAATTATTTAAATAAAATATTTGAGAGACTTTCTTTTCAATTTGTTTTAAAATCATCTAAACACTAAAAATTAATTTTAAGAATTCAAATTCAACTAGCAAAATTCTATTTTTTACTACGTAACATATTCTCATCGCTAGCAAAATTTTATTAATATCAAAGTTTTATTGTAAATTTTATTTGCATAAAACTAAAGTAACAAATTTGCCTGTATTTTAAAAGCATAATAGCATACTGCCAACAAAACTAAAAGCAAATTTGGTGATTAACCCTTTTTTTTTTTTATCAAAAGTAGAAGTATAACACTTTTTACTCTGTTGGACGGCCAACACATATATGTGATGTTGCACTGACACTTTTTTTGCTCATACAAATTTTTTTTCTTTTGGTTAAAAAAGGGGTTCTTAAGAACCTAAATATGAGCATAGTCATTTACAATAGAATTGTTAATATAACAATTCCTCTCATACTCTAGGCAGGTAGCTACAACACTTGAAGGGTTGCCCAAATACACAATCCATTTAAATTGTCTCGTCCAAGTTTAGCCATCAAATCTACAACATTGTTGACGTCTCTGTAAATATGCTTGAAAGTAAGTTGCTAGTGTTGATTGCACATAATTTGAATTTGCTGAACTTTTGCAACACCATTCATCGACGCATGATTGATGTAAATAATGTGAATTAGAAGTGTGTTATTCTCCCTTCGAATTTGGATACGTGGCAACATAGTGAGCCACCTCAGAAGTATCCAAAAGCAACCCTCCACTCTCTATTGCCTGGGTAGCCATCAAATGACTCACATCCCGAATGGTTTATCCCCATTCAACCCTCGATCTCTTCAAAAAGTTTTGGTCACCCAGTTTCGAAGATAAGTCATTCACCCATGTGAACAGTTTACATGCTCCTTTCAGAAAGGCATTGTCCATTCGTTTTTGTGAATAGGCCACCTACTCCTCAAGACACCCACTTTTCTAGTGTGAACACTCCTCTTAGTGTGAACATGCCTTTTAGGTCACCAAACCATAACTAAACGTAACAACCATGCACCACGATTCAAAAAGAATGACAGAATGAGTCCCATGATGTATATCTTCTCTATAACAATCCAATTTTTAATGGTATCGAAAATGACGGTGTAAAAATCCCATTTTCATAGTCTGAGTTTGTAAATATTAATATTTAATATTTACAAGGCTATTTTTAAATTTTATTAAAGTTTGGTCCAATAAATTTGTCAAATTGATAGTTAATTAAGGTACAGAGACTAAAAAAATTTATTGCTATAAATTTTTAATTGATCAAAGAACCAATTGAGCAATTAAACAACTTATAAATGGTCAAACAGTGGTGATGGATGATAAAATCCACCAACTTCGGCAATCATGCTTAAGGTTTAATTAGTTAATGGTTAATTAAATTAATCTTAATTAGTTTACTTCAATTTAAGTATATAAGTTAAAATAATTAAATAAAAGCAAAGCATTTTCATTTATCTTCTTCTCCATCATCGGAACAATAAAGAAAAATAGGGATTCTAGCAATTCAACTTTCGGCCCCTCAAATTGGTAAGATTTCATGTCTTTTTCTTGTAATTTTTACGTTTTTGAGGTCATGAGTGCTTGCTTTAGCTAGCTCATGTACCAATTTGCAAAACTATTAAAGTTTCCAAAAGTTGTAATTGATGGTTTCTTGAAGAAATTGATATTAAATTGTTATATTTTAAGCTTAGAAGTGGAAAAATGACTAGATTGTAAAGTTTTATTGCTAGTTTTTAAACATAGGGACTAAAGTGTAATTATTTATAGTATAGGGTACTAAAAGGATTTAATTTAGATTGGTTTCGAAATCTAAGCTCAAATTTGAAAGTTATAGCAATTTCGATTTTAGAGACTAAATTGAATAAAATGTAAAACTTTAGAGAATTTAAAAATTAAATTAAATTGGTTCATGCATATTATGGGATGATATAAAAGTGTTTGATGTTGATAAATTAAATTGAATAATTATATAGATCACAAATTGAACCAAATAGGGGATAATCGAGGAAAAGGTAAAATTGCTTATTAGTCCTTGTTTTTTGTTTTGACAAGGTAAGTTCATATGGTATTATTGTATTTAAATTATTATGAATAGGTGTATCTTGGTAGTAATTTGAATTGTTAGCGATTTGGTACAAAATGTGAGATATGTACTAAATTGTAAAGAAATGGTTATATGTGTTAAAGATGCCCAAGTGAACGTAGTAAAGGATAGGATATGATTGGCATGCCAATAGGGTTATATGCGCGCTTGTACGGGATAACTGATTGTACAGAAATCATTATTGACTATATCAGAATCCAACATTTGTTGCGGATCATTAAGTATTATATGTCTCTACGGAGACCTTGGTGTGGTGGAGGGACGTCTTGTTATACGATTACATGAATGATTGCCTACGGGCTTTGCACTTTGGTGCCCTGGTGTGGTGTAGTAACTGTTCGAACAAGCAATCTAATGTGGTATAGTTACTAGTGTATCAAAATCTGTTCACTGGAGTTCATTAGGCTAAATGATTAATGAAAAGTGATAAATTGAAATGAAATGGTATGAGCTTGATATGCAAATGGCTAAATGTTGGATTGATTATGAGAATGGTATTGAAATGTTGATTATAAGTGAATTGAAATGTTACATGTTTGAATTACTATATGATATGGTTATAAGTTAGGCTCACCTTATTGTTATGTGAATTGCCATGTTTAGGCAAACTTACCAAACTAAATAACTTGTAGTGTTTAGTTGTAAGCTAAGGTAAGCTTTTGTTTAATTCCTATTAAAATTTGTGATTTCAATTTCAGAGGGATATGGTTCTCAAATGCATTTTAATTTTCTTCCTAAATGGTTGCATCTGTGGGGTTTGAAGTCTTCTGATCCCTGAGGAAGTTGTTTGTTTCATTGTTAGGGTCTCTTCTTGTAAGGCGGTTTTTTATTAAAAAAATTCTTTAAATAAGTTTGACTTCTCTATCAAAGAAATGGTCACTCCTATGGAAAATGGGTATGCTTGCCTTGCTCTTTGTCTAGTTTAGACTTTAGCTTTATGGGCGTGCTTTTGATGTTGCGTCCAAATCCTTCTGTTTAGGCCTTAACCCACTTGCTATCTTATATCACCTCTTTCTTTATGAATACTATTGGTACTTCGAAAAAAAAATCATATTGTAAAAATATTAAGTTAAATTATTTTTGGTGACTTAACAAGTTACAATTTTGTCATTTAGCTATTTAAAATTTTTTATTTAAGTCATTAGGTTATTAAGTTTGTTTTTTAAACTTCACTAACGAGCTTCAAGCGACGATTCGACGATCAATACGGTAAATCGGTATCCATCAACGAGTAAAAGAACACACCTTAGATCCAAGTTGATCTAAGGGTCAATATCAGAGATCAGAGGAAACGCTGTTTAAATTTTGATTTGCAAATTCATGATATTCAAAGCAAAGAAAGAGAGCTTTCAATTGGAGCAAACAGTACGAACATAGAAAGCAATATAACATCGATTTAACAATTCAGTGACTTAAATGAAAATTTTTGAATAGTTAAATGGTCAAATTGTAATTTTTTAGTTAAATAACCAAAACGAAAACTTAACCATAGTTTAGTGACTAATGGTAGAAATTACCCAAAAATTAATAATAAAAAGGAAGTATGAAAAAAAACGAAATGTTCTGAACATAAATAGCTATGAAAACGAGGTCGTATAAAGCGTAACGTCGTATAATCGAATAAATTGAAATTTCCTTCCCTTTGTGAAAACAGACATCGGTCTGGCTTGCGTCGATCATCAAAGCAATTGTTTCAATCCATCTGTTCCAATTGTGTTTATCTTCTCCATTCCATATCTTCCGTGGCATTTCAATTCCTCAAGTTAGATCAAGCATTTACCTTTTCCTTTCTTCTTCATATCTCTGCCAAAAAAGAAATTTAAATTCTTCAATAGATCTCATACGAAAAAGCAAAACCAAAGGTAATGGCGGGGCTGTTCGGATCGCAATCCTCTACGGTTGCACCCATGATTGTCACCAGCACACCATCCACAGATCTCGCCTTGACTAATTTTGCTTATTGCTCCCCTTCCGATCTTCAAAGCTTCGCCGTCCCTGGCTCCAAACTCTTCCTCGCTAACATCGGGGATGCTTTTGTTCTTTCTGTTTCATATCCTTTTTTTTTTAATTTTTTTACAGTTAAACCACAGTTCGCACGATTTATTGTTGCATTGTTCATAATTTATTGATTGCGTAGCGTAATCTTATACTACACTATTTATATTAATTATTCTTTACTACGCTCATTTTCATGGAATTATGGAATGTAAATTCACGTTTTGGAGATGTAAATTTGTTAATTCTTTCAGTTAATTAGAATCTCATTTTTTTCTTAATGAATTGTTGTCCCCCTTTATTACTAAAAGAAATTGTATATTCATATTCTGAAAACATGTATTTTAGTTTTAAATCTTGCTGTGTTTTTTTTTTTGAACTACTCTTTTCCTTCTTTGCTGTTTTAACTTTATGGCATAACCTTAACTAATAAATACTTCTCATGAAAGCATACGCAATGGATATATTGCTCTAAATGCTATCCATCGTCGCCTTGCAAAAGTTTCTAATGGTGACAATGTATCAGTGAGCAGGTTAGTTAACCTTACCTTTCGAAATTTGGTGGTCAGACACTGTCTAATCAGTAATCACTAACTGATTTTCTATTTTCCTGTCACATGCAGATTTATTCCCCCTGAAGATTTTAACCTTGCATTGCTTAGGGTTGAGCTGGAATTTGTGAAGAAGGGTACTAAAAATGAGCAGGTAGATTTTAATGCAGCATTATATATATATATATATATATATATTAGATGATATTAATTGCTTGGATGGACGGGAGTAGGATTAAAAGCTGTTTGTCATTGTTGTAGGTTGATGCCGTTCTTCTTGCTAACCAGCTTAGAAAGAGGTTTATCAATCAGGTAGCGCTACATGCGGTTTGCCTGTTGTAAAATGCTTGCTTTAATTTTATGGTTGCGTAGTTGGCTAGTCCTTGATTCAGCTAAATTTAGATTTCTTTTCCTTAATTCTCTGTTTTAGAACGAAGGCCATGTTGGAGAAAGTTTGTTTCGAATGTACATGTCAGTGTTTTTGTTGCTCTTATGTTATATCAATTCACACTTGAAAATAATTTGCTTGATGACATTACCAGTTTTCTTGCTCATATCTCATGCAAATTGCTTATTTTGTACTTCCTCTCTTTCCAGGGGCATTAACACATGTAAAATAGATTTCTTCTATCTATTTTTTTTCACTCATATCTCATGTAAAATGTTTGTTTGGTACTTTCCTCTCTTTCCTCAGGCATGCACATCTACAATGGATTGAATGATTTTTGTTGAAGTCATGGAATACTGGTTTCCTTTTGGCAGGTTATGACAGCGGGGCAAAAGGTTACATTTGAGTATCATGGTAATAACTATATTTTCACAATCAGTCAAGCTCAGCTGGAGGGGCAAGCAGCAGCTAATGCTCCTGAAAGGGGAATGCTATCCAGTGATACCTACTTTATCTTTGACGCACAAAACTCAAGTGGAATAAAGGTGATATATTCATATGTTAGTTGTTGCATTTTTATCTTTTAATAGTGTATTGACCAGTGGACATCATTCTCACTCGCAGATATTAGATTTGTATTACATTTACGTTTCAAGATTGTAATTTAATCTTATTATACTCTGACTATTTAATTTCTTTAAAGTACTTGTATCTAACACTTGTGTCCAACATATTCAATGTGGGTATGAGGGTACAATCCTATAAATATATGAAAAAACTTCGAAAAAATTGAGCATACCTGTTTCAAGCTCATAATTGTGTCCATCACTCACCCCTGAGTCTGAATAAACTAGATTTAATCCACTTGATTTGATTAGTTTTAATTCACCGACTTATGTTTTGAAATGCAGGTTGTCAATCAACGTGAAGCTGCTAGTAGTAATATCTTTAGGCACAAAGAGTTTAATCTACAATCACTAGGTATTGGTGGCTTAAGTGCAGAGTTTGCTGATATATTTCGAAGAGCTTTTGCCTCTCGTGTCTTTCCTCCACATGTGACTAACAAGTATGATAACTTAGTCTTTAAAACATACTATTTATATATAAGATACCTATTTATTTGTTCTGACAAGAAAGCTTGAGGCTCTAGGTTGGGGATTAAGCATGTTAAAGGGATGCTACTTTATGGACCTCCTGGTACTGGCAAAACTCTCATGGCTCGCCAAATTGGAAAGATGTTGAATGGAAAGGAACCAAAGGTTTGGTGTTCGTCACCTTTTAATTAACATGATTTATATTATTTTGAGCCAGGCATTCTTTGATCATTTAATTCTGATTATTCATTGTTCAGATGGAATAAAATTTATGTATTTGTCTATGTTTTATCTCAGTATTATGACCTTGAATTGCACATGATAGTTTGTCTGTAGATTATTAGAGATGCTATTTTTTATTTAAGACATGTATGCCATGCTTGACCGAGCATTTTGAAATTGTGCAGTTGTAAGCTGTTTCAGGACACAATGTTGATAAAACTTTTAGTTGGCATGTCAATTGTGTGTCCTTCTATTTGTACATTTTTGTCCATCATGTAGTTTCTGCCTTCTCCATTCTGTTGTTGCTGTTTTGCATCAGAGTTTGTAACTTTCTTTTGGCGGAGTCTGCTTTATAGTGTATTCTTTTGAGGTCGCTTGCTTGCCTTCATGTTTCAGAGATGCTGCATTTGACTTTAATTAACTATTATGTTTGCCTATATGGTGACTAATTACTTAATATTGTAATTGACATAATGCAATATATTCCTTCTTTCTGTATCTATTTAGATTGTTAATGGCCCTGAAGTCCTGAGCAAATTTGTTGGTGAAACTGAGAAGAATGTTAGAGACCTATTTGCAGATGCTGAGAATGATCAAAGGACGCGTGGTAAGAGATATGTGCTTACTAGTTTTAGTTTTTATGTTATTCTTCTAATTTTGTAGTGAAACATCATGTTCTTTGACTTTTCAGGTGATGACAGTGATTTACATGTCATAATTTTTGATGAAATTGATGCTATTTGTAAGGTACAAAACTGCTTTGTATACATCTATTCATCCCTATAGTACTTTTACATGGTTTTATTTGATGTTTCTAATTTCTTTCACATTGTAACTTTCATTACGCAATGTTCTTTAAAATATTGAAATGGTGGATGATAAAATCGTGGCAAAGATTTGGATATTATTTAAGTTCTAGAATCATACTCTGATGTTGATCATGTATGCATTCATCTTTATATGCATGTTGATGTGTTTTAGATGCTAACAAAACCAAGGGAATTTTCATAACAAAAAATATTTCAACTTAGAGACCATGTTTTTTCTTCTGAAGGAATGGGTGATCTGACCTAGTTACGTATAACATCCTTTGACTGTTATGCTGAGTCATTGTAAGATCCCATGCTAATGAGAATCTAGACAATTGAGTTGAGGCTGCTTAGTTGTATATTTGAACATTCTGATATAATATGTGCCTTTATTTTCTTTTTTCTTTTTTTCAGTCAAGAGGCTCAACTAGAGATGGTACTGGAGTTCACGACAGCATTGTGAACCAGCTTCTTACCAAGGTCAGTGATTAGCTCCTGACAATTTTTGTCTTAACAATCACTACTGTTTGTCTCATGCATGTTTATTGGGTTCTTGTTGCTAACTTGTCTTAGTGATATGATTATTTTAACTAAAGCTAATTTACTTTTCAGATAGATGGTGTGGAGTCTCTAAACAATGTTTTGCTTATCGGAATGACCAACAGAAAGGATCTACTTGATGAGGCCCTTATGAGGTTGCTCCCTCCCTCCTCCATTCTCTCTCTCTCTCTTTCTCTCTCTCTTACACACACACACACACAAACACAAACATACACACATGCGCATACAGTCACCAAGCAAACATATTGATCTGTCTACCTCTTTTCCACATTAGCTCATCCTCTATAGTAAAAAGCTTGATTAACACCCATCAATTAGAAACAAAAATTTGGCACATTTTAGTGTTGTAGATTGTGGACATTAAAATTTCGAAGTATACTAAGAGTTACAGCAAATTCTTGGTTCTTATGGAGAATTTGCTGGCCTTTGATTAAGAGTTGTACTTAGGATCTGGAACGAACATGCAGTAAGCTGTTGGCATGTTTTGCTATGTAATTTTTTTGTGTATTTTTTCTGCTTTATGGGCTTTTCAGTTTCTTGATGATTTATTAGTTTGATTACTGTTGAAAATCTGATCTTAATTAAATCTTTGAATCCTTTTCTTCTGTAGGCCAGGACGTTTGGAGGTTCAAGTAGAGATAAGTCTTCCAGATGAGAATGGTCGTTTTCAGATTCTTCAGATCCACACAAACAAGATGAAAGAGAACTCTTTTCTTGCTCCTGATGTTAACCTTCAAGAACTTGGTACGTTTATTAGTAATTTATGATTGTGATATGTATATTCTTCACTGCTATGAAAGAATTAACTATTAAAGTAAGAGTTTAGTTCATTTATTCCACTGTCCATCCACTCAAAAGATATACAGGCTGACAGATCTTGATGATTATTTAAAGTTGTGTTTTACATTTATTTAGTTTTGTTATCAATAGATTTTGTAATATCCTTGAGGGTCCTCTGGATGATTAAACTTGGTAGTAAAATCTTTATTATAATACCTTCTGAATGTACCTGGCTTTGCACTTTATTTTCTAAAGCATATGCACATCATGTTGACAATGATCTTGTTGTTAATCCAGTATTTGAGAAAGCCTTACAAGTTTCTATTTACTTCTTTTATATTCAGCTGCTCGTACAAAGAATTACAGTGGAGCAGAGCTTGAAGGTGTTGTGAAAAGTGCGGTGTCTTTTGCTTTGAATAGACAAGTAAGTATGGATGATCTTACCAAGCCAGTGGATGAAGAGAACATTAAAGTTACAATGGATGATTTTCTCAATGCACTCCTGGAAATTGTTCCTGCGTTTGGAGCTTCAACTGATGACCTTGAACGATGCAGGTGATTCTTTTTGTTCAACTTAGTACAAATTTCAATTCTTTGATTAGAAGATGTTAATTCCATTCTGCTTGAATTTTTATTACTTTTATGTTCTAGTAGTAGGTTTAGAAGGCAATAGTCTTTGCTATGATGCTTCGAGTTAACTTTTGTTGCTTTTAATAATTTTTGAACATTTCTCTTAAGCAAAATAGTGAGCTGTGAGCATCACATGTAGTCTTCTAGGTTCTGCTTTCAGCTGATTGTTAATTTTTTTTTGTTGCTTTTAATAATTTTTAAACATTTCTCTTAAACAAAATAGTGAGCTGTGAGCATCACATGTAGTCTTCTAGGTTCTGCTTTCAGCTGATTGTTAATTTTTTTCTGTTTGTTGCATCCCATTGGTCTATTTTCTTGGTCGACTTGGTTAATTTAACGATAATTGTTTCTGCGTTGGCTTTGGAAACTATGAATATTTATCTTGAACATTGAATTCGCTTTTTGGGGAATTAAAGACTGTTCATTAGAATATTTTCTCTTTTTTTTTTTAGTTTCCTAGTCGTATGACTCATATCCTTCTGTTTTGAGTGGCTTTCCTGAATTATTTCACATAACATAATTTTTAGACTTAATGGCATGGTGGATTGTGGTGACCGGCACAAGCACCTTTATCAAAGAGCCATGCTACTGGTAGAGCAGGTCAAAGTAAGCAAAGGAAGTCCTCTGGTTACTTGTCTTCTAGAAGGATCAAGTGGAAGGTAGGCAGCTGGAATTTCCTTTTGTTTGACATCTTTTAGCTTTAACTTTAACTGAATCTAGGTTGACTTGTACAGTGGCAAAACAGCATTGGCAGCTACTGTTGGCATCGACAGTGATTTCCCATATGTCAAGATAGTAAGCTCCTGACCTGTAGCATGTATAAATATATTGCAACCTTCTATTTGTTGTTAAGATTCTTGTTTTTTTAACCATTATTTTATAGGTCTCCGCTGAATCAATGATCGGTCTTCATGAGAGTACAAAATGTGCTCAGATTGTCAAGGTTTGTGGTGCCCTGAGCCTTAACTCTGGAAGTGATATGAATACTTTTTTCTGAACAAATTATTGCTCTAAACTAGAACTTTGCTTTGTTCTAAGCTGTTTAACATATTCAGTCAACCCTCTCTATAACAGCCTCATTTGTCTATTAAGATTTTGCCTGTTATAGAGAGGTGGCTATTATACACTTATAACAGCATGCTGTAATAGAGAGATAATTGTTGTAAACCTATCATAAAATTCATATTGTGGATTTCTATCAAATGAAGAAAGTGAGAATTATTTTAAAAAGAAAGAAAGTTGGAATCAAATCAACAAAATTAAAAGACATAGAGCAAGTGCATGCATTATTGCTTTTATGCATATTTTATTTTACATTCTTTCACATGCTGATTATGAAGTTCATAAATCTAACAAGTTACATTAATCAATTTGAGTTATTAAATTAAATTAATTAATTTATCATGAGCTATTAAATTTAAGTAATCAATTTATAAGTTTATGATGTTCCAAATTCACACTAGAATATATAACTAGAGAACTTAATAGTTTGTTGAATTGATATATTTAATTCCACTCATTAAAGATTATTTCATTTAATAAAATATGCTTAATAATTTTTTTAATGTGAAATTTAAACATTTGATTGAAATAATATTTTAATTAATAAATTATAATTAATAGGCTTGCTTATATGAAATAGCTATAATTTTACTTAAAATTTTAGACAATATGTTGTTATAGAGAACTAATTTAATAAAGAATGTACTTCATAATTATGAATGTTGCTGTTATAAGTGAAAAGGTGTTATAGAGGGTTAAAATAAAACATAAAAAACCGATTCTACTAGAAACCTAGCTGTTATAGCGGGTGGCTGTTATAGAGAGGGCTGACTTTATAAGAAATTCTGGTTTACGTTTGAAAAATTGATGGCTAGGAATTTTGTGCTTCATGTATCAAACTAGGATAATTTACATTAGAAAAAGTTAGAACACTTTGAATTTAGTGCACTTTGGCAGGTATTTGAGGATGCGTACAAGTCACCCTTGAGCATCATCATCCTTGATGACATAGAAAGGTTGGGGGAATGAGAAACTTATGCTATTCATTTTGACTTGAAATGTGCAATGTTGACAAATAATTGGTTAATTATTGTTGCAGGCTACTGGAGTATGTTGCTATTGGGCCCCGCTTTTCAAATTTAATTTCTCAGACATTGTTGGTCCTTCTCAAACGTCTTCCTCCTAAGGTTTGTCTTTGGTTCTTTCTATGTATTTCAATCAAGTACTAGTAATGGTTACTTGGGAAATATTTAAAACTTTTTCCATTTTAAATAGAAAAAGAGAGAATTGAACTAGGTTAACAATGCTTTCTCCCATTCTCTTGATTGAGAAGTCCCATGCAGCTTACTAGTTAAATCATTAACATTGTAGAAGATCCAATTTGATTCATATGCTAATCGGATCAGTTACCAAAAAAAGTATATTGAGAATCTTGTTTAATCTGAATTAAGTGTATTGTTATTTAGATATTCAAATGCTTTTGTCTTTCAGGGGAAAAAACTTCTGGTGTTTGGGACAACCAGTGAGATTACGTTCTTAGATTCAGTTGGCATTTGTGATGCGTTCTCTGTCACCTACCATCTTCCTACACTGAAGACAGCTGATGCAAAGAAGGTAATAATGTTGTCAATTTTATTGCTTTAAGTCATCTAGGGGTATGATATTTTGCTTTGCTTTCTTCGGCTTGTCAGTGTACATTAGCCTCAATTAGTGTTAATCTCTTTGTTATACCACAATAGCAGAAAAAAACAACATTTAAAGCTGTCATTTTTTATAAAAGCTGCTGACACAACTCTCAAACATGTGGAAGTTTCTTTCGACCAGATAGTTTTATTTTACTATTCTCCTATCATTACTGAATTGCATTGCTAACAATGTTGTCTGATATTTGCGGAGATTTTAAGTAAATATTTCATGTTTGTCTCAAACTCCAAAGCTAAACAACTTAGTATTTCTCTTAGTGAGTTAATTTTTTTTAATCTGCTCTTAATACCTCAGGTTTTGAAACAACTGAACGTATTTGCCGAAGGAGATGTCGATGCAGCTGCAGAAGCTCTGAATGATGTGAGTTTAAGCAATCTGACTGATTTGGTTCATTCATAGGCATATCTTTTCATTTACTCTTTCTCTTTATGTGTAACTAATGTATATAGGAATGTCCATTTGTGCATGAATATGGGGAATGAGCTTTCCAAGTGCCACATCATTATTTCTAGAACCTTGAGCTTTAGATAAAATGAATATCCATGATGAATTTGTAGTTGGGAAATTCACTCTTTCTTTACGCTTATATCTTGTTCTAGGCAATGATTTGAAAGCAAATGAAAATTTGTGGTTATCATACTAACTCATACCTGTTATCTGTTTAGATGCCTATCAAGAAGCTGTATATGTTGATTGAGATGGCAGCACAAGGAGAGCAAGGTGGAGCAGCAGAGGCAATCTACTCAGGGAAGGAAAAGATTAATATATCTCACTTTTATGATTGCCTCCAGGATGTAGTCCGGGTGTAATTCACACGTTTTGTTCATTTCTACAATCTGGTCGTTTTCTCGTACACTCTGCATACATCTTCAATTTTCTACTTGGTTTCTCCATTCCTCTTCCATCAGTTCGCTTTTTTCATATTGTGTTTGACGATTTGTAGACATTGGTTGAAGGTCATGGGAGAACTTATGTTAGAAAGATTTTTTTTCCGGGCCTTTGTTTGCTGCAGCTGCATTTCAGCTTTTGGTAAAATCCCCCCCCTCCCCCACCCTCTGTAAGTCGACGATATAAATTGATTATATATTCTAAAACATTTATCTAATATTTATTATATATATTCTAAAACATTTATGTAAATCTGTTATATTAGATAATCCTAAAGGTGCTTTTGGCCCAATTGATCCAATGCATGAGGTAGGCCTAAAAACAACGCAAAATGAAGTACATTTGTCTTCATCTTCCGTGTTGCATTGAATATATTAGAACTGTAAACATCTGAATGTATATTTCTGTAGAAAAAAAATATAGCTTATATATCTATAACATATATAAGAGAAGAAGAGAGGAAAGCAAAATAGAAAGAAAAAGAGGAGAGGGGGAAAATGAAAAAAAAAATGCTTTTATTTTTACTTTTTGTACATTTGAAGTATTAAATTTATAGGTTACTAATTTGTTTTAGATATTTTTATATATTCATATCATATTCATTTTATATGTTTTACATTGCATTTTAATTGTTTTCCTGTGTTATATTCATATTGTGTTTCCATTATATTTTCTTATAGCATATATACTATTCATAATTTTTTGTAATAATTGAATTTAGGTTCGTTATTTTTTATGTTGTATCAATTTCTAATATTCTATCTTATCCTAACTTATATTTTACAAATGTTATCATAGTTATTCAAGTTTAATTCTATTTTTAATAACATTAAATATTATTACTATATTTAAAGAGTTTATATTCTATTTATAATCTCGATTGTCCGGGAATATTGTTTTTGTTGACGTTTGCACTATTGTTCATTTATCAATATTGATAATTTAATTGGACACTTGAGTGTCTAAACGTTTTTCGAACTTGAGCAAATTTACTACATGATTTGAACAATTGATTAAAATGTCATTGATGTTATTGTATTCGTTGAAATTGTTTTATTGTTACTACAATGTTACCTATAAGACTAGTAAAGCTTGAAATTGTTTATTTCATAAAAATGTTTTTAAAATGTTATTACTTAAATATACATTTTTATCTATTATTTAATATAATTTGAAATTATTTTAATATATAGTTTACAACATATATTAGAGAAGAAAAGAGGAAAACAAAAGAGAGAGGGAGAAAGAGAGAGAGAGAGAGAGAGGAGAGGGGAAAATGAAAAAAAAAATTATTTTTACTTTTTACACATTTGAAGTATTAAAAATTTATTATCATATGTGTATGTATATAGAAAGCACAAATTTAAAATACAAAATATGTGTTCAAAAATAATATCTAACAAATAATGAAATAAATTTTTTTAAACTAATTATTAATAATAACAAATGAAATATATATGATGTTAAAATTTAAAAATTAAATTAAATTGTTAAAATCCCAATCAACAACATTGTTAATATATACAATTGATAGAGATAATAAATGTGCATAATAAAATAAAAATATATATAAAATAAATTCAAAATAAATTTTGGTTAAGTGATAAATTTAAGATTTTACTGATATAATTAGCATGTACTCTCGATGCTTTTTAAAATCGGACTAATGGTCAAATTGATTCAATTGATTCGTATCGATTCTCAATCTAATTAATTCAAAATTACTTTTCAAATTGATCTTCTGACTGGTTCTTGATTCGACCGATTGATCCGATTCAAATAATATTTATGGGTTCATATCCCACTAAGTTTTTTTATTTTGCTTTTTTCTATTATAAAAAATTAAATTATCTTCGAATAATATAATTTATGTTAAATATAATTTAACAATTTTGTAATTTTTAACTTAATTTATGCCTTATTGACTCACTATACCAACTGAAATAGAAACTTATATAATAATATAGATCTTAACTTATATTGTCTAATGTCTAACTAAGAGTGAAGTACTTATCTCATCCTTCAATAATGCTTTAATAGTGAAGAAGAGTTGGATCCTCACTCATAAATGAGGCATATTTCATTATCAATTATTTTTTTCGAAAAATATTTATAATTAGATTCGAATTTTAACTTAAAACTCTTATTAAAGATAAATATTCAATTTAAATTTCATTTCATAAATTATTAGTATTTTAATTTAATAAGAAAGAAGAACAAAAAAATACCAAGAAAGATTTAACAATCAGCATATCATTTCAATCAGAGTGTAAATAAAACACTTTTTCGAATTCTGAATCATACCCAATAATCTTACACTGAATTTCAAAAGAACCCATATTTATCGACTTCACAAAAATATACACCATAATAAATAAAAAAAAACCAAGTATTTAAGAAAATGAAGCAGCAAAGAGGAAAATGTAAAAAAAGAAAAAGAAAAATTGAAATCTAATCATACTTTTCTCTCCAAGAGTAAACCAAAAAGAATACCCAAGAAAAAGCCAACAAAATGTCACCAACCGTCTGTCGAAGCCAATCCCAAGCCAAATCCTCTACTCTTCTCTCGAACCAAAACCTCCACATCGCCACCGATACATGCAAAACCGTGCACCCTTTGGCGAAGAATGATTGGAACTCTCTGTCTTTAACAAAAGAGACCATGAAAAGCAAGAACCCCACGGCGAACAATAGCAGACCCGCGAAGGAATCGGAGGTCCGGATCAAGAGCTGATCGTGTGGAGTGGATCCCAAGAGCTTGGTGGCGGTCTCGATCCCGTGGGTGAATGTGTACATTTCTTTCATGTAAAACATCATGAGTGCGCCGCTTGATAAGGCGATCACCGAGTGGAGGAGACAGATCAGCCTGAAAGCTGATGATGATGTTGACATTCTTTGTGGGGGGCGGGGTTGGGGTTTTTTGTTTGTGTCTGAAAGGGATGATGATCAGTGGTTTGATGAAAAAATAGACATGATTGTAGTGGAAAGAAACCCTAACCCCAAAAGCACATTTTGGGAACTGAATGAAATGAGAAGAAAGCGGAAGATGAATAGGAAAAGGAAAAGGAAGTGATTTTTGGTTAGTTTGAGTTTTATTTAATTTATGATATTTATTATAACAATTATATTATTATTATTATAAACGTTTGATATTAATCGCTAACTTCAGCTTAGCTTACGCCAGTTTGTCGGCCGGATTAGTCCGCGCTTCAATCTCGTTTTCCTTTTTCTCTCTCTTAAATATTTATTTTATATTATTATTTGACATGTAAGCATTTTGTAAGGTTAACTCTAAGTAAAACTTCTTTAATTCGGATTTAGTACTCCCATTTTTATTTTAAAGAATTTAGTGTTTTTATTTTTTAAAATTTAAAAATATAAATCTAATCATTAACATTCTCAAGTTTTACTATTACATTAAATTCATTAAATTGTTATTTTTTGTTACATGATTATTAATTAAGTTTTTTTTTAATTTCAAAATATCATACCAGCAAATTTAAAAGAATAATTTAAAGTAAAATTAACAATTGGACTTGAATTTTAAAGTCTGTAAACTATATGATTAAATTTCATGAAATAAGAGTTCAGGGACTAAATTCCAATTTTACAAAAAGTATAAGAACCCGTAGTATTTTTAACCATTTTATAACCAGAGTTTAGATGATAAATGGGTTTCTAGAAATATGTTTAATTACAAAATATTAAATCTTTTGGTGGTGTTTGGTAACTAGAATTTTAAAATTTGGATTTTGATTTTAGAAATAGTATAATTTCTCAAATCAATGGATGTCTTAGATGCTTATGTAGTAATGAATTTTAAAAATATTTAAAAATATTTTTAGATTTGATAAATCCATGTTTTTTGTACTTTTCTACTATGTATTTGAGTTAATTGCATCAAACATTCCTAAATTGTAAACCTCATTCTAAATTGATCTCAAACTTCAAAACGTTTTAATTACATCTCTAAACTATCAATATTATATCAATCAAGTCCTTTCATTATTAAAATAATTAATTTAACCATTAAATTACATGACAAATCTTATGCAACTGAATTTAAAATGAAAATTTTAAAGATGTGGAATGTTATTGCATAATTTTTAAAAGTAAAACTAAAAAAAATAGAATAAACGATAAATCTTCTTAAAAACTTCGAAAACCCCAGAACTAATATTTTTAAAACATCTATTTTTTTTACAATATTCATTTTTCTTAATCTTTTTCATTTTAAATTATGTCACATAAGATCTAATATATCATTTAATAGTTAAATTAATAATTTTAGTAACAAAAAGACCTAGTTGGTACAATCTCGTTAATTTACGAATTAATTAGAATGACGTGAAATTTAGGGGAAAAATTAGAATAAAGATCATAGTTTTGAAATGTTTGGAGAAATTAACTCTATATATTATATTGAATCTCGACTTTGTTCATAATATATGCATCTCATTCTTACCATTTTTACATATTATATATTTTATTTCGAAACATAAATCTTTTAAAGGTTTAATTTTGTCTCTAGTCCCTATATTCTTTAGATTTTTTTTTAAATTAGTCCATTCACTTTTAATTTCAAACATATAGTCCCTATACTTATCAAATTTAAAAATTATAATTCAATTGCTAACTGTGTTAACTAATGTTTGCTAAATTTAAATGTGTTAGAAATTGGACTTTAAATTTTAAATCAAACATTTTAAAATTAAAACACCAAAAATTCATTAAGGTATTTATCATTCAACTAAAACTTTTTTTTATTATTATTTTTATTTTTTAAGGTATTTATCGGAGCGAGTTCGATAATTAATCTTCCGCATTTTGTAAGCCCGTTAAAGAGTGGATGTCAATTAAAAAATCAAACTCAAATTAAAACTTTATCTTAAAATATTTGGTACATTATACTTTTATTAATAATATTATATCAGTTCCATCAATTGTATATATTGATAATGTTAAATTGAGTTGATGTCATAAATTAACTCGACATCAATTCAAGATTGAAGACAATACAATAATAAATAATATATTCTTAATTTGATGTATTTACGTGTTTAAAATTTGTCTTAATCACAATTTAATTTTTTTTCATTTTAATATCATACATATTACTTATATTGTTATTAATCAATTAATTTCAAACCATATATTTCATTATTTACTATGTTATTTTTAAATAAGTCCTTATGTTTTAAATACATAATTTTCACACGTATATGAATGCGATAAAATATTTAATAGAATATAATATAATTAATAAATATAGTGAATACAGTATTTAGTATTTTAAAATCCGTTTTTATTCTTATAGAATAATGCAAACGAAAAAATTAGCTCATATAACTGATAAAAGTTAGAAAATCTCAAACCTGTCAACATTCATATAAACGAATAAGCGAAATTCAAAATACTTGGTGGTTGGAACTTTTGAGAATGTCGAAATCATGGTTGTTGCGGCAGTTGCTTTAATTCGACAAAATCTGGAAATTAGAATCCAGATCCTTCTTAAATTAGATTTTTTTTTCTTTTTCATCAAGGGTTGTTTGTGTAGCACCGGGTAATTATAAACTGTAATTATTACAATAATAATTACACTTTCTTTAATAATAAATTATTTTAATTTTTTAGATATATTTACTTTATAAAGTAATTATATCATAATTCTTTATGTTATGTTTGGTGGGTTTTTTACAAAATTAATACAAAAAATAATTAAAAACTAAAATAATACATTTCCTCCATTATTTATCAAAATGATAGATATGAGGGAGTGATGTCTCTCAGATGGGCGGTATTATTTTAAAAATTTGATACAATAAATTAATAGGTGGTGTCTACTTGACAGGCAGCATTGACTATCTCATTTATCTACTCAAATCTAGTTCATATCATTATATTCTTCAAAAATTATGAATGTAATCAACTTAGAGGTGTTTATGGATTAAATTTGGGAAGCTTGAGTTTATATTTTTCAACTCCAAGACCGTTTTATTATTTATAAATAATAAAATTGTAAAAAATAAGATAAATATTTTTATGTTTATATTTTAATAAAAATAAATTTTTATTATTTTTAAATAATGAAATGGATCTTTTGGGTGAGTTGGGTTCAGTTTGAAATTTTTTAAAACCGAGACTTGATCCAATCCATAAACACCTCTAAGTGAAAGGATATTTATTAAATTAATATAGATATAACATAACATAATTTTATTTTTTTACGGTTAATTCCAGCAAATCTCTTTAATTGATATAATACTGATACTTTGAGAACTTAATTTAAATATTTTAAAATTGAAGGACTAAGCATAATTTAAGTACGGACTGATGCCGCCTACACCATAGACACCACCCAAAAATTTTAAAATTTTCCGTTTTCGACTCGTATGACTCGTATTTTTTCTGTACAAAACATGGGTGCTGCCTATCTAGGAGGTACCACTTAATATTTTATATTTTTTTAATTTTTTAATATAAGAAAATAATAATAAAAACATGTGTCAGATTTTTAAAGTGGTGCCGCCTATTTAAGAGGCATCACTCCTCCATATATACCATTTTGGTAAATAATGGGAGGAGTGTATTATTTTGGTTTTTAATTTTTTTTTTTGTATTAATCTTGTAAAAAAACCCATGTTCGGTAGTGTTGAATTTAGTGCTGTTCAATAAAAGTATCGATTAAGGTAAAAGTTATTATTCTCACTAAGTTCCTGTAAACTTATTTGTGTTATATCTTATGTTACATGTTTGATGATGTGAGTTTGCTTTCTCTAATGGAGTGGTGTATCAGGTCATTATGTATACAAAGTAAATTTGGTAATGTATTAAAAATCAGTAGTATTACAAAGAAGTTTATATCTAGGATAATTGTAATAAAATATGATATTAGGTGAAAAGCTTTTGTAATTAAATTCTCTATTTATTCTTGTATTTATAATTGATGTTTATGTGTTCAATTAAATTTCTAAGAGGTAGAGATGTAAATAATTGTAATTTGTAATAACAACTTAAATTTTATGCCAGTATTCACGTGATAACACTCAAGATCTGGATTCAGCGAATCGGATCAGGTTGAGAGCATTACAGTTCGATTGGAGGTCGATTAATGATTTTTTAAAATTTCGGTTATCGATTAATTCGATTCAAAACCTGATAATTAATCGAATTAATCAATTAACTGAAATATTTATTGTTTTCAAGACTTATTTAGTGTTCCTAATGGCTTATTTTTTATTTTCACCTCTATTTACAATTTTTTGAATTATTAAATAAAAGAAAATGAACATTAACAATGTATTTTTTTTATATGTTTTATACTTATTTTAATCAAAAGAGAAAAATATATAAATTTCGATTAATTTGTTTAATCGATCGAAACATTTCGGTTCGGTTAATGTATTTGCAAAAAAAAAAACTTCAATTCCATTAACTGTTAAATATTTTTACATTTCGAGTAATTCAATTAGTAGTAATTTGGTTTGAGTATTAACTGAATCGACCGTTTGAGCACCCCTACCAGAATGTATCAATACCCAAAGCTTGGGTATTTGTACCAATATCTCTTGTTTTCCTAATTTAGGTATCAATACTTGGGCATAAGGTTTCAATACAGAGTTTAGGTATTAAGTGATGGAGCCAGAAAATTATTTTTGGGGAATCGGAATTAAATTATATATTTTTACGGTAGTAAAAATGCAATTTCACTATTTTAATAGTCTATACTTTTATAATTTTTAAAGGATTAAATTACAATTTTATCTTTTTTGGAGACCAAAATACAATTTTATCGTTACTAATTTAAAATTTTATAAATTATAAAGGATATAAAATCCATCAAACATCAACACTAACATTCACTATTTGACATAACATCTCACCATATACAGCCAAACATATAATTGTTACACCAAGATTACCTTATGTAAGCACAAGATGTAAGTGGCAACCCTAGTTATGAGCATCCCATTCAACTCTAAGTGCTACCCAAACATAACAACAAAAGAGATTACATCTAAAGAGAGGTTGTGACTTTGAAGAGCCATTGCAACTTTTCACAAACACCGTTGCTTGAAATTTAGCTACAACCTCAACGTTAAGAGCTCAATAGCGCTCAAATGAACACTATATGAGTCATTAAGCTTAGGGTAAATTATAAAAATAGTCACTTTTATTTGCCTTAGATTACATTTTAGTCATTTATGTTTGAAATATTACGTTGTAGTCACTTATGTTAGTATTTTGTTACGAAGTGATCACTGTACCGTTAAGTTCCGTTATCTCCCTAACGACAATCTTACGTGCCAGTCCAACTAGATTTTAAGTGCCAACTTGAATTTCCAAATGGGATGAGAATAAATCTTTAATTAAATAAATTTAATTAATTAAAATTTTTAAACCCTAAATCTTAACTGAAAAATTCTAAATCCATTTCCACACACCTCTCTTCGTCTTCATTTTCATCTTCTTCCTTTTTTTATTTCAATATCTTTAGTTACAAATCTGTCTCAAAGCTTGAATCTTTAAAATCCATTAACCCAAAGATTCAATATCTTCTTCCCGTTAAAGTTTATTTGGGTTAATGGGTTTCAAATATTCAAGTTTTGAGACAGATTTGTAATTAAAAATGCTGGAATAAAAAAGAAAGAAGATGAAGAAAACAAGTGTGTGAAAATGGGTTTAGGGTTTTTTTAGCTAAGATTTAGGTTTAAAAATTTTAATTAATTAAATTTATTTAATTAAAAATTTATTCTCATCTCATTTGAAAATCCAAGTTGGTACTTAAAATCTAGTTGGACTGTCACGTAGGATTTCCATTAAGGAGATAACGGAACTTAACGGCACAATGATCACTTCGTAAAAAAATACTAACATAAGTGACTACAACGTAACATTTCAAACATAAGTGACTAAAATGTAACCTGAGGCAAACAAAAGTGACTATTTTTTTAGTTTAGCCTTAAACTTAATCTGATTCACATTAAATCTAAGTTACATCGGACTCAATCCATGTACACGAAATATTTTGGCATGATATAAAAAGCTAGCTGAAGAGGGCATAAATACAAATACAAAAATGGTAAAGAAAAGTGAAAACTAGAACAAGGGGTAGATGAATACCCATGTGAATTCTGATTGATTTTTGTTAAAATTTTAGTCCCAATACAATGAAACAGCAAAATGGCTGACCCTTTTCATATAATATATATATAAAACTATGTTTAATATGTATATATACAACAAAAAATGGATCAAAATAGACAATTGCCAAAAGTTAGATAGCAGCCAAAAAGGTGAAAGAAATTGGAATGACTGTAGTTGTTCTGGAACAAAACTTACAACACTCTTTGCATCGTCTTCCAACCTGAGATGAACGTTTCTGAAAGTCGAAGAGGCAAAAAGTAGGGTAGCTGGACTCAACAACACTTCAACTCAAAATACTTTCCTTGCTGACTTTGTGTTGACGCCTAGAACCGGACCTCCTATCTCTTCCACGTCTAGGTAAGACCTTCCGGAATGGAGCTTTTAGAATAATATTTTCACCTGAAGTTTCAACTGTGAATTTCCCAGGTGATTTGTTGGCCGAACGTAGCGGTTGAGGTGGAGGGTAAACAGCAGGAGGAGCCAAATGCGCTAGAACATCCTTATGGTATTTCTGCAAATAACAAATAATGCAATAAGAAAAGTAGGTTTGCTTGAAGATTTTGCTCAATTTGAAATTTGGTGATAAGATTCCGGGTTCTAGTAAGTCCGAACAGGGTATGCAGAAGAACAGAAACAAGTCCAAAACATGGTCTTATCAATAGTGAGGTAAGACTAGGAAACACTAGAAGGTTTGGCGAGTCGACAAGCACCCGAAATTTCGGATATTTAATAAGGATTCAATTTATGGCAGTAATTATGCATCAAGAAGATAACAACAAACAAATAAATTTTGGTTCAATAGGCACTTATCCTTGGTTATAATTGAAAGTTCAGAAAACAAAAAAGAATTCATTTGTTAAATTTCCAGCATTAAATCACTTAACCATATTACTGAAAAAATGAATACCTGAACGACAAAGTTACGCCTTTCACAGTCCAAGAACATATTCAAAGTCCAATTTGTCTTCGCCGCAATCTTATCCCTCACTGTCGAAAAACTAATTTGGTCTCTCGAAGTAAAAAGGTCGACTTCATTGAACCAAAGACAAGTAAAGAGGTTGCTCACAGGAACATGTTCCCTTATTATTACACAACCTTCAGGAACATCTGTAGAGCCAGCCATTAAAGCAAACATTCATTAAAGTAAATGAAACACAATCAAACACGATAAATACGAGCAAGTATCTCACACTGTACCACTTGTTATAGGAAGTTTAGCTTCAGAATATGGTGTCAAACCCTCCTTTTTATAAAAATCGACCTGAAAATCGATGGAGGCATTATCATATTTGCCTGCAGCTTTATTTGCCTCGGCTTCATCAAAAACATCAAAGCGTTTATAATGCCTAGAGATTGCAAATGTAGCATTTTTTCTCCACAAGAACCTGTAAGGAACACTTAAAACAGTTAGTATTAACAAACATCAGGCCAAAACTTCGATCATCGCAGTATTTGTGAGAGTAATCACAAAATGTAACTCCAACAAAATCTGGATAGAATTCTGAAGTACCTCTCAAGAATTTGATAAGGATCAACAACGAGCTCGAGTTTTCCATCAATCCATAAAGAAAAACGAGCATTTGGAAATAGCCTGTGTGTTAGAAGCTTTGGGATCTGTAACAAGCATAACACGAGTCAAAAGGTATCAAGTTGATGCGTTATCTCAATTTCTTTTTCTTTGTCTGATACTCATCGAAGGAATCAAGTAATGAGGATAATATTCATTGTAATCTACTAAAATCTATTCATTGTAATCTACTAAAATCTCGGTTTCTCTAATTCTGATCTAAACTCGAATGACATGTGTGTATTTTGAACATTTACCTTTCCATTGCGCCTTCCATCAGTGTATGGAAGATTATGGGCAACAACAATTCTCCATACTCCGATCTTCTTGCTATCATCCAAACCACCATTCAGTTTCAAATCAGCCTCTGTTTCTTCATCAACAAACATGTAGAAGCAGATAGTTTGCTTGGAATATTCGCTAATTTTCTTTGGCTGTTGTATGATATCGAAAGCTCCTGAAAACAAATCAGGTTATTCAATAAAAATGCATTTGACCCTGACATAGAAACTGAACAATAAGATAACATATAGTACAGTTTCAGATACCAAATATCGCTGATGCAACGACCACTCCATGACATTGCTCCATCTCGAGAAGATCATCATCGTCGATGTCGAATCCTGTCCCACGGCCAGGTTTGCTTCCTTTGACAAATCTGGCAAATGTACAATACACATGGATCAAATGTACTAAATTAGCAAACTAGCAATATGATTCAAAAGATAAAAGAATACCAAACCACATTCACTTTTAAACCCTAAAACAAAAAACAAAAAAAGAGTAAACCATACCCACAACGCACATTCATCAACTCTCTTATGTCATATGAATCATCCCGTTGCTTCAAAGTAGGATACCCACCAAAGTCTGAACCTCCAAATTCGTTGTCTTTATTTAAATTTTCCTCATAAATATATGTTAAATTCTTAAGAATCGGAGAAAATGATGGGACTTTAGGCATCAAAGCAATAGCTTCTTCCACACGAAGGTAACATACAGGACAAGCTGAATCATCATAAACAAGCGAGAAAACTCAAAAAAACTAATCTCAATAAGAGGGCATGAAACTAGCAATGTCAAAATACTAAATAAAAAGCTTACGACGTGGTCCTGTTCTTTTTCTGTCTGCCGGTGGAGGGGGTAAACTGAAAGTGTGGCATGGATGCCCCGGAGGAAGAGTGTAGCCGAGAAAATATGAAGGAGGAGGAGGAGGCATTACTCTAACTTCAGTTCCTTCAACACTGTCACTGGCAACTAAAGATGTCCAATTGTCTATTTTGACACTTTGCACTTCATATATCAGGGGAAATCCAGAATTATTAATCGGTAAGCTATCGTTCACCTTACGAACATTGTCACTATCCTGGTATTCACCTGTAAACATCCCCACAATCCCTTTGAATTAGCAGCTACAAGTCCAAAACTCAAAAGAGCCCTTAAGTAAGATCTAACATTCATCCAAGTTTGAAAAGAAAGAAAAGTCATTCAATTGAACATCATTTCCATCAACGAAAAGTGGGCAGGCACTAAATTCTCAGCTCAATTTAGTTCAGTGAGCAAACATCTAGACGCCTAATTCTTAATTCAAACACACTAAACCAAACTTCACAAATAAAATCCAAGTCCGACCACAAGGTAAATACAGTATTCAAATTATCAGAGCTTGATTTCTAAAATTCACTAACAACAATCCAATAATGAAGAGAAGCAAAGAGGAAAAAAAGGAACCAACCTTTGCCAACATACACGACCCAAACAAAAACGGCAGCAGAGATTACAGAAAGGAGCAACATTCCAACCTTTTTACGCCCAGCAAGCTTACAGATCCAATGAACCAATGTCTCCTTTTCCTTCAAAACTTTAGAAGGCTTACTTCTTGTTGCTAAAGGCACTTGAATTGGCAACAAAACACTGTTTTGAAGCTGTTTATCCAAAGAACCATAACTCCCAGAACGAATCCCCAATGACCCTCCAGTCATTGTCTCTCTTTAACAACAACAACCCCAATTCACTCCTCTCATCAATCTTTACATAAATCAAGCCAAAACGAACAAACAAACAAAAAAGCTATACCTTCATTACTTAGAAAACAATTACACAACTCAAAAAAAAAAAAAAACAGAACAAGCCGCCAAATCTTGGGGCGGCGCCACTCAAATTGAAGTCAAATGCAGTTAGACGATCAAAAAGGAGAGTAAATCTGGGATTTCCAGTTTTTGATAGGTTGCCAAAGGTTTTGTGCAATCAAGGGAAGCGGGTTTTTCGATCAAATCTTACAACACAATTTTCGAGTTAATAATAATATCTTTCTTATTACAACCTCTTTTTTTCTTTTTTTTTTTGATATAGCTATATTAAATATGACCAATTTTATGACATGAATGTGACTAAATCCTAAAGGTCAATCTGCCCTGAGCGTATGATGTCCAATAATCAGACGGTGGCGGCTTGTAGTTGGATTTTATAATTTTGTAATAAAATAAACCCTAATGTACCCTAAAACTTCAGAATGACATATGTCAAAAGAATTTTAAAGATCGTAAATAATTGGTTAATATAATTTCTTTTGCCGGTTGGATGAAGAACATAAGACAGCTCTTTCTTAACAAAAAAAATGTAAACTAAATTTTAATTTATTTTTCTTCCCATTTTTAATTCTTTATTCCATTAATTCGAATAATATAGTCTCAACCAATCATCATTAACTTTATTTTTGTTAACTGTATTAATAAACTATAATAAGGTTTCAAGCCTTACTTTAAAATATAAAATTCCTTTTTAAAGCAAGAGTATGTATAATTATATATTATGTAATATTTATGTTATGCTTCAATCATGTTTAGGGTTTTTTTAAAAAAACAAAATAGTTAAATTATTATTTAAAGAATGCAATAATTGAAACTTAATGTATTACTTAATATAATAAGTATAAATGATGCCATTAAAACACTCTACCAAAATTTTTAATAATACAAACTACCGTCCCATGTGAAAATTGATCTTCTTCAATAAAGAGCTTGATATTATTAAATATATTCGATGAAAGAATAATATTAATTAGTTTTTGTATATGAATAATATAATTACTTTAAAAAATAAAAAAAATGAATAAATTTAGACAAATCTTTTTGATGGGGAAGTTTGAGTAGGCAATGTCATCCCACTACTATTTATTCATTCATTATTTTATTTTTACAGATATTGAAAATGGGTTCAAATTTCTTTTCAAAGTTTCACCATCGATATAATTTGAAATGACACGAATGAATTTTGCTGAAGTTTATATATTTAATTGAATTAAAATTTCTCCCTCTCTCATGGTTATATATTTACATTATTCTATTTCTTTAATGATGTTCATATTAATTATAACAAAAAGGAAAAAAACATATTAACATAAAAGAATAAAATATGTATATTCTTTTTTTACCTTAAAAGAAAACTATGAAATGCCCAGAGACTGGTTAGGTATATGTAATAAAATGCAAAAAAATTAATATAAAGAATAGAATATGTATATTCCTTTTTGGCTTAGAAGAAAACTATTAGTATTACCTTTCAAAAAAGAAACTATTTAGAGAATAATGATGTTGAAGTGCTTTTCTAAGGTGGCCAAAGCCTAAATATATTGTATTAATTAGCATACACACATATATGTGTATATAAGTTTGTTTGGATAGTATGAAGTCATTGTGTATATAATTTTTTTTGGTAGAAAAAGTACAACAAAAGTCAATTACAGGATTATTAAGAGAAAATTCACCGTCTATATATAATTGGTCAGCAACTATTGCAGGGATATCTTTGAAAACTTTGAGATCGAAAGGGAGTCTCTTCATCAGCTCAGCCAGTGTGTGAGCAACCATATTTGCCTTCTTTGAGACAGTTATATATCCACCCACTATTCTTATCTATAAAGTTCTAGAATTCTTAGGACCAAGTCTCTATACAATTGCCCTCAAGAACTACCACGAATGGCTTCAATAGTTAGGGCACAATCTATTTCGATAATAACATTCGCCCATTTTGCATCCCAAGCCAAGAGGAGCTCAATCATAAATTGCTCATAGCTCAGCTTGCTTAAAAATACATTTGCCTATATTCCTCCCAATCCCACCAAACCATCTACCATATTCATCTCTTGCCACTATTGCCGAGAAAGCGAACCTCGAATTTGGACTTTGTGCACCATCAATATTCAACTTAATGGACCCTAAAGGCGGTGGTTTCCACTCTCGACACCTAACTTGTCTCGTGAGAGAACCAACAAAACTATCAGGCTTTTGCTTTAACAGATTTTACCCAACACCACGAAGATTAATGTATGTGGACCATGTTATAAGGTTCTCCTTGAAACACTCAAAGATTCTTTTGTTTCCAAAGTTTCTAGTAAATAATACCAAATAGGATTGCCAATCAAATTCCTAGACGACTAAATCAGACTCATTTCTCAAATTCGTAGATAGCCAGTCCAACAACGGAAAAGAATTGAATCAAAACTATAAAAAAATTATTTTAATAGCATAAAATAATTGAATGAAAGTATAATTAATAGTTAATAATTGTACTCTCTTTTAACTATAAAAATTATAATTCTTTAGACGTATTTGGTTAATAAAGTGTAATTACATTGTAATTTTCTATATCATCATTTTAATAGTACAAATTGTAATTACATGTTACTATTACACGGTTACATAATTTATATTTTTAAAAAATATTAATTACTATAAAAAATTTATTAGTACGATTAAACTTTTCTAAATGAGTAACAAAAATTAAAATCAAATCATAAGTAATATGTTAGTCCAAAAAAGTAATCGATAATACAACTACCAATAAAAGTACAAGAAAAATGAACATCATGTGTGTGTTTTTATCTGATTGCTCTAGTGTTCTATACTTGTTGGGTTATATTTCCTCTTTAACATTTAACATATACTCGTTATTATCATTTGTTGATCTTTGATCGAGTTCTTCATCATCTAAACTTGAATCTATATCATTAAGATGATCAAGATATTCTTTCATGTACTCTTTGTTGCTACCTTAAATTGCTTGTTTGCTTAATATGAAAACTGTAATGAAAGTGCTTGACTGTAGTGGTTATTATGACTTGGCACTGCGAAAAATTGTACAAGCAAAACTAAATAATACCAAAGATTTGTTTAGACAGTTCGATTTCCCTACATCTACGGAGCTTAGTTCAGTGAGTAATTTCATTATCTTTAATCACAAATATAACAAGTGATTAACACTCTACCACTCCTCAAGTATAGAGATCTCACCTTTCTACCTAAAGACTAGAACACTCACCTCCAAATCCTTCCCTAAGGACTTGGGCAGTAAACACTCAACAATGTTTACAATTCAGTTTGCACTCTCTCAACAAAATAGTTCCTTAATGAATAGATTAAAGTGCTCTTGATAAGCTTTTATACAAAACCTAAAAAAGCCTCAAAGCATTTATCAATTTCGACTTGCTAGCATAGATTCTAATTGAATACAAAATAACTTCTTGAAAATAACTATTACATCTTTAATAATCAAAGAACAATCAATAAAATATATGCTTTCCAAAATTAGCAACACTATCTTGATCAAATCTCTACATTGTAATGACTTAATTGATTCACCCAAATCGAATCCAATCCAATCTTCAAAAGCCAAGGATTGGTTTCCATAAATTGATCATAATATCTTCAATATAACAACACATAAATAGGTCCAATGATTTTTTCATTAAATTGTCAAACCAAATGAGACAAGTAATAAACAGCCTCAGTGATAGCTTGCAGTGGACACTGTCGAGTGCCACTCAACTTCGTCCTTCACATATTGCCTCAACACTCTTCAAAGTATGGATCATCTCAATTTCAGTTAGAAATGAAGTTATTAAGTATGCAACATGCTAGTAGGATCCAACCTTGTTTTTTTATGTTATACAAAGGTGATGTTGTTGATATGAAATTTTTTTTTTTTAGAACAACAAATGTTCTCTCAACCACATTACAAAGCTTTAAATATCTCAAATTAAAGAGTTCGTGAATTGTCTTTGGTGATTGTGTTTGGCTCCATATTTTCAAGTGGTATCGTACCCCACGATATAATGTAAGAAAATATTTTTTATTTGCATAACAAACATATATCACATAATATTTAAGTTCATGGTGTAAACAATCTATAGCTTTGATCAGAAAAACTTATATAAATTTAATTTAAAGAAATATTTATGCTAAGTTATAACCTTTTTATAATACCTAATTTAGGTATAAAAAATTATAAAATTTGTAACATACAACTTTTATAAAAAAAAAATGCTCTACAAAGTATTCAATAATTTTTATAACATTCTTATAAATAATATATTTTTTGTCATAATTTAAAAAATTGTTTTTTATTTGACAAAAAATTGTAACCCCATTTTATAAATAAGTATGTATATTTTTTTAATAATATATAGTATGAACATACGAATAAGATGTCCATACTTTTTTACCATAACTTCTATAATACTTTTATAGCGCATAAATTATTTTTTATAATAAAATTTTTGGACATAATTTTAGAAAATTTTTACGATTTAAATAATATAATTTTTGTTATAATTTTATAAAATTCAAATATTATTTTTTGGATTTATAATATAATTTCAAATTTTTTGGTCGTAATCATCTTAAATGTTCGTATATGTTCATGCTTATAAGATAATTTTTATAACATAAACTTGTATAAAAATAAAATTTTAAAGTTAAATCATGTACGAGAGTTTGAAAAGTCATGTGAACATAAAATGATTTGAATAAATTTCCATATATTAATTTTTTATTAACTGATTTAGAATACCACATTAAACATTATATAAAAATACGAATATCAAATGTGACATTATCCAAATGCTTTCATTTCATTGTTTGTTTTGAAGTGAAACTAATATTTAGATTTTTAATTGAAAGACTTATCCAAAAATTTAATTATTAATTAGAAAATTGGTTGAATATTTAAGAAGAATTGAACATATTCTCCAAGCATTATTATATTGGATAGGGGCATTGAAATATGAAAGGCATTGATGAAAATTTTCTCAAAAAACAAAGCAAAATTAACATCACCATATCTAGGTTTGAAGGAATGAGGATTTAGTTGGTGTGGAGATTCATCACTCTTAAAAGTCTAAACTAAAATTATTTAGTTGAAATTTGAAGTGAAGTTCATACTCCAAACCTTTTCTTCAATTTTCTTTTTATGCATATTGATTATTGAAGGAACATATTACACCTACAAGGGTCGTTCCACCCAGTATATTCCAATTTGAGTTGACTAATTAATAATAAAATTATTTTATCTAAATTTATTTATAAATATTAATATAAAATTAGCTTTATAATATTTTATTTTTACTTGTACTAGTAAAACGAATTACCGAAGGTTTAAAGGTTATAAGCCCTGAACTTTGACCAAAAGAATTAATTAAAATTAAAGTTTAATTTTAAATTAAGATTTGAGTTGAAAAGATACGAGTGATGAGCAAAGCCTCGCTTTTCAAACTATTTGAATTTCTTTAGTTGAATACAATCTCAGGTAGTGTCCAAGCATTCTCTTCAATTTTAATTTTTCATATTCCAATCAGATTTATTCAACAATCGCGATTTCGCTCTAATTTGAATTATTAATTAATAATTGTATTATATTTAATTTTGATTTATAAATATTAAAATGAATCTTTTTTTATTCATAAATGTTATCATTCATTTTATAATTTGAATTTAATTCGAAATCATATTTATTATTTTAATAATATAACTTGATTTAACTTTAAGTAGTGATGACAAAAATCGAATTGTTCGATGGATTTCGACCCGTTCCGATTAAAGTAATTTTTGTTTTTGAAAAATGGATATGTCTATATTAAAAACGAGGCAAACATGATATGTATTTAGCGAAATCCCCTCCATTGCTATTTAGGTAAACTTGCGTTTCCGTACAAGTAATAAATTTCATATATTGCGAAAAATATTGGAAGACTTTCGTAGTCAATAATTAAATAAATAATTATAAAAAAGTCAGGGTAAACTATAAAAATAGTCACTTTTATTTGTCTCAGATTACATTTTAGTCACTTATATTTGAAATGTTACGTTGTAGTCACTTATGTTAGTATTTTGTTACGAAGTGATCACTGTGTCATTAAGTTCCGTTATCTCCCTAACAGTAATCCTACGTGGCAGTCCAACTAGATTTTAAGTGCCAACTTGAATTTTCAAATGGGATGAGAATAAATCTTTAATTAAATAAATTTAATTTATTAAAATTTTTAAACCTTAAACCTTAACTGAAAAAATACTAAACCCATTTCCACACACCTCTCTTCTTCATCTTCATTTTCATCTTCTTTCTTTTTGATTCCAATATATTTAGTTACAAATTTGTCTCAAAGCTTGAATTTTTAAAATCTATTAACCCAAAGATTTAAAGATTCAATATCTTCTTACCATTAAGTTTAATTCGGTTAATGTGTTTCAAAGATTTAAGTTTTGAGATAGATTTGTAATTAAAGATGTTGGAATCAAAAGGGAAAAAGATGAAGATGAAGAAGAGTGTGGAAATAGGTTTAGGATTTTTTCAACTAAGATTTAAGTGTAGAAATTTTAATTAAACAAAAATCTATTCTTATTCCATTTGGAAATCCAAGTTGGCACTTAAAATCTAGTTAGACTGCCATGTAGGATTACCGTTAGAGAGATAACGGAACTTAACGGCAGAGTGATCACTTCGTAATAAAATAATAACATAAGTGACTAAAACGTAACATTTCAAACATAAATGACTAAAATGTAACCTGAGACAAACAAAAGTGACTGTTTTTGAGTTTACCCAAAAAGTCAATAAATAAAAAAACTATTTCATGAAGACTTCCTATACAGAAAATTAAGATCAAGTTTGCCTATTTGACTAATTGCCTCATTTATGTTCATATAATTAAAAGACACCAGCACTAATAATTTAATGTATAATAATAAATTTAATATTTAATCTTTATCAATTTGGTTGTTATTTTGAGTTAAATTTAGTTATTAATATTTTTTTAAAAATAAATAATTTTTAACGAAAATATTAATTAAAACATTAAGTTTTAAGGCAGATATGACACTATTTGTATTATATCATTATATGCCACATTAACAATATGTCTCATCGATACAATCGAAATAATGTGTGCTCCGCATCTCATTAGATGTCCAAAGTATACTATGCGCTTCACGCCTCATAAGTAAAAACCCAAGTATAAATAAGTACAAAAACTAATCCTATGGCATGCCAATTATATTCGAATTTACCCGAACAGTTAATAGAGTACCAAGGATCCAAACACATTTTATAAGCCAATTCACTTATCATGATCGCATATCATTTCATCATCAATTTACATCACATATCATTTATCAGTTCATATTATGCTCGTTTCTAATATATTCAATTCAATCTAATTCTAGACATTTGATATCATCATGTATAAGTCGAGTCCGAAAGCAGTAATATGTTTACCTCAATTGGTAAATTTGAAACAATCACTTATATGTATATATGCATATGTATATGAATTGAACTCGAATCATAAAAGTATAAACCAAATTTGTTACTCATTTACAACTCTCGTCTTTCCCTTCTCTCACGATGGTCCGATGTCATCTTTAGCTACATTTGATAATTCAATTATAAAATAATGTCAGATCACATCCCAATCACACTAAAATATGTAGCTAATATATTTTGCATTTTTATTAATTTTAGCCCCTATATCCGAGATACTCATATTTTTCAATATCTAACATCGAATCAAAATCTGATTTCACATTCTTTTATTAGGGACCTTATACATTCTATCTATAAAATAATTCATGATAGTTTTCAATTTATTCAGTTTAGTTTCTAATGTTACAAAGTTACCTACAAGTTTAATTTAGTTTTCAATTTAGTCATTCTCATAATCTAAGCTTATTAACTATCAATTTATTCAAATTAAGCTCAAAATCATCAATTTCATTTTAATGGCAACTTGCTAAATATCAACTAATTGAACAAATTAACACATGGCTAGCTAAATTAAGCTCCTGTGATTCAATATACCCTAGACCAAATTAGTACTTGTGCTTTGAGCGAGGTAGTTTAGGTTGTTCCCTGACTTTCTACTAAATTATTTTCTCCCTATCCTTAAATCCCAACTTTTTCAAAGTGTGGACTCTAAATTCACGAATCAGATGCATAGAATGAAAATTTTAATTAATTTTTAGTGGAAAAATCAATTCTCTTTCTGGGAAATCAAAAGCTTGTGCACTCAAGAAAGTAGAATTTATTCTCTAAATAAATTATCGCTATTTTCTGACAAAGTAACAACACTAAAAAATGAATAACTAAGAGGAGGCGGCCGTTACTGGGACCAAAGTTTGCCACCTCCTTGCATGCTAGAAGGGTCTATTGGGCTTGTCTTTGGTATTGGGTGCAATTATATGTGTTATTTGGATATTTAACCAACTCATATAATATATCCAACTTAATAATATTTTTTTCTATTTTCTAAAATATCATTTATTTATTTATTTCATTCAATTAAATTATTTTTTCAATCCAATTCCAAATTTGTTAAATTCATGACGACTTCATCGACTAGAATCTATGATAAAATATATTTAATTACCTCATTCAATACTGTGATGACTAATTAATTCAATTTCCACTTTGAACTTAAATTATTTAATTGCAATCAGTTAAATAATAATTTAAAGAAATTAATTTAATCTCTAAGTCATATTATGTACTTAGTGAGAAAACGCATTCGTTGCAGATAATGATACATACAATCTATTTCTCATAATCATCGTTTTTATCCATTGAACAATATTAGTTCTATGTGTAAAATCGTTTTGGGTTATGTCGAGCTAACGGAGGGATTGATTAGATGTATATAATTAGGACTCAAATAATTTATAATTAAGTTTCGGCTCTTTGTCTATTAATTACAATATTATTTAATTATGAAGTCATTCCACCAATGTACCATGATTGAACTCCCGTTTCTTGTATATCATTAAGAAAATAACTTTATAGATGTTTGTCAAATGATATTGTCATAAGTGTGTTATTCTCGTAGGATATCTTTTATCTTTTAGGTTAAACCTATTCACTTAGTATAATCTTATTTTATTTCATGGTAACTATTACATCTCCCTCAATGAAAAATTTAGTAACTAACAAATAGTAATTATTAACAAATCTTAAGTGTTATCTGAATTCGAGTCGCACTAATCGTGTTACTTTTAGGTTTATCTCTTCTTTTAATTTATAAAAAATAAATTCCACATATAGTTAATTAATCAAGGGAGAATGGCAATTAAATTTGACAAATTGGCTGTTCCAGGATTTGGTAGGGACTTGAGAATTTTCAATAAAATATCTGTAAAGCCACCCTGAAAAGTATGGGAAGAAACTTTAGATTTGAGAGAAGAGTGGTTCATTATTTCTCTCACCTCTTAATTATGATTGTTTAATTTATGTCCCATCAGCTGTTTGATTCATTTTGTACATACATATCCATCCATCATAAAAGAATATATATATGCCTAACATTGGTCAAAGCATTGAAAATGTAGATTCATTGTATATCTTTCGGATTACGGAAGATAGGAGGCTTCACTACATTTTATTAAATTATTTATTTATTTATTATTATTATTATTATTATTAAACTTTTTGTGAACAATTCTATATCAATGTTCAAATATGTGTTTAGAATGCTACATAATCTTTGTACTCATAGCAATTTTCTTATTTATAAATAATAGGATATTGTGTTTTAACACATTCAAATTTATTTATTTTATTAAAAATTAATTTGATTAACAAAATAATTAAATAGGTACATGTGATGTGTTACATTTATCTCATATTAACATACATAGATTAATTTTTAACAGTAAAAAATAAATAAAAATTTTAATAAAATAATTGATTTACTCTGTATTAAAACTAATTTATTCAATTTTTTATTGAAAGAAATAAAATGCAATTTAAGGATTTTCATGTAGATTCCATAGGCTTGGAAGACAATGTATTCTAATGTTCCAAATTCTATGTGGGGGTGTAATTGATTTAAATTAACTTGTTAATTGAAGCATGAATTGAAGGATAAAAACATGTTCATGTCAAATAACTAGGTGATTACTCTATCTATAAAGATTGAATGGTTCAATCATTACTAACTATTGTTTATGAGGCGGTGGAGATGAGTTTCACCCACCATTTGTTTGTTACACGTAAGGCTTTAAAGATGGCTCCCTGCCCTTCACAGGTTACCTTCCCTCAACTTTCCCCATTTCCTTTTTCTTTTTCTACCCTTTCACAAATATGCATTACATTACATTAGATTAATACACAGCAATGAGTAGAATAACATAATTCACATCTAATTCGATTTGATAATTAGTATTGGAGATTATGAAAGGAGAATGAGAGTTTTTGATTTGTGCAAACAACGAGAATAAAAGATATCATATAGTAATAGTTTTAACAATTTGATAACTTAAGCGAAAACTTTCAAATAATTTAAAGATCATTTTGTAACATTTTAAAATTGAATGACTAAGACATAAACTTACTAACTGTGAACTTGAAAAGCCTCTAAATACTATACTTTGTCAGGCAGTTATCCGTACAATTATGAAATTTGAAAGAAGATAATTTACAAAGTTATAATTTAACTTCCGATTAATTGATATGGGATCACTTTCTTTAGTCAAAATGACTACTAGATTATGCTCATAATACTAAAACTTCAAAACTTATGCTTTGAGTTAACATTTCAAGATTTAATCATTAAGATAACCTTACATAAACACGATTTATTCTAGTTTTAAGGTAAACAAATGTACAAATTGGTACATATGTGTACATTTATCTAGTCTTCATGCCAGTAATTAGAAGATGGTAAATGATGAGAATTAAAAGTCAACTTTTTTTTCCTCTAATCCGCATTTAGAGAGTTTAACTTCTTCAAAAGAAATTTTCGAAGTATTTTCCATTGGACAATTGATCAAGCTCTCAACAATGGTAAATATTCTCCACCGTCCCTCAGGTGGGGTTGCCCTCATACTCTTTTAAGAATTGATGTGTTTTAAGAGGTTGTTTGAAAAGGCCTCATTCAAAGAGATAAGTGTTCCTCTTCTGCGAGCTATACAAGACTTTTGGTTTAGATGAGAAACAAAATTCTGACACGATTTACTAATAATATTGATCATTATTGGTGTTTGATAAATTGCACAATGAGCAATACACTTTGAAAACTTCTTTACCAAAAAGTTGAACAATACTATGAAGCATATTGGATGGACTGACACTTATGCTAGATCAGTGTTTTGAGAGTATTTTAATTCAAACTGACAGTCTTGAAATCGTTAACGCCATTCAAGGTAGATAATTCGTAGATTCCAGTTTTGTTTTGATCAGAAAAATTTACCAACTCTTGATATCCATAAGGATATGAAGATTACAGTATATTCCTGAGAAGAAAATGAAGCCGTAAATAATCTTGTCAAGATGGTTCAAAACGGAAAAAAATAATTAAAATTATTTGATGAACCCGTGAGAGAGATTAATTTAATTCCTTATATTTGTGTAGCTTTTTTTTTCATCAATTTTAATTAAAATAAGATTTGACAAAAAAAACAAATTTAAAAATGGCTTATTTAAGAAAATTTAATTTAGCTTCAAAATTTGTTGAAAATAAAAGAAGGGTCCTAATTCAGGTAGGCGGTAGTGGGACGTTGATCCTCGTACGGAAAACAAATAAATAGAAAGTACCACTCTTCCTCTTTTTATACTTTGTGAGTTGAAAAACTTGAGAGTCAAAAACATAACTTATTGCTTTCTCATTATATTAAAAGAAATAAGAAAATCAGATTTTTTATGATTTATTAATGCAATTTTAAAATTAAAATTTCATTATCAATAACATCAAATCAAATGGTATATGATATCTACGAAGAAATACGCCATTCTTGACTTTTTCAACTTTAAAAAGGCTTTTAAACTTTTTAGAGATATGGTAGGCATTCACATTTTCATCTCTATGTACGTGTGTGTCTTATAATTTTTATTCCCCTTAAAATGTACTGTTAAAATATTTAAATTTTAAATATAAACATTAAATCTCAAATTTTATTAAATTCTGTGTAATGACCTGACGATTAAAGGTATTTATCATTTAATATGTGTTTTGGGTTTAAATCACGTTTTATATCAGTCAAATTATCATATAAGATAATATTTTCATTATATCATTCATATTATTATATTATCATATAAGATGTATATGTGGAACCCTATGTGTTGAGCATGAGTAAATATTTTCAGCTAAAGTTTTGTTTAATAGTGTTTTTTAAAAGTAATTTTGATATAAAAAGTATTTTTGAATCAAAAGCAATGCTAAACAAATAACTTTTGAAGTAAATTTTTGGTTTTCAAAAGCATTTTTCCTCGTATAAAAAAGTTAAAATTTTTAGTTTTTTCATCTCTAAAGCACTTTTGACAGCTCAATTACGTTTTCACCCCTTCAACACATGGTATTTTTCCTTCTTTAGTTAATTGCTTAAAAATATTTAAAATTTATATTTTATATATTAAAATATTAATAACAAAATATAATAAATTATTTTCGATATTCTTATTAAAATATCATAATATTAACTAATTTGAATATTATTTAAATGTTTATTTATTACTTTATAATACATGTTTAAAATAGATATTTTTTTCTCAAAAACACTTTTTAATAATTATACTAAACACTTAAATCTTAAACCAATCTTTTTAAAAGCAATATTAAACTAACCCTAATTCACCCAATATCGAAATTCTGAAATATTAAGAATTGTATTATATTTTAACCATCATTAATATTATAGTTTAATAGTGTTACTATTGGTGATAAACAAAGAATTAATCAATTATGACATAACTGATTAGCTGTAAGCCACTAATGGACTCTTTTTTTCTTCTCCTTTGTCCAATCCTAGACCGAGATCCAGGGCGGTTTCTCATTTATTTTATGTCACCCAATTATGTTTTTTATTTCGACAAATTACATTAATAATCATTTCATTATGTTTTTATTTTTTTCGTTCAATTGTAAAAAAATTATAAAATAATTATTTTATCACACAATTATGAAAAGTTACAAATTTTTCATTAACTATTAAATTTTATTTTTTTCACCAGTTGGCTAACATAAAAATGAAAACACCAAAAATTCTAAGATAGTTGATGGTAAAAAAGATAAAATTGTATAGTTGTATGATCATTTTATAATCTTTCATAGTTGAGTGACTGTTAATGTAGTTTACCTTTTTTATTTTATGGAGATTTTTGTATTAAAAGTTGAATTGCGTTTTACTTTTTTATATACATAAATTAATTTTTATATGTTAGTTTAAAGAGTAAATTAATTATTTTTTGTTAAAATTCTCATCCATCTCTACTATTAAGTGATGACATGTTACTGTTTGGTTGTTTAAATTACTACCTTCATATAAAAAAATTCCATCAATTACACAATTTGTTAAAGATTCAATTCATTTTTTCTAGTAAAAAATCCATCCATTTTGCCTAAATTAATCCCTTCACATCAATATGAGGTAAATAAGACATACTATGCGTCATTGACTTGTTGCTTCGTCAGCTAAATTTTGATGGATTTTTTAATAAAATAATTAATTTTTTATTTAATATATAAAGATTAATTTAATTATTTTTTAAATAGATAAGACGAAATAATTAAGCATCTTTTTAATCTATATATTTTAATGTAAACATCAAACATATAATTATTACAACATCTATTTTACTATTGAAAATTGGGGTTAGTATTTATCTTTCTGAATAATATGTTTCTAATTTTTTTTAAATTACAATATAATTTATCATTACACTCAAATTAATAAATAATTTATTTAATTTAAATTTTAATTCATGATATTTACATTTAATACTTGTAATAAACAACAAATATTGTCAAACAACTTGTTTGTGTTTTTTACAGCAATGAATCCTCGAGGAGTTTCAAGCTTTTCAAGCCCAAATCTAGTTCGGCCGTCTTTGATAATGTGTTTGATTATGGACTTTCAACACCCCTTTACATGTCAGCTGATCCCTGACATTTTCCTTTATTTTTCTTTCTTTATCTTCCCAACCTCAATCCCTTCCCTGTTTCATTTACCTCCCATGAAAAACAGGCTTTGATCTGTCTTTTTTTTTTTTGGTTTTGCAGCAATGAAGAAACACCAACCAAAGCCTGTTTTGTTTATTCTTGTGTTCATAATCCTGTCTTCTCACTCTGTTTTATCTATTGATTTTGTCTTCAATGGCTTCAATTCAACTAACCTTTTACTCTATGGTATCGCTCAAGTAGATTCCAGAATTCTTACACTTACCAATGAAACATCTTTTGCTATCGGTCGAGCTCTTTACAGATCAAAAATCCCAACAAAGACTCCAAATTCTTCTCATGTTCTTCCTTTCTCTACTTCTTTCATCTTCTCCATGGCTCCTTCAAGGAACAAGAATACTCTTCCAGGACACGGTCTCGTTTTCATCTTTACGCCCAATACTGGCATCAACGGGACAACTGCATCTCAAAATCTTGGCCTTTTCAACCTCTCAAACAACGGCGACCCGACCAATCATGTGTTCGGTGTGGAGTTCGATGTTTTCGCAAACCAAGAATTCGATGACATAGATGATAACCATGTTGGGATCGACATTAACTCCCTCACCTCAACAACCTCCCACACCGCTGGTTATTACAGTGATTTTGATGAGGATGGGGATCAGGGTTTTGAGAAACAGAAGCTTAATAACGGTAAGAACTATCAAGTTTGGATTGACTATGAAGATTCTGTTATTAATGTTACTATGGCATCTGTTGGGGTAAAAAGGCCAAAGCGGCCATTGTTGAATGTACCTTTGAATTTATCTGGTGTTTTGGAGGATGAAATGTATGTTGGATTCACTTCATCGACTGGGAGATTGGTTGAAAGCCATAGGATTTTGTCTTGGAGTTTCAGTAACTCTAATTTTTCGTTAAGTGAAAGGTTGAGCACCACTGGTTTACCATCGTTTGTTATCCCCAAGACACCATTTCATAAGCGTAGATCGTTTATTGCAGGCGTAACAGTGGGGAGTTTCGTTGTTCTTGTTTTGATTGCTCTGTTTTCCCTGTTTTTGATTAAGAGGGAAAGGAGGAGAGCAAAGGAGAGAGCTGAAATGGAAGATTGGGAATTTGAGTATTGGCCTCATAGGATGACTTACCAAGAAATCAATGCAGCCACCAAGGGATTTTCGGATGATAACGTGATCGGTTCCGGAGGAAACGGAAAGGTCTACAAGGTGTTTTACCTGGAGGAATTGAGATTGCGGTGAAGCGCATTTCACATGAAAATGATGGAATGAAAGAGTTCTTGGCAGAGATTTCGAGTCTTGGCCGGTTAAAACACCGGAGCCTCGTCGGATTGAAAGGCTGGTGCAAGAAAGAAAAAGGGACATTCATGTTGATCTATGATTACATGGAAAATGGAAGTTTGGATAAGAGGGTTTATTATGACTGTGATGAGACCAACATGTTGAATTGTGAAGAAAGAATTGGAATCTTGAAAGATGTTGCCTCAGCGTTATTGTATTTACACGAGGGATGGGAAGCTAAGGTCTTACATAGGGATATCAAGGCCAGCAACGTATTGCTTGATAAGGATATGAATGGAAGGTTAGGGGATTTCGGGTTGGCTCGGATGCATGGGCATAGTCAAGTGGCAACCACGACACGAGTGGTTGGAACCGTGGGTTACTTGGCCCCAGAAGTGATTAGGAGCGGACGAGCATCGACACAAACGGATGTGTTTGGTTTTGGGGTCTTAATTTTAGAGGTCATGTGTGGGAGGAGGCCTATAGAGGATGGAAAGCCGCCTTTGGTGGATTGGGTATGGCAGTTGATGATGCAAGGAGAATTACTTGCCGCAGTGGATGCACGGTTAAAGGGTAACGAAGGATTCGACGATGAGGAGGTAAAAAAGGTGCTGCATTTGGGGTTGTTGTGCTCGTATCCGAATCCTGATTCGAGACCAACAATGAGGCAAGTAGTGATAGTGTTTGAAGGGAAGAATGAAGGTTTGGAATCCGAAACCGAGGATTTGGAAGCACATTTGCTGGCAAAGGTGAAGTCCAGGGATATGTGGGGTAATTACTCTCAAAACTTCGGGTACGCATCACACCCGACATTCGATGGTATTCGACAATCAAATTCATCCTCCATGTCTCTGTCATGGAGCAACACAATAGTGGAAGGTAGATAATCCCTGCATTATTGGTAAAATGAGAGGCCTCTTTTGCTTCTACTGATGTTGATGCACATTGAATAGCATGTTGAGGGAACATCAACTGTTGATTTTGCACCTTTATACTTTTTGGCATGTCATTTGTACATACATGTATCTTAAAGTTCAAACTTTAAACCCATATTGTAAGGAGTAGAAGGATGAGTATAGATTATGATGATGTGATGTGATGGCAGTCATCAAATTGTTACATGTACTCTGTTTGCATTGGTACACTCTACCATGCCAACTGGTTGGCTCTCAGTAACACAAAATAATATATAAATGTCTTATATTATAATTTATAAGAATATAAAAATAGGATTATAATAAACTAAAATATGTGAATACATGGATAACTTGAGGTTGCTTTTGGAGTTGAAAATCACTATCATAGAAATTTCCAATGACTTGCAATCCTAGGAAACAACGAGCACCAGTGGTGTAGTGGTAGAATGGAACCCTGTCACGGAACAGATGCGGGTTTGATTCCTGGCTGCTGCATTCATTTTCTATTTTCAACTTCTTTCCAGTTGACTGTCACAGTCCCTAAGGCTGCAATTTGGGTGAGATTAAAAGTTTATTGTTAGCAATGTGCTACGGAAAATGGACCTAACACTAACAGTAAGTTGCTTCCTCATATAGCATTGACTTAGTGAATAGAGTGGGGGGTTTATTTTAGTGCTTTCTTACCTACCAAGTCTGATTATTTGATCTCACAAATTACAACCAAGTAAAATTCAATTTAATTCGAAAAATTCGATAAAAATTTCAAATCTTAAATTAAATGGTTCGAGTTAATCGAATTATTCGGATCAATTCGAATAAAAAATTAAACTTTTCGGTTTAACTCGAATATAAATTACACAATTCGAATAAAAAAAAGATAAAACTACGTTTATTTGATAAATATTTATTTTTTTAAGTTAAAAATCAAAACCATTAAATTAAAAGGCAAAACTACGTTGTTTTGATAAATGTTTATCCATTACCATTATATTGTTTATGTAGTTAAATGCTATTTTACTTTGTCTACTATTTAAATAATCAATCCATGTAAACGCAACATTGAGTATAAATAATAGGATTTGTTAACTCGACTTGATTTGACTCGAAATATTTCGGCTCGATTCGATTCGATTAAAAAAATTCAAATTAAGTTTGATTGTTAAAATAAGATTCGTCAACTCGACTAACTCAAAAATTTTTACTCGATCGAATGCTCACCTTAGTGAGAAGCTTACTCCTCTTCCTCTTGTTTCTTTGGGCTTCTTCATAATTTCTGAGTCCAATGGATTGCTCAAAATTAGCATCCTTTGGAAACCAATTTGCCTACCAACCTCCCACTCCATCCACAATTACGGCCCGTATCAACCACCCTACGAGTAGGAGGAGGAGGGCTCTTTTCAAATGTAATTCTCGCACTTCAATGTTCACACTTCAAGCCTTTATTTTTTTATTTAAAAATTCGTCCAATTTTGTCATTGGTTACTGATTTGGCAATTATAGAAAAGGTAGAATAACTTTTATAGCCCTCAATATCTACAATTTTTGTTAGTTTAATCCATATTCTTTAGAAACACAAAAAAATGTGAAAATAAAAAACTTTTTTTTTTCATATTTTCATTAAAAAACCTAAAATATAAAAATATTTTTTTTGTGAAAATGAAAATTATGGGAAAATAAAAAATGGTTTAAAATTCAAAAATAAAATATGATTGTTTATGTACATAAAGAGTTTGATTTATTATTTTGAGAAATATATTGCATATTCTAGTAGAGGTGGCAAATGGGTGGCTCAGGTAAGGCTATCTTTAGATTCAGATTATTCCGAGCTCAAGTTTTTTAAAGATCGAATTTTCTTGGATTCAAGTTTTTTTGAATTTGGATTTTTTCGAGATTGATTTTTTCTCAAATTTGGATCGGATCGGATTAGATCGAGTAGGCTTAGACACAATATAAGTTTGATTAATATAAAACAAAAATTTTATATGAATGTTTTATTTTAATAGAAATATTGAACATAATATAGTATATATATAGGAGTTGTATAAGCATAATGAATAATATTATGTATATGAATTTTGTACGCAATATTTATGGCTGATTATATGATATTCATAAAATTTTTGTCTGATTGAATATTACCTAATGTATATAGATAAAAGGCGTGAATTTGGAAAAAATTTAAATTGGCATAAATAATTTTTATTATTTATTATATTATTATATTAACATTTAAATTATGTTAAAAAATTGACACTTGAATATTTTATTTTATTATTAAATTTTGAATATTAAAAATTATTTTTTTATATTTAAGTTATAGGGTAAAAAATTTATTCTTGAAAAAATCAACATATCAATTAAGCATTTAAAAAATTCACTCGATTGAGCACAGTAGTCATGTTATATAATTTTTGCAATGTTATATACTTTTTGAAACCTGCTAAAATTGAATAAGTAGTCATGTTAGTTCATCAGTTTTGCAATTCAGACAATTTAGCAGTAGCGAAATTAAGGGGGCAAATAGGTAATTTTCATGATCTGAGGTAGCTTTTAAATAATCTCATATGATTTAACTTTTTTTTTATCTCACGAATCAAATCAATCCCTACTAGTTTGCTTTCACTCAATCCAGATCAATACAACGGAGTTCAACATCTGTGTTCGTATAAGGTCTTAAACGGTGTCATTTTAATGCTCGACTGATAGTTGTTATTATAAGTGAACTCGACTAAATGTAGAAATTTGTCCAACTACCTTCTAATTCAACAATACAACAACATAACATGTCTTCGAGTATCTAAATCATTCGTTCCAACTGGTTGTCTATCTGCAGATGAAAAGCAGTATTAAAATTCAACAACATAGTACTCAACTAGCTTCTCAAGCGAATAATCGATTCTAACTGGAATAAAATGTGTTGATTTTATTAATCTATCAAAAATTACCTAGATCGAATCCTTCTTTTTTGATGTCAAAGGCAAACGTAATACGAAGTCCATTGTAACTCATTCACATTTCAACTCTAGAATCATAACAGGTTATAGCAAACTTGACGGGACTTGATATTCTGTTTTCACCTGCTGACATGCCAAACACTTCAATACAAACTCAAAGATCTCACGTCTCATTCTCGACCACCAATAAGTCTATTGTAGATCATTATACATTTTGTTGTTGCCCGAATGTATAGAATAAGTATTGTTATGTGCCTCGTGCAATATGTCTCATTTTAGCTCAGAATCATTTAGTACACACAACCAATTGCGAAAATACAAGCTACCATCATCACTAATACTGAACTCGTTTGTTTGTGCATTTTCAACAATATTTGTTTTGTTTGTAACTTTGAATCGTCTTTTTGTAACTCTCAAATTCTCTGTAGGAATAACGATTTAGCCCTCAACTTAGTTAGAATAAAACCATCACACCTCATAGACAACTGGCACTCATAGCTCTCAACGCAAACAAAAATTTACGGTTCAAAGTATCAACTACCACATTAACTTTACTATAGTGGTAATCAATGACTAGATCATAATCTTTCAATAGTTCAAGCCATCTACGCTGTCTCAGGTTCAATTCTTTCTGATTCATTAGATATTTTAAACTTTTGTGATCAGTGAATATGTGACATTTCTCATCGTATAAGTAATGCCATCAAATTTTCAAAGAAAAAACAACTACTACTAATTCTTGTAAAAACTTGTTTTTCAGTGATACTAAAAACGACGATTTTGGAACCCTATATTTCGATGATCGGGTCAGTAAGTATTATTTATTAATATTTATGAGTGTATTAAAGTGTTATATTGAATTTTGGCCCGATAATTTTATTGGTCAAATAAAAATTAAAGTACAAGGACTGAATCGTAAAAGTGGTAAATTTTTATTATTACAGATTCTTATTTGTAGAAGTGGAAATAATAAATAATTAGTGCTTAAAATGGCAATTAAGCCATTAGGTAAGTATAGTGGACGGTTTGTTGAGGAATGGGTTTAACAATATTAAAAAATTATACATTTATTTAATTAAAAAAAACATAAAGCATAAGAATTAAAAAGCAATTATCCATTCTTTCTTCTTCAACCGTGCGAAACAAAAAGAGAAGGGAATAATAAATGAAATTTCATTAGTTCATGGGTTATAAGAATTTTCTTTTGGGTACACAGTTCCTAAAATTTAGATCTGTTAATGGGTCGAGCTATTTATTTAGGTCTGAAAGTCTGTTTGTAATTTGAAAGGATTTTGATTAAAATATTAGGCTCGAAAAGTGGGTTTAAACAAAAAAAATAGACCTGTTTAAAATATAGGTCGATTCAGGCTTGAACATTCTAAGGCCCGAGCTAGACCTGACCCGTTTTAAGTTTATAATTCTTTATATTATGTTATTTTTATATATTATGTAATTTATAACACATTAAAAAATAAACTTATAGTAAATATATAATATTACTATAATGTAAACATTAAAAAATGCTAAAATAATTATATAAAAAAATTAATAAATAAAAAATGTATAACATTATTAAATATTAAAATAATATAATATAAATATTAAAAAATTTAAAAACAGGCCTAAAATGAGTTTGGGTTAATATTTTGCAAATATAAGTGGATTTGAGTAAAATTTTAGACCCAAATTTTAGGTCGAATTGAACTTGAAAAAATATAAATTATGTTAATATTATATTTAGGTTCAACCTGAATCTGACCCGATCCGACCCAATCCATAACACCTCTACTAAAATTTGTGCTCCTCAACTTTACCAAATTATGAGCAAAACATTTGTAAGTGAAATTAAATTGAAACAAAAATATGGTAATTATTGTCGAAACCATTTTTTTGAGAAGGCGTTTCGAAAATAATTTTTAAGATTGAAAAATGGGAGTCGTCACCAATCTTTTAATTTGGTGTGATTGGATCACCTAAAATGTTTGAATTTGTTTTGTAAAACGTTTGGTCTTCAAAATCCAGAAAAATAGGTTCGGGAGTCGGTTACGTGCAAGGAAGGGTTAGCACCCTCACACGCCCAAAATTGGTACCTAGTCGATTATTTAGTGTCTTAATTATTGGAAATCGAAGATTTGAGTAGAAATTCAAAATGTCATTCATGAATTAGACGTTAAAACGAGATATTTAATTATTTAGGTTCAAAACAAAATCACGCCTAACACGTTAGGACACAATTTTGGATCCCCAAAAACAAAAGAACATCAAACAATTATTAATTTTTAGTAAGATATTCAATTATTTAGATTTAAAAAAGACCACACCCACACGTTAGGGCACGATTCCTTAAATTCCCCTTAAATAAAAGAGTATTGCTTTTTAAATCGAGATGATTTGCATGTCTTAAAAAGATGCGCATTAGAAGATTTTATTTTATAAAAAGATATGTAACACGAATGATTTTGCAAATAAAATGGCCATCATCGATTTTAAAGAAGCTATTCGATATTTTAGGTTCAAAAAATTTGAAACTAAGGGATATATTTTTTAAGACAAAATTTAAAGGAAAATAATCTATTGTGCGGATCTTTATTTTTAGACACGCGATCAATTTAACCGAACGTGGTGCGGGATTAACAAATGGATGCGAAACATTTTGCAAGACAAATACGAGAATGGCAACGATAATTGCTAAGGCAAATGTTAAAGCATAAAATAACACATCAATGACATAAAATGACATTTGGGACACAAAAAATTAAAATAAGCACATACTATAAAATGCTAAGATATGAATTTTAATATTAACAAGCTTATAGGAAACCAAATATGATATGTAAATTGGAAAACATAATGAAGGTTTGAAGTGAATATTAACATAATGGATGGAAGGATTTAAATGAAAGGGAATTTTATATTTTTGTTTTTGGATTAAAAAAACATACTTCGAAAGATAGTAGAAATTTAAGATAATTAATAATTTTTTTATATAAAAAGGCTAATAAAAAATGGAATTTAATTGAAATCAGGGAAGATTTTAGGTAATATTTTTAAAAAGCGGGTTGAAACATAAATTTCCCTTTTTATCTTTAATAGTGGTCAATAGACCGATTCGGAAAATAGACAAATCTCGGGGTCAAATTTGTAATAAAATAAAACAAATCTAGGTCCTATTTTTAAAACACGACCAACCAAAAGGGGGTAAAATGGAATTTCCCGATTTTATTCTTCAAAACACAGCTACTAAACGACAGCGTTTCAAAGCTATCATGGAAACTTGAAAACGCTGTCGTATTGATTCAAACCATGCTCAAAGGACCAAAATCGAAACAAGGGAGAAACAGAGGGCCCGCGGAACGCAATTGTCCATTCATTCAGAAACGCGCAGATCTTGGCAGGTGTGGGTCTGGTTGCGTCCGGGTGCCACAAAACGGTAGCGTTTTGCCTTCAGGTTCACACTCCAAAAAAGGGCATCGTTTTTATAAAGGTATTTAACCCAAAAATCTGTTTAAAACTTTATTTCCATTTCATTTTTTTTCAAAAAAATCTTGCCCTTCTTTGTTTACTCCAAAAACCCTCCTTTCTCCTGTTGCCGGCGCTAGGGTTTCGCCGAACGCCGCCACTTCCGACCATCCACGCGCCACCGCGGTAAGTGAAAAGCCATTCTTTTTCATGTGTATTTTTTTTTAAAAAGGAACTAAATCTTTGCTTATCACTTTTTCAGAAAATGAAAATAAATATGCATACGTATATGAACATCAAAACAGATCTTTCACTTGCTATTTATTCTTTTTTCTTTTATACTGATATTCTCTTCTTGTAAAGATCTAGGTCTTTGGCTTCGAATCCAAACCAAACCTTTTTTTTAAAAAATGAGTTTTATTTTTATCATTAAGAGATATTCATATATATATATATATATATGTATGTATATATTAAATCCTAGATCTATATGAATATTTTGTTTTTTCTTCTTTAAGGATCCATTTTCATATTATTTCTTTATTCTTCACACATATATCTTTCGAAATAGAATAAAAAGATGAATATGATACCTTCGAAATTTCGGATCTACTCTTTGTATTCGACTGCTTGATGTTTTTGCTGGATTCAATCTCCTTTTTTCTATTGATTTTTTGTTGTATATATTTTTTTTGTATATCTTGAAGTTACAGATTCAGTTTCGACTCTTATAGTCGAAATTTTTACAAAGATACTGTTCTTTTGTCTTGCGTTTTTCTCCCCTGTGTTCTTCTGTCTCTGTTTGCAGGTATCACTGGAAGGGCGACCTCCTGCGATCAACGCCGGCGCCTGGAGCTGTGCCCTTGCCATTTTGGTGCAAGGTAGATGAAGGGGCATCGGACAGAGGTGAAACGTTGGGCAGAGAGACACCTCGGGAGTCGAACGGTTTCGGGAGCCGAGGAGTCAATGGTCCAGATGAGAAGTCACGTGGCTGACGTGATGCTGACGTGGCATGTGAGAGTTGACGTGGCACTAACGTGGAGCTTGACGTGGCCAATGCTGACGTGGCATGTGGCGGTTGATAGGAAAATTAGGGTTTTTGATGCTTAGTGGGTTTTATGGTTTTCTGATTTGGGTTTAGAATTTGGAATTTGTAAATGAACTTTTAAGTAATAAAATTTTATTTAGGTTTTATTTATTTATTTTCGGGTCCGATCAAAATTGGATTTTTACAATTATTATAAAAGTTGCATCATAAGTGAAAATAGAATTTTTTTTTTCGTGAATTATAAACGAAGGATAAAACTCTAAAATTAGTACGATTCAAGCTTAGATCATACTTAGGACAATAATCATTTATGACTATCATGTTAACATATGGGATTCAAAATAAAAATTTGAGAAAATTAAAAGGTAAATTAGGAAAGAGAGGTATTTTTTTCTTCGGTAATAAATAAGAGATTTCAAATTCAATAATTTAAGAAATAATTAATTTTCTCATATTTTATATATAATAAAATCTAAGTAATTATATTTAATTATTATTTAACTACTCATTAGTTTAAATAGTGTAGCATTAAAAATTAATTAAGATGATAATCATCATGATTTTTTAAATGAATATTTTTTACAAAAACTTCTAATTTTGTTTTCAAATTATAGTTAACTTAGTGATATAGTTATAAATGTTATAATTTTATATACATAATTTTATTCTTAAATAAATTTTAAAATTATATTTGTTAATATTAGTTTTTATGTATTATGGAATAATTCATTTATTTATAAGGAATACTGATTAATTATATGCGAATGTATTCTTCTTCAATCTATGACGAAATGGAAGGGAAAGGGAAAAGTTATCACCACACCGAAAAACAAAAAGAAAATGCAAAATATCCGACCTACCGGATTCGAACCAGTGACCTAAGGATTACAATGAATGACACACTACAGTCCTCCGCTCTACCAACTGAGCTAAGGTCGGGCTGTTGTTGAGGTGGACAATTACATTTACTTATTAATATTTAATGTAGATGTATACAGTGCATTTGCTCTTGTTGTGTTGCTATACGGCCTGACGGCCAATGACACAATGAAGAATGGGGAGAGGCTGTATTGTGTATAGTAGTTTAACATTCAAAGAAGGATTCAAAAGGTTTAAATTGTCGGCCATATTTCTACTCTTTCAATTTCTACAATTTAGTCCCAATTTTACTTTCAAAACATTGAGTTTTTGTATTTTAAAATATTGATCCTTTCATTAATTTTCGTCCAATTTTCTTGCTAGTTGCTGATGTGGTAATTATAAATAAAAAAATTTATAGTCTTCAACATTTATAATTTTTATCAATTTGATTATTACTCTATAAAAACATATAAAATTTCTATTAAATAATAATTTTTCATATTTTTAATATAAATTTTAAAAAAGTTATGAAAAATTTAAAATTCAAAAATAAGAAAATGTAAAATAAAATTTATGGAGATCAAGGACACAAAGTCGATCTCGCTTATCTTCACGTTTCAAGAATTGATTGGATCTGGATGGTTTGGTTAGCTTTAACGGTGATGAAGTAAGCGTTGGTGGAGTAGTTCATGACTTCTATGGCAACTGGATTGTCGGTTTTACGAAGCATCTATTTTTCAAATAGAAGCTTGAGCAATTATGGAAGGCTTGTATTTATTATGGGACAAAAGTTATGGAGAAGTTGTGATTGAGACATGCGCAACTACTGTGTAGAAGACTCTTTCATTCATATCAACGGAGTACGAAATGCTTGTGCAAGATTCAATAGAATTGCAATAAGGGGACTTCACATATTCAAAGACTCTCTTACTTTATTGACAGATTGCTTGGTCAAAGATCACTCTGATATTTGCTTTTCTTAATTCTATATTGGCTCATAATGTTGTTTTCCTTCGAATCTCTTTTTTTCTAAAAAAAAAGAGGGTTTTTTTTTTCTATAAGCATGATTTTGTTCCAATATATTTATTTTATCGTATTTTAATGTGATAAAGTAATATTTAATTTTTAATTTGATAAATTTTCTTAACTTTACTTTTTAATTTTTTGATTCAGATTAGTCTCGATTAGCAAAGGGGTTTTTGATTCAGCAAAAGGACTTTGATTTTCAATATGAGATTTCAACTAAAACAACAAAAGTTTGTTGGCAATTGAGATTTCAACAACCATTCAAATGGAAAACAAAACTTCTTCCAACATTTGTTACGATCAAGAGAGGGTTTTCTGCTAATTATTGTTTTTTTTCTTTTCAAAAACTAAATGACAATTAAGTTTAAGGGTTACGATTTTTTTTTTATTTTTTTAACTCATTACAGAAATTGTAAATAAAATTAATTAAAATAAGCCAAATCAAAAAAACAAATATGATTTCATCAACAATACACATGGCATCCGAGGTGGTATTTTTGTTGTCAAAAATGAAAAAAAATCAAACTTAACAATCACATTATCTTTACCGTTAATTTTTAACACTCAACGTTAGTCAATGAATCATTTTACTAAATTTTGACGGTTCAAATACTTAACTAAGTGCAAAAAAAAAAAAAAAAAAAACTTAAATGCTTCTTTTAAAAAAGTTCGATGATTTTCACCCTTAAACCAAATTTAAATTTATAAAATATTTATACACCAACCGATGCATAATGTTCTAGTAAAAGTTTTTATTATTTATTATCATAATGGTAAAAAGTTAGAATTTTTATCTTTTTTTTTTTCTTTTAATATTTTTCATGCACTAGCCGATGCACAATGTTCCAATCAATGCAACTAGAATTGAGCAGAATGAACTGGTGCAACTGATATGGATTAGAATTTTTATCAGTGCAGAAAAGGAAGTTGGTTGTACTAATTTATTACGGAATGGTGCGCACTGAGAGGAATGAACCGAACCGGTGCAGAACCGACTATATTATTTGACAAATTTTCTTGAAATTATTTTTTAGAAGTTGTTGCTAGTGAAACAAACACAATATAAGTTCGGTTTAAGAGATTGGGTGAAGCAAGTAAATCAAATTAGTTTTGGTTTTAAAAAAATGAATTAACCAGCTTTGAATATATATTAAACTTATATTTATATTTTTAAAATATATAACCTAACTAATTGAGTCATAGCTCGAATGGTATGAATATTGTTGCCAATTTATGAAGACGTGGATTCGAGTGCGTTAAAGCGCATTATCCTCCTATTTATGAGTTGGAGAGGGACTATAGATAGTTATAGATATTATTTAAAAAAATCACATACTTTTTTTTTATCTATGGAATTTGTGTTATAATGTCTTGTGCATGGGTGTAAATGAACAGAATGTTCGATAAACTGTTCATGAACCATTCGTATAACGTTTATATAATAAAAAATGAACATGAACACATATAATTTTATATAAATGAACATGAACAAAAATTTAAAATTTTTAACGAGCACAAACTGAATACGAATAAACTTATAAATAAATAAATAAACATAAACAAAAATTTATTCGTTCAAACGATTGATTTACAGTTGGACTAATTACTATGTTGCAATTTGTATGATTTATTTGTTAGAAAAAAAAAAGGAAAATAAAGTTAGTTTAGTCGTTTTATCGAATGAACCGACCGGAAATAAATTAGTTTGATTTTATTAATTTATAATCAAATTGGTTTGCTTTTGGTCTGTAAAAATTGGAAAGTTGGCTCCGTTGATTTTCGGATTTTCTACGTTAAATTTATCGGTTTCTCACTTTCATATATAAGTGGATATAAGTAAATATTCATATTTATATTATTATATGGTGTAAAATATTTATTATTAAATATTTATAAATTGTAATATATATTTATTAGTAAAATATAAAGAATATTATTTAAAATTTAAAATTATTAAGATTAAATTTTTTGTTAAAATAAAATTGTAATATTAAATAATTTATATTAATTATATTAATATAATAAATTAAATGTAAATATTTAAATAATTAAATAAAATTGTATTGATAATTGATTATATTTTTAAATATAAATAATTAAATATGTATGTCTAATAATACTAAAATTATAATATTTGATATTAATATTTAAATATATTTAAAATTTAAAATTTATTGTTAATATAATAATATTAGGCTTCATTCAAATTAATTTTTAAATAAAAATCAAGTTACTCACAAATGAACTCTTTTTTAAAAAATGAGTTACACTTTTCAAAAGAATAAGTCAACTTTTGAGAAAAAGATTGATTTTCTATTGATTTATAAGTTATTTTTCATTAATTAAATTATTTTTTAATGAAACAATTAAAAAATACAAGAAAATAAAATCAATTGAGTTTTTTTTATACAATGTCTAACATTTTCTATAATCTCTTTTCAACTTTTAAATAAAAGGATAATAAACTTCAGCGTACTTTAATCTACGTCTTTTTACACTGATAACAATATTATACCACCGAACTAAAACTCAATCAGATAAAATCAATTGTCATTTTGAAAGTTGAAAATGAAATAGAAATATATTGAAAAGGACTCAAATCATTATGCTCGTCAAACATTAAATAAAGTGATATGTTCAATTTCGCAAAGCACAATATTGTAGTCAATATAATAACTATATCTTTGATTTATTTTTATATATAAATCGATAATTATAATGTTTTTATTGCACAAAATGGCAATATTTGAGTGGAAAATCTTGGAAGTTGCGTAAAGTGTCTTTTCAGTTGACCTTTGTCAACTGCGTGTCGCATGTAGTTAATCGAAACTCAATAATCCATTAGCAATTTAAGACATAATTTACTAAACATCCCAAATTATAACCCTCATTTTAAATTGGTCCCTAAATTTTAAATCATTCTAATTTCATTTTAAATTGTCAAGGTTATATCAATTAGGTGTTTTCGTTACTAAATTCGTTAATTTAACTATTAAATGACACATTAAATATTATGTGACATAATTAAAAATAAATATTGTAAAAATAGATATTTTTAAGGTTTTTGAAGATTTTACATAAGTTTTATTGCTAATTTTTTGTTTTCAAATTTACTTTATTTTTAATTTTTTACTTTTAAAAGTTATGTAACGGTTGAGGCTTAGCCTCCCATTGCCCCTTCCCCACCCCTCTCCCCCCAATGCCAAGGTTTGAATTTCGGGTGATGTTTAATATCCACATAATGATTTTAATAACGAAAATATTTGATTGATATATCATTGATAGTTTAAGAATATAATTAGAACATTTTGAAATTTAAAGACCAATTTAATATAAAAGTCATATATTAAGGATTTGTAGTGCAATTAAGTTGTATGTATTTAAATAAGATAATTAAGGAGTGTTAATTATTAAACATGAAAAATGTTGATAAAGGAATTTGAAAGTAAGAATCATCTGCACCTATTGATAAAAATAATCCCCAAATGAGTAAATGTTTGACTGCTGTCCTATAAAAAGGATATTTTATTTTATTGTTAATGGTTTTTAAGGTTTTGCACTTTAGGACAATGCATTTTCACAACTTACACTATTGCATTGCATTACAACAGGTAAACAAAAAAGCATGTATCTGATCTGTTTTTTTTTTTTTTTTACAAATTCATTACTACAATAATGCATCTTGATTTTAATTCGAATTTTACAATTTTTTGCCTCTTATAAATAATATATATGTTAAATAATCAAGTTTAAATTATCTTTAAAGATTTATATTTTATTACATTAAATAATTTTTTATTAAAAATCACCGCATCATTGTGCGGGTATACATTTATAATAAAACATCAACCATAAATTATTAACCGGATAAGATTGATGGAGGAGTCTAAATCAACGACTTTATTAAACATGTTTTATTGCTGTTGCCTCAGCATGTTTGACCAGACAAGCTAATTAATTTGTGTGTTTTTCTTTTTCTCAAATTTAAATAATCTCGTTTTTCCTCTGGAATAAATCTAAAGATTTCAAATTTTTTTTAAAAAATTAATTTGTTTAATTTTTATTTAATAAATAAAATATTTTGATATGAACCTCACCGGGAAATTTCATATTTTCCTATGTGAGATTCGAGAAGTCTCATACTTTATAATTGACACATAATATGTTTATGTTTAAATTTAATTATAAAATATATAAATGTTAAATCAAACAATTTTATCTTAATTTTTAACTTTTTGGAATTCATTTGATATGATTAAACTTTTAAATATATGAGTTTCTAAAGTGACATGAGTTTCATGTGATTTTACATATTTAATATTAAATCGATTTTTTAAATATTATATGTTTAATTGCAGTAATTAATATAAAATAATATTTATTACTTGAATTATTGAATATAATTTATTCAAAACAATAATTAATTAATTTTAATATTAATTAAATCATAATTAAGATGTTAAAATTATATTCAAGTAATAACTTTATTTTATATCAATAAATTTAACATAATTTAAAAAAAATAAAATTAGCACTTTTGTAACTAATAATTGTAATTATAATCATAATTATCACAAATTTTTTTATATTTTATGCTTAGAATTCTATTCAAGTAATAATTTTATTTTAAAATTAGCATGACTACTCTTCTTAACTAATAATTGTAAATTAAATTATAATTATTTTTCAATGTGTAATTTTGAGAACTTTTATTAAATTATTATTTTTATTATAAAATAAAGAGAAATAAAAAGAGTAAAGAACAAAGAAAATATGGGGAGCAAAAGAGAATGCGTCTTATTGATTAATCAAGATATCTACAATGCTTCTCCAAAGTTATATTTATAGACATAAGAAGTATAAATAATATAATAAAACTCTACTTCTAATGAATATTGGACTCCTAATATATATTAAACTTATTTTAATCTTAATGGACATCCACTTAATAATAAAATATTTATAACATTTTTTAAATGTATAATTATCACAACTTATATTTTACTTTAATTTTTATTTTTCAATATGAATTTAATAATATGATAAAAAATAAAAGATATGCTCACCGATTTAATAAAACAATACTTTAATGAATAAAAATAAAATGATATAAATTAAAATTTGAAATTACGAAAAATAATTATATCTTCACTTCCAACAAAAGGAAAACATTGTACCAAACTTTGAAGTCATAGATTGTTGGTCAAAATCAAATCAGGTGGTGATGCGATCGTCATTTTCTATGAACTTTACCTCAAAAGGACCATCATTCTCTTGGAAAGTAGAATTAGGTACATTATCAGAAGTTTACTTAAAATAAAATATTATTTTTATATATTTGGAAATATAACTACCATCTAATGTGTGCATATATTTGCCATCTGTAAATCAAAACACTTTCGTCTATGCAACTTTTTGAAGTATCAATGGCAGTCCACTAAGCCCCACCTCACACAGGGACATGAACAAATATTTATGCTATAATTTTATACATCAAAATATTTTATAATTAAATTTATTTAATGACTTGGTATTATCTGATTTTATTAATAATACATAAAATTATATATTATTAGTGCATCAAATATTGATTTATTTAAATGTATTAAAAAGTTCTAACATATTATTAGAAAATCGTTTTGTAAATTAGTAAAAATAAATATTGAATATAATTATGTTGTTTAATACAAGTAAATATTAATTTTTAATTTTAATTTTATTAATATAATATTTTATATTATTTTGAATAATTTTAAATAAAAATAAATATGATAGTTTGAGTATCTATTTTTTTAGAAAATAATTTATTTCAAATTTTTAATAAATTAAAATCGACTTAATGTTTTCTATATTGATATTCAACATATTTTTTTGTTAAAAACTTTATATTAAATAAAAAATTAAAATAATGATCAAACACATCTAAAATATTAAATATTAAAAATCTTCATTTTTAATGAAATGAAAATTTTGAATAGTTTATCAAACACCCTAGGTTGGTGTCCAAGTATCTAGTTGACTAGTCACACAAAGTCAATCAAAAGCTTAGATAATAGCATAAATAAACATATTTAATAATTAATTATTTTATATTAAAAATAATTAAATATTTTTAATTTGGAACCTTTAAAACAAAGGAATTAACGGGCATATATTGGGTGAATGAGAGACTTTATCTTTTCAATTCAGTATTCTTGGTAGCTGCTTAGTATTGCAAATCGAACAAATACTTTAATATCCATGGAGATCAACAACCCTAATCCCACAAAAATGGATAGGAAATTCATTGAGAGAAACAGGAGAATTCAAATGAAAGCTCTCTATTCTAAGCTCAATTCCCTCGTTCCACATCACAGCTCTAGGGTTTACCTCTCTCTCTCTCTCTCTCTTAATCTTTTACCTACGAACTTGCTCCAAATTGTGCACAGATCTTTGCTAAATCTGGGGTTTTTCTTCCCCTCTTTATTTGCACTGCATGATGCATGGGGTTTATTCAATTTGCAGGAAGCAATATCACTGCCTGATCAACTAGATGAAGCTGCAAATTACATAAAAAGTTTAAAGGCAAACTTGGAGCGGATGAAGGAAACGAAAGACGGGTTAAGGGGATTAGTGGAAAGGGCAAATACAATTTGCAGCTTTGGGTCAAAATCTCCTCAAATCCAGATTCAAGAAACCGGTTCTTCTTTGGTGATTGCCTTGAACACTGGCTTCAACAGTCGGTTCATTTTCAATGAAGCCATCCGTATTGTTCATGAAGAAAGAGCCGAGGTTGTGAATGCCAATTTCTCTGTTGTCGATGATGATACTGTTTTCCATACTATTTATCTCACGGTACTCATTGCTACTGTGCTTTCTTCACATTCATTTACCCCCCCTTTTTTTTTTTTTTGATGAATATTGGTTTCTGGGTTTTGTTTTTGAAACGTTGTAGATTGGGGAGCCATCAGCAGCTGCCAGGATTTCTCAAAGATTGAACAAGTTTGTCCACGATGCTGATGCATCCAATAAGTACTGAAAGGTACCGTATTAATGGAGTCAATAATCTGAATCATTGATCTTATAAACTATTGTAGGGATATATATATATATATATTGTTAGCAAATCAAAAACTTTTACAAAAGATAGAAATGTGAGTCGCCAATGCCTCTTGGTGATTAGTATATCATGAAATAATGCTGCTTGGCAACTACACCTATTGTTATGAAATCACATATGATGTTTTCAGCTCCCCATATGAAATCTTCTTCTTGTTTTAGGTTGGAAATGGTGTTACTGAATATCTGGAATCTTATACTTGTCTCTATATTTGTTAGTCTTTGTATGTAAAGTGCGTTTCAAAGCAAAGAAAGCCTTAACTTGTTTGAACAGATGAATCGCAACATTTGACTCTTAAGATTATGGGCCAAAGCTTTATAATCAATTTAGAAATATGGTTGTTAAGAAAATGTACGAGATTTAATTCATTTTATGCATACAATCACCTAATTTTAAAACTTATTATTCATGGAATCCGTGTGATGGCTTGATAGTCAAAATGTTCATCCTCTTAAATATGATCTGAGTTCGAATCACGTTAATCACGTTATTGATAGAACTTTGCTCTCCTCTTATAATTCACAAAAAAAATTAGTAAAAGTTTTCTCAACTAAGAAAAGCATTTAAGTTTTGTATAAAGGCATATTTATAATTTTCTGTGAAACTTCCTCTTTGTTCTTTTTAGATGAATACCAAGACATATATACATTGAATGAGAAGTCAATTATGTTATGAACAAAAAAGAAGTCAGTCAATTGTGAAAGTCTTTGGAGAAGCTCTTAGGAAGTTGGATCATATAATATTATAATACATTATATTTATGTTTGTGAAAAATATTATACATTATATGTATGTTTGTGAAAAATATATAAATTCTATTCTACGTATGAAAGAAGAATAAATTCATATGTATGTATTGAATGGGTTTGCTTGCCTTTTTATTTTTGGGTAAATTTTTAAAATAGTCACTTTTGTTTGTCTCAGGTTATATTTTAGTCACTTATGTTTGAAATGTTATGTTTAATCCCTTACGTTATCGTGTTGTAACATTTTAATCTCTGAGTGTTAATTGTCATTAATGGTGTAACGGTAAGTTGACGTAACACATTAAATCATCATTCCAAATAAAAATTTTAGGCTAAATTATACAATTGATTCTTATATTTTTTTCGTTTTGAGCAATTTAATATTTTTTCTTTTATGTTCTTTGAACTTTCTTCCTTTTTCCATTTCTTCTCCTTCTTCCTCTATTTTCATCCCTTCTTCATTTCTTTTAACTAGTTTTTTTTATGTTTTCCATTTGTTAAAACTAGTCTCTATACTCTTATTTTTTGAACAATTTATTTTTTTCTTTATTTTCCTTTTCTTCTTTCCTTTTATTTCTCTCTCTTCTCATATCATTCAGTTCAGAAACATAATCTTTGCCTACGAAATAAATTGATTCCTTTGTTTCTTGTACATGATTCTTAAATTGAATTTCACTCAAAACCGAATATTAATCATTCTTAATCAAATCCCAATTTGAATATAACCTAATTTTGAAAATAAAATTGGATCTAACTAATCAATATAAAAAATCATATCCTTAATCAAATCTAAACATAAATTGAATTCTTTATATTCAAAACATTTTTTTTCGTTTTCATACTTTTACAGAATAAAATTAAGCTAGCAAGTGAAAAATTGATCTAAGCCTTCTTGGATATTCCCAAGCAAGCATGATTGGAAGCTGAGCACTGACGAACCAAAGAGAGAAAGGGAGCATGGAACCAAACTGGTTTGGGTAAAGTTCAGAGTAAGTTTTGTATGGTGGTCGTTTTAATCATTGAGGATGTAAAGCTCGGCTGAAGAATCCGTGAAACAACATAGTTTCGAGAGGGTTAGAATATTGTAGGTAAGATAGATAAGGTGGTCGTGGGGGTTGGTTAGGAGATTAAGAGAACGGGCTCGAGAAACTTTGTTGAGGGTGGACTGCCATAAGTCACCACTAACGAGGTCTTTGAGTGAGGCGAGCTTATGGACTAGGTCATTGAGAGATCCAAATTAGTTCGTTAAAGCGATGATGGACAATGAGGGTTTGTAATTATGGAGGTGAGAATATGCGAAACAAGGTTTCAACTTTCACCTTTTCTTTTTTCATAAGCATAAAAAAAATTAGAAATTAGAAAACATAGAAAAATTACGTTAAAGACATGGAGAAGGGAGGAAAACAGAAGGAGAAGCAAAAGAGAATGAAAAAAAAGAAAAAAATGCTAAAAGAACATAAAAGAAAAATTAATTTCTCAAAACGAAAACATATGGGGGCCAATTGCAAAAATTAACCTAAAATTATTATTTGGAATGATGATTTAACATGCCAGATCAGCTTATTGTTACACCGTTAACGACAATTAACGGCTCAATAACTAAAATGTTACAATATGTTAACGTAAGTAACTAAAACGTAACATTTATAAACATAAATAACTAAAATGAAACCTAAGATAAACAAAAGTGACTATTTTAACAATTTACCCTTTATTTTATTCAATTAATTTAAAAGATCATATTTGTAGAGTTAGACTTAAATGAGAGGCAAATAGAGGGATTTTTGACAATAATAATATAAAAAAAATTAAACACCAAAATAATACACTCATCCCATTATTTACCAAAATAGTACATTTGGGGGAGTGGTGCCTCCTAGATAGGCAGCACCACTTTAAAATTATGACAATTTCTTTTTTTATTTAATAAAATATTGAGGGACTTGAGATGCAGTTTTTCTACTTTTTAGTGACTGTTGAAAAAGTGTGAAAGGGTGCCGCCTGACAGTGTGGCGGCACTAAATTTTAAAATTTGGTTAATTTTCTTTTAAGCCCTTTTTATTTACTATTTTTTTTATTCTCCTTCAACACAAAAAATAGAGAGATATAGTACCAATTAATCCAAAAAGATTTCTATCAACAAATATTTTTATAAAAAAAATTTAATTCCAACCGAAAATATAATTAATCCAAAAAATTCAAAAAATATTAACATTTAAATATAACGCTTAAAAGGAATTTTTTAAATAAAAAAATTAAAAAATATTTTTGTAAAAAACCACAAATAGAGGGAAGCAGAGCAGAAGAATAAAAAACGTTTTATATTAATATAACGTTACAAATTTTGCTATACTTTTTTTCAGAGCTGACAGCAGAACTGCCCCTTACCTATAATAAATATCTTAACAAAGTGATGGTTGAATTTAGATATACTGCAAGTCGGATTAATTATTTTTTAATTATAAAGTAAAATTTTATAGGTTGTAATATGTTGTAAATTTTTATATTTTTTATATCATGGTATTGATTATTCGGCTATGCTTACATTTACGGTTTAATCTATATACTTTTATTCTATTATTATGGTTTTGTTAGTTAATTTAAATAATTAGCACCTTCAGGGTTTGTTTGGACAACATATAATAATTGAATGAAAGTGTAATTATTACATTAGTAATTTACAAAGAATCGTAATGCTCTAGTCATATTTGGCTGACAAAGTGTAATTACATCGTAATCTCATATGTCGTGTTTAGTAGTATGAATTGCATTTACACAATTACATAATTCGTATTTTTAAAAATATTGATTACTATAAAAATTATCAATACGATAAAAAAATTTAAACGAGTAACAAAAATTAAAATCAAATCTTCATATGTAATATGTTAGTCCAATAAAGTAGTTGATAATACGATGAATAATAAAAATAGCAAGAAAAATAAATATTATATGCAATTTTATCTAATTTCTCTAGCATTCCATATTATTGGGCTATTCCCTCTTTAATATTTAACACATTCCATTACTCCTTATCATTATTTGTTGGTCCTTAATCGAGTTCATCATCATTCAAATCTGAATCTAAATATGAATCTTTATACATGTCATTAAGATTATCAAGATCTCCTATACTCTTTAATGAATCATTCCAATTTCACCTACGAATGAGATTATGAAGTATGTAATATACTAGTACGATCTAACTTTTTTTATGCTATACAGAAGTGATATTGTTAATATAAAAAATCTTTTTTAGTACAACAAATATCCTCTCAACCACATTTCTAAACTTTGGATGTCTTAAATTAAAGAGTTTGCAAGTCAAAATTTTTTTTGTTAACACTTTTTTTATGTCATATAGCATGGAATGTAAATGAGTTATGTTCATATTTTTTTTACCATAATTTTTTATAAATAAGTATATTATAACACTTTTAGCTTTTATAACACATAGATTATTTTTTATATTATACCTTTTCGTCATAATTTCAAAAAAATTTAGAATTTTTTCTTATAATTTTATAAAATTAAGATACCCATAAATACAATGTAATTTTTTAAGATTTATAGTGTAACTTTAGAAATTTTTTATCATAATCATCTCAAATACTTATACATGTTCATGCTTATAATATAATTTCTATAACTTAAACTTGTTAAAAAATAATTTCTTAAAGTTAAATCATGTAAGCCACTATGCTATATAAGTGAAGAGTTATATTGGGATTTGGGAATATGCGTAGCGAAATTTCTCAATTAAATGAAATGTGATATATATCAGTAATAGTAAACAAGGGTATTTTATATCGGAGAAAGTTGAAATAAGTAATATGTTGTGAGATATTAATTCAAGGTATGGATTAAATTTTAAAAAGTGAAAAGGGAAGGGGTTAAATCATAAATATTCAAAAGTTGAGGGTTAATTTGAAAATATAGAAAAGTTGAAGGATTAAAGTATAATTATACCAAAAGTTGGAATGGCTCAATTGTAAATATCAAAAATTTTCAAGGGCAAAATGGCAATTTTGCTAGTGAGATGATTTTGTTTAAATTACCAAAGTACCCTTGGATGTGTGTATTGAATTTGAGCCATTAGATTTGCTTTATGATGAAGGATTTAATAAGGGCCATTGGATCAAAGATAAATATATTTATTTTATGATTATAAAAAGAGAAGAATGAACAATTTTCTTCATTCATCCATGCATCACATGTCCATAGAATGGAAGAAGAGAGAAAATTTTGATTTTCTTACAATTTGGTCCTTCATTAAATTTCAACTTTTCAACCCAAAATCTTAGGAATTTCTATAGCAACTAAAGATAAGAAAGTGATGAAAGTATTGTAGACAAAGGAAAGTGTAGAAGCCCAATTTTAACCGGGCTATAAATAAATAAATAAATAAAATAAAATTTTATTGCTTAAAGGTCCATTTACTAAGTCCATTTACAATTTCTAAACCCAAATAGACAAGCCCAAATCCTAAAACTACACCTAAGCCCACTAAACCTAATACACATAAAGGCCCAACATACATAAAAAATCTCAAAACACCAGAAACCCTAATTTGCCTAAACCACCACGTCAACTGCCACGTCAGCTACCATGACATCACGCCCACGTCAGTAAGCTCCACGTCACTTTGACCTCTCTGTTGCCCGAGACTCTTCTGCTCGAGACGTTTCGGCCCCCGAAACGTCCCTCTCTCCGAGGCCCTTGCTCTGCCCAATGCTTCACTGCCTGATGCCCCTCGTCTGCCTTGCACCAAAACGACAAAAGCACGCCGTTTAACGCCGGCGTTGACCCTGCCACCGTTCACCATTCGGGATACCTGCAAAACAGAGAAGCAAAGCAAAAACAGCAAGCAAATGGCAAAAAGAACAGTGAATATATAACTTATTCTGGCTATAAAAGCCATCACTTTTGTAACATAATTTTTTACACACGATCAAGAGAATACACAAAAAAAAATCATCAAAAGCAAGTTCGAATACAAGCAGGAATTTTCAGAGAAATCTCGAGGTATTATACTTGTTTCGTTTTCCTTCTCAGGTCTGTTTCTAATAAGGAGTATATACATACATATTTATACATATAAAATTATGAAAAAGAAATTTCAAACAAAAAAGAGAAATCCATTCGAACACGTTGAACACTACAGATCTGTGTTTGTTTCTTTCTTTTAAAAAAAAGGTATTTAACAAAAAGCAAAAGGGGCAAAGAAACTGTTTTAAAAAAGGGAAAGTCCATACCTTCTCCCCATTTTCGCATATAAAAAAAAACTATAATCAGACTCAAATCCTTTTGAAAGTGATTATTAAAAAACCTTTTATAGATCTAAAATCAGATTTAAACGTTATTGAGAATAGGTTGGACCCGAAAGTTTTAAAACTAAAATTTGTTTTTATTTAATAAAATATCAAAAGAGAAGACAAAAAGAAAAAGTGACCTTTCGTGGTACGGACCACTGCGTGTGATTTTCACCGACGTCGAAGGATCGCGGAGGAGTGGCAGACAGCGGTGACGGTGCCCCTTTGGCTAGACGAGTCTAGGGTTCCAAAATTTTGAGAGAAAAAGGAAAATAAAAGATTTTTTGGAAAAAGAATGGTCAAAAATGAAAGTTTAAGCCAGATTTTAGCTCATATACTGCCTATGGAACGGTGACCTTTTTGAGTATGGGCATAGGAGCAAAACGTCGCCATTTTGCAGCATCCAGACACGGCCCGACGGTTCTTCCCAAGGTCCACGCATTTCGTGAAAAGGGGAGATTTCGCTCTGTGGTCCTCTTGAATTCTGCCAGCTTTACAATATCGTCCTGCAATCTTTTTTTATTTTTTTTAAATCTTCCCTTTAATTTTGTTTCATTTGTAATTTACCCCCCACATTCTGTTCGATTGAGAGGTTGACATGTGTACAGCTAAGGCAGTCCCTGAACTTTTTTAAAATTCAAGAAATCAAACCCGATTTTTCTTTCTTTTTGAATCTTTCCTTGAAATTCTATTTCCTTTCTAATCCTTTACAATTATTATTATTTTTTTTCATTTCCTTTTTGAAAATCCTTTTGATAATTTGTTTCTTCAAATCTTACCCTTTTTTTTACCTCTTTCATTACTTTCCCACTACACATTTGTTTCTTTTTTTTTAGCTCTTGAATTCTTTTATTTATAAACAAATTAATTATGAAGAATACGTATATTACTTCATCATGCACCTACCGCTATACGCGTTCATATTTGGCCATACATGCATGCGCATATGTATTATAATCTTAGCTTTGACCTTATATTTTTAAATATTTTCTAATCCATTATTATCTCTTTTTCAAGAATTGAGCCTTGCATTTTTCTTAAGTCATTCCGAACTACAAACTCTTTTAAAACTCTTATTCATTTCTCGTATCATAATAATTAACATATTCACTTGTGTTACATTATTTTCGTGAATAAAGTTCCATGAAACGAGTAGTTTCATATGTCTAATTGATGTTTTCGTTATTAACTAGAAGGTAGAGCGCATGCCCATTCCAACGGTCTTTGTAAATAGTTCGGTCAAATTATGTGCTTTTTTTAAAAAAAAATCTTCAACTTTGAATTTCGAATCTCTCATTTATTTACTTTAAATCTTGTTTGGTTTCAAATTAATATTCAATTTTTGTTTCGAATAGATCGTTTCCTATATGCTAATGTAACATTTTGGTTAAATTGTGAGCTTTGAAAGCGTATAAATTATCATTTTTGTGGGTAGAGTTCGTTATTTTTGGGAAATTTGAAAGTAGTGCCCTAATGTATTGGGTGTTATTTTCCTCGAGGCCCAAAGCATCTAATGACCTATCAAAATTGATAACGACTCTTTTATTTACAAAATTATATGTCTTTACTCACCCTTTGCCAAATTTTTTAAAAAACATATCATTTTCCAAGGTATATAGATTATTTTTAACTTAAAAAGCAATGCTCTTTTATTTAAGGGAATTTAAGAGATCATGCCCTAACGTGTTGGGCGTGGTCTTTTTTTGAACCTAAATGATCGAATATTTCACTCAAAAACGGATAACTTCACGATATTCAATTGTTTTGGGATATTGAAAAATTGTGCCCTAACGCGTTGGGCATGATTTTAACTTTGAACTTAAATAATTGAATATTTCGTTTTAATATCTAATTCATGAACGACATTTTGACTTTCTACTCGAATTTTCGATCTTCAATATTTAAGACACTAAATAATCGATTAGGTACCAATTTTGGATGTGTAAGAGTGCTAACCCTTCCTTACACGTAATCGACTCCCAAACCCATTTTCTGGATCTTTAAAACCAAATTTTTCATATAAAATAAATTCGAATGTTTTGTGGTGATCCAATCACACCAAATAAAAGATTGTTGGCGACTCCCATTTTCTAATTTTAAAATAATTTTCAAAACTCGCACTAAAAAAATGATTTCGACAGCTTGCCGAGTCCATTGGGGACTTTTAAAATAAAAAGAGAGTCAAGCCAAAGTTCGATTATTTTTTGGTCTTTTTGTTAAAATTTTTAAGCACTCGATTTAATTTAATATGCGATAATCCTTTGCATTTTCTGTGAAATACCATGGTAATATTATTGCTAGTTCGCATTCATTTGCATCTATTACTACGCTTTTTAAGTGAAAGTGGGAAGCTACTCCTTCGTGAGGTTTTCACCTCCGTGCAGGATAGTGAATCACTTTCGGGATTAAATCTGTACCTATGTTTTCGTGAAGTTTTCACTTCCATGCAAACATATGGGAAATGTGCCCCCCTAAATCTAACTCATCCATATGAACCTATAATGGGTGAGGATTGAGGAATCTGCTGGTTTAGGTACCCCAACTCTAGAACTTGAACCACATATAGTAAATCCTAATTGCTTACCTTAGGATAGAACTACACGAAACTGTTAGCAGTCTCCCAAGTCTAGGTTCTCTGTTTTATATCCATACTTTGTTATCATACTTGTGTACTTTAGCTTTTCTTAATTATTGCTTGCATTATATCTTCATTAGGAAAAGTGTGGATTTAAGCTCAATCACTAAATAGAAAATTGGTCATAAGAAAACGAGCTCCTTGATAAGGTGAAAAACAATATGGTCGCGCGCATATGGTCAAAAAGAAAGACGAAAAGCTGATGATTAGCCAGCCGAGTAAGACGGAAACAAAGACCGCACAACGAACCAAACTTTGACCCAACTACGAAAAGTGACCGATCACTTAAGTTGACATTTTGGGACCGAAAATCAAAGGACGAACCAGGGTGAAATTGGAAGATGTCCTACGAAGATTACAAGCTTTTGAACACTAAGGCACGATCATATACGTATCTGTCTTATGTAAAGGAATTTGCTTTCTAGTAAAATTTTCTAATAGAATTGAGCTACGTGTCAATGTTTTTCTTATGCATACATGCAATCATAAGCTGCACATTTTATTAACTTGCATTTAACTCCTTGAGAGCCTACCTTAAGTAAAATTATGCCAAGCCTTTAGTGGTTGCACGAAGAAGGTAAGAGACACGGTTACATTCTTGTTTCTTTGCTTTTAATTGCAATTTATTTCAAGTTTTATTCCTGTATTAATTACACTAACTTGTTCATTTTGAATCTATTTGCATTGCATCTTCATTCAAAAGTGTTGATTCCTGTTCTAGTGCTAAATAGAGAACTGGTCATAAGAGAACAGATTCCTTAATACGGTAGAAATCAACATGGCCGTGCGTATATGGCCAAAGAAAAACAACAACGCAAAAGTGACGACTTGGCAAAGGGGCACATATCAAAGTTTTAGGATTACACCCAAATAAATGAAACTCATAACAATTTACAAGAGCTAAATGAAGTATGGAAGACAAAACAAGGTAGTTGTCCAATCACGAATATGTTGACTTGCTCGATGTTAAAAGAAATAGGCATCAATTTCGATCTCTCACTTAGTATCGGAATCCAAATTCTAATGACTTCACATTTGGAAATGAAGACATGATACCCACAATGAAAGAGTACATCACTCTATCCTATTGCCCGAGGATTCAAAATAATAATGTTTACTTTGAATATGGTGATCGTCCTTACCTACTTAAGGTTAAAGTAGAGATGCACCTTTTTCGAGTCCTAACATAGTATTAGGATCTAACTTAGTTGCTTCAGCCTAAAAAACATGGACATACTATAAGAGAATACACTACGTTGCTCCACTGTCCAAGAACTCAAGTTGATAAGGTCTACCCTAGATGAGCGAGCATTAGGTTGCAACCCTGATTAAGGAAAAAGAAGAGAACAAGTACTTTGCTTTGGAAAACTTATAAGACATAGCACTCATATGAAAAATGTCGACATCTTCACCTCAAACACATATAAATTAATCGTCTTCCCTAGAGTATTGGGGCACGTAAGAGGATGTGGTTGCAGATTTGTTTATCAGACTTGATAAGAGAATCGCTCATGTTCTAACAATCTTAGTTATTAAATGCCTGTCGATGAGGAGGTAAAGTAAGATTTATCGGACACAGCTTTTTAATAGTAATTTTTGAAAATAAGAAAGGTCTTTCATCGAGTATTCTCTGAAGACTACTCTCTGTTGACGGGATTTGTGACTATTCAAAGACAAGATGATATTGCCAAAGAAAATTAGAAATAAGCAATGAATGACTCCAAAACCCTTAGAGGCAAGTTTGAGATGGGAATCATGTCGCAAGCAATATTTGACTCAAGTGTGAGAAATGACTAAGCAATATTAAAAATTTTCAAGGGCAAAATGGCTATTTTGCAAATGAGATAATTTTGTTAAAATTACCAAAGTACCCTTGGATGTGTGTATTGAATTTGAGCCATTGGATTTGCTTTATGATGAAGGATTTAATAAGGGCCATTGGATCAAAGATAAATATATTTATTTTATGATTATAAAAAGAGAAGAATACAATTTTCTTCACTCATCCATGCATCACATGTCCATAGCATGGAAGAAGAGAGAAAATTTTGATTTTCTTACAATTTGGTCCTTCATTAAATTTCAACTTTTCAACCCAAAATCTTAGGAATTTCTATAGCAACTAAAGATAAGAAAGTGATGAAAGTATTGTAGACAAAGGAAATAAAGTGATAAAAGTGTGAAAGGAATAGAAGAGAAACAAAGAAAGTGAAATCTAGCTAAAAAAAGTGTGCTGAAAGTGATCGTGTGAAAAGTGTTCGCAAATGGCTTTACCGAATCACATCTCATCAAAAAGGTAAGATGGAAAAGTATGAATTTCAATTTACGGACAATAATGTGGCATGTACTCAGGTAAGGAAGGTGTTAAGTAAATAGTGAAATGCCTTGAAAACAAGTTTTGTTCAAGTGGGAATGTCTTGAAGATTGTGTGGTTAATGATTATTGATTGAACATGGATGAGTTACATGATGTTTTGAAGGATGTCTTGAGGTATCTTAAGAATAAGAATGGAACTTAAGTGATGTATTAATCATGAAATGTGATATCTTTTGCTCGAGTTATTGATTTGACTCGTGTAAGGGATGTTACAATTGTTGATTCTATTAGAGTAAGGTCAAGTCGTGTACCCAATCACATCTTAGTAGAGCATTCCAAAGCTCTGCTACTAGCATTATATGGTTTGACATTATACGATACCTATCTAGTGGGAACCATGTCAAGCTCCTCTGTATAACCCTCTTCGTTTTCAAGAAAATTCCAATCACTTAACACACTATTGAAACCCTGCCTAACTTTCTACGTCTTCTCTAATGTATCTTCGTATACTAGTGTGAACTGCACCCAATTGTCATCTCAACCCTGTTTTGTGCTTCTTGACACACCTTTGCGAACCACATTCGACTATTGCCTAAATGTTGAATTGATAAAACTATTGCCATAACATAAAAAATTATTAAAACAGGTCACTTACAATGCTAAGCTTTTAATCTAAGTAATTAATATTTAAATTTATTGGTAAAATGTGACGTAAATTTTTTTATGAATAGCGTAAAAATTAAGTATAAAACCACTTAAGTTTTACATACTTAAGTTTTACATTGGTGCAAGTGAATTTTTCACTACTTAAAATATATTGATATAAGTAGCACTCAAATAGTGGAGGCCCAATTAGAGATCCGAGTTCTCATTTAAATGTAAACGAAAGGCCCAAATTCCTATTGTAAACCTGTCATTTAAGACAATGTAGATCCCCGCTGTTGGTCTAGGGTTTTCTTTTCTTTTATCTTCTTACTCTCTTTTACTCTTTATGCATCTAGAGATCCGTTGACAATGGTAGGAGTTTTCGAAGTGGGCGCCGTTCCGTTTAACCCTGACGGCTGGGGTCCGCCCGACTTCACCACCGCTACTGCGCCGTCCACCACCACCAGTCTCCCTCTTCACGTTCCTTTCGCTCCCTTTTCCCGCTCTGAAAAACTCGGCCGAATCGCCGACTTCACCCGATCTTTCGCAAATGCCAACCCATCTAACCGCCCTTCTTCAGGGAAGCCTGGCGCAGCCTCCTCAGATTCGCCCTTCGATTTCTCGCTCGACCTCGATACTTTCCCTCTTGCAAACCCCGACGACGATTCTTCCTTCCGTTTAGTCGACGCAAAGCCGCCCACTCGGCCTAAATTTGGCCCCAAGTGGCGCTTCAACCAACACCGACCTCAACTTCCTCAACGGCGAGATGAAGAAGTTGAGGCCCGTAAAAGAGAAGCTGAAAAAGAACGAGCCCGACGTGACCGTCTTTATAACCTCAACCGATCGAACCAGAACCAGCAACGTCGTGAAGCCGCGATTTTCAAATCCTCCGTCGATATCCAACCAGAGTGGAACATGCTGGATCAAATACCTTTCTCCACATTCTCCAAATTATCCTTTTCCGTTCCAGAACCTGAAGATTTACTTCTCTGCGGTGCTTTAGAGTATTACGATCGGTCCTTTGATCGAATTACCCCGAAGAACGAACGTAGACTCGAGAGGTTCAAGAACAGAAACTTCTTTAAAGTCACCACGACTGACGACCCGGTGATCCGAAGATTGGCAAATGAGGACAAGGCAACTGTTTTCGCTACTGATACGATTCTGGCAACGTTAATGTGTGCACCCAGGTCAGTTTATTCTTGGGACATTGTTATTCAACGTGTTGGGAATAAACTATTTTTCGACAAAAGAGATGGGTCACAGTTAGATTTGCTATCGGTCCACGAGACCTCTCAGGAGCCATTGCCTGAAGCTAAAGATGATATTAACTCTGCTTATTCATTGAGTGTTGAAGCAGCTTACATAAATCAGAATTTTTCACAGCAGGTTTTGGTTAGGGATGGGAATAAGGTTAGTTTTGATGAGCCGAACCCATTTGCCAATGAAGGTGATGAGGTGGCTTCTGTGGCATATAGGTATAGGAGGTGGAAACTTGATAATGATATGTATTTGATTGCACGGTGTGAGGTTCAGAGTGTTGTTGAGGTTAATAATCAAAAGTCTTTCCTTACATTGAATGCGCTTAACGAGTTTGATCCCAAGTATTCTGGTGTTGATTGGAGGCAGAAGTTGGAAACACAAAGGGGGGCAGTCTTGGCTACCGAGTTGAAGAACAATGCGAATAAGTTGGCTAAATGGACTGCTCAATCAATTTTAGCGTGTGCTGATCTGATGAAATTGGGATATGTTTCGAGGGTTCATCCTAGGGATCATTTTAACCATGTGATATTGGGTGTTGTTGGTTATAAGCCAAGGGATTTTGCTGCCCAAATTAATCTGAATACTGCTAATATGTGGGGGATTGTGAAGTCCATTGTGGATTTGTGTATGAAGTTGAATGAGGGTAAATATGTGCTTGTGAAGGATCCATCAAAGCCTCAAGTCAGGATTTATGAGGTCCCGGCTGATGCTTTTGAGAATGATTACGTGGAAGAACCATTGCCAGAAGAGGAGCAGGTTCAGCCACCAGCGGAGGATACTGAAGCTGGGGAGCTGAATGGCACTACAAATGATGTTGAGGCAACAGAGACTGAGACACAAACTTAGTGGTAATGGTTCCTTGGAATTTTTCTTAATATATTCCTCTGCATTTTGTGGTGTGCCACTAGACTATTATCTCAAAGACTTCCGTGCAAGTTAATTTCCCCTGTTCTTATGTTAGTACTTGGCATGTTGTATGGATCCAAATATTATTGAGTTAACCACAGTACCACATACTAGTATTTATAACTTGTTTTTCTTTCTTTTTTGATATACAAATCGTTTGTTATCATATGAACTAAACCAAATTCTATGATTGATTACTTGGCTTTTCATGTTATCTTACCCTCCCTTAATGATATTCAATTTTCTTTTCTATTTTACTATTGCTCATAAAATTTTAAGAGTTTAGAATTGTTTAGCGGCTTCCCTACAACATTTTGTTCAATTCAAAATCCTTCAAATCTATATAGTTTATCTGGGTTATTGGAAATATCTTTGATTTGGTGGTATGTTGTATGGCATGCAAAGTTCAAATTTCAAGAACTTTATTAGTTGCTTATATATTGAAGCAGTCATTTGTTTTGTGGAGCAACACTTCATTGTCGTACTTGTTATATTGTGTGGATGCTTTGTCTTTGATTGCCTGCTTGCTATGTCAATTGTGTCTTATGCTTGCGGTTTTCAGTGTTGATTGCTGGAGCTTATTGGTGATTAAGGAGGACAACAACAATCCAGGGGATGTTATCGTCTCAAAAGGACCACGTTTGAAGCTCAAAATTAGTCCACTGTATTTTTCTTTCTTAGTTATTTTTGTGAATCTGCAAGCCGACATATGCGGGCAGATTTTTTGGGATCATCTTTATTCAAGTTTTGAAAGTGATAGATAAGTGTGCTCTGAAGGTTTCATGAAAGTCAAGAAGTGTGGTACCGAGGCTTTTGCATTTTCATATACTCTGTTATCTGGAGGCTGTTTCTTTTCCCGGAGTGTTATGAACTTCGCATTCTTTAAATGTTATAATTTTGGTCATCTGATTCCATTCACTATAACACTGCTTTTGGATTAAAAGAATTGACAGCTAAAGAAAGTAACCGATTATATCTCATGTCATGGGTTGGGTGAGTTTGGATTCATGCTGGCTCTATCTAAGGTATTTAGATAAATTTTTTAAGTTTGAGCTTGATGACTTAACTTGAAAAATGGACTTGAAATTTTGCTCATGTCATGGGTTGGGTGAGTTCGGATTCATGCTGGCTCTATGTAAGGTATTTAGATAAAATTTTCAAGTTTGAGCTTGATGACTAAACTTGAAAAATGGATTTGAAATTTTGCTCATGTCATGGGTTGGGTGAGTTTGGATTCACGTTGGTTTTATGTAAAGTATTTAGATCAATTTTTTAAGTTTGAGCTTGATTTAGATTGAAAAGTTGACTTGAAGTGTTGCTCATGTAAACATGGATCCGACTTGGTTTGATTATTTAGATTGGTTTTTTTATTTAAAAATAATTTTTTTAAAATAATATATTAAATGCAGTTAAAATAATAAAATATAAGTTTTTTAACACATTAAAAATATCATTTATATCAGAAAAACTATCATAAATATTTTATTATATTAAAAATATAAATAAATTATTGTAATAAATATATATTGTAAAATTTTATATTATGAATTGGGTTATTTAATTAGGTAAGATTTTTGGGTTTTGAATAATGATATAATTGTTATTGAATTAGTGATTCAATATAAATATATAATTATTATTTTATATAAATAATTTTTGTCATATAATATATTTGGGTTGGGCTTAAACCATATAAAATATGGGTATTAAATTTTACTTAAATTTATTTTTTGGATATCATATTTTTGTTTAAATTTTTTCATTTTTCAAGTTGAACTTCGAGTTCAAGTAATGAACAGTCTAGTTTGAATAAAAGAGTAATTTAACCATTTTTGTTTAGATAAATAATTGATAGGAAAGGACTATAATTTGTATAATTATAACTTTTCATAGAATTATTGATGGTAAATTATACTATAAGTCACTCAATTATGCTTAGATGTTTTTTGGTCATTAAAGTTTTAAAACTTTCAAAATGATCACTCAACGAATCAGATTTGTTCTTTTTTATCCGATATTTTGTTGGTGATGTGGTAATCCATAATTAGTATAATAATAAATTTAATCCTAGTTTTTATATATTATGCCAATTTAGTCGTAGTTTTAAAAAACTTACCATCAACATTACAAATTATCTCAAATTGATCTTAATTCTTAAAAAAATAAAAAAATTAAAAATACACAGATTTTCAAAAATATAATAAAATTTAAAAAATGTATAAAGTACATTGTATTTTGTTTAAAATAATAAATTAATCTAAAGCCCTTCAAGCAAACACTTCTTCATACAAGTGATGGTGGTATATGGTACCTGTTTTGGTGGCTGCAATTATTGCCGGTTCAGCCTGTTATAAAAGTCATTCAATGAATTACTTCAGGGTATATCTTGTTGCACATTTTTTTAAAATTGTGATTAAATTAATACAATATGTAAAAGTTAATGACTAAATTTATTATTATACTTAATTTTGGATTGTCATCTCACCCTACTGTTAGATAGTTAATGCAACTTATCGGAAATGGGCTAAAGGGAATAAATCCGATTAGTCGAGTGATCATTTTAAAAGTTTTAAAAATTGAATGTTATTCATCCTAAGGATCCTGGGTTCGAGCGCCTGTGTGTGCAAGGTGTGTATGCGTTGTCAAAGGGTTAAGAAAATATGAACAGATACTACCATTTAATCACACCAGTATATTCAAAAAAAAATTGAATGACCGAAAAAACATTTAAACATAGTTTAGTGAGCAATAATGTAGTTTACCCAATTACTTATAACACACTAAAAAGACATTCTACACTTTAAAATTTTGTTTTACTTTCCTTTTACTAGTTTTCCTCCCCAAATTAGAGTAAATAAAAATATTTAAATTGGAAAAAGAATATTCAATTTCCTTTACTTTCTTTATCTTTCAAAGGAAATGATTATTAATTAATATAATTATATTATAAGGATAAATCTCAAATTTATATATGAATTTTGATTTTGTACGGTTATACACAGTTACAAACATTTTAAAAAATAACTACAATTTATTTCTGTATTGGATAAACATAATTATTTGCATATGCAATATATAAACATAAAATGATGCTATATCAATAATTGTGGAAATTGAATCAAACAAAAATTTTGTATATAAAATTGCACATTAAACCAAAGTCTATGTATAGTTTTGAGATTTATCCATTGTAATATATTAGATTTTTTATTTTATAAATAATTAAAATTTTTGTTTAAAAAATATAATATATATATTTTTTCTTTTTACTTTTTTTATTAATAATGAAAACATAATACTTTAAATGAAAAGCAATTTTTTAATTCAATAAACATAAAGTAATTTAACATAAAATTTAATTTACTATCTATTAATTTTCAAAAAAATTATAATATATTATTTTATAAATTCATTTAATAAAAAAAATTTTGAGTGTGCTTGGTAGAAAATAAAAAGAGAGATAATTATTTTCTATCTTGATACATAAAAATCAATCATTTTAAATTGGAATGATGAGAGGAGAGAAAATAAGAAACACATGTACATTAGTTCAAAATTATTTATTTTTCAAATGTTTTATTTTATTTCTTTTCATTTTCCAACTCCACGAAGTAATGGTTGAAAAGAAAATTGTTTTTTTTTCATTTTTTTTATCTTTCCTACCAAGTACATGTACGGAAAGAAAAATTGTATTATATATTTTTCTACCCATTCAAATTTTCACATTTGTAATTTATTTCCATTCTATGAACCAAAACTTAAGTTGAAGTAACTGTGTATCCAAACTTGTTGACTAGAAATAGAAAGTATTAAGTATGAGAGTTGTAGAATCCAAATTGTGGCTTAATATTCATCTACCTTAAAGAGTAATTTAAGAATGAGAGATGTAGAATCCAACGAGTAGCTTTAATGGAAAAGAAGATGATGTTTATTCTAAGAGATCTGGGTTCATGCACTTGTGTGTGCAAAGTGTGTGTACGTTGTCAAAAGGTTAAGAAAATATGAACAAATACTATCATGTAATCACATTAATCTATTCAAAAAAGAAAAAAGAAAAAAGAAAGAGAGTGGTATATGGCATTTGCAAATGAACACCATCATTTCTTATACTTATATACATACAAAGGAAGGAATGAATATGAAGGTAGTGGCAGTTCAACACTGCAAACTGAACCAACCTTTATTGAGCCAAAGAGTAGTTGTTAACTTCACACAAACAGAAGTCTTCAATCATGATTCCAATGTTTCCCATTATCCGAAAGAGCAACAATCCACACCTCCCTTAAATCTAACACTCTTCAACCTTCCCTTTTCAATCTTTCAGTACAACTCCACCCCCTAATCCCATATCCACACTCCCTATTATTTGCCCTTAAAGTTGTACCCAAATATCATTTTGATACTTAAAAGAATTTTTTTATTAGTTTGCCACGTCACTCGATTTGTATTTCCTTTTGACTAAATTTAAAAAAATCAGAAAAAATAGCAAAAAAATCTCATTTTTTAAAATAAGAAAAATATATAAAATTCTCGTAAATTTAAAAAATATAAATAGATAATACCATGTAATCACACCAATATATTAAAAAATATTTATCTTTATTTTAAAAAATAGATAAAAATATAAAAGAGCAAAAATATAAAATAAATTTAAAAAAGGAAAAAAAATATACGGAAAGTTACATAAAATTTCCAGAAATTAATTTTTTTTAAAAAAATACATAACGTTCAAAACAAGAGCGAAAATACCAATATATATATATCTAGATTTTTTAAAAAAATTAATAATAATAAAGGAAAATTTTAAAAAGAGACTTAGTCCTTAAACTTGTATTTTTTGTCAAATCATCTCAAAATAGATGACAAAGTTAATATTTGTTATTTTTATAGGCATGGCATACAAGTAGAGGTTAATTTTTTAATTAATTTAGATATATTAAAAAATATATCAGTATTTAATAAATATTTTAATTTAAAAATATTAAAAATAATTTTTATAGTTTATACTTTTTAATAGTTTTAATAAATTTTAATTTTTAAGAATTATTTTTTGAATTTTTAAAATTAAAAAATAAATTAAAAGTTGGCGTGACAGTCCATGTGTATGCCATGTTAGCAAAGTTAACAAACGTTAATTTTTTCATCCATTTTGGGGTGATTTGACAAAAAATATAAGTTTAAGGGTTAAAAAAAGATGAAAAATTAAATAGAGGACTAAAATGATTTTTTTTTAAAGATTGAAGGACCAAATAAGTCATTATACTTTGATTTTTGATTTTTTAAATTCTTTTAGTAGGGATGAGTATTCGATTAAGTCGAGTCAAATTGAGTAAAAGAATTTCGAGTTAATTGAGTTGACAAATCCTATTTTAGCAACCGAACTCAATTTGAAAATTTTTTCGAATCGAATTGAATCGAGTAAAAAAATTTCAAGTTCAGTTTATGAATCCTATTATTTATACTTAATGTTGAGTTTACATGGACCGATTATTTAACTACATAAACAATATAATGCTTTTACCTTTTAACTTAATAAGTAAACATTTATCAAAACGGCATAGTTTTGTCTTTTAACTTAATGGTTTTTATTTTAACTTTAGAAAAGATAAACATTTATCAAAACAACGTAGTTTTACACTTTTTTATTCAAATTTTCGAATAACTCGAATGATGTAATTCATATTCGAGTTAAACCAAAAAAATTAATTTTTTTATTCAAGTTAATCCGAATGTCGATTAACTCGAATAACTCGAACTATTTAATTCAAAATTTAAAAATTTTATCGAATTTTTCGAATCAAATAAAATTTTGTTTACTTTTAATTTTTTTTAAGGGTGAATAGTTAATTTTAATGGAATTTGGACACTCAATCTTGCTAAGACTGCCAAGATCTCTTTAACTAGTTTGTAAAGTAAATAAAATAAGTTCTGTTGAGCCTAGTTTTGTGGGCCAATGTTAATTTCCATTGGGTTAATAAAATATATACTGTTGACTTCAACCTTGCATCATATTCTATCCAAGTTTGCTGGCAAACCTCTTCTCGAACTGCCATTTTCCTTGTAAAATTAAATTACATTTATTCATGCATGTGATTGGCAATAAAGTATTATTGGATCGCCACCCACAATTCACTCTGCCTAAATTTGTGTGAAGAATAGAAGTAAATCACAAGTAACCAAATTCAAAGCTATGGAGATTAGTAGGTCAATGTACACCTTTTCTTTCAAGCTTCTAATTGATGATGCACAGTTTGACTTAGAAACAACTATTTTTGTTTGCCAACGGATGGATATACTTGAACAAAGATTATTGATCTTGTTGTCCCTCATTTCAAATTATGATTTCATGTGATGACATAATGATTAAAAATGATTATTATCTCAAATATAATTTAAATTTAAATCGTATTAATTACGTTTATTATTCAAATTTTATCTAATTCTTATAATTCATAAAAAAAAATTATGTATTAATACTGCTTGAAAGACCTAGGAAGAAGTGTCATAAAAAAATTGAACACTTGATAAGTATAATTAATACACTGAAAATGTCATATCTAATTAAGGAGTGGGAATGGAAGCTATACCATCATGTCCCCATCTTAATCTAAACAAAACCCGCCCCAAATACCAGCACAAAATTTTGCGGAAGGTCTGATCTCCACCAAATCTAATCAGAGTTTTATTTCATTTTATTTGATATTTTATATCCTTCTGAACTTCATCAAATAACTATTTGCTTTGCCCAATTTTGGAGCAATAATATTAGTTTTTCCATTATTCTAATTCCTAATGTATATGAATATGTTTACCTAATCAAGGAAAAATTAAGTAATGACTAATTTAATATTATTTTTGAAAAACATTTTTAAAAATTATGGTGGAAAAGAATTTTTGAAAAGTTTAGTATTTTTGTCAACACTTCTCAAAAGTGAAACACATTAAAATCACATACTGTTATAATATTTTGAGTTGAAACACTTTTTCTTTCAATGTAGGGAATTTGTTCATTTGGTGAAAGAATAGGGATAATATGAGTACTATCAATTGCACTTATATACAATCGTGAGCAAATAATCATATTAATCTCATGCATATTTTTAATCGACAAAAAATATTACAATATAATATTGAATTTTAACCTTAAAATGAGTGCATATATCGAAAATGAAATCCATGAGCACAGGGTTTTTCCTTAGCATCATTCCAATGGGTTCTCTGTTAGCAGTTTATTAGTGTATATCGTAGATCATGCGACTAAAAGGAGCTGGGTAACGACCGTCTGGATAAAGGAAATTTAATTGGTTATTTGCAGTGCTGGGATTTATATAATTTATTGGTCTTTCTTATCCTTGCATCAACACATCAGTACAGAACGCATCTGCGTATTAAACCTGAGTCAAGAGAGGAGCTTAAGAGCTTGAAGAACAATGAAATGATAGAATACGTGGAGAAGAAGGCAAGCATCCAATCATTGGAAAATATAGAGCCATACAATTAATCAAGGGGAGGGTTCTTTTAAATTTAATATTAATATAAAATTAAATTTATTATTCTATTTTTTGAAAATATTTATTTATTTTTATATATTTGTAAATTTATTATTATATAATTTTAAAAATTATTTATTTATTTTTGTTTTTTGAAATTTTTTAATTAAGATTATTATACATAAGTAACCGTCGACCCAAATCTTAGAAAGGATTCAGGCCACCAACCCATGACCCGAACAAATTTTGTAGGGAGGCAAGTTCGTAGGTACAGTTTGCAAGGAGAGCTCACGAACAATGACTCATTAAGGGGGTCCACGGAAACAACTCACAAGAACCTAAAGTAGATCATGGTCTCAGTTCGCATACATCCAAGGGGCTTGTAGGAAGGATTGCGTGCCTTGCCGGCTACCAAGGCACGTGTCTAACAAGTACGAAGCACGCTCAGGGTATCAACCCCAAGAGCATAAAGGACTGCGTGCTTCGTAGACACATGTCTAACAAGCCTGGACCTCGTAAAGAATGACAGTACTAGGGATAGGAAATGTAAGTACCGGAGGCAATAGAGTCGAGACAAAATAAGTGGTCCATATTATGAGATGTAATAGTACCAGAGACAACATATATAAATACCCCAATATTCCTATCAATAAGATACGAGCAAAATATTACTCAACAATGATCAAACTGAAATCATTTGTAAATTTTGAGAGTTATTTTTTTATTTAAACTGTTGAGTATGACTCATATTTCAGTTAAATTTGAGAAATAATATTTCAGTTAAACTCTGCTTATTTGTTTCAATCAAACTCTGATTAGTCCAGATTATTTTATTATTATTTGACCTAGGAATTTAGCTTATAAATAGGATATTTTACAACTTTATAAAATATACTCATTAGGGATTAGAACTCATAACACTTTCGGAGAATTTTGTGTTTACGTTTTAAAGGTTTTTGTTTTTGGGGTTTAGTTTTTATTTTCATTTTTTGTACTCTTCATTCTTTTGTCATTATAGTAAAATTGTCTTTACCCGAGATTTTTTATAATCTTTGGAGGAATTTTTTCACGTTAAATTTGTATGTTCAATTTCTCAATTTATTCTGCTATTTTTTTACTTATTCGTTACTTAATCGGGTCGATCCCAACAAGTGGTATCAGAACTAATTCGATTTTCGTAGATTAGTCCGTTTAGAGATGACATAAATAAGGTTTAACATTGAGAAGTTTGATGGTGTCACAAATTTTAGTATGTGGCAAGTTCAAATGATGGTAATTCTAGTTCTAACTGACTTGAAAATGGTCGTTTCCGAGAAAAAACCTAAGAATCTAGATCAAACAGAATGGGAAGAGCTTGATGAAAATGCTGTGTATGCAATCAAGTTATGTCTTGCGAATAGGGTATTGCATGAGGTATTAATGGAGAAGACCTCATAAGGTTAAAAACTCTTTATGCGACTAAGTCTCTAGCTAACCGTTTAGTTTTGAAACAACGTCTATTTACGTTTCGCATGAACGAATGTGAGCTTCTTAGATATCACATCAGTCAATTCATTACACTTTTAAATGATTTAAATAACGTTGAGGATTAGGCTATACTATTATTGTGCTTTTTATTCTTATCATACAAGTCTTTCTAGGAAACCATGATTTATGGGAGAGATAATCTCTTATTCGAGGATGTGAAGGGTCATTTGTTGAGCAAAGACAAACTCGACAATGAGTTTGGTTCGGATAGCAAAGCAGATAGGCAAGCTTCCGTTTTGATAGCATCAAAGAAGCGAGATAAATGTGTCGTTATTGTAAAAAGTTAAATCACGTCAAAGCAGATTGTTATAAACCGCGAAATAAAAAGGGCTACTGAGAGTAACGAGGAAGATGTAGCTGTGTTAATTTGGCCGATGAAAGCGGTGACGATTTCTTGTTGGTGTCAACAACTACAAGCAATAGTTTCAAGCTTACATTCGAGTGGATTCTAGATTTAGGATGTTCTCTTCATATGTGTCTCAATAGAGAATGATTCTGCACAAATAGTTCGGTTGAGAGTTATTTATTTTAGGGTTTCGATGATTAATTTTTATTTTTATCTTCTGTACTATTAGTTTTTTTATCATTATAGTAAATTTATTTTTGCCCGTAATTTTTTATTTTCGAAAGGATTTATTCATATTAAATTTTTGTATTCAACTTCTCAATTTTTTTCATTATTTTTTACTTATTTATTAATTAATCAGATACATCCTTAATATAAACTATAAAACAAATCATACCAAAAGCATTTTTATTTTTTTTTCATTTGAACCTTTCCTTAGAAAAAGTGAGAGCAACATGATTAGTGGGAATGCACAAGAAAGGACCGTTGGGAAGGGAGGGGGGCATGGGCCCAATATTTTGTTTGCATTCCCATCACTAGAGTTTTCTGATTAGAGATAGCAACGTGGCGAAGGTGCAGTGGTCTTTTTTTTTCTTTCTTTTTTCCCCAGAGTGACTCCGCTCCCACATGCTCTCAAGTCTCAATATAATTTGATTGAAATATTGATATTTTTCAATCAATTTAGTGTTATTTTGAAAAGTGCTATAAAAATATTTTTAAAAATTTTAGTTTAAAATTTAAGTATTTAATACTGATATTAAAAATATTTTTATTTTATAAATAAATATAATAAAATAAAATTATGGGATTTAAATGATATTTAAATTTATTAAATTTATAGTATTTCAATATAAAAAAAATTTATTATAGCTCATTAATAATATTTTAAATTTTAAATATTTTTAAATAAATAATATAGATTATTTGTAAAATTTAATTTGAATATATAAGCATTATTTTAGATATTAAAATATAAAGATTATGAATTCAAATATGCTAGATATTTGAAATAAATTTCAAAAAATAATTATATAATTGATATAAATATTATAAAAATATATCATATGATCAATGAATGAATGATGGCAGGTGTAGCCAACAGGGACAAGCATGGGTACTGGCACCCGTTAGCTAAAAGGTATACTATCCTTTTTAGTTCCTCTAAAATTTATTTATTGAGTACAGTAATTTTTAGCTTTTTAATTATATGGAAAGATTGCATTTCTAAATATTAATATTTCAATTTTAACCATTTTAGCATAAATAATTTTAACTTTGGCCCTACCAAAAATTTTTAATTTCATTTTAGCTCCTCTAACTAAGTTTATCCGTAAATATTTTTACGTTTGGGTTTAAAAATCTATTTCAAATGTAAATTTTTTTTATTCTAAAAGTGCGTTTATCTGTAAAGCTAATATTGTTTTTGAAAAAATGACTTGAAAAAATATTTATAAAATATTTATTTAAATTTTAAAGGTTTAGAATTATTGACCAAAAGTAATTTTGTTAAAATAAAAATGTTTATTTTAGACGAAATGTTATAAAATAAAAGAAAATATACAATCAAACGATATTAAAATTTGTTAATATGAAATAATATGTTAATAATTGACTTGTCAGACTAATGAGTCAGATGGCCTATTTTCAGTTCAACTAGTTTAACTGTTGTTTTAATAATCATTAAACAAATAATTAAGAAATTCATAAAATAAAATAAAATAAAATAAAAAATATTAAAAACTATAAAAAATCAATTCAATTAGCAATTTTTTTATCTTGATTTTTTATTTTTATTAATTTCGAGCAGTCCACTCAAAGATCGGTTCAACTCTTATGTCTGGACTAATATACAAATAATTTCTGGTCTAATCTGTTTGATTGTCCAACCCGATCCAATTCAAATTATGCCGAATATGAAAATATTAATTTAAATTGTAATAAAATTATAAAAATAATTTGTTATACAAAATATAAATTTTAAATATTTTTAAACAATTACTATAAATTATTTATAAAATTTAATATTAATATATGAATTATATTTTAGATACTAAAAGATTACAATTACAATTTCAAATTTATAATTGAAATTAATTTAAAAAAGAAATAAATGTATATCCAAGATAAATATTACAAAAAAAATATACGAAAGAATAAAATCTAAACAATAAGATAATTAATGTGACTCAAATTCAAATCACTCTTGAAATAATGAACAATCTAATCATTAGGTAGACACATATTTGTTTGAAGAATGTTTTTAACTTCAAAAGTCTTTTACAAAAGCAAAAGTGAGCACACTTCAAATTGATTATGTTTTGTTTTATATAATAATTTCATTATGTTTTGTTTTATGTAATATTTTTACACAACTCCTATTACTATTTATAATGTTGAAAAATGTATATACATTTTTTTTTATGAATTATAAGGGAACAAAGTCCCATCGCGTTAAATAATAAATATTTTTAATTATCAGATTAATTATAATAATAGCAGTTAATTTAAGGCTTGTTAAAAAAGGCTGAATAAGCTTGTTGTATATAATATTGTAAAAATAGTTTATTATTTTCTTTTCTAGAAAATGGAAATGGAATTGAACCATTAATATGTTAGAAAATTATATGAAAAGGGACAATATTTTTATCCGAGGCAGCTCGGATTCCTGTCATTTTACCCTAAAGACATCAACTTTATATTACTTTTATGTTCAACGTTCAAGCCTACTCTATGATTGTCCTAACCAAAGGAAAAACCTTCATGATTTTAGAGGCCTAATCTTTTATTTAATGGAATAAATCCAATTTTACAAAAGGGTCCACTACCCCATGTCCTTGGAAACTTCTACATTTTCTTGCACCGTATGTGTATGTATGGGTAGAATTCCCATTTTTCTTCTGCATGCCCCAGTACTTGACTACAAATTTAAAGCTAAATTTAACCAATCAATCAATATAATCATATCCTGCTGAAAAACCATTCTAAATTGGTTTATGCATTTAAGGTCATCAATCCTATTTTCAACTGTGTAAATTAGTAATCTTGGTTTATGGATTCTGATTTTGGTAAAATTTATTAAAGCGTACGTTGAATAAATTTAATTACTATTAGGCCCCTAACCCCACTCCCTCACTCCCTTGTAAAACAAGATTTTCATGAATAAAAACCGCATAGAATCACGGCTTAACCCCTATAAATGCAGTCCTTAGAAGGACTCAACTCCACCACCTTTCTTCAAGTCTCTTGTAGCTATGCTTAAGCAAAATATGGGGTTTGCAGTGGCAGCTAAAGCTGTCTTGCTCGTGCACCTCTCCCTTTTCTTACTGAGTAGCTTCACGGTGTCTTCTCAGATCTTGCCTGAGGCTTTGCCTCCTCATTACCATGGAATTTCGCCTGTAGTGCCACCTGCTCTCCCACCAAGCCACCACCACCACCACCACCATCACCATCACCATCCGCCAACCCCTTCCCCTACTAAGCCCCCAACTCACCCACCTGTTTACCCCCCGCCTAAAGCACCCAAGATTGCTCCAGGTTATCCACCACCCAAGTCACCAAGCAAGCCGCCAACTTACTCTCCTCCACCCAAGTCACCCAGCAAGCCGCCAACTTACTCTCCTCCACCCAAGTCACCGACCAAGCCGCCAACTCACGCTCCTCCACCCAAGTCACCGACCAAGCCACCAACTTACGCTCCTCCACCCAAGCCACCAGTTTATCCTCCAACTAAGCCTCCGACTGCTCCCCCGACTAAGCCACCAGTGCACCCACCAACATATCCTCCACCACCGCCTTCTCCGGCTAAGCCGCCAACCTATCCTAAACCACAAAGGAGCCTAGTGGCTGTTCAGGGCGTTGTTTTTTGCAAGTCATGCAAATACGCTGGATCCGACACCCTGTTGGGAGCAAAACCTGTTTTGGGTCAGTTTGAAACCTATCTTTATACTTGAAAAAAAGATTAAAATTAACATCTTTTTCACTAAACAAAGAACGTTAAGTGCAATGCTTGGTTTTATTCATTTGCATCGAGAATCATTAGCCCTAGTACGTCTTTCTTTTTAACGGTATAATCATTTTGATTAAGGCGTGCATGTGACTTTCCCTGTATGTTTGAATGGGAAAACTTGCAATTTAAATTTGAGTTCAGAGAGAAAGAGAGAGAAATGGTTTCTTGGATTTTAACTTCAAAGAGTGACTGTGTGAGGTAACGTCAATATCTTGGCGTTTTATGGGTTAAAGCAGCAAACTTTACCTTTTTTCAACATTAGAGCTCATACTTCTAGGTCTCTACAACATCAATGACTGGCATGCATTTCATTGTCATGGAACCCTATGTTGAAACAGAAGGGAAAAAACCCATTAGCTTCTTTTTCTTTTCCCATTGCAGAGTTAATTACTTTAAAACTATACTCGAGTAGTACTGACTAGACTGGGCACATTGGTTTTGATTTTTACAGGTGCCACTGTAAAGCTGACATGCAAGAACACCAAATACAAGCAAGAGGCCACTGCAATAACCGACAAGAATGGCTATTTCTTCCTGCAAGCACCAAAGACCGTCACCAGCTTTGGAGCCCACAAATGCACAGTGTCTCTAGTATCATCGCCAATGGCTAAATGCAGCAAACCATCTAATCTCCATGGTGGATTGAAGGGGGCTACCTTGAGGCCTGAGAAGCCATTTACAGCAAAAAAGCTCCCGTTTATTCTCTACACCGTTGGGCCATTTGCTTTCGAACCCAAATGCTACTAGAAACCTAGACTCCACTCTTTTCCTTTCTTGCTCTTAATGTGTTACCAGTGCTTTGTTGTAATCGCATTTTGTTCAGTGTATTGCTTTGTGTGAAAATAGATTACTGACGAATAATCAATCGATTTCTACTTAGACTACATTATTTCTAAGAATCGTAATGATATCCATTAATTACGACGACCAGAACAAAGAAAAATAAGTAAGTGACCATGGGGAGGAGTGTGTTGTCTACCTAGTGGCAGACATATATATGACTTTTTAAGATTTATAAATTGATTATATATTGAAAATTTAAAGTACTCGTAAACATAACTAGGTTTGGCCTTTTGCTAGATCCTTTCGGCCTATTGAGATTGATTGCTAATGTTACGAGTCATGTAACCATTTGTCAAGAAATCTTATGCAATGATGGCCTTTGGATATGGTGAGTCCCCATAATTTTGCTTTCGATTCGATGATGCCAAGTGAAAATTGCAGTATAATAAGGCAACTCTGGTCATGTTTGGAAAGGTTTGAGTATCAAAAGTAACATTATAATCCCATGACACATCTTAGAAAGGATTGTGGGAAACTAAAGATTCAGCTCTCTTGTTCATCCAAAAAGAAAAAAAGGAGATTGTTCCAATTCCTGGGTTCTACAAAGACCAGCAGCAAAAGCTCCTGCCCCAATCTCACAATGTTATAAAGCGAAATGCTATGTTGAGTTATTGTTATTATTACTACCATAACTTATTGGTTATAGAAAACTCAGGACAGTCATGGGCTCATCGTGATATGGTTTATTGCTGCAAAATCGCATTAAATATGGATGTGAAATATGCTCTTCACATAAAAGTTTGTACTAAGAGCTAACCTTACAAATTCACACCCAGTGACCCTTCAACCTCCTATGATTGTTATACATTAAATCATTAATTTTTTATACAATTCATGCAGGCTAAATCAGGTTTTTTTTTTTTGACAGTTTTTAATTTTAATTAGAAAAATAAATTGTTTTATCCAACTGGACGTGTCTTCCCTCAACGCTAAAAAGGCAACAACTTTTTAAACGTTGATGCGCCAACGAAATTTTTTTTTAAAAATTCCAACCATTAACTTTTTTAACCTATAAATACCCCAAATTTTATTTTTTTCATTCAAATCCTTCTTTCAACTCTTTCAAACTCTCTCAATCTTTTTGTTTGGATTTTTTTTGATATTTTCATTTACAAATAATTTTTAATTATCTCGTATTATATTTGTTCGAAAAAATCTCTCATGAATGGTCACCTCTCTAACTCGTTTCAGCAACAAACATATTTTACCACCCAATTAGCAATGGTGAGACAAGATTTAAAATTTCATTATTTTCAATTATGTTAAATTTAATTATTTTTTTGATAAATCGAAATAATTTTTTTATGTTATAAATAGGTTGATTATCGTGTGTTGGAGACGTTCATACATAATATCGAAAAGCCTTCAATCTCTGAAATTCATGGGTACTTGCAAGAGGCTAGATTCTTGCATGCGTCTCGCATGCAAGGAGGCTACAACTCGATCCCATACTAATCAATGTGTTGGTGGAAAGATGGAGGCCCGAAACACACACTTTTCACCTTCCATGTGGCGAGTGTACAATCAAATTCGAGGACGTAGCGTTACAGCTCGATCTGCTGGTAAATGGGCTAGTCATCACGGGATCAGCAGTGGTTCTGGGTAAAATGGACCTCTGCAGAGCAATGTTGCGGAAGGCCTTGGACAAGTTTGAAGGTGGTCGAATATCAATCAATTGGTTGGAGGATAATTTCGATGAACTTCCTGAAGACCCAACGGAGGGGATCATAGAATAATACACCCAAACATTCATCATGTGGTTAATGGGGGCATTTTAATGCCAGACAAATCTCGAAATTTGGTGCACGTAAGGTGGCTACTATATCTAGTGGACTTCAGCGAATGCGGGAAATTAAGTTGGGGATCTATCGTCTTGTCCACGTTATATCGAGAGCCGTGTCGGGCCACGGTATCGCGGGTGATGACGATTGGTGGTTGCATGCTCTTGCGGCAATCGTGGTCGTGGTGGCTATTATCGCTTCTATGCCCCAAAGTGATTGACCCATACATGTTCCTGTTAATGATTAGGTAAATATCATTTATTAATAAATATGTGCTCGTATGGCAAATGTTTTTATTTATTACATGTTTCAATAAACATATCTCTTGTACAAGTGAAACCATGGGCCGAGTTAAGTGGGACTACCGGATGAGATGAAAAACGTTAGGCTACTGTTAGATCAACTCTTGAAAGCGGTGGTTAGTTACTTATTATTTCGAACCTATATCAATTACGCAATTATTCATAACAAAAAAATTCGTGCTTAACGATATTTACAATTTTTCTTTTCAATTTGAATTGATGTCGTTCATCGAAACTGATATCATATCTTGCATCCTACCGAAATCGTTTAGGGATCGAGAGATGTGGGACGCGAAGGTGTCATTGATAGTGTACGCGATGCTAGAAATGCATGAATCGGATCGGGTGATGCGATAGTTCAAATATAGGCAATGAATTCCATCGCCATCGCCGAGACTTGAAAGAGCTACACAAGGTGGACATGCGGGTGAAGAACGATGAGAATTGGGTGGAGAAGCATAAGGAGCACATCCAGGCTTAGGATTGTAGAATGGAATCCATACCCGTCCGCGAACCATTTTTTTCAACGGACACGGTAGTAGAAATCGATTACCTAGCATGGTTCAGAGTCGCCGACAAGTCGTATCTACTATCACCAGAAATGAGGAGCAGGCAAATTCATCGCAAGAGGAAACGCTGACCACCGTAGTAACAACATAGGATGGGACGCGGTCGCACGACAAGTTTGTCATCGGCTCCGACAAAAGAAGCGCCACCTGTGTCTACGTAATATACGGGTTAGTTCAATCCACTTATTCCGATTCATTTCACCAACCCATGTTTTTTCAATAGTACCATTGCACTACGGACCACCGTCGCACGTGGACGGTTCTTTTGTTCTCACATGTACATATTTCGGGGCACCGACATCCCCCGCATACTTCACCCCATGTCAACCCAGATGTCAGGCTAGATATCGAGGTGTGCACCACCACTACTGACGATATCAATGCAGATGCCCATGTAGCAGTCGATGTCGATGTCGATACCTGTGACAATGCCGACGTACCTGAGATTTAGGGCACCTTATGGTTATACGCCTATAGTGACCCAAACAACATTCGCATCATTGTTTTATCAAGGTGGCTCAACGAGGTAACCACCAGTCGCAAAACGATGGGAGGTTAGGACGATGCAACAGTCGACCACGGAGGACGATGATGACGCTGGCGAAGCCCAGGGGGCATTGCTAGGTGGGGGTTTAAGCGACGATGATTTGAGGAAGTCTATAGGATCTAAACTTAAAAATAATACAAAATTACTTTACAAAATAATCCTATTTTACAACCAAACTTAATATTTTACCATTTAACTTCAAAAACATATCAAACTCATTAATGACATCTTCCAAAACATTTAACAATTTTACGAATTAAACCCCGGATTAATTAGATTAATCTAAAACAATATCAAAAATACAAAATTCATGAAAAACATGTGATGAATGAGCTTACATGCAAGAGATACTTATGACCGAACCTTCAAGCCCTCTACAATGGTGTTTCGGTAATGAACTAAAACAAAAAAGGTTTTTTTTTTTACTTTTTACATTATTATAATCACATTTAATATAATATAACATATAATATTATTAAAACATTTATATAAACCGTCCATTATCTTCAATTATAGCTAAATGTGATAATTTATAGTTCGGACCCGATAATTGAATCAGATATGGGGTATTACAAATTTATATAATAATCATTTATTCGTATATGTTAATTAATTTAATATGCATTATGTTTATTTTATATACGTATATTACGTGTACTAATTAAATTTATTATGAGTTGTTGTGTAGATTTTTTGAATTGTAATTTGATTATTTTTCTTGTTTTTGTATCACTCGAGAGTTTATTGGTATTATTTAAATTATTTATGTTTAGGAATTCGTTAGAAATATTTAAAGGGTTTGACAAATTATATAATTAATTTAGGATTTGATTTATCAGTTTATTGTTTTTCATTTGAATATACTTCTAAATTATTTGCATAAATATTAAAATATAATAATTATTTAAAATAATTATAAGATAAATTTATTTATAATTAATGGTTGACATCCCAAGTAAGGTGGGGTGTAAAATCTAGTTAATATAAATTTAATATTATCTTATATTAATTTTAAAATAATTATAAATTTCAAATATTATTTTCTATTAATTTTAAAAAATGGATATATAGATATGTTGTGTTGTCATGCGTCAATAGGATAAATATGTCACGTGTCAAAAAATTAGGTCGTAAGGTTAGCTAGGACCTTAGTACCTTGTAATATATATTTTTATATGGTTTAATATATTTTAATTGATACATTTCACCAAATTCGTGAATCGCCTGATGAAAAAACTAGAATTATAATATATTAGTGTAGTTTTATTAAAGAAAAAGAATATCATAATATAATTATATATTATTTTTTGGAAGAATGATGTTATATTGTTTTAGATGCAATAATTTTTTTGAACAATATCATTATAGATTTTGATAATATCTGTTCTTTTTGACACAATCTCTAGAATTACTTATAACCCCTCCTCCAACCTATAAATAGGAGGATAATATGCTTCAACATACTTGAAATCATGTTCAAAAAATTTTACTACCATTAAACTAACATTAATTGATAATTGAACATAAAAAATAATTTTAGAATTATATACTAATTAAAATTAAAATTTATTGTCAATAATATGATATTTCTTAAAAAAATGAAGATTGGTAAGTTTTTTTTTAATATATTAGTGTAATTACATAGTAATATCTGTTTATACTTTTTTAACCCTTTGATAGCACACACAGGTACTCGAACCCGAGTCTCATAATATGAACAACATTCTCTTTATCACTGGAACCAATTATTGGATTCTTAAAGATTGGTAAGTTAGATATTCTCAGAAAAAAACGATATTCAACGATAGTGTAACAAATAAGAATTATTCTTGATCGAAGATGATGACAGAGATAATAAATTATCATAATTTCTTGGTTTTTGAAATGCACTCATCTCTAACTTTGTTATATGTTTCGAAAAGTATAAATTACTCACATTTTATTTATTCTTAAATAGAGTTTCATTTCTATATGTAATTTTAGATAATAATAATTAATAGATTATTATTTTTTGATAATAAAAGAGGTGATTTATAGCTTTATAACAGTAATATTATACAACTGAAAAACTCATAGAATCTTTAAAAAGTAAATTTGTCAAAGTTGAATCTGAAACATCGATGATCCTAATATCAACATCAGTATAGTTGATTATCGATAATTTATGTTTTCTTAATTATTAAAAGGGTGATCATAAATAATAGATTTTATAAACTGTAAAACGAATATAAAATATATCTTAATCATAAAGAAAGTAAAACAAATTTTTTTATAATATTAATTAAAATAAAACAATCTAAAGTTTTAAAAGATTATAAATAAAAAAAATCTAAAATTTAGAATAAAAATATAATTCAATTGTGAAAAATTGATATTTCAATTTAATTTTGAAAAGCACTATGTGCATACCATAGCAACCCAAAATAATAACAATATTATAAAAAGAATTATTAACAAGATAAAAACATTTCTAAACAAGTAACAAAAATTTAAATTAAATCATCATATATATTATGTTAGTTCAAAAAAATAGTTAAGAATACGATTACAAATAAAAATAACAAGAAAAATAAACATCATATGCAATTTTATTTAAGTTGTTCTAGTGTTCCATATTTGTTGAGTTATTCCCACTTTAATATTTAACATAAGCTCATTTTCATCAAAAGTTGATCATTGATCGAGTTTATTATCATCTGATTCTGAATTTGTATCAGTAAGGTTATCAAAATATCTTTATTCTATATATTATTTAAAGTATGAATCATTCTAAATCCACTTATGAGTGATACTATGAAGTATGCAACATGTTAAGTACCATAAAACCCACCGATTCAATGAAAATTATAATTAAATGAAACCCATCAATTACAATTATTACAAAATCATATTATTCAAATATTTACATCTAAATTCAAATCCAAATCCAAATCCAAATCTAAATTCTGGATTACTTTCCAAAAACTACCTTAGTGACTAAATAAATAGAGTTCAGACAAAACTAAAACGACAGTCGAAATCCACCAAAACATTTCTTACCAAACCAAAATCTCTATCACTGCCTTCCCTTCTCCATTTCCTTTATTTTTAACCTTTTTTCCCCTTTTCCCAAGCATCCAAACAGAAACGAGAAAATCAACACAAAAGAAAAGGTAGCCCTAAATGGAAACCCCTACATGGCTGAGCCCAAACCCCAATTTCCTTCCTTCTCCTAAAAACCACAGTCCCAACAGCAGCAACACCACCGCCCCACCACCCCCGACTCCGCCGACTCAGCAACCAAAATCCATCACCAGATCCGATTCCGCCAATCCTTACCCGACAACTTTCGTCCAAGCCGACACTTCATCTTTCAAGCAAGTCGTCCAGATGCTCACTGGATCCTCCGAGACAGCCAAGCTTGCTTCTTCCATTAATTCAACTTCCTCCCCTCACTCCGATCCCAACCTCAAAACCCACATCCCGCCGATCAAGTCCATCCCAAAAAACAAGCAAAACTCTGGGTTTAGACTTTACGAGCGAAGGAACTCTCTCAAGAACCTCAAGATCAACCCCTTGAACCCGGTTTTCAACCCTAACAATTCAGGATTTTCGCCCCGAAAACCCGAAATGCTCTCCCCTAGCATTCTTGACTTCCCGTCTTTGACTCTTAGCCCGGTTACTCCCTTGATACCCGACCCATTTGATCGATCTGGACCTGGAAACCAGACGGATTATATAAATAATATTTCCAACTTAGACAAGGAAGCTGAAGAGAAAGCAATTAAAGAAAAGGGTTTTTATTTGCATCCATCGCCGGCCTCTACGCCACGAGATACTGAGCGTAGGCTTCTCCCTCTTTTTCCGGTTACTTCACCTAGAGTTTCAGGTTCTTCTACTTCTTCAACCTAAGAAAAAAACAATCATTTTTATTTTTGCTTCTTTTGATGTTGTTGTAAGATTTTTTTTTTATATATATTGTTGGGCACTGAAGATGGGGAATGTCAAAAGAAAGGTCGAGAAATGATTTGTAATCTTGGATACTTCAAGAGGAACAAAGAGGAAATCTTTGCCTTTTTATTTCTTCTGCGATGTTTGGATGCTGGGAAATTTTAAAGTATGATTTTAGTGTAAAACAATTGATTTATCTTAGTCAAATGAGGAATTTAAATTTTGGTAATTTGAGAAACTACAGTGATTATTGCGCAAATAGATGACTGAATTGAATTGGAATCACTATTAATGGCCAGAAAAAAGAGTATTGTCTCCGCCGATTTTCTGTTGGATGATGTTATAAGGTGAAATTTGTATTTTGAAAATATTTAATGCGGTACTTAAACTATTTGTATTTGTAAATTCATTAAATGTTTGATATGAGCTGCCATGTAATGGTTGTTCACTTATTTTTTAACCTTAGTCACGTGATTGAGATTCAATTTTGTTAAAAGTGAATAAAATACATTTTATAATTAACCATTTATTTTTTTGAAAAGTACGCATGACGATAGAATTGATCACTATTTTTGATGATGGATACTTTAGTTATAACCAAAAAAAGTTTTAACACGATATTTGTACTTTGAAAATATTGAATTGATACCTAAATTATAAATCTATGTATTATCGTATTGTTGTAGTATATGGAATTAGCACCCTTAATAAAATTTACTAAATTTGATACATGATCTTTTTAGATCATCAATTTCAAAAGATAATATAATATTTTTGTGAAAAATAAAATGAAATGAAATTAAATTAAAAATAAATAACTAAAGTTAAACAAGATTTATTAGGAGAAATGAAATGAAGGAGCCACTTGGGGTGAATGGAAAGGGAAAGCAATGAACTCATTTTTTTTTTTGTGAATTACAAAGAGAGAAACAACAATGTATTGACGTGACTTCAATTCAGGTCATACTTGAGTCAATGAATAATTTTAATCATTAAATCGAATTCAGATCATATCAAAAACAATGAATAATTTAATCATCAAATCAACACATGGGTTCACAATGACCTCTATTTTGTTTCTTTTGTTTTGAGTTGCCTGAGCAAGAAGATACTTCAATTTGGAACAGCAATAATGCAATGGCAGTTTCATCAGATTGAACCTTGCACTTAAAACATTGTTTTGGGTCCCCACTTTTTGACTCCAAACAGTCCAAAATTTAGTGAATGGAGACATGCGAAAACGCAGGTGGAAAAGAAGAAGGTGGGACTCCTGAAGTTGAAAATGCCAGAAACAATGGTTTGGGGGTCATCTCTTATTTTTGTTTTTCTTGTCTTCTTTTATTTGTGCCAATATATTGGTTTTTTAGACCACTGTTGCAATTTCACAACTTAATCCCAATTCAATTTAAAAAAAAAATTTATTAACATCTATTATCAGGTAATCTAAATTCTCACAAACATGATCAAACATTGCAGTATTTCAATCTCTTTGGCTGCAATTAATTTTACGGTCCAAGACTGTTGATACAATGTACAAGAAAGGAGGATGGTAAGAAAGAGTTAGTGGTGGTTTTATGGAGATCGGTTCACCTAAAAAGGAAGGTTGATTGCTGGAAGAAAGGATAGTTTCTTAGCGTAAATTTAAAAGCTAGAAAATCGATCCATTTTTCATCGATGGGAGGGTATTTATAGGAGAGGTTCTCTTATCCACTATTGTGACGTGGTTGGATAAATGCCCAACCTCACCATGTGCATAAACGATATTCATGATAAGTCCCAAAATGTTATTTATTCGATTAGTACAAGGTTGTAATATCTAGGTGGATCCCAATGACCTCGAGAATATGTTCACACATAAAAGTGGATGCCTAACCTTTCTAGAGAGAGTAGAAGGTTACTACACCCTTGATCATGGTGAATGGTTCGACAAGACGTCTTCTCAAGTAGAGCCAACAGAAAGATCAATATTGTTTGTACTACTTAACACATGTTCAAGTAGCGGAAGAATATAATAGGGACTAATTTATCATATAATTAGTTGCATGGATTTTTAGGGTTTTCCTTCTAAAGGCTTTGAGAAAAAACAAAACAAAAACATAACATCTAAGGTCATTACGAGTTGACAAACAAATTAAGCTTGTATAAACATAAAATACAAATGTTAAAATTTTGAAAGGGAATTGCAGACAAGGAAGACAACAAGCATACCTTGCTAATCATACGGTCTCAATTATTGAATCAATTTCTACCATCTTCTTTGAAATTTATGTCAATATTTTAGTTGGGATTGCATTTGATACATGGGCCTTATTGTCGGTCAACTTAATTTTATTTTGGTTGAATAATGATTGAAAAATATTTTTAGAAAGTAAATTATATTATTGTATAGATGTTTTTTATTGTCCTTTTATATTTCATATATAATCCATAAAAACTCTACATAGAATCAGATTTGAATTTAGGGTTTTATGGATTTCAAATCTTTAACTTTATGGTTTTAATCAAATATTTATTTGAATTTTTATAAATATATTTTCAACATAATTTTTTCACCTATATTGTAGGCATGTCATAATCTAATATTTTATTAAATGTTAATAAAATCAATATGATATTGTTGGATATTTGACTTCTCTTGCATATTTAGAAGTAGTTATTTTACTTGGGGATGACAATGGAGCGGGGCGAGGACAGATGTTGCCAAATACACCATCGCTGCTCCATTGCTCCTCTATGAATGTATAATATTGAAAATTACTACTACCTCCATAGATGTTGGATATATCTATACTCACTCCATCCCACTCCACTTCAAATTTTTTATTAGTTATTTTATGTATTCAATTTTTTAAAGTCAAGTAAATATTTAAACATAATTTTTTAAAAAACAATATGTAGACATAAAATACATGAGTTTTCTATAACACATTATTATAATTGTACCTTTATGATAGTTATATATAAGAATAAAATGATAAGTTCATATAATGAGACAGGTGGAGGGGGAATGCAAGTACCATAACTGCTTCATATTAGTGGTATCAAGAGCCACATTATATCCAAATAACCTAAAATAATTATAACTTTGATTTGTTCTTTTGTTATCAACCATCTCATTAGAGAGTGGCTTTGTTCAAGAAGTCATACTTCGTTTTAGTTTTAATGGTCATTATGATCATTGGAGTATGTGATGAAGAATTTCTACAATTAAAGTAGTATTAATCAATTGTTTAGATATTCTTCAAGGTGCAGGTGCAAGGCGAAACTTTGACGAATGCCAAGAAAGCAAAGTTTAAAATGAGAAAGCTAAAAAATTTAAAGATGAAGAATTTACATTTAAGTTATTGATTGTCCCATCTTAGAAATGATTATTTTTTCAAAAAAAAAATGCTTCCTAAGATATATAGAATTCCATAAAAAAATATAAAAGCCTTGTTAAAGTAAAGCGAACACAACTTCAAAACATTATAGACGAAGGAAAGAGAACCTCACCAGTTATTGTGCTAGAATCATGGTTTTGCGTAACGAAATGTGATTCCATGGTGAGAAGATGGATATGTCAACATTATGGAGAAAATTTTTTACTCATTGATGTTGAAGTTTGATATTTCTTTTCATCAAGGAGTTAAAAGATACAAATGTGATTTGGATTCGAATCGTATTAGTGACATTGTATATGTACTTTTTAATACATAGCTAATTTTAAAGATATGATATATGATCTAATACAGTAAACATTGATATATATTTGAATTGAAAATATAGCAAATATACTTTTATATATTCGATCGAAAGGAAAGCCAAAATATAATTGATTACATCTTGTTTATTACTTTTTAAACCAGAAAGAAACTAATACGAAGTCGAAGGAGATGTAGATAAGAACTATTGGAAGCTTTACAACTCCATATCCTTATATATATATATAAATGTATATAATATTATGTTTTCAGATTTGATTATCAGCGATGGGATATTTTACGTTTACTCGGTGTACCTTCTGCAACGTGTTGCGTAACTGCAGCCACGAGTATAAGGGTTGGCTGCTTTCCCGGCGTGACATTCGTAGTAAGATTGTCCTCGTTCGTTGCATGGGATATTGTTTCTCCTAAGTGCTGCATATGAAATGTATTTTCTTCCAGCAAGAAGTCGACTGTGTGTCTCGGAATCCATGATTGTATCATCTTTAATGTCACATTGCCCACCAATGCACGAACCTTCAGTGTTGTTGACCCGATGGTGTACACCCGAATTGACCTCGTCAAATTTGGTGCATTCAGCCACCATTGCTAAGGCCAAGAGAAGGAAGATAGGCCACACCTTGGACCCCATTTCAAGAACTTCTGAAAAGACAAAAAAGAAGAGAAATGTATGAGAATGGTTTAAGCTTGTCCAGTAGAAGGAAAGGGACCAAGATGGGGATACTGACTAGTGTTTTCTACGATTTAAACTAATTTTATATACTATTTTAAGGGTGCAATTTATTTTTATCTATGCCCTTTTTTAGGGTATTTGTTATAAATATGTTAAACCAACATGTTAGTTATTCAATGCTCTTTAATTGCTAAGCCAAATGGGTGTCTGGCAAGAAATTATGAAAAACTGAAACAAAACAATGGATATTTTTGGAAGCCTTCTAGAAAGCAGCAATATTGGATACACTGTTGGTATTTGATTTTTAAGCATCGTTACAGAACGATAGCATCACACTTTATCATGTAATCAAAAAAATTACGGACGACTTATAAAAATTAATATTTTTATTTAAACATAATCAGATATTAGTTAATTATAACTTTTATAAAGGCTTAAAGATGTAAAAAATCCTCAAACTATTTCTATGTAGGATCTTCTCACTTTTTGTCTGGTACTACAATAGTCCATCTTCATTTGCTAGGAGGAGACCACTCGCCAAAAATCCAAAAACTTTTCAAGCTTATCGGGTAATCTCTTTCCTTTATTTATTATTTGCACATTAGGAACAATGTGTCGACTAAAGTGTGGGGGATATAGAGAATTTTAAGTTTTTATTAATTTTATTTTGTTTTTAGTTTATTTTCATAATTAACTTATTTTTCTTTTGTGTGTTTTTCTATATTATATACTTGAGTTTGTATAAATACAAGTGATTAGGAAAATTAATGTACACAGTTTGATTTTTAAATTATAAATTTAGCCTGAAAATAAATAATTTAAGTTGTTTATAGTTCAATCGATTAGTTCACTTTATTAGACTGTGAATTGCTAGGAAAAAGAAATCAAATATACCAATTGATAAAGGTAGATACGAATTGGCATTTACTATAACACCCCAAAATCTAGTCTAGAAGTTTCGACCAAATCCTAGAGGTCATATTGGTCATCAAGATGGCTCAAAATAAAATGTCATTCAAATTTCTGAAAAACATTTTGAAAACCTCTTTTGCTCGTTTTTCAAGAAGTTGTTAGAAATCTTAACTTTAGATTTTACAAACGTTAACCCAATTGACACTTATAATTTTGATATCGAAGTTTTCAAAGTAAACAACAAACTTAAAATCAAATATCAGGTCATGAAACCCTTTAGGTTATTCAATGCCAGAAATCCCATACCGTAGAACACTTAAAATTTATTTACAAAACCAACTGAACCAGATCAAACTGCTTTAGTAAACTTATTAAATACAAACCAGAACGTAATACTCTGAGATTCTTCGATTCATTGAGTCCGAGACCTAAGAACACGATTTACCTAAAAAGAGGAAACACTAAGGGAGTGAGCTATGAAAGCTCAGTGTGATTCTAAAACAATTGTAAATAAACAATGTTAAACGAATGCCCAAATACACGAAAGTCTCAAAAGTTCAAGATGTCTTAGTTATGTTAGGATTTTGTTGAGACTTAGTTAGAACCGAACTAGAATATTGTAGATGATTTTACCTAAAACTTGTTAAGTGCGTTTAATCATGGGAATCAAGGGTGTTAATGTAATTATCTGATTTTTCCCACTAAATTTTGACTCCGTTGCATGAATATATAAGAATAGTGTTGGCCATCAAGAGTTACCTTTACATCTTCTTTCTTGAATTACTTTGTAAGTTTTGAAAAAAACTTAGTGTAAAGAGCTTCATCGAAGAGGGTTAACAGAGTTTAGCTAACATCTATGTTTATACTAGTTTACTGGTAATTCCTGATAAACCCTTAGGCTATTATAGAAGAAATCCACGTGTTTATAGTATTTCATGTATAGACCTTAGAATTATTCGTGGGGCAGCAAACTTCATGATTCTTGGTTATTTGATACCGATTCTTGCATGCATGTTATGTTTCGATAGTTTAATAATCTGATAAGGATACTTATCTTTCTTTTAACTAAAAAAACTAATAAAGGTCCCAGCAACAAAAGTAAAGGACCTTTTGTGTAGATACTGTACTAGAATTTTTGGTGAGTTTCTTCTTCCTTCCATGTGTTTTAAACTCCATTGTTGTATATTTTGTGTACGGTAAGTAATCTCCTTCAGTAATGTATGAATGGTTCTGTCTCGAATGGTAATCTTGTGTCATCTGTATGAGTATAGTTTGTATGTGTTATGAAGTAAATATCATCCTTCTTGCTCAAGTCAGTATCATCTATGTGTGATTTGTGTGGTGTGATATGTGGTGATGATGAAAGGGGATATGTTTGTGATGCCTTCGATAGGGTAGTTATATTGCAAACCAGACTGACAGACAACGAGAAAACATGCATATTTGAACAGAAATTATATGAGGAGTTAAAAGGGGTGTATGAATATGAATTCGACTATTTGATATGCTTCTAATTCTGAATTCTAGGTACATGGCTGACAAGAGGATGGGCTTTGTATTCGTTAAGGTTAAGTTGGCATATAGTAATCGCCCTTTTGTTGTATTAAGTTTGTACATCGAGTTCGTCTGTATATGGTTTACGCACGCCATTCGGCGTATTATGATCTTATTGTTTAAATCCTTTTGACAAGTTTGGTATTGCCTTGGATACTATTGTGGATGATTCATATGTGTTTTCTTTCTTGTTAGAACTCACTAAGTTCGTTTGAACTTACTTGGTTATCTTTTCCTTCTCAGGAGGGTTAATTGAAGTAAGAGAACTTTGAAGGGACTACGCCAGAGCACTGTTGATTGTGAGCCTTTTGTTAATTTCTGTATCATGCATATCGTGGGCAAGGTGGCCCGTAGAAATGTTTTGTGTCAACTCTTGTAATGCATCACAATTTTTGTTAGGCTCTGTTTTATTGTTAACTCCAAACATATATATAAGTGTTTTGATCTAATGAGATGGATTTTAAGATAATATCGTAGGTGTGAATGCCAAACTGTTTGAACGTTGTTTTAACTATCAATGATTTACATTGAAACTTTTGTAAAGGGAATAACTTTATCAAGTTTCATAAGGCTTCCGATAAATGTTTTGTTTTAAAATGTTATTTCTTGGTGTATAAACAATTTGATTGTTTTGTCATTGTCATTTCGAGGATAACGCCAATATCTTAAGTTTTAAATAAATTTCAAATACTTTTGTTAAATTCATATAAGTTTAAGTTGTGGCGCTCTACTCGGATCCTGTGATCGGGTCAGGTAAGGAGTGTTACAAATATGATGACAATAACGTATAATGTCATCTTATAATTAATATTTGTGACTATTAATTGTGTCATGTAATCATATAAGATTTCGTTATTGATAATATGTATCGTCACCAATAATGAAATAACATTAGATGTTGATGAAAGTGATATTGTAAGAATGTCAATAACATATTTTATCCTCAACTATTATAATAAAATAATGACAATAATGTAAAGCATCACCATTTAATAAGTATTTAGTGACATAGTTCTACCACCAAATGATATATGTAATCGACATTCATTGGTCGGACCGTCACCAATAATGCCATAACCTTTCAATTTTAAGTGAAGAAATATCGAAACATTTATTAGTGACATACACTACCGTCACCTAATCTGATAAAATAATGCCAAGGATGCTTTTATTTATTCAATTTAAAATTGTAACATATTTAAATAATACAGTAACACCAAAAAGTGTCACCTAACCATAGAAATTATTACCCAAAGAGTGCAATCATTTTTCGGTTTCAAGTGGTCCACCTGTTGCAAGCTTTGCAACCCCATATCCTTATATATATATATATATACATACATATACGTATATATAATATTATTATGTTTTGACATTTGATTGTCAGCGATGGGATATTTTACGTTTACTCGGTGTACCTTCTGCAACGTGTTGCGTAACTGCAGCCACGAGTATAAGGGTTGGCTGCTTTCCCGGCGTGACATTCGTAGTAAGATTGTCCTCGTTCGTTGCATGGGATATTGTTTCTCCTAAGTGCTGCATATGAAATGTATTTTCTTCCAGCAAGAAGTCGACTGTGTGTCTCGGAATCCATGATTGTATCATCTTTAATGTCACATTGCCCACCAATGCACGAACCTTCAGTGTTGTTGCCCCGATGGTGTACACCCGAATTGACCTCGTCAAATTTGGTGCATTCAGCCACCATTGCTAAGGCCAAGAGAAGGAAGATAGGCCAGACCTTGGACCCCATCTCGAGAACTTCTGAAAAGACAAAAAAGAAGAGAAATGTATGAGAATGGTTTAAGCTTGTCCAGTAGAAGGAAAGGGACCAAGATGAGGATTCAGATGAATTTTTTCTACGATTTAAGCTAATTTTTTATACTATTTTAAGGGTGCAATTTGTTTTTATCTATGGCCTTTTTTTAGGGTATCTGTTATTATCAGATAAAACGTAGTTGTTTTCTCAACCAGCCGATGCTTGTTAACATGTTACTTATTCATCGCTCTTTAATTGCCAAGTATAATGGATGGCTGGCAAGACGTTGAATCATTTTTGGGTTTGAATTGGTCTACCTATTTTTTTTTATATAAATAAAAACGAAGCTTACGAAATTAAACTACACTAATTAGTTCGAACAAGCCTTTGGTCTTATCATTAGCAACGTCTTCTATTAAGTTGGAAGGGGCTTCTGCTAGCACATTGATACCTTCCGAATCAAGGGGCTTCTGCTAGCACATTGATACCTTCCGAATCATTTTGTACCATCTTGGCAATCTGATCTGCAACCTGATTAACTTCCCTAAGAACATGTGTTACCACCCAATTTTCGTTATTCTTTAGTAATTGATGAATTCATCTGACTAGTGCTGACACCGAAGAATTCGAAGTTCTCATCTGCAAACTATGAACAACCTCTAGATTGTTAGTTTGGATCAAAATCCTGTCTAAATCTCGACCTTGTAGGAGCGTCAATCTATTTAAAATATCTTATAACTCAACTTAAAAAACTGAGGCTATTACGTTCATTTAAGCTTATGTTTATCCAACCATATAAACCAAATCAGAAATTCTTTCCAAATTCTTGGGCCTTGAACATTCATTAAATTAACCTTAGGTCTCGTTCATTTAATTTTTAACCCTTTTAGTATGGAACGAATTTTAATGTTGGCCTGTTTTAGTTTTTGGTTTTCTGGTCACTGATCGGGCTTTTGAATGTTCGGTATTTGGGCCCATTTTCATTAATGTAGACAGGTAATTAATGTATATATGGGGATTTAGGATGCAATTAATCCATCCACCAAACCCCATCAATGTCTAGACACCCTTCGCATAGCTCAAAGGTAGGTCAATGGGTCTCGAGATCCACCACTACACCAACGCCATCACCGCGAAACGTCCATCCTCATGCAAAGGACAAGATTAAATAAAAATAAAAGAAAATCAACAAATCAAATAGAGTAAAATATGCAACAAAAAATCGGGATTTATCTCAAGATCATAAGCAATACACTAAAACGAAATAGGAAAAAAATTCCAAAAAAGCTGTAAAAAATTACCTTCAAAGAAAAGAAAAGTTAGATAACTAAAGAACCCGAAAAAGAGAGAAAATGCAGTATGAAAGGAGGACTCAGCTTTGGGTTTAATGCCGATTTCGAGACTTACGAAGCTTATTTCTCAAACCCTAACGGCGAAGACAAAGTGGGAGCCATGAAAATGCAAATATCTTGAAGTAGAGGAGATCCAACGGCGGACGGTAGAGATACGATGAGATTTTTCGATTTCTTGGGTTTTCATTTCAAGATTTTTAGGTTTGACCTAGAAGTATCTAGATCTGTTAAAGAGTAGAGGGGAAAGAGAGAATCATTTTGGTGTCCGGGGACGACCACCCACGGTGTAATCGGCGACAACTAGGGTTTGCAAGGGAGGAAAATAAGGGAAAAAGAAGACGAAGAAGAAGAAGGTGAGAAAAGGACTAGAGAAGATATTGACAACGTAGGAAAGAAATAATAAAAATAAAAAGGAAATTACAAAAATTAAAAAAGGGAAAAATCAACATTAATATGAGGGAGGTGTTCACGTAAACTAAAAGAAAAAGTGGAATATTCATCTATGCCCTCTACTCTTTAAATTGTTCTTATAAGAGTGCAAAACTATAAAAATTTTAAAATACAAAAGTATTAAAAATATTATAAAAATTCAAATATGTAGAAATTTAAAAAATTGTTAATAATTTTCTTAACTATTTGATTAATAGATGGAAAAAGATGGTGATTTGTATGATGAAATACTTGGATAGAGGTTAAGGAGAAAGGTTTTCTAGTGAAAGAGTTTTGGGTTTGAGAAAGGCGAGTATAATGATTGTGATGCTACGTCTTAAGATAAGATGTTTTAGGATGATTGATAATCAATGACCTTAGGTTCTTACGTGGACAATCCATTAAGGTTCACTAAGCTCAAGTGTGTAAGTTAGTTCGAGGTTCGCAAGTCAATAACTCAATAGGTTCACATAATCTTAGTAAAGATGCACAATCCTTAAGGTTCGTTAAGCTAAGGTGTGCAAGTTAGTTTGAGGTTCGCAAGTCAATAGATCAGTTATTTATGATTCGCTGGTATGTTAGTTCCATTAAGAGACACATGTTGAGCCATATCTAAATACATAATAATGTCCTCTATGTAGAGTAGAACAAATTTATAAAAATATGTGAAGATTTGACTTAATGACCTTGATATCCTTATTAAATGGATGTGTTACAAGTCTATGTATATTTGAGCAACAAATTGGAGGGGATTCTACAGTGTTGGGAATTGACCCATATAAATAACAAAATAAAAAAAATAAAGAAGATTGAACACAAATTTACGAGAAAAAACTCTTTCGAAGAGGATAAAAATCATGGGAAAATGAGGCTTCAACTTTTCACTAAATAAGTAAACAAACGAGAGTACAATATAGATAAAATAAACTTAAATGTACTAAACGTACAAATCAAACCCCAAAAACAAAGCCTTAACTCCTATAGAGTTCTCTCAAAATGGGTACAAAATTCTTTCCATAATTAACACGAAAACTCTCACCAAAACTCATCTACAATATATCTTGTTGCCTAAAAGAAAAGCCTTGTAGTATTACATCTTTAATTGCCTTATCGAAATAGGGATACATGGCCCCTTTAAATATGCTAAGTTTAAAGGGCTAAAACGACTAAAATTTCCTTGAAGTAATCAGAGTTCGACTGAGAAAACGTAGTAGAGTTTAACTAAGAGAAGAAACTCAGTTGTTTGTGGGAAACACGTCACCACGTCATCATTCGCGACGTCAGGAAGCTTCTTGTCGACTGACTTTAGTAAGTGTCTGCAATCGGTCTAATAAATGCGAGGAAAACTCCACAAATCTCCACCTTGACTTGTATTTTTCATACATTCTTCTCCAAGCCCCATCACGGGATGAATTCGATATTTGCAGAATGTCAACCAAGCCCAAACCGTTCTCAAACTTGGAAACTGAAAGACTCTTAATCTTCAAATCAAGGTTGTATAATGCAACAAGGGCTAGTGATACACGAACGGACGTATGTTTCGCAACAAGAGAGAAAACATTGAGGAAATCAACTCCCTCCACTGGATTGTCACTCTTTGCAACCAACCTTGCTTTAAACACTCTGTTTTATTTGAAACTGCTACAATCTAAAATATGTGATTCAATCGAACTTCTCGATATCACATTTCATTGTTGCCATCTCTGAACGTGTCGATTGCGGAATCCGAAACAAGCCATGATACCAGTTTACTTGGGATAAACCTGATTTAAGCAACGAACAAGAATGAATAGAGAAAATTTGGAAACAAATATTTACATGGAAAAACTCCTTCAAATAGGATAAAAATCATGGGTAAAAAAAAAAACTTCACTAAAATGTCAAATAATTGAAGAAGAGTACAAGATAGAGAAACAAAACAAACTCGAACCCTAAATACAAAGTTCTTCCAAAATTCCCAAAAAACTCTCTCTTAACTCTATTGTTGAATCAATCTCTCTAGAGTTGCTAAAAGCCCTATTTATAGGTTGAAATTCGTTGGCTAACTTGATTAAAATATTCCTAGAGTTATTAAAGTTCGACTGAAAAAAGATTGCAGAGTTTAATTAGGAGAAAAAACTCGATTTAGTAGGGAACAGGTCGCCATGTCATGATGTCATTTATTGGCTCATCGGGATGCCACATGTCGCGTCATCTGGACGTTGATTTCTTCTTGACATGACGTCAGCTATTGACTTTAATAAATTCTTGCAAACTATCCAATAACTATGATGACTTCGAATAATTTTGTGCCTTGTCCTTCTCTATTCTTAAAAAAAATTCATATTAAAATGAACTCATCATAAAAAAACATTGATTTTATTTAGACAAAGCACAATGATTTAGTATATAAGTTTTTTGGTTGAAAATAACATAAAAATTTGAAATCTAAAGATGGTTTTATTCATTGGACATAAAAATTTTAATTTTTTTTAATATACTGATGTGATTACATGGTAGTATTTGTTCATACTTTTTTAACTTTTGACAATGCACACACACTTTGCACACACAAGTGCTTAAACCCGGGTCTCTTAAGATGAATAATATCCTCTTTACCACTGAAGCCACTCGTTGGATTCAAAAAAAATATATATTTTATTATTGGCCAATTAAAAGCCAAAATCAATGTCTAAATAGCATAATTAATGGTTCTAATACTTTAGTACATTTTGGGAGGAGAATGTATTTTCTATAAAAATATTTTTACGATAATTTTCATGAAAAAATCATTGAAATCATGTGAGTTTAATATGCTTTAGACTTTTTAAATTATTAATACTTTTTTTTGAAATTTTATAATATTTTTAGTAATTTTTAATTTTTTTATAGTTTTGCACTAATTTAAAATGAATTTGGATAAATAGTTGACCAATTTCAAATGAACAAGTCAACACCGTTAATAATCAAACTGGTCAATTAACAATTTTCGTTAACGAAATAATCTAGTTTTTTTTCATGTAATTAAGGGCTCAATAGGATAGATTTTTTTGAGATTAATTGATTTTTTTTTTACTAAAGGCCTTTTTTACCCTTAAGTTTATAAATAACTCATGATGTTATATAAAGTAAAATAGTTAGGTGACTATTTTATTGTCATTAATAATAAAATTTTAGTGACATAAGTGTGTCACTATATTCATTTCATTGTAATGACAAATTAAAATCGTCACTAATAAAACTGTTTACGATAATGACATGAGATTAGAGACGCAACCAAAACGTCAATTAAAAGCAAAAGCTTCACTAAAAATGTTTTCGACCATTTTTTGTTTTCTTTTCGCAATTGTTGATACCAAACATTAAGTGATACAATTCCATGATAGTTTTTTAAAATCGGTCATATAAATTATAAGAGAAATAATAAAGAGTGACAAATTATTGTTAATGTCACGTGAACCTTATTTTTATGAAAAAATAACATGTCACCTTTTATGTGTTGTAAAGAGAAAGGATTGTATGAAACAGATATATTATCTTTTTTTCAATAGTTTTATGACACATCAACAATTTCATCCCAAATTTCAGGATTTTAATTGTAATTTGATTTTTTTCAGAATGAAAATGTTGAAATTAAGAATGAAAATACTGATGTGGGATAAAACTATTGGAAAAGTGACACAAATGACGTGATGTCACTGTTTTATTCAATCCATTTCCGTATTGTAAATATGTCGAATTGTCACAAATAAAACTTATTAATAATTAGTAACATAAAGATAAAAACATTTCGTAAAGTATAAATTATAATATTTCATCACTAAAAAACTTTACATTGTGAATGATGAAAAAGTGTCACAATATTCTCAAGACATCACAAAAACATTTTCCACTAAATTTTTTTGAGAGGTAAATTCTGACGCCAAACATATTGTGCCATAAACTTTTGACTAGACATGTTCATGGGTCGAGTTATGATCCAGGCTCGAAAGTTCGTCCAAAATTTGGGAGGGTTTAGACAAAAATATTAGACCCGTTTAAAATATGGGCTAGGCTTGGGTTTGAACATTCAAGGCCCGAGCCTGACCCGATCCAACCCAACCCTTTTTAAGTTTATAATATTTTATATTATATTATTTTTATATATTATGTAATTTAGATCACATTAAAAAGTAAACTTATATTGAACTCAACAAGTGGCTCCAATGGAAAAGAGGATGATGTTCATCCTAAGAGACCCGAGTTCAAGCACCTGTGTATGTAAGGTGTGCGCGTGTTGCCAATGGGTTAAGAAAGTATGAACAGATACTACCATGTAATCACACCAATATATTAAAAAAAAACTTATATTGAATATATAATACTATCCTAATGTAAACATTAGAATAATATTAAGATTACTATATAAAAATTTCAATAAATAAAAAATGATTAAATAATTAAATATTAAATAATATAATATAAATATTTTAAAAAAATTTAAAAAATAATATCGATTGGTCTAAAATGAGCTTAGATTAATCTTTAGTAAATATGGACGAATTTGAACAAAATTATAGGCTCAGATTTCGGATCGGACCGAACTTAAACAAATATAAAATATGTCAATATCATGCTTAAATCCAATCTAAACTCGATCCAATCTAACCCAACCCATGAATGTCTCTAATTTTGATTGTAAGTCTGTAACGTAGGAGTGAAAAGGGAGATTTTGTTTTCCATCCATTACTGAGCGAAAGCAATAGTTTGGATAATGGTTGTGTAATGAGTAGTTGAACTGAAGAAGCGAATAAATTGGTTAGTTGAGGGTGATGGTCAGGAACGCATGATCGATACACGAACCTGCTTAGTTGGGACTAGGAATGGGGGAGGAGCCTTCTCCTTTATCCATCTACTTTTCCACTCTTAACATTAAATTCATTCAAATTGAAGAATTTCTGTTATACGTGTATTTAAAATATAAATGTATGTTTAGCGATAGTATACAATAAATGTAGGATTTGAAATTAATAATAACGCATATGTAATATGTATAAAATTAAAAAAGTAAAATAAAGTTTAAATAATTAAATATATCATATTAATAATATTAAATGTACTCTCCAATTGTTTATCATAGTATTTTCATTTGTATTGAGTTGATATCGAGTTGATTAGCGACATCAACTCAATTAACGATATTATTAATACTAGAAATTTTATCGCACACATATGTTTGTGGAAACTACATACTTATTACACAGAGGTGTGTTTAAAAATAACATATAATGGAATAGAATGTATGATTTAAAACTAATTAATAACAATGAAATAAGTATGGTATTAAAATGAAACTAATAGATTAAACTGTGAGTAAAACGAAATTTAAACACGTAAATACATTAGGTTAAGAATATTGCATGCACTACAACTTTTTATCCTGATTTTGTCATCAATGGTGTCGAGCTAACTTGTGACAGCAACTCAATCAACAATTTTATCAACATAGAAAAAAAAATTAAAATAAAGCTTTAGTTGTGTGGTAAAATTTAGGTTTTATTAGTGCAAATGGAATGAGTTTAAATCTCACCACAAGTAAATATTTTATTGACTTTTTGAAAAAAAAAAGATTAAGTACCCTCGAATAATATAACTTATTTTAGTTTAAAAAAGAATATTTTTATAATTTTTCTAACTGAATTGGTGTTTATTGCCTCGTGACACTAATTTAGATAGAGACTTAAATAATAGTTAAATATACAAACAATGTGGGTGAAACAATACGTAATAACATTGCAATGTATAAAAAATCAATTTAAATCTTTGGTTGGAGTGGTAAAGAAAATATTTTATAAATTTTGGTGGCATGAGTTTAAATTTTATTGTGTGCATTTTTTTACTGGTTTCCTTAAAAATATAAAAAAAGCAAAAAGTACATTTACAATAATATAATTTATTTGTACATGAAAAGGTATTTTTGTAATTTTTTTAATCGAGTTGAAACTAGAGGAGGGTAACGTCAACTCAATCAAGAGTTTAAACAATAATATATATAGATATATAAATAATGTGGTGAAACAATGTATAATAACAATGAAATGTATAAAAAACTAATATAAATATTTGGTTGAAATTTGTTGTTTTATTAAAGATATAAAAAGATAAAAATACCCTCACAATAATATAATTTATTTTTACATGAAAAAGTATTTTATAATTTTCTTAATTAAGTTAAAACTGATTGAAGGTGGCATTAGCTCAATCAAAAATTTTAAAAATAGTATAGATACACAAACAACGCAAGTGAAATAATGTGTAATAACATTGAAATATATAAAAATTAATGAAAATCTTAGGTTGAAGTAGTAAAAAACCAATTTGGAGGCATGGGTTTAAATCCCACATTGTACAAATTTTGTACTAGTTTTATTAAAAATACAAAAACATAAAAGTACCTCTGTAATAATATAGTTTATTTGTATATGAAAGGATATTTTCATAATTTTTTTTAACTTCTTTGAAACTGATTCATGATGGCATCAACTTAATTAAAAGTTTAAATAATAGTAAATATAGATATTCAAATAATACGGGTAAAAGAATGTGTAACAATATTGAAATGTATAAATTAAATAAATATAAATCTTTGATTAAAGTGGTAAAGAAAAGATTTTATAAATGTTAGTGTAATTGGTATATTATTTTTATGTATTTTGGAAGTTTATTAGATTGTAAATTTTAGGGGTTGGATCTGATTATAATTTTAAGTAATTAAAAGGATACAAGTAATTGAAAAGATGAGGGTTAAAATTTGTGTGAAATTCTATTACCCAGCTCTTACTTTCAGCATTGTGTAAAAAGTAAATGAGAAGTGTGGTAGCTATTATATGGTCAAAGATGGTGTCCTTTCTATTTGTTAATGTCACATTAGTCCAAAGGCACATCACATTCATTCAAAGAGACTTTTGCATGCAAAGGAGTGACCCCCCAACCACCCATCACCTACCACCCACTTCTTCCTCAACAACAGTTGAGCCCCCCATTCACTACAAAAATATCTCACACACTCATTTTCCATTTATCTCACTTCCTCCATACAAATCCATTATTACATCTTTTGTTCCATTCCATTTACACAGGTGAGCTCCAAGCTCAAAACCAAATATTTCTACTTTATCAAAAATTTTAGGGTTTTTTTTTTTAGAAATTTAAGTAGTGATGGAGTCAGAAATTTTTTTAAGGGATCGAAATTAAATTGTATACTTTTGTGATAGTACAAATATAATTTCATCATTTTAATAGCTTATATATTTATTATTTTTAAAAGGTTAAATTAAATTTTTATCATTTTAGGGGACAAAAGTGTAATTTTACCATTATTAATTTAAAATTTTATAAATTATAAAAGGTCTAAAATAAAATTTTACCATTTTGAGGGACTATAATATATATAAAGAGGAAAATTGTAAAAATCTTAAACTTTAAGGGTCTACTTATATTTTTGATAAGATCATAATATATTTACTAAAAACTAAATAGAAAAGATTTTAAACTTTGGGAGGGTCATGACCCCCTGAACTTCAACCTGACTCCGCCACCGAATTTAAGTATTGATAAAGTGAAAATTTTTGATAAAATTAAGATGTGGTGTGATTTTTGGAGCTTATAGTAGAATCTCCTCTTTAGAGGAGTATAATATATGGAGATAACAAAAGTAAAAATACATTTACTATATATAAAATGTTGTATTGAATTGATGTCATAAATAAATTTGACATTAAATTTATTGTGAAATTATTAAATTATTTTTACTTTACAAGATAATTAATATTATGATAATAGTATTTTTATCTTTTAATAAACAATTGAAAGTCATTGTTTGATTCAAAAAAAAAAGTCATTGTTTGAGAATAAAACAGAAAACCAATAAATTCAAATTTAAATAATTTGTCACTCCATCAATAATAATTTATTGGACTAATGTTATAAAAATGTGTTTTGGTAAAAAAAAAATTGTTGAAAAAATTCAGTTCGAAAACGATTTTCTTACACAACAAAATAAAAATTTTAAAAATCGAGCTGGTTTGTGATATTATATCAATAAACCCTTTACCGAAATTGCATCTGTGTTTTCGGCTAGATGGATCTTTTTTGTTCTTGGCTTTCAACCGAACACCTTTCTCCGTTATTCTTGTACCACGAACAGCTTCGAGTGTGGGCTCGAACGATTTGAATCAAACACAGAATCCGAAATAATTTTCTTTACTCTTAGTGTGAAAGTAAAGTCTCTTCTCAATAGAAACCGATAAACTTGTTATTCAAAAAAATAGATTTAATACTTGGGAATAAACTCTTACTATTTTCGAGCAGAGTAATAATATTTTCAAGTTATATATTTAGTCCTAGTGATGACTTATATTTATAAGGAGAATAAGTAAAACCTTTATTGAATTATATAAGTTTATTTCAAAAGAAAAATGTACTCCTAGTCTAGCTAGGAGTAGGTGGGGTAACAATCCTAATTAAACAAATTAGGGTTTGTCATCCCTTTCTTAAACATGAAGGGCTTTTGGGACTCTCCCGTATCGGATCCAATTACAAGTATTTTCAGGATTTTTAACTTAATAATTTAAATTTTTTTTATTTCCCAAAATAAACATCTCAAATTAATTTAAATTAATTAATTTTTCAATTAAATAATTTCCTCAAACCAATCATGAAGATTTTACCGTAAAAGAATATATGAGAAAATATATTTAATATTTCTACATTCAACGGATTACTATCAAATAGTAATCAAGTCATTCATCACAAAGACGAATGACCTATGACCATGTTTACTTTTCATCAACCATGTAATGTCAATGAGTGGATATCATTTACTCATGTCTTGGGCTATGAATTCCATTGCTGCAAATGATGCTATATACTGCAGAAGTCATATACGCAATGGACCAGTTTTCAATTCTTTATCTATTTGAACTCAAGCTTTTACTTACATCAAAGTATACCAGTTGCACATACATAGTCTGTCATCCACTCAGGATTTAGGTATGTCACACTTTGAACTCATGATTTATTCTTCTTGGATCCATTCCGATGTACTATCAATCTAATCAGTCACATCTGCATCTCTATCGTTTGGGAGTTGCCCGCTTAGATGCCCAATACAAGGAATCTCCCCAATTGGACTTAATAGATGACATATTAGTCGTTAAATTGGTTTGCTTATTTGCGATTAGCCTAAAGACATGTTTAGGTTCGTCTATTAATACAAGTTGTCTATTAATACAAGTTGTCTTTTGTTAGTTAAACATTAGACAACCAATGAGCTAATGTTTGCTTCTATTTTGATTTACATGCAAAACCTAAGTAAGGACAATATATAGAGGGTACTAATGTAATTTATGAATAAATTTGTTAACCAATCTGTTCGAAAAATTATAAGTATCCAAAAACGAAAATACTACACTTAGGGTACTAGATCCAACAAAAATTATTGCATATTCATGATATTTTGCTTAGTATGATACTAAGGTGAGTTGAAATGATTATTTGAATTGAATTGATATAATTGGGATTGAATATTGAGATAAATGACTAAATTGAATAGAATGAAAAGTAGCATAACTTATCATTTATGATATTTGATATGAAATTGAGTTGAAACATGATATATGAATTGATGCTATATTGAGATTGATAGAATGTGAATTGATTTATATGATGAGTTGGATAATTGGTTACCTTATTAACTATTCAGGCAAAGTCGAATATAGTTGACATGCCATAGGATAGATTGAGTATGGGATTACTTCGACTATATGTCATTGAGCGTTGGGCGCATTTTCCTTCGGACGTTTTGATGAGTGCTGGGCACAACCTTTACTTTGGTTAAACTGATGAGCACTGGGCACAATCTATTTACTTCAGAAAATCTGATGAGGCACTAGATGCCAAATTAGTGTGTTGCTTGAGATATTGTATCCATTAGAGTCCGAGTCATGATAATAGGGGAGATAAATTGTGAATTGATTGAATGATGCTCAAAATTGATTAAATGTTATGAAATTGTATTACAGGTACACATATACAATAATTAAAGTAATGTAAAGATTATGCGAACCGATTAAACAAGCCTAAGGGTCGATATGGAAATATAATGAATGAAATGATTCGATTTGAAAATGAAATGTTATATGATTAAATGGTGTAAATAGAACAGATATGCAAATATCAATGACATTAAGATGTTAGTATAATATGCTTATTTAGCTTGGCTAATTGAAGTAATGTATAGATGATTCATATAATGCATTTGGTATATTTGTGACATATGTATATGTTGATCCATTAGATGAGATTTGGCATGAGATGTGCATAATTGGTGACATTAGAATTCAAATTGATTGTATGCAAGTGATTGTAACTTATGTTATATTGACTTGAATCATGGAAATACCATTGAGCTTTATCGCTCAACATATGGCTTGTTTCCCGTGCACAAGTTTAGGTACATCTCGAGGTCTTGAACAGTGATTCCAACATCCAATCAAAGATCTCCGGCTCATCAATGTTTGTAAAGTCTCTTTTTGTTTGTTATATAGCATGTACCTTGGTTGACTTAGTTTTGGTATAATATATTATCTTGTGAACTTTTGGAAGTTAGAATTGGAAGTTTTGAGTAATGACATAATGAAATAGTTGTATATATGATTTTAGTATATTTGATTTACATGAGATGATGCTAAGTTTAACTTATGTAAATGAAGTTGGCTAAAAAGGGTTAAATGGTTAGTAATATGTTAACTACTTGCATGCTTGAATTAAATGGTAAAATGGTAGTGATATTTAAGCATAAATTGTGTTAATTTCTAAGGATGAAGTAGTGAATTATGGTATGTTGCTTAATTAATTAAATGGAATGGATAACTTGTGCATACGAATGGATGAAATAGGTGCCAAAACTTGACCATTCAAAAACAATGTGTTATGTCGTGATGTCGAACATTTTTCGTTGCAACAAGATTTAGTCCATATGCCATGCCACGACGTTGAGTAATGGTCGTTGCGACAAGGCCAAGTCAATATGTGGCGTCATGACGAGGAACCACCGAAACCGTGACGTAAACTCCAAACTTAGAAAACATTACAAATTGGTCCTAATTAGACCTTGGGTTAGTGATAAAGCTTTCATAAGCTTCTATAAGACCCAAAAACGAATGTATATCGTATAGTATGTATTGTTTGAAATTTACTCATTTATTGGTATGAATTGAATGTAGTGCGATCGTAGTTGCTCCGACAACGATTACGACACCTTGTAGCTTGGACCCGACAATTGAGTCGGGTAGCAAGGTGTTATAAACTATTTGGAGCCTTGGTGGCCTAATGAAACGCTTAGGAAAAACTTGGACTACCTTAGTAAAAATGAAAAATATCCTTGATAAGAGTTAAGTCACACGGATTACAAGACGAAAGTTTTAGTCTCTGTGACATTAAGAGTTAATTTTCTATTATTATTGTGGTTGAAAAGTGTTTTTAAAAAGTGTGAAAAAAAAATGTTGTGAAAAATATGATTGTTAGCTTTTAGTATTTTTCATTGCTGCTAAAAATTATAGTTGAAAGGTAAAATGTCTTTTTTAAACATATATTTGAAAGTAAAAAAATTAGTTAAATTGTATAATATTTAAATAATTTAATATAATGATATAAGTAATTACTATAAATTATTTTTAAATTTGATGATATATAAAATATTTTAAAATTTTAAATATAATAAAATAAAATTTAAACAATTTAATTTAATGATAAATGATATTTAAATAATTTAATATAATGATATATAAAATATAAATTAAATTTTTATATACCAAATAAGGGTATGTTAATAATTTTCGCTAAAGCCAAAAGCAATTAAAATTTTTTTGGGTTTAGGTAGAAAATTAATTTATAACAACACTTTTGATTGCAAAAATTAAGTATTTTCATTATTTCTATGATGGAAAAACAGCTTTTACAAGGCAATAGAGAACTTGCCTCCGTCCGCCCGTGCAAGTGCTAATCCAATTAAGTAATTGGATAAACCCCTTTTAATAATGATGATGATGATGATGCTACTGAGATTATGATGGTGCAATTTGTTTTTATAAAATGAGTAATGGGAATTCTAAGACGAGAAGAAAGATGGGGTTGGCTTGGATTGCAAGGGATACTCTCTTCATTTAGTCAAGAAGGACGGACGATGATGGTGATGATACTATGAATTCACTTTTATTTATTCCTATCTTTAAAGAGTTTTTATTCTATGATGACTAATATGTAGTAACTAGTAAACACCAGTAACCAATGGAATATGAAAAAAGCAACCATTTTTCTTTCTTTCTTTTTTTTTTTTTTGTTGAAAAAGAAGGGAGGAAAAACATTTAATATTGGGGGTATAGACGGTTTCCTTGAGTCTCATCATCAGCCACCTTTTACTTTGTCTGTTTCACAACCAAGCAGAACAGGTGGCTAACCTCTTCTTTCACTTGCCAATCTCCGCGCTTCTCTCTCTTTCTCTCACTGTCTTTCTCTTTCACTTCCATTTGGGTACTTTTATTTGGCCTTTGTTTGGTCATACTTTCATCTCCAAAAATTGGCAGTAAGTTCCTGTTCCTAGTGGGGTTTTTAATTAAATCTTTATATGTATCTTTTCTTTTGTTTCCTGGTGCTGGTTTCTCATTTTCAGGTATGATGTTCTTAGGTTTCTAGTCCTTTGAAAAATATCTCAGCTCTTTTGCTTTGATTATCTCTTGTTTGCTTATTTTGATTTGGTTTCTAATTTCTTTCACTGTTGCTGGTCTTGTTCCTTTTTCTCTTCTTCTTGTTCTCTGCTAATACTTCATGTTTTTTTTATGGTAAACTGCAAATGAGAATTCTCAAATTTCATTTATTGCGGATTTTTTTTCTTTCCCCCTTAGGCAAGAAGCTGTATACTTAATCGAATAATTGTATAAAAAAGTTGAAAACTTTGGGGCTTTTATTGAGCAATTCTCTCCCTAGAACTTATGTGACTCCTTTTCATGGTGATGATGATGGTCATTTTCTGGATGCATTATCTGCTTGGAAATCTTAATTGTTGCCTTATCCTTTTTCTCTTTTTCCCCCACTGATGAAAGTGACTTGAATTTTAGGAGTATTATTAGTACTTTTGGGTTTGGTATGCTTTTGATGCAGCAAATATCATTCCATTATGTTGTATTTCCTCAAATTTCCTCTTATGGTGTTAGCTTCACTCAAACTACTATTTGAATCTGAATTCAGAACTTCTGCTTCATCCATGTCTGAAGCATTTGAATGCTAAAGATGAAATCCTTGAGTCTGTAGTTGAATGCTTGAAACTTGAAACATATAAGGGGAAAAAGAAGCAGTGAACATGCTTGCTTATTAGGAAAGAACGATATGCTCAGTAAGTCCTGTAATTTCAAATCCTAGAAGGTTTCTCGGTCCAAGGAGTCCGGTATTGTATAACTAGGCAATTTCTCTCTGTTGGCAGCATTATCCAAATGGCTTATTTGGGAAGAGGGATTTATGATTCCTGATATGAATTTGATCTGTTGTGAGTAGGGGGATTGATATAGAATATGTACTGAAATCGGTAAAGTTTTGTTGTATCTATGGATTTCAGATATGGCTGGTGGATGAACTTGAGAAATAAAAGGTTCTGCTTCATATTTCATAAACAGCAATTTAGAAATTCAGTGATTCATGGATTGGACTGAAATCTAACGTCCATATTGTTTTGAGTTCCATTCAAGCAAGATAGACTACTGGACGTCCACATTCTTCTTATTATTACAGAAATAGTTCTGAGTCAGTTCGTTTTACTGATGTATTAACCTATTTCAGCATTTACTCGGTCATGCTGTTGCTTTTTTTCCTTTTCTCTTCCATTGTTTACGTTTCTAATGAACATAATTGATTGATTGGACGAAGTTTGCTATAAATATTTGTGTGTCCAGTTGATGAGATATAACTATATCAAAGAACAGTCTGCACTATAATCATGAGTACTACTTCAGCTGTTCCACTGAAAGATCAGAAGGCCAAAGCGAATTTCTTTCTAGAGGTACATTTTTGGACTTTGTAGCTACAATTTCATGTTATACTCTATTTGTATACTAAACTCTCCCTTGTTTCAATTAGTTTTTGACTCTCAAAATCATGTTGGTTTCATCAGATTGCTAACACAGAGAAGCATTTGTGGGTGTTAATCCACACCAAAGGTTTATTGCACTCTGATGTTCGGGATTTATACCACAAAGTCTGTTTGAATTACGAGAGTTTCTTCTTGGACAATCATGAACTGATGGAACTCCAAGATGTTGAATATTCGCTGTGGAAGCTACACTATAAGCACATTGATGAGTTCCGTAAAAGAACAAAAAGAAGCTCAGCTAATTTAGAAAGTACAATGTCCACAATGGACTCAAGTGGTTCTGATAACAGATATATTGATGGGTTTAAGTCATTTCTTCTAAAAGCTACTGAATTTTACAAAAAATTGATTGAGAAAATCAGAAGTCATTACGGACTTCCTGAAGAATCTTCATCCTCTAAAAGGGGTGGCATCAATGCTTCTATTGAACCTATGAAATTGCAGAAATGTCACTTCTTATGTCACCGGTTTTTAGTATGTCTCGGGGATCTTGCTAGATATATGGAACAAGTTGAAAAATCTAGTGTCCTCAAGCATAATTGGTCAGTTGCAGCCGCCTACTACTTGGAAGCTGCAATGGTATGGCCGGATAGCGGAAACCCCCAGAATCAGGTATTTAAGAGTTTTCTTATTTTCTCTATTGATATATAACAATGAATGTGGTATCTGAGCCAATTATATAGAACTCAGTTGCATTTGTAACATTCTGAATTCCCGATTTCTATGTAATAACCATTAATGTTCTCTTTTAGTTGGCAGTACTGGCTACGTATGTGGGTGATGAGTTTCTTGCTCTATACCACTGTGTAAGAAGTTTAGCCGTAAAAGAGCCATTCCCAGATGCCTGGAACAATCTTGTTTTACTATTTGAAAGAGTAAGATTTATACTGTTTGCTCATGCCATGCAAATAATTTTGTACCCTTTCGATATTCATACCAGTTTCTGATTTCCAAAAGCTTCTTGTGATTTTGCAGAACAGGTCGTGTGATTTGCCATCTCTTTCGAGTGAGGAACAGTTTGATTTCTTACAACCATTTGAAAGAAGTGATTCCCTGGTAAAATCACAATCAAGTGAAAAGGTTTCAGATGGCGTTCCGTTGAAGGGTGAAAATGATCACTCTGCAGGAATGAATTTTTGGCTGCTTCTTATCCGAACGCTAAGTTTCTTCTTCTTAAAATCCAGGTAATTTTTGTAACTACAGATGAGTAGAATTAGTTCATTTAATATGCAAATATGTTTAAAAGGCTTCATATGCTAGTTTGTCTCATCCAGTATCATGTCTGCTTTTCATGCTCGGAAATTACCATAGTTCATAGCATATGGAGTATATGAAGAATTAACTTTTGAGTTGCAAAAACATACTTATGATGATCCAATTAAATAAGTTTTCTTTGAAATCAGCACAGCTAGATGTTTTCTGATGATTGCTTTCTATCAATTTGAATGCTGCAAATCTTACTCGACGCTGATGGTTTGTCAACTTGCTTCTTTGGTGTTTGTATTCTGTTTTTAACAAATAAGATTTAAGCTTTTTTGGTGTTTGCATTCTGCCTTTAACTAAGTTCTCATGTTCTTGGCTGATGCGAGGCAGTTTGGAGGACTTCCCTTGTGCTTTTGCATCTACCGTGAGAGTGTTGGATGCGATGATGGCTTTAGATGATATAAAGCTAAGAGCAATGCTGGAGTCCTATCAGCTTATGGATTCAGCTAGAACAGGCCCTTTCCGAGTTCTTCAAGCTGTTTCTGTTTTCATCTTCGTCTTCCATAATCTAAATAATAACCCCGAATTGCAAGGGTCGAAAGATGGAAAGAATAAGCAACATCTCGAGTTGATACAATTCGCATTGAATGCTACATTCATTTTCATGGGACGTGTTGTATATAGATGTTTGAGGGCAAATCCTTTGGACTCGTGTCCCCTTCTACCTGCCATACTTGTTTTCGTGGAGTGGCTGGCAAGCATGCTTGATGAAGTTGAAGCATATGGAATGGATGAGAAAACTAAAAGCTCTATATCTTATTTTTTCGCTGCTTTTATGGACCTCTTGAAGCAGTTCGATGTTAGCGTTGAAATTGTTTCTGATGTAAGAATTGCACTGTGGGAAGACTATGAGTTGAGGGGCTTTGCACCATTAGCTCAAATACATGTTTCATTAGATTTCTCAACTAGTTGGAATCAGATAGACAGTTACCAAAGTGGGATTGAATGCCGTATTAAGCGTATAATCAATGCTGCAATGAAGATTGCAAGCAGATCAAATGGTTCCTATAAATGGATCACCTTTGATAGTTTGGGGAAGAAATTCTATTCGAAAGATGCAAATGAAATGCCTGAGAGACTAGAATCAGAAAATGGGGAGTCCAACTCAGTTGTAAATGTCAAAGCGGTGAATCGGCATACATATGAAGCTGGAAAAGAATGCAAGACACAGATTGCAAGTGAAAACCAAAGCAGCCATCTTGCAGATGGGAAATCTGTTGCCATGGAAGAGGAAGAAGTTATTCTCTTGAAGCCTCTTACAAGACATAATTCAGCACCACCCTATGGGAAAATTCATAGAGAAAAAGACCCTGTGTCTCCGAACGAAATGGAGGAAACTGTTCCTTCTGATGAATGTTTGCGCCGTGCTACTTCTCTACTAATAGCACAAAACCAGGTCAATTCTGATGCTTCAGATTTTCAATCTGACATCTGGAATTTCAGGCGCAGCAAGCCCGTCAAGCAACATGAGCCTTTTGTAAAAGATACCATGGCATTCTCGTTTTCGGAAGCCCCCATCTCTGCCGGGCCACCGTCACTTAGTTCTTGGGTTCTAAACCAAGGAAGTTTAAGCAGCACCGAAGAGACAAGAAGTGATGTTAGTAGACCGAGATTGAGCCCTATTGTAGAAGTAGCCACTTCATCCTTGAGCGATCTCTCGATCCATCAAACTGAGGATTCTGTCAATTCATCAAGATCTGAAGCTTCAACCAATTACTTTTACTCACCTCCACCATATTTGGCGCCAATTCCTTCTGCCCCTTTATTGCCTGATGATGCTGCTTGGTTTAATGGTAATCAGTCTAGTTTTTCCGGGGTGAATGACTCAGAGTTCATTAATAAACCCGAGAATTTCTACAATGCATCAAGGATAAGTGGCTACCCCAATTGGTCTCCTGATGGCGAACGTATTTATGGTTCTACTATTCCAGGTTTCATTGATAAATACCCTCCATTCAGCGGGATGACTTCTTCAGAATGGCTTCGGAGATACAGAGAAAGTCGCAATCTTGATCATGCCAACAGCCATGTGCAGCCTATCAACTATTATGCTTCCGGGAACCCCATTCCCACACGCGATGGTTCCCGTGTTGGTCTTTTCAATCAATACGGAGTTCCATCTGTTCCAAATCCAACAATTTACACAGAGAGTTCAGTATTGCATCAAGGATTTCCCCATGTTTACAGCATGGAGGAACCAAGAAGGGAAAAGCCATTTCATGGCTATCAAAGACCGAGCCATTATGGCTGTGGGGCCATGACCGAACTTAGAGACGAGCCACGGCCACTCTTGCAGTATCTAAAAGAGAAAGAATGGCTACTCCAGCAGGATCCAACGCTGAGAAATCCTACTTTCATGGGAAATTGAAAGCTTTGAAGCTCTCTTTGGACATTCGCATAGCATACATCCTATGTGTGTGTATATATATAGACATAAAGAAGTTGAAAGTATGTATGCAGGTATGTTTTAGTCATAAGTCTGAAAATGAGGTGTTCAAGTGTGAAGAAAGGGTGTCACAGATTTAGGATGATTTTATAGTAATATATATAATGTTGTCTTACTGACCAGAAATGTTGTCTTCTATAAATTTACTTTGCCATGCGTAATAGACGAAATCCCGATCAATAAGTGTTATACATCCATCAGTAATTACCAACCAAAGTCTAAGATGGAATCCGCTCCTCCAATTAAATGATGAGGGAGAGCTACCATTGAACAGTGGATGGATTGACCGGAAGGGGACATGAGATCTTTGTTGAGGAGAGGGAGAAACATTGCTTAGAAAGAAGTTGAGAATTATCTTAATCACCGCAAAGGGGCATAAATTAGTGCATTTGGAAAAATGAAGCTTAGAGGAGATCATCGGTTTTCATGGAGGATTTTGATAATAGGCTGAATTAATTTTAAAAAGAAAAATCTTGAGTACCATCAGTCTTTAATATTTTTTATATAAAATACATTAAAAGTAAAATATTTGAGAGAGACGTGAAATATGATGTAAAAGTAGAAGACCCATACTGAATTGTTGGAGTTTGGGTTATTTTCATTATTAACTTCCAAACCCGCTATAACCCTAAACCACTGAACCCAACGGAGAAGAAGCCCTAGGTATTTCTATCGGGTAAAGTCTCCGGCTTTGCTTCTCAAACTCAAGATCTGAAGATCCAATGGAGAAAGAGCAATCAGCAGGAGGCGATATATCATCAGCCCAAGCTGTTTTACTTGGAGCTTTAGCTCCTGGTGTCAACGTCGGTTCTGTTTTCCTTCTCTATGATCTGCCGATATTCACAATATTTGCAGCCATATTTATTTATGTAGTTTCTAATGAACGATTTTGGGTTTCAGGGTCCTACATGGAATACTCTAAAATTAACGTTTTTGATGTTAGGTCTTTGCCTTGCCCTCATGTTGGGTTTAGCATTCTCCTCTACTGATTCCTCCTTGATTCTTCATGTTGCTTTCCTTGTTCTCATTGCCATCACCCTCTTCTTGCTTCTTAACTGGTACTACTATCTCTGCTACCCCCCCCCCCCCCAATTATCTTTTGTGTTGAACATGTATTTATAGTCTTCTAGCTTTATGTTAGTTTTTGCAGTTGCTTTATTTGCTATTCATGTTTCGATTTATTTACAATGAAAATCATGGGATTTTGTATGATCATTTGGCACTTTCTATGTTAGATCTGAGAGGATACTTCAATTGTCAAAGGGCATTTGTACCGTAAGTACCATGATTCTCTCAGACTTTAATGGTTTGGTATTTTAGGATTTGAAAATTTCAGTGTTTTGTCACAAACATGATGGGTTTTAGCATGCTCTTCTGATATAATGGTGATATATTAGATTAGATAGCAGTTTGGATTGAACCTGCCTGTTATCATGGCACATAACATGGTTTAGATAGACATGGTGAGTAGGGAGCTCGGAATTTTGTTTCGAAAATGTCGATTCTTGCATGCTCGCTTAGTTCTTTTTCCAGTTTTAGAACAATCAATTGGAGGGAAGAATGCTGGTTTTTATAATGCTAGCAATACTTATATGCATAGGGATGATGATATTTGAAATAGAGAAATTGAATCTTAAATCTTTCTAGTTGGAAACTGTTACTTTGCATACACCCTGAATTTGGTTGATTGGATGGATATCTTATGCAGGTTTCTTGAACAGACCGGTTTGGTTTCTGTTGAGTGCCAAATGCAAGAGATGGACTTAATACCGAATAATCGTAAGAGAGAATGAACAAGAATCAATTTCACAGAATGAGCTGAGTTTTCTTTTTCTTAACTTTTGAATTGCATTACGAGTGAGGATGACATCAAACACAAGGAAAGGTGGAGGATATGAGAATGAGATGGCATTTCTAAGAAAACATGTTCAAGAGAAGTGCTAGCGAATCATGGTGCTTCATTGTTCTTTCCCAGGAATCACGCCGGGGACGCCGATCATTAGTCGCTCTTTGCTTCCTTCTCCTTATGTTTGCTCTTCTTAGCCTTGATGAAGCAGAAGCATGAGCAGCATGGGAGTTGAAGCAAAAACTTCATATTTCTTGAACCGATGATTCATTTGCCAAAATTGAGATTTATATAGAACTCCAATCTTAGTTTTCTTGTAAGGATGAAACATATTCTAATATGGATGCCATTACTGTGGCTCCATGATATAAATAAAGATTCCTAACTTATCAATGACATATTCATAGCCATTGGATGTCTTATGCTTCTTTGTGTGGGTCATGTTAGGGCTTTTTCTCCTCCTCCTTTTCCCCCAAAAGAATAAAGTCCATGCTTCTTTGTTATTTTCCTTGGCAAAATAAAAGGTTTATGTTTTGGAAAGGAACAGAGAATCTGGTTGACCCTGTTCAAGGGTTTCAATTAATAATCTTTGCCAACTAGTTGTAGGATGTGTCAATAATAATAATAATAAATAAAGAGATGATGGCTTCTTCACTGCAAATCTTTTAGTAATTTTTATGACAAAATAATTACCCTAATGTATTAAATAATCAAACATAAAATATTGGGTTTGAAGGGTAAATTCTTACCGACAAGAGATTAATAGATGTCTTGTTGATGTGCTTAGGTGAAGTCTGATGAATGTTAACCAACAGCTTATTATTGTTTGAATATATTTTTTTTGTGAATAATACATATACACATCTCTATGATATCATTTTGAGCAAATTTTGATCTCACATGAATATTGAATTCAGACTGAAGCCCAGGGACATAGCCCATTTATAACTCTCTCTCTCATTGGAGTTGGGAAAGTAAAGGCAAAAGGAAATGAATGTAGTAATGGGTAATAATAAAACATATTGTATTTCAATAAGTTCAACCTTTAAAGATAAAATTATTAAAAAGACAAAAGGGATCGGTTAAATGGACATGAAAAATATTAAAATATCTCACTTCAAATAATACGAATCATCCTTGACATGGACCCAACAAAGCTTGGGTAGCCAGTGTATCCGATTCCAGACCTAGCTTCTCGAGACTATGACAATTTAGCCAATTAGTTTTTGTGGAATTTTAGGGCAGATATTATGCATCCAAAGAAAGAGTTAGAGACCCGAAAGTTGATACGATCTACAGGGAAGCCAAGCCATGGAAGAAGCAGGAATGGAGAAAGCAAAGCAAATAACAAATAGAGCAGCAAAACCTTACAATTATCGAGGACAAAGATGAAGATTGTAAAGATAATGATTTTTTTTCTTTTAAATAAAGCTAGCCTTCATTAATGAAAGAAACTTAACATGTGTCATTACAAGGCAAACCCACCGACAAAAACAGCCAATAGGGCGACAGGAAGAAATGAAAATCAAATAAAGCAAGTCAAACAAACAACCCAACATTTAAATCTAAAGAAGACATAATATTTCCTATCAATTAAGTTGATATAAAGTCTGTTGTTCTTAGCACAGTTGTTAGTTACCAGGGTGTTTATTTGGTCGGTTTTCTTTCGCGGCGAGAGGCGTATCTTGCTAGGGTGTTTTCTGTGGCGGTTATGGAGGCAAACTTGACGGCGTTGTCCTTAGAAGGTGGAGAAGATGATGCGTGGTGCATTCCTCCCACCGAAGGGGTGATGCGTGGTGAAGATTTTCCTATAGCGATAGGAGGAGACAAAAAAACGGCCACGCACATATTTGTTCAGTTTCCTGATTTATCAACTACCCCTACAGGAAAGGGAAGTTGACCGCAATGAAGGTCCTTAGTTAGAACATTTGGGGGTTGGGGAGCCCTTGGGTTGTGCGTCACCTTAGGCATGTGTTGAGGGAGACAAATCCCGCTGTAGCTTTTTTCATGGAAACAAAGCTACAGAGTTCACGTATGGAAAACTACGCAAGAGTTAGGGGTACGTTCATGGTTTCGACGTGGGTAGTGATGGATCTAGGTGTGATCTGTCTCTGTGTTGGAAACAGGGGTGCTTGGTTTCCCTTCTTTCTTTCTCCATGAATCACATTGATGTCTTGATTGAGGATGATTCGGATGGTAATAGGTGGAGTTTCACGGGTATTTATGGCTTTCCTGAAGAGGCTTATCGGTGGCAGTCTTAGGATTTATTACGCAAACTTTTGATAGGGACCCTAGTCCATAGCTAGTTATGGGGGACTTTAATGAAATTACTTTTCTTATGAGAAACAGTGTGGTTGTTTTTTTAGGTGAACGAGGGATGGAGGCTTTTTGGTCTGTCCTTGCTGATTGCAGTCTCTCAGATTTGGATTTTGTAGGTCCTTGGTATACATGGGAGCGCAATCGATTTTCTCACATTAATATCCGAGAACGTCTAGATTGGGGAGTGGCTACTGCGGGCTGGCAAGACATGTTTCCAAATTCTACTATTTCGCATCGTGTGCATTCCATTTTTGACCATTGTCCGTTGTGTGTGTTGGAGGTTGTCACAATGATGCATGCTAGATGTCAGTCTATTGCTAGAACTTTGGCTCACTTACAAACGTGTATTGATGATTTGTGTAAGGAAGATTCGGACAATGGCGTGCTGTAGGATTTGGTCATTACGAAGATGCAATTGAATATGGAAATTGACAAAAGTGAGAGCCTGAGAGGTATTGGGAGCAGTGGGCGCGTGCCAACTGGCTTTGCAACGGGGATCATAACAATTTTTTTTCATAGATATGCTTCGCATCGCCACAGACTTAAACGTATCGAGCGGCTTGAGACACATGGTGGTCGTGTTTTAGAGGATGATGAAGGCATTGGGAGAGTGGCGTGTAGTTACTTCTCAGACCTCTTTACTTTGCAAGGTCAGAGGGATATGACACACATTCTTTTGGGTATTCAATCTCACGTTTTTGAGGGTATGAATGTGTTTCTTTGTTCTGAGTTTCGGTAAGAGGAAATTGTTGCAGCCCTCAATGCTATGGGTCCTAACAAGGCACCGGGTGAAGATGGACTGCCTGCCTTGTTTTACGGAACTTACTGGCATATTGTTGTCAAAAAGGTTACTACTAATAGGTTGACTAAGGTTGTGACTACAGTCAAGTTCCAACTATGTTTGAACTGAAATTTTAAGACATTAACAAATGTTATTTTGCAAAGAGATTGAAGATGTAAAAATTGGTTAAGGTGGAGATTAGTTGAAATAACACAATTCCACATAAAAAAAAACATACAAGATTATGAAGAGTTTGTACTACTATAAATAGAGGTAATTTCTTCACATTTAAATCATCCTAAAATTTTTCATTTTCTTCCCAAAGACAAATTTTCCCTCTTCTTTTACCCATTTTGCACAACATTCTCAACCCGAAATGCTTCCAAATGCAATAATATTTATACTAAATTCTAAAAAAAAAAAAACCAACATATTCAAATGCCAAATTAATACTGAAAATCCATTGCACCCAAGGTAGGTGCTAAAATCTCAAGAGTGGACCATCTAAAAGTCCATGCCATAACTCCAACTGTTTCTCATTGTCTTTACTCGTATTGCATTGCCTTGGCAGTTTTAAGGTTTAATCAAATGATACTTGAGTTCAAAAGCCAGCCAAATCAGTTCATATCAGTGACACCAACAGCAAGAAACTGACCAACATACCAATTCCAGTAAATAAAATGGACACATTGCAGTTTCCGTACCATTGATTATACCTACCCAAAACCACAAATTGAAAAGAAAAAAAGATAATTAGTCGGTCCATTTGAGATCTTTTACTAAATACTGCAACAAAAACCCAAAAAAAACCCAACCTAATACTAATAAGTAGCATTACATTAGGGGGAAACAAGGAAGAACATGTCATGCAACTTATATACATACACTATAAAATAGAAGCCAAATACTGGACATGGACCTAAAGATGAGGATGAAGAGGATCCGAGGTTCCTCTCAGCGCAGTACAGGAATTCTCAACCTTTGATATAATGATAAAACTATTGGCTGAATTATTCATGCAGCTGACATGATCGCTCGGATCCAATCTTGGTTCCATGTATATCCTTCTACAGTCAATTTATTACACATATTTGGTTGCTTGTTTTCTACTTCCCACCCCTGATATGAGTATAGGAATCGCTACAACATGAAAAAGGGAGATCATTTGAAGAATAAGATGAAGGTATTCGTTTTGGCTAGATCAGAGAAGTGACTGAGGACCCAATGTTTGGTTGATCATGCCAGGCAGTAACAGGCTCATATGAACCAATTTGCTCTAGCTGAGCTTGTACTACATTCCATTCCATTCTTCTTTGAGGTTCTTCAACTTTGACATCTTTGATGGCTGCGCCAATATCGTCAGTCATGTGAAGATCTCGAAAAGGTGGTAAGGCTTGGAAATGGGTTGGCGGCTGGGTGTTTTTAAGGCCACCATCAATGAACTTGTGTTGGTGAAGTGTCGAAGATAACAAAGAAGCAATGGTTGGTGTAGCGATGGTGAAGATATTGGAATAGGTTGAAAGGAGTGGATTTGAAGTGAAAACGTCCTGGATTTGCTTACCATTTCCATAATCACTATCCCCAGAATCACTAGACACAATAGCTGTAGCAGAAGAAAACCCTGGTCCAAAAGCATTCAGTTGAGGAGGTTGCAAAAAATAGTTGGTCACTGTTTCCACACCTGAAGAAGCTCTTGAATCAAAACAATTAGGGAATGGAATATTGGTATCAGCTGCTAACCCATAAAACAAAGGGTTGATGTTGATATGGGGGGTAGAGGGTGAAGAAACATCGATTTGAGGCCTAGGACTGGGACTTGCAGTTGCACCAGCAATGGCTGAAGCAGGCCTCTTGAGACGCTTGTTTTTCCGGCAACCACCGCCCATCGGAACATTCCTTAAAGTGCCTCCTTTAGTCCAATAACGCTTACAAGCCTTGCAAAAGTGTCTGGGCTGAGATAAACTGTAGTTGTTGTAGTAGCAGAACTTGGTGTTTGATGAATCACATCGAGGACACTTTAGGGCTTGTGCTTGTTGGCTTGGTTTCTCCATAAGCTTACTTGTTGAAGCCATCACCATGTGTTTCTCATCTACACGATTCTGCAACCAAAGAGAGGGGAGAAAGAAAAAGGAAAGAAAGAATGAAATGAGGTGTTCTTAGGGTAAAATAACAACACAACATAGATATTCTCTTCCAAAATGCAAACCAACAAAAATGGGGTCATCACTCTTTTTTCTTCTTTTGTCTAATTATTGAGAGAGAGAGAGAGAGAGAGAGAGAGAGAGAGAGAGAAACCTTTGGCCATTCATTAGTAGTTGAAGTGATCACCATTTCTCCTCTCAAAAGAGTCTTTGTTAGTGGGGGGTTCAAATATTACCTGTGAAGTGATTGACAGATTATGTTGTGATTACCATTACAACAACTTTATTCTTTTCATTTGGTAATAATCAAAATTTCACGTGATGGGGTTTGGTTTATAATTGAAAATCAAACCAAACTTATAATTAAAAAAGATGGAGGGTGGGGAGGAAGAATATATGTATGGAGGGTACAAATATTCAAAATCCAAGAACAAGGCAGGAAGGTAAAGCAGAAGAACAGATGAATCTTTGAGTAGTTCAAGAAAAGAAGGAACATAAAATGAGACTTTTTGCATTTCCACCATTATGTAACATTCCTTTATTGGGAGAGAGGGTATTCCCCAATGCAATCCCCCTTTACTTTATTTCAACTTTTTTATAATTATTGATTTCTATACCAACATTTTCATATAATTCTAATGTATAAAAAGTTTCATCCACCTACCTAGTTTCAAAACATATAGGAAACACCAAATTAATTGATATGCCTAGTAGCTACAGCGTGTCCTTTCATCGACAAAAATTTGTATTCATTTATACGAGTTCAATAATTAATTTTTCGTATTCTGTAAATTTTTTAAAGAAGTAAATATTAATCACGAGTTTTAAAAATTTTTCATATTCAAGACGATACTTGAACCCTTGACCATTGATTAAATCAGAAGAGATCCTTGTATCTTTTATGTTTTATTGTCACCATTAATATTAATACCAATTCAATTTTGGATAAAAAATTAAAAATCGAGGGATATATGTTTTTTTAGTTATAACTTTTGAATTAAATAATTAATTTATAAATTAACAAATTGAGGGATATAAATTAAATAATCAAAATTTAGAAGTGCTTTAAATCCAATGAATGATTCTAGTGAAAAGGAAGATGATGTTCATCTTAGAATGTAAAGTGTGTATTGTCAAATGATTAAAAAATTATAAACAAATACTATTATGTAATCACATCAATATATTTAAAAATAATAATTTAAAAGAGCTTTAACTTGCATTGGAATCCAAACCATATTTATAACCACATTATTAATATTATTAAATTAAAATTAAGATTGAACCGATTCGAAAAATATCAAAATTAAAATTAAATAAATTAAAATATAAAAATCAAATACATAAGGATTAATGGCAAAATCGAAGGGAGGACAAAGATGTGACGCATCTATCATTTAACCCACCCACTAGTTATCCAAAACAGCTCACTTATATACGTCTCTTGCAATAGTTGTAATCGACTGCAATTCAAAGTTGAAACCATAAAACCTTCTTTCTTTTCTTTTTAATGTAAAGCTTCTTTCGTTTTAATTTAAAATTTTTTTAGAGTTGATTTAATTTTAAAAAAATTATATATTTCAAATTTAATTTATTAAAGATAAATTTAGATGGACGATACATTTATTTTTAGATAACATAGGAACAATAATGATCGTAAAATTAAATATTATAACGTAATATAAAAAATAAACTAAATACAATACATCACTCATCTGAATCCACATTAAATTAAGATTAAATAATATTTTTAATATCAATTAAATTTAAAAAATTGGAATGAAATATGAAAGTACGTGAATTGGAGTTGTTGAAATTTCTGATTGACGCGTATCATAAAAATGGATAGATTTTTCGATTAAGACGGCTGCATTCTGCTCATAATTTTTCTTAATAAAGACAGAACCAACTCAGATGGGTTCGAATGGTAAGAAAATTCACATATTTTAATAAAATTTTATAACTATCAAATAAAAAAAAACATAGGTGTGTAAAGTGTTGTTTTTTAAGAGGTGAGAGATAGAAAAGGAAAAAACATAATGGGAGGAATTGGGGCCTACGACAAACCCACACCACCTTTTGAGATGATGATTGCCCCCACCCTATGTGGCCGACATCTACTTCATTGCCAAACATGAAAGGAACCCAACCAGCACGTTAAGGCCAATCTCTCTCTTCCTACATTCAATCTTATGTGCGGACAAAGATCTCACTCTCCATTTTTAGTTTCTTTTTTATTCACCTATTTCCCCCACCTAAAAACAGAAACCACCCATTTGCCCTCTAAATAAATATCATTTTTCCATCAAACAAGGGTAACTTTGTCCATCCCAGGGGTTGCCCAATGGAGTTTCTTTGTAATTTTCAGAGGAAAAAAAAAACGTATTATACAAATTTGTAGTATATGGACTCTTTTCCAAGGACCATCCATCATGTACCCTACTGTACTTTCATTTGTAATAGTTTAATTTTGTGGACGGTGATGAATGTTGAAAAAATATATATAAAGGTTGATATTAGGGCATGTCTCATGTGCACATGGAATGGCATGGATCATGATGGCCCAACTTGGGTATGAGATTTTGTCATAATAAACAAAACACATATATGATATGTTGTTGTAATGGTGAATCACATGATGCAACTGTTGTATTTATATTTTAAATTTGAATGTAGCCGAAGATACAAAGAACAATTGGACCAATTCCATAACTGTGTTCAATTAAAACCCACAAGTTTCCATTGATCATGACAAGGGTTTTTTTTCCCATTCCAAACACCACTACAACAATAGGGGACCCTAGTTTGATGACAATTTTTTTTTCTTTCGATTAGACCCTTCGGAACAAATCATCAACTCATAAAGGGACCAATATGTTTAAAAAAAAAAAACTAAACCGAAAGTCAAATTAGTTGAACCTTTGATTTTCAGTTCAGGTTGAGTTAAACAGTTTTTTCTTTGCCTTTTTTTTTTTGTTGCCAATTTTGAATTATTCTTTAATTTGTCAATTCAGCTTATATAGTTGGATTATAGATGCTAGCTACATATTCACATTCGGGGTCTTTTTTTTTGAATTAATCTAAATTTTTTATTAATTACGATAATGACTCGTTTAAAAAATCATGTACTAAATGACCGATTTGTTACAGTAAAATTCGATGTGGTTTCCATTGACAACAACACTCCTAATGAATATCCAATCATTTACAACGACGATGAGGGTTTTTTGTTATTTAGTTTATCTTCATTTGTTTTTGGAACGGTAATGAATGACTTCCATTAGAGGAGAAAAAAAGCATTGAAAATTACAAAAGCAATGAAATTGAAAATTAAAACAAGAAAAATAATGTGAGAATAAATCTGTGTTAGCAAAGAACACATAAAATAACGAAGAAATTGAAAAGATTGAACACACAAATTTTATGTAAAATAACTCTTCAAAAAGGATAAAAATCATGGCCAAAAGAAGATTTTACTAATAAGAGGAAAATACAAGATGAAGAGAATCAAAAAAAAACTCGAAACCCTTAAAAAAAATCCCTCCAAACTGAAATACAAAATTCTCTTAATTGTGTTACTTTTTGTATCTAGGTTAAACTCACACACTAATCCCGATGGCTCTAAGGTGTCTTATATGGGCTACATGTTACTTAGTGGCCACTTACCCTAGATATACTTTAGATACTAATTAATGCAATATACTATTAAATGCTTAGGATCTAATTAGAAAATAATCTCAAAATTATCGTTGAAGGAATCAGCTGCATGTTTTCATATCTTGTTGCATTGGAGATTTTTTTTCTCATCTTGATGTCAACTACTCGTTGCGACGTTATGTTTTCCAACGTTACAAGGTCACTCTCGGTTTTGTGTAAGCAACAAACAAAAACTTATCAAAACCTTTCTTCTCCCTTGAAAGACGAAAACAATAAAACAAATAGGCAGGCGTTAAAGAGTTCCCCATAGCCGGTTTTTGGCTGGATTTTCATTGATTCTTTAGGAAACGTTTTATTTCTTCAACCACCTTTTTTACTTTCTTGATTTCATTATCATTTATTATGTTTATTTATTTAATGAATAAAATCCATCTCTTTTACATAAAACATATCTTTTGTATTTAATGTGGTCTTAACTCATTAATTAACCCATTATTTTGAAAAGAAAAAATTTAAATTGCTAAATGCTTATTAATCTACCTTCCTAACCCTTTTATTTATTATTTCAACTTTTCTTCAATCTCTCCCTAATTTTTTACTTTTCTCAAAAGTTTTCCGGTTTTCTTTTTCATTATTGATTTTTCAATTTTAGCCATCAATTTCTTCTTCTTCTTTGTCCTAATGCTTCTATGCTCGATGATGAAGGTATCAATTGTATTTTGCTGCACCGGATCCAGATCTTTGTTTTAGAGAATGGATGACAAAATTTATTATTTTAAAAAATTCTTTAGTGCTGTCATAGACATCGACGACACCAATAAAAAAATTATTTAAAAAAACACACTAATGCCGCCAATATCAAGGTCGATAACAAAACATTGGTGCCGTCAATGGCACCAGAAATATATCTAACATGGTTATTTTAATAAAAATGTTGGTACTGTTAATGATAACGACATCACTATTTTTTTTTTCTTTCAAAATATAAGTATTTTTGGCATAACATGTATGCATAATTTTATTGGTGCCGCCAATAGCAACAACACCACCCAAGAAAATTATTATTTTCTAAATTGGCCAATGATTGGATACTTATCACGGGTGATGTCGTCAATGACCAAGGTTTACTGTAACAAACAAATTATTTCCATACATAATTTTTCAAGTGGATCATTTTTATAATTAATGAAAATTTTTGGATCAATTCTAAAAAGAGCCTTCACAATACCTTTAGAGAATAAAGGGTAAAAGTAAAGATATTACGATAGTCTTTTATACTACAAATTAGAGTACATTTTTCCCTTTTCCTTAAAAAATAATGAACTAGTCCTTAATCGTTAATCAAAAAATGAATTGATCTTTTTTTGTTAAAAAAAACCATTTATTTATACTATTAAAAACTGACGTGATTAATGAAATAACAAAAAAATGACATTTGATGTGTCATGTATATGGCATGCTTACAAAGAATATTTTTTTAACAAAAAAAAATCAATTTGTTCTTAAATTTTACGTACAAAAATTAATTCTTAAATACTTTTAATAGAAATGACATACAATCTGATTCTGAGATTGGTATCAACAATAGCCTACATCTTTAGGCCACTTAATGACTAGCAGAGATGGCAGTACCCAATAAATATAGCATTCCCTTACACGTGTTTGTCCAATGTACTCACCAACTTTTAAGGTTTAACCATTTGTTCCTTGGTTTGGATTAATGATAGGTGATCTTCTTTCCAGGATTGCTAATAGAAAGACATCAAAAGGAATTCGGATATGGTAACACACCTCAAACTTCGCACCATTTCTTCCAAAATTCAAGCTTTGAGATCATATCGATGATGAGTTAAAATTAGAATCCTCTTGTAATTAGATGAATGAAGTGCCTTCCTTACTCGTTCTTGATTCCGAGGAGCTTCATGGCTAGCTCCCAAGTGACAATTGCAGCTGCATTAGCAGGAAATGATCTTACTATTGTAGGACCCAAACCGGCATAGCATCCTCTTACTCCGGCCCTCCTGTAAATCTGTGAGGCAAGGAAACCATTACATCAATATCACCTTCACCATGCACCAGTACTAGGAAAGGCTAATTCCATTACTATAATGAGGGAATCAGATCGTGTTACCGAATTTAAAACTTGAAAACGATTTCTTTCACAGCTTTTATCTGGTGCAGTCTGGATAACAGTCTTTGCCACATCCAAAGGTAAAACAGCAGACCAGAACTGGGGATAAAAAATCAGCAAATGGAGACAGTAACTCGAATTAAAAAATTCGAAACACAAGGATGTTAGAGTGCTTACAGCAACACCACCTAGACCACCAGTCAGAATTCCAATTCCTATATCAGTCAAGTTGTAAGAGTCAGATGAATCCATGTTTAGCTGTAAGTGCATATAATAACGAACGTATTCATATACACTAAAAAAGACTGCATTTCCAACAGATTCTCTAAATAATGTCGTAGAGCCCCCACGAAACATGCCTGTAACCTGAAAGGTGTTCCCTTAGCTTAGACTAGTAACGTATTTAAGTTGGCAGAAAGCAGAGTATTTCTCACCCCATCACTTTTTATGGTTTTAGCTGCACAATCAAGAGGGCTACTGTATCTACCCAACTTAAGGAACCAAGTCAGCGCCCTGAACTTGCATCCTACACTGGAGAAGCTCCGCCTTGTTACATGCATGCTTCAGAGAAAAAAGGGCAAAATAAAAACAAGATCCTAACCTTCACCAGCTCCGAGGGACATAGCACAAAACTGATAATAGCTCCACCAAAAGCAGCTGAAGGAATTATTACTAGGGGCTGCGGCCCACTACTCTGAATTCCTCCCTGCAGTAACTTTTTTGTGTGTGAATAAATACCAAAAACAAGCGAGCTTTCAAAAGCCACTCCGATAAAATATAATGTTGCCCCTTTATAAAGTCCTCTAACCTGCCAAACTTAAACATGAGTTCTCCACGGGAAGTTAAGAATGCCAAAGGGAGAGGACGACAAGCATATATAAGAGATGCCAATATTTTTATAGGATTTGACAAGCACATGTATGTGTTTAGAAGCCTAACCAAAGCACACAAGTTTAGATCAAATGGGGTTGTTGAAATTGATATAAAGGCTTTCAAGAACCCTACCCCTTCAGTTGCAAGTATCCGAGCAGTACAGTGCAAGCCATTCCTGTATTTAATCCCTTCAACTTCAATATTGTGTTTCTGCAACTTCACCTACAAACAAATTTACTAAGCCAGCATTGTCAACAAATCCAGCAAATAAAAGCTTCTAATCAACATTCAAATGTTTTGAATTCAACATATGTACCCACTTTCCTACAATCCCAACCCTTCATTTAAAGTATATTCTTCACCAGTTCACTTAACAGGCATAGATCTTCACAACTTGTCCAGACCCATTCCATATCTTAAAAATCTTCATCTTTTCATCCAAAAATAGACAAAAGCAAAGCAACAAGTTTGTTATACCTTGACAGTATCAAAAGGATGGCCGACGATGACGGTGGCAACACCGGCGAGCTAGCCTGCAACGTACTCTTTGTAACCGGAAGATTTGGTGGAATCCCCCTCCATCGGGTTTTGTTTTGAAAGCTATATAATCAATCGTATTTTAGTTTGAAAGTCAGAGGAACATCAGAGACTGGTCCAATCCCTGTCGTCTCGACTGCGAGAAAGACACGGATTTTGTTGCTTTAAGACAACTGAAGCACTTAACTACTAGTAGTAACTATAATAAATTAAAATATATTAAATAAATATTCATGTTTAATTTAAACTATAATAAATTAGTTATCTAAAAATTCTATACATATTATTAAAGAAGTTTAGTTTTATAAAACTGTTTGTCATATTTTAAATAAACTTGACAATGAATTATAAATAGTACCAATTAAAAATAAATACTAAAAAAAGCATCAAGTTATTAATTTTTTAGTATCAATGGGGCTGAATATGTAATTTTACAAAAACATTTTTTATGTTGATTTAATTAAAAGTGATGAACAGGGAAGCATTTGTAAAACGTTAAACCAAAATTTGTCTATATTGTATTTATAATAATAATTTCTTTGGCATATTTTTAAATAATACTAAAACATTTACATATTTCTAAAAAATATTTTTATTTAATTAAACTTAAAACATTTACATTATAGTTAACGATATTGATCGATAATAAAAATAATTATAATTTCATTATCATTTTGATTTATGGATACAATATAAAATTATAATTATAAAAAATTTTAAAAAATTTTATTATGTATAATTATTGATTAAATTAATAGTTTTCAAATATAATATGAGCGAAAAATATTACTATGAATATATTAAATTGCCATGTCATACATAATTTAAACAGAAAAATTATTTTTCAAAAAATAAATAAATTTATTTTCAATTAAAATCGATTTTTTATAAAAAATATTTTTTGATAAAGAAATTTTTTGGTCTAATTGATAAAAAATCTCTTTTTTTTTTTTATGTTGAAGGAAAATAAAAAATATATACAAAGAGAGTTTATGAAACAATTTTATCATATTTAAAGTTTGGTGCCGCCACACTATCAAGACACCTTTAAAGCTTCTTTTTTTTTTTTCAACAACCAATTTAAATGAAAATTTTACATATCAAGTCTCTAAATATTTTAGATCATCACATTTCAACATTTCAACAGCCTAACTTTGTTGGGTCAGGCAGAACATAGTTCAACAACATTCTTCCTTGTCGGATGCAGGAAGAAATGACATTTGGAATTTGATTTCATTTTAGTAAAGTTGAGAAATGTAATTACAAATGAGAGGGGGCTCCTTAATACTTCCCCCAAAACCCATTCTTTATATGATCTGTGAGCAACTTCGGCAAGACCCGAGTCATCATAACAAGGGTGTTTCGAAACTTGGTTCTGCATATTCCGGAGGATGATCTTTTTCGATATATATATATATAGCACATGAAATATAGCAAAGGTCATAACTTACTAGGAAGAATCGGATTAGGGAGTCCTTCCACTTTACCAAATTGAGCTGATTTCTTCAACAATTCATTCTTTTCAGCCATGAATTTAGCAAACCGAGAACCTTTCCTCTCTTTGTTGTTGTTATCTTCTAGTATCGGCTGGGGAAGATTAAGCGGAGGCCCTGGCTTTGGAGATAATGGAGGCATCAATGCCCATAATGACAAAAGGAGTTCGTTTGGTTGGTCAAGATTTTGCAGAGGCGAAAAGTCCTTCATGTCTGTAGACAAAACAACGAAAGGAATTCATAAATTTAAGCAAAGAAGGATTTACATAATCAATACTAAATTTATCAGCCGTATAAGGAGAATAACACAAAACATGGTAACCATCGCAATCCTAATTAACCAACCTCTTGCAAACTGAAAGATAGGCACCAAAACTGCGCTCGGAATGCTGAAGTTCAAATGTGGTATAACTGTTCCACCACTGTGCCTGGCATTGCTGTATCAAGAACATAACTCGTTAAAAACCATTTGATCAGACAGCACCGACAAGCTTAACAACAGACATGAGCAAAAAAACAACAAAAAATGTGGATTAGTCGAACAGAAACACACAATAAAATGATGTCACAATCTTGTATAAACATGAAGCATCAAACAAGTACTCCATCTCTCAGACCACAAAAACAGTAGCCACAAGAAAATGCAAAACAGCATATCTGACAACCAACGTGACGTCAAAAAGAGCATTTCCAATGAAGTCAAACCACTACGAGATTAAACCCATTTTTGCACAATTGTTATCCACCATACCTTGTAACAAGTCCAATCAAACGACCATCTGAATTGACGACAGCACCGCCACTTCCACCGGGATGAACAGCAGCAGTTGTTTCAAGCATTGCAGGAAATTGTGAAACCCCTGGCAATAAAGATTTGTAATACGATGGCATCTCTGCTTTCACAACTTTTGCAACCACCCCGGAGCAAACAGAAGGGGAGAAGCCTGCAAAATAAATAAGGATAAAAGACTCCGAATTTAAGAAAATAAGAGATTACAAATTGTATTGATAAACAGTTTATTCAGATGAAAGTACACAAGAAACAATCCCAGGGGACTCAGTCCCTCAACATCATAGCATTAAGAAAATTTGATGCTCCTATGCATCATAGCACAAAAATAAGAAAATGCAGCCGATCAGGGATCGATAAGAAATTTTAGCAGATACAGGATCAGTGGACAATGTAAGCTAATGCATACTTGAAAGGGCATACTTGACCTTATTTGGTAAACGAGTCCTTTTAAGTGCTCTAACCAATATCTTTAAAAAAATAAAAAAGTTCTCTAACCAACAGAGATCTAAATGACCTTGTTTGAAACTAAACAACAGATGGATTCGATGCTAAGATTGGAAACTTCAGATGCGAATGTTCACAGAACCACTTAAAAAGTCCAAGTCATACAATGAAAAAGGGTAAAGTGGAGTAATGTAAACACAACAGAATTATCTCATTTCAAATGTATTGAAACAACCACAAACAAATAGATAAATAGGGAAGAGATTTACCACATCTTGGTGCCAGTAGTCCATGTCCAATAACATATGCCTTTGATCCTAATGATGGCTGACTAAACTCCACCATAATAGCAGTAAGCTTATCAGGAATACAATCAACTTGGAGCAGTGCAACATCCAAAGGTCCCTGGCAAATATATACAACCTTAGCCTCACACCAAATCCAAGGGTCCAGATGATCAAGTCGAACACGTATGCTTCTATTGTCATGGAAAACTGACTTCAACTTGTACCCTTTCTGCTGATCAGCCAGTGGAAATGGTCCAATGCTACTTTTCTGGTACCTCTTATATCCTTTCTCCTCAGAAGATACAGATTCTTCAGGTAGGAAGAATGGTGCTTCATTTTTTGACCAACTTCTTACAGTTGTTTTCCCAAATCGCCACGGTTCCAACAGGTGAGCATTTGTAAGTATTAGTCCCTGATCATTGAGCACAACACCTGATGCCCATACACCATCGTCAATGGTAATAAGACATATAGAAGTCATTGCCTTCTCAATTGGTAATAGTGAAGAGCAAGGTGAGTTAAAATGGTCATGGTTGTAACAGCAGTGTCCATTTGAACCATTGCTGTTAGACAATAATCCATTTCCAACAGTATTTAAGTTTTCCTTGTTGATGTGAATCCCCTTTTCTTCAATTTGTGGTTCCTTCAGCAGCAAGTCACTGCAAGCACTTGCAATGGCATCCCATGGAATCACCAACTGTTACCCAAGGCTACAACTTGTTGTGAAGAATTTACTATGAGAAAGCTTAAAGAATATGGATAAGCCAACCATGTGCAAGTTACCTGAACCTCAGCATCACTGGTCTTTTGCCTCAAAGGTCTGGTCAAGATACCAACCAGCATTCCCTGATCACCAAAAACTGGACCACCCTCCATTCCTGGCCAATTTGATAGCAAATCATAATTATGAGTTCGAGGTAAATTTTTTTTTTTAAAAGTAAAGGTAACAAAGCATGGGAAATCCTGACCAGGAAGACATCGAATGTCAGCCATTAGCAATGCTCTGTCAGATGATTTAGGTGGATAGCAGTTGGAAACAGATCCCACTGACATGCTGATTCAAGTGGCTACATTAGTCAAAACAATAAAACTCCCGAAGAACATAAGCAAGCAAAATAATTAATAATATACCATGGTGAGAAGAGAGATATAGAACTATACTCTGATAGTTTGATAGTAAAAGTTAAATACCAATAAAAGATTAGTTCAATTTCATGATCCACAAGGATCACTGTCAGTGATCCAAGTATTTGGACTAATGAAAACTAATTTTGGCAAACAAGTCGGTTATTATCAATGTTAACTTATTAAAGAGTAAAAGATATTTACATAGGAGGAAGCATTACCTGTTAAAGAAGTGCAAGGGAGAGAGGATGCCAAATGGAGATCCCATTGCCAGAAGAAAGTCTCCCCTTCTATTCAGAGGTGATATCCCAATTTTTGGTAGGCCCTGATTCGTGATAATCCACAACATCGAGGTTAAGAGTCAAAGCATGCAAAAATAACCATACAAACCAGAAAATCTCAAACCAGTATCATTTTCTGCTTCAGTTACTATTGAACAGTAAATATTAACTAAAGGATAAGAGCACAAAGTGAAAGAAAAGTTTACATTTAAATGCAAGTTAACTCCAAGGATAGCAATTCTAGTTGTTGACCTGGCCATTAGACTAGGATTGCTCGATTTCCTCATCACTAGCCTCTGACGCTCCATTAAAAGTTTGTTATCATACTCGATCTGAAATAAAGTTAAAACATCAGATCTTGTTGGATCTCCAACACGGGTAAATGAAGGAAAAACTACTTCCACAAGCATGATCACAGAAAAAAATCCAGGATCTATGGTTATGTACAACTGATCACTGATGATCTCCAACAAGGGTAAATTAAGGAGTTTTTTAGTTTTATTTTTGTAAGAACGATAAAGGAGGAGTTTGTTTCATACTGGCCTGTGTCTGAGTACTGTCCACTGAAGGCTGATGAGTTGAAGCCAATGACCAACCAAACTCCCATCCATGCTCTTGTGAACCTGAAGAAGCTTCGACAAGGGATTGAAGTGCAAGGGATGATATTGGAACATCAACCTTCAAAATCCATTCATCAATCAATATCATATGGTCCATATGCAGTCAATTTCTCAAGTGCAACAAAGTATAACCTAATATTACAGTTCATTAAAGTGTTCCATACTAACAACTTATAAACGCTCACCATTTTCAGTAGCCGTGCAGTAAACCAGCTACAACCTCCTCCATCCGAATCCGCGCCCATATTTTCCTATGAAAACAACACTATTCTCATTACACTTAACTCATTCCAAGTTAATCAACAGGCATTGCCTATCTTATACCTCGACCATAATATCAATCTGAGCACCAGGAATCAACTCAGGTAGACCCTGCATCAAAACAAAGAGTAGCACAATATAAACTCAAAATCCCAAAAAAGTCAGCAATTATACCCCCCAAGAAAAGGTCAACATTACTACCTGAGAAAGGTTTTCCCTATGTTGAATTGTAAGAAAAGGCTCAATGAGAGAAGCAACTGTCATAACTAACATCAAATTCCGACCATTATCATTGTCCCAAATGCACTTAACCACTTCAGTGTTGTAAAGGGTGTCAGGTAATAGCATGCCCGAAGCTGACAATGTCGTTTTGCCAGAACTAAAATACCCATAATTAAAAAAAGAATTAATTCAAAAATTTTGGAAACCAAACACAAGACAAAAATTTAACTTACTGATATTGGTGGAAGGCATGATTCCTCATCTTCAAACCCTTTGGATCCTACACAATTTTTTAATTAAAATAAATAAATTTAATAAACATCCAAACAAATTTTTAAAAAAGCTGCAAGTTACAAATGTAAATGAGCTTACGGGGCCTTGGACTCTGACCAAAACGGAGAAATTCCGGGAGAAATCGGCTGTTTCAGGCAGAGCCATTTGGATAGAAATGGTTGTAAAATAATAATAAGAGGGATTCGTTGAGATATAACTTGGGGAATTTGGGAGTGTTGGGAAGAGTGGGGGGATACCATAAAAAAGGAAGAAGCAGAGTAAGTCCTGAGGATAGTTTTGACTTTCCGGCGCTTGCCAGAAAAATTAAAATAAAAATATTATACGTTCTCTACGAGGTGGATAGATAAGGTGAGACCGTTAAAGCGCGCGCAGTTGTTATCTTGTAAATCGCGGCCGTTGAATCATTTGATGGGCCAAAACATTTTGTTCCCTTCCTCTTACGCTACGTGGGCGGCAATTTTCCTCTTTTTCCTTTTATTTTCTTTTTCCAATTTGCTAGTATGATTTTCACCCACCGCGTTTAGTTATTTATTAATTAAATATAGAGAATATTATAATTTTATTTTTAAAAATTTAATTTCTCTATTTTTAAATTTAAAATTTTAGGTTCATTTAGTTCCATTATAATTCGTCTATTAATTTATTGGTATGATATTTTAAAATTAAAAAAAAACTTATTTGATGCCCATATAATTAAAAAATGATATTGTAATGTACTTGAAATTAATAAAAATTTACTAATTGTTATAATTCTTCTATTAATTTCACTTAGCATTGAAACTTACTAATGCAAACACTTCATTAAAATTTCCATTAATACTTTATTACACATATCAAATTTTGGTCATTTTTCTATCTAGTCTTTTTTGCATAAATTTCATTTCACTTACTTTATAATCTTTTCGATTTAGTCCTTGTTAGCATATATTTTCATGAATCACCATATTCTCACTTGGTCACTTCACTTCTATATATCACTACACTTGAATATGTTATTTCAAAATCTTACTACACTTAATCACTTTTTTATATTTTATAATTTGATCCTTTTCAATATGAAATTCGAGTATCACTAAAAATTCGCTTAAATATCAATTTGTAATTAATTCACTAATGCTTAACACTTCATTTAAGTTTTTTACCATATTATTTCAATTTACAAGTAAAATTTTATATAATTTTCAATTTAGTCCTTATTACTTTAATTTTACTACACTTAATCTATTCACTTTGTTGTTAATATAAAACTCATATATTCGCTTCTTTCTAATTTATTTCATAATAAATATTAACATTTCCACATATATAATTAAATCTTAAGAATTTTAGTATAACAATTTAAATAAAAATCACATATACTTTAATTAAGGTAAGATTCTTGATTTACTTACGTCTCTTTTGTAGAGTTTCACTATTCTTGTTTTCATTCTCTTCCTTCCTCCTTTTGTCACCACTTTCACTTTGTTTTCTACACTTTAGTATTTTTTCTTTTTCTACTTCATAAACACATCAAATACGTAATCAAAACTCATGTTTTAAATCATTTTTTATGTCCGTACTGCAATTAGACATGAATTCTATAAAAATATCTGAATATATTATCTTGTCTCTTTAATTTCTTTATTTTTCTCTGAATTTTTTTCACTTCCAACTCCAATTTCTTTCTTACAAGATGATAATCTAACTTTCTAGGATATTCATTTCTTTACAATTTAGTCAAAACTTTTTTATTATTTACACTTTAACCCCATCATTTTCACTTCTTTACAATTTAGTCAATACTTCGGATTTATTTCTCTCAATACACGAGTCTTTTCAATTTATTTTGATATCCAATTGACTTATTTACTAACAGTAATAATTCCTATTTCATTTCCTTCGAAAATTCTAACACATGTTGTCTTGTATTAGCACTATTCTCAACTTAGGGGGTTTAGGGATTTTATAGTTAAAAAAATTGGTTTACAAGTGACGCCAATCAAAATGTGTCACATGGCACATCTAACCGATTATCTATCCAATCTAATATTAATCGAATTTCTGCACACTCAGATACTTTCATTTGTCTGTATAGAAAGTATCTTTCAACCCTTCTACAACCATTCATTAGTTATTTAGATATTCCCGTTATCCAATCTAATTCAAGACTCCTCTAATAGCCTCATATCAAGATAAACTAATTTCCTCCCACTATTTTAGTTTTTTTTGGAATCCTAGACGTTAAAAGACAATAGGATTTTGAGTTTTTTTGTTGCATCCTACATGTTCTTCGAGATTGTTTTGCTGCCAAGGATGTTTGGACGTGCATCATCCCACTGAAACAACAAAACATGTTTTTCTCGGATCCTTTTCATATTTGGTTATCAACTAATCTTGGTTCACTTTCTGTTTTGCAGGTTCACGAAATCATATGGGTCAGCCTCTTTGGAATGATTCTTTGGCACATTTGGAACAATCGAAATCTCTTCATTTTTTAAAACATCACTTGGAGATCAGCTGAAGTCATCAAAGTCTCCATTGCTTGAGCTCGACGGTATGATGCAACTCACGAGATTACTCAATTTAGCAGGAAGCAACACAACTTGCACCCACCAATGGATAATAATTCGGTTCATTTACACACTGATGGGGTAGTAAATACGTCTTCTGGCTATGCGGCAGTTGGTGGAGTGATACGAAACCAAAAAGGTGTTTGGATTACTGGCTATAATCGATATTTGGGTTATTCCATGCGTTTTGAAGTTGAACTTTAGGGCATCTTCGATGAAATCTTCATGCTACTCAGTAAAGGTTATAAAAAGGCGACGATCCACTCAAATAATCTTGAAGTCATAGAAGCCTCGACAGGTAAATGGTCGGATGATTCGGGCATTACAGTGCTCAAAAGGACTCGCAGACTCCTAAACTCTAATGGCCAATGGCAGCTAAGACATACTCCCAGAGAAAATAACTTGATTGTTGATTTCTTAACCAAATTGGGTCTCACATGGAAAACAAGCCTCCAAGTTTTGGATAATGCACCTGATAGTATTTTTTATCTCCTCTAATATGATAAAATGAGGAGTGACTCCGAATTTTCTCGTTGACGTAATTTTGTAGTTATCTTTTCTCCAAAAAAATAGAGTATTCCTTTTACTTTTCACTTTTAGATAGAATCCATATCTTCAATTGATTATAATATCTCCAAGACACCCAATATTTTAAAAAAATTCCTTTCTTCTCTATTGAAAAAGAAAACTTGAATTTTCAATTACGAACGTTCAAATTCAGGACAAATAAACTGAAATAATTAACTACTTCTAATTTATGGACGATTCTTCTTCTTATCTTTTTCTAATGATTAAGAAAATAAGATTAGATACATAACAAATCAGTATTGTTTTTTCTCAATAATTTTTTTTATCAATTTCAAGTATATTATAATAATATAACTAGAATTATGTTCATTTCTTCTTCTCTTCTTTCTGCACAATGAACCCTTTCGATCATCGCCGCTCCTATTGTTGCCACCTCTGCGCTGTTATTTTACTATCTTCACGTCCTCTACATCCCCACAGCTGGAATGTCCAAGTGGTGAAACCCTTGGCATTGTCCAGTGTTCAAAGTCGATCTAGCCGGCATATGAACTTGTTTGTCTTTCCTTTTGAATCAAATGGAAGTACGTGCTCCGTCTTGGGTCTAGCTTGACAATGATGGTGAAGCAATGCTGGGGTTTGGGGGTAATGGGGTTAGATGATGATAATGAGTATTAGGGGTCCAAGGTGATGGTACTGTGAATAGGGTTTTATTTTTAAGATCAAATGGAAGTACGTGCTCCGTCTTGGGTCTAGCTTGACGACGATGCTGAAGCAATGTTGGGGCTTGGGGGTAATGGGGTTAGATGATGATAATGAGAATTAGGGGTCCAAGGTGATGGTACTGTGAATGGGGTTTTATTTTTAAGATTTTGGCAATTTTTTTTTACTTCTTCAAGTATCTATTGGAGCGAGCTCAATAATAAATCATTCGTATTTTATAGGCTCATTAAGGGGTGGAGGAAAAAATTTTATCATCTCATCTAACTCCCATTATTTTTAATTAATCTTCTTTAGCACCACCTTACCCCCACCAACTATACTTCATTCAATAAATAATCCTTTTAAATATATATTTTTTATATAAAGATTTGACTTTCATTCATATGGTAGTAGCTGAAACATAGTTTAAAATTATTAGTTATATCATAAATCATTTTTAACCATTTGTGAAGATTATAAAATTAAATTTACTATATTTGAGTTATTATGTTATTAAATTACTATGTTATATAATTAGTTAATTATTAAATTTGAATTTAGTATATTTATTATACATGTATAGCTACATTAAAAACATTTTATACTCACAATTAATGTTTTCTAAATTTAGTTTGATTTATAATTTAATATAAAAAGTATTAATAATATTCTTATATAATATTTAGAAAATGTATTATCAAAAAAGTAAATAATTATAATTTATTCCTTTATATTTTATTTTTATTTTAAATATTATCATATAATTATATTAATTATTAACCTCTTTTTACTATAAATCCAAATTTTGGTTCGAATCTATCTTTGATTTGTGCTCTAATTGATCTTAGATTATTTCAAGCTTAGGCTTTCTACGGCTAGAACTTCAAATCGGTTTCAATTTTCTGAAGTTTTTCTCATCCTAATTTGTTTGATAATTTTTTTTAACAAGCTATAAATAACAAGCTATAAATACCATTACAAAGGTGAAATTAGAAATGTAATCAAAATAAATTATTATAAAAATTTCGTGTTAGTATAATGATTAGGTATTTATCATCCCATATATAATTTAGATTCGAATCATATTAATTACGCTGGTATTAAAATTTTATCCTCCTTTGTAAATGTTTTGCACAAAATTTGTTCCAAATGAAGAAAAAATAATAGAGTTTTTTTTAGGAAAGTTTTACTCGCTCAATTTTTTCAAATAATATCTGTAGTGGTTTCAGTGAAAAAAAAGATATTGTTCATCCTAAGGGTTTCAAGTTCGAGCACCTGTGTGTGCAAAGTGTGTGTGCCTTGTCAAATGGTTAAGAAAGTACAAACAGATACAACCATGTAATCACTTCAGTATATTCAAAAAAAAAAACTTAACTTTTTGTGCATCATCGATTCAATGAATCTCTTAAGGCTTTTGATAGTTTTTTTTTTGGTTGACCGTTGTTCATTTTAATGTTAATTTGATGATGCTGAAGTTAGGATGCAAATTTCAACAATTTTGATGAAATTGATGCATTTCTGATTTGTTTTTAAATTTTTTTAGTGTTGCAGTTATTGTTAGTTTATCTTTTTTTTAGACTATTTTGCAAACATGACACTTGTTCATTAGTTTGGAGTGATTATTTATCCTTTGTACTATGTTTCATGTCTTTGTATTATTATTGTTTAATAATATGTTCTTAAAATAATAAATGTAATATACATGTATAATTACATACATACCCTATACAGAACAAGTACGTATAATAAAAAATAAATAAAATAAAATATAAATAGTAAATCGGTTAAAAGAAAAGCCGGGAGCAGCATAAATCTTTCTTTCTCTCTACCCATTCGCTGCTCGTCAAACATTGCACAACAAAAAATAAGATCCCAAAGAAAAAGCCAAAGCCAAGGTAAGGTAAGCCAAGAAAATTCAAGCACACATTCATCGTTTCTCCACCATTTTCATTCTACTTTCTCCCTCTTTACTCTCACAATTCCCTTTCCAATTCCCTTTTTTCCTTCCTTTGATTACTTCTTTCCTGTTTCCTACAGAAACAGAAAAGCGCTGTGGGTGGAGAAGGAACAAGAAAGAAATGCCGGCTCAGAAGCCTTCTTCCGATGCCGCCTTCACACCAGAAGGCGGCGATCCCCTGCTTCTCGATCAGAGTATTAACAACCATGAACAACACCCCGTAGAAACCGAAGATGCTGCTGATGGTACGCCTAAGCAACTTTGTGATTTTCGATACCAATACGACCCAGGTTTTTTTTTGCTTGTTTTTGTTATTCAAGTATTTCTTTGGGTTTTGCACAGAATCTGATCGCAGCCCTTCTCCTTGTAATGAGAATGAACAAGAGTAAGTTTCTTTTTTACTACTTCTGTTTCGATTTGCTATGTTTTGTTCGTTATTGTTTTATTTTAAACTGTTTTTAAACCTTAATGCTTTCAATGGCGGGGGGCTTTGTTCTGCTTTTGGCGATCTGCTGCATGGTTTCATTGTTGTACTTTAAAACGAAAGTTAGTCCTTCTAGGTTTACTTTCTCCTGACATTCAAACTTCCTCCACATGTTTATTCATGAGCCTTCCAACTTCCTTTATATTTCCCGATTGGTTTCACTTTCCTTGTTTTATTTTTAGATGGGTACGCTTGTTTTTCAGTAACACTGCTTGGAGTTTTGACTTGAGGTCTTCCCGAGTTAATCCTGTCCTGGTTTGCACGAGAGTATTTTCATGGTTGTATAAATACTTCTAGCTTTATGCCACTGGGATTTGGTTTCTCCATGTAATTTTTAGGCATTTTTCAGGGTTGTAACTTCCGGTGAAGGTTGTTGACCAACTTTAGGACTTACAAGGCTTTCATTTAGTTGGGAAAAGGGAGGCTTTACCGCTTGGATCAAGCTGTCTCTGCTTGATTCTGGGATTGATCTTTCTCTTGCTCTCTATATGATCATTGAACGATACGACTATACTTACTGTTGGAGTACTTTGGCTGCAGCAACACTTACAGTTGCAAATATTTTACACGATGGTGTCACCATTGATCATCTTGTCAAAATGTTGGCAGTGTCAAATGTATTGAATACTTTTGCTAACTACTAACCACTTCCTGAGTTGCTAATGCTGGGATTCCTTTTTTTTTTCTCTTTAAATATTCAGAAGTTCTCATCTATAAGCCATTTTGAGTGAAGTTTCACAGTTGTACCATAGGATATCCAATTGCCCATGTCACCCAATTGATAGACTTTTCTTATTTGCCTGCTTTCTGAATGACAGTGGTAAATTAACCTTCCAAATAATGCCTTTCTTTGAATTTTGATTGTCGAGGAATTTAATGTAATTTATTGTACTTGTTGGAAGCTCCGAAGTTTGGAATACCTTGATTGGTTAGATTGAATGTAAGAAGTTTATCCTTAGATGATGATTTACACAACACACTCTTACTTTTGTAGTAAGCAGCATTTTCAAAAGTAATAATTCATCCATCATATGAGATGCTTCTGTCAAATGACATAAAATAATGTCCTTGGATGATTTGGGTTCTTCCGTTGTAGAAGATTCACTTGAGAAAGGGAATATTTGTCTATAAATGCTACTTTTCTCTTTTTCTTCCCCATATTTTTCCTCTTTTCGGCATTGACCATAATGCTTGAAGTTTTGAAAAGAGCACTGCATGAATTTGCCAAGTAATAGTGCAGAAACTTGTAGTTTATGTCTTTATGACATGTTTAATTTATGCATGAATACATAGTCCTGTGAAATAGAATTCTGGTTAAAAAGGTTTAAGAATGAAACCTAATTACTTTAAAGGATGTCTGCTGATTTAATTTTTAATGTTCAATTCTGAAAAGGCGCGTTGTACAATTAGTCCAGTGTATTTAAAGTTCCCATATCTGGCAAAATGTTTTTACGGTTATTCTGAACATGAAAAGAGAAATAGTGTGGTGGCCTATATGTTGCTTGTTAACTGCATAATATGCTAACTGTTTTTTCCCTTGTGTTTCATTGCAGTTATGTTACTGTAAAATTATCTGACATACGTAAAGAATTACAGTGCCCAATCTGTCTGGGTATTTTCTTTACTGATTCTTTGTTTAATATGTTAATTTTATTTTGCTAGCTACATTCTTCGTGGTAATTGACTTATTAGCATTTCTTTTTTGAACTCTTACAGTTCATCTTACAATATAGCTATCTCATGGTTGTACTTTGTTCCAAACACCATGCATACATTGATGAAAATTATGTCAATATACTTACCTTAAATGCATTTAGAGTTCCAATAGTAGCTTTAGCTCTCAGTCTATGAAGAAAGATAAGTATTCTTCAGTACTGGTGCATGTTTCTTTTGGCATATCTGATGTGTAAATATCGATTCATGAAATGGCTACAATTCCTGAATTTTTATGTGTTTTGGATTCAATTTTTGGTGGTCAATGAATCAAGTCCTAATGGTTAGGCACTTGAGTCTTTTGTTATTCTTTTGCTACATTTGATTTTGTTAAAATTTTTTGTATAGCTTTCCCATTATCTACAATATCATGAGGTGTCCATGTTATTAGATCGCTCAACATATCTGGAAAATGGAATCAATTCTCACACAAGACATCACTTAGAGCAAGGACTATGCTTCGTCTTTTGCATTTTTACTTGTTTAAATAACATTAGTGTATCGCACATAAGCATCAACTTATGCTGACAAAAAATTCATTAACCTTTTTCTTTTGTCCACTTAAGGGATCATTCGCAAAACTAGAACTGTAATGGAATGCTTACATCGCTTCTGTAGAGAGTGCATTGACAAATCTATGCGCATGGGGTATGTTCAAACTATTCCATTATTCTCACTAGTTCACTGAAACATGGATTGGATATCCTGACCTGGTTTTGGTTTAGGATGATCTCTACTAAGATCCATGATGTAACAGTTACTTCTGAGCTCAAAAGCTATTTATTCTTGATAATGTTTCTTGAATCTAATGGCAGGAACAATGAATGCCCTGCTTGCCGCACACATTGTGCCAGTCGCCGGTCTTTGAGAGATGATCCTAAATATGATGCCCTAATCGCAGCCTTTTTTCCAGATATCGACAAACATGAGGAAGAGGTATAATAATTAGGTTGATCTCTGAGTGCACTTTGGAATCTGATTTTCTATGCTATTATGAAAGCTCAAACAATTCAACACTATGTGACTTAGGAATTGACTTTGCATGAGGAGGAGAAAGCTCGGAATAAACAGGTGAGGCATCAGATTTCTAGTTTACTCTGGTCTATTTACCTGAATGCTAATTCAAACTATCATTCGAGTCAAAACTCATTCACGTGTCTAGTACTTCCTTTCTTAAAAATAATTAAAGACGATTAAGTAAATTATAATCTGAGATAATTTGCATCAGATCCAAGCTTCAATTGCCCAGACCTTGCATCGGCAATCAGAAGTTCTGGGTAGGAAGCGAACAGTTAAAGCCAATGCATCTGCAACTATAAGGAGATCAAACTGCCGCTATCAAAGGAGGAGAAAATATCGAACTTCTGAACCTCAAGAGTCTGATAATAATGAAGATGCCAATGAAAATGGAAGCACAGGTTCATCTTTGGCTGATGAGGATCTTACTGACGTCAAACCAAAGAGATTGAAGAGATGGGAGGGTCGGTGTTCTCAGCCTTCATCAGCTGCTAGTGCAGACGGGGTTGGTGACGAAAATGATTCTGAAGTGAATAGAGAATCCTTGGGTGTATCTGCCGCACTTAGTCCCTCAGAAAGGCTGCACTTGGGAGCAAGTGGTATTCGCAGTCACACAGCACATGGCAGTTTGAGTGGTGACGAAAATGATTCTGAAGTTAATAGAGAATCCTTCGGCTTGTTTGCAGCTCTTAATGGCCTCTCCGAAAGGCTTCATTGGGGAGCAGGCGGCATGCGCAGTAACACAAGACATGGCAGTTTGAGTGGCGGAAATGGAAAGAAAGCCCGAAACAGCCGCCTCCCGAAATTGGTGGATTGTCTCCAGAACCTAGAGGAGAAGGATGATGAGGTAAAGTTTAATTTTTGGTGGTGATCTTTATGTAGTCTACCCTGGTAAAGAGTCAGCAATCTCATTTATGGCTTCAGTTACACCAAATTATGCACCTTACTGAGTCCAAAATTTATCTTTCATTGCCTACCATGTTCATGAGATGATCATTAATGTTACTCCAGATTATCATCTGATTTTGAGTTGTCACTTGCTGAAATGTTTGGGTTACTGAATTTCTTATTTTCTTTCAGATGGATATCCACCTGATGCTTGTTTCAATTGATGAACAAAGAATACCCTGTTTACAGCGGCCTTACCTTTGCTGCAGGCCTACGTTGTTGGTTAGACACCTGTGCCAGGTAGTTATTCTTTGATCAGAAACCTCTTTGCTCATTTAAAACCAGTCCATTTAGACAAGCGGAAAACTAATTCTTAATTGACATCTTACTTAGTATGTAGCTCTTCAAACTGCTTTGCAAGCCAGTGAAATCGAAATATACCTGGTAAAAGAGTTATATTCTACGGTCAACATGTCAACCTATAAGATTACCAAGCCCGGTTTAGTTGAATCAGTTAGAGATAAGTTGCAAGTTTTAAATGAGGAAGAAACTTTGGGTGGACTTGGACGGCAAACATCCAGTCATAGCCATTTGGTAAGCTCCTCCTCTTAGAATAAATGTTCATACTTTCACAATCATTGTATCCGAAAGTATGCTAATACATGCACATAGATATGCCATGCACATACTTATGTTACAAAATTTTATACATTTGGTTTGCTCTATTTTTCAGATTCTTGCATATCAGAAAAAGGAATGTCAAGTTTAGTGACAGCCTTGTCAGACAAGAGCAAGATGTTTCCCGTTGCTGTTACAACATATTTGTGTATGAATATACATATGCGTATATAGGGAGAGAGAGAGAGGGAGTTAATATAAGGAATCTGAAATAGATTTTGGTTTTGATTGTTGCCATGGTTGAACTTGAGTAGTTTATCACATACAAACAGGTTTAGGAGTAGTAAACCAAGTATCTGTCGCATTGGGAAGCAGATATGCATAAAAGGATTGCAATCATTAAATTTATTTATTACCTTCATTCTCCTTACAATCTACTGTTTCCTATTATATTTAGAACTTTGATTTTTAAAATTAAGAATTGGTATTAGATTGTTTAAAAATAAAACAGTATGATAATATTGATGGTAAATGGAAATTGCCAAAGCCTTGTCTTGCAAAGAGCCAAAGACAGGGATATTAACCTATACAAGGGGGGTCCTTGAATGACTAAAATGACATCTATCATTATTTTATGTCCCAAAAGTCACCTCCATTTCTCTTTCAATTTAATTTTATATTGTATTTGTCACATCCCTTTTTTTTATTATTAGTATTTTTTTTACATGTTTATTTAAAATATCCAATCAAGATATTGAAAACATATATCTAACATAGATTTATTAAGTTAAACAACAATAGTTAAACTCGTTTATAATATAACTTTTTACTATTTATATTCTTTTTTTTTATAAAAAATCAGATGGTGACACCATCATTATCACACATAACTCCTAGTTTGCCAAAGTCTCAGAAAATATTATTAATAAAATTAATTTGATTTAAACTAAAACAAACGAAAACGATTTTTAACTTAAGGTTAAACTATCTTTCTTGTTTATGTACTCTTCATATATTTATAATTTAGTTTTTTTATTTTTATTTACAAGAATTAAGTCATCTAATTTTCAAATTTTAATATTCAAGCAACATCGATAACATTTTTTATTAAATTTACTTGTGTGACATTTTAAAATAAAATAATATTTACTTGATAGTCATGTAACAAAAAAAAATGATGTTGTAATGAGTATGAATTTAATGGTGTTGAAATTAGACTTAAATTTTAAATGCAAAAAGTATAGGGACTTAAACATGAATTGGATATTTCTACTTCCAAAAAGAAAATCTATTAATTCAAGTAGGGTTCGTTTACGAATTACGGGGCTCCGTCTAGCTTGTTAGGAGGAAGAAAAAGGAGAAAAAAGCAAATGAAGGTGGCGGAGAAATTCAAAGAAAAGGACCTATCAATTACCATTTATATTAATTAGTCATTACGAGATTTCAACTTAAAATTTGAATGTATGTGCAAATCTATTTATATTTAAAGTATTCAAATCTAATTGTTTATTTTAATATATTATAATATTGACTCGGAATATTACGATACTTATAATATTTGTTGATAATGCAAAAGGTTAATATTAGTGGATATATTCCACATTGATTAAGTACCAAGTTATCAAAAGATTTTTTATATAACTTTACTTCTTATTGTTGTTGCATAATTGGGCCATAAGTTTATCATATGTGTGTACCATTGCCACTCATGTTCATGTTTGTTAGGGATGGTTTTAGTGTGTTTTTTACTCTTTTACTCTTATCTAATTGCCGTTTTGCCTTTTTATTACTAGTATAAATTGACTTTTTTTTATTTTACACATAAAATTGATCCTCTGATAATTTTTCGAAAAGAATAACATCAATTGAATTTCATATTTCATATTTCATATTACATTTTATTAACCTTAAAAGATGACATACACTCTATAACTACACTGATGAATTCATTATTTATGGTCTAATCAATACTAACATATTTATGTTATTTTTCCAACAATATTCGAAGAATTTTCAAAGGTTGTGAGTTGGTAAGCGAAGAGGTCCCCGCCACCTTAATCCTTATCCACTCTTCTTACCTCAATAATGCAATCCACAAAACAAACAAAAATGTTCACATCAAGTTAAATACCCAAAATTAAATTAATTAATAAATTGATGTTCCAATCACATACTAACGCAACATCATTCGTACAATACCCCTTCCGTTTATTTAATATAGCAGCCGCCGCCGCTCACGGCCGGGGTCTTGAATGACATAAGGTCATCGACCACCCTGCGCTGCCACTTACTCTTTTAAACATCTTACGTACTACTACTTAATTGACCCATTGAAAAACTTTTAAAAAGGACGATATATATATTTACATGCAAATCCTGCTCCTTCTGTAGCAGCAACCTTCTGCTAGTAGTCTTGCTACCCTCCGCCGCCGTCAGCCACCGCCCAGTCAACGGTGATGCTTGCTCCGGGTCTCCCCGCTGTAAAGCCTGCATCCCATCCCATCCAAACCAAAATTTTCTTCTTAAATTTTAGTTAACACCCAGAAATTCGATCCATGCAAATTACGCTAATTAATCTTCGGTTATTTATCATCTTATCGTAAATTAACAAGAATAATTAAAAAGAAAAGCTTATAAATGGATTAGTGTAATAATTACAGCATACTGTTATTTCCACGCAGCTACCAAACAAAGAGCCAAGTTTTCCTGCATGATCTGTCTCTGAGCCTCCGTTTGGTTGCTGAGAAAACGTTAGAAAAAAAAAACACAAACAGGAAAGTTTTTGAGGCTTCCTTTTTGAAAAACTCTTCATTTTAGTACTATAGATTAAAAAGAATCCAAATTCCAAAACACTTGGTTAATAAATATATATATATATATGACTCTTCTATGATTAATTTTCTCAACAACCAAACAGATGGGGATCACAAACATCCAAAAAGCAAAATCAAAGTCCCACTTATATATATCCAATTATCCAAGCATGCATGCAAATACTGAACAAGAAAAAAAAAATCTGTACAAACCAGTCATAAACAGTAGGAGAGTTAGGTTGAGGCTTGTCGAAAACTTCAGCACCAATACCTTTGGTAGCGAGGTTGCTACCAGGATTGAACACGCTCCTCCACACGTTGTCCCTACGAGCCGAAACCGGCGTCGATGGTGTCCCTGGTGTCGTCGGACTCGTCGGCATCGCCATAGATGAAGCCTCATCTAATGAAAAGATTCAATTTCAGAGTGACAAACATAAATATCCAGAATACAAATGATGAAATGCAAAAGCTAGTTGTTTTTACCTTTGGTGGACAAGGGTGGGGTGGTGGTGATCTTCCTCAGCCGGCCAAGGCCACGTTCCGGTTGAGGTCCGGCCACTACATCATCCCACAGTTTCTCCAGCAGAACCATTTTTCTTTTCTTTCAATTATATCTCCTCTCTGTTTGTGTTTTTAGTGCTTTTATTTGGTGGCATATATAGAGGAAGATTCAGCCCAAAATATCTTTCCTACTCCTACAAATATGGATATTCATTTTTGCTACTTCCAATCATTTGCTATCCTTCATTTATTACTTTAATTTTAATATATAAATTATTATTATATAGATTGTTTTTAAAAATTAAAAATACAATGGGTACAATTAATTAAGCTTTAATTCTTAATTCGTTATTAAATAAAAAATCTTTAAATAAAAAATCTTTAAATTTGAATGAATATTGGCAATAGAAGAATGAAGAGTGGAGAAAGGGAAAGGGATGGATAAGAATGAGTAAAGGAAAAGGGGCCCGCAAAAAAAATTATATGTTTAAAAATCAGAAGAGAAGAGGAGAGAAGTTTCAGTCACAAGTGTTACCCTCTGATACAAGTTTTGTCCTATTCTTCTTGACACCATCATCATGTCTTACGAGGTGACACGTGGATCCCATTCCCTTTCATCATTAAACAGCTTTTATGTAATTAATTACTTCCAATTCTTACGAAATTTATAATAAATAATATTTTTTAACATTAATTTCATTATATAAATTTTTATTATATATATTTTTTATATAATATTTAGAATTAATTATAACTCTTTCACAACTTTTAAATAATAAGATAATACATTTTAATATACTCGAAATTCATATTTTTCTGCATTGATAATAATGTTAATGATAATCAAACTAAATATTATTTTTACGTAGTTATACAATTAATATTTTTTAATGTAACCGCACAAGATATTAAAAAGTGGTAATAATTTTCCCAACTATTTAATGCAATCAATGTTATACAAAAGGTATAATAAAGTTAATTCTTAATGTTTATATTTTATATTATTTGATTTTAATTTTTTAATTAAATTTGACTTTTAATTTTATAAAAAGAGTTATATTGTATTTTTTTAATGAAAATTTTAATTAAGACATTAAAATTTTAACTACGTTGGCCTGACAATCACATGTCAATTTATGTATACTTCATGTTGATATGACATTATTTGTTCTATATGTCATTTCAATAAATAATTTAAAAGTTATAAAATATTCAAAAAATAAAAAAATATAAATAGTTCATAAAAATAAAAAAAATATGAGGTACACCAAGTTACCATGCTTAAAATTTTAATGTTTTAGTCAATATTTTCGGTAAAAAATAATAATTCAACTCTTTCTAAAAAATTGATGGTAGTTGACTTTTAAATCATTATAATTATAATTAATTTAATATAAATTTATTATTATTTATAGTTGTAGAGAAGTTAATTAATATTTTTTTTAAAGAGAAATTCATTAATTCATTCAATGAATGAGACTATACAATTCTAAGGGAAAAATAACAAGCACCGATTGTACGCGCTGAAGGACAAGTTTCATCAAAACAACAAAAGCTTCAACTTCAACATCAATAGAACATTATGACATATTGACAATTGGCTTTGTCACAACTCAAGCACAACATATTAGGAGTGATTGCAAGCACTTAATACAAAAATCAGCCTCAGATGGTCCAAAGCAACGAGCATAAATCGGCAAAAGAATCGAGCATCCATCAAACTACAGAGGACGACAACAAAACCAACCCTAAAATTACTCGTAAAAGCAAGATTACATGCATAAGCAAGACTAATTGTAACATCCGTGTGTTTGAACCGGATTTGGAACAGTGATAAAATAGAATTGAGAATTAGAAATGTTTAGTTCAAGTAAGGAAGGTTAGAAAATTTTAAGGATTAAATAGTAAATGAGAGAAAATATGAGGGACTAAATAGCAAATTATACAAATTAAATTTTGAGTCATCATGGGAATTAGATTGATTGAGGAGGGGCAAAAGAGTAATTTGGTGGAAGATATTTTTGGAGGCAAAATTTTGGGCTAAAGTGTAAAGTTGGAAGGTCCAAGGACTAAAAGTGCAATTTTACCATTTTTCTTAAGTGAGATATTTTAAGTGAAAATTCTAGAGAATTTGAGAGAAGAAAAAAAATGGTTAAAAAGATGAAAATGTCATCTTTTTCATATGTTAGTCGTCCATGCCCTTTTCTTCCATTTCCAATTTTTGCTTTTATTCCAAATAGGTCTTTCCATCATTTTTAAGCCCTCCAAGCTCCAAAATCTCCTATTTTCTTTGAAATTTCTGAAATAAAAGTATAGAAGGAGGTTAGTAGACACCTCAAACTTCTTATAGAATTCATTTTGAGGTGTTAGAGAGCATAGGGACTAAATCAAGAAAATTTTGAATTCAAGGATTAAGGTAAGAGATGGTTAAATTCTCATGATATACATGTATTTTATTGTTATTTAGCATGAAAACTATTGAATTAGAGCTTATAGATTATATGTGTTTATGTGAAATTGAAGAGAAAGAGAAGAGAGACATGGATCAAATTGAAGAGAAAGGAAAAGAGAAGAGCAAAGAGTGAAAAGAGAAGGAAATCAGCCTTTTTGTTGTAAGTACTACAAAAATTTTAGTTTATAGTCTATTCTTCATAATATATTTGAATTGTTAGCATGAAAATTGTTGTTTAATTATGTGTTGTAAAGATGATTAAGTGAGATTAGTGTAATAAAACATGAGAAAGAAAATGTTTTCATTGAAACAGATTGGACAGAATCAGAGGGTTAACTTTGAAAATTCACTAAAAATTGTGTATATGGAGTTAAGGGTCGAATTATATATGTAATTAAAGCTTATTGTGTTTAGTTTCATTTGGAAGAAACAGTGAATTAAATGGATCTGTATATTCTGAGTTATAATTGATTTTGTGTAACAAGGTCTGTGTAACAAGGTCAGAGCAGATACGAGTTCCCCTGTTCTGACTTTGAAAAATCATTGAAAAATATAGAAAAATTATTAGAGACTGAAATTTATATGGTTAATTCCTTAATTAGTCTATTTTTAATAAAAATAGACGGAAATATTATTTGATCTCTGTACTAAAAGATATATAAATTTTAGTGAATAAAGGTCGAAACTGTCAAGCAGCAGAGAAGGGGTAACTTGAAAGAATTTACTGTACAAATTGGCTAAAGTAAAAATTCTGGAAATTTTATGGTAAAAATATGATTGAGTCTAGTTTCAAAAACTTCAAGCGGATTATAATTTCAAGTTCTATAGCTCACGATATAAATAATTTAGTGACTGTGACGCAAGTGAACAGCTTTGAAAATATAAATGTGAAGTATATGATGATGAATATGTGAGAAAAATATGTGTGAAATATTATGTGGTTAATTATAAAGATTGATTGTGTGATTAATTGGTGAAATTATGGATTTATTTGAGAAAATAAAGGTGAGAAATATATGATTATGTATATGTGAAGAAAAATGTATGTATGATGTGTAAGTTGTGGATAATGATGTTAAATGAGATTATGCCCATGTAAACGAATTAGAACCGTTGTGATATTAGTGGCATGCCATTAAGGAACACTAGCGCACTCTCTGTTTAGCACGTCTCGTGCTCTCTGTTATTAGCACTGTGTGTGCTCTCCGATTAGCACTTCGTGTGCTCTCTGATTAGCACTTTGTGTGCTCTCTGTTGCCCAGCACTTATGTGCTCTCTGTTTAGTACTTCGGTACTCTCCGTTTGTTCCGTTTATCCGATAGGTTCTATGAAAGTCTACTATGGGCCAAGTGAACTATGGTTAAGAAAGCTATGATGGCTAGATTGTGAAAAGTCCAAGAATGTGCAAATTATGACATTGAGGTAAGTAAAATGATGAATACATGAAATATAAGTACTATATGTGTATGTGTAATTAAATGTTGATAATTAAGTGAACTAATGTGGCTAAAATGACTACGTTGTGAAAAAGGGATAAAAATGTAATATCTACCATTGAGGTAAGTTGGTATATGAGAATGAATGTGTGTTATGGTGGCATTAAGGTAAGTTAAATGTTTTATACGTATGAGTATTGAAATGTTTGATAAAATTAAGAAATAAATAAATAGTCATCTATTATGCTTGTAGTGCTTACTAAGCCTTCACCGGCTTAACGCGTAGGTACAAAGTTACAAGGAGTAAAATCGAGTTCAGGGACCTCTCATCACATCACATCATCCTTTGGAAGATTCCAAATATAGGTATTTTTTTTAGAAAATGGCATGTACAATGGTGCTGGTGTGAATCCCTAATGAGTAAGAAAAATGTTATCTCGAATGTTATGAATTATGAAAATGAAATGATTAATATACGATATTTCGACTTGCATGGCCTTAAAAGACATCGATTTTTAAAGGATTTTTTTCTGTTACTCGATTTTCTGTGTCGTACTGTAATGTAATGCTCCTATATTGGGTTTATACGTATAAATCGGGTATAGGGGTGTTACATAAAAAGCGTACTACAAGAGTAGACAAAAATTTCTAAAAGTGAATACTTATTAAATAATGGAAAAACAAACAAAAAACATATAAAACTTAACATAACACGAGTCCTAACTAACTCATGAAATCATTTATTATTTTGAAACTCTCAAAACAGAAACAAATTAAGAAGTCAATGAAGAGCTACCCGCTTTCTAAAATAAACTGTTGGTGGTCAGTGGTGTTTCAATGATGATAGACACTGTCATCTGTCCATCACAACTTGTCAAGACAACAAAGATACTCATAAAATAGATTTGCAAATTGAAAAGAGAGAATATGCATAGAGTGAATAAGAAAAAAAAAAAGAAAAAGAGGATTGATGGACAGAAAAAAAGGCGAGCGGTAGCTAGCCCGAAGGCTAACACCACTGCTAGGCAAAATAAAAAAGATAAGAAGAAATCAACTTGGGGAAAAAAAGTTTTAGGGTTTTTGCTATTAACTATATTTTGTTATGAGTAAATTCCAGTTAAAATTGTTAGTTAGTAGCTTATTCCCTGAGGTAGTTTGGAAGTGCGATCGCCCAAGGCTCAAGGTTGGAAGGGACCTAAAAAAAGTTTTTCTTCGATTTTTAATGTAAAAAAAAAATCTTCAACCTTTTAAATTTTTTGATTGACGCTTCATTGCAGGAAGAAAGAAAAAGAAAAAAAATCTCAAAATTTTTTTTATTGTATTACATTTTATAAATTTTTTAAAGGTACTCCAATTTATTGTTTTGCTTAGGGGTGTAAATGAACAGAACATTCAATGAACTGTTCGTGAACCATTCGTGAACCGTTCATATAACGTTTGTTTATTAAGTTAAATAAACGAGTATGAACAAAATGTTCGTTTAATGAACGAACGAACATGAACAGAAGTGTGTTCGGTTCGTTTATATTCACGAACAAGCTCGTTTAAAAGCTCATTTGTATGCTCGTTTATTGACTCGTTTATGACACATTTATTTATTAATGATATTTTTTATAAAAATATTAAAAAGATATTTGTGTATGTATTTATTTATTGTTTATTTGTTTATTATTCATTAATATTTTTCGTGAACATGTTCAATTATATGGTCATGAACATGTTTGTGAACATTAAATAAACGAACATGAACACACATAATTTTAAATAAAAGAACATGAACAAAAATTTGAAATTCTTAACGAACACGAACCGAACATGAACAACTTAAAATATAAACAAACGAACACGAATAGAAGTTTATTTGTTCAAGCTCGATTCATTTACAATCCTAATTTTACCAAAGACTTCGAAAATATCAAGAACGAACCTACTTAATATATAAAGTGAACTTTGTATTCATGGGAAGGAACAAAAATTGATCATTCAAAATTTTTTTTCCTCTTTTGTTTCTGTGTACTTAGCGCCGGTGATCTGTTCAACTCTCATTCATTTGTTTCTTTACTTGTTTACTCTACTTTCCTACTCAATTTTCTTAGATCTTTAAGATGATTTGTTCTAATCAATCTGCCATTGTAGATTTCAATCACATCCATCTAGAAACCTTGTTACTTTCTAGTTAGTTAATAGGTCTTGAGAATTACATTGTATGGAGTAAATCTATGCAAATGGCTTTACTTGCAAAAATAATATTTGCTTTGTTGATGGTTTTAAAAAAAATTCGAGTCGAAAATAGGTTTTTAAACAGTGAAAAAAATAAAAATGTTCAAAATCGAGCCGGATAATGATATTTATAGCAATAAATTATTTACCGAAATTACACTTGTGTTTTGGGAGAGATGGATCCATGTCGTTCTAAGCTTTCAATCGAACAATTTTTTTCACTATTTTCATACCACAAACTACTCCGAGTGTGGGCTCGAACAATTTGAATCAAACACAAAACCAGAAATAGTTTTCTTATACTTTCAGTGTAAAAGCAAAATCTCTTTCAATAGAAACAGGTAGAATTGTTATTTTGAAAAATATAATTTATATTTAGAGAATAAAACTTTCACTATTTTTGGGAAAATAATAATTTCAAAAAAGATTTTTTAGCTCTACCGTGCCATCTATTTATAGGTAAAAGAAGTTAACTCCTTGTTGAATTGTAGAAATCAATTCCAAATGGTCAATTTCAAATGGAAAAATGAACTCCTAGTCTAACTAAAAGTATAGGGGGTGACAACTCTAGTTAATTATATTAGGGTTTGTCGTCCCTCTCTTTAAACATGAGAGGCTTTTGAGTCTCTCTTATATTGGGTCCAATTACAAGTAATTCCTAAACTTTTAACTTAGTACTTTAATAATTCAATCCAATCCGGTATTTGTTTTTCTATTTCCCAAAATGAACATCTTTAAATTAATTGAAATTAATTAATTTTTCCATTAAATAATTTTTTCAACTCAAATCTAATTCCATTAAAATCATGATATTTTACCGTAAAAGAATTAATGAGAAAATATATTTAATTTTTTTACATTCAATGGATTCGCTATCACCAAATGATTTATTTCCATTTTCGAATTTTATTTAAATTGAAAATCATAAATTCATTTCCAGGTCATTTTCATTTTGGAGAAAACCACATTCATTTCCAAATGTTTCTCTTTTCTCCAATTTTATCATTTTTATCCATTTTTGTTCATTTGATTCAACATGCAATTCATTTTTTGTTTCAACGAGCTAGTGAAGAGACTGAATGGACATATGTAATTAGAGCTCAAATGATTTATAATTAAGTTCCAGCTTTTCGTCTATTAATTATAAACTCATTTAGTCACGAAGTCATTCCACTTTAATACAGTGACTGAGCTCTCCTCAATGACATACCATTACGAAAGCACCTCCATTAGCGCTTGTCTAATGACCTTGTCATAAGTGTGTTACCCTTATAGGATATCCTTAATCTCTTTGGGATAAATCTGTTCTCCAAATATGATCTTATTTTATCTCATGGTAACCATTACATCTTCCTTCATTAAAAGTTAATTATTATCAAATAGTAATCAAATCATTCATCATAAAGATGAACGACCCATGACTACGTTTACTTTTCATCAACCATGTAATGCCAATAAGAGAATATCATTTACCTATATCTCGGGCTATGATTCCACTAGTGTGAATGACGCTACATACTGCAGAAGTCGTATACCCAACGTACCAACTTTCAGTTCCTTGTCTATTTGAACTAAAGCTTTTACTTACATCAAAGTATACGAATCATGCATACGTAGTCTGTCATCCACTCAGGATTAAGGTATGCCACACTTTGAACATCACAAGTGAATAAATCCACAAACAAATTCAAGATCTATTCTTCTTAGGTCTAGTCCGATGTACTGTCAATCCAGTCAGTCACACCTATGTCTCTATCTTCTAGAAGTCATTCACTCCGATGCCCAAGACAAGGCATCTCCTCAATTGGATTTGATAGAAGACATATTAGTCTTTCAATCGGTTTGCTTACTTTCGATTAGATTAAAGACATGTTTAGGTTTGCCTACTAATATAAGCTTTCTTTCCGTATTACAATTCGACCACATAATACTGCTTAGTATTAGTTTAAACATTAGATAACCTATGAGTCAATATTTGCTTGTATTTTGCTTTGCATGGAAAAACCACATGAGGATATTATACAAAGTATATTAATGTAATCCATGAATAGTGAGATCGAGAGACAATTTATATGCTTAAGTAAGACCGAGAGGAGAGCTTAAGTGGTATCTTTTAGTTTAGGATGAGATCGAGAGGAGATTCCTAGTTAGGAGTGACAAATAATATAATCATAATAGGTTTATTAGCTTAGTTAGTAACTCAATACTCTTTCAACCATCATTTCAATCCATATGCATTATTTCTAATAAAAAAAGGAAGAAAATTAATTTGGTATTTTTATTTATTAATTTAGATATAACTTAAAATATTACAATTGAACTGTCACACTTGCAGTACACCACGTGTAGATTGATTGTATTTGTGTTGATTCTAAACCCTGGCGACTGAGACTGTCAAAATACCTCTAGGAACGATGAAAAAAAGATCAATTCTTCAAGAATACCAAGCTTACACTTTATCAACACTCTTTCAACTTTTAACCTTTATACTCCTGTCACCTTTATTTTCCATAACCTTCGACTCTCTATCCTGACTAGGTGAATCGACTTTTATAGTATCCATCATTACCTTCTCCATACTCCCTCCTTGTTATATCACTAGGGGTGTAAATGAACAGAACGTTTAATGAACTGTTCGTGAACCGTTCGTATGACGTTCGTTTATATTCGTTTATTAAGGTAAATAAAAGAGTATGAACAAAATTTTTATGTTCGTTTAATAAACGAATGAACACGAAAAGTGATGTGTTCGGTCCGTTTATGTTTATGAACAAGCTCGTTTATTGGCTCGTTTATAACTCGTTCATTTATTAATAATATTTTCTTATAAAAATATTAAAATAATATCTATGTGTATGTTTTTATTGTTTGTTTGTTTGTTTGTTTGTTTATTATTCATTAACATTGTTAGTGAACGTGTTCAATTATATGTTCATGAACATGTTCGTTTAATGTTCGTGAACATTAAATAAACGAACATGAACACACATAATTTTAAATAAACGAACATGAACAAAAATTTAAAATTTTTAAAGAACACGAACCGAACATGAACAATTTCAAAAATAAATAAACGAACACGAACAAAAGTCGTTCAAACTCGGTTCATTTACAACCTTATATATCACGACATCAAAAGATATTAAAAATTTTATTTTTACTAGTAAACTTTTATTCTTAATCCTAAACTAGAGCAATATGAAGATCAACATATTAATTAGGGAAAATTTATTAAAAATTATTATTCCGTTGAAATATTGCAATGATTATGGAAAGTTATGTTGTTAAATTTATTTTTGTCAAATTAATTAAGGCAATATTCGGTTGAAATTTTTTATTAAAATTAAGGTAATAATTTTCACCAAAAAAATAATTAAGGTAATAAATGTTGTTTGGTTGAAATATTTGTGTCAAGTAATGGTGATGAATGAACGCTTATTATATGATTTTCGATAAGTTTTTTTTAATAATGTAAGTGAAAAATATTTACTTTATTAATATTTAATTAAATATAATTTATTACATTTATAAAAAATGTTTATATTAATTTATATGTAATTATTTAAACAAAACCATAAAAATTAAAATAATGATGTAATTTCACAAAAGCATGATATTTGAAATTAAAAATAGAAATTAATTGTTTAAAGTTGTTTATTATTGTAAAATTTATTATTATTAATGAAAAATTATATTTGAAATTAATTTAAAAATAGCATCCTTGAAATTAAAAAATTAATTTAATTTCCATTGATATGTATGATTTTGAATTTTGAGGAAATAATGGGGCCCAAAAGGAGTTATAGTAAGGTTTAGTGTGGGCTAGACTGCAAAACAAACGGTAAATAGAACACACCAAAAACCCATCATGCCTTCCCCTGCCCACATCACCCTCTCACTCTCCACTTTTTTTATTATTATCATTTCCTAATTTAATTGATTTGATTTCTTATTTAATATTAATTAAATAAATAAAATTTTGTTGAAATTTTATCAATCAGTTTTATCGGTTCAATAGTTAAATTTTATTTTAATTTTTGATTTGTTATAAGTTTCAAAACGATTCAATCAAAAATATATATATAATGATATGATATTATGAGATTTTATCACATCATTAATTACATTTTTTATTGAAAAATATAATTATTTAGGTAATGATGTCCTTTAATTTATTTTATATTAAATTCTACTATCAGTTTTTATATTTTGCAAAAATTTTGGATTTAATCTATTTACTTTAATTTGATTTTCTTTATCTTTGTACTTTTTAAATTTAAAAATTTTAGTCCTCATCACACTATAATTGTTAAATTAGCTAAGTTATGCTATTTCTATAATATGAACTGACAAATAGATTATCATATTTATAATGTCATGTTAGTTTGTTATTTTCATATATTGGATCAACAATTGTAACTTATGTCAAAATTAAAATTTTGAAATTCGTAAACAGCGGGGACTTAAAATGATCTAGTTGAAGAATATGAAGTAAATTTACAACGATATACATAATACAAGATTATTAATTGAATTTAATCAAACAGATTTAATTGTTATTATTTGGATTAAAATTAAAATTTAACCTTTTTATTTTTCTTTATGTTATAATAAGCTAAGCTTCGTTCATCACTATTATTATTGCCGGCCGTCATTTCAAACTCCCACCGTGGTCCCCATTTTCTTTATGGTCAACTGTCACCCTTGTCTATGGCCACGCGTCGATCTCACGATCTCCTGTCTGAACGAATCTGTCGGCAGCCAATGCGTTCAAGGCTTTCTTAAACTTCACCGCCCAAAGTAATTCAGTTTAGAGTCATGAATGAGTTGTTTGGTTTTGTTGGGGGTTCCTACACAGAAAACACCGTGGTGCTGTTTGTGGCGGCGACGGCGGTTGTTATTAGCACACAACGACACCGACGGTTTCATTTCTCGTGTTTCGCATTATTAATATTTTTACAACGGCGTCGGTCGGTAGTTGGGTGTTTCCCGCTTCTTCACAGTTGATAGTACGTCTGTTTATTTAACGAGGCGGCCACGATTTGAATGATGGATGATGTATGCCATGCCATCATCTTTTATCATCATCATCATTATTGTCATGTGTGATGATGACAGTTTATGGTGATATGTGGTGGATTGATTCATGGGCACATCGAGTTTAATTTATAAAAATAAAATTTGAAAAGGACGACGAATTGGGTGAGATTCTTGGGGGAAGAACAACCAAATCCAAAGTAAAGGTTTACTTAGACAGCGGATTTTGCTCAATACCACTAACCCTTGAGGGGGAAAAAGAAAACAATGTGCTAAATCTTTTATTTATTTAAAAAATGAAAAATCAAAATGGAAATCTGATATTTCCTACGATATTTGTTGGTGCATCACATCACGTGTTATGGAGCCGCACGATATTAAACCAACTCGAGGGGAATTTTGACGGTGGCTAAATCCTATCCACTAATTCAGTGGGCCCACTGTTGAAAATATAAGCAAGCTCTCATGAACTTGGAAGTAGGGCTCAAAAATAAATAAATAATAAAAAGTTCACTCAAATTTGAAATGAGTAAATTACTCTCAAGGTTACTAAACTATTAGTAATATTAATTTTTAGCCATTTAACTTTAAAAAGTTACAAAATGATCACTAAATTATTTGAAAGTTTTCATTGAAGTTGTAAGGCTATTAAAATCGTTGTTGTATGACCTTCTCAATTTGTACCGCCTACGCTATTGGAAACTCTCATTTCCCTTCTCTTCTACAATTTAGTTTTTTTTTATGAGATAGCTTTAAATGTCACGAATTTGTACTAATTGTGGAATTGTGGCTTAGTGCTTGCCAGACATCTTAAAAAAAACTTAACATCTTAGTGACTTAAATAATAACTTTTCAATAATTCAGTGACTTAAATGAAAATTTTAGAATAATTCAATGATTTAAATTAAAACTTTTGAATAGCTCAATGATCATTGTGTAACTTTTTAAAGTTGAATGACCAAAAACAAAAACTTACTTATAATTTAGTGACCTTATATATAATTTACTCGTTTGACATATATAATATAAGTAAAGAAATCACAATTATTCCATTCTAACTTAATTTTTTTAATTTACAATTAATTTAATTATTATAATATAAAAATATTTAAAAAAGTAAAATTAATTTTAATATATTATGTAATTTTTTTTAAAAAAATCTACTATATAAGAGCTACTGATGATTTTATTTGAAATTTTAATTTTTAAAAATATTTATAAAAAATTAAAATTTTATAAAGTAATGTTTAAAAGCATAAAATAAAGTTAATTTTAGAAAAATATATTTCAAGAACCAAAATTAAAATGAAAAAAAAATCAAGAACCTAATCAAATCGAATTATTATAAAGTTCAAAAATATTCAAAAAGCAAATGAACTGAACTCACTTTTACTCAGGGGCGATGTCGGGAAATTTTTTTTTAAAAGATCGAAAGTAAGTTTATTTTTATGATAATCAAAATACAATTTTTTTAAGAAGACTAAATCACAATTTTATCATTTTAAGGGATCAAAATATAATTTTACCATGTATTAATTTATAACTTTTTGAATTTTAAAAGAGATAAAACACAATTTTAATTTTTAGGGACCAGGACTAAAGTCACCCTTCCCTCTACTTCAAAAAATAAAAATATTAGGTTTAACATATATTAATTAAAAAATATTATGTTTAACATATAATTATGTAATTTATAATTTAATAATAATTAAAATATTTTTTATAACTAATTAAACTTTTATTATTGTTAACTAAAAATTATTGATTATAAAAATAAAAATAACAAAAAAATTAATTAATTAATTTAAAATTCATTTAATAAATAAACCTTTAATATCCATGCTCTATCAAGACTTAAAAGGTAACTGAGTATTTGTTAAAACAGAAAGATAAATAAATTTTTTTGATCCTTTTTTATGCACATGAAATGAACTAATTTTGGCCTTTTTTTATAGCTTTATTTATTATTTAACCCCTAAATTATATCTATTTTTTATATTGGTACTTAAACTTATTTCCTCATTTTAGCATTTGAATTATAATTTTATTATATCTTTTGACCCTTGCCATTTACAGGATTAAAAAAACAACAACTAATTAGAACACATTAAGTGTCCTTATTAACAGTTGATGTGATCGATAATTTTTTTATCTTTATCATTAACAGAGTTAAAAAGATCAACAACCAATCAGAACACGTGTCTCTGTTGACGATTGATGTGGCCAATGACATGGTAATTGACTGAGTTGTTACCATTTTGATTATGTGTTGACCACTTTGAATAAACCTTAACAATATATAGAACTGTAAAAAATATTTAAAATTATAAAAAATTTAAATAATTGAAAATTAATAAAAACTGTAAAAAATATATTAAAAATGGTAAAAACGTATTTAAAAATTGTAAAAAAGTTATTAAAAATTATAAAACATTATTTAAAATTTGTAAAACTTATTAAAATAGTAAATAATTAACAAATCAAATTCTTCTTCTTCAATTTTCTCTGCAAATTCATAAGAAATACAAGGAGAAAAACAAAACCCAGATTCCAGAATCGAATGAGCTTTCCAAAGAACCCAAATTCTCACCAATCATCTCCTCCTATCCTCCCACCATTACTTTCCCAAACCCTTTATCTTGGAACGCTTGTTTAAGCTACTCATTGCCTGAACTTTTCGAGAACTATGCGTTCGACATTAAGGAAATGAGGAAGTTGATGGATGGCCACAACATGGAGGAATGGGATTGGTTGTTCGAGTTGATGAAGCAAAACAAGTTGTCCAACTCGAAGGTGAAGGGAGGGAAGGGAAAGTTCTCATTTCGCCGGACTATAACCAGTCTGTAGAGCAATAGTGGGAGATGATTTTGAAATGAATCAAGTATTTGCAAGAGAAGAGGGGGGGGGGGGGGGGGGGGGGGGTGTTAAAATGATGGTTAATGGAGAAAGGGGAAGAGAATTAGGAGGTTTTAGTATCTATGATCATTCCCTCTTCACCAAGCTTAGAGTTCACTTCCCATCTTATTAGGATTTTATTATGGAATATTATCTTCTAGCATTTTGATTTTTAATAAAATATTATAAGATATTATTTTTTAACAACTTGATTTTTTGTGTTATTACTACTTTTCTCTGTCTATTAATAAAATTCTAAAGATTATCTTATTTTTGTTATAGCGTTTCAGCAAAGTTTTTGACACTTTTTTTTCTCTCTCTTTCACCGTTCTAAATGATTGGCGACGAGATTTTTCATCCTCCACCACCACCACCTAAAATTAAACACAATTCTCTATTTTTCTTAGGTCGTCAAGATTGACTCGATGACTTTATTACTCCTATTTGATTAAAACTAGACAATTTTGATGATTGAGCTTATGTTATTCGTGTTGCTTTATTTTCTCGATATAAATCTGAATTTTTTGACGATTCCATTACAGATCTTGTTCCCTTTTTCTCGAAGGATGATTGGGTTACCATCCATTGTATGCTTGTGTCCTGGATTCTCAGTACTATCAATTCAGATATAAGATCAATGCTTTCCAATTATGATAATGACAAAACTTTGTAGGATAATTTACATGAACATTTTTTCCATTATCAACGATCCACGTATTCAACAATTAAAAAAAATATTAGTCGATGTGAGCAAACCAAGACTATGATTGTTGTAATTTATTTTAGTAAATTAAAAGTTTTGTGGGATGAATTGGATAATCATGAACCTTTGATTTGTTGTAAATGTGGACAATATGTTTATGTAACTTAGGGAAGGTGCGTGAACAACTTTGTGAGCATGATCGACTTCATTAATTTTTTTCCTAGTCTCTATTTTGATTATTATGCCCAGATTAGGTCTACACTGCTTTCCCAAGATCTTTTGTCTTAGATCACGTATTGCAACAAATTACTCAGGAGGAGCGCATACACGAAATTACACAGGTCAAGGATGAGAAACTCGAAATTATATAAGTGTTAAGGATAAGGTAAAACCCAAACAACAAATACGACTACTAGCGTGATTTGAATCCAAGTCACACTTAAAATGATAAACTCTCTTAATCATCAAGCCATCACATGGGATAAATAACATATTTTGTTCATATATGTTGTAAATAACATATTTTTGCGTAATTAAATTAATCTTCACATAAAATTTGGTACGTTGAAATGTTTGTTTTATGTTTTTTTTTCTTTTTTTTCTATTACATGAAACTTTTAGTTTTTGAATTCTTGAAAAAAAGTTCATATTGTTTATTATTTTATCAAATAAATTAAATTTAAATTTATTTATTTAAAAACAAAAACTTTGCAAACATAGTGAGACAGCATATTCCAACAAAATTAGCATTAGACATAATTAAATTTAGTAGAATTTGCTTTCAGACTTGCGTAAAAAGGAAAAAGCTCTTATTATAATATATCTATATATATATATATAATTAAATATATCGATACTATTATATAATAATATTAATTCATATTTTCTTAATTTTTTAATAAAATATATATATATTATACATATAAATATTCAAATTTAAATAATATAATTTTTTCACTGAAACTATTTGTTGAATTCAGCTCTTATTATAATATTAATTCAACGTATAAACGTCTTTAAAAGAAGAAAGAACAATATTTTCCTTTTTTTTTGTTTAAATAATATTTTTCCTTTTTTAAATAAAAAGAAAAAACGAAAACATAAATAATATGTCAACTAAAAAGGAAACAAAAGTCCATTTAAAAAGGTTAGGGGTTAAGGCCGAAATTTCTTTTTCTTTTTTTTAAACAGAGCCAGCGGCCCCCACACCCTTCTCCACGTAGCCCTCTTTTTATATTTCTATAAATTTTTAAGGAGATAATCACATAAAATTCTCTCTGCTTTAACATAATTATTAATGTCATGTCTAATTTGTCTGTTTTGATACTTAATTTTTTTGTACTGTTTAATATTTTGATACCTTAAGTTACGGTGTTAATTTCTGTAATGAATGGACGTTAAGGAAAAGGACATATAGAAGGACCTTAAAATTAATTTCCCTTTTCTTCACCTTTTTTGTGAAATACGTCTAAAAAAAAACTGTTTCAATTTCAACACGTTTTATAATTTAAATTCTTTTTCCCTTGTAATTGATATTGTACCAAGGATTGCTCAGATCTCTATAGCAATGTACAAAATGACATCGATAGAATTAAAAAATTGAAGTTTCAGTTATAAAAATTATTAGATCGTGGGTTTATTAAATCAAATATATCACTTTCCGGAACTCTTGTTTTATTAATTTGAAAAAAAAAACACATTTTGATGTCGTGTATTGACTATCAAAAATTAAATAAAGTGGCGATAAAAAATAATTATTTATTATTGTAAATTGATAATTTGTTTGAACAATTAAAATGAACGATTACATTTTCAAAAATTGATTTACGATCAGATTATTATTAATTGCGGGTTAAAAAATTAAATGTTCTGAATATAATATTTAAAACTCGATATTACCGTTATGAATTTTTCAAAATTAAAATGTATTAGAACCCAAAATGAATAAAAATTCATCTTCTGCTGCACTATTATTATTATTAAAATTAAGAAAGCACGGCCTAGGTGGTTGAGTCCACAAGTACAACAGAGGACAAAAAAATAAAACACCAGAATCACCAACACAAAACTAGTAAATATCAAAGATAAAACATATACCAAAGGGCCAGTATACACCGCCAAACTAGTACCAGCAGAGCTAACAAACCACAAACCTTTTCATCTACTAGCTTTGATTTTTTTTAGAAAGCTCCCTAATTCACAAACTCCACCACTATTTCTCTCTGTGAGGCCTCCTTTTCCATCGTCTCCATCTTCAAATGGAGACTCCAAACTGAAGGAACTCGACAAACCTGAATGAGATTTCATCTCTAGTCCAAGGTCTAGTCTGCGTCCCAAGGATGTTTCAGGCCAATCCGAATAGTCAGGTGTTGCATTTCGGGAAAGGGAAGCTTCCATGTTTATCTAACGGCGAAGGCATGTTGAAATTTGAATTTTCTTTTTTCAGGGGGGTGAGGGGGGAAAGAATGTTAGATTTATGAGATTCAAAGCTGTTTTGTGGAAAAAGAAGGGTGAAATTGTCTTGACATCTATAACCGATGAAGGTTCCGGTTCAAACTGACGAACGTCATGGCGGAGCATGGTGACCTGAAGTTTCATCGCTATTAAAAGATATTTTTAATTTATTTACCTTATTAAAAATAAATTCTCGTATAATTGTTTTTAGGTCCTTAGACTTAAATGATTAACTTTTCTTTCTGACAAATAAGGTCAGGTATCAGTATAAAATTGGTTCACGTGTCAAAATATTATAGGCCGTCATCCTTAGGTACCAAATAGAGGGGAAAAATTTTAGATACCAAGATAGATAAATTAAAAATATAGGTACACATTAACATTTACATCAAAGTATAGAAGGATTTTATGTAATCATCCCTTTCAAGCCCATCTCACTCTCTCCTTTCAAATGAGTAAAGGAAATACAAATATTTTTAAATAATATTTTATTAAGAAGATAACAAAAATGTATAAATACTTATATTAATGAAATCTTAGTCGAGTTAGCAAGATTAAAATTTAATTTTAGAAAATTACTTGTATAACCTTATTAATATATTTTATTTAATTTTCTTCAATTAAATTTATACAATTAATTTTAGCATAAACAAACGATATAGATAGAAGGAATATTAATTGGCGGTTGCCTTTTTTTCTGCTGTCCTTGTATTTAAAATAATATTTTATATAATCACGCTCTTTCTCTTTGAGCGCGAAACGTGGCGCATCACGAGGGATCAGCCTTGTCTTTTTTAAAATCATGGCGGTACAATACACTACAAGGCAAAGGACGAAAAACAACAAGGGGTCCCACAAAACCAAACAAATTTTAACGTAAACACGCCGACCCGCCGGCGTTACTGTCTGACCCTTATCCGACACGTCACCTATTCTAGCAAAATTATTTATCCATATTTCATATAATAAAATAATCTCTAAAATATTTTTAGAGTCAACATGCAATTAAAATTGTCATAACGCGTAATTATACCAGAGGGTGACAACTACTAAGCGTGAACCATATCGGTAATGTATGTTTTAGACAGAAAGAATGTTAAAATATTAAAGTCGAGCAATAATAGTGTAAATGGAATTAAAAAGTTATTGGTTAATGATTTTAATAAATTTTAAAAAAATATATATATGAGAAAGCGAAATCTTTGAGCATAGATATGGACGCTCAAAGACCGGGTGGCCCCACCAAAAGCGGCAGCCGCGCATTCACCTCACTTCCACTTTCAACGCCCGCGTCCACGTGGGACCTGGGCTTGTCTCCTTAAAAATAATTGTATTTTCTCAAAACAAAAAACAATTACGATAATGATTAGATTTGAAAAATGGGAAGACACAAACGCACGCAAAGATCGGACGGTCATATAGCACGTGCAGTTCCGACACGAATCTCGATAAATACCCTCCAGTCAACATGGGGAATCCTAACTTTCGGTCTCCTATCTAAAAACCCGCTCTTTTTATTTTCCATATCACCTCACGCGCCCACTTGTTTTTCTTTCTTCCCTCTAAAACAATGTACTGTTGGGTCCCACAATCCCATCCCTCTTCCAAACCTAGCCACCTGTGCTCCCAACCTGATTGCTAAACGGAAAATCTCAGAAGGGAATTATAGCGAATCTTTTTTTGTTATTTCCAAAAAAAAATAATACCAAAGCTGTTATTACTATTTTATTTGCCCATGGTTTTGGATATTTGTGTTGGGAAAAAAATGGGCTGATCTATGCATTTCAAATGGTTCTAAAAATGCAATTACCCTCAAAACTTGAATCTCAAGTAAATTCTCAAATTAGTACAAATTAAGGAAGTTTGATATTATATCAATTCAGCAACCAACAGAACAAAACAAAAAGACACTAAAATAGATCAAGAAATTGCCGGAATTAGTTTTCAGAGTCCGGCTGGTGTAATTACTATCAAACCCATAAATACAGGTAAATAAAAAAAAAGGGAAACAACTAGCGGGATTAAGGAAAATTTGTTGTGCTTAATTCATAGGGAAAAAATTACAGTAATTAGTTATTAAAAACAACAGACAAACTGATGTTTATCTGCTGCAAAAAAGGTGTTCTTGAGCTAACTATTCACATAATCTGGGCCGCTCGATTGTCACGATAGATCACATCAAAATATCACAGCTGTTGCCGTAAATTTATCTTGGTTTTTTTTGGTCTCATTTTCTCTAAAATCTACCTTCGATATTTCCTCGGGACTGCTAAGAAAAATAAGTTTAAACAACGAAAATTTAAAAAAACTTGGTTTTTTTTTTTTGCCTTTCCGCTTTGACGATCTGCGAATATTAAAAGAGATTCAGGCAATTTCCGGAACGGCAGGCTGGTTGAGATCGATATTAAGAAGCGGGCGTGACTTGACCTCGTGGTGGTTCAAATCAACGACGGATGATGAGTCGGAGTCGCTTTGTACACCACCATTAAACGTCGCATGAAGATCATGATGATCGAATCCAAACCGTTGAAATGGGTGTCCTTTCACTGCATCAGGCCGAACGAACGGTTCAAAGTAGAAAACTTTGCGGCCCGCAATATAGGGCACCGGTGAAGCTTGCTGGAAAGGAAATCTAACAGCCGTAGGTGCGTAACCGGTGACCGCCTCACCTTGTACGAGGTTGAGATCTAACGGCGAAGAGTCAACCATGAGAGCAGGCTCCCGGCTCGAGGATTCCACGGTGCTACTCTGGCTAGGGCTATGGTGGTTGTTGTTACCATTACTTTTACAGTTATTACCCTTGCTGAGGTTCTCACAAGGGACCGGAAAATTAGTCTTGGCCTTGGCGCCGCGAAATTCCCTAGCGGCGGCGTCGTAGGCTCTGGCTGCTTCCTCTGCCGTATCAAAGGTTCCTAGCCAAACACGACTCTTTTTCCCTGGATCTCTGATCTCGGCAGCGTAACGCCCCCATGGACGCTTCCTTACTCCTCTAAAATGAACCTCGTTATTATTCCCGGTACCCTTGACGGCCGCCGTTTTCTCCCTCGGTGCCATTTGAGAAGGGAAAGCCTCAGTTTCCTGTTTTCCGTTAGAAGAAAACGAAGAGTAGGGCGATGTTTTGATGTTCTCCTTGGGTAAAAGGTAAAAGGGGATTTGTGTGGGGGGTTGAGATAGAATGGAGGAGGGCGAAGAGCGGAGGATTTTATAGAAGGGGAAGAGAGGAATTAAAGCAGAGTCTAATGAAGGGTACAGTCAAGGAGGGATTTGACTCAGAGGGCGGCTGCCTGGTGGCAGTTTTGTAAATTACGTGACACGTGGGTCATCTTATTTATACCATCATGCTATTATTATACTCTTATCTAACGGATGTTATGATACTGTTGATTGCGTGCGGTGGTATGGGTCTCCATCTCACACTCTCCTCCATCGCGTCCTTTCACAGAAAGTGGTGGAAATGGGAACAAGGCGCGTGGGGTAGGGGTGTGAAGTGAGAAGAGGGAGTTCCAAAAAGTTGTCGGCATATTCTGCTAACTCGCCGCGTGACATTTGGTTATTTTATGGGTTGATACGATAAATGAGGAGTGGGGGACGCTGGCTAGTGGCTACCCCTTATTTTATTTGTTAAGCCCCGACCCAGCTCCTTTTGAAGCGCTCGCTTGGACCAACAGGTGTTCCTCACCAATCCAATCACAAGTGGGCACGTTTCATTTGTTCCTTACGCGTGTTGATTGCCACTTAGCAGTCGTAGAAACAAAAACAATAAAGCCTCCTCACTCTAACGCCTGCTGCCCACATGATTAGCTTCTGACGTCTAGTATCATTTTCACCCGACAGCTCCCTCCCTCACTCTCTTTCATCTCACGCTCCTCAACCCGCATTTTAACATGAAGCTGCAGTAGTAATAATTTAGTAATTATTTGTTGGTTGGTTAAGAGAGAGTGTAAAGTGGAATAACAACTAAAGAGGTGGGCGAGAAGGTAAATCTTATTACAACAACCGTATAGAATCATTTAAATAATATGTTTCTTAATGAGTTGTGTTTTCTGGAAAATTCGTAGATTATAAGACAAAGGTTTATATAATTAAAAAATAGGGTGGTGTGGGGGACAGCCTGGGTGGGGGCTGCCCACAAAAATTTCCTAAGATTTCACGCTCCAATACACAGCCACCAATTTTCTGCTGCCGGCTGTTGAGCGGAAACGTTAGGCCCCACACCTTTGAAATTAATTTAAAATTACGGGTTGAGCCACATTTGATTCAACTGGAAAAAATTGAAAGAAAACTTAAATATCATGTTATTCCATATTTCCAAATAATTCGAATAAGTATTTCGAGTTTTCAATTTTAAGTTCGAGTCTGATTAAATTTTATAATTTGAATATTTAAAATAATAAATTAATATAAATACTTTCTTTAATTCTTGTTCAATTTTAAGAATGAACAAGTTGGTCTTTATTTCAACATAAAATTTAAATAATTTTTAAAAATCTAAATTTTTATAAAAATTTTGAAATTTATAAAATAAAAAATAATTTTAAAAAAAATATTTAAAATAGTTTTACAAATTTTAAAATAATAATTTTGGGGACCTATATAACTAAATTAACTATTAAAGTTTATCCTCCTAAAGTATCTTATTTTTATCTTATTTTGCTTTGAAAAAGTTTTCAAATATATATGTATGCTCTAAAATAGAATTAGTTATATGGTGACAAGATTTTAATTTTACATGTTTAATTTTTTAATTTAACTCAAACAATTTACTTGATTAAAAAAATTTAAAATAGAATTAAGATGATAAGGTGAGACTCATCAATTCAATTAACTCGATTTTTTTACTCAAATATACATAATATATATACTGTACATATACTTATATTTTTCTCTTTTTTTTCCCATTTTTTTGTTTTTGTATTTTATATATTTTAAAAAATGAAAAGTAAATTTTTTAATTTTAGATATTGTTTTTATCTTTCTATTTTTTTTTTTGCTTTTTCTTTTGAAATTTTGCTTTTTTGTACTATATATATGGAATAATATATGATATACCGTCAATAGAGTTTTTAAACTCTATAAATATAGTTGATAAATATTTTATAAGAGTATAGTAAAATATTTTTTAATATTTTTAAAAAGGGACGCATGACATTTTTTTAAATTTGCTTACGTAAAAAAAAATTATCATTGTACTAAATACTAATCCTATATATATTTTAAAAAAAATATATGCATTTAAAAAGAAAAGCGTATTTTTAAAATTTCTAAAAGTTTCTATACTTTTTTATATTTTAAAAAATGATATATTTCCTATTTTTGGATTTTATATATTTTTCAGAAAGAAAAGTATATAATTTAAAGTTTCTGAAAATATTTATATTTTTCTAATTTACTATATATATATATATATATATATATATATATATATATATATATTAAAAATTTTACCTTTTTTTTTTTGGCTTTTTTTGTATTATATATTGTAGAGTGGGAAATTTTGGGCCAATCCGAATTCATCATCTCACATTATTGTTTATCTCTAAATTTAATTGATAAAAGAGAAAAAAATAAATTAAATCCTTTTAGAACTTTTTTACAAAGAAATCATATTCTTTAACTATTATTTTATCTCAAATTAATTAAATTAGTATAAGATAAATAATAAATAAAAGAGTTTAATTGTTATACAACACTCAAATGAAAAAGTCAAATTATATATAAAAAAAAAAAAACTTTCTTTTATTCAAGTGACTAGCACTATAAAAAGGGTCACCTCCAAGTCTTTCTACACATTCACAAGTTTAAAGAATCCAAAAATTCTATGTAGAAATCTATGAAGAAATTGAAAAACTTGAAAAAACTCTAATAAACTCCATATCGTTCTGAAGAAAACGACCTTTCGATCCAATTTGATTGAAGAAAGGTGGTTCAAACTCATTTTCATGATCAAGTCTCGACAATCCTTGAAATAGACTTCATTTATTCAAGATCAAGTTCGATGACCCATAGATCAAAGCTCCATCAAAAGAGAATAATCAAAGGAGTTTTCTATATAATAAGAAATCCAAATATTGAAACTTCTTTTCAAAGTAATAAATAAAATTTGACTCAACATTTTCAAGTCAATATATAACTAAAAATTTGTGCGTAAAATTTCCAGCACACCTGGTGGGACTATCATCGTCTTTCATCTTTTCTCTCGAAAAATTGAAGTTTAAAGTTGTAATGACCTTCAAGAATATCATCATTATCCTCATCCACAAATAAACTTTCAACCTTGCTCAACCTAATTCTACAACTTGTTCAACTTTATTGTTAAGCGCCATTGTCCCAACTCATCCCTACAGCACCGACCAAAATACGAAAGCTCTTTTAAAGTTATTCGGTCAAACTTTAACTAAAGTAACCAACATAATGTATACTACTCCTATCTAATACATGTACAAAGAAACAAACATAACCATACGTTGAGTATTGAATACTCAATTGACAAGTATCAATTACATTAATGTATACTACTTTAACTCATCAAAACATTCTCTACTTTTTTATTTATTTCACATTTCAATATCAATTCAATGCTTATTCATTTTGGACGCTATTATTCGACGAAGACATTAGGTCAAATACTCGGATCTATATATTTAATGAATAAGTCCACAACCATCTGTACACTGGGACTATCTTACATTGTCATCCTGGGTTGCCTGACAATGATGGCTCTTACTATTTGTTTATTCTACCATCTTGGGTTGCCGACAACGATTGTTTTAGTAATTGCCCGTACTATTTATTCTTCCATTTAGGATTGTCTGATATTGATTGCTAGTAAATCACTATATTGGTGACCCTATGACATGTCAATTATATCCGAATTACGTCAATCCTAATTATTTTTGTAACACATATCATCATAGTACTAATGTATTGACATTTATGTACATATCAAACACAATTTTGAACATTTTCCACATATTTCAACTATCACCATATTGAATCCATCATTCAAAGTTTGTAAGAAAAAAAATACTATTACCTCAATGGATATTAATATTTGATTATAACAATCAAATTAATCTACAAAAGCAAATTGAAATTGAATTATGAAAGCATAAATCAAAAGTAACATTTATTAATAATTTTAACTTTTTCCTTATCCCTAAACGATCTTGTATCGTCTTTAGCTATAAAAATTAAACTTGAATACAAAAACACATTAATCACACGATTCAAACTTAATTTATACTATATAGATATGATTGCATTTTATTCACTATAGTTCCTATAAACACTAATATCCAAATTACTCGTAGCTTTCGATTTTCCTTATCGAATTGAAAACCGATTTCATATTTATTTACTAGAAATCCCTAATTTTCAAATCATGACATTTTTTTTTGACAATTTTCAATTTAATTGAATCCCTAACATCATAAAACTAACTAAGCTTCACTCAAACTTAATTTAACTATTTTTACTATAATTTCAACCTATTTCATCATAATCTCATTTCATATTAACTTGCATGAACTTAAACTTTTAGACTCAACTTTCTATTATTATTTCACTTAAATAAACTAATCAAATTCTAATTTCATAGCTTGGGTTGTAATTATTTACTTACATTTACTGATTATTTACCAAAAAATTACAAGAAAAAATCAGTTACCTTGCTAATTAGGCTCACGGCAAATAAAAGAAGAAAATGGCTAAGTTTCCTCTTTTCTTTCTTTTTTGTTTCGGTTTGGGAAAGATGGAGAAGATGATATTTTTCATCTTCTCTCTCTCACTGAGGAATGAATATATATATATATATTAAATTAACCAAATCTGAATTAGTCTTATGATATGATAATTGATGAACTTTCATATTTTTAATATGAAATAATTATTTCTAAGGAATTGATTAATAACTAAATAAGGACTTGCGAAATTATCTAATCATTATGCAATTTAACCCCTTGTACCATTTATACCAACTTAATTAATTTCATTACTAGTTAATTCCACTTTTCATTTCCGTGTTTAATTTAAGGTTTTCTCATTTCAACTTCCTAGACATCTCAACTTAAAAATTCCTGTACAAAGCTAGCTTTTTCAACACCACAAGAATTGAATTGTTACGTCAAGCTATTTATTTAAAGTTAGATAAAAGTAAGTTTAAAAAATGAGTTTCATTTAGAAAAATAAGTTAACATTCTTTTTAAAATTTAGAATTTAAATTCGATCTAATCCTTTCTTCTTTTTGAAATATATATCATTTTATATATTTTTATATTACACAATTTATTCAAAAAATATTATATGTTTATATATAAAAATAACATAACAATTAGAAAATAATGCAACATATAAAAATAAAACACAAATTGAAGAAAGAAAACAAATCTTGAACCAAAGAAACCTTATCATGGATGGGCTCAAAATGAGTGGTAAGGGATTTCCGCTACTTGATAAGAAGAAGCAGGGGCGAAGTCAGAAAATTCTTTTAGGGAGGTCGAAATTAAATTGTAATTTTTATGATAGTAAAAATATAATTTTTAAAGGATTACATTAAAATTTTATCATTTTTAGAGGGGATCAAAGTATAATTTTATTTTTACTAATTTAAAATTTTAAAAATTTTTAAGAATTAAATGAAAAATTTTCTATTTTAAAAGGGTCAGACCTGTCAATCCTCTAAAAGTGATTGTTATTTTTTTTTTTGGGTAGAACAAATTATTTTTATATATGTTTTACTATAAATGAATATTAATCCTTTGTGATTATTTTTTTAATAATATTATTTTTAAAATTTGAATTCTAGTTATTTTTTCTTAGAGTACAATATGTCCAACACTTATTAGAGGAAGATATTATTAATTATTCGCAAATCAAACAAATAAACAACCAGGTAAACTATATTCAATGTCACTCAACTATAAATAAATTTATACTTTGGTCATTAAATTTAAAAATTTTTATGAATTTATCATTGAATTATTTAAAAATTATATGTTGATCAGTTGGTTGTTCAGTGACCAACTTGTATCTTTTTTGAAATTGAGTGTTTAAAGTGTAAACTTGTAAATAGTTGAATGATCTTGAATATAGTGTATTGTATGATAGAATAGTGAGTTAACAACCACATCAGTAACTTAATAATTTAGTGACCAATTTATAACTTTCGAACAGTTCGCTGATTTTGAATATTAAAATATAAATTTTCTAATAGTTGAATTATTTTGGTGTAATTTATAATGCATGAAACACGTTGACTCAACAACTGGCCCTTCACTTTACGTCTTTTCCTCCCAATCAGCCTTCACAATTCATGTGGCTCTCCTTTCTCCACACCATACGCCTCCTTTGCTCTCTTTACATCGCCCACTTTTTACTTTTCTTCTTTTTCTTCCTTCACATATAATAAAAGCTAATTTTTGCATTATATTCTCACCATATTTTTCTTTTCCAACAAGGTTCATTGAATATAAATGCTTATATTATTGAGAGTCTTTTTCGAAATATTATTGAATATTGTTGAGTAATCTTATCATATTTCTCATTAATGAGAATATTTAGATATTTATACATATTATCATTATTTATGATATGATTTTATTGTTCATAATTTAATCTCACTATTTTTAGGACTGACGCTTTGAGCATGACTTTAGCATGTTGGACACGTGTTTATTTCTAGGTCGCCTGTTAGACCTCACGATCCCTCACATACGAACTCATTGGGTGTAGGGGAATTGAGATCACGAACTCTTTATGTCTCGTGCGAGCTGGTGTTGCGAGTTTCCCTTACTGTCTTCTCACTGTATGTCTTGCATGCATCCATCTAGTGGGACTTATTTGGATCGCGGGTTGGTGAGCCGAGTCCTATTTAGATCTCGAATCGATATCACTGATGTATAACAAATATAAATAAGGTTTTTTTAACGTGTATTTTATTATTAAATTATATTAAAAATGAAACAGGTCCATGTCTATTGTGGAATTTGAAAGAGTGAACATTTCCGAATTCAAGAAACAAAATGTGAAAGGCTTTTTGTATGAAACGAAAGTCAGAAGTGGGTAAAGTCAATGATCAAATTTGGAAGCATTTGGGTTGTTTTATCTTTTATGTTGGATGCCTCCATTTATGGGGACGTGTTGATCATGATGTCAATTAATTCACAACCACTTTTTGGATGCATAATATTTTTACTTGGATTCCAAACCAAATGAATCATAATTACTCGGGCAAAAACTGTTTGACATTATTCTCTTTAGGGTGGATTTTTCAACCAAAGAATCCATGGCATTGAACAATTGCTCCAAATTTGCCCACCTCAATGTCAAAAACTAAGGCCGCCCAGATTCTAGTTGTGATTGATAAAGGACCTAGAAGGTTGTTAACAAGTCTTTCGTGTTCAAATTCATCCATTTATCTAACTTGGGTACAGTTGGTTCAGAGAGTTTGGTCAACTAGAGACAGCTTAATGTTGTAAACCACGTGGGTTTCCAAGGATGAGTCCAGTAACAGCGTTGACTACAACTGCAAGTTCAGACAATAGACACGTGCTTACCGCTGAATTCGAAGTTTGCTTGTAGTCTTAAACACCACAAATATGATGTATGCTAGTTACTTAGAACATGTCTTGAGGGTGTGACAGTGGGTTCTCACAAGGACTTTCTACAAGGCAGGGAAGAGGGGTTTAAGGCTAATCAAATACTAGCTTTAATTAATGAATCCTCCTACTCCAAACCACAAGCCAGAAGGTTAATAAATATAGCCTATAGTTTCAATATATTGCAAACTTGTTAGATGTTTTTTTCTTAAAAGAATGATTATATAAATAAAGTGAGCTAACTTAATGTTCATTTAATAATAAACCGATCTTTTGGCCAAAATAATAATAATAAAAATATAAGTTCGAAAAATGAATTTGGATAAAAAATAAAGTCCATTTAAAAAATGGGCCGAGCTTTGGGTAAGACATTTTAGTCCTAACTCGGGCCTGGCCCAACCCGAATTCACAAAAGGACAAAAAATCTACTATTTTTTAATGATATTTTTTTATTGTTTTCTCTTTATTTTGTTACAATTTTACTATTATGTTACTATTATTTTGTTGTTATTGTTTGGATATTATATAAATTTATTTTATTGTTAATTTTTTTTATTATTTTAGAGGCATTTGTTAATTTTGTTACTATTTTAGAGACATTTTTTTGTTAAGTTGCATATATCTTAATGTTATTTAAGTATGTGTTTTTAAAAATTTATTTTCAATTTGTTAGGAAATATTTATTTTAATGTTTTTAGTATTTTTAATGCATTATATATATTTAAAAATAATATTAAAAAATTAATATGGGCAGGTCGGGTCGAGCTCGGGTTTTAATATTTTTATTTAGGTTGGGCTTAGACAAAATTTTAAACTCATTTTTTAGGTCGGGCCAAGCTCGAGCCTAACAAACATGCCTAAAATTTTGATTGAGCCTGACCCGACCTATGAACCCCTCTACGTGGGACCATCTTCCTATCTTATTTTATAAAATATTACCTTCATAAATAATATGAAACTCACATGAGCTTCGAAGGTGTAAAACCATTTGTTTCCAACATTCCAATTACGCCTTTTCATCCAAGTTCGAAGTTTCACCTAAAAAATGAAAGGATTTAAATAAAATTTAAGGTTTGTTTTCTTTATAGGTCGGGTCTTGGGTAAAAGTTTTTTTGCCCGAGCTCGGTTCGACCTAGCTCGAATATTATGTTATAAAATAATATTATATTAATTATGCATGTTAAAAAATAATTATATATTTATATTAATATTAAATCACTAACCCAATAACAATTAAACTCATTACACAAAACTTTAAAAAAACTCATCCAACTAAATAATCCAACCCAAAATATCAAATTTAAAAAATATTTAATACAATAAAATATTTATTATATTTATTTGTTTTTTTAATATAATAAATGTTTTATTATATTTATGATAGTGTTTTTTATATAAATACTTTTTAATATATTTTTAATGTGTTAGAAAACTTTTATCTTGTGTTTTTAGTGCATTTAGTGTATTATATTTTAAAAAAAATTATTTTTAAATAAAAACTAATTTTAAAAAAAATCAAATATGGGTGGATCGGACTTGAATTTACTTTTCTTAAATTGGGTCGAGCTTGGACGAAAAAATAAACCCATTTTTGGACAAAACTAGGCCCAAACTTGAAAAATTGATCTAAATACCTTATATGGACCCAATGCAAACTTGGCCCAGCCCATGAGCACATTTAATTCCAATGCAACGACTCCAAAGGTGTGGAAATTTAGTTAACTTGCATCATCGAGTTATCTTTTTAAAAGTTTCTTTTTGCATTCAGTATTTGAATGGTGTTTAGAACAAAAAATCTGTATAAATTCAAATAAAAAATTGTAAGTTAAGAAACATCCGATCATAATTAAATCAGATTATATTCAATTAAGACAATTTTTATTTTAATTATAAGACAATGTCAATTTTAAATAAACAAGATTTATATTTATAAATCAACCTTACCAAGATTATCTTAAATCCATTTATAAGATGTCTTAGATCTTATCTTTATTTGTCCTAAGGACTAAGTTGTCCTACAGAGTTTATCTTCTTTAGTTAACTTTTATTAAGATAAATACTCAATTTATCAGTTGAATTATACATAAATTTGGTAGGATGTATTTGAATGAACGATGAGATTAAAAATAATAGTAGTGAGATTAAGTATTATAACAGTGAGTTTAAAATTAGTGGTGGAATATATATTTGGATTCAACACAATAATAATGATGAGGTGTGCAGATTGTAAAAGAAATTAGACTAATCAAAATTCATCATGTGACATTATTATTTATCTCTAATTAAATCAATTAATAAATTAAATCTTTTTAGAACTCTTTCATAAATATATGATATTCTTTTAAGGATTATATCAATGCTAGTTACATGGCAAGTTGCAGCTCCAATTGCAACTTAATGTATATTTGGCTGGCAAATGTAACTTGTCATATTTGGTTGTGACTCGCTTGTACACACACAAACCAAAGATATTCAACAATCTAATCAGGGCAAAGTTGCAAGCATACGATGTCAAATTATAATATAGTAGTATAATGAAATACACAGACCAATAAGAACATATGTTTGATCTAAGCATAAATTCTGGCAAGACAAAACTCAAGGGAGTTGTGATCAATGTGGATAAACCCACGGAGAAAAAGAAAGGGATACGTTGTCATGAGTACCAAGGCTTTGGTCATAATCAAGTTGAATGTGTCAATATATTAAAGGAAAAAAAGAAGTATAGCAATATAGCAATCAACGCAGACTCTAATTGGAGCTCCTGCCGGAGTGGCAATCAACCCGAAGCCTACTGCAAGTTTTTCACTGTGGTGGTATAGAAGCTTTTCCTTTTCATCCCGTTCCACATCATGAAGATCGAACTCCGCCTTGGGGATGCACCCGAATTTGCTCAAACATTCACTTAGCTCATCAAGCTTTGTGTAGATTTCTTCACTCCGAACATGGCTTCGGTCTACTGCTGTGAAAGTGTATATCTTGTCTTTAACCTCAGTCCAACTAACCCCGGGTTCTTTCTTCACGTTAAAATATTTCGTGAGTCTTCTAATCTTTGCTACATTATTCCACATGCCAACTGATGCATATATGTTAGCAAGAAGAACATGGGTACCGAATTTCTCCGGTTCAGAGTCAAAAGCATCTTTGCAGCACGTTGGCCGATCTCAACATTCTTGTGGACTCTAGCTGCACCAAGAAGTGCACCCCAAACTGAGCCATCTGCTTGAAAAGGCATGGTATTTAAAAGTCCATTGCCTCGTCTAATCTTCCGGCTCGACCAAGTAGATCAATCATCCAAGAATAATGCTCTTGCATAGGCTCAAATCCAAACAACTCCTTCATTAATCTGAAGTATTTTTGGGCTTCAGTAACCAAACTTGCATGGTTACAAGCACAAAGGACACTGACCAAAGTTATCTGATTGGGAGAAACACCATATTTAGGCATTTGATTAAAAACTCTTAGGGCTTATTTCTTATGCCCATGTTGAGATAGTTGACCTGCCACAAATCGTTGTGGTAAATTAGACTCTTTTCAACACTTAATGAACTTGTTTTTAGATCATTTTATGTTATTTTAATGTATTTTTTATTTCAGTAATTTAGATTTAATTTCTACTAAAATAAGTGTTTTACGCATAATCTAGTTTTTGTTGACCTAATGGGTTGATACGGGCCTAAGGTAGTTTTAATGAGCTTAATCGAGTGCATAGGACACCTATTTTCAAGCCTAGGAGCATCAGGAATGACAACCGAGTAACAACACAAGCTTCCAAGGTCGCAACACAGCAAAACGAGCTACAGAAGTCAGGTTTGAAATTGTGTGTCGCGATACAGCTATGACGAGGGCCAAAAATTAAGCGAGGATGTTTTCGTCTGCACAATCAATATTTATTAGTTTTAAGGCTTATATTTAACCTAATTATGGCAACTAACTATGCCTATAAATAACAAGGCTTAGACTAAGCTATGGGAGGTGAAGAGAGGCCATTCTTAAGATTTTAGTCAGTAGATTTAGTTTTAATTAGGTTTTTATTTTAGTTCTTAAACAATTTTCCTTCTTGTTTCAGACTTGGATTCGATTCGAGTCCAAGATTTTGTTATTTTATGAGTTAGTATTTTTCTTTTACTTTTCTTTTTCAATCATTGATATCTCGCTAGCTGTGAAAGAATTTTCCGCAACCAAACATATCCAATATCTCAAATGGATCGATTTCAAGTGTGTTTTGCATGATTAAATTATTTCTAAGGAAAATGGTATTTAGATTCATGAGTAGCTAATTTTTTTAGGGAGATTAAAGAGAGGATGTGAGAGTAATTAACGGAAGAATGAGGGTTTATCTTAGAATTAGTTGGCTTAAATTGTGCTGCTTAAACCCTAGGATTGACAACCTTAGGAAGTAATATAGGTAGATAGGACAAGAGGATAAGTCTACCGAGCACTTCATAATTTATCCGATTGAACTAATATCACCCCTCGTTAAAGGCTGGTGAGGCATTAATTGCGTTTGAGAAGTTTGATAGAATTAAATCAGCCTCAATGGCATAGTGAACCCTACCATGTCATTAAAAAATCTATATCTATAATATAATTTAAAGGTTTGACTGAGTTGATGTCATCCTCAATTGGGTGGGTTCCAATTCAATTGTGAAATTATCCAAAAATTAATATGGAAAACTTGATAACTGAACCGAATTATGTTGGATGATTTAAAAAGTCCCAAAATCTTGACTGAACTATATCGATATCACCCTTAATCAAAGGTAGGTGAGGCGTCAATTGCGTTAGAGAAATTTGATAGAATTAAATTAGTCTCAATGAACTTAGTGAACCCTACCATGTCATAGCAAACCTTTAACTCTATTATTATTTAAAGTTTTGACTAAGTTGATGTTATCTTAAATCGGATTCTAATTCATTTATGAAATTATCATAAACTTAATATTTTTATAAAAGAAACAAATATAATTTTAAAGGTATTTTTGTTTTTTTTACACACAATTTAGAAAAAAATACAACTACTTAATAGGATTTGGACTCAAGATCTTAAAATCTTATTTTCCTTAATTTTACAATTTCAACTAAAGCAACATTTAATATTTATATAAACTTTTTATAGATTTATTATGTTAATATTTCATTCATATCATAAATATGTAGGGATGACAATAGAGCAAGACAAGAGTGGATATTGCTAAATCCACCATTGCTCTGCAGTTGGCATGCTTTGTTCCACCACCATCTTGCTCTATTATAGATGTATAATATTGAAAACTACTATCACCTCTTTCAATGTTGGATGCATCCATCTCCACCGTATTTCTCTTTGCTTCAATTTAATTTTTGCTACCAATTTTAATATTTTCAAAGTCAAGTAAATATTCAAACATAATTCTTCAAAGAAATATTTAAACATAAAACATATAGATTTTTTCTATATCATGTTATTACATATTTACCTTTTTAATAGTCTATATATACAAACATAAAATGATAATTTCATATAGTGGAATGAGTTAGGATGGGGCAAGAAATTAGCATAATCAGTCCATAACCACTATTCAAAAAAAAAATTCATCCCACCTTACCCTCACATCCACTTTTCAAAAGAAAAATTACACTCTAAATAGAAAGAATAAATTCGAAATCCATCCAAGAATTCAAATTCTGTCACCCCTGTAAATATGCAATATTTCCTTTCGGGTTCTTATTAATTAAAACTTTTATGCATCTAATGGTAAAGTCCATTAAGATCAATTTCCTTTGATGTCTTATTCTATTGTCGTTCAAACTTACATGCATTGCCTACAGATTCTAATGGACCTCAACTAAATGGTTGGTAAAGTTTGAAGCTGCTAACAAAAGTTTTTTTCCTTCAAATGGACCTCAGCACTTTACCAGCCCCAAGCTCCACTTACGAAATAAGTTGTAAAATTTACATTGAAAGTCAAAATAAAAATTTTTAAATATAAAAAATATTAGGATAAGGAGATAATTTTGCAATTTTTTTCTTCTAAAAAGTAACGTGTGATTGAAGTTTTCCTTTTTAATCCAATTAAAAGCTATTTTGAGTTTTGACATGAAGCAAAAAGGTTATTATAAATTTTAGGGTTAAAAATGTAAAAAACCTTCAAACTTTTAAAAAAATGTAATTAAGTTTTCAAAAATGCATAATAAAAGTCCTCAATTAAAAAAAAGCAATTAACCTTCTGCTTTTATTTTGCACTCAATTGAATACTTAAACTTTCAAAATACATAAAAAAGCCCTTAAACTTTTTTTAAAAAAAACAATTAAGACCCCAATTTTTTAACACTAAATTGGATGCTTGAATTGTCAAATACATCAAAGATGCCCTTTGTCCGTTAACTTTATCAGTTACCCTTAAAGTTAATTGCCCATAATTTTTTTCGATTAAAGCCACCAAATTTCACAACCACGACATGTCACGTGACAAAAAATTATAAAAAATAAAAATTAATAAAAATGATAAAAATGATTAAATTTTAATAAGAATATAAAAAAATTAAAATTAAATTTGTTTTTATAAAATGCATCAAAAAGGTCATTTAACCATTTTTTGCCACATGTCACGCTGTGATTGTGATATGCGATGGCTTTATCTGAAAAAAATTAAGGGAGAGTGCAAAAAAAAATCAGGGGTTTAAATTTTTTTCTAAGTTTGAGGGCTTTTTTGATGAATTTTGAAAGTTTAAGTACCCAATTGAATGTAAAATAAAAGTCGGAGCATAATTATTTTTTAAAAAAAATTTGAGGGTCTTTTTTTATGTATTTTAAAAGTTCAAATACCAAATTGAATACAAAATAGAAACAAAAACTTAATTATATCTTTAAAAAATTTAAGAACTTTTTACACACTTAAATTTAATTTTGAAGAATCATATACCATGTCAAGTCTTCCTATGCTTTGCTCATTAACTACCACAATAAAACGTTGTTTCTTTTTCTTTTTAACTTGAATTCTACTAAGTCAAGTCCATTGAGGGAAAAAAAAGGAAACTCTTGGTCTTTGTCCTTATCTTAAGATTGGGTTAATCATTGCATGTATTGAGGATATAAATTAAGCATAGTTCTCTAAGTTGGCCTGGTAGAAACATACATCACCTCTATATAACACTTGCCTTATCATAGTTTTAATTTTTTAAATGGGTGATTAATATTCTAGACTTGACCAAAGACATAAACATCAAATGTTATCATCATTCCCATCAAATACATTTGATATGAAGTATGTTGAACCAACGTCGATAATGGCAATATAAAATGATCACAAAGTAATAAAAAAAATTAAAATATAGATTTTATGTGAAAAACCTTTTCGGGAAAAACTACGGGTATAGGAGAAAAAAATTCACTAATGTTGAATGATATAAGAGGAGTTTCAACTACATCTATTTAAAAGTTGAAAAACCTTATTTAATCAATGTCAAATAGAAAAAGTGTAGTAAAATTGAAAAACCTTTCGGAAAAAACCATGAGCAGAGGAATTCGACAGAGACGTATTTAGGGAGCTGGCAGGACCCCACCCCCCTAAAATGGTTATTTTATCATTTTGACCCTTTAAATTTTTAAAATTTTTAAATCAGTAAAGGGAAAATTACACTTCAACCCCCTAAAAATGATAAAATTTTGATTTAATCTTTTAAAAATTATAAAGATATAGATAATTTAATTTCGACTCTTAAATTTTTTTTTGGCTTCGTCCATGGAATTCGAATGATAATTTTACACAAATACGCAAATCATAGATTGTTAGAAACAAGTTGATGGAGATTTAATTGCTTCAAAAACAATTACCGAATATATTTGCAGTTTAACGATTCAAATTAGAGTTAAACAATTAATTGGTTTAATTAAACTGGCATCTTCCATTGATCCAAATTCTAATTGATTTCATTTTTAAATTTATTTTCCTGTTTATTTCATCATTCTCAATCGACTAGGTCATAGTTCACACCTCCAATTGACTTTTGATTTTTGAATTTACCTTGCACATAAATCAACTAAATTAGTTTTAAAATTTATCAACTTTTTGCCTTATTCTCTTTTTTCTTGGATTTTTTTTTGGTAAATTATAATAACAAGGTAAAATTCGAACAACAAACGCGATTAACGCGATTCGATCCCTACACTTAAAACGATAAACATTTTTTACCATTAGATCATCACATAGAATTTATTGAAATTCTTTTTTTCATGCAAGAAAAGCTTTGATATGATTGACATGATCCATCACCAAAAGACAAATAAAGGAGATAATACAAAATTTCATCTTTAGATCATTTTAAAAATGAGATGGTACATATAGAGAATGTCATTGCAAAGAAATTTGAGAACATCAACTTCCTCCATTTCTTTTTGACATGGTCTCTCGTACTTTGTAATATTATTGGAGAAAAAAAATTAGTATCATGTTTTAGACTTTATATATATAAGTGCAAATTTTGAAATTTCTTTGAATTAATTAGAATATTTTTTTCATTCATTATATTATTAAATTGGCATTAAAAATATTTTATTAGTATAGTAATTATCATGTGATAATAACAAAAATTGGGCAACTGAAAATATTTTAAATTTTATTATTGATTAGTTTATTTATACACACAAAAAGAAAAAAAATTAAAACAACAATGTCAATGACTTATATTAATAAATAATGTCATGATTGGTCTTTAAACATATTCTAACTGTTACCACAAAATTTTTATCAAATTTCATATGCGCTTATATCTTGTTGTTTTTTTAAAAAAAAAACTCTTACTAATTGATGTGTCAAAATAGAAATACAATGATCTCTTTAAATAGACTTAAATTATAGTTCTAATCATATTAATATTACTCTAAAGAGAAAGGATTGTATGAAACAGGGATATTATCCCTTTCCAATAGTTTTATAACACATCAATAATTTCATCATAAATTTTAAGATTTTAATTGTAATTTGATTTTTTTCAAGATGAAAATGTTGAAATTAAAAATGAAAATACTAATGTGGCATAAAACTATTAGAAAAGTAACACAGATAACGTGGTGTCACTGTTTCATTCAATCCTTTTCCTTACTCTAAAATTTTCAAAATTTCAAGTAGTCTAACGTTAATAGTCTAATTGGGCAAATGCTTGCTCTTGGCTTGCACGGTTCTTGTCCTGTTAGGCTCTCACCAATGCTAGTTTCGGTGAAGTTATAGGAGGCTGTGACCAATGCTAGTTAAGGTGAAGTTATAGGCATGACTTTGATAAATACGCCTTCGCCCCACATAATCTTGGTTACCTGCTTCACATACAATTTAGCTTCATCCAGATTAATGCCAGTTAGCCTCTTTGACAAATTCAAACCTAAAATAATCACTCTTCAAGTTGGGAGTTGGGACCCTTGGCAAGACCTATAAATAGCCCTTAATTTGCATGAAGAGCACACCACCAACGCAGTTTCACTAGTCTTCTTCAGCTCTCTTTGATTCCCATTCTTTTGCAACAAAAAGTGAGAAAAAATGCAGAGTCCAGTGAGGTTTTGGAGCTGCAGAGGTGTGGCTTTCGAGATCAAACCTCATGCAGACCCATTTGCGGTCGCTAATCTAACTCAAAATGAGCCTCGTGGCAGCAGCAAAAAATCTCGGTTTCCTTGGTATCTAGGGAGCTCATCTAAGGTGTTTCCTGATTCTTCTTCCATGCAAAGGTCTGTGAGCCGAGCGAGCAGTCACTTCTCTGACCTTGACCTTGATGAAGATGGAGAAGATGAAAATGAAGATGGTATCATATTTGAAAGATTAGAAGAGGGAAAGGACGAGGAGAAAGATGATAAGCCAGTTTTACCATCCGCAAGCAAACGTGAGCAAATCCCAAAGCCAGCTCGCAAGCAAGAATCAAGATTATCAGTCATTTTGCTTGACCAAGGGCTGTTCACTGTACACAAAAGACTCTTTGTGGTCTGCTTCACCCTCAATATCATTGGCTTGGTGCTTGCTGCCACTGGACACTTCCCATACGCGAGAAATAGAGCTGCCCTTTTCTCCATTGCCAACATTCTTGCTTTGACACTCTGCAGAAGCGAGGCTTTCCTGCGAGTAGTCCTTTTGGCTTGCTGTCAAAGTGCTGGGAAGGTCTTGGGTACCTCTTCCAATCAAGATTGCTACTACTTCCCTCCTCCAAAGCCTTGGTGGGATACACAGTAGCTGCGGCATTTCTTCTGTTGCATGGCTTATATATGGCTTAATTCCTACACTCAAAGATAGAAAGAACACTTCTCCTGAGATCATCGGCGTCGCCTCTACTATTCTTTCCCTTCTCTGCCTCTCATGTTTGGCTGCATTCCCTCTAGTCCGCCATCTCCATCACAACGTCTTCGAAAGAATTCATAGATTCGCTGGATGGACTGCTCTTGCTCTTCTTTGGGCCTTTATCGTCCTTACAATCTCTTATGATCCAGTAACGAAATCCTACTCAAAAGAACTTGTTTCAAGACTGGTCAAACAAAAAGAGTTCTGGTTCACAATAGCCATCACCATCCTAATTATCACCCCATGATTGACAGTCAGACGTGTGCCTGTCAACATCTCAGGTCCTTCTGGCCATGCATCCATTATCAAGTTCGAGGGCGGAATAAAATCCGGCATATTAGGAAGAATCAGTCCTTCCCCGTTCTCGGAATGGCATGCTTTCGGCATCATTTCCGATGGAAAAACTGAGCACATGATGCTTGCTGGTGCAGTTGGGGACTTCACCAAATCCTTGGTCTCGAACCCACCAAGCCATTTGTGGGTTCGAACAGTTCACTTCGCCGGCTTGCCTTACCTAGCCAACATGTATGACAGGGTTTTGGTTGTGGCAACAGATTCGGGGATCTGCGTGTTTTTATCGTTCCTGTTGCAGCCATGCTCGGCTGACGTATGCGTGCTTTGGGTGGCCAAAGGCATTGAACAAAACTTCGGCAAAGAAATAAAAGAAATGATGAGCGGCCACCCTAAAGAGAAGGTGATTGTCCACGACAGTGCTGTTTTAGGCCGTCCGAACGTGTCGCAGATGAGTGTGGACACTGCTAAGAGATGGGGAGCTAAAGTGGTCATCGTAACAAGCAATCCAGAAGGAAGCAGAGATGTTGTCAACGCTTGCAAGGCTGCCGGCATTCCAGCGTTCGGTCCCATTTGGGACTCATAAATTCTACGTACAACCCATCGCTATGCACAGCCATTAATGTTTATCTCTTTGCTTTCTCTACCTTTTCCTTTGATTAATTCCAACCATATTATCTAGGATAGTTTATTCTAAACGTATGCTAAATTAATCGATGAAAAAATTGGTGGGTTTGGCTTATGAGGTTTCATATCCGGTACTGGGTTTATTTGTACGGACGGTCGGCGAAAATAAGCAACTACAGTGAAATTGAGTATCATAGCAAGTTTAATTATTTATATTAGATTATGGTGGGTGGAAAAGAATGTAAATTATATTTATAAAAATTTGATTCAAATAGTAAAATTAATGATTTGTAAATTATTTAGCATTTCATTAATTTAATTAAATTAATTATACGTTTTTATTTTATTTATTTTATAATATATTTTTATTTTATGTAATATAAAATAATTAAAATAGTTAATACTCATACATTACTTATCTGCAAATTTTAATAGTTTAAATTATAATTAAGTGTAATTGAAGATGAATACAAACGTATATTTAAATTATAAAGGGAGATTTCTATTGCATTTCTCTTATGTTTTCATTATAATTATAAGTAGTATATTCCTCTCTCTCTCTATATATATATGAACATTAAACTTTTTATTTTTTAATTCATAAATAGGAAAGAGGTTACGGGAAGATAAAATGTAAAGAGTTAAAGGAAGAGGAAAGATTGAACATCTACTTAATATCATTCATAGCACTCCCCTTGGATGTTCATTGTATAAAATATATGCTTCATTAGAAAAACTTGTGGGACAAAAGCATAGTGAAGAAAAGAAAAGTACATAATCCTTTAATACACAACTTGTCACAACCTTAAAAGAAAAATGTAATGTGAATTTACTCCTGTCATGTGAGCATCACTTAAGATATTTGAAACGACGCAATCCAATGTTGAAAATTAACTTTTTAAAGGTAGAGGTAGGAAGTGCCTAATTGAATTCTCGATTATTTTTTGCATTGAATGAGGGGTGTTACAACAGTGCATATTTTGCTCCCCTTATTTGAACATAATTTTATAACTCAATATTGAGTCACTCAATATTATTTATCAAGAGAAAGGATTGTATGAAACAGGAATATTATATATTTTCAATAGTTTTATGACACATCAACAATTTCATCCTAAATTTCAGGATTTTAATTGTAATTTGATTTTTTTCAGGATGAAAATGTTAAAATTAAGAATGAAAATACTGATGTGGCATAAAACTATTGGAAAAGGGACACAAATGACGTGGTGTCACTGTTTCATTCAATCCTTTTCCTAGTTATCAATAATAAATCATCAAAATATACAACAAATTTTGTTGATGCGTATCAATATAGCAAAAAAATTTAATTACATTCTCATACTTTAGATGTCGCCAACAACTTTATAAAACACGATATATTGTATCATTCACTATTACCAATACAATGAGTGCATTAGGCACATGAAGAAATGGTACTTCAGGACCATTGTCATAACGTTATTGTTTGACCATTTTTATTCCTTTTCAATATTTTCAATCTACATGAAAAATTAGCTTGATTAATTTTGAATATATAAACACTATTGGATACTCAATAGCAATTCTTTATAATATCATTGTGTAAAAATTTATCTTTATTGAACACTCGATCTTCACATCAAGACAAATTTTCATTTTTAGATATACTTTCATTTTAAAGTTTATCTATCTAATAATTATTTCTCTTGGAAATTCCTCAAGAACTCAAATGATATTTGATACACGAATATCAACAATGATGATAATAACATATATGTATAAATACATTAATTAGTAAAAACTCCTAAACAAAATCATATTCACATTTAATGATTTTCTCATGAGACTCGAGTTTTATGCTTCAAACATTAATATTATCAAATAATTTATATCACTTGAATACAAATTCACACTAAATAGAGCTGTTAGATCATCTTTAGGCCCATAGTGGCCCATTAGATCATTACATAACTCAAAATTGCGTAAAAACATTTATTTTGCATAATTTAAACATAAAACAATAAAATCGAAAATGAAATAAAAACACATAAAATTGTTATAAAACAAGTTTGATCGGTTCGACTAATCCGTCTGGTTCTATTAAATAAATCATTAAAATTTGATTAAAATAAAAAATTAGTTCAACTGTTCAATCAACCAGTCCGTATCGATTTTCGAGTCAACCAATCTAATGCATTTCTTCAAATCGATATCTTGACCAATTCCTAGTCCAATTCAGACAACAATGTTCAAAATTTTCCTAAAAAAATTAATTTTTTAAAAATTACTTTTAAAACTTAATATTAATTGAAATCCAAATTCCCAGTTGATTTTGAAAGAATTTTCGTTAGAGGGAATATGAAATATCCCAAGATGGAGACCAAGAGCAGGGATTCTAGCAGCCTTGAATGCGTTGACTTTCGTTGTTTGCTTTGCTTTCCTCAGGATTGCTATATTTGGTATTATTTCTCACTAATTACATAAAATCCATCTTAATTGGTAGATTAATTCTCATTTTTTTCAAAATCATGAGGCTAAATTTATTAAGCAAATAAAATCTACAAGTACGGTCAATGCATACATGTATCATTGGTTCTGGATCTCTATTGAACATCTAAACCCTTGATTGTCTGTTCATGATAGGGGGGTTATTCAATCTCAAAGAGGAGAGGATATGAGGGGTGGATCGGAAGAGGAGCCATTGATCAAAGCCAAGGCTATGTGGCGATAGGCTGCTTCAGTTAGATGAATTCCATCCCAATTTGAATAAATGGAAGGATCTTTACATGCTTCAGATCCGGGATGACCACACCTTGCTGAGTTATTGAAATTATATGGACCACCCCCTCCACAGCATGCTTTTAGAGTCCCACCATAAAACCCTGTTTTTTCTCAATATATATACTCATGTCACAACTCTAAATTCAGCATTAAGTTTAAATACTGAAATTAATGGGAATTAGAAGGAACTAACCGTGATGTAGTGGGGCATGAACGTAACGCATGGCGGCACCGTAGTAATCAGCGTAAAGAATCCTGGCATGGGGATACTTTTGTCTCAAGGTCTCCAGGGCTTGTTTAAGCTGATTATTATGATACTTGGCGAAACCATTAAATGCCTTCAAGCAACCATGACGGTCATAATCTTCCTTTTTAGGGCTTTCAAACAATGTCAAGTAAACCGCTGAGCAACCGATGGGAAAATTCCCTGGAACCATCAATTCTACTGCGCCTTCCTCTATCAATGCCTACCAAAATATCCACACATAATAATTAATATAATTTGCAAATGGTTTGGCTTCAGCATAAGACTTGATAGGAAGCAAATTGTGTTAGCTTTTAATACTTTTGTGCTTCAACTCTAAACTTACAGTGGTTGCATTAGTAATTGCTCCAACGACTAAAGGGACCATCGATTGAAGCTGTTTAATGCTTCCACCAAGAAAAAAGGCGTAATTATAATCATTTCCACCGATTTCTCCCACCAGAAAAAGTGATTTCTTGAAGAAATCATCACAAGCTACGACAGAAAACAGTACTATGTTATTCCGAGATGGGTCAGTGGAAGGACTGAAAGAAATGGAGATAATTTAACTCACATTCTTTATCGGAGCAAAGGTCGGACTTGAGCTTCCGGAACCAACCAAGCTGAACATTCAAAGAATTATTAGTCCACAAAATAGATCCCATGTTTCGTTGGATGAAAAACTCAGCATCAAGTGCAGTAGCTCCGGAGAATGCGAAGTTGACTCCATGCTGGGAACTCTGACCTTGTTTTACTGCTAGGTAAGGTTGCAAATAAGGCAAACTGAATGCCTCAGCTGGTTTATAACAAATAAGGCACACATATAGTTAGGAGAATGAAATCTGGGTTTCCAAGTTTGTTTCCGTAAGAGGAAGAGCATTTACCAATGAAGTCGATGATAAGACGTCCGTCAGAGCACCGCCCCGTTGCGTGTTGAAAGAAGGTTTCACCGTAAGGTAGCTGCCCGATGACTGGAAATGCAAGGGCACCGGAGAGAAGTAAATTGCCTGTGTCGCTTAGGGAGTCACCGAAGTTGAAAATTGACTCATATTTTTGGGGGGCCGATAAAGCTAAGTCGACGGTTTGGAACAAGATTACGAGGATAAAAAATTTGTTCTTCATGGAAAAACAGTAGACAAAGAAAAGTGCCGACTGCAGAATGTGAACTTTGATCATGTATCGTAGTAGTAATGTAAGAAAGCAATTAGCCAATAATGTTTGTACTGTATTTATATATTTTTATCTCAGCAGTATGTTTAACTTACATAACGGATCGAGTTTTAGTTCAATTAATATCTGTACTTTTATAGTGCAGTTAGATATAAACTTAAATATGTTAAAATGTATTATTTTTTATTTAAAAATTAAAAAAATTATAAATAATTTTAAATATTATATAAAAAGAGGGATATGAAAATAATTTATAATAAAATTAATGGTAGAAAAATATTTTCTTCGTGTAACCATGAATCATTGGGTTTTGGTTTTTTTTTTAGCAGTTGAGCCATTAAATGCTGAAGAATTCAGTGATGTAGTTCAATGCCATTAAAAGAAGTTTGGTAAGAATTCAAACTTAACTCGTGAATCTACTGAACATCGTTGCGCAAAGAAAGGAAATGAATTGTGCACCGCAAAATGTGTTGGTGTTTTCTTTTAAAATCAGACATTTATTACTTGTTACCAAACAAGCTCAGCAGCTTTCTTATTTCTTTAAATTCATGTCGTAACAGGCTTTGTCGGCAATTGATTGAATTAACAGCCATCTATTCTTGCCAGCTTTTATAAATGAGTAAATTACATTATTAGTCACTAAATTTTAGATAATTTTTTATTGTTGTCACTTAATTAAAAAAATTTTAATTTAGTAATTGAATTATTCAAAAATTTTTATTTAAGTTATTGAGCTTTTAAAATCAATATTATATGATTTTTTATGTTCACACTGTTTACACCAATTAAATTTTTTTTTCTACAATTCAATTGTTTTCATTAAACAACTTTGGACGTTACGAATTTACGAATCAAAATTCAAACATCTTTTTTCTCTGGTCTCTGACATTGACCATCAAATTAACTTGAATTTAAGGTATATTCTTCTACTTGTCGATGGGTACTGATCCACTCTACCAATCGTTGAATTGTCGCTTGGAGCTAGTTGGCAAAACTTTTTAAAAAATAAACTGAACAAACCTAATTACTTAAATAAAAACTTTTAAAAAGTTCAGTCTCTTAAATGAAATCTTTCAAATAATTCATTGATCAAATTATATATTTTCTAAATTAAGTGACCAAAATAAAAACTTACCCAAAACTAATGTCTAATGATTTAGTTTACCATTTATAAATGAATGATATCCCCTATTTATATATTTGCAACAAGTGTGGCATTGACTTTTCAAGTGTATACGCTTGGGTTATTTAGATTTTTATCTTTAATATAAAAGAGTTTGAGTAACTTGTATAAAAATTTGATTTCATTTTTTATTCGAGTGGGGCCTTGGGAAAATATATTTTTGAACCCAAACTTTGTTCGGCCCCATTCTATATATGTTTAAATATTTGTAAGAATTTAAGGTTGCCATTGTAAGACTATTTTAGACTTTTTTAATTCAAATTTGAAAATTGGTTTAAGCTTAGCCCATTTTGTTAAAAGATTTTCAACTAGGGTTTCAAACCCTAGCTCATATCGGCTTCCAGCATGAATGCGTACAGGAAAAGAGGGCGAATTTCAACTAATAGTATTTCAATAGTAAAACTTTGAAATTGACAAAGACAAAGAAAATGGATCAAACAACAAGATTAACAATAACAAAGTGATATGGAAGAAGAAAAGAACAGGAAAAGCACCAAAGAAAGAGAAAGAAGAAGAGAGAAAGAGAGAGATGAGAGGAGTTCCAAATTGTTGCATAATTTCCATAACTGACTTCCCCACCCATAACTGGTGTTAAAAAGGAAATGTAACTGCTCGTGTAACAATTTGGTAGTTGTTAACTAACTGTTGCTTCAACACGCATCATTTCATTAAACGATCTTAATCCAAAATTACTCATTTTGGACGCTACTCTAACTCTGGCCACGACACACCGTTTCATTATGTTTTCTACAACAAAACGTTACGTTTTTCCAATTACACTTAAACAAAAATAACAGAATAATAATAGAAATTTAAATTGTTTGATTGTTGTTACTGTCATCGCCTTGAACTCGATCCTTGTCCTCAAGGATCAAATGATGGATATCTCTACTGAAGGTTCTACAAGTTCTCCCTTGTCGAGTCTTTAAGGAAGTTATTGGCCCACTCCACCAGCACTTATGTGGTAGCCTAGTTCCCCTTCCCCACCATGCGCCTTTCAATAACTTGAACTGGCACCTTGAGAAGAGCCCTATCTGTCCCTACCAGTGGCAACCCAAAGCTACAAAGAGCCTTGCCAATATGTTTTTTAAGTTAGGACACATGAAATGTGGAATGAATTCGAGATCCTTCTAGTAATGACAGTCTATAAGCCACCTTTCCCACCTTGGCTTCCACAGGGTAGGGTCCAAAGAACTTGGGAGACAGTTTTTGATTCACAATCCATCTCATGGAATGTTGTCTATAAGGCTAGATCCTTAAATACACCATATCTCCCACCTGAAACTCTCTATCAGACCTTATCCTATCGACCACTTGTCTCATTCGATCTTGAGCTCTCTTCAAATGGAACTTGAGAAGTTGTCTAGCTATCTCTCGATGTTGAAGGTTGCGGTCCACTGTAGCTACAGGAGAAGAACTAACCATATATGGTAAATGGAGAGGAGGGTCTTGGCCATGAAGGGCTTCATAAGGTGTGCATTTGATAGCTGACTATGGTAAGTGATATTATAACAACTCATTTTTCAATGGTGTCAAAAACAATGGTTTCGGGATCACAATTTTGATAAGTGAGTCTGTAAACAATATTATTTAATATTTACGAGTCAAATATAGTGTTATATTGAATTTTGGTCTGATAAATTTTCTAATTGAACAGTTAGTTAAAGTACAAGTAGTTTGACTGTAAAGTCAGTTAGTTAAAGTAATTTGGTTTTTCCCTAAATTTATTTTTCACTGCATTTTCCAAACCCGATTTTCCAACATGATATGACTAATGTTTATTCAGAGAAAGGAAATTTAAGAAATATAACGAGGTAATGAGAATGTGTACTGAATGTGAACGTAAACGTCGTATACTCAGAAAGAAGTATCGGTTACCCAAGAGATTGAAGAATGTATGTTTGGCCCCAAAGGAATTGAAGAGAAGGAAATGGTCTCAGAGTAAGTTATGGTAGCAAACGTGTGTAAAAGAAATGAAACTGAGGTAGTATTCGACAAAGACAAATTGAAGGATGAGAGTAACAAGATAGTCATTGAAAAACTTGATGTGACATTCAAGAATGATTCAGGTAATTAGTGTTTACCTTACTAAGTTCTCTCGAACTTACTTCTATCTTATGTTTTAGGTGGGCTTTTAAGGGTCTTCGCTAGGAGGGACGACGTCAGGCTACACCGCAGAAGTGGCCTATTGAGCTATTATGCGTGCAGAGTGAGCTTAATGGTGAGATCGAGTCCGAGTTGATAAATATAGAAATCTTCTACGCGAGATAATTGTATATGTCAGGGCATTAGTTCAATCTTAGTTGTAATTAAACTTTTGATGTATACCATTTGAATTTCCTCATTATTTACACTTTTGTATTTTATTGCTAAGTTTGAAACTTAGCAGTTGTAATCGATTGTAATGTGAATAAGTGGGTTTAAGTACATTGTATTTCAGTGGTAACACCCAAAATTTGTATCTTGTTCATCGGATCAGGTTTGAGGTGTTACAATTTGTGTTTGCGTCCTCGCAGGTCCAAGCTTAAGAACAAGAGATGAATGTTTTTAGTAAGGATGGGAGGACTCAGTCCACTTTTTTGATGTCCCTATCAGCGCATGTGTCTAGGGGCTACCATCAACTGGCCACCAAACAAATACGACAACCCATTTTCCATATGCCAACGTTGGTAATGGATCGAGGGCGTGAAATCTCCCATATAAGAGTCCATCCGAGGCCTTTTATCCATTTGATTGTTCGACATTATGATCCATTGTTGGTGCTTCAATGTCCAATTCTTTGCATTTTTTCCTCTCTTATTAATGTCGTGCGCATTGTCAAAGTTGACTAGAACGCCCAGAACATCTTGCTTATATGCAAATTGTTTTAAAACCCGGTTTTCGTAATACCACTCAATGGTTGAAAAATTCAGGATGGGTGTTTTAATGCACCACACATTACCACTTGGGGAATTACACCCGGAACGTACAACATATGACATCCACATGATTTACACAAATAACAATATGATTATAGTGACATGAGCCAAATAACATAACTAAAATTATTACATGTCATGAATATAATTTTATTTTGAAAAAAATTACCTTCTCTTTGGTGTATGTCTCAATCATTTGTCTGTACACACTAGAGTTTCTAACTTTCCAATTCCCAAACAAGTACAAAATCTAAAAAGAAAACAAACTTGTTAGATAAAATTATCATAAAAATAATTATTAAATGATGTTTTAAAATTTTTGTACCTATTTAAAAGTGGGAAAACTTATTGTTGGTGACTCAATGATGCTAGAAATAACATCTTGTATAATGGCTAAGACTGTAGCAATAACAAAAACCCACCAATATCTTGTGTATCATGCTTTGTAGCTCGACAAAGTTTACGGTACAACATTGTTTATATTGTTGAGCCCCAACTGTACAAAAGAGAAACTTACAAATTTGTCAACAGAGGCAAGTACATCAAGTGGACTTTATTATTACATGAGTTCAGCATGAGTACCCCCTTATCAACTCTAGTATATATGTCTGAGTAACATGCATCTTCTCCCACTTAGAGAAATTACTCGATAAAGTTTCGAGATTTTGCTTCAGCCAAGAAAATTTCAAATTGGCAAATTTAGTAGCATTATCACCCGGTGATCGTCTAAGCAATTGATAGCAAAGCAACGCCAGTTCGATCCCTTTACTTGAACCTTAACCCACAACGTTGTCAACTAGGAGAGCAAGTTACAATGCAAAATATTCTAAGGTGATGGTGCACTTTAACACCTGTAACCCGTAACTGTCGTAGATTTAGAGTCTCAAAATATTACCGAATATAATAAAATCATTAAATCATTTCTAACAAACATTCAAATTCATTTAAAACATTCTCTCAAATACATATAAATCATTCAATAAACATATAATGTTAAATTACCACAATATAATCAAACCATCCTCCAAACATATTACCCAAACATGCATCATACCAACATCTACACTATGCATAATTCAATACACTCCATTAAGTCAATACATTTGCATATTTCATAATTTAACAAATCATTATTTATATATATATATCATTCAAAACAATTTCACATCAAAACAACTACTTTGAAACTAATATTCACATTTAGTCATTTTCTATAAGACCTTTACACATAACTAGTCCTAGGTACATGCCAAAATAATCAAAAAGTGACCTAACTGACTTGGAGTTCGGGATTTCCAGTTTGATGTTGAGTTGTAATCTACTATTAAGATAACCTGAAATCATGGAAGATTCAATTACATTAGTAATCTTTATTCATCACAAACCATTTGCATGAATATTTACTATCTCCAAATAAAGCTTTCATTTATACAAAATCATGGAAGATTCAATTACATTTAAACCGCGAAAGTGAGCCCAGCTCTAGTTGGATTAACCAATAGTTTGCGCCCAGCGCTATTCGGATAAACCGACAATTATGGCACCCAGTGCTTAGCAGAATAACCGCGAAAGTGAGCCCAGCTCTAATTGGATCAACCAACAAATATTCATCAAGTCCTAGCACCCAGTGCTTAGCGGAGAAACCACAAATATGAGCCTAGCTCTAATCGGTTAAACCGACAAATATCCGTCAAATCTTGGCACCTAGTGCCTAGCGGATAAACCGCAATTGTGAGCCCAACTCTAGTCAGTTAAACTGACAACATATATTCATCAAACAACCAATTCCTCACTTCTCATTATACAATTTATTATTTATTCAAATACATGGAACAAGGCATAATATTTAACAGTTCAAATTAATATTCAAAGATAATTGTATTTAAATAATTAAATGAACGGTAATACTAAGTTCAGAAGTATGAACTTACTAGAATTACGATAGTCGATTAAACTGAGGCCAACTATTCCGTAACCTTCTTCTTTCCTCGTTTAGTACTTATTCTACTCGTATGTTGTTCTATATACCACAATTAAAATCTTAATTAATCACTTGTAATTGTTTCAATTCAACAATTCACCAAAATCAAATTGATGTCCATAACATCAAGCATTTCTTCCTAACCATCAATATTCATATATAAATGTATATTCGTTAACTTCCCAAACAATTTTCATAACACATCATTTTAGCCCAGAGACATTATATACCTTGAATTTACTCAAACATATCATTTCTTAAATGAAACAATAAATCAACTCATGTTGACCGTACCTCACTTCTAAAAATAAAACATCTGTGTTCAACATAATTTCTTCATGAATTCAATTAATTCTTCCTCTATAAAAAAACAAACCTCCACAGCTCAAATTCCTAAATGCAGTAGCAATTTAATCTCCATAAATTGCTAAATTTATCATCAAAGATGAAACATCCAAAATACTTTACAAAATATAACCATGGCAAATTCTTCAAAATTTATCATTTTCACAAATTGAACCCCAAAGTAGAAAGTCTAAGTTCAAATAATCTCAAAAATATAAAGATCAGAGAAAATGAAGTTCAAAACACCCACCATGCAAGAGTTAAGCTCAACAAAGTTTCCATTTTCTCTCCCATGGAGTTTCGGCAGCAAGAAGATGAGGGAAAGATTTTTTTTTTCTTTTTGTATTTTCATTACATTATATTACTATTATACACTTATTTAATTAACTCCTTGCCCCTTTTTATAATATTAAAATTACTATAATGCTTAGTCATCAAAATCCACTCTCTTTTTATGGTAAATTTACTTTTTTTAAACCATTAATTACCATTTCATCTTCTTTTTGATCCTTTTTATTTTGTACTACATTCTTTTCACTTCTTTCTATTTAGTCCTTCTTTTCCATATATAGTATACTAATTATTTAAATTCATTAAGATAAAATTTTATTTTATCTTTTTTCCCACAAAATAACATACTTATCTATTAACTCATTAACACCAATCAAAAATTTTAAATTTTTTCGAGCCTAAGTTCCAACATTACTAATTACGGGTCATTACATGCACTCTCCACGCCACAAATAAAATTTAGGTCTTCGAAAGCCACTTCTCAATCAAGATAGATATCAAGTCGTCCCTAAGCTCAAACGTCCTAATCAATGACGTCGTTTCAAGTCCTACAACATCCAAATAGGAAAAAATACATTTATCTGGCCGGTAGCTCAAACCATGGGCATGCAATTTTTTTAAATATGCCATAAAAATTACCATATTAGTTAAATATGCTAATTAAAAAAATTATAAAATACCCATCAATAACAAGTAATAATTTTTTTACCAGTACATTAATGATCATGAAGTGTGATTGATTTCTCTAATCAATGAATCTATTTTAATATCTACACAAATAAAATTGAATAAACACACATTTCAAAACAATAACACTTCCATGTAATATTAATCACCAACTAAACAAAAAAACTTAAAATAAATTACCTTCCTCGGAATGTTTGCAACTAAAATTTTATATTCTACACAAAATTAATATTAAAACAGAAGTATCTTTATTAAAAAATATATAAACATAAATTTAAATATTAAGTCTATCTAAATATTAAAAATAAAATATAAACATATAATATACAAATTATTAGTACAAACAAAATAAAAATCATACCTTAAACTCTTACAATCTCTCTCTAAAACTCTAACACAAATAACTTTTTTTCTCCTCAAAATTCTAACATAGACAAACACCAACCGATCATGGCTCACCCTCCAACCTTGCTTTTTTTTTTTTACAACTACCATTTTTTTTAAATTTTAAATCGGTATCGTCACTATATTAAGTGGTACCACAAAAAATTATTTTTTCGTACTCATATATTATTTGTAATGCATTTAGGAGAAAATATGTGTTTTTTTAATTCTAAACGATGTTGCTAATGTATCAGACGACACCATTCAAAAAAGCATTTGTTTTTAAATTGAATGATTGATTGATCATTGGCGGAAAGTTTAAGTGGTGCACCTAACAAGTTGGTGGCACCCGATGACATTGTAGAAAATGCCTCATTTCATAAATAATCACACTTGTATCATTTTCATAATTAATTTTTTATATTATTTTGATAAAACCCCCCAATTATAACAAATTAAAATTTTAGTTGTCATAATTAAATTATAATTTTTACATATTTTATGTATCCAATCGGTATTTTTATACACTCCATCTTGATACAAATTACTACTTATGATTTTTGAGTCTTGATCTCAAGTTTTTTTTTAGATGGGCGATGAGATTAAAATTAACGATGATAATAAAATTAATTAGTGTAGCAATGAAATTAAATATTGCAACAGTGAGATTAAAAATTATGGTGAGATGTTATTTAAATTACATCATAGTGATGACAATGAGACTGAAAGTAGAAAATTATCATTAAAAATACTAAATTAAGTGTATATATAATAAAAAAACTAAAATCATATTTATATTAAATATTAATTTTATATTAATGTTAAATGATAGTAAAAAGATATTGAAGCGCTTAAATATTAGACACATTAATTTAAAATGAATTTATAATTTAACAAAAGAATTAATAATTTAATTTTCTAAAGGTTTTGCAATTCTAGAAACATGTAACTTAATAATCTACACTTGGGAGCTAACTTGAAAATTGATATAATTTAACTTATTATCCATCATAATCTACTACTTTTTTTTAAATTAACTATATTATGTTTTCCATTGTGTAAGAGGGGAAGGGGTCTTGGTCTCCTAAAATGAAAAATTGTTGTTTAAGTTTTTTGAAATTTTTTAAAATTTTAAATTAGTAAAAGTATACTTCGGTTCCCCTTAAAATTATAAAATTTTGAATTAATCTTTTAAAAATTATAAAGATATGAAATATTAAAAATTAAAATTAAAATTCTAAAAATATTTTCTGACTTCGCCCCTAATTGTATACTACAATAATATTAATCTCACTACAACCTTTTCAATTATTTATTAAAAGTATCTCTTATAATTGTATTACAATTTTACTGAGAGAATCTAATGTAAAACCTAAGAGTAGATTTTGATAAACAGTGCATTTATTTGTGGTTAATATAAAAACAATGATGACGATGAAATTAAATATTATAACGTGAGACAAAAATAAATTAAATACATCACACCACACCACCATCCAAACCCACACTAAAATCCACTCATTCATATCAATTCCAAACCATGGCAAATCTCATTGTTGGTTCCAACAAAAGCTATAGTTTACTGTTTAAATATTGCTATGGTCATTGGTTAGCTTTGAAGGGGAAAAAAGAAGAAGAAAGAACCAAAAAGCCCAAAAACCAGCCAAAAAGATTCGACCAAAACCTTCCTTTCTTTAACCTTGACTTCTTGTCTGTATTTCCTCTCTACTTTTAGGGTGCAAATAAGTTGGTGTGCATTTAATAGTACCCATCTTTTCTGTGACAAACACAAGGCAATTCATAGTTACTGATCAGCTCCTCCTTAGCCCTTTGTTTGTAAACATGAGGCCAAAGATCTATCTGTTTGGAGACTCTATCACGGAGGAATCTTTCGGTGATGGCGGTTGGGGCGCTTCTCTTGCCAACCATTTCTCTCGCACGGTAAATATAGGTTTTTTCTTTTTATGGGCAGTGTTTGTGTTGTTTTATTTCTATGGTATTAAAGAGATTTTGGAAGTGGGTTTGGTGGTTTAATATTTACAGGTAGATGTGGTGCTGAGAGGGTACAGTGGATACAATACAAGGTGGGCGTTGAAGGTAGTTGATAGGGTATTTCCAGCGGCGGAAAGCGGTGGTGCGGCGGCGCCACTTGCAGTAACGGTGTTCTTTGGAGCTAACGACGCTTGCCTTCCCGATAGATACGGTGGTTTCCAACACGTGCCAGTTGATGAGTACAAGCGGAATCTCCACTCAATCGTCGCCTCTCTCAAGGTCAAGCTTCCTTCCTTCACCTCCTTAGTCTACACTACTACAAAATTGGCTATCACTTAATCCATGGTGGAAAGAAAATAGTCACTAAAACAATTAAATTTATACTGCCTCATCGCCCTATAAGTACTTGAATCCCCAACCCTTTTAGGAAGAATAGAGAACCCAAAAGATAAGCAATCATAATCCTAATTGTTGTAGCGTCTCCTTTTATTTATAACATGATAATTGCTTTGTATATATATTTAGGTCAACAAATATCTAAATTAACAAGTTCCACAAAAATATAAGATAATTCCTTAAAGAAATTTAAAAAATCTCATTAACTAAATAAATAAATGAGATATGGGTAATATTTTAAGTCCCTCGTGAAATTTTTTATTTAGAAAAAATCTCTTCAAGTAAAAATACAAAATTATATTACAACTCACGTTGTAATACTATGGAGTATTTCTTCTCTTCGATATGATTTTAATATTGGGAATGCACATGGCATATGTCACCCTTTATTATTTGGTAGAAAGAATGGTCAGCCTCAGGCATTTCGGTTGGGAAAGTGGGCCTCCGAATATCCAAAAAGCAAGGGATGAAGTGTGGGTGGGTAAGGCCCAGTTGTCGCTATTCTTGTTCGCCACTTGGCTATTTCGACTATCCCTTGTTTAATTTCCTTTTCAATTACTCCCTACAGGCTATACCTACCTACTACTCTAAATTTCTATTAGGATTGCGACCTTTCTTCGGTCAAAGAAAGGCAATAATTTCTGGAGGTCCAAAGATCACTTTAGGGAAAGGGCTAAGGGTAGATGGGGACCCAAGAAATCGGTAAAATTTATACATAGGAATTGATGGTCTATCTCTCGGTTGGATTGTAAGTCCCTTGTGTGCATGCATATATTTCTAGAATGTTTATGTTGAGAAAAATATTCATAGGCCCTTTGTGATTATGGTTCCACTTTTGTGCCTCTCGAGAAATAAAGTTGGGGCATTGATATAAAGGATTATATGATGCGTAGCCACCATAGTTGAATATTTTAATTTGCTTTCAATGATTATAAAGAAGGCAAGTTTACTTATCAAGCATTACAGCCTTTTTCCATTCGTTTTCAATGTTAGGTACTTGGATCATTTGTGTGGGAACAGTTGATATAATCTCATGTATTTACTTTTTCTTTCTCGTCCTTCTAGGCCAAAATTATGAGGATATACAGCAGGTTATCATGGATTTCATATAATATATATTATATAAATATATATGGTATATATATTATTTGCTGGTTCTGCTCATAGATTGTGCTCTTCTGTTTTGTGGTCTCAGAAGCGGTGCCCAAGTACTTTGATTCTCCTAATTACACCTCCTCCAATTGATGAAGTTCAACGCATTAGGTATTGTTCAACTTTTTCTATTACTTTGGCCTTTTACATTCCATTGTGCCTTATGATCTCTATTATTCATGCTTAAACTGGTGTTAAACCCTAGACATCCTTACGCTGAGAATCCATTGGGTTTGCCGGAGAGGACAAATGAAGCTGCCGGGGCTTTTGCCAAGGCATGTGTTGAAACTGCTGGAGAATGTGGAATCCCAGTGGTAGATCTCTGGACCAGGATGCAGCACTATCCTGATTGGCGCAATGCTTTTCTTAGGTATCTCACGTACTTTTCGGGTTTTAATAATTTTTTTTTAATATAAGGTTTTAATAATTTAGATGCCTACTTTGCATGCATATGTGTGTTGAAATAGCACAATCCCACATCTAACTAATACAAGATTGTGGAGAGTTTACTACTATAAATAGGGGTTGTTTCTCCACCTTTGAATCATCCTAAAATTTGTCATTTTTCTTCATACGATAATTTTCTCCTCTTCTTATTTATAATTTTTCACTTGTATCTTTTGCAATGAAATACATCTGGTAGTCTTCGAGGAGATAGGCATAATTTGTCAAACCTCGTTAAATTTTTGGTGTTCTTTATTGTTTTTATTTATCTTTCAATATTTTGAAGGGTATTATTGTAGTGATATATTGTGCTGTTGGGTTTTAAGTTGGACCATTTGTCACTCCTCCAATCTTTCATGAGAATTAAATTTAGTGTGATTTTCTAATACAATAATTTACTCTTTTTATCCTATTCGCTTAAAAAGTGGTATTAGAGTCGAAGGTTAATTGAAATATGTTTTGTGGTTGCAATTTAAATTGATCTTCCACATCAAAAAAGATTTTCTTGAGCATATTAAAAGATTACGGCTGAAATGGTGGACAATCTAAGATGAGCCACATCAATAGCTCCAACATCATCTATGTGGGCGAGACTGGTAGTGGAAAATACAAGATTAACAGTGGAAATCTTCGATGACACATGTCATTTCGATATGTGGCAAAGCGAGGTTTTAAATGTTCTCTTTCAGCAAGGTCTAGACATTACCATTGATGAAAAGAAACTAGATGATACGGATGAGAAAGATTGAAAGACTATCAATTGTTTGATATGTGGTACAATTCAATCGTGTCTTTCTCAAGAACAGATGTATGCTTTCACAAAAAAAACTTTTGCAAATAAGTTGTGGTTGGCATTAGAAGAAAAAGCAGTCCGAATAAGCTCCACATATAGATTCTACATTAATTTACTCTTTCTTATGCTATTCGCACAACAGATTTTATGTACATATATTCTACATTAATGAAACAACGAATTATGCTAATATGATAGTGTTTGTGGGAATGCAGGGATGGTTTGCACTTAACACAAGAAGGCAACAAGGTTGTATTTGAGGAAGTAATGGAGAAGATGAATGAGGGAGGCTTAAGCCTCAATAAGCTAACTACTGATCTCCCTCTTCTATCTGATATTGACCATGCTGACCCTCTTAAGGCCTTTCAACAGTAGCTAAAAAACTTTACATCGCTTAATATTTTATTATATTTTTTCCCTGTATTATACAATCCTAATTCTCAAACAATGATCCTTTTATTCTTATGTCCAAAAATTATGTTACTTATTTAAGTATAAGCACAGAAAATAGAGTCAATTCAGCCTCTTCTACTTTTCTCTTTCATTCGTTAATTTTTTTAGATATCCTTTATATTTTACATTTCATTTGTGCACAGGATATATTGAAATTTTTATTATAAAATTTTAATATTTACGATTTTGGATGGCTATTAATTCAAAGTATTAGAATTATTAGAAAAATAATTTCAATAGTAGTAAAATTAAAACTTATGAATACCTTACCAAACTCAAATTTAATTTGTTCCCATAGTATTGCCATTTAATTTTAATAAAAAATTCAATCAGATGTGTGATTTACAAGAATAAAAAGAGGATTTGTATGTTCTCTTGCAACGAGTGCGGATGAAACAGGAAAAGAAAGATGTTTATGAAAAAAAAGCTTATATTTATTTTTAATTAGTGAAATGTATAAAATATATGAAATTGTAAAATGAAAGGAAAAACTATAAGAGATGAGGTCAAGGGTTTACCAGCCTGTTTTTCAGTAGCGTCGAAAATAGTGATTTCGAGATCATAATTTTGACGAGTGAGTTTATAAACATTAATAATTAATGTTTATGAGTTAAATATAATATTATGGTTAATTTTGATTGGATATATTTTATTAATTGTTTGTTAGTTAATGTACAACTAGAGCGTACTGAAAATCAATGATTTTGGAAAATGAGGTATCGGGATTTCATTTTCGTAAAATGAGAAATTCTTGCATAAGTGGATTGAAATTTGGTTTTTTTAATTTTGGTGATTTGATAATTAGTTAAGAAAAAAGAACTAAATCGTAAAAATTGTAAAAATTAATCGTTATTGAATTTTATTAGTTAAAAAGTTTAATCATTAAATGTGTAGGTACTTATGTTATAATTAGGCCCTAATAACCTTAGTGGGATGGTTGATGCATGGTTTTTAATAAATTATTTATTAAATTTAATGAATTAAGTTAAAAGAATAAAAGGTTAAAGTAAAATAAAAACGAAAACATCATCATCTTCTTTCATTTTCTTCTCTTACAACCGAAAAACACCATTTTTGCTTAAGGGAGAATCGTCCAAGCTTGTATCTTGTGCATGTAAGTCAAAATCGAGCTCGTTTCTTGTAATTTTTATGTTTTTGAGATTGTTGCAAATAGGTCCAGGTAACTCATATCTCCGTTTTCAAAACTATTAAAGATTTATAAAGTTTCCATTGATGAAAATTGAAGTTTTTGATGTTTAATAGTTTGATTATAAGCGTAGCTATGTTTAAAGACTAATTTGTTAAGTATATTTTGTTAGTTTTATGTAAAAGGACCAAATTGTAATAATGTAAAATTTGTCATGAAATTTCTGAAAATCATGTTTTTAAAAGACTTTAAAGTGATGAAATTGTAATTGGATTGAAAATCAAAGCTTGATTTTGAAAGATATAATAGTTTCGGTTTTAGGGACTAAAGTGAATAAAATTCAAAACTTTAAGAAAATTATGAAAAATGAATAAAATATATTTTATTCATGAATTTAGATGGTTTAAAGTGATAAAAGCTGATAATATGAAATGAATTATTTATATAAATCAAGGATTGAATTGGACGGAGAAAAATCAAGAAAAAGGAAAAATTACAGAATAGTCTTTACGAACCAACTCATTAGCTGAATATATTAGGTGTCACACCCAGTTACCTTTAAGCTAAAAAATTAGGAAATAATTAATGGGTTAAATTGAAAGAAGCTGTGAGCTGGCGGTCTCTATTAAAAAATCAGAGAAACATAAGAGCTGGTTTGGATATAGTTGAGCTGCTAACCTGGTTTGGTTGTATTAGAATCAACTAGCTCATTAGTGGCGGACAAAAGTATTGTCAATGGATGGTTTCTACACGGTCGAAGACCATAGAAGAAGGGTTATAAATAGCTGAGAAATGATTTCCTAGGGAGACTTTTTCTTCGATTGGTCAATATTAGGGACTCCAATCAATTCCAGAACTTCGATCACAATAGACTTTCCTAGTAAAACCTTGTAAGAGTCAATGTTAGGGACTCACCTGAGACTCACCTACTGCAGCTACCAGCTCCAGATTCAGACGTCTAGTTCAACCCAACAGCAAAAACTACTTCAGAACATGAACTCACCATTAAACCCATTTACAAATAGATTGCCAACATTTTAATTATAGAAAATCCCCATGCAGGGCTTCTTATTCGTAACCCATTACCCATATACTTCATAGCATCCTCACTCTTAACTTGCAAAGTTATCAGACTTACCATGAGATGGAACACCTTTGTATTTTCCAAAAATCCTTGGCTTCCAATTTACTTAAAAAGAGCACCCAACAATAACATTTAATACATAAAAAAAAGAGAAAGAACTAAATAATTTATCCTTCTCACACATATATATAATCCACTTTCTTTTAGTGGAATTTGACAAGTGCCCTGAAATTTCAAAATATGCCCTTCATAATAGCCTACAGAATCTGAAGGAAACATAAATAAGAGTCTTTTTTGCATGTCATTTGTCCAATCAGTTTAGTTGAATTATAAGTAGATCTATTTACTGAGATTTGCCATTCACAGTACTTGAACAAACTAGGCGTAATATACCTTTGACGGTTACTCACCCAAAGCTTACTTTTCCTTCTTATCGAATTCTTTCTTTTACTAAAGAACTCATTGAAGACTAAATCATAATATACTTCAAAGACAGATCTCAATTCGCCAAAACAGACATATTCTCATCTACACGCCTTATATTTGAATCATCCGGATTTGGGGTGTGATAGAATTTATTTGTTATCGACAAATTGAAACTTTAATTGTGAGATGTATGAAGTTGATGATGTAATAACATAAAATTGCTGGTAAAAATAGTTGTAGGGTTTAATGAATGAATAAATACTGATAAATTTATAATAGGCCAACACCTTTCAGCATTGAAACACATTATTAAAGGTAAAGTATTTCCACCTTTGAAAATTTGCTAAACTCACCACACACAACAGCACAAAAAAAGCTATACTAAAAAAATAATAGAAACCCATATATTGACTTGATAATCAATATGTTTATCGCCTCAGATGTGACTTGAATTCGAATCGTACTGATCGTGTTGTTGTTAATGCTTTATCTTCCTTTTGTAATTAAAAAAAAAAATGAATACGTTCCACTCATCTCCCAAATGGAGCTCTTATTAGGAGCAATGCCATAGGTCCCTTCCACCTAAAATGATAGAATTGTGGTTTAATCTCTAAAATTATATATTATTATAATAATAAAATTACATTTTGATCTTAAAAAAATTATAATTCAATTTTAATCCTCAAAAAGTTATTTTTGACTTCGTCGATATATGACATTAATGTATTACAGTTGAGAGGTAAGATTATGTTCTTCTTAACACAGGGCTGGCTGAAGACCAAATTCAATATAGCTCAATCCAAATTCAACTGCTTAATTAGTAAATTTTAGTCATCTTTCCATTTTGAAATTTATGGAGTATGGTTTCTTTTAATTAAAATTTAACTGATAAATACTGCAGGCTTGTATGAACATGGTGCTTGAGCTTTGAAGTTTCAACTTAAGTGGCTGCTGAAGGGGTTGCCTTTTTATTTATACCTTGGATGCCTACTTTAACTCGTTATGAGGGGATGAATTTCTCATGCTATAGCTCTAGAGTGGAATACCCTAACTTACATGTCATTTTATTTTCTCTTTCTGTTTTTTCTTATTATCTGCAAATTTAGCTGATCAGAACATAAAGATAGTTGAAGCACATGTAAGCCTAAAAAAGAGTCCTACAAGAAAAGGATATCTTCACAAGTATACAACAATGGGTGTCATGTCCCTTCTTTTATTCAACTAAAAAAGAACCCACATTTTGATTCTTTTTTCTCCATTTCTAGAGAGAAAGAAGGAGAAAGATACCAACAAGGTCATATATATATATATATATATATATATATATATATATATATTAGTTATTTATGATGTACTCCATCAGGTCCCCCAGGACTTGTTCTCTCAACCTGTTGAAACTGATTTTTCTTAGCTTCTTCCAGCAGGTACTGTCTCAAGCCCTCCACACGTTGGTTTAGATTCATCATCTCCTCTTTCAAGACCCGACTTTCGGAACGTGAAAACAAAAATAACACCAAAGCAAGCCATAACAGACGCCTAAAGATAGACATTGTACGTAAATATAGGTGATTTAAGCGACAAGTACAAACTTGTGATTTGACACAGATTTATATTCCTTCTAAATCAAACTTTATTAGAAAGTGGATGAGGAATTGCTAATCAATCAGTACTCCACTGTAAAAAGTCGTCTGACAAGGAAAGACTGTTTTTTCCTGGTGGGAAAACCAAGTAAAAATACAAAAGGTTCGCTAATACGTCACCGTTAGGCTGGCCACTGGTGTGCCATGGAGGATAAGTGGATAATCCATACACCGACCAGTCACCAGTGACAGTAGAAAATAAAAGGGAAATAACTTTACATTAAACCAATTCCCTTTAGGTCATGTAAAAAAGCCCTTAATCCGGCACATTGTTTTAGACTGGCCGGTTTATCATTTATTAATTGCTAAGGACCTCACTGGGATAACTAGATAAGCCAAGCGTTGAATTAATAGAGGCAATGATCCATTGGATAAATCAAGGATAGTAGTAGCAGCATCGTTGAAACTTCAGTTAAAATCGAATTAATCAATTGAATCGATTTAATTCAGTTAATTGGTCGATGGTTGAACTTAGTTTGATCAGAGATCGATTAATAGTTTTTTTTTAATTTCAATCATCAATTAATTCGGTTTGAAATCGAATAATTAATCGAATTAATCGAACTTAATAATTAATATTACGTTAATTTCAAGACTTAAATAATGTTTCAAGACATTAAATTTCAGTTAACTTTCAAGAAAAAAAATATATTTCAGTTAATTTCAATGTATTTTTATATATTTTATACTTGTTTTAATCAAAAGACAAAAACATATAAATTCCGATTAATCTGATTGTTAGCTGATCGGATTAATCGAAATATTTTGGTTCGGTTAAAAGATTATACAATTCGATTAATTCTATTAATCGATTCGGTTAATAATCGAACTGACCGTTTGAACACCCGTAGACAGTAGGGTAAAAGTACCACAAAGTTTTCTATAGTATATCCTCATTGCATTTTAGTTCTTTATTGAAAATTTAGTAAATTAATTTTTATACATTAGATGAGTGAGCAAAACACTCCCTCCGTTAAAATTTAGTGTTTATATATAAGTTATAATAATAAATTTAACCCTTAATCTTTACACATTTATTCAATCTGGTCCCTCCTCTTATATTGGGTTGGTATTGTTATTTTTAATAAAAATTGAATATATGTGTAAAGATTGAGGGTTAAATTTATCCTTATATATAAACATCAAATGTGTAAAGAGTGGTAATAGTGATGTGTAAACTTAGTAAACAATAGGATACTAATGACTTAACATAAGGGATCAAAATGAATCAGGTGTTTGATAAGGGATTTTTATGATCGATGTCTTGAGATCCAGCATGTGTTGCGGATTCTCTAAAGCTTGTGTGAGCATATCAAATATGAAAATGGTAATTAAACAAAAACAAAATGGTTGAAAAGATTGAATATGAAATCAAATGATATGTTTTCAAAATGAGCAGAAATTGAATAGCATGATATGAAATTATATGGTTGTACTTGTATGTGAATTGAGTACTATGATGTTATTATGTTAATGAACTAACCCATTAGGTTGTATCGTTGATTTGAACATTAAAGTACGAAGAAGCCAATGGGTTTCATGTTTTATACCATTGTGTTTCAATTGCTAAATTGTTGTAATGTCAAGATTGTCAGTTTGCGGAACGTTTCAGTTGGATACCTCAAAGCTCACACTATCTCATCATCGATTCGGTATACCTTGACTTGTTTTTAATTCCGGTTATGTGGCATCTATATAGATGTTAATATATGTGTTTACTTTGAATGGAAGTTTTGATTGGATCCTTGATTAATGCTTGAGTTTGGATTGTTAATGATTGTGTATAAATATGTGAATGTTTGGTAAAAATGTTATGTTACATAAGTGTTCTATGAATGGAAAATGTAGAAGTCAAATGGTATGGTTAAATTGGTGGAATTGAATGGTTTGAAAGTTTACAAGTTGAAATGGTATGGTTAGGGACTTTATTGATATAAAAATGTTTGGTTGATTGAGAAATTGTTGAGTTGGGGTGTTTTGGTATGCCATGAATTGGTTTTGTGCAGGTTTGAAGTGTCCTTTTAAGCACCACTTGAGTTTGTAATGGTTTAAACATGAAAAAGGATCAAAATGGAAGATTTTGACATATTTGTCACTGAGATATCGACACCAGAGGTGAAGGTATCGGTACTTAGTATTTTTCAACAAATTTTTCGAACTACGAAACCCAAAAAGAAGACTCTTCTGATAATCATTTTATATCACTTAATACCAACTTTCTCGCAGGTATTCGAAGGGTAGATTTCTTTCTTATTTCCATCTCCCATGCCATTACTGAGACGACGGCATTGGTGAAGGACTGGAAGGAAACAAATTTCGACAACAATTTCAGAAGGAAACAAGAGCTCCTTCATATAAATGGGATCCAAAAATTACCTTATTATGAATCATCTTTTCTACAGCAGCTGGAAGTTTAACTTATTTCAGAATATCAAGCGATCTTGGCATGAAGGTCCATTGATAGCTAAGCGTTTGGAGATTCAAACAACTGCTAGTCGAGGCAGATGCTTTGATGGTGATTTGGTTATTGCAGAAGCCTTACGTCGATGATCACTACATCAGTAATCTATCGAAAGATTGTTGGAGTCTTGTGCTAAGGGATGGGTAACTGAGGTGCGACATAGACACAAGTTGGTGTGAAGGTTTTGCATACTCCATCGCCCAGTGTTGTCCCTTCACTACAGGAAGAGAAGAGTGACCAAAACAAATCAATCTCAATAATGCTATTGACCCGTCTGGAGTCTGTCATGATTTTGTGATCATCTTTTTCAAAATACTAATAATTAGGTGAAGCCGAATTTTCTTTTAGAATAAACACAATGGGGGACTGGTACAACTACCCCTTGCATTTGTTTTCTTGTTCCAAATTGACTGAATTCAACAACATCAGTCACCAATTGATTAAAAAGGGAATTCTTCTTTTTTCCTAATTTTTCCTTCACGTTGTTGAGGATCATCCAAACTGTAAATAATTTAGAACCATAATAATATTGGTAAAGAACAAGTGGGTGAGAATAGTGGTAGAGGGACTGACTTTTCCCACATGCTCTTGTTTCACTTTCTCTTTAATTAGAATAAAAATGCAATGGAAAAGGAATAATATACATATATTATAATAAAGTAACAATGAAGAAAATATTAACAATTGTATTCTCAATTCTTAAGTACCAGCCGGCAGGTCCCCAACAGTCAATATCCAAAGACGGGACACTGAACCGGGATGATCTTTAGCCTTGAGGCAAAGCCATTCTCCACGTCTTAGCCTTCAACTTCACTAGTCAACACCAACCATTTTTGACGAACCCTCAACCTTTTAAACACCAACCCTGGAACTCCCCCTATCAAACCCAAAAATTATGAAGGTCCAAGTCTTAGATACTGCTCTCATCCGCCCCTCCACCACACCTTTCACCCACGATCACATCCTCCCCCTCTCTCACCTAGATAATGACCACTCCCTCAACGTCACCTTCCGTTACCTGCGAGCTTACGTCAACAGCGACACCGCCGGTCGTGACCCTTTCCAGATCATCTCCTCCGTTATCTCCGCCGCTCTCCACCACTATTATCCTCTGGCCGGATCTCTCCGCCGTGCCAGCAACGGTAGGTATGAGCTTTTCTGTCAGTTGGATCAAAGCCTACCGCTCGTCAGTGCCTGCGTGGACTGCACATTGGAGTCTGTAAATCACCTTGATGACCCTGACATGAATTCGGTTGAACAACTGGTTCCCGACCCGAGCCCGGAAGACACGTTGGTCAACCCCTGTACTTTACAGCTAACGGTGTTCAAATGTGGTGGGTTTACCCTTGGGGCGGCTATACACAATGCTTTATGCGATGGGCTTGGTGCCACCCAGTTTTCTGTATGGCAGCTGATATCGCACGTGGGGTGGACAAAGTAAAATATCAGCCGGTTTGGGATCGATCCACTCTGTTGGGTCCAAGAAACCCACCGAAAGTTGAACCCCCGGTTCGTGAGTTCCTAAGCTTGGAGAAAGGTTTTAATCCTTACAAACAGGATATCGGACATGTTGTAAGGGAGTGCTTTTATGTGGAAGATGAATGCTTGGACCAGCTCAAGGCTTTGCTTTTTGAACAAAGTGGTCTGGGCTTAACCACTTTTGAAATCTTAGGTGCATATATTTGGCGAGCCAAGTAAGTTAAAAAAAGTTCGGTGTAATTAAATTCACATAATGTGTAAGCAATGGAGGTGTTTTTGACCTGGTCTTCATTGTTGATATAAACAGGGTGAAAGCCTCAAAGATTCCAGGCGAGGAGACGGTGAAGTTTTCATATTTGATGAACATCCGCAAAGTGGTAAAGCCCGCATTGCCTGCTGGCTACTGGGGCAACGGCTGCGTTGCAATGTACGCCAAGGTCAGTGCCAGGGACCTAATCGAGCAGCCTTTGTGGAAAACGGCAGAGTTGATCAAGAAGAGCAAAAGCAATGCCAGTGACGAGTACGTGCGTTCTTTCATTGACTTACAAGAACTGCACTATGAAGACGGCATCACGGCTGGGAAAGGGGTGAGTGGGTTCACTGATTGGCGACATTTGGGCCATTCGGCTGTAGATTTTGGTTGGGGAGGTCCCATAACAGTGTTGCCACTTACAACCAATTTCCTTGGGAGTATGGAGCCATGCTTTTTCCTGCCTTATGCTTCATCAAATACAGGGAAGAATAAAGGGTTTAAAGTGTTGGTGAGCTTGCGTCAGAGTGCCATGGCTGATTTTAGAGAAGAGATGGAGAAATTTGGTATGAAAGAATTTAGTACAATTTGAGCTGTCTGCAGATATCTGAACCCTGCTAGCAGAGCTGTCTTGTTGCGAATTTGGCTAATAATAATAATAATAATTTGTTCTTGTTCTAATTGTGTGAAGGAAGAGTAAAACAAAGGGAAGATTGACATGAATGAACAGTCTCGTTTATAATTAATGATAGACTATTTACTTTTCGAGATGCCCTTGATGCACAAGTTACGTTGACTAAATTTTTTCTATAATGCATTTTGTTTGATTATTTGTCCACAAGTCCAGGAAACTTGAACTTGGGATTCTGTTCCAGGAAAGCTGGTGGTCGCTGGTAGACCACTGAAGCAGCTCTTATCAAAATACCAGCAGTTAAACCCCATATTAAATACCTCTTATTCTCGATTTCATAGTTGAAGAAGTGAAGAAGATACTTCTCTCCCATCCATTCTCTCTCTTCCATGCTTCGATTTTCATCCTGAACCCAGCAATTCATTCATACAACGGATTAAAAAAAAAAAGAGTAAAACAAGTATGTGAGTAGGAGTTGGAAGAGAAAAACCTTAATGAACATTTCCAGTGGAGCATCGAATACTGCATCCACTTCAGCAGGATTAGGAGTAGGCTTGAATGCCTTTCTGTCGATAAGTACACCGATGACAGGAACTACTCTTAGGAGATGCTGCATGGAAAACCAATAAGTTTTAAACAAGCTGAAAGCCAATACAGTATACAGCACGAATTTCAGCTATACTATGTAACTTGCTATGCACTGTACGCCAAAAGATTGAGAACGGTACATTACATTATATTTTATAACCAAAATATCAAAACACAACTCGTCATTCTAACATTTCCATCACAAGGTCCATGACCTGTTGATAGTTGTCAGATCAAACTTTAAGATTATATTGATATTGATTTTCAAACAAAAAGTACCCTATTCTAGTATTCACCATATAGAACTTGTTCATTAATCCATCTTAACTTAAATATATAAACCATGGCCATATAGTTTTAATGACATTTTAAATAACAATGGGGACAATTAAACAAGCTGAAACATGTTCAACATTTTATGTTGAAACAGACTCATATGTAAGAAAAGGAGGATCTTTGGATAAATAGCACGCGGTATTCACCATATTATCCATCTACATTGCAAGTAACTGGCATTATGCATAGACATAACAGTCCACATCAACAAACATACATGTACAATTGTCTATTTTAAGGTAAAACAAAGTATATATGCTTAAAGATTATTATTCCAATATAAGGACCACAAAAGTCTTTTCTCAGTCAACTGGTTCATGTAGAAGAATTTAGATTATTTCATATCATTCACGGAAAGAACCAGCAACAGTCAATCTCACATTTCAATAGCACCTTATAGGATTATACAACTTAGGAAGAGCAATTTCAATTACTTGATAATGAGAAGAGCTATTAAATAACCATGACAGAAATCATGCTTGGATCAGGTAGGTAGCTCATATAAACTAAATCACACCTTTCTTTATTCCAGTGTACCAGCTTTCACTCTCTTCTAAGGGTTTTCTTTTCTTTTTCTTTCTGTAAAGTTTATAGCATTAGTACCAGTCATCCCCATCTTGTGTCACCCCTTGCCAAACACAGCCATGAGTTTCACATTTGTACAGATAGAGAAGGTGTCAGAAGGGAAACTCAGAGAATTTTAGAGTAGGCATAGACAAACAGATATCCATTCATGATGCCAAGTGATAAATTTGCTGTACACCTAGCAGTCTATCTCACATTACATAGACTCTTCTTTGCTTTTGTGCTAAGTTTTAGATATCAAGTTTAAGACATAGATGCCCACAATACCCTCCAACAAGAAATTAACCATAAACTTCCAACAATATTACTATAGATATATAGGACAGAAAATGTCACAATCATCCAAATGAGAACTGAACTGATTCAAAGCAGACTAATGCCATTTGCCATGTATATGAATGGTTAATGAAGATACTAAAAAGGCCTAATGTTATGTTGGAACATGATTGTGAAAATTTCTATTTGGATTTCATTTGCTAAATAAATTATAAAAATGAAATGCATATATTATGAATAAATTAGTTGGGTTTCAACCTAATTTATATTCAGAAAATATAAAAAGCATGAAATATTGAATCCCTAAATTTCTATATGTTATCACTCAATTTACACTATTTTTGAAATCCAAGTTCCAAAATGCTACCCAAAAGAAAAATATTAATACCTTAGACAAAAAAGGTTCAAGAACAGTTATAACATTGACAAGTGAAGGGTCCAACCCAATCTCTTCTTTAGCCTCTCTAGTTGCTGTATCACCATCATCTTTGTCCCCCTCATCTGCTTTCCCACCAGGCAATGAAACTTCCCCTGCAACAAAGCACCAAAGACACTAAGTCAAACAATTAAGTCTACATCTGGTAGCCACACAGGAAAAATAAGAGAAACCAAAACCACAATCTTATACATGTCAACTTTAAAGTGACTGTTCGACTTAACTGAACCTAAAGAAACTAATGCAAGTGAACTGAAACACTCACACTTTCTTATTAAACCAAAAAATGATATTATCCGACATATATTCATTCCTCTTTCTAGTCTTTCCTAAAACCATAGAATATAACTCAATCAAGGACACAACTTCTTGATTTCATTAGTTGGTTGCTAACACTCAAAAAGGAAAAGGTACTGCAATGAGCCTTCCATTCATAGAAAATAGAAAATTAGAACTCAAATGATAGAGGATGGGCATCTTCAAAAGGATACTTTCTGCTCTTTGGCTTGAATTTTCTTACTAACCAAACAAGGGGTATTTAAAAAATCATCATTCCCTTCCCATGTAAAATTTTCATACCTCAAAATCTCCCATCAAATGATCAAAAGCTGATCCCAAAGCCTTTATCCCAGGTGAGTAGACAATTCAAGGAATCAAAAAACAAACATTTCACTTTTATTAAGTATTTTGAGACCGTTCGTTTTATGTTCTCTGTTATTTCTGCTGGATTGCCCTTGTATCGCATGATCATAGACGACAAAAAGAAAAAGAAAAAGAAAAAACAGAAAACATTTCATCTAACCATTAACTTTCCAAACATTAACCAAGCAAAAGAGAAGGAAATTGACCCGAATGAGTGGATAATCTGGAAGACCTTTTGGTCAAAATGACACGCAAATCCCCAGCATCCCCTTCAAAGAGACAGATCAAAACAGCAGCTCTTTTGGATCTAAACTTTTCTGGGTTTTGAGCCACTCGGGTAACGGATTCTTGAAAACCCACTTGGGAAACAAATTTCCCGGCGGCTTCCTCGATGATTCGTTCCTCGTTGTCATCCCAGGAACAAGGTGGAGGCTTATAATGACGCAGCTGCTGGGCTAACACTAAGAGTCTCTTTGATTGAACTCCACAGTAGAAAGATGATGAAGCCATTACGTTGACAAATGGTGGAGAAAATAAAGGTAATCTTTTTAGAATTGAGAAAATCATGAATCCAGGTTTTGCATGGTACAAACAAATTCGTATAATGAGTGAAAAGGAATTAATGATTTTCTGCTTTTTTTTTTCTCCTATGAGAAAAAAGAGTTTAGGCAGAAATAAAATTCTAATGACTTGAATATTATTTGTTTTGTTTTTTAATTTTTAAAAATTTGAATATGCTAAGGTTTATTTAACATCCATTCATTTGTGGGTTAATTAGCCAAAAAGGCTGGTTTTAAAAGTTAATTATAGATATAAACTTTTTTTAATTTAAAAAAATAAATCGATTTTAAAGAGCAAAATAAAAAACGTCTCCCGTTATACGTCTTTTCAATTGAGGTGGTTGAAAGCACATATTGCTGAACGTATTTTCCTCTAATGGTAATTATTCTCAACGATCAAAAAAATCCAATGGTTAAAATTTTTCAAATGGCAAATTTTTTTTGAACAGCTAATTTATTTGTTATATAAACTCAACTCATTTTATTTCTTTTGCATTCAAATCTTACTCTCTCAATTTTCTCAATTCTCTCAATTTTATTCATCTATTCTCTCAATTCTATCAACTATTTAGTTCTCAACTTTTCATTTAATTTTCTCAAAATCTTGTTGTTTTAATTTTATATTTTTTAATTTCTTTAATTTTATTTTATTTTTATAATTTTAAAAATTGTCAATGTCACTCATTCGTTTGGATGATAAACACATTTCTGACGTTCAATTACAAATGATAAAAAAATACTATTATTTTTTAATTTTAATTAATTTAATTATTAAGTTGTTAACATTTTTATAATTTTTTTATGTTTATATAATCAGATTGAAGATTGGATTATGGAGACCTACATACACAATTTAATAGCGATGGTGTCGTGTGTTATTGAACAACACTTGCAAGAGGCTGAATTCTTGCACATCCACGTATGTTTGGGGGACTAAATTGAATCCTTCACTTATTAGAATTTTTCTGGAAAGATGTAGACTTAAGACACACACATTCCATCTTTCGTGTGGTGAGCGTACAATTACACTTGAGGACATTGCTTTACAACTTGGTTTATCGGTGGATGGGGCAGTCGTGTTGGACAAGTTTAGTGGTAGTCGGGTAGAGATGAAATGGTTAGAAGACAATTTCAATTATATCGAAAACTCCGTATATGCCATTGAAAGAGAACAATTCGCATGACCATTCACCTTGAGGTTAATCGAGGGTCTTCTAATGCCTGATAAATCTCAAATTTTGGTGTACTTAAGGTGGATACTACAACTAGTCGACTTGAAAAAAGCGAGGAGACCCAATTGAGGATCATCTATATTGGCGACATTGTACCAAGAAATGTGTCAAGTGACGGAACCACAAAAAATTAAAATCGGTGACATTTCAAAAATTAGTATAAAAATAAATTTAACCTTCAAATTTTACATATTATATTAATTTAATCATAATTTTAAAAAAATTAACCCTCAACATTAGAGATTATCTCAATTTGGTCCTAATTTAAAAAAAACATTAAAAAAAATAAATATTTTCAAAAAAAATTATAATAAATTTTAAAATATATATAGTAAATATTTTATTTTATTTATATAAAATAATAAGTTAATATAATAAAAATACATATACCAAATAAAAAGTTACTCTGACATTATATTAAAATCATAAAAAGAAAACCAACAAATAATAGGAATAAGTAGAATTAGAAGGCAATTAAACCAAATTTAAATTTTGGAGTCGTCATTATGGGGAGGGTTTTACCTGAATACCACTCTGATCCGAACAGAAATAAATTCTTTCTATTTTTCAACAGAGTAATAATATTTAAAAGTTGTGTTTAATGCCTTACTGGTGCCATCTATTTATAAGAAAAAAAGTAGAACCCTTGTTGAGTTGTAATGATTTATTTCGAAACGAAAAACACATTCTACTTAGAGTGGAAATATGGTGGATGTCATATCCTGATATTCCTACTAGGGTTGCAACCACTTTATGTTACATGAGGGGATTTTGAGTCTCTCTCATATTGAGTCCAATTATGAGTACTTTTTGGACTCTTTGACTCAGTAATTTGTAATTTGATCCAACTCGATTCTATTTTTATATTTCCCAAAATAAACTTCAATAAATCTATATTAAATAATTTTCTCATTCTAATTTACTCCAGTAAAATTATGATGATTTTACCCCTGGTAAAATTTCGAAAAAAAATATGTTTAATATTTCACCACTCAACATGTTCACTACGAGCGAAAAGGTTTATTTTCATTTTCAGGCTTTAAAACAACTCAAAAACATAAACTTATTCTTCCAATCATTTCTAAATCATCCATGTACATTTACAAATCAATCATTTCTCATTTTCATTTCCATTTCCATTTTGAGAAAACCATATTTATTTCCAAATGATTTAATTTCTCCATTTCGAAGAAAACCATAATCATTTCTGAATGTTTCTCATTTCTCTATTTCTATTCATTCTGTTTCTATTTCTATTTCTATTTCTCTATTTCTACTACTAATTCTCTCTCTTTCACTAATGAGATGCATATGTATGAATGTATAGAACCAAGATCAATTAATGTAACTACAGAAGAGTCAAATAAAGAAAATTTACCAGTGATTATATTGGGAGCATCTTCTTCTTCTCTCATTGTGATTGCATATGTCCTTGATCTCCGAGACTCTAATCTATCAGCCCCATCTTTTACCGATCTCTTACCAACATTACCAGAATTTTCGGGCAATCTGCTTTTTTGTGGAGCTGAACTACCTTTTACAGACTGTTCGGTAGTATTCTCCATCATTCTTGGACAATCTCTTATAAAATGATCTTGAGACCCACATCTAAAACAGGCTCGAGTATTCAGTCGACACTCTCCCCAATGAAATCTTCCACAATGTTTACACGGTGATTGCATTTGTGATGACCTTCTTCTAGTACTACCTGTACTAACTATGGAAGTTCCCTGTTGAGTTTGTCGTGTTTGGCTTCGAGATCTCTGACCAGCAGAAAAAGAAGCATATTTAGGATCTCCAAATCCTCTCATTCTTTTCGAAGAAGGGGGAGGTGCAGAACTAATGGCTGTTCTCTTTCCAGCACTTTTCTTTTTCAAACGAATCAATCCCTCCTCTAACCTCTAAGCTCGATCAACTAGAACAGGAAATTCTTGTAGATGTAACAGTAGAAGTGGAACATATATCTCTTCATTCAATCCCCACTCAAATCTTCTACACATATCTGCTTCATTAGCTATCAATTCTTTAGCATACCTGCTCAGTCTGAGAAACTCATGTTCATAATCAGCCACAATCATGTTTTTCTGTTTCAAGTCTAGAAATTCCCTTTTTTTCTTCTCCAAATATAACTCACTGATATATTTCTTCTTGAATTCAGACACAAAAAAATTCCAGTTGATCCTTTCTGCAGGATGAATATATAACACTGTAGTCCACCACTGGTATGCTTCACCTTTCAATAAAGACACTGCACGTTTTAACTTTTCTTTCCTAGTACATTGTAACTCTTCAAACACTCTCTGCTATTTTCTAGCCATTCTTCAGCTTCTGCTGGATCATCATCTTTCTTTCCTCTGAATTCTTCGGCTCCATGTTTCCTTAATCTTTCCAAAGGAGATCGGTAACTAGATGCAAAAGGTTGTGACTAAGGAACACTAGTAGAAGGTGGTGGAGGAACAGTTTGAGCATTATTATTTCTTACAACTTGCTGTAACAATTGATTCATCGTTTGCAATAAAGCTGCAATTAGAATTTCTTGTTGAGAAGGCATTGATTCACTTGTAAGTTGAGTTCTTTCATTAAACATGGACCCCCTACGATCATCAGAATGTACTGATTCTCGTTGAGCTTGGATTCTAGGTGGATCTTCTTCTCTAACAGGATTTGGGGCCCTACTTTCAACTTCATCTTCAGACTCTTCACGGTATCTATTTGACATATCTACTTTTTACAATATTCACAAATTAAACATTTAAAAACTAAATATCCTCTCATCACATCAACATAATAAATGACATGTACAAGTGGACTCATTCCCGACCCCAAACATCAGAAAACCTTCACTCTGATACCAACAAATGTAACACCCTTATACCCAGTTTATACGTATAAACCCGGCATAAAAGTATTACATACAGTATCAGAGATTTTAACACGAGTTTAATAAAATTTTTCTTTCAAACAATGTGTTTTAAGTTATTTTATTCAAAATACATTATTTCAATTCATCAACTCAACTCGTAGTAATCCAAAACAACATTTATAACCATTCATTGGAGACACATATTAATACCATCTATACATGCCATTTTTACCAAAAGTAATGTACCTAAACTGAAGTCTGCCAATAGTGATGTGATGTGATGAAAGGTCCTCTTAGCTTAACTTCAACTTCTCGTAGCTTTTATACCTACGCGTTAAAATAAACGCGTTAAGCTGGTGAAGGCTTAGTAAGCACTACAAAAGTAATGAATGATCATTTAAATACTCATGCATATAAACTTCTTGCCTTACTTACATGTAACCTGTAACTTACCACAATGGCACAACTTACACTTTTATCCACTTTCTGTAGTTTAGCCCATAGTAGACTTTCATAGAATCGTTAGGATATACGGAACAAGCAGAGAGAACCAAAGTACTAACAGAGAGCACATAAGTGCTGGGCAACAGAGAGTACACACAGTGCTAATAACAGAGAGCACGAGACTTGCTAAACAGAGAGCTCGCTAGTGTTCCTTAATGGCATGCCACTAATATCACAATGGTTCTAATTTGTCTACTTGGGCACAATCTCAATTAGCATCATTTCTCATAAATATATCTCACATAAATACATCATCAAATACTTCACATTTATATTTTTAAAACTGTCCACTTGCGTCATAGTCACTAAATTATTTATATCTTGAGCTACAGAATTCGAAATTATTACCTGCTTTATGTTTCTGAAACTAGACCCAATCCTCTTTTTAACATAAAATTTCCAGAATTTTTACTTTATCCAATTTGTACAGTAAATTCTTTCAAGTTACCCCTTCTCTGCTGCTTGACAGTTTCGACCTTTCTTCACTAAAAATTATCTATCTTTTAGTACATAGATCAAATGATGTTAATGTCTGTTTCTTTTGAAAATAGACTCATTAAGGATTTATCCATATAAATTTCAGTCTCTAATAATTTTTCTATATTTTTCTATGATTTTTCAAAGTCAGAATAGGGGAACTCGACTCTACTCTGACCTTGTTACACTAAAACTAGTATATCTCAAAATATACAATTCCTTTTCTTTCACTGTTTCTTTCATATGAAACTACACTCAATAATATTTAATTACATATATAATTCGACCCTTAACTCATTATATGAAATTTTTGGTGAATTTTTGAAGTTAATCCTCTGTTCTGTCCAAAACTGTTTTACTAAATCACACATTAATCCTTTCATTTTATCATTGTAAACATTTAAATTAAGTACCTATATCACAATTTTTATGCTAATAATTCACATACCATTATAGAAATTAAACTAAAATTCAAAACTCTTGTAGTACTTACAACAAAAAGGCTGATTTCCTTCTCTTTTCACTCTTTGCTCTTCTCTTTTCCTTTCTCTTCAACTTGATCCTTGCCTCTCTTCTCTTTCTCTTCAATTTCACATAAACACATATAAGCTATAAGCTATAATTCAATAATTTTCATGATAAATAACGGTAAAATACATGTATGTCATGAGAATTTAACCATTTCTTACCTTAACCCTTGAATTCAAAATTTCTCAATTTAGTCTCTATGCTCTCTAACACCTCAAAATGAATTCTATAAGAAGTTTGAGGTGTCTACTAACCCCCTTATATACTTTTCTTTCAGAAATTTCAAAGAAAATAGGAGATTTTGGAGCTTGGAGGGCTTAAAAATGATTGAAGGACCTATTTGGAATAAAATCAAAAGTTGGATAGAAGAGAGAATGGCATGAACGGTTGAACTATGAAAAGAGCTGATATTTTTTTTGCTTTTAATTGATTTTGAACATTTCTCAAATTCTCTAGAAATCTCACTTAAAATATCTCACTTAATAAAAATGGTAAAATTGCACTTTTAGTCCTTGGACCTTCCAACTTTACACTTTGGCCCAAAACTTTGCCTCCAAAAATATCTTCCACAAAATTACTCTTTTTCTCCTCCTCAATCAATCTAATTCCCATGATGACTCAAAATTCAATTTGGATAATTCGCTATTTAGTCCACCATATTTTCTCTCCTTTACTATTTAATCCTTAAAATTTTCTAACCTTCCTTACTTCAACTAAACATTTCTAATTCTCAATTCTATTTTATCACTCAAATCCGATTTAAGAACGCGAATGTTACATTTCTGGTTTCAACGAGCTAGTGAAGGGATTGATTAGACATATGCAATAAGGACTCAAATTATTTATAATTAAATTCTGACTTTTCATCTATTAATTATAGATTCATTTAGTCACAAAGTCATTCCACTAGTATCATGATTGAGCTCTTTCTAACGACATACCATTACGAAAACATCAACTCAGTGCTTGTTCAATGATCTTGTCATAAGTATGTTACCCTTATAAGGTATCATTGATCTCTTTGGGATAATATATATTCTCCCAATATGATCCTATTTTATCTTATAGTAATCATTACATCTTCCTTCATGAAAAGTCAATCATTATCAAATAGTGAACAAGTCATCCATCACAAATATTAATTAATTTTTCTGTAATTTTTTTTAGATTTATGCATTTTTGTATTTTTTGAAAATTTAATTAATTTTCTTTTTTATATATATTTTTTATATTTTTTAAAATTTTATAAATTTCATATTTTTTTAAATTTATAATGAATTATATGTAATTTTAATTTTTTGTATAATGTTTGAATTTTTATTATTTTTAATTTATAACCATGTGAAATATACAAAATGTGTAAACATTGAGAACTCAATTTGTTGAATTCTTTAAAATATGACTAAATTAATTGAATGTGTAAACCTTAAGGGTTAAATTTATTATTATGCTAATAAAAAATCGACGCCATTAATTATTTAACGACGGAGTGACAAAAAAATCAATTTCTCTAACAATAATAACTAATTTGAAAAATAATTTGAATGACCAAAATAAAAATATCATAATAATTGGGTCAACTATATATACACTCTTGATTGTGCTTGAACAATTAGGTATCACAACATATTAGTGATTTACATTTACTCTAATTTTGAATTTGTTTATTATTCACATTCAATCTTATTATTGTTACTCTAATTTGAATTAAATAACACTATTTATTTGATAATTGTTGATACATAATATCAACAATGCTAAAGAAAGAAGAGGGGTGTGTGGTGTTAATGCAGGCTGGTTCACCCACGTTGAGGTCAAAAGCCAGAAATGTAGGAGAGTGGAGATAAGGAGAATGGAGGGGGAGAGGATGATGGCTTGACATCTTAGGATTTGTTGGAAGGAAAGGAGAGGGCCCCTCTTCCATGTTGTACTTTGGGTGTATTTATAGGCAAGTGAAGGTTCTCGGATGATTTCCTCTTGAGGAGAGTGCATTCGTTAATAACGAATGACTTAATAATGAATCCGATTAATGATTAAGGATGAACGATCCCTACTAAAAGTACGATGCATGTGGATAATCAATCACTAAGTCTTTATCTAGATTTGATCGATTCTCGTATTATCACATATCTTAATCAGAATAGAAATAGAATAATGATCTAAGTTTACTTTTACAAAATTTTGCATTTAAATAAGGGAATTGCAAATATGAATTCACTATTGGAATTCATTATTCGTAAACTAAAAGTAATTTAAAATATTCAAATCTATTATCTATATGAATTATGCAAATAAAAAAATATTAAAATTAATATATATTCATTTCAAATATACGAATAATACTTATCCCTAATTATAATATTCGAATATGTATGACAAAGTAATTGGGTTAGAGTGATTGTTTTTAGTAAACAATGCCAACTGTACTTAAAATTTGTATTAAATTATATTTTCATCATTCAACTTTTAAAAGTTATATAATAGTCATTAAAGTTATTAAATTGTTACATTTTTATCATCAAGTTATTAACTTACATAAAAAAAAAAGTAACATTGCACTTTAATTCAAAAGATTAATAACTAATTTGGTCCCTGAATTATAGTTAAAAAATTACTTTTGATATTTTAAAATTTTTCTTAACAAGAACCTAATGAGTGGCTTTAGTGGTTAAGAGGATGTTATTTATCATAGGAGACTCGGGTTCGAGCACCAGTGTGTGCAAGGTGTGTGTGTAGCATGGAAAAATCAAGAATTTTTCAGTTAATTTTTTTTCATTTTCATTTTTCTTTGCCTTTTTTCTCTCTTCTTGAAGAGCAAAAATGATCTATTACATTGTCTGAGTTCTTTGGTAAGTTTCAATTTTTTAAAATTTGAGATTTTTCCTTTTAATTTATAATATAAAGCACCTTACTTTTTTTTTTCTAAACCCATTTTTTTTGTAATTCCAATTACTTGATTGATTGGGTTTTTGATTAACTTTCAACATCGAAATTTTGGATTTTTTTAAAATTTATAATACAAAGTGCTGTTCTTCTTCTTTTCCAAATCCACCATTTTTTTCTCTCAAATTTTAAATCAACATTTTACTTTCATCTATAAATAATATATATATTATTTTTAATTATTTGAGAAGAGCAGACCCAACACCGATTTGCATGAAAACAAAAAAGAAAATCAAAAAATGAGTAAGATCAAAATGAATAAACATTTTTTTGTGAAAGTTTAAAGACAATGATTTTTTTAAGAGATTTGATATGAAGAAATTATCTGCAAAATTCTTAGTTTTTTCTTATTGCAACTAATTTTTAATAAGAATTTTTATTTATTTGAAGACATTTTACATTTTTTTTTTGCAATTATTGTTAAGAAAAATTTTAAAACATCAAAATGATCTTGTAAATATGGCTCAGGGACCAAATTAGCTATTAACCCTTTGAATTAAGGTGCGACATTATTTTTTTTTGAGAGAAAATTAACAGTTGAGTGATAAAAATGAAATAATTTAATAAATTAAGGACTATTACATGACTTTTGAAAATTAAAAAAATTAAAAAATAATTTTAAACAGAGTTTAGGGACAATTGATGTAATTTACACTTTTAAGTTTTAATGGATAGGCAATGAAGTTTTCTTCCCCGGTTCATCGAATAACCGCCGCCTTTGCATAAGACTCCATCATGTCTTTAGTTTTAAGCCTTTAATACTCCAATTTACAAGTTAGTTTTATTTATTGTTTATTTTTCATATTTTTAAATGTTGAAGCGTGTGGCCTTATAATATATAAGTTTGATCGAGGATAATATGTCAATGCTTGGATGCTAAGAACTATGGATGTGAACCTAGGCTTCCACAGAACCGATTGATTTGAAACTTCAGCCTAGGGATTGCAATAAAATAATACCCGCGGATATTGTTAAATTTATTATTGCTTTATAATTGATATGTTTTATTTTATTATTTGTTTCGTTCTATTATCGATATATAATTTTAAAAATTATTATTACTTTCATGAATGTTAAATGCATCTATCATCGTCTCATCCCATTCCACATTTTGAAATAATTTTTGTCTCTTATCTTTAATTTTTTTCATTCTTTTTAAAATCAAGCAAATATTTAACTATAATTTTTCAAAAAAATATCTAAAAATAAAATATATGATTTTTCTGTATCTCGTTATTATATTTTTACTTTTTTAATAGTTTATATATAAAAACAAATGATAATTTTATATAGTGGAGTGGAACGAGGTAAACAGTTATCATAATTGCTCCATATTCACTATTCAAAAAGAAAATTCACCTCACCCCATCCCGCACCTACTTTTCCAAAAAAAAATAGTTCAATTTGAAATCCATCAAACCGTTCGAATTTTACCATCCCTACATTAGCAGGTGAAAAAAAACATCTAAATAGGATTAGATTCGAATTAAGTTATTGTTTCATTTGAACTCTTGATACCAAAATTTTCAGCAAATTTTCTGGTTGATATTAAAGGTAGAGCTAAACACCATCATATGATATGAAAAAACAATACTAAAAAAATACGAATATAACGTGAATGCATGGATAATATTAATATTTTTCTAAAGCAAATTATTAATTTTGCAAAAGATATATAAGTTTTATTTAGTAATTCTTCGTCGTATCTTATTGAAGGGGACAATCGGGTATTTATATATATTATTATTGCTCATGGACTTGATCCCGCTATTCATGGGACTGACATTCTGAGCAGGTTTTGGGCATGCTGGACACGTATACTGTTTTAGGTCGCCTGCTTGACCTCGCGGTCCTCCACATGCTAATTGAGACTGCAAACTCCCCTCGACACGTGCGAGCTGATGCCGTGAGCTCCCCTTGCTGACTGTATATCTCGCACACATCCATCTAATAGAGCCTAGCTAGACCGCAGGTAAGCGACCCGGATCTTATCTAGATTTCGGGTTGGTGATCATTAGTGTACAATAAGTTTGAATTAATTAAACACGAATATGGTGTAAAGAAATATACGAATACGACACTAAATAAACCCAAAAATGTATTTACATTTTAAGTTTTTACATATCCTGAGAAAACATCCTTAGCAACAGCTGGGAGTGGAGGGAATGTGTGGGAAGCTTTAAACTTTTAAACCAGCAAAAAGATAGGATTATAAGTGTATATTGAAAGAAAGGTAAGAATTGTTCCTTAATCCCTCTCTTTTTCAAACCTACATCATCATTTTCCTTGATATTTTAATTTCAGTAACTCGAATTACAAGTTATTAAATGGGAAACTAAAACGTAATTCCAAGTGCGAAATGGAGGCAATTTATGTCTTTGAATAAATTAGTTTATATTTGCAACTTGCATTATTTTAACATTATAATGGAGAAATCATTCTTTTGCCAGCTTTCAATTCGCCTGGTTTCTTGACCATGAATTCCAGGAAGGATTTGGGGAAAATATATTAAGTTCAGGCATCAGCATAAATTAAGCATCCAAATGATTAGACCCAGCCACATTAGTCAACATTATAGCCTTAAATACACAGATCCCATTGATTTTTTATTGTTTGACTTCTATTTCCTTTCCATGAATTAAGCAGATCGGTGGATTAAATGACAAGCTTCTTAACTGGAATTTGACATGGATTATAGGATAAAGGTTCAAAATACGCGTATTTATAGCTTTATATTTCTAAATCGTCAAAACCCTTTTGGAGATTAATTGATAGTTTGCAAATACTAAGATGGCTATGGAAAGCAGTGGGCATGCAACATCTGATCAGTCAATATTAGAGAATGTATGGGCCAACTTCATTGGTGGAGAGGAAGCTGGTAAAACAAGTACTAGAAATGAAGTGGAATCAACGTCGAAATCATGGGTAGGACTGCCAAGCCTGGATGGGAGAGAGGGTTTGCGAAGGCTACCAAGTCTTGGGAGGTGGATATCAATGGGAGCTAATGCATGGGATGATCTTCTCCATGGGATTATCCCTTTTGGGGAATTAAATCAATCATTTAATGGTGAAACAAGCAAAGACATAAGCCCTCCTCGAGGGTTTGAAGTGACTACTACCTGTATGAGAGCAGAGAAGGTGGCAACGAGACACTACCGAGGAGTGAGGAGGCGGCCTTGGGGAAAGTATGCTGCGGAAATAAGGGACTCGTCGAGGAAAGGAGCTCGTGTTTGGCTTGGGACTTTTGAAACTGCCGAGGAAGCAGCTATGGCATATGACAAAGCTGCCTTGAGAATTAGAGGCCCCAAAGCATATCTCAACTTCCCACTAGAGATGGTGTCTAAGGCTATGGGTACTGACAACACAAAAACCGACATCAACTCTGGAACTTGTCAATATAAAGACCGTGCTTGTACAGGTTTCAAAAGAGAGTGTAGAGAGTGGGAGCAAAACAACGGGTATGTGATGATTGAAGAGCCTAAACTAAAGAGAATGGCAACTGTGGAACAAGTGATTGAGGATGGATATGGTGATGTTTTTGAGTTTCAGGATTTGGGGAGTGATTATTTGGAGAGTTTGCTGTCTTCTTTCTGACAGAAATTGGGGTGATTCATGGTCATACGTTGAACTGCATGCCTTATTTGTTGTCAGGGAGGCAAGTATTATATTAGTATCAGTCTAGGTTTTATTGCCATATACATTCATTACATATGACAAAACAACTGAATTTTCAGTTTCATAATTTCTTTCTTTGACGAATACTGTGATTCTTATTGATTTTTATCAAAAAGTTCGAATCGAATCGAATTTTGCTCACCTTTAAATATAATTGGAATGCTTTTTTAAGAGGATTTTTATACTTAGTTTTAGACCAGTCCTTGGGTTTGATAGCTCACTCAGATTAGTCTGGGTTATGTTTACCAGATTTTGTATTGGGCCAATCCAACAAGCATTTCAATTGAATAATTAAAAATTATTTAAATTTATTTGTATAAAAATTAATATATATTTTTAATTTTTTTATAATATATAAAGAGTGAACCAAGATTTTGAGCTAAGGCGTTCGATCGAATCGAGTGAAAATTTTTTAGTTAATTGAGTTCATGAGTCCTATTTTATCATCTTAACTTGATTTGAAATTTTTTCAAATTGATTCGAATGAAATGAAATTTAAGTCTATTCGAATCGAGTGAAATTTTTCGAGTTAAATTAAAAAACTAAATGTGTCAAATTAAAATATTGTTACAGTATAATTAATTTCATGTTAGAACACAAAGTTGAAACCATATATATTTAAAAACTTTTTCAAAGTAAAATAATAAAAAAATACTTTAATATGATCAACTTGAATCATTAATTAACTTATTTAGATTTTCAAAATTATCATTTTAGAAAATTTTTAAAATTATGACTTTCTTTATATATTTTTTAGAATTTTAAGAATTTTTATTATCTTTTAAAAAATATAAATTTTGAATTTTTTATAAATATTTTGAATTTTAAAAATTATTTTGATTTTTTTATAATTTTTGTTGAGAGAGAGATCAATTTACTCATTTTCAAAGTTAATAGTGACCAAAAGAGTGTTTACACCAATCAGTTATTCGAATTGTAAAATTCAACTCGACTCAAACTCAAAACTCGAATTGATTTATTCGAGTTGACTCGAATAACTCGATTCAATTAACTCGAAATTCAAATTTTTTTTAATCGAACCGAATTTTGTTCACCCCTACTTTAAGTCTAACCAAGCTTGTATGAAAAAATATTAAAGGTTAAATACGTATTTTGGCATTTATACTATTGCTAAATTATAACTTTGATATATGTATTATTTTTTTATCAATTTAGACTTTATATTTTTATTTTGTAATCCCTGTTATTCCACTTATATTTTTCATTAAAAAAAAGTTATATCAACCAATGATATGTTGCCATATGTCAAGAAAAAATAAAAAAAATACCTAAGATTTTTAGATAATATATTAGAAAAACTAAAGGGATCATAAAAAAATCTAACCCAAAAAACCTTAAAACTTAGAAAATTAAAAAAAAAACTAAAAAGTTCATAACCTATTTTAAAAAATTATAAAAAAAATAAATTAATGTAAAAACTCAAAATTCCTTCAAAATATCAAAAATTGCAAAAATATACTAAAATTTCCACACAAAAAAATTCTAATTTTTTTTTAAAAATTATTAATAAAAATTCTAAAATTTTCGTAAGAAAAAAAAACTAAAATTCAGCAAAATTATCCATATATGCTGAAAAAAATCATTTAAGAAACTATACTAAAATTTTGAAATTTACCGATGTTTTTGGAGAGAGAAAAAAATGCGTTCAACTGGGCGCGTTTTCACAGATCTTCCAGAGAAAATGCTCCACATAGAAAATGTGTCCTGCGTGGAGCGTTTTCTCTGGCAGGTCAGTGAAAACGTGCCCGTAAGACGCACTATCACTTTGTTAAAAATTGTTTTTTTTTTAAATTCTTGAGGTTTGAAATTAAAAGTTTGTAGACTCATCTTTTCCCTTGTTCGAGATAAATATTGTTATAGTTTTAAGGTATGTTTGAATTTACGGTGTGTCATGGAGTTGGGTGACTTACGAATTTCATCTGGCATATGAGCATGGAGCCATCAACCGAGAAGCTGGATTGCGTTACAACTCAAGGTCCTAGTTCTCGATGGTTATATAGTCTCTGATTGAAGTGTAACTAGGGCTTCAATTTTATAAAGGTTATGCTATCAAGGGATGGAGCATAAATGAGACCCTAGTTGACAATGGTTATGCGGACACGACAAAGAGTTTCTCATCATCAGGGGAGGAAGCTATTAACCACAAAAACTTAAATACGAAGAAAACAAAATATAAATCCTATTGCATGTTTGGAGACACGAAGAACGTGTCTCGAGACATCAAAAACATTTTTGACCATTTGGCACACTTTTAGGTATATGTCTCAAGACATGATGTATTTTTCTCGAGACACAAAAATCAAACCTAAATTAAGAGAAATAGGTCCAAGGTCTCTCTAAACAATTAACAAATTGTCATGATACATCAAAATATTAAAGCTAAAATAGTTTTTCAAGGGAAGCATGTCTAGAGAATGGCTCCATTGTCTCGAGACATAGTTGTGCAACTTGATACGTTGGCCCAAGATTTGTATTTTGGCCCCATTTTCAAGTACTTCTGACCTCAGACCTTTATATGTGGGCCCTTATTTATTATGTTTACATTCAATTACATTTAACTACTCAATTATCTTCTAAACTCCGTTACATGATTTGTTATTGTTTGCTTGATTGAGTTGTTTTGGCAAAGAATATGACATCTTGCATTCAGATCTGTCGACCGAATCGGGTGTAGGGTGTTACAATTCTTCCTCACTCATGACTTTCATGAGAATGATAATATAAATGTTTATGAAATCCGTTCAAGTGATCATTTGTAAAGCTAATATTCAATATTGAATATGAGATATCAGGTGATGTTGTCATGATGGGGAGTAAATACATGTACTCTTTTTTTCCTTAACTGAGGTTTTACCCATTGGGCTTTCATGCTAAGATTTTTAATGAGGCAGCAGGTTACACGTATTATAGATATGTGTACTCTTTCTTTTACTAAGATTTTTTCCCATAAGATTTTTATCTCAATAAGATTTTAACGAGACACATTATCTATTGACAAACATCCAAGGGAGAGTGTTATAAATATTTGGGTAAACTAAACCAGATGGCGCTGAACTTTGATTAATTTATAATTTTTACCATCAATCTTTTAAAGCTTGCAAAGATGACACTAGTGTTATCGTGTTATTGTGTTATTATAAAAATGTCACTCATTGTTTATTACCGTTACTAAGGTAATGTGCGTCATTTAACGTGCCACAGGCAAATTAAACACGTGACACATTTAACATGCCATGTTAGACGCACGTTACTAAATAGCGGTAGCAAAAGGTTGAGTGGTATTTTTGAAATAATACGATAATGTTAGTGACATCTTTATAAGTTTTAAAAGGTTGGTGGCAAAAATAGTAAATTAATCAAAGTTCAGTGACATCTAGCGTAATTTTCCTTAAATATTTTACTATTATAAAGTGAATATCCTAACGTTGTTTAGGAATAGAGATTTATTTTGTTTATGTCAATAAAATTTTGTTTTCTTATTCTTTATTCTTTTATTTTTTTTTAATTTTATAACATGAATGACATAATTAATCTTATTTTTTATTTTAAATTATTGACTTACAGACACAAATTTTTAAAAAATGTACACCAACCATTGAATCCTTTGACAAGTAAACTTAGGGTAGGTAAATTGTCACATGGATCAAAAGGATTTTGATAAAAGTCTTGCTGCAAATTGACCTTAAACTAGAGGTTTTCTCTTTTACGTTTATTAAATTTATATACTAATATTTTACTTTTACATAGTCAAATCCAAACCAAAATGGCGCACTTAAGTCTTGTACGAGGAAACCAAATAGGCAATCGAGAATTTTACACCTATTGAATTTATTTCAATACAATAAATGTAATAATAAAATAAAATCGAACCCATATTTTCTACCAATTTTATGCTCCTCAAATCGCATTTGTGCTGCTCTTATATAAAGAAAATTTAAATCTATGGATATCGTTAGGCAAACAAAAAATCAAAAGGGAAAATGTAAAACCCAGAAAAAGGAAAATAAAATTAAAATGAAAACCATAACACATATGAATACCCTGCCTTAGGAAACTTTCAAGAACTGGTCTTCTTGTTTAAGTTATCCGATTCTGATCCTTTATTACGGGACTCCCCTGTTGTGCTGCTCTCTGATTCCGATATGGATGCCCCAAATGAAATCATGGTGGAGCTACTACCTGAACCAAGGGTTGTTTCTTCCAATCTTTTTGAGCTTGAATTCGGCCGTAATCTTTGAACCGATGATGGTTCCACCGTAACTTCAGCTGGGAAATTCAGTAAAGCCTTTGAACCACGCATCCTAAAAGCTGCCTTGTCATAAGCCAAAGCAGCAGCTTCAGCTGTTTCGAATGTGCCTAGCCACACCCGTGCCCCTTGTCGAGTGGAGTCACGGATCTCGGCGGCGTATTTGCCCCATGGGCGACGCCTGACTCCCCTGTAATGCTTTTTGGGTGGGGTCCGGGCTGGTTCAAGCGTGGTTTGGTCTGTTGCGGGTACCTGAAACTGAAACTGATGGCAATAGTTATTGAGTGGGAGGGCGTGATGAGCGTTGGCTTCGTCCAAGACCTGGAAGATGAACATGTCTTGTGAATCATTCTCATTAAGTGGGAGATGATGATCAATATTCTGGGACTGGGAGACTTCAACCATGGATTCCTTTCGGACCTTTTCTGCTCTATGGGATGTCATGTTGGTTTGATGAAGCCCTCAAGTTTGTACAAACTGCCTCTAGTCTACACTTGTATTTTATTTAAGAAACTATAATCCTATATATTTTTATCCTTATTTAAAATATGCTGAGATTTGTTCGAAGATACTATCATTCCTTTTTCTTTCCTTAATATTCTAATATAATATATCTTTATACATTAAAAATTTGACATCTGACAAGAAAAGAAGGTTTTTTGGAGAAAAAATTTGCAACATAAACCCTTTCAGCTTTTTTATATTGTTTTCTGCAAGTTATATTTTCATGATAAATTATTTAGTGGTCACCATATTGAATTTTAATTAAATATATATATATATATTCAATAATTAAAATTAAATTAAAAAGTATATATAAAAATAAAATTTTGCATGATATACAATTATAATATTTAAATTTTGAAATATTTTTTTATTTAAATTCAATTTAATATCAATTATAATGTTTTTAAAATTAAAATTATTATGTTTTAATTTTGTAACCATACTATTAATTAAATGTTACAAAACTTTATAAAAATTTTAAAAATTTATTAAATGCAATTTAATTTATACATACAATCAACCGGTGCATCGTAAGATAAAGAAAATATTATGTTTTAATTTTGTAACCATATTATTAGTTAAAAGTTACAAAATTTATTAAAAAATTAAAAAATAATTTAATTAATACATACAATCAATCGATGCATCGCACGAGTAAAAAAACTAGTATATATATAAAATCTAACTCTCTTATCCGTGCAATGCATTGATATATACTAATAAAATATTTTATAAATTTTATTAACAAAATGAGAAATAAATTTCAACATTATATTTCAAAATACTTAATGTCATTTTTAAACTATTTTTTTCTAAAAAAAAATTCTTAAAATAGCTTTTAAAAAGTAGTTTGTTCTAAAAATTACTTGGAAGAAGGTGAGAGAAACTAGAGATTCTACCTTATTTCTTGATTGGAATTTATAAAAAATGAAATTTTACCCTCATATTTTGTAGTTTTTACATGAATTTATTCCATTTCCTTCAAACTATACTAAATCATATCATAGTGAAAATAATTATATAATAAATTTGTAAAATATATAAGTTAAATATGTAAGTTGGGAAAGTGAAAATTATGTCTTGGATTCCTACACTTTTATATATGCACTTACCTTTTAGATTTTATATTAAAAATACGAAAATTTTCCAAAATAATATTTATTATATTGAAGAAATCATGTGTTTTTAATAAATTCACAATTGAGTTGAAATCGATCGATAGATGACATCAATTCAATTAAAATATTAAATAATAACATAAATTGGATACATTTGTTAAGATAATTTTATAACCGATTGAGGTAAGTTCGACATATATATATATTCATGTTCGTTTTTATGATACATGTTTGAGGTTCGTGATTATCTTTCTTAATAATATTATTTCTAAAATTCGAATATATATTTTCTTTTTAAAAGTGAAATATATCCCACCATTAAATGAAACACTTGTTGATCCAACAAAGATATATATCCCTTTTGCCTCTTTGGTGCTTGAAAGAGAGTATAAAAATGGTAAAGCGTGAGGGAAAATGATTGAATGAAATAGTGATATTACGTCATTTGTGTTCATTTTCCAATAGTTTTATATCACATCAGTATTTTCATTCTTAATTCTTGAAAAAAATTAAATTACAATTAAAATCTTAAAATTTAAGATGAAATTATTGATATGTCATAAAACTATTGGAAAGGAATAATATCCTGTTTCATACTATCTTTTCTTAAGGGTGAGATATTTAGTTTTAAATTATTATAGATTTAAGTAAAAAAAAACCAAAAAGAAAACTATTGGTTTTAGCAATATTACGTGGCAGAAAGATTATGAATGTACCAAAAACTTGAAGGGACTTGTCAGAGGCTGAGGGACATGTGCTCTTGTTTGGGAAAAATAGTATAGGATTGTTTGTCTTTAATGAATAATTTTCATTGGATTATGTTGAAAATTGGGAAAGAAAAGCAAAATTAGGTTGGACGTCAATTTTAACACTTCATTTCGTTGAATGTAGCTTTGATTGCGTAAAAACGTGTGCGAACACCTCGAAAAGCTAATGGCTTAAAAAGCTAATGATTCCCACGAAAATTCTACAATTTTGCTCATACCCTAATCACAATCATTAAATTGGAAATTTAACGGTATAAATAATGAGATAATAAAATTTAAAAAAATAAATATAAATATTTTAATAAATAATTTTTTAAAAAAGATTACAGATAAATGAGATTTTAATTTTTTACTAAATGAGTAAATAAATAAGAATACAATATGAAAAAAATTAACGTAAATGTATTAAACATATATTACTTAAAATCTCGAATAAAAAACCTAAAATCCTAAAAAATAAATCGATAAACAAAACTCTAAATCTCATAGGATACTTAGACAAACTCTACGTCTATAAAAAAGTTTAAAATCTACATTTTTTTATTTTTAATTATCAAAAAGAATCTTTTTTATGTCATCAAAATCCATTTTATAATTTAAATTCATAATTTATAATTATTTTTTAATAATATAATTTTAAAATAGGATAGTTAAGTTATTGGAATATCAACATCAAATGAGGAAAGAGGGAAATCAAATCCATCTCCGCCTTGACTTTTCAACCATTGGGTTTTCCTTTTCTTGTACATGTCAATAAAAAACTCTATCCCTTCTTAAATTGTAGCCCACAGTTTCTAGACTATAAGGAATTCCACAAGCCCACGCAATTTTATAATATTACCAAATGAAAACTTTGAATTGCGTTATTGAGTTTTATAAATAATTTTTAAAATATATTCCCTTTTTTAAATTAATTGAAAATATAATAGATTGTAAACTTAATATATTATATTTTTAATAAATGGAGTATGTATAAGAAAAATCAATTGTATTATTTTTTAATTAATTAAAAAATTGATTAAGTAATAATATCATATTATCATTTTTTTAAAACGACTTACATTCCATAAGAATTCTCTTTTACTTAAAAAAGATTAGTACTATAAAAGAGAGTCACCTCCAAATCATTCTACATATTCACAAATTTGGAAATTTAAAAATTCTCTAAAAGAAAGATTTTGCAACCCGAAGCCCTCTCCAAAATTTCAAATTTTTTTTGAAGAAATCTTGATAAATACTATATCAATTTTAAATAAAGTTGTCTTCCTATTTTGTCCAACTAAAGAAAAGAGGTCAAAATTTATTTCTAAACTCGTTTCAAGAGTACTTCACCACAACACTCGAAGCAACTTACATTCATCCAATATAAAGTCTGAATGACCTTTGGATAAAAACTCAATTGAAAAGAATGAAGAATCAAAGTAGTTTTCTTTTTAATCAAGAAATTCATGTATTGTAACTTGTTTGAAGTTAATAAATAAATTTTGTCTCCAAAATTTTTAAAATCAATTTATGACTCAAAATTTGTGTTTACAAATTTTCGGCATGCTCACTGGGACAAACACTACCATTCATCTCTTCTCTTTAAAAGTTAAAGTTCAAAGTTGCAATTGCTTCTAATAAGATAATCACCAACAAACCAACTCGCAAGCCTGCTCAAGCTAATCCCGTAGCTTGTTCGACTTTGTAACCAAGTGCAAATGTCCTTGCTTATCCTATGGCATTAGATAAAAGACGAAAACTCTTTTAGAGTTAATTGGTCAAACTTCTTTAATGCTTAGTGACAATTCACTATATAATACTTCTTCATCAACTCATGACTTGGAAGAAGTTTATGCTCATGGATCAAATGTAGCTCGTCATTATCATTCAAGGGGAAATATAATCAATCAAGCGACAATTCTATTCCAACAACTCTTTCAAAACTAAATTTCGAAGTGATGAATTTCATGACAACTGATACCATTTGGAAGAACAAGTGACGTCTCTAGTAAAAATGGTGAAGAGTCTTATTGCAAGTCTTAAAAAACGATGGCTAGATTACTTTTATGAAGGGAAGGATTCTTGATCTTACCAAGAAAAGGCCAACCAATTAAAGTTTTGATTTTCAAATGTTTTCTTGTAATAAAATAAATTTTAAAATTCCTTAATCAAATATGTAAAATTTATTTTTAAGTGTTACAAACTCAAAAACATGTTTTTAAATGACTTCAACAATTCACAAAAGTTTTTTAAGCATCTCAAAGACATTTCTAAACCATATAAAGCATTTCTCAAGCCAAGTATCGGGACTTAGCCTCCCAAGTACCGATACCTATAAAACAAGTTCTAACAAAGCTTTTGAGAAGAGTACAATATCAAGACTTACGTAACAAGTCTCAAAAATTTGCAATGCAAGTATCTATACCTGTAAAATAGTATAAGCACAAGCCTTTTGAGAGCAGTATATGCTCGAGACTTACCCTCAAGTCTTGAGACTTTTTTTTGTCAAGTCTCGAGGCCTCAATATTTCTAACAATTATTTTCAGCCAAGTCTTGATACCTATCCTTCAAGTACCGAGCGTTAGACCTTGCATATTACATTAAACGCATGAGATTAGTTCTTTTAACGGCTCCAAATGTCCAAAAGTAAGATACACGGTATAAATATAAGTCTATTATAGTGTTATATTGAATTTTGGCCTGATAATTTTATTGAACGGTTAGTAATTAATGTATAAAGACTAAATCACAAAAATCGTTTTATTAGCTAAAAGGCTTAAACATAAATTGTTTAAGGATTTAAATGGAAATTAGGCCATAATATATTAGTATGGACGGTTGGTGCATGGTTTCAACCATTGTTTTGTTAAAAATTAAAGATAATTTAATGAAATTAAGGAATTAATTAAAAGAAACAAAAGTAGAAAGAAAGCGAATTAGTTTCATTCTCATCTTCTCCACCGAATATCACCGTTTAAGGAATAATTGAGAGCTTCAAAAATTCCCTACCATTCGGCCCTTGGATGTAAGTGATTCTAAAATTGATTTTTCATAAATTTTATGTTTTTGAGAACATTGTAGCTCGATTTAGCTAACTCAAGTATTAATTCGTAAAATTGTTAAATTTTATAAAAGTTATCGTTGATGAATTTTGAAGCTTTTGGTGTTTAAATGTTAGCTTTTAAGCTTAAAAATGGAAAAGGGATTAAATTGTAAAGTTTAATTGCTAGTTTAGAGTACAAGGATTAAAACGAAAATAATTTGAAATTAGCATGAAATTTCTATAATTATAGATATTAGAGGGCTGTAGAATGATGTGATTGAAATTAAATTGCAAAATAGGGCTTAAATGTGAAAGATATGATTGTTTCGGTTTTAGGGACTAAATCGAATAAAATGAGAAAGGTTGAGAAAATCATGAAAAGTGAAATTAATATGTCATATACATGGAATGAGATAGTATAAGTGATTGAAATTGATAAATTGAAATAAATTATTGAATAGATCAAGATTTGAATCAATCGGTAGATAATCGAGGAAAAGAGAAAATTACGAATTAGTCCTTGACACCTCGTTTACTATCATTTTTTCCAGGTAAGTTCATATGGTAGCGTTCTATATGCAAATGTAATGTATTTTTTTGAGTTATAAATTTTTGTTGTGTGAACGTATTTTGAATTATATATGAATTGAGATAAAAAGGTGAGAAAATAACTGAATTGTAAAGAAATGAACTAATGTGTTAAATGTGCCTGGATGGACATAAGAAAGGATGAGATACAATTGGCATGTCAATAGGGTTATTTGCACGTTGCACAGGATATGATATGTGATGATACTGAAGTTTAAGGTTCATGACTAGGATGGCCTCAAGATATAGGTACTTGTGTTGGTGTATAAGTTACAAGCATATAGAGATCCTACGTTGGTGTATATCATCTAGAAATTAACTAAATATTAAACCATCACTCTCATCAAGCCCTATTAGTTGGTGTATATCATAGCAGGCTCAGGTAAGTATTCAACTTGATCGCTAAGGTTGATGTTTAACTCTCCCCTATATTCTTCCTTAATCTAACTGTCACTTAGATTAATTGTGAAGAACAATTTGAGCGATTAATCTTGCCACTGACATAAATTTATCTCTAACCTATGTCGACTAGTAACCCATTAACTTTTGATTTACTTCACCACTACTTGAGCGCTTAATTCATAATCAACATCGAATCCATAAATAAATAACTATATGAACAATAATTGAAAGGAGATTAGAAAAGAAAAACCAAAAGAAATTATATATTTTTAATTTCATAATAATAATAATAATAATAATAATAATAATAGAAATGTCATATTTTATGAAAAAATAAAAAATGACTAAAAACATGTTTGGAATGCATATGAACACCTGGTTGTCCTGATTCAAATGTATTTGGACAATAAGGTGTCTTGGTTCATTCGATTGTCAAATAATAGTTTTATTAAATTTATAATTTTTAAATTTTTAGATTTTATATACTTCAAATTTAAAATAATAATATAAAAATCCAATATATTATAAAAATTATATATACAAATACTAAAAAAGTATGTTTAGAATAAATTTGAACAAATATTTATTTATATTTAGATGAATCTGGACAATTATTCTTATGTGAAAAAAAGTATATATATAAAGGAATGATTTACTTATGCTCATGTAAAAAATTACTGAAGAATATAAAATCATTTATGATTTAAATAACATAAATTGGTTTAAGTGAATTTTCTTCATATTTTATAAAGAGATAAAGCATTTATGTCTCAAGATTTGATAACTTTTCTCAATCTAATTTTGAAAAAATTGTATTCTATTAAAATACATATGACAATTGAATCGGGCGGACAGATTTTCGTTATCCAACCCGTGTGAAGCTTGATTAATCTACTCCAATCTTGACTCTTTAAAAAAATCCATTCAAACTCAAAATTTAATAGAAGATTCAACTTCGACTCGAGCCGATCTGAATTTAATTTAATTGTTTTATTTTGAAGCAAATAAGTTCTTTTTAGTTTAGACTTAAAACTTAATATCTATCTATCTATCTATCTATCTATCTATCTATATATATATATTTAAATATATTGTCCACATGTCAAAATATGATACTTTTATGTGTCTTCATGATATTGGTCATAATTGTCACGTAAATGTATTTTAATGGTATTAGTCAAGTACATAAAGAATATACTAAGTTAACTTACGATTTCTAAATTTAAGTACCAATTACATCTATCAGAAATAGTTGAAGTACCAATTAAACATTTCAAAAGTGATTTTTAAGTCAAAAATACTTTTAAAGCCATAATCAATGTTAAACAGATAAAGTCAAAAGTACTTTTAAAATAAGCTTTTAAACCTAAAGCAAAAAAACTTTTCTTTTTAACTTTTACATTTTGGAAAAACATTTTTTTAAGTCAAATGACACTTTTAACTCATATTTATAATTCAATGTATTTTATGTAATATTTGTATTAGGTATATAATTATTTTCCTATTAAAATTTATTTCAAATATATAACATTATATATTTAAATTAGTAATGGTTATATTTTAATAATATTTAAAATAAAAACTATATATTCAAATTAAATTTTACAAATAATTAATATTAATTGCTTACAAAATTTAAAATTTATATTTCATATTAATAATGAGTTATAATAAATTATTTTTTATATTTTATTATAATATTATAATATCAACGAATTTGAATATTATTTAAATACATATTTTCACTTTGTACTATCATGTGTAAAATGAATATTTTATTTATCAAAAATATTTTTTGACAATACTTTTCAAAAATAATAAGAAAGTGATACTAAATACAAATTACGAAATTTAAGTATGTCTACTTCCATTAATTTTTTTTGTGAATTATATTATTCCTTTTTAAATTTTAAAAAAATGAGATTAAATTATATATTTTTTAAAGAATTAAAATGTAAATTTATTATTAATTTATATAATTATAATTTTTAAAATTATTTCATTATTTTTGAAGATTAAATATATATTATTAATTTATAATTTTATAAATGTTGAAGCGTGGCATATTAGCTCTACAAATGAAGACTAAGCAATTTGTTTCTTACAAAATTATAATGATCATCATTAGTCCCTGTGGCCTCTCCCTTCCCCAACACTTAAAACAAAGTAATTAAGAGTGGCACCAAACCCACTTTACTCACCTGTTTGTAACCATATCCTTGCACTTCAAGACAAGAAACCCCACCCTGCAATGATTCCATTCCATATCCGATACGCTAATGGTTAAAGTTGGGTGAAGGGATTGTAGCAGGTTGTTAAAAACCCCCCTCCCTCAGCCTCCATTTTCTTCATTGGAACAAGCTCTAAGGTCCCAGCACTGAGATAATGAGCACCGCAAGGTTCATCAAGTGCGTCACCGTTGGGGATGGAGCTGTGGGAAAGACTTGCATGCTAATCTCCTATACCAGCAATACTTTCCCCACCGTAATATCAACCAACATTTCATGGATGTTATGTTATGTGATGTGGTGGATTTTCTCATCAAATGTGATAATAATGCAATGCCTTTTCCTTCTTTCTTTTTTTGTAGGATTATGTTCCAACAGTTTTTGACAACTTCAGCGCCAATGTGGTGGTGGACGGCAGCACGGTCAACCTCGGTTTATGGGACACTGCCGGTAAGTAACTTAATGGAAATCCCAGATTTCCATCATTTATGTTAAAAGTCACTCATCATTGAAAGCAATGGTGTAATTTTGTGAATCGCAGGGCAGGAAGATTACAACAGGCTAAGACCTTTGAGTTACAGAGGAGCTGATGTGTTTTTGCTTGCGTTTTCCCTCATTAGCAAGGCCAGTTATGAAAACGTCTACAAAAAGGTCAATTTTGCTTCCATGCTTCTATTCTTACAGTTATCTGCTTTGTGTTCCCTTGACAAAACTACCCAATTGTTGACTAACAGTGGATTCCCGAGCTAAGACATTATGCTCCTAATGTCCCTGTTGTGCTGGTTGGAACCAAACTAGGTACGTTCCCTGTTGTGCTTGTCGCTACAAGTATATTCTTGGGCACCTAACCCTGAATTTCAGGGTATTTGGTTACACATAAGCATCTTCTTTCATTTTTCCTGGAATGTATGGTTACCATCCATGTTTTACGTTAGACTCCAACTAACTGCAGATTTGCGAGATGACAAACAGTTCTTGAGTGATCATCCAGGAGCAATGGCAATAACAACTTCCCAAGTAAGTTAATATCAACTATTGGGGGACTCAAGTGTTCCCGAGCATGAGTAGGAGGATACGATCCTCCTATACTTACACTGAAGTTCAAGTATACATAATTTAATGGAAACCGTATGAACAGGGGGAGGAACTAAAGAAAATTATAGGAGCAGTCAGTTACATTGAATGTAGTTCCAAAACCCAGCAGGTAATAATAGTTTCCTAAGTAATGTGTAGAGTTATTGCAAATGTTTAATATTTGCATTTGGTGTTGAATGTTCAGAATGTGAAGGCTGTTTTCGATACTGCAATCAAGGTAGCATTGAGGCCACCAAAGCCAAAGAGAAGGCCTCGCAATAAAAGATCATGTGTTTTCCTTTGAGTCTCAATCAACATTACACTCGATTGAAGAAAATATATTTTCTGCTATACCTTTTATCTCTCTCTTTTTTTTACTTAAATTCCATATGAATATAAAGGATATCCATTAAAAAATGCTGTGATCGATTACTGAAAGAAATAGTTTTTTGTTTTTATTTTTGTAATCATCTTTGTGATAGCTATATTTTGAAATGGAAGGACCTCTTTGTAATTTTCTGAGCAATAGTTTAGATTAAAGTTCAATGGAGTACTCCAACTGTTTGCACTCTTTGTTCAATTTTATCAAAACTTTACTGGGTAAAATGGAAAAGAAAAGAAAAGACCCTGGATTATTGATGCCATCGACTTTATTACAATTAACTCCTCTTTTTAAAATCAAACCAAGCAATGATCATTGGATTGGCCTAGCCAATGCAAAGCAGGAATCTGGGTTAACTGACATCAACAGCTCAAGTACAGCAATCTCATTAGGAAGTTGGATTTTAAGACGAGGTTCAATTAAACCTGCTTGCAATCATAACATGAAAATACTAGCACAAGCCAACAAGCAACAGGGTTAATTTGGGAGTCGTAATACATGACAAATGTAAGTTCTTACCAGGGGGAAGTTTTTCCCACCATATAGCTCTTTTGTTAAGGGATTAACAGCCCAGTGATTGACACCCACCCGACTTGTAGGTTGGAACCCAACTATTTTTCCTTCAGTTGATAAAACCACGTAGATGATACCAACCAAAGGTAGAAGCAATCAAATTAGAAATATAGGCTGCACTGCCATGGCAAGCTTGATTCTTTTAAATTTCTGATCATATTTATATGCTAACAAGTACCAAACCATGCAAAAACGCTTTAATTGAGATTCAAATCCAGGATTGCAACCAATTTTGCTGTTATGGTTGCCAGCTAAATCAATTTAAATAGACACCAGATTAAGCGTGTCAAGAACTAAAATCAACTTAAGTTTAATTTATAAAAAAAAATTAGGTAAATATTGATATGTTTAGAATAAAATATTTAATATTTCGATAAGATATTACTTAAAAAAAAATTAAAATAATCAAAACATATTTTGAAATTTGATATACAATATTTGAAAAAATTTTATTTTAGTATTTCTTTAAAAAGTTTGACTCTTATTTAAACACAATCGAAAATGTTAAATTTTTATTTCACCTTTTAAAAGATTTAATTTTTATTTGAATATTTTTTATAAATGTTAAATTTTTATATGATAAATTTAAAATACTTGGATTTTATATGAGGAACTCCTAAAAAATTGGGTCACAAATTTAGCATTTGATTTTTTTTACTTCACAATAACTTATCCTGTATTTGAGCATTAATTATATCATAATAATTATTAGGTTTAAATTAATTTAAATTTTTTTTTATCACGAATAGTATCTAATTTATACTACGATATCTAAATTAATACTTAAATTATATTTTTTTTTATATTGATACCTAATTTTTTTATCACAAAGTTGTATCTAAATATACTCTGTTACTTAAATTATACTCCATCCCAAATTACTTCACCGTCAAAAATAATATGCCAATTATTTTTGTAATATGTGATGCATTTAGATTAAAATTAAATTAAAATAATATAATTAAATTAAAAAAATTCAATTTTTTACACAGACCAATTTCTAGCACCACCTCTTCATTCATCAGTCGAGACAATTGCATTAAAATCACCCCAATGACCCAAGGTTCATTGTCAGGAGGGGCTATAGCTTAACAGTTGGTTCCATACCATCGCCCTCTTTTTTGGGTTAGGGCTCGCATAAACCATGGTAACATAACATGAAAATTTATGACAGTCAGACTTGCAAATTATATGAATAAATTGATTGCTTACTTGAATAATATTCACATCCAGTTCCTTTCGTAAAATCCAAATCTAGCCAGAGAAACCTTTCGCTTCAACTTGGAAAGAGTTATCGAAACCAGACTTCCGAATGAAATTGTCCGCCTTCATACCACTTATCATTGTTTCAAACAAAGCGACAAGACAAGGATTATAATGTTTCATAAAAAAATTTAAAATATTTGCCAAATTGTGAGCTATTTGCTTCTTGGCAATTCCATAAAAAGAAATGGGACATAATTAAATAGAAGGAGAATTAGAACAGTAGAGCTGGTCATCGTCTTTCTTCTCTTCAATCATGCCATCTGAAATTGACAGCAACTTATCCTCCGAATTAGCTTCAAATCCCGAAATATTATCATGGTTATCTAACTCACGAGTCACTGAATCAACCCAGTCAGATAAGAACGCCCCTGAAGGGTTTGGCACGGCTTTGTTTTTTCCACAGCTTAAAACCCTTCTTGGTTATCTCATGCATGGACGTGCCCAACTTCTTCGTTGCATGCATGGGGGTTTTTGAAGAAGAAGCCAACAAATGACTTTCATGATTAGGCAGGCCCACTACCACATTATTATCCTCAATAGTTACCACTTTATGACTTGATTCTGGTAAAGTATGTGCACAAATTGTAATTGGTTTAAACCCAGGTGAGACCCGCCGCCCAATTTCCTTATTTTCTCCTTCACCCACTTGCATAAGTCTACCTTCCTCGCTTAAAAATTCTGGTTCTTTCTTTTTATCCTTTATGGCTGGCCCACCGTTGACGTTCCTTCCATTTGAAAACCTCATCAAACCCCCCAAGGCTGATTCTTTGTGAAAATCCCGCCGTGATTCTTTCCCTGTTTGATTATCCATATTTTCCCGTTGGAAATTGACAATTTCCTGCGCAGATTCAGCTGCGCAAATTTGGAAGCGTGAATTGCTTGCTCCCTCATTCGTCAGTTGTTTTTTCTTTCCTTCCATACTAGACTTTCCTGCATTAGTGGGTCTCCTTCTACGCATCAAACCCACTTTACTCACCTGTTTGTAGCCATATCCTTGCACTTAAATACAAGAAACCCTTCCCTGCAATCAGTCCATTCCATATCCGATACGCTAATGGTTAAAGTTGGGTGATGGGATTGTAGCAGGTTGTTAACCCCCCCCCCCCCCTCAGCCTCCATTTTCTTCATTGGATCAAGGTCTAAGGTCCCAGCACTGAGATAATGAGCACCGCAAGGTTCATCAAGTGCGTCACCGTTGGGGATGGAGCTGTGGGAAAGACTTGCATGCTTATCTCCTATACCAGCAATACTTTTCCCACCGTAATATCAACCAACATTTCATGGATGTTATGTTATGTGATGTGATGGATTTTCTCATCAAATGTGATAATAATGCAATGCGTTTTCCTTCCTTCTTTTTTTGTAGGATTATGTTCCAACAGTTTTTGACAACTTTAGGGCCTATGTGGTGGTGGACGGCAGCACGGTCAACCTGGCTTTATGGGACACTGCCGGTAAGTAACTTAATGGAAATCCCAGATTTCCATCATTTATGTTAAAAGTCACTCATCATTGAAAGCAATGGTGTAATTTTGTGAATTGCAGGGCAGGAAGATTACGACAGGCTAAGACCTTTGAGTTACGGAGGAACTGATGTATTTTTGCTTGCGTTTTCCCTCCTTAGCAAGGCCAGCTATGAAAACGTCTACAAAAAGGTCAATTTTGCTTCCATGCCTCTATTCTTACAGTTATCTGCTTTGTGTTCCCTTGACAAAACTACCCAATTGTTGACTAACAGTGGATTCCCGAGCTAAGACATTATGCTCCTAATGTCCCTGTTGTGCTGGTTGGAACCAAACTAGGTACGTTCCCTGTTGTGCTTGTCGCTACAAGTATATTCTTGGGCACCTAACCCTGAATTTCAGGGTATTTGGTTACACATAAGCATCTTCTTTCATTTTTCCTGGAATGTATGGTTACCATCCATGTTTTACGTTAGACTCCAACTAACTGCAGATTTGCGAGATGACAAACAGTTCTTGAGTGATCATCCAGGAGCAATGGCAATAACAACTTCCCAAGTAAGTTAATATCAACTATTGGGGGACTCAAGTGTTCCCGAGCATGAGTAGGAGGATACGATCCTCCTATACTTACACTGAAGTTCAAGTATACATAATTTAATGGAAACCGTATGAACAGGGGGAGGAACTAAAGAAAATTATAGGAGCAGTCAGTTACATTGAATGTAGTTCCAAAACCCAGCAGGTAATAATAGTTTCCTAAGTAATGTGTAGAGTTATTGCAAATGTTTAATATTTGCATTTGGTGTTGAATGTTCAGAATGTGAAGGCTGTTTTCGATACTGCAATCAAGGTAGCATTGAGGCCACCAAAGCCAAAGAGAAGGCCTCGCAATAAAAGATCATGTGTTTTCCTTTGAGTCTCAATCAACATTACACTCGATTGAAGAAAATATATTTTCTGCTATACCTTTTATCTCTCTCTTTTTTTTACTTAAATTCCATATGAATATAAAGGATATCCATTAAAAAATGCTGTGATCGATTACTGAAAGAAATAGTTTTTTGTTTTTATTTTTGTAATCATCTTTGTGATAGCTATATTTTGAAATGGAAGGACCTCTTTGTAATTTTCTGAGCAATAGTTTAGATTAAAGTTCAATGGAGTACTCCAACTGTTTGCACTCTTTGTTCAATTTTATCAAAACTTTACTGGGTAAAATGGAAAAGAAAAGAAAAGACCCTGGATTATTGATGCCATCGACTTTATTACAATTAACTCCTCTTTTTAAAATCAAACCAAGCAATGATCATTGGATTGGCCTAGCCAATGCAAAGCAGGAATCTGGGTTAACTGACATCAACAGCTCAAGTACAGCAATCTCATTAGGAAGTTGGATTTTAAGACGAGGTTCAATTAAACCTGCTTGCAATCATAACATGAAAATACTAGCACAAGCCAACAAGCAACAGGGTTAATTTGGGAGTCGTAATACATGACAAATGTAAGTTCTTACCAGGGGGAAGTTTTTTCCCACCATATAGCTCTTTTGTTAAGGGATTAACAGCCCAGTGATTGACACCCACCCGACTTGTAGGTTGGAACCCAACTATTTTTCCTTCAGTTGATAAAACCACGTAGATGATACCAACCAAAGGTAGAAGCAATCAAATTAGAAATATAGGCTGCACTGCCATGGCAAGCTTGATTCTTTTAAATTTCTGATCATATTTATATGCTAACAAGTACCAAACCATGCAAAAACGCTTTAATTGAGATTCAAATCCAGGATTGCAACCAATTTTGCTGTTATGGTTGCCAGCTAAATCAATTTAAATAGACACCAGATTAAGCGTGTCAAGAACTAAAATCAACTTAAGTTTAATTTATAAAAAAAATTAGGTAAATATTGATATGTTTAGAATAAAATATTTAATATTTCGATAAGATATTACTTAAAAAAAAATTAAAATAATCAAAACATATTTTGAAATTTGATATACAATATTTGAAAAAATTTTATTTTAGTATTTCTTTAAAAAGTTTGACTCTTATTTAAACACAATCGAAAATGTTAAATTTTTATTTCACCTTTTAAAAGATTTAATTTTTATTTGAATATTTTTTATAAATGTTAAATTTTTATATGATAAATTTAAAATACTTGGATTTTATATGAGGAACTCCTAAAAAATTGGGTCACAAATTTAGCATTTGATTTTTTTTACTTCACAATAACTTATCCTGTATTTGAGCATTAATTATATCATAATAATTATTAGGTTTAAATTAATTTAAATTTTTTTTTATCACGAATAGTATCTAATTTATACTACGATATCTAAATTAATACTTAAATTATATTTTTTTTTATATTGATACCTAATTTTTTTATCACAAAGTTGTATCTAAATATACTCTGTTACTTAAATTATACTCCATCCCAAATTACTTCACCGTCAAAAATAATATGCCAATTATTTTTGTAATATGTGATGCATTTAGATTAAAATTAAATTAAAATAATATAATTAAATTAAAAAAATTCAATTTTTTTACACAGACCAATTTCTAGCACCACCTCTTCATTCATCAGTCGAGACAATTGCATTAAAATCACCCCAATGACCCAAGGTTCATTGTCAGGAGGGGCTATAGCTTAACAGTTGGTTCCATACCATCGCCCTCTTTTTTGGGTTAGGGCTCGCATAAACCATGGTAACATAACATGAAAATTTATGACAGTCAGACTTGCAAATTATATGAATAAATTGATTGCTTACTTGAATAATATTCACATCCAGTTCCTTTCGTAAAATCCAAATCTAGCCAGAGAAACCTTTCGCTTCAACTTGGAAAGAGTTATCGAAACCAGACTTCCGAATGAAATTGTCCGCCTTCATACCACTTATCATTGTTTCAAACAAAGCGACAAGACAAGGATTATAATGTTTCATAAAAAAATTTAAAATATTTGCCAAATTGTGAGCTATTTGCTTCTTGGCAATTCCATAAAAAGAAATGGGACATAATTAAATAGAAGGAGAATTAGAACAGTAGAGCTGGTCATCGTCTTTCTTCTCTTCAATCATGCCATCTGAAATTGACAGCAACTTATCCTCCGAATTAGCTTCAAATCCCGAAATATTATCATGGTTATCTAACTCACGAGTCACTGAATCAACCCAGTCAGATAAGAACGCCCCTGAAGGGTTTGGCACGGCTTTGTTTTTTCCACAGCTTAAAACCCTTCTTGGTTATCTCATGCATGGACGTGCCCAACTTCTTCGTTGCATGCATGGGGGTTTTTGAAGAAGAAGCCAACAAATGACTTTCATGATTAGGCAGGCCCACTACCACATTATTATCCTCAATAGTTACCACTTTATGACTTGATTCTGGTAAAGTATGTGCACAAATTGTAATTGGTTTAAACCCAGGTGAGACCCGCCGCCCAATTTCCTTATTTTCTCCTTCACCCACTTGCATAAGTCTACCTTCCTCGCTTAAAAATTCTGGTTCTTTCTTTTTATCCTTTATGGCTGGCCCACCGTTGACGTTCCTTCCATTTGAAAACCTCATCAAACCCCCAAGGCTGATTCTTTGTGAAAATCCCGCCGTGATTCTTTCCCTGTTTGATTATCCATATTTTCCCGTTGGAAATTGACAATTTCCTGCGCAGATTCAGCTGCGCAAATTTGGAAGCGTGAATTGCTTGCTCCCTCATTCGTCAGTTGTTTTTTCTTTCCTTCCATACTAGACTTTCCTGCATTAGTGGGTCTCCTTCTACGCATCAAACCCACTTTACTCACCTGTTTGTAGCCATATCCTTGCACTTAAATACAAGAAACCCTTCCCTGCAATCAGTCCATTCCATATCCGATACGCTAATGGTTAAAGTTGGGTGATGGGATTGTAGCAGGTTGTTAACCCCCCCCCCCCCCTCAGCCTCCATTTTCTTCATTGGATCAAGGTCTAAGGTCCCAGCACTGAGATAATGAGCACCGCAAGGTTCATCAAGTGCGTCACCGTTGGGGATGGAGCTGTGGGAAAGACTTGCATGCTTATCTCCTATACCAGCAATACTTTTCCCACCGTAATATCAACCAACATTTCATGGATGTTATGTTATGTGATGTGATGGATTTTCTCATCAAATGTGATAATAATGCAATGCGTTTTCCTTCCTTCTTTTTTTGTAGGATTATGTTCCAACAGTTTTTGACAACTTTAGGGCCTATGTGGTGGTGGACGGCAGCACGGTCAACCTGGCTTTATGGGACACTGCCGGTAAGTAACTTAATGGAAATCCCAGATTTCCATCATTTATGTTAAAAGTCACTCATCATTGAAAGCAATGGTGTAATTTTGTGAATTGCAGGGCAGGAAGATTACGACAGGCTAAGACCTTTGAGTTACGGAGGAACTGATGTATTTTTGCTTGCGTTTTCCCTCCTTAGCAAGGCCAGCTATGAAAACGTCTACAAAAAGGTCAATTTTGCTTCCATGCCTCTATTCTTACAGTTATCTGCTTTGTGTTCCCTTGACAAAACTACCCAATTGTTGACTAACAGTGGATTCCCGAGCTAAGACATTATGCTCCTAATGTCCCTGTTGTGCTGGTTGGAACCAAACTAGGTAAGTTCCCTGTTGTGCTTGTTGCTACATGTATATTCTTGGGCACCTAACCCTGAATTTCAGGGTATTTGGTTACACATAAGCATCTTATTTCATTTTTCCTGGAATGTATGGTTACCATCCATGTTTTACGTTAGACTCCAACTAACTGCAGATTTGCGAGATGACAAACAGTTCTTGAGTGATCATCCAGAAGCAATGGCAATAACAACTTCCCAAGTAAGTTAATATCAACTATTGGGGGACTCAAGTGTTCCCGAGCATGAGAAGGAGGATACGATCCTCCTATACTTACACTGAAGTTCAAGTATACATAGTTTAATGGAAACTGTATGAACAGGGGGAGGAACTAAAGAAAATTATTGGAGCAGTCAGTTACATTGAATGTAGTTCCAAAACCCAGCAGGTAATAATATTTTCCTAAGTAATGTGTAGAGTTATTGCAAATGTTTAATATTTGCATTTGGTGTTGAATGTTCAGAATGTGAAGGCTGTTTTCGATACTGCAATCAAGGTAGCATTGAGGCCACCAAAGCCAAAGAGAAGGCCTCACAAGAAAAGATCATGTGCTTTCCTTTGAGTCTCAGTCAACATTACACTCGATTGAAGAAAATATATTTTCTGCTATACCTTTTATCTCTCTTTTTTTTTTTTGCTTAAATTCCATATGAATATAAAGGATATACATTAAAAATGCTGTGATCGATCACTGAAAGAAATAGTTTTTTGTTTTTATGTTTATAATCATCTTTGTGATAGCTATGTTTTGAAATGGAAGGACCTCTTTGTAATTTTCTGAGCAATAGTTTAGATTAAAGTTCAATGTTGTACTCCAACTGTTTGAAATCTTTGTTCAATCTTATCAAAACTTTACTTGGGAGAATGGAAAAGATAAAAAAAAAAATAAAGATTACTAGTTGAGTATTTAGTATTTGGTAGTGTATTTTTTTTATTTAACAAGTAATCTTAAAAATTTAACATTTGTTTTTTTTAATATCAATTTTTTAAATATTTTTTCTATATCTTTATAACATATTTATTAACTCAACTTTACTTGTGGAGTCTAAAACTTCACCCAAATATTTTTTTCCAACTAAACCTTAATTTTAAACATATTTTACTTAAGGGTAAACTATCAAAATAGTCATTTTTATTTTTTTCAAATTACATTTTAGTCACTTTTGTTTGAAATGTTACATTTTAATCGCATATATTATCGTTTTGTTACGAAATGGTCACTCTGTCATTAAGATCAGTTAACTTCGAAATGGCAATTTGATGTGGCAGTTAAAATGTGTTTAAAATGCCAACATGGATATCTAGTAAGGATGAGAAAAGTTAAAAAAATTTTATGAAAATAAAATACAAAATTTGTCCTAAAATCCAAATCATTCACGTTGGACAATTATAATTTTGTATTCTATTTTCATAAAAAATAAATAAAATTTAACTTTTCACATTCCAATTGAGCATCCACATTGGCATTTAAAATGCATTTTCACTGCCACGTGAAATTGTTGTTTAGGAGGTAACATATCATAACAGTAAAATGACCATTTCGTAACAAAATGATAGCATGAGTAATTAAAAGATAACTAGAATGTAACCCGACACAAATAAAAGTGACTAAAAATATTTTAATTTAAATTTTTTTGAAAAAGTAAATCATCATGTATGGTAAGATGATGGAAAAGTGATTGATAAAGACAAGTATATACTTAATTGATTGAGAAAGCATGAAGGACAATTGACAACCAACGTGAAGTGAACTAGTCAAATTTTGCAGATATGATCAAAGGAGACAAAAACAGAAAGTGAGATAGGAGAAGAAGAAGAAGAAGAAGAAAGAACATGTAGTTTGATAATGTACGCTTCATTCTAGGTAGGCCGTTCATAAAACAAAACGGTTAAAGAATTTAAGATTTTAATAACAGAAATGGATTAATTGATTATTATATGTTATTTTTAAAAATATATTCTTAAGAGATTATATGTGATTATGTTAGTTGGTTTTATAATTTAAAGAAAACAGAAAACTTGAAAAATAAAAACAGTAGTAAACGGAAAAGTTGCAAGGGACAGCTATTTTGAATGTGTAAATTGTTACAAACCTAACCTTTTACCCTCCAAAATGACGTGAAGAGAACAAAAGGGTTAAAATTGGGTAAACCCAGCCAGCATTTGCATCAGGCGTTTGGCTGTTTCATTCTTTGCTCTTCAGTTCCCAAACCCAGACAGATTCTAAAACAAAAAATGCCAACCTTAACATGTAAGTAATTTGCCCAAATAACAACCAAAACACCAAAATTAAAGCGTGTTTCTCCTTTCTGTTTTTATCTTCATTTTTAAATACTTTGTTTTCATTTGAAGACAACATCCAAGGACAAAAGAGAACACGAGAAAGAGAAAGAGAAAAAGCAATGGGAGCTTACAGAACTGAGGATGACTATGATTACTTGTTTAAGGTTGTCCTCATCGGTGACTCTGGGGTTGGGAAATCCAACCTTTTGTCTAGATTTACGAAAAACGAGTTTAGCCTTGAATCCAAGTCTACTATTGGGGTTGAGTTTGCCACTCGTAGCATTACTATCGAGGATAAGGTTGTCAAAGCTCAGATTTGGGACACCGCTGGCCAAGAAAGGTTTCTTCTTTCTTTCCATTTCATTTTTTTTTTCCTTCCAGCAGATCATGATCTGGGTTTTATTTTTATTTTTATTGGTTTCTTGCAAAATGGGTAATTTCTTTTCCTTTCTTTTGGATAAAGATATCGTGCAATCACCAGTGCATACTACCGTGGGGCAGTTGGTGCTTTACTAGTCTACGATGCCACCCGTCATGTTACCTTTGAGAACATAGAAAGGTGGCTCAAGGAACTTAGAGATCACACCGATGGAAACATCGTGATTATGCTGCTTGGGAACAAGTCGGACTTGCGTCACTTGCGAGCAGTTTTGACCGAAGATGCCAAAGATTTCGCCGAAAAAGAGAAAACCTATTTCATGGAAACATCCGCACTGGAGTCTGTCAATGTTGAGACTGCATTCACTGAAGTGCTGACCCAGATTTTTCATGTTGTACGCAAGAAAGCTCTTGAAGGTGGAAACAACCAAGCAACTTTGCCAAAAGGCCGAATGATCAATGTCGGTTCGAAACATGATGTATCGGCCATGAAGAAAGGTGGATGTTGCTCGACTTAAGGCCGGGCTTTGAAATTGAATGCCCTTTTGTTCATACAAGCTTCGACAATATATAAACCAGTTGACATTGTGGTTTGGATAATGTCAAATACAAACTAGTCTATGTTAGCTTGAGCTCTAGGACTTTAATGGTTTTCTGTTTCTTTTTTTTTGTTAAATGACATGCTTTGCTAAGACCTAAACCCATCTTAATTTATATAAAGTTACAGCTTGTTTAGGATTTTGATGGTAATCCAAAACTAATATACGATCTGACCCTGTAATGCAAAAGTTATATCGTAATTTACATATATAATGAAAGCTCCATATGGTACCTTGCTTGGTCACTAGATGTCAGGTTGCTAGAACTGTTAACTTATATCAACAGAAGGGTTAAAAAAAACTTGCCATCACTGTTTTTCACTAATTGCAAATAAATAAATGCATCGTCCATTCAAATTCAATAAATAATTTATTTTTACGAATAAATTTTTTAAAATAATTCAATAAAGTTTTAACTTTTTATAGAAGTCTTTAAATATCTTTTTTACACATTTAAGCTCAATTTAAAAAAAATTAGGTAAATATTGATATGTTTAGAATAAAATATGCTTAAAAATAAAATAAAGTAATCAAAACATAATTTGGAACTTGATATATATTATTTGAAAAACTTTTATTTGAGTATTTTTTTAAAAAAGTTTGATCCTTATTTGAGTACAGTAAAAAATATTAAATTTTTATTTGACCATTTTGAAAAATTTGATTTTCATTTGAGTATTTTTTTTTTATAAATGTTAAATTTTTATATGACCAATTTAAAAAATTATATCACAATTTTAGCATTTAACCTTTTTTTTTTACTTCGCTTCAAGCGAAGTCAATACCTTATGTGCATGTGAGCAAATACATACTAGATTAATTATATCATAATATTATTAGGTTTAAATCAACTTAAAAAAAATTTTGGTCACAAGTAGGGTATTATTTAATTTATACTACGTTATCCAGAATAGTACTTAAATTATACATTTTTTTCTAAGTTGATACCTAATTTTTTTTATCACAAGTGGTATTTAAATATACTCTATTACTTAAATTATACTCCATCTCAAATTACTCCGCTGTCAAAAATAATATGCCAAGTATTTTGTAATACGTGGTACATTTAGATTAAAATTAAATTAAATTAAATTATTAAATAATTAAATTAAAAAATTTCAATTTTTTTACACTCTGTAACAAAAATGTAAAATCCTCCATTTTGTACCCATTTCATGCCCAACGAAGTTGGTTTTAAATGGTGCCTTAAAACACCCCACAAAGCCTGCACAAAACTCTTCAAAATGCTTACCAGTTCATCACATTCAATCAATTCTAATTTACCAAATGCAACATATCCAAAATTTGACATCAAAATTTACCAAAACTACTTGTTGAAATTCAAATCATCATAATTTCATTATCAATATGCATCAAAACATACCAATACTTCAACATCATGCCAAAACCTTTCATTCAACCATTTTCAAATCAACAAACTTTCATACATCAATATGAACCTTAAACATACCATTTCTAACATGTAGCTTTCTCAACCATTCACCATTGTACAATCATTCCACACTATCATCATAGTCATGTCAAATGACTACCAGATTTTGCCATTCAAGTGATGCATGAACATTTACAAACTACCAAACCAAAACAAAGCATTCAACAATGTTCAAATCAAAAACTACAACCAACGTAAATACATATATTAACCCTACGTACATGTCACAAAACCAAGGTTAATATGAACCAATTGACTACCGAAGTGATAGTGGAAGAATGTGATCTTCAAGTTGATCCGACCAACGAGTTTCTCAAACCGACAATCTACAAAAATGAAAATAATTGGGTAAGCATTCCGAATGCTTAGTAAGTTCATGGATATTAAACAATAAACTTACCTCAATTTACAATTATACATTTCCAACTAAATAACTTGATACAGTAATGCCCGACATAACATTTCACAATTGTAAGATGAGTTCATCATATAATCGAGTCATGTAACAATTCCACATTTATTATACTATTCAATTTAGTACCATATACATAAGTTACACAATTCAACATCATTTGCATCATCTTATTTTCATATAACCATTTGAACATTGAACTAGTAACAATCTGCTGTCATTTCTCTTCTTTATTAATCATTTAGTCCGATTAATTATAATAAACAGAGTCAAATACATGAGTAATCACACCACATTAACTACATCACACTAAGGCATCGAAGTGCAAAGCCCGTAAGCAACATGTTATCGTATACAATACATCCCTCCACCACACCAGGATCTCCGTAGAGACATAACTTGAAATTCTGCAACAAATACTAGATTCCGGTATAATAAGTAATATCTCTGTATCATCACATATATCTCGTACAACGCGCAAATAATCCTTTAATGCATTTACTTGAGCACATTTAAAACATTTAACCATTTCTTTGCATTTCTGTCCTTATCTCACCTTTTCATACCAATTTGTAAACAATTCAAATACATACACACATCCACAAATTATAATTTAAATATATACAACAATTAAATATAACTATACCATATGAAGTTGCCTGATTAAATCAGCAAACAATTTGAATCACAAGAACTAATCAATAATTTTATCTTTTTCTCGATTTTTCTCTATTCAATTCAATTCTCAACCTGTATAATAATTAATTTCAATTTATCAATTCCAAATACCTTATATCATCATATTATGCATATGCCATTTTTGTTTCATTTTACAAAAGTTTCCTACAATTTCATAGTTTATTCAATTTAATATCTAAAATCGAAATTATCATAACTTTTAAATTTAAGGTTCGATTTTTCAATTAATTTACTTTGTTAGGTCTATTTTTCAACTTCAAGTTTTTAACATCAACAATTTTCTCCTTAACATGTAATCTTCTGCTCGAAATTTAATTATGAAAACTTGATCATATCAATTTTTATTTTATAGGAAACTCTACCATTGAATATGAAACATATTTCAAAATATTGAAAATTATCGAACATGACAAATAAAAAAAATGCTTTTTTTTAAAGTGTGTTTTTTTTTTAAATTTAAGATTATACTTTTATTTTGCCACGAAAAAAATGAAATAAATTTTATCCCGAGATTCTCGAGTTTTCAGATATCTTTATTTCGAGGTTGTCATCTTTTCAAATTTCAATCTAACAGTTAATTTTATTTTTTATTATGTTTTTAAGTTAAATTGAAGAGTGTAAAGAGCGTTTGGGTGACGTGGTTGAAGAAAGGGGAAGTGCACCCCATCGGCTGCCTACAAGGTACACTTTCACCCCTCTCCTGCCACATCGCTCGTGCTTCCTCCTCTCCTGCTACATCACCCAAAAGCGCTTCTTACGAAGAGCGTTTTTCCCACCTATACCATACTTAGATATTTTTTAAAAAGAGCATATATGCCAAATTTTGCCCACAATGTGAGTGACAATGTAATATACTTATTCAGATCATATGAAAAAAAAAAAAAAAAATTCTCCCGTCATTTCCTCTACCAGTATTCATCATCGATGAGTTCTAACAGTTTGAACACACTCAATCCTATAGACCAACAATAGTACCCATCGTTCTACTAATGCCTTATTTGCAATCTTGTCAACATCACTGTTTTTTCAAATTGGTTTTTAGTATAATCACAAGGGTTAATTGATACTTAAACTTTTCTTTTTATCTAATTGATACTTAAACTTGAAAATAATAAGCCAACTTGTATTTTTTTAAATGGCGTGACGCTGACGACTAATAACATAGAGACATATAGTAACCTCACATTTTGACATGTAAAAAAATATTAAAATTTATAATTTATTTAACAGTATTAGTCAAGTACCTAAAAAATATTACCAGTTGAATTATGGGTTCCATATTTAGATACAATTAGGTAAAAGAAAACGTATCAAATAAGTAAAAATTGCCCAAGTTGGGGTACCCTATATATTAACCCTAATCACAAGGCCCTTTAAAAACCAATAGCATCGTTTAAAGAAATTAACTGGCGCAAGACGAATGAAAAATCACCGCTGATTTTACTATTTTCAAAAGCCACAGGGAGAATTTGCAGTGCTAAAAGAAAAATCAGCTGTTGTCTCAATGCCAAGGGAAGGGGAATGAAGGTTATTCCATTTGCATGAAGAAAGGCTCAACCTTCTATCATGTTCCGCTTGGAAAGGGGATTTGTAGGAGATACTATGGCCAACTGCAACCTATACTTGCTTTTCCTTGTATCAGCAAATTTAAGTTTTTCGCTAAATTCATTTTAAGATAAACTATAAAAATAATCACTTTTAATCACTTATGTTTGAAATATTACGTTTTAATCACTTATGTTAGTATTTTATTACGAAGTGATCACTGTACCGTTAAGTTCCGTTATCTTCCTAACAGTAATCTTATCTCCTTAACAGTAATCTTAAGTGAAACTAAATTTTAAATGCCAACTTGAATTTCTAAATAGAATGAGAATAAAACTTTAATTAAATAAATTTAATTAATTAAAATTTTTAGACCCTAAATTTTAATTAAAAAAACCCTAAACTCATTTTCACACCTCTCTTCTTCATCTTCTTCCCTTTTGATTCCAATATCTTTAGTTACAAATCTATCTCAAAGCTTGAATCTTTGAAACTTATTAACCCAAAAAAACTTAACAGGAAAAAGATATTGGAATCAAAGATATTGAATCTTTGGGTTAATGGATTTTAAAGATTCAAGCTTTGAAACAGAAGATATTGGAATTAAAGATATTGAATCTTTGAGTTAATGAGTTTTAATTATTCAAGCTTTGAGATAAATTTGTAACTAAAAATATTGAAATCAAAAGGGAAGAAGATGAAGTTGAAAATGAAAAAAAGAAGTGTGTGGAAATGTATTTAAGATTTAAAAATTTTAATTAATTAAATTTATTTAATTAAAAATTTATTATCATCCCATTTAAAAATTCAGGTTGAAACTTAAAATCTAGTTGGACTGCCACATAAGATTACCGTTAAGGAGATAACGAAACTTAACGGCACAATGATCACTTCGTAACAAAATACTAACATAAGTGACTAAAACGTAACATTTCAAACATAAGTGACTAAAATGTAATCTAAGACAAACAAAAGTGATTACTTTTGTAGTTTACCCTTCATTTTATTTTCAAAAATAAATAAATAAATATACACTAGTAACCGGAAACACAAAGATCAATATTAATTTTTATGTTCGATGTCAACCACAATAAATGTTCTAATGGTTCTCAATCCTAATCATAAATCAAAACAAAATCTGAACCCATTTCACTAGCTTGTTTATGTAACCACAAGTTTTGGCTAATATTTTCTATAGAATTTCTGTTCTCATTTAACAGCATAAATCCTAAAGAATCATAAATCACACTTGTATTGATATGCATATCATTCTCATACATTTGTGAACATGGCTAGAGGCTAGAGGCTAGAGCATTCTACATATTATATACGTATATGAATGAGATTGCACCCAACGAAATCTCATTGGAGATGTACCTTTACACGTTTTCCAACTTCAACCAGAAAAGTTAATAAAAAAATGAAAGGAAAAGAAAAGGATATGGATTATTGATGCCATCGACTTTATTACAATTAACTCCTCTTTTTAAAATCAAACCAAGCAATGATCATTGGATTGGCCTAGCCAATGCAAAGCAGGAATCTGGGTTAACTGACATCAACAGCTCAAGTACAACAATCTCATTAGGAAGTTGGATTTTAAGACGAGGTTCAATTAAACCTGCTTGTAACATTCATAACATGAAAATATTAGCACAAGCCAACAAGCAACAGGGTTAATTTGGGAGTTGTAATACATGACAAATGTAAGTTCTTACCAGGGGAAAGTTTTTTCCCACCATATAGCTCTTTTGTTAAGGGATTAACAGCCCAGTGATTGACACCCACCCGACTTGTAGGTTGGAACCCAACTATTTTTCCTTCAGTTGATAAAGCCACCTAGATGATACCAACCAAAGGGAGAAGCAATCAAATTATAAATATAGGCTGCACTGCCATGGCAAGCTTGATTCTTTTAAATTTCTGATCATATTTACATGCTAACAAGTACCAAACCATGCAAAAACGCTTTAATTGAGATTCAAATCCAGGATTGCAACCAATTTTGCTGTTATAGTTGCCAGCTAAATCAATTTAAATAGACACCAGATTAAGCGTGTCAAGAACTAAAATCAACTTAAGTTTCCTCCCACTTCACTTTTTTCCCTCTTTTCTTTCTGACACCTAGTATATAGCTAGAAAGAAGGCTTAGCTAAAATAATATAGCTAAAAAGAAGACAACATAAAAGCAAAATCTAAACCAAGGAGTTTACCTGATAACTAGCAATATCCTGGACAGATGATTTTATATCAGCATCCATTTTCTCCACATCAGCAGAACTAGTTGAATTGTCCTCGCTATTAGAATTAGCTTGATGAGGTGCTTTTAGATAGCTTGGTATTTCACCAATCCAGGCACCAATATTGGTTTCTGATGCTATGTCACCAGGCCAGCCAAAAGCATCCTTAATCTTTTGGATTACCAGTACACAAAATGCCTCCAACTACCAATATTCAATCAAGATCAGTTGATACATTAAAAGCAACTTTTTAGATTAATAAAAAATAATAATAGACCAGAAAAGATAAAAGAGAACAGAACTTCAAAAAGAAACTACGATTAAAGGCTTCAAACATTAGCCTCTACATTGCTAGGGATGTTCACTTGAACACATTGCGACCATATTACGTACAATCAAGCCACTAGCAAGTTTTAAACTTAATCTTAATCCAAACTTAGTCCATTCTGTTAACTTATTAAACAGGGATGTACCACACAAGTTCAAACATCGCATATTAATGTACAGGCACTGTCCAAGAATGGTTCAGCTGTTCAGATGCTCCTTGAACGGTATATGGGTCTCTGTAGAAGCTAGCAAGTTCCCTCTTTGCTAGAAGAATCAACAATAAGAAATAGAAGTATAACATTTTTGAGAGAGTTGGAAATAGTTTTCAAGAACATTGTGTTCGTCAAAGAGCTGTAGGTCATGGATGGGAAGTGGATTAAATCTTGAGAAATAAAAATTTTCAGGACATAAGCATTGCTCCTGGCCATCTGAGCTTGGTTAGGCATTGTTGTCGCAAATGTGCAAACTAATCAGCAAGCAGAACAAGAAACAGGATGTGCCCTGATGACTGTCTTAAAACTTTATCTTTATGGCAGTTACTCTTCCTCCAAGTTTCTCCTCTGATGGTTAAGTTGTTTAGCTACAAATAATTTTTCTTCTTGTTGCTAATATTTCTTCAACAAGATTCCTCTTCAGTCTACAAATTAAATGGGGCTCTAGAGTTATACATCACATTCCTAAATCACATGAATCTTTTGGCAGCAAAGAAAATACATCCAACGCCACAAGGACTAATAACAAAGAAAATTTCTAGGGAAAACTAGTTTGCCTATTCTAATACTAGCATTAACAAAGCATGGATACAATAATAAATTCACAGATATTACTGAAACTGAATTAGTACAAAGCTACAAAGAAACCAGTGTATTCCCACCTTTTCAGTGTCTACAGATTGAATTGTTGTAGACTCAATAATTGATGATGGAGACCGAGATTTTCCAAGGTACTTCCCTCCTCTTCCTAGATAAGGAAAACTAAATTGACTGATAGTACTGATGGTAATGAGAAGAATTCCGCTTGCAATGATGGAAGATATTACTTTCAAGAAAGAAGAGCTCCTCTGTAAGAAATTGAAACAATTAGACAAAGACTAAGAACTTGATTCAATTCAAATACCAATACTTTTCTCAGCAAGAGCCTTCAAGTTCATAAAAGGCTAAACACCTTGAAAAGAAAAAAACCACATAATAAGAGAAGAAAACAAAAAATTTCAAATTAGTCAAATATAGCATAGAGTTCATGAAATACTAACTATTACTATTGAATATTCTCCAAGGGATAGTTTCAAACATCCTTGATATGCCTATCCAGTACTGAGTTTAACACTTCTCTAAGCATTATCAATAATCTTACACATACTTCCATAATAAAAAGCATGAAAACTTGTTTAATATTTGCTTAACTGATTTATTAAATTACAAATTATTTACAATCACCTCCTATCTTAAAATTTCCAAACATCTAATATGCAGAGATCAGCAAATGGGCAAACAAAAGTATGATAAAACCAAACAACAATAAAACTTCAAATTTTAACAATCAATATGAATTTTGATACCTTTGCTTTGGTCAAGCTGTTGTAATTAGCAACCATGCCACTCTGTAGTTGTTTCTTGGGCAGTGTGTAAACATCTTCATAGTACATATCTAATATATCAGCCAATCCAACCTACAAATTTTTATAAGCTAGCATCAAAACAGAAGGATAGTATGTGCGAAATAATGCACAGTAATAAGCTAAATACAATATTTAAATAAAAAGATGAAACACCAAAGGGAAAGAATAAAGTACCATTTGGGAGTGTGTCAAAAGAACTTGCCACCTACTCCCGATAAATTCTCTCCATCCTTCAAACTTTACATCCTTAAGTGTATTTGCATCTATTTCTAGCCGATAGGCAGGTATATACTCACTTGTCCAAGCACTAAACTCATGACCACCATTCTTTTCCAGCTTCGACTGCAAAGGATGAGTCCACCAATAGTTTTTTCCGCCTCAGATCCATAGCATTGAAACTGTCTTTACTGGAATTAAAACTTTCAAGAAGAGTCCTGGCATTTTCAACAATCTCATCTTCAAACACTGTATATAAAACAACAGATGAATCTTTTGATACAATCCCTTTTGATTTCCGAAACCACCGAAAGAAGTTTAAGGGAGTTTTTCCCAATAAATTTTCCAGGAAATGTTTTTCAGTGCTTTGTAAAGCAGAGATGCAAACTACTTCACCGAGCACAGAGATAACCCTTTCTTCTGATGACCGGAGAGTGAACGAGGCTGGAACCTGCTGATAGTAAATGCATAACAAGAGAACTGAACCTATCAGTATCAAGTGGAACCTGCAGAAAAGACATTAATTATGACATTACACGGAAAAATCCGACAACAGATAACAAACTTGAACAGAATCCACAAAAATCAAATACCAGCGGTTATCTAACCTCTCTTGGATTTTCAAGATCTTCCATATCTCTTTCAGTTCCAGGTTGAAACAAAACCAGTTCGAAACTCCAAATCTTTTGCATAACCACTTGCCTAAAAGTCATAGCCAGTATGTTTTTTGATGATGTTCCGGCAAAAATATCTTCAGAAAATGACTTTTTCAGCTTTTGAGCTTTTTCTTTAACTTTCCTAGCCGGCAAAAACTGTTCCCAAAAATATTAGATAAATATTTAACGGCTAATTTCTTATTTTGATAAAGGACGGGAATGAACGTACCAATCGTGTTGAAACGGTGGCGCTTTCAGCGGTTGGACCTGGGAAAACGGTTTCAATAACCATAGCAGGGATACCGGAGTCGACGTGCTCGGTGGCGGCTCGGCCTCCATCAGCAGCAGCAGCCGTCAAAGCCTGATCGAAGCTAACGGCCCCAACGAGTGTGAGGCGAGCGAGGTCGTTTTCGTAGGTTCGAACACAAGGGAGGGTGGTTCCATCGGAGTCCGCTATGAATTTTAGGGCTTCCTGTTCGGTGGATGAAGCCGGCTTAGGAGAAGAACGGGAGAGGATAAGGAAGGGAATCTTGGGGTTGCGGAAGGGTAGCTTGGGGAAAGAAGTGAACTTTTGGGGGGAATGAGAGGGGAATTGGATGGAAAATAGACGGGAAAGTGAATGAGTGAAAGCCATTGATGATGAAAGCAAAGGGCTTTAGGGATTTTAGAAGGGTTTTTACTCTTTTTTCCCTTCAATTTTTAGTTTTGAACGTTGAGGGCAGGCGCATGTTAGCTAGATGGACACGTGGGTAGACATTGGGCTAAATAGGATGTCAGGGTCTGGACAACTGTGTCAAGAAAACGGTGTCGTTTCAACCGCCTTGCATTTAATCTATAAGTACGAAAATCTAAATCCTCTCTTCATTTCGGAACGCATCGAAAGTTAGGGTTTTCGCTCCTTACGATTATCGAGATCGTCCTCTTGTAAGTTCAATTATTCTACTTAATTTTTTTATCGACGAGATTCGAGTTATATTCGTTATCATTTGTTTTCTAAATAAAATTTTTTCTTTTTCTTTTTGCTTAGATTAATCTGGTGGATGTTTTGTCGACCGGATTGGTTAGCCTTTGAAATTTGCCTAATTCTTTTTTTTTTTCCAATGTTGCGTAGCCTTAAGAAGAAAAGAAAATCGAAGAACGAATTTAAATGCTTTTTGAGAAATTTGAGGGGAAAATTTTTTTTGTTTTACCGCTTAAACTAAGGAATAATGTCTAAAATAATTAGTTAGGGTTTGAATTGAAGAATCTGGTCTTCTTTGAGAACTTTTAAAAAAAATTATTGTAATTTCAGAATTTTTATGCTTATTTTATTTGTAATGTGACATGTTGAAGGAATTGAAGCATGGGAAAGAGGAAGTCAAGAGCAAAGCCTGCTCCTAAGAAGCGAATGGATAAGCTTGACACTGTTTTCAGCTGCCCCTTTTGTAACCATGGAACCAGTGTTGAGTGCCGCCTGTAAGTACAAACTTCTTATGCTTGTTTTATGATAAATTGTACCCATATTTTGACCTAATAACTGAGATAATTTTGGGACAATGCTTCTATTTCAACTTTCAATGGGTAAATATTGTTATCCATTTTTGTCTTTGATGAAATATATAAGGAAAAACTTGTATTATGTGAAAATGGCGATTGTATCATAAGAATTTATGAAAAAATATATGTTGCTTTTCTGTTCCAGTGATATGAAGAACTTGATTGGCGAAGCCTCTTGCAGAATATGCCAGGAAAGCTTTAGCACTGTTATAACAGGTACTTATGATACCAATACCTTGTGGCTGGTAAAGAACTGAAAATATTTTGCAAGTTGTGATGAAAACTAAGTTAGCTGCCTTTTTATTGACTCATCCATGTTTCTTTGTTTATGTATTTGCAGCTTTGACTGAACCAATAGACATGTAAGTGCATATCAATGTGATTTTTAGTGTTTGCTCCGTCGCCTATCAGTGTGGAGTTCAGTTTTTACCTGACTCTCTTGCATATATTCTTGTGACTTCTCAGATACAGTGAATGGATTGATGAATGTGAACGTGTTAACAACCTTGAAGAAGAAGATGATGGGGATCAGGATGAAGGTTATGTGCCTAGAAAACGGGTTTCAACATCCGAATGGGACTAGCAGTAGCAAGTAGCGATGAATGTTTTAGAACATGCCAAGGCTGTAATTATGTTAGTTTCCTGGGGGGAATAGTTGGTGTGCATGTATGCATATCTTACAGCATCTTATGATATGAATAGCCTAAATGATCCATTGTATGCTAAGCAAGAACTTCGTTGAAGGGCTATCAAATACTCGTTTCGTGTTGTTATGTTGATTTAATGCAACTGCGTGATCCTATTATGAATGATGCTGCACATGGTTTTACGCAAAGCTATCCGGTGTGATCGTCCAAGAGCTGAAAGATAAAAGGATTTTCACAGTAGCTGGTAACATTGACATTAATATTATTTTCATGAATTCCGTGTCTTTCTTGCTAAATTTAAAATCATTCCTAAGTTTCCAAACGTAGATGAAGTGATAATGACTCCCGATAGTGTGGATTTAGATATTTATTAAAGTAAATTGAATATTTTAGATTCGGATTTTTTAATTATTAACTGCAGTTGATTTGGATATTGATATTAACTAGATAATGGATATTAATTAGGGTACATAGTATCTTAGTTAATTTTGTTTTTCTGGATATGGATTCAGGCCAAATCAGCTTGGTTTTTTTCAATTAGTTCTTTAGGTTTTTTTTATTATTTAGGAAATAGACCTTTTTTAGCGATTAGCTAGACACGTTTTCCTGCAAAAATCAACAGTTTTTTTATTGCGTTTTCCCAAAAAAATCAACAGTTTTTTGAACTTTGGCGCTATAATGGTAAAAAAATTAAGGGTGGCACGATCAATTTTCTTTAACTTATAAATACCCTTCAATTTCATTTTTTTTTTCATTCACATCTTTTTTTTTCAACCCTCTCAATTCTTTCAATATTTTTGTTCAAAATTTATCGATATTTTCATTTAAAAATATTATTTTTTAATTATTTCGTATTTTAGCCATTCAGATTAATTTCTCACGAGTGGTCGTCTCCTTAATTTGTTTCAATGATAAGTATATTTTCGCTGCCCAAGCAGCAATAGTAAGATGAAATTTTAAATTTCGTTAATTTCAATTATGTTAAATTTATTTTTTTTAATAAGTTAAAATAATTTTTTTATATTATAAATAGGCTGATGATCATATTTTTAGGGATGGAGTCAGAAAATTTTTTAGGAGTGTCGAAATTAAATTGTATATTTTTACAATAGTAAAAATTTTACCATTTTAATAATATATATCTTCATAAATTTTAAAGAGTAAATCAAATTTTTATCGTTTTTAGGGGTCAAAGTGCAAATTTACCATTAAAAATTTAAAATTTAAGGAGCTTAAATGGAAATTTTCTATTTTAGGGGTTCAAAGCCCTTGCCAGCCCCCTTGGATTTGCCACTGCGTGTTTTGGAGGCATTCATACATAATATGACAACACTTTTGATCCTTCAAATTCGTGGCTACTTGCAAGAGGTTGGATTCTTCCATACATCTCGCATGCTTGAGGGTTGCAAACTCAATCCTACTGTAGTCGTGGATATGATGTCGATCAATGGTTGCCTTCTTCTACTGTAAGTGTGGGCACTATCGTTCCTACATCCTAGAGTGACCGGCCCATACATATTCCCGTTACTGACAAGGTAAACATCATTTATTAATAAATACATAGTTTGTACAGTAAATGTTTTTTATTTATTATATGTTTCGACTAATATATTGCTTGTACAAGTAGAACCATGGGACTTCCCGAAAAGTTGTGTAACACCCAAAACCACTAAATCATCATCGGTTAGGGTTTCAGTGTCTTACTATACATTTAACATTGTTCATCTTTAACATCATGTTATTCAGTCTTATTTTATTAAAGAATTGCTCTCAACACGTCATATATTGTCATTTGATTATAAACACAATTCAACAAGGGCAAAAAAGTCATTTCTGACATTTTTGAAAACTTCTACCGGTACTTGTTGGATAAGTATCAGTAGTTGTCAAGTCAGTAAACAGTTCAGGAATAGTGCAGACTTCTACCGATACAAGTGACTCTTTTACCGAAACAAGTCTTACTTCTATCGATACTAAAAACTCCAAAGAGCTAAAAGTCTTACCCTGCTACTTCTATTGATACAAGCATACAAACTACCAATACTTCTAAACATATAACTACTGATACTTGCTATCCAACTATCGATACAACCCAAGCCAGTGAACAACCTCTCTCCTATCCTATACTTCTATCGATACATGCATGGGTTCTACCGAAACAAGTATGCAGAATCACAAGAATCATGTCAAAACACAAGTTTATCAACACAAAATATCCATAACTTAAATATGCATTAGGTCAACACAAAATACATAGTACTTCTAAGTCTATACTTCAACTTGCACAACATGCATTACTACATTCATCATTTCATCAACATAACAAGGTTTTCATAATTCCAATTACATAAAGCAAAAGATAACATCATCCTAGTACATGTCATAAGACCAAGTGATGTAAACTACCAACGAGCTCTACGGTAGTGTGACTTTTGAGAGATGATGATCCGATCTTCAATCAGCAAAACAATCTACAAAACAATAATAACAACTTAGGTAAGCTTCAGAACTTAGTAAGTTCGATAGTTTTAAAGAATTACCAAGCATTTGTAATAGGCAGTTATAACTCAAACGAACCAAGATAATCCTATTGCTTTCCCGAGTCAATCATAAACTTTCACTGTCCTGTCTATAACTTTCCTATTTCCACTACCCGATGCTACTCACACGAGCTGTCGAGGACTCGCAACATATGTGGTACCCCAACTATCGATACGATGTCTGTTTGTACTATTCCCTAACGATGTTGCTCACACGTGCTGTCGAGGACTCGCAACATATGCAGTACCCCAGCTATCGATACAGTGTCTGTTTGTACTATTCCCTAACGATGTTGCTCACACGTGCTGTCAGGAGTATGCATAAAGCACAAGTCCCAGCCATCGAAGGGCCTATAATCCATCTAGGATTCATATCTCTTTTCCGAATCATGATGCTGCTCACACGAGCTGTCAAGGACTCACAACATATGCGGTACCCTAACCATCGCGTCGGTACCTTTTAAACAGCATTAAAACCTACTATCTCTTTCGTTTCATTTCTTCGATCTCTTCAATTCCAAGTGCTTCCAATTGTTGAACAAAGATAATATACATACAAGAAGTGTTAAGTAAAAACTTATATTATGAACTTACTGACTAACTTGCAGTTACGGTTAAACTTCAGGGAATACTCCGTTAATTTCCTTTTTCCACTTCTGAAGCACGATCGTAGTTTACATTCACAAATCATCCAATTCTCACATTAAATCTCATAATTGGGTTATTCAACACAATTTAGTTCTTTTTGGGAAATTATAATTTTACCCTTAATATTTTCCTTTTATTCAATTTAGTCCTTTCAACACAAAACATGCAAAAAAACCATTTTCTTACACAACCACCTTAGCCAAATTCTCTAGGGTGTTTATCCAACCCCCTTCACACATTTATTTTACAATAATACACGTACTTTTATCATTTTTCACATGTTAGTCCTTAACCCTAATTTCATCAAAAATCTTTTTACAAAAAGATCTAATCCTATCATCAAACACACAAAACCATCACAAGCTCTCAAGAACAAGCATTTTCAACAATAACAAGTTTCATAACATTTGACAGATTCACAAATTAGTCCTTACACAAGCTAGATTAAGCTGGTACGGACTCAAAAACACAAAAATAACTAAAAACGATCAAGGTTTGCTTACCCAAATCAAAGCTCAAAGTTCGCAAAAGAAAACCCTAGCTTCTCTTGTGTTTGTTGTGAGGAAGAAGAAGATAGGATGAATAAATTCATTAATTTAACATATATACTAAATGGTAATTTTGTAAATTTTGAGACTTTCATCATTAAGCTTAATTAATCCTTTTAACCCTAATTAACCTTACCCACTATCACTTGATATCATGTAAACCCACTTATTTAATTTCTATTGGTTTATTTACCTATTTGACCCTTTTAATTAAACATTTCTACTTTTGCACCTTTTACAATTTAACCCTTTTCTTCTAATTAACTATCCAAACGATAAAATTTCATATCCAACTCTTAATACGATGTTAATGATGTTATAAATATTAAAATAATAAATTTTACAACTCGACTCTTTGGATTTGTGATCCCAAAATCATTGTTTCCGACACCACTGAAAACTAAGCTGTTACAAGCTGGAAGATTTTAGGCTACTGTTAGATCAATGCTCCAAAGTCGAGGTTAGTTGCTTATTCTTTCGACTATATTAATTACGCAATGATTAGTAAAAAAATCATACATAACGATATTTGAAATTCTGCTTTTCAGTTTGAATGGATACCGTACGCCAACATTGATATCATATATTGCATCCTGCTAGAAGTGTTTGCCAATCGGGAGATTAAGGATGTGAAGGTTTCGTTTATAGTGTACACGACGATGGAAATACACGAATCAGACCGATGTTAAGACAATTTAGGTGGAGGCAATGAATTTCGCAGCCATCGCGAAACATGAAAGAGGTGCACAAGGTGAACATGCAGGGGAAGAACGACGAGGACTAGGCAGAGAAGCACAAGGAGCACATCTAGGCTTGGGATCGTAGGATGGAATTCTTACCAGTCCGCGAACCATTTTTCTCAACGGACACGGCGGTAAATACCGATTACTTGACGTATTTCAGAGTCATTGGTAAGCCGTATTTGCTATCGTCAGAGGTGAGGCGCAACCATCGATCGTGAGAGTGGAGGCTACACAATGGGAGGCTAGGACGACACAACAGTCGACCACGGAGGACGATAATGACGCTGGTAATGCCAAAGACGAAGCCCAAGGGGCATTGCTAGGCGGGGATGGAGGCAATGACGACGCTGACGAGGAAGTCTATAGGCTTGCACCTCAGTTTGTACATAGAAATCCTCTACACGACCGTCGTCTACCGCCTTACGACACACATTCTCCTCGACAACACGATTGATGTAATTTCTTTTTCTAAATAGTGCAATGTGTGTATATATATATATATAATCTAGAAAACATATAAATTATAAAAATATATATAAAATAAAATTTACAAAAAAATGCAATAATTGAAAAGAAATTAGTTGAAATTAATAATATTATTACAAAAACAGTAAAAATTGTAAAAATTAAAAAAAAGTTAAAAATAATTTTCTATAAAATTCTAAAATATATAATTCTAAAAAGTATTTAAATTTCAAGTTTTTTTTTTGTGATTACTTGAAATTTAAATATTTTTATTTTATAATTTTTATAATTTTTTTTATTTTTTAAAATTAAAAATTATATATTTTAGAATTTTATAAAAATTTTCAACTTTTTAAAATTATTTTTATATATTATATATGATTTGTTTACTTTTTAATCAATATAATATATAATATTAAAAAAAAGATATATGGCGTGTTCTAATAGTGTCACGTGGCCTGTCAATACTCAGTTAACAATCAATCAACACCGGTTAATGATCGATCAAAGTAAAAAGTATTTTTTTTAATATTATAATTTTCCATTTTTATTTTAGATAAACTTGATTGGCATGTGGCATTTTTTCATTAGTCAAAAAATGTCACGTGGTGCTTTTTCATTGGCCAAAGTCATCTAACAAATTTTATTTAACATCCGTTACAAAATGAACCAAAAATAAAAGAAATTGATATTTTAGGTACCAAATTGAGACAAAAAAAAGGACCAAAATAAAAAAATGAATGTACTTCAAGGGCTAAATTGTGAGGTAAGCCTAAAAAACACAACTGTTGGATGTTCTCTTATTCAAAGTAAGTAAATGTTTATATATTTTTTTTAAATATATTTTTCATGAGTACATTTTTAAATGGGTTATTATTTAGTACACTAATAATATTTTTTTTATTTTATAAATCGTCTTAAAAAATATTGTGTTTCTTTCTCTTTCATTTTTTAATTTTTTTTTAATATTTTACTAGGACACGGTCAATCCTCTAGCTACTTGTAGAGTCTAAACTTCAATGACATTGTATCATTATTCTTTTGTAAATTGTACATCTTTATAATCTTGACTGAATATACATTTTTAAATGGATTATGAATTGATTCAAATATTTTCTAATAATAAAGATTATTGAAAAATATTATTATTAAATATTTAATTCAAATATTTGTTAATAATAATTTTGTAAATTGACATTAGATTATTTGAAAAATGATAGTTGTACTAATCTAGTTATATTAATTTTCAATATATATCAAATATCATAAAGTATCTTTTTCAGTAATAATATTCATTGAAATTATAATATGAGAAAGCATACTCAAAATATATTTTATTGTAACTCAGTTACAGAGAAAAAAAAAATCTTTCATGAGAAACTGAAAGATTTAGCATACAATATGAAAGGTCTAGAAAATAAAATTAGCTTCTATTGGTTACTATGACTCAATAGGTATAGCAATGCACTGATGTAAAAACAGTCATTTCTCTTGCTAGTAACCTTCTTCCAAAGGTTGGATTGAGCTACTGGATTGTCTAATATGGCATGTGAGAGATGATCTACCGACTGCTTGCTTTGAAGTGCAAATTAACTGTACAAATTTATGGTCGCCAAAATAAGTGCTTGATTTGGTTTTCTGATAATCAACCAGAAAAAGAGACTACTAAAAATGCATAATCTCCACCCCTTCTATGACTGGAAATGCTTCAGCGACGTATACAAATCCGCATTCCTTATATTATGTTAGGTAATAGCTGCCCACATGGTCATACTGCACACTCGGGCCGTACTCGAACTTCTCACTTGTTGGTACCACCGCATTTGGAGTGGAAAAAAAAATTCCCAACACCAATCTTAGCATTAACCTTTGCCCTTCCTTTGACACTGCACTTATTTTCAGAAGGGAACCCGTCGGGGAGCCTTCCCATCTGTTTATGCAGATAGGAAACTGTATCATTCAGTGGTTTTCCCTTTGCACTTTTCTTTCCATCAACAAGCTTCAATTCCAACCGATACAAGGCACAAGCATCACATTTATTGATCTCGTATTCGTAAAGGTGCCACTCAAAATGGTTTAGTGGCTGTGGATCCATGTAGTATGATCTCTTCAGTCCTCCGAATTCATTCATGACTTGCTTTCTCGACTCGTGCCAGCCACGCCCATTGTAATCCGGCAAAGACCTCTGCTTTCTGTTCCCACTTTCAAATGCTCTTCGAGGCTTATCGAAAAAGAGCCACTCCCTAATTGATTCACCATCAAGAACCAAAAGGTCAAAGAGCTCTGCAATCACAGCAGAAAATTAATTAATTTAACAAAAGTCATGAAGAACATAGTGTATGCTTAGAGAATATATTCTCTTGCCACTCATAAAAGTTGTCGATAGAACCAAGTAAAGCATTGCTGATAAGACATACCAGGAGCATTCCATGGAGATTTTGCAGTAGCAGCTCCCTGACATTCTGGTATACCCACATCTTTCCCTTGTGTCTTAGCACTGAGAGCAGCAAAGAGCAGACCATCCTTGAGACCAATGCCACCAGGTCGCAGAACTGGGCCCATTCCAGGGGGTCCTTCATTCATTGCTAAAGCAGCATGAAAGCTACTACAGTAGTCCAGACACCCATCCAATCCTTGAGCAGGCCTTGGACAATCCCAAAGTGCACACTTTGGACCTAAGAATGCGGATGGCGATGGGCATATACTTGGCAGATAGCTATAAGTACGAGGCATGACATCATCCTCCCTACAGAAATCTGTACCATTATAACCAGTGTAGAAGTGCTCAAAATCCTGATGCAAATCAAACTGATGATACTCCAATTGAGTAGCCCCTTCCAAGCTGTTAATTGACATGGTACACACTTGTGAAGGCGACTCTTTGCATTGATCAACTAATGGAAAGCCACACTTATGCTGCTCCTGATTCACTACATAACGCTGTAAAAACATATTGATTATAAATCTTGCAAGTGAATGCCTTTCTCAACATGACAACATGCCAAAGAAAAATGGGAACTCATACATTAAATATAATCAATAAAAACCCAAAGGCGATACACTTCTGCTCTAGAAAAGATAACATTTTAATACAAAAGTACAAACAAGACAAGGTAGATTAAAACCCCAGTAAGCTCAAATCAAGATCTAGTTCTTAAAGTACGAATAAAGCTTAACATGAGGAAAGTATACAAATAAAATTAGGGGAAATTTTCACGACTTCTCAAGCTTGCCAACTCTACCTGAAAAAGCAGCCCCGAAGCACATTCTAAGTCACTCCACTCAGGCCCTATAGGCAGAAGCTTGGTCCCCCTTATCTGCACGTATGATGATTCCAAACTGCACACCCCCACTCTATGTGACTAACAAGCCAGCTCAGCCTTATCATTTAAGCCCCATAAAGTAAGATGGCAGTAAAGCAATCCACTTGAAAGGCATCTATAAAGTAACCAACTATACTATCAACGTCTAAATTGACTCAATTAGATCAGTGGCAATTCTAAAGGAAAAAAGTTTACCTCAATTACATTGATATAAATTAAAAACTAAATGTTAACAAGAAGATTACAGGGTAGAAATGTTCATTAGAAGATATTATTAGTGCTGTGTGAAGATAACTTAGAACGAAATCCGCTCGCTATACCTGTGTTCCTATTCATAGAGTGTGCAATCAATGAAACATATTTAATGCTCTAATAAAATATCATGTATCCTGCTGGTGAAAAATCTATATATCATACATCCTCCTCAACTTTTCACAGCAACACCTAGCTATTATTAAGGAAACCAATGACATTATTTATGACAACCCTATTAAAGTTCAACCAGAAGAGGACAGCAAGTGTATTTTAGTAGCCTACTCGATTCTGCAACATCATTCTAAGGAGAAAAGGCAAATTAGACACGATCATTGAACAACATAAAATTTCATTGTTTCTCTCATTTACCATGTTTAAGAAACTCAAAATGAATTTTGAGCACATGATGTAAAACCATACAGCGCCAAATCCTTTGCCTACAGAAAAGGTAACCAAATGCCTTCCAAAAATAAAGAAATTTTAGCCCTTGGCAACTTAACTTGAAGCTCATGTAGATCTAAGCATACTAAATAACCTTGTTTTCAGTCAACCAGTATGCAAATTCCCAAAAGGGGAGAGAACGGGCAAAGAATCCAATGAAAAGGAGAAATCACCTCTTGGGAGGCAGCAGTATCTCCTACTTGCAGGTTTTGATCATTAGGCTCAGGCTTTGGCACAGCTAATATGCTAGTCGCATCATCTTCCTCCTCGCAAAGCTGCAACAAGCGACAAATGTCTGACGAAAATGAACCAAGACTCCCACCCTGTAAATCATCAGAAGATCACCAATTCAGGACCACACATTTCAGACAGTATTTTCACCCCTTGAGATCATAACTAAAAAGAATTTATCTTAGTTACCTTTTCTAAGAGCCAAATCAAATCCTTCTAACAATATATAAACCACAATTCACACAAACTCACACTGACATAAATTTATACATGTAATTCAAATTAAACCAATGTATGCAGTCCTAACTTGTTGCAATGAAGAAGCGGGAGAAGGTTCATTGAGCTCAGCTTTCCATTCACGGAGCATCTGATGGAGTTGCTCCTCAAGGACTGCAACATCAACGCCGCGGCTCTCCTTCCTTGCAAACTGCAGATCCAAGAACATCCCCTGAAGATCATCCACCCGGTTCTTTGCCTTGTCCTTGAAGAGCTTGTGGGATGCTGATTTGCAGTTGTTTTTTGAACCTTTCCCCATTAGAATAAACAACCCTTAACAGCTCCCACCAAAACCCTGCAATAAAAAAAGCAATAAAAGACAATTTAAGATTCAATCCAGACTGAAATCGAATCCAACAATCACTAGTCTTATCCATAAAATTTATAACTAGATATTAGCTTCCAGTAATCACAAGGCTAACAAAAAAAAAAACAGTTAGATTCCTCCCTTTGGAATCAAATAAGATGTGATTGCCACAGAGAACTCCTATTAAAAGGAAACCAAACTATAAAATATTATTAAAGTCATGGTTAATAAATTTACATCAAACGATATAAACTAAAGTCTCATAAGCATGGAAAGTTAGAAAATAATTATATAAAAAGAACCCATAAAATCTGAACCATATGTAAAAAGAAAAGCAACCCAGTTTCTAAAATACACAAAAACTGAGATTAAAATAAGACAGCATGAGATCAAAGACAAATTGTAGAACAAAATTAGATGGAAAGAGTTATATTAGAAAGCTAACCGTGAAGGGATCAAAGGCTCAGGGGTTTCTGAACTTTGTATGGAGACAAAAGTAGATTGAGAGAAATGAAGAAAAAAGGAAGTGCTGGGAAATTGCAATAAAGAGAGAACAATAAATATTCGATGACACAAAACAGCTCACTGTTCATTCAGACTAAGAAAATTACTAAAACAAAAAGATGCTCCTTGCCTCTATGCTTTTCTTTTTCTTTTCTTATTTGGTTTTTTTTAATTTATTTCCAAATCCTCAACAGGAAGGTTCTTTTCAATTCATTTTTATTTTTTTTTGGTAGAATTAATCCATTTTTATTAAATGGGGATTGAATCGAAAGCATTTGTCTAGATTTTTTTTTTTTAAAAAATAGCACTGCATGCGTAACGCCGTTACGCGGGAAAAATTAATTAGCAGAGGATTAGAACATGATTGGCTTTCAATTAAATGAAGAAAATTACCATCATGGATGTTTGTGAAAGATTGATCTACTCAGCGGTGGAGTCTGAATTTTTTTTAAAGATTTAGAATTAAATTTTATATTTTTACTTTATTAAAAATTATATAGTATATATTTTTATAAATTTTTAATTTTATTATTATTAATTTAAAATTTTTAAATTAAAAATTATCATTTTAGGGCCATGCTACGCCATTGAATCCATCTCTTCAAATTATCAATTGAAATAAAGAAACTAACTATATCCAATAGATACCTTCAAAAATAAAAAAAAATTAATTAAAATTGTGTTCTATATTTTTCAAATCAAATATTTGTTTTGTTGGTTGAAGCATTAGCCTTTGATCTGGTTGTCGCCTTTTTAACATTTTTTTTTATTTTCTTTTGTTTTCCCAATTTACACTATAGATTTTGTTGACACTTTTGTAGTTTTCATTTTATTCATTCTGTTTTTACCGAAAGCAATAATAATTTTAGTTTGGGTAAACTATAAAAATAGTCACTTTTGTTTACCTCAGGTTACATTTTAGTCATTTATGTTTGAAATGTTACGTTTTAATCACTTATGTTAGTATTTTGTTACGAAGTGATCACTGTGCCATTAAATTCCGTTATCTCCCTAACGATAATCCTACGTGGCAGTTCAACTAGATTTTAAGTGTCAACTTAGATTTTCAAATGGAATGAGAATAAATCTTTAATTAAATAAATTTAATTAATTAAAATTTTTAAACCTTAAACCTTAATTGAAAAAAACCCTAAACTCATTTCCACATACCTCTCTTCTTCATCTTCTTCTTCTTCCCTTTTGATTCTAATATCTTTAGTTACAAATCTGTCTCAAAGCTTGAATCTTTAAAACCCATTAACCCAAAAATTCAATATCTTTGATTCTAATATCTTCTTTCCGTTTAGTTACCATCAATTTATCTTTCTCATTTTTTGAGATTATTTTTGCAAATATAACATTTGTGCATCAATTTGTAGTGTCTTATTTATTATTTTGTACTATGTCTCATGTCCTTATATTTTTATTGTTCATGGTTCTATTAGCGACAATATTTTTTCAAAAAAAAATATTTGAATTTGATCATTTAAGTCACCCTTGTTAATTTCTAACGAATGTCAATGTGCATCACTAAGTTACTATTCAATACATCATTTGTCACCCAAATATTTATGTGTTTTTGTATTGGACACTTAACTACGAATAGTTACAAAATAATGACAAACGTTATCAATTTGTAATTTTGACTCTTTCGCTAACTTAGTAACGAACTAATAATGTAACACATTAACTCATATGTTTAATAGTTAAAATGGTCTCTAAATTATAACTAAAATGTTAATTTGATTACTTTTAGTTTTTTTTACAGTAAATCCAAAACAAATCCAAATATAAAAAATTCCATAATAAATCTAAAAATTCATAATTTATATTTTTAAGTTATCAAAATATTTTTAAATTATAATTATATAAATTTTCTTTTAAAATTTTTAAATATTCATAAAATTATAAAAATAAAAAAAATTACCTAAAATTCCAAAAAAAGTCTAAATTTTTTATTATTTTTCTTTTAATTGCTACAGTTGACTCACAAATTATCCTTTTCTGAGAATTGTTTACAAATATCAGTTCGCATTATGAATGATTAACATCATTGTTTTGATGCACTAAATTTGATGCTTTAATATAAATCTATATAAGATAAACGAATTATAAGAAATTAGTTTATTATAAGCAAATATAAATTTTAAAAATTCATTAGACATAAATAAAGGTTATCAAATTAGACATATATATATATATATATATATTCTCCTAATACTTACCAGTCATTGTGAGTATACTAATAGCTTCCCTTTGCCCTTTTTCCTTTGTCTTTATATGTTCCCTTAAATTTCATTAAAGAAAATTTTTTATTTAGATTTTTAAAATTTTAAATTAGTAAAAATAAAATTGTATTTTAATCTTTTTAAAATATAAAAATTTGATATAACCTGTTATAAATTATAAAAATATAGACTATTCAAATAGTAAAAATTACAATTTAATTTCGACCCTTAAAATTTTTTCTAATTTCCCCCATCTAGATAACTAAAACAAAACATATTATTGAATCAAAACAACCTATAATATGTGTTTTTTTTTTCTAAAACAACTCGATGCTCAATTTGTAGATCTCTTTGCTAAATCGCCAACTCGATCTTAAAACCATATTCGACATAAAAAATTAAAACGGATATAATTGACTCATTCAACCTTTTATTGCCTCCAAAACATGATAAATCCAATATGTTGATGAACAATTGAACACCTGGTTTCTATTGAACTTCTTCTAACAATAAGAAATGAAACAGAGCCACCTCTTTTGTTTCCAAAAATAATAATTCTCTTTTTTGCTAAACTGTTTACTGATTTATTTCTTTTTCACCCTACATAAAAACCATAATACTTTGAGAATCTCTTGCCTTAATCATAATTCATAAAAGTATCTATTTGAAATCTATCCAAATCAACACTTGCAGCATTGGTGGAAAGGCAATGGAATCCTTTGGTGTCTCAAACTAAGGCTACCATTTAATCTGATATTGATTTCATCAATTAAATTTGGTTCCTTATATTTAAAAAAATTGGATTTCCAATTTTTTTTAAGAAAAAATTAAAATTTTCTTTTGTCTTTTTAATTTCTTTATTTTATTTTTTTTTTGGTCAAAGACTGCTGGAAATGATTTAGAAACTAAAATTGAAGTCTTGGATTGTTTTTAAAAAATACTGTAGAAGCTTACAATCAGATGTTGGTCTCTTCGGTGGGGAAAGATTCATAGAGTTTATTGAGGTAAGTTGAGAAGTTATGTTCTGAGTGGCCTCGTAGTGCCCATTGCAATTCATCACTAAGATAGTGAAGCAAAACTTGCCATATTTAATTAGCAATTTAATGAAACAAAATTTTTAGGCTATTAAATAAGTTGATACTTTGAATATATAAAATCCCAACTATGATAACCAATTTGTTGCTTATGAAAATTGGATTGGATTGAGACAATCCTTGAATTGTGGAGATTTATGTGGATCGAGTTATTATTGTCTAAAAGATTGTTTCTTCATCATATTGTATTTAATTAGACTTTATCAATAGTTGCTATTATATAGTTGCTAAATTCAAGGAGTTGTTTTGTATTCAATCACTAGTTTGTTAACAGGCCAAAACCTAATATATATTGTGAGGCTTGTCACACCCGGCTCTCCTTAGGACTTGAATTTAAAGAAGAGACAAGGAGCTAATTGTATAGAAATAGGAATTTGCGGGCTCTATTGAGATATTTAGGAACTTAAGTGGTTGATTGAGAATGGTTAGATTTCAATTCTTGTTTAGTTAGATTGGAACTGGTTGGTTCCATAGTAGGAGACAGAATGATCAGGATTGAGCTGTGGTATTGGTCTTGGAGATCGTGTCAATGGAGTATATATATATGTGTGTGTGTGTCAAGGTTAAAAGTGGCGAAATGGAGGAATGGGCGAATGGATAGGGAAATGGAATTTCGTTAAGATTTTTCCATATGGTGTTGCTGGGTGCAAACCGTGATGTGTGAAGTGTAACACCCAAAACCCGAAAATCATCACCGGTTAAGGTTCCGGTATTTTACTATTCATTAGTCACTGTTCATCTTTAACATAATTATTATTCAGGCTTTATTTTTTTATCAAAGAATTCTATTCCACACATGATGAATCATTATTTGATTATCAACATAATTTATCGAGGGCAAAAAGGTTATTTCTAAGATTTTTGGAGATTTTTACCGATACTTGTTGGACAAGTATCGGTAGTAGTCAAGTCAGTAAGTAATTTAAAAATAGTACAGACTTCTACCGATACCTGTGACAGTTCTACCGACAAAAGTGTAACATCTACCGAAACTATTTATGCTTCTACCGGTACTAAAAACTCCATAGAGCTAAGAAGTTCAACCCTACAACTTCTACTGATACAAATATTCTAACTATCGGTACAAACATGCACAAAATTACCAAAACTTAAATTACAACTACCGATATAACTCAAGTTAGTAAACAACCTCTCTCTTACCCTGTACTTGTACCGATATACAGAAATTCTACCGAAACAAGTATGCAAAATTCTTAAATTTCACACAAGTTCATTCACAAACTTTATTCATAGACATAAGGTAAAATAGACAATACATTAGTGTCAAGTACAATACTTAGCATAATATTTAAATACTAAATGTCAAATACAATATTTACCAAGCATTCAAAGTTTGACATTTAACCAATGATCAACAAGTATCATAGTCTCAAAATAATCATATACAAAAATGACATCATCTTAGTACTTGCTTAATGATTTTCATCTTTTATAATAATTCAAATAAACAAATTACATGAAAATTTTTAAACAAATTTTAAATAAATATATATTCCAAGAAAGCCGTTTTGTTTATAATTTACTTAAGTTTTGTTATTAAAATTGATTTTTTATAAACTAAATATAAACTTTGCTAAATTATTGTCTCTTTTATAAATATATTACACGTTGTTTCTAAAAATTAAAAAAATTAAGTTTATTTAAAATTAAATTATTTAAATATTATTTGGGGTTTTTAATTTATATAATTTTACAATCATATTTTAATTTTTTTATCATTCGATACAAAATTAATTTACAAATACAAAATTGATTTATAGAGATAAAATATATGAATCATGAAAAAATAAAAAATCATTCATCATCTTTCAATCCTACATTACAAGAAAATTGATCGGTACAATAGACACGAGGTAGGATATATATTTTTATTAACAAATTTGTTTAAAAAATTCATGTATTTTTTCTCAAAAAAAATCATAAAAAAAATCATGTAATTTGTTTATTTGAATTATTATAAAAGATGATAATCATTAAAGCAAGTTCTAATTTTATGAAAAGATTTAATTTAATTGTGCATATTAAGTTTAAATTATTTTTAAAAAAATTTTAATAATGTGAATGATGCAATAATAATTAATAACATGATACGTTAGTTTTAATGTTGGTCGTCGACTGTCGGTATCCTTTCCCCTTAATTTTTTATATTTAGTTCTTATTTTTTTATTATATTTTTTGGTTTTCTTCTAGTTTTTATGTCTTTATGGCACGTTTTTCTTCTGACTTGTGACACGTTTCTACCTTATTTCACATTTTCATTTATCGTTGTGGTATATTTGTGTTTATGGATAGTTTTCTCACAACGTACAGCTCTGATTTGCAGTTATCGGTGGTCTTTTAATAGTTTGATCCCCTTTTGTGGTTCATTATCGATGCAGTTAGATCTGTTTTGCGAAGCAACCTGCAAGATTGTTGGTTTCTCGCACCACTTCTACTTCGATCCTTAAGCATGTAGGTGGATAGAGGATAGAGACAAAGAGTTTTATTTTTTGCTTCCTTTCTCTAGTGTTTCATCTCATCCCTGTTGTTGCAGCTCAATGGACGTGTTTTGCTGGTCTAATGTTTTGTTTTCTAGTTTTTTTATTTTTTTTTGTTTTGTTATTTTTCTGCTACATTTTAATTTCGTTTGGAATGTTTCTCTATTTTAATTTCTAATACATTTACCCGACATATTATTCAAAAAAATTAATAACATAATAAGTAGTCCAATATTATTTTAAAATATAGAATTTGTAATCAAACTTGAGAAATAAAAAAAATGGAAAAATGAGGAGCGGTTAATGTTGTAATATTTTCGTCCACTTTGCTTGGGTCTTTGTTGGATCACATCAACGTGTCAGCATGGGCCTTTGTTGGCTGACACTTGACATGTTAGTGAAGCAGCATTATTTGGGGCCTTTGTTGGTCATCACCTGACCCAAAATATTTTTTATCGGATAAATAAGTATTGGTCATCAATGTGTCAACACTTCAAATTTTTTTTTTTTAAATATTAGTATAAATTTATATCATATGATACGGTTTCAAAAAAATACATGGTGCTGACTCTCTAGTGTCCAAAAGCTCAGAAATTATTTTTTAATCCTTGACATAATCATTGCTTGTGTCAGAAAAAAATATTGGTGTCGGTCATTGCTTCCTGCAACAATTAGTTATCTTTGTACTGATCTTCCGTTTCAATTCTCCAACGAAACACACTTGTTCAATCTTATTCCGATTTTTTTCTCGGCTATGAAATACACAACCTTCATCATTTGTATTGATAATTTTTCCATCGAAATGAACATAAATAAAGAAAATGTTGGAACTCATATTGAAAAAAGTTATAATTTTCTCTCAACAAACAAAACACAAATATTTAGTACTGATAATGAAAACAAAAGGCTCAAATAGTAGAAAAGACACTTATATATATCTAGTATTGAGGTTAAAAGTGGATTTCGACCATGAGATGGTAAACATCCAAAAATATTTTTGGGATCTACAAAAGTGGGTCTAGGCCATGGGATGGTAAACATCCGAAAAAATATTTTTGGATATTTGGAAAAGAGGGTGTCGGTCATGACTTGACAGGCACCCAAAAACTAATTTTTTATTCGTATTAATTAAACTCGTGTTGTTTTAATTTTTTTCGTTTATTTTTTAACTTTAATTTGTAATTATTATTTTTCAATATATATTTAATTTTTCGATAATAATTATTTCTTAACATTTTCATAATAAAATATTTAATAATTTTTTTATATAATTCGAAAATATAAATATATTAATACAATAAAATACAAACATTGTTGAATATTAAAGTGCAACAAATTAAATTTACAGATATAATAAATTATAAATATTTGTTAATATTAATACACGAAATTTTGAAATTCGAACAACAATAATACAAAATAACCTTCTAAATCCTAAATCTATCCAACTCGTCTCGGTTAAATAATGTCCATCTTTTTTAATATCTGGCCAACTTCATGAAAGTCTTGGCCACCCTCAAGGAATATGGGGTCAACTTTAAGAAATTTCTGACAAAGTCGTCTCGATTGGCCGTTAGATGACAGAAAAAGTTATCCGACCTTTGATAGCATAACATTTACGGTTATACCACCTAGTTACATATGGCGGCAAATATATCATTTATGTTGGATCAATACCTCAACAGTTATACTGTTGAATCGTGGGATAACAATTCTTTCAACGTAGATAATGTCCATATTCTTTGGACATCTAGGATAGTATTTAAAGGCGCAGAAAGTTGTCTGACCATTGAAGATATATTTTTGTCGCTTCACATGACAGTATATAATTCAATTTCGATAATACATTACAGTATATAATTTAACCTCGAAATTCGATTGTACACTTCAAAACTCTCCCCCATAACAAAACACTCATCTGATGATATATAAGAAAACACTCTCATTTCTATGTTACTCTGAGAGAAAATTTTCTTCCTTACAATTCAAAAACCAAAACCTCAGTCCTATATATAGACGAGAGAAAGTTGGTGTTGGCCATTCATTGCCAAGCACCAAAAACTAATTTTTTAATTCATATTTTTAGGGTTTCTATCATTAGATGGCAAACACGAAAAAAATTAAATTTTTTATTCGTATTATTTGTGGGTATCGGCCATGGTTTGATAAACACTCAAAAAATATATTTTTTGTATCTGATGGCCGACACCCAAATTTTTTTTTATCTGATAAAGAGGGTATCGATCATGGCTTGACAAACACTTACAAAATTATTTTTTTATCTAATAAGGGGGTGTCGGTCATGGCTTGACAGACACCCAAAAGATATTTTTTTATCTGATAAAAGGAGTATCGGTCATGACTTGGCAAACACCCAAAAAAATTATTTTTTATTCGTATTTTTTGGGTGTCGGCCATGACTAATTTTTTAAATATAAAAAAGTGGGTGTCAACTATGGCTTGGCAGACACCCAAAATTTTGTTTTTTAAAATGTCGTATTTTCGTATACCAATATAATAACGAGTTAAAAAATACAAGAGTGTTAGTCATGGCATGACAAACATTCAAAAAATTCATTTTTTATGCTTGACATCAATCATTGGGATAGAATTTGAGGGGATGTCGACTATGAGATGGACTTTTAGTATTTTTACTATTTATTTTAGGTCATTTTAATGTATATTTTTTAATTTAAATTATTTTTATAAATAATAAAATTTTTCGGGTCATCTATATAAAAAATCCTAATTTAGGTGATTGTTTTTTTAACTAAGACCATTTATATAAATAATTAAATTTTTTATTCATTTGGGTAAAATAACTAAATAAAAGTTAATAAAATCAATTAAAAATTAAAAATAGAAAAATCTAATATTTAGACCAATAAGGACCTATCCTACCAAATATATAAATGTAACCGGACGCTTGAATTCAAATTTAAAAAGCAGTTTTGGCGTACGAAGGCACAGCAGCAGTAGTTGTAGTAAATGTTGTTAAGCAGAAGGAGATAGCCGACAACATCTGATCAGACAGGGACCGATCTAGTTCCTTTTGGCAAGTCTATATGGGTCCTTCCCCCATCACATATCTTGAGCCACGTGTCCCATCAAACTCTTGAGACAAGTGAAAATCTAGAAATCTTGCCAACAACCGATCTTTTGAAGAGAAAAGGTAAATTAGCAAAGACCACAGGTTGAAATGCCGAGACTGCCCACGATGAAAGGCTGAGGGAAAGGGATCTGCAACCCGCGTAAAAGTCGAGGGCTCTCACTGATATCTGCCGAAGTAAAAGACGTAACTTTAGTCATTTGGGGCCCACATTTTCCCTTTCACTGCTGTATTTCACACTTTCCCACGCGCCCCTTTCATCTTAAATTATAAGTTTGAAAAATTGATTTAAGTAAAAAAAATCATATCCGTTTAGAAAATGCATTAGGCCTTAATAAGATTTTTTTCTCCAATCGAATCCAAATTTACAAAAAAATATTATTTTATTATTATTTTTTCATTGTTTTATTATTTCATTATTATGTTAGTATTATTATTATTATTATTATTATTTAGATATTGTATAATTATTATTTTATTATTAATATTTATTTTATTTTAAAAATATTTATTTATTAAATTACACCTATTTTAATATTATTTAAGTATAAATATTTTTTTATTTTCAACTTTCGAAAAATATTTATTTTAATTTTTTAGTGTTTTTAATATATTATATTTTTTAAAACTTTTTTATATGAAAATTTTTAATATGGATGGACTAAGCCGGACCGGACTTGAATTTAAATCATTTTTAGGTTGGATCCGAACCTCTCAAACAAACCTAAAATTTTGTTAGAATCTAGTTCAGCACAATTCATAAATACTTCTATGTAATTGCAATAAATCTGAGTTAAAATTTAATTCAAAACCTAGAGAGGAATTAATCTCATCTTCTTTTATATTGTTTATTGTATCTTATAATTTTTTTTGTCATTTTACTTATTTTTTTAATTCCAAAAACAATGTATTAAATTCACTAAATTTACATTTAACTTTGTTTAGCAGTAAATTTTTGGACTGCGACTACTGCGTTGGTAAATCAATTCTAAATTGAAATTTGATAATTTTGTTTTAGGATTGTTTTCAATTTGTTAAGATGTGTTTCGATACTATAGAGTAATTCAATAAAAGAATGCTTCTTAGTATAGTAATTGTAGTCTATTGTAATATAAGTAATTCTAATTGTTATTGATGTTTTGCTTATTGAGTGTAATTTTATTGTAATTTTTATGTCATATTTAATAGTATAAATTATAATCACACAGTTATATAATTTTAAAGTTAACAAAAAATATTAATTATTATAAAAATTATCGATAATATTTAGAGAATTTTTTTATAAACAAATAACAAAATTTAAAATCAAATCATTGTATGTGATATATTAATTCAATAAGTAACTGACAATACGATAATTATTAACAAGAAAAATAAACACTCTATTTAATTATTCTAATATTTTATATTTGTTGGATTATTATCTTTTTAACATTAAATATATGTACTTCTTGTCTTCATGGGTTAGTCATTGCTTTATTGGTCAAGTATAAATAATTAATATTATATACTATGTAATTTAGTTAAATTTAGTATAATTAATAATTAATAATAAATATAATATAATATAATTAATTATTTAGCATGTCAAAATGAGAAATTATCTCTCATTAAGAAAAAAATTATATTATTTAAACGGGATTAGTAAATAATATATAATTATATGTCCTAAATTTGAAATATTATTATTACTATATAAAAACAACTTTTTGAACATAAATTATGAATGAGCGAATTTGGAAAGTCATATGGTAATTTTCCAACTCACCAGATTTTATATATGTCTGGAAAGGAAAAGAATACCAGAGATTAGCTCAGTGCTTATCAGCCTATTTTAAAGCATAAATGGACCCATCACCCCTCTACACATGCATGTATTCCTTGTAGGTGTGGTAAGAGCTTTTATAAAGAGCAAATTTTGTTCAGACATTGCTGCCATAATTATCCTGTCATCCTTATCCTTTAACCAGCACATTTATCATTATCATGATTTTAGTGCCTGTTGTTACGTTATTGAATTTTCCAAGTTGCCGACTTTAAAAACGGTTTGACTTCAACAATGTAATGGACTCCGTAAAACCAGGACCCGGTCCAACAAGATGGCCTGATGTTGAAATGCACTAAAAAAAGAAGAACGATTCCTTGTTGCTTAGCAACTTGCTCCAGTTCTTCAAGTTTGTACTTAAAAAGTTTCACTTCTGTCGCTAAGTTCTCGTATCTTTGCTTCATAGCCTGAAATAACAGTGAGAATTGTGCAAAATATTCTGTCACTGAGCTTCTTTCATGGATCTTCAGGCAAGAATAAGTTATTAAATTAACCTCCAATTTGGTGACTTGCTAGCCTTTTTAATGTAGCAATTAATGCAACTCATGGATTATTTTTACCTAAGTAACCCAAAAAATAAATTAATTACATAAATAATTTTTGTTCAAAAATAATCACCTAAATAATTTGAATTAAACACTAAAATTGAGTTATAGGGATTAGATAACCGACACCACTATTTATTTCTATTAATTTTTTTTAGGGTTTTAAACACTAGATAACCAAAATCTATATATTTTTTTAAAATAAATAAAAAATTGATGTGTTAAAGCACCGATGGTCCAAACTCACCCAACAAAAGGAGATGGAAATATTTCAACATTAACCCCTCCTTGTTTTCCACCTAAAAATCACTTCCCTTTCGTTGTTTATATAAACTTCTTGTCACTTGCTACTATCCTCTAAATCATTTCTGATTTTCAACTAATTTGTATTTCACATAAAAACCAGGGAAAAGAAAAAGCTGTCTCTCTGAGAAGCCTACAGATTAACTGTGTCATGGATCAAGAAGCCATTGAATCCTTTCAAGCTCAAGCTCATTTATATAAACATATATTGAACTACATAAGTTCAATGTCACTCAAGTGTGCAGTTCAGCTTGGAATCCCAGATGCAATCCATAACCATGGCGAACCCATCACTCTATCTGAGTTGGTCTCGGCTCTTGGTATTGATCCAACCAAAGCTAGCTTTACATATCGGCTGATGCGGGTGCTGGTGCACGCGGGCTTCTTTGCTACGACGAAAGTCAATCAAGGTCGAGAAAAAGAAGCATATGTTCTCACACCCTTTTCCAAAATACTTATCAAAGAAAAGATCAATTGTTTATCACCCTTTGTTGTGGGAATGCTCTGTCCTGCTATGATGATGCCATGGCAGTTTCTAGGAGATTGGATGCAAGGAACCAAGGAGAGTCCATTTGAGACTGCAAATGGCAAACCCTTTTGGGACTATATGGACCATGATCCCGTGTTCAAAACCCTTTTCCACGATGCTATGAAAAGTGATTCTCAAATGATGAATTTGGTTGTTAAAGACTGCGAGCCAGTTTTTGAGGGTTTGAATTCATTAGTTGATGTTGGGGGTGGTACGGGAACCATAGCCAGGGTCATATCCGAAGCATATCCCCAACTGAAATGCACCGTGTTTGACCTCCCTCACGTCGTGGCTAACCTGCCAACTACTGGAAACTTGAATTTTGTTGGAGGCGATCTGTTTCAACACATCCCTTCTGCCGATGCCATTCTAATGAAGGTATGCAAAACTGATCATGATTTCTTTTACATAGCATAAATGTTTTTACCAAAAGTTATGAAATCCTGCATATATATATATATATATATATTTAAGAAAAAACAGGGGAGTTAAGAGACCTAACATTTCATGTCGATTTAGTGAATCTTAGCTTTAAATTTTTATTTTCCATTGATCTTATTTTGGAGACGAGTAATTTTGCAGCTAGTTTTACATGCTTTTGGCGACGAGGAATGCATAAAAATACTGAAGAAATGTAGAGAAGCCATCCCAAAGCAAGGTGAAAAGGGAAAGGTGATTATCATAGACATTGTGATAAGTGTGGAGAAAGATGAACATGAATTAACTGAAGCCAAGCTGTTCTTCGACATGTTGATGATGGTGGAAGTTAGTGGCAGAGAAAGAACTGAACAAGATTGGGAAAAATTGTTCATGGCAGCCGGTTTTTGTCACTACAAATTAACACCCTTGTTTGGTTTGAGGTCCCTCATTGAGGTTTATCCTTAATTTAAAAAAAAAAAACAATAAAGGCAAGAAGAAAGTAGAAATAATCTTGGATGGAAAGTGTATGACTAAAGCTTATATAGGGAAAAAGTTAAATAACCAATGACTAAAAATAAGCAACTAAAATATTTATATTTTCTAAAAAATCCCTAATTATCATCAACAAATTGAAAATGGCTAAACATAACCAAATTATTTTGACTACAGCAGTTGAGGCAAATCTTCAACACTCATTACTTCAGTTGCTGCAAATTCCAAGCATTTCTTCAAAAGATTCAAATTTGCTCCTAGGCAAGGCTTTAGTAAATATATCTGCTAATTGAAGATCAATCTTGCATTACTTTAATTCCACAAAACCTTCCTTTTGCACTTCTCTGAGAGGATATTTTGATATTGAAATGCTTGGTTTTCTCATGAAAAACGTGATTATTTGAGATAACAATAGTTGCTTAATTATCTACCAACACTTCTATGCACTCTTTCTGCTTTAAATTCAGATCAAGTAACACTTTTCTAGGCCAACAAGCTTCATTTGCAACAGTTGTTGCTACAATAAACTCAACTTTAGCTGTACATTGTGCCACAATTTCTTCCTTTTTAGAGCACCAAGAAAATACCCTTGAACCAAGATGAAAACAATAACCATAAATGCTCTTCATATCAACCGGCGAACCAACCCAATCACTATCAGAATATCCTTACAGCACGTACTTCTGCCTTGCATAAAACTTGATTTCGAAGTTTAGCGTACCTTTAACATATCCACAATTAGTGAATCTAGATAGAAGACTTACAACATGTAAAATGTCAGCTCCCGCAGTTGTAAGATACATGAGAGAGCCAACCAACCTTCTATAAAAATTCTCATCCACTCTTTCAGCTTCATCATTTTTATTCAACTTTTTCCTTTTGACACATTGGAGTGGTTGTTTCTTTGCAATTTTCCATTCTGCACTTTCTAAAAATCTCACTTGCATATTTCTTTTGAGAGATGAACACTTCATTTTGCTTTTGCTTGATTTTCATTCTTGGAAAATAAATCATTTCTCCCAAGTTTGTCATCATGAAAGTATGTTGCATATCTCTTTTGAACTTCTTAACAAATTCATCATTGCTTCTAGTAATTAGCAGGTCATCTATATGTATCGAAACAATAATAAAATTGATTTCATCACCTTTAATGTAGAAAGTAGCTTCACTGAGGCTTTTTCTAAAACCAAATTGCCACAATTGCTCATCAATCATGCTGTACCAGGCTCTAGGCGCCTGCTTTAGTCCATACAAAGCTTTCTTGAGCTGATACACTTCATCTTCATGCCCTTGGACTAAAAATCCTTCAAGTTGCTTAGCATAAATCTCCTCCTTAAAAAAAGCCATTCAAGAATGCGGATTTAACGTCTAGCTGAAACACTTTCAAACCCTTCTGTGTAGCTATAGCAAGTAATAACCTAATGGTTTCTAATCTAGAAACAAAAGAAAAAGTATAAAAAAATTGACACAAAAGATTTGAGTGTACCCCTTTACAGCAAGTCTGGCTTTGTGCTTGTTGATAGAGCCATCTGCACTCAACTTGGTTCTAAAAATCTGCTTCACTCCAATAATTTTTCTATCTTATGGTCTTTTCATAAGTTTCCAGGTCTGGTTCTTCTCAATCATGATGATTTCTTCCTTCGTTGCAACTATTCATTTGGAATTCTTTTCTGCTTCCCCAAAATTTGTTGGCTCAAAAATGGCTACATTGCATCTTTGATAATATAAAAAGTGATATGTGCCTTTTACTAGGACTGTTGGAAAAGAACTGATTTGAAAACGGTTTTCTTAAACAGTAGAAAATTAAAATTTTGAAAATCAATTCGGTTTGTGATACTTATAGCAATAAACTTTAATGTTGCCTGGGTGTTTTAGACTTAAAACTCCTATAAATGATTAAATGTAATGATGTTTGTATGCAAATGAAACATGTGTAAAGTGTGATGTTGTGACGTGTTATGTGATGTTCAGTTACTCGAGCTCGACAATCGGACTAGGTATAGGGTGTTACACTTCTACCACAACAAGTGTCACAGACTCAAGCAGTTACACTGTTTGAAGTTGTTCTGATTTTCTGGGGTTCATTTTGAGTCTCGAATACTTCTGACCACTCTCGAACATCTTCCAAATGATTTTGATATTGTATTTTACTCTATATTGAACATTTAAAATTGCTTTAAAGAAAATCTATAAGATTGTCAAATGAAATTTTATTAAAGGAAAATTTTGATTATGATTTGAAAAGTACTCAGATAGTACCTCTCATCCGTACTGTACGTTGAGACAGGTGAAGGTGTTACACTCATCACAATAATAAGTAATTGAGGCAGTTTATAACTAAGGTTTGCAATACCATAACCTCTATACCATTGATAGAAATTTATGCAAATATATTTACTACTTAATTTCACATTTATTGCCTAATTTTATCATTTTCCTAATCAAGTTAATATAGGAAGAGTAAGGATATCCAGGAGTACTTACCTCTTAAATGTGTAAAAATCAAAGATAACATTCTAAGACCTTGACACTTTTTCCACACAATCTTGAAAACTTCATTTCTATCATTTTCAAATTCTCTCATAAATAAAAAATATAACAAACTATTAATCTTCAAGCTTTCATAGCTTTCTCATAGTATAAATCACAAATGCATAGCTAGGAGAAGTAGAAAGCACCATTATTAACCTTTATAAAGCTTTCTCTCTCACTAACTCTCATGAAAACCAAGGCTGAAAATTGGAGAATTTACGATAGAAATGAGAGTAGGAAGTGGTTTTCCAAGAGACTTTAGTAGAATCCCAAAATAGGTGGTGAGGTTTTTTAGTTTTTTTGGAGAAAAAAATGCAAGAAGAGATGAAAATGGACAGAGCTCCCACATAAGAATTATGGCCAGTTGGCTGGGGAAGGATGAAGATGATTCCACACTCTTATTCCCTTTAAAAATATTCAAATGATCCAAAAACCCAACCGAACAAATTTTAAAGCCATAATTTAATAAATTGTGGCTCACTCTTACTATACGTTATCCAAATAGCTTGAATCAACTCCAAATATCAAGCATCTCAATAAAATAATATTTCAAAGATTTATTTCTCGAAAAATGATTGAAATGTTCTTTTGTGTCAAAATTACCCTTTTGCCCATTTTTGTTTCAAAGTTCAATTTATTCACATTAATAGGCCATCATCAATTCCTAACATCATGACTCACTTATAACTTTTGATATGGATTTATGGATGGTGAAATTTTACATCTTTACCCTTTCTCGGTGAATTGAAAATTTTATAATTTAATCTATGTACTTCTCATTTTTCCAATTTAGTCCCAAATGTGATTTTCATCTCACTAACATATAATCCAAAACGTTTTCTATGTCAAAAAAATCAACAATATTCATTTTTCTCATTTTGGTCAAATAAGCACTTTAGTCCCTAATCTTTTCAAAATTTGCAATTTGGTGCTTATACCTTATTTTTCTTTCTGAAATTTCTTTTCATTAATTCTCATATCCAAAATTACATTATTATCTGACTTGTTCTCCAAATTTTCCTATAAATTCACTAGCATCACGCGTCAAATCGAAAATTTCAAGCTATTACACTTAATATTTTGAGATGAGAAAAATTAAAATTGCAAAGAATTTCAAAATGGATCATTTTGAAAATGTTAATGCTTGTAGCCATTTGGTTTAGAAAAATATTTTTCGAAAATTATTAAATGAAAAAATAGTTTCATATTTATCAAATAATTTTGTAAATCTTGTGACATTCAGTAAGCATAGAGAGAAACATACTTGGGTTTATATAGAAAGAAGATCAAGAGGAAGAAAAAAAGAAAATGAATGATGAGGATATTCAAATGGAGAATTATACAATTTATATTGGAATTGTGAAAAGTAATAAAGTTAGGTTTAGACAGAGAAGAAACAAGTTGGTCAATCAGTGTTGAGTTTGTTCATTGGGAAGGGAAGCATACTAAATATATCTTTATATGAGAGGAAAATATTCAAATTTATTTTAAAACACTACAAGGGTAAACTTGAGATTTCACGTGTCCAAAACCAAATTCTCTAGATCTAGGCACAAACAATTTTCCTAAAGAAAAATATGTGATTGTAATTGTTAACCACTGATTAAACTAAGGCTTAATTACAAAATTGCCCTCGAATTATATTGGTTTTATTTCACTTAGGTATTTAAAGTATTTTTAAAAAAAAACAGCACTTAGGGTTAGTTTAACATTGCTTTTGAAAAATACTTTTAAAAAGTGTGGCAGAAAAATGCTTTTGAAAAATTTGGTTAAAGATTTGATTGTTTAGCATTGCTATCAAAAAATGCTTTTGAGAAATGAAATATCTATTTTAAATATTATATTATAAAGTAATAAATATACATTTAAATAATGTTCAAATTAATTTTTTAAAAAAAAATAAAATTGGCTTTTCTATTAATTACGAAGAGAAATCAAACAATACAAAATAAAAAAAAAACTAATTAAAGGAAAATTATTAACCTTGTCACCTGGCCGCCTATGGCATGGCGTTAAGGGCGGTGCCTAGAACACCGTTTCCTATACTTAAAAATAAGTCTAAAAAATCTTATTGGGCAGACTAAACGTTTCTTTAAGCATCAAATTAAACCTGTCCTTTTTTTAAGACTCAGGAAACCTACCATCCAAAATAAAAGAAAACTTAACTCTTCCCTTTCATTTCCAAAAATCCTCTTGAAACGCCAATTTTTAACTGGTGCGCTGCCTCTTTATCAAAATTCTTCTTTCACAATTATCCAGAGACGTAGCCTTTCTTATTTACTGAGTTCATCGGTTGTCAGCCAGATGGCCGCAGGATCACCGGACTCAATTTTTTCCACCTTTGTACCCTTCTATTCTAGTGCCTTACCATTTCCTTCAAGATTAAAGATTCAATCTCTTGAGGTCCTTCTTCCATCCAATATTTTTTTGAATTGCATGTTCTTCCCCATTGTGCCAGTTCATGCGCAACTTTGTTTCCCAACCGAGGTATGTATCTGAAGCTCATCGATCTGAAAGATTGTTTTTGGGTTTTTATATCCTCAACTATTCTTCCACTTACTGACTTATCTTTTTATGTTATTAGTAGTTTCTTAATAATTGTTAATGCATCTCCTTCAAACTTAACATCACGAAAACCCATGTCTACTGTGACTAGTACGGCTTTCCGGCAAGCAAAAACCTCTGTCGTAGTCGCATCGTATACATTCTCTCTCGGGTAAACACATGCACCCATTACTAGTCCCTGATTATTTCTTATTATAATCCCTGCTGTCATTCTTTTGGTCTGAGCCTGATACGAGGCATCAAAATTTACTTTAACACTACCTTTTTTTAGGTGGTTTCCATTTTTGATCATTTGTAGCAATTATATGTTTAGAGAAATCAGGTAGGGACCATATATCTTTGAAATATGTTAGGGTAAAACTTGCGACACTTTTACTTGTTTCTGTTATCCCTTCATTGTAACACCCTTATACTCGGTTCATATGTATAAACCTGATATAAAAGTATTATATTAAAGTTCAGTACAGAAAAACCGAGTCATGAAATGTTTTTTCAACCAATGCATTCTAGGCTTCTTGATTCAAAATATCGTAAATTAATCGTGTATAATCAAGATCGAGACTTAAAATTTATTTAAAATAATAAAATATGATTTTTAGTACAAAACACAAATTCAACCAAAATTCATCATTTTATTTCATCAAACAAAACATTTCCAAGCAACATTTTTGTCTTTTTCTAATAAGGACACGTATAAGTTCCATAGTACATGCCATTTTACATCAAAAGTAATATACCTAAATTTGAGCTCCAAGTGATGTGATGTGATGAGAGGTCTCGATTTGCTTCTTGTATTCCTTGTACCTACGCGTTAAAATAAACGTGTTAAGCCGGTGAAGGCTTAGTAAGCACTACAAGCATAATAGATGATTATTTATTTATTGCTTAATTTTATCAAACATTTAATTACACATACACATATAATACTTATCTTTCATGTATTCATCATTTCACTTACCTCAATATCATATTTTGCATATTCTTTCACTTTTCACAATTTAACCATCATAACTTTCTTAACCATAGCTCACTTAGCTTATTTATCCACTTGGCCCATAGTAGACTTTTATAGAACCCATCAGATAAACGGAACAGAAAGTACCGAAGTACTTAACAGTAAGCACACAAGTGCTGGGGAAACAGTAAGCACACACAGTGCAATCCAGTAGGCACACACAATGCAATCAGTAGGCGCACATAGTGGAATCAGTAGGCGCACATAGCGCAAATCAGTAGGCACACGAAGTGCGAAACAGTAAGCGTGCTAGCGTTCCTTAATGGCATGCCACTATTATCACAATGGTTCTAACTTGTCTACATGAGCATAACATTTCATATTCCTCATTTCTCATTCTTTCACACATCACATTTATATTTCCAATCTGTCCACTTGCATCACAGTCACTAAATTATTTATATCTTGAGCTACAGAATTCGAAATTATAATCTGCTTAATGTTTCTGAAACTAGACTCAATCCTCTTTTTACCATAAAATTTCCAGAATTTTTAATTCAACCAATTTGTACAGTAAATTCTTTCAAGTTACCCCTTCTCTGCTGCTTGACAGTTTCGACCTTTCTTCACTAAAAATTATATATCTTTTATTACAGAGATCAAATGATGTTCCCGTCTGTTTCTACTGAAAATAGACTCATAAAGGAATTAACCATATAAATTTCAGTCTCTAATAATTTTTCTATGATTTTTCAAAGTCAGAACAGGGGAACTCGCATCTGCTCTGACCTTGTTACACAAAATCAGTTATAACTCAAAGTATACAGATCCATTTAATTCACTGTTTCTTCCATATGAAACTACACACAATGAGCTTTAATTACATATATAATTTGACCCTTAACTCCATATACACAATTTTTAGTGAATTTTCTAAGTTAACCCTCTGATTCTGTCCAATCTGTTTCAATGAAAACATTTTCTTTCTCATGTTTTATTACACTAATCTCACTTAATCATCTTTATAACACCTAATTAAACAACAATTTCCATGCTAACAACTCATATATATTATGAAGAATAGGCTATAAACTAAAATTCTTGTAGTACTTACAACAAAAAGGCTGAATTTCTTCTCTTTTACCCCTTGCTCAATTCTTTTCCTTTGTCTTCAATTTGATCCTTGCCTCTCTTCTCTTTCTCTTCAATTTCACATAAACACATATAAGCTATAAGCTCTAATTCAATAGTTTTCATGTAAATAACAGTAAAATACATGTATATAATGAGAATTTAACCATCTCATACCTTAGTCCTTGAATTCAAAATTTTCTCGATTTAGTCCCTATGCTCTCTAACACCTCAAAATGAATTCTATAAGAAGTTTGAGGTGTCTACTAACTCTATTTTATGACTTTCTTTCAGAAATTCCAAAGAAAATGGAAGGTTCTGGAGTTTGGAAAGCTTAAAAAATGGTGGAAGGACCTATTTGGAATAAAAGCAAAAGTTGAAAATGGAAGAAAAGGGCATGGACGGCTACTTAACGAAAAAGATGATATTTTCATCTTTTTAACCACTTTTTCTTCTCTCAAATTCTCTAGAATTTTCACTTAAAATATCTTACTTAAGAAAAATGGTAAAATTGCACTTTTAATCCTTGGGTCTTCCAACTTTACACTTTAGCCCAAAACTTTGCCTCCAAAAATATCTTCCATCAAATTACTCTTTTGCCCCTCCTCAATCAATCTAATTCCCATGATGACTCAAAATTCAATTTGTATAATTCTCTATTTAGTCCCTCATATCTTCTCTCCTTTACTATTTAATCCTTAACTTTTTTTCTAACCTTTCTTACTTCAACTAAACATTTCTAGTTCTCAATTTTATTTTAGCACTATTCCAAAATCGGTTCAAACACACGGATGTTACATTTATGATGGCACTTGTTTCTATTATATCAAACTGCCCACGTTGCTATAGCCAGTAGAGAGTCATGTTGATCTGTTTTGTTGAAAGCTGTTGCTAACCATTCTGTCCATTCTTGGCTTGCATGTGCTGATGGATTTGTTACACCCACTTTTGCATATACTCTTTTGGTGAACTCGCATTCGCGGAACAAGTGGGCTATCGTTTCTTCCTCTGCTTTACAAATCGGGCACATCGCATCCACTCTCAGCCTACAACCTTTCAGATTACTGAATGTTGGTAGAAAGTTTTTTGTTATACTCCACAAATGTATTCTGACTTTACTAGAAATTTTTAAATTCCATAGATTTGTAAAAATAAGTTTTAGCAGTTTCTGTGAATGTACCGCCATCTGGGTATTGTTGTAAGTATTTCATTTTTCAAATGTACCCACTTTTGGCCGTGTAAACCCCTGTTTTGTCTCCATTCCACACAAAAATGTCTTCATGCTGGCTATTGGGTAGTGGGATCGTGAGGATTCTCTCTACCTGATCTGTTGCAAAAAGTGCCCTTAAGGTATCCTCCTTCCACTCTTTATTTCTCTGATCTATTAATTCTGCTACTTTTGTTACTCTCCAATCAATATTTTGATTCACGATTCTTCCTTCTCCAGGGTACGGGAGCCAAGCCTCACTCCATATGTTAATTGATTCTCCATTGCCTACTCTCCAACCAGTGCCCTTTTCCAGCAATTTCCTTGCCTCCCATATGCTACGCTAGGTAAAGGATGGGTAAGACCCAAGCCTTGCTTCCATAAAGTTGCTTTTGGGATAATACTTATTTTTCATTACACACACCAAAAAACTATCTGGACTGGAAATAAGCTTCCATACTTGCTTCGCTAGCAAGGCATCATTAAATTTTGCAAGATTCTTAAAACCAAGTCCACCATTTGCTTTTGGAATGCACAATTCCCTCCAACAACACCAATATATTCCTTTACTGGTTTTTAAGTTTTTCCACCAAAATCCGGACATTAAACTTTCTAATTCATGGCACACTGTAACTGGTAATTTAAAACATTGCATTGCATAAGTAGGCAATGCTTGTAATACGGCTTTAATAAATATCTCTTTTCCTCCGATCGACAAATTCCTCATGCTCTAAATTTTCATTTTTGATAAAAAAATTTCTTTTATTTCTAAGAAAGCATTCTTTTTTCGTCTTCCAATCATTGTCGGTAAGCCCAAGTATTTTATAGATTTTTAGACACCTTTACTCTCATAATTCCCCCTAGTTGAATATTCATTTCTTCATTCAAGTTATTGCTAAAGTAAATAAATGATTTATCAAAATTAACAAGCTAATCTGACATCTACTCATATTCCTTAATCACTCCCTTCATAGCTGTAATTCCTTCTTGTGATGCTTTACCAAACAACATACTGTTATCTGCAAAAAATAAGTGCGTTATTATGAGTCTCCTTCTTCCTATTCTGACATCTTCAATACTGCCTTTTGCTTTTGCCAACTTCAAAAGTTTTGAAAAACCCTCCGCACAAATTAAAAACAAATAGGGACTTAACGGATCCCCTTGTCTTAAGCCTCTTGTTGGCTGAAATTCTAGACCTTTTTCCCCATTAAGCATTACTGAATATGACACACTTCTAACACATTTATAATTAGTGAAACCCATCTTTCTCGAAACCCAAATGCTTTTAGGAGCTTTTCCAAAAAAACCCATTCCACCATGTCATATGCCTTACTCATGTCCAGTTTTAGTGCAAAAGACTCTTTTCAGCATTTCTTCTTTTTAAATGAGTGTAAAATCTCGTATGCTATAAGAATGTTATCGGTTATTTGCCTGCCCAGAATAAATGTTCCTTGTGTTTCATCAATACAGAATTGTAATGAGTTTCTAAACCTATTTACAATAGATTTAGAAATAATTTTGTAGATTACCCGACAAAGGCTAATTGGTCTGAATTGCCCTATATTTTTTGGCTTCAAGACTTTAGGGATAAGGACCAGATTTGTACCATTGATGCATCTGAGATCTTTGTTGTCATTCAATACTCCTAACAAAAATCTATGATGTCTCAACCAATTATGTGCCAAAACTTTTGGAAAAAAATAGCTGAAAATTCGTCATTACCTGCGGCTTTTAAAGGTGCCATTGATTTCAGAGCTTCGATCAGTTCGTCTTCTGTAAAATTTGCATCCAATTCTTCATGCAGTGTTTCTGGTATGCATGGCTGTATGGGAGTCAGTAATTTATCGCAATTTCTAGTTGTTGATGTCGTAAAAAGATCTTTAAAATATTTTGTGGCCAACCTTTGTAGCTCCTTTTCCCCCTCCACCCACTCTCCGTTATCATTCTCAAGTCCTTTTACTGAATTTCTTTTCTTTTTTTGTTTCACAATATTGTGAAAAAATGATGTATTACGGTCCCTCATCTTTATCCAATTTTACCTAGCTCGTTGTTCCCAATATAATTCTTCTCTATCAGCTTCCATATTCAAAGCTAATTTTACATTCATAATTTCTTCAAGGACTTCTTCATCAGGATCGTCCTCATTTAGTTGCTGTAATTGGGAAGTCAAATTCAATTTACGTTGTTTGCGGCTTTGTCTTGTCTCTTTATCCAATTCTATCAACTTTTGACCCAGCCATGCTAGCTTTTCTGGCAAATTTTTATCACACTTTTGCCATGCCAATTTTAATTTATTTTCAAATTCACTTTCTAAAATCCAATCAGCATTAAATCTAAAAGGGAACTCCTTTCAATCCTTTTTAGCCGTCCTCCTACCTTGAGTACTCAGTAATAAAGGGCAATGATCTGAGAAGCTGTGAGTGAGGTGCTTTAAAGAGTACTTAGGGAATCTTGCCCACCAATCGGCATTAGCTAAGCCTCTATGTAATCTCTCGCGAATATTATTATTTTCCAGATTTCCACGTTCCCATGTAAACCATTGTCCAATAAATCCTATATCATTTAGTTCGCATTCTTCAAGTGTTTCTCGAAAAGCTACCATGTGTTTTTCCTCCCTTGTTCTTCCTCCTTTCTTTTCGAAAGAAAATATTAACTCATTAAAATCCCCGAACATAATCCAAGGCAAAGAATTTCCTTCATGTAAACGTTTGACTAAATTCCAGGACTCTTTTCGTTATTGTTCTATTGGTGACCCATAGAATCCCGTGAATCGCCAACAGAAGCCATCATTCTTTTCTTCTATCACCACATTTATATGTTCTTTAGAGAAACTCTACAAATTAACATAATTATCACTTTTCCATCCCAAAGAAAGACCTCATTTAGATCCATCGACACTAACATCAATACCAAACTCGTAACCACATTTTTTACGAATAATTTCCATTTTCTTTGAACTGACTTTTGTCTCTATGAGAAACAAAAGTTGAGGTTGATGTTGTCTCTACAAGTTATTAAGATGACGTATTACTTGTGGTTACCTCAAGCCACGAACATTCCAACTTAGGATTTTCATGGCTCCCGATCGGCTTGCCTATTGGCAGCTGCCGATCCTAATTTTGTATGACCGTATCCTATCTCCATTGTGACCACATCATTATCCACTCCTTCCAGTTTTTTCTTTTTTTCTTTCATTGCACCTGTTAATATTTTCATCCTGCTCATCTAAACTTTCATTACCCTTTCTTTTTCTACAACTAGCACCCCCCGTTCTACTATTTTCCTCTTGGGCTCTTGCTAGCCTTTTCCATGTGGGCCTTTTCATTCTGGACTGATCTAGACGTACATCTAACCCATTCTGATCCAAGCTTATTTCCAGACTTTCTGGTGCTTCGTTAGGATTCTTCAATACGACAATCTTACTCTCTTTAGAGATTGAGTCCTAATGAAATTGATTTATTTTATTACTTTCAACTTCTTGGATTTCGGACGTGTTCAACACAAAGTCTGATTCTTTTATTCCCTGAATATGCGGAATTTGACTTTTCAAACTATTAGAATTACTGTTTTGGTAGTATCCCAATTAGTATCTAATTCCTTAATTTTCGTGGCCCCACCGTCTACCAGTTGCTGATCATACCGCCCCATCACTGTCGGACTGTTGGTGATCAATTTATTCGGTTTGTTTTTCGAGATCTGACCTGTATACAGATTCTGTTGTTTTGCTTTTTTATTTTAGAATTTATGATGAATGCTTCTCGCCCCACCATTGTTGACTTTGCCCTTAAAGCTGTAGTATACAAAGTTTCCCCTTCATTCCCTATATCTTTTCTAACTGTAAACGCACAATCTCTAAAAACATGCCCCATCCTCCCACATTTAAAGTAAAAACTAGGGAGATTCTCGTATTTAAATGGCACCCATGACTGCTCACTCTCCTTTGTTTGAACAAATATTCCCCTTCGCAGGGGTTTTTGAACATCAATGGTTACCTTCAGTCGACAATAACTCTCTTTTATTTCTGAACCCAGTATTCCTCCAAAAGAGGTCCCTATTGCATGTAGAATATCCTTTCTGACACATTATGGTGGCCACTTAATGATTTTTAGTCAGATCGGTGATTTTGTTAGTTTGGTCTGCTTCCTTTCAACTGGTCCAAAAATTATTTCAAAAAGAATAATCTGCTTTCGGAAGAGCCATGACCTACCTTCCATAATGTGTTCTAAGTCGTTTTCTTCTTTGAACGAGATCAAAAATCAGTTCTGCCCCACTACTTTTATCTCAAATTTTCCTTTGCTTTTCCAAATGTTTTTCATCTGCGCTTGAAAATTATCTGGGTTAAATATTTTTCTTGTCCATACGGAGCATGATAACGATGGTGTATCCTTGGGTACAATTCTCGCACTTCTCACTGTTAGTTTTTTGAGTTCTTCCTCCAACAGTGAAATCTATTCGCCTTCCATTCTCTCAAAATCTCCTCTTTTTTTACCGCCCAACCACAGCCAAAACTTGTTTTTTCAGGAGAACACGAAAAGAAAATTCTTGATTTTTCAGAAAAAATTATGAATTTTACTTTAAAAAAAATTTAATTATTAAATTAAAAATATATAATGTTCAAATTAGTTAATATTATGATATTTTAGCAAGAATATAAAAAATAATTTATTATAACTTATTATTAATATTTTAATATATAAAATATTAATTTTAAATAAGTAATTAATATTAATTATTTAAAATTTTAATTAGATAAACTATATTTTAAATATTTTTTGAATATACTATATTTTAAATATTTAAATATATTCCTCATAACTAAAATCATGTCAAAACTATTCCAGATTATACTATAGTTTTAGAACCAAGATACATTACAAATAAACCCAGCCCTTCCTTCTTTATACACTTCACAAATTGAGGCTAAAAAAGTAATTAATCTTGTTATAAACCAGTTTGAAACACCACTGATGAAATATTTAGCTTTTTTAATGGATCCAAAAGTCCATTTTATTAAAAAGACTTATTTAATAAAAAATTTATTCTAAAAACTTAACTGAACACAACATTAAAATATCAATTTTGTCTCATTTTACTCTTAAAGTATATAATGTACAATAAAAATATGCCACATGCTATGTTTTTATTTGTTGGTATCGTGTTTTGATCTGAAAGAGATTAAAATGATAGTTTAGATACTATTTCTAAAATAAAAAAAAATTAAATTCCTAAGCAGGAAAAGTTGTATAGTTTGAGAGGTGATTTTGCATTTAAGCTTTAAACTAAATAACTTTTTGTTTATTCTATGCATTTAAAATAAGATGATCGTGTTTGGATTCAAAATATTTCAGGTACCCCATAATCTCACAATTCCAAATAATACCATGGTGTCAAAATACAAAGTATAATCTCAATACTATACATTTTTTAAGTTATCTAAAATTACGAGTATAATTTAAAAATTTGGACAAATTTACCATTTATTTTTTTTTACTGGTTGGAGTTGTTATGCAGCCTTTACAACAATGTTTTTGTTTACTATTGCAATTTTTGTCAGTGTCTGCTGTTGCAATTAAGGTAGAGACTGAGGGCTAATTTTTTATTACTTTTAAAAACTGCTGTGAAAAGATATTTTAAATGTGCTTTTGAAAGAATTTAACGAATGATTTTAATAAAAAAAGGATGATGCTTATTTTAAGAGTATTGAGTTTGAGCGTCTGTGTGTATTTTGTCAAAAGGTTAAGAAAGTATGAACAGATATTATCATGTAATCACACGACTCTATTAAAAAATCTGCTTTTGAAAAGTTTGATTTAAGAGTTAAATGTTTAGTATTATTGTAAAAAAAATATTTTTGAAAAGTAAAATATTTATTTTAGGCATGATATCGTGAAGTAAAAATATACATTTAAAAAAATTAAAGTTCAAATTCGTTGATATTATTATATTTTAATAAAAACATAAAAAAATTTTATTATAACTTATTATTAATATTTTGATACTTAAAATATTAATAATAAGTTATTTTCATAATTAATTTAGAATTCACACTATTTTAAAAATTAATTACTTTTCAATATTATTTCAATAAATTTCCCTAAAATTGAAGTTTCAAGTTAATGTTTGCACCAGTGGTAAAATTTTATAAAATTTTTAATAAATAATGATTATTTTAATTTTTTAAAAATATGAAAATTTAATTTAATCAATTAAAAATTCTAAAAATATAATTATTAAAATAAAATTACATTTTTATCATCATTAAAATATATAATTTAATTTTCACACCAAATTTTTTTTTAAACTCCACCTTAATATTTGGGTCTTAAATTGGCGCATTAGAATAGTTCTTTTTATATAAAACAGAGAATAGCTACGTATGAAGGGAATTCCTTCCATGATTAAAACACAAAATCCCATATTGGTCAGCCATAATTACCTGTATCTCTCATTGCTTTTTACTCAAGAAAAGAAACCACCATAATGGAATACTAGACTCAGCATCAAAGTCAATACTTATGGCCAAGCAAGAATTATAGAAGAGATCAATACTGTAATCCTTTATCATTAATATATAAATGTATGGTTATTGCAACTTGGCAAGTTGGAAAAATCCATGATTTATAGTTTGAAGTTGGAAAAAGTTTATCACTTTAATGTTAATGTTACTGTATAATTATGATATCAGAATATTAAAATGTTAATTATTTGAAGCTGTAACATTTAAATATTAAAAATATGTGCAATTCGATCCAAAAGAAATACAGGTTTAATGGGGAAAGAGATGAGTGAGATTTGGGGAAGTAGAAGGTGACAGAATGGACATCCGCCCGGAAATACAGGGAGCCGTACAGCTTTCATTTTTTTAAAATATACACAATTAATGTATGTATATATAAATAGAAAGAGAGAGCTTAACTAAAACAAAGTTAAAACCCCACTTAATAAAAGCTCTTTCTTTCACCCTTTCTGCCACACATCACTCTCACCAGTGGCAGCATTTGCAGCAGCAGTAGTTGCAGTCATGCAGCACTGCTACTGCTCACCTTGCAGTCAAGCACCACCCCACCACCAAATATATATGTATATACAAATACCTTTACTATATCTATTTATTATGAATACTAAAGTGTTTTGTGTGTGTGTTTTTAATCGTAATTTCCTAATTAATTAATGGTAATAAAAAGGCTTGATTTGATTTGTTAGACAAAATAGACTAAAACCCATCATCCCTCTCTTCAAAAAAACTTGTGCTTTTTGAGGTCTTGACTTAATTTCTCTGTTCTTTTTGCAATGCCAAAAAACCATTTCTTTCTAAGCTCTGAAAATGCAGTCATGAAAAACCCTCTTCTTCAAACCTTACTACTTACCTTTTCCAGGAAAACCATTTCTTTCTAAGCTTTTTTTTTAAAATACCAATGGGGGGATTAATCGATCTGAACTCCACGGAAGAAGATGAAACACCATCATCTGGTTCTTTATCTCCATCTTCATCTTCAGCTTCTGTGTTAAGTGCCCCGGGTTCTGGTTCTTCTGTTTGTTTAGAGCTTTGGCACGCGTGTGCTGGTCCACTTATATCTTTGCCAAAGAGAGGAAATGTAGTGGTGTACTTCCCTCAAGGCCACTTGGAACAAGTTTCCGATTTTTCCGGTGTAGTTGCAGCTTATGATCTCCCTCCACACGTGTTTTGTCGGGTTGTTGATGTCAAGCTCCGTGTAAGCTATCTATACATGTGTTTTATAACCTGTCACTCCATCTTGTGTGTTCTATATATATCTTTGTCCAATGAATGCGTTGTCGAGGTTTGGGGTTATGGGGAAATTTTCCTTTTCCTTTCTGGGTTTGTATTCTCGAGGACTATTTCAAAGGGGAGAGCTTTGAAGTTCATATTTTTTTTGTGCTTTTATGGGTTTGGTTCCTCCATATTTTTTGGGGGAGGGAGGGTGATTGCGTATGGATTTGATTTAGTATTCCAGAGAATTGACCTTGTGAAATTGATATTATTTTTTACTTGATTTGTTTTCCCCGACAATGATAGGGGACAAAGGAGAGTGGTGCAGTGTGTTATTCTCTTAGAATGTGGATTTGCTATGAAATGTTTGTTCTTGTTGGCAGGCTGAGGGTGCCACAGATGAGGTTTACGCCCAAGTTTCATTGGTTCCTGAAACTGAGGTGGGTTTTATTCTAGCTCCTTGTTTTGCTTGGTTAATGGTTGCTTATAAAAGTAGTATGAACAGAAAATTATATTCAGTTTGATCCATAGGTAAGGACGTTTTTCTGAATTAGAAATATTGTCCAAAGATGAGTTGAACTTAGTTCTTGCATTTGGTGTCATTTTGTTGGTTTGATGTGCTTGTTTCTTCTCGTTTCATTTTCAAGGTGCCGTTTTTCTCTTGTTACCTCAATGTTTTTGTGTAAATTACTAAATTATGCCTTTTGTAGCAATCCGAGCAGAAGTTGGAGGGAGGGAAGTCTGAGGCAGATGGTGAAGAGGAGGATACTGAAACCAATATCAAGTTAACTACGCCCCACATGTTCTGCAAGACACTAACTGCTTCCGATACCAGCACGCATGGTGGCTTCTCTGTTCCTCGTCGAGCTGCTGAGGACTGCTTTCCTCCCTTGGTAATTTTCTTTCACTTTCTTCCTTGTATTGTCTTTAAATTTTCATTGCTTATTTCAATGTATGTTTACAGTGGTTCATTATGTTTTTGTAAAGAGATCTTCAGTGTTGCTTTTTGAGTTTAACTAGATTGGTATTGTAGGACTATAATCAGCAAAGGCCCTCACAAGAGCTTGTTGCGAAAGACCTGCATGGTTCTGAATGGAGATTTCGACACATCTATAGGGGTATGCACTAGTTATCGAGTGCATTTTAATGCAAAGCTCCACATTATGGATTTCCATTCTCAGAACAAAGGCATGTAGATCAGAGCCTTGATTAGCTGTTCATTTCTCTATTTGCTGTTAAAGATAGTTTTGGTTTGAGTAGGTCAACCACGGAGGCATTTGCTGACTTCCGGATGGAGTGCTTTTGTAAATAAGAAGAAGCTTGTCTCTGGAGATGCGGTGCTTTTTCTGAGGTTATAAATATTCCCTTTTGTGAAGTTCTTATTAATATCCTACGCGAGTTCTTATTTGGTGTCCATGGTAGGGGTGAAGATGGAGAACTGAGGCTCGGAATCCGAAGAGCTGCTCAAATTAAAGATGGCTCTTCTTTTCCATCTTCTTGCAGCCAGCAGTTGAATCGCAGCAATTTTGCAGATGTGGTTAATGCTATTTCTATGAGAAGTGTATTCAGCATTTACTACAATCCAAGGTATGCCACTGCCCTATTTAGATACTTTATAAGCTATATTCTGAGGATGCAATTTGAAACTTCCAAGTGAACTTTTAGATTCTTTATCCTTTTTATGCTATGCTCTGGCCTTGTGGAGGTAAAAGGATTTGAAATGAGAGAATGATACATATAACATGTTTAAATGTTAAATTTATTGCTTATATTTTTAATGTATGCAGGTTATGTGTACTTTGATATGCTCATAAAAACTTGGTCTAAACCTTGAAGTGGCTCATGGGGCTGGCATTCTTCACTTGTTTTCTCAAGATTCTGTTCACTTAAAGCCTGAATCACACTATGTTATTTGTATATCCTCTTAGTATCCCAAAATAATTTATGTATGATGCAGAAGTTTTGAGAAATCATCTTTAGTTTAGATATATAGTGTTCTATATACAAGTTGATATTATTATTAGAAAATCTCCATAGGCTTAACTCTTGATCCTCATGTTAATTACCATTTGTCCTATATCTCATTGGTGGTTAATTCTTTGTGAGGAATGCGTGCTTAATGTACTCTTAAGCTTCTTGTGTTCTATAATTTGAATGTTTTAGTTTTTCTTGGGATCCTTTTCTGCTGTCACTTTCTCGATGTGATCTTAAAACTAATATTTTGGTTGATGTACTAGGGCCAGTTCATCGGACTTCGTAATACCTGTGCATAAATTCTGTAAGTGTCTTGATCCCCCATTTTCTATTGGAATGAGGTTCAAAATGCAATTTGAAGCTGAAGATGCAGCAGAAAGAAGGTACAACCTTGTTGAATCTCCAACTCTTGAGTTAAAATTATTTGATTTTCAGCCTAAAGAGGAGAGCAAAGATCTACTCTACCATGCTATGAAGGCCTTAATTGATTTTTTTTTTGCAGACACTCAGGAGTAATAACTGGAATTAGTGATATAAATCCTGTTCGATGGCCTGGTTCAAAATGGAGATGCCTGATGGTATAGCAGTACTTGCTTATATATGATATAATATTGTACAAATTTCTAATTTGAGTGTCTTTTGGTTATAAGCATATACTATTGTCAGAATAATGTTCCTGTTGAGGCCTAACTGTCAGGTTTTTTAACCTTCGTCTCTATCCATCCTTGGAAGTTAAGTTGGTAAATCTTTTGTTGTATAATAGTTCCTGCCTTGCTGTTTCAAGGAAGCAATCGTTATAACTATTCTTACTAGAACACTATGCACTTAGGGAAGTATATATCGAAGGTGCTTGTACTTCTGAAACTGAAATATGATGTTGAGTTTGTCAACTTGTGGATCTTAGCGTGATTGTTTTGGATTGCTTAGACATGGTCTTGGTGCTTTCTCATCCCTGTTCGAAATATGTTGAAAGTCTCATTAGTTTATGATTTTAATCAGAAGTTTACTAGAGTTAATCTAATATTTCTTTCTGGCTAGTGACAATATAAAAGTTCTGGCTCATTTTTTGCAGGTAAGGTGGGATGATACTGATGCCAACAGGCATAATAGGGTTTCTCCCTGGGAAATTAAGTCATCTGGTTCAGTTTCCAGTTCTAACTGCTTGATCTCTCCTGGTTCAAAACGGAACCGAGTTGGATTTCCTTCAGGAAATTCTGAATTTATGGTTCCTGGTAGGTTTTTCTGCATAACTAATACTCTCTTCTGTGTCAAATGATAGTATTTGACATGGTCTGTTCTTTTAACAGATGGAAATAAAGCATCCGACTTCGGGGAGTCTTTGCGGTCCCAGGTATTGCAAGTTCAAGAAAATCTGGGTTTTAACACTCTTTATGATGGTTCTGATAGTTCGAATATGCATTGGTCTGAAATAAGGCATTGCGTTCCTGGTTCTATTGGTTCTGATTTTTCTGCAATAGGAAATATTGGTAGAGACTCACTGATGAGTCCTGATATTTCCCGTAAAAGTGTAGGCTTTGGGGAATCTTTCCGATTCCATAAGGTCTTGCAAGGTCAAGAAAATTTTGTGTCCCCACCATATAGAAACGGTTCAACTGCAGATGAGACTCAAGAAAATGATGCTTTTGGTCTCCCTGATGTTGGTCAGTTGTCGGGAACTAGAAGTGGATGGTCTTCCTTGATGCAGAGGTATAATACTCATAGTCGTACACGACCATCTGCACCATCTACGCAAACATCCTCACCATCTTCAGTGTTAACGTTCCAAGTGAGCAATCCAATTCTGAATTTCAGTCCTATTTATAATTCTAATAACCAAAAAAGGGAACGGGGAGATAACAAACAGAGTTCTTTTCATGCACCTGAAATATACGAGGGAAAGCTATTTCCATCTTCAGCCAGTGAACATGATTCCCGTGTGAGGGATCTTGGAAGCTCAGATTTATTCGGACATTCAATTGATTCTGTTCAACTTGGTGATGCTCCGCCTTTAGCAGCTCAACCAGTTTTTATGTCTTGTCAAGAATTAGATTCCTCCTGTAAAAGTAGCTGCAGACTTTTCGGTTTCTCCTTGACTGAGGGAAGACATGATGCTAGCAAGGAAGAAGACATGGTACAAGCAACCTCATCATTGGCCCCTGGAGCGTTTTTACCTTGTGTTAGGGAAGAGTTTCACCCAAAGCCTCCGTCGGTGACAGATACAGTTGAAAGCAATTATACTGAAGTAAGCAATCTCTATTCTGTCAGAGATATGGTTTTAGATATTGCATTGTAGACTAGTCGTGAAAGGTAGATCCACAAATGAGGAGTTCCATAGACAGGGACATGGAGTGTTTTACAATCAAGATCAAAACCTGGAAGCATTCGATTCCAGAGTGCCTTTGCCGTGGATCAAGAGGTTTCATACAACTTGGAGTGTGGTTGGTTGGAAAAATGTTTCATTCTTGTGGTAAGCTGTCTGACTTGAAATGCTTCCCACTGTTGGCTGACTTTCGAGGTGTGGTTATTAAAATCGAGACTATGTTATGAGTCTCAACTTATATACTGATGAAGATGCTGCTGCAAGAAGATGCCTATGGTTGGTAAAGTGATTGTGTATTTTGATTCTATGAATTTAGCGTTATTACCTAAAATTGAATTTTTTTTTTGTAATTATTTTATGAAACAACTTGGAGTTTTATCTTAAACTGGTAAGTATTAAGCTTTCTGATGGTATTTTATTCTAAAACCTAAGCTGTTATATTCCATATTTCCATGTCTGAGTCTGACCAACTCCCGCTACAGAACTGAAGATTGTCATGTTTCATGAAGCTTTTATTCGTTTTTACCTTCGGTTGTTTAGATCCCTGTAATAAGTTTGTGAGGAAACGATGTATTGGGCCAAACAGCTAGCAAAACCGAGTTCTGACACCTCGATCAAGGCGTAGGTCCATGCCTTTAACTCTCTTCCATGGGGGCATCACCGTACAAAAACTGAGTGCACGCACGTTAGTAACATGTATTCGAAGACAAATCAGAAATGTTGACTTCGAGTTTAACTGCCAGAATAAGTTGGTAACTTACGGTCAAAATCTGACGGCACCCCATCCACCTAAATACTTGATAAGGTCTACAAAGAGTTGATTGTCCCAAATTTTCTGTACGAAATAAATTTCCATTGATGAGAAAGAGCATTAACAACAAATGCCTGAAGCTCACATAGCATAAGGCTTGAAAAACCATAACAACAAAATAAACAATTGAAGCCCAGAGTTAACACATGAAAAGGATTAGGTATGCACGCAAGACCACGGACTAGCCATATGGAATGGGAACCAACTTTGTAAAGCCAGGAAAAGAAATCAAAAGTCACCCTAAAACAAAACTCCGGAAATTAAAGCCCTTCACGACTCAAGCTAATATGCATTGATACCCATTGTTTGCAATAGAGTGATTTGGGAGCTCCCCAGACCACAAAAATAGAGTGGTTATATATTAGCTGACACCGATCTCTCGAATCCTAGAGGGCACAAAGGTGGCCAAACCTTTTGCACAAAACAAAGCCTACGTCGCCCAAACCAGAGGCTTAAAACTGAAAAGATTCTAGCTGTTCAGCAGGCGGTGGGGAGGGGGGACTTCCAGAAGATGTTCGCCAAAAAATCTATCGAAAATAGTTATTTCCAGCTAAAAATGTGCTGTAAATAGTTATCTAGTAAATAAATAAAGTTATTTTCAACTCATTCTAATTAAAAAAATTTGATGCGAATGAACAACAGTATGCCAAGCTTGTACATTGATTTTTCTCGATAAATGTTGATATAGACTAGTGTGTGCGGAGCACAATGTTCTAAAGTCATGGATTTGGTCTATAGTCTTAGATGAATGAAAGAGAACTCGGAGTTTAATTCAACTTGAAGCACTTACAAATCCAAGTAAGATCTAAAAAGATTAAAGAAAGTAACTAAAATAGATAATTAAGATAGAAAAAAAATTAAATATTTGAATAATTAAATAGGAACAAAATAGAATAAAGAACATAGATGGAAGACTGTTGATCATCGACCCGATTAAGCAACGAACAAATAAAAATAGTAAAAGAAATTGAGAAATTGAACACACAAATTTAACGTGAAAAAATCTCTCTGAAGATGATAAAAAATCACGACTAAAGATAATTTTACTATAATAGCAAAAAAAAACGAATAGTACAAAAGATGAAAACATTTAACAAGAAGCGACAACCTCCTCTGCTGTCGATAAACAGAGACATTTTGTTAGAACTCATTCGGGTAACCTTTATCACCACCTTAAACCTAAACGTAACACTGAGCCTTATTTCTTCAAGTATACTTACAAATTTGCATTTCCTTGACAGACAAAGTCAGAAACGTAACTTGTTGGGAGGGAGCTTACTAGCAGAAAACCAAGGTTCCAAACTTATCTTTAGGAGACATCTTCGTCTCAGCTTAAGGGTTTGAGAAGGGTTACTCCCGATTCCTCTCATATTTAAACAGAAAAATACTTCTTGAAGAAGTAAGGGAAAACTAAATCTAAGTGTCCTTTTAACATAACCCAAGTTTTCATGGGGACTTGATAAATGTCACATTAAGACTGAGTTGTTTTATCCAAAATTTGCCACTTCCAAGAAACTTACTTGACACTCCTTTACCCTTTCCTTCTAGTTCACGTTTGGTTAGTTCCTAACCAGCTCATCTCATACATTAACTGGCACGGGACCACATTGGTCACAGGGTGTACTATATCACTGGCGTGACCCCTATCTCATAATCATCCTTTTTTGTTTCACTTATCATCATAACCTGACTAGGAATCCTTGTCTACTTATTTCTCATATCAGAGGTTGCCCATACTATACACCAAAAAGTGCATTTGGACGACTACTACTACTTAGTTAATCATTCCTCCCTATGATTCCTTACCTGTTCCTATTACAGAGGGCCTTACAAACAAAACACTTTTGCTTTGCCTACTCTATACGCCAAGGCAGACTTTTTGGGCAAACACTTCTTCACCTGTAGTGCTTCTATATAACTATGCGCCTAATTCTTATGCATATATCCTTACCATTATTTATTGATTCGTAATACTTAATTTAGCCATAAGTTTTGTTCTTTCAGACTATCCTATATGCTTTGCATACTAGAGTTTACCATGGGTTCCCTTCCTTTCGTTCAAAATCTGCTAGACCAGGGCGTCACTGACGCACTCAGAGAGTCCTTACACTTTATCGAGTCCTAGCATTGGACACTTAAAACTAACTTCTTAAGCCTTATCCTTACAAATAATATTTCAAACTTTCAGGGCTTCGCCCAATGGCGTACTCTTAAATTTCAGTTTCTTAAATAAATCCAATTGTTTTACTTATTCAGAATTTATCCCAAAATTTTTACTTCTAAAACAATACCCAAATACTAGGGCTTCGTTGGGTGAGATGTTACAAGAATAATGAAATATGTCGAATGCAAAGAATAAATAAAATGAAGTACTTCAATAATATAAAATAACTCTTGGATCAAAACCGATTCCAAGAGGAAAAACAAATAGTTTATGAAAAGTCGAAAAAAATTAATCTAATCTTACCACTAAATTATTAGGGTTTTTGAGTGCGTCTAGGATGACTTAGTTACATCAAACCCCTAAGGTCTTATTTATAGGAGTTTTGGCAGCCCAAGTTGGGTCTTTGACACGTCCTAAGTCTTTATATAAAGTCGATTGTGTGGACGAAAATAGCCTTGATATTCTTGAGTAACAAGTTGACCTATATTATACCATACAAGAACTATGACGAGACACGACATGTATTCCACACCAATATTGGTTTGTTTCATTCTTAATCAGCTCGGGAAGCTTGTGCATCACTTGTCCCTTGCTCTTACGTTAATTGAATCTATAAATCTTCAACCTACACACTCAATTAAACATATTAGAACTATATAAGGCCCGTGTCGGCCTAACGGGTCACAACACTCACAAAATATGTTAAAAGATACTTATTTTACTAATATTTAATTCTAAATACTAAATATCGAGAATGTAATATAAAATACTAAATTGCATAGAAAACAAATTCCTTAAGCGTGAAAATGACCCAAATTAACCACTACATTTGATGGCAGGTCACTAGTGTCTAACTAAATGCAATTATGAAAATCACTTATCTAGATTGTAAGCCTTAAACTTTTTTTAAGATTGTTGCTAAGTCATTATGCAACATCTAATGTCTATAAACTTTATGAGATCCTTACTCCAATAAATAGTTTCATTTAATTAAAGTTATTGTGGCTATTTCTCTAATTAAATAAAATTATTTGGATCCCTAAATATATATTCTAAAGTTTTATTGCTAAATACTTTATGTAATAAGTTTAAAAAAATTTATGCACCTTACTTCAGGTACATAAAAAAAAATATTCAAACAATAAATTTCTAAAAATTTTCACTAAATTATTTATAACATAATTAATTTTAGAAATTTCGCTTTAATAAAATTCAACGATTTTGCACAAAAGTTTGTAATAAAAATGTTTAAAAATAATTCAAAGAAACATGACACCATTATTTTGGGAAATTTACAAACTTTTAAAATCGGGTAAGACAGAGATTAACCATACTCTGATATCAAATGAAATCATAAATCACAGTTTAAATGTTATAGTGCAATGAAAAAGATCAAACATAAATACTTCCAACCGTTGCTTGAACCAAATGTCAAAATTCAAATGTTGTTACACCATTATCGAGCACATCAAACCACCGACGATGTCATCAAATTTAACCATACGAAAACTTCACTAGATGGAATATTTTTTGTTTTTGATTTTTTCAGTGCTTAGAGACCTTAAACTTTGATATTTATAGTGGTGATTCTCCATCAAAAGTCACTAATCTCACTATCACACATACACCCGCTACCACACAAACAAAGTAATGGACAACAAAACGTGGGGTTCATTTTCGCGAACCAAAAGCACGTCTAACATTCATAGTCAATGAGTTAATCATGTGCCATGTGGCACTATTTAATTGGTTAGTATACCATGTCATTAGCTTTTTAAAGGATTAGGTACCATCATGATTAATAGAAATAAAATTTATGTACCACATTGAATATTTCGAAATTATAAGTATGATATTAGAACAAACCCCTAAGTAGAGGGCCATTCATGCCATTAACCCTTAATGAAATGAAACAGAAACATATTAATTAATTAAATAAAATTAACTAAACACATAAATATACTATAAAGCTTTTGTTTAAATAATAAAATTGAAGATTAAAGTTTATAATGTTGAATTTTTATTGATTTTATATGAACATATAAAAATAAAAATATCATTTTAATAATATAAATTACTTTATAAAAAGAATGAACGCGAATTCAATTAAATATTTTATTTATAATATAAATAGTTTAAACATAATATCTTTATTGTAATGTAAAGTATTTTATTTTCATACACTACCGTACAAAATTTCAAAAGCTAAAAACTAACAAATTAAAGCAAAAGTCACCATTGAATTTTTCTCCAGAGGTTCCTCTAAGTTTTTCTCTCATTTTGCAGTCTTGAGTAATGTTTGCCATTGACCCTAGACGTTTTCTCGGCCAAGGTCATCTTTCTTTTAGAGATTTTTCTTTCCTCTTCCACCTCCTCCTTTCACTGGGCCCTTAACCCCAACGATTCCTGGAGATCTCAATACCCCACCATGAGTAAAGTTTTCCTCTTTTTTTTTTTCAGCAACTTTCAGTCTGGCAAAGAGAAGCTTCGGTGTTTTTCATTTAGGTGGCACTTGTCCCACATCTGCACCACCGCCATTCTAGTCAACTACCACTGCTCTTAGTTGTCTATCCGTCGCGTCCAGTAGTATACTCAGATCTCTGGTAAGAGATCCCGAGCGGTTGTGTTGTGTACCTAGACTTTATGCTTAAAATGAAATGGTGGTAGACTCTTTGGCTGTGGAATAACCGACCACGGACATCCCTCACTTTGTCCCATTACTGGATTCCGGCCAATTTTTCCGGTAGGGCGAGGTCAGATCGGAGTAACAAGCTTAGCACTATCAGGAACTTGATTTTCTAAGATCCCTTTGCAACATTTATTTCAGGTTACAGCTTCATCCATTGTCGGAGGTCATGATTGTGATTGCTTGCAGACTCACCGCATCAAGGTTTTTATATCCATTAAACATAAAATTGGATTGACATTGAATGGGAATGTGGCCCGGTTCCTGTACTACGGGCTATGCTGCACAACTAGAATCAGTATATAATTACACTTGCTATTTGATGTTGATTAGAATAAGATTTTTCAACTTTTAAGATGTAACCGAAATTTTTTTGTATCATTAAGTTTTTAACATTAGTGAATTTTTCTTTCTTTACTTGTGATTTTTTCTTAAAAAAATTTTCACGTAAAATCTATATATTTTTATTTTTATTTTTTTATTATTTTATGATGGTTCTAATGTTATTAACCACGCCTATTACAACACATTTTTGCCATAGATTATTAGTATTACATTTCTTTCGGGGCTTTATTTATGTACTGGACTAGGCCTTGGTGGCCTCTGTTTGTATGGGACATTGTTTCTGGATTATGTAATCCTTTTCTCTATTAAAAGAAATCGGATCATTGTTTAAAAAGAAAAAAAACTTGGGGCAAAAGACTAAATGCATCAAATGCATGATATATGACTATTTAACCAACTTTTATAATGTTATGGCCACAATTGATTTCGCTGGAAAGTGTCATATTACAAACGTTATTTATTTTATAATTGGGACCATTAAGACCAAATTCCCTCATCTTGTTATTATAGTTGTATTACTTTATGTTATAATTATATTTAAAGTTTATGCATTATATTAATTTTGATATATTTATATATTTTTATTTATTTAATTTTTGTTAAGGATAAACTATCAAATAGTTACTTTTGTTTGCTAGTTAATTTTAGTAATTTGCGTTATCATTTTCTTAATTTTTCTAATAAAAATAGAATACAAAATTTTATCTTAAAACCCAATTTTTTTCGGTTTAAAAAGAAGCAACAATTTTGTTACCGTCAAAGAGGAGAAGAAGAAATGGACACAACAACCTTTATACATGCTTGCTATTGTGGTTACCAATAATATACAAATAAACAAATATGAAACATGTCTTTTTTGTTTGTACATATGTAGAAAAACATGAAAGGATGGACCATCTTTTTGCAAAAAAAAAAATACCCCATAATATCTAAACCCAAAATTCACGTAAAGAACAAAAAGTCTATTACCTACTTAAATTCATGCTTGAACCCTTTATTGAATCGATCATTTGTTCTTTCATTTTGAATAAAAAATCTAACCGATTGATGGAACACTTAATTTAATTTCTATTATTTCGATTCAACAAAAAATGATTATGAAAATGAATGATTTTTTCAATAAAAATGGAACAAAAACTAAAACAAAAAAAGAGACCAAGAGTTCTTTTCTTTCCAGTTCAAGGATTAATACGATGAATTGATTTTGATTATTTCGAGAAACCAAAATAATATTTTCCTTTAATTCATTTAAAAAATTAATTAATTAAATTTATTTAATTAAAAATTAATTAATTTACTTGGTTTGGCATTCACATTAACATTTAAAATCTATTTTAACTGTCACATCGGACTGTCGTTTAGAAGGTAACAAATCTTAACGGCAAAGTGATCATTTCGTAACAAAACGAAAATATAAGTGACTAAAACATAACATTTCAAATATAAATAACTAAAACATAATCTAAGTAAAACAAAAGTGACTATTTTGATAATTTATCCTTATGTTAAATATCAAGTCGAAATAAACTAAAAGAATAAACTTTTGGCCAAAAAGAAAAACCAAAAAGAATAAACTCTTAAATAAATAAAAAAATTCCAAAAACTCCCTTATTAACAAGCTGTCGTTCAGCGTATGAGACTAAGCAAATGGAAAGACTAAAACACCCTTACAGTACACGCGCATTAAACAAAGAAATCAAGTACAGCAGCGTAATTTCGAATGTCATCACCGTCTATATAAAATAATAAAAGCCCAAAAGCGTGCATCGCTTCATTTCCCTCCCCAATTTGAAACCTCTCTTCTTGTGTGGGGTGGTAAACCCAATATAACGTTGCAAAAACATAGTCCCCAAAAATCTTTCTAAAATTAGAATCAAAAGCGAAGAGAAATTAGACAGAAAAATTAAGTGAACCACGCAGGATCTCAAGAAAAGATGATTAGATTTTTTGGTAGAGGGAAAGACTCCGCCGTCGATGTGTCGCCGCAGTCATTCGGTCATTCGGCGTCTGCATCAGCGTCTGTGTCGGCCGCCCCGCTGACGGGTCCCGCAAGGCCGGTTCGGTTGTTGTACTGTGACGAGAAAGGGAAGTTCCGGATGGATCCGGAAGCGGTCGCGGCTTTGCAGCTTGTTAAGGAACCAATTGGGGTCGTTTCGGTCTGTGGCCGGGCTCGTCAAGGCAAGAGCTTTATTTTAAATCAGGTAATTTTATTTATGTTTTCTGTTTACTTGTTTTGAAGATAAATTGGAGGAAATTTATGTTTTTTCGGTGTTTTCGTAGGCGAAATAACGAATTGTAAGGCTTGTGACTTTAGTAGTAGGGATGCCGTAAATTTAGGGTTTTAAAGGGACCAAGTGTGGAATGTAGCATTTTGGTTTAAATTTTCTGTTTTTAGAAGCCTTCATTTATTACACCCGTGATATCAACATCAAATTTAAGTTTCTGCAAGTGCATTTCAGTTTACATAGATATAACCAACGAGGTTGAGTACTAATGTATGCTTTCTAGAAAGATCTTAGGTAAAGGTAATTATAGTTTTTGAGTTACAATTTATAAGCGAGCATGAGTGAAGAGATACTTGTACAAGCTTCCGATGTGATCATGTTCACTCCATTCATGGAAGTTTAATGCAAATGTTATTATAAAACTTAGTTGAATGATCCAAGTCTGACCAGCTGTTTATCATTTTTGATTGACCTAGATTTTAGATGGTTTAGCTTGTATCCTTTTGTTCTCAATTTTTGCAAAGCGTGGATATTTGAGCTATGTTTGGTTTCATGGTTAAATATTATGTAATTGTAAATGATTTTCCCTAATTGAACCTTGTGTGGCATCTGTTTTATTTTTGTTTTGAATCAGCCTTTGATTTGTTTTTTGCGATATAGCTTCTTGGAAGGAGTAGTGGATTTCAAGTAGCACCAACTCATCGTCCATGTACAAAAGGGCTTTGGTTGTGGAGTGCACCATTAAAGAGAACTGCTCTTGATGGAACTGAGTACAATCTTTTGCTGTTAGACTCTGAAGGAATAGATGCCTATGATCAAACGGTTTGTTTTCGCTTACCTTTTTGAAAATGGATTGGTTATTAAGTAGTTTGATTGTTTTGACTTATGCTTGTATCTTGTAAACTTGACAGGGAACGTACAGCACACAGATTTTTTCATTAGCTGTCCTCTTATCTAGTATGTTCATCTACAACCAGGTTTGTATTTTCTTAAAGAAAGTATTGAGATTTTTTTCCTTTTGACTGGCTTGTTAATGAGAGTCTTTTTACCATTTCCCCAAGTTTTGATTGTCTACTTCTGATATTTAGATGGGAGGTATTGATGAAGCTGCACTGGATCGTCTCTCTCTTGTCACTCAGATGACAAAACATATTCGAGTTAAAGCTGGAGGAAGAACAACCTCAGCTTCTGAACTTGGGCAGTTCTCCCCAATCTTTGTTTGGCTTCTAAGGGTAATATTTGATTACAAACAGACCCATTTAAAATCTCTCTTATTGTTGGTTATCCTGTGTTTAGTTCTTTATTATGGATGTTATGTTCTTATGGTTGTCAAATCTACTTTCTCAAGTTCTCTATTGTAAAATATTCCTCTTGCAGGATTTTTATCTGGATTTGGTGGAGGATAATAGGAAAATAACTCCCCGTGACTACCTAGAGCTTGCTTTGCGGCCAGTTCAAGGTAGTGGGAAGGATATAGCTGCCAAAAATGAGGTTAGTCTTAACATAAATTTTAATTGGGGAAGTAAAAGAAATCAATATTAATTCTGTGGAGGCTTGATGAAAAATGAAAAGGAAGTGTCTTATTGATTAATATGCAAACTTTGTTGCATGGTTATGCGTGCAAATTATGTGATAGACACTGATCATTTATGTTTAATTGTTGATAGATCCGAGACTCTATTCGAGCTTTATTTCCTGATAGAGAATGCTTTACCCTTGTGAGGCCTTTGAACAATGAAAATGATCTGCAAAGGCTTGATCAAATTTCGGTCAGTATCCAACTGTTCTCATATATGCTATTCCCTCTCTGATTTCTTATCATCCTTTTGCCTCCTCTTTCTCCTTCCCTCTCCCATTGTTGACTGTCTTTTTCGTTTAGGATGTATAATTTCTTTATTAAGACCTTAGGTTTGATGTGTAGCTTGACAAACTGAGACCTGAATTTCGAGCTGGGCTTGATGCATTGACAAAGTTTGTTTTTGAGAGAACGAGGCCGAAGCAGGTTGGGGGTACTGTACTGACAGGGCCTGTTCTTATTGGTATCACACAATCATATCTGGATGCTTTGAATAATGGTGCTGTGCCCACAATATCTTCCTCATGGCAGGTTAGTTACCTTTATCTGAAAATGCTATGGGATATGTCATTAAGTGGAATCAAACAGGGTTAATAGTGTTATTTTCAGAGTGTTGAAGAAGCTGAGTGTCGGAGGGCATATGATTCTGCTGCGGAGATTTATATGTCAAGTTTTGACCGTACAAACCCACCTGAGGAGGTAGTGATGTCTTTATCATAATTTTTGTGTGGCTGTTCTGATAAATATTTTACAATTCTAATCTTGATGGTCCTAGGTGGCATTGAGGGAAGCCCATGAAGAAGCAATTCAAAGAGCACTGGCTGCATACAATGCCAGTGCTGTAGGGGTCGGTTCGATGAGAAAGAAATACGAGGAGCTTCTACAGAAATTCTTCAGAAAGGCATTTGAGGTATGCAGTAACTAAAGGTTACATTTGTAGGTTAAGTCTTTATTTCTATGTTACAAAATGAATGTTTTGCCTCAAATTATGGGTTGGCCATTTATGCAGGATTATAAAAGGAATGCATTTATGGAAGCGGATATGCGTTGTTCAAGTGCCATAGAAAGCATGGGAAAGAGGTTGAGAGCAGCATGCCATGCTTCTGATGCAAGTATAGATAATGTTGTGAAGGTAAGTGGTCATTATCTGCTTGTCCTTATTCTTCTTGCAAAGGACTTTGACCTAATTGTGCAACTTTGTTTCTTCTCATTATCTTCCGTTTGAGATGATATTCCAGATTTAGATTTTAGATCACTAATATTGTAAGGATGAAGGCTAGTTAACAGCCTACCTAAGTGGAGTTATCTTCTTTTGGCTTTCCTTTTCGGTTATAATTTATTACCTTCTTTTTTTTTTATCCTATGAAAAGTTCGATTTTTCCTATGATATTATGTGATATTGGGTTTTTCCAATTGATGCCATTCACCGGGTTTGATTAAAATGTTATATGCAGGTTCTTGATGCTCTTCTATCTGAGTATGAAGCATCATGCCACGGCCCTGGAAAATGGCAGAAACTGGCTTTATTTTTACAGCAAAGGTTTGTATCAATTTTTTTTTTTCATTAAGATGGTCATTCCAGGTGTTCTGGGGCTTAGGTGTCTACTTTTGGATATTAATGTTATCTTTTTATGCTATCAGCATGGAGGGGCCGGTACTGGATTTAACCAAGAGACTTATAGATCAGATTGGATCAGAGAAGAGTTCCCTCATATTGAAATGTCGTTCAATTGAGGATAAGATGAAATTACTCAGCAAGCAACTGGAGGATAGTGAGAAATATAAATCCGAATACCTGAAGCGATATGATGATGCTATCAATGACAAAAAGAAACTTGCTGATGAATATGCGAACCGTATGAATAATTTACAAGCCGATAACAGTTCACTGAAGGAAAGATGTTCTAGTTTAATGAAAGCAGTAGATTCTGCCAAGCAAGAAACTTTAGACTGGAGAAGAAAGTATGATCAGGTGTTGTCGAAGCAGAAAGTCAAAGAAGAGCAGGCCACCTCAGAAATTGAAGTGCTCAAGTCTCGGAGCACTGCTGCTGAAGCTAGGCTGGCTGCTGCTAAGGAGCAAACCGAGTCTGCACAAGAGGAGGCAGAGGAGTGGAAAAGGAAGTATGACTTTGCTGTTAGAGAGGCAAAAGCAGCTCTGGAGAAGGCAGCAATTGTGCAAGAGCGGTCAAGCAAGGAAACTCAACTTAGGGAAGATACTCTGAGAGAAGAGTTTTCACATACATTGGCTGATAAGGTGCGCTATTTCTCACCTCACTCTCATACACACATTCTTGTTCACTCAATCATGTTTTTATGCTACTCTAATATGCAGCAAAAAAATGTGATTTGTTTTTATGCTTATGAATATGTTGCAGGAAGAGGAAATAAAGGAGAAGTCAGCGAAGATTGAACATGCTGAGCAGTCCTTGACAACTCTGAAGTTGGAGTTGAAGGTTAGCTTCTTATAAATGTAAATGTTTGATTATTCATTTCTATATATGCATTCTACATGTAATGCATTGGAATATGGTTACTTATTCTTAACTATGATTTATAATGACACTCACTCAATCAACCACTGCATGTAAACATCACACTAACTGGTTTAGGAGGCATACATTTTCCAATTTGACTTTACCTTTGAAGTTGCACGTGGTTATGTGCATTTTCAAGGGTTGCTGTATTTAACAATGGGAAATGCTCTGCAGGCTGCTGAGGCAAAGATTAAGAGTTATGACACAGAAGTATCCTCACTAAAGGTTGAAATCAGGGAGTTAATTGACAAGGTAGAAAATACTAATGCCAAGGCCCTGTCATTTGAGAGAGAAGCGAAGATATTGGAACAGGAGAAGACCCATTTGGAGCAGAAGTACTCATCCGAGTTCAAGAGGTTTGCAGAAGTTGAAGAAAGGTGTAGATCAGCTGAGAAAGAAGCAAAGAAAGCTACAGAATTGGCTGATAGAGCACGAGCAGAAGCAGTAGCTGCTCAAAAGGAGAAAAACGAGATACAAAGGATAGCAATGGAAAGATTGTCTAAGATTGAGAGGGCCGAGAGGCAAATCGAGAACTTGGAGAGACAGAAAACAGACTTGGAGGATGAACTACATAGGATACGTTTGTCAGAGATGGATGCAGTTTCAAAAGTCGGTTTGTTAGAAGCTAGAGTTGAAGAGAGGGAGAAAGAGATCGAGTCATTACTGAAGGCGAACAATGATCAGAGGGCTAGCACAGTCAAAGTCCTTCAAGATCTTTTGGACTCTGAACGTGCGGCTCATGCAGATGCAAACAAAAGGGCTGAAGTACTTTCTCTTCAGCTGCAAGCTGCACAGGCAAAACTCGATTCACTCCAGCAGGAGTTGACTTCTGTTCATCTCAATGAAACGGCATTAGATAGTAAGCTCAGAACCGCTTCCCATGGAAAGAGATTGAGGGCAGATGATGTGGAAATGGGGGTGGGATCTGTGCAAGATATAGACATGAGTGAGAGAATTTTAAGAGCAAATAAGAAGTCCAGGAGCACTACTAGTCCCGTTTTGTATTCACAGTCAGGTGATGGTGGATCTGTGTTCAAAGGGGGTGACGACAACCAGAATCTGCAAAACGATCAGGAGGATTATACGAAGTTCACAGTACAAAAACTTAAGCAGGAACTAACGAAACATAATTTTGGGGCGGAATTGCTTGCGCTGCGGAATCCGAACAAGAAAGAAATCCTCGCACTGTATGAGAAGTATGTTCTGCAGAAATCATAACAATTTTTTCACTTGATTAAATGAGTTGTACAAGGGTAATGCATGTATTCTACCATGTAGTTGAAAATAATTATGAGTGTTATTAGGCTAGGGAAGGAGAAGTTTGTCAACTCCTGGAAATTCTGACCAACGTACGTTAATCAAAAGTCGATGTTTCTTTTGTATAAATATCGATTTTAAACCGACGTTTAGGGTGAGGGTTTGTTTGATTGTTAGATTTGTGGCTTAGGTAAGTACGCTAATTTCAGTAACGGTGTGATCTTCTAGCAGTTCAGATTGTGGCCTCATGAAGGAATATTCAAGTTTGATGATTTTATTTTTCGTATTCACCTGATTTACTCTAATTAATTATTTTTTCTTGAAAGATAATATTATTGATTGTAACTTAAGTACAAAGGTAAGGATACAATCAATGATATGGTATGCACGCTTGATATAAATTCATGTTCGGATTGATTGGTCTTTTCGATTCTTAGCCCCTTGGCTCTGCCCGTCTTTTGCACAACTTGTTCGTGACAATTGGAGAGTTGGGGTGGACGTATTTGGTAATCTTGGCTCACTCACTATGAAATTGAAAAGAAGGAATTCTGAGGTTTTTGATCAGATTGCTAGAAGGAAATTGCTTGCTTTTCGCTTTTATAAGGTTCAAACTGCATTAGACCGGAGGTGTTCAAGCCTCCTTTTGGATCTTGAATGTAATTTGTGTGTTGAGTGTAAGGTTGTGGATCATTGGTGTTACGACAGTGAGGTTCTTCAAGAGGAGCCAGTCCAATACTTCTCTTCGCTTTACTCTTTGGGTGATCAAACTCTTGACTTGTTCCCTTTATACGGGTGTTTCCCGGTTTTGGATTCTGACTCTTTGGATGTTCTAGCTTCGGATGTGACTAATGAAGAAATTCGAAATGCTTTGTTTAGCATGGGATCCTTTAAGGCTCCGAGTCTAGATGAAACTCATGCCGAGTTCTATCATTTGTTCTATCAATGTCAATGGAATACAACTGGATCAGATGTGTGTAATTGGGTGCGTGGAGTTTTTTCTGGTCAACCTCTTAGCCGTAGCATTAGTAAGACTTTTCTAGTGCTTATACCTAAAACTAAAAAATCCTGAATCTTTGACTCAGTTTCGTCCAATTAGCCTTTGTAAAGGTTATTGCTAACCGGTTCAAGCCAATCTTCCCTTCTCTCATTGCTCAGAACCAAGTTAGTTTTGTGGTAGGGAAGAAGAATTGGATGACCATTAAAGTGGATTTGGAGAAAGTCTATGATAGAATCCATTGGAACTTTATCGAAGACACTTTAGCGGATGTTGGTTTTCCATAAAATTTTTCTAGGGTAATCATGGAATGTATTACAACGGTTTCCTTGCAGATTATGTGGAATGGGAAGCCCTCGGTTGAATTCTCTTCGAGGAGGGGTATTGCCTGATGTCTCCTTACATTTTGTGTTATGTATGGAGAAATTGGGTCAACTTATTGACAAAATAGTTGAGAAAAAGACTTGGAGACCAATTGTGCTGGGGAAGAATGGTCCACCCATCTTACATCTTTTTTCACTGATGGCTTATTCTTATTTGCAGAAGCGAATATCAATTTGGCAGGGAAAATTAAGGATGCTCTTCATACTTTTGGAGCTGCTTCAGGACATAAGGTTAATGAGCTTAAAACTATTGTGTTCTTCTCTAAGAATACTAAATCCAACTATGCTAATGCTATTTGTAGGGTTCTTTGTTTTCGCCAGACCGATGATTTGGAGATCTATTTGGGCTTACCTCTTTTTCATCGACGAGAAATGAAGAATACCTTTAAATTAGTTGTGGATAAGGTCAGACGAAAGTTGGACAACTAGAATGCCAAAATGCTTTCTATGGAGGGGCAGGTCACTTTAGCTCGGTCAATTTTGTTGTCTATTCTCAATTATTTTATGCAAACTGTGAAAATCCCTTCTAGCATTTGTGCAGAAATTGAGAAGATTGCCCAAAGATTTATTTGGGGGGAGTTCAATAGCTAATAAAAAATCGTCTTTGGTAAGGTGGGAGGATTGTTGTCAGCCTCTGTCTAATAGAGGATCAGGTATCCGATGCCTTAAAGAACATAATGATTCTTTTGTGCTTAAGTTGGGATTTAATCTCATTACTAACAAGCAAGCTTTGTGGGTTAGGGTTCTCTGAGCCAATTATAAGCTTTTTAAGGATGCCTTGAGGATGTTTTTAGGAGTAAGTGTTCTTTTGTTTGGAGATCGCTTGTTAAGGTTTGATCGCTTTTGCGTCAAAGTCTTCTTTGGTCGGTTGGTGACGGGAATCTTATCAAAATTTGGACAGTTAGTTGGTTAGCAGAGGTGGGTCCTCTTATTAATTATCGTTTGGCTCATTCTGTTATTGAATTTATCACCCTTCGAGAGGCAGTGAATACAGAAGGTAACTGGAATTGGGATTATATACGGTGTTTTTTAAATAATGACATTCTTACTTATATTGCGGGTATATCGACTCCGAATTCTCTAGTAGGTCTTGATGCTGTTATTTCGAATTGGGCCTCTAATGGAAACTTTAGTGTCAAAGTAGCTTATGGTATACTAATAAAAAACACTTTAAACACACCGGAGGTAAAATGGAAGCTTGTTTGGTCTTTGATTGTTCCACAACGTGTTCGTCATTTAATTTTGTTAGTCCTTAAGGGTCGACTTTTTACTAATGCCGAACGTTATAGGAGAGGTTTATCGGAGGACCTGTAACACCCTCAATCCGACCCGATTAATCGAATTCAAATCTTGGATATTATCACACTAATACAAGCATAAACTTAACCTACTTATACAAATTTTAATCAATGGTTTCTTAATTAATTACAAATTTCAAACTAAAATACATAAGTATATATAATGCGTGAGTACAAGTACAATGCGTGATAATTAAATTACAACAATATCTAGATTGAAGCCCTAACCTTTCCGAAGGTATGGATTTCTAAGTACTAGTTCAGACTTTGAATACGCTGTCCTACTCGCTCTGTATGCATAATAATCCGATACGTCGCTCCTTTGGTGTAGTCTTGACATAATTCCTCCAGGTGCAATCTCACACTCAACCTGAAACATAAAGTATAACTCATGTAAGCTCATGAGAACTTAATGAGAAATATTCATTTATACCTTAGTCATCTTCCATAAACAGGCAGATAGTCCATCAACACCAGCTTCTCTTCTTTAATCTTCAACCAACTATCACCATGAGAAATACATCATTTAGGAAACATGATCATTTCTTCTGTCTACTATATCAAGGTCTGTATCCTTTATAATCGTTCCATCAATAACCTCATCTTCTCATACTCTCTTTTTTACTCATCTTGGTCATGGTTCTCTTACCCATTTTCTTCGCAAAACAATGTTTAAAATCACTTTCCATACCTAATCTTTCTTCAACTACCCTTTTCTCTTATTGTTTACGGATAGATGCTTTTTTTCGAAATATCAATTCAATTGTTCACAATTCACCTATATATATCCCACAAGCACAATTTATGACATGGTATATACTAGTGTCAAAAAAATTTTCAAAGCAAGGAAAACAACATCTAATTTTAACTACTACCTAACAAGGAGACTTCAAGAGTTCTCTAATGCATAGAAGATCACCATTATAGAAATCAATGACATGCAAGGCATCATATATTTACATACTACTTTACAATAACCTATACAGTTTTATAATTCAAGGATGATTGATAAGCACCATGCCAAAAAAACAACTTTTTGAAAACTTACCTAAAAATCTAATAGACATACAAATCAATCGACACATGCAATCCAACATCTAACCTCTACCCCTACACTTGGACCAAATTTTGTCATTGAAAATAAAACATAAACAAATAGAACTCCCCCCCATTAAAAAGCTCAGCAAAAATGACTGGAGTTGTCCCGTCTTGCTTTGAAAATCTGAAAAAGTATTTGGAATAAGGAGTTGGAGAAGCTTATGCTCCCTTTTTCCTAATGGAGTATGATAGAAAGAACCTCCAAGTGAACCTTGATGAGATTCAACACTAAAATGGGATTTGATGGTGGCCTATTTGAGGAGCGTATGAAGATTTTAAGTAGGGGGTGAGTCAGTTTTCATGTCAGGTGATTGACTCAGTGTCAATCTTTTAGATGGTATAACATACTTTATTATTTGTATAAATCAGTTTTGAATAAATTAACAATGTTATGATTTTATGTTAGTTTCACTTTGGAAAAGAAAAATCCTACATAATACTTACTCTTTTTTTTTTTGAAGTTATAACACTCGAATTATTAGGGGCTTAAAGATTTACAGTCTCAATTTGTGATTACTTGTTCATAGTTTCAAAACTCCACACCCGGGGAGCTTTGGTTTCTTTCCTAACTGGCGAAGGTGTTCACAATGAACCAACATTCTTACTCTATCTTCACATGGATCATACCCTATACTTGGTCCCAACATTCAAGTTTTAAGAAAAAAAATTGCAAGAGAAGTACTTAGCAAAATGGTTTCCCATGCCTGAACTTTTATTTTCTTTTGTTTTTGACCAAAATCTCAACACCCTTCCTTGGGTGACAAGTTTGCTGAATATTCCATTCCAACTGTTGAATGCGCGTTAGGATATGATAGCAGCTGCTATGACATCACTTTTCCACATCCTTATGTCAGTGTTCTAGAACTTTCTAGCGTAAAGGAACTATCCTATTCATTCTCTCTTTTTGGACCATCAAAACAAATCACACATGCTTCAAACATTCTTCTTTTTATCATCCATTCTCATTTTGATTAATTATTTAAATTTTGTTAACAATCTTTCATATATTTGGTTTTTAATTATATATTTTAAAAGTCCCAATTAACTTATTTATTTGTATGTGAATATTAAAACTCGTAAAGATTTATTTATAAACTTTCAATGAAATTGCAAGTATCTACTAAAATTGAAATCAATGAAATTATGTGAGAAAATATTGCTTATACACTAATCTGGCCTACTTACCAGCAATCACTTCAACCTAACATTACTATCATCATCTCTAATCAAACTGTTATGATATAAACAAACAAATCATCCAAATTAAGATTAATTAACCAAACAAACACTTGGCAAATGAAACTAAAAATTCCTATTTGTGGTTGTTGAATGCTGAGTTTGAAACACTGCCATTGATAACCGTGCCAGCAATTCATTGATGATTACCAATTACGTTACAATATCTAATTTTATCGTTATTGTTGTTTTTATATCAATAACATATAAATACACCACTGTCCATTCAAATCTACCAAAAATTACCGAAATACCAATAATATATATTCATCCAGAAAAGGAATAAGAAAAAATCTAAATAAATGACCACAAAATTGATTTTTGCAATTCATAAGTGATAAAACTAAATAAATCTGTAAGGTTTTTGGCAGAAAGTTCATACGATTCATGTATCTTTGTACAATTAAGCTATAAATGTAATTAAACCTTGTACAATATATATATAATTACATATAGGACAGCGGCTCCCTTGTTTTAAACCTTTCCCCAAGAGCATCAATGGTGATGTGCAAATCTTCCGAAGCATGACTCTCTTTCGTCCCCTCCTACAATTGTTCAGCAAAATCACAATCTGATACGTTATTTTGACTATTACAGAACATCAGCAACCAACCAAATAAGTCCTTGTCTCAAATCTCTCCCATTAATTCCCCCTTTTTTTTCTTTCAAAGTGATCTCCCTTTCCCTTTGCTTGTATCGGAGGCTAATCCATAAAACGAAGATTCATCACCTTGAACACCAAAATTAGGGATGATCTGAGGTGGGTTTTCTCTATAATGATGGCTTCCATGACCATGATCAAAAGAAACAAAAGGTTGATTGTAATACTCAGCAACGCCCCCACTGCTTGAATTAGGAGTTTGAATAATATTTTTCGACTTTCTATTAAGGGTTTCCTTAATGCTACTACTTGTACCGCATTGCCTAGGTTGAGTTTGGTAAAACACCTTAGAAACCACTAACTCTCCATCTTTCTCATCTTCATTGTTACCAAGGTGATATTGATGCATCACCCAGTTTGTCTTCTCAGGTTTCTTCTGCCTGCCATAGTTAGTGTACAGTACTAATATTTTTTTGTATCCTTTCACTGTCCCACCCACCAAAACTGGTCTGGTTTTGCCTGTTTTATGCCACCTTGTTTCGCTTCCATCTTCATCACCGGTGTGCACTTTTCTTCTCTTCCTAGTCCCCGTTGTGTACGCCTTGGATGGTCGATGAAAGAAGTGTCGAATTTGCCCATCTTTGCTTACACCTGCACCCTTCAAAATGTTAATTCATAAAGAACAAAAAAAGAAGAAGGGATTTTTACTCCTTTCAATGCATGAAACTAATTACGTGAATATATTGCTTATTTTGATTTGATCATTGACCACTCATTGCTTTTTAGAACATAAGGAAGCAATTGAGATGGATTTAATTAAGAAAAAATACGTGGCTTTGAGTAGAATCAAAGGTTCTCACGTAATTAGGCCACCTAAGAAACACGACACAACCAGCAATCTTTGACACTTTCCTTACAACATACTTCATTGTGTTCTGAACAAATTTGCAGTAAGTTTTTATATTTTCATCTAAAATTCGTCTACCAACACAGATAAAATTGAAGAAGCATGGAAGAAGTACCTGGAAGCCTCTCTGGATGAGTATAGCAAATCCCATTCTCGCCTTCAAGCGTTGGAATAAACTCATCAATCAAAGGATGAAGGTTGCACTTGTCCAATATTACCTTGGCTTCTAAATGCTCCAGAATTTCCTGGTCAGTGGGATCGAATTTCACTCCCGCTGGTAAACCAGGTAAACCATGAATCCCCGCCTGAAAACCACATAAAATAAACTAGATAAATATCAGTACATAAAAGTTGTGAATGTGAAAAAGGATTTACTTACAGATTAAGTTAGGATTTTGTACGGACCTGATCTTGGTAGGGTATATTATGGCCACATGAAGGGCAACTAATGGTTGAGGCGGCCGCGGCGGACGAGGCGACGGTGGGTTCTTTAGTAGCTATATGCAGAGCTCTATCATCGACCGTGTTATTGCACCATGTCATCTCTACCGTTCTTCTGATATTATTCCCATTACAAAGCTGATTTTCACTTCTTCCCCCACTTCTTCAAACACGTAATACACAAAATTCTAACAAGATTGACAAAAAAAAAAAAAAAACAGAAAAAATAAATAAAGCAACATAAATAAATAATTAAAGCAAAACTTGTCTCTTCTAGAGCACGTTTACAGATACCCACTTTTTTCTTTCTCGATGTTTGGCTATGGAATTAAATTCTACCAAGTTTTTTTATTCTCCTTTTTTCTTTAAGAAGAAGAAAATAAAAAATTCTGCTTATGATTATATATATAGCTGGCTGCTGCTGTGGGCTATATATTATTTGAAAACAGGGAGAAAGAGATTCAAGTGAGACCGAAGCGTATAGAAGAAAGAAGAGAATGGGCTTTGTTTAATTTCAGTAATTCTTTAATAAATGATAAATTTTGGATCATTGTTGCTTGGACGACAAGTTGGGTTAGGTTAATGTACATGCGATTGTATGATAGAACACGTGGAGCTGTTTGACCAAAACTTGCTTTTTCGCCTTAGGTTTAAACGTTATGTATGGGGCTTATACTGGTTTAATTAAAAGCTTAATAAGGAGATTTAGCAATAAATAAAATAAATAATTGATTAAAAATTTTAAAATAAAACAAGAGTTGGAGTGGAGAGAAGGCAAACTGGTAGTCTTTAGAGGACGTTTTACCTCTTTAGAAAAGGCCTTTAGCTCCAGTGTCAAACTGGAGTATTCTTAAAGCTACGAGTAAAATATTAATACCATTAATAATAATTGACTTTTTAGGGTTTTTTAATATAAATTAAATTTTAATTTAATTTTTAAAATATTATTTAATTGAATGTAATTAAATAATATAATTTAAAGTGAGAATTAAATTAATTAGTTATAATAGTTTTATTGAATGCGGCAATTACATTTATTTACTCATTAATTTTAATATGGTAAAATTATTATGATTTTGACAGAATAATAGACAATTAATTATTGGGTTAGATAATTATACGATATTATTTTAATAGAGAACTATTTATTAGATTGAATGATTATATGAACTTATTTTAATTCAAATTATAATTGATGTGCACATATAATTATGTCTAATATGTGAAAAGTTTTATATAGAATTGAGGGCGGCACATTGGGTATCAGAATAAAGTATGTGTTGCCCACTACATAAAGTTTTAGTAGAATGAGTAGCGGAGTTAGAAATTTTTTTTGAAGGATTAAAATTAAATTATATATTTTTATAATAGTAAAAATATAATTTTATCATTTTAATAGTCTATATTTTTATAATTTTTAAAAGATTAAATTAAATTTTTATTATTTTTAGAAAAGTCAAAATAAAATTTTATCATTACTTATTTAAAAAATTTCATTTTAGGGGGCTGTGACCCCTATCAATCCCCTTGGCTCTAAGTAGAACTCTTGATTTTCTATTCAAATGTTATATTTTTCTTCTTTTCTATTCTAATAATTTTTTTGTGATTTTTCTCTATATATGGAGACTATAAGATAACCGAATACAACCGGCAATATATTTAGGAAATAATTATTAAGGTTCAAATAAAATATATTTTTCATGAATATTGGATACATAGATTTGTGAAATTATAATAACAACTTCCTTAGTTATTATAATTCAAATTTCGATTTTGGTTTTCCGTTGAGAAAATTTAATTTTCTCCACTAAAAAGTTACAATTTTTCATTGTGTTCTATTCTTGATAAGAGCTTACTCTCTTAGAATTCAAGAGTTAAAGAAAGCAAAAAAGATTTCGTATGTAACTAACATTTTTCATAAACTATTTTTCTAGCAGTAAATAAAATTTCACTTTTATTTTTTATAAGAGACAACTATTCAGTAAATCCAATTTGGATAGTCGCATCTATTAAAAATGAATAAAATTATTCATTACACGTTACTTGAATAATCATAATTTTTGTTAATAATCAATAACATAATTTTCAATAACAGAAGACGTAACTCGTCATTATAAATAATGACAATTCTTAATTAATAAACAAGTGATGTAACTTTTGAATTACTTGTAGCTTTTCAATTATAACTAATGAAACATTTTTCATTTTAAAAATGTTCCAATAATTTAACTAATTCATTCTTTTTTTCAATTGTATGGCATTAATGGAACTGTTAAATTTATCGATCCAATTTTTAGTTTAATAGATTCAATTGACTGATTCAATTCCATCTACCAATCATGGTATAGGCTTATTTGCTTATACTATGTATTGCATGCATGAATTTGAAGATAATTATCATTATATAATCAATAATATGACAGATAAACACTTATGATGTAAGTGAAAAAATATTTTATGTAAAAAAAAACTCTTTTAAAATTTATTCAACAATAATACTTATAAATGAAGTGGCAAAAAAATTATATATAAATCATATTAAACATATGTTCAATCTTTCGATACATAGTTTTTTCAATTGATTTATTTAAAGTTTATATAAAATTATGAAAAGATAAAAATACAATAGAAATAGTATTAGTTACCATTTAAAAGAAAATGTATATTAATTATTTTTTCAATTAAATTGAAATTCGATTAAACTGTGAGACCAACTCAATAAACAGTGACAGAGTTACTTTATTGATTGTGGTGTATTTGACTTCACTTTTTTTAAAAAAAAAATTTACTTTAAAACTTTTTAAATTTATAAAATTGATAAACTTAACCCACAAAAATATTTTGAAAACCATTATTTATAAAAAAATAAATTAATTTATATGAAAATAAATAAATTTCTATCCTCAAACTAAAACCCAAAAATTCATAATATTTTTCTTTTTAACATTTATTACTTTTCTATTAAATTTCTCTTATTTTCTCACCCACTTTCTAAATATTTTACAATATATGTGATCTATTTTCAATATTTTCAAGTGTGTTTCCCTAATTTAGCAATAATTTTTTTCTTTTCAAGATTTATTGATTAATCTCTAGAGAATTAAGATTTTGATTTTTTTTGTGACCGATTAAAACTTTTTTATGCAATATTCTGTTTTTATTAATCGAGTGATTTTGAGATATTATTTTTGTATGAAATTTGTAAGATCTTGATTGAGTGATAATATCTAGAGGTTGATTAATACAAATCCTTGAAAAAGTTAGGATTGATTGCATTTATAATCTTGAATTTCTTAAATATTGATTAGAATTTTAACATTTTTGTTTAGAAATTGTTGTTGCTAGTGTGAATTATATATTTTTGTTCATCTTACATTTGAGATATTACATTTTCATGACACCAAAAAGCGCTTAAGCGATTTTTTGTTTTTGTGAAAAGAAAAACTAATTATATGTTGGCATCATGAAAAATTATAAATATCAAATTTACTTTTGTGTTGTGTCTAATTTATCTCATATTTCATATAATTTATCATCGTAATTATATTTATTAAGTGATAAATAAATAAAAATACGAAAAAGTTAAATACTAATATTTTAGTATAAAATTTTATAAATATTGAATTTATATTATAAAATTGTTTGGTATGTTAATAAAAAGTAAGACTACATATAATTGTATTGTTTGACAATAGTAAATCTTATTTTTAAAAATTATTTATTTCATATTTTTAATAATGTTAATAAGGAAAAGATAATTCACCAGTTTTAACACATGAAAAAGCATTATAAACAATTATAAAAAAAAGTATAGTTACAATTTTTTTTGATGTAGATTTTCTTTTAACTATTATTTTAATAATAGCATTGTATTTAACTATATTCTACATTGATTTTTCAAATATTAAAATTATATATTAATTTATAAAACTTTTTTTTAGAAGATGTTAATTTTTCAAAATTTTACTCCACATTCTTAATTTTCTAACTCAACCACTATTAATGGGTTCTTATAATAAATATAAATATATATTTTTTGTAATGTAGACGTATTTCCCTTAAAAAAAGGAAAAAAGAAAAACGATTTTTTTCAAGAAAATAATTATTATACTAAATTATGAAACAGGTGAACAACAATTTTTATAAAAAAACATGACTAAAATGATAAAATGGAGTTCTTGACTATATGATGTCTTAAATTTATGTATCACAATTTATGAATTTATTTTGAGTTAAATTCTTTATAAATTGATGTAAAAAATATAAAAATAAAAAACCAAAAACATTACAATAATATTTATTACCTTAAAAAGTTAAATATTTTTCAACTAATTTAATGTTAGATTTATTGGTGACATCATTTTAATGAGATACTAGAATTATTACACCCACATTTGCTGGGTTTAAATTTTTTTAATTAAGTAATTATTTATTTAATTATTGTAATAAATTATTAATATTAATATAATAATAATTAAATTTAAGAAAAATGTTTAGTATATAGTACAAAATCTACCATAACTTTTTTTTTTTTTGGAGTAGATTGAATGTAGATTTAAATCAATCTTTAAGTGAATGCGTGAACCGACAATTTTAAGCAACATGCAAATAAAATCGTCTCTAAAATTTCAAGCAAAAGTTTTCTGAAAGATTTCAGAAATCCTTAAATTTCTTTCTCAAATCTACGAATACAGAAGAATAAAAAAGCTTATCAATTCATCAGATTTTCCAACTGAACCAAAATTGAAACCCAAATATTTACCTTTCAGCCACAAAAGATTTTAAATTACTCAATGGGATCTGTCGAACTTAGTATCTTATTCAATTAACTCCCAATCATTTATAATTTCGGGCTTCAATAGAGATCGGGTGTGACATCAACCATAGATCATCCACAGCCTCTTGTACCATCTCTTCATAGCAATGAGGTTACACCTCGCTCTCAAAATAACATTTACAAACCCCAAAAGAAACTGTTTAATTTTCACACCTATCTTATTCCCACCCTCGACAACCTTGGACGAAGCCAATAAAACTATAGAATGGAGGGAAGCTACAAGATTAGAATTTGAAGCACTGCTGAAAAGCAAAACATGGGAATTGGTACCTAATGATGCTTAAACTAATATTGTCAATCGCAAATGGCTTTACAAAATTAAATGGAAAGTTGATGGTTCACTTAACCATTATAAGGTCTGTCTTGGTGCATAAGGGCCTCACAACCCACGTTGGATTTTCATGATACTTTTAGTCCAGTGATAAAACTAGTTACTGTACGAGTTGTGCTCAACATAGCTGTAAAAAACACATTGTAGAATTCATCAACTTGATGTTAACAATGCATTTCTATAAGTGAATTTGCAAGAGCTAGTTTTTACACGCCAACTACCAATCTTTGTCCATAGTCTGAAATAGGCTCCACGAACATGGAATAATGCTCTTAAAATGTTATATTCAACAAATTAAATGGGGTTTATCTAATCTGAATCCAACAACTCATTGTTCATTTTTTAACATGGCAGCAACGGTGTACATCCTCATGAACGGTAATGATATTTTAATAACAGGTAGTCATGAATCTCTTATTTGTCAGGTTATATCTTCCTTGGCCTCTTGTTTTTCTTTGAAAGATTTGGGTAATCTTCACTAATTTCTTGGAGTAGAGGTTTGTACGACATCTAATGGTCTGTTGCTATCTCAGACCAAATATATTCTCGATATCTTGACTGAACTTAAAAAGCGAAGATGAAACGAAATCCAAACACCAATGAGCACCTCTCATCCACTATGTGTTACTATGGTTCACCTCCTGATGCCACGCAATATCGTCAGGTCATTGGTAAATTACAATATTTATCCTTTACTAGACCTGATATATATCTTTTACTGCTAATAAACTATCACAGTTCTTGTTAGGGATGAGTAAAATTTGATTCGAAAGATTCGACAAAAAATTTAAATGTTTCGACTTATTTGAGTTAATCAAGTTATTAGGATCAATTCGAATAAAAAATAAAGTTTTTCGATTTAATTTGAATATGAATTATACAATTTTTCGGTTTAAATTGTTTTTGAATTATTATTTTATTTTAATTTTGAATTAATTATTTGAATTTTATGTAACTATGATTATCTTTATAAATATCAATTAATAATTTTTCACAAGCCATTTTAAAACAAATTACTTCAATTCTCTGACGAGTATACCACTACTATCATTAATTGGAGAAGCCCTCATCTAGTATCCAAATTTTTTGTTACCAATCTCATTAACTGCCTCTCGTAGTTTCAGTCCCTGTTCATTCCCTTCACAACCAACTTAACAAAAGTTTACCAGCCTCTCATACTTCACTAATCCTCTTATAACAAACAATTGTAGCCTGTAAAATTTTATCAAAATAATATAAAAATATATATTTGAAAACGAAATCACTTTGAAATTAAATTCGAGAATGAGATGGAATCAACAGTAAAAAGTGAAATCGCATACATACTAAAGGAACTAAAAAATTTTGTTGAGGTCGGAATTAAATTGTATATTTTTACGATAGTAAAAATATAATTTCATTATTTTAACAGTATAAATTTTTATAATTTTTAAAAGGTTAAATCAATTTTTTTTATTTTTGAGAGACTAAAATATAATTTTTATCATTATTAATTTACAATTTTATAAATTATAAAAAACCTCAATTCAAATTTTTACCTGACCTCCTAAATCTTCACTAGACTCTCCCATTGTTATTAGACGACACCATTTATGAAAAATAATATTATCAAAATAAATAATAATATTTTAATTAAAAGTGGTGTCACGTAGCATGGAGGGACACCCCTTTTAACCCAACTTCTTCATTTCTTAGTTTTTAGTTTTACAGTTTTATATTTTATAGCTTTTATAATTTTATTTCATATATTTTATGGTTGAGTTGTTTTATTTTATAAATTTTATATTTTATTTTTGAATGTTTAGAATAATCACTAAATTGATAAAATGTGTAAAAATTGAAGGTTAAATGTATTTTTTTTTACAAAATAAAACCAACATGGTAGAATGTGTAAAACATTATGAGCTAAATTTATTATTATATCAATCAAAAGAAAGCTACAATGGCAATCTGTTTGATGATCAAATACATTTTACATAATTTTGATTATAAAAAACTACCCAAATAGTCACTCAAGTTTGAGCGGATTCTTATTTTAGTCCCCAATTTTTTTTTAACTTCATCACTCTCTTTAGGTGATTTTACATTTCTAATCACTCTACCATTAAAATGCATTTGATCACCAATCAAAATGTCAATGTGACTTTCTTTTATTGGTGTAATAATAAATTTAGCTCCTAATATTTTACACATTCTATCAAGTTAGTTCTATTTCTATAAAATTCAATACATTTAACATTCAATGTTTACACATTTTATCAATTAGATTATTATTATAAAAATTTAAATTTTTATGGTTATAAAATATTAAAAGAATAGAAAATCATTATAGTTACTGCAGAGAAACATCTAAAAATAATATCGTAAATCTCATTGCAAATCTCGCTGTTACATACTGCTATGAAATTTATTAGAAACGAAATAGTGTTCCATTGCACTAAACATCTATCTCCGAAACTTCGGTCTTTGCATTGCCTGCCAAACTTTATCAAACCCTACAGAGAAAAAAACACCCAAAAATTTATGTTATTGCACTAAACAAAGGAACTTCATCACTGAAGAAGCAATGGAGATGATAAGGAAATGAGGTATGCATACTGGTTGTAGTCAATGTTAATGATACCAGCAACAGGGTTGGCAATAAGAGCGAATGCCTCTCGGGACAGATCAATGGTTGATGGGCATCCCGGACAGTGATCAACGATCTTCACAGTTACGCTCTTGCCTGTGCACGGATGTGGTACGGGATTTCGGGGTCCCGTGCATTTCACAGTGAAAGTTTTCCCACACACTGCCCCATTATTCCACAATGCATCACCAGCCGCGGCAATCATTGCTCCTTCATCCTGGCTTCCGAAGCATGCAGAAGCTAGCAATAACCACAATATATAGCATATTCAAATCAAAGTATTTGAATAAATAATAATTCAAAACTTGATTATAAATTCGATTCAGGAGAAAAAAAAGAAGAGAAAAACCCAATACTCACGAACGTAATTTGTGTAGAAGGTGGCAATCCCTGGTGTTGCTGAAGCAAAGGAGACAAGGCTGGCAATGATAACAATAAAAATCAAAGTAGTCTTCTCCATTGCTTAATTAGCTTTGGTTTTTTAGAATGTTAGTGCGGTGCGAGCACTTTAACCAGTAGGTGTGGTCCAATTATATAGGCTCATTTTTTTGGTTGGTAATTATATAGGTTAATTGCCAGCCTTATATTTAGTCATTTACTAACTTATTGTAGGAAACTGTATTAAGAAATTATTTTCATACCAATTATGCAGATTTTTTTAATTTATTTACTCACCATAGTTTCCTTCTATATCTGGAGAAAATTATTTACAAAATCCTTTTTAGCATCTCACTAATTAAAAACCTTAAATATGCTTCTTAATTTCCTGCAAGTCAAAATGCAGTAAACTAATCAGAAAATTTGTATCAAAATTAGGATTTACCAAATTAAATTATAATCAGCATAAGAAGCCCAAGCCCGAAAGCATGCTGGTTTTGATCCGAACCAATAATGATTCGAGTCTAAAATATCTAAGTTTATAATTGTTCGAGTCCAAAAAATTTAAGTCCAAGAAAGTTCAAGCTAATCCAAATTTGATAAAGCTCGAGTTCAAAATAATCCAAATCCGAAGCTAATTTGAGCACAAGACCAAGATAGATCCGATCCAAAATTTAAAAAGTCAAAATTGATAACTAAACAAATGTTTTTTTTTGGTAAAATAAAACAGTAAAAGGCGAAACAGAAAAAATAACTAGCTTAGAGGAGAAACATCAACATCATTCATGAGAAGTGGCAACACAGATGGTGTTGGAGTATCCAACAAAACCAAATGCGTCAAATGAGGACTAGCCATCTTTGTCAATCGATCCGCAATCATGTTTTGGTCTCGAGGCACATATCTAATACGAACGTCCCATGTTCTGTTCAGTAGCTCATATATGAATCGAATTTTAAGCATCTTACTGTCCGTAGCCCCTCCCACAAGGATAAGATTAACGAGCAAGCTAACTAAACAAACGTTTCTAACTAATATGATCATATTAATAATATTTAAAATATAAATATTAATAAAATTTATATATTTGATTTATTAAAATGCATTTTAAATGTTATATAATTATATTATAATTTTATAATTGATAATAAAAAATTAATTTGTAAATTAAAATAAATTTTAAAAACTTTAATTATAAATGTAAAATAAATTTAGATACAATATCATTGCATGTGTATAATAAATATACAATGCTAATAATTATTCAAATCTACAAAATTAAAATTTGATGATTATATAAAATATATAATCATATAATATATTATTTTAATAATTTAATAATATGATCAAATGAAGCTTAAAAGAATAACCCCCGATGGAATTTGTTAAACTTCCCATACTTCCCATTAATGAAAAAACAAATTTATATGAGCTAATATGTAAAAAATGCCTTTAATAAAAAATAGAAAAATCAATTAAAACAAATACACCAATTAAGCCATTCATGATTAGAAAAAAATTATTAAGCACTCTCATTAACAAAAATAATTTTTGATTGATTTGACCATTAATATATGGTAATGTGATTAATGGAAGCAATGAGAAACCAACATGTGGCATGCCATACGTGACATGCCATCATAATATATATTTATAACATTGAAAAATCCTAAAACTTAATAATAATAATAATAAATTCTAAAATGTACATAAAAATTGAACCTAGATAAATGAATGTCTAAATTCATTTGGACATTTATTTGTCCAAATTCATTCTGAACTAGTTATTAAAAAATCCTAAAATATTATTTAAAAATCATAATTTTTTAAAAAATTATAAATTATTAAAATAATAATAAATTATTAAAAATTTCAAAAAATATAAATAATTCTTTCTAAACATGGCACCATGTTAGCATACTTATCCATGTGAGATGCCGCATGCCAACTTCTCATTCATTTCGTCAACCACGTTAGTGTCCAATAACGATAAAATTAATCAATAACAATTTTTATTAGTGGAAGAACCTAGTTTATTTTTTCATTAAGAGTTCAATTGGGTGAATTTTTTAAGAGCTTATTTGATTTTTTTAACTTTTTACTAAAGACTTTTTGACCCTTAAGTCTAAATATAGTGAAATATTTTTCAATATTCAAAATTTAATAATGAAAATAAAAATTATTCAAATGTAAATTTAGTAATATAATAAATAATAAAGACTGTTTTTGTCAGTTTAAAACTTTTTCAAAGTCATGTAGACTGTGCCACAAAGTACGTACATAAAGCAGAGAATTAGCACAAAATATTGAAAAATGAAAAAAGGTTTATACTGCAAGTGCGACAAGTCAGTTGTAATATTTATAAGTGTTAACCATAAAACACTTTGAGTATTCCAAAGATTGAACACAAGAGAGATCAAGCGATAAGATGATTGGACAATGATCAAGCATGCAATTAAGAAGTCTAGCTAGCTAATGACTAAGTGCTATATTACGACAATCCATGATTCAAGGTTAATTAAACTAAACTATATTTAGGAGGACTAAATTGAACAAAAGTCATAAGTGCATAAAGTATTAATTCAATGAAATAGAGCAGCTTAATGTCCATATTGCTAATTAATTATCGTATTAGAAATCTAAATTGATCAAGAGCAATTTTGGAGCGTCTTTGTCGACAACTTTGTTATTTTCTTATGGTTATTTTTTACACTCTTTTAAGCATTCTTTGAAGAGTTTATTGATTGTATTGTGAGGTAATTAGGTGAGTGATTTGTGATAATCTGGGTTGGTATTGGGGTTGCAATTACTTTGTCTAAGGGTAGATTAGGCTTAAGCCAAGAGGTGATCTAGATGGTTTTTTAATAAAATCATTCACTAGATGAGGCTCCACAAACGTAGGACCATTGTGTCTAAACTGCGTTAAAAAAGATTGGTTGTGTCATGTTATTTTTTGCTCTTATCTTTTGCGTTGTCTATTTTTATTTTAATTGTCGTTGCAACGAATGTTAAACAAAGCTGATTTATCATATCTGCGGACTAATTATTTTTCAATATCTTATCAAGTTCAAGCTAATTAAGACATGAATAATGATATTTCCAAAGAAAAAATATAGAAAAATGTGAATACTAAAGATTGTTACGTTAAACTTTGTGCCCAAAACTACTTGATATCAAAACCTAAGGTATGTTTGGTTAAGTCGAAAAGTGAAAAGAAAAGAAATTAAGGGTGTGTTTGATGGAAAAGAAAAGTAAGAGGAAAGAAAATAGAATAGATAATCATTTTTTTTTCTAATGTATAAAAATCTATCAATCCAAATGGAACGATTAGAAGAGAGAAGAAAGAAAAAAGATGCATATTATTAAAAATTATAATATTTGGAAACAGGAGGTAAATTCTAGATGATTTTTTTGAGGGGAAGTTTTTCGAAATTATATAAAGGATGAACAAACAACAAATTCCCTGATTTTAAGGGACTTTGCCGAACTTCATAAACATGTATCCCACCAAAATTTGTTAGTTAGATAAATCCTATATTTTAATCCCAAATAATGCTGAAATATTTTTGAGTTATAGTGTAGACTTGCACTAAGCCAGAAAACACATCATAGAGTAATTCATCCGTGCAAGCAATTTCGTTGTTATTTCATTTCCCCCTTTTCTTTGCAAATAGGCGATTTAAGCGACGCCGATTTGCCGTCAGCACCACACACTTCTCGTTGCCTCATAACTTTAGTCGTTAAAACTGTTTCATTCAAACCCACAAATTCTCTCTCCTCCTTTTCAACCACAAAAAGGTAATCTCTCTATTTTCCTCCCTGCGTCTCGTGAGTTATACTATTTATGTCTATAATGATTTATTTTCCTTAATTTTAAAAAAATATGTATATTTTAACATTTTATTTAATTTTTTATTTTTAAAATTTTTAAATTTATGTTTTTTCAAATCACTCAAAAATAAATAGAAAAATTAATGTTGTTAAATTTGCTGATGTGGTGACATACAAGTATTTAATTAATTTTTTAGAAATTTAAAAAGAAAAAATATATAAAATATACTTTTTAAAATTAAAAAGTATAAAAATATTTTTACAATTTTAAAAAAGTAATTAAATATTGACATGTCATTCACGTGATAATTTACTTGTATGTCATACCAACAAAAGTAATAAAAATTAATTTTTTTTATCTATTTTGAAGTGATTTGACAAAAAAAATCCAAAAGCTAAAAAAAACAAAAAATGATTTTTTTTATAGTTAATGGCAAAAAAAAAAAAAATCATTGTGTCTATTTATTATTATAGATTATAATAATTTTATGTTTTATTATTTTTGTTATTAGGGATAAGAGTTATTCAATGATCAAATTTGAGACTATTGTTAATCGAAAATTTGAACACAAGTCCTTTGTCATCGTAATTTTAAAGTTTTGTAATCGATTTGTAGATCGTGCTTATGTGATAGTTTAAATGTGTAGATTTATGTAGATTTGTGAGTTTAAGATTTTGTTTTATAAAAAAAATGAAATCAGATCATGCTTATGGATGTGTGAGTTTATTGTATGGTCATTCATTATAATACTAACTAAAATTTTGAACTAATCGACATGGAACCAAAAGTCCCATTCTTGATTTCTTTTCCTTTCAAGCCATCACTTGAGTCTCTTCCTTCCCTTAACCTCCACTCATCTCTATTTCCATCTTATACATACAGTTGCCTCTGAATAAAGTCAGCTCATTCATTATAGTACTAAAGACATCTTGTTGGGAGAACTTCAGTTATGGAGATTAAGGTAGAAGAAGCAGAATCCCACCACGAACATGGTGAAGAAAAGCAACCACTCCTACAACATTTGTCTCCACTATCCCAAACTGAAAACAAAACCCTTATTCAGACTGCAATTAGTCAAATGTTTCAAAGCACTGCGCACTTGGCTAACCTCTTGCCCACCGGCACCGTCCTTGCTTTCCATCTTCTCTCCCCCATATTCACCAACCAAGGCAACTGTGACTCAACCTGTCGGTCAATGACGGCTGCCCTCCTACTGCTTTGTGGATTGTCATGTTTATTGTCGAGCTTCACAGACAGTTTCAGAGACAAGGATGGGAATGTCTGTTATGGGTTTGCTACATTGAATGGATTGTGCGTCATCGATGGTTCGGTCAGTGTTCCGCCTGAATTCGCCGCAAAATACCGACTCCGGTCCATAGATTTCATGCATGCTTTTATGTCGATGCTAGTGTTTGCAGCAGTGGCATTATTTGATCAGAATGTGGTGACTTGCTTTTACCCAACACCGTCTGCTCGAGTTCAGGAGATCCTCACGGCACTGCCGGTGGGGATCGGCGTTTGCTGCAGTATGTTGTTCGTTATTTTTCCCACTACACGACATGGAATTGGTTTCCCGTTGTCTGCAAATTGACATTTTCTCCATTAATCAACTGTAACATATTGTTCACAATTCAGAGTTATTGTCACGTATTGAAGATTTACTAATGAGAAAATTTGAAGTCTTGTGTATATGTACACATTATATATTATTATCTCGTCCATGATCAACTAGTCGAAGTTTGCTGATTATCCCATATTTTGCTTCAATGTTTCTTTGATTCATAGCACAAACCATTGCTAATTTTCAATTTAGCCTGAAACGAAAATCAAGCTTTATTTCATTAGACAGCAAGGAGAATGGTAGGTGCTTTCTGGAAAGGTAATGGATTCACCATGAAATATCATTCATTTCCATGAACTAGGATCAAACCCACCTCTTGATTAAAGATTGAAATGAGAAACCATCACACTTGATGATTAAAAAATTTATTAATTTTGATTTCTTTCTTTAATGAATCAATGTCAAGTAACAATGAAAAACTCGAAAAATATTCAAGATCTAAAACCAAGTTTATAAAGAAAACTTCGATATAGTTATGCTAGGCAGAATGGTTGGAGGAAGAAGAAAATAAAAGCTTTAGACATTTTCTTAAAATTTATATGAGCCAGAATGGTTAAAAGACGGAAAAAATAAAAGTTTTGGACAAAATTTTAAAAAAAATTCTTAATAATAATGACATGTAAAAACATTTTTATATGGTATTTTATTATTCGATGTACTATAGACTTATCATGAATTGGGTCGTCCGATTTGACCCGAAGATACATCTAAAAAATGAGAGAGTTTGAATAAAAATATAAGTTTGAACAAAAAATAATGTCCATTTTCTAAACGGATCAGACCTCGTATAGGAGTTTTCGACCCGAGTCTGGCCCGATCCTATTAGAATAAATTAATAATTTTTTAATAAAAATTATCTTGCTGTTTTTTGTTGTTCTTGATGTTTTGGTGCTGTTTTTGCTATTGTTTTGTTGCTATTTTTGTTTTTTTTGTTGTTTTTTTTACTACTGTTTGGGTGTTATTTTTTGTGCATTTTTATTTTATTTCGCTAGCATTTTTAATGTTATTTCACTATCATTTTTAATATTATTTGGATATTACAAAACTTATATTTTATTGTTAATTTTGCTATTATTATAGTTGCAACTATATTAGTATAAAGAGTTTTCATTTCTTTTCAATTTGTTTGTTGTTTTAATGTTTTTAAATGTATTTGATATATTATATATTTTAAATTTATTGAATAAAATAAAATAATCTTCAAAAAATTAATATAGTTCAGCCGACTCAAGTTTAGTTTCTGCAATTCAGATTGGACTTGAACAAAATTTTAAATCTATTTTAAAAATAAAATTAAGTTAAAATCTAAAAATTGAACTTAAAATTTTATTAAAATCCCGCTCGGATCCGACTTGAACTGACCCGACTCATGATGAATTCTAATTCACTACAACTTATACGTTACGAAGGACCTATTTGATAATTTCTCAAACCCAACGCTATACCTATAACCTATGTATTTGTTCACGCAAAACGAAAAATATTTATGATTACTTAGTTAGTAACATTATTTTTATATTTTATCGATTTTAGTTTAATTTTTTCTTCTTTCTTTCAATTTATTGTTGGATAATAATTCTCATCCTTTCTATTTATTGACTTTCACAATTATTGTTTATCTTTTTGTTGTTGTTTTATTTTCTTTTGGCTTAGTGGTACCATAAAACCTTGAATATTTTCAAAAAATTCAATTAACCTCCTTTGAACTTTTTCCACCCAATTGAACCCATAAACTAACAAAACTAGCCAAATAGATCCTTTGACTAATGGCTTGAGGAGTCGTTTCATGAGAATAACCATCCATGTCCATTTAAGCAAGCCTTTGGTTTCTAAGATTTGTTTTATTTTCTCACACACTCTCTCCATGTTTTTACAAGATAGATAATCGATCTTTCAATACTTTCAAGTTTTTTTCTTTTCAAGCTTTATTGATTAGACAAAATTAGAATTGTGGCACTACTTGTGATAGAATAGGATTTTTATGCAAGATTAAGTTTTTAGTGATTGAATTATTTTGGATATTGATTTTGTACGAGATTACTAATATGTTGATTTGGTTATAATTTTTTAGGGAAAGTTAATGCAAAGCCTTGAACAAATTAGGATTGATTGTCTTTATAATACTGTATTTCTTAAATATAAATTTAAAATTAACGTTTTTGTTTAAAAATTATTGTTGCTAGTGTGATTATTGTGTATCTTGTATTTGTGTTCATCTTAGTTTTTACATATTGCATTTTCATTGCACAAAAAAGCACTTAAGTAGTTTTGATTTTGTGAAAAACAGTTATATTTTATCCCCATTGAAAAGAACTACGAATTGGTTATTTTTTTATCAAATAAAGAGATGAAAATGGTATGTATAAAAAATTCAATATTTATGTAAAAAACAATCAATAGTCAATAAAATAAACATACTGATAGAGAAAATTAATTAAATTAAAGATTTTTTTCTTTGACCCAATTATCAATTTAAAAGATTTTTTTTTTTTGAATCAAATGGTTTGTTTTGTTTTATTAATAGAATGGGCTTGGGGAAATCAAACAAAAACGATCCAGCAGATAACTATCTACCAAGACCAAAATAACATATAACTGAAAGAAGGAAATAAAACCTAAACAGCTGAAACATAAAATACGAGTAAAATATCCAATAGAACAATCACCCAGCCGTAATCTTCAGAATAACAAAACAACCAAAAGAAGCAGATTGGGGGTACATTACCCAGATTTGATGAGGTCTTAATCCAAGAAAAAAAAACCTAGAAAGATCTTTCATGGGGGCTCAAAAGAACCGACGATCTTCAGTCGCAGCTTCGCAAACCTCCGGTGGCGCATCCTCAACCCAAAAACGATCAGACGTGCTGTTGCGACCACTAACCGCCATTGCATGTGCAGCACCATTGGCTCCTCTGGGTGTGAATTTGGAATAACAAGCTTCAAAACTTCTCGACAGAGTTTTCACATCCCAGGTAAAAGGTCGAATTATAGAGTTATCCTTTTCATGCTCCTGTAACTTCAATTTTAAAGTACGGGAATCACTTTCCAAAAGAATACGCCAGAAACCCATGTCTTTTGCAAAAAGGAGACAATAAAGTATGACCACAACTTCTGCCATAACCATCGAATCTGTCCAGGTATGAGGTCGAAATCCCGAACCCATGATATTGCCTTGGTGATCACGAGCAATAAAGCCTGATATTGCCTTTTTATTTTAACCCAAAAAACTTGAGTCAACATTTATCTTGATCAATGACGCTAGAAGGGGTGCCCATCGAACCTCAGCAGCCGGAGAAGGGTGTTTCAGCACGAAAGTCGTCTCGCAATACCCAGTTCCATATCTTCTCGTGGATTAGTTTATTTCGGGCAAACCATAGGGCCCAAATTATAACTACTGTAAAGTCTCTGCTGGCTGGATGTGTATTCTCAAATAACCAAGCTAACCAACCAACAAAGTCCAAATCTAGCACTGCTGCCGACCAACGATAACCCATAGCCTCTCAGACTTGTTTTGCAGACACACAATCTCGGCAAACGTGCAACACCGATTCCACTGGACCATTACACTTGGGGCATGCTTGATTATTCACTAATCGCTTACAATATAAGTTCTGCATTGTTGGCACAAAATTCATGACAAACCTCCATATTAAAATGTTGATTTTGGATGCACACAATATCCCCCAAATTTTCTTAAACAGATATCTTTCTATCGCACTTACATCTGAGGTCTGTAATAAAAGCTTATAACCACTGCGAACAGAATATATTCCAGTATGCTCACCATTCCAAATCAATTTATTAGATTGAAAATTAATTGATAATGGTATACGTAAAATGGCAATTGCATCAGCATCAGAGAAATGTGAATGAATCAAGTTTGATTTCCAACAATTAGAAACATGGTCAATAAGGTCACTAACCCGATTCAAATGTTGGACCCTCGGCGTAGAGACTGTAATGAGTTCTTTACCAGGCAGCCAAAAATCCTCCCAAATAGATACATCCAACCCCGAACCTATCCTCCATTTCAATCCCAAGAGAAGAAAACCTTTTGCACAACATATTCTCCTCCAGGTTAAGGACGGATTCGTGCCCAAATTTGATTCAAGGAAAGTCGTAGTTGGATAGTACTTTGCTCTAATAAACCGTGCCGATACTGAACCCGGGTTTTTGAATAGTCTCCACCCTTGTTTAGACAATAAAGCGATGTTGCATTTAAGATCACAAAGCTTTTGCCAAGAACATCAATGTATACCTCTTTTCCCGCCCGATTTTTGCCACCAATAGCGCGCCATCATAGCTTCAAGTTCCCTACAAAAAGATGTAGGAAGCAAAAAACATGACATAGTGAATAAAGGAATCGCTTAAATGATGGATTTTATCAGGATCTCACAACCACCAACTGACAGAAACTTTGAATTCCAGCTATTCAACCAACCTAAACATTTTTCCTTTAGGCTCCTAAAAGCCAACCGTTTGTTCCGACCAACAACTGAAGGTAGACCAAGATATTTCTCAGGATTCTCAACTGCAAGAACCCCAATCGCTTGACACACCAAAGCTCTATCTCCTTGGGTCGTGTTAGAACTAAAAAAAATACTCGATTTATCGTAATTGACCAACTGCCCTGAACAAGTAGCATATTTATCAAGAATATCCCTCACACCCTTGGCGTCAATATTTGATGCTTGCCCAAATATTATACTATTGTCAGCAAACAGCATGTGAGTAACAACAGGGGTAGAACGATTCAAATGAACACCAGTTAAACAACCCTGCAGGTTCGCCATATGTAATGGAGAATAGAGGCCTTCGCTACAAATCAGGAACAGATACAGACTGAGAGGATCGCTTTGACACAAACCTCTAATGGAAAAATAGTCCCACCCACTTCACCATTTATCACAACAGAATACGACACAGTCTCCACACACTTCATCAACATATCAATCCAAGAACTGAATAACCCCATTCATTAAAGCATCATTCTGAGAAAAGCCCACTCGACTCTGTCGTAGGCTTTGCTCATGTCCAGTTTAAGTGCAAACGAACCCAATTTACCCATCCTCTTATTCTTCATAAAATGTAGAATTTCATAGGCTGCTAAAATGTTGTCCGAGATAAGCCTCCCTGGAATGAAGGCGCTTTGGGCCTCGTCAATGCATAAGTGAATAACTCCTTGAAGACAGTTCACAAGCATTTTAGATATAATCTTATATAAAATATTACACAAAGATATCAGTTGAAACTGACCCATACTCTGTGGATTTGTGACTTATGGAATAAAAACAATTCAGGTTCCATTGATCTCGGCAATGTCATGCTTCCCCTCCAAGACCAGAATACAATAATCCGTCACCTCCAAACCAATTATATGCCAAAAAAGTTGGTAGAAAATAGCACCCAATCCATCTTCACCAGAAGCCTTAAAAGGACTCATAGTTTTCACTGTCGTGCAAATTTTTTCCATCATGAATTCTCGCAATAAATTTATGTTTGTCTTTAGGCTAATACAAGGCACGACACCTTCTAAAATTTCATCAACTCCATGAGATCCTGTTGATGAAAAAAGAGACTGAAAATAATTCTTAGCAATATGTAAGAAATTCATATTACCTTCACAAGATACCCCATGTTCATCTTGCAACGAGGTGACTTTATTTCTATTTTGCCTTTTAGAAGCAAAATTATGGAAAAACAAAGTGTTTCGATCGCCATTTCGTAGCCAGTTAGCCCGAGGCCATTGTTCCCAATAAATCTCAGCTTTATCAGCCTCCATGTTCAATGCTAACTTTACTTCCATGGTCTCCTCCAATACCTCGTCCGTGGGATATTTGGCATTTAAAGTCTTAAGGCGCTGTTGAAGATCTTTTTTAGTCCAGGAACTGTTTTGCCGCAAGTTATCAAACCATTTCGCAAGACTTGCCCCACCACCTTGAGTCTAGTCGTAGCAATTCCTGAAAAAGAATCTCACAACTATTTGACTTCATTCTCACAAGATTATTCTAAAATCCAAATTGCTTCAAACTTGAAATGCGAAATACGATGACCAGAATCCCATCTGTCTGTATTTAACAAGAGCAGGCAATGGTCGGAGAACGAGTGTGTCAAATGATCCAAACTAAAATTCGGAAAGAGAGAACGCCATAAATCATTAGCTACACCTCTATCGAGTCTCTTACGGATATTAGTTCTATCAAACCTCCCCGTCTCCCAAGTGAATCATTGTCCTCGAAAACCTAAATTCGTCACTCCGCAATCTGTCAACACTGATCGAAAACCTCGCATCTGTCGTTCACGTCTTGGTAAGCCCCCTTTCTTTTCATGCAAAAAATAATCTTGTTAAAATCACCAATAATAATCCAAGGTACATTTGGTAGATCATTAAATTAATCCAAAAGATCCCAAGATTCTGTTCGAAACCTCTCTTCCGAGGCCCCGTAAAAACCAGTACATCTCCAAGATCGACCTATACCATCATCCTCAACTATCACATCAATATCCCTCCTTGAATAAGACCGAAGAGATATCTTACATGAATTAGTCCAACCCATAGACAAACCTCCACTTCGACCATCTGAATCAACGTCAATACCTTCTCTAAAAACACACTTTCGTCTAACTGTAGCCATACGGGTCACATTTAATTTAGTTTCAATAAAAAAAGCTAGAGAGGGATTGATGTCTCGTAGCATATATCGGAGACGTTGAACAGTTCGGGGTTTCCCTAACCCCCGAACATTTCAACTTATAAGTTTCATTGATCTCGATTGGCCTGCTGTGCAAGGCCTGCCGATATATCCATTTGTGATGTCGAAACCGTAACACAGGAAGCATATTCGAATCTCCTGCTAGAGAAACACCTGAAACACCATACTGCACACGTGGTCTTTTAAGCCCATCCACGTGTCTAATTGGATTTTCCTCCTCTTCATGACTCACCATATTGATATCAAAATTCTGTAGCAAAAGAGTAGGCTGATTTGAAGGAATCTTTTTTAATGGACCTACCATAAAAGAGTCGTTGACCTCCTCATTATAGAAAGAAGAATATCCTATCTTCAAACCAAATTGTTTTCCTTTTTCCATCTGATCAGCTTGAAGATCCCATTGAATCCGCTTATCAGCAAAAATCGTGGAACTCCCTTGTTTAGGTCCAGAACCCCCATCGTCCTCAACCAACCATTTGCTTGACCAGGTTGAATTTCTTCTAGACTGTGCCCTTAGTGACAAATCCTGTTGAAATGTAAACTCATGCTGCGGATTATGGGCTCTAATGGGACAAAAGCTCTCTCTGTGTCCTAGTTTTCCACAGATAAAGCAAAATAATGTCAACTTTTCATATTCGAAACGAACAAAATTCGAACAAAATTCGAATCACCATTAGGTAAAGTGAGACTCTTTCTCCGTTTCAAAGGTTTTCGCACATCCATGTGCACTCAAACCCGCATTATTCTTGTATATCCTAGCTGAGTTGAGGCAGTGTCATAGTCCAAAAACAAGCCAAGAAAATTCCCCAATTGACGGGCCACCACATCAGACATGAAACCCATCGGAACATTATGTATCAAGACCCAGAAATCCATAAAAAATAAAGGCATCCAAGAGGATCTTCACCCTCTTTCAGCCGGTGTAAGATCAAGAGATGTGAATTAAACGTCCATAGGCCATTCTTTTCGATCCTATCAACATCAACTTCAAAATAGAATCGAAACAAATATCTATCACTCCCCATATCCATAATAGAAACACCACCCACTGGATGCCACACATTAGCCAGTGTTGACTTCATTGTCGAAAAATTAATCGAACTAGATGTGAGGAAAGAACCCACAAAATAATGTACATAAGAGATCACATTCTCAGAAGCATCTAAACCAAGCCTGATTGTGTGTGTTTCATCATCCTCTAAGGAAAGATTTGCGAGAGCATCAACCATTTTTAAAATATAAAAACAAAGAACAACAAAGTTGAAGAAACCTGCGAATAGTGCAGAAACGTGTCAAAAGACAGAGAGAAAGACTGTGAAACATGCAGAGTAAATTAAACCAAATTCCAATTAAAAGATTTAGCTTGAATTAATCGCTCTTAATTTAATACTAGTAATATGATGGATTTTATGAAAGATTTAAATTTATTTAATTAATTTTGTAATAACCTTTCACTTAACCATTACTAATACCTCTTTAACTTAACCGATACATGCACCAAAAGTGGTTTTTGAAACAATGGAACTAAATTAAAGTATAAAAAATTTATTAATATCTGAAATAATTAATTAAATTTAAAAAAATGTGATAATCTGAGTTAAAAATTGCGAATATAAATCTTCTGTTTCATGTGATTGGCAAAGTTGAACACCCTTTCCAGGGGACACATTCCATTAATGGTTCCTTATTCAAGAAAGAATCGCCCACATGACCCACTTGATTACTAACCCTCCCCTTACACGATTGCTGCTAAACAATTTATAGGGATTTCCACCCGTCACAGCTTTTAGGATCATCGTCTTCTTTTAGTTACTGCCCATTTCGTTTCATTTCTTTCTTGCTAGGACGAGTTCAAGCCATGGCAGCCGAGGTAATAATCAGTTTTGGTTTTGTTCTCTTTTTTCATTTCATTTGTTATATTCAATTGATGATTGTTGGCAGAATCAAGAGACGTCCAATGGGTGGCCACTTGGGCTACAAATAATGGCCGTGAAACTCCGATTACAAGAAAGAATACAGTATTCAACTCCAGCCGTTGAACCACACTCTCCGCACATTCCCTCCACCAGTTTTTCTTCATTCTGTTCCTCTTCAAACCTTGACACTGAGGTACGTACGTACAGTAACTCCAAGCAACCATTTCTTCCTCTAATTTTTCCATTTTCAAACAAGTCTCATCAGCTTGTTTGTTTTCTTCCACGGCGGGCGGCCAGTCCACGGCATCATTTTTCCAAGACAACAGCGTTTCTCTGGGGAAGCTTATCGGGTTCAGACAACGCGACACGGGCTCAGTACTGTACTTGCAAAGCACAACAGGTACTGAACAAAACACCATAGTTTCAGGTGTTTGTAACTGCAACGATGTCTGGAGAGGACACTGCGGAGATTTGTGTGGGCAGGGCCAGGGAATATGCATTCCTAGTATACTAGGCACCCTCGTGAAGATTACTAGAAGCAGGAGCAAGGCAAAGCGAGATTTGAATGTTCGAGACTTTAGGGTATCCAAGAATCCATCTGAGTTTTCTTCAATGGCAAGGTAACTTTTATTGACCTCTACAAACACTTTTTGTTTTGTATTCAGAAATCAAATTGCCCATTAGTTGACAATGTTGTTTTTATGGTACTTAAATTAAATAATAAGATATTTATAAATCGAATCGGATCAAAATTTTTAGATATTGTATGATCTAAAATATGTACTTATTTGAACTAATTCAAGATGAAATTGCATGTCAACCATTCTAAATTATAAGAATTATTCACCTATTAGCTTATTTGCCATTTTAATATGTTGGTACATTCTACCGACTGAAGGTGGGATTGATTGATCCAAAAGATTTAGCCCACTATACTGATTATCTTGGAAAAAATAAAATACAAACTCGAGAACAAGACATATAATATGAATTTTTTGTAATGAGTATTTCTTTTTTGTATTTGTTTTATTATTTATGTTTGCTCATCATAATAATATAAAGCTTTACAAAAATTGTCTAATGAAAAAAATTCCGAAATAGGCGAGGCACAATCTCTTAGTCTATCTAGACGTTTAAGAGTTGAGTATATATTAGATTTGTTTATGAGTCAAGTTATTTGCTCAAATTCGAATGTTGATTTTAAATTTGGGAAGAATTGAATAAGAATATTAGGCTCGAAAATGGGATTGGACAAAAAAATTAGAGCTCGAATATTTAAAGCCCGAGCTCGGCTTAACCATTTTTAAAAATATATTGTAATGTTTTATATTATTTTATTTTTATATATTATGTAATTTATAACATATAAAAATTAAATCAATAGTAGTATACTACTATAATTCAAACATTAAAAATTGTTAAGATCACTATATATAAAATTTTAACAAATTAAAAATAATATAAATATATTTTTTTAATTTTTAGTAAAAAATAATATGAGTCTAAAATGAGTTGGGCTAATCATTTACAAATATGGACAGACTTAAACAATTTTAAATTCATATTTTGGAACGGATCGAGGTTGAATAAGTACAAAGTGTGTTATATCATCCTTAGGCTTGTTTTGAACTTAACTCGATCATGAACACCTCTAATATATACTTATTAAGATTTCTGATCTTAATTTTTATTTATTAAGCATGGGTTTGGAATTTGAGTTAAAAAATATTTGAGTTTGGGTTGGTTTTATATCTTAAATTTTATAACTATAAAATATAATTTTTAAACATATATTTCATAAATGGTTTAAATATCTTTAACTCGAGTCGATTGTTGAACATCCTTTTTATTCTAAGTAACGGTCCAATAATTCTATTCCGTTTTCTTTATTTATTGGCAGCCCACTATATCTCATCTAGATTAAGCACACTGGATGATTAATCTGAAACCTGAGGTCTTTTGTCTTGGATCACGCATACTCGATAGATGAACCACATATAGTCGACAAAAAAAAATGAAGGACAGTTAATCTCAATTTTAGAAGAATCCCTCTCCTCTGCTACTCGTGAAAGAGTTAGAAAAATCACCTCCCCATTTGAGAACATGGGTAGCATGGGCAGACAAAGATGCTAGTAGGGTCTGGGCCTATGCAAGATGTTTTCTCGGCCAGCTCCGCAATTAAGAAGGTGCATTTGCATGGGTAGCTGTGTTATTATGGTGGAGCATGGGTTTACATGTCCTTGGCCGAAGACAAATGAAGATGAGGACTAGCTTCTAAGATTCTGATGAAAAAGTAAATTAGCCTTTATGGTAGCATATGTCATCCCTCAGGCGTTGAATTCAATTTATGAGCTCTTCATTGCTTTACAGCGCTGTTTCGTCTTCATGGCGGTAATAATGAGGGATTTGAATACCATGATTGTGAATTTCAGGGACAAGGGGCCCTCAAATTCCTGCTCTACCCCCACAACACCAGTTCAACCCTACTTTACGCTTATTTGATTTCTTTTATCCACTAAACAACGGTTCAAACCAGTTGTTTAAACGAAAACCGAAAATCTAGCATTTGGTTTTTCAAAAAGCTAATTTGAGTGCCAAATCATTAATTTTCTTCTCATTTATATAAATTAAAAATTAAAATATCATTTATATATTTTAATTAAATTTTATAAATAATTTATATTAGTTATTAAAAAAGAAGTTAAATTTATATTTCATATATTGTAATATTAACAATGGGTTACTATAACTTTTTATATATTTTTTTTTGATCAGTCAAGAACATACAAAAAGAATATTGGAAGGCAACAAGCCTATCCAAAACCCACAAAGAGCTGCTATAAACAGCAAACTTACAGTCAAAGGCACAAATAAAGGATAATTAACCAGCATCCAGTTAACTAGTTCAGAAAAGACAAGCAGTAGAATCAAACAAAACAACACTACACGGCATATCCCGAAATAATGTCCATTCGATTCAGTAAAAATTTTGGACATCCTCTCTCTGTTTTCCCCTACAACTCTTAGAAGTGAAATCCATCTAACGCCTAACTCTCTGGCCAAATCCTAAGAGAATTAGGACTCACTGAGATTATCAGAACCTTCACCACCATGCTCTAAACATGTCTCTACTCTTCACCCCTGCTATTGCCAGCGCCAAAGCCATATTATTTCCCATCTGTCCTGCTGTCTGAAATGTTGAAGCATGTTTTTGAAGTGTCAACTCTCCGCCCACATCCATCACCACTATGATAGAGTCTTACTTGTCATATTTGTAGCTGACAATTTATTGGAATAAAATTTTTGGGCTATACTGATATTGTTAAATTATTCAAGTTCATCAATGAAGATCAATTCATTAGGAGGAATGTATATTAAGGATCAAACCAAATCGGGTCAATCGTACCAAATCCCTTGGACCGAGGATGTTGGATCGAAACAACTTGAAGACTTATCTTCCAACCGTCCACTTTACTTTGGTCATTATTATATTGTATTTAACCATTTTAGTTATTTTTTATAATGATTATAATTTATCTTTAGCATGTTAGCAAGTCTCGAAAATTTATATATATTTGAGAGATTTGTATAGATTTATGTACTAAAGTATTCAACTAATCACTTATCTGTTCATTAAGCAATATTATTTCTGAGAGTACATTGAAATAATAAAACCTTTTGTTAGTGGTTTTACAAACTAAAATATCAGAAAGAGAGTTTAGTGGTAAGATATTTAGTATTTGAGTACAAAAGTGAGGGTTCTATACTTGGGAGTGATAGAACTAGGATCATTAATTGTCCTGAGTTCAAATATAATGATTTATCTCACTGAATTAATCTTCACAGATGCAAAAAAATCGAACTGCATAAATAATCTTTTGCCCCATATTTTTCTATTATTTATCATAGTATTTTCAAAATATCCACTTCCATTGTCACTTCTGTTCATACTCTGTTTCTTAAATATTAACAATTGGCTCAAGTCAACCGTTAATATCAAAATAATACTAAAATGATATCATCATTATGATGATGATGACAACTACGACGACCATGATGATGGCAATGACGACAACACAAGAAATATGTATAATTTCCATTTGAGTTAACTATTCCATCGAGTTTTTATTCATTTATAAGAGTTATGTTTTTATGTGATTTTAATATAAAAAATATGATTTGCATATTTTAATTATATTTTACAAATAATGAGTATTAATTGCTTTAAAGCTTTTAAAAATTTATATTTAATATATTATAAAATTAACAAATTTGAACGTTAGTAAATAAACTTATTTCTTTATTTTTCATCTTGCTTAAAATTATCATTTTATCTTTACACGACACATTTTGACAGCAATGTTTAGGATTATTATTTTTTTAAAAAAAGAGTTGTGAAAAAAGTGTTTAAATTGTGTTGCATAAAAATGTGAATTAAGATTTCAAAGATTTAATATTGTTATAAAAAAATGTTGTGGAAGGTTAAAATGTTCATTTTAAACATAAATATTATAAAAATAAAAAAAATAATATCAAAATCACATAAAAACATAACTCTTACAAATTAATAAAGTTTCAAAATTGATGGAATAACTGAGTCAAATGCAAAGTATATGTTTCAGTCACTCTTTGGACATAGATGAGTTGAAGAGAATCTAAGCTAAGGATAATTGAGGGCCTGTAAGAGAAATGGTAAATTACAGGTGTAATTTCCCTCGTTTAACAAGACATTTTCAGAGTAAAACCAATACTTTATTTTATAAAATCATGGATAAATTAAATTTTAGAGTTTTAAAATCTTGTTAAAATAATTTTAAAATAATTTAGAGGTGTTCAAAAGTGTCTAGAATCAAATTTGAGTTTTAGAATGTCCTTTTTGCACTAAACAGTGTAGGATCCTAAAAATTACAGGGGATGCGATAACTAAAGCTATAGGTATTGGAATCCAACCCTGAAACTATTCATTTTAGCATTCTTCCAAATGGGGTGCAGTGCCTCTAGGACCAAATACTGATACCTTTGCCCTTAAGGTAAAAACTTGTCTCGAAACTCTTATTTTTAAGCCCTAAACTTCACCATATCAAAAATCAAACTTTAATAACTTAAAATTCACATTTTAATAGTTGAAAACAACTTTTGAGATACCTCCAAACTAGAATTTTATAAAACATGTTCAAAGAGAAGTCCAAAGACCAACATTTTTGTTCATGAAACATTGTCAAAATGAGACAAGATATGTCAAAACATCAAGATGTTATTCTAGCCTATTATACTTATATAAAACCATTCAATATCCAACTAAGGTATGAAAAACCAAAACATGCAGGCATACATTCAATATATAAACAGTAGGTGGCTCAAAGCCAACCAAAATAAGTACAGTTAATACCACCATTACATCTTAAAGTAATATTTGTTTCATATATGTACTCCTAAATGATTTCTTTAATACATGACGCTAGGTATTAATTGTAAATATAAATATTTCATACCCTTCAATGATGATAATGGTGTATGCTTGTGATCTTCGAAAAGCACCTAACTTTAATTCGAAAGATCTAAGCGTAAAAACAAGAGCGCATGAAGCTTAGTAAGGTAATATGAATAAAACTCTAGATGCTTGCCTTTGAAACTGAGGTTCGGATCAAATACAAGATTATATAATTAATTCATTTAGAAGAAATCTGAATGGCATCTAAAAGTTGATTCGAAAAAATCGAGAGCAATTTAGTACCAAGATAACACATACAAGTTTTTGCATCGAACGATTTAATTATAAATTTTTATTATGCCACAACTAAGTTATTCTCGGGAATCAAAAATTAGTTAACTTCAACCCTTAGTACGCCTAGAAAATAAAAATAGGATACTTGGGACAAATTATCCAAAACTATATTAACAGAAGTGTTGAAGCACGAGTGTCTAAAGATCAGATCAGGATCACACCGAAATGCAAGGAGCAGGAGTACTGAAGTGCAAGTGAAGTACAAAGCAAGAGTCCTCAACTTTCATGCATTTGGCAAATAATAGGTCAAACTTAATTATTAATGGAAAATAAAAATGAAATCAAGTTGAAACAGAAACTTTTGCAATTGGGGTAAACTAATTACTCTTCTCAAGTGGACAATTAATATTGCACTTGATCTTGTCTATGGACAAATTCTCAAGGAAAGCTTGGTGTCTTAGTCATAGACTGATAGGCATGTGACAAGTTGGCCCCCTCCATCTAAACAAAAAGGGAAAATCCAAAACCCTAACCCATTATTGAAGGACAAATGTCGATGTTAAAAATAGGTGGATAGGGGGAGCCCCATAGCCATTGCTAGGATCCTTCGTTGGCCCCTGCATGTGAAACTTGCACAGCATTAGCGTACGGAGAGCAAAACCATCTTATGATCGAATTGAGGCGTCGAGGGAATAGCCGATTGGCAGTTCAAAGAAGGACCACACATTTTCATTCACTACTTGTATTACACATCCTTCCTTACATTCCTTTTCATGCTTCCCTTAATATGTTTATCGGTCCATCGCTCCTCACATATTATTAATTCAATTAATTTTTTTTTTTTTTACCTTCACAACCTCCTCATCACAACCGCAGTAATTATGACTGTGAATAATTATAATTGTTGTGTATTTTACGTGATGAGTTCTCAGCCTAGAGCGTGACTTCTTAAATATAGAAAATGAGAGCACTCTTAAACCCACAAATTCTTAATGAAAGAGTAGTTGTGGATATTAACATTGAAGTTTTAAATTAAACATTGTTGCTGCCATAAATCCGACCAAAGTCAAGCTAGGATTCCTACAATTAATTTGTCGTCCCGAAGGTGTTGAACACTCATGGAAATGAATCAAAAAAGGGTTGGGGATCTTCGCTTCTTAAACATTATCTTAACCCACTTTGAATATCAATTGTTCCTTAAATCTCCATAGCAAAAAGCTCCACTTTATTAATCTTTTCAATAAATTGAAAATCCAGAACTAGCACAAATCTTTCAGATGGTTTTTTTCTTTCTTTTCCTTTTTATATGCAAAGCGGGAGTTCCCACTCAATGTACTCCAAGTGAATGCTAAAAGAGCTAAACAAAGAGAAGGTTATTTGAACTTTTCTTTTTAAAAGTGAATATCCCTATTCCCTAAGCATACAACTTCTTCATAAGATGACTCACTCTTTTCTCAATACTGGATGCTAGAATACAATAATATTTAACCTAATTAATTTTAGTTCGATTGGTATCGGTATTATTGTCAATGCAAGAATATGTAGGTTCGAGCTGTGCACTGAAACGCATTATCCTCCTATTTAAGGGCTAAGAAAGGGTTATGAATAGCTTTTAGGCCTTGTATAAAAAAAAGAAAAGATATGATAAAAATCTATAATAAGATTAATATTCAAAAAAAAAAAAGAATACGGTAATATATAACTTTTATCCATTGATTTTTTTTTTGGTGAATAATAAAGAAACAAATTACATTATATTCTAAGCTCTAACACTTCACGGGTTTTGTCTTGATGGAGATATCCTATTACCTTTTTAGGGCGCACATCAAAGAATTGTAGAGACAACGTCCATGTAAGTCATTCCTTTGTCAAGTGATCCACGATCATGTTATCTTCTTTGGAAACTAGTCTAACCTTCCATTGGCCTTCAAAGGACAAGTTTCTTTGAACTCTTTGAAGAATAGTAATTCCAACGTCTTCAGGCTGTTTATCAGATAAGGCCCTCGTCACCTCAGTATTGTTCGTTTGAATTGTGAAATGACGAAATCCTTTATTTAATAGAATTAAAAGTTCATCTAAGATACCTCAAAATTCTACTTCAAAAAGAGAACACTTACCGACATATTTAGTATATTTATTTGGTAACTAAAACACAATTAACTTTAACCATATTTAAACACTTCTAAATTGTGCTAATTATTTTATATTAGTAAATAATATGTAATTATACCTATTTTATATTATACTAGTTTTTTATCTCGTGATGCATGGCTTGCTCGTGTATTTTATAAAATTATTATTTCAATAACAAAATATTAATTAAAATTGTTGATAAAATAATATCTCGAAAAATATAAACAACTTCAAAAATATGCTTAAGTTTTTTACATATAATATATTTGTAATATTATAAATAAAATTTATATTTTAATTAGGAGGAAGAATATTTAAAACACAAAATGATTATAATATGTATATATAATTAATGATCCAGAATCTTAGTATATATAATATAGATAAGTTTAGAAATAAAGTTTAAAGAATTTTAATATTGGAAATAAAGTTTTCAATAAATTTTAATATTAATTTTAGAAATAATATATCTAATACAACCAAAATGACTCGTATCATACGTATTTACAATATTTGGTACATATTAATGCAATCTAAATTATAAATCATTTACTCTCTAATATTTATTGTTATTAATTTTATTGCAGAGAAGAAAAGTAACCAAAGGAAGAAAGATGAAATTACCTATTCAGGTCCAATAAACTATATGTACTTCTATATTTGAAAACTTTCGAGATTAACTTTTTCAAATATTTATATATTATTAGTGTCGAAACCACCTTTAAAACGAAGTTTCGAAAAATTATTTCAAATTTGGAAAAAATGAGAAAAATGGGAGTCGCCACCAATCTTTTATTTGGGTGTGATTAGATCACCACAAAACGTTTAAAATGTAAAAAATGTCGGTCTACGAAATCCAGAAAAAAATAGGTTCGGGAGTCGATTACGCACGAGGAAGGATTAGCACCCTCGTACGCCCAGAATTGGTACCACATGATCATTTTCGGGTCTTGTTTCATGAAAATAATAAAAATTCGAGTAAAGTTTAAAATGCGATGTTTATTTTAAATGGCTTTGTGTAATTTTAAAGGAGACCTTTTTAAGAAAAAAATTCGTCCCCGTATTTCGATCCTCTTATGAGAACTAGAAGACGTGTCCAACACATTAGGGCACTACATTCTCGTAGTTTCAAAATTGAAGGACGTTTCGGGAGCTTTTGAAGAAAGTATTCGATCGCGTGATTTGTACGAAAATCACACCAAGCACGTTAGGGCGCGATTTTTCGAGGTCTTCACGCGAGGGAACATTGTCTCGTTTACTTCGAAATCTTTTGGATATAGATAGGGATGTGCTTGAAAACTTTTGAAGAGGATATTTCTTTCGCACGAATTACGAAAATCACACCCCGCACGTTAGGGCACGATTTTCGAAGTTTTTATACGAAATAATATTACCTCGTTTTTGTCACGAAAATCATTCGTATATATATTTTGAGAACTTGAAAATTTCGCATTAGGGTTAAAATGCAATCCTCGAACATATGATTTGAAGGATTTGGAAATAGGTTACCCGTTTACTTCGATTTTCACGAAGAATTAAAGTCGCGACCAACACGTTAGGACACGACATTCTCGGAATCTCGAGGTGAACGGACGTAAAAACTTGAAAAGGATATCCGATTCGCACGAATTATACGAAGAAATCACACCCGACACGTTAGGGCGTATTTTTTGAAGTTTACGCTCGAACGGAATATTGCCTCGATTTTTAAAATAACTTGTAATGAACGCGTAACTTTAAAATACGAATAGCGATTAATAAGAGACATTAGATACGAAGCAATATAATAAGCAGATAAATAATATGCGAAAATATAAAATACAGGTGCAAATAAATGCAAACATTGATAAGGAAGAAGAAACGATGAAATTGGGGTTGAAAACGGGACTTTTGGATACCCGGGGGCAAAATGGTAATTTTGGACTCGCGAGGGCAAAATGGTAAATTTTGGTGAAATCGGGGTTAAAAATGGAATTTTGGAAAGTTTGGGGGTAAAATAGTATTTTTGGTGAAATTAGGGGTAAAAATGGAATTTTGGAAAGTTTGAGGGTAAAATGGTAATTTTTGGTGAAATCGAGGTTAAAAATGGAATTTTAGAAAGTTTAAGGGTAAAATGATAATTTTGGGTAAAACTGGGGTTAAAATGGAATTTTAGAAAGTTTGGGGGTAAAACGGTAATTTTTGGTGAAATCGAGGTTAAAAATGGAATTTTAGAAAGTTTGGGGGTAAAATGGTAATTTTTGGATGTTTTGGGGTCAAAATGTAATTTCTAGACTATTTTGGGGTTAAAATGTAATTTCTAGACTGTTTTGGGGACCTATAAGCAATAAAACCAAAAAATTGGGTGACACATGGCAGCCCCACAGGCATTCAGAAGTCAAAGGACTAAATTGTAAGTCCTGAAAAATTCTTAGGCCAATTTTGTAATTAAATAAATGTTGATTTAAGGATTAAATTAAAACAAATTAAGAATAACAAGGGCTAAATGCACAAATAAGCCAAAAAGTGACACGTGGCAGCCTCTGGTGCAGTCAAAATGTCAAAGGATTAAATTGAAAAGTAAACAAAATTACTAGGTCGAATTATAAATAATTAAAAAAAGTAAAAAGGACTAAATTGAAGCAAATAAAAAATGCAGAAGGACTAATTGAACAAATAACCCATTACTAAAAAACACACGGACCCTCTTCGGGTCAGATCGGGTCGGGTCGGACGGGCTTGAAACGGCGTCGTTTTTTGGGTTTAAATGCCCATGTCAAAACGCTGCCGTTTTGCATGGGTATTTAAACCCAAACTTCATTCAAAAACTCATTTTCTTTCTTTCATTTTAAAATTTTTTTCCAAAATCCTCTCAAAAGGCCCCCCCTTTTGTCATGGCCGGCCGATGCTCCGGTCACCGGACCCGCACGTGAGGGGGCGTCACCGACGCTCCCTGCCACGTGCTTCAACGCCGTCCCCTCCCCCAACGCCGAAGGTCCTCCACGCGCCTTCGCTGCCACCACGCGCCGCCGAAGATGAACGGTCACTGCTCTTCCCCCTTTTTTTCTTTTACTTATTCCTCTTTTATTCCATTTTTTAAATTTTAAACTTAAAAAAAACAAAGATCTAAATCTTATTTTAAAAGATTTTAATCTTTCTTTTTCTCTCAAACATAAATCTATAACAAAACCCAGATCTTAAAAGCTTCAAACTTCCTTTTTCTTTCTTTTCGTGTTTCGATTTTAGAGTCTGTTGGTGTAATTATGTCCTTTAAAACAAGTTTGATTCCCATTTCTTACTCAGTTTTGATGTTTTCTTTGAAGATCGATCTCCGACGATCATTCTTACGGCCACGGACGGCGGCGGCGGTGCAATTCCAATGGACGCAGATGAGTCCTCTCAAATTCTTTTTTATTTTTTAATAATAAAAATATTATTAAAAAGCATTTATTATTAATGTTAAAGCCATTATTATGGTAATTGCCATTAATGTTATTTAGAAATATTAATAACACTATAAATATTTATGTCTTTAATACTTAGTAAATACTTAAGCAAAAAACAATGAATGCCAACCCAATATTAAACGTATGTATTAATGCATAACTTGAAACCGATGGTTCTGGAAATTGAAAACATGAATGACAGTAAATATACATTGAAAGATAACAAATATGCATTAATAACTGATCGTCTTTATTGCTTGAGTAGCCTAATGCTTTGGATTTTCGAATCTGTCTGCTGCTTGGTATCTGTTTAAATGTTGTCCACTATTAATTGTTTAAAGTTTTTCTGGAATGTGTAGCAAAGAGTTTGTATATTGATTTTTTTGAATCGGTTTTGTACTGGGATTTCGAAGACTGGGTTTGTAACCCCTTTACAATGCAATTCAATTTGGCTTTTATAGCCAAACTTACAATCATTTTAATTTGTTTCTTTCAATTCAATGCTAGTCCTAATCTTTTCCTTTTTTGCAGGTTCCATGGCAGTGGCGGTTTGGAGCAGGTGAGAAAGTGGCTGTAGCAGTGCAAGTTGAAGCTGCTGGAGGTGATGCCTTTGATTGCTAACGTGGCATCAAACCATTGGTTGGAGTGGAGGTGGGCAGTGCAAGTAGGCAGGTGACTCTGGGCAGATTTTTAGCCCTCATTGGGCTGCTGTAATTTGGGCCGAAATGGGTCAAAAATGGGTGTAAGTGGGTTAAGGGAAGTGGGCCAAATTGGGCCAACAATGTAATTGGACATTGGACTTTTTTGTTTGGGTTTAATATTATTTTTAAATTTGATTAAATTTAAATCTAAAATAAATTTAAATAAGTGAACTTAAATTTAAGATAAATTTAAGTTTAAAATAAATTTAAAATTAATTTAAACTTTAATAGCCCAAGCCCGATCAAAATTGGGCTCCAACAATTAGCATAATACCACAATAATGTTCTTCGTTATATATATGTGATACAATTTCTTCTCAAAACAATAATAAAATCGTCAAAAATTTCAGAAACTATTTTTAAAAAAAAACACAAAAACAAAATTACAATGTAACAACTATTGAGAGACACTAAAGGGTTTGTCTTGTTGAAGAACCATAACCATAGAATCAAGAGGCACTTTAAAGATCTGTAAGGTAGCCTGCCATATAAGGCTAATCTTTGCCAAATGATTTGCAATTAAATTGCAATCTCTAGGTACATACTTGATGTCCCATTGATCTTCAGAACGCAAGAGCCGTTGAACCCTTCTGAGCAAGGTAATACCTGAGTCCACCGACTCCTTCATGGACAAAGCTCTAACCACCTCCAGATTGTCTAACTGAATCCCGGCACTCTTATAACCCTTATTCAAAAGACTGAGAAGTTCGTCTAGAATGCCCTAAAGTTCTGCCATAAAAGGTGAGCACTTATCCAAATAGTGATTAAAGCCCAATATCCAATTTCTAACCTGATCACAAACCACCCCACCAACGAAAGCATTCTCGGCAACTCTGGCCATCACTCTATCAGAAAATAAATGCACCCAATTATCTTCATAATGTGAGTGATTTACCGAATTGGGAGGATTAGTCTTAGAACCATTAAGAAAAGGTTCAAACTGTTGAGCCGAACTTAGAGAGACTTTGGCGATTTCATAAGCCATACAATTAATATTTTGGAAAACGAATAAGTTCATGTTATTCCAGATTCGCCATGCAATTAATTCTAACAAGCACAACCAAGTAATTTCCCAATCCTGCATCTTAAAATGACAACAAAGGTTAGAGGAAAATCAAACTTGAAAGGGATAAAAAAAAACCTGTATTCTTTCTCAGATGGAACAACATGTATCCATGCTTCCTTTATCGTCGAACAGTCTCGAAGTACATGGAGAATGTCCTTAGTAGCATGTTCAAATAAAGTACATGAGTTGGTGTGACCAATTCCTATCCCAGTATACTCTGAATTAGTAAGAAGTCTCTGTTTGGAAACAAGCCAAAGGAAAAGACGGACTAATTATATGTACTAATTTCCCATTTTACCCCACTCTATTCTCTATATCAATGCAATAAACCTAAACCAGCTCACCCACATCTCTAAATTACTTTTTCCTTTCTCCTGCGTATTGAAATTTTATTGTTTGAAGATTTATTCCCTCGCTTTGAGAGAGACATAATCTTAGTTTTAAGTTATGTTTGGGTTCATGGTGACATTGTGCAGCCAAGTGACCTACAAATTTCACTTATTGTGTGAGCATCGAGCCATCACCCAAGCAGCCAGGATCGTATTGCAACTCGAGGTCCAAGTTGACGGTGATTATACTGTCTCGGGTTGAATAGTAACTAAGACTTCAAGTTTACAAAGGTTATACTACCAAGGGACGGAGCATAACTTTGGCCCTAGTTGGCGGTTGTTATGTGGGCACAACAATGCTTTTCTTCATCATCAAAGGAGAATGTTATTCACCATAGAACCATAAATACGAAGAAGACAAACGAAGTGGCGTTTGAGTATAATCAAGTAATTCGGTGGACATGGATAAAACGAATTACTTTATTGTACTAAAACGTCACTGTGTTTGTCTTCCTCATATTTATGTTTCTGTGGTGAATAACTTCCTCCCTTAATGATGAGAAACTCGTTATCGTGCCCGCATAACCACTGTCAACTGAGGCCCCATTTATGCACCATCCCTTGATAGCATAACCTTTGTAAAATTGAAGCCCTAGTTACACTTCAACCGGAGATCGTATAAACATCGTCAACCAGGACCTTAAGTTGCAATGCAATCCAGCTTCTCGGTTGATGCCTCCATGCTCACATGACAGATGAAATTTGTAAGTCACCTAGCTCCACGACACTACTGTAAATTCAAACATACTTTAAAACTATAACAATATTTATCTCAAACACTAGAAAATATAAATATACAAACTTCTAATTTCAAACCGCAAAGAAAAAAGAAAAAAAATAATTTACAAAAGTGAAAATGTATCCTACGGTGTTTTCACTGATATTGCAAAGAAAACTCGCCACGTAAGACACATTTTTAGGAAAGAGAAGAAAATATGTCCCATAAAACGCATTTTTTTTCTCTCTTCAAAAACAAAAACAATCGTAAGTGATAAATATTAAGAAAAATAGCATAGTTTTTCAATTGTTTTTTTTTCAACAGGTAATTCTGCCCTAGAATTTGATATTTCCAAACATGAAAGAAATTATTGCTTTATTATATATAAAAATGAGGATGAATTTCAATTTATTTGTTAAAATTGGCTTCTCAATTATAATTTTGAATTATAGAATTAATTATCGCATATTAAGGTAATATTATTTAAATTTTGATTATTATATTGATCATATTTATTCTTTTATTTAAGAAAACTCTTTTAATATATTATTATGGTGGATATTAAAATGTTTTATGTAAAAAAATGAAAATATGAAAATTTTTATATTAAAATAGATTTTAATTTAATTGTATGGTGCCAAGTGGCAACTACTTAATTATGACAACACAAATTATTTGCTAATTTTATGTTTTTATATTATTTATCTTTTATAGTAACTAATTTACCCAAATTTAAAATTGAAAGATAGTTAAAAGAGATTTTAGAAAATAAGGGCCTTGAATTTGGGTATATTTTTCCCTCCATCCATTGTTTAAAGATGAAATTAAAGCCGAAATTTGTGTGAAAAGTCCAGCCTTGATTCAACCTCTCTTTTCTAAAAGAACCTACGCCTTTTGGGTTTATATCTCCCAAGTGTAAGTTCTGCGCCTGAAAAGCCACCAACAAATTACGATGAACAAATTTCAATCAAACAAATGTTCTGCCGCCACCTTCCTTTTCATGGTCTCATCCCCCAAAAGCCTTTTATCCCAATCTTTTTTCTTTTGATTTATTAAAATACCCCAACTTTAAAATGATGTGACAAAAAGATAGAATGTTTTAACTAACTTATAACATTCATTTTAAACTAGTATTCAAATTTTAAATATTTTAATTACATTTTTAAACTAACAAAATTTTATCATTAAGGAGATTCTGTTATTAAAATCGTTAAGTTAACAGTTAAATAAGATGTCAAAATTATGCGGTTTTCGAAGTTTTTACAAAAACTTTATCATTCACCATCTCTTATTTTTTGATTTTTTTAATTTTAATTTTTAAAATTTATACGGTAACATTCTACTTTTCTTTACAATTTTATTTTAAATTATATCATATAAGATTTTATGTAACTTTAAACGATTAAAGTAATGATTTTATTAATGGACTGGCATTATTCATATAATCTCAATAATTTAGAGATATAATTAAAATATTTTTGAGCGGATAATATTAAATCTCAATAGTGCTAAGATTTTGTAATATATAAGAAAATTTCAATGTCACATCATCATTAGGTAATGCAAGATTAATGTTGATTTTTACAACAGATTCACAATTTTCTTTTTATAGTTTTGCTCTATACAACTTATCCTCGTATAAAAGTATTATAAAAGTTTTTGTATTAAGAGTTAGATTACATTCTGTCTCTCTACTAAAAAATAAGCAAATTAGTCCATGTACATTAAATTCAAGAGTAAATTGGTCATTTTTGTTTAAAATATCATTTATTTGTACTGTTAAAAACAGGCACAGTTGACGAAATAATTAAATAGTGACATGTGGTGTACTATGTGTACCTCATACTGACATATATAGACCCATCCTTAAAAGTGAAAATGGATGAAATTTTTAATAGAATGATCAATTTTCTCTTTGTTCTAACGTACACGGATAAATTTGCCTATTTTTTAGTAAAAGGAAAAAAATACAATTTGACTTCTAATACAGAGGTCTGCATGTTACTTTTACCCTTATTCTCTAACATTTTTTGTTTTCCTTCTTTTTCTATCATTTGGCATAGTTTAACCATTACTAAACTAAATAAAATTAAACATGTAGGTTAGTTGAATTGAATAAGACTTATTTAGTTTTAACATTGGTCCTTATTCCGCATCTGCAGGTGGAGTAAATGTCGATTTGTTTCCTGCATGTCCTCTCGACCTGGGATTCATGGTCCCTCGTCTTGGCCTCTTACAACGACGTTCTCTACTTCTTTATGCAGCTGACAGCAGGTGCGACTTCTTATGATGCCTGAATCAATCCATGTAATTCGAAGATATTGCCAACTCCGGTGTTAGATACGGCTCACGCATTGGTAAGTAATCGTACCTTTGTTGCGACATATAGATATACTTCTTGTGGAATGTTGCTCAATCTTCATTTGGTCTCCCCTGCATGTCGATCTTGTGCAGGTCATCGAGGTCTTGAGGTTGCCACGGAATATGTTGCGTGCACCCGAATTGCGCAATTCGGGACGTATTCTTGAATCCTCGCTTTCGCGTATGACATCCATATGAACTGCAGTATGAATTTATAAATTTAAGCAAGTGTCAATATTTAATTTCAAAAATCGATAACTATGAAATTCATAAACTAACCTCCTCAATTTCTTGATCTAAAACTAGTTGGGTATGCTCAAGCTCGACCGGTATACCGCTGTGACTCGTAGGGTTGTTGTAACACCCTCTAACCCTAAATCATCGTCAAAATAGGGTTACAGGGTATTACCAGACATATCGGACAATTTACAAATAATAAATAATTAATTAATGAACATACTATAAAATAATCATAAAGTCCCTTAATTGGACCCTCGAGGGTCAAAATACGTATTAAAGGGGAATTGGGACTTGTTCTGGTGCTTCGCAGATTTTTCGTAAATTTTTTTTTTCGAACGTGATATAACCCCCTTTATAAATATCTAACCTTCCCTACAATTTCAACCTGCAACCAAAACAATTTATACTCAAATTCACCTAAATCATAATCATTTCATTAACATATTAATTCAATAAGTAAACATTCTTAATATTATTCAAAATTTACTAATAACTTTATTCATTTTTCATTCAAACATAATGCCAAATTTTATAATATACTCTTTACCATTCTATTAAACTAATATCAAAATATAGTGTATATATATATATATATATATATATATATATATTTCTACAACCAACATTACAAGCATATACATATAACCTATACAACACTTAGTACATGCCACTTTTACCAAAAGAGGAGAATTACATCACCGAGTTTATACTGAGATCGGAATCGGTCTGGATGCTGAACTAGGACCTTAATTTCTAGTAACCTGCGCACGGAAACAACCGTACGCTGAGTATTTCATACTCAGTGGTGTTACTATATTTCAAATTATAAATAACCAAATAAATTTCACATAATCAATCATATAATACATGAACACATATTATCTTAATTTATACACCACTTTCATTCCATATCAATATCAAATCAATTTAACCATTTCATTCTCATTTCTCAATTTCATCACATATCACTTTATATGCCTCAATTTTTCATTTCTATTCAATTTTTCTTTTTCACATTGGTTACCCCTATTAACAAGACTCGGACCTTGGCGGATACACGGATCCACGGATCCAACCAAACACACCAGAATGGCACCCAGTGCCTCATCGGATAGTTCGAAGCAATAAAGTGACACCCAGTGTCTCATCGGCCTAGCCGAAGTAAAGTGGTACCCAGTACTTCATCGAATCTATCCGAAGTAAAATAATGACACCCAGTGTCTCATCGACTCAAGGTCAAAGTATTCTTGAACTCTTCCAATCCTATGGCATGCCAACTATATCCAACTCAGCCCAACTAGTTAATAGGGACTTTCAATTTACAATCCATATCACTTTCAATTTCAATTTCACTTATTAAATATAAACATAGAAATAAATATTAAATAATGAATAATTTAAATTATAGTAATACAAACCCGGATTTCGTGATTACTCCTTGATAACTTTCCCCTTTCCTTTTGTACCGGCTCAGCCCGACTAGTTAATAGGGACTTTCAATTTACAATTCATATCACTTTCAATTTCAATTTCACTTATTAAATATAAATATCGAAATAAACATTAAATAATGAATAATTTAAATTATAGTAATACAAATCCGGATTTCGCGATTACTCCTCGATAACTTTCTCCTTTCTTTTTTGTGCCGATGCTTCGGGTTCTTTGCTGGCTATGAAAATAATAATGATTTACGCTATTAAATACAGCACTAATTTATAATAATAATTGAATTTCTATCCAATTTATACTCTAATTCCAATTTAATCCTAATTAACTCATTTATTTTTCTAACTCAATTCATACTTTATTTTTATTCAATTTCCTTCCATATTCTACTTAACTATCTAATGCTCATAATAAAACCCTAATTTAGAATTTCTTTCAATTTAATCCCTCTATCACAAAACTTATAGCTTCTTTTACAATTTAATCCCTTTATCAATGCTAACTTGAAATTCATTCAATTAAATCCCTAATTCACTATTTTGTTCAACATGAACTATGTTCAAAAACCTTAAAACTTCTAAGACCTCAACTTAATTTCATCAAAACTTTGTTTTAAAGCTTCTAAAACATCTAATTTAAGAGAAAAGGGCTTAATTGACTTACCAATTAAAGATTAAAGTTTCAAAATCCTAGTTTTCGCTTTTTTTTTCTTCTCTTTTTTTTCTCCCTGTTTCGTTTGAGCCTCTGTTCTTTATTCTTTTGTTTCTTTCTTTATTCTTTTATTTCTTATATATATATATATATATATTAGTTAATAATAATATTAATAAATTATAAATAAGTAAATTAATATTTATTTTACAAATGTACAAATATAATTTTTACACATGTGTATTTTATTACCATACATTTGGCTTTCATATATATATTTCATTAATATAATAAGATAATATTAATTAAATAATAATTATTCTAATATTAATTAATAATAACTTAAATAAAATCTTTAGATTTTTCTTTGTTTTTCCGCCTCAAATTATGCAATAGGCATAATTGCCATTTTAATCTCTCTTTCTTTCTTTTAATCTATAATTAGGCTTTCACCCCTTATTCAATTTAGTCCTTTTTACTAATTACTCTAAATTAAACTAAATTCACCTAATCAAAGCCTAATTAAACACACTACTAGACTCACAATTACTCCTAATAATTATTTACGAACTCGGTTTACTAAGACGGAGGCCCTATAACTCATTTTCCGGTGCTCGTGAATTTAGGTTATTACAGTTGTTCCACCTATTAAAAATGTTAATTCAAAATTACAACAGTAAAAATTCCAAAATAGTAACAATATTATGAAATGAATTTTACCATGTTATGAGTGGTCATTCGTAAGGGGCTTGCGCTCGAGGGTGTAAAAATAGTAGTCGATACCATGCCCACGATTGAAGAAGGAGCATGCAACAGCTTATTTTAGCTTTTCTCAGTATCGTCGCTCAACACATTTCTTGGTACAATATCTCCAACACCGTCGATTCTTAACTAAGTCATCACGCTTCTCTCAAGTCAGCTAGTAGTAGTAGTCACTTCAAGTGTATCAGATTGCTAGATTTATCTGGTATTAGTAGACCCCTAATCAACATTAGGATGAATGCGCGTGCAAATTTCTTCTTTTCAACATCGTTCACTGAAGCCTCGATAGTCTGAAAGTTGTCCTCCAACCACCCCATCTTGATCCGACTACCCTTAACATGTTCGATACCTTCCCTAGCAGTTTCTCACATGTTACACTCTAATCGACACTAACAATCGGCCCCGTAACGACATCCCCATCGATTGGTAGATCGAGTTGTAAACTGACGTCCTCGAGTGTAATTGAACATTTGCCGCAGGGGAGATGGAACATGTGCGTCTCTGGTCTCCATCTCTCAACCAAAGCACCGATGAGTGGGGGATACAACTTAGTCTCCCCCAAGTGTGCGAGCCACGTATAAAAAGCCTACATCTCGTAAGTATCCATAAGTGAACTCCGGTGCACCTTCGCTTAAGTTGTTTATGCACGTCTCAAAAATTTGGTCTTTGACTTGAGTATATAAACATTAAAAATTGTTAATCTAAACAGCATAATAATTAACTATTTAACATTAAATAATTTGATAATATTTTCTTAACATCATAATAATTAATGGATTAAAAATAAATAATTAAATAATATTTTCTTACCATTTACAATTGAACGCCGAAAACGTGCTTGTCATCCAAATGAATAAGTTGATATGCCATCAAAAAATTAATAAAATAAAAATAAAGGATTAAGAATTTTTTTAAAAAATTTATTTTGAAATTTAGAATTTAGATTAGAAAATCGATAATTGACAATTAAAAAAAATCAAGAATAATAAAATTGAGAATCAAATTGTGAAAATAGAGAGTTGAGAGTTGAGAGATGAGTTGAGTTGAAAAAAATTGAGAAAATGGGAGGATTTATATAGGAAGGGTTTCTGCCCATTGGAAAAATTACCGTTGCAAGGAAAACACGTCCTGCCGGATGCATCTTCACTATTTTTCAGTGCAAACGTGCACGCAAGACGCGTATTTAAGACAGATAAAAAATGTATCCTACATGACACGTTTTCACTTGAAGAACAATGAAAGCATGTCTTATAGAACACGTTTTTTTTTTATCCTAAGATAACATAGATCGGTAACTTAAAAAAAGCATAATTTTTCAATTATTATTATTTTTAGCATATTCCGATAAATTTGTCATTATAAAATAACATTAATTAAAATAATATTTTTATTAGTAAAGTCTAGATTCATGCAATAATAATGCTCCGAATTAAATTCTATTTAAAATGATAAAAAATATATTAAATATTAAAATAATAATAAAACAAAAAAATATAAAAAAATATTAGAATAATAGTTTTCTTTTAAAAAATGAGTGTTGTTTTGTTTTTGTTGTTGTTTTTTCTTTTTCAAAATGGAACCAAGAAAAGAAGACCGTTCGTCCATAGTCGTACATTTTTAATTTTTCCTTTTCCTTTTCTTGTTCTTTAATTTAGAGTAGTTTCCCTCTCTTATACTCTCACCTCTCTCGTCTACCCCGATTTAACGTTCCTTTTTTTTTTTTCCCTGTTTTCAATTACTCAATTTTCCACAAATTCCCAGACTTCACTGTCTGAAAAACCAAGCAGACAAGGACATTTGTTTGGTGTCCTTCACTTTCTTACAGATCACAATTTAGAAAATCAATCCAACCCTAAACCATAGAACACGAGTAAGAGAAAGCAAAAACACACCTTATCAATGGTGGCTGGTAAGGTAAGATTGGCAATGGGGTTTCAAAAATCATCTGCGAACTCAAAGCATGATACTCCATCAAAACCGCCATTGCCATCCCCAAGCTCAGGGAAAAAAAACAGTACTTTCCGCAAAAGCTGTTTTCTCACGTTCATTTGGTGTTTATTTCCCTCGATCCTCAGCTCAAGTCCAGCCTCGTCCACCTGATGTCACTGAGCTTCTCCGATTGGTGGAAGAGTTGAGGGAACGAGAGTCCAGGCTGAGAACAGAGCTTCTAGAGTACAAGCTTTTAAAAGAATCAGTGGCGATTGTTCCCATGCTGGAAAATGAGATCGTCGTTAAAAATGCAGAGTTGGAACGAGCTTTGGAAGAGATTGAGGGCTTGAGAAACAAAAACGAGACGTTGAAAACAGAGGTAGAGGAGATGAAGGGAAAGATTGAAGAAGAAAAGGAGGAGAAGGAGAAGAAAGTGAGAGTAATGGAAGAAGAGATAGTGGAGCTGAAGGAAACGGCGTCTTCTTCTTCTGATCGTAATAGTAAGGCGGAGATTACTGCGGAAACGGACGAATTGATTTCCTCTTCGCAGCAGTTTCAAGGGTTAGTGGAAGTTAGTGTGAAGTCCAATCTGATAAAGAATTTTAAGAGAAATAATATTAATAATAAATGTACGAACGCCATTGTTTTTAGTGCTTTCAATAATGAGAAAGTTGAGAGCTCGGAGTTTAAAAGAGAGGAAATCGAAAATGAGAGACCCAGACACTCGAGGAGTAAGTCGGAGGAACTCGTTGAGTCTACTAGTGTTAACATCAGATCTCGTGTTCCTAGAGTTCCAAAACCACCGCCGAGACCTTCGTCGTCGTCGTCATCATCTTCATCCACGTCATCTAATAGCTCCTCTGATTCCACACAGAAACAAATTTCTCCACCACCACCACCTCCGCCGCCTCCTCAGGCAGCAGTGAAGCAAGTTGCACCTCCTCCACCACCGCCGCCACCTATAAAAGCTATGGCGCCGCCACCTCCACCGCCGCCTCAGAAAGGGATGAGGACAATTGCAGCAAAAGTGAGGAGAGTTCCGGAGGTTGTGGAGTTTTATCACTCGCTTATGCGCAGGGAATCAAAAAGAGAGGCTGGTGGCTGTAGCGTGCCGGAGGTTTTACCGGCAACCGCCAATTCAAGGGATATGATAGGGGAGATTGAGAATCGGTCAACTCATTTGCTCGCGGTGAGTTTGGAGTTTTTTTAGTATTTATTTACGGTAATGCCACTGTGACAGGTGACTAGTCGCTCATTGCTTTCTCTTGGATAAGACGGATCCGATTGGGAATTTTAGAAAAAGAAAAAAAAAAGTGTAGTTTTTGAATTTCAAAAATTAACGTACGTATCTGCTATTATTGTCCTTAGCTTCATGTAGACATCTAAATTATAATTTTGTGGTAACAGATAAAGACAGATGTGGAAACACAAGGAGACTTCATACGGTTTTTGATCAAAGAAGTCGAGAATGCGGCATTTACAGATATTGAGGATGTCGTGCCCTTTGTTAAATGGCTGGACGACGAGCTCTCTTACTTGGTACATTTATGCTATATTTTCTCTACTAAGCATTCAAATTTGAATCATATCTTTGGTGATGAGTGTGTTTTGTTGTTGCTATAGGTGGATGAAAGAGCGGTGCTAAAACATTTTGAATGGCCGGAGCAGAAGGCGGATGCATTGCGGGAGGCGGCATTTGGGTATTGTGATCTCAAGAAACTAGAATCCGAGGCTTCATTGTTTCGTGATGATCCTCGCCAACCTTGTGCTCCGGCTCTCAAGAAGATGCAGACTTTACTTGAAAAGTATATAATCCTCTTGCTTTTTGTTGCATTTTTTAATGAATTTGTTCTGATTCAGTTGTTAAATGGGTGCAGGTTAGAGCATGGCGTTTACAATCTCTCCCGAATGAGAGAATCTGCTACAAGCCGATACAAAAGTTTCCAAATTCCCATGGATTGGATGCTTGAAACTGGAATTGTGTGCCAGGTAATTTAAATATATATTTCAACAGAAGTTCGGAATATGATGCATCAAAATAGACAATTATACATCCGCATGTACCTCATTCTGAGTACAAGGATCAGATTTCAATAGTAAAAATAGTTGAAAATTTTAACAAAATGATCAATTTGCCCTTTAATTCAATCTGATTCTAGGGACAAAGGTTTCAATGGTACTTTTCTAATGATGAATTTCAATTGTTGCTGCTATTGGTGTTTGTTAACTCATTAAAATGCCAATCAATTGTTGCAGATCAAGCTAGCGTCGGTCAAATTAGCGATGAAGTACATGAGACGAGTATCTGCAGAGCTCGAAGCAGTTGGGAGCGGGCCTGAGGAAAAGGAGCTGATTGTTCAAGGAGTTAGATTTGCATTCCGCGTACATCAGGTTAATAATTCTCATTCATTTCTACAACTTGGGACAAAACACTCTTTTAACTTTTTGCTTATACAACTCTGTATTTGTCTCAGTTTGCTGGAGGATTCGATGTCGAAACAATGAGGGCTTTCCAGGAGCTGAGAGACAAAGTCAGCTCGTGCCATATTCAATGCCAAAACCAAGAACAAAAACCTATTTGCAGGTCTACATCTTGCTAAATTGATCTCTGATAGCAGACTCAGCTTCAGAATCCGAAACCCGGATGCCAGTTTTCATTGTAAAGAGAGAGAAAAAAACATCAATGTTTGTGAATACAATGCCTGGTGCTATGTTCATCAACAAATTCAATTGATTCAACTGCATAATCTATGCAAAGTCTCACCACAAAATCTGCAATGCTGCCAGCCTCATTGAAACTGGAATTTACTGCAAAACCTAACAGGCTATAACTTCTTGGTCGTAAAAATATGGTTTAAATCAAAATATGAATCTAACAGCTTTACAATCTTGACAAATTGGATCACTAAGCATAGCTTGGTTGCCGATGCTAACGCGCAGTGGGGTGGGCCTTTATCATTAACTGTTGCCAACAACTATACTTTTGAAGGAAATGTAAGAAAGGTTTGGTGTGCCAACAAATGTTTAACTTTGTGCTGGGTTTTTGCATGTGAATGTGATCATAATACGTGGGGGAATCTTGTAATTTGGTAAAACTTGAAAGCTATAATTGAAACTTAAAGACCAATCTAAACACAATTTCTTTGGTTAAGGCTAAATGTTGAATGGGGTCATAAATTTGAGTTAGGTGGAGATTATATTAATGAAAAATGATTCTTCTATTAAAGTGCAGTTCCACCAGCCAATCTCCCCAAATTGGCATTCCACTTTTATCCAACCATAACTTTTACTTTTGTTTGTGGAATTTTAAATTTCGTTTTATAATAGAATTTTTTGGAATGTAATATTATTGATGAATATATAATCATTTTATTTGATTTATTTTGTTAGAATGTAAGTTTCATGTGTTTGATTCCATGAATGTAAGATTATCTAAAAATAAATTTTAATAAATTATTTTTATTATCGAATTTTTGCTTTTATAAGTTCAACATTCTTAGTTAAAGTTTTTAACTTTATAGTTTTTAACACATTCTTATTTTAATTTGTATACAATAATTAATACTCATATCAAGTCTCATTATTAATATTTTAATTCATTTTACCTCTTTTCCAATTAGTTTCTAACTCAATTAAAACACATTATTTTTATATTAAACATCGTAATTTTCTATGACTGACATGCAAACAAAGATTGCTTACTAACTCAGAACGATACGAAGGGGTTTAGGACAAGATTCGTCATGCCCAGTCTGTCATCATGAAACAGAAAATATTTTGCATGTCCTTAGAGATTGCACGGTTATTACATAAGTTTGGAATTACTTGGTACAAAGGTTCCATCGAACATGGTTTTTCTCAGGAAATCTTTCAAAATGGTTCAAGGCAAACTTGGATATCTCAAGCTAAAGATTGAGAAACGGGATCTCATGATCAATCCTCTTCGAGTTATTAGTATGGCACATGTGAAAGAATAAAAATACTTTTATCTTTTAGGGCCTTTTTTGTAATTTTTTAGAAACTATTAAGACTTCATTATATTGGGCAACATAGTATAGCGTAGTGCAAAGTTGGGACCGAAATAGTGAGAATAACTTAGATGATGAAAGTATTTTAGGAAACTATAGGAATATTAGGAGTAATGAGTGATAATTTTAGGAAATTAGTTTAGTTAGATTCTTTTACACCACATAAAATTAAACATTGTAATCAAGTTTCGTTTTAGATTAATTAATATAATAATATCTAATTATATTATTTTAATCTTTTAACATAATTATTTATGACTCTAATTTGGGTATCCATTTCAAACACTCGACTTATAAACATTCAAAGATAACCTTATAATTCAAGACATGATTATTCTCGATTTTTACAAATTTTTAAACCTAATTTTTAGGATGTGATAAATATAATAATAACAAAAAAAAGCTTATTACATTGAAGGGTCAATATAACTTCCTTTCAGCATGAGAGTAGAGAAAATCGCTGATTACTATCAATTTCAAAAAACATGAAAGCAAAGATGGCGAGTAGTATAAATTAATCGTCTTAGCTACGATAACTCACTTCCATAGTTTTTAGTTAGTTGTTTCCTTTATTCATTTAAATAACCTCTCAATTTTTTCTCCAATAGAGAATTCATAGTCTCTCTTTGCACAAGTTTGGGGATTTCACTTTTTAATCAAAATAAAAATTAAATTTACAGTTATGTCTTTGTTCCTTCGAATTTAAAAAGAGAAAATAATAAGTTTTTTTTTTTTTTTTGTTTATTTTCTTTATTCAATGTTTTTGAGTTTGGAAACAAAAGAGAAACACAAAATTTGAGTGTAGATGATGCTTTAAAAATAGAAAAAAATATAATTTTTATAAATTTTTTGAAAAGTGAAAAAAAATAGAAAATCATTCAAAAATAGAAAAATAGAAAAAAAATAAATTTTTTTATAATTTTTAGACAAATATAACAGAAGTTACCAAATTTTACCATGTGGCACAATCTTAGTGTGCCACATGGTGAATTTAATTTAATGCTATTAAAAGATGAAAACTTAATTGATTGGTTAAATTCGATTGAATGTTCAGTTGTTTATTAAATTATTTTAAATGGACTTTTTTATAGAACAAGACTTAGATGTAAATTTTAAAGGCTCATAGAAATAGTGAAAAAATTAATACTTATTTATAGTGTAAGCGTAAGATATAAAAGTGTTCCCTAATCTATATATGATTTATGACACTTATCCTTATTCGAAAGAAATAAAATAATTTTTCTAAAGCTTATTATTGCCATTTAAATCAAACCACATCCTACAATAAATCAAATTATATAAATATTTTTATTCTTAATGGTCCCACATTTTACATTCATATGTTTATAATATTTTATATATAAATAGGTTTTTTCAAATTACTATTTTTAATTATTGTATAAAGAATTTTAGATATCTAAAAAATAATTGAAAGACAAGGCCTCTCCAAACAATTTTATTGACAATAGTTATTTTCTCATTGTGTGTAGAACAATAAAAAATATAATTTTTTCCTATACATCACGATTAAGAAATATTATCCCAATATATAATGCAATGTCTTTTTCTTAAACGGAGCAATTCCTCTTACAGCTTTGAACGAAATAGTTGCACATTTGAACTAAATAATACCATAAATTAAAAGTTTATATTCTATATTTTTGCACGTAATTTTTGATATTAAATAATTACACTTTTAAAATTGAATAATGCTGAAAATCACTTAAGAGAACAAAAAACAGAATGTTCGGATTGTATATTTTTGCATTCAAATTTGAGGCACGTATAAACCCCACGGAAAAGTGATTAAGTACCATTTCAGAAAGGTCATAGCATAAACTGTTGTTTTATAAAGGTCATGACCTCAAAAAAGTCATAACACTAAGTGTTGTATTAGAAAAATCATAACCTTTTGGTGGTTAAGAGCATTGTATTGGAATAATCATTCATTTGCAAAATCTTAATATTATATTGGAATCATCCTGGTAACTGTATTGGAATCACCATTCATTTGCAAAATCTTACTACTATATTGGAATTACCACAATGGTGAGTTACTAAAATTCTAACATTTTGGCAACTAAGTGCACTACATTGAAATCACCATTCATTTGCAAAATCTTAATACCGTATTGTAATTACCACGATAACTATATTGATTGCAAACTCTTAATACTATTGGAATGCATTGTAATTGTAACACCCCCATACTCGACCCAATCGCTGAGTCAAGGCATTGGGATGTCACATTCGTTGCAGAAGCAATTAGTAAAAATTTCAGAATCAATTTATCATATTATTCAATTAATGTAGATCATTTACTCATTTTAGTAAATATTGAATTTACGAGAGCACTAATTATGAGTTAAAGGAGTTCATTAAAACATCTACAATTGGTCAAAGACCAAATTATAAAGTCTATAAAAATTTTGGACTATCGTCGCGACGTTAGGGGTTTCACGTAGTGAAATGGAAAATTTGTCACATGACGTCGTCTCCATTTTTCTACAAGTTCCACACTTTTTATTTATTTATTTATTTATTATTTAAACCGTATTCAAATGTCATAACTGTCACTTCATTTTACATATCATCCACTTACATCTATTTCTAATCTCAAGTTCTCATAGAAACATGATATTCAATCAAAGATAACGAAATTTATAAAATTAACACAAATATTTAAGTTTTACAAATAAGACCATTGAAGGACTTGCACTTTCAAAAGTAATTTACCCACTTTATGTATATTTCATATTTATTTCTAAATTTTGTCAATCAATTTAATTTTTCATAAAATTTTAATAATGATTTCAATATCACATCAATTAACCATTATTCACTTATTATTATCAATTTGTTTAAATATACTTACATATATTAATCATTCCATTACTTATAACCATTTCGAAACGTTTTAAATTCATCTACTATATTTTTTTTCCTCCTCCTCCTTTCCATTCCACATCCTTTATGTATATATATATTTATTAGAATTTTTAGCTTTTAGTATATAGCATGCTTATATGTAATAATACATTATCTATAATTCTACTATTTACTTATGTGTTAATTTCAAAGCTGTCCACTTAAGTCATAGTCACTAAATTATTTATATCTTAAGCTACAGAATTTTAAATTAAGATCCGCTTGATATTTTTGAAACTAGGCTCAAATATCTTTTTACCATAAAAAATTCAGAATTTCTAATTTAGTCAATCCGTACAAAAAATTCTTCAAAGTTTTCCCTTCTCTGCTGCTTGACAGTTTCGACCTTTCTTTACTAAAAATTAATTATCTATTAGTAAAATATCCGGATGATGTTTCCTTTTGTTTATCTTGAAAATGGACTCATTAAAAATTTAAGAATATAAATTTCAGCCTCTAATAATTTTTTTTTTACAATTTTTTTATGATTTTCCAAAGTCAGAACAGGGGAACCCGAATCTACTCTGACCTTATTTCACAAAAACTAATATATCTCAAAATATACAATTTCGTTTCTTTCACCATTTCTTCCATATGAAACTAGACTCAATAATATTTAATTACATATTTAATTCAACCTCTAACTAAATTTCTATAATTTTTGGTGAATTTTCAAAGTTAATATACTGCTACTGTCCAAACTGTTTTAATAAAAATATTTCCTTTTTCATGTTTCTTTGCACTATGTTTCATTTAATAACACATAATTGTCATACTTTTGATTACTATGCAATTTAATCACTTATGTTTATGTGTAGATTACATATTTATTTCTTAATCTTAGTACTTTTCCCTATACAAATCACGTTTTCTCTTACCAATTTAGTGTTTTTAAGCCTTTATTCTTCATCAAATACTTCCTATTTCTAGTATTAGATTAAATACATGTATCATACATCTCACTCAAAATATTTTAACACCATCTGTTGAAATACAAATAGGTTTAGTATGAAACTTACTTCATTTGTTAAGAATTTCTTCCTTTCTTCTTCATTTTCATGCATTTCTCTTCTTCACCACTTTCATTTCTTTTTCTTCTCATTTTCTCCACTTTCATTTACTATTTTCTTGCTTCTAAATTGATGAACATATTCTCTAGAACCTCTACTTCATATTCTCTCTCTAATATCTAAGGAAATTTTAAAAAAATTTGGGTAAAAAGATAGGTTTTCATGAAAAAAGACCAAATTGCAAAAAAAAAACTTTATTTTCTCACCCTTTTACTCACGTTGGAAGGATGATAAATTTCCTTCATCCTTCTTTCTTTTTATACTACCATTTTCTAAATAAAATAATAATAAATATTTAAGTAAAATATTAATAAAATAATATTTAACTAATTAATTAATAAAAAATATCTCCAAATATCATCAATATTATCATTATATTCTAGAATTCTCTCTCTTGCTATTGATCATTTTGCCCTTATTGGGCTTTCAAAATTCCATCCTTGAGTCATCACTTAATTTGAAAAAATTACAATTTAATCCCTCATGATTCTTCACTTATTCAATTTGGTCCTTACATGCCAATTTCATATCATAGTAAATTGGTATATTTTCACTTTTGGTCCTTCAACTTTCTCATTTTTTACACTTTGATCCTTTAAATTTTGAATATTTACACTTGAGCTAAAAACTTTTCACATATTTACAATTTATTCCTTACTTTTAAATCAATATACTAAAACGTGCTTCTAAATAATAATAATAATAATAATAATAATATAATAATAATAATAATAATTATTATTATTATTATTATTATTATATTATTATTATTATTATTATTATTATTATTATTATTACCCTCCTCAATCCTCTCTTTTATATCATTTTTTCATCTTACCAAAAAAAAAAATCAATTATACATTATTCAAATTATTACTTCTTTTATTATATATAAATTTTAGGGATGTTACACTAATTGTATTGATTGCAAAATCTTTGTATTAATCGCCATGGTAACTTATTTATTTTCTATAATAATTTAATAAATTTTATTTTTATATATTTAAATAAGAATTATTTATTAAATATTTTAATATTAAACATGGTAAAACTAAATATTTATCTCAAATAACATATTATAATTTTAAAATTATTTTCTTTTTATTTAAAAATAAAAAGGAGGTAATAACACATATGTTACGTGTCATTCCGATAACTATGTCACGTGTTAGTAAATTATTTTCTTATCCAACGATGCATTTTATAATTATTTTAAGTTTTTGTATAAATTTAATTTTATAATTGATATAAAAAATAAATTTAATTAATTCATATATTTTTATATATTTTGTAATTCAATAATTTATTTGATAAAAATAATTTAATAAATTATTTATTTAAATATGTAATGTAGGGGCGAAGCTAGAAAAAAAATTTAGGCAATTTTTAAAAGATTAAATCAAAATTTTACTATTTTTATGAGGGTAAAGTGCAATTTTATATTTATTAATTTAAAATTTTAAGAAATTTTAAAATTTTAAAAAATTTTAAAGGGTTAAATAAAAAATTTCCATTTTAAGGACCAGAATCTCTGTCAGCTCGCCTAGATTCGCCACTGATGTAATGTAAGTTTAATTCAACATATAAGTCATAATTTTATTTTTTATAATTAAAATTTACATGAATTGAAAATTATAAATTTATCAATAATATTTTAACTTTGAGGTTAGTTCTAAAAATTGCAAACTCAACTTCAACTCATATATATACATAACTTAAAAAGATATTGACTTTTATACCAGTTCAGTAGTAGAAAGAAAGAAGAAGATATGAACAAATAATAATAAAATAGTTTTAAATATAGTTGAACCGAATAAATTTACTTTTTAAATTCTAATATATGTTTAATTATTGGATAATAAAGGTAGATAACGAAATTTGGTTTTAAATTTAAAATTTTAATAATTTAAATGTATGGTTTTAAATATTTAATTATTGGATAACGATTTTTTATAATAACTATTAAAAAAACTAATTCTAAAAAGAATAGTAAAAATATATATTTTATTTTGAAATAAAATTACAACAGAAAAATTATTTTTTAAAGCTTTTTACATTTATTATCTTTTCAAATTTTTTATTGTTTTATATTTTTATGTTTAAGATAAATTATTATTTAAATAAAACAAAATTAAAAAATAAACAACTTATCCATTACATTTAACCTATATAAAAATATTTATTTATTTTTTTTTGAAAAATAAAAATAGAAAAAAAATTGAGAGAGCGTCATTCAACACAAATATAGGTATGTATCTTGTTATATTATATATGATATATGATTTGAAATTTAATTAAATAGTATTTAAATTAAAATTAAAATTAAATAATTTATGATGAAAATTATTTCATAAAAATAATGAAAATAAAAAATAAGAAAAAATTAAATATAAATTTTAGGCTTAATGATATTTTTGACCATCAAATTTTGTCAAAAAAATCAATTAAGCTCTTACGAATTTTATGCACCCAATTGGACTTTGAACTAATAAAATTGGTCAAATAGGTCATTTCACTAATGTTAATCGTTAGTAGGTAACGATATTGCTGATGTGGCCGATAGCAAATGCCATGTTAGTATCGTTGCTGACGAGATAGTTCCACATCATCGTCGATGATAATGTGAAACTACTATGTCAGCGATTAGTGATTATATGACATTTGTTAATAGCCACATCAATATTGTTGTTTAGTACTAACGCTTAATGTTAATCAAAAAATTTATTTGATCAATTTTATTAATTCAAAGACTCAATTGAATGCAAAAAGTTCATAAAGACTTAAGTAATATTTTTGAAAGCAAAAATACCAGTAAGCCTAAAATTTAACATTCCAACTATTGGAAAAATTACTTTTCCACTAAAATTAAAAAAAATCACAATTTTTTAAAAGAAAAAGTAGTTAAATTTTCAAAAGAAAAAAAAATGAATTTTAGCATAGTAAATGCATAACCACCAATTAAATGAAAAGTATACCTATGTCCATAGGCTTTGAATTTGAGTATTGGACATGAATAATTGATGGTTTGGTCTCAAAGACCGAACCCTTAGCCTTACCTTTTACAGTAATGCAGGCTTGGCTTCATTCATGCGTGCCAGCTTAAGCCTGAAAAGAAATGAATGGGCATGTCTTATACAGTTCTTTGGGTAAACTTAAAAATAGTCATTTTTATTTGTTATGGTTTAGTCATTTATATTATCGTTTTATTACGAAATTATCATTTTACCGTTAAGTTTCGTTATCTCCTAACAATAATCTTACATGGCAGTTCATATGAGTTTTAAATATCAATTGAGACAAGAATAAATTTTTAATTAAATAAATTTAACTAATTGAAAATTTTAAATTAATTATATCTTGAACTGAAAATAAAAAATTATATTTTTAGTTTTTTTTTTCATTTTGATTGAAAATAGTGTTCTCATCCCAATGGACAAATTGGTATTTCAAATCTATTTAGATTGTCATGTAAGATTATCGTTAGAAAATAATATAATTTATAGAGTAATCATTTCGTAACAAAATAATAACATAAGTAACTAAAATGTAATATTTTAAACATAAATGAGTAAAATATAATTTAAGATAAATAAAAATTACTATTTTTGTATTTTTTTTTGTCAAGTAAAATTGACTGGGAAAATTTGATGAATTTACTCGAATTTCCTAGCTTTGTTGGGGCAGTGTGAGAGAGGAGATGAGTATCTGTTTCAGCTGGGTTTCAAATTTGTCTTCTTCTACTACTGAAACTCTCTCCACTTGCAAAGCATACAGTTCACTTCCATTGAAGCCTCCGTTTTTCTCCTCTATCCTCCACCTTCCTCCTCGTCCTAGATTTCAACGCCTAATACGAGCTACGGCTGCCATGGAAACAGATCAAAGTGCAGTCACAAGCACGACAGCCAACTCCTCGAACCCACCGATGAAACTCCTTTTCGTGGAGATGGGTGTTGGTTATGATCAACATGGGTTCGTCTTCTTTGATCTTCTGGGTTCTTCTTTTTCTTCTTATTTTTATTATTATATAAAACACCCATTTTACTTTTGCTAGTTTGATTTAATCTGATAAAGCACTTATTTTATGAATTATTGCATGGAATCAGGCAAGATATCACATCAGCAGCAATGAGGGCATGCAGGGATGCTATTTCTTCTAATTCAATTCCTGCATTTAGGAGAGGTATAAGGGTTTGCTGTTCAGTTTTTGTGCAGTAAGATTAGAGGATTTTAGATTTTATATTGTTTCTCTTTAGTGTTGTTTAAACCATGGGACCAGCATTGTTCTGTATTTAAGAATTCTCTTTTGAAGTTGTTTCATTAGATGTAATAAGATAAAATTCCTGCAGGATCCATACCTGGGGTCTCATTTGAGCAAATGAAATTACTGATCAAGTTAGGTGTTCCTCATTCTCTTCAACACTCATTGGATATTGAGAGGGTGAAGTCTGTTTTTCCTTAGTGAGTATCCACACCTCTGGAACTTGGTGCCTCAATTTTTGAACTCTTTTATCTCCTTTACAAATCGCTTATTCTTGTTGAAGTACATATCCTTGTTGACTGATTTATTAACTTTTAACTTATAGAGCATCTGTGGTTGTTAATGTATAAAGATATCCATTCCAATATACTCTTACAAAGTTCTGATCAATAATTTTCCAAGCATGAAGTAAGTAGTTAATAACCCTTGTTTCCAATGAGCTCAGTGACCTAATTGTATCACTTACTCTGTGTGAAATTTAACCCATGTTGAGACCTCTCTAATCTTCTAACTACTAATGCGAATTTAACTATGCCTTTCTTCAATTGGTCTTATTCTTCCATCACAAATATCCAATCACTTTTGTTTGTGATGTCATTGATTTTGAAAATTTACCTTCCAGAAATGTTGGGGATCAAATAATAACGTCCATGTAAAGCAAACCGGTTACAAACTCCTACTGCTTTTTTGCAATATTTATAAAACTCGTAAATGTCTCTCTTGTTATTTTGTTCTCATTCTTCCAATTGAATGCAGTGGAAAAATTTTGAATGTTGAAGTTGTGGATGGAGGACTAGTATGCTCAAGTGGCGTGTCGGTAGAAGAAATGGGAGATAAGAATGATGAATGTTACATAGTTAATGCTGCAGTTTATGTTGGTTACTAGTTTTATTCTCACTGCCATCTTGAGAGTTTCTTTCAAGGTTAGCTTTCTGTCTTCACTAAATATTGCTTGCTCCTGATGGAAATAGCAGATGAACTGTACTTTGTGTACTGTAGATTTAACAAATAAAGTTGATCTGTCAAGGGCTATTAATAAGTTGTGCTCTATGTAATTTTCTTCACAAGCTTTCTTAATTGCTATTCATAGGACATTTTAGTTTGTACCATGTTTTTGCTTGACATGCGGTGCAATAATAGTTTTGGACTTGAGTTTGGTGGTTTAATAATATTTTTTGTTTTATTTTTCGGAATAATTGAAATAACATATTTTTTTCCCTGAAAAGTATCTAATTAAAGAAAGTAATTTTCTATGGAAAGGTGTTATTGAAAAAACATACCTTGTGTCGAAATGTATGTACAAAGGTACACATTTTTTATGTGTAACTATTTGGTGCCTATACAAAATTCAGATTATGCCATTTTCATTACTATGTTTTTGTTGTTTTATGACTTATTGTATACTAGAGGCAAAATAAAGTATAATGGAAAGTGATTCACGCCTCAAGTTTCGTTTTTATTTCACTTAATTTTGTTTCTAGCACCACAAGTTTTCTTACATTGAATGGTCATAATTGGTATATGTTGCATATGTTGGAGTGCTTGGACCATGGCATCAAGTAGACTTCAGTCCTTGGGCGCCTATGCTGAAAGTTGGCATGCTTTTGGCAGAGAATATTTGTATAACTGCTACCATCTTTGTATCCTGCTGCTTGATCCTATGTGATGCTTTTTTTTTTTTTTTTGGAATTGGTGATTTTTGGAACACCCTATTTCCCCTAGAAGAAACAAGTATAATTCTTGTTATACACAAACTGATCTTTCAGACAATAATAATTAATTGCTAAACATAATTGCCTAGTCTTTACTGGCACCAGAGATTATTGTTTTCCTAATTAATGGTGAACTTAGAATACACATAATTCAACTGCTCTGTAATTCCGAGACTATTGTTAGTATATGGAGACATAGCTTATGCAGGTAGGGAGATCTATAAAGCATAGTAGAAAACTAATATTTCTCCAAAAGCTAACATAGAATGTGATCTATTTGTCCAACAAGAGTCTAGATGCTTCAAAGATTTACTGTTATTTTTGGTTAAAAGATCAATCACTCTGCAATTTTAGATTACAACTTTCAACACCACCATGAATGCACAATTGTGCGATGAAAAGGGAAGTTCTTTGTAGCCCAATGTGTCAGATAAAGAGAGCTGTATATAGGGCTAACCAGGAAGACACCTCTGGCTGCTGCAGTCATTGCCTGAACGTCTCAAGTCAAAACGGCCTATATCTTTTATTTGGGTCTAGGCCCTTGGAGGGTTTCGAAAATCAATATCCTCCTGTTCAATTAACCCCTGGTTGGGCTAAGCAAGAATTTCAATCTCTCTACTCGACCCATAACATTCCATCTCTACCCGAAGCCATTTTGAGGCAGTGTAGCTCTAAAAGAACCCGGATAAGAAAAAGTGAGGCAGTGTGCCGAGGCGAAAACAATGGCTTCAATGCCAGTAATAACATCACCTCAATGCCTTCCTACAAAATCCATAAGAACCCACATCCCTTCAGCTTCCCTCACTCTCTTAACAGGTTCAAGGAGAAGAATTTCCGTCTCTTCCAATGCGGCAAACAAGTCTTCCCTTCTTCACTGCTCCTTTCTCCCTTCTTCCTCTTCTTCTCTCTCTTTCCCTTCTTCCTTTTCAGGTAACGACACAGTTTCCCACTTTTGTTGATTTCTGATTTCTTCGATGGGTTTTAATTTCAAAATTTGGTGGTAGGGTTATCTTTGGGGACAGATTTTGGTTCAAATAATGGGGTGAGGAATGAGAGAAGGAGATGCCTGGTGGTTAGGGCAGGAAAGGCTGCACTTTGTCAAACAAAGAGGAATAGGTCTCGGAAATCATTGGCTCGAACTCATGGGTTCCGTAGAAGAATGAGAACCACTAGTGGGAGAGCTGTATTGAAACGTAGACGTGCTAAGGGCCGGAAGGTCCTCTGCACCAAATCAAATCCAAACAGTGGGAAGCGCTAAACTTTCTCCTTTTTGTTTCAGTGGTTTTATGATGTTTAAAGGATAATATAGGCAAACACTTAGCCATTCCTGTTTTGCTGGTTCAGTTGTGCAATATTCATTGATTGAAACCCTCATTTTAATGGTTATTATTCGATTAATTGCTGTTGTCTAGTTGGTACTTTTAAGTTATAGCATTAAATGGATTTAATAGTTGAGTTGGTGTGCAAATGTGAAAGGATGTTGCAATGCCATGGCTGCTGTAATGACTAGGACTTGGCCAATGAAATACTTAATGAAACAGGAAGTTTAATGGATAATTGTAATAAAGGTATGGCTATTAGCTCAATGAGCTTAAACAAATGTGCATTATGAAAGGTTGAGTGTATGAGGAGTTGTGTGAAACAAAACCACTCTATGAATGGTTGCCTACTAAATCTTTGATTGTGAAAATGATATATGGGTGCTACTCTGAGAAGTATCAAGTGGCAATGTGTATGCATATGTGCATAAATGAATGAGTGAATATGATTGTTGTTAGAACCCAATTTTGATCGGGCCTTAGACTTTGATTTTTAAGTTTAAGTTAATTTTAAATTTTATTTAGATTTAAATTTATCTTAAATTTAATTAAATTTAAAAATAATATTAAAATTGATAAATTAAAGTTCATAAGTCCATTTAAAAGGGCCCAAAAGGCCCAATTACATTTGGCCCAATTTGGCCCACTTCCCTTAACCTATTTACACCCGTTTTTTTTAACCCAATTACATTTCAACCAAGTCCAATTCAACAGCCCAATAAGGCCTAAAAATTCCCACTTGCACCAGCTACCAGCAGCACTCAACTCAGCAGTACCAAAAGTCAAAGACTGAGCCCCCCCCACGTGCCTATGCTGCTGTTGACCACCAGCTCCATCTGCCACCACCAAGCTCCACCATGCCCTGCCACCATTGCCTAGAAGAACCTGCAACAAGCAAAGGAGATTAGAAAGGCATTTAATTGTAACAAACAAAAATTCTGTACAAGGGGTTACAACCCTTGGTCTAAAAAAAATCAATACAATTACATTGAATATCAAATTAGTAAAGTTAGTATCTCTAAAAGAAACAATACAGCAGAGAGTTCAACCGTCAGAAACAGACTTGTAAGCCAACAGAAGCAAGTTCAAAATCCAGGGCAGTTAAAGCACTCAGGTAATCCCAATAGACATTTATTATCATAATCAGGTTTTAAATGCTTTATGTTTATGCTGTACATGAATGTGCATTCAATGTCAAGCTGCCAACATTTATCACTATTTTCTATTTCACCAGAAACATTGAAAGAGTTCATCATAAAATTTAATAACAATAATAATTATATTAATTAATAACATTAATAATATTAAAATAAAAAAATAAAATAAAATGAAATTGAAGGGACAGAGACTCCCTGACTACCACCGGAACGTCGTTGCCGGAGTCACCTCCGTCCACCGTCCACCACCGTCGCCACACCGGATCTTCCATTGTCACACACGAATCTGCAAAGTGAAGAAAAAGGAACAAAAAAATTAAAAAATCGATTTTTTAAAAAAGGTAAAGGGAACAGATTTGATTTCTTAAAAAAAAAAGGGTTATTTGAAATATAAAAAAAAAACAAAATGGGTTTTGAAGGAAAGGGACAGGTTTCAAAAGGAAGGGGTTTTAAATTTTTTTAAAGGGGTTTTGATTTTTGATCTGGGTTACAAACCCAGATCTGTTTTCAAAAACAAAACAAACAATAGAAAAGAAGAACAAAGGAAGGGAGGAAGGCTACCAGGGGTGGCTGTTTACCTTCTAACGACGGCGACCGGACGACCCAGGAGCGGCGCGTGGCAGGCGGGATCGACAGAGCTCGGGACGGCGATCACTGGGCGGTGGCGCGTGGCCCTGGACGCATGCCGGACGGCAGGCTAAGGACCGGCCAAAGTTCGGGCGACAAGAAGCAAAAGTTGAGAGAAAAAAAATGAAAAGGGGGGGTTGTTTCAGATTTTTGAAATGAAAATGGAAAATGGAAAAAAAATCTTTAAAATATTATTTATAAGACCCATTTGGACTGATCCGACCCGACCTACTCTGGGATCTGCGAGTTTTTAGAAATTGGTCTATTTATGCAATTAGTCATTCCGCATTTTTATTTGCTTCAATTTAGTCCTTTTTGCATTTTTTAATTATTTGCAATTTTGTCTTGTAATTTTAATTGGTTTATAATTTAGTCCTTTGACTGTTTGACTGTACCAGAGGTTGCCACGTGTCATGTTTTGGTTTATTTATGCATATAGTCCTTTCTATTTTTAGTTTATTTTAATTTGGTCTTTAAATTAACTTTTATTTAATTATAAAATTGGTCCAAAATTTTTTCATGATTTTCAAATTAGTCCCTTGACTTTTGGATGCCTGTGAGGCTGCCACGTGTCACCTATTTTTGATTTTATTGCTTTGTAAGCCCCTAAATTGTCTAGAAATTACATTTTGACCCCAAAACTTTTCCAAAATTACATTTGACCCTAAAATTTTTCCAAAATTACATTTTGACCCTAAAATTTTTCCAAAATTATATTTTGACCCCAAAACTTTTTGGAAATTACATTTTGACCCCTAAACTTTTCTAAAATTATATTTTGACCCCAAACCTTTTCCAAAATTACATTTTGACCCCAAAACTTTTCCAAAATTACCATTTTACCCCCAAACTTCCTTAAATCCCATTTTTAACCCTTATTTCACCAAAACTTACCATTTTGCCTCCGAACTTTTCAAAATTTCATTTTTGACCTTGTTTTTGTCAAAATTTACCATTTTACTCCCTAAACTTTCCAAATTCCATTTTTAGCCCCAATTTCACAAAAATTATCATTTTACCCCTAAAAACCCAAATTATCATTTTACCCCCGAGTATCCAAAAAGTCTTGTTTTAATCCCGATTGCATCATTTCTTTAATAATATTTACATTTAATTTTATTTGTTATGCCCCGTACTTTGTATTCATGTTCACTTCGTGTAATTTATGAAATTGCTCATTCATTATTTGTTTAAAAAATCGCTTTCACAAAATTTTAAAATCAAGGCAATATTCTTTAATTTCGCGTTTCGAAATCTTGCGCCTTAACTTAGTAGGTGTAATTTTTCTTCAAACCGAAATAATCGAATACCTTTAACCAAGGCGATATTTCTTATCTTCGATTCCGAAAATTTGCTCCTTAACTCACTAGGTGCAATCCTTCGTTAAATCGAAATAATCAAATATCCTTTTTTTCAAAATTAAAAAGTTTTGCAAAGGAAAGCTCGTTATTTTTTGGATCTCGAAATATTATGTCCTAACTTACTGGATGTAATTTTTCTTCCTCGATCATTTTGAAATAGCGAGACTTCCAAACGAAAATTTAATTTCTTTTAAAATAACTCATGCATTCGAGGATCGTATTTTAAACTTCATTCAAATTTTCAAGGTTTACAAATCAAAGCCCGAAAATAATCAAAACGGTACCAATTTTGGGCGTATGAGGGTGCTAATCCTTCCTCGTGCGTAACCGACTCCCGAACCTGTTTTCTGGACTTCGTAGATCAAAATTTTAAACGTTTTGTGGTGATCCAATCACACCCAAATAAAAGATTGGTGGCGACTCCCATTTTTCTCATTTTTTCCAAATTTAAGATAATTTTTCGAAACCTTCGTTTTCGAAGTGGTTTCGACAATTGTAGTGAAACGAAATTGAATTGTTACTTGAACTTTGTTATTGTAAACTTAGAGAAGCTGTTAGGATATAATTGACATGCTATAGGGAATAGTGTGTGCACTTTTGAACAAATATATGTCATGGAACGAAGATGTGATATGTTGCCTCACGACGCAGTATTTCAGTGCATTTGTGGCCTTTATATGTTGGTGTTTGGTTTGAAGCACTTCTAGTGCTATATATGTTTAGGGTTAGGGTGGTTTCCAAGTATCGCAATATTTCGAAATCAAACCAAACCACAAACATTACTGGCAACCTTCTCCAATGCGAATCAGTGATCAGATTGGTTGAACTACCCATTCAGACAGAAACTCAACTAAAATTAACCAAAACTTGAAGAAAAAAAAATGAAAACACAAGTAATAAAAGTTCATCATAAATATACACCCATTCCTAAGTAAATAATATTCTCAATATAGCAACTAAAATTCCAAATGAAACGTGAGTTTCCTATGGCCTATGTTCTTCTGGTTCTGATTTTTAAAATAGTGATTTTCTTTTTCAAATGCTTTGAATTTGGCAACTTCTTTACTCTATCTCCTCCGCCCCCATAGTTTCTTGCTTTGTATGATGCATAAATTTAATGGTTTAGTCATTAATGGTTTTGCTTCTTAGTGTGCCCTGTTTCTTTATTCATCACATGGTTTTAGTCAATGTTTTAATAACTGGGTTAGTAGTCAAATTAGTCAAGCTATCTGTTCTTAATCTGATTCAATCATCGATTTGATCGATTCACAAATTAAAAAACATGAAAAATAAAAACATAAGAAGAAATGAAAATAAAATAAAAACATAAGAAAAGTAATAAAAAGATTATAGTACAATCTCCCAAATGCCACAATTTATTTTCTCCTAAAGTTCTAGGTGTGTGTAATGAATATTCGGCTAAGAGTGTAAATTAATAGAACGTTCGATGAACTATTCATGAACCATTCATATAACGTTCGTTTATATTCATTTACTAAGCTAAATAAACAAGTATGAACACAATTTTCATGTTCATTTAATAAACAAATGAACACGAACATATGTGTGTTCGGTTCGTTTATGTTTTTGAACAATCTCGTTTATGACTCGTTTATTATTAATGATATTTTTTTATAAAAATATTAAAATAATATTTGTGTATATATTTATTGTTTGTTTGTTTGTTTATTATTCATTAACATTGTTCATGAACATGTTATGAACATGTTCAATTATATGTTCATGAACATGTTCGTTTAATATTCGTGAACATGTTCGATTAAGTTGAATGAAAATGTTCGTCAACATTAAACAAACGAACATGAACACGTGTATTTTTAAATAAACTAACATGAACAAAAATTTGAAATTCTTAACAAACAAAAACTGAACATGAACAAGCTTAAAAATAAACAAACGAACATGAACATAAGTTTATTTATTCAAGCTCGATTCATTTACCGCCCTATACAACCAACTTTTTAAATTTTATATGATTATTTATTTAAAAAGTCAAAAAGATTGTTTTCATTTTATTTCATTATTACTTATTTTAATGTTTTATTTTTTACTATTCAAAGTCAAAAAGATTATTTTCATTTTATTTCATTTTTTACTTATTTTAATATTTTATTTTTATTATTTGAGAATAGTGAGTGCCTAGTGGTTGATCTTTTTTTCTTTTCTTTAGAAATGAGATTTGTGGTTTCTTCACTCTCAACTTTCCTTTTTCCAATTCTTCAAATATTTTTCATTTCCTTAAAACTTTTTTTTTTCTAATTACCCTTTCTATTGTTTAAAGTTTAAACCTTTATAGATTGTGGGTGGGAGTGAGTGAGACTGAGCAGTGAGGCAGAGCAGAGGCTTCTGTGGGAGTGTAGGTTTAAGACTTATGTTTTAGTTTTTAAAATTTTAAAATTACTTATTTTTATTTTTGGCTGATAGTTGAAAGGAACCATGGTTTATTATTATTTGGACAAATTCTTTAGCCCAAGGAATCCAAAATATACAAAAATTAGTCTGATCAAATTTTTACTGATTTTTTGGTTTTTTCAGTTTGCGGTTCTAAGTATGTATAAGTTAAGCTTTTCGTGATTCTCAATTTAAAAAGGTGATTTGTTATTGATCATCTAATCAATTCTCAATTTAATCGATCGATTCAGTTCGATTTTTAAAATATTGATTTTAGTGCTTTTGTATGAAGTTATTGTTTTTTTATGGTTAATATACTAAAAAAGCTTTTAAACTATTATACATTATTCAAACAAACTCATATTTTTTTTTAGTTAAATGAGCTCTTAACTTAAATTTTTACACCTAAAAACCCTTGATCTTGACATTAAAAAATATTCTGAACTTTTAAAAGTATTTTGAATTAAAAAATTATTTTAAAATTTTTTGAAAGTTGTTATAAACATAACACTTAATCACTCATATGAAATATTTTTATTATTCTTTTAAATTCAATGTTGATGATAAAAGTGTACAGAAACTATATTACATCAACAAGAAAGTAGGAGCCTAAAATTCAAAATATTTTAGTTTAATATTAAAATAAACGACTTTTATACCTTCAATTGTCCAAAAAAGAAATACACCTTATTTTCTTTATTTAGACAAAGTTCGTGAAACATTCATTTAAACGCATTTATACTATTATTCAAGTTTATAATAAAGATAATTATCACGAGTTAACCGAACACTAATTCAATTATAAAATTATAAAAATATTTTTTCGTATTTAAAATAAATTATATTATTTAAGAGTATTTTAATCTTTTTATTTAAAAATAATAATAATAATCTGCATATTTTGTGAGATTTAAATCCATGCTATTTACATAAAACATTAATTTTTTTACATTGCCTTTGGCTCTTTACCCTTAAAAAGAAATAAAACATTAATTTTAGCTCTAAACCCAAACTTTATTTTAATATGGCATGCACATGCAAATTCTATTGTGCATACTTCTTTACGAGCTCCAATTGTATATCTATGCTATTATTTAAATAATAATTGAGTTGGTATTACGAGTCAATCAAACACCAATTCAGTTAGAGAAATTACGAAAATATTATACAGTTTGATATTATTATACACAGTTTATTACACCTATCAATTGTATATCTTAATAATGTTGTTGATTCAGTTGGTCTCACAAATTAACTTGACATCAACTCAAAGTTGATATCAATATTATGATAAACATTTATAGTGCATTTAATATAATTACTCTAATATATTTACGTATTTAAATATAATTTACTTATACTTTAATTTAAAACAATATATTTTATTATTGATTGCATATCATTTTTAAACATATTTTTATGTTTTAAACAAATAAGTCAGTAGCATATAATAATTAGACTGGCATCCATAATACCAATTTATTTATATGTTTGGAAAGGCTAATTTACATACAACGAGGATAAATTTATAGATAAGATTACTCAGAACAGAATACTTCTTATATATAAACAACAACAAGAACGAGTACTGATCCACACGCACAAACACATATATTTATATATATTAATAAGAAACAAGAAGAACGAGTACTGATCCATAGGAATATTCATGCAACTGGATAGGAAGGTTCCATGGCTATGCCACAAAGACCTTTCTTGGAATGAACATCTCTCTTGATCCTCATGTAACCACTTTCACCCCAGGATTTACCCCATGAGTTCTTCACTAACCAGTACTTAATCCCATCTTCACTTGTTCCATACCCCACGACGGTAACAGCATGGTTTAACTTGGTTCGGCATGGTCCTCCAAAAACACCTCCCGAATAGAACTGAAATCCATATCCACTGCTATCAAGGGCCACTACAACAGGTTGCCGGCTTGCGGCCTTTAAGAGAGCTTCTTCATTGTCGCGGGGTACGTCTTCGTATCCAGTGATCTGCGCAGCTCTGAAAGTTTCTTTTCGACGGCTGCATTTCCCGTCCTTTCCGGTGTATGGGTATTTTGATTCCTTGGCAAGACCCTGGTTTTTACCAATGTATTCGAATCCGTCTTCCATCCAACCACCATCGCAGCCTTGGGTGCGTTCCGTCCTGGCGCAGTCCACCAGTTGTTGCTCGGAGAGCGAAACCAAGTTACCAGTTTTAATATTTACGACGCCTTCTACAGCTGCCACAACTGAGAATGCCCAGCAACTTCCTATATCAATAAGCAAAAAACAATTCTAAACATAAGTAAACTACTAATCATTATTTTAGTAAACTTCTAGAGCTAAGTTTATATATCTTACCACAAGAACCTTGGTCCTTGATCTCAGTGACAGCCCCTTTCTTCCTCCAGTCGATGCTATCCGGGACATTAGTCAGGTTTTCATATCGAAACCTTTTAATTTTATTTGAAACATTTTTAGAAGAAAACATGTATCCAGCAAAGTTGGTTAGGAATTCTTCATTGGTTAAGTCAGCAAATTCATTGGTACTTAACTTATAAGTTTGATTCCCCATTTTATTGAAGTTTTCTATGAATTCCAGATTGTTTTTGAATATCTGAAAACGCATAGTCTCCTCTTCCTGCATCTCATAGGTTCGTCCATGCTCAACCATCCATTGCTTGTATTTCTCAGCAACGAAGGCTTCATCCAATATGCGGGACATGGCAGATACCAGAGCCCCAGAAACAGTCAACATGAAAATAAGAAACTTAGTTTTGAGTGCAAAAGCCATTGCTCACTGGTCAGGACTTAAAGCTCATGTGAAGAAGCAAAGCATACGAGCTATCTATTTATAGATGATCCGTAGCTACCGCAACTTATACTGCAACCAGCTTATTGGCCACAAAAAATAGCCGTAGGAATTATCTTTGCAAGAAAGTTTTAATTTAATGATGAATGGTGATTGATAAGGAAAGGGTTTACTACTGAACTTTTGTTGACTTTCCCCACGTGTGGGTATTACAAAAGGACATTAAATTCAGTCCCACAAAAGCAAATTTGACTTCAACTTTTTTAGTTTTGTCATATATGGAAAAAAATAAAACTTTTAGTGCATCTGTTATTCTTCCATTAATATATTTGATTAAGGGTAACAAGGTATGACATCACAGTGATTAAAGTCATTTTGGCATCTTAAAGAGTTTAATCTTTGTTGTCAATTTTTTTCCTAATTTATAATTGCTATAATAGACTTCGATAATAATAATAGAATGATCACAAACAATAAGAAAAGAAAAATAAAATAAATAGATTTTACGGGAAAAAAATCATGGGCAGATGAGAAAAAATTCACTAATGTTGAAAATCAAATAATACAAAATGAGTTTCGACTATATCTATTTAAAGGTTAAAAAACCCTCGACCTTTTACCCCACAAATCCCTTTATTTTGCCATTGTATTTTATTTCTTTAACAAGTGATGAGATTCGGATCAAACAACTCTAACAATCTCCACATTGACACGAATTCTGATCGAAAGTTTTCCATCTCTTTCACGAAACCCCTTAAGGGGTATTTTTCAACAATGAAAACAAACCAAGGCCAAGCAATGCTCAACCTTGGTTATAGGAAGTGACTTGTCATCATAATCGCAAGATTATCATGAGTACTAACTTTGCTCACACCAATATCACCATGAGCAATAATATCTCGCACAAAATGATACAAAACATCAAAGTGTTTCATTCTCTCATGAAACATTTGATCCTTCGTAAGAAACATGACACTCTAACTATCACAAAACATTGTACTAATATGAAAGTTTTTACTGAGTTCACCAAAGAGCCTCTTTAACTAAATGTCTTCTTTACAAGCCTTAGTATTCGCCATGTACTCAACTTCAGTAGAAGACAAAGCAACTGTAGTATGCAAAGTGGGTTTCCAACTGATGGCGCAACCTCCAATAGTAAAGACATGCCCTATGAGAGACCTTCTTTTATCAAGGTTTCCAACTGATGGCGCAACCTCCAATAGCATACATAAGAGAACCTGCTGCACTAGAATGTGGAACGTGTACGTGACATGCAGTTAATCTTATCATCTGATTGAGGAGACAAAGCCGATGAAAGTCTGAAATGAGCTGCTAATGGATTACTAATAGGCTTGGCACTCTACATATTGAACTTACAAAGAACTTTCTCAATATACCCTTTTTGACTTAAGTACAATTTACATGTTTTTCTATTGCTAAGAATCTCTATCTCTGAGTATCTTTTTTTTTACTCCCAAATCTTTCATTTCAAATTCTTTACTAAGCTAGGCTTTGACTTTTCTTATCTCTATTTTATACTTGGCTTCTATCAACATGTCGTCAACATAAAAGAGTGGATATACAAATGAACCATAATTGTTTTTCTTAAAAGACATAATTGTCAAAACTACTTCTTTTGAAATCATGAGTAATTATAAATTAATCAAACCTTTTGTATCACTGCCTTGGTGACTATTTCAGGCCATAAATGGTCATAAAACCCTCTGTTTTTTGCATGTAAATATATTCCTCAAGTTCTTCACGCAAGAATGTTATTTTTACATCTAACTGCTCAAGCTCCAAATTATACATGACCACAATACCATGCAAGGCTCGAATCAAACTATGCTTAACAACGGGAGAAAACACATTTGTGAAGTCTACACCTAAAATCTGACTGTAACCTTTTGCAACTAGCCTTGTTTTATACCCAAGTTCTTTGTTTTCTTTATTTAGACAAAGTTCATGAAACATTCACTTAAACACATTTATACTATTATTTGAGCTTGTAATAAAGATGTTATCATGATTTAATCGAACACCAACTCAGTTATTGAAATTACAAAAATATCCTGTTGTATTTAAAATAAATCATATTATTTGAAGGTACTTTAATCTTTTTATTTAAATCATAATAAAAATCGACATATTTTATAAGATTTGAACTTGTACTATTTACATAAAACATTAATTTTTTTATATGCCCTTTGGCCCTTTACCCTTAAAAATGAAACATTAATTTTACCTCTAAATAGCAAAACCTTATTTTTATATGATATGCAAATGCAAATTTTATTATGCATATTTTCTTACCTCCAATTGTATATTTATACTATTATTTAAGTTATGATTGAGTTGGTGTCATGAGTCGATCAAACATTAACTCGGTTAGAGAAATTACGAAAATATTATATATTTTAATATTATTATACATAGTATATTACACTCATCAATCGTATATCCTAATAATGTTGTTGATTCAATTGGTTAACTCGACATCAACTTAAAATTGATGTCAATATTATGATGAACAATTGTAATACATTTAATATAATTAATCTAACGTATGTACGTATTTAAATTTCTTTTACTTACAATTTAATCTAATTTTTTCATTTTAACATTGTTTACATTGCATTTGTGATTAATTAATTTAAAACAATATATTTTATTATTTATAATATGAGAACCCGTTCTATTTGAATCCAAAAAGATAATAACCGGAGAATAATGTTAATTTGGCATCCATAATACCAATTTATTTATATGTTTGGAAAAGCTATAACAGCCATACAACGAGGTTAATTTTATAGATAAGAGCACTCAGGACAGAATACCACTTATATATAAACACACACAATATATATATATATATATATATATATATAGGAAACAACAAGAACGAGTACTGCTCCACAGGAATATTCATGCAACTGGATAGGAAGGTTTCTTGGCAATGCCACAAAGACCTTTCTTGGAATGAACATCTCTCTTGATCCTCATGTAACCACTTTCACCCCAGGATTTGCCCCATGAGTTCTTCACTAACCAGTACTTAATCCCATCTTCACTTGTTCCATACCCGACGACGGTAACTGCATGGTTTAACTCGGTTCGGCATGGTCCTCCATAAACACCTCCCGAATAGAACTGAAATCCATATCCACTGCTATCAAGGCACACTGCAACAGGTTGCCGGCTTGCGGCCTTTAAGAGAGCTTCTTCATTGTCGCGGGGTACGTCTTCGTATCCAGTGATTTGCGCAGCTCTGAAAGTTTCTTTTCGACGGCTGCATTTCCCGTCCTTTCCGGTGTATGGGTATTCTGATTCCTTGGCGAGACCCTGGTTTTTAACAATGTATTCGAATCCGTCGTCCATCCAACCACTATCGCAGCCTTGGGTGCTTTCGGTCCTGGCGCAATCCACCAGTTGTTGCTCGGACAGCGAGACCAACTTACCAGTTTTAATCTTTACGACGCCTTCTACAGCTGCGACAGTTGAGAATGCCCAGCAACTTCCTATATAAACAAGCAAAAAAACAATTCTAAACATAAGTAAACTACTAATCATTATTGTAGTAAGGTTCTAGAGCTAAGTTTATATATCTTACCACAATAACCTTGGTTCTTGATCTCAGTGACAGCCCCTTTCTTCCTCCAGTCGATGCTATCCGGGACATTAGTCAGGTTTTCATATCGAAACCTTTTAATTTTATTTGAAACATTTTTAGAAGAAAACATGTATCCAGCAAAGTTGGTTAGGAATTCTTCATTGGTTAAGTCAGCAAATTCATTGGTACTTAACTTATAAGTTTGATTCCCCATTTTATTGAAGTTTTCTATGAATTCCAGGTTGTTTTTGAATATCTGAAAACGCATAGTCTCATCTTCCTGCATCTCATAGGTTCGTCCATGCTCAACCATCCATTGCTTGTATTTCTCAGCAACGAAGGCTTCATCCAATATTCGGGACATGGCAGATGCCAGAGCCCCAGAAACAGTCAACATGAAAATAAGAAACTTAGTTTTGAGTGCAAAAGCCATTGCTCACTGGTCAGGACTTAAAGCTCATGTGAAGAAGCAAAGCATACGAGCTATCTATTTATAGATGATCCGTAGCTACCGCAACTTATACTGCAACCAGCTTATTGGCCACAAAAAATAGCCGTAGGAATTATCTTTGCAAGAAAGTTTTAATTTAATGATGAATGGTGATTGATAAGGAAAGGGTTTACTACTGAACTTTTGTTGACTTTCCCCACGTGTGGGTATTACAAAAGGACATTAAATTCAGTCCCACAAAAGCAAATTTGACTTCAACTTTTTTAGTTTTGTCATATATGGAAAAAAATAAAACTTTTAGTGCATCTGTTATTCTTCCATTAATATATTTGATTAAGAGTAACAAGGTATGACATCACAGTGATTAAAGTCATTTTGGCATCTTAAAGAATTTAATCTTTGTTGTCAATTTTTTCCTAATTTATAATATATATATTTTAAGGAATGGAGGGGCTGTAAACATGATTTTAACTTGTTATACTCATAAATTTTCAAGCTTCTTCCACTTTTGGCAGGAAAAAAGATCAAGGTTTTGCATCCAATACAGAAGAAAACACATGTCCAACTTATTTAAGTTGATTCCATGAGCCAATTAAGAGTAATAATTTATCACAGCGGATACATCTTGTTAGGGATAATTTCGATTAAACAACGAAAAAGTAAACTAACGATAAAATTGAAAAGATCAAACACATAAATTTTAAGTGGAAAAGTATCTTCGAAGAAAATAAAAAACTACAAGAAAAGATAATTTCACTAAATCGGCAAAAACGAATAATATAAAGATGGATATAAAAATTAAGCTTTGAAAACCCGAAAATAAAAACCCTTTAAACTTAAACTATAACCGCCTAAATGTGCTTTAAGAAAAATGAACTATTTGTCTATAAATTTCTTTTGAAAGAATTTTGTCGAAAATGTTAATCTTTAGGAATACTCACGTATTGATGGTTTTACAGAAAATATCATATTTGAAGAAAATGTGGCAGCAGAAAATAACATAGCTAAATCGCATTTGTCAATTTGAAAACTTAGTTTTCACATATCTTGTAAAAATTCAATTTAATGAATAAGTAGTGTTGAGTTTTGAAATCGAAATATTAGGTTTGAAAACTCGATCTTTGAGTCGAGTTTGATTTTATTATGAAAAATCCGATTTTATTTATCAATTTTATTAGTTGTCTTTATGTGATAGTTTAAAAACTCTAATAGTGCAAAATAATCCCAAAAAAATTAAAATTCAAAAGAAAATCTTATGCCACAGTCCAAAAAAAATAAAACAAACCCCAAATATCAATTACCAAAGTATAATCGTTTATTTGAAAATTTCTGAGTGCACCTCCTTAAGCTGAATATTTCCCAACACAGAGGTGTATTGCATTTGCGACTATATTGTGCTTCATATGAAACCATTTGGATACTCGATTGAAAACTGTTGTTGTACGCAAACTCGGTTAACGATATCTGTTCCTCCAAACTATCACTGAAGTTAATCACCCCTCAACATATCTTCCAGAATTTGTATAAAACGCTCAGATTACTTATTAGTATGCGGGTGAAAAGTTGTATTAAAATTCAATCGAGTTTCCAAAACCTCGTGTAACCTTTTTCAAAACCGAGATGTAAATCGAGTTAGTACCTGAGTTCCTAAAACTTAATCCTTTTTCATTACTAAGCTTAAAATATAACCAAATAACATCAAAAACTTCAAGAACCATCAATGATATCATTTCAAAACTTTAACAGTATCAAAACTTAGTACCCGAATTAGCTAAATTTACGAAAAACGGGCGTGGAATGTACTTACATACAAGGGTCGAAAGCTTGGAAGTGTTCAATAATGGGTTACCTAACTCTTTTTTCTTATTTCGAACAGTGGAAGGAGAAATGGTTGAAGATGATGCAAGTTTTATGTTTAATGTATTTTTATTACTAAATTTTAACTTAATTATTAACATATATTTTATTAAATTACACATTAACCGGCCACCATATATAAATTTGGTCTAATTGTCACATAAATCTTTAAATAATCACTAATTATTCTTTATAACTAATAAAATTCAATAGAGATTAATTTTTATAGTTTTTATGATTTAGTCATTGTACTTTAATTAGTTATTAATTTGGCAAAATTACATATCCAAAATTCAGTTCACCTATACAATAACTCCGTAAATATTTTTATTAAATGTAAAAATATTTACGGGTTCAATTTATGAAAACGAGGTTTCGATATCTCATTTTTTAATATCATTGACTTTAGGATCAAAACACTTAACTATCTAAATGACAAAATTAAAGAGTCAAAATTTAATTGAACCTTATACTAACATCATAAATATTAAATAATAATATTTGCAGACTCACTCGTCAAAAATGAAATTTTGAAACCATCATTTCCAACACCACTAAAAAACGGGTTGTTACAATGTGGATTTATGTAATCATGTACATTTGTAAGTCATTTTGATTAGTTGAACTAACTTTAACTCATAAGAGGCTTTAAGATTAATATGTGAACCTTGAATTTAAGTTTGAATGAGTTTTGGTAAATGGGTTATTATGCTTTGGAGATTGATGCTGCCATACGTATATATAGCTTGAACATGTTTAAGTATGAATTAGCTTGGTCTCAAATGGCCTTTTGGTGAATATTAATGTTTATTTTTAACTGAGCCTTGGCTTTTGAATTGATTTTAACATGTTATGAGATGAAATTGATTTTTCTTAAGGTTTTAAAATGAACTAATAACCCATTATTATGACATGTTGGTGTTTGAAGCTGATTTGAGGTTTTAGTACTAACTTTTGCTCTAAGGTATTCAAGTTTCGAAACCTAACCTTGTAGGTATCGAAAAATGTTGGATAGTAGAAAAAAATTACAGTTCCAGGCCAAAGTATCAATACTTTACCTTTGGATAGTGTCCATTGCATTGTTTTGGTCGTTTTGAGCTCCTTGAAGCTTGTATTTAATTCTGGACACTTTCAGTTCACATTAAGTTCTAAATGATTTTAGAATGTTTTAAAACTTTGAAAACGATTTGTATTTAAAGGGAAGGTGTTAAATTATTTTAAAAGATTAATTTCTTAAATATTCTCGGGATTTTTGTTACACTTGTGTTCCGGTAACATCTCCTATCCCTACTGAACATCAAAACCGGCAAGGGTGTTAAATGTATGGGACAAAGAAATAATCAAGTATCAATTTGAAAAACAAAAAACTCAGATACGAAACTACACATTGAAACTAAAATCAAGTACCAAATTGAATATTCAATCCAAATATAGGTACCAAATAGTTATTAACCCTATAAAAAGGGTTGAGTAATTAAGTTATTTGTGATTCTTATGATGTTAGATATATTTAAATTGTTGTGAATTTGCTATTTAACTATTTTTGTTAATTTGTATTTATTTATCGTTAACTATTAATAAATTATATTTAAAATTATTATTTTTGTTTGATTTTATATTATTTTACAGATTCACATTCACATATTTGCGGATTTAAATATCCGACATTATGATTGAAAATTATATTCAGTTTGAATTCAAATTTAGATAGTAATATTTAGATAATTTATGGATTTCTATTTTTGAACAAATAATTCAAAAAACACAAATTTTCAACCCGTTTGTGATTTTTATTAGAGGTTCTTATGGGTCGATTCAAGTCTAAGCATAATATTAATATACTTTATGTTTGCTCAAGCTCGGTCCGATTCGAAATTTTGGTCTAAAATTTTACCCAAATTCATCCATATTTACAAAAGACTAACCCAAACCTATTTTAGGTCCGCTCATATTAATTTTTATTTTAAAAAATATTTATTCTATTTTAATATTTTATAATTTTATACATTTCTTATTTATTAAAATTTTTTATATAGTCATCTCATCATTATTTTAATACTTCCATTAGAGTAGTATTATATATTTAGTATAAATTTATTTTTCTAATATGTTTTAAATTACATAATATAAAATATTATAAACTAAAAAAGGGCTGAATCGAGCCGGACTTGAGCCTTGAATGTTCAAGCCCGAACTTAACCCATATTTTAAATGGGTCCAATTTTTTGTTCAAGTCTATTTTCAGACCTAATATTTTTGTCCAAATCTTCCCAAATTTCGAGTGAACCTTCGAACTTAAATGATTAACTCGACCTATAAACAGATCTAATTCCTACAAAAACATAATCAAACCCACAATTTTGCGCATCATAACAATGAGATAGGAATAGACGCAGAACACCTAATTATCGTCCAATTTCAGCAAAATAAATATCATCATCAGGTGCAGCAAACTGAATTGTTGGTGAAAGCTGCCAAGCTAACCACAACTCTAGAACCTTGTAACTGACGGTGAAGCCAAGAAGAAACATCAGGTACGGTAGAAGATTCACCAACATCCACACCCTCTTCAATGTCAAAACACAAACACGCAACTTGGAAGTTCTTTACCATACACTTCCAGAAGTTTCACAGAAAACTTGAATAAATAGTTATTTTTAGAATTTTGAACACGAATAAAGTATATGAAAAATAGAATTACTAGGACAGAAATTTATCTAAAAATTATTTTTGGCTTTAGTTGAAATAGTAAAATAAAAAAAATTTGAAATTTTGCATTCAAATCTTATTAAATGCATTTATTTTTTAAAAATATATTTAAAAAGATAAAAATACTTTCAAAATTATATTTGTTGCTTTTGCTAAATTCACAATTGAATTATGACTCGATTGAAGGAAATATCAATCAAAACTTTAAATAATAATATAGATATAGATTCTTAACTAAATTTTTTTACTTAATTGTGTTGTATTTATTTAAATATATTATATTTATCTAATAAAAGTTTGGTACAAAATTTTCTACTTGAATGAAAATTGTAAAAAAATTGATAAGAAATTTATAATTAAAAAAAGTAACAAATGTTGTCAATGTTTCATATCTTCAATCATTTATTTGAAAATTTGATACATTACATGAAAGTTTATATTATGAACTTAATTTGCTCTGAACTCTAATTTACAAATCAATCAACACTTATGAAAAGTTATTGACACTCGGTGAAAATATCAATCTCTTAATGATTAAAAATTAAAAAATAAATTCTCTCAAAATTTAAAGTTTAGTTAGAAGAATTTTCTCGCTGAATTTTGACAAAGTATCGACACTTTATGCGGTGGTGTTTTTTTACCTAGCCAATGGTATCTGTTTTTAGAAAAAAATCACAAAAAATTTAATTGAACAAAAAGAATTCAAATAATAATATTTTAACAAAAAATACATAGTCCTATTAAGTCTAGGGGAGGTGTGCGACACACCCCTATTTGGAACTAGGGTTGTTGCCCATCCCATATGTACAAATTCTTATTAATTTTTTTTTAATATACTGGTGTGATTACATGATAGTATCTGTTCATATTTTTTTAACCCTTTGACAATGCACACACATTTTGTACACACAGGTGCTAGAACCCGAAACCTCTAAGATGAACAACATCCTCTTTTCCACTGAAGTCACTTATTGGGTTCAGTTTTTTTTTTTTATGTATTCGATACAATTATATGTGTTATTTGATCTTTTAAATTAATTCATATAATTTAAGCATCTCAATAAACAAATTTTTTTTATTCCTAAACTATTATTCATTTAATTAATTAAAATTATTTTCTCAACTCAATTTTACTTCCTTAAAATTATGACAATTTTATTGTATTAGAACCTATGAGTAAATATATTTAATTAACTTGTTCAATAAAATTGCAATGATTAATTAATTTAATTTTAACTTTGTGCTTCAATTATTTAATTTCAATCAACTTAATAATAATTTGAATAAATTAATTTAATCTCTAAATCATCTCTTGCTTATAGTGAGAAAGCGTATTTATTGCAGATAGTGGCACATGGAATCTATTTCTCTAATTCATTGTTTTCATTTATTCATCCCATCTATTCAAATGCAAACCATCAATGTTATACCGAGCTAGTAGATGAACTGATTGAACATATATAATTAAGATTCAAATGATTTGTAATCAAGTTCTGACTCTTCGCCTATTAATTACAATATTATTTAGTCATAGAATCACTTCATTAAATTATTATAATCATATGACAATATTTACATATTCTTTCGTAAAAATTTGATTAATAATATATAATAATTAAAATATTCATCTTAAGCAAATAACATGTGAATACGTTACTTTTCCATCTATGTAATATGGTAGGTATATTATGATTAGACAAATAATGTCTGAAAATAAGATGCTCCAAGACAAACTTGACTGTGCAAGTAAAATTTAAGCGTGCACGAGTTGTCTACATATTATTACACCTTTGAACGCCTAACTTTCTGACTGTTGACCACAAAAACACGATCCTATGCACCTCTTGTTACGGATGTATATTCAATTAAATCGAATCATGTTTAAAAATTTTAAATTAATCGAGTTGATAAGTTTTATTTTATTATTTTAATTCGATTTAAAATTTTTTGAATAAAGTTGAATGAAATGAAATTTAAGTCTAATCATAAAATTATTCAAGTTAAATTAAAAAATTAAATATGTCAAATTAAAATCTTGTTACAGTATAGTTAATTCTATAGCAGAACATATAAATTTAAAACAATATATTTTTGAAAAAAATTTCAAAACAAAATAAATAAAATAAAATACTTCAATACGATAAACTTGAATCATTAATTAATTTATTTAGGTTTTCAAAATTGTTATTTTATAAAAAATTTAATTTTTAAATTTTCTTTCCATATTCTTTAGAATTTTTATAATTTTATAATTTTTAAAAAAATATAAATTTTGAAATTTTTATAAATATTTTGAATTTTTAAAAATTATTTTGAATTAATTTTTGTTGAGAGAGTCCAATTTGTTCATTTTCAAAATTGATAGAGACCAATGGATATTTACACCAATCTATTATTTGAATTATTTGAGTTATTCGAATTGTAAAATTTAATTCGACTCGAACTCGAAACTTGAATTACTTATTCGAGTTGACTCGAATAACTCAATTTGATTAACTCGAAATTCATTTTTTTTATTTTTCAAATTAAATCGAATTTTTGTTACCCAACCCTTATAACTATTTTACCAAATAAAGCAATATCAATGCTTTGTTAGCGCCTATCACAATTAGAGGTGTTCAAATTTCGGTTAAAATCGAATTAATCAATCGAACCGAACTAATACAGTTAATCGATCAGTTAATCGATTTAATTTGATTAGAGGTCGGTTAATGGTTTTTTGAAAGTTCGGTTATTGGTTAATTCAATTCGAAATCAAGTAATTAACTGAACTTTAAAAAAACCAATATTATATATTACCAATTCGGTTAATTTTAGTTAATTCGGTTAAATGAACATTACCAATTTATTTTTTGATATGTTTTATTTTTAACAAAAAAAAAAAAGAAAAACATAAAAAAAATTGGTTAATTCAGTTAACCAACCAAAATAGTTCTGTTCGATTAATTTTTTTGAAAAAATTTCAATTCGATTAACAATTAAAAATTTAAAAAAATCGATCAATTCGATTAACCGATTCAACACCTCTAATCACAACCTCAAAGACCAACATAAAAAGATTGGATTATGTTATGGCCCAAAGCACAACCACCAAAATATTGCTTAGGTTAGTTTTACATATGATGTGGTTCTTGCCGTTCACCAATTCCATACATATCAATGAGCAGAATAATCAAAAGGGGAATGTGGAATTTTTTTTCCCACTACTACACATCCCTCAAAATACTACCTCTCAGCCTTCATAGATTCCATTCGTGTGTGGCCGGCTTAAATGCTTGGAAAAGAAAATAAAATATCCAACCCCTTGAATCCAATGAGTGGCTTCAGTGATAAAAAAGATATTGTTCATCCTAGAAAATTTGGATTTGAGCACTTGTGTGTGCAAAATGTATGTTATCAAAGAGTTAAAAAAGTATAAACAGATACTATCATATAATCACACCGATATATTCAAAAAAAAAAAAATCTAACACCCTGCCCTGATAGTCATGGTCCATTCCCCAACCGTGTACACTTGGGAATTTGTCTTTTACTTCACATTATTACATTCTAAGAAAATTCAACTACAACGATAGACTATAATGTCTATTTAGACGACCATTGAATGAATGAAATCATTGATTAATTGAAGACATGGAATTTGCTCAAATAATGTAACCCCATATAGCGACGAAGTTGCAGCAAATCATTGTATGTAAGATCAGATGCTATAGTCCTGGTAAACAATGGACGTCAGAGGTGCTTATCATGTCCACCTTCATGGATATTTTTTTCTTGCTTTCAGATGCTAAATTATTATGCTCATTTTCATGGCCGTCAAAAGGAATGGCGCAACAACTTCTAGATGGGATTTAATTCTACGTACGGTTTAAAGCACACCACAAATGAGTCTGCCAAATGAGTCCACAAATAAAGTGAAAGTGAAATGTTGAAAGCAGAAGAACGACAAAAATGGAATACTCCAATAATAAGTTTGAATATTCTTTGTGAGGATTTTTTTTTTAATATACTGGTGTGATTATATGGTAGTATATGTTCATACTTTTTAAATCTTTGAAAACGCACACACCACTCGTTAGGTTCTCTTGGAGATTACATGGAAATATTTGTTCATACTTTCTTAACCTTTTGACAGGGCACACATAGGTGGTCGAACCCGAGATTTCTAGGATAAATAACATTCTCTTTTTCACTGGAGCCACTCGTTGGGTTCTGAATAACTAATTCAATAATTAATTAATTTTAAGATTAAATCATTAACTAAGGTTTGAACATGATAATTATTCTCACATTAGGGCGTGAATTTGGTCAATGAAAAATAAGTCATTTTCTTTATAAAATGACTTATCCTTTTGAAAAGCACAAATCATTTTTCAAAAAAAAAAAATTCTTTATGGGTAATTTTATTTTTATATAAAAATTAATTTAAGTCAAGCTTAATGTTATTATATTAAAAATATTTAAAATTAATAAAATATTAAGGTAAAATATTATAATTTTCAATATTATTAAAAATAAATTATTAATATAATTTATTATTTTAATAAGTTATTTAATATTTCAATTTTATTTTAATAATAAATTTTAAAAATAATAATTTTAAATAATATTCTTCATATATTATTGAAAAATATTTTATATTAATATTTTAACAATAAATATTTATTACAATTATAAATATATTAATAATAAATGTTTTGTAGTGTAAAGGTTAAAATATACCATAAGTTTTTATACTCTTCACAGATTTGAAATTTAGTCTTTGTACTTTTAATTTCAAGAATTTAATCCATTTACTTTTCAAATTTGAAAATCAAGTCCAATTTTTTAACATTGTTAAAATTTTTTGTCAATTTTTTTGATGATACATTTTAAATAAAAAAATATTCGATATTCATGTAACTAAAATATTACGTTATAATGAATATGAATTTAACAAATTATTTTTACTAATGCTAACAGCTGAATCTGAATTTTGATATCTAAAATGTAGGATTAACTCAAATATAAAAGTATATGGACTAAATTTCAAAATTACGAAGAGTACAAGAAATTATGGTATATTTTAACCTATTATAAAAATATGAATATTTTAATTATATAAATATGTGTATTTGTTTAAATAATGCTTAGCTTCATTTATCCCTTACAATTCTAATGTGTCAATATGCACTCTCATATATGTAATTTAAATTAAGTTATAATTAAGCATTATTTATTATTAAATTTATATATGAAGTTGGTTATTATAAAATAAATTTTGATTGTTAAAAGGAAATTGAACTATAATATTTTATAACAAATATATTTATATCGTGTTTGTTTTACAAAGAACAATGTAAAATATAAATTTATAGACATAAAATAAACTCAATTAAACAATGAAAAGATAAAAAAATCTCAAATGTATGTTTGTTTCATTGAAAACAACTTTTATGAAATATTTTTGGGAAATCTATCAAACAATAGAAAATATTTTGCATAGATTCATCCAAATACAAAAAAAAAATATTAGTTTTTCCAGAAAAGTAAGTTTTTTTTCAAAAATTATTTTTCGGAAACCATTTTTAGTAAAACAAACGGAGCCTAAGGCTTAAACTTTTTTTTGACTAAGTCCCTGAACTTGATAGTTGTGCCCACATTAGAGCCTAAGCTTTAGGATTTTCAAGGATTAATTTGGATAAAAAATCAAACCCTAATTTAAAAATAATTATCAAGTTCAAAACCTAACTTAGACAAAAAAAAAAAACAATTCAAACCCCTATATAAAAAAGATTGCCAATTTCAAAACTTAACTTGAAAAAAAAAAGATTCAAGCCTCAACATGAAAAAATTACTAAGTTCAAGATCCAAAAATAATTTAACCCTTAATCTTACACATTTACACTAGGATTTTTTTAAGTTGTAACTATATCAACTGTTGTACAAGCACAGAACTGAATAATTAATTAATTTTAAATTAACTACACACATTTACATATAGTTAAACTCCAACATGAAATCTCAAAATTACCAAAGACTCAACCACCTTTCCATTGAGTCAAGCCCTCATTACCAACTTGATACCGAACTTATGTATTCATTTCATTCAGTGAAATTTAGAAAATACAATGGCATTATTTGAAATGAATTGTTTTAGTAAAATTCAGTGTCACAACATATGCAAATATCTGGACTTAGTAATTACATTTCAATAAATACTGCAATGGAAGATTCTAAATGTTGATAACTCATCTAAGAAATATTAATCTCATTAAGAAGAGAAAATGCACATTTAGATTTGAGGGGGAGAAAAGGCATGTGAAAGTTATTTAACATAGGTTGTTGGAAGTATAATTTTCACATTCTGCAAACTTCAGATGAATCCGATAGAATGATTTCTAGGCTCACAAAAGTATGCTACTCTTCGTGAAACCAATTAATCCTTTGTCCTCATATATCTGCTCACCGCATTGCCAAGAGCATTTATCAATGACACTGGATCAAAAATTGTGCCCACTTTTGGGTCATGTATGGAGTTAACAATGACCTGCAGAGAACCAAAGTTATGCAGCTTGTTAGCATATCATATAGAATTAGTGGTTAAAAAGGAATTTCAAAATAGAACTGTTAAGTGTTTAGGTTATCGAGTACCTTAGTCATTTGTATTACTATGTTCGGATATAAATACATAGGAGATTACCACATTGGTAGACTACTTTTTCCTCGTTAGCAAGAACACTCAAGTCTATGGTTTGTAAAACTAATCAAGATTGTTTGCATGGGATAGGAAAGGAAAGAGACTCCCTCTAACCCAATACATTTATTGCAACAGAAGCCATTTTGGAGACAAAAACATGGCTATTAATAAGTTGCCAAATAGCTTCCTGGTTAAAATAAGGAGATTGGGGTTTGTATAAAAGTAGCAGATAGTGGACTGGCTTCCACGGGGAATCAAGGAAATAGTAGGGAATTTTCTAGTTCTAGGACTGGTTCTCGTCCAAATAAACTGGCTAACTCTGAGTGATCATATGAGTCAGTTAACCTTAGCAGCTGTGAGAAATTTAGTTTAATAAGAATGGAATTATGGTTATATGCAAACATACCACGTCAAAGATTCCTTGTGAAGACAAGCTTTGGATGTCTATGGGAATTTCACCATCTTTGGGCACCAGAAGTGTATTGATATACTGACTTGGCTGCACAAAGACATGAACTGCAATAAATGAGATTATCTTCTTTCTGTTTTCCTTTCTTTTCTTTTTTCTTTTTTCTTTTTTTTGGCACAAGAGAATTACTCATTCCTGAGTCTTCTCTGTGTCTATACTGCAGTCTTTAATTAAGGAAAATGTTTCCAAATTCAAGATAGATAATTGAAAAAGCTCAAAGCTAATTTCGACAGAACTTATATATTTGTAGATTGCACTACTAAGAATCAACTAAAGCAGTCATCAAAACCTATGCAGAGTAAGTTATCAACTGTAACTAAATTTATTCACTCACAAGGTTTCTTAAACAATTATGAGAATTTCCATATGTACGATTCAGAGCATCTGTAATGGCAGTAACAAAGGATGATGCAGAGAAGCCACTTGTCTCTCGATCATGAGAACCATTCAATAGAAGTACCTAATAGTTGAAGGAGCCAAATCAGTTCAATATATCCATCCAAAGTGAACCAGAAAGCTTTGACTACACAGTGAAGCAGTATAATATGATACAAATTTGTCTAGGCAACGTCTTGCATTGAATAACAGGTCCTTATGGCTTCATTAGGTTGATACCTTAGGACAGGACCTAGACGAAATTATCTCCCCAATGCCGAGTAAGACCTACAGATAAATTATAAAGAATGATAAACAATATACTAACAGCTCAAAAAAAGATCAAAAGATACTGATTAAGGTCAGAAATTTCTCAAGAAATAAAATAACTACAAAATGTTTGCTAATGAAACAGATAAAAGCAAAAGTTCAGATGAATATCTTCAATATTCTAACCTGTAACAAAACATTCAGTCAATGTGGCACCTGATATCCCATTGAAAAAGCTGTTTTCTTCCTTATTTGACATGCCAATAAAATTTAGACAGGAAAAGAGACATCTGTCCCATTTAATGTTCCCACATGAAAATGTAAGAAAAATATTGCCAAAGGGCAACAAATCCCACTTGAATTTCCCCTAATGACAATAACGTCATTCACTAATTGTTTCCATAATAACGGTGCCAATGTTTAATAAAAGACAGAAGGCACCGTCATATTTATCAGTACCTTTAGTAGCAGCTGAAACATGTGGCAACTTTGAATCACATGTTTTGTTTTTGTACATTCAAGAACTTATGTAAGTTACAGTTAGATGTGTATGTCTTTGCATGTATAAAAGTGCATTGCATATTAAAAAGGTATGTAGATGTCCTTGTTAGATATTAAATAATTGAAAAATGTTACCAATGATGGGCATAGGGAAGTGAAGAGAGACCCCATAGCATAAACTATACAGTCCACATTTGACAACTGATCCAGAACAGCTTGGTTTACAGTTGGAAAGACCTGGTCCAGTAGATTTTGAAGTCATGTTTTGAGAAAATAATTTTGCAAGTTTAACGGTGGATATTACAATCTATGCAATTTAAAAGTAGTAAAGTTATACTCACCAAAAAAAAAGTAGGAAAAGTTATAGTAGGGGCAGAGGAAGGGCATGAATTGGGGGGGGGGGGGAACCAAATCTTATTCCATGTAAAAAGAAGCATAAACTAAAAGGTCTATCATTTACCTCATGTAGTGAATTTGTTCCCTCACTTGACATGTAGAATACCCTTTTTATTCTTGAAGGAAGAGCTGGAACTGTTGATCTTCCCTATATATAGAATTAGCAATTGATGAATCTGAAACTTAACCAAAAGCTCAGCAGAAAACTTACATATTAACTGTTTATTAATGGAACATTGGTTTCAGTTTAAAAGTGGTGCATGACTGCTTTCAAAGCATGAACTAACAAATGTCAAAATTTAACACCATTAACAGAAATTTTCCTCATTCAGAAACAACTAACGTTCATCTCAAGTAAAACTGAATTACGTAATCATAAATCCAGATCAGACAATATTTCTGGTTTCACTTCTCATGCCAGATACAGAACAGCATTAAGAACTCCGAACTTCCCTTAGTCCTCCCTCTCCACTCCATCCCACAAAGTCCAAAGCACACACAGTGATAACATGCTTCAGCCTCAAGGTAAACAGGTTTTCACTTTTCAACCATTATAACTCTAGCATCTTTGAGATTTAAAATCAAAGAGAATATGAGAAACAAGGCATTGCACTAATTGTCAGTCTTCTTATGATGTCTTATTTGTGAAAGTTCAATTTGGAATGCAACAGTTCATCCACACCATTATGACTTTATCATCATCACAGGCTTTTCATCATGAATTAAACTTGGCAAACCTTATCTACTGGTCCAATGACATTGGTTGGATGGGAAATTTCATTCTGGCCTCGTATGATTGTCCCATCCTGCATATGACAAGTAAAAATATATTGGTTTTAATCCTTCAAATAGACAAATACTCTTTAACATGTCATCCCAATCAAGGATGCATTCTTAAGTCATTCAGTCATGGAGACCCATATCAAACCTAATTGGCCAATAATACCAGAATAAATCAGATTAGATCACATCTGGTCAATGAACTACCAACTACGGGCCCAGTGGGACTTGAATAATTTGCTAGATATGTCATATGTACCCATAATTCACATCCTAAAGTGAGCCTGTCATTGGTCGAAATGACTGGGAGGACCAAACTTTCTGCGGGAATATCCGAAACACGTGAAAACAAAAAAATTGCAGCATCTAAGGACTGAAAAAATATACGTGCTCCTGCAAAGAAAAAATTCCCAATGCTGCAATCCCCAAAAAAAACTTGTCACTGAGATGTAATAATGTCTGCAAAAATACTAGTTACATATATATATATATATGAGAACTAGTACTCTTGAAACGAATCAACATTACCATGCCCGGGAAGAAACAAATAACAGTAAAGAAATAAAGAATGAGCTAGCTTCTAGTGTAACAAAAGGAAAATACAGAACCAAATATAAAGTAGTACTTAAACGCATTATTAATCAAATTCAAAACCTAAAACGAAGACAAGAGTCATAGAAATGACATTCTATACCAGTTACCACGATCAAGCTTAATAATAACAAACGCTTCACAGTGCATGAATAATTAAGGCATGGAAATTCCAGAAGGAGCAATTAGTCTTTCAATGAACTGACACAGAAACCTTGCTAAAGCATAAGTATAACAAAACAAAGTACCTTCCATTACTGAAACAGAACGATTCATTAGGCCTTCTCAGAATCTGTATTCAAGGATATCATATATTAATCTTCATTCCAACCATTGTTCAACCAAAGAGTGATAAAAATTGGATACGGAGCATATTACTGGACACATAAAAAGTGATTAACAGTTAAGTACTATTTGATAGAGAAATGACCCTTGTATCTGGCAAAGACAGCAAAATAAAGCATTTCTGTTTGATAAAAGGAAGAATAGATAAAATGGTATGAAATCAGATATTCACAATATACAACATAACCCAACCTCATTCTGAAAGTAAGCCAGAAATGCTCGAATAGTTTCCCTGTATGGTTTTGATACACCTTCCCATAGTGAATGTTCTCCTTCCAAAATTTTATACCTGTCAAATTCTCAAATCAGCACACTGTTACTTAATACTCCTACCATATTTACCACCTAGCAAGTAAATGGAAAATTTCAGAATGCAAACATCCAAAACAATAGGAGCTAAGAGTGGATAATCAACAGTTAATTCTAACACTGAGTAACCTATATATTTGTAAGTAACAAGAAATCCAGATAAGATAAATCTAGAAACAGAATTGTCAATTTTGTACTGAAATTTCCATATGTAGGTTTAGAATGAAGTTTAAAAGGCATAGTTAAAAAGTAATGTTCTATTTGAATCATCTTGTGACTCTTAAGCAGCTTTGCCTGCAAGTGCCTCTTTATAAGTGCATTTATGTATGTATGGATGTCCATGTACAAGGGTAGTTAAAAGAAATAAACAAAACAGAGTTGAAAATAGCATGAAGGAAAAAGAATAGCAGCAACCAAATTATCAAAACTAGCTGAACAAGAGAGCAAAGACCATCTAAATGACTTAATCAAATGTGATAAAATGAAAGTGTTACAGCAAAATTATCAGAGGAAATCACTACCATTCCGACTTGGCTTGCTGTGGATTTATAGGCAAACGATGACCAAGCAATCTTCGGACAGCCAGAGCCTCGGAAGTGCTTTCATCAGCCAATCTCAAACATCTTGACCTTATGTCCCCAACAGCAGGACCACCTAAACATTATCAACTCAGCGACACTATTTTATCTCACACCAAAACACAATCTAATAAAAATAAAGGCCATCAGATTAAACAAATCAAGTGCAGGCAAAATTCTTTCTTTTATTTCAAGACTTAACTTCAACAACTAAAGTTCCCTATTTCAACTGAGAGTTGTCTTCTGATAATTGATAAACTAATGATATAATTAGAAATGCGTAAAATATTTACCGAGAACTCGAACAATCTCGGCAGTACTTCCTCCATCATCAGAAACAGGAAGAACATGGGCAACGCGAACTGTTAACTTCTTAAGCTCTTCTACAACGCCATTAAATGCCGTCCCACCTAGAACCACCATAATCGAATCCACGTTAGGACTTTTTAATCAAATTTGAAATATTTATCAATCAAAACGAGGAGAAAAGAGTACCTGAGAAAACGAGTAAGGAGGGCTGGGAAGGTCGAGGGTTAGAGGAGCAATGACAGTGGGCAGCCATGGATTTAGATGGAAAATGGAGGGGTAATTTTGGGATTTTGAGAAGAAAAGAAGGTAGAGGAGGAGAGGGTTTAGAGTAAAAGGCTCCTATCAAACTGTAAGTGTCCGCCATATTCCCACTATTTGCAATATTTTCTCTTTTCTGTAAATAACTTTACACCTTTTATATTTTATTTTATTTCCTATTTTTTGTGAACAAAATGGAGTATAAAACTTAAAATTATATTTTTTTTATTATATAGTCTTTCGAGCTTTTATGGATCGTTCATGGAATTTGATGGATACACGATTAGAACAGGAGACAACCAATGAGTTTTTGCGGCTAATTTATCAAAATGACTCAAAAATTTTAATTATTTACTAAAACGACTCAAATTCAAAAATATACATCAAAATTATCTGAAATGAACAGTAAAATGTGAACAGGACCTGACCAATGATTGGTGTCAGACATAAAAGTTTGTGTTTTTTTAAATACGGTATTTTATTGATATACAAAAATACGAGAATTTGAAAAAAAAATTTGGGGTGTTGGCTATTGCATGGCCGACACCCCCTGTTTCAAAAAAAAAATTCAAAATTTTTTGGTGTTGGCCATCAAATGGTCGACATCCCCTGTTTCAAAAAAAATTCAAAATTTTTTAATGTTGGCCATCAAATGGCCGACATCCCCTTTTCTCGAAAAAAAATTACATTTTTGGGTGTTGGCCATCAAATGGTCAACACCCCCTATTCTCGAGAAAAAAAATTTAAATTTTTTTTGTGTTGGTCATCAAATGGCCGACACCCCTGTTTTCTTGAGAAAAAAATTCAAAATTTTTTGGTGTCGGCCTTTCAAAAAAATTACATTTTTAGGTGTTAGCCATCAAATGGCCGACACCCCCTTTTCTCGAGAAAAAAACTTTAAATTTTTTTCTTGTTGGCCATCAAATGACCGATACTCCCTTTTCTAGAATAAAAAAATTCCAAATTTTTTTGGTGCTGGCCATCAAATGACCGACACCAACTTCTCCTCATTCTTTATAAATAAGGTTTAATTTTTTGATTTTGAAGTAAGTAAGAAATATTTCTCTCAAAATAACAAGAAAATAAGAGTGTTTTATTATTTATCATTAGATAAGTGTTTTGTTTTGGAGGATAGTTAAGAAGTGTACAATCGAATTTCGGGGTTGAACTATATATTGTCATGTATTGCCAGAGTTGAATTATATACTGTCATATGAAGCGGGCAAAGATATGTCTTCAGTGGTAAGACGATTTTCTACACCATTGAAGACTATCCGAGATACCCAACGCAGATGGACATTATCTACGTTGGAATAATTTGTTATCACAAACAAAACTGTCAAATAGCTATTCCAACGTAGATATATTGTTGCTCTATCTAGGCATTGTGGTAAGGCCGTAAAGGTTATGCTGTCAAAAGTCGGATGACTTTCTCCGTCATTTAACAAGTAACCGAGATCGACTGCATTGTGTCTGACAAACTGAAAAAGGTTGTGTTTAACGACAACCCGAGTAAGTTTCTCGATACTAATGTTTGCAGCTTGGTTTTCAAGCAGATGGACATTATCTATGTTTGTATTTTGTTATATCTGTAAATTTATTTTTTTAAATTTCGTGTATTAATATTAACAAATAATTGTAATTTATTGTATCTGTAAATTTAATTTGTTGCTTGTTATTATTCAAACGCAATATTTGTATTTTTTGTATTAAAATAATTTTGAATTATATATAAAAATATTAAATATGTTGTCAAAATGTGGGGAAATAAATATTATTGACAAAGTTGATATAAATTTTTAAAAAAAATAATTATTAGAATATACAGGAAATTAGAAAGAAAAATTAAAATATACAAGAAATTCGAAATTAAATTTAAAATAAAAACGAAATTACAAATTAAATTTAAAAAGTAAAGGGAAAAAATCAAAATTGAGTAGATCCCGGCGACGTCTCCAGCGCTGGTGTGTAACAGTCCGACTTCCTCCGGGCTCGACGAGGTCGAGGCCGTAGTACAGTTTGTTCAGGAGGCGCTACATTGGTGTTCGTCGTCTCATCCTCGGTGGTGTCAACGTTGGGTGTCTCGATTCGTGTACAAAGAAAGTCGGTAAAATCGTACGTATCATCAACGTAATCGAGAGTAGGTTGAGTGACCTAAGGTGCCGAGCCAAAAATATCCTCCATTGTTGGAGTACGTTCTTCCGAATGGATCTCCGGTTGATATGAGGAAGAACCGGAGTAATATGTATGTTGAAGGTAGGGGTCGACGCCAAAAATGTCCTCAATCGAACGATGATTATAATCGTGTAACAAAAAAGACGAAGAGCCGAATATTTGATACTGGGGATCGGGTTGGTGCTCCGGCTGGTACTCAGGTTGGTCTTGAGGCTCGTAATCGGGCTGGTAATCGACCTCATCAGCGGGGTCGTCCGCGGGCTCATCCTCGGGCTCGAAATCTGAACCGGGGATCCGACCACAACGTCCATATACGTTATTCGTCGGACCCCATCGGTTGCCTTCTGAAATAAGTCTCCTTGGCGTACACTCTCGAGAATCAAGCACCGACATCTCATATGCAGTATACCATTGGTTGTAATATGGGGTACTAGAATAATCCCCATTACACCAATACAAGGATGAACACCTATTTGCCCGGTCATTCCAAAGCATGATATATGCTTGAAGATCGTGAGCTCAATTTATTCGATTTTTACCTTGTCCTTTTTTGTCGAGCTGGTGGACCTCACCAAGTTGGAAGGGAAGGTTCGGGATATGTTGTATACCACCAAACTGTCGTAAAACTCGATCCCTAACGTGCCATTCCACCATATGAAAATTGAATACCGGCACATTACACGAGAAAAGTTGGTAATTGTGTTGGTAAACAAATGGTGGGATGAAAGGCGTAATTTCGTCTAAAAGATAAGGCTGCCACACGAACTGCACAATATAAAAACATGAATTTAGTTAACAAAAATATTGAAAATCTAAAAAACACGAATTTCGTCTAAAATGTGTTTTTTATATTTCGAAAATGTAAAAAATATTTGTAAAAAATATCAGATATTTATTTTTTAAAAATTCGAAAATAGAAAAAATCTTATAAAAAATTCGAAAATATATCTTACATCATCTCCTCCATGTTTGTCTAACCAGCGACGTATATGGGGACATTTTTCGTGTCGCCCAAGTCCCGGAACTGAATGTCATCTGAAAAATTGAAAAATAATTAGAAAAAAAAATAATAATTAATAAAATTTAAAAAATATAAAATCAAGACATCGAGTCACCTATTAACTAGTGGCATCGAGTATGGCATGTGTTCTACGTTGGCGATGGAAGGCAGTCGGTATAGTATCCATGATTGGAGCAGATATGTGCAGCCTCCCATGGCATTAACTGCGGGATTTGTTACTCGACAAAGCTCTCGGTACAATGTCGCCAACACTGTTGAGCCCCAACTTAAATTCTCGACTGCCTTGAAATCTTCCAATAACGGTAGTGTTTGTAAATCAGTTACAGTCCCCGGCACATACTCTCGCATTGTGGCTATCCACCCTTGGAGCTCGTTGTATGACGCATCCCAGTTACCATACAACTCCCCTATCGCTATTTGCTTCGCCCACCATGCCTTCCGGTACGAAACATTATAATTGAAGCGAGCTTGCATGGACGAAATATAGACTGATACCTTATTCAATGGAGACTCTTTCACCATAGGCATGATACAGTTGCATATGGTCTTTGCATCTAACTTCCGATGGTCTTGCGTCATACGAGCCATGGTGCATGTGTGCGGACCTTCCATTTTTTTATTGACCATACCTGAGTCCACTGCATTAACGCGGCTCGGATACGCCACTTACACCCACTCTCGGCTTTCAAACATTCTCCGATGTACAAAGACTGCGATGACTTCGTTGCTTTATAATCTACAGCTAACTTTAAGCTGTATTGTTTTATTACATTTAAGCAGTCCTTCTTGTTCTCAAATTGTTGTCCTACGAACAACTCTTCTTCGTCGGTTTGTTCATCGAGTAGGTGAGCCAGAACTATGTTTTTATATTCCGAAAACTCTCGAGCTCGACTTGCATCTGGGTCTACGTCGCTCATGAAGGCCCCCGGATTATTCCTAATAACTATACTCGGGCTCGTATTTCCTCTTGAATAGGTGTTAACATCATCACCCTCCACCGACCCTCCTTATCTAAGTCTTCGGGGATGTCATCCAAATCGGGGTCTTCCAAAGCTTCATTTTCTTCATCATCTTTTATTGGGGCCAGCACTTCCGGATGAAATTGTAGACGATGACATGTGTTTTGGATGTTATACGAGCATCCACCGGTGTTTGGATTTTCTGGAGTAGACCCTCCATAACCCGATTGGTCTTCCCAGCATACATTAAGATCAATATCTATTCTAGAATGCTGGCTTATTGGATTTAAGACTTGAATTGGTTCAGGGTGTGATATCTCTGCGAATAACTCAATGGGGCATGGATTTTCGATCTTAGATGGGCAATAAATTTCAATCATTGTCCCTAGATCATCATTATCAACAAGCTCTATTTCGGAGAATTTTATCGGATCTAATGAAACAGAAAATTTGTAAAATAGTCTCAACATTTGCTTCCCGCAATGAGTAGCTATCTTTGTACTGATCTTCCGTTTCAATTCATCCAACGAAACACGCTTGTTCAGTCTCATTCCGATTTTTTCTCTGCTTTCAAATACATAACCTTTATCGTCTGTATTGATAATTTTTCCATCAAAATGAACATAAACAAAGAAAATGTTGGAACTCATCTTGAAAAAACTTGAGATTAAAAAAAACTGAACATAAACAAAGAAATTGTTGCACTGTTATTGAGAACAAAAAACTCAAATTTTTAGTACTGACGGTTGTATATATATATCTGGTGCTGGAGTTAAAAGTCGATCTCGGCCATTAACTATACTAGGGTTATTTTCTTTTGATTATTTTCGTTTATTTCGTAAATTTAATTTTAATTAATATTTTTAATATATTTTTAATTTGTAGATAATATTTATTCCTTTACATTTTCACAACAAAATATTTAATAAATCAAAATTATATTAATATGATAAAATATAAATCTTGTTGAATATTACAACAATACAAATTAAATTTACAGATAAAATAAATTATAAATAATTGTTAATATTAATACACGGAATTTTAAATTTTGAACAATAATACAAAATATCCTACAATACCCTAAACTTGCGCAACTCATCTCAGTTAGATAATGTCCATCTGCCTGAATACCTGGCCAATTTCAATAAATTCTTCTAACCCTCAAGTAATATGGGTCCATATTGACTGAATACTCGACCAAGTCATCTCGGTCAGCCGTTCGATGACAGAATTCTGTTAACCGACCTTTGATAGCATAACCTTTACGGTTATACCACATAGTTAAATTTAGCGGCAACTATATCATATACATATAGTATTTTGCTCAACGGCGCATAAAATCATCTAACCACTGAAACCATATCTTTGCCGCTTCACATGACAGTAAATAATTCAACTCCTAAAATACATGACAGTATATAGCTCAACTCAAAAATTCGATTGTACATTTCACAACTATCCTCCAAAACAAAACACTCATCTAATGATAAATAATAAACACTCTCATTTTCTTGTTATTTTGAGAGAAATATTTCTTACTTACTTCAAAATCAAAAAATTAAACCCTATTTATAGAGAATGATGAGAAGTTGGTGTCGGCCGTTTGATGGTCAACACCAAAAAAATTTGAAATTTTTTTATTCGAGAAAGGAGGTGTCGGCTATTTGATGGCCAACACCAAAAAAAATTTAAAAATTTTTTCTCGAGAAAAGAGGGGTGTCGGCCATTTGATGGCCAACACCAAAAAAATTTGAAATTTTTTTCTCGAGAATAGGGGGTGTCAGCCATTTGATGGCCAACACCAAAAAAAATTGAAAATTTTTTCTCGAGAATAAGGGGTGTCGGCCATTTGATGGCCAACACCAAAAAATGCAATTTTTTTTCGAGAAAAGAGGGTGTCGACCATTTGATGACCAACACAAAAAAAATTTAATTTTTTTTCTGAAACAGGGGGTGTCGGTCATGCAATGGTTAACACCCAAAAATGCAAATTTTTTTCGAGAAAAGAGGGTGTCGGTCATTTGATGGCCAACACCAAAAAATTTTGAATTTTTTTTTTGAAATAGGGGGTGTCGACCATGCAATGGTTAACTCCCAAATTTTTTTTTTCAAATTCTCGTGTTTTCGTATATCAATAAAATACCGTATTTAAAAAAAAGTACATAGGAATGGCCGACACCAAAAAACACAAATTTTTATGTCTGACACCAATCATTGATCAGGTTTTGTTCACCTTTTACTGTTCATTTCAAGTCATTTTAGTATATATTTTTGTAAATAATCAAAATTTTTGGATCATTTTGGTAAATTAGCCAGTTTTTGCTCGTTGATTAATGCTTTGTTTGTAATTAAAAGATGAAATTAATACTAATGTTATCTGATTAATACAAGGAAATACTGCAATTTAGACAACAACTCTCCATCAAATCATGCCTACTAGACTGCCTAGTTCTCTCCATTTTTTCAAACCATGTAAATGTTTTAACTTTATCTAAATAATCTCCCAATCCGATTCAGAAAATCCCATTTCTTGTGACTCAGATTTGTTGGTTTCACTGGATTGCTCAAGACTGTTTCGATGCTGCTCATCATCAGGCTTCCATAACCTTGACTTCAATGAAAAAGCCTCCTGAAACCTCTCCTGTCCCACAAAACAACAACTAAGCATTTCTGAAAGATGTTGTTCATGTCAAGCTAAACATTCGTGATGGAGGGTGAGAGTATCCTACCTTGAATGATTGGCGTTCTTGTAATTCATTAGAAAGAGAATGAAGCTCACTGCTGTCCACCGCAATGCAGCTTTCTTCAAGCTTCATCTTATTAAGAAGAGATGGAACAGGAACAGGAGCTGGAACAGTTTCTAGTTCCAATTTCGGAACAGCTGCAACAAAATCATTTAATCTCATTATAATGGAACAAAGTATTACTTTAACTAATCCTTTGATTCCACAACCGAATGCAACTGGTTATGTTAATCTAATGCGGAGACCATTTTAGAAAGAAAAAAAAGGATCGATGGATATATCATACCAACAGAATGAATACCTACCCTTTTGATTCTAATAAGGAGTCATCTAGAGTAGAATCAATGTCCTGAGCTTCATTCTTGCATGCTTGACCCAAGTCACGCTCATTCTCTGTGCTTTGCCCTGAAGATGAACCTAAATGTATATTTTTAATATATCCGACATGGATCAGTTCTTTCTGAATGCAATCTTCATTAACACTTATGTCTGAATCTGTATTGGCTGTGACAGCAGCATTTTGCAACTGAGACAAGTTAAGTTCTTCCTTCGAATTGGTAGGAGATGAAGGGAGCACTTCTTGCATTAGTTCTGTACAGAATTGCCTAACAGTAGCTCCCACAGTCTGCAACTGGTCTTCAACGTATTGGAATGTTTCCTAGCATCAAAATTATGAGATATTAGAAGCATTGAAAAATTTCATTAAGATACAGAAAATAAAGGCGCCAATACCGAACTTCATTTACGCATATAAAAGCATTAAAAGTGATCATATTTTAGCTTTACAAGAGCAAAAGGAGGAATGGTAAACAATACCTGGCAGACCATATCATCCATCTCCAAGCAGATAGCTTCAAACCTCTGATAAATGTTACCAACCCAAACTATGCCTTTAGATTTGCTATCCATATTGAATTGAAACATGGATGACTTAGTTCACTGTTCAGACACAGAAACAGGTTTAATCCACTAGGGTGTTACATTAACTGCAGAATACCCTGGTTCAAGACTTACGTTAGTCAAACTCGACATCCAAGTACAAACAAGGAACGACTAGTCCAAACTTAATTTCCCAGAAACATGCTACAACATCATATTTCCAGCAATGCTTGTGATCATAGTTCAAGTCCACGAAAGCAAATAAAGTTTCAGCAAAAACAGGCTGAAATCACAAAAGCAAAATAATGAACATGTAGACAAGTCCCCAAAATTGTGGTGTAGCAGTCAAAAGCATTGGAAGTAAAATTGTGGTGTAGCAGTCAAAAGCATTGGAAGTTTTTGCTTCGAAAATTTTTACAGGCAATGAAATCTTTTTTATTCCCAGTTTAAGTATCGCAAGTAGGTAAAAGTCTAATAGACAGTCAAATACAGAGGGACTGCTTCAAAGATTTTAAGAACTTAAGAGGAAGGGTGAACCCAACTGTTCAAAGTTGTAAGCATCAATCTGGATTTGACCATCATAACTTCAAAATTTAACCCCAGAATATAATGAGACAAGCAATAAACAAGAAACTTTGATTGTCCATGACCAAATCCAAAAATAAGTCTTCATCACAAGCAGAACAGAGAACATATATATATATAACAAACTTAAGCCAAAGAAAAATAATTTCATAATCTGAAATAATAAATAATGTATAAAAAGAATCATATAATCATTATGCACCAGAGAATTTTAAAGAAAAAGAAAAAACCCAGATGACCAACAAGCAAAAATACCTTTATCAGTAAATTGTTAGATTATTAGATGATTAAAAACAAAACAAAGTTTAGATGATCAATTCAAACAACCTCTGAGACTTCTTACTAAAGTATGAACTAAAACTTGACATGAACTTCAAAAGAAAACTTAACTAAATTATGAAAGAGAAAAAAGAATAAAAATTCTACATTTTTAACAGACTTACAGACTTTTCTGAAGCGTCGAAAGCTACGAAAAATTTGAAGAAGGAAAGATTCTGATTAAACCCTTCTTCAGTTAGTCCAAAACCCCAACTCGTGAAGAACAGAAATAATGTACCAAAAGAAATAGAGCAGAAATAGGTAAAATTTTGTGAAAGGTCGCCATATATGTAATTCTTTAGGATTTAGTCCCCCTATAATGATCTGATCATTTATAAAAAAAATTTCTTTAGGATTTATCCTCTTGTCGATTGGATTATTCATCTTGTGTTGATTCTTTTAGTGTCTACCATAACAACATAAAAACATTTTTAGCCATGAAAATTTTGAAAATAAGATTCCGAAAAATGAAAGATGATTTTCTTTCAATTTAGCTCAATAATTTTTAACCAATTTTTTGATTGATGATTTCCATTTAATGAAAAATCTATGTACACAGTCTCCAACTTTAAGAAATAGTGTCATAATTACATTCCATTTTCAAAGAATTGCGTTCCCAAAACAAAAATTTGATGACTAAAAAGAAAAATTAGAAAGTCAAGCTTTTAGAAACCAATGATTTGAGATTAGAAGAATCAACATCACCACCACCAGCATTTGCTCTTCGAGTAATCATTTCCATGTTCTTATGAAGACTTTGCTTCACCAAATTTTTCATCATTTTCTTCCCTTCTTGAGCCTCCTTTGGATGCAGTGGTGAACCTATAGGAACCCTTCCTGTCTGTGGTCCTGAATGATGTCCCATCTTTGCTTGCCTTTCATCTTTAAACCACTGCAACAATTTCATTGCTCTCTTTTGAGCTAAAAGGCTTCCCATTAAGGACACTTCAACCAGTACAGGAACGATCCCTGCCTTTGACATTTTATCCCTTTGACTCGAGCTTTGATGAGCTAAAATCATGAGAATGTAAGCCGATAATTCTATGCATTTGGGTTTATCCTCCCATGTTAGAATCTCGATCAAGCTTTGCGGTACCATTGAACTATCTTCCATTGCCTTTTTCCCCATTAATGTCACCACCAAATGACCTAACGCTGCAAGCGCTTTCTCTGAAAGTTCTTTGAACGAAGAAGATAGGTTCAAAAGCGTGTGGACGACTCCATTAGATACTAAAGCTCCAGCATTCTCTAACACAGCAGACAGGTTATATAACACACCTAAACAAAGTTCCTTAGTTTCAAAGCTACAAGGTGACTCAAGTATGCCAATCAGAAACTGGAGGATCTCCGGCTTGTTCAGACAGAAGTCCGTATTTGATACAGAAGACAAGGATAATAACAGTTCTGCAAATTCCTGCCTTGTTTGCTCATCTACAACGTTAATATCTTTGGGTAATTTTGATAGTATTCCAGCCTCCAGCATTAAAGCCTTGTTTCTGAAGCAAAGACCAAAACAAATAGGGTTAGGAAACAAAGCACAAAGTGATTTAACTTTTTATCTAAGTTGAAGGTTTGACAAGCAATGAGATCTAAGCCTTAGTTGAATAATAGTAATTTAATGGGCAGAAGAGATCATAAACCAAAAGTGCTCCATTAGTGCGTAGAATAAGACTCGCCATATAGAGAATATAAAATAAAAGATTGTGGGAGGAGAAATGACCAGCCAGTCAAGTAAAATAAAGGTGAAATTCTCACAACATCTACTTTAATTTTCTCATTATCAGTTTTTAAAATTTGAAAGTCTTGATCAAATAGTAACTATTAAGTTTATTAAAATTTGATGCGTCAAATATATTATCGCATGTGAAATGCTATCTCAATTTATTATTTTCATATATTATCCGCAAAAAAAAAGTCAATAAATTTAACCAAATTCAAAAAATATAGTGAATAACAATGATCCAATTAAAAAATAAAGATTAAACCTATAACTTTTTATAAAATATAGTACTAATAGCATAAATTAACTAAATAAATTTAACTGCAATCATTTAGCCTCGTACTAAATCCACTACTTGCATAAAGTAAAGGACTAATAGCAGAGGTTGACCTAAAATAAAACTATATGAATATGAATGTTTAGTTTTTGTAAAGCTTTTTTATGTAGTTGGTAGGCAGGCAGCACAACTCACGGCCTCTGGATTTTCAATAGGATCATTAAAAAATCATTTGCTTAATTACAGAATCAGTGCTTCCAAGTTCCAACTCGTGCCTTGATCTGTAAATCTCATGTCATTTTCAGTGCCATTAATGTTTAAAAAGATATGGCTAAAGTACTGCACATGGCCAAGTCTCGATAACTTAAAAACAGCCTGGAGGGTGGATGAGAAAGGTTTATTCAGGCTGAAAACCAGGGTAATTTATGGTGTCATTAATCTCAGCAAAAGCAAAGCAGCTGAGAATCTGGGCACCTACCACTTGAGGTAACCCTGCCCTTAAAATCTCAAATGATTCGGGCTCCACTCAATACCATTTTCTTTAAACAACAAGAAGAAGCTCCTTATAAACATTTAATTAAATATTTGAAAGCTCACTGTGTCTTACATAATATTAACATACCATTAAATCGGATTCCATGGCATGAATTCAACCCAAAATACAAGAAATGAAGTGAAAATATAGGAAAACTTACGAAGAAGTTCCATTAGCAAGCTGGATCAACGCCTTAATAGCGGCTCCATGGCGACCAACTACCTCAGTAGGCACCATGGAAACAAGCATATGGATAACTCCAAGCTCTGCCATCAATTTCCTTGCCTTAACGTTTTCTTTAGCGAGTTTCTCAATAGCTATAGCAGCCATCTCTTTATCTTCCCAGCTCCCAAAGTGGAGCCTCTTCACAGATTTTTGTAACACCACGGAACCATCCAGCTCGCTCTCTTTCTCCATAACTAGCTGATGATCTTCCTCATCTTTATCATTGTTGTTGTCTTTTGTTCTTAACTTATTTGAATTATCGGACGTTGACGAAGACCCGTATGATTCCTTCCTTACGGCTTTGGATTGCAAAAACCTACGGATTCTAGAAAAGAACTTAAGCTTTCTATAAGAAAGTGACCAAATAGACGAAGACGAAGTAGACATAATTTGAGTTTGGGAGGGAGAAAATTGATAAACTGTTTTAAGGGTAGATTGAAAAAAACTTAAATCAGAGAATATATAAGGATGACTAAGAGACAAAACAGAAGACTTCTCTGTCAGAAAAAAGAACAGTGGAGGCAGCGAGCATGCATCACATGCCGGGGAAACACTGTTGTCTCTTTAACCTTCGGAACCACTGACAGATATTTAACACAACCGATTTCTCTGCTTAATTTGGGTTTATGTAGGAGAAGAGCTAAACACTATCTTAATCATAACTCAAATTTATCATCCCAATTTAAAGGGATTTTTGTTGTATATTTTAAATTTCAACTTGTCAAGTTTATCCCTCTAACTATCTTAACAACTGCTTCCGCCATAACAAGAAATCTAGTGTGATAATGTCTCGGTCACGTATTTAGTTGTCAATCCTATCTTTCACTCTCATTCAAAGCATATTGAGCTTTACTTTCATTTTGTAAGAAATATATTTTACCTACCAACCAATTAGTTGATGCCTTAGCCAAACCATTGTCCAATCAACGATTTCTTGATTTAAAGGTCAAATTGATAGTAGTTCCTCCCATCTGTTTGCAAAGGGTAAAAAGAGAATAGTCAAACACTGTCGATCAATTTCAAACTTAGTCAAACCTATCGTTTGAATTTAAAGGGTCTTTGTTGTATATTTTGACTTTCAACGTAGCATGCTTATCCATGTAATCAATTTCTCTGTACCGTTTGCAATTAATTCTGCATTTCTTTACCATTGCTTCTCAATTTAATATGATGATGTGAGAATTTTACGGTTATTTGGTACATTTTAGGAAGTTTGTTTCGCGTATCAAAATAGCAAAATGAAGGGTGAAAGCAGAAATTTCTTTTAGGGGTCAAAATTAAATTATAATTTTTATTATCATAAATATGTAATTTTATCATTTTAATAGTTTATATTTTTATAATTTTTAAAGTATTAATTCTAAATTTTATTATTTTTAGGAGCTAAAATGTAAAATTTACCTTTATTAATTTAAAATTTTAAAATTTTTAAAGAGTCTGAATGAAATTTTTTCCATTTTAAGGGGTCAGGCCTAGACATGTTCATGAGCCAAGCTACCCGCCCAGGCCCGAAGGTCTGTCCGAAATTTGAGAGAGTTTGGGTAAAAATATTAGGCCCAAAAATAGGTTTGGCCTTGAATGTTCAAGCCCGAGTTCGGCTCAACCTGTTTTAAATTTATAATTTTTTATATTATGTTATTTTTATATATTATGTAATTTAAAATACATAAAAAATAAACATATACTTAATATACAACATTACTCTAATATAAACATTAAAATAATGTTAAGATGATACATAAAAAATTTCAATGAATAAAAATATAAAAAATTATTAAATATTAAAATAAAATAAAATAAATATTTTTAAAAAAATTAAAAAATAATATGGACTAGCCTAAAATGAGCTTGGATTAGTATTTTACAAATATGAACGAGTTTGAATAAAATTTTAGGTCTAAATTTCGAATCAGACCGGGCTTAAACAAACTTAAAATATATTAATATTATGATTAGACCTAACCCTATTCGAACAATGAACACCTCCAATCGAACCTGCCAATCCTTTAACTATACCCCTGCCCTAAATAAAAACCCACAGATATTTTAACAAAGATTAAATTCATACTTTCCAAAAATATATATATACTTTAAATTATAATTTTGATGGCATGTGGAATTCAGGAACGAAGAGCTTTGATGCCCCCAACAAGAACAGCAGATTCATATATTTTAAAATTTAAACAATTTGAAAAAAAAATTGATCAGAAAATCAGATCTGCATCAATGAATTTGATAGTTATATTTTCACATGGTTTTGAAGTTTCAGTATGCATCTAAGCTTGAACGATCCGACAAACTTAAATTATTTTGATTTCATTAGTCATATATGTTTTCTATTTCCTCTATTATGGTCAGGATTTAATTTAATTTAATTAGTTTAGGTTAATTCTGCAGAGGATACCCATGGTTGGAATTGGAGAAATCTAGCAAATCAAGATATGGGCTACAATTGCACATGGTGCCTACAAATTCAAACAAATCTTAAAATACTTACCTAATTTCTCCACATATTAATTTATATAGCGATTTGGATTTTTAGGGGTGATATCAATTTGATTTGGTTAAATTATTTGGATTTTTTAATCGTTCATTATAATTCGATTCGATTTTTAAATTTTTCATATTAATATTTTTAAAAAAAATTTAGACTTATTTTGATAAAATGGGTTTGTTTTCTAACTTTTGAATATTATTTGATAAAATTTCAAAAAAATTATAAATATTTTTTAAATTATTTTCACTATTTTAAATATAAATACTTATTTTTATATCATAAAAATAAAATTAATTATATTTTAAATAAAATAGAATTCGATTCGATTTCAAATAACTATAATTTTTAAATTTACTATTTATAAACAGTCCAAATACCTCAATTCAGATTGATTTTCAATTTTTCTTACTCGATCTTATATAAAGACAAATAAAGTTTTTCTCCTCAAATGAAAATTAAAGAACGTTTTATTTATAAAATGAATTACAAAACTCGTGAATCCAACAAGTGGCTCCAGTGGAAAAAAAGATGATATTCATCCTAGGAGAACTGGGTTCGAGCACCTGTATGAGCAAAATGTGCGTTGTCAAAAACTTAAAAAAGTATGAACAGATACTATCATGTAATCATACAAATATATTAAAAAAATGAATTACAAAACTCGTAAATTAACATTTCTATAGGTCTCAAAATACTTCTATGAATAAAGCATTAAAATAAAATTGTAATCCAAATAATTTCCATATTTATCCAATAGATCAGTGTTTTATCTAAAATAATTAATACCTATAATAATTAATAAAACAATAAAGTTTGCCTACTAAAATAATTTAGCTATAACAATTAATAACATGAATGCGTTATTAATTAGCTAAATTAATAAACTTTATTTAGTTAAATTATTTTAGGTATTAATTATTATTTTATTAATTGTTATGTTGATGGGAATCATCTGCTTTGAGAGAAGCTTTCAAAGTATTGTCTTTTGAGTAATTGACCTGCACTGTCAACAATTAAATATATTGTCTCTGTGTCAAGATTTTATCTCCGACCTTTGCAGAGAATCGTGTACGATTCACGGAGGGGTTGATTTAGTTGGTAGAGATCGATACCTGCTAGACTCAAAATAGGTGTTAGTATTGGGCGTTTGAATAATTATGGAGGTACCCATGTGTGTTGTAGCTCAAACCACCAATCTTGGCCTTATACTACGAAGCTTAATGGTGTTTCTGCTCTTTTTACGATTCTGTTATTAGTTTCTATACTATGCATAAGTTATACATTTAGTCCTTGTATTTTAATCTGATCAATTTTATTGTTATATTTTTTCAAATTTTAAGAATTCAATTGTTAAATATATTTGGTTAGAATTTTGCTACCAGTCTTTGCATTACGTGTAAAATTGTAGATTTAATCCATATTCTTTAATTTATTCATTCTTAGTCCCTATATATTTTTTTATTTTTGAAATTTCGTTAACTAACTTTTTTTGTGAAACAACAATCTGACATAAATTACACATGTCATACTATATATGTCGCATGAGGTCAGAAAAAGTAAAAATAAAGTAATGAATTTAACAACGATAGTTTTGTTAGGATTGAAATTTTCAAAATTTGAAAAGTATAAGGATTAAAAATGAATCAAATTAAAATATAAGGATTAAATCTATAACTTATGTGTTGTATAAAGACTAATAACAAATTTAACCTTATAATTTTTCAATACTTTAACTCAATAATATAACATTAAAAGTTAATTACATTAAGTAAAATCTTAAAACAAAAAGATAATTTATTTGAAATTAATTTTATGTTTGACATATACAAAATTCTAAAGAAAATAAATTTAAACAAAAAAATGAAATAACCTTAGAAAAAATAAAAAGAAGAAGTGAAAAAATAATTTACCTCAAATTAAAAATAAGCATTTCGAATAAATAGAGTTATGTGTCAAAAAATTATAACGTGGAATGATTATTTATTTGCTTTTTTTTTATATAAGGAAGTGAGTTGATTATATATAAAAAAAATTGTGTTTGATGTAATGGTATAACAATATATAATTTTTACCATATAGACATTATCATATAACTTTAATATGTTATTTTTTAAAGGATTGGGCATGTTATATTTTAAAAATCAACCATGTTTAATGTGTTGGTGGAAGACAATTTTGAACATCGAAAGATTACTTATAAATCTAAAATTGGTTTAATTGAGGAGCATCACCGTAGATCCAAAGCCTTTTAACTTAAGAGGCGTATCAACCATGCTTCCTTAGCGGGTTTCTATCTTCTGATTTCAACTTGAATAAGAGTCTTTTTGAATGATCAGTAGTGTAAAAATAATAGTGATAGTGAAATTAAATATTATAATAATATTATAATATAAAATAAAATAAAAATTAAACTCACCGCACTAGATATCTTTACATATAAAAATGTAAGAAGAAATTATTGCATTACTAAAAAGTACTCCAAAAATCTTTTAACAGTTGAATTATTTATGGAAGAGTGTGCGGGGCACAAAGATTTTGCTAGTGCACCACTTAATTAGGCTAATCTCCAAATATTTAGAAACTTTACTGGAAAATGTAAAGAATAAAAGATTGGTGGAATGGCATAATGGGTTGGCGTAGAAATTCCAATGTCAGAATCCACTGAGAAAGTTTCTATTCCAATCTATTCAACCATGTACATCGAATTGTCCCGCATGCCAAACAGGTGCCTTCCAAGTTCCAACCATAGCCGATGGCATTGAATTCCATAAACTTAAAAAGGGGTTGGGTGCTTCTATGAGGTGTGTACCACGTTAATCCCCAAACCCTCTAATCCTCTCTTTTTACAAGATGGTGATTGGGAATTGCAATTTAATTTAATTTTGTTCTATTACACTCAAATATAAGAATACATTTGAACAACTCACTAAATTAAAACAATATTTTTTTAAGAAACCCAATGGTCATCGTCCCTTAAAAGTGATTTTCATGGCTTAATTAAAACTGCTTTCAAAAACAAGGTTTTGTGGTCATGAGCTTGAAAAAGATAGATTGCTTGATTTTTTTAGGAGAAGCAAATATCCAAATAAAAAAGAACAATGGGAAAATTGGTATTTTATTATTATATCCCTTAATTTTTAAAGAATTTATTTCATGTTTTGCGCTCAATGATATAAGTGTTTATCAGTGATTAATTCTATATCGTAGGTGTTTTAAAAAAAAATACACAAATAATCATAAAATGTGCTTCATTTTCATAGACAATAACTATACCTGTTGAAACCCAATTCTGACCGGATCCAAATTTTGGATTAAGCTTTGATTTTAAAATTAAGTTTAAATTGCTTTAATTTTTTTAAAATTTAAATTTGCTTTAAATTTAAATTTAATTAAATTTGAATTAATTTAAAACTTAATATTAAAAAGCCCAAAATAAAAAATAAAAAATCAAGATCCAACTAATGTCCAAAATTACAATGGCCCAATATCCAAAACACCAAATACAAATACAATGGCCCAAACTAGCCCAAATCCTAAGCTACCCTAAGATCAAACCCTAAAACAATCAACTTGCAGTGCTGCTGTCATCCTCAGCCACTCAAGATGTGCCACGTCAGCTCCAACAGTGTTACCAGCTTCAATTTGCTCTGCACCAACAGTCACTGCTACAAGCCACCATAGCCCACTGCCGAGCCGACCTGCAAAAGCAAAGAAAAGACAAGTTTTTAATTACATACAACAATTTAGCATCTTTGTAATTTCTTGTTATAAAACCAGATTCAAACAATTGTAAAAAGGGAGACCCTCTTTGAAATAATACACAATTACGACCTCTTCTCTAAAAAATCAATACAGAAACAAGCATTGAAGTGTTTTATGAACAAAAGCAGAGGCCGTTAGTAATAGTGGGTATCCGAATAATCGCATCAAACATCACAAGTCAGATTCATAGTTTTCAGACTTTGAACCATCAAGTATATTCAATGTATGTCTGTTAATATTTATGAGTTAAATTTTTTTTATTTTATTTGTAAATGTGAATTAATGCATTAAATACTTTGTTCCCCCTTATTTATTCTTTTCATTCCATTTCAAATCATAATAAATGGACTTATTAAAAAATCTTAATGGCATTAATGATAATTAATATTAATAGTGATAATATATATATATAATAATAACTGTAATAATAAGTATTAGTAATAAATGATGTTAATAGTAATTAATAAAAAAAAAATGGATGGACATTCCCCTTTCCGATTTGATTCCACCGGTCAACGTCGAGGACGGAGACCCCTATGGCCGTCGCTGATCGTGCGATCCTTGACGCCGTCGTTGTCGAGAAACAGGGAATATGAAACAGATTTAAACCAAAAATCATAAACAGATTTCAAAATAGAGACTGGGTTTTAAAAACATAAAAATCAAACTTGTTAAAAGAGAACAAAGATCTGGAAATGACAAGCTTTAAACAAACCTTTAAAAAAAAAAAAAGGTAAAAAAAGAAAAAAGGAAAGAACTGTGGCCTTTTGGCTTACCCGATGGCGGCTCGGCGATCGGACGGCATGTGCGAGGGCCGTAGCAGCATCGAAGTATGGAGAGGAGCCCACGGCGGTGGCGCGTGGTCGGTGACGCGCGGTGAACGGTCGGGGATGACTGGACTAGGCGCGGCCGGCCAAGAAAAGGGGATTGAGAGAAAGAGGATGTTTTTTTTTAAAACTAATGAAACAAAATGAATTTTTTGTTAAGTGTTGAAAAATTTATAGCACTTACAAAACTGTGCCGTTTTGAGCACAAGTGATTGGTACCAAAACGGCACCGTTTTGACCTCATGATCCATGGTTTGACCCGATCCGACCAGACCAAGCCTCAGGATCCGCATGTTTTTGAAAAAAGAGATATTTATGTATTTGGTCCTTCCTCATGTTTTAAGTGTTTCAATTTAGTCCTTTTCGTGCTTTTAATTAATATTAGTTTTGCCCAGTAATTTTCATCACTTTTCAATGTAATCCCTTGATCTTTTGAACGCACCAGAGGCTACCACGTTTCACTATTTTGGCTTATTTTGTATTTGATCCCTCTTATTTTTAATCTGTTTTAATTTAGTCCTTAAATCATGTTCTGTTTAATTACAAAATTGCCCCAGGGACTTTTCATGAGTTTTAAATTAGTCCTTGGACTTCAGGATGCCTGTGGGGCTGCCACGTGTCACATTTTTTTTATTTTATTGCCCTAAAGGTCCCTAAACTGTTCATAAATTACATTTTTGCCCCCGAACTTTCAAAAATTCTATTTTGACCCTAAAACTTCCAAAAATTATGTTTTTACCCTAAAACTTCCAAAAATTCCATTTTTGACCCCAAAACTTCCCAAAATTTCATTTTTACCCTCGAATATCCAAAAATTCCGTTTTTGATCCCGATTTTTCTAAAAATTACCATTTTACCACCGGATGTCCAAAAATTCTATTTTTGATCCCCATTTTTTAAAAAAATACCATTTTACCCCCGAATGTCTAAAAATTCTATTTTTGATCGTGATTTTTTCTAAAAATTATCGTTTTACTCTCGAACTTCTAAAATTTTATTTTTAACCCTAAATTTTCCCAAAATTATCATTTTACCCCCGAGTATCCAAAGTCTCATTTTCAACTTCGATTGCTTTATTTTTCTTCCTCATCAATATTTACATTTAATTTTAATTATTATATACTCGTATTTTGCATTTTTTATTTTTATATATCATTTATCTATCCTGCTTCGTGTTATTTAATAATCATTATCAATTGCTCATTCATATTCAACTCATATATTTATTTCCAAAATTGTTTTCATAAAAACTTTAAAATCGAGGCAATATTCTTTTATTTCGAGTTTCGAAATTTTGTGCCTTAACTTGCTAGGTGCAATTTTTCTTCAAATCGAAATAATCGAATACCCTTAATCAAGACAATGTTTTCTTATCTTCGGTTATGAAAATTTGTGCCTTAACTTACTAGGTGCAACCTTTCTTCAAATCGAGATAATCAAACATCCTTCTCCAAAATTTAAAAAATAAAAAAATTTACAAAAGAAAGCTCGTTATTTCTGGGTCTCGAAATATTATGTCCTAACTCACTGGACGTAATTTTTCTTCCTCGATCACTTTGAAATAGCGGGACTTCCAAACAAACTTGATTTTTCTTAAATATAACTCATGCATTTAAGGATCGTATTTTAAACTTTATTCGAGCTTTTAAAGTTTACAAATTAAGACCCGAAAGTAATCAATACGGTACCAATTTTGGGCGTATGAGGGTGCTAATCCTTCCTCATGCGTAACCGACTCCCGAACCCGTTTTCTGGATTTCGAAGACCCACATATTTTTCAAAACGTATTTAAAACGTTTTGTGGTGATCCAATCACACCCAAATAAAAGATTAGTGGCGACTCCCATTTTCTAAACATTTTTCCAAAGTTTTAAAATATTTTCGAAACACGTCGTTTTCCATAAAAGGATGGTTTCGACAATATCCTCCAAACCTTTTAACATTTTATCATAATTAAAATAAGTAAAAAAATAATATTTCATCTTTTGAGGTATTTTATTATTAAAAATTCACAATATTTAGAGATTGTATCTCTCTATCTCTGCCTTACCCATCAATAGTTTGGATACCAAAAAAAAAAAATTACAGTATTTCATGAAAAAACTATATCTAATTTAGTTAGCATCATAAATAAAAAAAATAAACTTAGTTTGGACTGGAACGGTGATTAAAATTTTTATCAGACATTCATTTGGTACAAATTTAAACTATATTACCCTAATTTTCTACCTTTAATATTGTATAATAAAGATAGACTTTTAATTATCTATTTCTATGTTTCTTTAATTAATTTCATGTATATATGTATATGTAATAAATTGGTCCTGCATAAAAATCCATCTCTTTCCAAGATTGAACAAAATCAGATATAAAAACTGAAGAACATAGACGTCGATTTTCACGTGGTGCCACATGAGAATATTAGCTAAATCTATGGAGGAATGGACCCATTGCCCACCCACAGAAGCTAAGAGTAAGAGGTAATGTGCACAAGCAACGATGGGCAATAGCATTAGGCAAGGAATAGGATAGACTTCAAATTGTTAAATTATTACAAGGCTTGACAAATGGAAAGTGCAAAAGCCACTTCTTATAAAGCTTCAACACCTTTTTGCAAGATTTCAATTTGTTTCCTGTTGCTTTTTCTTTAACATTCTCACGATGCAGCTATGAAATGTGAAGCAATTTCATCTTTGCGTTAATCCAACACAGTGGCCGGAGACCTTCAAGTCAGCAAAAGATAAAAAGAGATATGGTAGGATTATATTGGTAATATATATATTCTTTCATCCATAAATTGTTATTAAATAATTTAAGCTTCGGTTTTGTTAAACTTTTTACGTGTTTTGATTATTTTGCTCAATATCAACTTATATCGATATATATTTGACTTATATCGTTTCCTACAAAATTTTTATTTTAAATAATTTTTAATTTTTGTCTTAATTTTTTTTTACTTTTTATAATTGCATTAAGAACAAAATATAATCATTAATTTATGTTGTTTAATATTTTTAATTTAAACATAAATAAAATATGTGATTGAAGTATATTTTTATGTAATAAATATATTTTTAATTTGAAAATAGCATTGTTTATCTAAAATAGTTGTTAAGTCTACAAGTTAATATATTTGCAAATAACAAATTATGAGCAGAAGTGTCTGCAAAAGTGGACACTTTTGCAAAAATTGTGACAAGCACAATAAAAATAAGGGACAATAAAGTTGTTTACACAGTTTGATTTCTTTACATCTGCAAAATTTAGCATAGTCAGATGAATTTACTATTCTTGAAGCAAATACAACATCTTAGTTTTAACATAGCCCAATGAAAAATCTTTACTTTTATATCTCAAAGACTAAATCTCTCACTACTAAATTCTTCCCCCGAAAACTTAACTCGTAAAACCAATCACAAACAAGATTTATGATATGTATGCACTTTCACAAATACCAAAACCTTACTTGAATAGATAGGTGCTCTCAATCAATTAGTTTAATAATCTATACAAGTCTCTCGATTATATAAAGTTTTCGAGACTTGATAACATAATAAAAATCAATTACAATCCCTTCTAAGCAGTAACTATATTAGCTAAATACAATATAATACTCAATAACCAAAGTAAAATGGACTGTTGGTAAAGAAGTTTTCAAGTTCCGATTCGATTCAACTTTCCTGATCCAAAGAATTCGACATATACGATTCGATCCTTCAAATATGTTTCTTCACATGAATTAATCTTCATTGATAGATTTGAATCATTCTACGATATCAACACAACCCAAAAGTTTGATTCAATAATTTGTTAATCTTCCAAATATTACAAGTTATTATTTTGTTAGAATGGTGAAGACCCATGAGACATTGCAGCAATTTCAAATATTTCAACAAAGAAATACACAAATACTCATATGTATTAATATAAAAAAATAAAACAATACGCTAATGACTTTTATATGAGGTGAAGTAGGAATAGTTTGGCAAGAGTATGGTTGTGTGTGGTATGATTCAATTTTTTTGGGATTTTTTAAGTCGTATGTAATAATACGGTCTGATTCAATTCTCAATATTTTTATATTATTTTGGGTTTGAAGTTTTCGACTTTATTTGACAAAACGAGTTTTATTTTATAGTTTTTGAATATTATTTTTTGAAAAAATTTCAAATTATTTTCATAAATATTTTTTAAAAAAATAATTAAATAAATAAATAATAATCAATAATATTTTTTAAATATTTTTATATAGCATTTTAAAATTATTTTTATCATTTTAAATATAAAATATCTATTTTTACCTTATATAAAATTTAAATTAATTAAAAATTAAATTCGATTAATTTGATAATTTGTGAATGAAAATCATCTAAAACACCAAAATTGAGATCGATTTTTGGGTTTTTCAGAAAAAAAATTCTCTGCATTAGGCTAGAGTGTAGATAATAGTAAATCCAAAGTGTTTGTAGGCCTATGGTTTTGGGTTGTTGGTTTGGCTGCCCATTAACTTTGTGTGGCAAGTAGTTGAAAGGCTCGTTGCTTTTACAGGTGCTGCCTTTGAGTATTTGGATCCATTGGGGCTTTATCCTATGTGAGAGGGATTTAACACCTTATATGGTGTTGACTGTTGAAGCCTTTCATCGGTTTTAATAATTGGGAATGGAGATGGGGCTACTTTCATAAGATTTTTGTCACGAGGGAGGGTGCATCATCCTTTCCAGATATTCAAGAATGAATCTACAGAAGAAGATGGAGAAGTTCTATGTTGTTTTCCGTTGGGAAGAAACCTAGCACCTACCACTCAACTCATTCAAGGAGTGTGCATCGTTGGTTATTGGAGTTAAGGGGAACATGTACAAGTCATTCAAATATGAGAGTGATGTAAGAGGTTTGAAAACTCAAATATTACAGTTCTTTCCTCCTCTATGCAGAATCCCACTTGTCAAGAACAAGGTACACGAGTTCTATGCTAATTTTTACAAGACAATAACTGATAATGATGATGAGCACTATATAAAAGGCCTGTGTGCATGACCATTGCTTCTCCTTCAACGCCATTGACATCAACAAGTTCTTACACCATAGAGGAGAAGATAATGATGATAATTTGTTCTAAACTATTTTAATCTTACTGCACAACTAACAATGTCAGGACCACATGGCTTGAAGGTTAAGACTTCATGAATTCTAAATTGGAACCAAATGATGCCGCCCTTCAAGCAATTATAACCAGGAACTGGTTTCCATCTAAACAAAGCATGTGTGCTAACAAATGGGTGGCTGCTGATCTATTGTATAAGGTAGCATCTTTCATTCTAGTATAAACCTAGAACAAGAGGCATATGTTATTGTTTCCCTTACATCCCAAATCATGTTGCAATAACAGGACTTAATGCAGGAAAGAGAAGTCCTTGAACCACCATAGCCTGTATTGAAGTATTCTTACAAGTGGAATAGAGGGAAACATGCAACTACTAGTTTGGATCCTGATCATGAAGATTCTAAAGCTAAGGAGGAATAAGCAAGGGCGGCAGCAGGGGGTTCCAAAATTGAAAATTTGGCCCTCTAAAAGTTATAATTTTTTAAATTGATAAATGATAAAATTACACTCTGTCCTCTAAAAAAATAATAAAATTTTAATTTAATCCTTTATAAATAATAAATATATAAATTATTAAAAAGATAAAATTATATTTTAACTCTCATAAAATTGTTACTGTCACTAAATATAAATGCTAAGCAAGCATTTATTGCTTTCATTGTTAGGAACTTGGTTTTAGAACAATTACTTTGTAAACAAATTGTTTCATGCTTAGTTTGTCACTAAAAGGAAAAGTCTTAGTGAGGAGAGTGATGTTAATTATTTTATTGAAACTAGGTTGCAACTGGTGAGTGGGTTGTATTGGAAAATATGGACATCATTTATATATATAATAAGAAAATTACATATTGTTTACTATCATAAACGGTTAACCCAGATTAAAAGTGATCTAATTTCATTAAGACTTATTGAGCTTCAATTATTAAATAAAATATGGGTCAAATATGTGTAGATACTCTAGTAACTAATTTCTAATTGATGATGAGCTGGTTAAAAATTAAGTTTAATGAGCAAAAGTTATATATTAGAGTTATGGTCTTCAAAATTACACCTATATAATCTTCAGGAAATAGATAGTCACTTTCTCTAAAATATTTGTGTGTTAATTTGATAGATCAAACCCACAAAATTTGAAGATACCGATGAATTCAAGTACGCTTTCGCATTTAATTTTGTTCTTGATCTCATTTATCCTTTCGGATACTCTGAAAGATATAAGAGTTACAAATTTTAGGGTTTCACTACTAAGGTTTTTGTTAACACGGATAATGTTCATTCTTTGACAATGTCGAAGAACCTCAAAGTTAAACAACAAACTCTACAACCTCAAGAACCAATGTCATTAAGAAGGTCCACTAGAGAAAGAGTTATAATGGTTTTAGTGGCATATTTTGACTTTAAGTTATATTAGATGGATGTCAAAATTGTGTTTCTCAATGGAAACATTGATGAGACGACTTATATGGTGCAACCAGAAAACTTTGTATTCAGTGATGCAAAGTCAATGGTTCACAAATTAAAGAAATTCATCTATGGAATTATGTAACCCTCTCGTTAATAGTATTACAAATTCCACTAAGTGATTATCTCATTTTGTTTAGAGATGAATTTGATTGATAATTGTATATACCACAAGTTCTGTGGGAGTAAGGTTCCATTTTTTTGTTTATAAAGCATATTGGAACAAACTCAATAATTACAGCTTACTAAATGACTACCTCCCAAGATTTTTATGAGCATATTGCTCATATGGGTATAATGTCATTTCAGGACATTCTGTTTTAGTAAGAGTTTGTAAATGATTTTTTTATTATAGGCACATGTTTCAGTTATTTTAGTTTACGAATATTAATGACATTTTTTACAGAAATAAATTTTATTTAGTTTATTAACATTCTAATTTTGATAAAATTTGATCTCACTAAAATTAAAAAGACTAATTGAAAAGAAACTTATTTAGATTACATTGTATGTAATTTGTTACGTATTCATACTCTACCTATATCATTTTTTATGATATACTTAACGAAATTCACTTCAATTTTAATTAATAGACGTTTTGGTCATAATTAACGAAAGTGCCCAACTTTTGAAGTTATTGTTTATTGGCAAGTTACATATATAGATACAATTTTATTTTACAATCATGGGCTCATTGTCTAGACAAAAGATTATATTTATAAATTATATGAGATTTTGTCTTAAAATTTGTCGGTTGGTAGCCTACCCTTTATCGAAAGCTGACCAAATCTATCATTTTTTACTTTGATTGATAAATACAACTGCCAAGAATTCATTATAATCTTGATGTTAAGAAGAAAAACTTTAGCAAATTCAATTCTAAACCTTATTTTATTTCAATATATCAAATCAATTGATGGAATTAAAATAGTTAAAAAAATAATAAAAGAATATTTAAACATATCATATAATAAGTGATATATCAATTTATATTTAATACATTTTAAAGTGTATATAATTATATATATACTAGTTTATATATCCATGTGATGCATAAGTTAATAATGTTTGTCAATGTAATGTAAATTTAATCTTAACATGAAAAATCGATAATATATATTATTAGTAAATAAAATATATGTTTTATTATCAAGTTTTTGAATATATTGGTATGATGATATGGTAATATCTGTTTATATTTTTTTAATATTTTGACAACGCACACATACCTTGCACACACAGGTGTTCGAATCCGAGACTCCTAAAATAAATATCATCATCTTTTCCACTCGTTAAGTTCTAATTAATATTATAATTAATTATATTAATAAATTATTATTTTGAATAATGTTACTTTGTATTAATTATATAATACGTTGAATATGTTAAATGTTTTAATTATGATATTTTTATGTAATACAGTTGTATTTATTTATTATTGAAAAATAACTTAAAACAAAACAGACTGTCATAATTGGAAACTAAAATACTACCTAGACAATGAACTATTTTTTCCTAAAAAGAACAATTTTTACCTCAGCCTAATTAATGGACTTTATCATTTGAAACGACAGAAACACCATCAGCAGTTCATCCCCAAAAATTTTCTTTCCAATTTCAAACTGTCTCTGTTCTTGGGATCTGAATCGTTCTCCGGTGACTTGAAAATCTCATTTCTTGTCTTAAATTTTGTCAAAATCAAAGTGAACCACACGAGGTTACAACGTCACAAACTGTTGGTTGATGTTGTGACGAGAGATATTCCATGTCATGACAAGGACTTTATTTTTAGTAAAATTTGATCATTTGTTACCTATTTCATATCAAACCAAACCAATAGCCTATTGGTGCATATGTGCGCACTAAAACCTTGACAAAAGCAATCCAAAACATCCATTTAACCATTCTCAAGATCATTCAAGCCATTACACATCAATTGAACACTTTGCTAAAGCTTAATAACTTATAAAATCATCAACTATTCAAACATTTGATACCACTCAATTGCATCATCTAACTCAACCATTTCATTCACAATTTATTTATTCATATACTTCAACTATAGGTAAACATGTTACCAATATGCACATTTATATACATAACCTATAACCATTCACATTCAAACATTGTTTAAGGTCCAAAATCATCTTCATTCAAGATAGACACATACACATTAGAATGCCTATATACATGCCACATTAACCAAGTCCAAAATGATTAAAAGACTATTAAATCAAAGGTTGAATAGTGTGTGCTCTAAAGCGATCTGATCGACGCCTTCCGTAAAATGACGACTGCAGAAACAAAAAACGAAATAGAGCAAACATATCGAATGCTTAGCAAGTCCATACGAAATTTACTTAACTTACCTTAACATTTCAACAATTCATACAATTGTAATAGATTGATATTTAACATGGCATCTTTGGCAACCATACACTTTCGTAAGCATTTCAACAAATATATCAAATGATTTAGTTCAATTACAATTCATAATCTCATAATACAATCATATAAACATTTAACATTCCATCATATGACATATACCAACTAGTTCATTTCAATTTATAACATATGCATATAATCTCATTCATATATATATTTTCATTCCAACCATTTCGTCTTCATATGGTACCATTTTGATTTCTATATTTCGCTCAGAGAACTAAAGTAAATTGAAATCGGATACTCGGGACTAATCTGATTACATATGCTGGCATTATCGGGCGGCTAACACTAGCTTCTGATCAGGGTTGCTAACACTAGCTTGGTTCAATGCTGCTAACACTAGCTTCATAGAATCTGCAACAAATGTTGGACCTTGAGCCATCGAATTAATCTCTGATCACAACACCCATTTTCTTTTTGAAACTCTAATGACATGTCATTCATATCCCAATCGTTTACTAAGTTTACAAGGGCTTTAATACCATTTTCGTATCAGTTCAATCTCTCTATAACAGTTTATACATATCATATAATCCATATCATCATATCCTTACCATTCTCTACATCATATAAATTCATAGTTGTCGCATAATTCATACTTTACGATTTAATCCTTTAGAAGCAAAAATCACTAAAATTACACATATATATAAATTATAAGTTTAATCATACGATTCAAACAAAATATAAAAGACCATAGTAAATTCCATATGAACTTACCTGAGAAAACAACAACAAACAAGCCGTCATGGGCTAATCTATAATTTCTCATTTTCTTCAATTATCTTTCGATTGATTCAAATCTCAATCTATAATAATTTATTTCAATTTATTAATTCTAAATATATTTAAACAGCCTATTATAACTTTCAAATTTGAGCTTCGATTTCAAAACCGATCTCAAATTCATCATTCTACAGCCCTATAATATCTATAATTACAAAAATTTCATATCAATTTCAAAATATTCACACTTTAGTCCTTATATTCAAAACTAACAATTTTCACTTTACGAACTAGTCCTTTTTCATATCTAAGCTTAAAATCTAACTATTTAACACTAAAAATTTAAGCATTCATCAATGGCATCATTTATAGACTTTAACAGTTTAAGAAATTAACGCACAAGCTCTCGGAATTTCAAAAACATAAAAATAATAATAATAAAAATTGAATGGTCGAATGGTTTGGAACCTAAAAATGGCTTCTTAGGTTTCTTAGCTACGGTGAAGATGAAGGAAATAAAAGATTACATCTTTTATTTTAACCTTTTATATTATAATTATAAGTTAATTAGTCAACATTAACCTAATTAATCTTTAATTAATTACCTTAAGCATGATTAACAAATATTGGTGGAGTATAATTTTCATCCACCACCGATTGACCAATTTGGTGAAATTTCTAACAATTAAAAATCTATAATGATTAAACTTTTATCACTTTTACAATTTAATCTTTGTATTTTGATTAATTATCTAAACTGCAAAATTAAACTTTATACTAACCTCGTAAATATTTTAATATTTATGAACTCGCTCATCGAAAATGGGGTTTCGAAACCATCGTTTCTGACACTATTGACTTTCGGGTCGAAATGCTTTTGAATCGATTGTTTATATGTTTAAATCGATTACCATGTTGGAATATTGCTATTTTGAATCAATTGTTTATATGTTTAAATCAATTGTTATAGTGGAATACTACTTATTCTTTTGAATCGATTTTTTATATGTTTAAATCGATTGTTATGTTGAAATATTGCTTCTTTTGAATCAATTGTTTATATGTTTAAATCGATTGTTATGTTGGAATACTGCTTTTTTTTGAATCAATTGTTTATATATTTAAATCAATTGTTACGTAGCACATCTAATTTTAACTTGGTCCCCTCAAAATTAACATCTGGGCTCCACCATTGATAGTTTATATAAGGCATTGAGAAGATTCACAATAATTAATTTACATATTTATCATAATATATATTTACCATAATTAGTTAATATATATCACAAATAGAGGTGTTCATGAGCCGAATCTAAGCATGATATTAACATATTTTATGCTTGTCCAAACCCGGCCAGCCCCGAAATCTAGGCTTAAAATTTTATCCAAACCCGCTTATATTTGTAAAAGATTAACCTAAACCCATTTTAGGCCCGCTCATATTAATTTTCTATTTTTTTAAAATATTATTATTATTTTTTTATATTTAATAATTTTATAAAAAAATTTATTTATTGAAAATTTTTATATAATAATCTTAATAATTTTTTAATGTTTACATTAGAGCAGTATTATATATTTATTACAAATTTATTTTTTAATATGTTTTAAATTACATTAATATATAAAAATAACATAATATAAAATATTATAAACTTAAAAAAGGTCGAGCTGGGTTCAGGCATTGAATGTTCAAGTCTGAGCTCGACTCACATTTTAAATAAGCCTAATTTTTTTACTCAGGCCCATTTTCGGGCCTAATATTTTTACCCAAACCCTCCTAAATTTCTATTGGATCTTCTGACTTGGGCGGATAGCGCGACCCATGAATAAGTCTAATCACAAATAATTAATACATTTATCATAATTAATGTAAAATCATTATAATTAGTTATTATATTTATTGTAATTAATTTTCCTAGTATAAATTCACCACAATTAGTTAACATTTATCATAATTAATGTGAATTCACTCTAATTAGTTATTATATTTATTGTAATTAATTTTATAATATAAATTCACCATAATTAGTTTATATATAATTATCATAAGGGATAAATCTCAAAATTATACATGAACTTTGATTTAATGTATAATTGTATACATGAGCTTTAATTTGGTGCAATTATACACGTGAAACTCTAATTGTGTTTCAAATATATACTTGAAACTTTAATTTTGATTTAATCATACGCATTTAAAGAAACAAATACATCAATTTATTTGTATATTGAATAAATATAATTATTCATGTATACAATATATAAACATAAAATAATATTATATCAATAATTGTGTTAATAATTTACAATAATTGGATCAAATCAAAATTTCATGTATAAAATTGCATAAAATCAAAATTCATGTATACAGTTGCACATTAAACCATAGTTCATGTATAGTTTTAATATTTATCCCTTATCATAATTAATTAATATAGACTAATAAGATTTTGGTTTTATTAGTAAAAGTTAGAGCTTTTAAATCTATGAGTATTTAAATTTAAATCTCATCATGTGTAATTATCATATGTGAATTTTGATTTGATAAGTCGTCGAATTATATTATTTTTGTAAACTTAAAAAAAAACATTTTTCAAATAAATAAGTTAATATACATTAGATAATTATTTAATATACCGTTTATGTATTTTTTGTAGACTTCATAAACGAATTAAGGGTATGAAAGATGTCAAGTTTATTTATATATTTAAAACATTTGGTACACTGATCATGTACTTTTTTTAATTTCACAAACAAAATTAAAAAAAATTGTCATATTTCTCATTTTATTTATTTAATATTTTATTATACCTTATTAAGACACTTATCATTTTTTTCATTTATTTATCTAGTTTAAAAATAGTGTATTAATGACCTGATTGTCAAAAGTGTTCATCGTCTCAAATGTATTTTGGATTTGAGTTGCGTTAATCATGTTTGTTGTTCGAGTTTTACTCTGTTATTATAATTTTAAAAAAAATAATGTATCAAATATTTTTCATATTTAATTTGTTTATCATATAAAATACTTGTCAATTTGTAACATATAGTGCAGAAACAATTTTCCATTTAAATTAAAAAGAAAAAAAGAAAAAGAAAAACAGCAACGCAGATTATACTGTTCGAAAAAAAACAAAAACCTCACCAACCATGCCACCCCCTTATAAAAAAGCCAAAGTTGGTGCTCTGCACATAAACCTAAGTCCAGTTCGAAACCGTCTCTCACACCAGCTTTCGTCTTTCAGCAATGGCCGCCACCACTACAACCACTTCCTTTAAAGCCGCACTCCTTTCTACACCGGCGATATCTTCATCGACCAAATCAACCGTCCTCAAACCACGCTTTACATCATCATCGTCCTCATGGTATTCGCCGATTCCAAAATCACTGATAGCTCATCATGTCTCTGCAAAGAAAAACGCCATCGTCGCCAAGATGGGGACAGCCCCTTCGCCAGTTTCTGATACGACATCGCTTGACTTCCGTACCTCCGTTTTCCAGAAAGAAAAGATCTCTCTTGCCGGTCACGACGAGGTTAACTGACCCCCTAATTAAGTCATTTCATTTCATTCTTTTTTTTTTTTTTGCATTTGCTTTTCAGTTCCTTTTGCTGATTAATTTCATATATATATTGATGGATTTGGGTATTTGGCAGTGCATTGTGAGAGGAGGACGGCATTTGTTCCCTTTGCTGGATGATGCTTTTAAGGGAATCAAACAGATTGGTGTTATTGGTTGGGGTTCTCAGGTTATTAATTTACAACATTTCTCCTTTTCTTTTCCCTGTAAATAAAAGCAAAAGGGAAACCTTTTTCCCCACCATTTCGTAATTATGAAGATCAAAATCATGCTTTTCAATTTTCATCGACCACGAAAGTCTTTTTAAGTTTTTATTTTGCAAATGTTCATTAATCGTATATACGAATATTACATTCCCTTAACTAAAATGTGGTTTAAAATATGGTTTTAGGGGCCAGCTCAAGCACAGAATCTGAGGGATTCTCTTGCAGAGGCAAAATCTGATATTGTTGTGAAGGCAAGTTCAAATTCTCTTGTCCTTGTTTAAGAAGAAGAAAGAAAATCGTACTCACTGCATTCTATATTGCATTCATTGATTTGACTAAATGTACTGTTACTTGATGATGATTACAGATTGGGTTGAGGAAAGGCTCTCGCTCCTTTGCTGAAGCCCGTGCTGCAGGATTCACTGAAGAGAATGGAACTCTGGGGAACATATGGGAAACTGTTGCTGGAAGCGATCTCGTGTTATTGTTGATCTCTGATTCAGCACAGGTTGCTAAGCTCCTCGCATGTTTTCTATTTCTGCATTTTAAAAGATTGGCCATTGGTTATGGTTAGCAATGGCTGATTGTATAAGCTGCATGCCCATAGCAGACATCTTTCTGATGCCAATATATGACTCACATGAAAATTGTTTCCAAGTATATTAGACTGATTTGTGATGACTTGGAAATGCTTAGACTTATATGCACTATGATTCATAAGCTCTCTGCACTTTTTGGTTTGTTCTTATGAAGCTTTATTTTCTGAATTATGTTATCTAGGCGGATAATTATGAAAAGGTCTTCTCCCACATGAAGCCAAATAGCATCCTTGGGCTTTCCCATGGATTTCTTCTTGGCCATTTACAATCTTCAGGGCTTGATTTTCCTAAGAACATCAGTGTAATTGCTGTCTGCCCGAAGGGAATGGGACCTTCTGTGAGGAGACTTTATGTTCAGGGAAAAGAGATAAATGGTGCTGGAATTAATGCTAGTTTTGCTGTCCATCAGGTTGATTATCTCTTGATCATATATTCAACTAATTAGTCTGAATGAATGTCAAAACTAAACCTTTTCAAAAAAGCATGCTTAAATGACAATGTCTAATTTGGAGCAGGATGTTGATGGTAGAGCTACAGATGTGGCCTTGGGATGGTCGGTTGCCCTTGGCTCTCCTTTTACATTCGCAACCACATTAGAGCAGGAATACAAAAGTGACATTTTTGGGGAGAGAGGTGAGCTGAGTTGTTTGTGTTATTTTGTCAACCATGCTTGTTTTTCTTCTTTTGTTTTAAAAAAATGCTTAAAGCGTATTGTTTCTTCTTTCTGTAGGCATCTTGCTAGGTGCTGTTCATGGGGTTGTTGAATGCTTGTTTAGAAGGTATGTGGAGGATGGAATGAGTGAGGAATTGGCTTACAAAAACACTGTTGAGTGCATAACAGGAATTGTGTCAAAGACCATTTCAACAAAGGTGATCTATGTTGCTTGATATGCTCTGTCCTCTCTTTGGAATTCTTACTTATGGATCCCTGTTGCCAATTTCTGTGTTTGTTTCTGTAGGGTATGTTAGCTGTATACAACTCATTGTCCGAGGAAGGTAAAAAGCGATTTGAGGCCGCTTACAGTGCCTCATATTATCCTTGCATGGAAATCCTATATGAGTGTTACGAAGATGTTGCAAGTGGAAGCGAGATTCGCAGTGTTGTTTTGGCTGGGCGTCGGTTTTATGTATGTTTATAACACCGTGTTTGTCAGTTTGCTTGTTATAGATCCTTATTCCATGAATCTTTCATAGCTTAAAGTTGGTTCTCAGCTAAGAAAAATCTTGCTTGATGGCTGACTAAGAATTGTTTACAGGAAAAGGAGGGTCTACCTGCCTTTCCTATGGGTAAAATTGATCAGACACGGATGTGGAAAGTTGGTGAGTGTGTCCGAGCAACTAGAGCGGAAGATGATTTAGGTCCCCTGTGCCCATTCACTTCTGGGGTTTTTGTGGCGCTAATGATGGCTCAGGTAATCAAATTCATTTTTAATTTTTGACAATGATAATTAGATGTACTACTGGGCTCTGTGACAAATTAAATCACTTGAAGAATTTTGCTTTGTTTTCCTTCTCTTCTCATCCTTTTGAACGTTTAAAATCAGATCGAGGTCTTGAGAAAGAAGGGCCACTCTTACTCAGAAATCATCAATGAGAGTTTGATTGAAGCTGTTGATTCCTTGAACCCCTTCATGCATGCTCGAGGAGTTTCTTTCATGGTTGATAACTGTTCCACAACTGCACGATTGGGATCAAGAAAATGGGCTCCACGTTTTGATTACAACCTTACTCAACAAGCATTCGTAGCAGTGGATTCAGGTGCTCCCATCAACCAGGACCTGATTAGCAACTTCTTATCTGATCCTGTTCATGAAGCTATCGAAGTCTGTGCAAAGCTGAGACCTACTGTTGATATATCAGTGCCCCCAGATGCAGATTTTGTTCGTCCTGAATTGCGCCAATCTAATTAGAGAGGAAGGGTGAATATTTTCTCATGGACGAGGCTATTTTGCAGTAAAATCTTTATTAGTTTTGCTACATGAGAGGAGGAGGATAAGTTTTTATGGCCGTCTTAGTTTATGTTTTTATGACTTAGTTTATGTTTGGTTTAAAACAATTATGTAAGGTGAACTTCTTAAGATCCATGAGTTGCTTATCTGCAAATGGTATGCTTGGCCTAGCCAGTTCAGTATTTGATATTTGGTGGCATGGTAAAACATAATGCCAAAACGCGGTATTGGCAGCCTTTGTGCGTAGGTTTAGCGATGCACTGAATAAAACAACTCATGCACAAGCATGATTTTGATACGGTGGCGACCTTGACAGATTGAGAGAGTAGGAAAAGAAGAGAAAAGAGAGATTGAAGTAGATAAAATAGCAAAAATTTCATTCCATAACAAAAGGCTTAACCGATTTCCTACTGCATACAATGTTTTAAGGCTGAGAAAAGAGAGGTTGAAGTGCAGAAAATAGCAAAAATTACTCCTGGGGTTGAACAGATCCTTTTCCTCAAGGATCAAATGAGTTGGCCAAGCTAGGACACTCTACCTTCGACTGATTCATAGATACCATGAGAGATGACATAGCCTAAGTATTCAATCTTGGAGGAAGCAAATTGACACTTGTTGAGCTTAGCAAACAGATGATGACTCCTCAAAAGTTGAAACACTTCCTTAATCTGTAACAGATGGTCTGATCAGGATTGAGTATACACTAAGATGTCATTAAAGAAAACGAGCATAGGCTTCCTCAAGAGTGGCTTGAATAATGAATTCATCAGTGCCTGAAAATTGGATGTAGCATTTGTGAGTCCAAAAGGTATGACCAGGAACTCATAATGCCCCTCATGGGTTTTGAATGTTATCTTATGAATGTCTGACTCACTCATTCTAATCTGATGATATCCTGATTTGAGATCCAACTTGGAAAAATATACTGTTTGACCTAACTCATCCAACAGTTCCTCAATCACAAGAATTGGAAACTTGTCCTTGATGGTCAATTGATTCAATTGCCTATAGTCCACACATAACCTCCAGCTGCCATTTTTTTACCATCACCATAAGGGAAGAAAATGCACTATTACTGTCTCTAATGATTCTAGCTTGCAACATCTCTTGAATAAGCTTCTCCATCTCACTTTTTTGCATGGTAGGCTACTTGTAGGGCACTCCAATTTATAAGTTTTCAAATTTGGATCCATGTTGCCTGATCAATGAGGCACTCCAAGATCCACTCTCGGTGAAGTTGGCTGAGCTTCCTTTGGAGGGAAGCCAAGGGGAGGGCCACCCAAGATGCCCTTCCCTTCGTCTGGTGACTGCTCAGCAGATGCGGAACCAATCACTTTGCCTAAATATTGCTCAAATAAACCCTGTAGCTCCACCTTGAGTTCACTGCGAAATTCATCCTTTAATTCCTTGAAGCGACCATCCAAATGTTTGTCCCATTGAGAAAAATCAGTCTGAAGCTTGGCCATCTCTTGCTGTAGATGGGTGACCTCTTTCTGCAAATGAGTTGAGATTCCTTCTCCGACCATCGAGGATTGTCGAGCTTTGATACCCTTGATATGATGGCGACCTTGACAGATGGAGAGAGTAGGAAAAGAAAAGGGAGGTTGAAGAAGAGAAAACAACAAATATTTCATTCCATAACAGAAGGCCTAATTGATTCCCTATTGCATACAATGTTTTAATGTTGAAAGATTAGTTGCAACTGAATTGAAATTCAGTCAGTTGTTACCTCAACTGCCCCATTTCACTTAACTAAACGCCCCTACCCTCGATAATAAAACGCATCGGATTACTAACCTTAAAACGCAACGTATACAGAACTGTATAACTAAAGCTTAAAACATAAAACGCAGCGTATAACCAACGGTAATAATAGAATTATAAACAGCCCATGACAGATTCTAGAACAAACTGTTTGATCTGTTGAACATATGCTGTCTTTCCTGCCCCTCAGCCAGCTTGCAAACAAATCCAGAGGGATTCAACATTTTCAGTAGGATTAATTTAATTTCAAATTTTATTTTTAATGGGACGAAATTATGATTTATCTCGTATCAATGATGGAATATTTTGAAAGAATTTTAAATAGATGTGTTTATCAATTGTGTTCGGATCAGATTTAAGTATGATATTAATTTATTTTATGCTTGCTTAACTTTAATTCAATGGTTTATTTAAGTTCATTTTTGATACTGTCTATATTATTTTCTAAAATTTTATACTTATTTTATTTATTAAAGTAACTAAACTCTTTATAATTTACTTACATAATAGTATTATATGTTAATATAGATTTAATTTTTATGTATTATGAATTAAATAATATGATATAAAACGTATAAAAGGGATTAAATCGTATCAACTTTTAGATGCTTAGTCCAAATCTAATATTTTAAAAAAAAAATTAATTTTTTTACATAATCACAATTTCAATATTTTTATGCCAACTACCCTCACACAATAAGGTCTTTCTCTAAAATACTTGGACTTCGTAGGCTACATGAAAAGATCCAGTTTAGATTTTCAGTTTTCGCTTAGACAATTTCACCGAAGAATCGCTTCTGAGCCGCGATGGAGTTAGCCCCCCAGCCTTGACATCTGGATGGCCTTTGAGTTCAGTGTATGTAAAAAGCAGATAGAGACAGGATAACTATTAAAAAGAGGGCAACCATTTCATCCATGCACTTGGCAACAATTCTGTCCTTTTGACACAACAGATCCCCATGGAATTTATATTTGAAAGCAATTGTAGCTATGCTTTAATTACCTGCTGAGATAGTAGTGATCACTTTTGGACTGGACCCTCTATCGTCTACCGCTAATTATGTTTTCCACTTTTCATCCAATTCCTTTCTTCTTTTCTGGGATAAGTGGTTGGTTTCCGACAGCACCGAATAATAGCATTGATACTTCAACACATGACCAATCTCTTTCCATTTTTAAAGAGATGAAACCAGTTTATCCAATTGACTTTATTTCTGAATAAATTCCAACTTCAACTTAATTTTATATTTCTTTTTTTAAGGAAATTTCATCAATTACCAACAAAAGAAGAAGGAAGACATTTCTTCTTATCCTATAATTTCCACTTAAATTGTTGAATTTTGTAGATCAATTATATGTAACCGATAAGATTAGAATAGTTCCAGGCTTTTTACTTACAAGTCTCATGAATCAGGCATCAACCCTTTGTCTGAAGAATATTTGCCATTCTCCGACCAATCTTAGCCCTCCAATTTACATCTCGCTCATGATCAAAGATATATGATGATGATTCCGTTTATCAATTTTTCCAGTCATTTCATATTTTGATTAATTAAATTGGATATGGGTGATCTCATCCCTGGTTGATTTTGTACCATTAACATACTCATTAAATCCGTGTAAACATATCTTTGTATTAAGAGTTGGTTTCTTTATTCAATTAGATAAATTAATCTTTATACGTTAAAACAAAAAATAAATCGATTATTTTTATTGTTAAAACTTAATGTAATTGACGAAATAACTAAAGAATTACATGTGACGTGTCATAAGTGACTTATACTAACATTTATGGATCAATTTTTAATAATAAAAGTGAATAAAATTTTAACTATATTGCTTCTTTATATAAGGTACAATGATTAATTTATCTATTTTTTGAAAATAAAATAAAATACAATTTGAATAGAAACCTGCGAATGATGATTGAATTATTGCACATTTGTCCGAATTATAATTTCAACACGCAATTTGAAAATACTAATCCCTTATCTACATCTAAAAGATATTACAGATTGCAAGGTATGATTAAATTAAAAATTAAGAAAAATAATACAAAATTGATTTTCTACACATTTTTAAATAAATACCCACCATATAATTAATAGTAACGTCAGAAGACCAATTAATCAAAAACCATCCTGTATTTACATTGATCTGTAATTCACACAATTTTTCTTTTAATATTTGTTGAAACTTCTGCCGAAAAAAGAGAAAAAGGAAGAGAGAACAGATAAGAATTACTAGTAGTGAAAATCAATAAGGTTGAAGTTGAGCAGCCGAGCAGCTTATTCGCCTCCGCTTCATTGGAAAAACTTGCCGGAAACCTCCACCATTGGTGGCGGCAACATGCAACTCGTCCAACACCATCCCTTCCACCTCAAACTGTTGCACCACACTAGACCCATCATATAAACACCCTTCTTGGAACCCACCAAGACCAGGTGGTTTGGCCTTCCGGCGGCCAGCCCCAACGGGGACGTTCCGTAGAGCTCCACCTGCTGTCCAGTACCTTTGGCAACCTTTACAGAAATGTCTAGGCTGGTTAACGTTGTAGTTATTGAAGTAACAAAATTTGGTCTCCATGCTTCTGCATCTAGGGCAAGGTATGATCTTGTCTGGCCTCTTATCAACTGTCGGATGATCGGCTTTGTTAAGCTCTTCTTTTACTTGTCTTCCATGCAACGTAATTGTTGCTCCAAATAGCTTGATCCCTTGCCCAGATTCTTGGGTATCCATTATTACCATTTAGATCAACAAACAGATATGATCAGACAAAAAGAGAGAGAGAGAGAGAGAGACAACGGACGAAAGATCAGGTAAGAGAGTTTTTTTGGTTTGGGGTTAAAGGGTGTTTGAGACTAGTCTTATATATATATATGTGTGTGTGTGTGTGTGTGTGTGAAAGAAAGAAAGAAAAGGTAAAGAAAAAGTGAATGGAATTGAAGGTGAATGGCATTGGCATGTGAAGGAATGGAGTGGCCGCCAACGCCAAGAACCAGGTAGGCGGCGTAGAATAGCTAGCTGATGGTGAGCTTTTTCTCCACATCATCACTATTACTAACATTTAAAACTAAAAATCCTTTTCCAGAAGTGGGTCCCAATCCAGGTAGGTTTGCTTACAAAGTGTCAAATTGATAAAATACAAATTAATTAAGAGATAAAATTTTGCTTCTTTAATGCTTCACTTGTTTGCGGTTCATATTGTAACTTTTTTTTTTGGTAAAATGATTATAGAGTTATTTTCTGCTAAATTTTTTATTTGTTTTTATTGTTAAAATTAGTGTGATAAACGAAATAATCAAAAAAATAACACGTGATATGTCATGTGTATCTTATGCTAATGTACAAGGACTACTTTTTAACAGTAAAAATGGATAAAAATTTTTATAAAAGAATCAGTTTGTTCTTTGATCTAACGTGAAAAGATTAATTTATCTATTTTTAAGTAGGGAACAAAATACAATCTGATTTCTAATATAAAAATCTCCATGGCATTTTCATATTTTTTCATATTGATCATCAAGTGAATTATTATTATTTTATTTAATAATAATTTAACTCCCACCAAATCAAGTTATAGAAAACCTTGTTTTAAGTCAGACACTGAGAAATATAATAATAGGTTTTAATTTTCTAAAATATTCTTATTACTGTTCAAAAGGAATACATATGTATTTATATAAGCTAAAACCTTCATCCATCTTTACCCCAAACAGAAAACTTCACCCACCTTCTTTTTTATTCTAGACTACTTTAAATTGATCTCTTTTCTTAGATTTTATATATATTTGCCCAAAGAAAAAAAAAAAACTACTTTGCTAAAGAAAGGGGAAAAATGAATTCCATCACTAATTGCGACACATTGATGCATGAAATGATGGGTCAAGTTAAGAACTTGGTTCTCTTAAAGAGTTTCCTTTTAACTTTATTTTTTTTTCACTATGAGTTGGCGACAAGTGTGCCAAAATTTGATTCCAAAAAAATATTTAATGGTAATTAAAATTCTTTTTGAAAAGAAAAAAAAAAACCCTCATATATATATAATTGTTAGGAAATTCAGCAATCCTTCATATTAAAAAACACTCTATTTTAGTCATATTAAAAGCTTGAAAAATGAAAGTTACTTTTTGTTGCTTCATTAAATTATTTAGTTTCTTGTCCAATCAGATTCCACCAGTGACATTAAAATAAAAATAATAAGTTTACAAAAAAAAAAAAAAAAGAAGACAAAAGAAAAGATTTTTAGAATTAAATTTATATGAAAAAAATGGTTTTTCTTATATGAGTTCTTAAATTTAAATAATGAAGTATGGAATAATTGCAATTCCTTTATCTTTTTGCCTTTTAGGTTTCAATGGATTTTCATAAGATTGCAAATATTTGGTGATGTGGGATGATTTTTAATTTTTCTTTTGATAAAGGAATCTTTGGTTAATTTAATTAATGTCAAAGCAGCCTCATTTATGTCACCTTTTGGAATTATGTAAATTAGACAAGGAAGCCTTTACTTTTCTTCTAGTTGGAAAAAGATTCACTTTTTCTTTAGGGATGCTTTTGAACTCTCTTTTTTCAGATAAAAGAAAAGGAAAAATAAAGAATTCTTAAAGATCAAAGAGAAAAAGATAATCTTTATATGGCATCATTAGTCTATTAAGGCACGAGCTCATTGCTCCTTTTCTTTTTCTTTTTTTTATTTCTTTGGTTTGATTAGTACAAAGGAGATGTGTAATCAAGTTTCTTAACATATTTTTCTTTTAATAAAGATAAATATACTTTTTGATATTTAAATTTAAATTTAATATTTAATTTTTTTTTTGAATTACAATAACAAAACTAGAACAATAAACGCGACTAGCGTGACTCGAACTCAAGCCACATTTGGAACAGTGAACACCTTTGACCATCAAACCATCACATGAGGTTCATATTTAATTTCCATCTCACATTTTATTATATTTTGTAACATCATTAAAATGAGATGATGTGAACCGGGTCATAGCTCGCGCATAAATGCCAATGATCAAGACGTACAAAATAGCCTAATGCGATCCTTTGAGTAAATCGGGCTTACTTAATTACAAACGTTGGCCAATTCTTGGAATATTCTTGAAGACTTATTTACTTGAGCCCTGTTGAGTCAGTAAACACTTTAATAAATTGTAGTTACTAGGTTAATTTGAGTTCTAACGATAAGATAATATATAGAGTTTAAATTCCTTAGGACTTTATCTTGTAGATAAGCTTAAATCTGTACTTGATGTAATTCAATCTATAATAATGAATGTAAGGAGAACTCTACTATAAATAAAAGCATTCTTGAGCATTCTTTCCTTTCTAGCTTATTTCATTTAATAACTTTTTAACATCAATACTTTAGAGAATTCTTTAAGATTTTTAATTTTTGGGGGTTCAAATTGACTTAGGTGAAGTCTTAGCCTGTGCTATTTGATATTAGAGCCAAGTTTGTTTAAGGTATAAAATTGAGATGTACTGATTTGAGAGCACTTATTCTTATTCATTGAAAAATGTTTCTTATGAATGCATGGAGTGCAAAAACAAGTGTGTGACTAGAACTTTTTTCCCCTAAGTTTTCAATGGAGAACTTAGAGAAGAGTGATCTAGCTCTTAAGTTCAAAAGTGAGGAGTTTAATTTGGAGAGTGTTAGATGTTGTAATCACTTATGGTACATGTTGCTAAAATAGTAAATTATCTTGTTGGGTAAGACCTCACAAATATAAGAAAATTGAATTGCGTAAACATATTATGTGTTAAGTGTTTTTCAGCCTTGTTCATCACCAGTACTTAAAACAGTTGACATTGCCCTTAAGCTCTGCTTTTGGAACTGCTTGTATTTGCTTGAAAGTAGCATTTCAAAACTTTCAATGTACAAGAAGTAGAGTGACTTTTGTTAAGCAAGCACCAAAATTCCATTGATAGAACACTTTCTATCTTCCCCTTTGTTCATCTGGTTGGCCATCTTTCAACAAAACTTGGGTCTAGTGAAGGAGAGATGAAAACAATTACATTGACAAATTTTTTTGTAATTTTATAAAAATTTAAATATTTATTTAAATGAACTATATATAATTTTGTTTTTATATATTTTATATTTTTAGTGTGTCTGGTGACAATATAAGTACATTCATTGATGATGTAGCTTGTGTGCCACATGTAACAATTTGATTGGTCATATTATTTTATTTTAATGGTGTTACAAAATGAACTAAAATAAGTGACGGAAACCAAAAATCAGGTATCATTTTAAATATTGAAGTCAAATTAGGTATCGAAAATTGTATTTATCCTTTTAATAAGCATGAATGAAATTAAAAATTTAGGGTTGATTTAAATGTCCTTGAAAAAAAATAATATTATGATATTGTTTATGATAACCAATGATGTCTTGGTAGTGTTGGCAAAGGTTGAGGTATTAGGACTTTAAGCATCTAGATTTGAGTCTCAATACGTGCAAGTTTCATATATAGGTTTTCTCCAACTTATTCTTGGTTTAAATCCCACCATATGTGGGTCCTGTTTGGATATATTTTAATTTTCAATATTTTGTGTTTTATATTACTTTGATTCTAATTAGAAGTGTTTATAGATTCGGGGTCGGGTTTAAGTACGATATTAGCATATTTTATGCTTATCTAAGCTCGATTTAGCCCGAAATACGAGCTTAAAATTTTGCTCAAACCCATTTATATTTGTAAAAGATTAATTCAAGCCCATTTTAGGCCCACCCATATATTTTTAAAATTTTTTAAAAATATATTTATTTTATGTTATTTTAATTTTTAATAATTGAATACATTTTTTATATAGTTATATTAACTTTATTTTAATGTTTACAAAATATAAAACATTATAAATTTAAAACGGGTCGAGTCGAGATCGAATCTTGAATGTTCAAGTCCGAACCCGACTTATATTTTAAACGGGCTTAATTTTTTTGGTCAAGCTCATTTTTTGAACCTAATATTTTTTTCAAACCCTCATAAATTTTGAGTGAATCTTCGGGCCTAAACGGGTAATCCGATCTATGAAAGATATAATTCTAACACACATTAATTATAATTTATACTGTATTTATAAATTTACCATAATTATAATTATACTTGTAAATTATTATAAGAATATTGTTTAGCATAAGATTACTTGAATAATATGTTGCTTGTCGTGGCTCTTGATTGTATCAATTTGCTTTAACAAAAATAAACAAACAAACAGTTTTATTTCCACTTCTTTATTGCTTTATTTAATCACTAAAACTTATATATTTTTCCTTAAAACTTAAGAAAAGCAAATCTATAGACTAAAATATAATAGCAGAAAGTTGTTGAATAAGATAGTATAAAGCTAATGTGTGGGTGCATGTATTTTCAATCTTTTGTGGTGAGCGAAATACAGTACATTTCTTAACACGTGGTAGCACTAGCCAAGTTAAAGCCCCGCGAAACAATGGCTCCAAGAAAAGAATGACGAAGCAGGAAAATTGTTTTAGGAATTGTAATTTTTAATAATTTATATATTTATAAATTTTAAAAAAAATAAATTAAATTTTTATTATTTTTAAGAGAAGTTATTAATTTTAAATTTTAATTTTTTAAAGGATTTAAATAAATAATTTTTCATTTTAGAAGGCGAGATTTTAGTTCCTTAAATACGTAACTGATTTAACCTCCTCCTAGTAAGAAATGGACATTGATTGGCTTAGTTGGTTTGAAAGCCAAAACTTTTTGTTCTGGCCAACTTTAGTTTAGCACAATTAAACAACATTTAAGCTATATTATTTATTTATTTATTTTTATTTTTAACATAAAAGTATTTTTTTTGATATCTTAATATTTATTTAGTTATTCGTATTTGATATTCAAAATTTTTCTTCCCTCTAACTGATTAAAAATTTGATTTGATAAATTGATATAGACAAGTCGCAAAAGACACATGCATAACCTGTGTTTATAAAAGTGTGTATGAACTTTTTTTTCCTTTCTTTGACCAATTGAAAAAGAGAGAGCATAAAGTATTCTATCATCTTTTGCCAAGTTTGCAATAATAAAGGTATAGAAGAAGGAAAAAGGTTAAAAAGGGAGGAAATGATATAAATTATTGTTTGGATAATTACAGTTGGTATATGAATGAAAAATGTTTGACTATGTGAATTTTGTTTGACTTGTTGGTAATACTATTGGAATTATTCGTGTAACATAGATAAATAAATGTTTAAATTTTAGAAAAAAAAATTTAGAAGGGTTGAAATTAAATTGTAATTTTTACGATAGTAAAAATATAATTTTTAAATAATTAAATCAAAATTTTATCATTTTGAAGAGGGGCAAAATACAATTTTATTTTTACTATTTTAAAAATTTTAAAAAGACTTGAATGAAAAATTTTCCATTTTAGAGATGACCAAAATGTTTGGATTCACCCTGCAAATAAACCCACCAAGTAGTAAAATAAAACTCTCGTAATGTTGATAGTAGAACTAAAATGTGCTGATCTCTATCTTCAATGGAGAGTGTTGTTGTTTTAAATAGACCATTCAGTAGATAAACTTCACCCTCAATCATCTTCATGATAGTCGGCATTAGAATCTCAAACCTATCCCTTAGATAATGTTCTGCTTCTTCTAAAATATCTCCATACACACCATGTCTGCAAAAAGAAAAAACTCCATACATACCCTTTTAAAAAGGATAGATTAAATTCCATATTTTTGAACTCTAAACGATTGAGTTTCATGTATGGATAAATCCTATATTTTATTTATTACAACTAAATGAGGAAATAATTCAAAATAAACACAAGTTGAAATTGTCAACATATGATTGGCATTCTCAATGTAACACTTGTTCTAACAATCTTTTCCTTGTTGGCATTTTTAAGCAATTTAAGACACAAGTGAAACTTAGCATGGAAGTCCATTCTCAGGCCCTTGGATATGATAAGTTTAATCTTCTTCTAGCCCAATAACACGATCCAAATGCAAGCAACTTAGAGTCAAGTTAAATATATTAGTCCAACCATAGGTTTTCAAAGTTATTAAAAACATCAATTGATTTGTAACGAGTTTTTGGATCGAATTTGAGTATTTCTAAGTTAATTTGTTTACATATGATCAAAAATCTTTCTCTTAATTTTGAAACACATTTTAAATCACTTGATTTCGAGCCCAAGAGATCAAGATTGTTTTAGTGAAGATTGTGCAAGAAAATTTTTTTGGACGAGATTTTTATTAGATTTACGAGTTTCAGGCTTTTAATTAGTTTTTAATTCATATTGCGTTCAATTTTAGTGTTTAATTTTGATTATATATGAATCTAATAATGTTTTTACAAAATTTATAATTTTAGGGCTTTATTTATTACGTATTTTAGAACTTCGATTTTTTTATTTAAGTTTTCTTTTCGGCCTAATCTACTATTATTGGCCCATTTTGAACAATATTTTTAAGTCCAAGTCTTTTATTTTATTTGTAAAGATTCAATCCATGCCATCTTCCTATAGGTTGGTCGAATTCCCCTTTGCAAGTTAAGTTTAATATTTATTTTTTATCTTGTTAGGTTAAGTTTGGCGTACAAGTAACTCAAGCCCAACAAGGGATTATGTGTTGTTTTCACCTATAGTGATACATGTATGGATAGCTTGAAATTTATTAAATTTGATTCATCGAATGTGTACATTTTTAAGTTTGGAGAATCAGTCAACTTGCGATGACTTTTTGAATCGGATCTAAGCTTTTTTGGGCTGATACGTTTTAATGGTGTTCGAAGATCTATCTCTTATCTTCGAAACACATTTTGAATAACTCAATTTTAATTTTGAGAACTCAATTTATGACCATTTTACTTAATACTGCACAAGTAGAATTTCTGGATGGAACTATTACAAAAATTACAAGTTTAGGGCTTTTAATTCGAGTTCAAATCATATTGAGTTCGATTTTTAATTGTATTTATTAGTTTTTATTATTTTATTATTTATTTAATCCAAATTTTTGGATATTTTAAAGTATTTTAAGTTATTTAGGAGTTTTATATTTCTTAGTAAAAAAAAAGTCTAGTTTACAAATTTTAAGTATTTTAAGTGTAACACCCTTATACCCGATTTATACGTATAAACCCAATATAGGAGCATTACATTACAGTACGGCACAGAAAGTCGAGTAACAGAATTTTTTTTTTAAAAAAATCGATGTCTTTAAAGGCCATTCAAATCGAAATATCATATATTAATCATTTCATTTTCATAATTCATAACATTCGAGATAACATTTTTTCCACTCATTAGGGATTCACACAGATACTATTGTACATGCCATTTCCTAAAAAAAATACCTATATTTGGAGTCCACCAAAGGATGATGTGATGTGATGAGAGGTCCCTGAACTCGACTTTTCTCTTTGTTACTTTGTACCTACGCGTTAAAATAAGTGCGTTAAGCCGGTGAAGGCTTAGTAAGCACTACAAGAATAATAGATGACTATTTATTTATTACTTAATTTTATCAAATATTTCAATACTCATGCGTATAAAATTTCTAACCTTTCTTGCATATAACATTTAACTTACCTTAATGCCACCATAACACACATTCATTCTCATATACCAACTTACCTCAATGGTAGATATTACATTTTCATCCTTTTTTCACAACTTAGTCCTTTCAGCCACATTAGTTCACTTAATTATCAGCATTTAATTACACATACACATATGGTACTTATCTTTCATGTATTCATCATTTCACTTACCTCAATGTCATAATTTGCACATTTTTTCACTTTTCACAATCTAGCCATCATAGCTTTCTTAACCATAGCTCACTTATCTTATTTATCCACTTGGCCCATAGTAGACTTTTATAGAACCTATCGGATAAACGGAACAAACAGAGAGTACCGAAGTACTGAACAGAGAGCACATAAGTGCTGGGCAACAGAGAGCACACAAAGTGCTAAACAGAGAGTACACAAAGTACTGAGCACAGAAAGTGCTAATCAGAGAGCACACGAAGTGCTAATCAGAGAGCACACACAGTGCTAATAACAGAGAGCACGAGACGTGCTAAACAGAGAGCACACACAGTGCTAATCAGAGAGCGCGCTAGTGTTCCTTAATGGCATGCCACTAATATCACAACGGTTCTAATTCGTCTACATGGGCATAATCTCATTTAACATCATTATCCACAACTTACACATCATATATACATTTTTCTTCACATATACATAATCATATATTTCTCACCTTTATTTTCTCAAATAAATTCATAATTTCACCAATTAATCACACAATCAATCTTTATAATTAACCACATAATATTTCACACATATATTTTTCTCACATATTCATCATTATATACCTCTTACTTTTATTTTCACATTAATTTTCAAAGCTGTCCACTTGCGTCACAGTCACTAAATTATTTATATCTCGAGCTAAAGAATTCGAAATTAATATCAGCTTGATGTTTCTGAAACTATACTCAATCATCTTTTTACCATAAAATTTACAGAATTTTTACTTTAGCCAATTTGTACAGTAAATTCTTTCAATTTACCCCTTCTCTGCTGTCTGTCAGTTTCGACCTTTCTTCACTAAAAATTATCTATATTTTAGTACAGAGATCCAATAATGTTCTAGTCTGTTTATTTTGAAAATAGATTCATTAAGTATTCAACCATATAAATTTCAGACTCTAATGATTTTTCTACATTTTTCTACAATTTTTCAAAGTCAGAACAGGGGAACTCGTATCTGCTCTGACCTTGTTACACAAAATCAGTTATAACTCAGAATATACAGATCCATTTAATTCACTGTTTCTTCCATATGAAACTACACTCAATAAGCTTTAATTAAATATATAATTCAACCCTTAAATCCATATACACAATTTTTAGTGCATTTTCAAATTTAACCCTCTGATTCTGTCCAATCTGTTTCAATGAAAACATTTTCTTTCTCATGTTTTATTACACTAATCTCACTTAATCATCTTTATAACACCTAATTAAACAACAATTTCCATGCTAACAACTCAAATATATTATGAAGAATAGGCTATAAACTAAAATTCTTGTAGTATTTACAACAAAAGGCTGATTTCCTTCTCTTTTCACTCTTTGCTCTTCTCTTTTCCTTTCTCTTCAATTTGATCCTTGCCTCTCTTCTCTTTCTCTTCAATTTCACATAAACACATATAAGCTATAAGCTCTAATTCAATATTTTTCATGCTAAATAACAGTAAAATACATGTATATCATGAGAATTTAACCATCTCTTACCTTAATCCTTGAATTCAAAATTTTCTCATTTTAGTCCCTATGCTCTCTAACACCTCAAAATGAATTCTATAAGAAGTTTGAGGTGTATACTAACTCTCTTTTATGGCTTTCTTTCAGAAATTCCAAAGAAAATGGAAGGTTTTGGAGTTTGGAAAGCTTAAAAATGGTGGAAGGACCTATTTGGAATAAAAGCAAAAGTTGGATGGAAGAGAGAATGACATGAACGGTTGAACAATGAAAAGAGCTGATATTTTTGACTTTTAATTGATTTTTCTCTCTCTCAAATTCTCTAGACTTTTCTTCAAAAATATCTCACTTAATAAAAATGGTAAAATTGCACTTTTAGTCCTTAAGCCTTCCAACTTTACACTTTGGCCCAAAACTTTGCCTCCAAAAATATCTTTCACCAAATTACTCTCTTGCCCCTCCTTAATCAATCTAATTCCCATGATGACTCATAATTCAATTTAGATAAATTACTATTTAGTCCTCCATATTTTCTCTCCTTTACTATTTAATCCTTGATTTCTCCAAACCTTTCTAAATTCAACCATATATTCCAATTCTCAATTGTACTCTATCACTGTTCCAAATCCGATTCAAGCACGCGGATGTTACATTAAGTTATTTAGGAGTTTTTAAGTTTTTATTAGTTTACAAATTTTTGGATATGGGGGTTGGGGCGGAACTAAATTGAATATTTTTACAATAGTAATGATGCAATTTCATCATTTTAATAGTCTATGTCTTTATAATTTTTAAAAGATTAAATCAAATTTGTATCATTTTTGGGGGATAAAGTGCAATTTTATCATTACTAATTTAAACTTTTATAAATTATAAAGGGCTTAAATGGAATATTTTCCATTTTAGGAGGACCCAAGGTCCTGCCAACCCTTCCTTGGCTCTGTTACTACCTATATAAAAGCTTCTTTATTATTCATTAGAGATACAATTATTTCCATTAATAAAGTTTTCAATTCTAAGAGTTAGCTTCTTTATGAAAGATTTCTTTCTTGTGATTTTTAGAAGCAATTTTTTTTCGATTTTCTTCAAGGAGTCATGGAAATTCGTTCTTCATCCTTCAATTTGCCAATGAATTATTTCTTGGAGGGTTGGTTAAAGCTATTAATTGAGTTTGTTAGGGTTTATACTTCAAAGGGTTCACTTGGACAATTATCCATCTATCCATCATACTCATCGTTTTATTCGATCCATCTTTCACTTTTTTGTTCTATTCTTTCTTTCTTTTTTTTATTATTTTGAATATTAGTCCATTCTATTCAAAATTTCATCCTTTTGCACTATTAAAATTGGTGTAGCTGACAGAATAATCATACAGTGACATGTGACGTGTTAGGTGTACTTTATATTTATGTAAATTGACCAATTTTTAATAGTAGAAATGGATGAAAATTTTACCAGAATGACTAATTTATTTTTTGATCTAATATACAAAGACGAATTTATCTATTTTTTGAATAAAAAATTAAAATACAATTTAATTCTTAATACAAAAGCTTTCAAGATACTTTTATTTCCGTCACACAAACCTTCTCAATTATTTATATATAGAGAGAGAGATTAGAAGTAACATTAATTACCCCCAAGCCAAACCTATTGAATCGTCTCAGCCTTTAGCAGAATCCTAAAAGCCAATGAGTCAGAAAGTAGAGCTCATGCTTGGCCAATTCTTGGACAGCTTTGAGAAATAAAATAAAATAAATGTGCATAAAAAAGCAAAATAGGGTTGTGGCAGTGGAAAAGAACATGAAAACCATAAAGTAAACTGGATGCAGTCCAAAATTTCAATGGGAGCTTGTCTCCTTAGGTTGGGGATTTCAAAAGCTCAAGTGATTCGAGCCAATATTGTGATCCTCGACAACTCAAAGTTATCATACTTCAAATATACTGAAACAGCGAGTCTATAGGTTATATTTCATCCAATTTTTTTATTACTATGTTTTTTTTATTACATATATTCACGGACAACATTTGTTCTATAAGTATAAAAAAAATCATCGAAATAAACAATTTTATTTTCATGTCAGAGGCGACGGAAGGGAAACGAGCATTGAAAAAGGTGCGGCGTCGAGAAGAAGATCCGCCGGATGTGGGGGACCAAAGAGTACAAAGTGGAGGTGGTTTTCTTTCGTTTAAAGCTGCTCTCACGAGTGGAAATTTGAATGATGAAGACAATGAGGACAATGAGAATGATGATTTCATTTTGAATGAGGGTGATATCATCATGTCTAATATTGATGGAATGATAGACATCCGCTTCCCTGAAAGAGTACATACTTTGGTCCTGAAAAGTATGTCTAAGTCGGTGATAATTAAAATATTAGGTCGAAAAATTGGATTTAACACGTTGTGTAGTAAACTTCATGCAATTTGGAAACCTAATCGTACGTTTCAATTGATGGATCTTAATAATGATTATTATATGGTGAAATTTCAAGCGAAGGCGGATTATGAGAAGACAGTAGCGGAAAGGCCATGGGTGGTTTATGGCCAATACTTGATTGTTCAACCTTGGTCACCATCTTTTAGTACGCAGGAGGAATATCCAATGTAGGTGATGGTATGGGTAAGACTACCAAATTTTTCGGGAGCATGGTATAAAAGGTGTTTGCTCGAATCAATAGGAAATACCATTGGGCAGGTGGTGAAAGTGGATGATAACACTGAAAATGGTATTAGAGGAAGATTTGCACGTATGGCTGTGAGTGTTAATCTTCGAAGGCCTTTAATATCGAAATTGAGAATTGAGGGGGAAATTCAAAGAGTAGAATACGAAAACCTTCCTAATGTATGTTATGGATGTGGCCGATTTGGTCATGATAAGAAGGGATGCCCAAGTCTGAACATACAAAAGGATACAGAGGAGAATAATGAAGAAAATAGAGAACAACCAGAAGCATCGGTGGTAAAACAACCAACAGCGGCGGAGCTGGATAGAAAGGCGATATCGAAAAACTATGGTGAGTGGATGACTGTAACACGAAATTGCAGGAGGCAATCACGAAGGAATCTTGATGAAATTAAGGAACAGACAACGACGAAAACAAGATCAAGATTTACGATGATTGTAAATTCTATTTATGAGGAGGAAGATTCCACGCGTTTGCCAGTTATGAGAAGTGTCGACGTTCAAAAAAGGGATGAGAAGTTAAGTGGGTTGAGGAATATTGGGGGAATATTGGGAAGAGTTAATGGATCTAAGCCCAAAATTAGGAAGCACCAATCCGAAAAAGATGCAGTAGGCTTAGCTAATTTGGGGTTGAGGAAAAAATGGGCTTCTAAAGGTATGGTGATAAGAGAAGGGAATAAAGGCAATGATAAGGGTACAGTAAATTTAAAGCAGATAGTTTTAAGTGGAGCATCAAAAAAGGGGAAAGAAATACTTGATAGTTCAAAGCATTCGGTGGTGATTTTGGATGAGTTTGACATGGCTTCGAAGAAGGTTAACTCTTCGGGGTATAATGATTCCTTGGCTGAACGTTTGGTAGTAGGCGAGGGTTCAACCTCAAAGCCTCCGGATATTGTGGATACGGGTATAGGTGATATGGGAAGTCCCATGATTTCTGTTGGTGCGATGGTAAATGCAATGGCATCCGCAATTGATATGGCAGTGGATGGTTGTAACTCTGATAGTGATAGCAGTCTGAGAGGAGTTAAAGAAAAGGATGATGGTGATTGTGTTTAGCGGAATAATTGGAGGTAGGTGTATTTCAATATAGTTATTTATGGATACAAAAATTTTTATTTGGAATTACCAAGGATGTGCACATCCGAGGTTTTATAGATATTTGAAAGAATACATAAGGGAATTTAATTTGAATATGCTTGCGTTGTTAGAAACTCGTGTTAGCGGGTTGAAGGTAGATTGGGTAGTTAGGAAAACTGGGTTTGAGTTCTCCCATCGTATTGAAGCGTGAGGTTATTCGGGTAGGATTTGGTTGCTTTGGAATGAACCGTTTATGGTTGAAATTTTGTCGAATAATTCACAATTTTTACATGTAAAGGTTAAGGATATGGGTCAAATTGATTCATTTTACTTGACTGTAGTTTATAGGAGTCCTCGTCAGCAAATTAGGAGAGGTTTATGGGAATTGTTAGGGGATATTGCAGGGGGATGGTCCAACCATGGATATTAGCGGGTGATTGGAATGCAATTCTGTCTGAAGATGAATATGAGGGTCCTCGTCTTCATGTGAATCACAGTTGTTTGAGATTTCAGGATTTTTTATTTGATTATGCTTTAGCAGATATGGGGTTTATAGGACCAAAATTTACATGGCAACTGGGAATTACATTGGAGAGACTCGATAAGGCTTTATGTAATTTAAAATGGACTGAAAGATTTTCGAATGCTCGGGTCAGGCACTTACACAGGCTTAAATCAGACCACAGACCTCTATTGATTGAATTTATGGAGAACAACCATAAACACAAATTGAAGTAGTTTCGATTTTTTGAAGGATGGTTGACAAATGAAACTTTCAAGAAGATGGTGAGTGATTCATGGTCGAACAGTGCTTCTATTGGAGAAAATATTATGAATTTTTCAAAAGATGCTAAGGTGTGGAATCAAGAAGAGTTTGGGAACATTTCAATGAGGAAGCGCAGATTGGTAGGTCGCCTTAAAGGGGTACAGAGGGCAATGGATAGGAAACCAACAAAAAATCTTCGAAAATTGGAAGTGAAACTTAACTGTGATTTGGAGCGAGTACTGGACTTGGAGGAAATGCTTTGGAAACAACGATCGAGAAGTGACTGGATGGAAAATGGAGATCGTAATACGAGATATTTTCACAGGTGTGCTGATGCTAGAAAGAAGCGCACTAGAATTACAGGTTTAAAAATAAACAGTAAGGAGTGGTGCTTTGATGAGAATCAATTAAAAGATGAAGCTATATGTTTTTTCCATGATTTGTATTCAATGGAGGGTATCGATGGTAAGAGGTTACCTGATTATGGGTACTTTGGAACATTACCGGTTGCTATTAAGGGGGCCTTGACCTCAAGAGTTACTAAAGATGAAGTAAAGGCGGCTTTAAATTCTATGGCTCCATTAAAAGCTCCCGGAAAGGATGGGTTACTTGCGAAATTTTACCAAAGCCAATGGGATGTTGTTGGAGACTCGGTTTATAAAATGGTGTTGGAAGCTTTCGAAGGGAAGCCTTTGGACCCAATGATTAACAATACGGTATTGATCCTTATCCCAAAAGTGGACAAACCGAAAACTTTGAGTCAATATAGACCGATTAGTCTTTGTTCTGTGGCGTATAAGATTATAACCAAAACACTTGTGAGGAGACTAAAATTTGTAATGCCTATCATGGTGGCTCCAAATCAGGTGAGTTTTGTGACTGGAAGATCTATTATTGAGAATGTATTGGCAATACAAAAAGTGATTCACTCGATGAGATTGGATAGAAGGAAACCTCAGTGGATGGCCATCAAAGTCGATTTTGAGCAAGCATATGACGGAATAAGATGGGATTTTCTTGAGGAAACTTTGAGGTATGCAGGTCTACCACTTCAATTAATTTCTGTGATTATGAATTGTATTACGGGGTCATCAATGCAGTCTCATGGAATGATGAGTATACGAACGAGTTTCGATCATCAAGAGGGGTTCGACAAGGTGATCCCTTATCACCATACCTCTTTGTTTTAGGCATGGAAAGGCTTGGACACTGTATTAAACAAGCTGTTGAAGGAGCGTGGAAGGCGATACGATTAGCGGAAGGTGAACCGAGCATTTCACATCTATTTTTTGCTGACGACTTGGTTCTGTTTTGTGAGGCAAACATAAATCAAGCTAATATGGTGAATGAAATTTTACAAAAATTCAGAAGATGTTCGGGACACAGAGTGAACAATTCCAAATCTTAAGTATTTTTTTCCACAGCAGTTAATAATGTGGTGGCTACCCAAATAACTAATACCCTTAGGATGGAGCGAGTTAAGGATTTGGGGAGATATCTTGGTGTACCTGTGTTCCATAGGTGTGTTACTAACTCAACGTACTCGTTCGTAGTTGAAAAAATCTGGAAAAGGTTGGGTGGATGGAATGCAAAGTTGTTATCTTTAGCTGGTCGAGTGACTTTAGCTAATTCGGTGCTATTTTCTATCCCATATTATTTTATGCAGTCATCCATCTTACCTAAAGGGGTGTGCATGAAAATTGAGAAACTAATAAGGAAGTTTGTATGGGGTGCTATGAGAAATGAACAAAAGATTTCCTTGGTGAGTTGGGACAAATGTTGCATGCCAATTGATAGAGGGGGTCTCGGATTTAGGAATTTACATAGCCAAAATAAAGCATTCTTGATGAAATTGGGAATTAATTTCATTAACAACATGAAGTCATTTTGGGTGAAAGTTTTGCGATCAAAATATAAAGTAACTGAACGTATACCGAAGTGTTTACCTTCTAGTAATTGCAGCTATATTTGGAGGTCACTGAAGAGCGTTTGGAAGGACATACAAGGTAATATAGCATGGAAGGTGGTAACAAGTCGAGAGGTGAAATTTTGGATAGACGTCTGGTTTAGGGACTTGGGTCTTTTGAGGGAGTACTGCACTGTACCGCAACCAACATTTCCAAATGCTACAGTTTATGCAATGGTGACACCAGAAGGTGATTGGAATTGGTCATGTTTAATTGGTGAATTACCTCACCATATCATTCATTTGCTGGTTGAATCTTGTCCACACCTGGAAAGTCATGGAAGAGATATTTGTTATTGGAAAGCTGCTAAATCAGGATGTTACACTGTTGCAAGGGGTTATAAAGCTCTTAATCAAAATTCGTGGACAGGGGTGGATGCAAAATGGAAGATGGTTTGGAAAGTGAAGGTGCCACAACGAATAAGACAATTCCTATGGCTGTGCATACATGGGAGGGTGTTGACTAATGAAGAAATGTGCCGAAGAAGATTATCAGATGATGAAGCTTGTTACATGTATGGTCATGTGCTAGAAAATATTGATCATGCTTTAAGAAGCTGTCCATCAGCACAAGCAATTTGGAAAAGGTTGGTACCTGCTAGTTTATACAATGTTTTCTTTACTCTTGATTTTTAACAGTGGTTATTGTTTAACATAAAAAATGAGGATGATTTGTTAGTTAAGGGGGTTATGGAAAGGTAGGAATTTGGCTATTTTTACTAATAAACACTTTAGTACTGATGATATTGTCATGGCTAGTTGGTCATGGGCTAGGGGATCAATGAAAATGGGGACAACTTTGCATGATCAAATATCTGTATCATGGGAGAAACCTCCAAGTAGGTGGGTGAAATTGAATGTGGATGGTGTAGTGGATGTTAAGTTTGGTAATGCTTTAGTTAGGGGTTTGGTGAGAGGCCCTAGTGGAGATTGGGTATTTGGTTATGGCAGCAACTTGGGGGTGTTTCGGTTTTGGACGCTGAACTTCAAGCGATTTTGGATGGCGTTAAAATAGCATGGGACAAAGGAGTGCGTAGGTTGCTAATCGAGAGTGATAGTAAGAGTGCTATGGATACCATACTTGGAATTGACAAGATGCGGTCTCATAGGGTGGGTTTGGAGATTTACAATTGGATGAAAAAGGATTGGCAGGTTCAAATCAAGCATGTGGCAAGGACGATGAACATGGCGGCAAATGCGATGTCTAAATGGGCTAAAGAATGTTCAATTGGCTTACACATAGTCACTCAGGCACCTGACGGAGTGCGTGATATTTTATTACGAGATCATTGTTAAATAGTGATTTTAATTTTAGTTGAGACTTTAAACTCAACCTCCTTTTTTGTACCTAAAAACAAACCATCGAAATAAGGTCCCAAGATTCATACAGGCGGTGAAATGGGATAACCTGACGAAATTTTTGCCGTTATTATAGGGATGTGTCGACATAACATTTTAGCAACGGACAGAATTCGCTGGTATATGGCTTTCATACCATATCGACGGTGATTCCATCTGTAAAAATTGTTTTGTTGTTTATCCCACTAAGTCTTTATTGACGGACGGAAACCATCACTAAATTGTCGTACCATATAACGACAGACTTAGAAATGATCTCCGTTAGTAAAAATATTTTTGTTATTTCCATATTTTTTTTGGTATTTAGGCATTAAATTAATTTCAAAACATTTTTATAATTAAATATAATTTATTATAATAGAAATTATTTAAAAACATTTTAAATAAAATTATAATTAACATTTTTGACAATTAAATATACAATTTTATATCTATTTTTCCATTTGTTCACTAGCAATTATATTTTTAAAAATGAAATATTATAATTAATTATAATATAAAAAATTGATTAAAATATTAAAAAAATAAAATACATTTTATGTTAAATGTTTGTAGCTTTCATATAATGGAATCAAGGCGAGATGTAATTTCACACTTCAATCAATGTAAATTTTTGTAAATTACTAAATAAATAAGACATTATAATTCTCTTTTGGACCCTCTATTATTCTTCCATCTAAGCCTATTCCCTCTTGCCAACTCCACCAATACAAATGCAATAAAAAAATTTAATTATCACTATTTTTTTTCCAAGTAGTTTGTTTCTTATATTTTGTTTTGCTCAATGGTAGTGCCAGCCTTCGAGTTAGCTATTGCCCGCCTTTTTCTCTCTTTCACTAACTATTTCTTTCTTTCTTTTTCTCATTCACTCCACATGTCTTCTCTCTTTTTAGTTTACAGATTTATTTTGTGGGTTTCTTTGTTGTCTTCACAAGTTGTGATGACAGATGACGGTGTTTGTTGTTCACTAAAACTCCATCGGCCACCAGTAGTTTTTTTAGAAAAGTGGGTGGCTCTTCGTTAGCTTCTTAATCTGTTTCAATTTTGAGAGTATTATTAGGTAGTTAACCAGTTAGTAAATGTTAGTAGCAGTTATGAGTAGTTAGTAGTTAGCTGTTAGTAGCAGTTATGAGCAGTAGAGGTGTATAAAGTCTGCTAATGTACTAAGTATGAGTGTATTGAAATGAGAATGATATTATTCATCATTCTTTATGTTGTTATCTGTTGATATTACTCATGATGCTTCAAAGTTGGTGCAAGTACAGTCGTATGAAGGAGCAGGTAGAGTGGTTGTTGGTGATGGTAGGTCAATCTCTATATATCACACTAGCTCTTCTATGTTGAATTCTTTGCATGTTAATGATATTCTTCATGTGACTCAGATACATAAGAATTTAATTTCAGTCTCAAAATTTCCCAAGGATAACATGGTTTATTTTGAGTTTCATCCAAACTGTTGCTATGTGAAGGATCTGCAAACTCATCAGATTTTGTTGCGAGGAGTTGAGCATGATGGTTTGTACCAGTTGCAACCAACTGCTTGTTCAATAGGATTGGTGGTGGAAAAGATTGTTGGTTCAGATGCTTTTGACTTGTGGCATAAGAGACTTGGCCATCCTTCAGCTGCTGTTCTTGCTCAGTGTTTAAAATCCTGTAACTTGCCTATTCCTAGAGAGTCAGTTAAGTCTCTATGTAGTGCATGTGAGTTAGGTAAAGCACACAAATTTCCATTCTCTATGTCTCAAATTGTATATAGTGCACCTCTTGAGCTAGTTATTGCAGACTTGTGGGGTCTTGCACCTTGTTTTTCGAATGGTAAACAATACTATATCTCATTTGTTGATGCTTTTACTCGACATTTGTGGATATATTTTTTGTCTAAAAAGTTAGATGCTCTATCTGTATTTCTTCGATTCAAAAAGAATGTTGAGTTGCAACTGGGGTGTTCCATTAAGCAAGTACAGATTGATGGTGGTGGAGAGTTTAAAAGTTTTGTTCCACATTTTCACAGTAGTGGTATTCAGCATCGGGTGTCATGTCCTCACACCTCAAAACAGAATGGTCTTGTGGAGAGAAGGCATCGCCAGATTGTGGAGATTGGACTTGTGTTGCTAGCTCAAGCATCTCTTCCATTGCTGTACTAGGGTGATGCTTTTGTTACGGTTGTGTATCTCATGAATTGTTTGCCTACAAAGTCCCTAGGAGGTGAGATACTTGTACAAAAGTTGTTTGGTAAGCCTCTTAATTTGAAGTTGCTTAAGGTATTTGGGTGTAGATGCTACCCTCTCTTGAGACCATATAACAGGCACAAGCTCCAGTTTCGATCAGCTCCCTGTGTCTTCTTGGGATATGCTGATAATCATCGAGGGTACAAGTGTGTTGATAACATTGGTAGGGTGTATATCCCGAGGCATGTTCGGTTTGATGAAACTTAGTTTCCTTTCAAGGAGTTACCTATTGCATCTGTTCATCGTGTTCCTTCATCTTGGAGTGCATCTCCCTTGTCTGTGTTTGTCCAAGCACCGTCTGTTCTAGCAACTGAAACTCCTGCTGCTGACAGTGTACGCGGTGCTAATAAGAGTTTTTCAAAAACAGCAGCTGTGGAGTCAGTTCTAGCTCCTGCAGTTGTCTCTGAACATGAGCTTAGTTCTACTGGTACAGATGGGAGAGGTGTGTCAGCAGGTATTGGCAATGTTCATCCCATGGTTACAAGGAGTAAAGTGAGAGTGTTTAAACCAAAAACGTATCTGAAGGAGTTGAGTTTGGTGGAGCCCAAAAATATTCGAGAGGCTATGTTGATTCCTGCATGACAACGTGTTGTGGATGAGGAATATCAAGCTTTAATAAAAAATGGTACATGAGAGATAGTACCAACCCCTGAGCATCGAAATTTGGTGGGGTGTAAATGGCTTTTTAAAATAAAGAAAAATTTAGAAGGAAGTGTGGCTAAGAACAAAGCTCGTTTGGTTGCGCAAGGTTTTTCTCAGACTGCTGGTTCAGACTTTCATGAAACCTTCAGTCCAGTTGTGAAGGCAAACACTGTGCGCATGGTACTAGCTATAGTTGTGTCTCAACAGTGGAAGATTAGGCAGATAGACATCAATAATGCCTTTTTAAATGGCAAATTGCATAAGGAGGTGCATATAAGACAACCTCCTGAATTTGAGATGAGTGATGTTGATGGGAATATGTTGGTCTGCAAGTTGAAAAAATCATTGTATGGGCTTAAGCAGGCCCCACGTGCATGGTTTGACACTAAGGAATTTTTTGACTCAGGCATTAGGGTTTCAAAGTTGCAAAGCTGATTCCTCTTTGTTTTTCAAGATAACTTCAGCTGGAAGTGTGTTTCTGTTGGTATATGTGGATGATATACTGATAACAAGATCACAAGAAGTAGATTTACTTGATGTCATTCAAGTGTTGCATCAGCAGTTTTCTCTTATAGATCTTGGAGAATTAAGTTTTTTTCTAGGTCTTGAGGTTAATAGAGGAGAACATTGAGTTCATGTCTTACAGCAGAAGTATGCTTATGAGCTACTGGAGAAAGCAAATATGGAGGGTGCTAAACCTGTGGACACACCAATGGTTATTGGATCCACTTTGTCATCCTTCATTAGAGCAAAGTTGACAGATGGGAGTTTGTATAGGAAAATTGTAGGGGGGTTACAGTATCTTTGTTTGACTCGACCTGACATTTCTTTTGTTGTCAATAAGGTCAGTCAATACATGCACTCTCCCCATGATGAACATTGGAGCGCTGTTAAACAAATTCTCAGATATGTGCAAGGAACTACTGATTTCGGGTTGAAGTTTCAACCATCTGACCTCACCTTGATAGGGTTTTTTGATGCTGACTGGGCGAGCTCGCTTGAAGATAGGAAATCGACTTCTGGTTACTGCATGTACATTGGAGCCAATCTAGTTGGGTGGTCTTCAAAGAAGCAGTCTGTGGTGTCTCGATCAACAACTGAAGCTGAATATCGAAGTCTTGCTAATGCTACATCAGAGTTAGCTTGGTTTCAGTCATTACTATAAGAGATTGGAGTGAAGTTCGGAGGAATGATTTGGTGTGATAACGTTAGTGTTGTTTCATTGGCAGCAAATCCAGTTCTCCATGCACGTGCGAAACACATTGAGATTGATGTTCATTTTGTGCGTGATAAGGTTTTACAAAGGGTGTTGCAAGCAAATTTTGTTCCTAGGAGTGACCAAGTTGCTGATATACTTACTAAGCCTCTGACTGTTAGAAGTTTTCAGAGGTTTAGGGATCAATTGAGTGTTGTCTCACTGGCTATGTTTGAAAAAGAAAGTAGGGGTTAACCAGATAGTAACTGTTAGTAGCAGTTATGAGTAGTAGAGGTGTATAAAGTTTGCTAATGTACTAAGTATGAGTGGATTGAAATGAGAATGATATTATTCATCATTCTTTATGCTGGTATCTGTTGATAAGTATTTCAAAATAATAAATGATTTCACGAGTCGATTTGGACCCGTATTGTCTTAAGTTTTATATTTTTTTTCCGATTGTTTAATAAGTCTTCAGTTTTAGAAGTTTTTGTCTGCTCTTGTAGCACCTTTTTTAGTCTTGATTATGCATATAATCTTCCTTTTGCTCGATTTTTGCTCTCCGGTTTGAACCATTCAGGACTGATTTTCTTATCGTATTAAGTGCTTCTAATCACTCCTGAAATGTCGTGCTTGAGTTGTGACAAAGTCAATTGTAACATGTCATAATATTATATTGATGTTAGAGTCTATCAAAAACTGTTGAAGATCATCATTGGGCATACTTTCTTCGAAAAACAACTCAAAGTTTAGAGCTCTAAAAATTTTACGAGGACAAATCAAACATGTAATACTACACTGTCAACAATGAGAAAAATTTCCAAGTGTCTTGTATATGGCAGTGTGACAGAGGCAAAGAACTATTCCTTTCATGTGATGTGAAGTTCCATCATGAGAAATAAGAGAATGAATAGTATTTATATCTATATTTTGTTTGTTTATATAGAGAAATCAAGTACTCTATTTTCTTAAAAAAAGAAAAAAGGAAAAAGGAAAGCAAACTGCGAAGTGAAGGCTACAACAAGGATTGTAAATGCATGACAAGTAGTTGCTCAATTTGGACTAAAATCAAGGTCCATTAAGCGAACCTGAAAATTAATGTTAATTCCATTTAACACTAATTTCTTAATTAAATTAAGTTGTTTTGGCTTTCTGTTTGTGTCTTGTGGGATCGGTTGCTGTTTTAAACTCGGGATGTAAATTTAATATCGTGTTCTTGAATATTAAAGTCTAAATAAAATTTGCAACCCTAATTTTAAGTTAATTAAACTCTATAAATAAGATCTTCGAGGAGAGGCAAGATTATCCCTGCTCTCAACTTTATTTGATTTTACGTTTTATTTTTTTTATGCGTCGTTAAACTCTTCTTTTTTAATTGAAGTAACATTCGAAGTTTGATTTTACAAGTTTGTGAGGTCGAATTGTTCTTAACCTTTTTTTCTTCTTTAGCATTTGCATGGCTTCTAATTAAATTACAATTGTTTAAGTTTTTTAAATATTCGGCCGGTATTTGATAGCTTAGAATAATTGCTTTGTCAATTAAATGATTAGTCGATCGATTGATTTGTAATATTTGTGATGACTGCGTGATTATTTGTATAGTACAAGCATAATATATCTAACTTAAATAAACCATGATTGTAAGTTTGTTGGTTAGAATTTGGTCTCTTTTATTTCTAAAGCTATTGATAAATTAAATTCCTAAGCGATCATGAGTTGTCTATTGTCTTGATTATTAAGAAGGTAAGAAGTTTCAACTTTATTCATCATTAATTGCAATAAATTTTATGCATCAGATCACACTGAAATAATAAACACCATTGATCATCAAATTATCACATGGGATTCAATTTTGTTCATTATTAATTGCATGAATTTTATTTTTGGCTGTTTCGATTCGGTTTCGATCTTTAGTAACCGCATTAAAATTTTATTTATAAAATATTAATTAAAGATTCATTAGGGTGTTTTAATTCGTTTGGGAATTTAAAAATAAACTTCACCTAAGTGTACGTTAATGTAAAACTCATTGAGAAAAGGATATATAATAATTAAAATTTTATAAAGAAAAGACATTAGGTTTAGATAAGATAAAATGATGAGTGGATATGCCAAAAATAAATAGCTATACCGATGCATTTAGATAGACTCCTTTTTTACATTTTTAGGTTCCCAAATAAAATAATAAAATAAAAATTTAGATTTTTTAAAAGTTAATAAAAAAAATTTAAATCATTAAAAGTTAAAAAAAAAAATTGAAACTCCTTAAAAATTGGTATTTTTTTAGAATTTAAAAATTAAAAAAAATTAAACCCCTTAAAATTAAAAAATAAATATTATTTTTTAATTTTTTTTAATTTTAAATTTTGTACTTTTTTCAATCTTAAACCCTAAACAATTACACCTCCACACGATCTTGGGTCGAGGTGAGATATATTAAAATGTTTCAAAATTAGTACCAAACAAAGGCTAATATGCCTAATAATAAAGAGTTGTTTAAAAGTCATGTCAACCATTCATATTGAAGCCACGATGAAGCCTTAAATTATTATATATGAATGTAATATGTATAATACAATTATTTATACACGTTTTTATGTGTTATTTTAGTAGTTGATAATTATAAATTTAAATAAATATATATTGGAGTAGGGTCCCAACTCCCAAGTCGCAATCCAAGTTTGGAAGAAAGAAAATTCTTATTAAAAAAAAAACACACAAAGAGTATTCATAGCTATAAGCAAAAGGAATGGCCCCCATTTCTTAATTTGCCACTTGTAAAGATGGAAGACGACAAGATTTGGAACATTTTATCTACCATCAAGATTTTAATCCAAAATTTTATATAATGAAACAAAGAAATTGAATTTTTTTTCAAACAAAACATGGGCTGAAATACTAAGAAAATGAGCAACTTAGCATAAAGAAAAGGAAAGGAGACAGCCATCTTATACCCTTCACATTATTATATAACAATGCGGCAAAGCGAGGCGCCCCCGCCGCTTTTAATTATTATTTTTTTCTTTTTTTGCTTTTTAATCAATTTTCAAGTAATTTTATATAACATATATACTTATGGTATTGATATGGGGTTTAACTAATCATAAGAAATTAGCAATGATTTGGAAACGAAATTAAACTATTTGGATATGGTAATGCTTTTTTCATTCATTGATTCTCCGAGTTACACAAATTGGATAAATGATCAAAATTCTTGTAAATATTGTAATGAAAAGCTTAATAGGTTTGAAGTTGAAATGAAGTAGTAATAAAGAGGGTATGGCCCTCGTCCTTGTCCGGCCATTTCAACTGCTTAGTCCAATCACGGATCAATCGTCCCATAATTTGTCCTCCTATACTATGCATGTCGGCAAACAGTGTTTAACACTTGAGATTTTAGGGATCACATTTCACAATAACATCAACCTTATGTGGGTCTCATCATCATCATCATTACTTTACTTTACTAGTACTACATGGTTAAAAAAAAAGTTTCTTGGCAGTCAAAACTAAAGCAATTAGCTAGTCTCCCATAAAAAAGATACTGAAATATATGAACACCAGGCAATAATTTTATCTATTCAGGAAAAAGGGTTTAATTCAACCATGAGTGAAAAAGGAAGGAAAAAGACATATTTCAAAAAGGTTTACAGAATGAAGCAGATAAAATGAACTGCAACTCTGTCGTGCCAAGGCATCAATTGAAATAGATAGTGTTACAATGATATCTATCTTCTGTTACCTTTTTGTTGGCCCCAGATGGTGGGACTGCAAAAACCCCAGAAATTAAATCTGCAAATTATAGCTTCAGATACAATCACACACACACACACACACATATATATATATATTAAGATGGAAAAAAATGGGGATTTGATGATGAAGAAGGTAGGTAGGTAGTACAAGTGAAACTCAAGCGACAGAAACAAATAATCCAGCCAATGTAGTGGTCAAACTTCACTGTTAAATTCGGTTTAAAGGATGCTGTTGGCACTCACACCATCTGATAAATCCATCCTGTAAAACAACAAGAAGGAAAAAATTAAAAAGTTAGAAGACATTTATATGCCCCCCTCCAAAGCCCACTTTGTTTAGTGCAACTGCAATTATAATTATTCTATAGTGGAAAAAAGGGTTTTATACGTGGGGACTATTATTCCTTACACTCTCAAAAGTCACTTTGATTTAATTAATTTCTATATTTCTTTTTCTTTTTATTTGTTTATTTATTTCTGTAGTTGATGGGGATATTTCATTGTGGTTCCAAGCTCCCTAGATGTTTATGGATTCTAGCATATCATACTAAAGATCATGTGAACTCTCCTCCTTTTGGTTTCGATTGTGGAACATGGCATATATAGCTTTGATCATGTGCTTTCATCCATTTCATCACAATGATTTGTCACTTTTCATGAACATAGGCTCTTTCATTTTTCATTTTTCATTTTTTTATAGAAATTAATTGATTTACTCAAAAGATTTGTATCACCCCACCACAAGAAAATTATGTTAAAATCTTTCATTAAAGAAAATAATTATGAGATCCTCTTCCTTTTTCTTGCTTTCAAATATGATATGATTAACTAATAATTAAAAGTCTATTGTAAATCATTAAATGTTATATCCGAATTGCAGGTTTTATTTAAAATTAGTGAATTTTTAGTAAAAAAAAAACATTCAAAATTTCCAAGTTATCCATGGATGAAAGTGATGGTTCTCACATCATCATCATCATATTCAAAACGATGAGAAATCACCTTCGCATTTACCCCTTTTAAAGATTCTAATCTTAAATGGCCTGAATTGGGTTAAATTGGAGTCCATGCTTAGTGCTTATCCTACCCTTTCATTCCTCTGGGTAATAATTACTTCCCTCTTCATTCATTCCACCACACACAAAAAAGAAAAAATAATAATAATAAATACCACAAATAATCCTTCTCTCAGCATTTACAAGTAAAAAAAGCTTACAACTTCCAAGAGATTTGGCACTTAGAAACCCGGCAACTGTGGCAAATCATCCGGACCCAAGATCCCACAATACCTGCATGTGTTGTATGAATGATCACCACAGTTCCCAGATTTCAGCTTCGTTTCTTTTTTCTCTTGCATTGCGTTCTTATTTTTTATTCTATGCCTATATATACAGAACTCAAAGTAAAAACTAATAAAAAGGCAGAAAATAAATGTAAAAAAGGAAGTGGAAAACTTATAAAAAAAGAAAAATAGCAAATAAGCAGCTTGTTGCTTCAACCCTAATGGATGATAGGGTGGATTTCTTTTTCCTAAAAATGAATCAGATAGAAATCTGAAGAAAACTGTAAACCCGGCCCATAGGCGCATACTTCTAATAGAAAATAGTAGTAATATAACAGAGTGACGTGGATGATGATCAACCATCGTTTGGAGATTCGGAGATGCTCTCTAAGTGTGGTCTCCACACCCCAACTCGGCCTCTTCTTCGATCCCTTTGCGTTGATAGTTTCTCTGAAAGTATCTCACTTAAATACTGATCCGATATCAAAAGATTCGACATTGAAATGGTGGTGTTGTTCTTGTTGGCGTTGCTCATGCTTCTGCTGTGATTATGCTGGCGGTTGCTGCTGGCGCCGCCGCCGTTGTTGGTGGGGTGTCAAGCCTGTCTCTTTTTTTCTTCTTGGTTGTTGAGGAAGATTTGGAACGGGTTTTATCGGGTGTTGAAGGGAGTGGTATTAGGAAATAAATCTTGCCACGTTGAAGCTCGGCGTCGGGTGGGACGATGACGATTTTTGGGACCATCCCATCATCGGAAGAAGAGGAAGGCTTCTTTAGAACGTGTTTAGGGTAAGCCTTCATGATGTCGCTTGCTTTGATGGAGCCACTGATTTCTTCAACGCGGCCATTGGAGTGTACTATTCGAATCACATCGAGTGCTCCACAGGGCAGAATGCAAGAGATGCAGCACCGGATTGTTTTCTTCATGCCTCTTCTTTCTCTCTATATTGGCTCTCATAGAGAGAAAAAAAGGAGAACAAGGAGGGAGGAAATGAAGTAATGAAAGAGAGAATATAAGAAGAGAAAAAAAGAAAAGAAAGAGAAGTCTCTTTTTCTTTAGCCTCAGCTAACTCAAAGAGAGTTGGGAATCAGTCACCCAAAAGAAAGAAAGGGAAGAAAAATTAATGATGTTTTTTATTATATACACAATTAGCTATTCCAACCCCCCCTCTCCCCTGGCCCTTTTTCTCTGCTTTTTTGAGGGAATTTCTCTTCTTTCACTTGCTTAGGATGAAATCTATGGCATGAATAATTGCACCTTACTCTGTACTTTGCCTTTTGGATCCATCATTTAGGGCCCCCATCTCCCTTCCCTTCACTAAGAACAATAATTTTGGGGGGTTAGTCTTGCTAGGTTTGGAGAGCTTATGGGTGACACATGGTAGTGCATGATTGGAACTGCCAAGTAAGCCAGAACAAGACCCTCCTGCCAGGGGATGACCAATGACACTTTCTTCAATCACCTTATGACAAGTGTCATTTTCAAGACCCAAAATGCCACTAATATGAGAGGGGCCACTAGGATAGAGAGAGAGAGAGAGAAGCCGCCTGTTTAGAGTTCAAAAAAATTGGGCATTGTGAGAATGGAGATGGGGGAGTTGGGGTTTAGGGAAATCTTCTTTTAAGAGGGATTGTGAATTGCGATCTTCCAATATCCCCAAGCAAGATCATGTGGGTTGTGGTTTTCATTGGAAAGTGAGGTTTTAGATGGTAGAGTTTAAGATTTCTTCTATTTTATCATTTCCACCCCTTTTTTGTGGTTTCAGATTGATTTCTTCTTCTTCTTCTTTTTTCTCAAGTGCTTTGCCACATATAGCTTCATTCCCAGTCCCTAAATTCTCTTCACCTCATTTGAGAGTGACTGTTTTGAGTTCCCACTTTTCACATACCCACTTAGTTCAACCATTCTTTTGTAAGCAACCATGAAGTTTCAAAAGAACTAAGACCATGACACCAACAAGAAGCAAAAAAGATTCAAGCTAATCCCTTGAAAGAAGAAAAGGGTATTAAATGGTTGGATTTGATGTTTTACAATTTCGTTTTCACTCGGGGGACCATAATCAAAATTAGTATGACCACATTGAGAATTAAACAAAGGTTAACAGGTTAATAAAACAGGGTTTAATCTGAATAATCTCCCATCCAAGCATGGCCCTACCAATTAAATGGTTCAGATGTAGATGTTAGTGGGTAACATGTGATGGTATGGAGAAAGGAGGGTCCATTGAATTTTGATGGGTTTTTTTTTTCTAATTTTCTTTCAAATAATAACCCTTCTTGATTGCTAAATTAGCTCACCAAATCCATTCACCCTTTTTTTTGAGAACTTATTTGACTGTCTTTAATCAGCGTAAGTATGATTAAACAAATTACTAAGTATATAATAAAAGAAAGAAATATGGGTCCCTTAACCACACATCAATCACATTGGCAAAAAGGATGTACTTTTTAAGATGTGCTGTTATGGACCAAATCCCCTTTATCTTCACATTAAACAAATCAAATCTTATTTGAAGATTGATTTAATTACAATCTTCTTTGTCCTTTTTTTAATGTCTTATAATCATTCTTTTCCTTCTTTAGGACTATATTATTTCAATTAACCACTAAAACAACAAATTTTTAATTGAATTGTATTTTATATATAAGTAATTATCTCATTCACCATCATTTAACATGAGTTTTTACGTATTACATAGATTTTGATTATATTTGTTATTTTTGACACAACGTCTAAAATTACCAATAATCCTTCTACAATCCATAAGTAGGAGGGTAATGCACTTCAGCACACTCGAATTCACATCCTCCTGCATTGACAACAATATATATCTAAAAGAGAAAATTAAAAAATTGAGATATATGAGAGATTCTTAATCCGATTGTAAAATTTAAAATTTCATGATAAATGTATAAAAATAGAAGTTAAATATATATATATATATACTAAAATTCATATGAGAAAATAATATTTTTCAAAATAAAAAGAAATGTGGCACATGATTTTAAACTTTATTTGTGGATTTAAAAAATGCATTACCAATATCAAATACTAACCTTGTTTTAAAGAAAAGAGTAGATAACTTTTTAAGGCTTAAAGCATCATTTGACCCCTAAAGTATACCAGTTTTCTCACTACAGTACCTATTTTTTTTTTTATTAGATTGGTATCTAAAGTTACATGTTTAACCGGTTCAATCCGCCATCGTTAAAAAAAGATTGAAATGTGACCTAATTAAAATGTGTCATGTGATATCCATGCATTAACAACAAAAATAAATTAAAAATCCAAAAAATAAATAAATATTATAAAATAGTTCAAAAATAATTTATAAAACAAAAAATATAATAAAATTAGATTTTTTTTAATATATAAAACTCTAGAAAATTACAATAATTAAAAAATATTTGTTTGAAAAGAACAAAAAAAAGTATAATAAAAATTGAAAAAAATAATTAAATTATGAAAAGTAAAAAGAATATAAAAATTTATATATCGTAAAACCCAACAAGTAGATCTAGTGGAAAAGAGTATGATGTTCATCTTAAGAGACCTGAGTTCAAGCACGTGTGTGTGTTTTGTCAAAGGATTAAGAAAATATGAACAGATACTACCATATAATCACATCAGTATATTAAAAAAAATTATATATCGTAATTTTTTATAAAAAATTAAAAAAAATTTCTCATAAAATAAAAAATAATTTTTTAAAATTTAAAAATACTTTTATAAAATAAAACTTGAAAATAATATTAGGCCAACGATCGATCAACAGTCGATCAATAATTGATCAACGGTCGATCACTATCAATCAGCGAATGGTCAACATCGGCTAATGATGACTATAACTCCGATCAAAATCAAAAAGTATCTTTCTACTATTTTTATTCATTAAATTATTTTTGAATTTTTTTATAATTTTTTATTTAATTCTTATAATTTTTAATTTATTTTATTATTATTACATATAGATGACATGTAACATTTTCTAATTGGATTTAAGTGTCACGTGATAATTTTTTTTGTAACAAAAATATTCTAAACTTGCGTATAACAGGATTCGAACTCAAGATTAAAGAATAACAAATGCTTAACTATTAAATCATTGGGCTCATTGTTTACGTGACATATTTTAATTAAGCTAATTTCAACCAATTTTTAACAATAATAAGTTTTTAAAATTGTGATTAACTGAACTAATTAACATAATTAAGTATCAATTTAAAAATATATATATCAAAGTGAAACTTTAAAATTTTTTAATGATAAGAAATTACATAAAAAAGATAATTGATAGTTTTTTTTCCTCATGTGAATGTGGCTTTTTATTTTTGGTAAATTAAAAACTCAATTAGTGAATACAATTTTTAAATGTGATCTGTCTTTTAAATTTTAAAAGTAATTTTTTCCTTTAATTAGGTTAGCTGTTTTTTAAAATTTACCAAAGTTACAATAATTTTATTTGTTTTTCATTTTTAATTAGTTAGGGTGTTTTTGATAATTTTTTAGTCGATTAATTTAAGATATCAATTCGGTAATAGATTTGATTAGTAGTTTAGGCAATATTTTTAATTTTTTAATTAAATTAATAATCGATTAATTTATAATATCAATTTAAGAAAATATTATTATATTCAATCACTTAGATAATCAAATAATTTGGTAAAGAGGAAGTAGCTGACAAAGTTTAGCTATGTATCATGTCCTCCAAACGCGATAGGGGGATGAAATCACTTTACTCCGTCTATTCATCCTTTTTTTTTTTTTTTTTTATCTCTCTTCTGCTTTTCCCCAATCAGCTAAAGTTTAGGTTGGGTTCAATTGGAGACTCGTGTGTGTGCTTGTACGTCATTTGAATTTGATTTTTTTTTTTTAAAAAGGAAATTAAATTTAACTTAATCATTATTAAATTAAATATTTCAATCTAGTAAATAAGTCAATAGTTAAGTAAAAACCTACAAAGTCAAAAATAGAAGTCAACTCACCTAAGTGTTTGGGTGAATAACAAAAGCAGCTCACCCGTTTCTCACTAATTTTAGTAACATGTGTTTAACAACCCTATATTATATTATATTATATTATATTATATTATATTATAGAATAGGGCATTATTAGTTTATTCATTTTCATGTACCCATTCTATTTTTATTGGAGGAATGGCATAAAGAGAATGGGGTCAGATGCAAACCCAACATTATCGATGAGGTTGTTGAGGAAAGCTCCAATTATGGCCGACTTCACCTCAACACCATTTCTAAACTTCCGGGTCTTTGTTTTTTAAAATATTCTCAATACCTCAACACATAATTAAATATTATATGTAAGACACAACTCCACAACTTAAATCTAAACAACATAAATTGATGGCTAAAACAACTTTTAACTCAAAAATCTCGTATTGCATCATCTTCACTAAAATGATTATAACTTAAACTTCTAAACTCATATTCATACGTTTTAAAGTGTGCCATGAAATTAAGAAAGAAATACCTTTGATCCATAAGTAAATAAATCAACCAAAAATGCTTGGACCTTATACTCTCATGGGCTCCTAACATTCCTCCCCCACTCCAAAAAAAAAAAAAAAGATTCATCCTCGAATCTTAGCATTATGCGAGGAATAGTATGATTTTTCTCCTCCAATTGGATCTGCAAAAACTTGAAATAAAAAAACACCACTAAATATATTCAAGTTTTACGTTGGTAAGAATATTGAAGTTTTTATGAACCCACAAAACATCATTTAAAGCAAGTATTTTGCCAAAAGTAAGCTTAAGTAAAATCTTTCATTTACCGAGTACTTCTCAACTGCTTGAATTACCCATGTCGATTTGTTCACCTTTGGCTACGTTCTCAAATTCAGTGAACATATCTCTATTGGCACAAAAATTATCAGAAGCATCCGTGCCTACTAACCACTCAGTGTCATTTTCTACCAAGTTGACCTCGGAGATCATAGCGATGATCACCTAGTTTGGATATTCAATCAGGTGCACTAGTGATTTGAGTTTGAATAGATCAGGGATGTATTTGTTAAGGGCAGGAGACATTGTTTCTACAATAGTAAAAATATTTTCTAAATTGTTGGAAAATTATTACTGCAAAAGAAAGACGTTAACACTGACAATTACAAATAATAATGAAATAAATAAATAAATATTCTTAGAAGCGATTTCGCTCATTGTTATCAGAAATGGACGTCGCCCCCCCTCCCAAGGTTAACACAATGCTTTTAAATTCGTAGATCCGAATGAGAAAGATAGAACTCAATTGGTATTGCTCTTTTTAAAATTTATGGGAAATAAGAGGAACATAAATTTAAAGGTGATCGAAAAAATTGGTTGAGAAAACCGATCAATTCTGTGAGTAGACTTGTAGCACAAGGGATGTGGCAGTCCAGTTCAGAATTCATTGTTTCATCCGGTCTTGTCTGGACTTCACAACTAAAAACCCAGACTCAAAGAATCCAACTAGCCCAATCAGACTCACTGAATATGGCTAATGTTGTATTAAGGCGTATAGTCTCGCCCAAATTATGGCCACACAAAGTGCAGTCCTAGGTTAATAAATCCAAACCCAATTTCTGTCCAAAATATTCTTGTTTTTCCTTGAAGAAATTAAACTTTTTCCACCTACAATTCTGAGAGGAAGTGCATGCAGCTAAGAATTGCGAATATCAACTGTAAACAAATATGAAATATTAAAAGGAAAAAGAAAGCAGTCTCAAAAATGTTGAATGCACCAAAGGAGTCACGTTTGCTAGTGGCTCTGATTGTGCTTCATCGAACTTGACAGAAAATTAGTATCCTGCTATATTACATATTGACTCAATATAACTTAAAAATAATTATAAACCCCATCTCTCCTTCCTTCGTCTCAGTTTAATTAATATAGCTAAAATTGAAGAATAATGGTTGCTTTAAAAGATTTTGACAAACAGGGAACTGATTTTTTTAAAGCATCAAAGGATATATTTTAGTTATTTGTAAACTGTTGGGTAAATTCACTCCCTAATATTTGATTCTTATGAATGATGATGTGTGCAGGGCAATGCTGTCATTTAGCAGCAAGCGATGCAGAGTTTGAAATTTTACTTGCATTTCTGTGACTCCTTTTTTTCCACTTGTGTGTGAGCTTCTTTTGTTTTTTTTTAGAAAGAATAAGAATAGGGATATTTGATATCTAATCCCTCATCTTCTCCTCATTTTAGTTACACACTCCAAAAATAATAATAATTTGTAACTTTTATGGGCAAAATAAGAGGTAAATCTAGAAATTTGTTAAACATCAATAATTGAACAAATGAACACGTGGGCTAGTTAGATCAAACTCCCATGATTCAAATTCCATAAAAAATTAAGAAAAATAGTTTGGTTACCTTAGTTAATTGAATGGTTGAATGACTAGGAAAAGCTTGGTTTTCTTTCTTCTTTTTCTTCTAAAATGGACGGTTGGAGAAGAAAGATGAATAGTTCATATTTCATCCCACTTATTTTGTTATTTATACCATGATTAAGAAAATAATTAACGTTTTATTTTCACTAATCTAATTTTACACCTTTTAATTATAATTTTAATAATTTAATGACTATTAACATCATTTCCCACTAAATCATAAAATACCAATGGTTTAATAACCATTTTGGTCATTTGGATTATTGCTAACTAGGTCCCCAAGTATTTTCTAATTTAAAACTTAATAGCGATTGGACTTTTATAATTTAGTCCATAAGCTTTAATTAATGATTTTCTCTGTTAAATTACTTAATATATTTTCATATTATCTCCTTAAATCTTCTTATTTTACGTTTATAGACTCGGTTTACGGGAATGAAGTTTTGAAACTGTATTTCTCAACACTACCTAAAATCGGATCGTTACACTTTTTGTCACTTTGGTCAAAAATTCTTGTTTATCGCCCTTTCCCTTAACATTTAAAATTTAGTCTCAAATTGTTTTTTTGGGGTGGAAGGCAAAAAAGTTGACTGGACCATTAAGATTTTAACAACGTTGATATGGTAGTGTACTTTATAAAAAAGGCATAATGACAAAAATAGCCCTTAATGTTTGGGTATTGGGTCACTTTGGTCCTTAATATTTTTTTAGAGCACTTTCACACCTAACCTTTTTTTTTATCAAATTGGTATGTTTTTAATGGTAATGCTGACATGGCAATTAATTGACTAATGATCAACATAAACCGTTAACGTGACGGTCTAAATGTATTTAAATTCTGATGTGACACTATTTTGTCTTATATGCTATGTTAGCAAAGATTTATAAATTATTAATTTTTTTAAAATTATTAATAATAAAAACTAACAAAATAATAATAATAATAATAAAATTTAAAAAAAAAAGGATGAACGGTGACAAACAGTGGGAGGTTTGGTTGGACAACGACGACAATGGCAGACACGAGTGATGATGAAATGGTTGGCGAAGGAGAGAACACCAGGGTTTGGGTTTGGCTGTGGTTGTGGTGCACAAGGGTTAGATCTAAGGGAAAGCGATGGTCGACGTGAGAGACTGTAAACGGGGGTGGATATATGGGGGGTTTGTAGTCGACAGGATGAGGAGAGAACAGGGGAAAGGAGTAGTTAGATTCAATCAACGAGGGGTGGTGAGGCAAACAAAGTGGGGCGGTGGCTGTTGTGTTATCGACGCGGATGGACCGGACCGGTGAAGGGACAAAGTAGACCGATTGCGATGATGGTCTGACGATGGTGAAAGGGGAGGGGGAAATAGACTTGGCTACTACGGTGGCTTGATCAACGGAGGTTAGTATGACGTGAGAAAGGGAGACGAAGGAGGGATGGCCGACGAGGTGGGAGCGACTATTGGTGTAGCAGTTTGATATGGAGGTTTGACGGGGTTAACGACGTGAAACTAGGGGCAGCAAATTAGGGGAAAAAATTAAAGTTTTCATTTTTAAAATCTTTGTTGACATGATATATAAGACAAAATCGTGTCACGTCAGCATTTAAATATATTTAGACCGCCATGTCAACGGTTTATGTTGACCATTAGTCAACTAATGGCCATGTCAGCATCACCGTTAAAAACAGGCCAATTTGACAACAAAAAAAGTTATGTGTGACAATGCTCCAAAAAAAAATATTAAGGGCCAAAGTGACCTAACACCTAAATATTTAAGGCTATTTTTGTTATTATGCTTATAAAAAATACATAAAAATTATTTAAAAATTTTAAAAAAAATTCATGTAAGCAATGAAACAAATGTGGATTGTCACGTAAATGTTATTAAAATTTACGTTATTAAAATTTTAACAGTTTATTTGAACTTTTTAATAAAAAATAACAGTTTGACTAAAATTTAATATTGAGGACTAAAATGATTAAAAAAAGAATTAACACAAGAGTAACAAAATAAATAATTATTGAGGATAAAATTTATCATTATACCATTTATTTACATAAATGTTGAGGACTTCCATAAACAAATTTCTGACTTTTCCCTGCCCACATCAAATATCAAGTAAATATCATATTTCAAACTTCAACCAAAACCAAAACTTTCGAAGGAGAGCGAGGGGCATGCTTTAGTGTAAGTATCATAAATGTTCCTTCTCCAAGAAAATAATAACAAAAAAACCTGTATTTTATTTTTATCTTTTTCCTTCCCCCACCACAAATCCTCAGTTGACGCTTTCTCATTTAACTTGATGCTAAAACTGTGACTCGCCATGAATGCTTTGACCAAGCTTGGAATAGCCCTCATCTTTATCTTCACAACATGTCTTTTAGCTCTTTTGGTAGAACTGGTTTACGTCCTTTGGCGTAAACGAAGTTTCCATCAACGCAGCACCGTCAGCGGTGGCACATTTTCTATTAACTTTTTACTCTGCTGCTCCCTCTAAGGAACATCTCTACTTCATCTGCTAGAAAAACCAACCAGCTCGTGTGGAACCTTCCTCTGGGGTGGTGTCTCCGATGCCAACGGAGGCTACCACCGCGCCGGATCCGGAGGCAGCCGCGACAGAGGATGATAACGAGCTGGCAATGTACGGGTAGTCGAGGGTGTTGTATACGATAAAAGAAGAGGAAAGATAGCTTCTAGAACTCTGCTGATCAGAGTGAAGCGAGAAATGGAGAAGCGGGCTTGTTTGAGGAACTGTTTTTTTTTTTTTTTGGGGGGGGGGGGGACCGAATTGTCTGGTGACGTGGCGGTTGCATTTGACGCGAAGACTCCATTTTCCATGCCGTGCGCATCGCCTCATTACTTCACACCGTCCGTCGTCTTCTCGTGATTGTGATCGTGATTTTGGGTTTTGATATTTCACCGAAAATTATGAAGGTCTTAATTCCTCAGGTAAACGGAGAAGACATTGGGCACCTCCATTTCTTTCTCTTCCCTGGTTAAGGACTTTGTTTATGGTCAATGGGTTTTATATCAGCTTTTAGGTTAATCAGAGAAAAAAGAACACTTTAGTTTTTAGGCTATGGGTTTCATACATTTTCAAGAAAAAGGAAGGTATGAAATAAGAGTTATTTTTTTTAATAACATAATTGTAAATTTTAAATTTTTATTTAAATTTAATTTTTTAGAATAATATAACATTAAATTATTAAAAAAATGATACAAATAATAATATATTATTGTTTCATACGATCGTTTTTCACGATGAATGGGTGGACTTTGCTTAGGTGGAATACCATTGTGCCATGTCATCCTGCTTTTAAAGTGTTAATAGCTTTTAATAGAATAAAAAAATCGATAAATTGGTGATTATTTTTTTTGATAAAAAATTGGTGATTAATTTAAAATATGTATAATTGGGTGATAAAAAATTAAACGAAGTGATCTGCAGTACAATTTACCATCAATAAATTTATTTACTTTTAAGTCACAAAGCTGATGATATTAGTTCATTTCTTTTGTATGTATTCCAATGGAGATTTGATAATTCTTAGAAGATGAAACCTTTAAATTTGTTTGATATAATTTGCAAAGTGTTTAATATTTGCATCAATCCTAATTCAGTTACCAAAGGGAAAATATTTTCTTTTATGGCAACAACAAGCTTAAATTTATTTATGCCAAAATTATGTGACTCTTACTTAATAATTACTCAATTTATAATAGTTGAAGAGAAGTACACTTAATTCTTGTTTTTCTTTCAATTTAGTAATTTAAATTTTTAAAATTAAATATTTTAATTACTCTCTTTAGTTGCCGTTAACTCAGTAACGAAATTTAATGTGAATTTTTTATTAATTTAATAATAAATTTAATCTAAAATTATTTACATATTCTATCAATTTAATCGTAAATCTAAAAAAATTAATTTTTTCTCTAATGTTGAGACTCAAGAAAAAGAAAACACAGCTGTAAAATCATATGGACAAATGTCTTGTTGATGTGGACTATATGACAACATTAAAATTAAAAAAAAAGTTATATACATTTTTCATTTGAGTTCGGATAAAACTAAAAAAAGTCAAGTTAAAATATATTAGTATTATTTAACCTCGTTAAAATTTATAAGAAAAATACAAAAATAAAAAATTATTTATGGGTTTGAATGGGTTTAGGCCAACCCACAGGATTGTTCCACCGCTTAAATAATTTAAAATATTAAAATAATTAAAGTTATACAATATCAACAGTAATTTATGTCACTAGTATTTGAATTAAGCATTAAAAAATTTTTTGAGTTATAAATTGTACATAAAAATTTTGCAATAGAATTTTTTAGTGCCTTCATTCCTACAGCTCTAGACATGTAAAATATTTCATATTCTAAGATCATTTTCAGACAACTGGACAAGAATATTTTGTATTAACTTGAGATTGAGGCAATGGTATAAAAGAAAGACAGAATGGGTCAAGTCATACGGTGTACCAGCATAAAGGTTTTTTTTTTGCTCTTGAGTGGTCTCGATATGCATTTGGGTACAAAGATGAGTATTAAATCGAGTCGAGTCGAATCGAATTAAAAAATTTTAAGTTAGTCGAGTTTACCAATTCTATTTTAGCATCCAAACTCAATTTGAATTTTTTTCGAATCTAATTGAGTCAAAAAATTTCGAGTAAAGTCGATTCGAATTAACGAATCATATTATTTATACTCAATGTTGCGTTTACATGGACCAATTATTTAACTAGTAGATGAAGTACAAGATTATTTAACTACATAAACAATATATATCAAAATGACGTAGTTTTATCTTTTAATTTAATGGTTTTGACATTTAACTTTAGAAAATGTAAACATTTATCAAAACAACGTAGTTTTGCCTTTTCTTATTCGGATTTTCAGTTAATTCGAATTGTGTAATTCATATTCGAATTAAATTGAATAACTTGATTAACTCAAATAAGTCAAACTATTTAATTCAAAATTTAAATTTTTTATCAAATTTTTTTAATCAAATTGAATTTTGCTCACCCCTACTTATACATAGATGGTGCAGTGACAAAAGAGAATGAGAATGTTTTTGTTAGCAGTGTGTTGCGAGATTAGTATGAGAATTGGATCTTAGGATTTAATCATTATTTGGGAAAATGCACAGTTTTTTAGGTTGAACTATAGGACATTTTAAATGATCTTCTAATGCTACTTAGTAGAGGTTTCAAAAAGGCTACAATTCAGATAGATAATCTGAAGGTGATTAAAGCTTTACAAGACAATGTGAATGTAGACTCAAGAATCACAGTGCTTAGGAGGGTTTAAAGAATTTTGAGAATTGAAGGACAGTGATGAATTCAATATGTCCTTAGAGAAGGTAATTTAGTTGCTGACTGTTTAGTTAAACTGAGTTTAGAATGAAAGTCAAGTGCATTCAAAAAAATTTAGAGTTTTTACATCAAGACAAAGCTAGTGATGCTTTTGTTCAATATAATTTGATATAATCTTAATATTTTGTTTTTCGAAAAAAAAAGGTTGAGTTAGTATAGTCTTGTAGCAGACTTTATATAAAATATAAAAGAATTTTTATATTTATTAGAAAAATGAAAAATTAAATCTAATTATCGCGTCAATTGATTTTAATGGTTAAGGTGATGAAGGATAAAAACGGTTATTGGAGGAATTTAATTTATTTGTTAAATTAACAGTAAAAACTCAATTGAGTTGGAATTTTTTAAATGAATATGTATTGTTATACAAGTGGGCATAAGCTAAAGAAAATAGACAAGGGAAAGTGCATCTGTGTAGCAAAATAGAGATGTGGAAATATCTAAGAAAAAATGGAAAAAAAATATAAAAAAGAGGAATAAAGGGCAAGTGGCAGACCCCGACCCCCGCCCCCCACCCCCAAAAAAAAAAAAAAAGCAAACTTGTGTTGTAAAAATAAACTGTGAAAGTGTAGATATGTTTTGAGTGTCCAACCTTTTATCTGAGGCCGAACCCCATAGCCCACAGGTTTCCAAAACTCCCCCATTGATCCATATCCCTCCCAAAGTCCACTCCTTTTGATCTTTATTTCCTCACCTAGACATCCATATTCCCCAGCATATTTTTTCCTTTCATTGAATCTTCATTTTCACCCTCACATTGCACTTCCAAAGTTTGCACGCTTCTTTTAATCCTCACCCAGTTTTTGATCCACTTTCGATCTCCCCCTTTCCCACCACATAAAAGATCTCTCTCTTCTTGTTGGCCACTAGTTCACTAGTTTTTTATCAGTCAATCATTTATAAAGTTAACCCCTTCTTCAATCTTTTTCTTCGTTTTCACACCATCCCTTTTGTCCCTACACATCCATGAATACACATGTACATACACTTTTTCTTTCTGGTTCTGGGATTATTTTTATTCCAATCCATTATGTTGATATGGCTATATATTTCACAACATTCAATCACTACTTAATAGATTCCATCATTTATATAATTTAATAAACCTTAAGCAAATTTATATTATTATAAGAGGGAAATTTTGCATGACAGTTCATAACTCGTAAAAAGAGTTATAGATAATTTTATATCACAATTGTTTTTTTAAATGCAATACCTAGAGTTATTCATAACTCTTCTCGAACACTTAAATAAGAAGATAAAACATACTTAAGTAAACTCAAATCCAGGTCTTATTGCACTAACAATAATGTTAATGTCAAATGAACTAAGCCTCAATCGATTATAATTATTTTAAATTTTAGTTAGATAATATTTTATTTAGATAAATGAATAAATGAAAGAAGTGAATGTTAGTGGATGATTTAATTCAAATTTTAAATTATTTTAATGAACGAAGAAAAGGGATAACTCTTTTACTATAAATAGAACCCATTTATACAAATAAAAAGGAGCTGCCAGTTATAGCCTTTGAATCTAGGGTGTTTTATACATTTCTCGTCCCCATACACACAAAATTATAGAAGCTAAGTTTCATATTCCACATATATTTATCTCTCTTTTCTTATTTCCATATAGCCAACCACCTTCAGAACATATTATATATATATATACTTCCCCCTAGGCTATATATGCCAAATAACAATGGCTGGAACTTCAAGCGATGTTCATTTCCATGACATTCCCGATGTGGTTCTGGCCATCATATTCTCCTTGGTTGCTGATACCCGTACTCGCAATGTCATGTCCCTTGTATGTCTCAAATGGCACTTGCTTGAGCGCTCCACTCGCAAATCCCTCACCCTCCGCGGCAACATCCGCGATCTCTTCCTCCTCCCCACTTGCTTTCGAGCCGTTACCCATCTCGACCTTTCTTTGCTCTCCCCATGGGGACACCCTCTTCTTGATTCCTCTCCAAGCCCGCTTCTTCTCGCTCAACTCCTTCGCCATGCATTTCCCTCTGTTGTTTCTCTCGTAGTTTATATTCGCAACCCTTCAACTCTCCATCTTCTAGCTCCCCAATGGCCTAACTTACGACATGTTAAGCTCATACGTTGGCATCAACGTTTCCCTACGGAACCTCTTGGTTCTGACTTTACTGCCCTTTTTGAGCATTGTGGTATGCTTTCCTCGCTTGATGTTTCGCTTTTTCATTCCTGGACTGAGGATCTTCCACCCTCCATTGAAGCCTATCCTTTGGTTGCAGCTTCTCTTTCTCATCTTAATATCCTCAAACATTCTTCCGCTGAGGGATTCAAGTCCCATGAGCTTTTAGCCATTACTGCTTCCTGTCCAAACCTCCGTAAATTGCTTGCAACATGTATATTTGACCATCGATTTATCGGATTTGTTGGCGATCAAACCTTGCTTGCTCTTGCTTCTAATTGTCCTTGCCTTTCTTTGCTTCACCTTGTTGATGCTACGTCTTTGTCCAACATTAGGCCTGATCCAAATGATGAGGGTTACACATCCGAAGATGCAAGTATCAGCCATTCTACACTTGGAGATGTATTTGCTGGATTGCCGCTACTTGAAGAGTTGGTTCTCGATGTTTGCTACAACGTTAGGGATGCTTGGCCGGCGTTGGAGTTGCTTAATTCCAGGTGCCCCAGGCTTAAAGCCTTGAAGCTGGGACAATTCCATGGAATCTGCGGGGGCATAGATGCTCGACCAGATGGGATCGCCCTTTGCCAAGGTCTGGAATCTTTGTCAATCAAGAATTCTGCTGACCTAACCGATAAAGCATTGGAAGCCATATCTCTAGGCTGCCCCAGGCTGTCCAAGTTTGAGGTTCTAGGATGCAAAAAGATCACAGGCAAAGGGATGTGGGAATTGACTCACGCTCTTAGGAAAACTTTGGTCCATGTCAAAATTTCTTTCTGCAAAAACTTCAATGCAGTTTCTTCATTGCAGGCAATGGAACCAATTCGAAACCGGATTGAAAGGCTCCATATAGATTGCGTGTGGAACACCCTTGACAATTCAGAAAACCAGACAGGAAGCAGTTCAAGTCAGGAACCAGGTGAATCATACAACTTACAAGCAAGAAAGAGAGACATGATCAAGGAAGAGAAAAGCTTGAAAAAGAAAAGCAAGTGCCACTTCCACGATGTCGGGGACGACAACTTGTTCTCTTCTAGGACATGGTCCAAACTACATCATCTTTCCCTTTGGATAGCTCTAGGTGAGTCGCTCACTCCATTATCCTTGGCAGGTTTAGATGATTGTCCAGCGTTGGAAGAGATAGAAATAAAGATTGAAGGTGATAGCAGGAATCAACGGAGGCCTTGCATGGATTCAGTAGGGCTGCGTTCCTTAGCGTGTTATCCAAGGCTTTCAAGGATGCTCTTGGACTGCAGTGGAGTTATAGGTTATGCTCTTACAGCTCCCCCAGGGCAGGCAGATTTGAGCTTGTGGGAGAGGTTTTTTCTGAATGGGATTGAGATTTTGAATCTTAAAGAGCTCAACTATTGGCCGGCGCAGGACCTGGATGTGAATCAGAGAAGCCTATTTCTACCAGCAGCAGCGTTGCTATCGCAGTGTGGGAGCCTAAGGAAACTGTTCATTCACGGAACGGCAAATGAACACTTCATGATGTTCCTATTGAGAATCCCAACACTGAGGGATGTTCAAGTTAGAGAAGATTATTACCCTGCACCAGAGAATGATACGAGCACAGAGATGCGAGTCGAATCTTGTCGTCGATTCGAGGATGCTCTCAATAGTAGCAACCGCCATATTCCTGATTAGAAAAATTGTTCCGAGTACCACTTTCAAGGTGGAGAGGAGCGTAAATAACTTTTCCAAAACAAAAACACAAGATATGTTTGTATTAAGATTCCTTTGTGCAATATTTTCAGAATTAAGTATGGATTGGGATACAATCTCATGTTCGAAAAAAATAAAGGTTAAATGGTATAGAAACGACAATTCAATAATCCATTCAAGTTTTTATTCCTACTTAATCTTTTAATTTTCATCTCTTTTATGTACGGTAGGGGTTGCTATTTTGTCCTATACATCTTATCAACAAACATTTTAAATATAAAAATATATACAAAATATTTATTATTATAAAATAAAAAAACAGAAAGTAAATAACAAAAAAAAAAAAAGAGAGCAAAGAGAGAGTTGTTACAATGTTTTTCCAAAATCTATATTTATAAATATAAAAAATATAAATAAAATATAACTTTAATTCATAACATTTGTTTCAATATGATAAAATGATTAAAAAAAACCCAAAGAGATAGGGAATATTCTAAAAGAGTATGCTTTATCATTAGTGGGTTCAACTGTTAATTTGTGGACACTCATAAAGTATTTGAAGTTTCATTGTCGATCTCACCATGAGGATAGGGTATCTATTCCGATGGCACTTCTATGTATATAGTGCGGCATGGTGGAGTTGCTCTATCGTCTACGTTCTATATCCATTACATTTTAGTTTTTTGTAAATTAATTTTTATATGTTAGATGAGTGAATAAAATAATTTTCTGTTAAAATTGCACCGTTAAATGTTTGTTTTGGTGTTTATATACAAGGTATAATAGTAATTTTAGCCCTAAACCTTTACAGTTATAACGACTCGATTTTTAATGCCGTTGAAAAATGCGGTTATGAAACCTCATTTTCATAAACCAAGTCCGTAAAGACAAAATATAAAGATTTATGAAGTTACTATGAAAATAAAATAAAGATTGGTTAAGTAATTTAATTGATAAAAATGTTAATTAAAACTTAAAGACTAAATTGTAAAAGTCTAATCATTGTTGAGTTTTAATTTAGAAAATGCTTGAGGACCTATATAGCAATTATTCAAAGGGACCAAACTGGTTATTTAACCATTATTTAGCATGAATTAGTGGAAGATGATGCTTAGTTCCACTAAGTTTAGTTATAATTAAAATATGTATAATAAAATCTTAATTAATCAATTAAACAAGGTTAATTAAAACTTAATTAAGATATATATATATATATATATATATTCGATAGTGGAAAGATGAAAGAAATCATCATCTTCTCCGAGCCACCACCATTAGAGGGAGAAAAAAAAAGGAAAACCTTCAACCTATTTTACATTCTGCCAGGGAAATTATCAAGGTAACTAAGCTAAATTCATGAAATTTTTATAAATTTATGGACATGGAAGCTTGATTTAGCTAGTCCATGTATCAATTTGTTCAAATTTTAAGGTTTTAGCAAAGTTATCATTATAGAGAAATTGATGAACTAGGCTTGAATTTGATAGTTAATAAATTTAGATTATGATAAAGACTAAATTATAAAGTTAATTACGCTTGTTAGATAATTTTATAACATTAAGACCTAAATTGAATTAATGAAAAATCTATCACAAAATTATGCTATGAATTAAGAATAATAAAAATTAAAAAAATACATAAAATGCAAAAAAAAAAGTTATTAAGAATTATAAAAAAAATATCGATAAGCGAAAAAAATTATAAAAATTTCAAATTATATGAATTACGAAAAAATAAAAAAGTAAAAATTATGATTTTTTAAAAAACTACAAAAAAATGTTAAAAATTAATAAAATTACAAGATATTAAAAAAGCATAAAAATTATGAAAATAAAAAAATATATGAAAAATAATTTAAAAAACCATTTTTTTCATTTACACTAACCATCATACAATCCTACCTCCCCAAAACTTGCACATTTTCTTTCCATCCTCGATGTCAAAGGAGTGTTTTGAGATACAAATTAAGGTAGGAAAATAGGTTAAGAAGACAAAAAATTGTAAATATTTTTAAAAGTTGTATCTTTTTTATAATTTTTAATATTTTTTTCACTTTTCTATATTTTTATAATAATTTATTATATTTTAAAATTTTCCATATTTAAAAAAATATATTTTTAATTCATATGATTTAAGAGTTATTCATTTTAATAATTTATATAATTTGTATAATTTTTGAGTCATTTATACTATTTTTTTTATAAATTTGTTTGCACTTTTATTTATTTTTATAATTTTTAGTTTTTTAATATTTTTTACGATTTTCAGTATTTTTTTATACTTTTTTAATGATTTTAAGTATAAAACTGCTCAAAATGACAGTTTTAAAAGAGCTTAATTATTATAATTTTGAAGTTAAGGGGCTCAATCGAATGAAAAAAAATATAAGGGCTTAATTGATTTTTTTTGGAAAATTTCAGGGGGTTTTTTATAAATCAGGCTTTTTCATTATAATATATTTCATTGCAGCTGCTGCGTTGAACTATAAACATATTAAAGAAACATGTGTAATGAATAAAAAAGAAGATTTGGGTCAAAGCTACTCTTCTTTGTAAGCAAAAGACTAGTAGGCAGCAGAGTTGAGCATTTAGGAGCTTATCTATGTCTTTCATTTTATATTTGAATTAACAATCATTGAACAATAGATACAACAAAATGCCAACATCATCCTTGCCATTAATTATTACTTTTACAACATATATATATATATATAGATTATGTTATTGGTTTGAGCATCCTGTTAGGAACAGCTCATTGATCCTCTATGAACTTAGACCTACTTTTAATCCAAAAATTGAAGTGAGGTTAATGCTTACAGATTTGTAAAGAAGAGAGTTGGATTCATCATTTTGATAGATTATAACCTAGCTAATTGATAAACTATTTTCAGTGGTAAATTAGATGTAAAATGTTGACTGTTAGATTCATCTCCAGCAACTACCCCTACTCACAAGTCAACTGCACGAACAGCAGACGGGCAGGGCATAACCACCAATATAATTTGGTCTTTATATATTTTCCATAAAACATTTGATTAATTCATAAGATACCCTCCAAAACATTGTTTCCCCCTCTTCTTTGGACAGTTCCAGTGTTATTTTGGTCACTTGCAAAGAATGTTGCAGAGCTGACTGGTAGGCATGGCTCAGTTGGTAAGGATTTTCCACCTTATATACATTACAAATGCAAGAATAAGATCAGATATCACTGGCAACCCTGTAGAAAAAAAATGGGTTTCCAAAGAAACATATTGGGTTTTCTTTTCTTGATATTGGCTTCACTCACAAGCCTCTCTTCTAGCCTTCCTAGTGAATACTCCATAGTGGAACATGAGATTGACGCATTTCTTTCGGAGGAAAGGGTGTTGGAGATCTTCCAACAGTGGAAAGAAAAGCATCGGAAAGTGTACCAGCACGCCGAGGAGGCTGAGAAAAGGTTTGAAAATTTCAAGGGGAATTTGAAGTATATACTAGAGAGGAATGCAAAGAGAAAAGCAAACAAAGGGGAACATCATGTGGGATTGAACAAGTTTGCTGATATGAGCAATGAGGAGTTCAGAAAAGCTTACTTGTCAAAGGTGAAAAAGCCCATCAACAAAGGGATAAACCTGTCAAGGAACATGAGGAGAAAGGTGCAGTCTTGTGATGCACCCTTATCCTTGGATTGGAGGAACTATGGAGTTGTGACTGCTGTCAAGGACCAAGGTTCTTGTGGTAAGAAAATGCCCTATATAGTGTAAGTTCCCCTTCGAGAAAAAACCTGAATAACTTTGTCCTATGTTTGCAGGAAGTTGTTGGGCATTCTCATCAACCGGAGCCATGGAAGGTATCAATGCCTTAGTTACTGGAGACCTAGTTAGCCTTTCAGAGCAAGAACTTGTAGATTGTGATACCAGCAACGATGGGTGTGAAGGAGGATACATGGACTATGCTTTTGAATGGGTTATAAACAATGGTGGGATCGATAGCGAAAGCGGCTACCCCTACACTGGTGTGGATGGCACATGTAACACCACCAAGGTCTGATTCATTTTTGTTTCAGTAGTTCAACCAGTTCTTCCTCTAATTCTAATGTATTTGTCTTTAATCAGGAGGAAACCAAGGTTGTATCTATTGATGGCTATAAAGATGTAGAGCAATCAGATAGTGCTCTTTTATGTGCCGTTGCTCAGCAACCTGTTAGTGTGGGAATTGATGGTTCCGCCATTGATTTTCAACTTTACACTGGTGTAAGTATTTGTTTGGAACCTGGACACTTTCTGTTAAAACGAAATTTTTGGGGTAATGAAATTCGTATGGCATGATGCATGAATAGGGAATTTATGATGGGAGCTGCTCGGATGATCCAGATGACATTGATCATGCTGTTTTAATAGTTGGTTATGGTTCAGAAGACAGTGAAGAGTATTGGATAGTGAAGAATTCATGGGGAACAAGTTGGGGGATGGATGGATATTTCTATCTAAAAAGAGACACTGATTTACCATATGGTGTTTGTGCTGTCAATGCCATGGCTTCTTATCCAACTAAACAATCCTCTTCACCATCCCCTTATCCATCACCAAGTGTTCCTCCACCACCGCCACCTCCTTCAACTCCACCACCACCACCACCACCTCCATCTCCTTCACCAAGTGATTGTGGAGACTTTTCCTATTGTTCAAGTGATGAGACATGCTGTTGCCTTTTTGAATTCTATGATTATTGCCTAATATACGGCTGCTGTGAATATGAAAATGCTGTTTGCTGTACTGGAACTGAATACTGCTGCCCTAGTGATTACCCCATTTGTGATGTCCAAGAAGGACTCTGCCTCAAGGTACCAAAATCTGAACTTTAGCATCCAAATTTAGCCTGCATTTAACATTAACAAGAATTTGACTGTTTTACTGTAAATTCATTCAAATTCAGAACGATGGAGACTATCTGGGAGTAGCAGCTAGGAAGCGAAAGATGGCTAAACACAAATTACCATGGTCTAAAATAGAGGAAACAGAGAAGACATATCAGCCTCTGCAATGGAAAAGGAACCCTTTTGCTGCAATGCGTTGAAAAAAGTGAAAAATTACATATCATCTCTTAAACCTTGAAGGTTGTTTCTTTTTCTTTCATTTTTGCTTTTTCATTACCAGCAAGCAAATCTATGCAGACAAGACTAAGAAAGGGGCATATTTGTCTAGATGATGCATTTGAATTTGGAAACTGTGTTTGTCATTCTTCGCCAGTGGGGTATTAAAACTACTATGCTTTCTTTATTTCTTCAGGCATGTTTCATGATGAGGCCATGTTGATGTTGCCATTTCTGTTCATCTAGGCTTTGTAATATATACATATTTGGATTTAAAAAATTAGGGCCTCTTTCTGCTACCCAGCAACAGATTCAAAACTATGAATCATGGACTGCAATTGTGCAGGAAGCAATAGACTTTGTCTTCTGTAGTGTAATCCAATGGCCCTTAAGGCCTGGATTCATAAAAGCCCAAAGAAAGGTATATCATCATTTCGTGTACCATTTTGCTAGGGGTGATAAAACACATCCCAATTCTCCATGTGCAGCTGGCGCTTGGGGATGGGCTCTACATGCCGGACCACGGCGGGAATTGGGTTGTGCTGGTGGGCGTGGGGGTGGGGGTGGGGGTGGTACGATTTCTCACATATTTTTTCATGGACAATTTGCATGCAAACTGATTTTGTATTTAGATTTAGATTAGACCAGTTTAATGACCAAACTAAATAAAGATCATTCTGCTCTCTTATTTGCCTTTTTTTTCCTAATAAAATTAAGAAAATTAGAATATCTTAATTAACTCTGATTTTTTTAGATTTTTTTAACTGTTCATCATTCATTTCGTTTCGGTTCGGTTTTCTTCTCAATTTTTGTATTACTTTTTGGTTTTGTATTTTTAGATTTATTTTAACAAAATGAATTATGTTTTATAATTTTTAAATATTATTTGATTTTTTTTTAAAATTTATTAATATTTCTAAAGAAAAATATTTTTTCAAGAACTTTTAATATTTTTTACTATTTTAAATATAAAATATTTATTTTATATCATAAAAAATTAAAATTGTTTATGTATTGAATAAAAAAAGAGCGGAAGTTAGGTGAGATGGCAAGAGTCTCTCCTACCTTAACCAGTGGTCGAGGGTTCGATTTTCATTCTGGGTATGAAGCAGTTTTAAAACTCGTAGCCAGTATCTATCCCTTAATGGACCTACAAAATGCAGATGATTAACTATTAGGCTAACTCAGGTAGATACCTTGAGAAATAAAAAATAAAAAAGAATTAGTTCAATTTCAAGTAATCGCTTTGAACTTGCATTTTACAAATCGTCAAAACACCTCGATTCGGGTCGATTTTCGATTTTTTAGTTTTTCTTGCTAAACCCTCGTTAACTCATTGTTTCTTCCCTTCCTTTTACGTAAAACCTTAATGTCCCGTTTGATTATTTGTGTTATAATATAAGAAATTCTTATTTATTATATGAGTGTTAAAATGAGTTTTTGAAACATAAGGAATAATGAATCTTATGTGATGGTCTGATAGTTAAGGGTGTTTATTGTTTCAGGTGTGACATGAATTCGAGTCGTTTTAGTCGCGTTTGTTTTTTAGGCTTTACTCTATTATTGTAATTCACCAAAAAAACATAAAGATAATTAGCATAAGACATTTTAAAATTATGTAATACATGTAGTTTACTTTGTTTGATTAAAGTGTTGAACATATAATACTAATGTATTATTTTTATGAAATGTCATGTGTGCCCTTAAATGTAAAACAAACTTTGAGAAACTTGTATATCATTGTATTTTTTTTAATGTCAGCCATGTAAATAGGAATGCAATACAAACTATTAAATGTTTCAAAAGTACAAATAAAAATTTGAATAGGATTACGAATACAAAATCGGTTACAAAATAAATATGACTACTATTATGAAATTAAATAGCATTTAAACAACATTTTTTTTCATTTCACAAATATAAATAATCTTTGTTATATTGATGGAGTTTATCCTTCATTATTTAAAACAAATTTTTTTATGAATTATATGATTTCATTAATTAAATGAATTAATGAATTTATTTTTTTTTAAATAATAAAAAATTATACTTAGTACTATTTAACATCAACCTTCTAAAAGCATAAGACAAAACATAGTTTTTAAACATTTCATAATGTCTTAATACAATAAAAACAATCCTAATATAAAAACTATTCATCACTGAGATATTCTCTTATCGATTTCAATTTTTGATGAGTAGAAATGTTCATGGGTCGGGTCTGGTTAGGCCTAAGCACGATATTAACATATTTTATGCTTATCTAGTCCGGCATTAAAATTTGAGCCTAAAATTTTATCCAAACTTACCCATATTTTCAAAAGATTAATACAAGCTCATTTTAAGCCCGCCCATATAATTTTTAAAAAATTATATTTATATTATATTATTTTAAAATTTAATAATTTTATTTATCTTTATTTATTGAAAATTTTTAAATAATCATCTCAACATTATTTTAATATTTACATTATAGTAGTATTATATATTTAATATAGATTTATTTTTTAATGTGTTCTAAATTACTTAATATATAAAAATAACATAATATAAAATATTATAAACTTAAAAGGGACTGAGTCAGATCGGGCTCAGGCCTTGAATGTTCAAGCTTGAGCCCGACTCATATTTTAAATTGATCTATTTTTTTTTCCAAACTCATTTTTCAACCTAATATTTTTACCCAAATCCTTCTAAATTCCGAACGAACTTTTGAGTCTATATAGATAACTCGATCCATGAACATGCCTATTGATGAGTCAAAATACTTGAAGAAAACAAACACAGCTACAATGTCTTCCTTGAAGCAATTATCACTTATTTTTCAGTTAACCCTTCAATATTAGACAGCTCCTCATTTAAATTTATTTGCTACCAAAAAATCATTCAATGAAGACTCCAATATATATAATCAATCAATTATATTTAGTGCCATCCCAAAATGGTAATTGCATTCATTGGGCTTCCTTTTCTTATTGGAGTTGATGTAATTAGTAAAATTTGACGGAACAGAGTTGTGAGCAGCTTTTGGGGAATCCAAGTCTCTCATTTTGATTCATGTCATTCAAGATACCAATAGCTTATTAAGTATCTTTTCTGGTACCTCTATCCTTCCTATATATAATGGAGAACTCATCAAAACAAGAGCAACTTTTTGTCCTCCATTTTTTTGTGGTTTTTATCAACATCAATGCATGGAAAAACACGGTTACACCCATCCAATAAGAGAAAAGATTTTATGAAATAGTACTTTGAAAGATCTCACTTTGTGGGGCTCCATTTTTACATGGTCAGATCCTTAATAAGTACTCAGCCTCATTCCGTCTTGTCTGCAACATTTTAATTTTTTGTATGCATGAAAACCAAGAGATTCATGAACCCTTTTTGTTTGGCTGTGGTGAATATTCGGGTTAGGAAAGTGAAAGGCGGGTGCCAATTTCCTGCGGGCCTTTGCAATGAGTCGTCGTCTCAGCATCAATTCCACTTCTTCGGCTTAGTCTTAACTGCAAGTCAGGCAAGCAGTCCCTGCGTGTGTGCATTTCAAAAGGATGCCGCCTCTTGTCTTCAAGTAATCGCCCGGTTCTCATGGGTCCAATACGCGCATCCACCCCATGAATTTGCTTTGTGTGGTGACCAACATGGTGCCTATACAAAACCAAAATCAGCTTCTCTGGAAGTTGTAGCTTAATTGATAAAGAGTGCAACCTTGGAAAAGAAAGTTTGAAAGGTAGAGGGGAGATTCTGTGGCTAAAACAAACCCACCGTTTTCCATTCTGAAATGTAGACGAGGACTGCTCTGCAATTCTTCCCCTCCTTTATTTGCTCTATTTCTTTCGCATAACACTAGCTAGATAGGTGATAAATGCGAAGTTTCTTCAGTGTTTCTAGATAGGGGCTCTGTAATTCCTTTATTACCCCACTTTGTTATTTAAACGATGATGCTTTTATTAAACAGTAATTCAGTCTCACATCAAGCTGCATTCCTAGAAAACTTAATAAGACTTTAATTCCTAAAAATCTAATTAAATTAGGCATAAAATATTTAATATCTATATCTATATCTATATATATATATATAAAAGGAATCCTTCTTTGACACTGGCTTGTTTTTTTTTCTCTTTTTTTTATGCATTCTTAATAATAATGGTTAATTTCCAATTTTAGTGTCTCTACTTTTTTAATTATATAAAAATAATTCATTTTCAATTTTCAATTTTGGTTCCTATATTATGTTAAAATTTGAGATTTGATCTTTATACTTCAATTTTTTATATAAATTGGTACTTCAATGTTTATAATGTAATTAGTTAGTCTAAATATTTTATTCTAATTATAATGCTGATGTAAATTTAAAGAATTGTTAACCTCGTTAATTTTTTGTTAAATTCAAGTACATTATAATGTTATTTTTTATGATATGATTATTGAATGAATATTTTTTTTTAAAAAGTTAGAATATCATACCAACAACTTTAAGAGAAGAATTTTAACGGTATTAACAATTGAACCTGAATTTTTAAATTTAAAAAATATAAAGACTAAATTCTTAAAAATAAAAAAAATGAGGATTAAATTCCAAATATACATAAAATACAAAAACTTAGATCATATTATAACCTTTAAAATTTAACAATTTAGTCCAAAATAATTAATCTAACGTGAAGCATGGATCAAAAACCATACTAGTTAATTTAACAATTAACATACAGATAATTATCATGTCAAATTTTTTACCTCTACAATAGTTCTTAAAAAAGTGACACAGAATTTAAAATAGTTGACACAAGGGCGTAAATAGGGATAGGGGTGAGCAAATCCGATTCGATTCAAAAAATTCAATAAAAGATTTTAAATTTTGAATTAAATAGTTTGAGTTATTCGAGTTATTCAGATCAACTCAAATAAAAAAAATCAAAATTTTTTATTTAACTCGAATATGAATTACACAATTCGAGTTATTCGAAACTCTAAATAAGAAAAGGCAAAACAATGCCGTTTTGATAAATGTTTACCCATTAAGTTAAAAGGTAAAATCATTATATTGTTTTGGTAGTTAAATAATCTTGTATTTCGTCTATTAGTTAAATAATCGATCCATATAAACACAATATTAAGTATAAATAATAAGATCCGTTAACTCGACTAACTTGAAAATAGGATTTTTTCACTTGATTCAATTCGAAAAAAATTCAAATTTAGTTTGGTTGCTAAAATAGGATTTGTCAACTCGACTAACTTGAAAATTTTTAACTCAACTCGATGGAATACTCACCCCTAGTCTAAGAGGGTTGGCAGGAGCCCCGACCCTCTCAAAAATGGAAAATTTTCTATTTGACCGTTTAAAATTTTTAAAATTTCAAATTAATAAAGGTAAAAATGCACTTTGACGCTCCCTAAAAGTGATAAAAGTTTAATTTAATCTTTTAAAAATTATAAAAATATAAGCTATTAAAATAATAAAATTATATTTTTACTATAATAAAAATTACAATTTAATTTCGACCATTAAAAAAAAATTTGATTTCGAATCTATTGACTTATATCCACATGTAGTACTTAAAATAAAAAATAAAAAACAATAAATTAGAGATGTAACGGTTTTAAATCCCAATTGTTGAGATAAAAACTAATAGACAAATAGGCGGGCTTAGATTCAACTATTTTCAGATTGTTTCAAGCTTGGGCTCATATATTTTCGGATTCGTATCAACTTAAGTTTTAGAAATTTTTTGAATTCTAATAATTTGGAAAATTGCAAATACAAGCCTTTTCAAATTCAAATTGGTCCCTACTATTTATAAAAGGGCAGTTTTTGAATGAATAATGATAAATATCTTTTAACAAAGTAATTATTTATTTAAAATAAATGATAAGTTTTCCATAAAGGCAGTTTTCTTAAAGTTGAATTTTCTTTTTAAAAATGTTATAAATATTTTAAAAGTACAAAATAATCTTATAACACAATTCATTTATTTATATAAAAAAAACTTTCACACATCTTCCATTTGAATTGGTATCATTTGACTCATGGCATGAAATTCATTTAGAGATTAAATAATAATATAAATATAAATAGTTAAGGATTCAAAGTAGATCAATCCACATGCATCATGTGATTTATTTTAGCTCGATTTAAGTTGGGTTTGGATAAGGTTTAATTTTTAATCTCAAATCATCTTAGCTTAATCAAATTTAAATTAAATAATTTTAAAATATTATTATGTAAAATTTGATTATAAAAATATAAACATTAATATAAATTATTATTTTGTTAGTTTAAATAACAAAATGAATCTTTTAGGGGCAGCAAAGCTTAGGCTCAAACTTTGAAATTTATTTAAAATCGGGTTGTAATCTGTCTCGACTCAGTTCATGTATATACTAATTTAAATGTATTTGACTTTTCAGAATAGAATTTGAAGAGTGCTATATATACTTCCCCTTAGGGTGCATTTAAATAATCAGGAGTTTTAAAATTTTAGGGACTTTTTTCTCAATTATAATTTCTTATAAATTCTGTAATTCTATATTATTACTGTTATCCAAATTTATATTTAGATTTTTTTTTAAAACCTTCATGAAAATATTAGAAATATTTTTATATTAATAATTTTATTATTTTTCATAATTAACTAATATTAATAGTTTAAGTTTAGATCAAAATACAACTCACCTTTATAAACCTACAAGCTGAGAGAAATGATCGTATGAAACTGTGATTCTATGTTATTTCTATCCATTTTCAATAAGGGAATAACAAATCAAATTTTTCCTCTCGATTTTCAACTTTTTTTTCTTGAAAAAATTCAAATCCAACTAAAAAAAGCTGAAAATCGAACCCAACGAGTGATTCCAGTAGAAAAGAGGATGTTATTCATCCTAAGAGACCCGGGTTCGAGCACTGGTGTATGCAAGATGTGTGTGCGTTATCAAAAGGTTAAGAAAGTATGAACAGATAGTACCATGTAATTACACTGGTATATTAAAAAAAAACTGAAAATCAAGAAAAAAAAATTGATTTGACATTCTCCTATTAAAATAAATAAAAATAACATAAAATCACAATATCATACAATTCTTCTCATAATCCAATGGTGTACTTCTATCAGTTAATTAATTTATAAAATCAATGGACAGTCATACTATAAGAAAAAAGACCATTGATACCACTAAATGTAACCCTCTAAACCCGGCCCAAAAGATACGATCGGATCTAGAGGATTATTTAAGTAATTTACCCACACTTTGACTTGACAACTCAAACTCATCCTCAAGAATACATATAAATATTCATAAATAAAACTTTAAATCTATAATTAATAATAAAATAAATTAATTAAACCTCAAAGAACAAAATACCAAAAATTCCCAAAACAAATTATATTTATATCCCAAAATAATAATAATAATAATAATAATAATAATAATAATAAAATAGAATAGAATATTCTAAATTTGTAATTAAGCCTCCGGGTACCAAGTCACCTAATATCCGAAAACCTGAAATGAAACTGTGGAGGTATGAGCTATAAAGCCCAGTGTGCCTCTAAAGTAAATACAACCTAATGCTAGAATACATCAACATATCAATTTTAAACACGAAAGAGTAACCACAAATCATATTGCACACACAAGCACAATGCAATGCACCCATACTCCATCACACCAACACAATGAAAAGGTTCCCCAGAACCCTTTCCCAGCCAACGTCACCAATCGCAGTGTGGTTTTAGTATCAACCTTAAAAGGAATGATAACCACTTCTTCCACCTTACAATCCCACCCCATGAACACACAGTGGTATGTTTACATGCTTATCAGATATTCATATTTTTCCCAATCTCAAGCTCAATTAATATTGCACATATCACAACCCCTGTAAGCATAGTACATTAATTATCTGTCACATGCTCAATGTAAAATTATAACTGTATGCATGACACTAGCACAACTTAATTAATCATACCATTAATTATTTTTATCACAACACAATCATCTCAATTAGCATAAAATCATATAACCTCGGTATCATCACAACCATTAGAGTAAATTACAATTAGAAACACACCTCGAGCAATTAAAACTCTAGCGACGAGGAGGTCGTCCACCACGCACAGTACGAGTGTCCGGTCTAACGGAATTAGATCCTACGAATACAACTAAAAATTATTACAACCTAGCCACCACTTAAACACAAAATTAAACTAAAATAACTTACGAGTAGCTCTCGGAACCGATGCAGTAACGGATTGAACAGTAGGAGGAGGTAAATCGTTTGCCTCGGACTCGTGATCACCTAAATACGAATACTTAATATCAATACCACTCAAATTAAAACTCTAAAATAATTTAAAGTGCACAATTTAAATTAAGACATCAAAAACGAGACTTTCGGGTCGAAATTTGGCAAAACGGACAGCGAAAACGGACTCAGGACGTCGAAAAAAGGCAGGATAGAGTTTTTTCGAAAAAAGGCAACGGTCAAAGTCAACGGTCAACGGTCAATGGTCAAAGTCAACGGTCAACTATCAACGGTCAACGGTCAAAATCAACGATCAGCGGTCAACGCCGGTCAACGGTTTGACTTAGATTGGGTTGGACTTGGTTCAATTGATTTGGTTCAAATGGGTTTGGTTCACCTTGGTTTGGGCTTAATGGAGTTTTTTTTTCTAAAGAGTTAAAGGCTTGGGTTTTTAAAAGGGTTAATGGGTTTTTAAAGAAATAAAATTATTGGGTAGGTTTGGGTAATAAAAGATTGGATCAATTCACCAAATTGGGCCAACAGATTTGGGCTGACTCTCTTGACCCAAATCAAACCAAAATGCACCCAAATGAAACAAACAAAAAATCTGCTCCCCTTCTCCCTCACGCAACATCGACGGAGGCAATCTCCCACACCGGCGTCCGACCACCACAAAATCAAAAGCAACCACACCCAAAATAAGGTCCCACACATAACACATTACTTACCAACTTCAAAACAACCAACAATGGAGCTAAAAGGGAGAATCAAAATCGAAAGCCCCCCCCTTAACAACACACACAACGGTGATGGATTAAGAGGTTTGGTACGCACGAGTGTGAGGAGAAGATTGACAGCTGCGGTGACAATCACGGATGGCGAAACGACCTTGAAAGGTGGATAATTGCTTGAGAAAATAAAAGAAAAACTAAAGAAAAAGAAAGGTGGAACGGCAGACATGGAAAACAAAGGTAAAAATGGCCAAAGAAAAGAAAAAAGGGTGTTTAAATACCAAAGCATTTTGGGTTAATTTCATAGGGATCCTTAAAATATATTAGGGTTTTTAAATTGACCCAAAACTTCCACACTCCTCGCAATTAAGTCCAAACTCCTTAATTAACGAAAATTTACCTAATAAGCCCTTAAAATTTTGCAACCAACACCCTTAAAACCTAATAATTTTTAGAGTGTTACACTACATGCATTTCAATTGTCAGGGAGACATTGATGGGGTGAACTTATTAGCTTAAACATCATCATCCACCTTTGTAATTGGAACTAGTTTCAAATTAATGAGTTTTTGTTTACAAACATATATGGTGTTTCTCTGCAAACTTTTAGACAAACCAGAACATTGTACAATATTTTTTCCATTCATAAAAAAACAAATATATAGGTGAAAACATTATCGCTAAAAGCATTGATTAATGCATGACAGGAAAAAAAAAAAAAAGAAGGAAAATTAAGGGTGATATCTCATGCTCACATATTGATCTAAATTTGTTTGAGTTTGAGAGTGAAACCAAATCTTATCAACATTGTTCGGAGTAAGATATTTGGTTACAGACTTACAGCAACATTAATTACCAAAAAGCAATATGTAATCCGTACGCTGTGCAGGTAAGGAAAATAGCAGCAATGAAGATTGGATCTGATCTATACTTAATGTGCTAAAATACAAGTAAATCATGAATAAGAAAAACACTGAGGAAATCCCAACCGTAGTGCTTATTTTTATTAGAACATATAAAGTGGAAACGATGTATAAAGGTTCTTCATACTTTATGAGAATGAAAACAGTGAAAAGCAGTATGTTAATTAATTTCCATTATAATGTGGAGATTTTTGTTGAAATTTCGGTACTAAGTAAGAAATAATTGCAGAGAAGAAACGAGAAATTTAGTAATAAAATTGCCTGTTAAAATTTTATATGCTTCACTCATTCTTTTGAATAATGTAACAGGGAAATTTATAACAAGATAGCCTATTTGAAGGGTCGCTTGTTGAGGGAGTTGACACATATATCTTATGTGAGATTTGATGAAGAGTTTTGGGGAGAGTTTTTTAGATAGCTTTGTATTTGAGGTATGGGTTTTGCTCATTTAAGTTATTTTCTCATATTGTATTATTCATTTATTTTCTTATTAAGTGAAGTCTCATTTTCCCGTGATTTTTATCTTCTTTGGAGGAGTTTTCTAAGTAAAATTTATGTGTTCAATCTCTCTACTTTTTTTGCTCGTTGTTTATATGGATCGATCCCCAACAAACTAGTATCAAAGCTAGGTTCAGATTTTGCAATCGACCCGTTCAAAGATTGCGACAACGAATTTCAATATCGAGAAGTTTGATAGAATCACATATTTCATATTGTAGCAGTTTTAGATAAAGCAAATTGTTTAAAGCAAGGTTCGTCGCGAAGGGTGATAGTCAAGTGGAGGAAATTGATTTCCTCGATGTTTTCTCTCCTGTTGTGAAGCAGACGTCTATTTGTGTATCATTGGCCCTGGTTGCATTATACAACCTTGGTTTGAAGACTAAGAGTCTTTTGGTTTCCAAGTTTGAGAACGGTTTGGGCTTGGTTGACATTCTACAAAGATTGATTTCGTCTCGTGACGAAGCTTAAAGAAGAAGGTATGGTAAATACGAGTCAATATAGAAATTTGAGGGGTGAGCCTCGTATTTTCGACCGAACAGATGGTGACGTCACGACAAGAAGTTTCCCAACGTTGCGACGACGGACGACGTCGTGACGACGAGACTGAGGATATGGCGACGTGTTTCCCACAAACATCGGATTTCTTCTCCCAGTTAAACTTTACTATATTTTCCATACTCCAAAAATATTTAAATATGATTAGACTTCTTATCTTAGCCTATTTAAAGGGGTCTTATATCTATGTTTTGAGAGGCCAATTAAGAGACAATTAAAGATGTAGTACAACAGAGTTTTTCTTTTGGGGGGTGACAAATGAGTTTTGGTGATATTTTTCACAATAATTATGGAGAGAATTTTTTCCTGAGTTATAGCTTTGTTATCGGGGTTTGGGTTTGTATATTTAGTACATTTAGATTTATTTTCTTCATATTATACTCTCTTTTGTTTATCCACTTAGCGAAAAACCAAAGCCTCCTTTGCTTGTGGTTTTTATCCTTTGTGTATTTGATCTTCTTTACCTTTTCTATTTTGTTGTTTATACAAATCGATCCTAATAATTATAACTATAATCATTTTATATTAATAGTTTGTTATTAACATAATTTTATATTCAAAATTTAATATAAGCCATATTAATAAAATAATTATAATTATTTTTATATTATATTATATTATATTATTGATATTATAGATTTTAAAAATGAGAAACATAAATAATAATAAAATACTAATTCTTGATTGAATAAATTTCTTTATCTTAATTTCTAAAATAGATATGAGTCATACTATGTGGTAAGTCAAAATTTGTGTTGAATTGAACTGATTTAGTTAAATGCAATTGATATTTTAAAAAATTTAGTATATTATAAAATATATTTTGAGTTTTGACATATAAATTAAGAATAAATAAGTAAATTTATACATTATAGATTAGATTACCAATATCTTCATTTATTTATATATGATGCTAATCTCACACTTTAATTTTTATTGATTATAAAAATCGATTTTAATATTATTAATTATTATCATAGTTAAAATAAGATCATATTTATATATAAAATTATATTTATTTAATTAGAAATACTTGAATTTTTATTATTTTTAATTTATCGAATTATATTCAATGATCTTATAAATTTATAATGATATCAATTAATAATATATTATGTTATTTTTTAAGTAAAACTTTTAAAATATATGACCAAATTAATTAATTTGACATTAATATATTATCATATTAATTAATATTACTTTTATTTTTGAGAGTAATTAATATGACTTTTATAATTATAACATATTGATACTAATACATTATTATTTTAATGTCAATTTAGTAATATAATTAACAATAAATGATATTCTCGTAGTTTAAAAAAATTTTAAACAAGTGCTTTTATAAATATTATAGATAACAGACTATAGATATAGATTATATGATGAATATATTATGAGTGAACTTTACCAAATATATAAATAATAATAATAATAATTTATTATTGTTACGATCATAATAATTAGGAGAGCACGAATTCAAATGTGTTTTAAGACAAAGAATGTATAGAGTATCAAGAAGTCTCATAGTGTAACTTGTTATTTGATTTCAAGTTTATTTGTCATTGAAATGCGTTGAAGATGGCCCCTTCTCCACTGATTTTTTTTTTTGAAATACATTAATAGGGTAAAGCTTGAACAATAAATACGATTAGTGTGATATGAATCTAAGTCATACCTGAAACAATAAACACTTTGATCATCAAATCATCACATGAGATTTGACTCTTTTTTTTTTAATCATCCGTTGCCTGACACTAAGGACCTAACAGTCCATAGCATAGACCTAATTTCCTAAACCCAACAAAACATAGTGTCTACCAAGGTCCAAGCAAAGACAGTTCTTCTATCTCACGTTATGGACTGTTAGGTCATTTTTCATGGCTAGAACTTGAGGAGGACAACACAAGAAGATATGTGATTCCAGTGAAACAATGACCTAGACATTTTAAAGCATTGCAATTGAATTTGTAGCTTGTGAAGAGCTCATAAGCATAACCAGTGTCCCACAGTCATTGGTCATATGGACCATGGCATATAAAGCATCGGATAATTTGTGTTGGTGTGTGGCTAAAGTATTGATGATGTGGGACAGTTGGACAAACTATACCCACGCACGTGGCCTGTCTACATGGTGAACGTCTCCTATTTTCCATTAGAAGAGACATAAATATATGGGACTTCTAAAATGGGGACCCATTTTTTTGTTGGAGTCGCGTGGAATCAGGTGGCACAGTTACAATTGCAAGCAGATGCATCCACTCATATTGTAAGTTGGAAGTATCAAACCAAAACCGTTATAGCGGTTTGGTTTGCTTAAATTGATGTGATATTTCATTTATTATCTAACTATTACATGATTTTTAAATAATGAGACATTTGATAGTTGTGAATTAATCTATTTTTTAAAATTAAAAATCTATGTTGTTTTTTTTTTTTGAAAATTTATCAGAATAGGTCATTTTTGGGAGAGAAATTAAAAGACATCTTACAAAGCGTATTTTTAAAGAATATTCTATCATTTCAGTTGAAAACGCATGCTACAGGACGCGTTTTTTCCTTTTCATTTTCAACTTTAATTCTAACCTCTGGAAAAAAAACAAAACTCGAGAATCTCGGGTTAATTTTTAGATTGGGCTCCCACATTGTTTGTTGTTTCTTTCAATTTCCCCCAGTTGCTTATATAGAGAGGGGAATCTCGGTATAATTAACTTATTCTTTCTCTCCATCTCCACTAAAATAGTATCCTTAACCTCCCTGTTCAAAACATGTGACATAATTGGGGGAAAGAAAACTTTCAAGGGGACGAGTGATTGTTACGGAGGAGAAAATCTAAAAATAATTTATGGCCGATAGAAGTTGTTGTTATTAAAGAACTCATTAATAATTACAACTGTTGTCACATCGACTCGAGTTTTAGTTTTCTCTCCACTATCACAATCATTCACCTCCTGAAAATCGTCTTGCCCCAAAATTTTCACTAGTTTCAGACAATTAGGTTAAGGATATTGTTTTTGGTGGAGATGAAAAAAAAGAATAAGTTAATTATACTGGAAAGCCCTTTTGTTTTTCTTTATGATTATGGTCTCAAACTTAGGTATAAAGTTTATAAAGCATCCTCTTCCGGTATCATAAAACTTTCAATCTGTAACCGCATAACCACAATCAACTAGAAGCCGTAATTATACTTCAACTCGTGATCGTATAAGCCCTAGTTGAGCAATTCCTAAAATTTGTGTCTACATTTTAATCAAATTAAGTATTTAAACTAACTAATGATATTATAAATGTTAACGTAACAAATTATGTAAAAAATTGAATTATAAATAATAAATCTCCAATTTAAATGTAATATAGAAACCGGAATTAAGATTTTAAAAAATTATATAATCCAAAAATAGAGGAATCATAATTGATATTTATACTCAATATTGTGTTTACATGGATCGATTATTTAATTAGTAGATGAAGTACAAGATTATTTAACTACATAAACAATATAATAGTTTTGCTTTTTAACTAAATGGGTAAACATTTATCAAAACGACGTAGTTTTACATTTTAACTTAATAATTTTTACTTTTAACTTTAGAAAATGAAAACATTTATTAAAACGACGTAGTTTTGTTTTTTTTTATTCAGATTTTCGGATAATTTGAATTGTGTAATTCGTTTTCAAGTTAAACCGAAAAATTTAATTTTTTTTATTCGAATTAATCTGTATATTTTGATTAACTCAAATTATTTAATTCAAAATTAAATTTTCTTTTATCGAAATTTTCAAATCGAATTGAATTTTTTTCACATCTACTTTTACATAATGGTTGTAGGTCATAGATGACGGTGAAAAATATTCGCATCATAAAACTGACTAAGATACTGAAATAATTTATCAGCGGGGCAAAAAAATGACCCTATATAGGAGAAATTGTGGCCATTCCTTCAGCATTGAATAGATCTTTGAACAGAGTAAGATTTTGTTCTCTCCTCCTTTCTTCTAGCTTTTGACTGATTTGTGGAAACTCAGGAAAAAAAAAGTGTGTTGGTTGTAGAATCCTCAGCCATAAATTTTGGTAGCAGTGAGGAGATCATCACAAAATGGAGAAGAAAGCGACAGTATTGATGCAGAGGTTTGAGGTGGGACGATTACTGGGTCAAGGGACATTCGCCAAGGTTTACCAAGCCAGGAACCTAAGAACCGGCCAAAGCTGCGCCATTAAAACCATCGATAAAGAGAAGATAATGAAGGGAGGCTTGATAGATCAAATCAAGCGTGAAATCTCAGTTATGCGCCTCGTTAAACATCCCAATGTTGTTCGCCTCTATGAGGTAATGGCTAGCAAATCAAAGATATATTTCGTGATGGAATATGTTAAAGGCGGTGAGCTTTTCAACAAGATCGCTAAAGGGAAGCTCAAGGAAGATGACGCCCGACGCTATTTCCAGCAATTGATAGCTGCCGTTGATTATTGCCATAGCAGAGGGGTTTATCACCGGGATTTGAAGCCCGAGAATCTCCTCCTCGATGAAAATGGGAATCTCAAGGTTTCGGATTTTGGGCTGAGTGCGTTTATAGAATCAAGCAGACAAGATGGGCTTCTTCACACCACTTGCGGAACTCCAGCTTATGTTGCACCCGAAGTCATTCACCACAAAGGCTACGATGGAGCCAAGGCTGATATTTGGTCTTGTGGTGTCATTCTTTACGCTCTGTTGGCTGGCTTTCTCCCTTTTCAACACTCCAATCTCATCGAACTGTATAGAAAGATAAGTAGAGGAGAATTCAAGTGCCCACAATGGTTCTCTCCCCAAGTTCGGAAGCTTCTTTCCAGCATTCTTGAACCCAATCCAATCCAAAGAATCACTGTGGCTAAGCTTATGGAGAATTGTTGGTTTAGGAAAGGGTATAAACATATTGATATCCCACCACCATCCCCTCAACCCCGTACCTTAGACTCGTTAATTACCGACGATAGTTCTGGTTCTTGGGAGCCGAGAAGCCCGGTTAGGCCGAGTTATTTCAATGCTTTCGACATTATATCTCTTTCCCAAGGTTTAAATTTATCAGGTTTGTTTGAGAAAGATTTGAACCAAAGGGATTGCTCACGGTTCACCACTAGAAAACCAGCCAGCGATATCGTTTCAAAATTTGAACAAATAGCCCAGACCGAGAGTTTTAGCATCAAGAACAAGGATGGGAAAGTGAAATTGCAAGGCAGAAAGGAAGGGAGAAAGGGACAGCTTGGTATAGATGCCGAGATCTTTGAAGTTACTCCGTCGTTTTATGTGGTGGAGTTAAAGAAAACTGCTGGGGATACTTTGGAATACAAGAATTTCTGTAACAAAGAATTGAAGCCATCGCTCAAGGATATAGTGTGGGCATGGCAAGGCAGCAACAACAATCATACCCAGAACCTGGTTTGAGTTTTTGTATTCCAACCAAAACCTATTCTGTGGTAGCAGCTAATTAGGGAGCTTCTTACCCTCTTTGAATTTCATTTTCTTTTCTGTTCTCGTCTTTTGTAATTAAGCTTCAAATTTTAGTTTATGAATGTAAGATGTGTAAATATAATGAACAAACTAACCATTTTACTAAAATTCCCTCAAATTTTTTAATTTTCCTTTTATTAATTAAAAATCACCTGGTAGTTAATTTAAATGCCATCCATATGAGTAGAAATTTGAGACTTAAAACACAATTAATTAGAACCCATGTATTGACTTGATAGTTAAGAGTATTAATCGCTCTAGATGAGACCTGGTTTCAAGTCATCTTAATCGCGGTTTATAATTCAAAAAAAAAAACACAATTAATTACAATTTCTAACAACAGATAGACATCCATTTTCTTAAATGGCGTGAAATTTTGGGATACAATAATTCAAAGAGCAAGCTAAGACACAACGTATGCCACACATTTTGGTTCCTCCACACTTTATATTGAAGTTTATGATTGGCCCCCTAAATGGTGGAACATGTGAACATGAAGCCCAAGCAAACTTGTGATGCCAACTAGAAGCTGATCGCATCCGCCTAATGCCAGACAAGAGTTTACAAGTTAAACTCAATCATGAAAACCAAGTCCTGATTCAAGGCCCACATGCCAACATCTTGCCCGATACAGGCTAAACAACTAGCTGGTTCCTTCCATGCCTCCAAGCCCATATTATACAATTGTCGAGTTACTCCAGGAAGCAAGGGTTTGTTCATTGTACAACTATTTTATTCCATGGTTAAGAATAAAATCTCACTAAAAGAGGTGACCCCGATAACACGATTCATAAAGCTCAATTTATGATAGACAAAAGGTCTTTACTCCATGTGCATGTCGTGGGATTGAATTATTGATAAATCAACAACTTTAAACCTCTCAATTTTGGATTTGGTATTCTAACTGTAATATTTTTATTTTTGTATATTTGTATTTTTTAAATAGATTAGGTTAATAAAAATCTTTATAAATTACATTAATACTTTTGTATATTATCCTTAATGATTTTTGCAGGCAATACAAAATGGAATCAAATGTTGACTTACTAATTATCTAATGTTTAAGTAATATTAAGTGGTATTACATGATCGGATCCTAATACGAAAAGACAACTTATATTAGTAGATGAATCTAAACATTTCATTAGTTTAATCGGAAATAAGCAAACTAATTGAAAATTAATATATCGTCTATCAAGTCTAATTGGGAAAACGTTTTGTCTTAAGCATTGGAGTGGATGACTCTTAGAAGATAGTGACATAGATGTGATTGAGTAGACTGACAATACATCGGACAGGACTAGAGGTGCTCATAGGCCGGGTTAGGCCAAAGTATGATCTTAACATACTTTATGTTTGTCCAAGCTCGGTCCGATCTGAAATATGAGCCTAAAAATTTTTTAGGAACTTAAAAATGAATTGTGTCGGGCCGAGTCGGGCTTGGACCATGAATGTTCAAGCCTTCAAAAATTATATAAAGCCGAGCCGGGTAAAATTTTGAGCTTAGAGGAAAAGATGAAAATGCCCATTCAAATTGTCTTTCATTCTTCCTTATCTCTATTTTCATATAAGGCCCAAGTCTTCAAAAATCATACAACTCTTTTTCTTCAAATGGCAAAAGGTTTTTTTTTTTTGAAAAAAAACTTTTGCCATTTGAACGAAACATTGCTTCTTTACGATCTTTGAGGAGATTTAACATGTTCATGTGCCTAAGTTTAAACATGAATGCATTGACCATACCTTTTCTCACCTTCAACCCTTAAATACTTCCACGCTTGAACCTTGGCCCCATAAGAAAGAGAGAATGAAAGAAAATAAAATGGGAAAATCTGATAAACAAATTTGACAGTCCAGTTTTCGGACACCGCAAGTGGTGCTCCACCGCCGGAAACCAGAATACCTTGGGTTATCCGACGGCCAACTCCAAAAATTAGAGAAAAAAGGAACATGACGAAAACTAGGAAAAATGACTCGGGTCAGTGGCTTTTATAGTCAGAGGGATGGGAAATTTGCTACCCCGTCCTCCCATATCATCATATGTTGCAAGTTGGGGTCGTGGCAGGGTATATTTCCAATCTTGATCCTTGTGTGTTTCAATTTCTTTTTAATTTTGAAATTACAAGCAAAGTTAATTGCTCTTTGAGTCCCTCTATTTTCACACCCTTTTAATTTAATAAAAATCTGAAATATTTTTAAAAGTTTTTAAATTTCATTTCTATTTTGGTTTTCATTCATTTTATTTTCCTTCATTTCCATATTATTTTCCATATCCATTTTATTTATTTTGTAAATTTAAATAAAACCTTCAATTTAATCTACATTTTAATTTTTTAGAGAGCCACATTTCACTTTCATTTCATTATTTTTTTTATATATATTTTCAAGCACCAATCTATCACGATACCGATGTGACTCGACAATCAAGCACTAACTATTCTTTTTTTTTTGGATAATTCATCCAAATAATTAAAAAAAATTATTATTTATGAAAATGACTCAAGTTTAAAAATATATACCAAAATTCCTAACATGAATAGCAATGATTCTAAATGTCTATCTAATGGCCGACACCTCATCAAATTCAATTCCAATGATTGGTGTCGACCATCTATGCATTTTTATTAATTCGGTATTATACGGATATACGAAATACGAGATTTTGAAAAGAAATTTGGTGTTGGCCATTGTATAGCCGGCACCTTTTTTTTATCTAACAGGAAAAAAATTTGGTGTTAGCCATTGCATAGTCGACACCCCTTTTTAATCTGACAGAAAAAAAAATTGGTGTTGGCCATGCATGGTCGACACCACCTTTCTATCTGATAAAAAATTAAATTTTTTTTGTGTTGGCCATGCATTGGCCGACACCACCTTTTTGTTTGACAAAAAATTTAAATTTTTTTGTGTTAGTCATGCATTGGCTGACATTATTTTTTTATCAGATAAAAAATTCAAGTTTTTTGTGTTGGTCATTGCATGGTCAACACCCCATTTTTATCTGATAAAAAAATTCAAATTTTTTTGGTGTTGGCCACCCTCTTTTTATTTGATAAAAAATCAAATTTTTTGTGCATCAAATAAAAAAATTCAAAATTTTTTGGTGTTGGTCATGCATTGCTCGACACCACCTTTTTATCAGATAAAAAATTCAAATTTTTGATGTTGACCATTGCATGGCCGACATCCCCTTTTTATCTGATAAAAAATTCAAATTTTTTTTGAGTTGGTCATGCATTGGTCGACATTCCCTTTTTATCTGATAAAAAAATCAATTTTTTTTGTGTTGGTCATTGCATTGTCGACATCACCTTTTTATCTAATAAAAAAATTTAAATTTTTTTGTGTTGGCCATGCATTGGTCGACAACACCTTTTTATCAGATAAAAAAATTCAAATTTTTTGGTGCAGGCCATGACTTTTTTTCTGATAAAAAAATTTAACTTTTTTTGTGTTGGCCATGCATTGACCGACACCCCCTTTTTATCTGATAAAAAAATCAATTTTTTTGTGTTGGCCATTGCATGGCTGACACCACTTTTTTTATCTGAGAAAATTTCAAATTTTTTGTATTGGCCATGCATTGACTGACACCAACTTTCTTTCATTTCTCTATAGGGTTTAGATTTTGGTTTTGAAATTGTAAGTAAGAAATATTTCTCTTAAAATAACAATAAAATCAGAGTGTTTTGTTATTTATCATTAGATGAGTGTTTTATTTTGGGGAAGAGTTGTGAAGTGTATAATCGAATTTCGGGGTTACACTATATAATGTCATGTATTGTCGGAATTGAATTATATACTGTCATTTGAAGCGGCAAAAATATGTCTTCAGTGGTAAAACGATTTTGTGCGCCATTGAAGACTATCCGAGATATCCAACGTAGATGGACATTATCTACATTGGAATAATTTGTTACCACGAGAAATACTGTTGAATAGCTAATCCAACATAGATATTTTGTCGCCGTATGTGGGCGGTGTGGTAAGCCCGTAAAGATTATGCTGTAAAAGGTCAGATGACTTTCTCCGTCATTTAACAGATAACCAAGATTGATTGCATTGTGTCTTACGAATTGAAAAAGGCCATGTTTAACGGTAATCCGAGCAAGTGTCATGGTACTAAGTTTGCAGCTTGGTATTCAAGCAGATAGACATTATTTATGTTTGTATTTTGTTATATCTGTAAATTTATTTTTTAATTTCGCGTATTAATATTAACAAATAATTATAATTTATTGTATCTGTAAAATTAATTTGTTGCTTAATAATATTCAACAATGTTTGTATTTTTTTGTATTAAAATAATTTCGAATTATATATAAAAATATTAAATATGTTGTTGTGAAAATGCGAGAAAATAAATATTATTGAAAAAGATGATATAAATTTTCAAAAATTAATAATTAGAAATGAAATTTAAAATATAAAAAAATTAGAAATTAAAATTAAAATATACAGGAAATTAGAAATTAAATTTAAAATATAAACGAAATTACAAATTAAATTTAAAAAATAAACGGAAAAAATCAAAACTGAGTAGATCCCGACGATGTCCCCGGTGTTGGTGTGTAACGGTTCGGGTTCCTCTGGGCTCTGCGAGGCCGAGGTAGTAGTACAGTTCGTTGAGAAGGCGTTAAATTTGTGTTCGTCGGCTCATCCTTGGTAGTGTCAACGTTGGGTGTCCCGATCGACGTACGTAAAAAGGTGGTAAAATCATACGTATCATCAACGTAATCGGGAGTACATTGAGTGACCGGAGGTGCCGAGCTAAAAATATCCTCCATTGTTGGTGTACGTTCTTCCGGATAGATCTCCAGTTAATATGAGGAAGAACCGGAATAACATGAACGTAGAGGATCGGGGTCGAAGCCAAAAATCACCTCCATGGAACGATGATAATAGTCGTGTATCAAAAAAGATGAAGAGCCGAATGTTTGATATTGGGGATTGGGTTGGTGCTCCGGCTGGCACTCGAGTTGGTCTTCGGGCTCGTACTCAGGCTCGTCATTGGGCTCATCCTTAGGCTCGAAATCTGAACAAGGGATTCGACCACGGCGTCGACGTGCGTTATTCGTCGAACCCAATCAGTTGTCTTACGGAATAAGTCTCTTCGGCGTATGCTCCCCGGGATAAACTACCGGCATCCCGTATGCCATATACCATTGCTTATAATGTGGGGTACCGGAAAAATTCCCGTTACACGAAATCAAGGTTGAACACCTATTCGAATGGTCATTCCAAAGTATGATATATGGCTCAAGATCATGTGCCCAATTTATTTTGTTTCTACCATTTCCCTTTTTGTCGAGCTGGTGGACTTCATCGAGTTGGAAAGGAGGGTTCGGGATGTGTTGTATAGCATCGAACTGTCGCAAAACCCGATCCCAGCATGCCATTTCACCATATAAAAATTGAATATCGGTATAGTACACGAGAACAGTTGGTAATTGTGCTTGTAAATAAATGGTGGAATGAAGGGCACAATTTCGTCCAAAATATATAGGATGCCATACAAACTACACAGTATAAACAACACGAGTTTAGTTAATATTAAAAATATTTCATTTGTAAAACAAAATTCATGTAAAAAATATCAGATTTTTAATTTATAAAAAAAATATTTCGAAAATGTATTTTTTACATTTCAAAAATATGAAAAATATATGTAAAAAATTTCATTTTGAAGATATAAAAAATAATTTAAAAATATTTCGAAAATATATAAAATTTTATTTTTAAAAATTTCGAAAATATAAAAAAACATTTTAAAAAATAGAAAAAAATATTATAAAAAATTCGAAAAAAATATCTTACATCATCTCCTCAATATTTGTCTAACCAACCACGAAAATGGAGATATTTTCGGGTCGCCCAATTCCCGAAACATAAGACCATCTAAAAAATTGAAAAATAATTAGAATAAAAATAATAATTAATAAATTTTAAAAAATATAAAATCGAGACATCGAGTCACCTATTAACTAGTGACATCAAATATGGCATGTGTCTGACGTTGGCGATGGAAGATAGTCGGTATAATATCCATAATTGGAGCAGATACGTGCAGCTTCTGATGGCATTAACTGTAGGATCTGTCACTTGACAAAGCTCCCGGTACAATGTGACCAATACTACTGAGCCCCAATTTAATTTCCCGGCTGCCTTCAAATCATCCAACAATGGGAGGTAGACAATTCTTATTCTATTATTGCTAGTATCCGAAATAAAGATATCGCCTAGTAACTGTAAAAGAAAAGCACGAGCATGGTAGATAATGTCCAGCTGCGCTGGATTTTGAGGAAGATGTCAGAAGTTATCTTTCTGCCACGTAAACTATAAAAACGATAATTTTTCATTTTTCAGTATCCGGGGACACCTTGCCAAGTAACCGGTAGCAAGTGCCACAAGGATCGTCTAGTGTACCCGGACCCGTTACTGCATCACCTTCAACAGGCAGCCCTACCAAGATTGCAACATCTTCTAATGTAATTGTTGCCTACCCACGCAGGAGGTGGAACGTGTGGGTCTCGACACGCCATCTTTTAACTAAGACCGTTATTAAATCGACCTAGATATACATTTTTTTAATGCAGGCGGCAATCATGAACCCTGCATCTTCTATATATTATTGAGCCAAACTATCGGGCTTATAGCCCGGATGATGATGCCCGGATCTAACCATATTATAAAATTCCTGATCTGCTCAAATCGCGCCCACATGGTGGTTGTCATGACTACGAAGATTGACGTTCGAATTCATAATGTGAGGGACGATAGTCGGACAACGGCGATCAATGGCGATCAATGGCGATCAAAGTCGATCAATGGCGGTCAACGACGAAAGTTGGGTGGTGGTGAGCTGGAATTTCGATTTTGGTGAGGTGGAATTTCGGTTTAGGTGAGCTGAATTTTGAGTGGTCTAATGCTATTTATAGTAGGGGGCGATTGATGGCATTTTTTTAATTTTAATGTCAATTAACGTTATTTTGGTTAATAAATTTAAAATTTGATAAGAATTGTAATATAATAATAGTTTTTTATTTAAATAAAGTTAAATATTAAAATTTAGTAAATAATGTATTATCAAATCAATATTATTTGATAAAAATTTTAATATAAAAATAGTTTTTGATTTAAATAAAGTTAAATATTAAAATTTGATAAATAATGTATTGTCAAATTAACATATTATTTGATAAAAATTGTAATATAATAATAGTTTTTTATTTAAATAAAGTTAAATATTAAAATTTAGTAAATAATATATTGTTAAATCAACACATTATTTGATAAAAATTATAATATAATAATAATTTTTTATTTAAATAAAGTTAAATATTAAAATTTGATAAATAATATATTCTCAAATCAACACATTATTTGATATAAATTGAAATATTATACTAATCTTTTTTATTTAAATAATGTTAAATTAATTTTAAATGTAATTTAAATTTCAACTTCAAATTTAAAGTAGAATTTAAATGCAAACTTGTATAATTATGAAGTTTAAATTATTTAAATTTAAACATGTACCTTATATTTCAAATTAATTTCAACTTAAATTAATTTTTACACAAATATTCTTCATGTATACTAGTGGACATGCGCTCATTCTTCGTCGGACAGTCCGGCATTACGAGAGGATTGACCGAAAATATAGATACGATGTGGGTAAGTGGATCGGTTATGGCCAGGCCTTCGACAAACGCTGCACAATTTCGGTTCCCCCGTCTCCCTAATGTATATATCAGAGAGAATCCTCGTCGAATGTGGTCGACCTTTAGGCATTCTACAGAGACTATGGTCCGGCAGCATATCAAAAGCAACCGGTGGAACTTCCCAGTTTGATACATAGGGCATGACGGGAAATTCATTCTCCAGATACGAAATGTGCGTTGCAACGTGTATACCTCATCTATGAATTATTCTACATTTAAAATTGCAGTCACACATGCTGCATGACCATGTGCACACGAATATCAAAGAGTTTGAAATCTGAAGCACTCACATCGCCTGTTTGCCAGATCAATTGCGTACGACCTCGGCGGAACACCCGAGTGACAATCGGTATACTCTGAAACCTGAAAAATCTCTATCTCCCGCGAATAAATTTTTGCGTTCATCGTTCGATCTCTTTGACTGTTTGCCACCATGACCCTTCGAATGTCCTCAACGTACACTTGTCCAGCCTCCATCTGCGCCACTTGTCGTTACCCCATCGTAGGCATCAATGTGGTCAACTATAGAAGGTTACTAAGAAAATAGTAACAATTGGTAGATGTCGTGTTCACCTCAAGAGGAAGTTAACCGACTCGACCAGGTTGGTCATCATCTGGTCATACTGAGCCTTCTCATCGTAACTTTGTGTCTATTGATACGTCTGGACGTTACCTAACCACCCACGAAGGTTTTTACCATTTGGTAAATGTTTCATCTTAGCTTCAAACTTTACGAACTTTTGGCTGAATCTCTACGGTTCAAATTAATGATCTGCATATGAATATGCAATTTCAAATAAGTATTTTAATAATTCACAAAGTGATAAAATTTAAATTTAAATCGAATATAAAAAATACAAATAATAATTATAACCTATTTTCACGAGTTCTGCTTTCTATTCTTTATTTTTATAATCACTATGAAAGTATACCGACATGTGCTGGATGTAATAAACAGACCTCCATGAAACTTCCGATCGCCTTATTGCAGCAAATAGTCCATTCGATCTGTCCGATATAAGGCAAATGTTGTCTTACCTAATAACGTGCCTACTCAGATTTTTTAAGAAAAATTCTCACGACTCGAAGCACTTTTTCTCGACTATGGCGAAAGCGATTGGAAGTATATTTGGGTTACCGTCTTGTGCAACAGCAATCAGTAGTTTTTACGTGTATTTACCGTACAGACAGGTTTCATCAACTTGCACCATCGGTTTACAGTGAGGGAAGGCTCTAACACACGAGTCAAATGTCCAAAACAATCGGTGAAAATATTGTTTTCCCTGATCAATCACTCCGTTCTGGCCTTTATACGACAGTGTTTACAAATTAGTGATTGTCCAAGGCACATACTCTCCCATCGCAACTACCACCCTTGAAGCTCGTTGTATGATGCATCCTAGTCACCACACAACTCTCGCATTGCCATTTGTTTCGCCCACCATGCCTTTCGATACGAAACCTTATAATTGAAACGAGCTTTCATGACCGCAACATAGACCGATACCTTATTCAACGGGGACGCTTTTACCATAAGCATGATGCAATTGCATATGGTCTTTGCATTTAATTCCGATGGTCTTACGTCAACTGAGCCATGGTGCATGTGTGAGGACCTTCCATTTTCCTTATTGTCCACAGTTGACTCCGCTGTATTAACGCGGCTCGAATACGACACTTATACCTACTCTTGGCTTTCCAACATTTTCCAATGTACAAATATTGTGACGACTTCGTCACTTTATAATCCACAGCTAACTACAAGCTGTATTGTTTATTTCATTTAAGCAGTCCTTCTTGTTCTCGAATTATTGTCCTACGAACAACTCTTCTTCGTCAGTTTGTTCCTCAAGTAGGTGAGTCGGAATTATATTTTTATATTCCAGAAACTCACGAGCTCGAGCCACATCTGGGTCTACGTTGCTCATGAAGGCCCCGGGATTATTCTTGATAATTATACTCGAGCTCGTTTTTCCGATTGAATGGGTGTTAACATCATTACCCTTCATCGACCCCTCCTCATCTATGTTTTCGGGGATGTCATCCAAATCTGGGTCTTACAAAGCTTCATTTTCGTCATCATCTTCTTTGAAGACCAACACCTTCGGATGAAATTGTAGAGGATGACATGTGTTTTGGATGTTATACGAACATCCACCGATGTTTGGATTTTCTAGAGTCCTCCAATACCCGATTGATCTTCCCAGCATACATTAAGATCAATATTTATTCCAGAACGCTGACTTACTGTATTTAAAACTTGAACTAGTTCGGGTTGTACTATCTCCGCGAACAACTCAATTGGGCAGGGATTTTCGATCTCAGAGGGGCAATAAATTTTCAATCATTGTCCTTAGATCATCATCATCAACAAGCTCTATTTTCGAGAACTTGATCGGATCTGATGAAACTGAAAATTTGTAAAACAGTCTCAACATTTGCTTCCCGCAACGAGTAGATATCTTTGTACTGATCTTTTGTTTCAATTCCTCCAGCGAAACATGATTTTTCAATCTCATTCCGATTTTTTCTCGGCTTCGAAATACACAACCTTCATCACCTGTATTGATAATTTCTCCATTGAAATGAACATAAAAAAAAAAGGAAAATGTTGGAACTCATCTTGAAAAAACTTGCAATTTTCTCTCAATAAACAAAACACAAATATTTTGTATTGATAATGAAAACAAAAAGCTCAAATATTTAGTACTGACAGTTATATATATATATATCTATTACTGGGGTTAAAAGTGAGTGTTAATCATTGGATGGTAATAATTCGAATATATTTTTGGATGGTAAAAACTCAAAAACTAATTTTTTCCCATTAACTAAACTCTTGTTCTTTTGATTTTTTTCATTTACTTCTCAACATTAATTTTAATTATTGAATTATTACAATATATTTTTAATTTGTCGATAATAATTATTTCTTAACATTTTCACAACAAAATATTTAACAATTTTTTAATAAATCAAAATTATATTAATACAATAAAATACAAACATTATTGAATATTACAACGCAACAAATTAATTTACAGATACAATAAAATATAAACAATTGTTATTATTAATACATGAAATTTAAATTTTTTAACAACAATAATACAAAATAACCTAAATAACCCTAAATCTGCTCGACTTGTCTCGATTAGATAATGTCCATCTTCTTGATCACTTGATCAATTTCATTAAATTCTTCTAACCCTTAAGCAATATGGGACCATATTTCCTGAATACCAAGCCAAGTCATCTCGGTCGGCCGTTCAATGACAGTTTGGTCAACCGACCTTTGATAGCATAACCTTTACGGTTATACCACATAGTTAAATATAGCGGTAATTATATCATCTACGTTGGATCAATAAATCAACACTTGTACTGTTGAATTGCAGGATAACAATTCTTCCAACGTAGATAATGTCCATTTTCTTTGGACATCTCGAATAGTCTTTAGTGGCACAAAAAATCGTCTTACCACTGAAAATATGTCTTTACCGCTTCACATGACAGTATATAATTCAACTCCGACAATACATGACAGTATATAGTTCAACCCCAAAATTTGATTTACTCTTTTGTCTTACCAGTATGTAGCTTGTATCTTACCACATTAACATTCATTTCACTTTGGTCCACATTTTTTTTTCACATTTTAGCCCAATGTAGACTTCTATCGAACCCATCGGATAAGCGGAACAGAAAGTACCGAAGTACTTAACTGTAAGCACACAACTGCTGGAGAAACAGTAAGCACACACAGTGCAATCCAGTAGGCACACACAGTGCAATCAGTAGGCGCACATAGCACAAATTAGTAGGCACACGAGGTGCGAAACAGTAAGCACACAAAATGCGAAACAGTAAGCGCGCTAGCATTCCTTAATGGAATACCACTAATATCGCAATGGTTCTAATCTGTCTACTTGGGCATAATCTCAATTAGTATCATTTCTCATAAATGATATATCTTACATAAATACATCATCAAATACTTCACATTTATATTTTCAAAGTTGTTCACTTGCGTCACAGTCACTAAATTATTTATATCTTGAGCTACAAAATTTGAAATTATATTCCGCTTGATGTTTCTAAAACTAGACTCAATCATATTTTTACCATAAAATTTACAGAATTTTTACTTTAGCCAATTTGTATAGTAAATTCTTTCAATTTACCCCTTCTCTGCTACCTGACAGTTTCGACCTTTCTTCACTAAAAATTATCTATCATTTTGTACAGAGATCAAATGATGTTCCTGTTTATTTATTTTGAAAATAGACTCTTTAAGGATTTATCCATATAAATTTCAGCCTCTAATGGTTTTTCTAAATTTTTCTATGATTTTTCAAAGCCAGAATAGGGGAACTATCAGTTATATCTCAAAATGTACAGATCCATTTCCATCAGAGTTTCTTCCATATGAAACTAAACTCAATAAGATTTAATTACATATATAATTCGACCTTTAACTCATTATATACAATTTTTGGTGAATTTTCGAAGTTAATCCTCTGTTCTATCCAAATTGTTTTACTCAATCACACATTAATCCCTTCATTTTATCATTGTAAACATTCAAACTATGTACCTATATAACAATTTTTATGCTAACAATTCATATACCATTAGAGAAAGTAAACTATAAATCAAAACTCTTGTAGTACTTACAACAAAAAGGCTGAATTTCCTCTCTTTTACCCCTTGCTCTATTCTTTTCCTTTGTCTTCAATTTGATCCTTGCCTCTCTTCTCTTTCTCTTCAATTTCACATAAACACATATAAGCTATAAGCTATAATTCAATAATTTTCATGCTAAATAACAGTAAAATACATGTATGTCATGAGAATTTAACCATTTCTTACCTTAACCCTTAAATTTAAAATTTCTTAATTTAGTTCTTTATCTCTTTAACACCCCAAAAGTAACTCTATATTAGATTTGAGGTGTCTACTAGCTCTCTTTAATGACTTTCTTTTAGAAATTCCAAAGAAAATGGAAGGTTTTGGAGTTTGAAAAGCTTAAAAATGATTGAAGGACCTATTTGAAATAAAAGCAAAAGTTAGAAATGGAAGAAAAGGGCATGGACGGCTAACATAATGAAAAAGATGATATTTTCATCTTTTTAATCACTTTTTCTTCTCTCAAATTCTTTAGAATTTTCACTTAAAATATCTCACTTAATAAAAATGGTAAAATTGCACTCTTAGTCCTTGGGCCTTCTAAGTTTACACTTTAGCCCAAAACTTTGCCTCCAAAAATATCTTCCACCAAATTACTCTTTTACCCCTCCTCAATCAATCTAATTGTCACGATGACTCAAAATTCAATTTGGATAATTTCTATTTAGTCCCCCATATTTTCTCTCCTTCACTATTTAATCCTTAAATTTTTCTAACCTTCCTTACTTGAACTAAACATTTCTAATTCTCAATTCTATTTTATCACCATTCCAAATCCGGTTCAAACACACGGATGTTACAAAAAGTCTACTGAACAATTCCAGGATAGTGTGATTGCTTCGAGATGATCCGATCTCCAAACAGCAAAAGTGAATCTACAAAACAATTGCAAATACACAGGTAAGCACTTTAAGGCTTAGTAAGTTCATAAAGTTAAATACATTTAACAAACGCCAAGAGTTGTAAAAATCTAATTAACTGAGTGGAACATTTTTTACATCTGGGGTAGGTTTCACTCGCATTTGTTACTCACGATGACACAAAGTTATCAGACCCTTGTTCCGCAATGGAACTTATTCATTTAATACTCACGATGACATAATGTCATTGGACCCCCTTGCTCTGTATAGAAGTTCATATACTCACGATGACACTGAGTCATTGGACCTATATTTCATCATGGATTCATTTACTCACGATGACACTTAGTTATCGGACCTTTAATCCGTAAAGGATTCATTTACTCACGATGACACTTAGTCATCGGACCTTTTCGTTTATAGCTCGAACCCATTTATCTTCCGTATTTCATTCACACTTGTCTTCCACAATTTCGATTTTCATTTCATCTCACTGCAATAGTCATATTACAAGAATAAGCAATTTAAGTTAAAAATTTAACCATACGAACTTACTGGACTGGATTGCAGTTGTGAATGGATTTCAAGGCTATTCCGCTAATTTTTCCTTTCCATGATCGGTGGCATGGTCGTAGTCTACATTCACAAATTATTCAATTTCTCATATTAATCACACAATCAATTCATTTAATACAATCAAACCCTTTTTGGTAAAATTATGATTTTACCCCTAACCTTTTTCTTTTTATTAAATTTAGTCCTTACAACACAAAACATGCAAAATACCCATTTTCTCTTCAACCCATACGAGCTGAATACTTATAGTCTCCTTATTCATCCAAGCAAATCCATTTATTTCAAAACAAATACAACAATATTACCATTTTAACATTTTAGTCCTTAAACCCTAATTTCATCAAAAATCACTTTACAAAAAGATTTAACCCAATTATCAAACACTCAAATATATCAAAAGCTTTCAAGAACAAACAATTTCAACAATGGCAAGTTTTCTAACATTTGACAGATTCACAAATTAGTCCTTGCATAAGCTAGATTAAGCTGATACGGACTCAAAAACATAAAAATTACTAAAACCGATCAAGGTTTACTTACCCAAATCAAAGCTTAAAGCTTGAAAGTGTAAAAACCCTAACTTTATCCTCTTGGGCGAATGAAGAATAAGAAGGTGAGAAATTATGATGGTTTTCTTCATTTTCTTAATTTAATTTCATATATATACTAATGGTAAACTTGTAATTTTTATGACTTTTATAATTAACTTTATTTAACCATTTTGTTAACCTTATTAATCATGCTATATTCACTTAACACTCATGTCATTCCACTAACTAATTCTTCTTTTATTAATTTACTCATTTGGTCCTTCTAATTAAACATCAATACTTTTATCCTTTTTTATGATTTAGTCCTTTCTATTCAATTAACTATCTAATAAATGTTATTTTCAGCTCGTAATTCATATGATGCATATATCACCAGGAACATTTAAAATAACTAAATTTACTATCTGACTCGTCGGAGTTGTGGTCTCGAACCTACGATTTCTGACACTACTGAAAATCGGGTTGTTACACCATTAACACACAACTACCGGTAGATAAATGAAATCTCCTGTTGATGATATACTCCCCAAATAGATAAAATATTTTTTTAACCTCTCCCCATTTTTTTCTCTTCATCAGGACAATCTCAATAAAAAAAATTTCTCCCTTCCTGTTTTATCAAAACCAATGTGCAACCACGACTAGTGTATATAGCCTATTGGTGCCGACAAAGAAAAAGTCGAGACCAAAAAAATAGGATGCCCGACACCAAAAATAAATTTTTGACAAATCCTTAAGTGTCAGCATGGGGAGGGCCGTCACCAAAAAATAAAATTTTTTTGGTACCCCAATACCAACCATGAGAAATACAAGACCAAAAAAAGTTTTTTTTTTTCTGTCATGGGTGTCGGTCACCACAATGTTGGCACCAAAAATTACTAGAAAAAAATCAATTTCTTTTGACGATGTTGGACACGTAAATGCCGACACATAATAAAAAATATTTTTTAAAACCGGGAAATACTTGTATTTTCCAAAAGGTACACTAAAAAATACCGACACCATAAAAACATTTTTTAAACCCCGACCCAATTAGCAACTAATGATTATAGAATGATTGAATTGGGTGCCAAGCATCAGGATACTGACATTGCCCGATAATATAAATTTTATATCATTTTCATCACAATTTTTCAAATCGGATCAGTTTTATAAATGTTCCTTTTTTGGAGTTAATTGGATAAAAAAACCCTCAACCCCATCCATAAAAATGGAATCCTTTGGAAAATCTAGACTCTGACATAATGTGTTTTTCCTTCATGAAATAAGCACAAGAAAACAAAAACAGTACCAATTATGAAGTTCAATGTTTCATAGATTTCGTTTCTTTCAAAAAAGAAGTTTCATAGATTTTGGCTGAGAAATGACAAAGGATGAGTCCAGAATCGAGAATTCAAAAAACCATGTCCAATGAAAGAAAAAAGTTCAAATTTTCAGTAAGTGATGCAGGCTTTCACTCTTTTATAAACCGCTATAAAAGAAAATTCAATACCATAAAAACAAACCTAAAACCTACCAATCAACCTACTCCCTTGACTAAATTTATTGTCACGGTAAAGTGCACCAACCCTCAAGTTTAACAATAAAATAAGATAAATTACAGATTACCATTCAATTTTTAAATTAGTTTTAAACTTTAAAACATTTTGAATAAAATTTTAAAATATAAATATTATATCAATTAAGTTTTTTGTGTTGATTTATTTATCAATTTAGATGTTAAAATCTAATCCCAATCTAACCTATATTTTAAACATATAAACCACATTGTAGACATTTGTTTACTTTATGTATAGATAGTTTGGCTTGACAAGTAAATATATATATATATATATATATATATATATATATATATATATATATATTAAAAAAAATTTAGGAGGATTATTGTTTTTAACACATCTGATTTAAGTTATTTATACAATAAGTATATATGCGCTTATAATCTTAGCCACGTGCTTTAAAAATACTCCACATTAAATTTGAGTTGCTATTTAATGTTTATACTTATGCTAGATTGGCTAAAAAACTTAATTGTAAAATCTCAAATTATGGTCTATCATTCGGGTGTTCACCTTCACTCAGAATAGATTAGATTTGAATCATCATTATTAAAAAAAAAACTAATTGTAACCATATTGATAATTTAATGATTTAATTAGAACACTATAAAATTTAGAAATTGAATCACATCTACTGCAATTAATCTAAAAATACACTTGTAGTTTGCGAAAGAAAATCAAATAACCCCGTTCAAATTTATATAACAATTAAAAATTTTAAGAAAGCAGAAAGGCAAAATGGTTTAAAAAGTCCCGGTAAAAAAATTCAATTGAGTCGTTACGAAAAAAAAAAAAAAAAGCACCTAATTAAGTTTTTAAGTGATCAATAAATATCAATTAAATCATTTCGTTAACGAAAATCATTGTTGACCTATTGACTTATTAATGGACATTAACGTGATTGATAAAAAAAAATATAATCGACATTTGTGTATATTCTAAAAATCCTAAAAGAAATTTATAAATTACTAAAATTTTATGTTTAAAATGTAATTTAATAAAATGATATTTAGATTCATTTAATATAAACATCCATTTATCCAAATTCATTTCAAATATATTTAAAAATATTATATAAAAATTTTAAAAGTTATAAAAATATTCATAATTATAATAATTAGTGAAAAATTCTAAAAAAATATTATAAATATTATAAAAGCTTATAGAAATTATTAAAAGAAACTTAAAAAGCTTAAAAATGAAAAAGAGACCAAATGGAGGAGGAAAAGACTAAGAAAATAAATATTAAAGAAGAATGCCAAAACGACCCAACATTAGAAAATTATTATTTTAATTTATTTATTTTTTATGGTCCCTTTTTAGTAAATAAATTCAAAACATCTATCTTTCCTTATTAATTTATGCTTTTAGTCTCTAGCTTGCTTCATCAAAATCGCGTGCATTCGAGCAATTCGATTATTCGATTTTTATATGGAAATAATAGAATAAATCGATTAATCTGATTAAATCGAACAAAATTAAAGATTGAAACTGAATTAACCGAATCTCCTTTATCGGTTTTTGATTTTTTTTTTTTGCTTGGTTTAGTTCTTCAGCTTTTACTTTTAAATTTTTATTTTTATTTTTTTAAACAAATGCTCAAAGCATGTAAATAAAAAATAACCTTCTGGCTTAAGTTGAACCAGAGATGACTAACTGGCAACAACAATGCAAAATTACAAAGTTTTAAGTGCTAAAAATAAAAATACCTCCCCAAAATAATTTTACACTGCAAAAAAATGGAAAATAATATAAGTGTCGGACACATATTAATCGAAAAAATAGTTAGGATTTTTATGGTTTTAATTCGGATTTAGTTATGGTCATATCTGCTCTTTTTGATACAATGCTTAAAACTATCTATAATCTCCTCTCCAACCCATAAATAGGAGGATAATATGCTTCAGCACACTTGAACTCATGTCCTCTTACATTAGTAACAATACCTATGCTAATCGAGTTAAGACTCAATCGACATGATTATTTCAATTCTATGATTAGCTAGAGTTTAAGGCACTTTTGAATATAATAAGAGGTAAAAGTACCATAAAAGTTTCTGTAGATTTTGTTTTTGTCTTTTCTACTAAAAAATGGACAAATTAGTCATTGAATGTTATACTAAAGAGAATCTTGGTGCTTTTTATTAGATATTTCATCAAATTGTATAGTTAAAACTGATGTGATTAATGGAATAATCAAACAACGACACATGTATCTCATGTTGATGTATAGTGACCAATTTTTAAGTATAGAATGGATGAATTTTTATCAGAAAGATTAGTTTGCTCTTTAATCAAATGTACAAGAATTAATTTACTCATTTTTTTAAGTGAAGGACACAAAATGCAATCTAAATTTTAACACAAAAGCTTCCATTGTGTTTTTAGCTAATGGGAGAACATGCCAAAGTTGCAAAATCAGTGACAGAGGTGAAGCAAAGAAAGTGAAAGAGATTAAATAGATGGTAATGTAACACTAAGCAATCACATTGTTTATATATAAAATAATTCATTTCTGAATGAAATTGATGGGAATATACAAGGCACCTCACAAATCAAATTGCCAACATTAGTAGAAATTTGTATTCAATTCTGTGCAACCAAATCAATCTATCCTTCTGGATGCAAGAATAGATCATACACATAACATTAAGTAATCTAAAGGGGAGAAAAAAAGAATATTAGCTTGTTCTGTTTTTTATGATACAAAAAGAGAGAAAAAGCTTACCCTTTTTACTTCAAAAATCATTCTCATGCGGAGGAAAACAAGAATCAGCGGTAGCAGCGGCGGGGGCAGCAATAGATCCTGACTCCTCCTCCTCCTCCATCAGATTCTCCAACCCAGGTTTTAATTCCCTGTTATAGAACTCCTCAAACTCGCCTCGGTCCCCTCCTTTCTTCTTAATTTCCACAACCACCAAGGATGGAGTTAGCTCGAATATCTCAGCTGCAATGGTCAATGGGCCTTTCACCCCTTCCCTATAACCCTCCAAACTCACTCTACAGTCCTTTTTCCTCATTGTAAAACGGACCACCTTGGCTATCTCTTCCAATTTCGATAGAATTTTGGAAACCGGTGCCCCTGTCACCAACCTTGACCCTTCTCCCCCTTCCTCGAACAATCCTGATAGATTGAACCCAGGGGAAAAGGATATTAGATCAAACGCATTTAAACTAGCCGGCCTCGGCAATGGAACAACTCTTCTCCCAGTATCCAACTCCGACTCCGACTCCGACATTGATGAATGATCCGTAGTATATGACCCTACGTCATCATCGGCCTCTTCAACGCTGCAAAACTTATCATCTTCAATGTAAAATCTAATATGTTTAAATCCTTTTTTAAACCAACGGTTCTCCATGATTTCCGGAATCGTTATCCTCGTTTCCGGGTTGGTATCCAGAAGCTTCATAAGTAACCGGACTAACTCGGATGAAAACCATCTCGGACACCTGAACTCACCTCTGTAAATCTTCTTATACATGGCCATAATGTTTTGATCGTTAAACGGCAAATACCCCGCCATCAAAACAAACAAAATGACACCACAGGACCAGATATCGACTTTCACCGCATCATATCCTTTCCTCCCTAAAACTTCCGGTGCCACGTAAGCCGGGGTCCCACAAAACGTATGGAACAAACCGTCTTGCCGGATCTGATCCGACACCGCGCTCAACCCGAAATCCGAGACTTTCAAATCCCCGTTGTCGTCGAGGAGTAGGTTCTCGGGCTTCAAGTCGCGATGGTATACGCCGCGGGCGTGACAGAAATTGACGGCGGAGATCAATTGCTGAAAGTATTTTCTAGCGACGGATTCTTTTAATCGGCCTTTGGAAACTTTGTTGAAAAGCTCACCACCACGTACGTATTCCATGACGAAGTAAATCTTGGTTTTGGTGGCCATGACTTCGAAGAGTTGGACGATGTTGGGGTGGCGGACGCGGCGGAGGATGGAGATTTCGCGCTTGATGTGAGCGATTAAGCCACCTTTGAGGATTTTTTCCTTGTCGAGAACTTTGATGGCTACGCTGTCACCGGTTTTAACATTGTAGGCTTGGTAAACTTTAGCGAAAGCGCCGTGGCCGAGGAGTTTGCCCAGCTCGTAACGCCCTAAGATAAGACCATGGGCACCGTAGGAGTCTTTCTTCATTGCAGCGGGGAGGGAGGGGAATGCCATTGTAATGGTGGAGGGTTAAGAGTTTTGATTAAATGATAAAATGAGATTTGAATGGTTAATGATTGACCATAGGAGGGAGGAAAACTGTGGGTGATTTTCGTTGTGACTAATTCTGTAATGCTTTTAAAGAAAGATGATGCTTTTAAATAGCAAGGCAACTCTCTTCCTCTCTTTCTTTTGAAGAACAATTTATTTTATCAAAAAATTATATATATATTATTAATTTCTCCTTCTAATATTAGTAGTGGTTGCTTTCAAGAATTTTCTCAATAACCTACATTTTATTCTTTAAAAGGTAATTATATTTTCCAACTATAAATGGCTGATATAAGAAAATTATTATTATTTTTTCATTATAAGAATATTTGTTTTACTGTTTAAATTTAGTTTTATGTGAGCCGAAATCTTTCTAACAAGTTACTTTTAAAATTTGAATTTGGTTCAAATATTTGTGGGAAAAATTTGCTCGTACTTTTTCTAACTACTTAATGTTATTTAAAATAATTTTTTAATGGTTGGTATTTGGTATAATAACAAGTATATTTTTATATTTCATAATTAGCCTTAAAAAATTTCTATTTGTCTTCTTCTTCTTTTTTAATATTTATTTTGATATTTTACTATATTTTTGCATACATTTGTCTAATCCTTTCACTTTACTTGTGAAGTTTAAAAGCTGTAATAACAATATATTAAATATTATTCAATTTTTAATTATCATAAAAAAGTATTACTAATACTGATCATTATTTATAAGGAAGTTTTGGTTTAATGGCATTATGTTTAAACATCAGTCCAATTATTTGTTTATTTTTATAATTGTAAGTTAAAAGAAATTATAGAAAAAGCATAATTAGGAAGAGTGGGGAGAAGGACATTTTGCATGTACTTAAAATGAAAAGGAAAAAGAAAGAAATCTGAAGATAATGTTTTAAAACAAATTCAAAAAAGAGCAATGATTAGGCGTTTTTTCATTAAAAAAACATAACATAATAAGAAAAGATATTTTGTAACAGTCTTATTCTTATTTAATGCAATCTAGGGGGTGTGATCCAAATATAATATTGGTGGACCCAATTTCATTTGAGTTTCTTTATTTTTATTTTTTCAAGTTTCAGTTTAAAATAAAGGTTTGATTCGGGTTATGTACCATAAAAAATTTATTTTTAAAATTATTTATAGAAATAGATTAAAGTGAAAAATAATTATTGAAATAGATCGTTTTTATAAAAATACGTCTACGTGAACGTCATGTCAGGGAAAATTGCAGAACAGCACTTCCACGTGGAAGCACTTTTCCTTGAATGAGACAAAAATGCTTTCACGTAGGAGCTTTTTCCTTAACTGAGATAAAAACACGCTAAAAAGCGGGCCATGTGGACACTAATTTGAAAAAAGCTTTCACGTAAGAGTGTTTTTATCCCATTCAAGGAAAAATGCTTCCACATGTAAGTGTTTTTCTGTAATTTCTCCTGATATGACGTCCATGTAGACACGTTTTTACAAAAACAACCTATTCGAATAATTATTTTTCACTTTAACCTATTTTTGTAAATAATTTCGAAAATGAGCTTTTTTAATAAATAACCCCTTGATTTCTCCAAAGTGTTCGATTTAATTTATTTTTTTTATTTGCTTGTTCAATTTTCATATTTATTTTTAAGTTTATTTATTTATTTATATTTGAGTTTGAATTTAGAATTTTTAATACAGATTAAAATAACAAAAAAAAAACTCAAATTACTCGATAATGGTGAATTTTTTTGAATAAATATAATGGTGAAGTTAAATTATTTATTATTCGCTTGAGTTGCTCAAAATAATAACCAAACAAAATTTCAGCCTTTCTTTTTTCTTTTTTGAAAATGAAGTATTTTTATTTAACAAAAACACCCATTGCTTCATCTATGATTTCCCCTTTATTTTTGTCCTTAAAAGTAGATATTTGGTGTTATTATTTGCGAAAATCATATTTTGCATTATTCTAAAGAACTGAATTAACTATAAAATAATTAAAAACATTTATTATTTAGTTTAAAATATAACATGAATTTTGTACTCTTCATAAATTTAAAATTTAGTTTTTATATTTTTCTTTTTAGAAATTTAGTTTCTCTACTTTCTAAATTTTAAAATTTAGGTCCAATTATTAACGCTGTTATTTTTTTTGAATATACTGATATGATTACATGGTACTATATGTTCATACTTTCTTAATCTTTTGACAATACACACACATCTTGTATAGACAAGTGCTCGAACCCGGGTCTCCTAGGATAAACATCATCTTTTTTTTTCACTAGAACCACTCATTGGATTCAACGCTATTATTTTTTTTGTTAAGTTTGTTGATATGACATTTAATAAAAATAATTACTTGGTAGTAATGTAACTAAATGTAATGTTGTAATTGAACCCAATAAGTGGCTCCAATGGAAAAGAGGATCTTGTTCATCTTAGGGGTCTCGGGTTGAAGCTCTTGTGTGTGTTGTCAAAGGATTAAGAAAATATGAACAGATACTACCATATAACCTATCATTTAATATAATAAATAATTTTAAACGATTATATAACTAATTAAAATATTTATAAAAAATATTATTATACATATTAATATTTTATTAAATAAAATTACAAAATTACATATTTTTAATAATTTCATAAAAATAAAATAATTTAAAAACTTCTATTATATATTATATCATCTAGATTGTTTTTTGACCATCTTTATTAAGTGTCGTTAAATCTCTAACGGGAGGGTGACGTACCAGTTAAAAAGTTAGTATAACAGTAAATTTAGTCCTTAACTTTTACATATTTATATTGATTTAGTCATAATTTAAAAAAATTAACCCTCAAAATTTACATATGATCTCAATGTGATACAATGAGATAAAACTTGTTTATATTTAGTTTGGATTTTGAACCTGATTTTGAAATTTTATTTTAAAATTTAAAATATAGTAAAAAATATTTTATATTAGAATTTATATATTTATAATTAATTTAAAGAAAATATCATTTTGCTATATAAAAATTAATTTGAATCGGAACCAAACAATTTTATATTGTAAAAAAAAAATACTGTGGTGTTTATATGTATAGGAACACATTGGTGTATTCATATCAAATATATATCATTGGTTAATTGAATGAATCAAAGAATTAAACAATCTATAAATAAAAAAATTGGATTAATGAAGAAAAAAACAAGTCTTGGATCAAAACAGCTTGCTTGCAAATTCACCTCCCATACGAGAATATCTGGATTTTTTTAGTAATATCTCATAAGCTTCTTTCCAATTGCAATTAGGGATGAGTAAAATTCGATTCGACTCAAAAAATTTAATATAAAAAATTTTAAATTAAATAATTTAAATTATTCGAGTTAATCAAGTTATTCAGATCAACCCGAATAAAAAATCAATATTTTCAGTTTAACTCGAATTTAAATTACACAATTCGAGTTATTCGAAAATCTGAATAAAAAAGACAAAACTACGTTGTTTTGATAAATATTTACTTTTTTTAAAGTTAAAAGGTAAAACAATTATATTGTTTATTTAGTTAAATAGTTTTGTATTTCATCTACTAATTAAATAATCGATCCATGTAAACGATATTGAATCTAAATAATAGGATTTATTAACTTGACTTAACTAGAAATTTTTTTACTCAATTCGATACAAATTTGAAGAAACTTGCTTTCTTTCTATAAAAATTAATTTGAATAGTACCCAAACAATTTTTATGGTAAAAATAATATTTTCTTTAAATTGAATAATATAATATGACTTTTAACATGAAAATATTTTTATTATATTTTTAGTAAGTTTTATAGTTTTTAGATTGTTTTTATTATTTTTACATGATATCATCATAGACACATGGCTAAACAAAATTGGTTGGATGACTCAATCTTACTTTTTTCACCGCATAAGGACTAAACTGGGAACATTAACAACATTAGGTCCTGATCTGAGAACAAAATAAGATTAGGTCCTGAGTTGGGGAAAAAATCTTTGAAGGACCAAAGTGAAAAAGATGATAAAATTTAGGGACTAAATTCTGCATTAAGTCAAAAATAAACGAAACATAAATGGAAAGGTGGAGATGGGTATAAACCCAAATCAGCTACCACTAACTTTGTCATTTTCTGACCCTACTTCCCAAGTGCTCATGTTAAGGCTAATTAACTAGTCAACTATTTTAGAAAAGAGGGGGACTATGGTAATTTTACCACCTAAAACCTAAATATTTTTTTGGTGAATTATATATATATTTTTTGAATATACTGGTGTGATTATATGGTAGTATCTGTTTATACTTTCTTAATCCTTTGATAACGCACACACACCTTACACACACAAGAACTCGAACTCGGGACTTTTAAGATGAATAACATCATCTTTTTTACTAAAGTTACTTGTTGAGTTTTTTTTTTTGGTAAATTATAAGGAGAAAGTAAAGTCTTAACAAAAACAAGATTAACACAATTCAAATTCAAGTCACATCTGAAGTGAAAAACATCTTTAATTATTAAACCAACATATGGAGTTCCGAGACTTAAATATTATTAAACATGAGTGTGTGTGATGATAGAGAAAATTTTTGGATATATTAAACCCTTTTTACATTGAAAGTTTTATCATGACCACATATTTTTCTTCCTTTGATTTTTTTGACTAACCTTTTGCATTTTAAGTAAAATAAATCAAATAAAAGGGGAAAAGAACCCCATACCAACATATAGAAGCCGACCATTGAAAGAAAGAATAAGGGGCTTCCATTTTCTCTCTTTTCTTCTTCCCTACTCATTCTCTTCAAATCCCCACCATTTTTCTTGCAAACAGTCTTCATGGAAACCATATTTGAGCCCCATCTCATCATCATCACCACCACCCTTTCACCAAGGGTTTATGATAGTAGAGTGAGAAACTAATCATGTTTTAAATAAGTTGTTGAGCCATTAAGTGGCCATTACATATAACAAATTATTAACCTTCAGGCTTTCATTGCTTTCTCCTCACATAAATCACAAATACTAAGCTAGGAGGAGTACAAAACGTTATCACCAACCTTCATGAAGCTTTTGCTCTCTAACTCCATGAAAACCCTTACTGAAATTTGGGGAAATGGTGGTGGAAAACTAGCATGGAGGTTGTTTTCTAAGTGATTCAATCAAAATCTCAAGGTTTGAGTGTTGAGTTTTTGAGAAATCTCATGAAAAAAGCATGAAAAATGAAAGAAAGAAGGAAGAAGCGAGTTAGTCAACTGGAGAAGATGAAAGGCTGATGAGGGGGGGGGGGGGGAGGGGTTTCTTTCCTCCCCTCTTATCCTTTTAAAAATACCCAAATGGGTCAAAAGGCCCAAGCCCACTATTTAAAACAATTGTGATCCAATAATTATTTCCTTGGCCCAATGGTCCAAAGTTCATTTCAATTATCCAATATCTAGTCCAAGTAATATTTTTAAAATTTAATTCTTTGCAAATGATCAAAAAGCCCTTAAATCGTTATTTTGCCTCATTTTACCTCAAAACTCAATTTCTCCACAACAAATAGTTATAAATCAACTCAAAATTCCATAATTCTCATTTATTGCTTAATAAAAATCATTGGGTGATGAAAATTATATCTTTACCCTTTTTTTTAGAACGATTGAAAAATTTACAATATTTTTAATATGTCAAATTTAATCCCAAAAGTGATTTCAATTTATTCTTATTTCAGTTGGCCAATAATAATTCTTCTTTCTCATTTTGTTCATTTTTGCAATTTAGTCCCTAAATTTTCCGAAATTTGCAATTCCCTTCTAAAATTATTTTCAAAATTATTCATCCCAGATATCAACTTGCTTTCACAAAAAACCCTTTATCTAACTCATTTTCTTAATTTTCTCGAAAATCCTCGTGTTCAATACCAAAAAAAATGTCAAGTTTTGGGGCGTTACACCTACCTTCAAAAAGACGGTAAAAGAATGAAGAAATGGGCGGGTAAGGGTTGAAGAGCAGGTTAGTTCAATGTGGGAGACGAAGTGTTGGTTATATTGGTGCCTAAACAACTTTGATTCTCGAGGAAACAAGATTGCAGACTATTGAGAAAGAATGAAGGGGCACTAATAATCCTATTCAAAGTGGGAAATGCAACCTAGAAGATTGAAAAGTGGATGACGGTGCACCTTGCATTCCATGTAAGTAACTTGAAAACCTTATCAGCCGGACCTTGCATATTCAAGTCGCAATTAATCCACCAGAACAACTATCAATAGCAAACCACCATAAAAAAAAGGCGAGTTGAAGAGATCCTAACCAATAGAGTATCAAGACTGAATCATAAAGAGTATTTGGTCAAATGAGAGGGTTTAGGTCACGATGAAACTGGTTGGGAGAAAGAGCATGATCTCAAAGGTATGTGTTAGGTCACCATTGAAGGTTGTCTCTACAGCCCATCGATAGTGTGGGTAAGTGAGTCCTTCTGTAACCATTTTATAAATGCTTTCAATATAAGAATATACTTTTTCCCAATGGGGAAAGGTAAGATGTATTGGGTGCATTTACTATGCTCTACGCGATCGCAGTTTTGCTTGATTGTGACTTGTTTGTCTTTGAATAGGCTATTGAGATTGTTGGTTGACTTGAGTGGAAAAATAATTTTAAAATAATTCAAAAATTGGGGAAAGTTGTCGAGGATTGGCTGTCGAAGGCTGAAAAGGGCTTGCAAGATGCACGGAGTCTTGAAATTAAAATGCAAGCAAATCGAAAGTGTTGTAATTGCTTTCCTAATTTGTGTTGGAACATGACGAGACCTTCTCTTCATCGTTCTGTTCCTACGACATGAAGAGCTTCCATAAAACATTGTATATTGGGTTACAACAAAGCTGGATACAAAGGAAGGGGTAATAGAGGTCATAGACAAGAACCTGTTGGGGTCATTTAAGGATTAGATGATTCAAGTTCTTAGAATAGCAATGTGTTGTGCATGGAACAATCCCTCTCATCGTCCAACAATGAATGAGATTGTTCAATTGTTGATTCAGACAGACCCTTGCCTAATAGATCCTTTCAAGTTTTCAACAAAGACCAAAGAAGCATCAAATGTCATAAAGAACCAATCAGAAGAGGTAGGATCAAAACAACTTAAAGCTTTTTCTCATTTGATTAAATTTTGTTGATTAGTGGCCTGTAGATTCTCTCTTTTCGTTCTCTTCTCTTGTAAGGACCTTAGGAATTTAAATCACTATAAAATGTTTTATGGCAACACACAGCATGTATATGACCTTTCAAACCCTCTTAAATTTCAAACAGGTCTTTAGGCTTGGATAGATAAACCGACCCATGAATAAATCTAATTACATTTATCATGAATTCCAACTTACAAACTAGAGACGATAAAGATTTTTTGTGTCTTCAACGTTGAAAAAAACACCATGAATGAAATTATTTACCATCGATAGAAAACAATAAATCGCGAATTAATATAATGATTTAGTGCGAGACAAATTATTTCTTATCATTTTGGCATGTAATTTTAAAGCGGCACCATAATGATAATTAATTATTTTATTTGTAGTACATAAAATTAGAAACCCACTTTATTATCTCGAACTATTAAAACATGGTTTGTACAAAAATGGAAGACAGATTCCAATGTTTTGAGATAGGAAAGATTTCCAATGTTTTACTAAGCTGTCACCCACTAATCACGATTAAACAGATTCAAATAAAGAAATGTATTTACCTGCCAAGGCGTACAAGGTAGACACATAGCTATACTTCCATTTATATGATATATAATAAGGATTGTTAACATTCTGTCCCTTAACTTTTAGGTAGGATCATCTCAGGGCTTGGATTTATTTATTTATTTTTTGGTTTCCCAAACTTAGTTGTCATTCTCTTTGGAATGTTGGGTTGGAATTTTGTGGATTAGGTGAATCCAATCCAACCATCAAACTTACCCTCCAAACAATTCAAATATGTATATGCAGTGCTAGTTGTAGTAGTTTTTATGCTATGGAAGAAGTAGGAATATATTGTTTTTATAAACGATGATAGAAGAAAAACGATGGAAGTAATTCAGCCAAAAACCATGTGAGGCAGGTGAGATTTGCAGAGCACAACCACGCCGCATGCCCTGCCTGCCTCCTTCCAAACCCACCTTACTATGTGCCTATTTAGTGTCACCCTTAAAAAATGTGACTGCTCACCCTTTTAGGTGTTTTTGTATTGTCGTAGTAAGTTTTAAATTATAATAATAATTCAGAGATGCAAAGTCAATAAAATCATTTTATTCAAAATCTGACTCTTGGTTTTATTAGTTTAAGATGCAAATCATGATTTTAAATGGCAAAAACTTGAAACCTTTTACATCTTTAGCATTACATTTGACTTTTAACCTCAATTAATGTGCTCAAGCCGCTTATTTTTACTAATGGTATGATTTGTTCATGAAAAGTTTAACTTCTCTCAAGTTTTTCTCTACATAGTACATATCGGATTGCAATGAGATCAGTTTCCGTAAAATTAAAAATAGTGGTATGGTGAAATTAGTTATTATAGCAACAACAGGAAATGTGTTTGGATTCAATCATAATAGTGGTGATGAGGTGATTGATAATACAAATATAAAATGATCATTAAAGACGGTCATATTAAATCTTTTATATAATTGAACTTGTTACTTATTAAAAATTTCAATAAATTATTAAATGTTATTAAAATATTGACACTTACATATTGATTAAAACATTTTACTTAATTACTATATAATTTGTTGATACAAGATACAACAAGGGAGAAGGATAAGGAGGAGATTACGGTAGGGAAGAGGAGGTCGGTTCATCTAAAAAGGTTGAGAGTCGAGGCAACGATAAGAGAATTGGTTGATTAAGAAGACACTTGCTCAGAGTAACTTTAGGGTGCTAGAAGATAGATCCCTTCTTCATCGTTTGTCAATGCATTTATGGGAGAGCTCCCATTGTTTGTTAGTTTGATGTGGCAATATATACATTTAGTCTCGCTAAATGCATAAAAGATAATTATGAATGTATAACATGGGTCTCTATCAGTACGAGATTGTTATGCTTAAATAGACTCTTTATTATCTTAAAAATGCAGTCACATTAAGAGATTGTTCCTACCCAAATATGGGTGGATGCCTTCTTCTGAGTTGAGTAGGTGGTCCTTCTTAGAGGTCTTGAAGATGGGTAGCTTGTCGAGACACTGTTCCAAAAAGAGTCCACACATAAATCAACGATGTGACTGGTGTTGACACGTGTTTGAGCGACGAAAGGGTATAACGTAATTATAAAAAATATTACCAAATGAATAATTTTTTTGTAAATAATTAAAAAGTAGAATAAATAATTTAAAAAGCTATTAAGATCAAAAAGTAAAAAGTAAAAATTGTTTATATTATAATAATAAAATTTATTTAGTATTTTAAATTCAAAAGTATAAAAGGAAGTAAAAGGGAAAATAATAATAAGCAAGAATAATAGATGGTAATAACTAAAAGAATAAGGGTATAAGTGTAAAAAAACCATCAGTAGAGATATAGAATTTTCATTGGAGTTTAAAACTTTAGTAGCCATTTGTATTTGTGTTTGAGTTGCACCAGTCACATTGTTATTAGAACTTTGTCTTCCCTGTGTAATTTACTAAAAAAAAAATTTTGATAGCCATCAATGCATGGTAAAAGATTTCACTACACTGTACCTAGCAATCCAAAAGAATTGCAGCAGTGCAATTGAGCCAAAAAGTATTTCTAAATGTGCTACACTGGAGGTAAAAGTGTATCCCAAGGCAACCTAAGTTCCAACTCTGGTTTCTTGAGCGCAAAGAAGAGATGATGGACTTATTGTTTTTGGCAAAGCTGTGTTAAATTGGACTATAAAGATCAACTAATATAATGTGGTAATCATCAGAGGTCTCCAATTTGAAACATACAAACCACTTTTTTTCTTTAATATTTAGCTTTAATTATTTTATTAATTGTACAAAAGAAGCAAGGATTTATTTAAAATAGTAGTTGAAATGTGAAATTGTGGAAATGTTGAACAAAAATTAAGGTGGATGATGTGGTCAATTAGAGAGGAGTGGGATTGTTTTGAAAGTTGGAGTCAAGGTGTTTGAATCACATGCTCCTCTCTCATTTAAGTCTAAAAGTTGATTGGCTTTTGTTTGTCAAAAAGTTAGCGAATAATGGTAGTGGAGCCGCTCCCATCACTTCCATAAAATAATTCCTTAATTATTTATTTGACCGTTCCTTCTGGCCATGTAGTTGGGGTTCGTTCCCCAAACAACAAATATTCTTCATCATTAGTTTTCACACACTCTTAAAATTGGTTGTAACTCCAATAGGCACGTAGCACGATAGCTGAAACCAGTCATTAACAAATATATATTCCCGTCTTAAAAATATTTATTGGATTGGATTGGATTGGCAACGATTTCTCGAAACTTTTATAATTGAAATAATTGGGGTTTGGCTCAGTCTTCTCGGCTCATCCCTTGAGTGAGAAAACAAGCACGAAGCTTGTGCATAAAATAAAAATAAGGTCGTAAGTGACGGAAGAGGTTACTTCAATGCATTGCAAGTTAGAAGCCATATCTAATAATTGAGGGTCAAAGACCCTCTTTTTGGTAGCAGACTAGAACAGCGGATGCTTTAAGACCATGTACTTGTATGTATGTCCAAAATGGAACACTGAAATAGAATAATGACCCAAATATGGAGCATACGCGTGAGGGTTTCATCTAAAGGGCAGGGCACCATTGTTTGCCCATATGGACGAGGAATTGAACCCTTTTTCTTTTTTTTTTTAAATTTCTCAGACAGCTAGACCCTCACATTTGAACAGAGCCAAACACCCAGCATTTTGCATTGGGCTATGCTAGCTAGCTCCGGTCTCCACGGATATCAAATAGAATAGTAATCATGAGGTGTAGTATGGTAATTGTGCACTTCATCTATTAATTATGTGATCGGAAGTTTAATTTTCGTTCATAAGAATAAAACACATTCATAATCAACGATTTATCTATTTGAAAAACACCTGTGACGAAAAAATTAATCACCACTAGCAACAATGAATACTCTAATTACTAAAGAAAAAAAAAGAAAAGCAAACATACACCACGCCCCTCATAAAGAAAGTATTGCAAATGCTGAAGCATGCTTCCCCACCCATGATACCTTCTGTCTTTTATCACATCTTCGTACTCATCTACTGCTTCATCATCAGTTCAATCATCCAAAAAGGGGAATCCACTCATATTTTTCATATATATACAGAGCGAGTTTATTTTCTAGTGTCTAATGATAAAGTATATAGCATATCTCACATATAAATGTAAATATATGTACCAATAACATATTTATATTGATTAGTTTATACAAATTAATTATCTTATTTTATTTTTGAATATTTTTAGGAAGAAAAACTATTAAGATAAAAAAGTAAATGGAATTTAAATAATCAATACTGGTACTAATAATTACAAACTAATGTAAACCGATAATAATATTTAATTTACTTTTTGTATTATATTATAATATTATTACAATATTTAATTTTATCATCATCACTATTTTTATATTAATCACATATAAATACATCCTCCATTTAAATTCACTCTATTTAAGGGTCAAGGTAAAGCTTGTGATTACGCTGGTAATGTATCCTCATTTTATCGTTAATGTGAATTGATGTGGGTAAAGCTTGTGATTACGCTGGTAATGTATCCTCATTTTATCGTTAATGTGAATTGATGTGATGTTAAGCATAAAATATATTAGTGATGGATGATAGTTATCCCCTCACACAAAACTTATCCAATGAAGTGACTTGGTCTGCCGTAGCCATGGTTAGAGACGAGGAATTGGTCTTAACAAAGCAGCCTCTTAATTAGATATTTTCATGGTTAAGTTGATCCGATTCAATCTGAAGGTTCGCTTAAAAAATAAGAAGATTTAAATAAAAATATAGGTTCGAAAAATGAGTTTAAACAAAAAAATAAAGTCCGTTTAAAAAATGGGTCGGGTCTCAGGTAAAGCATTTTTGGCCCGAGATCGGCTTAGCTCAGCCCGAATTCACAAAAAGATAAAAAAATGTGCTATTTTTTAATGCTATTTTCTTGTTGTTTTCTCCCTATTTTACTACAATTTCACTATTATATTGCTACTATTTTGTTGTTATTGTTTGGATATTATATAAAACTTATTTTATTGTTAATTTTGTTATTATTTTAGAGGTGTTTGTTAATTTTGTTATTATTTTAGAGTTATTTGTTTATTAAGTTACATCTATCTTAGTGTTATTTAAGTATATATATTTTTTAATTTTTTTTAATTTGTTAAGAAATATTTATTTTAATATTTTTAATATTTTTAATGCATTATATATATAAAAATTATATAAAAATAATATAAAAATATTAATATGGGCAGATCGGGTTGGATTCGAATTTTAGCATTTTTATCTGGACTGAGCTTAAATAAAATTTTAAGCTCATTTTTTGGAACGGACTGGATTCAAACCGAGCAAATGAATCTAAATTTTTTATTGAGTCCAGCCCGAATCAAACCCAATCTGACCCATGAACACCTCTACTTTTAATGATGTATGCACAATAAAAATCAATTTATACAATTATTTTTTTCTCTAAAAATTTAAACATATTAATTCTTTTTATTCAGCAGAGGAACTAAACTGTAGTGTAGAGAGGGTTTTGTGGTACTTCCCGTAAAATCGTATAATCAGAGGGATGGGCGCAGCAGCGACTGGTGATATTTGTGACCGTATGGGTGAGGTGTGAGTCACTATTGAAGAATGTACAGTCAACCCCATTAGCAGTCTAACACATCACACACCGTTAACTGTTCCCTCTTCTCTTTATAGTATACCCACTGCCGTTAACTTTTGCAACTCCTCCTACTTCACTGTCTTTTGTTTGCCTCTCTCTAAACCATAAAGATAAAAGTCAAGTAGTATAAGACAACCTATTCCATATAATTATTCACTTCCTCTTCTTCTACCTTTGTGTGAGCGTGGAAATGCGAAAAAACTGCAGCAAAGCTCGAAGCTTGAAGTGAAGAAATGGACGTCGTTGCCAGATCTATACTTGTCCTTTCCCTGGTGGTAGCGGCCCAATCTACATGCAACAGTACAGACTTCGCACTGGTTTCTAAAGCTTTTAGATCAGTCTCTGGGTTCAACATCTCTTGGTTGAAATCCCACGACCCCAACTGCTCTTATCCTCCAATCAAGGTACTCGACTTTTCTTCAAAGAATTTAACTGGTACTATTTCATGGAAATTTCTCCGCAAGGTTTCACAGTTGCGCACCATTGATCTCTCCAACAATTCTCTTCAAGGTTCTGTTCCGGGTTGGTTTTGGTCTATGCCCACACTGGTTGAGGCTAGTCTGGCGAGAAATAAGTTTGGAGGGAGTATTGGGTTCGAACCCACCTCGGGAAATGGTTCATCTTCATCGATGCAGGTGTTGAACCTTTCGGATAACAGGTTCACCAACTTGGTAAAACTCTCTGGCTTTCCCAACCTTCAATTTCTTGACCTTTCCCACAATCATCTTGGTGTTCTTCCTTCTGGGTTCACCAGACTTACCAAGTTCCAGCACCTGGATATTTCTAGTTGCAAGATTTCGGGCAGTGTAAAGCCCATTTCAGCTCTTCGTTCCTTGAATTACTTGGATGTTTCAAACAACTCCCTGAATGGTACTTTCCCTTCCGATTTTCCTTTGGTCAATAGCCTAAAGTTTCTAAACATTTCGCTCAACCACTTCACCGGTTCAGTTGGGTTTGACAAGTTCCAAAGATTTGGCAAATCTGCTTTTATTCATGGTGGGGATTTCGTTTTCAATACTTCAAAAAGAGGACCAAACCATCGCATTAAAACCCATTCCTTGACCCCAACTCACAAAGTCATTCAAAAACATGTACCCCTCAAAAGGCATAAACCCAAATCAAAGACCAAAGCTTTGGTCATTGGTTTGTCATCTTCATCAGGGTTTCTACTGGCTTCCCTTGTGTTTTGCTGCTTCTTCACATATAGAAGAAAGAAACTTGCGAAGAGAAACAAATGGGCAATCTCCAACCCGGTCCAACCAAATTTCAAGATCGAAAAATCAGGACCCTTCTCTTTCGAGACTGAATCGGGCTCATCCTGGGTCGCGGACATCAAAGAACCGACATCAGCACCAGTAATCATGTCCGCTAAGCCATTGATGAACTTCACCTTCAAGGACCTGATTGCCGCCACATCACATTTTGGCAAGGAATCTCTACTTGCAGAAGGCCGAAGTGGGCCCCTTTACAGAGCCGTCCTTCCAGGGGACCTCCACGTGGCGATCAAAGTCTTAGAACACGCCAGAGACATTGATCATGATGAAGCCGTAGCCATGTTTGAATATCTTTCTAGGCTTAAACACCCTAACTTGCTGCCACTCTCCGGTTACTGCATTGCAGGTAACTTGTACCCAAACTGTTATTATTACATCCCTGATCTCTGGGTTTTTTTGACTAAACGAAATGTCATCGTATTAAATAGTTTCACGGGTTTGTTTGAAAATATGGAAACATCAATCGGTACTGTCGAAAAACATGCCATCATTACGTACTTTGACATTCGTGAATTTTGGCGCTTCTTTTCAATTCTATCCATGCATTCCATTTTCTTCAGCTTCCACGTTAGTTACATAAATATTTATAATGTTTTTTAGGGAAGGAGAAGCTGGTGTTGTATGAATTTATGGCAAACGGGGATTTACACCGTTGGTTACACGAGCTTCCAACGGGGGCGCCCAACGTGGAGGATTGGAGCACCGACACTTGGGATATGCACAACGGAATCGGGTCCCATACATCTTCGCCGGAAAAAACGAATTGGCTGACCCGCCACCGCATCGCGGTTGGAGTTGCTCGTGGGGTGGCATACCTGCATCACGTAGGGTCGAGGCATGGCCACCTGGTGACTTCCAATATTCTCCTCTCTGACAACCTGGAACCTCGGATATCCGATTTCGGGATAAGAAACATTGGGTATAGAAAAGAGAAGGATAAGAATGATGAAAGCGACGCTGAAATTGATGTTTACTGTTTCGGTGTTGTTTTGTTGGAGCTTTTGACGGGGAAGCAAGGGACGGAGGAGAATGTGAAGCGGGTGAGGAGGTTAGTGAAGGAAAAGAAAGGAGTGGAGGCGCTTGACTCCAGGTTGAGACTAGCCGGTGAATCGGAGGGTGAAATGGTGGAGAGCCTCGGAGTTGGATACTTGTGTACGGCGGAGTCAGCTGAGAAAAGGCCCACGATGCAGCAAGTTCTGGGATTACTCAAACACATACATCCGACGGTAGACGATTTCAACCGATTTCATGGGTAAAAGTAGAAAGTAAAACTCACGGTCATACAGTCTTCGGCGGTGTTCTTCACGCGCTGTAAAAATATTTGATAATGAAATCGAGACATTGCCCCGTTGTATCTCAAATTTTAGATTCTCTTTCTTTCTTTTGTTTGTGGTGTACATATAGAGACAAAAAATTTATGAGTTAAAAAAAAAAAAAGAGATAAAAGAAAAAAATTAAAAAGAAAGTGAGCCAAAAACAAAGGCAAAAAAATATAAATTAAAAGCAAGAAAAAGAAAAAGAAAAGAAAGTAGAGAAAAGGGTGTGGGGGTAAATTAATGAAGCAGTTGTAGTTGTTAGAAGAGAAGGCAGAGAATCCCAGTCCCACTACTTACTTGTCCCTTCTATTCCCATGGAGACCATCATCATCCCTTCCATTCCATGCTTCTCTTTCTTTTTCTTACTTGTGTCTTTTAATTTTTCTTTGCAGTTTTTCGCTTTATTCCTTCTATTTTCCCTTTCCCCATTTAGTTCCCCTTAATTGTAGAATATGTTATAAATCTTAGGTTTATCTTGTGATATAAAAAAAGTTTAAACCCACGATGTTAAAAATAAACGCTGATCCAAAAAAATCCTTAAATTGAAATGTTATCGAGGAAGTAACATAAAAAGAAGGGGGTATGGTCGTATCATATGACTCATAGAAGTAATAGAGTCAGTTGGAGGGTCTTTGCTTTTTGTGATTTCATGATAGTAAGTGCAAAAGCTTTTCGTTGATAAATATTAAAGAAGAGGAATGCCAATAATGGATTCAAATGTCGCTGTCGTAACACTCTTTCCTCACCTTAGCCTATTCCATCTTTAATTCATGGTGTGTCCATCTCTCCTACACTCACTTCACTCATATGTTTTTTGTTACATGATACAAAGTTGTTTTGGATTTGCATGATGATATGATATGTAAAAGCAGAAAGCAAAAAGCAAAAAGCAAAAAGCAAAGGAAGCTTCATTCACAATTTTCTTTATTATTTCCACCTCTCTTTTTTTTCTTTTATCTTGAAGATTGGAAAAGGGTTAAACAGTGATGGCTGTTTTTCTTTTGGATTAATACAGTTTTTACTCTAAATTTATTTAAAAGTATTTAATTGGTCGTTATTCATATTGATACCTTCATACTAACATCATTAGTTTGTACTAACGTGACACTGATGGCTAATCATATAATAACACGTAGGTGACTCTTAGTATGATATGTGGCAGGCATGAAATTAAAAAATAAAAAATCTTTCAAAAATATATAATAATTTAAAAAGTATAGTTTTTTTTTGGCATGTTTTGGTACTTTTTGAACAATTTCAATGGGCAAACTATATGTTAACCCTTGAAGAATTACCATTGTTAACAAATTGAGACAATGTATGTGACAGAATACCAGGTCATGTACCAAATAGGTACTTTTGGACAAGTTCAAGGGCTAAATTATATATTAACCCTTTCTTTTTTGTACACCCATACCCCTAAACCATAAATCAAAAGATAATACGTTATTAAGTGCATTAAAACCTACGTTCTCCTTGTTATTACTATAGCAATGATGCAAACTGAGCTAAGGTCCAATTGACTATTTTTTTAATGCGGTGATAACGAAAATATTATATTATTAGGTGCTTGGGTATTTTCTATGAATTTTTCGCTCTACATATCCTAATTCTAGACCATATACTAGTAGTTTTTTTTTATATATACAATATCTACTTTTACTCATAACCTCTCAAACTCTTAAATCGGAAGACAAATGTGTTTCATTGTGCTCCAACCCATATCTTTTTTGTTACTACAATAACAATATTACGAAATGAACAAATACTCAATCGACATATACAAACAGTTTATAAATTCAAATAGATCAAATGATGCATGTATGGATGAGGTGAAATTTATTAAAATACAATTCCTAAAAAATATGATTTGTTTTATAGTGCAAAAATGGGAATCATATGGGGTTAAAAGTTAAAAAGCAAGCAATGTAGTAGTAAGAATTTTTTTTGTTGAACTACACCTACTATCAACGGGCCAAGCCTAATTGGGCTATTGAATTAAACATAAAAGCCTGGTCAGCTAATGGATCATGAAAACAAAGCATTGCGGAGTTGATGCACATTTATGTTTTTACATGGGCCTTGAACTAAAAAAAAGTCATAATGTTTTTTCATAACTTACTCATAAAATATAATTTTGTAAAGTTATGATAAAAAATTATATTTTTTTATAAGAAATGTTATAAAAATTATTCAACATTTTATAAAACATAATTATAAAGATTATATATTATAATTTTTATTCTTTTGACCTAATTTATGTATTATAAAAAATGTATAACTTAACATAAGTTTTTTTCAAGTTAAGTTTATATAAGTTTTCAGAATCAAAGCTACAAACTGTTTGCATCATGAGTCCAAATATTATATGATAGATGCTAATTATGCAAATACAAAAAGTTTTCTTGTACTATATCGTGGGGTATGATATTTTTTGAGAGTTACGCAAATACAAAAGGTTTCTTGCATTATATCGTGGGGTACGAAATCATTTGAGCGTAGGGGTAAGCAAAATCGTAACGTATGATATAATTTGAGAGTTATGCAAATACAAAAAGTTTCTTGCATTAAATCGTGGGGTATGATATCATTTGAGAGTAGGGGTGAGCAAAATCTGATTCGATTCGAAAAACTCGATAAAAAATTTAAAATTTGAATTAAATAGTCCTTGTTAGTTGAGTTAATCAAGTTATTCGGATCGACTTGAATAAAAAATTAAGCTTTTCAATTTAACTTGAATATGAATTTCACAATTTCAGTTATCTGAAAATCTGAATAAAAAAAGATAAAACAACGTCGTTTTGATAAATGTTTATATTTTCTAAAGTTAAAAATCAAAACCATAAAGTTAAAACGTAAAACTATGTCGTTTTGATGAATGTTTACTCATTAAGTTAAAAGGCAAAATTATTATATTGTTTATATAGTTAAATAATCTTGTACTTCGTCTATTAGTTAAATAATCAGTCTATGTAAAAGGCAACATTGAGTTTAAATAATAGGATTCGTTAACTCGGCTCGAAAGTTTTTTACTAGATTCGATTCGAAAAAAAATTCTAATTGAGTTCTGTTGCTAAAATAGGATTCGTCAACTCAACTAACTTGAATTTTTTTGACTCGATTCGACTCGATTCGATTGAATACTCACCTTTATTTGAGAGAATGAAGTCAGACACAAACACCAAGGACGACTGCAAACCCTTTAATTTGGAATATTCAAAGCTTCGAAGTGTAATTAATAAGACATTTGTTGTTTTAAAAAAATATTTCTCATATTAACAACATTACCTCAATATAGTATAAAAGACAATGTTAGATCATACTAGCATCTTACATATTTCATAACTTCATTCGTAAGTAAAGTTAGGATGATTCATACTTTGAAGAGTACAGAAAAAAAAAAAGATATTGATAATCTTAATGATACATATTCAGATTTAGATGTTGAAGAAGTCGGTTAGAGACTAGCAAATGATGCTAAAAAGTATATGTTAAATGCTAAAAAAAGGGAATAGTCAAACAAATATGAAACAATAGAGCAATTAGATAAAATTGCATATGATGTTTATTTTTCTTGTTATTTTTATTAGTAACCATATTATTGACTATTTTATTAGACTAACATGTTACATACGATGACTTGATTTTAATTTTTTTACTCGTTTAGAATCTTTTTATCGTAATTACAATTTATATTATCAAACATGATATAAAGAATTACAATATAATTATATTTTGTAGCCAAACATGTTTGAGGAATTAAAATTCTTTGTAATTATACTTTCATTCAATTACTCTATGTTGTACAAACATATCTTAAGTGATAAGTAGCTATCCACTTATTATATTCAATCTTTTTTATTAAAAAATTAGTATTAATTAAAAAATTAATGTCATTATCAAACACATAATTTATTTATTTTTCAATGAAAATTTTCAATAATTTAACAAATACATTCTAGTGAGACTTCAATAAAATTAGTGGATTTAGAGTTGATGGGTTTGATTTTTTTTATCAAAATTTATCTTTTAAATTTATAATCAATTTTATATATTTTATTTTAATTTTAAAACTTCAAAAATATTGCAATATAAACATTATTTTATAATGAACATAAACTAGAGTCAACAATTTTTTATTTTTAGGTTCAATTTTGAATATTGAAGGTTTTTTATTTATAAAAAGGCATAAAATCTGATAAATTTTTTAATTTGGTACTTAAGATTTTTTTGACTCAACTTGATATTTAAGTTTATTTTCTAATTCGATACCTGAACTTGTCAAATATTATATAGGTTACCCTTAAAAAACTAATGATGTTAGTTTTTATTATGAGGGAACATAAATAGTTAATGTATGACTAGCATGCGACTGTTGATATAAAATATAATGGTAGGAATAGTTACATTTATTTGAAGTTTTCTCTATTTTATTAAATAATATACTCAAATTAATTTACTTTTTAGTAGGGCTATGATTAATATGATTGTTAATGACATGAATAATTCAAGAGGGATGACGTGCTTAAAACATGGCTTGGTCTTCACAAAACCCTTAATTCCACAAAAATATTATTAGTATTAGAGGAAATTCGTGTTAAAAAAATTGTGCTTTGAGCTATGTTTAATGAATTGATATTGAAAAAAAAACGAGAGTTTTAAAAATCCGAAATAAAATAAATTCATTATGTTAAATTAAAAAGGCATAATGATTTATTTGGTCTTTTAACTTTACAAAAAAATCATTTTAGCCCTCTATTTAATTTTCACCTCTTTTAACTCTTAAACTTGCTTTGTTTGTTAAATCGAATAAAATAGATGAAAAAGTTAATATTTGTTAACTTTGCTAACATGGAATCGACATGGATGCTACATTAGTAATTAATTAATTTTTTAAAATTAAAAATATTTTTATACTTTTAATACTTTTTTTAAATTAAAAATTGGAGGGTCAAATAAGTCATTTTATCAATTAAAGGTTAAAAAAAATAAAACAAATAAAATAAACTAAAAGTAAGTGAACATTTAAAATATAAAAAAAAATTATATATTATCTGTCACATGTCGATCATACATTGATTATTTTTACTATTTCATACAAAAAATATTATTCGTATATTGGAGTAATTTCTACAACGTTTAATAAATTTAAATACTAAATATTATATTAAGCCTAAAAAATTTGAATGCTAAAGTTTTAAAAAAAATCAGTGTCAGAAAAATTACACACCTTGTTGTCACCCTACCGTACGATATTGGAATTGGATTGGATCAGTCGGACTGTTTGAATCGAAAATGGATTGGGTTGGGGTTCAAGTAAAAGTAGCTATTGGGATATTTGAAGCCTGAAACTTTTCTGGGCCCAAAAGGCAAAGCGCATTTGAAACAGAAATAAAACCCTAGCCCTAATCTCTCTCCCACTCCACTCTCAAACGCAGCTGACTTCTTTGTTTCTGCGCCGCTGCTCTCAACCTTCCTTCGCTTCGCCCAATGGTACCTCTCTTTCTCTGAATTTCATCGTTTTGTTCCTCCATCTTTCCTCTTATGTGTTTTTATGTATGTGTCATTAACCCTTTCTTTATGTTATGTAACTATGAATGAAAAGGCATCGGAAAAGAAGCTGTCGAACCCAATGAGGGAGATTAAAGTTCAAAAACTTGTCCTCAACATCTCCGTCGGTGAAAGCGGTGATCGTCTCACCCGTGCCGCTAAGGTAACCCACAAAAACCCAATCATTTTCTTCTGTTATATGTTTTTCTGAATACTAGTTTAATCCATTTTGCTCCTATTTAGGTCTTGGAACAACTCAGTGGTCAAACCCCTGTCTTCTCCAAGGGTAAAATCCCGACACGCAATGTTGTCTTTTAGTTTTTTTTTTTGGTTGGATGTTGTTAATAAAAATAAAAATGTGGGGTTGATGTGAGCAGCTAGATACACTGTGAGATCTTTTGGAATCAGGCGTAATGAAAAGATTGCTTGCTACGTGACGTTGAGGGGAGAGAAGGCTATGCAACTTCTCGAGAGCGGTTTGAAGGTTAAGGAGTATGAACTTTTGAGGAGAAACTTCAGTGATACCGGATGCTTCGGATTTGGTATCCAGGAGCACATAGATCTTGGCATCAAGTAAGTTTATTCCTTTTGGTTCCCCTATGAATTTTTAATATGTTTTAATTCTTCTTGTTACGTTTATAATGTGTTATGGAAACATCGAGTTGAAACTTTATGATTAAAATAGAATGGAGATAATAGAGCTAGGTTTGGGTTCTTTCATGGGTTTGGGTCTTGTTTTGTTATTGGAACTTTATGATTGAAAAACTATACTACTTAGTGGGCAAACAAAAAAAATACTATACTACTTGAATGGCAATGCATTCATGTCTCCTGCAATGCTTTATAAGTTTGGGCTTGTTGTTAGGTTGGAATAATGGAGCTGCATTGCCTGTTAGCTTCCTCTAGGATGCAATTATGAAATAGCAATGCTACTTTTAACTGGGCTAAGTTGTTTAAAGGTTTGCAAGTACAGTGTGGTTTGAAAACTATAACCCCAATTCAGTTTTAGTGTTAATTTGACACTGGCAGCCATTAAAGGAATCTTGTGGATAGCTGTTCTTTTATTCCTGTCAATAAGTTAATTAAAAGCAGTTCTAGGAGCATTCAGTATTGATGCTATGTATTACATGAGGGTATAAAATTGCAACTCTTGTCCTCTTTCTAGGTATGACCCTTCAACTGGTATCTATGGTATGGACTTCTACATTGTCCTGGAACGAGCTGGGTACCGCGTTGGTCGTCGTCGCAGGTGCAAGTCACGTGTTGGTATTCAGCACAGAGTAACTAAGGAGGATGCCATGAAATGGTTCCAGGTCAAATATGAAGGTGTCATCCTTAACAAGTCTCAAAACATTGGTGCTTAGGGGTAGCATTTACAAGTTCGGTTGAGTTATTTGAAGTTTTGGTTATTTGATTTTGACTATTTACTGTATCGGTTTTTTGTTCCCAGAGAGAGATATGATTGACTTGAAATTCCGAAGTACTTTGCCTTGTTGGTTTATTACATTTATCAATATTTATGCAATTGGAGAATGCCTTTCTCTGTTCAAGTATTTTGAATTGGAGCTGCGAAATAAGAATAAAGCTTAGCATTTGCTATTACAGAAAAAAAAGGAGAGGGGTTGCCCTCCCTATGACATCAACAATTGAAGAAGTTCAGTTTTCCTCAATCTGGAGTAACCCTTGATTCCTCTGGCTTTTGCTAGTTCTTTCAACTCTGAAAGTTTTAGTTTCTCCATGTTTGCCAACTCTGAGTCCTTCCCCACTTCATTGTTCCTCTCAGGGGTCTTTGTTCTGGGTGCTGTTGGGTGTGGTATTGGCGACCTCTTTATAAAATTATATGGTGAGCCCTTCCCAACGGTGGACACCACTTCATTGTTCCTCTCAGGGGTCTTTGTTCTAGGTGCTGTTGGGTGTGGTATTGGCGACCTCTTTATAAAATTAGATGGTGGCCTTGATAAATTGAACTCCTCGGTTTCTACAGCAGCCTTCTTCTCCACTCTACTTTTCTTAGGGATTCTACTTCTCCATCTCAATGCCTTGGTACCTTTTTTTGATCTAGTGTCTGCCAAAATTGTAAAATATGTAAGTTTTGGCGGTGACCATTTCGACACATCAAGGAATTAAAGCTTCAATTTCTTTGTCCGTTTTGAGGTCTGGTAAGGATGGTCTGGCTGTCGATGCCAATCCTAAGATGCCTGTCTGACTCTTGTTTCCCTTTCTTGCTGGCGCTCCAATCAATAGAACAGTTACTATCCTTACCAGACCTCAACACGGTGCATGTGTGTTGGTAACAATTATGGTTGAAAAAACTGGAATGCTTTAAAACTGTATGGAATTGGATGCCAAGGCACGTTACCTTTTACATTCACTCTTGATTCGCGAATAACATCCATAACTGATTCAGCTGTGGACTTATCCTCGGATGAGCTGAAACTTTCAGACTTCGCCCTTCCAGGCTTACCCCTGGAGATTGAAGATTGTATCCTTCTAAACAGAGCAATCATCTCTTCCTTACTGGACGATTTAGGTGCTTTAATGCCACTAGATGATTTCTCATTTTCATCAATATTCTTACTTCCTGGGGCATTATTAGAACTTTTCTTTGGACCGCTTCCTTTTGTGTTGCCATCAGATGTTATGCTTGAAAGAGTTGGGTTAAGTGAGCTAAAGGGCATAGACTTATCTGCAATCTCTGCCAAATTTAATAAGCTGCATCAACAAATGATCCCTCAGTTTCTAGTTTATGAAATTTCAGACGGACCAGGAACAACAGATTCATGTGTTTATAATCGTAATTCTAGGTGGAAACTGAAATTCACGACATATATGTCATGTCACCGAATTTAACAAAGGAAGTATTGAAAATATGCAAATCTACATTGCAAAGTTGAAGAGACAGGCCAACACAGTGAAGTATTTGCATGCTGAAATGCCATAATGTTAGAAATCTCTAGTCGATCAAATTCATCCAAAGATGATTCAAACAGAAAGCAACAAGTGCTTTGGTGACAACCACAAAATACCCATATCTCTTCCAAATGGCAAGCTTCAAATACAGGGAGTTATTAGCGGATCCCTTAAACACACTAGGTACAACAAAAATATTGCAACGAAGGGATGGGATTTATGAGAAATATGGAATGTTAAAAGGCCATCGCGAAAACTTATTACCTGTGAGAGATAAAACAGGCTTTCTCAGCTTAAGTTGCTTGTTGAAAGGGAAAGAAGGAGCGAAGCGAGATAGAGACTGAAAGGAAAGAATAGCAGCAGCCATGTTCTGCTTGCAAAAACTCCAGATTCCAAATGCAATTGGATCCACAAGCTATATCCTATACGTTGTAAGTTCTAATAATTTCATTAATTCCTGAAATTGCTAGTCCACAATTTTGTTTATTTATTTTCTGGGAGCGTGCACATCACGTGCCACACGAATCATCTAACTGTTAGCTTTTATGCTTGAAACTTTCCCCTTTTTCCATGGCTAAAACGCCCCCAAACTTGTCTTTCTCGCTCCTAAATCAAAACCCAAAACCGTAATTAAAACTTTCCAAATCTTCTTCAAAAACCCAATCTTTTTTTCAGTTTTTGAGGTCATGTTGGAAAAATCCACCGATTACCAAGTTAAAGATTATTTCTAACGATGCTGTTGCCTTCAAATTCTATGCTCCGGTATGCCACTTGTGGGACTTAAAGGAAGCGTGGAGGGGTTTTCTTCAACTGTGGAGAGTTATAGGTCTTGCGTGTTTAATCTTTTGATATGATTTCTTAGACAGATAAAGTCTCATGGACATTGATAGTTGTTGGACATGGCATGCCTGTGTTTGCAAATGAAGGTATTGCTGCTACCTTCAACGAGATAAGGGATGCGGATGAAGGATCCTTCATTTCATTTCTATACTGCATGCTAGGAGCCATTCTGGATTACTTGAGGAAGATTGGGTTTTCTTCTACATAGTGAGAAATGATTGTAACATTCATGTGTTGTAAGCTTTCAAACGCATATGAATTGACTGAAAAGAGTATCTATTAGAATTTAGACCAGATGCCACAATTTGGGGAGCTCTTCTTTGTAGTTGCAGGATTTACGTACCATGGTGTTAAACTAGCTGAGAAAGTTGCAAACCCGAAACTATTGGATTCTATTACTATGCACTTTTAGCTAAAACCTATGCAGCGGTAAAAATGTTTAAGTGGAGGAAATGAGAGAGAAGATCGGCAGGAAGAGTTTAAGAAACGGACCCAAGCTGCACCCTAGTCGGATGGTAATAATAGGCAAAGTGGTAATACTAAAAGTAAATCAGATTTTATACAGATTATTATTAAGGATGCGAATGGAACGATGCTGGGTTGAATGTTCCTAAAATCATTACCGTTTTACAATTGGATTTATGATACTAAAAAATCACTATCATCAAAGTCTTCCTACAATATCAGAACCAAGCCACAATAAAGAGTATACAACTTAAACAAGGCTATCAACAATTAATCTCGAGTAAACTTTAAAAAAAAAAGTTGAGAATATCATCAAAAAAGGTTAACTTTGACAAACGAAAACCTAAAGCTACAGTACTCATGAAAAATCCCAGTGAACACAATTGAGATCCTTGAACCTATAAACCACAACCCAAAAATCGGCACAAACTGACAATTGATAGAACCACGATTGAAGAGTTGATCAGAACTGCAGCTGATGAACAAAGTTATCTCTTTTTTTTCTCTCCTTTTCTTTTTGATATATCGGCACACACTTTTTACACAAAAAATGTTGTTGCCCTCTTTAAAAATAATAGGTCACAAAGTTGTGGGCGTTCCCACGCATGAGGGCCCACACCCAACAAATCTCTCCCTTTCATTATGTGGTGGTGTTTGTCATACCGATGGTTGAGCAATAAGTTTGAAACTTTTTTTTTTTGGTAAAATCTTGGTTAACATATTCACACCATTTTCTCAAGATCTATGAACTTAGTTTCGAGAACTTTTTGTATCCAATGATACTTAATATTGATATGTTTAGATTATGCATGAAAAGTCAAATTCTTCCAAGATGAATAGCACTTTAGTTATTACAAAACAAGACATCTCTTTTTAGCAAACCTAAGTTCTTGAACAAATGTCTTTCATCCAAAGCAGCTCTTTGCACGTTTCGATAGTTGCAATAAATCAGACTTGGTAGTAGACAAAGCAACACATTATTGCAATCCAGATTGTCAAGTTACAACTCCCCCTACAAAAGTGATCAATTAACTCAAAGTAAATATTTTCGAGTCAATATCTCTAACCATATCTGAATCTATATATTAAACTAGAATGAACTTCTCATTGCCGAAACAAAATTTCAAGTTGGAAGTTCCTCAAAGATATCTCTTAATCCACTTCACTACATTCCAATGCTTTCTGCCTGGATCTGAAAGAAATCAACTAATAGTACCAATCACATAGGCTAATTTTGGTCTCGTACATTCCATTGCATACATCAAACTACTCATAGCAGAAAAGTAAGGAACTTTTCACATGTCTTCCTTCTCTCTCTATTGAAGGACTTTGCTTGACACTCAACTTGAACTGCATAATAAGGGGAGTGCTCACCATCTTAATTCTATCCATATTAAAACTTTGAAGTACTTTCTCAATGTACCTCTCCTATGATAACCATAACTCTTGGCCTCTCTATCATGTGTCAATCTAATGCCAAGAACTTGCTTTGCTGGCCCCAAATCCTTCAACATGGCAATTCTAGAAGTATTATGACAAACAATAAGAATATCATCAACATAAAATAATAGGGTAATGAAATCACCACAAAAAAATCTTTGAACGTAAACACAATAATCAAAAGTAGTTTTCTTGTAGCCATGCTCCCCATAACAGACTCAAAGCTTCTTGTAGCATTTCCTTGGAGCTTGCTTCAGACCACACAAACTCTTCCTTAATCTGTACATGTAGTCTTATTTCCCTTGTATAACAAAACCCTTTGGTTGTTCCATGTAAAGCTCTCCTTCAAATCTCCATGAAAGAAAGCATTTTGCACATCCATCTGTTTAACCTCCAAGTCATAATAAGCTAACAAACTCAATATAGTTTTGATAGAAAACATCTTCACAACCAGAGAAATATTTCCTCAGAGTCAATCCCTTTTATTCGACTGTAACCCTTGACTGGAGTTGAATTCTCTTTTTGCTTCAACTTGTAAACCCACTGAATTTTCAAAGCTTTCTTACCATTTGGCAATGTTACCAACTCAAAGGTATGATTATCATGCAAGGATTGAAGTTCATCTTTCTTAGTCCCAATCGACCTACCTTTGCATTCACTTTTCATAGACTTCTCATAGCATTCAAGTTCTCATTAATAGAATACCGCGCAAAAGATTGTCAATCTCTAGTTGATCTTTGAGGTGGAACTATTGGTGGAGCTATGGGTGTTTGGTGTTGATCATTCTCAACCTTATCTATGGAAGCATCAAAATCAATTATACCCCGCTGATCATCAATGTTATCTTCTTGCTTACATCATGAATAGGATTCGACGAAGGAGTTAAAGGAACCAAATCCGTCTCGATCAAGTTACCACAACTTTGTGGATCTGTCTTCTTTGTCTTATCAATGTCTTTGATGGTTTGATCCTCAAGGAAAACCACATCTCTAATTCTCACAAGCTTCTTTTTAATCGAATCATACAGTTTGTACCCAAACTCATTATGATCGTAACCAATGAGGATACATTGCCGAGTCTTGGCATCCAACTTAGATTTCTCATCATTTGGAACATGAAAAAATGCCTTACAATCGAACACACGCAGGTGATATGACATGCGAAGATCTAGGTAACTTTGCATCTAAAAGTAAAACTATTCAACTGTAGAGTCTTTGGCAATATCTTCTGATGTCTGATCCCTTATAACTGAAAATAATCATAAAATGGTCCTCTGTACTTGCCACCATTACCAGTACGGATAAAGAACATGTAAAAGGATAAAGAAACAAAAGCTAGAGTATAAAATTATATTGCTAAAGAATATTTTATTCACAAAATAGTTTATTACAAAATCTCTAAATGATAAATCTAGAAAGAAATTATTCTAAATAGAAAAAGCTAAAACCAAAATCACCATAAAAAAACTAAAACAACATTAAAATCCTAAAATATATTGTTAGTCAATCCTAGGAATTCTTTCTTTCAAGCATTTGCTTGAACCAATATGCCGAGAGTTTGGGATATCTCTTGAGATCATTGTGATCAACATACACCAAACCAAATCTCGAGGTATATCCTAATAACCATTCAAAATTATCTAGAATTGACCAAGCAAAGTAGCCGGTGACATTAGCTCCATCATCCATAGCTCTTTTCAATTCCTTCAAGTAGTTTCTATAAAAGTTTACTCTATTAATATCATATAACGATTCAGGAAACGTGAGATTGCCAGGATCATCCATTCCTGCCATTAATTAACAAAACAAAATAATAATTAGATACACTTGCTTTAAATAAATAAAAAGTGGACAAAAAAATCATATTAGAATTGAAATATTTATCGTCTCACCATTTTCAGAGAGAATAATATTAGGGCTTCCATAATGTTTTTTTACATACGTAACTGCTTTGTACATACCCCATGGAACTTCATATAACCATTCGGAGTGGGCCTGCATTTCTTATAAATTAGCGTTAACACTGTGCTAGAATTGACATGATTACCAATATTAAAGACTGAAAATGCCATCAATTTTTTATTTTTGAGATAAACATCTTAAATTTGCCACCAAAGTCAAAATTGAGCATAATACTTTTTACATATTAAAAATTTATAAGTTTGAAAATGTTATATTATAATTGACATAATCACACTTATTGTTTTGTAAAGAATATTAATAGTTTGAAAAAAATTGATGATATAATTGAGCAATAATTACCCGACGACCGATTGGCACACCATTGCGTTCATCTGTTAAATGAAAATATAAATTAGTTAGTTCATGGTACGGAAACAATAAAAAAATTTGGATGGGAAAAAGATGATGAAATTACAAGCAAACCCAGCATTCCAATCTTGTTGGTAACCAGTCACATTGGATGAAGGTTGATGCGGTTCGTATATGTAGTACGAAGTATAATGGTTTAAACAAAGAACATCAAATGAGTTTTTCACTTTTTCCACTTCACTTTTGGTGAAAGTTGGAAGTCTTTCTCTTACAATTTTTTGCATTGTCCTTGGATATTTTCCATAAACAAGAGGGTGCAAAAACCTACAAAATCAAATTTACAATAATTTGAAGACTATACTTCAGTAACAATGTGTTTTGGATATGAATTTTTGAAAGAAAATGAAGTTAAAACAAACATGTTGGTACATTTTTGGTCTTTTGGATGAGAAATGTTTCATTTATTATATTTTCGAAAATATATCAACATTTATATAGGATGGCTAATTTGTCTATTCATCAAAGATTTTACCACCCAATATGAAAGTCTCTCGCTCTTTGTGCAGCATAATTGTCAGCTTTAGATCTTGTTAGAGGTTCGTACCAAACAAAATCCAAGAAAATACCTATTCTTCCATTTTGTTTAGCCTGAAAAAAGAACTCATCAAATTCATTCAAATAAGTCTATTAAACATCTAAATAAATATATAAAAACAAAAATTTCTAGAGAATTACTTGATATTTTTCACGATATCTTTTAACAGCTTCAGCATGACTTAAAATCAAATGATGTGCTGCAATATACGGCTCGGTGGCAGAGTTTCCATCCGTGCAATTTCCAAATTGCTTTGAGCATCTATTAGGAGGGTTGATGCCATTGTCAAAACCAAGAGCAGCAACCACTCTCGGTTCATTGAATGTCATCCAAGTCTTTACTCTATCACCAAATGTCTTGAAACAAAACTCTGCATAATCAGCAAAATCCTGGCTACAAAATTCAAATCATAGTAAAATTATTTTCCAATTTAAGTAAAATTTCTCAAATATTAGCTTTTCTCTTTGAAAAAAATTGCTTGTGTTTGAACTTACATAACTTGTCTGTCCAACAAACCTAAATATTTTTCCTGAAGTGCTAGTGGCAAATCATAGTGATACAAATTTGCATGTGGAGTGATTCCTGCGTTCATGCCACAGGTTAAAAATTTCACGCGACTTGCGAAGGCATAGCTATAATTCTGTTATGTATCATTTGTTTGATCCAAATTTAAGTTTTTTCTTTTATTGAGCCATTGAAAACCTTATATTAACTATTCTCAACATGTGCATGTATATATATTTAGACGTACCTTTCTCTAGCAAATAATCAATCAATCTATTATAGTAGTCAACTCCTTTCCAATTTACCTCTCCTGTTCCATCTACAAGTATGATTTTTTAATAATTAGTTTTAAAATGTATATGATAATTATTTCAAATTAGTTGACTATTGATATAATCAAAACAAATGGTTTATATACTTGGAAAAATTCTCGACCACGAGATCGAAAATCGATAGGCATCAAAATTCAACATCTGCATCAAATCAACATCTTCCTACAAACAAGAAGAAAGACAATAGGTAGTGATAAAATTGGAAATATGGGAAGCTTCACATAGGAATGGGAAAGCAAATGCTTTTCTTGTAATGTAATGCGAAATAAAGAAAAGGAGAAAGATACCTTATACCGATGATATTGATCAATAGAAACTTCACCTGTATCATTATTTGCAATATGTCCTGTTTCAAGTCATATCACTATCATTAAGCATCAAAATAAAAGAAAAAGAAAAAGAAAAAGATAAATAATTTCATTTTACCTGGAGTTTTAACAAATGCATCCCATATGCTAGGCCCTCTACCATCTTCGCTAGCCATTCCTTCCACTTGGTATGCTGATGCTGCTGTTCCAAATAAAAATCCTTCTGGAAAACTTTCTCTACTCAAGCCTCCAGTGTCAAAATATTGTTGTGAATGAGAATTTGCATATAAAATTGTGCTAAAAAAAGTGAAAGATAGCAAAATCACTAAAGGATTCATGGTGGTTAAGGCTTGGGTTTCTTAATGAATTAAAAACCTTGTTATCCATCCCTATTTATAGAGAGATGTGGGATGAAAATTCTATTATCAAATGATTTTTTTATAAGATAATATTTTGAAATCAAATAAAAAGAATCAAATATTTTAAACAATATCTTATTTGTTAAGAGAATCTCTATGAAATTTGAATAAAATGAAATAATAAAATAAATTCAAATCACTAACTACATGTATAATCAAAGCAAAAAAAAAATGGCAACCACTAATTAAAATTTTTACTAAGACTTTATTTTCTCAAATCCACTTTTTCCCTTAATTTATATTTCTAATTTTATAAAGAACATGTTTAAAAAGAAAACAATTCTCTGTCCAAGTTTAACAAAATTAAAATAAATTAGAAACCATCCTAATTTTATCTCAAACGAATTTAAATAAAAACAAAATTTGATCAAATCTACATATCTCTAACTAAAGGAGATTTCCTTAGACGTTATATTAATTTTTATTTTTGAATAGTTTGAAAATCATGCGAAAAATATATTATTCGAATCATATTTTCTTTGGTTCATTCTTCCAATCTTTTATTTGTTACAACACTATGATAAACTCAATGAAACTGAACAAAATTTTTAACAAATATTACCTGAACTTTATTTGTTTGCTTTAACCTCATTGCCTTCATTTTAATTTGCTTTTGTTATTAATACTATTGCCATTCATATTATTATCACCATTAATGTCTATCATTATTATTAATTTTTTGTGATTAGTGATAAAAATTAAATTTTCTTCAATATAAAAAAATAGTGAACCCAACAAGTGGCTCCAGTGGAAAAGAAGATGTTGTTCATCCTAAGGGTCCCGGGTTCGAGCGCCTGTGTGTGCAAGGTGTGTGTGCCTTGTCAAAGGGTTAAGAAAGTATGAACAGATACTAAAATGTAATCACACCAGTATATTCAAAAAAAAAATAGTTTGTCACTCATTAGAATTTGCATTGGATCAAGCAATTGAATCCCTTAGATTGTAGAGAATGGATCGAGACCGCATTGAAGATACTTTTGAAGAATTGTTAGCTCGATTGATCTCCGAAAATAACTAAGAGGGGGTAAATTGGCCTTTTAAAAGTTTTGTGGAAGATTAAAATAAATGATAGAAAAATTGAACACAATAATTTATAGTGGTTCGACCCCAATTGTCTACTCCACTACCTTAGCTTTCTACAACTAAGAATTTTCTCAAATTCACTAATTTGATCAACCTTTGAGGAAAATGTTTAACCTTACAACTCCCTTAAGATTTCTACCCAAATCTTAAGACACAAACCCTCTCAAAGAGAAACAACAAAGCAAACAAAGAAATAATCCTCACAAGATTAGGATGTTTGTCAATTAAGCACAAATACAAGGAAAGTACCTAAGCTGATAGGAAAATACAATGAATGCTCACAAGTGTTTACAAGAAAATGATAAAGAATTGAAGCATAAAGTGATTGGTAATGGATTTTTGATGTATCTTTAAGCACTTGATCTATTGTAATCTCACTTGCTGTAGGACATTTGGAAGTTGGTATTTATACACTTTAATTGATTTCCAACCGTTGTGGTTGTTGAGAAATTGAATAGAGCCGTTGGGGACGAAAATACCAGTTCATTTAATTCACTTACAACCACGAGCATCGATACTTGCTAACAAAGTATCAATTTTTTTAGCATTTAATACAAAATTCAGTGACCGTTGGAGCTAGAGATATCGATACCAAAGAAAATTTATCGATACTGGATCAATTCTATTAGTATATTGTATTTGACTATTTTGTAGCTGCTATTATTAAAGGGTTAGATTGCAACTAATCTTTAGTATGTTAGGAAGTCTTGAACACTTCTATATATTGAGAAACATGTATAGGTTATGTACAATGCTGAAAGAGCACCTTATCATTAATCGAGTAACATATTTTGCGAGTGCATTTTAAGAGTAAACCGATTGAATTTACGACATAAATTTTCAAGGAAAAAATCTAGAGGTGAATGATCTAACCTCTAGATGCAAAAGTGAAGTCTTTATATCGAGGTGTTAAGACGTGATTCATATAGTAGATTTCCTCATTTGAGTTAAAATTTAACTTCGATAGTTACTCTGTCTAAAAATCATAAAAAAGTAGTCACTAAACATAAACAGAAATGCAATCCAATGAGGAAAGGCCCATTTCTTCACTGGAAAAAGGCTATACATCAGCAGGGACGGTGGTTATACGAAGTGGACTTCACATGTGTCTTTTACGATACCCTTTGCTGTTTGATTTTGGTGATCCAGAAAGAAAGCTGATTACAGTGGCGGTAAAGTATTGTTTCCCTTGGTCTCCTTCTCATGCAGGTTGAATAAACATTATTTTCATTTTTGTTCTTACTTTTTAAAGAAAAAGGGATGGCTTTAATTATGAGCATCACTTAGTTTCTTGATCAACATGATGTGATCATTCGTTTTTTTTAATGATTGTTGGATGAAACAAAATGATATCATTTGCCTTCCTTCAACAGCTGTCTTCATTTGCATTTCTCCAAAATCACAAGAAAGATGATAATAGTAGATATTGGAGTGGAACAACCTCAAAAGTTTTAAGACATCATCAACCCTAACACTACAGAATAGCAACTGTGATCCAACCATCAAACTATTATTGCGGGGCAGGGTCGATAATATCAGTAGGAAATTTCATAATGAATCATCATTTTTACCCCCAATAATTTTACATCCATAAGTTCATCCACCACCACCACCCACTTGGGCCCCAACTTCATAATATCAAAGAAGTTTGTGTGTGTTTAATATTGATATAACTAAAATTTTCTGAAGTTTTAGACATATTTAAAGGATCTTAAAGTTAAAGATGTCCATGCCAAAACTTGTTTTCAAGTCGGAGCAACATAATTGTCAACAAGGTTTGCCCACATTAGTTAAAAGTATTGTAATAGTTTTTGTATTAAAAATTGAATTACATTTTTATTTTTATACTAAAAAAAATGTAAATTAATTTTTGCACGTTAGATCAAAGAGTAAACTAATTATTCTATTAAAATTTTTATCCATTTTTAATATTAAAAAATGGTGTCTAAATATTAGTATGATGTATACGTGATATAACACATATTATTATTTGATTATTTTTTTACTCGAGTCAATTTTTAACAATATAAATATATGTAGGAAACAATAAAAAAGTAAATCACAGTTAATTACGGATAAAATTGTGAAAATGCATGAACATCAAGAAGAAGAATGCATTAATTACTTTGCTTTGCTCACACTTCGTACAACCAAAAATGGAAACCACTGCTCTTTTAACCATTCAATGACAAAAAAAAGAGAGTAAAAAATATGACACAAGTTCAATGATTCCTTCAAAAAGAAGAAAGAAAAGGTTCAAGGGAGGGGGGTCTATCCTCAAAATTCTACCTTTTGCTGTTTTTTTTTTCCACCTCGAAAATCAAGTGTATCAAATGTTAATTTTTTTCCTTTAATGCTCTAAAAATCTAACCAATAATATTTTTCTTGTCTCAACGACACCATTTTGAAAGAAGAACCAAGAAGACAATAAGGAAGACTATTGAAGAAAGGCCAATTGCAACACCAAGCACAACCTTATTTGGTCCGTGATGATGACCCTTCTTCTTATTTGCACCCTCAGCGCCATCATCATCATCAGCATCATCATCATCATCATAATCTGAAGATTCACTCTCACTGTCTCCCGAAGACGACTCCTTAGAAGGCGGCGGTAACATCGGAATCCCATGCTTATCACAAGGAGCAATCCCGAGTTTTATTTTTGATGACAAAACAGAATGATTGTAACACAAATTGCCATTCCCACCAACCTTGAGAACATCCAATCTCTTTATGAAACTAGCATTGAAAGGTAAAACCCCATGAAGCTTATTGTTCTCAAGATTCAAGACTTTTAGCTCTTTCAACTCTGAGAAAAACCTTGGAACAGTTCCATTTAACTGGTTATTACTCAGATCAACATGGACCAAGCCTGGGATAGCTGACATGGAATCTGGGATTGGCCCGGAAAACGAATTGGAAGCCAAAGATACATTTTTCAAGGCTATCAAGTCACCAAACTCAGTGGGAATCACCCCATTTAGCCCATTCGAAGAAAGATTCAAGAATTCAAGGTCTTCAAGAAGCGTAAGGGAAGTTGGTATCTTTCCTATGAGCTTGTTGTTGGATAAATCAATATGGCTGAGATTCAGATGCAGGTGCCTTGGAAGAGACCCGGTAAGATTAGCATGAGAAATGGTAACAGTCTTCAGCTTATGCATGTTTCCAAGGATTACATAAAGGCCGTGAGTGTTAATTGAAGTGTAGGAAACTGTAAGATCAGTAAGGTTAACGAAACGAGAGAGCCAGACCCCGGTAAGGCGGCGGAGAGAGTGAATGCAAGAGAAGGAACTCAAAGAAAAAGAGAGACGGGAAGGGAAGCGGATGGGGGAGGCGCCGCAGTTGGTGAAAGAGAGGGAATGGAGGGAAGATAGAGACTTGAGGGCTGTGAAGGAGAGGGAAAGGTCGGAGGAGCAGTTGGAGAGGTGGAGGGAAATAAGGCGGCGGAAGGGCTTGGAGTTGTCACAGATGGTGGCGTTGTGAGGGGAGGGTTGAATGCAAGGGTCTCTGGTGGTGGGGATGTTGAGGGATTGGAGTGCTCGTATTTGTTTGGGGTCTAGAGCAGAGGGGGAAGACTTAGAAGTGGTGGGTGGAGTTGGGGAGGGAGTCGGGGAGAGTGCGGTTAGTTTGGTGGCATTTGTGGTGATGAAAAGAAGCAGGAGGGGGAGGAGGAGGAGGAAGAGTGGTGGTGGTTTCATGGTGGAGAAAAATAGAGTAGGGGTGGGGAATGAAGTGAGAAATACAGAAGAGGAATGGTGGGGTGGGGGGGTTATACCAAAACAAAAGAGAGGGTGGGATTTCAAAGTTGATCTAGAGTTCCTTTATTAGATAACGGCACTGCTGGTGTCTATGCATTGCCACTTCACTACTTGCTACTTATGATTTAGGATCATGGTGTGGGGTTATTGATTTAAATTTAATCAAATAAAGTAAAAAAATTTAAAAACAGAGAGTAAAATTTTATTTTAATTATATGATATATTATATCTATTAAGTATATATATATATATATATTTGAAATGTATGATTTGAAATTAATTAATAATAATACATAAAATATATACGATATTAAAATAAAAAAATAAATTAAATTATGATTAAAGCGAAAGTTAAGCTCATAAATACATCAGATTGAAAATACTAAATTTGAGTATAATTGTTTATCCTTTGTTATCATCAATCTTGAGTTGGTGTCAAGTTAACTTGTAACACCAATTCAATTAACAATATTTTTTTTTGAAAAACTCAATCAACAACATTATTGATATATGCATTCGATGAAGGTGGTAAATTATTCGTATTAAAATAGAAATATATAAAACATATTAAAATGAATATGATCGAGTGATAAAAATATCCTTAGAAAGTATAATTTATTTTAAATATGAAAGGTCATTTTTGTAATTTAACTAACCAAGTTGGAGCTTGATTGACTAGTGACATCAATTCAGTTAGGAGTTTTATTAATAGTAATATAGATATATAACAGATGAAGGTAATAAATTGTAAATATTAAAATAAAATGTATAAAATATAAAAAAATAAAGTTTTGGTTGTATAATAAATTTAAATTTTTACCAATCTAATCGGCTCAGGTTAAAATCTCGCCATTTGCATATTATTATTATTTTTTTAAATTAAAAAAATTTAAAAACCCTTGAATAATATAATTTAAATACGAAAGGTTATTTTTGTAAGTTTTCTAACGGAATTGGTGTCCAATTGACTTGTGACACCAACTCAGTCAATTTTTTTTTATTTCTCAAAGTATCTACTGAAGCAAGCCCAATAACTAATCATCCGCATTCTATAGGCCCATTAAAGGATAAATATTGACCATAAATTTTATTTTTATTTTAGTACTATAAATTTTATTTTTTTATTACAATACTAGAGATAAAAAATGGGGAATCACTCTATATAAATCAAGACAAATAAGAATTTTTATTAATAATATAGATACACCAATTATATTTATTATATTATACTATAAATAAAAGATTCATCCTTAAACAAGAGATATTTATATTTTTAAAATCTTAATAAAAGAAGATATTAAATTGAATAAAATATCTTTTTAGAAATAAAAAAAAAGTGGTATAAATTGGTTTAATAAAAATATTAAATTGAATGTTGATGTTAAAAAAAAAAGTTTACTAAACAAATAACGTGAGAATTGAGAAAAGAAATACGCAATAAAAACAGAACTAAGGATTAGATACCCAGAAAACATAAAATGTTTAAAGGATAATATCATATGAAAATTAAATAAAATTAAATAAAATAAAATAAAATAAAATAAAAATAAAAATATTATTTATTAAGTAATAAGTGACTTTTATCTATTTATTATTTTTAATATTTTTAAATTTAATTTAGCACTATTTTTAAAATGGTTAAATATAAAATTGGTACTTAAACTTTTCACTTTTTTTTTAAATTGGTATTTATGGGTTTTTTTTTAGATTGGTATCCGAACTTTTTTTCCGTCAATTAGTTTAGTACTTTTTTAACGCCGTTAAGTTCAAAACATGTGGCAGAATATGATTGTGACACGTGACATAATGACATCATGATGATGTTATAGTCTATTTTCTATTTCACTTTCCCTTTTTTTCCTTTTCTTTTATTCTTTCCCATTTCCATTTTTTTGTTTTTCTTTTCTTCTTATTTTCCTCCTCTCTTTCCCAATCCTAGTTGTCCTCGGCATGCACGATAGCTGCACTCTAGCATTATCACTGACGTTTGTTTTCTGATCCAATTAATCACACCAATCAACTTTTGAATCATCATGAAACTTGACCGTTAAATTGAGGATTCTTAATCTGAATAGCAATGCCATTTAAACGAGGAACAAAAGTAGACACCATCTTTTCCCATTTAAGTTGAGGGTCAAGCAAATCAGCAAAAGTAGTCGATAAAACTCTACCATCTTTACTCCTTTATTTAACATTCTTCTCCTACAAAAAACACCAAAAAAAGTTTAAAATCAAATCGAATCTGTATTTCCACTATCAAAACAACAAAAAGAATATTTTTTCATCTTAGGTTTTTGGTTTGTCAACGGTTTAAGAGGTTTATTGAATTAGAACGAAAATATAGCACGAAAATTAGATGAATGAGGGGACCAATTATTCGAAATCAAAAGAGATGAAAGCTTGAAACAAGAAGATGAAGCCCTTAAAATATTGACAATGAGACCGATCAATAACTCGAAATGGGTCTTGGTTTTAATTTGCTTCTCATCATTTTCTTTTTGTTTGGTTTTGTGTTCTTATGGATTGAAGGGCTTTTGTTAGTTATGTTAATTTTTTATGTTTGTGATGTTAATTTTCTAAATTATTTTAATGGATTGACTGGTCTTCTAATGAGGCTTGTGAAGTTAATGTTTTAGGTTTTGTGTTTTAAGTGATTGATGAGTTTTGTAGTTTTTCTTGCTTTCATTTCGATACATATGTTAAGTTGTCCTAGAATTGGAGGTTGTCAATGGTCAAATTTATTTTCAAAGGAATTCAAAAATGTTGAATGAACCCAAAAAAAAAACAAAAAACAGGCAAAGTGATAAGAGGAAGAAGGAAGAAGAAATGAATACTGAAAAAAAAGAGAAGAAAATAAGAAAAAATGGAAAGAAATTGGAAAGAAATGCTGAAAATATTTTTATTGATTTTAATATATTTTTAGATTATGACATGATCATGATGTCATTATTCACGTGTCATAATTCTATTCTGTCACCTATATCAAACTTAACGGCGTTAAAAAAAGTACCAAATTAGTTACGGAGAAAAAGTTCGGGTACCAAATTGAGACAAAAAAATCATAAGCACCAATCTAAAAGAAGTGAATAAATTCGGATACTAATTTTATATTTAACCCTTTTTCAATGTGTTATGAAAATGTAATTTTTTTAAAGTTAATTTAAAGTTTGTGTAATGTTGATAAATTGAAAAATTAATTGCTTAAAAGTAAGTGTTGGAAAAATAAGTATTGAAAAATTTAGTCTTGAATTTAAGTTATAAAATTTATTTAGTGTTTGAGAAAGGATAATATAAACTTAAATGAAATAGAATAAAATAAAAACAACCGAATCCATTCTCTATATTAAGTGATAGTAAGTCTCTATCCGCTTATTATTTTCCATACTTTTTGTGAAAAAAAAAATTATCTAGTAAATTTCATTGTGGGTTATCAAGTTTGTTTAAAAAATTAAGTTGTTAAATATATTAATTTTTAGTTGATTGAATTTTTTTCAATACTTTATCAAACATGATCTTAATATTGCCATCAGAAAATGCATTTTAAAAATGAGATGTTCATTTTAAACATAATATTATAAAGTATATATATATATATATAATGTCTTGTTGATGTTATGATATTTTTGTAAGGGTGTAAAAAAAAAATTTTAACTCATTATTAATACTTTAACTAATTAATAGACTATTTGTAAAATTTAATTTGAATTTATAGATTATATTTTAAATATTAAAATATAAATATTACAAAATTTAAATGTATTATGATCTAAATATTACATAAAATATATTTAATTATAAATAAAAATGTTATTTAACTTTAAAACAAGAGTGAAACTAAGATCTAGCTGGTATTTTGGTTCTTAAAATGAAAAAATTTTCATTAAACCTTTAAAATTTTAAATTGATAAAAATATAATTACACTTTAACCTTTCTAAAAATATAAAAATTTAATTTAATTTTTAAACATTATAAAAATATAAATTATTAAAATAATAAAATTATATTTTTATTATTTAATTTTCACCTTTAATTTCTTTTCCCTCTCTAAAACTAGTCAATTTAACGTTACTTATGGCTTGACTTGATTGTGAGAAGTTAATTGATAATATCTATGAAATAGTTGTTAGATTATAAAAGTGTTGAAAAAGAAAATTATTAATTAAAAAGCTGACACCATTATCTTGCATGTCAACCGATTTCGGCCTACCAAATCTTGGCACGACCCAGAAAAGCTTCAATCTCCATTGTTAACGACGTTACTTTGGAATTCAACCAACGCCACTCAACTCGAAGCAGCTGCTTTACGTGGATATGCCTTGCAGTAATTCAACATGGCAGCAGAAAAGGTCGACGAAAATGTCAGTCAAAACTTGAAAACAGCAGGGCATCTGTTTTGTTCATACCAAAGGACAAAAAATGGAGTTTAGGGGAGAGCAGTCAAATCATGCATGACTAGGGAAGTGGATGCCATGCCAGTTTAAAAAAGAGGAAACATATTTGGTTATTGATCATAAAACTTAAAAGAGCATATTTCAGAGTTTTGTATGGAAACACTGTTCTGTAGCAGATTGTGTGTACCAGATAGAAACTCTTGAGATGATTGACAAGTTTCCTACATGCTGCAGAGTTCAGACCTTAACAGCAGTGATTAGTTCTTTAATCACGGATACTCTTCCAAGACTGCTATTCACATTCCATAAGCTTGGTAATGACATCTACCAAAATTACATAAAATCGAAATGGAAAATAATTAAGCTTGTACACGAAAAAGCTAAAACAAGTACAACGATTGTGAAGATGAGTTAAATAAGGGGGAAAGGGTTGATTAAATACTGGAAATAAAATGGTCAGGGTTCTAACTTGAATGAAGTAAATTACTTAGTAGTGATATTTATTTGACCGTGCGGGCAACTGCATAAGCCCAGGACTTAAGGTGCTCTTTCATTGCCAAAGCATCATCCAAAGGAGGCATTTTAGTGTAATGTATCGGATGTTCAACTGTTTCTACAGAAATTGAAGAGTCAGAAGCCAATTTTCCATGGAACCCCAAATCAAGCTCTCCAAGTACTTTTCTCTTGCTTCTTTTCATTTTCTCTGGCTTCTGTGTTGGCTGCATTATGTGCTGTTCAAGCCCAGCAGCAATTTCTCCACACTTGGGACATCTTGGAACCATTTTCGATGGCTCTTCTTCTTCTTCGACCGTGTCTTCATTAAGGGCAACACCACGATCAATGTGGCGTTTAAAAGTTGGTAAAGTGAGCACATTGTTGAAAAACCATAGAGGGTCTAAGCTCTCCATGACTTTCGTTGAACCGTCCATGAGAAGCCCAAAGGCATAAACCAAGATTTATAAACATGAATCGAACAGAAAATTAGATGAGAAAGCAAGCTTTTTTTCTTCTTTACTGTTTGACAAAAGGATAAGAGGGAAATATGTTTTGTCTAAATGCCAATGCTAGCCCTCTATTGCGGTTAGATTATTTGCTGAAGTGAGGAATGGAGGATAGTTTTTAATGGGCTCTTTGGGAATTTTTAATTTTATGAGGTTTTGAAAGTATATTCACGGTCAAAAACAGCGCGGACGAATGCAATTATTGTCGTAATTATTGCACTTTTGATCTTAAAATCGATATTATTATCGTGTTCCAAATGCTAAATTCTTTTTCCGACAAAACAATCCATGTAATTTAATAAATTTATTAATATGATATTTCTACTTTTACTTTATTTAATATATATGAAGCAAAGAAAAAGGTTGAACTCGCATTAAACTTTCCTTTTTCTTTCTAAGTCCAAAAATATTAAATAAAATATAAAACAAAATATTACCTCCCCTCCCTTTCTCTTATCGATGCTGATATTTCTTTTCTTTTCTTATCTTCTTCTTCTTCCTTCCTCAACACTAGCCACCCCTAGTTTTCGCCACCATGAATTACCTCTTTCTGGCTTCAACATGGCACCGAAGTGTTATTCTCCATTCCCTCTTTTGAATGCTTCGATATTTGATTTGTCGTAGTTACTTATAAGCAAACAAGATGTTGCATATTTGAGTTTTTTTTCTTCATTTTTTAATTGGTTTTGAGATTAAATGATTGATTTATTTTCCTCTTTTTATTGAATATCCATTTCAAGTATTCATTTAATTATTTTATTTGTTTACATGTGTCTATCATCTTCAACCAAGGCATTATTGAATTACTGATGAATGTTTAATCAAATTTCTTTATTTTTATTTACAAAAATTCTCAGAACATTCTCTCCTCCCTCCTCCTGATTTAAAATTTTAAAACAAAAAGTTTTTTTTTTTTTTTTTTGGTTTCATTTACAATTTTTTTGAAGTATTTCGATTGATTCTCGAGAAAGAAAAGAAAATTGAAATAAGAATAAGAAAATTGAAAAGAAAACAAAATAATTGAATGGGTATTAGGGGTTGTTTACCTATAAAAAAAATAATAGTTACGGAAATGGGGAATGTAAATTATTTACGAGAATAATATATTTTTACAATAAAATTAAGTGAGGCTAATGTATTAGGAAGCTATAAAAATAAATAAATTAGATAAAAACTATATTTTAATTTAAAAATAATATTTTGTGAATTACAATAATAGAGTAAAGCACGAACAATTAACGCGACTCGAATTCAAGTCACACTTGGGACGATGAATATTCTTGACTATCAGACCACCACATGAAATTCTTAAATTACCAACGAAGTCAATCTGTAACATCCACGTGCTTGAATCGGATTTGGAATAATGATAAAATAAAATTGAGAATTAGAAATGTTTAGTTGAAGTGATGAAGGTTAGAAAAATTTAAGGATTAATTAGTAATTGTGAGAAAGGAGGAAGGACTAAATAGCAATTTATCCAAATTGAATTACGAGTCATCATGGGAATTAGATTGATTAAGGAGGGGCAAAAGAGTAATTTGGTGGAAGATATTTTTGGAGGTAATGTTTTGGGCCAAAGTGTAAAGTTGGAAGGCCCAAGGACTAAAAGTGCAATTTTACCATTATTAAATAAAGATATTTTTATAAAGAGAAATTGATAGAAAAATCTAGAGAAATGAAGAAAAGAAATGATGAAAAGGCTATAAAAGCCATCAGCCATGGTACTTCACGTTGGCCACCATTTTCTAACATTTCAACTTTTGCTTTTCTTACAAATTAGTCCTTTTTCACCAAATATAAACCAATTAAACTAGTTTCTTCCAAATTTCTTCAAGATTAGTGAATAAAATTAATAGAGAAGTGTAGTAGCTATCCAATTTTTAAAAGAAATGCATCCATAATTGTCTTGGAGGAGAAAGAAAATGAGAATTAGTGTTGAATACAAGTGATTAAGGTAAGAAAGCTAAACTCCTCTTTAAATATATGTTAGTTTTTGGTTTAGAAACATAGATTATGATATGTTAGAATGATTTTAATGTGAATATATGTGTTTTTAATGGAATTGAAGAGAAAGAAAAGAAGGAGAAGGACCAAATTGAAGGAAAAGGAAAGGAGAAAGCCATGGAGTGAGAAGGGATTATCTACAAGAATTGTAAGTACTACAAGTATTAAAAGACTTAGTAATAATTAAGTTAAAGTGTTTATAATTTAATATATATGATTAATAATGATGAAAATCAGATGTTTAATTATAAGTATGATATTTATGTGTGATTGAATGAAATTTAGTGTAAAGAAGCATGGGAAAGGAATTAATCTCATTAAAATAGTTTGGACAGAACAGAGGACTAACTTCAAAAATTCACCAAGAATTGTATAAAAGGATTTAAGAGTTGAATTATATGTGTAATTAAAGCTTATTGAATGTAGTTTCATATGAAAGAAACAGTGAAAGAAAAGGAATTTTACATTCTGAGATATACTAGTTTTAGTGTAACAAGGTCAGAGCAGATACGAGTTCCCCTGTTCTGACTTTGAAAAATCATAGAAAAATGTAGAAAAATTATTAGAGACTGAAATTTATATGGTTTAATCCTTAATGAGTCTAATTTCAAAAGAAACAGACGATAACATTATTGGATATCTGTACTAAAAGATAAAAATTTTTAGTAAAGAAAGGTCGAAAGTGCTAGGCAGCAGAGAAGGGCTAAATTGAAATAATTTACTGTACAAAATGGCTAAAGTAAAAATTCTGAAATTTTTATGGTGAAAATATATTTGAGTCTAGTTTCAAGAACATTAAGCGGATATTAATTTCGAATTCTGTAGTTCAAGATATAAATAATTTAGTGACTGTGACGCAAGTGGACAGTTTTGAAAATTAATGTGAAAATAAGAGTAAAAGGTATGTGATGATGAATATGTGAGAAAAAATGTATATATGAAATATTATGTGTTTAATTATAAATATTGATTATATGATAAAATGATGATATTGTGAAAGCCATTGAGGAAATAAATGTGAGAAATACGTGACTATGTATATGTGATGAAAAATGTATATATGATGTATGAGTTGTGAATGATTTGTGATCAAAATTGAAAGTGAAAGTGAAAGTGAAAGTGAAGTTGAAATTGAAAGTGATATGAATTGTAAATTGAAAATCCCTATTAACTAGTCGGGCTGAGTCGGATATAGTTGGCATGCCATAGGATTGGAAGAGTTCAGGGATATTTCGACCTTGAGTCGATGAGACACTGGCTGTCATTATTTTACTTCGGATAGATTTGATGAGGTACTGGGTACCACTTTACTTCGGCTAGGCCGATGAGACATTGGGTGTCACTTTATTGCTTCGAACTATCCGATGAGGCACTGGGTGCCATTCTGGTGTGTTTGGTTGGATCCGTGTATCCGCCAAGGTCCGAGTCTTGTTAATAGGGTAAGTAATGTGAAAAAGAAAGAATGTGCAAATTATGACATTGAAGTAAGTGAAATGATAATCGCATGAAAGGTAAATATAATATATGTATAAGAAATCAAAGAATGATAAAACTAAGTAAGCTAAGAGATTGAAATGACTAAAATGTAAAATGAGGAAGAACATGTGAATTCATAACACTAATGTAAGTTAAATGTTATATACATAAAGCTATGTATTTTACATGAATAAATAATTATATGAATAAGTTTGAAATGAGTGATTAAAAGATGAATGATTAATGACACTTGTAGTACTTACTAAGCCTTCACCGGCTTAACGCGTTTGTTTCAACGCGTAGGTATAAGACCACTGAGAAGCTAAAGTTGGATTAGGTGCCTCTCATCAAATCACATCAACATTGGAAGATTGCAAGACAAGATGTATTTGTTGGAGCCCAATTTTGACCGGGCTTAAATAATTGGATTAAGCTTTTGGGTTTTGAACAAGATTTAAATTTATGATTAAATTTAAATGTAAAAATTTAAATTTGCTTTAAATTTAAATTTAATTAAAATTTAAATTAATAATAAAAACCCAAATAGAAAGTCTAATTATAATGTCTAATTTACAAGTCAATTGGGCCAAAATTAGTTGAGCCCAATATCCATTTCACCCCAAACTCATTACACTCTTAACCCAAACTCAAGCCCAAATTACAGTAGCCCAAATCAGAAAAAAATATCTGATCTGGCCACTTGTTCCTGCTGGCCGACCACCTCAGCCACTCAGGGATCACCACGTCAACAGCTCCATCACCATTATCAACCACCAACATCAGCTACAACTTGCTCTGCATTGCCGACTGCTACAAGCCACCAGAGCTGTACCTGCAAAAAAAGAAGAAGGGACAGATTTTTTAAATTAAAAAGAAAAGCTTGTAATGAGGGAATTGAGGCTTTAAAAAGCCGAATTGAATCTTTTGTAACGGGGGGCTGATTCTTGAATTATCAATTAGGAACTACTTTTGAAAAACCCGTTATTGATTGTATATTCAAGGAGGCAATAATCAATACAAAAAATATTCACACAATCAATACGAATATACAAGAAAATCGACAGAAAATCAAAAGGGGATTTCAGATTCAGACAAGCTTCCCAGAATATTTCGTTTCAAGGTATATCGATCTCAGCATATTTACATATTGTTAATATATATATATATTGCATGTTCGGAAATCTGAAGGGAATGAAGAAATAGATCAAATTTTAAGAGTTTCAAAGCAAAAGGAGTTCTTTTTAAAAAAAGAAAACCTATTTTGGAAAATCGATGTTTGTCAAGTTTTCATCAAAGAAATTGTAAAACCCTTTTCACATATTTCGAATCTAGTTTTAAAATCTAAATCATCAAAGAATAAATACTCCTTTAATAAAAAATAAAACTCATCATTTTCTTCAAAAGGGTTTAATAACAAAGAAGAACAAGGTATAAAATGAATGACTTGTTTTGATGTTTATACATATACGTGCATATGTTTTCATTTGAAAATAGATAGGAAAATCTAGGTCTGTAAAAAGTGACCTTTTACTTACTTTGCATCGGCGCGGGAACGTCGGACTAACGAAGCCACGGTGGATTGAAGGTTGGACTTGAGTCGGCGATGGGAAAGTTTTGAAAGGGTCTCAAAAAGAAAAGAAAGAATAAAATGTGTTTTTTTTTGAAAAATAGAAATGAAAACTGTTTTTTTAAGGGGTTTCTGATTTAAATATCTCCCTCATGCGACACCGTTTCCCACTTTGACCCACAGATTTTGGATTTGAAAATATGTTATTTTTTTTATTTCAAATTTTGATTAAATAAATTCATTTTAATTCAGTTTTTTATCTTATATTTAAAAATCTTTAATTTTTATGTCTACTTTAACATTGGTCACGTGGCTCTTAGGTTTCCAAGACATGGGTTGTCTTTATCCTAGGCATAAAATCTAAGAATTAGATTTTTTTTTTTTTGGAGATTATTTCCTCTCAAGGTCCTTCTGCAGTTTCAAAAGATTTCAATCCCACCCTAATTTCGTATTTTTGGTTTATTTCAAATTACCTTTGAAACTTACACCGCTTGCACCTAGGTCCTTTGACTATGGGCGCATCTGAGGATGACACCTATCTAGAATTGGGGTTATTTGCCTACACAACCCCCGCCTTTTATTAATTCACCTTCGAGCCCCCCTTTTTTATTTGTTAAAATTTTGATCCCGATCTTTTTTATATTTTTTTCTTCTTTACCTTTAATTCAATTGTTTTATTATTTATTTATTTTTTAAAAAAACCTCTTTAATTACTATCATTTCATTCCCAAATTTACGTTCTTAATCCACCTATGTACCTTAAATCGTTATTTGTTTAAATTAATATTCCGTTTACCTTTCACTAATATTTAAAAAAAGAAAAATTCATTAAAATTTTAAATCTTCCTTTTAAATTATTCTATTCTTTATTTTACTAAGCATAATCCTCAATTGTCCTTTGTTATTTAACATATTAGATTGTTATGACGTGTACCATTAGCTCATTGATACTTCTAAAAATATTACTTCATACGATATCCTTTGTTGATGCCTTCGGCCACCTTTTTAAAAAAAAGAAAGAAAAAAGAAATGTATGTCTATTTTCGTATTTTTTTAGTAAAATACTCTGATTAGATTATGTGTTTTAAGAGTATAAATTATCATTTTATAGGTAAAATTTGTCATTTTGGAAATTTGAAAGTATTGCTCTAATGTATTGGGTGTTATTTCTCTTGATCTAAAACATCAAATTTTTTAAAAAAAACTTGTCATTATTTCGAGGTACATGAATTACCCCTTTTTTTTTTAAAAAAGGAAGCAATACTCTTTTATTTAAAGAGAATTTGAAAGATTGTGTCCTAACGTGTGGAGCGTGATCTTTCTTTGAACTTAAATAATCGAATACCCCCCGAAGCTTCTAAAGTTCCATTTTTAACTCTGATTTCACGGAAAATTATCATTTTGCCCCCGGGTATCCATAAGTCCCGTTTTTCATCCCGATTTCATCATTTATCAATATTTGCATTCGTTTGCACCTACATTTTATATTTTCGCACATTATTTATCTACTTATTATACTACTTCGTATCTAATTTCTATTATCAATTGCTACTCGTGTTTTTAAAATATACACTTTCATTTACAAATTACTTCAAAAATCGAGGCAATGTTCGGTTCGAGCGCAACTTCGGAAAATTACGCCCTAACGTGTCGGGTGCGATTTATCCGTATAATTCGTGCGAACCGAATATCCTTTTCAAGTTTTTCTTACGCTCGTTCACTTCGAGGCTCCGAGAATGTCGTGACCTAACGTGCTGGTCGCGACTTCAAATCTCCGTGAAAATCGAAGTAAACGAGTATTCCTTTTAATTCTTCAAATCATGTGTTCGGGGATTGCATTTTAACCTTCATATGAAATTTTCAAGTTCTCAAAATATATATACGAAGAACTTTCATGACGGAAATAAATCAATATTATTTCATATGAAAACTTCGGAAATCGTGCCCTAACGTGCGGGGCATGATTTCCGTACTTCATACAAAAGAAATATTCCTTTCAAAAGTTTTCAACACACCTCTATCCGCATCCAAATTTTTAAACGAGACAATGTTCCTTCACGAGGAAACCTCGAAAAATCGTGCCTTAACGTGTTAGGTATGATTTCGTACAAATCACGCGATCGAATACTCTCTTCAAAAAGTTCCCTAAACGTCCTTCAATTTCGATACTCCGAGAATGTAGTGTCCTAATGTGTTGGACACGCTTTCTAATTCTCATAAGAGGAATGAAATACGGGGACGAATTCTTCTCAAAAGGTCTCCTTTAAAATTACACAGAGCCTTTCAAAATGAACATCGTATTTTAAACTTCGCTCGAGCTTTCATTGTTTTCATAAAATAAGACCCGAAAATGATCATGTGGTACCAATTATGGGCGTACGAGGGTGCTAATCCTTCCTCGTGCGTAACCGACTCCCGAACCTATTTTTCTGGATTTCGTGGACCGATGTTTTAACGTTTTTAAGAAACGATTTGTGGTGATCCAATCACACCCAAATAAAAGATTGGTGGCGACTCCCTTTTTACTCCTCCCTTTCCAAAATTTTAAATAATTTTTCGAAACCTTCGTTCTCGAGGTGGTTTCGACAGTATTTTTTTTGTGTGAAGTGGCATGTACAAATGGTACTTATATGTCTTCAATGAATGGGTTATAAATGTTATTTTGATGATACTTGATTATTTTATGATATTTTGAGTAAAATTATTCAATTACACAATATTCGAAAGAAAATTTTCTGTTACTCGACTTTCTATACCGTATTGTAATGTAATGCTTCTATATTAGTTTATACGTATAAATCGAGTATAGGGGTGTTACATTTGGTGGTATCAGAGTAAAGGTTTTCTGATGTCTAGGATTGGGAATGAGTCCATGTGTACATGCCATTTTACATGTTGATGTGATGAGAGGATGTTTAGTTATTTAATTGTTAAAATTATGAATATTGTAAAAAGAAGAACGTTGAATAAGGCTCGTGATGAGTCCGGAGATGAAGTAGAGAGTAGGGCTCTAAACCTTATTAGAGAATCCGTACACTCGGATGATCATAAGGAGCATATGTTAAAAGAAAGAACTCAACCCCCTAATGAGTTGATATTATCTCGAGAAGAAATCTCAATTGTGATTCTATTACAAACGATGAATCAATTGTTACAATAAGTTGTGAGGGCTAATAATGTCTCAAATATTCCCTTACCTCGTGCTTCTCAACCATAACTGTCTACTTTTAGCTATCGATTTTCTCTGAAAAAAAAAAAGAAATTGAGAAAAATATGGTGCCGAAAAGTTTAATGGTAAAAAGGGTGATAGAAGGCTACAGTGCACTGAGAGGAAAAATTGAAATATATGGTATCGTTGTTGAAAGGTGAAGCATATCAGTAGTGGATTACAGTGTTGAATATCCATCCCGTTGAGAAGATTCCATTGGAGAAAATGTCAGTTGAACAGTAGAGCTTGTTTTAAATGTGAGTCAAAGGACCATTTGATCCGAAACTGCCTGCGAAGAGGTAAATTACATGGAAACATTGGTGACTTTGGTGCGAGATTGGAAAGAGAGGTAGTAGATGGATCAAAAGTACGTAGAACTTGAACTTCTGTTATTATGACAAAGAGAAGAAGAAGACATTCCTGATGTGAATACTGGTAAATTTTCTTTATGTGATTTTTTTATAAATTGTGTTAATTGACACATTCGTATATATATACATTTCAGAAGTGAAAGAGAGAGAGAATTAGTGGTAGAACCTACTAAGTACGATACAGTTATTACTAATCCTTTAGGACAAAGTGAAAGAATTTATAAAGTATGCAAAAAGGTACGTCCTAAAGATTCAAGGTTATGAGTTTCTAATAGATATTATGATCTTTATATTTTACGAGTTAGATGTGACAGTGGGAATAGATTAGTTGTTAGAAACGTGGGGTCGTGGTTGAGTGTAGAAGAAAAAGAATTTAATTAAGAATTTCGGATAGCAAAGAAATGATTATAATTGATGAAGATGAGTGAATAATATACTGATAAAAATTTAAGTTTTAAAATGAAACGTGAGAACTATATTGTTTTAATAAGAGAAATAATATGAAATGTGAATAAGTTTAAATTCATATAATAACTAAAGTGAAGTTTAAAATACTAAAGTTGTGACTAATTAGTTCGTTCAATGAAAAAAAAATTGAAAAATCTAGGGTCGTGAATGTTTGAAGGAAGATGAACTCTGATCGCTAATAGTTACCTCGAGATTTTATTGACGCTGCAGAGTCAATAAAACTAGAGGGAAGGATCAGGAGACGTCACTCCATTCCGAACTATACAGGGATCCGAGGATTCTTCTAAAACATTCATTGATCCTATCATTTTTCCTAAATGTTATAAATGAAAATAGTGATGGAAGTAGTTTAATAAGTAAAAGGGAAGTGTTCTTTAGTGAATGAAAGGATATGAGAATGAAAATAGAGTCATATTTGTGTTATATAAGAGTGAAAGAAAATACAAGTAGTTCTTTAAGTATTGATATAGGAAAATGAAAAACAATTGTATAATTTTAATGGTAATCAATGAGTTATGATGTTATATGTTTGAAGCTATGAAATAACATAGTAAGTTATATGTTAGTAAAGTGATGTGAAATAAAGGAAGTGTATATTTAGATTAAGTAATGAAAGGTTAAGATTTAGGCTATAAGTGAGGGAAGTGTGAAAATTTATGATCAGTTAACTAAGTTTACTCACTTTCATCCTGTCAGAACCTATTTCTCCTTGTATAAGTATGCTTAGTTGTTTATATATGAAAAAGTAAGACTTCATGATATGCCTATATTCATTATTTCTGATCGAAATCCATAATTAACATCAAAGTTTTGGAGAAAATGTAGGACTCCAGTATGTTGAATGGAATTAAGTAAGAATAAGTTAGTGAGTCTTGATTTGATTCAGGAAAATAGAAGAGAAAGTAAAGTTGATAAAAAGGTGTTTGAAGGCTGTTTTGAAAAGATAAAGTTCTATGCTGATTTGAAAAGAAAAGATAATGAATTTAATGTGGGTGAAAAAGTTTTCTTAAAGGTATCTCAATGGAGAAAGATTCTTTAAGAAAAAGGAGAAGTTAAGTCCAAGATTCATTGGACCATATGAGATATTGAAATCAATTGCATATCGATTAACATTCCCTTCAAAGTTGGACAAGATTCATAGTGTTTTCTATGTATCTATGTTACGAAGATATTAGTCCGAGGTATTTCATGTGATTATTTCGAAAGTTATTGAAATACAATCGGATTTAATTCATGAAGAAGAACCGATTAAGATACTTGTATGAGAGGTAAAAGAATTGAGAAACAAAAGTGTCCCATTTTGATAAAGGTTTTATGAAAGCATTATAATTCAGAAGAAGCAACATGGGAAAGAGAAGAAAATATGAGACAACAATATTCGCAATTATTCTTTATAAGTAAATTTTGAGGACGAAATTTTTTTTAGAGGGGAAGAATTGTAACATCCACGTGCTAGAATCGGATTTGGAATCATGATAAAATAAAATTGAGAATTAGAAATGTTTAGTTGAAGTGATGAAGGTTAGAAAAATTTAAGGATTAATTAGTAATTGTGAGAAAGGAGGAAGGACTAAATAGCAATTTATCCAAATTGAATTACGAGTCATCATGGGAATTAGATTGATTAAGGAGGGGCAAAAGAGTAATTTGGTGGAAGATATTTTTGGAGGTAATGTTTTGGGCCAAAGTGTAAAGTTGGAAGGCCCAAGGACTAAAAGTGCAATTTTACCATTATTAAATAAAGATATTTTTATAAAGAGAAATTGATAGAAAAATCTAGAGAAATGAAGAAAAGAAATGATGAAAAGGCTATAAAAGCCATCAGCCATGGTACTTCACGTTGGCCACCATTTTCTAACATTTCAACTTTTGCTTTTCTTACAAATTAGTCCTTTTTCACCAAATATAAACCAATTAAGTTAGTTTCTTCCAAATTTCTTCAAGATTAGTGAATAAAATTAATAGAGAAGTGTAGTAGCTATCCAATTGTTAAAAGAAATGCATCCATAATTGTCTTGGAGGAGAAAGAAAATGAGAATTAGTGTTGAATACAAGTGATTAAGGTAAGAAAGCTAAACTCCTCTTTAAATATATGTTAGTTTTTGGTTTAGAAACATAGATTATGATATGTTAGAATGATTTTAATGTGAATATATGTGTTTTGTATGGAATTGAAGAGAAAGAAAAGAAGGAGAAGGACCAAATTGAAGGAAAAGGAAAGGAGAAAGCCATGGAGTGAGAAGGGATTATCTACAAGAATTGTAAGTACTACAAGTATTAAAAGACTTAGTAATAATTAAGTTAAAGTGTTTATAATTTTAATATATATGATTAATAATGATGAAAATCAGATATTTAATTATAAGTATGATATTTATGTGTGATTGAATGAAATTTAGTGTAAAGAAGCATGAGAAAGGAATTAATCTCATTAAAATAGTTTGGACAGAACAGAGGACTAACTTCAAAAATTCACCAAGAATTGTATAAAAGGATTTAAGAGTTGAATTATATGTGTAATTAAAGCTTATTGAATGTAGTTTCATATGGAAGAAACAGTGAAAGAAAAGGAATTTTACATTCTGAGATATACTAGTTTTAGTGTAACAAGGTCAGAGCAGATACGAGTTCCCCTGTTCTGACTTTGAAAAATCATAGAAAAATGTATAAAATTATTAGAGACTGAAATTTATATGGTTTAATCCTTAATGTGTCTAATTTCAAAAGAAACAGACTATAACATTATTGGATATCTGTACTAAAAGATAAAAAAAATTTAGTAAAGAAAGGTCGAAAGTGCTAGGCAGCAGAGAAGGGCTAAATTGAAATAATTTACTGTACAAATGGCTAAAATAAAAATTCTGAAATTTTTATGGTGAAAATATATTTGAGTCTAGTTTCAAGAACATTAAGCGGATATTAATTTCGAATTCTGTAGTTCAAGATATAAATAATTTAGTGACTGTGACGCAAGTGGACAGTTTTGAAAATTAATGTGAAAATAAGAGTAAAAGGTATGTGATGATGAATATGTGAGAAAAAATGTATATATGAAATATTATGTGTTTAATTATAAATATTGATTATATGATAAAATGATGATATTGTGAAAGCCATTGAGGAAATAAATGTGAGAAATACGTGACTATGTATATGTGATGAAAAATGTATATATGATGTATGAGTTGTGAATGATTTGTGATCAAAATTGAAAGTGAAAGTGAAAGTGAAAGTGAAAGTGAAGTTGAAATTGAAAGTGATATGAATTGTAAATTGAAAATCCCTATTAACTAGTCGGGCTGAGTCGGATATAGTTGGCATGCCATAGGATTGGAAGAGTTCAGGGATACTTCGACCTTGAGTCGATGAGACACTGGCTGTCATTATTTTACTTTGGATAGATTCGATGAGGTACTGGATACCACTTTACTTCGGCTAGGCCGATGAGACATTGGGTGTCACTTTATTGCTTCGAACTATCCGATGAGGCACTGGGTGCCATTCTGGTGTGTTTGGTTGGATCCGTGTATCCGCCAAGGTCCGAGTCTTGTTAATAGGGTAAGTAATGTGAAAAAGAAAGAATGTGCAAATTATGACATTGAAGTAAGTGAAATGATAATCGCATGAAAGGTAAATATAATATATGTATAAGAAATCAAAGAATGATAAAACTAAGTAAGCTAAGAGATTGAAATGACTAAAATGTAAAATGAGGAAGAACATGTGAATTCATAACACTAATGTAAGTTAAATGTTATATACATAAAGCTATGTATTTTACATGAATAAATAATTATATGAATAAGTTTGAAATGAGTGATTAAAAGATGAATGATTAATGACACTTGTAGTACTTACTAAGCCTTCACCGGCTTAACGCGTTTGTTTCAACGCGTAGGTATAAGACCACTGAGAAGCTAAAGTTGGATTAGGTGCCTCTCATCAAATCACATCAACATTGGAAGATTGCAAGACAAAGTGTATTTATTTTGTGTGAAGTGGCATGTACAAATGGTACTTATATGTCTTCAATGAATGGGTTATAAATGTTATTTTGATGATACTTGATTATTTTATGATATTTTGAGTAAAATTATTCAATTACACATTATTCGAAAGAAAATTTTCTGTTACTCGACTTTCTATACCGTATTGTAATGTAATGCTTCTATATTGGTTTATACATATAAATCGAGTATAGGGGTGTTACACAATCATTTAGCAAATTCATGTGCAAAAAGTAATAAAATTATCAATTCAACAATTTCAAAAACATATTGAATAGATAAATTATTCAGCCAAATAAATTAATTATTATGATTTAATAGCTATTAAATATCATACAAAAAAACTATAATTAAAGTAAAAAATTACATATTTAACATATATATTAATTAAACAATCTGGTTTAACGATTAAACCAATAATCCGCAACTCACTTTTTTTTTTAATATGGTTAGAATGTGGAACGTTAATGGCTCCCATGAGAGCCAATTTCATAATTTATGGAAAATCAAAGTTCTAAAAAATAATATAATATATAAAAGCTAATCAAATCAGAATATGAACAATGATTAAGCTATGATTAAGAAATAGATTGAAATTAAATTATGGTTTTGTATGGTTCAGCTTTTAGGTTTATTTTTGGACACATGATTAGTCTTATTTTTTTTCCCGAATACAAAGAAAACTAACAACTAAAAAAAAATTTAAAATCTATTAAATCATAATAATTATTTTATTTGGTTTAATAGTTTTCTATTCAATATATTTTTGATGTTAAAATCCCATCACGTACAAAATAATTTAAAATTTGATTATACATTTAAGAAGGTTATAATATATAAAACATTACTATAAATATTAACTTAGTTAAACTAAACAACTACTTTAAAACAACACTAAAATTGAAGTACTTGAGAGAAACTTTTAAGGGGTTATTAACCAATTTACCCTTTTGAAGTTTGGTGCCGCCAAAGCTCTCAGGCAACACCTTTAAAGCTTTTCAACCAAAATGAAAAATTTACATATTAGGTCTTTAAATATTTTAGGTTATCATATTTCAGTTCGATACCGTCAATTGACTAGGTGACATCCATAAAAAAAATATATTTTTTAAAAACTTGATATGATCGGTGGTTGGGGAGAGGGTTGCCATCGATTGATCAAGCAGCACCGATTTTTTACTGTTACTCTTACTTAGATTCGTAATTATTATTATCTTTATCCCATTTCAATATTTATTTAATTATTTTATATTATTTAAGTAAAAAACCCTTAATTTTTTCAATAAAAGAAAGGCTCGATATCAAAATGATTGAAATATAGGTGATTTATTAGATTAATATTTATTTAGAATTATTTATAATTTTTTCCCATAAGTTAAGTATAACAAGAGAAACTTCAACATATTCGAATTTATAAACCCCTACATAAACATTAAAGTTAATTTTAATTGAATTAAAATTCAATTAATGATTAATAAAACACATAAGTTGGAGGTTAAACCCACTTTTGAAAATATGCAACTGATTAATTAAAAATTGATCAACAATTTAATATATTTCTGTTTACCTGTCAAATTAAATAAGCGATTCATAGAACATTTATAATTGTTGATAAATATATTTGATTATATATTAATTTAATTAAAAATTATTTAATTTTGCTGAGGAAAAGTCAATTCTTTCGAAAGAAATATTCGAAATGTCGTTTTTGAGAATGTCGATCAATCTTTCAATAACAAAAAGTATTATTCTTCAAGAAAGATTTTATCCTCTTTCATTAAAAATCGTGTACGATTCACGAAAGAAAGAATCTCGACGACGCACTCAACATAAACTAACGCATATAATTTGTCTGGGCAAATTTAAATGCAATTTTAAAAATCTTTACATAAACCTAACAATAAATAAACAAATAAACCCAAACAAGAAGTATATTTATTCAAACTGAATTTATTATAACCTAATATGAACCGACTAAACTTAAAATCAAATAATGTGCCACCAAATTCTAACTTCCAAGTAAAGCAATTGCCGGTTCTGTTAGTTGAAGAGTTAAACATCACATGAAGTGCATTATTAATTTTTTTTTTTTATGCACAAGAAGCTTACGTCAACATTTAATTTATTTTAATGCAACATGACAAATATCAACTACTAATAAGAAATAATAAAATTTACCTTCATTTTCGGACAAAGATATGGGACAATATTGGAGATATCTTTTAATCGAAAGTTCCTGTCTTATACATAAGATACAAGTCAACTATCTACTTTGGTTGGCGATATCATCAACAAGCTTAGACTCGTTCCTCCTTCGGCTTTGGGCTACGATTCTGGGGTAGATTCGAATAGTTCGTAGCTACATTAAACCCTAATTGAGCACGATTCAATTTGCAAATTATAAGTTTTTAATTCAAAGTTTAAAAGTTATTTATAAAATGATAAATTATTAAGCATGAAATGTTCAGAAAATTGTTCAATGGGATGATCGTCTTGAATACTTTAAAGAATCGAAGTTATAAAAGAACTCGTAAAAGTTTGTCAAGTTCGAAACTTTGGCCAAGAACCAAGAGAGAAACAATTTTCATCTAAATAAGTTTTTAATTCAAATACCAAAAGTTGTTTACAAAATGACAAACTATTTAGACCAAATGATGCGATTTCCCGAGCATGGAATGTTTGAAAAATTGCACGAAGGAATGGATCATATTGAATACTTTAAGGAACGGAAGTTATAAAATAATTTCTAAAAGTTTGACAAGTTCGGGAGTTCGGCAAAGAACCAAAAGAGACACAATCCTCATGTAAATAAGTTTATAATTCAAAGACCAAAAGTTGTTTACAAAATGACAAACTATTTAGACCAAATGATACGATTTTTCGAGCATGGAATGTTTGAAAAATTGCACGAAGGAATGGATCGTATTGAATACTTTAAGGAACGGAAGTTATAAAAGAACTCGTAAAAGTTTGACAAGTTCGGGAGTTCGGCAAAGAACCAAGAGAGAAACAATTCTCATATAAATAAATTTATAATTCAAATACCAAAAGTTGTTTACAAAATGGCAAACTATTTAGATCAAATGATGCGATTTCCCGAGCATGGAATGTTTGAAAAATTGCTCGAAGGAACTAGTCGTCTTGAATACTTTAAGGAACCAAAGTTATAAAAGAACTCGTAAAAGTTTGTCAAGTTTAGAAGTTCGGCCGAAAACCAAGAAAGAAACAATTCTCACCTAAATAAGTTTTTAATTCAAAGATCAAAAGTTTTTTTACAAAATGACAAACTATTTAGACCAAATGATGCAATTTCCCGAGCATGGAATGTTCGAAAAATTGCTCGAAGGAATGAATCGTCTTGAATACTTTAAGGAATTGAAGTTATAAAAGAACTCGTAAAAGTTTGTCAAGTTCGGAAGTTCGGCCGAGAACCAAGAGAGAAACAATTCTCACATAAATAAGTTTATAATTCAAAGATCAAAAGTTTTTTACAAAATGACAAATTATTTAGACCAAATGATGCAATTTCCCGAGCATGGAATGTTCGAAAAATTGCTCGAATGAATGGATCGTCTTGAATACTTTAAGGAACCGAAGTTATAAAAGAACTCGTAAAAGTTTGTCAAGTTTGGAAGTTTAGCCAAGAACCAAGAGAGAAACAATTCTCACATAAATAAATTTTTAATTCAAAGACCTACAGTTGTTTACAAAATGACAAACTATTTAGACTAAATGATGCGATTTCTCGAGCATGGAATGTTTGAAAAATTGCACGAAGGAATGGATCGTATTGAATACTTTAAGGAATGGAAGTTTTAAAAGAACTCGTAAAAGTTTGACAAGTTCGGAAGTTCGACCAAGAACCAAGCGAGAAAAAAAGTAAAAATCTCTTAGCTTTTACTTGATTATATAATTATTTTAGTTTTTTAATAGTAACTGTTAGATTTATTAAATTAAATTGTATTATTTTTAAATTCTATGTTGATAAATATAAAATTACATGTATAATAAAAAAATAACTTGTGATTTTAACAAAATGTTAAAAATATTTATTTTAGTTAATGAATTTAAAAATTATTGTTTAATAAATATTAAAATTTTAAATTTTAAAAAATAAAAAACTAAAAAGGTAGAATTGAAGAAATGGGATTAAATCCACAAAAGTTTACTACATGAACAACAGAAAAATTCAAAAAGTGTAGATAATAAATTGGTGGAATTAAAATAGAAAAAAAATAAATTTACAGCTTATATATAATATAGAGAATAATCGTATATTTTCACCTTGAAAAAATAACATAATTTGTAAGAAAAAATTATCATCGGTCTTTGCCGGAAACATATATTTATTTATTTATTTTCTTTTCACAGTCTAACTCACGCAAAGAAAATTGATAAGAAAATTGATGGCAAAAATCATGTAATTCTCACGGTAAAAAGAAAACCCAAAACTTGGAACTTGGAAGCTATGTATTAAGTTCTTCTCCTCATCTGACTGTAGAGGCAACAGTATGAGCCCACCATCTAAGGCTGTCTTTCATGTCAATCTCATTACCCAAATCAGGAACTCTCCAATTCATCAATGGGTTTGTTTTTCTTCTTTCTAAAACTTTCCAGGCTTCTGAAAGGTAAGGCCTTGAAACTTCATCATCATCGTCGTCGTCATCTGCTTCTTGGGTGTCTTCTTCCTGACTTTCTTTCTTTCTTAATCTTTGCAACCCTGGAATTATCTCAACCAACCTTGAATCCTTATTATCTTCCTCTGAGAAAACAAAGCCAAGATCCATAAACCCTTTTAGCTCTTCGAACTCCAACTCTGACAAGCTCTTACTCCTCCTACCTTTCTTTCTTCTCGTAATTTCCATAATACTACAAGTTTCTTTCAATTCTTCTTCTGCGATTTCTTTGCCGGACATGGTTTTATGGAGATTTGGTGAGTGGAGAACTGAGTCTGGTGAGAAAGAATCATAAGAACTTACGAAGCTTGTTCTATTTAAGCTCAATTGATCACTCATGGATCTTGAATGGAGAGTACTTTGGGTGCGTTTAAGCTCTGGTTTTGATGAGTTCCCTTCAGTCTGGCGATCTGGGTTTGGCTCAAAACTCGTAGATGTTGATTGAGATGTCTGCTTCTTCAAGATTTCCATCTCAAACCAACATGAATCGAAGAGATTCATTATCTCTTCGATTTCCATTAAAGTCACCTCAAAAGTAAACGAATGAAGATACTCTCCTGAAATTTTGAGGTTATGGTTTAATTCAGACCTTAAACCTAATATAGACCCTGTATGTGACCATAATACCCTTAAACATTCATATAAATAAGAAACAATTCAACTAACAAAATGGGTATTATGGTAACAATATATTGAATTAAGTATGCTATTAATTTTGATTTATTTTTTATGTTTTGTCCGAGTACGAGAGTGGATTGCTTTTTCCTGGAAGACAGAGTGATTTGGGACGTGCGGACTTAACGTGGCTTTAAGAAGAAGCAAAGGCACAAAAGCCACCAATTATTGCGCGAGGTGAAACATATTAGCGGACATCTTTTAGGGAATTTTATTTTCTCCTTTTTCTTGGCAAGATAGGAATTTTTATTATTTATTTAGAATTTAAATATATTTTAATAATTTATCTTATTTTTATATTTTTACTTTTAATTAAAAAAATTATAGGCAAAGTTGGGAGTACGTGTCGATTTTAAGAAAAATTGAAAATATAGATAAAAATTTTGATTATTTAAAGAAATAGATTTTTTTTCTTTTGTAGATACGACAAAAACGCATATTGAGAAAAATATTTTCTTTCAATACAAAAATTACTTAATCAGTGCTTGTCCAATGACTTTGTCATAAATGTGACCCTCATAGGATATCTTTAATCTTTTTGGGATAATTTTGTTCTCTCAGTATAATCCTATTTTATCTTATGGTAATCATTACATCTTCCTCATGAAAAGTCAGTTACTATGAAATAGTAATTAAGTCATTTATCACAAAGACAAACAACCAATGATCACGTTTACTTTTCATCTATCATGTAATGTCAATGAGAGGATATCATTTACCCATTTCTTAGGCTATGAATTCCACTATTATTAATGATGCTACATACTGTAGAAGTCATATACCCAACGCAACAACTTTCGATTCCTTATTTATTTGAACTCAAGCTTTTACTTACATCAAAGTATACGAGTGACACATATATATCATTTATCCATTTCTTAGGCTATGAATTCCACTATTATTAATGATGCTACATACTGCAGAAGTCATATACTCAACGCAACAACTTTCGATTCCTTATCTACTTGGACTCAAGCTTTTACTTACTTCAAAGTACACAAGTGACACATATGTAGTCTATTATCCACTTAGGATTAGGGTATGTCACATTATAAACATCACAAGTAAATAAATCCATAAACAGATTTAGGATCGATTCTACATGGGTTCTGTCCAATGTACTTCAGCCCAGCCAGTTGCATTCATGTCTCTATCTTTTAGGAGTCGTGTGCTCCAATGCTCAAGACAAAGCGTCTCTTCAATTGGACTTGATAGACGACATATTAGTTTTTCAATCAGTTTGCTCATTTTTGATTAGACTAAGGACATGTTTAGATTATCTACTAATACAAGTTGTAATTTCGTATTACGATCTAACCATGTAATATGCTTAATATAGTTAAACGTTAGATAATCAATGAACCAATATTTGCTTCCATTTTACTTTGCATACAAAAATAATTGAGGAAAATATACAAATAATATTAATGTAATCGTTGTATATTTTATTTAACCAATTTATTCGAAAATACAAGTGTACAAAAACAAATATACTACACTTAAGGAGCTCTCTTTTGTCCTCTATCTTCATATTCTTTACTAAGATAAAGCTTCTTGTTTTTCATAATATTGACCACTTGACTAATTTAAGCATCGGACATCATCTTTTAACACAAGTTTTAGTGCACCTCAAGCTCATGTTAATCTTGTGGGAATCCAAGACCATCGGAACTCATTTCACCTTCCTTGAAGAATGTCTTCAACCTCGATCCACAATCAAAAGTTTTCAAACAATGCTAATATTCATAAATTGTTCTATAAAGAATTATTGCAATAAATTAAAATTCTTATTATAGATTGCTTAGTGCCCGATGGACTATTCTCTTAAATGTAAACCATAAATAATCATTAGTCTCCATTATATCCTTGATATTCATTTTCTTATAAATCTATCATACATCAATATATTTAATTGGAGAAAATGTAACTTTAAATATAGTGATTTGATACACAGATTAGATCCTTATTCTATTGATTGGTTTTTTTTTTATTTAAATACTGGTACATGTGTTGTGTTTAATGTTCAGAGTTACCAACAATTCAAGATGTTCCGAACTTGTATATTTTATTATATTTGCATGCGAAAAAGTACATGTAAAACCAGCTCCATAGTCCAATAATGATCATCCAAAGAAAACATAATCTTGGACAAGCGATGGTCTTAGATACATTAGGACACGTGGGACTCCAATCACCAGGACGAGATCATTCATACCTTTGACCAAGTGACCACAAATTCTCAATTAGATAACAACACATGGTGCTTAACATATCATTAACTGGATTTCCTTCTATCATCTCATTACCCTTATTAAGTCAACCTACCTCCTGCTTTCTAACCCTCTTTTCATCCTCTACAGGATCTTGGGAAGTCATATCACGAAACCCATATCCTGATATGCATAGGATACAAGTATCCAACAATGAAGAGTCAGAGTAACAAAGCATCATAGCAAAGAAGATACACTATGAGGGATTAGCAATGGGGATCTCCTTTGGCAAAACATAAGAATTCAAGAAAATGAGCATTTTCGCCAAAGGGTAATTGCTCTGCAATTTGGCAACTCCATAAATATCTTTGCATTGAAAACTAATATGAGAATTAATGAAGTAAAAATTTTGGATATGCCAAAGCAATCCTGTGGAGATTCCCCATCTCAACTTTTGGAGGAATTGTGGTCCTGCTTATGTTATGCATCTATCTTTTCTTCTTGCAAAAGTGGTACCATTCCCCCTATGTATGTCGCAATATTTAAGATTAACAAAATAATTGGATGGAGAAAGGTCATTTCAAACAGTCACGTCATTAAACTCTTCAAGAAAAGAAATAAAAAATAATTGTTACTTAAATTTGGATATAAATCGTTATCATCAAATTCTGCTACAATATCAGGCACTAATCTTAAAATTCATTTGATTCAAACTTTGGCTTACGCCAAGATTTTTACCATACACAACAACAAATTAACAAGGAAAACAGAAGTTTACATATTGTGCTTGATTTCTGCTTGAAACCTGACATGTTTTGGATATTGATATGCTTGAGATGTCCAATCCGATTTGCAAATACAATCAAATTATATGGTGTTTTTCAATTTGAGAATATACTGAGAATATGTTCCCTATCACTACTACTTGCTTTTACCCTTATTTAGTCCTTGTGCGAGTTATACCTGGTGAAAAAAGCAAACGAATTCAATACTAAGAAAGTAATGTTACTCAGACTCGACAGAAACTTTTGGATATTCATGTCACAAGACTATACATACTACGCTGTTCAGTTTTTGCTTGGGTTCTTCAGGAGAGGGAAAGCAAAAGAACTTGGTCTCAGGATCAGAAAATAATTTGGAATTCATAATGGTAACAAATATAAGATTATGCATTACCTTGTTGAACAAGCTGTTCAAACTCTAGAATCTGGAGGCAAACTACGAGGAGAATGTATAACGATCAAGCATTTCTATAAGCCACATTGTTTATCCACAAAAAGAGAAAGATGAAAGTATATTAACAAATAAAACAAAGTTGGGTTTGCTACAGAATAAAGAAAAAGAAACATTGTCTTTCAATCTCAATGGATAATGATTTTCTATTTTTTCTTTTAATAAAGGGGACTGATTCATGGAAATTGTAGTGCAAAAGAATTGCCGGGCAAATCTCCTTTGGCAGAGAGCACACTACATCAAAGCATGAGCTTTAGATGCACGTTTCAAGTGGTTGTCTGCCGATGGAGACTTGCCCTGTAATCCAGTTGCACATTAAGTTATTGCCTTAGTTAGTTTGGCTTTAATTCTCCCTTATTTATGCTCTACCGGAACGAAGCATATTCAATGGAACAATACCTAATGTTGCTTTTTTCTTTTTTCTTGGGTGAATTACATTGGCCGCCATTTTACTGTTCATATCTTGAAATTCCAGTTATTTACAGAATTTCAGTGAATAATCAGCAGGATTTTGGCATCACTGGAAAATCTAAACAATATGCTTCCTTTGAAAGTAATTCATTAGGACCCAAATATATTTTCAAAAAGGGTTTTGGAGAATAAGCTGTAAGAATGCTTTGGCATGGAAGATCCAAAGAATCTTCTCTATATCATACGTGTGGTGTCGTAAGACTGTAGTCAACCAGCCAAATGGACCCAAAAGTTTTGATTTATGCAGAAACTCGAAGCTGCACTTTGTAAAGGGCTTGTTTCCTTTGTTTTTTTTCCATTTTCTATGAGTTCACATCTGTTATTGGAAACATGAACTTATAGGCTCATTAAAGCACCGTGATTATTAGTCAATGCAATGGCACCTGATTTACGAACAAACCTGAGTGATGCATGTAGCTCTTGATTTCAAGGACCCTTCAGTCCTCTAAGAGTCGCACTCTAGAAATTGCAGGGAACCAGATTTACTTTAAAGGAAAGCATCGAATATAAGTACTTCATTTATGTCCCAATAATGATTAGGCGCCATTAAGATTTTAAAAAGTAAATTGAAAGTTGAAGAAAAAAAAAACCATAATAAAGCATACAATAAAAAGAAGATTCAGTGGCATGTTCCGTTTCCCATCTATCTGATCTCTATGATTTAAAGCAAACAATAATAAACTGGAATATTAAAAATATGGGCAATATTCTTTTGGATGGTCTACAATGGAGTACTACGTCTGGGATCTTAAGAAGAAACCTATCGATCTCTAATGAGAAGAATCACTGTGCCATGGATATTGTGAGTAGAAGTTTAGCTTGGTCGAAACAGGTCACACAAACTATGGTTGAGATAACGATGACAATGCAAAGGAGAGAAAACGACTGAGATTGAAGCTGCCATTGGAGGGCTGGTGTAAGCTTAATACAGACAGGGCCGTTATTCATTCATCTTTAACTGCAACTTGTGGGGGGCGGGGCTGACTAGGACCGGGAGGGAACTGGTTAGCTGGTTTTATGAAGGAGATTGACCACTTCTCATGCCAGGATGCTGAATGTCGGCACTTTATGAAGGCTTAGTAAGAACGTGAACTGTCGGGATAAAAAATGTCTATCCTAGTTAATTAATACAAATTCTTGAATATATTAATATTTATTCTATTTTAAATTTTGCATTTTTTTAGATGTTTATAAAAGAATTAATATTTTTATTTAAAAATTATTCTTGTTAGTGTAATTATTGTGAAAATTGTGTCAGAAAAAAATTTATATATTATATTCTCAAGAAAAAAAACATATATTTTTTATTTCACAAATAAAATTTTTTTTATATATTATATTGGATTAGTAATTGGTACACTAATAATATATATTTTTATTTCACAAACAGTTTTTAAAAATTATTATTTATATTTTTTTAAAATATTTTTTAAAATATTTTACTATATCTCTATAGATAGGAGTGTTCAAATTTCGGTTAAAATTAAATTAACCGACAGATTAATCGAATTAGATCTATTCGGTCGGTTAACTGATCTAATTCGATTGTAGGTCAGTTAATGATTTTTTGGAAGTTCGGTTATCGTTTAACTCGGTTTGAAATCGGGTAATTAACCGAACTTAATAATTAATAATACAAATTATATGTAGTTTTAATTTGGATAATTCAGTCAAATGAACATTATTAATTTATTTTTTTTGATATGTTTTATACTTGTTTTAACTCAAAAAATAAAAACATATAAATTTTGATTAATTCGATTAACCTACCAAATTAATCGAAATATTTTGGTTCAATTAATTTTTTTTTAAAAATTTCGGTTTGATTAACAGTTAAAGAATTAAAAAGTTTGGTTAATTCGGTTAATACTAGTTCAATTCAATTAACCGTTTGAACACACCTACCTATAGGATACTTATCAACCATTGACCCTATTTATGGAGTCTAAAAACTCCATTGACAGTCTACGAAATATTTTCCGTATATTATATATACGTCTCAAGCTAAGTTGTCGTCACGAGTGGATAGAACATCAACTCAGTTAGGGGAATTATTATAATTTTCATTCGTATTTAAAATAAGTTATACTGTTTGAGGGTACTTCAAGATTTTTAATTTAAAAAGATAAAAAAATGATTATGATGATATTTGAATCCACACTAATTGTATTAGTAAAATCATAAATTTGCTATTGAACCAAAACTTCATTTTGATTATTAAATATATTTTAATTTTATTATGTACGTTCTATTACTTTTATCAATTGTATATCTATATATACAAAGATTCTTATTGAATTTGTGTCACTCATAACCGGATCTCAATTCAGTTATTAAATTATTAAAATGCATTTATTTTAACATAGCAATAAATCTTATACTATATATAAAGATTCAAATTGAATTGATGTCACCCATAACCGGCTCCCAACTAAATTGTTAAATTACCAAAATATCTTTATTTTAAGGATATTTTTACCTTTTTTTATATAAAAATCTAGAAAAGAATCCATGCTTAAGATTAGATTTGAACCCAAAACATCAAACATATGCTCTCCAAATTTTGTCCACACAACAGAAGTAACATTTGGTTTTTCTATGACCTCTTTATAAATATATCATATGATTATTTTCACCTATATTGTGGGTACGGTTATAATTTTATTGATAGTGTTATTAATTGAGTTAGTATCACTAATCAACTCAATATCGATTTAAGAAAAATGTGATTGCTATAATAAAATTCAGATTGTTTTCTTTTAATTTGTATGTATGTATGTATTATTAGTTTTAGATTATTTATTGTATGTTAAAAGTAAATACAATATATAAAACCGGCTTCACGAAAGAACAAAAGTGGTCATAACTCAGTAAAAAACACACACACAAAGGCGACTGCATATATTTCTTTAGGATAGCATTAACACAGAACATTTAGACTCCACGTAAGAATCAACTCTCTTCGCTAAGCCTTTCTCTGTCCATTTCACTATCCTTAGAACATGTCCCAACCGGACATCAAATTTTAACATATTTGGAGAAATTGGTTCTCCCAGTTTATCAGAATTTTGTTTCGAATCTCCCATTAAATAGAAGAGCAGACCTAAACTCAAATTTATTGCATTTTAATATCACTACTTCTTGCATTTACACCTCTTTGATTCTTCCGAGTTATACCTGGAAAGGGAAAGCAAAAGAATTTTATTTAGTGTCAGAATCAGAAAATAATTTCGAATTCCTGATGGTCTCAAATACTACCTTGTATGTAGAAGCAATTCAAACACTAGAATTTGGAGAGAAAATATCAGGAAAATAAACAATGATTAACAAACAAAACAAGGGTTTGCCACAAAGAAAAGCTAAAAGGAAACATTGTCTTCTTTGAATCTCAGTAGAGTAATTCATTCAGTTTGTAGTGCAAAAGAATAGCCGGACAAATCTCCTTTGGCAGAGTGCAGACTACACTGCATCAAACAATGAGCTTTAAAGTGACATTCTGCCATTGGAGAAATTGTCCTGTAATGCAGTTGCACCTCAAGTCATCGCCTTGGTTGGGTTTCCCACACTGCCTTAATTCTCCCTTATTTATGCTGTCCTGGAAACAAGCATATTCAATGGAACAATGCCTCAATGTTGCTTTTTATTCTTGAATGAATGACATTGACTGCCACCTGATTGTTCATGTTTAAGAATTCCAGTGAATAATGGCCAATGTAAACCAATATGCTTCCTTGAATGTAATTCATCAGCACCCAACTGTATTTTCACCAATAGAGAGAATACCTTTGGCTTGGAAGATCCAAAGAATGTTCTCTATTTTCTACATGTGGTGTGGGTGTCCCCATTAGTCCACCAGCCAAATGAACCTAAAACTTCTGATTTATGCAGAAGCTCGAAGCTGCATGTTCTAAAGGTAATGTTATTCTGGGCCAAATGTCAAGCCCGACATATGATTTATATAGATTTATGGCCCATAAATGGTTTGTTCTTTCTCAGGCTTGTTAGAGGGGTTACACTGCAATCAAAGGGATAACTTGGATTTACATTCGCTGTTTTTTTAATTTGTAACTTTGTCCTGTGATTATTTAGAGGACTGTAGACACTGTTACGATGCAGATGCAGATGCAGATGCAGGGCTGAAGAGTATTTCAGCTTTCTGATAAAATTTTCAGAGTTTGAGATTCTTCATTTCCTTGCAAAACAACAGATTGGGTATCCCCATAAGGCTTGTACAACATCCCAGTAATCAATGACAAGCTTTAAGAAAGAAAAAAAATAAAAGTGTTTACATCTCAAATCTGATCTATAGATATATATACAAAATATATTTGCTGATACTGGTTTTCGACATGAAAAGAGTAGAAAGAAAACCTAAACCCAAATGAGACATACATATACATACTGCCTTTAGCCCCTTGTTTTGGGTAAAACAATTGTTTATTTCCAAAGTAAAACTTAAAGCATAGTGTTTGGCAAGATGCAAGCAGGGAAGATAGTTCGGTCCTGTGAGTCCGGATTCACTGGACGAGAAGATACAGCGTCAACATATAGACAAAATGGGTAGAAAGTAGAGCCTACTTTCACAAACTGAGAGGGAGATGTCATGCACAAATGGACAAAGGAAACAGATAAAACTGAGAGGTTTCAAAACAGAGCTGGTGTGTCACTAGGGTATACGCCAATAAAAGCTAAATATATGTGTGATTTAAAGAGGGATGGATTTGGGAAGTTGTGGAGCTACTAAAATAAAATTATAAGTAAATTATATAAATGTTCACTTAATTATGTTCACGTTCCTATTTTGATTATTTAATTTTAAAAATTTTCAATTTAGGCATTAAACTTTATATTAATTTTACTTTTGGTTACTCGCTGTTAAATTAATAGCGGAAATAATGACATAATTTTTTTCTAACTGGTATAAAAATATTTTTAGTTCTCAATACTTACATATTCTATCATTTTGATTATAGCTCTAAATAATTCAATAAATTTAACCTTTCACATTTACAAATTCTATCAATTTGATCCTCAAATTTACTAACTGAAGCTTTCAGCTTTTAAAACAGAGACATTTCACATCTATAAATTTGTAATCCCGCCTCAAAAAAAACTTCTCCAATTGTGCAAATATAACATGTAATGAATAGCAAGTGCAAATATATTATTGGTTAAAAAACAAACAATCGGATCATCACTGAACATCCAAATCCAAAGAATCAAGCTTAAGAAACATAAAATCTAGCAGTAGGTACTAATTAATTCAATAAAATCCAAAATAATTAACATCAAAGTTGCAGTTCTTCTTTATGGATTATTTAGCAGACAGAATAAAATCAATTAACAACCAAAAATTCTATTTTTTTCCAGTTTTTCCAGAACTAAGAACCCATCTTTGAGCTATGGATTAAATTGGGTAACCATTAAATACAAGAAAAAGTAGAAATTTAAATAACCTAGAAACAAAAACTCTTGTATAGTTTAATTCTGTTACATTTGCACAGTTGGAGAAGCATTTTTGTTTTTTTTTTTGGGTTTTTGAATGGCTCTGTTTTCAAAGCTTTCTGAAAGCTTTAGTTAGGAAGTGTAAAGATCAAATTGATGGAATTTGTAAATGTGAAAGGTTAAATTTCTTGAATTATTTAAAATTAGGATCAAATTGATAGAATATGTAAATATTGATGACTAAATATGTTATTATATCAGTTGAAAAACTGTCATGTCATTATTTATGTTTTCAAGTTAGCAGTGGATGACCAAACAGGAATGAATACAAAGTTTAGTGTCTAAATTAAAATTTTGTAAAGTTGAGTGACCAAAACAGGAAAGTAAGAGTAGTTGAGTGACCATTTGTATAGTTTACCCGAAATTATAAAAGATTTTCTTTTAAAAACAATTGAAATTTAGGTAATATTTGAATTTACATATTAAAAAAAATCCTTACCAATAATATGAATAGCATACATCCCCAAACTATAATTTTCTTTTTAAATTAGTCCCAAACTTTAAAGAAATTTTAATTACATATCCAAACTATTCTATTACTAAAATTGTATAATTTAACCATTAAATAAGATGTCAAGTCTTAGGTGGCATAGTTTAAAATGAAAATTTTAAAGAAAAATTAACATTATAAAAAAGAATGTTGCAAAAATCTTGGTTTGGAAGATTTTGAAACTTTTACAAAAGCTTTATCGTTCACTCTCTCGTTTTATCGATTTTACTTTAATTTTAGTTTTAACTTTTAAGTTAGGCAATAACATTTTATTTTTCTTTAAAATTTTCATTTTAAAGTATATCACATAAGATTTGACATGTTATTTAATAGATTTAATAATAGAATGACCTAATTGATAGTTTGATGATGTAATTAGAATGTTTTAAAGTTTGGGAACCAATTTAGAATGAATGTCATAAATTGAGGATGTCTAGTGCAATTAACTTCTATGAATATTTATTATTTAAATCTATTTTATTTTTTAGGTGATAGATTTGAGCATTTGAGTACATGGTAAGACACATCGTACTCCCCAAAAAAGGATGTAAGTTCGAATCTTGAAGATAATATTGTTAGGAAAGCAACTACAAAGCTTTTAACATGGACTGTAAACCGAACATTGAGATACAATCACCCTCTCTATAGCAATCTCATTTGTCTACCAAGATTTTGTCTGTTATATAGAGGTAGTTGTTATACACCTACCATAAAATTCATTTATGTGAATTTCCACCAAACGAAAAAAGTAAGAATAATGTTTAAAAAGGGTGTGAATCAAACCAATAAAATTAAGAGGCATATAACAAGTGCATGCATTATTAATTTTATGCATGTTTTATTTTACATCTTTTTACATGACTAATTATAAATTTCATAAATCTAACAAGTTCGATTAATCAATATGATTTATCAAATTAAATTAATCAACTTATTATAAGTTTAAACTCAACCAATTTATAAGGTTATGATGTTCCAAATTCATAGAAGAATATTTAATTAGGAAACTTAATAGTTTATTAAATTGATAGGTTTAATTCCACTAATTGAAAATGATTTCATTTAATAAAATATGATTATTAATTTTTTTATGTGAAATTTAAGCACTTTATTGAAATAATATTTTAATTAAGATAATTTTTATTTAATAAATTGTAATTAATAGGCTTGCTCAAACGAAATAACTATAATTTTACTTAATATTTTAGACAATATGTCATTATAGAGGACTCATTTAATAAAAAAATACTTCATAACTTTAGTAGTTATTATTTATAAGTAAAATATTATTGTAACGGATAACTGTTATAGAGAAAGTTAATTATATTTACCTTTGTTGGTAATGAATTTGGATCATCCGCCATAATTTTGAAATTTTTGTTTTAAAATATTTTTGACTTATTAAATTTAAATATTTAATGGATTCAAATATCTTAGCAATATATTATTTAATTCGGATTTAAAATGAATAGAAATACTTAAAAATTATAAGAATGATAAATAAATTCAAAATTTAAAATAATTATATACGTTATGGTATTTTTAATTTATATCTATATTTATATATTATTGGTATGATTCCTACACTTCGAAATGGATTGATTATTTATTTTTTTAAAATTATAAAATAAAAAATTGAATGTTAAAATATGCTCTAAGTCTCTATACACTTCGTACATTTGAAATTTAGCCCCTTATTTTTTTTTTAAGGATATAATTTTTAATTTTTAGATTTAAAGCTTCTGGTTCAGTTGTTACCATTGTTAAAATTCTCCTTTAAATTATTAGTGTGAAATTTTGAAATTTAAAAATAAAATATTCACTTGATAGTCATGTAATAATAAAAATAATATCGAAAATATTTATTAGGATTTTTCTTAGAAACACCCATTTGAACTTGTCATGATTAAATAATTTTTTTTCCTGTTGGAATAATGTGCTTAAGGAAAAACGGCATTAGCATTTTGATTGAAAAATAGTTAACAATATTAACTATTTAGACTAATTATTGACATTACAAAAGTAAAGGGGCTAAATTATGTCAAACTTTAAAGTATATAAATTAAATCTCAAGTGTCATCATAGTTTAGGGATCAAAATTAGAATTTGACCATTGTCTTATATTGTAAAAAAAACAGTGCAAACATAAAAGAAATAAGAAGTCATATTCAATTTAGAGCTGATTGTGGGTCGGGCTTCAACAAAATTTTAGGCCAAATTGCTAGGCCCGGGCCTAGATCGGCTTGAAAAATGGGCCTAAAATTTTGTACAAGCCCGATTCGAATTATAGAAGTCAAACTCGAATCCGACCTGGCCCGGCCCATATTAATTCTTTTAGATTATTTTATTATATACAACAAATTCAAAAACTATATAATATATCAAAATACACTTAAAACATTAAAACAAACATTAAAAAATAAACAAATTTAAAAAACATTAAAAAATTTATATTAAGATAGTTGCAAATAAAGTAGTAGAAAAATTAATAATAAAACATGAGTTCTACAATATTCAAATGATATTAAAAAAGATAACGAAATAATAGTAAAAACGTATAAAAAATAATAACCAAATAACAAAAATAACAATCAAAACAGCAGCAAAAATAACAGTAAAACAACAACAAAAACAACAAAAAAGTAACAAAAATAATAGTAAAAACAGCATCAAAACATTAAAAAAAAGTATCAAAACAGTAAAAAATAACATCAAAACAACAAAAAACAACAAAACAGTAAAAAAAGTACCAAAACAACAATATAAATTTTTTTTTAAAAATGGTTAATTTATTCGGGCCTGGTTTGGCCCAAGTAAAAAACTTTTACTTGAGGCCCGGCCCGTTTAGAAAATGGGCTTTATTTTTTATCGAAGTCCATTTTTTGGACCTATATTTTTATCCAAACCCTCCCATTTTTCGAGCGAACCTTCGTGTCAGGTCGAGCGGTCCGGCTCATGATCAAGTCTAATTCAAATTAAATATAATTACGTAATATTTTAACTAAAAATTAATGATATTAATTATTTAGATTAATTAATAACATTATAAAACTATAACAAGCAAAGTATATAGATTAAATATAAAATTTAAACATATTGAAGATATTTTTCTAAAATATAAAAAAACGAAAAAGAGAAAGATGGTGGCTATGCCACTTGTTAACAAACTTTTATATATAGTTATACAGATATGATATAATATTTTAATATATTTTATTCATTATACATTGTTTTTTTACTTATGACATAAAGAATGAAATCAGGAAATTTTTTTAAGAGGATCGGAGTTAAATTGTAATTTTTATAATAGTAAAATATAATTTTTAAAAGATTAAATTGAAATTTTATCATTTTTAAAGGGTTAAAATGTAATTTTACTTTTACTAATTTAAAATTTTTAAATTTTCTATTTTAAGAGGAATTGTGACATTGTCAACCTTCTAAATTCGACCCTGTATAACATATGTCATTTTAAATTTTATTTCACAATCACTAAATAAATTATTATATGTTGATCTCTTATTAAGTAAACTATTAATTATTTTGAATTATTTATCACCGTAAACATTGAAGTGCTTCTTAAAGTAAATTATTTAATTAATTTTTTCTATTATTGAATGTTTATACTTATTTTTATAATTAAAATTAATGTATAAATAAAGAGTATTCATTTATTATTGTCTTCTATTTATTGTTGTATTATATAAGTTTAATGGTGTAAAAAGTCCTCAATTTTTTTTAAAAAAACAATTAAACCCCTGCTTTTTTCCCACTCAATTGGGTACTTGAACTTTTAAAATGCATCAAAAAGACCCTCAAAATTTTTCAAAAAAAGCAATTAAGTCATTGCTCTTATTAAAAATTTAAAAAAATTTAAAAAATTTAGAAAAATTATTAAATTTTAATAAAAATATAAAAAATTTAAAATTTATTAAACATTCAAATTTTTTTATAAAAATAGTAAAAAAATAAAAAATTGTAAAATTTTATAGAAATCATAAAAAAAATATAAAATGCATCAAAAAATATCTTTAACAATTAACTTTAACGGTTGGTCGTTAAAGTTAACAACCCCTAATTTTTTTTTCAATTCAGGTCATCACGTGTCACAATACAACGTGACATGTGGTGAAAAATGATAAAAAAAATAAAAATCAATAAAAGTTGTAGAAAAATTATAAAATGCTTCTTTTGGTACAATAATTTTTATAATTTATTTTACGAATTTTATATTTCTTTATATTTAGTATAACTTTCTTATGACTTTATAAAGTTTTATAATTTTTTATATTTCTATATATTTTATATTTTAAAGATTTTTTTTTATAAAATTTTACAATTTTACAATTTTTTTTAATTTTTAATAATTTTTTATTAAAATTTAATAATATTTATAACTTTTATTGATTTTAATTTTTTTTATATTTTTTAATAAAAGTTTTTTTTGAAAAATTTTGAGAGTATTTTTTTTATGCATTTTAAAAGTTTAAGTACTCAATTGAGTGCAAAAAAAAATAGGGACTTAATTGCTTTTTTTTTTGAAAAAGTTTGAGGGCTTTTTTTATGCAGTTTGAAAGTTCAAGTACCCAAATGAATGCAAAAAAAAATAGCTTAATTGCTTTTTTTTAGAAAGTTTGAGAGCTTTTTATATTCTTAAGCCTATTATATATATCTTTAAAAATGATTATGCATTTTTAAAATAAATATACCAATGTATAAATAAACTATAAAGTATGGTTTTATTAAAAATAATATAATTAATTATACTTCATTTATTTTTACTCATTCTTACGTAGAAGTGTTCAATCGGTTAATCGATCCGAACTACCATTAACCGAATTAATCGACCCTTTTAAATTCTTAACCGTTAACCGAACCGAAACTTTTTAAAAAAAAATTAATCGAACCGAAACTTTTTCGGTTAATTCGGTTGGTTAATCAAATTAATCGAAATTTATATGTTTTTTGATTTTTAGTTAAAACATGTATAAAACATATAAAAAATTAACCGAATTAACCAACCAAATTTTTGACTAATACTTATATATTATAATATTATTTATTAAGTTCTGTTAATTTGGTTAATTCGGTTAACTAACCGATTTCAAATCGAATTAACCGTTAATCGAATTTTCAAAAAATTATTAACTGACTCCGACCGAAATAATTCGGTTAACCGACCGATTAACCAAATTCGGTCAGTTAACAGAATTAAATGAAATTTGTACACCCCTATCCTTACGAATGTAAATTATTGCATGATATTTTTTATTAGATCAAGTATAGACTAATATTTGAATCCCGTGTATTGATTTAATGAGAAGGATGTTTATTGTCCCATATATGGGTTGAGTTTGAGTCACGCTAGTCGTATTGCTGTTAAGGTTATATCCTCATTTTGTAATTTATCAGAAAGAGATATAGACTAATATTTTATATTTACTTCGATGTATAAATAAATTGTATTGTGATAAAACAAAATAAATATATATTTAATAAAGTGTTTATTATTTCAAATTTCACTAATGAGTTTTTGTTAGTATGTTATCTATTATTCTTAAATTTAATATTTTAGTGAAATAAAATATCATTAAAATTAATTGTTTAAAAATAAGCATATATCCTCAAGTGGATTATTGAACAACTTATTCAAATAAGAAGAATGACATTCTTTTAAGATTTTAATAAAAAATTATAATTTCAAATAAATATAAATAAATTATCACATATATTAATTGTTGTTACTTGCGGTTGTTGTTTGCTTAATATGAAAACAGTTAATTGAAGTCTTTACTGCAATGGCCACTACAGTTTGAGACTGTGAAAAATTGTGAATATATATATATATATATCAAAACTATACATGAATTATGGTTTAATATGCAATTGTATACATGAACTTTAATTTTATATAATTTTATACATTAAATTTAGATTTGATGCAATTCTTGTAAATTATTAACACAATTATTGATATAATATTATTTTATGCTTATATATTGAATACATAAATAATTATATTTATCCAATATAAAAGTAAATTGATGTATTTATTTTTTTAAATGTGTATGATTAAATCAAAATTAAAGTTTCAAGTATACATTTAAACCACAATTAGAGTTTCACGTGTATAATTGCACCAAATTAAAGTTCATGTATACAATTGCACATTAAATCAATATTTATATATAATTTTGAGATTTATCCAAACAAAAAAAGAAGAAGAAGCAAAGAATACAAAAAGATTTGTTTATAAAGTTCGATTTCCTTATGTCTGTGAATCTTAACTCTGAGTAATTTCACTATCTTTAACCACCAATACAACAAATGATTTCACTCCTTAAGTATAGAGATATCACATTTGTACTTATAGATTGAACACTCACCTCCAAATGATTTTAGTTTGTAATTCTGTAATAAAAACTATGGGTTTTTTTTAATTCACTTTAATTAGAATTCTTAGACTTTGCTTATTTAAAAGATTAATTCTTACTTGATTTTTAATTAATAGATTACTTTGTAGCAAATTTTATTGAAGATTCAAACCTGGCAACATCTTAAATCTTCAAGAACTGTGGTCTTTTTTTCTTTCCCTCTTATTTGCTAAGATTTCTATTTTAGAGGGTTGGTTAATTTTGATTAGTGTTTTTTTTTTCTCAAGATTCGATCTAATCATATCAACACTATTTCCATTCGTATAATTCAGCATTTTGGTTCGAGATTCTGCATCAACATGAACTCAATGATGTTTTTCAAAGAAAATTAGATATTTTTTATACAAAAAAAAGAGGACCGATAAAGGCGTAAATTCGATTGTAAAATTCTCTAGCATCAAGGATGCAATTGTTGGTTCGTGGGGTAAAACTAAATTTATGAAAAAATAATCGAAGGTTTCAAGAAGTGTAATTATGTTACTTTCTTTAAGGTTTTATTTACCCCACCTATATTTTGATGTGCAAAAGAGTTACTGAAAAATGAACCTAGAGGATACAATAGAACTCAATGAGTGTTGATATTTTACAATGATGAAAATAATCCAATGAACATTGAGCGAAACATAGAAAGAATATTAATTTCTAAAAATAATTTTTACAATAATTCTTTATAGAACAATTTAGGAATATTAGAATATGGAAGAGAATAAAAAAAAGTTTGTTCTTGAATTTTTGGTTTATCTTATGATGGGTTTGGATGGACGGTGGAATGCAGTGCAATATATTTAACTTACTTTTTGTCTCAAGTTACAATATCATTAAAATGTCTAATCTCCCAACACTGCTGTTTTTATACTAATTGCAGGTAAACACATTGAGGACAATATACAAAAGGTATTAATGTAATTAATGTATATATTTATTTTAATTTTTTATATATATTTTTAAGATTTACATATTTTATAAAGGAAAGTCAAAGTGATGTTTTTTCATTGGCCAAAATTGACTAAATAATTTTGTGTGTGTAACATCTATTAAAATAGGGACTAAAAAACATAACATGTGCATACTTTAAGTACTAGAATGAATCAAAAAATTTAGGTAAAAAAAGGGAAAATGAGTTTTTTTTTTTAATTGGAGGAGAAGAATATGGTTATTTCGGATTAAACTCAAGCTCTTATACTCACAACATAAAAATTCTTGTTACTAGATTAAAAAGTTATAGGCGGAAAATAAATTTTTAATATTTCTATTGTTTTGATTAGTTGAAATATTTTGTATGACAGGGAATTAAAAATATATAAAAATAAAAATATGTATCCCGCACCGTCCCCACTAAAATCCATAGGCGAATGCCCTTTTTGCCTTCATGCGTTGAAGGCAGCTGCATGCTTTTGTGAAGGAATGATAAGATTTAGAGAAATGGACAAACTCCTGTCATTCAAAACAGGCAATTACAATGTTCTATACTTTGCCTTTTCTGTGGTGTACCACTCACTGTTTATATCCATCAGTTTTATGCTATCAAATCTCATTTCTTTGCCCCTTTCACTTGGATGCAGATTAACCAATTAACTTATTATCTATATAATCTTTCTGCTGTGATTAATGGATGCCTTTAGTCATGTTTTGTCATAGTAGGTTATGGATTATTGTTAAGAACCAAACTTTACTTTGTACCCATTTTTAGTTATTTATCAAATATATGTATACAAATATATATATATATATAAATGTATATTTCCTTGATAGGTTTGAAAATGAAATGGATACTAAGGACTATAAGACATCAGAAGAGGAAAGAACGATAAAGAATAAAATACAGTGTGAGTGAGAGTGACAGGCATGTCATGTGACCTACAATGGCCACACAACAATAGGCTAGCAAGCAGCAGGCAAAGGGCCTTGCCTGCGGGGTGACAAACAAATTGTAAAAAAAAAAAAAAAAAACCCATTAAAGAATGGCCCATGAAACACTGAAATATGCTTCAACCAGAATGGCATTAGCATAGATATATATAAACAATGACTGACTCTGTGTCCCCTATAGCTTGATTGATTGCCTGATTCTGATTCTGACTATGACCACCCTCAGTCTCCAATCCATCTGACTCACTTCCCACATCCCTTCCCATGCACATATTGCTAAACTGTGAAACACAGAATAAGACAACCAAATAATCCAACATTTTTATCTATCATTTCAAATTAGCCACATCTTTTTGGCATTTCTTGTTAGTCCTTTAGCTGCCATGTTTATTTACATTATCATTTTGTCATAAGGCTTCTTGTCTTGGTATTTGCTGGTTCATGCCCTATTGTTTGATTAATTAATAATCTAATCAAATTAAAGAATGATACATATACCTTTAAATTATGAGTGACAAATCATTTTAGGATGTCACATGATTGAACTAACTAATTAAATAGCTTAAAATCATTAAAACTAGAAACCCCAAACTTATAAACAAAGAATAAATACAAAAATCCACTACTTTTCCATTTAAATATTCGAAAAAAGCAAAGTTGGCCAAGTATTTGCTTAATTCTATTTTCATGTAAGACAAGCACATGGTAACTAGCCTTTTATGGATCCCAAGACATGCCCTTTATCTCAAAAACTCAAATCCCTTTTCCCATCCTATAAAAGCCAAGCCACTCCATTCAAATCTTTCTACAACTACTACATAGAAATCACCAAACAGTGAAAAGAGAGAAGAGATGGCAAAAAAGGTTCAAAGAAGAGCAGCATCTCGTAGAAAGCTTCAGCTTCTGCGAACTCTCACCAATTCCAAATCCGTAATACAAAAACTAGTCTTGGTTTGGATTCAAAAAGCTTTTCTGGTTCATGATGTTAACCCCACCTTTTCTTTTTCTTTTTTTTTTTTGAAGGTTAAAAGGAGGTCCATCATCTTAAATGTTCTTCTCCATTTTCACAAGCTGAAAGTCAAGTTGGAAGAAATACAAAGAGAGTACCAAAACCTTGTGGCTATCAGAAACGAATACTTCAATCTGTTGAAGCATATACAAATCCCAAAGGTGATCCATGTTTTCCTTCATACATACATATATATATATATATATATAAGTACTTCTTTTGGATTTATGCATTCGTGACGTTTTAGTAGGAAGTGAAAGTGGAGAAGATTGGGGAAGATCAGTTTGTGGTTAAAGTGAGGTGCAACACAGGAGGGGATAAGTTGGTGTCAATTGTAGAGGCGTTTGAAGAACTGGGTCTTCATGTTGTTCGAGCTAGAGTTTGCTGCAACCATTTCTTTACCATGGAAGCCATTGTTGTGGCTCAAGGCCAACAAACTACTAAAACCAAAGATGTTACTCAAGCTATTCTTAAGGCCATTGATAAGCAAGGAGGAGAGAGGATTCTTGTAACATAAGAATTTTATCAATTAATAGAATGTTGTGCTGGAAATGTTAATGTTTCGTCTAAGAACCTAGCATAGCATAGCTAGATTCTAATTTTCATTTTAATGTTACAAAAATATGAAAATGAAGATCAAAGAATCACTAATGAGATTTTCATTTTGTATTTTTGGATGATTATTGTATTATATTGTTATTTGTGTATTAATTTATTTATTTGTTTTTGTGGATTATTGGATTATATTGAGGTAATAGTATCATGGTAATTATTGTATTTTATTTTGTAATTGAGCTCTCTATTGATAAAAATGAACAAACTAATTCATGTAGTTAGACGAGTAAAATAGCTTCACAATTAAAGTTATCGCTAAATACTTAAATTGGTGTTTTATATATAAAGCATAATAATAGCTTTAGTGCTCTATCTTTTTACTTTTATTTTAATTTCATCTCTATTTTTTATTTGACACAAATTGGCTCTTACCCTTTTATTGTTAATCTGATAATAAACATTTAATATATCACATAAAAAATAATTTAAATTTATATAAAAATTCAAAAATAATTTTGGAGAAATAGAAAAGCATAACTAAAAGTTATAATTTAAAATTTATGATTTTTTTAAAAACGTAAAAATCTAAAAAGTCCAAAAAAAATTATAAACATTTCTCAAATTTTAAATAAGAAATTCTAAAAAGTTTTAATTTTGAATTTTAAAAAAACTATTTTACTTGTCTAAAGTTATAAATAACTCCAAATGTTCTTAAGATGGATATATTTAATTTGAAAGGTAAGATAAAGATGTTCCTAATTTTACGTGATGCATAGCTTCTCCCGATAGCCATGCTTTTATGCTTGAATTTTAGTTTGGGTTTGTTGAAGGGAAACTGTTTCTATAGGATAAGTTTTTGAAGTGTCACTTTTTGGGTAGCCAATCTAGACCATCAACAGTTTACGGAGGGGGGATCTCAATTGTTGGAGATTAGTACCTACAAGATATGGGATAAGTTTTAGTATTAGACATGAGAATAATTATAGGGATACTTGGGCATGCCGTGGATCGAACCACCAACCAAAGGGAAGCTGCCCAAAAAATTACACTTCGAAGACTTCTCTTAAAGGAGTCGAAAGTTGATTCCCCGTAACAATAAAAGATAATCCTTTTGCTGAGGGATGGTCCACTCCTTTGAGAGTAGACTTTGAAGTCTCATCTGTCGAGTAGTTGATTTAGATCTTCAACAATCGAAAGTATTGTCCGCATAAATGGAGTTTTGTTCCTTGATGTAACATCCGTGTTTTTGAACCGGAGTTGGAACAGTATTAGAGTTGAATCAAGAATTAGAACATGTAGTTAAAATAAGAAGATTAGGAAAATTTAAGGATTAATTAGTAATTGTGTGAAAGAAGGAGGACTAAATATAAATTTAGCCAAAATGAATTATGAGACATTATGGGAATTATAGTGATTAAGGAGTGGCAAAAGAGTAATTTGGTGGAAGATATTTTTGGAGGTAATGAATTGGGCCAAAGTGTAAAGTTGGATGGCCTAGGGACTAAAAATGGAATTTTACCATTTTTATTAAAGAGAGATATTTTAATGGAAAGTTCTAGAGAAATTGAGAGATGAAAAATCAATTAAAAGATGAGAATATCATCTTTTCTTCTCATAACCAACCGTCCATGCCTATATCCCCCATTTCCAACTTTTGCTTTTATTTCAATTAGGTCCTTCCACCATTGTTAAACCCTTCAAGCTTCAAAATTTTCCATTTTCTTTGAAATTTCTTTAAGAAAGACATAGTAGGAAGCTATTAGTAACTTTTATCTTCTAGTAAAGTTTACTTTGGAGTGTTAAAGAGCATAAAGTTTGAGTTAGAATTTGGGATTTCAAGAGCTAAGGTAAGTGATGATTAAATTTTCATGACATACATGTATATTTCCATAATCTAGCATGAAGAATTATTGAATTTTAGTTTTTAGCTTATGTGTGTGATATATGTTTATATGAAATTGAAGAAAAAGGAAAGAAGAAGAAGGACCAATTTGAAGAGAAAGGAAAGGAGAAGAGAAAGAAGTAAGAAGAGAAAAAAAATCATCTCATACCAATCTTTTGTGGTAAGGACTACAAGTATTAAAAGACTTAGTAACAATTAAAGTAATGTGTTTATAATTTTAGTATATGATTAATGATGGTAAAAATGAGAAAATATGATATGTTTAATTATAAGTATAACAATTATGTACGATTGAATGAAATTTAGTGCAAAGAAACATGAGAAAGGAAGTATTCTCATTAAAACAGTTTGGACAATAACAGTGAGTTAACTTTGAAAATTCACCAAAAATTGTATAAATAGAGTTATAAGTTGAATTAAATATGTAATTAAATATTATCGAGTTTAGTTTCATATAGAAGAAACGGTGATAGAAACGGAGCTGTATATGCTAAGATATATTTGATTTTATGTAACAAGGTCAGAGTAGGTTCGGGATTCCCCTGTTCTGACTTTGAAAAATCATAGAAAAATGTAAAAAAAAAATTTAGAGACTGAAATTTATATGGTTAAATCCTTAATGAGTATATTTTCAAAAGAAACAGACGGGAATATTATTAGATCTCTGTACTAAAAGATAATTAATTTTTAGTAAAGAAAGGTCGAAACTGTCAGGCTGCAGAGAAGGGGTAAATTGGAAGAATTTTCTGTATGAATTGGCTACAGTAAAAATTCTGAAATTATTATGGTAAAAAGATATTTGAGCCTAGTTTTAGAAACATCAAGCGAATAATTTTGAATTCTGTAGCTCAATATATAAATAATTTAGTGACTGTGACTCAAATGGATAGCTTTGAAAATTAATGAGAAAATAAGAGGAAAGAGTTATATGATGATATATATGTGATGACAAATGTATATGTGAAATATTATGTGTTTAATTATAAATATTGAATATATGATAAAATGGTGATATTTTGGAAGCCATTGAGAAAATAAAGGTGAGAGATACATGATTATGCATATGTGAAGAAAAATGTATATATGATGTATAAGTTGTGAATAATTATGTTAAATGAGATTATGCCCACGTAGACGAATTAGAACCGTTGTGGTATTAGTGGCATGCCATTAACGAACACTTGCGCGCTCTCTGTTTAGCACTGTGTGTGCCTCTGTTCAGCACTGTATGTGCTCTTTGTTATTAGCACTTCGTGTGCTCTCTAATTAGCACTTTGTGTGCTCAGTACTTTGTGTACTCTCTGTTTAGCACTTTGTGTGCTCTCTGTTGCCCAGCACTTATGTGCTCTCTATTCAGTACTTCGGTACTCTCCATTTGTTCCGTTTATCCGATAGGTTCTATAGAAGTCTACTATGGGCCAAGTGGATAAATAAGCTAAGTGAGTTATGGTTAAGAAAGCTATGATGGCTAAATTGTGAAAAGTGAAAGAATGTGCAAATTATGACATTGAGGTAAGTGAAATGATGAATACATGAAAGATAAGTACTATATGTATATGTGTAATTAAATGTTGATAATTAAGTGAACGAATGTGGCTGAAATGACTAAGTTGTGAAAAAGGGATGAAAATGTAAAATCTACCATTGAGGTAAGTTGGAATATGAGAATGAATGTATGTTATGATGGCATTAAGGTAAGTTAAATGTTACATGCAAGAAAGGTTAGAAATTTTATACGCATGAATATTTAAATGTTTGATAAAATTAAGCAATAAATAAATAATCATATATTATGCTTGTAGTGCTTACTAAGCCTTCACCGGCTTAACGCGTTTATTTTAACGCATAGGAACAAATAGCTACGAGAAGTTAAAGCCAAGCTGGGGGACCTCTCATCACATCACTCTTGTAAGATTTCAAGCTTAGGTACTTTATTTTGAAGTAAAATGACATGTACAAATGGTATTGCTTGATGTTCTTAATTAATGAGTTTGAAATGTTGTTTTTGAAACTTTATATATATATATTGGAAGAAAAATTTTATTATATTCATTTTTAACTATCTGGAACTGTATGTAATACTCTTATACCTAGTTTATACATATGAATCGAGTTTAGGGATGTTACACTTGATCTCTACGGAGAGCCATATATGATTCATGGAGGGGGCACCTCAGTTGGTGGAGACATGTACTTGCAAGAGTCGATATACATGTTACTATTGGGTGTGTGAATAATTATAAGGGTATCAGGGCGCGTCGTGGACTGAACCACCAACTAAGACCTTATATGAACCTTATAAGTAAACTTGGAATACTTGAGCACCCTGGCTGCTGCAGAGAGCTATGTACGGTTCAGAGGAGGGATGTCTTGGTTGGTGGAGATTGGTACCTGCAAGACTCGGGATATGTGTTAGTGTTGGATGTGTGAATAATTATAGGGGTACTTAGGTGCGCTATGGATTGAAGCACTAATCAAGGCCTTATATGAACCTTATAAACAAACCTGGTACCTTTATAATTATTCACACACTCGATACTAACATGTATCTCGAATATTACAGGTACCAGTCTCCACCGATTGAGGTGCCCCCTCCGTGAATCGTACATGGTTCTCTGCGAAGTTCGAGGGATAAAACCCTGATCACAGGGACAATACCTTCGATTTTAAACGGTCCTGATCGACTAACCAGTAGACAACTCTTTGAAAACTTCTCCCAAAAGAGTCGATCTCTCGTCAACAAGGTTCAAATTCTAATTTCTCAATAAAAAATTTAGTTAAGCTCACGAGCTCCTTGATTAATTATTAAGATATTTGAATCAACTTACTTTATATATTACCACCAATTATCTTCTTAAATAATTTTTTTTGATAAGTTGAGTTATTTATAATTTTTTTTACATTTCTAAAAAAATTAAATATAAAAAAATTACATTTTGAAAATCTTTAGCTTTTCTAATTTTTTTAGAAAACTTTTAGATTTTTTTTAATTTTGATTTTTATATTTTTTTAAATTTTGAAGAGCAATTTTTTCATAATTTTTGGAATTATAATCATTTAAATTTTTTGTTAAGATTTTTTATTTTTTATAATTTTTAAAGTATTTCTTGATATGTCAAATAAAATAAAATAGTGTGACGCCAATAATGAAAGATTGAGAACTAATTTGCTTTGAATAAAAGAGTAAGGATCAAATTGAATAAAGATATCAAGGTAGAAGGCTAAATTTATTATTTACCTTATATATAAAACACTAAAATAAGCATTCAACAACACACTTTTAACTATAGGGACCATTTTGCCCATTTTTCAATTCAATAGAGGGACCAAAATGTAATCTCATGTACGTATAGGGACTATATGATACTTTACCAATTTTATTGTTATTTGTTTGTTAAGCTATTTATATATGTGAAATTCTTCTATTATTCCATGTAGTACGCCTAATTTGACTTGTAAATTTAATTTTTTTATTTTAATTCGATCACTTTTAATTTTTTATATTTTTTAAATTGGTCAATTTTATATTTATTATTTACCTTATATATAAAACACCAAAATAACCATTCAACAACACATTTTTAAGAACCCAACAAGTTGTTTCAGTGGAAAAAAAAATGTTCATCTTAGGGGTCCCGAGTTCGAACACCTGTGTGTGTAAGGTGTGTGTATGTTATCAATAAATTAAAAAAATATGAATAGATACTATCATATAATCACACCAGTATGTTAAAAAAAATACATACTTAACTGTAGGGACCATTTTGCCCATTTATCAATCCAATAGACAACAATAAATTATTAATAACTAATACTAAATATATTTATATAATCAAAATATTATTTAGGCAATTTTGGTTGCCAATGTGGCAGAAAGAAAAATATGAAGGTTTTTTAATATTAAAATTGCACATTAATGTAAAAAAATAAAGCTAAATATTGGTAATTAATATCTATAATATATATAAAATCATAAGTATGAAAAAAAATTAATTGACAAGAATTTTTTTTATTTTCCATCATACTATTAAATTCAAAATTAAAAAATTATAATTTAATAGAAATTCTAATAATTACACGTTTAAAAATAATTGAAATAAAATAGAAATGATGATAATTATACATTTAAAAATAATTAGAATTTAAATTATAATTATTAGTTAAAAAATTATTTTAATTTTAAAATAGATTCGTTATTTGAATCAATTTTTTTGTGAATTATAAGAGGAGGACAAAATCTTAATAACAACACGATTAACGCGATTTGGATCCAGGCCATACTTGGGACGGTGAACACATATAATAAAACGTTATAATTAAAAATATAATATTTAAAAATTAATTAAATATTAAATATGTAAACATTAGAATATAGTGTATAGAGAAAATGGGAAATTTAAAAGAGGGCGGTGCATGTTGGTTTACAGTTAACAATGATATATGGACTTGCTCAACTTCTTGCCCACTATAATAAAGCCTGTTATTTTGAAGCTGGTCGTAGGTCCCATCCAAAATAAAGCCCTCAGCCCAGGAGAATTATTTTCTTACACGTTTTTTAAATCTTATATATTTATAATTCCATATATAAATTTTTACATAATTAAATATTCGTATCACAATTAAATTTATATCTGTTAATTTTAGTTCGAACCGATCCAAATCCGATCCAACCTAATAAAAATAATATAATTTTTATTGTTTATAAAAATAAAATACAATAAAATGAAAACACTTTTTGTTGTTCATTTTTAAAAAAAATTAAATGTATATGGACTTGAGTTAAAGTCAAATAAATTAAAATTTCGGTTTTTGCTCATAATTTTTTTTCCAATATTTTCAGCCTTTTATTTTATTTTATTTTGAAAACTATCTCTCTTAGCACCACTTCGTGAGTGAAATTAACTATTTACATGTTTATAAAAGAATAAAATGAGATAATTAGAATAGAAAAAAGTTTAAGTACCGGAGAAAAATTAAAGTAAATTAGAAATTTGATCATACATATGTATTTGAAATTATATATTTAGAATATAAAATGTATTTAAAAATAATATACTATAAAATAATAAAATTATGTATTTAGAATATAAAGTGCATTTAAATTTATCAAAGAGTGACTATTAATTTTCTTATATTTTATTTTCTTTTTTAGAAGTTATTTTCTAACTTGTAAGAAAATATATTTTCTTTTAATATTTTTTGAAAAAAAGGAAATAACATTTTTTTTTATTTTTTAAAATCAAACATACCCTAAAAATATTTGTTAAAGAAGGAGGGTGTCAGCCAGCCTCACCTATGTTCCTGTACAACTTAGATATGTCCCAGCCTCAACATTAATGGTGGAAAGGTTGTTTGTAGTAAATGAGCATCAATAACTAACTTATTGGGTTCGTGGTATACGTGACTCGTATATTTTAATATAAATAAAAGTCTGAGTTCAAATAGATAAAAAATCAAAAGTTGGTGCGTTGGATATACGACTTCTATAATATGTAGTATCATTCACAATAGTGGAATTCATAGAACAAGGTACGGGTAAATGATATCCTCTCATTGACATTACATGATAGATGAAAAGTAAACGTGGTCACTGGTCATTTGGCTTTGTAATGAATTACTTTATTACTATTTGATAGTAATTAATTTTTCATGAAGAAATATGTAACAATTACCATGAGATAAAATATGATCATATTGGAAGAATGAATTTATCCTAAAGAGATTAAAAATATCTTATGAGGGTAACACTTATGACAATGTCATTGTACGAGCATTGACCAAGTTGCTTTCATAATGCTATGTCATTAGGGAGAGCTCAATCACGATACTATAGCAAAACAAATTTATTGCTAAACGAGTTTATAATTAATAGGCGAAAAGTATGAGCTTAATTATAAATCGTTTGAGCCCTAATCGCATATATTCAATCGATCCCTCCCCTAGCTCGTTGAAATTAGAAATGAACTGCATGCTGTATCAAATGAACAAAAATGGGTAGAAATGGTAAAGTTAGAGAAATGAGAAACATTTTAAAATAAATGTGGTTTTCTCACCAATTATGGAAATGACTTGAGAATTAATTTATGTTTTTTTAAATTATTAATTAATTAAAGTTCAAAAATGGAATTCAATTCATTGGTCATTGTGAATCCGTTGAATGTAAAAAAAATTTAAATATGTTATTTCATAGATTCTGTTAAAATAAAGTTTTTATGATTTTAACTGAATCAAAATTAGGTTAAAAATTATTTAATTGAGAAATTTATTTATTTATTTAAATTTATTTAATATGTTTAATTTGGAAAATAGAAAAATATGTACTAAGTTGGATTAAATTATAAAGTACTCGATTGAAAATCTATAAAACATATATAATTGACCTCAATACATGGGAGACTCAAATCCTCATCATAATACATATGAGGGGAGGCACACTCTTTTAACCCCCCCCTCTCTCTCTCTCTCTCTCCTAGTTTAACTAGGAAGTTGTTTTTCTATTAAGTAGACTTTTACTAATTCAATTAAGGTTTCACTTTTTCTCCTTATAAATAGAGGGTACTGGTAGAGCTAAATACACAATAGAGGGCACTGGAAGTCGCCTTTAAATAAACATGCAATAGAAATTAAGTTTATTTTAAAATTTAGTACATAGAAAATATCTTTCAAAATAATTTTCCTAAAATTATCAAAATAAAGATGTACATCTTCCACAGTTTTAGCTGACACACTTGAAGCTTAATAGTTTAGTAAGCACTCTAATGACTTGAAATTGAGCATGTTAGAAATTCTAAGGATAAAGATAATAATAGAGAGTTTAAATTTCTTTATAACCTTATCTTGTAGATAAATTTAAATCTAAGCCATTGATGTAATTTAATCTATAATATTGATATAAGAGAAACTCATTTATAAATAAAGACATTCTCTAACCTTACTTGTGTCATTCAACATTGAGTAACCAATACATTGACTGCATTTACTCTAAAGCTTTCTTGAGTTACCTTACTTTCTACTTATTTTGTGCTTTAGTGCTTCAAAAATTTCTTTAAGATTCTCATCTTCAATGGGTCAAGTTGATTTGTGCAATTTAAAGTGAATTCTTCATCAATGGCCACACAATTTGCTCTGCTAAAATCCACCTCATGAAAATACCTCTAATTAAGTAGGTAAATGTTTCCCAGAACCTTCATTAGCAAACATTAATTGCTTGGCCTATATTTTAAATTAAGGGGTAGGCATTTTGGAGCAGTCTCTAAATTAACAAGCACCACTTCCTTAAAAAAAAAAAGAAGAAGAAGAGACTACAATAATAATGGAAGGTAACTTATGGACGAAATTTTCAAATATTATAAACGAAATTATCAGCTGGCACATTTTAAAATCTTTTTAGAATTTTTTAAAAAAATAGATATCACTTCAACGCATATAATTAAAGAAGATGAGAGTGGAAAACTCTAATATTTGAAGTTTGAATAATTAATATAAACTAAAAAAAATAAAAAAGGTTAAATTACATTTAATTTCAAGCTACAATTTTGATAAAATTTTGGATTTATATCGCATTTGGTTGCACGTCCTTTATAAACTAATACTCCAAACCCAATCGGTAAACGTGCCGCCCCTCTCTCCCCCTAAAATTTAAAAGGACCAACCTCTTTGTTTCTTCTTCTTCTTCTTCGAGCTAACCAGTTCGCTCTCTCTCTCTCTCTTCTTCCTTTAGGATTTATCAACGGTCATCATAAGATCTTCTGATCATCAATCATGGACGCTGGTGACAGTAATTTCAATAAAGCCGGCAATCCTTTTGTCTCTGAACAACAAGTAGGAGGACACGACAACGTTTCGTTAGAAACCAGCGCTGAATCTCCTCCTTCTTCTACTACTTTCAACGACATGAAACTCCCCTCCCCTAGAAAAGGGTCATGCTCTTTCTTTCTTTCTTTTTGGCCGAGAAAATTCTGTTAAGTTCGTTGTTTGCTTTTTTTTTTTTTTGGTTTTAACGTAATGGGGTGTTATTACAGTAGAAAAACTATACAGAAAAGAGTGGTGTCAGTGCCAATCAAGGACGTTAATAGTTCGCGCCTAAAAGGGGAAAGTGCTCCACCGTCCGATTCTTGGGCTTGGCGAAAGTACGGCCAAAAACCCATCAAAGGCTCTCCTTACCCCAGGTATGTAACTCAACTAGCCGTAAACTTAACCCATGTTTTGTCTGCATCGAGGAGTAACTTTCAAAATTTAAGATTCTATGATCTTCAACCGTTGAATAAGATTTCTATTTTTATCATACGGCGGACAGAGGTTATTACCGGTGTAGTAGCTCAAAGGGATGTCCAGCAAGGAAACAAGTTGAGAGGAGCCGCGTGGACCCTAAATTGTTAGTGATCACCTATTCCTACGAACACAATCACCCTTGGCCCGCTTCTAGAAACAACACCGCAGCCGCCAAACAAGCGGCGGCAGTAGAAGCGGAGACACCAAACATGATCACGACGGCAGCAGCAAAGCCCGAGCCATCTACTTCGCAGCCGGATACGGAACCGGAATCAGGAAGCGAAGAAAGGTTCGCTGATCTGACGGACGACTCCATTCTCAAAACACGGGATGAATTTGGTTGGTTAGGAGAGATGGAGACGACGTCGTCGACGGTTTTGGAAAGCCAGATATTTTCGGAAAGAGACAACGGAGAGGGTGACGTTGGTATGGTATTCCCGATGAGGGAAGAAGACGAGTTGTTATTCGCTGATCTGGGCGAGCTGCCCGAGTGCTCCTTTGTGTTCAGACACCAACGGAATATGGGACCACAAGTTGGGATCTGCTGACAAGTGGCTAAATAGGATTTCACGATCGGCGGAGGAGGAACCGTTAGTTTCAACGTTGTGCGGTCATCGTCTGGCACAAGATACGAAACGGAAAACAACAAAAGGAAAACAGATTTTTTTTATTTTAATTATTTGTTAAACAAAAAATTCAGTTGCATTACATCTATCTTTGTTGTAACAATTTCCGTCGGCTTGAGGGACTTGATTGAATAGAAACAATTTTAATGTGACTCATAGCAGCAATTCTTGATTCTCAAATTTTAATTCTACCATTGGGTAAAATGATATTAGAACTTTTTGTTTTATTACCTAATTCCCACATTATCTTCACCACATCACATCTTACTTTTCAAATCTTATGAAATAAGTAGGGTTGAGTGTTGATCGAATCAAGTAAAAAAATTTCAAGTTTATTAAATTCATGAATTCTTTTTATCATTCTAATTCAACTTCAATTTTTTTCGAATCGAGTTGAGTTTAATTAAGTGAAATTATTCGAGTTAAATTAAAAAAATTTAAACATGTCAAATGAAAATATTGTTATAGTATAACTAATTCTATGTTAGAGCACATAAATTTGAAACTATATATATTTGAAAAAATTTTCAAAGCAAAATAAAAAAAAAAGATACTTGAGTATGATACATTTGAATCTTTAATTAGATCCCATAATTATTATTTTAAAATTTTTATAATTTTTTAATATATATTAAACATTTTATAAATATTTTGAATTTTAATTTTTTTTTTTGTAATTTTTATTGAGAGTGTGACCAGTTTGTTTATTTTTAAAGTTGACATTACCAAAAGAGTATTTACACTATTCTATTATTCGAATTATTTAAATTGTAAAATTCAACTCGACTCGAACTCGATATTCGAATTGACTCGAATTAACTTAAAATTTAAAATTATTTTAATTGTTTCGAATCGAATTTTGTTAAATTATAATATTCTACTTTTAATAAAATCATACACTATGTCGTGGCCTCTGGGTTATCATAAAAATGAAGAAAGTCAATGCTTCTAGATTATTTATGACTCTTTTGCTCATGAAAAGAATATTGCATAAAATAATAATTGCTCTTTTGCAAATTGTTGTGTTTTGCATTTAAATCTTCATGTTATTTTAATTAAAAATGATGGTCCAAAATAAATATAATATTTTTTATTTTATGGATAAAATAGCTTTAAATCTGTGTAAAGTAAAAATATAAATTATGAAAACCATGGGAAAAAAATCATATAACATAGCTGAAGACAAGTTGGACGGTCATGACTTTCATCCAAAGGAAAAATAAAATAAAATCTTGCTTACCTAAGCTTTGCTTGTATCTTAAGCTTCTTCTGTTTTTTTCTCAGCTAATTAGCCAGCCAAGCAGAGAATTGCAATATGATAATCCCTGATTTAAAATAAAAGAAAATAAATACTAATATAATACAAGGAGTAGTTGAGGAAGAGGATAAGAATTGAGGGACCCAACTGGATATTCAAGGATGAAACGCTTTAATTGTTTTCGATCATGACAATTCACGTGTATTTCATAGTGAAATGCTACTATTCTTTTATATGTGATGACGTCAACAAATATTTTAAATATTTTAAAATTTAAAATAAGCATAAAATACACGTGAATTATCATATAAACTGTCATATTTAAAAATTTAAAATTTTAGTTAATATTAACATTTTTACCACTTAACTATTGAAGAAGTTATATTTCAATTATCAATTTTTGAAAATTTATAATTTTAAGAAGTTATAATTTTCAAAACTTATTTTGTTAATATTTGCTTCATTATCAATATTTTCATTGTGGACTTTCATAACATTTTAATAGACAATTATTTAAATTTCGCTATACTATTTCTTATTTTTTTTATCCATATTAAAATATGTTGAAATGATAGTTAAATAAGCATTCCAATTTTATAAAATTAAGAAATAAATCTTTATTATTTTTATGAAATTAAAAATTTATTTTAATTTTTATCTTTTATCATTGTACCTTTTAAATTTAATTTTTAAATAAATCTAAGTCAATTGAAGAAAAAATTATTTAATATATATTTAAGTACTTAATACATACTACATCAGTCCATTAAAAAATTATAATTATCATATAATTATAATAAAAACAATCCGATCTAGAGTCCGATCCTATATAATAAAATTTTACAGACATTCCAAAAAAAAAAAAGAATCTACAACTAGACTAGAATTCGCTCTCCTTCATCTCCACATCCGTTAATCCAATGTATCAATAATAACTAAAATATGAAACTTTTTTAACATCAAGATAAAATATTAATCATTTTAAAAATATTAACGATCAAATTGCCAATTTTTCATAATTTAGATCAACTAAATATATATTTTTCTAAAAGTTTAAGTAACCAAAATAAAATAACTTTTTTTAAAAAAAATTCATAATTCCACGCCACATGTTAAATGTTGTGACAACTAATAGATGCTATATTATTATGTAATCTAATCATTAGTTAATAACAATTAAGTGATCAAAAATTTTAATGTTATAATGCCTAAATTGACATTTTTTTATAGTTTGATGGTCAAATCAAAGTTCTCAAATAGTAAAGTGATTATATTTGTAATTTACTTTCTTGTTATCAATTATATACTACTATTTATCAATAGTTAAATTTAAGAATAGTCCTAGTATTTATCAAAATTTGTGCAGATTTAGTTCATTTACTTTTATTTGGTCAAAATTAGTTCCTCTACTTCTCCATTTGTTCATTTTTTGTCCTTCCGTTAACGTTTTCGGTTAACACTATTAAAAAATTAGGTACAATAATAAATTTAGCCCTTCAACTTTTACAATTTTGTCAACTTGGTCCCTTACTCTTTCTTCTTCTTTTTTTTTTTTTTTGCTTTTATTAAAAATAAGAAGATAGGAGTGAACCGTTAGAGAATATTCAAGAAAACAACTCGAAAGATACCATAGAAGTTGATTTTGAAGCAGATTTCCATCAAGATTGAATATTCACATTTGATTTCTTAGGAGATTATTATGAGTTCTTTTGTTTCTTGTGGTTATAGTGTGTTTTGGATGTTTTTATTTTCAAGCAAAAAACTAATTTTCTAAATACTTAAGGGAGTTGAACCTATAATGAATTCTGTCTTTTGATTTTTATTTTATGCAATAAAAATTTAGATCCTGTTCTCAATTATGTGTGTTTAATTCTTGGTTTGATATTTCTATATTATTGTTCCATGTTTGATGTGCTTAAATCAGAGGAGGAATAGACATTGTTTAAGAGTAAATCTAGCGTAATTGAGTAGAGTTGTATGCAATACTAGAAATAGACGACATAAATCTACCGTATTAAAGTCAAATCTAATAGGGGAATTCATATAACGAGTTAATGTGATGATAGGGGTTTTAATTAGAAAAAAATTCAATTAATCAATCTAGAGTCAGTTGCTCTTACTCTCGAAAGAGATATTAGCATAATTTAGGAATTTCTACGGATCAAGATACTAAGTAAATAAATTACGTAATTTAGATTGATAGTGACAGATGAAATTTAGGTGGATTCTTTCCTGGGTATTGTTTCACTTCTTGGTTATTATTCGATTATTTTCCTATTTTGTTCTTTGTCGTGTCCATAATTAATTAATTTAGTTAATTTTAGTTTTAATTAATCATTCGATTTTATCGGTTAAATAATAGAAAGACAACAATTACTAGTACTTTTAATCCTTTTGGAAACTATATATTCACTAATCGTAACTATACTATTAATTGATAGATATACTTATCTCAGTCGAATTTTTAATTAATTTACAATGCATCAACAAGTACCAAATATGACACTATCCTTTATTTTTACAAAACAATAGCTATTACGTTGAGATACATTTACTTATTTATATAAAATCTGGAAAGGTTGTATATAAAAGAAAGAAGAGTACATAATCTTCACTATTTAACTTTCTCATTTTCAGAACACAATAAGTAGCTCTAGTGAAAAAAAGAATGTTATTCATTTTAAAAGTCTCAGATTTGAGCATCTGTGTGTACATTGTCAAAAAGTAAAGAAAATATAAACAAATATTACCATGTAATCACACCAATATATTTAAAAAAAGAACTCTCATTTTCAATTGAATCTAGGTGACATTTTATTGTTATATAATTATTATGAGTATATTACATAATATTTTTATGCAATTATTCCTTTTCTTTTATTGAATTAAAAATAAATTTATTAATTTTAACCAATACCTCTAGCCATCACATCAGCAAATATTTACTTTTATTTTAACTCCGTCGGCCTGTACTCATGTCATAAAAATCATCGCACCAATTCTGAAATCCCCGTAACCCATATCATCATAAAGCCCATGAAATCAGAGGAACTCAAAAACCCAACTTCTGGAATCTTTTATGAAGGGTTACGGAGAATTTTTTGGGATCTGTTTGAGAAATAAAGAAACAAATGGCATATGGCATTTCCAACAAACGAGTTGGGCACAATTTGTTCTAAGTAAACAGATGTTCTAAGCACATACTTAAATGCAATAGTGTAAGACCCTGTTCTTCGTAATCCTCTTGTCTACTAACAATAACAATCAGGGGAAAAAATTGAATGAAAAATTAAATCAATCTCTGCTCACATCTCCTACTTTAGGCACCCTTTTAAGAAAATTTTACAAAACCAAGGTTTATGATGAAATCGAAACCCGGCCGCATCATTTAAACAATCTGACTTCAGATTAGTGTGATCATCCTAGCTTGAGCAGCACCCTCCCTTCTTCATAGCTGACACATCTTTACCGACATCGATTTTCTCTCCCTTTGAAGGGACAGCTAAAGCACTCCCTTCCTCGCTGGTCTCCATAGCTTTCTTGCTCACGATATGGTAGATCTGTGTCAGAACTTCGGCAAATGCATTTTCGACATTAGTAGCTTCCAAGGCAGAAGTTTCCATGAAGTAGAGGGATTCTTTCTCCGCAAAGGATTTCCCATCTTCAGTTGAGACAGCCACAAGGTGACGAAGATCGGATTTATTACCAATAAGCATGACTACAATGTTGGGATCTGTGTGATCCCTCAACTCTCTTAACCACCTCTCGACATTTTCGAATGTGGAGTGTCGTGTAACATCATACACAAGAAGTGCACCAACAGCTCCTCGGTAATAGGCACTTGTTATGGCACGATACCTATCAAGTAAAAAAGCGAAGTTTGATCAACAACATAAAACAAACAGAAGAGCATGACACAGATTGGGAATTAGAACACATTTATCTGCAACTCTTGTACGGAGTACAAAATGATTATGTTTGAAGTAAAAAGTAGTATTCAGAATCATAATCCATTAGGCCATTTAACCTCATTAACCTTAATCATACCTACTGTGTCCAAGTCAAAGGTTCAATCATACATCTACTTCCTATGATATAGAAACTACACTGCAAGTATTGATACACGATGTAAAAGCAATTCCCTCAATGTTTATCTAATGCAAACTCTGCAGGGATGTACATCTCAGCTAAAAGAATTGTTAATGCATGCGCTTTATTCCCAGGATGGGAGGATAGAGCCTTAGAGTCTGTTTTTCAAATCAATGAATCACAGTAGAAAACATATGCCAACTTAGTAGCCTTACATCCCTATTAATGAGGGAAATCAAACCATGATGAGGCCATGACATTAGCAGCCACTAGCAGCAACAGTGATACATCCTACATAGATCGGAACGGACTTAAAATGGTGGGATAGCATCAATGCTTAAGTAGGAATAGAAACCCTTCTGACAGTCAAGTAACTGAAGTCCTAGTTTATAATTTTCTTGATCTTTTGGATATCTAAGCCCCCAGAATTTCAGTTGGATATAGTAGTTTGCACATGCTAACCATATAATTATTTTTCATTAATTCGTGAATGAGAACTTCAATTCAGTGTCTCATCAAACAATCTTGGAGCAAATTGGACACTGTACTAGATATTCGTACAAGGGGATGAAAAACCAAGGCCTGCAATATATATGAGCATGCCTCAAAAGAATCATGTCATTTGTCAACCAAGATTCAGTGGTCTTGAAGGTGAAGCAAGCTAGATGCGCAATAGGGGAATTGCTGAACCATGCTGGGGGCAATTGAAAAGACTGTAGAGGAGTATCTGAATGGGGAGATAATATTGCAAGCAGCATTTGCAATAATATTCTCACTTTGGCAGCAATAGGCGATGATCAAACTTGGCCATTGGTGATGATGTGGCAGCTAAGATGGTAAAGATTCCATAGTAAAGTATATTGCCTTGGTGGCAAGCTGGCAGCTGCAGCACTCCCACCATACTCTGGGACACAGTAAAGAGGCAGTCGACTTAAAAAGCTTAGCAGAAGTACTTTTAACCACTTCTTGAATCAGAAACCTAAAAGGGTACACCTTCATTGGTTGCTCGCTCTATCCTCTAGGATCAAAGGGACTTCTCATATTGACAAATTTTCATTGTCAAAACCTAAAGTTTCCAAAACTCCAGTCAAGTCTATATTGGTCAACACCATATAACATCCAAATTTTAACATTTTGGTGTTCAACAACCAACTTGACTGCACCATTACTCAATTAAAAAGACCCTAGAATTCTCTTAAAATCAATAGTAAATTATAGCATGTCACACTTCGAGTAAAGTATCCCACATTGCAAAAGAAACCTTAAGGTAAGTACAACTTCACCAGAATAAAAGAAAAACATATTGCTGAGGCACTACTCTTTCCCCATAAAATCAAGCTTTGCTTGGTAAGGTGAAAAGAAAATTGGAAAGATGAAAAGTTAACAGGAGGAGAAAAGTAGAAATATAGAAATTATATTTTCTTTTCGGCTGGAATACTTGGCAGGGAAGATGGAAAAATGAAAAGTCGAAGTATAGAAAAATATTTTTCTTTCCACCCATTGCTTGGTAGAGTAGAAAAATAAAAAGAAACAAAATGAAAATTAAAAAAAAAATGTAAAATCTGGTATTTTTCTTTCTCATTTGATCTCTTCTTATCATTCCAATTTGGGATGATTTGTTTTTATGCATTCAGATGGAAAATGATCATACATCTCCTATTTTCTTTCCTCTCACTTTTCTTTGTTAACAAGGCACACCTTAAAAGTCGCCACTCAAGGACTTGAAAGGTCCCTCCCTTTAGAAACTAACATCATTTACTTGTTCAAGCCATTTCTTCCATAATCAATTTACCACACTGTAGCTATAAGGACCCTGCACCATCCCAAAATACCACACTAGATTGATGCTAAGCACTAGACTAACAAATTCCATGCGCATATCGGATACAAGATCCTGGTAAGCAATCATCATCTCTTTGTGACTAGTGATAACATATGACAAAATAAGAAAGCGGGCAAGTAACGAAGACAAACATATCTTATATCTAGCAGGAAGCAAACATATTAATGCAAAGCATGACCATCTCGTTTGTTACTCATTTTGTCAAGCCACTTAACTGCAGAAGAAAGCACACAACTCGTATAACAAGATCACAAGATGAAGAATAGTCAAGATCTGCTGACATGCACTTCAAATCTATGTTGGATCTATTTGCAATACAAACCTATTAGGAAAGTTACTAAATCTAAACAACAGATTTGCAAGAAACAAGCAATCATAACACTATTTACTTACAAGCTGCTCACAGATCTAGGTATGCAAGACCCTTTTTTTCCCTAGTATACTGGTAAAAGGAAGATTTGCTAAACCCCATTTCAGATCAAACAAAACTCTTCAAGAATCAAAGTTTCTTTTCCCAAGCAACAACGAATTTCAAGAAAACAATCTCCAAGAAAAAGGAAAACCTTATACGCTTATGATATTTGCCTATCTTTGTATACAAAATCAGAAAAGAACTAAAAATACCCAGATCAGAAAAAAAGGAAAGGAAGACGAGAAAGTAGGAAAAGTGAGACCTTTCTTGACCAGCAGTGTCCCAAATCTGAGCCTTGATGACCTTTCCATCAACATTCAAGCTACGAGTAGCGAACTCAACACCAATAGTGGACTTGGACTCGAGGCTAAACTCGTTCCTGGTAAACCTCGAGAGCAGATTTGACTTTCCGACACCGGAATCACCGATCAAAACCACCTTGAAAAGATAGTCATAGTCATCCTCAGCTCTGTAACCAGCCATCTTTACTCTTTCTCAGAACCACAGCTGTTAGCCTCTTTCGTTGCGTGAAGCAAATAAACGAGTGTGTGAAAGAGGGGATGGCCCGCGGCTTCTAAGTATATTAAAAGCCTTTTTCTTTTAAGATCTGCCTAAGAAAAAAAGAAAAAATCAAGTTGTTTTGGTTTTTGGTATGAGTTGGAAATGTAAAAGACTGATTGTCTGCTCCGTTGGACTCCAGAAAATGTGGGGAAATGTCCTTGAAACTTGGGGCCTTTTCTGGAATGACTTGAATGCCTTCAAAAATTTTCACCTATAATGTTTTTTTGCTGTTGGAAAATGAGGATTTATGGGTCAATTTAACCAATGTTATATACAGTTTTTGAAGTGAGAATGTTGTAATTTCCGGACACTATTTGTTTATTTTTTCGGATTCTTTTCGCCTTTTTTTTAGATAACACGAATAAGATTTTATATTAAGATCATTTTTGCATTTTTCTCCTTTTTAATAAAAAAATTAATTAAATCAAAAGGTAAATGAGTCATTTTTATTAAAATTTTATCTATTTGTATTATTAAAAACTAACGTAAATTAACAAAATAATAAAACAATGACGTGGTTGAGGGTGTTACATTACTCCCAAATGCATGAGGAGGCTTATGGAAAGTGGTGATAAAGGTTCTGCTCCTAGATGCATATGCATGGAGGGACGCTTACGAAAAAAAATGGTGGTGTTGCTTCCATTCCATAAGTCGATCACACTACCATTAACTCTTGCAACCCAAATTATGTGAAGAGTGAGGTCCTCCCATGTCGAATCACAATCATCGACCAAATCTACTCGACTTGAATTTACGTGATGAAAGTGGAGTTACAAATGTAACATGTAGAATTTATAGATATGACATAAATATGAGTAGTAGATGTGACTATATGCAAGAGTCCATCACGGGTTCTCTTTCTAACAAAAAACACAATATGAACATACATACATGTCAAAAGCTATATCCACTCGCGCGAACTCATTTTGAACTCTCTTTGTCTAACAATATACATTATACGGATATACAAACATGCAAAGAGGTATAACCACCATCGGGAACCCTTCGTGGGCTCCCTTTCTAAGATTCATATAGGCATTTATATATAAGCATGTACAGACAATCATACCGAGTGATAATAGTTGGTGGGATGTAACCCCCCATGAAGTGTGAGAACAATGGCATCAAAATCCCTGTGAGACCTTATATCAAACAATGCGCGTGCAATAGCAACCTCCGTCTGTGGGGTGTAACCGCCCGTGGGCTAACTATGAACCTCTCATAGTCCTATGCTTCTTCTGCTGTCAATATAAAATTATAAACATACACAATGTGGTTCATAATGAACTCAATGTTTTAGAACATATAAAGACAGAAGGGTAACCTTAAAGGTATCTCCTTAAGCCACATTTTAGGCAAGGAATCCAACATAAGCTGTAAGGCCAACGCTGTAAGGGGTTTTCGCATGGTCTCCAAACCCTTCACTTCCACATGGGCTTCGGTCTTAAACACCACCACCTCAAAACCCAACTTCCCAAATTGCAATCATGAAGCTCAACAAAACAATTTTAAGTTAATAGTATTGATTTTTCATGATACATAAATTTAAAATGCAGTAACGATTTGATATAAAGGAGATAGCAAATGTGTGGTGTTGATCAAGGCGAGTCCCACGTTTTCTTTAATACTTTGATCTTCTTTTTAGGTCAATAATACTTAAAACGCTTTCCCTCGCACTCTAATCATGATTTAGAATTGGCCCATGATGTTTTTGAATGCAAAACTATGAACAACATATTGCAAACAAATATCTCAAAAGCAAATTATGTTGGAGGTTTTGAATCAACCCCCTTCTCTTTTTTTAAAAAAAATTCCATTAGGTATCCAATTGTTTTGCATTTATATAAGTTTAGCATCAAGATATAAATCAAAATAAATGAAAATTTTGTGTTTGGATTCTATTCGAAAAAAATTTAAATTTAACTAGATTACAATTGAGGTGCATTTCAAAATATTGATGGGTGAAATTCAAATATTATTTAATCAAACCATATCGAAATTAATTAAAATAATTCCTACTCAAAAATATAAATTTTGAATAAAATTGTGGGTAAGGTTGAATTTTATAAAGTTCGGTGATAATTTTAGTCACTTAATAAAAACAAATACAAGTAAAATAGGGGTAAGTGTAACACTGCATATTCGGTCTGATCGTCGGCCCCGAGCTATGGAACACCACACCTAAGTGTCTCTCCATTTAAACCCAACCTAACCTCCAACACACCACAAGTTAAGTATAAAACATATTTGGATTTAAGAAAACACAAGCACTTTAACTCACTTCGTTTGCTTCATAATACACAACAGTGGTAATATGCGAACACTAAGTCATGTATTTATGTATTTAGCAAAACTTAATTGCTAAATACATAAAACTTGTTAAAAAGGGAGTTAATAATATGTGAACACTAAGTCATGTAAAATAATACACCCCACAGAAGTTTAACTATCTGACATTTGGGGTTTGCGTCTTACATAACTCACACATTTTAAGTCTCTCATGGGGTAAATTTTCCTTAAACACGGTATGTAACACTTCAATTCTGACGGATCCAAGGTTATGACGTGAAGTCTTAAAAATAGTTTGTTGGTGAAGTAGTATTCGCCCAAATATTTCCTTTGGTGTTCAAGATGGGTGCATTATAATTATGTGTAAGTTTGTGATGGCTCCTTGTTAGATTACTATGTTAGTTGGAATAGGATGCCAACCAAGTAAAAACATAATGATGGATTGAGTTCATGACAAGTTGATTAAGCTACTATGCTAGTTACATTGTAGGTACTGTATTTAAAACTAATTTAGTCAAAGTAACTGGATATTGGTCATATCGAATTCCCATTTAAGTTTTCTTTATAGTTGTAAACCATTAGCAAGGACAATTTTAAAAGAATATGACAGAGTTCCAATAAAGATTTAGGTTGTATATATATTTATTCAGGTTGAGTAAGGGGGAAGTTTTTCTTCTTGCTTCTTATAAAAGTGTTGCTATCTGAATCTTAAAGAATCAAAATATATTTCTTTCTCCTTTAAGCTGAAGTGGTGATTCGGATTTTGTCAATAATTACTCTATGTCAAAGTAAGTATTATGACTCTTCATGTTAAGTTATGAAAATAAAAAAATCTGTAAGGGTGCATGAACAATAAGATGAAGAAGTAAGGCTTTGCATAGGGATTATCTGGGTTTGAGAGGATGGTAAAGATCATATGGTTGAATCTTAATAAGTGTTCCTATGTTTTGTAAGCAGAGGTCGCTATAATTTCTTGTTGGATGTTGAATTTGGAGTTCAAGCTACTATCCATGATTGTCAGGTGAGTCTCTCTACTGACTCTTGCATGTGTATTGTTCATACCAAGACATTTTTGGGAAACTGACCAAATTATGAAGCCAAAATATTGAAAGGTACAAAACGGTATGTATGATCCTATATGTGGGATATCTATTATTTCATGAATAATTGTTGAGGATAGTATGCAGATTTTGTTATGAAATCTGAGAAGTTTATGATCCTATATGTGTATGCTATAATGTAAGTTATGCTAAGAGTTTGTAAAATGAGTCTGTGTCTATTTCTGCGGTGTTATCTAAAGAGGTCCGTCGGGACTTTAAACACGAATTCTAAAAAGAAAAATCAATGGTCATGACACACTATGAAAGGAAGTAATGGAGAATTTTTATCTTAAACCTCTCAAAAATTAAAACATAGAAATATTTACGTGGGAGCACGAAAGGGTTGTTTTCATTTTCTTGGAATCTTGACTGTGATAATAATAAATACCTCCACCGTACTATTCTTGTTGATGAAAGGTCTGTGATAAAAGTCCCAACATATTTATTTACCTTACTGCACCCGAAGTTGATCCTTTAGCCCATAGCAAGGAAAATGCAGTTGGGTACCTGAGCTGAGTTTATGTTTTTGCCTGTATTTTCTGACCCACAAACTTGAGGCTTTAATTACTTGAAAGCATTATTCTCAACAAGTTCAGCATCCAATGAGTTGAAATTATTGCCATCAGCAAACCTTGTCCAAAAGGCCTGCACTAAATAAACAGTTCCTAATAATTGTGAAGGAAATGGAAATGTAAACATTTGCAAACAATAGGAATCTTTCCATGCTGATATGGTTCTCATTCAAATTATAAACAGGACCTACTCAATTAAAAGCACATTTTGGAAACTTGGTTACCAGCCATGGCCTGTTCCAATGAACAAGATAAGAGGGTCCACAGAAGGAAAAAGATTAAAAAGGAATATATCCCCATACCAAACAAAATTTGCAGATACACAAAACAAGCGTTTCATTGCTGAAATTATTGGTCACCCAAATGCAGATTTCCTCTAAACTTCAACCCCCCAGAGTTTTAAAACACTAGTTATGCCCCCCACGAACTCTCCACGATTGTTTACTGCCATAAATGTCTTTGTCACTAAAACCATTATCTCCTTCTAACAACCTTGACCACGCTTAAGCTATCATCATTTTCATTATTATCTTTTTGGAGAAACAAAAAAACCAATGTCAAACTCTGAATCTGAAGCTATTTCGTCTCCATCTTCTTGTGATTTGGTTGAGGCATCTCCTGTTAAGGTTCAAGTGGTTTCTAAATCTGTGTCCGACCGCCTTCTTGACAAGTTCTTTGATGTGTCTGAATTCAACTTCGATTATTCCAAGAGTGGACTCTGGTCTCCCCCTGTTCCCAGAAGTGCTTTTTTAAGCTCCCCTGGGACAATTTTCAATGAACAAGAAATGCTCCAAAGGCTCAAAGTTGTCATGGAAAGACGTCGTCGTACTAGAAGATTCATTGTTCGTTTCAACGTACGGCTCTCTTTCTTTCATATTTCATTTCATCAAGTGGGATTCCACTAAATTCGGATTCAATTCTAACGCTGCCGATGAATCTTTTTTTTTCTTATTTTTTGCAGGTATTTTGCTGTTCTTGAAGGAACTGCAGGAACATAGAAAAGGAAAAAACAGAGAATCCATGTAAATGCTACTAACTTTTTTGGAGAAATATATAGTGAATAGTATACATTTGCTAACTCGTTCATCTGCAATTCATCCTTTTTTTTTTCTTCTGGTAATTTTATTGGGAATGTTTGGTCTCTTGGAAAATAGCGAAAACCCATTTTTTTCTCAGAGGTATATCTTCCAATCTTGAATCTCCAAGAGTTGAAAACAACATTGCAATTTGAATGACAGCTTCTGGTTGTTCATCTAATGTTCAAAAACGCCTAATTCTCGTTGTCATGGTCTCGCAAGCTACTGTTGCATTAGATTTAAAATTGACGTAATTGATTTGTACCATAATCCAATTACTATTGATTTCAAAATCCTAAATGTGAATGTGGTATGTATATCAAGAAAAGTGCAATCAGAAGATCTGGTTTTGTTTAACATTGTAAAATAGGTATAATCACAACTTAAGCCCTTAACATTTGCATATTTGGATAAGTTGGCCCATATTTCTTTTTGGGCTAAATTTAGTCCCAACTTAAAAAAATTAAATTTGATCATATATCTTTAAAAAATATTGAATTACTGCTTGTAAACATTAAATTTTTAAACATAACAATTGATGTGTACTTCATTATATATTTGAATTTTTTTATTTTTTTAAATATTTTTTATAATTTTTTAGTCAATATTTCTGTTAAAAAAAACAATTTACCTCATTTTAATAGATTTATGGTCAAATTGACAAATATATAAATATATATATTATAGGTTAAATTTATGATTATATCATTTAAATAATTTAATATACAATAATACAAGAAATAAAAAATTTAAATATTTTTTGATGAATAATTTAAATATCTTTTACATAATTAATATAAATCACCTGTTAAATTTTAAATTTAAGTATACAAACTATATTTTACTGAGTATTGATTAATTATTTATGATTACATCAAAATTCAGTAAAGATATTTATTTATTTTATTCTGTAAAAATTCATTAAAGATGTTGATATAATAATCATTTATATATAACACTTTTCATTCCACCCAATACCCTAATCTCCCACCAATCATAATTTCAAAGACAAACACAAACTTATATTATGAATGGTAGCATTGGGGAGGAAGAAAGAATAAATGGGTGTGTTTCAATAATTTTATTATAAAATCTCAAAAGCTAAATAACCTATTATTTCAACTTTTAGGTTTTGTTTAAAAAACACTTACAAAACTATTTTTTTTATATTATAAATCTACATTTTACGGTTCATGTTCGAGATTCGTGACTGTTTCTCACAACAATATTGTTTTTAAAGTTTGAACTTACGTTTTTTCCTTAAGAGTACAATGTGTCTTATCATTACACTCAACCACTTATTAATTTTACAAAACTATTTTAATATCAAATGCACTACGTTTAGCAATGCTCGTATGATTAAAAAGTAAAAGCAATAGCGAATTAGATCTACATATATAATGCTTTGAAGAGAATTTAAGTATAAATATAATTACAATCAATACATTCAAATAACTATATGTAAGCCGGTTGAATTTTAACTCAATAGGCATGAATATTGTTGTCAATGTAGGAGAAAGTGGATTCGAGTGTATTGAAGCGTATTATCCTCTTATTATTTATAGATCGAGGAGGGGTTATGAGTAATTTTAAACATTGTGTAAAAAAGAAAGCAGATATGATTAGAAGTTATAATGAGATTTTTAAAATCATTTTTCTTTTTTGAATTTTGAAGAGTTTATTTTTTATATTTTTTATTTTAGAAACAAGATTTTTTTTATTTTTTAAATTATAATTTTAAATTTTTATGGTTTTTATTTAAAATATGAAAATTAAATTTTAAAATTTATAAAAAAATTTATGTACTTTTTTTCTTAAGGGTGAAAATTAAATTGACAAAAATTGTACAAATAATATCTATTTTAAAAGAAAAAAATTAAATGAGCTTGAACTCCCACATGGTGCAAATAGTAATTTAAAACTTGAATTTCATTGTGCCTAAATTTTAATCCAAATAATAATATAGTACAAGTATTCACTGCAAGTGCAAACAATAGTATTTATTTTGGACGAAAAAAATTAAATGAGTTTGGACTCATAGATGGTGCAAATAGTAATTTAAAGCTCGGATTCCATATGTACTTCCATTTTCTAACCTCTAATCTCTATTCACAATGCATATACAGATGTGTATATAGGGGTTGTCAGGGTTATCGGCTTTCTTAAAATAAATTTTTTTTATTTAAGTTATTTTAAATTAGTAAAAATAAAATTATATTCTGACTCTAAAAATGACTAAAAATTTAATTTAATCTTTTAAAAATTATAAAAATATATGTTATTCAAATGATGAAATTATAATTTTACTATTGTAAAAAGTACAATTCAATTACGGCCTCCTAAAATTTTTTTTTAACTTTGCCCCTGAATATATACCAACTGTTTGAGGACTCACTACTTGCTTTTAAGTCTTTACGACTTTTTTAATACATTTATATGCCATTTTAATCCATTTTAAGCTACTTGATACGTTGTTTTGTTATTTGGATTTGTATTTGATCCATCATCTGTTGTGTATGATTTATAAGCTTAAATATGTCAAAGGTCCTTATTCTCTTTTAAAATTTAAAATTTAGTTATGATACTTTTAATTTTGAGACATTGAGTACTTATATTTTCTTTGTTTACCCTTCTTTTTTTTGCTTTTAAAGTTAATGATGTCAAAGATAAAATAACTTTTTAATCCTCAACATTTATAATTTTTGTCAATTTGATTTTCACCATTTAAAAGTACATAAATTTTATTAATAAATTTTTAAAATTATTTTCCATATTTTAAATAAGAAGCATGGAATTTTAAAATTTATATTTTTTAAAATCATAAAAAATAAACTCTTTAAAATACAAAAAAAAGAGATTTCAAAAATATAAAAAATTCTAAAATTCTGACATGATCATTGAAAATTCAAATTGACATGTCAACTGTCAATTTAAGATTACAAGAATTCTATGTCTTTTTTTGACATAATCATTATCTCGTACTCACTCCAAATCTTTAGTAGTCATATCAATTTGGATTTCGAGCTAATGAATTTTAAATTAATGTTGACCATCATCCTTCACTTTCTTAATAATATTAAAATTTTCCCTCTCCAGTTCGTTAATGTGTTTCTATTTCTAATATTACATATAAATGGAAAGAACTTCTGACTCAAGCAACAACCAAAAACTGTGCATCCTTCGCAATTCTAGCAACTTTCTTCTTGTATTTACATTATTGTAATTTGCATGAACTTCTAAGATTAAATTAAATTAAAAATGGAATCATTGGTTGGTACCAGTTATACTCTGAGTGGATTAATGGAAAGAAAAATAAAAAGATGCAAATTTGGAAACACATGGAAATCACATGCTAATCATGTGGTCATCTGATTTAGATAGGTAACCAATCCCCAAAATCAACAACTCATTCCTTTTCAGAAAAAAACCTTTTGTGGGGTCACATTTGCATGCATTTTACCAAGAGAATAAAAAATTTTGGGTAGGATAGACAGCCAAAGAAAATCTTGTTTTGCCTTCTGCATTGTCTGAAATACACTCCAAAACCAGGCTGGTCCCCTGTTCTGTTTCTGCTTTGTAACTAAACAATTTTTTCTTTTGCAGAAACAAAATCTACCCTGTTCAGTCCTTTATTTGGGAACAAAGTAAGGTAAAAAAAAAGAAGAGAACGGCATTGAGAAAATTCAAAGGAAAGAGCTTTCAGGGCTTCAAATTTTGTACTTTTACCCCTTCAAGAAGTGAACTTTCATCAAGTCCTATGTAGCTATGGAAGTACCTGCCAAAGATTGAAAAATGTGATGTATTTATGACCTTTGGGGAGACACAATGGGACCCCTGATGATGTGCACCAATGAACATGTCCTCTTTTTTTTTTATATATATATATTCCTTTGATTTCTGTTCTGTAATAGTTCATGGAATTATCTTGCAACTTGCAAATGTTCAACAGAGATCCTCCATCCCTTCTTTTAATACTTTTATCTCCATACTTCTTTTCTTCACTCCCTACCCTATTCTTTCCTTTAATTTCCCTCCTATAAACATCACATCTTAATTCTTCCTACCTGTCAAACTCGCTATTAAACCCTTCCTTTATTGTACATCTGCAATTCTGCATTGATTTTTTTATGTTTCACCATTGTTGTATGTTTCAATCCAATATTCGCTAGGTGGCAGGATTAGAAGCTCCTTTTTTGGATAAAATTTGCATGTAAATAGCATTACTTGTTAATATTTACAATAGGAACTGTACTACATACCATTGCTTAAACAGCCTGTACCAAAGTTTAGTTCATAAAAAAGAAGGGAAAAAGATCAAAAAAGAAGACAGAAAAAAAGGCAAGAAGTTAGGTCTAGGCAGTGTATTATAAGATCAATAAGGAGATGAACTTTCAGGTATCAAGCGAACTTCTCTAATGGACATCCATCATGCTCATTTATAATTGTCTAAGAGGTATTTCGAAAGCGACATACCCTGCAACATTGCCATCGATATCAGACTGCAATGGCACTTTGTTCCAAACTTTCTTTCCCTGTAATGGCATCTTTTAACGTTTGGAAATAAATGTTGTAGTCCTTCTCTGGGGGTGGGTTTTCAGGGTCCACTGTGAATGGCTCACTAAATGGAACCACACTTTTAACCTGTAAAAGAAACAACAATGTAAATGAAGACATCAAAACAAAATACTGGACATCTAACATTTAACCACAGCTATATGTTCAGCCTAGGTTAGAGTAGACAATAACATCAAATCCTCTCCGTCAACACGTAATTTGAAGCTTGTCAAACATCCATACTTAACTCCTCAAGCTTTGATTTACGTTCTTTTTAATGTCCATCAACGCTTTCTAGGTTAATGGTAAAATGTATCATTAATTTGTATCATCAGTAACACAACTCAACCATTTAGGTGAAGTGATTGAAGATCTAGAATGCTGAAACCAAATATGATTTGATATGATTCATCCCAATGTAAAGCTACAAGCATCAGTAGAAGAAAGAAAAATATGATTTAACATAATAGCCAGTAATAGACTAACCTCGAATGTCTTGTCACATGCATATGGGCTTTCCAAGGCAGCAATGCATATGAGAGCAATTTCTTCTCTTGATATCTTTCCCTGTATTGTCAGATAATGAAAACAATTTTAGCAAGAAAACAGAGTTCTAGCCACACTAAAAATGTTTATGTTCGGGAAACAAGTTATAAGGTAGAACTGTATCCACCTAATCAGTGGCCCAATGCTCATACTAGCAGAATTATAAGAAATAAAATATTTTGTTGGATGTCTTGATAACCACAGTTAGGACTATTAGACAAGCTTAGTCACAACTAACTGTTCAGTTTAATTCAATGTCATACCGTTATATTGTCTCCTTGATCAAAAACGAGATCAGCTCCGGCAGGTTCTTCAGTTAATGCACAAGGCCTTACAATTGTATAAGGAATTCCACTCTCTCGTATCAAATCCTCACCCTGTTATAGAGGGGGAAAAAGTGTAAGGTAAAACATGGATTCCAGCTTCATAGCTAAAGAACTGATGATAGAGAGAGAAACACTTCAGCTGAACATTGAACAGATAATTACAATTAACTTGCCAAAACTAGTACTTAAGTAATATCTCATTAATTTAATAGATTTGCTTTAGGTACCCAAATTATGAAATTGAAAAAGAAGGGATCTCCAAAATCATAAAGGGTAAAAGAAAATGTTGGTTGATGTAGTAGAGCTTCTCATCAATACTTGCCTTCTTGTAGGAAGGTGCCGGAAGCATATTAACTCTAAACCTATTTCTGACACTAGCTTGATGGAAAATGCATCATGTATGGGGAAAACAATACCTCAAATATCATAAATTCAAGCATTTCTACAGTTCAATAGTGGAAACTTTCTAGTTTTGAAACCAATACCATGTTCACACACTCAATGTTTTGTATCGTAATGGTAAGCATTAAGCAGCTGATTTCTTTTTCTCTCCAAAAGATATTTAATCCTTACAGCATGATGCATAAATAGAATACATGCATAGAAAATAACCTTCAACTTGAATGTTAAGACAAAACCCAATTCCTTATTCAAGCGCACAGCAGGAGGTTGTTTGCTCAGGTCAATGCCAGGCCTGTCTGGTCTAGTAACTCCTGCAGAGCTCACATGTACAAACCTACAAGTGAAGCAACGGATAAATAATCGAATAAGACCCCCATCATCAGCACCTCCCTCCCCGAAAAAAGAATAAGAATCGACCAGATTATAGAAAGAATCGGATAGAATGAACAGAAAAGAATATGAACCTGGGAGTGATAGGATCCTTTATGTATGCTTTTATGGTAGAGAGTGGAAGCTCAAAAGGTCCTTCTACAAAAGTGGGATTCAGTTTCCCATCATATTCAAACTTGCTGAACATGAGCTGGAATGATTTGCATTCCTCGTAAACAGTTTGGTAAAAACTCAAATTTCAGAAAGATCAGAAAACATAGACAAAGTGGCAAACCTGAAATGATACGACATTACTTGGACTGAAGGGTGGAGCGTCAGATACAGTCCGTGCTCGAAATACAGGCCTCAGTGAAGAGAACGGCAAACGAATCTGTAAAGAAACAGGAAGTTACAAGTTGAATGGAGAAGGTAATTTGTTTGATAATGCTGATGTATAAAATGGTCATGGTGTTACACACAGATTGCCATTGGCCTCCAACGGTGTCAAAGCTTGCTGTATAACCCACCGTATCCCAATCAGTGCTAGTGCGAACAATTAGTTTATACCGACGACCATCACCCTTTAAGCGCAACTCAAAACCATCATATGCTGAAAGATCCACTGGGGAGGAAAAGTTCTGAAAATAAAAACCAATAACCTTTTTACTTTTTTCATAAGAAAATGGAACCAACGTAAGCTGTGCATTCAGAAGTCCTATTGAACACCCAAAGAAAAGCACATATGTGCACCTGAGAAAGATAGTCAAACCAATATATATCTCGTCAAATGTGATTTCCGGGGAGGTCTGTTATGAGTATGTTTATTAGTTAATGGTTATAACTGGATATAGTTTTAATTCTATCAGATTACTATCCTATCTTTAATATGTTTCCCTTAGCTGCAAATCTGAGGAGTTGAAGCCTACAGTGTCAAATACCAGCCTCTTATCAGATTGTGCCAAAAACAGTCCCTTAACCTTTTATGACTATTACCTAATTCATATTTTCTTACTTTGTTCTTCACCTAAATGAACGCACTTATAATGCTTACAAAATGTCAGACGACAAAATTGCGAAACATGCATGGTGTAAGAACAACAAAAGCTATTCTTGTTTGCATACCTTTGTTCTGATACTAGTAAACCCACCATTGTTTGCCGTTGAAACAATGCCTTGCAAAGACAATGAATTGGATAAGGAAAAGAGAAAAACAGGAACAAGGAGATGATAGAGCCATAATAGAGGCTCATAGTTAAAGGTCATGGGTCTAATGCCAGCACGAAGTATTATAGAGAGAAAATCTAATGAAAGGTTCTCAAAAGAACAAACCTTTGAAAAGCCCTGTTGGTTTACCACTTTCACCACCAGTCCGATCAATCTGAAATGTACTTTCACTAACACCTCCCATTACAACATCATCTAAAGCACCCCAATCAAGTTCTTTTGAAAGCTGATCTGCTTGATGCAAACATGGAATAAAGAAAAAGCAAATAACCATATTTTGTATAAAACCAGAAAAATAAGATTTCACATTTTTCCTAAAGTTTTGATTAGCTGGTTCACCATAGTTGGATTGTCATAAATGGTCGCTAGTAGATCATAGATTTTACACTAACAATATATCACAACTTTAGAAATTGAGATATGCGACAGATGTTACTCAAAAATGAATGTTCTAAATGGAAACTTAAATCCTCATGTAATGAAAAATAATGGAAGTTTGTCCCCTTTGTTTCATTTATAGACAAAGTAAAGCCCTTTGCGTTAAAGATCCCTTCCTCCAATTCATAATTTATAATTATAACCAATTTAGCTTGTCTAAATCGAAAGAAAACACTTTTCTCAGACAGCTTTGCAGTAGGAAGGGTGTTAATTGCAATTTTCAACTAGCAGGACAATTTCAAGAGAGTACCTTCAAATCCAAAAAGCAGTTTCCCTGTTCGTAGTCCGACACTCTCCCTCACAGCATTAATCAAGTTTTTCATTCCAATGTACTCAACCATTTCAGGTGAATCACCTTTTATCTGTTTCATCAAACAAACAAACAAATTCTCAAGTATAACTCCCTCAAAAGAATCTGAAGAGGTACAAGATTGCAATTAGTTTTCTACCTCTGGTTCAAAAAACTTGACTCCCTGAAAGAAATAACATTTGGATGTCAGGGTCCTAAACCTGGAAAAATACTATTTAATATAATCCAATAAAACACTCAATCTTCTCATAGACTAAAAGAAAATTTTGAAACTTAGCCAACTGTTTTATAAACAATAGTTTCATCATTTGGAGAATGCTCGAAATCATACTTGACTGTATTTTGCTCGGTCAGGAGTGTCCCCTTCCTTTGGGCCAATAATGACAGAAGCAGCATTTATGACTTTCCTCACTCCTTTGAAGTTCTGAGCAACCAGTGTGCTCTCCTTTGTAATGTCTCCAACAATCTGCAATTTGAAGGAAAGGGCAAATTAGAAAGCATGGAATGGAAGGATTAAACGATAAACTCTATCAACAATGAAGAAGGATATAATAACATAAGTATAGTTTCAGATCACATGGATCTGCACTACGACAGCACTAAGGCTTTGCTTGGTATGAAGGATGGAAAGGAGTTAGAATGCAAAATTTGTTAATCAAATGGTTAAGATTCATAACCACTTTCTTAATTTGTAGCTTAAGCATTAGATTAACAAATTTTGCATTCTCATTCCTTTCCATCTTTTATGCCAAGCGGAGCGTAAAAGTTAAGCTTGTATGTTTAAGAATCATGATAGATATCGCAAACAAACATATTTCTTTTATGCAATACCTTAGTACCACCACATTATTAAATCAATGACCTAAAACAAAACTATATTGAGGACTTAACATGGTAAGGCAGCTCACCAATTCGATATCGGGACCGAGCATCTTTCTTGCCTTCTCTTCATTCCTAACCTAAATGTAGGCACACATGAAAAGAAAAGGTTAAAAGGGCGAAAGAGAAAAGTGGAAAAAAGAATGAGAAAAACAAGTCAAATCTATACTAAGACAGCCCTCTTGAAGCACTTCAAAAGGCATCCATTCATAAATCATATTTCAAGGGAATGCTAGATAAAGGTGTACAAGGTTTAGGACAAATACCAATGCTTTAACAGGCAACCCTTTCTTCCTTAAGTTGTTAACCACTCGCCTACCTACACCCCCAGTAGCTCCAACTACCAAAACATAGTCAGAAGTTCCCATTTTCTTCTCCGATTCTTCGGGCAATGGACCGGATAATTTCTCAATTATAAATTCAACAATCTTCAGGGAACAGTAAATTGCATATTAGTGTGTGTGCACAAATTTAAGAATCAAGACATCACGATTATAAGAAGGGATGGAAAGTTTGTGCTACCTTAGCAGGAGAAGGTGGTCCATTGAAAAAGTATAAAGTTTTTAAAAATCTCCCCAAATCCCAACCCTGTTTTTCAGCAGATATAGGCCCTTTGTACGTTGCAGAAGATAAATAAGTGGAGCTTCGTTGGTTAAGACGATACATAGGTCTGCCATTAAGTTGAAGAAATGGTTTAGGAAGTTGACAGGAGAGAAGCTGAGGATGCATACAACTCTTAGAAAATTTTCTACCAACATTTGATGAAGAACCCTGCAGTTTTTTCAGTTGATGAAGTTATGAAATCCAAAATGACCCCGTGATTGTATACAAAATGGCAAACACCAAATTAGGCAAAGGAGTTTATAGTTCAAAGCTACTGTATCAAAAATCAAAATCTTCTTACTTACAGTTCCAGAGTGAACATACAGTAATAAACCCAGAAATATTGTAAATGAAAATATATTCAACATATACAAATAGCTCTACAAACAGAACAAATGCATGCAATGATGATAGTTTACTTGCCTGAATACTGAAGATGGAGAAGGGAGATGATGATGATGATGCTGATGATATTGTTGTAGAAAAACAACTTTCCATTACAGTGGGTTGCACAGTTAAAACAAAAAAAAAAAGAATTTACAAGTTGAGACTGGAAGAAGGTTCAAAGATCAAAAGGTTGGCGTTGTGCAAGTGTAGATTGAGAGTTCTGATATTTTAAGCAAAGCAGTTAATATAGACCACACACCCCAACTCTGCAACAGTCGCCTTCAGAAAAACTTGGACTTTCGAAGGTAAAAAAAGCAAAGGGGCTCTATTGGGTTTGAAAGTGGGCTTATAAAGCCAATATGTAGCACCAGCTCCGTGCCTCTCCCCATTCCAGAAAACTGACAAAAAGGGGCAAATTATGATGAAAGAAGGCAGATTGAACCAAGATTATCATACTATTTGTTAATTTATTCTTACAGTTATCTCTAGAAACTCATTATGGCATGAGTTGAGAAAAGCTCCCTTTTAAAATTATATTAAAAAATTAATAGTTTCTATAATTTAATTCAGAGACATTAAATCTCTATAATTTTTTTATTTGAAAATATTAGTTTGTGCGTCAATCTGACAATTAAAAATGTTCATTTGACTGTTATAAAAAAGGGTAAAATAATGTTTTAGCTCTCATTATATATATGGTTAAATTAGCAAAAACCGTCATTAAAAGAATATGCCGATTTTTGTGATATTTATCAGAATAGATCGATTTTAAAGAGTTCTTCAATGGTACGGTTGAATTCTCCATAGGTTTTATATATATAAATATATTTTTTTCTTGACACGTTTTTATCATCTCTCTTCAAAATCGGTCTATTCCAGTAACTATCATAGAAATCAATCTATTCTCTCAATTTTTTTTAAATCGACGTTTTTGACTAATTTAGCTTTTTTTGTGTATTTGGTCCTTACTCTTAAAAAATACATAAAAATTACAAAAAAATATTTTTAAAATTAAAAGTATTTTTCATATTTACAATAAAATAGAATAATGATAATTTTTTTTTGAAAAAATTAAAACTCTTTAAAATTTTTTAAAAATAAAAATCATTTTGATAAAAATCATTTTGATAAAAATCATTTTGATAAAAATCATTTTAAATAATTTAAAAATATAAAAATTTCCAAAAAAATTTAAAAATGTGTAATTTACTCCATGAATGGTAATAAAATTTCTTCAAACTTTGAGTTTTTATTCAATTCATATTAAATCAAATTTGAATAAATTATTTTTTTAAAATTTAAATCAAATTAGTTATATATCAAAAATATTTTTATGTAAATTTAACTATAAAGTGTATAAAATATTAGCACAAAATAATTTTTAAATAATGATACAAAATTTGAATCAATTCATATTAAATTAATTTAGTTTTTTGTTCATAACACACTATACTAAAAGTTTTATATAAAAATGAACCACATTTTAACAACATATAAAGGTAATAAATTAAGTCTTGAGAATTTTATATATTATATTTTGAATTTTTTTTACATAATATATTTATATTTAATTCGAATCAATTTAGAGTTTATATTATCATTTAAAAATTATATTACAGTAATATTTCATATTTCATTTTATTAAATTTAATTAAAAATATTTTTGATATATAAATAGTTTGAATTAAATTTAAAAAATACTTGTTCAAATATAATTTAATATGGATTGATAGTAAATAAAATTGGTGTTTTTATTTGTGTATTTTTGGCCAAATTACGAATAAGATACTCCTAAATTCATATTTTTCTTATCAGGTACACAAAAAGAATGTCACAATTTAAAAGCAAGCAAAATGAGACTTATATTGAAGCAAAAAGTGAAGAGATGGGTCAAATTGAAAGATGTGAAAGAGTTTGGCAATTGAAGTGAAAATATTTTGTTGTTGAAATTGTCCATAGTCAAAAATCAGATTTTATTTATTTTCTTTGATTTTATTTTGTTTATATTTTTTTATTTTAGTAAGTGAGAATTTTTTTAGGGATAGCCTGTACTAAATATAGCATTAAATTTGTGTATAAATAAGCTAGCTAGGGACACAATTGAAACATACTTGATTTGGATTGAAATTTAAAGCAAGTATTCTTTTTTTTTTTTTTTTATTCTTTCCAATCGTCTGTAGCTTCTGCCATTTTCAACTCTTTTCTTTTTCTTTTAAACAATTTGTTTAATTTCTTTCTTGACCCTTTTCCTTTCCGTCTTCCATAATTTCACTAAATTCATCATCCTAAACCCATCAAGCATGATTAAATTTATGCTTCACTAAATTTTCAACTTGGCTTTAGGCTGGTGTTCTTTCCATTCAAGAATCGTGAGAAATAAATCTGCATTAAAAAAATTTTGTACGATATTCACCATTTTTCCAGAATATTGGGATAATACAAATTCGTCCCTTAAAGTTAACTCGCTTTTAACACAAAGTGCACGTTTGGTTGGAGTCGTCTTGGCATATAGTTGGGAAGACGAGTAGGTCGTGTTGTATTCAGATTCCCGCGAACAAATTGGCGTATCCTAGCGAGGTTATACAAGTGAGATTTTCGTCAAGAGAGATAATGATCAGATTTAAACGTCTCCTGTTGTTGAGATCGTTATTACGAGTTGGATTCTTCAGAACACAAGGCTATCGAGGTCTTGATTTGAAAACGCATATATTGTGGTTAGACAATCGATAAGGGTTGGTTTGCAGATTGTACTGAAACTAACTATAAAAGGAAGAATTGGCTATTAGGATGTTCTTAACTGCTACAACCAACTTATTGTTTGGAGGATAAAACACATTTTTAATGATCGGATCAAAAACTGGAGTTCATCGAGACTAAGACTAAGGCTTTATTATTCTAATTACAAAATTCACATATATTTTCCTATTTTTATTTTATTTTTCGATTTATAAAATTGTTTATTTATGTTGTCTCATTTATTTAATTTCTAAACATTTTCAACTCCCCTAATTTATTTTATTTGTTTTCAGCAAGTCTGTTTCGAGTCGTGGGCACGGCACAACCACTGACATGACAAATTATGTTCAAAAGAAAAACACGAAAGTTGATCACAATAACTAATCCCTGTGGAATCGACCCTACTACTCTATATTGTTATTTCGTATTATTTTATCATAAGAATATTTATTTGATGGTTTCGACGCCCATCATGGATTGAATGAATAGATCAAACTTTAGAGAGACCTACCGCTAAAGCTATTCATGGGTGATGCAAGGACAAGGCTCAATTTTTTAAAAAAATTCAGCTTTAAAAAATTTGATTTTTTTTATATTTTTAATAGTTTTAAAATGATTCTTTAAAATTTTTTTAATTTTAAAGAGTTTTTATTTTTCATACTTTTTGAATTTCTTTTAAAAAATTATAAAATGATTTTTTTATATTTTTTATATAGTTTTAAAGAATAAGGATTAATTTAACAAAACTTGTAAATATTGAAGATTAAATAAATTGTTTTACTATTTTTCAACTGTTACATGAATAACTTTAACGATAGAAACCAAGATTTTTAAATAAAAAATTACCATAAAAACTAAAATTTAAATTTGAAAAAAGTAGAGGGATTTCTAGCGTAATTAAACTATACATAGGATATTCTATTTAAAAGATAGGCAGCCCATTCAGATTGGTTAGACCAATTTTCGTATTTTTATGAGCCGTTACTACTCATATACAAGTTATTGGGTCCAGCCTTTTTTTCTTTCTTGCGCTATCTCTATTAATAATTGTTTAAATAAAATAAGTGTTATATTTTTAAAAAAATATCGATTAATACTTAAAAAAAATTCCATTTTTAGTAAAAATTTATTTTTGGTGGTTTCAACAACTGTATATAAGTGTAAATTATATGTTTATTAGAATTAAAAAAGTTTTTGACTAGATAATCTATCACATCATGGTTTCTTTAAGAGTTTAATAATAATAAATGAAAAAGCGATCAAAACATTCCAAATCGATAACATTAATAATCATTTTATAACTTTATTTATTGAAGGTGCCACGTAATTTTTTTAACGTTGATAAGTTTTGGGTAAATCGTGTATGAAGTAACAGTTTAGCTATCATTTTGGAAGAAAAAAAAATTAAATATTAAAATGAGAGAAAAAGATATAGTTAAAGAGCAAAATTGATATATAAATAAAATAATGATTGGAATTTCATGTATAGAATTTTTATGTGAAAGAAGTCAAATACCTTTCGTCTACATAAGAATGTCTCCATTCCTAGTAACTTTTCCCATTTAGTTCATTAGAGGTACTACATAATTCATCACTTCACATTTATAGTAGTTTTATATATTAAAAAGAAAATTATGAAGTGTTTTAGTTGCTAAGGATTGTCAAGTCACATAATCTCATTCACCTTTTAGATCCTAGCTCCGTTGAGTTATAAAAAGAGAATAAAATTTTAACACTAACGCGAGTAACACAACTCGAATCTAAAAATTCTCTAATTGTTGTTGCTTTCTAATCGTTAATTTAAGACTAAGGTCAATTATAAAAAAAATCGAATTAAAATTAAAAACAATAGGACTTTCTTTGCACTTTGTTTGTTTGCTTATTTGTTTTGAATGTAAGGTTGTTAGTGAAAAAAATTAAATGATTTTTTTTTAAAAAAAATAAGCCCTCAACAAAATTTAGCTAGGTTGTTTTATTTTTTTGAAAAAATTGAATGTAAGGTTGTTTTATTTTTGAACTAATTTTTCATCTTTAAAAACTTAATTGAATGTCAAATTTTATTAAGGATTTAATTGATTTTTTTTATTTTTCAGTGAGAGATAATGCATAAAATAATAAAGTTGATTCTTCAAAAGACATATCAATATAAAAAAGGTTAGGGAATATGACTATATCTGTATATGTTTTAAAATTCTAAATTTGTTGAAGCTAGGTTGAACTTTTCTTGCATGACCTAAGTCACGGAACAATGACTTTATAACACGAATAAAGGGTAAAAACTTGTTGAGATTTAGATTCATATGAATTTCCATTACTGGTAATCCAGCAAACAACAGGCAGCTTCTTCTGGCTTACTTGCCAAACAACCATCATTATTACAAGGCAAAACCCACATTATTGTTCTTTAGTCTTATCTATTTTGGCCTTTCTTCAGATTTTCATTTGTTTTTGCGTCTGCACTCAAAACATTTCCTTTTTCTGATGCTCCTCAAACTTGTAACATGGGACTTTGCTGTCCACCTATCGTTCCTTGTTATTAAATTTTACTTGATGAATGGCTTTCTTAAAAAAGAATTAGTTTGGCTTTGTTCCACTAGGGTTGCTTTGCTTGCATATATATCTAGTCTGTAAATGAACCGAGCTTGAACAAATTTACCTCTGTTCATGTTCGTTAAAAATTTTAAAATTTTTGTTTGTGTTCTAAAAATTATGTGTGTTTATGTTCATTCATTAAAATTAAATGGATATGTTCATAAACATTAAACGAATGGAATGAATATATTCACAAACAAAAACCAAATTGTTGATTTCAAAACCTCAAAACATTGGATTTTTACATAACAAAAAAAACTTGCATTTTTGCAAAGAGTGGAACCATAACAGCCTATGTGAAAATGGGTTTATCTTTGTTGACAGCAGCACCACTAAGAAGCAAGGGCATATGATGGAGGTGCAAGAGAGCACTTAAAAGACAATTTCTATTATATTGAACATTCAACAAGTTTTTTGTGACGTAAAAGATCTGCAGTTTTCCAATTTTAACATTGCGTAAGGCCATGTATATGTAGATCTTAATCTTATTCTTTTCCTTCACGATTTTGACTCTTGGGGAGTTTGATCTGCCAATTACAGCTTCAATTTCTATTAATCTGTTCCTTGGCTAAAACTAGCTTCCATTTGGTGGTGGCTACAACATTTGTTAGATAACAGTCACAGTCTAACAGAGGAGCAATGGATGATAGGACATGGACCAATGGAGGAGTTTTAACTGTTGTCATATAATTAATTATTGTGATAATTATATGTGGCTTAAGAAGCTTAGTGCACTTGTTTCAAAGAAAGTCCAATTGTGGGACAAGCCTCTAGGCCAAAATCACATGTTATTGACTATTACCCAAACACTACTATTTTTCCCCTTTTAGATGTCATACAAGATTACTACAATTGAAACTCCTGTTTATTTTATTATTATTACCTTATCTCCTTAAATAAACTAAATAATAAAAAACTATTAGTAGGTCAAAAACTTTGGAAAAAGCCTTAGTCAAAATTGGTGCATACTTGTTCAGTTAGGCATCATGCCATACACTCACTAGCACCTCGAAGAGGATATGCATGTCACAGTTATTGCTTCAATTTAAGAGTATTAATTTAAGACTTTGTTTAATAAAGTAGAAATAAAATTAGATAAATAAAAAATTAAGGGTAAAAAATAAACAAGTTAAAATATAAAATTTCTTTTAATATGTGTTGGATAGGAAAGATGGAAAAATAGAAATAAAAAATAATTTATATATATATCTCATTCCCCTCTTATAATTCTGATTTTGAAGGGTTGGTTTTTATGCATTAAGATAGAAAATGATCGTCTCTCATATTTTTTTCTCCCAATATTTTTCCCTCCCTAGCACACTCAAATATTTTTGTTTTCCACTTTTCCTCTCCCTCTGTCCTTCCTTTCACGTTTTCACTCAACCAAACACATCTTAAGAGGGCATTTGATATGATAGAAAATGATAACTTTCCTCGGAATTTATTTAGTATGACAATGATTCCTGAGTTTGAAATGCTAAAAACTATTAACTTTTCTGGAAATATAACTTTTCTTTAGGAGTTACTTTCCTTCAACCATGAGAATCTTATTTATGTAATTATTGGTAAGAAAGTAACTTTTCTATGTGTAGCTACCTTAAGTTGTTTGTTTGCTTAAAATGAGAATTGTAGTGGAACTGTTAGACTACAGTAGCCACTACGCTTGGCACTGCTAAAACCGTGCAAACAAAAACGCAGAACATAATGATTTGTTTACGCAATTCGGTTTCCTTACGTTTGCGGAACCTAGCTCAATGAGTAATTCCACTATTTTAATCTACAATACAACAAGTGATTCACACTCTATCACTCCTCAACTATAGAACTCTCACAATTGTAATTAAAGACTAAAACACTCACCTCTAAATCCTCCCCTGAGATCTTGGGCGGTAAACACTCAACAATGTTTATAGTATCAGCTCTCACAAGATAGTTCCACAATGAACATATTAGAAGACACTCAAATATGTAGACACTCAATTAGCTCTCATTCAAAACCTATACAAGCCTCCAAGGATATATTGTTTTTGACTTGCTAATATAGAATCTAAATGAATACAAAGCAACTCCTTGCAAATAGCTATTACATCAATGACAATCAAAATAAAATCACTCGATGATATGCTCTCCAAAATCACCAGCACTATCTTGATCACATCTCCACAATGCAAGGAGTTAATTGATTCACACAAATCTAATCCAATCTTCAAATGCCAGTTTTCATAGGTGGATCACAAATATCTTTAATAAGACAACACATAACCAGGTCCAAATTTTTTTTTCATTAAATTGTCAAATCAAATAAGACAAGTTTTTAACCATCTCATTGGCAATCTGTAGTTGACACTTCCGAGTGTCACTTAACAACTCTCAACTCATTTTGCCTTAACACTACGTAATCGGAAAGTTAAATTTTATCTTATTTATTTTCATTATGCAATACTTCATCACCAAAAAAATAATAAAATTATTTAATTTTAAAATTATTTTAAATACTATTGAATTAAATTTTAATTTAATACATATGAAACATTTAAATTTTATTTCCAATTTAATAATATATTAATGAGATAAATATATTAATTATTTTCATTTAAAATATATAAATAACATTAAAATAAATAGATTAAATTACTTGTTTGTTGTTTTTTTATAGTAATTACTTGTTTGTTAATAATAAACTAACTTTTGTAAATAATAAATATCACTGAAAAATGTTAAAATTAATTAAATTTATATTTTATTTAATAGAAATAATTTTGAAATTTACTGTCACATTCATAGTAAAGTGTTATCAAATGTAATTTGCTTCCGATTTTAATTAGTATTTTCCCAATATACCAAGTGTTGTAACGTTGCATTTTCGATAATCACATTTTTAACAATCACATTTTTACGAATCATATTTCATTGAAATTTTATAAAAGGTGAAATATTATAAAATTAAAAATATTAAAATTAAAATATTTAGTTACCAAAGTGTTGTGAGTTTTGCAATCTCAGAAGAAAAATTAAAATATTTTAAGTATTGTGAAAATAAAAATAAACAAGTAAAAAGACATAACCTAAGTAAAGATAATTTAAAACATTTTAAAAAAAGGGATGTGACGAAATTTTTGGCCTTAAGTGCAAAGTCAATTTCGAGATCAGAATTGATCACAAATTATAATTGTTTCATTGCTCAATGATAAGCCGATTAAAACAGTAAAAGAACAATTTCAAAATCACCAATCTTTTCTTAATTTGTAAACTAATTACGAGAACAACTTAACTATTAATCCTTACCAATCGAAACATTAAGAGACCCTCCTATGAATTTAATTCGCTAATAGTCTTATAGATTAGAATAATACAAAATAAAAATATTTAAACTGACCCTCTAAAGAGATAATACAAAATAAAAATATTTAATACAATGAATATCTTAAAAATAAATTAAAATATAACATTTACCCTAAATAATTAAGGTTAATATTTAGTATACTGACAGTATAGTTTTTTTTTTTTATTTCATAAGCAGTCTTAAAAAATTGTTATGTATGAACCTCATGTGTTGGCTTAATGGTCAAAGGTGTTCATTGCCCCAGTGTGATCTGTGTTCGAGTCGTGTTATCGTTAGGGCTTTACCCTTCCCTTATAAATTCATCAAAAAAAATTGTTATGCATTTTTTAAAATTTTTTAATATTTTACTATACTCGACACTTGTCAACTTCTTAACTCTATTTATGAAATCTAAAAATTTCACTAATAATATCCGAATATTATTTTAATAACTAAATCACCTAATAATAATAAAATATAGAGAGAAGTCTCATACAAAATAACTACACAATTAGAAGTAATATTAAACTAAAAGTCTTTCTTTTTGCTGCTTATTTATGTTTCTTGCATCAACCACTTGCACTCCACCTTATATAGAGTTTTTTTTTTCATGCAAATTCCACGAATTTTGCTCAATTTCTAATATCTTTTTGACACAATTTGTCCTTATTAAAATACTATCAAAATTAATAATAATCAAACTACTAGAATTAATAACCAAAATAATGTTGTTTATAAGGGGAGGTCAGAAATTTTTTTAGGGGTTAAAATTAAATTATAATTTTTACGATATTAAATTTTCAATTTCATTATTTAATAGATTAAATCAAATTTTTATCATTTTTAAAAGGAGTCAAAGTGTAATTTTATCTTTATTAATTTAAAATTTTAAAAATTTTAAAAAATTTAAATGAAAAAATTTTCCATTTTAAAAAGCTGGAGCCCCTGTCAGCACCGTAACTATGCCCCTCGTTGTGTATACCGATCTCACAACGTTTACTCTTAGATTTTCGGAAACTAACACCTTATATCTATTAATCTTTACAATAATTCATGTTAAAAATGTAATATTAATTGGTCAATTTGGTAAAAAAAAATTGAAAATTGACTTAATCGATGATCGAAAGAAAATCAATAAAAATAAACTTTGAATTCATAATCTAAAATAATAATAAAAAAAAATATGGTGTGATTAATTGAATTGAGTAACTATGAGCAGCTTGTTATAGTCGGACTCTTTTTTTTTTTTTTTGGTAGAAGTTATAGTCGGACTTTAACTCAGTCATGATACCAAAGTTTAAGAATATTGTAACCACTCATTTCATTTAATATTTGCTAACAAGCAATGATTAAAAAATTCCATTTCTTTGAGATCTTTCTTGATCATATCAATGATATTTTAAAAAAAGAGAGGAATTTCAAAGATTGAAGATTCAAGTCATGACATGTCAAAATCAAACACTTATAGTGCTGCACTACTTTGATTGAGCTGCTTCCATGAAACCCAAAGCCTAACCTGGGTCAAAACATTTTCAGATTTAGGTGAACTGTTTGGACCAAAAATTAAGAGTTGGCGGTGGTGAATGAAATTGCCCAAACAATTGCCCGGCGGCTATTCTCACTCCCCTATGCCTAACTCTTCTTAAACACCCATTTTCAGTATCCAAATTCACTGGTAAACACTATTTAACATGCATATATAATTTAATGAAAATGACTGAAATTTTAAATTCAAATTTCCATATCTTGGTAGTTTGACTTGGCTTCTCTCCCTCGGCTCCCACCTTCTAACTTGTCTTCCACGCTCTCACTTTCTCTGCCTTGCCTCTTCTCTATATATTTGTATTCCAAGCACTTTGTTCAAGGCATCAAAACCATTACATTAAGATTTTTGTCTCAACCCGTTTTCTTTTCTTACCTAACTTCACCATCAAACCCCACATTTCATTTCTTTATCTGCAATTGTTTTACACAAATTCATGGCTGGTTTTAGTTCTTTGGTTCTTATTTTGTTGGTGGTCTTTGCAGCTTCATCCGTGCCACAAATGGAAAGCAGGAAGCTACCGATGATCACTGCGGAAAGCAATGGGAATCTTCCTCCATTGTTTGCAAGCTTGGTGCTCAATGCCTTTCCCAAGGGTACAGTGCCATCTGCTTCGGCTCTCAGCAAGAAGGGCCACTCCACGACACTCGGTAACGAGAAGCTTTTTGCTCGTCACCTTTCCGGTATTGATCGGATTCTTCAGTCGGTTCCAAGCCCTGGCGCTGGCCATTAGTTCCTCATTTTTTTTTTTTGTAATTAATGCCTTGTAATATTATTATTTTGACTACTTTTTCTTTTTATTCTTTCTGATTAGGTTCAGACTTTCATTGTACACATATTTAGAAGTGGTTAGTCTCTCAATAAGGCTTTACATAGTTCTTTCTTTCAAATTATATCTATCCATTGGGATTGAATTTGTTATATTCCTTTGATTAATGTCATTGCCATTGATTTTGTAAATACGAGTGTCGCAATTCTTCTTATTAATTAGCTCTTACATTTTCCTGTCTCTGTTTTTTCTTTCATCTCATCGAAATACAGTTAGTTCCATGAACAACAATGGAAAGGCCGCCATACTTGTTAGCAAATCATCTAATATTTATAAATAAGTTTAAAAATTTAAAACGAAGAAAAGTTACAACCTAGTATTATCTTTGTTAGTTTGCTATTGAATCATTAGGCAAAAAGTATGGCATTAAATAAGATAAGATACAAATACGTTGTTAATGTTAGTGCAAATATGGTAAAAAACGATCTCACTTAAAACTCAATTTTTTAGACAAAATCTTTCTACAATGTAATTCAATAGCACAATTTATCATTAAATTATTCCCTGAACTACTTAGTTAATCACCCAACTTTTTGAGCGTTTTCATTTTGATCACCTAAAATGAAATATTGACAATTTCATCACCCAACTTTTAAGACGCTTTCATTTTAGTCACTCAAGCATAAATCTCTAACGGTGGTTGATTGTACATGCCACATCTTGTTTAAATTTTCATTTTGGTCACCCAACTTCTAAGTTTCTTTCATTTTGGTTACTCAAAAAAATTATTTTTAAAGTATTTATCGGGATAAAAAAAATAAGGATTAAAGTGAAAAAACGGCAGAAACTAAAATGATACATTAAAAATTATCAACTTGTACTTTTTTATCCCATTACCGATGTTAGCAAAAAGAACGTTGCTAAGAGCAAAAACAACACAATGAAATTGGTGCCTAAGTTGGTAGTCACTTTTCCAAGCACCAAATGAAAAAACAGAAAACACAGAGAACATAATAACATGATTACTCATTTTAGTTTCTCTACATCTATGGAGCATATCTTATTGATAAATATTCATTCTCTTCAACAATTACAAAGTGAATCGACTCAATCACACACGTCGTGATCGTTTCCCTCACCTTCGCATTTTGAAGATACAATACTCTCACCATTGTAAACACCCCTTGTGACCATGACAAGTAAAACCACAACATGTTTTACTTTTAAAATAGCACTCTTACAAAAGTATTCTCTCAAGAACTGATTAAGTGCCTAACTCTCAATACATTTTTCTAGGCAAGCCTCTCAAATATATAAACATTGATTTCGAGACTTGCATACAATAGAAAATCTAATACAATCCCAAAAAAATAGTAATATCATAAAAGTCATACAATATAATAAGAACATATGAAATAAATATGGACTCTGTGGTAGCTTATTAGCAGAATCACAATTCAATCCAAAGTCCATAACTCGCTAGATACCAACCACATAATCATCATAGCTCAAATGTATGATTCAATAAATTGTCAACACCTTTATATGGAAATATTCTCTAAATGGATTTGCTGGGTAGGGAAGTAGGACTCCCTCTAACACTAACTTGTCAGTTTTATATTTTTCACCAGTCGAAAATTCGAAGTTTCCTTTTTTTTCAAAAATAAAATTTTAAATTTCAATACATTAAAATCAATTAAATAAATGGTTGAAATTTCTTTATCCCTTGATAATGTCAATTGATTTGTTATTATAATATTGAAATTAATTAATTTAAACTCCTTTTAAATTTTAATATTTTATTTTAAATACTCAAATAACTCATATTTAATAATTTTTACAAAACTTATTTTTTCATTATATAATCTTGAGTCCTCCCAATTAAGCTAAAAGAAAATAAAAAGCCATGCAATTAAGTAACTTAATTGCTAGTTGTTTAATCTTGAATTAATTTTTTACCTTGATCAATATTTTTTAAAAAAAAAATTTTTTGGGTGACAAAAATTAAAGAATAAATATGATATGACGTATACATCAAGGTCCAAAGCTAAAAAAGATTCATTTTTTTTTCAATTTTTATGGGGTTAAAAAAAATTAACTTTTAAAGAGTCCAAAATTTTGTTTACCAACTTTTAAGGGGCCTAAAAAAAATTTCTCCAACTTTTAAGGGATCCAAAACTCCAATTTATTATTTTGTCTAGGGCCCCAAAAATGTCAAGAACAAACCTGATATACATCAACCACAGTTAGAGATTAAACGCTTGAGTGACTAAAATATAAGTACCTTAAAAATTAGGTAACGAAATTACAAGTATTTCATTCTCTACATCTATGGAGCTTATATTATTGGGAAATATTCATTCTCTTCAACAATTTCAAAGTAAACCGATTCAATCACACACGCCGTGATCGTTTCCCTCACCTTTGCACTTTGAAGAGACAGTACTCTCACCACAGTAAACACCCCTTGTGATCATAACAAGTAAAACTACATGTTTTACTTTTAAAATAGCACTTTTACAAAAATATTCTCTCAAGAATTAATTAAGTGCCTAACTCTCAATACATTTTCCTAGGAAGCCTCTCAAATATATAAACATTAATTTCGAGACTTGCGTACAATAGGAGATCTAATACAATTCCAATAAAATAGTCATATCATAAGAGTCATATAATATAATAATAACATATGAAATAAATATGGAATATGTGGTAACTTATTAGCAAAATCACAATTCAATCCAAAGTCCATAATTCGCTAGATACCAACCACATAATCATCATAGCCCAAATGCATGATTCTGTTGATATGATTCCTATTTCAAGTCAAATTTGAGAAATAATCTTTCAATTAAACTCTATTTAATTGTTTCAAATAAACTCTGTTTATTTGTTTGAGTCAAACTCTTATTAGTCTAGATTATTTTATTATTATTTGACCAAAGAATTTAACCTATAAATAAGCTCTTTTACACTCATTAGAAATACTTATGAAAATTGAGAACTCCTAACACTTTTAGAGATTTTAATGTTTACATTTTGAGGGTTCTTTATTTTTGGGTTTTGGGGTTTAGTTTTTATCTCCATCTTTTGTACTCTTCATTTTTTTGCCATTATAGTAAAATTATCTTTGTCCGTGGTTTTTTATCCTCTTCGGAAGAGTTTTTCCACGTTAAATTTGTGTGTTCAATTTCTTAATTTCTTCCGCTATTTTTAACTTGTTCGTTACTTAATCAGGTCGATCCCTAACAAGTGGTATTAGAGCTAATTCGATTTTCGCAGATCAACCCGTTTAAAGATGGTAACAACAAGGTTTGATATTGAGAAGTTTGATGGTGTCACAAATTTTAATCTGTGACAAATTCGGATGATGGTAATTCTAGTTCAGGCCGGCTTGAAAAAGGTCGTCATTGGGAAAAAGCCCAATAATCTAGATCAGTCAGAATGGGAAGAGCTTGATGAAAAGGCCCTATCTGCAATCTAGTTGTGCCTCACGAATAGGGTATTGTAAGAGGTATTGATGGAGAAGACCCTATCCGTCTTGTGAAAAAGGCTAGAAACTCTTTATGCGACTAAATTTCTAGCTAACCATTTAATGCTGAAATAACGTCTATTTACGTTTCGTATGAACGAATGTGAGCTTCTTAGAGATCACATCAGTCAATTCATTACTCATTTGAATGATTTAAATAATGTTGAGGTTCAGATTGACGATGAGGATTAGGCTATGCTATTGTTGTGCTTTTTACTCCCTTCATACAAGTCTTTTAGGGAGACCTTGATTTATGGTAGAGACAAACTCTCGTTTGAGGATGTGAAGGGTCATTTTTTGAGTAAAGATAAACTCGACAATGAGTTTGGTTCTGATAGCAAGGTAGATAAGCAAGCTTCTATTTTGGTAGCATCAAAGAAGCGAGACAAAAGGTGTCGCTAATGTAAGAAATTAGGTCACGTCAAAGCATTGTTACAAACTGCGAAATAAAAGGGTTGCTGAGAGTAACAAGGAAGATTTAGCTGGTGCTAATTTGGCCGATGAAAGTGGTGATGATTTCTTGTTAGTGTCAATGAGCTAAAGCTCCGAGCTTACGTCTGAATAGATCCTATATTCAAGATGTTCTTTCCACATGTGTCCCAACAGAGAATGGTTCTCCACATACAGTTCGCTTGAAGGTGGAGTTGTACATATGGGAAACGATTCATCCAGTAAGGTAATCGGTTTGGCACTGTTAAAATTAGGATGCAAGATGGTACGATTAGGACACTATCAGATGTTAGGTTTGCATCTGATTTACGAAAGAATCTCATCTCCTTAAGTATTTTAGACTCAAAAGGTTGCAGAATCAACATCTAGTCGAGCTGCATTAAGGTGTCTCGTGGGACTCTTGTTTTGTTAAAAGGTAAAAAGATCGACAGTCTTTATATTCTGGAAGGTTTTACAGTGACTGGTGAAATAGGACGTCCCTCGTACGTTACCGAGTTGAAGTCAACTCGTTTGGAGCGGAGGCAACTTGGTCATAGGAGGGAAAAAGGTATGACTGTTTCGTTGAAGAGAGGTTCTCTTTTGAATGCAGGTTTTGAAAAGTTAGGGCACTATATTCGAGAAAATCATATCCAGGTTAGTTTTGATTTGGAAGTGCACAAGTTGAAGGTTGGAAGACTTCCAGCTTCTAAGCACAGATTCGACTTAGTTTATTCCCTGCATAGTTCAAGATAGGCCCGTGATTGGCTTTGGCAAAGATGGCATTGTGGAAATACGAGTCAAGGTAGATATTTGTTGAATTATGACTCATATTTCAAGTCAAATTTGAGAAATAATCTTTCAGTTAAACTCTGTTTAATTGTTTCAAATAAACTTTGTTTATTTGTTTGAGTCAAACTCTTATTAGTCTAGATTATTTTATTATTATTTGACCTAGAAATTTATTCTATAAATAGGCTCTTTTACACTCATTAGATATACCCATTAAAGTTGAAAACTCCTAACACTTTTGGAGAATTTAGTGTTTACGTTTTGAGGGTTCTTTATTTTCAGGGTTTAGTTTTTATCTCCATCTTTTGTACTCTTCATTTTTTTGCCGTTATAGTAAAATTATCTTTGCCCATGGTTTTCTATCCTCTTCGGAGGAGTTTTTCCATGTTAAATTTGTATGTTCAATTTCTCAATTTCTTCCGCTATTTTTAACTTGTTCGTTACTTAATCGAGTCGATCCCCAACTTATTCATTAAATTGCCAACGCCTTTATATGGAAGTTTTCTCTAAATAGATTTGCTGGGTAGCGAAGTGGGTAGAGGTGAGCAAAATCAGATTCGATTCGAAAAACTCGATAAAAAAATCAAATTTGAATTAAATAGTTCAAGTTATTTGAGTTAATCGAGTTATTCGGATCAACTCGAATAAAAAATTAAGTTTTTCGGTTTAACTCGGATACAAATTACAAAATTCGAGTTATCCGAAAATCCGAATAAGAAAAGGCAAAACTATGTCGTTTTGAGAAATGTTTACTCTTTCTAAAGTTGAAAGTCAAATCATTAAGTTAAAAGGTAAAATTATATCATTTTGATAAATGTTTACCCATTAACCATTATATTATTTATGTAGTTAAATAATCTTGTACTTCGTTTACTAGTTAAATAATCAGTCAATGGAAACGCAACATTGAGTATAAATAATAGGATTCGTTAACTGGACTCAACTCGATTCGAAATTTTTTGACTCGATTTGATTCGATTCGAAAAAATTTCAAATTGAGTTTGGTTGCAAAAATAGGATTCGTTAACTCGACTAACTCAAAATTTTTTTACTCGATTCGACTCGACTCGATCGAATACTCACCCCTAGAAGTGGGCATTCCCTCTAACACTAACTTGTCGGTTTTATATTTTTCACCAGTCGGAAATTCTAAGTTTCCTTTTTTTTTCAAAAATAAAAGTTTAAATTTCAATACATCAAAAACAATTAAATAAATAGTTGAAATTTCTTTATCCCTTAATAATGTCAATTGATTTGTTACTATAATATTGAAATTAATTAAATTAATTAATTTAATCTCCTTTTAAATTTTAATATTTTATTTTAAATTTTTATATGATTTTTAACGAAATCAACTCAAATAACTCATATTTAATAATTTTTACAAAACTTACTTTTTTATTATATAATCTTGAGTCCTCCCAGTTAAGCTAAAAGAAAATAAAAATCCATGTAATTGAGTAAATTAATTGCTAGTTCTTTAATCTTAGAATTATTTTTTTTACCTTGATCAATATTTTAAAAAAAATTCTTTTTGGGTGACAAAAATTAAAGAATAAATATGATATGGTATATACACCAATCCTGATATTGGAGGTTGTTTGGAAATACGGTCGCCCAGGGCCCAAGGTTGAAAGGGGTCCAAATATTTTTTTTTTCAATTTTTAAGGGGTTCAAAAAAAATTCAGCTTTTAAGGGGCCCAAAATTTTTTTACCAATTTTTAAGGGGCCTAAAAAAATTTCTTCAACTTTTAAAGGATTCAAAACTCCAATTTATTATTTTGTCTAGGGCTCCAAAAATATTAAGAACGGGCCTGATATACATCAACCACAATTAGAGATTAAACGCTTTAGTGACTAAAATAAAAATGACTTAAAAATTGAGTGACAAAATTACAAATATTTTATATTTAAAGTATTTCATTTGAGTGACCAAAATAAAAATACCTAAAAGTAGTACAATATTCAATAAACAGAAGCTTTACCACTCATGGGTGTCAACTTCTCTCCTTAAAAATATCTCACTCCTTTTCTTTTTTCCACTGAAAATCCTCTCAAACTCCCCAAAAACAATTTTTATTTTCTACTTTTCTAGGAAAAAATGGCTAACTATGTCGTTAATATGGTAAATTTTCAAACTCTTTTTCTTTATAAATTTTGTTTATATTTACAGAAATGTTTTTAATAGTTTGCAAAACTAAATATTAAAATTTATGATATTTTGAACAACAACAAAAAATCAAGTTGTATGTGGAATTTATAATATACATATCATAGACCACTTGAAGAGTGCTAGTTTGTATGTGACATTTATAATGATAAAGTTCAAAAAGATATTAGAGTTTCCTTTTGTCTTTTTTGAAAGATGGAGGCTAAAAGCACATGTAACGACCTGATTTTTAGTGATACCGAAAATTATAGGTTTGAGATCTCATTTCCGTAAACCAAATCTATAAATATTTTTATTCTTGTACTACAAATTTATAGTGAATTGCTCTCTAACAACGTCCTACAACTGTAGGAAGTTTCTGAACTAAATAATCAACTTTATGTAATCTCAAATTTTTACTGTTATAGTTAATAAGGCCAATTGCAACTAGACATGCAATTAGAAAGTAAATCAATGAACTTTCATAAATTTAATTCACTAAATTAAAGAAATTCATATTTTCTTAATAGATTTGTTAATTATTAATATATTTTTTTTGATAAATAAAAACAGCTAAAAGCGATTACAAATTAAACAAAAACTAACTTATAGCTTTAATTCTGTCTTCATCAAGTAAATGAATAACTGACGATGGTGGCGTGTGAAAAACTCGAAGTAACCCATATGAAGGCATAGAAACTTTTGCCATAAGGTCTGCAACTCTATTCAAAGATCGTGAAATTTGACAAAAACGAACTTTCCAATTCTGACGGATTAACTGATGTAACATACGTACCTCCACAATATTACTATGAGCTCCACCTCCTGAAGAAATTAAGTGAACAAGTAACATATTGTCACTCTCCGCTTCAACTTTCTGAAAGCTCTTATTCTATGCTAGAAGCAAGCCCTCCAATAAAACTCTCTCTTCCACCTTGAAGACTGAAGCATTACAAAAACTCAAATTGTAACCCCATAACCAATCAGCTTTGTCATCCCTTAAAACCCCACCAATGGACGCCCTATCCATAAATACCGCTCCATCAGAATTAAGTTTTACCCACCCTTGACGAGGATGTTGCCATGTCATAAGATTACTACTAGAAGACACAAGAGATACCTTGGGAGCCAGATTATGATAACTTCGTGCTCATGCATATCCTTTTTCAAGTGTATTAATATTAATATTTGACTATTTTATAACTAAAAAAATAATATATATACATGTATGTTTATTTGTTGTTTGTTTGATAGTTATTCATGAACATTATTCATTTAACTTAAATGAACAAATATAAATACACATAATTTTAAATAAACAAACATAAATATACTTCTTTTTTGGTGAATTATAAGAGTCGGACAAAGCCTTAACAGCAACACGACTAACGCGACTCAAAGCATCAGGCCAACACACGGAGTTCACATAAATATACATTTTAAAATTATTAACGAACATAAACTAAATACAAATAAATTTAAAAATAAACAAACAAACATAAATAAAAATCCATTTATTCAAACTTGGTTCATTATGAGCACTACTCATTAAACATTGTTTTTGCTTTAAAAAGTAAGATTTGACTTTAAATGCTCAAAAAAAGCTTAAAATGTTATACATTATTATTATTTTTTTAGGATAAACCTAGGGGATGAAAAACAAACTAAGTATTAGCTACACCATATGATTAGCTGGAACAAAAGGTCCACCTGCTGTAAGGGCAGCACTTCACGAGGAGGCTCATCGAAAAAAGAAAGCTGCCCCATGTTATACATTAATTTTAATTTAATGTATTTGCCCACATCAATTTTTATTATACAATTTTTCGTTAAATTATATGTAAATAGTTGAGATAATATTTTATTAGATAAAAAAAAAATTTAATTATTTTCCTAAGGAAAATAAAAAACCCTTTCATGTAAACTTTTTTTGACAAAATACAAAAAATTTGGGCAGAATATTTGCCAACCAAACTATTTTTGAGATAGATGAAGATGAGTGGGGGCAAATCCAAGCCCTCATCTCTCCTCTTTTTGACTTTTCCCCCCACATTCAGCCGAAGGCCTGAAATTAGAGTTGGAAGGAGCAGCTTGCATGTGAACAGACAGCCTACTTTAGGGTTTGGATTTTCCACGAAAGGATTTCCAAGATATTGATGTTTACTGTTACGGAATTCACTAGGCTCAATGTATGTAGACAATTCCTTTTTACGTAGAAGGAACCCATATTGAGAGCTATTGTTACGTTTGATATTTTCTGAGTTTTTTTCTTTTCATTTTGTTGAAATAAATACAAATCTAAAACGTGTGCACAATCTAATATATATATATATATATATATATATATATGATTTTGTTTAGCTATTTATATCTTCCACCTAATTCTCCATACATGCACCTTCCAATTTCCATTGAGCACTGATTAAAGAATATTTTCTTATTATCAATTTACAATTTAATCAAGATGTGTTTATCCTTTTAACTAAGTATGAAAACATAAAAGGGAAAATTTGAATATTGTTAACCGGTAAAGTGAACAATGGAAGAAAGTGAAAGAAAGAGAAGGGAGAAAAAGATGAAAGTTGGGAAGAGGTCTTTGTTTTTTTGGGAGAGAGTCTAGAGATTCAAAAGAAGAAGTCCTACGTGAGTTGTTTGCATGACCTTTTTATAGTAGAAGATAAAATTAATTACGTGTTCTAAGATTGTTGATGTGAAAGTTTGATTTATACCATTGGTAATAACAATGATGTGATGTCTTAGGATGAGACATGTTAGGGCGACTAGCAAATTAAATAATTACTCTGAGTCTTCACGTGACCCTAACATAATCTTAACGAAGCTATTCGTTTCCAAGGTTCGTCGAGTTGAGGTTCATGAACTAACCTAGGTTCACATATGTTTAGCTCTCTATGGATGCATAGTCAAGTTCACGAGGTACGCGGTAAGGTCCACGAAGCGCATTACACAAGGCATAATAAACATCAAATTGTTAAATTGGTTTACCGAAACAATTATCTTTGCTATGTTAGATTTAGGATTGAGATCGGTTTGGTTTTTTTAATTTTATTGAACCGAATTGGACTATTCAGTTTTTCTATTTTCGAATTGAAATCGAACTGGTGGGCATAAGAAATAGATTATTATCAAACTTGTACTAAATCAATTCGGTTCGGTTCGGTTCGAGTCTTGGGTTTCCATATTATTTTTGGGCTTTGAACTTTTAGACTTTATTTGGACAAAATTGTTTTTAGATTCTGACTTTTTTAATTTTAATTAGATAAAATTAACTTTGTTTTATGTTTCTTAGATACTATTTGAAAAAAAAAATTCAATTATACATAAAATCTCAATTAATATATCTATCTAAAAATAATTTATAAAATCTATAATTAATGTAAATGTTTATTAAAAATATTATTAATCATTAATTTAATCACTCTCAATCTTCATTAAATATAATCAAATGTTAAATTATTCGTATTTTATAATTCTTAATGTGTAATGACAGAAAAAAGCATCCAATTTGAAAATGCTAATAATGATAACCAAAATTTTAGAAGTTTTAATCACAATAATTATAGAAAAAAGAACATAGTATATGATAAGTAAAAAAAAGAGATGAAACACTTGAATTCTTGAAAGTTTTAACAACAATAATAAATAAGCAATGAATTCATGGGAGACTGACGTTGAAATTAAATTTAGGGTGTTTTATTTAATTCTAGAATACACAAAAGGAGAATGATCTATTTACACCGGTGTAAAACTAAAGTGATTTTATATTTTTCCATAACATTTTATACGATTAACATTTTAACAATCCAATCGTTGTATTTATCAAGATATTTGTGCTTGCCATGTGTTTAAAATTTTGAATAGATATGATATCTCTATCATATCAATCTAAAATATTATCTATATTAATATATATTTAACAGTTGAATTTTTTTTAATAAAATGAATAGTTAAAAGTTTTTAATTTACGCCAAACTTGAAATACATGATATACATGGATGAAATATGACCGTTGGAATGTTATTATAATAATTGTATAAAAAGTTATGGAAATGTGTAAAATCACTTTAATTTAATATCGGTATAAGTGGATCCTTCCCCTATATAAAAACATAATAAAAGCCATATTTAGAATTTAAAAATAATGGGTTTCGTTTTGGGTTTCAAATAGGTGTATATATTAGATTTATATGTTCAAAAAATATCGAGTTTTTTTTTAATTTTCAATGTCTAATGGAATAAATTGAAACCGAATCAAATTGATGTGGTTCAGTGACATCATCTAACCAAAATCGAATTGAATTATAAGAGACTTGAACTAAATCAAACAAAATTGCCGGTTGTACTCGATTTCTCAATTTGGTAGATTTTTTTTACATTCTACATTCTTAAAAGAGCATTTTCAAGTCAGTGACGTATTTAAGGAGGGAGTGACAGAGATCCCAGCTATCCAAAAATGGAAAATTCTTAGAAGAGTATCTCTAACCCCAATACAATTGAGAATATACAAACAAGGTTAAGACAAAATTGTGAGTAAATTTGATTTACTTTAACCATTGTAAAATGTGTTGAGTAATTGATGGAACTTAATCAGTCCAGCGCCACCGATAAAACTGTTGCTTTTCAGTTAGAACAATGGGTGAAATGCTCCACAAACAAAAACCAAGTGTTGAGATTTGGCAGAATGTTTGAATCATGTAATGGGTTCAATATTATTGTTTCTTTTGCCTTCATTACTCTCCTCTGCCAGCATGCCAAACTACAGATAAATCTATCTAACTGAAGTTTAGGTAGGATAAACTCGAGCTAATTGAATTAGTGGACATGATTTAGTTTAGATTTCAGTTGGATCCAACCAACCGATTTATGTTGTCTTACAACATTAGCAATGTTACATTTATTGTTGCAACATGGCTTATAATTTATGATTTATGCAGCAAATATTAGATTTTATTTGTAAAAGGAAAGAGGTAATTAAAGGATTTGGATATTCAGTAAATCCTCCATTTGTATGAAGGATATTTTGGAGATGTATGTACCTAATTCTACATTTTTATTCTTGTAACGTGTAACAAAATTTCAAATTAAATAGATAACGTATTATGCATACGGTCGCCATTAATTATTTTTGGGTAGGTGTGATTAATCACCTATTGAAACTATTTAATTTATGATTTATCTAAGTATAAATTAAAAGAAATCTTAAAAAAATTAACTCGAGTTTATGTTATCGAAATCTCCCACCTATCAATCAAGTTGGACGACAAAGGAAGATAAAGAGATGAAAATTTCATTCTTTAATCTAAAATCTCTCTTAAATTGATGAAGAAATCAATATTCCTAATTGGATGAATTTGACTCCAGGATAATTAAAAAAAAAAAGTTTGAAGTTAATTTGAGAGAAATTTCCCCATACTTTCATTGGCTGGAGGGTGAGAATGAAAGTGGATATAACTAACTTCCTTACTATTTTTTTTCTTAATGGGTTTTTAGCTATTATGCCCTTAGGAAAACCCCTCTCCTATTTCCTAAATCATAAGTTTAATTACTAGATATTTGACAACTAAATTTATTCAATATTACAAAATAGTTCATAGCCCAAAATTTCTAATTTCCTAATTCCATCTAATTTAAGAAAATTAATAATGGGGATTCACTTATATCAAATTATATAAATAACTCAATACCTATTCCCGAAAAGCATTTCAATTTGACTTGTCGAAATGACATGAATTTACAATACCAAATTTTTAGGTATCAAAAAATCTATTCTTAGAAATTTTGTTCCAAGAACTTGATTCTTGATTTCAGTTGCGCTTAGAAAACCCTCGAGTAAAAGGTATCTTGAAGTTTGGAAGTGGCAACGGTGATGTTCTTAAAAAGTATAATTTGATTTCTTTAATTTTGTCTTAACCATTGACTTTTTTACTCCTTAGGTGTGTTGGAAATGTATTGTTACAAAATAAAATCATTAGCACTGATAGGAAATTAAATTGAGTATAAATAAAATAGAAATCACTGTCTTAGAAACAAATTCGCTTTAATCAGTGTAATCGTGTAGTTGACATTGTCCTCCAAAGTTAACATAGTACTTCAATATTCATACACCCGAATAAAAAATGTGGAACATAATTGATATTGCTCTTCTTGAAAGGATAGAAACAAAAAAAAAAGCAATTGATCAGAAAATAACTTGAAAGAAATAGGCGAAACCACACTAAGTTCAATTTCCATGAAAGATTGGAGGGGTCGCAAACGATCCCACTTAAAACTCAATCTCATAAACATAATTTTCCTCTAGTGTAATTTCGTAAAACACCAAAATTTAGAGAATAGAAAGATATCATTTACCCTTTATTGGGCTATGAATTTCACTATTATAAGTGAAGCTATGTCATGTAGTAGTTGTATACTCAATGTACCATCTTTTGAATTTGTTACCATTTGAACACAAACTATATCAAAGTATACAAATCATGCACACATAGTCCATCGCTTACTCAGGATAGAGGTAAGTTACACTATGAACGTCACAAGTGAATAGATCCATAAACATATCTAGCATCTATTCTACTTGGGTCTTGTCCGATGTACTATTAATCCAGTCAGTCGCATTTATCTCTCTATCTCCTGGGAGTTGCTCAATTTTAATTAGACAAAAGACATTTTAGATTATCTACTAATATAAATTGTCTTCTCGCATTACGATCCGACCACATAATGTTACTTAAGTGTTAGTTAAACATTAGATAATGAGTAAGTCAATATTTTTGTTCATTTTACTTTGAGTGCAAAAACCATTAAGAAGAAAATACAAAAAATATTAATGATAATTAATGAGTTTTATTAAACCAATTTCTTCGAAAAACTTATAAGTACATAGACATAATCACTATATTAAGGGCATTAGATCCAAATAGATCCCCACCTACCTTAGTGGAATTGATGAGTCATATTTCAAACTCCCAAAACCTCTACAAGTTTCTCAAAACTCCCATCCACCATAGTTTTGGTAAACGGATGCACAAGGTTGTCATCTAATACAGCTTTGACTACATCCACTATGTCGTTTATTGATTTCAACATTGTTATACCTTTAGATTCATATCAGTTCAATAAATATACATCAATGATTTATTTTTTTTACTTATAACTTGTCCTTCTTTATCCTATAGAATTCATGGGGGGTGTTATCTAAGATTAGCATTGTTGTTCAAAAAGTTATTAAAAGGGAAAACCATTTTTGAAGTGCATGTTAGAGATTCTAAACAAATTTGCAAACCCTAAACCATTTTGAAGTGCATGTTAGGGATTAGAGATGCTAAACAAATTTGCACCCGAATATAAGTTGCAATCACATACACACAAGTAATTCATTATTATTAATAGCGAAAATAATGAACATCCTTGTGCCAAATACATTACTTTAAACATTTATGGCTGTAACAATCGAATTACATTTAAATTTCTACTTTGCCTTTCCTATGACTATTTTTTTTTTTTTTATTTCCCAATGGAAATTACTTCATTATCTATCACTAAAGCCGAAGGGGAGGGAGCCCCAAGGAATGTTGTGGTTGGATCAGAAGTTGGAGTCGGGGAAAGTGGGCTAACCCTTATGAAGTTGGCTATTTTGGATCCAATGAAACCAATACAATTTGATTTGAGGCTCTGAAAATGATTTGAATGGGAATAATAATAAAAGTTCCAATCCTTGTCATTGGAAATACTTCAATGAAAAACCCTCATCTCACTTTTAAGGTAAAAGCTTTTGAAAGAAGTGTGGTCAAAAACCCAGAATCCAGTTTTGCTTCATTCTACCCAATCTTCTTTTTTACACTTGAAAAATTATGTTTCAACTTTGAATCCCAGTGAGAAAGCGTATTCATTAATAAATTCCGTCATTCATCATATTGGTCGTTAAAATAAATTGACATATGATAAATTTTAATTTAATATAATGTTTTTTTCCATAAGATATTAAAAATCATTAAAAATAAGAAAAAAATTATTAAATATTAAAAAATAAAAATTGATATAAACTTATAAATATTATAAAAAATATAAAAAATCTAATAAATTATAAAAAGAATTTATCAAATCAATAAGGCATGTTTAAAATATTTAAAAGCTATAAATATATAAGAAAATATAATGGTGAAGTCCCATTTCAACTCTTGTATTAACCCAGATTAATTGCCTTGACCAAAAACTTGTGGTTAAAACGAGTCAAGAGCATATAAGATATATCCCGTCATATTAGTTGGGGTGATGGATCCTCTTTAAACCACTTCACCACTTTTGTATGCCTTATGTTATATCCAAAACATCTTACCTTAATCCTTACACATATTAATTATAACTTCTTACAATTCCCTTATAAGGCCAGATGGGTTTTATCTACATAGGCTCAAACATCATTAATATTAACATTTTACCCATAAATAAAGAAATATCTCAATTTTATTATAAATGTTATAATAAAAAAATATTTATTTCCAAATACTAAATAGTGATTACAAGTTAATCACAGTTGGCTTATAGGTCTTACATTAACAGAAATTACCTTGATATTTTTTAAGATGTCACGTGTTGTCCATGTATTAACTCTAGATTCCTTGTGATTTAGTATTAACATCATTTTCCAACACATTATTCTATATGTATAAGTACAAATATAAAGAATATTATGAATTGATAAATATAAATATTGTTATTCAATATATTTTAAATAATTATATTGTAAGTATTTTTTGTTTAAATATGTAAATAGGTATTAAAATAGAAATTAAACATTTCATAAACGTTAAAAATTCTATCACACGCATATGCATGTGGAAATCATGTATACAATTGATGGAGATAATAAAATGTACATAATATAATTAAAATATATAAAATATTAAAATAAAACTTTAAGTGAATGGTAAGTTTAAGATTTTTCTAACCCAATTGGATTGGGTTCAAATATCATCATATGCACATTTGTATTGATTTTTTAAATAAAAAGATTAAAGTATCCTCAAATAATATAATTTATTTTAAGTGCAAAGAGACATTAAAGTAATTTCTCTAACAAAGGTGGGATTCGATTGATGGATGACACCAACTAAGTAAAAGGCTTTATAAATAGTAAGTATAAATATACAATTGATGGAGATAATAAATTTAATATTATACTAAATCAATTAGTGTGGATTCAAATCACACCATATGTGTATGTTTATTGGTTAATGTTAAAATGGAAAGATTAAAATATCATCGAATAATATAATTTATTTTAAATACGAAATATAATTTTTATAATATTTCTAACTAAATTGATATCCTGAAATATTATGTGGTGATTGGTGAATGGTTAATTATTAGACATAAAAGCAGTGGGTGGTGGTGGGAATGAGGGCGGCCTGGCTTGTGTGTCTTAATCGTAAAAGTTGTTTGAGCGTTGAATGAAAAGGAAAAAGAGCGGACAAAATTTGTTGGCGGAGGCAACATGGGATTGTCCTAAGAACCCTAAACCAAACTCAACCAAATGAACCAAAATCTGAAACAGACGTTACTTTAGGCCTAAAAAACCACTCCCTTCGGATACTTGCTTTTCGTGGATTCCAACACCAACCGGCTCTTATGCCTTCTGGACCTGTCCCTTTCTTCCTCCCATTTTACCCTCTTTACATTCTTTTATGCAAATTCAATCATGAGAAAACTTATTAAAATTATCATTTCAAACCAAGAAAAGCAAAGGTCAAATTCAATTATGAGATTTTCCCATTATTCCTTTCAATTAACTATTATAATTTATTTAATCAAGAAAAAGATTTCAGGTTATTAAACAATTAATAAGTTTTCGTTTTCTTCATTTTATTATAAAAAAATTTATAAAATAATTATTAAATTATTCGAAAATTTTTATTCAAGTCAATGGGCTATTAAAGTTGTTATATAGCCTTCTTTACACCAATCAATAATACTCCTTACCCATCTTTTCTACCGTTTAATTTTTTTTTATGAAACAATTTTAAACATTACAAATTTACAAATCAAATTTCAATCAATTTTTTTCTTTGATATTCGACACTAATCGCCAGATTGACTTTGATTTAGGGTATGCTTTTTTACTTGTTGATGGTTAGTGATTCACTATACCTATTATTGAATTGTCTCTTGTCGAACTTATTTTAAAAAAAAACTTAACAGTCCCATGACTTAAATAAAAACTTTTGAATAATTTAGTGACTTAAATGAAACATTTTGAATAGTTCAATGACCATTTTTTAATTTTTTGAAAGTAAATAATCAAAGACAATCCAACATAATGTTTATATTAAAATAAAGAAATACTACTGTACAATTTAAAATTTATAAAAATATTAATAAATCAATTCAATTTCAAAAATATTAATAAATATTTCCAAAATTAAAAACATTAAGAAAATATTTAAATTTTATAAAAAAATAAAAATATTGCAATTATTTATAAAAACTTTTCTTTTATATTTTTTTTGTAATATTTTCAAAAAATTATGGATATTTATAAATTTTATAATTTCTTAGAGGTTTTTTTGAACATAATACATATATTTTTCAAAACTTTTAAATTTTTGTAAAATTGTTAGAATTATTTTAATTTTAATTTTTAGAATATTTTTATAAATTTTTATGAATTATTATATAGTTTTTTGCATTTTTTATTTTTATTAATTTTTTAAAATTCAACTAATTGTGAATTTACACGTGATCATTTTTTTGTATTTGCATTTATTTTTTTTTCACGTAGAAAAATATTTAACATTGCTTTAATTGTTTTATTTAGTTAATTTCGAATAATATAAATATTAAATTAGTTTTTTTAAATTGATAGGACTAAGTTACCCATTATCTTATGGTTTATTAACAGAAATAGTTATTATAGTTTTCAATTGTTGATATTACTTCTTTCGGTAAAAATAAACAGCATAAAGTGATTACATCAATTTGTTAACATTAATCAGGTAGCAACACATTACAATAGCAAGCAATAAATTTTGTATCGAAATTGAAGGTTATTCAAACAACTGTAAAATTGAATTATCAACTGCAGCACACTTAACCATATGATGTGCAACCCCATTATATTTCCTTGGGATGTGACACACTCTTACATCCCATTTCATATGCAAGAGCTGATGCAAAAGTCTTAACTCAATCAAGTTACTATTAACGTCATTAGGAGTGAGCAAAATCCTATTCGATTTGAAAAACTCCAAAAATAATTTAAATTTTGAATTAAATAGTTCAAGTTATTTGAGTTAATCAAGTTATTCGGATCAACTCAAATAAAAAAATTAAGTTTTTTGATTTAACTCGAATATGTTATCCGAAAATCTAAATAAGAAAAGGCAAAACTACGCCGTTTTGATAAATGTTTACTTTTTCTAAAGTTAAAAGTCAAAATCGTTAAGTTAAAAGTCAAAACTACGTCGTTTTAATAAATGTTTACTCATTAAGTTAAAAGGCAAAATCATTATATTGTTTGTATAGTTAAATAATCTTTTACTTCGTCTGCTAGTTAAACAATCGGTCCATGTAAACGCAACATTGGGTATAAATAATAGGATTCATTAACTCGACTCGATTTGACTCGAATTTTTTTATTTGATTCGAAAAAAATTCAAATTGAATTCGATTGCTAAAATAAGATTCGTCAACTGGACTAACTCGAATTTTTTGACTCGATTCGACTCGATCGAATACTCACCCCTAAACGCCACCACCTGCTTACAGTAATTTTACCGATGTAGTAGTATCACATTCCACCTCAATCCTCCTGAACTCCTTTTCCCTAGTTATAAAAAGGCTTTCCATCATCGCTCTAGCTTCAACTTTGAAAACGAAATTTTTACCCAAAGACATCGAGTAACCACACAATCATTCTACATTTGAGTCTCGAAGTACACCTCCAATGGACGCATGAACTTGGCTCTTGAACTTGACAACTAGGTCCTCTTTCATACCTGTATTTTTTTAATCCACTTTGATCATTGAACTTGGCAATTAAATTCATTTTGGTCCCTAAACTTGGATTTTGTCAAGATTTGATGAGTGAATATTGTTATTGGAATAGGACCAGACTAGATGGGATAGACCGAGAATTGATCGATATAACGAACCGAACAAATGGACTAAACATATTGACTCAAAAATTGCTTGGAATTGGTATAACTAAAAAATCGAGACAAAAATCAATAGTTGAACATGTTGAATCAATTTAATAAAAAAATTTAGATTTCCATCAAATTTTAATTATTTATTTAATTATTGTTGGTCTGACGATTGAACCGATCGAATTAGTTGAATCAAAAATCGATGGTTCTAGGTCAACCACCGACCCGATAATTAAAACACTAAATATGATACTTTGAGATTATGTTATATCATCAAGCTTTTATATTTTCCAAGTTCAATAACTAAAATAAACCTATTTATTAAATTTAAATACCAAAATGATAGTAATTATCAAATTCAAAGATAAAAAAAATATGATCCCTTTTAAAAAAATTAAATTATTTCACAAGGTTAAATATAATGAAATATAAGTTTCATGTGAATACGTTAAGGGAGTGGTTTAGTTTTGGCATAATAATAATAATAATAATTCAAATGTTTCAGAGATTTGGTAAAGGATTTCCTTGAACTCTACAAAGAAGCTTTTGTGGAAGTTGTAGTTGTCCGTTTTGATTTTGCTTTTTCAAGGTCAACTTGTTTTTTGGAATACCATTTTTTTAGTCAAAGTGGACAACTTTTCATTTTAGCCAGCTTGGCACTACCCTTACTTTCCACGCGCCTGTATGTCGAGTGGGCCCATTTCTTGTTTCTGGTCAACCCTTTAATTGAAGCAAATCCAATGTCCCTTTTTTTTCTTTTTAATATTTCACAAATAAAATTAATAAATATAAATAAAGATCAAAAAATCCTTTATCTTGGACGAGATTGATTATAAATTTATTTTTTAAAAAAACAATAAGCTTGTACTATTTCATAGTAAATTTATAAATCCATGAAAAATTATAAGTATTTTTATATTAATAATATAAAAATAATTATGAAAATAGAGTGGAAATAAATTATTTAGAAGAATAATTTATTTTAAACAGTCATCAACCAGCCAAATGATACAATCTATAAAAATAACATTTTAATAAAAATAAATAAAATCATAAAATATTTTTTTTAAATTAAAAGGGGTGACATTAAAATGTCAAGCCCGTAACCCTTTATCACCCCGACTTTTATTTTTATTTTTATTTTTTTCCTTTTATATATTTTAAGTTTTATGATTTTATAGTCACATGTTAGGCGATTGCGGTATAATTTTGAATTTTATATTTTTATTTTATGGAAATTACAAGTTATTTATTTATTTTAATTTACAATAAATTGATTTTTAAGGTTTAATTATAAATTTTTATCTCTTTACATTATAAAAAATTGAAAATTAATATCTTTACTTTTATTTGTTAAAATTTAGTTTTCGTATTTTATTAAAATTAATTCAATTGTTGATAAAAATATAAAAACTTGAATCGTTGATTTTTTTTTTAATTTGTCACATATAAACTGTTGAATTGATGATTTTATTAATTCTTTGCATATGAATTTGATGAAAAATAGAACTTGAGGTAAATAATTTGATGATTGAGTTTAATAGTATTGAATAATTGAATAAATTTTTTAAATTTAAAAATATATAAAAATCAAATTATGACAAATTAAAATAAATAGATTAACTTCTAATTTCTGTAAAATAGAGGTATGAAATTCAAAATTATATAATGAATCACTAAAAAATTAAAAAGAAAAGTGTAAAAAGTTTGGGTGAAAAAGAGTGCCCGTTTTTAATTTAAAATATTGTTATTTTTATAATTGTTTTTGGTATTGTTAGTGTAGAAAACCCAAAATTATGAATGGGAAAAGTGCCAGCTAGATAGTAAAAACCGAACTCCTAGAAAAGAGGAGTCAGCAAGCACAACATAGAAAGAAGTTATTTTAAAATTTAAAAATCAAAATGAAAGAATTTTATCAGTTGCATTCAATTCATTGAGTTTTCAAAAAACAAAAAATAAATTTAATAAATTTTAAATGATTTAACTTATTTTATTTTTTATATTACGTAAAGTTACAAATTAAATAAAAATAAAAGTAGAATTAGTTTAATTTATGAAGAGAAGAACGTCAAAGATACATAAACTGGAATTCATTAAAATAAAAATATTAAGAGGGCAAAGAAGTTGATGATGTGAGGGTGTTTATCTTGAATTTGAGTTATGATAGGACCGTAAAAAAAGAGAAAGATATGTGGTCAGCTCTACTAAACCAACCAGACAAAGTGATGTCAACAAGCTGTTGTTTTAACAACCCCCAGAAGAAATTTAAACCGTCTTTAATGGTTTAGCCAAAGAAGAAGATGACAAGGTAACCATAGCTGTACGCATTTAAAAACCCTCTCTCTCTCTCTCTCTCTCTCTCTCTCTCTCTAAACAGTAGAGTAGAAGAAACGAATGGACATTCAAAGCCATTCAAGTCATTTTCACCGCAACTGCATTGAATTTCTTTGAGAGACACAATACACACAAACAAAGAAAACAAAAGGGAAAATTAGTATTTTTATTATTTTTTTATATGTAAAAAGAAAAAGTCTTTCCAGGAAAATTCACTTTCCTTTTTGTTCCTTCATCTTCCTAAACAAACGCGGATTTTGGTTTTTTGATTTTTACTCAACTCAAAGAATCCCATTTCTTTCGTTTCTTTGCACTCGTATAAAAGTTTTTAATTAAAGACCAAATCTTGTTGACAACATCCTTTGAAGATTCAGCCAACCACCCAGAGCTAGAATAAGGCTGAAAAAGCTCGTTTGATTTTTCAAAACAAAGAAATTCATTTGTTTTATTTTTATTTTTTGCCCGAGTTGGTTCTTTTGTTCTGACCCTTGTTTGAGAGTTCAACTTTGGAGTTATCAGCCATGGCAACAGCTGCCATCTTCTCTTCTCTAAGGAGGAGAAGATCGCCGTCTCTAGAGGCTTTCTTGGCTCCTGTTGACTTAACGGAAGTAGCTCTTCTTCAAACCTTGGCAGCCGTCTCCTCTGAGCTTATCTCTTGCTTTTCCGACAAACCTTTCTTCTTTCAGCGAAGGAATTCTCGATCTTTGATTCGGAAGATGGAAGTTTTCCTTGTTATGTTGGAGTATCTGAGGGATTCTGGATCACGCTCCATGCCAAGCCTGGCTTCAACAGCCATCTTGTGCTTCAAGGAGCTCTATTTGTTGCTCTATAGGTCCAAGATACTACTTGATTATTGTGCTCAGTCCAGTAAGTTGTGGCTTTTGCTTCAAAACCATTCAATTTCAGGCCATTTCCATGATTTGAATCAAGAAATTTCTACCCTTTTGGATGTTTTTCCAATAAATGATGTTGGATTGAGCGATGATGTTAGGGAACAGGTTGAGCTGTTGCAAAAACATGCTAGGAAGGCTAAATTGTATGTCGATAAAAGTGATGAGAATTTAAGGCTTAGGTTCTTTTCGTTTCTTAATGAATTTGACAACGGGAGGATTCCAAACCATGGGGACTTAAGATTGTTCTTTGTGGAAAGACTGGGAATTAGGGATGCTAAAAGTTGTAGGTCTGAAATTGAGTTCTTGGAGGAACAAATTGTGAACCATGAGGGGGATATTGAACCTACGGCTTGTGTGCTTAATGGGTTTGTTGCAATTACCAGATATTGTAGGTTTTTACTATTTGGTTTTGAGGAAGATGACGTGCAGTTGCCATCTAGGAAACAGAAGAAACCGAGGAAAGGGTTGATTACTCGAGAGATTGCGGATACGTTTATAACTATCCCTAAGGACTTTTGTTGTCCGATATCTTTGGACTTGATGAGAGATCCGGTGATAATTTCGACAGGGCAGACTTATGATCGGAGTTCAATAGTTAGGTGGTTGGAGGAAGGCCATTGTACTTGTCCAAAGACGGGGCAAATGCTCATCCATACTCGCCTTGTTCCTAATCGGGCTTTGAGGAATTTGATTATGCAGTGGTGCACTGCTCATAGTGTCCCAAATGATCCCCCGGAGGCTGCAGATGCACCTGCAGAGTCATTTGCTGAAGCTTTGCCAATCAAAGCTGCAACTGAAGCTAATAGAGCAACAACAACCCTTCTTGTTCAACATCTAGCAAATGGATCACAGGGAGCTCAAGCTATTGCTGCTCGTGAGATTCGCTTGCTGGCTAAAACAGGAAAGAAAAACCGCGCTTGTATTGCGGAGGCTGGGGCAATACCACATTTATGCAAGTTGCTGTCATCTTCAAACCCTGTTGCTCAAGAGAATTCTGTTACTGCAATGCTGAATTTATCTATTTATGATAAAAACAAAAGCCTTATTATGGATGAGGATGGTTGTCTAAGATCGATTGTTGAAGTCTTGAGGCTTGGGCTCACAACGGAGGCGCGGGAAAATGCTGCAGCAACTTTGTTCAGCCTCTCAGCTGTTCATGACTATAAGAAGAGAATAGCAGATCAGGGAGGGGCAATCGAGGCCTTAGCAGGGTTGTTGAGAGTGGGGACGCCAAGAGGGAAGAAGGATGCCGTAACTGCTTTATTTAATCTGTCGACTCATTCGGACAATTATGCGAGAATGATAGAGGTTGGAGCAGTTACAGCACTTGTCGGAGCTTTGGGGAATGAAGGGGTTGCGGAGGAAGCCGCAGGTGCCTTGGCCTTAATTGTCAGGCAACCAATCGGGGCCGAAGCCGTGGGGAAGGAAGAAATGGCTGTGGAGGGGTTAATAACGATGATGAGATGTGGAACCGCAAGAGGTAAAGAGAATGCAGTTGCAGCACTGCTTGAGTTGTGCCGCAGTGGTGGGGCTGCTGCAACCGATAGAGTGCTCAAGGCCCCAGCATTGGCTGGCTTACTTCAGACACTGTTGTTTACGGGTACGAAACGGGCAAGAAGAAAGGCTGCATCACTTGCTAGAGTGTTTCAGAGGTGCGAGAATGCATCCTTGCATTTCGGTGGATTGGGTGTTGGATACGCATTTGCAGGCAATTCAACTCCTCCTAACAGGGATACACGATTCGCGGATGACGTCTCAATGCCTATGTCTATCTCTGTGCAAGTATTGTAAAGGTAAACATCACAATGCGGTACTGCCCTCCTCGCTTATATATAAGTTGTCATTTTTGTTGATAATATATTTACAAATTCATTCATTGAAAATTTCAGATAATGAGAAAAAAAAATTTCCGAAATGGGATAATCCAATCATCTGTTGTGGGAGAATGATAGAAATGTCACAGAGCAATTAGCTTCATCCTTATATATATGTGATGTTCAGTGAGTTAGATAACAATAAATACAATAACACCGTCACAAGCTCATGAATCATGAACAATAAAGAACTTCAAGCGGCTGAATTTACATGTTGTTTTCTACTTGTATGCACCAAATGTTAGAAAAATTTTCATTGTGAATGTTCCATTTGCCAAAGTTAACATGCATGAATCAACTAGGTTAAATCTGGGGTTTATGAAAGGGTTATTTCTTCAAGCTCATGCTGAAACCATTTGTCTACTTGAATCATCATCTCTTTTTCTTTCCAATATTCGGACAAAGAATCCATGGAAACTTTCATTTTTTATTATCCGGAATGAATAATTGGACTATGAGTCAAACTCAGAGTATAGATTTTATTTGATATAAAATCACATGCAAACTTATAGAAGCATCTAAAAAAGCTAAGGCCATTGTTTTGATCAGATGTTTTGTTAGCTCAAAACCATAAGAATGAAGGCATCTCACCCTTAATGAAAGATTCTGAGGAATGAGGTATTTTATTAAAAGAAAAATGGGAAATTCACCCAAGAGAAAAAAAAAAAAAAAAAGAAGCTCCAACTTCAACGTGCTACTGATGAGAGTGGAGATTCATTAATTTATATATCCCCTAACCAGTTTTGAAGTTTGAACCCTTATCTTCTTTCTGATAAGTGTAAGCTAGTAGTTTGGAGGGCAGAGGCATTAATGCCTTTCCTTTACGGCATATGGGACAGTCTCCAACCTGGAAAACAAATATTTTGGTTTCTGTTATTACAAGGTCTAGCTGACAGGGAATAAAGTTTCAGGCACTCTTTTCAGGCAAAAAATGAAATTGGGTGTTCTTCCATTATTATTGAAGGGAATTTCTGGTCCTGTACAAACAATAGTTAGATTTGCACCTAATATGCCCAACTTGGTTTGGTATTATTGACTTTGGATTTTGGACCACGCTGTGCTGATGAATGGCATAAAGCCTTTGCTCTGCCACAAACTCCAAAAACTTGTTGAAACGAGTGTGTATGATAAAAGTAAAGTAAAGCGAAGAAATCAGAAATCAGAAAAATGTCCATTGTTCATTTAATAGGAAAACAGAAACATGGTTCTTCTATTGATTTGGTGCAATGTTTTTGAGTTAGATAGGATGCATGCATTTAGACAAGTACACATAAATTCTTTTTTATTGTATTGGAAATTTAGTGGTCAAACTCATTGATGGCTGATTTGGATGCAAGTGGAATTTTCTTTTTCCAAACTAGGGGCGACCAATGATTTATGGTCTATTGCTCACGCACTTCGCTGCGCATCATCATCATTTTTATTTTAAATTTTAATTTAAATTTTCATAATTACATACTTGAATCTTTTAATTTTGAATGCATGTAATAAGTAAACATAAGATTTCATGTTAATCATGATTAGACTAAATTAAAATATTTTTTTATGCTATACCATATCAAATTTATTTTGATATCAAATCAAAGTGTATTTAATATGAAAATTTGTGTGTACTGTTGAAGCCAGTGATTGGTACTGTGACCATTTTCATCTCATAGTTTTTGGACATGTTTAAAAAGGTTCAGAGTCAGAATTGAGACATGGGATGGGCTGATAAAAGAAACATTTATTCAGAGTAATTTTAGAGTGTTAAAAAATCGGTTTTTTCTTCATTGTTCATCAAAGTATTTACAGGAAAAGTTCTTTTGTCCATTAAAATGATTGTTAAATGCGTAAAAGATAATTATATGGGCATATGTCATGAAACTCTAATAGTATGAGGTAATTATGCTTAAATAGTCTCCTTATTGTCTTGGATGGTGTTTACACTTAAACACGGATGGATGATTCTCTCTAAGTAGAACGGGTGGTCTTGCTCAAAGGTATTGAGGTCGAGTGGCCTGCTAGGACAAACTTTCAGAAAAAATCAACACGAAAGTTAATGATGTGTTTGATGCTGACACATGTCTAAACGACAAAGGGATATAACAAGTTTAAATCATTATTTCTTTGTATCGATTTGACTTTAATGGATTGATTCTAGCAAAACTTTTAACAAATTTTGTACCACAGCATAGCTAGACGTACTGCCAAGTTGTATGAACCACGGAGTTTGATGCGAATCTGAAACTGAAACCTTTGTTAGTCATTTTGCCTCCACACCGATAGCTTATTCTGAATTTAGCATTGTCTCCTGAGATAGCTCAATCATGGCCGAAAAGGGTTGGGTGATGCTTTGGTATTGTAGTAATGGAGATGAATGAGACAGAGAAATGGTTTTTGAGTTGAAGGAAAATCAAAGTCTAATTCCTTGAAACTAGATTGTTTTGGGTTAAAGCAAGTCAGTCACTCCTCGTTGCACCACAAGCACTGGTTAAAATCAATAGCAGTCCATTCAGCTACTTCCCATATCTGTAATATTTCCTGAGGCAAAGGATTGCTGTACGGTTCCCATATCTTTAAAAACAATCACAACAAAGCATGGATCACTAAAGGCAACATTGATATTCGAATATTTCAAACAAAAACTCTGAGACTGGCATTGGAAAATGAAAATCAAACCTTAAAGACAAGATAAAATCAAAGGTTGAAGGCAATGGGATTACAGTATTTGAAAAAAAAGCTCTGAGATTCTAACATTGGTATTGCGGCTAAAATCACGTTAGGCTTTGTGAACTATTGACGTTTTAGGTCTGGAAACAAGCTTTTAGCCGTTAAGTTTCAAGGAATTAGATATTGGGTTAGGTTTGGACGTTTGGGCCTTTGAGCTAATGGGTAAGGGTAAACGGGTTTAATTTTTGGGCCCATTAATTGATACTCAATTTATCTTTTTTCTCATCTTGATACATAACTTTTTTTTTTTTATCATAAGTGATACCTAAATTATTTTTTTCTCGAGTTGGTACCTTCATTAGTGAAAACGTTAAGTCTATTTTAAAATAGGCTTAACCCACAAAATGATACCTAAATTATGTTTATTTTTCTATTTTGGTACCTAAACATTTTTTTTGTCACAAGAAGTACTTAAACTATTACTTTTCCAGGTTGATACTTTTGTTAGTTCAATCATTAGTTAAACCATTAAGTCTATTTAAAATAATAATCAATTAAAAATTGACATGTGGCAAAAAAACATAAAAGTTTTATCAGTTAAACCAGTTAGGTCACTTGTTCTTGATTTGATCAATTCGTCTGGTTCGATCAGTAAATTATTAAAAAAATATATTTAAAAATAAAAAAATCGTTTCAATTAGTTTTTTAGTTTGGTTCAATCGGTTTGTATCAATTCAACCCCTATCTCTCGACTAGTACCTAAGGATGGTAACGGGGCGAGCCCGGGCATATTTTTGCTCGCCTAGACCTCAACCTAAAGCTTGACCAACCCTAATTTATTCTTTTAAGAAAAAAATCCTTCTCAAACCTAAAATTTAATATGAGACTCGACTGCAACCCAAAATTAATTTAATGGTTTTAATTTTTATTTTGAAGCAAATACGATTACATTTTTTAATTGTTTTTTTTATTTTGAAGAATATAAAATTATTTTTTAAATATCCCTAAAATCTCGATCCTCATTTTTCAAATATCTCGGAAATTTCAAAATATTTTCAGATTAAAAGAAGCACAATTTTTTCCATGTTTCACTCATTGCCCATTTGGTTCCCTATATAAAGGGAGGTTTGCTCCCCTACTTTATCAACTCTCTTAATCACCTCTTTTCACCCCTAAAAACTTATCTACACCATTATTTATATTTTACTTTCAAGTCTTTTAACTTTTCGATGGATATGTTTATTTTTTGGGAGCAAATGTGCTAGTTTTAAGATATATTTGAGTTCAAGATGGTACGGTGACGCTCCAAAATTCCCATATTTCATCTGCCGTATTGGGATGGGATATATTAGAAGTTGGATTACATTTCATCTGATCTTTTTGTTAAAAGTTTCATTTATTTCTATTGTTAAAAACGAGATATAGTAAAAATAAATGAAATTTTTAATAGAAAAAACTAGTTTATTCTTTAAGTTAATGTACAAGAATAAATTTATTAATTTTTTAAATAAATAAAATTAGTCTCTCAATCGCATTTATGTCTAGCAACCTTTGTAGTTCATTATTATATATATACACATTAAGGGTGTGTTTGTTTGGCCGTAAAAATTTTACTGGAAAAATTTTTCAGCCTTTTTCAATGTTTGGTTGGCTGAAAACAATTTTTCCATGTAAAAGCTATTACAAAGCACGGGAAAATATGCCTCATTTTACGGAAAATGTCTTACTCTTTGTTTTTCCATAAGATATTTTCAAATTTATTTTGAGCCTTCACATCCCAACATTTTCAATCTTCACATCTCTCTCCTTCCCTTTTCGTTACAGACCCAATCCATCACTTCTACTATTTTCATCTGCTTCAAGGTTGCTCTCTCTTCCCATCTTTATTCTTATTTGTTTATCTCTGTAAATTGTGAATTTTTGTTATGTGTGTGGTTTTGATCTAACTTTAAGAATTGTGTTTGAGTTTTTAATATTTTTGTAATTATTTTTTTATTTTACAGTATCTTCTTTCTTCCATCACTCTTTAAGCTATTCTAGAGAAAGAAAAGCATTCCTTTTTTCTTTGTAGAAAAAAAATGCTTTGAAGGTACCTAAATTACTTCTTTAATATATTATTTCATTGACTTAAATTTATAAGTTTATGGTTAAAATTGGGATTTTTCTTTTATCTTAAATGAAAATTTGCTCCATTTAATCTTAAAGTTCATTATTATATATACACATTAATTTTTTATATACGCACCAAAAAAAAAAAAATTAAGCAATAAAATGAAACAAAATTCCGATCAAGTTAAATTGGATTTTTGGACCCTGGCTACTTGCAAATTCATTCCTATTCTGCTTATTTTTATTCTTTTGCTCTTCAATACAGACATTGTTAATAAAATTTGGGCAAAATACTAGAAAAAGCCCTAGACTTTTCAAAATTTCATAAATTTATGCCATCAGCAGCACAACTGCTGCCACCGTCGTTGCCGCCGCTGAAATACTGCTTGACAGCCAGTCTTATATCCTCAAACGGTTCACACCACTCAAAGAATTGCACCAACTTCTCCAGCTCCCTATCCTCACCGTCCTCCACAAACGGTGGTATGGGGATAGCATTCTCTGGCTGCAAAGTGTAAGCATTTGGGTTATCATCAACTATCACAACTTTGCTCAAATCCCTCCCTATTTCCGACAAGTCTTTAACCATCTTCTCTTCCATTTCCTTGCAGGAATCCCGATAAAGCCGGTACGATATTAGCCCCTTAGGGTCAAGCTTATCCAAAACCTGCGATGCATATTGCTCAAGTCCGGCCGTGAACACCACCACCTCGTGTTTCTTGCTGATTTCTTCCAAGAAAGTATCGACACCAGGACGTTTCAACACGTAAAATTTCATGATTTGACCATCGATGCTCGGCCTTACTACGAAATCATACGTTTTGGGAGGTGGGTCGAGGCTTGAATGCACCAGTGTCTCGTCTAGATCAAGGACGATGGTTTTTTTTATCTCCGAAATCGGCGGCGGAAGCAAGCAACGGTCGAACACTAGAGTTCGAGGAACAATGGAATTGCTTTCGAGTTGATCTTGTTTGAGGATTTTGAACCCCTTGTAGCGGCGTTTGGTGGTAGAAGGAGTTGCTATGCGGGCTAACTTGGAGAAAAGCCTGACAAGGCGACGATGGCATATCTTAATGGACTTGTTGAGGGAGGAAATGACGGTGAAAGAAGCATTCTTCTTCGTCGGAGAAGTCTTTCTCCGGTGGCGCTTGATGGATCGTGGCGGAGTTCTCTTAATAATCTTGGAAACCATTTTTTCAGTTTTCTGTATTATAATTATCAGCCAGACAACAAAAAAGAAAAAAAACTATATAAAGAAAAAGTTGGTAGATTTGGAAACACAGCCCGATGGTTTCCTTTAACGGGATTTTGGAGAAAGGCGAGGCTCGGTCTGTAGTCCGTTATGTTTTCAATTTTGGCTCGGAGTAACGGTCATGAAGTTAGGTTCGGAGTCGAGCTGTGGTAAATTACTACTGAGCCACAAACTAAATTATTTTTTCTTACGTGGATTATTACTTAATTTTCTGAGATAAAACGTTCAAATATTCAAAAGTAGGACTATATTAGAAATTGGATTTTGATAAAAATATGGTTAAACTACAATAAAGGTCACTTATGATTGTTTTTTATTTATCATTTAATTATGAAAAGTTATAAAATTATCATTCAATTATTAATTTATTTTTTGTATCACATAACTATAAAAAATTATAAAATGATTACCTAACTATTAATTGTGTCTTTTTTGGTTACTAGCGGACTAATGTGTAAATGAAAACACCAAAAAATTTAAGATAATTGGGTGGAAAAAAATTGAATAATTGATTGATCATTTTGTAACTTTTTATACTTGAATGATTATATATATATATATATATATAGTTTAATAACTGCTAATGTAATTTATACAAAAATATAAACTTAAAAAATACGTTTAGACCAAAAAAATTACATAATTATTATTTTTAGTTAAATAAACCCTAATCTATGATTAATATCCATTAAAACCCTTAATTTGAAATGAAGTAATCTTTTAAGTTTTTAAAATTCTATGCTTATGTGGAGGATACATGACAATATTTTATATTAGAAAATTATTTAATACACTGTCATTAGTGGAGTGTTTAGATTTATTCCATAAGTAAATTGAAGGTTTGACAAATGTAGTATAAAATATAATAAAAAATAAATTATATAAACAAATATAACATTTTTCAAATAATTACCTTTTTATTCATACAGGTTATAGATATTTAATCTAAATATTTATAACTTTTCACACATGTTGAGAAATTAATTAAATATAATAATTTAAACAGAGAACAACACGTCTCTGTCTTTATGATACGGTAAAATTAAAACAAAAACATTTCATCTTCAAAAACTTGCACATCGATCATACGGTGAAAACCTGCATTGCGCTTAGAGTTCAGAGCATAATAGGCTTAAGCAATTCATCAATGGCGATGGTATTGAATTTCCTTTCTTCATCCTCTACTGTCACTACCATTAACAGTCATATGGCTAAATAATAATAATACAACAGCAACCAGGACGAGAGATTGAAAAAAGAAGAAGCCAAAACTAGTAGAAAGTATAGAGGCAGACGCTTTTTTCCTTTTTGGGGTAAATTAAAAAAGTTATAAATTCACATTTGATAAAAACATTTAGATTAAACCATTATAACTAGTAAAATTATGACATAGAGAAAAGAGAAAGATAAAAAATAAAATTAATTTTTTCCATGTCATCCAAGTATATATTTTTAAATTTTTTAAAAACTTACTTTAATTAAAATTAATGGTTTTAATGAGTAAAATCTATATATTAGGAGTTCATTTAACTACAAAATAAGTATGGGTCTTATTTAAAACTATTTTGAAGGTTTTTGTAGTATATAAACCTAATTATTTTAATATTTGAGAGGATTTTGATATAAATATAGACTTAAAAAAGTGTTTAGATCAAAAAAATAAGGTAAATCATTTGTATAATCACTTAAGCTTTAGCGTGTTTTTATTCTAGTGAACAAAATCAATAAGCAAAGAGAGTAAAGGGAGAGAATGAGAGATATGCATACAAGCTTTGCTTACGCAGTTTGAAAACAATTCTACTCTATAGAGTTTTACTCAATAAATGATTTATTCAACAATTGATCCAACATCCTATTGGCTAAAACCTAATCGACCATTACATAAGAAGTAATTGTAGCCTCAATAGATAAGCTTAACTTGTTACAACCATTCGCTCAAAATACCTCACTTACGATGATGTTTAAACTCTCAGATAAAATACAAGTGAAAACTAACAGCAAAGATACAAGCAAACTCAGCACTAGCACTCTCCAAAACATTCACCCCAACATGCGAATAAACTGCCTATTATTAGGCAAAATGAGACAGTTTCTCTTAGTAGAATTTGTGAAGATAAATTCATCATAATAATCCCGGATAAAAACCTCCAATATTTATCTTAAAATAAAGCTTTATAATCAAGTAAAATCAACAATTTATTCTCCAAGATAAAGACTTAACAAATAAAGATAAGCCTTATGAGATAAGGCATGTCAATTTTTAATTTTTTTAATAATTAAATTCAATCACCATTATTTAGGACGAGGTAAAGAATGTTTTGAGATTCGTATGCTTATAGAGAAAGCAACCATGGACTCTACTTGAGCTATCTTGAAGTCCTGCCTAAACTACTATCCAAAGATGTTTGGACTTCTAGTCAAACATGAGAATGCACAAGCAGTTCAAAGGATTGTTTGAACACGAGTTGAAACATCAACAATGGGACATCTAAAGTCTGAACACTATTGAATACTAGTGTGGTGCTGAAATGATATCAAAGCTTAGATTAGTCGAGATGTCAACCTCGTCATCTATACTGGCAAGGATAAGAATGTTATGTGTGAAGTTTTTAGTGGAGTCATTTAATGGAACATGTATTTCAACATTTGACTAGGTTAGGTGCTAGACATTGTATTTTAATACGGACAAGACATTGTTATCGAGGAAGAAAAATAGAAACAAATTATTTAGTCAAATGATCATTCCACTAAAGTACTATGATTGAACTTTCTACTATATACTATTATGAAAGCTACTCATTTCAAGCTTTAATCTAATGATCTTATCATTTGTGTATTACCCTTAAAGGAGATTCATGATCCCTTTAGGTTAAATTTGTTTACCTAATTTGATCCATGTTATCTCATGGTCACCATTCTATCTTCTGTAATGAAAATGATCATTACTCAGATTGGTAATGATAAAATCCTGTCTTAAACAAATGACCCCTAAGTTCAATTTTCATAATCAATATAGTTCCAATGATGGAATATAATTTACTCTTTATTCGAGCTATGAATTCCATTATTGTAAGTAATGTCATGCCATGTACAAATTATGTACGCAACATACCAACTTATGACCCACTACCATGAGAGTTCATGTTTTTAATACATCAAAGTACATGAGTTATATACACATGAGTTATATACACATGGTTTGTTACTTACTCAAGATTTAAGTAAATCACACTATGAACATCACAAATGAATAAATCATTAACGAATTTAAGATAAATTCAGCTTGAGTCCTTTCCAATGTATTAACAACTTAGACAATCACATCATTGTCTTTATTTTTGGGAGTCATTCCTTCAATAGCTAAGACAAGTTTTCTCCAACTGGACTTATAGATGTCATAACTGTCTCCTATGATTTGAACCATTTACTCAATCTACTTTTGTGGACTATGAACAATTTATGTTACCTACTAATATAAATTGTTTTTCTCATATTATAATTCAATCATATAATGTACCTTAAATAAGCAATAAATCAAGATTTGATTATAAGCTGTGCTTTATGTACAAAAATAATTAAAGATAATCCAACCTAAAGATGAATAGGCTTCTTTATTTTCATGAATTTGATGAAGTTATTGCACCAAAGGCACAAAATCTTGATAAGGATTTGATGACGTTAGAAACCTAAATAAGAGAAAAAAAAAAAACTATTGCACCATTATAAACTTAAATGTTTACATGTACAAATGATTGAAAAGTAAAAATAACCTTGAAACAATAATATTATAAATATAAATTCTAATTAACTTCTAAGATAGAAATTACAAATAATTTTAAAATATTAAAATAAATAATATAACTTCATAACTTAGTAGTAGTTCTTTATTGCAAAACATTCTTCGAACTTCTTTTGTCCTAATGTTTTTTTTTCTTTTTATATCAGAGTTTGGATTAGAGTTTTATTTTCTTTTTTAGTTTATTTTAGAATCCAGGAAAATTTAATAGAGAATCGATTTTCTGAAAATCCATCTAGAATTGATTTTTTCAGTTGTAACTTCTCTCACATCAATCAGTCTATTATGACTGAATTAAAAATAGAAAAAAAATCAATTTGATGTAAACCGATTTAGCCACATCCATCACTCACTTTCATTTTGATCAAAATCATTGCACAATTATTTATCTATCTATTACTTAAATCGATAATGTAAAATCCTGAAATTTAGGATGAAATTGTTGATGTGTCATAAAACTATTGGAAAGGGATAAGATCCCTGTTTCATACAATCCTTTCTCTTGGAATTGAGGTTGGTGAGTGTCTACAAAACGCAACATTGATTCTGCCTAAATTGTTGTGTGCTAGTTTATTAATTAATCAAAAACATGTACTAGATTGAAATTTTTTATAATATTTGTATTATTGGGTGAAAAAGCCACCCGTCTCATTACATCATAAGTCATTCAAAATATGAAGGAGAAAAAAGTGGTTTTGCTTATTACAGGGAGAAAAAAAAGTCTGTAATATTTTTCTGCAAAGTTTGGAAAAGAAAAAAAATCATCCAAACAGAAGACGTATTGAAATGCTTCCTATCCACTTTGTGCGTATGCTGCTTTGATGTTTTTGATGAACTTAAACGATGACAGAGGATGCCTCTCATAAACTCGGAGGTTGCCACATTGCATCATCGCCATCTAAATATTGTTTAACCGCATCTCTCATGTCCTTAAAACCATCGCAATTCCTTTCGAAGAACACCATCAGCTTCTCCAATTCCCTGTCTTCCATGTCATCTTCAAATCGTTTTATGGGGATCGCATTTGCAGGTTGCAGAGTGTAGGATTTAGGGTTATCATCAACAATCACGACTTGTTTGAGGTCTCTCTCGATCTTCGACAAGTCCTTATTAAACCTGTTGAAGCCCAATTTATCCGGGCCCAACAGAGTTTAATTTTGTTTTAAATTAAATTTGTTTTAGGTTTAAGTTTTTATAAAATTTAAACTTAATAAAAATTTAAATTTAAAATAAAATTAAATGTCCAGATAACAAAGTTCAAATTTACAAGCCCAAATTCGGGCCCAAGCATAATTACAATCCAATTGGACCCAAAACAGACCTTTGACCCAATTCCTAAACCCAATTACAATTTGACCCAAATACAAAGCCCAAAGTACAAAAACCCAGCAACCTGCCTACTTGCACTGCCCACCTCCACTCCAACCAATGGTCTGATGCCACGTCAACAATCAAATGGTCACCTCCAAGCAGGCTGCTGCCACGGCCATCATCTTCACCAGCTGCTCCAACCGCCACTGCCATGGAACCTGCAAAAAGAAAAAACAAGACTAGCATTAAATTGTAACAAACAAAATAGAATCATAGTGGAAAGTTGGCTATAAAACCCATTTCAAATTTTATTGTAAAGGGTTGCAGACCTTGTTCTTGAAATCAATATAGGAAACCTCTCTTTTAAGGTTCAAAAATCAAAATATCAACAGCTGAATACAAGTAGAGGCATTCGAATAAACACAACAAATATCAGAAGTCAGATTCACAGTTTCAAACTTTGAACCTTCAGGTATATTTAATGTATGTATAATTAATGTTTATCATTTAAATTATTTGTTCTTAATGGTGAATTAATCTATTAAATGCTTTGTTCACTACATTTATTATTTCCTATCTGTTTCAATTTATAATAAATATATCTGTAAGATAGCTTTAATGACATTAATAATAACTAATAATACTAAAAATAATAATTACAGCATTAATAACCACTAATTGAAACATTAATAGTATTAATGAAATATTACTAATAATTATTATTAAATAACTTATTAATAAAAAGGGTAATTAAAAGGTTAGAAACTCATTCGATTCCACCGGACTGCCGTGCGCCGCCGTCGCCATCGTCGAAGCCACCGTCGTCGCTATCCGACCGTGTGCTAAACCAAGAAACCAGGAACACGAAACAATTTTAAATCAAACCCTAAAATGATTTTCAAAACAGAGACTAATTTCAAAAGTATAAAAAATCGATTTTTTAAGAAAATATAGAAAGGTTTTAAAAAATATAGATCTGGTCCGAAACCAAATCTATTTTTTTGAGTAAAGGAAAAAATAGAATGCAAATGGAATGAAAAATCAAAAAAAAAAGAAAAATGAAAGGAGATCTTACCTCGGATGGTCGTCGGACGGCGCGAGTAAGTCCGACGATGGTTGAGCGTGACCGGGGTGGAGGTGCGTGACCGGGAGCGACAACGACACGCCCTCACGCACAGCTTCGGCGACGGCCGGAGGAGGGCAAGCATGGCCGGCCAAAGGAGGAAAGGGAGGGGGGATGAGAGAGAACAGAGAATAAAAAGGGGGGGATGAAATTTTAGAAAAATGAAAAAAATAGTAAAAAATAACATAAAAAATGATATTTATAGAACCCATTGACCCGACCCGGACCGACCTAGAATTCGCCTGTTTTTTGGAAAATAGGTTATTTGCGCGCTTGGTCCTTCCGTATTTTTTAATTATTTTAATTTAGTCATTTTCATACATTTATTATTTTTAATTTGGCCCGATAATTTTATTTACTTTTCAATTTAATCCTTTGACATTTTGAATGCACCAGAGGCTACCACGTGTCACTATTTTAGCTTATTTGTGCAATTAGTCCCTTTTATTTTTAATTTGTTTAAATTTGGTCCTTAAATCAATTTTTGTTTAATTACCAATTGGCCCAAGAATTTTTCAAGATTTACAAATTAATCCTTTAACTTTTGGATGCCTGTGGGGATGCCACGTGTCACCCATTCTTTGGTTTTATTGTTTTATAGGTCCCTGGACTATTTAAAAATTACCATTTTACCCCTGAACTTTCTAAAATTCCATTTTTAACCCCGATTTCATCAAAAATTACCATTTTACCCCTGAACTTTCCAAAATTCCATTTTAACCTCAATTTTACCAAAAATTACCATTTTACCCCCAAACTTCCCAAAATCCCATTTTTAACCCCGATTTCACCAAAAATACCCATTTTACCCTCGAACTTCCCAAAATCCCATTTTCGACCCCGATTTCAACAAAAATTACTATTTTGCCCCCGGGCATCCAAATGTCCCATTTTCGATCTCGATCACATTGTTTTTCTTCTTTACTAAATACTTGCATTTATTTTAATCATTATGCATTTACATTTTACTTTTGCATTCTATTTATCGGCTTATTATCTTGCTTCGTATTTAATTTCTCTTATTAATTGATATTCGATATTTCAAACTTACACGCTCATTTTTAAAGTATCTTCAAAGACAAGGCAATATTCCTCTCGCGTGAAAACTTCGAGAAATCATGCCCTAACGTGTCGGGTGTGATTTTTCGTATAACTCATACGCGTCGAATACCCTTTTTTCAAGATTTTTATACCCGTTAACCCCGAGATTCCGAGAATATCGTGTCCTAACGTGTTGGTCACGATTTTAATTCTCCGCTAAAATCGAAGTAAACGGGTACTCCATATTTGAATCTTTTAAACTATGTGTTCGAGGATTACATTTTAAATTTAATACGAAATTTTCAAATTCTCAAGAGAATATATCTATATCATAAATAATTTAAAAAAATGAGGCAATGTCCTTCCGTGTGAGAACTTCGAAGATATCGCACTTTAACGTGTTAAGTGTGATTTTCGTAATTCATGCGAATCGGATACCCTTTTCAAAAGTCTTCAAAACACTCTTCAAATCTAATAATTATATACAAAGTGGCCTTATAACGAAAACAAGAAACAATGTTCTTTCGTGTGAAGATCTCGAAACTTCGTGCCCTAACGTGTTGGGTGTGAATTTTCGTATGGTTCATATGATAGAACATTCTCTTTAAGATGTCTCGAAACATCCCGCAGTTTTGAAACTCTGAGAATTTAGTGCCCTAATGTGTTGGACACGACTTCTAATTCTCATAAAAGATCGAAACACGAGAACGAATTTTCCTTAAAAGTTTTCCTTTGAAATTATATGAAGCCATCTACAATAGATATCGTATTTTAAATTTTACTCGAGTTTTCATTGTTTTCATAAAATAAGACCCGAAAATAATCATGTGGTACCAATTTTTGGGCGTATGAGGGTGCTACTCCTTCTCGTGCGTAACCGACTCCCGAACTTGTTTCTCTGGATTTCGAAAACCCAATTTTTTTAACGTTTTAAACATTTTATGGTGATCCAATCACACCTAATAAAAGATTGGTGGCGACTCCCATTTCCCTTTTATTCCAAAATACATAAAAAGATATTTTTTCGAAGCCCCGTACCCGAGGTGGTTTCGACAAAACCTTTCTTGACCTAATTGCTTGCATGAATCTCTGTATAAACGGTGAGATATCAACCCCTTGGGGTCTAGAATATCGAGCAGTAATGAGGCGTACGGCTTAAGCCCGGCGGTGAAAACCACCACCTCGTATTTCTTACTGATTGCTTCCAGGAATTCATCCACCCCGGGTCGTTTCAATACGTAGAAGTTCATCCTTAAACCATAAATGCTTGGTTTAATCATGAAATCATATGTTTTTGGAGGTGGGTCTGGACTTGAATAAACTAGGGTCTCGTCCAAATCGAGAACGATGGTTCTCGTTTTGACTGAAGATAACGGAGGAAGCAACCAAGTCTGATTTTTTTCTCTTAGTGCAAGAATGTTAGGTAGATCAACATCATTCATGAATTCAAGTTGAAGTCTAGGGCTGGAATCGGTTTGGAATCCGCCAGCCTCTTCCCGATGGAGGATAACGAAGCCTTTCCCTCGGCGTCTTGCACCCTCCAATTTGGAAAAAAACTCAATGAGGCGACGGTGGCATTTTTGAGTGGTCTTTTTTATAGAAGAAATTACAGAAAAATATTTTCTTTTCAATAGAGATGATCTCTTACAATGCTGGACACTGTTGCGAAGAAGTAATTGGCTGTGATGCTGGTAATCGTAATTACTATCACGCATGATTGACCTTTTTTGCATCTTCTTTTCCATCTTCAATGTCATTTCTTGGCTTGGGATATCGATTGGATGGCGATCGCTAACAATTATTGTGCAAAGAATTAGCAAGAGAAAAAACATACAAAAAAGGACCAAATCCCAAAATGAATGAGTGATGTTGGAATGTAAGAGTTGAGATTGGAGGGGGAGGGGGAGGGGACACAAAGCTTTTGAAGCAATGTCCGGTACAACAGTGGTCCAGTTAGGTCGGAAGTTGAAGCTGGATTTCCAACGAATATAGACACCTTTTCTTTTAATGTTTTTCTCCAACAATCAATACAAAAGTAGTCTTAAACCTTCCAACCGTTTTGTTGGATAAGGTTGTCACCATGTTAAAAGCTAAACAATGCAGGGCAGCAAAGGATTAGTTTTCTATTCCTTAACATAAGAAGTAACTTAGCCGAAACATTAAGTGGCTTCAACCTGTAATTGTTTATTACATTATTTTATTTTGGAAAATTATTTAATACATTGCTGTCAGTGGAGTGTTTAAACTCCACAAACTAGTTGAAAGTTTGATAAATATATTATACAGTGTAATAAAAGTAAACTATATAAATAAATATAACATTTTCAAATAATTACCTTTTTATTTTTATTTTATTTTTCTTTTACTTTCATACATGTCATATTTTATTGTTTATAGATATTTAATCTAAATATTTTAAACTCTTAAATGCACTTTCACACATGTTGATAAATTAATTAAATAAAATAATTTAAACCGAGAACAACACCTCTAATTAGAAAGTTTATTCAATTTGAACTTCATGAGATGACTTGATAATCAGGATTTTCACCATTTCAATTCGCGTTAATCGTATTTATTGTTCGGGTTTAATCATGTTCTTGTAATTCACCAAAAAAAAGTTTATTCAATATCTGTGTATAGTGTGGTTCCAATATCATACGTAGAAAGTCAATCAATAGTACGTGACATTGGCATCAATCTTAATGCTGCACTCGAGAATGATGTTGATGGTGATGATGGATTTGATAGTAGTATTCCTTCTGATCACGAGGTCGATAGTGATAGTGATCCCAATGTGGATGAGGTCCCGGATGATATCGACGGTGAAGAGGCGAATGACGATGGAGATTTTAACGCATCTTCAGTTGAGAACCCAATTAGACGTATTGTGATGCACAATAATCCAAAGGCTCACATGTCACTTATAGAACTTGATGCGGTGCATGCAGCTAAGTTCGCGAAGTACCCTAATATACTACCTGCTCACCAATTAGCCGTAGCACCAGAACCTGATGAGTTGTTCTTGGGATATAAATTTGAATCCAAGAAAGAGTGTGTATTTGTCATTAAGCTTTATAGCATGAATGTGTCGGTGAACTACAAAGTCGTATTGTCTAAACCGACATTGTATATTGGGGAGTGTTGGAGGTCAACGGAAGGTTGCAATTGGTGGGTACGAGCCTCATTTTTCTAGAAGTTGTAGATGTGAGAGATAATAAAATTTGTTAAGACTCACACATGCATTTCAACACGTATGTAAGAAGATCACCGGAAACTTGATTCCAAAACTATCTACACATATATCATGCCAATAATGAAAGACTCACTGACCATCAAAGTTTTTACATTGATTTTCGAGATGCAAGCACGATTTTAGTATCGGGTATCATATCAGAAAGCATGGATAGCTAAACATATGGCAATTGAGCAATTGTACGGAGATTGGGATGCGTCGTACAATGAGCTATAAGGGTGGATAGCCGCAATGCGACAGTATGTGTTGGGGACTGCCATTGAGTTGGAGACACGACCTTATTATGGCCCAAATAACCAACTATAGCTGGAAGAAAAATTTTCAATATATGTTCTGGACGTTTGATCTCTGCATGTGAACATTTCCTCACTGCAAGTCATTTGTTCAGGAAGATGAGACCTGGCTATACGAGAAATATACACAAATTCTATTTATTACGGTTGCTCAAGACAAGAAATAGAACGTGCTCCCAATAGCGTTTGCCATTGTGGACAAGAAAAACATGGAATCATGAGAATTCTTCTTGACGAACTTGCGGAGGTATGTTGTTCATAACGATAATATTTGCATCATCTCCGATAGAGGGAAGGGAATAATTTTTGCCATTAGGTGTTCCAATGTACCATGGAGATCCGTTTACTACAGTCGACACATTACGACTAACTTCCAGCAAAAGTATAAGAATGCAGGCTGGCGGAGACAACTTGTGAAAATGGGTAAAATTTAGTTTCAATTTATGTTTTTAATGATTTAATTCGAGATTGTAACTTATCTTTTCTTAATACATACACAGCGTATGAGGCAGAGCCACACCGATTCTGACAAAGGATGATCAAACTTTAGGGTGACATAAAAGGTCAAACGAACAAACCTTTGCGAGAGTGGTTGGGTACCGTGGAACCGTGGCAATGGGCTCAAAGTTACAATGATGAGTTTCGATATGGTCAAATGACGACCAACATGGCAGAGTCGGTTAATGTCGTGTTCAAGAAAATACGACATCTTTTGATTTTATCTGTGTTCTCGGCTACATTCTACAAGCTAACTACCTTGATGCCAGTAATGGGGATGCAACAAGTAGACCAGATGAACGTCGGACATGTGTTTGTCGAAGCTGCCAGATATGCAATGAATGCAAATCATCGGAGAGTGAGGTCGATGAATGTAGAAATATATTCACGACAGTTTCAAACATTTCGAGTTATAGAGACCATTTAGCATCGACCTGGTATCCTACCTAGGTCTTACGGGGTTGATCTCCAAAACAGATACTACGATTGCAGGAGGTTAAAGACACTTCATTATCCCTGTACGCATGTCGTGGCAACTTGTGGTCGCGCTTAGCTAAATGTTGAACAATTTATCGACCCAGTGTACACTATTGAGCGCACGTTATATGTTTGAGAAAACAAGTTCCCCGTGATGATGCACTCCCTACATGACAAATGAAATGTATGGACATCTAGGTGCCACTGCTCCACCAATGCAGATATTAAGTCATACCGCAAATCAAATGCCTAGATCAATTTCGCTGATCCGAATCCAGTTAACTCCAAGTATGGAATGAGGCATGCATGGGGTGGATAGCCAAGACTGTTCACACGACCCCTCAATGCGCAATACTGCTCATTGCCCTATTAATTTACCAAAATAGCTTATATAACCTAATTTAATTCCGTAAATAACGTGAGTAACAAATAATAATTCTATTACCATGTTATTGACCGTGTTTGATATGTGAGGATAATCATTGTTTATCAAAGAACCTATTTTGCAATTTAAAAAAATAAATTCAATATTTCAATACATAAATAATTATTTCGATAAAAATTAATAAAAACAAAAAATTTAATAACAAATCACATAAACAAATTTAATTAAAAACAAAATAACTTTAAAATAAATAAATAACAACAAAACAATGCTTTATAATTTATAATAGTTATAATAATTAAAAACAAAATAAATAACTTTAAAATAAAATATTTTAACAACAAATAACAAAATAATTTACATTTATAACTAAAAAATCACATAAACATTAAACTAAACAAATAATTTATAATAATTACTTACGTACTAACAAAATAAAAGTAAATTAAATTAAAAAGAGCAAAACAATTTACATTACCTGCCTTTCTTTCCCTTTAATCTACTGTATTAAACGAAAAAAATTTATAACATATCATAAACATTAAACTAAACTTTATAATAATTAAAAATAAAATAATTTTAAAATAAATTTAAAACAACAACAAAATTACCTCTCTTTTTAACTTTTTTTTCCTTTAATCTACTCTACTAAACAAAAAAATTATAACAAATCATAATCATTCATTAAACTAAACTAAACTTTAGAATAATTAAAATAAATTAAAATAAATTAAAAACAACAACAACAAAATTAACTTTCTTTTAGCTTTCTTTTCACTTTAATTTATTCTACTAAACAAAAAAAATTGTAACAAACAAATCATATACATTAAACTAAACTAAACTAAACTAATAATTAAATTAAAAAAATTAAAAATAAAAAAATTACCTCTCTCAAAACCCTCTTTCTTCTCCATCTCCTCTCTTCTTCTATTTTTTTTTTTTTTTTTAGCAATGTGTAGTGTGTGTGATGTGCAAGGCAAGGGGGATCTTATATTATAAAGAAGGTGTCCCTCATTGCCCAGCATGTGCCCTCTGCCGAATGCATGCATGCAAAAAACAAACCCTTCCCCATGCCTTCCCCCTTCCCAAGGCTCGGCAGATCGCCTACACATGCATGGATGGGACAGCGGTGCCGCCTAATGAGTGAGGCACTATTGGTGTCGCTTATGGGTTAGGCACCATGTGTCAGATATACACCAAACCTGTATTTTATAATCGAGTATATTTTAAACTCGTATATATATTTTTTTATGTTGTCTATGAGTGAGACATCACTAATAAAATATTATTATTATTATAAATTTTAAAAATAAAAAAACAATTTTTTGACAGCTGTAAACAATGATGTCACCTCTAAATTATCCTCCACCACAAAATATATTATTTTGATAAATAATATGGATTTTATACCATTTTAATATTTTTATATTATTTTAAAAAAACCCGAAAAAATAAAATCAATTTGATCAAAATCATTACACAATGATTTATTTATTACTTAAATCAATAATGTAAAATGTTGGAAATTGAAATTGATGTTGGTGAGTGTCTACAAAATGCAACCTAAACTGTTCTCTCGAAAAATGTGTACTAGTTTAGTAATTAATTAAAAACATGTACTAGATTTAATTTCTTTTTATAATATTTGTATTATTGGCCGTCTCATTACATCATAGGAAGGAGGAAAAAGTGGTTTTGCTTATTACAGGGAAAAAAATATCTGTAATATTTTTCTGCAAAGTTTGGAACAGAAAAAAAATCATCCAAACAGAAGGCGTATTGAAATGCTTCCTATCCACTTTGTGCGTATGCTGATTTGATGTTTTTGATGAACTTAAATGATGACAGAGGATGCCTCTCATAAACTCGGAGGTGGACTCATTGCATCATCGCCATCTAAATATTGTTTAACCGCATCTCTCATGTCCTTAAAACCATCGCAATTCCTTTCGAAGAACACCATCAGCTTCTCCAATTCCCTGTCTTCCATGTCGTCTTCAAATCGTTTTATGGGGATCGCATTTGCAGGTTGCAGAGTGTAGGATTTAGGGTTATCATCAACAATCACGACTTGTTTGAGGTCTCTCCCGATCTTCGACAAGTCCTTATTAAACCTTCCTCGACCTAATTGCTTGCATGAATCTCTGTATAAACGGTGAGATATCAACCCCTTGGGGTCTAGAATATCGAGCAGTAATGAGGCGTACGGCTCAAGCCCGGCGGTGAAAACCACCACCTCGTATTTCTTACTGATTGCTTCCAAGAATTCATCCACCCCGGGTCGTTTCAATACGTAGAAGTTCATCCTTAAACCATAAATGCTTGGTTTAATCATGAAATCATATGTTTTTGGAGGTGGGTCTGGACTTGAATGAACTAGGGTCTCGTCCAAATCGAGAACGATGGTTCTAGTTTTGCCTGAAGATAACGGAGGAAGCAACCAGGTCTGATTTTTTTCTCTCAGTGTAAGAATGTTAGGTAGATCAACATCATTCTTGAATTCAAGTTGAAGTCTAGGGCCGGAATCGGTTTGGAATCCGCCAGCCTCTTCCCGATGGAGGATAACGAAGCTTTTCCCTCGGCGTCTTGCACCCTCCAATTTGGAGAAAAACTCAATGAGGCGACGGTGGCATTTTTGAATGGTCTTTTTTATGGAAGAAATTACAGAAAAATATTTCTTTTCAATAGAGATGATCTCTTACAATGCTGGACACTGTTGCGAAGAAGTAATTGGCTGTGGTGCTGGTAATCGTAATTACAATCACGCATGATGGACCTTTTTTGCATCTTCTTTTCCATCTTCAATGTCATTTCTTGGCTTGGGATATCGATTGGATGGCGATCGCTAACAATTATGGTGCAGAGAATTAGCAAGAGAAAAAACATACAAAAAAGGACCAAATCCCAAAATGAATGAGTGATGTTGGAATGTAAGAGTTGAGATTGGAGGGGGAGGGGGAGGGGACACAAAGCTTTTGAAGCAATATCCGGTACAACAGTGGTTCAGTTAGGTCGGAAGTTGAAGCTGGATTTCCAACGAATATAGACACCTTTTCTTTTAATGTTTTTCTCCAACAATCAATACAAAAGTAGTCTTAAACCTTCCAACCGTTTTGTTGGATAAGGTTGTCACCATGTTAAAAGCTAAACAATGCAGGACAGCAAAGGATTAGTTTTCTATACCTTAACATAAGAAGTAACTTAACCGAAACATTAAGTGGCTTCAACCTGTAATTGTTTAGTTAAGAAAACAACCTCGCACTTCCTTGTTTTTCAGATTTCATAGAATTATTGAAAGGCACAACGCAGGCTTAACACCATCTAAGTTGTGCTAATTATGGTTGGGTGGCAACAATATACTCTCAATGTCAAAATATTATGATTTTATTAAGAATAACAATTAAAGCCATATTATCAAAATGATCCCCTTCTTTATTCGTAATGATCCATCGTCAAACCTTCATCAACAATATCACAACAATCATTCAAATTACCAATAGGAGACATTGAATATCAACTAGTTTAGCCAATTATAGACCCTCTCTCTCGGGGTGAGTGATCGTTTGATCGAATCGAGTGAAAAAATTTCGAGTTGACGAATCATATTTTATCCTAACTTGAGTTGAAATTTTTTTGAATCGAGTCAAGTGAAATGAAATTCGAGGCAAGATCAAATCGAGTGAAATTGTTTGAGTTAAATTAATAAATTAAACTTTTCAAATTAAAATCTTGTTACAGTATAATTAATTTCATAGTAGAGAACATAAATTTGAAATCATATATATTTGAAACCTTTTTCAAAATCAAAGCAAAATAATAAAAAAAATACTTTAGTATGATAAACTTGAATCATTAATTAACTTATTTAAGTCCTCAAAATTATTATTCTAAAAAAAATTCATTTTTTTAAATTTCTTTATATATTTTTAGAATTTTTTTTAGAAATTTTTATAATTTTTTAAAAATATAAATTTTGAATTCTAAAAATTATTTTGAATTATTTTGTAATTTTTATTGAGAGAGACCAATTTTCTTATTTTCAAACTTGAATTACTCATTCGAGTTGACTCAAATAAATCAAATAACTCGATTTGATTAATTCGAATAAATCAAATAACCCAATTTGATTAACTCAATTTACAAAAGTCGAGTGATTTTTAAAAATGAGATATCAAGATCTCATTTTTATAAGTTGAAAATATTTACGAAAATATTATAATGATACGTGAAAGTTAGATTCGAAATTTCATTAATTAATTAATTAAATATAAAAAAATTAAATCGTAAAAGACATAAAACTTCTCACTATTGATTATTAATAACTAAAGTGCATAATTAAAGTTTATGAAAGGAATTATATGGAAAATATATCATTTCTATTAAGTTGGGACGGTTAGTGGAGGATGACTTTACGTATTATACATTAATTTTAAAGTTAAAATAATTTAATAAAGTAAAATTATAAAAATAAAACATAATCATCTTCATTAGGGTGTTTTCACCGAAAAACCAAACATAAAAACCTCCATTGGAGAGCTTGAGGATTCAACAACTTTGAGTTCTTGCATGTAAGTGTGGTTTTGATCTATTTTGAGTAATTTTAATGTTTTTAAGATCGTTGCAACTAGGTTCTGCTAATTCATATCTCCGTTTTCAAAACTGTTAAAGATTTTATATTTTGCCATTAATGAAATTTTAGTTGTTTTTTATGTTAGATGAAAGATTTATGATCTTGGTTGTTAAATATGATTATTTTTGTTAAGCAGTTTTAGTAATTTCAGTGTTGAAAGACTAAATTGTTAAAATAGTAAAATTTTGTGAGTTTCTTGTGAAACTATATTAAATATGGACTGTATAGGGACTAAGGAGATTTCGGCTAGCATGGCGTGGGATTAAATGTGTTCAATTTGAAAGTTTTGGATTTAGGGACTAAAGTGAATAAAATGTAAAAGTTTAGAGTAAGTGTAAAATATTAATTAAAGGTCAAATATGTGAATTTAGGTGTTTTAAGTGTTTGGATTGATTAATTGAATGAAACTATCATATTTAGATCAAGAATCGAATCGTACAGTGAATAATAAAAAAAAGGAAAATCGCGGATTAATCCTTACAAGTCATCAGTTAGCATGTTCTTGGTAAGTTCATAGAATTATTGAATAAGGTTATATATTTTATAAATTATGTTGTTTTCTATTTGTTTAAATTGAGTTGTGATTGAATATTTATTAATGAAATTTAATTATGAATTGTTTATAATTAAGTATAAAGTAAAAGTGTACTATTTGGAAGTTGAGAAATGATTGTGAAATATGAATGATGTTGTCTCGGAATGGATGAAATAAATATACAGTATGTGTACAAATATTGTGGAAGTGCCTCTGATTTGTTAACATGATGAATTCCGTTTAAATGCCCAGTTGAATGTAGTAAACGATTAGGATATGATTGGCATGCCAATATGGTTAGTATGCACGCTTGTACGGGTTTGCACTTCGGTGCCTCTGTTTGCGCATTTGTGTCTCTATCTACACCTTGGTGCCTCTATTACACATCTTTTATGCCTTTGGTGTGGTGTAGTTACCTGAGTATCCGAGTCAAGTTACTATAGTTCATCGGGCTATGTGTTAATTAATCTACAGCTTTACTTGCTTAATTCTACTGTATATTTCTAGTGTTACTAAGTGATAAATGTTACAATGAAATTCTTGTTTATATATGTGGATGATTACATTGAGGAATTGTGATTGATGGAATTGGTTAAGTCTTTTGGGAAGGTGTTATTATGTTATATATGAATATCTACTAATGTGGTGTGATATTGTATTCGGTTATCAGGAAATAGAAATTATCTTTTTTATCTATATTGATTAAGGTAAGTTAAATGGTATTTAGACTTTGGACTTATTAAGCTTCTTAAGCTTACTTGTTCATTTGTGTTTATTTTGTAGTTAACATTTTGCAGATTGACCGAACATATTGATTTGGAGCTCACACTATCCAACCTTTGTATGTAGTTTTTGTTTATCATTTTGGGATGTCGCATGTATATAGGTATGTTGTTCACATGTAAAGTGTTAAGTTAACTTGTTATAACTAGTTAATGTGGTTGATTATGGATGTGTGCTTGTGATGGTTTTGGTTAAGTTAATACTTAATACCAAATAATAGTTGATGATGTTGTGAAATTGTAGATTTGTTGAGTATGATAATATCTTTAGCCAATTTGGTTGATGGTTTAGGCATGAATGAATGTCTATTGATTAAGTTTCTTTCTTAGTTATGTTATTTGGTTGAATGATCTTAATTGTGATGTCAATAAGGGCACATTAGTTAGGTACATAAGTGGTAAGTTTTGGTTGTTTTTAAGTGTGTTTTGAGTAAGTTTAAATGTTGGTAGATGAATTGTTTGTAGTCCAAGTAAGCACGATTTGGTAAACTTGCTTTTGAAGGTACAATTAGGGGCACACGACCTGAGACACGGGCTGTCACACGACCGTGTACTGCACACGGTCTCTTTACACGGTCGTGTATTTCAAGTTAGTGAGTTACACAGTCTGGCACACGGTCTATGACACGATCGTGTGACCTAAGTCACTGAGTTACACGGTCTATGACATGGCTGTGTGACCCAAGTTAGTGAATTACACAGTCTGGTACACGATTTATGACACGACCGTGTGATCTCATTTCGAATACATACATGGTTTGGGCCTTGTCACATGGCTTGGACACACGGCCGTGTGACCTTGTAACACGAGCATGTGGAGTAGCCACACAGTCATGTGATGCGCCACACGGGCTGGCCCTTGTCACACGACCGTATAATCCCTGTTTGTATTTTTTATTCAAAATTTTGTAATTAATTCATTTTAATCCAAATTCAATTTCGATTTATTTTAAACGTTTTTAAAACCCGATTTAGGTCAAGTTAAATTGGAATAACAGGAAATTGAATGTGTTTAAAATTATTGACTTATATTTATTTTTAAATTGAAATTTTCTTTAATTGTATTTGTGTTTGATGTTTGATCACTCTATACTCTGGATCGGGTTATCGGTTCGATATAAGGTATTACAGTCCTCTTCTTGTAATTCATAAAAAAATTTATTATTTAAACACAGATTAATTCTATTCTCACATAAAAAAAAACAAAATCAAAGCATACAGAAAAATATAATATAGAAAGAGGTGTTACTACACAAAATTCAAATATGAATAATTTATTTTATAACTGAAAATAACATTAATATCATTAACTGATTTACATTGATTTTGTAAAAATGAAAAAAATAAAGATTGAAGAATCAAATGTATAAATATGGAGTCTGTCCATATATTAAAAATGGTACTATGAATACTTTTTAATAATGACGAATCAAATTTTTCCTCTAGATTTTTAGTTTTTTGCTCTTGAAAAAATTTAAATCCACTTAAAAATATTAAAAATAAAAAAAATCTAATTTGTCATTTTTTATTAAAAAAAATAAAGATGACGTGAAATCACAATTTTATACTATAATAAACATATTTGAGCATTTTCTACGCCAAGAGGATGGAAAATCATTCACGAATAGGTCTTTGCTTGCCACTTATGTAAAAGGGGTGGAAAAGAGAGCCTCCACCATGAATTATAAGGGAATTCGTTGGGAATCATTGACTTTAGAGAAAGTTGGATTTTGTAAACTAGTAATCAGACACACCTTTAAATTTAATTAATATAATAACAATAACAATTATAAAGTATAATAGTTAATACAAAGAAACATACACTAATTATGAAGTATATAGGATTTTTTTTATTTTATAATGTAGTGATTGATTGATATTGTTGAATTTAGCGTAAATTTGAATGGACGATATTTATCTGTGATTAATATAAAAACAACGACTGCAATGAAATTAAATACTGTAATGATACGTAATGTGAGACAAAAGATAAACTGTGCACTACACCATTCATTCAAACTCACTCTCACTCTCACTCTCACTCTCGTATCTCATATTCAAAATTATTCTATGATATGCAATATTCATTTTACAGTAACATTTATTCTTTTATTTTAAGTTATTTATATCTATTTTTAAATAATTATATTAAAAATATCATTACGCTATTCATTGAAAATTAATAAGTATTATCAAATGTTATTATTAAATATGAATTGCGCACTTTGATTTTTTGGGATCATTCTTTGCACTTAAGAACTTAAAATATGAAATAAAACCAATGTGAAACGAATGATTTGCAAGGAATCAAAATCATTGTCCAAAAGCAGTGGCAAATGATGCTAGTTGAAGTGGTAAATGTCCATTTACACTCACGGATCCAGAAATATGATATAGAGGTAGGAACAAAGTCAAAAAAAATTTCTGAAAGGTTGAAATTAAATTACATATTTTTATGATAGTAAAAATATAATTTCGTCATTTTAATAGTATTTATATTTATAATTTTTAAAAGATTAAATTAAAATTTATTATTTTTGAAGAAATAAAATGTAATTTTATTTTATTAAATTAAAATTTTATAAATTATAAAAGATTTAAATAAATTTTTTTATTTTATTTTAAGGATGTCGGGGTCTGCTAGCACCATAGATCCGTCCTGTCCATATATACTATGAATGACGGATTAATAGAGAAATATAGATAGATTGGTTTGTTAAAAAAGAGAGAGGCAAAAACAAAAATATAACTAAAGAGTACTTTTGTTCAAATGTAAGGTTATTTGTTTAATCCTGTGGATTTACTTTAAATTTGAGATAGTTTAAATAAAAATAATGAGTCTAAAAAATAGATTTTGACAAAAAAAATCATTTGAAAAAAATGTATCGAGAATGAATTCCAATATTCAAAGTTGAAATCTAACCAATCTGATCAATTTCAAAAATTATAAATATGTTATTTATATAATATTTAATTTATATTATATAAAAAATATATAATATAGTATAATGTAATTATTAAAAATATATTATGTTTTTTATGCTGGGAAACTTAATAAAAGCCAAAAAAATATTGTAGTCAGTCATACATATAATTACTAAATATTAAATAAAAGTAGTTATTTAAAAAAATTGTTTGAGTCTAAAAATATTTAGATTAACCATTTATACATATAGATAGAATAAAGCAAAATTTGAAGTTAAAATTTAATTAAATTGAACTAAACTTAAATAATTATATATAATATTAATATTATGCATAAACTCGATTAAAATCTTACTTAATTTGATCCATAAACATAATTTTTTTGATACAATAAAAATTTAATTTTAAATTATTTTTAGAAAAAATAAACACTCAATTAATAAATCACAATTTAAATTAATCAACACATTTACTTGCTAATTGTATAGTTTAAGAGGGATAATTAAAGAGGCATAGTTGACTATTTGGGTGTTAGTGGGAAGTTGAGAGGATTTGCATGCGCATTGAACAACTGGAGTTTTGTTGGTAGGTCTCAATTCCCCATCCATTACCAGTTACCACTTAGGATTTGAATCAGAATGTCCACAGTTGATCATAAAAGTATGTTTAAGCCCGTTCTTGACATTTTTTATTAAGCAAAATAATAAATTAGGATTTTGAGTCTCTTAAAAGTTGAAGAATTTTTTTAAAGCCACTTAAAAACTGAAAAAAATAATTGGACCTCTTAAAAAAAAATTAAATCCCTTCTAACTTTGGATTTTGACAGATCACACTTTCAAACTATCCCCAGACCAAACTTACTTACCGCTATGTTTTTTTTTTTCTATTTAGACTTCTAGTGTTTCTTTTATTCAAGTTAAAATTCATGCAAAAAATTATTGAGAGTGTATTTTGAAAATCACTTAACTATTAAATTTTAGTTTAATTGTATTAATTATATATGAGATATGTTTGAATAATTATTATAATTAATGGACCCCACAAAATTGAACGTAATTGAAACATTTTAATTATATTCTCCAATTCTAATAGGGAATTAAGAATTGGGGAATTACTCAAGTGTTGATGATCATGAAGAGCAAGGGGGAGAAGTGTGGCAGAGATTGATAGACGGTTTACTTAATGAGGGCGAAAAGCTATAAGAATGAGAGAGTATGGAGAGTGTGTTGTCCTCATGTCTTGTAGGATTGCTATGTCAATAGAAAGCGTTTTCTTCATTTTGTCCACTTTAGTAAAAACGATTTATTTCCCTAATTAATTGAATAATTAGGTTATTTTCTAGTTTTTTTCAAATTGATATTTTCCAATAATTTGCCTACATAATGTTGATGGTTTAAAAGAAAAAAAAATTATTTTGAGTGAGTTTTTTATTTAAGTGTTGTGAAAAAGTGTTTTTGAAAAGTTTGGTTTAAAATTTAAGTTTTTTTTTTTGTGAATTACAATGGGATGACAAAGATCTAACAGTAACATGAATAGCGCGACTTGAATCCAGATCACACTTGGGGCAATAAATACCTTGACCATCAGGTCAACACACGGTGTTCAAATTTAAGTATTTAGTATTGCTGTAAAAAATGCTTTTGAGAAATAAAATATCCATTTTAGACATCATATTGTAAAGTAAAAATATGTATTTGAATAATGTTTAAATCCTTTAATATTATGATATTTTAGTAAGAATATAAAAAATAATTTAATGTAACTCATTTTAATATATAAAATATAAATTTTAAATATTTGTAAGTAATTGATATTAATTATTTTTAAAATTTAATTTGAATATCTAATCTATATTTTAAACTGTATTAAAATATAACATTTATAAATTTAAATATATAATTATATATATTTGAATTATATACTTGATATAAATATTACATAAAATATACTAGATAATAAATAATGATTAAAATATATTATTTTGACTTCAAAAATTACTTTTTGTTTTATATTTTTTAAAATTTATTTGTTTAACATTATTTATAACTTTAAAAGTCTTTTTTCTCTTCTAAAACATATTTTTTTGGTGAATTATAAAAATAAGATAAAGTTCGAACAATAAATGTGATTAACGCGATTCGAACCCATATCACACTTAAAATAATAAACATCTTTAATCATCATGCCATAACATGAATTCACTTTCAAAATATATTTAAAAAAAAATGAGATAATAATATATGAGTGACATAAACAAACGGCAAATTGGATAAAAATAAAATTGAATTTGAGGGTACGTGTTGTAAGTCATAATCAAGCAATAAAAAAGATCATGATTACGCAATTCATGGCTGAATATGACATCATCTTTTTCTTAGAGAAGAAAACCAAAACGCCTCATTATGTTGGTGGCTCTAATGTTGAATCATGAATTTTTTTCAAATCTAATATTAAGGCAAATGATGTCATTTTAACTTCGCCAATTATTTGCTAAGCAACAAATAAAATAATCAACCAACATATAGTACAGAAAAAATGAAAAAAATCGAACAAGAATGTTAGAGTCGATGCTCGAGAATATTTGATGGATTAATGTACTATTAGTTGATAATTAAATAACACGTTATTGTTGTTGTAAAATAAAAAAATTGAAGAGTCTAAAAAATAAATATAAATAAATTTATTTTAAAATAAATATTAATTATAATTATTAAACACAAATAAGTATTAAAATATCAAATTTAAAACTTGAATCCCAAAGTCCAAAATTCAAAACCCAAAACAAAAACTAGGAAGAAAAACAATATAATTATAATTAATATTTAATTATTTTAAATATTTTAAATATTTTAAATAAAGTTAATTGTATTTATTTTCAAATCCTTTAATATATTTTTATTTTATATCAATGATGATGTGTCATCTTATTATTAATTGATGGTACATAAAATCTAAGTATTGGCGGTGCATTAAATATTATTAATCCTTTGCAATAAGAAGAATATTTTCTGCATCGTTAATGCACAGGCCCATTCTTGATATTTTTGAGATCTAAGTAAAATAATAAATTGGAGTTTTTGAAGTTAATGGAAAATTTTATAAGCCTCTTAAAAGTTGATAAAAAAACTTTTTTGGACCCCTTAAAAACTAAAAAAAAATTTAGACCTCTTTTAACCTTGAGTCCTGAGCGACCGCACTTACAGATGACTTCCAGGACCGGACTTGCCAATGCATGAATTCCATGCATTATCAATTAATAATAAAATGACACGACGTCTATCATTGGTGTAAAATAAAAAAATTAAAGGGTTTAAAAATAAATATTAATTATAATTATTAAACACAAATAAATACAAAAATATCAAATTCGAAACTTGAATTTTAAAACTCAAAATCTTAAACTCAAAAATCCAAACCGAAAAGAAAAATAAAATAATTAAATTAATATTTAATTATAAAGGCTAAAATATACTTTTAGTTTCTATTTGTTTACATTTAAAATGTAATCTTTTATTTTTATTTTTATTTTAAAAAATTTAATTTCTTTATTTTTTTTTGGATTTAAAAATGCAATTTCAATTATGAACATCACTATTTTTTTTTATGTTATATTCAAGTTCAATACATGTATTAAAAATAATACACTAACGAATATAGCAAAAAATTTAAATAATTAAACTTAAATTGAAAATCTAAAAATAAAAATAAAAATAAAAAACAAAATTTCAAATATAAAAAAAAACCGAAGTCTTGGAATTACATTCTTTTTTATACGCAATTAACATGTATTGAATCTGAGTCGGTCCAAATTTATAAAGTGGCAGTTGATAGTGGAGAAATTAGACATGAGAGACGAATCTTTAGATGCAATTGTAGTATGTGTATAGCCTTATACGATGTGTTGAGCATGTGCGACAAAAATTCTAGCCTCAGTCGCAATGTTTTCAGATTGCGACACTAAACAACTACTCTATTTGTATAAAAAAAAATTCATCACAAAAAAAATAAAATTGGATCGTAATAATATGTTACATACTTTACAATTTTATTTATATAAAAAGTATATGAAAGAAGAATATTTTGATAATATTAATGATAATATTCAAATACAAATTCAGATGATGAGAAATTCGATTAAGGACCAAAAAATGATAATAAGTAATATATGTTAAATGTTAAAAAGGAAATAATTCAAAAGATATGAAACATTAGAGTAATTACATAAAATTGTATATAATGTTTATTTTTCTTATTTTTTTTATTAGTAATCATATTAGACTATTTTCTTGGAATAACATATTACATATTAAGATTTTATTTTAATTTTTGTTACTCGTTTAGAAATTTTTTTATCATATTAATAATTTTTTATAGTAATTAATATTTTTTAAAATATAAATTAGGTAATTGTGTAATTAAAAATTGTAATTTTATTTTATACTACCAAACATGACATGTGGAACTACAATTTAATTATCCCTGTTAGCCAAACATATATAGGGAATTACAATTCTTTGTAATTACTAGTTTAATAATTAAACTTTCATCCAATTATTTTGTGGTAACCAAATATACCCTTAGTGAATTTGGATAATAAATTTATTAAAGAAAAACATTGATGAAAAAGGTAACTCTTTTTTTTTTGAATTTTTTTTTAGTATTCTTCATATTCGATTTTAATAATGCTCCTTTTAATAATATTGTTTTTAAAGTTTAAACTTATATTTACGCTTGAAAATACAATGTTGTCTCGAAGGTAACTCTATTTTTTAAGCGAACCCAACGAATGATTCCAGTGGAAAAGAGGATGATGTTCATCTTAAGAGATCCGAGTTCGAACACATGTGTGTGCAAGGTGATGTGTATGTGTTGTCAAAATGTTAAGAAAATATGAACAGATACTACCATATAATTACACTAATATATTAAAAAAAAAACTCTATCTTTTAAGCCTAAAAGAAAAAAAAGTAAAATTCATATAAAATTTATCAGTACAAAAGAGAGTTATTAGAGGACCTATTTGAAGCATTAATTCATGTCTTCCTGTATTAAAGGTGGGTAGTTGAAGCAATCTTCAATACTTTTGTCTGTTGAAAACGCTCAACTAAATTATATTGTCCGAGCGATATCTCCAAAGAATGAGATAAATTAATAATTCTAAAATAAGTGGAAAAAGAAAATAAAAAACGAAGCAGAAGTAACAGCAGCAAGAAATGAATAGATGCATAGTCATTGGTCAATCTGTACCTTTTTTTTCTCCATTTTATTAATTATTATTTTTTTAAATAGACAAAACCCAACTTGTCTTTCTTCCAGTCCTGTTTGTTCTGGATAACGTAGGTTGCCCTTTAAATACCCTATGGTTTGGTGGGTTTTTGGAACACGTTTCTTCATTGTTGTTGAGGAACAAAAACTAGCACAAGAAGCAAAATCCGTCTCCTCTGTTTCTTTCCCTTTTTTTCACTGTTTTGTTAATTTTCCTGTTATATAAAAGTTAGCAATCATGGCTGAGAATAATGGAAATCATGGAGTAGTTTTGAATGTGAATGCGGAAGCCAATCAGAATCCGCCTCCATCAACCTCCAAAACCAAAGATTCCGATGTCGGTTTCACTGTTCCCTTCATGCAGAAGGTAACTATTTAAACATATTATATCTTTTTTTTTTTTAAGTTCTCGGTAATCTTAATCCCATATGGTTAAGTTTGAAATTTGCAGCTGATGGCTGAGGTGGTGGGCACATATTTCTTGATATTTGCTGGCTGTGCATCAGTGGTGGTGAATGTAAACAATGAGAAAGTTGTATCACTGACTGGGATTTCCATAGTTTGGGGATTGGCCGTCATGGTGTTGGTTTATTCAGTGGGTCACATCTCCGGTGCTCATTTCAATCCTGCAGTCACCATTGCTTTTGCTACCTGCAAAAGATTCCCTCTCAAACAGGTCACTGCAGTGTTCTGCTATTGATATGTATGTGGAGCTTCCAATGGTTTTGATTTGATTTGATTCTTTTCAATACAGGTTCCAGCTTATATATCAGCTCAACTTCTTGGATCAACCATGGCAGCTGGAACACTTCGTCTTCTGTTTAGCGGACCGCACGATGTCTTCGCCGGAACGTCACCGCAAGGGTCGGATTTCCAAGCATTTGTGATCGAGTTCATCATCACTTTCTACCTCATGTTCATTATATCCGGTGTTGCCACTGATAATAGAGCTGTAAGTTATGATTAGAAAAAAGATTATATGAAATTGGAATCTCTTTTCAATAAGAGTACCGTCACTTCAACATTTTCATCCTAATCAAATTCAACATGATCTATTAAAATTTAGGATACAACTACTGATGTGGCATGCTCTTATTGATTTATTTTTTATGATTATCCTAAAAATCAGTAAGTTTGGTGAATTTTAAGTAGCCAACCTCATTTTCCTTTTATATCCAACAACATATAGTAATACTATTGATTAATTTGCGTAATATATTCAAAGCATTTAAACTATAAAAGGTTAATGACAGTGAAATCAGTTTTCCAAATCATTTTATCCACTGCTCTAATTCATATATAAAAAATATGCAGATTGGTGAACTTGCTGGACTTGCCGTTGGTGCTACAGTGCTGCTTAATGTGTTGTTTGCTGGGTATTTCTTTTTTTTTTACTTCCCTATTTAGATTCAAAATCTAACCAAATCTTATGTATAACAGATATACATGTTTACACATTTGAACGTATTGGATATCAATCAATAAATGAAAAAAATAATGGACTGAATCTTAGCCCTACATATACTTACCAAATAAATCTTTTTAAAATATTTTTCCCAAATCCTTTTGAACATTGAATAGCTGTTTAAATTTGGAGAGGGCCAGGCAAAACTAAGCATAAGTTTGTGCCAATGACAGGCCAATTACAGGAGCATCAATGAACCCAGCAAGGAGCTTGGGACCGGCAATAGTATGGAATCATTACAAGGGTATATGGGTATACCTTACTTCACCAATTATTGGAGCTGTGTCGGGTGCTTGGGTTTATAACATGGTGAGGTACACTGACAAGCCATTGCGGGAGATCACCAAGACTGCTTCTTTTCTCAACTCTTCCCGTAATTGCGGTTAAATTTAGGACGCAAACCTTATCTTTGACTCTATAATGTAATACTTTCATTTCTGTAGTGCTCTCTTTTTGTTACCTATCATTTTCCAAAGATGATAGTTTAAATGCAGTGACGGATTTTGACATTAAATTTTTTGGGAGGTTAACTAAAATTTTAAAAACTTTCAAAAGTACAATACTAACTTTTAAAAAATTTTAAAGGTATAATTTGATGAAATTCTGTTAGAATCATTAAAATTTTAAGTTTATGAAACTCGTATATTGATTTGATAGTTAAGAGTGTTCATCGTCTCAAGTGTGATTTGAATTCGAATCGCGCTAGTCGTTATTTGTAATTCACCAAAAAAAATTAAAGTTTATTAACTTTGTTGACGTGATAGTTCATGTGTATACCACCACATCAACAAATTATTATTTATAATTCTTTTACTTTTAAAATAATTTTTATAATTTTATAATTTTTTTTATGAATTTTTAAATTTTTTAAAAATTAAGTAATTATTGATATGACAATTCATATGTATGTTACATCAACAAAGTTAATGGACCTTAAATTTTACACATTATTTTACATATTTAATTTTTAATTAATTAAATAGTATATTCTTTTTATGCAAATAATGTAAAAATATTAAAAATAATTAAAATATGTTAACTATTTCGATAATTACTTCAAATCACACTTAAAAGTTTAAATGAAGATAATAATGAAATTTTGATTTTCTTTAATTACTAATTGAATCCAAATATCTAAATGTCGAAGTGGATGCATTCAGTTTATAGTGGGAAGTATAGAAAGCGGAGGAAAGGGCCTTAGATCCCACAGGCCGAATGATAAAATTGCTATAAGGCCCCAATAAATAAAATATTACATTTAAGCATTTAAATGGAAAAATTCAAATTTTAGCCCCTATAAAATATAAATAATTTAATTTAAATATTTTTAAAACAATATATTTAGCTTTGCCTCTTCAAATTTTATAATTTTATTTCAATTTTTTAAACAAAATTTTTAACTTCACCCTTGAATAAGTCTTAATTTTTTCTTGAAAGGGTAAGGTTTAATTTTATAATATTGAAATATCAATAAAAAATGTACCTTAAAATTCAACAACTTAAATTATAGTGAAATTGTAATAATATATATATATATATAAAGTGTAATTTCGATTTTATAAAATATTCTCCAAACTTCAAATTTTTGTAATAAAAATAAAATATTATTATGATCTAAACTTAGTTTCAAAATGGCCAGTAAAAATTATTTTTGTTGATTTAAAAGTTTTTTTAGGTTCATGTTATATATTTAATTAGATTTGATAATGGGTCAGAACTTTAAGATTCGAAGGTTTATCCGAAAAGTGAGAAAGTTTGGGTAAAAATATAAATCTAAAAAATAAGACCTCTTTTCTAAATAAACTGAGCCTCAAGTAAGATTTTTTGGCCCAGCTCGACTTAAATTTACCTAATTCTTTTTCATTGTTGTTTTTGCTACTATTTTGATTTTTTTTGCTACAATTTTACTATCATATTAATACTATTTTATTATTATTGTTTGGATATTATATAATTATTGTTTTATTATTAATTTTGTTACTCTTTAAAAAACATTTACTTACTAAATTGCAACTATTTTACAACGTGTTTAGTTCACCTGATTAGAAATCCTATTCAGGCCTCATTCTATGCTCTGCAGTGAAGCAAATGTTTGGTTGGAATGAATCTCATTCCATGGAATGCGCTATTCCTCCTCCCTTATTACATGCAAGGTTGTAATAACTATTCTTTGATGGACCTTAAGAATAATTATTACGGGTGTTACCGAATAACAAAAGAAAAGTTATATACAATTTTATCCCCACTTAAAAAGTGAACAAACCAAACAAAAAATATGGAAGAAATTAGAAATAAAAGAAGGGGCAACCCGAAATAGTAATGCCAAAGCACTACTCGTCAGAAATTTAAAAAAAAAAAAAGAACTTAACGAGTCATTCTGAGTCCTAACCATTATCCACTGTGCAAACATGACATAGTTGTGTATAATTTATTATATTTTTATAGATATTACATATTCTACATTATTTTTGTATTTTTTGTCATCATGTTTTATTTTATTTTATATTCTTATATCATACCCACTCTCACATGTCTCATAATTTCAATTATCATTTATAAATTTTATCACACATATATGTGTGGAAATCATAAATTTCAAATACAGACGTGTTTAAAAATAACTTATAATAAATAATTGAATGTATGCTTTGAAACTAATTAATCATAATAATACATGACATATGTACATCATTAAAATAAAATAATTAGATTTAATTATTAGTTAAACAAAATTTAAATACATAAATACATTAGATTAACAATACTAAATGCACTACAATTATTTATCATGATATTGTCATCAATTGTGAGTTAGTGTCAAGTTGATTAGTGGAGATAATAAATTGTACATATTAAAAAATGTAGACAAATATCAAAATAAAACTTTGGTTGATGATAAACTTAAAGTTTTACTAATTCAGTTAATGACATTTCAAATCTCATCGTATACATATTTTTCTTGATTTTTGTTAAAATAAAAAGACTAAAATATCCCCGAATAATATGATTATTTTAATTACGGGATAACATTTCCGTAATTTCCTAACTGAGTCGATACCCAATCAGTGGTGGAGCCAAAAATATTTTTGGGGACCGAAATTAAATTATATATTAAATAAAATTTTATTATTTTTGAGAGGCCAAAATACAATTTTATCATTATTAATTTAAAATTTTATAAATTATAAATGATCTAGATGAAAAAAAAATCATTTTAGAAAGGAGGATCGGGGCCTTGCTTGCCCTATTGGCTTCGTCATTGTACCCAATTAACTTGATATTATCTTAATTAGAAGTTTTATTAATAGTATAAACATCTATATATAAAAGGAAGGTCATTTGCACCTTCCTTTTGTTGACACATTGCTCTCTTTCACTCTCTCTTTTTCTTTTCATTTTACAAAAAATGCTTAAATTTCATCTTTGGTCCCTCAAATATGGTTAATTTTAATATTTAATCTATATATTTCAATAATGTTATTAATTAATCTAAATAGTTAATATCGTTAACTTTTCGGTTAAAATATTACATGATTATATATAATTTGAATACTCTAAGAGTCTTAGAGACTAACATGTGACTTTTCATTTCTTTTAGATTCAGTGCTTGAACTGAAATTCTCCCACAAATGGCTGGAAAGCAAACACACTGTCAATGAACAAGTGGAGGTGAGAATGCTGAACAGGAGGAAGCAACACAGACCCAAGAAGTACCAACTTCTTCAGGCCCCAAGGCCATTCCCACAGGTATTCGTCAACGAATGATATATGACCTCACCGCCTACATTGAGGCAAATGAGAGGCAGATTGCCAAGTTAAGAGCAAAGGCCAAGGTTGTGAAGAAGATTCAAGACAAATAGAAGGTCTCGAGTGCTGATCTTTTGGCCCTTCCTGATGATGAATAGCTTAGCAATATTGTTGATTAAAAAAGGGGAGTAATGGTGCTGAAAGGGAGATGCTCTTACTGAGGGGAAGATACTATTGTTGTGTTCTACCATGGCATGTGCTGCTGATGATTTTTTTTCTTTTGAAACTTTTAGTGATTTTGGGAACTTATTGGTTTTTGAGTATTGTATTTTGGTTTTGCTACTCTGGATGGTTGGATTTTATTTGGAGAATGGATGGTGATTTCTTGTATTGTCCATTCTTGTAAACTGAGATAGTAAATATAAAATAAAAATATGTATGAAGTTATTATGAAAATATATTAAAGTTCGGTTAAGTAATTTAACAAAAAAGTGATTAATTAAGGCTTAATGATTAAATTGTAAAAATCCAATCGCTATTGAATTTTAATCAACAAAATACTTGAAGACCTAGATAGCAATTACCCCAAAGACCAAAATCGTCATTTAACCATTTTATATCATGAATGAATGGATGATGATGTAGATCTCCACTTTATTAAGTTAATGGTTAATTAGTTTAATTTAACTAACTAAGCTTAATTAGTAATAAAGTAATATAAAAAGTTCAAGGTTTTAAGGCGGTAAGGCAACATGACAAACAGATGCATACCCAGAGTCGCTAAGATTTCCGCCCATTGATTGTGATGATCCGACCAGTCGAGCAATATACGGAAATCACAATTATATTTGATTAAATTTAATTTGGGTGTGAATAGATGACGATGAGATTGAATCTTAAAAGAAACATGAAGACTTTTATGTTAGAGTGATGTAAGAAAAAGTGAACAACTTAATGTATTAAAAATGGTTGAACTTTGATACTATTTTTTAATGTTGAAAACTATTAGCGTTTAGAACACCACAAAAATGGCCGTCAGCTTCCAACATGGTCATTGGTCAATCTTCCTCTGCCTCTGAACATGATCAGTATGAAACGAAGATAGTCCGCTATCAGTATGAAAAGAAGATAGTGGTTTTTTTTAAATAACTCGAAATTTTTTATTAATTACAAAAATAATTTATTTTTTTTATTATGCAGTAAATTACTTGAAATGAATGGTAAAGATTGATGGAACCAAAGAGATTAGCATCATTTATTTATCACGTTAATCAATTATTGACTATTAAAATTAAAAAAATTAATTTTTTGAATGAAATCATTTTTTTTAATGTGACTTGTGTAAATACCATTTCAATACCAATATTTTTGAATATGAGGGTTAGAAAGTAAATAATAGTGATGAAGCCGTAGAGAATGACGTGGCAAACATGGTGGAGACATGGAAGCCATAGTTTCGTTCTCCATTTCCTTTGTGTCTGTCTAATGGTAGCATGGTGATCATATCATTCTCTATGATTCCATTAAAAAAATTCTGACATAATAAAATGATGATACCAATCTGTTTGGCTCCACCACTATTTTTTATTTTTTTTGGCCCTCAAAATATTCATAAATATTGGTATTAGAGTAATATTTATACAGACCACACCAAATAAAAATGATTCCACAAAAAGATTGTTTTTTTTATCTCCATTAATTTTTATTATTCCTTTCAAATCATTTATACACATAATAAAAAAATAAATCATTCTGATAATTAATAAAAAAATTGAGTTATTTTTATAAAAAAAAAAAGATAGTCATTTTTAAAAGTCTAATGATGCAGTAACTCTGTTTTCTTTTCGTACAAAAATGATCCCAGTGGGAACAAAGATATTTTCCTGACCGTACGTGTTGCTTTCAAGATGGACTTTTTTGATGGATCCGCTTCCAAGTTAAAAAAGGTTGCTGGTAAACCGTTCACATTTCTTGCTTTCTTTAATTTAGCCAATCAATGAGATTTGAGTGTCAAAAACTGAAAATTGACCACCAATATAATATATTTATCCAGAAAGGGAAAAACGTACTGATCTTTGTCTTGCATGCGGTTTGAAAATATCACAGGAAAATGCAAAGTTTGAGTTAGAATCAGACAAGGTATTTGACAACAATGGTTAGGTCAAGCTACGCGATAAGTGTTCGATGAAAGGTCAAGAATAATATTAATGGTGGCTACTTTCCTTGCAAGCAGTTTAACCGTTGACAAGTATAACCATCTGCAATTTAGTCACAAGTTTACCCCGATCTATTAAATAAAGTCAAACCAAATGACTAGTTGTTTAAGAAAGAGGAACTGTGCATAATCCCAGAAAAGTTTTCTGTTTGTTTTGCAGGAAAGTTTAACAGGAAGAGATGTTGATCAAGACCCTGATTCTGCTATCATATTTACTAGCCTTGAGTTGGATTGGAACACATAAAGTTGAGGCTGCCACGCTGCCTGAAGATGAGGGTATGTTCTTCTTGTTGTTATGCTTATCGGGATTTCTTTTTGATGGATTTGTGTTATTATACAGTGACAGTGCTGAATCAAATAGCCAGAACAATGGGAGCTATAAACTGGAATTTTGATGGAAATGTTTGCCAAGAGAATGACACAGCCACTGTAGATATAGGGTTTGTCCCTGAGAGAAATGTTACTTGTCACTGCGAGAATGATACCTGCCATGTCACACATTTGTAGGTTTTCCAAATTCTTTGGTTTTTAAAATGAGATCCGGACTCAAAGGTGAGTGTATGTGTGTGTACATGATTTCAGGATATTTAAGCGCCAAAACCTTCCTGGTGAACTTCCATCAGAGCTAGTAAATCTTCCTAACCTCAAAGAGATGTAAACAACACAAACTCTGTTTTTAATCTCTGACATGTTGTCACCTGCATAGATATAAATTTAGGTTGTATTCCAACAATCTTAATATTGCTTGCAGTGATTTTGCTTATAACTACCTCAATGGTTCCATACCAACCGAATGGGGTTCAATGCAGTTGGAGAAAATGTGAGTTAACCTCAGTTGCCTTCTAATTCACCATAATTGGTTTTTATGGAGCTAACTGGATAATCTTCATCCAGCTCTGTCTTCGGAAACCGATTATTCGGGACAATTCCAAGCTCTCTGGGGAACATTAGCACCCTTAAGTACTTGTAAGCTTTTAAGTCGTCTAATTTCGAAACTGGAATCCATTTAGAGCTAAACCTGTTGAATGAAAATAACCTTAACTTATGTATCTTACAGGGACGTTGAAGTAAACAATTTTTCAGGACAAGTCCCACCGGAACTCAGCCAGTTGGTGAACTTGGAAACTTTGTAAGACATTGAAGACTTTGTATTTGAACTATACAGCATTGCTTTTTTTTTTTTTTTTTTCAGTCTTGAAATATGTCTCTTAATAGTCTTTGAACGATGTAATGCATTTGTGTTTTTTCAGAAGATTGTCATCTAACAGATTGAGTGGAAATTTGCCATCAGAACTTGCGGATCTGAGGAACTTGAGGGACTTGTAAGCTTTTTATTCAAAGTTGAATTAAAACACAACAAAACGAAATGGGAAGAAGTTTTGTTTGTAATCAACTTGTTAACATTAATTTTGTGAAATGCACAGTCGGATAAATGATAACAACTTCAATGGCAGTATACCAGATTTCTTTCAGAACTGGAATAACCTTACAAGACTGTAAGATATCCACAACATTCAACAGTTTCTAAAGTGATTTCGAGTATCAAATTTTTATTAATTTTTCACTTGTTTGGGACAACCAGGGAAATTCAAGGAAGTGGACTTGAAGGACCTATTCCATTATCCATTTCTGCTTTGGAAAACTTGGAAATTTTGTAAGTGAAAACTTCTTAATATTACATCAATTTACTAAACTTTTGTTGGTGCTAAATGTTTTCTTCTCAATATTATACTTATTTACAGGATAATAAGTGATATAAATGGAGCAAACCAGCCGTTTCCTGATGTGAGAAAGATGACAGGCATCAAGCGAATGTAACGTTCAATGCTAATCTTCTACTAGTTGTTTTAAAAGGCATATGATTAAATCACTTCCAGATTATTATATTTGAAATGGCCAAAAACTTTGATGTTGTAGAATTTTAAAGAAATGCAGCATTTCTGGGGAGATCCCTGAATATGTTTGGAAAATGACTGCACTGCGTGTTCTGTGAGTATTCTTAATGAAGTAGTAAAAAGTTTTGGATTTTTAGGAGTATTGGGGATAATATAATGATTTTTTTTCCCGATGATTGTGGACAGGGATCTCAGTTTTAACAGTATAAATGGAGAACTTGAAGGTGTCATACTCCCTGGAGAAATAAAATTCCTGTAAGTTTCATTTACTTCCCAAGAACTCATCTAATATCTTGTCAAGTTTATGATTTGTAAAGCTTGAAATATTGACTTGACATGATGAACCAGCTTTCTAACCGGCAACAATCTCACTGGAAATATACCACAATCAATCTTGAAGACAGGAACAACTGTGTATGCATCTATTTTCTACTGGAATATTTGTTGGTTACTTGAAACTGCACTAAGAAGATGATTCCAATAACATATTTGCTGACAGGGATCTTTCTTACAATAGTTTTGCATGGCAAAGCCCTCAGCAGCCTGCTTGTCAGCCACTGTTGGTTTTTTTCCTTTTAATTGCAGAGAAATGTTTACTTCCTATTTGCTTTTCTAATGCAGAATTACTGAATTTTACTGTGTTTTTTTTAAAATAGGAGTAATGTCAATCTGTTCCGCAGTTCCTCATCAAGTAATCTGTAAGTTGCCTTTTTTACTGCATCTATGAACATGAACATGTTGAAATCAACATAACATGAATTATTATCATGTCAAAATTTATATCTATATATAACTCCTTAAGCATGAACACATCACAAATATATGGATCACACGGTGTAGGCTAAGTTTTTCTTAACATTACTCTAAACCCTTTTGGAGCTAATCCATCAATCATTTTATAACAGGGAAGAAGTTTTTCAATGCGAGAATGATTTCAAATGTGAGGAATGTAAGTATGCAGAAAATGTTTCTTTCAGTAATAATTTTATTCACTCATTTTCCACTGGCATCTTCAACTGTAATCAGGGATTACATCTAACAAGACTGCGAGAGCAGTTTAAATCCCTGTTTGTAACAGTGTCTTTGGTAGCATCTGCCATGCTCCTCCCTGTGTAGTTTAGTGCTTAATTGTCTCCCATTTCAGATTCACACTCTTTGTACGTAAACTGTGGTGGTGATGATGTGCGAATAAATGGAAAAGCTTATATAGGAGATAGAACGTTTGGATCTGGTGGTGCTGCAACATTATATCGAAATGGTAATAACTGGGGATTTAGTAGCACCGGAGATTTTAGAGATGATGATGATGAAGTGAACTCACAATTACGCTTTACTAAAGCTGTCCAATCAACAAACCTCTCTGAATTATACACTACAGCACGACTGTCTCCGCTCTCGCTTACTTATTATCACTATTGTTTGGAGAATGGGAACTATAGTGTGACACTACATTTTGCTGAGATTCAATTCTCAAACAATGAAAACTATTCAAGCCTTGGAAGGCGATTATTTGATATCTATATGCAGGTAAAATGATCAAAACTGAGATGCATAACTTTATTAATAGCTTTTCAACAATAATGTATGCCTGGATTGTTTTTAATGTGGCACTGGCACTGGCACTGGCAATGGCAGGATGAGGTTAAAGAGCAAGATTTCGATATAGAAGCTGAAGCTAAAGCAGCTCTTGTCCCATGTGCAAAATCATATAATGTTAGTGTAACAAATGGTAGACTAGAGATCCGTTTCTACTGGGCTGGCAAAGGAACTCAAGCAATCCCTGACAGAGGAATCCATGGCCCGCTCATTTCAGCAATATCCTTGGAAAATCTAGATTTCGATCAGGCAAAGAAGAAGAACAATGTTGTGCCAATCGTTGTCGGTATTATAGGAGCTTTTCTAGTGGTCTGTGCTTCAGGTATCCTTTTGTGGAGATACCATTTCAAAGCCAAAAACCAACGAGAAAAAGGTTTGCATTGTTTCAGCTTTTTCCATTTTAAGACGAACAACTTATGTAGTTTGGTGCATAAGTCCTGTCTTCATTTACAGATCCTGAAGGTCTAGATGTTCAAATCATTTCTTTCACTTTAAAGCAAATTAAGATTGCCACAAATAACTTTGATTCTGCAAACAAGATTGGAGAAGGTGGATTTGGACCTGTTTACAAGGTATAGAAACCAGATGTAACATTATATTTCAGTTTTAGGGTTTAGGCTCAGAAGATCTGATTTTCATTGTTGGGTTGCAGGGTCAGCTTGCTGATGGAACAGTAATTGCAGTGAAACAGCTATCTTCAAAATCAACTCAGGGGAATCGTGAATTCATGAACGAGATCGGTATGGTATCGTGTTCACAACATCCAAATCTTGTCAAGCTTTATGGATGCTGCATTGAAGGGAATCAATTGTTGCTTGTATACGAGTACCTGGAACATAATTGCCTTTCTCGGGCTTTGTTCGGTAAGTTCATCAATCATTTACCTGGATGGGAAAACAAAAACCTTAGCAAGTGGACAATTGCCTGTCTAATATGTTCTGGGATTTTTGTTTAGGCCCTGAAAATAGTAAAATCAACCTGGACTGGCCAACCAGGCACAAGATATGTACTGGGATAGCTAAAGGTCTAGCATTTCTCCATGAAGAGTCTAGACTCAAAATTGTTCATAGAGACATCAAAGGCACCAATGTTCTTCTTGATAGAGACCTCAATCCTAAAATATCCGACTTCGGATTGGCGAAGCTTCACGAGGAAGAAAAAACCCACATCAGCACACGAGTTGCCGGAACAATGTAAACCCTTTAGAAATCTTGGTTCTAGTTGATGAATCTGTTCTGAACATGGATTTTATTAACATGTGATGTAATTTCAATGCAGAGGATATATTGCACCAGAGTATGCACTGTGGGGGTATTTGACATACAAGGCAGATGTTTACAGTTTCGGAATTCTTGCATTGGAAATTGCCAGTGGGAAGCACAATATGAGTTATGGACCAGAGAATAAACATACTTGCCTTCTTGATTGGGTAATCATTACTATATATATACACACGCGTAGCATGGAGTGTTTCAGATTTATTTTTTGGAAAAACTCGGCATACAACTTAGTTATTGTTATGTAATGTATGTTATAGGCCTGTAATTTACAGCAAAACGGGAAGCTATTAGAGTTGGTGGATGAAGAGCTGGGATGTGAATATAACAAGGTAGAAGCAGAAGGGATGATTAAAATAGGACTTTTATGTACAAATGGATCGCCTTCGCTAAGACCAACCATGTCGGAAGTAGTAAGCATGCTAGAAGGAAGGAGTGGCATCCCGGAAATGGTGCCTGATCCTGGTAGTTACAATCAAGATTTGAGGTTTAAAGCCATCAGAGACCATCATAAGTCTATGAACAATAATAATAGTAAGAGGAGCAGCAGCTCAACATCTGGTAATGAGATTGAGGAGTCCTACTTAAGGTTCAAAGCAATGGAAAACCAGACATCAATGTCAGCCCCATCGTGGACCGCCTCTTCCACAATGTCTGTATAGCAGCATTCACAGAAACATGCGATAGTTCATGGTTGGATTTATTAATCTTCTTGTATTTGTTTGAGTACAGCCTATACTTGTGAGGTTCCATTGAAATATGGTGTGAGGTCAGGTACAACTTGAAGAACCTAACAAACTGGGAGCTGTGACGTGAAGAAGATGGTAGTTGATTAGGGTCATCAAACTCATATGTAATGTCTGGTCTCTCACGGAAACCACTGGCCCACCATGGAACACAAACCAGAAGCGAAAGCAATTAAATGTTTTGTTCATTAATCTTCCTTTGTTTCACAATTTGTTATGACAGAGGAGACTTTAAATGATATCAGCTTAGTAAATTTAGGATAAAATTTTGGTTAGGGTAGTGAGTATTCTGTTTTTACCTATGTTTGGGTAAAAATTTATTGGAGTTTGAAAAAAAATGATGTAACAATATTTTGTCTGAATATTAAAATCATTGTTGGTTAATAGAATGATTTTATGTAAAAATGAGATCAAATTGTAATTTTTGTATCTCAAAAAAAAATATTACTTTCTGTTCTCTAGGTTTTTCTTCACATTAAGGCAAATAAAAAAAATTAGGTTGTTGAAGGAAAAGGAAAAGAAATTCAGCTCCTTTTTTCCCTTTGTTTAAATAAAACAAACTATTCCAATAAGGGAAAATTTTCCAAATGAGGGGAACAGTGTTACTTTTGCTTACTTTCCATACCTTTCTCTTATTTTGGTGTAATCCAAGCATAGGGTTAATTCATTTTTCGAATTTAATCCATTTAAATGATCACCTTCAACATTAATTAACCATTTGATTAGCTTAAATCAATTGAATGTGAATTGATTCATTCTTTTATATATTTAATATATATTCATAAATATATTTATAATAAATAAAAATAATATATATTAAATCGGTTATAATTGATTTCTGCTCATCCTTAAAAAAAGAAATTTATTTTTAAAAATAATAAAAATATTAAGAAAAGAAATAAAAAAAAAATCAAATTAAGGTAAAACAACTAACTAGTAATAATAAATATGGAATTCTATCCTATCCATCCCTTTCAGCTAAATTAATGAATTTGGGTTTGGGAAAACAGGAAGCCGCCCACCTATTTTGAATGTAAGTCAAACTCAACTGGCTTTCATTCTTCAGTCTGTGGGATCAACAGTTAATGAGAATATGATCAATAGCCAATTGTTAATAATGTTAAATAAAAAATTATAAATTACATCATTAATCATTAAATTATAGTAAGTTTTCATTTTGATTATTTGATTAAAAAAAGTTAAAATTTGATCACTGAACTATTAAAATTGATGTTATACGATTTTTTTTATTCGTATCGTTTACACTAATCGAAAACTTATTTTTCTCTTTTCTTTTACATTTTAATTTTTTTCATGAAACAACTTTGCAAAGCAAAATTCAAACAACTTTTTTTTACCAATCTTCAACACTAATTGTAAAATCGACTTGAATCTAAGGTATGTTATTTCACTCGTCAATAACTAATCGTCAAATCGTTACTTAGAATTTGTTGGTGGAATTTTTTGAAAAAAAAATTAATAGCTAAATAAATTAAATAAAAACTTTAAAATAATTTAATGACAAAAATATAAAAATTTCAATTAAACGAAAACTTATCTACAGTGATTAATGGTGTAGTTTAAAAAGAAAAGTTTAGTAACAATCATCCTTGCCGAACTTTAGACCATATGATTCGAAGTATTAGCCTAATTTTCGACTTCTCTTTAATTAATGGAGACAATATACATAAATTTGTCCGAAGAAAAGGAGGCTTAGCAACCCCAAAAGGTGGTTTCGTGCTTAAAGACTCATTCATGGCTGCTTCTTTTAACTTCAACAGCAAATCTTTGTTATGGCAATATAAAAACGTGAATTTACTGCAGCAATTAAAATGGAATAAATATCAATTAAAAAAGACTAAGACATTCCTACCCTGTTAAAAAATCCCATACTTCCGGTCAAAAGTTCCTTTTTCATGTATTAACAGTTCAGTATATACCAAATGTAAGGGTGCTCGATACTTCTTTCCCACTACTTTTTACTTTCTATAATATACATCCTGGTATCTCGATTTCTGGGTTTTTTTTTTTGGATTTGTCAAGTCTCTAAATTTACTTGCATTAGTATAATTACAAACACTAGCTTTTTAATCTACATTTTCAAGGGGGTCGAACTCGAATAGAGCTGCTTCTCATAGTTTCTTTGAAAATTACGGTCATCATGGTTACCAAGAAGCTTTTTGTCTTCTGGATCATTGCAATGGGTTGTTTCAGCTTGCTTAGATATTCTGAGTCAAAGGTGCCCAAAGAAGAAGGTGAGCCAGAGTTGAAGATTTTATTTTTAGTAGTGTAGTTTTATTTGGTTGATGAGATAGTGTGGGAAAATTTTTGTTGGATGTTCCTCAAATTAAAACCCATTGCAGAACTTATCGCTAAACTGGAATCTTACAGGATCTTGCTGCTTTAAATTCCTTGGGTTCATTACAAAGTATACGATTATGGTGAAAGTAGGTGGTATTAACTACTGTTTTTTCGCTTAGGTACCCTTCTTTCATGCTCATAATGACACTAAAACATCCATTTTTCTTCAAAAGCTTATCAGTAAGTAATACTTGTGCCTGAGGTATTGAATTGTCTATAGTCCACAAGGAATCAAAGAGTCATAAATATTGAGTTAATGATGAATAGGCTTTTGGTTTTGACCGCTGAGTGTGAAATAATGTTATGGGTGATTGAAATGTTTTGGTTTAAGCAGTTAATCCTAATATTTTCCTTCCTTTCTTATCCAGTTTATAGGTTTACAAATTAAAATGCTGATCCAATTAAGATGCTTTTGTTCATTTTTACTTTCATATATATTGCTGTGATGCTTATGGAACCATGAATGTCTTCTAGTTGATGCTTTGGAAGAGATTACTACTGCAATGGGCTCCACATACTGGAAATTTAATGGTGATTCCTGTGAAATTGAAATGGTCGGGGTAACGCTAGTACCACCAAAGAATTCCAAGCATGATATCTCTTGCGAATGTGAGGCGGATGGCACAGTTTGTCATGTCGTAAGGATGTATTATTCTGTCATCTAGTTACTAGCTAATTTACTTTAATTCTTTAATCTGATTAAGGGTGATTTATTCCATGTGTCCAGTATGTTTATGCATGGTTATTTCTAACTAAAGTGAATCTGAGGGTGTTGTCAATGACAACATTTGAGAGTAGTTTTGGCTGTTGTAATTGAAGTAGCTTATATTTGCATGGATTCTCCTTTTGAGGCATGATTTTGATATTTATATCTGCATACACCCTTAAAATCAATGATTGCAGTAAAGCTATTTGAGTATCTATTTCAGTAATTTATGTAGTTTATGGTTTCCTTAGTGAAGCTTTTAGGGCTATCAGTATCTGTTTCTTTTTCTTTTTGTTGTTGTACTAATACAGCGTGGCTTATGTATTTTAGAGTGATCAAAGGTTATAACCTTCCTGGAATACTTCCCCCTCAAATGGTTAAGCTTCCTAACCTTCGGGAAATGTAAGAGCTCTTGAAATGATTTACTATGATGTTTATATTGTACATACTGATTATAATCTACAGCAATAGTAGATAACTGTCCTAAGTAATCTTACTTTTTCATCAGTGACTTTGCTTACAACTACCTAAATGGTACCATTCCAATTGAATGGGCTTCAATGAAGTTGACTTTTATGTAAGTTTTTGAAACTTTTAACATAATTTTTTGTTCGTATGGTATATTAACCTGAAGTTTTTGTACAGCTCTCTTCTAGTAAATCGCTTGTCAGGGGAAATTCCGAAGTACCTGGGAAATATTACCACTCTCACATATTTGTAAGTTCAGGACTTCAGTTATTTGTATATTTTAATTAATATTTGAGGATGTTAGGAAGATTTTAGTCCTAGAAAGAAGGTACAGTGCAAAATCAAAATAGCAAACTCTGCATTTATTATATGTATAGCTATATATCCTAAAAAATTATAGCTTTTTTCATATTTCTTTTTTTTTTTCACTCAATAGGAAATTTATGAAGGATGTTTCATGCTTTCTTAATCAGGAGTCTTGAAGCAAACCAGTTTTCGGGTCCTGTACCACCTGAACTTGGGAATTTAGTGAACTTGACTACATTGTAAGGGAAAACCCAGTATTTCAGGATGCTCTTGTGCAATCAGTTAATTACTTTACTTGCTCATCATCAACATTAAATGATTTGTTTTCATTATTTCTATGTTCATTTTAATTTCAGGATGCTCTCCTCCAATCAGTTAACTGGAAATTTGCCAGTGACGTTTACTCTACTAAGAAATCTAACTGATCTGTAAGTTTCTTCAAATTTGCCTGTACTTTAAACCATGTATCTCGATATGTTCATAGGACCAACAGCATTTTGTTGTCTATTGCAGTAGGATAAATGATAACAATATCAATGGAACGATACCTGGTTTCATACAAAACTGGGAACAACTCAGCAGACTGTGAGTTTGTTAGTTAAAATAAAATTCAGATTTTTAATATATGTACATATGCATATATTTGTTTTCTTACATTTTTGCTTGTTTATTCGGAATTATTGCAGAGAAATGCATGCAAGCGGGCTCAAGGGACCAATACCTCTGAACTTATCTTCTTTGAGAAATTTACTTGTGCTGTTAGTATAATGCGTCCGTTACCTGCAGTCATTGACTTAATATTGCACAACTAGCTTTTTGTTTTTCACTGATGGGTTTGTAAATGTTGAACTTATCTTTTATGCAGGAGGATTAGTGATATAAATGGGCCAAGTCAGGATTTTCCTGTGCTCAGAGACATGAAAGGCCTGGTAACATTGTATGTTAAGTGCTCACATAACCAAATATTTTGAAGGTGCCATCTATATACGATCCATTTTGACTGAACCTAAGCCTTTATATTTTTGCAGGGTTTTGAGGAGTTGCAACATTTCTGGAGAGATCCCTGATTACATTTGGGAAATGAAGAATCTGGAAATGTTGTAAGTAAAACAAGTGCAAGGTTCTAGGGCATAAAGGGTCCTTGCCTTCCTCTATCTGCATTCACTTCCTTTTTAAGAAACTAAAGTTGTAGCTGTTCTTTGATTCTGGTAGACAAGTCCGTCATGCTCCTTTTAAGAAACTAAAACTATAGCCTCAGTAACATTTGGTTGACAACCATAGTTACATTGTTCTCTACTATCATGCTGTAAAGTGGCCATTGTTCTAACTTTGGCTGCAGACAAGTTATTCATTCTACAATTGAAGGACTGCAAATCTTCTGCTGAAAATGTCACGGTCTTTATGCTTAGAAATTTTGTAGAGCATCAGGCTATAAATAAGAATATATCACTAGGCCAAGGGGTGCTTAGTATTTAATTAGCACTTAGATGATGAATTTGGGATGTCAGTTATAATGGTCTAAAATAGCTTAAAAGCCCAAAATATCAGGCAGTTCTAGAATTGGTGGCATGTCAACACTAACATGTCTGGTTTCTATGTATCTTGGTTTTAGAACTAGTTTGCTTTTATTTTTAACTAAGGAAGATAGGTCTAGACATGTATATGAAAATGAAGCTCATGCTTTCTTTGGACGTAATATTCTAGAGTAGATTTCTGTATTATTAATTTGGCTAAAATCTGCCTCCATATCCTTCTTGAATAGATATTCTATCGCCAAGTTATTGCCTGCAATGAACTTATATCCTTTTTATCCAAAAAGCAAGTTTGTAACTGATTCATTGAGACTCCTAGTTTGCAAAATCATGTTTGAAATTTTGGTAATTATCATAAAATTATCTCACATTGCAACAGGGATCTCAGTTTCAACAGGTTAGTTGGGAAAATTCCAACCAGGATAAGTGCAAATCGTCTAAGATTTGTGTAAGTATAAATTTGAAATCATGGCTGCATTTTACTAACTTTTGGACTTCATTGCAGAAAAAGGATTGTTTCAAGGTTCTGAATAAGCATTTTTAACTTCTTTATTGTAAAAGGTAGAAAATATAGGTGTATGCAAAAAGATAGGATAAGAGCAATTATAACTGAGATCTAGTGTTGAATTTGTCCAGTCTCGATTCACTTAAAAACTGACATTGATATGGGAAATTAAAATTTTATTTTGAAGTTGATTCTTTTCTCTTATCATGATTGATACGAAATACTGACCATCTGGTGTGGTTTTTTATTAGCTTTCTAAGTGGCAATACGCTAAGCGGAGATGTGCCAGATTCTATACTGAAGCAAGGAAGTAGCATGTATGTTTCTGCCTGTGATACTTCTTATCACATTTCCATTTATTCCCTTGTCTGAGGGCACTGCTCGTAAAAACCAAAAGGGAAAAAGACGAGCAAAAAGAAGAATCTCTGAATAATCAAATAGTGTTATTTAAGTTCATTCTGATATTTTCTTTGGAAATTTACACTGATTCTCCATGCTTGGATGCAGCGATCTTTCATACAATGACTTTGAATGGCAAGGCCCAGAGAAACCTGGTTGTCAGGAGAACATGTCAGACTACTTTTGTTTTAGTCTTTCCTTTATATTTTCATCTTTGATATGATGTAGAACTAACAAATATTTCGTCTTTTGTCCTTAGGAATCTGAACTTAAACTTGTTTCACAGTTCTTCATCAAGGAACAACTTGTAAGAGTTTTCTTTCCCTTTCTTCCCCCTTCTTTTTCCCTTCAAATGTTTGGTGGCTTCACAAGGAAGAAGATCTTTTGTTTGTACTGTTCAAACATCGTGCTAATTATTTTCAGTTCTCAAATTCTTTAACAGGAGGGGAGCTCTTCCATGCAAGAAGGATTTCACGTGTCCTCAATGTAAGTTGTCTCCTTCAGGAGTAGGAATAAGTGAACTGCCAGTAATTAGTCCGCTCAACCTTTTACTTTATTGGATTGACCACGTGCATTTTAGCTCTTTACCCAGGTTTCTTTCATATGAAGTGACTCAGTGTTGTGATGATTAGTGTCATCTCTCTCTTAGTGTTTCTTATCTCATTTTAAAAAGACAGCAAGATGTACAAAAAATAGTTTATAACTTATATGCACCCTATTAACTTTTATCGATAAATATGAAAATTTTGTCACATTATTGTATGACTTGGAAAATTGGATAACGGATACGTAAATTAGTTTTTTTTTTTGAGGTTACTGAGTTTCTAAGTTAAGGTTTTTGAAAAGTCATCAGTAAACTTTATAGTAGAATTTCTTGATACTTTATCTGGAGATACTATTAATCGAGAAAGTGTCAAACATGAAGAACACAGTAAAATAAACTAATAGATAATTGATTAGTCCAAGTTCATATTCACCAAAGAGCAATGCATTTATGGAACAATCAGATTAAAAATTCACAATGGTGCTGAGTTTGGTACAAAATTTCATGAAACAGTACCATAGGTGTACAAGAAATTGGCTTTATGTTGCATTCCTTAAATATATTACTTAGCTCATTTCTTTCTTTAATATTGATTATTTGCTCTGTAGCAGATTCAAATTGTTTACATGTTAATTGTGGTGGAAAGGACACAAGGATCAAGGAACATAAAACAAACATATTATATGAAGGAGATGGTGATGTTGAAGGTGGTGCAGCAAAATATTATATTAAAGCAGATAGTTATTGGGGATTTAGTAGCACCGGAGACTTCATGGATGACAACGATTTCCAAAATACACGTTACACTGTATCAAAGCCGTTGTCGAACATCTCAGAACTGTACACAACAGCTCGCAGAGCTCCAATATCGCTCACTTATTTCCATTATTGCTTAGAGAATGGAAATTACACAATAACTTTCAATTTTGCGGAGATACAGTTTACTCCTGATGAAGCATATAACAGCCTCGGTAGGCGCATATTTGACATTTATGTTCAGGTGACAGTTAAACATGCTTTTGAAGACTTTTTTTTTTCTTTTTGGAGTAAATTGTGGGTACATTAACCTCAATCGTCACAGGAAAAATTAGTGTGGAAAGACTTAAATATTGAATCAGAGGCAAAGGGTTCACTAAAGCCTTTAGTTAAACAAGTTTCAAATGTAAGTGTGACAACTAATTTCTTGGAGATTCGATTCTTCTGGGCTGGCAAAGGAACAACAAGGATTCCTCAAAGAAGTGCCTATGGGCCACTTGTATCAGCTATTTCTGTAATATCTGGTATACCTGCTTACATAGTCTTTCCTTGCCCCTTCAGCGCTTGCATTTTTTAATTTGAGACCCCATTCCCTGAAAAACATAAAAAACGAACACAAACTTTCTTTAAAAGATTTCTGCTAGGCCTTTTTTTTGTTCTGCCTTATTAATTAACATTGCTGTGTTGGGCAGATTCTAAAACTTGCTCAAAAAGAAGAAACAATGGATCTTCGTATGCCATTGTTGTTGGGGTTGTAGGATCATGTCTTGTCCTCTTCATACTGGGAATTCTTTGGTGGAAAGGCCATTTGCTTGTGAAATATTGGCGGAAAGAAGGTACATCCTCTAATTCTGTTGCTGATGTGTTACTTATAAATTAATTCTTTGCATTTAGAGACATTCTACATTTCTACTGGTGGAACTCTCTTGTATAATTCCCAGTTAAGTGGAGTTATTCCACCTTTTCCCTGTTTCCTTTTAAATAAATCAATTGCAGAAACAGTGAGTGAAATAGCAAGGTCCTTCATCCGTTCAAGTTAGTGTAGCTTTTTCGTCAATGATGCAATTACCTGTCATGAAAATGATAGAATTAGATAATAAGCAACTGACAGTCGAAAGGAAGTTCTGTTTGTAGTCAATACTCGTGTAGATAATATGGAGCTATTTTTTGGACAGATACCAGAGAAGACTTGGCATCGGGGACTTTCACTTTGAAACAGCTTAAAGTTGCCACCGATGACTTTGATCCTGCTAACAAGATTGGAGAAGGCGGTTTTGGTCCTGTGTACAAGGTGCCTAGCTAAATGCTATATGACGATCCTGTTTTTACTAATATTTACTTTATTCTAATAAAGTTCGGGATTCAGGGTCAGTTATCTGATGGAACCAGGATTGCAGTAAAGCAGCTCTCCTCTAAATCACGGCAAGGAAATCGTGAATTTCTGAATGAGATTGGGATGATATCGTGTTTACAACACCCAAATCTTGTCAAGCTTCATGGATTTTGTGTTGAAGGGGATCAATTGCTACTGGTGTATGAGTACATGGAAAACAATAGCCTTGCCCGTGCTTTGTTTGGTGAGTCCTGCATCATGCTCTCATCCTTTTTTCACTCTTTGTAGTTTGTAACGATTAAAGAATTAAGACACTATTAACTGATGTCATGTTTCACATGGATAAAATTTAATACAAGTTATACTTTCTTGGCATTATACATAGGTTCAAAAGACAATCAGCTTGAACTAGACTGGCCTACGAGGCTTCGGATCTGTATTGGTATAGCTAAAGGTCTGGCTTTTCTGCATGAAGAATCAAGACTCAAGATTGTTCACAGAGACATTAAAGCTACTAATGTACTTCTCGATAGTGACTTAAACCCTAAAATATCAGACTTTGGATTGGCTAGGCTCGATGAAGAGGAGAAGACCCACATCACCACCCGAGTTGCTGGAACCATGTGAGTTCCCTAATTTTTAGTAGTCAACAAACTTCCACCTCTTTATGTCTACTAAGTGACTTGCGTAAAGACCGTGCTTTGCATAAAACATCACGATTTTAATGTGCAGAGGATATATGGCACCAGAATATGCACTATGGGGCCACCTAACACACAAAGCAGATGTATATAGTTTCGGAGTTCTAACAATGGAACTCATTAGTGGGAAGAACACCAATAACTTCATGCCAAGTGAAAAGTTTGTTTGTCTCTTGGATTGGGTACTTGCCTTCTTTCTTCTTTTGACGGACCACTTTATGTACTAGTTTGCAGATTTATTCTATACTGGAATGTAACACCAAATATCTGTATATTATTCTGTATTGCAGGCATGCCATTTGCAACAATCGGGAAACTTTGTAGCACTTCTTGATGAGAGGTTAAGGTCTGAAGTCAAAAAAGAAGAAGTGCTTCTCATGGTTAAAGTAGCTCTGTTGTGCACAAATGCATCTGCATCACTTAGGCCTACAATGTCCGAGGTGGTAAACATGCTTGAAGGGCGAACGAGTGTTCCTGACTCAATACCAGAACCAAGCAGCTTTACTGAAGATTTAAGATTCAAGGCCATGAGAGACCTCCACCAACAGAAGGAAGATCACAGTTCAAGTAGAAGCCAAACCCAAAATTCAACTACTGTTCATTCTTTCTACTCTTCATCCACATCTAATAACTCCAATGAAATCAAACCAGATTCAGGATTTTGTCAATAGTAGTGAGCACCCCTTTGCAGTTGCATGCTAGTTGAACGATTTTTCTCGCCAAGAGCTACCTACCTTGATCTACAGGTCTGTTGCCTGCAAGAATCCGGCAGCTCTTAGAATGTAAATAGTCCCATTTATTCTCTCCCTGGTTGATAGTTTCAGAATCACCTTATGAATTTGATTGATTTAATATAATTTTATGATTTCAATTGACAAATTTGATGCATGCTGCTCTTCTAGTTTTAATCTTCCCCGCCCAATTAAAGAACATTAACATTGTAGTTGGCCGTCCTGGTAACTAGTCATTAGAAGTGTAAATAATCATGCTGAGTCAAAAGAAGAAATTTCAAGGAAATTCATTGCTGCATATCCATTTTTCACTTACTGCACAATTCCATTGATTTGACATTTGAACCTTGAATTTTTATGAGCCCCATAAAAGATAAAACAGTATGGATCTCTTTGATCAGCTTTACGGCTTATAGGGGAACCGACAAGGATTCAATGACCTTTGTAAGAAAGATCTTAGTGGGGATAGCATTTTAAATTATATCTCATTTATGTCTTTCAGATTAGAGTAGTACTCCCCACTTGACTTGAGTTGACTTCGAAAAGGATCAATTGTTTATGAAAAAACACACACCTAGACATTCAGATAAAAAAGATGTAGGAGAGAGAAGTTGAACATCTAAAACTAGGGGGAAAAGTGGGCAGAATAACTTACTTTCAAACGGAGAGTTTTTTGATCTTTTCAGTTGATTTCGACATAAATAGAAGATTGGGTAATTAAATTTTTTAATTGAGGTTTACAAAAATTTATTAAGCTAAAATTTTCAGAATAAAAAATAGACAAATTTTTTTCATAGTGGATTGGGGATGAGATATATGCATCTGACCATGCATATTAAAAATATTACTTCCTTCGTCACATGTATTTATTTGTTGAATATTTATGTACCCTTAGTTTATTTTCAATTTGCTTGTGTAAAATGATTTTTTTTATGTAATTTTATATTAATTGAAATATGCTACTTGACAAATTTATTTAGAGTGTGACATATTTATCACTAATTTACATACTAAGAACATGACATAATTAACACTAAGAATATGGTTTACAATTATATTGATACACTATTAATATTTATAAATTTCCACAAAGTTAATATTTACAAAGAAGGAATTTAAGAAATTTATTTATTTAAATTTTAAAAAAGGATTCCCTAATTAATCTCCATAATGGATGTTTTAATTTCTTGGTAATAATGTTTTATTTCAATAATTTCATCCCATATAAACTAAAGTATTATAAATAAATAAATACTTCACAATAAAATGTGCCATGCCCTTATTTGTTATTTTACACATTTCAACTTTCAACTATCAATTAAGTTTTATCAAACACTTTTAAATAAACAATTAATAGAATCAATTGATCAGACCAATCACTACAATCAACACTCAACTATCATTATCAGCCAATTGTCAAGACTAATATCTTTGGCTTCTTTCTACTTCACTTCTTCATGGGATCGAAAAACAAAGTTGAATCTCAAGTGGAGCCACCTCCTCCTCCACATGATGAAAGTACGTACATCGTTCATTCATTAAGATTATTGTCTTCCTTTTTATTGATGTTTTAAAAATTCCTTTGGTTCACATTGTGATTTTAACTACTTTCATTCATTAAGAATCCAGTCTTCCTTTTTATTGATGTTTTAAAACTTCCGTTGGTTCACATTGTGATTTCATTCATTAAGAATACAGTCTTCCTTTTTATTGATGTTTTAAAAATTCCTTTGGTTCACATTGTGATTTTAACTACTTTCAATCATGTTTCAATCAGTAAACCTGAAAGTTGCATGTTTGATTCTGTTATATAGACTTATATCCTCGAGTATATTTGTCAAGAACTCACTTGATGAAATTTATTGTGATCTTCAAAGCTCATTTCCTGGAATTTTCTTGATATTTATCCTAATTACCTTCCTTCTAAAAGGGGTGTTTCTATTAGTGTAGAATTTCGATGAGGAAGATCTTGAACACACGAAAGAAATACAAACAACTTGAATAGAAAAAAAAAATGAAGTAATAAGATAAGGCTTCAAGATGTGTATCAAGTCATTATTTTTAAGATTTTTTTCGCCTCCATCTATACTTAATGTGCAATGAGTTTCAATTAAATGTGCCTCGAGGATACAATGAAACCCGTTGTGTCTTGCAGTGGCGAAAATAGCCTACTAAGTACTAAGCAGAGTATAACAATAAAAGTAAAGAATTTATTTAGTAATTCTTTATAGAACAATCTAAGAATGGTAGAAGATGAAGGAAGAATAAAAAGAATTGTTGGAACATTTTCAAATATTTATAGTGTTCCAATAACTATAAATGAAAGGGTGTATTAATCAAAAGTTAAATCTTTTGTTTATTGATCAACAGTTATATCACTTGATTTTTAACAAATTTTTAACCAAGGATTATAACTATTCAAGTAATATTACTTGGAAAGTTATGTTTATTTAAGAGATATTGGTTGAATAGTTATGTTTTTTTTTAAAGATGTGATTATTTAAAAAAGACACTAAAATATAAGAATTCCTGAAGATAGGAGTTAGATTTCATTTAGAAAACATACCAAAAAAATTCTCAAAAAGTTCTTTCTATCATTCCTTCATCTTCTACTATTATTAGATTGTTCTATAAAGAATTACTGCAGTAATTTTTTATAGAAATTAATTTTCTTGTTATGTTCTGCTTAATGCTTAATGGATTATTTTCACAGTACAAAAAACACAAATAGTCACAAGATTTCATTGTATCCTTAAAGTTCATTTTCTTAAAAGTTATTTGCACACTGAGTGTAGGTGAAAACTTTACCCTCCTTTAATAATTAAAAAAAGAAGAAGCCTGCATTGATCTAAGATATTTGTGCCCGTAATCAGTCTAAATTTCCAATGGCATGTAGTATCGTCAACCGGCAACCACATAAAGTAATGAAAGATTAGTTTGTGGCAATTATGTTACTTAGGTTAGGGACTCTTTGTTTATAAATATATGGACCTAAACAATTCATTAATATTGGTAGTGAATTAATTAATATATGTAGGTTGATTGATTTAATGGTGGTAATTCTGACGATGACAGAAAAAAGATGCACTTCTTACTATCAACTTTGAAGATTGTTTATGTTCATTCGATGGTTTGTTCGACACCTATCAAAACGAGGTCACTGTTAAAGAACTATGAAAAAAATTGGAGACAAAATACATGACTGAAGATGCTACAAGTAAGAATTTTCTTGTTAATTGTTTCAATAATTATCGAATGATTGATGGTTGTTCTGTTATGGAACAATTTCATGATATTGAAAAAATATTGAATAATTCTTGTATGAAAAAATATTGAAAAAATATTGTTAATCAATTTAAGCAATATGATATGAAATGAAAGAAATGATTCTTGTATCATCCATTATAGAAAAACTTCCTCCACCTTGGAAAGATTTTAAAATAATTCTAAAACATAAGAAAGAAGAAATATTTCTTGAGGCTTTAGCGAATCATATTCGTATTAAAGAAAAATAGTGAAGTGAAAGCAAAATCAGAACCTTGATTTTGAAAATGTCAAAGTGCATATTACGTAAGAATTACAGACTACTAAACCATCTAAGAGAAAGTTCAAACACATTGTTTCATTATTATTCTATCAGTTAAGTGTTTTTCTTTGTAATTGTGCTTAATTGATAAACACCTTGATCTTGTAAGAGTTATTTCTTTGTATGCTTATTTATATTTTTTTGAGAGAGTTTGTGTTTTAATGTTTGGATATAAATCTTAAGGGAGTTTGTAAGGTTAAACATTGTTCTCAAAGGTTGTTAAATTAGTGAATTTGGAGAAATATTTGATTGTAGTAAGCTAAGGTAATGAAGTAGGCAATTGAGACTGAACTACTATATATTGTTGTGTTCATTGTCTTTATCTTTTTTTTTTTTTAGCAATCATAATTTTTTTTAAAACATCAATTCATCACTCTTGACACTTTCGAATTGATTAATTCAGTTGACAAAATCAGATGCATTTGATGATTTAAAAGGTTGTACAAAGGGTTAATGAATGAAAAAATTGATATAATAGATAAAAGCAGATTACCTTAATAGCTGGAGAGAAATAATTATAAGTATTCCTCTTTCTTCCTAGCTATGAATCAATGAAAAAAGAATATTGTTTTAAATTATTTTTATTAATGAAAAAAGTTTAAATTAGTGGAAAAGTTTAAAATAAGACCAAAAAAAATTACAAACTTAAATATTAACAATATGTAAATACTTTAAAGAAAAACAATATGTGAATGGTTTAAACTTTTTTTATTAAAAAATTAACAACTTAAAATTTTATGTGTTGATCTGATGATAAGAGTGTTCACCACCTCAAGTATAACCTAAACTCGAGTTGTATTAATCGCAATTTATAATTTACCAACAAAAAAAACTAACAACTTAAAACAGTAACTTAAATTTAAACTTTTAAATCAACAAGTTAATTTTAAACATTTTAAGTTCAAATCTTTTAAACAATAATTTAATTTTTTTTTCATTGAGCTCAATAATGTAAACTTTCCCCCAATTTAAAACAATAATTTAAATATTTTTTTCTAAACAGTGGAATCTAACTCTCTTTCTCTCTCATGCAAAGTTAGAAAATTTTGTTAGGGGTGGAAATTAAATTGTAATTTTTACAATAGTAAAAATGTAATTTTAAAAAAATTAAATCAAAATTTTATCATTTTTAGAGGATAAATTTGTAATTTTACTTTTATTAATTTTAAATTTTAAAAATTTTAAAGAACTTAAATAAAAAATTTTCCATTTTAAAAAGATTGAGCCCCTACCAACATCCTTAGATACATCTCAATATGCATAGATAAAGCAACATGAATATTATAAATTAGGGTTTATTTAAAATTTTAAAAATATGACAAATAAAATTAAATTGTGAGAATAAAGTGTTGTGAGGCGATTCAATGCCTAGTTTTGAGAATAAAGTGTGATATACATTTATTGAAAAAAAAAAGTCCACACAAGAAAATTGTATGATTTACACAAATAATAGTATTTCAACCCATGCCAATTTAAACTTTTAAATCTATATTTTATCATTTAAGAATATTTTTAATTTTCTTGTCCGTGTATGGTTAGAGTTGTTCATAGATTGGGTCATCTGTCTTGGATCGAAGGCTCGCCCAAAAAATGAGATGTTTTAAATAAAAATATAGACTTGAAAAATGTGTTTAGGCAAAAAAAAAGATTAGTGTAAAAAATGAGTTGGGTCTTGGGTAATATTTTTTGGCTCGAGCCTAGCCCAAATTTTCAATAAAAAAACCCTGCTCTTTTTCCAAGTTTTACTGTTGTTTTACCACTTTGTCTCATTGTTTTGTTATTATTTCACTATTATATTATTATTATTTTGTTATTAATGTTTGGATATTATAGAACACTTGTTTTATTGTTATTTTTGCTACTATTTTAGAGACATTTGCTTGTTAAGTTGCATTTATGTTAGCGTTATTTAAGTATAAAAACTTTTTTATTTATTTTCAATTTGTTAGGAAACATTTATTTTAATATTTTCAGTGTATTTGGTGTATAATATTTTTTTAAAAAAATTATATAAAAAATAAAATTAAAAAAAATTAATATAGACTAAGTTGATCTCAAGTTTTAACATTTTTATTTAAGTTGAACTTGAGCAAAATTTAGACCCATTTTCGAGCCGAATGAGACCCGAACTTAAAATTTTATTATGACCCGATCCAGCCAGTGAACAACTCTACCTATGATTTATTTGGTAATAATTGAGTCATATATAGGATGGTTCATTTGAGAACCATTTGTAATTTAAGCTACTCAATCTAAATTTTCAATGGTTTGCAGTAAATAACCGATCAACTTAAAAATGTCATTTAACATTTGTATATTTTTTATTCTTTTGAATCCCGTGTATTGATTTGATAGTCAGGGTGTTTATCGCTCTATGTGTAGTCTGGGTTCGAATCGCGTTGCTTAAGACTTTATCCTTATAATAATTAAAAAAAAAAAATACCGCATTGACCTAGGTTATTTGTGCCCGTAATCAATCTAAATTTCCAATTGCATGTAATATCGCCAACCGGCAACCATATAAAGTAATGAAAGATTAGTTTGTGACAGGTTAGGGCCCCTTTGTTGATAAACATATGGACCTAAACAATTAATTAATATTGGTAGTGAATTCAATGTTGTCACCCTTTTAATGACTTGAGATAATCTCTGATTAAATACCATCAAATGAAGCCATTTTTCCTGAACTGACAATCTTATTTGCTGAATATAAATATTGATTATAATCCTGCAAAAAAGGTAGCTGAAGGAAGTGTAAAGCGGAAAGATATGTTAGGAAGCATGTTTAGATCAGGTATGGTCGTATTTATAATTATGTTAACGTGGAGGGAATTAGCAGTGGAAGTTGAAGCTCGAGCAAGAAAGCTTGCCGCCGATGAAGGTAATCACTTGGACCTTTTTTTTGTAAAAGTTGTAAGCTTGAGTACTTTAGGTAATTGATTAGTTGAAATGAAGCAACCGTGTTTGATATCTGCAGTGAAAGCTCTTCGTGAAATAGCGAGAGAACTAGGGAAAAGGGACTGGGATTTCAGGAAAGACCCTTGCCTTAATCACTCAAGCTGGATACATACAGAAGAAGATCCCATGAAATTGTACAACAGTACTCTCATCTGTAATTATTCCTTCCCCGGTGATGTCTGCCACGTCGATAGCATGTAATTGCTCTTTACAATCATCCCAATTTTGATTTTCATTTTACCTACATCCCTTTTCACTATTCACAGCATGCATGAAAATCGAAAACTTTTTCAATCTTTAGTTAAAGAAGTGTTTTGCAGTAATTTCTCAGATGAATTGGTGATTGAGATGGTAAAAGTATTGGGTAGGTATGATTAGATTTAACTCTTTCTACTAAAACAATGCACATCTAATAATTATTTTTAAAAATTTTCATCCATTTGAAAGGTTAAAAGTTGATATGGTTGATAAAATAACTCGATAATGATACGTGATATTCCATGTATAATTTATATTAATATACAAGAATTAATTTTTAATAATAAAAATGAATGAAAATTTTAATAGAAGAACTAAATTGCTTTTTAATTTAACATATATAAATTAATATGCCTATTTTTTAAGTAAAAAGTCGGAATGCAATTCGATGCAAAGACTCCGTGATACTTTTATTTGAGATTTAAACATAGTAAAGATATTTATTACTTTTTAAAAGGTATGATTTGTTAGTTATTTTTCATTTGAATTGTCATACTTGACCCAAATTATATGAAATAAAGACGTCATATCATCCTGTATCTCTTATCAATTATTTAATGTGATCTTTTTTCATGTCATTGACACATCTTTTTGATAATTTTTTAACCTGAATCTTGAACTTTAATCACTCGACAAGGTCAAAAGTTTAGGGTTCAAGATTCAAGATTCAGGCTCAAAGATATAAGGTCTAAAGTCCAAGTTCACGGTCCAAGGCCAGGGATACATGATGATGTAGTGTTTGTGTTTGATACAATCCTTTCTCCATTTGGATATAGTTGAGAGAGATAATGTTCTTTTTATAATATTTTCCCTTTTACCCGACATAATCTTTGTGGAGTGTTAATAGTGTGTTGGCTATTTTACCCATCTAACCCTAAAAAATTACAAAAATAACCTAGGTTCAAAAATAATCACTAGAATAACCTAAAATTAATAGTGCACTTCGGTTTTGACCATCTAATGATCGGAATCCCTTTTAAATTTGAACCAATGATTGCCTGATGATTGTGTCAGGCTTTAAAAATTTTATTTTTTGGTTTTGGCCATATAATGATCATCATCAGGGTATTTTTTTAGTTCGTATCATATTGGTATACGATTATACCAATATTTTTAAAAAAAAATTTGGGTTCTTTCCATCTAATGGCCGGCACCAAATCCCATCATAGATAAAAAAATATTTTTTTAGTTTTGGCCTATAGATGGTCGGCATCCCCTTTTTATGTGTGATGAAACTTGGTGACGACCATTGGATGGCTAAAATCTAATTTTTTTTAAATACTAATATAATTATATACTAATATAATACGAGATAAAAAAATATTCTGATACAGGTCATTAAATGACCAAAACCAGATCAATCAATTTTTTAAAACTTGGCACAATCATTTTAATTCATATTAATAATATTGATTCAAATTTAAAACCTAAATGAATTGTTCATTTTAAGCCATATTAGTAATTCTTTTTTAACCTAAGTCATTTTTATAATTTTTTTTTGTGCTAAATGAGTAAAATTAGGGGTGAGCAAAACTCGATTCGAATCGAAAAATTCGAAAATTTTTTTGAATTTCGAATTATTCGAGTTAAACGAATCGAGTTGAATTTTTTTTTCGAATTTCAAGTTCGAATCGAGTTTAATTTTCGAATTCGAATCATTCAAATAATTCGAATAAACTGAATAAAACTATATTATTTTTAATTTTAAATTTATATTATCCAAACCCAATACCCAAGCCCAATTTACTATACCCATTTTTCTTCAAGACCCAAACCATTTATCTTACCCAATTTTTCCCTAATATTTAAAATCCATCAACAAACTAAACCCAAATATTTTTAAACCCAAATATAATTTCATTCTTCAAAAACACTCATAAATTAAACCCAAATATTTTTAAACCCAAATATAATTTTATTCCTAAATAACACTCATAAACAACTCCTTTTATAATCTTGTTGTGTTATTGTTGTTACTTGGATTTATGTTGTTTACTTGAACTTTTGCTTATTTTTTTATTATAATCTTGTTGTGTTGTCATTGTTTACTTAGATTTTTTCATTTATTTATTTCAATTTTTCGTTGTATAGTCATGTTTAAAAACTTTAAATAAAAATATTTTTTTAAAAAAATTACATAAAATTAAATAACACCGAATTAATTTTCTTAATTTAACTCGAATAAATATATTTGATTCGAATTCTATTTCAATCGACTCGATTCGTAAAAATTTTAAATTAAATTAGGATGATTAAATAGGACTCGAAAACTCGATTAACTCGAAAATTTTTCAATGCTCAACCTAAGTAAAATAACTTAATCTGCTTCTTCCTTTTCATTGGGGTTGAAGCGAAGTAATAGTTGTGGTACATAGTTAGCAACCGCTAGCCGACGTCGACTACGATGAAGGGTCTGTCATAGCATTAAGGCTTAAGGCTCAGAATCGGGTTTATTTTGTTTTCGTTTGTGATTGTGGTTCTGGATTCCTTCCATCTTCTTGGTTGTCACTTGATCTTCTCGTAATTATTTGGAATTCTAGCGCTAACTGGCCTTAAACATAACCAACTCATACTCATGTCCTTTTGAGAAGTGGCTTACTTCTATAGGACTAGGATGCAATGGAGGGTTGAGCTTTTATTTGCACCAATTATTGCCATCAAATATTAACCTTTGTCTAGAATCAAAACAACAGGTCCATATGTTTGGATACCTTTTGGGTTTTTATGCTGTTGAATATTGCAGATTTCTTAAAGGACAAGATTTGCCTGGTGTACTTCCACCATCGCTGGCTAAGCTACCTTACATTAGACAAGTGTACGAAGAGCTTGCAATTTTGGGTTTAATGGGGTCTGATTTAGACCTTTTTCTAGTTTCTTTAATGGGAAAATATTTTTGCTTTCCTTGATAGTGATTTTTCGAGGAACTACCTTAGTGGTAAAATACCACACGAATGGACATCCACGAAGTTAGAAGTCTTGTAAGCTTCTTTTGAAATTCATGTTTTAGTCTTTGTGTTCTCAAAAAAAAAAAAAAAGATTTTGTATTGATTGACTAATTGTGTAACGCATTCATTGAAATTCAGGTATGCTACTATCAATCGCTTATCTGGAGCTATTCCAGAGTACTTGGGGAATATTACCACACTCAGAGAACTGTATGTAGTAACTTTTAACAATGTCTCTCTTTTTGTCTATCCTTGATGTAATGGTTTAATGAGCTTTCATTAATATTGTTAAAGCTGCTCTAATCGACTGCTGCATGTTCAGGTCCCTCGAGAGCAACATGTTTTCTGGACCTATTCCTCCACGGCTTGGGAATTTGGTTAACTTGGACAAACTGTTGGTTCCTTTTTCTCTTTCTGTTAATACATTCATATTTAATTATTAGTGAATATTGTCTAAGAATTCTTTAATTTTCAAAAGATATTATCTAATAGATCAATAATCCTATGTTTCTTGCACTTGGGATGAGTGTTTGGGGTATGGATATGTCTCTGATATGGATAGGTCTGGTTCAGTTTTTTTTTCAATAGAAAAAAAAAACATTTTCATGTATTTAGAGGGCTGGACCTCTGTACCTATATCAGGATATCCGACATGACTAATAGTGAGAAGATGATGAGTTGGAGCAATGGAGGAACTGAGTTTAGCTATATAGACACTGATTTGATCTTCTTCACTGGTGACTACAGTGTTCTTAATGCCAACAATCTCACGGGAGAGTTACCCCCGTCTCTCACCCATTTGACCAAGTTAACAGAATTGTAAGTTCTTGTAAAGTTCTTGTAACCCTTGGTGGTTATGCAATCTAGTGGCTACAATATCAGATTTTGTCATCAAAATTTCAGGTTTTGATGTCACGGAATATCATTTTCATGTTTGTCAACATGCAGTAGGATTGGGAGCAACAACTTCACTGGAAGGATAAGTGAAATTTATCGAAATTGGACACAACTTCAAAAGTTGTAAGTATCTTGTCCCTTTTACATCTTTCAAGAGGCTTACAGTGCAAGTTATTGTAGCTCATTTGTTCTTGGTTAACAGAGAGATCTCAGCCAGTGGTTTTGAGGGCCCAATTCCTCCTAGCATATCTTCCTTGACTAACTTAACTGATTTTAAGTTTGCAAGCCATCTTAGGCACAATCTCCATGAATGCTATAAGTTCCTTTCAGAATATAATAAATTTACTCATGATTTATAAACAACCTTTCTGATTAATCTCATGCAGAAGAATTAGTGACCTAAATGGGGGAGTTTCACAATTTCCTTCCTTAAGAAACATGAAAGGTCTAAAAAGATTGTGAGTTGTTTCTACATAATAATTCTTGAAAATAAGAAGAATGTACACTTTGTTGCAATGTTCTTAAATGAAATTAATCATGTTGCAGGATGTTGAGGAGCTGTAACATCTATGGAGAAGTACCTGCCTTTTTATCAGAATTGCCAGAACTAAAAATTATGTAAATCCGTTGTTCTTCTAGTTTAGTTCCAACTGTCTGCCTTCTAGATTATAACTAGTCATGATTAATAGTAACAATTTCTTATACTCTTAAAGACATCCTAGGAATGAATGATTATTCTGCTGAACTTGAAAGTGAGTTTAAGATGAACCTTTAGTGAATTTGCTCATCCGTAAGTAATTTGTTACTATTGGCAACATCAACCAAAACATCTTCATTCAGGAAGGTTAAAAATTCATGCTTCAGCTCTAAAGAAATGACAAGATGCACTATGAACGTAAGAATCTTCCCAAATTATATCATTTTATCATAACTATTTTTGAGTTGGTCTTTTCCTGATAGACGTCCTTTTATTAGTTGCTTGGCAGCCTTCTATCCTTAATATTTTGTTTACACCTTCAGAGACATGTTTATAAAGTTCAAAGACATGTCAAGCTTTAGTTGACATTCTCAATTTCACAGTAGTTTAGATTTCCGTTGATCAAACAAATAATGGGCTATTGATTGTTATGTGTCTCTTTCATGTCTACTAAATGTATTATACCAGGAGTTAATAATAGTTCTTTTCTGTTCAAATTTCTTGCAGTGATCTCAGTTTCAACAGATTAGTAGGAATTAGTCCACGTTTTACAAGTACTCGTCTGGAACAAATGTAAGCATTCGTAAGTTTAAGGGTCGATATCATGTTTATTTCACTAAACTTTTTCCTAGTATATTTTCCTCCATTTCCTTTCCAAATCTCACATGAAGGAATTGCTTCGGATGTTAAGCAAATGCTTTGCTATCATCTTTATAAAATAGACTAATTACCATGTGTAAACAGAATTTAAGAAATTAAAAAATTGAATAATAATAATAATTTAGAGTGTGTTTGGTAGGGAAGAAAAATGAGAGAAAAGAAAAAAAAGGAAAGATGATCATATTCCCTTCTAATGCATAAAATTCAATCTTTCCACATTGACATAATGAGATATGAGAAGATGAGAGAGAGATGTATGTTAGTTCAAAATTATGCATTTTTCAAATGGTTTATTTTATTTTATTTTCTTTCATTTTTTAATTTTACCAAACAATGGATGGGAAAAAAATTACTTTTTCTTTCTACTTTTCCATTTTTCCTACCAAACACAAAAAAAAAAGAAATTATGTTGTCCATCATTCTAGTTTTCTACCCCTCATTTTTTTCATCCTTCTAGTTTTCTTTGTACTCTACCAATCAAAGCTTAAAGTACATCTTTATAACCATACCTTAACATAAAAGGAAAGAAAATAAACTTCCCTATAAATCAGCTATATATTTACAATTATGCAATATATTTTCTAACACTCCCCCTAAAGCTAGATCATAAATATCAATCATGTCCTAGTTGTTACAAATATAATCAACTTAAGCTTCATTTAAAGGTTTTGTAAAGATATCTCATAATTGTTCTCCAATTTTAGCATAACTTATAGAGATGAGCTTTTATTGGATCTTCCCATGAACAAAATGACAATCAATTTTGATGTGCTCGGTTCGTGCATGAAATACAAGATTAGAAGTTATGTGAAGCGCAGCTTGGACAACGATATCTTAAAGCCTAATTCACTTAGTAGTTTAGTCAATCACACAACTTCACACACATATTTGTTGAAAGTTTTCAAGAGAGTGTTCAATAAAACTGATCTAAATTTTATTAAGTAAAGAACTGAATTTAAATAGAAAAAAGAGTCATAACCTACCTGGGAAAATAATTCTCTTATTCTAGTAAACTACTAAAAGATAAAATAAAAAATTCCTAAAAAAATCTCAATTGATTATTCTAAGATTTATCTATCTAAATACTTAAAAAAATATCCCCAAAATATATGGGGCTTCACGTATTTCAACAATTGTGTCATAGCTTTGTATTTTGACTATATACCTCAGAAGACAATATTCGGTAGTAGTTCTCTTATCCATCTTTTAGATCCCACCTGATCTTCATCCGGAAAACTTTCAATATTTGTGTGTCATTGTTCTTATATAAAAGTCAACATCTAGGAGTCCCTTTTAGATAGCTAAGAATGTTTTCCAAGTTGCCCAATGTTTCACAATTTAGTGAGGACTTGAATTGACTTACAATGCTAATAGAATAAGCAATATTAAGGTGACCCGCTGTAAGGTAATTTAGCTTTCCAATTAACCTTCTATACCTCTCAGAATCTTCAAATAAATCACCATATTCCATCAGAATCTTTGCCGACTGCGATCTCCGAATCTTATTTTAAAGCTTCACACGGTTCGTGCTTTGTATGGCCTGGCATAAAATTCTCCGAGTCTCTTGATTATGATTTTCGATACCCCTATCATGACTGCTTGATCTTCGGGTTTTATTTCCATGACTCACTAAGGCATTACTATTAACTTGAACAAAATGAGAACTTTCAATATACAACCCTTTCTTAGAAACATCTTGCAGTGATGAAATCTCAGAACTTGAGAGAATCTGAGATTTGACAGCTTCAAACTCTAAAGAAAGGCTAAAGAGAAAACTAATAATTATCATTTGCTCTCGTTGAGTCTGTTAAACTTCCACATCCGAGCTGAATGGTATCAAAACATTAAGCTTCTCATATGCTCTTGAAATTCATAAAGTATGTCGTGAGTGACCTGTCTTTCTTATCTGGTTGATAGAAGAAGGCTTTACATACTTCATACATCCATGAGATATTTCCTCTCTAAGAATACAGAAACTCCAAATAATCCAGTTTTTTAACAAACTCACAAATAATCAAAGTGATTACCTCATTGTCAATAGAGTTGCAAATCTACAAGAACAATCGTGAGCCATCTCTCAATCAAGCTTGTCTATTCTCATCAGTATGTGGATCATTAATCAAGTGGTTTTCTTTATCTATACTCCTTAAATAAACCCTGATTTTTTTGCTCCAATTCAAATAGTTTTCTGTATTGTTTTTCAATGACATTTCTAGTCTCATTCATGATTTACCTGTAATGTGATCTATGATGCTAATTAAATAGGTATCTGACAAACAACTCAATCAGTGGTCCCATTCCTAATTGGATCAAGAACTTAAATAGTCGCAGGTAATTCATGTTTAATTCCATCTTTACGATGCCTCAATATTTATACTTCTTTATGAAAATATATTCAGATGTGCTCATAGGAATAGACTTTATGTATTAGTCTTCATTTTCAAATAGTTTCAGTTCGATTTGATCGCAACTTGGTAGCATGAAAAAGTCATGTTAACCATGTGACCTGAACAGAGATCCTATTTGGAATGCTTAGCATTCAGAAGTTGTATAATGATTACTTATATATTTGTTGTTATTTAGGCCAATAAAACCTCATTAGATATTCAATTCCAATGGCTTTAACCATCTAAAAGAATAAATAAACAAACTGCATAGGCTTAATCTAACTCCAAAAGTTGGTAATGTTTTGAAAGTGTTTTTGAATACTTGAACTAACATCCAGTGTAATGTTTGGTCATCTATACAGGAACATAACATGCATTTACAATGTAATTGAAGAAATATAAATTTATTTTGTAGTGAAGTAGATCTTTCATACAATAATTTTTCTGAGGACTCTGTACCAAATTGTCGTGAATCACTGTAAGAACGATTTTCCCCCCAAATTCTTCCTTGAACATTCAAGTACGTGTTTCATTTCTTTTTAGCTTTCAAAGTTTACAAAGTAACTATTTTGATGTTCAATCAGAAACTTGTTCAAAAGCTCCACTGGAGGAAAGAATTTGTAAGCTCCAATTTAACAAACTTCTTAAGAGAAATCTAGACCCTTTAATTATCAACTTACCAAACTTCTGAATGAAGTCCAATTCTATTTCACATAAATTGATTTCTTTCATGATTCTACCATGATACAGACCACTGAGTGAGTGTTTGCAAAGCTTTCCATGTTCAGAAGGTAATTTGCATTGCTTTGACTAAAAGATGATAGTATGTGCTTCAGTTGTATTTTCATTCATGTTTTGATCTTCTTTTGTGTTGTGTTTTGGGGCGCTCAATACTTATACTCAATTGATCAAATTACTGTAAATTTCTTCTGGATTTCTTTGGTTAGTTTGTGTACATTTAGTAAACACTTTATCCTATGTTTTTCTGTAGATCAGTATTCTTTCCATATAAATTGTGGTGGGGAAAAAACTACTATAGGAAACGTTGATTATGAAGCTGATAACGACCAAGGGGGTGAAACGAAATATGTTCCAACAGGATCAAAATGGGAAGTTAGTAGCACAGGACATTTCTGGGATAAAAATATTACCTCAACTGACTATATAGCACATAATTGCAGTTAAGCAGCTTTCTTCAAGATCAAATCAAGGAAACCGTGAATTTGTGAATGAAATAGGCATGATTTCAAGCCTACAACACTCAAATGTTGTTAGACTATATGGATGTTGTGCTGAAGGAGATCAGTTATTACTGGTATATGAATACATGGAAAATAATAATCTTGCAGTTGCTTTGTTTGGTAAGCTTAAAAATGACTTATACCGTTCGATTCATCCATATTAAAAAAAATGAATCAATTACTGGTTTTGTAACTTATGTCAATGACTGGTACAGAGGAAGTCCAACTGAGGCTGGATTGGCCAACGAGGCTGAGAATTTGTATTGGTATCGCAAAAGGTCTGGCCTTCCTGCATGAGGATTGTCCTCTGAGAATTGTTCACAGGGACATTAAAGCCACTAATGTATTACTTGATAAGGACTTTAATCCTAAGATCTCTGACTTTGGTCTAGCCAGGCTTGATGAAGAGGAAAACACCCACATCAGCACCAGAGTTGCTGGAACTATGTGAGCTTCCTTCTTTTTCCATTCAGTAATTGCAAGATAATTTCCATCCTTTGACAATATGAGCATCTAACTGAACTTTCAATTCAATCAGATATCAAGATGTTCATTTTGTCTTTTTCTTTTCTTCCTTTTTTAATATATTTTCATGGCATGAGCATAGTGAACCAATATTGGTTTTAAAGTCATCCCTGAAAGTAGAATTGCCACACACACAAGAATATTGCAGTACCTAGATTCTGCATGTAGAAAAGTAGCACATCAAAAATTGAGTTGACAGAACTCTAGTATTTAGTAGCAGTAACTAGTGCCTCGAATACATGCACTGTTCCACCAATTTTTATCCACATAAATAATGATCTCTTTGAAATGAATACCCTTTTCAATGTTTCCAGCTTTGTGCCTATGTGCTTGTTTGTTATGAAAAGGTATCACGAATCATGGTAGTTTTAGTCATAGCATCAACATGTAAAAAGCTACCAGTAAAATTAACTTGTGCAACCGTACCATCTGAACAATATTATAGTTCACAGAATGACCATCTTCTGTCTGCAGAGGATACATGGCACCAGAATATGCATTATGAGGCTATTTGACCTACAAGGCAGATGTTTACAGTTATGGAGTAGTAGCATTGGAAATTGTTGCTGGGAAGAATAACATGAAATACCGACCAAATGAAAATTTCGTATGCCTTCTAGACTGGGTAAGAACAATCTTCACTAATTTCTTCGTTGTGTCTCACATTGAGCATAATATATTATTTGAAATATTCAAATTGCTTGCATTCTAATTTCAAAGGGACATCATTTTTCATCATTGAAATGAAGTGATGGTGTCCATTGAATAGACAGAAAAACTCACATGGCATTGGAGGGAAAGTTTGTATTTGATCATTCAGGCTTGGGGTAGGGGTTAATTGCATTCTCCATCATGTTCTTATCTTTTCCCCTTTTGTGTATGTTTTATCTCAGGCTTTTGTTCTACAACAAAAAGGAAATCCTTTGGAGCTAGTGGATCCAATGTTGGGTACAAAGTTCGACAAAGAAGAAGCAATGAGGATTATAAAGGTAGCTCTGTTATGCACTAATCCATCACCAGCACTCAGGCCTACAATGTCTGAAGTGGTGAGCATGCTCGAAGGTCGTACTAATGTTCGTGAAATCATCAGCGAACCAAGCTCTTATGGTGATGGCATGAGGTTTAATCCTTAACAGAGTTCGATCAAGCTATCCGCCAGAGAAGTGAAAATCCATCCATTATTCAGTCATCAGATTCTGCATGCATAGGATCATCTTCAACATCTTCTCACGATCTATACGAAATAAGCTCGAACTTCAGTCAAGTAACATATTCTCATAAACAACTTTTCTGATACATGCCAGTACAAGTAACAGAACTGTCTGAGGAAATGATATGATAAATGGTAAAAATGCATTGACCATAAATGGAAAGTGTTCTTTTCAGAAAACCAAAAAACCTACCGTTACAGTATGGTGGTCATAATTGTTTTGTTAGCTATTATTTCTGTTCCTAGCTTGTAACAGATTATTCTGCTTCTTTCGATATTGAAATAAAAAACTAATTAGTTATCCAAAAGAAAAAGAAACTTATCAGCATGATAGATGAAGGAAATTCATCAACTTGGCAATGATTATGATACAGATTAGGCTACTGAACCATCAAGTTATTATCACTCCTAAGAGACTATTCTTTTCTTGTTTATTTAGGCAATGCTACAATGAAAACAGTAGTGACTAAGGTATTACATCAGAAGAAAGAAGGAAAACCTATATATAACAGTTTCAAGTGTACCGGACTTGAAATGGCATAGGAAAGTTACTTTTGTAGCAATTATACATTATTAAGAGGTGATCTTCCAGTCTCATCAGTGATCTCTGGGGTGTAATCAGCAGAGATATGCACTTCTTCTTCCTTAATGCTGAACTCGTTACTCGCAGGGTTAGATGGTTCTTCCCTAGACATGCTTCGGGAATAGTTGGAAAATGAACGGTTAGCTATTGCCTTGGCCCGTGCAAAACCATCAGCTGAATAGGGGGCAAGAGATGGAGTATAATTAAGCCGACTTTTTCCTTTCAAAATCTTTACCACCTCAGACATTCTAGGCCTAAGTGTAGGAGATGGGTTAGTGCAAAGCATTGCTAATTCTAGAATCATTTTGGCTTCTTTTGCTGCATACTCAGATCCTAGAATAGGATCAACCAGTGATAAAAGATCCCCCTTCTCTTGCAAAACATAAGCCTGCAGGGTCGTTTCATCCAGTTTCAAGACAAACATGATCGTCATTCTCCAAGGTGAGAGAAGATAAAAACATATATATATATATAATCTACATACAACACTTACCAAATCTAGAAGGTAAACACTCTCATCGTTTGGCCTATAACTGGCACTGTTTTGCCCACTGACAATTTCAAGCAAGACTACTCCAAAGCTGTATACATCAGCTTTACTGGTCAGATGGCCTCTCATGGCATACTCAGGAGCCATGTATCCACTGTAAGAACATTAAAATATTTGATCAATCGGTTTATAAAATTCAAGTCTTGGAAGAGCATGAAAGTTTAGATAAAAATGGATTTCGATCATTACGTAGTTCCAGCTATCTTGGTAATGACATGGGTCTGATGGCCTTCATGAAGCTTGGCAAATCCAAAATCGGATATTTTTGCAGTAAAATCCTTATCAAGAAGAATGTTTGTTGTCTTGATATCCCTGTGAATAATCTTTAGTTTCGATTCTTCATGGAGAAATGCTAATCCTTTAGCTATTCCACGACAAATTTTAGATCGGATCATCCAGTTAAGTTTCACTCTCAGTTCTTCAGGACCTGAATGGTGATATTCATGTATCAGTCTGCTAAAAACTACACATCAAAAGTGTAGAATGTTTGAATAATTGTTAAACATAGGATCATACGGGCTTACCAAATAATGCATGTGCGAGGGAATTGTTTTCCATATACTCATAGACTAGAAGCAGTTGGTTTTCATCTATACAGCATCCTAGTAGTTTTACTAAATTTGGGTGTTGCAGAGCTGATATAACGCCAACCTCGTTGACAAATTCACGACTCCCTTGCTTTGATTTTGCAGAAAGCTGTTTTACTGCTATGGTTGTCCCATTGGGAAGCACTCCCTATATTTGAGCCAAAATAAGAGCTTTCTCATCGAAATCATGCCGACAGCAGTGACAGGTAAGAGCTTGAAAGTTTGTCATTACCATCAAGCAGCAAGGAATAAAGAGACCATACCTTGAAGACTGCCCCGAACCCTCCTTCACCTATCTTGTTTTCGTTGTTGAAATTTTGTGTGGCAACTTTTAGTTGCTTATAAGTAAAAAGTCCTCCACCAGGCAATGAAACAAGTTCTTTTTGTGCTGTTAAAAGTATACACAGAAACAAATAAGAGCCATGCCAGTAACACGATCTAGTAGCTAAACCGTTAGTTAAATCTAATCGATTTAGTCTTTACCTTCGATTTTTGATTCCTTGCCACGAAGGTAACCCATTTTCCAGAGGCAAATAAAAACCAGAACCAGGAATAGAACAATGGATCCTGAAATCCCAGCAATGGTTAAAGGATAGAACTTTTTGGAAGGCTTTACAGGTTTGAGAACTGCATTCAAACATGAAGTTGATAGTTGTTAAAAATTAATGGCAAAAAAGAAAAAAAAGAAAGGCTGACAAGCTAGCATGAAGAGGTGTGCTACCAGGCTCTACTGAAATAGCTGAAACAAGAGGACCATAGAGTTCATAAAGACCACGTTTTGAGCCTTTCCCAGCCCAATATAAGTGAATTTCAAGGTTGTTCCCCCTGATTTCAGCTTGAAATATCCGAGAAACATTCTTGTTTAGACCTCCAGCAACATCTTTGATGTTAAAATCAGCTAAAACCTTTGTACCCTGCAGTCCCAGTCAGTTATGATAAGTACAAGTTCATTGAGTTCTTATAGATGATTTAAGGGAGAAAAGAAAAAGTTTAAGTTTACCTGAATAAAGACATCGAAAAGGCGATTCCCCCTACTCTTATGATCCGCTTCCTCTTTAAATGTGATTTCAGCAAAGTCAAGTTTTACTTTGTACAAGCCATTTTTCATGCAGAACCCGAAATACTTCAAAGATATGGGAGAAACGCGAGCTGACTTGTATAGTGATACCTCCTTATTTTGAATACTTTCAAATCCACAATCCTCATGGGATTCAATTGATTTGGCGTAACTCATGGAAAATATTTGCTCTGGGTCATATATCCCCATGCTACTGTACCCCCATTTCTTGTCATCACTGATATAGAATGTTGAAGCTCCTTCTGGATTTACATCGCTTTCGAATGTACCTTGGGCTGTTGTTACCTTGTCACCTCCACAATTAATATACAACCGATCATCTGCAGGCCAAACATCGGTTATCGATTGTTAGCAAAGCCTTTCCTTTCAAGTACTAAGAAGCTGATCATGTCAAAACATAAAACAAGCTTGCTAAGCCATTGACAGTAGCCTGCTGATGTTTGGAACTTACTCAATTTCATTCTAAAGTGCAAGGTAACGATGAAAAGAAAATGGCAATAAACCTAAAGGATACTTACTTTCCAATTGATCCTCACCACAGGAGAAATTGTTATTTTGCCATGCACTATCCCTTTAAAATAGGAAAAAGAAGGGGTTAGAACTAGAATTTGCATTTATGTATATATACCATTTCTTTCTCAAAATAAAAATGGAGAAAGAAGCAATGAAGCTAGAGCTTACAAGTCTGCTGATGAAGAGCAGCATGCAAATGAATTCCTGAAAATTTATGCATGGTAGAAAAAAAAAGGTATTAATTAATGTAGAAGCTATAAACATAATGGTAAACTTTCTTTTCCTCATTTTCCTTACGTATTCCTGTTGGATCTGTAATCTGCAATAGATGAATATGTGAAATTGTTCTCTGAGAAATCCCTGCACAACAATTAAAAACACAATGATTTCTAACTCGAGAACAAATTATGTTCTATTTGAAAACTTCTAGTAATTATTTTCCAAAAGAAAGAATTCCGGTAATTTACAAATACTGACCATTGTAATATATCAAGAGATAATAATTTCTCAAATTGCTTTCAGTTACTTAAGCCAACAATTCATGCACCTGGAAGAATTACACTTGGTTTTCTTTATACTATATCTACCTAAACTACCTGCATTGGTGAAAGTAGAAATGAAATACGAACTTACAGATTTGCTTCTGTCTTATTTGTAGACAATGTAGGAATTGGCCCTATTAATTTATTTGCTCGAAGATATCTGATAAAAAGGTAGAACAACAGTTATCACAAACAATATGATTGTCTCTAGGAGAGAACATTGACATAATTAAAACTAATTTTCAGATCAAAGGAACAACGTTTTAATTTAAATCGGCGGTAACACACATCTAATGCAGTTTCTCTTACAAATTTGTTAGGTTTGCGAAATCTGGGACTTCACCAGTCAATTTGTTGTAGCTCAAGTCCCTATATCAGAGAACGAAAAAGACAAGAAAATGGAATACTTGATTATTGCTGAAACTGCAAAGAATGATACTAATTCAGGAGCCGAAAAGTGAAAATAATTAAGGGTTCAATCTCATTTCTGTATCGCACTTGTTTCTAAACATTTCCATTATACTTGAGAAAATGGCTTACAGATGGCTCAGTGCAAGGAATTCACCAAGATATGGTGGGATTAAGTCATTGATTGAACAGTTCCTCAGGACCCTACAGAAAGAAAGGCTAAGCGTGAGTACGAAGATTGAATTACCTGGACGAAGAAAGATTAATCAATTCAAAAACTCACAAAGTTTCAAGTTGTGTCATTCTTGAAATATTTGGAAATAGGAAAAGTTCTCCTTTTCTTCCATACAAGTCAGCAATGCGCCTAACAGGAGGATATTAAACATATGAAATGAAAAAAAAAAAAAAAACCAATGATATTATTACAATTCAAAGTTGAGGAGTAAGAGCATTACATCTCAGTGACCCTGTCCAGGGAGGAGATTGTACTAGGAAGAGGGCCTTCAAAACGGTTCCCTTGAAGTACACTGTTAATACCAATGTAAGCAAATATCCTGATCAAAGTTCAGAACTTTAAAATCTGTAATAATTGGAAAAAGGGTGCTTACAGTAACTGCAGCTGGTTCCAATTTCCAATATATGCTGGGACTGGACCAATGAATTCATTGCCCCTAACATTGCTGCAGATGGACAAAGCAATAATCAGAAGATATAGTTTGAACAGAGATAAACAACATGGAAGAGCAAAAGTTTTCCTTACAACTGCCTTAAGCTTGTAAGATTTTCGAAACTTTGAGGAAGCTTTCCTTGAAATTTATTGTTTGCCATCACCCTGCAAGCCGAACAAGATAAGTCAGTTTGGGTTCAACATTAGAGTATAAAGAAAAAAAGAAAGCCTTACATTCCATAGAGATTCTGTAAGTTTCCAAGAGATTTCGGAAGCGTCCCAGTTAACTGGTTATCAGATAAACGCCTGTGAAAAACTGAATGGTGAGTGTGGGATAGACCAAGAAGCAAAAAGATGGGAGGTCATTGATGGCAAGGGTATTACAGGTGCTCAAGGCTTGAAATGTTTCCTAAACTCTCAGGAATTTCTTCAGACAGTTCGTTTTCTGCCAAGTCCCTGCAGTTAAATAACAAAATGATGATTCAATATATATAAAAATTTCATGGTGTAACAACAAATCCCATGCTAATGGTTAAGACTTAAGTATACAACATAAATCAGGACTTTGCTGCTTACAGAGTTTTAATAGATGAGTTTCCCAGATTTTCTGGTATTGAACCTTTTAGCCAGTTTTCAGATAGAATACTTCAACAAAAAAAAAAAAGATTAGTAAAGAAAATGTGGAAAGAGTTTCAAATAGATTGCATTTGAGTAATGCAAAACATATGGTCAAATTCTAAACAAGAAAAATTATATAAAATGCAAGTGTGGAAGAATTCTGGAGAATACTGACAGAACATTTAAGGACATCATTTGGCCGAAGAAGTCTGGTATAGGCCCATCAAGATCATTTGAAGAAAGATCACTGTTATAAATTAAGGATTATTGTGAATTTAGGATTATATATGTATATACGAAAAGCATCAAAAGACATTATGAACCAAAATAAGCAATAGACAGCAAGGAAGTTACAGGTATTGAAGTTTCATCAGATTTCCTAACGAGTCCGGAATTTTTCCATGGATCCTGTTTGACCTCAAGTCGCTGAGAATGCAGAAATGAAACAAAAATTAAGATTGAGATTAAAACGAAAGCTCAGACTCTATGCCTCTGCACTCACAACATGTTTCAGGTCTCTTCTCTCCCTATTTATCCCAATGAATATAGTAATACAGGAATGTGTTCATGATTTTCCCGGCATGAGCATGCATGCATACATTTGTGAGTTTGAGTTGCAGGTATCATCTGCGTGTGATGTGTGCACGTGTGCCAGAGGCGTGTGAGTCACTGAGTTGTATATAGATGCGAATATGATTTCTAAGAAAGTTACTTTACAATTTTTTATATGTACTTTCCTAGGAAAGTTACATTATATATAATTATAATTTATAAATTTACCCTTTTTAAATGTAATATTATGTATTTAATTATTATAATTATTATAATAAACTTTATTCTTATTTTAATAATAAAGTTTATTAATAATTTTTAAAATTTTTCAATTTATAATTTTAATTGAAAGCAATTTTTTTTCAAATTTATCTTGCATATATTTTTTAAATATAGTAAAACATATATAAAATCATGAATATATAAAGAATAAATTTAAAAAGTAATACTTGAAACCTTTAAGTTTTAACTAAAAGTTAATTCGTAGGAATATAAAAAATAGTTGATTCCAAATATTACTATCAGTAAAACTACAAATAATTAAATTATAAAAATGCAAAATTATAAATGATCTAACTCACAAGTCCTGCACAACTTAAATGAAACAATCCTACTCATGTTCTTAGGGGCAAACCCACAAATATTGTTAGTAGGAGCCAAAATGTAATTATAATTTTTTCATAGATTAAAATTAATTTATAGTTTCTCTATTGATAAGAAGAATAAATTGAAAATCTTTCATTTGGGGTTGCCCCCTTCAGATTTTCATATGCATATTTTACAAAAAAATAATAAGTATTTCGTAAAAATACAAGTGTTAAATTAAATTTGTAGCAGGAAAAAAAAATACGAAGAAAAGGAACTTGTTTGGTGAAGATCCATTTAAGTAATAGAGAAAATCAAGTATTAGGAAAGAAGGAGACAATAATTCTTTTTATCTAAACCAATATAAAATAGAGTTAATTTTGTCTTAATATTTTTTTAACGTTTCAACCGACAAAAGAAATAACTTTTTCACTTTTTATCATAGGAACCACACTGACATTTTTGAGAAAGTAACTTCCGATAAAAAAGTATATTTCAAGGAAAGTACATAAAATCTGACATACTAAATAATGAAATCACTTTTCAACTGATTAAATTCTTAAAAAAAAATGATTAATTTTCATCATACCAAACATTACCTTAAAATTATAATTCTCCATTATTATTTATTAAATGCACGAATAGAGATGGAAATAAAAAATATGGAAATTAATTTGGACAATGTAAGTAAAATCAATTATATTTTGCTAGTGTCATTGAGGAATTTAGGATTAATGATATTATAAAGTAATTTTTTAATTTAAAAAAAAAAAAAAGAAGACTTACAGCCAGATCAAGAAGGTCAAATTTCCAATAGCCGGTGGAATTTCACCCCTTAGACGGTTGCCAGAAAAATCACTGCCGATGAGAAAACAAACAAGCAAGGAAGGTTAAATTTTTGCTTTAAAATAAGGGTTGAAATATCACAAAGGTCCATAAACTATTTTCAATTTTCTTTAATGATTTTTTATTTTTTTATCATGCCTAATCAAGCATTTATTTCAAATAAAAATGTTAATTTATATTAGAGTTTATTTAAGAATAAATAATAGGTTAAAGGCAATTATTTGGGTGCAAATTAAAATGTTAAAGTTGGATGACATGTGTCAAGTGTACAAAAATAGAATATATTTTTCTAAAAAAAGTATTTTAAATTTTTACAAAACATATCAACTATAGTTAAAACCCTATTTAAAAATGATAAAATTCTCTTAAAAAATATCTATTTTGTTAAGTTTAATTTATCATTTAGTACTTAAAATATTTCGTTTTTTCTACTTTAATCCTTAATTTTTCTTTTTTCTTTTTTTTTTTGCCTAGATAAACACCCAACCTTTTTTACCATTCACCAGTTTAGCCTTTTGAAAATTAAAAAAAAAAATCGAATAAAGCTTTTAGCTGGTCATTGTCCACCACGTGTCATGAAAAAATTAAAAAATTATAAAATTATAAAAAATACAAATTCTAAAAATTCTAAATATAGAATACAAGACATATAAATTTTTTGGATCATCATTTGACACGTGGCAGGGAACGAGTGGTTAAAAGTCAACAGTTTTTTAACACCAAAGGAATCAAACCGTGAATGGTAGAAAAGGTTAGGTCTTTATCTGGGAAAAAAACTTTAAGGACTGAAATAGAAAAAAGTGGTATATTTCAATGACTAAAGGATGGATTAAGCCATTTTGTTAAAACAAAACCATCTTGGGACTGAAGTTGGTAAATTATGTAATTAGTCCTAAAAACTTTTGGTTTGTAGATTTAAAGTAGAAAAAACAAAAGCATAGGGAAAAAGTGAAACAGTGAGGGAAGAAAGAGATTTCTCACACTTTAGTGACTCGACAAAGGGTATGATTGTTGAAGCTACAATCACAAAGCACTTTGTTGGAGGTATTGCAGCTCTTACTCGAGAATTCTCTCTCGTCGCCCTCCCAATTCAACCTCAACTCTTCCGCAACCTCAGTTATAGCATTCACTACCATTCCAAATCTTCCATGTTAATATTCATAACCCAATATTTCATCCTCAGCCAAACACATCATAATTTCTTTTTAAAAAAATCAATTTTAGTTACGTATCGTCATTCTATTTACAAATAGTATTCATGTATCAAATATTAATCTTAACAACAATAAACTTTTAAATATATTAATTTGATAATTTGAGAGAGAAACCTGAACTAAATTTAAAATACTTAATTTGATTACTTTATATTAAATTTAAAAGGTAAACTATCAAAATAGTCACTTTTATTTGTCTTAGGTTACATTTTAGTCACTTATGTTATCGTTTTGTTACGAAGTGATCATTCTACCGTTAAAATTTGTTACCTCCTCAATGATAGATCGACGTGACAATGAAAATGTATTTTAAATCTTAATAACATAGTGACTATTTCGTAACAAAACATTAACGTAAGTCACTAAACCATAATATTTCAAACATAAAACTAAAATGTAATATGAAGTAAACAAAAATGACTATTTTGATATTTACCTAAATTTAAATTGATAATCGTAGACCATGATTTTAAAATGATCTAATCATTTAATTTAAAGTCGTATTACTCCACTAATAACTTTATCTAAAACAGAGTAAATAATAATATTATTATAATACAAGTAGTTAGAAAAGCAACCTAATTTTAAAAAAAATGCTAACAACTTTATCAGATTAAAACATAGTAGAGGTTACACCGAAAAATAAACTGAAAAAAATTTAATGAATTAATATTTTAAATTTTATATAATATGAGCCATCAACATATTTTTAAATTTATAGATAAAAAAAATTCTCAAAAATTATAGATAAATGAACATCACTAAATATGATTTTAACATAATAAAATAGGTGAAAGAAATACTGAAATTAAAATTGGTAAGCTCTTTATATATGAAACATTCACAGGCAAAAAAGTAACGCGTTGTATAGTGTGATAATAAAGATACCATCAATGGGGTCAAGATCAGGTGTAAATTGAGAGAGGTTAGTTTGGGGTTGGATCCCCAGTGTAGCATGACATAGTTTGAGAAGCAGAACTAAGACAGAAGACACAATTAACACCTTTCCTCTAAACATGTTTTTCCCTCAAATACTTGAATTACTAAGCTCTCGTTTCTCAGCTTGGGTTTCCATGGCATTGCCTGCATATTTATACTAATTCCAAGTGGCCCTTTTCCACAGGGAAAAGTTGCAGCTTCGTCCAACTTCACCCTATTTCAAGAATAAAAAAATAACAAGCACCACTGACATCAATCATCATCGTGAAATCCTTGAAATGGAAAACACATTGCCCATTTCAACCCAACGTGTCAACTACTTTTTATCACTAAAACCCTGTTAATCTTTTTTCACAGGCTATCACATTATTTTTTCAAGTATAATGCACACCTGCGCAATCTCAATTTTATCTCACACTTTATTGAATCTTCCTTCAAAACGACTACCTTTTTCTTTGGAAAAAAAATGAAGACAGAATAAAAGTTACAATAAATTCAAGTATTACAAGCTGTATAATAATATGTACATTTATTCGTGATATCTTTTATATTGTAGCCAGCAGGTAGGTTGGTTGTGGGGTTTTCTTTTTCAAGAAACAAGTAATTAAGGTTAAGAGAAATTAATGAACGTTTTAGAAGCACACACAACTCATTATCTAGTCTCCTTTTTGAGTCGCGGGTAGTCTGTGGCCTCTTGGTAGAGGGGTATAGAGTGGAGGAGGAGACAGATGTCATCAAAAGCCAGAAAAAGTTTCATCCCATAATGGTACGATCAAAGATGATGTTGTCACATTTTGGATTCGTTTTAAGAAATCTGGAAGAAGAGGCAATATGGGATTTGGGAATCATAAGAATAGATTGTAGTAGTAAGATTCTGGCCTGTAGTTTGCTCGTTTATCTGTTGCTTTTAACAAATAGCAATTGCGTGCCATTTGGTCCATGTACAATCGCAGCTCCAACTATCATGCAATTGTAAGATCCCTAGATGATGTAAAGGCAAAGAGTCTATTTTGAGTGGCAAGAGAAGTATCAGATTCAAAGGATTAAAGAACTGAAAGGTGTAAATCATTGATCCTTTTAATTGCACCAAAAGGATTGGGGTTGGTTTTCTTGAAGATAAGCTCATTTCTAGTCTTCTAGATGGTCTAGAGGGTGCACCCGACAAAACAATAGAAGAATCTAGAGTAGTGGCCTCTATGTCATTGGATTGAAGCCATTAAAGAAGCCAAGCTGACACTGAAGTGGTCTGAAGGGCTTCAGGGTGAAGAGTGAGAGGGATCCAAACCGGACTGCTCGCACGAAGTGGCATTCAAGAAGTTTTCCCTATATGGAAAATATATGGACATTACATATATATATATATATATAATTAATTATATGTTATTATTTATTATCATAAAAGATAAGTGATCTAATTTGGTTAAGATTTATTAAGTTTAATTTTTTTTTTTGAATATATTAAGCTTCAATTATTAAATAAAGTATGAGTCAACTAATGAATATTTTTTTGGATGTGATAGTAAGATTTATTAACTTGATTAATGTCATTTGATTGTATTAATATACGTGATCAGGAATGGATTTAATTACAATACATGTAACAAAAGTCACATTGGTTCTATGTTAACATAATTAATAGACGAGATTGCTTGGAATACCTTTTGGATATGATAGTAAAATTGTGAGCTCATAAGGTTATATAATGACATGTAATTATAGAGTAATTGGTATATATGTGGTTCAAGTGGGAGATTGTTGAAAAATATGGACATCACATATATAATAAAAGTAATTACATGTTATTATTAATCATCATAAAAGATTAGTCCAAATTAAAAGTGATCTAATTTGGTTAAGATTTATTAAGCTTTAATTATTAAATAAAGTATGGGTCAAATATGTGTAGATGCTCTAGTAACTAATTTTTAATGAATGATGGGTTGATTAGAAAGTAGGGTTATTGTGTAAAAGTTATATATTAGGGTTATGATCCCCAAATTATCTCATCTTTAAAAAAGAGAGAGTTACCTTCTCAAAATTACTTATGTGTTAATTTGAAAAATCAAAATCGTAAGATTCACAGATTTCAAGAAATCAATGTATTGAGGTACCTCCATATTTAATTTTATTCTTTATTTATTTTTAATGATTTGACATGATAAATTTTAACTTACCGTTTTAATTTTATGAGATTATTTTACGATTTTAACATTCCTGGAGTCGTGCATAAAGGATGTCAAAAATTATCAGATATAGGAAAGCGCCTTGAAAGGAAGTCTTTAGTTGAAAGGCAATTATTACACATCTTTCAATGAAGACTAAGATTTTGAAAAGGAGTTTAGGGAGTCATAGGTTAATCCATGCTTTATGGGAAGTTGATCCTGATAGAGTGTGAGGATCCAAATTCTATAGCATATTATTTATTGTAATTAGTTGAAGTGTACATAATAAATTTGAAATGTGTAAAAAAATTACTAAAATCAAGTTTTGGTTGAATGGTAATTTTAATGTTTTCTTATTGTAATTAGTATGGTTCAATTTCACCATATGCATATTATTTATTATTTTTAATGAAAAAGATTAAAGCACCTTTGAACAATATAATTTATTTTAAATATGATATGATATTTTAATAATTTTTCTATCGAATTGATTGACTCATGATATTAACTCAATCCAAGATTTAAATAATAGTATATATAATGGAAATTCTATCACACGCGTAATTTTATGGAAATCATGTATTTAAAACATATAAGTGTGTTTAAGAGTAACATATAATAAATAATGAAATGTATGATTTGAAACTAGTTACTAATAACATATGAAATATGTATGATATTAAAATAAAAAAATAGATTAAACTTTTAGTATAATGAAATTCAAACACATAAATACATTAGATTAAGAATATTAAATGAATACAATTATTTATCATTGTGTTGTCATCAATCCTAAGTTGATGTTAAGTTAATTTGTTACATCAACTCAATCAACAACATTATTAATATAGATATAAATCTACAACTGATAGAAATAATAAAGTGTGCATAATAAAATTGAAATGTACAAAAAAATATATCAAAATGAAGCTTTGGTTGAGGGATAAACTTAATGTTTTCCTATTATAATTGATATGGATTTAAAATTCACCATGTGCATATTCTTATTGTTTTAAAATAAAAATATTAAAGTACCATAAAAAATATAACTTATTTTAAATATGATAAGTCATTTTAGTAATTTCTCAATCGAATTTGTGTTCGATTAACTCGTGACATTAATTTAGTCAAGAGTTAAAATAATATATATATAATTGATGGAAGTAATAAAACATGTATAATAAAATTAGAATATAAATATTATATTAAAATAAAGTTTTAGTTTAGTGGTAAAATCAATGTTTTATTAATGTAAATAATATATGTTCAAATTTCACCACATGCAAATTTTTCATTGGCTTTTTTAAAATAAAATTATTAAAGTACCCTCAAATAATATAACTTATTTTAATTATAAAATGATATTTTTGTAATTGTCCTAATCGAGTTGGTGTCCAGTTGACTTGTGGCACCAACTCAAGCAGGGGCTTAAATAATAGTAAGTATAGATACACAATTGATGGATGTAATAAAGTGTGCATAATACAATTAAAATGTAAATATCCTATTATAATAAAATTTTGATTTAGTGGTGAAATTAATGTTTCATTGTTGCAAATAACACAAGTTTGAATCCATCCACGTGCAAATTTTTTGTTGACTTTTTTTAAATAAAAAAAATTAAAATACCCTCAAATAATATAACTTATTTAATTATGAGAGTACATTTTTTGTAATTTTCCTTATCGAGTTAGTTCTCGATTGACTCATGATACCAACTTAATTAAGGGCTTAAATAATAGTATAGAAATAAAATTGATGGAAATGATATGGTATAAACAATAAATGTAAAATGTAAAAAAACGTATTAAAATAAAACATTAATTGAGTGATAAAATTAAAATTCTATCTTGCAAATGAGATGAGCTTAATTCTCATAATAAAAAAAATTATTTATTTTTTTAAAAGAAAAAAAAAAGACTTAAGCGCCTTCAAATAATACAACTTATATTAAATAAGAAAAGATATATTCGTAATTTTTTAATCAAATAGGTACTTAATTGACTCGTAAGATCAATTCAGTCAAAAGTTATAGATATATAAATATATATATTTTATTAATTATTTATTATATTTAAACGTAAATTTAATATTAAAATTGTGTTAACGTTAAGAATTTCAACCAGTTTCACAACATGTTTTAACCTTGGTTTTGGTTTGTGAAGGTAGAATCAAAAAACTAAATCTCAAATATAAACATAATAAAGGGATCAGAACTACAATTTAACTACTATTTTATAATAATAATAAAAAGAGAAGAAAAGTAAGTAACTGTACACATATCATGCAGTGATTGCTTAGGACATTACTTTTATATATGGTAGTTAAGAGACATGCTAGGGAGTCGACCACAATTTGTAAAATAGTCTGCGGAATTTGTGTGTTTGAAGAAAAAAAAAATCGTGGTGTGCTTCGACTCGTACGTGTCCACTTTTGAATTGATTTCAGTGCTATAATTTTTAATTAGATTTTAATGTTCCATATGGTGTAGATATTAATATAAAGTAATATTATTTAAAATAATAATTAAAATTTAATTTGATCATTCAAATATAGCGTGAATAAAAAATTTCTAAGCATTATTATAATCATTTGTATAAGTTATAAAAAAAATTGATATTATTATAAATTAAACTTTCAATTTTTTCCTTTTTTTAATAGTCAATAAAAGATTGAAAGATATCATCTTTCACAACTATTCTTCTCATAGCATTCATGTTTATCAAATTAGCAGTCACCACAACATTAATGCTATGTTTTTTCGTGAATTGTTTAGTGGAGGAAAGATACAAAATGGGACTAATCACGCTAAAATTTAAAAATTATTTTAAAATCATATCACTAGATCATACCATGTAATTTGATTTTTTTTTAAAGTGTATTATAAATAATAAATAAAGGAAAATATTTATTTTAACAATTCGCTGTTTATAATTATTAGCTGATATTTATTTTCTTTTAAATATGAAAAAAGAAAAACGTTGACGTGATACACACCTCTTTCTCGCTATTTAAAGAAAAAAAAAGGAATAAGAAAAACATGAAGACAGGATAGAGGACTGAGGCACGTGCATATTTGATGTCCAAAGTAATATAGTATGGAGTTGTACAGGTAACCCACATGAGAAACATGATGCATTTTAAGTCAAGAAGATTGAAATATTGGAAGGAAATGGTGAGGAAACTCACTCCTCTATTCAACATTCAATTAATGGAAATGATGGAAGAAATTGACTGGGATGGCTAAGGTTTGTTTTTGGACCAATTACAATTCCTACAAAGATTAGAGCAGGCAAATTGATGTTTGAGTCCCAACTTGTAATGGTTGTGGCGCAATTTTCAACTTGCGCTTTGGAGCATAGCATGCCCCGACACGGTGAGCACTCGTCACCTATTTTTGATGTGATTGGATGGTTTGCAATTCCGTGGACTTTGGTGAAATAATGGTGGATATATTAATATATATAAATTGCTTGTGTTTTCTTCGACTTCAATCATTCGAGAATATGAATGTTAAAATTTCGGTGAAATCGAATTAATCGATTAATCGATTGGTTAATCGATCTAATTCGATCGAAAATCGATTAAAATTTTTTTAAAATTTTGATTAATAATTAATTCAATTCAAAATAAAATAATTAATCAAATTAACCAAACTTAATAAATAATATTATATATTATATGTATTACACTATTACTAATTCAATTATTTCAGTGAAAAGAACATTATCAATATATTTTTTATTCGTTTTATACTTGATTTAAATAAAAACATATAAATTTTGGTTAACTGATCGAATTAATCGAAATAATTCGATTTGATTAATTTGTTTTTGAAAAAATTTCGATTCGATTAACAATTAAAAAATTAAAAAATTTGATTAATTCGATTAATGCAAATTAAATTTGATTAACCGTTTGAACGCTCCTACTTTTGAATGCTCCTACTTGAGAAGACTCTTCCAAGGAGAGACTATAACCCTTTACCTCAACTCATCATCAAAGGAATTATGATTTGTTTTGCCTTTAAATTAAATATATATATATATATATATATATAATTTTTTTTTAATTTATATTATTTATCAAATCACCTCAAAATGAATGAAAAAATTAAAGTATGTTAACTTTGTTGGCATAACATCTATGTGTTTGTCATATTAACAATTAATTAATTTTTTAAAATTTTAAAAATATTTTTTAATGATGTTCATACTTTCTTTAATATTTTTTAATTTTTATCTTTTTATTTAAATAAATTATTAATTGCTAACGTGACAATCTATATATATGTTGTTGGAAAAAATCCTATCTAAAAGCGGATTTTTATCAAAGTGAAAATTTAAAATTTTGAAAATTGAGTTGATTTGTGATATTTATAACAACAAACTTTTCTTAAAAAGTACTTGTGCTTTGTATGAGACCAACCCTAAACGTTCTCGACTTTCAACCAAATGATTTTTTCTACTATTCTTGTATCACGAATCGCTTCGAGTGTGGGTTCGAACAATCACGAATTAAGCATAAAACCAGAAACAATTTATTACTTCCAATAGGAAAGTAATTCTCACTCAATAGAAGTCGATAAAATTATTATTTCCAAAAAATAGAATTTATACTTAGAAAATAAATTCTCACTATTTTAGGGTAAAATAATATCTCAAAATTGTATATTTTTAGCCCTACCTAGAGCTGATCATGGGTCGGGTCGATTCGAGTTCGGGCTAGGCTTCAATAAAATTTTAGGTCCAATTGCTAGGCTCGAGCCGGCCTTAAAAATGGGCCAACAATTTTGTTCAAAATCGACCCGAATTATAATAGTCAAACCCGAGCCCGGTCCGTATTAATTTTTTTTAGATTATTTTATTACATACAAAAAATTTTAAAAATATATAAAATATCAAATACACTTAAAAACATTAAAACAAACATTAAAAAATAAATAAATTTAAAATACATTAAAAATTATATTAAGATAGTTGCAAATAAATTAGTAAAAAATTAACAATAAAACATAAGTTCTACAATATTCAAATAATATTATAAAAGACAGTGAAATAATAGTAAAAACGCATAAAAAAATAACATTCAAACAACAAAAATAACAAACAAACAACAGCAAAACAACATTAAAAACAATAAAAATAGCAAAAAAATAACAACAAAAAAACACGAAAACAGCAACCAAAACAATAAAAAACCAAAATAGTAAAAAACAACACAAAAAAGCAAAAACAACAACCAAAACAGTAAAAAAAAAAAGCACCAATACAACAATATAATTTTTTTAGTAAAGATGGTTAATTTATCCGAGTCGGGTCGAGCTCGGGCCAAAAAAGTCATACCCAAGGCCCGACCCGTTTAGAAAAATGGGCCTCATTTTTTATCCAAACCCATTTTTCGGGCCTATATTTTTATCCAAATCCTCCCATTTTTCGGGCGGACCTTCGGGTTAGATCCGGTGACTCGACCCATGATTAGGTCTAGGCTCCTACCAGTGTCATCAATTTATAAGGAGAGATAAAAATATTAGTTTAATCAGTAGAATACCAATAATACTTATCTAATAAAAAAAACTAGTCTCTTAATTCTACTAAGAGAGAAGGGCAAAACACTCTAATGTAACTAGGGTGTGTCGTCTCTTATATTTATTATGACCAATTAATTTAATTATATTTTTGAACTTCAATTATTTAACTAAATAATAATTCGAAAATTTTAAATTAATTCTCATGTCATTTTCATACTTTGTGAGAAAACACATTCATTTTTTAATGTAACACATATCTCTAACTTTATCATTTCTATCCATTTCTGTTCATTTTATTTTTTATGCAATTCATTTATGGTTTTAACGATTTAGTAGAGGGACCGATTGGACATAGACAATTAGGGCTCAAAGGATTTATAATTAAGTTCCAGTTTTTCGCCTATTAATTATAAACTCATTTAATTACAAAGTCATTCCACTATAATATTGTCACTGAGCTCTCCCTAATTACATATCATTACGAAAGCTACTTGGTTAGTGCTCGTCCAATGACCTTTTCATAAGTGTGTTACTCTCATAGAATATTCTTAATCTCTTTGGGACAAATCTGTTCTCCAAGTATGATTCTATTTTTTCTCATGATAACTATTATATCTTCCTTCATGATAAGTCAATTATTATCAAATAGTAATTAAGTTATTCAACACAAAGACAAACAACTTATGACCATATTTACTTTTCATCTGTTATGTAATGGCAATGATAAGATATTATTTACCGGGCTGTGAATTTCACTATTGTGAACGATTCTACATACTGCAGAAGTTGTATACTCAACTCACCAGCTTTCAATTCTTTATCTATTCTAACTCAGGTTTTCACTTACATGAAAGTATATGAGTCACACATACATAGTCCATCATGAAATCAAGATTAAGACATGGCACACTATGAATGTCACAAGTAAATAAATTTCTAAATTGATTTAGGATCTATTCTACTTGGGTCTTATCTGATGTAACAATCCAGTCAATCAAATATATATCTCTATCTTCTGGGAGTCATTCGCTTCGATGCTCAAGACAAAGCATTTCCCAAATTGAATTTGATAGACGACACATTAGTCTTTCAATCGGTTTGCTCATTTCCAACTAGGCTAAGGATATGTTTAAATTCATCTACTAATATAAATTGTCTTTCCGTATTACGAATCGGCTGTGTAATACCACTTAGTATTAGTTAAACATTAGATAACTAGTGAGCTAGTATTTACTTCCATTTTCAACAACATATTTGTTTTTAAATTATAACTAATTAATTATATTAAGAGCATTGAATTGAATAACTTTAATTAAATAGCTGAATTCAACTCGACTAACTAATGAGCCTAAATACACATAAAATTTTTTAAAGGATGAAACATTTTCGTAGACGACATTATGATATACATACAATTGGGGAAACTTGTATATAATATGATAATTTATCATACAAATCATTTATTGATATCATATGAGTTTCACGTTTAGCATACTTTTCCAAAGGAAAAGGGTTAATATGTCAATTCAACTTCAAGTCATAAAACTTTTAATCTTTGGGTGTTCTTTGATGAGTAGATAAATTAAATGTTAATATATTAAGTATTTAATTTTTAATATAAAATTTTGCTAGCAATGAGTTTTTATTATAAAATTGTTAGATACATTAGTAAAATTAAGTACTAAATATAATTATATTATTTAATAATTATAAATCTTTATTTTTGAAATTATTTATTTTATAATTTTATGATTATTAATATTATATATTTTTAAGTTAATATAAGAATGTGTATTTCATTTTTAACAAAAATAAATATCAAATTTATTTTAAAATTAATCTTTTCAAAAAGATAAAATTTATCTTAATCTTTTCAGTATTAAATGATAAGTAATTTTACTGATCGTCTATAAACATGTTATCGTTTATAGTAAAACATCACACTAAAAATATATTAAATTAAATCGACGATGTCTACAAATATATGAATCAAATTGTAATATAATTTGTACGGCAACTGATTTGTTTTGTTTTGCCAAATTTATTGATCTAATGCTAGTTTTCCAACTAATTTATCCACTGAGAGCTCATTACATATCAACCACCTACAGTAGCCCAAATACCAAAAGATAACACAAAAGTCAATTCATTGACTTGAAATTTTAGATAACTTATTGTCGAAACCACCTCGAAAACGGAGTTTCGAAAAATTATTTTAAAGTTTGAAAAATGGAAGTCGCCACCAATCTTTTATTGGGTGTGATTGGATCACCACAAAACGTTTAAAATACGTTTAAATATGTTGGTCTACGAAATCCAAAAGAACAGGTTCGGGAGTCGGTTACGCATAAGGAAGGATTAGCACCCTCATACACCCAAAATTGGTACCGTATTGATTATTTTCGGGTCTTGTTTGTAAACTTTGAAAGCTCAAAAATAAATTTAAAATACAATCCTCGAATGCATGGGCTATTTTTAAAAGAAGTTGATTTTGTTTGGAAATCCCGCTATTTCAAAATGATCGGGAAAGAAAGTTACGTCCAGTGAGTTAGGACACAACATTTCGAGATCCAGAAATAACAAACCTTCCTTTGTAAAACGTTTTAAATTTGAAAGATGATATTAGATTATCTTGATTTAAAGAAATATTGCACCTAGTAAGTTAAGGTGCAAAATCTCAAAATCAAAGATAAGGAAACATTACCTCGATAAAAAGGTATTCGATTATTTCGATTTTAGAGAAAAATTGCACCTAGTAAGTTAAGGCGCAAAGTTTCGAAACTCGAAATAAAATAACATTGCCTTGATTTTAAATTTTTTATTAAAACGATTTTGAAAATGAATGTATAGATTTAATATGAGTGAGCAATTGATGATGGATATTATGACACGAAATAAAATGATTAAACGGTAAACAAACATAAAATACGAGTGTGTACAAATATCGACAAGAAAAAAAATGATACGATCAGGATTGAAAACGAGACCTTTTGGATACCCGATGGCAAAATGGTAATTTTGGTTTAAATTAGATCAAAAACGAGATTTTTAGAAGTTCGGGGGTAAAATGGTAATTTTTGGTGAAATCGGGGTTAAAATGGGATTTTTAGAAATTCGGGTGGTAGAATGGTAATTTTGATGAAATTAAGGATAGAAATGAAATATTAGAAAATTTAAGGGTAAAATGGTAATTTTTGGTGAAATCGGGATTAAAAATGGAATTTTAAAAAGTTTAGGGGTAAAATAGTAATTTTAAAAAGTTTTGGGGCCAAAATGTACTTTTCAGACAGTCCCGGGACTTCCAGGAAAATAAAACAAAAAATTGTGACACGTGGCAGCTCCACGGGCATACTGAAGTCAAAGGACTAATTTAAAATTCTTGAAAAATTTCTGGGCCAATGTTGTAATTAAACAAAGCTTGATTTTAAGATTAAATTAAAACAGATTTAAAAGAAAGGGACTGACTTCATAAATAAACCAAAGATATGACACGTGGCAGCCTTTGGTGCCTTCAAAACATCAAAGGATTAAATTGAAAAGTAATTAAAATAACTGAGCCAAATTAAAATTAATTAAAAATATGAAAAGGATCAAATTGAAATAATTAAAAATACGGAAGGGCTGATTGAAAAAATATACCAATTTTCAAGAACACGCGGATCCCAGAGGTGGGTCGGGTCGGATCCAGGTCGGTCCATGGATCCATTATAAAAGTTATTTTAAAACACTTTTTTTATTTCATTTTATTTCTTTAAAAAAATTTCAAACACTCTCTCTTTTCTCTCATCTCTCTGATCTTCCTCCCACACCGGCCACCTTCCATCCACCGGCCACCGTTGGGGAACGCGCCACACGTGGCGGCCCCGAGTGCTCCTCCTCGTCGCTCCATCTTCTCTGACCACCGCACGCGCCGTCCGGCTGCTACGTCGCCGTCGTTCAACAGGTAAAGAACCTCTTTATTTCTTCTTCTTTTTTCATCATTTTCTTTCTTTAAAACCCATTTCTTTCCACTTCTTTTTTTTAGAACTAAACCCAGATCTGGATAATCCAGATCTGGAAAATTTTAAAACATTTCCCTTCTATTTTTTTTATATTAATGATTTGAAACCCCCCCTTTGAAACTTTGATTTTTCATTTTAAAGCCTATTTTTTATTTTCAAATCTGTTCCTTTTTTAGTGTTTGTGTAGGTGCTTGAACGACGGGGAATCAATGGCGGCCGGAGAGTCAGACCCTCGATGTCGGTGGTGGCGAATCAGGGGAGTTTCACGAACTTTTCGAGTTCCTTTTTTTTACTTTTTTTATTAATAATAAATATTATTATTAATAATAATTAATTACTAATATTTAATGCTATTGATATTATTATTATTGCTATTATTATTACTAAAAAATTATTATTAATATTTATTTATTAAATAATCTATTATTTATTTAAAACAGTTTCGAAAATAAATAATAAAAATAATTAATGCATTGAAATATTTCCAAAGTTTTGATAAAATTATAAATGCATTTGAGGTAAATATTAATATACAATAAATATATTATTATACACTTAATATACAGAAGACCTTTTGAATTCGAAGGAAGTAACGGGTAAACAATAGATGTATATTAATTTATTTATTATGTACCTTTAGAACTTTGTCTGTTTCTTTGTATATTGCTATCAAATGCTTTGAATATCGACTTTGAATGCTCACAAATTGAATGCTTCGAAATCAACTTCTTTGTATTGATTTTTTTCGAAAGAAAATTGTAACCATTATTACAGAAATCAAATCTGGCTTTATAGCCACTTTTTACAATGATGGTAATTTGGTTGCTTGACATTAAATGCCTGTCTTATTTTCTTTGCTTGTTGCAGGTTCTTCTTAGCAACGACGGGGGCAAGGTATGGTGGAGCTGGTGGTGGCAGATGGAGCTGGTGGGCAGCAGCAGCAGAGGCACGTGGGGATAGCTCTTAGGGTCTGACTTTTGGGTTATGGGGTTTGGATTGTAATTGGGTTGTCTGAGTTGGGTGTAATAGATTTAGGAATTGGGTCATTTGTATGGGTAGTGAATATTGGGCTTTTTGTAATTGGGTCTGTTTGGGCCCTTTTGGGCCAATTGTAATTGGACACTTTATTTTGGATTTCATTTAATTAAATTTATAATAATTTTAAATTTATATTAAATCTAAATTTAAATTTAATAAATTTAAATTTAAAATGATTTGATTGGTCCGGTCAAAATTGGGCTTCAACGCTTATTTCCCTAGAAGAACAATCCTCTGACCCACATCACTTTGTGTTAATCTGGGATAGTGAAGAAAATGAGCATATTAATTGGATTACTAGGGATCTTCCTTGTAGCAACAAGCTTTTGTGCTTGGGATAGTCTTGCAACTTCATCAACTCATCCCAAAGTTGCATAGACCTTTGACAATAAAGTGCTATGTTCCTAAGCTCTTTGTTAATTCTTTTATAGCCTCAATCATTTTGCATCCCAATATCTCAGAAACTCCATAAAATTCATCATTATCACTAGCATTCATACAAGTCCAAGTCTTTACAACTCCCTTGGCCCTTCTAATCTTGGCTCAATTCCAGAAACTATTGCTTCATGGGAATCATCATCCTCGATTTCCTCACTAGTTGAAGCTTCATCATCACATTCCAAATGGTTATAAGACATTTCCGTGCAAATATAATTGTGTAGCAAGTAGCATTCAAGGATAATACAATTTTGTATCGGTATAATTAAATTTTAATTTAGTGGTGTTGTGGACTTGGGTGTTCTACAAAACATTAGTGGATACCTTATTTTTCCTTTTATAATACCTAATTTCTCTTCAAGTGGCACTCGTGTCCTGATGTGAGTTTCATATAATGTCCAATACAATTCTAACATCACATAATCACAAAGTTTAAATTACCTAACTAGTATTAGTAATATGTATGTCAAATCAATAATGTTGGAGCCCAATTTTGACCGGGCTTGGACTTTTTGTTTTAATTTGGAGTTAAATTGATTTTAAATTTATTTAAATTTAAATTTAATTATTTAGATTTACTTTAAATTTAAATTTAAAATAAAATTAAAATACTAAACATTAAAAATTAAAAAGTCCAATTACAATACAAGCCCAACTACAAATGGGCCCATTTTAACCCTTGACCCAATTACATTTTCAGCCCAAACAGGGGCCACTTGCACCAGCAGCACTCAACTCAGCAACCCCAAAATCAAAATCAAATCTTCACCCCCACGTGCCTCTGTCGATTGCTGCCCACCAGCTCCATCCACCATGCCCTGCCATCACCATTGCCTAGAAGAACCTGCAACAAGCAAAGGAGATTAGAAAGACATTTAATTGTAACAAACAAAATAGAATTATAGTGTAATTGGCTATAAAAGCCTATTCAAAGTTCATTGTAAAGGGTTACAAATTTTTCTTTCAAAAAAGATCAATATAAAATACTACTTTGAAGAGCAAAAACTGAAGCAATCAACAGCAGCAAAAATCAGAATATACATATTCGATAGTAGATCAGAATACTCAAGCACCAAAACCAATCAGGTACCATTTATTGCATGGCCATTGTTATTCACCACAGTTAAATCATATTCGGTTTCAATGCATGCATTAGGATGGGCATTTAATACCCACTGACATTCATTGTTCCGTCTTAAATATGCCCATAAATATTAGTTGATATTCTGCCATTAATAACACTAATAATGATAGCAGTACTAAATAATATTGATAGTAATAAATGAAAGGTTTCATAATAAATATGATATTAATAATAATAAATAATAATAATGATAATAAAATAATAAAAAAAGGAATTCGAAAAGGTGGACTTATCTGCTTCCTCCGGCCGTCGTCTGGCCGCGCCATCGCCGTTCGCCATCGTCGACCGTGCAATATCTCGTCCTCATTCGAACCCTACATGAAATAAACATCAAATGAATCGATCTAAAAACCGAAATGAATATTTTTTTAAGAAGATGAACTTTAGTGTTTTAAAAAATTTCCAGATCTGGTTTTCTAAAAGAAAAAGATGTTTTTTTTAAAAAATGAGAAAAACCAAAAGGAAAGAAAAAGAAAACAAAAAAAATGGAAGAAAAGAGAAGAAACCATACCTTGAACGGCGGCCGGCGTTGAGCGCGTGTGACCGAGGACAGCATCGAAGCACGGTCGGGGGCGTGCGACGGCAGCGCGTGGTGGAAAAGCGCATAGGACGGTGGCCGGGGCTGGTTTGGAAGGTGGTCGGACGTGGGTCACGGCGAGAGAAGTGACCGGCGTAGAAGGGCGAGGCCGGAGGTGTCGATCACGCACCCCCACGCGCGGCCCAAGCAGCCGCCGGAGCTTGGCCGAAGGGGGGCCGGACTTGAGCATTTGAGAGAAAAAAATAATGGGGGTGGGGGTGTTTTTTAAGAAAATAAAAAAATAAAAAAATTTAAAACTAAAATATTATATATATAGGACCCATTTGGCCCGACCCGATCCGGCCCGACCCACCTCAGGGTCCGCGTGTTTTTGTTTAATGGTCTAATTTCGTGTTCGGTCCTTCCGCATTTTTTATTTGTTTCAATTTAGTCCTTTTTATATTTTTAATTATTTGTAATTTTGCCCCTAATTTTAATTGGCTTTTAATTTAGTCCTTTAACTGTTTGACTGCACCAAAGGCTGCCACGTGTCATTTTTTTTGCCTATTTATGCATTTAGTCCTTTCTATTTTTAATTTATTTTAATTTAGTCATTAAATTAACTTTTATTTAATTACAAAATTGGTCCAAAAATTTTTCAAGATTTTCAAATTAGTCCCTTGACTTTTGGATGCCTGTGGGGCTGCCACGTGTCACCTATTTTTGGTTTTATTGCTCGGTAAGTCCTTAAATTGTCTAGAAATTATATTTTGACCCTAAAACTTTCTAAAATTACATTTTGACCCTTAAACTTTTCCAAAATTATATTTTGACCCCAAAACTTTTTAAAAATTACATTTTGACTCCAAAACTTTTCCAAAATTACATTTTGACCCTAAAACTTTTCCAAAATTACATTTTAACCCCAAAATTTCCAAAAATTACATTTTTACCCTAAAACTTTCAAAAATTACCATTTTACCCCCAAACTTCCCTAAATCTCATTTTTAACCTCGATTTCACTAAAATTACCATTTTACCCTCAAATTTCCCTAAATCCCATTTATAACCCCGATTTCACCAAAATCTACCATTTTGCCCCCGGGTATCCAAAAAGTCTTATTTTAATCCCGATTGCTTCATTTCTTTAATAATATTTGCAGTTAATCTTAATTGTTATGCCCCTTTCTTTGTGTTCGTTTTATTTTCACTTCGTGTAATTCGATACACATTATAAAATTGCTCATTCATTGCGTATTTGTTTAAAAAATCGTTTTCACAAAATTTTAAAGTCAAGGCAATATTCTTTAATTTCGTGTTTCGAAATCTTGCGCCTTAACTTACTAGGTGTAATTTTTCTTCAAACCGAAATAATCGAATACCCTTAATCAAGGCGATATTTCTTATCTTCGACTCCGAAAATTTGCTCCTTAACTCACTAGGTGCAATCCTTCGTTAAATCGAAATAATCAAATATCCTTTTTTTCAAAAATAAAAAGGTTTTGCAAAGGAAAGCTCGTTATTTTTGGATCTCGAAATATTATGTCCTAACTTACTGGATGTAATTTTTTTTCTTCCTCGATCACTTTAAAATAGCGAGACTTCCAAACGAAAAAATTAATTTCTTTTAAAAAATAACTCATGCATTCGAGGATCGTATTTTAAACTTTATTCAAGTTTTTAAGGTTTACAAATTAAAACCCGAAAATAATCAAAACGGTACCAATTTTGGGCGTATGAGGGTGCTAACCCTTCTTCATACGTAACCGACTCCCGAACCTGTTTTCTGGATTTCGTAGACTGACACTTTTAATATTTTAAACGTTTTGTGGTGACCCAATCACACCCAAATAAAAGATTGGTGGCGACTCCCTTTTTATTCCTATTTTTTTTCCAAAATTTAAAATGATTTTTTTTCGAAGCCCCGTTCTCGAGGAGGTTTCGACAGCTTGACGACTCCACTGGGGAGTTTTTCAAAATAAATAAGAGTCAAGCCAAATTGATTATTTTCAGGTCTATTTTGAAAACTTTTAAAACTTCGATTTTATTTAACATGAGATCCTCGGCATTTTCGTGTGACATTATGCTAGTATAATTTTGCATCCATGTGCATTGTGTTGCTACCCTTTTAAGTGGAGGCGGGAAACTACTCCTTCGTGAGGTCTTCACCTCCGTGCAGGATAGTGGATCGCTTCCGGGATTACAAAGTACCCTTGTTTTCGTGAAGTCTTCACTTCCGTGCAAACATGTGGGAAATGCGTCCCCCTGAACCGAACTCATCCGTATGAGCCTGTAATGGGTGAGGATCGAGGAATCTGTTGTTTTGGGTACCCATTCTTTAGAGCCTTAAACCACATGTAGTGAGCCGTAAGAACATGTCCTAGAAGGAGTTTACGTTCAACCTTTTTTAACAGCCTTTCGATGCCAACTTTTGTATGTTCTATGATATACTTGTATCTTGATATTAATGCGCTTCGCTAACTTGTTTATTTTGTCTCCTTTTGCACTACATCGCATTATCATATAAAAGGAAGGTATAGACGCAAATTCAGTTACCGATAAGAGAATTAATTATGAAAAACAAGTACCTTGATAGAGTGGAGGACAACATGGTCGTGCGAATGTGGTCGGAGGAGACTCAGCGCAAAAAAGGAGATAGTTTAGTGGAAGGGTACGACTCAGAGCTTTGGGATTATACCAGAATCAGCACGGCTCAAAACAATGTACAAGAGTTGAAAGAGATATGGGATAGTTGGGATGACAATATGAAACAGACTTTCTACCAAGAATATGGTGATTTGTCGTATCTGCTCGAGGTTAAGGTCGATAAATTTCTCTTCCGAGCATTGACACAGCATTGGAACCTAACTTACGGTTGCTTCACCTTCGGGAATGTAGACATGACACCGACCATAGAAGAATACACCATTTTACTTCGCTGCCCGAAAATCTCAGTAGATAACGCCTACTCCAGAGCACCGAATCTCTCAACTATTGTTAAAAGGTTGATGAACATTACCGGCATGAGTGAACAATGGGTAGCAGCTCGGGTTAAGGTCAAGGGAGATAATAAATGCATTACATGGAAAAGTCTGCGAGATTTGATATCAGCCCATCCGGATGCCAATAAGAAGGTTGATATCCTAGCCCTAAGTATCTACGGTTTGGTCATTTTTCCAAAAGCTTTAAGGCATATAGAAGATGCGGTGATAGACCTGTTCGATCGATTGAGCAAAAGGTTACACCTGTCCCATCTATACTTGCAGAAACCTTCAGATCATTAAGTGCGTGTAGAAAAGAAGGAGAGGGTCGATTTATTGCCTGTGCGCAACTGTTAATGGTATGGTTTCACAGTCTTTTCTGGAAACAGAGAAGGTCTCCTATCAGTATTTGTCTAAAGATTATTCTCCGTTGAAAGACTTCGTGGCCACACAAAGACAAGAGATTTTCTTAGAAGAGAAATGGATGGCCATACTCCAAAGTCTTAAAGATGAAGACATTGAATGGCGAGCACCATGGTTTGTTCTAGACGAAATTTTATACCGATGTGGGGACTTCGACTGGGTCTCATTGGCAGGAATTTGGGGAGCAACAGGATACGCCCCTTTGCTAGTTGCAAGGCATTATAGATCAAGACAGTTCATACCAGCAACTCAAGGGTTAGCCCAGTGCGAATTTGCGTATCGAGGGGAGAATAACAAGAAAAGGGTTCGAGAAATTTCAAACGCATGGAACCAAGTCCGAAGAATGAAAGCATTCGGCGTCAATCCCATGACGACTGCAGAATATGATTGGTGGAGGAACAAAAGGGTCAACGATAATGTTCCCGTACCAAATCCTGAGATTGTCCGCCCAATCGAAGAACACTTGTAAGTTTTCCCAACGGAACTTGAAATAGTTAAACAAGACTTCGAAAGGAAGAATGCGGAGATGGAAAAAATGATAGAAAAGCTGGAAGAAGAAAAAGTACTTTTAGGGTTGGATGTTGATGTTCAAAAGCTAGAGACAGAAAAATTGAGAAAAGGTAAGAACAAGGCTGAAGAGGACCTCAGTAGCTTAAAGAAAGATTATAAAAAGCTCCGTTTGTCTATGAGGACTGCTAGTTTAGGAAAGACCTCAGAACAGTGGCAACAAGAAATTCGCGAAGAAAAGAATAAGACAAGTCACTGGATGAATAAGTTCCAAGACGCCCAGGTACAAGAAAATGCCATAAAGAGTAGCCTTCTAGAAAGTCAAGCCGAGGCGACCGAATTAAAAGCCCGCGTACGAGAATTAGAAGAATCTCTGCGTCGGTATCGTAGCTGAAACTCAGTGATGAAGTTGAAGGCAAATCGAGTCGAGATTGAGAGACTGAATAAGAGGGTAGAAGAACTAGAAGCCTCTTTACAGAATAGTGAAATACAGACCGAGATTCTGGAGAGGACGTTGGAAACAAGCAATTGGCACCTCCAGCAGGCTCAGAAAGAAGTCAACGAGAGAGATCATGTTATGGATGAAGCCCTAAATAAGATTCGTAAGGTAGCCGAACATGTGCAAGAATTGGCATCAGAAGCAGAAGAGTTGGGTATACAGTATGAGACGAAGACAAAACGAGGTCAAAAGTTAGCAGAACTCCTCAAGAAAGTAAAGGCTCTAAGCATCAAGGCAAAACCATTTATGTAATTTACTTTATGTAAAGGAACTTGTTGTCTGAACAAAATTTTCTAAATGGAAAGTGAATTATAAGTTAATACCTTTCTTTTGCATTCATTCATTCATTAATTCATTCGCATCACATGTTTATATTTTAAACACAGTAAATCTCATTAAATAGAATTTGAAACAGTTAAAATCGGATAAATAGAGAAACCACACCCTTACGGTACTCGACGAGCCATGGATCAAAGAATAGAAAGACTGGAGCAAATGCAAAAAGAAATACAATAGCAGATGCAAGCTCAGCTATAAGACCAGCTAGAGAAAGTCCAAAGGGATATGAGAGATCAGATAATCGAATCTCAAAGCAATATAATTAATCAGTTAACCAGCTGTTGCGAGATTCAGATAAAGGGAAAGGTCCCGCTGAAGGCCCGAGAGAGGAAAATGAGGATCCTCAATATCCTCCCGGCTTTACACTCATACACCATCAAGTCCCGTTAGAAACAAACCCGCGAGAATCACCCATTCTCATTCGGGCGCAACCACAGCCCATTGGCGCATCAGGCCAAACTAATTACCAAGTTGGATCAGGATCAAACCCGGGTGAAACCGCTGCGAATCTCATCAACCCCGACCTCGACGATACAATGGAGGCAGAAAGAACCAAAATGGAAGTATCTAAACAAATAGAAGAAAGGTACAAATGGTTGGAAGACAAGGTTAGAGCAATGGAGGGGATTGATGCCTATAGTGGAATCGATGCTAAAGAACTAAGTCTGGTTCCAGACCTAGTGTTACCCCCAAAATTTAAGATGCCTGAATTTAAAAAATACAACGGGACAAGCTGCCCGGAAGCCCACATTACGATGTTCTGTCGGAAGATAACAGGATACGTCCACAATGAAAAATTACTAATCCACTGTTTTCAAGATAGTTTAGTTGGGTCCGCTGCAAAATGGTACAACCAACTAAGCCGCACAAAGATCAATTCCTGGAAGGACTTGGCCCAAACTTTTATGAAGCAATACGGCCATGTTACTGATATCGCTCCAGACAGAATTACCTTGCAAGACATGAAGAAGAAACCGAGCGAAAGCTTCCGACAATATGCCCAGCGTTGGAGAGATGTAACTACCCAAGTACAACCGCCCTTGACAGAAAAAGAGACAACGATGCTTTTTGTCCACACGCTAAAGGCACCGTATCTCGATCGCCTGGTGGGTAATGCTACAAGAAGTTTTTCGGATGTAGTGATGTCAGGAGAAATGATTGAGAGTGCGATTAAAAGCGGAAAAATCGTCGCAGGAGACAGTGGAAAAAGGGCAGCACCCAAGAGAAAGGAAGTCGGGGAGAATAATGTAAGCACATATAGACCAAATTATGCGAAATCAATTACGATGACGCAATCAAAACCTCCCTCTAACAATTATCAAAGTTTACCAAGGTCAGAATCAAACTGGAAAAAGAATACCGAGAAGATTCAGTTCGCTCCAATTCCCGTTACATACAAAGACCTCTATCAGCAGTTATATGATCAACACGTGGTAGCCCCATACATCACAGAGCCCGTATCACCTTCGTTTTCGAAGTGGTATGATGCCAACGCCCAATGTGAATTCCATGGAGGAGTAATTGGGCATTCCATCAAAAATTGCTTCACCTTTAAAAAATTGGTAGAAAAATTAATTAAGATGAAGAAAATAAGATTCGATGAGCCATCGAGACCTAATGTGACCGGTAACCCTTTACCCGTCCATTCTGATCAAGGAGTAAATACGATTACGGGTATAAAAGGGAAAAAGGTTAAAGCTCACATTGAAGAGGTCAGATCTCCAATGAGATGGGTATGGCATCAGCTGGTGGCTAGAGGAATGATCGTACAGCACGGTGGAAAGATGGTAATGACCAAGAACCATTGTGATTTCCACAACGCTGAAGGTCATGAGATTCAGCATTGTACGGAGTTCAAGATTCTAGTACAAGATTTGATGGACCGCAAGGAATTGGAGTTTTTCGAAGAGGGAGAAGAGATGGGGGATATTTGCTCCTCCGAAGAAAAAAGGGCACATGAGGCTGATTGCCCGATAATAATTATCTCCACATCTAGGGGAGTTGAGATGAGAAGACAAGAGACACCATGTGTTATCATAAGGAAACCTACACCATTTCCTTATGAAAACAGCAAAAGAGTTCCCTGGAACTACGGGTGCAACATTGTAGCACCCAAGGATGAGCAGCTGCAAAATGTGAACCTGGTCACACGTAGCGGCAAAACTTATAACTTGGAAGAGAAAGCAGTTGCCAAAGGAAAAGCTATAGCGGTTGAACCCGAAAAGGTGACTGACAAGTTGGAATCGATAAATGAGCCGGTGGCAGAAAGAGAAGCACAAGAGTTCCTGAAATTCTTCAAACACAGCGAATACAGCGTAGTTGAGCAGTTACATAAGCAACCCCCGCGCATATCGATTTTGGCGTTACTGCTAAGTTCAGAGGCACACCGTAACGCATTAATGAAGGCGCTCAACGAGACTTATGTGACACAAGATATATCTGTATGCAAGCTTGATCGACTGATTAACAATATTAGCGCTAATAATTTCATTTTCTTCAGCGATGACGAAATCCCAGCCGGAGGTATGGGGTCGACCAAGGCCTTGCATATTACTACTCACTGTAAAGGGTACACTCTACCCGGGTACTTATCGACAACGGCTCAGCTTTAAACGTTCTACCGTTAGCCACTCTCGAGAGACTACCCATCGATAGCTTCCACATGAGGACGTGCCACAACATAGTCAGAGCTTTTGATGGAACTGAAAGAAAAGTAATGGGCAGGATTGAAGTACCATTACAAATAGGCCCAAATATTTACGAGGTTGATTTTTTGGTAATGGATATCAAGCCTTCCTACAATTGCTTATTAGGAAGACCTTGGATTCACGCAGCGGGGGCAGTACCGTCCTCACTACACCAGACGCTCAAGCTGGTAACCGACGGAAGGTTGGTAACAATCAATGCCGAGGAGGATATTGTTGCGTCCGTAACAAATGATGCCCCGTATATAGACAAAGATGAGGAGGCAGTAGAATGCTCTTTCCTTTCGTTGGAATTCGTCAATGCCACATTTATCGGAGAGGGAAGTAAAATTTCTGAACCTAAATTATCGTGAACGAAGATGGGGTTGCGATTAACGATTGGAAAAGAAGCATTGCCAGGAAAAGGGCTCGAAAAATATCTCCAGGGAATAGTTAGCGCGTCGCCGCCATTTGGAAAATGGGACCATTTCGGGCTGGGATATAAGCCAGACATGAAAGAAAGGAAGAAAGAAATAGAAAGAAAAAGAGAGACACGAAGAGCACGACAAGACGGGGAAGAAATCAGTTGGAAACCGATGACTTTCCCTCATATTTCTAAAACTTTCGTTTCTGGTGGGCTAAGGCTTGAGAAGGAAAAAGTAGCCAAACTTGTGATGGAACTGGACATAAATGCTGTTTCCGATGAAGCTGAGGAAAGGAGTTCGCTTCGAATCTGTCCGTATGCACCTGGGAGTAATTTGGACAACTGGGTAGAAGAGGAGCTCCCCGTAGCTTTTAGGAACATTCCAAAGTAATACTCGTTACACCTTTATCATTCTATGCCCGAGAATGATAGAAATCTTTTGTAAAAGGGCTTTTGAGTTTTTTTATCCATTATCTTAAATGAAGATACATTTTGACAACTATCTCTTTATTCTTTTCCTTTCAAATCTCAAAATAAATTACTTACAGTAACACATAAAAATAAATAAATCATTCTTGAGTACATACACCCATAATCATATCACACAGTCATTCTTTAATTTATTTTGTTCATTAGCCCATTCTCATTCTTTACAGATCTTGGGATATCAGTAATACGAGTGACACTGACTCCGAACCTCATTTCGAGCAAGATATATGTCTTGAAGGATCTCAGGACTTCGAAGATGACCAGGATTGTAATATATTTCCTGAATTGCAACGAATGATGGAACAGGAGGAAAAGCAAATCTTGCCCCACAAAGAGGTAGGGGAAACAGTAAGCATAGGGGACGAGGAAGAGAAGAAAGAAGTAAGAATCGGGACCAGCATCTCAGCAAAACACGAGGAGATCTTATTGAGCTACTAAGAGAATTCAAAGATGTCTTCGCCTGGTCCTACCAAGACATGCCTGGGCTAAACACCGACATCGTGGTCCACAAGCTCCCAATAAAGGAAGAATGCAAACCCGTTCAACAAAAGCTTCGCAGAATGCGACCTGATGTGTTGCTTAAAATAAAAGAAGAGGTCCGAAAACAGTTCGACGCGGGTTTCCTCCGAGTAGTTGAATATTCGGAATGGGTCGCCAATATAGTTCCTGTCCCCAATAAGATAGTAAAGTACGTATGTGCGTAGACTACCGGGATTTGAATAGGGCTAGCCCAAAAGATAACTTTTCACTGCCACACATCGACACTCTGGTAGATAATACAATGGGGTATGCCTTTTTCTCATTCATGGATGGTTTCTCCGGATATAACCAAATAAAGATGGACCCTGAAAACATGGCAAAAACCACCTTTGTCACAATGTGGGGAACATTTTGTTATAAGGTGATACCGTTCGGACTTAAAAATGCTGGGGCAACATATCAAAGAGCCATGGTGACATTGTTTCATGATATGATGCACAAAAAATTTGAGGTCTACGTCGACGTCATGATTGCAAAGTCTCGAACAGAGGAAGAACATGTGAATGTCCTGAGGAAATTATTTATGAGATTGAGAAAGTTCCAGCTAAAATTGAACCCTGCCAAGTGCACTTTTGGAGCTACATCGAAAAAACTGTTGGGTTTTGTGGTCAGCCAAAAGGGAATCGAGATAGACCCAGACAAGGTTAAAGCCATACAAGAGTTACCCCCGCCTCGTACGTAAAAAGAGGTTCGAGGTTTTCTTGGGAGATTGAATTATATCGCTCGGTTTATCTCGCAGTTAACAGAGAAGTGTGACCCAATATTTCACCTTCTTAGAAAGCATAACCCAGGCGTTTGAGATGATCAGTGCCAAAGAACCTTTGATAAAGTTAAGCAGTATTTGTCTGATGCTCTGGTACTAGTACCACCGAATCCCAACAAACCGTTAATCTTGTACTTAACAGTTTTTGAGAATTCTATGGGATGTGTCTTGGGCCAACACGATGAAACGGGAAGGAAAGAAAGAGCCATATACTATCTCAGTAAGAAATTTACTGACTGTGAAACAAGATACTCTCTGATAGAAAAATTATGCTGTGCACTGGTTTGGACTACCCGAAGGTTGCGATAATACTTGCTATACCACACGACATGGTTAATCTCGAAACTAGATCCTCTAAAGTACATGAAGGAGTCAACTGCGCTAAATGGGAGGATGGCTAGATGGCAGATCCTGTTGTCAGAATTTGATATAGTTTATGTAAGCCAAAAAGCAATTAAAGGAAGTGCAATTGCAGACTTCCTAGCCAGTAGGGCTTTGGAGGACTATGAGCCGATAAATTTTGACTTTCCAAATGAGGATCTGATGAATGTCGCAAATACCGAAGAGGAGACTACGACCGAGCATTCGTGGCGATTGAATTTCGATGGCGCTTCAAACGCTATGGGTAATGGGATCGGTGCAGTTTATTGTCACTAGAAGGAGATCATTATCCCTTCACCAGTAGGCTTGACTTTGATTGCACAAACAATATGGCAGAATATGAAGCATGTATCATGGGCGTCCAAGCAGCCATAGATCGAGGGATCAAAGTCTTAGAAATCTATGGGGATTCGGCATTGGTAATTTATCAGCTCAAAGGAGAATGGGAGACAAGGGACTCCAAATTAATTGAATATCGGAATATGGTCCTCGAACTGATCAAAGAATTTGACGAGGTCACGTTCAGATACCTCCCACGCGAGGAAAACCAAATGGCTGATGCTTTGGCCACTTTAGCTTCGATGATAAAAATGAATAGGCCAGAGGATATGAAGCCCATTCAAATGAACATTTACGAAACCCCAACCCATTGCTGTGACATCGAGAAAGAAGGAAAGAGGGGCATCCTTGGTACTAGGACATTCTCCAATATGTGAAGGACCGAAAATACCCCGAGGGAGCTACAGATAATGACAAAAGGACATTGAGAAGGCTCGCAAACGAGTATGTCCTAGATGGAGAGGTCCTGTATAAGAGAAGAAAGGATCAGGTGTTATTAAGATGTGTGGACTCAATCGAGGTTAAAAAGATCTTAGAATAAGTCCATGAAAGGATTTGTGGAACACACGCGAATGGATTCAAAATGGCAAGGTAGATCATGAGATTTGGGTACTACTGGTCGACTATAGAGACTGATTGTATCAACTATGCTAAGAAATGCCACAAATGCCAGATCTATGGGGACAAGATCCATGTGCCTCCCTCACCCCTACACGTTATGACATCCCCGTGGCCTTTTTCTATGTGGAGTATGGATGTTATTGGACCAATTTCACCAAAGGCCTCTAATGGACATAAATTCATTTTTGTGGTTATCGACTACTTCACCAAGTGGGTGGAAGCTGCCTCTTATGCTAATGTTACAAAGTCCGCGGTCAGCAAGTTCTTGCAAAAGGAGATCATATGTCGATATAGGATGCCAAAAAAGATCATATCAGACAATGCATTAAACTTGAACAACAGCACGATATCGGAGGTCTGTGAGCAATTCAAGATCAGACACCATAATTCGTCCCCGTATCGCCCTAAGATGAATGGAGCAGTAGAAGCAGCGAATAAAAACATCAAGAAGATTGTCGCAAAAATGACAGAAACCTATAGAGATTGGCATGAAAAACTACCTTTTTGCCCTTCTTGCTTATAGGACTTCTGTCAGAACGTCTACTGGGGCAATACCGTTCTCACTTGTATACGGAATGGAGGCTGTTTTACCCATCGAGGTAGGGATTCCCTCTCTCCGAGTCTTATCAGAGCTGAATTTGGATGAAGCGGAATGGGTCCAAGCTAGATAGGATCAGTTAAATTTGATTGAAGAGAGGAGATTAAAGGCCATCCGTCATGGTCAAATGTACCAAAAACGGATGATGCGCGCTTATAACAAGAAGGTTCGCCCAAGAGAATTCCATGAGGGAGATCTGGTCTTGAAAAAGATACTTCCAATACATAAAGACTCATGAGGAAAATGGATGCCTAATTGGGAGGGGCCATATGTGGTGAAGAAAGCCTTCTCTAGAGAAGCCTTAATATTGACTGAAATGGATGGAAAAGAGCTATACAACCCGGTGAATTCAGACTCGGTGAAGAAATATTATACGTAAAAAAAAAATCGGAGAGGTCAGGATGAAAACCCGGGGAAGGGCATCCTAAAACTAAAGGGATTTTGAGTTGAAAACTCGAAAAGAGCAACTCAAATGCATAACAAGGACAAACCAATTGCTCCCTCAAAAGTGGCAAAATGGAAATATTTTACATCTTGGGGCATCGACGAAGTAATTCTGAGACCTCCAGAAACACGTCAAGTAAAAGCTGATCTTTAGATCAGGGAAGCTCATATCTGATATCTAAGTCTAATACTGTTCTTGTATCATTGTTTGTTCTTTATAATATCATAGCCAATAAATCTCCAAATTTGATCCCATTCTTTTCCATATTGTCCAAGTATTTTCATATTAAGATGATGGATAAAAGGTCATAAAAGGAAATAAGGATTCGCGAGTATTACTTTAGGAATTTCCTAAAAGACACGAGAAGCCTAAGCAACTGCCAGTTAAAAGAGCTAAAACATGAGAGAAGCAATTCAAATGTCGAATTTGCCAAGATGGATTCAAGGAAACGTCAAGGGATGGCTTCAAAATAGAAAAGACTAATCTTTGAAAATTCAAACATTAAATCATACACATTTATTCTAGGTTAAGAGCATTCTAACTCATTTCCAAGCATAACATCTTAAACATACCTGGCCTACATAGAGGACCATTTGAGCATTTTCTGCAAGTCTCAGCGTCATAGGATGCACGATGAAAAAGCTAAGACCGCGATAGAGGATCCCGCATCACGGCGACTCGAAAGGAAAAGTTCCAAGTTACAACAAATAACCTAGCATTTTGCGAACATAAAGAGTCGAATCCACGACGATGGACCTCCCACCTAGAAGTCAAGATGAATCAGACCAAACAAGATCATTTCCAATCCGCTTGAAATTGAAGTAGAGTGGATAACAAGTCTTCATCTTTGAAATTGAAGTAAGAGCAAAGATCTTTTCCTGACTGCTCGAAATTGAAGTAGAGTTGGATAACACGTCTTTATCTCTGAAATTGAAGTAAGAGCAACGTCATCCCCTTGAAATTGAAGTAGAGTGGATAACACGTCTTTATCTCTGAAAATGAAGTAAGAGCAACGTCATCCCCTTGAAATTGAAGTAGAGTGGATAACACGTCTTTATCTCTGAAATTGAAGTAAGAGCAATGTCATCCTCTTGAAATTGAAGTAAAGCTGGATATCAAGTCTTTATCTCTGAAATTGAAGTAAGTGCAAGATCATTTCCTATCCCCTTGAAATTGAAGTAGAGTGGATAACACGTCTTTATCTCTAAAATTGAAGTAAGAGCAACGTCATCCCCTTGAAATTGAAGTAGAGTGGATAACACGTCTTTATCTCTGAAATTGAAGTAAGAGCAACGTCATCCCCTTGAAATTGAAGTAGAGTGGATAACACGTCTTTATCTCTGAAATTGAAGTAAGAGCAATGTCATCCTCTTGAAATTGAAGTAAAGCTGGATATCAAGTCTTTATCTCTGAAATTGAAGTAAGTGCAAGATCATTTCCTATCCCCTTGAAATTGAAGTAGAGTGGATAACACGTCTTTATCTCTAAAATTGAAGTAAGAGCAACGTCATCCCCTTGAAATTGAAGTAAAGTGGATAACACGTCTTTATCTTTGAAATTGAAGTAAGAGCAACGTCATCCCTTTGAAATTGAAGTAAAGCTAGATAACAAGCCTTCGTCCTTCTGAAATTGAAGTAAGAGTAAGACGAAGCATCAACGTCATTTTCCTATCCTCTTGAAATTGAAGTAAAGCTGGAAAACAAGCCTTCGTCCTTCTGAAATTGAAGTAAGAGTAAGACGAAGCATCAACGTCATTTTCCTATCCTCTTGAAATTGAAGTAAAGCTGGATAACAAGCCTTCGTCCTTCTGAAATTGAAGTAAGAGTAAAATGAAGCATCAAATCTACTTTTGAGAACGCAGCAAGTCAAATAGCAGACCCTATTTTGCCCGCAGTCGCAGTAGACTGAGGTAAAGCCACGAGTCAAGCGTTGTCAATGTGAAGTGGTCAACGATGGAGTCGAGATTCAGCGAAACTTGACGAAATTGAGCCTCCATTTTAATCTTTGCTCCGTTCCTGTTACACAACAACGAGCAAAGAGAGGCAGCTGTTGGAGCCTAATTTTGACCGGGCTTGGACTTTTTGTTTTAATTTGGAGTTAAATTGATTTTAAATTTATTTAAATTTAAATTTAATTATTTAGATTTACTTTAAATTTAAATTTAAAATAAAATTAAAATACTAAACATTAAAAATTAAAAAGTCCAATTACAATACAAGCCCAACTACAAATGGGCCCATTTTAACCCTTGACCTAATTACATTTTCAGCCCAAACAGGGGCCACTTGAACCAGTAGCACTCAACTCAATAACCCCAAAGTCAAAATCAAATCTTCACCCCCACGTGCCTCTGCCGATTGCTGCCCACCAGCTCCATCCACCATGCCCTGCCATCACCATTGCCTAGAAGAACCTGCAACAAGCAAAAGAGATTAGAGAGGCATTTAATTGTAACAAACAAAACAGAATTATAGTGTAATTGGCTATAAAAGCCTATTCAAAGTTCATTGTAAAGGGTTACAAATTTTTCTTTCAAAAAAAGATCAATATAAAATACTACTTTGAAGACCAAAAACTGAAGCAATCAACAGCAGTAAAAATCAGAATATACATATTCGATAGTAGATCAGAATACTCAAGCACCAAAACCAATCAGGTACCATTTATTGCATGGCCATTGTTATTCACCACAGTTAAATCATATTCGGTTTCAATGCATGCATTAGGATAGGCATTTAATACCCACTGACATTCATTATTCCGTCTTAAATATGCCCATAAATATTAGTTGATATTCTACCATTAATAACACTAATAATGATAGCAGTACTAAATAATATTGATAGTAATAAATGAAAGGTTTCATAATAAATATGATATTAATAATAATAAATAATAATAATGATAATAAAATAATAAAAAAGGGAATTCGAAAAGGTGGACTTATCTGCTTCCTCCGACCGTCGTCTAGCCGCGCCACCGCCGTTCGCCGTAGTGAAGCCGCCGTCGACCGTGCAATATCTCGTCCTCATTCGAACCCTACATGAAATAAACATCAAATGAATCGATCTAAAAACCGAAATGAATATTTTTTTAAGAAGATGAACTTTAGTGTTTTAAAAAATTTCCAGATCTGGAAAAACCAGATCTGGTTTTCTAAAAGAAAAGATGTTTTTTTTTAAAAAATGAGAAAAACCAAAAGGAAAGAAAAAGAAAACAAAAAAGGGAAGAAAAGAGAAGAAACCATACCTTGAACGGCGGCCGGCGTTGAGCGCGTGTGACCGAGGATAGCATCGAGCACGGTCGGGGGCGTGCGACGGCAGCGCGTGGTGGAAAAGCGCATAGGACGGTGGCCGGGGCTGGTTTGGAAGGTGGTCGGACGTGGGTCACGGCGAGAGAAGTGACCGGCGTAGAAGGGCGAGGTTGGAGGTGTCGATCACGCACCCCCACGTGCAGCCCAAGCAGCCGCCGGAAGGGGGGCCGGACTTGAGCATTTGAGAGAAAAAAATAATGGGGGTGGGGGTGTTTTTTTAAGAAAATAAAAAATAAAAAAATTAAAACTAAAATATTATATATATATGACCCATTTGGCCCGACCCGATCCGGCCCGACCCGCCTCAGGGTCCACGTGTTTTTGCTTAATGGTCTAATTCCGTGTTCGGTCCTTTCGCATTTTTTATTTGTTTCAATTTAGTCCTTTTTTGCATTTTTAATTATTTGCAATTTTGCCCGCTAATTTTAATTGGCTTTCAATTTAGTCCTTTGACTGTTTGATTGCACCAGAGGCTGCCACATGTCATTTTTTGGCCTATTTATGCATTTAGTCCTTTCTATTTTTAATTTATTTTAATTTAGTCCTTAAATTAACTTTTATTTAATTACAAAATTGGTCCGAAAATTTTTCAAGATTTTTAAATTAGTCCCTTGACTTCTGGATGCTTGTGGGGCTGTCACGTGTCACCTATTTTTGGTTTTATTGCTCGGTAAGTCCCTAAATTGTCCAGAAATTACATTTTAACCCCAAAACTTTCTAAAAATTACATTTTGACCCCAAAACTTTTCCAAAATCATATTTTGACCCCAAAATTTCCAAAAAATTACATTTTTACCCTAAAACTTTCAAAAATTACCATTTTACCCTTAAACTTCCCTAAATCCCATTTTTAACCTCGATTTCACTAAAATTACCATTTTACCCTCAAATTTCCCTAAATCCCATTTGTAACCCCGATTTCACCAAAATCTACCATTTTGCCCCCGGGTATCCAAAAAGTCTTATTTTAATCCCGATTGCTTCATTTCTTTAATAATATTTGCAGTTAATCTTAATTGTTATGCCCCTTTCTTTGTGTTCGTTTTATTTTCACTTCGTGTAATTCGATACACATTATAAAATTGCTCATTCATTGCGTATTTGTTTAAAAAATCATTTTCACAAAATTTTAAAATCAAGGCAATATTCTTTAATTTCGCGTTTCGAAATCTTGCGCCTTAACTTACTAGGTGTAATTTTTCTTCAAACAGAAATAATCGAATACCCTTAATCAAGGCGATATTTCTTATCTTCGACTCCGAAAATTTGCTCCTTAACTCACTAGGTGCAATCCTTCGTTAAATCGAAATAATCAAATATCCTTTTTTTCAAAAATAAAAAAGTTTTGCAAAGGAAAGCTCGTTATTTTTGGATCTCGAAATATTATGTCCTAACTTACTGGATGTAATTTTTTTTCTTCCTCGATCACTTTAAAATAGCGAGACTTCCAAACGAAAAAATTAATTTCTTTTAAAAAATAACTCATACATTCGAGGATCGTATTTTAAACTTTATTCGAGTTTTTAAGGTTTACAAATTAAAACCCGAAAATAATCAAAACGGTACCAATTTTGGGCGTATGAGGGTGCTAACCCTTCTTCATACGTAACCGACTCCCGAACCTGTTTTCTGGATTTCGTAGACTGCCATTTTTAACATTTTAAACGTTTTGTGGTGACCCAATCACACCCAAATAAAAGATTGGTGGCGACTCCCTTTTTATTTCCATTTTTTTCCAAAATTTAAAATGATTTTTTTTTTTGAAACCCCGTTCCCGAGGAAGTTTCGACAAATAACATTATTTTTAATTAATTACCTAGAACCATTTTCACTTGTCATAATTAGTTGAATCACAGTGAATAGGTTCAGTCTTTGTTGGACTTTACTATACAAATAAAGACTTTATTGAAATACGTACTGCTTCACCTAACCTTTGAAGTTCTATTCTTAATAGGATAAGCAAGGAAAGTCGCAACTTACTCATCAAATAACAAGGGTTTTGTGTCCTTCAATCCTCTTTTTCCGTAACAATTCACACAACTTTTAAAAAAAAAAAAAAAAAGAGACAACTTTAGAGATTCTTAATTCATCATCAGTTCATCACCATGAACAAAAGCTCTAATCCGATCTCGTTTCGCAAAAAAATCCAAAGTCTATGATGTCATTTTAGACCTATAAGAAATTAAACTTTTCTCCATGATTAAGTAAACAAAGCAGGAATTTACTAGTCCCACCATTTTAATCCAATGACTCACTACACTTAAAATCTCCAGTCGTACTTCTCTGAATATTAATATTGAAACGATTTATTTTTTTATGAAATGCCAACAATTATTTAACAATATACAAAAATAATTTTAATATCAATAACACAAACTCATACCCAACAATAGAATAATAGCAACCTATTGCAATCTTTCCATCATGACAAAATGAATAGCATCCAACAAAGAAATTTAATTATTTTAAGAATTAATCACAACATGAAATATTTTATTTGTAAAACTATATATTTCACATAATTACTCATAAGAAAATACAATCTACACCCAACTATCCAATTCTTCATACAATTCATGTAAGCAATTGGTAAAATATCTCAAACACATTGATTTTGAAGTAAAAACAAAGCCTTATGCTTTGTGTGGTTAAAATTCTAGCATTCTCTTTGTTTTAATTGGATTTAGAGTCATAAACTATAATTTTCTTTCTTTATTTCTTTTAATTTTAAAATTAACAAGATAAAATTTGAGTTTAAGGTGGGAATTACTCGAGTGCTACTGACTATCTCTATCAGTAAAAAGATAAAAAGTATAATAAAAATTAACGTAAAACTGAATGAGAAAAGAAAAGTCAATATATATATATATCTTGAATCTAGAAGCTGGTTCAGTTTGAATACAAAATTAAAAAGAGACCCCATTTGGGGGGGGAAAACATTTAATAGGGTATTGAATAATTTAATCCTTTTGATTAAAAAATTTAATTCAATTTGATCCTTTGGTTCACAATGTTTCATTTATTTAATTTAGCTTTTATTTTAAATGTAATTTATTAATGTTATTGAATTTAGTTAATATTTTTAATGATTAATGTGTTTGCATGTATAGGGTATTGTATAATTTAATTAACTTGATTATTGTAAAGTGTTTGTATGTATAGGGTATTGTATAATTTAATAAACTTGGTTATTATAAATTTGGATACTTATATTCATTTTTCCAAGTAAAAATTGAATTTTTCATAATATGTTCCTCTACCCAAAACAATTGATTTGTTTAGTTATATTTAAAAAATTAAAAGTAATAAATAATACATGTGATATAATTTTAATCTGTAACTTTTTATTGCCTTCCGAATAATTACACATAAAAATATAGAATCAATTTTATCGCTAAATCCAAATTGAGTTGGAATCAATATAACTATACAACTAAAAGAAAATGTTTGAACGTAATTGGATGATTCAGTGTTTAGAAAGGAAGTAAGATTATTAATGGTTTGATAAAAATGATGTTTTCAAGATCTCTGAAGAGATCTATTTACATACAATCATCGGATGAGGTGTTGTAATCATTGCATAAGGATAAAGATGGAAAGGATCGCTTTATCTTATTTATTTTTTATTTAATATTACTTTTGTAAAAAAAAAGATTTGAAACAGTCAACGCCGCCATAATTGTCCAGGACTCGAGGGATCTGAGTGATAAGAGAAAAGGCAGTCCCATTAGACACTAATTGGCGAGCGTCAGGACAAAAAGAAGGGGTTTCCTGCAACATCATGTCAGCAACACGAGATCGTAATATTCAATGTGAACCTATCCTCGCTGTGAGTTCTGTCCGCTTTAGGTTTGGGTTTTCCTCCCCAACAAAAACAATGCTTTCTTACATGAATCATCGCCGGACCCACATCGGAGAACAATGTAACATTAAGTCATTAACTAATGCCCTCAAGTATCACACAAAAGAGACCTTGGGTATTATAAAAATATTTGTATTATTTTCATAAGGTGCTGACAGCTTTGTAGGCGACGTTCAAACAGATACCGATATTTTGATTCATTTGAGGTAACCTAAAATTCCTTCTGCTTACTTTTGTTCCATTACTTTGTTATATGTCCCGATTTCAAAATCATTTCCAACAGTACTTCTGACTATTAGAATTTCGCGTGTCACTACGTCATTTGCATGCATGCTTAATTCAAAGTTGCTAGGGGGAATATCTCCTACTTAAGTCGGCAATATCCAGCTGCATTGTGCTGTGGTCTATGAACTGTCTTCGTCCACCATTAGTCTCACTCTCTTTAAAGCAATCTATATAAACAACTTTCTCATTGCTTGTCTACCATTGGTGATTAATCTGTTGCATTAGGCAAATAGGACCAGCCTGCAAGTTAATTAAGTAGCAATGGTATGGTTTCTGATATTCTTGGCATCATTTGCTCACTCATTTTTCGGTGAAGGGAATAAAATATTTTCATGATTTTGTTGTATAGGAGAAACTCGAGCTTGTAGATGGCAAGGTGAATTGGAAGGGGGAAATAGCTGTGAAGCATAAGCATGGAGGACTGAGAGCTGCTTTGTTCGTTCTAGGTAAGTGAAGGCTTTACTATACATCCTTTGTATTGCAAAATGGAGAAGAATTTTTTGGTTATAAGCTCACATGTATAGGACTTGTTGTTTTTCTGCAGTGGCGTTTGCGTTTGAGAACTTGGCAAATCTTCATTTGGCCGTCAACCTGACGACTTACTTCGATGGGATTATGCACTTCGAAGTATCTGATGCAGCTAATGCTCTAACCAACTTCATGGGGACTGGTTATATCCTTTCCATTATCTTTGCTGTCTTCGCAGACACTTATATTGGCAGATTTAAAAGCATTCTCATTTCTGGATCCATTGAGTTTCTGGTAGGCTATTGCTAGAGCTAGATTTCATGGTTCTTAATTTCATGGCAGACTAGAAACTCCATAAAGCAGCTGACAAACTTGTTGGTTTCATGGTTTTTTGTTTTTTGAATGATCGTTATATCTAGGGATATGCATTGCTCTCAGCGCAAGCTCACTACTCGAGCCTCAGGCCACCGCCTTGTAACGTCTTCGATCCGACTTCTCATTGCGAGAAACTCAAAAGTAGTCATGCTGTGTTCCTTTACGTTGCTCTATACTTGACTGCTGCGGGAATGGCCGGGATTAAAGCCTCGATACCATCTCATGGAGCTGATCAATTCGATGAGAAAGACCCTCGAGAAGCTAAGACAATGTCCACTTACTTCAACGGTTTATTGTTGGCCTTGTGCATTGGTGGTGCAGTTAGTTTAACGCTCTATGTCTGGCTTGATGATCATAAAGGATGGGATGTTGGATTCGGAGTCTCTGCCATCGCCACGTTCTTGGCTCTCATCGTTGCTGTATTGGGATGGCCATTGTATAGGATACATGTGGTTCAAGGAAGTAGTGTCCTTCTGGAAATCGTTCAGGTTTGCTTGCATGAAACTCCATCAATTAATTCCCATTCATATATAGTTCATCTCCCCATGGACAGAACTTTACTAGCTTTCGGTTTGCTTGAAGGTTTTTGTTGCAGCAATCCGCAATAGAAATCTTAAACTCCCTGAGAACCCTCTGGAGCTTTATGAGATTGAAAAAGACAAGGAAGCTGCTTTGGAAGATGATTTCCTGCCTCACAGAGAAATTTACAGGTTCCTGGATAAAGCAGCCATTAAAACAGCATCTGAGAAACCAAATCCATGGAAACTCTGCAGGGTAACCCAAGTAGAAAACGCAAAGATCTTACTTGGAATGACCCCAGTTTTCGCTTGTACCATAATCATGACCCTTTGCTTAGCTCAACTCCAAACCTTTTCAGTCCAACAAGGCCTTACAATGGATACAACAATCGTTGGCTCTGTCCACATCCCACCTGCTTCTCTACCAATCATTCCTATTATTTTCTTGATCTTCGTAATCCCCTTCTATGACCAAATTGTTGTTCCCCTTCTCCGTAAGGTCACTGGCCATGCCACAGGGATCACTCACCTTCAACGTATAGGAGTTGGCCTCATCCTCTCCTCCATGTCCATGGCTACCGCTGCAATCATGGAAGTGAAGCGCAAATCCGTGGCTCGAGACCACAATATGCTGGATGCTTTACCAGTGCTCCAACCATTGCCTATCAGTGTCTTCTGGCTCTCATTCCAGTACTTCATTTTTGGAATTGCAGACATGTTTACCTATGTGGGTCTTCTTGAATTTTTCTATTCTGAAGCTCCTCAAGGACTTAAAACCGTATCCACTTGCTTCTTGTGGACTTCCATGGCACTTGGCTACTACCTCAGTACCATTCTGGTTCAGATAGTGAATCGTGCAACAAAGCATATTACAAACAGTGGGGGTTGGTTAGCTGGCAACAATATTAACAAGAATCATCTCAATCTCTTCTACTTGTTACTTGCTTTGCTGAGTTTGGTCAATTTCTGTGTGTATTTGTTTGTTTCTTGGCGTTATAAGTACAGGTCTAAGAATTAAGATGGACCCATGACACAGAAGCCAACTAGCCCTTCACTTTATTCCATTTCCGCTTTATGTTTATGTCAAATTAAGTTGGTGACAAGATGTAGAGATCGAGTTCCAAATTTGTATTTGTATTTTCATATTATGTTGTTTGATGATATATAAAGGTAAAACCCCAAACGCAATTTGTTTTCATTTCTTCTTTCTGGTTTCATCAAATTTAAGAGAGATAAAAGATGGCAGAGAAAAATCTTGGCATTACTGAACTTTTAAGATCGGCCCCAAGTTTCCTTCACAAGCACCCACCTGTCCAGACACCTCGCCACTGTCAGCCACCTCATCACCACGCATGTCAAGGTGGCCACCAAATATCCCTCCACGTTCCCCATCTACTTTCTCGATCCCCTTATAAACCCCTAAATTTTCAGAACAATCTTCAAACCATACCCCCTCCACAATTTCTTTTCAATGGCTTCCAGTGACAAGTCCCCGGCTCCGACACCGGCTAAAGGTGTGGAGGCAACGCCACCAGGGCAATCCATGACGATGGGTCAGCATGTGGTGAACACGGGAGCATCAATGCTGCAGGCATTGACCCCAGTGAAGCAAATCAGCCAACATGTCTGCACCTTTGCCTTGTATAGCCATGACATGTGCCGTCAAATCGAGACTCACCACTATGTTAGCAGGCTCAACCAGGACTTTCTCCAGTGTCCTGTTTATGATTCCGATGACTCCAACGCCCGCCTCATTGGTCAGTTTCCTTTTCCCAGTATAGTTGACAATCAGACAACATGTTGAACAAGTTTTTGATTTTTTCATTTCAATCCAGGAATTGAATATATAATATCCGATAGATTGTTTGAAGCTCTGCCTCAAGAAGAGCAAAAGCTTTGGCATTCCCATGCTTATGAGGTCTGTGTTGTTTTATCCCTGTTCTTCTAAGTGTTTTTAGACGTAGTAAATTATAGTACAAATGAAGATGATGAGCGTGGAATTTGTCGCAGATAAAATCAGGGCTCTGGGTTAATCCCAGAATACCAGAAATGATAGGGAAACCTGAATTGGAAAATCTGGCAAAGACCTACGGCAAGTTTTGGTGCACATGGCAGGTTGACAGAGGTATATATACAAGTTTATTTATAGTAGCTACAAATCCTTGCAATGGCCGCCCTTTAGACCCCAGTTTGGTTCCTTATTACCAAAAAATTTGCACACCAACTTTGGGCTCCTACGGTCAACGGTTACCTGCTCAATTTTTTATTTAATATATAAATAATTATTATTTTTTGATAACATTTTTAAATATTTTTATATAAACTTTAGAAATATATATATATTCTAGATCTAGATTTTTATAATTTTTTTTTCCATTTTCCATTCTTATTTTTTTTTATATAAATAACTTTGTTACATGTATTTTTTCGTGTACCATAATTTACCAGTATTACTTTATTTTACTTTTATCTAGAATTGTTTTATATATAATATAATTTATATCACATTTACATGATATTATAATTTAAATGCTAAAAAAAATAAAAGTATAAATTGATTTTGGTTTGGATGCATGGATGGATTTAATCAAATGTGTATGACATTGATTGATAATATATGTAATAACTTGATAAATGGACACCAAATGAGTGATGTTGGATGGGGATGAAGGTGACAGACTTCCACTGGGAGCACCAGCATTGATGATGTCACCACAGGGGGTGAACCTGGGGAAAATCGACCCAGAGCTGGTGAAGAAGAGGAATGACAAATACAGCATCTCAACCGAAGCAATTATGGAGTCAAGGGTGGAAATTGAAGAACCTGAATGGATCAATCCACAGGCTGATTACTGGAAACAGCATGCCAAGGGTTTCGCCATTGACATCGAGAAAACTGAAATGAAGTTGAGAGCTCCCTTCCCTTAGAACTTGCCTTTGCCTACCCATAACCACAAAAGATTGTGCATAATCACTGCTACTCTTGTGTTCCTCTTCAATTGTGTGTGGGCTAGTTTTTTGCAATAGTCTGTAGAAATGATGTGGTACCATCTATATCACATTTTTACTTTCTAGTCAAAGTTGTTTTTCTTGAAGCAAATTACAGAAGAGCTTGTAATTTCTCGTAATTTTATTGGACAGCAGACCTCGGTCAGCACAGAAATTTAGTTACGCTTCCTGTTTCTACTAGGTTTTGGTTAAAATGTAATTTTCTCTTGTATAAGACGTCGACCCACTCATTAAAAGCATACTAGCTCTTCATACGAACAAAATAAAAGTTATTTAAATCTCGTACAAGCTTTCTCCTCAATAATCTTAGAAAAGTACAATCAATCCAATTCAGACAGACATCATCACATAGTAATAAAACTATCATATTGAAAGTCTTTAAAATATCTTTGCTTGATTTGACTTTCTTTAGCAAAACCGCTTCCCCATTTCCGATTCCAATTCATATAATCCAAATACGTTGTTGTTGTTGTAGTAGTTTCCTTGGCTGATTATGATAACATACTTGTCTTTTGTGCAGCTCATGATAGCATACATAATGTACAGTATAAGTTGCAAACAAATGGAGTGGAACAAAATGTAGTTCTCAGCCCACAAGGCAAAAGGGAGAACAAATCTTAAAGACATGGAACATTTTTTTCTTCAAGTATGCTCCCTGTTATACGCTCAATCTTTTAGCCAATAAACTGAACAAATTTTGCAGAATTATAAGCTTTGGAAGATATAACATCAGCCATTCATTCATATGCTGTTAGTAGATCGAGATGAACTGCTACGGCTGCTTGGACTAGAATGATCTTTCTTCAGCATTGCCTCCAGATTCTGAAAGCATTTTAGTGGTCTAACCTGTACATTTTGCAAGCAACCAACCTTAGTTAAATATGCACCAAGATCTTACCTTTTGAAAGGGACTCAGACACTAAACCAAATTAAGAGATGACTAGCCATCCATTCTAGCCAACCAAAAATATGACTGATACTGCTACTTCATAAACAAGGCCAAAGAAAGAGGAAATTTGGCATGAACCAAATTTCAATAACAGGAAATTTGGCAACTCAATATAACACTCTTATTTTCATCACTTCTGACCTTTCACTAGGGATCAGAATGTACTAAAAAGAAACTGATTGCCTCACAAAATTTCAATAGCTATGCGACTTTCTGTTTGATAATAAGCTTCCAATATGAGAACCTTCGATGGAAACATGTGCGTGAGTGAATGGCAGGGTGAGGCTTTGGAGAAAGAGAGAGAGGATACCTTCCAACGCTTTCTATGACTGAAACTGTTGTGAATAGATTCAAGTCTGGTTATAATCTGTCTGAATGTTGGTCGCTTGGCAGGTTTCTCGTCCCAACATTCCTCAATTAACCTGGAATTGAAAGGATAATATTAGCATACCTTCTATATATATATGTCCGGCCCCTAGATGCATATTCCGCCCTGACAGAGATGCAATGACTAATGTGCTACATGCTAATTCATAGAATTAAATTTCTTCAAAAGATTACCAGATGCCTTGCAGAAGAGAATATGGGATTATTAATTCATTTTAGATGTGTACATGCATGTTGGTATGCGTCTGATGCCATAAGTGCAGATCCAGAACTAAGACTTAAGAATTAAGCTTGATGACAAACTAAAAGAAAGAAGCAAATTTACTATAATTATTATTGAAGCCAAAACGTAGTACTCACTCTTTGAGCCCATGGGCATAATGCTTAGCTGGAGCTTTGAAAGGTGGACGCTCCCTTGCTGCATATACCTTAGGAACTTCATTGTCTTGCTTAGCAGAAAATGGTGGGTAGCCTTCAATCATCTACAGAATAGCACAATAAAATCACTTATTAAGGCTGTTACAATCATTAGATTTGGTATAGAACAAAAAGAAGAATAAAAAGAAAAATTATATTAAGAACTGCACAACAGGCATCACAAGAAGGGGGATCGAGCGGGGAAGAAAAGCAGAAACTCCATTGTGTCTTCAATAGACTTATGGGGAGAAGTGGAAATAGAAACAAACTTGTAATGCCCAGCTAATCATTTGACTTTGAATCACACTGATCATATGATCAGAAACCCGAAATAATTTACCTCCTGTAAGATCAGAGCAAATGAAAACACGTCTACTTTGGTATCATAATCATCATTCTTGAACACCTCTGGAGCAACATATCGGCCTGTATCAATAACATCAAATATGTTTCAGCTTACAGCAAAAGAAAACGGTAAAAAAATGACAGCTTGAATTTGTAAAATAGAAAAAATGGCAGATAAACAGAACCAAATAGAAAGAGAACTCACAAGATGTGTCTAGACAAGTTAGAGGTTTATCTTCTTTAACGGTTAGCAGCTTGCTAACTCCAAAATCTGCAACTTTCAGATGTCCCGAATCATCCCTCAAAATGTTTCTGTTATTTCAATTGTAAGCACATAAAAAGTTCTGACCATTCAGAAAATTCAATGGGACAAAACGTCTTTACAGTAGCCTAAAGCTAATTTTTTCCAGATATAAACTTTGTTAGGAAAAGAAAACCCATCTAAACAAGAAAACTTACGAAGGCTCAAGATCACGGTGAATTATTGGTGCTGGTTTGTTCTCATGTAAATAATTCATTCCCCTGCAAAAGATTATAGAAGAAAAGTTAATATTCAATTCACGAGGAAGAGACTATCAGCCAGCAAAAGAATGTTTCAACTAGCTCATGCATTAATCAGTTTTATTACTCTCACTTAACTCTAAACATAAGCTTTGTAGTGATCATCTCAACTACAATCATCTAAGACCAGCAAGCACAGTCTTAAGTTTAACTACTAATTTTTTCCCTGCACTAAATGTATAATCATTTTGCAGCTTTTAGATTTCCCTATTCATATTCTTCACAAAGACCGCATATCGTGCAACAGAGGTATACTTGTGTACAATTAGCAGTAACTCAAATGAAATTTGACAAAAAAAACTGCCCATTTATGACTAGGAAAATAGCCATTTGTCAACGTGTATTTAAGAAATAATAATTTCCCAGTACAATAACAAACCTTGCAATATCAAGTGCAAATCTCAGAGCTGTCATTGGTTTCAAGGCTCCTTTTCTCTTCATGAAGGCTCGTAAATCTCCCTACAAAACAAACAGCAATCAAGACAAATTCTAATGATAATTTTAGATTTAAACCAAATAAGCTAAGAGATAGATTTAAGGTGAATATCTTAAAATCCTATTATTCATCCACAAACAAAATTAACAAAACAAAGGAAAGATATGACATTATGGTTCCCTATCAATGCCTTAACCAACATTTCATACAAACAAAAACAATTCATGGCACCTCAATTACACAGCAAATTTCTATCAACATCAGCAAGCCAAAATGTCAGAGGGAAGTAAATTATTCATAAAACAGAGTCCATAGATGCTATGGTAGCAAATAAGATGCCGATTAAAACCTTGGGTAAATATTCTGTCACGATCATCATTGGACTACTTTGAGTTACTGCACCAAGAAATTGAACTACATTTGGATGTCGAATTTTCTGAAATAATGCCAGCTCATCTCGAAATGCCCTCCTGAGAAAAAACAAGAATTCATGTATCATAATGTGTGGAAGAAAAGGACCAACGCTTAGTCCAAGAATTCTTATCCCTGAAGGCAGGCATCAGGCTCTAGGATTTGAAGACCCAATAAAAGGTCCAGAATCTTAATACCCACAATAACAAAAGAGAAAACATAAAGCAAAATATGCCAACCCCACTCTTCAGCTCCTCATCTAACTCATGCTCTCCTCCCAGAATATATATATACGCACACACAACATACAAAGACAGGTAGAACATCTTGAGTTATTGAACTTACACTTTATCCTCATCGGTAAAAACTTCATCCCCAACCCTTTTCACAGCAACTTGAGTTCCACGCCATAATGCAATACAGAAGGTTCCCTGCAATTTAGTCATAGAGATGACTTAGCTCAGCAGCAACTAAAGAAAAATTGGAGTTGCAATAACACATGGTCATCAGGTCATGAGTTGAATGTACATCTATATATTTAACATGAACGAAACAACCTATATTTTTAGTAAGCACTTTGCTCATAGAAATGCATAACTGCCCTTATGTGTCTATCTTAGGAACTACATTGCATAGATAATGAAACTCTTTGCTCTGTGCAACAAAAAATTTTATATATCTTTATTAAAAAAAAGATATATATATATATACATATATCTTTTACTGGTCATCTACCATTCTTTATTGTCAGCTCTAACTTCCCTCCATAACTAGAAAAAACAAAATAACTTACATAGATACAACCGAGCCACTACTTCAAAAATTGAAAATAATAATTGAATTTAAATTAGTTGTTGTAGGTGTATAATCTGGGTAATATCAGAGTCAGAGTGAAACCAGAGGGATATCTATTTAGAGGAAAGGCAGTTGCAAGTGCTGAGGTGAAATTTAGTGAAAGAGAAAATAGTCATTAAAAATACTAATTTATTTGTAATAGACTATTTTTTTTATAGATATTCCAATACTATTTAAATATAAATTCTCAAAATTTATATTATCTACTTTTTTTTATATAAAACCTAAAACTATCTATAATCCCTCTGGATAAGCACATTTGAACCCACGTCCTCTTATACTGGTAATAATACCAATTCCAACCGAGCGAAGACTCGGTCAGCGTTTCTATTAGCTACTAATGTATTCACTTATAACATAAATTTATTTATTATTTTAAATGAAAAAATAATTAAAAACCCTTAAATGAAACAAAATAGAAAATTCGAAATAGCCAAGTGTTCGAAAATTTAAAGAACAAAAGCAAGTGTGAAAATGGCAAGGGGAGTGCGATTGTCGGGAATTCTCCACCAGACCCTAAAGGGTCCAGCTGTCCAGTGAAATTGCAGTATGGTTAGAATGGTCTCCACCGTGCTGCCCTTGTAATCAGAACAACAATTCGGGGCGATGGAAGATCAATTACGCCGTACCGGGCGCCCAGTTAAACGTACACTGAGAAACAGATCCAAACCAAAATTGTTCTCCTTATGGATGCAAATGTAATCACTATTAGCAAGTCCCCAGGAATTGATGAATTTTCCAATAAAAGCAGTCCTTTACATAACCATGATTTAAACAGTTTTGAAACCATGATCAGTTACATATAATAAATAAGAGATTACCTTTGTAATGTTGACGCTGTTAGTAAAATCAAGTTCTTTTGGATCAATCTCATATTCTGGAACTTCACGCGCGTGATTAACATGCATTGGAGCCATCTAAGACCAAAATTCAACAAGCAACATAAATAAAAAAATCAGCCAAGGAAAATGATTTCCAAATAGAAAATGCAAAAGGAACTTACAAAAGGCTTAGCTCCATGTTTCTCCAGAAGCTTAATAACATCATGATTCTTATAATATACAGCATCCGCCAAAGGCTATTTAACCAAAAATATATATATTAGAGAGAAAAATAGAAAAAGAGCAAAACAGGAGGCAATTTAGGTTTTTGCTTACAGTGCTTCCCCATCGATCTGTAGAATCGACGTAAGCGCCGCGCTGAAGGAGCAAGGAAACGACGTCGGTCTGTCCTTGACAAGCTGCAATATGGAGAGCCGTCCGATCATCGATGTCGCGGAAATTAACATTGATCCCCGAGTCCAAGAGCTCGCGAATGCCGTCCAAGTCACCTTCGTTGGCCAAGTACATCAACCTAACTCCTTCATCTATCTCCCTTCCTTCCTCGTTCTCTTTCCCATCCGCTTCGCCTCTGTCGCTCTCCGGCGCCATCGACGATTGCTTCCCTAATGTAAACCTCACTGCTGCTTTGTTTTCCATCACTTAACAAGAACAAGAAAATCAAAGAAAAGATAGCTTCTTCTCTTCGTAAATCCAAAATAAGTATGATATTCAATTTGATTAAAGCCTAATTAGAGAAGAATCAAACAGAACTAGGATCTGACGTGTAGATTCTTACAATGAAAGTAGATTGAGAGATTTTGGGGAGGTTTTATAAAGAGAGTTCAAACCAAACAAAAAAGGAAAAGAAATGAAAGCTGGAAAGCAGTCGCTGAAGTTTCAGTATTGGGTAAGGTAACGTATTTTTCCTAGGGGGCTGTGGCATCCACGCGCTGTAGATGCGTGAGAGTAATTTCGGCGACGTAGCGGAGGATAGGAGATAGTTGACTAACTTATGACAGGAAGTTAACGGCGCTCCGTTAAGCGAGACAATAACAAAACGAAATGGGAACACGACGACTTTATACTTCTTTAGATATTTGCGGAAAGGGGTAAAGAAATCACCTCTATTTCATGATCAGACTGTTTTAGTGCAGGTGAGCCGCGTGGAGAGGGACAACATATTCTAACAAAAAATAATAATTTCACCCCTACATCTCAAAACAAATGTCCCAATTGAATTGTTATATGTACAAATTTTGGTTTTTTTATCCAACTGATTTTAAAAAATTATTTATTTATGAAAATGACCTAAGTAAAAAAATTATGTACGTAAATAATCTGTTCTTCATAGTGATTATTGTTGCCGTTAGACACACCGGCAGCATCGCCTCCACATCATTAGCTAATTACTAACTTTTTAAAAAATATATTTTGTTAAGTGATGTCATTATGTTAGGCGACACCCATATATGTTTTTTAAAATACTTGTTAAAAATACGAGTAATCAGGGAAAAAAATTAATTAATTGGTGTCGCTTGCCTGTCAGGTGGCACCTATTAAAATTTAAAAAAAAATAGGTGTCAACATCATGTTAGGCGACAGCGGTGATATTTTAAAAAAAATCATTACAGAAAAAATAATTTGAATCTTTGGTCATTGTTTTAAAAAATTTAGAATCGGTTACTAAGAGATTGGAACCGTAAAAATCAACGAGAAAAAAAAACCTCTTCTTTGATGTCGAAATCGGTATGAAAGACCATCAAAAACAGCAACATCGGTGACTATTAAGTATAACGATTATGATTTTCAATTGAGAAAAAGATGGAAAATAAAAGAAATAAAAAAAATAAAAAAAGACAATTGTGTCCCAAGAAAAAGAAGAGAAATTTGAATGAGAAAATAAAAAAAATTCATGAAAAATAGAGAACAAATATGGGAAAGGAAATAGAATAACACATGAAAAATAGAGATATGAAAAAAATTTTAATTTTTTATAGAAAATACATAGCTCTATTTTTTATATCTATTATTTTCTTTCATTTCTCATATTTGATCCTCTGATTTTATAGGTTATTATCTTTGCTTTCCCATATTTGATTTTTTATTTTTCATAAAATATTCAATTTCCTTTGTATATATGTAAAATATTTTACATATATGTTATTCTCTTTCGTTTCTCATATTTGACTTTCTCTTACTCGTCCCTTGATATTTCTCGCGTATTTTTTTTTCACTCTCATCTCATCTAAGATTAATTTTTTGAAATAATACTTTGTCCATTAGTGATGGCATTAACAAGCCAAGAAAATAATAACCACCTATGAAACAAGCACCGATCGCGAGATTTCCCCTTTATCTTTTTCGGTTTTCTTTTTTTCTATTTCAACTATTTCTTTTCATTTCTTTTTTGTTTCACTTGTTTTTCTTTTTTTTGAAAACTCTCATCGATGGCACCTAATTTTTTTAAAAAAAGTTCCAATGTCACCTGATAGACCAACGAATCCTATTAAAAAATTATTCTATTTTATCTCTAAATATTCTATTTTTTATGGATATTTTAAAATATATATATATTGGTATTGTCTAACATAATAACAACATTCAAAAAATTTTGAAAAGTCAATGATTGACTAATGATGAGGGAACAGTGCTGCCATACAGGTGACACCAATGACTACTGTGGAAATCAAGTCATTTACCTTCATAAGTTTTAACTTAAATTATTTTCGTACATAATTAATTTCTTTATGTCAATTGTGTAAAAAAGCCTCACATTTTTCATTAGTCTGCTGTGAGCATTGGTTTTAAATGCCTATTTGTGTTTCATTTGATTCTTTTTTCACACACGTATAAACTAAGAAACAGAAAATATTTTAAGAATTCAATTGTAATGTTTTAAATTTTAAGGACTAGTTTAAAATTTGTCTCATAATTTGAATTCATTTAGTGGAATTAACCCGAAAAATGTAATTAACCCGCCAAAGTTAATTGAACCACGTGGAACACTTATTTTTGGTGATCTGAATTAGGTGTGATCGAGTATATGGGACAATTGTTGTGTGCTTAAACTATTCAGTTTAGCCGACGTTTGAAAGTTTGGTTATCGATTAATTCAATTCGGGTCGAGTAATTAATTAAATTAACAGAATTTAATAGTTAATAATATAAATTATATGTAGTTTTAATTTGTTTAATTCGATCAAATGAACATTATCAATTTAATTCAATTTTGCATTGCATATTTCCAATTCATCAATATATATATCAGAACATGATTCATCACAATTCAAAGCCAATTTTACATTTTCATCACATTATACTATTTTTAACTTTTTTTCGATTTAATCCTCTATTTTGATAATCAATCAAATTCATACCAATACAATTCGATCAAACATATTTAACTTACCTCAATATCATACCATGCAAAATAATAGAAATATGCAACAATTCAATTAATTCAAATTATGGAAATACAAACCGAACACTTGAGTTACAAGTCGTTGGATCTCTTCTTTTCTTTCTCTCTTAACATTCCTGCTTCGTCTTTAACTACGAATTGTAATTGGAAAATACATAATATTAAGTTCCAGGTCAAATCACAATCAACTACAAAGTCACATATTTTACAATTTATTCAATTTAATCCTTAAAATTAAAACTAACTTAACTTTCAATTTAAAAATTCCAATTGAAATCCGATTTCACTATTACCCATTAGGGACCTCCTATTTCTTATTTTTACTATCAATTTTCCATTTTATTTAGTTTGGTCCCTAATGTACGAAAGTATCAATTAACTTTATAAATTAGTCATCTTTCATATATAAGCTTAAAATCTATCAATTTAACACTTAAAACTTCAAGAAATAAACAATGAAAACTTTTTAAAACTTTAAAAGTTTAACAAATTGATACACGGGCTAGATAAATCAAGCTCTCATGACCTCAAAAACATAAAAATTATAAAAAAATGACTTGAATGACCTTAGTATTTAGAACCGAATGCTAAAGCTTTCAAAAAGGGTTTTCTTCTTAATCTTTTCTACAAAAGATGGTGAAAGGATGAAGATGACAAGCTTAATTAAATTTTCGGCTTTTAGACTTAGTTTATAACTTAATTAATTACCTAATTAAACTTAATTAACTAAACTTAATCATCATTTGTAAAAATAAGTGGAATCTTCCATCATTTCCCATTAATACATATTATAATTTCATTTAATTTCTCTTTTGATCCTTTAGCTAATTAAAAATTTATAGCGATTGGATTTTTTTAATTTAGTCCCTGGGCCTTAATCAAACACAGTTTCAGTGAAATTACTAATTCAAAATTCAATTCACATGTATAATAACTTCGTATATATTTTATATTTTACGGGCTCAATTTATGGAAACAGGATCTCAAAACCGCATTTTCTGACACTAGTATAAATCAGGTCATTACAGGATTCATAATATCTCATTAATTTAATTCCATTTTCAAACTTCAATTATTTAATAATAATTAATTAAATTATAATTTGAAAACCTTAAATTAATTCTTAAATCATTTCTATACTCAACGAGACAACATATTCATTTGTGAATATAACTTATTTCTCTGGCTTTATCATTTATGTTCATTTAATTTTATATACAATTCATTTATGTTTTCAACAGCTGGTGGAGGTATCAATTGAACATATATAATTAGGACTCAAATAATTTATAATTAAGTTCCAGCTAAGACCATGTGATGGCCACATGGAGATCCAGAGTGATTGATTTTTAGTCACTCTAACATGCCTCATCCTAAAACGTCATGTCACTGCTAAGGGTATCAAATCGGACTTCCACGTCAATGATCTTAAGACACATAAATCTTAAGACACATAACTAAGTTTGTTCCCACTATAAAAAGGTCATGCAAACAGCTTTCACTCCTTCATGATCTCCAAGTTCTCTCCCGGAAACAAAAATCCCTTCCCAACCTTCATCCTTTTCTCCTATATTCTACCTTCACCTTCTTCCCTTGTTCACCTCACAAGTTTAACATAATGACATTTGGCAAAGGCTCGCTGTCTCCATTCCAGCTATTCATGATTTCACTTTTAAGGAAATAAAATGAATGGAAATAAAATGAATGAGGCTGTGTTTGTTTTGTTGACTTTGAAAATGGCCTTATGTCATTCACAACATGTGATGAAAAAAAGAAGAACCAAAAGATAAGTTTCACATGAAAACTTGAGAGACCGGTCCTGAATTTAGGCATCTTCCTAGTAGTTGGAATTAGTAGTAATTGGGATTTGCTTCCACTATCAAGTTTCTTTTTGTAGTTTGAACACATTTAAGTTGTATAAAATATTGGCTTTATTAGCAATTTGCCCTTAAAACTATATCCCAATTTCCAATTTCCCATTTTATCTCAATTTACTTGAAAAACAATACCAACCATGTTTATATTATGTGGCACATTTTCAATAATAACATCACATCTGGCACATTTTTATCAGACACTTCACACTTTTTTGAAGGTAAAATGGGATAAAATTATAAGGTAGGTATGACCTAAAAAACCTTAAATACCAATTAAATTTAAGGTATAATTTAGAGATCAATTTACTAATAAAGCCTAAAATATTTGTCCAATGATTTTCCAACAGTGTTGGGTTCATTGCAAGTTTCCGTTAAAGTTAGCTCATCCAGAATCCAGCTAGATCAAGCTGTCAAAGCCCCATGGACCATTACCCAATTCACATATGAATACAGACTATTCTATGCCGTCACCCTCTGACTGGTTAAAGATCATTTGAGCATCAGAATCTCACTAACGGCTTAATTGGTCCGATTTCACCTGTTCGATTTTAAAAACATTGATATTTTTCAAGGTAAAGATCATGCATGAAGAAAAATTTCCTTATATTGCATACAGATATGTATATTTCTCTTTTCCATTCATAAATATAATTTTAGCCAACACTTGATGGGATGTTTTACATGCTTGCTCTTCTGGGTGGCATATTCTTCAAACTAACCAGAAAGCATGTCAAACACATTATTTTCTTGACATGTTCTCTGATGCCTACCCTCATATGCACAACTCATCTAAATTTGGTAATATTAATTTTAATAATAATCACATGCTACTTGTTAAGAGAGAAGCTTCCTCAAGAAGAAGGCACTGATTTAAGCAAACTTTTATTGACCCCATTAAACAAAAGAAAAACTTACAGTAATTGTTGTGGACTTAACTAATTGCCTATTTATTAATGGCTAGCAGCAGTTTTTCAAGGTACACAACCTTAAATACAACTAGTTACAGATAACATGTAGAATGCATCATCATCATCGTAAATCATAACAATTACCAAGAACCAGCATAGATATATGATTATTGATGTAGGCAAAATGAAACGGTGAGACTTATTAGGTTCTATTTTTTGCATTAGATGCAGAAGGGTAAGAAGCTAGTTGGGACTAAGGTTGCGTTCAGCAACCTTCTCCCAGGATTTGAGAGTTTTGTCCTCAGTATCTGTTTTATACAATGCAAGGCGACTTATCTGGAAGCTCAGGCTACCGATGCTTTCATCCAGCATATTAGCCTTTTCTTGAGCTTTCTTCTTCTCTTCTTCTGTGAGGTCGGCATAAAGGAGGCTTAAGTGTGGCATGTATGCTACAAGGAAATGACCAACACAATGAATGTCATAATAGAAGGACAAGTATAAGTATTTGATCCCATTAATGTTGAAATTGAATGATGATCAATTAAGCCTTTGTATATATAAATATCAAAACCCCAATGTCTCAATTATCAGATAGGATAATAGTTCTCCCATCTAGAGTATATATAGTTCAGCTCAATTCTCAAAGACAAACAACAATTACCAATCACTGGACAAACTAAAGCAAGGACATGAATTCAAGTATACGTGCCATTAAGGAACTTATGTAAATGTTAGACTCGATCAATTCGTCCCTTTGCCCCTCCTTAACACCCCTTTTCCCTTCTCAATAGAAACTTGTAGCAATCAAAATGTTATCTTTACTTGCTTAGTTACTCTACCTTCTATAATTCGAACCATCTACACCTGAATTATATAACAAAAACTAAGAAGCAAAATTTACATTCTTTTTCCATCTGACATTTTGCAACACAGCACCAATTGTCTTGATTGACAATTTGACAGTTTTCCAGGCAACCATGAACTTTAAAATTACCTAATATAGCTATGGGTTAGTGTAGTGAATTTTAACATTAGCAAGTACTGGAGTTAATGAAATTTTTGGGTGCCTAAAGTACTTTTACCCCACTATGACTAGATACCTGATTCATGCCATTAACCATAACTCAGATTGCCAAAGCTGTTGGAGAAAAAGGCAACAATATTAAGCAGTAACAACTTACGTGTTGAGCTCTTGTAACCAAAATGACTAGTACAATGAACACTAGTTTCCACCACCTGGAGAAAATTTCACAAACCTCTTACTTCAACTACCCCAAAAAGGAATTGTTCTTTAATTATAGTAAAAATGAAGGAAGCCCAAAGAAGTGAAATGGGGAATTACCTCAGGAGTGGGATGAAGCAACAAAAAGACGCACTGATAAAAGAAAGTCCCGGTAGCCACACGATCGACGGTGGCATTATAAGCCTTGCGGCCATCACAAGCGGACCTGAACTTGGCCAAGGCATCATCAGCGGTTAAGCTGATGGCCCCAACAACCGTGACGTGGGGCTCGAACTGTGGCCCGCCGAACTCGGATCTTAAACCTTCCATCAACTTCTTGACCCTAGCAGTAACGTCTTCGGGGGGCAGTGCCCACACCGAATACACATCTTTCTTGACTACGGCTTCGGGGGTTCCCATGGAAGTGGAGCGAGCGGTGAGAGAGCAATTGGTTGGAATTTGAAGGCTTTTGGAGATTGAATCTGGGTTTTTGAAGATGGAGAAAGTATGGGTTTGGGGTTTCAAAATGGCAACTTGGGCTTGGTGGCACATTGGAAGAGCATATGCTCTTTGTGTTCCCAGTGGCGAGACCCTGGAACCTGATTCATTCTCCACAAAGACAATGACTATTGACTATGTTCTCTCTCTTCTTCTTTTTTGTATTTCTATTTCTATAATCTTGACAAATACATATTCACTAATGTCATAAACATTTTGAAAACTATTCGAATACTTTGAGATTTGATAAAAATTCATTTATCTAGAAAATAAAGCTTTGGCAATTAATTAAACTTATCAAACCTAAACATACTTTGCTCCTAAAAGCAACGAAAGTTGAATACCCTTGTTTAATATGTGTCACATGTTTTGTGACGGGTCAATAAGATTGACCAAATGTTAAAATTTTGCTAAGTGAAAAATGAAGCAACACCTGAAATTCGGTCTCGTTAATTTGAGTCGGGTTAATTTGAGTCGGGTTGAAAGCATTACAAATTTCATGAAAATTTTATCATTCTTACCTCAATCACTTATATTCACTACTAATCCTTACTTTCTCCCTCCTCCAAGACAATTATAGGTGCACTTCTTACGAAATTTAGGTGGCTACTACTTTTCTCTATTGATTTCACTTACTAATCATGAAAGAAATTGGATGGATTAAGCTTAATTGGCTTGGTAATGGTAAAAAGGACCTATTTGTAAGAAAAGCAATAGTTGAGATGGAGGGTTAGGAAGGTGACGTGATGATGGTTTATATAATTATCATTTTACCCTTAACTTTTTTTATAATTCCATTCATGAGTCATGTTTTCTTTTGGTAAATTGTCACCTCTGGTCTCTCTTTCTTGTTTCTTTAATTCAATTTAATCATTTCAACTCTTAATTTCTTATTTTGGCCCAATACTTTTCACTTCCTTGCAATCTTGTCAATACCTAGTATTTATTTTTCTAAATATACAAGCCTTTCCAAATGCCTTCAAATGTTCGTCTTCACCATCTATTAACACTGATGATTTTCAAATTATAATTGATTCATTATTGATTTGACACCATTTCAAATTCATAAAATTTCGAGAATGTTGCAATTTGCATGTCTTCTAATTTAATTACAAATATTCAGATATGTTGAATATTGTACCATATTCAATTGCTTAGAATATTTGTCTTGTCAATAAAAAATATTAAATATGTAATTGTTTAATTTATTCTAATACTTGTGGCAAATAACATAGTTGGATATGAGAAAGATATGCACTTTATGTTATGTGGGCACGCAATCTAACTTAAATAAATCATGGTTTAAGATTTATTGGTTAGAATTGGGTCTCTTTTATTTTTAATGCTATTGATAGATTAAATCCTAAGCGCTCGTTATAGGATTGTTTATCGATAAGAGAAATAATTAATGGCAATCATCTTAATTATCGAGAAGGTAAGAAGAGATTGGTTGCTAGGAGGTCACCCAATTTATTAAAGAACATTGAAAATTATCTCTACATTGATAATCAAACTCATGAATCAAACGAAAATTTTACCTTTAGTTAGAGCTCTCATTAAATTTTCTTTCTATTTTAATTATTGTTTTCTTTATTAAGTTTTAAACTTAGTTTTAGTTTTTGAATTTCTAACCCCTATAATATTTACCTATTTTATTTAAGAAATAAAATTATTATCAGTCTCCGTAGATATGACTCTATTCACTGCTACTTATTAATTCATATATTTAAATGGGTTTTTATTTTTATAGATCTCGACAACCATACATATAAATCTTCAAATTATCACTTTATTTATTAATATCCAACTTTTATTATTATAAAAAATAATTGGATATTATTTCTTCATATAATTAAATCAAAATAGTTATCTCTTTTGATGGACTCTTCAAGCATGTAACTCACATGAAAGAAGTCAAGTTTAAGTAGACTCTTCAACACCATGCTTCCTTTTTATTAAGGACTCTTTTAAGGAGAAGTTGCATATGTAGATTTGTTTTTTCAATAGGTACCATCATTCTCAAAGTTCATCTATGTCAATTTTTTTTTGAATATACTGGTGTGATTATATAGTAGTATTTGTAGTAGGCCCAATTTGACCGGACTCATTCCATAACCAAACAAATTTTAAATTTAAAATGTCCACAAACACAAAATTTCAAGTCCAATTACAAGACCAATGGCCCAAACCCAATTACATGTCCCTAAACCCAAATTATAAAGCCCAACCCAATAAGCCCATTTTTACAAAAAATTCTCAAAACCCTAATCTGTTGCAATTTGCACTAGCCGCCGCTCCCCTTCCATTCAGAGCTTGTCACGTCGACACCACCGCCACCAAGTCACCATCACTGCGATTGCCATTTGCAAAACAAGTCGGAGAAAAGAAGTCAGCGGTTTTAAATAACAAAGGACAAATTGTAATGATTGTAAAAAATGACTATATAGAGCCAAATGCAAATCTGTAATGGGAGTTCTCGAACATTTTTTGAAATCAGTACAAATATAGAGAGTATTCAAAAGCAATTAATACCAAATTATGAAGCATTCAATTTTTTTCTCCAGGTAATAAATATATATAAATATATTATTTTAGTTATTTATGTCATAATTGCTTTTTTTTTAATATCTGAAACGTTTTAATAAATGAATAATAAATGATAAAAACTAAGAAGTTTAAGAGTCATACCTGAATTTGTTTTGTCGTCGTCGAAACCGTGGATGAAATCCCTCCAAACTCGCCCATGTTCGCGAGGGATACCCGTGCTCGAATGTTCACCAAAATTTTTCAAAATATATAATATAAAATAACAACAGATTTATTTTTTTTAAAAGAACACGTAAAAAAAGAATAATAAAACATGAAACAGATAAAAAAATCATCAATTTTTTTAAAAGATTTGAACCCAGATCTAGGTTTTTTTACAAGAAAACTAAAAAGATAACTTTTTTGGTTCGAATTTGGGTTTCTCAAGTCCGGATCTGAAGGTTTTTTTTTTTTTAAAAAGGAGGATTTTCTTTTTAAAAAAAGGGAGAAGAGATCCTTGCTTACCAGACCGCCACGTATGGCGGCTCACGACATCGGGGAACGTGACGGAGTCATGGCAGATCAAGAGCTCACCAAAGGGTCGGAGGGGAAGACTTGAGAGAGAAAAGAAAACAAAAGAGATTTTTTTTTTTTTTGTGAAAATGAAGAAAGAAATTATTTGTCAGCAAAAAAATTGTTTTAAATACCTTAGTAGAAATGACGCCGTTTTGTTATGGAAGTTTCAGGAGTATAAGACATCGTTCTGCTAGGCTCTGACCCGACCCGAATCCGCCCAAGTAAAGGATCTGCGGCTTTTTTAGAAATGGAAAATTGCACTCCGCGGTCCTCTTGCTTCTCCATTGTTTTGATTTTGGTCCTTTTGAACATAATTTGGACCAATACAACGGTGTTTTCAAGCTTAACAGGTTAGCTTTGAAACGCTGCCGTTTGGTAGCAGATCTTTGAAGGATAAAAAAGAGGGAAATTATGTTTTAAGTCCCCCTGTGTTTTATTTCATTTTAAATTGATCCATCCGATATTTTTAAAATAATTTTTAATTTAGCAAATAAATTTCTTTTTTTTAATTCAATTCTCAAACCCTTTTTTATAATTGGGGAAAATATCCTTTTTAATCCTTGCCTTTCAAACTGCAATTATAAAAAAAAACCTTCCTTTTTATTTTTAAACTTACCCATCATTTCTATGTATTTTATTCTGACCTCCCATTGATTTTATTATTTTCTTTTAAATTTCCCCTTCTTATTAGTTAAACTTTTAGTTAAATTTTTATCCATCGTTTCTATTCATTTAAGCCTTATATATTATTTTAGTTAAGTTTTTTATTTCGTTTCTAAATTCTTTTTTAATTCTCGTATGCAATTATTTTGTTATTTCATAAGTGTTCAATCCTAATTTATTTCCCCTTCGCATGTTGTTTATTCATTTTATTTATTATTATCATTTATTATTGAGTTAGTTTTTTTTTTGTATTCAACATGTGCATGATTTGTCATATCTATAGTTTGAGTTTGATTGTATTTATTAAGCCCACTCTACCCATATGTATTTTATTATCTTGTCATTAAGTAGAACACATATTTACTTTACCCTTGTAGTAAAAATATTTTAAAATAAATTGTGCATCGTTTTATTACATAAAATTACTTTAAAAAACAAGACAATATTTTTTTGTTTTGGGATTGAAAAAATTGTACTTTAACTTACTAGGCGCGATTTTTTTTTCAAACCGGAATAATCGAATACCCTTTTAAAGGTTTGAAATTGGCAACGAAGGAATGCTCATTATTTTCGGATCTCAAAATGTTATGTCCTAACTTATTGGACGTGACTTCCTTCCTCGATCATTTCGAAATAACGAGACTTCCTAACAAAACTCGACTTCCTTCTTAAACGAGTATATCAAATAGATCATGCATTTAAGGATCGTATTTTAAACTTCACTCGAGTTTTCAAATTTTTAACAATCAAGACTGGATAATAATCGACGTGGTACCAATTTTGGGTGTGTGTGGGTACTAATCCTTCCTCACACGTAACCGACTCTCAAACCCATTTTTTGGATTTCGAAGACTAAAATATTTTTTAAAACGGATTAAAAATATTTTGTGGTGATCCAATCATACCAAATAAAAAATTGGTGGCGACTCCATATTTTAATTTTAAAAATATTTTCGAAATCTGTTTGTTTTCAAAAAATAAACGTTTCGACGGTATCTATTCATCCATGTCATTTTTTTTTATTCAATAGCTACTTGTGAGACACATTCATTAAGTTTGGTAACTTGGATTATATTTTTGGTGTTCATTATTAAAGTTATATTGAGAGGGGAATAGCTTGGTTTTGGCATCAGTGTACAAATTCAAGTCACCCTCAATTAAGAATGAAATCAGAAAATTTTTTAAAGGTTGAAATTAAGTTGTAATTTTTAAATGATTAAATCAAATTTTTAGGAAGATAAAGTATAATTTTATTTTTACTAATTTAAAATTTTAAAAATTTTAAAGGACTTAAATAAAATATTTTCCAATTTAGGAGCCAGCACCTAGTTACGCCCCCGCCCAAAAAAAATTGATCAGTCAGATTTTTTATTTTATTTTATAATTATTCAACTTGCTTACCATCAATATCAATTGCAATGGGCAAGAAGCTAAAGAAGTCAGCATTGGGAAGGGTATGGCAAAGCTATGCCGTAGGGAGGGCCTTAAAATTTGGAAATAACCCACAAATTTGACAACTTAGAGCTGCCATCCTATTGAAATGGGCATGCAAAGAAGACTATAGGTACTGTACCAAAAATAAAAGTGGTCATGCACCTAAAATGCCAACAACACAAATCTCAACAATGAAAGATTCTTGGGTAAAACTTTGAAAAGAAAGGAATTACAACACAAATGTAGAAGGTAAGAAGGGAGGAAATAAGTCTATAGTTTGTTTCTTTTTTGGTGCTAATAATTTAACATTAATCTTGTGATAAAGAGATTATGCGTATGGATTCGGTTCTTCACCACTATTTGCACTGAAAAAGACAGACTTGAAGAAGATTGAGTTTATAGTTGAAACGCGGTTCATTTTATAATCTCTTTCACAATTATAGCATAGCTATTTATTAATAAAATAAAACTTTCTTACTAATCAAATTAGGATTGATTTGAATACCATAGCAGAAATGGTAAGAAATTATAATTAGGAAATTTTATTTTGATTCCATAGGCATAATTATCTCGATTATAATTTAAAAAATAATAAAAAAGGCAAAAAAAACAAAGTTATTATGATTGATTATTTGAATAATTCCACACATTCAAATGATAACAAATAAAAATAAATAAAAGTTATAATAAAATAATAAAATATTTTTTTAGTACGATAATTTTTATAATTTTTTTCGAATTTTATATTTTTTTTACATTTTCTATAATTTTTTTACGACTTATAAAATTTTAAATTTTTTCTATATTTCTATACATGTTATAATTTTTTACGATTTTTATTTTTTTCTAATTTTTAATAAATTTAAATAGTTTTTATTAAAATTTAATAATTTAATATTTTTTATTTTTTATTTTTTTATCATTTTTGTCACATGTCATGTTACTGTTGTGGCATGTGGTTGCTTTAATTAAAAAATTAAGAGTGATTCAAATACCTAATTGAGTGCAAAAAAATTAGGACCTTAATTGCTTTTTTTGAAAATGTTTGAGGATTTTTTTGATGCATTTTAAAAATTCAAGTACACAATTAAATAAAAAAAATAAAGATTTAATTATTTTTTTAAATTTAAGAGCTTTTTACCCCTTAATAAGAAAATAAAGTTTAAAAAATAACGGAAACCTATAACCATTTACAGGTTGGGATATCATATAAATTAATATTTTAAAAAAATAATAAGATGATAGGATGTTGAGAGCTAAGCCTCAATTTCTTTCATTTTCTATTTACGCCGAATAGAAGGAAAATAATAGACATTTTAGATCATGAATATTTATAATTAATTAATAATATTAATAATTAAGGTTCATCAAATTAATTGTAAAATTCAAAAAAAGTTACAATTAGTATGTTGTATTTAACAAATTAAACAATTAAAAAAATTAACAATTTTTATTCTATAAACAAAATCATGAAAATTTTAAACTTAATAATATTAACGATCAATTTTTATCAAACAATCCTAAAATCAAAATTAAATATTAAAATATTAACAACATCACCTTCGACTAGGATAGCACCAAAGGGCAAGTAGGGCCGTACCCCGCAAAATATTATTTTAATCCTTATATTTTTAAAAATATAAGTTATTTTAATAGTAAAACTATACTTCAGCTCACAAATATAACAAAACTTTAGTTTAATCCATTTAAAAATCCTAAAAATAATAAGCATGTACAATGATAAAATTATACGTTGACATTTTTAAAATTTTAAAATTTAATTTTGATCCCTTTAAATTAAATTTTTAACTTCATCGTTAACTTTTAGATACCAAACATATAATTTTATCAAATATAAATATCACATTCAACTAAAAAATTTCAAAAGACACAAGAGTTGAAATGAGTGGAGGCTTTTTTACTTGAGGTAGACATGATATAATTTTATTTATCAATTAAATAAATATATTAAATAAAAACTCATGAGTTGACTAATGTGCAACTAGAGTTTCGAATTAATTCCCTTCTTAACCAACACTTACAATTAATTAAAAATTTTATTCCATGTAATACATACGAAATTAAAATTTGTTATATATAATAAAAATCAAACCTAAGGGTAATTTAATAATTACAAAATTAAAATAAAAAATTAATTGAAATTGAATAAAAAGAATTTATCGATTTTATTAAAAAACATAAAAAGAAAATAGTATTCTTCTGAAAATATAATTTATTTTAAATATGTAAAAATAATTTAATAATTTTTCAATTAGATTGACGTTCAATTGACTTATGAGTCAGAAATTTAAATAATATTGTAGAAATATAGATATACAAACATTATTGATGGAACGGTTTATGAAATAATATTGAAATGTACAAAAATATCACAATAAAATTTTGATTGGAGTGATAGATAAAAAAAATTATAAATGTTGATGGCATGAGTTCGAATATATATATATTTAAAATGATAAAAGTATTATCGTAAATACAGTTAATGCTAAAAGAATTTTCAAATCCATATATCATGTAAAATGAAAGAGCTGTAATTATCAGTATAAAGTATAAACTGTTCATCAAGACGCTTATAAATATAACATTATCTCTCCATAGGATTGGCAATACTCAGTAGTCAGTACCATTATTTGCCATGAAGAACAGTACTATCTCTTGTTTCCTTCTACTCTTGATTGTCGTTCCTATCTTGGCCTCGTCTGTTGAGAAAAAAGTACTTTATCTGTTTCTCGTAACTCTTCTATTGTTTCTTCAACATCTTTCTGTAGTAAAGTTCTCTCTCGGAACTCTAATTTTTGTCTATGTAGGTGTATATAGTTTACTTGGGGCAACACAACAATGGGGAGAAAGCTTTGCATGAGATTGAGAAAACCCATATCTCATACTTACTTTCAGTCAAAGAATCTGAAGAAGATGCTAAATCTTCCCTTCTTTACAGCTACAAACACAGCATCAATGGCTTTGCTGCAAAGCTTACACCAGAAGAAGCCTCCAAGCTCTCTGGTGGGTGACTCATTAGCAACACATTTCTTCATCTCCATTTCTGAAATGAATACCTAATAATAATGCTTGGGTTTTCATTTTTCCTCACAGGAATGGAAGGGCTTTTGTCAGTGTTTCCTTCACAGGGAAAGCACTCAGTGCAGACAACAAGGTCATGGGAATTTGTAGGCTTAGATGAAGGAGGTAGCTATTCATGGGAAAAGCTTAAGATGGGAGGAGAAGGCTTGCTGTCCAAAGCTAAACATGGCAAAAATGTCATTATTGGAGTGATGGATAGCGGTAAAAAAAAATTCCAATTATAATTTAAAACTATATATGAATTCCAATACCATCTCTTTAGATCACTCATGTGACTGTCTCAAGCATTATTGCTTTTGTTGTATTCGGATAACTTGTAGCAAATAATTCATTTTTCTAAATGTTTTGGGGGGTGTTATCAATTTAGGTGTATGGCCGGAGTCACCGAGCTTCAGTGACCAAGGAATGGATCCCATCCCAAAATCATGGAAAGGAATCTGCCAAGGAGGAGTCGCTTTTAACTCATCCAATTGCAACAAGTGAGTGAATTTTCCTTCTCTGCTTTCTATTCTGGTCGACTTGCCACTTCATGTATGGGTTCCGGCATTCATTTTATTGTTTTAAATTTAAAAATTAATTTATTTTTTTTATAAAATTCTAAAACCCTAAACAATAAAATTTTAAATTTAATTTAAAACTATTTAACAAGGAAATAAAAGGGATCCTAAGCTTTTTATTTTATTATATTATATTTTATAATTTTTTAAAAGAAATTCAATTTATTATTTTGTTATATTAAAAAATGTCAAAAATAAATTTGTTGGTATCATATTTTAATTAACTTTCATGATATTTGTGTCTTACTAATCAAACCATATTTAGTAAAGGTTTGAGAAAACTTTCCCTTTCATCTAATTTACTAGTGATGATGAACTTTATATAGTTTGTTGAATAGCGTCAAAATTCATTGCATATTGAGGGTTTCTTTTTGGGGTTTTCTATTCTGCTTTTTCGAGGTTGGTTCATGTGTCAAAATCTCGTGAAAACAATCTCAAAATTTTTCCTAATAAATCCAATAATCTTTGGGGGGAAAGGAGGACCCTTTTCCATTTGGATAGATAGGACCGATAAAGTTGTATGATGTAGTTTAGGAAAATTTCACATTCAAAATGTGATGCGTTTAATTTATTTTTTATATTAATGATAGGTAAATATATTGTTCGTCTAACTCACTCTTAATCTCTACACTTTAATTTAATCAATTTTAATAATTATATTTTTTGAATTAAATAATTCTAATCATGTGCTTTTTAAATTTTAAAATTTTAATTCTGAATCAAATAATAACAATTAAATATGTTGGATTAAATTCAATTACTAATTTTGTGTTAAACTACACAAAAATATTTATCCCTATCACATTCATGTGACCCTATAGCTACCTTACACTGCTAATAGGATATCATTACATATAAGTCTCACCAAGAACCCCATTCTATACGCTTTTAAGGACCTGAAAAAAGTGTCCTTCTACCTTCTCCAACCAAGTTCCATGGAGCTCCCAATAACTTCTCCCCCTCAACTCAATCCCTCCACTCGTCCGCATTTTGGATCGGGTGAACCAACCTCAAGCTTCAAATCCAAATCTAGTATCAATACGTGCTATATATGTAGTTGTAGATTTAGTTTATATTTTTCAATTTGATCATTTTAAATCTTTATACTATTCAAAATTTAAAATTTCAATCTTGACAAAATAATAATTATTAATCTATTAATTGAATTTTTAATAAATAATATGTAAAAATAATAAACTAACATGAAATTATATTTGTCACGTTAGACTTTGAAAATAACATAACTTAATTGAATAAACTTAACAACCACATGATGTGGACATGAATTTTAAAATTTAAAAAGTATAATGACTAAAAATGACTGAATTAAAATATAAGTACTGAATCCTCAACTTTTGTAAAGTATAAGGACTTATAGAAAAATTCAACATATCAAAGGTGATCATCTTTTTTATGGTCAAGAGTTGAGTCATTTTCCTAACGATAAACATAGTTATTCAGTTTTTGTACTCTTTTCAAATTTAGATTATTTTTAAGAATTTAATCTCTTTATTTTTAAAATTTTAAAATTTAAATTTAATTATTAACCTTGTTAAAATTTAAAATTTTCTCTACTTAATAGACATTTAACTAAAAAAAATTAATGTTGAACTTGAATTTAATTTATAATAATTAAATTTTAAATTTAAGAAAAGACACATTTAACTTTTCAAATGATATGACATTTACCACTTTCAATTAACATCAGGAGATGCTTTGCATGTATACCAACCTTTAAATTGCGGTTCAAAATTGAATTATGACTATCTAAATTAAGCCAAAACTCCAAAATCTTTTATAAATTCTGTTTTCTTTAGTATTCAAAAATACAAAAGAACTTTTAGAGTAATTGGTAATATATGATATGGTCAGTTAGATTATATTTTATTTATTTTATTAGAATATTAGATATATTAATTTTTATATTTTAGCTAAAAGATTAAACTAGATTTTTTTGGTAAAAATTTTACGTAAAAAAAAAGTGACATGGATGATGGATGATTGAATAATCAAACAATGACACGGAATATGTCATGTGAATCTTTTGCTACTATATAGAAATCAATTTTTAAACATTGAGAAATGAATGAAATTTTCAAAAAAAACTAATTTATTTTTAAAATAAAAAAATAAAAAATAATTTATGTTTTAATATAAAGCCTCAATATACTTTTATCACTTACAAGATAATGTTATAAAACTGCATGCAATGGACGTGATATTGACAGCCTAGCCTGCACATCCTTCTATAAGTAATGATCGTCGTCTCTAGATATTGAAGCAATGTTATTTTGTGCATCGATGAGTCCCTAATTTGGTTGTCCATTTCACCCAAAACAAGATAGCAATTCTGACTTGTGTTTATTGCTTTTGTTTGTTTCCTTTTCTTTCTCCAGTCTTGTGAAGTGTTATCACTACAATGCTCCAGCCATGGGGTCTGTCTCTTTTGTTTGCTTCTTTGGTCTCTGTACTCAGTCCTGCTTAGCCTTTCATTATTCTATTTTAACCGATTAATTGGAAATACTGAAATACCATAAAATTATTGAAAAATGATATGATATTCGAGTTTTTTATTTCTTAACTCATTCTTAATAAATTTTGATTCCGTTAACTATTAATTAAATTTATGAAAGAATTGGGTTATTTATTGTGGAATAGCCCTCACAAATTTTTAGTAATTATTTGGTTGATTTCAAGTATTTTAATCAAACCTTTAATGCTTTTGACACAGGAAGATAATCGGAGCCCGATACTACGTAAAGGGTTTCGAGAATGCATACGGGCCCGTAAATGCGACGGAAGACTACCTCTCACCACGAGATATGGATGGCCACGGAACGCACACTGCGTCCATAGCGGCAGGCCGACAAGTTTCCGATGCTGCCGGCTTCGGTGGGTTCGCAAAAGGCACTGCTTCCGGTGGGGCTCCTTTGGCTCGCCTTGCCATATACAAGGCCTGCTGGGCGATCCCTAACCAACCCAAAGCGAATGGCAACACTTGTTTCGATGAAGATATGCTTGCAGCTTTGGATGACGCCATTGCTGATGGTGTTCACATACTTAGCGTCTCCATTGGAACCGCCGAACCTTTACCTTTTGAATATGATGTAATTGGTCTCGCTGCGTTAAAGGCTGCAAAGCGCAACATCCTCGTTGTATGCAGTGCTGGGAACAGTGGTCCTGCCCCTGGAACATTGTCGAACCCGGCGCCGTGGATAATTACGGTCGGTGCTAGTAGCCTTGACCGCGCATTTTTTGCACCCGTTAAGCTAGGCAATGGCTTGAAACTTATAGTAAGATACCATCTGATCATTCATTAAAATTACTATATCTTTATGCTCATCATGATGCAAATATTCTTGTTCTTGAATCATGGTTTAATTTAATTAATAGGGACAAAGTGTTACACCATACAAGATGAAGAAGATGTCCCCATTAGTTTACGCAGGAGATGTAGTTGTCCCTGGTGTGCCTCAAAACGTTACAGGGTGACTTTCTTTCCTTTGATGTACATATATGTATCTTGTAGTTCACAAGGTCAATGATCACACTGGAACGAAATTGGTTGTTATTTTAGGCAATGCCTTCCTGGTTCACTCGACCCCAATAAGGTGAAAGGGAAGATCGTGGTGTGCACGAGAGGGGCTGGTCTAAAAGTAGGTAAAGGCTTGGAAGTAAAAAGAGCTGGTGGTGTGGGTTTCGTCTTAGCCAACGCCAAGGCTAATGGAAATGAAATAGCATGTGACGCTCATTTGCTTCCTGCAACTACGTTGACCTATGATAGTGGGATTAAGATTCTTGAATACATCAACTCTACAAAGAACCCGATGGCAGTGATCAGTCCAGGCAGGACAGTATTGCAGTACAAGCCCGCACCCTTCATGGCTGGATTCACCAGTCGTGGTCCAAATGTGGTGGATCCCAATATTCTCAAGGTAATATCATGATGTTTTTGTTGTCAAGTTTATTTCTTGGCGGTTTGCTATCTTCTAACAACTTCTTCTGGTTGCTGGATCTCATATACGATGTATAGCCTGATATCACGGCTCCAGGACTTAATATTTTGGCAGCATGGAGTGAAGCATCATCTCCCTTAAAGCTACCAGAGGATAAGAGATCAGTGAAATATAACATTTACTCAGGAACTTCCATGTCTTGCCCTCATGTCTCTGGTGCCGCCGCGCTTCTCAAAGCTATACATCCGGATTGGAGCATTGCTGCTATCAAATCTGCTCTCATGACCACAGGTAATATTTTAAAATTTAGAGATATGATCTTCACTCGGTCGGTTCCGTAAAGAAGTTGAAAATAGAATTATTTTTTTATAGAAAAAATTGAGATAGAGAAGAAAAAGGATATTGTAGGGTCAATTGGTTTGGATGGTTAACCTTTTTACAGTGTTTACATGCGGTTAGTGTAAAAATAATGGTAGCAATGAATATTTATTTGTGATTAGTGCAAAAATAATAATAGCATTGAGATTAGATACTATAATGATACTGTAACATAGAATAAAAAAAATAAACTAAATGCATCGCACTGCATCTCACCGTCCATCTAGACTCACCCTAAATTATGTTAAAAGCTTATTATATTTCCTTTTAAGGGAAAAAAATTAGATAGAAAAAATTAAAGCTAAATTTATACTTAAAAAAATTCAATATTTAAATTATAGGGGAAATGGTAGAATAATTATAAATAAACTCTGTAAGTTCCGATTTACTTTTTAAAAATCCATCTTAATTATTTTATTTAAACATTTCATATAAAACATAGTGAAAGATAAAAATGTGATTATATTAATTTTAATTACTTTATTAAAAACCGACACTTAAGTAATTTCTTTTGCCTGTCTACTTTAATCAGACAGTACTAGTATTAACTACTACATTAGGAGGGAGTTTTCAACCTTTTTTTATACTTTTATCAAGTTTTAATTATTTTTAATAATAGAAATTAATTTTAAATTGGTTTTTAAGTAATAATTACACATTAAATAAAAATAATTATATAAAAAATTTAATTTTTTTGGTGATATAAAAAAATTAAATTTTAATAATTGTTTAGTGTTAGGCATGAATTCTAATTTAACTTTCAAATTATTGTGAATCATTTATAAATTAAGAAAAAAGAAATTTCTTACTGGAACAAATTTGATATGAATATTAAATGTTTAAATAAAATAAAATAATTTAAGTCATTTATATAAAATGTTTAAATAAAAGAAAGATTTATTTTTTCAATCGAACAAATTTGATATGTATATTAAATGTTTAAATAAAAATAAATTATTTAAATCAATTATATGAAATGCTTAAATAAAACAGTTAAATAGTTATTTAAAGTTTTAACTATTTAAATAATTAAATAACAATTTAAATTGATTCTTTTAACATGTCAATTAAAATTAAATTTTCTTAATTTAATTAGTTATAGTTGACTTTTGATGGATTGTGAGATTGATTACGGTGAAATTGAGTGTTGTAGTATGAAATTAAAATAAGTTGTGAGATGTATTTGGATTCAGATGTAACTCTAGCGATGAGATGAGGGATAATAAAATGAGAAAATTATTTTTATGGACATATTACATGAAAACTTGTATAAATTAAAATTTTAATTATTTAACAATTATGAAATTAATAAATAATTATAGTTATTATATTTATATTTATATAAAATAATTTATTTATTAATAATTAATTAATTTTAACATGATAGTAATATAGTAAATAATATTTTTTATTTTATTTATTATTGACGCAGTTATTAATTTTTAGTTAAATGAAAATTGAGAAGTCAAGTGCTACAGATGATTCTCATCTATATAATTTTTTTTTTCTGAAAATCGTAAAAATAATTATTATATTATTACATATTATTTTATCTAAAATGTTTACATACATTCATTTTTTTAAAAATATTATTTATAATTAGGAAAATACAAATTATTATTTTTAAATTTACTAAAATAATTTTAAACCTAAAATTTTAAATTTATAAATAAATAACATAAATAAAAATATGAGTTTGAAAAAGCTTTTAAATTGAGGAGAATACCTTTTATTTTTTTATCTTATTACTAAATTCAAATTTAAAAATAATTATAGTATTTAATTTAACATTATTAGTTAAAAAGTTGAAATAAAATAAAATTTTTTATAATTGTACATTTAACAATAATTATAAATTTTTTTGAATATATTGGTGTGATTACATAGTAGTATCTGTTCATACTTTCTTAATCTTTTGACAAAACACACACACCTTGTACACATAAGCGTTCAAACCTGAGATCCCTAAGATGAACAACATCCTCTTTTCCACTGAAGTAACTTGTTGGGTTCAAAATTAAATGAAATGTTTAAACACATTGAGTAGATCAAATTTTTTTTTATGAATTACAAAAGAAAAGTAAAAACTTAACAATAACACGATTAGTGCAATTCGAACTCAAATCACATATAAGATAATGAATATATTGACCATTAAACTGACATGAAATTCATATTAGATCAAATTTAAATATAAAATAAAAGGGACCAGGCTAATCCATTTTTTTTTTTAGTCATATGTATAAGGCTATAAGCCCTACCCGCAGTCATCTTTTTATTGTTTATGTAACTTTTTACACCTACCATCTCATTTCTATGTCACAGCCGCCATCACGAACAGTTTAGGTAAGGCAATTACAGATGCAGGCGGTAACAATGCAACTCCCTTCCAATTCGGGGCCGGCCATTTCCGTCCAACTAAGGCAACGGATCCCGGTCTTATCTACGACGCCTCGTACGACGACTACCTTCTCTATCTCTGCACCGCTGGTCCCAAGTCCCTTATCGAACTTAACTCTCCATTCAACTGCCCGCCTAACCCTCCTTCAACACTCAACCTCAACTATCCATCCTTGGCAATTCCCAACCTTAACACCACCGTCACTATCACGAGGACGGTCACAAATATTGGAAGACCCAAGAGTTCATACTTCTTCAGTGCCAAACCGCCGCTAGGAGTCCATGTAAAGGCGTCGCCCAGTATTTTGCAGTTCAAACGAATAGGGGAGAAGCTGAGCTTCAAAATCACAGTGTCCCCGAAAAATGACCCCACAGTGAAGAAATCTGAGTATGGCTTTGGTTGGTACAGTTGGGATGATAGATACTATCATGTAAGAAGTCCTATGGCTGTTTATTTACCATAATTTTTATAGGTTTAATTGGTCAAAGAAACACTAGTATTTTAGTCCTTTTGTCTGAATTTTGAATAAATTTGATTTCGCATGGCATTCGGGGATCACAGTCAAATGTAAAGATGCAATCAATTGAAACCTTGGCTTCCATTTGTCAAATGCCTCCTAATTTGAGAAACAATCACCCCCCCCCCCCCCCCGGCCAAAAAAAATGTTCGTATGCTGCATGGTATAAAATGATTCAAGGAACCTCATAATTTTAACAAGAAAACTTCTGACTGCAAAATGGACAGAAACGATTGCTTGGAATTTTACCCAAATTCTGCCAAAAGTTCTTATAAAACTAATATAGGTTTAGGAAAAGCATTGAAAAATGGGAGTAGTTAGGTTATGTAACAGAGAAATCCAAACCATTGGATAGAAAAAAATGGTAAAGAGAATAGTGAAATAGAAAAAAGAACAGGGAAGCCATGGGAGAAAGGGGGGAATGACAGCAAGAGGAAGAGGCTAATGGGGTTTGGTCTTTATACTTTCTATCCTTTTAAAATTAGCCAAGTGAGCCTTACAACAAATTCTAATCCCATAGTTTTAAAGATTGTGGCCCACTAACTTGATCCAAATTCTAAATATCCAAATGTATTCCATACACCCAATATCTCACATAAACAAATAAAATATTTTATCATAAAATGTTTGAGAATTGACCAAAATGCTCTTTCAAACCAAAATTACCTTTTTACCCTTTTTTGCTTTTAAACACAATTTCTTCCAATTTAGTCCAAAAGTGATTTTTCTATCACACTAACATATAATCCAATAATTTTCCATGTAAAATAATCAACAATAATTCATTTTCCCATTTTGGTCATATTCTCACTATAGCCCCTAAACTTTTTAAGATTTACAATTTAATCATTTTTACCATATTTGCGTTTTTCTAAAATTCTTTCCATTAATTTCCATATCCAAAATCAATTTTATTCTCATAATAATCCTTTTTCTTACTTATTTTCCAAATTTTCTTATAAATTGATTTATCATACATTAATATAATGCCACGCTTCAAATCAAAAATTCTAGAATGTAACGCTTCATATTCTTCATCAAATGAAGCTAAATGTTTCAACTTTAAGAACAAAAAAATCCAATCATCAAGCAAATAAGCAAAGTATGGAAACACAATATAACAATTCAATATATTTTTTGATCGATTTAATTAATGAGTTAACACGATATAATATATCATTAATTTTTTTATTTTATTAATCTAATCAATCAATTCAATTACTTTGTAATCATGATTAAAGTCAATGTCATGAACTTTATAAAATCTAGGTAGCAAACAAAATAAAAGAGAGCAAGAATTGAAAATCAAGTGGAAGCAAATGTGTGGAGGGAGGGTAAGAAGTAAGAAGTCATTTTCTTTAAAAAGAAAATGTGTACGTCAAGCACCCTTTTTAAAGGCCAACCAGCGTCGCAAATGTTGCTTTCTTATTGGACCACCCTTCTATTTTCTTTCTCTTCTATTTTAGTTTTAATCTCAAATATTCCTAAACTAAGCCTTAAGCGCCTCTTTGAATAGATTCTGCATTTATTTGTAGTTAATGTAAAAATAATAATGATAATAAAATTTGATATTATAATGATATTATAACGTGAGATAAAAAAATAAACGCATCGCGCTAAAAATAAACATCCATCCAAAAATACCTTTCATCTCTCATCTCTACCCTTTTTCCCGTTAAGTGTGTATTATATTCCCTCTGTTCAATTTATGAAATATCCTTTTTTAAACAAAAATATATAAGGGGTTTTAATTAAATTGTTACTTTCCTTATTTTTTTTGTTTTTAACATATATTTTTAAAATATTCCATCATCTTTATGTTTTTTTGGTAATATATAGAAAGAAAGCTTGAGAGTGTTAAAAAGCCTTCAAACTTTCTTAAAAAAAACAATTAAGTCATTTTTTCATTTTTTTGACGCTCATTTGAGTATTTGAACTTTTAAAATACATCAAAAAAATCCTTAAATTTTTTCAAAAAAGTAACTAAGCCTCTACTTTTTTTGCACTTAAACGGGTACTTAACTTTTAAAATGCATCATAAAAACCCTCAAACGTTTTCAAAAAAATCAATTAAGCCATTGCTTTTATTAAAAAATATAAAAATATATAAAAAATTAAAATCAATAAAGAGTATAAATATTATTAAATTTTAATTAAAAATTATTAAAAATTAGAAAACAAATATAAAAATAGTAGAAAATATAAAAAATTGTAAAATTTTATAAAAATCGTAAAAAATTATAAAAATATATAGAAATATAAAAATCATAAAATTTTATAAAGTCGTGAGAAAATTATACAAAATATAAAGAAATATAAAATTTGTAAAAAAAAATTATAAAAATTATCGTACCAAAAGAAGCATTTTATAATTTTTCTATAACTTTTATTTATTTTTATTTTTTATCATTTTTCGCCACATGTCACGCTGTGTTGCGACACGTGATGACTTTAATTAAAAAAAACTAGGGGTCGATAACTTTAAAGACCAACAATTAAAGTTAATTCTTAAAGAGATTTTTTGATGCATTTTATAAATTTTTTATGATTTCTATAAAATTTTACAATTTTTTGTTTTTTACAATTTTTATAAAAAAAGTTTGAATTTTTAATAAATTTTAAAGCTTTTATATTTTTTTATTAAAATTTAATAATTTTTCTAAATTTTTTTTTATAAATTTTTATCTAATTTTTAATAAGAGCAAGGGCTTAATTTTTTTTTTTTGAAAAATTTTGAGGGTTTTTTTGATGTATTTTGAAAATTCAAGTACCCAATTGAGTGGAGAAAAAAAAGCAAGGGCTTAATTGTTTTTTTTTTTAAGAAGTTTGAGAATTTTTTTTATGCATTTTAAAAGTTCAAGTGCTCAATCGAGTGTAAAAAAAAGGAATTTAATTACTTTTTTTGAAAAAAATATGAGGGCTTTTTATACTCTTAAGCGTAGAAAGAACAATCTTTTATTTTAATTAATTTCAAAACTGTATAGTCATGTATTTTTCTATTATTAAAATTAAAAGATCAAAATCTTGATTAGACACAAATCAGCAATTAAAGCAAGCCCCAAATAGTATTTAGTGCGTGATCACAATGGAAGGTGGATTCTCAATTTTAGTAGATATTTGAAAAGTTGCACGATGGTAAAAATTGAATTTTGAAACATATTGGATGGTTTGAAACTTATTCTAAATCGGAGCTTTGAAAGAGTTTTAATTCAAATTGATAGTTTGAATGATGTTAGTGTCATTCGGGATGAATTTTTTAGGGGTTTCAGTTATGCTTTAGTCAGGAAAATTCATTAGCTCTTGAAAATTGTAAGATATCGAAAAAATTCAACATATCTTTTAAGAAGCAAATAAAATCATGAATGATCTTGTTAATATGATTTGTGACAAAAAAAACCATGATTACTGTTGTTTGAAGATTCGGACTTAGTTTAATTTCTTTGGTGTAGTTTTTTTTCACCAAAAACAAATCGTAATTAATCAAATATTATGTGGCAAAATATATGAGACCCCCAAAAAGAAATAAATAAATATAAGGTGAAGAAGTTATTACACATGAAAAAGCCGTAAGCCGCAAGAAATGGAGAATGTAAGATTGGAGAAGGTTTTGTTTTAGGCAGCCGAATACTTAAAACTAGGACAATCAGAAAAACAGGCACAACCTCAACCTAAACAAATAAATCTCATAATAATCAGTCAAATATTAAAAAATGAATAATGTTAAAACGCTATCCATGCACCAAATTATAAATTTATTAAAATAACGGTATAATCACATATTTGATTCTCTAATTTTATTAAAAAAATATTTTAACCATTTATTTATTTAGTTTAATGTCAAATCACTTCAAACTATATGAAAAATTAAAAGAAATAGAAAATTAAATAAATGATTAAAATAATTTTATTTTACAAAATTAGAAGGTCAAGTACAATTACAAGTAATAATTCCTAATTACAATCAATATAGTTTGAATAATTACAATCATAATCAATCATTATAATGCATAATTGAATTGATATTTAAGTCAAACTAGAAAAAATTTAGAGAATACTTAAATATAATAAACTTAAATAAAAATAATTTAAAAAAAATTCACACTTGCTTTAGACATAATAAAATTCAAACATTCAAGATTCTCATTAAACTAAAATTTCATTGACGTTATGAACACTATAATATATTAATAACATCCTAAATATTTTATTTAATGATAAAAATTAATTCTTAACAAAATTTGGAAAATTATGTAAAGGAAAAATTAATGACATCACCTATTTTTCGAACACCGGAAACCTATATAAATGATGAAGTATAAAAAAATATAATTATATTTAATAATGTAATAAATTTAATTATAATGTATGATGGTTGTTTATTTCATTCTTTAATTATAAAATTGAGGTTTGATTTTTATTTAAGAAAATAGAATATATTTTATGATTAATTATTTATTTCTTCAAAAAATATTTAAAACGAGATAATTAGTCACTACTATTAACATCATAGTGTAATATATTTATATTATTTTTGTATATTGAATTTTCTTTTTTCTAAAACAAAAGATATGCTGCTGAATTTTCTAAATAATATATAAATTGATTTACTTATAATTCTGTATTATATATAAATTCGCTTTCATTTCTTTTGCTTTCACTTTCTCCCACTGTTCCATACCTATATCCTTTCCTCTATTCATTTACAAATTAGTTTCAATTTAATATACTCTAATCCCCGATCCAATCAGATTTCTCATGGCTGAAGAAGAGTTCCAAGAGTCCGAGGTTGTGTTCTCCGACCACAACAGCAACCATTACCGCACACATGACGAGGATGCTGCTGCTAACGATGATGGGTACTTCGATTACCGAGGATTCTCCAAAAACGGCCGTGTTTCACGTAACTACAAATCCAAGAAAAACAACAAGATGGCCGCCAGTTCGCTTCCTGTAAACATACCACGTCAACACGGCGCTACTGCTTTCCATTGCGGCGGCGAAGCCGATGAATATGACGACGGCGGAATGGTGCCTCCCCATGTTATTTTAGCAAGGAGAATTGCGGGGAAAATGGCGTTTTCTGTTTGTACAGGCAATGGAAGGACGCTTAAAGGAAGGGATTTGAGTCAAGTGCGAAATTCAGTTCTTAGAATGACAGGATTTTTGGAAGCCTAACACCCAACCGCATGCCCAAATCTTTTCCCTTTCTTTTCTTTTCTTATTTTATTCCTTTATTTCAGAAATGAAATTCAAAAAAAAAAATCCTTGTGTTGTAATCTAGGGACTTCCATGCTTTTCATTCTTAATAATTCTTTGTTACAGGAAAAGAAAAACAAGAAAGTAAATGGAATTAACATATTCCGATGAGGTTCAAGGATTCTCTTTGCTTAATTCAATGATTAAATTTATTAGCTTTGAGGTTTTGTTTTAAGTAAACCGTGGGTGAGGTAGCGGCGGCACCGCCTTGGCGAAGTAAAAAAATAAACCACGTCGGAGTTTTTGTCTTGACATTGGAGATGTGCCCAACAGGGACAGCTATTTTTTTATGTGAGAGAGAGAAAGACACTTTTTTTTTTTTTTGCTAAGAAGAATAGACGATAATTGGGTTCATGGGTTTAATGTGAAAAAAAAATTGCTTTCATTAAAAAACAACTAATTTTCTTTTAGCTTCTCATTATTAAAGGTAGCTACCTGTTTTTGACGATCTACTGCCTTTTTATACACAAGTTTGCATTTGCTAACGTAGGATGAAGTTCTCTTCATTGGTTTACCGTATCTATGTTGTAGATTTCTATAGTAGGTCGGATTCATACAAAGTTTTAAGCTCGTTTTTTAAGTTTAAGTTTGATTTAGTCTAAAATAATGAGTTGTTAAACTTAGTTTAAATTAAAAATATTAAACTCAAGCTCAACTCAATTTACTTGTATTAATTTTTTAGATTATTTTTACATAAAAAAATTTAAAAATATAATACATCAAATACACTAAAAACATTGAAATAAATGTTTCCCAACAAATTGAAAATACATTAAAAAAATCTTTATACTTAAATAACACTAAAATAGTTGCAACTTAACAGACAAATGTCTCTAAAATAGTAGCAAAATTAATAATAAACAAGAGTTATGTAATATCCAAACAAAAATAACAAAATAATAGCAATATAATAGTGGAGTTGCAACAAAACAGTAACAAAAAAGAAAGTTTAGGCTAATTCGGGATGGGTCCAAGCCAAAAAAATCCTACACGAGGTTATATTTTTCGAGCCTATATTTTTGTTTAAATCCTTCCACTTTTCGGGTAAGCCTTCAGGCCTGGAGGAGTGGCTCGACCCATGATTGGGTCTACTATCTTATTGTGTGAGATTTCTCTCTCTATGAGAGTTTGGTGGTTATGTGACCGTCTTTTCTTATTTTTATTGTTTCTTGATTTTTAGAGTCGGGACACTCTTAAGATCTAGATTTTTCCTTAAGTGTGTTGATTTCCTTTTGATTCCAACACTTAGGTTAATTGAATTTCAGAATTATGTTAGTGGATGAAATTGCTATGAATAATGCTCATGACAATAGTCCTTGGTTTACGATAAGGTGTTGTCTTAGTCTAAATAGATGAAAATCTAGTAGATTTGTGTATGAGATGAACTTTGATTGTCTTGAATTTTAGATATAGATACATGAATTGTCGTTAGAATTTTTTTTTATAGAGTCTAATGCTATTAAAATTGCTAAAATCTTGGGGATTCATTAAGATTGATGAATGTGTTTAGAATTTTTATATCTATTTTCAAATTTAGTAAAGTAGCATGAAAATTACTAAGTTTACTTTCAAACAAACTTTGAATATGTGTAGCAAAACTACCAATCCATAGATTATTGTCCTATTGTTTTAAGAGTAATATGTTTTGATTGTGTAACACGTACATAAGGATGGGAGTCTTGTGAGGATGCTTAAGCACAGCAATTTGAACATGTGACTTCCCAAATCTAAGCATAGTTTAGACGTTTTGTTAACGTTAATGAGATGTGCTGAGCACTGGGTTTGATTTTGTCTTTTTGAGAAAGTGTAACAAACAACATGAGAATTAGGCAGAGAGTGAAAGAAAGAAACAAACTCTTAGGAATCTCCAAAGAAAACAACGTAAAACCGGGATTTTTGGGATCGATCCAAGCTTTACTCGTCCTTTGCAGCAGTTTTGGGTAGGAAAACCAAAAGGGGGCGTTATATAGAGAGAGAGACGAAGCCTTTAATGCATTCATGAGGAATGTCAAGCCATAACTTGCTATTAAAGCAATCCCCTAATTGCTTGACATTGCAGAACTGAAGATTGAGCAACTGCACACGCGTCGCTAAAGTCTTTAAAACTGACTTGAGGGTTAATTACTGTCGAAGAGAAAGACTTTGAATAAGGTTAATTCATGTGATTAGTTTTGCAATTCTTGTTTATCTCATCCTTTAGTTATATGATCAAAGGTTTGATCTTCGCTCATGAGAGTAAATCACATTTCATAGTTAATTTTTTATCTCTTAGAAAATTACCCACGATGAGGAGATTAATCATCGCTACCAACGATTGATGTCTTGATTAAAAAAATTAAGTAATTAGTTAAAAGAAAAAATTTGTATTAGAGTTTGTATTGTTTTTTTTATATATATTTAATTTTTTTCTCTATTATATTTATTGTATTTTCATGTTACTTTTAATTAATTTTGTTAAGATTGGGTTGGTGTCATATTTTAATTTATTTCATATTCGTATAATTTTTCATTGTAATTCAATTAAAAAAATTAGTGTCATGTGTTAATTATTTTGCATAATATGTTATAGTAAAAAGTCCCTGAGTTGATTTCCTGGGTTAATTGGGTATTAATTTAGTTAGGAAATTTCGAAAATATCTTTTCGAAGTTAAAATAAGCATTATTATTCAAGGGTACTTTAGTCTTTTCATTTTAACAAAAATTAAGAAAAATATGCATATGGTGAAATTTAAACTCGTGCCAATTGAATTAGTAAAACATTAAATTTATCACTCAACCAAAACTTTACTTTAATTTTAGTGCACACATTTGTTTTGTAAATCTATGATTTCCACACGCATACGCGTGTGATATGATTTCTAATATTAATAATATTGTTAATTGAATTGGTGTCACAAGTCAACTTGATACTAACTTACAATTGAAGACAACACCATGATAAACAACTGTAGTGCATTTAATATTGTTAATCTGATGTATTTATATATTTAAATTTGATTTTACTCATAATTTAATCTATTATTTTTATTTTAATATTGTACATGTTTCATGTGTTATTATGATTATTTAGTTTTAAACTATATGTTTCTTTATTTGTTGTATTTTATTTTTTAAAATACATTTCGCAGTTTTACGATAGTCAAAATGTAATTTTATTATTTTAATAATTTATATTTTTATAATTTTTAAAAGATTAAATCAACTTTTTATAATTTTGAAGAGTCAAAATACAATTTTATCATTACTAATTTAAAATTTTATTAATGACGAGTACCCCTCCCAACCCTGCCATTGGTGTTATATATGTCTCAATTCATCAAATATTGTGTACAATTTATCATATGAATTTTTTTTTATCTAAAATTTGTTGTAGTAAAAATTGAATGATTACATATATCAATATCATTAATATAATATTATGATAATTACTAAGAGGATAAAATTAAATTATAATTTTTAATAATATATATCTTTATAATTTTTAAAAAATTAAATTAAATTTTTATTAATTTTAAAAAATTAAAATATAATTTTATTTTTTTAATTTAAATTTTTTAAATTTTTAAAAAAACTTAGATAAACAAATTTCCATTTTAGAGGTAGCTCGCCTGCCGGCCCCTAGATACTCACCGATAATAACCCATTAACCTCAATTTGATTTTTTTTTTTTTTTTAAAAAAAACCTTTGTGAGGGCCTATATTATGGTAAAGATTAAAAGATGACTACATTTGTCTGCTGTAAAGTTAGAAATTTTTCTGTTGAAGTTTCCCAGTTTCCAAGAATTTTTGACGAATCGACAAGTCACAAATTTAACTACTTTTCACCTCACTTTCATGAATATTCACTCCAACAAGAAGTTTTCACTACAAAAACACTCATCAAATATATATATATTTTTTGAATGTGAATGTCAAATAATTAATTCAATTTAATCCAATATTTCCTTAAAAGTGATAACTATTAAAATTATACATAATTTTTGTTAAATAAGTAATTTGATATATAAACTTAAATTTAATGGAATTATACGCATGAATATTTGATTATGGTTTAAATGTAAATGTAAAACTTTAATTTTAATTCAGTCGTACGTTTTAAATGACATAAATACATCAATTTATTTTTATATTTGATAAATATAGTTATTTTTATATACAATATGTAAATATAAAATAGTGTTATATTGATAATTGTGTTAATGATTTGTAGAAACTAAATCAAATCAAATTTTCATGTATAAATTTTCACAAAGTCAAAGTTTTAACATTACACATTTGATAAAAGCTAATGTATAATTTTGAGATTTATCATTAAAAAAAAATCAAAGGTTCGATTAATATATACTTTTATATTTAACATGGTTGCTCTTTTAAATTAAAAAAATCATTGTATTAGTTGATTGAGTTTTAGCTCAATTGGTATGGTCATTGTTGGAGATACAAGAGGACGTGAGTTCGAGTGTGTTGAAATGTATTATGCCTAATACAAACTAATAATGTTTATAATTCCATTTCATATAATTTTAACTTGTTATTATCATCACATTATCCTTTACTTCTTTCTCTTAAAAAAATTTGAGAGAACAATTTAATAGATGATTACTTGGTTAAGTTGAGTTTTGCATGGAGGTCAAGTTTATAAGTTTTTGATGGTGCATCAAATGAAGTTTTGAAAATTCTGTAACAAAACAAAATTAATGGAACTTTTGCTCAATTTAATTTAATATAATTATTTTGTCTTGTTTTTTAACCAAAAAAAAGAAGAAGTATTGAGCATATTATTACGTTATACACTCAACACGCAAAATTCATGAATTAAAAAAATAAACTAATCATTCAATTTTCATAAGTTTTTATTTTTGGGCATAAAAAGTAATAAGTTTAAAATATGAATAATGTTATTACATATTTTTATCATTTAGTCGTTGTCATTATATATTCCGTCATTAATTGATTATTACATCCACTCATTTTAATCACTCAACTTTAATAAATTTTCATTTTAATCATTCATTTTTTTTCTAAAATACCTAAAGTTTTTACATGTAATTGAGTTATTCAACTGTTGAAATGAAACCCAAGTATTTCTAAAAAGGAACAAAACAAAGGAAATTAAGAGGATAAAATGATTTTTTTTCTTATAAAAACCTCGATAATTTCTTGTAAAACCCCATGTTCTTTTCCGCTGAAAATATAAACTTAATTCTGAAAAGAAAAATGAAAAATATAAATTGATTTTTCCCCTAAAAATTCATTCCCAATTAATTCCTTCTAAAACCTTAGATTTTTTATTTCCCTTTTATGGAGAAAAATAAAAATTAAATCTAAAAAAACAAAAACTAATTTAAAAAGAAAAAATAAAGGAAATTAAAAAGATAAAATAGTTTTTCTAACCTAGATTTTCCCTATAAAAAATCAAGTTTTTCTCTTTATTGAAAATAAAATAAAATAAAATTAATTCTTTAAAAGAAAAAAACAAAGGAAATATAAAATATAAAATGAGTGTGGACCAAAATGAAAACTTACTAAAATAAGGTAACAAATTAAAATGGAATTGGGTATTTGTATCGATACCTCCATTATATTTCAAATGTGTAGGAAGTCAGTAACTTAATTTGGTATCGATACCATGTCACGAGTATCGATATTTGGGGTAAAAACATCGATACTTTTTGAGATTGTACCAATAATTTTGTTAGATTTTAATTTTGTAGAGAAACAAAATGCTAATTCGGTATCGATTATTTGAGTGGTATCGATACCATCTATGAGAATTATCGATACCATTGATTGCATATAGATACCTACGTGATTTATTCTGAATTTTTGTTAAGTGATCTAAAAGCATGCTTCAATTTTGTTATAAGCTTGTTTGATGTTTGTTTAGCATTATTTAATGTCATCTAGGGTACTCTTGACTTGGAGTCTCTTTAAATGTTCAAATTCGATTATGATGTTAAACGCATGATAATGAAATATTTTATGCTTTGTTGTTGATGAGACAGTGGTGTAGCGTCCTAATACTCGGGCTCAACGACCGGGTCGGGTATAGGTGTTACACTAACTAAGAGCAAATTCTTGGTTAGTAATGTCACAAAGTTCTGACTAGAAATATAATAATGACTCACTTAGAGTTGTTTGACCCGAATCCCATCTCTTGTTAAAGAAATAAAATACAGTGGCAAAATAAAAGGATCATGTCGCACAAGTAGAATCCATATAAAACTACACTTCTTCTATTTGACATTGATTACAATAGGGTTTTTTATCCTTTAAATAGATGTAGTCGATACCCCTCTTGTATCATTCGGTTTTTAACATTAGTGAATTTATCCTTCTCTTCTCGTGGTTTTTTCCCAAAAGGGTTTCCACGTAAAATTTGTGTGTTTGATTTTTCTTTTTTTATTGCTTTACAATCTTTTTTTTATCATTATCAACGTCTATTATAATAGACTCATTATCAAACATTAAGAGTCTCAAACCTAGTTGTTAACATTTAAAGTTTGGATTGCTTAATAGTGCTAGTGCCATCATGAGTTGTTTCTAGGATTGTCCATGCTTCATTAGTAATGGTGCATTTGGAGATCTGCATAAACTCTTAAGGATCCACACCATTAAATATGGTATTAGGAGCTTTAGAATTTGCAATTGCCAACTTATCTTGATGGACTTGAATTTGAGGTTGCTTCCATATTTAAAGTAATTCAACCTAGCTCTAACGTCAATTATGAATCGTTAAACTTTCCTTTTAGTTGTGTGTTGAGTTACATCTGGATGAACAACCAATATAGTAAAATGAAGGACACAAAAATTGGTTACGCAGATTGAAAAACTTTTCTTTATCTGCGAGCCCTTTCTCAAAGGGTAAGTTCAACTCATTTATCAAGTTACAACGTCATTTATATACATTAATTAGATCACTCTCCCCACTAAAATTTTTCCCTTGAAAGCTTAGCTACAAATTGAACATGAAGAACAATTGCTTTACGAAGTAATTACACTAAAAAAAGATTCCTTACATTGAACAAATAAGTCTCTCTCAAATTCGTGCATAATGAAATAAACTAGGTTTCTTTAAATAATCATTCTTAGTTTGCAGTTCTTCAATCAGTGTAAACATATCTTCCTTGGACATGCGACAATGAATCAAATATGTTAGATCTTCAAGAATATTATACTATAATGCCCAATTGTTCATCAAGTAAATTAAGAAACATAATACTGAGAACTGGTTTTAGAGACCAAATACAAACCTTATCCATTTGGTTTGGTAAAGAATCATTGGTATTTTTAGAGTTACAAATTAGTTTTAATATTGGTATTTTTTTACTAATAATAAAAATTACAGAATTATAATTTTGAATTGGATGGACTATATTGAAAATTTGATATACATTCAAGGGTCATTGATGATTTTATTCCATTTTTGGATTGAAGCATCTCTTTGAATTAAGATGCCGCCCTTAGAAAATGATGATAAAGGAGGTTATATCATAAATGCCCTGTGAATGTATATGAAATATTTAATATAGTCCATTCACTTTAAATTATATTTAATTCCAATATTTTTCTAGGAACTGATTATTCAATATTTTTTAAGCAATAGTATACCGTTATCTTTTAAAATATTTAAAATTTGGGAGTTGAGTTATAATTTTTTTTAATTTTTATTATTAGTAAAAGAATACCAATATTAAAACTAATTTGTAATTTAAAAGTAACATATAGGTTTTAATTTAAAATTGTAACTATAATTTTTTTTTAACAAGTAAATTTTAGATTCCCATATTGTAAAGTAATTGTATTTCAACATTTTAATTTTCTAAATTCTTATAATAATTTGTAATTTAAATTTTCAGTACTTTTTAATTTTCTAAGAGCTTGGGCCCTGTGGGCTTGTGTTTGCTTTAGCAATGGGCTCTAGCTTTGCTTATATGTTTGGGTACCTACTTCCTCCTAATTGGCGAAAATTGTGATCATAAAAATTTATAGATTTTATATTTTAAATAACTCAATCATTATCTCTTCAATATTTGTAAATGCATAATATCATTGTGAAATAATAACTACAATAAAAAATTATTAAATAAATATTTCCATAATCAAATCCACAGGAAAAGAAATTATTACTATCATAAACAATTTAACTATTTCACTTTACCGGATGTTGATAATGTATATAAAATTAGCAAACAAAAAAAATCAATTTAACTTCAAAATAATGCTTACTATTTACTCTATAAATACAAGTGCACAATATCGCTATCAAGTAAAAATTACAACAAAATAAATTCGTAAACAAATATTCTGAAGATCAAACCCGTAAAAAAGTGTGCAAATGACTTCAACTAATTAACTTAATCACTAGTAACTAAATTATCACTATAAGTTAAAAGAAAATAAAATAAGAAAATAAGAAAAATATGTAAAAGTAATGTAAATAACATAAACAAGATAATAAAATACTATTTTGATTATTAAACCTCAATCCATAAACATGGTGGTTAAGAATCACCTTCTATTAATAAAAATTAATAACCTATGTTGGATTAATTTTAATTTAGAATGAACGACGTAGGCAAAATGCTAAAAAACACAAAGTGTAACTATCGCACTTTCCGTAATGCCACCAATTGATTTAGCAATTTACCTAATTGTGTACCAAGTGTAATGTGATCCTCAATTGGCCATTTTGTAGAGTGGGTGGTTGGATCTCAACCTACTTCCCCTAGAATTTCTATTGACCTATTTGTTACCTAAAATTAACGGAATGCGCACAATTCAAAATAATTGAATCGCATTTATCTTTTCTAAATAAAATTTTAATATTATTTCAATAAGTTACTAACTACAAATCTTCCAAACACGTAATCAATTTAGCTCATTGTGAATTGACAAGCAATATACAAGATATTGAGAAGAAAGTATAACAAAAGAGAAATAAATTAAATTAAGTAAAACTTAATAATAAATAAATCTCCAACGTGTTACTGTAATTTATAAGCGAATTGAAAGTTAATTTTTGGAATTTTACGAATCAAAATATTAAGTGAAGAAATTGTTTAATTCAGATTGATAATGATAGATGAAATCTAGGTGGATTTTTTTTTTGGTATTATTTCGTTTCTTAGTTGTTAATCGTTTGCTTTTTTGATTTGTTCTTTGTCGTGTTCGTAATTAATTAATTTAATTAATTTTAGTTTAATCAATTAGTCCAATTTGTAGGTTAAATAATAAAAAATAATAATTACTATTACTTTTACTCTTCGTTGGAACGATATATTTGCTCACCATAAGTATACTATTAATTGATATATAAAATTGCCTTAGTCAAAGCTACAGCCACCTATGTTCCTTGTTAAACAGGTATTATGGGTGCCTCCAGAAATGGACAGTATTAAGATTAATTTTGATGTGTCGTTTCATGCAGCAAATAATACATCTATTTTGGGGGTTATATAGCAAGAGATGGCTTTGGTCAAATAAACGGAGCATGCACTTACCCACATAAAATATGGCTGATGCGTTTGTAGTAGAAGCAAGAGAGTGTGAACAGGCGGTAATGTTTGCGCATGAGATGGAGTTTCGACTGCTTCAAATTGAAGGTGATTCCCTAACAACAATTAAAAAACTTGACTAAAAAACAGCAGATATATATATATCGATGTTGAATCCGGATATTCAAGATATTAAGGCATACATGAGATGTTTTGAGGGGATTACCTTTCGATTTGTCAGAAGAGAGGCTAACATAGCGGCGCACGTTCTCACAAGTGAAACAGGGGTGAAGCCAAAAAAAATTTTAGGGAGGGTCGAAGTTAAATTATAATTTTTACGATAGTAAAAGTATAATTTTTAAATGATTAAATTAAAATTTTATCATTTTTAAGGGAGTTAAAGTGTAATTTTATCTTTATTAATTTAAAATTTTAAAAAAATTTAAGAGTCTAAATGAAAATTTTTTCATTTTAGGAAAGTCAAGACGTACCAATCCCCTTATTTCACCCTTAAAGTGAAGGATGTCAGTTCTCGAAGCCACAGTATTGAGTAGAGGAAGCGCCAGCAACGGTAGATCGGGCAGCATCCGTAGACTAGGAACTAAATAAGAATTAAAATTTTAAAAATCTAAACTTAAGAAATTCAAACTCTAAAAGTCCTAAACATGAAAAATCTTAACCACAAAAGACTTTGAGCTAAACAAATCCAAATTAAAAAACCCGAGCACGAAATTGATATAAAACCAAATACGAATTTAATATTAAAGATAAAATAATCAAATTTTAATTTATTTTGATATGTTCCAAAAATAACGAATTTTAATACTAAAAATGCTACACCTAACTTAAAATCACGTTTTATATCAATTACATGAAAATCACGTTTCATTGAATAGATGAAGCTACCCCCCCCCCCCCCTTAAACCGTGAATTCACAATACTCAGCTTACATCTAAAAGTCTTCTAAAAATAACAGACTCTTCAAATATATTAATATTATTGGAGTCGTTATTATTCGTTTGAAATATTATATATGTTTATATTAAATTTTTTATCAGTTGATATCATGAACTAATTTAATATTAATTTAATAAAAAATTATTAAAATATTATTTTACATACAAAATAACAAATATTAATACAGGATGTTTTTATCTTTTCATACTTTATAATAAAATAGCACTAATTTGAACTCGAAATACATGAATTTTAAATCAATTCAACCATTACTCTATTTGATTTTGATTTAACATTTTTATAAATATATTATTTAAAAAAGTTATTTTCATGCAAATAATGACATATCATAATCAAATATTTATTTATATATAATATTTATATTAATTTTACATTGATATAAATAGATTCTATGGTGTGAATATAAACTTTTCTAACATCAACATTGGACTAAAAGAGATAGGATGATTAAAATATAATTTGTTTGTTTTTTATTACCTAATAGAAAGGCATTTGATTGGGAAAGAGTATAAAATAAAATATAATTTATTTAGTTCCCATTTCGATACCAAAAAAAAGGTCAAATGCAAGATTTATTTTTTAAAACGGAAATTTATTAATTTACTAAATAAATTATGCTAGCTTGAAGTGTTGGGTATATATTTTGACAATTGACATGAGTTTGTCTTATCAATTTTTATTTGAATTGAAAACTTCAAACATGAATTAACTTGATTTGACATAAAATCAACAAAAGAAATTTGAATTAACTTGGGAAAAGTTACAAACAAAAATTAGAAATCAAATTAAAAAAATTATTAAATTCAATGACTAAATATTGATTTATCTTAATTTTTTTAAATATATTTACGTGATTACATGATAATATTTATTCATATTTTTAATCTTTTGACAAGGTACATACATGTGCTTAAACTCGAGAATCTTAGAATGAACATCTTCTTTTCCACTAGAATCACTCGTTAAGTTCAATTTATCCTATTTTTAATACCACAAATAAAGTTAAAAAAAGCCAATAAGTGATTTCAGTGGAAAAGAGGATGATGTTCATCCTAAGAGAACAAAGTTCGAGCACTTATGTATGCGTTGTCAAAAAGTTAAAAAAATATGAACAAGTACTACCATGTAATTACACTAGTTTAAAAAAAAACTAGTCTACGGATTTTTTAATTTGAATTTGTTTAGCTAAAAGTCTTTTGTGGTTAAGATTTTCCATGTTTAGGACTTTTAGAGTTTGAATTTCTTAAGTTTAAATTTTTTAAATTTTATTTCTTATTTGTTCCTAGTCTACGGATGTTGTCCGATCTACCGCTGCTGGCGCTTCCTCTACTCAATATTGTGGTTTCGAGAACTGACATCCTTCACTTTAAGGGCAAAATAAGGGGGGTTGGTACGTCTTGGCTGTCCTAAATGAAAAAATTTTCATTTAGACTCTTAAATTTTTTTAAAATTTTAAATTAGAAAAGATAAAATTACATTTTAACTCCCTTAAAAATGATAAAATTTTAATTTAATCATTTAAGAATTATAATTTTTACGATAACAATTAGATGATGACAATATTATCAAAGATTGGGATTCCTTATTTCTGTTCAAGAGCGTATGAATAGTTCCGTGATTTTGGCTAAACGATTGTTGAATGCTTGCGTTGGAATAAATGGAATAAAACGGATTTTTATTGGTACGATCTGACTTATTATCAGAAATCAATCCTGAACCTGACGGATCATTTCTTTTTTTGATATAAAAAATATGAGATTTCACTAAGTCGATTCTTAGGAAATCTCGAATCAGACCATTTGTCCTTACTTCAACAAAGGAAGCATTCAAAAGTTCTTCCGCCGAAGAGGTCTGTGCTTCCTTTGTTGAAGTAAGGACAAATGGTCTGATTCGAGATTTCCTAAGAATCGACTTAGTGAAATCTCATATTTTTTATATCAGAAAAAGAAATGATCCGTCAGGTTCAGGATTGATTTCTGATAATAGGTCAGATCGTACCAATAAAAATCCGTTTTATTTCATTTATTCCAACGCAAGCATTCAACAATCGTTTAGCCAAAATCACGGAACTATTCATACGCTCTTGAACAGAAATAAGGAATCCCAATCTTTGATAATTTTGTCATCATCTAATTGTTATCGTAAAAATTATAATTCTTAAAGGATTAAATTAAAATTTTATCATTTTTAAGGGAGTTAAAGTGTAATTTTATTTTTTCTAATTTAAAATTTTAAAAAATTTAAGAGTCTAAATGAAATTTTTTTCATTTAGGACAGCCAAGATGTACCAACCCCCCTTATTTTTCCCTTAAAGTGAAGGATGTCAGTTCTCGAAGCCACAATATTGAGTAGAGGAAGCGCCAACAGCGGTAGATCAAACAACATCCGTAGACTAGGAACTAAATAAGAAATAAAATTTTAAAAATCTAAACTTAAGAAATTCAAACTCTAAAAGTCCTAAACATGGAAAATCTTAACCACAAAAGACTTTTAGCTAAACAAATTCAAATTAAAAAATCCGTAGACTAGTTTTTTTTTAAACTAGTGTAATTACATGGTAGTATTTGTTCATATTTTTTTAACCTTTTGACAATACATACATAAGTACTCGAACTTTGTTCTCTTAGGATGAATATCATCCTCTTTTCCACTGAAATCACTTATTGGCTTTTTTTAACTTTATTTGTAGTATTAAAAATAGGATAAATTGAACTTAACGAGTGATTCTAGTGGAAAAGAAGATGTTCATTCTAGGATTCTCGAGTTTAAGCACATGTATGTACCTTGTCAAAAAATTAAAAATATGAATAAATATTCTCATGTAATCACGTCAATATATTTAAAAAAATTAAAATAAATCAATATTTAGTCATTGAATTTAATAATTTTTTTAATTTGATTTCTAATTTTTGTTTGTAACTTTTCCCAAGTTAATTCAAATTTCTTTTGTTGATTTTATGTCAAATCAAGTTAATTCATGTTTGAAGTTTTCAATTCAAATAAAAATTGATAAAGACAAACTCATGTCAATTGTCAAAATATATACCCAACACTTCAAGCTAGAATAATTTATTTAGTAAATTAATAAATTTCCGTTTTAAAAAAATAAATCTTGCATTTGACGTTTTTTTGTATCGAAATGGGAACTAAATAAATTATATTTTATTTTATACTCTTTCCCAATCAAATGCCTTTCTATTAGGTAATAAAAAACAAACAAATTATATTTTAATCATCCTATCTCTTTTAGTCCAATGTTGATGTTAGAAAAGTTTATATTCACACCATAGAATCTATTTATATCAATGTAAAATTAATATAAATATTATATATAAATAAATATTTGATTATGATATGTCATTATTTGCATGAAAATAACTTTTTTAAATAATATATTTATAAAAATATTAAATCAAAATCAAATGGAGTAATGGTTGAATTGATTTAAAATTCATGTATTTTGAGTTTAAATTAGTGTTATTTTATTATAAAGTATGAAAAGATAAAAACATCCCGTATTAATATTTGTTATTTTGTATGTAAAATGATATTTTAATAATTTTTTATTAAATTAATATTAAATTAGTTCATGATATCATCCAACATGTGTTATTGACTTGAATAATTCAAGTGATGGTCCAGTGCAATATCATTTTCATACTTAAGAAGACTGTTTAGTTTGCTATATATGTGAAAAACACACCCACCTTCTCCCACCACGGTGAGACTGAATCTTTTTCTCTTGCTACATTTTCTGAGAAGGTTATGATGGAACCCGAAGAAACGAAGGTAGGCAGCTCTATCCCGGTCCCATGCGTTCAAGAGCTGGCAAAGGGAGCCCCCAGCCGCATCCCATCACGCTATCAGCAACCTGATCAACACCCTCCCTTCACATCCACTCACGCATCATCTTCAATGCCGCAACAAATACCAGTAATCGACATGCAAAAGTTGCTTTCTGGAGATTCCATGGATGTTGAACTAGAAAAGTTGCACCATGCATGCAAACACTGGGGTTTCTTCCAGGTATATATCATATATAATGTGGAAACCCCATATTCGTTGAGTAGCTTGAGTAATTAATGATAGGAGTTTTGTAATTGATGAACGCACGACAGTTGAGGAATCATGGAGTGAACAGTTCATTGGTGGATAAAGTGAAGAAGGGGACTGAAGCACTGTTCAAACTGCCGATGGAAGAGAAGAAGAAGCTTTGGCAGCGTCCAGGGGAACTTGAAGGATTCGGACAGGTTTTTGTTGTGTCTGAAGAACAAAAGCTTGATTGGGCAGACATGTTCTTCATCTCTTCCCTCCCAACTCATCTCAGGAAACCCCATCTCTTTCACAACCTTCCTCTCCCTTTCAGGTTCTTTATAATATTCTTTCCTTGCTTTCTTTATACCATGCAGTAATTTTCTTCTAAATTTAATTTAATGTAATACCAAATTTCTATGTTTAAGAAAATATTATGAGGTGTCATTTTAATAGTAGTAAAATTTAGCTTCAAGTGGTAACACTTTTTATATCTTATTTGTGTTTTGCTTGTAGAAATGACATTGAAGCATACTCGGTAGAGCTGAGAAATTTAGCATTGAAAATACTTGGTTTCCAGGCAAAAGCATTGGGGATGGATCCAGATGATATGAAAATATTTGAAGGAGGGTGGCAAACATTTAGGATGAACTATTATCCCCCATGTCCACAACCAGAGATTGCCATTGGCCTCAGCCCTCACTCCGATAGTGTTGCCATCTCCATTCTGCTTCAGATTAATGAAATGGAAGGTCTTCAGATTAAGAAAGAGGGAGCATGGCTTCCTATCAAACCCTTGCCTGATGCTTTTGTGGTGAACATAGGTGATATCTTGGAGGTAAAGTTTTCAGATAGAGCCTCCAATATCTATTTTCTAGATCAACAAACACAACAAATTAATTATTTCCATTTTCAGTAACTCCAACAACAAAGTATAGATGATAGGAAAGAGATTAGATTACTAGTGTCTTGTTATAGCAAATTTATCCTTTTTTAGGAATTGGTTTCGATTTTTGGCAGATAATAACGAATGGAATTTACCCTAGCATTGAGCATCGTGCAACAGTTAACTCGGAGAAAGAGAGGCTGTCCCTCGCCACATTTTACTGCCCCACACTGGATGCAGAAATCGGTCCAGCTCCAAGCCTTATCACTCCTCAAACTCCACCTAAATTCAAAACTGTGAGCAGCACCCACTACTATAAGGAGCTTTTTAAACGTAAGCTCGAGGGAAAATCATACCTCCATACCTTGAGATTTGAACATTAGCTGAGATTGCCAAAAATTACAACTTACAATTACTACAGTAAAAACGCCATCCCCCATGTATCTTTCTAGTGATATTAAATAAGACGGGCTTGAACCTAATGGTCAAAATGTTTATTGTCACAAGTGTGATATGATTTCGAATCGTGTTAATTGCATTGTTGTTAGGGCTTTGTTTCACCAAAAAAATAAAAATAAGTTTGGCTTAGCTAGTTCCCATGTAATTTGATCAAACGGTCAATTTATATTTATCATGTTTTTGATTTTTTTTTATTTGATTTGATTTTCACAGTGTTAAATTCTCGTAGGTTTGATTGTTCTTCGTAGATTTCTTCAATGTTGTAACAATCAAACTAAACTGGAAAGATAAACAATTTAGATTCAAATTTTTAGTTGACACCAATTTCAAATTTGATCATTAAAAAAATTCTACCCTACATTAAAAAACAATATTGAGCATATGAATATTATAAATTTCAAAATTGAGATAATAAAATAACAATATTGCAGTTACATACTATTGAAATATTTCAATCAAATCCTTCTTATGTAATTACCAGTCCATTGTAGGTTTTTTTTCTTTCTAAATTTTGATTGTCAACTAAATTAGTATTGAGGTGTAGATAAAGATGTTTTCGTTGAATCTCCAAGCCTATCTTTATATCGGGACCAAGTCTCATCACCATTCACAGAGGGGCGTGAGCAAAAAAAAGGAGACAAATATGAACTGAAAAATCTACAAGATTTCCACTCAATCAAAAAGATTGTTAAACCGAAAACCCTCGACATAGATCTGAACAATAATGCTCTTTTTCTGACACAGGTGTGTGCATGCAAATACGATCATCTCAACTTGTATTAAATACCACATAGCACACACACATATAGCACAAAAACATAAAACCGGTCCCCTTCATCTGATCATCTCAATGATGCAGTCAAAGAAACAATGCATTTTGTCCAAGTCAATAAAATCTTCATTTATACAAACATTGCCAAAATGAATATAAATACCAACACATTGTAACCTTTCTAGTATCTCAATATACATACAAGGCAAGAGAATGAACAATGCGAAAGAACCCATGATGTCTTTTTTCCCCATAACAAAGAATTGTGCAATGAAAAAAAAGCTATTCCTTCTCTCTCTCTCTTTTTTTTCTTTCTTCTTTCCCTTCTTCGGAGGAGTAAATTTTCTACTCATGTTTATAACTCAATAGACTTCACCAGCTGGATTACTCAATGGAAGTCTCTGGCGCTTCTCAACATAAGTTGATGGAAACCACCCTGCTTTGCCCTTGCATTCTCCTTCTGACCATCCAGTTGGACTTACCTGCATGAGCATACAGTGTTTTAAGAATCAGAGCAAGTAAATGAGAAATTCAACCCATCAATTTAAAAATAAAAAAATGAAAGCTAGAGCCAATTAAATGTAAGACGGAATGTGACAGCACAATATTTCATGTATATGGTGAATGAGTTGCAATCTATGCACTGCAGTTTAAAAGGCATCCAGCATTATTCTTCCATTTTGTAAGATTGAAAAATCAGCTTCAACTTATCTCTACAACTATAACCTAAGATAACTCCAGTCTCTCAAGCTAAATGCAACCTATATGCCACTTAGGTGTAAGACTAAGGAAAGGAAAATAGAATACCTTTCGCACAACAACAAAGTCACCTATTGACAAGCTCAGTTCCTTCTCAGATGAAGCAGAAAAAGGATACGTTGCCTGTGACAAGAAACTCAAAATATTAGTACTTCACATACCTGAAGGGAACCAAAGTGTAAGAAGAACCCCTTCGAATTAGAGAAGCTAACAAGTTAAGGCAATTACTTCATTCATTCTAATTTTAATGGCCAATAAAAAAAGTAAAAAGCAAGTCTAACAACTTAAGTTGATGTCTTTGACCATAATCAAACAATTCTCCATTTTATTTTTCTCTTTTGTCTCTAATCTCATGCTTTTATGAAATACAAGGTTTCTTAATGAACCTAGTATATAGAAGATTCTTCAAATTTCCAATATTACGTAAACTTACTTCAGCCAAGTAATACATAGTTTTTTCTGAGCCATTCTCAGGTACAATCACGGGAGGAGCAGATTCTTTGCGCTGTTTCTCAGAAACCATCTAACAAGTTCGACAGAAAGATATAAGTTCACATAATTCAAAAAAAAGGTGGCTTTACCAGAAACAAGGAAGCCAGGAAATAACCTCAGCTTCAATCTCATTAAGAATTGCAGCTACTCTTAAATGATAAGTCTTTTCCCCTTCAACCTACAAATGCATAGATCAAAATCTTGAATATCATCTATGAATTAAGATACGCTTCAAGTTGGAGACTGTATACACTGAAGCAATGCACATCTATACCATAGCTACAAGCCTCTGTAAAGTCAGTCTTTGCTGCTGTGCTTCAACAGCAGCCAATGCAGCAGAAGCTTCTTTACCCAGAACTGCCATATTTGCTTTCAGTTCCTGCATCTTTGCTTCAGCAGCATGCAACTTTGCAACATTTTCAGGAATTGGCGCTTCTCTTATTCTTGCCTGTCTTCTGGAAATATCTGCTGCCTGTTTGCTTATCATATTTAGTATCAGTTATGCATTTCCAAAGACAATCTTAAGAAATTTAAACTGTTGTTTAATATATAGAAAACTACTAGCGCAAGGGGTGCTTCTCTGTATGATCACTTACCAGTGCCTCAGCTTCCTGCCTCATTCGACTATAGCGTTGAGCAAGATGACGAGCATCTTCCAAAGGAGCACCAGCACTCATTGCTCTCAAGGGATCCAAAACCTTACGTATTTTAAAATAGAAGGGTCATGTTTCTAATCAGCACTAGTTATTCTCAATAAAATGTAACAAAAGCATGCAATAGGACAAAGGACATACAAATTCTTTGAATGCATACAAATATGTGGTCTGGTAACATTTAGCAAGGAATCCAACAAAAGCATCATACTCATTTTGGATTGAATGTGTTTACAAGTACATAACTAAAAACTTATTTTATGATGTGATGAAAAGAGTCTTTCGAAACACAACATCCGATAAATGTCAACCTGTTGGGATAACAACTTAATCAAATCTTCTTGCTCCTTCTCTACATGTTTACAACCATCACCATAAATAGCTGCAGCTTTGGCAAGAATATTTTCGTTGATGTTTTCACTGTTTTCAGTTCCATATCGGCAACATTCTTCAGAGAACTTGGTTCCTGATTATCATAAAGATTAAGAACCATAAAGATAAAGCTTTATCTTCACAATATATGTTATTTATTTCAATCGCACAAAATTCATGTCAGAACAACAAAATTAAAACGGTATGAATTAAACCTGCACCTGTTTCAATATGCTTATACCCGATGGCTGTAAATGCTTCTGCAGCTTTAATAACTTCTTTTTGGAAATCCTGAAAGGAAAGCAGTAAATTCATTAAACAAGCACTCCATGGATATTAAACTTGCAGTAAATATAAAAGAAAGTTTAGAGAAATTAGTTTTGATGAAAGTTAGGTAAATTGAGAAACTAAATATCAGAATATAGTACAGCCATTAGTAGCTCTCATAATAAATTTTGTTCCTCCAACCAGAGGCACCCACGGTGCAACTGTTACCTTTGTAATTTTATTTAGTTAAAATGACACCATAGGGATTTAACTTAAGTAGCTAACTGTAAACTCAAGTAGATAGGATGAACTAAAGTTACATACTGAAAATGGCTTCATTTGTGAAGATATTAATAACATGGATTCACAGAGAACAAAGCAATATGACATGATTATCAAATTAAGTGTCACAAATTTATGAAGGAAATGTTGTTTACCCTAGCTGAACGAGTGGACTTGTACAACTTGTCCAGTTGTTGATGCCTTTGCATCTCAATCTCGTCAATAACTACAACATCTGAGCTCTCATAACCAGTTCCACCGAATTGCTTTATTACAGCCTGCAAAAACAAATCTTTTAACTCAACAGGAGAAAGACATTAATCATCTCAAGAAAAATGCAACTAGCAAAATTAACATTAACATAAGAATAAAGGGTAACTTATCAGGACTCAATTCAATCAAAATTAGCCCAGTTAGAATAAGCTAGAAAGATATTGTTTTCGAGTAAATGATCCTAAAAAGGTAAACCAAATGAATGACATCTATGCCCATGTTTAAACCAAATGCAAAAACACTTGGAAAGATAAAAGCCAATCAAACAAAACTTGGAAGCACTTGAGATCTCACTGATTACTCAACTTTCAGGTAAAGGATGAAGCTTTGCAATAACAAAAGCTTCTGGAAACTCTGTATCTACTCTTTTCCCTATGTTAGAAAATGTAGGGCAATCTAATCGTAGGTACAGTTTTTTGAGAATATAGCAGAAAACAAACTCAAAGGACATGAAACTAGCTAACTTACCTAAAAAAGAATGATTCGACTTTGCTGATTATAAATTACAATTTAACATATAGAATTAACTCCACAATTAAATGTTTAATTCTTGAAACATATACATTAGACCCCCCAAACTTCTAGAAGTCAAAGTAATTAAACACATCTAATTCTGCAATCCAATACTAAATAAAATCTTTGCTTTCATTTTCAAAGATTTCCTCCATTATCCTGACAACCAAATCAACAGAACTCAATTCTCATTAAACCCAGGAAAATAAATTAAAAGAGAGAGAAAGAGAGAGGAGTGAAGGGTTGTGATGAAATTGCCTGCTGTTGCTTGGCAACTTGTTCTCTGAGCTTGCTGGCTTGCCTTCTAAAAGCATCCATTGCTGCCTCTTCTAGTTCTACCTCCTCTCAACACAACGAAACAGATTTACAAGAAAAGAGAAAGTACTAGTTTCTTGAAATCTGGATTTTATTATCGATTGATCGACTTAGCAGATCTGGCAGCTGGCTGGCTGGCTGGCTGGCTATGTTTGAGAGACCAAAGCCTTCGATTATTCACTGTCGTCTCGTAATTTATGTTTTTTCGGGTATGGGCTTCTTCATTTAGGATAGCTCTGAGCCAACCCATATTTCTTTGTCGGCCTTCCGCTCAGCTAAATTTGCTGGACTGGGCTTTTTCATTTCAACCCACTAAATTTTAAATAATCATTCAAATATTTATCATTTCATTGCAATCAATTCCTTAAAAGAAATAGTTAATATGTAATTTGCTCCTTAAACTTGTCAAAAAGTATTTAATTGATACTTAACTTTATTTTGTATCTAATTGGTACCTAAATTTATATTTTGTTACACATCTTGATCCCAATTTGTTAACAACGTTAATTTTTTAATGGTTAGCATGTAGTTTATGTAGAACCCTATTTTGGTAGATCCTATGCTCTGGCGAGTAAACTGAGATTAATTTGTGAGACGCAACCTATTCGCCCAATTGTTGTTTTGGTGTATAGATCGAGCGCATAGTAAATATTAGAATATTATGCAAAGATTGTTCTTATAATGTATTAAGTCGTAAAAAAGAAGAGATTGGTAAGAGTGTTGACTGTATGCCTAGTTCATTGAGTTACTACGCTAGTTACGTTGTAGATGATTTGGTTAGAAGTTACTTAGACAGATGAGCTAGAAATATAAAAATATTGGGTTTTCATAGTTGTAAACCATTTATAAAGGCAGTTCTTGAAGTTTGTGACACGTGTCAAGTTTCAATAGGGACTTAGGTTATATATATAGGCATTCAGGTTAAGAAAAGCGGGAGTTTTTCTTCCTTCTTCAAGAAGTATTTCTATCTAAATCTTAAGGAACCTAAAGTATTTCTTTCTCCCTCAAGCTAAGGTTGTAGATTTGGATCTCTGGCAGTGGTTACTCAATGTCAAGGTAAGTTTTATGGCTTTACATGTTATGTTCATGAAAGATTAGGTCTGTAAGAGTGCATGAATAGCAAGATGAAGAAGTAAGCTTTATATGAGGGTTATCTAGGTTTGAGATGATGGTAAAGGTTACGAATGAGTTTTAATGGTGTTCTTATGTTCTATAACCAGTGGTTGCTGCGGTTTCTTGTGGGATCTAAAGTTCAAGCCGCTATCTATGGTTGTCAGGTGAGCCTCTAAACTAACTCTGTGTTGGTACTGTTATACTATGATGTTTGCGGAAAAATTAAAAGGGTGTGTCGGTATCATGAAAGGTATAGTATGTAAGGTAAGAGATTATATAAGTGATTCCTAATGGATATCTATGTTGAATCTGTTGTTGTGGATAACGTGTATCTAGTACAAAGTCTAATGAGTTCAAACATATACTGAATGATGTGTGAGTAGGGTAGTAAGAAGCATGGTTATAATTGAATGTCTGAAATGTATGTATGAGGTGTATGTTATGTTGGTTGATTGTTAGTGGATTACGGGGATTTGCTTAGTTTGTTTCAATGCATGAAGTGTTTGCCAGTAAATCTGTTTTGAAACCGAGCTCCTGCATTTGTTACGGGCTCAAAGGTACATGTGACATAGATTTAGCCTAGATTGGTAATATGTTTTCGTTTTAAAGGTTTAGCCTGAACTGGTAACTTTACATGTATAACACCTTCTGCAAAGGAATTATAAATGAAGATTACCTAATGAGGTTCTTTGCGTGTCTCAAGACGATGATGTGCAAACCTCACATAACGTGAGTTTAGGCAAGTTCATATCGTAAACACATTAGAAAAGAATAACCTTTGTGGCGAATCACGAAAGAATAGGAAAGAATAGTCTTTGTCGTGAAATATGAAAGAATAATCTTTGTGGGGAAATATGAAAGAATAGCCTTTGTGACGAATCATGAAAGAATGACTTTTGTGACGCACTCCGAATGGATTGCCCTTGTGGCATGTTTTAATAGGTCTCTGAGTGAAAAGCTTTGAAAGATGTCTCTGTGGTGTACCGTGATAAGGCTTTCATGGTGTATCCCAATGAATTTTCCTAGTGGCAAGTTTTGTTTAACAACTGAGGGAATCAATGAAGTGAGACTTTACCTTTTAAAATAATTTAATTTGATCTATCAATTAAAAACATTTTAGTTCTCATTATTTCCATTTTAAAAATTTTCACTATAATTTTTATATCTAAATTCGTAATTGTTCATTCCAAAATATTATCTCTAAGATTCAAAGCAAAATTCTCTCCTATAATTAAAATATGGCTCACCAGTATACCTATCCATAGGCTGGATCGAGACCCCTCGAAAAGTGGAAGGGTTTGAATAAAAATATAGACTCGAAAAATGGCTTGAGCAAAAAAAAATAATATTCATTTAGAAAATGGGTCGAACCTCGGGTAAGCCTTTTTTGGCCCAAGCCAGGCCTGAATTTGCAAAAAGAAACTACTATTTTTTTTTTACTTTTTTTTACTATTTTGTTTCTATTTTCTTATTGTTTTCTCTCTATTTTGCTACTATTTCACTACTACATTGCTACCATTTTATTGTTATTTTTTTACTATTTTAAAGGTATTTGTTTGTTAAGTTGCATGTATCTTTGTGTTATTTAAGTATACCTATTTTTAAGGGATAAATCCCAAAACTATACATGAATTATGATTTAATGTGCAATTGTATACATGACTTTGATTTTGTGCAATTTTATACATGAATTTTTATTTGATCCAATTCTTGTAAATTATTAACATCATTTTGTGTTTATACATAAATAATTATATTTATCTAATATAAAAATAAATTTATGTATTTATTTCTTAAAATGTATATAATTAAATCATAATTAAAGTTTCAAGTATACATTTGAACAACAATTAGAGTTTCACGTATATAACCAAATTATAACTCATGTATACAATTACACATTAAATCAAAATTCATGTATAATTTTAAGATTTATCTCTTTTTTAATTTATTTTCAAGTTGTTGGAAAATATTTATTTTAATACATTATTTTTAAAAAATTATAAAATTATTTTTATACGAATAGATAGAGCCAGACTTAAATAAAATTTTATATCTATTTTCGGACCGAATCAAACCTTAAAAATGAACTTAATATTTTAATTGGAACAGATTTGACCCGAACCAAACCGAAACGAACCGAACCAAACCATAAATACCTTTACTCACCACTACTCTTAAAAGCTAAACTCATTAATATACCTCTCCTTTTGAACTTTAAGAAAACAGTCCCCCAAATGACGTTACCTTTTGAGCATAACGTGGAACTAAAAGTGGCCAGCGAGGGAATGAATATTCAATGCAGTAATGATTCTAGGATCTACAGGCTGACTTATTCTACCATACGAATGGGCATTTAGTATTGTTGAATACCAACTACTCACTGTCCACTCCCATCCCCATTCTTCCCATCATCATTCACATTTATTGTACCATTAATATGATTTTTTTTATCCAAAATATATAAAATCATGAGTTTGAAAAACAAAATTAATTGATGAAAATATATTGATATTAAAATCATAATTTATTAGCATTATTATGTGATAATAATAAAAGTAATGTTAATTGAATATCAATTAATATGATAGTATTTTAATATGTAATTAATTAAGTTTGGTCATATCAATTAAAAGTTCTACATAAAAAACAAAACAATATATTATTAATTAATTAATTTATAAATCTGTAAAATCATTGAATATAATTAGATAAATTAATAAATCTAAGTTTTTTAATTATATATATATATGATTTTATTTTAAATATGATAACACTTAATAATGGAAAATCAACTTTTTATAATTAATAAAAATTAATCATATTTTTTTAATATATTGATGTGATGATATGATAGTATTTGTTCATACTCTCTTTGACAAAGCACACACAGGTGCTTGAACTCGAGACTCCTAGAATGAATATTATCTTCTTTTCCACTAGAACCACTTGTTGGGTTCTATTTTTACTATCAATGCAATAGTTATTATTTTTTGTAACGACTAATTCCCTCGTCACAGGTACTCTCTAAAGAGATAAACGACTAACAATGAAATATACTCTATTCCCAAGAGCGAGACCGAACCCTTAACAACATGGTTAAATGATGAAATGAGCAAACATCACATCACACCTCATGACTAGATTTACTCTTTATACTTTTTAATTTGGTACCTCAATGTTTATAATGTCATTAGTTAGTCTAAATACTTTATTCCAATTAAAATATTGATGTGAATTTTAAGAATTATTAGCATCATTAAAATTCTATATTAAATTTAAGTTCATTATAGTGTTATTTTTTGTCACATGACTATCAAATGAGGATTTTTTTTTAATTTTAGAATGTCACACAAACTAATTTAACAAAAAAAATTTAACTGTGTTAATAATCATACCTAAATTTTTAAATTCAAAAAATAAAAAAACTAAATTCTTGAAAATTATAATAAGAAGTATAAAACTTGAAATATAATATAACTTTTAAATTTTAACTCTATAATTTAATCCAAAAATAATTAATTCAACCAGTAACGTGATGAGAAACCATGTTAATATTGATATAATAGTTAGCTTTAAACTCGTAACTATAAAGAATCTTTTAAATGTTTATTTCGTATATAAGTTTTTATTTCCCATTATTTAAGAAAATTAAATGATTTAAAGTACATTTAAAAGTATAAATAAATGCGTCTAAATAAATATTACTAATTTAAAAATATATTCTAAAAGTAAAAGAAAATTTCAGCAAAATTACACATTTTAATGTATAGTAGTCGGTTATTTGCAGATCCTTAAAAGGATTGGATTAATCATACTCAAAGGTTTAATTAAAAATTTGAAAGAATTTGAAAGAAAGAATTTGAATAAAAGTATTAGACTCGAAAAATAAATTTGAATAAAAAAATTACTCATTAATGAATCTAGCTCAAGTTCTAATATTCAAACATTTATTATCAAGTTTTTCATGTACTGTCAAACTTATAAGATATCTAAACATGATTGCATTTATCACAAGAAAATATGTCTCTTCATAATCAATGTCGGATTTTTGCGAAAATCCTTATGGTACAAGTCATGCCTTATATCTAATGAATTCATTTTTCTCATTTCATTTTCACATAATTACCCAGTTGTACCCCCCCCCCCCCCCCCACTGACTTTACATTTTTAGGTATTTAGATGATAGGTCCAAAAATCCAAGGGTGAGGTCAGAAAATATTTTTAGGGGAGTCGAAGTTAAATTGTAATTTTTACAATAATAAAAGTGTAATTTTAAAATGATTAAATTAAAATTTTATCATTTTAGGAGGACAAAGTGTATTTTTACCTTTACCTAAATGGAAAATTTTCTATTTTAGGGGGGTCAAAGCCCCTGTCAGTCCTCGTGGTTTCGCCCTGCAACAACCTAAAGTTTAACAAACGAAATTAATTATGCTTGCATTATATCTTTCCAATTTGACCAATCTTTTCTATCTCTACATCTCTCAATAGATGTAGGTTCAAGATCTTCATTTTTTATTACTATTTCAGCAACAATGTTATAAGCAAAATAATGTCAACAACTATATCTTTTTTATTCCATATTTTTCTGTAGTGACGTAACTTATTAATATCTCTTCATTATCATTATTTTAAGTACTTGAACCTTTTTTAGGGTTTTCTGATCAGTTATGTCTTTAACCTTTTCTTGGGCACTTACCTCTATAATATGACATTCTAGAGTATTTACTTCTTTCTTTTTACGAGAATTCTTATCTTTGAAATTGATTGATCTACCATGTTTCTGGCAGGGTTTACTTTAATTTGCACTAGCATATTGTCCTACAAGGACATCAATTCTTATTAGAGCATTTTCAACTAGTATATGAGATTTAGTAACTCTTTTTAGGCTAATAAATGCATATAATAGTTGATTTGCAATATTTTGCAAATGTGTTATCTTCTGAACTTCTGGTTCACATTGATTTGTTCGAAGTTCTAAATGAGATAATAATGATGTGTCTTATGCAATTTCCTTTACCAGTTGTTTTCTTTCTCCCCTTAAAGTTGGGAACATTGTTTCATCAAAATAACAATGAACAAACCGTGCTGTAAATAGATTTTCTATCATTAGTTCAAGATACTTAATTATAGAAGAGGATTTATACTCAACATATATTCCCAAACTCCTTTAAGGATCCATCTTTGTGTATTGTAGTAGAGCAATTTGAACATATACTGCACATGCAAAAATTCTAAAATAAGAAACATTTGACTCCTAATCAAAAGTCAATTGCAATGAGAAGAATTTATGATAACTTGTTGGTCTAATGCGTGCAAGTGCTGCAGCATGTAAAACAACATATTCTCATGCTGAAACAGAAAGCAATGTTCTCATAACTAATGGTCTAACAATTAACTAAAGGCTTTAATAAATGATTCGGCTAGACCACTTTGTGTATGAACAGGAGCAACAAGATGTTCAATAGATATTCCAATCGACATACAATAGTCATTGAAAGCATAAGACGTGAACTCACCAGCATTATCAAAATAAATTATCTTGATTGCATAATCTAAAAGTTGTGCCTTTAATTTAATTACTTATACAACTATTAGTGGATGTATATATTAAACACATATGTGACCATCTAGTAGATGTTTATATTAAAACCATAAAATATATAAATGGCTCACATGGTGGATGAATGAGCCCTCATATATCACCTTGAATATGTTCAAAAAATGTAAGGTATTCTATCCCAATCTTAACTAGTAATGCTTTAATAATTAATTTACCATTGAACAAGCAGCACATGAGAATTCCTTGAATTGAAGAATCAAAAGATTCTTCAATGGATGACCATATAAATTCTCAATTATTTTTCGCATCATTGATGATCCGGGATGACCTAACTGATCATGCCAAATAATAAATGTATTTGAATAAGTAAACTTTGGGTTTTTCTCATTCTTAATGTAACACCCCTTACCCGGTCCCGTCACCAGAACCGAGCCAGGGGACGTTACAACTATTTAGAAATCCCTATGAATTAATTTTTTAAAAATAAAATTTCATTTTATTTCCATTATTGAATTATTAGCTATACCCACCTATGCAAGATATTAGGAAAATATTATTCTTGCATTTAATTATCCATTTTATTGATGAAAGTATACTTCTACCGATACTTGTGAGATCAGGTACCGATAGAAGAAAAGACAATAAAGAACCTGAGAATCTTATAGAATTCTACTGGTAGTCTTTAATGATCTACTGATACAACTTTAATATCTACCGAAACATCTTAACCTTCTACCGATACTAAAAGTTCCAGTAAACAAAATAAATTTAACTTGGAACTTCCACCAATACTCTTAAATAAACTACTATAAAACTACTGATACTAATGGATCTTTTACCGACACCAAATAAGTCAGTAGCAAAAATACTATTTCCCTTTCATTTCTATTAACACTTCGACTAATTCTATCGATACCACATATTTTTCCAATAAAAGTTCTACCGGTACAAGTAGTAAACTACCGGAACAAGTTTAACAATTCACAATATAAACATTAGTAGGATAATTGACTCCAACAAGTTTCCTACATCAATAATTCAAGAACTAAACCATACATCCCCATAATTTTTACAAAATATAACAACATCCTAAGCTTATATTTTTCTTAAGTACAGGCCGACCCCAAATAAACAAAAACTCACGGTCGTTTGAGAACGGGATTTGTCTTCAGATGCTGAGACGTGAGTTTACCAAAACGTGTCTAGCCTGTGCATGTAATACAAACATACGCTTAGTACAATACAATGGTATACAAATAACCTAAACATATTAATCAATTATAACAAGTTGCAAAGATCAAATTTAATATCTATTCAGCCATACCAATATCATTTCTCATGTAACACTCTAGAATTTTAGGAATTAAAGTGAGATAATTACAAAATTTTAAGGGCCTATTGGGTAAAAATTCGTTAACTGAGGAAGTTGGACTTATATGTGATGAGTGTGAAAGTTCAGGGTCAATTTAAGAATCCTAGTATACTGTAGGGACCCCTGTGGAAATAAACCATTTGTTTGAGTTTTTAAACACCCTAAACCCACTTTTTGAAACTCTTCTTCTGTCATTTGCAAACCCATCTCTGTCGAAATCACAAACTTTCCCTTCCCTCTCGTTTGTGTTTTCCGATCAACCTCTATCCAAAGTTGAACCTTGGTCCATTGGTTACGTCGTCTCCATCTTTCTTATTCTTGAGATTGTGCGAGCAAACCTTTTCTCCAAAACTTACCATCGCCGGCGCCGTTCGTAGGTTCTAGACCAAGCCATTCAACCGTTTGTTCTTGGTGGCTCTTTCGTGGTTTCGTTAGATTTTGGTGTGGGTAAGTGTGAAAATCATGGTTGTGGTTTGTTTTGGCGTTGGTTGGTGTGTTGTTCTCGATGGTCAAATGTCGGTTACGGCTTTGGGGAGTTGTTGGTCCCGCCGGCGTGTAAAAGAGGGGTTTGGAAACCCTTTTTCTTTCTTAATGGTAATTGAGAAAGTGGACTAGGTTGTCTAAACCCAATTTCCAAGCCAAGGCAAGCCCAAGTTTTGGCCCAATCATAAACCCCAAAACTTTTTTTTAATCCATTAAACCCTTATTATCCATGTAAAACCCAATAACTTTTTAAACCCTTTAAAAACCATTAAGCCCAAACCCAATTGAACCAAACCCAAACCAAGTCAAACTGTTGACCGACTGTTGATCGTTGACTGTTGACCATTGACTTTGATCGTTGACCGTTGACTTTTTCTGAAAAACCTTGCTCTGTCATTTTTCGACGTCTTGAGTCCGATTCCACTGTTCGTTTTGCCAAATTCTAATCTGAAAGTCTCGTTTTGATAGTTTTATCTTAAATTGTGTACTTTAAGTTATTTTAGAGTTTTAATTTAGGGTTTACTAATATAAAATATTCATGTTTACGTGATCACGATTCCGAGGCGGATGATTTACCTCCACCTGTTCAACCTGTTTCTGCATCGTTTTTGAGAGCTACACGGTCTAATTTCGTTAGATCGGGAACTTGTACAGTGTGTGACGGACGACCTCCTCGTCGCTAAAGTTCTATTTGCTTAAGGTGTGTTTCTAACTGTAATATACCTTAATGTATGTGATGTGGTTGAGATTATGTGATTTCATGTTGTTTGAGGTATGTTGATATTGAGATGGTTGTGTTGTGATAAAAAATAATGCTATGATTGATTGAGCTATGAAAGTGTATGATGATAATGTTATGCATATATATATGTACCTTGAGCATGTGACGGGTAATTATTGTGATTATTCTACAGTGATTGTGATTCATGGGATATAATTGAGAATGAGATTGAGGCAAAAAATATATATATATGATAATCATGTGATCATACCATTGTGTGCTCATGGGGCGGGATCGTAAGGTGGAAGAAGTGGTTATCATCCCTTTTAAAGTTGATATTAAAACCACACTGCGATTGGTGAAGTTGGTTGGGAAAGGGTTTGGGGGAACCTTTTCACTGTGTTGGTATACTGGAGTATGGGTGCATTGCATTATGCTTATGTATGAAATATGATTTGTGGTTACCCTTTTGTGATTAAAATTGTTATGTTGTTTTTTTAAAAAAATATATTAGGTTATATGTACTTTAGAGACACACTAAATTTTATAGCTCATACCTCCACAGTTCTTTATAGGTAATCAGGAATTAGGTGACTTGATATCCGGAAGCTTAGTTATAAATTTATATTATTTTATTATTATTATTATTTTGATTTTGAATTATTAATATACTTTGTTAGTAATTATTCGTTTTGGGTTGTAAATACAACTTATTTTAGGACTTTTGATATTTTATTTTTGGGAGTTTAATTAACTTATTTTATTTTTAATTATAAATTTAACATTTTATATAAGTATATTTATGTTTATCTTTGGGAATGAATGTGAATGATTTTGGATTGTCGAGTTGAGTGTGAGTAAATTACTTAAATAATCTTCTAGATCCGGTCGTATCATTTGGGTCGGGTATAGGGGTTACATCTCATGCCATATTCACCAAAATGTTAATCATATTTCACAATTTCATTAATGACTGTATTTATCTAACATTAATATTCATAAATTATTTCATCTTTGTCACATAGAATAAGTTTCATTTCATGTTCACTTTATTTCCATCATTTACATTTCCATTAAACATACTTCATATGCATATTTTATATGCAACTTAATATTCCACATATATCTCATGGTATTTTCATTCCATTTATTCATATAATTCATCATTTCAATCCCCTATTAACAAGAATCGGACACTGACGGATACAGGGATCCAACCAACATACCGATTTGGCACCCAATACCTCATCCGAAGTAATAAAACGTGTTCAATGCTATAATAAAATTGACACTCAGTGCCACATCGGTTAAACCGAAGAAAATTGGCACTCGTACCTCATCGACTCGTGGTCGAAGTAACCCTTAACTGGTCCTATTCTATGGTATGCTATCTATATTCGACTTAGCCCGAATAGTTAATAGGGTAATCATATCACTTTAACCTCAATAATATATTTTTTCACATTCCATCTCCATTCACCACATTAATGTTTTAAAATTCAATGTAATAATCAACATATAGTTATTCACATCATCAACCAAATACAGACATCCAATTTCATATTTAATTACTTATAATTCAAATCAATTCATTTGGGTATAAAATTTCATACCTCAATTTTATTGTTTTGTTCAATTAATTTAAATGTATAACAATTATAACTAGTTCAGATTATAGAAATACCAACTGTAAATTTCGAGCTATTCATCGACGACCTTATCTTTGCTTTTCCTTTTTGAAGAGTCCAGGTCAACGTTAGTTACGGAAATAAACATACACGTATTCATTAACTTACAAACAATTTAACTCTAATTAAATTTAACTCTCTATTTTCTCATTCTTACCCTAATTTCTTAAATTTCTCAATTTAATCTACACTACTTGAACTAACGACCACTTTCATCCTTTATTCTCTTTTTTCCTCTAACCCGTGTCATGCATGTCTAAATAGCTCTAAAAGTTCCATTCACTCAACAATGGTAGCTTCCAATACATTTTATCATTGTGAAAAATATGATATGAGTTTGATAACTCAAGATACTATGATTCCAAAAACATAAAATTTTTGAGAAAAGGACTTAATTTTACTTACCAATTTTAGACTTAAACCAAAACCAACTTCAAGCTTCTTATTTCTCTTCTTCTTCTTCTGCCGAAGTTCTTGGCTTAAGGAAAGAGAAGATATTTTTTTCTCTTTCTTTCCCAGCCCATACCTATATCATCATTATATCGTATTTTCTTCTCTTATTTTATTTTATTTAATTAAACATAATTTAAAACAAAATTTTGAAGCCACAAATTGCCACCTAACCACACTAAGGTTCCAAGGGGGAATTTTGCCCCTTTGGTCCTTCAAATTTCATTTCATTACTAATCCTTTTATAAATTGCAATTTTTCCTCTTATGCAATTTAATCATCATACTCAATTAAAGCACTACATGCTTAAATTCACTAACTCAAAAATCACTTATTCTATAATTCATTTCCGTAAATATTTTTATTAAATATTTACAGATCCGATCTCCGAACATGAAGTCTAAAAATTACACTATTCCGATGACCCCAAATCCGGATTGTTACATTTAATCTCAATATGATATCCATTTCAACGGATATCTTTGAAACATAACAAATTTCTTCGGAACTTTGATGAAAGTGGTGCATCATTTATAATAAACATTGTCCCTTAGGTAATAATATCATAGCTTTTCTAAAGCCTTCGATTAATTTTGCACTACTAGATGTAGTGTTGACATTTTCATTACTTACTATTAAATGAGAAAAATATTTTGTATCTTTAAATATAATATGCATCGTAACACTGTTTAAAAGATCCATATTCTTCATTAAAATAAAACTCATAATAAGAGATATTGCAAACACTAAAAAATTATAACAAAACATACTAAAGTCACACAAACATGAATAACAAGAATTATAAAATCATTAAATAAATATAAAATCTTGTTATAAATTTTAAAATTCTTGATTTCTAACCTCAAAGAAATCCTTTACGTCAAGATGGGTCATATTTACAAAGTTTTTAAAACCATCATATTTGTGAGCAAAATTAGCCTCTACATTATCATTTCTGTAAGTTAAATTTGTTTCAACATTCTTTCCTTTCCTTTGAATGGAGGCTTGATAAAGTTTTACAAGATGTTCAGGCATACGATAAGTACGCGACCAATGTCCACTCGTATCATATCGGTGGCACAAATCTCCAATGCCTTTTGAAGGATTGCTTGGACCATCATCTTTCTCCTTTTATTTTTCATTTGATGGTCATAATAATTGTTAGCACCTTGATAACGATAATTATAGCATCCTTAACCATGTTCGTGGCCACGACCACGATCGTGATTTTTTTCATTTCTATAATTATTGTGTATTGTTGCATTCACTTTTGAGAATGAAGCAGAATCACGATTTCTTTCAATATTAAGACTTTCATGGTTTTTCAATAATAGCTCGTTATTTTGCTCAACTACCAAAAGGCGTGAGATTAATTTAGAGTATTTTTTAAAATCTTTTTCACGGTATTGCTGTCGCAAGAGCACATTAGATCTTGATAAATTGAGAAAGCTTTTTTTTTCCAATTAACTCCTCATCGATTATTTTCTCTCTGCATAATTTTAATTAAGAACTTATATTAATTAAATATTATGAAATTATACTCACTATTTTATAATCTTGCAACCTCAAGCGCATCTAATCGTAATGAACTTTTGGTAAAATTACCGTTTTTTTATGATCATATCTTTCTTTTAAACTATCTCACAACCTCAAGTACATTAAAATATAAAACATCACATAATTAATACAACCTTATATAAATTGGTTGGATAAAATTGCATACACACATTTAAACAACAATGTCATTAAGAATATTAGAGTAAATAGATATTTAGTTAGTAAATTTTTATAATTCAAAAATATTATTTATAAACTCTTTTACATTCAATGAAGTATAAGTAAATGAGCCTTCTTAATTGTTTCATTGAAACATCTAAGTTATTCTCATGTTTATTTTATCACTTTAATGAAAGTTTAATGGGATTATAGACATCCATTATTAGTGTATGTAAATCTCATGTAAATATTTTATATTAAAATTAGATAAAATTTTGATTGAAATAATTAAGTTAAAACTTTAAAAATCGTATGTTTTTTTTAATATATTGGTGTGATTGTATGGTAGTATCTCTTCATACTTTTTTAACCATTTAATAACGCACGCACATATTGCACACACAGATGCTCGAACTCGGATCTCCTAGGATGAACAACACTCTCTTTACCATTGGAACCACTCGTTAGATTAAAAAATTTCATTATAATATTATTTTACAAAAAATAAAATTATCCTCACAATATTTGATACTTTATAAAAATAAAAATTTAATTATTTTTAATTAAATTACTATCGAATTAATTCGCGACATAAAATTAATTAAATATTAAATTTAACGAATACTTTAGATTCTGTGGTAAAAGACAAAAGAAAAGCTATTTCCCTTTCTCTAGTTTGTTTTATTTATTTTACAAATCAAACAACTACACGAACCTTGAAATTCAAATTCAAATCCCTCCTCCCCTCTCTTTTAACTGTTTTTTTTTTAATTTTAATTTTTATTTTTTAATATACTTATTGAAACGAATTCAATAATTAATTTTTCGTATTTTGTAAGTCTATTAAAACGTGAATACTAACCACGAGTTATAATTATTTTTTATTTACTTTCCGGAAATATATAATCTAAAATGATTAATTTATCATTTGATACTTAAATTTAGTTTTAAGATTTTATTTGGTATTTAAATTTTTTATTCTATTTTCGTATTTGAGTTTTACTTTTATTTTTAATTTGATACTTAATTGAAAAGGAAAAAAATTAAAGTATTAAATTAAAAAATTTAAAATATCAAACTGAACATTAAAATCAAGTACAAATATTAAATTTTAAAAAAATTAAATATCAAATCAAATATTAAATTAAAATTAATGTATAATTTTAATATTTATATCTAATTTTGTCGGGAAAATGATTTGTCCCTAATTTATATTATATAAATTTTAATGAATTTGGTATTGGCATCAAGACATATCTGCTACCGACTAAATACTACCAATAGATAATCTGAAAGCCACGTGGCTTCCCTCATTTAAATCCCATCTTAATCAACACATAATATTTTGGTAAATCTCAAAATTCGTATTTACTTTCCATCGTTTTATCACATCAATCACACCAAACTATCATTCCTTGGCAAATCCCACACCACTCTTTCCAATATGCCCCATCTCTATTTATTTATTTATTTATTTTATGTATACTATCAAATAATAATAAAGTGAATAAAAATTATATTTAAATTTTCAGTTAAATAGTTTTGAATTGAATCTCATAATAATAATAATAATTATTATTATGTTAAATTAAAGTGAAAGAAAATTTAAGGGAAAGCATTACTTATCATTTTATTTGTATCCTTAAAGTTAATTAAAAAATGAAAAGAAAGTAATCTTAACAAATGTTTTTATTAAGGAACGGAAAAAAGAAATTATTCATCATAATATTTTTACAATTATTATTTTTAATAATATAAGTTAGGTTAAAGGTGAAAAGACAAAAAATATTTTATCTCTTAATTCTTTTTCTTTTATATCTTTCCTCAAATTGGAATAAATAAAAAGATACTTTTCTTTATTTAAATAAAAAAAGTCAATCAAAATATAGGTAGGATTCGGTGTTTTTTATATTATAATTTAATGAAATATGATTATTGAGAAAATTATTTTATAATTGAAAAATATTAATTAAAATCTCAAAAAAATAATATTATTACATTGGATTCATTAAGTATTTTTTAAAAATGTAATGGTAATTTATAAATTTACTTTTATTAAATAAAAATAATATTAATGTATTTAATTTTTATAATAAATATGAACATTCATAAATACTATATAAAATTAAATTTTCAATTAATGTACTAAAAAGAAAAGAGAGAAAAAGAGTAAAAAATAAATATAATATGTAAACAATTTACTATATAGATGATTAAATATGCACATAAAAATATAAAATCATGGAAAAAACATACTTGTGAAGAATTCATTGGAACAAGTAGGAAGGAGGCAATTGGTTTTTTATAAAAATAATACTGAAAAATTAATTAATTATAAAAATAGAGTTGAGAATAAATTAATTACAAAAAATAGAGTGTTTGTTACAGTAAGTTTGAGTGCCACTTGACATATTAACGATACCGATGAATTTTAAAAAAGTCTCATAAGAAAGAAAAGGTTGAATAAGTGAAAAAAAAATAAAATTAATTTGTGGTTTAAACATCAAACAATAACTTTTTCTCTGCGTTTAATGTCTTAATGTCGTTTTTTCTACATTTAATCTTAAAATCACGATTTTTTTTATTTAATCAATGGAGTGCCATCTAACAAATTGAGGGCACCGATTAAAAAATATTTTTTTTTCACTTTTTTAGCTTTTTTTATTACATTTTTTAAGTTTATTGGTATCGTTAATGTGTCAAGTATCACCCAAAATTAAGAGTGTAATGTGTTCCTCACCTTATTTTTATAATTAATTAATTTTTAAATTTTTTTTAAAAAAAGCTGAGGCAATAATTTTTTTAATGTTTAATTAATAGACTAATACTTTAAACCAATTTAAAACAAGGTTATTTTTATCTTTTACAATTTTTTTTTAACTTTTCAATCTACATAGGAATGTAATTTCGATACCTTTTATCATAAGAATCACGTTGTCATATTCATGAAAAAATAACTTTCAAGAATAAATTAAATTTTAAAGAAAGTAAATAAATTTTGACATACTAAACATAAAAATCACTTTTTAATTAATTAAATTTTTAAAAAATGACTAATTTCCACACATAAACGGCAAAGGTATGGGACATGAAAAGACTTTGACCCTTTGCTAAAATGAGTGAATTTCATATTTGATCCTTTCATAAAATAAATAATTTTTTTTAATAAACTTATTATAAGTTCTAACCATAATTATTTTTTTACATGATATCTAAAATTATTCACAATTTTTCTTTAACTCATAAATAAGAGGATGATGTATTTCAGCGCATTCGAACTCATATTCTCTTACATTAACAATAATAATTATATCAATCGAACTAAAATTCAATAATCATAAAATAAATAATTTAGTTGAAGCGTTTATTACATAAAAGTTTTTAATTTTATTCTTGTCCTATCCCTATTCGGAATGTCTATAAACCGCTAAATATAAGAAAGAATATATTTAGACAATATTTTGCATTTAACATATATTATTTTTATTTCTCCAAGTGTTAAACATACCATAGACAAAAAAGTATGTGGCTATAAATGAAAAAACTAAATGATGCCAAAAATTAAAACAAGAGCCACGCCATAAATATAAAAAGGCCATCCATTCTCAATGTGAATTCAAACAGATTCAGGCAAAAGGAGCGGTTTTTTTTTTTTTTAAGGGGATTGAATATCCCTTTGGCCTTTTCTACTCATTTCTCAATGTACAGTCACTAAATATTACCCACTTCTACTACGGTCTTTTCTTGTGTTTTGCCAATACAGCTAGGTTTTCCTTTACCAGTGACTGACTAGTAGTGGGCAGTAGCCAAATAAGCAAGTAGAGAGGAGGCTGAAGGGGACAGACACCCCACACAAGATTTTGTACAAAGGGAGGAAGGGAGTCAATCATGCCATCAGGTGCTAAGAAGAGAAAAGCTGCCAAGAAAAAGAAAGAGCAAGCAGCCAACAACATCAATCCTTCGACTAACAACAACCCACTTGGTACTTTGCTTTTTTCTTTTAATTTCTGTTTTGGGTTTTTGTTTTTTGATGGGTTTTATTTATTTTTAATTGAATCGTACTTGGTTTTGTATATGCATGTGTCATTCAGTTCTTTATTTAATTTGTTGGAGTTCAATAGTTAAACAAATCAGCTTGGTATGTAATGTTAATTTCTAGTTCCTGCCCTTAATTAATTTATGTGGTTGCTTTTCAAAGGGTTGTCCTCCTTTAATCACTGACTGTTTATTTTGTTTTAGGGTCTTGTGGTGATTTTAAGCGTGTCCTGTATTTTACTTAATTTTTTACCAGAATCCTTGTTATTGGAAGAACTTGTCTATACATTTCAAGTGATAGTGCATTTCCTTTTTAATATTTGACTGTTTTGGTCCTGTTTAGAGGGGATTGGTGAATTTGTTGTTTGCATATTGGTTTGGAATTGTTATTGTGTTTATCCAATGGTACTAGGAAATGATGATCCGAGAAGCCAAGATGAAAGGGACAGTGATGGCGGTGATGCTGGTTCCCATGCATCTCATGATGACCACAATCACCAGCATTCATTCAGTCTGGGGGGAGATGAAGAGAGAAGATCACAATCAGATGTAACTGAGGAGAAATCTGTGGAAGAAGCCGCTAAAGATGCAAAGAGCTCCGAGAGATCGGAATTGGATGATGCTGATGTTAAAATTGAAAAAGGGTGGGAACCAAACAAGGATCTTGAGAGCACACATGTTTCAATTCAGCATGTTGATCATGATAAGAGCTCTAGTAGCAGCAGCAACAGTAGTTCAGATGACGAATCTCAAACCTTTGAGAAGAAGTCAAATGAAGAAACCTGTAAGCTTGGTTCTGATGCGGTCTCATATAGTACCGAGGATAAGGCAGCTACTGTTTTGTCTGAAGAAGTTCTGAAGGTTGCTGAAAATAACACACTTGAGAATGTTGATAGTAATTCTGCAGTGGAGACTGTTGCTGTTGACAATTTGGTAAAGAACATGTCATCTGTGCCAGAGGAGGTGGAAATTTCTGCAAAGAATTCAGTACCTGATGTAGTTGAATCAGGGTTGAAGGAAAATGAAGAGAAATTATTGCCTTCATCAAATGGGGTTTCTGGGGTTGAATTGGAAGGAGTTGAAGGAAAAAATTCCCCATCCTCTGGTATTCCTACTGCTGAAACTAGCAATGTTGCTAAAAAAAACCATGCATCTGGACCCCATGGTTATCCTGAAAAGCAGGTATATCTTCTTCCTATTCTTTTCTACAATTGTGAGTTTGAATATTCCTTATTTAATTTGACTGTATATTTGCTGCATTGGTTGGCAGCCTCTTGTTGCTCCTACTCCACCACCAGTGCAAAGAACCTCATGGTTAAGTTGCTGCGGATTGTTTGAAGTTTTTACTGGTTCTGGGAGTTAAATTGAAGGTTCGGGTTATCCATAAAGTTAAAAGATCTATTTTATACTTTCCTTTATAGTTTGCAGTACTGGTAATTGAGATATACTAAGCAGCTCATATCGTTTGTGCATGTGTGGGTGTACGAGAATGCTAGGACTATGAAACTTGAACTTGAGATCTGGAACTTGTCATTTGATTGTTTTATCAGTTCTCTGGTATTCTTTTTCCAATCTGCAATGGCCTTGCTTTTAACCTCGTTATCATTTTCTTTCTTTACGGATTCATTTCTTAAAGCCTACAACTATTCATGAATAATTCCTGGTTGATCCAGATAGCTTGATGAATGATGAGAAGGATGAAAGGCCTTATGGTAGTCTGTTTAATTGTCTCTCTGGTTAATCGTGTTGTGTAGTACACTGTTTTCCCATTAATATTTTCATTTTCATATCATCTAGAGAACTTTTTAAAAGTTTAATTTCATGTAATGTTGGAGGCTATATGTAAGTCGATTTTCTTCCTCGTTGGACTAAGAGAGTCATGTGGCAATGGCAATTGTGGCATCCTCTTACTGAGTGAACCCCTTATATTTATTGTCTTTGGAATAGTTGGTTTGGTTAAATTGGTGATCAGTTAGCCAGAGTATCAGGGGGCTTAAAATTTTCAACTGAGATGGCACCGGATTTTATAATATTAGTTAGTTTGTCTTTGATTTTTGTTTTGCATTTTCAGCTCCCCCTGTTTATACATATGTTAGTTGAAAGTCCCAAGTTCTGACCAATTTTTCATGAAGTATTCATGTCCAATACATATATGGGCAATGTGGACTATGACCCTCCAATAACTCTTCAAATACATGAAAAAAATATAAAAATTAAACGTATTTTTGTTGGATGCATACCATATCCAACGCTCACTCTCTAATCCAAGGACATAGCTTTTGGGGACAGTCTTCTAATTTCTTGTGTCTTGTTGAGTGTTTTTCTCTGTCTCTCTTAAGTGGTGGTGTTATGTATATTTATATGATATGGGTAATGTTCATTGATATGACATGTTAAGTAGGTTTCGTGCATATAGACACGTATTCTACTCTAGACTTAACATGTGTTCACACGGTTCTATGCACGTGTAACTTGCGAGCTTGGTCCATGAGCTCAGCCTGCAAGCTTGGTATGTGAGCTCATTAAAATCCGGCCCAAACCCATTCAGGTTTTAGGCTGGTGATGGTAATTATCTAAACATGTCTAATTATTTGTTGGTTTTTCTTTCACCACTTTAATTAGTGTGCAACTATGTAGCTAGCTGTTTTCTGTGAAAAATACCCTGATCAATATTATTTTGTGGTGCCCAATACTGATCTCTTGTGCCATTTTGGACATAAACATATGTCACTCAAAAATAATGAACAGACCTAGGTAGGAAAACAGCTCCAGGGTTTTGTAGTAGTGATAATGCTGATGCTGATAGTAGCTGCTAGCTGGTCGTACGTAAATCTATGTTGTATGTAGTTCTTGTCTTGGGTTGGCTTGATTGTGGTAATTTCCTTAAAATATGCTACAAGGTTCTTTTTGGCCATTTGTTTAGAGGGGAGGGAGAAGGGATTGTCTAGGGTTAAAATCATGGCAAGTCTTTTGTCACTATAGTGGCTTAGTTGATTATGCTACAAGGTCTTTGAGAGTAATTTCAACAAAATTCATAGTAAACAGACTTGAGCTGAACCCTATTACAATAATAGATCTAGGATTATTTCACTTTTGAGTCCAGTTCAATGTATTGTTAATCTAGATAACTGCATTTATGTTTTTATCTTCGCAATCAATTCGGCTTTGATAGGCAAGACAAAAATCTCTCTAATTGGAATTATAGACATAATAGTTCTAATACAAGTCACTTGCTGATTAGGAGTACATTAACTATTTAGATTATTGTCTTGCATTCCAAAACATTCTTTCTTATGGAACTTAATATTAGATAAATTTTAGATAATCAATGAGTTAATATTTAATTAAAATTATTTGTTTTCCATGCAAAATTTTATTAATTCAAACAATTCGAAACATTATAGTAATTTATAGCAAAATTACTATATCAGTGTACATTATTACCTAACATTGTAAGATAGGTTATGCTCAAGTCTCTGTACATTTGGAGTTTAGTTTTTTACCTTTTACTTTTAAAAATTTAGATTTAGTCTCTTAATCATTCAGATCTTAAAGATATGGTTAAATTGTTGATATTGTTTTCAGTTAAATTTGTTGGTGTAATAATTTGTGAAATAAAAGAAAAGATTCATTTGACAGCTATGTAATAGAAAAATAACACACTAATGAATCTAAATAACAAAAATTTTTAATAATGTTAATAATTGGAAAATATTTTTTTTGTATAATCTCATTATAAATTTTGATTATATTTGGGTTTTTTTACACAATGCTTAGAATTACTCTTAGTTCTTTCCCAACTTATAAATAAGAAAATAATGCACTTCAACACACCTAAACTCACGCTTTTAGAATGTTGAATGTTTGATAATTTTAGCTCCATTACCCTCGTAAATAACCCCCAAAAAATAGAAATAAAAGTATTTAGGGAGGGTGGAGATATTGGATGAGAGTGTAATTAATTTTTTGTGATTATAATGAATTTTTATAGATTATATTTGATGGTATAAATTGTAATCATATGATTACATAATTTTAAATTAAAAAATATTAATTATTATAAGAAATATAATAACACCTTAAAAAATTTTTTGAATAAGTAAAAATTTGAAATCAAATAATCATATATAATCGATTAATTCAAGAACTTATTTGACAATATAATTACTAATGAAATTAACAAAAAAAAATAAAAAATATTTAATTTTAATTAATTATTCTTGATTATTCTACCGTTGAGTTATTTATTCTCTAACATTAAAGACTATAAAACACTTTCTTTTGTCTTTTTTTCTATATATAAAACAATGTTTGAATTTTAGTTTTGGTTCTTATGCTTAACTTTGTAACTTTAATGTTTTATATTTTACTTTTAGATATAATTTGGTATCTTAATTTTATAGTGTTAGGGTAAAAAATTATATTGCTAATCACTCAATTATTAATAAATTTAATTTTTTATTATTTAATTATGAAAAGTATAAAATGATCATTCAATTAATCGACTGTTTTTTTTGGGCAATAGCCTTTAAATGTTTAACAAATAGATGACATGATAGCTTTTAAGTTCTGCATAATAACAAATTTAATCTTCGATATTTGTATATTTATTAATTTAGTTTTAATTTTAAAAATTTAACTATCAATATTTACATATTATCTAAATTTATCCTATTTTTACATAAAAATATAATTCAATATACTGTGTAAATTGGAAATAAAAAATAAATATGTATTTCTTAAGAAATTGAACGGGTAACAAGGCTCTTTGAATTCGCCAAAGATGGTAATAATGACGATATTAACAAGAACAAGTAGTGAAATGATGTGGCTGAAGCATGAACCTTATAAAATCAGTGAAGAATGAATCAACAAAAACCAAGTCACCTCAACCGTTAGCGTTCAATCCAATGTACAAAATCGAAGTATCAAGAGAAAAAAATAGTGAAAATTATGATTTTGGATTTTAGGATGTTTTTATTTTAATATATTTTCGATTAAGTTTAACTAATAATTTTTTTTTAGATTTTTAGGTGGAAGGGTTGCAAAGAAAAGTAAAATTACTAAAAGATTAAATTACACAATGAATAAACGTGTTGGGTTTCTTTTAGAATTATGACCAAATTATCATAATGTATTTGAGGATTAAAGTTATTATTATGTCAAATTTAAAAGTTATCATGTCATCTCTTTGTTAGCCATTTAAGGTTGGAAATAAAAAAAAAAAACTAAATTAAATAGTTCGATGACCATTTTCTAACTTTTTATTGTTGGGTGATCAAAAAAAAAACTTACTAATAGTTGGGTGATTACTAGTATAGTTTACTTATAATTTATCAGTTACTTTAAATACTTTGTTTTGATTAAAATATTTACATGGATTATTAAAAAATGTATACACTGTTAAAATTCTCTATTACATGGCTATTAAGTATTTTTTAAATTTCAATATGTAATACTAGAGAATTTAACAAAAAAATTTAACGGTGTTTAGAACTATACCTGAATTTTTAATTCTAGAAACGTAAAGAAACTAAATTCTTGAAAATGAAAAGTTTAGATATTAAATTTCAAATTTATGAAGAGTATAGGGACTTGAAATTTATTTTGATCTTCAAATTTTAAACTTATAATTTGGTCCAAAAAAATAATTAACAGAACGTGAAGCATCTCAAATAGGAATTGTCTTTATATGATTTCCAACGAGATTAGAAAATAAGGAGATCGGAAGGAATCCAACGAAATGCTTTAAACGAAATGGGGTTCCCTCGAGAATGAACTCGGGGAAGGTAGAGTAGAAATTAATATGATAAAAAATTCTGATTCTGATATGGTCATCAAAACAAGATGAGCGAAAACGCTCAATAAAAAAAATCTTTTTTTTTCTTCCCCAACCGGATTCGATTCTTTTATTTATTTTTTCTTACGACATAGATCGAGCATCAATCTAGTTTATAATAAATACTATATAATTTAGTTAACTATATAGTATTTAACAAGACTAATAAAATAACATATAATTATATTTTAAAATATAAAATATAAGTCCTGAAATATTAAAATATTATCATTTTTGTATAAGAATAACTTTTAAATTTAAATTTTATAGGAGCACTTTGGAAAGCTAGAGTAATTGTTTTTAGTGTATTTGCATTATTATTTCAACTCTCGCATTCCTTTAATAATTGGAGAGTGTAATTAAACTATTTTAATTACATCTAATTTAGTAAAATTAATTATTTGTAATAATAATTACAAATGGTTACATCCAAATTCGATTTTTTAAGATATAAAATTGAAAATCAAACCAAAGTGTATTAATTTAATTTTTAATTTTTTTAAATGATTAAAGGTGAGAAAGGATTATATGAAATATATTGTCTCTTTCTAATAATTTGATGAATTTTATCTTAAATTTCAAGATTTTCATTTGAATTTAATTTTTTTATAATGAAAAAAATTAAAATTTAAGATAAAAATACTGATATAATATTAATCTATTAAAAAAATACAGATGATGTGGGATCCGTGTTTAAAACAAACCTTTTCCGGTTAGAGGTAAGCTATGCTCCCTTGTATTACCTTTTTTACGACTAATTTTCTGTATATTCATCCATACAACTTACATGTGAAAATTATTTATAATGAAATTAATAAATAGAAAAGTAGCAATCAAATATTAACAAATCTTTTTGAGAAATTGTTTGGTGTTTCGATCAAACAAGAACCTCTTTTTATTGTATATTGATATAAAATCCAATATTGAATGAAACCAATAACACCACAACCAGAAGCAGCAAAACGATAACACAAAGCTAAAACTCCTCGATCATAAAACATGAATTCAAGCACCGCCATGGATTGCTGCTATGTACACAAGTTGTGTTACTGTAAGTATGATTAAAAAGGCCTCCATCGTCCTCTGCAAATCAACACATTTCTTACGTTAAACCAACAATAATTACAATTTCATTGACGAGTTTAGTTGTATTGAATGAAAGCTGAATTTTCTTTCTTACCAAACGAGCATTCCTGATTTCAAGCTCAATCTCTTTGCAGGCAAATCTGTGAAAAGTACATGTTCTTGTTAGTTTAGAAACTAAGCATTTTAAATGTAAAGATGCAAGAGTTAGAAGCTGACCCCATGGCTAGTAGAGTAAAGGTCCAAGCAACGCCTGCAATCGAAGCTGCTGATGGCAAGCTACTGGCATTCCATGAACGGATATGGTTGAAACCGGCTATCGCTGATGCTACACCGACAACTCCGGCTAGCATAGCGAATGTCACAAAGAATCCGGTGGCAGCATTTCCCATGGGGAAGTAGATGGGTGAGAAATGTGCTGGAAGCTTGAATCCGGGTCCTGCAAGTTTCAACCCAGCTTAAGTAATTGAAAACAGTTTGATATGAAGAAAAGACAGAAGGAAGGTGGCTTACCAATGATGAAGCCATAGTCAATGGCTCTATTCATGGCCCATGCACCAATGCCTAATACAATGACATACATGCAGAAATTAAGGAACAAAAGCAATGCAGCAACAGGTTTCATTTGATTGTTGGCCATCGCAATGCCTCCTACAAGCTGATGATCTGGAGATGAAAAGTTGTATAAAGAAGAAAGATCAATCACTGGTACATGTGATTCTGCATTTTGGAGGCTGCTATATATACGACATCAAATGAAGGGTTTTGGTTCCTTTCTTGCTAAGTCTGCTGGTGTCCGTAGAGTTGTAAAGAGCATGCTTCATGTTCAAGGCATGCCTGGAAAAAAACAAAACCAGATTCTAGTCTGGTTTCTTCTAAATTTCAGCTATTCTTTTGAAAAGGGTACATTAATTGTTGAAATAAGGATTGGACAGTCAGTTGATCCTAGGAGGAAAAGTCATATTCTTTACATTCTTTGCCAGTAGATGCATGTTTCATCAGGACCCATTTCTGCCACATGGAAAGTCAGTATCTTCTCTGCCTGTACGCTTGAGGAAAAGCAGACAAATCTAACCATAATGTTTAAAAAATAATTTAATATATTTGGGTTTTTTTTTTTCAGTTCTTTAAGATTAATGAGTTATATTCTTCAAACAGAATAAAATTAAAATTAAAATTCCATAAAGATTAATGTGCCAAATCCATTTCCTAAAAAGCTGTCTCAAACTCAGCTGTAATTAGATCCAAAGCTTTTTGCCAAGAAGCTTAAGCATAAAACCACCCTATAATTAGCCACCAAAGAGCTATCAAGAGTTTGAGTTTGGCGTCTCTAAACAAAGACAAAACTGATTAAGGAACGGATCAATAACATTATCCACGACAGTCTCCGTAACTTTTGCAGGTGAAGTACAAAAGAAAATGGGTGATGTTCATTGACATGTATAAATAATGAAATAGAAAATGTAGAGAAATCGAATATAAGGTTTACATGAAAAATCTTCAATTAAGAAGATAAAAAGTTTTAACTTTTTAACTAAATGAGTAAACAAATAAGAATAGGATATGGAGAAAATAAACTTAAAACCACCCAAATCCTCGTAGAGTTGTCTTAGAAAAAGTATAAAATTCTCTCCATAATTATCAAAAAATTCTCACCAAATCCAAACCCTTGTAGAGTATGAATAATATTTAAATTTTAAAATTATTATTGTTAAAATTTATTATAAAAATCAAAATGTAATATTGAATAATTTATTATTTTATTAAATATAAATGTTTGATAATATTAAACATTATAATATTTAATATTAATATATTAATATTTTTAAACATTTCAAAAATTAAAATTAAAAATTTATTATTAATTTAAGTTAATTTTTGTATAAAAATAAAATACATCATAAAGAGTTTTTCTTTCCAGAAAATAATTACTCTTTGTAAAAGAGAGAATTATTTTTCATTGACTTGTAAATTTTTTCGTTGATAAATTATTTTCTATTAAATAAATTACTTTTCATGAAATAAACATAAAAAAATAAAAATATTTTCCGTAAATCATGAAAAAGCACCCTTAATTTATTATATTATATTTAGTAGTATAAATTATAATTATACAACTACTTAAAAATAATAAAAATAATTGAAAAAAAAAACAAGTTTTCAAATCATCATGACTATTTACCTATATAATTCCTCAATTCTCAATTATGGTTCACTTACATTCTTTACTAATATAATAATCATCCAAATATACTATACGTACATGTATAATCACAATCAATTACGTCAAAATTCAACTACTGTGTTTTTTCAAACATAAAACTTTTGTGATTTACAGAACTATGAACTCCTCTTAACTTCCAAAATCTTAAAAATATTTATTTAAAAGGTTGAATTTAATAATTAAAGTATGCTATATTATCCAATGATTTTTTAGTTTTTTATTTAAAAAATCAATAAAATTATGTATGATGAGATTTTAACCCATATAAATTACATTTATAAAACTTTTAATTTATCACTCAAAAAATGCTTTACTTTAATATTTTTATACATTTTAATTTTATTATGCATATTTTATTACCTCCATCAATTGTATATATCTATACTATTATTTAAGCTTCGACTGAATTAGTGTCACAAGTCAATCGAGCACCAACTCAATTAGGAAAATTATAGAAAGAATCTTTCCTAATTAAAATAGGTTATTATTCGAGGGTATTCTAATTTTTTTATCTTTTAAAAAACCAATAAAAAATATGTCCTTATCTTAATAAATCAATTAATATTAATTTAAGGGTATCTTATCTTTTAAAATAAAATTTAGAAAAATAACTCATGCTTGCCGATAACTTTGATGTCCCAAGCTTTTGATATAACAATATTTAAGATAAAATTTATATGTATTATATGTCCTAAATCATTTGATGAAAATATGATTGAAAATTTTATCAAACTTTTTCAAAGACTTACAAAATACTCAAAAATATGTTTTAAATGTGTTTTAATTTATCTAAATGTTTTAAAGTCAATCCAAAATATTTTAAGTGTTTTTTTTAGGAAAAAAAGTTTTAAATGTTTTAAACTCATTTTATACAATAAAAACCTCAAATTCTTCATTTTCTCTCGTGCATATCTCTTAAGTGCTTATTATTAGATTTTTCATTATTCTCATTTCAATTCTTTAAGAGAGAGGGCATAACACTTGTAAACACAAACCTTTGAAAGGTCTTCACTGTTTACATTTTTCTTTGTATTGCAAAAGTTACTTAAGGTTTTTGAGGTATAAAATCTTAAGTGATTTGTAAAGGGTTATAGTTTAGCCTTGTATAAACTTGGGTTCTAGTTTAACCATAAAAAATTATAAGGAAAGTTTTATCTCATCCTTGTGAAAAATATAGAGATTGTAAATGTTATACCTTCTCTTTGAAAGGCAATAATTTTAAGTATAGTGAATTGATAAATCCTTGGCTGAGGTATATCAAGATAGTGGAGGTAGACAATTGAGGTTGATCCACTATAAATCGAATTGTCCAAGTTTTTCTTTCCTTCCCCCATTATTTAATAAAGTTTGCAAAGATTTTTAAAATACCAATTCATCCTCTTGGTACTTTCAAGCTTAACACTTATGATAGAATTTGAACCCCAAACACAAAATATACACTCTCCTAACTTTCTCATTGCAACTAAAGTAACATTTGGTTATTATGTAAATTTTTAATAAATATATTACATAATTATTTTCACGCTTATCGTGGATATGCCATAGTCTTATTGATAATGTTATCAATTGAGTTAGTGACACAAATTAACTTGATATCAAGTCAAGAAAAACGAAAATACTATGATAAACAATTGGAATTCATTTAATATTCTTAATACGATGTATTTATCAGTTTAAAAAACTTTTTTTTCTCACAATTCAAAATATTTTCTTATTTTAATTTCGTACATATTGTATTTGCATTATTATTATTAATTTCGAATATTACATTTTATTATTTATTGTATGTTATTTATAAACACATTTTTATATTTTTTTAGTATAATGTTTATAATTACTCATAGCCTTCTTCTAAAACCTACGTCCTATTATATTGGTAACAATATCCATGCCAATCAAATTAAGACTCAATCAATAAACACATTTTTTATATTTTAAATTTATGATTTTTACATATGATAAAATTTCTAAGTTTTTTTGAGGAAAAAAATACAACAGGAAGCTAAATCAATTTGTCAAAAACACTAGAAGCTAAATTAATTAAAACAAGTAAAAACCAATTTTAAACAAACAAGTAGTTACAGCTGTAAAAGGTGAGTGTAAATCACGCGTCAAAAACGTGACTAGCAAAAAATTAGAGTTAATATACCATTTGGTACTTGAGTTTGATTTTAAAGTTCAATTTGACACTTAAGTTTTTGTCTTAATCAAGTATCTAAGTTTGACTTCAAGGTTCAGTTTGATATCCAGATCAAACAATATTATGTGACTCAATGAACTTTTTGCACGTGTTCTCTAGAGAAAAAACATAAGTACTTAACTAGGACAGAGAAAAAAACTCAAGTACCAAATTGAACGATGAAGTTAAACTCAAGCATCAAATTGGAATAAAAGTCTCAAGTATCAAATTGAAAAAGATTCAGGTACTAGAGTGAAAATTAAACCCAAAATTAAGCACCAAATTGGAAAGAAAACTTAGATACCAAATTGAACATTGAAACCAAACTTAGGTGTCAAATGGTATTTTAACCCAAAAATATCAAATTCCATTTCCTCCACAGTTTCCTCCCAAAAGTTCTCTTTCTTTCAACGAAGCTGCACGTGTCGAAGAGTCGGTCCCATTTTCATACGCGGCAAAGTTCTATTAGTCCAAACTCCCCATAATGATTGGATCACAGCCGTCTGATCATCCAAAAGAAGCCGACATTTGCCCCCTCCAGCCTTTGTCTTGACCGTTCGTGGAAGTTCAAAAAAAGAACACACTTTGATATATCAAAAAAAAAAAAAAAAAGAAAGAAAGAAACACATACACAAGTCTTTCTTCAGCAAAAGGGAGAAGGAAAAGAAGAAAAAAAAGTCTTCTTTTTTCCCCGAAACAGGTACTTCTATTTTCATGCTATAGAAATTTCACTATTTCACTATTATTTTTTTGGTAAATTTTCTTTTCAGCTCGACTTTCTACGTTTAGGGTTTAATATGCAGAAGGGATTTTGTTTTTGGGTATTTTTTAGTCTTCTTTGGTATTTTTTGCTTTGTAATTAAGCTATGCTGATGAGGTTTTATTGTGTTTTATGTGGTTAAAAGACTTGGGTTGACTTCAATTTTGGTGGATTACTTGAAGGATTTGTTTTGTTTTAGGATGGTCTCTTTATGAAGAGTTTTTCTTACCTTTCTCTTTTATCTTCTAAATTTCCTTTCGTATGAAAAGTTGTCTCTTGAACAGAAATCAAGATCTAATATTCAGAATTGTGGTATTCAGTGTTATTCTGAATTGATTGTCTTAACATTTCTTTAGTTGTTCTAGTAAAAGAGTAATCGACTTTGACTTTTAATTCTCATCTTCTTCTTTGGTTTTATATTTTCTATACGTGTCTCACTGCTCACAAATTCTGTTGCTTGAATATTCTTTCTTTTATATGTCAGTCTCTTTTGTTTTGTTAACTCTCTATGCTGTCTGTTTTAATAGCTTCGCTTCTTACCTTGACTATTCATCTGGCACAGCTTCTGCTGGTGATTTGATTATCTGGAGGGGTTTTTTCCCCCACTGATGTTTCGGAATCGAGATTTCGATATATATAACTGTTGTAGATCAAATGCCATCTCTAAGAATGAAGACCAAATCAAGCACGGTTTCTTTAAGAGACAAAAATAGTCTCCGCGTGTGTCAGAGGTCTAGCATGATTTGCAAAAGGTCATGCTGTCATGTCAGGGTTTCCCAGCAGGGAGCTGAATTCAGCACATGTATTCAGAATTCTCATGATGGTAAGCAACTACATTGAACAACACCTATATTTCTCTAATGCTAATTTTAGAGTTACAGGAGCTTCTTGGACTGTCCTATTATCAAGATTCACAAATTCTTTGCCGTTTGCTTGTGTCTTGACATTATGTGCTCTCTATAGATTTGAGTGCATTAAAATTATCAATTTCAAAATATGAGCCACTAGGATTGAAATATTAATTTATCTACTAAAATCGTTGCAGATAATGGAAAATTAGGATCTCATTTATGCATTCCTTCCCTTAAACTTATCAGTGCATCCTCTATGTGGTGCTTCCAATAATAAAAATGTGCTGCTATTCGCTCAGTCATTTGTTTACTTGTATGCATGCATGATAGGCTTTCTGTTTGTAGGGATTAGAATATATTGGTATTCATTTCTTTACTTCTATCCACGCATAATAGGCTTTCTTTACTTCTATCCATGCATGATAGGCTTTCTGTAGGCATTAACTTGTTGTTTTCTTAAAAGAATTAAAAAAGAGATGACATAGGTTGATATTTTAGCTTGTTTCATGTGCTTACTGACTGTTCTTGATAGATCCATCAAATGTAGAAGTAGCCTCCCCAGTTTTTAAAACTGATGGAGCCAGTGCTCAGCAACTAATTCTGGATGAAGATGATTCTGAGCTTCGGAAACAGCTTCCGGCTTTTGTTGATTCTGCAACTTTGGGAGGAATGGCAAGTTTTTATTACCTTTTAGGACCTTACTTTGTTAGTTTTATTTTTACTCTGCTTTTTGAAGATGTCATGTTGTAGACTGGCTTATGACCTGGTTGCTTATCAATGATGCCTTATTAATTTGCAGGAATCTGCCCATACATGTGGCTCAAACTTAGAGACAATATTCTCTCCTTATCTGGAGCCAATCCAAATACACAGTGAACTAAATATTGACAATGATGCAGGTGATACTTTGTTTCAGTTGGTTTGCATGAATTTCTTTTCTATTCTCCGGTTGCGGCTAAGAGAATGACTTTTTTTTTGGGGGCATTTCTAATTGAAATCCCTGTCTAAGCATAAGGATTAAGTTATAAGTATTCCTTATCTCTTGGAAAGTTAGTTGGCCATTAAAATATGATTACCACTTAGTAGCTCTAGAAACAAAGAACTTAGTAGAAGAAATATTCTTTTTGATCTTGTTGCATGCTTTTGGGGCAATTTGTACTTGGATGAACTTTTAGCATTTAGCGGGATTTGTGCAGTTGATATCTCATTAAATCGTATTATCGTTTTACCTGTATTCAATGCTGAGTAGAATGAAGAACTTTTATGGTATTCAAATATTCTAGATTCACGTCATGAGGGTTGCAAGGTTCTGTTAAGATAATTATTTGACACAGGGTATCTCTTGCTCAATATTTGTAGGGATTAATAATGGCCTTGAACTGCCAGCATTTGGGGCTGATGACAGTGAAGATTACAAAAGCGTATTTGGCAGTCAAACATGTAATGTGTCAGATTTCTTTATATCTGACATGATAATTGCGAGCATACCCTTTGATGGAAATGCTGTTGACAATAACTTCACAGGGACCTATTCTTTTCCTGATTTTAAGTGTTCTGAGCCAAGTATGTTGTTTGATGTGGCTGAGCAATGCATGATATTGCCTTTCCTTGAGGATACTGTCAAAGCCAATGATACTAACGATTTTCATTTGCATGAGGAATCCATGATGGCCCAAAATAATGCTGGTTTATGTCTAGCAATTGATCAGATGAGATCCTGCCTACAAGAATCTGATGTTAACTCTGACACTGATCAAGCAGATGACTTTGATCCACAAGCATTTATAAAAAATTTACCAGAGCTATCTGATGTTGTATCAAGCTTCCTGCCTGCTAATGTTCTAACAGAGGCTTGGAAAAGGAAGCCGATAACTCTTGTGCTTGATTTGGATGGTAAGTCATGTGCATTTTGCAGGTTTTGTATTGTAGACTTATGCCATTCAAAGTAATACATCATTCATGCACCTTACCGCTTCTTGAACATTTCTTCAGATGAACTAATTATTTCTTGTCATCTTTCTAAATGGAGTATCAAACAAACTATTCCAAGTCATAAATGAAGCCATAAGACCTATAACCTGGAGTTTGATGTACTGTGAGGAAGACCAAAGATTTTGGCTAGAACTGATAAACAAAAATACTGGTGGAACCTTTTGGGAACTTATTATCTCAGTTCCCATAAACAGTTCACAGGGAAAAAAACCACTATTCTGTGGAAAATGTTGTCTTTGTATGTCATAATCACCATACATGCAGAATTTATTCTGTTAGTGAGGTCAATATTGAAGTTTTGCAAGAAAATTTACAAATGCTTTCTGCCTTTCTGGAGTATAAGTAGATTGCATGTCCAGTTTTGTTTGCTAAAATGTTGATTATTGGATGGTATTATTCACATAGGTGAATTATTTCGGATGGCATTTTTCATCTGGGAGCTACTTTCTCATTTTACAATCAGTATAAAATTATTTGAGCTTTTACATTTCTTTTCTCTGTTCTACTTGGTGCTTTAAACAAATTAATGATAGATAGTACTGTAGTGTTTGATCGCCATTTCTTTGACACATGCAGAAACTCTTGTCCACTCTACACTAGAACATTGTGATGATGCTGACTTCACCTTTACAGTATTTTTCAACATGAAAGAGCACACTGTGTATGTAAAGCAGAGGCCTCATCTACATACCTTTTTGGAGAAAGTTGCAGAGATGTTTGAAGTTATCATCTTTACTGCCAGCCAAAGCATTTATGCAGAACAATTACTGGACATATTAGATCCAGATCGGAAGTTCATATCTCGGCGGGTTTATCGTGAATCATGCATTTTTTCAGATGGAAATTACACTAAAGACTTGACAGTTTTAGGTGTTGATCTTGCAAAGGTTGCTATTATTGATAATTCTCCACAGGTGCTTTCCTACTCACTAAAGGTTCATGAACTTAATCTTTCTTGCCTTCAATTTCAGTCAAGACATATAGTTGCCACCCTAGCTGTCATATTTCCCTATATATATATATATATATATATATATATATTGCTTTTAGCTTAAACTTAATGTGCTTGTGAGATTTACTATCGCTGAGGCAAAGAGTATGTGGATGTGAACCGGTGATATATTGATTGTCTTTGTCATTAGAAAGATTCAGATTTGGTGGTACTTCTTGTGGTTGAGTATGCATAAAGTTCATTTAAGAACCATTCAACTAACCGAGCTTTACGGTAGGACTAGTTGCAAGGACTTGTGCCTTTCTTCTTAATATCGCTTAGAAATGATAGAGATCTTTTGTCTAGTAGCAGCATCAAATGCATTCTCTACTATCATCTTAAATAGTACATGGTGAAATGAAAATTGGGAAAGAGTAACGATTTTCGTATGCTTATACTTCTATTGCTTAAGAATTCTTCTTCGCTGATTTCAGGTTTTCAGGTTGCAAGTGAATAATGGGATTCCTATTAAGAGTTGGTTTGATGATCCATCCGATTGTGCACTAATTTCATTACTTCCCTTCTTAGAGACTTTGGTTGATGTTGATGATGTCCGTCCTATCATTGCCAAGAAATTTGGTAACAAGGAATAAGAGCACCTTGTTTTCTTTTTTTTCTGAATAGCTTTTAATATAGTTCCTTGTCCTCATATTTGATTTTAAGTGAAATTTGGCCTCTAATTAAAAACTCAATTCTCTTCAAAATTAACCATGAAATAGGGCATCATCTGTCTTCTTCTTGTGTCAGCATTGCTTGTTTCCTCTTCTTTCTACCCTTAGTTGACAACCCTGTGGAGTGCTTTGTCTTTTAATCAAAGGTAGTCATAGAAAGTGTCTGTTTACTGTATAGTTCAAGTTCCAATGATATAAGCTCTGTATATGAATTATTTGTGAAATATAATTTTGCAGATTCCTGTTTTCTATCTTATTCTGCTGCTTTTATCTTGTTTTTATATTTATTTTTCTTCTTTTTTGTCGTTTTCTATGAAAATTATTTAGATCCCCATCTATGCTCGTATTAAGAAATTAAAAGTTCAGAATGGAAGCCTGTAGAAAATTTTATCTGTCTGACTAGGCCGTTCTGTTTTTCTGATTGTTCATACTGGCATCAATACATAGTTTTTGTTAGAAAAACATAGTAGACTTGAATTCCCTATAAGATTTTAGCATAAACTTTTGATAATTATGTCTCTAAATTCCATAACTTGAACTTTTGATAATTATTTCTGTAAGTTCTATACGTGTAACATATTGTGGAAGAACATATTGGAGGCAGTTGGAATATAATTTATTATTTATTTGAAATGAAAGGTTCTACTGACTAAGATAAGACCACCCTGCCATTGTAACTGTCAGTATGAAGGAACATAAGGCATAGATGCTTTGTAATAAGGAAACTGTATAGGATATCGGATGTTGTAATTAGTTGGTACTTTTAGTTGTTGCTAAAGTTGGGATGTAAATATGATTTGTTCTTAAGTGGTACAATAATTTAACAACACTTGATGATGGCTCTGATTGTGCTAAATAAAGCTTGTCTCAAATAAAGTTAAAAATTGCTGCTTTAGCAGTTCCTAACATAGGACCCTGAGAAAATGAAGTAGTTGAGAATGGAAAGAATAATCAAATCTGACATCTTGAACATTGAATAATGTGTCAAATGATCTGCTTTTATTAGTCTTTGTGTGCACATTAGTGCTTGAGCAGAAGCATTTCTTGTTCTATTAGGTGGATACATGGCATGATGGTTAATGAGGATGGTGCATATCACCTTTTCTGAATGTCTGTTGATCTAACCTGTCAGCTGCTTGGTCGCATCTGTATGCATTAAGGACCAGAAGATTACATTAGGAACTCAAAACTGCTAGACTGCTCTCTTTGAAATATAATAAATAGAAAAATGGTACCCCTTGCCATTGGAGAGGCAACATGAGTGTTAAAGCATATATTAGCTGATAATAATGTTTCCTTCAATAAAGTTGGTGAATTTCAGTAGGATTTTTTCTTGTATATTTTCACCTTCATACCTAGGCTTAGGTCTAAATCAAGTACACCAAACTCAGTTATTTTTATCTTCCTTCAAAGCCTCAGAAGTGATTTGAAACAGTTTGCTCAGATTAGTCATTGTCCAAATAGCTTCTCTCTCTCTTTTTCCCGGGATGAACAAACACACTTATATTTTAGTTAGGTTCATAGTGCTAACGCTAGGGAAGTGGAAATAGAACATTGTTAACAGCAGCTGCCTGAAGGTTACTAAGAGTTTAGTTAGTCATAAAGTCACTTAAGTTTTTTATTCACTAGAAATTGTATAGTAGAAGAGACAAACATAGAAGTCTTTTCTGATTAGGCAGATATTCTCTAACTGATTGCATATGTACTTGCGGATGCTTATGTTTAATTCATGATTTTAATACATTGATTTCATTCTTGTGCTCAACTGCCAAACTATCTCCTTGTATTATCTTTCTTAAGTGCATCCTTTTGGAATTGATGACATATATAAGAAGTGATTGAGGTATTTCAGGTAAGATGGTGATATAGCCCTAGAGCCGTGGGGGTAAACTATGTTGTTTCTAGGAAAGATTTAGATTTAATGATACTTAAGATTCGAGAAGATAGTGATTATGTTAAACAATTAGTTATTTTACTCAGTTGCAACACCTGGACATTTGCCATAAAAAAGAGGTCCAGTTGGGGTGTTTACTAGAATCTTGACACAAAAACTTTAAGATAGGAATTGATTTGAAGATGGAAAACAATGACGTAATCTGGGGTTCTACACTGCAAGAAGGGGCTACCTCCTGGTCAAGGTGGTTTTTGGTTAAATTATAAGAAGACTATAGTTGAGGTCATTTTGTCATCAGCAAAATTGGAGAATTCAAGAGAGGAGGCATATAAGGGTTATAGCTACACTGCTTGTCATAACATCTGTTGAATGCTTTGAGTTTGATCATCTTAACAGTTTTACAGTTTTGCATGCCTTACGTGCAGGTCTAATGATGAACATTACTAGATTATCCGCTAATGGCAAAATAATAGGTACGCGGAATTCCATTTCTGTGCAACCTTTCTTCCGAATGTACTTAATATATAGCTACTGACCATGTATAGTGCTGACAACTTTTCCCACTTTGAATTTCCAAAGTGATTATAAGAACAAATTGAGTGATGGATGTAATTTTTTGAGGATAAAGATGATTGTTGTCATTTGCCCCCTCCATTTCTTACTTGTATGTAATATGGTAGGTGTTTTAGTTGTGTGTTTGGAAATCCTTCATAGCATACTGTTTGAACCCTTGTAGAAAGCTTTCACATAACTGCTAATTTTCCTGAAAATTTGTACATTTTAAAAATATTTATTGTAGTTGTTATAATTTCATGAATACTACTTTTCTATTATCACTGCATTGATTCAGATAATATTCATTTGATCGTATTAATAGTGCAATGCAGTGCCCTGAAGTTACTCATTTCATTTTAGTTACCTTTTTTGTTTGTTTCTTTGTGATGAGATGTATGTTTGTATATTCGAAAATGTCTGATTCCAGGCATGTAGTTAGTACATGGAAGCTCTGAATAAGAAGAGTAGGATAGTTGAATCCCTCAAAAAATCAGATTATGTCAATAAAAAGCCACTTATATGTATATTCTTCAAGATTTTATTCATACTTACTGGCATTTAAATTTGTAATCATAGAGCTAAATCACTACTTTTATTAACTAATAATAATTTAGTTTCAACTCTGTTTTTGGTATGTTTATTTAATATTAAAATAGTGTTTAAACATAAAGAATTCATGAACTCAATGAGTCAATGAGTCATTCCAATGAAAAAGAAAATTTTTAAAAAACATAAAGGTCATACCATTTTAAAAAAATCAATAAAACTCTTTTTCGGAAAATGCACTATATTATGACACATTCATGTTATGAGTTAAAAATTTTGTATTAGATGAAGGATTTGGTTGAAATGATAATTTAAGGTTTTATTATTAATGATTTCCCATAATGTTTACTTTATTATTTTAGGTTTATTTAATATAAAAAGAAAATAGTTTATAATTATTTTTATTATTTTGTAAAAAGAATGGATATTTTGCTTATTCTTTTTACTAAATTGATATTCAATTGATTTGTTACAATAACTCAATCAAATGCTTAAATATAGTGCAAATAATTAGATTTTTTTACCGTAAAAGTATCATGAAAGTTTTTGTATTAAAATTTCGATTACTTTTTTTTTTGTAAATGGATAAATTAATCTTTATACATAAGTCAAAGAGTAAATTTGTCTTGTTAAAAATTTTATTTATTTTTAAGATTAAAAATTAGTACATGTATGTGAGAATGAGAAGCACGTGACACATCATGTATAATAGTTTGGTTGTTTTGTCAGTCATATTGGTTTTTAACAAGAGAAATAGATAAAGTTTTAATAAAAAAATTAATTTATTGTTTGATCTAATGTATAGAAATTTATTTGTCCAAATTTTAAGTAAAAGGAGCAAATTACAATCTAACATTTAGTACAAGGGTTTCTATAATATTTTTATCATAACTTACAAAATTCAGTGTTATTCTTAAAACTAACTTGAGCATCAGTTAATTAACTAAACAATATTCTTTTAAAATATGACGAAATGATATTGTTTTTAAAATAATATTACATTTATCTTTCAAAAATTAAAGTAACTAATATTAAAAAGTACCTAATATTAAAATGTATTTTAATAATATTTCAATTGAGTTGATGCTTATTTAGGGTTGGAGCTACACTAAAGATCACAATTTTATTTTTTTTTAAAAAGTTGCTTTAAAAATGTATTTAATTTATAAAGTTAACAAATTGACTCCACAAAATATTATAATAAATATTTTATAAAATAAATTATTTTATAAGAAAATATATTAATCTTCACTCACTAAAATTCAAATTTTTTTTAGTTTTTTCTTTCAATATCTATCAGTTTTCTCTCAAATTTCTTTTATTTTTCACGTACACTTTCCAAAATTTTTACGTAAATTATATTTTATTACTTTTAAGTGGATGTCTTTTAACTTGGTAACAACTCCTTTTCTTTGTAAGATTTATTGGTTAATCTTTAAAAAAATGCAGAGTTCAGTTTTTATTAATTAAGTAATTTTAAGATGTTGATTTTATATGAGATTCAACCTCTTACTTCAGTAATAAATTTTAGATTTGTATTAATATAAATTCTTGAAGAAATTAAGATTTGATCGTGTTTATAATATTAAATTTCTTAAATATTGATTAGAAATATTTAATATTTTATTTTAGAAATTATTGCTGCTAGTGTGAAATTCATGTTTGTGTTGATTTTGTGTTTGACATATTGCAATCTCATGACATCAAAAAGCACTCATGTGGTTTTTATTTTTGTGAAAACCTATTATTTTTTTTAAAACAATGCCTAAAATTACTCATAACTTTTCTCAACCCGTAAATGCTAGTTATATATAGCTTCATGAATTTTTTTTTATAAATAATGAAATTATTTTTGTGTTCTCAATTTTATCTTATATTTCGTATAATTTATTGTAGTAATTATTTACTAAGTTGTTATTTGATAAACAAAAAAATTAAACAATGAAAAACTAAATACTGAACTTTTAGTATAGAAATTTATAAATATTAAATTTATATTATAAAATTGTTTCGTCTATTAGTAAAAATTAAAACTATATATAATTGTATTTTTTAATAATAGTAAAATATTGGTATTTGAAAATTATTTATTTCGTATTTTTTAAAACATTAATAAGGGAAATAATTGTGAAAAATTGCTAGTTATTGAAATTTATTTGATATACCTTTTATTTTAATTATTATTTTAATAATTTTATAATACTCTTACATCTAATTATATTATACATCGATTTATCATGTATTAATATTATATATTAGTTTACATGACTTTGTTAAATGTTTTAATATTTTTAAAAATTTGACCCATACTTCAAAGTTTTTTTTGATCCGCCACTGTACTTACTATCTAATTAATTTGTGATATTTTAAGCAAGAGGAACTTAAAATAAAATTTTCAGGCATAGTACTCGATTCAAGTATAGTATTAGGAGGAAAAATTATATGAAACTGTAATACCACATCATTTTTATTTTTTATAATAATTTAATATCACATCAATATTTTCATCTTAAAAATAATTAAATCCAAATAAAAATATTAAAATTTAAAATAAAATAACTGATGTAGCATTAAACTATTGAAAATGGATAATATTACTATTTCATGTCATATTTTTTTTAGTATTACATCAATTTAGACAAACTTGAGTTAAAATATAATTTCAAATTATGCAAGTTGGTCCCTATTATTTTTCTATTTTTTTAAAAGATACATTTAGCAGCATCCTCTATTCCCATATAAACTTGGGAACGGGGGCGAATGTATGCTGTAGATAATAAAAGGAGGGAATTTGGAGGACCCTTCTTTTCTATTTTTGGGGTTTATTAGATTCTTTATGGGGGGTTCAAAATTAAAGATTGACAAATGATCGCACGAATGCTACGAACTCCCTTTCTGTCACTTTCAAATTTTCAGGTACACTTACTCTTTCATACATTCCAATCTCTCTTTCTCTCTCATTTTCTACTTCGTTTTTCATTTAATTTTTATTTCAGGTACCTCTTGCTTCTCTTCCAATCCTTCTTGGATCTCATGGACGGTAATTTCCCTGAATTTTTTCTGCCTTTTAATTAGAGATTGAATATTTATTGCTGTTTTTAAGCTTACATGCTAATTACGTGCAGGTTTTCCCCCTTTTTCTGGTTAATAGAAACTTAGTTCGTTGAAGTTAAATCTTAATCCCGAGTATCGGCTAGTTTTTTTATTTTAAATGGAGTTATTGTGATATTAGTTTCTGTTGTAATATTGGAATAATAGTAATGGAAATCGTAATTAAAGTAATTTCACTTTAACTTTTTAGAGAATTTTATTGTATGAAGATGCATTTTGTATTTATATGCAGTTGCGGTACACAAGTGATTGAGAATAATCGTGATCCTACTGGAATTTCATCAAATAAGATCTCGGTTTATGGATTTAGAATGTTTTGCACCGCCACTGCTAAAGGTGCGTAGTGACTGATGACGTTAGACCATCATCATATGATGTTGATAGTATGAAGCAAAGCCGCATTACTCTTGACCTGGTTCTGGTGTTTTTGGTTTGTTATACCATTTTGGCGAAGATTTAACACCTTCCCTTCTGACCCTTTTTGGAAAAGGAAAACTGAATGCATTTTTAGTTTATTATATCCCTGAGAATGGATTGTTAGCATTTTGTTGGAACGTCAGTTAAAAGGGTTTTAGATTGGACTGCTTTATAATTAGTCAGTCTTACATGGGAAGTGATGCAATCTTAGTTCAATGGTTAAATGTATTTCTCATTATGTCATCTTCTTTGATAATATGTGTATTCTATTCCATCATTTTCTTTCTTGTTGTAGAAATTAAAATCAATCTCTTTTGCAGCCTAAGACTCTCGACTTCTTTCTTTATTATTCCATGCTGCATACTATTTATTTTCCTAGGACCAAAAGAATCCATTGCTCTTGCCTCATCACATGATCTTGCACTTTTTTGTTTTCTGAATATGTTGAGTTTAAAATGTAGGATTGAACTTCATTAGCTGATGTTGAAGTGAATAAATTGCCTGGGGTTGGTCGCAGGTCGAAGCTTGAAACTTGCTTTTGGAGGCCAAAGTGCTATTTTACCATTATACTAATATGTAAATTTTAATAAATTTGAAAAAGCTAAATAGCAGATTTACCATTTAGTGGCCTTGGCCCCCTTGTCTATGCCCCTGGTTGGTTGATTTCCTTAAAAAAGTTCCTTTTTCTTGGAACCATCCTTGTTTTTATGAGGTATTAGGAGATTAAACCTGTACATATGCTGTGATATATAATTACTCTTTTCCTCACTTTTTGGTCTGTTTTTTTTTTCTGCGGACTGCAGTAGCAGCTGTACTACGTATTGGCTGTCATTGTTGTCTGATGTTTTATGAGGAAATTAGATTTGATCATGATGGATACTTCTTATTGCCTCATCTAGTTGATTGGTTTTGTTAGATTTGTCGGCTAAGAAGTGCGTGCCATGCAACACAAAGGATCTACGGGCCATGACTGAAGAAACTGCAAGTAAACTAATTCCACAGGTATTTTTCTATATGTCTATTGATGTCTTATTATATAAACCAAAATCCTTTACTGTTTTAGTTTTGACCAGGTGGATGGTTGGAATTTGGCAAATGAAGGGGGTACATTGAAGCTAAAAAGGTCTTGGAAAGTTAAGAGTTTCACCAAAGGACTGGAGATGTTTCAGCTTATATCTGATATTGCTGAAGCAGAAGGTACATTGTGTTATGTTTTTTACTCAATACAGGTCTCTAATGAGAGGAAAATGACTGTAATTGACTTGCTTGGTGATTTTGGTCATTGCTTGGATGAGTGAAAGTGTTCTCCCTAATGCAGGCCATCATCCAGATCTGCATCTGGTCGGATGGAACAATGTAACAGTTGAAATATGGACGCATGCTGTTGGTAATAATTATCTTGTCCTTGAAAAGACTAAATTTCTGTTCTTCATTTTTGCCTCTTTTTGGTATTTTTCTGTACTAGTTCTGCATTTTTTTACTTTTAAACAATATTCTGGTGAGGATGCTTTGTGTTTATTTATTTGTTTGTTTGTTATACTTAATTTGCAAGTATGCCTAAGTTTGATTGATAATTTTTGTAATATTTACTGTTAAACGAGTTATAGATAGAGCTGGCACCTTTTATCTATCTGTGCTGGAGCTAAAATTTATGCTAAGAAAGCGAGGATAGGATCAGTCAATTCTTCTCTAACGTGTAATGTTTAAATGTGAATGTTCCTTCTGGATAGGTGGACTTACGGAAAATGACTTCATACTCGCTGCCAAGATCAACGCACTCGACCTGCACCATCTCCTTAGGAAGAAAGTTAGTGCTTGACAAGTATCCAAGGACTGTTAAACTTACAAGTCGGAAACAACTATGTTCTTCTCTGTCTAAGTTATTTTTCTTTTTCTGAAGTTCTTGCTTAAGCTCTGCGACATTGTTGGTCAGTTCTTTGTCGTATTAAAATTTTGACTTCTGTGTTTTGAGGATTCTACAAATATGGATAACTAGATATAACATAATGAAGCACATGCAATTTGCTAATACATATAGAGAAGTAATGAGTTGAATATTGTTAATTCAAAGAGTTGAGGAGTAATATGTATGGTTATGGCATGCATTATTAGAGTGAATTTTGGGTGTTGCCTCCAAATGAAATGGTGGATTGCTTATCAACTTGGAGCATGCAATGCATGATGAGTATGGGACAGGTCCGTAGCTAAGCTTGATATTTTATTTAGGAGACATTGATGGAGAGGCACAGCTGTGGGTGTGGATGCTTGGTGCTCCAACAAAGTAAGATTACTTTAATTGAAATGGTCCAGGAAAATGACAACATTTCAGGACCCGTCTTTGAAATTCTCTTCTGCTTTTTTAACTTTAAACTTCTCTGCCTACAAACTAGTGGTGATTATGGCCGGGTTTGGGTTGAGCTCATATAAAGTATCTAGATAAATTTTTTAATCTCGGATCTAGCTTGACCTGAAAAATAGTTTTTTTTTTTGGCTCAAGCTTGACTTGATTTAAAAAAAGTAACTTGGTCAACCCATATTTGATTTTTTAAATTAGTTTTTATTTAAAAATATTTTTTAAATATAATACACTTAATGCACTAAAAATATTAAAAATAAAAACACATTAAAATATATTAAAAAGTATTTATATTAAAAAACATTATCATAAATACAATAAATATTTTATTGTATTAAATATAATTTTTATATTTTTATATTTTGGGTTGGGTTATTTAGTTAGGTAAGTTTTTTTTTTAAGTTCTGGTAACGAGCTTAATTGTAATTAGGTTAGTGATTTAATATAAATATAAAATATAATTATTTTTTATAACATAATATATTCGAATTTGGTTGGGCTAGCTTAGATAAAAAATCTTGTCAAAGACATGATCCATATAGAGAATGGATCTTAAATTTTACTTAAGTTCATTTTTCAAGTTTTTTATTTTTCAAATTCTCTTATTTTTCAGATAGATTTTTAGACTTAAACAAATGATTCGATCCATAAGTAAATATACAACTAACTACTCATTAGGAATCCATACCTCTCCTGATATCATAAATCTTTCAGGTTACCTTAATTTTCATTTTTTAAAAAAATAAAAAAAAGCAAACAATTCACACTAACAAATTATTATCACAAACAAACCACAGGAAAAAAATTCTTACAACTCGAACTCATAATATTAGCTATGGGTTGAACACTGAAGGCAAATAGGTCCAAATACTAGGTTGGACCTTGGTTGCTTGAGTTCACACAACTTGAATTATTAAGCAAGTGGCTCATAGTTGAATTGAAAATTTGCAACTTTTTTAAAATTCAAATTCAAATCTTTTTATTATTCATATTAAATTAGAGTATTTCTATCTATGAATTATCTCATTTTATTAATTAGAAGTTGATACCTACAAGCATAAAGTAGATATGACAAAAAGTAAAATAGATTCAAATATGTAATACATATCCAAAATTAATATTTAATTTAATTTATTATAGATAGTAATTAGGATATCCAAATTCAAATATTACTCCATTTGTAATATTCAAATAAATAAATAAAATATACGATCTATATCTCTACTCAACAACCTAATTTTTGGTTTGATTTTTGTAATATTGAGAGAAGTTAAAATAAATTATTAGGCGACCAACTTTTTATTTCTCCAAGTTGAGCTCCAAATGTCTTTTTAACATTTTTTTATAATGGTCCAAGATTTATTTGCTCATCTACAAAATAACCAAAAAAAAAAAAGAAAAAAAGATTACGCCATTATTCGAGACTAGTTTGATAGCAGAAAGCAAAGTAAAATAATGTTATAACAAAAAGTTGAATAAATGAAAGAGGATCATCTACTTTGACCACGTTAATATGAATTGAGAACCTTGTGATTTTACAAAACTCTCCTCTCTATAATTGTTTTTTTTTGGAATCTATAATTCATTTTTTTGGCATTTTTTATGTTCATTTTACAGCTCGTACTTGACTTTCGGGGCTGCCCACTTCCCTCAACAATGTTGCCTTTAAAATATTCACAAATAATAGTCTCCAAAAATCTAATCAAATGTGTTGCGCCTATCACTTATTAGTGACATTAAAGAAGCTCCTTAAAAAATAAAACAAAAATCCACCAGTGGAAGCAAATAGACACCAAGTGCAACAGTGATCCGACATCAATATCTGGAAATTCACTGGTTACAATCAATACTGTCAACTAGAATCAATTTAGCCTCATAACCCCAAAGGAAGAAGCCTTAACATGCTTTTCTGGTGCAGAGAAAGCTTCCACCCATAAAACTTGTTGAGATTTATACAGTCCTACTACTATGCAAATCATTGACCCAAGTTTCGATGCCAAATGGTTGGTTTGTTCAGTTCATATGCCACACAATTCACTTTTCAATAACACAACTCAACGCTGCTAACAATATCATATCATCACAATCTTACTTATACTACAATCATGTTCTCGCGTTTTCTACAGTAGGAATGGGAACTATCCAATTTCCTTAAAGGGTATTGCTCAACATATTATGGGTATTCAAATATGAGTATGAAGTATAATTTCACTGAATATATATTAAAAAGATCCAGGTATAATTCCCATGTCTACACTTACCCCCAAGTCTAGGTAACATAGGCGAGAATAGAGCAATTTTATACAATTTTAGATGAAGGTCAGAGTCAAGAAGAGACAAAAGGCAAAGCTTCAACAGTATGAAATGCCAAGTACCATTCAGGTTTCGCAAATCAACTTCAGATAGGTTGGGAAGTAGGACAGTATGGAAACGAGCGTAGCTTTATATCAAAGGCCTTCATGGATGCCACACTATTAGGAATCAGATCGCATTTTGCTATCTTTACTTAAAAAAAATAAACAAATTAGTTATTGTACTTTAGATCAAAGAGCAAACTGATCATTCTATTAAAAAATTCATCCACTTTTACTATTTAAAACTGATGTGACCGATGAAATAACCAGAATTACACGTGACGTACCATATGTATCTTATTCTGACATATAGGAGCTAATTTTTAATAGTTGATGAAGTTTTTAAGAGAAGAACCAATTTGCTCTTTGATCTAACATACAAATATTAATTTGTTTATTTTTTGAATAAAGAGGGCAAAATGCAATCCGACTTCTAGTACAAAGGCTTCGATGATACTTTCACCTAACTCAGACCACTACAGCAACAAATCCTCAAAACACACGCAAAAACAGAAAGGATTGTTGAATCAATTACAAGTTCAAATGCAAAGGCTAAGATTGAGATATGAAAACTTGTAGCATTAGCTCAAATTTCGGTATAGAAAGAAAAGCAACACATTCATTCATTCATTATGGCCTTAAACAACAACAATTCACAGTATTGGAATGCTAGATAGGATCATGTCATTTCACTATAAACACACAATGGAATGATGAATATGGCAGCCTCACCTTCATCTCACATCAAATAACAACCTAACCCAAATGTGCTTCACAAATTCAAGCAAAATTAGAGAGGTGGAAGCTAATAAATTAATTACCTAAAAAATTCAATGAATACTCAAACCTTAAACCCCCAATCATCACCTTGAAAGAGGCTTCTGCAGCACAGCAGTCAAGTAAACTTCCCCATTCTTCAAACCACTTGGATCAGTCTTATTAGCCACTGCCCACTTCACTTTCTTATACCCAAGTTTCCCAATCATTGGCTCATAAACTTCCTCTAGATCCATTGCTTTACTAAAGAACCGATCCAACCACAAGTACCCACCTCTTCTCAACACTCTGTCCACGTCATAAAACATAAACTCCATCACCGGCAAGGGTATCCATCGGTTCACCGCCCTCCCACACCGGACCAGATCCATCGTCCCGTCGAAAACCGGTAGCCTCTGCTGCAACGGCACGTGTAAAGGCACCAACCCTCTTGCTGCCACGGCTTCACTGTAAGGCGCATTGACGTTCATGGTGGTGGTCAGCATCGTGACATTGTAGAAAATTTTCATCAAAGCAGCGAAGGTTCCAGTTCCACCGCCTATGTCAATGCCAAGACGGATCACTGAGTTAGCTGACTTAGCCAATTGCATGAACCGGTTAACGGGAAGGTCGAGCTCGGAAGCGTATTTTAGAAGGGATGAGCGTCGGGCGCTGAGATCGAAGCCTATGGAGTTGTTTTGTGAAAGACAGGCAAAAGATTTACAGGAGTATTTGGTCCAGATGACAGAGAAGTCGGGCAGGGCAGTTGGGAAAGGGTTAAGAGGAAGGGAAGAAGTGGGTTTTGGTGGGGTTTTAGAGAAGCAACGCCGCCGCGGAAGTGGGTGGCAGCCGTTGAGAATAAGCATTTCTTGGAGGTCGAGATCATAGGGGCAGGTCGAAAAAGGAGTGTAATTCATGTATCTAAGGAGAAGGTAAGGGTGGCGGTGGCAGGAAGAAGCGATGGGTGCGATTTGGGAATGGAGGATGAGATCATGGGGAACGGGGAAGCGCGTTTGGAATCGGAGGTGGAGGCAGCGAGGTGATTGATGGTGGCGCGTATTTCGTTGAGGTGGCGAAGGAGGTGTTGAGGGATATGGATAGGGACAGGGGGAGAAGGTTTGGGAGATTGGAGGGTGGAAGAGAGGTGGTAAAGGGAGAGTATGTTGGTAGCCGCCATGGCTAAGAGGAGGAGAAACTTGAAGCCCATGGTGAAAGCCATTGATTTGTGCTCTTCCTCCTTACAACAATGTTTGGATTACAATTCTTTTGAATTTCATCAGCTCTCACATGGGAGATTGAATCTGAGGTACTACCGAGCCACACATATGATTGAATCTGGAATCCAAACAAAAAGGAAAAGGGTGTTTTGTTGCAATTCTTACTGTATTTGTCAATGGCTACACAAATTAGACTTCATTGGGTCACCATCTCATCTTCAATCTCGCTCTAACTTAGTATTCAACATAACTTCATCAATTAATACACTAACACTTTATCTTAATTAAGAGAAAACTCACCAAAAAACGGTGTTAGAAAGCTTACGCCAATGGAGGGCAAAACTTAAGAAAATTTTCTTCCTTTACTATGATTGAATGTGGAGATGAAAATAGTTTTTTTTTTTTAATTATAAGAGAAATGTAAAATCTTAAAAGGGTCATAATTAACGCAATTTAAATTTAAATCGTATTTGCAATAATGAATATTTCGACTATAAAATTAAGATATGAATTTAAAAAATAGCTCTCTTTTATTTCACATCTTTTTATCAATTAATCACAATTAACTAAAATTAATTCATTATCCCTTGTTAAATTATATTTAATGATCATCAATGGCTTTGGATCATTTCAACCATTAAACTTATGTTAAATATGAAATAATTACTTTTTTTTAATGAAAAATGTTACGGAACTAGATAATATGAAAAGAATGAGGTAAAAAATCATGTGTGCTGGCCTGATGGTCAAATGTGTTTATTGTCTAAAGTATGGTCTGGGTTCAAATCGCGTAAGTTGCGTTTATTGTTAAGGTTTTGCCTTCCCTTTGTAATTTCTAAAAAAAGAATGAGGTAAACAAAAAAATCCTCTCTTGTCTTTTTTAAGAAATGCTAAAATGTCGAGCCTCAACCAATTGTAAACCTTCTTTTCTTGCAAAAGTTAATTTGACTAAACAATCAGCACTTTGATTCTCTTCCATAAGGATGTATCGTAAAATCTCTTTACTCTCTTAGGACAGTATGCAGTATATCCATTTGATCAAAGCAGAATTTGAAGTCTTCCAGAATGTCTCAAAATTTTGCATCGAAAACCAAGCAATTTCCTTATTGAAGATATGGAAAAATCACAAGGACATGCACAAAACTTCAATTAACTTCCTTATTAAACTCACTTTATAATTTTGTTTTTTTTACTATCTATTTAATGACTTAATCAATTTACTTAGTAACTAATTTCATTCTTTAACCCATATTCGACTCGTTATTTTCTCAATTCAATTCTCGGGTAATCCTACTTATTAATTTCGGTCCAAAACTAATTTTTTCGAAAACAGCAAGAATCGGGTCGTTACAATTTGTGCATTTAAAATTTAGTCTTCGTACTTTTAATTTTAAGAATTTTATCCATCTATTTTTCGAATTTAAAAATTCAACTTCAATAGTTAACACCATTAAATTTTTCTGTTAAATTCGCTGGAGTGATATTTTAATTTTCTTTTTAAAAATACTTACATGGTATGCATGTAACAATAAAACCATATTGCAATGGATAGGGGTGAAGTCAAAAAATTTTTTAGGGGGATGAATCATAAAAATGCAATTTTTTAAAGGATTAAATTGAAAATTTATCATTTTAAGGGGGTAAAGTATAATTTTACCTTTTTTAATTTAAAATTGTAAAAAAATTAAGGGTCTAAATAAAAAATTAAGGGGGTTGAGGCCCCTGCTAGCCCCCTAAATTCGTCCCTGGCTGTAACATCCGCGTTTTTTAAATCAGAGTTGGAATAGTAATAATGTCGAGTAAGAGTTAGAATATGTGGTTAAAATAAGAAGATTAGGAAAAATTAAGGATTAATTAGAAATTGTGAGAAAATAGGAAGGACTAAATAACAATTTATCCAAATTGAATTATGAGTCATCATGGGAATTAGATTAATTAAGGAGGGGCAAAAGAGTAATTTGGTGGAAGATATTTTTGGAGACAAAGTTTTGGCCCAAAGTGTAAAGTTGGAAGGCCCAAGGACTAAAAGTGAAATTTTATCATTATTAAAGAAAGATATTTTCATAAAGAGAAATTGATAGAAAATTCTAGAGAAATGAAGAAAAGAAATGATGAAAAAGTTATAAAATCCATTAGCCATTGTGTTTCACGTTAGCCACCATTTTTTCACTATTTCAACTTTTGCTTTTCTTTCAAATTAGTCTTTTTTCACCAAATACAAACCAATTAAGCTAGTTTCTTCCAAATTTCTTCAAGATTAGTGAATAAAATTAATAGAGAAGTGTAGTAGCTATCCAATTGTTAAGAGAAATGCATCCATACTTGTCTTGGAGGAGAAAGAAAATGGACATTAGTGTTGAATATAAGTGATTAAGGTAAGAAAGTTAAACTCCTCTTTAAATACATGTTAGTTTTGGTTTAGAAACATAGATTATGATATGTTAGAATGATTTTAATATGAATATATGTGTTTTGTATGAAATTGAAGAGAAAGAAAAGAAAGAGAAGGACTCAATTGAAGAGAAAGGAAAAGAGAGGATCAAAGAGGGAAAGGAAGCTTTCTACAAGAGTTGTAAGTACTACAAGTATTAAAAGGTTTAGAATTAATTAAATTAAAGTGTTTATAATTTTAACATATATGATTAATTATGATAAAAATGATATGTTTAATTATAAGTGTTGATTATGTGTGATTAAATGAAATTTAGTGTAAAGAGACATGAAAAAGGAAGTATGTCCATTAAAACAGTTTGGACAGAACAGAGGACTAACTTCAAAAATTCACCAAAAATTGTATAAAAAGAGTTAAGAGTTTAATTAAATATGTAATTAAATATTATTGAGTGTAGTTTCATATGGAAGAAACAGTGAAAGAAAAGGAATTGTATATTTTGGGATATACTAGTTTTAGTGTAATAAGGTCAGAGTAGATTCGGGTTCCCCAGTTCTAACTTTGAAAAATCATAGAAAAATGTAAAAAAATTATTAGAGACTGAAATTTATATGGTTGAATCCTTAATGAGTCTATTTTCAAAATAAATAGATGAGAACATTATTTGATCTCTGTACTAAAAGACAAATAATTTTTATTAAAGAAAGGTCGAAACTATTAGGCAGCAGAGAATGGGTAAATTGAAAGAATTTACTGTACAAATTGGCTAAAGTAAAAATTTTGAAATTTTTATGGTAAAAATATTTTTGAGTCTAGTTTCAAGAACATTAAGCGGATATTAATTTCGAATTCTGTAGCTCGAGATATAAATAATTTAGTGGTTGTGACTCAAATGTACAGGTTTGAAAATTAATATTAAAAAAAAGAAAAAATTGAATAGAAATAAAAAATTGATGCATATAAAATGATATGTGATGAAATTGAGATGAATGAAAATTTATATTGAATTAATAGTATATTTGAATTGAATTTGAATGATTTGTGAACAAAATTGAAAGTGAAAGTGAAATTGGAATTGAAAGTGATATGAATTGTAAATTGAAAATCCCTATTAACTAGTCGGGCTAAGTCGAATATAATTGGCATGTCATAGGACTGGAAGAGTTCAGGGATACTTCGACCTTGAGTTGATGAGACATTGGGTGTCATTATTTTACTTCGGATAGATTAAATGAAGTACTGGGTACCACTTTACTTCGGTTAGGCCGATGAGACACTGAGTGTCACTTTATTGCTTCGAACTATCTGATGAGGTACTGGGTGCCATTCTGGTGTGTTTGGTTGGATCTGTGTATCCGTCAAGGTCCGAGTCTTGTTAATAGGGTAAACGTGTAAAAGAAAGAATGTGCAAATTGTGACATTGAGGTAAGTGAAACGATGAATACATAAAAGATAAGTACTATATGCGTATGTGTAATTAAATGTTGATAATGAAGTGAACTAATGTGGCTGAAATGACTAAATTGTGAAAAAGGGATGAAAATGTAAAATTTACCATTGAGGTAAGTTGGAATATGAGAATGAATGTGTGTTGTGGTGGCATTAAGGTAAGTTAAATGTTACATTAAAGAAAGGTTAGAAATTTTATACATATGAATATTTAAATGTTTAATAAAATTAAGCAATAAATTAATAATTATATGAATGAGTTTGAAATGTATGATTAAAAGATAAATGATTAATGAATCTTGTAGTACTTACTAAGCCTTCACCGATTTAACGCGTTTATTTCAACGCGTAGGTATAAGACCTCCGAGAAGCTAAGGTTGGATTAGGTGCCTCTCATCAAATCACATCAACATTGGAAGATTGCAAGACAAGATATATTTATTTTGTGTGAAATGACATGTACAAATGGTAAAGTTTTTATATAATTTTAGGGAGTTAGTTTGAAGTTTCTAGCTATATTTCTTGATTTTAGAACAGAGGTATCAATATTTTTATGGTGGTATCGATATTTGCCCTGTTTTGAGTAAAAATTACATTTTCATTATTTTCAAACTGATTTTAAGTCTCGATTTTGATTATACTTGATTATTTTGTGATATTTTGAGTAAAACGATTCAATTACATAGTATTTGAAAGAAAATTTTGTTATACTCGTTTTTAATTCTCTGACACTGTATGTAATACTCTTCTACCGAGTTTATACGTATGAACCGGGTGTAGGGGTGTTACACTGGCAATGGACATGAACATAATAGATAATTTTAATGGTGTTAACATCTCTTAAAAATTACATCATTGTTTTAATCAAAATCAAACAATTGGGATAATAAATGACCTTGTAAAAGTTGAGGTGCCTAATTATGTCAAGAAGTTGGTATATAAAGATTAAATCTTAAGTTTGAGCGTAGTATAAGGACCAAAATTGAAAACAATCACCTTTAGGTTTCAACTACAAATAACTTTTTTTTTTATTCTTAGACACTTGTCAGCTTACAAAGAATATGATAGTAAAAATACTAAGATAACTATCATATATAAGTATGTAAATTATTTGGACCAAGTAATATCATAGAATAAGCAATGACCAAACTATGTAAAATTAAAATATAAATACTAAATATCATATGTGAGCATGGTAGAGAGATCGAAACTGAAATTTTACCATTATATTATAATGACTAAAAAGGAAGAAAAATCATGTCATTAGTTAATTCAAATAATTGACACTGTTAATAAATTTGATAGGTGATATGAATTTTTTTAAAAATATTTATTTCAACTCATCCTGCTAAAATAATTTTTTTATTAAAATAATATTTTGTTTAAAAGAATTCACATAAAAAATTTATGAGATTAATCAATAACATTAATTATTTGGACTAAACATTATAAAAAAAATAAGATCAAATTATTGTAGAAATTGGGTTTTTTTACCCAAATATTCTAAAAAAAATAAATAATAACCAAAATGGTACCTTTAGTTTACTATTTACCAAAATGGTATGTTTTGTTAAGTGGAGGAACTCTAAGTGGCGGCACAAGACGGTTTTTCTGACACGTATTTTTTTATATATTAAAAAATAAAAAAAATATTATTTTATTGGTGGAGGGACTTAAAGTGGCGATACTCAGGGGTTTTTTTCTACACGAGAAAAATACGAGAAAAAAATACTTGACGCTCAATGGAGGAACACAAAGTGGCGGCACTAAGGGGTGTTTTGCCACTTGACAGCACCCCATTGTGCCGTGTGTGTGTGTAAAATATTTAAGAGGTGAAAATTAATTTTAGTGGTTGGAGATTTTTGATAAGTGAAAAATTAAATAAAATAAAATTTTTGTTATAAAAAATTAATATAAAATTTTAAATATTTTTTATTTAAATGGTAAAATTAATAATTTTAATTTGGATCTCATGTGAATATATGTATGTTTTAAATTTAATTTATATAAAATATAAAAAGATGAAAATACTCCAAAATAAATTTATTATTTTATAAAAAAAGAGATTTTTAATAATTCACAAAAAATTAAACCTAACTAATTAATTACCAAAATATAATATAAAAAATAATTAATTATCAAAATAATATCCTCATCATATTATTTACTAAAATGGTATAAAATAAATATTTATTTTGTACCATTTTAGTAAATAATGGTGTGTGGATACAATTTTGGTATATAAATATATATTTTGTACCATTTTAGTAAATGGTCCCCCCTCCCCACCTATTTTGTAACAAAAATTTTATTTTATTTTATTTTTATCACCTACCAAAAATCCTCATTTACTAAAATTAATTTCCACATCTTAAATATTCTACATAAACACACACACACGAGGCACAATGGGGTGCTGCCAAGTGACAAAACACCCCTTAGTGCCGTCACTTAAAAATCCTCCATGGGTGCCGCCACTTTGTATTCCTCCATTGGGTGTTAGGTATTTTTTTCTCGTATTTTTCTCGTGTAAAAAAAAACCCCCTAAGTGCCGCCACTTTAAGTCCCTCCACCAATAAAATAATATTTTTTTTATTTTTTAATATATAAAAATAAAAAAAAATAAAAAAAATACATGTCAGAAAAACCTCCTAGTGCCGCCATTTAGAATCCCTCTACTTAACTAAACATACCATTTTGGTAAATAATAAATTAGGGGTGCCATTTTGGTTATTATTTATTTTTTTTAGAATATTTGGGTAAAAAACCCGTAAAAATTTAAGTATAAAGTTTAAATCTTAATTTTAGGCATAGGAGGAACCAAAAGTGATATTTGACGAATTTTAAGCTTAGGAGGAATCCACGTCGATAACTCTTCAATTTTTTTAATGAAATTCATCACTTAAAAATTTCTATAAATAAAAATATTTGAAGCCACAGTGCGTAAATATTTCAAATATAATTAAGGCAGAGAGGGGTGATGACAAATTACTCGGTACTTGATCAAACTTTGTAGTCAGTGTGTAACTATCGAGGGTTGTGTTGGCACTTGGCATGGCGGCCCAATCATACATCCCTTGGATTGCCACCACACCCTTCGTCCACTGCCCGACACCTCCTCGTCAATGTCTAAATGAAACTGCGGAAACTTTCTTCATTTGAATCAGTGGCAGCTCCTTTTTTTCAACAACAAAATGAAGAAAATTATATTAATAATAATGATTGGAGTGGTTCAGTGTATAGCATAAGTGGTTAAAAAAGAATATTTGTAATTTTTCTTTTAAAAATAGAAATTTTGGTTCCCAAAAGTCAAGAGAGTAGAAGACTTTCTCAAGTTTTCCCTCCTCCATGTTGTATGCTGTAGACACAAATCACAATCACAATCACAATCATAGGTGCAATCTCTCTATTTGCTGATAAGGAACGGATGTATTTGAAAAACCACTCATCTTGTTCCTTTGTTCACTTCAGATTTGGTTTCTACCACTAGCTTCTTTCCTTTGTGTTTATCTCCTTCACACATCGCAATCCCAGAAATAAACCCCCCACCCCCCTGAATCTTTCTTTCTTCAGACAATGGAAAATGATCCTTTGCTTCTGTATGTAAGTCCCCGGAAGAAACCAACGCCGCCCTCTCCTCTCTTTTCCCTCCCTGAACACGATGAAGTCTCTCTCCCTGTCTCTTTAACTCCATCTGAGCTTAAAGATAGACTCATCTTTGGTCCTTCTCCTCCTCCTTCTTCCCTTTCTCCCATTGATTCTTCTCCCATCTTTGATGCCTTAACTTCATCTCTTCAATCCCCCGACCTTCTTCTTCTTCTTCTTCTCCTTCTCCTCAAGACACTGTTGTAAATCTCCAAGACCCCCTTTTGCAGCCAACCCAACTCAATTCACCCACTCCACCACCAGCTTCATGGTTAATTGACCCAGATTTCATATGGGAAAAATCCAATCTTCACAGGTCCAAAACGGCACCCGCCATGGCTGTTTTGAAAGATGTCATCCGCTCTTCAATTCCCAAACCTCAATTGGGGTCTCAATCCATTGTAAGACAAGCTTTTGTGCTTTTAATCTTGTATTTAACTTTGGGTGTTGTTATCTTTTGGTTTAATAGGCATAATTTCTTGGGTAATGAAACTCACCTGGTTGTTGATGCATTGTATTTTTGTATTGTGACAATGTGCACAATTGGATACGGTGATATTATCCCTAATAGTGTGGCTACCAAGTTGTTTTCAATATTATTTGTGTTAGTCGGATTCGGTTTTATTGATATTTTGCTTAGTGGGATGGTTAGCTATGTACTTGATTTGCAAGAGAGTTATTTGTTGAGAACTGTTGAACATGAGGGTCAAAAGAAGGACTCTGCGAGATCTTATATAATTGATGTCAAAAAGGGGAGGATGAGGATAAGAATGAAGGTGGGATTGGCATTAGGAGTTGTGGTTCTTTGTATTGGAATTGGTGTTGGTGTTATGCATTTTGTTGAGAGCCTTGGGTGGTTGGATGCTTTTTATCTTTCTGTTATGTCGGTCACTACTGTTGGCTATGGAGATAGAGCGTTTAAGACATTGCCTGGTAGGATTTTTGCTTCTATTTGGTTGCTTGTTTCCACTCTGGCTGTTGCTCGAGCGTTTCTGTATTTGGCTGAGGCTAGAGTGGATAAGAGGCATAGGACAATGGCAAAGTGGGTGCTTGGACAGGACATGACTGTCTCGGAGTTTCTTGCTGCTGATATTGACAACAATGGTTTTGTGAGGTATGCTGTTTTATGAAATTTGGTTAGAACTTGAACTATGCATCTTCATCTCCTCAAGTTTCTAGTAGTTGTATGCTTTGATGCAATAATACCTGAAAGGTTAGTGTACTAATTTCGAAACTTACTGTAGTTTCCTCCTTTTCCTTTATAGCTGTTGTAGTCTTTAGTTCATCAGTTGACATTTTAATGAAGTTTGAAGAACTCATATTGGGATTCACGGTTGATTTATTAACATGCAATTGCTTAAATTCTTAAATAAAAGATTCTCACTGCAAAGAACTTTTAATGCATCACTTTTCAAAATGGAATAGATTTTTCTTCCAAGGTCCTCTTCGTTGGTATTGCTTTATATTGTGCTATTCAAACAATGTGTCTCTCTTGTGAATACAATTTCAATGCTACATTTGCTATGCGTGTAATTTGCTCTGTCTGCTAGGTTAAGCATATGTTCTTCTCAATTGAACGATGATAATAATCTTCACTTTCTATTACCCCTTTGCAATACATGTTGAAAACACCACAAAAATTATGCCTGAATGGTAACTTTCCTTTTTGAAACTAAGGCATAAAAACCAGAAAAAAAAGTCCCAGAAAATTGGGATTAAGTACTGTATTTGAATTATATTTAATATGCAACCCTATGTTGCTCTGACTTTTCATTTTCTTTTGAGTACTTGTGTTCGATGCCTATACCTGAGATATTTTCGAACATGAGTGTGGGAATATGCCCAAATACATGGGAAGATTTTGAAATAACAATAGTGAACACACCTGTGTCTGACACTCACCCAAGTCCTAGTAACATAGCTATAATGTTTGAAGCTTTGGTTAGACTACAGAACTGTATCTTTATATGTGAGGGACTTTGATATGCTTTATTGAGGACAAACTAAAGCAATTAAATTATACTGCTTCTCAGTCATACTGCTAATTTTTGGGTTCAGTGTGGTTTATCTGTGTCTTATGGACTGCATTTTTTGAATTACCTCAGATGTATGGTGTACATGGGTGTAGGTTACTATTATCAAGTGCAGTACATAGTTGCTTCTGGATGCATCTAAGAGGGGTGCTTTCCCTCTTTTATCCATTACTTGTAATTGATTCAGTGGTTCATTAAGGTGTTTCCAGTTGTAAGCTCATAAATCTTCTGATTCTCTATCTGGTTCTTTTCTGCTTTACGGACTTGAATGCAACATCCTAGGAAGCTTTGATAATGTCACGATGGTTGAAGTCCTTAAGGTGTTACATCATTTGACTAGATTTTTTTTCGAACTGGATACTCTATATTGTTTTGTTTTGCCATGTTGCATTATCCTCAAAACATCCTATTTCTTAAAATGGTTTTGGTAATTTGTATGCTGATATCTGTCTTGGTCTAAATTTCCTAGTCTTTCTCAAATTCCATTTTCATCTCAATGTTGTTACTTTCTGTTCATTTCCCAATGAATTTAATGTCGGTTTATATGTCCAGCAAATCCGAGTTTGTGATATACAAGCTCAAGGAGATGGGAAAGGTATCTGAAAAAGACATTATGCAGATCAGCGAGAAGTTCGATAGGCTAGATGCTGGCAACTGTGGGAAGATAACTCTTGCGGATCTTATGGAGCATCATCATTAATCTGCAAGTAACCTTGCTTATAATCATCGTTATGATATGGCGAAGGTGGCATGGATAGTCATGGATGACATTGAATGATCAACTGCAGAAATGGCAGTGGTTAGAAATCAAGGCAAGCAACAATGAAGGTTTATTCAAACCTTCATGCATGTTGACTTGGTCCTCTTGCTCATTACGTAATGTCTCATTCCATAGATGAACCATCTACCATCCCGGTGTAGCTCTTCCTTTTGGTTTTAGGGTTAGAAACTCGGTAAGACAATCCTGGGATGCATCATTCACCAACTTGACTAGTGGATAAAACCCTTTTGTTGGTCGTACAAAGTCCGGAGCTTGTCGAGTGGTGGGCCTATGTTACACTGGCGGAATACATGTGTACAATATGCGTATATTTAGTTTAGGTGGTTGGATAAGCACCTTATGAGTATGTCCGAATATATGTTCTATTTAGGTGGTTGGTTGGATTGGATGAGTTCCCTATGTAAAAGTATAGGGTTGATGCCAGTTTTTTTTTATGAAAATGAAGAATTTGAGTATTTTGTACAAAAGAGATTTGTGGATGTAAACAAATTGCGTTTATTCTTACCCGTATCGGTCGATTAATTGGAACGGGAATTAATTAGAGTATCATCTGGATGAATGGATTAAAAAATTGATTGAAATGGTAGTTGAATTGATTGAATCTTTTTTTGAATTTTTAATCAAATTAACAATAAATTGGTGATTTGATCGATTTGATCATTAATCTCGTTTAAAAAACATTGGTGGAAGGCGGAACAAGTATAAAATTTCTTGAAATTGTTGAAGAGTTGGGAACTAGATAGAATGTAAAAGTGGAAATTGTTGAAGAGGTGGGAACTAGATAGAATGTAAAAGTGGAAAAAACGTCATTGTAGTGTTTGTAGGTATATAATTGCAATTTGCCATGCACATTGATTTGAAGATAGATTAATTTGAAATTAACATGTAAACTATTCTTTTACAAATTAAAATATAGTTTAAGAACTTCTACAAATATATTGTATTGAAATAAAGAGCTGAAGAATTTAATGAAGGAATTTTCCTTGGCATGAATCTCTCTCTAGCAAGCATTAGTGAGACACTGGGGCAGTCCAAACCTCGAGATTGATGGGTGGTTGGGCATCAGAAAAGGTGCGATTATGGAAGGATGATTTGCCCGATGAAGGTGGTATGGCCCTGGATCCACTGATTAATGACAAATTGTTGAACTCTGAGAGAAAGAATTTTCATAACGAAAGAATTGAGGAAGATGATGATATCAATTTACTTGAAGGAGAAGTGACTATTGATGTTGTGGATGGAATTCCTTCAGTCTTTGGTCAAAAAGAGTATGCTAAGATGTTCATTATCAAGTTACTTGGCAGAAGGGTTGGGTTCAATACGCATTGGAACAAAGTGATGACTCCCTGAAAATTGATGTAGGGACTTCAAAAGTTTCAACTTATGGGTTTGAAGAATGATTATTATCTAGTAAAGTACAAGTCAGTGGAGGATTATACTCTAGTATTGTTTGAAGGATCTTAAGTTGTTTGCGGGCAATATCTAATGGTACAGCCTTGGTCCTATGATTTTTCATTCTTTGATCTGATGGCTCAAGTGCAGTGGCAGTCTCTGCAAATCCAATGATACAGTTGAGAACGAGTTGCTCAAGGTAAACTTGTTGTTGGTATTAAGTTGCTGACACTCTTACAAAGCCATTGTCAGCCCCTTTCTTTCTCAAGTTTCGTGACAAGTTAAGGGTGTGTGTTGTGCAGCGATGATGATCATGTTCAGAGTACCTTATGTTGAAAAATTTTGGTTACAGTTATAGTAGAAGATTAAGAATTTTTTAAAAATGGATTGGATCGTTATATTTATATCAATAAATTTTTATCAAATAATATTTAGAGTTCGTTTGGTTCGCTGTAATGGAATAGAGGTGTAATGAAATAGAGCTGTAATGGAATAGAGCTGTAATGGAATAGAGCTGTAATCAGTAATTCAATTGTTTGGTTGATTGGAATGGAATAGAGCTGTAATAATATTCTTGTGTTTGGTTGAATAGAATGATGCTGTAATAGCATAAGAAAAAATGCTTAAATGACTAAAGTACCCTTAACAGAATTTTTTTAGTTAGAAGATTATTCTTATTAAATTTTAATAAGATTATTATTAAATATAATTTAATAAAAATATTAATTAATTTAATTATATTTTAATATAATTATTATTAAATAAAATTTAATAAAATAATATATAATTTAATAATATTTTTAATATAATTATTATTAAAATATGAATTAGTAAAAATTATAATATATAATATTAGAAAAACAATATATAACCAAATATTTTTAGTTTTAAATTATGATGCATATATAATATGCTTAAATATCATTAACAAAATAAATAATTTAATTATCATCTAAACTAAAAAATAAAAGATTAGAAATATAAATAGCTTGATAATTATATTTTACATTCAAACATAATCTACACGTCATAATCTATATGTTAAATTTTATAACATCAAAAAGTTACAACAGTATACCATCTTACGATCCAAATATTACATATACAAAAAGTTAACAAAGCAACACCAAGACAACCTTGATTTTTAATAGGCTGAAAGAAATCTTCTCACCCATTCCAGTCGCACGAAAGAAGGCAGACTAAAGAAAACGATCATTTGCGTTGGATTGTCCGGGATTTTGCTCAACGCAGAATATCGTTCATCCTCCGTTAATCCTTCCACTTCGCATAAAACCGGATATAATTTCTGAGCACTTTCTTGAATGATCATTTCTGACTTTTGTCGAATTTGCACTTCGGAGGCAATGCTTCTACTTATTTCAAGGCCGACAGTTTGTATATTTTTCCCTAATAATGTGGCAGCCTCAAGAAATGAAGTAGAAGAAATTTGTTCACTTGCATCAGAAATCTTTTTTTTCTTCTTTGAAAACCTAGAATCATCTTCATTTCTAGATTGTTGCTGTTGTGTACCTGAAAGATCCATCTCATCTAAAGAAACATCAGCTTCACACTCATGGTCAATGTTTCTTTCTTCATGAGTATTTGCAGTAGTTACATCTTCAGCATCTATTTCTTCAATAATATCAGCGGCCGTTTGAGCATCTTTCCCAGTGGCACGATCCTTTGCGTAGATGGCAGTAAGTTGGTCGTAGTAAGGGAAACTGCGATGTCTGAATTGACCGGCTTCTTTATGACTCTATAAAAAAAAGGAGAAATTCATATTAGATATAAGTTAGGTCAAAGCAAGATAGTAAAGACATGAAATAATTCTTACACTTATATTCGAGTTCCACACAGCATTTTCGGCAACAACAAGCTGTCTATGCGCATCCCAACCAAAGCCGCTATTGTCTTTTCCACTGAGCATGTCATAAACGATTGCCCAATCCCTTTTCAATGTCCTAATCCTCGATTCAAGATTAGGTTTAGCCTTCAATTTTGCATGAGGTAAAACTTTTTCTAGCATCTTTTCTAGCTCATTTAAATATCCGGCCTTGAACCCCGTATCGGCATTAAAGGTTCCGACATTGTGCAAGTCAACCATACAAGCAACCAACGCAGCATCTTCTTCTGGAACCCATTTCCTTTTAGTTCCTCGAGAATTTTGAGAAGAAGCAGTTGATTGTGAAAAGCCTGATATAACTATCTTAAGAGAAAAACACAAATTAAAATTAAAGCTTGATATCATGAATAAGAAGGTCAACACTTTATAAAATTATAACACATGGCGAATCAAATGAAAATAGATTAAATTTGCAATCCAACAAGTCTAGTACAATACATAAAGACAATTCAAACACCACCAAAGTTTCATAAACTAGGTACATTAAATAAAATAAAGAAATTAAACTTCCATTGTGTTTTAATAAACCTAACTAATTTCTAGATGCTTGCCATTCATAGAACATTTGATTGGCTAGTTCCATTCTCCAAGTAGCCCATGCATCCGATGGATGAATGTTTACAATATTCGACTCATCCTCATCTACCAAATTACTAGATAATTGTTCTTCCAACTCCGTTTCAATAGGATCAAGACTCATATAGGTTCGAATAAAATTATGGAGCAAACAACATGCAATAATTATTCTATTGTGCACTCTCACAGGATAGAATGATGGACTCTTAAGTATTCCCCATCTAAGTTTTAATAACCCAAAGCATCTTTCAATCACATTGCGTGCTGAAGCATGTTTCATATTGAAAAATTCTTCTGGAGTACTTGGTTGGTAACCCTGACGCCACTCATTCAAATGATATCTTTGTCCTCTAAAAGGTACAAGAAATCCTTCACAGTTTGTATAACCAGCATCAACTAGATAATAACAACCTATAAAAAAAGAAAAAAAACTAATTATCATGGTCAGTTTTTCGAAAAAAGTATGATCTTAAAAATCAATTCAAATTCCTCTAATTCTGTACTTTATCATGAGGAACCTTCAATCCATGTCTCCTACTAATGGCATCTCGAAGAACCCGTCCATCAGCAACAGAACCTTCCCAACCGGGAAGCACATAAACAAAATGCATATCAGGTGTACAAACACCTAACATATTTGTTGCTATGTCACCCTTTCGCGTTCGATATCTAGGTTTATCAACTGTTGGAACCCTAATCTTGATGTGGGTTCCATCTAAAGCACCTAAGCAATTCTACACGAAATGTATAAAACCTCGAGTTAGGATACTATATTTAAATCTAAATCAACTAAATGATGTACGAGCTATATTGAAACTCACTCCAATACCTTGAACCATTTCCACCTTGGGTCTGTAGAATTAGCCATAATTGGCTCTGCCTTTTTAAATAGCACATCTTGTAAGCGTATGACAGCATTTAAAACATTGTGAAATGATCTGCTAACGGTTTCCCCAGACCTATTAAAGTGATGCTTGATAACTCGATTTTTAAGGTGATGAGAAATAATATGTAAAAACATTGCCACTTGCTCATCAACAAGCATGTTCCTTGACGACTTCAATTCTCCTAAAGTTTGTAACATCTCACATAGTTTAAAAAAAAGTATTTCTATTCATCCTAACTTGTTCAATACAAGTCTCATCACTAGCATATACAAGTCTTTTCACATAATCTCGTTTTGCATAAAAATCTAAAATATATGATCTAATCCTTGGTCTATAAGCATGTAGGCTATAGACGGTAGCCAATGAAACTAAGAACCAACTTGCAACTGTGCACATTTGCAGCCATACTGTCACAGCAAGAGCAATTCTTCTACGCCTTTCACTTTGTACTATTAAAGGTAAACGAGCCATTACTGCAAGATATTAAAGTGTTATAAATCTCCAAATCATATACTTAATACAATTCCAACTATAAATCATTGTTAAAAGATAATGTTATAATTTATGAGCTATGATTCATGCATTATTAAATCAGACATTGCTTATGCTGTGAAGGAGGAGTTTGAAGCTAAAGACCCAAAGCCTAATATCCAACTCCTAGCAGCCGCTGCACAAATTGCAAAAAGATTTCTAGAAAGTTAACAGACTGATGGGGATGGAGGGTTGAATTTTCTCTCTTGAATCTTTTCTTGTGTTGGAAAAGATTGTTTTCACCTTTGTATAATATTTTAAAACTAGACTGAGATAAGAGCTTTAAGAGCTTTAAGAAGTTGTATGGTGTTTCCTGAAGTTACTTGTGACTATCAAGATTAGATGACCCATACATGTTAGCTAATGCAGTTTTTAAGTATTTATTTATTTTTTTCAAATGCTTTATCTTTGGGATAGCAACTTTAACAGTTGTTGATCGACTTTTGGTATACTTATGCTAATTTGTTTATTTTTTAACAGTTCATTTTGATAATCCTGGCTTGATATCTTCAACCATCTTGAATGCAGAATATTTAACAAATTCATATTTGACTATTATGCAGAATATCTAACAACTTCTGCTAACTTGTAGTCTTATTTCTTAATCCTAAACTGAGTCTTATTTCTTAATCCTAAACTAATATACTTTTATCTGAAAAAAGAAGAGACGTTTTAATACGTGACTATAATAGATCATCTGACTTTTAAATTTGATCATCCTTTGTTGATGTAATACACTGCAATCCAAAATCATATTTGTATGATCCTGAAATGTTACTAGTATCACCAATAGAATAAATTGTATAGTTGCTTCAAGATTTTCCCTTAAAATTATATTTCTTCATGAATAAATTGCTCAAAATTTTAACTTTAAAAGTGGGTAAAGAATCTAATTTACATTTAGAAAATCTTTAGTCTGCTTTTTTAAAAGAAAATTTCGAGGATTTGACAGGCAAAAGGTGTATTACCATTCTGAATTATATGATTTTGCATGATGATTTTCCTACCTAGATTCTAACCCCATTCTAAAAAGAGTGTTTTAAGTTAAGGTAAGATGCTAAGCTTGAGATAGAGGCAATAGGAGTAATTAAATTAAAATAGCAACAAGAAACAAGCTTTTACTTAACTATATACTATCAAAAAAATGGATAACTATATACTAGTATGCAATTCAAAAACCTCCTTGACATAACAATTTATATCTTGAAAGAAAATAGGTAAATTATGAAAAAAAATGTTGACTGACCTTGTGAAAGAAAAAGCAGATGATCTATCAGTTGAGGCAAGTTATGTGAGGTTTTAATAGCCAAGTAGATGCAAACGAATCGAGCTGGCAAATCAGGAACAAAAAAATCAAAAAATATAAAATATAACCAATGAAAAACAATATTCTGTCATCCCCTGAATTTGAAGATGAGATCTCAATCATCACAGTTACTCCTAACAGAATCATAAGCAACACTTAATATTTGGGTCTCAAAACACAGTTTCTGCAAACATGGTTGTGCAGAATCAGAAGTAACATAATATTTGTACAACCAGCAACACATTGAACCTCCTAGAACAAAATAACAGAATCAACAAAGTATCCTAACAGAATGTCAATATTTAGGTCTCAAAACACAGTTTCTGCAAACATGGTTGTGCAGAATCAGAAGCAACATAATATTTGTACAACCAGCAACACATTGAACCCTCTAGAACAAAATAACAGAATCAACAAAGTATCCTAACCGAATGTCAATATTTGGGTCTCAAAACACAGTTTCTGCAAACATGGTTGTGCAAAATTGGAAGCAACATAATATTTGTACAACAGCAACACATTGAACCTCCTAGAACAAAATAACAGAATCAACAAAGTATCCTAACAGAATGGCAATGGATGATGACTATGCCTGAAATACAAGTATCGAATGGATGGATAGTGTCAAGGTACATAACATTAGTTTGGTAAAGCTCGTAATCTGTATGAATTCTTCTGGCTTTAGACTTATGATTTCAGCATGTATTCGAGTATTTTACTGAAAGAACTCCTCATTTCATTATGACCTTCAACAAACATTGCTCATATGGGACTATAATAAATCCTATTCCAAAGAGAATTTCATACAGATTACGAACACTCGAGAATCACTTATGCATGCGGTCGACCATGAGGCAGACATGTTACAAAGCCATTAAGTCAAATGAAATATATATATATATATTATGCATGTTCTTGTATACTGTCAATGTGAGAAAAAATACAAACCAAACATCTTGTCACTCTCAAAAGAAATAACCATCACCACCTAGTAAAAAGAAATGCGAACTACCATGAAGATCAATCGGGATGAAACATAAATGAAAAAGAAGCCATGCGGCTGGCAAAGTAAGCGGATTTTCATACCAAAACAATTAAACATGTCCCTTCAACAATGAGGATTCTTACTGACACAACATTAACATTAATAAAAATGGTGACTGAAAAACCTTAATTCCACCACAAGGTATCAATTTGCATAGAAAAAAAGAGTAGAAAACCTACTCTATCCCAAATTTTAAAGCCAGACTAACTTATGCAGATTCCAAATAATTTCAACATTTGAACCAGAAGATGAAAAGTAAAGCTTCAAATCATGGGAAATTGGGAGAATGGAGGGAGAACTGTTTACTTGAAGGGTGCTGCGACGAAGGTGAAGACTGCTACGGCCGGAGTCGAAGGAAGAAAGGTTGGAATCGGTGCTATGACGTAATCGAAAGAGAGGGTAAAGTAGGGAGGTGCTATGACAGTAATCGAAGGAAGAAAAAGGGCAGGGAAATTGGGAGTGAGTGAAATGAAAAGAACGAAGGGAGAACCTATTACCTGAAGGACGCTGCGACGACGGTGAAGACCTGTGTGGCCGGAGTCGAAGGAACAAGGGCTGTAATCGGTGCTAGAGGGTAAAGTGGGGAGGTGTTGTATGAGGGCTGTATTCGGTCCTTTCTCAAGGGAATAGAAATGGGAGGATTTTGCTGAATAAGGAGGGAATGGAATAAGCCTGTAATCAGGCATTCCATTGAACCAAACACATGCATAGCATGGGCATGCTGAATCAGCATGTAATTGAATGGCTATTACAGCCAACCAAACACCACCTTATGTTTTGTGTGAGACAGATCGAGTCGATCTTAACTTTCAACAAAATGATTTTCTCCGTTATTCTCATACCTCGAATTGAGCCGAGTGTGGTTCAAGCAACAAGAACGAAATACATACAAGAAACGATATTATTATTTTTAGCAAAATAATAATTCTCTCAATAGAAATCGATAAATATCATAATTTTCAAAAAAATATATTTTATTTTTAATTAATAAATTCTCATTACTTCTTGATAGAAAACTGATGTATCAAAACTTCTTCTTTTAGGCCAATCGGTGTAATTTATTTATAGGGAGAGATAAAAAATCTTTATTGAACAAGTCATTTACAAATAATATTTATTTAATAGAAACACACTTCTACCCTAACTAAGAGAGAAGCTTAGCAGCACACCCTAGATAATGTTACGCATGAGAGGAATTTGGACCTCTCATGTATTAAGTCTAATTATATGTATTTATTACACTTTTGACCTAACACTTTATAATTTAATCTAATTCAAATTTATTTTTTATTTCTTAAAATAAATATTATTTAATTAAATAAATTAATTTTTCAATTTAATAATTTTCTCAACCCAATTCTAATTCCGTTAAAATCATGATAACTTTATCATAAAATGTTTTTTGAAAAAATATATTTTATTTCCTAATTCAACAAATTTATAATGACTAATTAATTTAATTAATTTACAAAATTCAATTATTTAATTATAATTAATTAAATAATAATTCAAAAATTTTAAATTAATTTTCAAGTAATTTCTATACTTAGTGAGAAAAACATTCATTTATAAATGTGACACATTTCTCTAACTTTATCATTTTCATTTATTTCTATTCATTTAGTTCTACATCTAATTAATTTCAAATTCCAACGAGTTAGCAAAGGGATTGATTGAATATATATAACTAGGACTCAAATAATTTATAATTAAGTCCTAACTTTTCGCTTATTAATTATAAACTTATTTAGTTGTAAAGTCATTTCATTGTAGTCTCGTGATTGAACTCTCCCTAATTAAATACTATTATGAAAGCTATTTAATAAGTGTTCATCTAATAACTTTATCATAAGTGTGTTACCCTCATAAATATCCTTAATCTCTTTGTGATAAATTCGTTCTCCCAATATGATATTATTTTATCTAATATTAACCATTACATCTTCTTTATGAAAAGTCAACTTCTACAAATAATAATCAAGTTATTCATCACAAAGACAAATAACTTGTCGCTACGTTTACTTTTTCATCTATTATGTAATGTCAATGAGATGATATCATTTACCCATTAGTTAGGCTATGAATTCTACTATTGTGTGATTAATGTTATATACTCCAGAAGTCGTATACCCAACACATTAACTTTTAGTTCTTTATCTATTTGAACTCAAGCTTTTATTTACATCAGAGTGTACGAGCCACACATATATAGTCCATCATCCACTTAGGACTAATGTATGCCACAGTATGAACATTACAAGTGAATAAATTCAAAAATGAATCTATGATTTATTCTACTTGAGTTCTGTTCGATGTACTGTCAATCCAGTTAGTCACATTTATATCTCTATTTTTCAGGAGTCATTCGCACTAATGCTTAAGATAAAATATATCCTCAATTGGACTTGATAGACAAAATAGTAGTTTTTTAATCGGCTTACCCATTTTTTATTAAACTAATGATATGTTTAGATTATCTACTAATACAAGTTGTCTTTCCATGTTACTATTCGATCATGTAATACCGCTTAATATTAGTTAAATGTTAAATAATCAGTGAGTCAATATTTTTTTATTTTGCTTTGTGTACAAAAAAAATATTATTATAAACAATAAATATTTTATTAAATCAATTTATTCTAAAAATTCAAGTATAAAAAAACTACACTTAGGCCTCGAGGTAAAATGATAAGGAATTGACTCAGGAGTCGGTTCAAGATTCAATTGTTAGTTAAGGAATCAGTTCAAGATTAGTTTTTCAGTTTTATACATTGTTATAACTCTATTGTTAGCAGTTAAGCTCTCAAGACTTTTATAAATACACTATTTGAGATGATTCAATGATAAGTAATTCTGATATGAGATTCATTCATCTCAGTTTACTCTTCATCTCTTCTTTAAGTTTGTGTTTTTACTGAGTTGTCAGCACGTGCTAGATGATAAATGGCTTCATTTTCAACAACTGGCTTGTTTGGGGCTTTGGAGGGTTTTTGTTCTCCAAAGAAGCTGAAGATGTGGCTCTCTCTGAACCCGGGATTCCTCAATTTTCAACCTTGATGAATTTGTTATGGGCCTTTAGGTGCAGCTGCTACTAGTGGTATCCTCTGGAATGGAAATGGTAAGACACTTGTGATTGTTTTTCAAAAAGTGTTAGGGCTGTTGATAGGACCAACATTCTATCTTTCGGCGCTTTGAAATGGGGACTTGTCACAGAATGTGATAATAGGACCAACATTATGTGCTAGGCGAACAATCCTTACTAAAGTTTTATCATCCTTTGCTGGTCTTCAGCTCTTGATTAATATTTCCATCGAGGATCATGAGAAACAACCATCATTATAAATGCGACTTTACTCCAGTATTACCAGTCTGAATTGAAATCCTCTTGCACTTGGGTTATTATTCCTTCCTAGGAAAACTCAGCAATATGATTCTTAGGCTCTAGAGAAGTTAGAGAAGCTGATATTATCAAAAGTATCACATTATATATAGAGAGAGAGGGGTAGTATAGTGGAGAGGAGAGATTCATTGTTCATATGGCTCGTGCTTAAGGAACGCAGAAGGAACCATGTCTTGCAGAAGTCCGTTGTCGGGAACCTGCCGAAAAGGGATAGAGTTTTCCGCAAACATTAATGAATCTGCACCAGCAGCAGCTTGGTAATTATTCATGTCACCAGGCATCTGTGTAAACAATTCATGCCGCCTCCTCGGCTGTGGTGGCGATGGCCTCAACATGAAAGATGGGAATAGCATTGGCCGCTTTACTGTTGTGGGAAGCGGGTGCTTATGTTGGCCTTCATATGTTGTGATCACCATTGATGGATCCTGGAATGACCTCTCAACTCTTTTCTTTACCCTACACTTCTGAGTTGTGCACCTGTAGTAACTTCTGCAACATAAAATCTGAAAATGTTTACAATATATACACATATGTTTGGTTATAAATTAAGGGGAAAATAAGTAAAACCTTGGGTAAGGGCTATTCTTGACAGCTTTTTGTCCATATTTACGCCATCTGTACCCATCTTCAAGGAGATCAACTTCACTCTTGGTCATGAAAGCAAATCGAGTTTCTTTGTGCTCTTTTTCTCCTTTCTTGTTTGATAATTTGTTCCTAAGATCCAACAAAATACAACCAAACCAAATTAGCAGGTAGAATTAATAGAGGATGATTATATCACATATACATGCATGTATAACATATTTTTCAATCAAAATAACGAGAATGTATACTTTATATATATAAGTTTTGAGTTTAAATATCAAAATTTTCTTAACAATGAATATAATTGTCATATATTTATATAATTGGAATTGACATATATATAATATGACTCCACTGAAATCATTTTCAGTGCACCTCCAAATCTTAGAGATAGGAAGAACAGGAGAAAAACTTGGTTACCCTTTCTTAGAGCTTTCACTCCCATCTTCTAGCTCCTTGAGCTGACAATCTTTGTTACTCTTGTCTGAATCATCTTGGGTGGAGGAAGAAGATATGCAAGAATTAGGAATGGTCATAACTGAAGAAAACGGTGGTTGAGAGGACGATGAATGTGAAAAAGAAAGGGCTTTTTCAAGTGAGCAACCATAGCGGATGGGACTTTGTAAAGAGTCAGTGGAGCTCAACCTCATGTGTGAACAAGGATCTGCTGCTGATAATGAAACCCTACTACAGGTGTGGTCTGTAGGGTAGTAAAAGTTTCTAAATTCATGATCCCACATCTTAAAACATTTGGTTTTTGGAATTTCAGGGTTTCATTTCATGACCTCTCTCTTTCACGTTGTTTTGAGTTACACATATATAATATAAAAAAAAAAAAATCATAGCAAGGAGGGGAGGGTTAGGCGGTCGCCCCTTCAAAAAAAGAAGGTTTCAAGCTCGCGGACAAGACTTTGATTTGATCGCCGCTTTAAAAAGAAGGTTGACAAAAACACATTCCTCCCCAATGAAAGGAGCAAAAGGTGGGTTATAGCTACCTTGTATGGATTGGAAAGGAACCATTTGCTATCCCTATTCCCTACTACTCACTCACTCTCAATCTCATCCCTCCTATTCAATTCTGACCTCCCCTCTTACGTTTTAATTTATTTTCTTCTTTACTAATTTTATTGTTATTTAAAATAAAAGAAATGAGACGTGCGTATTTTTAGAGAAAATAAAAACATCTCATTTTAGTAATATGTCTAAAAAAATTATTAACTGATTAAATTTGTTAAATTTTTAAAAATTTAGGGAAATAAACTGTTGAAAGTATTTTCTGAAATTTAAAAAAAACACCTAATTAAATGCATTTTTCCTAACATGGTAGTAAAAAACCTGTTTAACTAGATGCACTCTCACTCTAAAAACTATTTATTTCTCTAAATTTTCAAAATATCAACCTATATAATTAATTAAAAAATTATTTCGATATATATAACTTGCACATTTAAAACTAAATTGTGAGAAAAGATTGACACTTTTCTATTCTCACACCATAATAATTACCATCAAATTATTGTTTCTAGTAGATTGTAGGTAAATTTAATCAAAACTGAAGACTTTAAATAAGGAAAATTTTTTTTGGTAAATTTAGCTAGGATAAAAAATTGAAAATAGTGGGATTGTAATCTAAATCAACAAGGTTAGAAATTTACATGATTAAATTTGTTTTTGATAATTTTGCTAATGCAATATTAGATTTTACTTTAATAATTATAATCTAATTTTAATAACTTTTAATATAAAGAAAGTAAAATAATTTAATCTTAAAGATAAAAAATCTTTATAAACTTATGGCAATGTCCAATTGAAGTTATAAAAGGAATAAACTATCGTGATAGGTTTAGTGGTTGAGAATTATTCACTCATAAAATTTATCTAAATTTAAGCGATATGTTTTTATTTGGACACGTGGCGTATGCATGTGTGGTGTCGGTATATTTCTAGGTGAATAAAAAAATCAAAAGGGAGAAAAAAGATGGAGCGTGGAGGGACGCGCCATAAGGGCACATGGAGTTGAAGTCAGCGAAGAATCGCAGTAACCGAAGATGAAAGAAATTAAGGAGCCCAAATGAGGACGAAATGTTAAGGAAAAGTCAAATATTCAAACTTTAGAAACAATTTACAGTTTTTTTTTATTGGAAATATTAGGTTACACGTGGCAGAATATATGACCATTGCCGACTACCCCACCGGGCAAGTGGGAAAAGAGTTGGCAGGCCAGGCTGCTGCTGATGCCCACCCCACCTCACCATTCTCAAGTTTGGGATTGAAGGTGATAGAGTTCAAAGACATAACAATGGATTTTATAGTGTTAACCTTGGAGTTATGAATTTGATATATTAAAAGTTCAAATATATTTGAATTTGTATATACTTATAGAGATCTTGAGATGATGATGTTGATGACTTATAGTGTGCTTATTTTGTGGATGCTACTTATTACATGCATATTCAATCATGTTCTTAACTTGATTTGAGCTATTTAGTTATGTTTTTTGATTTATGATGATATATAAAGTTATTGGTTTTGGTTAAGTATCGTTGAGCTTAATGAAAAGTTTAGAATGCAGATGTTTTCGTTGAAATTTTTGAAGTTTGATTAGTATTCAAGAAGAAGTCTCAGATATATTTTTTGATTTTGTAAAACTTTTTATTTTTTATAGATTGTAGCACGTACAAAGATTTTTAGGATCGAAGAAAAAATCTACCATTAGAAGTTTTTCAGTTTAAACCTTGTTATAAAGCATTTTGGTATATGTTGGTACTTTGAGACTATTTTGGATATCTTTGTAGTGGATTTATGTTGACAATTGATATTAAGTTATTGTATTTTACTCTCATGCTTAAATTTTGATCTAATATGTTTTTTATTATGAAATTTCATGATCTAGACTTCTTTCAGTATCCCTAATATGTTTGCATAGTTTAGGTTGTATGTTTAGAACCAATTAGGAGCATATTAAATGGCCTTAAATGGTGCTTTTTTGCACTTTTATGCTCAAGTCTCAAGATTTATTCAAAGTTTTGATCATTTTTGCAGGTTAATTTAGTAAATTAAAATTAATTAAAACTAAAATATGATTAATTAAAATATAAATAAGTTTTATGAAATAAATTCAACTAAACAATAAAAAATTATGAAATCTCAAATATATATTTGTTTCATTTAAAACAATTTTTATGAAATATTTTTAAGAAATTTGTTAAACAACAGAAAATATTTTATACAAATTCATCCAAAGGAACAAATGGCTTTAATCTCTGCATGAATTTGTACTATTTCCATACACATACTTTTACCAACTGAAATTTGTTAAATTTTCATATTAGATTTGGCTGTTAAATGATCAATCAATTCAAATAATTTGAAGACCATGGGATGTTGTAGATTCTTGCAATTTCATTGTCTTTGCTACATGAATGCTGGATTGGCTCGAAGCCTGTTCTTGACGAGCCTCCACCATTTTGTTAGCTTTTCCGGAAAAGAGTGTTCTGAGGCAATCTTTTCTGTGTTCAAACCTTTAAAAATGAAGAATAAACAAATAAATTTACGCACAAGTTCATGAACCCGAGTCATATGGAAAGCAAAAACAAATATCTTTACCTCTCACTAGTAATTGTAAGTTCATCGTTGCCTGGATGGTAACCGGCGGAATTGATGCTTTGAAAGCCCGAGCTCCTTCACTGTAACAGACATCTTTACTTTTCTGTTTTCAGGATGCCACGCATCACCACCGGGAGCAAACACCGCCCGATGCTTTGAAAGCCCGAGCTCCTTCACTGTAACAGACATCTTTACTTTTCTGTTTTCAGGATGCCACGCATCACCACCGGGAGCAAACACCGCCCGAGTTTGCCACCTTTCTCTTCATCTCACCTGATCATGCCAGCATAATGCTATACAATTATCATTCACATAAAATTATGAATTATAACAAGCCTAAGTTTAATTAGCTGGAATAGCAGGAAGCTGCAACACTACCCTACTAATCCCTTGATCCAAGCCACTTCAAATGGTCACCCAATTATTTTTCCCCATAACGCAGTCCATGTTGAGTGAAACTGCACCTATTGTCATATTGTACAAGCTCCATGCAGTTCTTAGTTAAGAGAATACGTAAAGTTCAAATGAAGGTCTAGAGTCTAGAGGCCGAAAAGATATCAAAAGTGTCAAATATTATACTAGAGCTATGAATTTGCTTCCCAGTTCCCTCTAATCATACGATCTCTGTGTTTTCGAAAGCAAATCATATAGGCATAAAGCAACCATGGTAAAAAAAAAAAGATTTATCTGTTATCAAGCAGCAAATCTGTGTTTGTAACTACTAATATGTAAGTTCTGCATGCATATTCAAGACAAACAACTAGTATACAAATCGCTTAGCATACAAAAGTTAAACTAGAAAGCAGTAAACAGAGTGACATTAAAGTGAACTTGAAACAACCAACACTGACTCATAAAACAGATTCTTAAACCTTAGCAACAGCCTTCTAGTAACATTTACATGCAATCACAAGCAATTGGCTTTGAGAAATGAAGTAGACTAGGGTCGTTTCTCAGTTACAAACATTATGGACAAACATTGCAAGTATTGACAGGTTTTCTATCCACACTTTATTTCATCAAAAACTAAATGGGGGCTAATAGCTATTACTCAGACTAGGGTGTGAGTGCAGGATACGGGTGTGCTCAATCTTCTCTAACTTCTTTCATATATTTCAAGGATCATTGTCAGGTCATATCCCCATAGTGACACAGGTACTTCAAGAAAAATGAAAAGTCGGAGCATCATAGGCTAATAGTTTAGATTCTTCACAAGGAAACTACTTTGGAGGAAGATTGGAAGTAGGTTGCTCAAGTCTAGACTGGGAAGCGGATCTCTTTGGTGGAAGATTCTTCACAAAGTGCATACATGCAAGTTTACCAAGTCTACCACTCATTCCACTACAAAAAGAAGCCCTGAAAATATTGCAATTGATCATTTCACAAGAAAATGGATTGATAATCTAAACATCTATCAGTATTGCAGACGATAAGCTAGAATTGGCAGAGATTTACAGGTCCACAATAGAGTTTGCCAATCAGTGGCAGCTTTGATTTTAGTGTGATCAGCATCTACACCATCACCATGGTTGACATGACCAAGATAGGTTACCTTGGACTCACCAAAGAAACACTTTGATTTCTTTAAGAATATGTTATCCCGCAAGAGTTCAAAATCTAGTCTTACATGATGCATATGTTTTGTCCATGTTCTTTTTAAATCTTTTAGACCTAAGCAATACTTTATCATTGGCAACTAAGCAAAGGCTTGCAGATGAAAACTATGGGCTTTCTTCATTGATAGTATATAGGATTGGCACAGAACTAAAACTATGGTATAATTTTAGAGGAAGCATTACCTAGCTTTGGTCTTTTTAAACCTTTTAGACCTAAGCCTCGCTGATTTGCCATTTATCCCTGGATCTTTCTTTTGTTTTTCACCTTCTTGCTCTTTCAACTTGTTCCTCATGGAATTCACCAAAATCTCGGTCCTAGGTTCTGGCACTATTCCTTTAGATGTCATCTCATTAAAATAGCTCAAAGCATCTTCAACCCTTCCCTTATCATACAACCAGTGAATCATAACTGTGTAAGATCGCCGGTCCGGTCCCAATCCGCTTTTTTCGATCTCATCCCACATATGTCTAACTTTCTCTTCATGATCCCACTTCACATACAACCTCAATATCAAATTGTATGTATCACAACACATATTGCAACCATTTCTCTCCATCCTTTCCAAAACACCAGGAACTTCCTCCGGTTTGTTGGAAAACTTGAGCAAGTAGTTGAAAGTTACATTATTCGGTGAACACCCTTCCTTCTCCTCCATCTCATCCAAGATCTCATAAACCTTCTCCATCCTCCCAATCTTTCCTAGGTGCTTGATAAGCGAGTTGTATGTTGCACCAGTTGGGGCACAACCACGTTCCTTCATCTCCCTAAACACTTCCAAAGCCTCGGGAATCCTCTTCTTGAAGCACAGTGCATCAATGACACAATTACAAATTACCACATCAGGATTACACCCCTTCTCCCACATTCCTCGAAACAACTTCATCGCAGTACCTAACTTTCCCTTCTTCGTCAATGCATTTATAAACGTTCCGTAGGTAAACAGATCTGGTTTGTATTTTGACTCAATTATGGCCTTCCAAAACCTTTTAGCCTCGTGTACATTCCCCAACACGCACCATCCGTTGAGAACAATATTCATTGTCTTTAAATCATAGCCAAACTCTCTCCTCTTCAATTGATATAAAGTTTCCGCAGTTTCTACGTGCTTATACCTACATAAACACATTAAAAGAACTTGAAATGCAACCAAATCATCCTTGAATTCGAATTCTTTCCTCCTATTAAAAACCCCAATCGCATCCTCCACCATATGTGCAGCAGCATACCTATTAACCAAAATCCTAAAAGTCCTTCCATCAATAAGTCCTCTTTCAGACATTTTATCGAACACCTTAGTTAACTCTTCAAACCGATGCATTCTTCCAAGAATGTCAAGAATTTCATTGCAAACATCAAAACCAAGTGAATTTCCACTTTTTTTAGACACCCATTGGAAGAAAACATAAGCTAGTTTCCAATCAGAACGATTTCGCCTAACCAACTCCAAGACCAAACCATCAGTTATTGTAACCTTGCATTGATCAAGAGCTAGCTCAATCTCTTCTGTTTTGCTATTTCTATGGTTTTTTAAAACGTTCTGGAGTTTCAACGAATATGTCTCGTATGGTTTTTGGTGAAAGCCAGTGCTTTCATCAGAATTAGCAAGTGAATGAAGAAAAACAGGGTTTTTAGTGGCACCCAGAAAATTTAATATGTGAATGCTGGGACAGTATTGAGGGACTGCGGGATTAGAGGAGAAGAGAAAATGGGATTTCGGGAAATCAAATGGGAATTTCCGATGGATGATGGCTTCCTGACATAAGCATTTTAAGATTTGGGATTGTGTTATGAGACGCATCGTTGAAAGATGAAATGAGAGAGTGTAGTTGGCTTTACAGGAAAGATTAAAAAAGAATACAGAAAGGAGGTTTAGGGACACTCAATTCATCATCCCTCTCCTCATGCTTCCCAGCCAACTTTCTCCGCAAAATGAACTCAAGAAAACAGAGTTGGACGAGTTGACCTACCTCAAGAGAAAAGAAATCGAAATAAATAAAAGAAGAAGGAATTTCCGGTTTTATTGAAAAAGAAAATATATTTCTCTTTTTTTCTAATTAAATTAAACAGAATTTGATGCAAATCAAACAGCTAACAAGTTCTCAAAGAAAACAGAGTTGAACGAGTGTGCAGGGAAGCCCAATGCCTTGAGTTTATAGAAAGGGCTAGAAGATGAAGAAAACCCACCATCAGCTATTCTGGGTTATTCGTGAAAATTAAGAACATAAATTTTCTGGGCTGTTTGTGAAAAGGAAAAAAATTGAATTGTTGAAAAAGAAAAAGCATAAGGACTCGCTATGAAATTTGGCGTAAAATTTTATTTGAAATGGTGATATAATTACCACATCAACGTGCTGTTATTTTCACAATTAATACTATAATAATCAAAATGTTACACAAATTAAAAATGTTAATGACCAAAACATAATTTAAATCATATATACGTAACTATTTCTGTATTTTGCTCTTAAAAAAATTGATTAAACTTTTAAATAAAAACTACAATCAATTCGAAAGTCAACAAACAATTGAACCATTGAAATAAAATTTTCCATCATAACCTCATAAGGCTATTAAGTAATGACATGAAAAAAATACAATTGTGAATAATTTAATTGATTTTTTAATTATTTTATGAGATTTTAATTTATTTATTATTTTACTATGCTTAATTATTTTAGATATTTTAAAACTATATATATAAAGTTACTGAAAATTATTTAAAATAAATTAAAATGATAAGAAAATTATAAAAGGAAAAGTGCTTTTAATTTTTTTAATATTTAATAATTTTTAAAAAAAATTATTAAAAAAATTATACTCCATTTTTTTAGACATTGTCATACATCATACCTTGGTTTATTCTTATTCATTACTCACCTAAACTCACCAAACACTAAATTTAATAAATTTTTTTTTATATATTTATAACTTTTTAATAACTCTTAATAAGTTTTTTTTATATGTTAGTGTGGTTACATGACAGTATCTTTTTGATAAGACACACATCTTACACACATGTGCTCGAACAAGAATCTATTAGGATAAACATCATTAGTTTTTTGATTGGAGCCACTCGTTAATTTCTTAATAAATTTTTTTAAAGTTTTTATCATTTTGATAATTTCTTATAGCTATTACATTTTTTTAAAAAATTTCTGTAGGTAGTTTCTAAAATTTTTAGAATATTTTATAGTGCTTTCATTTTATTTAATATCCTAATAATATATTATAATATTTTCCAATTTTTCTATATATATGTTTTTTATTTTTCTATTTTTGAAATATTTTTAGTATACGATAGGTCCCCCTCTAAATTGTTTGTGACTCTGACTACGACCTCTACCACTTGCTTTGCCTGCAGTATTTTCTTGAGATTGAACAACATTTGCCTATAAAAGAATACTCGCCACAAACTCCAATTACCGTGTCTCACAATCTAACGTCTTAGTAAGCACGTACAGAGAAACATTCATAGTTGAGGCCACCACGCGAACTGACTCATACTCCACTGGTAAACCTGCGAAAATAATACTGACTTGTTCGGGATCAGTTACCAAACTATCAACGACAGTGAGAACATCACACATGTTCCTAATCTTAGTCAAATATATTTTAATGGACAACTGTCCTTTTTTTATAATAATAATAAAGATTATGTCTCAGACTATAAATCTTCATGCTTGACTTAGCAACAAATCGTCTTTCAATTGCAAGCCAGACATCTAGACTCGTGCGAGGATTAGTGAGATAAACAAGAACTTCATCACACACAGTTGACAAAAGCCAAGATGCCAAGAACGCAAGATTTTCAACCAACTGACCATTGCTGTCAACAAGAAACTGAGATGGAGTACTAATAGTGCTTAAAACAAAATCTTGCAAGTTACAGCCAACAAGAATTAACATAATCTGATGTTTCCACAAAAGAAAATTTGTTTCATTGAGCTTAATAGTATCATGCTTAGGAAATTGAGGAACACGTTTACTCACTATGCAAGAATTGCACCCAGGATCCAAATTACGAGAATATGTATGTGTGTGTGTGTAGCATCATTATCATCATTAATAGATTGTCGATGACTACCACTATCTCCTGAGATTGCTTCTGGAGCCAATCCAGTCTCTTGGGCGTCTAGGAAGCAGCAAGTTATGTCGCGATTCACAGCAAAAGCTGAGTATAGTATAGGAGTCTTGCCCATGCAGCCAGGGATTTAAATTGCGGTTGCGGCCGCATTTTCGGTCGCGTTACGTTTATCGCGGTTGTGGACATAATGGATGCTATTGCGGTTGTTGCGGGTATCGCGGTCGTGAATTTTATATTAACTAAAATCATATAATTTAAATTAAATTATTTTTTTTTAATTTCATCGTAACGGAATAATAGCGGGAATAGCGGACTGCTATTACCGCAATTGGCCGTTACCCGTTAAATTGCGGCTGCGATCCACCGCTATTGGTGTGATTCCGCTTCACACCGCTATTTTCGGCAATAGTGGTTTCAGACGGTGCCGCTACCGGTATATAGCGGCCGCTATTCCGCTATCGGACCTCTATTTAAATCCCTGCATGCAGCTGCTTAAATAGCATGGTTGGAATCTTTGTTGTCTGAGTTGCAGGTTTCAATTGTGGGAAAGGCAATTGTTTGGTGTGATAATTCAAGAGCAGTAATTATTATCGCAAATCTTGTTTTACACTCAAAGTTCAAACATGTGGAGCTTGATTTGTTTTTTGTTGGAGAGAAGATTGCTAGTGGTGTTTTGGCGATTGGTCATGTGCCAGCACAAAATCAAGTTGCAGATACACTCACAAAACCTATATCTGTGGGGTTTTTTACACAAGTTTCGAACAAAGCTTAAGGTGGTTTACAAGAATGAGTCAAAAGGCTCGGTGAATGTTAAGGAATAAGTTACAGGTACAGTTAGTTAAGCAGAATGAACTGCTACTGCAGTTAGGTTGTTAGTAAGTTATTGAGTTAGTAGGTTCAGATGTGAACTCATTTTCTTGTTAAAGCTTAGTATAGATACTACAACTATAGATACTTCGTATTCATGTTGAAGTAAGGAAAGAATTCATTTCATTGTTTCTTCCCTCTTTTCTTTTGATCCTTTGAGTTTCATGTATTCGGTCTCTACTTGTTAATATCTCAACAATAGAATTTAAATAATTTTAAAAAATCAATTAATCTTTTACGTCCATCTCCACTCAACGCTTAATTAGATCTATAAGAGAATTTCATTAAAAAAATTATATTTCAAGTGTTTAGATGATTGTTAACTTTCCATTACAAGCTCAATTGATTGTATTTTCTGATCAAGAACTTAATTTATTTATTTTTAATTATTTTGCCACTTAACCTTATAAATAACAATAAAATTTGTTCTAATAAAATAAAAGAAAATCTTAGAAAGCTCGTTTATTTACTCGATACTAATAATGTTTGTTTCTTATACTTTAATATCTTAGTATTATTTGTATTGTTATTGCTATTATTAGTTATTGTTATACATACGTAACTGGGATTGAAAAAGAAAAAGGCACCTTTAATACAAACAGAAAGAAAAAGAAAGCTATAAAGGATATACTTTATTTCCCAAACTTAAAGAGTAAAAGGCACCGCCTTTACAACACACCACAACACAACATTTAACAGATTGGTAATCTATTTTCATATCGATACATAAATCTCATGTATTATTAATAAATACGAACATGATATTTTATCATTAATAACAATAAAAAATAACAAAACATTTATGCATAAGTATAAATAATTTTATTTAAACACAATTAAATAATTATAACAATTATAAATAAATATTAACAATTTTAGAATTTAGGGTTTTGGATTCAAGAGGTCATAGCATTGTTTGTTAGTATTTATTTAGTACAAAGAGAGAGAAAGAAAGTTATAAAAGATAGACTTTACCTCCCCCAACTTAAGACCAAAAGACACCGCCCTTATAACAAATCACAACACAACAATTAAGAGACTTGTAATCTATACTCATATTGATATATAAATCTCATGTATTATTAATGAATAAAAACATGACATTTTATCATCAAAAACAACAAAAAATAACAAAGGATTTATGCATAAATATAAATAAATTTATTTAAACACAATTAAATAATCACAACATTTATAAATAAATATTAACAACTCTCGATTTTAAGATTTTAGATTCAAAAGATTATGATTTGTTTGTTAGTATTTATATTTATAAATCTTTCACTATATTTTTTTTTATTTAATGATGATGTGACGTGTTATTACTTACTATTAGTGCATATGAAATATGGTTGAAGAATATAAATCCAAAGAAAATAATCCATACTGAATTTTGGTATGATAAAACCACGCCTAGAAACTGTAAAGCGCCAGAGAGATAATAGTGTCGTAATTAAAGGCAAAAGAAGAAAACAATAATGTTGTTGATTTAATGCTTTTTTATTTTTTATTTGGTAATGCAGTTCTTTTTCATTTTTGTCTTTACCATGAATATGCAAGAGGAGGGAGGGCGATGATAGTGAAGTTTTCAAGCAAGTTGTTGAAATCAAATGGTGCAGAAAGAAATAAATGAAAATGGACCCACCCAGGGCCAAGATCAAGCTTCTTCTTGGTAGGACTTTTAATGCAAGTGGAGTCCCCAGTCGCTGAAGCAATCCAGAGTTACTTCGTATCTTATGCTACACTACTACCACTACTGCCATGTGCTTTCTCCTTCTTTAGCTTCTTTGATTGAACATTGAACTACTCTAAACTTTGAAACATGGGGGAAGCTCCAGAAATACAACTCCAGGTCCTGTGTAAGTCACCTTTTCACTATAGATATACATGCTTATTAGCTACTATAACTTAACATGTAAGTGTTTGATTGTTTTTTTACCAGCTGAGGGTGAGAAATTAAATGAAACTTCAGTTGAGCAGCAAGCAGATGGAAACCAGTCAACAACAATCACACAACAGAGAACCTACAAATGGTGGCTACTAATGACAATCTATACATTTTTTCTGCTTTCCGGTCAGTCAGTGGCTACACTTCTGGGAAGATTGTACTATGACAAAGGCGGAAACAGCAAGTGGCTAGCATCCATTGTTCAAGTCGTCGGTTTCCCAATCCTCATTCCCTTGTATTACCTTCCATCATACCAATCTTCACACACTAGCAACATCACAACCAACCCACCATCTCTTTTAGTTCTTTCAGGCATGTATTTTGGGCTTGGACTACTTTTGGCAGCCGGTTGCTTGTTGTATTCAGTTGGTCTTTTGTATCTCCCGGTCTCCACTTATTCACTCATTTGTGCTTCCCAATTAGCCTTCAATGCCTTGTTTTCCTTCTTCTTTAACGCACAAAAGTTCACCCCTTTCATAATAAACTCTTTGGTCCTCCTCACAATCTCTTCCACCCTCCTCGTATTCCAAAACGATTCCTCAGGTTCCACACCCGTTTCCAAAGCCAAATATGTGATTGGATTTGTATGCACGGTGGCGGCTTCAGCAGGGTATGGATTGATGTTGTCTCTAACACAACTTTGTTTCCAAAAGATTCTCAAGAAACAAACATTTAAAGCAGTGTTGGACATGATAATCTACCAGTCATTGGCTGCAACTTTGATGATCAGTGTCGGTCTTTTCGCCAGTGGGGAATGGAAGAGTCTGGGGGAAGAAATGGAAGGGTTTAAACTGGGTAAGTCGGCATACGTTAACGTTTTGGTTTGGATTGCTGTAGGGTGGCAAGTTTTCTCGATTGGTGCGGTGGGTTTGATCTTCGAAGCTTCATCTCTATTCTCGAATGTGATCAGCACGTTAGGACTACCCATTGTTCCAGTGTTTGCGATGGTGTTTTTCCACGATCCAATGACTGGAATTAAGGTGATTTCCATGTTGTTGGCTATATGGGGATTTGTGTCCTATGTTTACCAGCACTATCTTGATGATCGAAACTCTGATACTGGAAAACTTTAAATCAAATGAGTACTGGGTAATCAATGGTAGAGCAGATCAAGAAGTTAAATTTCTTGTATTTATGCCTATAGTTTAATTGTTTTGTATTTTACTTTCAATTCGCAACTCCTCCTTTAAAGTTTTTGAGATTATCCCAAATCTTTTCTTTGTGATTAAAATCATAAGTTGAAATGCAATGGAAAATCATACTGTTGCAGTTTATATTTCTGTTTGATATTATAACTTAAAACATTTTTCTATATTTTAATTCTTAACCATAGCAATACCAAATATTTAAAAGATTTCCAAACATATTCTGCAAAACCAAAACTTCACACTTTTTCCTAATTTGATATCTAAACTTTATATATCTTTTCTTAAGTTGATACTTAATCTTTTTGGAGATTCAATTTGATACTTGAACTTGACTCTTTTTCTAATTTGATACTTAATCTTTTTTTGTTCAATTTTATACTAGTCAAACGTTTTACTAATTACTCCAATATACTAACAATGTTATTTTTTTTATGAGATAGCCAAAATAATCAATGTATGACCGACATGTGTGACAGATGATATCATTTTTTTGTATTTTATATGTTCAGTTACTTTTAGTTTTAACTAATTTATTAATTGAAAACAATAAATTACTTTTAATTTGTGGTTCTAAAATCTTTTTTTTTAATTAAGTATTAATTCGTTAAGCATAGCTCAATATCTATTTTTTAACATGAATTTCCTCTAATACTAACAATATTTTTGCGGCATAACAAAAAATAATTTAAAATCATTAGTGTTTTACGTAATTTGTATAACATTTAATAATTTTAAGTATCAAATTGAACCTAAAACAAAACTTAAGTACTAAATTAAAAAAAATATCTAGTTCAAGTACCAAATTTAAAAAAAAATAAATAATAAATTTAAAAAAATCAATTTAAATACCAAATAATATATTAAGCATTATTAATACCCTTGATGCTCTGGGATGTGATCCACCTATGTTTTTCGGGTGTCACTAAATTAGTTGCAAGTGTCTTGAAAAGAATTAATAAAGTGGAAGACAATATTTAGGAAGAAGACTTGTTCACGCAAGGTTCTCTAGTTCTTAACGGAACTGATTTTGCCTATTATTCGCTTGGAAACCAAACTAAAAAAAATGTTTAATATAACATTTGATATTTTTTCTTGTACTTTAATTTTTTATTCAATTTGATATTTTTTAATTTAGTATTTAATTATTTTAGGTTCAATTTAGTATCTAAATTTATTAAATGTTATACAAATTACACAAAACATAAACGATGTTAAAATTTATTTTGTTATGCTATAAAAATATTGTCTGTGTTAAAAGAATTTCACGTTAAAAAAATAGGTATTGAACTGTGCTCAACGAATTAATGTTAAATAAAAAAAATTTTAAAACCCCAAATTAAAAGAAATTCATTATTTTCAATTAATAAAATAATTAAAATAAATGTAATTGAACATTTAAAATACAAAAAATATCATATCATCTGTCACAAGTCGGTCATATATTGATTATTTTTGCTATCTCATAAAAAAATAACATTGCTAGTATATTGGAGTAATTTGTAAAACATTTGACTAATACCAAATTGAACAAAAAAAAATTAAGTACCAAATAAGAAAAAAGAATCAAGTTCAAATTAGACCCCCAAAAATTTAAGTACCAACTTAATAAAAAGTGCCAAATTTAGGTATTAAATTAAATAAAAAACTTAAATACTAAATTAAAAAAATATCAAATTTAAATACCAAATATTATATTAAACCTAAAAGAAACTAGATTAGCACCACCACAAAAGAAAATTTATTTATTAACATGGTTTCATTGGTGGTGCCCAATGAAAGAGGCGTGGAGTTGTAATCAAAGTTTTAGTTTGCAGATTTTTTTTTTTTTGGTGCACCCTTAGGTAGACATCACTTATGGTATAATTTATTTAATTATTGAGAACAAAAAAGACAAAATATTTTAATATTCTTTAACATATTCCAAAGTTCATTTATTACTTCAACATCAAATTGGTTTTCTTCTATCTACAATTTCATTATTTATTTTTAATTTCTTAAATAAATCTTTGAATAAATTGATATCATGAGTTAACATGATATTATCTTTTACTATAATCGTATAGTGTGTTTAACAATATGTTCAAAGAGTAGACAAAAGGTCCTTACCATAAAATTTGAATTTATATTTGATGCAAAGGATAACGTGCTATGGGAGGTTGTATTTGTAATTTTGTTTATCAATTAAAAATGTAAGTAAAATACTTCTTATATGTTAGATAAACGAGAAATATAATTTATTCATTAAAATTATGCTATTAAATGACTGCTTTGACTTTTTATATATAATGAATAATAATAAATTTAGTCATAAATTTTTACATTATTTTTTCAATTTGACATTTACTCTTGAAGCAACTTGAGCGTCGTCCTTTCATAATTAAAATAGTACAATTTTTTTAAAATGATACATTAATTGTATGGATTTAATTGATTAATTGTATAAATTATTTTATTACATTAATTTTTCATAATTAAAGGTTTCTCAAATTAAGTATCAATTTAAAAAAATTAATATAATTTAGATTGTTTAAGCTTAAATAAATCAAACTAAATATCTCCAAATATTTGAATTTTCACTTCCCATAACTATCCCTGCAAGACAACCTAATGGTTTTTTAGGTAAGTTCAGTAAAATTTTAGTTTTAAAAAATATTTGGTCAATTATATAAAAAAAAAATTGTTAGAAAGTTATATTTAAAAAGTTGTGAGAAAAATTATGGTTAAAAAAGCTTTTAAATGATAATACTTCAAAAAAATATGCTGAGAAATTGAACTATGAAAAACCATAAAAATTTGAATATCGAATAATAATAAAATTATTTTATTCAATATTTTATTCTTCAAGTTGTATTTAAAAAGAATTGATCAGCAACCCATTATTTTAATTGCAAACCCATTTTTTTTACTCGTCATTCCTATAACATAGTTTTCAACATAAATTATTTCGATTATTAAATTTATCGATATAATCAAATTTGTTTTAGACATAAAATTTGAATCATTCCAATTTTTTTTAATATAATGATTAAAAATACTATAATAATTAATATATATTTAATAATTAAAAGTTTTTATAATTGATTAAATAATTATTCATTTTCAGTTTACTTAAATTTGATGTGCGTAATCTATATGAATTGAATATGAAATGTAATAGTCAATTGTTAAAAATTAACCATATAACAAGTTAGAAAGTATGTAAAATTAAAACATTTTAATTTTAACCGATTGAGTCTTAGCTCGAATGACATTGGCATTGTTATTACTGCAGGAGAATATGAGTTCGAGTGAATTGAAACATATCATCTTGAGGGGGGTTATGAGTAATTCTAGACATTGTATTAAAAAGAGCAAATATAATAAGATTCGATAATGAGATTAATGTTAAAAAACATTTTAATTTTACACTAGCATGTAAAATTGCACCATTAGTGTACCAGATAAATATAATAAGAATCGATAATGAGATTATGTTAGTGGTTGACAAGTGTCCTATAAAAATTTAGTAAAATATTTATAAAAAAAAGACAAGTGACCATTTTTAAAAGTTGTTTGTAGAATGAAAAAAGTACTGTATCAATCTACTGAATACTAACACTTTTATAATATATATAAATAAGATTATGAGAAAATATTGATATGCAGTTTAGTAAAATTTTTAGATTCTACAAGTAAAATAAAAGGTTGACAAATGTTCTTTAAAATATAGTAAAATATTAAAAATAAATAAATATTTTAAAAATTAGTCTCATGTCAATTTTTTAAAAGAAAAATATAAAATTAGTATTCGAATTTATTCACTTTTCTTATATTGATACTTAAATTTTTTTTATTCCAAATTAATAACTAATTTTTTTTCCATGAACTAAATTATTACCCGAGTCCTAACACCATCAGTTTTTTTAAAAAGTATTGTATGAAACAGGGATATTATCTCTTTCCAATAACTTTATAATACATTAATAATTTTATCCTAAATTTCAAGATTTTAATTTCAATTTAATTTTTTTAAAGATGAAAATGTCAAAATTAAGAATGAAATTATTTCATTCAATTTTTTTTCCAGTTTTTTTTATTACATAACAGCACTGACCAATTGCGGACCACCATGTGGATTGCTATTTTTTTTATTTTTCCTACCCTTTCCTTTCTCTCTCTCTCACTTCTTCTCCTCTTCTTTTCTACTTCATTTTTTGTTTTCAAAGCCCCTGGTTGTTGCTTCACTGTCGCTGCAGCCACCCCGTCAATGGCCTCGCCTCTGGTCAATGTGCACCGCTTCTCAGTCTCTTGTATTTTTTTCCCTTTTTTACCACTGCCTCTACTGTCTAACCCCGGATGATAAACATATTTGCAAATCAAAGATTTTTTTTTTTGAATTTGTTTTCTGGGTTTGCAATACTAAACTTTGATTTGGGTTTGTTTTTTGGAATTTGATTCCATTTTTTCTGGATGGGTGAATTTGATTTTGGTTTGCTTTTTTGAATGGGATTAGGGTTTTCTCCGCTTTGATTTTGTATTGGAATTTAACAAAATAAGTGAAATAAAATAAAGATGTAACCTGAGAATGCATACCCCAAATTAAATTTTGGATTGAATTCCATTTGTTATTTCCAAATTTATACTTTTCTTTTCTTGAATTTCGTAAGAGAAACAGAGAACCAAGCAATGAAGAACATAGGAAAAGAAAGGAAACTAAACTAGAAAATGAAAAAAAACTAATAGATTTCCAGTAATGAAGGTTTATTATTTTCATTTTTCAATGAAACAATGCTGGAAATTTGACTAGAAAAAAAATTGTTGTTATCTGTCATGAAATGACAGTTTCTAGGATTTTATGTTCTTGAACATAAAGAAGAAGAAAAGATAATGAGGATGATGATGTTAGAAAGAAAAAATAGAAAAAAAAATAAAGAGAGAAAAATAAAAAAAAAACATTATTTTTATTTTCTAATTATATATTATAAATTTTTTTACTTATACATATATATTATTTTATTTTAGTTTTTCTCTAATTTCATTGATTTTTAATATATATTTTAGATTAACAATTCTATTTTGTCACTTATTTTAAATTTAAGTCTTGATTTAATTGACATAAAAAAAAAATTTTGAGTATTCATCTAGGACTTTTTTAAATACCAATTTAAATGAAATGAATAAATTTAAATATTAATTTTATATATTTTTTTTTTAAAATTATTTGTGAAATAGAAAAAAATACAGTAAACTAAATAGTAACCCAAATAACCCATAATATTATATAACATTGCTTAAACTAATTAAAAAAATTGATGAACCTAAAGAGAGGATGATAAAAAATAATTTAAAAATAATTATTGAAAAAATATGTAGTTGAAATCAGTAACTGGCGCATAGCAAGGGAGTTAGAAACCAAGCTTGTAACCGGCCGGGAAAAAAAAAAGAAAACTTGCATAATGCGACCGCCATCTCTACACTGCAATTTCTTCTCATCTCTCAAACAGGTATTTATTATTCAATCGTGTATGCGTACATACAGATGTCAATGTGTGCATGCCTTTTTATATTATCTGAATTCGTTTCCTCAAATTCTTACAGGTTGAAAAAAGATTGAAACTAGAAGAAAACCATCCAGATTCAGGAGAATCCCATGTCCCTACTCAATCTTTAAGCACCCCACTTTACCTGCACTTAACCCACCCTTCCAACACCAACATAACCAACAGTGAACCCCCTCAAGCCTTCATGCCTTCTTCACCTCAGTTCCTTTCTACAAATGAAACCCAACCTCAGATTAATCCCCCACATTCCCCCACAACAAACAAAGACACTGATGATATCGAATATTTGATGCAGCTTTTGGGTTTGTCGGATAATCTGGGAGAAACCCAGAAAAGAGAGAAGCACAAAACTGTTGTTGGTGGAGGGAATTCTTGTGGATGTGAGTGTGGATTTTATGAGAAGATTGTTGGTGTTAAAGGGCCAAAGTGTGAGAAAGAAGTGGAAAGACTGGAAGGTTGGATTAGGTATTTCTCCAGTAATGGTAGTGAGCCATTGAGGTTGGCTTTCTTGCTTATGGCTAAAGCTGCTTTTGAGAGTGCTGATGATTCTGGGTTTCAAACCCTGGAGTTTCCTTCAATTATAGATGAATTTTTAAAGATTGACCCTCCTAAAGACTGACAGTCTGAGACATTACTAGGATTCTTATTCAATGGGTTTTCTTCTTTTGCATATCACCATTTAATGTCAGAAGGTAATGGTAATATAAAAACACTTTCTTTTGTTTTGGACTAGCTGATTTATACTTGTACATTTTGCTTGGGCTTGCTTTTATATATACTTTTGATTGGTTAAACACCAAAAATTTATATACATGATATATATATATATAAGCTTGTACATTTTTTTAGATTTGCTGATATATATTCTTTTAATTGGTTAATTGCGAAAAACCTAAAGACAAAAACAAAAATGCAATCTTTTTCATTTCTCACTTGTGAAGAGTAACTGCTATTACATGTATTTATCCTTCCAATACATTAGAATTGAATGGAGTCTGCAGTTCTGCTTCTCCAACACAGCAAGGTGCTCAATTCTTCATGAGATTATGGCCTCATTTTCATAGTTATTTGCTTTTAGCTTCAAAAGGATAGACAAAACCTCGTTCATGTTGGGTCTTTCCTCAGGATTAGGGGAGGTACAAAACAAGGCTAGCTTGAAAAGTTCTTCCAGTGCTTCCATTTGTTTATTGGAAACATTTGAAGCTAGCATAGGATCCAAAACTTGAAGGACTCCTTTGGTTCCAGTAGCAAGGGATTTCTCAACTCGTTGACGGAGACTGACTGGCAATCCGTCCTCTTCCATTAGTCCAGTTGGTCTTTGTTTTGTTAGGAACTCCATGACTACTATGCCGAAGCTGAACACATCCACTTTAGTTGTGACATTCCTCATGTATGCAAATTCTGAATGAGGGCAGAGTAATGTCTCAGTAATTCAGGTTTTGAAATCTGATGATGTTCATTAGAAACTAAGCTAGTTTATAAGCATGTAATTTTTTAAGCATGGTCATTTGATTATCACTTGATCCATTCAAAGATATGAAGGAATTCTAGTATTAGAATAGTTGGAACTAGACTATATGCAACATGGGAGACCATATCTTTTCTCAAGATGCTTATTGAAAATATTGCAGGCTTGGAAACTTTTCTGGCACATAAGAGAAATGGATGAGTGCTTAATAAGGTGGAGTAATTGAAGATTACCTGGTGCCAAGTAGCCAATAGTGCCTTCAAATGCTGATGTTGAAGAAAGGCTACTTCCGTCATGGACATGGACATCCAGCATGCGAGCTGTTCCAAAGTCACTTACATGTGCGACCCAATCACCATCCAGAAGTATATTGGAAGGCTTCAAATCACAGTGCACAATGGGGAAACCGTAACCAGAATGCAAGTAATCCAATGAACTAGCAACTGAAATGCAAAGATCAATTCTCTTAGATAATGTCCAGATATGAAGATCCATCATGGAGCCATGTATAACACTCTCTAAACTTCCGTTCTCCATGTATTGAAGAATCACAGCCTTCAGCTTCTCACTTTCCCATGCATACCCAAGTACCTTGACCAGATTCTTGTGCCTTAAATGGCTCAAGTTTTTGACTTCTCTGTAAAAGCTCTTATCAGATTCTTTGGAGAACTGATGCAGATTTAATTTCTTTACTGCTATCAGCTGGCCATCTTCCAGCTGACCCTTATACACGGTACTCAAACTGCTTGCTCCAATAATGTTATCTTCGCTGAAGTAGCTTGTAGCATTTTCTAACTCCTCTTTATCAAACCTTCTTAGAACTGCTGCTGTAAACTCTGGTTCTGGATTTTCCAACTTGACTGTTTTACTCTCTTTGGCACGCCAAACAAGGAATGAAATGACTAGCACTAGGGTCAGCAGTACAGAAACAGATCCAAGTATGCTGACAATTGTTATCGCCTTTTTCGAAAACCGATTTGAACTTCTCCTGCTGCACGACACGAGAAATGTGTTTCCACAGAGAGCTCTATTTCCTAACAAACTTGACAAGTTGATAGTTTTGAATATGCCATTCTCGGGAACATGGCCTTCAAGTTGATTGAATGAAAGATTGAGATGCCTCAAGCTGGAACTATTGGCAAAGCTTTCAGGAATATGACCCTGAAGTTGATTCTGGGATAGGTCTAGTGAGCTTAGATGCTTTAATTTTGCCAAGTTCTCTGGAATTTCACCATCTAATTTATTTCTTGAAAGTTTCAAGCTTCTAATCATATCTGATTGAGCAAAAGCGTCAGCAGAGATGATACCAGAAAGTTTATTTCCTGAAAGATCTAGAGAAAACAAATTTCTGCAGCCTCTAAGTGTCGTAGGAATGACTCCTGAAATGTTATTGTTTGAGATGTCAATGGCTTGTACCATTTGCAACATCCCTAGCTCATCTGGAATACTTCCATCTAAGAAATTGTAGGAGAAGTTCAGATACAGCTGCATCATTTTCATTCCTGCAAACATGGACTTGGGAATTGGTCCACTGAGATGGTTGTGAGAGAGATCCAATGTTGAAAGTCGATATAGACGGTCCATGCTATTTGGAATGGACCCATTGAGCTTGTTGTTGTTGAGGTTGAGATATGTAAGAAATTCAAGCTCTGAGACAGCATCAGGAATGGGACCTGTTATCTTGTTGTGCTGCAAGTCTAGATAAGTTAGCTGCTTCAATTCAAATAGTCTCTCAGGTAGGGTACCTTCCAGAGCATTTTCATGCAATGAGAGCCCTTGAAGGAGAGACGCTTTTGATATTTCTGGTGGAATTCGGCCTGTGAAACCATTTCCTGCGAGGGTTAAGGTCATGAGTTGGCTTAAATTGCCAATCTCTGGTGGAATTGACCCTACAAATGAATTGAAAGAAGCTCTCAAAACCTGGAGATTACAGAGTTTGCCGATATCTGGTTTTAACAATCCAGTAAAATTGTTTTCAGCTATACTTACGAGACGAAGATTTGAGCAGTTGAAGAGGTCATCAGGAATTTCACCTGACATCCTATTTGGCCCTACAGATAGACGTGTTAAATTTGGCAACAGTCCTAAACCTGATGGAATTTTCCCAGTTATCCTATTAAACCCCAAAGATATATCCATTAGATGGGTACAATTGGCAATGCTTGGGGGAATTGATCCCTCAATATGATTGACTTGCAGGCTCAAGTTCTTTAGATTGTAAAGCAATCCAAGATTTTGTGGAAGTCTTCCTGTGAGGGAATTGTAGCTCATTGACAAATATGTCAAATTTGTCAAGTTGGTTATTGATGAAGGAATCTCCCCCTTGAGCTTATTGGAATGCAGGGTCAGTACTTGTAACGAGGTCAAAGATCCAACCTCATCTGATACAGTTCCGATCAACTCATTCTCTGAGAGTCCTAAATGGGTTAATGATTTCAATTGGAATAAGGAAGGAGGAATCGTGGAATTCAACTTGTTTCCATACAATCTTAAAGTCTGTAACTGAACCAGATTTCCAAGCTCGTGAGGAATGGCTCCTATGAACTTGTTGGCGTAGAGTTCAAGGCCAAGAAGTGACCTACAACTACCTAGTTGAGATGGAATTTCTCCCGTAAGTGAGTTAGTAAACAGCTGAAGATATTCTAAACTTGACAAGTTCCCTATTTCAGGAGGTATTACTCCGGACAGACGGTTTTCACTTAGGTCAAAAGATTGCAACGCTCCCAACATGCCAATGGAAACAGGTATTGGACCTTCCAAATTGTTTCTATATGCTACCAACATTTGAAGATGAACTAGGTTTCCTATGTCTTTTGGGATTGTCCCTGTGAGATTGTTGTAAATGATACCGAGAGCTAACAAGGAAGTGCAGTTGCAAATGCTATCAGGGATGCTTCCATTCAAAGAATTATCACCTAAGTCCAGCATCTGCAGATTTCTAAGGTTACCTATTTCTGGTGGGATCGGACCCGACAGAGAATTATAGTAAAGAATTAGTTGAGAAAGCTGGGAACATAGTCCTAGTTGAGGTGGTATATGACCTGAGAATGAATTTAAAGTCAAATCAAGAACCTGGAGGCTTGAAAGGTTTCCAAGGAACGGAGATATCTCCCCTTTTAGCTGCTTATCAACCAGGGAGATTGAAATGACTCGACTCAAGGAAGGGTCACAGGCAATACCAGACCAGTTGCAGTGATGATTAGCCACCGTCCAATCTGCAAGTGCTCCTACAGGGTCATGAGTGACAGATCTTTTGAATGCCTGAAGCGCCTCAACTTCAACTTCCAAGCTTGGTTCGGCATACAGCACACTAAGTAAAACAGAACAAACTATAGCAATGATTAAACTGACACATTTTGACATCACTGCTAGCGAAGGTAATGGTAATGCTGAAGTGGTTTGAAAGGAACTATCTTAATTGATGATGAATTTTGGATTTAAAGTCAGGCTTATATGCAAATTTCAACCAATCTTTGATCCCTGGAAGCCAAAATGAGTGTCATATCATTGACCTTTTAACTCAATCCAGAATATTATAAACAAACTGAATTGTCTTTGTCAGTGAAGAAGATACGTACAAAGTGCCAACCCCACCTATGTTCAGAAGCTAAGAAGCAAAGAGAGACGACTCCGAGTTGGAACACTTGACTGACCCTCCTACCAGCCGAAGTATAGATTAATGCAACTGGGAGATGGTAATGATAATGTCGTTTAGTGAGTGTAATCAGACTCCGCAGCAAATGTTGAATGTGTACATGTCGGTAATGGCGGTAGCACCATTGTGGCAAGTTGAACGAAAAATTCCAACGGAAGGATGGGTTGGGATTTTGCACTTGGTGCCAAAAGGATAATGTCTAATTTCCTACTAGTGTCAGTTCTAGCCCCGTGACACTAGCACATGGTAAGTATTTCAATATCACAGTAACACATACAATTAGACTCAAAACAATCTAATGCAATCCATGGTTTTCTGAATTTTGCAGAATTTATTGCGACTGATTTGCAATAATAAAGCCAGATTAAGCTACGGTCCAAGGAATCTGACTACCTATTCAGATTGTGTGTTATCACCAAACCTTATCTTCAATTGATTCTGGGTTGACCCACGGTTTCTGAACAACTTGGAATGCCTTTTTTCGTTCCATTTTTTATGGGATTAGTATTTAAATTATCATTTTGTTATTCAAAAGATTGGTCGCACTTAAATAAAAATTAAGTTAAATTTTAAAAAAAAATTGACTTTACCGTTTAGGGATGAGAAAACCAATTTGATTAAAACAACTTGATAAAATATTCAAATTTTAAATCAAATATTTCGAACTATTCGAGTTAATTGAATTATTCAAATCAATTTAAAATAAAAAATTAATTTTTTTCACTTAATTTGAATATAAATTATAAAATTTCGAATTATTCAAAAATTCGAATAATAAAAAAGTAAAATCATATTGTTTTTATAAATGTTTATCTTTTTTTTTTTTAATTAAAAGTTAAAATCATTAATCTATTGATCTTACTTTACATGTACACTTTTTTTCCTTCTAGAATCGCCCACTTTCTTTTTGGCTTCTTGTGTAGTCCCACTGACCACTCAACAATTTTTTTTTGGCTTTGTTTAAGACGTTGTTTTCAACCGTTCAACTTGCAGATTTTTTTATTTAATTAGACTGTCAGTCCATAGATCGTTGATAATATGGTTCTTTTATTCTAATGATTTAAAATGCTTTTATTCTTGCGTTTTCTCTGCAGCCAAACAATAATAGACACGAAAATAATAAATTGTACATTTTTGGATCTAATTGTTTGGTCTTGCTTTCGTTTCAAGATGATGAGATTGTGAAGTCAAATTTACGTGTTAAGGACTTTGAACTCAATTTCAATTGTGGGACTTTAATCTTCAAAATTTGGCAAATATGCTGAAAGTATTGTCCACCACTCGTTAATGAAAAACAAATCCCCCAACATTATTAATGGGGTCCTATTTTATATTTTAAAAATAAAGCTTTTGGAAAGCTTCAAATGGCCCTTGGCTTGGCTAAATAGCTAGCAACCCTCCTTCCTTAATTTATTCTTTTTATGTTTCTTTTTCTTTGTTCGTTCCAACTCTCAAGTCTGAAAGTTTGTGCTTTGTGGATACACACTTAACAGATTTCCGGAATGAATTTTTTACGGAAGATTATATTCTTCTACAATTAATATATATTATGTATTTTATATTTACAATTTTAATTGATTATATTTTTTTATTGTAAAGGAATATTCAATGCCATCACAAATACTTCAAAGTAAAAATTCATTACAAGAAGTTCCATCTACTACTCTTACTAAAGTTGTTTGCACAAAAAAAAAAAAGAGAAATACTCGAAGAATGACCAAACTAAGGGCACTTTGTTGACAACATTTCAACAAATACTCAACAGAAGACAGGGAGAATAGGACAAAGTGCAATTATTGCGATGTAACTTACACAATGAAAATCGCGGCGTCTACCACCAATCTAAATTATCATTTGAAGACTTGCTCAAAAAAAGCCGAGGTAATACCTCTGATCTTGAGCAATCAAAACTTGCATTTGCAAAATCTAGTCAAGAAAATGTAGATTTGTAAACTTGGGTGTTTAATCAAGATGATATTTGGAAATGCATTGATTCATATGATTATTGCGGATAATTTTGTCTTTTAAATTTATGGAAGGGGAGGGTTTTAAGTTCTTTATTTCTATAGCATGTCCAATGTTTTATCTTCCATCTCGTTGGACAATTAGAAATGGTTGTCTTGATTTGTTCAATTCCATGAAGAATACATTAAAGAATTTTTTTTTTCAGAAGGAGACAAGTAGAATTTGTTTGACAACAGAAACTTAAACTTCATTGCAAAAGATATCCTACATGGTTCTAACAACTCATTGGATGGATGATGAATGGAGATTACAAAAGAGAATTATAAACTTTTGCCCAATTTCTGCTCATAGAGGTGAGCATTGGTCAAGCCCTTAAGAAATGCTTTCGGGATTGGGGGATTGAGAAAGTCTTTACTATTACTGTTGATAACGCATCTTCTAATAATGTTGTTGTTGATTATTTGAGAAAGAAGTTGATCAATTGAAAATCTTGTGTTGCGAATGGTAAATATATACATATGATATGTGTGACACGCATTATTAATCTCATTGTTCAAGAAGAGGTTAAAGATGTTGCTATATCTATGGATCGAGTTAGAGGAGCTGTGAGATATATTAGAGCATCACCATCAAGGTTGTCTAAATTCAACCATCGGGCAGAAGAAGAAATGGTAGGTACCAAGGCTCATTTATATCTAGATGTGCCTACTAGATGAAATTCAACTTATATAATGTTAAATGTGGTTGAAAAATATGAATGTGTGTTTGAAGCTTATGTTCATGATGATCACAACTTTTTCTAAGCCTCGGTGCTGGAGAGGGAGTCCCCACATATGATGATTGAGAAAATGTTCAAATAGTTACGAAAGTGCTTGAGTTGTTTTACGAACTTATATTGAAGATGTCTAGATCATTGCATGTCACCTCTAATTCTTTTTTTGAAATAGTCATAGATGTGCATTGTCTTCTCGATGGGTGGAAATATTGTGGGGATTTAGGCATAATGTCCATGGCTTCAAAAATGAATGACAAGGAGTACTGGGGTTGTCGAAACCACCTCGAGAACTGAGCTTCGAAAAAATCTTTTTAATTAATTTTGGAATAAAGGGAAATGGGAGTCGCCACCAATCTTTTATTAGGTCTGATTGGATCACCATAAAACGTTTAAAACATTTTAAAAAAAAAATCGGGTCTTCGAAATCTAGAGAAACAGGTTCGAGAGTCGGTTACGCATGAGGAAGGATTAGCACCCTCATACGCCCAAAAATTGGTACCACATGATTATTTTTGGGTTTTATTTTATGAAAACAACGAAAACTCGAGTAAAAATTAAAAATACGATGTTTATTTTAGACGGTTTTATATGATTTCAAAGGAGAACTTTTTAAGGAAGATTCGTTCTCGTGTTTCGATCCTCTATCAGAATTTGAAGTCGTGTCCAACACATTAGGGCACTATATTCTCGGAGTTTCAAAACTGAAGGATGTTTTGAGGCATTTTAAAGAGAGTGTTCTATCATATGAACCATACGAAAATCACACCCAACACGTTAGGGCATGATGTTTCGAGATCTTCACGCGAAAGAACATTGTTTCTTCTTTTGGTCTTAAAATCACTTTGTATATAATTATTAGATTGAAGAGTATTTTGAAAAACTTTTGAAAAGGATATCCGATTCGTATGAATTACGAAAATCACACTTAACATGTTAAAGTGCGACTCTTCGAAGTTCTCACACGAAAGGACATTGCCCTATTTTTAAAACTATTTGTGACATAGATATATTTTTTGAGAATTGGAAAATTTCATATTGAATTTAAAATGTAATCCTCGGACACATAGTTTAAAAGATTCAAATATGGAATACCCGTTTACTTCGATTTTCACGGAGAATTAAAATCGCGACCAACACGTTAGGACATGATATTCTCGGAATCTCGAGGTTAACAGGTATACAAATCTTAAAAAGGATATTCGACGCGTGTGAGTTATACGAAAAATCACACCTGACACGTTAGGGCATGATTTCTCAAAGCTTTCACACGAGAAGAACATTGCCTCATCTTTGAAGATACTTTAAAAATGAGTGTGTAAGTTTAAAATATCGAATAACAATTAATAAGAGAAATTAAATACGAAGCAAGATAATAAGCAGATAAATAGAATGCAAAAATGTAAAATGCAAGTGCATAATGACTAAAATAAATGCAAGTATTTAGTGAAGAAGAAAAATGATGCAATCGGGATCGAAAATGGGATTTTGGAATGTTCGGGGGCAAAATGGTAATTTTTGGTGAAATCGGGGTTAAAAATGGGATTTTGGAAAGTTCGGGGGTAAAATGGTAATTTTTGGTGACATCGAGGTTAAAAATGGGATTTTGGAAAGTTTGGGAGTAAAAATATAATTTTTGAACAGTTCGGGGACCTATAAAATAATAAAACCAAAAAAAGGGTGACACGTGGCAACCCAACAAGCATCCAGAAGTCAAAGGACTAATTTGTAAATCTTGAAAAATTATTGGGTCAATTTTGTAATTTAACGAAAGTTGATTTAAAGACTAGATTAAAACAATTTAAAAATAAGAGGGACCAATTTCGAAAATAAGCCAAAATAGAGACACGTGGCAACCTCTGGTGCATTCAAAATGTCAAAAGATTAAATTGAAAAGTAAACAAAATTACTGGGCCAAATTTAAAATAATTAAAAATATGAAAAGGACTAAATTGAAACAATTAAAAATATGGAAGGACCAAACGTGCAAATAACCCCTTAATAAAAACACGCGGATTCCAGAGATGGGTCGAGTTGAATCGGGCCGGTCCATGGGTCTCTTATAAAAGTTATTTTAGGGTTTTTTTTATTTCATTTCTTTCATTTTTTTTAAAAAAAACATTCATGCCCTCTTTCTCAACTCTCTCATCCCCCCTTGCCCGACCCAAGCTCCGGTCATCCACCGGCCGATCGCCCGTCGTACGTTGTTGCCACGCGCTACCGCAACCCCTCGACCCGATGCCGATCGTCAGCCTGCGATGTTCACGCGCTGTCACCGTCGCCGTGCACGTGCCATCATCCTGGTCCACACGCCGTCCAACCATCATCTCTATTCTTTCTCTGCCGTCCGGACCCGCCCACGCGCCGATCGTCGCAGGTAGAAGCTTCTCTTTTCTTCTTTATTCTTTAAAACCCATTTTCTCTTTTAGTAAACCCAGATCTGGACCAAAGTCCAAATCTTTTTTTTGAAAAATTTTAACTTCTTTTCTTCTTTCATTAAAAGATCATTTTTTTAAAACTATTTTAGTTTCCAGTTGAATAACTATTCGATTCTTTTAACCCTTTGTTACTTTTTTTCTAAGACTTTGGTCACCGGGCTGCAATGTTAATGGTGACAACGTGGAGAGGGTCCGGTCGTGGCTTCGGTAGCTGCAGCAATGGCGCAATCAAAGGACAGTAACCGATCGACCCTTCCCTTCCCCTTTTTTATTAATATTACCAAAATATCTATTATTATTAAAACATTTATTATTATTATTACTATTAATTAATGTTATTAATGATAATAAGTAATATTAATATTATTATTAATAGGATTATTTAATACTTAATGTATGTAATGGTTTTGGGGAATGTAACTGAGATTAATATAATAGGTTGTAATTTAATATATGCTTGTTAAAACCTTTGGCAGTAAGTAACAACAGTTATGATAAAGCATGTAATGGGTTAATGCATTTAAAGCACACGTTTTTGAACTTTTAATAATGCATTAAACAGACAATGAATATACCTCCTGAACCGATTCTGTATAGCTGTTCGGATCTGCTAAGCCTTAATGCTTTGACTTTGAATGATCTCTTCCTGTTCTCTTTGTTTCTAATCGTTTCTGTGTTTAAAGAAGGTTGGTATTCTATATTGATTTTCTGAATGCTTCCAGAGGTTCGTATATTGATTTTCAAAAGGTTTTTTTTATTGATTTTCAGAACAGGGTTCGTAACCCTTACAACAGAATTCAATTTGGCTTTTATAGCCAAATACCTCATTATTCAATTTTGTTTCTTACAACTTAAATGCTAGTCCTAATCCATCTTTTCTTCTGCAGGTTCGACAGTTGCAGTGGCGGTTGGAGCAGCTGGTTGAAGAAGATGCAGTCTGGCTGGAGGTGATGCTGATGACGATGACGTGGCATGCCCTGGTTGGCTAGGTTGGTGGTGGTGTCAGTGCAAGTGGGAGCAGATCTGACATGGGTCACTTTGTATAATTGGGCTAGGGATATGGGTCAATGTAATTTGGGCTTAGGATGTAAAGGGATTTGTTTGGGTTAATTTGTAATTAGGCCTCAATTTGGGCTTGTAAATGGACTTTTGGGTCTTTAAATTTAAATTTTAATTAAATTTAAATTCATTTCAAATTGAAAAGAAATTTATATTTAATAACAAATTTAAACCTATTTAAACCCAAAAAAACCCAATCACTTGGCTCCGGTCAAAATTGGGCTCCAACAGAGGTGATTCAAAAGTGATGAACTTGCTTATTTATATAGTAGTTATCTTTTACCCACGACGCAAAATGGATGCATTTGGAGTCAATTTGTTTTTTCCTACTATTGTAGATGACATTATAAGGATGACCAATAGAGATTTGCATGGTTTGTTTGATGAATATTCTGCAATTGTTGAGGGAAACCATCACATGAACGTTGAAGTTGAATCTAATTTTCCTACTAGAGCTCCAAGTTTAAGTAAAAATGAACTAGATCAAGTAAAATCGAAGACAGACTTAGTCATGCAACAATATATAAAAAAAAAAAAGCAACATGTTGACTTGAAAAGTAATCTAAGTTGGATAGATATTTGAGAGAAGATTGTGAAAATAATTCAGATTCATTTTATTTGTTATTGTGGTAGAAAGTTAATAGTCCAAAATTCCTAATTGTTGTGAAAATGGCTCGAGATGTATTATCTGTTCCTATATCAACTGTTGCATTCGAAAGTGCTTTCAGCACGAGTGGACGTGTTCAAGATAATTTCAGAAGTTCTTTGACTCGTTCTATGGTCGAGACTTTGGTTTGCACACAAGATTAGCTTCGAAAATCAAAAGATCTTATCAACCTTGAGGAGTATGTGGAGAAACTTCAAAATATAGATGATGGTAAACGATCTAACTTTAATCCAAAAAGTTAATTACTTATTTTATTTATTTTTATAAACATTCTCACAATTTAATTAACATTTTTCTCTTTTGATATTTATTAAAATTGTCAAAGTTATCAGAACATGAAGATGATAACATACTTAACTACAACTCACAAAATTGAATGTTTATTTTAATTTGTCTAGTAAAGATTTTCATAATTTAATAATATAATTTTTATTTTTGTTACAGAATTGTCGGTACCATTTACAGTGTTCGAAGAAGATGAAGCTTGAAGATAGTTTTATTTTAACTTTTTTGGAATAGATTTTTTGTTAATGCTTATGAGAAACTTCAACATTGCATTTGCTTTGGTTTGATCAAAACAATTGGTTAGACTCTTGATTTTGTTGTGTAGGAAGCTTGGATTTATTTTGTTGAAGTAGAGTCTTAGAACATCACACTAGCTATATCATACTTTTGGTGTATCATTTTGTTATATCATATTTTGTGTGGTAATGACATGCGTCCCAATATCATACTATTGATATATCATTTTGTTATCTTGTATATAGGATAGTTCTTGACACATAACTATGCACTATGTAAATATAACTATGCGTGTAATGTAATAGCTTATGTAGTTTACTCGAATTATAGTCACAATGATTGTCTTGCAACGCTATGTATAGTTATTTACTTGTTTTGCATGCCTAAAATAGTTCTTTACATGTAATTATTAAATAAATTATATTGTTTATGTAGTTAAATAATCTTGTACTTCATCTACTAGTTAAATAACCTGTCCATGTAAACACAATATTGAGTATAAATAATAGAATTCGTTAACTCGACTCGAAATTTTTAGACTCAATTCGAAAAATTTTTAAATTGAATTTAGTTGTTAAAATAGTATTCCTCAATTGACTAACTCGAAATTTTTTTACTCAACTCAATCGAATGCTCACCCCACACCACATGCCTTTTTTACTTTTAATATTATATATTATATTGATTAAAAATATTTAAAAAAACATATGCAATATATAAATAATTCAAAAAAGTTTTAAAAATAATTTTTGTTATAAAATTTTAAAACATATCAATTTAAATTTTAAAAATAAAAATAATATAAAAATTAAAAAGTATTTAAATTTTTAAAAATTATATCTTAATCATTCAATTATTAATAATTTTTTGTTTCAATACCTGAAACCGATTTGATGAATTACAGTACTTCTAGAAATTTTTAAGCGGTTATTTCAAAAAAAAAAATCACGAATCATGGCAGAAAAAACCGAAACTATTGCATCTTTAGCCTTGTAATCCTCTCTCATAAAGAAGATGATTTAGCAGTTCCAGGAATACTGGGATTCCTTCATGTATCCTACTTCTCAAACAAAACAACGAAATAAAGTCCAAAACAGGATAAATGGATCAATCTTGGATTCTTCCTATTTGAAAGCCCACAAACATTTCATTGTCGTTGATTACTTCATCACCATGAATTTTTTTTTTTTTTTGAAAACCCAGAATCTAAATTGGTTGGAAAAAGAGAGAAGAATGGGAGAATGGAGCAGAAGCGTTATCCCTATAGTGAGAGGCCTCTGTTTGCTTTATGTTACCCACAAATATCTCGGGACTACCGTTCTTGTAAGAAACCTTTCAACTATCCCCCATAAAAACAAGCTTATCAATCATCATTTCATGTTTTCATTTGTGGGTTTTAATTTTACTTTTATGAAATTTGGGCGGCGGCGGCGGCAATGACTGGGAACTCTAAGACTTATGGTCCTAGCATGCTTCCAACTTTGGCCATAACAGGCAATTTGTTGTTGGTGGAGCGAATTTCGACCCGAACAGGAAAACTTCGACCTGGTGACGTTGTCATCTTTCGGTCGCCTGAGAATCCTAGGAGGATTATCTGCAAACGGCTGGTCGGAATGGAAGGGGATCAAGTCACCTACGTCGTCGACCCCAAAAACAGCGATAAATGCAATACGATTATGGTACTGTATTTTTTTTGGATTTCCACTTCTGTATATTCAAAGAAAGAAAATGATTTGTGAATATATATATATAGGTTCCTAAAGGGCATGTTTGGGTAGAAGGAGATAACATATATAACACCAAGGATTCGAGGAATTTCGGAGCTCTTCCTTATGGTCTTGTGGAAGGCAAAGCTTTTTGGACGGTTGGCCTTCTCTTCTCATTTTTACATCACTTCTTTACCTCTTTTGCTTCAACCAATTTTTCATCATTTTCTTTGTTGTTTATAGTTATTGCCTCGTCAAGATTTCGGACCCTTGGCACCTAAACCCAAGTAGTCATTTATTCCTACCAATTTGGGTTGGCATTATTGGATGGCTTCTCTGCTTTGATCGAGAGGACTTTTGTGCACAACACATGTTTGTCAAAATGTCTCACAGGGTTGATGATGTACGTTTTAAGCTACAATCTTAATTTCTTTGGCAGTCTTGGTCCCTGGTGATTTTATGAAGTGAATGATGACATTATGCAGAACAAGCAAAAATGAACAATATGTTTCTTTTTTCCTTTTTTGGCAATCAAAATGAACAGAGGATGAGGAAAGAAGGAAATAGAAGAAGCTGATTGGTTTTGTAAAATCTATAAAAGACCCTTTAATGTTTTACTTTTTTCTGAAAACCTGAATAGGTAAACAGTGCAGAATAAAAAATCTAAACCAAATAGGCAAGATGAAGCAGTTCATGAAATAATATCAACTGCATGAAAGGTTACGTTAAGAAATAGTCAAAATTACAAACAATACTTTAAGGGAAAGATTGGGTTTGAACTTTGAAGATAGCGTTGTTGTTAAGAGGATCAGTCATAAATCTGAAAAGAACGAGTTTTCATAAATTGTAAAATTGATATAATTTATTTCAATGATTTCAAGAATGCTCACTTATCCCTCATATTTGAAGCATATAAAGGCTATTTTGAAGCGATTTTTTTTATTTCTAAACAAATTTAAATAAAAAGAGAATTATACATTTGTTATTATTTATCTATGTATTTTTATTTGGTTTATTCACAATGGTGGAGCTAAGAGAGTAGGCAAGGGTCTCGGTCTTCCTTCTAAAATGAAATTTTTTTTATATAGTTCTTTTATAATTTATAAAATTTTAAATTAGTAATGGTAAAATTATACTTTGGCCTCCTAAAATAATAAAATTTTGATTTAATCTTTTAAAAATTATAAATATATAGACTATTAAATGATGAAATTATATTTTTACTATCATAAAAATATACAATTAAATTCCGTTCCCCTCCCCCCCCCCAAAAAAAAATATTCTAGCTCCACCACTTTTTATTCATTTCTCTTTTTAATTTGGAAAAGAAAGCCCTACTTCAAATGTAATTAGGGAAAGGGACTAAATACCTAGATTTTCAAACTTCTAGGGGTTGTATGGTAATTTACCTTGCTGCCGAAATTAAAATGAAATGGGAGGGTCGCGTACACAAGGGTGGGGAAGTGCATGTGTTACCATTAGTCCAAAACCTATTTCTTGTTTAATTTTTACCTCAAACAATATTTATTTTAGTGAGGATTGCGCCCTAGTTTGAAAGGGATTTGAAGGTGGGGTAATTCAAACAGTAGGGAACCAGGGCAGGCAGCGTTGGATACTCCTAAAATGAAAAATTTTCATTTATATTCTTTATATTTTTAAATATTTAATGATAAAATTATATTTTAATATCTAAAATGATAAAATTTTAATTTAATTCTTCAAAAATTATAAAAATATAAATTATTAAAATAATAAAATTACATTTTTACTGTCGTAAAAATATACAATATAATTTTGACCCTTAAATATATTTTTGATTTTGTCCTTGAGCTCAAACCTAGTTTCCTAGAGGAAAGGACAAAACTTAACCATTAGGCTACTTCTATCTCTTATTAAATTTTCAGTTCAAATAATATTTATTTTAGTATAAGTTTTACCTTAGTTTGCTGAAAATTAGAAACAAAAAATGGGAGAGGCGTAGTTTGAACCTAGGACTTAGGGATATAAAACTATTTAACCATCAAACCTAAAACTTATTTTTTGGATAATTATTTGTATTAGCCCTTTATATTTTGGGGGGTTACATAAATAAATTAATGATATTATCAATGTATTAAATGATAATGTTATTTTCAATTATAAAATAAATGTTTCATATTTGTTTGTCTTGTAATAACACCTCTTTGTATAATATATTTTTGTGTATGCCTCTTTTTGAGTTTTTATAGTCCGATAATAGAATTATTATCGGTTTAAATAAAAATAATTTAAAATAATAAAATATTGCTTATTAATTAAATAGAATGGTTTAAAATATAATGAAAAAGTAATTGAAGATGAATTATTTTAACACTTATTATGAGTTTGAATAAAGATAAAAGAGCAACTCTATATTGAAAATGTACGTAAAGATCTTAAAAGATTAAATTTCAAAACATAAAAAATATTTGAGAACTAAGATTAGATTGTGATTTAATTTGAACGGGTACATTAATAATAAATAAAATTAATTATTATTTTAATGTATTGAAATTATCAAATTAACTATTAATTTTTTAATTTAATGTTGAAACACTAAATTTATTTTTTTAGTTTTAATATTAAAAACTAGTAATTTTTTTTAATTTAAAACCAAATCACAGTGTTATTAATTAAAAAGTAAATTCAAATTATATTTAATATAATCAAATTAAACATTACAAAACTTATTCAAAATCAACCTATCTAATTGAGGTAAGATTATCACTATTTAAAAAAAATTATAATAGTTTATTTTCACAGGTAAAACATCTATTTATATTATAAAAAACATGAAATAAATTAGAAATAGTTAAAAAAAACTTTAACGTTTTAATTAAAATTAAAGTTAAATCTAAATATATATAAATAGTAATAACATTGCAAAAAAATTAAATTTTAATTTTAATTTTCTTCTTCGATCTATCATCTTGAGCATAATCTTTCATCAATATTTAACTTCCGATGTAATTAATTACTTTCAAGTTACAAATTACCTAAAAAATTATGAAATTATAATACTAAATAGTAAAAATTTATTTTTGTAAATTAGAAATTTTTATGATAAATATAATTATAATAGTAATTAGAAAAGACTTAATACCAATCTGATGTGGTAATTTAAGCCAATTAAATCCATACACATGGACAATTAATCAAAATCATTTGCTACCATGGAATTTCTTTTTCTCAATAATAGACATTTCCTTTTTTTCTTTATTAATTTCTCTTCTTCTTTCCTTGAATAAAAATCAAACATTTCCAACTAAATTGAAAACTTAGGCGTCGCACGACTGTCGTCATTGCACCGCTCATCACCGTCGCCATTCCTCCAGCCAAGCTCACAACGTAATCTTTCTCCCTTTTCTTGTTTTCTTTCTCGGCTTAACTCAAAACCTAAGTAAAAACCTAGCACCTCACTTTGTTCTTGCTCCCTCTAGTTTACTCCGATGTCGGAGCTCTAATCGAAGGCTACTTAAGGGATGGATCCAGAATTTTACTTTAAAGAGAAGTGAAATTTTTGAATTTGAACGTTATTTTTTCTTTTGAATAATATGTCGGTTGAATTTATTAGAAATTAAAATAGGAAAACATTCCAAATGAAATTAAAATGTAGCAGAAAAATAACAAAACAAAGAGAAACTAAAAAACGAAATATCAGACCAGCAAAACACGTCCAGTGAACTGTAACGACAGGGATGAAATGAAATACTGGAGAAAAGAAGCAAGAAACTAAACTTCTTATCTCTATCCACTTACACACTTAAGGGTTGAAATAGGAGTAGTGAGTGAAACCAACAATCTTGCAGGCTGCTTCGTAAAATAGATTTGACTGCATCAGCAAACGAACCACAAAAGATGATTAAACTACTGAAAGATCACTGATAACTGCAAATCAGAGCCGAGCGTTGTGAGAAAACTATTCACGAAGGCAAATCTACCACAAAGGTAGACGAAAACGTGCCAAGACAGAGGAAAAGCGTGCCACAAAGGCAGATAAAGACTAAAAGAAAACTAAAATATAAAAGAAAATAAAAATTGAATTTAAAAAAATTAAGAGAAAAGAATATCGACGGTCGACGACCAGCATTAAAGCTGATGTCATCGCCGGCTAATCAAGAACGAAAGAAAGAAATAGAGCGGCGTAAAAGAAAACTTTGAAAACCCTAAAAAAAGTACTCGGACATTATTTTTTTAACGTAAAAAATTATTAAATTTTCTTGGATATTTTTTTAAACAAATTAACTTAATGTTTTTAAAAAAGAATAAACGATTTAACGGTAATTTTTTAAAAATCACATTATATAAAATTAAATATTTCTTTCCAATAGGCAAAAAAAAAAACTAACATTATACTAAAAATTTCATAAATATGATTAAAATTCCAAAAATTAAATTAAAAAAACTTGGTCTTAATCCTATTTCTCAATACTAGGCATCCTAAATTGCACCCTTCGCTTTTTCATAAGATCGAACTCAACAATGATAAAATTTGTTAAAAATACTCAAGCTATCTCTTTTTTGATATATGTCACCAAGTAAGTTAAAAGAAAATTATTTTTCATTCTGTTGTGAAGCCTTTTCTACAAAATTTTCATAGCTGAAAAATGCTTGTTCGCTTGTTGCAATAGACACAGGAAGAGACAAGACAAATAATTTTATCAAGAAGGGGATAAATACTTGATTTATTTGTCTTAGGTAGCATCCTTTTCTTTATGACGAATACAAGATTTTACTCTAGGATAAATACTTTCTGACACTCTTTTCTTGAAAAAAGGTTCGACTTTTTTGTTTATCATAATTTAATCCGAAAAAATTGAAGACCGTAATAATATATTAAACAACATATTACGAAAAAGAAAAAATAAGTCAAATAAATAAAGAATATAATTTATGCAAAAATATTTATCGAGAGGTCTTTTGCATAAAGAGCTCAGAGGAAGATAATTTGTATTTTTTTATTCTGTGCTCTCAATATCGGCATCAAATTCTTTTCTTTTTCTCTCGACAATGCTGACACCTTACCAGAGGAAGATAATTCCTTACCAAGACATATAAATTAAAATACAAAAAAGTCACCATGGGCTAAATCAATTAATTTTGAAATTTAGTTTTAAAGTTCATATTGAGTTTCTAAGTTTATTTTTCAAAATCCATTATGCTTTAATATTTGATTATTATTAAAATTATATAATTAAAAATTGAAAAAAATATTTTGTTAACATAAAATATAATTTTATGGTTTAAGGGAACGAATTATATAAAATACAATTTGATCAAAGGAGTCGAACATTATACAATATGGATATCAAATTTAAAATACATTATAATTTATATACAAAATTCAAAAATCTGAAATTTGGCTTAGTTTTCTTAGAAAACCTAAGGAAAACGTACAAGGGTTTATTGAGGGTCTAAAATTCAAGCCATCAGTTCGTCATTGTTAGTCTATCCGACACCATTAGTGCCCCGTTCCAGCCGCCGTGGCCATTGTTCGTCAACATCTTCATCACCACCGTGTTCCCTGTACGTCGCTTTAAGAATCTTGGACCAATCTGGGATGTCGACTAACAATGAAGCTAGAGCAGCCATTTTTGGGTCTTATGACCTTCCATCCTTCTTGAAAAATTCAAAAATTTTGTGTTATTCCCATATTAAAGATGAACTATACATTTCCAGATTCTCAAAATATTTCTAGTTCTAGAAACATTTCATGTTGGAAAAGAAATGAAGTTTTCATGATAAAAAGAAAAAAAACATATTATTAAGAAAAGAAATAAAAATCGTCAAGGCTAACTTGAGTGACCACATGAAAGTAGAGGGAGTAAAGTGATTGAAAAAAAATAGTAAAAAGGTTAAAATGAGAATTCCCATATAGTACAAGGGCCAAAAATGATATTAAGCCCTAAATAAAAAGCATAAAGTAATTTTTTTTAAAAAAAAGCATAAAGTAAAATTAAAATTAATAAGAATGTAGAATTATAAAATCAAACTTTCATATTAGAGAATAGAATGATAGATGAAATTGAATAAGAATAAGTTTAAAATAAAATTAGAATGTCATAAGCTTATCTCATCATCGATTAAAATGATAATTTATCTTTTTTCGTGATATTGTCATTTGAATAGGACTTAAAATTTCTTCTTTGAAAAACTAATACTTTAGTACTATATCATTTTTTAGACATTTTAGACTTATCAATGCTAATAATCTCCTCTATTTATAATGGTAAATATTATAAAACTGTAACACTAATTAAATGATAATTAATTTAAAATAATATCTATTATTAATAATTAATTAATATACTCAATTTTGTAGTTCAAACCAATAAAAATTCTATGAAAAAAATGTTATTATTAATATGACTGATAATTAATTAATATTACTTATTGTTAATACGATGAATTCAATTTCAATTCAACTATATAATTGAATAAAAATTCTATTGTTAAAAAATAAAGGTTTAAGAGTGTAAAAAGTCCTCAAATTTTTTCAAAAAAAAAAAAGCAATTAAGCTCCTCCTTTGATTTTGCATTTATTTGGGTACTTAAACTTTCAAAATGCATCAAAAAACTTTTAAACTTGTTAAAAAAAAGAAATTAAGACCTTACTTTAATTAAAAATTATAAAAAAAATTAAAGGTTTAAGGGTGTAAAAAGTCCTCAAACTTTTTCAAAAAAAGCAATTAAACCCCTACTTTTTTTTGCACTTACTTGGGAATTTTAACTTTCAAAATGCATCAAAAAGATCCTCAATTTAAGAAAAAAAAAACAATTAAGGCCCTGCTTTTATTTTGCACTCAATTGGATACTTGAACTTTTAAAATGCATAAAAATGCCCTTAGTTTTTTCAAAAAACAGCAATTAAACCCCCAATTTTTTTTGCACTCAATTGAATACTTGAACTGTCAAATACATCAAAAAAGCCCTTTGACATCAATATTAACAGTTGACCGTTAACTTTATCAATTGACTACCCTTAATATTTTTCGTTTAAAACCACCCCATATTATAATCAAGGTGTGACATGTGGCAAAAAAATTATAAAAATAAAAATTAATAAAAACTATTAAATTTTAATAAAAAAATATAAAAAATAGAAAATGCATAAAAAAGGCTCTTTTAACTATTTTTTTTATCACATGTCATGATGTGATTGTGACACGTGATGGTTTTAATTGAAAAAGTTAGGGACAGTTCAAGTATCCAATTGAGTGCAAAAAAAAAATCAAGGGCTTAATTGTTTTTTTTTTGAAAAAGTTTGAGTGTTTTTTTTATGCATTTTGAAAGTTTAAGTACCCATTTGAGTGTAAAATAAAAACAAGTGCTTAATTGCTTTTTCTAAAAAAATTTGAAGGCCTTTTTGATGCATTTTGAAAATTTAAGTATCCAAGTGAGTGCAAAATAAAAGCAGAGGCTTAATTGCTTTTTATTTTTTGAAAAAGTTTGAAAATTTTTTACACCCTTAAGCCAAAATTAAAATCAATAAAAGCTATAAATATTATTAATTTTTAATAAAAAATTCAAATATTATAGAAAAAATATAAAAAATATAATTTTTTTATAAAAATCGTAAAAAATTATAAAATATATAAAAATATAAAAAAATTATAAAATTTTATAAAGTCCTAAAAAATATACAAAATGTAAAGAAATATAAATTTTGTAATTTTTTTTTTATTTTTCGCTACATGTCACGCTGTGTTGTGACACGTGATGACTTTAATTGAAAAAAACTAAGGGTCGTTAACTGTAACAATCAACAGTTAAAGTTAATTGTTAAGAATTTTTGTATGATTTCTATAAAATTTTACAATTTTTCATTTTTTACAATTTTTACAAAAAAAATTAATTTTTTTATATTTTTATTAAAATTTAATAATTTTTATAAAATATATTATATATTATTTTTATATTATTTTTCTAATTTTTAAGAAGAGCAAGGGCTTAATTGCTTTTTTGAAAAATTTTGAAAGTTCAAGTACCCAATTGAGTAGGAAAAAAAAGTAGGAGCTTAGTTTTGCTTTTTTTTTTAAAAAAAAAAGTTTGAGGGTCTTTTTGATACATTTTAAAAGTTCAAGTGCTTAATTGAGTGCAAAAACAAAGAAGGGCTTAATTGTTTTTTTTTTTTAAATAGTTTGAAGACTTTTTACACCTTTAAGCCAAAAATAAATAAAAACCTTATATATATATATATATATATTGTTAGTTTAGTAATATAATGAATAATAAAAAAGTATTTTTGTTAATTCAAAAGTTTCTTCAAACTCGTGCTTTTATATGTGTTACAAATATATTATAGATATATACATGTTACAATTATAGTTTTCATTAATATAAATAGAATAAAAAAATTTTAAAAAATATTGATTGAGCCTTAAATCAATTGGTAATATTGTTATTGTAATATGAGAATGTATATTTGTACGTGCATAAGCGTATATTATCTTCCAAATTAAAGGTTTAGCGGGTTAATTTAAGGCACGAATGGTAATAAGAATTGTATAAAAGAACTAAAAACAATACAGAAAATAGTTAGGGTTTTTTTTTAACAAGTTGTTAGAAATATAATTAGGAAGTATATCAATTTTAAAACTGGATATCAATTGAGTCTTATTTCGATTGGTATCGACATTGTTAAAAAAAATAAAAACGGGGTGAATTTTTTATTTGGATGGGGATTGGGGATAAGAATGAATTTTTTTGGTAGGATTGCCTTTTACACAGTGTTTTAAGAAGATTGTGGCTGGACATTTAATGCCACACCAAATCAGATTTCCTAAATAGAGAACATTGCCAAATAAAGGAAATCAATGTATGGTAAGTTGTTTTAGTAGTTAGTTATATATTTGATTCCTTTTAGGGTTAGTTCATATTTCATTTTTTTTAATTATTCTTAAAAACAAATTTGGTTAGTTTCTCTAGAAGAAAATTACCCATTTAACCTTGCAAATGACCCAAATGCCCCCACAAAAAAGGTTATTGATATATTATATAAAAGAGGGGAGAATCCAAGAAAAATAGCTAAAAATTGAATTTCCTTCTATAATTTGTTATATTTAGAATAGAATTAAATTTTGCCAACAAAACAATGTTAAAAGTTTAATAATGAATGGACTAACCCAAATTAGATAACATGCTTACATTATTTCCATGTTGGGATAATTAATTATACATAAAATAATTATAGATTAATTAGTATTTGGCAGTATCAAAAAATATAGAAATATTTCCAATTCAAATGGCCTTCAACTTTTCACTGATTTCTTACTATAAATGTTGATACATTGAGCACATCTTATGCCATCAAAATATTTCTGAAAGAAAAAAAAAAACATGGGTCGGCGAAAAATCGAGATGAAAATGGTGAAGGATAGCAGTTCGAGGCAGGTCACTTTCTCGAAACGCCGCTCGGGGCTATTCAAGAAAGCGAACGAGCTCGCTACCCTTTGCGCTGCTCAAGTTGCCATCGTTGTTTTCTCCCCCGGCGGCAAGCCTTACTCATTTGGGCATCCAAGCGTCGAGGCGGTGGCGGAGCGGTTTCTAAGTCTGAACCTGAGATCGAGAGTTTCTATTCCAAGACAACTTGGTGCTCAGCCTCAGAGAGAGGCTAAAGTTGAAAGGCTCGGTCGAAAACTCAATGCCATTCTCAAGCGGCTGCAGGCAGAGATGAAGCGAGGAGAGATGCTCGATGAGGCGGTCAAGGCGGCTCGTAAAAAATCCAACTTCCCGAAACCTATTAACCAGCTCAATCTGTTTGAGCTTATTGAGATGAGGAAAACAATGTCGCAGCTTCAAGAGAGGGTTAAACAGCGAATGAGCGAGATTGAAGCATCATCTTCTTTGCTGCTGTTGTCCAAAATGGTTACCAAACAAGCTGAATCTAAATAACTTAGTAGTCAAAGTTGCTACAGACACCATGCTTTTAAATCTCTGAAATAAAAATATACATGTAGATCATGGTGTGTTCTTGAATAGAATTGGATCCAAATTCCTGAAATAAAAGCAGATTAAAAATAAGTATCAGATCTTAATAGCCATCAAATTTCATGAATATTTTCTTGAACAATGGTCATATGAACTATTAAGTCCGCACGGTAATAACATAATGGTGACCTCCAGGCAGTAAATAACATAAAAACGATACAGGCATGTCCGAATTCAATTCACTAATATAAATCTTATAAATCATAAACACTGCATCTGTTCCTACTGAAACAGTGAATTTCTAAGTATATCAACCCCAAGGTTTACTCATCAAAGTCCAAATCATTTTAAAGTTTCTTGATCTTCACCAGTTTCAGGCAAGGGAAATGTAGAGCAAATAGCTACTGCTTATCTGTTGCAGCTCTTCATCAAATACATATTAAAGACCTTCTTCGAGGATAAAATACAATATAAAACCTAAAGCAAGTATACCTTTCATTTAATGTATTCTTCCATGGTTCTATCAAACTCGGCTCGTTTCTCAGTTGCGATATCATAATATTTTACTTTTTCCTATCAAAGATGAAATTGAAATTAAAATGTTAAACAACCCTGACACTGGTTTCTCATTTTCTCTATGGTCCTTTATTTTTATCTTGTCCAAATCAGGAACGCATAAACAATCAACCCTTAAGATCATTGCATTCTTGCCACATTATCCCTATACAAGCTCTGCACCCCTAGCCAGGCCAAGGAAGTAATGGAAATAACGAAAAAATGGTACAATTTTATCACCAAGCGATAATATGCCCGTCTTAAAAGTATGGTGAAGCAAGATACCAGAGCTGGCTTCATTTTTATGCAAATGCGATAAGCCAACCGTGATTGTGCATCTTGTACATAAAGAGAACTTAAGTAGGCTCTGACAAGTCGGCATCACAGAGATCATGGGCTATTATTTTGACCAGAACAAGACAATATATCATTACTAAAAACCGCGTTGCTCACGGACTCAAATAGAACCGTTTCCACCAACTAACTCTTAAAAACATATCCACAAGAGGTCAATATAAATTATCATAACGGCTAGTTTTCAACGGCATGAGAACAACCAGATTATGAATTACAACGGTGAACATCGTCAATTCATATGGAAATCAAATGAACTTGTAAGGAATAGGGAATAAAGAGAGCCAATTCAAGATTACAAATCACAAACCTCATATGTCATCATCTTCCACTTCTCACCGGATGCCTTTTCCAATCTGAAACAATACATTGCAGTATCCATTAACATATATGTTAGAGACAGAGAGACATAAACACAAACCATAAAATACATCACGCATTGACTTGATATCCGGATTCTGCTCTTGAAATACCTTATGAAATTCCTCCCTTCAGTATATAAAAAAAAAGGAAAACTCAGTTAGATTTGGGTTCTATCAACAAAAACTAGCAGGCAAACTCTTTGATACAAACACCAATGTTCTCCATCCAGAATATACGTATACACATACATTATATTCTATATGAATTTGAAGAAGGTAGGACATCCAAGGCTTCATATAGCGTAAACTCTTAACTTAAGAACCAGCATACCAGTTGCATGATGTAGGCCGTCAACAAGCATACAGAGTGACTTCAATTCAACACCCGATATGAAAATTTTGGCTAAAAAATTAAAGAAATAATCTATAATCGTAAACGATTACATAAGGATTACTCACAAGAAGTAAAAGAAAGCCGTTCTGCTTCATTTTGGGGCTTCACTACGACTCTGTTGAGCTGAGGTCTTCATTTTCTCACTTGATTTTTATCCTCAACACCATTTTCCTAACAACCCACACACTTTGTTAACCCCGAAAATCCCTTACCAGCAAAAACAAAGGAACCTAATTAATAAAAAGGGAGAAATACTGATTGCAGGGTGTTGATTAGTACTTAGGATAGGCAGCGGAGGTTGAAGACGAAGGAGAACTTTTGGACCTTGATTGGAGCTTTCTTTACCAATACCCTTTTTTTTTTTTTTTTTGTGGTTAGCCTAGACCGAGAGCTTCTGCTTTGCTAAATGGTAAGTGTCAGCCGGGTCACAGCACCACGACTCGCCTGTTTTAAGTTGGGATTTGGACTTCAACACGGTAGGTTGAGTAATAAAGTATTGGGCTTGTCTTTGAAAACTGGGACAGGTCTAATTTTCATAGCCCATTACGCATTGATAATCCATTTAACGTAATTTCGCTACGGCGGGCCTAACGTCCGATTCATCTCATTCTTCCTTGTACAAATCATTGCGAAGGTGCATACACAACTCGACCAATGGATCAACCGTGAATGGATCCCACTTTGAGTACATAGCTGGCTGTCAAGTGTAGCTCAACGCCCTCTCCAACTTCAAGAATTTCCAAACCCAAGATTTCAACCTTTATAATTTTTATATATATAGAAACACACTAACACAGCGCATCGGCTACGATTTTTGTTTTATTTGAATATATTTGCAGTTGGATTTGGCTGTCTATTAAACGTCTTGCTTTTCTCTTCAGACTTCACATTGTTATCATCGCCTTGGTGTTGGCCTTCAACCATGCAAGCTCTTCAACCTTCTTCTTCTCTTCGACCTTCCTCTCTAAAACCTCTCAAAAACCCCAAACCCAATCCCCATTTTCCCAATGTATCAACACGCCCTCCCAGGCCTGCCAAGAAATTCTCTTCCATTACCGCTTCATCCCCCACTGTTTCAGCTCCCAAGCGAGAGAAGGACCCCAAGAAACGGGTCGTTATTACGGGAATGGGGTTGGTTTCCGTTTTTGGGAACGATGTGGATGCTTACTATGAAAAGCTGCTGGCTGGAGAGAGTGGGATCGGACTCATCGACCGCTTCGATGCTTCCAAGTTTCCTACTCGGTTCGGCGGTCAGATCCGGGGGTTCACTTCTGAAGGTTACATTGATGGAAAGAACGATAGGAGGCTTGACGATTGCTTGAGGTACTGCATTGTTGCTGGCAAGAAGGCGTTGGAAGATGCTGATCTCGGCGCCGATAACTTATCCAAGGTTCTTTTTCTTCTTCTTTAACGTTTTTTTTTTCATTAATCGACCTGTTCTAAGAAATGGGTGGTTCTTGTTTTGCTAGTGATTCGCTTGTGTTTTTGTTCTTTAACTATGGATCCAAAGCTTATTATTTTATTGGCTTCCACAATGTGCAACATTTACACCAAAGAGTTGTTTCTTTATTCGCTCGAAATCCTTTCAACTCAACTGTAGCTTAATTCTACGTATCCTGATGCTTTTCTTTGCTTGTTTCTGCATGTTTGCTTGCTGCAGTTTTGTTTTTATCTGCAACTTTTGTCATTATTTTTAAGCAATGGAGTTGCTGTATTTTTTTTTCCTAGTCGTTTTCTGCTTTCTCCTTATCAGTTCCATGGAATCTTTGTTGTGTTATATACTTTGTGAGTCATCATATCTGCTTCATAAAGTGATGTAAGTAATGGGGTCATCAGAATTGTTTTGTTCAATTTCACTATTGAGTTGGTCATTCGATATGCTCATAGCTTTTTTGTCTATATTTGAAAGCGATTCATTCATCACACTACTAATTTTACATTCAACATGTGATGCATCCACCAGAAATATGCCTTGGAAATGGTGTTTAGAAAGGCAAAATTCCTGACTAAGTTTATGATCCTCATGGATGATTGCTTACCCTACAGAATGAAAGGTTCAAGAAAAGTAGATATCTTGAGAGTTGAGAGTGATATCTATTCTTAGAATTATGCGAGTACCAGGGGACATTGTATTTATTACTCTGGCTCTTTTTATCTTATATATTCATTGTATTCTCCCATAGTGCTTAAGAATTTTTTGAATTTATACTTGTTGCAGATTGATAAGGAGCGAACTGGAGTGCTTGTTGGAACTGGTATGGGTGGCCTTACAGTGTTCTCTGATGGCGTTCAAAATTTGATAGAGAAAGGTTATAGAAAAATAACACCATTCTTCATTCCTTATTCTATAACAAACATGTCATCTGCCTTGCTTGCCATTGAACTTGGTTTTATGGGTCCGAATTATTCAATTTCAACTGCTTGTGCTACCTCCAATTATTGCTTTTATGCTGCTGCTAATCACATCCGTCGAGGTGAGGCTGAATTGATGATTGCTGGTGGAACTGAGGCTGCAATCATTCCTATTGGGCTGGGAGGCTTTGTTGCCTGTAGGGCATTGTCTCAAAGAAATGATGATCCTCGAACTGCTTCAAGACCATGGGACAAAGGTCGAGATGGCTTTGTAATGGGTGAAGGTGCTGGAGTTTTGGTAAGCTTGCATTTATGAACCAAACTCCTATATATGCATGATTTAGCTTCTTGTTGATTGTTATGCTGTCTATTTCTGGTAAGCAGTTTATCATTCTGTTTTGTCTCCATTGGTGATATGTGATACTGTTAAGAGAAGTAGGCATTTTCGCCCAGGTTTAAGGTACAACTTTGACGGAGACTGGCTCTTGGGTGTGTGCACATTCAATGAGATACCAACTGGTTCCTTTATAATATCAAACCCGTTGCTGTTGTAGTGTTTTGTTAACACAGATGAGCCTAATTCACTGTTTATGTTAACTTTCATACTCATTATTGTGGTGTTCAGTAGGAATGAAGTATAAATGTTTATGTTATCATCAAAACCAATTTCTGTCCTTTATCACGTTGAGCTACTTGGTTAATCAGACTTGGTCTTGAGTTAATGATTTACTTGGTTAAAGCCTACTTGGTTAATGATTTATTGCTTATATGCACAGTTTTTTGGTTCCGTTATTACTTATTTGGCTTTATAGTTATGCAATTGTCTTATCTTGATGAGGATGGAAATGCAATGCCCTTCTATTATGATTTAGTTTGTGTTTTGCTTTCTAGGTAATGGAAAGCTTGGAACATGCAATGAAAAGAGGTGCACCAATTATTGCTGAGTATTTGGGTGGAGCTGTTAATTGTGATGCTCATCATATGACTGATCCAAGAGCTGATGGTTTTGGGGTGTCTTCATGCATTGAGAGAAGTCTTGAAGATTCTGGCGTGTCCCCTGAGGAGGTAATTCTCAGATTTTTCACCCAGTTCTCTTAATATATTGGAGTAATTGAATTGGTATTGTTTCTAGATGTTTATGGTCACGTATGTTATGTCATTGCTTTCCATCTGGTTTTGCTGACACCTTTGCAAGCATTGTTTTTGAAAAACTAAATTCAAGTTCCGATGAATTCTCTGTTTTATGGTAAACATAGCGGCATTCTTTGAGTTGAGTCTCCTTGAAAAGTGCATCTAATTTCCTTCTCTTTCATCACCTGTCATATTATCCATTAGATCGAGGCTTCATTTCAAGTTAGACTACAAAGAGAACTGACCTAATGGTTAAGAGACTTAAGTGGTGGTGGTGTTTAGTTCATATGCAAAAGTGCAAATAATAGGGTTCAGAATGTAATTATTTTCTGAAATTTATGCATAATTTCAAAGGTGAAAATTGTGCAAAATAAGCAAGTCCTATTTTTCAGGTTAACTACATCAATGCACATGCAACTTCTACTCTTGCTGGTGACCTAGCTGAGATTAATGCTATTAAAAAGGTATTCAAGAATACATCAGACATCAAAATCAATGCAACAAAGGTACCTTCTCTTTCTCCCTAGTTTTTCAAAATTTGAGGTGACTGTGTACTCTAATGTTGCTTCCTTGCAATCAGCTAATTGCTTTGCTTCTTGTTTCAGTCCATGATAGGGCATTGTCTGGGCGCATCGGGTGGTTTAGAAGCCATTGCCACAGTGAAGGCTATCACAACAGGATGGCTGCATCCCTCGATAAATCAATTTGTACGTGCTAGTTGCTTGTTTAATGTACCATGTATTGCCGATCCGCGACAATGATTGTCTGGATCACATCTGGCTTTATTATTATAGATTAAGTGATGTATTGTATGCGCTTCTTTAATGCAGAATCCAGAGCCTTCAGTTGAGTTTGACACTGTGGCCAACCAAAAGAAACAGCACGAAGTTAATGTTGGTAAGACTCCTGAATGCTGATCCTATCCTGTTTCAGTAGATTTAGAGCAGAACCCTATAATTCTAACCGAGTTCTTTATGATTCTCAGCAATATCGAATTCATTCGGATTTGGTGGACACAACTCTGTGGTTGCCTTTTCGGCCTTCAAGCCTTGAAAGTCTTTGTCATTTAGATCTGCATTTGTTAGGGAAGATAGACAGAGAGATAGGCGTTGGCTTGCTTGAATAATGCAACTTTTATTGAGCCAAAAATGTAACTGATAGTGTTGTAATAATAAGTTTGAAGTCAAATGGAAGCTTAGACTTGGAATTATGGAGTCATCATCAAGGTCAGATTTTGTTATGCTCTAAATTATGTTTAGTGATTGAGAAGACTGGGTTTCACCTCACTGCTCTAAATATGAAGTGGCCTTAGTAATCAATGATCTTCGGTTTGCAGGATAATCCAAAGCTCAGTACATTCATATTTGAGTGAAAAAAATATTATTTAATAAATATATTTTAAGTTTATATAGAAATCAAATGTAGTTTTAGTTGAAATGATAAAGTTAAAAATTTAAAATTTAGTCTATTTTTTTATTGATTTATAAAAATATAAAAATGTAAAAACATCCATAATAATAAATTTTATTTTAAATTTTTTTTAATTACATTTGTTTTTTTTTTTTTAGTTTTTAAGGGATAATGTCACATTTATAAAATGTTTAATATAATATTTTATTTTAAAAATATTTAATGTAATACCTAAACTATATATATATATTATTATGGTACTTATTCTTTAAAAAATATTAATGTGATATTTGTATTTTGAAAATGTCTAATATGATACATAAACTTTCAATATATTTTTTACAATTCTATACTAATGTTTTAATAATATTTTATTTAAGTTTATTTTAAACAGACATATTTTAAATATATATTATATTTCAATTTATTACTTTCATCAATCAAGCTCCTGTTAATGATCAAACCGATCAAAGAAAGTATCTATTAATGTAATAATTTTTTTTTTGTCAGTAGAGTTCAACTGAATGTAAATTATAAAATAAAAAAAAAAAAACCTTAATTGAACTTTTACACATATTATATAATTGTTATTTTTTGGGGGTTAAATATTATATTTGTATTTTCGTGGTTAAAAAAGGAGCAGTGGCATTAAAAAATAGGCTCCCATTAATGTATTTTAAATCCATGGATTATCAGATTTTTTATATGAAAAGTAAAAGAGGAAATATTGAAACATCGACTCCACTGGGGATCGAACCCAGAATCTCTGGTTCCGTAGACCAGCGCCTTATCCATTGGGCCATGGAGTCGTTTTTTTAGAGACTCGTAGAAATGTTTTAATTATAAAATAACTGTTGATTAAGTTTCCACGAAAATTGAGTCATGCTATGGTGTATACGTTGCAGAAGTGAGAAGAGGAAGGAGAAGTGCATTACCCGCTTTATCCATTAGGCCATAGAGTGATGCTCTGCGAGATTCTTAGAAATGTTTTACTATAAAATAACTGTTGATTCAGTTTCCACGAAAACTGAGTCATGTGTACGGTATACGTTGCGGAAGTGAGAAAAAGGAGATATGCATTAACCGCTCTATCTCTCACTCTCTGTCTGGGCCGAAAGAAGAAGAAGAGGAAAGAGAGAGAGGCCGATTTTGACAGAGTATGTATGGTGTATTCGTCGCAGAAAAGAGGAAAGAAAATGGAACAGGGGAGGTCGTCAGGTAAGAAATTAAGGAAGATGTGTATCTATCACCCAATTGTTGTCTTTTTCTTCATCGATCTACTTATTGCCCTTTCCTTCGTTTTAGATATGCATATAAATCCCTAGAATTAATTTTATCCATTCGGGATGTATCTAGACATCACCTCCAAATCCAATAATGATTCATTTCCTAACTAGTATCAGGCAGCATAGCTACTGGGTTAAGCAGAAAATGGCAACTTATGGGTCAGTGAATTTGGGTCTCTCCCAGTACCAGATCTTATCAAATCTAAAGGATGACCTGCAAGCCTGGAGTTCGTGACATATAAAGCATTTCCAGGAAAAAATCAAGCTTATCTCTCTTGTGGAACTAAATCCTGAAAGTGCAATTTTCCAATGTGGGACTATCCTTATAGGCTACAGTCATGAAGACCGGAAAACAATTAGAAGATGGCAATGGGAGATGATAAATTTGACCTTCTTGCTTATTCCTTGGATAAACAAAGCTGTGGTTTTACTCATACTTGGTGGAGGGGAAATTAATTTGAACAATGGGTTTGGACAAAAATATAGGCTCGAAAAATGAGTTTGGACAAAAAATGAGGCTCATTTTTTAAATAGGTCGAGTCTCGAGTAAGAGTTTTTTGGCTCTAACCCGGCCCGACTCGACCCGAATAAATTAACTATTTTTAATAAAAAATTATTTTGTTGTTTTATGCTTTTTTTTTCTGTTTTGGTTGCTATTTTGTGCTGTTTTTTATGGTGTTTTTATTGTTGTGTTTTTTTACTATTTTGATTGCTGTTTTGGTGTTTTTTTTACTATTTGGTGCTGTTTTTATTGTTATTTTTGTTGTTATTTTTTTATTATTTTTACTGCTGCTTTGTTGCTATTTTTTTTATTATTTTTACTGCTATTTTGGTTGTTATTTTAGTTGTTTAAATGTTATTTTTATGCGTTTTTTATTATTGTTTCGCTGTTTTTTTAATATTATTTGAATATTGTAGAACTTATGTTTTATTGTTAATATAAAGAATTTTTAATGTATTTTTAATTTGTTTTTTTTTTTATGTTTGTTTTAAAGTTTGATATATTATATATTTTTTAAATTTGTTGTACATAATAAAATAATCTAAAAAAATTAATATGGGCCGGGCCGGGTCGAGCTCGGGCTTGATTTTTATAATTAGGGTCGGGTTTGGATAAAATTTTAAGCCCATTTTTTGGGTCGGGCCGGGCCTGAGCCTAGCAATTGGACCTAAAAGTTTGTTGAAGCCCGACTCGATCCAGCTCACGATCAGCTCTAGCTGTGACTTGTTCCATAGTCGACACTCGATAGAGAAAAAAGGTGGGGTGTGCAGCTACAAGGGTTTTGGGATGAAAAAAAAAATATATTAAGCTAATAAAAAAGCTCAAATAAGCTTTCGAGCTACTCAAGTGGAGTGTTAAGGTGCTTGAACTCGACTCAATCAGTAGCTTGATAATTATTGATTTGAATTTGAGTTTTTTTGAATCGAATTCGAGTAATTTGCGAATATCAATGTCTCATTTACACCCCTAAGTCATCATGTTATTGATTGTTAATGTCATATCATCTTATTTTAATGATGCTAGTCAGACACTTAAAAAAAATTATTAAGTTAACTTACAGTTTTCAAGTTTAGATACCAATTAGGTCGAAAAATAGTTTAGGTATCAAGTACGTGTATGTTACCACGTTTAGATATCTTTGTATATATTAACCATTTTCTATTTAATAAAGGTTATAATTAATTTAATGGGTGTAAAAATATTTTTTTCATTCCTTTTACTATATATTTTTAATTATATATTTTAGGTCTCTAATAACAGGCGACTCCGTGGCCCAATGGATAAGGCGCTGGTCTACGGAACCAGAGATTCTGGGTTCGATCCCCAGCGGAGTCGCTTTCTGTAAGTTTTTTCTTTCCTTTTTGGAAATTGTGCTTTTGAGTTGTACGGAGTTGTGTTTGTTGGGCATGATGGAGGATTCCGTTAGCGACTCCTCCACCCTCTTCTTTCATTGCTAATGCCTGAAAGTTTCTCTTCTGGAACAAAATCAGTCGTCTATCGGTAAAAGTAGTGAAGTACCAGTATTTAGAGAAGGATTGTATTTTCATTTTTTATTAAAAAAATAGGTAAATTAATTTTTATATATTTTAAAATGTGTAAATTAGTTCATTCATCAAATTTTATTAGTTAAATTATGACGTGTAATGTTAAATCCATGATAAAAATTATTTTTTATGGGTAAACTATAAAAATAGTCGTCCAACTATCTCTTTCGTTTTTTTTTGTTAATTATTCATTTTTTGAATTTAATCATTAAATTTTTTGAAAATAAAATATTTGACCCTTAACATTTACAAAATCTATCGATTTATTTATAATTCTAAAATTTTAAAAAGCACTTTTTAAAAAAATATTTTTAACTATTTATAACCCATCCATTAATCCATATGAGATAGATATTAAAATAAGAAACAGAGTAACCCCCTTCAAGTCACTTGCAACAATTTCTTTTGCTGTAATTTAAGCTTTACACTGGGCCAAACCAATTGATTTGGAACTTATGTAGAATAATTGGCTGCATTATTACTCGAGCATATAACATTTTAAATGCCTTCATTTTCTTTTGGATCTTAAATTTTTTTGTGTTTTATCTCAACTTTCTATAATTTTTTTGCAAGTGACTTATAAGAGGGTACTCTTTTTTCTTATTTTATTATCTCACATGGGTTAGTCAATAAGTTATAAAGGGCTCAATTTGATTATTACCCATTGGCTTTATACCTTTAGACGTTTGGACTACTCGTCCAAAAACTTTTCAAATATAATTATACTTGAATTGCATCTTTCCATTTTTGGTCAATTTATTTCATATCTATATTTCTCAACAAATTTATCCCAAATAATTTATTTTATCTAACTATTTTTTTGAATATTTATCCAACTATTATTTCTCTCCCCCTAATGTTGGGAAAATTATCAAATCAAATAGTAATTACAAATTATGTTATATAATCTCCAATTTATTCAACTTATTTAATAATATAAGGAGACTCATAATAAAGTATATTCCTAACTTTCTTTGAATATTTATTTTGTATCAACTAATGGTTTATCAAGTGAGCAAAATCCGATTCGATTCGAAAAACTTGATAAAAAATTTAAATTTAGAATTAAATAGTTCGAGTTATTTGAGTTAATCAAGTTATTTAGATCAAATTGAATAAAAAATTTAAGTTTTTCAATTTAACTCAAATATAAATTACACAATTCGAGTTATCCGAAAATCCGAATAAGAAAAGATGAAACTACGTCGTTTTGATAAATGTTTACTTTCGCTAAAGTTAAAAGTCAAAACCATTAAGTTAAAAGAAAAAACTATGCCATTTTGATAAATGTTTATCCATTAAGGTAAAAGACAAAACCATTATATTGTTTATGTAGTTAAATAATCTTGTACTTCGTCTACTAGTTAAATAATCGGTCCATGTAAACGCAACATTAAGTATAAATAATAAGATTCGTTAACTCGACTCAAAATTTTTTGACTCGATTTGATTCGATTCGAAAAAATTTCAAATAGAATTCGGTTGCTAAAATATGATTCGTCAACTCGACTAACTCAAAATTTTTTAACTCGATTCGAATCGACTCGATCGAATACTCACCCCTATCAAACACACCCTTATTCTAGTTAAAACTTCCTTGATGTATCAACTACACAGTGTAGGGTAGGAGTTTTATTAAACAACTCGTGCTTTTTTTCTTTTTCAGAAATGAAAAGCTTCGGATTCAATTTGTATATCAAACATATTACCATTCTATCTAGTCAATTCTCATTATACCTCAAGAAGAAGTAGAAAGAATTACAATCTCATCCCAACTAAAATTTTAAAATTTTGTTGATATAGTTAGAATAAATTCCTATACCTAATCTATTGATCCATCATAAATTTATAATAGTTGTATGCGATCATGTGTTTAAAACTAGTGAAAGTTTATAATTCACTCATTCATGAATCAGCATCCATGTATAACAAATTTACTAAAGTTAATTACATTTCTCAAACATAATCACACTATATATATACCATTTCCATTTTTCTTATAAACCCCAACCCAGAAATCCAAATATTCACCAATATCTATGATATAAAAAAAAGATAAAGTTTCTGATCATAGTACTCTACTTGTTGAAGCATGTACACTCCATCAAAACTGTTCATCAAGGAGTGTGTGTTTGCTTTTCTCTGTCAGTATCAAAGGCATCAAAAAGTAGAGCATGAATACTTTTTGACTACTTAGATAGAGAGAGAGGGAGTTTGAAAGACATTAAAAGAATCCAAAGTTAGTCAAACAAATTGGAAAGTGCATTACGTTTGGCACATGGTTGAGGCAACATCACCTTTTGGTTTACCCTTTGAGTGACTACAATTACATTCTCTTGATCAGAGGGTAGGGGTGGGTGGGAGCCTTGCTTTTGTATATGCTCCCATTTGTCTTGGAAGAGGTAAAACAAAGCAGTGAATGAGACTTGAGCTGTGAAAAGTATGGTCCAAATTCCTGTACCTTTTGATGTTTTGTTATGGTAGGCTTCTAGACCTGTGTAGATGTTAATGATCCCCACCATTGATATCACTGTTCCAAGAATCCAATGTGTCAAGTACCATGTACTTCTTCTTTTGTTTCCTCTGTAAGAAAAGAAGAATAAAAATGGATATATTTAATTTTTTTTTTAAAAGAAATTGAAAAGTGTTAAAATTTGAATTGATGGTTACCTAGGAGGCCTGAAAAATCCAATCAAAGCTTGCATCCAAATGGCAACATAAAGGGCCAGACCTAGTCTTTGGTGGTTGTTATTGAATGAATTCTCAAAGTTCTTTATGGACATTACAGCTCCAATGGTTACAAGCAGCACTGCCAGTGTCTGCCAAATGGAAACCCCCAATACTAATCATAGTAAATGGAAAAACCTTGGGGTGTTTTAAGAAATTAAAAATGGTGGAGTAGACAGCATCATTAAAGTGAAACGTGGGTTTATAATATTGATGAAACAAAACATATTATATATAGAGTATTTGCTGAAGGAATGAAGATAATTACCTGAAATATGGCATGAAGATAGAATAAAACTTTAACCCTTCTACCACCTTCCTCTTTGTTGGCCATTCTAATAGTAAGTATACCAACAGGCATTAAGAACCCCATGGAAACCCAGAGGATAAGGCCATGAACAGCGATATAAGATGTCATTCGAGGACTCATCTGCAATATTGTTGGTTAAATTCAAATCCCATCTGCAATATTGTTGGTTAAATTCAAATCCTAATAATAGCAGACAAATACTATTGCATGCATGTTCCTATATGCTCACTACTCAGCATCCATAAAGAAGAAAGAGAACTACAAACAATTGACTTACCTTATGCAAATTTTCTTCAATGCTGGTGTGGTTGCTGATAATCTCTCCATGGGATGAGCAAGAAACAAGTGATAAAAGGAAAACATGAGCTAATGCAGTAAAGGTAAAAGTTCTTAGCATATGATCAGAAATTTGCATCTTCAATGTATCAATTCCAAGCAATACAGGAAAAGAACTTAAAAGCTTTTACAAACACAGCAAGTGGAGATAAAGAAAGGCTCATTCAACAGTTAATCTGAGTGGCCATTAGAGCAAATGGAGAGGAAAGCTGGTTTATAAAGATCTCTTTGTATAAAGAACCTAACATTCAGTATTGGTTTAAAGAGTTTAAAAGCATGGGCAAATGATGGTTCTTGTAGGAGGAGAAGATTATTTAATACTATATAAATAAGAGGAAAAGGTAAGTGAGGGTTATGAGTAGCCAATAAGAATTTGGGGATTGTGGGGTTGACAAATTGCCTAGTTGCATGCACTTTAAGGTTGCGGATGAGGGCAAAAACACAAAGATGGTCAAGATTTTAATGGATTGAAGGTCTAGAAGGGCTGTTTGGGTGGATTATACAGAGTTGATAAATAAGCTTAAATAATCCTACATTCATTACTCAATAATTTATACTTCATTAGATCTTAACATTAGATCTGCCTATCTTCCATGGATTAAGAAGTAATGTTATATGGTTTAAATATAGATACGAGTTGGTTGGGTCAATTTGAATTTCAAAATTTTGGGTTATTTTGAGTCGAGTTAATTTCATGTTTGGATTATTTCGAGTTCGAGATTCAAGTCATTTTGGGTTATAGATATTTTGATTTTAAGTTATTCGAGTTTAATTTAACACACAATTATTTTCAATCTAATCATTTTTAGATTCAAGTTATTTTTATGTTTTAAGTTTGACTGTTAAAGTTGATATAATTTAATTTTTTTAATTTTAAAATAAAATTAAATAATTCATTTAATCAATTTAAATTCATTATAAAATTAACGATTAATAGAAATAAATTCTCAAATAAAATATAATAATTATTATAAATTTAAACTAATTAACCTATCTTATATAAAATCAAAGTAAAAACCTTGATATTTAGTTTATTTTTAAATTGTCATTATATAATTATTGTCAATTAATATTTTATTGTTATTTAAAGTCCCTCCTGCTTCATTCTCTTTACCCCTTTCCTTTTGACATTCCTTGCTCAATAATGGCACATCCTTTTCACCTTTGTACAAATGTTTTGGCCTAATGTCAACACTATTCTCCTAATACTTTTAAACTCAGACACCAACCTATTTCCTCTTTTCAAACTTAATTATTCTACATTCTAACCTCCATGGCGTTGTAACTTAAAGTAGCCGGGTTTGAATTTGACAATAGTTTTCATATTCGGATTTGAATTTATTTTTTGTTCAAGTTAATTTTTAAATTTGATAATTATTTTCATATTAAGGTTTGAATTTGATAATTATTCTCACATTAAAACTTGAACTTTTTCTTGTTCAAATTAATCTTCAAACTTGACAATTGTTTCTATATTGGGACTAGAGCTTTTTTTTTTTCAACTTTTTTTCCAAAGAAATATCATAGACTGATTTAGATAAAAGAAAGTTTAAGTTCTAATGTGGGAACAATTACTAAATTTAGGGATTAACTGAACAAAAAAAAATCAACCTCAATATGAGAATAACTACCAAATTAAATGACCAACTTAAATCGAAAAAAAATTCAAACTTCAATACTTAATAAGTTCAAACCCCAAGTATTAACCCTAAAGAATACTACACGTGTCTACCCATGGATAAAAGCATATTCTAACATCTTGATTTCATTCTTCTTTTCTATTTTTTTGCTATGTCAAACATTCTTTTACTATATACAATCTCAAAATAAAACGTCATTATAATTTTAAAAAATTCAAATTTAAGTATATATTTATCTCTAACATTTACTTATTAATCATTTTGGCTTTAAGTCTTTTTTTTTTAACCACTTTGATCATTACCCTTCAAATTTTAATCAAATTAGTTTATTTTAAACAAAAAAGTTGACTAAATTGTTAAAATTTTAATAACGTTGATATGATATCCTATGTGATAGTTTATGTACACTTCACTATTGATATGAATATATATTTTTTTAAATTTTCATGAACTTTTTGAAATTTATTGAACTTTTAATTTTTTTATTAATTTTTTAAATTTTTATGAAGTATAAATAGATTGCCACACCAATTGTTACCTTAGTGCATTAAAATTTTAATGGTTTATTTAACTTTTCCTTAAAAAAAAAAGTAAATTGACTAAACTTTAAAGGTTAAAAGTCAAAATGATAAAAAAGAATTAATACCAAAGTAACCGAGAAAATAAACGTTAAAAGTTAAATCCATATCATTCATAAATCACCCATGACCCTTAATCCTTAAATCGAAAGATATTGTACGTTTAAGTAAATTCAAATATACATCTTTTAAGAGTAACACTGATCTTATAAATAAAAAATAAACATAAATATTTTATTTTGGATGTATTTATTAAAAAACAGAAATGGACAAAGTTTCAATTAGCATATTTTAAATTTATGGATAAAGTTATAAAAAAATACTCCCATAACCAATTTTCGTGAATTAACTATAGATATTAGAGAGAAGGATGAGTGGTATGAAAAGAGTGATTGAAAAAGCATAACGAATCTTTGTCCGCCGATGGGCATTGCAATTGAGAGCACTGCTCTCCTTTTCTTCAATTTCATCATTACGATGCGCACTTTCACTAACCTACAATTCTCCATCACAGGTACCTCCTTATACTACAACATATGAAAGATAATATTTTTACTAACATTTGGAAATAATGTTTTACACTCATGCATCCAATACAATCTTCACTCCTCTTAATTCTCATACTTTAATGCGTTTAAATTATATATAAATTAATTTGTTGATTGAGTGTTAGCTCAGTTGACATCAATATTATTGTCTGTACAAAAAAAAACGTAAATTTTAATACGCTGAAATACATTACCATCTTATTTAAGAATTAAAAACAAATTATAAATAATTCTAAACCTACATATTCAGACTGTAAGTTGGGAAAGGAGATTATTCCTGAAGTTAATAATGAGAAAAAATCTTTTTGCAAAGTCGTGGTAATCATTACCCATTGCATTAAAATTCAAGGAGTCATTTTTAAAGAGAGCAAAGGAGATCATCACAGATTCGGTAGGCAATCTGCATCATCATGCTCCTCTTTATCCCTTCTTTTTTTCTTTTCTCTTTCCATTTGTGTTAATGGTATATTCAAACTCGTAGGTTTTGAACCCATTTTAAACTATATATTGAATTGATATTCTTCATTAATAAAATTTTAATTCCAAATTTATTATTTTTACAATATATTTTAGTAAGTCTAAGAAAATATCTGTATATATAACAAAAATCATGAAATTTGAATCCAAAACAATATAATTTTTATTACACTAATTTTACCATTTCAATCAAAACCATATTTAGTTTTTATATCAATTTTCTTTAAGGTTGTGTTTGTTTCACTGAAAATAGTTTCTGAAAAATGATTTCTGTAAAATGGATTAAATTACCCTTTGTGTGCAGCGACACCTTGCCCTTGTTGGGCTAGGTGGACCGATCAAAGTTGGATCTAATTATATGTGCTTACACATCTTGAATTAAATAAAAGCTAAGCCCATATAATTATCATTTATTTGGTCACGACATCTGAGATTAAATAACTTGTAATTAAGTTTTGATTCTTCGTCTATTAATGACAAAATTATTTGGTCACAAAGTCAATCCATTCAATGAACCATGATTGATCTCCTCATTATATATCATTACGAAAATTACTTAAGTTAAAGTTTTATTCAATGATCATGTTATATGTCTGTCACTTCATAGGATATCCTTGGTCCATTTAGGTTAAATTTATTCACCTAATTCGATCCATTTTATATCATGGCCACCATTTTATCTTTCACTATGAAAATGATCATTACTTACAAACAATAATGTTTAATCATTCATCCCAAACGAATGACTCGTGGTCCCATTCCATTTTCATAACCCATACAATGTCAATAAGAGTATATTGTTAACATTTTATTCAAACCATAATTTCACTATTGTGAGTGAAACCATACCATACACAAGTTATATTCCCAACATACCAACTTTCTGCAACCTACCATCACAACATAGGTTTTCTATACTGTAAATATCTAATTTTGTTCAGACCTTGCAGTCTCAATTGGGCTTTGAACTCATTGAGTGGCTATTTAATTTTGAAATTGAAATAAGGACCAAACTGAATTTTCTTCACAAAATTTTTAGGTTTTCAAATTAAATTTTGCTTAGAAAACAAATTAAATTAGAGTAAGATTTATTTTGGTCTCAATTGATTTAAGATTAATTTAAACAAATTATTATTATTATTATTTGAAAATTTAGCATGAGAAAGGGTGGATATTTGGATATTCAGATATGCTTGTTTTTTAAAATAAAAAGAAAATCGATATAAAATTAAATTTTTTTAGAAAATAAAGATAATTTTACTTGGGTTTAAAACATTTGATTTTTGATGGGCTTCATGATGAGGCCCATTTTTAACCCAAATTTGTTTTAAAATTGAAGCCCAATATTCACAAAAATACACACAGACACACACAAAAGTAGAGTTCCTTTCGCTTTTGTCTCTGTTTTACTTCAGTTTCTTTTAGAGAAGGAAAATCATTCGGCTTCACATCATAAAATAATTTTTCCTAAAAGAAGGAAGGAAAGAAAAACAGAAAGGAGAAAAAATATGGTGGCTTTCCGAAGACTTTTATTAAAAATTATTTTTTTAGAGATAAATCTTAAAATTATATATAAATTTTGATTTAACGTGTAATTGTATATATATACTTTAATTAGGTGTAATTATACACGTAAAACTCTAATTACGGTTCAAATATATACTTGAAATTTTAATTTTGATTTAATCATACACATTAAAAAATAAATACATTAATTTATTTTTATATTGAATAAATATAAAATAATGTTATGGTAATAATTGTGATTTATAGCTTTTAAATTGGAAGTCAATTTTGGCTCAAATGTTAAAGTCGTCAATCGGCCACAATTGTAATAATGATGATGATGATACTGTATGACTGGTTAGGGATCAACATTCGATTGAATCAAATTGAATTGAATGAAAAAAATTAAATTAATTGAGTTGACGAAATTTTTTAATCAATCAAATTCAATTTGAATTTTTTTTTAAATTGAGTGAGAAATATAAAATTTAAATTGAATCAAATATATTTATTAGAGTTAAATTATAAAAGAATAAATCGAAATGTGAATTTATTTTATTTTTTTCGAGTTGATTTAAGTTTTACACACCCGAGCAAAATGCTCAACTCTTTCCCCAAACAGACAACCATTATGGGGTAGGTTCCTTCCAAATTTCCTATTATTATTTTTTAAAATCTAACCCAAAATTCAATCCCAAATTATGATTTTTCACTAAAATCAAGTGAATAATTTATTTCTAAGTTTATTTTCTTTATCAATTTCTCCATTCAAGCTAGGATTTGAAGAGTTTCTTTTAGAGAGAAAGTGAAAGTTAGAGAGAGAAAGTTCAATAAAGTAATGGTTTTTTTCTAACTTTAAATTGATTTTTTAACTTTAAATTGATAATATTTCAATTGAAGATCAATCTTTGAAAACAAACTTGTTCCCTTAAGTTGATCGAATAAACCATCAATTTGGAAAAGTAAATATTTATTCTTTATCATTACTTTATTTAATTGACGATAATCAATACATAATCACAAATTTCTGTCTTTTTTCTTCACAAACAAAAATGAAACTCCTTACGATGACACACCCGATCAGATAAATCCTGGATCCAAAAATCCTTACACTTAAGCTTTCAACTCTTTCAATTCAATTGGAACTATTCTATACAATACAATAAAAATGGGCACAGTTTCAACTGCTACCTCAATATCAAATTCAACCTCCCTTTCAAGCGGCAAGCCTAGCAACTCCTTTTATGTCTTAATTTATTATTTATCAGTTTTTAATTATTAAACTTGTCATATGTAAGATTATTTTCACTTAAATATTAAAGAAGTTTGGATCCAGACATCAAACTATATAAAATTAAACACTAGCATTAACAACGTTAAAAATTTTGGTGACCCTATCATTATAGAGACTAACAATTGGAGGAATACACGTAGTACTACCACGTCATCCAACCTTCCATGTAACATTATCTGCGTGTTATTATTATTTTGAAATTAAAATAAAATATATTACGTTCTAACCACTTAACTTTTAAAGAATTTATATTTTAATTACTAAATTTTGGAAATTTATAATTTCATCACCACATTTTTATGTTTGTCCAATCTTATTTTCATTAACATCTCGCCATTATCAATATTTACATTGTCAACAGGACTTTTATAATGATTTCAATATATAATTATTTAAATCTCACTATAATATTGTTTCTATTTATATTAAAATATGTTGAGATGATACTTAAATAAGCATTTCAATTTTATATAATGAAGAAATAAGTCTTCATTATTTTTTATGAAATTAAAGATGTATTTTAACTTTTATTTTATTACAATTATAGTCCTTGAATTTAAGTTCTTTAAACCCTACATCTAGTCAATTGGAATAAACTTTATTCAATATATATATTTAAGTGCATACTAAAGACTATATCATCATTTAACAAATTATAACTAGAATATAAAAATTTTCATAAAATCAACATGAAATATTAGTGACCAATTGCAAGCTTTTCATAATTTAGATGAACTAAATACCAAAAAAATTAAGTAACCACAAATAAAAATAAAAATAAATTAAATTTTACAAAATATTCATAATGCCGTATGACATGTTAAGTATTGTGGCAACTTATATGTGTTATATTTTTATGTAATCTATTCATTAATAAATGATAATTAAGTTTTTTCAATGCCGTTGATTTTGGTACCTAAATTTACATTTTGATAGTTTGATGGTGAAATCAAATCTCTTTGAAGTTTTGAAATCATTTGTAGCAAACTAACGCTTGGAAGGAGTGATAGGGAAATAGGCATTGGATAAACACTTAGAAATTATTTATAGTACAATTTGATTTTTCTATGTCTGTAGAGCTTAGCTTAATGAGAAATATTCATTCTCTTCAACAATTACAACAAGTAAATCTAACTTATCACACACACACACACTATGACAATTATCCTCACTTTTGAACCTTGAAGATTAATACTATCACCACTAAGTTCACCCATATGAATTCAGCAAGTAAAATTACAATAAAAACGATTTTACTAACAATTTTCACTCTAATAGAAGTTCCTTACTTGAATAAGATAAGTGCTCAAAAGCTCTCAATACATAAAATCTATACAAGCCTCTCCCTTAAATATATTTATGTTCGAGACTTGCTAACATAAAATATCTATAGCAATTCCATTAAAACAGTAATACAATAAATTGCTTACCATATAATAATAGAGAATAATACAAACGTGGGCTCTTGGCAGCTGATCACATAGGATTCCAATCCAATCCAAATGTCCACATGTAGCATGGAATTTACTTGAGTGAATTGATTTGACCCAATCTTCAATATGAGTTCCAAAGTAATATGATATTCATAGCTGGATTAGATAGATATCATCCAAATATTCAGTATAACCCATTCAAAACGTTCAATAAATTGTCAATATTTAAATACGAAAACGGTCATTAAACAACTCCAGTACTAGGGGAAGTGCCTAACACTGAATGATCAATTTCATATTTTTCAACACTCTCAAATAGTGAAGTAATTGTATTTGTAATTTACCTTTTTTAATATCAATTATATACTACTATTTTATTAATTGTTTAAGACTATTATTTATCACACATTATTATTTTAAAATTATTAATATTTAATTATGAAATTTACTATTAGTATTTGCTCTTATTTTTCTCTTAATTTATAATTACCAAAAAATTGACAATAAATTTATTTTCAAAAGGTTTGCATGTAATTAATTATCTATATTTGTGACCTAACTTGAAAAATTCATATAAATTAAAATTTAAACTTCCTGTTACAATGTATAAAAAAATTTGTTCATATTAATAGCTTATGAAAATTTATTATTTTTTAATTTAATGTAGATTAATGTTATGTAAACTCTATTTTTATATATTTATTAATTTAATTTTAAATAAAATAAAAAAATTAGATATTTAGATAAAAACAACATTACTGATTAAAAAATTTAAAGAATTTTACATCATTCACTTTTAGTAATTATGAAGTTCACACTTACATATAAGAAATATGCATATAATATATTCTAACAAGTTGTTCTACTGGGACTTTGATTGAAATCAAAACATTAGTTAACATTTTGATTCTTATTACTAATTAATTTGTAATAAAGTGAATTTTCCTTTTTGAATTTTTGGTTCAAATTACTTTTTATAAGGATCTAGATACGATAATTCATTTCAATTATTTTATTTTATCTAGTTGTTATTTCTCTCTCATAATTTGGGAAAAACTGTCAAATCATAGTTTGTAATAACCAAATCCTATCATAATTGAATCACCAATTTAATCTAATAATACAAGGAGATTAATAATTATTATATTCTCAACTTTCTTTGAATACCCATTTTGTGCATTGTGGTATAGCAACTTAAACATATATCGTATATTCAAAAATTTTAAAATGGGTTGTATTGGCCTCCTGATCAAAAGTCAATTGTAATGAATAATATTTATCACAACTTATTGGCATGATGTGTACAAATGTTGATTCATGTAAAATAACATATCCTTGTACATGCATACAAAAAATTTCGTTCTCAAAAGATATGATTTAACTATTAATTGAAGGCATTTACTTTATAAATATTGCTAAATCATTTTATTAATAAGTGTTTCTCTAAATGAATCCAAAGGCTTGAGGAGGAAGCGCCAAATTTATTTAAAAAAAATATGTAGTGTGTAGCATATGCCAATATTTGGAGACGTAAGTTTGTACGTGATTGATGCATGAAACATAAGGTGAATTTTCATGCAAGTCTTTAACGTGTCGCATGGTGCATGAAAACGAAGAAGTCTTGGGCAAGTGATGCACATGCATCACGCATGAAATACCTCTCCTTTTTCTAATTGCTTACTCTCTCTCCATGCCCATGCTTTTTTTGGCATATAGTAGCAATGAAGTTAACAAATATTTAATTTTTATTTATTTATTTATTTTGGATGATTTGAGTGATTTGATAAATTTAAAGATTAAAAGAATCGAAAAAAATTAAATGAAAGATTAAATTGATATTTTTTGTAAAGTTAGAATGATAAGTAAGTGATTATATATTTTTTTAAATATATAAGGAAAACATGAATTCACCTAAACTTTGTTTCTTTATATTGTTTGCATATATGATATAATATCCCCCCCCCCCCCACGTAGTAGAATCATAAGCAATAACAATGTTGGACTGGTTCTTGAGTTGTGAGAAGACGACAATGGCAACTTCAACCTTCAAGTTTAGCAGATATTGTGAGAAAACAAAGACAGAACAAACAAAGTTTGATCATTAATTAAGAGTGAAATTTGGGTAACGTGGGCAACGCCTTGAGAGGAAAACCATGCATCCGTCTTTAGGGCTAATTGTCGGAGTGTAAATTATTTCATCGCAGCCGTCGGTTCGGTGCCTCTTGAAATCCAGTAACGTCACGAACATGGCGATGAACAGAACCAGATGGTTCAGGGCGTATCTTTGGCCCACACACTGGTGTGGACCGGCCCCGAAAGCTAGATAGTTCCTTTTGAATATCACGTCTTCCTGCCTCTCCTCAGAGAACCGCTCCGGTTCGAAACGATCGGCTTCCCTGAACCCTTGGAAGGATGACTCGTAAACCGATGGGAACACTATCGATCCTTTGGGAATTGTGTACCACTTGGTCAACGGGAAATCCTCCACTGCAATGTGCGGCACTAATGTCGCCGGCGGTCGATATCTCACCACCTCAAGCGCCACTGCTTGTGTGTACTTCATTTCCCTTAATTGCTCTGCGGTTATAAGAGCATTCGATTCTGACGACCATATCCTCGAAACTTCCTCTCTAACTTTTCGGAGAACATCAGGATGAGAATCGAGGAGTGTCACCGCCCAGAGGAGCGACGACGTGGAGGCATCTTGGGCGGCAAAGAGGAAATCAAATAGGTAGTTGCCGATTTCTTCGTCTGTGGAGTGCGGCGGCGGTGTTTTGGACTCCGCGGTTACTCGTACCATTTCCTGCATCCAAAAATCGATTAAACAAGAAGAGTCTTCTCCTTGGAGCATTCTCTTTTTACTTTCAGCAGCGCAATGACTAAGCGTTTTGAGCATCCGCTCAGTACCCAGTTTGGCCTTTCGGAAAGCGAAACCAGGGAGATCAAAGGGTAGCCTCATTAAACCCGTATTAAAAAGATCATAATCTACTCTGAATCTCTCCCGAGCTTCACTTAGATACCTGCCAACGAAAACCGCTTGAGAAGTCTCGAGATTCATGTCGCGAACTAAAAGACGGAGCGGAATCGGCTCCGCGGGCGAAACAGTCGACCAAAGTCGCTCCCATGATTTTAAATGCTTAAGAATAATGAGCTGCTGCAACTGAGTGTAGGTTGACAATGCTTTAGGAGTAAAGTTAGGAGCAATATGACGGCGGAGATCTTTGTGATCTTGTCCGAACATATAGATCATGTTATGTTCGCTAAAGAGTTTTTTACCAAACGGGTGCACGATAAGTGAGAAAGCATCAGGTTTAACGTTGGCAAAGATAAGGTGAGAAAGTTCAGTATTTCGGATAAAGACAATGAAGCGACCGAAAACGTAATTAACAGAAAATCCAACGGAAGCAGAGAGCTGAGCTTGAAGTTGCCAGAACTTGGTGGGGTTTGTGATCAAAGGAATTACGTTGCCCAGGAAAGGAAAAAGGATGTTGGGACCAGGGACATTTCGCTTCCTTCGCAAATACCAAATCTGTTCTAACAAAAGAATAAGAAGTAAAAGGGTCACCGAAAGTGGAAGTAAAAGAGAAAGAAAGGGATTCATTCTTTGTTTTTCCAGAAAAGAGAATGATTTGGGGATGGGAGGGAATGGACGAAGAAGAAGGCGTTTAAATAGGAGGTTAGGAGACGTATGGGTAAAACTCTGAAGGGCGGAAACGAAATGTTTAGAGTGCATTTCTTATTAAAATAAAACAACAAAAAAGAAAATCCGATGACTTCCTCGAAAAAATGTTCTAAACACGTGCTAGTCATGCACAAAATACTTTTTTTTTTAAATTATATATTAAATAAATTTAATATTGTTTATTATTAGATGATATTTATTTATTTTAATTTAATGTGTTCTGTAAAATATAAAATATAAAATATTGAGATGCAAATTGTAATATATATTCCAAAGCATTTTTTAAAATGCCAGCATTTACTAAATTTTAGTACATATATTATGTAAAAAAGTTTAAAACCGACAGCAAAACGGCATTTTTAGCGGCGTTTAAATAAAAAGCGCCGCAAAAGGTAAATCTAAAACGGCGTTTTTTTATATACGCCGAAAAAGAAAAAGTATTAACGGCACTTATAGGAAGGTGTCGCTAAAAATCAGGGTATTAACGACACTTATAGAAAAACGCCGCTAAATATTAGGACATCAGTGGGCATTAGCGATGCTTATGGAGAAGCGCTGCTAAAAATTGACACATTAGCGGCACTTATAAAAAAGCGCCGCTAAAGATTGAGGTAGCCGCACTTTTCTAAAAGTGAATTTTAACATTTATTTATAAAATTAATTATTATGTAATTTATATTTCAATAAAAATATTATACTATTTTTTTGTTGTAAATATATATCATAAAACATTATTTGCTTCTCTCCCATTTCAAATTAATGGCATTAGTAGATGTGTGAAAAAAATCCTAATTAATGGCGGCTTAGTTTTCCCTTCCATTTCAAAATCCCTTTTAGAATGGTTTTATAAAAAAATTTCTTTTCCCCAGTACTTTCCCTCCTCCCAGTTTTCCCTCTTCTATTTTCAATTTTTTTCCTCTTAAAACAAATAAGATTTTGATTCTTCCTGTGTTCCAGAACATAAATTTCATTGTCCTCCAATCTTTCAAACTATGGAAGTCCAAACATCATTTCCTCAAGCCTAATGACAGCTGATCCACCTCCTTCAGAATCTATCGCTTCTCACGAGCATGATGATGGGTTTCGTCAAGTTTTGCCCTTGGTTCTCGATTCTACAGCTCTAATCGTAGAATCCATTCCGTTCATCGTCATTCCGGCATGGTATTCCCCAGTTTCCTCCCTCGTTTTTTCAGCTTTTAACTTCAATTTATTGCATCTTTAGCCACATTGTTTTTCGTCAATGCTAGCTTTGGATTCTTAGTCTCTCGCTCTCTCTTTCCCCTGATATTGGATTCTCTAATTTAGGCAGTAGCTGGATTAGCAGCTGACGGCAGACAAATTGTGGTCTGTGCTAAATCTGAAGCTACTAATTATCAAAGGTCTTTATTTATTTTTCTCCTGTACTATTAATTTCTTAAATTCAGCTTTAATGATGTTGTTATGTGTTCATCTAATTGTAATTGCATTTTGTTGGTGGTGGACCTGGTGGTTTAGTGTGTATGGTGAACCCATTCCTGTTAAAGAACTTGCTGAACGCGTTGCAAGTTATGTCCATTTATGCACCCTTTACTGCTGGCTCAGGCCTTTTGGTTGTGGGGTAATTCTAGGAGGTTATGATAGAGATGGACCCCAATTATACATGGTTGAACCGTCTGGCATCTCCTATGTAAGTTAATTTCTTGCAAATGGGGCTTCATTTTCCTTGTTGCTAGTTCTATCTGTATATTTATCTTCTTTTCCAGTCAATAATGTATTTCTTCCTGTATAGAGATACTTTGGTACTGCAGTTGGGAAGGGAAAACAAGCTGCCAAAACGTAAGTTTCAAACTATTTCTTTCATGTGGAACTTAGAGGATTAAGTTTAATGGAATTCATTTTGTCATGCTAGCTAGTTAGATGAGATCAATGATTGGAGCATTATATATATTCTGTACTTTTACTTGTTTCCATCTCAACCAGTGAAATCTAGTATAGAATTTGGATGCAATGGTCATCCTGTTGAAGGGCCTTCTAACGAGATCATTTTCCCCTTCTTATATCTTCTCTTTTATGAAAACCAATCAGCAATGGATATATTCCTGTCATTCTCTCAAATTGTTAAGATTAATCCCCCAGTTATGCTTTCCTTCAATATTGTGATCTGCCCCTTTTTTTCTAATAGACAAAAAATGAATGCATCATAGAGAAACCTTTAAAGTTTTTTTAAAGTTTGAAATAAAAAACTCTCAATGGAGAGCAAAAGTCTTAATCCAAGTTTGAATTAATCAGATATAAGAAATAGGTACAAAATGTGAACTGGATGAAGCAAGGTGGATAAAGGCAAATGATGTACGAGTTGTGCACTATCTGCTGTTTCACTACTTGCCTTATTTGCCTATGATTATAGCTGATAAAATTGCTTTTTTGTAAGCTAACCATTGTGCATTTAGGTGTTTCGACTTGTATCATTGTGGTTCAGCCTTTCATCTAGACAAGATGTTATCAACAACTTGCTTAAAACGACTGATGAGGTATGGAGTTCATGGCCAATGTTCATGCAGTTGAGATGTAACCTATTGTATTTTTAGTGAAATTTTTATCTTATTCTATCTCTTGTATGTGTAAATTTGTAGGTTCAAACTTATAAATTTGTTCCACTGGTCTACCAAATTGCTTCAAGAAAATTAAAAAAAATATTCTAACAGCCTTACTAGCATTTTGTTGAGAAAATGAATTTTCTTTGCAAAAAAGTTTTTGAAAAATTAAAAAATTCATAAAACTTCAAAAAGATAAAAAATATTCTAGAAAATTAGACAACTTATGTTGCTGGTAAGATTTGCTGCTGCTTCCCAATCAGTGCATAAGTCATCATTTTGACTAACTTTAAAATTAAATAAATAAAGCTTATATATGAATTTATACCCTGCAAATCCTGTATCCTAGCTGGGTGTTTTGATTAACTTCTTTGTAGCATTTTAGTGTGTATGTATTTTTACGTCTAAATATGGTTTATGCTTTTTTGTTTAAATATTGTATTTTTCTATCTGTTTTGATGCTAGCTTCTAGCTCTCGCAATTGGTGATCGTATCAAGGACAAACAGCGTAGCAGGAACTCTTTTGTTGTGGATCTGGTTAAAAAGCTTGCAGCAGAAAATCTCTTGGAAGAATTATCAGCATACCATGGACCTGTTATTAGACAGGTAATTTGATTTTTTTTTCTTTTTATTATAATTATTTTTTGTTCTTCTTTGTGGTTTTTCTTGGATAGGTTATTGTTGTTTCTATTTTTTCATTATTTGTCAGATGAAACAAATGGTGGAGATCTATATCAAGCTTGCAGAACTTGAGACCAAGAGAGAGGTTTTATTACATGCTCCAAATGTCCACTGTTTCTTAAAAAGAAATTTAAAAATGGTTTTTGGGTTGTGTTCATTAGGTCCATTGTTTGGATTCATAGTCAAATGAGCTGTTTGTGGGAAGATTGGCTCAGCTGGGAATTGCCTAGCACAGTTAAACATTGAGACAGGGATTCCTATTAGCGATATTGAACCCCTTGTTTTGTATTACAAAACATCATTTCAAGATGTTACAGTGGGAGAATATGATCATAAATATTATGTAAAATTCATTTGTATTAAGCCTTTGGAGATTCCATCATCCTCTCTTAGTAGCATGTAACTTTTGTTATTTAATGGCTAATGAAATTTAGTTTTCTTTATATTTTATCTAAATTTTTTTTTCCATTCAACAAAGAATTTTGAAATTGGAGATGAGATTGTTAGGAAAGACAAGCACAAATCCAATTGAAAATGGATTTGAATTTATAAGAAAAAATATTGAAAATTTGTGTTTTAGATAAATTGAAATGAGTGGGTTAAATTTGTTAATTTTAGCGGTGTTTGTGGGAAAAGCGTCGCTAAAGATCATGTTCTTTAGCAGCTTTTGTGGAAAAAGTGTTGTTAAAGACCATTTTTTAGTGACGTTTGTGTGAAAAGCGCCGCTAAAGACTTTATTCTATAGCGGTGTTTTTCCTCAAAAATGCCGCAACTTTTGCCGGTGTTATTTTTAGTGGCCTTTTTTTGCGGCGCTTTGACAGCGCTTATTAGGCTCAAAAAAATGCCGCTAAAAACTTGTTTTCCTATAGTGCGAGCAGCATCTTTAAGCTCAATAAATAAAATATGATTCTATATTATCTCAATGAATAAAATAAGATATTATATATTATTACATAAAAATTCAGACGATTTTTTCATAGTAAAACTTTTTAAAAAAAAGCATTTTATACATTTTCATATAAAAAAATAATACTAAATTATCAAGGGCGAAGTCAGTTTTTATTTGGGCGGGATACGAATTATTAATTTTGAGAGAATTAAAAACAATTTTATTACCATATTAGTATAATTTTACAATTTCGTGAGGGATTAAAATATAAAAAATTTTATTTTTGAAAAAATAAATACTAAATTTTAGATTTGAAGGGTTGATAGTGCAAATTTACCATTAAATTATTTAAAAATTTTGTAATTTAAACACAAAGAGTGGTTATATAATTAATCAATGTTGACTTTGTTGATGTGTCGTTCACGTTAACTGCACTAATTTAATAATTAAAAAATAAAAATTAAATAAATGATTAAATTTATTTCTTTTTGCAAAATTAAACGGCTTAAATAAATCATTACAATAAAAAAAGTAAAAAACAATTGTCAGGTTTGGTGGAAGCAGGCACTACTTTCCACAGGTTTGGTCGACGCCAAAAATGTCCTCAATCGAACGATTATAATAATCGTGTAGCAAAAAAAACGAAGAGCCGGATGTTTGATACTGGGGATCGGGTTGGTGCTTCGGCTGGTACTCGGGTTGGTCCTGAAGCTCATAACCGGGCTGGTAATTGGCCTCATCCGCGGGCTCGACATTGGGCTCATCCTCGGGCTTAGAATCTGAATCGGGGATCCGACCACGACGTCCATATGCGTTATTCGTCGGACCCTATCGATTGCCTTTTGGAATAAGTCTCCTTGGGGTATACTCTCGGGAATCAAGCACTGGGATCCCGTATGCAGTATACCATTGGTTGTAATATGGGGTACTGGAATAATCCCCATTACACCCATACAAGGATGAACATCTATTTGCCCGGTCATTCCAAAGCACGATATATGCTTGAAGATCGTGAGCCTAATTTATTCGATTTTTACCTGGTCCTTTTTTGTCGAGCTGGTGGACCTCATCGAGTTGGAAGGGAAGGTTCGGGATATGTTGTATACCACCAAACTATCGTAAAACCCGATCCCCAGCGTGCCATTCTACCATATGAAAATTGAATACCGGCACATTACACGAAAAAAGTTGGTAATTGTGCTGGTAAACAAATGGTGGGATGAAAGGCGTAATTTCGTCTAAAATATAAAGCTGCCACACGAACTGCACAATATAAAAACACGAATTTAGTTAACAAAAATATTGAAAATCTAAAAAACATGAATTTCGTCTAAAATGTGTTTTTTATATTTCGAAAATGTAAAAAAAATATTTGTAAAAAATATGAGATATTTATTTTTTTAAAAATTCGAAAATAGAAAACACATTTCGAAAATAGAAAAAATCTTATAAAAAATTCGAAAATATATCTTACATCATCTCCTCCGTGTTTGTCTAACCAGCGACGTATATGGGGACATTTTTCGTGTCGCCCAAGTCCCGGAACTGAATGCCATCTGGAAAATTAAAAAATAATTAGAAAAAAACAATAATTAATAAAATTTAAAAAATATAAAATCGAGACATCGAGTGACCTATTAACTAGTGGCATCGAGTATGACATGTGTTTTACGTTGGCGATGGAAGGCAGTCGGGTTAGTATCCATGACTGGAGCAGATATGTGCAGCCTCCTATGGCATTAACTGCGGGATTTGTCACTCGACAAAGCTCCCGGTACAATGTCGTCAACACTGCTGAGCCCCAACTTAAATTCCCAGCTACCTTGAAATTTTCCAATAACGGAAGGTAGATAATACTTATTCTATTTTGGCTGGTATCTGGAATAAGGATACCGCCTAGTAACTGTAGAAGAAAAGTGCGAGCGTGGTAGATAATGTCCAGCTGCGTTGGATTTTACGGGAGATGTCTAAAGTTTTCGTGTAGCCATGTAAACTTTAAAAACGATAATTTTCCGTTTTCAATATCCGGTGGCACCTTGCCAAGCAACCGGTAGCAAGTGCCACAAGGATCGTCTAGTACACCTGGACCCGTTACCGCTTCACCTTCAACGGGTAGCCCGAGCTGGATTGCAACATCTTCTAAAGTTATTGTTGCCTCTCCACACAGGAGGTGAAACGTGTGAGTCTCGGGACGCCATCTTTCGACTAAGGCCATTATTAAATCGGCCCGAATAGTCATATTTTTAATGTGGACAGCAATCCCGAACCCCGCATCTTCGATATATTGTTGAGCCAATCTATGAGGTTTGTAACCCGGATGATGATACCGGGATCTAACCATCTATAAAATTCCGGATTGGCTCGGATCGCGCCCACACGGTGATTCTCAGGACTACGTATGATGACGTTGGGATCCATAATATGAAGGATGAAAGTCGATCAACGGCAGAAAAAGTCGGTCAACGACGGACAAAGTAGGTCAACGACGGTCTCGGGACGTTGGTGAGTTGGAATTTTGGTTTTGCTTAGCTGGAATAGGTTTAAGTGAGGTGAAAAGTGGGTGGTCAAATTGCTATTTATAGTAGGGGACCATTGATGACATTTTTGGAATTTTTGGGTGGTCCAAGGTTATTTTGGTTAATAAATATAAAATATGATAAAAATTGTAATATAAAAATATTATTTAAAGATATAAAATTAATAAATAATGTATTATCAAATCAACACATTATATGATAAAAATTGTAATATAAAAAAATTTATTTAAAGATATAAAATTAATAAATAATATATTGTCAAATCAAGACATTATATGATAAAAATTGTAATATAAAAAAATTTATTTAAAGATATAAAATTAATAAATAATATATTGTCAAACAAACACATTATATGATAAAAATTGTAATATAATTTTTTTATTTAAAGATATAAAATTAATAAATAATGTATTGCCAAATCAACACATTATATGATAAAAATTGTAATATAAAAAATTTTTATTTAAAGATATAAAATTAATAAATAATGTATTGTCAAATTAAGATATTATATGATAAAAATTGTAATATAAAAAAAAATTATTTAAAGGTATAAAATTAATAAATATTGTATTGTCAAATCAACATATTATATGATAAAAATTGTAATATAATAATAATAATTTGTACTTTAAATATGAAAATTTGATAAATAATGTATTGTCAAATTAATACAATATTTGATATAAATTGTAATATAATAACTATTTTTTTAAATAATGTTAAATACATTTTAAATGTATTTTAAATTTCAACTTCAAATTTAAAGTAGAATTTTAAATTCAAACTTATATAATTATGAAGTTTTAAATTATTTAAATTTAAACATGTTCATTAATTTCCAAATTAATTTCAACTTAAATTAATTTTTAAATTAATTTTTACACAAATATACTTCGTGTATACTTGTGGACATGCGCTCATTCTTCGTCGGACAATCCGGCATTATGAGAGGATTGACCGGAAATATAGATGCGATATGGGCAAGTGGATCAGTTATGGGCAGGCCTTCGGCAAACACTGCACAATTTCGGTTCCCCAGTCTCCCTAATGTCCATATCAGAGCGAATCCTCGTAGAATATGGTCGATCTCTAGGCTTTCTACGGAGACTATGATCCAGTAACATCTTAAAAGCAACCGGTGGAACTTCCCAGTTGGATACATTGGGCATTACGGGAAATTCATTCTCTCATACACGCAATGTGCGTTGCAGCGTGTACACCTCGTCTATGAATTGGTCGACATTTAAATTTGCAGTCGCACAAGCTGCATGAACATGCGCACAAGGATATCGAAGAGCTTGGAATCTAAAACACTCGCATCGTCTGTTTGCCAGATCAACTGCGTACAACCTTGGTGGAACACCCGAGTGACGACCGATGTACTCTGACTGTTTGTCGTTATTGCCCTTCGAATTTCCTCAACGTACACGTGTCCAGCCTCTATTCGCGCCACTTGTCGCTGCCCCATCGTAGGCATCAATGTGGCCAACCTATAGAAGGTTGCCGAGAAAACAACAACAATTGGTAGATGTCGTGTTTGCCTAAAGATAGAGCTAACTGACTCGACCAGGTTGGTCGTCATCTGGCCATACCGAGCCCCGTCATCGTAACTTTGTGTCCATTGATACGTCTGGACGCTACCCAACCACCCACGAAGATTTTTGTCACTTGGTAAATGTTTCATCTTATCTTCAAGCTTTGCGAACTTTTGTCTGAATCTCTGCGGTTCAAATTGATGAGCTGCATATGCATATGGAATTTGGAATAAGTATTTTTTATAATTCACAAACTGATAAAATTTAAAATTAAATTGAATTAAATTGAATAAAAAATACAAACAATAATTATTACCCATTTCCACGAATTCTGCTTTCCATTCTTTATTTTTATAATCACTATGAAAGTTTACCGACATGTACCGGATGCAATAAACGGACCTCCACGGAACCTCCACGGAACCTCCGATCGCCTTATTGCAGCAAGTAGTCCCTTCAATTTGTCCTATATAAGGCAAATGTTGTCTTGCCTAACAACGTGCCTCCTCAGATTTTTTAAGAAAAATTTTCACGACTCGAAGCACTCTTTCTCGACTATGGCGAATGCGATCGAAAGTACATTTCGGTTGCCATCTTGTGCAACAGCAATCAGTAATATTTACGTGTATTTACTGTACAGCCAAATTCCATCAACTTGCACCATCGGTTTGCAGTGAGGGAAGGCCTTAACACACGGGTCAAACGTCCAAAATAATCGGTGAAAACGTCGTTTCCCCGGGTCAATGACCCCGTCCGAACCTTCATACGGCAGTGTTTGTAAATCAGTTACAGTCCCCGGCACATACTCTCGCATCGCGGCTATCCACCCTTGAAGCTCATTGTATGACGCATCCCAGTCACCATACAACTCCCGCATCGCCATTTGCTTCGCCCACCATGCTTTCCGGTACGAAACCTTATAATTGAAGCGAGCTTGCATGGCCGAAATATAAACCGATACCTTATTCAATAGAGACTCTTTGACCATAGGCATGATACAGTTGCATATGGTCTTTGCATCTAACTTCCGATGGTCTTGCGTCATACGAGCCACGGTGCATGTGTGTAGACCTTCCATTTTCCTTATTGTCCATAGTTGAGTCCGCTGCATTAACGCGACTCGGATACGCCACTTACACCCACTCTCGGCTTTTAAACATTCTCCGATGTAGAAAGACTGCGACGACTTCGTTGCTTTATAATCCACAGCTAACTTTAAGCTGTATTGTTTTATTATATTTAAGCAGTCATTCTTGTTCTCAAATTGTTGTCCAACGAACAACTCTTCTTCGTCGGTTTGTTCGTCGAGTAGGTGAGCCGAAACTATGTTTCTATATTCCGAAAACTCTCGAGCTCGACCCGCATCTGGGTCTACGTCGCTCATGAAGGCCCCCGAATTTTTCCTAATAACTATACTCGGGCTCATATTTCCTCCTGAATAGGTGTTAACATCATCACCTCCACCGACCCCTTCTCATCTAAGTCTTCGGGGATGTCATCCAAATCGGGGTCTTCCAAATCTTCATTTTCTTCATCATCTTCTATTGGGGCCAGCACTTCCGGATGAAATTGTAGAAGATGACATGTGTTTTTGATGTTATACGAGCATCCACCGGTGTTTGGATTTTTTGAAGTAGACCCTCCATAACCCGATTGATCTTCCCAGCATACATTAAGATCAATATCTATTCCAGAACGCTGGCTTATTGGATTTAAGACTTGAATTGGTTTGGGGTGTGATATCTCCGCGAACAACTCAATAGGGCATGGATTTTCGATCTCAGATGGGCAATAAATTTCAATCATTGTCCCTAGATCATCATCATCAACAAGCTCCATTTCAGAGAATTTTATCGGATCTGATGAAACCGGAAATTTGTAAAACAGTCTCAACATTTGCTTCCCGCAACGAGTAGCTATCTCTGTACTGATCTTCCGTTTCAATTCATCCAACGAAACACGCTTGTTCAGTCTCATTCCGAATTTTTCTCTGCTTTCAAATACACAACCTTCATCATTTGTATTGATAATTTTTCCATCAAAATGAACATAAACAAAGAAAATATTGGAACTCATCTAGAAAAAACTTAAGATTAAAAAAAGCTGAACATAAACAAAGAAATTGTTTCACTATTAATGAGAACAAAAACTCAAATTTTTAGTACTGACGGTTCTATCTATATATATATATCTGGTGTTGGAGTTAAAAGTCGATCTCGGCCATTAACTATAATTGTGTTATTTTCTTTTGATTATTTTCGTTTATTTCGTAAATTTAATTTTAATTAATATTTTTAATTTGTAGATAATATTTATTCCTTAACATTTTCACAATAAAATATTTAATAAATCAAAATTATATTAATACGATAAAATATAAATCTTGTTGAATATTACAACAATACAAATTAAATTTACAGATAAAATAAATCATAAATAATTGAACTATATTAATACACGAAATTTTAAATTTTGAACAATAATACAAAATAACCTACAATACCCTAAACTTGCGCAACTTATCTCAGTTAGATAATGTCTATCTGCTTGAATACCTGGCCGACTTCAATAAATTCTTCTAATCCTCAATTAATATGGGTCCATATTGCCTGAATACCTGGCCAAGTCATCTCGGTCGGCCGAGCGATGACAGAATTTCGTTAACCGACCTTTGATAGCATAACCTTTACGTTTATACCACATAGTTAAATTTAGCGGCAACTATATCATATACATATAGTATTTTGCTCCATGGCGTAGAAAATCATCTAACCACTGAAGCCATATCTTTGCCGCTTCACATGACAGTATATAATTCAACTCCTAAAATACATAACAGTATATAGCTCAACCTCGAAATTCGATTGTACACTTCACAACTATCCTCCAAAACAAAACACTCATCTAATGATAAATAATAAAATACTCTCATTTTCTTGTTATTTTGAAAGAAATATTTCTTACTTCAAAATCAAAAAATTAAATCCTATTTATAAAGAATGAGGAGAAGTTGGTGTCAGCCATTTGATGGCCAACACCAAAAAAATTTGAAATTTTTTTATTCGAGAAAAAGGGTGTCGACCATTTGATGGCCAACACCCAAAAAAATTTAATTTTTTTTCTCCAGAACAGAGGGTGTCGGCCATTTGATGGCTAACACCAAAAAAATTTGAATTTTTTTTCTCGAGAATAGGGGGTGTCTGTCATTGCATGGCCAACACCAAAAAAATTTAAAATTTTTTTCTCGATAAATAGAGGGTGTTAGGGGGTGTCGGCCATGCAATGGCCAACACCCAAAAATGTAATTTTTTTTGAAATAGGGAGTGTCGGCCATTTGATGGCCAACACCCCAAAATTTTGAAATTTTTTTCCTGACAAACCCAAATTTTTTTTTCATTTTTTCGTATTTTTGTATATCAAGAAAATATCGTATTTAAAAAAATACACACGTGTCAGCCATGCATGGCCAATATTGACAAACACAAACTTTTATGTCTGACACCAATCATTGGCCGAGTCCTGTTCACCTTTTACTGTTCATTTCGGATCATTTTGGTGTATATTTTTGAACTTGGGTCATTTTCGTAAATAATCAAAATTTTTGGGTCATTTTGGTAAATTAGCCGCCTTATTTACATAGAAGATATTATATTTAACTGGATATTTATTATTATATTTTAATTATCATAAATGTGCCTTTATTTCTATTTATTTATATAATAGAAATTAAATATTTGTGCATCTAATAAGTAAAAACTCATTTTTTTACATAGTTCTTTTATTTGGAGATTGAAAATAGTTGTTTTGAGTTTTTAAAATACACATAAATACGTTTAATATTGATTTTAAGAAAAAAAATGCGTTTTCCATAAAATTTCATGAAAATTGATTTGCATGATTTCAAGTCTAGTTTGTCCTAAATTTTTTTGGCCAGGAATAGTTTGTCCTAAATTGATATATTACATTTAACGCTAAAAAATAGTTGTCTAGACAGCTTGGTTTAGATTCTGAACGTCTTTTATCAGCGAAATGGGTACATTTCTATACTAATGGAGTTGTTAGGATGGAATCTAGCTCTGCTGCTGTTGGGAAGTTGTCTGTTAATAAAATGGGAAATGAATTTTTGGATATAATCATTATTTAGGGAGTCATTCGATTTTTGAGGCTGAATTTGGGGGTCGTTGATGGCATGGCAATTATTTAGAGAAGGGGATATAAGAATATTTTGGTGCACACGGATAGTCAAGGGCAAACTCAAAATTTTTTTTAGGGGGTTAGAATTAAAATGTATATTTTTATGATAGTAAAAATGTAATTTAACAATTTAAATAGCTTATATATTTATAATTTTTAAAGGATTAAATAAAAAAATTTATTTTTGAGAGGCTAAAGTGTAATTTCACTATTAAAGTTTTACAAATTTAAAGGACTTAAATGAAAAGTTTCCATTTTAGAGGGGTCGAAGCTCCTATCAATCCCCTGAGTTCGCCACTGCATTTAGTTTGAAGGTCGTTAAAACTCTATAGGCTAGTCGCAAGTTCTCCACCAACCTCGATAAGAAGAATTCATTTGAGCTTACAAACTATTGAACAGTAGTATTTCAAGTATATTTCAAGAGATAAAAATAAAGTTGTTGATAAATTTACTAAAATGGTTTCAGACAAAAGTAAAGAGATTCAAGTGCTTGCTAAAGTCTCTAAGGAGTTTGAGTTTCCGGTTGTAATTATTTAGCATATTTGTTTAATTTTATATATACACTAAAGAAATAGCTGTCAATTAATAAGTTTTTATAGATTTTAAGCTTTATGTATGAAAAATAAATAAACTATAAAATTAATCATCCAATTATTAGTATATTTTTATTTTGACCACTCAATTATGAAAAATTTTAATTTAATTATTAACATTATCATTTGATTTTGTTTTGGTCACCCTCAGTTTAATTATTAATCGAAATGATGGTATGACTCTTTTTCAATTGATATAATAGCAATTTATTCCTTAATACTTATATATTCTATCAATTTGATCATATTCTTGAATAATTCAATAAATTATACACTTTATATTTATGAGCGCTATCAATTTAATCTTCAAACTTTTTCACTAGTCAAATTTTACTTTATTTTTACCATCAAATTCTTCTATTGGTGATGAAGAACAAATAAATGAGACTTATTCCCTCCTATTTTTCATTCCAAACTCTCTCATTTTTTGAGTGGACCTTCGAGCCTAATGGGTGACTTGACCCATGATTAGGTCTATTCGCACTAAAGAAATGAAAAATGCTATTCAATTGAAATTTGGTGCATTACAGGCTATTCCATGATAATTAGTCTAGGAACAGATAAACCGTTAAAGTCTTCATGCAGTACATTCAAAGTAAAATCAAGGGGTTAACACAAAAAGTGAAAGCTAATGTGCATTCCTTTTGCAGTCTTTACTAAACAATCAACCAATCTATTGCATTCTCGATACACATGTTTTAAGTTGACATTTCAATTACGCCTCAACAAATCTCGAATCGCATTTACTACGATTAATTCCGTCAGATTAACCATCAACTTACCCTTAATATGGTACACTTCCTTTTTTTTTTCTTCTTTTTTGTACCTATTTATTTGTCCTACTTAACACCTAAACTTTAAACATCAATATCCCATTTTCCGCTAAATCAACATTACCAATACAAATTTATTTATATTCTATACATATATGATATAATATCCCCCCCACGTAGTAAAATCATAAGCAATAACAAAGTTGGACTGGTCCATTTGTGAGAAGACGACAATGGTAGCTTCAGCCTTCAAGTTTAGCAGATATTGTGAGAAAACAAAGACAGAACAAACAAAGCTTGATCATTAATTAAGAGTGAAATTTGGGTAACGTGGGCAACGCCTTGAGAGGAAAACCATGCATCCATCTTTAGGGCTGATTGTCGGAGTGTAGACGATTTCATCGCAGTCCTCGGTTCGGTGCCTCTTGAAATCCAGTAACGTCACGAACATGGCGATGAACAGAACCAGATGGTTCAGGGCGTATCTTTGGCCCACACACTGGTGTGGACCGGCCCCGAAAGCTAGATAGTTCCTTTTGAATATCACGTCTTCCTGCCTCTCCTCAGAGAACCGCTCCGGTTCGAAACGATCGGCTTCCCTGAACCCTTGGAAGGATGACTCGTAAACCGATGGGAACACTATCGATCCTTTGGGAATTGTGTACCACTTGGTCAACGGGAAATCCTCCACTGCAATGTGCGGCACTAATGTCGCCGGCGGTCGATATCTCACCACCTCTAGCGCCACTGCTTGTGTGTACTTCATTTCCCTTAATTGCTCTGCGGTTATTAGAGCATTCGATTCTGACGACCATATCCTCGAAACTTCCTCTCTAACTTTTCGGAGAACATCAGGATGAGAATCGAGGAGTGTCACCGCCCAGAGGAGCGACGACGTAGAGGCATCTTGGGCAGCAAAGAGGAAATCAAATAGGTAGCTGCCGATTTCTTCATCGGTGGAGTGCGGCGGCGGTGTTTCGGACTCCGCAGTTATTCGAACCATTTCCTGCATCCAAAAATCGATTAAACAAGAAGGGTCTTCTCCTTGGAGCATTCTCTTTTTACTTTCAGCAGCGCAATGAGTAAGCGTTTTGAGCATCCGCTGAATACCCAGCTTGGCCTTTCGGAAAGCGAAACCAGGGAGATCAAAGGGTAGCTTCATTAAACCCGTATTAAAATGATCATAATCTACTCTGAATCTCTCCCGAGCTTCACTTGATAGATACCTGCCAAGGAAAACCGTTTGAGAAGTCTCAAGATTCATGTCGCGAACTAAAAGACGGAGTGGAATGGGGTCCGCGGGTGAAACAGTCGACCAAAGTCGCTCCCATGATTTTAAATGATCGAGAATAATGAGCTGCTGCAACTGGGTGTAGGTTGACAATGCTTTAGGGGTAAAGTTAGGAGCAATATGACGGCGAAGGTCTTTGTGATCTTGTCCGAACATATAGATCATGTTATGTTCGCTAAAGAGTTTTTTACCAAACGGGTGCACGATAAGTGAGAAAGCATCAGGTTTAACGTTGGCAAAGATAAGGTGAGAAAGTTCAGTATTTCGGATAAAGACAATGAAGCGACCGAAAACGTAATTAACAGAAAATCCAACGGAAGCAGAGAGCTGAGCTTGAAGTTGCCAGAACTTGGTGGGGTTTGTGATCAAAGGAATTACGTTGCCCAGGAAAGGAAAAAGGATGTTGGGACCAGGGACATTTCGCTTCCTTCGCAAATACCAAATCTGTTCTAACAAAAGAATAAGAAGTAAAAGGGTGACCGAAAGTGGAAGTAAAAGAGAAAGAAAGGGATTCATTCTTTGTTTTTCCCGAAAAGAGAATGATCTGGGGATGGGAGGGAATGGACGAAGAAGAAGGCGTTTAAATAGGAGGTCAGGAGACGCATGGGTTAAACTCTGAAGGGGCGGAAAAGAAATGTTTGGATTTCATTTATTATTAAAATAAAACAACAAAAAGAAGATTCGGTGAAAAGCAGAATCCCTTGAAATAATGTTCTAAACACGTGCTAGTCATGCATAAAATACTTTTTTTCTTAAAAAAAATATCTGTTTAATATCGTTTATTATTAGATGATATTTATTTATTTTTACTTAATGTTGTAAAATATAAAAGATTGAGATGCAAACTCTAATATATATATTCTAAAGCATTTCTTTAAAATGCCAGCATTTATTATACATAGTTATGTAAAAAGTTTAAAACCGAGCGGATATATATAAATATTGATTGGATCAATTTTTAAGCTAATGAGTGAAACATGATTATATATATCAGTACATAAAAAGTTCATATGATTTTTTCATAGCAAAACTATTTTAATAAAAAACATTCTATACTTTTCAAATACAAAAATGAATACTAAATTATCAAGGGTGAAGTCAATATTTATTTGGGTCGCATTTGAATTATTAATTTTAAGAGAGTTAAAATGTAATTTTATTATTATATTAATATAATTTTATAATTTTTTGAGGGATTAAAATATAAAATTTTTACTTTTAGATAAATTAAATTTTAAAAATTAAAGGCTCATAATGTAAATTTTCCATTAAATTAACTGAAAATTTTGTAATTTAATTTAAAAGAATAGTTATATAAAAAAGTTAAGTATAATGAATTATTTGATCCTCTAATTTTTTAAAAAATTTAACTTTTCATTCAATTTTTCGTATCTTTTAACTATTGAATCAATAATTTTTATTAAAATTTTATACCACGTAAATATAACATCAACAAAATTAACTCTACAGTCTATTTTCAATTGTTTTGACAAAATTTATTTTTTTTCAAAAGAAAATAAATATCTTGCCAAGAAAAAAAAACTAAAAATAGTGTTCCAGTTTGGCGAGGGCAGACCCTACTTACCACAGCTAGCGCCGCATCTATTGATGATGTATTCAATATCTGCAAATTTCCATGATAATTTTCTGTCACTATTATAGCTTGTTAGTAACAGAACAGTGACGACGTATTGTAATTAACGCTGTTTTATGTTGAAATATAAGGCAAGGCACGTCCAACATTTAGTAAAATAAATATATTAGTAGTTTTTTTTGGTGAAAAAAAATACAAATTACATCAATTTAATTGTTTAAAATCATCACTCGTGCCAACAACCTCTTGGCCGAATGGCAAGAGCATTATGTAGTAGGCATGAGAGTTTGGGTTCGATCTTAAGTAATTCTATCCCCCTCTCCCAATTATCAAAAAAAAAAATCATCACTCGTTCCATTATGTTTTAAAAATTCAAGGACTTCAGTCGGGGTCATATCAAAGACTTGTAAGCTTGACTTCCACTTTAGGTTAGGTTTAACTAATCGATCCACAACAATGTTATGTTCTCTTAGCACATATCTGATTTGTCATTGCTCTTTAGTTCTCATGATTCAATGAAACTTTCTAAGTAAAATAATATCAGTTAAGGTTTAGACCACATCTAGATTATCGGTCTAGATCGTTGTCCGTCTATAACCTTTACTAAGCAATACAAAAATTCCATCTAGGATATCATGTATTTCAGCTTCAAAAGGTGAACATTAACTCAAGTATCGATTGAAACCCAAAATCCAATTTTCAAATTGATCTTGCAATCAAGGGCGAATCTAAGAGGGCTGGCAGGGTCTCGACCCCTCTCTAAAATGAAAAAAATTTCATTTAAGCCTTTAAAATTTTAAACTAATAAAAGTAAAATTATATTTTACGCCCTAAAATGATAAAATTTCTATCCAATCCTTTAAAAATTATATTTTTATTATTGTAGAAATTACAATTTAATTTTCAAACCCTAAATTTTTTTTTTTTTACTTTGCCATGTTCTCAACATACCTCCCACTGAAGCATTAAACAGTGAAGATAAATTCATTGTAAGTGGAAATATTGTTAAAACTAAATAGCTATAACAAATTATTAATCCTTAAATAGTGATTTATTAATCTGAGGGTTGTTCCTTGCTTCCTCTTCTCACTTTGTAGTTGTATTTAAGCAATCCAGTGTCGTTGAATTTAGCAGTTCATTGGAAGATTGCATCTTCATCACATAATATAATTGCATGCACATCACATAATAATTACAAGAAAAGAGCAAAGTCTTAGCAATACGACTAACGCAATTTAAATCCTGACTACATTTGAAATAATAAACATTCTAACCATCAAGTTAATATACGAAATTTATTTAAAAATAATTTTTTCTTTTATATATTTGAAGTTTTACGAGTTAAGAAAAGAATAAGATTACTTTTAAAAAGAAAATCAAATATAGTTGAAGTGATTTACGCTCTTTATTATTAAAATGGAGCAAACTTTGCATTGTTAATATGGAAAAAGAGTAGTAATTGGCCTAAGACATTTCGACCAAGATTCAATATTAAGTTTGACCAATATTCTTATATTTTTTTCTTAATATTAATCAATTAGCACAAGAATTGTAACGAAGATTTTCTTATGATGATGAAATTTCCAGTAATCATTACACCAAGTACTATAAAAAGGAGTTGAAATTGGCCTAAGACGGAAGACCTAAACAAATGTCTACCAATGTCAAAAACAAGATTCAGTATTAAATATAAAAAAATATTATGGTATATATACACTAGTTTGTATTCATGTGCAATGACCATCAACTGTATATATTAACTTTATAATATTTTTATGTTATTAGTTTTTGTTTAAAATCATTAATGAAATGGAAAAAAATGTAATTACAAAAATATTTAACTAATTTAGAATTGGTTATATTAATAGTATTTAATCTTAAAACAATACAAAATTTATCATGATTAAATATTATTATTAATAATTTGTACTAAATTAATTTTCTTTAATGTTATAATTGTTAATATTTAATATTTAATTTTATTTTAAAAGAATAATATTTTGTTTTAAACCTTTTTGAATAGATTAGAAATTTAAAAGTATATTATTTTAAATTTTGAATTTAAATATGCTTCTAAAATATTGTTATAAAACACTTAACCTTTTTAACACTGATTATAATTTAAAAATATGTAGACACAGTTGTAGCCCCAACAGGGAAGCATTTTATTTTTGAAAATTCTAACATTTTTATATTAATATTTTAAAATAATTTCTATTATTTTTAATATTTTTTTATAATTATTATATATTTTTAAAAATTAGAATTTTTCAAAATTTTTTAAAAAGTTAAGAGAAATTACTAGATTTTATCAGTGACACAACCTTGACATGCCACATGATGAAATTAATGATGTTAAGGGGCTTCCATAAAAAGTGTTGATTCGAGTTGCTTAAATTCTATTAAAAGCTCAATTGAAAGTTGTTTTTAATTGAGACTCAATTAATTATTGAATTAATTTTATGGAGTTTTATTTTTTATATTTGATGGTGCTCGTAAGTCTTCCACTAGCGTATCTGCTTGTGGGGGGTATTATACGGGATTGGAATGGAGAATGGAGAATGGGTTGTTGGGTTTTCTAGACTCCTCGGCTCATGTTCAATATGGGAAGTGGAGTTGTGGGGTGTGGTTGAAGGACTCAAGCTTTCTTGGAGGAGTGGACAATGACGATTGATTTTCGAAGTGAACAGTATTGATGTTGTTAACATATTGACAAGTGAAGCTAAAGATGGAGAGAATAATTTAATTCAGAAAGCTCGAGACTCTTTGAAGGAGTGGGATGCTGTAATCCAACATGTTTGTAGAGAGAGTAATAAACTTGCTGATGGCCTAGCATCGATGGCTTGGGGGCAAACACTACAAAGTGTTTTCTATTATTCTCCTCCAATAACGTTGATGTGTCGTTGGGAACACCAAATATAATCTATTCCGAAAATTAAAGTAAATAATAGTAAAAGGAAGTAGGGTCTAATCCTCAGGGACTGGAGAGTCGTAAAAGTCTTGTCTGTCGAGATCGTGGGCCAAATCGTGCCCAAGAAAAGCTCCGCGATCTAAGGAAGAATAAAAGAAACAGATTTAAAAATTAAAGAAAATAGAATTAAAAGAAATAGAAAATAGGGAAGTCGAAATAAAAATAAATAACATAAAATAAACAAGTTGAAAGAAGAAGGGTTTTATCGATATTTAGAGATCCAGCCTCCGGTTATCTTGATTCTTCCTCGATTCAATCATAGACTTTAGATGGTTCTTCTCATGCCTGAATAAGCCAGTTATAGTGGAAGATGACGCCTACGACCACTAGCTCCGGATATAGTTTTTAGTGGAACCTGACTTTAACCAACCGTTGCTCCAATGGGACTGTCTTACACTAGATTATCTTTTCCCAACAATGAATGCTACGCCGTTTTGTCTCTTTTGGCTCGACAACCTCTAACGTAGTAAGTTAACGAACCAACTGTGCAACATTCTCAAAACACACAAAGCGGCCGTCTTTGCACAAGATGAAAAGATTACTTTTGTAAGAATTTTGGACTGAAGCGTCGACCCCGTATTACAGAGAATTGATGAATACTCGGGTTGAAAAGAATTAAGCGCGAATTCTAAATCTCATGAACCTTGGAAGAATATTTGATAACCTTTGGCTAGAAGGGTTTTTTAGTTACTCATGATTTTGGGGAAGAACACAAGATAATAAAATAAAGCTTTTATTGAAATAAGGATTTAGAGAGATGGAGAATTTTTTAATGAATGGGGAATGAATAATTTAATCACTCCACCCCCTATTTATAGTACATAATATTCCTAGTTGAATCCAATCTAAATTCTAAAAAATAATTAGAATTATATCTAACATTTAATTTCCCTAATTTGATCCAATTTAAACCCTAAAAAGTAAATACAAAAAGATAAACATAAATTAAATATAAATTTAAATAATAAATAATATCTTAAATATTAAATCCTAATATAAAATATATTTTAAAAAATAAAATAAAATAAAACCAAAACTTTTTGTCCTATAAACTCTCTCTTTTAGCATTCCATCTTCACACAACTTCAAATTCTCCTCTAAAACCATGCTTTTTGTCTTCAATTTATTTTCTATCACCACTTGAGTTCCTACAAAATAAAAAGACAATAAATAGCCCGATTTAATAGGATCATACTCTAAATATATATATATTTAATATCCAAAAGTATGTAATATTTAAGCATTATCAAACGCTTGTTGATCAACTTGGTGTTGATGTTATTTGTGTTGTGTCACCAAGAACTGTATTTGTTTAATTTATGTGTTTCTTCTTCTATTATAAAAAAAAAAAATTGAATTATGGGTTTACGAATTAAGATAGCTTTCGCACTTATTTCCTTTATTTTCCTAGAAACCAAGCAGAGATCAAAGAAGCTTGTGGAAATGCAAAACCAGGTTTCAATAACTGTAAGCATTAGAATTAATAAAAACGAAATATAAATGCTTCATCAGCTATGGTTTGACATGGAGCAGAAATATAAACCAGCAATCCTAGATTAATCTTCTTAGGAACTTTTAGCAACGGCAAGTAAACCAAACCCACAACATCATAAGAATCTTAGGTTTACATGTTTTGATCGATTGTTACTATTTTTTGTTGTCGTCTTATTCCAACTCAAAGGCCGAAATAGGGAAATGGGCTGTCAAGCCTCTGGGAATAGTAAAGGAAATCTTTCCAGGGGAAGGATCTTCGATGAACATGCCGGAAATGGTGACCCAAATAAACAACTTCCTGCACTTAATTCCTGAGAGTTTCTTAATACCGCCATTGTCGATAAATACTAGTCTTGGCTCAGTTTTGCTTTTTATTTTTTTATTTTTTTTACTATTTGAGTTAAATTAGGTTACTTGATTTCCTAGATTTTCTTAGGTTTCATGTGTTTAACTGAAAATGGCTTATTTTTTAGAAAAATTAATATTTTTTTGGGTGTTTAGATGAATTTGTGTAAAATATTTTCTGTTATTTGGAAAAATTCTTAAAAATATTTCATAAATATTATTTTCAATTAAACAAACATACATTTGAGATTTATGATAAAAAGTTTAAATGAGGTAGTGAATTGATTACAAAGTGATGTTAAGGTGAAATTATAGTAAATAATGAATGTTGATGATGTTAAGATTAAATTGTAAAGTTTGTTAATTTTATAATTGAAACAAGAGAAGTGATATGCATGAAAATTTATTATGTGAAATAAGAGATTATAATGAATTACTTGATTAAAGTGTTTATAAGGTGAAAAATAAATTATATGGAAACAGTGGTTAAATTGAAAAATGTACAAAAGTTTAAGTGTGAAACAATTTAATATGTGAATAAGAAAATTATGATAGAAGTTTAATGAATGTGTTATAAGATAATGAAATATGCATAAAGTATTGTAAAAGTGAAATTGTGAGGAAATATGTAATTTTTATGATGACAAGTGCTAAATTGTTAAACTTGAAAAAATATGTGGATGAAATAATAGAAGTGAAATACATAGAATTTTGATATGTGAAACAATATATTGAGATAAATTATGTGATTAAAGTGTAACATGGAAGAAAATTGATTTAATATGATTAATTAGTGAATTTTGAACTTGTATGGCAACAAGGGACTAAATTAAAAAGCTATGAAATTTTGTAAGAAAATATTTGATAAGTGAAGAATGTAGTAGATAATGTAACATCCCGGTGCTTTGACCCGATGTTCGGGTCGGGTATAAGGGTGTTGCAGTGAACATAGTTTTATTAATTTGAAAAATGTCTTACGGAAAAAAATTTGATAAGACATTTTACACGAACAAGGGGGTAATTTTACATTGGCCGGAGAACTTTTTACGTTGACCATCCTATTTTACATTAAACAAAAATAAAAAAAGGCTGAAAATATTTTCTGTAAAAGCTTTTACATTGAAATAAACAGAGCCTTAATGTTAGAATCAAATTAGATTTTCTTAACGTTAGAGAAATATTTCCCAACGTATCAAATATTTTCTTGTAGATATATTTTATGTTCTCTTCCAAACATCTTCTGTCTCTCAAAAATCTCCATTCTACGTTTTTTAGCTGAGTATTTAATAAATTCGTTTTTCTTGTTCCCTGTTTTCCTACCAGTTAACAGAAGTACTTGTTGAATCTTGGGGATATACATATCCTCGAAAGATCCTCAATGACAGTGGTATTTACGCCTCAAGCAGCAATTCTAATTTTCTAAACCTCTAATTTCTAAAAAATCCTTTATTAAATATCCACTAATTAAGTTGAAAGAAGCATGTGTTGAAAAAATCAATTAAGAAAACAATTTTTTACAATTACAACATAAGTTTTAAAAAATTTTAAAACTAAGTCCTCTTGTGATATTTATAGTAATAAATCTTAACCGGAATAATACTTGTGCTTTGTGTGAGATGAATTTAGCCGATCTTAGCTTTCAAACGAAATGTACTCCTCCGCTATCATCGTACCACGAATTGCATCAAGTGTGTGCTTAAGCAATACAAGCCAAATCACAGAAAAGAAAACGAACTACTTACTTTCAGTAGGAAAATAAGTTCTCTCTATAAAAATAGGTAATGATCATATCTATCAGAAAATAGAATTTATTCTAAGTAAATATATTCCCACTATTTTCTGGCAGAATAACAATAACAACAGTAATAATAATAATAATAATAATAATAATAATAATAATATATGAAGTGTGTTTTTAGGTCAACTAATGTTTTCTATTTGTAGGGAGAGGCACAAGAATCCTGATTGAACAAGCTTTTGCTAAATAATATTATTTAAATAAAAAATACACTCCCAATCTAACTAAAGTAGGGAGAGGTGGCACACCCTTGATAATATTACTAGGATTGTACCCTTTTCTGCTCACACAAGGGTTAAATTGGACCTTTCATGTATTAGATTCAATTATATGTGTTTCTTAAATTTTTGATTCAACACTTTATAATTTGATCAAATCCAATATTTATTTTCTATGAATATTATTTATTCAATCAATTTAATTAATTAAACTAATTTCTCAATTAGATAATTTTCTATAAATATTATTTATTCAATTAATTTAGTAGGATTTGTGGTACTTTTACCTTCAATTTTCATATTTAAATTTAAGTAAATCATGAATCTCATTTGTTGACTTGATAGTTAGGGTGTTCACCATCTCAGATGTAGTCTGAATTTGAGTTACGTTGATCGCGTTGTTATTAAGACTTCCTGTCCTCTCATAATTCACCAAAAAAAATTTAAGTAAATCATAATCAATATATTGTTGTATCGGTTCAACGTAACTAAGGCTTACCCTTATTAGTTATTCTAGTAGGTTTGGCGGCCAAACATTTCCCACTATAACTACACATACCCAACTCATACTGTCCTAATTATTAATTACAATTTTTTAATGATATTAATTATTAAACCAGTTTTTTATCCCATGCACAGGTTAATTGATGAATTAATTAAAAAATATGTACATTTTCACAAGTAGTATAAAAAATGTATTCTAAATATTATATAAAATAATGTATATTGTATGCAATTAAAAATTATATTTTAATACTATAAAAATAATATATATTGTACTCTATAAATATTATTCAAAATATTAAATCTTGTTGGTGTTAATGAGTGAATTATTTTTATTTTAAAAAATTAAATATGAAAAATAACTTTGTAATTAGATATGCTGATATAAATTCAAAATCATCAAAACAAAATAAATTATAAATAGTCAATAATATATTGGTGTTAAAGATTCAATATGTTGATATGCGGATGTTAGGTGGGATGACAAAATCAGGATAACTGAATTCGAACATATTTAAATACATAATTTTTTTCGATTTAAGGATTTAAAAAATTTATGGATAAAAATAGGCATTATATAAAAAGAAATTATTAAATAATTATAATGATGAATTATACATACATCAAAGTTCAGCGTATTTGAAAGTTAATTAAAAGTATTCATTCAAAGTTTATAGAGTTTGCTGAATCGAGTAAGTGGTGTAATGGGAAAAAAATTTGGTTAAAATAAAGTTTTAAGTTTGATTTTTGAATGTCCCTCTGAAAATTCTATAGATTTTTAAAATTTTACAAGATTAATATAGTGATATCAGAAAATTTTACTGTTTTGTTATTAGCGATGAAGCTAAAAATTTATTTTAAAATAGAATAAAATTATAAATTTTTAATGAGTTAAAGTGTAATTAAATCTTTAAAAAAAATTAAACATCTTCATGGCTAATTAGCTTGTGTGGTTACCTCAACTTTCAACCTCGTTAAAATTCGAGTACGTAAACCAATAAATGGTTGAATGTAATGGTAAGACACATTGTATTTACAAGGGAAAGATTTAGGTTCGAAGTTTGGAGACGACATTATTGTGAGAGGCAACCATGCACTCCAAACATGGATTGTAAAACGGACATGAAGAATAACAAAAAAAAAATTGAGCAAGTAATTGAAGTGAAACCCCTAATTTATTAAGGTTTAAATATATTAATATTAAAGGTCACTGTACTCTTTTAAAATTTAATTTTTACATTTTAATTTTAAGACATTGAGTTCGTGTACTTCTTTTTGCCATTAAGTCAAAGGTAAAATAATATTTTTAGTTTTCAACATTTACATCTTTTTATCAATTTGATTTTTACACTTTAAAAGTACATAAACTTTTTTAAAAATGTTAATTTTTTTCATATTTTAAACAAAAAAAATATAAAATAAAAATTATGAAAAAGATAAAAATTCTTTAAATTCAAAAAAAATTAAAAAATTAAAAATTCCAAAATCAATGTTAACTAAATCAAGTTGGATCAGTCGGATCAAGAATCGATCGACGTATCAGTTTGATGAGAGGTAAAATAGCAATTGACTAATGACTTGGTATGGACTGGTTGAATAGTAGTTGAACCGATTTTTATAATTTTATAATTTTTTTATTTTAATGATTTATTTGCTTTGAGACTTCAAACCGACCATTTTGAAAACCATTTGGTCAAACTAGTTTGAAATTGATTCAACTGTCGGTTTAATTGATTTTTTTAGATTGGTTCAATTAGTTTGTGGTAGTTCGTAGGTCAACCAATTCTTGATTTGATTGGTCAGTCTTATCCAATTTAACATTAAATTTTGAATTTTTATATATTTAAAATCATTTTTATTTTTTGAATTTTAAATATTTTTTATTTTTTTCATGAACTTTTATGTTTTAAAAAATATATATTTAAAATTTTATGTTTCCTATTTAAAATATGAAAGAAATTAAATTTTTAAAAAAATTACTTACTTTTAAAGGGTAATAAAGACCAAATTAATAAAAATATATAAATGTTAAAAACTAAAAAAATTATTTTACCTTTGATATCATACTATAAAATTAAATGAAAAGATTAAAATTTTTAAATATAAAAAGTATAAAAATTCAATGTATAAAAATTAAATTTAAAAAAATATACAGGAGCTTTGACATATTTAAACCACTGATTAAATATACAACTAATATGTCCGTAAATTGTAACGTAATCTTAATTAATGAAAAGCTCCAAGGTTAAATGTTGTTTGGACAAAGGGAAAGAAATTTCAAAAAAGTAAAATTCATTGAATTAATTGATTGGTAAAAATACTAAGTGAAAATATCAAAATAATAAAAGCTTCAATTGCTCTGGTCCTCATCTTCAAAAGCTTCGACCGGAAAAGTTTTGGAGAGGCCCGATGAACTGGAAAATGTGATGTTAGTAGGGTCATTATCATTGATAGAAATATCAGAAATTGGAATCCAGATCATCATCTCCTTAGTTTTGATACCCGTCAGCCTCCGCATCCGACGATCCTCAACAAATGCCGTCACCTCAGTTTCATACGCTACAGTTTTGCCAACCGACTTGAATTTGAATTCCGATTTATTCTGCTGTTTCAACCAGAGGAACCCCGTGATGGAGTTGAACCCCATCTCATCCAGGTCGTTCATAGGCAGCAATCCTTTGGGCAGACGAAACTTATCGAACAGCTCCCGCGCCTTTTGCTTGCAAAGAGCCTCCCCATTGTAAATCTCAGCCTGCTCTCGGTGACTGTCCATTTGGGGCGACGGTGACGCCATTTTCCTTTTTCCGTATTAACCTCCAAACAGCATTCCTTGTATATATCCACGCTTTAGGGGAGACTGGAGTGGAAGAAAGAGTAGAGAATTCCGTGATATGCATGAATTCGATTTTATTACATTGTTAATGATTTGTTTTCTTGCTGGTTTAAAAGAAGGTCAAAGTCAAATGTTTTCCTATTTTTAGAAAATAGGCGTCTTTTATCAAACTTAACTTCAGTATGGATGTGATGAATTTTCGTACTAAAAGTACGGAACATCAAAACAAAGATAGCTGCCTACTCTTCTTATTTTAGCTCCTTAATCATTATTACATCCTAGTTTAATAGTTAGAGTGTTCACCGTTTCAAATTTAACGTAAATTAAATCATAAATTTAGAAAATAATTGGAAACCTTTTTACAAATTTCAAAATCAAACATATGAGACTTAATCATGCAAATTTTCAATACATTTATAGCATTTAAGGACTCCAATTTGATTGTATAAAAATTAGGACTAAATATATAAAAAAAAAAACACGCCTAAAACATACAGCTTGTCATGTCGTGACGACGCGATTACTCACGTCATGGTGTTACCTGGAAGAGGGTTATCGTCTCCATGACGGGATCGATTTCCCGACGAAGATCCCTCATCGTAATGTATGTTCCAAATTCCAATGATATCCAAGGGTTCAAGAGGCCACAATGTCAACATATCCATTTATAAACTTAATACTTACTGTTTTATGCACATGTTCACTTATCACAAAACATATGTTCATATCACTTTCATATTCACTAATAATGCACTTTCAAGTGCTCATATATTGCTCGAAGAGCCATATTCACATAGATCACATATTATGTGCATAAAACCAACAAGGTTCATATCATATTCAGTCATAAACACAAAGCATTTGCAATGATATCTTAATGTACATCATGTTAGAGTTGTGTGACCTGAATCCCATCACTTGTTAAAGAAATAAAATAAAGTGGCAAAATAAGGGAACCATGCCACACAAGTAGAATTCGTATAGAACTACTCTTCTTCTATTTGACATTGATTAGAATAAAAAATTTTAACGTTTAAATAGATGTAGTCGAAATTCCTCTTGTGTCATTTGATATTTAACATTAGTAAATTTCTCCTCCTCTACCCGTAATTTTTCACGTAAAATCTTTGTTTTATTTTTCTTTTCTTATTGTTTTACGGTCATTCTTTTGTCATTATCTACATTAGTTTTAACACATCACATTTCATATCACATCTAAGCTTTATTTGCAAAGGATTATAAGTTCAAGTAAGAACACTTACTCTTGGAACTTAGGATAGGTGATTAAGCTACCTAAGCTCCCTTTTAACACATTAAGTTGTGCCTAGAAGTAGCAATTCTAGATCACTAACCATTCTAGCTTTCACTTCGATGTCGAAAGCTCAAACAAGCTTTTTTTTTTGCTCTTTGCCCGCCTGTACACAAGGGCGAAGTTAGAAAAAATTTTCAGGGAGGCCGAAATTAAATTGTCTATATCTTTATAATTTTTAAAGTATTAAATTAAAATTTTATCATTTTTAAGAGGGGCCAAAATATAATTTTACCTTTAATAATTTAAAATTTTAAAAAAATTAAAGGGCTAAAATGACAAATTTTCCATTTTAGGGGGAGTCGGGACCTCTGCCAGCCCCCTGAATCCGCCCCTGCCCATACAGGCTCTCGATTGATCTGACACTATGCGTACATAATAAACACATTACAAACTCATCATTTACAGCTTTAACCACGTTCAAACAATAATGAAATTGCAGATCAAAGCTCTTCTTTCTCATTATTGAAAATTAATTAGTTTTATTGAAATAAGAGATTTCCTTGCTCAATTATCGTTCCTAACACCTAAACATGTTTCTAAACACCCTAAATACTATATTATTACAGATTTAAACCATCAATTTCATCTAATTTCTAGGATCTAACTTTTTCGGAAAATCAAGCTTACAAGAACACTCGAAAAGGGAAAGCATTCAATTCATGAAATTTTTTTAATGATTTGTTAAATTGAATTCAAAACCTTCTGATTAGTTTAAAATAAGTTAAAAATCAATTTAAAACAATAAGTTTACTTAGTATTTCGAGATTCATTATTTTTAAGCCAATTTTCAATTTAAAAGCTATAGATGTAATGAAATCTCGTTGATCAAATCTCAAATTATAAAAACAACAAATTTAAGATTAATAGAAATCAGAACATCTTTCACCTGCACCAAAAAAATAGCAAATAGATAAAAGAAATGGTTTTGAGGGTACTTATTTCACACAATATAAACAACTTATGTAAAAAATAAAAAAAAATAGTATCATAATATTATATTTCCTCATTATCAATTAAAATAATCTTCAATCACTCTTTGATACCATTGTTGTTCGAATATGATTCAATTCGAAGAATTATTGCTTTAATGCTTTATTCTTTTAATTATAATTCTACCTTATTAATGCTAGTCATCCCTTATTTTTATTGGTAAGTTTTTAAGATGCTCCTTGATAGAATATGCCTAACTATTGCATGTTATTTGTCGAAACCACCTCGCGAACGGGGCTTCAAAAAATTATTTTAAATTTTGGAACAAAAAGGGAGTCGCCACCAATCTTTTATTTTGGGTGTGATTGGATCACCACAAAACGTTTAAAAACGTTTTAAAAAGTCAGTCTTCGAAATCTAGAGAAACAGGTTCGGGAGTCGGTTACGCATGAGGAAGGATTAGCACCCTCATACGCCCAAAATTGGTACCACATGATTATTTTCGGGTCTTGTTTTATAAAAACAATGAAAATTTGAGTAAAGTTTAAAATGCAAGGTTTATCTTAGAAAGCTTTGTATAATTTCAAAGGATAGCTTTTAAGGAAAATTCGTCCCCGTATTTCAATCCTTTATGAGAACTGAAAGTCGTTTCCAACACATTAGGGCACTATATTCTCGGAGTTTCAAAATTGAAGGACATTTCGGGAAATTTTTAAAGAGAGGATTCTATCGCATGAATTATACGAAACTCATACCCAGCACGTTAGGGCATGGTGTTTCGAGGTCTTCACACGAAAGAACATTGTTTCATTTTTGTCTTAAAATTCTTTGTGTATAGATATAAAAATTGAATGATGTTTCGAAAACTTTTGAAGAGGGTACTCGATTTGCATAAATTACGAAAATCACACTCAACACGTTAGAGCACGATTTCTCGAGGTTTTCACGCGAAAGAACATTTCCTCGTTTTGTTTTTAAATCACTCGTGATATATATATATATATATAGATATATGTTTTAAGAATTTGAAAATTTTGTATTGAATTTAAAATGCAATCCTCGGACACCTAGTTTAAAAGATTCAAATATGGAATACCCGTTTACTTCGATTTTCGCGGAGAATTAAAATCGTGACCAACACGTTAGGACACGGTATTCTTGGAATCTCGGAGTTAACAGGTATAAAAATCTTAAAAAGGATATTCGACGCGTGTGAGTTATACGAAAAATCACACCTGACACGTTAGGGCATGATTTCTCGAAGCTTTCACACGAGAGGAACATTGCCTCGTCTTTAAAATTACTTTGAAAATGAGCATGTAAGTTTAAGATATCAAATAGCAATTAATTAAATACGAAGCAAGATAATAAGCAAATAAATAGTATGCAAAAATATAAAATGCAGGTGCATAATGATTAAAATAAATGCAAATATTGATGAGGAGAAAAAATGACGCAATCGAGATTGTAAACGAGACCTTTGGACACCCGGGGGCAAAATGGTAATTTTTGGCTATCGGGGGCAAAAATGTAATTTTGAGAAAATTTGGGGTTAAAATAGAATTTTAGAAAGTTTGAGGCTAAAATGGTAATTTTTGGTGAAATCGGGGTTAAAAAATAGAATTTTGGAAAGTTTGGGGGTAAAATGGTAATTTTGGGTAAAATCAGGGTTAAAAATGGAATCTTAGAAAGTTTAGGGGTAAAATGGTAATTTTGGGTGAAATCAAGGTTAAAAATGGAATTTTGGAAAGTTTAGGGGTAAAATGGTAATTTTGGGTGAAATCGAGGTTAAAAATGGAATTTTGAAAAGTTTAGGGGTAAAATGGTAATTTTGGGTGAAATCGGGGTCAAAAATGGAATTTTGGAAAGTTTGGGGGCTAGCGAGCAATAAAACTAAAGAATGGGTGACACGTGGTAGCCCCACAGGCATCCGGAAGTCAAAGGACTAATTTGTAAATCTTGAAAAATTCCTGGGCCAATTATGTAATTAAATAGAAATTGATTTAGGGGTTAAATTAAAACAAATTAAAAATAAGAGGGTCCAACTGCATAAATAAGCCATAACAGTGACACGTGGTAGCCTCTGGTACGTTCAAAATATCAAAGGACTAAATTGAAAAGTGAATAAAACTATTGGGCCAAATTAAAAATAATTAAAAGTATGAAAAGGACAAAATTAAAACAATTAAAAATGCGGAAGGACCAAACGCGTAAATAACCCATTAATCAAAAACACGCAGATGCTATTGGTCGAATCTGGTCGGGTCGAACGGGTATGGGTCTCAATAAGCAAAACGGCGCCGTTTTAGGGCTGAAATTCAACCCTCAAAACGACGCCGTTTTGAGGGTCTTTAAAAGCTCCCTTTTTTAGATTTTTTTTCATTTTAAAGCCTTTCCCTTTAAAAAAACCTAAATGCTCTCATCCCTCTCTCTTTTCTCCTCTCCACAGCCGCCGCTCGACCGTCCGGTGCCCGACTCCCCCTACCCCACGCACGCCGTCGATCAGCGCGTAGGGTCACCGCGCGTTCGTCCCTCGCCCACCGATCGTTGTTCCATCGCACGCGCCGCCGTTCGCAGGTAAGATCCCTCCCTCTTCTTTCCTCTTTTCGTTTTTCATTTTAAAAATTCCTTTTTTCCTTAAAAATTGTTTTTAGATCCTTTCATTTTTTTGAACTTGGATTCGTTTTACCCTTTATTAATTTCAAAATGTTTTATACTTTTAAAACTCTTTTTGTTTTGCTGTGGTTTGTTATAAATCCGGCTTTTGGTGGGTGCAACTGTAGTAGAGGATGTCTCCGACGGGCGTGGCTAGCGACGGCGTTCAGGGGAGTACTCAGTCCCTTTGTCTTCTTTTTTGTTTAATAATATTACCAAAAACATTTATTATTATTTAAAAAAATTTATTATTATTATTATTACTAATATTATTATTAATAATATTTAAAAGGTTATAACTTACCACATTAACTTCCATTAATGCATTTATTCACTGCTTCGAAAGTTTGAAAGACTGATGCATGCTGGCAGTAAAGTAGGTAATGCATGTTCATGTATATTAATGATTCAAACATTGACAGCTTCAGTTATGAATGCATGTATACTTGGTTTTTAATGCTTGAACAGCCAAGTACTGAATTGAACCTCCTCTTTGCTGTCTGTTCAATATTTGGATGAATCTCTTTGGTGACTGTTTGGATGTTTATTAAAAGTTTGTATGAGAACGGGTCTGTATTGACTTCAAGAACAGGTTTTTTTTTGTATCTATTTTCCAGAATAGGGTTCGTAACTTAATTCTTCAGAACAGGGTTTTGTGTCCTTTTACAATGAAATTCAATTTGGCTTTTATAGCCAATTTCACCATGAAACAAAATTTAATGTATTTCTTGTCAACTTTTACAGGTTCGGCCATGGCAGGTTGAAGCTGGTGGCAGTCGGTTGTGCAGAAGCAACTTGGAGCTGCTGGAGATGACCCTGGTTGCTGATGTGGCAAGCTCCCATTGGCTGTGATGAAGGTAGTCTCAGCACAAGTGGGATATTGGGCATTGAGTGCAATTGGGTCATTAGGCTAGCACATTTGGGTTTTTGGGCTAGCAATGTGTATTTGAATTTGGGCTAGCCAAATTTAGCTCAATTGGGCTTGTAAATTTTGTAAATGGACTTTCCTTGTATTTGGACATTATTAATTTAATTTTAAGTTTTAAATTATTTTAAATGTATTTAAATTTAAAACAACTTTAAATTTAAATAAATTTAAAATTAATTCAAACTTAATTTAAAATCCAAGTTGGGCCCGGTCAAAATTGGGCTTCAACATTATTTATAAAACTAAATCTAAATCTTAATTGGTATATAACTCTAATATTAATTAAGTGATAATTAAGATATTTGAAGTTGTATTTAAGTATTAACATTATTTTATATTAATAAAATTAGAGAATTAAAAAAAAATTAACACAACTTTTTTACGTTAAAAATTTAACTAATAATTATAAATTAAATTATAATTATCAAAATAAAAGAACACTCTACTTTGTTTATTTAGGAATAGTTTTATAAACTGCACATTATGCAAATAACTTGAATCAATCAATTTACATCTAACCTTTTAAGATAGAAATGTCGAAGTAAGGTTGCTACTTGGAGAATGAATGGAACTTAAATCACGTGTACTCATTAATTATAATGGATTAACTCTTTGAATAGTATCCCATAGATGTAGAAAATTTCCAAACTACTCTACTTTACCCATCATAGTTACCTAGTGTAGCTGCAACTAAATAGATATTTGAACCAATATCTGACCGTAAAAAAATAATCAACTTACACACAAACTCAAAGATTTATACTTTGCCTTAAATTAAAAGGAAAAAAAAGGATAAATTATACCAATAGTCATTCAACTTTGATATTGGGAAACAAATAATCATCGGGTTTACATTTCAGTCCCTCAACTTTGAAAATATGATAAAACAGTCTTTTTTCACGTTTTCCGTCACAAACGTCATGGAATAGTGACATGGCAATTGACGGCATCGAAGAAGTGTGGAAAACGTCCAGCTGGCCGGTTACATTTAACAAAACAGTCACTCAAAGAGAGGGCGATCGGTGGTTCAAGGAATTTGAGGATATAGCATCATCAGTGGTTCGATCAAAGAGAGGGCGAAGTCAGGTTTTGCCACTGAAGTTTAGAGACTCGGTTTTGGAGCCATGGAAGAAGCCAAGAGGACTATTTTATCACTTTTCGATAACTTTAGTGACTGTTTTGTCACATTTTCAAAGTTGGGTGACTGTTTTGTTAAATGTAACCGGCCAGCTAGACGTTTTCCACACTTCTCTGATGCCGTCAACTACCATGTCACTATTCTGTGACGTCTGTGATGAAAAACGTGAAAAAGGACTGTTTTGTCACATTTTTAAAGTTGAAGGACTGAAATGTAAACTCAATGACTTTTTGTTCTCAATATCAAAATTGAGTGACTATTGGTGTAATTTACTCAAAAAAAATTGATTAGGTTTGTGGGAGTCAAATATTAAGATACTTAATTTTACCTTATTCAAATTATTAGGAGTAACCACAAACAACGAAAAAATTAATTCTCATAAACAATAAAATGAAATTTTATGAATTTCAGAAACAATCAACTGTACAAATAAGTTATGTTATCAAGTACTGTAATAACTACCATTTTCTTGGTATAATTCCCACCAATCCAGAAAAGAAAAGATTGCAGACCCAAACCTTCAGAACAGTGTAAGAAAGTGCATGGGGGCAATGAAGCAGTTGTGGGCATTAGCGGGAGAGCTTATTTTCTTTTCACTTGCTTTGTAGCATCAATATCTTTTTTGAGCAGATTGACAGCATTCTTAAATTCAGTGAACTCTTCTTCTTGGAAGCTTGGTGGGATTGTCATGTGTTGGACATCTTTAAAGTCTTGCCAATACTTACGGGCTTCTTCCTCCCTCTGGTCCATCAAGCAAATAATAGCCTACAAATTTCATATCCACAAGTACAGATGTTTTAGTTTAATTTCAAGTGTTAAATGATTTGCTTTGTTTTTCATTTCAAAATCGTGAGGGGAAGGAGACATCAGAGGTCATTTAGTTAAATTCTGAAATATTATTTTTAAAATTTTAAATAAATTACATTAAGTATTTTTAATTGTTATTTAGGGTTTTGAAAAATAATGTGAGAAAAGCAATGTTATCACCTTATAAAGGGGACGTCGTGCATCAGAATCCCCTCCATCTTCTACTAAGCATTTGCAGTTCAGAGCCTGTTGAACATCTCCCTACACACAAATTCCAAGTCAAAAGCCTGTTTAAGAGAAACCTTTTGTTCCAGCAGTTGAATATATATGTTAGAAACTGGCCAAATGCATTTCCTATTCAATCAAAGCAATTGTTAGAAACCATTAATGATGACAAAACTTGTTGGTCACTTGAGTGGCAGATTGTTGTATAAGTGGAAACTAGAATTTGATGAAGTAAATAAATTTAAGGGAAAAAAAAGGACCTTGTAGATATACAGTTCTGCAAGCAGAATTTCAAGCTCGTAAACTTCATGTGGTTTGCCTTCCTTTCGGGCCTTTTCCAATGCTTTATTCAACACTTCCATGGCTTCATCTTCTTTTCTGCTCATTTCCAGCCTCGCAAGAACACGCTTCCAAAACAAATGCAGATAACATACTTGGTATAAGCGTGTGAAATTGGTGAGTCAGAATAATTAGTACAAGATTACAAACCTGAATTTCCTTGAAACGAGGATGTTCATCAGCAAGTAACTCCTCCAGCTTTTTCATATCAGCATCAGTGTTGGGTGACTTGCCTCCAAAATTGTGATAATCAACCAATCTCTCGAAAGCCAGTTTACCTCCATGGAGGGCAGAAAAGGACATGGACCTTGCGAGCTTCGGCTTTGGTTTCCGATTCCAAGCACGGCTCACATATCTCCATCCCAAACCAATACATAAACCGCCTAGGATGATAAAGGGTGTCGCCGTCACTGCTATTGTTCTATATTTATTCTCTGAAATCATCTTTTTAGATGAGTTTTCCATTACAGACCTTTATGTTTCTTTCTTAGGTGGTGGATATATATACCAAAGCTGAAAAATGGGGCCACCAATGGAGGCCAAATTATATTGATTTCTGACTTGCTTGATACGCAAAGAAAATCCCCAATATGTTCTTGGAATGAAATCAAGTTCAAACATTGACATTATTATTCCTTACCTACCTCTTAAAAATTAAAATCCTCTTATATTACCTGATTCCTTGCCAATGAACAAACATTAATTGCTTCCCTGTAAAGCAATAATATGATGCCTTTCTTGGCAACTTTGAAAGATTGGAAATAGAAGTTCGAGTGTTCCGAACTTTATTTAGGATTTGCTCTTCAAAGCAATGCCCAAAATTCCTTCAATAAGCAAAAGGTATTTTGATTTCATTCAAGAAACATCAAATTCTTCATGGAAGTTGCACTCTGCCTTGGCTATGGACCTTTGCCCAGCATTTCCCTTCGCACAGTGCCAGCCTCCACCAGACTTCATTTCGGGTTTAACCCTTCTTTTTTATCGGTTTCGAGTGGCTTCATGACGAATCACCGACAATGTCGTAGGTTCTATAGTCCAGGACCTCTTGCACTTGACAGGTCTAATTCGTCAATGGCTTCTGCAAACGAAAATGGTGGTGCCAAAGTTGTTCGAGGGGCAGTTGGGGCGTCTCTTGCTTTGGCTTGTGCATTAGGCATCATCGGTTGCAGCTGTAAGATGAACTTTAAAGCTATTGCCGGCCCGAAGCCTGTTTATCGGAAAGCTCCATCTTTCGAACATATTGCACCTCCAGCACCGAGGAAAATGGCACTCAAGTCATTGTTGGATGTCACAGTGAGCCTCGCTTCAAAAGAGGGAAGAAGGGCCGCCAGGGACGTTAGTCCAGGGTCACAAATCACTGGTCCACGGCCTTCATCCCCATCAAAGGATCAAATTGATCAACTCAAGGTTCAGCTTTATACATAGTTGTATGATTTCTTGTTAAGCTCGTTGTAGTATGCAATGCTTTATAATGCTTTATATTGGTTCAAATTTTGTAGAAAGAGGCAGTGAACCTAATGAAACGTGGGCTGCCTGAGGATGCACTATATATGTTGAAGAATGAATACAAGAAATATGAAATGTCGGAACCTGAGTCGGTTTATTTCATGAAGATGGTACTAGTTGAAATTTTGATCAGTCAGGTATTTTCCCTTCATCGGTTAATGCAAGTAGTCATGCACATTGGCTTCCGCAGCTTGAACTAGCTAGTATAGTTTGAATCAATGAGTAGATGAGATAAAATGCAATCTGATTTCTAGTACAGCGATTTTTATGATACTTTTATAAAAGTTAAGCGTATTAAAACACAATTGGTTTTTTTTCACTTCATGGTATGATTATCATTTATGTACAGGGAAAATACGAAGAAGCCTATGAGTTTATGACTACTCATGATCAGAAGATTTCAGACTTCGATGTTCGGCCAACTCTTTACAAGGTACGTTATGGGACATCTAAATTGGGTTTTCTAAAGAATTTATGTTTAAGCTCTTCAAGTAGATAAGACCTTTCATCAGTCTTTCTTACTCTATTTTTAACATGTTGATTTGCAAAATTTTGATTGAGAAGTGATGTTTCTTTCCTTTGACAATGGCCAGGCTATTATCTGCACCATGTTAGATAAAGATGATGAAGCGCAGCGTTTATGGGATGATTTCGCAGGATCCGTTGGAGGGTTTTCCCCCTACGGTTTCTAATTGCCAAAATATGGCAGGAGAGTTGGGGGCACAAACACCACCACTAATTACTTGCATACAATTTAGCCCGAAACAGAAACCCCATGATTTTCAGGTTACTTAGTATATCCATATGTATTTCTGCCTCTAAGCCAGAGATTGCTCATATGAAATCACTATTCTTTGTGCTCCATTTATATATCAAATTAAAGATTGAAATCGGCTAGAAACAGAACAATTGTTTGAAAGAAAAAAAAAACATATTTATCCCAATTTAAGGTTTCAACTATTACAAGAACACTTATGATTTTGTATTAATCTTAATTTTTTGTTTATTTCTTTTATTAATGCATGACAAAAATTGTTTCTTTGAAAAAACAAATTTATAATAACGAGATAATTTTTTTCCAATGTTGTCAATTTAGTCCAGCATATACCATGCAACTGAAAATTCTTCAAATCAGATATGAAACGAGTTCAATAGTAAAAAAAATTGGAAAAATTGATTTTAAACTTATTCTTGTAAGTTAATGAAAAAAATGTTATATTCAAATAATACTTTCATAGTACTAAAATTAGGTATTTAATATTTAAATACAATTAATTAATTAACCAATCTAATTATTTGAACCCATGGTTAAAGACTTTTTTTTAATAATCTCATTAAATGTTTTGATCACATTTGCTCTTTTTGAGATAATATTTAAAATTATTCATAGTCCCACCTCAACCCATAATTAGGAAGATAATACGCTTCAGCTCATTCGAACCCATGTTCTCATGCATTAACAACAATACACGTATCAATCGAACTAAAACTCAATCAATTTAATTTAATATTGTTTCCCGCTTATTAAATATTCGATCCTAAAACTAAAATGTAAGATTTTCAAGTTTAGATCCCTGGAATTTTGATAAAAATACAAAGATGAAATTTAGTGAAAAGATGTTAAGAGCCATACAAGTCGACCCCACATTGCTTTTAGCACAATTAACCTACAGGAAGATTCCTCCCTAACCTAAGTAAGATGGTAAAGTTGACAAAGATATGCCTCTCTGTGGAATTCCCATCATTTTAATCTATGTTGTCCAATTGATCATACCAGAAAAATAAATTGAGATCAACTGTAGTATTTTCTTTTAGTTTTATAAAAGAGTTTGCAGTCTAATTATATGCAAAATGGTATTAAAAGATTGCCATCTCTTTTTGTATATTTTTTTATAAACGAAATAAAACTTAGAATTTGGATATTTTTATTATGAAAAAAAAACATAATATTCTGAATTATGATCCAACTCTTGAGGCCTGAATAATGTGGTTGGTGTTCATAGAGAATGGGTGAATTTTGAATAGAGTAAACTATAAAAACAGTCACTTTTGTTAGTCACTTTTGTTTGTCTCGGGCTACATTTTAGTTACTTATATTTGAAATATTACGTTTTAGTCACTTATGTTATTATTTTGTTACGAAATTATCACTCTGCCTTTAAGTTCCATCATCTCCTTAACAGTAATATTACGTGGCACTCCAACTAGATTTTAAGTGTTAACTTGGATTTCCAAATGGATGAGAATAAATATTTAATTAATTAAAATTTTTAAATCCTAAACCTTAACTGAAAAAACCTAAACCCATCTCCACATGCCTCTATTCTTCATCTTCATCTTCATCTTCATCTTTTTCCCTTTTGATTCTAACATCTTTAGTTACAAATCTGTCTCAAAGCTTGAATTTTTGAAACCAATTAACCCAGAAAAACTTATTTTTTCAAGCTGCAATTTAGTTACCATTATTTTTGGGCGGGATTTCGAGATTCAAGAATTGAATCCATGAGTCTAATCCTAATGAAGGAAAGTAGTCAAAATAATTATTAAAGGAATTTAAGAGGATCAAGTAGCTCTATTGGAGAGGATTTGAAATTTATCATATTGAAAATGTAAGTTTTTTTAGGTTAATAGGTTTCAAAGATTCAAGTTTTGAGATAGATTTGTAACTGAAGATGTTGGAATCGAAAAAGGGAAGAAGATGAAGATGAAGAAAATAGGTGTGTGAAAATGGGTTTAGGGTTTTTTTTGGTTAAGGTTTATATTTAAAAATTTTAATTAATTAAACTTATTTAATTAAAAATCTATTTTGATCCCATTTGGAAATCCAAGTTGACACTTAAAATCTAGTTGGACTGCCACGTAAGATTACCGTTAGGGAGATAACAAGATTTAACAACAGAGTGATCATTTCGTAACAAAATAATAACATAAGTGACTAAAACATAACATTTCAAATATAAATGACTAAAAATGTAACTTGATGCAAAAAAAAAAAGGACTATTTTTATAGTTTACGCTTTAAAATATTTAGGCAGAAATTAGAAACAAATCAACCACATTATCATGTAAATCCTCTATCATCATTGCCCCTCTAATCATGTCGAACATTGAAAAGTTCTGTAAAGGGGATTGGAGTAATCAAAGATTTGAATCCCCTTTACCATGTTGTAATCTTAAGATCAGAATCCCCCCACTCCACTAAACTAGTTTAGATTGATTGATTAGACAGAATATAGAAACAAATAACAGTATCATATAAATAAATATTCTTGACATTACCCCTTTTTATCATTTGAAACATTGAAAACTTTTGCAGAAGGGAATTGGATTACCATGCATGTTTTGATTGGTTGATACCAAGTGATAGAATGCATTAGAAATAGCATTAGCAAAGTCCTTTGGCGTTGGTATTTAAATCCATCAACCCTCAGGCCCCTACAATCTCCCCTCTGCTTTCCTTTCTCTTCTTAAACCACCATGGTTGTGTTGTCACAGCCAGCAGCATTAGAGCATTGTTCCTTGATCAAAACATGCAAGCCTACTTGTGTTTTCACAGGGATTCCGGTGATTGACCTAAAGGACCCGGAAGCAAAGACCCTCATAGTCAAGGCCTGTGAAGAGTATGGCTTCTTCAAACTGATCAATCATAGTGTTCCAATGGAATTCATGACCAGATTGGAAGCTGAAGCTCTTAGCTTCTTTAACCTCCCCCAGTACGACAAGGACAAAGCTACCCCTTTTGGCTATGGCAGCAACAAAATTGGACCAAATGGTGATGTGGGATGGATTGAATATCTCCTTGTCAATACCAATCCTCAACTCACCTCCCTCAAAACTCTTTCAGAAAATTTCTGGTCTAACTTTCCACAACCAACATTTCCTTTAACTTTCCTCTTTGTTTCGATTAGTAATTTTGGCATTTTTTATGAAGCAGCTATGCAGTGAATGACTACATCCTAGCAGTGAGGAGATTGGCTTTTGAAGTAGTGGAAATAATGGCTGATGGCCTGGAAATTGAGCCAAGGAATGTGTTGAGTAGGCTATTAAGAGATGAGAAGACTGACTCGTGTTTCAGGCTAAACCACTATCCACCATGCCCACAGCTACAGGCATTGAGTGGTAGAAATTTGATTGGGTTTGGGGAACATACAGACCCTCAGATAATTTCTATCCTAAGATCCAACAACACATCAGGCCTGCAAATATGTCTGAGAGATGGGACTTGGGTTTCAGTCCCTCCTGATCAAACCTCCTTTTTCATCAGTGTCGGTGATGCCTTGCAGGTATCTTTAAAATATTCTGTTATTCTCTCTGTATGTTTCCTTTCCTTAAGAACATACTAAATTGTGTAACGTGGGTGGGGACGAATATTTGTTTGTTTTAAGGCAGGTAATGAGTAATGGGAGGCTAAGAAGTGTAAGGCATAGGGTGTTAACAGACTCAATGAAATCAAGGGTTTCAATGATCTATTTTGGAGGGCCACCTATGAGTGAAAAGATAGTGGCTTTACCTTGTCTAATGGCAAAGGGAGAAGAGAGCTTGTACAAGGAATTCACATGGTGGGAATACAAAACTTGTGCATACAAGTCAAGGTTGGGTGCTAATAGGCTTGGGCTGTTTGAGAAAACTGCTAATGCAAGCCTATGATGTTTGTCGAAGCTCATCCCCCCTAGTGTGGATAATGCTTTGGATTTTGTTGCCAATAATATTGGGTTTTTGTTTGTTGGCTTCCATGATAGCCCACAAAGCATAAAAGAATATATTATTCGTGTTTTTTTTCTTAAGTCCTAAACTTTAAATCGTAATCTTAAATCTTAAATAAATATTTTTAAAAATAAAAAACAGATACATAACCAAAGTATTGACCCTTAATTCCATTCCCGACACGAAACTCAAATCTTTTTCCTTTCTTTCTGCCCCTAACCACTTGCATGTTTGCTCTAATAAAGATACGTTTATTCATTCAATCTCTACCTACTCTCTTATTCTCCTACAAAACTTCCTAAAATGTGGTCACACGAAGAGGAACACCAATGTTAGAATAACCTCTGAACTTCTGATCAAGGTTATTAGAATCTAGATCCGCATGTAAAACTAGTTAAACCGAAAATCGATTAGTATATAATCTATAGTAAGGTTAAAAATCAATTGACATGTACTGATTAAATTGAGATAAAAATCGATTGGGTTAATTGAATTGAATTTTATTTTTGATATATATTTTTTATTTTTAAAAAATATAAATATTTTAATAATATATTTTATTAAAATTGGACCAAAAATTAATTTGAAATTGGTGACTTAATTGATCCGTCCATTAACTCAACTCTAAAAACATTATCTTTGGTTTTTGATTTACCAATCAATTCAATCACTTTAAAAATTAAAAGAATATTAATTAATAATATTTTTCAAAATACTGAAAATTAGAAAAAGAGAGAGAGAATATTTAGAAGCCTAAATGTATCTTGTTTTAAAAGCTGTACTCAGAGTCAATGATACTAAATTTTAACTCTAAATTCATATCATGTCTTGTGTTCAATATATTATCATAAAATTAGAGCAAAGCAAGGATCCAAGCACCAGTAGAAACATTTTAAAAAATAAAAGAGGAAAAAGAAAACACTCAAAACAAATCCCCCAATAAAATATTTTTAAAAAATGAAGGAAAATGAAAATCCCAAAGCATTTTCCTCCGACTATATTTTTGATGATATCTCAAATATATTCCATGTGCCGTTTTCATTAAGAATCTGATTTGATTTGATTCCCCTATTTTCCATGGCCGGCAATACAATGTACCAAATTTTATCTATAAAAATTTATACGTCAGAAAAAACGTAAATTATTTTTTATATATTAAGTTAAAAAAGTAAATTAATTATTTAATTTATTTTTATTACTAAAACTTAATGTTGGTACGTCAAAATAAAATACACTTAACACGTCACATGTAACTGATTGATTATTCTATCAATAACATTTATTTTTAACAGTAAAAATAAATAATTATTTTTTATCTAACATATAAAATTTAATTTGTAAATAAAAAAAAAAGCAAAAATTTCATAAAATTTTTTACGGGCTGTTGAGGAATAAGAAAATGAGATGGTATTTGTTTGAAGTAACATGGGGTACTCCTTATTTTGAACCTTTAACACGTGCTCTTGATTTTGGTGGCGTCACCTCCTATTTCCTTTTCCTTGTCCTGCTCCTATTTTATTTGATTAAATTAATCATTTGAATCCATGAGTAGATCTTGTTAGGATTCGGCTTGGATTATTGTTCACTCATAAAATGTATTTTATGTAAATTAATGATAAATATTCATGTACAAGTACTTTTATTTATTTATTTCTTTTTGAAATGGTAAAATTATCAAGTAGGAATTTGAAAAAAAATTTATAGAGTTATAGTTCAGTGTTGTGATTCTAATATTATTGCTAAAAGCGAATTGATTTTATGCATGTATTCATTTGCTTAAAAGAAGATAAATCAATTAGAATTTTTAATCATAGTTGAAATAAATTTTCAATTGAATGTTTATGTTGATTCTAAAAAAAAAAATTTGTTTTTTAAGTACTGACATTATTAACTTTTAAAATTATAACACTTATTCATATTAAATATTTAAATATAATTTTAATTAAATTATTTTAAAAATCGGTAATTAAAATTCTGAAATATGTGAGAGAGATTTAAACACAGTGTTAGAAAAATATTCGTGAGGAATAATAAAAAGTAGAAGATTTTTATTCATATATTTTAAAATAATGTTTGAAAAATCACCTATTAATTATAAAGAATTTTATTTTAATTAGAAAAACACGAGAATTGTGCCTTCCACTTGGAGCTAAACCACTATAATCATATGATAGAAGGTAAATCAAAACACTCAATATGACTCATCCATGACGGACATGTTGGAAACAATTCCATCTCCCCTCTTCCCATTTCTCCTATACCAAATTATTTCGTCCGTTTGTAGGTTAACATATGGTAATTTGTATTTAATTGATATCTACTTTTATTAATTATATTTAATTTGAAATTCGTTTCACATTTTGATATTTTTATTGTAGGTTATTAAAATGTAATAATATGATATGAACAATCAATAATATAACAGCACATGATAATTTCAAATGAATTAAAATCGAGATATTAAAATAAAAAAATATGGAATAAGTCAAAATATAATTTTAATATTATTAATTTAAAATTTTATAAATTATAAAAAATCTAAAAAAAAAATTAGGAGTGAGCAGCATTAAATTTTTATTACATTTTTTTTAGAACAAAGGAAATTTGATACAATAGATCAACAAAAAAAATTAAAGATTAACTAGTGTAGTCTTATATTGTAAAATTGTCTCATATATCAAATAAGACGGGTTTAAAAAGACAACCAAATTCATCTCGCATCTTCTAGCCTCTTTGGCAACAGCATCAACAGCCTTGTTTACTGTTCGTGGAACAAACCGTAGTGTAACCCACCAATCTTTCGCCATCCAAGTACTAATCTTCAATTCCATCCCATGTCCACCCTCCTTTTATTTCATAAAATTAAGTTCACCGCCATTTTACTATCACTTTCAATAATTAACCGACATATCCCTTTTTCCCATGCCAAGCGAATACCGTCCACAATCGCAATTAATTCAATTTTTAGAATCGATGCTACACCCACTTGTCTATCATAACCAAACATTCAATCCCTATAAATTATTACGTCTTTGTTATATAGAATATTTTTTTTCTGTATATTACATCATAAATTATTAAATTTGTTGAATATAAAAATAAATTGTAAGTGAATCAAAATTAATTATATATATATATGTAATTAAAATTTTATTTGTGTAATAACAATAGATCAAAATTTATGCTTTAAATTTAAATATAATTTTGATATTTATTTTTTATAAAATAATAAATATTATTATAAAAAAAATATACTTGATAAGCTTTAAATATTTCGCATTTTAAAAATGATGTTGTTGGAAGAAACAATTATGAACTCTAAATATGAAATGTATAATGAATATCAACAATATAAAAAAAATCAAAATTTACCATTTCAATTAAAATATAATTTTTTTACATTATTTTTTATTAAATATATTTGTTATATAAAATAAGGGTGCCTGATAATTTAGTATAATATTAAAGATTTGTTTTTTTATAAATAATATACGCAAAATTAATAGGACAGCCAGAAAAGCAAACTTTTGGGAAAAACATAAATAAAATAAAATCTCATTTTCTCAGGTTTTAAGGCACACGCTCTGCTCTGTAGTCCTTTCTGCAATACTCTCTTCTGTTCATTTCAACTAACATAGAGAGTGAGGAAAAGAAAGAGAAAGAGAAAGAGAAAGAGAAATCTGAATTCTAATCTCTCTTTTCTTCTTTTCTCCACCAAAGAAAACCTGATTTTAATTTTAATCCATTAATGGCTGATGAACCTTCTCTCACTCGATGGTCTTTTCTGGTACTTTCTTTTTCTTTGTTTTTCTTTTCCTTTTCCTTTTCTGTTTGGTTGTCAAATCGTCGTTTTCTTCCTTATTACCCTTTGGTCAATTGAACTGTATGAAGCTACTTGACTTACTTCGACTGACTATTTTTCTTTTTTTACTCATTTATTAGCTTATATTGCATTGCATTGAATTTTTTTTCTAACTCTTAAATTTTGATCTAACTGTGAAGAAATGTGGAGTAGGAAAAGGGAAAAAAAGAGTTCTAAGCATTTTCTTTAAGCAATTATGTTATTATTCCATAGGATTTTAAACTGTTTTATGATGCCAAGTTTGGGAGGAAGAGATTGCCTGAGCCGCAAAATGGTCAAGCTGCTGATGAGCTCGACTCCAATGGCACTAATTCGAATGTGACTTCAAAAGAAAACCACTCTGTCAGGAACACTTCTGATATGGCTATCTACGAGCAGTACCGGAACCAGGTGCTTTTGCGGTCTTAATTTTCTGTTTTTCTTGAGGCGTTTTGCATGTGTCTTGATTGGAATGATTTATTGTTGTTTTGTTTCGATTTCAGGGTACACACTCGGTGCACTCAAATGGTGCGGTGACTAATGGATTTGATTCGAGACCGTATGTTCATTCCTTTCTCTGATTTGTGATCTTAATATATTTCTCCTCTACACTTGGAACATAGGCTTTTATATGCACATTCTCCACATTGACCGCTCGGATCAGTTCTAGGATTCTCCAGCTTTTTAGGAAATGAAGATTTTGATGTTCTTTTCCCTTTTTTTTACAGGCAAAGGTCTCTGCTTCCTGCTTTTGAATCTGCAGAAATGCGTGCTTTAGGAGAGTGTTTAAGTAGGTAATTATTAAAATATCATTTACTTCATCGGTGACAGAAATGCTTACATTAGGAGAGTCTGAATGCTTGGGTAGTATATTCTTTAACATTTTAGCTGGAAATTTTTGTCTACCATCATATCCTTCTTAGGGACATCGTTCGAGGGAATCCAGATGTTAAGTGGGAAGGCATCAAGGGATTAGAGGATGCCAAGCGCTTACTTAAAGAGGCAGTTGTTATGCCTATAAAATATCCCAAGTAAGTATTGCTATGACATAGATCATGGACTTTGATCATGGTATTCCACTATTCCTTTAAAAAGATAACTGCAGGGGCAAAACCAGAACCTTCATCTTGAGGGTGCCGGGATAAAAATACCGTCAACATTTTTTTATTGAAAAAATCCTAATAAAAATAACTATAATTTTTTTTGAAGTGAAAAACAACTATAAACTTGAATGATACAAATAATGTCATTTATATACAGAGAAATAATCTTTATATTGTCAAAAACCTTTTTGAACAGCATAATTTTTTGTCCAGGAACAAAAGAACTTATCTCTGAACAGTATAATTAATTGGTATAACATATATGAACTAATAATGGGTGAAAATTTGAGTAGACAGTAGACTAACAATTTTAGAAAAAAAAGAGAAGATACACAACCTTTGAATTCTAATACCATGAGCTTCAAGAAAAAGTAAAAAGGATAAAGGAAAACTTTATGTGAATATTGTATGCACAATATGTATAACATAGCAATTGAACATATTTTGAAGAGACAAAATATTAAGTTTCAACATGTTTTGGTTGGAAAGAAAATGTTTATGCATTCCAAAGGGACGAAATTAAGAATATAAATCTAAAAAGTGTGTCAACACCTTTTAAATTTGCCTTACAAGAGATAAGGAGTGAAATTCTAAATTTGAAAAGGGGAGGGAGGTTGAAATGCCATTTTCCACCATCTTTAGTTATTGAAGATCAAGGATGTATGAACCTTGGATGATTGGGTTGTTAACTAGTACTTGATCTATAAAATTCAGTTTTTCTTGCATTTTTGTTATGTGCGTTGTAATAAAACCTATGTTTGTGTTCCCTACATTTAAGTTTCATTTTGCGCATATGAAGCAAATAATGTGAGCAAAGTATATGCCAAATTGAATATAAATTTTCATATGAAATTAGAAAGTAGAGACTAAAGGTTGTGTAACTGTCCTATATATCAATGATGGATTCTATGTTTCGAAAATAACATTGTAGAGCTAGAACAGCTTCCCTTCACTTCATGGCTATCAAGTTATTAGGGTTTTAAAGCTAGTCCTCTCAAAAGTGCATTGAGTGCTTTTGCGAAGAATTCTTCCATTTTTTTGGTTCTTGATTGAAAAGAAAAGTGGATTTGTGAGTTGTGACTATGAGAATTTAGGTATTTCAAAATCTAGTGCTCTAAAAGGTGCATGGAAATACTACAAAGTGTTTCTAACTTTTCTTTTGAATGCTGTGGATGCTCAACTGTGTAATATGAGTTCATTTTGTGGGAACGCATACTTGAGATCAATGGGAATATTTTGTTAAGCATCATGAAGGGTTTTCTGTTGGAACCAACAGTGGATAATTGCAAAGTAAACTGGTAGTGCTAAGTGAAGTGCTGGCTGTAGTGCCCACTAAAGGTGGCACTGTGACACGGATAAAGAAAGAAAAACACAAATAAGTTCTTTATGCAGTTCGGTTTTTTTACGTTTGCGGAGCTTAGCTCAGTGAGATAGTCAACGATCTTTAAACTCAATGCAACAAGTGATTTAAGTCATATCACATCCTATTTTTAAACTCAATACAACAAGTGATTTCAGATCCTAATATAGCAACCTCACTTTGGTACTAAAAAAATCTAGATCTCACCTTCAAGTTTAACTCTTAAAACCATGGGAAAACTTAGGTTGTAAACCAAACAATTAACTTGTTTACACTTTCAATGCTCTCTCAATTACCTCTTTTTTCAAAGAATAGATAAGTGATAAAAACTCTTGATACAAAACCTATACAAATCTCTTAAAATATATAAAAGTTTGAGACTTGCTAACATATTAGATCAATTACAATCAATCCCCCTAAAAAACTGTAGCTAAAATAGAATATGCAATATAATAATAAAGTCTAAGTTAATGTAGGAACGTTGGACATAAGTCTTCAATTCAGTCTTGATCCAATCCCTTTATATCATGGGATCCAATTGCTTTGAGTCGATTCGGTCCAATTTTCAAGATATGTTGCTTCAAATGGATCATTCTTCATGGATGGACTATTATACTTCCACAACATCAGCAAGATTCTCAGCTTGAGAATTTTATTCCCAAAGATTGTCAACCCAAAAATGTCAAGTTATGTTGCCTATCGCAGTGCTAGGTGCAGTGGCTACTGCGTGAGCCACTACTCACATAATTGCCTCAACATTTTATTTTGTTAACTTGGTTTAGTAAAATATTATGAAACATTCAATAATATGTTATGTAGGAATTTGAGGGTTTCATTTCAATTTATTTTATATCTTGTAGGTACTTTACTGGTCTTCTTTCACCATGGAAGGGTATTCTTCTTTTTGGCCCCCCAGGGACAGGAAAGGTGTACATTTGGTTCTGTTGCTTCCAATAGATTGATTTTGTATTATGCGATTCGTTTGTTCTAGATACGCAAGATGTTTGGTTATTATGAAGAAAACATGTCTTTCATAATCACATAGTACATTTTAGACTGATGAACCTAGGGGGTTTTACTCCCAATGCTTGTGTTCCCCCTTCCCCTATGGAAACCCCCTTTGAAAAAGAAAATTTTTTTTCATAGGTCACAATCTCCTCAACACTAGAGGAAAAATTTATGCATCATGGTGAATGATTTAACATATCTTGGTAGTGCTATTGTTTTTCTTTTTCATTGATGCTATTTTCTATTTGAATTACCATTTTGGTTGCAGACAATGCTGGCAAAGGCTGTAGCAACAGAATGCAAGACCACATTTTTCAATATTTCAGCATCATCTGTTGTCAGCAAATGGCGTGGTATGTTAAACACATTTTTCCAATATCTTCTTTGATTTGTAGAGGGATTTGGTCCTAGGTATGTTTGAAAGTTATGAAGAATTGTCTCTAAAATGGAGAATGGAAGATATTATTGGAAAATGCACAGATGTATCTTTGACTGTCCAATTATATTTTCTGATTAATCCTTAGTTCTAATGACAGCCTAAATTTTTTAAATGACAAGAATGGTAGGAGTTTTAGATGTAGGTTCTTAGATATTTATCTACTAAATGAGGGACTACTCTTTTTCTCTCCTAATATTTTGTTTTTTCTTACCAAAATCTAGTCAAAGGGGAACCTTACAAGATAAGCATTATTCTTTAATTGAATTGTGGAATGTCAAATGTGCTCTGTTTATGGTTGTGTGGGTATAAAAGGTTTTTTTTACTTGGCACAAAAAGAAGAGTCATCTTTGATAAAATTCTTTGACTAGCTATATGGATCACAATATCGATATAAGCCAAAGGTCTTACTAGGGCTGGACCCAATAACTTTTATAGTTAGCACTCACTTATCTAACTGTGGCATTCATAACATTTCAGGTGATTCTGAGAAGTTAATAAAAGTACTATTTGCCCTAGCAAGACACCATGCACCGTCTACCATTTTTCTTGATGAAATTGATGCCATTATAAGTCAGCGCGGTGGTGAAGGACGCAGCGAGCATGAAGCTAGTAGGCGTTTGAAAACTGAGCTACTTATACAGGTATGTTTCCTAAAAAATGTGTCCTTATTCTTTTGGATATAGATATGCTGTGTGGTTGCATGCGAGTGATTAAATTAAACTTGGATTGATAATTTATTCCTATTGATTATATACCTTGTAGCTAACATGTCCAAAGGCTGGGCTACCTACTTAGACGAGCTGGGCCTTGGACAATGAATTCGGGCTGCCCTGATCTGAATTGTTATTTAAGATTAAAATCCTTTTATTCAAAATTCATTATAAATTTATAAGTATTAATATAAAACTAATTTTTATCATATTATTTTCTGCATGGTGAATAGGGCCCTTTGGCCGGCCTGGGTCTCTCCTGAGTTTGGGTAAAGGAAGCAAAAATCTGGGCCACAGCCTAGCCTAGCCCATGTACATGTCTACTTAGCATTGCTTAACATTGTTTTAAACAAATTTGGTGGTATTACTGCCACTTGTATATTTTACTTTCCTTATTCTTTCACTTTAGAATCAAGCGGTGCATTGTTTTCTTCCATGCCAGTGATTTTAACCTCGAGCATGATTAGCATCTTAAACCGACTCTGCAGCAGATTTAGTGGTGCATTGTTTTTTGCGTTTATTATTTGCAATAGTTAGAAAATAAAGTACTTAACTACATGCTGTTTATAGTGATTTAGAAAATAAATCATGTTTATTTGCTACTGATAAGTAGAATTACATTGCAGATGGATGGTTTGACACGGTCAGATGAGCTCGTGTTTGTCCTGGCAGCAACAAACCTCCCTTGGGAATTGGATGCAGCCATGCTCCGTCGTCTTGAGAAGCGAGTATCCATTGACATTTAAATTTACCCTGAATCTTTTCAAACATTATTAACAATTAGTTTAAAAGATTATAATAAACACATTTGAATTCTGGCTGGACACAGAAATTTACTCAAAAAACCAGGATAAGATTGAAGCCTAGAAACTAACTGCTCTAAATTTCTTTCCAACATGATTACATTGTGATGTAAATTAGTTCACAGTGTTTATGCTGTCTCTAAACTATTCAGTTTTGTAATGTTCTATTGCTTGATACTTGCAATTATATTTGATAGCATCTTTTACACAATTAATGAAAATAAATATCTTTTGAAATTCAAGACATGATATTCGTAAGCAGTTTGCCTTTGACCACAAAAAATAAGATCCTTGTTCCTCTCCCAGAGCCAGAAGCAAGAAAAGCGATGTTTGAAGAGCTTCTGCCCCAACAGCATGGTGAGGAGGCTCTTCCTTATGATATATTAATGGAAAGATCAGAAGGTTACTCAGGTTCAGATATTCGATTACTTTGCAAAGAAGCAGCCATGCAGCCTTTGAGACGCCTAATTGCCGTCCTTGAAGATAAGCAGGAAGTAGTGCCTGAGGATGGTATGTGCTTTCTTATACTTGAATTAAAGGATGTATAAACTTGATAATGAGGTTTGGAAAATCAACTTTTTCTCTAAATAGGAGCTCAATTATTTAGGTGGCTTAACACTTATCCCCTTAGGTGTCAATTCACATTCATCAGTTTACTTTTGTAATTTTCCTTTCTTTTCTCTGTTTCCTTAGTTATAGGTCTGGTTTGGCAAACACCAGAACTCTTACCTCTGACTATCAACTACCATCATAAAGTGCTACTAGCTTTTGTTAACATAAATAATTTTGTGCATATCCTAGGAACCAAGAGAAATAAATCAAATCATGTTAAGCTGAATAATTTTTTAAGGTTTTAGGTAGTTATAAGGCCAACATCATCTGGTCTTGCCCTAATTTCAATTCGAAATCTTGCCATCTGCTTATCAATTTGGCTGGAAGAAGACATCTGAGTGGGAGACAATAACAATCTCTGGAAGGAAAGAATCCTTTTAGGCGGACATGTTCTATTTTCTTATTTCCTTGTTCTGCCTGCAGCTTTTAACATGCTTCATTTTTATATAGATAGACACAATGAAGAACTGAAAAACTAGTTTGTGGTTTGCAGAGCTGCCGAATGTTGGGCCAGTTATGCCTGATGATATAGAAACTGCTTTGAGGAACACCAGACCATCGGCACATTTACATGCTCATCGCTACGAGAAGTTCAATGCAGACTATGGAAGTCAAATACTCCGATGATGGCATGCTGCTGCAAATATACTTTTAAATTGTTAGCTATAACTTCCCCAGATTTTATATTCATCAGAATTCTATTCAGTTTTTACTTTGCATTGTGTCTGTTTATGGAAAACTTGTATATTTATGCCTATTTTTTTTTTCAAGTGTTCTCAGCAAAGTCTATTAACCACATGAGCCTTGAATTGTTTTGAAATTTATATAAGAATCATTAACAATGTGTAAAAAAAGAAAATTATGGATATATGATAATTAGGCTCTAAAAGAAGTACCAAATAAGTCGTAGTAAAATATATATGAAAACCCATATAAGGATCTGGTGTTTTGTCAGGTATACCTCGCATCTGCCCACTTTGGCATTGATTCTCTTCATTTCTTCGTACATAATCTGCTCTTAGAACCTTCTTGTTGAACGTAAAGCACATGCTATATGCTACCGGTGGAAGTAAGTAAACATAGCTTCATCCCAGCTGTGTGAAAAATGAAACTACTCTTTTTCTTCAATAACTAAGCTTGGCAATTAATAACCTTGTCCTGAGGTTTTTTCTTTCTGTGTTATTGAAACCAACCCCATATTTACTGGAGTCAATCGGGTAACTAGTTTTAGAAGGTAATATCAAGGTTTATATCCTAACATGTGCGATTGTGACTTTTGATAAACCTTATTCTTTCTTAAATGCATATCAGTGTAATTTCCCTTTCGAAGCTTTCAGGCCACCTGTAACTTCTCCGATTGTTATATTAGAATGCAATGGTAACGCACATGTGATACCAACATTCACAGTAATAAACCATTACGATGAATTATTCATTTGTGTTTGCAGTTATGGTAATAAAAAAAATCTATTGTAGAAGATACAGTAGAAATGAAATTAAGTGTAGTCTGTAGAATTGAGTGCAAGAACCTTAAACACTCAAGTTGGCTGTCCGTATAGAGTGGACAAGCTCCAAATAAAGAAACTAGAATATTTTTAAAAATATATTAACAAAAAAATTTGATGTGTTTTATAATAAGGGTTAAGTGTTTTTTTTTTTTAAATCAATCTTATTATAAGTTTTGATCATATCTGTTTTTTTTTACACAATGCCCATAACTATTCATAGTCTCTCTCTAACCAATAAATAAGAAGATAATATGTTTCAGTGTACTCGAACCTACGTTCACCTAATTTTTACTCAAATAGGGTTGAAATGCATGAAAAAAATCCTTATTTTAAACATTTTTATAAATGTTAGACAATTATATGAGTTGTAAAACCTCAAACTCGATCGCGTAGGTTCGACTTGAATTTGGCGAGCTACAGTAGCCATTAAAGTGACTCTTCATTAGCTCCCAACCAAATCTTCAGCACACCACATATTTACAACAAATAATGTGCTAGGTTATAACACAGCAACGGAAAGTAAAACATGCGAGCTTATAAAATCAAATAGAGGAAGGGTTCGCATGTCACCTAAACATTAAGTCTTAAGGGTTCTCATGAGGGAAATAAACAGTGTACTTTAGAGTATGCACATTCAAACATAAATATATGAGTACTTAAATTTTGTTATTAAGGTTCGCATACATCGTATAACATAAGTTCACATAGCAAAGTACAACATGAGTTCGTATAAAGTATGAGTTCGCACAAAAAAATAGATTCACGAATTAACAAAGGTTCGCATCTAAACATGCTTAACTGGTTCGCATGCAAAGTGGGCTTCGCAAGAAGAAGGATTATTCACATAAGGCTTTGCAATCTTTTTAGGGTTTGCTAAATAGTAAAACTATCATAATTAAGAATTCGCATGCGTGTCGGGGGTCCCAAACATACAGGAGTCACAAAAATTAGTATTTCATAATAAAACTAACTCACATATAGTATTGATACATATTTTGACAAAAGTTAAAAGAATACAATTGTAGTACTCATGCATGGAGGAATATCATACTTTATTCATACTAGAAAGAGATAAGTAAATGTTTTAATGCATGGTTCGCAAAAACAAAATAAACTTAATGAAATTGTATCTAATAATAGAAACGACATTATATAACAAGTCTATTTTCAAGAAAAAAAACCACATCACCTTTTTTCTATGTTCGTTAATACCCACTCAGGATTTAGCCTCGTTCAGGTCATCTTTGTCGCCACTGCCATCCGTGACCTACTTTCCTATGAAGTAAGAGAGAAGTGGGTGAGTTCATTGAGAACTCAGTGAATATGAAAAAAGCATCAGAGTGTGCTTAAAATACAAAGTTTAAGACAAAGGGAAGCTTAGTCTGAAAATCGTATCGCGTGTTGGGTTTGCGGTAAAGGCGCGAGACCTAATTCATAGAACCTACTTGTCAGAAAACATAAGTTTGTAAAAAAAAAAAACAGTTTCGAATGTGCTTGTTTGCAAATCATACTTCAAAACTGGGCTTGATTTCGAGGGAAACATAAAACATAACTTATGCTTGATTTTGTTCTTGAACTCACACTTGAACTTATAACGTGTTCTTATACTTGTCTTATCAGAATCATTGAAGAGCATAAAACATGTTCTTAACACTTATCTTAACTTACTATTGGATAAGCGAATCTCTTTATAATGCCTCAAAATGACTCAAAGAGTCCTTTAGCATGTCCCATAAGTATAGCGTAAAGCTAAAACTCTCTTGTACACCAACATATCCCAATGAATGGAGCACAACTTGACATTCCCTTATCTCTCCATACGTCCGAGGGCCTTAATGCCCAAATCACAAAACTTATAGGTGAGTACTCACAATCCTTTAGTATACCAATATATCCAACGTATAAGCTCGTGAAGGAGCTCACACATAATACTTATCATATAGAGATCGCATAGTAAGCTTGCAAAACATAACATGTAAAATCATGTTTTAAAACATATTTTCAAATATCTTTGGAACTTGGCTCACATACGAGCACGCTTAAAACATAACTTCAAAAAACATAATTTAGAAACATAACTTGATAACAAAGTATCAAAACTTAAAAACAAAGTTTTATAGGAAAGCTTACTCTTGAAACTTAATTTAAAACAAAGTTCTCGGAAAACATAATTGTTCCCACATAAGTAACTAACCCTGAATATTCACACTATAAAACATGATTGTTAGCACAGTTATAATAAAGACTTACCCTAGTTGGTGCGAACTTGATTTTTAAACAAAGACTTGACAACAAAATATTTGATGAGAGAACTTTCATGGAATAAGGGCTTATTTATAGGTACTAAGTGTCTTAAAAAATTTAGGATACCCTACTTGACTTAGGAAAGGAGTTATGTGCACGAAAAATATCCTAGATATACAAGATCTTTATTTCCTAATTTCAGTCTGACTTGACTTTGACTGGGGAACCCCCTGTTCGCAACTCAATTGGAGAATCCTAGCCTGCCAAACCAACTGGCGAACCCAACTTGCAATGAATCAGGCGAACCCCTTTATTGTATCTTTTGACATTTACCAATTTGCCAAAACACTGACGAACTCCTTGATGATATTCTCTTGGCACATACCAGTTCACCGAACCACTGGTGAACTCCCAATTAGCAAACTTGCTGACAAACCCTCGGTTCGTGAAATCAAGCTTCCTGACCTTATCTTGGGATGCTATATGAGCATTTTGAAAGGTTTAATCCTTATGTAAGCAACCCCTTAATAACTATCACATTTTTTTTTACATATTTCATGCTTAGAGTTCTATTTAAGTAATAACTCTACCTTAAAATTAGTACAATTTTTAATTAATAATTGTAATTTAAATTCTAATTATTTTTAAATATGTAATTATCAAAATTTTTATTAAATTATAATTATTTTTGAATGTGCAATTATCACATCTTCTATTTTATTTCAACTTTTTTAAACTAAATCAAAATTAAATATTATAAATATTTTTAAATGTGAATTTAGTAATATGATAGAAAATAAAAGTTATTCTCGTTAGTTCAAAAGTTTTTCCAAACCCGTGCTTTTATATATATATATATATATATATATATATATATATATATATATATATATATGTAGATTTGTGTCATAATATAATGGGAAATATGAGTGAGTGTTCGATCGAATCTAGTCGAATCGAATGAAAAGTTTTCGAGTTAATTGAGTTGACGAGTCCTATTTTATCATCCTAACTCGATTTAAATTTTTTTCGAATCAAGTCGAGTGAAGTAAAATTTGAGTTGACTCGAATAATTCGAATTTTTTCGAATCGAATCGAGTTTTACTAATGGAAAATATATTTTGATACCTGAACTTGGCTTTAAGGTTCTTTAGGGTTCAGTTTGGTACCTAAGTTTTTTTTTTGTTCAATTAGATGCTTAAACTTGATTTTAATATTCAATTCACTATTTAATTTTTTTTATCTAATTAGATACTTGAACTTGAAGTTTTGGTTCAAATTGGAACTTAAATATGGCTTTTTGATCCAAATAAGTAGTTATGGTAAATGACTTATTTGAATCAATTGAAACTATGAACCTAAATTTAGGTATTAATTTAGACTAAAAAATCAAATTTAAGTGCCTAATTGCACTAATTTTTTTAAGTATCAAATTGAACTTTAAGACAAATTTAAATATCTAATTAGATAAAAAGTATAGATATTAAATTAAATCTTAAAAACAAGTTGAATTACCCAAATATATTTTTACCTAATATAATTTTACCAAAATTAAATCCCGAAATATTTATAATAAAACAAATATGTAGAATTAAAAAAAAGAAGAAGAAGAGAAAGAAAGAACAATAATAAGCCTGCACCACCAAACCATCAAAACTAAAAAAAAAAAAAATTGAGCTGTTTCTTTCGCTTAAATAAGAAAAACAAGTAAAACCTACAAAAGAAAAAAAGAAAAAAAAACCTTTTTTTATTATAGTATTTCTCTCTCTTGCTCTCCGCTCACAAATTTTTATCTTTGGCTGCTTTGCTGTGTGCTGCCTTCTCAAATCTTCCTTCTTTTTCCTCTCTGTATAAGACATCATCCCAAATCAAAAGGAAGCGAAGGAGCTGAAGATTTTACAATGCTCTGTTGATCAGTTTCATGTCTCTCCCCCCCACCAAACGCTCTATCTCCAACGCCACTGCTTCTTCTTCTTCTTCCTCTTCCTCTTCCTCGCCTCATTTCCAACCTCCAATGAAGAAAGCCAAGTCCCAAGCCATTGCTTGCTCCCTCGACTCAAACAGAAACGGCCTCCATCACCACCATAACGACCAAGACGATGACAACGTCCTTTTGACCCTTCATCTATGCCCCTTCACGATGATTCCAAGTCCGCCGATGCTCGTACTCCCGCCGCCGCTAATTTGTCTCGCAAAAAGGCTACCCCTCCTCAACCTGCCAAAAAGCTTGTCATCAAACTCGTTAAAGGTTGGGTTCTTGTTTCTTGATCCCTCTCTTCTTTTCTTTCTTTTTGTGAAATTTATTTTCTGGGTCATAAGTAAGGTTGCCCTATTTAGTTCATTTGAGAGTTTGGTCTTAGAATTTGAGTGACTTTGTTTGTTGGGTCTCTTTCGGAATGAAAAATTAGGGATTATAGGAGGTGAATTTAGAAATTAGGACCTTGTTACCGGTTAAATCATTTTATTGTTTCTTGTCTTACTGAGATCTATTCGTAGGCTAGTGCTTTCAATCCTACCCTAGCTTTTACCTAATGTTTCATAGAGGTCTATTAGCTGATCTTCAGAAGTGTTCATTTTTTCCAGTGTAATGCGGTCACAATTTCAACCAATTCCTAAGATTTTACCTTTTATCTTATTATAATTTGAAATTGGCATCGATTTTTGGGAGGCAATCTATTCATGTTAAACTAGGCCAGGGTCCTGCTTGATTTGTTAGTTTAAAGGGTTTTGTTAAATGAGTGCCCTTAGGATAGTTTCATCATTTTGAGTGCTTTTGATGAAAGATATTACACTGTTTAGCAAAATCCTTGTACATTTTATGTTTTTTTTTTTTTTTGCCTTTGAGATGTCGGACTACTACTTATGTAGCTCTACTTGAAAGCTTTGAACGTTCTTTGCTTCCTTTTTGGATGGTTTTTCAGTTTGGCCTTCTCTGTTAATTTATCAAGGGAAAATGTAACGTGAATGTGGTTTGGAGCTATCCTCTGAAACCCCTCAGCCTTTTGAAAAGTTCATCACTGTCCTCTTTTAGACCATTTTCTGTAAGCATCTATGATGCATACTTGCATAAGTATAACCTGTTCTTCCTAAACAACTGAAAAAGGATTTTATTTAGCTGGTGACTATTATTAGTAAGTTTATTTGCAAGGTAGTGTAATGAGGATTGAAGTTTGCTTTATATTTTCAAATCAAATTACATCCGATTCTGTGTGGTTTATGTGTGCTAATTGTAGTAAACTAGAAGGGCATTGCTTACAAGAAAACGATTTAGGACCATATTCAGGAAGGTTTCTGATGCAACTTTAACTTCTTGTCTTGTTTATTTCAGCAAAACCAACATTGCCCATGAATTTTGAGGTGGAGACATGGGCAACGCTGAAGTCAGCCATTACTGCCATATTTTTGAAGCGGCCAGATTCTTGCGACTTGGAGAAGCTGTACCAGGCAAGTCTCCCATATTTCTTCATTTCTTTATTTTGATTATTATAGCCATTTGCAACGTGAGCAATATTGCCTCTTGATAATTGAACATGCTCTCTTCAGGCTGTCAATGATCTTTGCCTGCACAAGATGGGGGGAAGCCTTTATCAACGCATTGAAAAAGAGTGTGAAGAACATATATCTGCGGCACTAAGATCTTTGGTTGGGCAAAGCCCAGATTTGGTTGTTTTCTTATCACTTGTTGAGAAATGTTGGCAAGATCTTTGTGATCAGATGTTAATGATTCGTAGTATAGCCTTGTATCTAGACAGAACATATGTTAAACAAACCCCGAATGTACGTTCATTGTGGGACACGGGCTTGCAGCTCTTCCGTAAACATCTTTCCATGGCTCCTGAAGTTGAGCACAAAACTGTCACGGGTCTTTTGAGAATGATTGAGGGTGAGAGGTAATTCTAATGAATTTTAATTTGAAATATACAGCTCCTTTATCGCAGTCTTTTGTTTTTCATGTTCAAAGTCTCAACCTAACCTATGCCAAAGATGCATGATAGTTTTAGATGGATGTTGTAACAAATTGGGTATCATTAGGTGTTGCAAAACTTATGGATGAACCATCCATCTTTTGGTGTCTTGGGTGAAAACGAATATTAAATTGAAAAAAAAGGCCCCATTGGTTGCTATTGTACTGGCAGATGAAAGTGTACTAGATAAACTAATGCTATGTTCAGCTTGTTTTATATGTCTTCAAACCAAATTGATATCAGGCTGGATTTTCTGCACAAGAATTAGTGGTGGTAAAAATTGAAAAAGTCAACCTGTAACATGTTGAGTATCAGTCAAGTTGAATTAACTCATAAGTTGTTTTACTGTCCTTATTCCCTTCTTTGGTTTACTTCTATGGTTTTACCAGCCTATGTCATAAGATTCTAGTTACCTGGCAAAGGCTAGAAAGAGGTGGTAACATATTTCTATTGTGGAAAGAAGTCTCTTGAAGGGCCGGTTAGAATGTCTGATCAATTTAACTGTAGCTTATTCTCAATCATTTTCTTTGTAGCTCATTTTAATCATCTTTGCATACAATTGTTTTGTGAAAAATCCAGAAATTGTTGGGGAATTCATTATCATGTTGCTTGTAAATCTCATACATCTTGTTATTTTTGAGTTAGCCACCTAAGTTTGTGAATGATGTCAGATTCTCAATTCCGATGTTCCAGTGTTTATTGAATTTGCATCTTGGAACCCACCCACTGCTTTTCTGTTTTTTATCATGCAGGTTAGGTGAAGCGGTTGATAAGACACTCCTTAACCATCTTTTGAAGATGTTTACTGCTTTAGGTATTTACTCTGAAAGCTTTGAGAAGCCATTCCTGGAGTGCACGTCTGAGTTTTATGCAGCTGAAGGAATGAAATACATGCAGCAATCTGATGTTCCAGATTACCTGAAGCATGTAGAGGTGCTTTTCATATTTTATGTTTGCAATTAGTAGTGACTTGTTCAGTGGTGCTCTGTATTTTGAATTGTACATATTTTATCCTTCTAATAACAATGTTAATATATCATATTATTCCATTTTTGTGTGGACTATGCATGTTTATCCCACTTAAGAATTATGGGTAAATTTATGTTTGTGATATATTGGGTGTATTCTTGCAGATGAGGTTACATGAAGAACATGAAAGATGTGTACTCTACCTGGATGCTCTTACAAGAAAGCCACTTATAGCAACCGCAGAAAAGCAACTGCTAGAACGTCATATACCTGCTATTCTTGATAAGGTGTGACTGTGATTCACTGAACTTTGAATACCTGCTTGTATTTGCATAATTTTAATAGTTTTATATATTTCTAAATTCCACAGGGATTTGTGATGCTGATGGATGGACGTCGTTTTGAGGACCTTCAGAGAATGTACTCACTGTTTTCAAGGGTCAATGCTCTTGAATCACTCCGGCAGGCAATAAGTTCATATATTCGGAGAACTGGGCAAGTCATTGTCATGGATGAAGAGAAAGACAAGGACATGGTGCCTTCCTTGTTAGAATTCAAAGCTTCGCTTGACTCAATATGGGAAGAAAGCTTTTCCAAGAATGAGGCATTTGGCAACACCATCAAGGATTCCTTTGAGCATCTAATTAATCTTCGTCAGGTTGCCATCCTTTGTTTTTTATATTGGGAGATTATTTTATTTTTTAAACTGCATTCTTGTTAAGTAAATCATTTTAGATTACCATATTTTCAAAACAACTGATGGTTCAACATTGTGCCATATTTAATAGAACCGACCTGCAGAGCTGATTGCAAAGTTCCTGGATGAAAAGCTTCGTGCTGGTAATAAGGGTACTTCGGAAGAGGAATTAGAGGGTACACTTGATAAAGCTTTGGTTTTATTTAGGTTCATCCAGGTAGAGTTCATGTTTTCCCAATAAGAAATGTTATATTTAGGTTGGCGTCAAATAAAAGTATTCTTTTTGTATATTTCTTTTTCTATCGTCTACAAATTAATGCTAGAGATTTGAACGATGTTCTGTTGGTAATCAAGGGCAAGGATGTCTTTGAAGCATTTTATAAGAAGGATCTTGCAAAAAGGCTGCTTCTAGGAAAGAGTGCTTCTATTGACGCTGAGAAATCTATGATTACTAAGGTCAGTATATTCTTTTTTGAATCAAATGTGTTAAGTGGTGTCATCCCACATTTGTAAGTATTAGATTTCCTGTGGCCTTGAATTAAAGTTGAGCTCCTCCACCTATGACCAATTGGTTTTAGGTTGAACTCTAACAAAATGGTCTTTTTTTGGTCTAAAGATTGTATTAAATTGTTTCATTGTTATGATGCTGCAGCTGAAGACTGAGTGTGGCAGTCAATTTACAAACAAACTTGAAGGAATGTTCAAGGTCTGCCACTATATCTATTTATATAATTTTTTCCTAGAAATGCATTCAATATATATTGCCATTGGAATTTCTAGTCATGGATATACTGAACTGGTGCCTTCTGGGTTCTGTAAACATGGGCAATCCAATAACTCCAATAACCTAAGGATATTTTTACTCCTTTGGTAGTGGTATTAACTCCAAATCATTGTCCCTTATGCCTTGAGTTTAATTAATTAACCCTGCAATTAGTATGTAATAATATATAGCAAATTAATTGTTCCTTGAGGATAGATTATACAAATAATTTTTGAAATAATAGAATCATGTGAGAAGAGAAGAGAAGGATTGCAAGAGAATTGATCTTTTATATCTTGGATTACCAACTTGGTTATTGGTCAAGGTCGGTTCAACAATCTGCAAAATGTTTGGACTTTGTCTAATACTTACTTCTATGTGACTGGATTCTTATGCCTAGCACACATTGACGGTGCAAATCTCATTTAGTCTTTGGTGGTATTCTGGTAGAGTACCTGGAAATTAGGAAGAAATAGCATATTGCAACTTGCACTTGAATTCCAGTTTGAGGAAACTAGTGATATGAGATTAATTTGATCGTGATATTAATGCAATTGTTACCACAGATTAGAACTATGGGCCTTTTCGTTTTAACGAGAGCTATGGACTTGTTTTGGTAATTAAATCACCTCATGTTCTTGGATTAATCTTTCTGTTTCTGGAAATTATCTATGGAACTTGACATGGGAGGATGAACTTGGAGGATTCTTTCATTTTAAATATCTGTCATCAGTTTTCAGGCAGAATTCTTTCTCTTCTGTGTGGATATCCATGCCTGTTTTCTTTGATGTGTTATATAAATTGCAAAATGAACCTTAATTGTATTGAATGTGAATTCTTGTGATTTTTATACAGGATATTGAACTATCAAAGGAGATAAATGAATCATTCAAGCAGTCATCCCAGGCCAGAACAAAGCTTCCATCTGGAATTGAGATGAGCGTTCATGTCTTGACAACCGGGTAAATCTTATTTCATTGTTATTTGAATTAAACCATAAATGCATGATTAATTAATTTCTTGTCAAGGTGTTTTACTTTGTTGGTATTTAATTCTATTTTGGTTGTTGGGCGGTGCAGGTACTGGCCGACATATCCACCCATGGATGTTAGGCTTCCTCATGAACTTAATGTCTATCAGGTTAGCTGTGGTCTTTGGGATGAAATGCCAACTGTTATAGACACCTGTTAAAAAAGTTAATTGTAACAATTTTTGAGTATTTGGTGTAACAGGACATCTTTAAGGAATTCTACTTGAGTAAGTACAGTGGGAGGCGTCTAATGTGGCAAAATTCATTAGGTCATTGTGTCTTGAAAGCTGATTTTCCAAAAGGTAAAAAGGAGCTGGCAGTTTCCTTATTCCAGGTTTGTCTCTTGCTGTCTCAGTGACCATTATTTTGTCACTATGTTCTCTTTTCGAATTCTCTCTAGAAGCAGACAAGTTCTAACATTTTTCTGGGTTTTCTCCATTTTCCCTTTAGACTGTTGTTCTGATGTTGTTCAACGATGCCCAAAAGCTTAGCTTTCAAGACATTAAGGACTCTACTGGCATAGAGGACAAGGAATTGAGAAGGACCTTGCAGTCCCTTGCATGTGGGAAAGTAAGAGTCCTACAAAAGGTATGCTCATTTACCATGCCTTTTGTGCTGGTTAGTTGGTATGATATTTGTTTTCCTCATTTTCTTTATCCCTTTTCTCAATGTGTGCTGCAGTTGCCAAAAGGGAGGGATGTGGAAGATAATGACTCATTCATTTTCAATGATGGATTTACTGCTCCTCTCTATCGTATAAAGGTACATTTATTTGCAATTCCAAGATTCCGGCTGGTAAATACTTTTTTGAAAGATCAAATTGAATTCCTGTCATGCTTATTCCTACGCTGAATTCCCATTGAGAAGATTTTTGATGAATTTGCTTCACTGACGTATTAAGGCATCAAGACTTGACCTTTCCTTTTGCAATGCAGGTAAATGCTATCCAGATGAAAGAGACAGTGGAGGAGAACACAAGCACAACTGAAAGAGTATTTCAAGACCGTCAATATCAGGTTCAGCTTTCACTCCCTTTTTATCCATCCATAAAAAATGTAAAATAAGAGAAGAGAAGGCTATCTCATGTTCAGCTTAATCAAACATACGGATTGTTGCTTGATTTATTGCAGGTTGATGCTGCTATTGTTCGGATAATGAAGACGAGGAAGGTGTTGAGTCACACTCTTCTGATAACTGAACTCTTTCAACAGGTAAGCATATTCTAATATTTTTCATGCTGTATAACAAGTGTATCTCTAGAGAGTTCCGAGTAACATCTGTCAAAAATCGTAGCCAAAAATAAATGAAAGTGGAAGTTGGTTTTCATCAAAGAGTTATAATATGCATTCATGCCAGTAACATCTCTTTTGTACCCTTTGCAATTGATGATCTCCAGACAAAGGGGATAATGTGTTTTTAAGTTACATTTGAACGTACGTACTTGTATTGAGAATAAGTTTCTTTGATTGAACAGCTCAAGTTTCCCATAAAGCCGGCTGATTTGAAGAAAAGGATCGAGTCTCTCATTGACAGGGAGTACCTGGAGCGGGACAAGAACAACCCACAAATATACAATTACTTGGCATAGTTTTCCTTCTTATTTTATTTTATTCTTTTCATCCTTTTGTTTCCTTTGATGATAGATATCTCCTTGTAAATGACGCGGGAGCTGAAATCCCCTGTCAGATCCATGTACAGTATCTTGTAGTATTTATTTTGTTGCCATCGATACTGTAATTGTAAAGCATATTAGCATCTGTTTTCGTACTCTCTTTTTTAACAGACTTGACAGACAATACCAGACTACAGGCACATGCTGCATTTTTGGATGTTTTTGTGGGTTTCACTAGCAAAAAGCACGAGGGTTTCGGCTGCCCGTCGAGAAAACTCGAGCCTGTAATTGAGTTGAGCCCGATAAAGCCCAAGTTTGTAATAGATTTGAGCTCCTGACTGAATTTATAACTGAATAATTAACGTAGTTTTGTTATTAAAAATAAAATATATTTTTTAAAAACATTAATTTAATATAAAATATTTTTAATACTATAATTATATATGTATAATAAATATATAAAAATAATAACTATTAAATGTTTTAAAATTAATCTTTAATGATAATATAATAATATATTATATGACTTAAAGCATTAATACATATATAACTTGCAATTGTATATATGAATTTTGATTTTGTGTAATTTTATATAAAAAAAATTTATTTGATTCAAATTTTTGTAAATTATTAACATAATTATCGATATAATATTATTTTATGTTTATATATTGTATACATAAATATTTTTTCATAATAAAAAATAATGTATTTATTTTTTTAAATGTGTATGATCAAATCAAAATTAGAGTTTCAAGTATACATTTGAATCACAATTAAAATTTCACGTGTATAATTGCATCAAATTAAAGTTCATGTATACAATTGCATATTAAATTAAAATTCATGTATAATTTTAAGATTTATCCCTTAAATTTGTAATAATATTTTATGATTGCAAGTTATAATTATAATCATGTATGCAATGTAATATATAAACATAAAATTATGTTATATCAATAATTATGTTAATAATTTACAAGAATTGGATCAAATCAAAATTTTTTATATAAAATTGCACAAAATCAAAGTTCATGTATACAATTGCACATTAAATTATAGTTCATGTATAATTTGGTATTTATCCTAAAATTTAACATCTTAATAAAATATTGTTTTTATTAAATTAGATGTTGAACAAGGCTTTAACTTTTACAAATTGTATTTGAGTATTGAGTTTAATTTCTTTTTACATACAATAAACGCTTTAGTTATTTTATATAAAATAAATTTGTTAAATATATATAATTTATGTTTTTTTATAAGGCATATTTGAAGTGCGTTGTCATCGTATAAAAATAAAATGAATTATTACATTTAAAATTAAAATATTTATAATTTATAAAATTTAAAATTGTTTGAATCGTTAGAACTCACCTGCCTTGATCCGAGTTTGAATTCGAAAAAATCCAAATCTAAAAAGATCTGAACTTGAAAATATCTAAATTTGAAAAAAGTTCGAGTTTAAAATAAATTCAATTCAAATCCTAAATAAGCCGTGACCCTACCAGGTGGCGGAGCCATATAGAGTGTTTTGAGGTCAATTGACCTCACAAAAAAGAAAAAAGAAAAAATTCCTTTATAATTTTTTTAAAATTATATAATTGGTGTATTGACTTGCAAAATATTTAAAAATTGTTTCATAAAAATTTGACTTCGCAAAAAAATTGAAAAGGTCCGGTCAAAATCTTTGGAAAATAATTATTTTGTAACACCGATTACTTCCTATAAAAATAAATGGTTATCTCCCTACCCACTAAAACCTTACAGTTTTTAATGTTTTTATTTTCTTGCAACACTCGAATTTTTTTCTCAATTTTTTTGTTCTCAGACTTTCAATATAGATGTTGAATCTTTCAATACTTTTTCATATGGACCTGCCTAATTTGATAATAACTCTTATTTTTTTAAGTTTTATTGATTAATTTTTAGAAAATTAGGATTGTAACTTTTTTTGTGATAGATTAAAAAATTTATGTAGGATTTAGTTTTTTTATTTATTGAATGATTTTGGGATATTAATTTTATATAAAATTATTAATATCGTGATTAAATAATAAATTTTAAAGGTTGATTAATATAAATCATTGAAGAAATTAGGTTTGATTGGATTTATAATCTTGGATTTCTTAAACATTGATTAAAAATTTAATACTTCTTTTAAAAATTATTGTTGCAAGTGTGATTATTATGAATATTGTATTTGAAAAAAAATGATATATTACATTCGCACGATATCAAAAAGGCTTTTAAAACACTTTAATGTGTATAAAAATTAAATTTATTTGTGAAAATATTTTAATAAAAAGTCCACTAATAAAATAGAGAAATGAAACAACGAAAAATTATTATAAATTAAATTAATTATATAACTTTTATAAATATTTTAATTTATAAAAAATTGACCCACCGCTCCCAGGCCTAGCATTAGTTTCTTGAAGAAGAAATATGGTGAGCTCTGAGGTGGTGGCTATTTTGATACAATAACAGCAGGAAGACATCTGAAAATCTGAGAAAACAGTAACAATTTAATCGATTTTCAGATTAGTAAGAAACAAGAGAAGAACAAGGCATCCATGGATGTTAATGTAATAGTGTCAGAAGCTAAGCAAAAGGAACCTGAGAAGCTGAGGGCACCAATAACATGCCATTGAACACCAAAGCTCCGCTTACTGTCGGAGCCGCCTGGCTGGAGATATAGCTCACAGCAGCCCACTACATATATTCCGTTATCGCATGCCCTGACAGCGAAAGGTTTGGATATCTGCTTCGGTAATGGGGCACCTTCTATTGGAATCATTGTCTGGATTATAGACCTTAAAGCTTCATTTTTCCAAGCTCAGAAAACCACAAATGAGTGCCCGCAGACCGCCACACTTGAACCACTCCACCCTTCTCTCAATCCCACAGCCACTTTCCCAATTGTTACTTCTTGCAGATATTCATCTTATTCATTGAGAGAAGGTGGCTGTGGGGGACTTAAATTCTTTTATAATGTTTTGGAACTTATGGAAATTGTAACACCTTTTTATCCCAAATGTAACACCCCTCGCACGACTCGATTATTGGGTTCAAGTTATGAAATGTTACATTTGTTGTCGAAGCAACAACAGTCAAATATATAGTAAGTAATTAATCAATCACTCATGCGATTAAACATCATTCACGTTTAGTTTACGTTAAACAATCATTTTTTGGTTTTATACGAGCTTATGAAAGCTGTTTTATCAACCCGAGCATGAAATAAGACCATGGATCAATGTTGTGATTTCAATAGGTTCTCATCACGATGTAACCATCACAGTATGTCATGTTGCAACATCAAAAGTATGAGGTCACGACGTGACTCTCGTTTTTGGCAAAATGCACATTTTGATACTTATTTCATAACTCTTAACCACAACCATTCAATATAATCACTAAGTATCAACTTCTCTTGATTCAAAACATACCCAAAACATGCCAAACAAGCTCAAAAATCCATGTTCAACTTTTTATCAAGACATTCCCCACTTAATCATCAATTAAACTTGAACATTTCAATGTGTTTAGAACATAACATCCAAACCATTCAAATACTAATCTTCACCTAAGACATACCACATTGAAAACATGCCATTCCACATGTCATACGTATAGTTATAGATCATCACATCTTTTAGCCTAAAAATACACATATGTCCAATAACATGTATGAATCAAAACATCAAATTAACATATTATATGTAATGGTTAAGTTAATTTGTCAAATATTAAACACATTCACATACTAAGATACACACTGACTCGACGTTAAATGTAGTAGTTATTTCGATTTATTTCTGCACTTAAAGAATTTGTTTTCTAACCAATTTAATATTTATTATTACATTTTTGGTATTTAGTAGTTACGATTAAAAGTTAATAAAAACAAGTGTTTTTAACACATTTTTAGTGTCGATGATTTATTAAGCCGACACAAACTTTAGGTAAACTTAATTTGTGTATTTAAGTGTGCAGAAAATTCAATTTTAGGCCCAATTGACCCAAAAACTTGGGACAAGTGATACACAAACTTTCCAAATCATGAAATCACGACAAAAACGTCCAAAGAAAAAAAAAAAAAAACAGTTATGGCACCCAAGTGATTAGTGTTAAAATATCTTGTTGTTCAGCTGTTTTACTTAAAAAAAAAATTCATGATACCCAAGTGATCAAATAATATTTTTTAAATATTTATTTTGAAACCTTCAAAACCAAATATTTACTTTGAATAAAAGTAATAACTTTGAAGTAAAGAATTATATTGAAAATGCGAGAAGTTGTAATTACACACGTGGGTAGTTCATTTAGAAAAAAAAAAAACATGCTACGGTTATATTTAAGTAATGAAATTATAGAAAAGTAGATAATATATTAAAAATAATAAATTAAAAAAATAAAAACTATTAAAAAAAACTAAAGGTACATAAATACTTTTAACTTTTTTTCATGATATAAAGTCTATTTTTAATCATAATCCTCCCAAACTCTTAGATCTAAAGAAAGTGTTTGATCATCATAGACGAATTCAGGGGAGTCGGTAGGGGTCCGATCCTCCCTAAAATAGAAAATTATTATTTAAGTCCTTTAAAAATTTTTAAAATTTTATATTAGTAAAAATAAAATTACATTTTGACCGTTTAAAATTATAAAAATTTGATTTAATCCTTTAAAAATTATAAAGATATAGACTATTAAAAATTAAAATTTAATTTCGACACTCCTAAAATTTTTTTTGACTTCGCCCTTGTTGACCATATTTAAATTCATGTTCTTCTGATTATTGTAATAACAACAATACTAATTGAATTACGACTTAAACAACATTAATATTCAAACTTTAAATTTATAGATAGTAGTACTCTAGTGTGTAATTAAATAATTTAAATATAAGGAATTCCTAAACACCTCACAATTACATGACCAAAAATAAGCTGCGGAGTCATGAAAAGTAATCCCACAAGTGAGGTGTGACACCAAAATTCAATCACTCTCATTATAAATGGTATAGATATTTAACGACTCAAATTTTCGATAAGGATTTTTTACTATATTTAAAATTCAACGTATATTATCAAATTAAAATTAAACAAAACATGTAATATGGTGGACATGTAAAACAAATATAAATTGTAATAAAGATTATGAAAGCATACAAATAAAATATTGTTTTACGCTTATACCCCATCCATCTATTCATACATATACACACAGGGTTCATGATAAGGATATATATTATATATTGTATGGAGGAAATAGTTTTGAAATTGTTGGGGTTGACTCCTTTGAAAGAAATACTTAAAGTGTTATTTGTTGAGAGTCAATAGATTCCCTTACGGATCGATATGGTCTTCAATCAAGGTTTTGTCTCTCAACTTTGATAAAAATTTAAGTGCATGAGATAGTTGGTTCAACATATATAATGGGAGTGTCTTGTCAGGCAGCTGTGAGAAATTATACTGTCATTTGAGTTAACCTCATCAAAATTGGGAGACAAAATTTCTATGAAAGATAATATCATTCTACTAAAAAATCTGTCAACTATCAACGAATAACACTTGAAAAATTTCTCTCAAAAGAATACACTAATTTTTAATTAATGCTTCTATATATTTCCACTGCATGCACTAACTATACATTTTCATTTAAGTTAAAAAATTTGAATATTCAAATATTTGATATACTGTTTAATATAGCAAATTAACCATGAATTTATGTATTGTAATGGAATCGTTTTCAGAAGAAGAAAAAACCCTAATATTCTTTCATTTTGAAACTGAAACAAAATGACCAACTTTATTCCTTCAAACTTTATGAATAAACAAAATGAAAATGGTGATTATGGCACTAAGTATATATAATTAATCCAAAGTGGCAAAGGAATTCCTGCTATGATTGTGAAGTCCATGTGACAACGGTTAAAATAACGACAATAACAAACTTCTGGATGAATGATTAAATCAGCAAAGCAGAAAGCAATAAATTGAGCCAACAATATCATACGAACAATCGTTTGAGTGCTAACCATGTGAAACTCTAACACCTGCCTCCTTTATCAAAAACATTACCTATTTTAATTAAGCTTTCATGGATTATGGGTAATCCACCCCCAATAATATTATATAAAGGCTCTGCCTTATCTAGGTTAGTGCTCTAACAATACCCAACAATCAAAAGCAAAGCATCTTTCCCTTTCTTAACATAAAGTTGGAAGCATTGTCTTTGCTTTTCTCTTGATATTTTTTTCCCTCTCAGAGGACATGCCATGTTTTTCATCAAATAATACATACATATATATATATATATATATATAAGTCTCATGGAGTTCTGTATTAAGAGTTAGATTGTATTTTGTCTTCTCTATTAAATGAAGATCTTATATGTTAAATCAAAGAGCAAATTGGTCATTTCTATTAAAAATTTCATCCATTTGTACTGTTAAAAACTGGTGTGATTGACGGAATAACTAGATAGAATGACGCATGATATTGTTGGAACATTTTCAAAATATATAGTGTTCTAGTAGTTACAAGTCACCAAAAGTTATGTCACTTAATTAATAATAAAGGGTCAGAATTATTCAAATAGATATCTATTGAATAATTATGCTTATTGCTAAAGATATGACTATCCATTTGGATAGTTATATCACTATGAAGAAACATGAGTCCTCTTATAGATAAGAGTGAATTTTCATTTGCAGAACATACCAGGAAACACATAAAAAGTTTCTTTATATTATCTTATCATTTTTTATATTTCTAGATTGTTCTATAAAAATTTATTGCGGAAATTTTTATAAAAATTGATATTTTTGTTATGCTCCGCTCAATGCTCAGTGGATTGTTTCTGTCAATGCAAAATGTCGACAATCATTGGGCTTCATTATATCCTAAAAGTTTATTTGCGAGTAAATCTTTTGCACACCATAATATAGGTGGAGGCGAATTGAACCTTAAAACCTTCGTTAATTTCTCATAAATTTATTTTATCCTCAAACTCCAACAGACATACCATGTGTACTTCATGCTGATATATGATGATCAATTTTAACAGTAAAAATAAATATATTTTTAATAGAATAATCAAATTACTCTTTAACAAAAACTAATTTGTTTATTTTTAGTAAAATAAATGGTAATATAAACATAATAGTTTCACTATATTATAAATCAAAATTTACTCTCCAAAGTATGGATGAGTGATGTAAAAAGATAAACAAGTGAAAATCAGAAGGCATGATTGAGTGGTCAAAGTGTCATATCAAGAGATGTACCCCCATGTTAATTAGGAGGCCACTTGGTGCGTTTGTCAGTGTCCCTAGCCAATAAGATAGGGTAGTGAAATGTGTCACATCGTTTCTCTACAAGTTGGTTGCATTGCATGAACTTGCACCAATATCAAGATAAACTTTGCTACAAAAAGCAATTCCAAGCGATGAAGCATGTTACCATATTCGTATATTTTGATGGTAATTCACAAGTTAGTTGAACTTGGTCGACGATGCCACCCAATTTAAAGCAACCTGTCATTGCGCCTAATTACTTATGGGAAGCCGACCCCATTCGCCAATTTCCGCCTCCTTCGCTCATTTAACAGCTAATAATTATGGACTAGGTTTTGGACCCTCACTGCAACTTGCGGGATTTGACATCAGACTACTTCAACTAAAATGTTGTACAATGAAAAAGAAAAAAGAATTCATGTCTTTTTTCTTGGTTTGCTGTTAGATCCCATGTTTCATACATTTCCTTCGTATGTATTATTGAGATCTAAAGGTTAGATTCCTTTGCGAAGATTACAGCGCCTATTTGCGCCGCTCTCTATTATAGATAAATGGCTATAGTTGTGTCTTTTTCTCCTTCAAAATTAAAATAATTATATTATTTAGTATAATATTTATTATTACCGATCCACAATCTGAATGGACTTGGGTTTGATCCTTTACGGTTCACACGTTACTTCATAGACAAACCCTCATCATATAAATGTGTGTTAAGTCTAGAGTAGGATACGTGTCAGCATGCATGGAATCTACTTACGATGCCACGTTCACAAACAATAATCATATCATACAAATACACAATTCACTCACCTAAAGGATACACATAAACACTCAACATTATTCATTATCATACATAGTATTCATTCAAATTAAAATTAAACTGAACATAATTAATTAAAAAAGGGGATCGGATATTCAGGAAAAATGCAGTAATGAGGAAATATTTGCTACTTATATATTAAGAAGATTGAGATGTATTAATATAAAAAAAATATGGTTCTGAAAAGGAAAAAGAAAAGGATAGAGTGCAACAAAAAAGAGCATCTCTGTCTGCCTAATTTATTTTTCGAATGAGATGATAACTTAGAATTCATTTGAATCATCCATGACATTAGGCAACCAAGAAACCAACAAAGTATTATATATATATATATATTAATCAGATTTTGATTTTAAAGCATATATTAGAAGGAGAGGGTAATTCATGTAACTTGATTATTGCAAAGGAACTAAAAAGCTCCGTCTTGGAATTCCATGTGGTGGTCTGATGGTTAGGGTGTTCACCGTCCCATGTGCGGTTTAGATTCGAGTCGCACTAATCACGTTTGCTATTCGGGCTTTACATTATTATTGTAATTCACCAAAAAAAAGAGCTCCGTCATGAACTGATGAAAGAGATGAGAGAGAGAGAAGGCAGGTGAGGGCAGATCTCTTTTAATTAGTTTAAGAAGGATAAAATCTTCATGTAAGAGATTTGCTATCAAAACATGACAATCTGACCGGAAGTGCAATTGTTGTATTATGATTAACTCACCTAACTTTGGCTTTGCTTTAATTTTTATTTTTTTTAAAGCAAATAAAAAGAAACTTTTAGAATATGTACTTACAAAGATCGATGGATGAAACAAAACCAATCTTCTTCTCTACTTTCTCTATTGTGGCTTATTTTTTATACATATATAGAAAAATATGAAAAAGATCTCCATTTGAAACCATCATTTTCATCATTCTTTTTCTTCAATCTCCATAGTCTTCCATAATATCTGAAATTGATTTTGTTTTCGGATCGTATTGAAAACCCAAAATAAGATTCACTCTAAACTGCATACGGATATAGTAGCTGCCATTATCCGTCTCCAATCTACACCATTATTCCCAAAACAGGCATCACATTATATGCCAGTATCTTTCGGCTTCAGTGCTGCTATTATGGCACAGATTTTGTTTACAGAACCGAGATAAGATTATAAAATTTGGGGTAAATTAAATTATTAATTATAATTTTTTATTTAATCAAAAATTAAAGAAAAAGACTAAATTAAGAATATGCATGCTAGGAAAGTATAACAAATATATAATTAACTTCTGAGAATTGATATATATGTTAGTTGAAGGATTTTTATAGATGGAAAAGTGCTTGATGTGGGCCCTCTTTTCATGATGGTTTTCTTGTGAAACCCAATCCTAGGCTCGATTTTAGGGTGTGTGATGGTTTTGATTCATATAGAATTGGTGAGTTTGGAAAGTTGAGATAATTAAAGCAGATTGGACTTGATATGATGACTATGTTTGATGGAGTTGCGATGATGGTATTATGGTGCTTGTTACAATAAAAATCGGTGTCGTTTGATTAACCAACGTCATTCTTTTTTTCTCTTAATGATGACTCGTCGATTAGTTAAGCGGTATCAATTTTTATTATAGTAAACGGATCATTTTAATATATAATTTTTCTTTTAAATTATTTTTGTAATTAATTAATATTTTTTAGTTATTTATATAAAAAATTATGTTATGATGTTATAAGCTAAGCACTTAACTATAACATAGGCTCTATTCCTAGAGGATAGGAATGCTAGTATAGGGGTGTAAATATTGCTTTTAAAGGATGGAGAGATAATGAAACAATGAAACCCGTAAAGTTTAATGTTTGGTTATCGTGTTAGTCATTCAATTTAAAATTAATTGATAAATAAGTAAAAATTACAATTTAATAGAAAGAATAATATTTGATGCAATATTGATATACGAATTTCATGCACAATCAATAAATAATAATATGAAATATTATCATTAAATAAAATAAAAAACTAGAGGACTTATATATAAATATTACTAATTTTATTTAAACATTATTAACACTAATTAATTATAAAAAATAAAAATAAACATTAATAATTATTGAATTTAGGGTTTAGAGTGAGTTTATGGTTTTAAGACTTTGAGTTTAGAGTTTAAGGTGTCTTGTTTAAGGTTTTAGTATATATGTAATTAATTAATAGTTAATTATTGAACTCAACGAGTAGCTCCAGTGGTAAAGAGGGTGTTGTTCATTCTAAGATATTCGGGTTCGAATATTTGTGTATGCGTTGTCAAAAAATTAAGAAAATATTAACAGATACTACCATGTAATTATATCAATATATTTTTAAAAAAAATTAATGAGGAAAAACAAGTAAAAGCCGACCCGATTTAAATATGGAAACCAAATAAAAGCAGTTTAAGAGAGTAGAATAGTCTATTTGTGAAGATGGAAATTTTCTGGGTTGAAAACCAAGGGAGAGATAAAAGCAACGTCGGTGGAGTGCTCAGTCGATGAAGAGGGTTGAACGCGGAGTTAGACTTCTTTTATTTAAATGAAAAATAGTAAAAAGAGTAATTCGATTTTTTTATTAAAATTCTTTTTATTTTTATTGTCAAATTTTATGTGTATATATCAGTACGAGGAACACGTAATAAATAACATATTATTATTTAATTATTTTATTAATTACATTAATTTTTAATAATATAAATTGATTATAAAAATTATTTTTTTGAAATGAAAAAACTCAATCTAAGGCTCCTATTTTTACCGGGAGATGGGTTGTTGTCAACAATGGACTGACATGACTTGATTCTTTTACTCATTGCAAAGCAAAACATCCTGCCTTCCACTCTCAGTGGTCCCTAATTTTGGGACCATCCAATTCCCAACTCTCTTTTGTCAAGCAAATTTCTTGGGGATGCTTTTTGGTTTGAGATTGAGACCCTCCTCCGTAACTTAGGATTAGTTTAGATGGATAATATATTTCATTCGATTAATATAAAAATAATGATGATAATTAAATTAAATATTACAATAATATTATAATATAAGTAGAAAGTAAAATAAATATATTGTATCATACTATCCATTCAAATTTACACTTACTATTACTTTTTATTAAGATGTATAAAAATTAACAGTCACCAACTGCTCATTGCACGGTTCCACCACGTCATCCTTAGATGTTTGAGGTGGACTTCCCTTACAATCAATTCCCACTCCCTCGGTTGAGAATAGATTGTATGAAACAGAGATATTATTCATTTTCAATAATTTTATGACACATCAACAATTTCATCTTAAATTTCAAGATTTTAATTTTAATTTGATTTTTTTCAAGATGAAAATGTTGAAATTAAGAATGAAAATACTGATGTGGCATAAAATTATTAGAAAAGAGACACAAATGACGTGGTGTCACTGTTTCATTCAATCCTTTTCCCCTCGGTTTAGTCAACCCCCTACCTCCAACTCTATTTATACTCTCCCCCCATTATCTCTTCTTTTCCCCAAAGGCCTCGCTTTCTCTCCATCAGAACCCCCAACAAACAAGCACAAAGCTGAAGAAACTCCCTCCCTCAAAACCACCATAAACACAAGCAGCAGCCAAAAATCTTCCCTCGTAAAACCAAAAATGGCTACTTCCACGGGTAATTGGGCTAAAACCCCGATTTCCCACCCTCTTTCCTCAAACTCATCACTAGGTTTCGGCTTCTCTCACACATCCATCTCCTGGAAGAAACGGCATCCCTACAGGAGAATCAGCAACACTATTTGCTCAGCTTTACACTCTCCTTCGGTTCTTCATTTCCCCAAACAACCATACCAAACCCCCTTACTTCCCTCACAGTTACATGACACCTCTGTAAATTCAAAACCCAAACAACAGCCACAGTGGAACCTCCTCCAAAGAGCTGCATCAATGGCCCTTGACATGGCTGAAAACGCCTTGCTCTCACGCGACCTTCACCACCCACTTCCTAAAACCGCTGACCCACGTGTGCAAATCTCAGGAAACTTTGCTCCAGTCCCCGAACAGCCCGCCAAGCAATCTCTTCCCGTCGCCGGCGCCATCCCTTCTTACATCAACGGCGTTTACCTCCGCAACGGTGCCAACCCTTTATTCGAGCCTGTCGCTGGCCATCACTTGTTCGACGGTGACGGCATGATACATGCTGTTTCCATTGATAATGGAAACGCTAGCTACGCTTGTCGGTTTACCGAAACGCAAAGACTTCGACAGGAAAAAGAACTAGGCCGCCCTATTTTCCCTAAAGCAATCGGTGAACTACATGGTCACTCAGGGATTGCTAGGCTTTTACTGTTTTATGCGAGGGGCCTTTTCGGCCTCGTTGATCACAAGCAAGGCACTGGTGTAGCTAATGCTGGCGTAGTCTATTTCAATAACCGGCTTCTTGCTATGTCCGAAGATGATATTCCTTACCACGTGCGGGTCACTTCCTCGGGTGACTTGGAAACAGTTGGGAGATACAACTTTAATGATCAACTTAAATCCACAATGATTGCACATCCCAAAATCGACCCTTTTTCCAAGGAACTCTTTGCTTTGAGTTACGACGTTGTCCAAATGCCCTACTTGAAGTATTTCAAGTTTTCACCTGACGGTACTAAATCCCCCGATGTTGAGATTCCTCTGCTGGTGCCGACCATGATGCATGATTTTGCCATCACTGAGAACTTTGTAGTGATACCTGATCAGCAAGTGGTGTTCAAGCTACAAGAAATGATAACCGGAGGTTCTCCTGTGATTTACGACAAGAACAAAAGGTCTCGGTTCGGGATTCTTTCAAAGAATGCAAGTGATTCTAATGATATCATATGGGTGGAATCTCCTGACACTTTCTGTTTTCATCTATGGAACGCTTGGGAAGAGCCTGAATCGAATGAAGTAGTGGTGATCGGGTCCTGCATGACGCCTCCCGACTCCATTTTCAACGAATCCGACGAGAATTTAAAGAGCGTACTCTCCGAAATCAGGCTAAACTTAAAGACAGGCGAGTCCACGTGCCGCCCAATAATTTCAGAATCCGAGCAAGTGAACTTAGAAGCTGGGATGGTGAACAAGAACCGGCTCGGAAGGAAGACAAGGTACGCTTATCTCGCCATTGCTGAACCATGGCCGAAAGTGTCGGGATTTGCCAAGGTAGATCTTTTCACCGGGGAGGTAAAAAAGCACATCTACGGTGACAAAAGATATGGTGGGGAACCCTTTTTCCTGCCTCGAGACGACAACCCAGAATCAGTTGAAGATGATGGATACATTCTTTCTTATGTTCACGATGAGAAGACATGGAAATCAGAACTCCAGATTGTGAACGCCATGAATTTACAGTTGGAATCTTCAATTAAATTACCTTCAAGAGTCCCATACGGCTTTCATGGAACTTTCATTGACGCTAAGGCCCTGGTCAATCAAGCTTGATTAGACATAAGTTTAAAATTAAGAAATATTGCCCTACGAGGAGATTTTTACCAGAGGGATGATTCACAGCACAGATCCCCGGATTCTCCTGCAACTTTTTATCTTTTTGGGTTATATATATAGGTTCTTTTTTCTGCCTTTGTTTGATATAGGTTTGAAGGAGCCAGCTTGAAGCTTTTTTAGCCTTGTAGCTAGAAAATTTGAGCTCAGCTGGTTTCTGTTTGTTTCTTGTCGTTTCGCTTTTACATTTGTATAAAACAAAATGTTTACAGTTTTACAATTATTTATTTAGGATTTTTTACAATAATAATATAAAAAAATTTAAATACCAAAATAATACACTCTCCCATTATTTACCAAAATGATACATTTGGGGTAGTGGTGACTCCTAGATAGGCGGCACCACTTTAAAATTCTGACAATTTTTTCTATTTAATAAAACATTGAGGGATTTGAGATGAATTTTTTCATTTTTTATTAGCAGTTGAAAAAGTGTCAAAGGGTGTCGCTGACAGTGTGGAGACACCAAATTTTAAAATTTGGTTAATTTTCTTTTTAGCCCTTCTTATTTACTATTTTTTTATTTTCCTTCATCACAAAAAATAGAGAGATCCATTACCAATTAGTGCAAAAAAATTTCTATTAAAAAATATTTTTGTAAAAAATTCAATTCCAACCGGAAATGCGGTTAATCCAAAAAATTAAAAAAACATTAACATTTAAATTATTTAGGTATATATAATTACTTTGTGTATAATATTAAAAAACTCTAAAATAATGTATTAAATAATTACTCGAAAATAATTCTCCTTTTTTTATTTTTTTACGAATCCATGCTAACTTTTAATTTATTTGAAAATAAATATGCATTTTCAGGTTTGAGTTTTTTTTTTTTTTTTGAATTATTTCAGGTTTAATCTCGATTTAGTTCGGTTTGGATTTTTTATATACAAGGTAATTATATAGACCTAAATAATTTAAATGTTAATATTTTTTGAATTTTTTGGATTAACCACATTTCCGGTTGGAATTGAATTTTTTACAAAAATATTTTTTGATAGAAATTTTTTTGGACTAAATGGTAATAGATCTCTCCATTTTTTTTGTGTTGAATGAGAATAAAAAATAATAAATAAGAAGAACTTAAAAAGTAATTAACCAAATTTTAAAATTTGGTGCTACCACCCTGTCAGGCGCATCCTTTGACACTTTTTCAACTGCCACTAAAAAATGAAAAAATTACATTTCAAGTCCTTAAATATTTTATTAAATAAAAAAATTTGTCAGAATTTTAAAGTGCTGCCTATCTAGAAGGTATCATTCCTTAAATATACTATTTTGGTAAATAATAGAAGAAGTGTATTATTTTGATATTTAAATTTTTTTATATATTATTATTGTAAAAAACCCTATTAATTTACAATGTTAACAGAATTTGCTTGTTTCGGCTGTTCCAATTAATTACTGTTTATGGCGTCTATTTTTTAAAAAAAAATCCTAGGTTGACACTTGGATAATGTTGGCTACGAGACAATTTTTTTTCATTTGTCAGTCAAATATTAAATTTTTTAATTTCATTCTGTCATTCTAATGAATTTAATTTACAATATTCAAATGTCGAAAGAATCTTCATATTTATTAAGATTACGTGTTAATTTAAATTTTTTCATATGTGTTTCACCTGAGCAAGTATCAGTCATGTTTTTAATTTTTTTTTTTTTTAGTTTTAAAGTTGTATTATTGGTTAAATCATCTTAAAATATATGAAAAGTTAACGTATGTTAATTTTGCTGACATGATATTCACGTGATAGTTTATGTCAATAATTAATTAATTTTTTAAATTAAAAATTTTAAAAATATATGTTATAATTTTTAGTTTTTAAAAAAATTTGAATTTTTTTAAATTTAAAAAAATAATTGTTGACATGACATCCACATGATGTTATATCAACAAAGTTAATAAATGTTAACTTTTTCATTCATTTTGGGGTGATTTGACAAACAACGCAAGTTTAAAGGCTTAAAAAGGTAAAAAAAAATTAAATGAATGGTTAAAATAATTTTTTTGTAAACTTAGAGGGTCAAATAAGTCATTGTGCCTAAATATATTTATAAAAAGAATAAGATAATCAAAATCATGTAAAATACGAGTAGGTTTGTTGACATAGAGTACAACAAAGTAGGTTGTGGTGATTTGGAGGAGGACGGTTCACCTAAACAGGTAGAGAGCCAGAGAAAGACAAGAGAATAGGTAGAAGGCTACGAGAGCTTGAGGAAGCTAGGTTGCGGACGAAAAATACTCATGGAATGCTTAAGGGAGGAAGGATCCCTTTCTCATCGTTTGAAGGATATTTATAGGAGAGATCTTCTTGTTAGCTTATATGATACGACAAGGTGGTTATCATCATCATCATGGAGTATGTGAAGGACATGCACAGTGGAGCCCATTTTGTTATTCCTCCGGGTAATATGAGGTTGTTATATGATAATGCTTAAAAGTAACATACTTTTGGATATTAATTATATATATTTTGTGAGTATGATCGTACTAATTTGGGCTATTTGTGATTCTTTTATCTTGTAGGGACTAAATTGAAGACAAAGGATAAATTGGGATAAAAAAGCGTGATTTTAGAAGGGAAAATGTGAAAGTGTGAAAGAGTGAAAGACTTGAGAAGCGTGATTTAGGATTATTATTATGATATTATTTATATTTAATTTATATTTATCTTTTAAGCTTTATTTTATTTAGAGTTTAAATTGGATCCAACTAGAAAATTGTTAATGTTTAAATTTAATTCTAATTATTTTTTAGAGTTTAGATTGGATTCAATTAGGGATTTCTATGTACTATAAATAGGGGATGGAGTGATATGAATTTCTCACTTCCCATTCACTCTAAAATCCTCCATTTCCCAAAAACCCTAGTCATTTTATAAAAAGTTCTACTTTCCATTATCTTGTGTTTTTTCCCAAAAGTATGAGCAACTAAAAACCCTTCTAGCCGAAAATTATCAACATTCCTCCAAAAGGTTTATGAGGCATAGAACCCGCGCTTAACCCTTCTCGACCGAATATTCATCAAATCTCTGTATTACGGGATCAACGTTTCCGTCCAAAATCCCTTCAAAAGTAATCTTTCCATTTCACGTGAAGCCGATCACTTTGTGTGTTTTGAGAAGGTTCCACGGTCGGTTCGCTAACTTACTACGTCAGAGGTTACCGAGCCAAAGGATAAAATGGCGTGGCATTCGTCATTTGGAAGAGATGATCTAGTGCAAGATGGTCCCATTGGAGCGACGATTGACTAGAGTCAGGTTCCTCTAAAATCAAAGTTATAATTGGAGCTGGTGGTCGTAGGCGTCCTCTTCCACTATAATTGGCTTATTCGGGCACGAGAAGAACCATCTAAAGTCTATGATTTAACCGAGGAGGAATCAAGATAACTGGAGACTAGATATCTCGATATTGATAAAACTTTTCTTTCTTTGACTGTTTATTTTTATGCAATTTATATTATTTTGACACCTCAATCTCTTATTTCTTTTAATTATGTTTTTTATTTTCTCCAGGTTCGACACTTTTTTTGGGCAAGATTTCGCCTAGGATCTCGACATACAAGATTCTTTACAACACTTCAGTCCGTGAGGATTTGACCTTATTTCCTCTTATTATTATTTTTGATATTTTTAGGAACAGGTTATATTTGGTGCTCCCGACGGCATACCAAATTTTGGCGCCGTCGGACATCTTGTTAGGGCGACCTTTTCTTAGTACCGCAAGTACTAAGATTGACGTGCGTAACGAAACTCTTATGATGGAGTTTGACGGGAAGATCATGAAGTTCAATGTTTACGACGCCATCAGTCATTCTAGTGAAATCTTAAACGTAAATCGTGTCTACATAATTGAAACTGTAGTAGTAGAAACTTTTGAGTCACTTCATGAAAGTGAACTTGAAACACTGATCGATGATAATTTCGATTCAGAACCTATTTGCGAATTTGTTGATAAATTATTACCCGTTATGGACACTAAACTTTTACCTTATGTTATGTCGGCACCAAATTTCCAAGCCCATATGATCAAAAAAATTCAGCTAAAACAACTTCAATACTAGTTCGGGCATCAAACTAGCGACGTTAAACAAACGCTTATTAGGAGGCAACCCAATTTTATTTTTATTTTTAATTTTAGTTTTAGTTTTTTTTTTTGCATGTTAATAAATTCCTTTTGTCCAAGAAAATCGAGGAATAAATTTACGGGAGAATGACAGTAACAAAAACGACATAGGGAGTATTTTAAACCCTTTTTCTTTTCATATTTTTTTTACATTGAGGGCAATGCGTTTTAAGTAGGGGGAGACATTCTTCATTATTTTTGTTGTTTTTATCTGTTGTTTGAGCTACTATGTGTTTACTGTCGTTGTTGCTGCTGTTTTTTGCCTGTTTTTCCCACATTTTTTTAAGTATATCCTGTCTCTTTTCATGCCCAAGATTTTGCCCACGGCCCACTATTTCACTCATGAGTATACTTCTTATCTACTGAGTTAATTTTGATTTTGCTATGGTTGATTTCGTCTCCACTGTTTTACTTTTATCAGGCAAACATAATTCGGATGCATGTTAAATTTATTTTTCGTGATTGTTAGTTAGTTGTCAAAACTTATTTTTGAAACTTTATTATTTTTCCTAGTCCTCCTAAATTAAAAAATTCTCTGTCCAAAAAAAATGAAAAAAAAACTTTAATGATTTCGCGGTTATAAGCACAGCTTAAAATGTGGGTAACTGAGTAACCGGGGTAGGGTGCTTAGGTTGTCATCCTACTTCGCGTAAAAAGGTTGTGTGACGTGTTAGGTAAATCTCCGCTAACCGGAATTATGGAATAATAAATTAAGAGTGTGTTGGACCGAGTAACCGAAATGGAGTGCTTAGGTTGTCATTTCATTTCATGTCAAAAGAGCTAATACATTTTTAAGGAAAAAATGACTGGGAGTATGTTCGGCTGAGTAACCGGGATGGAGTGCTTGATTGTTATTTCATTTCGCATAAAAAGGACTAATATATTCTTAAGAAAAAAGAAAAAAAAAAGAAAATCGACAAAATAAAAGGAAGATAACTAAATTTGGGGACTAAGGGTGAACAAATTGGTGTCTTGGTAAGTTTAGTATATTACCTAACTTTCATGAAATAATTCAAAGACGATTTAATTTTTGTGTGTTTAAATTGGAGTACTTTTTCCATTTTACTTACAGCAAGCTAAATGTTTTCTTTATTTTTATATGCATTATGCTTAATTGTTTGTAAAACTTTGGACTGTTATTTCTTTCCATGGAAAAATTTAAATTACTTAATGGATTGAAAATCATACTTGAGGGCAAGCATGGGCTAAGTATGGAGAAATATGATAATGCTTAAAAGTAACATATTTTTGGATATTAACTATATATATTTTGTGAGCATGATCCTACTAATTTGGGCTATTTGTGATTCTTTTATCTTGTAGGGACAAAATTGAAGACAAATGATAAATTGAGGCAAAAAAAGTGTGAATTTTTGTTGGACGTGAAGACTTTATTTTATTTTATTTTAAACTCTATTTTTTAGGATTATTATTAGGATATTATTTATATTTAATCTATATTTACCTTTTAAGTTTTATCATGTTTAGTGTTTAAATTGGATCCAATTAAGAAATTAATGTTTAGATTTAATTCTAATTATCTTTTAGAATTTAGATTTGATTCAATTAGGGATTTATATATACTATAAATAGGGGATGGAGTGATATGAATCTCTCACTTCCCACTCACTGTAAAATCATCCATCTCCCAAAAACCCTAGTCATTTTATAAAAAGTTCTATTTTTCATTATTTTGTATTTTCTCCCAAAAGCATGAGCAACTAAAAACCCTTTTAGCTGAATGTTATCAACATTCCTCCAAAAGGTTCGTGAGGCTTAGAACCCACGCTTAACTCTTCTCGATCGAGTATTCATCAATTCTCTGTATTACGGGATCGACGCTTTTGTCCAAAATCTCTTCAAAAGTAATCTTTTCACTCCACGTGAAGCCGACCACTTTGTGTGTTTTGAGAAGGTTGCACGGTTGGTTCGCTAACTTACTGCGTTAGAGGTTGTCGAGTCAAAGAGACAAAATGGCGTGACATTCGTCATTGGGAAGAGAAGATCTTGTGTAAGACGATCTCATTAGAGCGATGGTTGGCTAGAGTTAGGTTTCTCTAAAATCAAAGTTATAATTGGAGCTGGTGGTCGTAAGCGTCCTCTTCCACTATAACTGGCTTATTCAGTTACGAGAAGAACCATCTAAAGTCTATGATTAAATCGAGGAGAAATCAAAGATAATCGAAGGCTAGATCTTTTGATATTGATAAAACTTTTCTTTTTTCGACAGTTTATTTTTATGCAATTTAGATTATTTCGATACCTCAATCTCTTATTTCTTTTAATTCTGTTTTTTAATTTCTCCAGGTCTGACCCTTTTCCTGGTTAATATTTCACCTAGAATCTCGATATACAAGATTCTTTGCAACACTCCAGTCCCTGAGGATTTAACCTTACTTCCATTTACTATTATTTTTTATATTTTTAGGAATAGTTTATATTTGGTGCTCCCGACGACACACCATTATACTCAAGTGAGTCCCAACGATTCTAGAAGAAAGTGTTCACACTGAAAAGCGAGTGGCTTGATAGAGGAAAAACACCTATTTTATTAACATGTGAGAGATCACCTCTAAGTATCAACCTGAAGACATCTAAGCGTGCCATGTGTCTAATTCGAATGGTGGTATAGCAATTGTCTTGCCCCTTAGTCGAAAAGTAGGTTATAAAGTGGCCTGTCTTGATATATTCTTGTTGATAGGTTGCATGAGAGGTGTAGTGATTGGAAGGTGCAACAATGAATGGTAGGAAGTCACGAGTAATATGGTGTTTTAAGCTGAAGGGTTGTCACAAAACTTCTAAAGTACACATCATTAATGCAAATCTGAATTGGGTGTGCTTGTAGAGCAGAGGTACGGATAAACAGTAGGTTGTGAGTGACAAGTGTTGAGTTACCATTGGCCTTGAAATTAAGTGATGCAACGATGCTTTTGTATACTATGTTTTTGCAATTTGGTACTATTTTTGCTGTTTATGATTCTTGAGATTTCTTTTTACATTCTATGTTTGTGTTGCCATCTTTAATATTTGATTTCTACATTTTTTGAGTTCTTGTTGGAATTTATTAAATTAACAAAAATAAGATTTTTCTAATATCCTAGTCCACAACAATAACGTAAAAAAATTAATGTCCACTAAATTAACTAATAAACTGAACAAAGTAAATGTATCTATCAATTAATAATATAACTATGATAACACAAATATAGTTCCTTCGAGGACTACAATTGCTAGTAATTATCAACTTTCGATTATTTAACCTAATAATTCAAAGGATTGATTAAAATTAAATTAAACTAGCTAAATTAACTAATGAATGCACCAAAAAATGAAACAAAAACTAGGGATGTCAGTTAGGCGGGGCGAGTGTGGAGGGTGCTCCCCCACACTCATCCTTGCCAAGAATTTTCATTCCCATCCCCACCTCGCGACTCGTTGTGGGTACAAATTTCAAAACTATCCTCGTCCCACGTCTCGCAAGACTAAAACCATCCCTAGCCCCACCACCCATGTAGGTCTCCAGACCCACTTAAACCCCGTTATACCCGCTTGCGATCCACTTCATATAATATATTTATAAGTATCAGTTAAATAAATATAAATAAAATGTTTTATGAAAAAAATATGAATGTTTCGATCAAGTAGTCTTTCTCCATTATCCTCAAACTCACGTTTGCCGAGAGTAGGTCACTTCGAATCATAAATTTTTTCACAAAAATTACCAAAGGAATAATTTCACAATTTCTCTCAACTTTTGAGCCAAATTGTAAATAATAAAAATATATTTAAAATTTTTCTGAAATAATTTCTTCAAAGAATTTTCTCTTTACAGCTTTTTCTTGAATTTAAGTGTGTGAAATAATGACCCAATGCTCTTTTTATATAGGGAGAATTTAGAGGGTTCAACTATTATTAAACTTAATCACTTTAATATTAAATTAATATAATACTTATAAAGATAAATATTAGATTAAATTTAATATTAAGATAATCATTTTAATATTAAATTAATAAAATACTATTAAGATAATTATTAAATTAAATTTTTTATAAATATTTATTTTCTAAATATGCTTATTATATTATGCGGGATGAGTGGTCGGGTGGGAATTAGGCGGGTACATGGTCATACCCACACCTGCTCCACCACCCACGACGGGTCTAATTTTCTTCTCATCCCCGCCCCACCACTCCCGAAACCTGTACCCATCCCTGCCCGAGTGCGAAGTGGGGCGAGGCCTGCGAAACCCACTCCACTAACATCCTTAACAAAAATAATCAAGTATTCAGCAAGTAACAAAGCAATACCCTGTTGGAAAAAAAAACTCGGTTTGAAAACGGTTTTTTTGCACAACAAAAAATTAAATTTTGAAAACCAACTCGGTTTGTGATATTTATAACAATAAACCTTGACCGAATACGTATTTATATTTTCGAATCAGCGGATCCTAGATGTTTTCTGGCTTTCAACCAAACAATCTTCTCCGTTTTTCTTGTACCACGAGCTACTTCGAGTGTGTGCTCGAACAAATTGAATCAAAACACAAAACTAGAAAAAAAATTCATTTTGGGGTGAAAACAAAATTTCTCTCTTCTTTAATAGAAACCGATAAAATTGTTATTCTAGAAAAATGTATTTAAAAGTTAAGAATAAATTATCTCTATTTTTTGGCAGAATAACAATCTCTCCAAAGTTGTGTTAATAGCTCTACTGGTGCCATCTATTTATAGGAAGAGAAGGTAGAGCCATTATAGAGTTGTGGATGTTTATTTTAAATAGAAAAACAATATCCCACTTAGAATAGGAGAGGGGTGAACGACTCACCCTTGTATTTGTACTAAGGTTCTCACCCCTTTCATGTTATATGAAGGGTTTTGGACCTCTCTCACATCGGGTTCAATTATGAGTATTTCTTGGGTCTTTTTGACTCAATACTCTGTAATATGATCCAACTCGATTCAGTTTCTCTATTTCAAAATATACACTTTAATATTTACATATTATATAATTTTCTCATCCCAATTTTATCCTAATAAAATTTTTACGATTTTACCCTTGGTAAAATTTTAACGATTTAAACCCCAATAAAATTTTGAGAAAATTCGTTCAATATGTTACAACTCAATATTTTCACTATGATTGAATGGTTTATTTTTAATTTTTGAGTTTCAAAACAGTCCAAAAACATAAACTCATTTTTTTTATCATTTTTTAAGTAATCTTATATAGGATTACAAATTTCCATTTCTATTTTTGGAAACCTACATTCATTTCCAAATGATTTCATTTCTCCATTTGGGAGAAAACCATAATCATTCTTGAATGTTTCTCATTTTTCTTTTTCTATTCATTCCATTCATTTGTATTCAAACACACAATTCATTTTTGGTTTCACCGAGCTAACAAAGGGACCAATTGCACTTATGTAGTTGAGGCTCAAATGATTTATAATTAAGTTTAAGCTTTTCGCCTATTAATTATAAATTCATTCAGTCACGAAGTCATTCCACTATAGTATCGTGATTGAGCTCTTCCCAATGACATACCATTACAAAAGCAACTACTAAGTGCTCGTCCAATGACTTTATCATAAGTGTGTTACCCGCATAAGATATCATTGACCTCTTTGGGATAATATCCATTCTCCTAATATGATCGTATTTTATCTCATAGTAACCATTACAGTTTCCTACATGAAAGAATATTTTTTGTCTTTTTTTTTATTTTCCTCCATTTTTTTATCATTCTAATATTCTTTTTGCTTTACCAAACAAAAAAATAAAAAAAATAGTATTTTATCAATAAAGCATTTACTTATTAGCTAAACATTAAGTTAGTGTTGAGTTGTTGCTAGTTGTATGTTAAGTTGCAACTAAAGATACAACAGAAAAAGTAAGTAGTAAAGATAGAGATGAGAATTAGTTATGTAGTTCGGAACTCTTTCATACGTATGTTGGGCCTTAATAATAATACAAGTTATGATTTAAGTTCAACTCACTCACCAAATTATAACATCTTTTTTATACATTCACTAATCTCACTCTCCTCATTAAGACTCTCCCTCCCCTTTAAAAGCTTAATTACAAACTGAATATAAAAACAATTTGTTTACAAGTATTTTGCACTCAAACAAATTCATCTCAATGAATAAAATAAGTACTCTCTAATTGAAACATAAACACATAAACAAATATTTTTTAAATAAGCAATTATAGACTTACAATCTTCAATTATGTGAGTGCTCCAATTGATCTTTTAAATAAGTAGAGATTATTTGCATTTCAACTTCTCTAAAATACTCAGATCTCCTTGATTACACTTATCTTCTTCAAATTAAAATCAAATCATTTTAATAACGGCTCAATCTTCAAAAAGATATAAGAATTAATTGTTAACTTTTTTTTTTATCAAATATCATTTTAACAATACGATCAGCTTCAAAATTTTCTTCTTTAGAGATATATTGAAAAAATTAACTGTCCACTTTCTGCAATAGTTAAATAATGTATCTTGTTATTATTAAATTTGAACCCGTCGACAATTTTTTTTGATAATCTCAATAATTTTCGTGCTATTTGTCTGCAATAATAATTTGTCATAATGCCTCTCATGACATTTTTTTTATTCACTATTCAGTTTGATTAGGAGCATTTTTTTTATTTTATTTGATTTTATTAAATATTATTACTCTGATGTGTAAAATACAAATTTCCTATATATAAAGACTTTTTGTAATATGTATAATTTTTTATTATAAAAGTTCATAATTTGCCGGAGAATGAATGTAGGCCATAAGTTTAAAAGTTGGTTGAATCGACTGGGACGACAGTTTTGCTGAGGTGTTGTCATCATTGAGAAAATATATATAGAAATGTAGGAAAGTGGGATACCAAACAAACAAAACAACTCAAAGTCGGCTGCCTTTCTCGTAGGTTTTCTTCTCCAATAGCAATGTTTTCCACGCATAAAACGCTTACTTTTTTTCTACGATTTCCAGCCATTGAAATGGAAATCATTATATGGTGATTACATTTTCATTAAAATAGTTTATTCTTTCAATTTTAAAATTTAAATTTAAATTTCTAAAAATTTATTATTATTATTTTTTACTTTTCCAATTTAAAAATTTTAACCCAGGTGTTATTGTTGTTGGCAATTTCCATAGAATTAACATCAACGATACAATTGAGATTTTTAAATAAAAAAATAAAAAAATAAAAAATTACTTTTAATTTTTAAAGAACAGGAAATAAATTTCAAATTTTGTTGAAATATAGGGACTAACAGCACATTTTAACCTTACGTTTTTCAACTTTAAATTTGTACATCTCTTTTAATTAAAGTTATTATGTATTTAAATTTAACTTTTTATTCAATTTGGTATCTAATGTAAAAATTATTTTTAAATTGTGCACACATTCACGTTTAAACTAAACAAGTAGCTTGTTTAGCTCTTTTTTTTTTTATATACAATTATTAGAATTATTCATAATTCCTCTTAACTTTTAAAGAAAAAGATAATCGAACTTTAATACACTCAAACACATATTTTCATGCACTGAAAATAATAAAAATATTTTTTTTGTTACTAATCCATAATTTTGAGTCAAGCTGGTCTAACTTGAAGTAGGGATAATTATAGACCAATAGTTATTTTACACACCTCAACCCCAACTCAATTAATATTATATAGAATTTTAAAAGGTTAAATAAAATACAGATTACTAAATCTGATAATTATTTAAGATTAGTTAAATTATTGAAAAGTAGTTTGAATTTTATGATATCATATAAAATATTAAAATTCTAATAAAATATATAAAATAATATTTTTTATGAAGAATATTTATGAGCGAGGTGGGCAGTTTTGATCATGACCTGCATTGGTTTGAATTTTAACATTTTAGGGTTAAATCGTTATTTTGGTTTAAATTTGGTAATTATTTTTATATTGATATTATTTTTTTAAGTTAAGTTTTAAATTTGATAATTGCTCCTATATTGGGTTAATTTTTTTTTTGTCTAAGTTAGGTCTTGAATTTGATAGTTGTTCTCACATTGCACTAACTTTGTGTTGTCCAAGTCAATCCCTAATATTTCTTTAAAAATCCTAAAATTTAGGTCCAATATAAGAACAATTGTCAAGTTCAAGCTCCAATATCAGAATAATTATTAAATTCAAGGATTAACTTGAAAAAAGAAGTTCAAGTGTGAAGTTCACGCCTAAAAAAAAAAAAAGATCCCAATGTTAAAATAATTACCGAATTCAAACCTCAAATAATGATTTAACTCAAAATTTTAAATATTATCATGGAATTTAATTTCAATATATATAAAATCATTTCAGTACGAACAAGTTAAAAGAATAATTTTCCATCCCAAATCGAGAGATAATTATAATGTTTTTAGAATTCAATTTCGCCCTTACTATTTTATTTGAGTAAATTAGCCTTCAATTTTTAATTAGTGAAGTGGCACTATTTTATTTTATATATTATGTATTTTAAATGCATTGTTTCCTGTCATGTTGGTTGGCGAAGTAGATATCAAAGTCCAATAGCATAAATTGAGTTGAAATTTATAATTTTTCAACATTTAAATACTAATTTATTTTTATTTTCTCTCTCCTTTTTTTTGAAAATTTATAATTTTTTATTTTGAAATTTTTTTCCATAATTTTGGAACTATAATTTACATTTGCAACATTTTGAGGTTTTTAAAATTTTTAATACTTTTTTTGATTGAGTCTTAACTCGATTGGGATAACATTATGGTCAATACGAGAGGAAGTGGGTTCAAGTACGCTGAAATGTATTATCCTCCTATTTATGGGTTGGGATGAGTTAGGGGTAGTTTTAAGTATTGTATTAACAAAAACAGATATGATCAGAACATATAATGAAATTGATAAAAAATTTAATACTTTTAAAATTATTTAACATATTAATTTTTTTTAAAAAAAGGACATAATAGATAAAATAGTGCAACATCGCCCATTAAAAATTTAGGACTAATTTGTTCCAAATAAAACAGTAGTCCACCATTTTTGTAGAATGTGGTAAAAGTTGGTTTTATTTTATAACATCCATGTGAGTAGCAATAAATGACTTAGCTTTTCAGTACATTAATTAATTATATTGGAAGAACATCCCATGCACGATATAATTTATTCGAAACACTTTATTTATTAGCCGTAGGTGGACACTTTTATCTTTTTATCCATCAATACTAATCATTACTTATTCAACATAATAATTTTGATTTACCTAAAACATACATTTCTTTTCATTTAAAAATTTCATAAAATTAAATTTTATTCACCAAATTTTTTTTCATAAAATTGAAATTTTGCGTATTGACCTGATAGTTAGAGTATTCATCACTCTAAGTGTGATTTGAATTTGAGTCATATTAGTCGTGTTGGTGTTAGGATTTTACCCTCCTCTTGTAATTCATCCAAAAAATTGAAATTTAAAGATTTTAAGTGTTTTTGTTTTATTAAATAAAGATTTTAAATGTTTAAGTTTATGATAAAATACATAAATATTATGTACGAGTTGTTCTAAATTTATTATAAGTTTTAGTTGCACTATAAAATGATTTTAGTCTAAATTTATTTCAATTTTCAATCTGATTGTATTTTTTATTAAGTTGATTTTAATTATAATTATTCGAACATGTATTATTTGTGATTGTTTTATATCTATAATTGTACTTGTAAACTTCAAATAAAATAAGTCGTGTATATAGATTACTAATTTGTATTATCAAATATATTAAAATTATATATTCCCCTCTTCGAACATCTTTCATATTCCGATCAATACGAATTACCCGCTCCACATAAGAATCAGTCCCCCGAATTGCCATAACTGTGTAATATTCCATAGGTAATTCCGAAAAACAAACCCAAGCAACAAAAGACTCAATCTTATCACAACTTGGCTGAAAGTTCGAAAACCACTGACGAACAGTAAGGTATTGTCCACCAATGATCCAAGGACCTCCTTTCAAGACATGATTATAATCTGCTTTCTTTTGGAACTTGAATAAGAAATAGTCATTACCCAGATCAATGATCTTGTAATTCCCTTCAAACGCCAGTTGCTGCACTTTGGAAGAGAGCTTTGAAACCCAGGACTTGCCCCAAGAGTTTTACGATCAAAGCAGTATGCCAAGGCTTGCGCATCTCCCGTTTTTCCTCCACTAAAAAGGTCGCACGAGCACCAGAGACAACTGCTTCCTCCGAATCCGAATGGCATCATCAAAACATACATCACCATCAAAACCATCAACATCCCAATCCTGCCAAGACTGTTGTTGAGATGGTTTAACACCAATCAATCGATTCCTATATGATGCATTTTGAGATTGGGGATTACTCCCACCTTCAACCATCCCCTCCTCACAAGTCTCAACCAAATCCGCTTGATCATTAGAATCCGTATGAGTCCGCTTGAATTTCCTCAAAGTACGTGGGATATCTTCTTTCGACGTTGGAGCCGAGAGAGAATCCTCCATCTCATTCAGTGTTTTTTTTTTTTTAAATAATTTAGATTTAATAAATGTAACTATTCAGTGTTCAAGCCTTAAGAGTCATGCAAACAAATTAATAGAGTTATTTTATAAACCCATGTAGCACGTACAGAATGAGCTAATTATGCCGCGGTAGTTAATGCCAAAATTTTAAGGCAATTTGAGTAGAATTATGTAGATTAGTTATACACTCATTTGTAAAATTCCGTTATCTGTAAGGGCGTGCTAAATGATTGTAAGTACTCATGGTATATTCGGACTTGAGTCAATTAATATCAATAAAAGAGATGTATTATTTAGTAAAAAGAAGTTTTTGTAGGTATGAATTAGGTCTGAGTCTGAATTTGAGTAGTAACATCCGAGATTCGAATCCGATCAATCGAGTCGGGTCGAGAGCCTTACATAAACTTGATAATTTTTCGCACATTAGAGTCTGAACTTTTTTTTGTCTAAGTTAACATAGAAACTTTTCTATATGGGAGCCTGAACTTTGTTTTGATCCAAGTTAGGCCGACCTTGAACTTTTTATGTCCAAGTTAGTCCTTGTAAATCCTAAAGCTCAGGCTCTAATGTGAGAACAAATGCCAAGTTCAGGCCCTAATATAGGAATAATTACCAAGTTCATGGACTAACTTGGTAAAAAAATTTCAAGCCCCAATGTGGGAAAATTGTCTAATTCGTGCCTTAATATAGGAACAATTATCAAGTTTAGAGTTTAACTTGGACCAAAAAATTGTTCAAGCCTCAATGTGAGATACTGAGATAGTTAGGAAGTTCAAACCCTAAATAGTGGTTTAACCATTTGATGTTTTGTAATTATTTTGCAGTAGCCCCCAGTTGAAGGCAAAAGGATTGAAGTCGGAATGGAATTGCTTCTGTTCTTAGTTAGGAACCGACTTGTTCATCTAAAATTATGAAAGTTTTATCTCTTCAATTAATGTTGTAAAACGTGTTGTGCAAAATGTTAGGTTTTCCAATTTGCATGAAAAAAGCCTGGTTCTTTTATGAATAATATAATTTAAGTTGACGGCAAAGACATTAACAAAGCTACTGAACTCAAATGACTAGACTGCAGAAAAAAGTGTAGGCAAGCATGGTGTCCACGTGAAACCCACAAAGGCTTAACAAAGCCTCTCCCACCCCCAAAATATAGTGAGAGATGGAGCAGCAAATGGTGCGGGAGTGAGTGGGACAATGGTGGCCGCCAAATCGATGGTCGGCTGGTGTTTGACAAAATGCCCATGTAAATCTAAATGGAAAGTCTGCTCTTTTCCCACGACGCAATCCATGAGCAAGTATGCACCATAGCAGCGTACACGTCCCTGCAACCACAAAGAGACAGCTTCAACCCCAAAAAAGAAGAAAAAAAAAAGTGGAAACAACACGTTTATGGAGAAACAAAACATCAAATTAATGGAATTTTCTTCTCTTTTTAATTTCAACATCTAGACTTCCCCTAAAATCTATGCACCATGACGAATTGGATGATGCAAACTTCTACTACTACTACTTCATTATTGTTTTAACTTAATTCTTAATTTAATCCATCTTTTTCCAAGAAATTCTCCAACATTTATTTTAAAAAAGAAATTTCCATATATTTACAATAAATAAATAAAACCCACTTCTTTGCCTTGTGTGTCATTGTTTAAGAACTAATCACCAAACTATATCTCCTAGTCATTGTCTCCTAATTAAACATCATCTCTTTAATTCTGTTGAGTATTTTTTTCATTGTGTCTCACTGAAGGAAACAATCATGTATTTATACACATGGTTATTGTTCATGAAGTTGACGAGGAATTGACGTTTTTGGTAGGCTTCATGCATGCTGGACATGTATATTATTCTGTTCTAAACTGCTTGCTATACTTCGTAGCCCCCACATGCGAACTCTTTGATATATCTAAATTGGGACTTGCAAACTACCCTTGTGAGTTTTGCTGGCGAACCTCCACTACGAGATCTACATGCATCTAACTGATAAGATCCAACCGGATCGCGGACGGACAATCTAAACTATACCCAAATTTTGAATTGGTGATTATAAACCGATAACAAATTCTTTTTCCTTTTCTTTCATAGAATAAAATCATGACTTGAAATACCCAAAAAAAAATTGTGACTGCCGACATTTGAATTAATTATTTATTTAGAAAATATACTATATTGTGAAAATTAATTGGATAAAATTTAAAGATTTTATAATTTATATTGGAACTCAATTAATTGAATAGTGGGCTACCTATTTAATCTTTGAATGAGGCATGCAAGCAACTAGAGGAGTGGCCACCCTTGCTCTCCCCACTTCCATTGGATAAATTTATATACCCAACTTCCATCGAGTTCTAAGGACAACTACAAAAACAAACCTTAATCCTTGCTATAAACTTCCATTGAGTTCTAAGGATAACATTTTAAATTGAATAAATTCTCACTACAACATTTCTTCCCCTTAAAATATCCCTATGGATAATTTGTTCACTTTTCACTTTTTTTTTTTAATATTGCTCCGACACTTTATTTATTTATTTTTAAATATTCAACATATACCATAGCTTAAATCTGAATAACATAGCTTTAGGGTGGGTTTGGATGAACGGTACGTTTATTTACGATTAGTACAAAAATAACGGTGATAGTGAGATTAGATACTATAACAATATTGAAATGGTACTGTAGCGTGAGATAAAAAGTAAATTAAAGCGCTTATTCAAGCCCACACTTAAATTAATGTTAAAGGTCAACTATTTATTTATTATTTATTTTACTTGTTATAAGAAAAAAAAAATGTCTTTGCATTGATCAATTATAATAACATAAAGAGAGAAACCTCGAGAGTGACAACAAAAACAAAATTAAACTACTACAAGAATGAAAGCAAATGAATTGATTTACAGTTTATGTTATAATCTTGTACCAGACCTGTACTTGCATTAGGTGCTTGCTATATATGTTGCAATTTTGCAAGGGTTAATTAATTAGATTGTGTATGAACTATTTTGATAACTAATGTACTCTATCATAGTTGAATTTTAAGAGTAGGGACCAAAATATCATGAATAGTATTAGAGTTGTGTGACCCGAATCCTTATTAAAGAAAAATATTGTGGTAAAATTAGGGGGTCTATGTAGAGCTTAAAGTTCAGGGCCGAAACAAACCCCCGATCTCATGGTACGGTATATGTTGCACAAGTAGAACCCGTATAGAACTATACTTCTTCTATTTGACATTGATTAGAAAGAGATTTTTCAACCTTACTATTCTTCTTCTATTTGATATGGATTAGAATAAAGTTTTTTTCATCCTTTAAATAGGTACCGTTGAAAGTCCTCTCGTATCATTTGAATTCGACATTAGTGAATTTTCTTCTCATTTGCCTGTGATTTTTCCTGAAAGAGTTTTCCACGAAAAATCTGCGTGTTTTATTTTCCTTTTTCTTATTGTTTCACAATCATTTCTATTGTCATTATCGACGATAGTTCAACAAATAATTTATATATATGAACCAATTATCAACTGAAAACCAAAATATATACATACATATATAGCATGTAATATGTTAGGTAGGTAGGTAGCAATGTCCAAGTGAGTGAGATTAAAAAAAAAATGAGAAAGATGTATGGCATGGCTAGCAGGTGGAAGCTTTTATACTGAAAAAGAAGATCATGCACATGTGCTGTGAAAAAAAAAACACATTACCATGATGGGTTACATGTCGATACTCATGAAACATAAAAGAAGATTGTTGTTCATGCAAAAAGCTTGGTGTCAAAGTCCCTAGGAAAAGACCCTTTCCAGGGTTTGAAACATTCACATGCTTGGCAAAAAGCCAATTGGATATGCATCTTTCAACATTTTCAAGTAATTAGGGTCTTAAAGAAGGGTTAATAGTCACAGATGCTACTATAGTTTATTTGATCACTCGAATTCCAATGTTTCATAGTAAATTCAACTCTGTCTATAAATGAAAATATCACTCAGTCTCTCATCGACTTATTTAATTAAGGTTCTAATTTTAGCATGGACAGAGAACTCTTTGATTAAGTGCCAAAAAGGATTCGACAAGTATGATTGCTCATATAGAAAAGCTATATATAGAGGATCAATCTTAGTTCAGTTGCCCTATAAAAGAGTCCTGAGCAAAAGAGTTGAGATAAGTTGCCTTGGGAGTCAAGTTGTGGTACTTTTTATACAACTTGATCCGTAGTTTTTGACTTTGTATTTATCTTTATGCATAAAAAAAATGCAATATATTGAAATATCTATATTTTAATGTAACACACTTAAAAGATTTCGAGATAAAAAAGTTTAGGTCCAAATATGATTTTTGAAGAGTCCTTATTCTTATCTTTTGTCCGCGAGTTTTGGAGAGTCCTAATCCAAGCATGAGACTTGCAATTGAAGATAATTCTTAGACTTGCAATGAAAAGCTAGCTCTAAGTGTTTAGTATTGTTGTAAAAAATTGCTTTTGATAAATAAAATTTTTATTTTAGACATGATGTTATAAAGTAAAAATATGCATTTAAATAATATTTAAATTCGTTAATATTATGATATTTTATTAAGAATATAAAAATTATTTTTTGTAACTAACTATTAATTTTAAATATTTATAAGCAATTCATATTAATTGTTTGTAAAATTTAATATGAATATATGATATATTCTTAAATATTATTAAAATATAACCATTACAAATTTAAATATATATATATATTATATATTTGAGATAAATTTCAATAAAAAATAATTGTACACACAATATAAAAATTACATAAGATATATATGTTAAAAGGTTATTTAGCTTCAAAAGTGTTTTCCAAATATTAAAACATATATATATTATTATTTTCTTTTTTTGTTCAAAAACATATTTTAAAAACAAGTTCAAATTAGTATTGCTTACCAAAAACACTTTTTTAATCCTAAATGCAAGTTTGGTAAGCAATGAAAAACAAAACTTTAAATAAAATTCTTAGAAATTCAAAAAGCCTTGGAAGATAAAATATCAAGACAAAGATTTTGAATTTAAATGCTTTTTATTGCATGTTGATTGTAATGAACTATTTTGTGAGAGTATTTTATTGTTTATTTAACTTTGAGTGATTAATTGATAGTCTTTTGTGTGTGAGAGTTTGTATTCACTGTTGAATGATTAGTGACTAACTTCAAACGCAAATAAAAAACAATAAAACTAAAAACAACCGACAAATAAAAGAGTAGAAATAAATTAAGATTCTTTTGCCATACCTCATTAATAGAAAAAATTACACGACTTTGTCTAGTAAGGGTTTAGTGATGCGAAGAGAAATGGGAAGTACAGAGTTATTTTCCATAATTCTACCTATGACTATTGCTTAAGGATCTTACTTGCCATTTTAGTCAAGAAAGAACAAGATCACAAGGGCCACAACTTGATGAAAACTTGCAAGTTTGGAACTGACGAAATTGCTGTCGAACAGTAATTAGAGATCGAAAAAAATGTTGCGAGAGAACTGGTTTCTGACTAAACACTACAAGATTAACAGAACTTCAACTATGGAATCGCTATTACTGCTATCACAACTACTGGCAGAGCTGCTCAACCGCCGTCACAATCTGCGCAGGCTGAACTACAGTCCATTCCTCCAATGTTCCAGCATATGGTGTAGGCACATCCTGTGAAGATAAGCAGATGATCGGAGCATCCAAATAATCATGGAAATTCTCAGTGACGGCAGCAGTCAAGCTAGCACCAATACCACCTGTCCGCATGCACTCCTCCACAATAAGAACACGATGTGTCTTCTTAACTGAGTTACCAATGGTGTAAAGATCAAATGGTTTCAGTGACCTAATATCAATTACTTCAGGATCATAACCCTTGTTCACCAAAGTTTTTGCTGCCTGCATCACATGATACCTCATCCTTGAATAGGTTAGAATAGTGACATGTTCTCCAGGCCTTACCATCTCAGCTTCCTCAAGATTACAGATATAATCCTCATCTGGGATTCTCTCCTTGAGGTTGTAAAGCAAAACATGCTCAAAAAGTATAACAGGGTTCTCACTTCTGATAGCAGCCTTCATTAATCCCTTGGCATTGTAAGGGGTTGAACATGCAACCATTTGAATTCCAGGTATTGACTGAAAATAGGACTCAAGGCGTTGAGAATGCTCTGCACCAAGTTGTCGTCCAACACCACCAGGTCCACGAATAACTATCGGTATGGTAAACTGGCCACCAGACGTATAATGAAGCATACCACAATTGTTTGAGATCTGATTAAAAGCAAGGAGGAGAAATCCCATGTTCATACCCTCAACAACTGGTCTCAAGCCAGTCATAGCAGCTCCGATTCCCATGCCAGTGAAAGAGTTCTCTGCAATAGGGGTGTCAAGAACCCTAAGGTCCCCAAACTTCGTAGCTAGTCCTTTGGTCACTTTGTAGGAACCTCCATAGTGACCCACATCTTCACCCATGACACACACACGGGGATCCCTCTCCATTTCTTCTTCCAATCCATCTCGTAGAGCTTCAAAAAGTAAAAGCTCGTGCCTGGGATACAATATAGATCTAGTTACATATATCACTCCAACAATTTTTCATAAAATAACAGAACAAAAGACATGATTGAGACAAGTATGAATATAAAAAAAAAAATTACTGATGAACATGGCTCCATTGGAACACACGAAACAAACATATATACATACAAGCATACACCCAAGAATCAAGTGACACCCATTCAACCTTTGACACATATGCCTCTGACAATCAGTTGATTACAGTAGACAGACTGCAATGAATCAGTCATTAAAAAAAACCTACTATAAGCCAACAACAACAGTGATATGGAAAAATAAATTCACTTGTGAAAGAATGTACTGATGTTTTTTTTTTTTAACATAAGACTGTACTGATGTTAGAAAGAGGTGAATGCCTGAATGGTATAAAATGCATGAACATTACCATAATATGAGCAAGCCTTGGTTAAGCATGCATCTCAACAAAAGTTGCAGGATTGCAATGAAAAGAGGAAAAAAAAATGTTCGTCAAAACCAAGGCATGAACTGAAGTTAATGCAAGCTTTGAGTTATGTCATTAGGCAGAAAAGTTAGAAAAATTGAGCAATACCATGATAATACAACAGTAATAATATCAACATTTTTCATATTTAACAAAATTAGAGCAATTAACATCAATGTAACACTAATTCAAAAGTTAATTCTGAACTCTAAAATCGAAAATAATTACCCTGGTTTCGAAGATGACGACGCTGCAGAGCTATCTGCTTTGGTCTAAAAAAATCAAAGTACAATTCAATTTAGTAACATAATAGGAAGTGACACTAAAAAAATTCAAAACGTAGAAAACGAAGAGACGGAGAGGGGAAAAAAAGGAAGCATTACCGCAACTGCATTGGCAATCAATTGTTGGGCCCTTCGACCTTTAGGGTTCAAATCCAAGTTCATGGTTCCATCAGATCTGACCACCACAAAGCTCGGCGCTTTCCTCACTGAACCAAAACAATATTCAAAAACAAATTTGAAAAAAAAAAACAGAAATGAAAATGAAAAAAGAAAAAAGAACAACGAACCGGAGAAGGATCTACGAGGAGAAAAAAGAAAATTTTTAGAATCGAAAGAATTGGACGGTAATGATGATAACGCAGCAGCCGCCCCAACTCCTTGGAAGATGGCAGCCATTGGATTTGCACTTGCAGCGGCGAAAGTAAAAAAGAAAATGAAATTTATAAAAAAAAATGGAAAATAAATTAAACAGGAAGAGTGAAATTTATAGGAGAGAAGGAATAAGAGAAATAGGCGGAAAAATTGAGGGTGTTTTTATTGATATTAATTTATTTCCACAAGGCATTGTTTTCATCGACGACTAGTTCATTTAGGTTTAAATGATGATCGGTGATGCTTTGAGATTAACGATTGGGTTGTGGCGCATGTGATGAAAAGTGGTGCTTTCTGTTGGACCAGCTAACAAAACCTAACTTGCAGCTCGTTAGTGGTTGGAACTGCGGGAATTATCCGGTACTCCTCGGCTTACAACTTTTAAACTACGCTGGTTTCTTTTTTTTCTGAGAAGTAAAATAAGGACTTTCAGAAAAACAAAGTAAATTGGTTTGATTTATAAAATTAGGATGAATTAATAAAATTTTTCCCAACTTATTATTAATGAAATGAAAGAAAAGAAAACATGTTTCAGCTCTCGTTACATTGGTGTTATCTAAACACATATTAAAGCTTATTTGAGAGTTAAAAAGCTCAAAAATACACACATTTGATTTCAAAATCATTTTTACCATTCAGAAAAGAATAATAAATGATAGGTTGGAGATCGTCAAGGTGCTGCAGGCTAATCACTTAGAGAACTCATCATCAACTTTGATAAGAAGAATTCACTTGAGCTTGCAAACTGTTGGCCAATAATGTTTCAACCATATTTCAAGAAATAAGAATAGGGTTACTGGTAGATTTATTAAGATGGTTTCGGATAGAGGTACTAAAGTACAAGTATTAGATAAAATCTTTGAGGAGTTGTTTGATGAGTTTGGGATTGATAGTATAATTAAATTTTCGATTGTAATTGCTTAGCATAATTGGTTAATTTATTTCTTTATACCAAAAAATAACAAAGGAGGTGTTTGGATAAGGAAAAAATTAGAATAAAAAAAAGAGGGATTGAAAAATAAATAAAAAAAAGTTAATTTTAAATGTGCTTGATAAGGATAAAAAAGAGAGAGTAAAGAGAATAGAAGAGATGATCTTTTTCAATTTTAATGCAATAAAAATCAATCCTCTTAAATGAGAGGGATGAATGCTAATTTAAAATTATACATATTTCAAAATTTTTATTTTTTTCTTTTTATTTTTCAACTCTAAAAAAAAAAATCATCTTTCCTATCAAATAAACCTATGAAAAAAATTTATAATTTCTATATTTCTATTTTTCTACCCTTCAAATTTTTCTTATGTTGTGATTACACTAAAATAAGGGAAAGAAAAGGAAGTAACACTCTTCCCCATGTTTGAGTGGCTTCTTTTATTTACGTAAGCGAAAGTAAAAGAGGTTAAATTTTTATTAATTTCTCGTGAATTACTTAGTTTTTATTTATTCTAATTTGGGGGTAAAGGAGGAGAAACGAAAATAAAGTTTCATTTAATATGTTAAATTACATTTTTATCTTATTAATTTTTTTACATAAGTTATTTTATAAAATGGATACGATTGGGAAAAAATCATTATGATTAATCATTTAATCGTGAAGTCATTCCACTATAGTATCGTGATTTAGTTCTTCCCAACGATATATCACTACGAAAGCAACTCGATCAGTGCTCATCCAATGACCTTATCATAAGTGTTACTATCATAGCATATTCTTAATCTTTTTGGGATAACATTCGTTCTCTCAATATGATCCTATTTTATCTCATTGTAATTATTGCATCTTGCTTCATGAAAAGTAGTGGCGGAGCCAAGATATTAATCTTGGGGGGCCAAGCTAAAATTAGAAGTGTTATGTAACAATCGATTTAAATATATATAATGATACAAAATTTAGAATCTCTAATGTCTTCACGAATCTTATGACGCACTTTATTTGCAAGAATATGTAAAATCTCCTTTTGGATCATATGAGAAGTATATTTAGTATTTCTTGGAGCATTTTCCAAAAAAACTTTGGAAACTTTATCATTATAGGAAGCTAACAATGTAATCAACTCAAGAAAATTACCTTGATTTCTTGAATTAGAAGTTTCATCATGATTCATGACCTCTAAAAGCACATTTTTGCAAAGTTAACCATCGAAAAACATCAATTGAAGTCTTGACTCATAAGTGGTTATCTTCTTTTTTATCTAAACTTTGTGCATTGATAACCTTGTCAATGTGTCGAGACTTATTTAACAAATCTTGACAACTTTTCTCAGCATTATTATGTGGAAAGCATGGATCTTGACCAACATGATTCAAGAAAGCACACCGTTTTTCATCATTAACTTTTTTCCAATTATTAAAACCTTTAATAGTGAATACATCCATTCCATGACGAATAATTTGTTTTGAGAAAAAATAGCATGAGAAACAATATGCTGCATCTTTAGTATGGGAATACTCCAACCAAGGAAATTTGCAAAATTAAGAAGACTGAATTCTTCGAGGATGCTTGTCACCAGAAAGTGGGTGCTCAGACAAACGTATTTGATATGGCGCCATTTCTAAATATGCTCAAATGACTTCATCTCGTTGATTAACAAAATATTCTCATATTTGAGGACGTAATCTCAGATCCCGCTCTAAATTATTAATATCAAAAGAAAGATTTGGATGATCTTCACTTTCAATTCTTGGACATTTAGAAGTATTAACTTCGATAGTTGGAGAATTTTCATTGTTCACTGGTTGACTAGCATTTCAAGTATCACTACTTTTCTTTTTAAAAAAAATTATCAATTGTTTTTACCTTTTCGTTTTTTGCAATCGACCTAAAATTTAATTTTATAAAATTATAAAAAAATAAAATAACTATAACATCCATTTCATATCATTCTCATTTTCATTTTCATTATCATTTCAATTTCATTTCATATTTAAATCATAAATCGCATAATATAAATTTTTTACTTTTAATCAAACATACTCATGCTTGTGCTTATTCAACCATTCAAAATCATAATATTCAAATTCAACTTAAAATCAAGAATTTGCTAATTTTATAATTTGAAACATAGTTTTCAATTGAAAACATAATCTTTTAAATACTAATTAAATCATTCAAAATCATAAAAATAAAATTACTATAACTAGATATAGTAAATCAATTACTAATGGCAAGCTTGAATATACATGGTCTATCAAGTTGACAACTTAAGTTTTCTAATTCGAAATTCACATAACTTTCGACTCGGTTAACCATTTTTTATTCCGTTTTCATAACAATGCTTACTCCTTCACAAGTTATCATTTGACATAATTTTAAACAAAATGACCAAAGTTTTCTTCCTCCCCTTCACTTTGGCTGAAACTTATTATAATATTACCTAGCTATTTTTGTTTCATTTTTACACGCCTAATAAGTTAGAAATCGTCTCCTATTAAATAATCTTCTCAACCCAAAATTTCGTTAAAATCATGAAGATTTTACCGTAAAAGAATCTATGAAAAAATATATTTAATGTTTTCATATTCAGCATATCACTATCATTTATTTCCATTTTCTAACTTTATTTAATTCGAAAAAACATAAATTCAATTTTCAAATTATTTTCATTTTGCTATCTGCAAATTTCACGACCAAATTGGGGTTTAATCTATTACAAGGGTTCTCCTTGGTTCGAGTGGCTTCACCTGAGATTTAGGGACTACTAGCTAGCTATAGAGATGTTGAGAGTTCTAGGATTGAGCTGAATTAGTTTACTTATGCTTTCTCTCTTTTTGTTATCGTATGGGTGATAAAGAAAGGTTGTGGATCATACAAAAGAAGTACATGGAAAATTGTGGGAGATATTTCAGATTGTGGTCGCTCAATTATTTGCCAACCTGTTTTTTTTTTTTTTTTTTTTCTATAAAAGCCCTTTGATCTTGGAACTTAACCAAAAATGCAATTTAAAACCCTAAGAAGTTGCTTCAAATAGCCATATTTTCTCCATCTCCACTAACTAATCTAGCCAAGCACATGAATCTTCCAATGAAAACCCACAAATCCAAAAGCTTTGATGAGAAGGGGAAAGGAATGTCCTCCTTTGCCTTCCTTTTCTCCCTTGCGGTTTACATCTCTATCATCTACGTCTTTAGCCTTTCTCCATCCACTCTTTTCAGTAACTCCAAGTTCTGGTTTGCTATTTCCAACACTCTCATCCTCTTGATTGCAGCTGATTCTGGCGCTTTCACTTCCTCCAAAGATCACAAACTCGACCTTTATGGCGAATATGCCTTGCACGGCGCAAGGAGGACATGTACTACTGCTGTTCCGTCATTTGTCTCACAATACACTAGAATTGTCACAAAAAGCAGCCCCGACGAAGATGAAAAGAAGAATGAAATCCCAGTGAGAAACTCGGATGGTAATTTGCAACAACATCCCATGAAAGCTGCTAATGAAGCAACTAAACCAAAAACTATTCCAAGAAACGAGTCTGATAACGTGAAGAATTCAAAGACTAAAAACCATGAAGCAGAAGATGAAAACGAGTACTGGAGAATGTCAGATGAGGAACTCAACAGGAGAGTTGAAGAGTTTATTCACAACTTCAATACGCAGATTAGGCTTCAAGGTATTTGAAACACCCAACCTTTGGATCACGAATACGAAGGAGCAAGGAGATACTGTAAACCAAATCCATATTTAAACCTAATAAATTAAGGTTTAATTCTTTACTCTCTGAAATTTAAAGATTTTAATATCACAAATTACAATCAATGATAAACTTCTTAATCATTGAATAGGAACTAAAAACTTTAATTTTCATAAATGTATGAAAGTATTTATATGATGAAGTAAATAAATATTGTATTATATCCAATATAATATAAATAAGTATTTGTTTAAAAACTTGAAATTAATTAAAATTGTATATGTAATATCCACTTGACTTGTGTAATAATTTAAATGGAAGATATGAACATCAGAATGTAATAATTCTATCTAAAATTCATTATGATTGAATGTACTTAAACTTCTAAGATTTTAAAAAGTGAGTATAATTCTATAATATTTAGGATAAATTTTCAATTAAAATTATATGAAAAAAAGTATTACTTATGAGAACTTATTTAAAAAAAAAAAAACCATTTTCAACTTTCAATGCTTTAAATGTGCTCTTACAAGAACAATACCTTAAAAAATTTTAAAATATTAATATTATATCCAACGGATCTAATCTTCCATTCAAGCCTTTTAAATTTTATAAAATTTTAAATTAATAAGGTAAAATTTCACATTAACTCCTAAAAAAAATAAAAATTGATTTAAGCCACTAAAAATTATAAAAATACAGACTATTAAAATGATGAAATTACATTTTTATTATCATAAAAATATATTTAATTCCGACCCCTCAAAAAAATTTTCTGTCTTCCACTTTGTTCCCTTTAAATCATATTTCTGGATTCGTTACTAATTATATCATTAATATAAATATTATTTTTATTAAAAGGTAAAAATGCTTTTTAAAATCTATTCCTTAAATCATTTACCCAACCAAACAATATAATAATATTATTAATATATTCTATTCAATTAACTTAACTATATAACATTTTATTATTTCTTTATTCCACGCTCACGGTATAATTGTTACATTATCATCTATTTTATTCTAGTGAACCAAATGTGAAATTTTTAATATCGACAATTGTCTATCCAATTGGTAAAAAATTTCCATTTTTTAAATGAATAGCAAAAAGTTCTTTTATCATTATAAATTAGAAAGAAAGAAAAAACTATTATTGGAATTGAGTTAGTCTCTTTCGTAGTGCCTTTGATTGGGGACTTTGCCATCCCATTTTGTTGTCTACACTTGGGAAATAAGCAAGTTGTGTAAATGGGTTTGGATTGTAGTGAATGTGGTGGTGTTTTCTATCTCTCCTTTTCATTCAACCCTTACCATGCCAATGACTTGTATGTATTCAATTAAATACATTGCACAAAATCAAGATAGCAGCATACAAGAAATAATTTCACCCTTATAATCTTGTGTTCAGTAGCGGAATCTTAAAATTTTTTGGAGAGTCGAAATTAAATTATATATTTTTATAATAGTAAAAATACAATTTTATTATTTAAATAGTCTATATCTTTATAATTTTTAAAGGATTAAATTCAAATTTTATCATTTTTAAGAGTCAAAGTACAATTTCATCATTACTAATTTAAAATTTTATAAATTATAAAAGACCTAATTTAAATTTTTACCATGACCCCCTAAGTCTTTACTACGCTCAGCCGTTGCTTGTGTGGTACTGTATGTTGTAATCATTATTTCCAGAATTAATATTAAAATATTATTACTTTTCTAGTAAAAAAATATAATATTTGGTACTTGTATTTTTATAAAATGTTCAATATAATATATATTTTGAAAATATCCAATATGATATTTAAGTTATTAAATTATATATTATTTGATACCTATAATTTTGTAAAATGGCTAATATAGCACCTATACTTTAAAAATATTCAATGTGATACCTATTTTGAAGTAAGTCCTTAGTCCACCAAATATCCTTAGATATATATATATTTTTTAAATATACTGATGTGATTACAAGGTAGTATCTGTTCATACTTTCTTAATCCTTTGACAACGCACACACACCTTGTACACACAGGCGCTCGAACCCGGAACCCTTAGGATGAACAACATCCTATTTTTCACTGGAACCACTTGTTGGGTTCTATCCTTAAATATTTTGAACTTAACTCAGAATGTAGCAAGCCATTTGTAGTGTATATTATAAAAAAGATGATGACTATCAATAATCTTGCATAGCTTGTATCATATTTAGTAAGGTTCCATTCATTCTCTCCACCATGAAAGTCAAAATCAATTTAGGTCGTCTAATTAGGTTTTCCAAACTTACATTTCATCAGTTGCACAATATATGTTGGTGTGTGGGGGTAAAAATAAATTTATGAAATTAATGAAGATTTCAAAGCATATATCAATGTCACTTTCTTTAAGGTTTTATTCGCCTCACATATATTATGATGTGTAAAAGAGTTACTGGCAAATAAACCTCAAGGATATAATGAAACCCAATGACTGCTTACGTTTTGCACTGATGAAAACAGTTCACTAAGCATTGAGCAGAACATAGCAAGGATATCAATTTCTATAAAGAATAATTCTTTATAGAACAATCTAAGAATATAAAAGATGGCAGGAGATCATAAAGAAACTTTTCTCTATGCTTCTGGGTGTGTCCAACAAATGAAATTCCTCTCCTATTTATAGGTCTCATGTTTTTTCATAAGGACATAACTACCCAAACGAATAGTCATATATTTAACCACAGAGATAATTATTCAATACATCAACTTGAATAATTATGACCATTTGTTATTAATTAAATGATACAACCTTTGGTGACAAGAGACATAACTTATGAATAGTGACGACTCTTGCTTAATTACCAAGTAATATTATTTTTTAGATCACTTGTAACTTTTCAGTTATCTATTAGAACATTATAAATATTTTAAAAATGCTCCAACAATAATAACGCCTAAACCAGGAAACCTAACAATCTAACATTTTTTTTTGTAATTCATTTATACTTTTTTATTTTATAATCTTTAACTGTTTTTATAATTTTTTATAATGCTTATAAGTTTTATAATTTTGTAGTTTTTCAATAGCTTTTTTAAAAAAATTCAAATGATGACATGATACAATATTAAAGTGTCATATCATCACATCTTAACGATGTTACAAGAAAATGCTAAATTGTTTGATGAATTCATAGTTCAAGTACCAATATAGACCAAATTTTTTTAGGATCAAGATGTTCGGGATCGACCCATATAAATAATGAACAAGAAAATTGAGGAAATTGAACACACAAATATTTACGTGCAAAACCCTCAGTTAAGAGGATAAAAAATCATGGGCAAAAGAAATCTTCACTCATGAGAAAGTAATCTGAAAAATATAAGATGGAGATTAAAAAAAACCCTGAACCTCGAATACAAATCCCTTCAATTAAAACACAAAATTCTCTTTAAGCTCTGTTAAATTTATTTATAAATTGTGTTATGTTGTAATTTTCATCAACTATTCTAATATTACTAAAGGCCCTTTTATAGACCAAATTCAGAGGTCAAATATGGCTAAAATATCATAGATTAATCAAAGTTCGATTGGAAAAAATAATCAAAGTTTAACTAAGAAAAAAAACCCAATTATTGTGGGAACACGTGGTCACGTCGCAACGTCCCAACACTTCTCGTCATGACATCCCGTGTCGCCGTCGTCAAGACGTCGCCGCTACTTCGTGTCTCCAATTGGCTTCATGTCGTTGCGATGTCACGTGGATCTTCGTCGTGACGTCGCCTCTGTTTTGACTCTTAATTTGTCCAAAATACAAAACACACTCTACACAAGATGAAAAAAATTGTCAAATTCAAGGACTAAATATCACCTTGTTTTGTTTTTGTAATTATTTTTTTGTGAAGATTAAATTGTTGTTTTAGTGATAAATAACGATTCATCATTGTAAGCTTTTTATTTAGGAATTCATCTTTTCGTCACTTTACTTTCTTGTGGTGAATTAATTTATGCCAGTAAAGCCCTTTTTGTCAATGAGCAAACTTGCGTCACTTTTGATAAATGTTTTATCCACGAATTGAATTTCATCACTATAAGTATCTTTTAGCCGAGTGCCAATTTTCTATCCCTATTCATCAGGCCATCGATACGTCAATCAGGGCTACTTCGATTAAAAAATCAGTAAAATTTTTAAAAAATGAATATATTTATTCAATTGATCTATATCAACTCTAGATTTAATTAGTTCAATATCATTTTTTAAATCGATATTTCAACGGATTTTCAATCCAATCCAATTTAAACATCATTATCTTTAGCGATAAACATGAACAGGGCCGTAATTTGAGAGTTGCAGGATCTTCGAACTTTCGTAAAATGAAACAAAAATTTATTTAAATTAATAAAAATAAAATTACATTAATTTATTTTTTAAAAATTATAAAAATATAAACTCTTAAAATAATAAAATTATATTTTTATTATAGTAAAAATTATAATTTAATTTCCAACATTTCAGTCCGGAGCATGAACAACTCTCGACCTAGATCCCAAAGCTATAAGTGGAGGGCTGAGCCACTCAGCACAGCATTATGTGATTGGTTAACTCTACCGGTTACTTGTATCAATAAAAGACTTCGATAGGTGCGGCAAATCGGATGGAATCTTACGTGTAATCGACTCCGGCATTTTTCCCTTATCTTCCGTTTCCTTTCTTAATATAATAATAACTCGTTAATGCCAGCCATGATTATAATAATACAAGTTTTTATTGCTTTCATTCAGTTGTTTATTGTATAATCTTCTACAGTCTGGAACACGAAAAAGGAGAAATTATCTTGAAATGTGTAATTGAGTTTTTCCAAACAAAAGAATGGGAAGTTTTTGTCGGTTTCGTAATTGAGACATTGGGATCTGGAATTGGACGAGACTTGCGTGCGGTTGACACACTCAGCTTGCGGATACAAAAGAATTTATGCCGGAAAACAGAGGAGAAAGGCTTCCCATTTTTCTCTGCACCGTAATATAAAACATCATTATCTTATATAACCCTCTGAGTCCAAAAGAGAGAAAAAAAGATAACAAACCTGTTGGTGTCACCCGAAAATGGCGGCAACGAGGAAACCCTTACTCTCTTTGCTAAGCAGAGTGAGCCGAACAAGCAGGAGGACCTATGGTGTTCTGGCTGAAGGCAGCTCTTCTTCTTCTTCCTCCTCTTCTGGCCATCTAATTAACCTTGAATACGAATATAGTGCCCACAAGTTAGTTCTTTTCTACCTTTTCTCATTTGATTCATCCTTAATCTCTGGGCTTAATCTTTCTCTTCTTCTGGCTATTCAATTTTTTTTCTTCTTGTTTTGGGTTCTGGGTTTTGGTTCTTTGATCTGAAAAGCATCTATTATCACTTGTATTCATGTTTTTGGTTTTGCTTATGTTGATCGGAAACGTATCAATTATAATTAGTATTTTTGGTTTTGGTTTTGCTTTATTAGCTTCAAGCTTTAGTCTTTGTTGATCTTTCCTGTTAGAATGATGGATTATGTGAGAATTTTTCTTCGATAATATAAATGGGTTCAATTGACCTTTCCTGTTAGAATGATGGAGTATCTGTTGCTGTGTCCAAGTTCATTAGGGTGAAATTTTTTAACTTTTGTATTCAGGTTTTGTTGATATAATTAGACCATGCCCTAATATGTAGACTCAACTAATTAGATTAATGGATTTTGTTGAGAACCTTTGATTGAGTTTCAATGTGGAGAAATGGAAATCATGAAGCTTTTCCATGGAGGAATTGTTTAGGGTCTCTGAAGTTGCCTTTTCATTTGTAATTTGATTCCATAGCCTTTATTTTTTTTAAGGATAGGGTAAGCAAAATTACTTTTTCTTGTTCAAGTACAGTTATCACCCAGTTCCTGTTGTATTCTCTGAAGCAAAAGGATCAATCATATGGGATCCAGAAGGCAAGAAATATCTGGATTTTCTATCAGCTTACTCAGCTGTTAATCAGGTATAAACAGTGTAATTTTATGTTGGAGTAATCCCTACACTTATAGGTGCCTCTTTACTTTGTCTTATTAATCCATTTGTTCCTTCTGTTATTCATTAGAATTCCCCCGGGGGGGGGGGGGGGGGGGGAATTCCTCTTGCCGAGCATACTCAGCCAAAAGGCAGAGTAAAAGAAAAGAAATCCACCATTTACATTTTTTTGGCAATTTGATTTCAATTTTTTCTGTAGCTTATGTCATTGCTTCCCACTCTAGGGACATTGCCATCCAAAGATCATCAAAGCATTTCAAGAACAGGCAGAAAGACTCACTCTCAGTTCCAGAGCCTTCTACAATGACAGGTTTCCAGTTTTTGCTGAGCGTTTGACAAGCATGTTTGGTTATGAGATGGTGCTTCCTATGAACACTGGTGCTGAAGGAGTGGAAACTGCTCTGAAGTTGGCAAGGAAATGGGGTTATGAGAAGAAAAAAATTCCCAAAAACGAGGTAAATCTTTTCAAGCTTTGCTAACTGATCTTTTGTTGTGTGTCAAATAGTTCCTCTTACCTGATGTGAGGCCATTAGCTGGGAAAGTACTGTAAGGTGGTTTTGGGGGCGAGAGGTGGATGGGGTACTTCTGATTTTATGTAATTACTATTTTGCTTCATCCAATGACCTTAATTGGAGATTGATACAAGTACTGGAGTTCTATACAAGGGGAAAATAGTAGTTTAGGAACAGAAAACTTGTGGTGTTCCTTTTTATTTAATTTAGTAGCAAGACACTTGTGATTTTGGATGGCAGCTTATGTTCTATATTTTGTTTATCTTCTTTCTGTCTTGGTATTATATATATCTAGTAAAGTTTTATTTGTTTTTATGTTTGATTAAATAATTGTGCATATGCAGGCTATTATCGTCTCTTGTTGTGGTTGCTTCCATGGTCGCACGTTGGCTGTCATCTCTATGAGCTGTGACAATGAGGCTACTCGTGGATTTGGGCCATTATTGCCTGGTCATATTAAAGTTGATTTTGGTGATGCTGTTGCCCTTGAGAAGATCTTTAAAGGTTTGAATAGTCCCAATACTTTTTAGTTTACTTTTTATTTGGTGCCTAAGAGGCATCAATTATTCTGGATAATCTATCTCTATAATTTATCTTCAATGTCTTGATATATGCAGAAAAAAGTACTTTTCTTCTATTCTAACACATTACTTATTTCTTTTGATTGCAGAACATGGAGACAGAATAGCAGGATTTCTCTTTGAACCTATTCAAGGAGAGGCTGGTGTAAGTTTATTATCAAACATTATAGGCTGTTAAGTAGTTTGAATGAACTTGATTGTTCTTTTGTGGTTTTGCTCCCTTTAGTTGTGGATATGGGAACTTTTAGTGAGCCAGCAGTTTGTTCATCTTTTCCGTGGTTGATATGTGTGTGTGTAATGCTAAAGTGTTTTTGGTCTTGGTAGCTATAACTTGGTAGTTATGGGAGCTTCTTTATCCCCACCCCATTATAAGGAAACTATCTTATATGGATACATGATTAGTACAGAGATTGATAAATTAAGGAAGGGAGATTTGAACTAGAGATCTTTTTGATGGATAGTTTTCTCTACCAATTAGGTGTCCCATTGATGCAGATAGTCATTAACAAGTTAGCACTTCCACCAAGTGTAAGTCCTTTTTTGAAATAGAATTTTATATAATATACAGAATTACAGCCAATCTTTAAATATGAGAGATCACAGAAGATTCACTCAGAGAGAAAAGAAAAAAAAGGGGGGCTCCTTTCTTTCCTTTCTCAAATTATATTGGGGGGGGGGGGGGGTAGGGGGACTTTTTCATCAAATCAAGAATTGTTAAGTGGTTATTGCTTTTGTCCATTCTTTTGACAATGTGTTATATATTATCCCTTTCCATTTAAGGTTATAATACCCCCAAAAGGTTATCTAAAAGCTGTCAGAGATCTTTGCTTGAAATATAATGTTCTAATGATTGCTGACGAGATACAAAGTGGCCTAGCACGGTCAGGAAAAATGTTGGCTTGCGATTGGGAAGCTGTTCGTCCAGATGTTGTGGTAAGGCTGTTTTCAACTTCCAAGTTTCGGTGAAATTCCTGTACTATTTCATGTGCATAAACCAGTGTTTAGTTCTAATTTGTAGGTAATAGATTCGGCTGACCGAATATGCTAAAACTGTATATAATAAATTTGTGATTGTTGGTCTACAACTTTATGCCCTTTGATTTCTGCATATATTCTAGTAAAATAGCCATTAATAACGCATCAAGCATATATCATTTTCTGATTCTTGTAAGAAAAATGTAAAACTGGATATTGAAATGTGTAAGAGGGGGGAGGGGGTTGAGTTGCTACAAAAATAATGAAATACTGACTGAAACTTTGATCTGCATAAATCGAATATATTCTTGCACTTGGTGTTTATTATTTTAATAGTTTCTGTAATTTGCTTCAATGTGAGTCAGGATTGCTGTACCGTTCTCTCCCTCAATTTTACTTTCCAAGCATGGATGCGCATACTTGAAATGTATCTGATATACAGATTGTGAAAATAGAAATACATAACTCATAATTTGCTTTTGGTTATTCTAAAGAGGTGATTCAGAGAGTAGAGTATTATTTTCACTTCTTCATATTGTTTATTTCTACATTGTTTGTTATCTGCTTACAGGATCAATAGAAAGTCATATTCACTTCTCATTTATGGATCGATTGTTTTATGTAGCTAATTCTTTTCTTCCCCCGTATTATAGTTAAGCATTTAAAAAATAGGAATCTTACATTGTTTATTCTCTGCTCCGAGCATCAATACAAATTTATATTTGCTGACCATGTTCCATGTAGCCTTGTATTGGAGTTTGGCATTTAAAATAAAAATCTTTAAGTTCAATTCGCATTGTGAGAACAGCACTGAAACAGTTGAATGATAGCATCCTGGTCTAGAACTGCTCAGCCTGCTAAATTCATGCATTCAACATGCTCTATATTATGCTTTATTTCAAGTTTTCTTTCTTGTTAAATCAATGTATGCCACAGGTTTAGAAACTTCTCTTGTAAAGGTTTAATATTTATCGACTTGCTCAGATACTAGGAAAAGCTTTGGGTGGTGGCGTAATACCTGTTAGTGCAGTGCTTGCTGACAAAGATGTAATGCTTTGTATTCGACCTGGAGAACATGGAAGGTTTGTAGTTATCCCTAGTATCTCTGGTTAATGATTTTTCTTCCATCATTAACAAACAACTTAGATTTCAAGGAAACTTTGTAGTTCTTCTTCCATTTTATGCACATGACTGTCTCCAGTGCCTGAAGTGTCTTTCTGCTCTCTCTGCTATTTGTGATACAATTGTTTTACACTATCACTTTGTTTATGTGAAAGCTCACTGCACTTTCATTGATGTTTTTCATCAGCACTTTTGGGGGGAATCCTTTGGCCAGTGCGGTGGCCATTGCCTCACTAGATGTAATCGAGGAGGAGAAACTTGCTGAGAGGTATTGAGAATTCCTGCTGAGTGTGGCATTATCAAGATTAAATATGAAGAAGAAAAGTTGGAAATCATGCTGTTTGCTGGGAAACTACTTGATCTTTTTACAGTTTGGTAAATGAAATTTAGGCAAGATAAAAATGTAGAGAGAATTCAACATCTTAAAAGAAGTATTCGAATCTCATACACTGTATAAATCTTAACATTCGATTGATGTGCGTATTTACCCTAGGCTGTCTTGTCAAATGCATAATCTGAGAGAAGACATGGTAGCACTCTGCAGGGGAAAGTTTTCTTGACATTATCAATTCCCAGAAGGATCAATGTGTGAAGGGTTAAAAAAAATCATCATTTGATTAAAATTGGATTTAAAGCTTGCTTGAAGTATCATCCGGCTTGCTGCAATTTATCTATTTCTTCCTGCCCTCCCTTTCACTGCCCTTTTTCTGCCCAGAGATGTATATATTTATTTTCTGGTTTATTTCCTATTTCGTAGATCTGCCCATTTAGGAGAAGAACTTTTGTGTCAGCTGGTTAAGATTAAGGAGAAATTTCCAAACTACGTTAAGGAAGTTCGGGGAAGGGGTTTATTCACTGCTGTAGAGTTCAATAGCAGGAGTTTATTCCCTGTTTCAGCCTATGATATCTGTCTAAAGATGAAAGAAAGGGGAGTTCTTGCCAAACCCACCCATGACACCATTGTACGGTTGACTCCTCCACTTTGCATGAGGTAAGGGGAAATGCTTGATGACAACCTTATACTTTTCATTATCAAACTTCATTGAACAGGTTACATTTGGTATAGTGTGACAAACTGGAGTTATGTCTGTTACTTTGGTACTCCTCTCTGTCATATTTCCCCCTTTCTCTATACAAGTTATTGACCATACCCCTTGCATTTGGTGGTGATTTTAGTTAATTGTTGCTTTTAGAAGTAGGGAATTAGGATCACTCTAGACATTTCTGTCTTCTGGCCATTCTCATCTAAAGCCTTTGTCCTTTAGCTTATGTTGCACTGTTTTAGTTTCTATTTGTTAAATTTTCTTGTACTTAGTCGTAGCCTACACCCAGCCATCCAACACTGCCCTAAAAACTTGCTCCAATCACCTCTAATACTTCCTATAGGAGGAGAAAAAAATGTATCCAAATTACTCAAGATATTTTGTTGTTATTTCTCATGAGTTAATGATTATCTTTGCCCTTTGAATTGAGGAACTATTTCTATCATTTTGTGATCTCGACCATACTGTTCTGGAAGTTCTGGCTACCTGCTGAAGCTTTCCTTTATCCTTTTTCTCTTATAATTGTATTTACAAATTGGGATTCTTTGGGAATATTTCGTAGATCCATGCATGAACTAAGAGCTATCTTTGGTGCACTGTATGTCATTGTCTCCTTTTGTCATTTTTCTGGGGAGTCCCATATGTATATCTCCATTTATATTTAACCCTTGCAATCACAGATTCTGTTGCTAGGAAGACAATATTGAAGCAGATATTCTTGATGATGTGTGCTGGTTGTCTAGTTACTAGCATTGGTTCAAGACATGATCATCCTTTAACCTGCATTTGGTGTTGTCTAATTTTATACGTATGATAAATGTGTTTTTGCAGTCGGGATGAGGTCAAAGAAGGATCAAAGGTGCTGCATGATGTTCTGGAACTTGATCTACCAAATATGCAGAAGGCCAAGCCGAAAGATTCTCCGACCACCGCTACAATTTGTGATCGATGTGGGAGGAAGTTGTATGATCCTTCAGATAGAGCTCTCTAAATCATTTGTTAAATGAGAGAGTTTATATATGATTCTCTCTCTCTGCCTCTAAATAAACTAGACCTTGATATCTCTCATGTTATTTTATCTTTTGCTGCTCAGCAACAAGACAAGAACACTACTAATACACACAAACTCTATGGCTTATATTGTTATACCTAAAATTAAAATATACATTATGCTCCTTTAACTTAAGTTGTTCATAAATGGATATGATTGATTTAGTTTTAAGTACTTCTCCAGATGGTAAAATACACTTGAACAGTCCCTTGCAGAAAGTCTGAAATAAATTTCATTTTTATTGGAAATCAGAATCAGTGGGCTGTCTATGATTGTTTAAGTGGGTAATTTATATTATGAGTTATTAAATTCCAGAAGGAAAATGATTTTTGAATAATGTTATATTTTTTTTAGTATTTAGATGATTTTATGTAAAATGTTTTTTATTGTTTAATAATTTTTTTAAATTTATCTTTTCCAAAATTATTTTTAACGAAACAATTATATATCAACTTTAAATAACTCTCTACTTTAAAGCTCGACGGATAGTATTCACATGCATAGCTAAAGAAAAATAATCAAATGCATAAATTGAGCAATTTAATAACTTTTCATTTTAAATGTAAATATAAATTTAAAAATCATTAATTAATTTGAATAAAATACAATTTTGGAAATTGAAAATGGTTAGGATTAAAAATTTTAAAATTGGTTTAAAATGTTAAAATTTTATATCAATTGGTACAGACTGTTACGCATAGATACAAGTTGATATTGATAGAAGCGGGTTGAAATATATCGAAATGATTGAAACTCACTAAAATTTTAATCAAAATGGAACATAAACTGTTTAGTATCGATTTAATACTGAAACGGTACATACTAATCGGTACCATAGTCAGGCCCGTTCTTGACATTTTTGGGGTCCTAAGCAAAATAATAAAATGAGGTTTTAGGTTCTTTAAAAGTTGAAAAAAAATTTAGGTCTTTTAAAAGTTAATAAAAAAATTTTGGACCCTCAAAATCTGAAAAAATATAATTTTTGGGACCTTTAAAAATTGGTAAAAAAAAATTTAACTTTTAAAAGTTAAAAAAAAATTGCAAACCTTAAAAATTAAAAAAACACAATTTTGGATCTCTTTTAATTTTGGACCCTGAACAGTCGTACTTTCAAACAATTCTCAAAGTCAAGCCTGCAATGGTTGAAACACGTAAATTATTTTACTTAAACAACACTACTTCTCTTTTAAGTTGTAAATTTTTTTACATTGATTCAATTCATATTACAACCAAACATGAGAAATATGGAAAATATTTTACTGAAAAAGAAAAAAGCAAAACCTTAGTTTTATTAAATCATGAGTTTTATTTAAATTTATATAAATAATATATGCGTGACTTGGTTTTTTCTTTTTCTTTTATCCTTTTCATCCTTATCAAGATATTGCTTAAATAGTTTGCTAAAGTATGGATTAAGTTTGCTGACAAACCCTTCTTTTCTTTTCTTTTTTCTAAGAATGTAGGCACGACGTCATCTTGAATAAAATTACTTAAAATGTTTGCTAAGCTTGATGAGACATTCCTGTTAGAATTATTTAATAGAGATAAAGTAAATAACTTAATTTGATAAAATTAGAACTCATTACTTATAAAAATTGAATCTAAAGACCAAGCACTTAAACTCCAACTGTTTTTTTTCTCTCTAATAAATACAAGCATTAATAATTAAACTAACTCAATTCAAACTAATTAATTAATCCATTGAAATAAATTTGAATAATAAATTGTAATTGTAATTGTTTTGGTAGCCAATCCAGCTGGTTAGTAATGAAATTTTGTGTAGCAAAAAATAAATTGTTGGTATATAAATTGAGTGATTTGTGAGGCAGATTTTGCGTCTCCACCATGCATTCCTCAGGAAATTAAAAGTAATGTTCCCTTCATTAAGGAGAAGTGTCACTGATTTCTCCATCATGTCTCTCTGCTCTACTTTACTCTTCTTCTTCATTTATTAACTTTACCTATATGAGAACAAAATTCTTTTGAGATAACGAAAAACAAACTTCACGATTTACCAATGAATATGAGAGGGACAATGCAATGCATGGATTGAGAAGAGTTTATTGACCACAAAACTGATGTTCGGTTGAACGGATGATAGGTAAAAGAGTTTCCGATATCACTTAATATTGACAAGAGATAAACCGTCACTTAATTGCGAAGTTGTGGTGGCACACGTGAGAGTAGCAATACCATTAGAATTAAGCATCCCAGATTCTATAAGAATTTCATCAATATGCTTGACTTGGGTACCTCCACACTAAGAAAATAATGAAGGGAAGGGAATGAAACCTTGAATTTCTCTGCAATTGCTACCTATGACAACTATATCCTCCACATAAGCAAGCAAATAAAGTGAAGTCCCATGATGGTTATAGATAAATAGAAAGTCATCATAATTAAACTAATACGAGACTTTGTACTCAATTATTTAATTTAGTCATCCATTTAAATAATTTTCAAAAGAAATTAAATTATCCCTAAGTCATCTCATGCCTTTTCAAGAAAATGCGTTTACTATGGATTAATTTATTTCTCATTTGCAGGGGTGATGCCAAATTTTTTTTTAAAAGGGTCGAAATTAAATTGTAATTTTTAGGATAGTAAAAATATAATTTTTAAATTATTAAGTCAAAATTTTATTATTTTTAAGAAGGTCAAAGTATAATTTTATTTTTATTAATTTAAATTTTTTTTAAAAAAATTAAGAGGCTAAATGGAAAATTTTCCATTTTAGCCCCCCTAGATTTGCCCATGCTAATTTGTCAATATTTTTTTTTTCCATTCATACAAGGTTCTTATCATACAATTCGTTCAAAGTTATACTAAGTTAGTAAATGGACCAATTGGACATATATAACTAATGTATTTTTGTAGTCAAGTTTCAACATTTGTCTATTAATTACGAAATCATTTAGTTATGGAGTTAAGGTTCTGATCATATCTACTCTTTTTTGACATAATATCTAAAATTACTTATAACCCCTTCTCAACTTATAAATATGAGGATAATGCACTTAACACATTTGAACTTACGCTCTTCTTATATTAACAATAATATTCATGCCAATCGAATTAAGACCCAATCAATAAATTTTAATATTTTTAAATAAGGGCTTAACTAAAAAATTGATAAAACATTGAATGTTTATTCAAAAATTAAATCCACGTGTATAAAAAATGGAATATTAAATATTTGTGACAATTTAATTAAAGTCTAAATTTAAAAAAAAAAACTTAGATAACACAAATTAATTCGTAAAATAAACACATCAATTATTTATTTACTCTATCAAAACCATTAAAAACTATGAACTCTTTTCCAAGAATATCAAAATTGGTGGACATCAATTAAATTAGTAAAAGTAAAATTACATTTTAATCTCTTTAAAAATGATAAAATTTTGATTTAATCTTTTAAAATCACATTTTTACTATCATAAAAATTATAATTTAATTTCGAATCCCTGAAAAAAATTTCTAACTTCGCCCCTAGATGCAACAACTGACGTTGCTGGAAGGCATACAAAATAAGGATAAGTTTGATGTTCTTAGTATTTTAATATTCATTAGAAATAGAGTTTTATATATCGTATACTTTTTATATTTATAAATATAGATTTTAGATAAGTTTTATAAACATCTCATTAATTAATAATATTAGAGTTCTCTTGCTTCTTTTATTATTTATTTGATAACAAAATTTATTTTACTTATGTAATTTAATTAAATAAATTAATAAAATTCATAAAAAATAATTATAAATTCAATATTTTAAACCTAATTCAATTGAATTTTCCGGACCAACTTAACGTTGTGTGTGTGTTTATTTTCCGGTTCCTCTGTTTTGCTTCCCGTTCACACCTTCCATCTCTTTCTGTAACGCGAATCCTCTCTTTATCTCTCTCTGTGAAAAGACAAAAACCGTGGAAGTATCTCATCCTTCCATTTCCATCCCATTCCGCCCTATCTCCCTTCCCTTAAAAACGATGGGTTTACCCTCAGCCCACCCTCAGATCTAACCCCATTTCCTCTCCCATCTAGAGAAACGAAAAATGTGTTCAGTTCGTTCAGATCCCATCCACAGATTCCACTCCCTGCCACTCGACCACTTCGACCGTCTTCCCGACTCTCTCCTTCTTTTAATCTTCAACAAGATCGGCGACGTTAAAGCTCTCGGCCGGTGCTGCCTTGTCTCCCGTCGTTTCCATTCCCTCGTCCCTCAAGTTGATAACGTTCTCGTTCGTGTCGATTGTGTCATCTCCGACGACGATTCTTCTCCCTCTTCCTCGTCCTCCGACAAATCACGTCCCGCCGGTCCCTTCTCCAACCTCTTGCGTCTCGTCTTCGGAGGCATTGTAAAACCCCTTCAAGCTTTGGGTCAATTCCTCGGCCCTAAACGCTCCCTTCTCAACGAAACGCTTAACGCCCCTTCCACTTCTTCATCCGTCGGTCGCGGCGCTGATGATGATGATGATGATCATGCCGAAATCGACCAAGCTGGTGTCACCCACCATTCCCCTACTCAAGTGCTTAGAAATTTCAACGAGATTCGTTTCCTCCGAATCGAATTACCCAGCGGCGAGTTAGGGATTGAAGATGGAGTTCTGTTGAAATGGAGAGCAGATTTCGGATCAACCCTTGATGACTGCGTCATCCTTGGAGCTGCCTCCGTTACTAATGACGTGCATTTGCAAGTATCGGAGCTTGACAACGATGGGTTTTGCAACAACAATAGCATTACCGGCAACGGTGATGATAATGGGAGTATTCCAGAGTCGTTTTATACAAATGGAGGCTTGAAATTAAGGGTTGTTTGGACGATTAGTTCGTTAATCGCAGCATCAGCAAGGCATTACTTACTTCAACCGATAATTGCGGAGCATATGACGCTGGATACCTTGGTTTTAACCGATGCAGATGGACAAGGGGTGCTTCGTATGAACAGGGATCAGCTTGAGGAGTTGAGAGTCAAGCCATTATCGGCTTCTTCAGCTTCAAAAAGGACGCAGGTGCCGGCATTGAATATGAGGCTTTGGTATGCGCCTCATTTGGAATTGCCTAACGGGATTGTATTAAAAGGTGCTACTTTAGTTGCAATTAGGCCCAGTGAGCAATCTGCTTCTAGAAAAGAGGTCTCCGATGCTTCTTGGTTATCAACTGCTTTCGAAGAGCCTTATGGGACTGCTGCAAAGATGCTGATTAAGAGAAGGACGTACTGTTTGGAGATGAACTCCTTTTGATACCCTGCAATGGTAAAACTCTCATATGCTTGAAATACTTGTTTATGTTGATTAATTTGTTACATAAGCGATTTTATTTTCACCAGTAGTCCTTTAGATATATAGTTTTAAAATATAAATGTGCTGTTGAATCCTGATGTCTTCTGGTTTTATTATGATCGTTTTGATTTGTATAGTTCATTCTGAATTAGAGGGGAAAGCAAACATGAATATGCTAGGAAACATCTCGGAATGTGTGCGCTGCCTGAAATCTAACTAGCATGCTTTAGCATCTTCATTCCTTTTTTGAGTTTTGGATCTGCATGCACATGGTTTATCTTTGCATCTCTTCTGAATTCAAAGTTCATTTTGCATTGATCAGGGAGAGCAGTCAAGCATAATGGTTAAGGGGACGAAGATAGCATACTTTTTGAAAGCTGATGACCAAACAACAATTTTTTTACATGTCATGGCATTATGTCGGTGCTGTGTCCTATGGAAGCAAAACCTTGCTTGGGACCGCCAGTGAAAGCAAACCATGAATGTTGATAATGCACTGCTAGCATTTCGGCTTTTGTGCTTCAACTGATAGCCTAATGCACTTGCTGCTTGTTTTTATTTCAGGAATAGGCTTGTAAGAGTGCACACCTGTGATCAGATTGATGTTGTAAGAGCTTTGAATTTGTAGTCCTTTAACTCTGATCCCTCTTTTATGTGTATATTGTAGGTATGAAGATGTGATGCTTTATGTTATATACTTATGAAGTTCAGAAACGTAGTTTGCAACTTAGCTTTTCGCTTTCGTTGGATAAACTTATTGTAGTTTTTTCAAAGTTGATACTTTATGGTCACAATCTTGGCAAATTCAGTTTAGGCAGATGCTGCAGACACCTGGTAGAGGTTGGAACTTGGATGTTGCTGCGGTTGTTGTTCCATTCCATTAGTTGTGATACAAATCAGGTGATGATAAATTGATATGTTGGTGTGCTATTAGTGAAACTGGATTTTGAAGTCTTGTATATTGTTTAGCTCATTATGTGTTTGAAATTTAATCCAATTTGCAAAATATAAAATGTGCATTTTGATCGAGTTCTGGTTCATTGATTCATGTTCCAGTGAAGCCTGTCCTGGCAATCTAGCATGCCCAATGTGATTAAAGATTGATTATTATGTGTGGTGCATAAATTGGGTTCTATGTTAGACTTAGATGTATATTATATGTTTATTATGGATTTCATTTTATATATATATGTATATATGGGTCTGGAAACAACCAGTAGACTTTACACATTTGATTTTCTTCATCATACATGAGAGAGAAAGAGGCAATTTCTTTGTTTTTATATTTATTTTCATATTTATTTCATACTGTTGGGGAGAGTGAGTGTATGACATTTGGCAATCAGAGATTGTGGGGAATAGGCTGAGGCTGTACCAAAAATATGAGTAGCCATTTTCATCCTCTTGTTTTAAAATATTGATTGATTGGCCAAGTCTTTGTTTTATTTATTTTTCATATAAATGTGATTCAATTAATATTAATTAGCTGGCTCTGCTCCTTGCTTTTATCGTGAACTTTCCTCCATTTCATACTTAAAACGGTCCACGTGAATCAATCGTCCTTTGACTCACTTTTTCTTCCTATCTTTAAATTAAAAAAAAATAATACGTATTCTGTTTATTGTAAGCTATTGAATAGTATCCCAAAGACTCACCTTGATTGTTTATGATATTTAATGTTCATAATGGAAAATATGAGGAAATGAAGGCCCACATGCTCATATTGAAGCCGGCAATGGTTGTGATTTTGTACAGAGGATGGAAAATGGAAATCCTTATATCATCATTCATATCATAAAACAAATTATATATATTAAAAAAAAAAGCACTTTAAATTTTCTACTAAACTAATATCTAAAGTAAGCTTTTTTAATCATTGTTTCTCACTAAATTAGAGGTGGGTTCTTATGATCACTATCTGCACTTTAAATGCAGGTGTTTTATAAAATAATATTTAAGTAGTTTTTAATATACCCTTATCATCATCATCATCAAATCAGTCCTGATTTCTCTTTTTCTTTCTTCAGTCATGGTGCCACTCGTTTAGTGTTTAAGGTATCCTTTCTACATGCAAGAAAAGGGTCCAAAAGAAATCATTCATGAATGCGAAATAAAGCCTTCAAAATGGGCTTTAATGTCTACCATTCTCTTCCTTATGCTCATTACCAAATCCACCTACAATAGAGAGAGAGGGCATGGCTTTTGGAAGCTCTGTTGCATAACAAAGAATCGATAATTACACTTTTTTCGGCTTCACTAAAAAAAAACAAGTTTTCCTTTATTATGAAAAGCAATAGAACAATGAAGCACTACTTGCATTACCAACCAAAGGCCATTATCTCAAAAGGGAAAAAAACAAAGAAAAACTCTTATAGCGAGTGGAAGTAGTGGCCAGTGGCCTCACGTGAAACTCAACATGTGGAAATGATGCAAGCTCCCAAATTTAGAACAATCTCATCATGTGAACCCCAATCAAGAAATTTGGTTTGAAATGGGTATATCCATTTAGCAACAGGCACAGAAGGTCATTCACAATCCAAATCATGGGGGGGGGGGGGGGTACTGCTTTTATTGCATCACAATCTTTGAAATATCTACAAATGTTATATTTAAAAGATGAAATCTGTAATTCATTTTCTGAGAACTTAAAAGTCAGTTCAGATTGAAGTTCCGCTTACTTGTAAGTGGCATTGCTTATCATACTCATAAACTAATAATAGGGTGAATGAACCAACCTATGATAAGCTTATGCATTAAGCAAATTAATCATGGACAGCTTCAGCTAGTATTTTCCATTGACCCTGACTGACTTCAGCTAGTATTTTCAAGAGCCAGTAGTGTTTGGTTTGGAAGCTCTTGGACATAATGTATGGTCTAAAATTTGTTAAGGTCATAAATCCAAAAGGATAACATAACAAGAAATCCCTTTCCTTTTTTTTTTTTTTTTTTTTCTGGTTTATTTCTTGTATATTAAGATCTTGAGCATCTGGTCCAAGTGAAATACATACAACCAATATTATGCTCTTAAGACATGGAAATTTACTTTCCTAGTGAATGTCAAGAATAATATATCTTAAAGCATATATGAATACGAGTAATTAGCAATCAAGAACATTGATATATCAGAAATGCTTCTACATAGGCTCAAATTCCACTCTCCCCTACAAAGTTTCAGAGTTTAAGTGATGTCAAAAGCTAGCACTAGTCATTTTTGGTCGAGTTTGTTTATGTTTTTTGATTAGTCAATTGTATATGACTTTAATTTGTGGTGATAATAAAGTTGGTGGTAATCTTTTTAGTTTGTCAAAGCTAGAAGAAAACTCCCTTAATCATAGAATTTTTTTTTTCTAGTTTCCCAAGAATTTTAGCTTAGCAATTCCATGCCTAAATGCTATGCATCTTAATCTTGCAACAAGCATTACATCTGTTGGGAGGGAGAGAAAAACAAAGAAAAAACTTTGAAAAAGGAAAACTTAAAGAGAGAAAGTAAGAATAAGCTTTATTGTTCTTTACTTGGATGCAGAACATCTTCCACATATTTACAGTGAAAAAAACCTTATCTAAACTCTATTTTGATCATTCTTATTCAAAACATAATCTCAGTTATCCTCTGTTAAGGACTAAGATGCAGCAGCAGTTAAGCAGAATGAACTGCCGCTGCAGTTAGGTTGTTAGTAAGTTATTGAGTTAGTAGGTTCAGGTGGTTATCCAAGTTCTTGTTAAAGCTTAGTATAAAGCTGTAGGTACTTTGTATTCATATTGATTTTAGTAAGAATTCATTCAGTCATTCTTCCTTCTCCTTTTTTCTTTGGTTCTTGAGTTTTCATGTTAATATTTCAACATCCTCCTTATCCAAAATCAATTAAAATAACTATAATTGGTCACTTGCTATTTTTAATGGAAACACCAAGATTTTTCCTTAAGCCTTCAAACTTTTTCATGGGTAAAGCTTTAGTCAAAATATTTGCAAGTTGGTCTTCTGAGCTGCAATGGACCAACTTTATTTTCTGATAAAGCTTCTCGAACAAAATGATACTTAGGTTTTTATGTGCTTGATTCTTCCATGGAAAATAGGATTTTTTTTGCCATTGACATAATTGATTGATTATCACGCTTGATCTTAGTTGCCTCATTTTGAGTCAAGCCCAAATCTTTCAACAATTTCCTCAACCAAATCGCTTGATTCATAGTGGTTGCAATTGCAATATATTCTGCTTCTACAGGCGATTATGTCATAGTTACTTTCTTTTTTGAGTTCCATGCAAATGCACGAACAATTTTAACACAAAAACGAAACAATAGGACAAAGCTTAAGGCGTTTATCAAGCCACTATTTTTTTAAAGTTCTATTCACTCTCACCTATTCTCGATGTGCAAATGAGTTTCAAGAAAATGAATCTTGATGATACAATGAAGTCTGGTGATTATTTGCGTTTTGCACTATGAGCACTATGAAAAGTATAACTAAGAAAATCAATTTCTATAAAAATTTTCAATAGTAATTCTTTATAGAACAATCTAATAATAGTAGAAGATGGAGGAAGCATACGAAAAAACTTTTGAAAATTTTGGTATATTTTTCAAATGAAATCTCACATATTTACAGGAATTCTTAAGACATAACTTTTAATAGATGTCTTTTTTGAATAATCACTCTTTAAAAAGTGACATAATTATTCAACTAATAACTTATAACTATTCAAGTATATTACTTTTCTAGTTATAATTTTTTGTCAAAAATCAAGTGATATAAATGTTGATCCCTAACTAAAAACCAGTTGAAAATGTTCCAACAAAGCTTCCCGTCTTGAAACCTATCTACTTTCTACCCTCTACCTCTTCTCCTTCCTGAACTATTCTTTCCATCCTCAAATCTATCCCCACTTTTGGTGATGGTTTGGGTGATTTCTTCTGATTCATAGACCCCTTTAGAGGTTCCTTTGAGTGACACCACGTAGTTCTCTTTATGGTTTCTCAATGTGAGGCATTTTCTGTAGAACAATCAATATTCACCAGCGTGTTGATTTAAAGCAAAATATTATATCCCAATGAGCACTAGAAAGTTAGGCAAAATGAAAGGAAAAAGAGAGGGATAGCAGCATGAAAAGACGAGAGAGAGAGAGAGAGAGAGAGACCGAGATCACAAAGTGGTAGTTCCAAAGACTAAATTTTGCAAGGTGATGGCTTAACATTGTACACCTTTCCTGCAAGAATCTTATTAACAAGGGGTTCGTTTTTAGAAACTGGTGCAAACAACTGGAAAAACACGAAGCAGTGAAATGGTTGCAGCAAGTTATAAAGAAAAGAAAGAGGGGAGACATGTATATATGGTCTTGAATGCATTTTTAGCTCTGTATAATCCCTTGAATGGAGTGACCAAAAAAGGCATGCAAACATGCATAAAACCAAGAATGTAACAGTGTTATTTCAAAAAGAATCTCAAGTAGTGGCTAGGGTTTTGATAACAGAAGAGAAATAAAGAAAATGAGACAAAGCAGGAAAATAAAAAATAAAAGAAAGCAAGTAAAAAAAATAGGAAAATTGAAAAATTAAATTACTCGAAAGAAAAACAAGGGTAAATTGCAAAAATAGTCACTTTTGTTTGTCTCAGATTTCATTTTAGTCACTTATGTTTGAAATGTTATGTTTTAATCACTTACGTTATCGTTTTGTTACAAAGTAGTCACTCTGTCGTTAAGCTCCGTTACCTCCCTAACGGCAATTCTACGTGGTAGTCCAAATGGATTTTAAATATCAAATTGGATGTCCAACTGGAATGATAATAGTTTTTTCAATAAAAAAAAAGAAAACTAAAAGAAAAAAGAGACGAATGATTTTTCTTTTTCAGTTTAAAATGTAATTAATTTAAAATTTTAATTAATTAAATTTATTTTATTAAAAACCTATTCTTGTCTCAATTGGACATCCAAGTTGGCATTTAAAATTCATTTGGACTGCTACCTAGGATTGTCGTTAGGGGGGTAACAAAACTTACCGGCAAAGTGACCACTTCGTAACAAAACGATAACTTAAGTGACTAAAACGTAACATTTCAAACATAAGTGACTAAAATGTAATCTGAGGCAAACAAAAGTGACTGTTTTGATAATTTACCCGAAAAACAATATAGAGATTAGTTGGTCAATTTGACCTAAAATTTTCGTCAAAAATAATGATATAATGTGCCACGTTTGTAATGACAGATAATAGCTCAATAATAAGTGCCACTTGGAAATCCATGGCTCCTCCTAAAATGGTAAATTTTTAATTTAGGTCCTTTATAATTTATAAAACTTTAAATTAATAATAGTAAAATTATATTTTAACCACCAAAAAAAATAAAAATTTGATTTAACCTTTTAAAAATTATAAATATATAGGCTATTAAAATGATGAAATTGTATATTTACTATCGTAAAAATATACAATTTAATTCTGATCCCCTCCAAAAATTTTCTACCTCCACCACTGTCGATAATCAAAATATAAGTAATCATACTATAACATGATTTAGACTATCTTAAGTGATTAAATTTGTGGTTTAGCCTTCCTATGTACTACTTGTGGAGAAGAAATTGCATCGGAGCTCAAAAAAGCAACCCAATATAAAGTTGTCCGTGTCAATTTCCTACAAAAAGGGATTGATCCATACATGTTTGTTGCCAACATAAAATCTTTCCGAACCTGCCTTGTTCTCATCCTTCTTCATCTTTTCCATCTTCATATTGATCGAGAAAACCAGAAACGAAAAGGAAAAAAGATTTCGATCTTAAATAAACTATTCTTTTTCTAGCTAAAACATGCCCACACCGTCTTCCTCATCAACCTCTCATGGCTAATAATGGACAATACAGACTTGCAAAAGCCTGAAAAACTTCCTTTACTGAAATCAACTACAAACTCGTCCTCAAATATTACTGACCCTGAAGTCGACGAAGATGACCACCGTTATACCAGCTTGAAAGACCTTATTCTACGCTCATCGTCATCCTCAATATTGCCCGGCCGCTCATCGGTAGCTCAAGAAGGAAACAATGAATTCGATTCTTCCAAGATCATCATTAGGAACCGATTGGTCAAGTCTGCAGCCTCCGCTTACCTTCAATCAGCTGCGATTCTGATTAACCGGGATGAGGGTTGGCTCTTGAACTTGTGGGGAAAGCTTAAGAACAACGTTGGAACATCTTATTCATGTTGCAATGTTTACATTAGGGAGCCTTTAAAGGCTTGCTTCCAGCCGATTTATCAGTTTTTTGCTTTCACTTTAGGTGGTGCTTGGGGAAGAATTTTCGGGTGTTGAACTAAACTTTCTTCGTCTATTGAATCACTGAAATGAGAGATCGATGGTTCCTGAGGTATGAAATGATTTACGGTAAACTATCTCATTAGTCACTCTAAATATGACTCGTTCTTATTTTAATCACTCAAAACTATTTTTGTTAATTTGATTGCACTGAATAAAATTTGATCAAATTGGCCACTCCACCGTTAAATAAGAACAAAAGACTAATAATGCATTTCTACGTTAGTCGCTCTATATAAGATCATCCTAAATTTTTTTTTCGTACAAATATATTGTTAATTTTCCGTTGCCATTGAACTATACAGTGACCAATTTAATTAATTTTTTTGTGTGTAACCAAATTAATAAAAATAATTTTAGATAACCAAATCAGAAACGTCTCCTATTTAAAATGATTAATGATGTAGTTTACTCGATAATTTATTACGATGTTTTCTGGTTCATAAGTTGCTTCCTCAAGCCCCAGGTGTTCAAATCCATTTGTATATATATTTACTGCTCTCAATTGTATGCCTGATGTAGTAAAAATTAAAACATCATACTGTTATTGATGATATCTAGATAACTTTTTTTTCTTTTTAATTCTTAATAGATGTGATTTTAATACTTGATGTGCTTTGAGAACTCCTTATAATAATTGTATTGCTAGTGAATTTCTACACTTCTAAAATTTTGTACGATTCTTTGAATAATATTTAAATTTCAATATTTTAATTATTATATGATATTATATTATTTGATTTCATTTAACTTTTACGAATAATAAATTTATAAGCATATATACACCTCAAAATTTAATTAATTGATTTATGAATTCAGATAATAATATTTGCATTTAGTATAAATTAAATGAATAAGTTTAAGTTTTACACAAAAAAATGAAAATATCTGACCTGCTATTATCTTTAAATTCACAAATATATATATATAAAGTCTCAACTCAATTGGTACGAGTATTATTGCCAATGCAGGAGGATGCATGTTTGAGTGTATAGGTAAAGGTGAGGGTAAAAAGAAGTTTTAGGGGGCAAAATTAAATTTTAATTTTTACGATAGTAAAAATATAATTTCACCACTTGAACAGCTTATATCTTTTTAATTTTTAAAAGGTTAAATCAAATTTTTATCATTTTTAAAGGGGTAAAGTGAAATTTTATCTTTATTAATTTAAAATTTTTAAAAATGTAAATGATCTGTGTTGAAGCCCAATTTTAACCGGGCTTGAACTTTTGATTTTAATTGAGGTTTAAATTGATTTTAAATTTATTTTAAATTTAAAAATTGATTTTAAATTTATTTTAAATTTAAATTTACTTTAAGTTTAAATTTAATTAAATTTAAAATAGTATTAAACTCAATATAAACTAAAAAACCCAAGTCCAAAATTCCAATTTCAAAGTTCATTTACAAACCCAAATCGGGGCTCAAGCATAAATACAATCCTAAATTCCTAATGGCTCAAATTACATTGACCCAAAATACAAGTCAAAGTTGGCAGAGATTGGCTGCCACCCACCTCCCATCTTAACAAATCAGGGCTTGCCACATCATCGTCATCAGCATCACCTCCAGCCAAGTTGCCTTTGCACAGCCGACTGCTACCTTCTCCAAGCTGCTCCCAACCGCCACTGCTGAGCACCTGCAAAAAGAAAAGATTAGGACTAGTATTTAATGGAAAGAAACAAATGAAAATGATTATAAATTGGCTATAAAAGTCGAATTGATGTGTCCGAAAAAGGAGGGACCCTTTTGGGAGAAATCAATACATGAGTACTGATCTTTGTTTTCTGAACACCCTTGATTAATAGAAACGACTTAGACTTTCCAACATTCTACAAACCATATTCAAGCATTGGGGATACAAACAGCCAAAACATTCAAGTTTTACAACTCAGGTACTTGCTCAAATAGATATCCATTATTTGTTTACACATCCTCCCAACTTTCAAACGTTTCATATACACTGTCACAGTACTTGTTTCATTCATTAATATCCATTATTGTTTTTTTTTAAAAAGGAATGAAATGTTTTCAAACCGCAGCAGTAAATAGCCATATTAAATATAGGCTATTAAATTAATGGGTATTAAATATAGCTGTATATTAATAATATTAATAGTAATGCAAATAATAAATTGTGGTAATAAATGCATTAATGATTATTAATAAAATTATCAATAATAATGATGATGATAATAATAATAATAATAGCTATTAATAATTAATAGTAATATTTTAATAAAAAAAAGAGAAGAAGACGAAAGGGCTTATCTGTCCTTGTCGAGGTTGTCGTCGCCGTCGTCGGAGGTCGGAGATTGGTTCCCAGAACATCAATCATGCCCTACCATATCCGAATCTACAAAAAGATAAGAAAAAAATTAATAAATTTTAAAACCCTAAACAATAGAATCAAACGAAAAGAAAAAGAAGGAGAAAAGAAGGAGACGATCGACCTACCTCGGCGGCGCGTGGACGACAGGACGGTGTTGTGCGTCGAGCGACGAGCGTCGTGGGCCAGCGCGTGTAGCAGTGACCGACGGCCGGAGTTTAGCCAAGGTGGCTGGCCATGAGGAGAGAGAAGAGAGAAAAAGGGGGGGAGAATATTTTTTAAGAAAAATGAAAAAATAATAAAGAAAAAACCCTAAAATGGCTTTTATAGGACCCGTCGGACCGATCCGAACCGGCCTAGGATCCACGTGTTTTCGTTTATTGGGTTATTTGCGTTTGGTCCTTCCGTATTTTTAATTGTTTTAATTTTATCCTTTTCATACTTTTAATTTCTTTTAATTCGGCCCAATAATTTTAATTACTTTTCAATTTAATCCTTTGACATTTTGAATGCACCAGAGATTACCACGTGTCACTACTTTGGCTTATTTGTGAAATTAGTCTCTTTTATTTTTAATTTGTTTTAATTTAATCCCTAAATCAATTTCTATTTAATTACACACTTGGCCTAGGAATTTTTCAAGATTTACAAATTAGTCCTTGGACTTCTGGATGCCTGTGGGGCTGCCATGTGTCACCCATTCTTTGGTTTTATTGCTCTCTAGTCCCTAAACTTTCCAAAATTCTATTTTTGACCCCGAAACTTCCAAAAATTACCATTTTACCCCTAAACTTCCCAAACTTCCATTTTTGACCCCAAAACTTCCAAAAATAACCATTTTACCCCTAAACTTCCCAAAATCCCATTTTTGACCCCAAAACTTCCAAAAATTACCATTTTACCCCAAACTTCCCAAAATTCCATTTTTAACCCTCGAAACTTCCAAAAATTACCATTTTTACCCCTGAACTTTCCAAAATCCCATTTTTAACCCCGATTTCACTAAAAATTACCATTTTACCCCCAAACTCTCTAAAATCCCGCTTTTAACCTCGATTTCACCAAAAATTACATTTTACCCCCGAACTTTCCAAAATCTCATTTTAACCTCGATTTCACCAAAAATTACTATATTACCCCTGAACTTTCCAAAATCTCATTTTTAACCCCGATTTCACTAAAAATTACCATTTCATCCCCGGGCATCCAAAGGTCCCGTTTTCGATCCCGATCACATCGTTTTTCTTCTTCACTAAATACTTGCATTTATTTTAATCATTTTGCACTTGCATTTTACATTTTTTGCATTCTATTTATCTGCTTATTATCTTGCTTCGTGCTTAATTTCTCTTATTAATTGCTATTCGGTATTTTAAACCTACACACTCATTTTTAAAGTATCTTCAAAGACGAGGCAATGTTCTTCTCGTGTAAAAGCTTCGAGAAATCATGCCCTAACGTGTCGGGTGTGATTTTTCGTATAACTCACACGCGTCGAATATCCTTTTTAAGATTTTTATACCTGTTAACCTCGAGATTCCGAGAATATCATGTCCTAACGTGTTGGTCACGATTTTAATTCTCCGCGAAAATCGAAGTAAACGGGTATTCCATATTTGAATTTTTTAAACTATGTGTCCGAGGATTACATCTTAAATTCAATACGAAATTTGCAAATTATCAAAACATATATCTATATCACAAATAATTTTAAAACGAGGCAATGTCCTTTTGTGTGAAAACTTCGAAGAATCGCGCTTTAACGTGTTAAGTGTGATTTTTGTAATTCATGCAAATCGGATATCCTTTTCAAAGGTTTTCAAACTACTCTTCAATCTAATAATTATATATAATGTGATTTTAAGACCAAAAGAAGAAACAATGTTCTTTCGTGTGAAGATCTCGAAACATCATGCCCTAACGTGTTGGGTGTGATTTTCATGGTTCATATGATAGAACACTCTCTTTAAAATGTCTCAAAACATCCTTCAGTTTTGAAACTCCGAGAATATAGTGCTCTAATGTGTTGGACACGACTTCTAATTCTCATAGAGAATCGAAACACGAGGACGAATTTTCCTTAAAAGTTTTCCTTTGAAATTATACAAAGCCGTCTAAAATAAACATCGTATTTTAAACTTTACTCGAGTTTTCATTGTTTTCATAAAATAAAACCCGAAAATAATCATGTGGTACCAAATTTTGGGTGTATGAGGGTGCTAATCCTTCCTCATGCGTAACGACTCTCGAACCTGTTTTCTCTGGATTTCGAAGACCCCCTTTTTTTAAACGTTTTAAAAGTTTTATGGTGATCCAATCACACCTAATAAAAGATTGGTGGCGACTCCTATTTCCCTTTTATTCCGAAAATACTTAAAATGTCTTTTCGAAGCCTCGTTCTCGAGGTGGTTTCGACAATCTGAATGGAAAATTTTCTATTTTAAAGGAGCCGGAGCCTCTACCAGCCCCTTGACTACGCCCTGAGAAAAGATTATGGATAGTTCTAAATATTATATAAAAAAAAGACAAATATGATCATAATCTATAATGAAATTATTCAAAAAAAATTCACAATTCGTTAGGACCTTACAATGAGCAATCCAATGTTTAAAAGGTGAATTAAAAAAGCTTAAGGTTTCAAATAGTCCTTCAGTTGTTTCAAAAAATATCAACTAAGTCCTTTGCTTTTAGCACTGGATTGGGTATTCAAACCATGAAAATACTTCAATTAAATCCTTTTAACAACATTGACCATTAAATTTTTTTTTGTTAACTCTATTCCACTATATAAAAGGATTGTCTTAAGGCATTCCTTAAAAGACACCTATCCACTTTTTTACATAAAAAATAATGGTTAAATTTCAATTCTAATCTTTTAACCTTTTTATGATTACATGTCAAATTTTATATTTAATTTTAACATAATTTAGAGAAGTGTCCCATTTTTTTTTCTTTTCTTTTGACATGAGAAAATAATGGCTTAATTTCAATTTTAATCCCTCTACTTTTTTAAGATTATATAAGAACAGTTAAATTTTCGTTTTATCCAATATTTCACTCAAATTTAAAATTTAATTTCTATACTTTAATTTTGACATTATTTAGAGACATATCCATTTTTTTGTCTTTTATTTTGACATGAGAAAATAATGACTAAATTTCAGTTCTAATCCATCTACTAAATTTCAGTTTTGATCCCTATATTTCGTTCAAATGTGAGATTTAATCTCTATACTTTAATTTTGACATAATTTGGTGCCTTAATTTTTATAATGTCATTAGTTAGTCTAAATATTTATTCTGATTAAAATATTGAAGTGAATTTTTAAGAATCGTTAACACAGTTAAAATTCTCTATTAAATTCAAGTCCATTATAATGTCATTTTTTTACACGGATACTAAAGAAGTATTTTTTTTTTAAAATTCAAAATGTCACACCAACAAATTTAACATAAGAATTTCAACGGTGCTAAGAAATAGACCTAAATTTTAAAATTTGAAAAATAGAAGAATTAAATTCTTGAAAATAAAAGTTGAAAATTAAATTCCAAATAGATGAAAAGTATAAAAACTTTGAGTATATTGTAACAGTTAAACTTTTACTTTATAATTTAGTAAAAAAAAATTAATTAACCCAATATGGAGCGTGAGAAGAAACTATACTAGTTGACCATTAATTTTTATTGCTTGTATTTGTCATGTGTCATGCTATGCAAAAACATATTTTAATTTTTCTGGACATGAAAAGATTTTAGAAAATAATAACAAATTATCAAAAGTTATTAAAAATTCCAAAAATTAATAAAGTAAAAAATGTTAAAAATTATTTTAAATTTTAAAAATATTCAAAAAAAATATTGCATAAATTATAACATTATAAAAAATAAAAAATATTAATTTTTTTATTTTATTTATTAAAATAGTACAAAACAATTATAATTTTATAAACATTATTCAAATAATAAGAAATAATTAATTTTCAATCCACGCGCTCAAGCTAGAAACCAATTTCTATCTATTAAATCCTCTTAGCTTAATTTCGTGGGTTCATTTTGATGGTTTTGTTCAGATTAATAAATTGAAGGGAAACTTGCATGAAAGGAACTGAAAATCGTGACCAATTAAAAAGAGAAAATTATTGTCCATACACATCGCACCAATTGTAGATGAGAGTATCAATAAGGGAATAGATACGGAAGAAGATGTGGTGATCTTAAAGATGGTTAGTTCACCTTGAGTGGATGGAAAGTTGAAGGAGGTAAGTAAGCAAGGAGACTGAATATGCAAAAGAGCAGGTTGAAAATTATAATGTGATTGAAATGCTTAAAGGTTGATCCCGTCTTTATCATGTTGGGTAGATATAGTGAAAGTCCCGTGTTTGGGAATGTTGACGTGATAAATACACATGGTATGTCACATGTCATGATATTATTTCACAAATTATTACAGCATAAAATGTAAACATCAATGATATTAAGTTTAAGATAGAGGGTTAATTAATTTTTATTTTTTAATTAAGAATTTTTAAGCTTAAGCCTAAATAATTTCATATAATTATATTTTTTTCTTAGTAAAATCCAAAAACCATAGGTTCCTGTTGTTTTTCCACCACTTGGTCGAATAATATATTAGTTTGGTTAGAGATGAGTGTTCGATTAAATCGAGTCGAATCGTGTGAAAAATTTTCGAGTTAATCAAATTCACGAGTTTTATTTTATCATTTTAACTCAATCTAAAAAATTTTCGAATCAAGTCAAGTGAAATGAAAGTCGAGTCAATTTGAGTGAAATTGTTCGAGTTAAATTAAAAAAATTAAACATGTCAAATAAAAAGATTGTTACATTATAGCTAATTTTATGTCAGAATACATAAATTAAAAATAATATATATTTAAAAAAAATCAAAGCAAAATAGATAAAAATAAAATTTTGAGTATGATAAATTTAAATCATTAATTAAGTCTCAAAATTATTATTTTAAGTTCAACTTTTTTTTTCATATATTTTTTAAATATAAATTTTAAAATCTTTATAAATATTTTAAATTTTAAAAATTATTTTAATTTTTTTTTGTTGTAATTCGACTCGAACTCAAATTCAAATTGAAACTTGAAAAACTTAATTCGATTAAGTTAAAATTCGAATTTTTTGTTACATAATTCTTCAAATCGAATAACTTTTGGTTGCAGCCTTAAAAGACCAAATGTTGCCACTTGTTTTTACCCACTTGTTGCCCATGGTTTGAAAGTGTAAAGAGAAATAAAAACCATCAAAGAAGACACATAACGCCCACAATTTCTTGAATCGTCTGTTTTTCTCTTTGATCCCCCCATTAAACCCAAGATTTTCTACCTTTTGTTAACCCGGAATCTGCTCCTTAATTAACATTGCAAAAAAAAAAAAAAAAACCCAGTGTTCTAGTCATTAAAACATAGCATTGTTCCGAATTTTCTCTTGTTTTATCTTCATTTGCAGGACATCAAACAAGGTTTTGGTAATCTGGATCTTTTTCTAATTTGTGGTAGATGGGGGAATCAGAGGAAAAGAAGAGCACGAAGAGGGATAAAATGAGGTGGAGATGGGTGATTGGAGCCTTCTTTACAATTGTCCTTGCTATTGCTTTGGCTTCAAGGACTAAACCAGAGATCTCTCCGAAATTTGGAGACACAAACAAGTCTTGTCAATGTTCTCAGGTTTTACTTTCCCTCTTATATTGCTCTTCCTTGTTTCCTTGACAAAACACATTGATTGTTGGTGATGAAAATGATTTTGTTTTATTTTGGTTGTCTCGTTTTGTTTGGATACTAGGGAACTGGTCGAAGCTTAAAATGGATTGAGAATTGTTGTTTTGTTTCTTTTAAATATCCTCTGTGTTCAATTGATGCCGATGAATTTCTTTGTTGCGTTTGCCTGGTTATGATTCAAAGTCATTAGGCACTTGGATTTTCTTGAATGAATTCTGTTGTCTGTTGCCCTTTTATTTAGGTTGATTGATGATTGTTTGTTTCGAATGTTGCATTTTTGCAGGACAAACACAGGCATAAGGGGACTGTAGAGGATTGTTGTTGTGATTTTGAAACTGTGGACTATCTTAATGGTGAAGTATTACATCCAATACTTCAGGAACTTGTCAAAACCCCATTTTTTCGGTACTACAAGGTTTGCTTATTGCCTCATTCCCATTGTATGATGAGAATATATATATATATATATATGGATGCTTTATTTTATTATTTTGGGCATAATTTTCACAAAGTTGATGTGGGAACTGGAAAGATGGTTCTAGCATTTTTGGAAATTTGGAAGTAAAACATGTGTATAGAATGAAAAAGCAAACTAGTTTAAGTTGTAGAGAAGTGTGATTGTTATGAAACCTTTTGCATGTTTTTATGCATCTTAGTATGATAATGTTAGTTTACATGCTGAATTTGCAATTTGTGCTCTATGTTTTTCATTGAAGACTAGTTTCTTCTATTGCTTTGGGCAGGTTAAATTGTGGTGTGATTGCCCATTTTGGCCTGAAGATCATATGTGCCGTTTGCAGGATTGTAGTGTTTGTGAATGTCCAGAAAGTGAATTCCCTGATTCATTCAAGCCCTACCAACGTACCCTTTCGTCAGATGACCTTAAGTGCCGAGAAGGAAAGCCACAGGCTGCTGTTGACCGCACGCTAGATAGTAAAGCTTTTAGAGGGTGGACAGAAACAGATAATCCCTGGACGTATGATGATGAGACCGATAATTGTGAGTCAGAATTTGTTATTAACTCGTTTTTATGTATCGGATGCTCTCTAGCACACTGCTTATGGCCTTGAGAACCATAATTAAACTGATGCATTGCTATAGGTTAAGATTCAGTGTTGCTCTCTAGGCAATGCTAGTGATGATAAGATTTACAGTGAGAGTTGTGGTGTTTTCAACATTAATACCTCAAACAGTTGATCCTGTAAGTTACTGTTTTTGCAGCCGAGATGACTTATGTGAATCTTCAACTGAACCCAGAGCGCTATACTGGCTACAAAGGTACATCGGCTAGAAGGATATGGGATGCTGTCTACTCGGAGAACTGTCCCAAATGTGAGTTCTCGTTAATATTCTTTGACGCGTGTGCGAATGAAAGAGGCCTGTGCATATTTTTGGTATGAGTAGAGGCATCGGTCCATTACCTTTAAACAATTTGATTTTGGAGTAATAACTAAATGTTGAATGCCTAGTGATGAACCTTCAATGACATAAATCAATATATTTTCTGGTTTGTTAACTTATTAATTACTGTGGTAGGCGTGTTTTCTGTTCTGTTGAGTACCCACTAAGTAACAATTGTCCTTAATGGAAGATAGGAATTGTCTAATGAGCCTCCTTTTTAAAATATTTACTTTATTCGTTTGTATTCTGATACACAGATCCAGCTGAAGAGTTATGCCAAGAAGAAAAAATACTATACAAATTGATTTCTGGTCTTCACTCATCTATTTCGGTCCATATAGCTTCTGAGTATCTGCTTGACGAAGCTGCAAACTTGGTATAAATTCTCAATTTTGTCACTCAGTACTTATGCTCATTCATGAACTTAAATTCATAGGTGCACAATAATGTTGCAGAGATTAAAATTGTTTCTTTATTTTTTATCTTCCTTATTTCAGTGGGGCCACAATCTTGAAATAATGTATTATCGGGTTTTACAATATCCAAATCGTGTTGCAAACTTGTACTTCACATTCCTCTTTGTTCTCCGAGCTGTGACAAAGGTGCGTACCCTAGCATAAAAAATAAGAAAATCAATGGTACATGTTGAGCAAGTACTTAATAAATAAGGAAGCAGTTGCGTTATAATCCAAAACTGAAATCATTTATCTTACTAGAGCTTGCTTTGATGCATTTCAGGCAGCTGAATACTTGGAGCAAGCTGAATATGATACAGGTAATCCAACTGAGGACCTAAAAACGCAGTCCCTAATGAAGCAGCTACTTTATGATCCAAAACTGCAAGCTGCATGTCCACTTCCATTTGATGAAGCCAAATTGTGGAAAGGACGAAGAGGGCCAGAACTGAAACAGAAAATACAAGCACAATTCAAAAATATCAGGTTTCTCTAATTTCCTCTTTGGTGATGCATGTAAAAAGCTGCAACTCTTATTTCTAATTAATGTTATTGAACAATGAACATATAAAATGAGAAACCGTATTTACTCAAAACATAACATTCCGAAAGAGGGAGTAAAATCTGAAATTGTACTTTTTACCTCTCTCAGTATCCCTCACTTGCAGAGAAACTTCAATGAACTGTTTCATCTTTGTGTTTGTTTATTGATGTCTGATGGGTTTTGCAGTGCGGTGATGGACTGTGTCGGGTGTGAAAAATGTCGACTTTGGGGAAAGCTTCAGGTTTCTGGTCTTGGAACTGCACTGAAGATTTTGTTCTCTGTAAATGATGAGGAGAACTTGGTTCAGATAGTAAGTACCCTTCCCCATTTGTAGCTTTCAATTTTCAGTTCTAATCTCATTCTAGTGTATGATTCCAACATTCAGTCATGGCTTTCCAACTATAGTAGCTAGAGTTTTGTTTTGTAGAAAATGCTTCTTTTTAAGTCCTTGAAACACCAAGGATTCTGTCCTAAATATGTCATGTGTAACATATGGAAAGAATTAGAAACCAACTTGTTCATTCAGACTCAAATGGTTCGCGTTATTGACCCGCAGGTGCAGTTGCAACGGAATGAAGTAATTGCGCTGATGAATCTACTCAATCGACTATCGGAGTCTGTAAAATTTGTGCATGAAATGGGAGCGGCAGCTGAAAAACTGGTCCAGGGAAGGATGCATTATTCCAGTAGGTTGAATAGCCTAGTGCGAAGGATATTGGCATCTATTGTTAAGACATAGGTAGTAAGACATAATTTGAATGTCCTGTTTGTGTTTTGCTTTTACCTTACACCCTTGTGATATGTTGCAGATAAGGATGAGAAATTCAACTGGAAAGAACCACACATTTCTTTTTTTGGGGGGGAAAAAACTAGAATTAGGGTTTTGGAGAATATAAAAATTTGGCAGTGTACAATCAGACAGGTTTTGAGATCTAATGTCAAACAAAACTAGAAGAAGTTAACACACGTTAAAATTTACCCTGATAACAGTGTTATTATCATATGCATCGGTTAAAAATTCAGTGCTTTATACTTGTGATACCTGCAGTTTTAGGCCTCATTGCGCATAACACATCATCCTCAATATATCTTTCCTAACTTTTATTTCAATCTGCAATTTATATTAGGAAAACTGTGGATTTATTTTCTTGTCGAATTTTTTATAGGTAAACTATACAAATAATTATTTTTTTCTATTTTAATCATTTAATTATTAATTTTTTCGAAATTAAATGTTTTAATCATTTTGAATTTTTTTTATTGGTTTATTAATAAATTAATCCTTTAAAGTTTACAAATTCTATCAATATGATCTTAAATATAAAAATTTAACAAATTAAACTCTTAATTTTATAAAAGTTGCATTTTAATTTTAATTTTAAAAAAAACAATAAATTTAGTCCTCGACATTTTTTTTTAAATATATAGAGAATAGATTCTAGGAAATGGATGGCATTTGGTTTGGGTTTATTTTCGGCACAATGATTTTGGTTAAATAAACTAGTTTCTAGAAGGCGCCCAAAAACTAGTTTCTAGAAGGCACCCAAAAACAGAAATTTAAGCACGCAGGAATGGATCTAGAAGATTTTGTTTGACCAACGATATTTTTGCTTATATTCGTGGTGACAGCCTATTTTTATTAAAAAATAAAAAATAGAAAACGAAAACGAAAACCAAGTCAGAACAGGGATTATCGTTGCTCACGTGGGTTAACCTACTTCATTAAATCATCTTGTCTACTTTGGAATTCCCAACCAACTTCCACTCTTTTTCCTTCATCTTTCCTTAATTTGCGCAGTGCAAGTCTGAATTATCCTATATAAATCCTCCTTTCATCCCCATCATTTACCCATCCAAACAACTAACAAAAACCCAATCTTGATTAAGCTTTTCTCAGTTTTAAAGATGATGATGAAAGAGGTGGTATACATGCGAAACAGGGGTGCAGTGGCTCCATCCCCTCTCATTTATCCCAGAAAATCTTCCGCATATCCAAGGCTAGAGACCATTCATGAAGAAGGGTGTGAAAATCAATCAGCTTTTTCAAAGAAATTCTTGGTGGTTCTCCCCCTTGTTTTGTCTACGGCTGTCTATTTCTTGGTAAATAAGGATTTGACTGTGTGTGCATGAGCCCTTCCAATGCTTTTTTGCTTCAAAGGGATCTGGGAAAACAGTTGCTTCCTCCGCTTGAGAGATGGATGCTTGAATGATGAGAAGCCTGGAAAATGGAGAATCTCAATAAATCCAATGCCAGGGAGAGAGTCATGTTCAATAAGTTTATAGCATTGTAATGTGTGAAAAGATGGGGCATATATTTTGGGAAAATCTTCTTTGATGTTCATAATTTGTAAATCTTGTTTTATCATCATATTAATCCAACGTTTCTCAGTCTCTGGTTTTTGCAAGTTTCTGATTGCAATAGTTTTGAACAGTGGCTAAAATTTTGCTGCTTTAGTAGAAAGGCCTGCCACCAGCAGCTAACATATCAACAATCAAATTCACTGCTTGCTAACTCTGGTTAATAATATAATAACTAGTGATTCTAGCCTTTAGGGTACTCGAACAATAAATGAATGAACTCAATTCTTTGAATAATGAAAATATTTCCTGCTTATTGTATGGAAAGTTGGCCAAAATTTTAATTTACCCCAAAAACAGAGCATCTCAACTTGGGAAGTAATGGTTAAAGCATCCCCTGGCTGTCACCATTGATTTTGGCATTTGGAAAGTTGCTTACGCATTCGCTGACATGATCCAACTGGACATTTTGCCTGTTCAAATGCTTACATGTAGTTCTAGAAGCCACCACTTGAGGTCATGGTATGAGTTGGGCTCTCTCTAGAGACCTTGTTTGGTGTCAATGCGCACATGGCGACATCTAGACACCACAATCATTAACTTTGGTGTGGAATATCTTAGTCTTGTGATGTACGAAATATACCCACTTCCATCCTTAGAATATGCTTGATTAAGGTTAAACTCCTTAGTTTACACATATGCAATTGCATTCATTGTACTTCTTTTTCTTTTTGCTCCCTCTGTTGGTAGCAGGGGATCTGCTTTTCGATTGAAAATGTCCATTTATCTATAACGTGAAGATGAAGAAAAAAATGTTTGGTCAAATTCTGTTATTAGACCCTCTACTAAATCTATAGCTTTATACATAATAGAGGACAAATGATATAATTTAACCAAACAGATTTAACTGTTACGACTAGAGTTAAAAGGCCTTGAATGCGATGATTGAGAGGGAACTAGGATAGTGAAGGAAAGGAAAATTTTCATACAAGATAAAAGAGGAAACAGCGACCCAGGGATGTTTGGAAAAGTCTTGTGGACAAAACAACTTGCCTGAGAAGAAAGAGGAATGAGTGGCCAATACACATGATCATTAAGGAAAAGACTGTCGAGAAAGAGATCTTGCTGCTTTCAATTCTTATGGTTAACATATGGTATCTCTTCTGGTTTTTGTATCCGTTGATTGATATACCTATTTGTGTTCATACATATGCAATGGGAATGGTGGTATATTTTATTAAAACGAAAGAAAAGAAGTAAACATAAAGATGTATTGAATTCCAACATCAAGCAAAGTGTGTATACAAGAAAAGATAAGAGAGAAAAGAAAGAGAGAGAGGCAATAGAAGGAAAAAGAGTGTGTCGTGCTGCTCGACCTCAAACTTTAATGGAGAGGTTTCTTCAAAAATGGTCTCTAAGCTTGGAGAAGTAGATGGCTTGTTGTGAGAAATGAAAAGGGCTGGTGCCTTCTCACAACTACTTTCCAAGTATTTCATACCCTTCATCTTCCCTGCAACCAAATTTTCTGATTTGTCCTTTGTTTTCTTTTCTGTGCTCTTAATTTGTGGAATAGAATGAGCCAAACCAAATCCGAGAGAAGAAGAAACCTTGGGTATTGGTTGAAGAAATGGTAAGAGTGGTGGGTTGGTTTAAAAGAAGAAATAAATGCCTGGGAAATTACAAGGAAACTTGGTTGCACTGCAAGCCAGCCATGTGACAAACGTTTGAATATGTCAAAAGGACATTTGGAGGAAAAGTTGAGTTCTGTTTGGGGCATTTTGCTTAAACAATTAGCTTTAACTCCTAAATAATAATATGCCAGAAAGTGACAATCACCGCGTTTCTTACACTTCTAGACTCTACCCAAACCAAATTAATGGGTTAACCTCAATCATTTACTCTTTTTTTCACTTTAGCCCTTATTTTTATTCTTTTTATCACTTTGGTTTCCAATTTTTAAATTTTAGTTAAATTATATCTTTAACTGAAAAATGGACTGAATTATTAAAATATTAAGGCTTAATATGTTGTTTATATCTTGAATTTATCTAAAAGTACCTATTTGGTATCTGAACTTGTATTCAATAACCTAAATTGGTACATCCACACTAATATCATTAAAATTTGGGTATATATGTAGTTTATCCCTTGAACTTGTCCAAAAATATCTATTTGGTATCTAAATTTTTTTTTTACCTAACTGGTATCCGAGCTTGCATTCCGTCACCCAAGCTAGTACCTCTACACTAATACCATTAATTTGTGTTGATGTGGCACTGATGATCAATCTTATAATAACACATGGCAACCTTTTAATATGACACATGGGTATAGATTAAATTAATTTAAAAAATATAATTTTTTTGAACAAATTCAAATGTCAATTAAATACTTTTTAGATAAATTCAGGGAGGAAACAACTTAATAACCCTTAAAAATTAATGCTAACAGATCGGGGCAATAGAATAGATGTTGAAATGCGACGAATCCAGGATTTTGGAAAACAACTAAAATTGAGCTTGGGTCTAGCCCATTACTTTTATTTGTTGGGTCTTAAAGGTCTAAATCTAAATTTGACTCACATTTGGGCAATTTCCATTCGGTTTTTCTTCGTTAAGTCCCAAATCAAGTCAATTGTTATTATTATTTAGGCTTAATATATTATTTAATATTTGAATTTGATTTTTTTTCTGTATTATTTTTAGCTCTAATTTGGTATTTGTATTTGACAAAAGTTACATATTTTGATATCCAAAGGTAATAGTGTTAACTTTTTAATGTTTAGTTTTAGGTTTAAGGTTGATTTGATGAAAGTTAATTGCTAATATTATTAGGTTTAATTTTTTCATGATTTTATTAGTAGAATAAATTTAGTGTTAACTGTGAATTTGTTTAATTTGTCAAATTTCGTCCGATGTATGTGATTTACTTTGGGTTTTAAGATTGATTTGATGAAAGTTATTTGTTAATATTATTAGCTAATTATGAATTTTCATCAAATCAATTTTAAAACCAGAATTAAACACTAGAAAAAAAGGAAACAAAATATATAACTTTTGTCAAATACAAACAACACATTGGATCAAAAATAACACAAATATCATATTAGAAAAAAGTGTTAAACTCGAGTATCAAATTATATATTACACCTTATTATTTATCATTATTATTTTATTTGCCTAACTCGACCACCAACGTCTTCTTTCATAGAAGTTTGAGAAAACAAAAGGGATATATAATTTTTGACCCCTAAATTTGGTAACTAAGTCCATTTTGGTACCTAAATTTTTTTATCTACTTTGGTACTCAAACTTAGCAACTAAATTCATTTTAATCCTTAAACTTAAAAAATATAAATTTCCAGGTGATGACTATGCAACATCATCACCTGAAAAAAAAACCCTTATTTAAATTTTTATGTGATGACTGTTAGGATCTTGTGTGCTTAGCGTAATGATATCATCAAATATACTTGAGCACCACTAAGCATAAAAGTATGTTTAGTGCATTGATTGTTTTTTCACGATAGGTTGGAGATCGGACACAAGATGATAGTTATAAAAGTTCTGGATCGAGTCAAGTCACATCACATAAAAGTGTAATCGTGTTTGAGTCCTATATTGTATAAGTTAATGCCAATGAAGCATATACTTAGAATATTATTGTGTTATTGATTTTCAATATATTTGTACATGTGACATTTGTAATTCATTCGACACCATCGTTTATTGGTTATATAATTGAATTGCATTGCAAAAATTTTCAAAAAAATTTTTACTGACAGTTATCACTAAAACATATTTCTCAATGTTTGTGCATGTGTTAAGAAAAGTTGTAAGTGCTTTCGAGCATCAAGTGTAGCATCACTTATTTGGAATCATTGACTATCTAGGTAAGGGGTGTTACATACGAATTATGTATGTGTGACTCGTGTACTTTGATGTATTAAAAACCTGACTTCAATTGATAATGGAACCGAAAGCTTGTACATGTTGGAAAATCGATTTTTAAACAATGTCTAGAAGCACAGTGAATATTTAATTTTTTTCTTTAAAATCGAGTCATTGTGATATTTATAGCAATAAATTTATTACCCAAATTATACGTGCATTTTTTTTGAATATTCACACCAATATATTCAAATTTGTTCATATTTTTTAACCCTTTAACAATGCATACACACAGATTTGAAATAGTGTTAACTGAGCATATGAGCTTCTGTTAGCTGCTTATTAGGGGTGTGCATTTAGATAATTTGTTTAGTTCATTGCACTATAGTGTCCTATAATACCTAGACTTTGTGTAGTTCATAGCCTAAGGGCTAATTCAACGTTGTTTTTTGCGAGTTTTTTTAAAAATTTTGATTTAAGATTTTAAATGTTTAATATAGTTATCAAAAGTACTTATTTAACAAATAAAGTTTTCATTTTACGGTGACGTAGGAAAGTAAAAAAAATGCATTTAAATGATATTAAAATTCATTAATATTATGATATTTTAATAAAAATATAAAAATAATATTATTAATATTTTGATATATAAAATATAAATTTTAAATATTTTTAAGTAATTAATTTAAATTGTTTGTAAAATTTAATTTGAATGTCTTTCTATAAAATTAAAAAAAATCATGTGGGTAAAAAATGTCATAGATTTTTTGTAATCCTAAATTTTTAGACGAAACTCAAAAAAATATGACGGACTCTTAACCCAAAACAGATGACAATTGCATGATGGATGGCAAACCGCTGTGGGTGGCGGCATGGGCGTACCTAAAAAAACGCCGCATGGTGCATAGCCAGCAGACATGAGGCACACAAACTACTAGGTCATCACACCCTGGTTGAACGGCCAGGCATGTAGGAGAGCTAAGGTGTTGTGCCCTAGCTTAGCGTGTGAACGCGCAGGTAGACCGAGCCTTTCGCCAAGCCAACTTGTTATACTACGTCGATAATGGCAATAGGAATTATTGCAAAGCAATAAGAAAGAAAAAAAATAAGAACATACAGATTTTATGTAAAAAACCTTATCGGGAAAAACTACGGGCAGAAGATAAGAAATTCATTAATATTAAAAAATCAATAATACAAGAGGAGTTCGAAAGTACCTATTTTAAGGGTTAAACAACTTTGTTATAATCAATATCTAATAGATGAAGTAAAGTGCTATACGGATTCAACTTATGCGTCACAGTCCGTACCACTAGGGGTTCGATCCTTCGCCCTCACAGATCTCCTATTTTGCTTCTCTATTTTGTTTTTTTAACAAGTGATAGGATTTAGGTCACCCAACTGATAACCAAGTGAGAGGGTTGGGGCATCATGCACCAACCGCATGGAAGAACCGACAGAAGGCAGGGGCATTGCGCCCCAATCAGACTAGTTAGGTGCACAACACCGAGGGGTCGCACCCCTCGTGCACGGGATGTGTGTGTGCACCAACAACCAGCCGTGATATTGTTCGATACTTGTCAAATAGTAGTATTTGGCTTGTGTGTTGGTGTTCGGAATTTAGCAATGAGTTGCTGCTAATGTTTTGTGATGGTGTAAGGAATGTGGTAGATTTTTTTTATTGCTTTGCTCTCTTTGTGAGCTTGGTTTTTGTAGAATTGAACCCTCGGTCTCGGTGCTTTTATTGAGAGTGTTTGGTTGCTTTCAATAGTTTTGTTACATGTGAAGTTGCATCTTCTTTCTTGTTTAAGAGCCTGTCCATTACATTGAATTATTTTGTAGTTTGTCACATTCTATGATTTGCTTCCATTTTACATTAACCAAAATGCTGCTGAGTAATCCCTCATACTTCAACAAAATTAAGACAAGTCTTGAAGGGTTGATGAACATAAAAAGTTATTCATTAGTAGTGTTGTTTATTGAAGATTAGATGCAATTGATGATAGATGAAAAGAAAGTTCTAAAAATGAAAATGTCAATTACAGTACAGTATTTATTTAACAATAACTTGGTTTGCCACAAACTTGTTGACTTAATCCCCTGCAAGGTAGTATTTCAAAACTTTATACCCACAAAAGCATTCATGCATGTTTAGGTTCATCAAGCTATGAACATCTCTAAGCACACTTGCAATTATGACTAAATGATGGCAACGGCTTCTTAACTTGGAAGAAACAAGTGGATAGAAAGGATGATGGTGGTGGTGGTGATGGTGATGAATTTGGCGGCACTTCCATGCTAATTTCTTCTTCATTTTCTTCTTCATGAATGGTTTCCAATGTTATGAGGGTATTGTGGAGCCTAGGGACCGCGATAAAACGAGCTGGCACGACAGCGGAGAAGGGAGTGAGCGCTGGAGTCTCAGCCTTGGGAGGGCAGAGTGTTTTTTGGGAAGTGGAGACTGAGAAGATACCAGCCATGCTTAGTGGAGAATTTGCCTATGAATTTCGTTGTATGATGAGGGAATGAATGTCAACAAATTTGGAATTCTATACTCCATTTATATAGAAGTTGTAATGCTAACATGCCCCTTGACTTTCGGATAATAGCATTAAAGCCATTTTCAATTTAAAATTTTAAAGGTGTTGCCATTTTTTTATGGGTAAACTACACCCAAGGTCCCTAAATTATTAGTAAATTTACGTTTTGATCACTTAACTTTATAAAACTATAAAATGGTCGTTGAACTATTCAAAAGTTTTGAAATCATTGGGCTGTTAAAGTTTTTTTTTTAAAAGCTCGACTATAGAACTCCAAACGAAGATTTATCGATCGGTACGATGGATCAATACCAATCAACAAGTAGAATAACATACTTTAGATCAAACCCGATCTGATAGTTAGTATCGAAGATTGAAGAAAAAAATTGTTTGGATTTTAGTTTGCGGATTTGCAACTTTCAAAATTGTTCCATAAAAAAAATTGAATTGTAGAAGAGAATCAAAATGAGACCTTTTGATTGGTGCAGGTATTGTGAACAGAGAAGGTCATACAAGAACAATTTTAACAACCCGATGACTTAAACATTTGAATAATTTAACCTTCATTTTATAACTTTTTAAAATTAATACAAAATTATAAACTTAGTAACAATTTAATAACCCTTTACATGTAGTTTACCTATTTTTTAACAACTGCCCTAAAATTTTTGAAAATTTGAATTTCTTTTTTTTTGGTCGAGAAATTTTTTATTTTTTAATTGTTGAATGCTATCTTTTAAGAGTAGTTGAATGTCGGGGCAAAAACATAAATATGATCTAAATGATGCCGAAAAGAATAATATAAATTAAAGTAACAATAAAATTATTTTGAAATATTTTTAGGAATTATTAATGTGAAAACCATAAATTTAGAATATAGATATATGTTTTAAAATAATATACAATAAATAATAAAATATATGATTTAAAATTAAATGATAGTAATAACACATGAAATAATATTGATCATAATCAAAGGCGAATTTAGAGGTTGACAGGGGTCCTTGGCTCCCTTAAAGTAGAAAATTGTTGTTTAGACCTTTTAATTTTTTTTAAAAATTTTAAATTAGTAAAATTATACTTTTGTCTCCTAAAATTATAAAATTTTGATTTAATCCTTTAAAAATAGTAAAGATGTAGACTATTAAAAATTAAAAATTAATCTTGACCCCCTTAAAAAAAAATTTAGCTTCAGCCCTGGTCAAAATAAAATATATAAAAAAAATTAAATTAAATTGTGAGTATATATATATTTAACGGATGGAAGTTAAAAAAAAAAGTGTGCATAATAAAAGCAAAAGTGTAAAAAAATATTAAAATGAAGTTTTGATTTAGTGGTAAACTTAAATATTACTAATTTAAGTAGTGTGAATTCAAATTTCACTATACATTTTTTTAAAATTAAAAAAAAACTTTCAAATAATATAATTTATTTTAAATATAAAAGATTATTTCCTTAATTTTCTTAATTGAATTATTAGGACTCGATTCACGAGTCACACAACTAAGTAAAATAAAAAATGGTTAATAAAAGGTTTCAAAGGGCTTACAGTCTATATGGAGCTTTGGACGGTTAAGACTTTTTGGTGTCCAAGGTTGTTTGATTGGATATAAATAATTTACTAAATATTAAATATGATATTAATATTGCAAACAATAAATAAATGTCTTATAATGATATAAAAATTATGTTTGCATGTGTACAGTTCTAATAGGAATTAAAGTTTCAATGTCAAAAAATTGATATTCTAACAAAATAATTAAAAAAAAAACATAGATAAAAAATAGAACATAAGCTTAAATAAAACTATAATAAATTTTATATCCTTAATACCTAATTTATGATTTTTATAAAAAAAAAGAGTCCATACTTTTGTAGGGGCAAGCATAAATTTACCATTGTTTTAAAAAATAAAACTTAAATGATGAAACTTAAAAATAAAAAATAAAAAACATGTTTCCTATCTTAGTACATAAGCTTCTTTTGATCTACTACTTAAACTATACTTTCATATATAAATCACTTTAAACCGTTTTATCCGTTAAATTACTTTCAATCAATTAAAAATTATCACGTGACACAAAAGTGACATAAATATTTATATGCATTTATTTATGTCAACTAATTCCAAATGTATATATGAAAAAATTAAAAAAAAATTAAGATAAACTTTTTAAAAATATAAAAAAAAACATTATTGATGAAAATTTACTTTTATAATATATGAATTATATAAAATTTAAAAAATTATATAAAAAATTCAAATATATATAAATTCAAAAAAATTAAATATTAAATATTCAAAATAAATATTTAAAAATGATATAAAATTCAAATTTTAAAAAAATCTAAAATTTTATTCTATAGTATTTAAATTATAAATTATATATAAATATATCAAAATATAAATAATTCGAAAGATTATATAAATTTTAAATTATTAAAGATATTCAAATTAAAAGTTGACTGAAGCTGCAACTAGTCAACGGGCAATGCTTATATGGCTTTTGATGCGGCATGTCGTTATAAGATCGTGTCATCGTTAATTGACGGATGTATAAATTTAGAAAAAATAGTTTAAATTTTCCAAACTCAAGTTTATATATATATCTTATAGATTATAAATAAAATATAAGACTAAAGTAATTTTTTTCATTTCTAACTTTTCGGGTTAATTAAAAGATAATAATTAAATAAAAATAAATTCGATATAAATTTTAATTTTTTATTTATTACATAAATTCATTTTTAAAAAAATTCTTTTAGCAAAACCAGAATTCTTATTTAACCAAATATTTTAGTAAAATTAAAATTCTTATTTATAAATTTGATAAAATTATCCCATACACAGTTTGTAGAGTTTGTTCTACTTCACAATCGAATTTAGGGTACGACAAGTGTCTTGCAGAGTGTAGAAAAAATAATAAATAATGGGATACTTATCACACTTTCAACCCACTTGTCGAATTTAAAAAGCCTCCACAAATAGCGAATCAAATAATTACCCATAATAAAAAAATTAAAATGGCAACAAAAGCTATATTGGTCTTTGAAAATTCTTTCAAATTCATGCTTTTATAAATATAGATAGACCTTATTTATTTATTTGATTATAATAGTAAGATTGTTATTTTATCTAAAAATTATGACTTAATTTAACCTTTTATTTAATAATTAGTCTCATGTTTCATAGTGTATTGGTACACGTGACAGAAAAAGCTATGTGGAAGGGACCAATCAGGTAATTGATCCTTGTAATGAGGACTAAATTGAGAAGTTTAGGAGGCAATTGATGATAAAGTGTAGAGAGGTTTTTGTAGAGTTGGGGTTAGTTAAAATGCCACCTTGTTAGTTGTATATTATCCAAAAAGAAGAAAAAAGATTGGAGGACTTGCTTTCTGAATTAAATGCAGATTGTGGAAGCATACACTTTCTCTATTAAATACAGTCAAATCCTTGTGGGGCTGCACCATGTATGGTTCAATTTCCTTCCTACTCTTCCTTTGTTTCCATTCATTGTTTGCCCTCCTCAACACGCTGCATCTAACCCACCCTCAATCATCCATGGTTAACAATACCAACCTCCCCTTTGCTTTCCCAAAACTAATCAAACTTTATTTAGCATTCCCGATGACTGTGAAGCCCATATTCAGAGTTCGTGATTACTTTTTTCAACAACGTTATCTCTAAAATTCAAAGAATATGATTAAGTCATTCTAAAACCCCACAGTTTTTTCCTATTATCTTGAAAAGCAAAGCCGCCCTCCCTCGTCTTCAGTCCAAGACAAAGAGAAGTTGTAAAAGGGGGACATGAACCTTACTATAAGACACAAAAGTTTACTCTTGTCACTACATGAAATGGCCAGCATTACTACCAGTGGGAGATGAACCTTATTATGAGACCCAAAAGCTTACTCTTGTCGCTATATGCGTGATAGATGAAATCATCGTTACTATCCTCGTATGGCTGCAAATTCAAAGCAATATATATCACATTATTTAGATAAACCTCTTGTGTTTCAGAATACGTGAATTAAGTGAAGTAGTGCATGCATACCCAATTTGTTCAAAATAAAGTAAGATAACATGGGGTCTACATGAATAATTTTCCTTCATGATATATATACTAATTACCAAATTCAAAGAAGATTAAGAGATCCAAGTTTTTAAATTATATTACCATTGAAAACAAAACCCTGCAAATATATGGACGTGTTGCCCCAAGCTTTAACCAATATCCTTATCCAAAGCAAAGCACAATCACTATCCATTCTTGCTGTCCTTGTATAACGTGGTTGGATCCTTCTATGTAAATCTAACATCAATCCATTTGAAAAACAAATAACTAGTTCACTAATGATTTGTTCGACTAAATGAAATAATCGAGACTCAATATGATTACCAGATTTTTAGAAGAGAAATACTTGGAAAAACGGACCAATTCCTAGAAACCAAAGCCATCAGACTGTTCATCACCATGAGGAGAAGGCTAACTTGTCAATACATTTAGACATTTATTAGAAGAAATAAAATGGCAGTTTTCGTCAAATGAAGATCATTCTTATTTGTGGTATTTACGACCTCAAGGCCTCATTGTCACCCAGGTATTTGTAGGAAACGCTTTTTGGTTCATTGCATGTGAACTGTTTGGACCACTAGAAAATTCACTGGTTGTTTCCTTTCGATTCAACTGTCTTCCTATGTTTAGAAGCAAGTAGACCCCTTAATCATTTTTGGTTTATATTGGATATTTGGACATGGAAGTAGTGTAAACCGAAACCAGTTCATGTTTTCGTCTCTTTCCCTCTTTTTGAACATTCCTAATAACTCACAGGGCAGGCGGCTGCACTTACTCTGTCAAGTTGGCAGCACTTTCTTTGTGGGGGTGGGGTTGCATTTTTATGGTGCGGACGAAGATATACCTCAAAAGTCGACATTTGGAGAAATCTGAATTGGACATGTCAGGCGCTTCGCTTTCAATGGTTACCCTCATAGATACGGCATGCTTGAGGCGATGGCTGCACTGCATGCTACTATTCAAACAAGCTGCTGCGAAGGCAAGAATGAATTCCCTCATGCTATTAGCTATGCCTACGATTCAATGACATCCAACTATGGACTTCAACCTCAACCCATGATAAAACTTAGGACTTACGTCAAAAAACAAAAAAGGTTAGGAGTAGAAAAAAATAAAAAAAACCAAAAATCGTTTTAAGTTTTGCTATATTCAAATCCATTTCGCTTTGATTTTTTTTTCTTTTTAATATAATAGAAATGTTGCTGTACATATATAAATTTTGTAATTTTTCTCTATTAGAGTTGTGTGACTCAAATTCTAAGAGATTACTTGCAAGTTAAGTTAAACAAAAAATATTATCTTTCTAGAAGATTTAGTGGTATAATATATTTTGCATGGATTAAAATTATGCTTTTTCAACCTATAAATAGATGTGGTTGAAACTCCTCTCATAATCATTTGAATTCAATATTAGTGAATTTTCTTCTCATTTGCCCGTGGTAATTTTTTTCCGAAAGGATTTTCCATGTAAAATCTGTGTGTTCTATTTTTCTTTCTTTTCCTTTGTGATCTTTCTACTTTGTCATTATCGACGTTTGGTTTTTTTAACACTCTCTTCCAAAAATAAATTAAAAATTTAGATTTTAACCATCAAAACTTGGGCAAAAGTACCATGGAGTTTTCTATACTAAGAGTCAGATTGTATTTTTTCCCCCACTGCTAAAAAAATAGACCAATTAGCCCCTTTACGTTAAATTAAAGAGTAAATTGGTCATTTTTGTTGAAAATTTCATCTATTTGTACTATTAAAAACTGATATGACTGACAAAATAATTACACAGTGATATTTGGTATGTCATGTGTTCCTTATGCTAGTGTACATGGACAAGTTGTTAACAGTAGAAATAGATGAAATTTTTAACAAAAGAACTAATTTACTTTTTGATCTAAAGTACAAAAACAAATTTATCCGTTTTTTAATAGAAGATGTAAAATACAATTCGACTCTTAATACAAAAACCTTTATGTTACTTTTACCCTAAAATTAAGGTTTAATTTATCAAATCTAATTTTAATATTCTTATAAAATATTTAAACAAATATATATTGCAAGCCTAAATCGTTGTTTTTTACTCAAATCCAACTATAATCCTTCATGCAGAGGAAAGACAAGAACATTGATACAACATCACCTCTTCGTGTTTATTCAAGAAAAAAATAACTTACATAATATGAAAAAGGTAAACTACATTGATTTTATTTTAATTACTCAACTATTATTTTTTTATTTAGTAATTTAAATTTTTTAAATTAAATATTTTAATCACATTTTTATTAATTGTTGTTAGATGAGTGATGAAAAGCTAACTTGAATTTTTTTTATTGATTTAATAACAAATTTAACCCTTTAATATTTCCATATTCTATCAATTTGATCATAAATTTAAAAAGTAGAACAAAATTTAGTCCAACTCTTGCTTCATGATAATAAGCTGAAACTACCAAAGGCAAATTTACTTGAGGCAAAAATCTGGCATGAAAAGCTAATTAAATTTACATATTCTATCAATTTGATCATAAATCTGAAAAGCAAACAAAATTTACTGCTAGAAACTTCAAGAATGCATCCCATCTTCCATGTCTCCCTTCCCTCCTACTTGAGCAAACTCAACAAATCTCACCAGCACCTTTGCCTGTTAATCTCATCCTTTCACCTGCTAAGGTTCTTTCGCATCATTGGATCGAAGAAGCTGGTGTTTCAACCATACAACTTCTAAAGATCTACCTCTAGAAGTCTGGAGATTTGAGGACAAGTAGCATTTCCAAGGGGCATCATCGTATTTTTGTTCTTTTAATAAAATTACTAGTTTTGTTGTCGCATTCAGCCTGTATCAAACATTCTAGTCGACTCACCAAGTTGCATTTTATGTCTCAACAGTTTTGGTTTTGGGTTTAAGTACCCAACATGATAAGAGAAACTTAATTGAATCATTGTTCCCATGGCTGACAGCACTTGTTTTAGTTCAATTAGGATTTATCACAACTTATACAACATTTCTCAGTGTCTAAAAGACGTTCACATGCATGCATCATCATCTTTGAAGAAAATTAGAGTCACAACATGTATAAATACAAACAATAATCCAGGAAGAAAACATGCCAATGCAATGCATTCATATACTTGATACTGCATTTTACAGCCAGCGAGACTACATAAAGCTTCAAAAGAACAGTCCAATTATCAATATTTCCGAGGTGGCTGCTGGGTTGGCAATAAGCCAAAACGTTTCTTCAAAAGAACTCTTTGTCTGGAATATTTGTCATCAGGGGAGAAACGAGCTGCACGAATGTTGGGGAAAAAAAAGTAACTATAACCCATAATATCACTCTCTAATAAGATCTCTATGCAACTTTCAAAAACATATGCCTTGACCCTATTACAAACTTCACATAATCATTAAAAACAAAAGATCATATACCAACCTAACATGGATTCAAGCCAACATCATCATCTGCTATATTCGAGTGCCATGGATGACAAAATTTACTAGCAACTTGCCAGTAAAAGCAGAGAATGAGTAACAGATGGGTAATGACCATATAATCAGAACACTTCCGATTCTCGGCCAAAATGGACCTCTTTTCTTGATTTTCAGATTAAACCAGACAAAACAGCCATATGCAGATCAAAGCAGCTCTCAGAAAGGCAATTACATAGTTAAATGTTCAAGCAACCAATGAGAATTTGTTCAGATGACTCATAAAACATAATGAAATTTTAAAACATCAGTGTATGCCGGAAATTATATAAACACATCAGGCCTTATTACCTGGGTGAGCAGACTGAGTAGGCATCCCCACCGGTGATTCTTTCTGCATATAAAAATCGAGATAAATGTAATTATAGAGAAATAACCGTTGGAATATCCCCAAAAAAAAAAATACCAAAACGTGATTATATGCTGAAAGCCAAAAGGTAAAGAGATTAAAATCTAATCCTAGTATCAATTTTCACCATTTAATCCATTTTTCAGGACAGGTTAAGTTTATTCAGCCATTAACTCCCTCAATAATCATGGAACAGAAACCCTACCAAGAGAAAAAATTGAATGAAGTTCTTAACATTTCAAAGAACAAGTCTCAGCTGTAGTACATGTTTAAGATCAAAGTAAGCTAAAACCTCAGCTTTGTTTTTTTTTTTTTTAGTTATAACTAATAGCTCCAAATATGCTTAGACCAAGTTCTTATAAATCTTATCCAAAGCTTAGAATTTGTTTCTAAAGGTTAAGACCTCAGTTTTGTGGATAAGATTTATCACTAAAACCTTAGGTTTGATTCTTTTTTTAAGGTTAAAACCTCAGTTTTAGATTTTCATTATGGCATACAAAGTTATCTTTACCAAGTCTCAATCACCATAAACAATATAAAAAATTGAGGGAGTAACACAAATCTCAGATAGTATCTAGTTTTAGCTAATTGTAATCAGTAAAAATATTATAAAAAAATAAAAGAAAAATTATGGAACTTTACCTTAGTGGTGTAAACTTTGTCACCATTATCGTTAATGTAGAACTGGAGATACATCTTATGCGAATAAAAGGAACAACAACTGCAGAAAGAGAAAAAGATTAGAACCTTAATGCTATGAATAGAAATTTGTCACTTTGTGATCGGAGCCGCACCTTCTGAGATTGGGGGAGGTAGGGGAAGGAATGAAAGAAATTGAACTTTTAGGGTTTTAGACTTTCAGAGTGGCAATGGGCCATTAAAGGCTTAATAACAGCTATCCTTGAAATTGGGCTTGTTTTAATGGGTTTTAGGTTTGTTAGGAATTTGTATGGATAAATCATTTTAAAATTTATGTATTTAAAATGTTAGTTATTGTAATTGTTTTGTTTGGAATTAAAATTTTATAAATTAAAAAATAATAAAATATTTAAAATAAATGATAAAAAATTAATATGAATATTATTATATTTGTAAAAATTCATAAATAATTTTAATAAAATAAAATTTAAAATATATATTAGAATTAAATAAAAATGATTTTTGAAGTTTAAATTTTAAAAGAGGATGTTATTCATTCTAGGAGACTCAGGTTCGAGCACCTGCGTTGTCAAAAAATTAAGAAAATATGAACAAATACTATCATATAATCACACCAATATATTCAAAAAAAAAAAAAACCCACCTCCTTAGATGGAATTTGAAAAAGGAATAGAAGTATTGAAATCTCATATTAAAATTATTCACAAATTTTAAAAATTTTCAATATATTTATCCAACAAAAAAAATTATTTTTAGAATTTTGAAATTTTTAATACAAAAAATACCTCTTTAAATTGTTCAAACACCTCAGATTGGATAAGTTTTCAATTTTTATACTCAACCATAAACGTGTTATGTGGCATCCTTTAATAAAAAAAATCTTTGAAAAATGTAAATGATTAAGAAAGAAATTTAAGTAATATTAATAATTTTGTTTGGATACATAGTAAAGAGAAAATAATGAATTATAATGAATTTTTACAATTATAAATTTTTGTAAAATTATTTATAAAAGAAATAAAGAACAAAAATGATATTATTCTGCATCTTAAATTTTGTTTTACTTTATTTTTCAATCACTAGTTCAATCACTTTATGATTTTTTAAATACACTCATCAATAGGAATGTGTAAATTTAAGGTAAAATCGAATTAATCTAGTTAATCGGTCGAATTAGGTTAATTGATCGATTAATCGAATTAATTTGATCGGGGTCAGTTAATAATTTTTTGAAAGTTCGTTTAACGACTAATTTGATTTGAAATTGATGGGTTAACCGAACTTAATAAATAATATTAAAATATATAAGTATTAGCTCACTTAATAAATCGGTCGGCTCAAAATTTGTCGGTTAATTCGGTTAATTTTTTATATGTTTTATACTTGTTTTAACAAAAAAAAATATAAATTTCGATTAATTCGATTAACCAATCGAATTAACCGAAAAAATTCGGTTCGGTTAATTTTTTTGAAAAAATTTAGACTTGATTAAAGATTAAAGGTTTAAAAAGATCGATTAATTTAATTAATGATAGTTCAGGTCGGTTAATCGATTGAACACCAATACTCAATAATGAGTTAAGTTTAAGAAATTAATTTTATAACATAATAATATTTTACTTTTAGAACACATGTTTATTTTTAAAATATTATTAATATAACTCAAAAAAATATAACACTCCCATACTCGACTCAATCACTGAATTAAGGTATCGCGATGTCACATTCGTTGCCGGAGCAACTACTAAAAATATTATTAATATAACGTTAAAATGCGTTGTAAGTGATGGCGGTGGGCTTGAGAACGATGGAGAGAGAAAGGGAGGGAGAAAAAAGGAAAAGAAAGAGAAAGAATCTTGGACATTTGGGGTGTGGATTGCTGGAATGCTTTGACGTCGCATTTTGCAAGTGAAAAACTGGAGTTGCGCGAAGCTTAAATTTTAATAGCGAGAAAGAAAGAAAGAAAAAAAAAAATAGCCGCATTTCTTCTTTAAATGGGGGTTTACAGGAATGGGGTTTATAGTTTACCCAAAGAAGTGTGCAAGAAGGAAAAGTTATTTCTCTGGTAAGATAAAGAATCGCATCTCCTTTGCTCTTCTTTCGCTTGAATGGAATCGAATCAGGGAGATCTTCTTCTCCTTTGAAATTTAAGTTTGAATTTGCTGTAAGTTACTTAGTTTCCAGTAGGGTTTTTTTCTTTTCTTTTACTACAGTTTCACAGTATCCTTTCTAGTTTCTAATTTAGATCTTATTATGCTTTTTATGTTTAGTTTCTCGCCTTTTAATTCTGAGAGTGTACGGTTTCTAAAGTGCAGTTCCCATATTTTAGCTTCGAGCCCTACATGGATAATACCAATAGACCACATGCTGCTCATCGTGTGAGGATAAAGGTAATAATTATTATTATTATTAGTTGCAAAAGTTTCCTTTTTCTTCATGATCAACTGGTGTGTCGACTGAAATGAGATTTTTTTTTCTGTGGAATCCATTGCAAATAAACTTTTGACTAGGATCATTTGTATAATCCAGATTGGGCTTTGGGATTTGAGGTTTGGGATTCAAGATTTAGATTTTAGGGTTTAGTGTTTGGAGTTTAGGTTTTTTTTTTTTGGTTTTCTGACCGGCATGATGGGTGCAACATAGATTCATCCAATGGCTTTGAAAGCTTCATTCTAGACCGTAAATTGCAATGGATCTCATTAACAAAAGACCCCACAGTAGTCTCCACCTGATCAACTACTTAACACAGTACTTACTCTTTTTTTTTTTTTTCTCTCCTCCATATGAAGGAGTGCTGGCTTGAAGCGGTAAAGTTATTATGTATTATATTGGGTAATGACAGTGTTTCGACTATGGTAATGTTTTCTCTTTGCTTTATAGTTTTTATTTTAAATTTTTTAAATGTATTATTATGATAAATTTTTAAAGTAAATACTCTACTTTAAATTTATGATGTAGCGGTACTGGGAGGATAAAAAAGAGAAAGTAGAAGAGGCCATTAAGCTGATGGAAGATATGATGAGCAAGGAGAAGTTCCTAGAGGTTAAATCGTTTTTAAAGCTGTCAAAAGAAATTCAGCTCAAAACCAAGAGTACTTGGTTCTTTATTTGTTGAATTACTTTTACTCCGTATACAGGGTTGTCGGGCTGCAGTGATAGAGATGTTGCGTATTATATTGGGCGACGAAAATATTTCAACAACTGTAATGTTTCCCTCTCTATAAAATTGGTAATTGTTTCAATAAATTTAAATTTATTATACAGACCACAGGCTGTTTTAGGTAATAGATATCTTTTTTAAATTTATTATTTAGATCTCATGGGAGGAAATATTAAAGAAAGTAGCAGATGCGACTAAGCAACTGGAACACCCGCAATTTGGACTGAATATGTTGAAAGAGAAGATGAAAGGGATTATTAGTGGAAATATGGAAGTAAAAGAGGCATTCCAAGAGATTGAATTGGGTATGAAGCTGTTAGAGATTTCAGTTTCAAACCAAGACTATACAGGTGAGATTAATGGCAAAGATATGATCTTTGAGAAGATATTACGTAATGGTATTTTCGTTAGATTTGTTAGAAATGTAAGACGCTTTAGCTAATTTTTGTCAACCGTACTAATTTTGAACGTTAAAGCAAGATTGATTGATGACTGTTAAATTATATTTCATCTATGATTTATATTATGTTTTTGTCATGTTTTTTATATAATTATTTAATATTGAGTTGTATACTGATATTAATATTCTTTAACATTTATTATTTTTTATTTTTTTGCTTTTGGTTTTTCTTTTTAATTTTTAGGGAAAACACTAAATGAGATAAAGAAAGAGCAGCAATCCCAAATAGAGGAACTTGCACAGGCAATACCAATTGTTTTTTTTTTCCTTTCTCTTATAATTATGTTTTTCCTTTAGATAAATCATTACTAAACTTTTTATTTTGCATATCTAGGCAAATGAATTTTGTGACCAAAAGATGCAATTATTGGCATATGTAAAACATTTGAACACGGCCTTGAAGATTCTAAGTAATGAGTACGATTCTTGGTGCACAGAGGTGATTAATAGTATGGACTCTGAAAATTTTGTTCAAAAACATTTCATGCAAACAAAAATTGAGCAGTTCATTCTCCACTCTCATCCCGTTCCTGACTCTACTCAAATTAACCAAAATGGGAGAAAAGATGAGATTCATGGCTCGAAGGTAAGAACTTTGAGATGCAACTTGAACTTTGAATGTGATAATTTATTGTTTGTGTAGATATTTTCTAGGTACTACTAATTTTATCAACTAACAAATAAATGTTCTCATTTAAGTTTTGTTTGTGTGGATATTTTTTCTTTCTCATTTAAGCATTTTAATAGTAAAATTTTTATGTTGTGGTTTTATTTGTTGAATACGCAATGAAATGATTTAGTGATGAGAGTATTAAATTTTCAAATTACAAAAATGAAAAAAATCATCACGAGATGTGATAGATAAGGATAACTTGTCACTATTGTTGAAGAAAGTGTGACGTGGTTTAGGTGAGAAAACAGTAAAAAAAAAAGAAATTAGGACTGGGCAATTAAGTAGAAAGAAGATGGAACTTAAGAGAACTTGGAGTGCATAGAAAACCTCCATGTTTCTTTATTAAATTCAAAGAAATATTAAAAAACGGTCTGTTGCTGTCAATTCTATTACAGCGTATTTATAGGAAACTTACTTTCTAACAAAGTTTCTACTTTTCCTTACAAATAAAATTTAATTAAAAATCCTAGACTAATCTTTATTGTAAAAAAATATATATTGTAATTTAAAATAAACTGAAATAATAAAATATATTTTTATTTTTATTTTTAAGTTCTTGCGTCAGAGCGATATTTCTGATTAAATTAAGTTTTGAAGATGTAAGAAAATCGGACTACTTAAACAATTTGGTGGTGAAGAAGTGACCACAACCTTGGCACCATTTCATAGGTGTAGTTCGATTCTCAGCAACTGTTCCGTGCTAACATAGTGTGATATCCTTATTATCAGGTAAAATAAGTAGTAGACTCGTTAACGTTGCCATCACCTTTCTGACTTAATAATTTGTTGAAACAATCTTAAAGAGGTGAACGTTTAGTAATTTGTATGCCTCTATTGTTGTGTTCTCTGTGTTTTACTTTGCTGCTCATTTTTATATATTTCAAATGTAGATAATTGATCAAAAGAAAGCAGTTGAGGAAGTGAATTTTAGCCTAACATATGTGGAGGGAAAACCAGAGAAATTAACATTGAAAAGGCAAACAAGCGACCAAAAGATGGTAAGGACTGAATTTTGAGTTTCACAGGTCATATTATGACCTGAAAATGCAAGCAAGTATTGTCCACTAGCTTCTTGTCTATCATTTTAATGAATGATGCAAAAATGAAGTTTAAATTCAGTTATCACGAGACTCTTCGACCAATCAAGTATTTAACTCTTCTAACTTGTTGCTACTGGCATGTATGTAGAACTTGTCATTCCTTTGATGAGCTGTCTATTTTATCTTTTGCAAACTATAAACTGATCGGATCATCACTTTAATTCATTCATTCTCTTGGTTACATGTAGTTGTAGAGAGAAAGCTATCCTGCTACTGTGCATTCAAGTTTATGTACCAGTTTGAAGTTTGAATCCAGAACTTTAATATTATACTGTAAGACATGAACACTTAAACTTCAAATTGTTATTGCGGGACTGTCTGATTGATCCCACATTTATGGTAAGATACCAAACCAAAGCAAGAAATATCAGGTAGAAACACACGCACAAAAAAAGAAATCCTGACTAGGAAAGCTGTAAGTTTCTAATTCTATGCATAATGTTGTTTCTCCTTATTTGTCATGTTATCTTGTTGCAAAGCTTTTAATTTTATCTGCTTATTTTTGGACCAATATCTGATTCTGTTTTGCTTATAGGTTCCTCCAGCACATTTGAATCCTGAATCTTCTAATCCTGTGGGTGCTTTGGGGGACTCGTCCTTTGACTCTGTACATTCTCTGTCCTCGGGAAGTTGGATCAATCATTATTTCTCAAGTAATGGCTGCAAGCTACTATTTAATGAATTTATTTTTTCTTTGAGTTACATTGAAGCTAATTTTTAGTATTTCATTTCCCGTGCCAAATTATACAAGTCCTTCCTGTGATTTGGACAATTTGTTCTGGACATACTTAAACCGTCAGTATAATAAACTTAATGGTTTTATAAAACTTTAGCCTTTTTACGTGTACTGATTACCTTTATGTTTTGTAGACAACGAGATATTCCATGCTTTGGGTGAAGGCAGCAGTACTGCCAGGGCAAATCAAGACAATATGAAACTGTCACAAGAGAAGACGTCTGCTGTCCCAGGGTACAACATTTATGAACACAATATAATGTGCTCACTGAAATATTTCAAAAGCACCCTCATACTGATAACAAGTTCTCATTTAGTCCTCCAGATATTCAGAGCATCATTACCTCACTAGCAGCTGAAGTTGATCGTAAAGTAGAAAGTAACCCAGAGATGCTTTTTCTAGAAGACATCACAGATATAGAGGCAAAGGTGCAAAACATCATGAATAAGTTGGCAAAGGCTCGTGAAATGTTGGAGGATCAACAAAAGAGATTGACAGAAGAGATCGAGAAGGACAAAGTTAATTTAAGAGAAAAGGAATTGATGCTGGCCAGGATGCAGAAGAGGCCACGGTTTATGTAATTGCTTCTTTTCTTTACTTTAACTGAGTGAAAATAGGTCAAAATCTTTTTGCCTTTGAAACACAGTCTTAATGGTTTGTTGGGATGTTGATGTACTGACGGTAGACAGTATGTCTTGTGTGTGACGGTTTGCGTTTGAATGTTTGGTTTGTTATCAAGTCTCTAAAACCTCAAAGAGTATTATGAACTCCATGTTCATGTTATGGATTATTTTGGTTTTTAGAGTTACTTATTCTTGATTATTCTTGTTTGGAGTTCAATACTTTACTGATACATCCCTGACAAGGTGATGGTTTATGGCTAGCTTGTGGTTCAAGTCTTCACCCTGGATAAATTTTAGTCTTGACCCTTAAAAATGAAATTTTTTTTATATGGTCCCTTTAGTATTTAAGAAGTCACAAATTAATAAAATAATAAAATTGCAGTTTATTTCTTTAAATTTTTATTTATTTTTTGTCCTCCCTAAAACAATTTCTTTGTTTCACCCTCTACCAACTAACCAAAAATGTAAGAACTAGTCTCCATACCCAACAATTTGGGAAGAAATTTTTAAAGATAAACTACTATTCAGAAATACAAGAGAATGTGAACAAAACAAAGGTAAAACCAAGAAAAGCTAAAACCCAAGTAGAGCCCAAGTTTAGGGTTTTATCTTTTTTGCTTTTACTATTATTGCCGCTGTTGAGCAAATATTTTTGTTGCCGGTTCAAAATAAAATTGGGTTATTTCCGATTTAGCTCCCTGAGCTTTTAAATTCGATTATCAACCCTTTATTAGTATTTTTTCCTGGTAAAGCTTCATTGGTGATTTTTTTGTTCAATTTAGTCTCTGTTTTTAATTAAAGTTATTTTGTTAATTAGTTTTTTGTGATTATTTGTTAAATTTCTATGATTATTTGCATGTATTTAATTTTTGGTTTAATTTATAATGCTTAATAAATTTTGTTTAATTATTATGAAATTAATTTATTTATTTTTTTCTAAAATTATATATCAATTTAGTTTAAAAAAAGGTTAAATTATTCTATTAGTCCCTTTACTTTAGAAAAATTATATATCAATTTATTTTGTTTAGTCTATGTAGTTTTAGAATTTTAAAATTTAAATCCTTACCAAACGATAATTGTTAAATTTATTAAGTTTTATTATTTCCAAAATCTGATGTGATGAACATATTATTATATGCGTCATGTCATGTTAACTTGCTATTTTCACATATTACTCACTAAAAATTCAATTAATAGATTAATAACTATAATTTTCATCGAGATTGAAATTTCAAAATTCGAAAAGTATAGGGACTTAGAATGATCCAATTGTAGAATAAGGACTAAGCCTACAACTATATGTGTTGTACAATACTAATAATTGAACTTAACCTAACGGATTTAACTACTACTTAAAGAAGTATAGGGACTGAAATGGATCAAATTAAAGTATAGGAACTGAATTCACAACTTGTACAAAGTACAGGGGCTACTAGCAGAATTTAACCCCAAAGAATTATATGCTATAAAACATGCTAAAGAACTCCTTCCTACCCTCATCTCTCCTCGCATGGATCTGACCGCCAAGCGAGCATCTCACCACGACTCCAATCAAATAAGGTAAATTTCGAAACCCTTAAATTTGTAATTGAGTATCACTTATCTGATCTCAGCCTCTCTATTTGATTTTTCTGCTTTGGATTCTACTGTTTGTTTCGAAGAACATCTGAAATTTGTTCACACAGCTATTGAGATGTATAGCTATTTTGAAATAGCGGCTGCGATACCACCATGCCAACCGCATTTGATATCTAACTTTCCTGCCTTCCATAATTTGATTTAATTTAATTGGTCTCTTTTATTATTATTTTTTTCATCAAAAAATGTGAGGATTTTATTGGGAAGGATGAACTAATTGTTCTCAGTAACTTTTAGGATATACGGGAAGGAAGTAGATTGTAGATGTTTAGAGAAGCAATGAACAAACCACTGTCTTTTACAAATTGTTTTAATATATTTTTGCAGAGTTTGTATACGGGAAGATGTAGATAGTTGATAGTATAAGAAGCGATGAACCAAGATCCACAATCTCTTTTATAATCTGTTGTAATTTGTTTCTGTCTATCTATATCTATATAGATAGATAGATATATTGCAGAGTTTATATGGGGGAAGGATGTAGATGGTAGATGGTGGATGGTGGTTGAAGCGATGAATCACCCCCAAGACCTGCAATTCATGATGCAGTTCAGTATTCCAGTATCTTGATTTGAACTGGATTTGTTGGCTCCTGATTTGCTTTTCTGAAGCAGATATCAAATCTAGTTAATAAAAACTCTATTCAGGAGACAACAAATTCAGTTCTAACCAAGACTGGACTGAGATTTACAGATCCCTTCCTGTCTCTGTTCAACTGATATATATATATATATATATATATATATATATATATATATATATATATATAAGGAGGTAGTATGTCTTAATAATAATTCAGGTGAGGATCTTCTTTTTCTGATTAGTCTTAACTAAACCTATGTTGATTCTAAGAGATCCGGCTTTGAGCATATGTGTGTACAAGATGTGTGCGTATTGTCAAAAAGCTAAAAAAAATAAACAGATATTATCATATAATCACATTAATACAAAAACATCCTATAGAAATTTTATGTAGACGGAGCTTGTCATAATAATTCTTTTATTAGGTATGTTTCATCACCTAAAATTATATCTTGATTTGAATTGGATTTGTTGGCTCTTGATTTGCTTTTCTGAAGCAGATATCAAATCTAGTTAATAAAAACTATATTTAGGAGACAAGATTGGACTGAGATTTACAGGTCCCTTCCTGACGCTGTTCAACTGATATCTATATTAAGGAGGTAGTATTTGTTAATAATAATTCAGGTGAGGATCTTCTTTTTCTGGTTAGTTTTAATTAAATTATGTTCGAGTTTAAATATTTGTATGTGTAAGTTATGTGTGTATTGTCAAAGAGTTAAGAAAATATAAACAAATATTATCATGTAATCACACTAATATATTTAAAAAAAATTTCATCCAAAAATATCTTATAAGAATTTTATATGGACGGAGTTTGTCATAATAATTCTTTTATTAGGTATGTTCGATCACCTAAAATTATGTTTTTTTAATAAAATTAAATTAAAATGTGTTTAAAAGATAATCTTTGGTTTGCAAAACGGAAATTTTAAAATTAAATTAAAATTTATTTAAAATTAATTTTTGGTTTGCAAAAAAAATCAAATTCGAAAGTACAGCTATATATGAGAAAGATGTTAACACTTTGATTATACTCTTTAAAAAATTGTTATCCTTATTTTTTTGAAATAATGAATTTGAATTTATTTATCTAAAAGAATTTTTTCATAAAAATCAATTTATTGTAAAATAAATTTATTTTCAAGAAAAAAAAATCAACAGCACTCCTGTGGAAACTCATGAGTACAGTCTTTTGAAAAATCTTATTTCATTCTTGACGATAAATAGTTATATATACTCGATAAAAAGTCAATAGTAATTTTATTTTTTGGAAGATCTTATTTAACTCCTAAAAGAATTTATTTTTTGACAATAAATAATTATTGAGTGTGCCAAAGACACCCCAACAATAATCCAAAAATTATTATCCCTCAAAATATTGTCTCAATTTTAAAAAATAAGAAACAAAATAGAATTTATATATTTGAAAATCAATTAATTCATAGTATCCAAAAATTAAGGAAATTATTGTACGGTTGTCAAGATAATTAAAAAAATTATACTAAAAAAATGAATTTGTAAATAGTAATAAATAAAATTAGGAGTGAGCAAAACTTGATTCAACTCGAAAAAATTGAAAAAAAATTAAATTTTGAGTTAAACGAATCGAGTTAATTGAATTATTCGAGTCAATTCATTTTTTTTTTGAATTTCGAGTTCGAATCGATTTGAGTTTTTGAATTTGAATAATTCGAATAAACCGAATATCAAACTATAATATTTTACATTTTTACCTCAAATCCCAAACTTTTTACTTTTATTCCAAAATTTTTATTACTTTTTACTTTCCTTCAAAAACTTTTACTCCCCTCTCATCTTACCCCTCAACTATCTCAAATTTATTTTCTCCCAATTTTTTTTAATATTTTCCTTTCAAAATTTTACTCCTGATTTATTTTCCTCAAAACCCCTTAAAACTTTTTATTTTCTCCCAAAGCATTTACTCTCTCTTACTTTCCCCTTAAAACTTTTACTTCTCTTTCATCCAATCCCCAATTTACCTCAAACCCATTCCCTTCTCACAAATTTTTTTTTGAATATTTTCTCTCTAAAATTTTACTCCCTAAAACTCCCCAAATTTTTTATTTTCCTCCTAAACTTTTACTTCTCACTATTTACCTTCAAATAAAAAATTAAAATTTTCCAAAAAATCTTTAAACCTAAATAATAATAATTTTATTTATCCACTATTTATATTATCAAATTAAAATTCACATTTTGTACTATTTATATTATTGAATTGTTTAATAATATTGAATATTTATATTAAAGTTAAATTATTAATGATGTCTTAAAATATTCGTGCTTAATAATATATTTTTAAATTTTAAAATACATAGTGAAAAGAATTAAAAGATAATTGAAGCAAGTAAAGAAATTAATCGTATATAAAAGATTAATAAATAAATTATAAGGAGATGAAAGTTAATAACAATTTTGATTACGATAAATAAATTTGATTACGATAGGTGATAGTGGTTACACAGATCCAATTTTTTTTTTTTAAATTTAACTCGAACAAATATATTCGATCCGATTCGAATTCCATCATACTCGACTCGATTCGAAAAAATTTCAAATCGAGTTAAGATGATAAAATATGATTCGTCAACTCAATTAACTCGAAATTTTTTCATTCGATTCGATTCGATCTAACGTTCACTCCTAAATAAGATCGTATACATCGAAATCAATGATAATTCTACTTCTTCAATAAAAAAAACAAAATAAAACAAATGGGGGGTTTTAGATAACTCAAAATTAAAATCAAATTTAAAGACAACAAAATAAATCGGACTTAAATACAGCCAATGAATTTCCAGCCGACCATGGTTGACTGAATAGGCAGGCAAGGTTTTCAAGAAATTTCCTCTGCAAACATTGCGAATAATATCAACCTCAGATATCATAATACCAGTCTTCCCTTCCTTCACAACGCAAGGAGGGCAACTCTTTTTGAGTCCTTTCCATCAATGGAGAAAAATCCAACTGACAAATGGCACACACCAAGCTGGTGCCGGTTGAGATCGGAAAAGTGAATATTCGGAAGCTATTGATCCCAACAAAATGCTTATCTGCAACCTATCTCCTTTTCCAATCAAGCTTTGCCACATAGAGATCAAAAGGTCCCCCACACTCTAGACTTATCTCCTGGAAACGTGCAAGTTATTATCAGCAGTAATTGACGGTACTAGGAGATAAAATTCCATTAAGAATGAACCACCACTCTCAATTTAAGCCTAACCTTGTTCTTATAAATCTTATCCGTAGCTTTGAGTTTGTTTTCTTATAACTCATGTTCCTCCTTGGGATTTCCATGTTTCACCCATTTCCTTCTTCATTAGCTCCTAAACATGGCCAGTTCGCGTCTCCCGAGGTTGTTTATGGAGGTTGCTCCACCACAGTTTGTTACTGTCATGAGACACAGAACGAGAAAGATGTTGGATACTATCAATGAAGAGGATAGAGATGGTAGCAACGATGATAATTCTCTTTCTCCCACGTCGAAGAGCTCACCAACTGCAATCCCTGTGAGTGCCACCATGGTAGCTGCTGCTGCTGCTTCGGCCGCTACTGTGATGCCAAGCTCCAAGTATTTTGTCAAAGGAGCGTCGAGTTTTTCAATTTTCAAAGCCTAGAAATGACTTTAAAGATGTATATTCCAACAGAGTCCGGAGGGATTGGCCTGATGACCAACACTTTTCAGAGACTTCTTCTACGTCTGTATCTGTACTATAGCCCAATGTCATGTTGGGTTGAGTAAGTGTTGCAATTGATGTTGTAAACAACTTTCATGAATAAATAACATAAGTTGATAGATTATCCTTGATTCTTCACATTAACAGCTTGCCACCTTGAACCAATGAGTCGCAGACAATATTCAATAAAAATTTTCAATATCCACCAATTCTTCTGCAGGAATTGAATCATAATCATTGAGGTCATGTGTTGATGGAGTTCTCTGAATGATTCCATAGCAATTGGGGAATCTTCCAAGCACCTATAGAAGGGCTCAAACAACACACTTCTCTTTTAGATTCTTATCTTTCTAATTAGATTTTAGATTTAGATTTTTTTTTAAAAAAAATTAATATTCCTACTTTCTAGATTTTGGATTTTATATTTTTTTTTTGGGTACAAAATCAAGAACAATTAAGGCCAAGAAAAACTAATAAAAGCTTTGGAAGCATTTATAGCCTATTGTATCGCTGCTTTTTTTAGCTAATGGTTGTCTGCTGGCTGGTGTCTAATGCTGACATATTGAAGGAGGAATCTAACGTCTTCAAAAACTGGTTGAAGTTTCCATCCTAGTTTAGTTTGTGTCCAACAATGATGTTGATCCATTTTTTGTAATCATACTCCCCAACCCAGATTTTGGTACGGGACAGAATCTTAGTTTTTAGAATTAGTCATAAAATTATATATGATAGGTAGCTAATTGACTTAACTCAAATTGATTAGTGACAATTCTACTTTTATTTTTAGGTTTCCTTATGTCTAGCTTTGTTTGGTCCCTCTGGGCCTAATGATGTTACGATAATATAAATCAATAAATAAAATCAAGCTTGGTGTTCATTTCATTAATAAAAAAGTTTATCTTGGATTTAAATTAAATGGTTTACATTTTAGAAAAAAAACAATTAATATGTTATTATTATTCTATAGTTCATCAATTTAAAATTAAGAAATTAGTAAGTGGAAGTGACGAAAATTAGAAAAAAAGGAGAAAGCTAATTGAGGGAAAACTTACTAAAATTGGGTGTGTAAAATGAGTGTACAATTTACAAAAACATTGAATTAACCATAGGTGAGTAAAATGAAAATGACTTTTAGCTGTAGTGATTAAAAGCAAAACTCTTTCTGGTGCCCAAAATAAAAACTTAAGAAAGTTTAGATGACAAAATGTGTAGTCTACCCATTATTTTATTTTGGGTAAACAACAAGAATAGTCACCCAACATGCCTTTAGTTCTATTTTGATTACCTAACTATTAAGTTTTTCGATTTAGTTATTTAACTTTTTGAAATTAAATATTTTAATCACTCTTATTGGTTGCTGTTAGATAAGTGATAAAAAGTTGATGTGAGTTTTTTTTTATTAGCCTAATAATAATTTTAACCTTTCAATATTTACACATTCTATTAATTTGATCTTAAATATAAAAATTCAACAAAGCCCTCAACATTTACAAAATCTATCAATTTTGTAATAAATCTAAAAATTTCAAAAAAAATAGAAAAATATTTAAAAATATTTATTTTTGGATAAAAATTATAAAAAAATCTAAAAAGTATAAAGAAAAAAATGAACATGAAATTAATTGATGGGTATTAGAAAGAGATGAAGTTGGACATCTTCCTCCGACAAAGTTATCTTCTTTGATTCAGTTCAGCTCGTATTTTCAATTCTTGAACTAGATTTTATGGGAGTTTAGTCGTTTAATCAGCATACTTGGACTTCTCATGTTTGGAAATTTAAAAAATTTGGTTTTTTACCATATTCACGAAGGTGGCATTAGTTTAAAATGCGTACAATATGAATGATGTTAAATATTCTTCTCGTTCAGTGGGTTTTGGAAGTACGTTAAGAAATATTAAAAAAATGAATTTTTTTTATTTTTTGATTTTTTAAAAATTAGAATTAAATTGATAAATTTTGTAAATATTGAGGGATAAACTTAGTGATTTTTTTAAAATTTGAACTAAAATGATAAATTTTGTAAACATTAAGAGCTAAATTTACTATTAGACCAATAAAAAAGCCTATGTAATCTTCCGGTCACTCATCTAATAATAACAACTAACAGAGATACTAAAATATTTAATTTTAAAAAGCCAAGTGACTAAATAAATAAAAAAAATAGTTAAGTGGCTAAAATAGAACCAAAGGCATAATTGAGGGACTATTGATGAATTTTAGCTTTTTATTTTTAACAATGTTTTTGGTGATAAAGAAAGAAACAAAACGGATTACATCAGCACCATCCTAGGAATCTGAAAAACTCCAACAGGAGGAAATGAAAATCAGCCGACATTTTCTAAGTCATTCTCCCTTGCATTTCGTGCAAATCAAACGTTTTTGAGGTAGTAGGATTAAAAATAAACTAACGCCCAGATCAAAAATGGATTTACTTTCAAATCCTTACTTTTCTTGAGCCCTTTCTCAGCTTTTGATTAATCCGAAAAATTCCATCCATGTTTGATTCCGCTCCCTCTGCTTCTACTTTCTTTCTCTTCAACATTTTCCCTTTAATAATCGGGCTTTAAAGTTTGATCTTTACAAATAGGAGTTTCTTTTCTTGAATTCGTTTTATTAGAAGAGAAAGGAAAATGAGGGTAGCCAAGTCCCGGGTATGGCAACCATGCAAGAAGAAGAGGTGTTTGATTAATTGCAAGCTTTAAAAGAAGGGTTTTCTTGAATAAGACAAGGGAAATAAAAAGGAATTTTAGAGTAAGGGATGGCGAATCGCACTAGTGCAGCGAGCAAGACACGTGTGGGGAAGTACGAGCTAGGGAGGACGTTGGGGGAAGGATCATTCGCAAAGGTGAAATTTGCGAAGAATATTGAGACGGGAGAAAATGTAGCCATCAAAATTGTTGATAAAGAGAAAGTTTTGAAGAATAAGATGATCGTTCAGGTAGTTTTATTTTCTTCTAATTACTCTTATACATCTCGTTTGCAAATGTACAATGATTTGCGAAGTTTTTTTATACGTAATCTTAATTTTATGTTTATTTGAATTCTCTTTTGTATGTATGGTTGATGTCCTATACTAATTACTGTTCCTAATTCAGATGCTAAACATTTTCTGACTTTATGATTTCATTTTTTTGACAGTTTAGTATTTTTATTCATTTTGTTTGGTTTTGGTAATCTTTTCTTTGTTTTTCTTATGATTCAATTAAGAATTGCGAGAATAAGATTATTTACTGAGCAGATTGGGACGCCATATATATAGTAGTTAAGGATTAGCAAACAAATGGTATCTGGGAAAAAAAGAGTCAAATTTAAATTGTCTATAAGAAACAGTCTTAATAGTTTTACAGTTGATTAAGTCTGGTCTGTTCTGTTTTTAGAGTGAAAAAAGATGATTCACTGTTTCAAAATCTGCAAATTTTCTATATTTCCGGGGATTAGATAATGGCTTGTAAAAGAAGGTAGAATTCAGCTTTATAAGTCAATGAAAGCTGATCGGTATTTTCTACAGGGTTCCATGCTCCAAGTTTTCGAAATTATACATGTTAAAAACTTATTTTTGGAATTGTTACACACCCCTTCATTTTCTCCTTATTCAGTCTAACAGATTGAAATCTTCTATTCCCTGGCTGAATCTCATTTCTGTTTTACTTGCATATGCTACACTGTTCTTTTTCTTTGTTGTTGTTTGCAGATTAAACGTGAAATCTCAACAATGAAACTCATTAGACACCCAAATGTCATCCGTATGTATGAGGTTTGGCACTAAGCTTTTCTCTGGTTAGCTTAATCTAGTTTTTTTGTTTATCCTTTTGTATTTCTTTGTTGTATCTTGTACGTGCTCACATGGCAATCTGACTGTTTATTTGTAAGAAGAGGACTCTACTTGGCTTTATAACTAATGTAAGTATGGTATGTCTATACTTGTTAACTTCTAGCAGTGTTCTTTGTGTAGGTGATGGCTAGCAAGACAAAGATATACATTGTTCTGGAATTTGTAACTGGTGGTGAACTTTTTAAAAAAATTGTAAGATCCCGCACATACAGTTTTATGTTTTGCTTTGGGAAAAGTAAAAGTGGAACTAGGAATAAAAACTCAGCTGTTCGTAAGAATTTGAATACCATACATTAATCTGGCATTTGTCCTGCTTGTTTTCTTGTGCCAGGCTAGCAGAGGGAGGTTTAAGGAAGACGAAGCTAGAAAGTACTTTCAGCAGCTTATTAATGCTGTGGATTATTGCCATAGCAGAGGTGTTTACCATCGTGACCTGAAGGTGTGTATATTTTTTATGTTCATTGCCCCTTTGCACATAACAGTTGCATGTGTAAATTTCTTTGATACAGCAGAGCAGTGTTTTGTAATTTACAGCCAGAAAATTTGCTGCTGGATGCTAATGGAGTTCTTAAAGTTTCAGATTTTGGTTTGAGTGCTTTACCTCAGCAAGTTGGAGTGAGTATGCTGCTTTATGTGTTGTGATATCTCTCTTTCTCTCAATGATAATATTCTCCCAAATTTTATATTGATTATGAAGTACTTTTATGGCTGCTTGCTCCTTCTTTTATTATACTACGCTTTGCCACTTTGCATGTGTGTGATTTTTGGTTTGCTTGAGTGCTAGAAATTAGTGGTCAGCAAAAGAAGATGGCAGACCCCAAAAGTGCATTACATTTGGGTTCTCCATTGCCTACCACATTGGCGGATGACTATTTATCATGCAACTGTTTGTTATACTCTGATAAAATAATTTAAAACAATCTTCATATAGGATGACGGGCTACTTCATACAACATGCGGAACACCAAATTATGTTGCTCCAGAGGTACATCTGCTTTTTTTTCAAACAAATTTCTGTTTCTTTATTCTCCTTTATCTTTTCTTATTGTTTGTGCTATCACTTTTTAGGTGATCAACAATAAAGGCTATCATGGAGCTAAGGCAGATCTTTGGTCATGTGGTGTGATACTCTTTGTCTTAATGGCTGGCTACTTGCCTTTTGAGGACCCCAATTTAATGGGTTTATATAAAAAGGTGGTTGTCCTCTCATCTTTCAGAGTTATTTTTCTTTTACTTCAAAGTAAAAACTGTTGTGTTATTACTTATCAAGTCACCATTGGCATAAGTTAATTGAAGAATCAAATGGTATCATATTCCGAAAATAATCAATTTCTCCTGGTAAATATTGATTTGGACCCAATATTCCATTATCCCTATTGTTGGCCAGCATTTGCTTCCTCAATAATTATTGTTACTTTAAATAATAAAATGAATTGTTTTGAAGAAATATAAATGAATATTGAAAGTCTAAGTTATCTGTGATAGTTGGCTTGGGAAACCATCACTTCTCCATGGAGGTAGTTTAAGTCATAGCCGGGAAGGACAGTACCTTGGAAATATCGATAAGAAAAGTTAATGTGCACACAAATATGCTCAGAGAAACAGATGACTTTTTTTTTTTGGGTGAAAGAAACAGATGACTTTTGTGTTTGTATCGATGCACAACAATGCTGCATACTGTTGATTAATGCTGATTAATGATTTTGTCTTCTGCATTTAAAATGATTTCTCTAATGGAGTTCATGTAACTGAAGATATTTAAGGCTGACTTCGATTGTCCTCCATGGTTCTCCTCAAGTGCAAAGAGATTAATCAAGAGAATCCTAGACCCTAATCCATTAACAGTAAGTTCTTGTCTGTTGCCCTTTGCTCAATGCTTTCTTTCTCCCATTTTCAAATTTTTTTGTTTTTTGGTATTTTTTTTATTTCAATTTCCCCAAAGGTTGCAGGCCTTGACGTTCTCTTTAATTTTTTTTGGGTCAATTCAATTTTTTGGCCTTTGAACTTAACAACTAGGTCCATTTTAGTGCCTGCACTTTTTTTTTTCCACTTTGGTAAACTTCGCAGCTTTTCCGATTTTGGTTCCTAAACTTGGATTTTGTAAAAGTATGATAATATGGCACTCTGAAGTTGTGCCATGTCATCATATTTTCTTTAAGCATGTTATCATATTTTCTTTAAGTTTTAGATTTTATATAGAGTTTTTAAATTTTCAATATGATGTGGTACAATCTCAGAGTTTAGGGGCCAAATATTATATTAACCTGTTTTTTCTTGGATATGATTTTCACTCATTATTTGTGATTGAACCAGAGGATAACAATTGCTGAGATTATTGAGAATGAGTGGTTTAAGAAAGGATATATCCCACCTAGGTTTGAGCGAGCTGATGTTAGTCTTGATGATGTGGATGCCATTTTCAATGAATCAAGGGTAAGAGTTGTGTTTTTCACGTATTGAATGTGATTTTGTGGCGTTGATGCAATGAAGTAAGTCTGGGTGCATGATTTTTGTTGCAGGATTCTCGGAGCCTTGTTGAACAGTGTGAAGAAGGGTCTGTCGTACCTGCTACTATGAATGCATTTGAGCTTATCTCAACATCGCAGGGTCTCAACCTCAGTAGTCTCTTTGAGAAGCAAATGGTATGTTAGCTAGTTATACGTGACTTTCTATGTGATATATTAAGCACAAGAGGGAAATGCCCTGGAGAATCTCACATTTTGATTCATCCAGTGAAGTGAAAGCCCCTTTGGTGGTAGCCATGAACTAGAATTTTCTTGAACTCCGAAGTTGTGCATAAAGTGTTTTAACTGTCTTGAGGCATGTCATTGATAATTCACCTGTTATATCCCATTGTTTACTGGTCCTATTTTGCTTAAAATGAAATTTTAGTTCTTGATGCAGCGTGGTTGATATTCACTGATACGATCATACAAAAAGTTTAGACTGTCAAATCTAATAGAATATGTTTCATTATGTGGAAGTCTTGGATTATGCATCAACTTACAAAATACATAACCTTGAAAGTTAAAAGTGGTTGCAATTGCCTCTAATTACAGGGACTTGTTAAACGGGAAACAAGATTCACATCAAAATGTCCTGCTAATGAGATAATCTCAAAAATAGAAAAAGCTGCAATGCCCATGGGTTTTGGTGTGAAGAAAAATAACTACAAGGTTTAATCTCTTCCCAGCCACTTCATTTTGACTGCTGTTTATCTTCTCAAGAAATTAGATGGGTCAATTTGCAGTTGATATTCATGCTTGCTAATCATGATATTTTATCATTTATTAACAACTCTACACCTGCTCAGTGAAGCACTGATGCTATTTCTGGTGGACACATATTAAACACGATTCCATTCTTGTTTCTCTTTATGACAACTCAATTTGGTAATTGTCTTGGTATCAAGCTCTTTCGAATAGAGACTCGGATGTATCTAAATTGAGATGATGTGTAGTCACTTTAGAACTTTGACTAGGAAATCAGTTTAATTTCCCTGTTTTTTTACCCATCTCAGATGAAGCTTCTAGGAGAAAAAACTGGACGCAAGGGTCATTTGGCTGTTACAACAGAGGTACCTTTGTTTCAGTCATAAATTTTTTAGCATAATTTCAGTTTCACCTTGTCTAAAATTGTTCGAACATGATTATTGATGATCCTATCTATAACATGTCCCCTTACACTGCCTCTTTTCTTTTTCAGATTTTTCAGGTGGCTCCTTCCCTTTTCATGGTTGAACTTCGAAAGTCTGAAGGGGATACCCTGGAATTTCACAAGGTATTACCCTAATGTCAGTGCTGTATCATTAATGCAGTGGGTACTTTCATTTAATAATTTGCTGATTACCATGGTCATGTAAAGCCATGCAAAGCATGTCAATTCGATGTTTCCCGATCCTAAGTACACCTCATATATATATATATTCCTCTTTGGTTTGATATTACCTTGAAATAACACTGTTTCCTAAATTTACAGTTCTATAATAATCTTTCTACTGGGCTAAAAGATATTGTTTGGACAGCTACAGACAGAGGAAAAGTGGAAGAAAAGGATGGTTAGTATATCGTTCCATCTAGCAGAGCGGGCATCTCTTCTGTATTGCCAATCACCTATCCTCCTATGATTTAATTTTTATTTATTTATTTGGCCTGAGACATAGAGATGTTAATCCCATGAGCTAAGTGGAATCTTACCCCTTCTTTAGGGGAAATATAGGTTGTCCTCTGATAGCTTCAGGCTTGACTCTTTTGCAAAATTATTTCAAGTGTGTGTAGTATGAATTTAACGTGGATGGCTTGGAGTATGTCAGCAATTAGCAGTTGGGAAAATTTAATTTCTGTTGGAATGATGCAACAATCAAAATAAATTGTATTAAATCTACCTTCCATCATATTGCATGCGTGGATATTGGATTTTATCTTTATCTATACAAATTAAGGTTAGAGATAATATGTTACTTGGACTCGAGCAAGAGTGTTGTTGATATACTTGTATGTGTTTGAACATGAGTGTGCTTAATTTTTAAAAATATTTTTTATATGTTTAATGTTTCATATTCCCAGCATGCACTAATGAGTAATGGCAAAAATTTTGGACTCTCCTTGTTTTTGGGTTCTTATTTGAGCCCTTCAATGATTGCAGGGTGTGCTGCTGGGTCTTCTCCACCCAATGACGGGCGTCCCCAATCGCGATGCGCTATCGGTTGATTTCTATTGGGCGAACTGTCAGCCACCAGGGGCTACTCAAAAAAATATTTATCTTGTTCTTCGATATACGTTGCTAGAAACTTCAGCTTGTGTAAAAGAAGGCACTATATACGCATACCAGCTATATACTTGCTTCTGCTACATGCCTTACCGATTATCATGTATAATATGTGCTGTTTGTGGACCTTAAATGTGATGTTCCTATAAATTGAATTTATGAATAAATAAAATGGGGAAAAGAAAAGCAAAGGAAAATCTGTTGTTTCACTTTCTTTAATTCTTTTTCCCAATTATCCTTCTATATGTTTATCATATGACAAGTATTTTTACAAATTTTTGACCCAAAATCTGATGGTAGCATAAAAACGTGTAAGCCTTTGAAAGGCAAAGCAAGGTTAAAGAAGACTGAAGTGGCGTTGATATCCTCCTAAGTTTTGCTTATAAAATAAAATGAAGGCCTAAACAAGTACAAGCGGGGTTAGGGACTTGCGTTACGCGCGTCTGGCACCTATATACACGATATAAAAGGCAGCTGACAATGTCAACTATTCGGGATTCGAGTTCGACTCACTTGGTCCCTGCTTTCGAAATCAAATTATTGCTGTAACATTTTCTCTTTTGTTAAGCCAAAAGGAAGAGGAGGGAAGGGTCTGCAATGAGAGAAGAGGTTATTAGCTCTGGTGGGACCATAGATCCCGCACCCGCTGCGAGGTACCAATTCTCATCTCTCTTTCTCCCTCCCCCCTTGTCATCTCAATTCTCAAATTAGGGGTTTTCTTTCGCAATCCTTCATGTTTCAGGTGAAAGTAGGGGTTTGTTTTCTGTTTTTCTGTGTGATTTTTAGGGTTAAGTTAGGTTTCTATTGCGTGTGTTTGGCTGCCGGGAAAAGCGACGCTAGAAGAAGATTGAGGGATTAATTGTCCTGGAGAGTGGAAAATCATTGAGATTTAGTTAAAGCAAGGTTTTTGGTTGCCGGGAAAGTGAAGGACAAGTAATGAGAGGATGGGTTCGGCTAAAGATATCCTAATTTTGAGCTAAGGCGCATTTTCTCTTGAACATGAAAATGGAAAAAGAAAATTGAAAAGAACTGGTTAAAGTCAGTTTTTGGTTTTGACGGTTCACTGGGTTATTTATGCATTTTTGTGCTCAATTTCATCCCATCTATCTTGTTTTTCAGTTTTTCTCTCAAGCTCAACTAAATGTATTTTGAAGCTGTAATTTTGAAATAGCTAATAAGGACCTGAAATAAATGAGGGTATTTTGCTGTTGCAAAAATCGTCTCTAGTTTCAAGTTATGTAAAGGAGGAGCAGAGTAGAAAAGCCTTGATGATCTAGAAATGATACCGTTTATCATTTCTATGGTTGGTTTGCTACGTGCTAAGTCCTTAATTACCTTTTTATGTGGCTACTTACCTTTAAGGGTGGGACCAATAGATGATGGAAACTGGCTCCACGTCCACTGGGAATATGCCATTAATTATCAGGATAGTCGTTTCCTGTTATAGAAACTGACTTATACGAGGAATTTGTTAATATACAGTATGAGGAGGTATGGATATGCCTGTTCCATTCATTTTATATGAAACAGTTATATATATGATGTTCCATTAGGAGTTCAAAGTATATATATATTTATGCTACTTGTCCTTATCAGTTCTGCTGGTGCATCCTCCCCTGCTGTTCCAACAAATGTCGGCAGTGTGGATTGGTCTGGTCATGGCCAAAATTCCAAAGCAGCTTCTCAATCTTGTGTCGGATCCCAAGCCCAATTGATTTCACTCTATTCTACTGCTGGTGGGTCTGCTCTTGGATCATCAAGAACTTCATGTCGACCATGGGAAAGAGGAGATCTTCTCAGACGATTGGCTACATTTAAACCTGTGAATTGGTTTGGGAAACCTAAGGTATGCTTTTGATCTGGAATCTCCTTTGTGTACATGTACTAGTACTTTCAAATACAAAGTTTCAAGTTTTTGCTTAGAGCTAAGGCGATTTCATCTGTGTTGAGTTTAATACTTAAGAGATTCAGTATTCTTTTAGTTATAGAGTCTGATTAATATGATCTTAAGGCATACTGCTCCTTTCAAATGAATTGTAGGTTGCAAGCTCATTGTCTTGTGCTCAGAGAGGTTGGATAAACATAGATGTTGATAAAATTGCATGTGAAACATGTGGGGCATGCCTGAATTTTGCTTCCTTTCCATCCTGGGCTACTTATGAAGGTTAGCTGCTGTAATTCCATTTTTTTTTTCACTGGTTCAGCTCCCTAGGAAAATATAATCATTGTAGTGTGATCATCACAAAAACTCGAGCATTTCAAGGTATTTGATGCTTTGAGATCTGCTTAATGATATATAGAAATAGATGAGCAACACTGTGATAAATGGACTGATAAATAGAACTTAGTTTCTGGACAGTTATGATTTTCTTTGTCCTTTAAATGAATTGTGCTATTAGGAACAATAGTTCATTGCCTTCCTAAGAAATGATTTATGATAATAAATTGACATTGTTGTAGCTAAGAAACATAAGTTACAGGAAACATTAATGTTTGCGTGTTTGTATATGTTTCTAAGTGATTGCTTCTAAATGCTTGCTTCTGCTCTCATTCACTTTCTTTAGATCAGCAACGTGAATGATGAATTGGTCCATTTATGCTTGTTTTAGTCTTACTTGATGTTAAATTAGGTTTTACTTATTATTATGGTAGGTTGACTGCTTAACAATTGTTCTGGTTTCTGTACCATAGAAATAGAACTGAACATTTTGGGTGGTTTGCTGCTCCTCTTTGCCCTCTCTCAAATGCTATTGATATTTATCTTTTTTCTGGGGGGTTTTCACTTCTGAAGCTGAGGATGCTGGTGAGGCCTTTTCCAAGCAGCTGGATGTTGGGCACAAGGTTGCTTGTCCTTGGAGAGGAAACAGCTGTCCAGAAAGCTTGGTTCAATTCCCTCCAACACCTCAGTCTGCTCTAATTGGAGGATACAAGGATAGGTGTGATGGACTTATGCAGTTCCAGTCTCTTCCTGTAGTAGCAGCATCTGCTGTGGAGCATATGCATGTCTCTCGAGGTCCACAACTTGATCGCCTTCTATATGAGTTGCAGAATCATATGGCAGAGTTTGAATCTAGATCAGAGAGTATACTGGAAGCTGATAATGCTCGAGATGGTGCATTTTGTCTGTACTCTCGTGTAAGATATTCTAATAATGTTCTATCTGCTGGTAATTGGTAATGTTTTAATGTTCTTATGTGCTTTACCTTTTTGCAGTCACAGAAGCTCATCAGCTTGTGTGGATGGGAACCAAGATGGCTTCTAAATGTTCAAGACTGTGAAGAGCATTCGGCTCAATCAGCTAGAAATGGATGTTCTTTTGGCCCTAACACGACTCAGGTCCATCGTTCGCAGGATCCTGGACCAAGCAAAAAAGCTCTCATTGCTTCTGGCAAGGATACTGGAAAAAATAAATTGATAGTTGTGGAGTCTAGATCCGAATACAGGTCACCTTTGTTAGACTGTAGCTTATGTGGTGCTACTGTCAGGATATTGGATTTCTTAACTGTTCCTCGACCTGCTCGTGTTGCTCCCAACAACATTGATATCCCTGATACAAGCAAGAAAATGGGATTGACTCGTGGAGTAAGTGCAGCCAGTGGAATTAGTGGTTGGGTTGCCATTGATGATCCAGAGAAAGAACCAACTGAAGACCGTGATGAAGTGGGAACAACTGATGAGAGAAATTTGATGCAAAAAACAGATGTTGAATTGAATCTTACAATGGCTGGGAGTTTGTCTTTTAGTCAGTTGGGTAGAGCCACAACATCCAGAAATATGAATGATGCAGATATGGGACGGGATCTAATGATTGGGCAACCATCAGATAGTGAGGTTGGTGATCGAGCTGCTTCTTATGAATCACGGGGTCCTAGTTCTCGCAAGCGAAGCTTGGAAATAGGTGCCAGTTCAGAGGACAGACGACAGTTACGCCTGCAGCAAGCTGATAGTGTTGAAGGAACTGTCATTGATCGTGATGGTGACGAAGTCACTAATGCCAGACAATATTCTGCTGGGCCTTCAAAACAAGCTCGGGATTCAGATATTTTTGATACTTTCTGCTCACCATATCCAAGAGACTCCTCTGATGCAGGTCCAAGCCATGCAATGGGTTGTGAAACTTCTGTAGATGGCAACAAAGTTGCTTTGTTTAGGCAAGGAAGCAGCCGTGTTATTGGAATACCGTCAGCCAGAGATTCAACGCGTGCATCCTCTGTCATTGCAATGGATACTGTGTGCCACAGTGCAGATGATGACTCCATGGAAAGTGTTGAAAATTATCGTGGAGATGTTGATGATATCCAGTTTCCCTCTTCTAGTATATATGGCCACCTTGATATGAATGACACATCAGAGTTGAATTATAGTAATCAAGCTCAGCAGAGTATTTGTTTCCAACCAGCTGCTGAAGCAGTTCCAGGTGAAGTAGGCATCAGCAGTACAAATGACGTTGATGAAATTTTCAATGCTGAGACTGTGACAGCTCATGCTAGGGATGGGCTCAGCTTTGGAATTAGTGGGGGGAGTGTTGGTATATGTGCCAGCCATGAAGCTGATATCCACGGAGCAGATGTCTCTGTGCATAGAACAGATAGTGTAGTTGGTGATATAGAACCCAGAATTGAAGATGCTGAAAATCAGGGTCAAACTGGTGAATCTGCTCCAGATCCTGGGTTGATGGATGAGGTTGTTCCAGATGAAATAAATAGAGAGGATCCTCTTGGTGACAGCCAAGAAATGTTGTCTCACTCTCTAGGGAGGGATGACAGCGGATCAAAAGTTGATGGTTCTGCCAAGGCAGAGTCTATTGAGAGTGGTGAAAAGATAAGCCAAAGCTGCAAAGTAATCCCGGATAACACTACTCATCCTTCTCTTTCTTGCAATGCAAATGTGTACTCTGGTAATGAAACAACCAAGGAGATAAAAAATGCTGGAAAATCATCTTCCATAAACAACTGTACATATCCAGATCCAGATTCAGATCTTGCTGTTGCAAATGGGATAGGTAAACCCTATGTCTTTTTGTGGATCCATGTCATAAAATTTTCATTGATTTAATTTTAAGGCACTTTGGGTAGTTTGGCCTTCATATTTATTTACTTATTACACTTCAATAACACATAAATAAGATGGCAAAAATAGTTCACCAGAAAACTGGCTGTTAAAGAAAAGCAAGATTCACCTCTTTGGCTTGCAGGTGTTCTTAAATTTATGCTGTTATCTGTATGTTTTGTAAGTTCCGCATCTTTATCTTTGTAATAATCCTTTTCCTTCCATTTCAAGTTATCTTGATTCTTGAAAATTGCTAATGATGTATTGTATATACTAAATGCTTCTTAGATTTAATCTAAATGTGGTATTAGGGTTGCTTTGAGAACTATTAGCTCTATTGTTCTGAATTCTCTGATTTTGAGCAATACTTCCCTTGCCTATTTTTAGTAGATTGAAAAATTTTAGCATCTATGCATAAAATGAATAAGTGGAATAGTTTTTTGCCAACTGAGTGAAATAGTTTGAAATATCCTTTTTTGGAAGTTTAATAGTTTGACTGTATTGCATTTAGAATAATAATGCTGCATGAGCTGATTTCAACCTTCTCATTTGTGAGTGGAATAGCTTTTTGCCAACTGAGTGAAATAGTTTGAAATATCTTTTTCTGGAGCTTTCTGAGATAAAAGTCTGTTGTGCTCTGAATTGATATGATGATAAGTTTTCTTCAAATTATTATTAGTTTTCAGTGATAACCCCTTTAGTTTGGTTTGGAGTTGCTTTCATTCAGCCTACTGAAGCTGTAAAAATAAGATATTCTCTGGATCATAAAGATTTGTCTTCTAGGTCATAATTAATTTGATCTTCTGGATTGTGTTCTTATTTCTGTTGATATCTAGATCTCTATGTAATTAGCAATTAGCAGTGTGCCATAGGTGCTCTGAAATATGTACCAACTTCAGTATTACTGATATTACCTTCATTAACTTGGCTTGCATTTAATCATAACAAGCCTTTAGATTGTGCTGGAACCATGTGTTAAAATTCATTTTCATGAAAGTACAAAGGTGGACTCTCCATTTCTATTTCCTTTCTTTTTCTCTTCTGGATGCCTTCTCAAAGCTGACTTGATTTTTAGGGCCACCAAAAGGAGAAAGCAATTATGAGGAAGCTATAGAATTTGATCCAATTATTCATCACAATCAGTTCTGCCCCTGGGTGAATGGAAATGTAGCTGCTGCTGGCTGCAGTGGCTACTCTAGCTCCACCTCCTGCTCCAATGCTGATGTTGTTGCACTTTGTGGGTGGCAGCTGACCTTGGATGCCCTGGATGCCCTGCGATCACTGGGGCATATTCCTGTACAGACAGTACAGTCTGAGTCGGCAGCATCATTGCATAAGGTTAGTTGTGTTAAAACTAAAATAATGGTGGATCTGGGGCATAAGGTTAGTTGCTGCTGTCAAGTCTTGAATTTGGTTCCTATTCTTGCATGGTTTTGTGAATCTTATTGATGTATCCTTGCCTTTGGTTCTTGGTGAAGAGTCCAAGCTTGTGAAAATCTCCTCTTACTTCCAAGCCGTGGCCTACTGTTTTATAAATGACAATCATGCTTTATTGAGGGCTTTAAAGATATAATCTATTTGGATTGGGGTACTTTGACTGCCCCTCATTCGGTTAGCTCATAATCGTTTAAACTGATGCTGTTGTGGCTTACCTTAAGCAATAGAGAGTGAAAGTAAATGACAGTTCATATCCATTTAAATTAGTACTGCTGTAGCAGTTATTATATCTTAAAAAAAGGAGAGTTCATAGTTTTTTATGGGGATTTTGGTGGTCATTATTTTTACATGGGTTGTCAGATGCTGATTAATAGTAGTCTGATTGAACTTGTTTTCTTTGGGGAAGAGCCAACTCATCTAGTATCTAGGTGGTTATGGTTCATGTTTCATTATTTGACAATTATGAGAGCAGCTACTACAGGCTTCTGGCATCTATGATCTGCTTGGCACACTGCTAGGCTAACCCCTCACTTTCACAACTAATAGTCTATTCCTGTATGCAGGATGATCAGCAAACTCCTGGTAAAAGGCTCCTTCAACGGCATTCTGTGAACAAAAGTCATGGCCAACTTTGATAGTCAAACATGAAGGGCAAGGAAACCTGCAATGAGTAAGTAACTTAAGTAAAATGATTGTTGTAGGTCCACCTCTAATCTTGCATCTTTGTTCATTTAGTTCTAGCTTTAATTGGAGTTTGGATCATCTTTCTAGAACAGGTTTAAGACAACCATTAACGTATGCAACAAATTTTAGTCAGGAGGGTGGTGCTGAGCCTGCAAGACACAGCTCCCCTTTGTTTCTTCATTATGAAAAATTAGTTGAAAAAAATCTAGGAATAAACACAGTAGGTACTTATATTTTAGGGTTAGAAGCAATTTAGTTTGGAAAGTGCACAAACCTGGACAATTGATGGCGGCATTAACTATTTCTTATAATAAACTATAGGTAAGGAGCAATTTAGTTCCTATGGTATTTGAAATTGAGCAAATAAAAACAATTGAAGTGGCATTAACAATTTAAGTTAATAAAAGCTAACATGGCCAGAAGAAAAAAAAATTCTTAAAAAATATAAATGCAACCACGGAAAACATGGTCACCTGTAATGTACAATTGGCTGAAATTTAAAAAATTAACAAAAAGTAAAATTTGAAAAAGAAAATATGATATTCATAAAATGTTCTAAAAATAAAATAATTTATAAAATTAAGAAAACAAAAAAGAAGTAATAAAAAAGTTCTAAAATGTTTTGGGGAAAGAGTTTTAAAATAGTTATTCAAAACATTATAAAAAAAAATAGAAATGAAAAATGAAAATTTTAAAGTTTTATAAAATTCAAAAAAGTTCCTTGAATAGTTTTTTTCTTTTTTCTAATTTTTTTTCAATATTTATTATTTTATTAATATTTTTTATATTTGAAATTCAACCAATTGAGGATGAACGTGCAATTGTTTTTCACAACTGTATTTATCTTTGTTCTTTCCTCCACGTTTGCTTTTACAGACGTAAACAATTATGATCGTGTGCTTGATTGCTCACTTTTGAATAGGATAAGGACAAAATCACCCCCATTAATTTGAAAGACGCTAACTTGCTCTTAATATAATAATAGTTTATTAACCGAAATAGTAAATACCATTGTAAATTGTCATTTTTTTCTCACTTTCTAATAATATATGAACTAAACTGGTCCATTTATTTTGAGAGGGATTAAAATGCTTGTAATCCTATAGTACAAGGACCTCGTGAATATTTATTCCAAAATTGTACATTTTCTACGGTTCCAAATCTACAATGCAGTGTATAAGAGAAATCAGATTAATTGATCATAGGTTGACAAAACAATAATGAAGTTCTACTGTTACGGGGTGTGGTTATGTACTAGATTTAATGTTGGTTGCGTAGCTGATTTGAACGCTCTTACATTATAAACTCCTGATTTTCTTCTATATTACAACTCCGTGAAGAATAGGTGGTTTGGAGCCGAAGTTTTGAAAATAATGCAAAATGTAGGGTTATTAATGCGTATATTAAAGAAAAACAAATACAATTGATAATGGTCAAACCCAAAAGAATACTAGGAAGTATTTTGAAATCGTAGAAATATATTTTTTGGCATACTATGCAATTGGATATCCAATCCTTGACTGGAATTGCAATTATGTCCTTGACAGAACCTGCATGAAGCGGTGCCAATGTGATGTGAGTAAAGGGTTGGATCAAATTTGAAGCTCTTTGAGTTGTTGCCAGAGTGAATGGTTTTGTTGTTTCCATGGTAAGGTAGTTGTGTGTTATTGAGGTGAGATACTAGTCTATACTGCATAAATTATCTTTTCTTGGGTTTCTTTCAGCAGCTTCTTCTGACTGTTATTGCGAATATAATTGTCTTCTATTATCATTATTCAATTATGTGACGGTGAACATTGCTGTTAAAGAACAAATTGTCTCTATTTCTACAATTTTGGTTCTTCTGGATTCTCATTTCATGGATGACACTGCTAATAAAACGAAGCTTTTTGGTGACACACAAATAAGATTGAAATGGGATCAGCTTTTGGGACCAATCTCCTCACCATGTGATTTGTTGTAGCTGAATGCTGCAATTTCTTCATCTCTTCCCAGAAAACCAAAACTTCCCCCCTTCAATTCCCCAAGTATTATACAGTGATTTTCAGTTTACAGGCTTCCGAGTATGTATGGAATAAAAAGGAAGCGACAGCTAACAGCAGAGCCAGCCACCTGTTATTTCTCCGACTCGAAGTACTGTAAGCAATGAAGTTTATTCTCAATATGTAATTCGCACGTGCTAAATTGATTAATTATTTTGACTTAATATTTTTAAAATTGATAATTTAATTGTACGTTACTTTTTAAAAATGTAAATATAGATTTTCAATTGGGTATATATAAAAATATAATTTTATACTCAAGTTATATAAATTTTTAAGATTATTTATAAAGTTCACTGTTTTCAACATTTATCATCAAATTATTTATTTCATGTTTCATGTTATTTGCTATTATTTTATTTTATAATGCTTTCGTAAGAGTGATATACTTTTTGGTACTTATATTCAGTTTCAATGTTTATTTTGGTATTTATATATATGTTTTTTGTTCAAATTGGTACTTATGTTTGGCTTCGTTGCTTAACTTTTTTCCGTCGTTCAATTACATGGTGAATTGAGGATGACATGGGGTAATGATGATGTCATAATAATGCAATCATTTGAAAATTAAGATCATAAATAAAAAGATTAAAATTCAAAAAATTATAAAATTAATATTGTTTTTGTAATGTTTCACAGTAATAAAAATATAAAAAAGTTTTTTATTTTTATAATTTTCATAATGTTTTATAAAGTGTATTTTTTATAAAAATATTTTTTTATAATTTTATAAGAAAGGTTTAATTCACATTTTGGCCCTTGAAGTATATTTATTATTTTTTCACTTTGATACCTTAAAGTTATTTGGCCCAATTTGATACTTAAAAGTATACTTGTTTCTTTATTTGGTATCTAAATATATTTTCGTTATATTTAATTTAATCCATTTTTTAACAGACATCAAAGAAAAAGCTAATGACCAATCAAATATGTGTGACGTGTTTTCGTAAAGAAAATACTTATCTTTCTTAAACATTAAAAAATATATAAATTGAAATATATATAATCTAGGAAAAACATAAAAATCATAAAAAAAATTACAAAAATATGATAGATGAAAATAAATTAGTTAAAATTAATAATAATATTATTAAAAAGTTGTAAAAATTATTTTTTGAACATTGAATAATGCATTTTAACGTACATGAATTCATATTTTTTTTGTATTAACAACAATATCGATGACAATCGAATTAAGTCTTATTCGATAGTTGTAAAATTATTAAAAATACAAAACATTGTAAAAGAATAGTTAAAATTATTTAAAGTTTATTAAAAATTATAAAAATAAAAAGAAATTATAAAAATCATATATAAAACTTTTATGAAATAAGTAAATATATAAAAAATTCAAAGAATATAAATATTATGAAATCTAATTTTTTTTTCTCTTTCTAAATGTCTTCTTGAATCAAGGTGAGATTATTTCATTAATTAGTCAATAGTTTATATTTTCATAAAAAAGGAGAATTTTTTTTGTTAAAGATATATTATTAATAACATATTTTCCTTTGTAACCCTTTTTACCTAGTTCAAAGTATTCAATCGGATTCAGAAAGTTATTTAAGTAATTTTACCCACACACAACTCGAATAGTCCAAAATCATTCATAAATATAAATATAAATATAAATATATAATATATAATATAAAGTCTGTATTTAAAATAAAGTAACACAAATAATCTTCCAAAATAAAAATACCAAAATTCTCAAAATAGAATGTATTTACAACTCAATTATAATAACAATTAACAAAGTATAATAAAAACCCAAAATCAAAATAATTATAAGATAATATAAAATGAATAAAGTCTGTAATTACGCCTCCAGTACCAAGTCATATAAATCCTGAATATTTGTAAAAAAAACTGTAGGGATAGGAGCTTTAAAGCTTAGTGTGTCTCTAAACTACATACAACCTAACATATAATCACAACAATTAATAGCTCAGAAAGTAACCACAAATCATATTACAAACACAAGCTCAATGCAATGCATCCATACTCCAACATACCAACACAGTGAAAAGGTTCCTCAGAACCCTTTCCCAACCAATCGTCACCAATCGCAGTGTGGTTTTAGAATCAACCTTTAAAGGAATGATAACCATTTCTTCCACCTTACAATCTCACCCCATGAACACACAATGGTATGATTACGTAATTATTTCAATATAATATCAGTCACAATCTCACAGTATTTCTCATATATATATGTATATATCTCGATGCACAATAGAGCAGCACAATAATTTTAATCAGCACATGTTCTGAGTAAATACATGATATTACCCAACTCAATCTCAATCATACCATTTTCATATCTCAACATAATCATCACATCAACAACATGTATCTCAATATATCATGAAATCACATATGTCACAACACCTCAATATAATAGGTTATGTATAGTTAGAAACACACCTCTAGCAACCAGAACTCTAACGAAAAGGAGGTCGTCCGTCACGTACTGATCGAGTACCCGACCTAACAGGATTAGACCCTACAAACACAACTAATATTAATACCAACCTAGCCACCACCTTAACTAAAACAACTTACGTGTAGCTCTCGAAATCGGTGCAGGAGTAGGTTGCACAGGTGGAGGAGGAGGAGGTAAATCGTCAGCCTCGGAGTCGTGATCACTTAAACACGAATATCTCAAATTAGATTCCTTAATTTAAAACTCTAAAAAAAACTCAAAGTACAAAATTAAAGGTAAAACAGTCAAAACGATGCTTTCGAGTTTGAATTTGGCAAAACGGACAGTGAAATCGAACTTAGGACGTCGAAAAATGGTAGGTAGGGTTTTTCGAAAAAAGTCAACGATCAACGGTCAATGGTTAATGGTCGATCAACGCTCAGTCAACGGTCGGTCAAAGATTTGGGTGTTAAGTTGGTGTGGAACAAAATGGGTTTGGGCTTGGTTAAAAATATTAATAAGGGTTTAGGTTTTAAAAGTTATTGGGTTGATTTTGGATATTAAAGGTTTGGATCTAAAAAGCTTAATGGATTAGGGCATAAACTCTCCTATTTAGGCCATCAGATTTGGGTTGGTTATTTTTGACCCAATTTACAACCATTTTGCACCAAGGAAAAACTAGAGTTTGTTCCCTTTTCCCCAAATGACGTTGACGTCAACCACCACCCACACCAGCATCCGACCACCACAATTTCAACAAACAACCACTCCAAAACAAAGTCCCAACTCACAACCAACCACTTACCAACTTCAAAAACAACCAAACAATGAAGCAAAAGGAAGTGTCAAGGCCGAAAGTCCCCCTTGTCAACACACACGAACGGTGGCGGCTTAAGAGGTTTGAGTTTGAGGGGTTTAGTTCGCACGAGTGCAAAGAGAAGATTGGTGGTGGCGGTGACTAGCACGGACGACGAAACGACCTTGATCGGAGGGTGATTGGTTTTGAAAAAAAATAAAAGGAAAGGGAGTAATCTTGGGGGAAAAAACGCAGCAGCAAAATAAAAGGAGAAGAAGGGTCAATTAGGGTGAAAAGATGGTTTATACTAAATAAAATTGAAGTATTTACTTGGAGGTCTCTAGACAACATTAGGGTTTCTAGATTGACCCCAAACCTTTACACACACTACAAATAAATCCCAAAATACCAAATTGACCTCAAATTATAGTTAATGCTTAATTAAGTCCTTATAACTTTTAAGAATTATGACAAAGCCCCTAAATTTTCAAAAATTCTCAATTAAGTCCTTTAATAAAATTTGGGTGTTACATCCTTAATGAATGATTACTTGTCTTTTTATTTGATTAACTGTTTAGTAATCATATTAGACATATACAATATCAAAATATGATTGCTTTGATTTGACATTTATCCACTAGCTTTTTGTTAAAAAAAATAACGGGTGGTCAGTTGGAGCGATTCACCCTTATAAGGAGCAGATCAATCCGTAATGAATGGAAAGTGTGGGGAAGTGCTTTTATTTTAAAATTCTCAAAAACTTCGATTTGATTCTTGTTTGGTCTTTTCTTCGAGGAGGGCATATGTTAATATCGAATAGTTTAATAGAGGGTTCCCACGGGTGGTTAAGGATGGATTGTCCATTTCATGGTGGTACAGGCACACAGGTAATTGATTATTGAGTGACCATTCGGATTGTATAAAGATGGAAATTCATGTCCTTACTACTTGATTAAGATTGTCTTGCTTCAACTAACCACCTATTATTTTATTTGCAATAAGCTAGTAGACGAGGAGACACTTTGCAAGTGGTCTCGAAACATGGCCACTTTATAACCTACCTCTCAATTGGGGAGATTATTGTTATATCCCTATCTCAACTTGGACCCAGTTGGGCTACCCAAGGCCTTTTGAAAGGAATATTTGGATATGAACTTTCACTCTACTATAAATATCCAAATGTATCAATATTATAGAGGGGCTCCTCTCCACTAAAAACCTTAATACGCTAAGCATTTATCTTGAGTTTCTCTACCTATTCAACTCTCGACCCTAGAATGGATGAACTGTCCTCCTTTAATTATGTCCCCCTCATTCTTCTCCACTTCCGTTGATATCGTGTATCAACAAAAATTATAAAAATTAAATTTACTCTTTAGTTAAAAATTATTCTTGGTTTTTATGGTAACTGGGTTTTTCGACTATTTTTGGTGTGCAATCTTTGAGGTTTGGGTAAAGGGAAACTAGTGAACGCAAAATAATTTTTTATATAAATTTTAAAATTTTAATTTAAATATTAGGTTGTTTTTTCTATTTTTAAAATTTTTATATGTTTTTTGAATTATTGTGTATATAATTATATTAATTTTAGAAACTCTAGACTTCGTATGCGATAATTTTTCATAAGACAATAACTAAATTAAGCTAAAACATGTCATAGGTTTTTGTATTCTTAATAAATTTAGGATTTAATTTTGTTACTTTTATATCTAAGATTTTAGTTCATCAATTTTCAGATTTTAAAGTTCAAGTCTAATTCTTAATATTGTTGATTTTTGTTAAATTGATTAGTGTAATATTTTAAAAAAAAAGAAAAAAGAACTCACTTGGTAGCAATGTAACTAAAAAAATGACATTGTAATTAACTTGAATTTAACAAAACAATTTTAACTATGTTAACCATTGAACTTAAATTTTAAAATTTTAAAAATAAAGGGACTAAATTTCTAAAAATAAAAGTAAATAAGCTAATATCAAATTTAAAAACTGCACAAATACTTATAACATATTTTAACAACTAAATTTATAGTCATTTAATTTTCATAATGAGCAAATTATAATACATTAATATTATTATGATTTAAAATTAATATTTATTTTTAATTAATTGAATATTATAAAAGTAAAAAACCTCACCTCGTCTTGATTCTGGTTAAAGACAGAATGCAAAAGGGTAAACTAACTAGTGGGTCGCCCAACTTTTAAGTCTCCTTGCAATTTGGTCATCAGGGCACTTTCATTTTAGTTATCTAAGTGTTAAATTTCTAATGGAAAAAAACTGTATGCGTCACATCATGCTTACACTTTCATTTTAGTTACCCAACTTTTAGGTTGCTTTCATTTTGATCACTTAAAAAATATTTTTTAAGGTATTGATTAGGGTAAAAAAAATCAACAGTTAAAGTAAAAAACCGTAGAAACTAAAATAATGCACAAAAATTACTAATTTGGATTTGTTCATCCCATTATTGAGAGTTTTAATTTTTTTAATATTGAAATTTTAATTTTTAATTTTTAAAACATCAAAATGATTTGAGTAAATTGTTGAATTTTTTTTATCAATAGATAATATTAACCGATTTGTTACTATAATATTAAAATTAATTAATTTAATGTCCTTTTAAATTTTAAAATTTTATTTTATGTTTCTAGATTATCCTTAATGAAATCAACCCAAAATTTAATAATTGTCTACAAAATTTAAATTTTTATGCATTATATAATCTCGAATCTTCCATGCTAAGTTAAAAGTAAATGAAAAGATACTTGCAATTAATTAAATTAATTGGTTGTTCTTCATTTGATAAAAAAGTTATAAAAAAAGTACAAGTTTTGTTTAAAATAAAAAGATAAAATTAATTAATTGCAATGATTTTTCTTTACTTTTAGCTTAGAATGAAATATTCATATCATATAATTAAAAAGCAATTTGGTTTCGTGGAAAACTATTAAAGATAATAATTTTCATTGATAATTTTTTAAAATAATTTCAAAGCATCAAAATAAATTAAATAGAATGTTGAATTTTTTTATCTATCAATAATGTCAACCGATTTGTTACTATAATTTTAAATATATTTAAAATTTTATATTACAAAACCTAAATTTAAAATTTTCGATAATGGGATAAACAAGTACAATTTGATAATTTTTGTTTATTATTTTAGTTTTTACTATTTTTTAATTTAATCCTTGATTTTTTTAACCCAATCAATAATTTTCAAGGATTTTTTTGAGACCAAAATGAAAGTGACCTAAAAGTTGAATGACAAAAATAAAAGTGTAAATATGATGTGGCATGTATGGTTAGAGATTGACTAAAATGAAAGCGCTCTAAATGTTGGGTGACCAATTAGGTAGTTCACCTAAAAAAGTTTTGAACGACTATCACGTGGCAAAAAAGTAAAAGGGCAGGAGTCGTTAAAATTTTCGGGCAGATTATTCCCTATAAATGCCCTCCACCTTTGGTAAAATTCCCTCCTTCCTCTTTAACCTTCTTCTCCACCATTCCTTCTCTCTTTTCTGCACCTCAAATTTCCAATAATAATAATAATGGAAAACCAAAACCCGCTCCAAAATGGAGCTGTTGAGGGTGCCGTCGAAAACGGTGGTCGCAGTGGTGATGGATCGGCTCTGATCTTTCTTGGAACCGGCTGTTCCAGTGCTGTCCCAAACGCTATGTGCTTGATTCAGCCCTCTGATCCTCCCTGCCAAGTCTGCTCCCAATCTGTCTCCATCCCCCCCGATCGTAACCCTAATTACAGGTCTCCTTCCCCCTTTATTTTTTCCCCTAAAATTTAATTGTGCATACAGTTTCTTCTATGCCGCAGATCTAAACTTTTCCGTGCATTTTGTTCACTAGCCATTCTTGTGTGATATCAACATTATCTTGATATTTGTTAAATAATTTATGAAATATCGTTGGTAACTTGTTGCTGTTAATTTAGTAGTAAAAGAAAATAACTTAGTTTAAGTTTAGTATTGATTTTCTGTCATTTGTTTATTATACGCAATTCCTGCACAAATCCTCACAATTAACGTGCAAAAGTAAATTTATTGACAATGAAAAATATTGATAATTCAAGTACTATAATAACTGATATAAAAATATTTTAATACTGTAATTTCTTGGATAAAAATGCATTTTATAATAGATTCTGTTAATTGAAGAAATCTTAATGTAAAAATAAAATATTTTTGAAATGCAATTTAGGAATATAATTAACAATCTTGTTCATTTTCACAAGTTCAAATGATTCTCCACATCTGTGCTTTCATTTTGTGATAATTTCTGGTTATAGTTTCTCAAAGAAATTTAAGGTTTTCCAGCTTTTATTTTATTTTATTTTATCCTTTCAGGTGCAATACATCTTTGCTTATAGATTATTGTTCTAGCGATGGTATACGCAATTATATTATTATTGATGTGGGCAAGACGTTTAGGGAACAAGTTCTTCGGTGGTTCACTTTCCACAAGATTCCTCGTGTAGATTCTGTGAGTTTAAGCTTAGCTTAGTGACCATCTTATATTTAGTTTATTGACTAGTGCAATTCCAAACTAGTACTAATTTTCATTTTTGTGAACTCTAGATTGTTTTGACTCATGAACATGCTGATGCAATTCTTGGTTTGGATGATATTCGTGCCATCCAACCTCATAGTCCTACTAACGATATTGATCCCACCGCCATTTACCTAACTCGACATTCAATGGATAGGTATAATATGAATTTTTAATCTTGGTCTTATTATGCATAAATACTTTTCTATCTCCAGTTATGCAGATACATTACCAATACATATGTTGTTCATATATTTTTATAATATGAGAGGTTATTGGTATAATATGCTATAAATAGCAAAGTCAAAAGTAAGGTTTCAAGACATTAGAATTGGAGCTGATTGTCCAAACCGGCTGTAAATGGTAGAAAGGATGTCTTACGTTTTATGCTGTCCTATCTCAAGCAAACCTTGGCTGATGTTTTCTTTGTTTGTATCCAACAGCATTGCCACAAAATTTCCGTATTTGGTTCAGAAGAAACTTAGAGAAGGCCAAGAAGTAAGGCGGGTGGCACAGCTTGACTGGAAGATAATAGAGGAGCACTATGACAAACCGTTTGTTGCATCAGGACTAAAATTTTTTCCGTTGCCAGTCAGTCCCCTGTCTCCTTAGATAATATAACATCTCTGCCATCTCTAATTCATGTCCAAGTGCTTGATCGTACCTTTGACATAGGTGATGCACGGAGAAGATTATCTCTGTTTAGGTTATCTTTTTGGTGAAAAGTGTAAAGTGGCTTATATATCTGATGTTTCACGTTTTCCTTCAAACACGGAGTATGGTAGGTGCTGCATTTTCTCCTTTTCTTGTGGGCTAACATACATTTACACCTTCAAACATTTTCATTTTATTGGTGATGTTAAATGTAGAGATGAGACTTCTATCTGCTACTTTGTCATCTTGATGAGCTTGTAAATGTTAGCATTGTATGCATGTTAGATTTTTTTCATGTGTTTATAATCAAGGAAATATATAGATTGCTGTAAAGCTAGCTTCACACATCAGTATATCCTTCAAGCTTTTAATTCTTTACTCTTCTTTTACTGATAATAGGTTGTATTCTTAGTGAGACCACTTTCCAGCAAGTTTCACAAACAGGAAACTTTTTTATGACTTGACCTAAAAATGAAGATAAGATGCTTAGAGATCATCCTTTTACTGAGTGTTCTGGTCATCTTTTATGTTAAGAGGGACTTGGTGAAAGCAAAGCACATGTTATCTCACTTCTAAGTTTTTAGTGTTCTGAGACTTTTCATTTTTTCTGAATGATTTGCTTTTGATCTGAGTTTTCATGGTAAATAAACTATGACATAAATTGTATTTGATCAGTTATTTCCAAAAATGGTGCTGGACAATTGGATCTTTTGATATTGGATTGTTTATACAAGGTATGTTTCTCTCTTGATTCTTTTCTTTTTATAATGTTGACTGCCTGCATTTTGTTGGTGAATTGTCTAGGTCTACCATAACTAGAGAAATCTTTGACAGAATTTGATTCATGCTGATTCTTACATAACTTAGATCTGTTTATATATCTCTGTACTGCAATGCATCTTAACCTATATCTGTCTATCTCCGTGCTGTAGTGCATCTTACGTTCTTACATCCTAGTTTGGTACCATAAATAATTATTTAATATAGTTGACATGTCAAGTGAGGTTGGATTCACTTCTGCCTGTTGATTTGTAAGAGTTGGGAAAGAGGGCATGGTTAAATGGTAATGTCTAATATTGTTATTAACTTAATTTTGAACCACTGGTTTGATATAAAAAACTATATTATAAATGAGTATAAAAAAAAACAATCACATGTTTTGATATAACAAAATTTTGGGAATAAACTATGTGTTACCTTAACCTAACCCTTGAAGAATTCTTGTGTTTTTCTCTCTAATCAAGAAGATGATTGAGATCTTTATATGCTCCCTCTGTCCCAATAAGAATATCATAGTTCACATTTTTTAGGCAATTTTTTTTTAAATTTTGACTTAAATTACTTTAAATATTTTAATTAATTAAATTTAACAAAAAATATTTAAAAACTGCTTCAATGAAAGTTTTTATGATATTTTTTTTTCAAATTTGTATCCATAATAAATTTTACATAATAAAAGGTCAAAGTTGAAATAAATTGACCAGTAAAAGTCAAAATGTGAAAATTTTAATGAGACAGAGTGAGTACAATCTAGTGCATTAAAGTGTAAATTCCTCTGTTTAGTTTGATCATGGCTGGCTTATGGATTTCTTAATTCATTTGAAGAACTTGTCTACTGCAATTGAATTGTTCACTCTATTAATTATTGTCTTTAATGATTTTTTATTGTCCTTTTGGTGATATATTGCTTTGCTTGCTATGTATATTCTTCTCTGAACTAATGTCTTCTGTTTTCTGCATACCAGAAAGGATCTTTTAATGTTCACTTATGCTTACCTCAGGTTTGTTCGACATTTTCCAATTTTTTTCCTTCATTTTAGTTTTCAATGGTCACTGCCACTCATATCTATCCACTTATTTTTACAGACTCTTGAGGCTATAAAGAGGATATGTCCAAAACGAGCTCTATTAATCGGAATGACACATGAGTTCGATCACCACAAGGACAATGAGTTTCTTATGGAATGGTCTGAGAGGTACTCTGGTTTCCAATTGCTTTACAAATTTTATGTAGTCTACTGTGCTCCTCAAAAAGATAATAAAAATAGAAAAGGAAGATACTGATATAAGATGCTATTTTCCATGTAACCTCTATGTAGGGAAGGAATCCATGTACAACTTGCACGTGACGGTTTGAGGGTTCCCATAGACCTATAATGAGGTAGGGCTTGTCCTCAGAAAGTTGTGTTAGTGCTAGATGAGACTATCCTACTCACTCCTACTATATTATTTCCTTTCTCTGTTTATTTTAAGAGGAGAGTATCAGATTTCTTTGAATTGTATTAGGGATGCCATGTTTTCTAAATAAATGCGATTCTTTTTAAGCTGTTTGCTGGAATTTTATTTGCGTCTTCAAGTCCTACAGAAGAAAAAAGACGCCTCTTGTTTATGCAAGTTTAAAATAGTGGATCTGATACTTGAAAAACATTCATACCATTTGATGGGAGGACTTCACAATAAAAATTATTTATGTTAATCAGACTTGAGTGTGACTGTTGATATAGGTACGTGTGTTTAATCTTTTTGAAGTTTTTCTTTGATCATATTGTCATACATACCCCATATCTCATGGTACACTTTTAGTAATATGATGAGTCTTTGTAACAGAGAAATTATTTGTACTTCAATAAATGCTTATGTCAAAATTTTATTTTTGATGGTTCCTTTGAGCCCATTTTCCAAGTAACCCCAGAAGCCTCACAAATGCAAGTGCTGAGAAGATAGCATCCATCCAAAGAAGCTGTTTACCAACCCAGAACATGTGAAACAGAGATGCATAGTGTGGAGGGTGAGGAAGTGAAAAAGGGCAAAAGGATGAATCGATATATTACAGGAACGCCCATTCCTTGTGTCAAATTAAGGCGGCCATCTGTTTGCTTAAGCTCATTGAGAGGTTTAAGAAGCATCTGCAGTTCAGTGAATAAGCAACCATTTGAAGTAGACGAAGCATGGAAAAGTAAAAGGAAAAACAATACAACTTACTTTCGTTGTGACTGCTGCATGGAATAGGAGAGGACTGCGATCTTGGCCTAAGCATGTGTTGTGTGCAGCCATTGCATAATACTAAGCAGCAGCAAAGAAAGACAAACAAATGGAGGTGGAGATTAGATGATGTTACTTGGAAAGGGGATAAATATAAGAAATTAGAAAAGCTAATTCCTCCGCTTCCAATCTAGAACTCATCATTCCAATTATTTGCTCACCAAGTTTAATAAAAGAAGAGTAGGAAAATAAATGAATAAAAGAAAAGAAAAGAAAGTAATATGAATTAAATTGCTTGAAAACAAAATAAAAAGTATAAGAGATTATATCTACAAAATAACTTAAAATTTTTATTTGAAATGATAATTTTAATGTGTTCACATCATTAAGGGTTAGTTTAGCATGCACTTTTCAAAAGTACCATGAAAAAAGTACTTTTGAGAAATATTTTTGAAAAATTTAGTTTAAGATTTAAGTATCTAGCATTGTTGTTAAAAAGTGCTTTCAAAAAATAAAATGCTCATTTTAAACATGGTATTATAAAGTAACAAATACACACTTAAATAATGTTCAAATTAGTTAATATTATTATATTTTAGTAAGAATATAAAAAATAATTTGTTATAACTTGTTAATATTTTAATATATGAAATATAAATTTTATATATTTTTAAGAAATAAATATTAATTATTTGTAAAATTTAATTAGAATATATAAACTATACTTTAAGTATTTAAATATAATTATTTAATAGTCGTAATTAAATATCAACACATTTGTATTATTTAAAAAAATTACGAAAAAATGAGTTGAAGGCAAAGGGGAGGACTAGATCATATTAAATCAAAGGAGGTGAATTAAGAACTGGAAGACAAACCGATGGGGGGGCTAGTGGAAGGAAAGAAAAGACAAAAGATGTAGCAAACGGGTTACACAAATTATAATGTCTTAATGGATACTGAGTTGGAGAGTGAAATATCAACGGCCATTAATAAGTAGGCCATCTAGTCACAATGAAAACCTTAAGCTAGAATCCCCGTGCCCTGGGGCAACCACGAACAATTAGACGTCTCAAACACAAATTGAGACAAATTCAACCTCAGCGTTTGTTTCTTATAAAAAAAAAAAAAAAGTTGGTATGAAAAGTATGGAAAGAATAAGAAGGACGTGTGGCTATATGAATGAGATTGATGTGAGTGTTGAAAGATTGAGAGGAGGTTTGTCGTTAGGCTGGAAGGATAACTTAAACATATTTAAAAAGTTTCTCTAAATCGCATATAGATGTTGAAGTGATTGAAGAGAGTGGAGGCTTGTGTTGGAGGTTTATTGGCTTCTATGGATCCCTTATGGAGCATCTGAGAAAAAACTCGTGGAATTTACTAAGACAATTAAGGGAGAATAGTCGTTTGCCATGGCTAGTAGTGGGCGACTTTAATGAAGTGATGTTTTCTTTTGAGAAAAAAGGGACGTATACAAGAAGATAGATGTTTGCCTTTAGAGAAGTGTTGGAAGATTGCGACCTAAATGACTTAAGTTGTTCAGGTCAATAGTTTACATGGGAAAGGGGGAGGTTATCGGAAAACAATATTAGAGAAAAGCTAGATAGGGGGGTCGCAAATTCAGCATGGTGGGAGCTTTTTCCAAGGTTTTCGGTGGTTAACCTAAATCACAGTTTTTCGAATCACTGCCCAATATTAGTGGATACAGGGGAAGGAAGAAGGGACAATTTAATATGAGGGGACTCCTCGTTCAGGTTTGACGCGGATTGGATATTGGAGGAAGATTTTGAGGATCAAGTCGAGGATGAGTGGGATTCATACAAGGAAGAACTATCAACAAAACTTGCCAGTTTGGATAAATCTTTAAAAGAGTGGGCTAAAATAAAAAGAGGAATCTGGAACAGAAGAAGGGAGGACTTGAATTCAAGGCTAAGCGAGCTGATTGGTGAAGACCGAGGAGAATTTGGCAAAATCACTAAGGTAAAGCTAGCATTAAATATAAAAAGTAGATAGAGAAGAACTGTTTTGGGAACAAAGGGCAAGAACGAATGGCTTCAAATGGGGGATCGCAACACATCTTTTTTTCTCAGTTTCGCCTCGTATTAGAAAAGAAGGAACACAGTGAAAGGCTTGGAATATGGTAATGGAGTATGGATAAGGGGGATGAGGAGATGGTTGGGTTGGCAACTAATTATTTCAAAGAGCTTTTCTCATCAAAATCGATACAGAATTGTGAAAGATTTCTGGCTGAAATACATCCATGCATATCAGAAAGTCTGAACGAAGAATTAATTGCTGAGTTCAAGGAAGACAAGGTGGTGGAAGCTCTGAAATCGATGACCCCACTTAAGGCATCAATGAAGGATTGGTTACCCAGTTTTGTTCTATAAAAATTTTTGGCAGATTGTGGGGATGAGGTTACTAAATATTGTATGAATGAGTTGAATGGGCAAAGGGATATAGAAGAGATAAGCAGAACGAATATGGTGCTAATCCCTCAAGTAACCACACCGGAAAATATGGGGGTAATTCAGGCCTGTTAGCCTTTGTAATATACTATGCAAAATCATCTAAAAAAATCGTGGTAAATAGATCCCGGAGAGTACTTAATCTCCATGAGTGGTAAAAGGATATTTTAAAAATTATTTTATTGATATTTATTAGTTTGTGTAAATTTTAGAGAAGATTAAGGATTAGTTTTGATGGTTAAAGCATAGCTTTAATTGTCAAAGCTGTGACTGGATCATGCAGGAAGTAAAATTCTTTGAGTTCCCAGTACTGGATTAACTGCTCATTGAATAGTTCTTAAAAACTAATACACCAAAATTTTAACCATAAAGGGGAAAAAGGAAAAAGAAATTGAGTTTTTTTTTTTTTTTCTTTCAACATGAAATCAGATTAATTGAATAAAGAGAGGAAAGAATCTCACCATGACAACCAAAGGGGTTAATTGCAACATAAACACCTCCGTGTTTTTCACTTTTTACAGGGCTTCCACTATTTGTAATTTCCTCATTAATAATACCTATAATTTGGAATCATTTCATAATTCAGAATTTTTTTTTTTGCAAATTTTCATTCTTTTGGTGACTTAAAACTATTTTAAAAAGGAAATAGCTTAATTGTTTTTATCGTGAAAATATTGTAATTATTGAAACTTATCAACACCGTTGATTAAGTTTTTGTTCTCATAAATATAAAAAAATATTTATTTATTATTGGTCTCTTAACAAATTTATTGAGATAAATTAAAAATAGATCGGTTAAAGAGGGTGTGAGGGATTTGTGATTAAAATATAGCATAAATTTCTGTACTTTTTAATATTAAAATTTTTATATTTGTACTTTTATTTATGAAAATTAGATTTTATATTTGTTACAACTGTAACACTGTTAAATTTATTTTTTTTAAAATTTGAGTTAATTATATATTTTTTTAATTATATGATTACTAATGAGTATCTTTTTTCGAAATATTACAATAATTTAACAATATTAATAGTTTTAAAATCTAAAAAAAAATATATATATATTTTTTTAAAAAGTAAGAATACAATAAAATTCTAAATTAGAATTTATAAAAAGTATAGATATTTATGATATTTTAATCGAGATTCGTGAGCGGAGGCGCAAGGTCTCGTATTGCAGCTGCGTGTCCCATGTAAGTCCTATGTAACCCTTGGAGGCTTAGACTGTTTTTCTCTACCAATAATTATTTAGACAATAATGACAATTTATAACATTTCCATTGGTAACATAGCAGCAGCATTAGACCTTTATTTTAAGGTTGGCATCACAAATTTCTAACAAATAAATATAAAGGTTCAATAGTAAATTTATATATAAACTTTATTTTATATGTAATTTAATATATGAATTTTAATTTGATACAGTTATATATATAAAATGTTAATTGTGTTTTAATTCTATACATAAAATTAAAATTTTAATTCACTTATACACATTTAAAAAAATATATATTTTAATTTTTTTATATTAAATAAATATAATTATTTGCATATGCACTATGTTAAATGTAAAATGATATTATATCGATAATTGTATTAATAATTTGTGAAAATTAAATCAAATCAACATTTATCGTATAAAATTTTACATAATCAAAGTTCAAATGTAACTTTGAACTTTATCCCTAAATATAAAATATTAAAATTGATACATACAACTTAACCCATGCATCGCACGAGATAAAAAAAAAATCTAGTTTATCCTCCTATTTAAGAGTTGAAGTGAAGTTATAGATAATTCTAGACTTTATATAAAAAGAAACTCATGATTCGAATCAAACTAGACTTAAGAAAACACGAATGATATAATACCATACGTAAACCCAACTCGAACCTGATCCACAAACTCCAGCAAAAATGCTAGTTAACTTAATGCCTATAGACTAATTTCTTTTATCGTAAACAAAATATTACTGGACCTCAAATTAGAGATGCCATGGAGTCCTAGTTGAATTTATCCAACCAGTTGGTATCCAAGCAAAACAAACAAACTGTGGTGTAGCAAATTAATTCCTACTTCACACTTTTGATCTCTTCATCCACCTTTAACTTAACAATGTCTTCCCTCTACACGTTTCCTCCAAGAATTCCTAGGGCAAATGGGTAAAGCCTTGACAATATCAGATCTACAGGGCCCGATCATGTTCAAGTTGTATATTTGCACTTGCATATGACGTTTAGTTCAATGGCAACTTTATCTTCAGGTTATAAACTCCTATTTGTTGCCAAAACTGGACAGAATAAGCCAGTACAGTACATGATATTGCAAAGACGAGATGACTAGACAACTCATATCGGAATAGCATCTTGAAAGAGATTAGTATTGCTTGATCATTGATTTGAATTAATGACTCTTTCTAGTTTGTGCTCTTCCCTCAAAAGAGATTCTTGATTTTGATAAGTCAAACTTACTTACGAATGACAAGTACAATAAATCATTGACGAAGATTACCGAATGTTCTCCATGTTCTCACTCAGTCTATCAGTTCTTTCTTCACTACAAGCGGTGCAAGAAGGAATCCTAGTGGCCAATTATCAGAAGATGCTCCTCGCATACCACTATTGGTCCATTAGTTTTATCCCAGAGCAGCATCGACAGTAGCCAAGTCTTCGGCTTTTACTGGTTTGTGCAACTGCAAAAGAGGATTCTCAGAGTAAGGTGAGAAGAAATTCTGCAGATGCATACCTTTAACAAAATGAGATCATAGTCAATATAACCACGATTCAGTACAATGATATAATCTGGATTTACTACACCATCAATAAATACCTCAAACTCGAACAAAGACCATAGCCAACTTAATCAACAATGGAACAATTTTGAATGGACTAGACTACTTCTTCTAGACTAAATACACTCTCTTGCCTTTGTCCAATGGCTATAAACCAATGAATGTAACATCGATAATTAGGGCCTAAACAATCAATATCAATGAATATGTCAGTGCCTTTAGGCAACATATGATGGAGAAACTTACAGCATCTGCAACAGTAAACCAATGGAAAGAACGCAAGAAGGGGTCGTCTTTTGAAGGAGGGGTATCATGATTCCAATATGTTAATTTATCAAATTTGGCTTTCATTTCCCAATTGTTAGAGTTTTCTTCAGATACATCACAAGCTTTCCTCTTTCTGGAGTTGTTCTTCACAAGAACAAAGCCTGCAAGAGCAACCAGAAACAGTAAAACCAACAAATTTACATAAAAGAAAACAAATATATATGATAGAATCAAATTGGTGGTAACTTCAGTAAACAGACATCCTACAAACCTCCTAGATACAAGAAGCTCAACTAGATTAAAGACATGAAACTCTTCAGGAAGAATAGTGAACCGATTTGTGGAAACCTAAACAAAAATAGTTTTTTGAACCAGGACAATGTAGAAGAAAAAACGAGACAAGGGTAGGCTACAACTATATCAAATATGTCTGTTAAAAATAGTAAATTTAGAGCATGAAGCCTGCTGAAACTTCTTAAAATCTGATAATCAATACAATACAATATCTTGCACATTGTTTTCCGGATAATATTTTCCCTGTAAACAGAGAAGCATATAAAATTTCCAAACTATTTTTCTTGTCTTAGCCTATTTTCTCCTCAAATTCAATAGGCTAGAAAACTTGTGATCAACAAAATGTTAGTTCCAATGTCACAAGCTTAGACCAACAATGTTCCTAACACACAACTACAACCCAGTGTTTCAGTCAACAAACATTAAGGAAAAGAAATCATCTACCAGCAAATCCATTTGGAAGAGAAATAGTAGTTCCTTGAAGCTTCCTTCCTCTAAAATGTACTTCCTCTACTGCTAACCCATCGATCTCCATCCCTACTTATCATAAAACCCAAAAGAAAAAGGGGGAAAATCACATCTTTACCTTCGAAGAATATTTAATGACAAAAGAAAAACAAAAACAAAATAGGGGGAAAAAGTCACCTTTGAGTTTGGGTTTGAAGTACTGAGAAACAGCGCAAGGGCCATTGAATTTGATGCAGCATGGAAGATGATGAACCTGACCACTCAGATTTATTTTCTCTTCTTTACCATTCAGGCTTAGGTTTATGCTTCTTGTTGTTCCCTTCTCTTCCTCCATTCCCCCTTCTCAATTCAAACACCAAACCCTAATTCTCTCCACACCTCAAAAACTAGACTTTTCTGGGATTTTCCCGACCCCCTGCAGCAGCACCCAATTTTATTTTTCCCGCACTGTTGACCATCTATTTGGATATTATTTGAAACTTTATTTCGTAAAAAATAAATTATTTACAAATTTATTTAAATAAATGTTAGATATAATTATAAAATTATAAAAATAAAAATAAAAACATCCATAAAATTTTTTTTAAAAAAATTGCATGGAATACATGTGAATTATAATGCAGCCTGTTGTATTTAAAATTTTAATATTTTAATTAATATTCTCATCCAAAGACATGATTTTGATTTTTTTTTCAAAAGGTTGATGGTAAAACTTGTTTTTTTTTTAAATATTGAATGTCAAATCTAACTAAAAAAAAGAAAAATAAAAATTAAATTGACAAAACATATAAATGTTATGTAATACTCCTTATCCGAGCTTGTAATTAAACCCGAGCAAAGAATATCATGTTTTTAAGTCAATCGTTACATCAAAATTTAAATTATTCATTCACGTTTTATTCATCATTCATGCCTATTTAAGGTTTTTTAAATGTAATTGTACAATTTCTAACTTTTCTTATGACTTGGTTTTGAATGAAATTCATTCGAGATTCTTTCTAAAGCAAAAAGAAAAAATTATCAATCATGATCTGAATGTCTCGAGATAAAAATTTACATTTAAATTTAAAATATAATAAATTTAATAAATTTAAACCCCCTTTCCCCCACCGTCCCCTCTCCCTCCCCCCATCGTCCCTCTCCCTCTCCCTCTCATCTGCTGCTCTATATAAAACCCAGGTTTTCTACTGCAGTGAGTATTTAAAAATAATAAAATAAATAGAAACTAGGTTGATACTCTTTGCTATTGCTTTGTAAACAATAAGGTTGAGATCTTTATTTCATTTCAACCACCATCTTTCAAACTTAAGCTCAAAGCCAAGTAATGATTGTTCTGTAAGAAATAAGTGTTGTGCCTTTATTGTAATTAAATGAGCACAGCTGTATAGCTAGAGAAAATGGGCATGGAGAAGTTGAATAAGAAAAGCATTTGATTTGATTTTTGTTTACTTAAATTCAAGTAGTAAACAATTTCGATAATCTGCTTTGAGTTTACTAGATTGTGAAAATGTGGAACACAATTCTACCTACTGTTTAGACAATAAGAGAGGTTGAAGTTAGAAATGGAAATTGGAAACAAAAGGAACGATAGTAGTAAACAGAGTGTGTATAAAATCCAGGTTTTCTGCTGCAGCAGCAGAGAGGGATGGTTGGGAGGGTGTTTTTTTAGAATTAGGGATCAACTTGAGCATTTGTAAAATTTGAGGCTATTATTTTAAAAATTCAAGGTTTGGGAGCAACAAATTGGAAGAGGGCATACCATGATTGGCGAAAAGAATATAACGGGGGAGATGATACAATTATTGGCAAGAAGTTGAGCTGTGGTTTATGTACATTTCCGAATGTCATAGGCAAGAGTGTTGGGCCAAGGTGGTTCCCCTGAAGCAAAGTGTCATAATTTGCCAACACAACCACAACTATACACGTGTCTTAAGTCTGAATTGAAGCACCACAAAATAAAGAAATTAAAACATTCCTATAGCAAAATAAATAAAAACATTTTGACAAGTCAAATCCTCCCTGGATTAGATTGTGACCATCTTTTCCTTCCTACTACTTGTAAGTCCAATCGGTATATTAGAGTTGATTATTTTGGGTTATATTTTATTCAATTTAATATTTTTATATATTTTAAATTATTATGAATATTATGGATGTTTAACTTTTCATCTTTTAACCTTCAATCTTCTTTAATTTTTTTTTATCTTTAACCTTCCATCTTCTTTAATCTCTCTTGATCTTTAACCTTTCATCTTCATTAACTTTTCATATTCTTGTAACTATTATTTATTATTTATGTATTAGAATATGAAGAGTCCAATCTCCCTATATATATATAGTGGAGTATTCTACTTGTAAAATGGATGAAAATATATAAATTACAATACAAATTCTCTCATTATTCTCATCTACTATTTTTGTATTCTTTACATCATTATTATTATTTTATAACATAAATTTATTTTAATTTATTCGATTTTTTTTTATGTTTGTATGATAAATACCGTGTGCTTTTAATGTTTTGCACGTATTTAATTTTAATAAAATATTCCTTGTGAAATTTGCAGGTAAAATTGATTTGAAAAAAGATGTCAATACATGGAACTATGAAATTAAATACATTAAACCTAAAGTTGATCCAAAATGATGAGTGACAGTCTAATACTTAAAGATTCAAAATTTGTTATAAACAACAAATGAACATCGACTTATTGTAGACATATAAAAATTATCATAATAAATATTTGAATTTTTTTATAAGTTTTAAATTTATCAAGTAATTAAAACACCCGTATGTTATATTTTTGGATTGAACTTAATCAGTTGAACTTTTATATTGCACCATGGATTCACTTGCTAAACTCTTGGAATTATTGGACAATCATATTGGACACTCCTTTGATGGGCATACCTTTGCTCATGGATTCATATACTTAATTATTGGACGTACATTGCTAAATTATCTGGTTGGGACCTCCATTTTGTGTGATTCTAATTGAGTAATAACATTGAGTACTAAATTTAATGTTAATACGACATTACGAATTTATCCTCTAACATCAGCATATTTTCTTTCAAGGATTTGTTTTTATTATTTTTAGTTAATTTCTTTCGTTGATTTTTTTTCTTATTTCTAGTGTTTTTTGCTCATACTTTCATTTTCAACACTCATTCTAACATTAAGTGTTAAATATTTGTTTTAGCATACTACTTGTAATCTTGTAAGCCTTAATCAACTTTCCTGTGAATCGACCTTGATAAAATTGCGTGTGATAAAACTTAAATTATTGGTTGAATTGTGTTTAAAAATAGTGGATTATCTCATTGAGCTAGGATTTATAGACACAAGGAAATCAAATTACATAAACAACTTGTTTGTGTTTTCTTTTATCTTGTCGTAATGCTACTTTTAGTGGGCACAACAGTCAGAACTTCCATTTGCACACCTTGTTCTCTTTGCAATTATCAAATGTAGGCTCTAATAGTTGGTATCAAAACTTTCCACTTAACGTAATTAGTGGTGTTTCATGGTGTTGATAATTGTTAGAAATGGAAGGATGTTCAATTTCCTGTCCCCTATGTTAGATGGCTCCAACTATACTTATTGGAAGGTTAGAACAAAGGCTTTCATTAATTCCATGGATGAGAGAGCATTATGTGTTGTTCTTACAGGTTAGGAACCACCTGTTATTAAGGCAAAAATATGAAGGACTCCTAAATTTGAATTGGCATGGACTGTTGATGAAGAGTGACTTGCAATTGCCAAGGAGGCTTGGGATATCTACTCATGAAGGTACTAATACAGTAAAGTAACCAAATATGCAAATGTTGACCACAAAGTGTGATACCTTGGTAATGTAGGACAATGAAACAATTGGAGATTTCTAAGCTAAACTTTGTGACTTGTCTAGGTTGGAAAGTTTTGTTTGGAAAACAGTGCTTTTAGGCATGTTAGAAGTTTAAAATTTTTCTTTAAAGTTGAACCATTATAATAATTATAGTAATAAATATTAACCAAAATTTCACTTATGCTTTGTACGAGGTGATTAAGTCGATTCCAATTTTCTACGGAATAATCTTTTCTGCTATTTTCAAATCACAAACTGCTTTGAGTGTGAGTTCAAAGTGTCACGAACCGATTGCACAGAATGAAAAACTTTATTAACTTTCAGTAGGAAATTTAATTCTCTTTATAACCGAAATTGCGTGTTTTACCCAAAAAAACAAAATTTATTTTGTAAAATAAAGTACCATTATTTTCAGACAGAATAACGGTGTAGAATAATCTGTTTATATTTTCTAACATATAGTTCATATGCGTGTTATTCTCATAAGATATCTTTAATCTCTTTGGGATAAATTCGTTTTCTCAATATTATCCTATTTTATCTCATGGTAACCATTACATTTTCTTTAATGGAAAGTCAATTACTAACAAATAGTATTTAAACCATTCATCTTAAGACAAATGTCCCATGGCCATATTACTTTTCATCTATCATGTAATGCTAATTAGAGGAAAAAATTTACCTTTTATTGAGCTATGAATTCCACTATTATAAGTGAAGTTATGTCATGCAAAAATTGTATACCCAACGTACTAGCTTTCTATTACCAATTGAACTTAGGCTCTCAATACATCGAAGCATACAAGTCATGCACACATAGTTTATCACTTACTCAAGATTGAGACAAGCCACACTATGAACATCACAAGTGAATAAATCCATAAACGTATTTAAGATTCATTCTACTTGGGTATTGTTTGATGTATTGTCAATCTAGACAATCACATCTATGCATTTATTTTTTGGGAGTCATCTGCTCCAATACTCAAGATAATGTATCTTCATATTTAGACTTGCTCAATTTTGATTAGACTAAAGATTTGTTTAAATTATCTGATGATATAAGTTGTCTCTTTATATTATGATCTGATCACATAATATATAAAAGATAATCAATAAATTAATATCTACTTTAATTTTACTTTGTGCATAAAAATCATTAAAAATACTATATAAAAGATATTAATAATAATGATGGAGTTGTATTAAACTTATTTAGTTGAATACATATAAGCATATCATGAAAATGTTATGAAATATAAAAATATGTTAGTAGAAATTAATAATAAATTAGAACAAGTTTTAGAAGATAAAAATATAGAACAAAATGTAGATTTAGGTCCCTTATATTACGGTAATAATAACATAATACTAATTCTATCAGATGAAGAAAAAACTTCTTTTGAAGAATCATCTTCAAAATATGAAAAACATAAAAAAAATATACAAAACAACAAAAATATGATTTTCAATCCTACAAACAACTAATAGAACATTGGAAAGAAAAATTTTCCAAAACTACGGATAAATTAGAAAGAATAGAATATTTAAAATTTATTGAGCAACTTTATGAGCAACATAAAGATTTATTTATATTATTTAATTACCACTATATGTTAACTTATGATATAACAGATAGTAATAGTAGTTTTGAAAATTCTAATAATAGTATAAATCTAGAAGATATAAAGGTTACGAGTGATCAATCTGAAGAAGAAAATACTTCAACAGATGAGGATGAAAATATAGATATACTTGAACCTATGGAAACTGATCAAACAGATCAAGATCCTAAAGGAAAAAAGAAAATAAATTCAGATATTTTAGATGATAACTTTTTAAGATCTTGTAATCAACAACATGAGCAATTAGATAATACTACAAGAATTTTTGGTAATCAAACAAATGATATTGAAAATATTGCTACTAATGAAATAAAACCAGAAAATTTAAGCGAATCATCTCATCAACCTATACCATATAAGGTAGATGATCTTAATAAATGAAATGTTGCTCAAGGAGGAATATATTTAGATCTTACACATATACCTATATCGGACTATGAAAAAACTATAGACGATTGGGCACAATCAATGACTATTGTTGTAAACAACAACAATTGGACAAAAGAAAAATTTTTAAATTATTTCGTTATAATATTTCAAGGAGATGTTTTACAATTTTTAAGAAGATGGGAAGAATCAGAAAAAGGTATAGAGAAAAAAAGGCAGTTAATCAATCAGATTCAAACTCCCAAAGATGTATTAAAAGGCTTAACTCAAGTTCTAAAAATAGAATATTGTGACTATGTTGATAAAAAAGATCAAAATAGCATATTTAGTTATGTTTTGTCAAAAATTAAATTATGTGATATTAGATACTTAGAAAACTTTTCTAAAAAATTTCTTCAAAAATATCAAAAATTAAAAAATGAAAACATAGAATTTTGGAAAAACCAAAATTTTCATAAATTACCACCTCCATGGGATGAGATTTGTATAAAAAAATACGACTATTATCTAGAAAAACATAGTAAATTATCAGGATTAGATGCTGAAACTTTAGACACTATAGGAAATAGAATAAATTTTGTAAAAGAAAGAATAACTAATCATTGTCTACAAACTAAAACTCCTGAACAAGTTAAACATAAATTAAGTAGTCAACATTGTACAAACTTATTAAAAAATGGATGGGAATTTGGATGTAAACAAGTGCGTCATAATAATAGAAAATATAAAATAAAAAATAAAAAATATAAGTTTATTAAATGGAGACCATGGAATAAGAAAAACTATAATAATAAAAAGAAAAAAAATTTGTTAGGAAAAAGAACCCTAAAAGAAATAAAAAAACAAATATGTAAATGCTTTATATGTGATGAAGAATGACATATAGCACCAAATTGTCCTAATAAAGGAAAAAGTGCTAAGAAAATGATTAAAACTTTGGAAGAAGAAAATCTAGAAATGTGTTTCGAAGAGAAAATAAATCTTGAAGAAGAAATATTATACGAATTAATATCAGAAACATAATCTGATACTGATGAAGAAGAATATATTTTTATGTTTAATACAGGAAATAGTTCTAATAAACAATTAGAAGAAATTCCTAACTGAACAACAAGATATAAAACTAGGAAATTTAATCGGAGAAGAACAAAACTTTTCTGATGAAATGATAGAAAAAATAAATAAAAATCATATTTCTAAAGAAGAAATATATAAAATATCTAAATTTAAAATTTAGACTCAAAGACATATAGAAAAAATAAGTGGAAATACAGTTGCTAAAGATAAAAGAGGAGGATTAACAGAAATCCCATTATTTACTAAAGAAAAAAATTAAGAGGATTAAAAAGAAATACCCTCAAGTAAGATATATACATTTAGGAATAATAATGATAACTATAAGAGCATTATTTAGAAGAGGTCATGATATACCTATAATAGCTGTTTTATTAGATAAAAAATTTGAAAATCCAGTAAAAGCACTTATTGGAGGAATTCAATCTAATTTACATACAGGAGTAATATGATTTAAAGTAAAACCAAATTACTTTATATCTATTACAGATCCTTTAATAGAAGAATGTTTATGTCTAAGAATTCAGACAAAAAATTCTAAAATAAATGATTTAGCAGAAGATCTAGCAATCAGTTGGACTTCTATTAATGAATATACTAATACAGCAGAAATAGAAATAAAAGAAGTAAATAATAAGATAATTGAACTTTTTGAACCTAATAAATTTACTACAGAAATACAACCAATATTATTACATTTAAGTGACTTATCCATACCAAGAGATTAGATTATAGGAAATATTAATAGTCCTAGTACATCTAAGCCAGTATGTACTATAGAATATATAACATCTGGAGATAAATTATATTTTAAGAATAATACAATTACAGATACTAATAATAAATTAGTTCTACCCTCAAATACTCAAATAGAGGATGAAGAGGAAAATTCAGTTCATAATTCTTCTACTCCCATAGGAATGAAAACAATTCATATTCCTATATTTCCTACAGAACCCACTGTAAATTCTAAAAATACTAGAATGGAAGAAATACAATCTTCAATAATAATTCAACAAATGAAAATTGGAAAAGGTGATGTTATTACATTCTCTAATTTTTAATCTAGAAAATATTATACATATATTGAAGTTACATTTCAATTCAGAGAATATAAAACATATTCTTTACATGCTTTGATTGATACGGGAGCTACAACCAGTAGTTGCAGAAAAAAATGTCATTCCTGTAGAAAAATGGGAACCAATGAAGCATCCAATTAGAACAATAGGTATTGATGGTAATGAAACCATAATTCAATATAAAGCTAGAAATATACCAATCTACATAAATAATGTAAGATTTGTAGTACCAAAATTATTATGTTTCCCGGCTATGTATGGAGACATATTATTAGGAAATAATTTTATATATCAACATTTACCATTTGCAATTGATAAAAATAGAATTATGTTATCTATAGAAAAAAACTTCTATAGAAATACCATTAGTAGAAAACCATAAATTTGTGTGTGATAAAAACTTTGCACCACCAAGAAAAGAACACATAAACCAAATTGAAACAAATCATTGGTTATTTAAAATATTAGAAAATAATTTTAGTGAAGAACCATTAAAATTATGGCAAAATAGTCCTAGGTACTGTGAAATAAAATTGAAAAATCACAATAAAATTATTAGAGTAAAACCCATGATCTATACTAAACAAGATATAGATGAATTTGATATTCAAATTAAAGAATTATTAGAAAAAGGATTAATAGAAGAAACTAATAGTCCACATTCTAGTCCAGCTTTTATGATAAGAAACCATGCGGAAATAAAAAGAGAAAAAACTAGAATGGTAATTAATTATAAAAGATTAAATCAAAATATTATTTTTGATGGATATTTCATACCAAGAAAAGATGTATTAATTAACCAGGCAAAACATGCCAAATATTTTAGTAAATTTGACTGCAAATCAGGTTTTTGGCAAATCATGCTAAAAGAAGAATCTAGACCGTTGACAGCATTTAGTGCACCTAATGGACACTACCAATGGAAGGTAGTGCCATTTGGATTATGTAATGCACCTCAAATATTCCAAAGATTGATGGATTCTATATTTAGTAAATATAAAAAATTTTGTATAGTATATATTGATGAGATTTTAGTATTTTCGGATACATTAGATTTACATAAAAAACATTTAAATATTATTTCTCAAGAATCCATAAAATATGGAATTATATTAAGTCCTAAGAAAATAGAGCTAGAGAAAACAGAAATAGGATTTTTAGGATTAAAATTATCTAATGATGGTCTTAAACTACAAAATCATATCATAGTTAAAATAAAAAAATTTCCTGAAAAGATTGAAGATAAAAAATAACTTCAACAATTTTTAGGAATAATAAATTATGGTAGGAATTTCTTTCCAAACTTATAAAAAAAGATAGGTATGCTATATGACAAATTAAAAAAGGATAAATTTTTTAGTTGGTCTAATTCAGATTCAGAAATTATAAGAAAGTTAAAATCTAAAATAGATCAGATTCCTAAAGTTTATTTACCTAAATAAGGTGATAAATTAATTTTAGAAACAGATGCACCTCAAAATCATTGGGGATGTTTATTAAAAGCAAAAATCAAAAATAATGAAGAATTAATATGTGGATATAGTTCAGGAAAATTTAAACCAAATGAAATTAATTATGTCATATTTGAAAAGGAACTATTAGCTATAAAAAAGGAATAAAAAATTTTCTTATTTATCTAGCATCTGAAAAATTTATCATAAAAACTGATAATTAGACTGTTAAACAGCTTCTTACTAATAAAAATTTAGAAACTATCCCGAGAAGAATAAGATGGTATAATGAATTATGTATATTTAATTTTGAAGTATTATATGTAAAAAGCACCGACAATATTATTGCTGATTATCTTAGCAGGCCCTATGGATAAAGGTAAATAACCTTTAGAAAAAGTTGGAAAATGGACAACCGTTCGCAAAAAAGCAACATGATTTCAGTCCAAGAAATTCTTGTCCAAATTTTATCAAAATACCTTCTCAAACACCATTTTATCCTAATCAAGGATATTATATTCCATACCCATTCTAAACCCAAACATATACACCACAGGTAAACTACTTACCTTGGTCCCAAGATCCAAACACTGCATATCAAACCAGTTATGCAGAAGTTATTAAAAATGCAGAAAAATTCTGTGTGAAAAAAATTTGTTGAAAACACAACAAATGAACGAGGTTAAAGATTTTTATAATCCTGGTCTACCACCAGAGATATATAATATTATTAATGAAATATGAAAAACCCATATTACAGAGCAAAAAGTAAATTTTAGAAGAGCTCTTACTAAGCTTTCTCAATTTTTAGTTGAAAAAAACAACTAAAGAACAAAATTGTCATGATTTATTACTAAAATCTATTTTATATAGAGAATGGGATGATTTTAATATAGGATATTTAGATTTAAAGGAGATAAACAATCTTCTTGATACGGTTCAATATTTTAAAGATATAAGAACTAGTAATTCAGTTCTTAATAAATTATTTAAATTATGTCTTTATAATAAATCTCAGATTATTTTACCAATAGAAATATTTGCAAAAATAAAAAGGATTATCTGCAAACAGCAGGATCTATTTAGAAAGTCTTTTTCAGAATATTTTTACCAATCCTTTGTTTTTACAAATATTTTGGGAGAAAAATTTCCTGCTATAAAATTCAGACTTGATCATGAACCATTTGATATAACAAGTATTGAATGGGGTTTTGTAAAAGAACTTACGGTACAAAAATTTTCTTTTCATTTAAGAAAAGATTTTTCAGCCTTTATAAAAATAATGCTAATTAAGTAGACTTAAGATCAAGATTATATAAAATATTTTCATATTAATATCCACAGCCTTATTGGTATTGCTGAACAGAAAAATTTTATCAGCCATATCAAATATGAGATTTCAAAATTGTTCTTAGAGGATCCTTACTCTCAGCGGCAAACGAAAACAAAGAGTACTTGACAAAATTAATTGACAAGTGTCAGAATAATTTTCTTTATTATCAAGTCCAAGCAGGAATTGATCTGATGGTTAAAGCCAATGACATTTTAACGAAAACAACATATTGCTTCTGGACAGACGGAAGAAGAATATTTGCATACGATTATTGTTATGGCAATCGTAACCGGAGCGATGAGCCAGATGAACAGACTCTTCAACTATTAAAAAGATGGCTGATATGGAAATTGATGACTACCCACCAGAAATTATTGAAAGCATCAAGAGTACATGGGAAAATTGGAATTCACCCCGAAATTCCTATCAGTCATTAAACCTGGATGAATTTGAAAAAATGAATCTTGATAATATCCAGGAAGGCTAGAAGACAAACACGTGGAAGCCATCAAAGATAGAAAATGTGCTAGAAGAAAAATTAAGACACTATGAAAAGAGAAGACATTAAAAAGATGTCAGAAGAAGAACTACGGCACCACTTGGTAAAAAACTACCATATGCCAACAAAAAATCATCAACAAGTGTCAACTTCAAAAAGATGAAAAGACATGACACTTATCCCTACGAGTACGTGTCAGCTTCAAAAAGATGAAGAGATGACATACTTATCCCGACACTATTCGAACTTTAAATTTTATGTAAAAAAGTTATTAAAATTTCCCTATAAAAGGGAAGATTTGAACCTAAACAAGGCATTCGAAATTCATTCGAAAAATTATTCAAATCTTTCTTAGTTAATTTTCTCTAAAATTTCTTTGTAAAGTTTTCTTGTATTATAGTCTCCCTGACTTCCGCTACCGATATCCCCTCTTAGTGCATATGTAATGAAAAACAAGTGTATAATTAGTCCTTTGGATTCTTTATTTCCTTTATTAAAGTGAATGAAGTTAATTCCTTAAAACCAATTTCTTTATGTATTAAAATTTAGAAAAATATGTCATGATTTTGATTATGAAATATAAAACCAAAATTTTATAAATTTAATTTTGTGTTTATTCCCTTATAAACAATCTTAAAAAAACTGCTAAATAAGGAAATATATTTTACATAAAATCATTCAAATACTAAAAATATCAAAATTAATCCATTTTTGGTAAGTGAATTAAGTGAAACAAACAGTCCCATCTAAGTCTAACCCGCCTCTCATGAAAGAAAGAAGAGTCAAAAGTTGGGGCCCCAGCGTTCCGTGTTTATAGGAGCCACGACTGTGAAAGAAAATTTGCATCACTGTCGGCACTGCAACGTGTTGTTTCAAGTCGGTAAAGAGAGTAGATTTTGCTGATACTGACTTTAAGCAAGTGACACGTGTATGTTCCGTGTAGCTTTCGTCTGAAGTTGGGTTTATTTATTTTGGATAATAACTTTTTTTTATTATTCTTATTATAAACATGTGGGGACCATATTTTGAGTGAGGTGGGAACTTCTGAGTCACTGATTTTTTAGTGGCTAACCTTCACTTTATTCCTGATTCCAAACGACAGAACAAATCAAGGCTTTTCCCTCACTCCCATTTATAACAATAGTTGCAGCTTCCACCTGTTTTCCGCGGAAATCTGAATTAGGTAACTTCATCTTATCTAAATAAAAAATTGATTGATTATAAATAAAAAATTCTCAAAATTACACTGCTAATCCGAACCTTATTGTAAACAGAATTTCCAATTTGAATAAATTATATAAATCAATCATTGTCAAATTGCATTTTTTGCTATAAATAACACCTACTTTCTTGTTTATTTGTCTCATTATAACCATTTTAACGGTTACACTCTACAGTCTACATCCCTTTCTTCTACTCTTCACATCAAAAGAGTGAGAGAAAACATAAGATTAATCAAGGAAAGAAGCTGTTTTGTATAGGTTTTAGGCAATCCGAAAACAAAAACCCAGATGGAATTTAGCTCCTTTTTGACGTCCTTAGGGACTTCATTTATAATATTCATAATTTTGATGCTGCTCTTTACTTGGCTGTCGGCAAAACGCGGGAACGCGGTGGTGTATTATCCAACTCGGATCTTGAAAGGTTTGGAACCATGGGAAGGCGGTTTAAAGACGCGAAACCCTTTGGCTTGGATAAGAGAAGCCTTATCTTCAACTGAACAAGATATTATAAAAATGTCCGGGATTGACACTGCCGTCTACTTTGTCTTCTTGGGCACTGGTTTTTTCTCTCTCTTATTCTCTTTTTTTTCTTTTTTTGAGATCTGTTTCTGTTTTTCTCACGAGGTTTAGTTCTCTTTTCTTGTTTTGGTTTTAACTTGAGTTTACAACTTCTGTCGGTTTGTTGTTTTTTAAGGTGATTTTCATACTGTGATTTGCTTCTAAATTTGGATTTTTTTTCTTTTTTTTGAGTTATAAAATATATTTTAATGATTTGAATATGGCAGTACTGGGAATATTGGTTTTGTCTGGCGTGGTACTGCTTCTAGTTCTTCTACCCACTGCTTCAACTGATGATGAAGTAAAGAAAAACGCGAAGAGCACTACTAGCAAGGGGACTTTCAATGATCTAGACAAGTTGTCAATGGCGAATATTGAAGTAAGCTATGACATTCTCATCACCTGGAAATACCCCCCCCCTTTTCGGATTACTGATAAGCTTCATTTTGATCCATACAGGAGAGGAGTCCAAGGTTGTGGGCATTTCTGATAGCTGTATACTGGGTCTCTCTTGTCACCTATGTCCTTTCGTGGAAGGCTTATAAACATGTTTCTGCACTAAGAGCTAATGCTTTAATGTCTCCTGAAGTGAAACCTGAGCAATTTGCTATTCTTGTTAGAGACTTGCCTGATGTCACTCCAGGTCAAACTAGAAAGGAGCAGGTTGATTCGTATTTTAAATCTATCTATCCTGATACATTCTACAGATCACTGGTGGTAACCAACAACAAAAAGGTAATTTAGTAAGTTCCATTGATTGATGGTATATTTTGATCACACATATATATGTTCATTCATTCTATATGTCATCTTGCCTTGTTAGGTTGACAAAATCTGGGCAGAATTGGAAGGATACAGAAAGAAGCTTGCACGAACTGAAGCTATATACGAAGAGTCGACAAGGAAAGGCAACTCGGAAGGGAAGAGACCGACCATCAAAACCTGCTTCCTTGGTCTCTGTGGTAAACAGGTAGACAGCATTGAGTACTACAATGAGAAGATAAAAAAACTGACACCAAAATTGGAAGCTGAACAAAAGGTGACCCTCCGAGAAAAGCAGCTCGGAGCTGCTTTAGTTTTCTTTACCGACAGGGTAACTGCAGCCTTGGCTGCTCAAAGCCTGCATGCTCAAATGGTAGATAAATGGACAGTAACAGATGCTCCCGAACCTCGTCAACTTATATGGACCAATCTGACTATCAAGTTTTTCGAAAGGATAGTTCGACAATACATGGTTTACGTCGTTGTGTTTCTGACTATAGTTTTTTATATGATTCCGATTGGTTTTATCTCTGCAATCACAACCCTGGAGAATCTGAGAAAACTTTTGCCATTCTTGAAGCCAATTGTTGATCAGGTTCAAATAAAGACAGTACTAGAGGCATATCTTCCTCAGCTTGCACTCATTATATTCTTGGCATTACTACCCATGTTTCTTTTGTTTCTATCCAAGTTAGAGGGAATTCCATCAGGGAGCCATGTAATAAGGGCTGCATCAGGGAAGTATTTTTATTTTAGTGTGTTGAATGTGTTCATTGGGGTTACTATTGGTGGAACTTTGTTTGATACATTGAAGAGCGTTGAGGAAGAGCCTAACTCCCTTGTTCCTTTGCTGGCAAAAAGTCTTCCAGGCAATGCAACTTTCTTCATCACATTTGTGGCTCTAAAGTAAGCATAATTGGCTTCGTTGGAGTTATAGTCTATCTTCTATTATTGCTTTTATGATTCCATTCTATCGTTAACATTTTGGTTTGTAGGTTCTTCGTCGGTTACGGGCTTGAGCTTTCCCGAATAGTTCCTCTAACCATATATCATCTGAGAAGGAAATATCTTTGCAAGACTGAAGCAGAGATAAGAGAAGCTTGGTTTCCTGGAGATATTTGCTATGCCACTAGAGTTCCTACTGACATGCTTATCGTCACCATTGTTCTGTGCTACTCTGTTATAGCTCCTGTGATCATCCCATTCGGAGTGCTTTACTTCGCCTTGGGTTGGCTTGTTCTCCGGAATCAGGCACTCAAAGTCTATGTTCCATCATATGAGAGCTATGGAAGAATGTGGCCACACATGCATACACGAATAATGGGTGCCCTGCTGTTATACCAAGTTACTATGTTGGGTTACTTTGGGGTGATTAAATTTTACTACACTCCCATCCTGATTCCGCTACCGATTTTGTCTCTGCTCTTCTACTATGTCTGTAGAAGGAAATTCTATAACGCATTTTGTCACACGGCTCTTGAAGTTGCTAGCCAAGAGCTGAAGGAAACTCCGAACATGGAACTAATATTCAGATCGTATATCCCGCCGAGCTTGATTCCTGAGAAGCAAGAAGATGAGCAGTTTGAAGGTGCTTTATCTCGCGTTTCAAGAACAGGGTCATTTGTTTGAAGTACATCTTTTGTGTATTTCCACCACTCAGATGCCGTTCTGTAACTTGGATTGTCTGTTTATAATGTGCTATGTAGGTTGTTTGTTTTGGAACATTGTCCTTTCTCCTTTGGATCCTTAGCTCGATTTTTTATATTAATCAATATTCTATACATTTAAAATTATGGCAACCAAGAAAATGGTTTCATAAAAACAATTTCCAGTAGCATATATTCCGAAAGAGAAAAATCTAAGAAATTGTCACTAGTGTTGAAGGTAAGTTTTTTAAGTGGACTCTTACGTGTCAGTCGAAAGTGATCAATTTTTTATTGATCCTATGACAGTCCAATAAATTTGTCATCATATTTGAAGTTGATAATTTATTGAAACAAAATCTTTGAGCTTTGAATTATGATGATACTATGGATATATGAAAGCTCAACTTTGAAGATCAATTCATTTTAAGTAATTACTCTTAAAGATTGAATTGTATCAAATCAAATCAATCAATTACATCTCTTGAAGCATGAAGAATCAATCTCAGTATATTCAAGATGTCATTGGAGAGTGAATCTCCATTAGTTCACTTTATATAGGACTTTATTAGTATAATGTTTTTACTATTTTTGTAGCCGCTATTTTTAAGGGGTCGGTGACCGTCTATATATGAGTTATCGTTTATAGAATAAATATAACACCAAAAAATATAAAAATTGAGAACAATCGTGTCTGTAAGTGCACAGGTCAAATTGTAATATAATTGTACAACGAAACACAGGAAGTATACCGAGGATCGTACCCAATGGAGGATGGAATAAATAACGAAAATACTTTTTTACAATAATAAGTTTAAATAGTAATAGTTAATTCTTATATTACGATGGATCAAAAAATAGATTTAGAGGAATAAAAATAAATAAATAAAGAAAAATAAACAAATAGATTGAATCGATAAATCATTTTGGAAGATTAACTCGCCTCAGGGTTTGCAACTAACTTTGGATTGGAGATCTAGAGTGGATTAGTCACTGATCAAGCAATTATTACCTCCCGGTTTCTAATTAACTTAATCAATTGGTTGATACTCGTTTATCTCCCGACTTCACTTTCTCAACCAAGATAAATTACGATCTACTCGGTTCGACTTATCTTTCGATCTCATCTATCCTATGATAACTTATTAGGGTTGTCAAGCCTAACAGTTTAAGAACACATAATTTATACCAACTAATCCATCTCGAAAAATCTCAAATTCTCTGTTACTCACATCCCCATCCACTTGTTAATCTCCCCTAAGGTATTTAGCAACTCGTTAATCAGATATGGCATTTGACTGGTTCCACAATGGTGTCTAGTCTACTGGAAAGAATTCAAGCATTGTATTCCTCTCATGACAAGCTACAAAAACTATGTGAGGAGGTCCAACAGTATACCTCTAGACATCATAAGTATACTTGGGTTGGGAGATTCTTGAGAAGAAAAGGCAAAATAATTGTAGGCAGAGATGAGGAACTTAGAAGGGCACTATTTCAGCATTTTCATGCAAGTGTTGTAGAAGGACACTCAGGGTTTCATGCTTCAAGAAACAGGATGGCTTCTCTCCTATTTTGGAAAGTAATGTCTAAGGACATTAAGGCTTGGATCAAAGAATGCCTTATATGTCCAAGGTGCAAGAGTGAAATAGTAGCTAAGCCTGGGTTGTTACAACCATCACCAATATCAGATAGAGCATGATCCTCTATCAGCTCGGATATTGTGGAAGGCCTTCCAAAATCCAAAGACAAATCTGTGGTATTTGTAGTAGTGGATCGACTGACCCATGTGGGACATTTCTTGGCTTTATCCCATCCTTTTACAGCTTCAACTGTAGCTAAAAAATACATGACTCATATCTTCAAACTACATGGATTGCCTGAGTCCATAATTTCTGACAGGGACAAAGTGTTTATCAGTCACTTCTGGCAGGATCTTTTCATGAGAACTGGTACAAAGGTGCACCTCTCCACTGCTTACCGTCTTGAGATCGATGGCCAGACTGAGGTGTTGAACAGATGCTTAGAGGGGTACCTCAGATGCATGATAGGTGAACGTCCTAGTGAGTGGGTGTAATGGCTTCCCATGGAAGAGCGGAGGTATAATTCCACTCACCATTCTACCATCAACACCACACCATATGAAGCTCTATATGGTCAACCCTTCCCCATCATGTCCCTTACTTGGCAGGTGTTTCTCCAGTACTCAATGTTGACAGAAGTCTTCAACAAAGGAAGCTGCCAGGAAAATGTTACAATTTTATTTGAAGAGAGCTCAAGAACGTATGAAACAACAGACAGATAAAAATAGAAGCGAGAGGCAGTTTAAGGAAGGGGATTTGGTCTACTTGAGGTTGCAACCTTATAGGCAACATTCAGTCTAAAGGCTGTTGAACCGAAGCTATCTCCTAGATACTTTGGACCGTTTCCAGTCGCGGCTCGAGTAGGGAAAGTTGCTTATAGACTACAGTTGCCTCTTGGATCCCGAGTACACTCTACGTTTCATGTTTCTCAGCATAAAAAGCAAGTAGGGTCAGCCCCAGTTCAAGCAACTTTACCTATGATTAATGCTATAGGTGCTTGGGCCAAGGAGCCAGTTCCTGTGTTGTATCGAAGGATGGTTAAGAAAGGAAATAGTCCAGTTACTGAAATTTTGGTGGAATGGGCTAATTCATTATCTGAAGATGCCACATGGGAGTCTTTGGAACAGATCAAGAGCCAATTATGGAATGAAAAATTGAAGTATCAAAACGACACGTTTCGGATAAGCAAAACGAGGAGTTTCAGTTTCAATCAAAACGGGGAGTTCCAGTTTAAATAAAACAATGCGTTTAGCATGGTCCTGTAACTGCCTTTCAGTTTTCGGGTTGTTACTGCTGTTTATTTTGTTTCCTTTTATTGTTCTGGCTGTGAGTGGGAAAGGGTAATCAGTACAATACACAAGATTTTTCTTCTTCTCGTCTAAATTTCTGGGTTTCTGGTTATCCCTAATCAGTGTGTTAGGACTTTGAGAAGTTGTAGTAATTTCTCAAGTGATTCCATTATTGTGCATCGGATGAATTTGCCAGTGCTTAAACCATCGTTTGGTAACTTCATCTCTGGAGACCAAATGGTGGGTTTCCACCTGAGTTGCATGTAGGTGTGTTTGAAGATCTCATGTTTTGTCTTTTAAGTTTAGTAAGTTGGATTAAATATTATTGTTCTATTCTTGATTATGCAGTCAAGCCCATACGAGAAAACTTATGGATGGGTTTTCCCAATTGTCAGGTGCTGAACCAGGCTCCTTGAATGGAAGGGAAGTACACAGTTTCTGTATTATGTGATAGGACAAGAAGTTGAAGATTATTTTTCAAATGTGAATGGTCTTTAATTTTTCAACATCACCATTTGCCTACCAAAATAGTTATGATTTGAGCAAATGGAGAAGAAAATAGAGTTGGATCTTTAGAGCTCATAAAAGTATAGTGGGTTAAAAGTATCAAATAGATTGCATTCTCCTAAGCCATTAGAGCTCTTTCAGAATGTGAACAGATAATTAAAAAAAGTGTGCATAAATTGCAATTTAGTAAATGGAACAATGAGTGGGTGCTCTCACCAAGTAACCCAATCTTCCTTTTAAAGGGCTTGACTATAGTGGGACCATTTTTTTTTTTGTTTGTTTACACTGATTCAATAATTGCATTGTTGAATCCATTTTCCAATTCCCATTCAATAATTGTCTTGGGCGTTGTAGAGTAGGGTTTGCTGATCATAATTGGTGATTAGTATGTGAAAGAGAAGATGAAATGTGGCAAGTGGAGAGGGAGAGAAGATTTGGTTAGCTTCTAGAAGGGCAATTCTCCAAAGCAAATATAATGGAAAATGACACATCATAATATGAGAAGCAAAACAAAAAGGCAAAATTTCTGTGTAGATAAACCCCATTAAAAAGAGAGAAAGTAAAAGTGGTAATGATAATACTAAAAGGGGATTTGAGGGTTATATTTCAACCCATCTATGTCCCACATCTATTATTTCTAATTTATATTATCTTATGATTCTTTTAAGTCATAGCCTCAAAAATCTTTCAAAGTATCTATATCAACAAAAGAAGATAATAAACAATTTGTACTAAGGAGGAGTTAAACACTTAACTAACCAAAATTTTTACATAATTCTTTTACTCTTACCCCGATTTTTTTTTTTTTTGTTATTATACGCTGTTAAAAAACTTTTTTTTTCAATTTTTATGTTTAAGAAAAATTATTTGACTATTTTTTTGAAAAGTTAACGATAAAATTTAGTTAAAAATAGTCAAATTGATAGAAAATGTAGATATTAAAAGTTGAATTTATCATTAAAAAAAATACAAAAACTAAAAAGACATAAATTATTTATTTAATTATTATAAATTTTCATTTCTCATAATATGGCATTCAAGATTATTAATTAATATATATATATATTTTAATCATGATCTCGAAACCTATAGGTATTGGTACATTTAAAATACATAACAAAAGTTTTTTGAGCCCTTTTCTAATCTTGAAAATATTTTGCATTTTAAAGTAGCATAAGCGTTGAGGTTGGATTAAATGCTCTAACACAACCCTAACCTTAAAACCTTATAAATAGGACATCACATTTTTTTTTCACACAAAACTATCCTACTCACATATCTCCTAAAAAGAAAATTGTCATACCTACTTATCTCCTAACAAAATTAAAAACGACAGAAACCTTAACCCAAAATTCCAAAAGTTAAAATGGTCTTCTTAAGATTGTAACAACATGTTGGAAAAAATGATTTTTTGGAAACTTTGAGGTAGATTTTTTATTAGTAAATATGGAGATTTGAATTATAAAATTATGGTCTTATATTTTATACTATGAGAGCTTTACAACAGTACATCATATGCTCAAAATGGTTGAGTGATAAATGAGAAATTGATGCTCAAAGTAGACCAATTATGAATTATGTTAAGGAAATAAAAAGTTTAAATCCCACATTGATTAAATATCAAGTGTGAAATATGTTTATATATATGAACCAAATTAATGATTATTGAATGACTAAGGTAAACCTTTCCCCCCATGTAATGTAATGGGTCCCCCAAATTCATTGGGATTAAGGGCGTACTTGCATGATGTGGGCAAGTGAATCCACATAATTGGTTTCTATATGATTAGTCAAAGAGGCATACTTAAGTGAGTGTTAAGTTTTTTCCACTCTAGTTAAACAACAATAGAGGTCCGAGATTCATACCTTTCGTTTTCATGTGGCAGTGTGTGTATATATGATTTATTGTTCAAGTGATGGTTTCGAACTTAAATATATTAATGATTATGATATTTGGAAATGTGGTTTTGAAAAATAAAGGAAATGTCTAATTGTTTTCAAGATGTGTGGATTAAGAAAGGATATGTTACTTGATGTAAAGCTTGTATGAAGTATGTTTAAAGTTTGTTCTTAGTTGGTTTAACATTCTTTGTTGCTTAATGGTTTTAGGTTATGGATTTGGCTATGTTAGTACCACTGAGCTTCGAAAAATTAAGTACGCAAATTGTTTGTTCTGTGCGAAGGGAACAAGAGTATGTTCAAATTTTGATTAAGCTACTCATATCATCCAAGGCAAGTCTCATCTACTAGGGTTTTGGGCATGTACTTAGGTCACTAGGTAGATCTTTATGTCTTTAAGTGGAATTCCATGTTGTTTCGAAATGTTTGGCATATTTGGTATGTTTTGGTTCATTTTGGAACTTCTGAACACTTTGGATTTGATATTTGATGCAAATTTATATGCTTGCGCATGCATTTAAGTGTTACAATTTACTTGCCTAGTGAATTTTTTATCTATTGCATTAATGACCCTTTTTTTTTTTTTTTATGTTTTAGACTTGTTTTTGTTAGAATTGTAAAAACAAAATCTGATATAAACTTGAAACTGTAAATCATGATCTATCATGTCAAATCATTAAAAATAAATCAAGAACAAAACTAGATGCGGAAATGTACCTAAATTCATCGATTTCTTGAAATCTACGGATCTTGGGGTTTTGATATTCCAAATTAGCACATAAACAATTTTGAGAGGGTGGCTCTCTCTTTTTCAAAGATGAGATATTAAAAAAGTTACTCATGTATAATTTGGAAAGCATAACCCTAATATATAACTTTGGCACATTAGCCTAATTTCTAATCAACTTATCATCAATTAGAAATTAGTTACTAGAATATCTACACATATTTAACCCATACTTTATTTAATAATTAAAGCCCAATAAATTTTAACTAAATTACATTACTTTTACTTTGGGCTAACCTATTATAATAGTAAATAATAACATGTAATTACCCTTATTATATATGTGATGTCCACATTTTCCAACAGTTTTTACATGCCAAACATGTTTACTATGGTTTTGGTTGCATGTTGTACTTGTTTAGAGACTCAATTGCATTATCTGGAATGCTTGATTTCTACATTTCTAGACATGTGTCTCGAGACATCAAGAATATGTCTCGAGACATCAAGAATATGTCTCGAGACCTCAAGAACAATTTCATGCTTTTCTTGTACAAGTCGCTAGACATAGAACATTGAAGCTAAATTCTTAAAATTGACGTTGAATCCTCGAGACATTATGTCATTGTCTCAAAACATAGTTCCATTATCTTGAGTTGTTTAGAGACATGAAATTTCGAAGCTAAATTTAAAAATAGTGTTGGAAATTTTTGGTTAAGAAAACGATTTTCAGTTATAACAAAAAATTAGAAATTTTGAAAACAGAGTCAGTTTATAATATTTATAGCAATAAACACTTTCCTAAAAAGTACATGTGCTTTGGGCAAGACGGACTTGAATCATTCTTGACTTTCAATCGAATGGCATTCTCCACTATATTCATACCTTAAATTGCGTCGAGGTAAGCTCGAGCAACACGAACCAAACACAAAACAAGAATATGAATTATTACTTTTCGAAAAAAAGTAATTCTCTCAATAAAAACTAGTAGAAATTATAATTCCCAGAAAATAAAATTTATTTTTACAAAATAAATTCCCATTAATTAAATAAAAATTATATAAATAATATTTATTTAATAAAAAATACTTACTTAGGGTTGTCGTGGCTTCATATTCATGAAGTAAAATATGAAGTGAAAATTTAGTAGGTTTATTTTCTTGTATATACGAAAGAGAATAATTAATTAGAAAAGCAGATGAGATACAAAATTATTTAGCAATTAGATTACTATGTTATTTTTTATTGGCTTAATGATAATTATTTAGCAATTGGATGATGTGAAATTTCATATGTGAAACATTTTTAATTAGATGTAAATAAATTTAAAGAAAATAAATTTAATTATCTAAATCATACATAATTTTAAATAAACGAACATTAACAAAAAATTTGAAATTCTGTGCCGTTCTATTTCTTTCTTTCGTTCTTGATTAGTCGGCAACGACATCAGTTTTAATACCGGTCGTCGACCGCCAGTATTCCTTCACGTTAATTTTTTATATTCAGTCCTTATTTTTTTTTTATATTTTGGTTTTCTTCTAGTTTTTATCTATTTTTGTGGCACGCTTTTCTTCTATCTTGTAATACCTTTTTCCTCTGCTTTATGGCATGCTTCTGCCTTATGGTACGTTTTTATCTACTTTTGTGGTAGATTTGCATTCGTGGATGGTTTTTTCACAACGTTCAGCTCTGATTTGCGGCTATTGGTGGTCTTTTAGTAGTTTGATTCCCTTTTGTGGTTCGTTTACCGATGCAATCAGATCTGTTTTGCGAAGCAGCATGCAAGATTGTTGATTTCACTCACCACTCCTATTTCGATCTTTAAACGTGTAGGTGGATAGAGATAAGGAGTTTTGTTTCCTACTTCCTTTCTCCAGTGTTTCATTTTATCCCTGTCGTTGCAGCCCACTGGACGTGTTTTGTTGGTCTGATGTTTCGTTTTCTAGTTTTTTTTTAAATTTCTCTTTGTTTTGTTATTTTTTTGCTACATTTTAATTTCGTTTGGAATGTTTCTCTATTTTAATTTCTAATAAATTCATCCGACATATTATTCAAAAAACAAAAAATTTGAAATTCTTAACAATACAAACTAAATACGAACAAACTTAAAAGTAAACAAACGAACATAAACAAAAGGTTATTTATTCAAACTCGATTAATTTACTACACTAATTTTGTAAAAATCTTATTATTTTTATCATTATATTTTGACAATAATGACACATATTTCTACTATTAATATATTATAATAATAGCAATAGTGTTGAAAATATTTTAGTTAATAATATATCATATTGTTGTTGTTGTATAAAAGTCGATTTTTTACTATAAAATTAAATCCTCCAAGCCCCTACTTGAAACCTTCAAATATTCGAAGTAGCTTAATTTATTAAATAATTTTATATCTCATCAAATTTAAAAACCAATTATTTATACTATACATTAAATTTTTAGTCGAGTTAATGTTACGAGCGGTCTAAAAATTAATTTAATTGAATAATAACTAAAAAAACCTAATTTTGCAAAGTAAATTAAATCATTTTAAATGTATTTTTACTTTTCTAAATCTTTTATATAAAAATAAAAACTATTAGAACCCAACGAAAGTAACTGATGTTTATTTTAGGAGACTCAGGTTCGAACATTTGTGTGTGCAAGGTGTATGTGCGTTGTCAAAGATTAAGAAAATACGAACATATAATACCATATAATCACATCCAGTATATTCAAAAATAAAATGAAAAACTACTAGATTTAAATCTATAAATCTATAATTTTAAATATATTTTTAGAAATATAATTTTAAATATTTAAACTTTAACATTTTGACTAAAATATCATAATTATTTAATATTATAAACATATTTGTTAGATCTAGAGGTGTTTTTGAGCCGGGTCGGGTCGAGTCGAGTCTTAGCATGATATTAACCTACTTTATACTTGTTCAAACCCGGTCGATCGACTTGAAATCTGAGTTTAAAATTTTGTTCAAATCTACCCATATTTGTAAAAACTAACTCAAATACATTTTAAGTCCGTCCATATTATTATTTTTTATTTTTTTAAATATTTATTTTATTTTAATATTTAATAATTTATACGTTTTTATTTATTAAATTTTTTATATAGTAATCTTAATATTATTTTAATGTTTGCATTATAGTAATATTATGTATTTAATATATATTTATTTTTTAATGTGTTTTAAATTATATAATATATAAAAATGATATAATATAAAATATTATAAACTTAAAATGAATCGAATCAATCCGGATTCGAACATTAAATATTCAAATCTGAATCTGACTCATATTTTAAATAAAATTAATTTTTTTATCTAATCTTATTTTTTTTTCCTAATATTTTTATTTAAATATTTTTAAATTTCGAGCAGAACTTTCAACTAAATGGGTAACTTGACCCATTAACAGTACAAGTTGTTTTGTGATAAACTGTAGCAGTATCAGGCCATCAGATTTTATATTGTGGCTTTTTTTTTTCTCTCTTTCAGTCACTCTCTCTCTCTCTCTCTCTCGCTCTCTCAAGTAGAGCCTTTTGTTTTTTTGCATAGAAATGCTCCAGTTTTTCTAAATTCTGGCTCTAATTCAGAGCCTTTTTCTCATAAAAGAGATACAAATAGAATACAACCGAGTGAGAGTTTTGAAGTTCTTTCTTTTTCGTGTTTAACACCGGTTATGCGCAAGAATCACTAGGGCATGAAAATCTCAGAAAGGCTTGACTTTGAGTCCTCCATGCCAGCTCCCCCATTGTTTACTGGTGAGTTTTAGCTTAATATATGCTCAGGATTCTCATAAAAGGTCATATTTTTATTTGGGTTTGCTTCTAAAGTTTAGTCAAAATATTTTTTTTTCTATTCTTTTGAGCTATTTATTTATTTTTTGTTTCTGGGGTTTAATATATTGAATTGGTGCTTTTTAGCTTTCTGGTTTGGATTAGTCCATTAAAATACCCATATTCCAAAGGTTAAAATTTTCGACATCCTCCAATAAAAAGGGTATTTAAATCGACTGTTATGTTCTCTCTCTACAGCTATTTAAGCTATCAACCAATTAGTCATATTTTCTTTCACTCTTACATTCCTTTTCCAGCTTGGAGAAGATGATATACCATTGTTCTATCTGATTGGCTTTCACTTTTTAAAATACCCTTGGAAGAATTTTTCTTTCCTTTATGGCCATTGGACATTAAATATAACCTTGTCGGGCTTGTCCTGTTTTTGTTTCTTTTTATTGCATTACTGGTGTATTTGAGGACAGCTACCTGTTCTGTCAATGTTTAATAATTTGTTACCTAGGATTGGAATTTTATAAATTTGTTTTTATTAGTGTTGTCACCATGTAAGAGGTTAGAATTCACTGCTCGTTTCTTTCTTCTTTTGATTTGATCTTTTTCTATTGCAGTTAGTGTGGTTTGCCCATTTATCTACACCCGTACTTAATCGGCCTTTATGGACTTAACAGAGTTAGTATGATTCGCTTATACTTGTTTATCTATTTTAATGATATCAACATCACCTTCTTTTGGTATTCTAAATTAGTATTGAATGTAATCAAGAATAAGTATTGTATATGTTCATGATAATGTCTGAACTTTGGTTTGCTTTATGTGGCTAAAATATTCACCGAGTTTTGAGTCGAATTGAATTATAATTATTTAGGAGAGCTGAAAGATGGAGAGGACCAGATTGGATTTAAGGTTTCATCACTCTGGATCAACAGAATCAGAGGAATCTGCCTTAGATTTGGAAAGGAATTTCTGCAATCATCATAGTCTGCCTTCATCGAGTCCTTCACCTCTTCAGCCCTTTGCTTCTGGTGCTCAGCATTCCGAGAGCAATGCCGCTTACTTCTCATGGCCTACTTCAAGTCGATTAATTGATGCGGCAGAAGATAGAGCAAACTACTTCGGAAACCTACAGAAAGGAGTGTTGCCAGAAACTCTTGGACGGTTGCCATCAGGACAGCAAGCAACCACCTTACTTGAGTTGATGACCATTAGAGCATTTCATAGTAAAAAATTGCGTAGGTTTAGTCTTGGCACAGCAATTGGGTTCCGTATTCGGCGGGGTGTTTTGACAGATATACCAGCTATTCTTGTCTTTGTTGCTCGAAAGGTTCATAGGCAATGGCTTAGCCAGTTTCAATGTTTACCTACTGCTCTTGAGGTAAGTTCAATGCTTCTAGCTTAATTACATTTACTGAACTGCTATGTTTCTTTAATATAGGTTTAATGGGAGGTGGGTTCAGGGTAGGGCTGTTCTTGTTCTAAAGCTACATCAAATTTTTTATGGTTTTGGTATCATCCATAGCTGCTAATCTGATGCTAGATTGTCCTTGAGAGGTCTTTAAATTCATTTCAGATTTGGCTAAAAAATGTTACAAGTTCATAGTTTCGGAAGTTTCTAAACAAGTATATTGGCTCTAAGCAAGGAATTTCTGAATGTATGACTAACCTTTCATGAATTGACTTATCTTGTTTGGAAAGTTACAATGTTTATTTAAATATTGGTCAGGGGCCTGGAGGCGTGTGGTGTGATGTGGATGTTGTGGAATTCTCGTATTTTGGTGCACCTGCAGCAGCTCCTAAAGAACAATTATATACTGAGCTTGCGGATGGGATGAGGGGGAGTGATCCAATCATTGGTTCTGGTTCACAGGTAATTGTACTTATTTAGTGTATAAAAGTGGTGTTTGATGGGCATGAACGGACATGAAATATGTAAAATGGTATTAATTATATCTTATTGCAGAGGGGGAATTTGATTTTCTACTTCCCTTTCCCCCTTTCTAGGACAAAATCTTAGAATGTCCTGCTGGTGCTGCATAACATTTTTTCTTATCATGTTTATGTATTAATCATGCATCTGTTTTGCCATAAATGTTGAATTTACCTTGTAGTATTCTCTTTTACCGTTATTGGATTGTCTACTCAAGCAATTGGTTGCACAATAAAATGGTAAGCATTCTTTGATTCTATCAAACACTTCAACTTTTAATTTTCAGGGAAAGAAAGGAAAAACATCTTTCTGGTGTAAATCATGTAACTCCTGAGATATCTATGGGACTTTGGATTCTGCATGCTAAGTTCCAATTATTAATTAGAAGATGGCACTCTGCAAAAATATTATCCTAATCTAATTTCATTGAAGTAGGCTGGCTAACCTGTCGAAAATGAAATCCTTGTCAACTTTTCATAATAAATAATAACGAAAAAGAGATAGAAGTCTTTTTTTACAACAGTGTGAACAATCTGTACTATGAAAAGTGCATGGTAGAATTGGTTTCCTCTTTTTTTCCTTACCTTCTGTCCTGCATTATTCCTCCCTGGGCTGGAAAAAAAAATCCATGTATCTTTCTCTGAGCGTCATTTAGCAATAATTGTGCCATCATTTCACCTGCACCATCATTTGGGTATTAATTATACAGTGATAGAGATTCCTGTTTTTGATAATTAATTTGAAGGATAATAAACATGACACGTGAAAGATTAACTGTCAGTTATCTTTTACAACGTTTTGCTAGAAATTTGATTATACAATGAGCAGTTTGATATTGCAATTATTACTGAAGTATGGAAGCTTATATGCTTTTACATATGCTATAACTGTGATTAAATCAATCATAGATGTGCAGACATTTCAGCTTTGGTAATATCAGGCTTGAGTTCTTCATTCTAGAATTGCTTGGTGTCTTTTTCTCTAACATCATGTGTATAGCTTAATTTCAAACTCCCTTCCTAATCCTTCTAGGAGGCTGTTAACACTTGAGACATTTCTGGTAAAAGTGATGGTAAAAAGACTTTCTCTTTGAGTAACTTGCAGCCCTGAACTTTTCAAGAAATGGATATAACTCTTTACTTGTTCCGGTTTTTACCATTTAAACCATTCAGTTACACTTTGTACATGTAGGTTGCCAGCCAAGAGACATATGGAACACTAGGTGCTATAGTGAAGAGCCGAACTGGAAATCGGCAGGTAGGTTTCCTCACAAATCGGCATGTCGCAGTTGACTTGGACTATCCAAGTCAGAAGATGTTTCATCCTTTACCGCCCAGCCTTGGGCCTGGAGTGTACCTTGGTGCTGTAGAGAGGGCAACCTCATTTATCACAGATGACCTTTGGTATGGAATCTTTGCTGGCATAAATCCAGGTAATTAACTTCCAATTTAATTATCTGCCTTCAAATCTTCCGCTAGGAAGTTCATTGATCATTGCATTAGAAATTTAAGCAGAAAAGAGATAAATTGATTAAAATTCAGACCAGGATGCTATTATGGTACTGAGTTTGGGATCGAGTTACCAGATGAGTAGCACAATAATCCGATTCGAATAAGGGGTCTTTTCCCTTATTTTGGTTCCTATTTTGCCTATTGTTGTGGAACTCTAAGGGAGTTGCCTACCTTCACTTTACTGAAACTTTCAACTTATTTTGTTCATAAATAATTTACCCTTATATAGAGTTTTACAATTTATTAATAAGATGCAAAACCCTAATTTCTTATTCTAACAAGCAAGAAAATATAATAGCAAAAAATCCTAATTTATTAGTAAAGTTTTATTTAAATTAGTAAGGAAATTCTAGGAAAGAAAGATCAGAATCAAATCCCAGCAATCATAATCAAATCAGAATCTGAATCAAAACCTAACAAATGCTATGGTCTAGTGTTTGAAATTGAATGAAGATTTAGAAGGCTTCAAAGTCCTGATACATACAATGTTTACATTTGTGCTAATGTAATTCTTGTTGCTTCTTGACTTCCTTGCATGTCTATGACGGTTTGGTCCTCTTGCAGAAACGTTTGTTCGAGCAGATGGGGCTTTTATTCCTTTTGCTGATGATTTCAATATGAACAATGTAACTACAACTGTAAAAGGAATAGGTCAGATTGGTAATGTTCACATCATAGACTTGCAGTCTCCAATTAGCAGTCTCATTGGAAGGCAAGTTGTCAAAGTGGGAAGAAGCTCCGGCTTGACCAATGGGACAATAATGGCATATGCTTTAGAGTACAACGATGAGAAAGGGATCTGTTTCTTTACTGATTTTCTTGTTGTTGGTGAGAATGAGCAGACTTTTGACCTTGAAGGTGACAGTGGAAGTCTCATACTTCTAATGGGGCAGAATGAGGAAAAGCCACAGCCTGTTGGGATTATTTGGGGTGGGACTGCTAATAGGGGTCGGTTGAAACTCAAAGTTGGTCAACCCCCTGAAAATTGGACTAGTGGGGTTGATCTTGGGCGTCTTCTAGACCTCCTTGAACTTGATCTCATCACAACCAATGAAGGGCTTCAAGGTATGTATGCCCAAGACTACCAGTCATTCTTTATCCAATTTTTAGCTTAGGTTGATTCTTTCTTAGTGGTGCTTATGAAGGATTTATTCGGCTAAATGGCATTAGATATGCAAACTATAATTTGGACCAAAAATGATGAAATTATAAATAGACTGAATCATGATGCATTAATAGACGACATTGGTCAAGTGGTCATTTATTGCAAAAGGTTAAATTCCAGTTTTTAGTGTTGATGTGGCTTATTTCTTCTAATTTTTCAATCATTGATTATTGATTTAGACTTGAAAGTCACACAAAATGCAGTATTTTAGGCAAAGTATCATAGCTAAACTAAGTTCTGGTAGAGAAAGGAAGAAAGTGGATAAAGGCCAATGTTACCTTTATGGTAATTTTTTTGCATCAGGTCTCTTTACATTGGCTTTGACTTTCTCTATTTGTCCTTGTTGACATAGCTGCTGTACAAGATCAAAGAAGTGCTTCTGCAGCAGGGGTTGATTCTACAGTTGGGGAGTCTTCTCCCCTGGTCCAAGTTCCATCCAGAGATAAACTTGATGAGAACTTTGAGCCGATTAATTTAAATATCCAGCAAGTTGAAGGTGAGCCTCAGCAAGGACTCGTACTACCAATCATGGGTACCAAGTATAGGGATGAAGCAGCAGTTAATGTGGAACACCAATTTATTCCAAGTTTCAATGGGAAGTCTTCAGTTCATGATAATTACCAACCGGAGAACCCGGAGTCTAAAAGTCTTTCAGCATTAAGAAACGGGTCAGATAAGGATATTTATGTTTCACTTCAGTTAGGTGAGCCCGAACCAAAGAGAAGAAAATATTCGGATTCGTTGTGTATTGTGAAAGAATCGAAGTGAGAGAGTTTCGCCAGTCAAGGCAAATTGGGTGGAGATATCATCTTATAAAAAACAATCAGGCCAGACCGCAGGCAGGAGCATAACTGTGAAGTGTGGAAGTGCATAAAGGGGATTGAGGTTCACCTCTTTTAGCAGGGCCAGGGGGAGTTATTATCATTTCCTCCTCATCAAATCTTTTGGTTAAAGTACGATTGTTATGGTGTTAGTAGAAAAGAGAAGATGTTTAGGTAGTAATAAAGTACTCCTGAAGTGGGAATTATGAACTGCAATTAAGAAGTAGAAGCATGGATATGGTTGGTAGTAATTAAAAGAATGGGATTGGGTATAGGTATCTATTTGCTTCTTCTTTTGAAAAATTTTGCTTGTAATTGATAAGATTTGTAGTGTTAACTTATTGATTCTACATTGCTGCTTAAATATGTATTTTTTCCAGTTATAAAGATTTATGTATAAATATTAAACCGGCTGATTGAGTCCAAATTCATAGATTTGATGTTAAGTTGGATTTTCTTTTGGACAAATGCAAGGAGAAGGGATTAATTTCACGTTATCCCTGTCTTTTTTCGACAGGAACAGGAGAATGACGATGTATCATTACGCTATTCCAATGAACCAAATTTCAGCCTTTAATGGTATTCTTTTAAGTTTTCTAGTAATACTACTTTGTCCTCAAAATAAGCTTCAAAGAAGGTTTGTCCTGCTTAGCACGTTGTCTATCATTATCGAAAATATCATCTTTTTACACTAATTATATCCGTAACAAAAATTAATATATTATTGCCAATGATGTCTTGATTCAGTTGGTAAGGATGAAGGTTTTGGGTTCTAAATATTCAAGTTCAAGATCCGGTATCATACGTATTTATACGGTTACTATATGTGAGTTTTAATCCAATTTGTTGGCCTTTATCTGGAGTGTATTTGTTCTTATTTCGATTGTGCATTTGTATTTGTACTTCTAATCCACTTTTAAAAAAATTAATACATTATTTAATTGGTAACTACAAAATTGGTTTTTATCACTGCAATATCTTTTTTTTTTTTGTGAAAAGGGATATTTAAGCTATCAATTTCGTTCCGTTTTACCCACAAAAGTGTACAACATCCAATAAAAAATATGACACGTGTCATGTTTTTATTGGTTGATTTTGTGATTTTAGGTAAAACAGACAAAATTAATAGTTTAGGTACCTCCTATGACCAAATTTTTTTAAATACCTAAATGAGAAAAGTGATATAGTTTGAGGGTCAATTTTACATTTAAACATATTTAATGTATAACAACCGAACATTCGTAGGTGTTAAAAAAATGCGATTTCAAGATCAAACTCCTTGAGTTGAGCTAGTTCGGAATTTTTTTAATCGAGGAATTTATGTGATGATTACACAATTAGGAATTAGAATTACAATTTAATTTAGATAAATTAAGTATAGTACAAGACTAAGTTGTAAGTGAACATAATTAACAAGGATTGATTTGAGGAATTAAGTTCTCAGCGTATAATTACACCAAGGACTTGAGAGCAAATAAACCATAAATAAAATGGGTTAGTGGAGTGGATTAATCCCTGCCATTAAAATCCACCAACATTTTCATGCATTGATTGATGACCATTAGATGAAATAATTCTTATTTTTATTATATATGCATGTTAGTTAGTATAATAAAAAGAATGAAAGATGATGCTCATTAGACTTGTTTATGGGTGGGGCTATTCGTTCAGGCTCAAAAGTTCGCTTAAAATTTGAGAAGGTTTGGACAAAAATATTAGGCTCGAAAAATGAGTTTGAGCAAAAAAAAAATAAGTCCGTTTAAAATATGGGTCAGGCTCGGGTTTGAATGATCAAGTCTGAACCCGACCCGACCCGTTTAAGTTTATAACATTTTATATTATGTTATTTTTATATATTTATATAATTTAGAACACATTAAAAAATAAACATATACTAGATATATAAATACTCTTCTAATGTAAAAATTAAAATAATGTTAAGATGACTATATAAAAATTTCAATAAAAAATGTATAAAATTATTAAATATTAAAATAAAATAAAATAAATATATCTTTAAAAAAATTTAAAAAATAATATAAACGGTTCTAAAATGGACTTGGGTTAGTCTTTTACAAACATTGACGAGTTTGGATAAAATTTTAGGTTGAGATTTCGGGTCGAGTCGGGTCGGGCTTGAACAAATATAAAATATGTTAATATCATGCTTAGACTAGGCCTGACCTGACTCATGAACACTTCTCATTTCCATCCTTTCCAAACGGCATACGAGGAAAAAGAAGAAGAAATTTTCTCCAGAGGTTTCTCCATTGTCGTCCATCAATTTTCAAGGTTAGAAAGCTTTTTGTCTTGAAATTTGTAAGATTATTAGTTAATGATGTTAGATAATTAGAGCCCAAGCATTGGAATTTCTAATTAATAAAGTTTTAATTAGTTAACATAGATGGAAACTTTGAAAATCCTAGACGGCAAAGTTTGATTTCATGAGTAATTAGTATATTTAAGTTGTGATCATGGTGAAAATGAGTCGAATAGCTAATGGGTATTGTTGAGATGAAGTTTGATTAAGTGATTATTAAAGAAACCCTTGATGAGTTCTTGAGGAGTAAAATGATAGATATGAAAACTTGAATTAAAATGATGTTTATTGATAGTTTAAGGTCTCTAGTGTACAGTTACGAAATTGAATTTAGACTCAATCGGGTAGATTTTAAAATACGAGAATTTCGGATATTAAAGTTTTAAGGGACTAAAGTGAAAAGTATGTATAACATGTTTAAGTATAAGTTTATACGCTGGATGTTGAGAAACTGACATTGACAGAACGTCAGGGGATGAAGACGAAAACGGGCGACGGAGAATGAATACGGTTTGTGCTAACATAATTTACCTTCATTGCATAAAATATTATGAATTTTAATAGAATATCATGAATTGAGTTATATATGATACCTTAAAAAGAAACATATTGAATTAAATAAAATGAAAGGATATTAATGATTAATCTCATGAAAGGTAGGTTAAGTTTTATTGATTGTAATGATCTAGTGGTGATAAAATCTATTTGAAAATGATTAAAATCGAAAATTGAAATAAAATTTTATGATTTAATAGGTTGAATAAATTTAATATTTTTCTTTAAATTTTTATGAATTTTTAAAATACCACATTATCGATATTTAAACTCAAAATGTTAGAGACATACAAATTTGCTTCAAGCAATTATAAGATAATGGAGTTTCTCAAGAAGCAGTATATATGAAATAGAAAGAAGACTACTTAATAGTATTCTCTTTTGAAAAAGTAAAAAAATTTAAAAAATAAAAATCCGATGAAAGAAATTGAGTCCGATCAGATTAATCGACTTGACCAGTTAGGTTAGGAATTGACGAAAGTATTGGTCCAATTGAAAGAGTTAACCTATTGATTCACGAATCAATATGGGCTAATTGAACCGGATTAAAAAAATCAATTCAACTATTTTTTCTATTTGAAATTTTTATAAATTTTTAATGATTTATTTAATTGAATTTGATGAACCAATCAAATTAGAAACGGGTGGTTTGATTGATTTGACCACCGATCACTAATTTCGACTCTAACAACCTTGGATACAATAAAAATTAAAATATATTTTTAATTTCATAAAATAAAATTGTGAAAACTTAATTATTAGTTATATAAAAATCAAATGTTTATTTACGTATCATCTCAACTTATTTTAATAAAAAAACAAAAAAAACAAAAAAATAGTATAACGAATTTAAATTTGTTATAAAAGTCACGTCGACAATGAAATATTGATAATGAAGATCAAAGATTAATAAAAAAAAATTTGACAAACGTAAAAAAATTGGTGATTAAATTATGAATTTCAAAATTAAATATAACTTATTGAAAAGTTAAGTGGTCAAAATTACTTATCTTCTTTTAATTTAAAAATTCTAGAACTCAACAAGTGGTTTCAGTGGAAAAGAGGATGTTGTTCATCCTAGAGCTCTTAAGTTTGAGCGCCTATATGTGCAAGGTGTGTGTTGTCAAAGAATTAAGAAAGTATAAACAAATATTACCATGAAATCACACCCGTTATTTACGTATTTTGATTTTGATCAATTAATTATAATTTTTTTAATTTAATCACTAATATTTTAAATCATTTTTATTTTAATCACTCTCTGTTGCATATAAAAATTTTCAACTGTCATTTTCATTTTCTTTCTTTCCGCATTATATATATTATATATGTATATATGATTGTCATATATATTATATAAATAACTTTAATAATATGTTTTATTTGAAAATAGTTTAAGTACTGAGGCTTTGAAAACACTTGAAGTGATGTGTTTAAGAAAATAATTAAAGTGTCTGTCCCCAATAATATATGCCCCAAATTATTTCCCAAAATATTCTTTTAAACAGTATTCCCAATTTTTGAATGGTAATTTGAGATCCTAAGGTGGCAGGTTTGCCATTAGTTTGACAAGATAGAAAATCTCTACCATCTCTGGATCCCAAATCCCCATAAATGGTGGTAATTTGATGTTAGATATATTAGGACACTATTTAAAATATATCATTTTAGTAAACAATTTTTAAAGCAAGATATTTAGTAAATTATTTAAAGTAAGTTATTGGAAACGAAAAAAACTTTAGAAGAGGGTGCCTAATTACTATTTATAAAATATTGAAAGTTGGAAGGTTGAAGATTAGTATAGAGTAGGAGGGTTTAACTCAGTATTAAATGAGTGTCTAACAATAATAGCAGCAGTTTTAAATCACCTAGTCATGTTCCTAAAAGCAATTCAAACATGGAGATAGTCTAATCATCGAATAATTTCTGACACTCATGTGACTAAATAGAAATTATATAAAGTGGAAGATAAATGCATTCAATTCATTCATATGATATCTACTTTCTACTTTATAAGATTTTCATATGAAATACCATAGCATCTCACCAATAATGTTTATATGCCATTATTTCAGAGGTAGGGTTAACCATACTCCAAGTTCAATATGCATTAATATATATATATGTGTGTATATGCATAGATAGATAGATGGATGATCTATAGAATGAAGTGTATTTAAATTGGTGGGGCATGAGACATCAATCTGGTCCCCTAACATATTGGAGAGAGGCAAAGAGGCTACCAGATGAAACTTAATTTTTTTTGTTGATTGAATTCAAGTTCAACTTTCCAAGCAGTCTGAAAACTGTGTGGTAATTATATAACAAAGTAGATGCAACTGTTAATGGTGCTGATACATCACTATCACAAAGTTAATTACAACACAGTGAAGTGCCTTGTTAGCAATTTTGTCTTGCCTTGTGTAATGGGATTTTGTTTTACTTGTTGATTCTAGTTGTACAACCAGGGTAGTGATCAAGACAAACTTGCACAAACAGGCATGCAAGCAACTCAAGCAACTGAGAGAAAGAGAGAGAATCAACATTATCTTTACTTCCTTGATTAAAAAATTTCAGCCATTAATGAGAGGTTTAAACAGGCACATAGATAAAGTTGAAGATTTATCATATTAATTTTACCTCTGACAGGCAGATTTGTGCATGTGGCTTCATGTGCGAGTAATATATACAAACTTGTGTTAACAGTATGTGCAGGAAATCAAGAAATAGAGACTTAGGTTAAGAAAACCACATAACATTTAGACACTGCAATTTCTCACCAAATCATTCGGGGAAAAAACTCATCAAATAATTGTAAATTAAAATTTAGTAGATGAGTTACCAGGAAAATGAAGGTCTTACTTGAGGGTTGAGAGAGAAAGAGAGAGAAATCCGAAGTATCCTTAAGTAGCTGGAAAGTTATTTTTGTTGGGGAGTGAGTGATTGAAGCTGCAAGATGACCTGATGCTGAACCATATCTATGAAGCTAAGTCCAAGCAAGGTTCTTTACTTAAGACATCTAAATTAATCCCCTTAACACATTAATGACAATACCCCCATCCTCAAAATGCTTTCAGCTAACTCCTCTTCCACTCAAGAATTTTGATCCAAACTGGTCCTATACAATCTACTTAACTGCGGCTATCTCTCACCTCCGCTACACACTACATCTATATCAAGACAGGTTAAAGAGGAAGAAGAATATTACATAAAGAAGGAAAAGAAAAGAGTGATGTCTAGATTCATTACCAGATCATGCTGGCAGCTTCAACCTCTCAAACCAACATGCCTGAAAAACATCAAGGGGCTTGAATCAAGGGTTTTCGAGTTTGCTAGGAAGGAAACTAGGGGAGACAGAAAGAAGCTATAGATTTTTCAAAGGAAGGTACAGGAGACATGCATGTTTTAAGGTACCAAATTACTTGTGACTCGCCTCTACGATCTCTATATATAATTTAAAGCAACTTTCTCCTTCTTCTTGTGCTGTTTCACAGAGAGGAGTATCTAATGGAGGTTTTTGGTCCTTCCTTACAGCTATTGACACTGACTTCTTGCCCCTTAATAATATGACTAGCACGTATAAATTAATTAGAGGAATAGGGACTAGTGGGACCTTAAAACAAGTTAGAATACGAGTTAAAACTCATATTAGAATAGGTTAATCCTTGTACTGCTCAATAATCTGAATAAAAAGAACTGGTCAACCCACTTAAACTCTCTTTGAGTACAAAAACTATTGATGGTTATTCATCCTCACCCTAATTAACTTATGGTTTATGTGTTTTGGTAAAGTTATATAATTGAATTACCTACCTCATTAATCCATCAAAAGTTTTGATGACAGAAAACACCACGGTCTAAATCATGACATTAACTGACGTGGAATCCTATATATAAAGGGGTAAAGGCTAAAGATGGGATTTTGATTTTTCCTTTTTGCAAGTGATTAGGCTAATAACACTTGTTAAAGTAGTGATTGAGGCAGAAACTAGGACATTGATGGTTCAAAACAAGCATGCATGCTCGGCTTGTCGACAAGTAAAGTGTCCTTTACCTAAGCAAACAAGCAGTTTTTGTCACTAAAATCGAAAGGGTAAATCTTTTAATTTCTTTTGTTTAGTTATTTGTATAAGAACAGTAAGCCGACTGGCATGTGCTTAGCTTTCAATGAAGTTTAATTAATTATATATGAAGGTTATGTAATGGCCAGGTTGGAGGAATCAGTAGAGGGAAGAAGGGCATCCTTTTGTCTTAAGCTTTGGGTGGTTTCTATGGTTGACAAACAATGACATATAGACAAAGCCCTAACGGAAGGGAAGGACCACACACCTTTTCAACACACTTTTGATTATGGATAGGGTCACATGGTTTTGCTTTGTATATTAGCTAGATGTGTTGAATCTAATTTATTTGATTAAGGTAGGTGTTGTGGTGGTTGTAAATAAACCATTATTATATATATATCACACTTAATTTAATATCCTCTTTTTCTTTTTACTAATTTATATTAATTAATAAGCAAGTTTTTTCCTTACTTTTGGTCCCACTTGTGTGGATAATATAGCTTATTGTTGCTTTCAAGATAGGGTTTTGCAGATGCCTTATGTTTGTTCCACACATGAGTTTATCACAGTTTTTTCTTTTGATGATGCATCACCCATTTGCATATCATTCCTGTTTACATATGTAAAGCTTCCAAAAATACAAAGAAATGGGCATATAATGAAGGTTAGGTAGTAGCTTCCATGGGAAATTAGGGAGGTGAGAAGCATTACAACCAGAAGTTGATGGCTTTGTCTGCCTCTGCCCCTTCAACCTTTCTGTGTTACAAATTTCTTCACCGGGAAAAGGATTTGTAGGTTGTCCTATATGCCTCACAGCATGTGTCTCTATCTCTCTCTGCCCTTCACTACCACCTATCGAATCTTTTTTCCTGCATTATAAAGTAAGAGTAGTTAAACACACATAGATATGCATACAATGGCCTAAACCTTGGAAGCACTTTTCATACAATAATCACATAGATTTGCACATTTCCATGTTCTCTTCTAGGGTTTTGTGAGCACAACACCTCAGAATCTGAGGTTTTTGCTGTATTCCATGGCATCGGGATTAAAGTTAGATAGTTTATCTATGTTTAGGCTTCATGATCTTTTGCATCTGTTACAAGTGCTTTTACTTTGCCTAATTAAAAGATATATAATTTATTTACACATAAAAATGTTATCTTCTTGAGTTTGGGTTTAGGGTTAACTTTAGGCTCTGCAGCTCATATTTTATTTTTAGCGAGGTTTTTATATTATAAATTAGATTATATTTTGTTTTTTCATTTAAAAAATGAATAAATTATTCTATGTATATTAGATTAAAGAGTAAACTAGACTTTTTTTATTAAAAATCTTATATATTTCTATTATTAAAAATTACTGTAGTAGTTACATGTAATGTATCACGTGTAGCTCATGCTGACGTATATGTACCAATTTTTATAAGTAGAAATGGATGAAATTTTTAACAAAATGATTAGTTTGCTTTTTAATATAACATATAAAGATTAATTTATCCATTTTATTAGCAAAAAAAGCAAATTAATTATAATCTAACTCTTAATATAAACAACGAATGTTATGATATAGTAGGGAAAACGATTTCAAATTAATTAGCTATGGATTGGACCACACTTCTCTCCTAATAAAAAAATAAAAAATATATTTTCTCCAAAGAAAATAATAATAACTCATAACCGGTGCGGTCCAACAATATTTGCAACCATTCTATTTTGGATGTAATCATCTATCTTTACTTTTATAAAAATAGATTTCTATCAATAAAACAAGCTTGTAATTACTTTGAGTAATCACGCCTCTCAATCTTCAACTTGGAATTGCACCTTCTACTTTCAAAATTTAATTCTTTTGATGCATACCACTGACAGTAGTTCATGTCTGCTAGAAGCTGATGATCAAAATAGCACTCTCTTTTAGAATATATTCCTATTAAAAGTGTCCAAACATGAATATATATATATATATTAGTAAAAAATGTAATTATTAAAGTAGTAAGTGTCGAAACCATCTTTTTTTTGAAAACGTGTTTCGAAAATTATTTTAAAATTGGAAAATGGGAGTCGCCACCAATCCTTTATTTGGTGATCACCACAAAACGTTTAAAATCTGTTTTGAAAAATATTTTGGTTTTCGCAATCCAGAAAACAAGTTCGGGTGTCGGTTACGCATGAGGAAGGGTTAGCACCCTCATACGCCCAAAATTGGTACCACATTGATTACTTTTGGGTCTTGATTTGTAAAATTTAAAAAACTCAAATAAGGTTTAAAATACGATCCTTGAATGCATGAGTTATGTTTAAAAGAAATCGATTTTTGTTTGGAAGTCCCACTATTTCGAGGTGATCGAGATAGAAAGTCACGTTCAGTGAGTTAGGACATAACATTTCGAGATCCAGAAATAACGAGCTTTCCTTTGTCGTAAATTTTTTTAACTTTGGAAAAGGATGTTCGATTATCTCGTTTTGAAAAAGTCGCACCTAGTGAGTTTAGGTACAAATTTTCAGAATCAGAGATAAAGAAACATTGCCTCGACTTAAGGATATTCGATTATTCCGATTTGAAGAAAAATCGTGCCTAGTAAGTTAAGGCACAAATTTTCAAAACTCGAAATAAAAGAATATTACCTCAATTTAAAAGTTTTTATGAAATTAATTTTGAAAACAATGTTAGTTTAATATGAATGAGCAATTAATATTGGATATTAGATAACATGAAGCAAAACAATTAAACAGATAAATTATATGAAAATACAAAACACGACTGCATAATGATTAAAAATTAAATACAAATATTGATAAGGAAGAAGAATAAAATAATCGGGGTTTGAAAATGTGATTTTTGGATACCCGGGGGTAAAATGGTAATTTTGGACACTCGATGGCAAAATGGTCATTTTGGGAAAGTTTGAGGGTAAAAACTTAATTTTGGAGAAGTTTGGAAAAATCGAAGTCAAAAATGGGATTTTTAGAAGTTCGGAGGTAAAATGGTAATTTTTGGAAAAAAACGTGGCCAAAAATGGAATTTTCAGAAGTTTGAGGGTAAAATGGTAATTTTGGAAAAGTCAGGGTCAAAAATGGAATTTTTGGAAGTTCGAGGGTAAAAATATAATTTTTGGAAATTTAGGGTCAAAAATAGAATTTTTGGAAGTTCAAGGGTAAAAATGTTATTTTCGAAAAGTTTTGGGTCAAAAATAGAATTCTTGGAAGTTTGAGGGTAAAAATATAATTTTTGGATAATTTAGGGACCTCCAAGGCAATAAAACTAAAAATAAGTGACACATGGTAGCCTCTTAGGTGTTCAGAAGTCAAAGGACTAATTTGAAAATCATGAAAAATTTCTAGACCAATTTTGTAATTAAATAGAACTTAATTTAAGGATTAAATTGAAACAAATTAGAAGATGGACCATTTGCATAAATAAACCAAAATCATGACACGTGGCAGCTCCTGGTGATTTCAAAAGGTCAAGAGATTAAAATTAATTAAAAGTACAGAAAGGACTTAATTGTAAATTTAAAAAAAGTGAAAGGATCAAATGTAGAAATAGACCATTAATAAAAAAATGCCGATCCTGAGGCGGGTTGGGTAGGATTCGGGTCAAGCCATGGGTCAAAGCTCAAAACGATGCCGTTTTGGGGCTTAAAAGCCTAGACCAAAACGGCGTTGTTTTGTTCTTCCTTAAATACCATCCTCAGCCCTTTTAAAATCATTTTCACCCTTCATTTCAAAAAATCTCTCAAGCTCTCTCACCCCCTCCCCTATGGCTGACCACTCCTAACTGTCCGACCATCGTGGCTCCGCTGCACGCACCTCGCCGGTCGACGCGCGTGACTACCATGCCTCGACGTTCGTCACCTGCTGGTACACGCGCCACCGTTCAGGTAAAATCCGTCCCTTCCCTCTCGTTTTTTACTTTTTTTTAAAAAGAAATTGTTCTTCTTTTCTTTAAAATCTTTTTTGATTTCCTTAAAGTCGTTTTGATCTTTCTTTTGAAAATCCCCTTTGTTTAATCTGTTCACCCTTCCCTTCTTTATCAACTTCTCCTTTTTCAAAAACATGCCTTTTTGCTTTTGGATATTTCTAATCTATTTGGAGCTTTCTCTGTAGATTCAGTCTTCGATGGGAAATCGACGAGGTCGGAGGAGGTTTAGGCATGAACGGTGGTGACGGCACCAATTAGGGGAACTATTGACCTTTCATTGTCTTTTTTTATTTAATATTATTTAATATTAATTAATATTTATTAATGCCATTTATTAATACTATTTGTTATTAATATTATTATTAATTACCTTACATATATATATATATTTAATGTTAATATCAATATTAATTCAAAATATTTTGAAATAACTGAAGATAATAAATAGTAACAGTTATATTAAAAACGTTTTAATGTATACTACGAATATGAGGCATTTAGAAACTCAGCTATGAATGATAATGAATGTGTTTTGGGAATACCTGAATGATTTAATGCTTTAAACTCTGAATCTGTTCTGTTGCCTGATGTCTGTTCGAATGTCTCTGTTATGTACTGAATTCAAAATGGTTTTTTTGTATTGATTTCTCAAAAGGGCCAGTAAGCATGTATTGGCTTTATTCCAGAGAAGTTGTAACTATTACAAAAGTAAACTGAATCTGGCTTTATAGCCTAAAATTACAATTATTGTAGTTTGTCCTTTGTAACTAAATGCCAGTCTCCTTTCTTCTTTTTGCAGGTTTCAACTTGCAGTGGCGGTGGTGGCTATGGCAGTTGGTGGCAGAGGTGATGGCAAGTTGCTGATGACGTTGCAGAATGCCAGTGGTCGGTGATGGAGGTAGCAGCGCAAGTTGCTCTCTGGATTTGACTCTCCTTTTATTTGGGCCAAACATGTTATTGGGCCCGCTTGCTTGTAATTTGCATTTGGACCAGTTTGAGATTAGGGCCCTGATTTGGGTTTAGTTTGTAATTTGAACCTTGGGCCCAATTGGGCTTGTAATTGGACATTTGTATTTGGACTTTTAATATTAATTTTTTTAATTTAAAATAAATTTGAATTTAAAGTAAATTTAAACTCAAAATGAATTTAAATTTAAAAATAAATTCAAATTTAAAATAAATTAAAATTTTAAAAAATTAAAAGCTGGACTCGGTGTTGGGCTCGGTCAAAATTGGGCTTCAACAATAAGTATACCATTTGTAATTATACGAAATTTTAATTTCATAGATGTATTTATCTCATAGAATGTAATTAGATTTTAAAAAAAAATACTTTTTTAGTGTTTTCTTTTTTGTATTTTTAGGGTTAAGGTTTTGTGAATTTTAGGATTTTGTAGGTATTTTTATATATATTTTTAAGTTTTTTTTATAATTTTTTGAGATGTAAAGTTAATAATAATTTAATTCGATATTTAGAAGCATCGTATTTACACCAATCGTATATTCGAATTATTATTTGAATTGCAAAATTCAATTCGATTCATAATCGAAACTCGAAACCACTCGGTTTGATTAAAACTTAGTTTTTAATTTTTTTTGAATTTTTTTAATGCAACTTAGTTTTGATCATTATTTTTCACGGGAGGTTGAGGTTAATAAGATTTTTCAGTGTATTATTTTTTCCAATGCGTTATTTTCGAACATTCATATAGTTTTAGAAAATATATACATGGAATCTCGGGATATTTGATGGATGAGTGGGAAAATGTCTGGTACATCGATACAATAAAAATATCATATTTATTTTTTTGAATATATTGTTGTGATTACATGATAGTATTTGTTCATACTTTCTTAACCCTTTGACAACGCACACACACCTTGCACACACAACCGCTTGAACTCGGGATCCCTAAGATGAACAATATCTTCTTTTCCACTTGAGCCACTTGTTGGGTTCTATTTCATATTTATTTAAAAATTTACATGAGAAGTACAAAAATAAAATAAATCAATTCAATCCCCGGTCAGAATGTGTGCCACATCAGGGTGGTCGACGGTTGCGAGCCGAATTTCTTCTTGGTTTAACCTTCTATACATGTTGTGGTATCGACCTCTCATCTTTTTCACCTTCGTCCATAGTTGATTGCAATCTATTTCTCTTCGGTTGCCATCGTATATCCTTCAGTCAAAGAATAGGTGGCTGCGAAAATGGTCCACCTTGGTAGAACAATGATCCTGGAGGTGTTTGCAATACCATCGGCGTAGGGGTATAACTATATTGTGTCCCATACACCGATTGCATAATAATCAAACTCCCGATCGGTGCCCTAAACATAGATGATCTATACGTTGTCGACGACATCAATGTCGTCTAAAATGTTGATGGCATCGACGTGTAAAATGCCGGGGACAAACGTCCAAAAATAAAATCTGGCATCGAAGTAAAAGCAGAAAAATGTGGTGGAATATGTAGTACTTGTGTAAAAATGAAGGGGTTAGTATAAGCACCAAAATAAGTCGAGTCATACTGACTGGGGGTTAGTAAAAACGATGGACTTGCCTTGCCAGACCTTGGATGTCTAGGCGCTCATCGTGGCATCCTCGTATGCAGCTGTCGACACTTCCGCTAGTAGGTATGGCTTGCCATGGACCCTAAACCATGGCATGTAGTCCGAATTGCAGGCTAACTCCGGAGCGACAATGGCCTCTCGAGTAGGTAAAAACTCATACCTATTGTTCCAAATGTTAATATATTGCGCGTGGAATGTAGGTCAATGCTCATCCATTTTCCCCCGCAAGTTGATATGATGCAGATCTTTGATATCTTGGGGTACCAGTGGAATCGATTTTCTAAACCCGAATTTTCGCAACACTCTATCCGACTCGTACATCTCAAAGGTAGCGTACATTACCAATGGCACCTTCACATGCCAAATGTTGGGCTTCACCAAGAATTCGGGTAGGATGCATTCTTGAATTGTAGGATCGGAGTATGACGTCCATTCAAACTATATAATAATAATAATTTTAGTTATATATACTATTAATTTTCAAATCAACTTTGTTAATATTATATAATTCAAATTTAAAAAATACATACATTCGCTTCCAATCATTGGTCTAACAGAAATCGTATACCTCGAAGCTCATCGATAGTCCCGCATAATTCGGCCCATGGTTTCACATATTGAAATAATTTGTTAGCAATATAATTTAAAATTTAAATAATTTTATTATGATAAATATATTATCTAATGAATTTTAGCTTGTTACGAGTGAGAATATATAAGGGTAGTTCGCTCGAAGAGGTAAATATAGCAATCAATACCATGCCCATTATTGTAGTAGTAGCATGCAATCACCGATTCTAATTTTTTGTAGTTTTGTCGCCGGACACATCCCCTGATACAATGTGGCTAACACGACTGACCCCCAATTGAGTTCACCCGTCTCTCTAAAGTTGATGAGTTTTGTAACTTAGGTGAACAAGATTTTGTAACTTATCGGGCATTAGGAGGCCCCCAGTGATCATAATGATGTATGCCTAAGCATGTTGTTCTCTTTGAACTTCAGTAGAATCTTCATTAAGCCCACCAAAATTTCTTCTTAACCAATTCAAATCTATCCGAGCTCCATAAATCGTTTTCGGAACCCTCCACAAAAGTTCCTCGCATACGTCTCTCCAATCGATTGCATAAACTGACCCAGTCACTACCGATCCATCCACAAGAAACCCGAGCTGTAAATGCATGTCCTCCAGAGTAATAGTATACTCGCCGCATGGAAGATGAAATGTGTACGTCTCAGGTGTTCACCTTTCCACCAATGCGCTTACAAGTATTAGGTCCAATTTACACCCCTACCTATAAGGGCCACGTGCAAAAATTCAGCATCTCTCAAGTAGGGTTCAATTAAGGGTGATGGAGGAGTGGGTAGATTACGAATATACGACTCCAAAATTTGATCTTTCGCCTATTTATAAAAAAAATACAAAATATTAAATTTCAATATAATAAGAAAATATTTAAATTAAACTACATTAAATATAATAAAAAAATTCTTACCATTTGCAAATGATCTATTGAAATATACTTGCCATCAAAACGGATTAGAGATTTTGTCATTACTAATTTTGGAAAACACGAAATAAATTGTAGTAGAAAAATAATTTATGAAAATCTTAAGACAATTTTAATAAGAGAGAGAGAGAGTTGAGAGCATGAAAGAGAGTTGAGATTGAATTGAATTGAATTGAACATGGGAGTGAGAGGAAAGGTAATTAAATAACCGTTGGAAAAATAATCGTTAGAAATGAGCGTTGGAGAAAACGTTTTCAGCTGGAATTAATTAAGCGAAAGTGTTTTATTTGAAAACTCTGGTGGAAGAAAGAGGAAGTTTTAAGAGTTATTTTGTTTTAAACAATGGTTTAGGGTGAGTAGGGTCCATCCAAAATGTGATTATGTTTCCTATATATGTTGGTAAATGGCATTATGGAAAGGGTAATGATGGTGTATATATTAATTCAATTCCACATAAACAAGATAATGATTAAGATGCATTAACCAAGTTACAAAATGAAGACGAGCACGGCATCATGGCTGGCCATTCTGGATATCTTTTTCATTCCTTCACGCATCTAACTACTACATATGTGCATTCTGAATTTCCATTTCCATCTCTTCAATTTCACTGAGGAAGCTGAGATCATTGTAATATAGTTTCAAAGGTTTGTGTCGTCTTTCAGATTTACTTATGGACCTCAAAACTTAACCCAATACATTAATATCTGAACAACTTGTATAATTAAAGTAGTGCTGCTCTTCCATTTATTTAGGCCAAGAAAGAAGATTATTCAAGGCATAAAGTGCCAACAGATTCATCTTTGCACGGATTAGATTAATTAATCATTTCTATCACTATGGTTGACTAATTTAGACAGGGAGAATAAAATAAAGCATCGATTCCAAGTTTTATTTTGTCTAAGAATAAACCCATTTCAATTGGTGCATTGCACATCATACTCACAATTAGTAGAAACATAATTAAGATTCTCTCATTATGGGTTTTGATCACTGTTCTTTTCGACATAATATTTAATACTGTTTATAGCCTTTCCTCAATCCGTAAATAGAAAGATAATGTGTTTTAGCACACTCAAACTCAGGTCCTCCTCATTGACAACAATATTCATACTATTCGAACTAAGAATCAATTGACTCGAATCCAGATCTTACCTGGGACAATGAACACCTTTAACCATCAGAACAATACACAAATTTCTTATACTTTATTTTTAATACCTTAATTTAGGAGATCGTGAGTCAAAATGAAACGTTAAAAAATTTAAAGGATAGAAGCCGTTACAGGGAATTCCACCCACCCAACATCACTGTTGTTTTTGTGTGAATTACACCATCTTATACTCTATTAACTTTAATTTTGAAACTTACCATAATATTGTCAAAAAAATAGAAAAAAAAATATGGTATAAAATATTTAGGGTAAACTACAAAGATAGTCACTTTTATTTGTCTTAGATTACATTTTAGTCACTTATGTTTGAAATGTTACGTTTTAGTCACTTACATTATCGTTTTATTACGAAGTGGTCACTCTGTCGTTAAGCTTCGTTATTTCCCTAACTGTAATCCTACATGGTAGTCCAAATGGGTTTTAAATGCCAACTTAGATGTTTAACTGTGTTTTTCTTTTTCAGTTGTAATTAATTTAAAATTTTTAATTAATTAAATTTATTTAATTTAAAAATTATTCTCATCTCAACTGGACATTCAAGTTGACATTTAAAATTCATTTGGATTGTCACGTAAGATTGCCGTTGGGAAGGTAACAGAGCTTAACGACAAAGTGATCACTTTGTAACAAAATGATAAAGTAAATGACTAAAACGTAACATCTTAAACATAAGTGACTAAAATGTAATCTGAGACAAACAAAAGAGACTATTTTTGTAGTTTATCCAAATATTTATTGATAATAAACAATCCTAAAATAAAATATAAAAATGGAATAAAGAGACATTTTGGATTATTAGGTTTCTGTCCTTTTAATTTGTTTCAAAAAATTAATAAATATCTTATTATTCACTTCTATCTTGTTTTGGATGCTTTATTTTTTAAATATTTTTTAGACATTAATATTCATTTCATTTATTTAAACAAATATTTCAATGAATTTTGATTTATGAAGAATACTAATTTTTATAATTTTTTATTTAATTTAATTATTATACGTTACTATGTAAAAGTTTAAAATTAAAAATTTAATTGAAAATAAATCATTTCCATAATTAACCAAGCATGTTAGAATTATTTCCTTTATTAATTTTAACTATTCAAGTAATTTACAAATACATCTAAAAACACACTTTGTTTTGCCTTTATTAAAGTTTTGTTTTTCACAATTAAACATAATATATAAAATTTTACAAGTTAAAATTTCCAATTCAATAAAATACTTTGTTTGTTACAAAAGTTTGTTAAAACTCAAGTTGCCATAGGAAGTTGAATAGAAAAGTTCTTCACTCAAAATTTCTAATAATCTCTCCTTTGTCATTTTCACAAAACCCTACAACAAATGAAGCACACAAAAGCCCATACATAATAAAACTAATAGAACTTTATTAATGAACAACATTAAACTCCGTATATTGGCCTGATGGTCAACAGTGTTCATTGTCCTTAATGTGGCTTGGGTTTGAATCACATCAGTTGCGTTGTTGTTAGAGCTTTGCCTTCCCCTTGTAATTCACCCAAAAAAAGTGAACAACATTGTCCGTTCTTGCCTCTAGCTTTCTTCTCAAGGTTGCCCTCAAACTTAACATGAGTAAGGCGTTCGATAGAATTAGTTAAGTTTTCATCAATGCTATCTTAAAGTTCATGAGATTAAACCCAAAATAGATAACTTGATCCGACAAAGTATTTCCATTGTTTCATTTTAAGTTATGGTAAACGGTTCTCTCTTTAAACAATTCACACCTTGTACAGGAATTCCACAAGGTGACTAACGGCTCCACTGTGTACAAACACCAAGCAAAGAAATTTCCTCCAAATATATAACAAATGAAATGCGGCTTTGACTGTAAGTGTCATGGATTAATTGTAATATATATATATATATATATATATATATATATATACGCAACGTCGAGTATTTTGAGAATTGAACCCAAAAAAGGCCAGGTGATATGATTGTCCAACAGTGACCAAGCATGCAACAAGAAAACCTAGCTAATTTATTTCTAAATATCATAGTACAACAAAGCATAAAGGGGTAAATTACACTAAAGTCTAATCTAAAAAAGATAAATTACAATTAAACTAAAATTCACAAAATTAACAATTGAGAAAGCAATATGGTTGACTAACATCCATGTTAACAATTAATTCTTAACTTACCGATCTAAAATGTCTAATTTTTTTAATTAGTCTAATTTTAACTCTAGGTCATAATTTTACTCAATTAAACAATTTTACTCATAAGTAAAATGAGTAAAATATATTCTGAAAATCATCCGTTCCGATGTCCAAGATAAAATATCTCTCTAATTGGATTTGATAGACAACATATTAATCTTTCAATAAATTTCCTCATTTTTTTATTAAATTAAAGACATATTTAGATTCATCTACTAATATAAGTTGCCGTTTCGTGTTATGAATCGTCCACGTAATACCGTCTAATATTAGTTAAACATTAGATAATCAATAATCTAATATTTGCTTTTATTTTGCTTTGAATACAAAAACCATTGACGATGATATGCAAAAAGACTTAATGTAATTCATGAATAATTTTATTGAACCAATCTATTCGAAAAAATTACAAATATATAAATGAATACACTGCACTTAAGGTATTATATCCAACATAAATCCCATAAAAGCCACGAGTTTTGACGAAGTAAAAGCAAAGCCATTTTACTTCTGGGCTTGAAAAGGAATCCTCCCCAAATTTGGAGCAGATATGACTATTTGGTCAACCCATATACTAATGGGCCCCACTTAGATATCATTAGAACTCATAGTTCTGCCTTTCAAGCTCAGCTCTGTCTAGATTTTAAGAAAATGGGATTGGACAGAAGCAAAGCAAATGATTTGTAGCAATTGCCTTGTATCTCTAATTTTAGTGTCCAAATGAACTTAATTTATGAAACGGGAAAGGTTTGATTTCATTCAAGATTCCAGATCAAGCCTTAAACATGAATGGATCTAATTAATCTATCTGTTTGAATAGTTAGATGCAAAACAAGAAATCAATCCCCATTACTTGCTACATTTGGCCACCCCTGATCAGCCTGTAACTTCACAAACTCAGCCAACAGCTTGATTTCATCTTCCTTCAAACGTGGTCCAAATGTGCATTGTCCCCTCGGCGTGCAGCTCTCGCCAAACCCCTTCAAACAAACCACACAAGTCATCATAAAAATGATAGATACAGCAGGGAGGATCTCAATTTTTCTATGTAAATTCTTACAGGCATTCTTCCCTTGCCATAGTATGTGATACGGTATATATCGTCTTCAGTGACAACCCATTCCTGTAGGACAGTCATTCAATCAAGTAAGCTTTGAGAAATATCTAATTCAAGAAGAACATATTACCTTTCTAGGTCCTTTGTAAAGAGTGTTGCACCCTAAAATGAACATGGAAGGGTGGATTAGAGAGGAAAGAACAGAAACAATGATCATCTATAGTCGATGAAATACAAAAAAGAGTCTCACTGGTTGAATTATGTTTCCACCTCCATCATGACATCCAATACAAGCCTGTCCAAACAATGTGGCCCCTTTCTGTATATCAACGCTTTGTGCAACAGCTGCATCCATGAGAAAGATATTGACATTAACTAAGCGAAAATGCTCCTCGACAATCAGAATCACGAGTTGGGTAATTTCAGTTAAAGTGAGAGCAATGAATTGTGTGGGTTTGGGTACCTGGGGTGTTGCAGAAAGGAGATAAGGCGACGACTGCAGCCACAAGAGGTGGAAACAAGTTCTTGAAATGCGGTATTTTAACTTGTTCGACATGTTTGAGCTCTGAAGGAGCTTGATTTGCATTACCCTTTGAAAACCCTCATTTTTTTTTTAATTCACTCAGTTGGCAACAACTTATATGATTCATAGACGCACAGAATGGAGAAAGAAGGAGATTGGAAAGGGTAACATATTACCTTTACAAGGAGACAACGAGAGACGTTGCTGCAAGAAGACACTGCAGAAAGAATCTCCATTTTCTCTGTGTTTTAGTTGTCTGAGATTGAAATTGAAGTGCCCCCAGCTCATGGAAGACAAGCTAATCAGTTCATAGTGAAATAATATAGCCCAGCGATTTGGCCCAACCATTGTTATCCATTCTTCCACTTGCTTTGTACTACATTTTCTATTTTGGGCTGGATTAAAATTGATTTTTTGAACATTTATCATGGATTTTTTTCTAATATTTTACCAAAAAATCTATTACGATAAAAAGTAATAAAAGATATTTTAAAATTATAAATTAAAGATCCATTTAGATGAATGTTTATCTTTAATACGATGTGTTTAACTTTTTTTTTTCTCACGTCATATTACCGTTACAATATTTAATTTTATCATCACTGTTTTTTTTACATTAACTACAGATGAATATACAGTCCATTTAAAAAATCCTAAGAAGCTGATGACCATATCTACCTTTTTCTATTGGAAAATAATTAAGGGAAGCAGCGTGTGGTCAACGTAATACTGATATTTTCCTTACAAACTTTTCAAGATTTTACCAAATTAATATCTTATAAGTTAATAATACCAAGTTTTTAATGAAAATCATTAGATTTTTAGATATACCATAATTTCTAACGCTATATTAATATTTTTAACGCATACCAAAATTTATAAAAGATATCTTTACATATTTGGTATACCAATATTTTCCTTTTATCACCCGTGTGTAGGGAAACATAATTTATACCAAAATCTTTAATAGATACCAAAACTTGTAACAGATATCAAAATTAAACTTTTTAGCAGATGCCAAAATCTCTAACCAGGTATCAAAATTTCTGATGGTTACCAAAATTTGTAACCAAAATTTTTGGTGGCTACCAAAAATTTTAACCAAATATCAAAATATCTAATAAAAAATTAACGAATATTAAAACCTAAAATCAAATACCAAAATTTTTAACCATATACACAAATTTCTAGCGTAATTCCAATATATGTAATGTGATACTAAAATTTCATGTTCTTCACTCTTTAGAACTTCGGTCTAATAAATTCAAATCCTTCACTAAAAAACTCAAAATTTCCAAATTCCAATTACCTAAATTTGATATTTTTTAGAACAAAGTTTTTTTAATCTTTTTTGTTTTCCTTCAAAACTTCATTTTTTTTTGTTCTCTTTTAAAACTTAAGGACTAAAATCAAAAAATAATTTTCAAAATTATTATACTCTTCTTCTTTTCTTTTTTTTTTTTGAATCAAAATCAACACCTAATTTTTTAAAAAAAAATCTTTTGACTTTTTAAACACCCAAGTCTTTCTATGAAAACAAAAATAGAGATAAAAATCCCTTCATGCAAATAAATTTCTCTCAATCATTTTTATTATTGAGACAAAAACAGAGATGAATTTAGATTATAATGAAAAAAGAAATCAAAGAAGGTTTTTTTCTTTCAAGTTGAAAGGTCGATGTTTAATAACAAAAGCAAAAGAAACAATGAGTTTTATCTTTTCTTGGAGAATGAGAGAGAGGGAATTGTTGTTAAGATCTAGTGCTTAAGCGTAATTTGCTCGTCATTTGTACTTGTAATTTTTTGAACAGATTGATTTAACAAAATTTTATCATTCACATTAATATCATTTATAATCAGCGGCGAAGTTAGAAAAAAATTTTGAGAGGCCAAAATTAAATTGTAATTTTTATGATAGTAAAAATGCAATTTTTAAGGATTAAATCAAAATTTTATCATTTTTAGGGGCCAAAGTGTAACACCCAAAAACCCAAAATCATTTGCGGTCTAAAGTCTCAGGGTTTACTAAACTTTTCGAGTCTTTTTTTTTTTACATACAATTCAATCACAACTTTACAATTATAATTTGCAGCTCAAAATACTAACTACATTTAATTTTTATACATTCATTTACAACCTTTCAATCAATAAATAATCAAATTCAATCACGCAAGAACTTAGGAATCACGTACAAATATTTTTCATCAGGGATCACATGGTCCTATATCCCAAACACACAGTTCTCACCATTAGTTAACCAAACTATAACCAAACATATTTACCATTACATTGCAGAATGAATCAATATTCATTTCACAAATCATGACATCTATTTTTCTTGTCTATAATACCTAAAACCCGAAAATCGTCACCAGTTAAGGTCCTGGTGTCTTTCTATTTATTTATCATTGTTCATCTTTTAATATCATGTCATACATAATCATTTAAATATAATTATAACTCAACAAGGGCAATAAGATCATTTCCATGATTTTTTGGATACTTCTACCGGTACTTGTTGGACAAGTATCGATAGTTGTCAAGTCAATAAAGAGTTCAAAAATAGTGTAGATTTCTACCGGTACTTGAGACAATACTACCAATACAAGTATGACTTATACCGAAACATGTCATGCTTCTACCGATACCAAAAACTCTAGAGAGCTAAGAAGTTTTACCCTACAACTTCTACTGATACAAGTATTCAGACTACTGATACTAATATGAACAAAACTTTCGATACTTCGTATGTTACCTATTGATATAATGTAAGTCAGTAACCAACTTCTCCCCTACTCTGTACTTCTACCGATACATGCAAGAATTCTACTAAAACAAGTATACATAATTCAATTATTCACACAAGTCCTCAAGTTTATCAACCATCATTCAACACAAGATTCTTATTCAAATCCTCATCCTACAAAATCTATACATGATAATACTTGTTTCATCATATGACACAAAATACAACCAATCATCACAAGTATTCTTAAATTCACACGCCAATTCATTACCAAACATATTTGCTTAATTACAACATCAAGCAAGCAAGCAAGTTTAGTTTAACAAAGAACCAACAATCCAAAATCAAACATTTCAAGGGTAACATCATCCTAGTACATACCATATAACCAAGTGATGAAAATACTACCGAATGAGCTCCAGGGATAGTGTGATTTCTTCGAGATGATCCGATCTTCAAACAGCAAACAATCTACAAAACAATAATAATATCTTTGGTAAGCTTCAAAGCTTAGTAAGTTCAAAGAGTTTAAAGAGTTACCAATCATATGCATAAAGCAATTATATCTCAACTGAGCTAGGATGAACTGTTGCTTCCTCAAGCCATATTTGGTGTTCCAACTTTCCTATCTATAACTTTTCTGTTACCAGTACTCAATGCTGCTCACACGAGCTGTCGAGGACTCGCAACGTATGCGGTACCCCAGCTATCGGTACGGTGTCTGTCTGTAATATAAACTGTTCCCTAACAATGCTGCTCACACGAGCTGTCGAGAGTATGCAATAAGCATAGTCCTAGCCATCGTAGGGCCTGTAATCCATTTAGGATCCATATCTCTTTCCCGAGTCATGATGTTGCTCACATGAGCTGTCGAGGACCCACAATATATGCGGCACCTCAGCCATCGATACGATATCTGTGCATATAACTATTCCCTAAAGATGTTACTTACACGAGCTGTCGAGAATATGCACTTATGCATAAAATCTCAACCATCTTAGGGCCTTAATCCATTTAGGATCCATATTTCTTTTCTCATTTCCTGACTCACGATGCTGCTCGCACGAGCTGTCGAGGACTCGCAACATATGCGGTACCTCAGCCATCGCGTCGGTTTCAAATCATCGGCTCAAAGCCTGATATCTCTTTCATTCATTTCTTTTTCATCTTTTTCAATTTTACGTATCATAACCTGTTTTGTAACAATTATAAAAAATACAAATAATATACTATTTAAATGTAAATTTAACGTTACGAACTTACCGAACAAAATTGCAATTAAAGTGAACTTTAGGGGCAAATCCGTAATTTTTCTTTTTTCACAATCGGAACACGATCTTGATCTATTACAATAATTTCATTCAATTATTTAAAAAAACATGAAATTTCTAATCATTTTATGCAAATAAGTCTTTTGGTATTTTTACAAAATTACCCTTAACTTTTCATTTTTATTCAATTTAGTCATTCAGCTCAAAACTTGCAAATTAACCATTTTATTTTAAACTTTTAGCTTGCCGAATATTCATGTGTCTTACAACAGCCCAATTTTACATTATTTCACCTTAAGTCCTTGCAAATTTAACACTTTAATAATTTAGTCCTTAAGCATTAAAATCATCAAAAATCACTTTACAAAATAATCAAATCCAACAACCAAACTTAATAAACTTCAATAAATTTTCAAAAACAACACATTCATCAATGGAAAAATTTATAACATTTAACAGATTCACAAACTAGTCCCCGAGTTAGCTAGATTAAGCTACGAACTCAAAAACATAAAAATTACTAAAAATGGGTGAGAAATCACCTACCAATCAAAGGACCTATCTAACCGATTGTTCTTCAAGCTCCTTTAGGGTTCGGCTATGGTGGAAAGAAGAAAAAAATGAGGAAGATAACTCATTTCTTTCACTTTGAAGTTTTGTTTTTACTTTAATTTATTTATTTACTCTTTTGCCCTTTCGTAATTAATTAGATTTTCATGTTTATAATGACCAAAAACGTCCACTACCCTTCCTTAGGGTTTATTTACTTCTTAAGGACTTTGTTAAACCTTCCTTCTACTAATAAACACATTTAACTAATGAATTTCACCTTTTTCAGCTTTTACGATTTAGTTCTTTTTATTTAATTAACTATCTAAACGATAAAATTTCGTCAACAAATTTTAATACGATACTAATGACCTCTTAAATATTAAAATAATTAATATTTACTGTCTAACACATCGAATTTGTGATCTCGAAACCACCATTCTCGATCATACTAAATTAAACTAGTTAGTAAATCCTCATTTTTATTAGGATTTAATTGCAATTTATAAAATTCTAAAGAGTTTCACATCATCTCTATTTTCAGGCTATTTAAAAAGGATTTAATTTCATAATTGGTCCCTCAATTATATTAAATTCCAATTAAACAAACTTGTTTACAATTTAACCTTAAACTAAAAAAGACTAAATGAACAAATAACTCAAAAGTTAGTGGAAGGTATTCATATCCTCCACCGCTTGGACTTTTTGACCATGGTGTAATTACTACTTTGGTCCTTTTTATTTTTAATCAATAGCAATTAACTTTTACCCCTTTTACAATTTACTCATTTTTTTAATTAAGTAATAATCATCAAAATTATCCAATCGAACTTCAATTCACATATAATAAGACTCTGTAAATATTTAATAAAAATATTTACGGTCCTTAATTTCAGAAACGAGGTCCCAATACCTTATTTTCTAAAACCACTTGACTTTTGAACCAAATCACTTATACTAACTTTTAATTCAATAATTAAAATTCTTCAATTCAAAATTTCATATAAAATTATTATTTACTTATTTAATTTAAACACTCATTATAAAAAAATTTTCGTCGGGTTTGTGATCCCGAAATCACTGTTTCCAACACTACTAAAAAACGGGTTGTTACAACTCTCCCTCCTTAGGAAATTTCGTCCTCGAAATTTTAATTTAGCAGTTCCTAATTATTCTGAAGTGTTCATATAACAATAGAAAAATCTTTTACCCGAACTTACTCAAACTCATCTGTCAACTTTACCTAACCAAGAAAATCAACCTCACTAAACCAAAACTCAACATTGATCATTTTCACATAAATTATTTCTCACATATAGTCTATAATACATTTCTCACATATTTCACATGCACAGATTCTATTTGAGATCTATCAGAATATCATCAATAATCATAATACGACTCTATCCAAATTTCTAGATAAGATTGAACAATCTGATTCATTATATTCATAAATCAACAGAGACATTGGTTGATCTAGGCAATATTACCAGAATTCTTAATGATTATCTCAAGTTTAAAGAAATTTTCAACATCTCATATCTTTAACTAGAACCGAATAACTGAATCTTTATTAATTTTTAAATATACTATTACGTCCTTTTAATTTTTTGAACAAGTCCCCTGTATGAGATGTATATATTTTTCCTTGATGACGTGAAGGAAGTGATGTCACGTGTTGGCCTTGAAGTTTTTAAAACTTTGCAATTTGGTCTTATTTCATACTCGTGTCAACAAAAAAGCTTTCATAAGCTCGATTAAGACTCGAATTTGATTGTGTATCATAATGTAAATGTGTTTATCATATAATTACATGTTTGAATGATTTTTACTGTATAATTGACGGTAGTTACTCTGGTAATTAATGTGACATTCTATAGTTCAGACCCGACGATCGAGTTGAACGAGGGGTGTTACAATTAATATTCTTATTTTTAATTTATGCATAATTTTTTTATACTTTTTATATTATTTAATAGTCATATTTTTAATCTATAAATAATTTGTTTGTTATATTTTAATATATATATATATATATATATTAAAATAGTTGTTTTGTAAGTTTATCTAGAGTTTCATTTAACACCCAAATTTAACACTTTTGTGAATTTTTTTTTACGTTTTTATTCAAATAATTTATTTAAAATGATGGTACTAAACTTGAATAAAAATTCCTCTCAATAAAGTTAATCAATCCTAAATTATTATCAAATTTAATTTTCATAATTAAAAAATAAAAATATATTAATAATCGAATAAATTAGTGAAAAATATAAATCCCCCTGCGTAAATGGGGACATCAAGGCTAGTTATTGAGTATTATGGTATCTAATATCATTCCATTAAACCTTGAAAAGAAAAGTAAAAGAATTCAACCCAGCAATATATAGAATAAATAAACATAAAAAATAGCATAACATTTCAAGCTAGATGTGTTTATGGGTTGGGTTCGGCCTAAGTCTAAGCATGATATTAACATGCTTTATGCTTCTCCAAGCCCTCCCGACCCGAAATATGAGCTTAAAATTTTGCTCAAATTTGCTCATATTTACAAAAGATTAACTTAAGCTCATTTTAGATTCGTCCATATTATTTTTTTAATTTTTTCTAAAAAATATTTATTTTATTTAATTTTAATTATTTAATAATTTTATACTTTTTTATTTATTTAAATTTTTTATATACTCATCTTAACATTATTTTAATGTCTACATTAGAGTAATATAATATATTTAGTAAATGTTTATTTTTTAAAGTGTTCTAAATTACATAATATATAAAAAAAACATAATATAAATTATTTTAAACTTAAAACGGGCTGGGTTCGGGCTGAATGTTCAAGCTTGAGCCTGATCCATATTTTAAACAGATTTTTTTTATCCAAACCTATTTTCAGGTCTAATATTTTTGTTCAAATTCTCTCAAATTCCGGACGGACCTTCAGATCTAGACGGGTAACCTGACCCGTGAACAGGTATACTTCAAACCATTAAGTGTATAATGCTCATAAAAATAAAATAAGAAAGAAGACAAGTTACAATCCAAAATACCAATACCAATAAAAAAAGGTTAATGCTTTCTGGTGAATAGCCTAATTACTCTTATCTTATCTACCATACCTACGCATATTATGCAAACTATAGTTATTTCAAAGGTTGTGTGGTTGGCAATGGAAAAGATAATAGGAGTTTTTATTTGGGGTCACTCGGAGGGTGTAAATTTGGTGAGATGGGAGGATGTGTATCGGCCTACACTAGAAGAATGGAGGAATCGAATTGCTTTTTCTTGATGATCATTGGTTGTTATCTGGTGTTAAGTAAGAATAAGTTATGGGTGCATATCTTACCCTCTAAATATAAATGGGAAGCTACTCTTCCTTTTTCCAAGTGAGAATTGTTATTGGCTTTGAAATGGAATTTGTAAGACCTGGAATAACGGTTGTGATGGTATCATTTGGACCATTGGAAATAGCCAGCATGTAGACTTTCAAAAAGATAAGCGGCGAATCATGGGCCCTAATTAACAGTGCGGTGCAGCAAAATACCGATGCTCTTGGGTATTTGATGAAGAATGGATTGAGACAGAAAGCAAAAACAGATAAAAAATAAAGCAATAATCAAGTTATGATCTTCTGTTTCATTACTTGGTTTATAGTTTACATGTACAACAATACTTAAATAATTACAACTTGACAAGTATTGGAGCTTGTATAATACAACTTATCTCTCTATGGGCTGATTTTAATCTAATCAGCAACCAAAACATCTTATCAAAAATTATTATTGTTTCGCAACAAGTTGGCAAGTTGGCAACTTGTAGAGAAATGGCTCGCATGTATAAACTTGCTTAATAGAGCTCGCACCTTTGGTAACTTCGCAACTTTGGTGAGCTTGCAGATTTGGTGAACTCACATCTTTGCTAAGCTCGCAACTTTGGGTGAGCTCGCAGATTTGCTATCTGTGTTCATCAGTGTATGGATGGCCACTTAGCAACAGCCTCTAGATTTACTCTGGTGGCATCAATGGTCAATTCGAACAAGCTTGGGATTGGTCCTAAATTCAGGTATTTACTTTCTCATGATGCAGTGAACAGAGGTGAAGTTAGAAAATTTTTAAAAGGGAGTCGAAATTAAATTTTAATTTTTTATAGTTTATATCTATTTTAAGAGGGGTCGGGGCCTAACAGCCCCTAGATAAGCCATTGAAAGTGAATACTATTGCAACCATCGTTCCACATATGGAAAATGACTTAGATGATGTACATGTCTGGAAATGGAATATTCAAAGGAATTTCAATGTGAAATCAGGGCATTTTTCAACTGTTCCATTACAAGCTGATGGAGACTGGAGACGGAAGGTAATGTGGAAGGTCAACGGTCGCAAAGGATACGCTCATTCTTGTGGTTGACATTTAGCATGAAATTACTCACAAATGAAGAAAGAGTTGGGAGACATCTTACAAGTAGTGATTCCTGTACTTTTTGCTCCAACATCAAGGAAGATAGCGGCCAGGTACTCCGCTCTCACTACCATGTAGTCTGTGCTTGGGGAATCCTGATTACATTTTAATTGATGTAATTTTAGTGTTTCTTCCCTCTTAATCAAAAAGAAAAAGTAGAAAAGAGTTTTATTACGAGATAATCATTCATGCAACATGCACATTTGGTGAATCCTTCAAGATTGATGAACTCACAGTAAATGACGAGCTCTTACAAATGAACAATAAGTGGCGAGCTCATTACTTTGACGAATTAAAATGCGAATTGGAATCGTGAGAAAAATGCAAACAGTCTGAAATATGAAACTGCAAAACAATTGGATTTAAAGAACTTACGTGCAAGTTATGTTTTACAAATTTTTAGAAGATTTAGTATGTATTAACATAATATAGTTAATAATTATTAGCATAAAATATTTGTTATTTCTTTTCACAATTAAGGATTTTTTTTTTTATTATAAATATCCCTGTTTAATTGTTTAAAAATAAGAGTGCAATATATGAAACTTTGAACAACAGCTTTGTTGCTAAATTTTTTGTTTCTAAATTCCAACAAGTTTATAATAATTAATGAAAGTGTAACAAACCTAAATGACTGACAGGAACCAACTATTGTCGTTCTTATTACATTATTGAGTCCTTTCAAAGTTAAACACAAACTAAAAGCAGCAGCTCATGATTATATATGTTTATATAAAAACAGAATCAAATAAATGCCTGCCTGGATTGGGTTCAGGAGTCAAACTAATTTCTTGATGATGGCTTCATGAATTTTCAAACCTCCCTTCCATTTCCCACTCCAGACTTCATACAATCCAAAATAAAGCCTTAGGTCGGGTGCGTTTGAAGGAACAGGGTCGATGGTGAAGGAATCATCGGTTGGAACAAGAATGGGGTCCTTAGGCAAGGTTTCTAGTTCCTTGAGCCTTCTCCACTTGTACTTGCCTTTCTTCCCTACCTTGGCCATCATGAAAATAGGCGCCCCGCTCCATCCAAAAGCATCCCTTTTGAAGCTGAGCTTAAACTTGATTTCATATCTGGTCAAAGGCTCTAGTGTCACTGAACCCGTCACTTCCAACCAAGATACCTGAATCAGCTCTGCTGCTTCCTGCTCACTAAACAACCACGTTTCCACTACCATTATTTTTTACTTCCACACAGATTTAACCAACTTATTTCTCTAAAAATGCAAGGGTAATGAATCAATAAATAAATAAAAAGATTTGATCTAACTCGTACTCTGGCACAGGTGAGCGAGGAATGCGCCAATAACGACTGTCATTTCCCCATACAATGTTAAATGCTTTGGGTTTAAGTGTAAAACCTCCCTGCAAAGAGTGTGTATATTATGCATCATAAGGAAAAATAACTTTTCAGAGACATTTTAATTATCTGCAATGTACTTACCTCGTTTTGTATGATAGCACGTTGATCTGCATCTTGATGAGGCTTGCTCGCCATTGGGAAGATGAAGAGCTTGTTATGTTTTCAAATGGAATGTGAGCCCTATTTTTATAAAGGGTGAGGATAGTGGTAGGAAGGAATATGACTCCACAAAGTAAAGCATACCAAGACAAGTTGGAATACGAAAAGAATCCAACTTTTTCTTACGAATGAACCGTGTATATCTTCATTCATATTAACTTTTGATTATGCCAATTACTACGTTTTCAAGCTGTAATTATTACAATTTTGGGACTTTCTTAAAATATTATAGATTAGTAAGATGAGTGGATTCTATTCATTTGATATCATTTTTAAAGTATTGTTGTGTATAAAAGTTGCATTTATTTCCATAAATTTCATGTTTCATGTGTTTAATTCTATATGGTCATTGAAAAATAAAAGTATATGTGGTTTCTCATTGCTTTTATCTATATATTAAATCATTAATTGATTCTATCCTATCCTATCTAAATCCTATTACTTGTTAAAAAAATAATACATAGTAGCAAAATAAGGTAATCTGTGGGGCGTATAAAACTACACTTCTTTTATTTCATTTTTTAAATAGATGTAATTGAAATTCTTATTGTATCATCTAGTTTTCAACATTAGTGAATTTCTCTTTCTCTGCCCGTAATTTTTTTTTGAAAAGGTTTATATGTAAAATCTGTGCATTTTATTTTTCTTGATATCGTTTTATTATCGTTACCGATGTTTATTATAAAAAATATATAAAATGCCCAAGTAGTTGATCTTTGGAATACAATGAACAGACGTGAAACAGTAAGCCCCGCCGAAAAAAGTTGAATGAATTCCTTTCCCATGGTCGGCCAGAAGAATATTAACCAACTTATTAAACGATTCTTCATTGCATGCATGCATATCTTTTTGGTGTATATATAGTAATTTTTGGCTGTAGATTCATCTTTATCATTAACATCTTTGCATGTATGCTTATCTTTGTCACGCAATTTTGAGCCGCGTAATTTGGATGTTGAAGGATTAGGTGTGAATTAAAGTTGGCAGCCATGATATATATATATATATTGAGAACTAGATGCTACCAGCCCCTCCGGCCGCCATTTCACTTTCTTCTATGTATTGAAAGAATCCTTTTGTCAGTCACAGGAAAGGAATAAAATTTCTACACCGTACCTATATATTTGGTCAAAAAAAATTTATGGAATTTTCCCACTTTTAATTAATATTTTGTTAAAGGTTTAATATATTATTTAATATTTTAATTTGTGTAACGGTTTAATTTTCAGTGATACTAAAAAATACGGTTTTGAAATTTTATTTTCGTAAATTAAATTTGTAAATATTAAATATGAATATTTACGAAATTAATACAAAAATATATTAAAAATTGGTCAAGTAATTTTGTTGAATTAATAGTTAATGAAGGTTCAGGGATTAAATTATAAATTCCAATCGCTATAGAGTTTTAATTAACAAAAGGCTTGCGGATTTAAATAGCAATTAATCAAAAGTTTAAAATGGTAATTAGACCATTTTAAAGATGGAGTGAGTGGATGATAATGTCATTTCATTAAGTTAAATTAATAATTAAATTAATGTAACTAAACCATGATTAAACTAGATTAATTAGTCCCTAATTAGCATAGAGGAAAGATGTTATCATCTTCCTCATTCCACCGTTGCCATCCAAAAGAAGAATGAAAACCTAAGAAATTTTCACGGCATTCGACCATTAATTGGTAAGTGGTTTCAAGCCCTTTTCTTGTAATTTTTATATATTTGAGGTCATGAGAACTTAATTTAGCTAGCCACCAAATTATGAAACTGTTAAAGTTTTAGAAAATTGTCATTGTTGATTTCTTGAAGAATTAGGCATGAAAATGATAGATTTTAAGCTTAGAATATGAAAAGGACTAGATTGTAAAGTTAATCTAGCTTGTTTGTTAACTTTGTTACATGAGGGACCAGATTGAATAAATGTAAAATTTGTCATAAAATTATGTTAGAAATAGAAAGTATAAGGTCCTTAATGAGAATATAGTAAATCAGATTTTAATCTGAAGCTAGGAATCGAAAGTTATGCCTTTCCCGAGTTCAATGACTAAATTTGAATAAAATGCAAAATATGAGGGGAATAAAAAAATAAAATTATATAAGATCACGCATATCACGGTATAGTATGAAAATGTTTGGTATTGATTGGTGATATAAAATGATTGTATGGATCAAGATTTGGATCAAAGAGAAACTAATAGGGGAAAAGTAAAATTGTGGATTAGTAAGGCATTCAGAAAGGAATTTGTTGAAGAAAGATGGAAAGACAAAGGTATGGGAGAAGATATGACTAGTAAACCGTTGTCTTTCTTTGGTGGTAATGATAGATTGGTATGGAAGTAGCAATTCTGTGTCAAATCCGCATACTAGTCTCTCTGGAATCACAAACATAAGAATGGGTGGAAGCTGCAATTGTGGCTGGTTTAAACTCATAATTTGTTTTTGAAAAATTTGCCACAATTGTCTTCCAAGTTGAGGAAGAGGTCCATCAATGTAATGGATACTTGTCCCATGTGCAAAGCAATATGGTTTAGGAATACTGTTTGTATCAAAATATAACTCTTCAATCTTGACTCCATGCATTTTTCACTCAATAACCTAAGTAGTATACACTATTTTCCTGTGTATCTGGAAATCTCCAAAATCTACACCTATCCAATGTAATGATGGTTTGCAAAAGAATTTCGGGTCATTCAAAAGTCCAACCCAGGATTACACGCACCCCTCTAATCATTCATCTAATGCGCAAACAAAATATAAAGAGATGTAGACTCCTCCAAAACAGATGAAAGGATGACAAGTGACTTGCAAACCAACAAAATGGACAAAGTGAACAATCATCACGCCACGCCTTAAACCATTATCAATTGCCAAATATTCAACAAAATGGCTTCTCTAGCTGAATGAATTTCACATCTTGAATATCTAAACCTCTTTTGACAACAATTTCATACAACATACAACATACTGCCACATCTGTGAACATGAATCCTAGGATACTGTCTACTTCTAAGCAATGGTGCCCGTATTTGCAGGTTCAAAATCTTGATAAGTAAAGATCCATCAAGTAGCAGACTCTCGGAATGAGATGAGAACTATGTTCGGACAATTAGAATACGAACAGTTAGCTCTCTTGATCAGTAAAAGTAGGGCTCTCAAGTTCAGCCATGCTTGCAGAAGCAAATGATTCAAAAGATTCTACCGATGATAGGGAAGAAGCAGTGTCATCAGAATCTGAGACAATCTCGTCGTGCAGAATAATGTGGTCATCATCAATTTCAGATGTGTCTGAACCAGATGCTCCCATTAGAAGCTTGTTTATTGCGGATTTTGCAGTTTCAACAAACCATTCATCCACAGGGAGTGCACTGACAAGATAAAGACAATTTTAGTTGCTAGAAGAAAAGTGAAAGTTAGACCTGGAAATCAGACTATCTGGGAAGGATGAATACCTTTCAACATCTCTGGCAGTGAAGGTTCTGATTGCGCGAGCAGTAATGGCTGATGCAATCTGGTGTACATGCCGAGATGGGTAACCCGCAAATCGAGCTATTTCAACAGTGAAGTGCATATCAAGGATTAACTGCCAAAACAAAAGTGGCAGCATTACAGCCATATAAATTTTACTGCATAAATCAAGTGCAATGAGGTCTAGAACGGAACAGATTAAAAACCTTAAAAAACACATGTAGTTGGCTCCATTTTTCACTTTAACAAAATATTAAGATTGGTAAAGAGGGATTTAGGTTAAGGATAAACAGATATCTTTAAAAAGTGTAGTCAAAAGGTTATGGAAAGTAACCAAACCTGTTGCAATCCAAGCGGCTGAAGCGGAGTAGATTTATCCTCAAACACACCCCAGAAATCCTGCTCATCGGACAACCACATTAGAACAGTCTCTGTCAGTCTCGCAAGCAAAATTTTTTGAAGTTTCTCTTTTCCTAGTAGCACATCTCCAGCCACGGTTGCTAACTGCTGTAGCTTAGCAAATAATGCCTACAATAATAAAACAAAAACTTAGAATTAGTAAGAGATGTTTTCAGTCAAGAAATGTGTAATATCTCCAAATTTTGCATGGGTGAATGACAGATAAATAGTCACATGGCAATACACACACACATTACATTGAATACAATTTATTTTGTAATGCACAGAAAGCAAAAAGAGAACTTGCAATTTAATTCCCACTCACACACCAAAAGAGATTAATAGATTACCACCATTGAAGAAACCATTAGATTTATGTAACAACATAAACCATACTGTTAACATATAACCAGATGAATAAAGCATTAAGAAAGGAGGGAAGATTGTTAATAAGCATTATGGAAATCCTTTGTTCACCTAAAGATATAATGACCATCCAAATTCTAAAGACAAACAAAGAATGAGCTTAAAATGGAAGCAAAAGAAACTCTTCCCCTGTGTATCACCTAAAGACAGTGGAAAAACACTTTGGCAGAAAGGGAAATTAGTGAGATTACCTGAAATGGCAAAGAAGGCAGAGTGTCCCATTGTGAATCTTCTCCATCTCCACCCAAATATATTTGAGCATTTAATCGTGTTTTACCTTCTCTTGAATAGATGAAACTCAAAACATATTGCCTGCAGAAGTGATCTCTGAGCTTGTCAAAAGAGTACTGGAGCTGACGCCTCCAGTCTTTTAATTCGGTAGTTGCACTTGCATTAGGAACAATGTTTTCGTTTCCTGGTTCCTGGTTTTCACTCTTTGGACTCCAAATTTTAACCACCATACTCGGTAACAGTTCATCCATAATTGTAAATGCTATCCCCAGAATAGCTAGTTGCTCAGAATCTGTTTCAGCTCTAAAAGGTATTGTCTCTTTCAGCTCAGTCAGACTGTCATCGTCAGAAGGGCCAGGCAGTGCTCTAATTAGAGCATCCATATACTTGTCAAATAGCTGTGAAATTCTAGATAGTACGTTTCCACCAAAATGCGAAACAACTAGTGGCGTAAGCTGCTCCAGAATATCCTGTTGATGACAGTTTAACTTCAGCATTGTATCACCCAAAACCATTTGAGTAGCAAGAGAACAGTAACTTATTGTTTCCATTTCTCAAGACAGACAAGCATAGTATTCACTTTGGATTTATCGCATGCATAAAAAACTTTATGACTACAACCAACAATTTTAAAATTCAAAAACATTCCATGTACTAATTAGTCTTATATGCTGATAAATCCATGCATAATTGCATCTTCATGCATAAATAGATAAGTACATGTGCACCTCCATGCAGCAATGCAAGTATGTTTATGTGCTGCAAATTCAATCAACTTACACTAAGTAAGAACTACTGCACGAGAAGTGAAATGCCATGCAGGCCTTCCTTTAGAATTCAATTGAAGTCCATCTAATATAGTCGGACTAAGTGACCACCAAAGCTAAAACCACAGAAACATTAAATTATCACGCTATTAAATATTTGTTTAGCATTTTCATTCAAACTAGCATATAGAAACACACACAAGTTTTTCTATGATGTAAATGTACCATCGTGTGCATATATTCTGCAGCTACCATTTGGGTTTTTCACTATAATTTCCATATGCTAATAAAAGGCAAGGGTTAATACTTAGTTAATTAAACAAAATCAATACACACAAAAGATTAAAAAGAAAACATGAAAACAAAGGTTAAGCAAAGGCATAATACCATGCAACCATCTGAAAATTAATTCTAGAATCTCATATTGAGATGCTTCTCTTGTACTTATCTTACAACATAACCACTGAGGCACAGTTTATGACACTTCCTTAATGTGATTTAAATAAACAAAGAACTACAGATCACTTCTTCAAATTCCTAAATTCAATCATATTCTACAAATATTTTCCCTATTTTTCAGCATCTATCTCTAGAAGAGTATCACTTTAAGGTTATAGTGCCCAATTTCCTAAAACTTTTAAATGAATTAGAGCATTTATGGTGTTAGAGGTGCAAAGAGCAAAATAAATAACTTCAAATAAGGAAAAAGGACCAACTTACTGAAATAATATACAAAAATTTCATTCCACTATCTACTAGCACGCTGTTTGAAGATGTGGCAAAAGCCGACACAGCAGACACAAAGTGAGGTGACAGAGGCAAGTTCTCATCAAGTTCCATGGAGTCAAAAACAGCCTTTCTAGCCCTCCTAAAATTCAACTCCAGAACTTCCTCAATATAAGGACGCAAGAGCACCAGAAGCAACTTTGAGAGTTTCAACCCTTGAGGTTCCAGCAATAAGCAGTAGTTAAGGCTGTCCTGAACACAAATGCTAGCTGCACGTAGTGCAGAAATTGTCTCTGAAGGTGGTGCATTTTCCTTCACCAAACGTACAAAAAATTCAATTTCCCACTCTGCCCACTGAACAACTCTATTGGTATAGACAGGATTGTCGCCAAATATCAAACCAGATTCTCTTGTTGTCAATGAAATCATAGAAAAGACAAGCCTAGACAGTGCGGCAGGAAATGTCTTTGGACACACAGAACATGAAGGAAGAAAAGCCTCAATGTTTTTCTGCAGGCGGGAACCACGAGACTTCAGAAGTAATAAATGTGCTGAAGGACCTTTCCCAAGCTTAATTAAACCAGATAACGCCTTCTTTAGTTCATTAGCACTAACTGCAGGTAGTTCAGCAATCTCAATAAGCTGATCCTCAAGCATTGCCTTCCTTTCTAGAAATGAAGACTTGTAGGAAGATGATTCAGTTGAAGAATCTCCAGAGAAATTTCTCTCTTCAGCCTCTAAAGCCTCCAGTGCTTCTTCAACTTTATGTTCAGCCAAAAGAACATCAATTTTCTCCAAGAATTTTTTCTGGGGATCATCCATTTCTTGAACTTCATCGACTTTAGGGTCTGGTGGTGTGTCATTAGTATCAGCATTTTCCCGGTTCCACTCTTCCAGTTCACGACACACCCCAGTCATTAGATCCTGCACAGTAATCCCTTGAGAAGAGATATGCTTTCGTAGCTCAACCAACTCGTGCTCCATTTCAACAACCTCTTCAGACATTCTACAATTACCATTACAATCAAACTTACTCAACCGAAATAAATAAAACAATAATTAGAAACTTTTCAACTTGATTTTCATTTATCATAGAAAGGTAAATAGGAACAGTTTTATTTGACCTCAAGAAAGCCAAGTATTTCGTGCGCCTATTCCCACATAAGTTTTCCACAGCATCTTTCAAATCCAAAAGCTCACAGCAAAGTTTTCTGATCCCCTGCATTACCAAAACGTCCAAAATTACATAAAAAGAATATGCAAGATGTCAAATAAGGAAATCATGGCTGAAAACAGGTAAATGCATGCAGCTTGTAAAAGGACGAACTTAGGGCAGGAAAAACAAGGGAAAAATAGTTTGTTTTTGTTTTTTTTTTCATATTTGTTCCCCATTTTCCCAGTTTTTAATCAATAGAGCATATAAAATAATAGAAAGGTAAATTATCAATTTTTACTACGCATTCAAATAAATAAGTGACTTTGATAGATTCCACTGAGTGTGAAGAAACCCAAGCAATGAAATCCCTGGGAATACCTTTTTTTCTTACCTCCAAGATAGAAAAACAAAGAAAAGCAAGCTAAAATTTTCCCTGAAATTTGACTAGAACCCAAATTAAAGTAAAGAAATCCACAGTAAAAGAGATAGTGGAGGTAGAGAAATGGAGAACAAAGCAGAGGAAAACCAAGATCTAAAATGCAAAAACATTTTAACAAAGAGTGGGAAACAATCAAACAAAAAGAATACCTTTTCAGTATGGGATTGGTGAACAGAATCAATCTTGGACTGGGGAGTGATGCTCTCAATGGAAGGGAAGTCATCATCTTCTTCACTGCTCTCCATCATTCGATTGAAGAGTAGAACAGATAGTCGGAATTATTGGTTTTAATGAGAGAGTTTGAGAAGTATCATCATATCGTTTATCGCGAGGAGGGAGGAGGGAGGGCTGACTAAGGACCAAACTGCAAAAAGCTTCATGTTAATATGCTGTTGCCTTTTGCTGCCACTTTCCAACATGTTTAGTCTTTAATTTCTTTACTTTTCTAAGTATATTTTTTTTAGAAAAATAAAATCAAATATGTATCAAATAACAAATTAGTTTTTATTATTTGAAATTGGGAAATTTACCATATAAATATAATTAGTTAAAAACAAATTAGTCTCATTAACAGTAAGCCGTCTTAGCTCAGCCGGTAGAGCGCGTGGCTTTTAACCACGTGGTCGTGGGTTCGATTCCCACAGACGGCGAAAATTTTATAGTTTCTAAAATCTTTCAGTTTTCCTTGTTACTTCCACCACGAGATTATGCTGGTGTTCCAGTGCAACGCATAAGCAACTTATCTCTGTGCGGCCCAATCATCCCACCCTCCATTTTCTACTCCGGAAAACTCCATCATCATCACTGCTTGTCCCCGGTAAATTCTTTAGACGTAATATGATTTTTGTTGGTAAACTACATCATAGGTCACTCAACAATAGATTCATTTTGCTTTTGATGACTCAACTTTTATATATTATATCGTTTCAGTCATAATTTTAAAAACATTAACACCCTCAACCCTTCTTCATCTCTCGATTCTCTCCTCTGTTGCCATTGCTCCTCTTTGCTGTCTCTTCCGTTGCATGCTTGAACTGTTACCAGCTATCAGTAACTTTTACGAGGCTATCAACAGCATTCAAGCTCACAAAGAAGGTATACGGTCAACCATATAAAAGTACATATTTCTTTCCTAATGATTAGAGAGAGGAAGAGAAAGAGTATACTAGACCTGATTTTGATGCATTTCAGAAGAAGCAAAAATAAATTAACTAAAAATGGCACAAAAAATATAGATTGAGAGTTTATATATGTTTTTGCTAAGCCAGACTATCATCCCATTCTCATCTGCATTTTGGGTGTTAAAAAATTATGACTAAATTGATAAAAGTATGTAAAATTTAAGCTTATTATTATATTATTTTTTAATTATCACATCACCTTTCCATCAAACGCTCAATTGAACTTAACAGAGAAAAAATAATCTTTAACCGATTTTAAAAAGTTTATAATTTGGTGAAAAGAAATGGACCCATTCTTGTAGTTTACCCTATTGGTTTTCATGTTGAGTACAAGACGGGAAACTTGGATTCATATTAGCGCCGAGTAGTACTTGAAATCGAAAATATTTTATTTATGTCTTTTAAATTTTTAATTAATAATATTAAAATTGCATTTTTGACTTTTTTATAAATGATAAAAAATTATAATTTATTTTATTTTAAAATTAGATAAATTACAGAAATAGTTACTAATGCATCGCCCATGTTTTAGTCATTAAATTATTCGAAATTAAATTTTTTTATTGCCGAATATTAACATCTATTTGAAATTTAATGGAATTATTGAAATGAATTTTTTTTATTAATTTAATAATAAATTTAATCATCTAATATTTAGATATTTCATAAATTTAATCTTAAATATTTTTAAAAAATCAATAAATTTAGCATCAGTGGCGATGATTATCTTCATAGGTTGACACATAATCAGAACCGTGGAGAAGATCCATCAACTTGTTCTCATTCTTGAAATCTGTCATTCATTGAGATACATAATTACTTTTAAAATAATAGAAACAAGCATGCGTATATGTCAATTTTACTGGTTTCAGATAAATAAATAAATAAATAATAGGATGAAATTATATATATCATTATGAGATACATATATTCGTATAAAAAAACATCACCATGAATTTATATAGAGAAAAAATGGTAAGAAATAGAGATATTATCATTTTTCAATAGTTTAATGTTACATCAGTAATTTCATATTAAATTTTAAGATTTTCATTAATTCATGATAAAAAAATGTTGATGTGGAATTAAACTAATGGAAAAATGATACAGATAATGTGGTGTCACTGATTCATACAATCTTTTCTTTATGGTATACATATACAGATGATCTTTGTGTAATTTTTTTACAGTTTTTTAACTTATAAATCGGAGCTTATTGTTAATAACTGAAAAAGATAATAGTAACCAAGCAACTTTTCCTAAATTTTGTATTTTTAAAAATCAACATTTGTTATTTTGGGATAAATTTATTGAGTTCTTTTTAGAATTTGAACTAAAATGACAAATTTTATAAACATTACACGCTAAATTTGTGAATCTTTTTTATATTTAGAATCAAATTGGTAGAATGTGTAAACATTAGAAGGTTAAAACTGTTATTAGACCAATAAAAAAATTCACTTAAGCAATTCTGTTAAATTTCAAACAGATTTTAATATTTGGTGGAAAAAAAATTGATTTTGAATAATTTAGTGACGAAAATAAAAATACTTTAACAGCTATTTCTGCAGTTTACCCAATTTTTAAATAGGTTTAACAGGTTGTGAGGTTCAAAGGCCCGAACATTTGGGCCATGTCGTGAAACCGACCATTATTTCTTTTGATGCATTTGGCATTTCACTCAAAGCTTTGTGATTACACTGACAATGCACCAAAATGCTTGCTTCATTCATTAAACCCAACACCGATCGATATTTAGAGCCTGCCGTAACTGCTAAGGTGCTGGGATTGGGGGTACAAGCCTTGAGCTGAGCCATGAGATCAATGTCCCCAAATACTTCAAAGACTGTCTTGTTTTTGTAAGTGGAGAAGATTTGAATCTTGGAACATCTCTTTGTTAAAGCTATATTGTGAACTACGTACCGATTCCTTCTCCAACTCACACAGTCAATGAGCATTGAAAGTCCACAGAGAAAATGTAAAAATTTCAATGACAAAATCAATGTGCATGATTAAGTACCAAACAGTGGAGTGGAAGCTTGGGCATTTTGGTACTGCATGCTTTTGTGTGGAACCAAGGGAAGGTTCATGGTCCCAAAACACTGCTTGGAATAGGTTAGAGTAGTTGGGAATGGAGGTTCATAATAAAGGTTGGTTGATGCTTTAAGCATTTCTTTTTCCAGTGTGACAATACAAAAGCTATCTGGACTGGAGTTGTTCTAACTTCTCCAACTTAATACAAGTACAAATTATAAAATGGGCGGTGAAGGGAGACTAGAGCTGTTATAATAGATGTGAATAATGGTAATAGAATGATGACAAAGAAAAATAAAATACAGATTTTACGTGGAAATCTTTTCGGAAAAAAATCACGAGCAGAGGGGGAGAAATTCACAAGTATTGAAAACTGAATGATACAAGAGGAGTTTCAGCTACATCTTTTTAAAGATTGAAAAATCCTATTCTAATCAATGTCAAATAGAAGAAGTATAGTTCTATACAAATTCTTCTTCGACGGCCCTCGATCTCTTGCCCCCATAGATCCTCTTATTTTGCCACTGTATTTATTTCTTCAACAAATGACGGGATTTGAGTCACACAAACTCTAACAATAGCATTAATGTCTATTATCCTCTGAGTTTGCTTCATCCACTGCTTGTATATGGAGGGAGCTCCAAGTAAAAAATGGATTCTGAATGTGTATCAGAATAATTATAATGATTAGTATTGGCTACTTAGTGATCATGGTTTGAATGTAACTATGAGCAACAAAAGAAATATAATTGTTGCAATCGGTTAAATGCTTAGATTCAATTTTTTAGGGTTTGCTTACATAAGGGTTAAAATTTTTGAAATAACCCTTCGATTAAATAAGATTCAATTTTTTTTAATTGCTCAAATAATGGCTTCTCAAATGTCGTATATCTTATGTGTTTTATTCTAAATTTATCAACATTCATTTAATTTTTATTGCAAATTAAATTAAAATGTGTGAAAATTTTTTATTTAAACATTTTTATAAATTTAGTCCATTGTGTTTCTTTGGATGAATTTGCCAGTAAGGTCAAGCGTCATCAACCTCTTTCAATTCTTCCACACCCTAACGTTTTAAACTTGTCATAATCAGTGCCATTGCTTATCCACTATGTTTTCTATGTTTTGGTTGTCTTTTCGTTTTTAAAATTTCTTACATAAACTGGAAAATGTGTAATAAAATAGTATATATAAAGTGAAATGAAGCCTTAGTTGGTTTCAGCCCGATGCCATATTCAACACAAATACAATAACTTTAGGTTAACATCATCTCAGGAGCCATAGCTATTGCCCCCTCCTTTCTTCATAGTAATTGAAAACCTATATGATAATGCTTGCATGTGTTCTTGCTTTGCCTCTTATCTATTATGCTATAAATATTAAGCTATATTTTGAAAACATCTTTGAGCATGGGGAGGCTTTGGACGGTTCTTTCCCAACAACAACAATTTCCACACGCAAGGCTGCATGAAATTAAGCCTGTCAAGACTAAAACTTGCCACCTATTTTTTTAATAATTATTGTGATAAAAAATAATAATAGTAAAAGGAAATGAAACAAAGTAAAGGACCCACATTACATTATATAAATTAAGATATAATTTAATATACTTCCAATCCTACATGAAGGATTTCTTGACAAGAGATCCCTGCTTGTTTCCATCCATCCTAATAATTAAGATAACATATCAAACAAGCTAGTGTTAGTTTAGTTTATTCACATTTCACCCTTTCCATCTTTGTTTATTTATTTTCTCAACAAAAGAGATCATGTGGGTTGGTAGCTTTCTTTTTCTAACCACATTGAACCCAAAAAAATATGATGGTGATTTGAGCATTAAAGCATCCGACACCATCTATAATCGAATTAACGCATTTTATTATTTTAATATAGATACTTATCATAAAGTATAATTGAAATCACCAAATAAATTTTGGTATAAGAAGAACATTGAAGGAAAAAAAATAAGATTACATGGGCTTATAGAAATATGATTTGATTTGGTATAAGTTTATACGCACGTAATTAGCACGACTCGTACTGAAATCATACTTGAGGTGATAAATACCCTGATCATCATGCCAATACACGAAATTCATAATTAATGAGCTCATAATTAAGTATTAACCTAATTTAATAAAAGGATCATGATCCTTATTGTATTTTCTTCTTAGTAAAAACCACTCAAAAACAATGTATTCAAATTAAAAAGATCCTAATCACTTCAATAACATCTCCAACTAATCAAAATAAGTCTTAATTTACTAAAGATCTTGTGTTACTTATTTGTATAATTCATGTTGTTCGAACCATAAATCTATTTATTTTAAAAAGAAAATTGGATTCCATCGTTTCTTATTTATGCTGTTGTATTCACTAAAATTGAGATAAAAGAAAAACCTAATATTTTCAAGTCCTTCTATTATCTCATTTCAACCACATTGGTACTAAAAAATAGTATAAAATTTAGTCTTCACTTATTGATCAATTCAATAACACTTCCAAAGAAGACGGATAGGTAGCTATCAAAGCTATAATCATTTGCGCGAAAAAAATTAACGGAATTAGCTGTGGAAAATATGCCTTTACTCACTTTCACATGCCTATCAACAATCATCTTTTGTACCTTTCATATTATCAACTTAGGGTTTATTTTAACTTCAACAGAATGATTTTTTTCGTTATCCTCGAATCACGAATTATCTCGAGTGTGGGCTCAAACAACAAGAACCAAATCACAGAATGAAGATTTTGTATTTACTTTTAGTAGGAAAGTGTATATCTCTCTATATTGTTTAAACATCTTTTTGGCTTGCCATGTGCCTTGACGCGTATAGAGTATAATGTTAGAAATATATTACTGAAAATGAAATTATTAGCATTGACAGGAAAAATAAACTGAGCATAAATAAATAAAATAATCACTGTGTCATGAAACAATCACTATCTTAAAAGTAAATTCATCCTAATCGGTGTAACCGTGTAGTGGACATCACCCCCCAATATTAACACAGTACTTCAATATTTGTACACTCAAATAAAAAAGTGAAACACAATTGGTATTGCTCTTTTTGGAAGGAATCAAAAAAACTAGATCGAAAAATAAAGTTGAAAAGTTGGTCAAAAGAAAATACACGAGCTGAGAAAAGAAGAATGAGAGATGAAATTGTTGTTTTCTGCTTGTCATTAAATGAGGAGGCATAATACATGCCAGACAAGCAACATCACACATGTGTTGGTCTTTTAGTCTTGATTACTCAATAAGAGTAAGAAGTAAGACTATATTTAAACCCTCTTAATAGCCTTTTTCAATCAATATGGAATTACCTACTTTGCATTACTAACATATAATCCGAATTTATTTCTACTAGATTTAAATTCCACGATTTGCAGCCTATTCACTCCATCTTACTATGCTTCTTTGTTCTTTTCACCTTGCTTAGTCTCTTTTCTTTTCCTTTTCATTGTTTGATTTTATCCTTATTTTGTTGAATTATGTCTTAGGTTTTGATAATAATGCATTGTAACTTTCAAAAGAGAAAAAGAATCACAACTCAGTTGCACATGTCCTAAAACTAAAGCTATGGGGGGACCCATTTTAGCCTCTTTTCTGGCTTACTAGAAAAGCATAAGCACTTTATCAGTCATTTAACCACCCCCACTTTGAAAAGGCTCTCCCATTACCATACACTTCACTGCAAAGATTATCTGTTTTCATTTCTTTTTTCTTCTTTCTTCATTATCTATCTGCTCTCATTTCCTGTTTACAGCATTCCATTTTTCATAGAGCATAAGAACTAGGAGGAAAAAAAGGACAGTTTTATGGGCTTCTTTGTGAATTAAGGCTTGTGATGAAAACTATTTTGACTTGAGACTAACCTTTTAAATGCTTCCCATCATCTCTATGTGAAAAACTGGGTTTATTTTATGATAAAAACATCTATAATTCAATCATAAAAATGAAAAAGAAAGCCTAGCCCCCAAGGCAGAAAGGGAGGACGGGATGATGATACTCCTTTTTTCCCACATTGAAGAGCTTTTTGAATAATGATGGGGATCGCATCTCCCAGTGCCAAGTTGCCATATAAAACCTACTTTTGAAGGTATAATATAGAAATAGTGGCTGCCTACCAACTCTACTTTTAAAAGTGGGATTTCTAGGAATCACCATTTTATACTTTACTTGCCTAAATAATTTTATATTCCATGAACTTGGCATTTCTTTTTAGGTAATGCAAACATTTCAAGCAGTCAAATGTTTCTAAAGCACATAGTTAAATTTTCATACCACAAAATTCCAACCTCCTTAATTTAATGTGTCATTAAGTTAACTTATAACTTTAAAAAATTTAAAAGAAATTAAAATGATAATTTTTCATTTTAAAGAAACCAAGGCCCCTGCATGTTTTATTGGCGTCATCCCTGTTTCACGGTGCTTAATCTCACAATTAAAATATCAAATCTCACCACTATAATAGCTAATTTCATAATCATTGTTGATTTTGATCTCATTGAAGCCAAATTTCATTGTCAATCAAAATGAAACATTATAACTAATTACTAAAACTTTACCTATATAAGTATAACACATGATAATGGTACAATTGATATACGTTTGATGGGAGCACTGATGGATTTAGGTGATCATATCTTCTATCTACAATTGTGCTTTGCTTGTTCCTTTAATTTGTGTTGGTGTGTTAGGATGCAATGGATAATTGCTTCCTGTTTAGGTTTACTTTTGTTTATCTTTAGAGGTGGTTAAAGTGAAAAAAGAAGGGGAAAAACATTGGAAAATGATGGAAGCAAAGGAATAATAATAAAGTAGATGAAGAAAAGAAGAGGAGGGTAGTGGGAATAATACATCTCCAAACATTTATTTGCACAACTTTGTTACTTGGTGGTGTCAATTCCTTTTTTTCTTTTTGGGAAATAAATATTTCCACTTTTCCTTTTCATTGCCAAAGTGTTTGGAAGGGAATGATGATGATCAAGTAGGCTAAGGGATGTTAGATTGTCTCAGACATTAGGGGGGGATGATCATTCATTTCTCACCAAAGTTTGGTTGCCCGGAAATTTTAGATTCATCAATAATTTTACTGCTTTTTTTATAATTGTAATATATATATGAGTTTTAACTCAAATGGTAAGTATATTGGACAGATTTTTGCTTGATCGGTTTCTTGTGTATTTATGGTGGTTTTTACTAACAATAAGGTTTAAACAATAAAATGATACCTAGATTATTAAACAATTATCCATTTTATTCCAACTATTAATCTGTTAAAAAAAAATTTTGGTAAATCACAACTTACCACCTAAATATCTATTTATTTTTTTCAAAATATTACTAAAATTTGTTAATCATCGTCTAAAATATTACTAAAATAGCAGCTCCTTCCTCCCTTTCCTCAATCCTTCTTCTCTAGCTTCTCTTTGCATCATTGCCTAACCACTGTACCCTTACTTCAGTCGTTTTGCTTCCATTGGAGAACTTGAAAGCTTCAGCCATTGAAGCTAAAGTTCTAGTATGTTGTGGTGTTCCAAAAAGAACTTGCCTTCAATCTTTAAAAGGTATTTTCATAGCTGCCTTAGATACATTCGCTCGAATTTAAATAACTGACCCGAATTTAGAATGGGTAATGGAGACTATGCCTTTAGCTACAGTCATGGTGACATGGTATTGCTTCCAAACAGCAATGTCTTGCTCATCAACAGTGCCGAGTTCGGGACAGTCGGATGGGAACAGGGTCGGGAACTAGTTTTGAGTTTGATTTTGTACCAACCCGACAATGATATCGGCTTACGGTTCGAGGATCAAAACTCATCCAACATCCCTCGGATGTAACTTTCCACGACGGCAATTACTTTGCAATAGAAGAGTTTTAGTCGGCAGAAGCAATTCCCATGCGTTTTACAACTTCATCGGCATATTTTTCCCTACTGAACTAAGCTTAGAGGCATTTTCGTTGGTGCACATGGATGCTAAATTCAACAACCTGCGAGGCTACAACCAAAGATCATTGCAATGTCAATTAACAAGTTGTAGTACTATTTTGAAAAAAAATAAATAGATAGATATCTATGTCGCAAGTTGTGAGTGGTTGGCATTTTGTTTTCTAATCGGACTAACAATTGATGTAAAATAGATAGAAATTTAATAATTTAGATATCAATTCAGACAAAATAAAAATTTTAAATATGACTTTAAGAAAGGGTACTTAAGCCTAATAACAAAATGGGATTTGGTTAATGCAAACAGAAGAGAAGGTTGCTTGCCTAGTATCAAAAGCACTCATCCCGATGCCATTCATGGATGTTTTTAACCTTTCACCAAAACCTTAGTATGACACCGACAAAATTGAGGTGTTTGGAAAGCAAGAAAACTCATCATCTACATGGATTCAACATTTCAGCTAATAATTAAAAGGTACCCGTACAGAACATTAATGTGACAAACAATAATAATTCAAAATTGCAAATAATTTTTGTACTAAATTCCTTTTCTATATCCAAAACCCCACTTTTGCTATCATCTTTCACACTCAAAAACCATTTAAAATTTTCTTCTTTTTCCATAAGAACAAAATATAACTACTTTAAAAAAAATGTGGAATTCTAAAAACAAAAAGCAGCATGTGGAAGTATGGTGCATACATACATCAGCATCAAAGTTATATTGGAAATCAAAATTTCCCAATATTTGATGATTAATTATTATAAGATGGTAACATGCAAATGTTCAGGTAATAATAATACTAATATTAGCTACAATAACTACTTTATTTTTCCCGTCTGTCTCTTATCAAATAGAATAAAAATCAAATTCGATTTGAATATTCAAAATATATTAAATTTTATTAAACTAGTTTTTAAAATGAAATGGATATTGGATTTAAATATCCAAAATATTTATGAAGTAACTCGAATTGTGGTTAAAATTTCAAATCTCCAAAATATTTGCATTAAAATCAAAGTGAATTTAAGCAATGATTTTTTTTGGTGTAAAATCAAAATATTTATTAAGTGGTTGTGACTAATTATTTATTGTAAAGGAATGCTTTGGTGACACAATTATTTGAATGTTTTTATAACGATTCTTGAATAAAAAGAAAAGAAATTCATGACGAATTCATGTGTAAGGTTTTTATTTTTTAAAATTTTTTTTATACTTCAGACAAATTGTTTTTAAAATGTAATGATAAGCGAAGAGATAAATCAAATACCTAGATTTCTAAGATTATATTTTTCACTCAATCAAATAGAAATTTAAAATAAAAATACAGAAAAATCCAGCTAAAGTTAAAAAAGAGAGAAAGAAAAAAGTTATATGGAAACCAAATCCAAGGAATAATATCTGCCATTCCATGTTTTACTAATTAGCAAAGAAAATTTTGTGTACCATAGATTCCCTCTTTCCTATCTCTTGTTTTCATTGTGGGCTCTCTTATCAATTTTTATTCTTTTGTTATTAAAAAGATCTTATCTTTCATATACAAATATATATACGCGTGTGTTTTCATGCTGATCTATTTTCGTTGTTCTCTCCTTGTTGAAATCCAAAGGCTCTCTTCATCGTTCCTTCAATGGCAGTTGAAGCTCGACATCTGAATATTTTCTCTTCTCAGTTCCTCACCAATAGTCACAGGTGCTTGAAAACATCTATATCCCTTTTCTTTCCTTCTTTTTTCAAAAATGGGTTTAATTTATTCTCAAGTTTCTTCCCTTGTTTAACATGATCTCTTTCTTTTTTTGGTTGTTGTAACAGAGATTTTATTAAATCAAATCAAGGGATTGGGGATATATACAATACCCAGATGGATTCTTGTGTTCCTTTAATTGATTCAAATTCAATGCATGAAGATTCACAAGTTTTACCATTATATAAACCCCTCCTCTGTCATCCAAACATTTCAGCCAAGACATCAATCAACAAAGCTGATAGCGGTCTTACAACTTACAACATGAGTATCCCAGTTTCAGCTCCAAGAAAAAGGTCTAGAGATTCATTCACCAATGGCTTTGATTCATATTCACTCCCTCAAAACAACAACCTTTCTGGTGTTTCATCAGACGTTGATGATGATGTCTTCTCCCAAATCCAACAACAACATGATATTTATCGTTTTATTTCTGATCATGTAAGTTCCCTTATTATTTTGTTAGTACAATTGTTTCCTTATGGTCAATTAAACTTGGTATGTTTTACACATTAATTACAGATAGAAAAAGTGAGGTTGGAAGTGGAAGAGAGACGAAAGAGGCAGTCAAGAATGATGATTACAGCAATCCAAGAAAGGGTGATGAAGAAACTCAAGGAAAAAGAAGAAGAGATCCAGAGAATAGGGAAACTCAACTGGGTTCTTCAAGAACGGGTTAAAAGCCTGTACGTAGAGAATCAACTGTGGAGAGACTTGGCACAAACAAACGAAGCGACAGCCAATTCCCTACGCAACAATTTAGAACAAGTCCTGGCACATGCGGGAGACAACGAGGGAGGATGTGCCGCTTTGGCAGATGATGCAGAGTCCAGCTGTGGCAGCAGCGACCAAGGGTGGCGCGAGGTGGTGCCTCCACAAGCACAAGGGAGTTGTGGGCCGCAGGATAATAATAAGGCGGTGGTTGTTGGGAACAATAATAGGAAGTGCAGAAAGTGTGGGGAGAAAGAGTCAAGTGTCCTGTTGCTGCCATGCAGACATCTATGTCTTTGTACAATGTGTGGGTCCACCATGGTAGGCACTTGTCCTGTTTGTCTTTCTCTTACCAATGCCAGTGTTCATGTTAACATGTCGTGAACACCTTTTTTTCTTACAGTTCTTTAGTGAAACAAAATCAAGAAAAAGGAAATGCAAATATCTTTCTACAAATGGATCACATCATTTTTATTCATTATTAGATGAATTTTGTATAACCAAAATGGTCAAAGTCAAAGCTTTATTGTTCATTTACTGGGTGGGGACAACTATTCAAATTATGTTATCTACAACATGGGCAAGTTAGTGAGGGGGATGGTGAGCTTCATGCTTTTCATTCATTCATCCATTCCTTTTTACTTTTTTTGTGTATGGATTTTATAGCTTAAATTAAAGGGTGGTCACCACTCACGACTCACGAGAGCCATTGGCCCTTTATTCTACGCTTTGTTTGTCGCCCCCACGGAAAAGGCAATTAGTGGGGTTAGTCCCCTCCCTCACACACCCATCACTTTACTCCAAACATCTTTCAATAATCTATTGTACTAACTTTTTCTTTTTCTAGTTCAAATCATCATTCATTTCTACGAACAGAAAAATGAAAAAAAAAATTAACCATGATCTTGGTTTATCCTTCACTTCTCAAATTGAAATTGAAATTGAAATGATTGATTTCTCCCCATTCTTTTTCTTTTTCACCTATTCATGCCTTTGGGTTTTTGTCCAAATTTTCTTTTATATTATAAGGAGTTAAAAGGCAGAGACATATCTAAAGTAAAAGATGGCAAAACTATATGTTTTCATTCACCTGTCAATGGTCATAAAGTTTTTTATGATATAATTCCTCACAAGATTATCACTTAATAAACCCCTTTTTTTTTTAGGATGCTCTTCTTCCTTTTATCTTTTTTTTTTTAATGAATTCCCTTTCGCTTGGTGTAAAAGAAATTTGAAAGACAAGCAAAGTAATTATGGGAGTCCCCAACAGCCAAGGAATTAGAGGTAGCTATCATTTTCTAGGCAACCAAGTAGCGGTTGCCTTTCCTTCCCATGATTACATTTTGGTACTAGGGAGCTATTCCTTTGAATGAGTGAGTGGTATTGAATACTATCCACTACCTTAGTTAAGGTTGCCTTGCTACTTTTAGTTGTAAGAAATATAACTCTACCCAACTATCCAAGAGAGGGGGGTTTTCTCATATCTATTCCAGGTTTGGTTCCTTAGCTATACTGTTGTTGTCATTGTTTTGATTGAGAAATTATATTTATATTCATTTGTTGTTAAATGTAGATTACTTACACCATCCATTTTTAATATTTTTTTATTAATATAGTACATGGTAGTATCTGTTCATACTTTCTTAATCTTTTGACAAGACACACACATTGCACACATAGATGCTCGAACTCGAGTCTCTTAGGATGAACATCATTTTTTTTTCCATTGGAATCACTCGTTGAGTTTTGTTGTTAAGATAGTTGTGTGATCAATTATCTTCCAACTTAAATGAGTTTAAGGGATAAATGGAGCCAAGTATCCATTTTTCTTCGATTTGAATTATTTACCTAAGAGTAAAAATAAATTTATCAAGTGAGTAATTAATTTTGGTCTTGTTAATTGAGTTTTAGCTCGATTAGTGTGTATATTGTTCTTAATGGAAGAGGATATGGATTCAAGTGCGCTGAACGTATTATCTTCCTATCTATAGGTTGAGGAGGGATTATGGGTAATTCTAAGTTTTGTGTTAAAAAGAACAGATATGATCAAAACTTATAATGAGATTGTTCAAAAAAATAATCTTTATATAAACAATTAAAATTAGTATTTTCTGTCAATTAATATATTTTTAACGCTAAACTTTTCAAAGTTAATTTTTGCTATTATTCCATGTATTATGTGTAAGTTATAGATCTAGTCTCATTACTTTAATTTAGTCACTATATTTTTCAAAATTTGAAATTTTAGTCCAATGTCTGTTAAATTCATGAAGTTATATATACTAATTTCAAAATTTTATGTGACAAACATATTATCACATGTGTAATATAATGTTAGCTGCTATTTTCATATGTTACTCACAAGAAAGACATTTGATGGGTTTAATTGCTTTCATTTTCATTAAGACTTAAATTTCAAATTTCAAAAAGTATAGGATCTAAAAATGATCAAATTGGATAGCATTGATTAAATTTACAACTTTACACATTATATATGACTAATAGCATAGTTTAACCAAACAAATTTAACTGTTACCATCTGAGTCAATATTAAAATTTTAAAATTTTAAAAATAAAGTGACTAATTTGGACTAAATGCACAGCTTATAGTACAAGGAATAATTGTACAATTTGATCAACTTTAAAAATAGTTTAGTTTAAATATGTCAAAGGTCCTTATTTTCTTTTGAAATTAAAAATTTAATCTATGTATCTTAATTAAGCACTTATTTGTTTTTAAATAATATTTTCTATAAATATACTTTTACATATATTTGGTCAATTGCAATAATAAAATAAATTTTAAATAATACATATAATTAATACGATTCAAGCTCAGATCACATCTGAAAACAATGAGATTCTTATATATACATTTTTAAGTGAGAGGAGGTAATTAGTAATAATTAAAACATTGAAAATAAATTAGAGGATGAGATAAATAGGAACTTTTTTGTGCATTAAAGTAAGAGAACGTGGCAAGTGGACTGGAGGAGCTGACACATCAGTTAGGAAAGAGAGACAGTGATAATTTCTTGAAGTAGGGCCACCCTCCATGTGTAACCTTATACAAACAAATATAATTATTACATCTTTTAGTATGTTATGTCTCTCTGCCACCATAAATCTAATTAATATTTTTTCATCATAAGGAATGTCACTTTGTTATATAATTTATAATAAATTTAGATATAACTTTATTTCTTGGGTTTGCATAACACCTTTAAATGCTTGATAAAAAGAAGCAAAAGTCATTCTTTTATAATAAAAAAAGTTATTTTAATCTTTTATTTTTTTATTATTATTTTAATTCTTAAATATGTATTTTTATTAAAACATTTTAAAATAGATAAAAAAATTCATTTGTTAATTTTACTAATATGATATATAAATGAATTGTCTTGTAAACAAGAGTTAGGGTTAAGGCTAGGGAAGTGTGGAAGAGGGGTGAATAGAAAAGCCCCAGAAAGAAGGCGGGGAAAGGTGAAGAAGGAAGGATAGTGGGGACGTGAGTTGGCGTGAGCATGACCCAACATACGCATCATGCATTCAAACTTTCTGCTGTTGCAGATTATGACAATAATAATATATTTTCTCTTTCCTGTGTTGGGTTTCGCAGAGAGCTGTGATGCCTAATCTTGGAGGGTGCAAAGCCGACAAATTTTACATAAAGTAAAAGGCAACGAGAACCTGCTAATTTCGGCACTTCTCTGCGAGTTCAAGTGTCTGAATCATGGAGGGATCCACGTCAAACCACTTTGTTTTTTATTTCACAAAAGCCTAATTCTCAGTTTTCCCTTCATTTTCTTTATCTTTGTTTAATAGTTAAATATAATTACGAATTTATCCCTTAATTTTTATTAATTTAGATTTTTAGTTTTACCATGTTTTATGATCTCTAAAATTATAATTTAAAAATTAAAAAACATTTAAATGGAATATATAAATAATATATTTTTTAAAAATCACATCTAGGGTGAATATAAAAAATTGATTATCCATATTTATTTGAATTTGGACATTGATTTTTTGGATTACTAGTTTTTGATATCACATGTGTTGCATGTGAATATTCATAGTTTATGTTTTTACTATTTTGTATACATGTAAGAGAAATATGTGCTACCATGTTGAAAAGATTGCAAATCTATAATTTTTATTTTTATCATCTTCACCCTCAGAATCAGATAGTTTGTGTTTAAGGTATATTTTTTTACTTGTCGATAGATATTGATCAATTGTATCGATCGTCGTATCATTGTTTAGAGCTCGTTAGCTTAACTTTTTTTTAAGAAAATCCTAACAACCCAATAACTTAAAAAAAAACTTTCAAATTATTTAATGACTTAAATAAAAACTTTATAACTTTTTAAAATTGAATAATTTAAACATAAATTTACTAATAATTTAATGAATTTAAACATAATTTAGCTATAAAACACCTTCAACATCAATGCCATGGAATCACATGTTAATGTCAAGTGTGGCTTTTCCTTTCTCCCAAAAACTTTCTTTTTATCCTCAATCATAACACAAGATTAGAAAAAGTTGATAGACTCAAAGCCCCATACACCATGCATCATGTCTCTTTGATGACAAGAAAAGATGCAGTCAACAGAAAAGGAATTTTGGCATTTTGCTTTGCTTTGCTTTCCTTCATAACTTAATTAGTAAACTGATCCTTATAAGCAATTCATAAAATTGAACAATGAAGCATATAAATGGGTAAAAGAAGTAGATTTCATTCATTGTTTTCATGAAAGGGCCCATTGGTTCAATCAATGTGAATGGAAGATTTGGAGTGTAGGAGATGGTTAGGGAACTTTGTCATAAAGGAGAATAAGACTCATTCATTAGACAACATGGCCATATCAAGAAGAAAGTAACATAACAGGCTATCAAGACAAACCTACTACTCCACCCCACATGATTTGCCAACCCTTAGATATCATGCAAGTACTGAAAATGACACATTGGCCCCCACCCTTTGGTTTTGGTATTTTGTCAGTGCTAAAGGACCCATTATCTGACACAAAATACAGGATCTCTTCATCTTTCCAAGACAATGAAAAATGTAAGAGGGTTGGGTCCCGGCTGTGTAAAGAGAGAAAGGTGTGTCATGAAGCACTCCACTTTGTGCATTTATCCTTATTCCATGCAGTTGGGTGGGGGATGGAGTGCACAAAACTAAACATGAAGTATGGATCCAATTAAGAGGTGTGGGTCCCTAGCTGTGAATCTTAACCTTTCTTCTACTTTATTTTTTCTTAAAATAAACTATTAAAATAGTTATTTTTATTTTTTTCAGATTATATTTTAGTTATTTATATTTAAAATATCATATTTTAGTAATTTATATTATTTTTTGTTACAGAATGATCACTCTGCTGTTAAGCATGTTGGATATCCTAAAATTTCATATTCTATTTTTATAAAAAAATTTAACTTTTCTCATCCCAACTGAACATCCACTTGACATTTAAAATTCATTTTCACTATCACGTTAAATTATCATTTGGGAGGTAACAAATCTTAATAGCAGGGTGATTATTTTGTAACAAAACGATAATATAAGTGACTAAAACGTAACATTTCAAATATAAGTGATTAAAATATAACTAAGGTAAATAAAAATGACTATTTTGATAATTTTTTTTTTAACTTGGTTTCTTTTTTTTTTCAAATGTGAAATATAATGGGGGCATACTGCTGGTCCATCACCTTAAAATTGATGTTTGCTTTTCTCTGTTCCCCTTGCAACACAATTTCCCTTTAATGACATGGTATCCCACTCCAAAAGACCAAGTTGCAAGAGATAGAGAAGGAGCACTACCAATCTAGAATCATGACCCTTCCACATATCACAATGCACGTGCCTTTATTTGGGAATTTTTAAAGCATAGGTTTACTTTTAAGGCATGTAGATTTTGGTATGCTGATTTGTATAGATTGGGGGTGGTAGTGGAGTGGAAGTAAAGCTAGGGGATCATTATTGGATGGTTGAATCCACCAAAACCCAACAAGGATGAGGAACCCATACAAAGTAACCTTTTTTAATGGTTGTAAAAGATGGGTGAACACATCATATTTTCCCACTAAAATTGTAGTAATTTCCCTGCCTACATAACCCTTTGGGTCCTTTTCAATTCCATTAGGGGGGTTTTGACTTCTGAGGCAGCTTAGTGCAAATTAACCCAACACCCATCTTGGCTAGAATGATGATGTCTTCCTTTTTCAAGTATTTAGTACCTTAAGTCCTAGTGAGCAACATCATTTATGGTGTGTGTAAGAGATTATGATTCAGTTCATCTTATTCAACTGAGAATACATAACGGTGCATATTAAATTTAGACTTTTTGAATATTCACCCTAGCTTGTTGAAATTTTGAAACTTGGGATATAGGTGAAGTATCAAGACTACGAGGCTGAATTTTCACCTTTCTCCTCCATTTTATAATAGCATTTTTGGGACATGTTGAAATGAAAGAGTTATTTGGAAGAAAAAAAAAGAAGTAAAAGTGTTAGGGAAGCCCCTGTATTTAGGGGTGGATTATATTTCGGTTGAAAAAAAAGAGCAAACTAATTTCTTTCTATTAAATGATTATGTAGAATGCTAATATAAATGATTAATTTCTAATTTGGTCCTTGAACTATAACTAAATATCATTTTGATTTTTTTAAATTGTTCATCACAATAATTCTAAAAATTTAAAATAAATATAACTTACTAAAAGTATTAAAATTATGTTAAAAATTCAACGAATTTAACTCTCAATGTTTAAAAAAAAATTCATTTTAATTCTAATTCTAAAAAATTTAATAAATTTGAGCTAACTCTAAAAATTTAAAATAATTATTTTTTAACCCTTTATAATGCTCAAGAACTCTAAAATGTTAAAATAAAACACAAAAAAATTAGGGTAAACTAGATCAATTGTTCTTAAACTTTATTTGAAATTACGTTTTGATCACTCAACTTTCAAAGATTACATAATAGTCACTAATATTATCGAATTATTATATTTTAATCACTTATTTGTTAACTATCATTAAGCAGATGATGTGACATGATAATTTAAATGGTTAATTATTAATTTAACCCCTTAAGCTATAACTAAAATTTGACTTTGATACTTTTAAAAAATTTGTAACCATAATTTAAAAAAAAATCTAAAATTTACAGTAACAATATTTTAAAAAAATATCTGCTATCGATTTTTTTATTTTCTTTTCTTAAGAAACCAAGGCAGATTTCATTAAAACAAAATCAAACCCAAATTTATTAAAATCAAAACTTACATTCAAATAAGTTCTTTTTGGTGAATCATGGTGTTTTTATTTTTATATTTTGTAACAATTAACTCTCTCTAAATAATGGGGAAATATTTTCCATTTTCAATAAAATTCTCGATTTAATAAGAACTATCTAATGCAATGAGACATTAGCCTTCCTGGTTGAAGACTCTAATGCAATTCTAAAAGCACCCATTTCAATATAAAATCATGGTTTTATTATTGTTAAAATACAATTAAATCAAAGAAACAACACATTTACAATAAACAAAATCTTTTGATTTTATATCTCTGTTTGACGATGAAAAAAAATGAAGAAAAAGAGCTCTTTTCGCTGCTTCTCTACCTTTAGAGACGTGTTGATGGATTTGAGGTTTTATTTTAAATTAAAATTACATTTTTTATCTTTTAAAATATTATTTTTTAAAATTTCAAAACACATATAGTCATTGTTTAGGACTCAAAAATTTATATTAAAAATTCAAAACCCAAAAATTGTTAAATTCGATAACTTAAAGATTAAAGCTTCTCAGGTTTTATTTGCTAATGGTAGTTAAAAAATGATAAATGTTGAATTAGGATTTAGGGAAGATAATGCTAATGTTTAAGTGAATTTGATAATGCTTAATTGATGTTTACACTATTATTTATTTTGGATTTAGGAAAGATAATGTTAACATTTAATTGAATTTGTAATGCTTAATTTTGGATGCCATGTCAGCAAAATAAACCGATGTTAATTTTTTCATCTATTTTAATAAACAAATCAAGTTGAACGACTAGAAGAGACAAAAAATTTAAATGAAGGATTGAAATAATTTTTTCTATGAAGTTGGATAGATAAATAAATCATTATGCTTATATATATAAATGAGGCTGTAATTTGAAGAAGTAAGCATGTGTTGAGAGCCAAAACTTCAAGTACTAACTAGCAAGGCTTTGTTTGTGAAGTTATAATTGATGGAAGTGGAAATTTGAAGAAATATTTGAACAATATTGTTGAACTAAGTACTTGGAAGTAACCCAAATGTTTGCAGATTGACATTGTCCAAACCTGAGGTAAGATTATGGTTGGCCCAACACACATATGGATATGTTGAATCTTGAGATCTACTTCATCATCTCATTCTTAGGACATGGACTCAAATCCATGTTTTAACAAAACCATTCTCACATAAAAGTAGATAAATAAACACTACTTATTTCTCATACTCTGTTTCCAAAGTAAAGAAATAATACATTAACCCCAACTTGTAATTAGTCCGTCATCAATTAGAAATTTGTTATATGAGTATTTATACATGGCCTTTTATTTTTAATAATTGAAACTCATTAAGCCTTTAACCATATTAGATCACTTTTAATTTTGGGTCAACTTTTTATGATAGTAAATAATATGTAATTACTCTTATATATATATATATATATGTGATGTCCAAATTATCTAACCATCTCTCACTTAGGCACCAGACACTAATTATCTTATAATCACATGTCATAATATAATCTTATTAACTCAAAAATTTATTATTGTAACCAAAAGATATTATGAACAAAACAAAAAGATATGAATCAAGTATGAATATGTAGTATGGAAATTGTATACAGTGTCATCTAACCATATCTATTTTCAATTGATTCTCTTTAAGCTTTAGTGAAATCAAATCTTATCAAACTCAGAGTGTGAATAAACCTAATAAACTCTATTTCTACAGAAAATAATCTTAAAATATCCAGAAACTAAAATAATTGATAAGCATTTAAATTTTGAATTAAACTTTTCAAAATCGTTTTTTGACAAACACTTTTTTACAACACTTATTAAAAATATTTTTTAACAGCTATACTAAACCTAATATATAATATGAATATGATCGCAAAAAATTAAATAAGATATTAGACAAAAATAAGAGGCACGTTTTCCGTTTAAAACAAATCATCCCATCATTGGTCATAATTGAACAGCGCCGCCAACGTTGGAACTACGTAAAGAAAGATAAAGAAACCGAAAAGAAAAACTAATTATTTGATTCTACGAGAAGGCAACAAACGGTGGTGATTCACTCCACCTTTCCACTCCAATGACCCCAGAAAAGCTCATAATTTTATCTATTAGTTGAGGGTGAAGATCATTGGTTTGATTGATATGGACAATGGCTTCGTAATGAAATGTTGTCTATGAAAATGTAATGTAATATGCAAGTAAAAAACCCAATCTAAAACAGATGAAAGACTACCTATCTCAGTATTCAACTGTATCTTGATATTCTCTCCTATTGCTATTCTTGATACGCAACCTGCAGGATGAAGTGGGTTAAAAATGGTGAACATGCAGGCAGGCCGCAACTTAGATAAACTTCAACATGAGATGGCATTAGAACCATAGCTAATTGCCTTGAGATTTGAATCAGACATATTGGTCATCCACTTCTGCGGACCATTTGATTCCCCCGGTATATTATATGCATAAGATGGCCATCGAACATCAATGCCACATGAGCTTGTGATGCCCATTCTAATCACCTTTTGTGTTCTCTCAAGAACAATGAGGCTAGAAAAAGTGGAAAAACTGTTGCCTACAAATATATCAGCTCTTGAGCACACCTCATAGTCGATTGCTGACTGAATCAGATATGGATGCTTCTTGTAAATTCCATCTACCCCTAATTTCTTCTTCTCCAAAGGAACCAACCCTCTTTTCCAACCATCCAGTATTGAAGAATCATTGAGGAGGCTATCGGCAACCGCGAGATAAACAATGGCCGTAGTAGATTCTAAGCCCACAATGTTCCCCACTCGTTCCATAATCTCTTGCTTGCTACTACAAATTTGGGTTATCCTTGATCGTTGCTCCAACTTCTTACAATGGATCATCCAGTCTATTTCTACCCTCATATGGATGGCTACATAAGGAGCATCTGCTGCTTCGAAATTGGTTTTGCTCCTAAGCTTTCTTCCGATCCGCCTAATCTTGGACACAACTTTATCTGCTTCTTTAGCAATCTCATCAACCAACACAAGACACTCAAAGACCCTTGCATAGTCCTTAACGGGCCAATGATCATGCCAAAGAAACGGATTCTTTCCAGCTATACTAATCACTTGGTACTCATCAATAGGACCTCGGCTGCTTTGCTTCAGCTGCTCCAGGTCTCTCTCAGCTGTCCACTTTCTTCCACTTCCCTTTCGGAGATCGTATTTTCCTGTTTGATTCCCAAGGTCTGAGTAACGACCCAACCGTACAAACCGGTTACAAAGTGTATTAAACCTTTCATATTGGAAGATTTGATCAAAGGAAATAGGGTGCAAGAGGTCAATTTCCTTGTAGAAAAGTGAAGCACTTAAGCTAGGCATCAAAAGAGTTCGGTTCAGCATTCTAGCTGTTAGACAAGCTCTTGCAAATGCTATCTTCTGATTGTTTAGTCCCCACACAAATTGAGGAACTTCCAAGAACTTATCTCCACGAATCCCCTCATGAGATTCCAACTGTAAAGAGGGGCTTAGAATCAAGCGTAGGTTATCCAATTTGACCACACCATAGCCAGAAAATGAATGAAGAAAGATAGCTCTGAAAAACAGAGCAATAGTGACCAAAGCAAGGCAACATTTGCATGTTAAAGGAGTGAAAAAGGAGCCGAATAACCTGGAAAGCTTACAGGTAGAGGACAAGTCCATCTATAATTCACAAACTTTTACACTCTTCTCATAACCAACCTCATTGAATGGGAGAATTTGACAACGGGTTTAGCACATACCGAGTCTTATAATCACTACAACCTTGGAATTACAGGCATCTAGAGTTGAGAAGACTTCAAAAAGGTCACTTGGATATCACAATCTGCATAATTCACAAAAGAAATTATCATCAGAATCCATTTAAGCATGACGAAATAAGAGATTGGATGGTGATGATGAATGCCAAAAGAAAACCCTGTCTTACCATATTTTTCAAAAAAAAAAAATGGAGAGACGGAAGAAGATGATGAAACTGGCTAAAAAATTTACCTTGCTGGGGAATCTGCAAGTAGAGACAAAAGGAACTTGAATTTCGTGCAAGACCCAGGATTGAAAAAGACAAGAAAATTTAAACAAAGAACGAGAAAGTGATGATCATGCATGGGAAAGAAATACAGAAAAGGCTGAATTCACATGAACCAAAATCAAGCCAATCCATGGCCATCAACATCATATGACAACCAAGAATGCATCAAGACATGATTAAAGACAACATGTCTATTTTCTTTTTAAAATAGATTCAAAAGATTAAAAAGAATGAATTGAGGACAATAAACAAGAATAAATGTTGGAAAATAGGATGGGCATCTAGTGGTATAGTTGTGGGAAAATTGCCAACAGAACGGAAGTGCAAAGGAGTCAGAAGAGACCAGTTTTTGCAGGCTAAGGAATTAATATGATCATTGATAAACGCCCTTTAACTGTCTCATTAGGTCAAATCCAGAACAAGGATTCACTAAGATCATCCTTATCTATTAATCAATTTAATTGAGAAATTATTTGTTTTATAAAATAATTTTATATTTAGCCACAAATATTAAAATTATATATAAACTTTAATTTTATACATAAATTTTTATTTTGTGTATGAATATACATATACTTATTCATTTCTTTAGATATGTATAATTGAATCAAAATTTAAATTTCATAAATATATATGAATCACAATTCAAATTTTTTATATATAATTACAATAAATTAAAATTTTTATATCAAATTACACATTTGATCAAAATTCATTGCATGAATTTAATATTTATCGCGTATATTTCTAATTTAAACTAAAGCCTCCTTTGTATTTTAAACCAATTTTTATAAATATATTTATTACATAATTTTTTACTCACATCATGCCATATCTAATCTCTTTTAATATTTAACATAATATATTATTTATAGAAGTTATCTCTACTTAATTTAAAAAATATATATTTACTACGCATTATTCTTTTCTTACGCAATTAATTTTATTTTTCAAAATATATTTTTAGTGAATGTACAAAATGCTTTATTGTATTCAGGACCGTAGTTAGGGGTTGTCAGAGGTCACGCCTCTTAAAATGAAAATTTTTTCATTTAAGCCTATTAAATTTTTTAACCTTTTAAGTTAGTAAAGGTAAAATTACATTTTGTCTCCTAAAAAATATAAAAATTTGATTTAATCTTTTAAAAATTATAAAGATATAGATTATTAAAATGATAAAATTATACTTTTTACAATCTTAAAAATTACAATTTAATTTTGACACTCTAAAAAATATTTTCGACTTCGACCTTGATCGTGTTGATCCTAAAAGTCTAATCACTCTAACCCACTCGAGGAATTAAAAGTAAATAACGTATTAAATAACAATAATATATCTATAAAATTTTATAAATAATCTATCTATTTATAGTATAAAAATTTATAAGATTTTTTTATTTATAAGATTTAGCACATTTATAAATAAAAATTTTATTGAAATATTTGATTAAACAAGTTTACTTGATAAAAGATTTAAGGATAAATCTTATAATTATATATGAACTTTTGTTTAATGTGTAATTTTATATATGAATTTTGATTTTGTGCAATTTCATACATAAAATTTTGATTTGTTTTAATTCTTATAAATTATTAATATAATTATTGATATAGTTTATATATTTCATACACATATAATTGTATTTAATCCAATATAAAACTAAATGGATGTATTTATTTTTTTAAATATGTATTATTAAATCAAAATTAAAATTTCATGTATAAATTTGAACCAAAATCAAAGTTTCATATACATAATTACATCAAATTAAATTCATGTATCGAATTCTACATTAAATCAACATTCATGAATAATTTTGAGATTTATTCCAAAAATTTATCATATTTATAAATAAAAATTTTATTTTTTCAAAAGACTTTTGTTATAATAAATTTATAATAAATAAAAATATTATATTTTGTAGAGAATTACTTCATATTTAAATTATTATCTTTTCATTAACCAAATATATATAACACTTTAGTTTTAAATAGAAAAAAATAATGGGTTTAAAGAATCTTTAGAACGGATTAAAATATAATTTATTGTTAATTATATTATTACATTGGAAAATAGAATAATATTCTATTATAACTATTAAAATTTGAATATTAAAAAATATTTTTATTAAAGATAAATTTATATTACTTAACAACATTAAATTATACTTTCATATTATTTAAGATTGTCCATTTTTTCTTATAAAAATAATACTTTTACTGGCATTTTAATAAGATAAACATAAGACTTTTCAATACATTATCATTTTTAAGTAATTTCATTCAAATAAAAACTAAAAATGTTAGAATTTAATTTTTATTTTTCATTCTAACTTTTATAGTTTGAATTTTTATTTTTGTATTTTTTTAATTATTAAAATAATTTTATATTTAATTAAGTTAAAAAAGTATAATAATATTATTTTACATGTAATTAATGAATAACAATCATGTAAAATCACCTTCAAAGTATATAACATTAAAAACTATTTTTTTAACATTAATTTTATCATAAATTCTTATCATTTCTGTTCTTTTTGTTACAAAGTGAGGAACATAAGTAACAAGCTGAAACAATTGCTAAGTAACACTTCTCCAAGCACTGCAAAACACAGAACAAAAACATTAGACACAAAGATTGTTTATGTAATTTGATTTTCTTGTGTCTACGGAGCCTAGCTCGGTAGGAAATATTCACTATTTTTAAACACTTACAACAAGTAAATCTAAACCTATCACATCCCTAATGACAATTTCCTCACTTAATTGGCACTTTTGAAGACTAGAACTCTCACCAGTAACTTCACCCATGAGAACTTAGTTTGTAAAGTCACAAGACAAAGGTTTTATAATCAAATGCACTTGAACAAATTATGTTCCTCACTTGAATAGATTAAGTGTTCTCAATACTCAGTACATCACCAATACAAGTCTCTTAGTTATATAGAGTTTTTCAAGACTTGCTAACATAATCAATGTCTATCACAATCCCTATTAAACAACAATTAAACTAGTTGAAATAATAACAAACAAGGGAAACAAGGATTGTTGGCAGAATTAAGACTTCAATATTCCAATCGGATCCAACTTTCTCACTCCAAGTGATTAGATAGGCTCGATCGATCCGATAATATTTTTCCAAGTTATATGATATTTATTGATGAACTAGATACTATCCATGATTTCAACTCAACTCAAAAACCCGGTTCAATAAATTGTCGATCACATAAATAAGAAAAGTTGTTTGTATGTTGTAGTGAGTAAAAAAGTACAATTTCGTATTTCTGAAACACCAAGTTAATATATATTATAGTTTCAAAAGGTTACATAAGTGAATTTAATAGAAAAATTTTAATCGAGATAACAATTGAACTTAATTTCTAAATCCAAAAAATAGAGAGATTAAATTCCTAAAATAAAAATAAAAGTAGGGATTAAATTCCTGAATACATAAATAATCTGATTGACAGTTGGGACGTGGAGCAGCTGCCTTTGTAAATTCTCGTGAATTCCTACTTAGATGTTGAAATGGTTAAAACCTAACAGCTTTATGACTGAAAAATTAAATTAGAGAAAAAAAAATCATACGCATTTATACTCTTATTTAAACAGAATGACAATTTTTAAAAAAAAAAGGTCATATTTTTTAAAGTAATTAGTCTAATAATTTTTCTATAGAAATTAATAATGATTTTTTTAATAATTTCATTATAAATTTTAATTATAATTAATTTTTTAGCATAATGCTTAAAACTATTCATAGTTTTTTTCTAGCTATAAATATGAAGATAATGCGTTTTAGCGTACTCAAACTCATATCTTCCTGTATTGATAACAATGCTCATATCAATCGAGTGAAGATTTAATCGGTAATCAATTAATAATTTTTAAATGAAAAGAAAATGTGTGAAAATTACTTCACTGTTTTCAATTATTTTACACTAAGAACTCATCGCATTCTTGTGATCGAAAAACTAATCTATTATAAAAAATTAATTATATAATCAAATTGAAAATTAAAAAAATAAAAAGAAGTGTTTTTAACCGAATGCTTATAGTAGTTATTTATTGAATTTTAGGAGTGTTGGAAGTTATTTAATAATTGAATTTAAACGTGATTGATTGTATTTACATAAGGTGATATGTTTGTCTAACTATTATAACTGATGTCTCCCACTAAATTGGGAGTCATTGTAGGAGTCTAGTTTAAGGAGGAGATCAGTTCAATTCAATTTTTTTAACTGAACCGGAATATTCGATTTTTCATTTTCCGAATTGAAATCAAATCGGTGGATATAAGAAATCGATTATTACCGAACTGTACTAAATCGATTCGGTTTGAGTTTACATATCGTTTTTTGGTTTTATTTAGGTAAAATTATCTTTAAATTTGAACTTTTCAACTTTAATTATATAAAATTATCTTTGTTTTATGTTTCGACATTATTTGACAATTTTAAATTTTTTAATGTACATAAAATATCAATTAATATATTTATCTAAAAAATAAATTGCAAAATTTATAATTATAAATGTTATTAAAAATCTAATTAAACCTTGATTTAATCACTCTCAATCTTCACTGAACATAAATCAAATGTCAAATTATTTATATTTTTATAATTCTTAATGTGTAATGACAGCAAAAAAGCATCCAACTTGAAAATATTAATAATGATAACCAAAATTTTAGAAGTTTTAACAAAAATAATAATAGAAAAAAAAACACACAATACATAATAAGTAAAAAAGAGATGAACACTTGAATTCTTAAAAGTTTTAACAACAGAAATGCATTTGTGAGAAACTGACGCTGAAATTAGATTTAAGGTTTATTTTTTTGCTTAATTATAAAATATGTAAAATTATAATAAAAGCCATATTTAGAATTTATAAGTAATGAGTTTTGTTTTGAGTTTCAAATGGGTTTATGTATAGAGTTTATATGTTCAAAAAAATATTGGGTTTTTTAGGAAATTTTAAACTTTTTTTTTGACTTTTCAATGTTGAATGGAATTAATCGAAATGTGTTCAAAGACATCATCTAATCAAAACCAAAAAGAACTATAAAAAACCCAAAATAAATCGAATTGAATTGTCAGCTTGACTTGGTTTGATGTTTTGTTTTGCTTAGCCCTAGTCGAATTAGACTTTCCAATACTTAGCAAGAAGGATGAGAATTGAAATAAATCCACAGTAGTAGATTGGATTAGATATATTTTGAGTTCGTATATAACTAATTTATTTTATAAAGATATAACAAAAAAGTATATTATTTAAATTCTAAAAATTTTCAAAAGTTATGGCCAAAAAATAATTTATATGTTATAAAATTGTTATAAAGAGGGTTACAATATACTTATTTATAAAAATTGTGTTCAAAAAATATCAACATAACTTATTTATAAAAGTTATTACACAGTTTATAAAACATTTTATAAAAGTTATATATATCATAAATTTTATATTACTTATTACCTTATTTTATTATAAAAAAGTTATAACCTAACATAATTTTTTTACACCAAATAAGGTTTATATAAGTTTTTATAATCCAAGCTATAGACGGTTTACACTATGAATCCAAATATTTTGCAGTAGATGTTATTGTGCAAATACAAAAAGGTTTTTTTACACCATATCGTTGGATTTGGGAGAATAGAACCAGATACAAGCACCACAAAAACTTGTGAACTCTTTAAGTTGAGACATTTTAAGCTTTAAAATATAGTTGAGAGGACATTTGCTGTTATAAAAAAAATTTGAATATTAACAACGTTACCTCAATATAGCATAAAAAAAGGTTGGATCGTATTAATATATTGCATATTTCATTACTTCGTTCATAGGTAAAATAGGGATAATCAACGAGTGGCTCTAGTGGTTAAGAGGATATTGTTTATCCTAGGAGACTCGGGTTCGAGCACATGTGTGTGCAAGATGTGTGTGAGTTATCAAAGGGTTAAGAAAGTATGAACAGATACTACCATGAAACAACTCAAAACGGAGGAGGCACACTAACTTACTTGTTGCAGTACAACTGAATACTTATGTATACAAGTATGTGAAGACCCAAAAATCACCTCGAGAATTCACCTAAATAGACCCCTAACACTATCAAATCAAAACAAAGACTTGTAAGACCTAAAAACCAAGTTCAAAACACATACACTTGGTTTAAATACAACTTCAATAAGGCCATCTATCCAAAATCAACAAAATGGACTCCATCAACTATTTAAAACTTAGGTAAAGACACCTCTATTATTCGAGATAAGCATAACAAACTTTGGTGGTGCTGAGCTGTAAAACTTTGGTGTTAGTATAATTTAAATTTATTGTTGGATCTATTGCTCTAAGTGTATTATATTAATTTGTAAATTTGTAATTTTTTCGAATAGATTGGTTAATAAAATATTTCATGGATTACATTAATATATTTTGTATCATGTTCTGATGTGGTTTTTAAATGCAAAGCAAAATAAAAGCAGATATTAACTCATTGGTTAATTAATGTTTAAACTCGAATATTAAGCTTAAAATTGAATATGATTTAGTTTGCAAAAAAAAAAATCGAATTAAAAGCCTGAAACTCGTAATTTCCTTAATAATCCCGTTTAGAAATTATGTTCACGCAATCTTCACTAAAATGGTCATAACTTGAATTCACGAACTTGAAATCGAGTGATCCAAAAATATCTAGATTCCATCCAAAATGTCATCGCAACTCAACCGATTTTCTAAACTTAAAAATTGACAACTTCGATGAATGGTATTTAATAAATTTTATTTCATCCGTGCATGTATCAGTGAGTGTCATAGGGAAGAGTGGAAGAGATACCTGCTGGAGGCTGGGGTTGGTTGTGTGCCATGTTGCTTGCCAAGGTTGAGAGGTGGTTGTTGAGTGATTTATAGAGTCTGATGTATTTGTAGTTGGGTTGAAGGGAGTTATAGGTTTTGATTTGTGACATCTTCAAGGACTACAGTAGAAGAATGAGTCATGGTTCGGTCAACGCTCATTGCACCGATTGTTGATATGATTATTCAACAATGAGGGAATAAAGACGAGAAAGTGGTGGTAATTGGAGGGTCGATTCACTTATGACAAATGGAGAGCTGAAGATTGAAGGAGGAGGATAGGAGAAGGAATAAGGAATGAGCTAATTGGGGAATACTTAGGTTTGCTTAGTGAGGAAGAAGGATCCTTTGCTTTCATGCTCCAAGGTATATATATACACGAAAGGTTCCCCTTGCTTGGTAGTGCCATGTCACCGGCAAAACAGATGATAGGCTTGCTCGTGTGGTTGGCTATGTGATAGGTCGATTGCATGTCAATTGTCGTTATGCATGATATTACATGGTCTTGCTTTGACATTCTCCTTGCTTAGCCTATACGAGATTATTACGCTTTAGTGATCTCTTAATAGTCTCCCAAAAAAAAAAAAGGTTTGTAGCTAGCTTAAGCGAGATTTGCGGATGGTTGGTTGCGAGCGACTAGATGGAGGGTCATCGTAAAAGGTACAAGACAAAAGACCACTTGCAGGTCGCAACTAGTGAGGGGTCCCATCTAGGTTCTTGCCAAGTCGTCCATTGTTTTGCCACATGTCATTGTTGGAGTAAGGATATAACAATTAGGATGGTGTGAAAATATGGAAATAGGCTTTGTGGAGTACAGGTCCAGCAATGTCCTTTATATATAGGATTATGGTAAAAAGAAAAGATGCTTTGTGGTAAAGACAAGAACTAGCGATTAGTGAAGCATTGAAAAAGAGAGGGAAAGGACGTATAAAAGGACATTTTAGCTACTCCATAGCTTTAAGGAGCAGTGGGGTAAAAGGTTTTGAACTTGAAGACGAAGGGTGTCCCATGTGAATGTTGGTTCAATTATAGGATGGGTGTACACTTGTAGGGTATTCTTTGGATGAAAACTAACACATCCGAATCTCACTCTGCCGCATGTGCTTGGCGGTTTGGTTCAAAGTCTTTTGGTCTTTCTTTGTGTTTAGTGGAGTCAGTTACTCAGGTGCATGTCCTAAAAGCTGCAAAAGCTATAAATCCTTCATCCCAGAAAACACTTGGCCCACCATTCTAGGCGGGGTGGCCTGATTATATACCATATCATATGCCTCCAAAACTGGAGCTGAGGGACCCCTTTACCTTTGGCATCTCCTCTCCATCTGAATTTCGGAGTAATGGCCCCTCTTTTCAGTTTCCCCTTTTCTTCTTGGCAAAAGAACCTTTCCTCTATTACTCTGTCAGTGACCCCTAGATCCATTAGACATTAGCTACATGGCTCATAAATCTGATTGCTATCACTCCCCACCGGTCCCATTGTGATAGACTAGTTTTTGGTAGAACAAAACATCTTAGGATTTGGTTGGAAAAATGAGCAATTTACTAGTTCAATCCATTTCAAGAGAAAATATGAGCTAATTAGCTGGTTGAGTTAATTTGACTTATTAAGTTCGGTGTTTATGATAATTTATTTCATTTGAAATGGTTGATATAATTAAATGTAACTTACAAAAAAGTATGAAAATAATGTAGTAGACATGATTGTCACAATAATACATATTTTATAATATTCATGTTTAAGATTTTGGGACATATAATGATTGTGTTATTTCTAATTTTGCCTAGTTGACAAAGAAAAATACAAGATAAAACATTGATACACGAATTTTCAAATCTAAAGAATGCGTTGCTTCAAGGGAGACACAAGGCAAGTTAGTATATTGTTTTCAGTAATGTCGTGTGCTGACAACTTACAGGTCTTGAGCATTCCCATGTTCTTTGATGAAGCTAACCATCTTTGAGCAAATCTTTACTTCGTGGATAATTTTTAACGTAAAAGCTGGTCTAGACAACTAGGTGACTACAATTGGTGGAACATAAAGTTTAATTCGGAGATACAGACATGAAATTTTGCAACATGCATTTTCTTCTGAAGGAAATGACAGCAGCAGATTCATCCTTGGTGTACAACAAGATCATGGTGTTCGAGTTAATTCTTGTTCACAGCGAGGAACGGAGTTTTGGATACGACATGAAAGCAAGTATGCCTACTAGCGAGGACATGGAATTCAGTGCTACCTTTAACACTTCTTCTGAACAACCTGGTTTAGTCATTATCTTCACCTGCAACATACCAAGCTCTAGGTTAACCTCAGGGTTAGACTTATTTAAAAGTTGTATAAGGTTTTTAATTTACACAATTTGATTCACGAGAAACAAAACTAGATATGCCCCAATATTAAAAATATACGTACATAATGCCCATCCTGTGAAAACCAGATCATTGCAGTCAAATTTTGATATAAAAAATGGACTATGATAGATACAAGAAATTAAGCCTTCTCAATGAACAGAAATGTACCTGTTGAGTTCAAAGAGCAAGAATCAGCAAGGGTGTGAACCCAGTAACTTAAAACTTTATAGTAAACATACTTCCAAGCTGAAAATGTTCATATCTGAACTAAAGAAGGAAGTAATCTAATCAACGTGGATACTGCTACGCTGATCTTCTTTCTGCCCATCAATAAAAGGAATTCATGTTTGCTAGCCACACAATTACGAACAAGACACAATCCAAGAACTAACAGAATTTCACATACCAAAACTTTTAAAAGATGAAAAAGAGAAGGTTTAAGTGGGAATAAGTATATATACCATTTGAAGGTAATCCTGAAATTCCTTTATCTTTCGAATGTGATCTTCATCCTCTCTGTGCGTATCCGTAAGCTCCATACTGGAATCTGGTTCTTCCAACAATGTGGTCCCTGCTTCTCGATAGAGCTCATCCATTACATTGTTTATGTTATCTGATTCTTCTGTCTGCTCCCAAGATAGACAATTGTCATAGGCATCAGTATATTGGATTATCTTATGGATTGTCTCAAAAGACAGAGAGCTATTGCCACCAAACTTCATATGCTTGTTATTGACTAGGAATAAGAAGAAATGAAAAACAAATGAATAAAAACTGAAGAAACAAGGAAAGAAGATTTTGAACAAGTTATGCAAGAGTAAGACCATACTCCATAGTCTCAAACAAAGGGCTCAGTGACAGGGATGTTTATGCCTATCTCAAGCAAATTTGACTTTGTTTTGCTTGATAAACACAGAAGAACGTTTTCGTGTTTTTTAAAGCTTAGCAAGTAGTGTAGCTGAAGGATTTTATCACACAACAATGGAATCTGTCTGTTATTGTGTAGCCCGAGGATTATGTACCAGAGATGGCTATTCAAATCTCCCATATCACAAAAAATTCCTCCAACCATGCTAAAACTCTCCTCAACATCTAGAACATCAATTGTATGCAGAGTAATATACAATTGAACTAGTAAATTTTTACAAGTCACCATGAAATCCTCAGATTCTAGCATAAAATTAAGTTTTTTTTAATCATACTCAAGAAAGACTAACTTGGTATCAGAACAAATAATTCAAATACCTTGACTACAAAAAAAATAAACTAACATGATTTATAATCCAGCCAGATAAAGTAGGAAAATGAATTGGGGTTCTTTCTTCTTTGCGGCATTCTGCCAAACAGATGGGGAGTAAGTTTTCAGATAAATATTACCAGTTAAAATTGAAAAAAAATTTAAGCCAAATGAAAACGTACCAGCTTAATAGAAGAACCAAGCGTTTCAAGCGAATCCATTTCCGTCTAAAAAATTTTTGTTTGAATTGAACAATCCTACTTGCTTTTCATATTTTTATCAGCCTATCTCCATGAAACATGCGCAAGTTACAAGTTTACCCCTAATTGAAAATGGTTTAACATGGGCTAGGCCCATGAAAATTGCAATTCGAGAGTCGGAAATTGTATTCGTCTTCCTTTTTCCCTTCGCTCCAGCCTATTGATCCGATTTATATTGACTTAAAAAGTAAAAATGTATTGAATTTAGTGGTAAATATATTATATTTTAAAAAAAATGAAATTTGAATACTAAAAATAATATTATTGAGAGGAACAACTTTAAGTATAAATCATGAAAAATATCAAAAAAATATACAATATACAATTATTATATTTATATTATAATATTGTTTGTATAATATATATTTTTATACTATAACATATTAATTCATATTTTATATATTAAAATTTTAGCAAAACCCAGTTATACGAATATCTTATTAATCATGTTATAAAATTACATTATGAAGTTTATATACACATCATTAATCATAAATAATATATAATATAATTTTCGTTTAATCATACATTATTATAAGATGAATGATATAATATAACATAGTTATAGTATTTGGTAGATTGCAGTAAACTATAGTGATGTCATGATATAATTTTCATTAATTTATATTATAATCATACACATTCTCAAATTTTAGTAAGATATGTAGAATCAAGCCATCAATAGAGGTAGATACATCCTAGGATTTAGAAGCATTCTTGAAATGAAAATATTGTTAAACAATATATTTTTAAGCTTTTCAAAAAAATAATTGAGACAAAAAATGCTTTTATGTTTTGTAAAAAAACACTTTTTTAGCAAAAAAACAAAAGCAAAAAATTTTAACATTTGCTCAAAAGTGCTTTTTAACCCAAATATATTTATGAGAAGCAATATTAAACTAGTCCTAAGACATCAATAAGCGTAAGTTGAACCTGTTGAACTCGTCGATCCTTCAAACCTAGCTCTTTATCCAATAAGGATACTATGGTGGTGATCAGGATCAAACTCGACTTTGCATAGATGTTAACCCTAATATATAGCTTATCCACACTTACAAGTCTCGCCAATGTTTCTAGCTCACTTGTAAAGGTCTAATGCAATTACTATAACACCCTTTCTCATTTTAATGTATGGTACAAATAGAAAGTGTTATTAGAGCACTTTTAAATTTAAATTTAAATTTTCTTTTAACCCAAAATGATTTCAAATCACATTAATAAATGTGATTTGAAATCATTTTGGGTCATTGAATATATGATAGGACCCATTTAAATCGTAAACCAAGTGTTTGGGCTTATAAGCTTAAATTAGTAGGTTCAATTTGAAAAAAATAAGAGTTTTATTGTAATTTAAAATTTTTAAAAAAAAATTATAAAATCACTAATTCAAGTTTAAGATAATTGTAAGATTTTATAGAAAATTTAAAATAATTTTAAACCGTTTAAAGTGTCCGAGATCCAAAATGAACCTCTGAAAAATCAAAACAACTTAAAACAATGTAGTGGCATGAATCTGGAGCACTTGTTGTAGCACAAGTCCCCAATTGTGCTAATAGAAGTCCTTAGAACTGTAGTAGATTGCTCTCTATTGGACTTGCTGCAATAGCACTAGGCCCTTAGAGTTGAAAATCAACTTAAAAACTCTCTAAAACATCCCTAAACATTTCTTTAACATATTAATGAGTTTCAAATCATTATAAATCAATTTTTAAACTCATTTAAACTCAAAATGAAAAACATACATGCATCTTGAGATGGATAATGGAGTGAAATCGTCTTTAAGACAATTGAAAGGAATTCAAGTTACGAATGAAATTTACAAATATAATTCTAAACTAAATTTTTATGTACACACCGAAATTCTCATACCATAAAAAATATTATAAATATTTAACAACTTCTAATGAAGAGTGAAGTGAAGCTTCTAAGTTGAAATCAAAACTTCTTGACGAAAGTGGTACCCGCATATTTAAATAAATAACATGTAAGCTCGATGAGCTCAATAAGTATCAATGGATAAATCTTCTTATCTTATTTTGTTATTAATGTTGAGCCCTCTTAAGTATAGTTTATTACATGTGTACTCATATTAAATTTTAAATTTTTAAATGAATTTAGTTCATATATCAAAATCCTTAAGGGCACACCTTACCCCTTTATAACTTATTAGTCATTCACCTTTGTAATTCATGTTTGAGACTCTTATCAAGGGTATTGTTAAAGTTGTGTGATATGAATCTCGTCACTTGTTAAAGAAATAAAATAAAGAGATAAAATAGAAAGATTTGTGGGGGGCGAAGGATCAAGATTATAGCCTGTCACAAATCCTCGTTAAGCTCCAAATTGGATTGAGATTGCAACCTCATCTACCCATGGTACGGACCATGTCGCACAAGTTAAATCCGTATAGGACTATTCTTCTTCTTCTATTAGACATTGATTATAACAGAATTGTTTAACCCTTAAATTATGTGTAGTTGAAAATCGGACTGTGGACAATTTATGCCTGTACTACTAATATTTCTTTCACTTGACCCTAATTCTGCTCTTGTTTATTTTTTTGATCATTTCCAACTTTGCCTTTTACAAGAAAAAAAAAACACGTTTTAAAAAACAATTCGAGGACAACAAAGAAAAAAAAGCATTATTTCAATAAGAGAACTTGTTGGATATGTTCCACTCCTTGAACATGCAGAAAAAATAGAAAACGGAGGGTATATTAATCCATTTGGTTTAATCCTGGAACTTTCCTCTCGAAGTCAAAATGCAAACGCGTTAACTTTAGCTCCTGTCCTGGGGCTGCCTTGACGTTAAACGACCTATTAAGTGACCACTTTCCCTCATTCCATCTATAGGAACACTCACCACCAACCTAAACTTTCTAACCACGAAATTGAAATTTTCCTATCTCCTCATGCAATGAATATGGGTCACAAGTTGCTAAGAAAGATTTTGGAAATTTACCTTTTCCAATTTTCCGTCCGTTGACCTGTTGTAAGTGATCTTTGCTTCTGTCGTTGACTTTCTTCTGTATTTAATCGTGCGGATGACTTGGCTATAACGAATAGAAGGAAGTCTAAAAACCATGTTGGGTAGGAATCCTTCGGTCAGGTCATGTTTTCCGTCAGGATTCTCTAACTCAAGCCTTGATGACAATGGACAAGACTCGAGGAATAGCAGCTATGGTACATCACCTGCAACGCCGAGTTGGAGCCAGCCTAATTCCAGCAGCAGGGCCTGCCGCATTGACAACCATAAGCCATTGACCTGTGCACAGATGTCAACTTCAGATGCAGAACTTGTTATCAATAATCCCTCCAAACTCCCACTCCCGGAACATGCAAGTGCTCTACGGGTCTCATACCAGACTCATGCTACTAATCACCACCACAACGAGAAGGATGTTAATGTTAGTGCTGCAACACCAGTTCAAGTAGTTGACAAATTTATACCAGACCCTTCTCTTGCAATTCCGCGACCCCCTGTATTACCAAATGCGCTTCCGAGAGTCGGTAAGTAACAACTTTTCTGGACAGGCTTTTGTCTAAGGACAACTCGAAATTCTGACATTCAATCAATATAATGGGTGGCAGGGAGTAATAGGACTTCTACACGGCTTACCTTGTATGCACCTTTACATCAAGCCGCAATGAAAGGTGATTGGGGAAAAGCTAAAGAGTTCCTAAACATGCATCCAGGTGCTGCAAATGTCAGGATAACCAACCGATTGGAAACAGCTCTTCACATTGCTGTAAGGGCCGGACACATTGGATTTGTGGAGGAGGTAGTCAAGTTGATGAGCGTATCAGACTTGGAACGAAGGGACAAATCCAGTAACACTGCACTTTTTGTTGCCGCTGCTTCGGGTGTTACTAGGATTGCGGAGGTGATGGTCAAAAAGAACAAACTTTTGCCAGGGTTAAAGGGGAACAAGGGGGTGACACCACTCTGCATTGCTGCACAGAAAGGCCACCGAGATATGGTTTGGTATCTTTACAACGTGACTGCTGCTGAGTATCTTACCAAGGAGGATTATATCGGGTTGCTTATAGCAACCATCACTACTGATTTATTTGGTATGAACTATGAAGTGAATTCTATTAGATGTTTAGTAATGGTTAGATCCATTAAGTCCATACTATACGGTCCATTTATAAAATAGATGATCAAATTCTCCTTTTCTACTTAGACGTAGCTCTCTGCTTAATTCAGCACAATCCAGAATTGGCTATTCTGCGTGATTCAAATGGGGAGACGGCACTCCATGTTTTAGCTCGAAAGCCCATGGCATTTTCCAGCAAAAATGAGCTGGGAATCTGGGAAAAGTTTATCTACCCATGTAAGTTTTAGACTTTCCTTTTAATATCCTTTCATAATTCAATTAGCTGGATTTGGGAAGCACTGGAAATTGAATCAAATGCTTCAACTCGTTATATCTTGTGGTTGTAGTTATTTATATGCTCTTGCAGGGATCTATGTTAAACCAGTAATTAAATGTAGTTACCCCTCGAGCATGTCGAAGCACTGCCACTGCGATACAAATCAAGGTTTCTCTCTCATTTAACCTCATTAAGACTGGCTTTTCTGGGAGTAATAAAGTTTTATGGTATTCCAGGTTGATCAAAACTTTCAATTATAACAAGCAAGTTTATTTGGAATGTATGCAGTGTTCATTGGTTTAGCCGGAAGACTTTGGCATGCAATCCAGAAAACAAGTACGTGCTGAACTGCTGATATCAATTATCAAACTTAGATTTTTCTTCTGCATAGTTAAAAATCCAATATCTGATCTGTGTTTAACTCTAGTCCCAGGACATAAAGCAGTTTGCAGGAAAAAGTTACTGCATATGCAAGCCATTGTCCTTGTGAAGTTGTTATGGGATCAAATTTTATCATTGGAAGACGTGCAAATTACGGATATACTAAGAAGCCCTTCACAAGTGTTATTTGTTGCAGCAGAATTTGGAGTTGTTGACCTCATAACTGAACTCATTCAGTCTTATCCGGATCTGATATGGAGAGTCGACGAGCATGGCCGCAGCATTTTTCATATGGCGGTCATTCATCGCCAAGAAAAGATCTTTAGACTTATACATGATATAGGGGCACATAAGGATATGATTGCTGCTTACAGAGACAAAAACAATCATTGCATACTGCATTTGGCTGGAAAGATAGCACCTCCAAATAGACTTAATATTGTATCTGGTGCAGCTCTTCAAATGCAAAGAGAACTGCTGTGGTTTAAGGCAAGTCTGGAATATTTTCTCGCTTGTTCACTATTTGACATAATCAGAAGTTGTAATTTGAGTTGGTTTTTGTACATCACAGGAAGTAGAGAAGAATGTACAACCATTATACAAGGAAATGAGAGACAGTAATGGCAGAACGCCTCGAATGTTGTTCATGGAAGAGCATGCAAAATTGGTGAAGGAAGGAGAGAAGTGGATGAAGAACACTGCTTCGTCGTGCATGCTTGTTGGTACACTAATCACAACAGTGATGTTTGCAGCAATCTTTACAGTACCAGGCGGCAATGACAATGAGAAAGGAACTCCCATATTTTTAGAAGCTACATCTTTCGTGATTTTTGCTGTATCAGATGCATTGGCATTGTTCTCTTCAGTCACCTCTATATTAATGTTCTTATCGATCCTCACTTCGCGTTACGCAGAAGAAGATTTCTTGAGGTTACTCCCGCAAAGATTGATTGTTGGTCTTGCTACCCTTTTTTTGTCCATAGCAGCAATGCTTGTCGCATTTGGTGCAACCTTTTGCATTGTGCTTAGCCAAAGACTGGCATGGATAGCTGCCCCAGTGGCCTTCATTGCTTGTATTCCAGTTACTTTATTTGCCTTCTTACAGTTCTCACTCCTCCTTGATATAATCCAATCTTCCTATGGTGCTGGCATCTTTGCCTGAATTTGTTTATTTATTTCTCACTTTGTAAATATAAGACAAGTGGAAAGGAAAATAGCTTGCCAAAAATATTAAATTGTATATTTTTACGATAATAAAAATGTGATTTTATCATTTTAATATTTATATATTTATAATTTTTTAAAAATTAAATTAAAATTTTATTATTTTTAAGGGGTAAAGTATAAATTTACTTTTATTAATTTAAATTTTTATAAATTTTAAAAGAGATTTAAATGGAAATTTTTTTCATCCCCAGCTACATCCCTGAGGTATGTGTAACACCCAAACATCTCATTATAATATTAGTTATCTCATTATAATATTAGTATTTGGCAAATTTTCTCAAAAGAGTAAAAGTTTAACAATTGAATAATGATAGATTCCAAAAGAAAGTATCAATGGTGAAATTTTAATAAAAATTAAATAAATTGTTTAACTTTGATTTAGTTTTATTTTGGAACTAAAAAATTAAATCTTAATAATTTAAATAATCTTAGAAAAAAACATAAATAACTTGAAATTGTATTACCTAAACTCAATTAACATGAGTGTCAAATCTAAATATTAAACATAAAATAACTCAAATTCAACATAATTTGAACTTTAAATGATAAAAAAAATTAAATATTAAATTACTCAATTTAAATTGACCCAATTCAAAATTATCTTGATCTTATTAGTTGATAAGTCTATACAAATATCATTTAAATCATAAGGTGCAAAGTATGCTCTAGGTTCGAGTCCGTTAGTCGCATTTGTTGTTTAGACTTTATTTTATTATTATAATTCACCAAAAAAAAAGTGTTATTTTATATAAATTTTTTCTGAATATCTTTCATGTTGGTTTTATAATTTATATTCGGAGTTAATGATTATTTTTCTTAATAATATCGTTTCAAAAGTAAAATGATAAGAATGAAAAAAAATATGTATATATATTAGAAAATATAATAATTTTCATTGGAAAAGGGAAAAATTACTGCCCATTCACATGGTAAGGGTATGTGCTTTTTCTGGGATATTTTCATATTAAGTCCTCCACAGTTTGCCACTTATATAATTTAGTCCCTAATTTGTTTTAACTACTTCAATTCAGCCCTAATTCAATTCAAATTGCATTTATTTATTTATTTCATTGATCTAGTTTATGATTAATTTAAATGTTTATATTTATTTTATGTGATTTGTGAATTGTTATAGATATTATTGACGTGATCGTGATAGGTATTTCCGTATTTGAATGATGTTTGATTTATATTGGGTAAACGACACCATCAATCCATAAACTTTGTTCAAAATTATGTTTTCGTCACCCAGCTTTTAAAAGTTACGTAATAGTCACTGATGATATCGAATTATTTCACTCGTTCATTAACTTCCGTTAAGGGGATGATGTGGAAAGTTAATTCGAAAGGTTAATAGCTAATTTGGCCCCTAAAATACTGAAGTGTCATTTTGATACTTTTAATATTTTTCTTAACAATAATTCTATTTTTTTAAAATGAAATTATAAAAAAATTGAAATTTATGAAAAATTATGTACAAGCTCAATTTCGTCCAGGCTTTTACAAAACCCAATTTTATTTTATTTTATTATTTTATAAATAAAATTGGGTTTTTAAAGGCTCGGATGAAATTGGGTTTGTACAGGGTGAATTTTTTTTGAATATACTGGTATGATTACATAGTAGTATTTGTTTATACTTTCTCAACCCTTTGATAACGCATACACACCTTGCACACAAAAGTACTCAAACCCGAATCTCTTAGGATGAATATCATCTTTTTTTTCACTGGAACTACTTATTGGGTTCTGAAGTTGAATTTTTTAGATTGCCATAAATTTGAAATGGATTATGACTTTTACTAGAATTCTCTTATTTGTTAATGCTAAGTGGGATGAGTAAGGGTAAATTATACAAATGGTCACTCAATTGTGCTTGTGTTTTTGTTTAGCTTACTCAACTTTAAAAACTTTTAATTTAGGCACTAATGTTTGAATTTGTTCCTGTTTCAATCATTCATCCTTAAATTGATAACGGAAAACCTTTTTTTAACTTGTATAATAATACATTTAGTCCTTAGTACTTATATATTCTATCAATTTGATCCTAATTTTAAATAATTCAATAAATTTAACCCTTTATATTTGCAAGTTGTATATATTTGATTCTCAAACTTCCTAAGCTTGCAGATTTTAAAACAGAAGCGTTCTACATCTATAAATTTATAAAATTTAAAAAATAAAAAAACTTCTCTAATAAAACAATTGATTAGAATATAGTGCAACTTATATTTTAATTTAATATTATTGACTATAAAGATTGAAGATAACAAAAATAGATAGAATAATGATTAATTAATAAAGGGTAAAATTGTTTTTTTATTTAAAAAATATATCTTAGGTGCTAGTGAATTATTTTTATTTCTTAAGGTATTTACTTTCTAAAGCGAGCTCAATAATTAATTTTTCGTATTTTATAGGCCCATTAAGAGGGTGAATATTGATCATGAGTTTTAAAACTAATTTATATCCAAGACAAAGATCAAACCCTTAACCACTAGTTAATGTAGGAGAGACCCTTACCATCTCATCTAACTTCCATAATTGGTGCTAATGGATTTTTATCAAACCTTACGAGAGTGATTGGGTATTTGTAAAACAAAAAAGGATAATTTGATTTTTATTACTTTTTTCCTGAATATGTTTATTTATATTCGGTGATACATTATCGGTATATAATTTGATTCATTACTAATGAATCAAATGATGATGCATCAATCAAAATAAAGTTAAGCGATTGTAAGTTAATTTATTTTTGAAAATATTAAATGATGTATTATCATGTAATTTATTGATATTACATAAATTATATATACCATAAATACATCAAATTTATATATTATGCTTCATTTTTCTTTAAAGATTAAAACCAAAGACATTTTATAAGTTCATTAGACTCAAAATCAAGAATCTGTTGACTCAAAATATAAGTGTAAAACATAAACATATATCAAAGTTCTTTTATTGGAGAATTTTTTTTCTTTTTTGGGTTTTACAAATTTATAGATATGGAATGCCTCTATTTTAAAAATTAAAAGTTTTGGGTAAGAAGTTTGAGGATCAAATTGATAGAATTCATAATTTTGAAGGGTTAAATTTATTAAATTATTTAGAATTAGGATGAAATTGATAGAATATGTAAGTATAGAAGACTAAATATGTTATTATACCAGTTTAAAAAAAGCTGGCCTAAATTGAAGAAATTTAAAGTTGTGTGACCAAAATAGGAACATCAGCATAGTTAGGTAACCATTTATTAATTTACCCAAAAAAACAAATGGCACTTCCTTTTTGGGGAGCCTGATGGAGATTTCGAGATTTGAGAATTCATGATAACTTTGTAATAATATTTTCAATGTTAATCTTTAAATTTTTTATGTTTTTGATTAAATTTAAATTAAATAAATTATTAAAAATTCTTATTTCGAGAATGTATTGTTTAATAATGAATTTGTAATTTTTTATTTGGAATTTTTATAATATTCTATTATATTTATTAATTTTAATTATTTTATATTTTTATTTATTTTATTTTTTGAAATATTTTTAAAAAAATGTTAACAAAGTATCAAAACTGATATTTTAGCTATAGTTTAGGGATCAAACTAATTGTTAATTCTTTAAATTAAGATTTCACATAATTCTCATAATGAAAGTTAATGGACGAGTGATCAAAATGTAAAAACTTAAAAATATTAATAACTATTATGTAACTTTTAAATTCGGGTGACTGAAAAGTAATTTTAAACAAAGTTTAAGTACTGTTGGTGAATTTATCCATCTATGTTTTGTGTATATTCTGATTAGTGTTTTAATTTTAGCCTAAAAATATGTAAAAAGAACGTACTAATATGTTTGGTATAGTGTTAATTTTGATTATTGATGGTAGCATCAATATATGATTTATTAATCAAATTTATTTATATTATTAATATTTTTTTTGTTGAGTTGGTGTCACGAGTTAATCGAGTACCAACTCGGTTTGAAAATGACTAATATATTCTTTTATTAAATTACTATTATTATTTTGATTTTTTGATTTTTTTTATATTTTTATATAATTTTAAAATAAAAGAACTAAAATAAACATGTATAGAGATTGAATCCATATAATAATTCTTAAGTAAACTTTGAAAATGTAACTTTACATATAAAATGTCCCTCTCACTAAATTTCCGTATATAATGTCATTGATTGTTTTGGTGTCACAAGTTGATAAGAATAGAGTAATCCCTCTCAATCCTATTGATAGAGTATACAGACTCGTTCTTGACATTTTTGAGCCCTAGGCAAAATAATAAAATAGGGTTTTAGGTTCCTTAAAAGTTGAAAAAAAAATTTTAAGTCCCTTAAAAATTGTTAAAAAAAATTTTGGCCTTTAAAAGTTAAAATTTTTTCAGCCTCTTAAAAACGGAAAAATAATATTCTAAACCCCTTTTAATCTTGAACCCTGGACGACTGTACCTCTAAACGACCCCTAAAATCAGGCATGAGAGTACACATAATATTTATACAACAATAATTAAGTAAAAAATAGGAAAGATATATAATATATTCCTAAATAGGAAACATATATAATAAATTTCTAAATATATAGATATATAATATATTCTCCTAAATAGAAAAAAGGAGTTTTTTACAATAATAATATAAAAAAATTAAATACCAAAATAATACACTCTCCTCATTATTTATCAAAATGGTACATTTAGGATAATGGTGCCTCCTAAATAGACGACATCCCTTTAAAATTCTGACAATTTTTTTTATTTAATAAAATATTAAGGGACTTGATATGAATTTTTCCATTTTTTAGCTGAAAAAGTGTAAAAGGATGCCACCTAATAGTGTGGCGGCACCAAATTTTAAAATTTGGTTAATTTCCTTTTAAAGTCTTCTTATTTACTATTTTCTTTTATTTTTCTTCAATACAAAAAAATAGAAAGACCTATTACCAATTAGTCTAAAAAATTTCTATCAAAAAATATTTTTGTAAAAAATTCAATTCCAACCGGAAATGTGATTAATCCAAAAAATGCAAAAAATGTTAACATTTAAATTATTTAGGTATATATAATTACGTTGTATATAATATTAAAAAACTCTAAAATAATGTATCAAATAATTACTCGAAAATAATTCTCTTTTTTATTTTTTTTTACGAATCCATGCTATTTTTGACAAAGATAAATCTCTGACCAAAATAGGCCACAACGTAAGGCTATGTTTTTGTAGTTTGTACATTTAAATTATTACATTTATAATTTTATTAGCTATTATAATTGTATTTGAAAATAAATTAAAAGGTTATTTAAATTTACATTTAATTTATTATTAATTTGAAAATAAATTAAAAGGTTATTCATTTGAAAATAAATATGCATTTTCAAATTTGAGTTTTTTTTTTGAATTATTTCATGTTTAATCTCGATTTAATTCGATTTGGATTTTTTATATACAAGATAATTATATATACCTAAATAATTTAAATGTTAATATTTTTTGAATTTTTTGGATTAACCACATTTTCTATTGGAATTTAATTTTTTACAAAAATATTTTTTGATAGAATTTTTTTTGGACTAATTGATAATAAGTCTCTCTATTTTTTGTGTTGAAGGAGAATAAAAGAAAATAGTAAATAAGGAAGACTTAAAAGATAATTAACCAAATTTTAAAATTTGGTGCCGCCACACTGTCAGGAGGCACCTTTTGACAATTTTTTCAGCTGCCACTAAAAAATGAAAAAATTACATCTTAAGTCTCTCAATGTTTTATTAAATAAAAAAATTTGTTAAAATTTTAAAGTGGTGCCATCTATCTAAGAGGCATCACTTCTCCAAATGTACCATTTTGGTAAATATTGAGGAAAATGTATTATTTTGATATTTAATTTTTTATATTATTATTATAAAAAAAACCCTTAAAAAATCCTTAAAAATTAGAGTAATTTTTATTTTTGAAAAGTATAAGATGCATTTGTGGGTGATTTGTATACACGTGAAAATGAAAAGCGGTTGGATCGTATATTACCAAGGTAAAAAGGCATGAGATCCTCCGCCACTTCCTCATCCTTTCAACGAAACCTCCTCACCGTTCTCGAATCCATCGAAGTTTCTGGAATTTCTTTAGATTCCTATCCTAAGTTTCGCTCCTTCCGTCAATGTTTTTTTATTACTAATCAAATGATAAATTATGGACCCACGAAAACGCGTGGTTTAAGCTTCAGTAATAACAATAATCCAATCGTAAGGTTATTTCTGTAATTTCATAATCCAACCCTCTCCCCTTTTTATAGACCCACGATTCCGGCTTCCATTTCCCGTGTTCTCCGAAACTTTGAATTTAATTTTCTCTTTTGTTTGTTTGTATGATTTGTTGGTGCTTACTGACTGTGTAAAGACCGAGTTCCATTTTTGCCCTAGTTGTGCTCCCGAGTCCAATGGAGAGAGGTGGTGGTGGCTATAGAGAAAGAGGAAATGGCGGAAGAGGTCGTTACCATGGTGGTGGAAGAGGAAGAGGAAGAGGAAGAGCAAGAGGAAGAGGTAGAGATGACAGCGCTGATCATCAGGGTCCTTATCAGGCGGCCATAGGCCAAGGGCAAAGTGGGGCCAACTGGAACCCAACCAACTCTCAAGTGGGTCCTTATCAGGACGGCGATGCGAGGGGTGGTCAGTCTGGTGGTGGAAGAGGAAGAGCAAGAGCAAGAAGTAGAGATTACAGCGCTGATCATCAGGGTCCTTATCAGGCGGCCATAGGCCAAGAGCAAAGTGGGGCCAACTGGAACCCAACTAACTCTCAAGTGGGTCCTTATCGGGACGGCGATGAGAGGGGTGGTCAGGCTGGTGGTGGTCGTGGTAGAAGGGGAGGGTGGGTTCCTCGGCTTCAACCGGAGAGACCGAATTATAGTTATGAGGCGGAATCAGCCAGCGGCAGAGGCGGCGGAACTGGTCGTGGGCGAGGGAGGAGGCCTTTCTGGCATGTTGCTGCCCCAACACTGGAGCCTGAAGATAACAGACCTGCATTGCCTCCTAGTCCTCCTCCACAGTCTGTCCCAGGTATAGATCTTTTCATTTCATCTTAAATTTGGTACGACCTTAGGCATGAGTTGGTGTTGATGATGAAGTTAAATCTGGTATGGCTTTAGGCATGAGTTGTTAGTTTGCTTTTGATAATATTCCCTTTTTTTTTCGTCAGATTCTATTGTGATGAATGTTTCAGTGAAGTTGGCTTCTACATCATTATCTCCCGAGAATAAGGATAGACATAACCCAATTATGCGACCGGATAAAGGTGGAAGAACTGCTGTTGCAACTGTCAGGCTTAATGTTAATCATTTTCCGGTGAGGTTCAATCCGGAAAGTATCATAAGGCATTATGATGTTGATGTCAGGCAACTGGAGTCTCCTAGGAATGGCCGCCCTGCCAAACTAACTAAGCCATTATTGTCTAGAATCCGGAAAAAACTATTCACTGATGACCCTCAATTGCCATTGTTGATGACCGCATATGATGGTGAAAAGAATATATTTAGTGCTGTTCGATTACCTGAAGGAGAATTCAAGGTGGAATTGTCCGAGGTGGAAGATGTGAAGGCCGGTACATACATCTTTTCTATAAAGCTTGTGAATGAGCTCAAGCTTTGCAAGTTGCGGGATTACTTGTCTAGGAAGGCCTATTCAATACCTCGTGACATATTACAGGGGATGGATGTAGTTATGAAGGAGAATCCAGTCATGCATATGATTCCTGTTGGCCGGAGCTTCCATCCTTATGAATCTTGTCCAGAAGATGATCTTGGATATGGCTTAACAGCATCTAGAGGAATCCAATATAGTCTCAAGCCCACGTACCAGGGTTTAGCACTTTGCTTGGATTATTCAGTTTTAGCATTTCGCAAGAAAATGCCAGTTTTAGAATTTCTTGCTGTGCACATTCAAGGGTTTAATGTGAATAGTTTTCGAAGGTTTAGATATGAGGTTGAGCAAGCCTTGAGGAACCTCAAGGTTAATGTAACCCATCGACATACCAAACAGAAGTATGTTATAGTTGGGTTGACGCAAGATGACACTCGCAATGTTTCATTTTCAGATGCAAATGATCCACAAGAACGAGTTAGAATCGTTGATTATTTCAGGGAGAGATATGACAAGAATATTAGATACTTGGACATTCCTTGCCTAGATTTGAGCAAGAACAATCGGATGAACTATGTCCCAATGGAGTATTGTGTCATAGCTGAGGGGCAGATTTATCCAAAGGATAATTTGGATGGAAAAGCAGCTTTTTTGTTGAAGAAGATATCCCTGGCACCGCCACATGAAAGACAAAGCAAGATCTGTGATATGGTTCAATCCAAGGATGGACCATGTGGGTATGTATACAAAACAACTGAGCCTTTTATTTCTATGCATGCTTTCATGACTTGTCTGTTTTGTTGCTTGGTTTCCGACAAAGCATTTCCCCCTTTTTATTGCAATTATTAGTTTTTCAACATTAATTTTCTGCCTGCTTAGCACATTGAAAATTCTTGAACTTTAGAGCAGGGGGACACATTTACTCTCTTTCCTTTCTAAAAAAGTTTTTGGTCTTCATCCTGTAAATAAGTTGAGACAATTATATATCATTGTGTTGATGCAATTGTCTAATACGCTGTGAAGTCAATTTAGATAGCGTGTTTTCAGTTCTGAACTTCATGCCATGATGGTGAATACTATTAGGTGGCTACTGTTGAAATTTCCTTCTTGCATAAGTGCCTTGGTCGGTAAGTTTTGGTTATGCTCGTAAATAGGGTGCATTCTTGGCATGAATGATTAGAGTTTTCATCGCATTTTTGGGTGTTCTATATGATCCAAAACACTTTCCAATTCACTGAACAGTGTACACGTGCAAGTTTTTTCCCCTCATTTACCGTTATTGACGTAAGAAAGTTGGATGCATCATCCTATGCTAATACCTTAATACTCACTCACTGAAAAGGTAACCTTTAATATGAATTTGTTTTTGCATTGTTGAATTTTCTTGAAATCTTGACTAAGTCCAGTGTCACGAGTTAAGTAGTCATTTAATTTTACCAAAAACTCCTCTTTTAAAAAATTTCACTCAAATAATAGCATACATAAAGGATAATTATGTTCTTTAAATGTTTTTATATTATATTTTTATTAAAAAAAAAAAGCATCCACTCTTTCAAAACAGACTTCCCATTCCCACTCTCTTGAAAAACTAACACCCTCCTAAAAAAACTCTACTTTTAGAAATTACCATTGTCTTAAAAGATATTTTTTTCTTAAAAGATTAATTATGTATATTATCTATTTTTTTTTACTCGCATAATATGTGTTACATAATCTAGTATAATATTGTACTAATTTTTTTTTTCTGGCAGTGGAAACATTATCCAAAATTTTGGTATTGAAGTTGATACTAGGATGACACCAGTGGAAGGACGTGTGATTAGACCTCCAGTTTTGAAGTTGGGTGCTACTGCTGGCAAATTGTTGAAGATAACAGTTGACAAAAACAAATGCCATTGGAACCTGGTTGGAAAAGCTGTTGTGGTAGGCAAAGCAATTCAGCGCTGGGGTGTGATAGACTTTACCCAGGCTGAACGATACGATAAACTGAACTATGATTTATTCATTCCAAAGTTGAGGGATAGGTGCAAGAAGCTTGGGATGACAATGGAGGAACCCATCTTTTGTGAACTGGCTCGAATGGATACATTTTCTGATGGGAATAGACTTCTTCAACTGCTTGAAAAAGTACATGAATTTGGTAGGGGAAATTTACAGTTTCTACTTTGTGTAATGTCGTGGAAGCATGATGGCTACAAATATCTTAAGTGGATCTCTGAGACAAAAATTGGTTTGGTGACTCAGTGTTGCTTGTCCAGCCATGCAAACAAAGGGGCGGACCAATACCTTGCTAATCTTGCTCTGAAAATCAATGCTAAGCTTGGGGGCAGCAATGTGGAGCTGAATGACTGGCTTCCCCACTTCCATGGTGAAGGTCATGTTATGTTTATTGGAGCAGATGTTAATCATCCTGGGTCTCATAATAAGATTAGCCCGTCCATTGCTGCTGTAGTAGCAACAATGAACTGGCCTGAAGCTAATCGTTATGCAGCAAGGGTTCGACCCCAGGGCAATCGCAAAGAACAGATCCTAGAGTTTGGTGAAATGTGTTTGGAGCTTGTCGAATCTTATGCTCGTCTAAATAATGTTAAGCCAGAAAAAATTGTGCTCTTCCGTGATGGGGTTAGTGAAGGTCAGTTTGATATGGTTCTCAATGAAGAGTTAGTGGATCTCAAGAGTGCATTCCAGAGAATCAATTATTCTCCTACTATCACCCTTATTGTTGCTCAGAAGCGACACCAAACTCGTTTCTTTCCCGAGGGAAACAAGGATGGGGTTCCCGCTGGTAATATTTCACCTGGAACAGTTGTTGACACCAAAATTGTGCATCCTTTCGAATTTGACTTCTATCTGTGTAGTCACCATGGAAGCCTTGGTACTAGCAAGCCTACACACTACCATATCTTGTGGGATGAGCATGATTTCTCTTCTGATCAGTTGCAGAAGCTTATCTACGACATGTGCTTTACATTTGCACGGTGCACAAAACCAGTATCTCTGGTTCCGCCTGTTTACTATGCCGACCTTGTTGCATATAGGGGGCGGCTGTACTACCAGGCAATGATGGAAAGACAATCTCCCAATTCAACATCATCCTCATCTTCATCAATGACATTGTCATCATCAATGTCATCTGCAGCTTCATTCCATGACTGGTTTAAGCTGCATGCAAACCTGGAAAACATGATGTTTTTCGTTTGAAGCATGGCCAAATTCCGCAGGTTTACTCCTTTCCTAAGCATCTAGTGAAGGGGTTTGTGCGTGAATCTAATGGGTATGAAGGCTTCTAGCTTCTCCTCTTTTACATTGTTGGTTTATATAACAGTGAGTGGAGCGAACTGAATAGTCTTGTTTCCTTTATTCTGTCTTTTCTGGAATTCTGTTATGGATTTGGTTTATTTTGCATGCTGAATTAACTATCGTTCGTTCCCAACATATCACCACACTTAGAATCTGAATAACTTAAGTTGTATTAGTGTTTGTTTGCTTCATAGCCGGTTGAATTGGGGAAAAACACCATAAACGAAGGTTCATGTCTGAATGTACCCTGATGAATGAATGAATGATTTGTGCTACCGTTCATACCCATTGTTTCATGTCTGAATGTACCCTGATGAATGAATGAATGATTTGTGCTACCGTTCATACCCATTGTTTCTTTCGCCGCATTGCCATCAACCTTACACCAGTGTCATTTGAGTGTTGACTGTTCTGTTATGAACCCTAAATTTTTATTTGGGGCTATGGTTTTTCTTTGTTCATCATTGGTTTTCATTAAAATTTGTCCATGGGTAGTTTAATCAATTTTGATGATTGAATTTCTAACTTTTTCAAAAATAAAAACTAAATCTGTCAAATTATAGGGATTTCTATTGGTTAGTTTATATCATCTAACTTGAGTCTTTAGTGGAGTTTTTGAATTTATAAAATTGATTGAATATGGTCATAGTTAGTTTAGTTTAAAAATTATTTCTTCAGGTTGATTTTATTTGGATGTGATTTTTAAGATTATAAAAAAAAAAAAGAAGTTAATTATGTTAATTTCTTATTGGTGAAAATTGATTTATGCGTCTTCTAAACCTTATATATTATGTGATGGTTATTTTTTTATAATTTGTATTTTTCGTTTCCTTTTTATAATATGAAGTTTTATTATTCTTGTATTTTGATTCTATGTTTGCCGTTCTTCATGGTAACATTTAGATTAAGAAATAATCTGTAGGAGGGAGTGTTTGCTTACCCTTACCCATCTAGTTGAATAATTACCGAGGATGATTTAAGATATGGACCAGTGGAGGTTGATTCATTCCTATTAGACACACGCCAATGTAAGATTTTCTGCCTCTAACTTATGAATAATCCAATTAAATGAGTTAATCACATTCACTAAACATAAACTTCCTCACTACCATCTCTTTTGCATTGTAGGCTCTGCTATTAAATTAGATTAATTTTAGGCTATTATAATGGGAGAACAAAAACAAAGTTGTCATCTAATTCGCTCGCTTTCGGGATATATTTGTACCCTTCACTTTAAAATTCTCAAGAATCATGCTCGATACCCTTCACTTCTATGTGTTGAAGGTAGTGAATGGTTGGAAACTTTAGGTCCTGAATCTATAAATACCAGGGATGAATTTGTCAGAAAATATTTACCCTTTTTATTTAAAAAAGCTCAATGAAGCCATTGAGAAACTCAAATTTTATATACTCATGTGGCGGAAGGCACCATCAATGAGACGGAATTGGAAGACTTCAAGGAAATAGTTAAACGGTTAGAAAAAAAAAAACCATCCAAACAATGTGCCTAAAGGAGTCATGTGATCTCGCTTGAATGCATTAGAACGGCAAGATGTGCAAGTATGGAAAACTTGAGCAAGCAATATCCCATTTTATACCAAGAGATAAAGACCCTCTGAATCAATTCTAGAAGCAGTAAGCAGATTAAATTCAAATGAAAAGTTGATTGTTGTCTACCATGTTTTTTATTGTTGATGATGTCGGAGGTGAGCAGAATTAGGCTACCCATTCATTGGTTTAGGCCTTGTACCAAGATTCCCAACTTGAAAAATGTGAATTTGAACAAACCCAATATGCGCACTACAGGTGAGGTCGCCCTTTGAGAATAGAAAAGTTGACGATGATAGAGAATGCTTGGAAACATTGCTGAGAAAAGTCCGAACAACTTTAGGGTAGATGACCTCAAGCGAGGCATAAATATTGACGAACTACTATCATGTGAGGATGCACGGCCATGTGGTGGTAAGGGTGAGTTAGAGTGTATTATGTTAGGGGGAATCAAGAACCTGAAGATTTCTTTTTGTGTAGCAAACATGAACGGAACCGTAATACTGGTGCCGATGAAAGATGTTTCAGTGAGCCTTGATGTATCTAATAAAGGTGCTCGCATTGTTATTGTTGTTGGTGCAGGCAGTACGAGGGCTCGCAATAGTGAAATCGTAGTTGAAAATGGTGAGATTATTTTTTTATTATAATGACGAGCAACACAAGTAGTTTAAAGAAGTGGTAATGGACTTCTCTTTCAAGGATTTGAACCAGATTCGAATTTTGGAGTTAATATTGTTGAAGGGTTTTATCTGAATATTACCTTTGACTGGAATAAGATTATACTCAGACAGTAAAACGGATGGTAAGCTTTAAAGAGTGTTTAAAAATACAACCTCTGATGCTTTCATAGCTCACAATATTTTACAGGTGTTTTATTCAGCAAAGCCCAACTATACTCAACCTAGAAAATCATCAACAAGTTCATCAATTATTCTATGCAAAAAGCCACCTTAATTAAAATACTTCCATAGTTCATTAATATTATGTCCTATTTACAGGGGCGAAGCCACCTTAAAGCCTAAGAGAGATATGGACCCCAAGTTTAATTTTTTTTTTTCAATTTAATATTTTGTAAATTTACATTATGGTTCTCCCAAAAATATAAGTAGCCCCCTCAAGGTTTAAGATTTTTGTAATTTTTCTTTTTGTATATAGATTATAGTCCTCATAAAAAGGTAAATTTTTAATTTAGGCCCTTTATAATTTATAAAATTTTAAATTAGTAATGGTAAAATTACACTACAACCCCCTCAAAAATGATAAAAATTTTTAAAAGTAATAAAGATATTTAACCCTTTAAAAATAATAAAGATATAAACTATTAAAATGATAAAATTATATTTGTACTATCATAAAAATATTCAATTTAATTCCGGCCCCCTCAAAAAAAATTTTCTAACTCCGTCACTGCCTATATATAATACCTACTCTACTCTCTGATTAATGCTTGTTGATGCAGAAAATGGGTTAGGACGAATCTTGAACAGCATTTTATTTCTATAATGTTTTGGTACAAGAACTAACAAGGCATGCGAACACGTTATTCTTTCTGTTTTGTCTTTTCTTTTTTCCTTCTTTAATCTCTTACCCTTATTAGATCAATATTCTATTATTGCAAGTTGCTCCACCTTGTCTCTGCCTATATCAGGTTTTAAACTTTGAGAGCCTTGCTGATTTTTTGTTTTCTTCTTCAGAGACCGATTATCCAAGAAACCTCAGCAGCATATCCATATCCAGAGAAACAAAAAAAACTATCCTTTTAAAGCTTTGATGCCATACTTGGCTGTAAGAATCTCATTAGAAAGTTGAATAAATTAAAGAACAAGTGAAATCAGTTAAGATACTTGCAATATTCTTAAAAAGTCTTTCACAGGAAACGCAGGGCCATAAATTGCTTTTAGATTTTAACATCTGACAGCAAAGTAACTTGTTATAATAATCTAGCAAGTACATTTCATGAGTTGTAGTCCTAACTCCTAAGTGGTCTGATATTGTACTCCAACATCATCTACTGCTAAATTTAGAGATATAACTTTGCTAAATGAAGTAAAAAGCATGAGACAGGTATATGTTTGAGTGACGGTTGGCCGCCAGTTTGTGCGTTAATATTATATAGGTTCTGGAGTTAATGGATCTTCGCGTCATATCCATGTCGTCTTGTGCAGAAAAGAAGGATTAATGTTGTTATTAATTTAAAGATTAAAGCTCCCAAAGCCGCATTTAAGTGGCATGAAGGCCACTATCTCCTTTGATTCTGTTAGTCCAAGCCTAAACTCAATGGCAATGCAGCCTTGATTTCAGCTTGTCTTCATTCTGGTTATAAAAATTAACAATCTCTCCTAACTTGAAAGTTCTCAGAAACAATGAAATTTTCTGAATGTAACTGTAAATTATAACCATTAAACTACAGCAGTACACATGCAACAAGAAGCAAAGAAAATCCCTTTTTCTCAGAATGATTTAACTGATATGGAACTGTTTTCTTCTAAAGAGCAGTTGTTTGAATGTGATACGTGCTCGCCACTATAATCACTGGTACGTTTGATGGCATTATAATATTCCATTCCATGGGAAGCTCCTGCTTCACATGAGACTGCAACATGGCTTCCTCTTTGTTTTGCTTGAATCAGATAAACAAAAAATCTTGGATACCGTATATAAAAACATATTATAATATTCAGCATGCGCACTTCAACTTTCAAGGGGGATTTTATTAGCGGAGTTACCCTGTAATTATCCATTCAGAGAGCGCCGCTTGCCTTCCATTTCTACTTCGAAACAAATATCCATGCAAAATAAATAAATCAATACCCTCTTTTTGTTTTCATGGGGATGGTGGTGGGGATGAATGTGGACCACGCGCACTCCACGTTCACAATGACAATACGACTCACATTGTTACATTCATGCAACATCTGTTCATACGTACCCTAGTTTCAGCGCCTATAAATAAAGCAAGGTTTTCCATCTATAACTGCCTACTTTGAGAATACAAAATAGATAGACATTGTCCAATGGCGACATCTTACTCCACCACCACCACCATTCTTTTGCTCCTAGTCATTGCTTTTTTCAGTTTCAATCAAACCCAAGCTGGGAACATAAACCCTAATTCAGTTGTTCTTGGTCTAACACGCTCTAGCACTACCTTTACTATACCTAAACCCTTCAAATACCCAGCAAGAGACTTTCACAAGTTTCAGATATGATTGAGCCATTGAGGGCTGTAAGAGATGGATATTTGCTTACTTTAAATATAGGAACACCAGGACAAGTCATTCAAGTTTACATGGATACTGGGAGTGACCTGACTTGGGTTCCTTGCGGTAATCTATCGTTTGATTGTTTGGATTGTGATGACTATAGGAACGATAAGTTAATAGGTACTTTCTCCCCTTCACATTCTTCTTCCTCTTTTAGGGACACCTGTAGTAGCTCTTTTTGTATTGACATACATAGCTCTGATAACTCTTTTGATACATGCATTGAGGCTGGATGTTCATTAAGCACCCTTCTCAAAGCCACCTGCTCTAGGCCTTGTCCTTCCTTTGCCTATTCCTATGGTGAAGGAGGGCTAGTCGCGGGAACCCTAACCAGGGATAACCTTAGGGTTCATGGTAGTAGCCCTTATATCACTAAGGACGTTCCCAGGTTTTCCTTTGGTTGTGTGGGCTCTACTTATAGAGAGCCTATTGGCATTGCAGGGTTTGGTAGGGGTGTACTTTCCCTACCTTCACAGTTAGGGTTCCTCCAGAAAGGCTTTTCTCATTGCTTCTTAGCCTTCAAGTATGCCAACAATCCAAATATTTCAAGCCCATTATTCATGGGAGATACTGCTACATCTTCCAGTGACGATATGCAGTTCACCCCGATGTTGAAGAGTCCCATGTTCCCCAACTACTACTACATTGGTTTAGAGGCCATAACTGTAGGCAATGTTAAGTCGGCTGAAGTTCCTTTAAACTTGAGAGAGTTTGATTCACAAGGTAATGGGGGAATGTTGATTGATTCAGGAACCACTTACACTCACCTCCCAGAGCCATTCTATTCTCAACTTCTCTCAATGCTCCAACCAATGATAGCATATCCTCGAGCCACCGATGTAGAGAGGCGAACCGGATTTGATCTCTGTTATGAAGTTCCATGTCCAGATAACCGATTCACAAATGATCCTTTCCCTTCAATCACTTTCCATTTCATGAACAATGTCAGTCTCGTTTTGCCCCAAGCTAATTACTTCTATGCCATGAGTGCTCCAACTAACTCAACTGGGGTCAAATGCCTATTGTTCCAAAGCATGGATGATAGTAGCTACGGACCAGCGGGTGTATTCGGGAACTTCCAACAGCAAGATGTGAAAGTCGTTTATGATTTGGAGAAAGAGAGAATTGGATTTCAACCAATGGACTGTGCAGCAGCTGCAATCTCTCAGGGACTACATAAGAACTAACTTCAATGCTAGTTATTGCTGTTTCGGCCAATGCTGCATCTCTTGGCCCACAAAATAATGAACCATGACAGTTTCTAAATTTGAATTATGTATTTTTCTTTTTCTAATGAAGTTAGTTTGTACTCATTAAGTTAATGTGCAAACTAGATTTTGTTGCTTTAAGGTTTTGAATTCGGGTTTATTAAGAAAAACAGCTGGTTCTATTCTCATCGCTTAGCTACAAAGAAAGAAATATGGTGAACCAACCTTATTATAACTATATTATCAGTCAGGGCCCAAAAAGCATAAATTTTGGCATAACTGGGGTTTCTTTTCCTAGTAAATTTCTATGCTTCTGACGATGATGTTTGTGTCATGGATTTTCGCTTTGCAATTCGTGAGGCTTTAAGTATCTTTTTTTTTTTTTCACAAAACATCTAAATCAGCTTAACTCGCAACAGTCGAGAATTTAAACAGAATTCTTTCAAAGCACCAACACAAAGGAGAAGCAACTTAAGAATGAATAAAGTCATAGAAAAACAAAAAGCACAAGAGAAAAAATTTGAGTGAATGTTCTCGATTTACAATGAGGGGATAGGTTTCTCTTTATAGCTGAATCTTTTCAAAATCAACTTTATAAATTAAAATACATTAATGGTTAAGATTAAAAGTTATCTATAAATCAAATCTTTAATATTACAGAATCATATATTTTGAGATTATATATCATATCTAAAATTGCATACTTTCGAAGATTACGTTTCATATTTGTCATGCTTTGTAAATGGATTTTTTCAATTGGGCCAGTTGACCTCCTTTGAACATGATAAATCACTTAAGTGTACCCATGACATAAGCATTTTGTTATGATGCAATCGGTTATTGGTTCATTTTCAAAGGAATCTTAATTCATCATCTGCTCAAGTTTGATTATTGTCTTACTCGATGATTCAAGTCCAAGCATAAAATTTACACATTGCCAACTCCATGGAAAATAGGAATACTTTTTTTATTAGATTAATTTCGACTTTTAATAGGACCATCAAATAGTTTATTAAGTTTAACTGATAACATTTAAATATGACATACTTTTGGATATTAATTATATATATTTTAAAAGTATGATCCTATTAATTTAGACTATTTATTATCTTTTTATTTTGTAGGGACTCAAGTGGTAACAGAAGATAAATTTGAGACCAAAGGCATGATTTTGAAGAGAAAGAGAAGTTGTGTGAATGTGGAATACTTAAAGAGAGAGTTTATAGGACAAAAAAACTTGATTTTATTTTATTTTATTTTATTTTACAATATATATTTATTAAGATTTAAGATATTATTTATTATTTAATTTTATATTTATTTATGTTTATCCTTTTGTATTTATCTTTTAGAGTTTTAATTGTACCCAATTAGGGGAATTAAATGTTAGATATAATTCTAACTATCTTTTAGAATTTAGATTGGATTCAACTAGGAATATTATGTACTATAAATAGGGGGTGGAGTAATTAAATTATTCTTTCCCAAAATCATAAGTAACTAAAAACCTTTCTAGCTGAAGATTATCAAATATTTCTCCAAAATTCATAAGGCTTAGAATCCGTGCTTAATTTTTCTCACTCGGGTATACATCAATTCTCTGTATTACGGGATCGACACTTCCGTCCAAAATCCTTACAAAAGTAATCTTTTCATCTTGTGTAAAGATGACCGCTTTGTGTGTTTTGAGAAGGTTTGCATAGTCGGTTCACTAACTTACTGTGTCAGAGGTTGCCGAGTCAAAGAGGCAAAATGGTGTGACATTCGTTGTCGAAACCACCTCGAAAACAGAGTTTCTAAAAATATTTAAAGTTTTTGGAAAAATAGGAGTCGCCACCAATCTTTTATTTGGGTGTGGTTGGATAACCACAAAGCGTTTAAAAACGTTTTAAAACAGTTGGTCTTCGAAATCCAGAAAAACAGGTCCGGGAGTTGGTTACGCATGAGGAAGGATTAGCACCCTCATACGCCCAAAATTGATACCACATTGATTATTTTTGGGTCTTGTTTGTAAACTTTGAAAGTTCAAATAAAATTTAAAATACGATCCTCGAATGCATGAGCTATGTAACACCCCTATACTCGATTTATACGTATAAACCCAATATAGAAGCATTACATTACAGTACGGTACAGAAAGTTGAGTAACAGGAAATTTTCTTTAAAAACCGATGTCTTTTAAGACCATTCGAATCAAAATATCGTATACTAATAATTTCATTTCATAATTCATAACATTCGAGATAACATTTTTCCCACTCATTAGGGACTCATACAAGTACTATTGTACATGTCATTTCCTTTAAAACAAATACCTATATTTGGAGTTCTCCAAAGGATGATGTGATGTGATGTGATGAGAGGTCCCTGACTCAACTTTACTCTTTGTAACTTTGTACCTACACGTTAAAATAAATGCGTTAAGCCGGTGAAGGCTTAGTAAGTACTACAAGTGTCATTAACCATTCATCTTTTAATTACTCATTTCAAACTTACTCATGTAAAATACATAGCTTTTATGTATATAACATTTAACTTACATTAGTGTTATGAATTCACATATTCTTCCTCATTTTACATTTTAGCCATTCTAATCTCTTAGTTTACTTAGTTTTATCATTCTTTGATTTCTTATACATATATTACACTTACGTTTCATGTGATTATCATTTCATTTACTTCGATTTCATAATTTGCACAGTCTTTCTTTTTCACATTATTTACCCTATTAACAAGACTCGGACATTGGCGGATACACGGATCCAACCAAACACTCCAGAATGGCACCCAGTGCCTCATCGGATAGTTCGAAACAATAAAGTGACACCCAGTATCTCATCGGTCTAGCCGAAGTAAAGTGGTACCCAGTACCTCATCGAATCTATTCAAAGTAAAATAATGACACCTAGTGTCTCATTGACTCAAGGTCGAAGTATCCCTAAACTCTTCCAATCCTATGGCATGCCAACTATATTCGATTCAGCCCGACTAGTTAATAGAGATTTTCAATTTACAATTCATATCACTTTCAATTTCACTTTCACTTTCACTTTCACTTTCAATTTTGATCACAAATCATTCAAATTCAATTCAAATATACATATTCATGTATTTCTCACCTTTGTTTCCTTAAATAAATCCACAATTTCACCAATTAATCACACAATCAATCTTTATAATTAACCACATAATATTTCACACATATATTTTTCTCACATATTCATCATCACATACCTCTTACTCTTATTTTCATATTTATTTTTAAAACTATACGTTTGAGTCATAGTCACTAAATTATTTATATCTTGAGCTACATAATTCAAAATTAATATCCTCTTGATGTTCTTCAAACTAGACTCAAATATATTTTTACCATAAAAATTCCAGAATTTTTAATTTAGCCAATTTGTACAGTAAATTCTTTCAATTTACCCCTTCTCTGCTACCCGACAGCTTCGACCTTTCTTTACTAAAAAATATTTATCTTTTACTAAAGAGATCCAATAATGTTCTCGTCTATTTCTTTTAAAAAAAGACTCATTAAGGATTCAACCATATAAATTTCAGTCTCTAATAATTTTTCTACATTTTTCTATGATTTTTCAAAATTAGAACAGGGGAACTCGAATCCATTCTGCCATTGTTACACTAAAACTAATATATCTCAGAATTTAAAATTCCTTTTCTTTCACTGTTTCTTCCATATGAAACTACATTCAATAAGCTTTAATAACATATTTAATTCAACTCTTAACTATTTTTATACAATTTTTGGTGAATTTTTAAAGTTAGTCCTCTGTTCTGTCCAAACTGTTTAAATGAGATTAATTCCTTTCTCATGCTTCTTTATACTAAATTTCATTCAATCACACATAATTATCATACTTATAATTAAACATCTTATTTTCATCATGATTAATCATATATATTAAAATTATAAACACTTTAACTTAATTAATTCTAAACCTTTTAATACTTGTAGTACTTACAACTTTTGTAGATAATCCCTTTTTCACTCCTTGGCTTTCTCCTTTCCTTTTTCTTTCAATTTGGTCCTTCTCCTTCTTTTCTTTCTCTTCAATTTCATACAAAACACATATATTCATATTAAAATCCTTCTAACATGTCATAATCTATGTTTCTAAACCAAAAACTAACATGTATTTAAAGAGGAGTTTAACTTTCTTACCTTAATCACTTGTATTCAACACTAATGTCCATTTTCCTTCTCCTCCAAGACAAGTATGGATACATTTCTCTTAACAATTGGATAGCTACTACACTTCTCTATTAATTTTATTCACTAATCTTCAAGAAATTTGGAAGAAACTAGCTTAATTAGTTTGTATTTAGTGAAAAAGGACTAATTTGTAAGAAAAACAAAAGTTGAAATGGTGACTAACGTGAAGCACCATGGCTGATGGCTTTTATAGCCTTTTCATCATTTTTTTCTTCATTTCTCTAGATTTTTCTATCAATTTCTCTTTATAAAAATATCTTTCTTTAATAATGGTAAAATTGCACTTTTAGTCCTTGGGCCTTCCAACTTTACACTTTGGCCCAAAACATTGCCTCCAAAAATATCTTCCACCAAATTACTTTTTTGCCCCTCCTCAATCAATCTAATTCCCATGATGACTCAAAATTCAATTTGGATAATTCGCTATTTAGTCTCCCATATTTTCTCTCCTTTACTATTTAATCCTTAAATTTTTCTAACCTTCATCACTTCAACTAAACATTTCCAATTCTCAATTCTATTTTATCACTGTTCCAAACCCGGTTCAAGCACGCGGATGTTACAAGCTATTTTTAGAGAAAACAATTTTGTTTGGAATTTTCGCCATTTCAAAGCGATCCGGGAAGAAAGTTGCGTCCAGTGAGTTAGGACACAATATTTCGAGATCCAGAAATAACAAGCTTTCCTTTTGTAAAACGTTTTAAATTTTGAAGAATGATATTTAATTATCTTGATTTGAAGAAAGATTGCACCTAGTGAGTTAAGGTGCACCTTTTCATAACCGAAGATAAAGAAATATTGCCTCGATTAAGGGTATTCGATTATTTCAGTTTAAAGAAAAATTGCAACTAGTAAGTTAAGGCGCAAAATTTTAAAACTCGAAATAAAAGAATATTACCTCGATTTTAAAATTTTTTATGACAAACAATTTTGAAAACGTTTATGCGAGTTTAATGAGCAATTATTGACGGATATAAAATAACACGAAGTAAAATAACTAAGCAAATAAAACAATAATCAAAAAGCGAAACGATCACGATATACGAGTGCATAATGCTTAAAGTTAAATGCAAATATTAATAAGGAAAAAAATGATGCAATCGGGACTGAAAACGGGACTTTTTGGATACTCGGGGGCAAAATGGTAATTTTGGACTCTCAGGGGCAAAAATGATAATTTTGGAAAGGTTTGTAGTTAAAAATGATATTTTAGATGTTCGTGGGTTAAACGGTAATTTTTGGAAGAATCGGGATCAAAAAAGAGACTTTTTGGATGCTCGAGGGTAAAATGGTAATTTTGGACTCTCGAGGGTAAAATGGTAATTTTGGCAAAATTTGGGGTTAAAAATGAAATTTTAGATACTTGAGGGTAAAACGGTAATTTTTAGATAAATCGGGATCAAAAACGGGATTTTTGGACATTTGGAGGTAAAATGGTCATTTCGAGAGTTTCGGGGTAAAAATGGAATTTTTGAAAGTTTGAGGGCAAAAATGTAATTTTTGGAAGTTTTTGGGGTCAAAAATGGAATTTTTGGAAGTTTTGGGGGAAAATGGAATTTTTGGATGTTTCGGGGTCATAAAATGTAATTTTGGAGAAGTTCAAGGGGTTAAAATATAATTTTTGGATAATTTAAGGACCTTCAAGGTAATAAAACCAAAAAATGGGTGACACGTGGCAGCCCTACAGGCATCCAAAAGTCAAAGGACTAATTTGTAAATCTTTAAAAATTCCTAGGCCAATTTTGTAATTAAACAAAAGTTGATATAAGGATTAAATTAAAACAAATTAAAAATATGAGGGACCAATTGCATAAATAAGCCAAAATTATGACACGTGGTGGCCTCTGGTGCTTTCAAAAGCTTAAATGATTAAATTAAAAAGAAATGAAAATTACTGGGCCAATTTATGAATAATTTAAAGTACAAAAGGACTTGATTGAAAATTTGAAAAAAAACGGAAGGACCAAAGTAGTAAATATCCTAAAAGTTGAAAACACGCGGATCCTAGGCCTGGGTCGGGTCGGGTCGGACGGTCCATGGGTAAGGGAGTAAAACGGCGTCGTTTTGGGGCCGAAACCTAGCCCCCAAAATGGCACCGTTTTGTGGGCCTATAAATAACATATTTTAGATTTTTTTTTCATTTTAAAACTCTTTCTAAAAAAAAACTTGAAATGCTCTCAAAGGCCTCTCCTTCCCCCTTTGGCCGGCCACCGGTCGTCGGTGCCTAGCTGGCACGTTAGGCACCACGTGCGCGTCGTACGGCCACCCCCCGTCATCACCATCCACCGTCGGTGGTCCTCCGAGCTATCTTCCGTCCACGCGCCGTCGGGAAAGGTACAAAACCTCCCCTTTCTTTCTCTTTTCCCTTCTTAAAAAAGTTTTAAAACCCTCTTTTAAAAGCTGATTTGCTTTCTCTCTTTTTTATCTCTTTTTCATTTATTTAAAAACCCTTTGATTTATTCTTAAATCTGTTTGTTATTTCCTTTGCTTATTTTCGAAATTTGAAAGTTTGGGAGTAGCCTGTTAAAAGTCCAAATCGAGATTTCTTATTTTCCTTGTTTCAAAACTGCTCTTTGGGATTTGTTTTTTTGTTTGGAAAACTATTATGATTCATTTGTGATCTGAAACCTGTCGCTCCGTTTTGCAAATTCAAAGATCGGCGTTCGGAGGATGGGATCGTGGGAGCGGCTTGAGAGGACGACAACGATGGTGGTTTCGGTGACGGCAACGGTAACCAAAGGGACGCGTCCTTTCCCCTTCATTTTCCTCTTTTTATTTTTATTATTATTATTATTATTATTATTAAATCAATTAATGCACACATATTTTTTTTAAAAAACGTAAAGTGGTAATAAATAATAATAGAGGGGCATTCAATGCATTTTGCAGTGATATATCAAAAAATAAAAGGGCTTTGGAAACTTGAATTTCACAGTAATAAATGAAAACACTGCAGTAATACCTGAGTAGTTTAGTGTCTGAACTTTGAATCTGCTTCTTGTTGCTTTATGCCTTCTTCCTTTCGCATTCAATTACGAAAATTCTAGTAATTACAAGAGTGAACTTGTATGTATTCAACACTCAAAATCTATTTCTCTGTATTAATTCTTTTGTGTTCAATAAAAATTGTCCCCCCCCCCCTCTTTTACAAATTGTTTGCCCTCTGGGTTTATAGCCAGTATTACAATGATTATAAATTGTCTGTTTGCCATTAAAACTTGTCTTTTCCTTCTTGCAGGTTCTGCAATGGTGGCCATGGTAGATGCAAGTTGGAGCTGGTGGTGACGTGGCGTGTCCTGATAGGCTGGAATGAAGGCAACAACAGCAAGTGGGAGCTGATTCTGGCCCAAGTTTGATCACATAGCATTTTGGGCTATTTGTATAGGGTTTAAGTTTGGGCCCATTTTGGCTTGTAAGCTTTGGATATTCAATTTGGGCATGTAATTGGACATTCTTATTATTTAATTTAAAAATAAATTTAATTTTAAGATAAATCCAAACTCAAAATGAATTTGAATTTAAAATAAACTCAAATTTATTTAAAAATTAAAATTTTGGATCCAATTAAGTGTTGGGCCCGGTCAAAATTGGGTTTCAACATTCGTCGTTGGGAAAAGGTGATTTAATGTAAGACGGTTCCATTTGAGAGATGGTTGGCTAGAGTCAAGTTGCTCTAAAAACATATATTCAAAGCTGGTGGTTGTAGGTGTCCTCTTTCACTAAAACTGGCTTATTCGGGCACGAGAAGAATCATCTAAAATCTATAATTGAATCAAGGAAGAATCAAGATAACCGGAGGTTGGATCTCTAAATATTGATAAAACTCTTCTTCTTTCAACTTGCTTATTTTATGCAATTTATTTTTATTTCGGCATCTCTATTTTCTATTTCTTTTAAATTCTGTTTTTTAAATTTTTAATTTTGTTTCTTTTATTTTTTCTCAGATTGCGCCGCTTTTTTTGGGCACGATTTTATTCACGATCTCGACAGACAAAACTTTTTACGACTCTTCAGTCCTTGAGGATTAGATTCTACTTCTCTTTACTGCTATTTTTATTTATTTTCGAAATATATTATATTTAGTATTTTCGATGACACATCATTAACAATCTTCGATAATATTTGGGGGATATGATACAACACAACATATTTAACAAATAATTTTCATTTTCATTATATTTATGTTTACGAGGAAAGAAAAAAAAAACATAAAATAGAAGACATGATGACACACATGTAATACATAGATTGTGAGAAATAACTAAAATAAAATAGGCATAATTTAAAAAAAGCCCTCAAACATTGAGGGCTTTTGAATATATGCTCCTAACCTTATTTTTTCTGATATTGACTCTCAGCGTAACGGAATTTTGTATAACGGATCATGTTCAAATAGTAACCGTTAACTGACCATTTGTCAACAACCGATCAACAAATCTTGTACATATGACGTTTCATGTGTTCGGCTGACGTGGAATCCATTTAAATAAAAATACTGATGTGGCAAAAAAATAAAATTAATAAATATAAAACTAAAACAAAATCCTAAATCCTCAAATTATTTCATAACCTCCCAAACATATATTTTTTCCCAATTCTAAAATCCCCAGATGGAAGAATCTATATTTATGGGAATGAGCGAGTTGGAATAAAATTTGAAGATTATAAAACAATGCCAAATCGGGAGTATATTTGGCAACAGCTTTCAGTTACCATTGAAGCATTGATGAACCTTGGGCGTTCTTTGATATTTGCAGCAGCTGGTAAAGGCCAAAAGTTCAGTACACCCATTGAAGAAGAAGAAACAGTTGGATTCTGCTGGGATTTGATCATTGCCATTTCTTTAGCCAACCTTCACAGATTCCCAGTTTTTTGGCCTTCTTACAATGATTATTTACTTGCAGTTGCTCAATTCCCTTTATTTTTCCCCGCCCCATTTGCAGAAAAAGGCATTATTGGCCTTTTCAAAGTCTGCCTCAAGCTTCTAGCTTCATACCAAGCCGATAAAACACTCGAGGAACTCATTTTTAAGTCCATAAATTTGATGTGGAAATTAGATAAAGAAATCCTCGACACATGTTGTGAGTACATAATACAGTCAGTGAGCAAAATTCTGACAGAATACCCAGCAAATTTGCAGACACAACTAGGATGGAAATCGGTTCTTCATTTGCTTTCAGTCACTGGTCGACACCCAGAAACCTATGATCAAGCAGTGGAAGCTTTAATCACGTTAATGTCCGACGCATTCTTAATTTGGAATTGAACATTATGTTTGGGAAAAGAATTATTAATTTTGTTTGGAATTTTAAAATTGGGAAAAAAATTATGTTTGGAAGATTTTGAGATAATTTGGGGATTTAAAGTTTTATTTTAATTTTATATTTATTAATTTTGTTTTTTTGTCACATCAACATTCTTATTTAAATAGATGTCACATCCGCATTTTGATTTAAATGGATATCACGTCAATCGAATACATGAAATATTACATGTACAAAATTTGTTAATCGATTGTTGACTAACAATCAACTGACGGTTGTTGTTTGAATAAAGTTCATTATACAAAATTCTGTTACATTGAGGGCCAATATAAAAAAAAATTAAAAGCATATATCCAAAAACCCCCAAAGTTGGTGGGGGCTTTTTTTTTTACAATTATGCCAATAAAATAAACATGTCTTGCAACTCTAGCAAGACCACAAGTTAATCTTTACAAGATTTTAAGAAATGGGACCTCGCTCAGACGAAAAACCTTGTAGGTTGATTTATGGTCATGTTGGAATTGGTAGATTGATATTCTTTTGTATCTTCCACTAAGTACAATGTATGAGAAGCTTTGAAGTGCTCAGTCAGTTTTAAGAAAATGAAGCCCCAGCCTAATAGCTAAATTTTATACTACTGCTTTAAGGCAATTAAAGAAAGGGAGAAGTTCCCAAGACCTTTCTGACAAAGCCACACCAACTACTGTGATTTGGGTCAAAGACCATCCATCCACTATCCAATAGCTACATTAACCCGGGGAGAAAACCCCCCAAATTATTTCTGAGTTTCACCGGCAGGTGGAACAGGGTTTTTTGCTACTTACTCCAAATACAAAAAAAAGTCACCAAAGGGAGCCACTAGCTAGTCCCTAAATGCTTTCTACTCAAGGAGCTTAGGTCATTGCCAAGACCCCAGGTCGCAGATATATTAGTTCAGTAAAAAATGATCTAGCAGCAGCAATAAACACGAGTTGTAAAGGAGTAGCCAAGTTAAGTCAACAAAGGCAAGCATTTTTATTTGAACATGCAGGTCGTACCATGGACATGAAACATAGCATTACCACACTTTAATTACAAGAAAAACCAATCTCCAATGCAATAAACGGATTTATATCAATTCCTTTAGACAACATGCATGTACAGCTCTCAATGAATAGTACAAACAGGGTAAAGGAAAGATAAAACTTTGGTTGCAGAGCCAGAGAGCATTACAAGAGACAGGCGGAAAACAAAGACCATCGCCTAAGAGCAACAAGATGCAGTTGCAGTCCGTTCTGAAGGTCTATCCATGAGAACCATTCCAGCAGGATTTTGTGTTGGCTGCACTCGAGGTAATCTTTTAGCTGCACGAAATTAGGGAAAAAAAAAAGGTCAATTGCCACTTTGTAAAACAAGTACTGATTGCTTTCAGGAAACTTAACAAATCGATATATAAAACACCTATTTCATAGAAAATTTCATTGACATTGGATGCGGTCTTTGCAGAAGTTTCCATGAAGAAAAGACCATTCTCCTGAGCATAAGTTTGTGCTTCCTGGATCAGAATAAGAAGTCAAATTAACATTTGCATGTAGGTAGAAGTTAAAACAAAATTCGTTTTGAAATGTCAAAAAAATTGACTAGAGAAATCCAGGCAGTAATTCTATCCTAGAATGCTCATAATTAATGATTACAATTAATACTATAGCATTAAAATTTTAAGGAAAAAGATATGTGAAATAAAAAACTGATAACTTGCCTCCGCTGCCACCTTTCTTGCATCCAGTAAGTCAGCTTTGTTCCCGGCCAGTGCCATTACCATATTAGGATTGCCTTCACAGTAAAAAAAAAGAAATAAAACAAGAACTTAGAGAACTCAATTACTTGGTTTTTAATTGAATATGCTACAAGGGAAAAAATAAGAACAAAAAATAGATATATTGACATTGACAATTAAGAAGGATGTCATCAAGAAATAGAAAAGGCAAAATACTACCTTGTGCTTGAAGTTCTTGAACCCATTTTTTGGCTCTTTCAAACGAAGCCTACAAAGTGAGAAGGAAGCTATTACTATTCTTTCAGATGCTAAATTCCATTCACATATCTAGTTCAACAAAGGGAAATTTTCACAAAATTTTTAAAATCTTTACTAGTAAATGTTAGCACTAATGCGGTGGCAAATTGCAATAGTGTATAAAAATAATGCACTAAAAAATGCATCAACTGAAAACCCCTCTTTCCAAGAAATATAAACCCTTTCACTCCCTACCCCCATCTTTCCTCTGTAGTTCTCTTGCAAAAAAGGAGAAAAATCATCAACCAAAATGATTATGGAAAAAAAAAAGAGGAAGGGAGAGAGAGCATCAATCCAAGGGAAACTCAGTTTTCCTTCAAATAGCAGCCTACAGATTTTGAGGTCCCCTTAAATAAAATAAACATGAAGTAACATGATTTTAGAGAAGATATCAGCAATAGTGATAGACATCAAGCAGAGAAACTAAGATAAACTTACTGTTGCAAAAAACACAAAATAGACAAGTAGTATTTAGGCTCCGTGCTTTTTGCTTTTTCTTAAATTATAAAAATTAAACAATAAAAGAAGTGCTAAACAACAAATAAGAAAAAGAACTAAAAGAAGGCAAATAAATAAAATGCAAAAGCACCAACCAAATGGAGCCTTAGGAAACTGAACTAATGCTCCTAAAGTTCTAATGCTTAATGCCACATTTTGAGCAGTGGACAGTTTAGAGGTTAGATGACCAAACGGCATAGAGATTACAATGGTTAGCCGTCATGAACTTACTTGATTTGTCATATCATACACAATAATCGCAGCTGCAGCTCCTCTGTAGTACATTGGCGCCAAGCTGTGATACCTCTCTTGCCCAGCTGTATCCCATATCTCAAACTTTACAGTTGCATCATTCACGGCCAATGTCTGGGAAAAGAAAGCTGCACCTATGGTTGATTCCTACATAACAATAAAATAAATATCAAGTTATATTCCTACTGAAGTTTTTAATTCAATAATGTTATATCATACAAAAAACAATATCATCAAAAACCTGAAATTCAACAAATTGTCCTTTAACAAAGCGCAACACAAGGCTAGACTTCCCAGCTCCAACATCCCCAAGTAGAACCTGAAGTATAAAACACACATTAACGATGAATACATATAACAGAAACACCGATTCGAAGTTCGAACTAAAGACGCAACATAACTTTCACGTATAAACACAATAGTTAGGCAAATCAATATTTCAAGCTAATGGCATGAAGCAACTATTACGATATCAACATAATATACACAATCTAAACAACAAAAAGACCCATAGAAATTAGACAGAAATTCACAAACCTTAAGCATATAATCAAAATTTTAACAAAACCTCTAAGCTTTAGGAATGATAAAAAGAAAGAAAAGTTGCAGAATTGAGACGAGATTTACTCAGAATTAGCTGGAAATTTTAATCAAACTAAACAAGCAACGTAATAAGATATCAAGGAAAAATAACCTCGAGGAACAGAGCAAAACCCAGCAGGGATTTGATTGGCACTAACAAACCAACAAAATCAAAATAATATTTTGCAAACATAAACCAAACCAAATCAGAATTCATAACAAAAAAACCATGCATGATCAACAATTCACCAAAACCCAGATCACAAAATTCAGCATCTAAACCAAACCAAAGCGCCAAATACTAGTAATAACCAAAAAAAAACTCTTAGAGAACCAAAGGAGGGTTTAAGATCATGAGAGAGAGAGACTGACTAATTTAGCATTGATGTTCTTGTTTCCAGTGGTGGCCATGAGAATGAGATCCTCTAAGATCAGATTTATGTTCAAAAAAATAAACAGATGAAAATAAAAAGGAAGATGGAGAATTGAGGTTTTGTTGGTGCGTTGACAAGGAAGTAAAGAAAGAGGAAGATGTGAGAAGAGAGATGTAAAAGGCAAAGGGAAAGATCCTTCTCAACCCCCAAACAAACCTCTCTTAAGAAACCACTCTCCAACCCAAACACAAAAGCGATAGCTCTTTTTATTTTCTTTTTCCCTTTTAATTATTTTTTATAATTACAGTCCGCGTGGCAATGGCTGAGCCATTATTTTTTTATTAGTTTTTTCGTCGCCAGCTTTTTTTTTTTTTTAAGAAATTGTTTAGTGAGTAAAATATTTGAAAAATTCAATAAAAATTTTTAAATTTTGAATTAAATTATTTACTATTTTGGATTAATTCGAATAAATAAAATTTTTATTTTTTTAAAAATTTGAAAAAAAGTAAAATTATGTCATTTTGATAAATATTTATTTTTTTTCTAAAGTTAAAAGGTAAAATTATATTGTTTTAATAAATATTTATACATTAAGTTAAAAAGTAAATTCATTATATTATTTATATTGTTAAATAATCTTATACTTTGTCTACTAGTTAAATAATCGGTCAATCTAAACGCAACATTGAATATAAATAAAATGATTCATTAGCTCGACTCGACTTGACTCTAATTGATTTGAAAATTTTCAACTTGAGTGCGGTTGCTAAAATAGGATTCATTAACTCGACTAATTCAAAATTTTTTTACTCAATCGAATATTCACCCCTATTTATGTGTAATACAAGTTTTATTATCTGTGCACAAATTAAAAAGTTTGTTAAAGAGATAAATATAAAAGTTATATAGAAACTATTGTTTAATATATAATTGTATACATGAAATTTTGATTTGATTCAATTCTTATAAATTATTAACACAATTTATTGATATAACGTGATTTTATATTTATATATGTTATACATAAATAATTATATTTATACAGTATATTTAATTTTTTAAATGTGTATAGTTAAATCAAAATTAAATTTTAAATATATATATTTGAACCACAATTAATGTTTCACATGTATAATTGCACAAAACTAAAGTTTATATATATAATTGTACAATAAATTAAAATTTATATATAATTTCGAGATTTATCCATAAATGATATTTTTTATATATTTTCATTTACCTTGTAGTTGGCATTTTTAATAAAATAAAATTATATTTTTACCTAAAGAGTATTGTACCAAGATTATTTATTAAAAAAGCATGGATTTTACCGTGTCATCGAGAGGGGTATGGGTTGGCATCATATCGACACAGTAGGCGGTGCATGAGAAAGGGCAGGGACATGGTGCAGAGAAACTTTTACACCTCGCCTTGCCCTTTCCCATGCACAAGTCAATTGTTGAAATTTTTGATTCAATTATATATGTTATTTCGACTTTTGTTCAACACTTATATAATATATACAACTCAATAATTATTTTTTATTTCTTAAAATATTATTTATTTAATTAATTTAAGATCCGTTTGTTTCATTGAAAATAGTTTCTGAAAAATAATTTTTAGAAAATGACTTATTTTTCTAGAAAAATTAATATTTTTTAGTGTTTGGATGAATTTTTATAAAATATTTTCTGTTGTTTGACAGATTTCTTAAAAATATTTCATAAAAGTTATTTTCAATAAAAAAAACATACATTTGAGATTTTTCTTACCTTTTCATTGTTTAATTGAAATTATTTTATATCTATAAATTTATATTTTACATTGTTTTTACATACATTAAAAATATTTTGTCAAATTCGGATTCATTACAACTTCATTTTTTAGTTACATGACTACCAAGTGAATATTTTTTATTTCAAAATGTGACATCAATAAAATTGACAAAAAATTTCACAATGTCAACAATTGGACTTAATTTTCAAATCTGAAAAGTAGAGGGATTAAATTTTTGAAAATAAAAATACAGAGATTAAATTGTAAATTTGTGAAGAGTACATAGACTTATAACATATTTTAACCTTTATACTATAAAATATGTATTATTAATATATTTATAATTGTAATAAATATTTATTATTAAAATATTAATATTGAATATTTTCAATATGTGAAGAATATTATTTAAAAATATTATTTTTAAAATTTATTATTAAAATAAAATTAAAATATTATATAATTTATTAAATAATAAATTATATTAATTATATTAATAATTTGTTATATGATTAAATATGTATTTTTAAAAATATTGAAAAATAAAATATTTTATATTAATATTTTAAATATTTTTAAAAATAAAAATAAAATTTATTATCAATATATTCAAGTTAATTTTTATAAAAAAAATTACCTATAAATGAGATATTTTTCGTAAAACGCAAGTCATTTTACAAGAAAAATTACTTATTTTACGTTGACATGTAAGTCATTTTTCATTGATTAAGTTGTTTTCTGTAAAACAAACACAGAAAAATACTAAAAATATTTTTCGTAAAACTTTTTATAAGTAAACAAACGAACCCTTATATCAACTAGATTAATTTCTAAAATAAATTATTTTTTAAGTGTCTTATTCAATAAAGTCATAATGACTAATTAATTTAATTTTTATTTAGCATTTCGATTATTTAACTACAATTAATTAAATAATAGTTCGAATAAATTAATTTAATTTCTAAGTTAACTTTTATACTTAGTGAGAAAACATATTCACTACAGATAGTGATACACGCAATATATTTCTCTTACTTTATCATTCTCATTCATTCCATATTATTCGTTCTACATCCAATTCTATTTTGGTTATCTCTAGCTAACGGAGAGATTGATTGACATATGTAGCAATAGCACCCCAAACTCAATTGAGACGATCCAACCCGAATCCGGAATGTCACACTAGTACCTTGCGTGATTATAGACCACAAACCACACCAAACAACGCACTCATTCATGCATAATTATCATTCATATAAAACAGGGTAACATACAAACCTTAGAAACATGTTTTGTCTAGCAAATTCATCCAAACAACATTCAAGGGCAAAATCGTATTTTCAAATGCAACATACGACACATTCTTAAAAGTATAAATTAACATACATACGGTTTATAGAATTTTATTTAAGACAAAATTTGAAAGAATCAATTCCAAATGATAAGTAAAACTTAACGATTGACTCCACTGAAAAAGAAGATAATGCTCATCCTAAGAAACCCGGATTCGAGCATCTGTGTGTACGTTGTCAAATGGTTAAAAAAGTATGAACAGATACTACCTTCTAATCACACTAGCATATTAAAAAAATTAGAATGAAGGTTTAAGGACCAAATCGTAAATTTAGTAAAATATTCAAAAATTCCTTTTTGTAAAATTGAGGGTAGAATTATGAAACAACGCAACGTGGTTTGCAATTTCTGCAGAAACAGCCCAAAAACCTGCATATGACACTTTGGCACCCAACTAAACTTACCATTTCGTGCATTCAAGCATATTTCTCTATTCAAAAATGTCATATAGCGTACATAGATCATTCAAAACATGCTCTATTACACTAAAACATACAATTCCTAGCTCCACAAACCAATTACTCAACATACCAATTTTGCATCTCATGCATTTCTAAGTGCATTATAGGTCAAATTTCATACCAATAGGTTATTTAAAACTTGTCTCAACATCCAGCATGCAATAAAAGCATCTACAACATCCTATGACCAGGCTACAAGCATTCCATTCCATTCAACATACACTAAACCAAAGTCTTGCATATTCAAAACATTAGTATCAAGCATCAATCAAGTCATTCAAACCAAACTTAAAAGTCCTTAAATAGCCATTTACAAACCACCAACAAAATAAAGTCTAAATCCCTCTAAAATGTGTCCCACATTGCCTTTCTTTTAGTAGTTGAAAACGCATCACACATACTCAAGATGTTGTCTTCAATAGGATCACTTGCTTGCTCACTTCCCCCTTCTCTTTGTCAACTCTTTCTCTGCAAAATATTCATAGAAGAGTGTGAGCTTATTCAAGCTCAATGAGTGCTCAAAGATTGCCACAAATAATCCACATGCAATATCAAGGTTAATAGAAACCATACAATAACGATCATTCATGACATTTCATTAACCAAAGCTCGTAGCATTTCATTTTGATATATTGGCATGTTGTGACTATGAAATATGTATATAACATAATGCATTGAATAAACGGATCACCCCACACACCATTGACTCAAAGAGTCTATACTAGTCCCATATAAGTGTAGCATTGTTAAAGTATTTCAAATATCAGAATATAGCTATGAGCTGTGATTCAGTTAGAGTTAGTTGAAGATTTGTTATGCATCTATGCATCAGAAATATTGTATGTAAACTAGTATAAATACAATGGTTAGCTCAGATTGTAAATTCAAGATTCAATTCATATTTTGAAATCAGATTTATAAATACAATTTTCTATTAGAAATTCTCTCAAGTCATAGTTGTTTTCAAGCACAAATGCTAGCACTCTCCGAACGCACCAACAAGCCCGATGAATGGAGCTAAGCTCAACATTCCATTTACATAACTAAATTCTCGTTCAGTATACTATTACATCATTTACCTAAACATATTAGTATAGGAAAAGCAAGATTATCCAAGGATACTTACCTCAAATGTTAAAATACTCAAAATCACATTTCCAAAAGCTTGAATCCATTCTCCAACAAGCTTAAAATCCATCCTTACACATTTTCTCATTTTCCATACACACAAAAATACATCCAAAATTAATATCAAAACTTTCTAAGCTTCCTTATAACAATTAAACTCAAATATCATGTTAAGAGAGTTATAAAAACATCATTCTTATCTTGCTGAAGCTTTCTCTCTCTAGCTTCATTTTCTCACACTAAAACCCATGAAAACACTTGCTCGAAATGAGAATTTTCATGGTGGAAAATTAGTATGGAGGTTGTTTCCTAAGAGGTTTTAGCAGAATCTCAAAGTTGGGTGTCGGGTCTTCTCATTTTCTTTTTCCTTTAAAGTACACCAAGTGGGCCTAAAGACCCAATTCCAACAATTACAAGCCCAATGATTTAAAAGAAAGTGGCCTAACAACTTGATCCAAGTTCTTAATGCCCAAACTTATTCCATACATAAAAAATCTCATGTAAACAATATTTTACCATAAAATTCCTGTGAACTGACCAAAATGCCCTTATGTGATAAAATTATCATTTTGCTTATTTTCGTTTAAAAGTATAAATTCTTCACAATCATAGCTACCTTGTAAATCCAAATTTCATAATTCAAATTTCTTTTCTCGGTGAGGTTGAGAATTTTTTAATTTAGTCCTTGCATTTATAAGTTTCTTCCAATTTAATTCAAAAGTAATTTTATCACGCTAACATACAATTCAATATGTTCCCATGCCCTGTTATCAATAATAATTCATTTTTTCCAATTTTGTCAAATTTTCTCTTTTGTCCCTAATCTTTTCAAAATTTTAATTTAATCCTTTCATCACATTTTCACATAAAATTCCTTTCATAAGAATTCTCTTAACTAACTCAATTTCCTTTTTTCTTTTTTCTTTTTTTTGATAATTCACTATATCCACTATCGGAATAGTGCCACCTGTTTGATAGGAAATGTTTGGATGTTACATAAAACACTACACAACACTATACTAGGCTTAAATACTTAGTAAACTTATATTAAGAAAATGATATAATTAGAACAATTCCCTTGCTCTAAATCATACTTTTTAGTAATCCCACATTAACCCCTTCTGATTTTACTAGCTCTATAATTTAATCCTTAAACCTCAATTATTAAATCTACTAAATTAATCTCACATGAATTCTAATTAACAACTAATTACACTTTAATAATCTCTAACCATCACCGTACCCGCTCTCCAAAATCCTTGGTTAAACTTCTTGGAATGACTAGGTTTAAGAAATCCAATCCAAACCAAAATTTTCAACACCGACCAAAAATTGATCATTACAATTATGGAACCCAAAGATGAAAGCTTTAAGAAATCAAAAAATGGAGAAGCCTACAATAAATAAAAAATAGAGATAAACTTTATGGAACTTAAAGATAGAAGTTTTAAGAAACCAAAAATGGAGGAGGCTCCAAAAAATCTAAAGATGGAAACTTTATAAAAGCAATAATGGAGGAAGTTGTAAAAAAGAATTCAAAAATGGAAACTTTATGAAATTTCCAATGGAAAAGGTTGGAGCTTGACAAAAACTTGGAAAAAAATCGAAGCTTGACGAGTTAGAAAGATTGAACTATGGATTTTTGATAGGTTTCATTAGACAACGTCAAAATGTAGTCTTTTTTGAGTTGGTGTGGATCGAGCTTATTAAGGTACTTCAAGAGGCTTGACTCGATCTATAAAATTAAAGGATAAGTCAAGGTGTATCAAAGTTGGCACTCCGATCACTCTCCAAAACTTAATTAAGAATCCATAGTTGTAGAGAATGTAAAAGTATCTCAACTTAATGAAGAAGATAAAGATATGAGAGAAATAATACATCATGGCCTTATGCTTGGCCTTATGCTTGATCCCTAAGCTTGCTTCTTATTAATTGTTAGCGTAAGGAGTAGTGCCACATTAGTTGATAGTACTTCACAGCTTACATATTTATCCTTATTTTTATTATGATCTAAAAAAATGCATTTGTTTATACTATGGTATAAAAAAGTTCATATGTTTTGACAAATTAATTGAGATTTATGTATTTGAGCTTAAAAAAATTATGTAAAAAATATAAACATTGGATTTGTTAAATTCAATATTTTAAAAATTTTAAATTCAAATAGCCATTAAGAAATTTATGCATTTGAAAAATTATCATAAATATTTTTTTGCTGGCGAAAGATAATAGTAAGGCAATGCCCAAACAACAAACACGATTAGCGCGACTTGAACCTAAGCAACACTTGGGGCGGTAAACATTATTGACCATCAATCCATCACATGGAGTTCCATAAATATTTTATTATTCACTATATTATTCTTAAATTAAAATCTGTTAAAAGAAAAATAAAACACACCGATTTTACGTGGAAACCCTTTCGAAAAAAATAACGGGCAGAAGAGGAAAAATTCACTAATGTTGAAAATTGAATGATACAAGAGAAATTTCAACTACATCTATTTAAATGTTAAAAAACTTTATTCTAATCAAAGTCACATAAAAAAATATAGTTTTATACAGATTTTATTTGTGTGACATTTCGTCCTCACAAATCACCTTATTTTATTAATATATTTATTTATTCAATAAATAACGAAACTCAGATCATAAAAACTCAAAACAAATTTAAGTTTTAAATTTTAAAATCACAAACGCTACTTAAAGGATTTATATAGTTTGGATTTGTACAGGTAAAGTGAAAAGTGCAGGCTAGAGTCCAAAAACTTGGAACGAAAGGACTAGTCATGAGACCCAATGGCTGGTCATCCCTTTGGTCAAAACCCTAGTCAAAGTGACCCCATGACAGAAGTTTTTCTACCACATTTTCCGGTCCTAGCTGGCAGATAAATAAAAAGCAAAGAAAAGGTTGCTGATGTGGCACTGAAGCGTTTAAATGTCTTGCCTTAAAAGACGAAATTGACATCTTTGTTATCCCCAGAAGACCAAACTGTTTTGTCCAAACCCTTGAGAGGGTGTTTTATGTAATAATCCCCCCAACGTTACCATGTGACACCTTCTGCTACTCCTTTCTCTTAGCTATGTCTTTGCATGGTGTGGGACTTATTTAAGAAGCCTAACCAAATGATTAGAGTGTTGTTTGCGGATTTGTTTAGTCTTTTAATGTAGATCTCTCTTGTCTGATCTTGTTTACAGGAAATATCATCATCCCACGCTTGTTGTTCATTGCCGATATCTTATTGATCACTATGAACATATCATATTAATATTGCAGGTGTCTTTTTTTTATTAAAGTAGACAAGTCAATCTTGTGTTTGAATTTACTTTTGAGTGAAATTTAAAGTCAAATGCGACATGGAAATAAATTACTTTAAAAAGTAGGAGAATTCCTCTGTGGCATGTAACTACGTGTTGCCTGAGAAGGCTTGTAAAGTTGTTAAAATGTGTGTTTAATTAATTTTTCATTACTTTAAATTGTAGGGAAGAAAGCTATAGATGTAGTTGAAAAGTTGAGTGATGATTGGTGGCTTAGCCACTTTTGCCAGAGGACTTTCATGGCGGTGAACACTCTCCCCACACTATATATCTTTTTCTCTATCCCTAATTGTCTACCCTTTCCTAGAAAAACAACTCTTTCTCTTTCTCTCTCTGAAAATATTTTTTAGGGGTTCGTTGTTGTGTCAGTTTGAGTGGATGTGCTTGGCCTTTTGTTATAATTAATGGTAGTTTGATCTCTCTCTCTCTCTCACTTTGTAGGGAGGCAGTGGTTTGAATAAGTAGTTTTAGATTTCGACTTTAAACTTAGAAGATTTCATTTGATAATTTGAATGGCTTTTGCTGGTTCTCTCCTTTTCTTTTTCATAATATAAGAATACATTTTATTCTCTTCTAGAAATCGGCAAAACCATGAAACATCATAATCTCTTTATGTTTATTGAGTCACTGATCATTTTCTTTAGGTTGACTTGAACTCATGTTAATTCCTTGGCCTAAGTTTCATTCTTGTAAAAAGGTTAATATCTAGCTCCAGCTTCTCTTTCCTCTCTCTCCCTATGTTATTTTAGGGTGTTGCAGGCACTTTGGCGATGGCTGATCAAGGTGGTAACAACATTGGAACGAGGGAATATAGGAAAGGGAACTGGACTGTTAATGAAACAATGGTATTGATTGAGGCGAAGAAGATGGATGATGAGAGAAGAATGAAGAAAAGTTGGGAGGGTGAAGGGAGGGGCAAACCAACAGAGCTGAGATGGAAATGGGTGGAAGATTATTGTTGGAGGAGAGGGTGTTTGAGGAGCCAAAACCAGTGCAATGACAAGTGGGATAATCTCATGAGGGACTACAAGAAAGTGAGAGAGTACCAAAGGAGAACAGCTGGAGCTGAGGGTAACCAAGGATCTTATTGGGAAATGGAGAAGAACGAAAGAAAAGAAAAGAACTTGCCTACTAACATGTTGCGCCAGATATATGAGTGTTTGGAGGAGGTGGTGGAGAAGAAAGGAGGTCAAAGGGTGGTTCTGCCTGCTACTGCCACTGCTAGTGGCTCACTTCCCATTCCCTACATACCGGATGTTATGGATAGACCAATTACTAGCGTGCAACTGCCTCCTATATTGCAATATCAACTTCCACCTATTCCAGCTGCTGTTCCATTACCTCTAACAGCACCGCCGCAGCTTCCGCTACCGACAGGTGCTCCTACACCACTATTACAACTACCTTTTTCGTATGCTCAGCCATTGCCCACAGTAGGTACTCTCTCCCTCTCTCTAGCTTGCCTTGCTCACATGCATCATTGCCCGTACATAAATAGTAGATTTCAGTTTGCTACGTAGTAATCTTGACGGGTCAGCACAAATTCCAATGATTTAAATTACGCCATGTTAGAGACTACTGTGTATGATGATGCTCCGATTTTTGTATTGATTGATTTCATTGGTTCCATATATATATTTTATGTCTTGGAGATGTGTGATGGCACAGATTCGGATACAAGTGAGTATTCAGACTCACTAGCAAAGCGAAGGAGAAGATCAGGGGGCAATGGGGAAGGCACCAGCAGCGGCGCTGCTACTGCAAACAACTCAAATGAAGCGGGCACAGCAATATCCAAAAGTGCTTCCATTATAGCAGAAGCCATCCAGGCCAGTGAGGAAAATGAGGAGAGAAGGCATAGAGACCTTGTTAGTTTACATGAGAGAATACTAAAGATTGAAGAATCTAAGACAGAGATCAACAAAAGAGGCATTGATGGCCTGGTTGATGCCATTAACAAGCTTGCTAATTCCATCCTTGCTTTTGCTTCCCATAAAAACCAATCAGCTCCAAAGTGATTCTCTTTATGGTTCCAATCATGTCTTAATTAAAAGTCCCTAATCTCCTTTATGTTAAGTTTTTAAACTCTCATGTTTTGTGCTTAAACACAAACAAGGGTTGGTTGTACTACCACCAAAAGTGAAATATCAGCAAACTGTTGTGCATTTGGGACGTTGATCTTACTGTTATGCACTGCTCTTTAAACTAGCATGTTAAACAGATATGGGAATATCAAAACCCTACTATTTCTTTTCTACGAAACAAGTTATACCCTCAAGCAAGCAATCATTTCATAAGTACATAAATTCTGATACTAATTTTAAGTGTGAATCAAAGATGCCATGGTGGGGAGGTGGAAGGGGGAAGGGGGAAGGGGAAAGCTGCTCATCTGATCATTGAATCATTTATGCAGTAGAAATGTGTGAGAGATGATGCTGCAACTGGGCATTGACCAGTAATTCTCTGAGACTGGTCAAAGGCGACCAGTCAAAGGATCTCCGAACTGAACCCTCTGACCCTGACCCAAGGATGTGATGGTTGCATAAATTTACAGAAATGCTATTGTGACTAGTATTTTTTAGTAGGGTAAAGTCCATAATACTTATACAACCGAACCCGAATACTGATATTTCTCAGTTCTAATTCGACAAAATACGATATTTTACATTGAGTTTGGTTAATTTTGTATTTAAATTTTAGCTGGATTAAGTTTTTACATATTCGAATTCGAGCTCAATTTGAGAATTAAATTTAGAGTAAAAAATATATAAAGGGTAATAAAATAATTTAATAATATAAAATATTTATAATATATTAAAAGAAAAAGTTTGATAAAGTTTTCAAGTCGTTCGAATTGAATAGTACTAAATTCTAATTCAACTTAATCGATAGCTTGAGCTTCTCGAACTTGACTTAATAATTACTGTATAGAGTTGAAGTGTTTTTAATTAAACTTGAGTAATTTGTGAGCATCAATGTTTTATTTACACCAGTAAATTCACGATGCATAAGATTTAACAAATATATATATTTTATCTTTGTTCATTTACTTTTAAGGTAAGGTTTGGAAAATTGTTGAAATTTATTCACTAAATAAATTTTAAGATGGTTTTTTTAGAAATATATTTTTTGAAAATTTAATTTAGGGGTCATCGTTCGATCGAATCTAAGTAAAAAAAATTCGAGTTAGTAGAGTTGGCAAATTTTATTTTATCATCCTAAATCGATTTAAATTTTTATGAATATATTCGAGTTGAATAATTTTTTCGAGTTAAATTAAAAAAAATAAATTGATCATATTAAAATATTATTGACAATATGACTAAATTTCAAGTTAAATAATATAAATATTATATATATATTAAAACTCTTTAAAACAAAATAAGAGGAAAAATATATAACATAGTTAGTACAATAAATTTGATTTGATGATTTTTAATATTTTTTGGATTTTATTTTATATTTATAAAAATTGGAATAAATATTCTATATTTTGAATCTTATAATATTATTTTTAATTTTTAGAGGGGTCAATTTTCACATTTTCGAAATTGTCAGGGACTTAAGAGGTATTTACATCAATTTGTTATTCGAATTATTCGCATTAATCAAATTATTCAATTTGTATAATTCAACTCAACTTGAACTCGAAGAATCAAATTACTTAATTGAATTGATTAAAAAAACTGAATAATTGAAAATTTGAAAAATTTTGATTTTTTCAAATCGAATCGAGTTTTGCTCATACCCATCCTAACTAATATTTATGACTATGAAGAAAGTTAGATCACTCCCTTTTAGAAAATGAATTCCTCGGTGTCAAACAGTGTTTTTACTAAAATTATGACACGTGACAGTTTTCTTACATTTAAAAATAATATTTCAAAAAGTTATAAAAAAATATTGAACTCATCGTGGTAGACGACAAGTTCAACATAATGGTAATATGAGTTTTTTTTATCTGAATAATATAAAAAATAATTAATTACGAAAAAAGTATGGAAAACAGGTTAACTACGAAAATATTCATTTGCTACAGTGTTCTGACGGTACCGCTTGATATATTGGCGACACCAGACTTAAATGTGATGATCTAAAATATTTAATGACCTGATATGTAATTTCCCATTTTGATTGGCAATTGGAAAAAAGACTTTAAGGTGTCCGCACCAAACTTTAAATGGGTAAATTGCTTCATAAACTTTCATTGTTTATTATTATTTTTTATTTCCCTTTAACACAAAAAATAGAGAGATCTTTTTTCAATTAACTCAAAAAGTTTTTTCTACCAAAAAGTATTTTTATAAAAAAATCGATTTCAACTGGAAATAAATTTTATTTATTTTTCAAAAAATATTTTTTCGTTTAAATTATGTCTAGCATAGTAGTTATTGATATTCATAGTATTTTTCTTTCACTCACATTATATTTGAAAACTATAAATTTAACTAATAATTATAATTTATACATAATAAGATTTTTCTAAAACTTTTATAATTATAATTTTATACTATGTCCATAAATCAAATTGAAAAAAAAATATAATTATTTTCGAAAAATAAATAAAATTATAATTCATTGTTTTGCCATGGGTCTCAACCACATGGACTTACACACATTCATGTATTGTGATATACCAATTCAGTTTTCATTTTACTGGAAGCTACATCATGAGTGTTTTCATATCAACAATACCATGGGTCTTAACCTCATGATCTTACACTTATTTTCATATCGTGACTTGTTAGTCTGGTTAGCAATATAACTGTCCTACCAAAAGCATCACAAAGGAGTATTAACATAACAATCACTTACCTAAATTCATTCACACATTTGATAAATTATTTATCTTTTTATACCAAAATTTACTTACATATCCATCAACAATCTATTCAAATATAGCTTCATTCATATAATCGTATATTGTATCTCATTCTTACTATACTTTTCATGTTTATCTATTAGTATACTTATTATTTTCATTTGACTATACTTCAATGTGAACAATACACATGCAAGAGTCATAATAGAGATTCACCTGACACTCACCTACTAGAGCTTGAAACTCCAAACCCAAACATCATTTTTTAATTAGCAACAACCACTGCTTACTGAACATATAATCACCATTAAAACTCATTCATGTGCAAATTATTACCATCTCCATCACTAATAACTCTCATGCAAAGTCTTATACTGACCAATTAATAACAATTGTTAGGCGACATTAGCTTGACACTCTTATCACCAATGTGACCAATCAAACACGGTAGCCCCTTTCATAATAAACTACAGAAAGTTTTTTTTTTCAAATTTTAAACAGGTGTCTCCACTTAATCGGGCGACACTAGTATTACACGCATTTTTTCAATTTTCTTTTGTATTTGTTGCAATTACTTGTATTTCTTCAATAAAATTTCAATGCCACTTAGGTTGGCTACACCAGTTAAAAAAATTCACTTGAAATGATTTGGTTATGATTGAAATACTTTTAAAGGTGGTGTCGCCTAACAATATAACGACATTGAAAAACACTGTTCAAAACATATATGCCATTCTCATAAATAATTTAGAAGGCAACTTATTTTCGTATTTAAATTTTTTGTATTATTAATGTAAAAAACCTTACCTAACAGTTGAGTTTGGTCTTTGTTTTCTTACTTTTTATACATTTTTAATTTAATATGCACACACACCTTTGACAAGGCACAGATAGGTGTTCGAACTCGGGTATCTTAGAATGAACATTATCTTCTTTTTCACTAGAGTCACTCGTTAGATTCATATAATTTTCTATACTTTAAATATGTTGTCATATAATTTTATAGTATATATTAGATTGATCGAAACCCAATTAAGGCCTAATTTAAGAATGTTTCTCAAAAGTGCTTCTTAAAAGCAATACAAACCTAAGACACTAGCGAAGTCAACCCCACTAAAATAGAAATTTTCACATTTAGTCCTTTTATAATTTTTAAAATTTTAAATTAGTATATAATAAAATTATACTTTGATCCCTCAAAATTGAGAAAAAAATGATTTAATCCTTTAAAAATTATAAATATATAGACTATTAAAATGATGAAATTTCACTTTTACATTCATAAAAATATACAATTTTATTTTAACCCCTCAAAATTTTGTTTTGCTGTCCCTGTTCTAATATTTCGACTTTTTACCTAAATAATACAAAAAATAAAATTAATAACTGAAATGACATGCGCAAGAGATTATTTATCAAAATGTTATGTTTGCTATAGTGTTTTGTTGGTGACAGTTGAGAAATTGGCAAAACCGAATTGAATTGGAATGACCTAAAATATTTAGAGACTTGATATGCAAAATTTTCACTTTGAGTAACTGTGAAAAAAAAAATGAAAGGGAGCCACCTCAAAATGTGGCGGCACCAAACCTTAAATATGGTTAATTGCCTTGTAAACCCTCTTTATTTATTATTTTATTTTTATCCCCCTTCAACTCACTGCATTATGTTTAAACAAAACCTTAACTTATTTTTGTAGTTAAATAAGCCCTTACCCTATGATTTTTACTCATAAAAATCCGATTCCAACTGAAAATAAAATTTATTTATTCTTCAAAAAATAATTTTTTTTCAAATTATTTTATTTTAGTTTAAATAATTTTTCAAAAAATAATTTTACTGTAAAATTATTTTAACAAAAAAATATTTATTGAAAAGCAAATAAAATTTATTTTCAGTTGGAACCAGATTTTTTACAAAAATATTTTTTTATAGAAATTTTTTTTGGACTAATCGATAATAGACCTCTCTATTTTTGGTATTGAAGAAAAATAAAAAAATAAAAAAGAAAGGGTTATGAAGTAATTTAACCTTTTTGAAATTTAAGTACTGCCACATTGTTAGGCGGCATTTAAAAGTTTTATTCAATTAAAATGGTAAATTTGCTTATTAGATCTTTAAATATTTTAGGTCATTATATTTTAATTTGATGTTACCAATTTATCAAATAGCACGAATAAAACACTGTAGCAATCATACCATTTTGATAAATAATCTTATGCGCATGCCATTTCAATTATTAATTTTGTTTTTTATATTATATTTAGATAAAAAAAAACCTAATATTTATTTCCATTATAAGAGTCATAATTATTCAAAAAAGATTTCCATTATTACAAAAGGTTAAGAAAAGAAAAACAAAAAGAAATTATCGCAAACCGAGGGACTGTAGTCTCTGGTCACAGACAAGGCGACTGTTTCTCTTTGGATCCATCAACTCTACGCATTACCTTTTCTACCCATTTTCCTTCAATATATCTCTGTGCTCAATAAAATAAAATAAGGAGAACGGTAGACCTAATTTGCTTCCTTTATCTTTGATTTTTTTGGGGGCAATCCTTGATCCGGTTTCGCGGATGGCGGAAATAGACCACTGTTGCTCCACTCAATTGATGGATGGAGAAGGAGAGTTCAATGTAGTTGGACTCGACAACTTCATTCGGACCACTAAGCTCACTAACCGTGGCCTCTCTTATGCCGTCGTAGCTATCATGGGCCCCCAAAGTAGCGGTGCGTCTAGTTTCCGTTCCTTTCAACCTTCGCTTTCTTTTTTCGTTTTGTTTCTCTGATTCCTGCATGTCGATTTTTAGATCTTTGAATTTTCTTGGATTAGTTATTATTTATATTCTAGTAAAATAATAATTTTTCAACATTTATTTTAGTTTAATTTTCAGTTAACCGATTACTTAGTTTAGGCGAGCAAATCGAGTTTCTCTACTATACTGGGTTCTCTTCTGTTAACACTAAATTGATACTGAATTTTGAGTGAAGTTGATTGACTGTGTTTGTTTGAATTCGGCTTTATAATCTCTGTGAGAGAATCTTTTCGTTCAAAATTTTCGTGCTGCGACTTTCTCATGATGTGTAATTTAGACAAGTGAAATTTACTGGATTTTATAAGAAAATTTCAGCTGAACGTTTTGAAAGGCTAATGCTTGAATATTAATGTAGTGATTACCATTAATCCCTGCTTTATAATTTTTTTTATGCATAACTGCTAGATTCTTGAATTTTCTCTAAAGTTTAGTTTCATTATTAATCCCATAGGCACATGGTTTATAGGGGACGCCAGCATGTTGTTTTAACTCTTTCGCTGTCTATGTGTCTTGTAGACTAAAAGGCTTTATCTTTATTTGATAGGGAAGAGCACCCTGTTAAATCATCTTTTCCATACAAATTTTAGGGAGATGGATGCATTCAGAGGAAGGTTTGTTCTTTAATTTTTCAAATTTTATGGCTTCAAAAGGAATAAATATTACACCGTCTTATTTCTCTCTTATGTACATTTTCTGCTTTTGTTTTCACTATATGCTAACAGATATAATTTCATTGCAGGAGTCAAACTACCAAGGGTATTTGGATTGCAAACTGTGTTGGCATAGATCCTTTCACGGTTGCCATGGATTTGGAAGGTACTGATGGAAGAGAAAGAGGCGAGGTAACTAGCCTTTTTAAAATAATTTTGGTTGTTGAAGATAAAAAAAGGCTTTAAAGTTGTTTCATCCTTTTTTTTTTTTTTTTTGGGGGGGGGGATAGAGATGGCTCTATCAGTAACAATGAAGTTTGTATCAAATTGATGGAGTTAAATTTCCTCAGAGTTTGTTTTGTTTTGGCAAGATATGTTTGTCTACATCTATACTGGCTTGGGGGGTTAACTGAATGTATATCTCAATTCCTATTTGCTGTGCATCGCCTTAGTCCCTGAACTAACCCTCCCAGCAACCAACACACATGAATACAGACTGATGCGGAAGCATATTGGTGTTCTGGTTTTATAATGGACACCTCAGTATATGAAAGGTTACTTATAAAATGCCAATTAAATAATAGTTTTGTTCATTTCTGTTTCATTAGTCGCATTTCTTTGTTACTTTTTGTTCACTGATTTTTTCCCCCCATTTTCAGGATGACACTACGTTTGAGAAACAAAGTACCCTATTTGCTTTGGCCATTGCTGATATTATGCTAATAAACATGTAATTATCTAAATAGAAGCTTTATTGCCTCGTGCATTTGATGATTATGTGCATTATATTGGAGCTTACAGCACTCATGCATTGAACTTTTTAGTGAGTGAAAAGAATAAAGGGTCTGTTGTCTCAAAAGTGAAACAGTCAGTCGTACTGCTCTTGTTTCAGGATTTTATTAGAACGCTACATATCCTTTTAGCCTGAGTGAAAAGAATAAAAGTTCTGTTGTCTCAAAAGTGAAACAGTCATACTGCTCTTGTTTCAGGATTTTATTAGAACACTACATATCCTTTTAGCCTGTCTTTGCATTTTATTTTGTTTTGGATTCATTGGTATTTGAATAGTTTATACTGGATGAACAAAACATGGACTTTTCTAAAACTTTCTTCAAGGATGTGGGAAGCAAGATTTAAAATTTTCAATATCATGCGTAGCCAAACATAAATTGATTGGCCTGAGTGAGTTGCCCAAATTCTAGCAGTAGAGATGAATGCCTGTTGCCTCCATTTCTCTCTAATGGCTCTGGTGGGGGTGTTATTTTTCCTTTTCTAGTTTTGGTCTCAAATAAACTAGAACTAAAAATAAATAATGTTATAATATGTAATCTTTAGAAACATAAGGAAGGTAGCTCAATTTCTAAAATTTGATCCATTGAAATAAATCATAGTTCTTACATCATTGTTTTCATCCATTCTTTAATATCCTTTTGGTTCATTTCAATGGTCAGGTGTGGGTTTGGGCGTTTGGCTTTTATGAGGATCTGATGACACTTTTTTTTTTTTTTGGGAGAGGATCCAAGAAATAAAGCTAGATATTAATCAGATATTGGATATTGATATAGGTGGTGTCATGATATTGGTCGGGAGCAGGCTGCCAACAAACCACTTCTGAAAACAGTTTTTCAGGTACTATTGTGTACTTAATCCTGTTGTCTTCTGGATTTCTGCTTTATATTGTGCTTGATAGTCTTGTTGCTGTTTTAATCTAGGTTATGATGCGATTATTCAGCCCCCGGAAAACAACACTGCTGTTTGTTGTACGTGATAAAACAAAGGTCGGGACTAATGTCATTTCATTTTCTTCTAAACTAATTTGTGTTTCTTTCTGCTAAAACCTTTGAAATATTCTTTTTTTCCCTTTCTTATGACTGTTTATGTAGACCCCTCTTGAATATTTGGAGCCTATCCTGAGGGAAGATATTCAGAAGGTAACATTGCGTATGGGTTTCTCTATTTTCCTCCTTTCTACCCACTTGATCTCTCTCACTTTGTCTTTCTATCTTTTTTTTTCAACATTTTAATTGGTGTGTATTATTGCAGATATGGAATGCAGTTAGTAAACCTGAGTCCCATAAAGATACTCCTCTCAGTGAATTCTTTAATGTAAGAAGATATCCATTTTCCTGTTTCCTAATCACCTTTGCATTTCACTTCTATATTGTTCATATTATTATAAGCATTGTTTACCATTTGAACTTTTACGTGAAGGTGGAGGTCACTGCTTTATCAAGCTTTGAAGAAAAAGAGGATTTGTTCAAAGAGCAGGTAATCTCTCTCTCTTGTTACTGAAGTTTATCATGCTTCAAAATTTTAGGTATGATTGACTTTTGGAGACTACTTTTAACTCTTTTCATATTACTTTGTTTAACCAAATAATTGGTTTTGGGCATCATGATCCCTTTTTTATCCTTTTGGTTCACTGAAGAAGGCATGAGGAGGAGGGGAGGAGTGGGAGGTGGGTGAGTGAGTAGAATCCTGGCCCTTGATGCTAAACTAGCATTTAAATTTGTCTTAGATTAGAAGAAAAAGAAGGATTAAGAGCCTTGCAGTCCATCTGATATTCTCTCATGCAGGTTGCTCAACTAAGGCAGCGCTTTTTCAATTCTATTTCTCCTGGAGGACTTGCTGGTGATAGACAGGGTGTTGTCCCTGCCGCCGGATTCTCTTTTAGTGCACAACAGATATGGAGAGTTATAAAAGAGAACAAGGATCTCGATCTTCCTGCTCACAAGGTTATCTCTTCATCCTTATCTTTCTATCTGAATAGCATTTCTTTCCTTATCATATAATTAATGTCTTTCCATCATTTTCATCAGGTAATGGTTGCCACAGTGCGTTGTGAAGAGATTGCAAATGAGAAACTCCATTACTTATCCTCTAATGAGGTACATTTGCAACTATCTCTCTTAGGTTTTACTCTGGTTGATTGAATGCTCCATTTTAGTAATGGCACTAGTAAATTTTGAGTAGGATTGGTTAGCATTGGAAGAAGCTGTTCAGTGTGGACCAGTATCTGGTTTTGGGAGAAGGCTGAGCTCTATCCTAGAAACCTACTTTTCAGAGTAAGTTTATGACTATTTTTGGTATGTTGAGGCATGTATTGTTGTTTGATGCTTTGAATTGTATGTGTTAATCATCCAACCTAAAACCAATTGTTTACTAGTGGAGGAGCTCAACTTTAATATAAGACCACAGGAAACCCAATACTTAACAGATGTGGATAACACCACTTAACACTCCCCTCACATGTAGCTCACAAGGTCACGTTAACAACCTTTGTCAACCTCATAGGGTTAGGTAGGAGGAACAACTTAGCAGAGCTTGGGCTTTGGTACCCTCTTAAGCATCCTACCTAAAGCCAATTGATTATAAGTGGAGGGGCCCAACGTTTATATAAGGCCAAACAAAACCCGATACTTAACAGATGTGGGATAAATTACTTAACAGTATGCAAAAGGATATCTTTGAGAAAAGATCTGTTGTAATGACTATGACTTTCTGTGTACACATTATGCTATTAGCCTTTGGTTTCTTGAATCCACAACTTCAATGGGTGGTTCTTATTTTTATAATTAATTAATGACTTCATAAATTTATGATTCACATTGAACTTCTTTTATTTCTCCTCCAGTTCATAATCTTTCTTGTACACTTCAAATTTCTTTCGTGATAGATATGACATAGAGGCATTCTACTTCGATCATGGTGTAAGAAATGCAAGGCGGAAACAACTGGAATCAAAAGCTTTAGATGTAAGCACTACATACTATCATCATGATTTTATTTTGTTTGAAAAAGTAGATTGTGCATCTAGTTCACGTTCAAACTTTTAATTTTTGATTCCAAGCAGTTTGTGGCTTTCACCAATTAATTATGTTTGTTAATGGAGGTGGTTGAAGTTATCTTGATCTAGGCAATTGAAACTGGAGTCCTAGTGCCTTTTTCATCGTGAATTTAAAGTATCATTTGAGGATGGATGTGTAACAATGTCCAGCTACTATAAGCAGTTTTCTGTTTGAAACATAACGATGGATTGTAGGGCCTCATACATGTTCCAAGTATTGTAAAACTTAAATAATTATAAGACCTATCAGATGTATGCATTTACAGTTAAACTTAATGTTTTAAACTTGACATATAAGCCTTGTAAGGCCTCATATGCATTAGCGATTAAATATAGTAATGTTTCTGGCTATTCTGTTTAAGGTATATTGAGTGAGAATTTTCCAGTTGTTGCTTCTTCATTAGCTTTAGGATTGTTTTCGTGTCTGTAGGGGTTTCAAATGGTTTACTGTATGTCATATGAGTAATCTTGCTGAGTTTTTTGATATTGCGAAAAAACTTCCCTCTGCTGATTGTTGAACTCTTCTGAATTGAGCAGTTTGTGCATCCAGCTTATCTTAACCTGCTCGGACATTTTCGCTTCAAAGCACTTGAAGATTTCAAGTCAAGATTGGAACAGATGCTGAATAAAGGAGAAGGATTTTCAGCTTCTATTCGTACAAGTACTGAGTCTTGTATGCTTGAATTTGACCAAGGATGTGCAGGTAAATGCAATAGAAATTTTTCATACACTTGTACCTAGTGAATTACACAAAGCAAGCCTAAATTACTATAATAAGAATAATATGATCTCCAGAAGTACAGCTTTTAGTTTCTTGTTCAACTTGTTTATCTGCTTTAACAGTTCACTTTTTCCTTATAGACGCATCCATCAAACAGGCTAATTGGGATGCTTCTAAAGTAAAGGAAAAACTTCGCCGTGATATTAAGGCGCATGCATTATCTGTTCAAGATGCAAAATTGTCTGAACTGATGGTTAGCTATGAGGTAATTATATTTAGGGCTAATTATACTTTTTTTTTCTTTAGATAGGAATAATCACACTTCTGGTTCTAATCGTTTGTGAAATTTTCACTTTCAATCCTTAACTTTTGAACTTTGCCATTCCAGTCCTGAATGTTTTCAATTTTCAGCATCGTTAGTCCTAAGGTTAAGTTCCAAAGAAGGCAACAAAAACTGACATGGCATTAAGGGTGCATCAGGCAAATAATGGCATTCCATCTTTCTCTTTTTGACTTTGACCATTCATTTATTTTATTTAAGAAGTCATGTCTTAATGGCTGCATTTGATGAGGTATTGGCATGCCATGATTTGCTACTCGTTTACTGTTAATTCCATTCAACTTTCCCTTGTCAAATCCATTTGACATTTAACAACAGTGTTATTATGATTTGATAACATTTAGGACTGAAACAGAAAATTTCAAATATTTAGGACTACAAGCGAAATAGGCCCTAAAATTAGGAGTAAAACTGTAATCTTACTTATCATTTCAATGTTTTGTGACATTTTCATCAGTGGGTATTCCTTCAACTGTTCACCATTGTTTTAGTCAAATAAGCAAAAAGTTGACATTTTATTGTTATTCAGAAACAACTTGGTCAATCACTAACCGAACCAGTGGAGTCTCTATTTGATAATGCCGATAGAGACACCTGGGCTTCAATGAGAAAGCTTCTTACACGTGAGACCGAGATTGCCGTATCAGAGTTTTCAGCTGCCATTTCTAGTTTTGAGTTAGACCAATCGACGGTTGAGAAAATGCTGCAAGATTTGAAGAATTATGCCAGAAATGTGGTGGAGAAGAAAGCAAGAGAAGAAGCTGGAAAAGTTCTGATCCGCATGAAGGATAGGCAGGAAAACCTTAATTTTCATATTCCTTGATATTGCTAGTATTGATGAGAATAATCTGTCATATTTATGGCTTTCTTGCATGTATCAGGTTCTCAACTGTCTTCAGTCATGACAATGATTCAATGCCAAGAGTTTGGACTGGAAAGGAAGACATTAAGACAATTACTAAGGATGCTCGTACTGCGGTATTTTTCTGGATTTTGTCATGAGTGCTCCTTTCAGTTTATCATCATTTTGCATGCTGCATCAAGGATCTGAGAGACTTTTTACTGTTGTTATATTTGCAGTCTCTGAGGTTGTTGTCTGTTATGGCTGCCATTCGATTGGACGGGAAACCGGATGAAATTGAAAACATACTGTTTTCATCCCTTATGGAAGGAACTGTGACTGCTGTATCTTCAGTGGACAGAAGTATTACTACTTCAGACCCTCTTGCCTCTAGTTCATGGGAGGAGGTAATGGTTTGGTTGGTTAATTTTATTATATGATATGTGCTTTATCTAGCCGAAGTTACACATTTAGAAGTCACTTATGCATCAGGTTTCTCCAAAAAGTATCCTGATCACACCAGTTCAATGCAAGTCATTGTGGAGACAGTTTAAAGCAGAGACTGAGTATACAGTTACTCAAGCTATTTCAGCGCAGGTATGTTATCTAAGGCTCTGGTTGGTTGGCTGTGGCTTATGCTACTTTTGGAGGAAGATATAACAAGGGCATTGTCTAAGCGCAATCTCTCATGATTTTGTTTTTTCTTAGGAGGCTTACAAGCAAAGTAACAACTGGTTACCTCCTCCATGGGCAATAGTGGCAATGGTTGTCCTTGGATTTAATGAATTTATGCTCCTTTTAAGGTAACTTAATTAATCTAGAGTCCATGGTTCATCTCTTCTTATCCCCTCCTATTTTAGTTCTGTTTTTGTTGGGTTAAGGGATGAAGACCCTGGCTTTTAACAGGAGCTGGGGCTAGTAGTCTTTGGGGACTGCCATGCTCAAAGGCAGTGGGTGAACCTACAGGGCAAGACCCCAGGTTCAGCTTGGATATATCTGAAATCTGATTCCTAACACAATTCAAAGTACTAGCATGGGTTTTCCTGGTTTACTTTCTACTATCATGTTAATTGTTGTGCTCATAATGCTTCTCGCAAACAGGAATCCTCTCTATCTAATGGGTCTATTTGTTGCGTATTTACTTTCAAAATCGATGTGGGTTCAGATGGACATCCCAGGGCAGTTTCAACATGGCACTGTGAGTATGGAAGAGAAAATGCACCGTCTCTTTGCCAAATTTTCTTGTAGTTTGGATTTGTGATTTACTGTTTCAAATGTGAATTTGCGCATGGCATGTATTCTTTCAAAATCCTAGGCTTTCTTGCTTGGAATTGAAAGCCTGGACCTATAGCTTACTCATTTTTTTTTTAATTCTGAAAATTATCCATTCTTCAGTCAATGAGACCAAAGATTATCAGGATCAATTTTCTAGGTGCCCTAAATCAGAATAACCTTGTTTGAAACTGATCTAGATTCTTTGTTTGCCTTATTGCCAGCTGGCTGGGCTAATCTCCATCTCGTCGAGGATTCTTCCCACCATCATGAATCTTCTAAGGCGACTTGCCGAAGAGGCTCAAGGGCATCAAACTCCTGAGCCCCCCAGGCAACAATGTTCACTCGTTTTTCAGAGTTTGAAGAATCAAAGTCATCCGAATCCAACCAACTCAATTCCAGAGTCATCTGTAGCATCCAACATTTCAACATCTGATGATGGTATCGAGTACTCAAGCCCTATCGTAACAAACAGAAGAAGTACAAAAGTTCCAGAAGCAGAACTTTCTTGATAAAAAGGTAATCTCCTCGTGTAAAATTTATACCAAAATAGGGTAAGCTACTGCCTCATCCAAAAAAAAAAAAAAAAATTCAAATGAAAAAAAATGGAGTTTTAATTAATATATGGAGTATGTGAGACAGAAAAGTAGTCCAGGATGCAGGATTTCACTCTGTTCTACGAAAGTTGACAGTTGTTTTTTTGTTTTACATTTTCTCAAAGTTTTAAATCAGTCACATATCTTGCCTTCTCAAGCGGCTGAAAATAATGTGATGCGATTCCTTAGAAGTTTACTTAATTACATATAAAATCATAAAAGTGTATAGAGTTATTAATTTTACATTAATGTAAGTTCATGGATTGTACTTTTATTTTTTTTATTAAAAATTATTATAAAATTTGTAATATTAAAGTAATACTATTGATCTTTAGTATTATAATAGTTTGTATTATGATAAATATAAATTAAAAACTGAAAAAATTGTTCTTTTTTCAATTTTGTTAAAAGAAATAAATCTTTATCTATATTTTTGTTTTATAAAATATTTTAATTTGTCATTTTTAAACGTTGTATTAAAATGTTCAGAATAAATTATATTAAGATGATCTTAAATTAAGCACCAATAAAATAAAATAGTGTTACAGTATTAAATTTTAAAAATAAAAAAGTATGCATTAATTTATATCTATTTTTTTCAATTTAATTTAATTTTAATTAAATTATTTAAAATAATTAAAATTTTAAATTATAAACAAATATTTTTTTTATCTTGAACTTAAAATTCAGAATTTTAAATTTCAAGGTTTAAAGTTTATGTTTGAGATTTAAGATTTAAGATTTTGGATTTGAGGTTTAATGTTTAGGTTTAAGAATTATAGTTTTGAGGATTAGGGTTAAAGTTTAAGGTTTAAGAATTTGAGATTATGGGGTATGAGTTTAGGGTTTAGATTTAAGGTTTAAGAATTTGAGATTATGGGGTATGAGTTTAGGGTTTAGATTTAAGGTTTAAGAGTTAGGGTTTAAGGTTTTATATTTTGAGTTTACGGTTTGGGATTTTAGGTTCATGGTTTTGGGTTTTGGTTTAGGCTAAAAAATTATAAAAATTGTGCTAATGACGTGAGAAAATTGTTAAAATGTAATTAAATAATTGAAATGGGATTATGGATAATGTGATGAGATTTGTCGATAAAATAATTTCTCGAAAATAAGGTATTAAAAAATTTGACAAAATAGAAGAAATATGTTACATTATTCGCGTTTAGATTTAAAATACAAAACAGGCTAATTTGTTGGTTTAATTGACAATTATATTTTTATTGGTGAATTATAAGAGGAAGGTAAAATTTTAATAACGTGTCAACACATGGGTTCATGGACAATTATAATTTTTTTTTATTATATTGATGTGATTACATGATAGTATGTACTCATATTTTTTTAACCCTTTAACAACGCACGCACAGGTGCTCGAGCTCGGGACTTTTAAGATGAACATCTTTTTTTTCACTGGAGTCACTCGTTGAATTCTGGACAATTATAATTTTTAATGTATTGATTTGGTTAATGCTTTGGTTAATGATTTGGTTTAATGGACAATTATAGTTTTAAATGTTTTGTATAACCAAAATACTTTCAAGAGCCCCTCAACTCGTATTTTTATCTAATAGACTCAAAACTTTAAAAATAACTCAAAATGCTTCTCAATTCCCTCTTAATAGTCTAAAAATAATTAGAATAATACAATTGAATTTTTTTTATCTATTATACTGATAAAGTCATCGGAAAAATATTATACAATTTATTGAAAATTTTTGGAACGTTACAATTTTATTAATTATTCATGAATCACTAATACTATTTAATGTACAATATATAAATGGTATCCAATTTTTTTAGTATATAGTAATATTATGATTTAATAAATATTTTAAAAATAAATAAATAAACATATTATTAATAAATATTTTTGAATATTATAATATTATTATATTGTATTGACACATAAATAAAAAATAAATATTTACTAATTTTTAAAAACTATTAATACAATTTATAAGTATATACAATATCTTTTTTTTACTGGAACCACTCGTTGAATTCGATACTATTATTTTTTAGTGGTTCATGCGTTAAACATATGCCCGTTAAATAATTTTATTAATTAATTTTTTAATTTATCTACCTACAGTATATAGAAAAGTATTAGATATATTACCTATATATTTAAATATATTTTAATTATTTATTCATGAACCACTAAAACTATTTATTAAGTATTTAATTTAAAAATATTTTTATTATAATTCAATGGATAATAAAAAATTATAAAATATATAAATTACATTAAAAAAATTACCGCCACTTATCGCAATTTTAGATTAATTTTTTTTTTAAAATTACAAAAATATATTTTTTTATTGGTGTCATGATTTGAATAACTTTTTAATGTAAAAAATTATTTTAAATCATTTTTTAATTCAGAAATTAAAATGAACTTTACATTACAGCATAGAAACTTTTAGTAGACTTTTGACAAAAAATATATAAATATGCCACTATAAAATATCAAAATTCGCACGTGTCAAAATTTGTATAAATTATATAATATCTAATTCAAATATATTTACATTTCTCATTTTTTTCTTTCCTTACGTATTTCTTTTTATTTTCTTTTTCTTTTAAGTTTTTAACCTTTGAACTCAACGAGTGATTTCAGTGAAAAAAAAGATAATATTCATTTTAGGAAATCCGGGTTCGAGTATCTGTGTGTGCGTTGTCAAAGGGTTAAGAAAGTATGAACATATATTACCATGTTATCACACCAGTATATTAAAAAAAAGTTTTAACCCTCAAAAAATTGCAAGTACCCTAATTGCCCTCCTTATCTTAATATATTTTTTATTAAATTAAATTAAATTAATAAATTGTTTTTATTTTTTTCTAAATGAAATTAGAATAATGAAGATAGGTAATAAATATATTTGATATGTGAGAAAATTGGAGTCCATTCCAAAATAAAACAGAAAATGAGATTTAGAAGTACTGTGATATGGTCAAACAAAAGCAGCAATGACCAAATTATGTAAGTGGTGGAAAATGAGGTTAAAAATTTCAAAGCTTGTGCTTTAACTTTTGGAAACTTATGAAAGAAAGAAATTTTTTTTCCAAATGTCAGCAAGTTGCTTAGGCATCAACTTTGAATATTTGATGCAATCCATTTCTTCTTGTAATAAAAACTCCTGTTCAGACTTTTTTTCATTTCACAGGAATTGATGTGTGAGTGAATGATTTATACGAAATGATATTTTAACGTAAGATTACGACACTTTAAAATACATAAAAAGAAGTACATATATTGATTGCTAAGTCTAATTTTCAATATAAAGATTAATTATTAGAGAATAAAATGTTACCAAGGCCTCTAGAATCTTTCCTCGCTCATTGCTCATGTTAACGGAAACAAAACAATTACCCTTTCAAAAAACTCTAATAAGACTTGTTCTCTCTCAAAGTTGGCTTGTGATTCTATCTGGTGTCACTGTTGATTTCTGGAATTAAATATTTCATGGAATTTATTTCTCGTTCTCACTTTATCTCTTACTTCTTTCTATATGATTCACAACATGAGAAACTTTTACACAAAAAACTCGATAGGTTGAGAGTGTAGTCAATTAAATTAATGGAGGTGAGAGACGATGGTCTCTTTATCCTTGGCTCAGTGTGCTCACACAAGATATCTGATATCTTCTTGTTCTATGCATTCCTTAACTATAGGTCTAGCCTTAAAGGTTTCTACTTTACCTTTCACATTTCTTTTCTTCTTTCTCATGTGATTTTATCTCTTTCAATAAGTCTACAAATTTCTAAAACGCATTGAGTTTCATTGAATCCATTTCGGTGTCCACAACTTTTCACCAGAGCTTGCATAGCATCTTCATAAGTTAATGGATCTTCCTCTTCATGTTCAACAATTTTAGTTTAATAAACCGCACATGGTCTGCTAAAATAAAATGATTTAATTTATGTATGCATGATTAGAGTCTTTCTTTGTTAAAATTTTGACTTTGGGTGACATTAAAAAAAAATGCATGTGTAGCAGATAAGATCAAATAGGAGAAAATTCAATCTCTATGACAATGACTAATTTACAAATATAATATTATGAATATTCTATCCATCAGACAAAGTTCAATTAATTAAAATAAGAATTCAATGATGCTTGATTCATCCACCCTTAACATTTTTATTTTCCAACTTGTCCCAATTCCATTCGGTGCGGTGGGGAACTAAAGTCTATGCATTGAAATGGCTGCCCTTCCAATTTTAATTTCCTTTATTAATTCAGACCCACCCACCCTTGGTGTCTATTTTGGACCAACCTCCATTTCATTTTTACATTGCACCAATAGTTCTTTTTACTCTACCTGTTTATAATTTGCTTAAATTTTATTATTACTAATTATAATTTATAGATATCATATCCATCAATAAATTTTTATATAATTATAATAAAAATAATTCGATCTAGCTTCGACCCTATATAATAAAAGCGTATAGATATTTCAAGAGAGGAATCTTCATGATCACGATATCCTCCATCTCTACATCCGTTGATCCAATTTTAATTTGATCATTTTTAATTGTTGTACTTTTTGAATTAATTAATTATAGTTTTTTTATTTTTCGAATTTTAAAGTTTTAATTGTGGCCCAATGTTAGGAGTTAAATCCATTTCGTTAAAATTTTCAATTAATCATTTACCATGCATAATATTATAAATTTAATCCATGTTTTTCAATTTGATCATTCTTAATCCTTATATTTTTAGGATTTTAAAATTTAATCTTAATGCAAAATGAGAACAGTTAAATCCATTAACTAGATTTTTTTGGTATGTAATAGTACATGGGTAAAGGCAAAAAAAAATAATTAAGGAACCAAAATTGAATTATAAATTCTTGAGGTCAAAAGTCAAATTTACTATTATACTAATTTATAATTTTATAATTTTATAATTTTTCAATAAACTTAATCATTTTAGAGTTAGGAGTGGTCAAAGCTTCACCCCTAAATAATTAGAAATAACAAGTTGAAATAAAATTATATGTATCATAATATGTTTATTGCGGCTTTTTTTTTAAAAAAAAACCCCAAATAAATGAATTATTTATGAAAATAATTTACTTGTAAAATCATGGACGAAAATTATTTGTTTTGAACAGTGAACCCTGGTGTTGCTGTTGCTATTGGCGATACTATCCTTCATAATGGGTCGATCATTGACTAGTTTTAAAAAATATTTTTTTTTGTCATCATTGTCATTGACAACATCGAATTGAAGTGTTATTATATAAAACATATGGAGATCTGATGAAACAATTACCCTTTTTAGATAGCCATTAAAAAATTATAAGAATAACAAAAATAAACTTTTTTATTTTTTTTAATTTTTTAAAAAATAAACTTAAAATACTATATAAAATTTTTATTTAAATTACTCAAATATATCCTTCAAGAATTTTCCTCAAGTAAAAAATAATTTAAATAAGAATTTTATATATTTTTTTTAATTTATTGTTTTTTAAAAAATGAAAAAAGTTTATTTTTGTTATTATTAAATTTTTAAGGATATTTAAATTTAATTTCAAAAGAGATAGATCGAACATGTAAATATATCAAAAGTTTAAAAACATTTAATTTTTTATTCAATCTAAAAAAGGTAATTGTTTCATCGGGTCTTTGAATGTTTTATATAATTACACTTTAGTTCAATGTCATCAATGACAATGACGACACCCAAATAAATTTTTTTTTAAATCGACCAATGGTTAACCCATTATGAAGAATGGTGCCGCCAATGACAACAATAACACTGAAGTTTATTGTTCAAAACGGGTCATTTTCGTACATAATTTTACATATGGATCATTTTTGTAAATAGTTAATTTATTTAAATTATTTCTAGAAAACCATTTATTACATAATATTTTAAAAATATCAAATTTTAATATTTAATATTAAATAAAAATTAAAATTTCAAAATTTTAAAATTTAAAATTTAAAAAATATAAAAATAACCAAATTAAAATATAAAAATTAAATTCACACCATACCTAAATACCTCTTACCAAACAAAATTCAACCTACATAAATATGTATGTAATATAAGTCCTTGACTCACATCATGAAAAGACTTTTGCAGCAGCCAAACCAATTCAAGACTCAATTAAAATAATGAAGTCAATAGTCTTCAGATTTCTTGGATTTCAAACCCCTTGGAACTTTTTTATATTAAGATATTGGTTAAAATTTGGGATAAGTTCCTGTATTCTTTAAAAATTTAGAGTTTAGTCCTTATGTTTATTTTCAAAAATTTAATCTTTTACTTTTAAGATTTTAAAATTTAAATCAAATTGTTAATTTTAATATATATTTTTTGTTAAATGCATGTATATTCTTTATCATAAACTCTTTCATTTATTGAGAAATGAAGAGAAAAATATCTTTCCTAAAATATATAGAAATCAATCGGTAAAAATATATTTCTCATTATGAATTGTTGCAAACTAGATAGTAAGTTTTCTATACTCAAAGACAAAATTTTTTACCATTGGATATGATGGTAAGGTACATCATACTCAGGTTTGTTTTTGATATTTTTGGAGCCCTAGACAAAATAATAAATTGGGGTCCCTTTTAAAAAAATTATAAAATATAATATAATAAAATAAAAAGATATACTAGTAATAAAATAAAAAAAATGAGATTCCTTTTCTATTCTTTTTTATGTCTGCAATGAAGTTTCAATAAAAAGACTAAAAAAAGCAAAAGATTTTTTCCTACGTTAAAAACTGAGGAAAAAAGTTTTTTGGACTCTTTCAACCTTGAGCCTTAGACAACTGCACTCCTAAACTACTTTTAGAGTTGGGCTTGACTATACTCCTAAAGATAGAGCACAAGATCGAATTTTAAAGATTACATTATTAAGAGAGATAAGCACAAATTCAATATAATTTTAAAGATTACATTATTAAGAGGGATATGCACAAATAGTGTTTTGAAATATATTTACTGAAAAAGGCAAACTTTTTAATCAAACTAATTGTTCTAATGACTTTTCTTTTTCTTGTTAGATATTCCAGGGACAAATGCTTTCTTCTTCTTCTTTTTTCTCAAATAAAGATTTTAATTGTCTTTTTCTTTGGTGAAAAATCTACAAACCAACAAAATCTCTACTGGCTATAAAGTCTTCAAATATGAAGCAAGCAATCTCATATTTCCAGTCAAACACACTGACTTTGACTAAAAAACCATGGTCACATCTTAAAACAATATAAGGCCTGTTACATTAATGTATCTAATAGTGGTAAAAGACACAGTAAGGAGCATAGAAATGGAGGTGATGGAGAAGATGATCTCTGAAGATGAAGATGTTTTGCTCCCTGGTTTTAGATTCCATCCTACTGACGAAGAGCTTGTGGGGTTTTATCTTAGAAGGAAAGTGGAGAAGAAAATCTTTAGTATTGACATAATCAAACATGTTGACATCTACAAACATGATCCTTGGGATCTTCCAAGTATGATTCAATCATCTTCGTTTTCTGTCTTGTTAATTTCACAGTTTCTGTATGTACTGTTTTTTCTTTATTATTAATTGCTACCTAATTACGGTGCAGAAGTTAGCAAACTGAGTAGTGGTATAGAGAAGGAATGGTACTTCTTTTGTAGAAGAGGAAGAAAATACAGGAACAGCATAAGGCCAAACAGGGTTACAGGGTCGGGATTCTGGAAAGCTACTGGGATCGACAAGCCTATATACTCGGTAGGTGGATTTCACGATTGCATAGGTCTGAAGAAATCCTTGGTTTATTACAAGGGGAGTGCAGGGAAAGGCACTAAAACTGATTGGATGATGCATGAATTTCGCCTCCCACCACCCACCACTCCGACTCTCTCAAACACCAACAAGGACAACTTGCCAGAAGCTGTAAGATCCATTTCAACTTGTTAAAATTTCCTTAATCTCTCTTGAAATACCTTTTCTAATCTTTTATGAGGTGGTTGTTGCAGGAAGTCTGGACACTTTGCAGAATCTTTAAACGGGATGTTTCAAGTAGAAAGTTTGCACCAGATTGGCAAAATAAGAAGAATAAACAAAATACTAATACTAGTGCCACCAGCTCCAGAGCATGCAGTGTAGAATCAGAAAATAGTTTGAAGGTTGAGAATTTTGGAGTTTTCGATGATAAGGGGATGGAAAGGAGGCTTGAGAATGATCATTTCCTTGGAGGGAACCAGTTGTTTGCAGCAACAACCCAAGTGCTTCCATCATATTTAAGCTTTTCTAACCCAAATGCAGCTGATGAATGCTTGGGACAACAACACTGGGATGAGCTTAGGCCTGTAGTTGATTATACCTTAGCTAAATCACTGCTATATAGTGATTGGTAGATGTTTAAGGGATATACATACATATATATATACACAGCTCGAAATAACCATGAATCTCTTTGACGAATATATACCAATCCATTTTAAGTTGGATGCTCTTGTTTGATTTTTGGTGTTTAGGATGAAAAACCTTTTAGAGAATACAATCTAATTTAAACTTGTATAATAGTGAGTTAAAAAGAACATGGCCATGTCTGTTCTTGGTTTTAAATTGCAGCATGGTGTAAGGCCAGAAATATACTATACTATTCCAAGTTTCTTTCCATGGCCGACCATCTAATGTACTAGCTCACGCTTTGATGTTCTTTTCCTTTTTCTTTTGTTGTATTTTTTGACAAACTTATGACTCACTTTCGATATGAAATTATTACTATTCTTCTTCTTCTTCGTTGATGCCCTCTTATGTTTGTATGGAGTTAAAAAAATATTTTTAGACGGAATTAAACAATATATTTTTACGATAGTAAAAATATAATTTTATTATTTTATAATATATATTTTTTTAATTTTTAAAAGATTAAATCAATTTTTTTTATCATTTTTATGGGTCAAAATATAATTTTACTATTATTAATTTAAAATTTTATAAATTATAAACTATCTAAATGAAAATTTTTCATTTGAAGAGGAGCAAGGACCCTGTCAGCCCCATGGCTCCACCACTGATTGGGTCATCTCCAAAGAAAAACTCATGGCTAAACTTAAGATACATGCAATGATTTAAGTCTAAATCTACTTGAACTTATCTCAACCTTGTAGATTTAGAACAAATTCTCCTCCGTTCAACCTTTCCTCAAAGTTATTTCATCACTGAATTAGAGTACTGAAATCACAAATAGTAAAACCTCAAAACAATATTTCGCAATTGAATAAAATAAAGACATTCAACTTTCCATCACACAAAAGTGAATAACAAATACACTTAATAATAGTTCCTCACTGTTATCATAAGCTCTCACAAAAATTTGTATCTAGGGTAAACTATAAAAATAATCACTTTTGTTTGTCTCAGGTTACATTTTACTCACTTATGTTTGAAATGTTACGTTTTAGTCACTTATGTTAGTATTTTGTTATGAAATGATCACTGTGCCGTTAAGTTCCATTGTCTCCCTAACAGTAATCCTACGTGACAGTCCAACTAGATTTTAAGTGCCAACTTAGATTTCCGAATGGAATGAGAATAAATATTTAATTAAATAAAAATTTTAAACCCTAAACTCATTTCCACACACCTCTCTTTTTCATCTTCATCTTCTTCCCTTTTGGTTCCAATATTTTTAGTTACAAATCTGTCTCAAAGCTTGAATATTTGAAACCCATTAACCCAAAAAAAACTTAATAGGAAGAAGATATTGGGATCAAAGATATTGAATCTTTGGGTTCAAGCTTTGAGACAGATTTGTAACTAAAGATATTAGAATCAAAAAGGAAGAAGAAAAAGATGAAGAAGAGAGGTGTGTGAAAATGGATTTAGGGTTTTTTCAATTAAAGGTTAGAGTTTAAAAATTTTAATTAATTAAATTGATTTAATTAAAGATTTATTCTCATTCCATTTGGAAATCCAAGTTGGAACTTAAAATCTAGTTGGACTGCCACATAGGATTACCGTTAGGGAGATAACAAAACTTAATGGCACAGTGATCACTTCGTAACAAAATACTAACATAAGTGACTAAAACGTAACATTTCAAACATAAGTGACTAAAATGTAACCTAAGGTAAAAAAAAGTGACTATTTTTATAGTTTACCCTTGTATCTATTCTCACAAAATAGAATTTTCTTTTTCTAGATTTTGCAGTCAATCGTTAAGACTCGAGAATAAACTCCATGTAAAATGAGATAACAAATTATCACTTTTCTTTTTCGAAAAACATTATCATCAATCCAATCTTCATCTTCTGGAGTCATACTTAAAATAAAACTCTTTTGATATTTAGACCCTTCAAAAATGTGCTGCACATTTTCTTAGTTGATCTAGGACTGCTCTTGAGCTTATCTTTTACCTTTGGATGATCACGCTTGAACAAGGATTCTTCGTGACAAATTTTCTCTTAAATACAAATAAATATCCTAAATTTTTGTTGCCTGTAGAACATGTTTAAAACAAAAGGATAATTACAAATTCAAAAAATTTCCAGCCAATAATCTCAATAGCTTATTCCTCATGTTGAAACACTAAAAACCACAACTCCAACAATACACTATTTGTATCAACAATCTTTCCCTTTGATTTATTTGATTTATAGCAAAAACGAATCTTCCCTGTACAATAAAGACATTAAAATAAAAGGAAATTTTTTTGCCAAGAAATCCTTCTTTCTTTGCAATATTTCATCATACGTAACATAATATTAGGGATAGAGTTAGAATTCAATTTGGGGTGATCCTATGACATACCTGCAACAACACAAGTATGTAGAGTGTCATATTTCTTAATTATCCAAAATCTTGTCTTCTTTCTCATAGATGCAATTATTTTTCATGGACATCTATTGTCACATATCACATACTTTACTTCATATTTTTTGACTCGCGATTTTGTAACAGGAAAGTTGACCTCATGCTTTATGCTATACCGCTTCACTACAACGACAATAACATCTTTGGAGAAAAACTCTGTTCCAACTTATAAATCACCAAAATTTGTAGAACTTACATGGCTTGATCTTTTAAAATGAAGTTATGGAAACTCTAACCCATCTTCAACATCAAGGTTGACATTAAACATGTGGGGTGGAGGTTCATATGTTGTAAAATCTAGATGGATTCCTTTAACATTGTCCAGACCTTCACTGTCAGAACCGCTCCCTTTTGGTTTAGTAGGAACAACATCTTGTTCAAAAAATAATGCAATTTTCAAACCATTTGGCTTGGAATCCCATATTGGATCATCATCGGTTTCAACTTCCTTTTCTTTCTCAACTTTTTTCGTTATCCGTGCCACTTTACCTGAAAGCACATCCTACACGACGCGTTTTTGTCATCTCTCACCAAAATCAACCTATTTCCCAAATTTTCAAATAAAACGATCTAAAACCCTAATTTTTCTAAACCGACATATATGCTTATTTTTCCTAGTTCTAGATATATTTTTAATATAAAAAAATTTAAACGAGTGACTTGAAAAAAATATTTTACTAATATGATTGAACTAATTTTATATCGATCGGATTAATTGAATCAATTAAATAAAAAATTAATAATTTGATGGATTTGATCACCTTTTTGATTATTTCAAAAACATTAAAAAAATCCTACTTTAGACATTACCGCTTCCTTTTAATAAAATTTATTAGTAAAAATACAAAAAGAAAAACAACGTATCCAGTTACACGTTACTGGTTCTTTGGAATATCTCATGGATTACTATCCAGTTCTCATTGGCTTTGGTCGATCACTTCCGTCGATATCTTATCAATGAACGGCATAGATCCGCCTCACAATCCCAAACAAAATATTAAGATGCGCCAAACTTCAAAACAATTCCGCTTAAATGAGCGAATCCTATTGGTCAATATTCATTTCACGCGGATCAAGACTTTATCAACGTTACAGTATTCGATAAAAATCCACCCGATCTACGGTTCATATTGGCCTATTTAAAATATTTCCTAATTTCTTATTCCCGCCTACTCTCCTTTTATAAATCCCCTCCAATCTCTCCCAATTACGGCATCAAAAATCTTGTCCTTCAAACGCTTATTTTCATATCAAATTGTTCTACAAATGGCTCGTACCAAGCAAACTGCTAGGAAATCAACTAGCGGCAAGGCTCCACGTAAGTAGCTAGCCATGAAGGCCGCTAGGAAATCAGCTCCTGCGACTGGAGGAGTGAAGAAGCCTCATCGTTTAGGCCAGGAACTGTGGCTCTTAGGGAAATCAGGAAGTACCAAAAAAGCACTGAGCTTTTGATCAGAAAGCTCCCATTCCGAAGGCTTGTGAGAGAAATCGCTCAAGATTTCAAAAATGACTTGAGGTTCCAAAGTAGCGCTGTTGCTGTTCTTCAAGAGGCAACTGAAGCTTATCTCGTCGTGCTGTTTGAGGATACAAATCTATGTGCTATTCATGCTAAGAGGGTTACCATCATGCCTAAGGATATCCAGCTTGCTAGGAGGATTAGAGGTGAGAGAGCCTAGGTTTGCTTTTAGGTGATTGATATCTAGAGTTAGAGATCCAAGCTTTTGTTCATATTGTTGTATTAGATTTCTCTGCAAATGTTTGATGTAAATCGATGCGATTCTAATGGATGCCATATAATTTCATGATTTTTGATTAATGAGATCGGAACTGTTTATAAATTTTAATTACCTGTTTATTATCATAAATTTACATATAAATTGAAATGTGGTAATCAGGCTGATTTTGAGATTTCATATTAAATAAATATATAGTATGTATTAATTGAAGATGCCCAGGCTTACCAATTAGGTTCGGCCCGTTTATGGTAATCAGCCCGTTTTTGATTCGGGCCCAGGCTTACCAATTAAGTTTAAGATTTTGGCATGAGGCCAGAATGGCTCGGCACATGCCCATGGACACCTCTAGCCCAAACCAAATATACTATTTGGGATAAAAAAAAACCCTAAATCGTATGTTCAATTCTCAGTTTTCAGCTTTGCAAAGCTTTTCAACCAAACGCAGAGAAACCTTTGCCCCGAGTAACTCGACGCCATTGTTATTTAATATCAGAAAAAAATACTACAAAATTGAGTAAATCTATTCGTTTCATTCATATGGGGAAGGAGAAGGAAGAAGCTTTAGGAAATACTAACATTGAAGATGCCAGTTGGCTTTGTTCACTTTCTGAATCCGAACTTGTAAGCTATATTTTTGTGTTCATTTATTTTTTTTTATGAAAATCTTTAAATTGATTGATAACATCCAAATCAATCTGAACCAAATTTTTGCAGGATTTGTTGATTAGCCTAAAGAAGCTAGCCTTGAAACGTGCTAGTGCAATTGGACATGTTCAATTGGCTGAAAAGTTCGACCTGAAGATGCTTCGAGCTCTTGGTACTTCTCGTTTATTTCCTTCCTTTATGTTTGTGCTTCGAACTTGCGTTAATTTGGTATTTTGTTATGATGGGTTAGCCTTGTTTTTGTGGTTTTCTCAAATAATCTTGGTTTGTTGGATTGCCATGATATCTAGTTGTTTCTATTATTAGCTAAAGGGAAGCTTCAGAGTGAAATTTAAGTTTGAAGTATCTCGATGTCATTCATTCGTTAGCCTACATACATGTTCATGAGTGGCTAATGATATTTTGAGATTCCGTACTAGGTCTTTTGGGATATAAACCTGAATTTGATCAATTTCTTTATTATTCTGCTGCCACCTATTTCATTGTTTTAGAGAATATTATTTCAATGCGATAAGAGCATCCTGTACATTATACATTAATAAAAGAAGCTTTAAATGCAATTGTTTGTTTATGTATTAATGGTGTTTTTATTCATCAGCTATGATCAATATATACACTTGGTAAATGTTTCATTGTTTCATGTGTAGTTATAATAAATTACACTCAAATTCAATTATTGATGGCTTTTCGAACACACCCTTATAGTTTTTTTTCTTTGTTTTTCTGAATGACATAACATAGTGCTTTTGGTGAGAACAGAGGAGGTTTGATTATAGAACTTTGTATATTTTCTGTCACTTCTCTGTTCTCTATTAGGGTCTAGTGACGTAAAGTCTCATTATGGTGTGTTACGAATAAATTCCGTCAAGCCTCCAGCTTTTTTATATGATTTTGTTGGATGATATAGTCGAGCTTGATTCATATATTATGATTTCGTATTTAATAACTTTCAGGCTTCGTTTTGATGGAATGTGTGAAAGAAAAGATTAAGGACTCATCAGTTATTCCCGGAATGGATGAGAAAGCTACATTTCTTGATTCTTCTAATTTACTAAAATGTAAGGTAGATGAGATGATGAGCATTGAAGAGATAAATGAATGCATTGCATTTGAAACAAGGAAGGAATTTCGCAAAAGGTATCTTTAAGATTAACCCTGTGAATGTAGATTTCGTTAAATCTTATGATCAGTTTTTAATTCCTTTAATTTTGATTTTGGTTGGCAAAGACTGCGTGGAAAGGATGCCTTAGTTAGAAGTAGTAAGAGACGCAAAATAGACGATGAAGAAGATGAAGATGAAGACGAAGCAGCAGCAGAAGGGTAGCAGCAGAAGATTATTATCCACCATTTACATTGCAGGATGATAAGTAGAAAGTTTTGCAACTTCATCACTTGTAGTGAGATTGGATTAGTGTATAGCCATTGAAGGATAATAACTTATTTTTTGGCCAACAGAATGCATTTTATTAAGCTTGAAAAAGAAAATCTAATGTCAATATCATATTTATATTGAAACTGAAACTCTTTTTTTTTTTTTTAATATTATAAAATTTTGCAAACTTGTCAAAGTGTTGGGTAGAGGTGTTAATGGGTCGGATTCGGATTGAGTCTAAGCATGATATAAACATATTTTATATTTGTCTAAGTTTGGTCCGATCTGAAATTTGAGCTTAAAGTTTTACTCAAACTTATCAATATTTGCAAAAGATCAAAGCTCATTTTAGGTCCGTTTATATTATTATTTTAATTTTTTAAAAATATTTATATTATATTACTTTAATATTTAATAATTTTACATTTTTTATATATTAAAATTTTTTATATAGTCATCTTAAAATTATTTTAATATTTATATTAGAGTAATATTATATATTTAATATAAGTTTATTTTTATGTGTTTAAATTATATAATATAAAATAATTATTTTTTATTTTTGAAATTAAAATAAATTAATCACAATAAATTATTGAACCATGTGTTTTATGATTTATTAAAGTCCAAATAATTCCTATAAAATATTTTGTGTTATACACATTTCTCCATATGCTTATCTTTTAAAAAAAATAAGGAATAAGCCAATTATGAATTACTAGATAATGTGATTTATAGTTTATTAAAAGTCAAAATAATTCATATATAATATATTTTGTGTTACACATTTCTTCAAGTACTTAATATTTTTTCAAATCAGGAATAAACCAATTTTGGCAGAGTATTGAACTATGTGTTTTATGATTTATCAAAAGTCAAAAAATATAATATATAATATATTTTATGGTATACACCTCTTTATGCACTTATATATTTTTTTAAATCAGGAATAAACCAAATGAATTATTAAACCATGGTTTATTAAAAGTCAAAATATTCATATATAATATATTTTGTGTTACACATTTCTTCAATTATTTATATTTTTTTAAATCGGGAATAAATGAATTTTGATGGATTATTGAACTATGTGTTTTATGATTTATTAAAAGTCAAAATAATTCATGCATAATATATTTTGTGTCAGACACATTTCTTCATGTACTTATATTTTTCTTAAATCAGTAATAAATCAATTCTGATGAATGATTAAACCATGTGTTTTAGTATTTATTAAAAGTTAAAATAATCCATATTTTGTGTTACACGTTCCTTCATCTATTATTTTGTGGTGGTTTAATCGTATATTGTTGTTGGTCCGTCATATATTTATATTTATATTATATTTGTGAATTAGTTTTGTTTATCTTGTGCAATGTACGAACTTAATTATATGTATCAATCAAAAATTGTATGGTATCGAAATCGTCAAAAATAAATTTTTATTAAAAAAAATTGTATACAGCAATGAGTAAGGTCGAATCCAGAGACCGATGATAATTCTATTTATTTAACAAAAAAAAAAAGATGAATGGGAGATTTTTTTAAAAATCTCAAATTTAAAACTAAACCAAAAGAAAACTAAAATTTAAAACTAAATTTAAATTTTTCGAAAAAAAGCAATAATTAAAAATTGAAGGAAAATCAATATGACAAAGCTCTAGTTAAAAGTGAAATCTCCGCTTCATTCATAAGTTTGATTATCGATACAAATAGTTTTCAATGTTATTTAATAAACTAGTTGTAGTTTCCAATGTCATGCCTAGCAACCAATCTCTTCTTATTGTCTTGATAACCAAAGGGTAGTCCATTTGAAATTACTTCTCTTACCAATAATCAACCTTATAACTTCGCGCCTAGGGTTTAGCTTGTCGAAAACATTAAAATCGAGAGAGACCTAGTTCTAGTCAACAAACTCATCTTAGTGGGATTTATTTAAGTTAGATCGCATGCCACACAACATAGAATACATATCTCGTTATACCCACCTAAAATAAATTAAACAATTACGAATTTAATAATTTTAATTGACAAGACAAATATTCTAAGCAACGAATACAAATACAATATTCAACAAACCTAAATACTTGTAATTAAATTAGAAGACATGCAAATACTAAATAAATAAAAAAACAAATAACAAATAGATCTCATAAACTTTGTGAATAAAACTTCGAAAATTTCTTTGACAAGAGAAAAAGGGTTTAGCAATCCATAAAATAAGAAAAATGCAAAACCAATAAGTTTGCAAGGTGCTCAAAATTCAATGTCCCTAAAAAGTATCCTAACCATCTAAAAGTTTTTATTATGGTAATTTCCCCTATATATTTTACTACCTTTTATTATTAATTTTTTTTTATAATTGGAAGTGGATAATGAATAATTATTAAATTTTACATGCACAATTTTTTCCTTATATTTTTTTGAATTTTTTTAGCTACAAATATTTTATCATCATTAAGCATAAATTATTTAATTTTTATATAATAATATTGAAAATATTTCAATTTCATCAAACTTTAATTTGAGCGCGTTAAAATATATTATCTTGAAAAAGTGAAAAGTGTAAAACGTCAAATTTGCCGCACTTTGACAAGGGATGTGCATGCGTTGTTTAGTTGAAGGAAGGAGGCAAAAATGATGGAAGAGGGTCCCCAATGTTTTCAGTATTTTATAAAAGTTAATTGTAATGTACTAACATGTCTTTTCTTCTTTCTTCTTCAACATTATCTTTTGCTTCATCCTATAAGCAATCAAAATATTGTATTGTGATGGAATTGTGGCCCTTGAGCATTTACTACGTATCATTATGAGTGGGTTTGAATGGATGATGCGTTTTCTTGTAGTTAATATAAAAATAATGGTGGCAGTGAGATTAAATATTATAACGATACTGTAACATAAGATAAAAAGTAAGTTAAACGCACCGTACTTCACCACCCATCCAAACTCACACTATATTTCTTGCTTTATAATGACCAAATATTACTTTTTTTAATGACTAAATTCACTCCTTTTGAAAGATATTTTAAATCCACAAAAAATAGAAGAAAAATACTATGATATTAAATCAAACTCATCATGACATTATATAAAAGATCAACCATCACCTCTCTTTCTCCCGTCACTAAAGGTAGCATTTTATATTCGAGTCACAGGATGTTACATTCGTTGTCAAAGCAACTATAATTTCAAATTCATTAGTTTATACATACTATTAAATATAATACATAATTACAACATCTTATATGATCATATCCGAAATTTAAACGAGTTTATGAAAACTCTTTCAATAACTCAAAATCAATTAATGACTAAAATATAAAATTATCAAAATTTAAGGACCATGTCGCGACATCAAGAGCAGACCTCAATCGAAGAATATATATGCATATATGAAAATAATTTTACCCTTTGTATGTTTCGAAATTACTTCCTATTACAAAATAAAATACAAGACAATATGGCAACTGATGATATAGTTAAGGAGATCTGTAATTGGATGGCGAAGAATTGATATGTTAAACTTCGATTTGTGCCAAGAACAACAAATATGACAACTGATGCTATAACTAAGGAAGTTAGGAGACGTACAATAAAACTATTTGTTTTTACTCAACCGTCTCCGACAATACATGATACGATACTACAAAATAATTACTGAGCAAATCTATTTTTAAAATTTTCAATTGAAGACTGCAGTTTTACTCCTTTTTATAAAAAAAAAAAAATACAAGACAATATGATCACGTAAACACATTTTAAAACTAGGTAGACGGATTTGATGACACAAGTTATAGAGAAGTTCATAGAATTCTTTTTCTTGTTATTAATTTGAAAGCAATGCAACACTTATTAAAAAGAAAATATATATGTATATCTGATCGGTTTTTATAATACATTAAAAGGCTAAAATACTGAAATTTAAACATTTCATTAAAAGATAATAATTTTTAACAATTTAACTATTATATTTCATGTTGATTTATTTTATATATATATTTGATATCATATATGTTCGTTTTACGGTTCATGTTATGGGTTCGTGACTGTCATTCCCAACAATATTGTCTCCAAGATTTGAACCTACCTTCTTCTTTTGGGAGTGCAATATGTTTTACCATTGCATCCAACCACTTGTTGGTTATATATCGCCTCAATTTGACCGATATGATAGAGATATCGCCTCAATTTAAAATTTTAGATGCATAGCAAATATAATTATATTAATAAATCCAACGATAAAATTGTCAAAATATCAATCGTAAAAAAATTATGAAAGTGTGTAAAATAATATTAATTAAATAAAACAATGATTTAGTAAAATTGGAGGATATGAGAGGGAATCTTATCGTATCATAATATTGGCAAAGGATTAAAAACATAAAAAAGGAATAGAGACCCCACACCACTAATCACTTTAGATTAGTGGATAAAATAGACGATGGACCTAAATAATTTTGCTTAAGCATCAAGGCAGCCACACTCTCCCTCACTCACGTTATCTCCCAATCCCATCCCATATGATATTTATTAATCACCCAATCAAAATTTCCAACTTTGATGATAAATCTTTAATTATTATTTGAATGCATGGCCTTATGACTTTCGGGTTTTGTTGCTATGACCTATGAGCCTTCACAATGTCAATGTCACCAAATGTTTCTTTTTTCTGATTTTGTTCCATGTCGAGCTCCAGGCAGGATCTTACCATTGTAATCAAGATCAAATCTTTTCCCATTAGCATATTTTATAATGAAAATGAAGTATTGATTCCTCACTCTTAATTTAATTTTATTTTTTAAGGTTGAGGTTTTGAAATTTTTGATATTTTTATTTAAGTTTTGTTATGCGTAAATGTTATGTGTAAGTCCTCACTATTCACAATCTTCGTGTATTTCATGATGATAATTAATTTGCTATGTCATACAAATAAAATAGAGGATCTTTCTTATAAATACCCTCAAACGGTGAGAAATGAATCTTTTCTCCCCTTAAGCAATCCTCGAATAATTACCCTTTGAAACCTAGCTTCCTTAGCTCTCACAGTTTTATCCTTATCCTCTTGTCTTTCTTTAGCTCTCTGCCTGTTTAGGTGTACCAACTCCTTTAGACCACCGCAACCTCTTTTTGTTATCCCTTATTGTATTTTGTATCAATAATTGGTGTGGTGAACATGGATCGAATCGTGACCTCTTTTTATCAAAACGATACTCCTCTCAACCCAACAAATCCTAGCAACTCTACTAACCCAATGAAATCCTCAGTTCCGACAAACCCAATTAACCCCGCCAACTTAGAATGCTCCCTTGAATCGATCGTCGGACCAACCCTTCCACTTGCTCTCCCAACCTCTTCCACCCTTTGCGCAGTTCATGGTAGCACTCAACACTCCCCTAGCTCTCAACTCAGTTACCTCCGTTCCATCTGCTACCTCTGTTGCACCAACTACCACTGAGTCGCAACCACCCTCTGGAACCTCCTCCATTTACCCCAGAGAAAAACTGGCTTAGTACCTATAGCAAGCACTTGTCTATCTTGCTACTCCACTATCTCAACCAACCATCACCACCACCCTTGTGGATCAGGCTTCTTAGCAGCAACAACCACATGAGCCAATATTTCCTTCTATTTTGCTTTGCATTAAAAACCCAAACCATATGAAGATAATTATATAAAATGTATTAATGTAATCCATGAATTATTTTATTAACCAATCTGTTTGAACAAATTATAAGTTTAAAAAAATATATACTATACTCATGACATCAGATCCAACACGTGACACCTCAAAAGCCTTTGCATTTCAATTTTTTTAGTGGCGTGTAGGTAAGATGTCGGAAAATATGGACATCACATATACAATAAGGATAATTACATGTTATTATTTATTATCATAATAGATTAGCCAAAATTAAAAATGATCTAATTTAGTTAAAGAAATAGGGCTAATGTGTCAAAGTTATATATATTAGGGTTATGATCCCCAAATTACATATAAAAAAGCTTTTTTAATATCCCATTTTTGGAGAAGAGAGAGTCACCCTCTCAAGATTACTTGTGTGTTAATTTGGAAGATAAAAACTTCAAGATCCAAAAATCTCTAGGAATCTATAAGTTGCGGTACGCTTTCGCATCTAGTTTTGTTCTTGATTTATTCTTGATGATTTGACATGATAGGTTCTAATTTATAGTTTATTAAGTTTATAACATATCTTGAATTATGATTTTTACATAAAGAAACACTAACCACAGGCTCATCTTCCTTTCCTTAGATGATTTCGAATCAACTATCATCTTTCGACTACCTTTCTCGATAAAGCAGTAGTGGACCTAGAAACTGCTATAGCCATAAATTATAGAAAATACATTGAAAATGTTGGAAGGAAAGACGAAAGTGGTGGCACAACAACAAAAAGCTCAATCAAGTACTCTGAAACAAGGAATATGGGACAAATCTTGCCGAAAACCTAGAAAATGCAAAAATCGACGACAATAAGATGGCGATATAAATGTACAATGCAGAAAGAAATATCAAATATCGTAACAACAAAAATAGTACCAAACTGATGAAACATAGTATATATAGGGTTATCTTCAAAACGCATCGTTGTATCATTTAACTTTGTGGCCAATGGCAACTCAACACTTGTCACTCATAACTTGGTTGTTCATCATTACCTCTGCTCCGCAGGCACGGTCGATTCAGACTTGCACTAATGATCAGTGTTCTAGAAGTTTTGTGACAACCCTTCAGCTTCAAGTGTCATACCATCTGTGTCTTCCTAATCATCTATTATCGCAATTCCGGTCACCCCACCTCCTGTGTAACTTATCAACAAGAATGTCTTAATGCAAGCCAGTTGATAACCTACCTTTCGACTGGGGGAGAATTGTTATACCACTATTTGGACAAGATACATAGCACACTCAGAGGGCTCCAGGTGGATACTCGAAGATATTTCTCCACCTTTCATCTGCCGAACCACCCACCGTAGAGCTACTTATAAACAAACAAGACATCTTCCCTTCATAGGGCCATTTGTTTACTATGGTTAGGTCACTTGTTTTTCAATGTAAACACCCCTCCAAATGTAACCATTCTCTTCAAGGACCATTGAATCCACCTAATCATAACAACTTCATATTGCATGGAGGAATAATAGAATGGATCCCACTCTGCACATCCTTCATGTACTCCATGATGACAACTACCTTAGCGTGCCATACAAATAGATAAAAAGACCTCTCCTATAACTACTGTCCCAGAAGATGAGAAAGGTTAAAAAACATTAATTTTTCCTTCCATTTTGGAATAAATTGATAAAAAAAATGAATTTAAAGGTTAAAAAAAGACAATTAAAATGAGATTTGAAAGGTCAAAGAAATCATTATGCTTTAGTCCAACTAATTCGGTGCGTCTCTCACCCACCTCAAGCATTTCCCTCATGCGAAAGACTCCTCGAGATTGACCACTCGACTTTCCAAAGCCAATAGCATATCTCTTGATCGACTTGCTTTCTCGACCCTCCCACGCGTCTCTATTGGCTGAATCTGATTGATAATTTCTTTTGTCATTTCGACCGACACCTTCGCAACCTTAGCTTAGATATCAATTGTCACGACACTAAATTTTTCGTCTCGCAATCCATATGATCTTAAACGATTTTTTCATTTCAAATGTATTTAAATTGCAAGAATTCTATTTTTAAAACATAGAATTCAGTACATGAATTGCAGTTTTGAACAAATTTCATCATGGATTGATACTAGAAAATCAATTATTGAAAAAGGAAATGGATACTAGAATGTTCTATTTGGCATTAAATAATATGATTGAACTTGCCGCAGCAAAGCACGTTTATTTATTCAACGAAATAAAATCAATGAATGGAGTGGAAAGTTGTTGGAATATAATATTTCCCTCACTTTACATCACGGGTTAAAATGAAGTATAAGATTTCCCAAGTCGAAGAAAGCTTTTCGGAAATCTAATTTTTTAATTCCATAAAAATGTTGAAGTTGTTTTCTAATAAATCATAAGTTCTTAAACGTATAGTAAAAGTTCACTTAGTAAGACAAGAAAGTGAAAGCAAAAAATGATTATTTTTCATTCTAATACATAAAAATCAATCATTTTAAATTTGAATGATAAAATATTTATGAATGGGAAAAATTATTTTTTCTTTCAAATTTTTATTTTTCCTATAAAACGTACCTTTAAAAGAAAAATTATATCTTTTATTTTTTATTTTCCCACTTTTCTTTTCGCTCTATCAAGTAAAGCTTGATTTACTATATGTAAGCGGAAAAATAATCAACATGAAATAAATTCTCTTTAGATTGCTTACATCACAAAGAGAAAATTTTACTATAAACATAGAGATAAAAAAACCTTAAAGCATTTGATAACCAAACAGTAATGAAACAAATCCCATTTGTATAAATATAAATAATATCAAAATCTAAATTAAAATTTGAGTACATATGTATGATTAAACTTTGGGTCAATATCTATCACAAAACACCATATCAACCTATAAATTTTAGAAATATGCATAATTTGTTGGTATAATAAGCATGGTGTGTTAGGTGCTGTGCAATCATGCAAATCGCATAACAAAATCTAATTCGAGCCCACACTTGCTGGGTTACAACGAAGGAGGGAAAATGAATGAATTCAATGAACATATGGATTTTGATAGATCCCAACATCAAATCTTTGGATATTTGGTGTTTGTGGCAGCCAGCCAATAACCTTAACACCCATGTTTAAAGTTTAAAGTTTATCTCTGGTTCGGGAAACATTCTTTGAGCTGACAAATTAATATGGTCTCAATTCACCTAATCAGAAACTGGTTGGTGGATGAGCTGAAATCGATTCAGTAAATTTTAAGATATGTTATTTGAATTAGATCATTAGGACTGCAAAGAGAATAAAGCTAAAAAGGAAAATGGGTCGCTGTAAAATCAAATACAGGAGTTTATAGATCTAAGCCATTGACGTTGACATAAAATTGGATATTCGATCCCCAAATGTCTTGATGTACGCTGCCAAACTTCTTTAAAAGCTAGCCACTTGCATGATTCGCGAGATAACATTTTATATTGGTTTTGATTGCAAGGGAATCCTATAAATCTGTATAAATCACGAGTAAGAAAAATAGAAAAGATTTAACATATAAATTTTACGTAAAAAACTTTTTCGAAGAGGATAAATATTACGGGTAAAAGAGACTTGACTTAATGAAAAAATAAACTAAAAGAACAAGATGGAGAAAAGAACTTACATGAGAAAAACTCAAAATCTAAAATTAAAGCTCTCTTAAAAACTCTCTCCAAAACTCTGTATCAAATATCCCATAATAGATATTCTTTCAACCCTCTAAATAGGGTTACAAAGACCTTTTAAATAGGTTAATATTAAAGTCCTAATATGACTAAAATATTTCTAAACTAATGAAAGTTTAATTGGGAAAAAATAGCAGAGTTTAATTGGGAGAAGAAACTTGGTATTTGTGGGAAAACGTCGCCATGTCTCGACGTCGAGAATCGCCTTGTCGTGACATCATCTTTGCTTTGTCGTTTCAACATTTTCGCGCCATCCCGACACTCCTTTTTGTGACGTCGGTCTTGTTCTAGGCTTTTTTGATTGCTCGCCATTCGGTTAGAAATGCGAGGCACACCCCACAAATCTTTGCAATATATTAACGGAGTCCAAGCAGTGCTTGAACTTTGAAATTGGAAGACTTTTAGTTTTCTGAATTGCCAAATCAAAGTTGACTCATGTCTGCTTCCCATAAACACAGTGCTCTGTCTTTGCAACTCATGCACCCGGAAGAGAATCTCTCTTATTCAAAATAGTCATACCTTTTTCGCTTGTATGACCAAGTCGCTTGTGCTTCAAACGAGTCGACTCTAACTCCTTAACAGATGAGGAAATTGCTACTTTACCAGTCACCGTTGAACCTTGTAGAATACAAAGACTGTCAATCTTTCGACCTCTCATCAGGAGAGAGCTCCACGATATATTTTAATGCCGCTTGACTCGATGGCGATCCTACAACCCTTCGAGTCTAAATTTCCCAAGGAAATGAGATTCTTCTTTAAATTAGACACATGCCTGATATTTGAAAGTGTCCTAATGATTCCGTCGTGCATCTTGATCTGAACGATGTCAACACCAGTTACCTTGCAAGGTGAATTGTTCCCCATAAGCACAACTCCACCTTCAATTGGATTATATATGGAGAACAAGTCCTTGTTTGGACACATATGAAAAGAGCACCCGAGTCCAGAATCCACTTGGACGTAAATTTAGACCTTTCGATCATAGACACCAACAACCAATTATCACCATTATCCTCGGTTACATTAGCATCGGCTACTAATTATCTAGTACTTATAATTTGAATCTAAATGTTTAAATTTTGGTTTTGGGTTTACTAGAGGTTCGTGGAAGGCTTCTCCTAGGGGAATCTCGAATTGTCCTACGCTCAGTTCTTTAAGTTATAGTCCACTCTCTAAGCAATCAAAAGTTGGATAATAGTAGAAAAGATCAATTAGTTGAATGCTCAAAGACATCAGACTTCGATTAGGGTTGATTGAAAAGTCTGGGCATCTTCTTGGAGGCCTTTTGCAACTTAGATTATCTCATTGATGCTTGATACACAGATTTATTACTTTAGATGTCACGACAAAGGTCCGTTTTATAAATTTTTAATTAATATGTGAAGAAACAAAATTTAATTATAAATTATTTGAGCCATAATTATATATTTTCAAATGGTCCCACCATTAGTTTAAGATAACCCTAAATGAATTGCATTTAGAATCAATAATGTAGAATGATTTAATGAAAATGATAAAGTAAAAGAAATGAATTGCATGTATTACTATTCGCAATGAATGTGTTTTCTTACTAAGTACAAAAAATGACTTTAATTTATTTATTTTTTAAATTATTATTTGTTTGATTGTAATTAAATAATTGAAGTTTGAAGCTGGAATTAAATTAATTAGTTGTCATAGATTTGTTAAATAAGGAAATTAGATTAGTTTCCTCATAGATCTAGTAAAGTTGTCATGATTTTAACAAAATTAATATTGAATTAAGAAAATAATTTAATTAAACTAATTAATTAAATGATATTTTGGGAAATAGAAAATAATTATTGGGTTGGATAAAAATTCGGATTACACATATAATTGTACCCAATATAAAAAATGCCCATAAAGCCCAAATTTAATATGAGGGTGGCAAACCCTAGTTTCCCTAGGGATGCCGTTACCACCCCTTGTGTTTTACTTCAAGTAGAATTTCATATTTTCTATTAAAATATTATTATTTAATTGGACTTTATTCAAGTAGAACTCGTGTACTATTCCTCTTTATAAGAACAAAAAACTATGAGCTTTCACAGAAAATAGAATTTAAACAAAAAAATAAATTACCACTATTTTATGACAGAATAATGACGCTTTCGAAACTTATATTTTAGGTTAGCTAGTTAGTTCCAATTTATAAAGAAACGATACAAGAGTTCTGTTTGAATAAGGTGTAGTTAAATATTTTGATAGAAAACAAGGAGTGGAACACAATGGGCGACAACACACCCTAAGGAATATCAGGGTTTGTCGCCCTTCTCATGTAATCAGGCCTATTGGGTCTCTCGTGTATTGAGGACAATTATATGTGTTATTCGAACTTTTATTCAATACTTACAATTTGTTCAACTGAATAGCGATATTCTATTTTCCAAAGTATTAGTTAGTTAATTTATTTATAAATTTATTTATTAAATTAATTTTTCCAATTAATTTATTTTCTCCATCCAATTCCAATTCCATTAAAATAACTTTTGTAACACCCTTATACCAGGTTCACATGTATAAACCAAATATAGAAGTATTACATACAGTATTGGAGATTTTAACACGAGTATAATAAAATTTTTCTTTCAAACAAGGTGTTTTAAAGTTATTTTATTCAAAACTCATCATTTCAATTCATCAGCTCGTAGTAATCCAAAACAACATTTATAACCATCCATTGGAGACACATAATAGTGCCATTTATACATGTCATTTTTACCAAAAGTAATGTACTTAAACTGAAGTCTTCCAATAGTGATGTGATGTGATGAGAGGTCCCTTAGCTTGACTTCAACTTCTCGTAGCTTTTGTACCTACGCGTTAAAATAAACGCCTTAAACCGGTGAAGGCTTAGTAAGAACTACAAAAGTAATGAATGATCATTTAAGTACTCATGCATATAAACTTCTTGTCTTACTTACATGTAACCTGTAACTTACCACAATGGCACAATTTACACTTTTATCCACTTTCTGTAGCTTAGCCCATAGTAGACTTTCATAGAACCGTTAAGATATACGGAACAAACAGAGAGTACCAAAGTACTAACAGAGAGCACAAAAGTGCTGGGAAACAGAGAGCACACAAAGTGCTAATCAGAGAGCACACACAGTGCTAATAACAGAGAGCACGAGACGTGCTAAACAGAGAGCGCGCTAGTGTTCCTTAATGGCATGCCACTAATATCACAATGGTTCTAATTTGTCTACTTGCGCACAATCTCAATTAGCACCATTTCTCATAAATGATATATCTCACATAAATACATCATCAAATACTTCACATTTATATTTTTAAAGTTGTTCACTTGCGTCACAATCACTAAATTATTTATATCTTGAGTTACAGAATTCAAAATTATAATCCGCTTGATGTTTCTGAAACTAGACTCAATCATATTTTTACCATAAAATTTTTAGAATTTTTACATTAGCCAATTTGTACAGTAAATTCTTTCAATTTACCCCTTCTCTGCTGCCTAGCAGTTTCTACCTTTCTTCACTAAAAATTATCTATATTTTAGTACAGAGATCAAATGATGTTCATGTCTATTTCTTTTGAAAATAGACTCATTAAGGATTCAGCCATATAAATTTCAGTCTCTAATAATTTTTATATATTTTTCTATGATTTTTCAAAGTTAGAATAGGAGAACTCGAACCTACTCTGACCTTATTATACAAAAACTAGTATATCTCGAAATATAAAATTCCTTTTCTTTCACTGTTTCTTCCATATGAAACTAAACTCAATAAGCTTTAATTACATATATAATTAGACCCTTAACTCATTATATACAATTTTTAGTGAATTTTCGAAGTTAGTCCTCTGTTCTGTCCAAACTATTTTACTCAATCATACATTAATCCCTTCATTTTATCATTGTAAACATTCAAACTATGTACCTATATAACAATTTTTTTATGCTAATAAAAAACTATGTACCATTAGAGAAATTAAACTATAAATCAAAACTCTTGTAGTACTTACAACAAAAAGGCTGATTTTCTTCTCTTTTCACTCTTTGCTCTTCTCTTTTCCTTTCTCTTCAATTTGATCCTTGCCTCTCTTCTCTTTCTCTTCAATTTCACATAAACACATATAAGCTATAAGCTATAATTCAATAATTTTCATCCTAAATAAGAGTAAAATACATGTATGCCATGAGAATTTAACCATTTCTTACCTTAACCCTTGAATTCAAATTTTCTCAATTTAGTCTTTTATCTCTCTAACACCCCAAAAGTAACTCTATATGAGATTTGAGGTGTCTACTAGCTCTCTTTTATGACTTTCTTTCAGAAATTCCAAAGAAAATGGAAGGTTTTGGAGTTTGGAAAGCTTAAAAATGATGAAAGGACCTATTTGGAATAAAAGCAAAAGTTGAAAATGGAAGAAAAGGGCATGGACGGCTAACATAATGAAAAATATGATATTTTCATCTTTTTAATCACTTTTTTCTTCTCTCAAATGCTCTAGAATTTTCACTTAAAATATCTCACTTAATAAAAATGGTAAAATTTACTTTTAGTCCCTAGGCCTTCCAACTTTACACTTTGGCCCAAAACTTTGCCTCCAAAAATATTTTCCACCAAGTTACTCTTTTGTCCCTCCTTAATCAATCTAATTCTCATAATGTCTCATAATTTATTTTGGCTAAATTTCTATTTAGTCCTTCCTTCACTCACACAATTACTAATTAATCCTTAAATTTTCTTAATCTTCTTATTTTAACTACATGTTCTAATTCTTGATTCAACTCTAATACTGTTCCAACTCCGATTAAAAACGCGGATGTTACAACTTTACTGTATTAGAATCTATTAGGAAACTAATTTAATTGTCTTATTCAACAAATTTATGATGACGAATTAATTTAGTGCTCATTTTAAACTTCAATTATTTAATTACCATCAATTAGATAATAATTTGAAGAAATTAAATTAATTTCTAAATCATCTTTTATACTTAACGAGAAAATGCATTCATTGCAAATAATGATACATGTGATCTATTTCTCTTATCTTCTTCATTCATTCCATAGTTATTGGTTCTACATGAAATTCGTTTCGGGTTATCTCGAGCTAGTAGAGGGACCGATTGGAAATATATAATCATAGCTTAAATAAATTTTAATTAAATTCTGGCTCTTCGCCTATTAATTACAACATTAATTAATCATGGATTCATTCTACTATAGTATTGTGATTGAATTCTCTCTTATTATATACCATTACAAAAACTACTTAATAATTCAATGACCTTGTCATAAGTGTGTTACCCTCATAGAATATTTTTAACCTCTTTGGGATAAAATTTATTCTCTCAATATGATTCTATTTTATGGTATCCACATCTTCTAATATGAAAAAGTTAATTGCTCATACACAGAAAATAACTCAAATATTATGAAAAATTACCCATGGCCATGTTTGTTTTTTCAACAACCATGTAAAGTCAATGTGAGAATTCTATTTACCCTTATAATACTATGATTCCAGAAAACTATTGTGGAATGATGCTACATCATGCAAAAGTTGTATACTCAATGTACCAACTTTTAGTTCTTTATTTATTTGAACTTGGGCTTTTAATACATAAAAGTATACGAGTCATAAATGAATATCACACTATGAATATCATAAATGAATAAACTCATAAACGAATCTAGGATAAATTCAACTTAGGTCATTTCTGATGTATTATTAGTCTAGACAATCACAACTATATTTTTATCTTATAGGATTCATCCGCTCTGATACATAAAATAGTATATATCCCCAATTGGACTTGATAAATATCATAATAGTCTTTCAATCGATTTGCTCAATTTCGATTAAACTTCAAATTGCTTAAATTATCTACTAATATAAGTTGTCTTTTCACATTATGATCCAATCACATAATGCAACTTAATATAATTAAACATTAGATAATGAACGAGGAAATATATGCTTACATTTTGTTTTGTGTGCAAAAACCTTTAAGGATAAATACAAATGATATTAATGTATAATAAAATTTTATTTAAACAAATCTATTCGAAAATTTAAAAGTATAAAAAGATAAATACACTACACTTAATGCATGGGATCCTAACAACGAGGCCCTTCTTATATCCCTAAGTTAAGTGTATTCAACACGACTCTAAAAAAACATTACCCTTCAAATTCAATCATTCCCAAATATGTGTCTTAGCAATTAAAAGGTGTCGACCCATACGAACTGTCAATAGTAAATACATCGCAGTCTCATTAATTAAAACAATTTAAAAGAAGTGGCGCAAAACTTTAACACTTACAAAAGGCATATATGTCACACTATCACACAATCCTCAAGCACACAAGTTGAGAAGATGACATTAATCTCAGTTGACGAATAAGAATGGTCATACCTTCGCTTCAGAAAAATCGCTTTATAACCTTCTCCACTTTTAGAGGCAATTGTTATACATACCATGCCAAAGGTGACCTCGCCCATTATAGTACCACTTGCTAATGCATAGCATGCTTGAACATACAACCACTCTTATCAACCTGTTCCAAATAAATGTCAAACTTTTTCTATACATGGAAATTTATCAAATGCAATCAAGTTTAATCCCAACATAGCTGCCGAAAATATCAATCCAATCATTGTCGCCGAATACATCAAGGTTTAGAACAAGGAAAAATGGGAAGAGGGTGCAATCTTAAATTTGCCGACCAAGTCAAGACCCAATCGTCAATCACCCTGATGTTGGCATCTTATATTATTAAGATTCGAAACAAATGTCCAAATAAATGTTGATATATTTTATGCTTTTGAGATTTACTCTATATTTAAATAGTTAAAATAAATTATTTTACTTTTAAATTTAAAATTTTGAACGAATTATTAATATCGTTAAATTTTGACAATTTTTTTAAATTTAATGTATATTTTTTTCAATTATTGGTGAAATGAAAGCAATCTAAAAAATATCTGGTGGGGTAAATTTGGATAAAAATATTAAAAATATTAATGATTAGATTGAGATATTTTAATTGAAACAATAGGAAGATTTAATTTTTAATTTTTAAGATATAAAAGCCAAATCTTAAAATTTATCAAAGGACTCACAATATATATATATATATATATATATATTACATTTTGGTATTTAAAAAATAAATTTTTTATACATATATTTCAATAGGAAGTGATTCACTTACATCGGTGTAAAATTAATCCTTTCATATTTTTTGTATGATTAATATTTTAATGGTCCAACCATTGAATTTATCTATATATAATTGCACTTATCATGCATGTAAATTTTGAACTGATTCGATATTTTTATCATATCGATATAAAATACTGTATTTATCAATATTTATAGAATGTTGAAGTTTTTTTTTTATAAAAATCTTATAGTTAGATATTTTAAATTTACATCAAATGTAGTATTTATGATATATATATATATATATATGAAATATAAAATATGACAATTAAATTATTAAAATGTTAATTATATAAAAATATAAAATTAATTTTATTAAAAGCTGATTTCTTCTATATATATTAGAAATATATCAAACATAAATACCCTAAAACTCGAATGTTCACTATTAAAATAAAAACCATATATACTTCACAATTTCTTTTAAAAAAAGAACAAACCATGTACAGCATAGCTGACATATGCACGTGCTCCATATATTTCCATGTTCGATTGGTTGTCTTTACTTATTGTCCGAAACTAAACATATAGTTCAATGAACGTCGTCCATGCCATCTTCGTCCTGTTTATATGCTTATTTATTAAGTATGTATTATAATATTTAGATATAAAATAAAAAATACTTAAAATTAGAAAGATGGATAATAATTCTTATAAAAATATTTTTTTTAAATAAGTGAATTTTTTTATTAAAAATAAGTGTGGAAGTGATTAAATATTACTAATTGAATCAGTTTATTACTAACTCATATGCTAAAACACGTGTAAAAAATAATATTCCTACCAAACATATAGATTTCTTGTAGTTATTGTGTTAAAAGATTATTTTTTTTGAATATAATGTCAAATTTAACCCTCAACGTTTACATTTGTTATTAACTTGACCTTTAATTTTTTTGAGCTAAATTTAATCATTGACCTTTCAAAAAGAATTAAACTGTTTTCTTTAACGAAAATACTAACTAAAACCTTAATTTTTTAATGATGATGGTGTGGCAATCCATGTGTACTTTATGCTAAAATATTTTTATTTATCATATATATCACATCAATAAATAATTTAATAATTATAAAAAATTCAAAATAAAAAATATAAAGTTCATTAAAAATTAAAAAAATAATTATAATGAAGTAAATATAGATGGTCATGCGGGTAATCTTATTTAAAATTTTAACATTTTAATTTGTATTTCTCTTAAAAATCAACACGACTATTTTTAAAAGGTTAATGGGCAAATTTGACTTTTTTAAAAAATTAAAAACTAAATTTAATTAAAAACATAAATTTACAAAAATATAAATATTAAAAACTAAAATTTTTACATTATACATTTTTTATGCAAATACAAATAAAAGAACATTAGTTATGGTAGTGATGAACACTTGATATTTATGATTTTTTTTTCCTGGTCGGTTAGATTTCTTTAATTTGCTCACAAATTAGCTAATTTGACCGATTTTACTTTTTAACCCTTATTTAAAATTGTATATTGGGTAAACTATATAGTCATCCAACTATTAACGTGTTTTTGTTTTTGTCACTCAAGTTTAAAATTTTTTATTTTACTCATTAACATTATTAAAATTTAATATTTTGGTCACTCATCCTTTAAATTACCAATGAAATGTTAACATGGCGTTTTTATTAGCATAATAATAAATTTAGTTATTCAATTTTTACAGATTCTATTAATTTGTTCTTGATTTTTAAAAAATTTAACATATTTAACCCTCAACTTTATATATTCTATCAATTTAATATTGATTCCTAAAAATTTAAAAATAAAATTTAAGAATCTTTAAAATAAAAAATTATTTAAAAGTTAAGTTTTGATAAAAATACATACAAAATGATAGATATATGATTACTCTTTTTTCTATTTTTTAACATGAAATTTATTTATTTAAATAATAATTTTATAAATAAAATATTTTTAAAGAAACCCACAAACAAAACTTAAATCAAATTCAAACTTTTTCTATTTTAGTTTTATTTTATAAATAATAATTTATTTATTATATGTCTAGTCTTGTTTTTTAATCTTCACTAAATTTGTTAAGCGCTGAGTAACGCCTTCGCCCACTACCACTAATGATCATTATTCTAAATTTCTCGATTTTCACATATTCCATCATCATGCCATCAAATTAGGAATTGGTTGTGGAACTGTGTGCATGAACTCCATATACTAAGTCTACTAAACATCATATTCACTTATATATCCCCAATCATACTTGCTCTCAAGCATAACCTCAAGCGCAATAATTTTAGCTGCGGTTGAAAGTACTTTTAGAAAAAAAATACCTTTAAAAAATGCAGTTTATTAATTTAGACTCAAACCCTTTTTAGTTGCTTAATATTTTTTTTCTCAATACAATAATTTTAAAGCTAATATTTTTATATAAAGATCCAGATATCGGTTGAGTAGGGGGATACGTTAAAAGATCTGCTGCAACATTATGTATAAGAAGTGAGCTAAATGTAGGAAATTAGAAATATAGAGACAAAGGTGTGGTTTGAGTGGAGAGATGTGCTTTGTCTACCAAAATCTGAAGGGAGGGATTCTAAATGGGGTCCATCTCATGTTATGCACTTTTGCATATTTAATAAGAACCCCACTTCTCCCCCCATAGTCCTCCACCCTTCTCCCTTTTCACTCTTAATCTCGTCTTCTTCTGCTGGACAGAGAAAACAAACAACAGCAAGGTGAGCTGATCTTAAAGGTAGCCCTAGGTAGAAGACAAGTGAGAGGCATGAAGGAGAGTGGGAGGAAGCAAGGGGCAGCCTCACCATGTGCAGCATGCAAGCTTCTAAGGAGAAGGTGTGCCCAAGATTGTGTTTTTGCTCCTTATTTCCCTGCTGATGAGCCCCAGAAGTTTGCTAATGTGCACAAGGTGTTCGGTGCTAGCAATGTCAACAAGATGCTTCAGGTTAACATTTTACTTTACTACTAATTAACTTGGGGAGCCCTCTTTCTATTGTTTACTACAAACATTCACTTCTCCTCTCCCAAGCTTTTAATTAACTTCAAAAACATCCTCTAATTAAACCATGGAAAATTTTATTTCATTCTACGTCCCTAGATTGCTTAGAGGATAAAATAATGGAATAAAAGATTATTTCTATAGAAAAATAGGAAAAAAAAGTTGCCTCAAACCTAAACATTTTTTGGATAATAAAATGATTAAATTATATTTACCAAAAAAAATTAAATTATAAAAGAGGGACTAAATCTATAAAAAAAAAAACATAGTAGAAGAGCCTTTTATAGAATTTGACCGTCATGTTTTAAGTGGTTAATATGGTTCGTTAAAATAAAAGCGTGTCGATAGCTTTTGAAACCAAAAAAAATAAAAAATAAAGCGAAACATAGAGGTGGTTTTGTCTTAAAGCGGTGATTGAACAAAACTAATGATGATTGTGGTGAAGTATAGGGTGGATTTGGATGGATGATGAGATATAGTACGATGTATTTAATTTATTTTTTTATTTTATCTTATAGTATTTTATCTCATATTTTAATATTATTATAATATTTAATATTATTATCATCGTTATTTTTATATTACCTCAAGTAAATACACCGTACTTAATATACTTTTTAGCACCAAATTTCATTAAACCAATATGCTCCGCCTGTTTCTAAAACTGTATTTTTTTATCTTGTATAATTAAAAAAAGTTTGATAAGTAAAAACAAAAATTTATTTTGAATAATAAAATCATAAAAAATATAAACATGAAAAATAAAAATAAAAATTATATGAATTTGTACCCTGATATCAAATTTAATATTTGGAAAACTGTTGAAAATATGATTTTTTGGTATTTTCAAATTTTTAAAAAAATGAAAATAATGATTGTATGTAAATTCTGATGATTTGGCTTCACGCTCGAAATCAGTTGTTCAGCGGTTTGGTTTTCCGCATGGCCCACACGCCTTTATACTTTCTCGACAACATTTCACATAAGTTAAAAACAAGGGTATTTTAATATTCAAAAATAAAAATATAAAAATCAAGAGTATCTTTTATAATACATATAGGAGCATTACAATAAGATGTTTATGAATCGAGTTAGATCGAATTTAAATATGATGTTAGTATATTTTATGTTTATTTAAATTTGATTTGACACGAAATATGAATTTAAAATTTTGTCAAAATTTACTCACTTTTATAAAAAATTAATTCAAACTCATTTTAGACTCGCTCATATTTTTTTAATTTTTTTAAATATTTATATTATATTTTTAATATTTAATAATTTTATATAATTTTTTATTTATTTAATTTTTTATATAATCATCTTAATATTATTTTAATATTTACATTAGATTAATATTATATATTTAATATAAACTTCTTTTTTTAATGTACTCTAAATCACATAATATATAAAAATAACATAATATAAAGTATTATAAATTTAAAAATAAGTTGGATCGGGCTCGAGCTCTCGAGCATTGAATGTTCAAGCTCGAGCCCAATTTATATTTTAAATGGGTAATTTTTTACTTAAACTCATTTTTCAGATTTAATATTTTTACTCAAACCTTATTAAATTTCGAACGAACCTTCAAGCTCATATGGATAGCCCAACCGATGTAATTACTACCTATTATTTGTTTGCTTTTTTTTCTTCTTCTTATTTTTGGTCCAATTTCTAAGAGTCGTTTGGAGATCACGTGGAGATGTTTCCTAGCTGCTTTTTCCATGTTTGACCAACTCTTTCTTATTAAAATTTCGTTTACTGAAATACAAAAAATAAAAAAATAATTTTAAAAATAAAAATAAATGACAAAGAATAGCATATTTTAAATTAAGTAATAATAGAGAATTGAGGTAGGAAAGAAGGTTGCTTTGTGGCGCATAGATAGAGACGTGGAGTAAAATACAAATTAGAAGTTGGCGCCTTTGGAATTACGTGCACTATATAAATATAAAACTAAAATAAATCTTTCATACTTTTTCATTAATATTTTAAGTTGAAAATACTGCAAGCCGAAGACATAAAAGTGATGTCACCATGACTGCAAATTACTTTGGGTTTCAGAACCATGGCCCATAGCATAAATTTAGGCCCTCCAAGCTGACCCAATCAAGCTATCGAAATTGCAGGAGTTGCCGGTCCACCAACGAGGCGACGCGGTTAGTAGCATTGTCTATGAGGCCAACGCCAGGGTGCGTGACCCGGTTTACGGGTGTGTCGGGGCCATATCATCGCTACAGCAGCAGATAGACGCCCTTCAAACCCAGTTGGCCCTGACACAAGCAGAGGTGGTGCACCTCCGGGTGAGCCAGACCGCATCCTTTCCACCCACACCCAAGCTCATGGGTTCACAAACCATGCCCTTTTTTGATGTGGATATGGTAGTGGATCAGGCTAGCCTGGGAGAGCCCATGTGGTCATTCTAGCTTAATTTATCATATTATATGCATGTTTAGGCTCCATTTTTGTCACCCTATAATGAATCCCCCTCTTAATATAATCCTTTATATACAGCAATTTATAAAGTAGAGATAATGAGAAGCGGTGACTATAGCGGTGGCGCTGCGGTGGTCGAGGTCTTTTAGCTAAGTTTGGTTTGAAGAGAGTCTTTTGTCAGTAACCATATAATGTACATATAAAGTAATTTATATAATGGAGTAAAGCTAGCGTATGAATTTCTCCCTTTCTGTGCAACTGATTTTGATAGACGACCACTTATATGTTTCGCATTGGCTTAATACTATGATAGTGTTGGTTTATCTACATTCGGGTGTAAGCACGAAAACGAATCATTTATCACTTAAAGGCTAAAAAGTAAGAGGGCGATGCTTGAGATGTGACCAACACTATCCTTAAAGATGTTTCGCGGATTGTGTATCTTTCAGATTCAACTAGCACTTTTGTTTACCAAAGGAAACATGGAGCAAGAAGAACGTATCAAAAATAAAAATCAGTTAAATGGAAGAGGAAGGGATTTCGAGAGAGTAGAAATGCACGTAGAGTATGGAGTTGGTACGTAGTAATATTATGAACAGCCCTACTGGGATGTGATAGGAAGGACCTCTTACCGAGTCCTTATGGTAGTCGACATTAACGTATGATGAAACTCAACACGGGGACTACAAACCGAGAAAATGGTATGTTTACGTCACAAGTGATGGTCCAATACAAAGGTCTCTAAATCAGATTGTATGAAACATTAACGCCACGTATTTGGTATCCTTTTTCAATAATTTAATGTCACGTCAATATTTTGATATTAAATTATTGAAAAGGGATAATATCCCTGTTTCATACAATCATTTTTCTTGTAACACAGATCATCACATGAATATGGATAACAAAAGATTGAGATGGAAGGTGGTTCAATTAACAAATGTTTTAACATTAGCATTACATAAGAACCAGAAGTATGTTTTTTTCTAAACAACATTTTTAAGTAGAAGAAATTTCCCACCAATACTCCTTTCCACCAACAATATTCAGTCTAAAAGCACTCCCATCTTCTTCCCTAGCTATCCCTTGAAGTTCAAGTCCTTCCATTCGATCCCTGTAAAAATAAAAACCAAAATTAATACACCAAAACAATGAAGGCAATTTGTATGTTCTTATCTTTCCTTTCTTCATTAATTCCACCCTTCTTTTTAAAATTTAGAATATTATAAATGACAATAAGACGAGTTATAATCATATAAGCTTAGATGTGAGTATGGTGGCACAATTATACTCTCGATCCCTTTACCTTCTACACATTTGAAATTAGTACTTCTACTTCTAATCACAAGAATCTATTATTTGATTCAATAATTGAAGTTTAAGGCAAAAACATGCTTGAATTACTGTAAAGTAAAGAAAGGGAATTCTTTTGAAGAGAAAGAAAAGAAGGACCTGAGGAGATTAAACGTCCTTGACAACAAGGTCACCATTGATAAGCTCTCTGTAAGCAGCGACAGGCCAAATAAAGCCTCTAAAGATAAGACTGGTAGCCAAAGGCACATCAATGATGATCTCCTTCATGGCAGGCTTCTTATCATCGCTAATAGCAATGAGGTAGCTCCTTCCAACCCACCCGATCCATCCAGCGATGTACAAGAACAAGAGACCAGGCGTGATGAACTCACCCCAGTGCCTCTGATCACCGCTCACTATCAAATGAGGCAACCCATCAGACCCACACAGCAGCCCGTACTTCCCGTAGTTGTCAAATCGTCTCTTGGTTTTCTCGATGGTTGCTTTGATAGCGAGAGCTGGAGCGCTGTCGGGGGCGTATAGCTTCAACGACGATTCCAGCTTCTTGATCTGCTGCTTCTCACGTTTGGCGAATTGCTTGGACTCTTTGCATGGTGTGAGGCCTGCAATGTCAGCTACGGCAGGCTGTGGGGCTGAGAGAAGAATGGAAGAAAGAGCAAGAGCTGCTGAGAAGGCTTGGAGTGGTGAAGCTGATGATGGTGGCGATGAAGTCTTATCGGCGGAGCATACCACCAATGATTTTGGAACTTTGGGGGTGAGTTGGGAGTTTAGCTTTGGCTTCAAAAGGGATTTGGAGAGGTTAGTGGGGATTGTAAGAGACATGTTGGGAGTATAGTGGTTGTGGTGTGAGATGATGAAGGAGGGGAGGAGGATTTGAGAGGTAAAGGGAAGGATGAGTTTTAGATTCGGGGGAGGGAAGGACTAGAGGTGGGAGGAAGGATAAGATGAAGTGGAATCTGAGATGTTAGAATACTGAGTTGGATAGTTGTGATTGGGTACATGGCTGTTTGGTTGCAAGTTTCAGATTTTCTCCGTATCTATATCTATATCTAATATATCCCTTATATACCTACATAATCTATTATTCTATTTAAATAAAAAAAATTAGAGAAAAAAAATTGTATGAAAAGTTACGTCATTTTTTAAATAATTTTTTTTGAAAAAAATTTAAAAAATTCAATTAAAAATATTAAATTAAAAAAATTTATTTATTATTCTCCTAACGAAAAAAAAAAAAAAAACGTAAAATCACAATTTTATCAAAACCCTTCTCAAAAAACCTATATTCTATATATAGCCATAAGCTTCTTTGACACATGTCGATTTCTTCTCTCTATTTTTTTCTTCTTCAATTATCAAACTTTTATTTTAATTATAACGCTTAAATTTGAGATTTAGTAATTATATTATATTATAATTTTTAATATACTTCAATCTCTATAATTTTATAATGTTGTTGGTTAATTTAAAAAAAATTATTTCAACATGATGTATTAAAATAAATGTTTTTTATTTAAACTTCATGTCGACCCCCAAAATCATTATGGAAGTTAATTATTTATATTAAGAATATTTTTGATAAATTGAAAAATTAAATGTTAAAAATATAAATACTTAATTTTATAAGCAATGAATTTATATTATAAAAATGTTTGATATATTAGTAAAAAATTAGTGTTGAATATTATTATTTTGTTTGATAATAGTAAATTTTGATTTTTGAAAATTTATTATTTTATAATTTTAATTTTATTAATATGATATTATTTATTTTACTTTGAATAGTTTTTGATAAAAGTTAAAAATAATAATTTGAATATTTTAATTTTTAATAAATTGATGAAATAATTTATTTCAAAAATAAGATTTTAAAAAATAAAATCTAATTAATATTTTCAATGATAATTAATATTTTAATTTTTAATAAATTGATGAAAATATAAATTTTTAACCAAATACTTAAAATCTTATTGAAAACCTGTAAAATTCTTAAAAAATTGTTAATTACAAATTTAAAAAACATAAAAATATTTTTTTGGCATTATAAATTTTAAAATTTTTAATTAATTTTTTTTAAGAATTTTTACAAAGTTTGATTTCCAATAGGACTAAGTATTTGATTAGAAAATTTTGTTTCCTTTAAGAATTTGATTAAATAATTTATAATTTTAATAGTTGCTATAATAGTTATTTAGGAAAATATTATTATATAAATAGATTTTGAATCTATGACTGATCCGATAATCAACATCAACATCAATATCAATGCCAGTCAACGTGCCACATCTTCAGTTCAAAAGCTATTTATATAATACATAACAAAACAGCTCACTAAATCTCCTCTAAAAACATTATATATAACAACCATCAAAACCATAAACTATTTACTCAAATTCTTAATGAAAACACAAATTTCTAATCAAATACACAAATTCTTATTGAAAACCCAATTTTGTAAAAGAATTTAAAGAATTATAAAAAATTATTAATTAAAAATTGTAAAATTTATATTGACAAAAAATTATTTTTTATAATTTTTATAAATTTTGAAATTTTTTATGAATTTTCAATTTAACTATTTATATAGCAACATTCTATACGGATAACAAAATCTATAACACATACCAATAAATCTATTTATATACCAACCTCTATTGGTATCCACACAAAATTACTAATAACCAGTTGGTATGGTAAATACTTTTACTGTTTTTTTTTTTAGAGTAGGGCAAAAGCTTCCCCCAAAATTTGATCAGATGATTGTGTCCTCATAGCATGCCTCCAAACTCAACAAAAATCACATCAAAACTCTTCATAATCATAATCTTCCCTATAACCATATCAATACTCTTCATATTCATTATCTTCCCAATAACCATACTCCTCCTCCTCCTCCTCCTCCTCCTCCTCCTCCTCGTATGAGCATACATAAGCATTCTCGTGCTCAGACTCGTCACTAAAATTGTCTTCCTCAAAACCACCATCTTCCAAAGTTGATGTTCCTTTGGAGTGCTCTCTTTCAATCTGATTGTTGTTGTTCGAGTCTATACCTTCCTTCTTAGCCTTTTCAGAATCTTTCTCCTCCTACAAGGAATCAAACTCCAGGGTAAAATTACTAATTGATACTGGATTATCTACAAAACAACATGGCATATGTATTATATATAGAGAGAGAGCATACAGGTTCATCAGTTAGCTTCTCCAGTGCATCATAGTTGATTTTTGAACTTAGTCCCTGGAAAAGAGGAAAAAAAACAACATCAATATGCCAACAAATATGGACCTAAAAACTTACTCGAAAGGAAGCCTACAAATAACTAGAAAATATAAAGAAGATTTTCAACAAGGCAAGACATGAAATGTAAATAAATTCATTGTAGATTAGTGGAATTTTCTTCTATGTTCTCAAGGAGGCATGAAAACAAGGAATATTCTACATATGATGGGGCAGTTGAAATAGCCAACAGCTTTCCTTATACTTACCTTTTTCTTCTCCACCACCTCCTCCGTTACTTTCTCCATCCTGCTACCAACAGCTCTACCGGCAGAAGATTGCTTCCTTGTAGCAGGCTTTCTTTGTTTCTTCTGCCATATAAGATATGGATGAATTTGAATAAGTTGCATAGATGTAGAAACAGTAGCTAATGCAATTTTGAAATTACATGCAAGAGTATACAGATACCCTAATAATACTCAACCGTGAATATCGATAGAGCAAAAGGTGTAAGAAAGAATGTAAAAAGCAATACTTGTGACATCAATAGTTAATAATGAGCATGATAAAAATATAGTTAAATGTAGTTCTAACATCAATAGGAACAAAAAAGAAATACATGGACAAATATCAGTCTAGAACATCATAAAGAAATGATGGAAAGCGTGTGAAAGTGGTTATATGAATGTTAAACAAATATGAAAACGCCAATTAAGCACTTCTAGTGTTGGACTTCATCAGCAGAGATGAAGAAATAGCAGTTGGCATGACTGCTAAAAATTTGTACAGCTTAGAACATAAGAAGTATTTTATATTCCCCATTGACTATACTCATAGATAGAATGAACCAAATACTTCCTCTCATCATTTATGCCTTGATATATTTCTTCTCTACTTAATAAATCTTCATCCCCATTGATCATAATTCACTCAGAATCTAGACATATATCTTCATTTATTTGATCTTCATTCTTGTGGAGCAAAAAAAAGACATCTCTTGTGTTAAAACAAGTAGCATTTAGAGGTTAGAGAGGGCATAAAAAAGCTAAATTTAAGTTATAATTTAATGGACCTTTTCGGTGACCTGGTAACCAATTTAGTTTTATGGAAAATTGCAGTAACAAATTAACAATCAGACCAATTCATAAAACTCCATTAGTTCATAATTTCACTCGGAAGATAAAGATTACTTATTTTATGCCTCTAAACCAGGCAATACACAAGAACAACAGTATCCAAAACAATTACTTTACAACTAAACTCACCTGAATTACTTTGGCTAAAGATTCTCTTTTCTTTTTATGAACTTCACCGTTAATGGATAACACTGAATACCTTCAGCACACTGCTTACAAGCTTCATTGATAATTTTCAGTGAGAGATCACCAGCTGACTTCACGGCTCACTCCGCCAACTTATTGCTTAAAAATTCTACAACACAATCCGACATTGAAACTAGATTCATTATCTCATTCCCTACACCCCAAGACCAAGTATTCAGACAAGTAAACAGTTTCCTTTTTCTCTACCACTTCCCTCCTCTCTTTTTCCGAGTTCTAAACATATCTAATATAAACTCAAAGACATTGCCATAGCTGTAATTTAAATTTTAAAAAAAATACAAAAAAGAGAGAAGAACTAAAATACCTTCTGATAATCTTTATTCATAGCTTCCCAAATCAAGCTCTTGAAAAGCATCTCCTTTTTGTTGTTAAGATAACCAGTAATCTGCAATGCATTAATTAGATAAAATTTAAAATAATTTTTTAAGAAAAAAAAACTGTGATGTACTTACCTCGGCGTCATTGATATCAGATAAATCATCAGCAGCAGAGTCAGAACGCAGCTTACGTTTGGATAAAACTCCATGTTTGTCTACAATGGAAGACTTAGATCCCCTGTTTTTCTCCATCTAAGAGTATTTTAATCAAACAAACAAATAAAAAAATCCCGCCATAGCTTTCAACAAAAGAAATTTACTGAAATAAAAATTAAATAAATAAATAAAAACAGGAAAGGGATGAAATATTACGGTACCATGCTTAGACGGAGCAATGGCCGCCTCCGAGTTAACCCTTGAATCACAGAATCGATTTTGAAACGCCAAAACTCATTCGCTCTATTTTTTTTTTTTGTTCTTTTTTCTTTTTCGAAGACGTTGGAATCACGCGTTCCGTTCTCATTTTATACTAGGCGCTTGAGATTATGAAATTACGAAAATGGCCTTGACCATACCACCATCCACCTTTTTATGGGTCGTGGGCTATTTTTGCGGCTGAATCTGGGAAATTTATATTGGTATAAATACCCAGAACTCCCTGTACTTTAAGGTTATGAATAATTTAATTTCTATGTTATTTGACTTTAGTAAAAAATTAAAAGTAGGATTCATTATTTTCGTTAATGCATTCAACGTGTTAAGTTTCAAAAGGTTTTACAAAAAAATCATAAAAAAATTAAAAATTAATGAAGCTTTCAAAAAATTACAAACAAATTCTAAAGTTCTTAAAAGATTCTAAACTATTATAGCAAAATTCAAAAATAAAAATAAAAAACTAAAGAAAATTCCAATGTTTTGGTAAAAAATAAAATTTCATAAAATTTCAAAATTTTACAAAATCTTACAAAATTTATTCAAAAACGTATAAAATATAAAAATTATATAATATTCAAATAGTTTCTAGCAAAATTAAAAAAAAAATTTAAAAATTGAATATCTATTTTTTCAATATTTTTATTTTTATTTTTATTTTCAATTTTTCAGAACTTTGGAAATTTCTCATAATTTTTTAGATTTTCTTTTATAAAATATTGGAATTTTAAGATTCTTTTGTAATTTTTTGAAATATTGGATGCAATTTTTATTACTTTTTTCAAAAAAAATTAGTTGTTTTGATTTTTAAAATACTGTACAACTTCTTTATTATTTTTGAAATCTTTAGATAAAAATATGTCATGTATTAACGAAAATAGTTAAGTTAAAATATAATATAAATTCATTTACCTTTTGAAAATTTAAAATTTAGTTCTTATTCAATTAGTGTAATTATGTAGTAGTATCTGTTCATCCTTTGAAGTGACAAAGCACACACACTTTGCACACATAGGCGCTCGAACCCAAAACTCTTAGGATGAACAACATCCTCTTTTTCACTGGAACCACTTATTGAGTTCTTGTCTAGTCACTGTTGAATGGTATAAAGGACTGAATTGCTATCTTCATTTTAAGAGTGACTAAATTATTCCTGATTTTATAATATTAGGACCTCTTGCATATTTATATTCGAAGATAATTCTTTTTTATTACATTTTATTTCTAGAAATACATTATTTCAAAGAGTTTCATACAACTGAGTTAAATTGATTTCAATCGAGTTTTTTAGATTTTTCTTACCATTTATGGCAATTTAATTCAATTAAGTTCTCAATTTTTTGTTATTAATTTTCGGTTTTGGGTTTTTGAACTTTATTTTGATAAAAAGTTGTTTTAAGCTTAAATGTAAAATTGGCGTTCAAACTGAACTCAACAAGTGGCTCCAGTGGAAAAGAAAATGTTATTTATCCTAGGGGTCCCAGGTTCGAGCACCTGTGTGTGCAAGGAGAGTGTGTCTTGTCAAAGGGTTAAGAAAGTATGAACAAATATTACTATGTAATCACATCAGTAAATATTAAAAAAAATTGACTTTCTCACTTAAAAACTTAACTCTTCTTTTTTGTTAAATATGAAATTAAAATTGATATTGGAGACGAAATTCAATGAAGAAAATTGTAGATGTGAAAACGTGGGAAAAGGATCAAATTCCAAATTTTAAAAAGTTAGAGGACTAGAATGTAATTTGACCAATAGAGAAACTATGAGTTATTGTTGATTATTTGGCATTAGAATTAGTTGAAATGTGTATTGATGGGATGAAAATCATTATTGGGACCAATTTGAAAATATTCAAAAGTATAGGGATTAAATTGTAAATTTTCCATTTTACCAAGAGAAGGGTAAAACTGAAATTTACAGCACCCATGGACTCATAATAAAGACTAAATGTGAATTGTTGAAATTTGAGTTTTTAAATATCCGTTTTATGTGAAGAAAGTGAAATAATAGGGTAAAACTTTGTTTTATAATTGTTTGGAACTTATGTTTACGATATGAAAGTGTTTAGACATGGTTTTAAGTTATTTTGAGCTGGTTTTTTGCTCCAACGGTCCAAGGTATTGGTACCTGGCTCAGTTGTTCGGAACAACCAAGTCAGAGTGCAAGAATGAGCCTTCTGCGTAGATGTATCAGTACTTCTCCTAGAGGAGGTATTTGTACCTCTGCTCTAGACTTGGGCCACAGCACTGTTTTGACAAGTTTTGGCTTCCAAACACCTTCATCACTTCCGCACCTTTTTGGATATGATTTTAAATTGTTTCTAAAGCCCCCAATCATCTCAAATTTAATTTAATGATTTTATAAAAATGTTTTAATATAAACTTTAAAGATATTCGAGATTTTAGTTCAATAAGTGCTTTGATAACATCTCTTTATTTGTATTACACGTCAAGACAGGTGAGGGGTGTTACCAGGATGTAGCTGCTCTTTGCCTTTAGTGACACAACACCGTCTTTGTTAGTATTGTGGGTTTTATCTAGCCATCCAACCACTCTCATCAATAGATTTCACGAACTCCCTCATCTTGTTTTCCAATAGGCATAATTTGCAATGTCGATCAACAGAGGTGATCTAGTGATAGAACAAGGACAAACTGAAATTGTTGAAGCCCAAATGCAAATACATATCTGACAAAGTTCCAACAATATTGATGAAGGATAACCTCAATATACTAAAATGGAAATTGGCACGTATAAACGAATCATAGCATTTTGCCAAAGAAAAGGGACCAAAAAATCTTTCTTTTATTAATGCCTGAACTACAAGCTCACTGAATGAACAAAAAGACAAGAAAAGAAAAAAGTAGAGCGCAACAATGAAAACAATGGTGGAAGGCGAAACAACGAAAACTAGGTGTTGATCCTTGAAATCTGGTTAAGTATGTGAGTGAAACACTGGGTGTTGAATGGGATTCTAAGGATGCCTGGATTTTCATACCCAACCTCCACAGCAACCATTTCAAGCAAGCTAACGAAATAATCATTTTTGAACATATCTATGTGGATGAAAAACTTGGCTTCCTCCTTCTCCTCCCTCCCTACCATAACTGGAACATACCCTTTAGGAACAACACCTTCACCCTCCTCCCTTCTAACTTGTCTGTAATAACCTCTCTTTCTCCACAGTTGCCTCAGCATTTTTTTTTCTATTTTCCCCTTGTAATGATCGATATAAACCCAGTGCAGCAAAATACAGCTAGTGTGTTTAACTATTTTATAAGCCGAGTACTTCTAGACGCCTACGGTCAGTTGAAAATTCATCTGTGTGACCTTGCATCAACCGTACATAGGTTTTCTGTCAAGACATGTTTCTTGTCATAGGTATGTGTTTTTTTTCTTCCTTTTTTAGAATAGTAGCTTGGAAGGAATTGAACTCAACTGATATTGGGACGAAGGTTCGTTTGTACCATCAGTTTAACTTTTCGTTATGACTTTTAATCTGATTTTTCTTTGAGGGATATGATGCAATCTGCTTAATAATCCCAATATTTTATGTGAATTTGAGTGCCTTGTGTGAACTCCACTTTGACCTTTTCCTCCGACAAGCGCTTGTTGTAATTGTTGGAATTTCGATACTAAGGAAAAAAAGATGCAGAAAAGAAAAATTGCTTTAATTATTTGTTAAAATTTTGGCTCTAAATTGTGATGATTATAATTACAATTAATTTACAGTTATTAGTTAAATTTTTTATCTATCCATTATTTGTTTCATGCAGGAAAACAAATGTTTTGTAGGTCTGTTTTGAAAAAATAAAAGTTAAATTTCAAAAATTATTTTTTAATCACTATTATTAAATGTATTTATTAATTTAGTATAAATATATTTTGTCTTTATCAAAACTATTATTATAATTGTGGCATGTACTTTACCTATTTTTTAAAATTTTCAAATTAATATTATAAGAAAAAATAAATAAAAATATGTTGTTTAAAAATTAATTAAAAATAAATACGTAAAATCACATTCAAATTAGTTTAATTAAATTAAAACTTTTAATTTTTTTTACACTCTCTCCCTCACACTATTGTTTTTTCTTCTCTTCTTTTAATGCACTTTTTTTAAAATTGTTAGATAACTTTTTTATGCAATACTCTTTCCATTTTTTTCTACTCAGCTTCTTTCCAAGATCTGACTTTCATGCTTTATCTAGGTTTTTTCTTGTTGTACAGGTTCATCTAATTCTATGTAAAGTATATGGAAAGGGATGTAGAAAGTTTTTTTAAGAAACTAATATCTGGGCTTTGAATTAGGGTGAGAAAAAAAAAATCAAAATTGAGGTTTACAAATGGAAAAGAAATTTGCCGAAATCTAGGTTTTGTCATCAAAAATTGGGTTTGAATGAGTTTTTTGACAAGTTTATTTTCCGTCATCAAAATTCTTGGGTGAAGAATAAAAAAATGAATATGTTTAGATTAAAAAAAAACTTCTTCAGGAAATAATATTTAATTCTTTTCGGATTTTTTTAGTTTTAAAAGTGCAACGTGTCACACAATGATTGGTTAAGATATTTTCCTTTAAAAAAATCTTGATTTTACCTTTTTTTTTAGATTGATTTCTTTTGGTAATTCATTTTCTACCAAACAAACACCATAAAACAATGAAAATGTTTTACGGAAAATATTTTACATGCAAAAAAACAAATCCTAAACTCAAAATAATTTAAACCCGAAATAATAATCTAAAATCATCTATGTCTATATATATAGTCTCTACAACATCCCCATTTGTTTACCACGATTTTGCTTGTTACAAAAAGATTGTTGTTATATACATATAACAATTTTATAGGAAGATAATTGTTATAAACCTATCATAGAATTCATATCGTGAATTTTCATCAAATGAAGAAAGTGAAAATTATGTTAAATCAAATCAACAAAATTAAAATACATATACCAAGTGCATGCATTATTATTTTCATGCATCTTTCATTTTACATTATGAAGTAAATAAATCTAACAGGTTCAATTAATCAATCTAAATTATCAAATTAAATTAATTAATTTATCATGAATTATTAAAATCAAATAATCAATTTACAAGTTTTCCAAATTCATAGTTGAAAATTTAATTAGGAAATCTAACAGTTTGTTGAATTGATATTTTTAATTCCACTCATTGAAAATTAATTCAATTAATAAAATATGACTAATAGATTTTTCATAAGAAATTTAAATATTTTATTAAAATAATATTTTAATTAACATCATTTTTATTTAATAAATTATAATTACCAAACTTGCTTATATGAAATAGCTATAATTATACTTAAAGTTTTTGTGAATATGTAATTATAGAAAACTAATTTAATAAATATGTACTACATAATTATGACGATTACTTTGACAAGTGAAAAATTGTTATAAAAATTAAAATAAAACATAAAAAATCTATTAAATACTTATAACAAAATGCTATTGTAGCGAGTAGCTGTTGCATTATACCAACTTCAGAAGTTAAAATACAATGGCATTGTCAGCATCAACATGGACAAAATTAGCTTCTTCATAACATTAATTCATTATAAATAAGGTTTGCAGAACAATTTCCACTGCACATATTAAACCCTTTATATAAACACTCACATGCATACCAACACAAGCTAATCTACTAAGAATGAATTGTGTTTATTTTCTTTCTCAAGTTTAGAAACCCTCAAATTGCCTAAAAAAATGAATACTAGAATAGCAAAAGCAACCAGTGATTTTTCCATAAAAACATGCTAAAAGAATTTGAGTTTTCCATGGGATAGAGTCGACCTTGCGTGCTGCAGTTTACACGTTGCTCTCTGCGTTCCTTTCAAGCCGGAACATGTGTCTGTAGCTCCTAGAGTAACAGCAAAGTAAAGGTAGATAGTACATAAGAACGCTAAGAGTCCCAAAGCTGTTAAGAGGAATCTATGCCTCTGAACAAGTGTTGACCAGCTCCCCAACTCATCTTTTGGGAATTGCTTCCTCATTGATCCTGACCTCCGATGGGGAGAAGATACAATGCCATCAAGAACCATAGCTTAGAATTTAAATGCTAATAGTCCTTAGCCGATGTGACCTGAAATCATGTAGCCAATTCGATACATACATGTAAGAGCAGGCTCAAATACAAAGAGCATATACTGTAAATTGTAATAACTACTTGGACGACACCAGAAGACATCAAGCTAAAGCTTTAAATCACGATAGGTCGAAATTATCTAATTTCTCAAGGGAATAACCCATGTAAACCCCTGCTCTAATGCGGCAGCCCGGACCTCAGTCGGAATGCTATTTTACGACAGCCTCATTTCAAATGCAATACACTATTGGAAAGTACACACAAAAGACTGAATCGAACACATCTAGTTAAACACATATCTGAATATCTAAATGATTGACCAACCCTAACAGGAAAATCTTATATATATATCGGTATCAGCTAGAAGCAGGGTGCAAATTTCCCTTATCAACAGCACTACAAAATTTTCTAAAATGTTTTTCTACAGATTTAGTCCGAGCTTGAAGACCCATAACACTTTAAACCATAATTGCCAAACAAATACATATAGCAACTCATGAATTAGCTTCATCAATGTTCAATTGTTATATCACAAAGAATAAATCCTTAATTTCCCTTTCACCTGAAAACTATTTGAGACACACATTTAACCTAAAATGTTATTATTTCACCTAGATCATGATAGATCTTTTTCTATTCCTTAATCGCGCTCATGAAAACATGCTATCAACTCAGATCTTCAAAAACCCAAAAACAGAAAAGCCAGAATAACATGTTAAATCTACATTAAAAAAACAAATCTTGTCAGAAACAATTAACAAGCTGGATAATCAATACATATTTCTATCAAACAAACATAAAATTCAAAACCCATACCTATTCTAGAAAATTAAACAAAACCCAGATCTGCAAATAAATCAAATAGTTTAAAAAAGAACGAACGTACACTAGAGAAAGGGAAGACGCAAATAAAGGGCGTACTTCTTGATGTTTTCTCTTTATAACCCCTCGTCTTCCCTTGTTTTTGTCACGACGCAAGGGAAGATATTAAAGAAGCAAAATTCAAAGGAAAAGGCACTAATCAAGGAAATAAAAGGGTGTTTTTTGTTGGGTAAGGAAGGAAGCGTTGAAGGTATTTTGAACTAATGTCTTCTCTATTGGGCCAATTTTGACTTTTGGAGACGCTCAAAGGTCGTTTAGTGATAGGTTTAATGCATATTTTAGTCCTTAAATTATATTTTTTTTCAATTTGATCCTAATTTTTTTGTCCCACTTTAGTCCCTAACCATTAAGGATAAGCATTCGATTGAGTCAAGTTGAATCGAGTAAAAAAATTCGAGTTAGCGAATCTTATTTTAGTAACCGAACTCAATTTGAATTTTTTTAATCAAATCGAATCAAGTCAAAAAATTTCGAGTAGAGTTAACAAATCTTGTTATTTATACTAAATACTAGTAGACAAAGTACAAGATTATTTAATTATATATAATGATTTTGCCTTTTAACTTAACGGTTAAATATTTATCAAAACAACATAATTTTACTTTTTCTTATTCGGATTTTTGGATAACTCAAATTGTGTAATTCATATTCGAGTTAAACCGAAAAATGTGATTTTTCATTCGAGTTTATCCGAATAACTCATATTATTTATTTTAAATTTTAAATTTTTTATCAAAATTTTCGAATCAAATCGAATTTTTGCTCACTTCTACTAACCATATCAAAAGTTCACTTGTTCAATCTTTTGAACAATAAAAAAAATTGGTTAAAATATCCGACCAATTATAAAGTACATTGCGTCAAATGAAGACATTATTATTTGAGAAAAAATTATATAAAAAAAATAAAAAGATATTATAAGATTGTAAAAGTTGTAAAAATTAAAAAAAAAAAATGCAAGAGAAAAGATAACATTGATGGGCAACACAAAATTTATTAGAGGTTGGGTTGTAATGATGAGAGTTGCATTAGTGGTAGTATGGAACATGATAATGAAATTTGGCATGCATGAATGAAATGCTTTTGTTTGAAAACTGTAAATTTATTGCATTTTGGTATATCTTTTAAAAATATGTTAGTTTGTTATGAGTATCACTTAATTGTTTAATATTATGATTAGTTATAGAATCAATAAAATGGAAATAAAAATAACAAAAGTATGGAGAGATCTTGTAACATCCGCGTGCTTGAATCGGATTTGGAACAGTGATAGAGTACAATTGAGAATTGGAATATATGGTTGAATTTAGAAAGGTTTGGAGAAATCAAGGATTAAATAGTAAAGGAGAGAAAATATGGAGGACTAAATAGCAAATTATCCAAATTGAATTTTGAGTCATCATGGGAATTAGATTGATTGAGGAAGGGCAAAAGAGTAATTTGGTGGAAGATATTTTTGGAGGCAAAGTTTTGGGCCAAAGTGTAAAGTTGGAAGGTCTAAGGACTAAAAGTGCAATTTTACCATTTTTATTAAGTGAGATATTTTAAGTGAGATTTCTAGAGAATTTGAGAAAGGTTAAAAATCAATTATAAGTCAAAAATATCAGCTCTTTTCATGTTCAACCGTTCATGCCATTCCCTCTTCCATCCAACTTTTGATTTTATTCCAAATAGGTCCTTCCATCATTTTTAAGCCCTCCAAGCTCCAAAATCTCCTATTTTCTTTGAAATTTCTGAAAGAAAAGTATAGAAAGGGGTTATTAGACACCTCAAACTCCTTATATAATTTATTTTGAGGTGTTAGAGAGCATAGGGACTAAATTGATAAATTTTGAATTTAAGGGTTAAGGTAAGAAATGGTTAAATTCTCATGACATACATGTATTTTACTGTTATTTAGCATGAAAACTATTGAATTATGGCTTATAGCTTATATGTGTTTATGTGAAATTGAAGAGAAAGAGAAAAGAGGCAAGGATCAAATTGAAGACAAAGGAAAAGAATAGAGCAAGGGGTAAAAGAGAAGAAAATCAGCCTTTTTGTTGTAAGTACTACAAGAATTTTAGTTTATAGTCTATTCTTCATAATATATTTGAGCTGTTAGCATGGAAATTGTTGTTTAATTAGGTGTTATAAAGATGATTAAGTGAGATTAGTGTAATAAAACATGAGAAAGAAAATGTTTTCATTGAAACAGATTGGACAGAATCAGAGGGTTAACTTTGAAAATGCACTAAAAATTTTGTATATGGATTTAAGGGTCGAATTATATATTTAATTAAATCTTATTGTGTGTAGTTTTATATGGAAGAAACAGTGAATTAAATGGATCTGTATATTCTGAGTTATAACTGATTTTGTGTAACAAGGTCAGAGCAGATACGAGTTCCCCTGTTCTGATTTTGAAAAATCATAGAAAAATGTAGAAAAATTATTAGAGTCTGAAATTTATATGGTTGAATCCTTAATGAATCTATTTTCAAAAGAAACAGACTAGAACATTATTGGATCTCTGTACTAAAAGATAGATAATTTTTAGTGAAGAAAGGTCGAAACTGTCAGACAGCAGAGAAGGGGTAAATTGAAAGAATTTACTGTACAAATTGGCTAAAGTAAAAATTCTGGAAATTTTATGGTAAAAAGATTATTGAGTATAGTTTCAGAAACATCAAGCGGATATTAATTTCGAATTCTTTAGCTCGAGATATAAATAATTTAGTGACTGTGACGCAAGTGGACAGCTTTGAAAATTAATGTGAAAATAAAAGTAAGAGGTATATGATGATGAATATGTGAGAAAAATATATGTGTGAAATATTATGTGGTTAATTATAAAGATTGATTGTGTGATTAATTGGTGAAATTATGAATTTATTTGAGAAAATAAAGGTGAGAAATATATGATTATGTATATGTGAAGAAAAATATATATATGATGTGTAAGTTGTGGATAATGATGTTAAATGAGATTATGCCCATGTAGACGAATTAGAACCGTTGTGATATTAGTGGCATGTCATTAAGGAACACTAGCGCGCTCTCTGATTATCACTGTGTGTGCTCTCTGTTTAGCACGTCTCGTGCTCTCTGTTATTAGCATTGTGTGTGCTCTCTGATCAGTACTTTGTGTACTCTCTGTTTCGCACTTTGTGTGCCTACTGTTTCGCACTTCGTGTGCCTACTGATTTGCGCTATGTGCGCCTACTAATTGCACTGTGTGTGCTTACTGTTTCCCCAGCACTTATGTGCTCTCTGTTCAGTACTTCGGTACTCTCTGTTTGTTCCGTTTATCCGATAGGTTCTATAAAAGTCTACTATGGGCCAAGTGGATAAATAAGATAAGTGAGCTATGGTTAAGAGAGCTATGGTTAAGAAAGCTATGATGGCTAGATTGTGAAAAGTGAAAGAATGTGCAAATTATGACATTGAGGTAAGTGAAATGATGAATACATGAAAGATAAGTACTATATATGTATGTGTAATTAAATGCTGATAATTAAGTGAACTAATGTGGCTGAAAAGACTAAGTTGTGAAAAAGGGATGAAAATGTAATATCTACCGTTGAGGTAAGTTGGTATATGAGAATGAATGTGTGTTATGGTGGCATTAAGGTAAGTTAAATGTTACATGCAAGAAAGGTTAGAAATTTTATACGCATGAGTATTGAAATGTTTGATAAAATTAAGCAATAAATAAATAATCATCTATTATTCTTGTAGTGCTTACTAAGCCTTCACCGGCTTAACGCGTTTATCTTAACGCGTAGGTACAAAGTAACAAGGAGAAAAGTCGAGTTCAGGGACCTCTCATCACATCACATCATCCTTTGGTGGACTCCAAATATAGGTATTTTTTTTAAAAATGGCATGTACAATGGTACTTATATGAATCCCTAATGAATGGGAAAAATGTTATCTTGAATGTTATGAATTATGAAAATGAAATGATTAATATATGATATTTCGATTTGAATGGTCTTAAAAGACATCGGTTTTTAAAGAAAATTTTCTGTTACTCAACTTTCTGTGTCGTACTGTAATGTAATGCTCTTATATTGGGTTTATACATATAAACCAGGTATAGGGGTGTTACAGATCTACACACAGTTATTTGTTTATGCGCTTCGGAAATAATCTTATTTTACAGATCTTTACTCAGTGAATGGTCTCTTATTCTTCAATTGATCCAATCACCTATTGGTGTAAGCTTAAACTACCTTTCAACAAAGTGTATTTGCACCCCTAATAACTAATCCCAACCAGTTACCCAAACCTCACTTACAAAAGTTTAAATTCACTCACAAATAATGTCTAAAGCTGAGTGCGAAAATAAACAAAGAGAATGATTAACAAAAATAACAATTTTCAACTCTCTACCCAAAATAAATCAACTACCTTCGAATGTACAGTGCATTGCCTATTTATAGGCATGCTAGGCAACAACAATAAGTACCAAGTCACCTAGATAAACTTGACTTCTTATATACTTCATATTCAATCAGTGAAGTCCTAAGTCAATCAGAAAAGCCCTCCTTGAAAATAGCCATCAATGATGTCTTTGAGAAAAGAAAAATTCTCTCTAAAATTCAAGTCAAATTCAAGATTTGTTTCTTAAGTCCAATATCTTCACATAATGCTCCTATTGATAATTTTGTTTTTGAGAACGAGAATGAAGCTTTCCATAAGGCCCATGTCAAAAAAGTTAACACATAAAACATACAATTGCCTAGGTTGTCTCGTAATGTGGCTAACCAAGTCCATGACTGATCATGTTACTAAGCAAACATTGTTGAACAACCTTGGTTAGGACAATCTCTTCATTAGACTTTTTGAAAAAACTTAAGCAAATGATTGTACTCTACTCCCTCTACATGAACTCCCCCCAAAAAAGTACAAGAACAACTAATAATTAATCAAGATATACTGCAACATCCTATACCTGACCTGATCGTTGGGTTCGGGTACCGAGTGTCACAATTAAAATGGATTACTTAACAAAATCTCTAACTTGAATTATTTACACACTTAGACTTTGTCAAATTACACATGCATTACTACTACTCGATCTTACCCAATTACAGGGACCGCATAAATTTTTAAAATTTAACTTCTACTATAACTCATATAATACGAGCATTAAATTCTTACAAACTTCCTACCTTACTAAACCAATAGTTATTTACAAATTTTAAATTAAAAATTTAACACATAAGTATCAAATTTGATCCTTGGTGAACTTTTCACTTTTTTGGTGACCTCTTCCTTAGTTACACTTGGGATTCACCTATGAGAACTATTCCATTACCTTGCGCCCAGTAGTGTTCTAAGCATGGATACTAATAAACCTTTAATGGCAACTTTTTATTTACAGATAATTTGAAAAGGATATTCCTTCCTTTCACACATACTAGGGTTAGGATGATACTACCAGTATTTCTTATCCTTGTAGTTTGGCAGATCCTCTCGTTAGCACACTTAACATGTTCTCAACACTCCATAATTATCATATTAAACTGCTTGCCACACGAGCCCTTTAGTGACTTCCCTTTTTATGCCTTAACAAGCCTCTTGGTTCACTATCTTGGCGGTCTCTATTTTGCCATATAGTGTCCTATTCATCACTAGATAACACCATGACTAACCATGGACTTTGATTTTTAAGAATTAGTAAACCTCTTTTGAGGTGTCACCCCAAAAGACCTGTATAGCGTTTACATCGTTTTTCCTCGAAGGACTAATCGATAACCGTTGTCATAATATCGCTCCATAGAGTCAATAGATTGTCATCACAGTGTTGCTCTAGCGAGCCAGTATATAACCATTCTGTGATACCGCCAAACTCCCTTTTAGTATCAACTGGACTTGCCTTGATCCGTCCCTTTGACAAGGCACACACACCTTGCACACACAGGTGCTCAAACTCGAATCTCCTAGGATGAACATCATCCTCTTATCCACTGAAGCCACTAGTTGGGTTTAAGGGAAAACCTAATTTAAAAAAAAAGAAGAAAAGGAAAGGAAAAAGGGAAAAGGGAAAAGAAACTTAATCTAAAAATATGGAAAGTAAAGAAAATGTTCAGCCTAAAAAATCCACTCCCAAAAGCTTATAAAGTAGTATTTATAGTCTAATAACATTTAACCTAACAAAGACAATTATGCACTCACTTAAAGTCTAACTTAAATCTTGTTGGATTATGAAATGCCCTTTAGAATTTTGGCCTCGTTAGAGTCGGTATTGTGACACCCACATACTGGTGTCGCGACATCAGCAACAAGTTACTCTAGGGATTTTTTTGGCTTCAATGTCATGACAATAGATCTTTGGTATCGCAACATCGTCCTCAAACAACTTGATTTCTTCATCTACAAGGGTTGTGGTTGGTGTTGCGACCTTGCCAGGTCATAGTTGCAACCTTAGGAGTTGGTGTTGTGACACCAACACCTTAATGTCAGGATTTCAAAGACAACCTACTTAGATGTGCAATTTGGTGAAGTCCAACTCCTCGTTTGATAGCAAAGGCATTCGTGTCATGACATAAACATCTTGGTGTCACGACTTTGGCTTTAGTTTATGCTCTTCTTCTAATTTTCGTACCAACCAAGTGTCTAAAACAAACTTAACTCAAAGATTAAGTTTCTAATGGCATAAACTTAAACTTGTCTTTTTATTCCAAAAAAGCATAAAAACGCAATAGAACTAAAGTTAAGCAAAAAAATTAATGATCTCATAAAAGTAATGAAATATTGTATAAAGTACTTGATAATAAGCCCTTTTAAGTGTTTAAAGAGCTTAATTTTACATATATAAATACGGTAGATCAGTTATCGATACCTTCTTCCCTGATTTGGTACAATTAGTATTGGGTGTTTTCTTTCTCCTTCTAAGATCTATCTTCTTTTTTTTTCCTAAATTCTTCTTCTATCAATATTCTTATTTGCTTCATTGTTGCAATTATAAAAAAAACTCTTTGTTGCAAAATGTTCCAGATTACAAGCCATTGATGATTGTCATACACCCCCTTTTAAGAAGAACTAGTAACGACCGTTGCAATATACGTGTTTGGATCCTGATTTGATAGTGCCACATAGTCGAAGCCGTCGCGATAGCCGTAAGCACCATTCCATTGCTAAAACCAGTTTCAGGTTGATTTAGTTGTTGCTGGTTCTTTTAATCCTCTTGTTTAGCCTTTTACCATCATCTTAGCGGTGTGGACAACAATGGTAGTGGCGGTGGGGGAAGGGAAATAGGAAGTTAAATTTTGAAGATCAAATTGAGATTATTTGTAAATTTTGAGGGTTAATTTTTTAAAATTATGACTGGATTGATATAATGTGTAAAAATTGAGGGTTGAATTTGTTATTATATTGATTTTTTAATTGCAACTTCGCCCCATGAGAGATTTAATGACACTTGACAAAAATGGACAAAAAAGCAATCTCAATTAGGTGGGTGACCAAATTAAAAAAATGATAGTTGGGTGACCAAAAAAGAAAAAGAGGCAATAGTTGGGTGACTAAATTAAAAAAATTGATAGCTGTATGACCAAAAAAAAGAGACAATAGTTGAGTGACCTATGGTGTAATTTACCCTACCATTTTATAGAAAAGCAACCTTCAAGGGAATGAGATTCAAAAAGAAAGTAAATAATTAGTGATAAGCTAATATTAGAATGAACCCCATGTCATGGCTTGATGGTTAAAGATGTTCATCATATTACGTGTGGCATGGGTTTGAGTCGTGCTAGTCTTGTTTGTTACCTAACTAAAAATTTGTAGTCACCTAACTATTAGTAAAAAATTTTGGCCACCAAACTATAAAAAGCTACAAAATTATCACCCCAACTATTAATAAATTTCTTTTTAGTCACCTAATTATGAAAAATTACAAAAAAGGTCAACCAACTAGTCAATCTTGTCTTTTTTTGTCAACAACGAGCTAACGGTGGCAACTTTAACCCTCAACATTCATTTCTTATAATTTAGTCTTCTTTTTTGCCGTTTTTATTTTCTTTTTGACATTAAAGGTTAATTTTAAAAGGATGAGAAAAGATGAAAACTATTATCTTAGATTTTTTAGTGTTTCCATTTTTAGTATATTTTCAATCAAATTTAACTGATAAATTTATTTTTTTATCTTTTTAGGTGAAATGGTCCCTAAGAAAAGTTAAATTGAAAAAAAAGATCAAATTACATAATGTGTAAATGTTGAGGGTTAGATTTTTAGAATTAAGACTAAATTGACCCAATGTATAAATGTTGAGGGTTAAAGTTGCTATTATGCCAATTTTAAAAGCTGTTTAGTCATGTGGTGACAAAAAAAAACAAAATTGAATGGTTGGATTGATCATTTTGTAACTTTTCATAGCTTGGTGAAAAAAAATTAATAATTGAGTGATTATTTTATAATTTTTTATAATTAGGTATCGAAAAAGAATTTACTAATAGTTAAGTGACTACTAGTGTAGTTTACCCAAATTATTAACAAAAGACAATCTAAGTCTTTCATGTTAAAGGCGGAAACATCAAGGTAAACGAACGGTTGTGATAAGGAAATTAGGGGAAGTGCAATATCTAACAACCGTATATGATTTTAGGCTTTAGAGTCTGACTGAGAAAGCAATTCCGATTCCTCTTTTGGGTTTGTTGTGTTTCGAGTCATCGACTTAGCCTAACTTTTTCTCCTTCAATTTCTCAGGTAACACATATTTACTCAATTATTTTTTTCCTTTTTGAGGGTTCTTCCGATTCAATTCTCAACAGTTAGGGTATTGTACAGAATCTATTCATTTAATTTTACTTTTGATCAAAGTAGTAAAGGTTTTAGGGCTCGGCGGGTTATTCTATTTTGTTGTGGTGAAGATGTGGGCTGCTTCATGCCTTGCATCGTGCTGTGCGGCGTGCGCCTGCGATGCGTGCCGCACGGTGGTTTCGGGGATAAGCCGGAGGTCTGCAAGGATCGCCTATTGTGGACTATTTGCCCTTTCTCTGTTTGTTTCGTGGATCCTCCGTGAGGTTGCCGCCCCTCTCATGGAGCAGCTGCCTTGTAAGTTTCGTTCAGTTTTGCCTCTTTTATTTTATTTTGGTTATTTTTAAGTGTGTTCTATATCTTTATATTATTAATTATTCGCAGCATAATTTGTTTGTTTTAAGATTCCAATACACATATCTTGGTAACTATTGCACTGAGCGAATATTGCTGCAATATAGTAAATAGTATCCAATCAATAGCGTCTTCAATGGGTGGGTAAGTCAAATTCTTTAGGCTTTGTTGCGTTAGCATTGTCTTACATGGAGTTAAATGCATTTCAAACATGCTCTCTTAATGCATCAGGTGACAGGTGTTTTAGCAATCCTGAAGAATGCTCTGATTTCCATATGAATCTGGGTATATTAGTATTCACCATGTTCAGTATATTGAATCAAAACTCTTTCCTGGATGAACTGTATATGTATTTCTTTTGAGTGTTGGATAACTGGTACTTGCACTTCATTTCTCCTGAACTGTGCTGCCCCGTGTTAGATTGTCATTAGTTATTGGATTGTGGCACACATTTCATGTATATAATGTTTTACATATTTCTTGAGGGGGAAAAGTGAACTTGGTCTTGAGAGCTATAACTGAACTTGTTGTCTGCGTCCTGATATTCTTGATTTGCTGATTTAGTGAATATAATATTGTTATTTATACAGGGATCAATCATTTTCACAAAACACCCAACAGGGAATGGTTTGAAACAGATGCGGTGCTGAGGGTCAGCTTGGGAAATTTTCTCTTTTTCACTATCTTATCATTTTTAATGATTGGTGTTAAAAATCAGAGAGATCCTCGTGATGGTTTGCACCATGGTGGATGGATGATGAAAATTATCTGCTGGTTCATTTTAGTTATTTTGATGTTTTTTGTTCCTAATGAGCTTATCAGCTTTTATGGTAAGCAACACTGCTTGTGTATTGTTCTACTAAATTAAGAATGCCATATTTTGAAAATCATTACATGCTTTAGGGGATAATTTCTTATGGAGCATTTCCAATGATTAGAGGAAATAATAAATTGTCTAAAATCACTTCTAGTTTGACTTCATCTGAAACTTAAAATCTTGCATTTGCAGAGACGATATCAAAGTTTGGCTCAGGACTGTTTCTTTTGATTCAAGTTGTGCTTTTACTTGATTTTGTTCATGGATGGAATGACAAATGGGTTGGATACGATGAGCAGTTCTGGTTAGTTTTGCTTTTTGATGTCTTTATGGTATCTGTTCATTGTATTCTTCTGATTCCTGACCTGGTTGTTTGTATGTATAGGTATGTTGCACTGTTTGTTGTTTCACTTGTTTGCTATTTGGCGACTTTTGGCTTTTCGGGACTTCTCTTCCACTGGTTCACTCCATCTGGACAGGATTGCGGACTCAATACCTTCTTTATCGTGATGACCTTGATTCTTGTCATTTTGTTTGCCATAGTTGCACTGCATCCTGCAGTAAGTCTCCCCTTTGGTTTTTCGTATCATAATTGCCCATTAACTATAAACTCAATTAGTTGCGTTTTTGTTAGTTTCCAACAAGCTAATTCATTAATTGGAGTAAAGTTGATGTCACCATTTGCAAAATTTCTCATCTCTTGCATTGGAAACAGCTAGCTCTCTTGTGGATTATATACCCTTAATGTAAAGTGGACCGGCCTAAACCTGAGTTGGTAATCCCAGTTAGAATATTGATACTGTTCCGATAATTGATCAGATAGATATACCTTTTCAAACATAGGATGATGATTAGCATGTGAATATAAACATGCTTTTGTGTCCACAGTTCAACCCTTCGCAAATAAAGGATTTACAACCAAAATATGGATGAATTGAGTGCAAAGATGGCTTAACCATTTAAATATTAAACCTTGTAATCATGCTCTTTCTTTTGTTCCATAAAATTGAAATATTGAGGGATCATCTCACTCTTATCACCAGTCACTTGCATTTGAAATGAAAAAAGTAATGACTGATTTAACGCTGTTAGTTATTACAATCTATGGAGATGCCTCTTTTCTGTTCATAGTAGGCTAATATACATATATATTGATGATTTCTTGTCTTATTATCTTGTTATGTAACAGGTTGGTGGTAGCATTTTGCCAGCATCAGTTATATCACTGTACTGCATGTACCTCTGCTACAGTGGGCTTGCAAGTGAACCAAGAGATTATGAATGCAATGGTCTCCACAAGCATTCTAAAGCAATTTCTACCGGCACTGTGACTGTTGGCCTGCTTACCACTATCCTTTCTGTTGTCTATTCTGCTGTTCGTGCTGGGTCTTCTACAACTCTACTATCCCCACCAAGTTCACCTCGTGCAGGTATTGTTGAAAAAATATTCATTCATTATACACGATATACCATTTAAAAAAACTGTTAATGTTTATATGGTTTTCCCATTCTAAAAATTAGGGTCCAGAGTTGTCTGTCAATTTCATGGGTTTGCATCCTTTTGTTTGTATCCCATTTTTTAATCTATTCCGAGGGTAAAATAAGAAAAGAAAAGATGAAAATATGAGATATGTTAAGAGTAGAGTTTAACATTAAGTTTGAATGCGTAAAGGTGGTGGAAAGCCTTTACTTCCATTGGACAAGGCTGATGAGGAGGAGGAGGAGGAGAAGAAAAAGGCAGTGACGTACTCATATGCCTTCTTCCACATCATTTTTTCTCTGGCAAGTATGTACTCAGCGATGCTTTTGACGGGATGGTCTACCTCAGTTGGGGAGAGCGGGAAGTTAGTAGATGTAGGGTGGCCATCTGTGTGGGTACGGATTCTAACAGGCTGGGTAACTGCAGCTCTCTATATGTGGTCTCTCCTTGCTCCAATTCTCTTCCCAGACAGGGACTTCTAAGTCTCTCTAAAACATAAGTTGTCGGATATCTTTGCAATAAAATTGCTCTGTATGTGTATGTTTGTATGTGTGTGGGTGATCTGAGATGGATTTGCAGTCAACAAATTGATGTCGGATATTTATGGTTGCTGTAAAGTTACTGTATGTCTGATGGTCTGTGACGGATTTGATTACACTAAGAACCTTCTTGATTGTATTATCCTTGTGTAATTATTGCAAGTTTAAGAAGAAAAAGGTTGATATTCATTTAGCATCTCGATTTAGATTAAATCTGTTCTTACATTACATCTACCAAAGCTTATGAAAGACTAGTGGTTTTCCAAGCCTCAAAATGCGTAATTCGTCTACTTATTTCGTCCTTTTCATTTCTGTTGGGCTCTTTAAAAGTGCTTTTGAAATGTGTAGTAATAAAATGCTCTCAAAAAGTATGATTTGTCAATTTTTAATGTTGTGCGTTGCTGTCAAAAGTTGTGGTTAAAATGTTTATTTTGGATATGATGGTGGAAAATTAAAAATTAGTTAAGTTATATAACATTTAAATAATTAATATAATGATACACGAATTATAAATTTTAAATATTTTTTAATTGATTAATATAAATTATTTTTAACATTAATGATATATAAAATATTTTAAAAACTTAAATATGTAACATATTATATATAACATATAAATTAATTTAATTTTTATATGCCTTTTAAATAATTAATATAAATAAGGATGTTTTGATAATTTTTACTTTCAAATGTAAAGTTAAAAGTATCTAAATTTCAATTTTTATGTTTGAGTGGAAAAATATTTTTTTAACGTAATTTTAACCTGAAAAACCATATACATTGAAAAAGCACTTTTGAATCCCGAACACAATGAAGAATGAGTCCCAAGCATGCAAGTTTTTAGTATTATCAAGAAAAAAACGTAAAACTAAAACAACATAATTAAAAAAATACTTAATACTATTGTCAAAATAACTCAAAATTTTCTTTTACCTCATTTTAGTACTTCAAGTATTTATCCCTTATAACTTTTTATCCAGTTTTTAATACAATTAAAAAAAAAAAAAAAAGCAATGGATTGTTTTAGCTAATAAATAGTGTCGATAGCTTTCTTTTATAAAAATTTATAAATTTTGATACATTTTAAGAAGTTATTAAAATAGAACCTTTAAAATTTTAAAAAAATTACCCAATTTTAATATTTTGTGAAAAATGTTTAATTATTTCATATATATTTAAAGTTTATATATAAATTTTAAACTTTCTTTTTCTTTTTATAATTTATATATTTTTAGATTATACATATATTAATTGATTTTTATTTTTATTTTTTAAAGTTCATATATGTATGAAAAAGGAAAATTTATATATTTTTATAAGAAAAAACAAGTAGCGCTATTTATATGCTTAAACAACCAACAATTTTTTTAATAAATCCAGAAACAATAATGGAGAAATATTTTAAGTACCAAAATGAGCTCAAAAAATAGAAAATGAGTACACATGAATTAATCCTAAAAAAATGTGAAAAGCGTATGGATCATAAACAATTTTTTATATAGCACTCAATTAATACCAATGCTTAATCCCAAACAGTAATACCCCAAGTAAACATGTCTAACAGATACCTCCAAATAAGGTCATCAATCAATCCTCAAAATCTCCGGCGTTCTCCAATAAATAATTTGCTGCCAATTCCTCGTTCCGGTCACATGCCAAAAAGGCTTCAATGACCAGGGCTCTCTCAAATCCCATTGCTTCAAGCTTCAAAAACCAGAATAAAAGAAAAAACTTTAGACGTGTAGAGAAGATCCAAATAAAATAATAGCAACAGATTCGCATACTCGTCGAATTGCCTCCTGTTCTGCTGGGGTAACACTGATAGCATGAGGCATTTCTTGTTCAGCTTGATCAAATACATCCCTGAAACACAAAATATTACTACCGATTCTATGCTAAGTCAACAATTCCATCCATAGCATAAGCACTCACCCTTCAGAACCTTCGAGAGGCTCATTTATTAGCTGAAGGAATTCTGCATGATGCTCTTGAATTTGTCTTAAAAGCTGGGGGTTTTGCTTCCCAAGCTCCTGTAGCATGGGCTGTAACCAAAGAAGATCAATTCCAGAACAATAAACTGCTGCTATGTTTAGATAGTGAAAACATAGAAATGTGAACCTGTAGAATTTGTGGGTTTGATTGTACCATTGAACGCAATGCTTGGAACTAAAATGCAAACAAAGGTGCACTTAGCATTTCATATGTCAGAACGAGAGATCTTCATGGTTACAAGAGAAAGCAAATGAACATAATTTTTTTAACAGGACTACACCTGTTGGTTGTTTCTGAGGAAATTCAAGGATTCAAGCCCACCAGCAGCAGCCCCAGAGAGTGTTTCCTAGTATCATTTCAGCATGTTGGGAATGAGAAATAAAATCCAGTGCACACAATAACTAACAACAATTGCTTTATGATTGAAGTACTTCAAAGTCCAAGCCTCTAAGGTTTTACCTGAGGAAACATATTCAAAGGAGATGAATTAGGAGCCCCTGAAACAGGAGGAATAGGAGCTGCACCAGTTTCAGTAGTTTGATTTGTGGGAAAACGAGCCACTGGCACAGCAACTTCTGCTGATTCAGGAATCCCCTGAAGATAAACTAGCATCAGAACCGCATCCAAACAAATATGGTAGTTTAATGTTAGAATTCTAGCTGTGACACAATCATAAAATTTCAGTCATACAGAATATAGATAATCGACTGCTCTCTCTGGATTGTTATAAGCAGCCCAAAGTGCACGAGCTACTGTTTCTTTGTCCCAGTTGCCACCACCCATATCCATCAATTGTTGGATAGCTTGTTCAAGATTACTTCCAGCGACTAAATTGGAAGCAGCTTGACTACAGGTATTGGTATTTGGACTGCATCAAGATCATCTTTTCCCCATTACTTTCACAAAATTAAGAAAATACAAGAAGTGCAGTAGAGGGAGAGCACTGCAATATACATTCTTTTCAAGAAACAAATTACAAAATAAGGAAATATTAATCAGATAACACCTGGAAGTTTTGTCTCAATGTCGAGAGAATGAGGAAAATATTCCTAGCACTATTTTTCAACAGATGCAATCTCAGATGAGACATAGAACTACTTACTACAGTAACAAAGCAACTGATTAAACAATCCCAATCAGTAAAGCAAACTGAAAATGAAGTGATTATCTTTCTGTTGACAGTTGTACTGCTTAGTTCTGTAAAAAGTTAGACAGGTTAGTATTTGGTTTATCAAAACTCCTCTTACAGATCAACAAGTGGTTGGATGCATTCCCAAGGGAAGGATCTATGTTCGACCCTTGGAGACGACATTGTTGGGAGGGACAGCCACGCACCCCGAACATGGACCGTAAAACGGACATAAAAAATAGCAAAAAAAAAAAAACTGCTCTTACAGAGCCAGCCTGGTTGAAATATATGTGACCTTCACAGCAAAAAAAAATGCATAGGGAAGTAACAAATGACTGAATCCTCTTACGTAAGTGTTAGGCATGTTCAATACAGACAAAAAAGGATAAGAAACAGCAGTGAATTGTGTAAATAATAAGTGCTATTCTGCTTTCTAACCAGCCAAGTTGAAAAAAAAAAGGGGTTCCTTTCAGACGTTGGAAATATCAACCAAAAGGAAATCAAAGTACTACCTAGCATCTCCTCTTTTATTATCTTCTTTCTTCAATAAAAACTAATCATAGCTGGTTTTTTTTTTTTTACAACAATAGGGGTGGGCGACGGGGTAACACGGTTCGAACCCGTGTCAAACAGGTGTCTAGAACTTTAACCACCGCTCCATACAAGTCAAGCCTAATCATAGGTGGTTCTAAATACTTGCCTATCATGACAATTTAATGGTGTGAGATCCATGCACGTAATTTCAAGCATCTATTGACCTAATAAACAGGTACTTAGGAGATAGACACCACATACTTAGCTGTTGCAGCATCGGAAGCAGATGTGGTGCCCATTGATGCCCTACAATAAAAGAATTTATGATAAACATAAGATAAATGTGGCTGAACCTAGAAGAGGGCATATTTTGTGGGAGGAAGAAATAGTAGAATGAAATTACGGTGCTTGTGCAGGAGCTTCAGGGGTAGGGGTAGGATTAGAGACAGGTGCAATTGTAGATGGAGTTGAAGAAGCAGGCTGTCAGGTAAGACAAGGATAAAGTTGTTTATATACCGATATGAAACTAGAAGTGGAACTAAAATATAAGGCTCAACCTAACAAAAAAAGAATCAAAAGAATAAGACACCTGAGCAGATGACGCCCCAGTTGAACCCAAAGACTTGCTCTGTAAGAACATCCAAATAAAAGAAAGTAAGTAATACTACAAGTGCATGTATCATGCTTAACCAGAAATTTCTAAAACCATTCAAAGATATCAAACTACTGTAAAACGTACAGGAGAGTAGCTAAAAAAAGAAATCATGAAACTCTCCACACTGCTTGTCAAATTTTCCTTTTTTTCTTTGAAACACATCAAGCTTTAGAGTATGAAGCCTTAAGGCTTTTACTGAAAGCCTCTCCAGACTACTATATAAACCCACATTAGTATAATATTCAAACAATCAAGACAGCTTGATACAAGGAAGTGAAGCAGGCAAACTTAACCAAAAAAAAAAAAAAAAAAACCTATCCTAGGATCAAATCCCACTTTCAATTAGGAAAATTTATCACAACTAACCTTCCACATGCAGTTGCTAACAGATTATCTAAAAAGTACAATAGTACAAACACTTTCTAATCTAATTCCCATATTGTAGAACATATAAGTACAAAATACACTACCAAAAAAACATTAATTAAAATATTAGCCAACATAGTCATATAGTAACCATTTTTTTAAAAAAATGAAAAGAAAATTATACCTTGCTAAGCATGACGACAAGAAAACCATCCTCGGAGACTTTATTATCAGCTAAAGTAGTTTCATCTTTCAAAACCTTCCCATTATGAATCAAAAGCTGTTGGCCGCATGGATAATTGTCTTTCCCTTGTATATCTTCTATGTTTTTCTTCACAGCCATAACCTAATAAAATGTAAAAAAGAAGAAGATTGAAATTTCAGTCCCAATTTTTAACCAAACCAAAAAAAAAAAAAGGAAAAAGAAATGAAGATAGCAATAGAAAGAGGAGAACCGTTTCGTTGGGGTTAACAGTAATTTGAAAGTGGGTACCCTTGAGGGTTTTAACGGTGAGCTTCATTTGGGCGAATTGAGAAACCGCAGCGTTTCAGATTGGGAATTTGAATAACAATTCAGGACGAAAGAGAGAGAGAGAGAGAGAATACTAAGAATGAGGGTTTTATTTTTATAAGGATCCACAGAGAATCAGAATAAAAGCGAGAGAGACACAAAGAAACCTTTTCTATTTCTTCTTTAAATTAATTTATTTTTAGAAAAATGGAACAGAGGGAGCTTTTGTTGCAGCAGCTCTTAGACTTTGCCTGCCCTCTTCCACTCTTCCCTTCCTCACCTCTCCTCACTCTCATTTTTTCTTCTTTTGGTTTAATCGCTAATGCTAACTTCCGCCGTCTTTTTTTACCCCCTAATCGGTGTAGATCTGTTTAAGCTTGAGATATACTCAAATTATTCGAATTCGAAATCAGTTAAATTTATTTATCAATTTTTATATTAAAGTTTGAACATGAGATAATTAATAATATATATTAAATATAATAATATAAAAATACAAAAAATTTGATAAAATTTACGAATTGTTAAACTCGAATTCGACTTGATCGATAACTCAAAATTATTTCAATAATTACAGAATCTAAATTTAATTTTTTTCAAATCGAATTCAAATAACTTAACATGAATATCTCATTTACACCCTAAACTAAACTAATAACATTAATTTCTCAAAGTAAAAAAATAAAATAAAATAAAATCTGAAAAATCAATAAAATCTTTTTTCAGAAAAAACAAAGTCAAATCTAAAACAACTCAACTACTCAAATACTGGCTACAAATATATTAGAATTGAATTACTAATAATATAATATTCTTTTTTATAAATTAATAACCATACCTACTTTTCAACCACCCTAATCAGCACATTTCATCGAATTTAAAAGGTTTAATGATTTTTCTCAACAATTAATTTTTTTATTTTAACTCCTTATTTAATTTTTTATTTTTTTAATTTTTAAATTTATATTTTTATTATATTATCTTAAAAAATAAATTTTTTTAATATTTTTAATGTGATATATACGTAAATGACACGTTAGCAGTAAAAATATCACGTATATTAAAATATATTTTGACAGTTAGAAATGAATTTTTATTTTTGAAAAGTACCGTTTAGTTTTATAAATGGGCCTGAAGCAAAAACGTCCAAACACAGCCGAAAGGGAAAACCCAACAAAAATCAGGTCTTAACATACAAAAACAACAAATCATGAACTAACAAAAACCCTAAAATAGAACAGGAAAACAAAATCAAAGCTGCAAAGTCAGGCCTCTTCAGATTTCTTCAACCCTAAACGGCAACAAATCCTTCCTTTGATTCCTTCAAGCTGAACCAAATTGGAAGGGAATTGGGGTAGCCTCAGTAATAATTATATAGTATCCACAACCATGGCAAAGCAGATTACGGTGGTTGGTGGAATCGACGATCTAAATCCGCCATTTCTTTAACCTTCATCGGCGCATTAATATATTTGACTACATTAATTATATATATTTCATTATATTAAATTTATTATATCACATATAATTTAAAAATATTATATTATATGTTAATTTACTTTAGTATATAATGGGCATAATACTTTCGTGATTAAGTGTCAAGAGCAGGGGCGAAACGAGAAAATTTAATTTTTTTAGGGGGTTGGAGTTAAATTGTAATTTTTACGATAATAAAAGTGTAATTTTTAAAGGATTAAATTAAAATTTTATCATTTTTAGGGGGTTAAAGTAAATTTTATCTTTACTAATTTAAAATTTTAAAAAATTTAAGGGCCTAAATAGATTTTTTTCCATTTTAGAGAGGACCAGGGCCCCTGCCAACCCTCCTGGCTTAAGCTCTGGTCAAGAGATCGTTATCACTTCTCTTATCTCTTTTCTAAGTTCATATCAGGAGATAGTTCATGGAACCAACATACTTTATTTTTCGGAGATGGCTGCTATAGCAACTCATAAGTATGAGTAGAGTTAGTATGCAGTCACATTTCAAGTTTATCATGATCTCTTTTGTTATCATTAATAAAACATAAATAATAGGCCTGTGAATACAATTAAATGAGACACTTTAACGATCTTTCCTTTTCCTCGAATCTTTCTATTTCAATTCAATTTCTCTCTAGATATGTCTTGTTAGATTAAATCATTCATGATCATCAATAACATACTAAGACAGCTAACATTGAACTAAAACTTCAAGAAATAGTTGAAGCTCATAAAGGTACGTAATATAGATATCTAGTTGTTCTTATGAGTCTTACTCAACTTAGAAGCGGAGTTCAAATCTTTTGTTATCCATTTTAGTTGTTTAAGGCACTTGTGGCATGAAACACATGCTACGGTATTACTCCATTTTTTCCTTGGACCATATGTCTTTAGAATTCCAATACCATATAGGTGATATTTCAAATATACTTAGTACCTAACTTGAGTTCACAACTCTACTTTCTTATTGAATTCATTAACATGACTCTCACTTGGCATAAATGGTAAATTAAGTAAATTGTGAGATCTTTCATTCACTTTCGGTCTTAACTTCGTCATTATATGACCTCATCTTAATATTCTATTAAGACAATTCTATTTTAAGTTTGACCTCTCATTATAACTTTCAATTTGTAAAGCTTAAAATTAATCTCATCTTTATGTGGCACTAAGCCATAAAGTTGATTGCATGTGGGAGAAGGCCAATCATCTGTTTGACATACCTTTAATCTTATATATGTACTTAACATATATATACTTGTGTATGCTTTCATGAAACAAAATACTAATTTGTAGTATGCATTAATCATTGTCAACATTAACACAAATGAGGGCAAAGATATATCATTCAACTCGAGCTCTTTAGCATGTATAATAGATTCTATGTAATCCTAAAGATTTGACATTCCTTAAAAAAACTCTAGGAATTGGTTTCGTAAACCGATCTACAATCATCTTATGCATAAACATGTATTTACAAGTTGACTTTCTTATATAAAATTACACCATTTACACAATATCCATTTTAATACATTTTTAAGTTTCCAGTTCATTTATAAAGTTTCGCTCTATGGAACTCTAGTAAAACGGACTGGAATACACAAGTAAATTAAACCACACCTGGTTGCCCATCTAAGCTTAAATTACACCAAGTTGCTTGTCCGAGCTTAAAACATCACATCAGGTTGCTTGTCCAAGCTTAACTTGTAATAATATATGTGAAATTATATATCTCGTACAAGCGCGCATATGAACCTATTGGCATGCCAATTGTATCTTAACCTTTTACTAAGTTCACATGGACATCAATTACACATATTTCATTGTCATCCTTGTAAATGATCACATCTTTCATTTTCATACCCTATAGTCATTTAGGTTTTCAGATTTATGCCTTGTAATATTGCGTATTAGTCATTTATCACATAACATTTCAATTCAATCTATTACTAGCCTTATATGCCAAATTCACTAGAAATTTTGAATTATACTCTAACACAACATATCACACAAAATGATATAATAAGTTCCATATGAACTTACCTGTTCAAAATATGAAATGAGTGGAAACTTCAAGGACTAATTCACAAATTTAGCTTTTCCCCTTTTAACTCCACAATGATCCAAATCTTGATCTATACAATTATTTCATATAATAAATCAATACCAAACATTTTCACACAATGTCATGATATGCATGAACCTATATGAATCCATTTGTGTTTTCTCTCATATTTTCCATTTTATTCAATTTAGTCCCACTTGGGATAAGTATAACTTTCAATTCCTAGCTTCGGATTAGAATTTGATTTCATATATTCTCATTAGGGACTTTATACTCTCTATTTTTAACATAATTTCATGATAGATTTGATATTTATTCAATTTGGTCCTTAATGTAATAAAATTAACAAACAAGCTAAATTAATGTTACAATCTAGAAATTTTCATAATCTAAGCTTAAAATATATCAATTTCAAGCTTAATTCAAATAATAAATGTTATTTTATGTTAATTATTGTAGTTAAAAATACAAGATTTTAAAAAGTAATTAAATATTAAATACGTAAAATCACATGTAAGAAATTAAAAACTAATATTTATTAAATTTACTAGTTGAGTTAAAAAAAAAACTATAATATGTGTATCATTTAATAGTTGTTTGACCATTATGATGTACAACTTTATTGGAAAGAAAGGAGAGCAAGATGTTGTGAGTTTTACAGTTAGAAGGGTGGTGATGATTTGTAGAAGGAAGTTTAAGGCTTTATGGATTGGAAGCATCATTTGGTAAACGTGTTAGAATTTACCATATTTAGAGAGTCAAGTTTCTAACCTAGTGTGAAAACAGACATTCGATCTTACCAATCGGAAGGAACCCACATGTTCACTGTATCTTCTCTTTCTTTCTCTAACCAAAACAGAAATCCTACTTATTTGGTCGAAACAAACTCGAATCTACAAATATAGGCTCCAATTTGCATCCACAAGTTTTCATATAAATCCTTCGCTATGCCCTTCTCCCAAGTACTAACAATTTACCTTTTCTAAAATGTTTCCAATGTCTTCTCATGCTGTCGCATTTTTGTCTAGCTTTTTCTTTGTCTTACCAGCACTAGCTGCTGATGCTTTTGACATCAACAAGATGCTCAGCGCCTACCCGGATTTCACAAACTTCAACAATTTGTTGATTAAAACGGGTATTGCTGGTGAAATCAACAAGAAGCATAGAGTCACTGTTCTTGTTGTTGCCAACTCTAATATGGCTGCACTCAATGGCCTATCCAATGATGCAATGAAGGCGGTCTTGGGCGTGCATGTGGTACTCGATTATTATGATGAAGCCAAGCTAAAACAATTGCAAACAAAACAAGCAACCATTCTCACAACACTTTACCAAGAAAGCGGTAGAGCCAAAAATCAGCAAGGTTTCTTAAATATGACCAACACGGGCAATGCACCAGTGGTTTTTGCATCTGCTGCTCTAGGTGCTAAACTTGATTGTACATTAGTTAAACAAATTACAGCGCAACCTCGTAAGGTTTCAGTACTCCAAGTCAATAATATTATAAATATAGCCTCGATTTCAAATTCTCCATCTTACCTTCCTGATGCTTCCGCTACAAAATTTAGGAAGGCCCTAGCACCAGCTCCTACTCGTGCTCAGCCTCCAGCTGAATCACAGATTAGCCCTACCAAGCCACTATCTGCTAATGCTACTGCTCCTGCTTCTGCTCCTGCCAGTACAAATTCTGTTGTATCCCTTCCTTCTAAGGGTTATCTGGCTTCCACCATCCTTATGATTTTCAGTTGGGCTTGGTTTCTGCTTCCAATGATTTGAGTACAACAAGACGGGCCAGTTTGGGTTCTTTTAATATTTGAATTTTTGGTTTGTAAACCACCCTACTACGGTGGCATGTTCCAATTATTCAAAATTATTACAAATTCAGGCTTTTGTTTCTAATTTATTTTTTGATGCAAACTGAAGAAATGAATCCCTGATAACCATCAGCGTTCCACTCAACAAATTAATCTAAAATCAGATAAAAATAATTCATTGAAACCTTCACTTTAGCCATAATCATGACTTTGTTTACATATATTTGGTGATGGTGATTTAACATCGACTTTGATGCTCTCGGATTTCTGTAACACAAAAGTAAGTTAAGGACATTTGAGTTTATGCTTCGAGATATTTCCCATGCTTAAGGACAGTGACGGAACTTTATAATGAAGAAGGTAAGGAAATAAATTTGTAAAGAAAAAGATCAGTGAAAAGAGATGACCGGCTGTGAGGGAATTAATACCTATGGTTTTATTGTTCATCTCCTTGTTAGCTTGAGGATAATCCTTGGTCTCACAAACTTGGATTACTTAGTGTACGGTGCCATGCTTTTGACAACTCTTGTATTGGCATAATAATTAATATATTGGTCTAACAATTGTACCGTCATTAATATATTATGTATAATATTTTTATGTATGTAAAATAAAATAAAAATAAATATTGATTAATTGATTATTTAATATTTAAATTAATAATAAATTATATTAATTGTAAGACGATGATAACCACGGAACCAATTAAAAATTTAACTAACATAAATATATCTATCCAATTAATAATATAATTATAATAAATAAAATATTATTCTCATCGAAACTAAAAATATTAGTAATTATTTAACCGAATACGTCAAAGTGATTGACTAAATTAATTACTAACAAAAACAAAACACTAAAATAATCTGATAACCGATAAGGTAAACAATATCATGAAAAGATTTTTTTCCTTCAAATCGTTGACTCTCGGACCTTTTCTCTCAAACCATTAAAGCTATCCATGGAATCCTTCAGCTTCTTCCTCAACCAGTTGACCACCGACGTCCTCGTCCGATCTGAAGAAGCCACCACTCATTTCGCAGTGGTTACTGACGACAACGACGATGATGATGGGCCTTTCTTTGACTTAGAATTTGCAGTTCCTGATGAGGATTAAATTAAGGAAAACGAAAGAAGATAATGTTGAAGATGAAGAAAGTGAGGATTTAAACGACGACGTTGATACAAAACCCGAAGCCTCAACAATTCACTATCTCATTGTTGAAATCAGCTGCTAATATTGTAGTCTTTTTTGGTTTAGGTTGAAGAAGACGAAGCTCAGCTCAAATGAAAAAACAGAGCCGTCAAAAAAGCAAGAAGGAAGCGACGGTAACAAGAAGTACAAAAAGAACAGGTTTTTTACAATGAAGTTTAAGGTTGAAGAGGTTCCAATAATGTTTCTGTTTTCCAAAGACGACGGCAAGTCCCAAAAAACAGCAAAACTCCGACGATTCTATTTCCGATGAAAAGAGATTCTCCAAAGATGTAATGCAACGATACTTAAAGAAAGTCAAGCCTCTTTACGTTAAGATTTCGAGAAGGTACAGTGAGAAGTTAAGGTTTTCGGGACATTTAAACCCACCGTCCACGGCGGCTAAAGAACCGGTTGGGGAGAATCAGGTGAACGTGAAAAGCACCAAGCGTGTGGATGTTCCAGCAGGACTAAAAGTCGTTTGTAAGCATTTGGGAAGCAGTAGAGCAGCTTCCTCGGTCGTAACGACCACTACTCTTTCAGCGGCGGCGTTTTCCTCAAGCCTTCTTCCGACCAGACAAGGACGTCGGTGGTCAATAGATTGAGGAAGAAGCTGAATGATTTCGTCAGCATTCCAAGAATTTCAATTTCTATAAATAATTTTTTATAGATAACGAGACAATAAAAAAAATTATTATTATACAAATGAAATTTCTCTTCTAATGATAAGAGGTCTCATGTTAATTATATTATTTAATAAAAATCAAGTGATATAATTTTTAAATTTAAAAGAAATAACTCATTACATAATAATAAATTTTTGTTAATAACCAAGTAAAATAATTTTTTTATTAATTATAACTTTTCATTTACAATAATTTGAATATTATATATATTTTGAAAATATTCTAACATATTTTTCTTTGTGATCCTTTCTAACATTATTCATATATTTGATTCAATAAAAAAATAGCAGCAATAAAAAACAAAACAACTCAAAATTTGAAAAATAGTCAATTCAAGTGTTTGAAAAGAAAAAATAAAAAACCGCTTCGTCTAATTAAATTATAAATATAACAATTTAAACAATTTTTTTTTCATTTTTGATTTGCTTCATTAATCAACTCAATCTAACAGAAATGAATTTATTATCATTAAGAGATCAAGTTATTAGTCATTTGATGTATAAGAGAAACAATGAAGTTAAAGATTGTCTAACTTAATAATAAACTATTTTTAAATAATATTTTTTTATTTATAATTTATATATTGTGTATTAAATTATATTTTTATGTAAAAATAATAAATTTAGGTAATATGTAAATATTAATGATTAAATTTTTAAAGAATTAAAGATTAAATTTATTATTATATCAATTTTAAAAATTGTAACAAAATTTTTTTATTAATAATTTAATAGCATGTTATTTAAAAAATAAAATAATTAAATGATTATCTAAAAACAAAAGCTTATCAGTAGTTGGGTCAGCATTGTCATTTAATAGTGGTGCTTAGAATTTACTAAATTTAGATTGTGAGGTATCAAACATGGTGGGGAGACTGGCATTTGGGCATTACCAATTGAACAGAACCAAAATGTCAGTGTTTGACCAAAACCGAAATCCCACTCTTCGGGCGAAATGAACTCAAACCTTGAAATATAAATCCATAGTTGCACCCTTGTCTGAAGTACTCACAAACAACTTGGAATTCGTCAATTACATCAAAAATGTCTCCCATGTCTTCCCCCATTGTTGCACTCTTCCTTACCTTCTTCCTTCTCTTATCAGCTGGGGATGCATTTAACATCACTAAGATCCTTGGCTCCTTCTCAGATTACAGCACCTTCAACGACTTGCTGACTCAAACCGGTGTTGCGAGTGAGATCAACGACAAAAAGACCGTCACTGTTCTTGTTGTTTCCAATTCTCAAATTGCAGGACTTTCTAGCCAACCCAAGGATACAATAAAAAAGATGTTGAGCATCCATGTGGTGCTGGATTATTACGATAAAACCAAGCTGGAAAATGTGCCATCTAAAACCTTGACTCTCACCACACTTTACCAGCAAAGTGGGAAAGCCCAAAACCAACAAGGTTTCTTGACTATGACACGAGTGGGGAAACAACTGTCATTTGGATCTGCTGCTCCGGGTTCTAGCCATGATTCTAGCTTTGTTAAACAAGTTACGACTCAACCCTATGATATTTCAGTAATTGAAATCAGCAGTGTCATAAATGTAGCCATAACTTCGTCCCCATATTACGCTCCTAATGCTTCTCCTCCCAGGAAGGCCTTAGCACCTGGTCCTAACAAGTCCCCGCTTGCATCCCCACCTAAAACTGACCAAAGCGACATACCAGCTGCTGATGCTCCTTCTAAAACCACCGACTCTGATGCTCCTGATAATACTTCTGCTGCTTCTGTAGCTTCTGCCTCCACCATCCTTTTCATTTTCGCTTCGGCTTGCTTCATGCTTACCATGATTTGAGCAGATGAATTTTTGGTTACTACTCACCCCACTATGATGGGTTGTTCCCAAGTTTTCAAATGCTAATGAATTCAGACTCGTCTTTCTACTTTTTTGTTTTGGTTGAGAAAAGAATGCTTCATAATCATCAACTCCAGAAGTTAGTCAAGTTCAGGTAAATTTAATCAATTACAATCTAACCATAACAAGAAATGGATTAATTGCCGAATCTTGAGAAAAACCAAAACCTCGGATTAACTCCAGCAAGTGGGTCATTGTTTTAACCTGAAATTGGGTTCTCCTTAACACAACTTAACATTACAAGAAAATGATATTAACTGGAATATATATATAGAGAGAGAGAGAGAGAGAGAAACAAAAACAAACATAAAAAATGTTTTGGAAAATATTAAACCTTATGAAGAGAAACATGCTTAGTAAAATTTGTTAAGCTAGAAATTTATTAAATTTCTAATTTGCATTATAAGATGAAAAAGTTAAAACAGAAATATGGACAAATAAAAGTGGAAAATATAAATTTTTGGAGCATGTTTTATATGAGTTAAAATTAGAGAGGACATTGTTAAAAATGACTAACAAATTTTTAATATCAACCGTAAAAGAAAAATAAAAATTATTAAAAAATAGGGGAGAGAAATTTTATTTCAAATTAAAATGATAAAAAAATGAATTTAACTAGGAACATTGCGATCCTTAGTCATCACTCATTGTACAAATAAAGAAAAATATTTAGATTTGAAAGCAAGATATAGTATTACAGATTGCGAATCAAAGCCCGTGACAAATATATATGAAACAATCCTTAGAGGTCAATTGATTAAATGAGTACATTTATCCCATTTGAACTAACTTGATTCATGGAACAAATAGAGAAGCCTCTACTTGAAGCTTTGGTGGCCTAATGAAGCACTCTAATAAAATAGAGTTACCGAGGCATACATTTGTAATCCTAAGAGATAATATTGTATAGTGTTTGAATTTCTTAGGTCTCTCATCTTGTAGATATGCATTAATTTTCGTGTCGATATAATTTAAACAGTACAGTTGAATTTGGAGGATTTTTTTGTTGCTTCTTCACTTGAGAGTTTGTTTCCGCTAAGTTTCGGTGCCTTAAAAAATTTCCTTGTAGGTTCTTACTTTTTGAGAGTTAGGCCTACTTAGACGAATTTGAAGCTAAGTTCTCACTTAAAGCCATACAGTTTGTCAAACTAAAGTTCTAGCTCCGTAACAATTGTAGGATACTAACTATAAAATTGTTAGGCAACTTAAAATATCAAAGTAATAAAATGGTAAAGAAATTACCATGTATTGAATCCAATAGAAGAATGCAATGTAAAAGTTCCTCAAAGCCAAATTCTTAGATGAATTGGGAAATTAAAATACTTATGCCCACTACACAATCAATCTCGAAGAACAGCAATTACATAAGAGCTCCTAAATGAAAAATTGAATCATAGATTTAATAATGAAAAGTATAAGATCAATCATGGAAATTGGAGATTAAATGAAAATGCTTATGATTGAATTAATAGATTTTCTAACTCATGTAGATTTTTCACCAATTCATCTAATTCAACATGATTAAAAAAACTAAAGCATTAATATTTAACACCTCCTTACCTAATCCGACATTTTTCATGGTTAAGTAATGTCATATTGACAAAATGATCTCATTAACAAAATTTTGTTATCAAAATCAACATTTGCTCGCTTCATAAAGTTTCATAAAACAATTTTAACCTTCGTAAAGCTTTAAACACTTTCTAAAATCATTTGATATCATTTATGACAATTGAAAACATAAAACCAACTTCGAAGCACTTGACGACTTAAAATGTAATTTTTTCAAATTGACTCGAGTTAGAAAATGTTTAAATTCAAATTCAAAATCAACCTTCAATTTTCACATTTCATTTTAACATTTTTTAGATCTTAAAATTTATTTTAGGCATTCCCAAAGTCTCATTATTAAATGAAAACATTTGATTATCCTTCGAAGCTTAAAAACACAAGCTTATAGATGCAGGGGCAGATGTATTGACGCATCTCCCTAATATACTGATACATGTTGTGACACTCGACACTCGACTCAATTATCTGTTTCAAACACAAAATATCACATTCGTTGTAGGAATAACTCAAACTAAATGAGTTGCATAAATCTAACATTAAAAACTATCAATAAACCATACCTTGAACATCCTATCATGAGTACCCACTAGTTTTAGCAATATCTTGAAACATATCTCATAATCTCCGAAGCCAATCATTCGCATTATAACACCAAGATACCAATATGACCAAATCCCATTTAATTACAAAGGTTAGTTCTTTATTATTGTTGTGGTTGAAAAGTACTTTTAGAAAAAAATGTCTTTAAAAAGTGATGTGAAAAAAATGTAGTTTATTAATTTTAGTATTCTCCATTGCAACCAAAAATTATTATTAGAGGTTCAAATATCTTTTTTAAACATGATAGTGAAAAATTAAAAATTAATTAAGATATATATAATATTTAAATAATTTAATATAATTATACATGAAGTACATATTTTAAATATTTTTTAAGTAATTAATATAAATTATTTGTAAAATCAATGATATATTAAGTATTTTAAGAAATGAAGTATTATTATTGGAGGTTTTATGAATATTTTTTTCTTTTGATCTAGACTGATAGTTTAGAGGTGATTAAATCCATTGATGATAGACACTTAGCATATTTGAATTCAGTTTTGATTATGTTGAGGTATGTTGTTAGGAAAGATAATGAGGTTGTTGATTGGTTTGCAAAATTAACTTCTAAGAGGAAGGTGTGTATATCTTCGTTGGGGCTCCCAAGGAGATATTAACAAATTTATTTTCAGATAAAAAACATGATTTTTTTGCTTCTAATGGTTAAAAAATGTATATAATGGAGAAAAAAATATACCTTCATGTCAATAGATTTTTAAGTAATATGTAAAAAGATTAAATGAAACAGTGACACCACGTTATTTGTGTCTCTTTTTCAATAATTTTATGCCACATCAGTATTTTCATTCTTAATTTCAACATTTTCATCCTGAAAAAAATCAAATTACAATTAAAATCTTGAAATTTAAGATAAAATTGTTGATGTGTTATAGAAGTATTGGAAATGGATAATATCTCTGTTTCATACAATCTTTTCTCTGAGTAATATATTAAAAATATAAATATTTCATTATTTTTATCTGACGTGGAGTTTATACTATAGGTACAAAATTAATGAGTGGGTTGGAAAAAAAAACTCGTTTAGGTGTAGATGCAGTAGAACAAAATGAGAAAAGGATTTTTGATAATGATCAGATATTTACTTAATTAGTAGGTCCCTCCTCTTCTCTCTCGCTCGCTCCTTCTTATGTATTTATTTTTATATATCTTTTGAAACAACGATTGATCTCTCAAGGAAGAAATTTAAGAATTCCGTAGATGTCTTCAGAGAAGGTGCATGTGGAGCACTGTAAAGGCGTCAATGGCCTCGATAAGGTCATCTTAAGGGAGATTCGCCGTTGCTCTGCTGAGGTTTTCGCTTTCTTTCTCTTTCTCCCTACTCTCTTTTGCCTCTTATTCTCCCTTTCTTTTTCCATCTATATAATTCTTGTTTTTGTTGGGAATCTTCATTTCTGTGTTAAAATGTTAACTGCATTACCGTTTCTTTGAGGAGTTTTGCGTGATCTGTTCAGCTTTTTTTTTTTTATTGTATTTATCGATTTGCATAATGAATGGTGACTGAATTTTGCAACCATTTTGCTTAATATATCCTGTGATGATTCGTGAAGTTTGCATTCAATTTAGGTTACGAAGAATTCATTTTTCGTCGTCGTCTTAAATGTAGAGTGTGTTTTATCTTATAAACAAGAGAAGAAAGATAGCAAGAGAATGCAAGCTAAAATATATGAATCAATTGGAGGAATTTGTACGAAAGATTATTGTCAAACCAAATTTAAGGTGCAGTTTTAAGCATATGATTACTACTTGTTCCGTTTTCTTTTTCTTGGTGAAAATTTTCCTTCTGGAACATTATTGTTGAGATGATGGAACAACAAGAGTGTTTAGAGGATAAGTACTCCTAAGGTTCTTTGGCCCACTAATTACTTGTAATATGTTTTAAAGTGGGAAGAGTTTATACCATGTATATAAGATGCTTTAGAATATTTTTCCTTTTCCTTGTTAGTGTATACCAGCTTCTGCATGTGCTATTTTGTTTGTAACATTGCTATTCTATGCATTGACATGGGAGTTCAAATTTCCAGAAGCTAGTTAATATGCTTACCGCGCTACTATTGCTAGATAAATAATGAAGACAACGTTGGATTATTAAGTTAATATTTGTAGTTCAATGTACACTTGATAGTCAATTAAATATAGTGGATTTTTCGAGCTCCAAAACTAGTTTATAGATAATAATCCATTTTACTTCCCGCAAATCATTGGAACTTTCCATTTTTTTTTTGAAGACAATAAGTACTAGTCCGAACATGAATTGTTTTTTTTTTTCCTGAATATGTGCAGTTTTGCTGATTTTCTTTTTTCTTATATTAAACATGCGTAAAAGTGGAATTAGTGTTCTTGAAGCCCTATTTCTTGAACTTAGGAAGCCATGAATGCTGCACAATGTAATTTCTTGTGCACTCTTTCCTCTTCCTCTTCTGTTTTATTCTTTTTAATCCGAAAAACTTAACATACACTTGGGAAACAAGAAAATTTTCTTGTATTCATTCTACTTTCTTTTCCCTTAAGCAGGTATATTTGTATGGAGGTCAAGTCACTTCATGGAAGAATGCACATGGTGAAGAGCTCCTTTTCGTTAGTAGTAAGGTATATTTATTAGAAGTGTTCTTGTGAGAAGCAGTTCAGCTTAAGAATTTAAATGAATTAAAGCTACGTATTTCTCCTGCTATTAACGATCTGTCTTTCATAGTTAGAGGTGGTCAGAATGCTGTTATCATTTTCTCCCACTTAGGCAATTATATGCTAGTAATGATCCCATCGATTGTGCAGTGTGGTGATGAATTACTTGGATGTTATAGTATTTTCTTAGTTGTTTGATCAACACTTACTGCTACTTCCGGGTGACGAGGTTAGCGCTCAGAAAGCACTTTTGGAATAAATGAGATCTAGTATAGTTTCAGGAGGAGAGTGTCAAAATAATCGTCACTTGGCACTTACTTTCTGATAAAACGAGGCTTTTAAATTTTCTTAAAGTACCTAAAATATTTCTAAATGAAACAATTGATGCATATTAAGTTTTATACGAGAAGAAAATTAGCAATTTTTATGGGTCTACTTAATTTTATGACTACCCTTCCAATTAATGTGTGCTTTCTGCAGGCTTCTTTTAGACCTCCTAGGGCTATTCGTGGAGGTATACCAATCTGTTTCCCACAAGTATGTGATTCAATACTTATATCTGTTTGTCTTTGCAATTGTTATATATTTGTTTCTGAATTCAAGTATTTTCTGTATACAGTTAAAATGTACTGGTTCTCTTGAGCAACATGGATTTGCATGGAATCGAATTTGGAGTGTTGATCCTGATCCCCCACCATCCCCATCAGATATTTCTCAGAAGGCCTTTGTTGACTTAATCCTCACGCACTCTGAAGAAGATATGAAGATCTGGCCTCACAGGTGCGCTATTAAGAATTTTGATTATTTAACACAGCTCTCAAATTCAATGCTCTTCTTTGGAACAAATTTGTTAAACTAGCTTGATATAATGTCAAACTGTTTTCTGAACCAGATTATAGTGCTTCTCTTTTCCTCTATAAATTTTTAGTTTTCACTGTAAAAAGAATTTTCAAACTTATGGCAGTAGTATGTGTATTGTTTTGGAGCTAACTCTTTTTAAAACCAATCTTAATTGTGCTTTAGTAGTGTGTTATATGTGGATCTATGATTGACTGATTACATTTGTTGTCACCTGTCTGTGTATATGTACATTTAGGGCATTACCTATGCGTATGAGATTCTTACTGAAGTTTTATCATTTGATTAAGTGATATGCAATTATGTGCAGGTATGAATGCCGGTTAAGGGTAGCTCTGGGACCTACAGGTGATTTAATGTTGACATCTCGCATCAGAAATACAAACACTGATGGAAAGGCATTTGCATTTAGATTTGCCTATCAGACCTATTTTTCCGTCACTGATATCAGGTTGAATATATTTATCTTTCCCATCTTGTGGTTTTAGTCATGAGAATCTCTGCATTTAAGCATGTATTGTAATTTTAGCAGCTGTGGAATTTTTGTGGTTAACAATGAAGCATACTGTTTTCTTAGGTCTTGAAAGCAGTGTGAGATGCAATCTCCAGTGAACATTTTTTGATGAACTCATCCTATAGCCTCATGGGGAGGATCTAGGACTGTGAAAAATAGTAGCATAAATATTAGATCAAAGTTGTGCTTAGAACATTAGTAGCTTACACATGATTTATAGTCATGCCCGCTAGAGTCTTCTACAAGCTAGATGTATGGATTTTCTTTATTTTTTCATTAGATGTCATAAATATCATTACAACAGATTTTGATTTTAAATTGAAATGTTGTATAGCAAAATTAAGTTATGATTTGAAGCAAGTTCTATTTTTTGCACCTTTTGATAACATGTTCACATTAGAGATGGAATGAAAAAACTTATTTTTTTAGTGGAAAAAGTAGAACTCTGTTCTAGATGTTATTGTGATACAGAGCTAGGACATACTCATTCTGTGTTCTACAATTCTTTTCTATTCACTTTTATTTAGTGAAGTACGAGTAGAAGGACTAGAGACATTGGATTATTTGGATAACTTGAAGAACGGAGAGCGGTTCACAGAACAAGAGGATGCAATAACATTTGAATCAGAAGTAAGTGTCAACTATTATAAGCAAGCTTATGCCTTACCTGTCTTTTTAATTCTAATTGTTTATATTTATGGTTTTATGTTTACTGTCTTGTTGATGAAAAAGGTGGATAAAGTATACCTCAGTACACCAACAAAAATTGCCATCCTGGACCATGAAAGGAAACGAACATTTGAATTGCGAAAGGATGGACTTCCAGATGCTGGTGAGTTTATAATCTCTATACAGTACACTTCCACATTAATTTAGAGCCATCTAGTTAGGTTATGGTGGAAAGTGTACTATAGTTGGAGATAAAACTATTTTATCTCTTGTCCATGCTTCATCTTGGAAGTTATCAACTTTAGAATCAGTTGACAGTTTTTTTTCTTTTTGAGCAATTAAATATAGCATACGTAGGGTGATCTACTCAGTTTTATGTTTTACCAAAGTTCTATTTATTACTTTATTTCCAATTTACAGTATTGTTTTCAATGACATCCTTCCCTTCCAAAAATCTATTACTATTTATTACAAACGACACAGCCTGCATTCGTTTTAGTTGTAAATCATGTATGTAACTTAATGATTCAGGTAAGCATGTCTGTAAATCATGGTTAGATGTGTAAGTTAATGATTGATTTTCAGTGGTGTGGAATCCGTGGGATAAGAAAGCAAAGGCAATGGCGGATTTGGGTGATAATGAGTACATGCATATGCTGTGTGTAGAGGCTGCTTGTGTGGAGGAGCCCATTACCTTGAAACCTGGGGAAGAGTGGAAAGGAAGGCAGGAGATTTCAGCTGTTCCTTCCAGTTACTGTAGTGAACAACTCGACCCTCGAAGGCTACTCCTTAGTGGTTGAATACATTACTCGCCTTTCTCTGCGGCATCTCTTGTACAGTTTAAAGACCGCAATCCGGTTTACGCGGCCAATTACCCAAGCATTTAACTCCAAATTTCTTTTGTGCCAAGGGTATGGTAATTTTGCAAACTCTGCTTCTCTGGGTGTTTCATTACTAGCCATTTAGGGTTTTTAGTTGCTAGTAAATATTGCTTTATTGCATCTGGAAGTCCATTTTCTTATTGCTATATATGTAATACTAAAATTGTAGAATCCATTCATATAAAATCCTTTGCTTCTATTTTGTGAGATTATAGAAGAACTTGGTATTTCTATGGAATCCATATCTCTGCTTTGCCCTTTTCAGATATATGGTAGTACGGTGTTAAACTCTATTGCAATGTTTCTAATATGATGACTTCTTCCAAGTATATTCAATACTTTTCTTAGCGACTTAGAGAACAATACTACAAATATATTTACAAAATGAAAGGGATTCTTTTGTAATTTTTTGTACGACTAATATTTTAATAAATTCAACATTAAAATGTTTATACTTGTTATACATCTAAATTTTTAAATCGATTTGATATCTTTATCAGATCATTGGAAATATTATCATTTATATCAATATATATTTAACGGTTGTAATTTTTTTCATAAAATGAATAGTTAAAAAATTTTAATTAATGTCAATTTTGACATGCATGAGTTATATGAATGGAGAATGAAATATAACCATTAAATTATTAAAATATTAATCGTATAAAAAATACAAAAAACTGTAAAATTATTTAGTTTTACAATCGAATAAGTGAACTATTCCCTCAAAAAATAATATTCTTTTTTTACATTATATTAAGCCTTTAAAAATTGTTAGTGAGGATGGGTTAACACGGTTTAAGTTCATACTAAGTAAATGTAATGATAAAAACTTTAATCACCGCTCCATTCAGCTCAATATAATTTATTAATTATAAAATATAAATTTATGTACGAATAATGTATTAAATATAAACACTACTACATTATAATACTTTAATTACACGAAAAAGATTTAACAGGGTCATATTTTATTAGTATTATTGCTTTAATGCATAATAGGAAACCAGACTTTAGGGAGGTTCATATGACCATTCTAAAGAGATGGTGGCCAAAAAATCAAGATTCCGAATTCTAGATTATGGCAAATTAGACCTCTATATGAAAGAGAAGGAACTACTACAAAGTTACATTTAACCTTAATAGCAACATACAAAGATATAATTAATTATACCAACTCCATGCTTACTGTCAACTTGGTGAAAAAGCAAGACTGGCCATAAACCTTCTCTCATTTCCCTCAAAACCCAATCAGGTCAAAAACACAAAAGGAAACTAGGGGTTGATATTCCACTTTGTAAGCCCCGTAGAACCAAACAGGATTAGCATGATTGATGAAGTTATAGCCTACAATAAATAAAGTTAAATTAATTGCAAGATGGTGATCATGAATTGCTTGCTAGTCATCACCATGAATGTACCAGCAAAGGAGCATAGTGGCACAACGGCGCAAGATGTAGAGTCGAGCACGTTCCTGCTTAACCAAGGAAGCACACTTGGTGGAGAAACCTCGCCCCTTCCGTTTTGCACATGCCTTGGCTCCCCTCTTGTATTGCTGGGATTGAAACTCAGCCATGGGTAAGAGAAAAGTATTTGCTTAAACTCGTTAGAAAAAGAATAGGAAAAAAAAAAAAAAGCTCAATGTAGAGCTTTAGGCCATGAGGGTTAAGGGTAAATGTATTTATACAATGACAATAAAATCCAAGAAAGGTTAACTGGAATATGAAGGAAGCAAGTGAACATGGTCAGGCTCAGAAACTGAGGGATTTGCATTTCCATGGAAGATGGTGCAGAGTTTTCTATGCAAAGGTGTCTAACGTGGCCTCTGCCTTTGTTTACTTATTCAATGTAACACCCTTATTTTAAACAAGCAAAGGACTATGAGACCTTCTCATCTCTAATCATCTTTATTGGGTTTTCGTTTTTTGAAAGATAATCTTTCTTGGTTTTAAAGAATGAAATTTAATCAAATAATTATTAAGTAACGTGGCATGGAGGAATGGCAAAGTTGAGCATTTAAACAATATTCTCGGTTTAATAAAATTAGTTTATGCAATCATTTTAAGAAAGGATATCTAACACGATTAAAATTTAAATTCAACCTCTAGTGATGAGTTAACCGTGTAAAAACAAGGGTATTTACTTTGCAAAACAAAAATTGTGGTTAAAGTAGTGCTTGGAATTGTAGTCACATTTTCAACTACGAAACCAAAAGTGCATAAAAGATAAAAGATGAACACCAATATTGTTTACGCAGTTTGACTTCAGTCTACATTTGTGGGATCTTACCCAAAGCAATTATCCATTATTTTTCTCATAATACAATCAATTATTTAAGTCCTAACAATAGTCTAACTCTCACTAATATAGAGACCTCACCGTTGTACAAAAACTAGATCACCATCTCTCTAAACTTCCTCTCAAAAGCTTAGTTTTGGAACTCAAGAGACTCTCTTGATTGCTTACAAAAACAATGCACACATAAAAATGTTCCTAACTTGAATAGATTTGTGCTTTATCAAGCTTTCAATCTCTCAGTTCACTTTAACCTACGCAAAACTTAAATTTATATATTACTTAAGTTATGTTTACATAATAGTTATAATTTAATCATTGTCTATAAATAAGGCTAAAACTCAACATAAAATACTACTTTTATAAGTGTTTCAATTTAATCCAATACCTTCAAGATTGAAAGTGACTTTACTTGTTCTGCAAGTAACATGTTTTAAACCGCAAGAACCAATCTTCAAGTACTCTTCATTTTCAACTCAATTGGTCTTCTTTCAAAATAAATAGCCCAATGCTTTTGTTTTAAAATTTGCCAACTCTTCAAATAGGCAACAACTAGGGCAATGAAACAATGTCTCAAGTTGTGGCCACTGAAACAACCACAAAAACAAACTTGCCTCCAAATGTGTCAACAATCTCTTCTTTTGGCAATTTTGAAAAAAACATATACATGAAAAATAAATTCATCATAATTACGTATTCTTCCCCTAAGTATTTCCCCCTTAATCAAACACTCTCATCTTCATCATCACAAAGAGAGTTATCCATTGATGTATGTATGAATACAATAAAGATAAAGTTGTAAGCTTGCTAATAATATGATCCAAAATGTATAATATTACTAGGTTGAATGAGCAATGGAGCAAAAGAATCATCATACTAAACTAGACGAGAATTGGAACCTTAAGTTTGTGGTCATTGTTGTACAAAAGATGATGTGGACTTGAGGAGCCTTTGATCAACAGTAGCTGATGTGCTTGAGGAACCAGGAGACTTGTACTGTGGCCTGCATTTGTGCCAACAGTTTCAAGAACTGTTGTCTCATCAATAGGGGCTTCTCCCTCTTGCACATTTCCAATGTCCAAGGGAGCATGTCTGCCTTCTAACTACTTATGAGAGAACTTTAGCATTGGAAACCTTTTCTCATACTTCTCAGTAGACTTGTACTAAGGCCTCAACTAGAGATTCCAATCGAGAGGAAGATTAATCAAAAGTACGAGGATTATTGAGTGCATGATCGATCTCAGCAAGAACTTGAGCAATAGCCTTTTTCGGTTGAAAGGATTCATCAAGGCTTGTTCTTGTTTGGCCTTCCTGGTCCATTCCAGCTTCCATGGCCTCCTTAGATAGTTCATCAACTCCTAGTCCAATCTTAGGAGAAGATGAAATTAGTGCAGCATCTGCTGGTCCAGGCCCTTGACTTTCTGTTAAGAACATGATATCATTGGTTACCAAACCCTACGTGAGTTCAACTGCTTCGTACCACCAAGCTAGAATGAATGACATGATTTGTCTCATTATAGACATACTTGTCCCATCGAAGACATCCACTCCACGCGTTCCACAATGATGGCTAGATGACAAGTCCAACACGTTAACATTATCTTACACGAGATCCCCCTATAAATACCTCTAAGAATGACGAAGGAAGCATGACTCTCCAAAGATACCAAGCCTATACTCTATCAACTTACCTTCAACACTTATTCTTCATACTTTCCCCTTATATATTCTTTATAACCTCCGATTTTCCGCTTCAATTAGGTAAACCAATCTCTGTAATCTTCACCACATTCTCTTCCATGTCTTCTTATTATATAATTGTATCAACAATCTCGAATTGAGATGGTTGTCTTCAACGAGATAATTTCATATAACACATCAAACATCTAGTTTTTTTTTTTTTTGTCTAATCTTTTAGATGAAAACCAAGCAAGCAAGGAGGAAACTTTTTTGTGACTAGGGCGGGGCTATAATTCATGTGCCGATTCAAATAAAAAGTATTTCTTTTATATAATTGTTGTTTTAGTGGTGGTCATGAACTCCATTACAGACCCCTCCAAAAGAAAAAGCTGCTAATCTTACTCGACAGCTTTTAGGTTTTACAGCTCTAATATTTTGTGCCATTTATATATTTTTAACTGTTTGTATTTGATTTAGAACCAAAAAATGTTTGTATTATATATATATATATAAGTAGAAATATATACACTTTAAATTATAATATATAATCAAATCAATATAAAATACAATAAAAGATACGAATCGAAAAAATCAAATAAAACTCATAAATGATATATGCAAAAAAAATTTTAAAAGTACCGCACTGAAAGTAAACACCCATCTAAAGGGGTCCTTAATTGGCAGCTCACATATTGATTTACATACTATATTTATCCTAAATCCTTATAAAATAATTAATACCTCAATGTATAAAAAAAAATATAATGATTTATTTGACCGTTCAGTTTTACAAGAAAAATTATTTTAATAATTCATTTAATTTTTCGTTTCTTTTAGCCATTAACTTGCATATAATCATACCAAAATGAATAAAAAAATTAACGTCTATTAATTTTGTTGATGTGACATCCACATGGTAGTCCACGTGTATGCCCGTTACCAATTAAATAATTTTTTGAAATTAAAATATTAAAAACTTGTATATTTTAATAATTTTTATACTTTTTTAAATTAAATTTAATCATTTTTTATTTTAAAAAAATAATATTTTTAAATTTTTTAAATTTTTAAAAATTAATTAATTGCTTACTTGGTTTTCATGTGGAAACTCATGTGTATGTCATATGAGGGCGAAGCCAAAAAAATTTTTGAGGGTGTTGGAATAAAATTGTATATTTTTATAATAGCAAAAGTGAAATTTTACAATTTTAATAGCCTATGTATTTATAAAATTTAAATGATTAAATCATTCTTTTCTCATTCTTGCGGGTCAAAATGTAATTTTATTATATATTAATTTAAAATTTTTAAAATTATAAAAGGACGGGGGACCGAGACCCCTGCCAACCCCCCTTGGCTCCGCCCTTGATGCTACATCAACAAAGTTCACTGATATTAACTTTTTCATTTATTTTGAGGTGATTTGACAAACAACACAAGTTTAAAAGTTAAAAAGATAGGAAAAATTAGATGAAAGGATAAAATAATTTTTTTATAAAGTTAGAGTGCAAAAAAATCATTGAATGAAAGGCACAGTGCAATTTAAAAAATGGTATTACCACCGTTGGCCAAATTTTGAAGGAAATAACGAACTATATAATATTCTAATAATTTATTATTATAAATTGCATAATTAATAGTCAATACAAATTTAAATTTAAAATTAAAAAGATAATTTAAAAAATTGTAAAAATTAAGACTTTTTTAAAATAAGTGAAAATTTTTTGTATTATAATTTGGATTGTATTTTAACCCATCAACTAAAAAATGAATAAATTAACCCTTGTACGGTAGTTGAGTGAGCAAAATAGTGACTCTGTTAAAATTTGGTGTTCATATAAGGTATAATAACAAAGTTAGCCATTGATCATTACACATTTATTCAATTTGATCCCTATTCTTTTATTGGAAGTAAATTAAAAAAAATCAATTAAGCTTTTTAAAATTTAAAAAAATATTAAAAAATCATAAAAAAATATTATTAAAAAATAAAAATTTCGACCTATTAAAATCTATTGGTTATAGTATTTGAAAAAAATGTCCCCTGCTCCTTTATTGGTTGGTATTGTTATTTTTAATAAAATTTATAATTTTAAAAAATTTATAACTTTTTAAAATAAATTTTGTTTACAATTTTTATAATTTTTAAAATAATATTTAAATTTTAAAAGGACTGAATTGATTTTTATTAATTTATTACTAAGGTTTATTTTTACCATTTAACTTTATTAGTTTCAAATTTTTTTAATCTACTTTCAATAGAATAATAAGGATCAAAGTGAAAAAATGTATAGAGGTTGATGACTAAATTTATTATTATATTTTATACAAACATCAAACTTTAATAAATAGATTATTTTACTTACTCATATAATGTACAAAAATTAATTTAATATTTTTAATAAAAAAACTAAAATGTAATCTAATTTAGGATAGTTTTATTGTTAATACTCTTACCAAATATAACACAAATATTAAAATGATTTTAAAAAGGAAAAAAAAAGTCAAAGATTTGGCGGTGGAACCACGGATTGTAAGCTTGTAATTTTCCATTGCAAATGCAAACAAGTTTGGGTCTGACAGTGCTACTCACTCCTTCCAAAATGTCACAGTCTAGTCCTCTTCCTCAAACCCAAAAGCCTATCACCACTTTCATTATTTAAGAATCTATACCGAAATTGACGCTCTAAACTGAAACTATGCGAAAATTATGATCACATAATTTACTTCTGTCAATCACAAAAAGCTAGACAATGGGTGGTTTTCAACCCAATGGTAGTAATGGTGTAATGATTACAAAAATAAAAAGGATATAAGTAATATTTAGTCCCTTAACTTGTCAGTTTTTCTCAATTTAGTCCTTAACCTTCGTTTTGGTCTGTATTAATTCTTGAACTTGACAATTTCCTAATTTATTATTGGAAAATTTTAGCAGTGGCATATGAACCAAAGCAATGGTAGCATTTTAAATGAAAGAAATGGCAATTATCAAAGCTAGATACACCTACTAAAAGTGTAAGCGACTCCTTGCATTTTCATTTTCTTATTAGTGCAAGTTACATTATAAAAAATGGAATTTGTGATGTTTATACATGTAAAAAAAGTCAATTTAATTGATAAGTATGGAAACATATTGAGAATTATTTTATGTAATATTTATTGAATTAAAAAAGGTAATTCATTGTATTATTTTCTAAAAATATCAATTTAATCTGTGCCTTGATTAATATTTTTCTATATATAAATAAATGCTATGGAGATAATGTTATATAGACAAGGGCAGCTCAATGTAAAAATATTTAACATTTCTGGGGTTTTGGATTCTACTGGTAAGTCGTGTCTGCCAGCTTTTGCTTGGTTATAGTTAAAGAAATAAAGTTTATCATTTAAAAGAAAAGAAAGAAGAATAAGTATAAACCCAAAATCATTTCTGGTTAGTGGGAAGTGAGTATTTTGGAGAGAGATGGTGGAAATTTGGAGAAAAGGTTTGGTTTTGGTGCTGTTTACAGTCTGCATTTTGGGATGTGCAAATGCTGCTACAGATCAAGGAGATGGTTTGTGTTACTTTCCCTTTGCCTTTTCGCCATATTCTTTAAGATTTCTGTATTCTGCATATGGCTACCTTTTCTTGCCGAATCTGTGTGATCTTTGGTGTTGCTTTTTTGGTTCTTTATCTGCTTTTAGCTGTATGTGGCTTAAGACGAACTTACTTGATTGCATTGCCTTTTTCTTGCCAAAACTTTGTCAGTTTTGTTTATTGTTTGCAACGTTTTCACCTTGCTTTCAAAGGTGGGTTCTGTTAGATTATGGAGATAGAATGGGAAGTTTAGGATTTCAGTTCCGAATTCAATTCTACTTGAACCTTTGTGGGATATACATTCCTGGAAGAAATTTCTAATCTTTTTGGCTCTTCTCTGAAGTGCTGCTTTCTGGAACAAGTTAATCTTTCTCCCCACTGCTCTTGCTGGGTGTCAATACAATTTCTTTTCCATGCTTGTGGACTCATGGCTATCTTCCCTTACCATGAGTATAACCATGGATATAGCATTAGCCCAAATTAACTATTTGTTAAGACAGCATTATGAAGACAAAAAAGAGCTCTTGTATTTGTATGTCAGATTTCCCTGTTTTGGTGTGGTTCCTGTAGCTTTGGCTAAACTTCTGACTTACCATTTTGCTAATTGATAGCTAGGTCACTAATCACTTGAAGGATGGTTAAATATATATTTACTAGAAAGATAAATTTGTTAAACGTACATTGTGTGCATGGAAGCACACTCGTCCATATGAGTGATTGTAATGAATTGGTTTCCATGAACGTTTGCAACCGAGAAGTGTAAGAATTTAATACTTGTTATTAAAACTACTCTCCTTGTGGGATGTTTGATTTGCAGCTTCTGCCCTAGGGGTTATGTTCAGCAGTCTAAATTCACCACAGCAGCTAACTGGGTGGACCGCTAACAATGGTGATCCATGTGGGCAGTCCTGGAAAGGTGTTACTTGCTCAGACCAACGTGTCACTGAAATGTAATCTTCTTTTTCTTCTATATTCCTTTGAGATATCTTAAATCAGCTGATGCTAACTATTCTTCTATTTTCCTTTTTTTTTTCAGTAAGCTGTCAAATCTTGCACTTTCCGGGTCAATGGGTTACAGCCTTCAAAGTTTGACATCGTTGAAGGAACTGTAGGAAATCTGATCTTTAGTAGTGGGTTGGTTTTCTTTTCTTACATCTATAAGGTAATATTTATACTGTTATTTGATCAAATCTGTAGGGACTTGAGCAATAACAATCTTGCAGGCGATATACCATATAATTTTCCTCAAAACTTGCAACGATTGTATGTTCTAAACTTGTATTTGTTTCCTTTCCTGTTTCTTCTGTTTCTTTTCTTATTTTCTAACGATTTTTATATAATATAATGTTCATTTGTCTGAAGAAATCTTGCCTTTAATCAATTTACTGGAAGTGTCCCTTATTCCATAAATCAGATGCATTCTCTTCAATACCTGTAAGTAGTGTTCCAAATATTCAATTGTTGACAAAAGGTCTGTAGAAATTTAAATTCATGCACTCTTTTTTCTTTTCCATTTCTGGAAATGCAGAAATCTTGCACATAACCAGTTGCAGAACCAATTGAGTGACATGTTTGGACCACTTTCTTCCCTCTCTACATTGTAAAATGTTCTTCCTACCCCCATTCAGATTATGTGTAGATGCCTGTCTTTAAGTTAATTTAACACTGAGCTAACAGTTATCTTTATTCTTTGCTTCAGGGATCTCTCTTTCAATTCTCTGACTGGTGATCTCCCTGAGAGTTTAAAGAATCTTACTAGTATGAACTCTATGTAAGTAGTATAGGAAATATCTTTGTGGAACAAGTGCATATGGTGGAATTTCCTTAAATGTGTTTTTTTCCCTTTTGCAGGTACTTGCAGAACAACCAGTTTACTGGCACTATTGATGTGCTTGCCAATCTTCCCCTTGACACTCTGTGGGCAACCTGTTATCATTCTTTTCTTTCCATATAGTGTAAATGACCCCGCAATACTAACCTTTGAGATAGTCGTTTTTATGTCTGACAGGTATGTCTCCGATAATCGTTTTACTGGCTGGATACCTGATCAATTGAAAAGCATCAATTTGCAGTAAGCATTTGACTTCAATATCAAGTGCCATGACTTCTTTGTATTAAATTTCTTTGCCATTTCAATCTGAATAATCTTCATGACAGGAAGGATGGTAATTCCTGGAGCTTGGGGCCTGCACCTCCACCTCCTCCTGGTACCCCTCCTGCCACTAGAAATAATAGAAATCACAAATCTGGTAGCAATAGTTCCCCATCAGATGGTGGTTCTAGTGGTGGGCCTGGAGGGGGTAGCAAATCAGGTATTGGAGGTGGAGGCATAGCAGGAATAGTAATATCCATCCTTATTGTTGGGGCACTTGTAGCATTCTTTCTGGTGAAGAGAAGATCCAGGAGGACATCCTCAGATGTTGAAAAGCTTGATAAACAACCCTTTGCTCCTCTTCCTTCTAATGAAGTGCAAGGTAACACTCAGTCTATTTGCAACTCTCAATGGTGGCCAGTTGAATGTCACCAAAAAGCTATCTTTACAGTTTGCTCACGTTGCTTGGAATGCTGCTGCATTGGATTTATTGATGAAGAGATTTCATGTCTTTCATTCAAGCTGCAGAAGCTATAAACTTACTCTTGTAGTTGATAAATCTCTTAAGAATATCTAGGACTTTCATTTAGAACTAATCTCCTTGGTTTTGTAACTCTAGACTCCAATTTGAATATGCTATGTATGCTCAAAGTAGTAGAAATGCAAAGAACTTATGTCGTAAACAATTCAGTAGGTTAGAAGAAAATATGCTTCTGTGAAGATCCCTTCTTGACTCCATGATTTGATAGGCATTTCTTCATAAATTGTGAATTTAAGCCTTTTGCTTTCATAAAGGGATATGGGACACTCTAACTGATGCCTCTTGTTTTTTTTTTTTGTTTTTTTAGCCCCGGGGGAAGGGGGGTGTTGTTTTCAAAATATTCTGATTTTATCATGTTGAAATGCTATTGTATACTGCTAAACGTAATTTAGCTTGTGATTGCCGCTGTGGACTGCACATAAATTGTATAGCATTTGTTTTCTTTTATAATGTCCATGTTAACTCTCTTTTTTTTATCTAAAACCTTTTTTGCTTCTCTTGATCAAACTGTTTGTTTTTTCTCATGCTTAAAATTGCATTGCAGAAATGAAATCTCTACAGTCTGCCTCTTCAGTTGACACCAAGACCTTTGATACACCTGCTTCGATAAACCTTCGACCCCCACCTGTTGACCGTCACAAATCATTTGATGAAGACGACTTTTCTAAAAAGCCCTTTGTTGTTAAGAAGGCTATTGCAGCTCCTAAAAATGTTGCATCATATTCAATAGCAGACCTCCAGATGGCTACTGGCAGTTTCAGTGTTGAAAATCTTCTTGGTGAAGGATCTTTCGGACGTTTTTATCGAGCTCAATTTGATGACGGCAAGGTGTGAGTCTTCCTCCCGTAAAATCTATAGTCATGTCAAAATTAATGGAGCATGATCTGTGCATTAATATTTTATAGCAACTTCTGTTTTACTACATGCTTTATCTTCAGAAATACTCTTTTCATAAGCATATTTAATCTTTGTATGCGCCTCTATTTTTCTAGCTACAATCTTTGAGTGTAGTGCATGAGTTTTTTCAATAAAGATGTGCTTGGTTGGGTGGAAAAGTGAAAATAAATTAAATTTTGAGTATGTTTGATAGGAAAAAAAATAAAAAAGATCAAAGGCGGCCATTTTCTATCCTAAATGAGAAGTATGTATGTTAGTTCAAAATTATGCATTTTTCAAAAGGTTTATTTCTTTTCCTCTCATTTTTCAACTCAAAAAAGCAATGAATGGAATTAAAATTATTTTCTTTCAATTTTTTTATCTTTCTTATCAAGCACATCAATGAAAAGAAAAAATATATTTTCTTTTACTTTTACTCTTTAAATTTTCCATCTCTCCAATTTTTCCCACTCTACCAAGCAAAACCTAACAGATCCCCTTTTCATCTCCATAATTTTTTGCCCGTACTTTGTGGTTTACTTTCCGTAAGTTTTGTAAGAATTTTCTACTTAGTACTCACCTTGCTGGTACCTTGTGTTCATACTGCCATAGGTTCTTGCTGTGAAGAAAATAAATTCATCAGTTCTTCCCAGTGAAACGTCTGATGATTTTATAGAGGTAGTGTCGAGTATCTCCGAGTTGCATCACACAAATGTCACAAAGCTGGTTGGCTATTGTTCAGAGCATGGGCAGCACCTACTTGTCTACGAGTTCTACAAAAATGGCTCACTTCATGAGTTTCTGCATCTATCAGATGAGTACAGCAAGCCATTGATTTGGAACTCCCGTGTCAAAATTGCTCTGGGGACTGCACGTGCATTAGAGTAAGTCAATAATTTGATAATGGGTAACAATAGCCATTATTTCATCTCATTTTAGATCATCACAGCCGGTAGAAGGGGCTGCCGTTAATCTCCTTTTACTCTTTTTCCCTCTTATAAGCAGCTAATGCTGAGCCCCCTAATTCCCAATAACTTTTATTTTCCTCCCTAGTCTTCTTTTCCGTTTATGCTGTGTTTTGGCATTTGCATCATGCATGTGAAGCAGTTCACCAATTTTATGTCGATTGTCTTCAAGTTTTGCCAACTCTAGTTATTAGACCCTTTGAACCTTGCAAAGCCAGGTAGTATCTATTGGCTGTTAGTGATTATTATCTCTTGTCAAATGGCTACAAAGAAATCATATGTTTTTCTTAAAGGTACCTGCATGAAGGTTGCTCGCCATCTATTGTTCATAAAAATATCAAGTCAGAAAACATCTTACTTGACGCTGAACTCAATCCTCACCTTTCAGACTCAGGCTTGGCAACCTTTATTCCAAATGCAGATCAGGTAAATCTCACTAGTTTTCAGTTATTGAGTTTCCAGTTAGCTCTGCACAACTATGTTGTACTTCATCTATATTTGAACCGTCTTGTCTCTATTGTTCAATGGGATTCTTCTTTCCAATTACTTGCATTGCATATGTTAATTGGTAGTTTTACAAGTTTTAGAGGTATCAAACCATATTTTGACCACAAATGTAGTGACTGTTAGAAAAGTTTTCAAATGGCTTTCTATGCATCCTCAGAAAGCATTGTGTTCCACTTGAAATTTCATGGTCTATGAACAGTACCATTCAGGGCTCTAGTGCAATTAATTGGATGCTGAAAGTGAATGATTAATGTAGGGTATTTGTGATGCAGGTATTAAATCATGATGATGTTACCATGTCCGGATACGGTGCACCCGAAGTTACCATGTCTGGTCAGTATTCTCTTAAGAGTGATGTTTACAGTTTTGGAGTGGTTATGTTGGAACTTCTCACAGGACGTAAGCCATTTGATAGGTGAGGAATCATCTATGAAGTATTTGGTATTCCATCACTCGATGTATTAGCATCCATTTAGTTCACCGCAATTCTGAGTATGCGAGTGTTTTGAACAGCACAAGGCCAAGATTAGAGCAGTCTTTGGTTCGATGGGCAACACCTCAGCTGCATGATATTGATGCTCTATCTAAGATGGTTGACCCTGCACTTCAAGGGCTTTACCCGGTTAAATCTCTCTCTCGGTTCGCAGACGTTATCGCACTTTGCATCCAGGTAATGTCTTGGTTGAAAAATGCCAAGACAAATTGTGTGCTGCTTGTTTCATCTTCATTTCTGTAGCATTTAACTGATCCTTTTAATGGTCTCTCTGGAACAGCCGGAGCCCGAATTCCGGCCTCCTATGTCGGAAGTGGTTCAAGCATTGGTTCGACTAGTACAACGAGCTAACATGAGTAAGAGAACAATAGGGACAGAGCAAGGTGCATCTCAGAGAACCGATAACGCTGTCGCTGAAGATGCACATGACTACGTGTCTTGAATGGATATGAAGTAGACGCTTTGACTGTTATGGTGACGAGGACTTTAGTGTTATTGTTTGATGGTAATATTATTGTAACTAATAAAAATATACACCCCCTAACTTTAGCCTAAGTTTCAAATCAGCCCTTCACTTAGTAATATGTTGCGATGTAGTCCAACCCCATCAATTGAAATTCTTTCACCGTTGTGTGCATGTTAAACACTACATTTTCCTTTTTATTCCCTTCGATAAATACCACAGGAAGTTATCATAACAGGAAGCTGCAGATGTAATAATACCCTAAAAAAGTAAAAGTCCACAAATACCTTTCACTTGTTTCTGCAACGTTTTAACCAATGTGGTAAGCCCTAATGAAATAAATAAAAGGATTAATATATATTTTAACGCCTGAACTTGTCCATTTGTATCTAGTTGGTCCTTGAACTTGTATTTGGGCAATATGCTACAACTAACATTCTCCTGGTCATTGAAGTTGTTGAGAAAAAGAAAATTGTTTGAAATCCACCCAGCTGTCAGAGTTGCTAGCTTCAATAAAAGATAAGACTCGAAGCTTTGACCGGAGTGGAACAAAAGTTGACTAAGTCGAAGGCTTAGTAAGAATGTCAACAACTTGATCACCACGGGGACATAATTAACCTCCAGTTTTCCTGCAGCAATCCTCTCTCGAACAAAATGTAAATCAATTTCAACATGCTTCATACGTGCATGATGAATTGGATTTAAAGCCATGGCAACAGCTGATGTATTGTTACACCAAACAACAGGCTTGGCAAGTACTGCAACCCACATCTCTGCTACTAGTTGTTCAAACCACAGTATTTCAAACACTGAATTGGCCAAACTCCTATATTCGGCCTCAAAGGAAGACCTTGACACTACAGACTATTTCTTGAATCCCCAAGCAATGGGATTACCTCCCAGGTAAAGCACATAACTTGACGTAGACCGCCTATCATCAGGACAGGAGGCCTAGTCAGCATCAACAAAACATTCAAGAACATTTGCAGACGAGGCTTTGTAACACAACCCATAATCCATTATGCTTTGCAAATACCTCAATATCCTTTTAATTGCACTCCAATAAGTGTCTAAGGGGGGCATTCATGAACTGACTTGCCTTATTAATGCTATAACCAATGTCAAGTCGTGTCAAACACACATTGTAAAGCACCAACTAATTTCCTATGGTGTGACACATTTGAGAAAGGCTCACCATCAGTAGCACTTAACCTAGGTAAGGTCACCATAAAAGTAGGAGTGGAAGAAGCACCAACCATTGAAGCTTTAACGAGAAGCTCTTAAATATACAATCAGCACTCTTTATAACAGCCATTCGTTATAATAGTCAAGTCTATAGTAAAATCGATTTTTTATGTTTTATTTTAACCCTCTATAACAGGTTTTCACCTATAACAACAACAACCATAATTATGAAATATATTTTTTATTAAATTAGTTCTCTATAACAACATATTGCCTAAAATTTTAAGTAAAATTATAGCTATTTCATATAATAAAACCTACTAATTATAATTTATTAAATAAAAATTATCTTAATTAAAATAACATTTTTAATAAAATATCGACAGTTGAACAAGCTGATAATCAAAACTGATATCTCTTGCCACGCATCGATGATTTATTTGACCAGTGGAAGGGAGCATTCGTCTTTTCTAATATTGATTTGAGATCAGGATATTACCAATTGAACGTATAGGATAGTGACGTACCAAAAACAGTGTTTCGTACACGGTACAATCATTACGAGTTTTTGTTGATGCCATTCGGACTGACAAATGTTCTTGCGATATTCATGGATCTCATTAACCGCATATCTTAACCTTATTTAGATTAATTCATAGTTGTATTCATCGATGATATCTTGATATATTCAAGATCGGTAGCGGAACATGATAAAAATCTCAGTATTATATTACAAGTTTTACGAGAGAAGTAACTTTTCAAAGAGCTCAATAAGTGCGCGTTTTGATTCTCCGAGATGACATTTTTGAGACATTATTTCAATTGAAAGAATGTATGTTGACCTGAAAAAAATCGAAATTATCTTTCAATGAAAAGCATCGAAAAATATGTTAGAGATTCAGAATTTTCTCAATTTGGTCGGATACCATAAAAGATTTGCGAATGAATTTTTCAAAATAATCCTGTCGATGACGAAACTGTTACAAAAGAACGTGTACTTCGTGTGGAATGATCATTATCATGAAAGCTTCAAAAAGTTGAAAGTGATGTAGTTTGATAGCACGTGTCCCTCAAAAGCTAATGTTAAAACACCTAAAAAAGCTAAATTGTGTTAGATTAATTTCTTTTTAATTCTTCTTCTCTTTTTAACTCTCTTTCACGATAGTTTTCTTTGTTACAGTGGCTACTGACTGTCTCATTATCATCTTAATTATTTTTTTCATTTTTTAACGTTATCAAAGCCTGAAAACGAGAATTGTGGGGGGCGCTATTGCCGCTATACCGATTATTGCGACCGTTTTGTGATTTTTGTTCACAACCATATTTCTTCCAGTAACAGTGACGACTAGTGTCACCTAGTTTAATTAGTAATGCTTTTTTAAAATATTTTTAGGTCAAAAACTAATTTTGAAAAAAAAGTTAAAATTTGGTCAAAAAATGATTTTTCAAAATATTTTTAAAAAATTTATAAACATTTTATTTATAAACATTTTATTTAACAATTCTTTTATTTTAAAAGTATTTTTTACCTTAAAAATATTGTTGAGAAATAATGTTAAAAGCAACCGCTCTATCACTATTTAGATCCTATTTGAATCTTTGATCATAATAGATTAATTGTCAATTAAATAGTAACTAATTAATTAGTCAATAGTTAACACGCATTAACACTATCAATTTTTGATGATATAATATTGTTAACTAATCGTTGTTATCATCATGATAATCTCTCAATACGTCACGTGGTAAACATAAATTAAAAATATGTAAATTAATTAAAAATATATATTTTTCACATATGGAATAATCTCGCTTTCCAGATATTTTTTATTCATTTTTATGTATTTTATTTTTTTATAAAATATCAATTTTTTAAGTTATCAAAAAGTACATAGAAATGAACCTAAACAAATGATTATCCAAATACTTGTTTAGATTCATTCTTAATGTGAAAAAATATTATATTTTTAATTAATTTATGTTTGCCATGTGGCGATGTGGCTAATTGAGAAAGTATCTCGTGACACCACCAAATTAACCAACAATGCCACATGTACCAACGGAATACAAGTTCAAGAATTAACTTCAAAAAGGACTTTTAGGGATCAATTAAATACAAATGGACAAGTTCAAGGGTTAAAATATATATTAACCCCAAATAAAATAAACCCGATACTAAAAATGAAAGCTCATTTGTTGAATAAGACAATATTCTTGGCTTCCAACAGTATATAACTTCTAATTTCTATAATTTTCAATTATAAAAATGAACATACATAGAATATGAATGTCATCTTCATCTAAGTGCTCTGTTTCTTTTGGGCAATTCATTCTGCAATACTGCATTGAAAATGTCAATTACACTAAATCTCTGCACTTCAAAACATCATTCTTGTTCAAACTAAAACTATTGCATATATCTGAGATAGCTTGTTCACTAAGATAATTTTCTTCATGTCCCCGGTTAATAAGGTCCTCCAATTCCTTCGATGGCTCCAACACCTGATAGAAAATATAACATCAAAACACAAGTGACTAGCAGAGAGGATGATGCTTGTGCTGCCCAACCATTAAAGCTACATTATTGACTTTGCTGTTATACCTATGCATCACATGGAAAAGAAAAGACTAACAACTAACAAGTAACCTCATACAATCCCGTTATGTACATTGTTTTAGATTATAGCACACATGAGCTTACCCATTGGGAACTTGATGAATTCTTAGTTCCACATTTCGAATCATTGTGCTCCGATTCATTCCCCTTCCCACTTGAATTAACTGAGTTTTGAACTAGGGAGTAATCGGAGACTAGCTGAAGGAGCTTCTCACTTCCCTGCGACATCAACACAGACAAACAACCTTGAGTAATAGTGATACTGTATTAAAAAAATAAATTATAGAACATGGAGGGTTCAAAAATAGTGATAACAGACGAGAGATATCCAAAAACTAAGGGATCCACATTACGGAATCCTGAATGCTGTATTGCTTTAAAAGTAACTACTTTCCCCATTCAGCTAGACGCTGAACAGTCCTTTTCAGCTTTTCAAGCAAGAAACAACAGACATGCAGACACACATAAGACAAGCGGAAAGCAAAAGATAAATTATGCACATCATCGTAGGATGACAGAAAGCAATAACAAGGAAACACATGTGAAAAGAAGTTATCTTGTGAATACAATCATGTTTAAAACAGATTATGGTAACACATATGACTCTAGTTAAATGTCTGCAATAGGAATTCGTAGAACTTAAATTTTACAATAAAGAAGCAGCTTTTGCAATAGGGTATGCCAAACTGTTCATTTCAAATATTAGCAATGTAAACAGATCCCTGTACTACTGTCTCTTTTAATCCACACAAAAGGATCTAGCTCTAGGAAAATTGAATCCACCTGGAGAGCCCGCCAATGCGAATATGTGCGAAACAACACCCAAAAGAATGGAATGTTAGGCAGAGGCAGAACCTGTGTGGAAAAAAAGAAGAAGATTAAGTGAGAATGAGGGAAAATATACATGGGGAAAATCTTCAAGAGGCAAAAGAGTCAATTCAGTAAATGATGGAACAAGAATAATAATGAACATGCGTACAGTAAATGCAGTAGTCAGTGGAAGCAATGAAACTGAACCATAAAAGTATTTCCTGTGTAAAACAGTACCCCTGAAAATTAAAGAACACTTGTTTAGTAATAGCATTGCTTGCCTGCAGGAATTTGTGCAAATATAAAGAAACATATAAACATAAGCAAACACAACAATAGACTCCAAAACTTGGCATTGACTGTTGGTGTTGGCATTAAATGCCTTTAACGCAACAAAATCAATAAACTGCACACCGCAGCATAAAACTGTGTTAGAAACTCTCTATGTCCTTACACAAGCACAAGAGCATTCTCAATAAGACAACTGTGTTAGAAACTCTCCATGTCCTTACACATCAAGCACAAGAGCATTCTCAATAAGACAACTGTGTTAGAAACTCTCTATTTCCTTACACATCAAGCACAAAAGCATTCTCAATAAGACAACAATGATGCCTCGGAAATGTCATGAACAAGGTTAAAGGGCTAGTGGTGCTATTATTATGTGTATTCTGAAACAAATAGAAACCTAGACAACAATGAAGCATCCTACATTTTGATGGTAAAGCAATTTGTTTGGACATTAGAAATAACTTCTGATCTCTAGCATTCAAGAAAGCAATAGAAAAAAGATATACCAACTACCTCAAGGCTATTTGCCGTAATCTTCGTCGCACAAGTCGTGCATTTAAACTGCAAAAGATGCTAGAAGTATAAGGAACAAACCAGCAGTCTAAAAGCACCTCAGAATGCACATAACAAACGTAATTCATAAGTCCTCTAGTGCATCAAGCTAAATTTTCCACAAATTATCCAAAGTCCCAGATTCAAGAGAAAAACATAGTATTCTCAAATGTAAGTTCTTTTTCCATAGAAGAAGCAGAAAATGCATATAGATTTCAAGAAAGGAACAAACCATAGAAGGAAGCCTACCATTGTTCAATTTTGTAATATTGAGAAACAATAATTTAAAGAAAAAATTATAACAAAACGAGTTAAAGAAAAGCACAACCATCTAAACTGAGGGCAAATGATTGCTTCTGAAAATGTCATTCACTTTTTTTTTCCACAAAAGGTTTGCTATAAATAAGCTGTTAAAATGGTAGGAACCTACTCTAGCTTGAACCAAATTCTACAAAATCCCTTCTAATACATCATCATGATGTTGTGAAAGCTACAAAACAAGGAGATTAGAAATATTGGACTTAAATATAGATCCTAGAGAACATTTAAATATAAATACCAGCAAGATTAAGAAATATAACTATATTGCAGATATAAAACAGAAGATGCAGCAATGAAAATAAGAAGAAAGAACCTGGTGGGGTATGTAATCTGTACATTAGTAACGTCTTTGGTAATAGATTTCAACAAAATCTCAGATGGTTTAACTCGAGCTAAAAGCCGCAACCCCAACCTAGATAATACATTCAACCAAAAGAAGAAAAAAATCAACAGAAACTAAAGCCAACGAATCCAGTATACCAAACATATTTGACTTCCAAGTAGTACCCATGTAGCTTGTTTTTGAAACTGCCCTCAGGCGCCTTTTCTAACCCCATCCAAGCCTTATTCATCTACAACAAAAATCATTAGCAAACCAAGAAACATGAGAAAATAGCATTCCAAACTGCACATTGAAGTTATTTTAAACAAGAATCACAAATATATAAATATAAAGAGGGTTTACCTTGTTGGAAATGAAATCGACAAGAAGCTCAGCATTGGCACTGAGGGGCTTGGAATTGGATGAAATCTTCTTGCAAAGCTCTTTAAAAGTGGAAGGTGTGCTAGCAGCGGAAGATTCTGATGTAGACAGGTCAATGGATCTGCTAAAGCACCAGTTTTTCCCTTTAATTGGGAACCCCACCAATCTAGCCCGCATGATGATGATACTTTTCCTTTATGGTAGTGATGATGAGTTCTGTTTTGGGTTCAAAGTTGAGGAAAAAGAAAAGAAAAGTCTTTTTTTATAAGACTTCAGAAGAAAACAGAACTTGGTTTTGCTTGTAAAGAATGAAAGAACCAGTCAAGAAGTTGGATTCAATGAAACGTTTATAGAACAAGGATAAAAAGCGAAGTTTGAGACTGAGATTGTTACTTCAGAGAAGGAAACCTGAAAACTTGGGAAAGGGAAAAACAGAGACGAAGCGGCGCGCTTCTAAACTAATAAGAGACTGGTTCAATTCGCACAGCTTTAACTATTTATTTTTAAACTAAATTCGCATAGCTAGCTTGCTTAAAATTAGTCAGCCTTTCGTATCCTTTTTTTCCTCAGTTCCCACTCATTAAATTCTGTACACGAATCCCAATTCCAAAGCAATTTTGTAAGAGATAAAAAGAGTTTTATTTGAAAATCATCTTAATTATATATATTAAATTTAGGATGGATTTAAATGGAATATTGAGTTTAAGGTTTTGAATGGATATTACGGTGTGTTTACTTATTATTAGTATAAAAATAGTTGTAGTGATACTATGACATGAGATAAAAAATAAATTAAACACATCGTACCCTACCGTCGATCTAAATTCAACCTTAAAACTATAAAATAAATGAAGTTACTTATAGTTATACCATAACAAATTCTTGCTTCCAGCTGACAGCTTATGAGATCACATTACACCATTTGTTAGTAGGATCCCTGCAATTACAATGTGATCTACCTAGGCTACTATAACAGAATAATATGAAGCGCCACAAAAGCAGATAACAATTTATCTTGAATGATTCTTCAAGTGAACGCCAGATGATGTATTTCTATTTTCTACTAACGTTGCCCCATCATACAAGCCCGTTTCACAGTTGAGCACAATGCAATTACCGATGTCCATGTGAAATAGAACCTGAACCTATGTGGTTGTGTTATACATCATATATCACCAATCCGATACCCAAACAGGATCCAGGTCGTCGATTCGTGACCCGGGCAGACCCCATTAAACGAATGTGTGCGACGCGTACAATAAGAGGACAACGAGTAGAGCTTGTAGCATCAGCTTGCACAAGCCATGGGGAGCTCGCAATCTCAATTCGCATATACTCAAAGAGTTCGCAAGAGGGAGATCGCGAGGTTTGGTAGACGATCCAGAATGGAACACATGTTCAGCATTCCTAAAATCCGCTCAAAGTATCAATCCTAAAAATAGTGGGGTCAAGTCATAAACAGTAGGATCATGTCGTGAACAGTGATAGTATATATAAATATACAAATGTTCCCATTAATGAGATACGAGACAAAAATTACTCAACTCGATACCCAGATAGGATTTGGGTCGTCGACCCATGACCCGGGCAGGCTCTACCAAATTGGCATGTGAATTATAAGTGCTTGATTTGGAAATAGTTGATACCTAGTTGAAAAGGGTAATGGTATTGAAATGCTAAAGTTTTTTTTTTTTTTTGAATATATTGGTGAGATTACATGGTAGTTCATATTTTCTTAATCATTTGACAACGCACACACACCTTGCACACACAGGTGCTCAAACCCGGGACCTTAGGATGAACAACATCATTTTTTCCACTGGAACCACTTATTGAATATCTTGTTAAGAAGTTGAATTTGAGTGTTTAAACTTGATTGATATGGTTTTAGGTATGTTTTGGATAAACTGAATTTGGTATTTGGTGTAAATGTTGTAAGTTTCATTTGGAAGCTTTAAAATAGGTATCAAATGGTTCATTTTTATCAAATACATGGTTTTCGTCCCAACGAGCAACTTTTCTCGTCTCAACGTTGGTTAACAGTAAGTCACGTCGCGATGTCGAGTGGCCTGACATCATGACGTGACATATTGTTTTGGCGACATCACAATGTGGAAGAGGTGATGTCACAACATCAACCTTGAACCTTCTAAACTTTGCAATTTGGTCATGTTGCATGCTCGGGTTGACAAAAGAGCTTTCATAAGCTCGATTAAGACTCGAAATTAATTGATTATCATGATTTGAATATGATTGGTATTGGATTACATGTATAAATGATTGTATGATGTTTGATCAATGAATGAGCATTCCATAGTTCGAACCCAACGATCAGGTCAGACAATGGGTGTTACAAATGTTATTTACTCCTTGAATGGTGATAAGAGTTGTTCATGTATTGTGTAACTAAGCCAACTGATCAGCCTGACTCATTTTCGAAAGGGATTGGGTTTATACTTTTAACCTTGGGCTGGCTCAACTTAACCCATTTTATTATTAAAAATAATAAAAATACAAAAAATATATAAAAATAATTTTTATAATTAAATTTAAATTTAAAACAATATGTTATTATTTTTAAGCAGTAAAATGATCTATTTGGACAATAAACTTGAAGTTGGATTTTTTTCTTTTTCTAAAATCAAGCCTCGACCATAAACACTTGTAAATAAGTTTGAGCTATTCGATTAGTCAATATTAAATAATATTTGAACAAATATTTTTTAAATTTAATTCAAATAATTTATATATTGGAAATAAAATTATTTAAATTTAAAGTATACAAATATTAGGGTAAAATGATTTTTAAATAATGATACATACAATAAATAATGAAATGTATGATTCAAAACTAATTAATAATAAAACATAAAATGTGTACGATGTTGAAATAAAAAATAGATTAAATTACAAATAAAACGAAATTTAAACATATGAATACATCATATTACAAATATTAAATGAATATAATTATCTGTCACGGTATTATCATCAATCCTAAGTTTGTCGAACTAATTTGTGACACTATCTCAATCAACAATATTACTAATATATATAAAGGTAATAAAATGTGCATTACAAAATTAAAATTTATAAAAATTTAAAATAAAATTTTGATTGAGTAATAAATTTGAAATTTTATCAATGCAATTGACATAAATTTAAATTTCACCATATGCATATTATTTATTGTTTTTATTAATTTAAAAATGAAAGTACTTCCAAATAATATAATTTTATTCTATCAATTTAATTTTCTTTAATGTCCGATTAATTCATGACACCAGCTCAATCAAGGACTTAAATAATAATATAGATGCAACCATATTATTTATACATCTATGACATATGTAATGGATATATAAGCCCATTATTTTGATTTAACAATTAATTAAAATTATGACATAATAAATGAAAAACGTCTTAAAGATTTTTCAAATGTTGATTGAGATATCATATAATTTGAAGTATTTATGAATACATTTACACCGTGCATGTAATTTAACAATATCCTAACTGGCAATAAAATAAATTGATGGCATTCCCCTAATCTATCTTATAGAGAGAAAAAAGGTAAGACCACCGAAAATTTTAATTTTTCAATGAATTGAATATTTTCAATCAGTTACCAAACAAACCCTCAAGTATGTTCCTAATCAAGAACAGGGCGACCAAACCCTGCATCAAAAACTGATGGATGGTCAACTGATTTACAAACACAACAAAACAATTCAGGTTTTAGGGGTTTCAACCCCGAAGTGGATCACATCATACACACTCCATCAGTGTAAGAATGTTGTAAAACTATTAAGTAATCAAATCAATGAAATGCTCGCATAATATACCACAATTCCATAACACCATACCTACCATCCTCTGCAATGGAGCATCTTTCCAGACCCTTTGAGTTATGACAATTTTACAGTCTGCCATTCCTGCATGTTCTTCACTCCTCACCAGCTATAAAGTTTGGCCCTTCACCTTGGCACAAGTACTCATCACATAAAGATGCTGTTCCCCAGTCCTTTCGGAGGCGCAAAATGTCCTCCGTGAAAGTTGAGCCTGGGGCTCCAATGAAAACACTCGCCATCGCACAGATGGTCTTATCCAACATAGCTTCCACCTTTAAATATCAATTAGAGCAAAAATTTAGATTGATCCTAGCAAAATAGTAATTGTATGGACACTGCAGGCTAAATGCAGTTGGGGGATCTTGATCACCCATAAACAAACCTTCAAACTGACTGAATAATAATGTATATCAAATACTTCAGAAACTTCAAAAACTTGGCTTGGTAACCAGGGGCAAATTTGTGCTTTTCATAACCAAGCACAGGTTGATTATCATTTTACTCATAAGGATGAACTACATCAAAGACATGGAAAATGCAAGGAAACCTTTGCAATTTAAACTCAATAAGTTGATTCATACCGTGTTGTCAAGAATGCAAGGCACAATTTAGATGCTAGAACACATACATTGCCTTAGGCGCAAGGCAAAAACATAGTGCTCACTTATTGAAGTAAAGCGCAATAGGTATATGTGCTTGTGTCTGAAAATAAACTTTAAAGAGTGGTCTAGTTTATATCTACGAAACATGCAATTTTCTTTCTAGTGAGGTACAGATAATGAAAATAGTTAAAAGCTAAAGAAATCAAAGAGAATTTCAATTAAAGGAGCTTTTGCCTTGAAAAAGAGCGTACCTAAGGGCATTAGCCATGCACCTAATCAAAAGCGCCTCACCTGAAAGAGTCTGAGGCACTTTTGTCTAGCACTCAGGTACACGGCATAGGCATGCCAAGGTGCACACCTTGACAAAAATCTTCATGCCATGGATCTAACACATTTGTAACACCTAATACATAGACCTAGAACTGAGGATCTTACAGGTGCAACGTCATAAAAAAGCAGGGTATAGAAATAGGAAAACAAGCCTCACTACTTGACAAGCCAAATGGATAAGTAAACTTTATTTTTCAACAGGTTGGAATTGAAATCTAGAAAATCCTGAACTCATCCGGGTTGGGGGCTTGAATAATGAGAGGACTATTGCTGGTCATGTAGACCATTCTAACACTTGACTAGAATACAGGATCATTCAAGAAACAAAACAGGCCCATACGGTTCTTCCTCCTAACACTATAGTGCAAAAATCTCACCTGGGGGTCATCCTCAATGCTATGTCTGTATAACAAGGCATCCCATTTTTCAGCTGAATTACGAGGAGGCCGTTTAACCAGCGGTATAGTCTTCCCATTCAATACAACCATCGATTGCAGCAAACCAGTTTCGCTTTCTGCTGCATCTGTTGAAAGGTATATAATTGGAGTGTTGGCCCTTTCAACCATTCTAGTGATGCAATCCGCAGCTTGAGGAATAGGGTAAAAGCAACTTGGCTTTTTAGCGTTGCTGGGGAAAAAGAAAGTAATGTTAGTGGCATTTTACACAAACCCCGCCCTCAAAAGCATAAGACCATACAAACTGACCCAAGATTTAACTAAAAGGGCAATCGCCAAAACCCATTTGTTAAGAAGAGCCCTTTCTGGTAGGATGGGAATCTGTACCCAATTCCAGTATTCCACATTGTTTCAAAACACCTAAGATTCAAATACATGAAATTCTCGATAACTATGGACACACTCTTCTATGCTAGTAAATTCAGAACGCTTTGAAATCAAAGCTTATCTCAGAACTATGCCATATACTCAACTAAAACAAATAAAGTTGACATTTTGGTACTCAATCAAAGTAAGATAAGGCTAATGCCATCATTTTAACCTTTAGGGTGTGCTTGGTTGAGTGGAAAAGTGGAGGGATAGGAGGAGGAAAGAAAGGAAAAGTGGAAATAAAATGAAATTTGATTGTGCTTGATAGGAAAGAAAATAGTAGGAGAGATAATTTTTTATCTTAATTCTTAAAAATTAATCTTTCGAAATTGAGAATGATGAGAGTAGAAAAATAAAACATGTGCATATTAGTTCAAAATTATACATTTTTCAAATATTTTCTTTTTCCTTCCATTTTTGATCTCTACCAAACAATGGAGGGAAAATAATTATGTTTCCATCATTCTAGTTTCTATCCTTTCAATTTTTATCCTCCCAATTTTCTTTCACCCTACCAGGTAAAGCCTTAAGAGTTTTGTTCTCTAGCTTAACATTGTGGATTAAAAGTAAAGATTCTAACTTTCCTATACAATTAAAGCAAGAAATTACAACAAAATGGAGAAGATACCAGAACTTCAAGAATCCGTGTCGCCGGAAATGAAGAGCGATAAAATTACTTCCCAGGAACGTCTGAATAAACCGTTGAGCAGTCAATAAGATAAGCTTACTTGGTTCGATCAAAGTCTTACACTTATGCGCGATAGGACCACCTGGTTGGTTCACCCAATCTCTCTCCACTTCCGCAAAGAAAACATCCCCAATTGCGATCACATCATCATCCGATGCAAACTTCTCTTCCAGATCCTTAATCGTTTTCTGACTCGGCTTCTTAATATCCTCATTCTTCCAAACACTCTCTAATTTCCCCGTCGAAATTCCTAATGACCTCAACTTCTTCAAATGCTCTTCGTCCACGTAACACGGCTGCGGGCTGGAGAAATAGCAAATGAACCTATCAATGTGAGCGTGATTCTTCTTGATTTCCATGAAGTCTTCGAATGGGATAACAGCTTTTTTCCCAACACAATCGTTAATGTGCTCGATATCCAAAACTCGATTGTACTGATAATCGAATTTCGAACTGGGAATCACCAATGCCCGATTCAGAACCGCCGCGAAGAACATGTGTTTTTCCAAACAAATCAGATGGTTACTCATTTGACCCGACAAGCAAATGGCAAACAAGAATTTATTGGGTTTTGGTTTCCATTCGATTGTTCTTCTTTCAGAGAATTTCAGGTCAACTTTTCTGCAACGGTCGAAACTGTAACCGGCATAGGTGGGGTCTAAAACGGTGGCGTTCTGGAGGGTGTTTCCGGTTTTGTGAGGGGATAAGAGGGTTTGCTGGATGTGTTTGTTTAAGGTGATCTGATTGAGCAATGAGGCTTTAATGTCGTCAAACTGAACGGCTGAGATATTGTCATTAGAGTTGAGGAAACTATGGTTCCAAAGAGAAAGAAGGGAAGTTAGCTGTTGATTCAACAAGTAGAGAGCTTGGAGTTGGGACTCTTTGAGTTGATCCGACACCTTATTGAATTTAAGGGAGGATATGTTGGAAGAGAAGAGGGAGCGAACGTCGGTGGAGAGGAAGATAGGGATAACGAGGAGAGGGAGGAAGATGGCGAAGAGGTAACGCTTGTTGAAAGTGAGCTTGAAACGTCGTCGGATTTGAGATTCCAGCTCTTCGATGTGGAAACCGGATCTTGGAGCGGTGGAAGCGCGTGGGCTGGTTGGCATTTGGTGTGGGAGGTGCTTGGTGTCGTTTTGGTGGATTAAGGTTTGGCGATCGTCGTCTTCGTCGGATGAATCTCGGTCCATTTGTTTGCTTAAGAGTGGAGAAGTGAGTCTGCGACTGATGGAATGGCTGAGTCAGTGATGATAGTTTCCAAAAAACCTTTGTTGAAAAAAATGGAGACTGGGATTGGTTACAAATTTAGGGTTTGGTTGAAAACGATAGGATTTTTGTTGAGCGGAGTTGGCGTAAGGAAGAATGTTAATTATCGAATTAGTAGCAGAAAGAAACAGGTCGGTGGAAGAAAATGACTCCGTGCCGTCCCACCATTGTCTTGGGTCCGACCCGAACCTGATAATATAGTTTTGTCGACAAGCAAACGACGTCGTACTGAATCTACGTGAGAAATGTTAAAACTAGTTAAAAACCTCGCTTACTATTTATGTTTTCTTTTTATATTCTTCTTTAATTCGTCATCCTCTTTACCATGTCACTTGTTGGTTCTTAACATAGTGATTTTAGTCTTTACGTTTTGATACAATACTTAAATGAGTTTAATATAATATTTGATATTTTTTCTTAATTCGGTATCTAAATTTTTTTTAACCAATTTGGTACTCAAACTTGATATGTTTTTCTTAATTTGATACTTGAATTTGATTTTTTTTCTTAATTTAGTATCTATTCTTTTTTAATATTAATTCGTCAAGAATAACTCAATACCTATTTTTAACATAATTTTTTTTAAACTGACGATATTTTTGTAACATAACAAAAAAAAAATTCAACACCGTTATTATTTTACGTAATTTTTATAATATTTAATAAATTTAAATACCAAATTGAATATTAAAAAAAAGCTAAGATACCAAATTAGAAAAACATGTCAAGTTTAGGTACTAAATAGGGTCAAAAAATAGTTTAAAAACTAAATTAGGAAAAAGTGTCAAGTTCAAGTAACAAATTGGGTCAAAAAAAGTTTAAGTACCAAATTAGAAAAAAGTGTCAAGTTCAAATATCAAATGTTATATTAAGTCTACTTAAAATTATCTATAGTCCCTCTTCAATAATTAATTAAGAAAATAATACGTTTTAACGAACTCAAACCTACGCTTTTTTACACTAACAATTATGTCGATATAACTAAACTAAGACTAAATTGATACTTAAATCAATTAAATTATCAATTTTTTAAAATTAAATTAATAATTAAATCGATTAAATATTTAATTTTTAATTTAATCAATTTGATTAGTTTAATAGATTAAAATATTAAAATAAATAAAATTATAATAAATACTTAAAGATAAGGAAGGCAAAGCAACGGCAGAAAGCAGAAAAAGAAAAGGAGAGTGAAGGCTAAGCTAAACTATTTGAATATTTACAAAGTCAGTACTCAGCAGAGCATATATTTCATTTGTTTGGATTTCAGCAGAAGATCTATGCTTCTGAAATACTGCAGATTGAAGCCGCAGCACTGTTATTGGGGTTGTCAGTTAGCTTGGAGCAAAGGGTTTAAGCAAGTGGAACTAGAGAGTGACAATGCTCACCTTATAGGCATCCTGCATTCGGGTCTTGCTCCAGTTAGCAGGATCATAGAGTTTCAAAAGATCCACGAGTCTGTTGCAAGGAGTGGTCCATCAAGTTCAGATGCATTCGTCGAACGTTTAACACGGTAGCCGACCGACTTGCCAAGATTACTTTCAAGCCGATGGGGCAGCTATCCTTATTTCATGTGCCACCGCGTAAAGTGGAGCCTCTTCTGCAAGCTGATACTGCTTCTTGCTGTCCAAATAATTCGTTTTAGTATTTAGTTTATTTTGATTTCTCTAGGCTTAGCCTATGTTTTCTTTTACCAAAAAAAAAAAGTTTAATGAAAATATAGATGCGGCCCAACTAGTTGATAACACCACCTCACTTTTTAAAAATAATCAGCCAATCATGAATTTTTTAGAAAAGCAATTTTTTAATGATATAAACTCTCAAAAATATTTGTATTTTTTATTATACATAAGACAAAAAATAAAAAAATATTTTTTTAATGGTGATGTTTGACACGTTAACGATAAAGACTCTAACAGAAAAAAAAAAGGTGAAAACAAAAAAAATGTGATTAAAAAAAGTTATTGTACATAAGATAAGGAGTCGTGACTGATTGATCACGTTGACGGCAAGCGTCAGGTCGATTCTTAACTTACCTGATACCTTTATATATGATACTGGTCCCCTCCGTCACATACACACACAATTCGGGATTTGAGTGAAGTAGAGTGAAAAAAAAAGTTGGTTGTTTAGTGTTGGAGTTTAGGAGGAAAAAATTGTTTGTGTTGGAGTTTTAGAAATAAATTGTTATAGTTTTAAGGTAGGTGTTCATTGTTTGTAATAATAATTTGTATATTATATTTTAATTTATTGTTAATCTTTAGGTTTAATATTTAATATTATATTTTCGTTTGTAAAAATTTTGTTTGTATTGGAGTTTTAGAGATTGATTATGATAATTTTCAGGTATTTTTTTAGTTTGTATAATAATTTTTATATTATATTATATGTTTATATTTTATTTTTAATATTTAGATGTGATGTTTAAGGTTATATTTTTGTTTGTTAATTTTTTTATTTATGTTGGAGTTTTGGAGAGAAAAAAAGGTTGATTAGTTGCAAACATATGGGTTAAGGTAATTTGTTTTAATAATTTTTTTGTTTAGTTTGTGATTAATATTATTATGAGGATATTTTACTTAAATAAAATAAAAATAAAATTATTTATAAAAATGAGTTGTGGTAAATAATATGTGGAAACGTTTATGTTTTAAAATGATATATTTATTTAATTTTGTTTGTGCAGATATCGAAATGAGTTTACTGATTAGAGCAACTGATCATGCTATCATGATGATTAATGTTTTAATAAAAAAATTGGTACTTAATATTCATGGGTATTTTATAAATTTGTACGTTATTAATTTTTTAATTAGAATATTTAACTAATATGATAATTTGTTATGGATAGCGTATCGCGTCTTGAGAGTAAGTGTCCATGGTCCAAGCTATCGACCAGATTAACGTATTTTCCCCTATTTGGATGTCACAAGATTTGGAACGACGACATTAATTAGGATGTTTGAGCTTAAGGCTAGCTTGATATCTGCCTTGGCTGAGCGGTGGCGCCCTGAAGCTCACACATTTCATTTGTCGTATGGGGAGTGCACCATCATCTTAGAATATGTTGCATTGCAACTCGAACTTCTAGTTAACGGTGTTGTGGTCACGGGTTCAAGTAAAGTGATCGAACCTGTGTCGTTTTGCAATTAGTTGCTTGGACGCATGTAATAATAAAGTCCACTTGATGTAGTTGCCTCTGTTGGCTGATTTTCAAGCTGCACGTTCGTATAGTTAGGGTTCAACAATATTAGTAACATTGTATCATGAGCTTTTTTTAGCAACAAAGCACTATACACAATATATAGACAGGTGCTTGCTATCGTTGCAATCTTGGGCGCTTTACAAAGAACTTTTTGTAACGCAGAAGACAATTTATATTCAAATGTAATATAAATATTTTGTAGTCCAGGGGGTCATCATGAGCAAATGACTCATGTTATGACTATTATTTGGTCTATAAGTCCAAATGAAGGGATAGTTTATATTGACTATTAGAGTTTGTCTGATTCTCAAAATAGAGACATAAATAGAGTTGTCTGGAGTGGTAATACATTGAACTCGACCCAAGTGAATTAATCCTAGATACATTCATGGATTAATTCACTTGTAATGTTCATGATGTGACTTACTTAAATTATGAGTAAGAATAATTGTGTGCGCAACATATATACTTTGATGAGTTGAAAACCTATGTATCTCATAGTTAGGAGTGAACGTTTGATCGAATCAAGTCGAATCGAATGAAAAAAATTGAGCTAATCGAGTTCACGAGTTCTATTTTATCATCCTAATCAATTTGAATTTTTTTCAAATAGAGTCGAGTGAAATGAAATTCGAGTCAAGTCGAATCGAATCGAGTAAAATTTTTCGAGTTAAATTAAAATATTTAAACATGTCAAATAAAAATATTGTTACAATATAATTAATTTCATGTTAGAGCACATAAATTTGAAACCAAATATATTTGAATTTTTTTCAAAGCAAAATAATTAAAAAAAATACTTGATATCATAAATTGGAATCATTAATTAGGTCCCAAAATTATTATTTTAGAAAATTTTTAAAATTTTAACTTTTTATATTTTTTTAGAATTTTTATTTTTTTTAAAGATATAAATTTTAAAATTTTTATAAATATTTTAAATTTTAAAATTATTTTGAATTTTTGAAAATTATTTTAAATTATTTTGTAATTTTTGTTGAGAGAAATCAATTTGATTGTTTTTAAAATTGACAGGGACCAAAAGAGTATTTACACCAATCTGTTATTCTAATTATTTGAGTTATTTGAATTATGAAATTCAACTCAACTCGAATCGAGGTATTTGAGTTGAACCGAATAATTTGATTCGATTAACTCGAAATTCAATTTTTTTTTATTTTTTAAATCAAATCGAGTTTTACTAACCTCTATTAATAGTAAACTAAAAATTGATAAGTTTAACATGTAACTTATACATGACATAACTTCACTTGCAAAAATAGAATTATAGTTAGGATAAAATATTCAAAAAAATTATAGTTGAATAAAGAGTAAACGACATTGTATATGTGAAAAAAAAATTTGACAAATGATTAATAAATCCCATGTATATGTTCATCACCCTAAATGTAACCTAGATTCGAATCGCACTAACAATTATTTATAATTAAAAAAACAAATGATTAATCTTTATTGGTACAATCAATTTTGTTTTAATAAATATAATGATCACTATTAGTTAAATGTGATCAAATTTTGAAGTACTACAAATATCTTATAAAAATAACAAATATGACTAAATCAATGAAATAAATAATGTATTTTCTCATGATTCGTCTAGCAATTCAATTTGTTTTTAGAAAAATATATAGTTAGGGGTGTTCAAACGATTAATCGAATCGAATTAGTATTAATTGATTTAATCGAACTTTTTAATCATTTAATTGTTAATTGAATCAAAAAAAAATTAAAAAATTAACCGAACAGAACAAGTATAAAACATATGAAAAACAATAAACTGATAATGTTTAATTAACCAAATTAATAATAACTTAATACATGTAGTATATAATATTATTTATTAAGTTCAGTTAATTTGATTAATTACTCGATTTCGAACCGAATTAACCGTAATCAAAATTTCAAAAAAAATTTAATCGACCTCTAATCAAACTAGATCGATTAACCGAATTAGATCAATTTGATCGATTAATTCGATTTTTACGGAAAAAATGGTAGCTAATTTTCTACCAAAAAAAATGGTAGCTAATTGCCAATTATACACGTCTCCTGTATAAAGTTTTAGCAGTAGCATTTATTATAATTTGGCGATAGAAGTTAGGGTATTTCTAGACTGACGTTGATAGCAGCCAAGTTTTAACTAGTCAAAAACATAAATATCCAAACCATCGAGAATAAGATTATGGTAAAAAGTTTCCAATTTAGCTTCCCTTTCCAGCCAGTTTGCTCCACTTGTTGGCCACTTGCCACTAGACACGGCAGCAACAGCCCTCTTGCTTACCAGTCCAAGAAATAAACCGTTGAATTTTGACTCGAAACAGACCAAATAAATCCCCCCAAACTTCCACTTCCATATCATATTCAGGCAAGATGCTCCCAATAATCTTGGTTTTCATGGCGTCCCTCGTTGTCATCAGTTGCCGCCGTGTTTACATCAAATGGTCTGGAAATAGATGTGACTTTGATTGCGTGGTCTGCCTAAGCAAGGTCTCCAAGGGGGAAAAACGTTGGTCATTACCGATATGTCACCATAGTTTTCATGTTCACTGCATTGATGCCTGGCTCAAAGTTCGTCCAAATTGTCCACTTTGCAGGATGAACGTAGCCCCTCGACGAGATTTTTTCATTTCTTCTAGCTTTCCTTCTGGTATTGCTAAAACACTCGGAAAATGGATTGAAAACCCACTTTCTTTGGAGCTTACATCTGCAGTTTGTGAGAGTTTAGTCTATATTTAATGACAAAGCTGGGTTAGCCCAGCCTGCAAATCATGATTGTTCTTCTTAAAGAGGAGGGCAATACCCCCAATTGTATTATATTCTTTTACTTTACTCATCATTTGCTTTTGTTTGAAACATGGTAACCTGAGATATGATTACTTGCAAACGAGAATCCTCTGCTCCAAGCGCCTGTTCCCCCCCCCCCCCCCCCCGGCGTGCCCCCCTCCTATGTACGTATATTTGGTTTAAATGTGTCAAAAGTCCTTGTACTCTTTTTAAATTTAAAATTCAGTCCCTATACTTTAATTTTGATACATTGAGTCCCGTAAAAGTTGAAAATTTTGTATTAAAAATTAAAATTAATTTTTATTTTTTGGAAGTAGCGAAACCAGTAATATTTCATTTAATTAAGGCACTAGAAGAAATAAATTAAATTATTAATTTTTAGAAAGGTCAAGAATGTAATTTCCCATTAATAAAATATTAAAAGGGTTGAAATTAAATTATCATATTATATATTTTTTAGTTGATTGAATTAGTGTTATGAGTCAAATCAATACCAACTTAATCAATAAAATTATTTATTAATTTTATTTTTCATTTTAGTTGATAATATTATTTTTGTTTTCATCTCTTTAAATAAGATATAAATTCAATGGCCAAGAAAGAAGGTTGGTTGCATCATTTGCTTAAAATGGAGATGGAGTGTTAGGCATGTAAAGTGCACTTAAGTTGAAGTAATGGTAGCAATTAAGTTTAATGATCAATGTCATTACAACTTTTCCTTTATAAGGTAAGGGCTGGATTCTCATCCTCTACCCAATTCCTAACAAAATGACAGGTGGATTTCATTAAAGGTGGGTTTGAATGGATGGTGAGGTACGATATGGTATTTTTTGTCTCACATTACAGTATCATTACAGTATGTAATCTCACCGTCACTATTGATTTTACACTAACCGCAAATAAACATACTATCCATTCAAATCCACCCTAAATTAGTTCAAGTAACACTATGGATCACTCTTATTCACTTGTTTTTTTTTTTTTCCTGGTGAAATTCATCTTGTTATTTAAATAAAAATAATATTTCCAATATTGAATCGTTGAGAAATGACCAAATGTCCTTTTGTAGCAAAAAAAACAATTTTACTTCTTTTTTTTTTCATCTCTTTGCACAATTCTTTTACAACAAATAGATATTTGTCAACCCAAATATCATAATTCACATTTAATCTTTAATATCAATCCAGGGGTAAGGAAAATTACATCTTTTCTCGATAAAATAAAGAATTTAAAATTTAGTCTTTATACTTTCAAATCTTTTCAATTTGGTTCTAAAAGTGACTTTCATTACACAAATGCAAATTCCAACTTATTCTTGTGTTAGTTAATCAATAATAACTTGAATTCCTTATTCTGGTTAAAATTTTACTTTCATCCTCAAACTTTTTAATTTAATCCTTTGTCACTTTTCTACATCTACAATACTTTTCATCAATTTCTCTTTTGTAAACATTCTTTATTAGACTCAATTTCCAAATTTCTTGAAATTTCACCGTTTTCAATCCCGAAATAGTACATCTTTTATAAAAAAAAATTGGGGTTTCAAAGTACAAAAAATTAATAATAGGGTAAATTATAGAAATTGTCACCCAATATTCCCATGTTCCTATCGATCACCCAACTTTAATTTTTTTTCAATTTAGGCACTAATACTTGAATTTGTTCCTATTTTGATCACTCACCATTAAATTGATAACGGAAAGCTTTTTTTAATTTAATCCTTTGTCACTTTTCTACATCTACAATACTTTTCATCAATTTCTCTTTTGTAAACATTCTTTATTAGACTCAATTTCCAAATTTCTTGAAATTTCACCGTTTTCAATCCCGAAATAGTACATCCTTTATAAAAAAAATTGGGGTTTCAAAGTACAAAAAATTAATAATAGGGTAAATTATAGAAATTGTCACCCAATATTCCCATGTTCATATCGATCACCCAACTTTAATTTTTTTCAATTTAGGCACTAATTCTTGAATTTGTTCCTATTTTGATCACTCACCATTAAATTGATAACGGAAAGCCTTTTTTTTAACTGGTATAATAACACATTTAGTCTTCAATACTTATTTATTCTATCAATTTGATCCTAATTCTAAATAATTCAAAAAATTTAACCTTTCGCATTTACAAATTCTATTAATTTGATCCTTAAACTTCCTAACCAAAGCTTTTAGATTTTAAAATAGAGGCATTCCACATAAATTTATTTTTGAAATTATCTTATTCGGTACATAACCCTTTTTGTTTATATTTTTAAGAAGTTAATGTTAGGAGTTAACTAAACACCATTAGAATTAATAGAAAATATAAATTTTAAAAATATAATATATATATATATATATATATATTATTTTTATATATAATAAATTATATAAATAGTTTAATATTTGTAAAAAAATAATTTTTCACTCTTACTAGCATAATTTTAGCTTTTAATTAATTTGGTAAATGATTTGAAACTAGATTAGATTATTAGTGATATGTATTGCTTATTATGGATTTAAAAATTAAAAAATAATTAAAAAAATAGAACACATAATAATCTCTTAATCAATTTATAAAATTAAAAAAAAAATCATTATCAATGTAACAAAACGAAATTCAATTAATTCTTTCACATTCTTTTTCTTATGAAATATTAAATTTTCATAATTTTTTTATATAATTATTGATTGAGCAATTAAATTTTTCAAAACTATAATTTTTTAACTCTAGATTTAATTTCCAATTTCAATGACCAACTTCTTGAAAAAAACATCATACTATCAGCAATAGTAAATTTAAAGTGTTTTTTAAAAAAGTTTTTTTTTTTCAATTTTTAGCTAAAAATTTATCAATAGTGTTTTAAAATATTATATTTAGATGAAAACTAATGAAAAAAGAAAAGAAAAGGAAATAATGTTTGAAGATAAATTCATTGTTATCAAGAATTGGCTCAAAAAACTTTGATTAGAAAGTTAGAAGATCAAATTGATAAAATTTGTAAATATAAATGGTTAAGTTATTGAATTATATAGAATTAAGATCAAATTAATAGAATATATATTAAGGATCAAATGTGTTATTATACCGGTTAAAAAAAGACTTTTCGTTACCAATTTGATAACAGATGATCAAAACAATGTTAGAGTCTAAATCGAAAATTTTTAAGCTGTATGACCAAAACAAGAACGCAAGCATAATTAGATAATCATTTGTATAGTTTATCGCTAATAATAAATAACGTAATTTAATTAAATATAAGCAATTTATAATAAACGCTATATAATTTAACTAGATATTTAGTAAAGCTAATTCATTTTACACCAACAACGAACCGGTGGTTTTAGGACTTAAAAAAGAAGATATAAAGAAAAAGGAGAGTGGAGATAGACCTTACCATTATAATTTCTATAATGCCAGCTCAAATTAGCATTAAGAATAAAGCTTATGATTCTTCAGCTCGTCCTGTCTCACAAAGTTGGTTCATTGGTTTGGTTCGCCCGTCCCAGACAGTTGCACAATTTCACAGCTAAGCCAAAATGTAATATGTTTTCAGTGCATGAATCTCAATTCCCAGTAGCACACGACTTGACCATGGAAAGCACTAGGACGACACAGAACAGCTATGAAACCAAATCAATCAAACGGCTCCAACTAAAATAAGAACAATGTTGCAAGCATGTAATGTTTCGACATCAATTGGTCACCGACATGAACTTAACATAGCAGAAACATCAGTCAAGATCCAACTGACCCTCCTACCAAGGAACCAAATCCCCTATACATAATTTCTAGTACAGAGCAAACCTTTGGAGCATTTAGAAGGATTCCCTAAAGTAGAGACTGTTAAAATCACTCACCACTACAATTTTTTTCCATGTTGTGACACCTATATCAAAGTTGAAGCAGTGGCAACGCCATTACAATACCAAAGATGGAAACAAGCAACAACATCATCCACGTCGGGAAAGACTGTTTCTGGTTTCTTCGTGTATTCCTCAGGGTATCTACTTTTTTAACATCTTCCCCTGAAGAGTTAACAATTTTTTCAGTCTCAGGTTTAGATTTTTCTCCTTGAGGTGATTCTGGTGATAAATGCTCTGACACAAGCTGCTGCTGCTTGTTGTGCTTATCCACATACTCCGGAAACAGTTTTCTGAATGTGGGGCTGCCAAAACAGACCTAAGATGTAATTCTCAATATGGAAAGCAATGTGCACAAACAGTTTATAAAACAAAACCAAGGCAAAATTTTCCTTATATTAACTGCGCAGACACCATTCAAAAAATAAATTGAAAAGAAAAAGGGAGGTATAATGGAAATCTGCAAATATTTAGATTGAAGCAAACTACTCAAAGCAACTTATTACTGTTAACATCATGTACAACCGTGTAAAGTTTATTTGTTTGCAAATAACAATGTAGAATCCAGCTGACAGAAATACATTTAGTTTCCAAAAGACTGCCAAAGCATATTCACAGCGGCAGACAATGGATGAAACTAAATTGGAAAGCCATATATCATAAACAAATAAATAAAACAGAAAAATGAAAAAAATAAACAATGCAGGTGAATCAGTAGACTTACCTTTTACAATTAAATGCAAGGGATGTCTTTGCCAAGCGTAGCTTCTCAGCAACAGTAGTGTTCACACTGCCAGTGGTAGGACTGTTATCCATCTGCACAAGAAATAAAGCAGCTCAGCATAAGGACATCCCCAATGCAAGCAAGCAAGTATCCACAACCTAACTGCAATCTAAATGATTTAAATGACAAGAAAGACACCAAGTCTCACCATGAAAGAGAGAAGCCCAGTAAGTATGCTGCAATATTAAAGAAAATGATTTTTAGCAACAAGCACTAAAGATGCAAATACAAGCTATGACAACTGTAACACTTCAACAGCACCCTGTGACAGTTCCATGTTTGAACAGATGATGTAACAACAAAAGGAACTTGCAATTAGAATGCAATCATCGTACCTAGATACAGACCACATAGGGTTCCAACTTTCTGGATGAACTGAAAAAGAACATGAACAAGGTTAAAATAAAAACAGCTGTTAGCGATGCAGGAAAAACAGGAATCTAGTTATTCATTAAAAAATGTTACAATCACTCATGGACAAGCATATTTTCTTCTGTGTCATAAACCGTCCATTGGGGGTGATCATCCTACATAGAAGAAAAATGCAGTTCAAGGTTACAAAGTGCTTTGTGTTTTCTATCATAAATTTTAAACGGGTTAAAACAGTAAGAAAGTGCGTACGTGATTCCAGGAGGTTTGTAGGGATACTCTGGAGGGAACTTGATCTTTCCATAATAATACCCACCTTAGCAAACCAAATTGAATGAATAAATAAATGTCAGTTAGCTTCTTCCAGAGTGTACAATGATCCAGAGAAAATCAACCACAAACATCATGGATAAAACTAGCTAACCTGCAAAAGGCGTTCCTTCACTCCCTTCCAGCACATAATCTGAATGAGCGAAGCAGAAAAATTAAATCGATGTCCGTAAAACCCACTGCATCAGTAATATAACTTAGACAAGAAAATCAAAGTAATTCAATCAAATACTTAACCCAGTGCTGCAACCTCATTTCAATGCAAAAAGACTAGGGTACTTGGATTACAGGTCAAACAGATTACTATCCAGGAAACAAGTCAATTTTATAATGCAACTGCACGAGTATAGGAACAATATGCCATTCCTGATCAATACAATATCCATACTTACGGTTACTTGCAACAGTGAAGAAATCACCAAACCAAATTGAGGATAGACGGCAACTTCCTTCAAAACAATATTTTGGAAGGTATAATTGGATAAAGATTATAAGACAATAGAGATTGAAATTAGTTTTTGTACAATTATACCAGAAGTCTGCTATAGGTGCCATTTCCACATTCAATCACAAATTTACAGTCCACAACTTAGCTAGCATGAAGCATATTGCAAACCAACTACCATCCCCACACATAATTAACCAACAGTCAAGCCATGAATCGTTTCCCAACAGCATTGGACAACATGAAAACACATTTTCCGGCTTTTACATAAGATGTTTTGATGTGAGTGTTACAGAGTCTTATCCAAAGAAAGAAGATGAAAAAAAGATATAATAAACTTACGCCACTCAAGAATGTCATTTGGGGATGGACGAGCAACAACATGAGAAACTGGTTCCTACAAGTTCATAGAATAACTGTTAAAATTAGCGAAAAATAGAATTAAGTTATAATATTACCAACATCTTCTTATTCTAGCATCAATTTTCTAATATTTTCAATTTATTAGTGAATTGAGTGAAAAGATATACAAAAATTTATTTGTCAATGGTTATGTAAGTTTAACAGAATGCTGAATTGTAGACTAATAAACTACTAAGACAGACAATAATTCCCAATCTGTCCACTCTTGATGCAAGTCATACACATGGTACCATAGACATAAAATTTTCCTTGAATCAAAAGAAGAGTTATAAATAAACCACACAGACACATAAATACTAAAAAATTACACTGAAATGAAAGGAAAACTAGATAATATTAATGATTCAAGAACAGCTAAGCATATCCATCACCAATTCATGTAAAAAGCATGAGCAACAATAAAAGAAACTGGATGAAATACAAGGATAAAACAATACCTTACAAAGTGCTCTATATTCTTTCTGAAGGCGCTTAACACACGATTTCTCCGCCATTCCTCTAAAACCTAAAAGTGGTCTGGGCCACAAGAAAATAAAACCCCACCCCCTGTTTTGTTTCAACTTTCAAATTATAATTGTTCACTGACCCAAAAAAGAGAGGAAAGAGTATAATAAGAACAAACAGTTAAATGGAAGACAGCAATACGATAAATTCCACAAACATTTGCCTAAAATCCTCTACCGAAAGATCCATATAAGCAGGCAAATTAGCTGATTAAAAGAAAACTGATCCAATGAATCTATCGACTAATCAAAGACCTAAAACCTCCAAAAATAAATTTACGTACTCGTAACCAAGAATCATGAGAATAACTAGACAAAAGTAACATCCTTTTTTCTTAGATTACTTTAGTTAACAGCTGGTTTAATAATAAAACAAAGATTACCTTAAGGAATTGCCAAAATCATTGCAAAACAATTAACAAATAAATTGCTAAATCTGTTTACACTGATATAGATTGAATTATAAATTTTGATGATCAATTAATTAAATTTAAACTCAACGTCGTCTTATCTAGGAACCACCCTTTTTTAAAAAAAAATGAAAATGGAGATCGGACTTTTATTACTGAAATTCAACGACGATAAGTTCAAAAATAAATGATCCCAAAATCGAGGGGGGGGGGGGGAAGAACTAAACCGAAAATTGAATTTTGAAAAGAGAGAGAAATTACCTGGGGATCGAGGCAGATAAAAGAAGCTGAAACTATAACTAAAAGAAAGACGACAGAGGAGAGGAAAGGAAAGATCTAACAAAGAGCGAAAGCGAGAGAGGAGGATTCTTTTGACACTGGGGATTGGTTTGTTACGCTTTATGTGATAGTACTGTAGCGTACTACTAATGCTGCCGCTGCTCCGTCCTTTCCTTTCCTTTCTCCAGTTATCGTCTCTCCTTCGAGATCGACTGACGGGAGGATTTTGCTTTTGCTGCTTTCTTGAAATGACATTATCAGCCTTCTTCAAACCATTTCATTTTCTAATATATGGAAATAATTAATGGTTAATTTGGTAATATCAGATGCTTGTTTCTTTTTTGAATAACATTTTTTTAGCACGGATGAATAGATTATTCAAATTGGAGTTTGACAACTGTATTTTAAATTGCCAAAAAAAAGAAAAACTAAAGTTCAGAATTAAAAAAAAAGACTAAAAAAAAACCTACTTGAAAATTACAATTAATTGAGTCAAAATTAGCCAAGAATTCAGCAATTGAAATATAACTAATTTTTTTTTATGTTAGACACGATAGTTAAGGTATTTATTAATTTAGATGTAATCTGAATTCGAATCGCATTAATTACGTTGTTATTAGAATTCTACCCTCTTCTTATAATTCACCAAAAAATATTAATACGATTTTTAATTATTTTATAGGATTTAATTAATTTTTAATTATTTAAGTTTAAAAATTGCAAAATATTATAACAAATTTAGAAATTTATAAAAACTATAAGAAAATAAAGGATAAATTATATTCTCTCGTCGACCTTACATGATAGATAAAAAAGTAACTTGATCACGAGTCATTTGTCCAGAATGAATGATTTAATTACTATATGTTATAATTAGTTTTTTTCATAAAAGAAAATGTGATTGTTATAATGAGATAAAATAGATTATATTGAAAAAACGAATTTTATCCCAAAGAGATCAAAGATATCCTATGAGGGTAATGTTGGATCAACGGTACGTTCCGTGACGTAGCGAAAAAATTATTACGGTAATCATCAATCACGGATCCATGTACGAGGAACAAATCGGGTTGAAATAGAGTTGAAAATATATCTTATTTACTGAAAAAGTTGAAATGATGCTACTGATTTGATGTCGATTCCAAGCCAGAACGAAAACGTCTCAGCCTTTACGTAGTCCACCCAATCAAAAACGAACAATCACTTTCTCTTGAAAGAGAATTAAAGACGGTTGTTAGACCTTTATTTTATTTAGTTAATAACCTTAATACACTAAAGGATTATCATCCTTTTATCCTATTTGATATCACATATTTTAAAAAAAATTAAGATTATTTCCTTATTAATAATAAAGTAGACAAATGAAAAGTTAGAAAAAGGAATTATATTAATTTTTATGTCTTTTATATTTTTACTGAAATTAATTAATATAATTGTTTATATTAATAAATTCAGTAAATTATATATAGCTAATATTTTGTATGAATGAAATTAATATATTAATTATATTCTTTTCAAAAGAATATTAAATTTTATGTCTTTTATATTTTGACCAAAATTAATTAATATAATTGTTTATATTAATAAATTCGGTAAAATATATACAATTAATATTTTATATGAATCAATTCATATATTAATTATATTTTTTTCAAAAGAATATTAATTTTCATATCTTTTATATTTTGACTGAAATTAATTAATATAATTTTTTATAGTAATAAATTTGGTAAAATATATAAAATTAATATTTTGTATGAATCAAATTCATATATTAATTATATCTATGTTCTCTAATTGTATACAATAAGTTTGTACATATAATGTGTTTAATATTAACTATCAAATTAAATTAATTCAACAATTAATTTAATTCATGTGACAACTAAATTCAATACCAAATGTATTTGGATTATGTTTGTTTCAACTATACGGTGTGACCCTGTAGGCTCTTGTAACATTGATAGTAATATTAGAATGTTTCTAACATTACAAGCAATGAGTGACATCTAGCAATGCATTATTGTCACCCAAGTTAGAAGAAGTCGTGATTCGACATAACCTTTTTGTGATAATCTTTTCATGTATTATATAATTTTATCTTTAATATCTAGATTGGACACGAATAATGGAATAGTCACACTTGTATAGTCCAATACCATATTTCTTGATTTTCTGATTAGATTACAATAAACAAATAAGTTTAAAATCCCATATCAACTTATTCGAGCATTGTCATGCATTTTTAGTCCCACTCCATTAAGATGCCTAAGATATTGATCCTATTATGTAGAAGGGATAAATCCTATCCTGATCAACTATATCCCACTACATGAATTGTGGTATATCTAACATTAGTCTTTATACTACACCCTGTTACGGTAGACGTTTTGAATGTATCAAAATATACGACTCACGCTGTTGGGATAATGATGATCTCAAGTCTAAGGATCATATACATAATTATCACTATGTGTAATATTGTGACTATTACATAATAATCCAAGAAACATACTCATAGTGGGTCAGTCCAATATGTTGTTCTCTAACACATACTCATGTATTGATTTTGACATCTCTATGTCAATGACAACTCTTTGTCATCAATCAACTACACATTAGTTTCAATGCATTATTATTGTCCAAGCTCACAAAATAATACTTGACTAAGGATTTTTTTAAGAATAATCATATTTTCTTAGGACTTTATTACAATTCATTTTATTTTTATATATAGAAAAAGAAATTGAAATAATAATGACAATGCATTATATTAATAAACAAGATAAAATGAATATGTGATTACAATCATCTCATGATTGACCTTCGGGCATACTCTAATAAGTAACACATATATGACAAGATCATTAGACAAGTAGTTGATAAATAGCTTTCGTAATGGTATATAATGTGGAGAGTTCAATCATGGTACTTTATTGGAATGACTCTATGACTAAATAATGTTATAATCAATAGACAATGAGTCGGAACTTAATTACAAACTATTTGAACTCTAATTATATCTATGTTCAATCAGTCCCTCTGCTAGCTCGATATAACCTTGATGGTTTGCATTTGAATCGGTGAGATGAATTGTAACATCCTTCACCGTCCCAACATATAATATGAATGGGAAATGTTATCGAAAACTTTCTTAGCTTGTATGAAAATTTTCTTTTAATAAAACATCATTAGCAATGTTATTAAAAGTATTTAAAACAATATTTAATAACCTTTTATATATATATATATATATATATTAAATCATTTTGAATCATTTCCTACCTGTTTGGACACACTTAATACATAAAACAAACTTTAAAACACTTGAATGGTTCAAAATACACCTTTTCAAATTGATTCAAGGAAAAAGGTTAAATCCAAATTCAAAATCCACCCTTAGTTTTCACTCTTCATACAAACACTTTTTGAGGTTTTAAAAGTAATTTTAGACCATTTCAAAAGTCTCATTACGATATGAGAACATTTGAACATCATTTGGGATCATTTCAGAGCTTAAAAACACAAGTTTGTAGAAGCAACGTAGTTGGTCCTATGCAACTATTCCATGTTGTGGAACAACTACCTAGAATTGTAGCAATTTTAAATTTGTTTGACTTATTGTGATACCATAGAGGCCAAGTTCTGATATTGAGGCCCTTGAATTCGAAAATTAGTCCAAAAGCACTATAAAATATCCTCAAACATTTTTATAACATTTAATTGAGTTCCATGTTGGATCTAGTGTCCTAAGTGCAGTATATTTGTCATTGTACACTTGTATTTTCAAACAAATTGATTTAATAAAATATTTATTGTTTTCAGTAATATTATTTGCATATGGTTCTTAATGTTTTTGTATGGAAAGTAAAATGGAAGCAAATATTGGCTTGCTAGTTATCTATTGTTTAACTAATACTAACTAGTATTATGTGATCGGATCGTAATACGGAAAGACAACTTGTATTAACAGATAAACCTAAACATATCTTTAGTCTAATTGGGAACGAACAAACTGATTGAAAGATTAATATGTCGTCTATCAAATCCAATTGGGAGATATTTTGTCTTGAGCATTGGAGCGAACAATCCCCAAAAATAGAGACATAAATGTGATTGATTGGACTAACAATATATCGGACAAGACCCAAGTAGAATATATTCGTTTATGAATTTAGTCACTTGTGACATTCATAGTGTAGCATACCTTAATTCTAAGTGGATGATGGACTATGTATACGTGACTCATATACTTTTATGTGAGTAAAAGCTTAACTTCAAATAGATAAGGGATCGAAAGCTGATGCATTGGGTGTATGACTTCTGTAATATGCACCATAATTCACAATAGTGAAATTCATAGCCCAACTAATAGGTAAATAATATCATCTCATCTGCATTACATGATAGATGAAAAGTAAATGTGGTCACTAGTTGTTTGTCTTTATGATAAATGACTGGATTACTATTTTATAGTAATTGACTTTTCATGAAAGGAGATGTAATGGTTACCATGAGATAAAATAGAATTATATTGGGAGAACAGATTTATCCCAAAGAGATTAATAATATCCTATGAGAGTAACACACTTATGACAATGTCATTGGATTAGCATTTATTGAATAACTTTCGTAATGCTATGTAATTAGGGAGAACTCAGTCATGATACTACAGTAAATTGACTTTGTGACTAAATGAGTTTATAATTAATAAGTGAAAAGTTGAAACTTAATTATAAATTATTTGAGCCCTAATTATATATGTCTAATTAGTCTTTTCGCTAGCTCGTTGAAACTAGAAATGAATTTCATGTAAAATCAAATTAATAGAAATGGATGGAAATGATAAAGTTAGAGAAATTGGTCACATTCAAAAATGAATGTGCTTTCTCACTAAGTACGAAAAATACTTGAGAATTAATTTAATTTTTTTGAATTATTATTTAATTAAATAATTGAAGTTCAAAAATAGAATTAAATTAATTAGTTATTGTGAGCCCGTTGAATATGGAAATTAAACATATATCTTCATATATTCTTCTACAGTAAAGTAGTTATAACTTTAACGGAATTAAAATTGGATTGAGAAATTTATTAAATTAAGAAATTAATTTAGTTAATCTGATTAATTAAATTAATTAATTGATTAATATTTATTTTGAGAAATAGAAAACAAATATTAGGTTAGATTAAATTATAAAATGATGGGTCGAAAGATTAAGAAGTACGTATAATTAGACCCAATGCATGAGAGACTCAATCCTAATCAAATCATAAGTGAGGAGTGATAATCCTAGTAATATTTACTAAAAGAAAATGTTAAAATAACATTAAATAATTAATAAAAGATAGAATGATGTATCATCTCTGTTTCATTTAGATCAAACTCCAAATTATATAATATAAAAAAATTAATGCTCTATTCTTTTAATCTCTCGAGGTTGGTATGTAATTCAACTGTGATAAACACGGCAGAGCAGTAGTTTAATCTTTTCTGGCAGGGTAAGTTTATTGTAAAATAGAGCTGTACATTAGAAGTTGGTGGGGGTCATACCACCGTAAAACTACTGATAGAAGGGTTTCTGGCAGGGTAAGTTTATTGTAAAATAGAGCTGTACATTAGAAGTTGGTGGGGGTCATACCACCATAAAACTACTGATAGAAGGGTTAGTTTAGCATTACTTTTGAAAAGTGTTTTTAAAAAATGTGATGAAAAAGTTCTTTTGAGAAATACTTTTAAAAAGTTTGGTTAAAGATTTGGTTGTTTAGCATTGGTATCAAAAAGTGCTTTTGAAAAATGAAATGTCTATTTTAAACATGTTATTATAAAGTAATAATTATACATTTAAATAATGTTCAAATTAATTAATATTATGATATTTTAGCAAGAATATAAAAATAATTTATTATAATTTATTGTTAATATTTTAATATATGAAATATTAATTTTAAATATTTCTAAGTAATTAATATTAATTATTTGTAAAATTTAATTGGATATGTAAACTATATTTTAAATATTAAAATACAACCATTACAAATTTTAATATATAATATTATACAACCATTACAAATTTTCTTTCTTCTTCTTCTTCACTGCACAATTTTCCAATAAATCAGATTAATGCATAGAAATGTGCATGACCTTTATAAACAGATAAGAATTTCATAGCAAAATATGTTATAGTAAAGTTTTCAATTGTAAGTATTTGAAGGGATCATATTAAATTAGAAAAGCAAAAAAATATTGGAATGAGAAATTAGCAAAGGATTGTACCAAGATTATGCAAGACGAGTCCTCCGTGGTCTCTGGAACGATTTCATATGTTTCAGTTTTATGATGTCCGGTTTTTTTGCTACGAAGGTAAGCAGGTTTTACACAGTCCCAAATCTATTTATTACAGTTTTTTCATCAAAGAAGGGGGGAAAGAAAGCACAAGATAAAAAAAAACAAACAAAATCTTAGAGAAAGGAAAAGAATTTTGATGTGGACACTTAACGAAGAAGGAGATGATGGGTGCACAGTTCCAAAGAGATGTTGCCGAAAGAGTTTATAAAAAACCAACTTAAAAATAGAAAAAGGGAAGAAAATGGAAGGGGAGAAGGAAAGAAATAAAACAGAGCAGAAAACTTATGGAAGAAAAAAGGAGGAGCAAATGATGTATCATATCTAATATTGAGGTTAAAAATGTAATTTACCTTGTTAAAAATCTATTTGAAACTTCAATGCTGATATTTTCAATTTTTCTAATGAATTGAAAAATCCATTTTAAAAATTAAAAAAAGCACCCAAATGATATTTATTTAATTATGCTTAAAATCAAAAAGACTTATTTAATAGATGCTAAACACAGCAGAAATCGGATATTGGCTTTAATAATTTGATTATTAATAATAACCTGCAAGAATATTTCCAAAAAATAGTAATAACTTGTTACGATGAAACAATAAATCATAAATAAACAAAAACCCAAAGCAGCTTCCCCAATCCATTCCTCTCCTCTCAAACCCTATAGAACCTCCCTCCCCTAACAGGCAAAGTGGGATTCATGAAATTAGATGGATTCAATCAATTCATTCAAGGGGTATGGTAAAGTTGACGAAGTGGAAGAACTAGCTTTCAAGCGAAAGAAACGAAGGCGTCTCATCACCCTTATCATCCTCATTCTCCTCCTTTTAACACTCATCACCGCCGTTGTCGTTGGGATTTTTTTACACAAGCGAAGCTCCTCCTCCCCCAACACTCTTCCCCCGCCTGAGTTGACTCCAGCCGCTTCACTCAAAGCTGTTTGTAGTGTGACTCAGTACCCGGCTTCCTGCTTCTCCAGCATTTCTTCCATTGCTTCCTCGAATACAACCGACCCAGAACTCCTCTTCAAGCTGTCTTTGAAAGTAGCAATTGATGAGCTCTCCAGGTTGTCTCACTATCCCACCAAGCTCAAAGCTGAAACTAGTGATATCCAACTGAAATCCGCTTTACAAGTATGTGAAACTATGTTCGACGACGCCTTGGATCGATTGAATGATTCAGTAACTTCCCTTGAAGTTGGAGAAGGAGAGAAGTGGTTGTCAGATTCCAAGACTGCTGACTTGAAGACTTGGCTAAGTACTGCCATAACTGACCAGGAAACATGTTTAGACTCCCTTGAGGAGTTAAACACCACAAAGCACTTCAACGCCACAGTTGTTGAAGAAATGAAAGCTGCCATGCAAAACTCAACTGAATATACCAGCAACAGTTTGGCTATAGTTGCTAGAATCTTGGGTTTATTGACTGATTTAAATATTCCTATTCATAGGAGGTTACTTGGGTTTGAGGAAGCAGGTTCGGAGTTCCCGGCTTGGGTTAGTCCCACTGAAAGGAGACTATTGCAGGAATCCAAGCCTACCCCCAATGTTATTGTGGCTCAAGATGGTTCCGGGAATGTCTTGACCATTAATGATGCGGTGAAATTGGTAGGAAAAAAGAATGAATCAAGGTTCGTTATATATGTGAAGGAAGGCAAGTATGTTGAGAATGTGATTCTTGATAAACACATGTGGAATGTGATGATTTACGGTGATGGCAAAACAAAGACATTAATTTCCGGCAGCCTCAACTTTGTTGATGGAACTCCCACATTTGCTACAGCTACTTTCGGTAAGTCATACTCAATATTCATTTACTTTTATCAGTTCTAGATTTGTAATTTCAATGGAGCCTCACGACAGTTTCTAGATTGCCCCATTTATGAGCCTCTGTCTACATTGTGATTTACTGTTATCTTTGTATCTTGTCCCAGTCATCCCAAACATTTTAGAAGGCCTGCAATTGAGGTACTACCATACTACCTGAGTTAGAATTACTAATTCACTAGCTCTTGGTATTGTCCTTCAATGCTCCCCTGAAGCTTCATTTATTAGAAGGTGATCTGAACTGATTATTGTCTGATGTCAATGGGGATTGCTCAATTTTAATAGTTTTATTATTGCAAGCTTGTCTAGAAATTTTAGTAAAATGATCTTGAAGCATGGAAAAGGTAATTTCTAAATGTGTTGAAAAGTATTATGTTGTTTAAAATGGGTTTTAGCATTGATGCGGATGTGGAAAACATGTTTCTGAGAGCTTGATGTCATTTTTCCAGGAGTTTTCTATAAAGAAAAGAACAAAAAATTCTTGGCGATGCTAGTTTTGATGAAACATTCCTTGAAAACCAATTTAAAACCTAGTTTTCCTTTCTCATTTTCAAGTTTAAAAGTTTGAACTTGACTTTGAAATGGACAGAGCTTAAACAAGCAGTTGAATAAAAGGGCCTAAAGACAGTGAATAAATTCACTTTCTGCAATGCAGCATGTTTGCCGGTTTTGTGCGATGTTGTTTAGGCTTGCACACAATTTCTCCTCAGTTTCTGTAAAATGGCACTTCCGGGAGAAAATGTTGCACATTGGATCATGTGCATTTGTAGTTGAAGTTTGCCTACTCTATAGGAAAGTGTCTTAAAATAGAATAAGTTGAAGACTTAACTTTCTACTTGCTTGTAATTAAATTTAGGAATACTACCTCAAAAGTTTCATGCACTTGTATTTTGTCAATTACTGATGATTCTTGTATGAATCACCAGCTGTGGCAGGGAAAGGATTCATTTCAAAGGGCATAGGGTTCATTAACACAGCTGGTGCAGCAAAGCACCAAGCAGTGGCTATGCGGTCTGGTTCTGATCGCTCTGTATTCTACCGCTGTGCATTTGATGCCTACCAGGACACTCTCTATGCCCATTCCAATCGTCAGTTTTACCGGGAATGTGACATTTTGGGCACAATTGACTTCATTTTTGGGAATGCAGCAGTTGTTTTCCAAAGTTGCAACATCCTGCCAAGGCAACCTTTGGCTAACCAGTTCAATACCATCACAGCTCAAGGCAAAAAAGACCCTAACCAAAACACTGGCATTTGTATCCAGAAATGCTCAATAAGTGCATTTGGCAACCTTACTGCTAAAACCTACCTTGGCAGGCCCTGGAAAGAATTCTCCACTACTGTTATCATGCAGTCAAAGATTGGGGCGTTCTTGGATCCAGTGGGCTGGAAAGGATGGGTTGCCAATGTTGACCCACCTATCTCAATCTTCTATGCAGAATATCAGAACAGTGGACCTGGATCAAACGTGGATAATAGGGTGAAATGGGCTGGTTACAGGTCCACTCTCTCAGACGTTGATGCTGGGAAGTTCACGGTGGAAACGTTTATACAAGGCCATGATTGGCTTCCTAATGCCACTGTCTCCTATGAACCTGCTTTATAATCCGATAGCTGACCCCAAGGTAGGGTTGAGATATGTTCAAAGCTCAAAACTGATATAATGGTTTGTTTGTTTTTTGACATTAAAATTTGTTTGTAGAACCATATAAATGTACTATATATAACTCAAATGTATTTAAGCTCAATGGTGACCGCTGCAGATATTTCATTTATTCCATATCAAAGCTACAATGTCGGATAACATCTGAGTATATAATATTTCGACGCCATAGTATAAATTCTAAAGAATGAATCAAGCAGAAGGTATGGAAGTGTCCTAAAGAAAGTTTATACGCTGTATTCTACTGCATTTGTATAACTCGGCTTTCTTTTTGACAGAAAAGTCAATTATGACTAATATAATTTCATTTATTTATATCAAAGCTAAGATGTTAGACATGTGCAGAGTCAAATGCTTTACTGAAAGGTTCCTTGTCTATGGACTATGGTGAGAAGGATGTATCCTTAGTATCTTTGTAGTCCGTTGTCAGATAAAACTGTTTTTTTTTTTCCTCATATGTTCTCTTGATACAAGATACGACAAGGGAAGAGAATTGGGCAGAGCAAGGAGGAGGTCAAGGTAGGGTAATGGAAGCCAATTCACCTGTGAAGGTCGAGAGTCAAAACGAGGACAGGCTAATCTGGAAGACAAGTGCTCAGAGTAATTTTATGGTGCCAAAGGTCGATCCCCTGTTCATTGTTTTCTAGGGTCTTTATAGGAGAAATCTCTTTGAATGTTGTGCTGGATATATATTTAACCTTGTTAAATACGTAATGGATAATCATTGGCACATATCATGAGAGAATATCAATATGAGGATGTTAAGTCTAAATAGACTTTTTATTATCTTGGAAGTATGTTCACATTAGGACATCATTCATCCTTAAGCCCGAGTGGATGGCTCCCTCTGAGGTAGGACGGGTGGTAATGCTCAAAAGTCAATACTAGGTCAACTATATCTCTTGGTTGGAATCTCTCTATGTAGAATTTTGCCATTAAAAATCAAAGTTGAGTTTGGCTGAAACAAATATTTTTAAAATTGTGGTGTTGAGGAGGTCTGGTATTTGAATCTCAAAACGCGACCTCCTTTATCAAATTGATTCAAAGAGGCATGCCATAAAATAAAATGTGACAGGACCTGATGGATTTTGAGGTTCTCATGGAAGCTTCGTGCACTTGTCTCTAGGGTAGTTTGATTTGGGATAATGGAATAAAATATATGTATAAGCTCATCAATGGTTAAATTATGTCATGCATACTTGCCTCGTTCTGGCGTGTGAAATTAGTTGCAAATGAAATGGAAGTTGGAGATGAACCCTACGAAATTGAAAGCTCCCGACATATAGTGGAAGGGTGAAGTGGAGAGAGAGATTGAGAAGAAGGGCTTAGATTGAAGGAGAGTAGATGGAAGGATCCAGTTGAACAAATTGAAAAAAAGATTGAAGAATTGCACGATGGAGTTAAAATTTCAAGAAAAAACAGGGGTGAGATTGATGAAAGTTCATGATTGAAACAATTGATGAAATTCAAGCTAAATGAAACCTCAATTGAAAGATTAATAACAAAAGGGTCAAATTGAAAGGTTCAAGAAGTTTGAATTGAATTGAAGCATATCAAAAATTTATATAATTTTCTTCTATTATCAAATTAATCATTTCATTCCATTACGCTCAACAAGAAACTTTTTGAAGTATGGAAAATTAAATAGGTATTGTTCACAAAACAATTTAATGGTAATAATAACTATTCTTTTCAATTCAAGGTATTTTCAACATTGATGCTTATATATATCTTATAAGATTAATTAATTTATTTTATAATAATTAATTATTAGATTTTGTTTAAAAACCCAACAAGTAACTTCAATAAAAAAGATGTTGTTCATTCTAAAGGTCCCAAGTTCGAGCGCTTATGTGTGCAAGATGTGTGTACATTGTCAAAAAATTAAAAAAATATGAACAAATACTACCATAAATCACACCAACATATTTAAAAAAAAATATTTGTTTAACTTTGATAATAATTTTATTTTAAATTAATAAATTGATTTTGTTTTTTTGGAAGATGATCAAGCTAAAATAACTTGAATGTAAAATAACAAATGACATGAACTACAATAACTCTTAAAAGTCAGACGCAAATGATTAAACCCAAAATGATAACTTCAAATCGAAATTAACGTATTTAGTTTAACCCGATCCGAAACCTAGTTTCATTGACGCCCTACCATCAAGATATAATTTTTCTTTTTTGTTCAAAACCATCAAAGATATGATTTTGAGGTTTCCATATCATTCTCACAATATTGGTTCCTAGTTTAAATTTGACTAGACTTTAGATAATTAGAAAATGTAGTAGTCTATACTAATCCTTCTTGTTATTTCACAAATGAGAGCAATGAGGAATGAAAGAGGCAACCCACATGCAAACTAAATCCAAAATCAAAGGTTCCTTTTTCCTGATGAGTTGTAACTAAAATATCAGAGTGAAGAGGTACTGTAATTTTGCACGACACCAAATAATAAGGTTTCACAGTTTGAATCCCCTTAATTCATGCTGCATGGGATGATAGTTTATGACAAAGCATTTCTCTCATAGCCGACTGATGACTGCTTCCACCTCTGAAGGGGTGTACAGATGGTATGTCGGTGCTACTTTGGCAATATCAACATTGTTGGGAGTCACCTGTAACATTTCATTGTTCTTTGTTAGTAAAAATAAACATCTACATACTGTTCAGTTCAGCTCAATCTCAAATTTTCAAAGATCTGATGTAAAACTTCACCTTTTCTTCCATTACTTGCTTTAAAATGGACAGAGCAATTGTTTCGGCTTCTTGAAGAGTTAGGTCCTACATAGGAAGAAAAAATATCCATTTTTAATGTTAATCAGCACGACGTAACTCATGCATATCCGAAATAGTCAACACAATGGAACTTATTATTGTGACATGGCAAGTTAATTTTAGTTATTTAGACATTGCTGACATCATAAAACTTAATAAGTTGACTTCTAAATCAATCAAGTTTCCAAGTTAAACGCTCCCAAGGACAAAAAACAACAAAGAAACACAAGTGGAGATACCTTGTTGTATTGCTCTTGCAAAGAGCTATCTGCACCTTCAGAACCAGAGCCTATCGCTTTTGCATTGCATTGCCAAAATGTGCCAGATGGATCAGTATAGTATCTATAAAAGAGAAAATGGAACTTAGAATGGACTTAATTCAAAGTTAGTTCAGTGAATGCAGTCTCTCATGTGCAATAATGCAACCCTGGATTAATAGGTTGGGGCATGGAATCCATATCATGTGCATGATGCGTTGTTACGTTCTAACTTCTTAAAATTTTACAATCTAAAACTAACAAGGAGTAATAAGCATGTAGCTTTATATCTGTAATAAAGTATTAGTTGCAAATGAATATATTTGGAAACCAGCTTACCAGACCACAGGACTGTTTTTAATTAAAGTGCCAGTAATTGTTAATAGATAGCATTCTTCATGGCAGTTCTATGTCTAAGTATTAACCAATCACAATAGAGATAATATTATCCTAAAAGTGCAAGTGATACAAATTCATTATTCTTTCACATTTGTTGAAAGGGAATTTTTGTTCCAAGAGAAAGCCAATGCAATAAGAATCATTCGATACTTACAAGCTAGGCCCGTTCTCATCATGACCAGCAATGAGAAGTGATACACCAAACGGTCGGGACTGCACGGAAAAGCATGACTATATGTGAATAAACACTTCAAAAGTATTGCCATGGGTAGAATTCTATATCAAATGGCAAAAGAAACTACAACCTGTTTGGTTTGACAGAATAACCATTCCATTACGAGTCTATACGGCACACAACAATGACAGCCATTTGGTTCACAGAATTCAAGCCTCATTTCCCAGTCTCAGAATAGCCATTTGGCACCCCCCCCCCTTTCTTTTTTAAATGGCTATTCCCAGAAGTCTTGGAATAGTTTCTTGCTCCTATTTTACCCCAGCCAAAAACCAAAAAAAAAAAAAAAAAGAGCAAGAAAAATACTACCCAAAAATTTCATTCACACATCCCTAGAAGGGAAACCAACACAAATATGACCAAAAACAAGAAGCGAGGAAAAAGAAATTATCCCTTAAGAGTTTCAAGCTGGGTACGTATAAGAAGTATAGAGACTTGAAATTTATGGAGAAGGAAAAGGTAAGCAACACATCAGAAACCTAGACCTTTGAGGTGGCTAGAGACAAAGAAAAAGGTTGAAAGGAAACTAGCAAATATTTCAGTATATCTATGCTTTTGATTTGATTTTTACAAATATATAATTAGAAAATGGGAAGATAACCAGCATGACAGCCAGCAGAGTGCAATAATGGCCCTGACCGAATACTGGGCTTTTGGCTAGGGTCTGGGCTTTTCCTAAACAATGAGAGATACTAGAGAAAGGGTAGAGCAGATAGGGAAATGAAAGGAGAGAGAAAACAAATATCTATAGGGAGAGAAAAATACTTTTTATATTTTAAAACATATATTTTTAATATATTACTAAATATAAATTATTGAATTATTATATTATATATTTTAAATGTGATACATCAAGATTTTATCTAAAAGCATATTAACATATAAAGTGTGTTTTATATTTAATATAAAAAACATAATTTTATGACATTATTTTAATGAAATAATTTTATTTTTTAAAATAAAACATTCTTATTTATATTAAGGACAAAAAAATCTTTTTTTAAGCTATTTTTTGCTTATTCCATAACATCATTTTGACCAACCAAATTAAGTAATAGTATTCCTCATTCTATTTAATCAACCAAACCAAGTAATACATATTCCGACTCTATTCTATTACCACCACATAGCAATTTTATTCCTGCCTCTATTCTATTCCGATGAATCAAACACTATGTTAATGCACAACTACACAGTCATACTTGGTGTGCACCCCCTTTATTGCTTATCAAGATGAGTAAAAAGCATCACAGACAAAGAAATTAAAGTAGCTACAACTAGACAGAAAAGGTATTAAGGTGTACCATCGATTCTTCATCTCCTTCACCAAATCGAAGGGCCAGATCACAAAGGGCTTGTGTTGTGGATTCTACTGTCATTGGTTCACCATATGAGAATCTGTGGTTCTGTGTGAATGTAACAGATATCAACATAAAAGTCACATGACTTCATATCAAAGTGTAATGGCACTAGTAAGTACCATACCTGAGTCTCAACTCGTGCATGTTCAACAAGTGTACGGGCATCAGCAATCAACCCACTCATAGCACATCCTATATGCTCATCAATTTCCATAATCTTCTCAACGCTGCTGGGTTCCTGAAAGAGGATCCAGTACCTATTAGGCCTGAAAGAAATGGCAACCATCTACATTCTGTAGAATCTAATATATATGTGACACATTCCATGTGCTAGATTTGTGGTAGCTTCTTACAACGGTGCAGCTTCAAGTGCACAAGCATTTAATCAAAGTAAACAAGTGACAGGAAAAGTAACTCTAGGGGGCATGGTAGTATACTGAGGAAAAAAGAAAGGAGGCGGAAGCTAGTTGAATATAATACTGGACATGGCCTAGACATTAAATCACATGGAGCTGTTAGCACAATATGGGGGCCAACAATAAAGTGGGAATGCAGGAGGAATAAGCAACTGACAACTACTCTGATGGCAGACGCTGATCTTCAATTCTAGAGTCATGAAAATCAACCAACATTCACATGTATGTAACTGAAGAGTGAAGACTTAGTTATTTGTTAAAAGAGACTCCTCAAGACCCTCGAAGTTCACATCTTAAAAAAAAAAAAAAGGCATCCTCTAATGCCACAGTTAAGCAAACAAGACATATTAAAGCAAAGCAAAAAGCCTTTTTAGTTTTTCCTCGATTACAAACAAGTAAATCTAAGTATACAAGTATAACATTAAAATGAAATAAGAGTGCAGTGCATACCAACAGTGGTGAAGTAATACGCTTCTCAACAGCCAGAACGACACCTTCTTTTGTCTTCAACCCAATGGCAGTTGAACCCAGCTGCAGTTCAATCCCCCCAAAAAAGAAGCCATTTACATTAAAATACACCCAAAAGAACTAAAAATGCTAATCTGAGAAAAAAACATTTCCCTAGAGAAAGTTCTTAGGTTTGGTGATTTTCGAAGGCAACAAACAGAAAAAGGTTTTAACCTTGATGGCCTCAATAGCATATTCCACCTGGAACAATCTCCCTTCCGGAGAAAATGTGTTCACTCCACGGTCATACTCAGTCCTACAAGGCCAACAATCAAACATTTAAAAGGAAAAAAAAAAAGAAATTATTAAAGTTTAGCAGTAATAAATATGCTTTGATTTGGTACCTGGTGAGAAACATGTTTGGATCGATTTGATGTTATTAGATCTACCAAAACCTAAAAAAAAAAAAGAGGAAAAAAAGTTTATTTCTGGAAAGTAACTTAACTCGACAAAAAATTGAGAGAGATGGTTTACTTGTGAAAGAGGGAGAGATTCAGCAACGAGAAAGCTTAGCGATGTTGGTATTTTTCGTAGAAAAAAAAATACCTTCGGTTCTAGTCTTCTTTTGCTCTTGCAAAGCAAAACAAGGCAAGCTATTAAAACGCCGCCGCATCACGCCGCCACATAATGAATATCGACGCTTTACTGGGCTGGGCTTCTCAAATTACTATTAAAAAATATTTTGAGATATAAATAATCATTTTCAATATTATATTATAAAGTAAAAAAATAAATTTAAATGAAGTTAAAATTTGTTAAAATTATAAATTTAAATGATGTTGAATTAAACCATAAAATATAGAGAAAATGTTATATCTTAGTATCGAATTGGTAAATCTTAAAAGGTATCCATTTATAAGAGTGAATTGAAAAATTTTTAGTTGAAGTATATTAAGTTAATAGAGGTAAGTATATTGGGTTGAACCATTATAAATTGGTTGTACAAATTTTTTTTTTTTACTTTTTTTATTTTAAAAAAGTTTTTAAAATCTCAATTCACTCTTTTTGGTATAAGCCTAATAAATGATGATGATGATGTGATGAAATTATGAATTTGTCGTGATTCTATGCATTGTTGCTCGTTTAAGTTGGTGATTTTAATGCATGTTTATGCTTAACAGTCATGCGCATGTTTAGAATTAGGGAAAATGAGAGATCTTATCCTAATTGACCATATCAAGTCAACTCACACTGCATGAGGAGTTTTGCATGAGGAGTTGAGAAACTCAATGTATACTAGGCTTACAAGTGAGAGCTGCAACTATAACATTTTTAACTCGACCTGTCAATCGACATTAAAAAAAAAAATATAGTAACAAGAGGATTGTAATTTTGATAAATATTGAGTAATTATACTGAAAGTTTTCAATATAGTTTCATATTCTTTTACATGGAAAAAAATAAGTCATTAGATTTGATGCAAAGAAACTTGCAATTTCAGCAAAGGGAATTAAGAAACTGATAATATGTACCGACCAACAAATAGTATGGAAAATAGGATGCAGAATCAACAACAAAATTGACTCAGGCTCTCACACCAGCAGCAACAAGTTGAAGATAAGCAACATGGGACCTACTTACCTGTCTAAACTTCTGGTTGTAAAACCATGACAAGACATTTACCACCCAACAATCAAAATATAATATTCATTTTGATGTTATAATAAAAATTCACTTTGCAATACTTTATAACTAATGCTTTGTCATATTCCTTAGTGTTAACATAAACTCAGTCATGTCTGCTCTCCCTTTCATTCCCCTCTTTCCGGGTAGCATGAGATCAATGTCTGTAACATTCTCTGTTCCTTTTCATGTTCCAGTTAGAACATCAAATCCAGTTATCAAACATGCCAACGACATCTTTATGCTTAAACACAATCATGATCCTGGAAAGAGAGCTTCCACATTTCAGATGAGATCATTCTCCAACAACAAGGTCAATATCTTGTATTCCATGTTCCTTGTTCTTCTAGATTACTTCCATCATGAATGTTTGATGTCTGCTTCATCTTCTAACAGGTTTTCGAGGATCAGTCCCAGGGTGTAATCTGCTATAGAGATGAAAATGGAGAAATAGTTTGTGAAGGGTACGACGAAGGCCCTCGTTTTCCTCGACAGATTCTGGGGAACTCCTATCATCTGAGGTAAGAACTCAGTCTCAGGTTCCTTGTTAAGCCCATTCGAATTACTGTGAACTCTGTACTCCAAGTTGAAGCTTTTTGGCAATGTTCTGAAACCAGAGATGCTGAGATCCTTGATCTTCTCCAACATAGATGGCTTCAAATTGTTAATGGTGGCGGATTCGGTAATGCTAATAAAGGTGTTATCATCGTGAAAGATGACCCCTAGTGGAACGAATTTAATAGGTTCACTAGTAGAAAGCTTTGCCTCTTACTAGATTCCACAGATTTCATTAAATAATTGTTTCTACAAGAAAGACACTTCAAGTATTAGAGATTGTATATAGATAGCTACCAGATCTCTTTCTCTTGTAATCACTTTGTTTTTGCATATTGATGATCAAAGCTAATAACCCCTTTGGATTTGTTGTTATTTTCCAATTGATAACATATTATGAGATACTATCATTTGATATGTGTTTAGCAGTTGCAAACCAAATCGCAAAAAGTGAATGCTAGGAACACTAAATGGCAAATCAATTCTGAATTAACGATGAACACACAAATAATGAACATAGGAAAGACTTTGGAAAGTCTTCTATTTCAATGTGATACATGAAAAAAAAATTGGCGGACAAAAATACACTACATGATAGAATGCTAATTAAATCATAAAATATTTTGTACAAAAATTTCCTGCAGAGATCAAGAACTATCAGATCTTTGACAGAAATTCCAATGGCTTTAGACAGCCTTGTTTGGCATCGACTAACAAAAACATATTTATGGATCTCTTTTGGTGTAAAAGAAAAATTGCCCTTCAAAAAGACTTCAAAATATGGAAAGAATCATATGAACTAGGGGAAAAAGAATGGTAGAGTTTAACTCCCAAATTATAAATTTGAATGTTGAATGAGAATCACTTAGCCGAGGTCCCATGTTGGCCAGTCTCTTTACCTGTATCCGACTGAGATTTGCTTGGAACGGAAGGAGGAGACCACTGATCCGGGATCATTAGAAAATAAGTTGACATTGCTTTCCTGAACCTTTTCTTGTATTGTTCAGGTGAAATTACTGTGGGTGATGCATTCTTTGGCCCACCAAGGATGCCTGAAGCCTTTACCCAAGTTTCAAGATGCTTGTCCCAGGTATACTGCCTCAAGAAATCAATGATTCCCAGAACTAACTCATGCTTCTCCTCATCCACTCCAACCAGTAATGAGTAATCCATCACGTCGTTTGCCTGCAGGGAGGGAAATAACAAAAGAAATGAGCAAAATTGGATGATGTGTGCTCTAGTTAACATAAGTTTGCAAATGCATGTCATGTAAACTCCAAGCAACGATTTAAAACTTACTGCAAGGAAAGCAGTGTCATTCCAGACTGCTCTTTCCAACAAACGCTTCGCTTTATTACCCACAAAAATCGGGGAGGTCGGCATTTGTTCGAGCAAGTTCTGATCTAGCAGAACCTTGTTGCTTCCACTAGAATCAGGATTATAACGAGATCTATTAGATCCTTTGAGATCATATAGCCGTGTGACCCTTCTCCTAAACAGAAGATTCTCCATAACCAAAACATCCATCCTTGATTCTTTCCCACCTTTAGGTTGCTTTGTGGTAACCTTCCAAGAAAGAAGGGGGGGGGGGGACATCAACAATAAGAAAATAAATAAATAAATAAATATTATAAATAAATGAACACTGTTAGCACCATCTCATTCCTAAAAGTATGAAAAAGCAAAGGTTCTCTGCCCTTTCTAAGTCCCCTCAGATCATTTTCATTCAAAAGTATCAGCAGTTAGCATCAAACACCCAGAAAAAAAAATTATAAACAGGAAAGCTCACCATGCAGGCTTATACTGTTTTTATGCAAAACAACCTTATTTTTTGAGCACTTAGTTAAAAGGAAAACACAGGTCAGTTTGGGATAGCTCCAGCTTCTTTAATGATCATCATAACTGACCATTTGTCTCATAGATTAGAGATTATGATATATAGCATTACAGCATATTAAACCCTAGAAACAAGCACCTGATAAATACCGAGAATCTTCGCCAGGGATGTTGGACTTCTAGATCTAATTGCTTCAGACAAGTACTTGAAATATTCAGGTGCAAACTTTAGAAATGATTCCAACTCTGTCTTTGTGACTTGTTTAACAATAAACCGATCGTCCAAGGTCTTTGCAAAGAAAGCATTGCTCTTGCCACCCTGAGCTCCCCACTTTTTACAGCGACTCAGAGACCTTACAAAATCCATCTCTGATGGGCAACATATTTTCCTTAATGTTTCAAACCACTTTGCATAGTAACAAGTCACCACATATTTCACTTTATCTGATCCATCATCTCCAAATGACACCCGGACATGCAAAGACTTCGTACGAGAGAGTGGGTCCATAATCAGGGAGCTACGAGTTTTAAGAAGGCCATCTGCTGAACCAAAACTTCTATGAGGATCTAAGGCCAGATCATTAACAGAATGGCTCAACTGAAAATTCACTAAATCAGAACGGGGTACTGAGGCTGTTGAATCCCCCAGGTCTTTAGGTCTATCTCCATCATCACTTAGCTGGGAATGGTATTCGGGTGATACTAGAGCATAAGTTATCATACTTGTGAGCTCATCATCATAAACTGGAATAACAGTGTCATTAATACCCACCGGCAGAAGCAGCCTAGCCCCATCTTGCAGTTCCAACTCTCTAAACGATGAAACATTGAACCGATCATATGCATTGAATGTATCAAGATTTGAAGCAGTTCCTAGAAAGTCTTTGTTAGATGATCGGTAGAAACTTAAGAAAGGCATTTTTAACCAGCTTACAAAGTCTTCCATATTTTCAGAACCTATACTGAACAATGCAGGAGAAGCAGAACGAACAACCTTTGGCACAATCTTTTCTTCATCATGGACTTGCAAATCTACAGCACAAAAATCAGGAAGTGAAAATGAATTTTTCTTAGATAATACAGGTCCTCGCTTAATTTCGCCAGTCCAAGCAGCATCAAGGGTATCCGACAAATTTTCTATCACAGGAAACTGGCCTTCAGACAAGGCCCTGCGCACATTTGCCTTAGGCTTATCATTGTCATATTGATCAAACATGCTTTGGCTAACAGAAAGATTATTGTAGTCTTCATTTCCACAATTTGAAATTCTGTTCATGCCTGGTTCTTGATGGACTGCATCTGACTGATTTGTGTTTCCATTTACTTTTCCTTGATCATAGTCTGTATTGAGCTTTGCATCCACCAAAGTAGAGTCACTGCATTCAGAGCCTTTGCCATCTTTCAACATATCCATGTCCTTGAGCCTCTCAATTTCAGTGGGGGGTTTCTCCTCATGTCCTGAAATTGAATTGCTGCAACTGTTCTGGGGGCTGTAATTTTCTAACTTGGCTGCAAAAACCAGGCGTTGGTCCCACATATAAGATTGGAAAAGTAACTGCCGACGCAATCGATTAACTTCAAGAATGTCAATAACAGGTTGCCCTTTTCTGCCTTCCCTTTTCAAAGACTTTTGCAATGATTCCTAAACCAAGGTGAAACAGACATAAAATCCACTGACAATTAGACTCAAGTATGCGAAAAAGTACAACACCATAGGAGGTCTTACCTCAAACTCCAGCTTCTCCTTTTGTAATATTCCTTCTAATTCATCAATTTGATGTCTTGATTCAGATGATTCCATGTTACTATCAAGTGGCCCCAAGACCATTTGTTTTTCAGCAATTTCCCTTAGGGACTTTAGTACTTCAGAAAACAGAATCTCTGCCTGGTTATCCACCTGTTTATAACAATAAGATAAAAATAGACTACTCAAATTCAGAAAGATCCAAATTGGTTCATTCATAAAACTAAAACTATTATCATTGCACCTTATCTGTTTCTTTCTGTATCCACTCTTGATTTTCATAGTCAAATTCAAGTTCTGAAGGTGGAAGGTAGACAGAATGAACATCAATTGTTGCATACCGAAAGCAAGCCACCATTCTCCCAAATCTACATGTGCTTAAACAGTGAGAAATTATATGATGTACTAAGTTTTTCTGGTTAACAATTCCTGATATTTCACCAGCCAGATCATGATCTAAATCATTCAATTATAATATATCAAAATTGTAATCAGTTCACTAGAACAACCAAAAAGTCCCTAAGATCACTCAAAAATATAATATGATTAATATCATCCAACCAAGGAGTTTGTATGGCCAAAAAGAAAAACAGAGATTAATGACACTTTGAGGTGAACTATAATCACAAGGATCAATGTCCTGCACAAAACCATGTTCTAGCACATTCCTGTTGAGGGCAACTATTTGTACTCACACATGATATTCGGTTAATAATATAAAAACAACAGGGAAAGAATATTACCCATAGAAACGAAGACAATCTCTATGTAAAGAATGGCCACAGCTAGCAACCCTGCTTGCAGCTGCATGGTTTGAGAAACTAAGCTCCAAAAACTTCCCAAATGATAAGCCCCAAGCAGCATCAGACATCACTCTTCTGAGAGTCGCCGGAGGAGAACCATTGGTCCTAGGACATTGCAAGCATCTATGCCACATCCAGATCTTGCCCTCTTTTTCACCAGGCAAGAAAAATTCAGGGAGTTTCTTAACAGAAATGGTGAGTGTTCCTTGTCTATGAGTATAACAGTGAACATGTGCTTCTGAAGGCAAGTCACATGAATTGCATCGAAAACTCTGAAAAGAATCAGCAGTCTCCTTAGTTTGGAGAGAATTACTGCATCTGAACAAATAAATACATAAATGTGAGGAAGAGAAAGTATACCTGATCGAACAAATGATCCCGCAAAAATCGACCCAAAGGTTTATCAAAACTGCCATAGTACTTGATCCGAAAGAGATGGGATCTTTCGCAGACAGTCCCTTTCCGCACACATCGGGATGATAAAGATACCAAAATGCTCTGATTATCAGAAGGTGCAGAAGGAAATTCTTCATTTAAAGGTTTTGACACTTCAGATTGGTTATTATGGTTTTTATCATCTTGTTGCACAGATGTTGCCTTTGAACCACCTGACTGAAGTTCAACAACCGTGCTATTATTCTCCGAGTTAATGTGTGCCAAAGATTCTAATGGCTGGACACCATTATTCATGAAAGCTGACTTACTTTTGTCCACCATAATTTCCCTCATTGAGGATTCTTTGGTACCCATTTCACTTTTCTTGGAAAATGCATCCGAAATTTTCTCAGAAGTAGTTGATAAAAGGGCAGTTGACTTTTTCACAGTGGGTTGTACAGACCACAAGCTTGTACCTTTACTTAAACAAGATGCTGGAGTTTCTTCTATCTTCTGAATATTGCGAGCAATGACTGCCGATGGAACACTGTTAGCTCTTTGTGGTCCACTACAATGTTGAGGTCCCTGGGGCTTTATATTGGCAGGAGTAGTAAAACCAGGAACCGTTGATATTGACCTTGCCAAGGTTGATGGTTTATCCGGAAGTGCCACAGTCATTGGAGAGTTGGGGAATTCTGGCAGAGAGGCTCCTTCATCGGCAAGAAATGATGTCTCCAAAGCCAAGTGATAAGCTGCAAAAATTCCATATTGGATTACATTCTTGGCTTTCTTCAATTCGTCTCCATTTGCACCCCTAAGTAGTATCTGAAGCAAACATATATATATACACACACTCAGTTAGACTATTGAAATGATCCATCATAGCAATAAATTTCATACAGATCCACACTGTGGGCAACATGAATATTATCTGTATCAATTGTCTTTTGTTTTTGGTTAGTTTAAAAAACTTACAGTGCAACCCAATGGCTTAGGGCAGCCTTCAAAATACATTAATGTCTTGGCCAATTTCTTCCCTCCTTGCCTAGCAGAGCCAAGATCTTCCCTGAACCTCTCAACATGAAACTTTTCACAGTAGCCCAGATTCTGAGAAAAGAGATGGTCAATGGAAGGGACTATTTGAGCGCCAGTGCAGCGTGCAATGCGTTCTAATAATGGCCTCTTGATATTGAGAACAAGTGATATGTTTTTCTCCAGAAGATATTCCTGGGCAAATCGAGAGACTGATTTCTCTACTAGAAGGATATTAGGTTTATGTGCATGTATCTTCGCTACAGCCATCTTCAAATGATCCATTTCCTGGTTAAAGATGTCAAACCAGTAAAAGAACCACAAAAAGTAGAATTTAGAAAAAAAAAATCATGGAAGTAAAAATCAATGAAGCAAAATAGAAAGGAACATATAAAACATGAAACACCTGTAGCAACAAAGTATCAAAACTTGACAATAGGTTAGAGACCCGCTGGTATTCAAGAGCTCCACCAAGGATCATCAACCTAGGTTTCTGTACTTTTGAAGTCATTCGTCGATGAGCAACATTTTTCTTGCAAACAACTCCCTTGATAACCATACTATAAGAACCATAGAAAAAACGGAAATAGTAAATAAAGTGAAGTAAAAAATAAAAGGTTGATAACCAGGCAGTATTATACTTCAATTAGAATGTATGATGCAGCAAACTAGTGCAACTGATAGTTTAATGTCAGCAAGTACTATCATGAAAACCTGCAATTTACTCGTAGTATGAGACAGTAGAAAGAATTGAAGGGAGGTAGCAGATCTTGCAATGTTTAGGCAGTGGCAAACAGTGAGGTTTTGGAGTTTAAAAGAGAGGATCTCCCTCTAATTGGCAAGTCACTCCTGACATAATTATCTAATTCTTTTACTTTTCAATCGGAAATCAATGACTTTCTCAAGTTGCTGCACCAAATGTCAATGTGGACAAATGGGGAAGAACAATTCAAGTGAACAAATTTTTTTTGGCTCATGCTTTAACAGTATCTATAGCTATTTACTCAGATAAGATTGTAGATTGATTCATCTCTTATTCATCATAGACCAGGTAAAATGAAGAGTTGAATTGATGTTGTTAAGAATCATATTAAGAAAATCCTAGCATAAACTTGTTAGATTCACATGAGTTATTAAATTAGGAACCTGCTACTAATCAGCCAAACTTAAGCCGGTATGCACTACATTAATATGCTGAAACCTTAAAAAAAAAGGGTTGATGCAGACAATACAGGGTTATCTGTTTTACAAAGCATATCATAGTGGTCATCTCAGTGATTTTATCTAATTCAGATATCTACATTCACAAAAACAAAATGGCATAAAGGGTGGTACCACACAAACATTTATTATCTGATGTAACATTTACCTCTCATTGCGAAGCCCAGAAGCTATGCATTTCACTTTAACATATCCAGCGGGGTCCATCTCTCCCCCTTTGCTTGTGTATGGCTTCAAAAGCGAAGCAGCCTCCCAAGAAAGAGCGGTGATGATCTCCAACCAGCTATCTTTACTAAATTCATCACCCAAAGGAAGGTTCTCGACCTGTAAAAGCTGAGCAATCAAAGCCCTAAAATGCCCATCAACAATATTCTTTGTTACTTTCTTATGCTCCTCATTCGACCTACTATCCCTAGAGCGAGATTCCCCACTTCCAAAACTGCTTGACTTGCGCCAATACTCCCACTCACTTGCACCTTCACCATCATCCTCTTCTTCAAACATAGAAGCTTCCCTCTCATCTTCTTCATCTTCTGGTTCAGGAGGCAGCCAGAGAAGTCCGTTTTCAAAATCTACAGGCTCAGCAGCATATAAAGTAGGTGATGCTTCATGCTCATCACCATCGTGTTCATCTTTCTGCACAAGCTGCGATATTCCTTCCACATCTGGTGAAGGAACATGGTTAACAGGAGAAGTGCTTAAACTTTTTGAGTCGATATTTTCTCTATCAGGATGAACTTTCTGCGACTCATCATCATTGCTAATGTCATCAAAGTCAATAGGAGTATAGTAGCCATCATCTTCAGAGAAATGCAATGTCTCAGAATCAGACAGATATAAGCAGTACTCATCATCCTCATCATCAATCCAGACCTTTTGAGTCAATATTCCCTCAGAACTTCTTGAGTCAATATTTCCTCCATCATTATTGCTCATCTCATCAGAACTAAGAGGCGTATAGTAGCCATTATCTTCAGAGAAATGCATTGTATCAGAACCGGCCATATATAAACTGTACTTATCGTCCTCATCATCAATTCCAATGCTGAAAGAATAGCAAGCAACTTTTAAGTATTAAGAATAGAACATTAACACCTTTTCTCTCTCCAAATCTTCCAATTGGTTTCAATGGCTACTTTTTTTGTTCCTTTTTCTGTTTTCTAGTGATCTATTCAATAGGCAGAACTAGTTAAAATATATTAATGAAAAAAATGACAAAAACGCTAATAGAAATGGACAAATATATATATATATATATATATGTACATACAGATACCCTACGGCCCAAGTCAAAATATAAAGAAATCAGTTACGCTTGGCTGGTAGACAAAACTTAAAAAATTTTAAGAAAATGCAATTAAGTGCAAGAACATCTGACCTGCTCCATGAAAACTCATATTGGCTTGAAGATGCATCTTCTGCATCCATAATAAGATCATCACTAAACTTGGGTGTTTTCTGGCTAGGCCTGGACATGCCTTGCCTCATTGCAGAACGAGGGCTGGGAATAGACCTCTGACGCAAATGTTGGAATCGTCTGGCTCGAAATGCCACTGAGCTGGTAATACTGGTGGCCAACATTGAGGAACAAAGATCCTGGTCGGGCACCCACACTTGACCATCATTGGTATATATCCCCAGCCTCCATTGCTTGAAACAATAATTGCATACCCGCATCATCTCTTGCTCTTCTAGGGGGATCTGTGGGTCATAAGATGGAGAAGGAATTGAGTTTGCCGTACACTTGGCACAGAAAACTCGGCCACAGAGTCGACAATGGTGTCTACGGTTAAATAATGTGAATTGGGCATCACAATCATAGCATACCCTGCAGCTATGATCGGGCATCCAAAAATCCCGTGATACATTAGCAGCCTCTGATTGCCAAGGGAGCCACGACTTTAGTGAACTAACTAGCTCAGAAAATATGTTGTTAGGAGCATCCATCATCCATCTACCAATGATCCGACTGCCCTCATTCATTATGCTATGTTCATTTGGCACCCGTAACAAACCATAACCTACATGGCCTGAAGACACAATCCGATCAACGAATAATCGACACTGATCCACCTATCTAAGTAACTCTTACTTCTTCATCTCAATCCAACAATGAAGACTATATGGTACGATAGAAACAAGAAACTGCTTCCACCTTCATTAAACCCTCATCCAAATCAATCCTCTCAGTATTTCTCCTAAACTGAAATAATTTTTTTTGTCAAAATTCTTCTATCTTCAATTTGTCCAACCAAATCACAAATTGCAAGAAAAGCAGACCTTATTATCAAGGGTAAAATTATAAGACTGATCCTCAGTTACTACAAAATAAGATCAAAGCACACCCCTTCTCATGAACCAAGACACATCCATCTTTCATCAATAACTCACAGGCGGAATTTAAACAAAACCCAATGTTCAACCAAATATCATTTCCTCATTACAACAACCCAACGATAATCAATCAATCAAATTTCTCCCTCCCCACAGATATATACAAACAGATTTTTACGTTATTCAACCCTTTTACCTTGGATTACCAATCAACAACGCCATCATCAAACAAACGATGATCAACCTCTTGAAGAATGAAGCAACCAGCCAATCGATTCTTGCCACCCACGCAAACGAAAAGCAGGTTAAATCCAAGTGAAAGAGAAAGCCACCAGAAACCCAGAATGAGATTCTTCGTAAAGAAACCAATAGAATGTTGAAATTCTTGACCTTGATAATGAGCCTATCGTTCCCAATATCAAAAAAAGAACCCCATTTTTTCTATTTTGCAAGTTTGTATCAAAAACAACACCTGAAAAAGCCTATGCATCGTTTCCCATAAAAAGATAATTTGGGCATTCTATATATATCTAATCTCACAGTCAAATCAAACTATATATATTTTTTAAATTTGTTGACAGCATTATTTTGCCCCGATATCCTGTGGTAGAGAAAGCTCTGTCCTTTATGAATTGCACACTAAGCTGAATGTATAAAATAAATTAAAAAAAAATTGAGCAATGTTTTTTTTTTGGGTTATGGAAAGACAAAATTGACATTGAAAGAGATTGTAAAAGGAGAGAGAGAGAGAGATTGTACTTAAGTTAGAAGTTTGGAGGTTTGACTATATTTAAAGAGGAATGTGCATCAGAAACGGAGGAGACTTTGAAGGGTCATTTATTTGCTGCAAGCCTCTCCCCTCAACGACGGAATGTGATGAACCACATTGCTTCTCTTCCTACCTATTGCATGCTTGTTTTGGCTCTCTATCTACTATACCCTTCATATACCATCATCCATTATTAACATATTTTTTAGACTCTTGAGTCTGATCAATTAAATTTATTTGTAAGATGAAAATCTCCAAATCATTAACTTATTCTTTTTCCAACACGAAAATAAATTGAAAACCACATAATGATTACTCCAGAGAACAGTGAATTGCAGTCATGTTCATCTGCAGTTTTGGTTCATAAAAATTATAAATCCGGTCCTGGTTTTGATCAAAATCTATCAAAGAGAGATTTTCTTTTCCCATTTAAGTCTCAAATCAATCCATACGGACCTAAACAAAAAAAACGAGCATAAAACTTTCAGAAATAAAGCGGATGTGAGAACTGAAAAAGCATATCCAAATAAATGGATTTGAGCGAATGAACAAGAGAAGAGAAGGAACTTGAGTGTACTTTTGTTGGGGTATTTTTAGCCCGATAATGTTTGACTTGTTGGAGTATCACTGCAATTCATTTTTCTTCCTTGAAAAAGCTATCTTTTGCAGCAAATTTGATGTTTTCTTAAGATCATATACAAGTTTCCAAGCAAGATTCTGGTTTCAATCTGCTCTGTTTTGTTGATATCTATTTTGCTACGTATTTTGGTCTGAGAACCATATGGTGATCTGCTGTTCGAGTGTTATTCCGATATATTTCGGTTTCTGCCGAGCACAAAAAAGAGATCTAGAACGTTAATGAGATAAGAAATCATGAGTTTTTACAAACTTGGCATAATTTTTTTTTAACCCTCCAACTTTACAAAACAATTTATTTTACTCCTCCGTTTAGATTTTCACCTCTTTTAGTCTTTGACTTGTATTTTTTATCAAATCACCACAAAATGGATGAAAAACTTAACATTTATTAGCTTGGCCGATGTAACATACACGTGAATTGTCACGTAGTTAATACGTCAGCATTTAATTAATGTTTTAAATTTTAAAAATATTAAAATTATTTTTTATAATTTTTTAATAATTTTAATAATTTTTAATTTTTAAAATAATTTATATATTTTTTGAATTTTTTAATTTTCAAAAATTAATTAAATATTGATATGTCATCCCCGTTTATGCGAGTTAAGAAAGTTAAACAACATTAGATTTTCATTCATTTTTTGAATGATTCGACAAAAAAAGAGTAAATTACAAAAATAGTCATTTTTATTTATCTCAGATTACATTTTAGTCATTTATGTTTGAAATGTTACATTTTAGTCACTTACGTTATTGTTTTGTTACGAAATAATCACTCTGCTATTAAGCTCCGTTACCTAATCCTATGTGACAGTTCAAATGGGTTTTAAATGTCAACTTAGATCTCCAACTGGGATGAGAACAATTTTTTCAATCAAAATAGAAAAGAAAACTAAAAGAAAAATGAGGCGAACAATTTTTCTTTTCCAGTTCAAGGTGTGATTAATTTAAAATTTTCAATTAATTAAATTTTTAATTAATTTATTTAATGATTCAAATTTATCATACTCAAGTGTCTTATTTTGATTATTATTTTGCTTTGAATTTTTTAAATTTACGTGTTTTAACATGGAATTAATTATACTATAACAATATTTTTATTTAACATGTTTAATTTTTTAATTTAACTCGAATAATATCACTCGATTCGAAAAAATTTCAAATAGAATTATGATGATAAAATAAGACTTGTGAACTCAATTAACACAAACTTTTTTTACTCGATTCGTCTTGATTCGATCGAATGGTGAACCCCAAATATGGATGGTGAAGTAATTTCAACAAATAAATATGATGTGTATTCTATTTCTACGAATAGTATTGTTGGAATGGTGTGTGCTCTCTATGCTGTGGGCTCACGAGGAAAAGGGCTTACAGTCTGTCTCATAAGGTGTTGGCATTGCAAGTGTAGACACCGAGAGTTGTTTCGTCTAAAACTATGGGAGTTAGGAAAATAGACACCGAGAGTTGTTTCGTCTAAAACTGGATTTGGAGATGGTAAAAGATGCAATGGAGGTGTAGACAAAAAGAAGAACATGAGCATGTTTTGAACAAAATGATATTAAAGGAAAACACTAGATTGGACGGAGAAACTAATTAACACCATAAACAGCAAGAGCTCCATTTAACATTCTCAACAAAAGAGCTTCAGACGATCACATGAATAGTGTTGTTTTCAATTTATTTGTGTTTCTGGAAAGAAGCTTCAGCTCTGCAACATCAATGTCGCCAAAGTGGTTTTCTGGAATCCAGTTTCCGGTTTTTGGATCTCTCATCCAAAACCCTTCCTTCTCCTTATCATGTGCTAAAACTTCTACCCTCGAAGCTACTTGCATCTTCATCTTCTCCACCCCAACAGCATATGATCGTCTACTACAACACAGAAATTACTTACTCCATAATCATTCATTCTATAAAAGAAACCTTAAAACTAAGATAGAAGATTAATATATAAACATATAATAACCTGAGAAGCTGAAAGTTCTTGACAGAAGCCTGAGCCATGGTTTAGTTTAGAAGACTGAGCAGAACAGAAATATTATGGGTTTTATGTGGATTGTGGAGTCTGACATATTATTTATAATTGTTGTAATGAAGTCGAGACTTATTTGTCTAACTGAAATTATATCTTTTAATTTTTATTTGGCTCTCTTTTTGTTTAGTTAATTAAAGATGATGAATCTCAAATGGAATTCTGTGTAATATTATTATTCTTCAAATTTCCTTCTGGGAATGCAATTCCTATGGATGGAAATGGTGGAAAAAGAAACAAAAAGGTAACTTGAGAACCTTTCTTTGGAACATTGAAGATTGAAATTCACTTAATATAATTTCTAATTGGGTAAATTATTAAAACTGTCACTTTTATTTTCTTCAAGTTATATTTTAGTTACATATGTTTGAAATGTTACATTTTAATCATTTACGTTATCGTGTTGTAACATTTTAGTCATTGAGCAAGCATTAATTGTCATTAACGGTGTAATGATGACGTGACACGTTAAATCATCATTTCAAATGAAAATTTTAGGTTAAATTATATAATTGGTCCATATATTTTTTTTCGTTTTGAGCAATTTAATTTTTTTCTTTTACATTAAAAGAGATGGAGAAGAGAGAAAAATAGGGTCAAAGCACAATAGAATAGAAAATAAAAAAAAAGTTAAAAAATATAACATAAAATAAATATTTTTTATAATTATGGTAGTGTTTTTTTAATATAAATAGTTTTTAATGCATTTTTTATATGTTAGAAAATTTTTATTGCAGCATTTTGTTAGTGCATTTAGTGTATTATTTTTTTGAAAAAAATATTTTTAAATAAAAATTAATTTAAAAAAATCAAATATGAGCAAATTGGGTTGAACTCAAATTTACTTTTCTTATAATGGGTTGGGCTTAGGAAAAAATGTAAATCAATTTTTGGAATGGGCCAAACTCAAACTTAAAAATAAGTTTAAATACCTTATATGGGCCCAACCCATAATCACCTTTATAACTCGATTGAATTTTAAAATATATCTTTAAATTCAAGTAAAATATCTTTACAATAAATTAAAGATAAAAAAAATTCTAAAATATGAAACCAAAAGATTACCAATTTTGATTATGGCTAATATGAATAATCAAAAGTATGAATAGGCAAGGCATAAGATATTTTTGTTGCCTACTTAGATATTATGCACTCAAAATTGACATTTAGAATCAAATATGAATCAAAGTATTTTGCCCAATTCCCTCCAATGATTCTTTGATTCTGATCAGGACCAAACATCAAAGAATCATTGGAGGGAATGGGACAGAATACTTTGATTCTAAATGTTTGCAGAATATCTGATTAGGCAACAAACATATCTTATGCCTTGCCTATTCATAGTTTTGATGATTGATCCTCATTTTGTGTTCACTCCAACCTGTTTTTCTGTCATCTTCTTGGCTTCGAATTAGGTAGGGATGAGCTATCCTTGAACACTTCAATGAATGATTACTCGAAAATGTATTAAGTAAATAATATAATGCTGATATGAACACATGCAAAACCTAAGCTACATGCTTCGAGGAAATGAATTCATCAACATACAAAAATAATAATTTATTATGCAAAATATAAAAAGGCTTGAAAAGAGTAATGAAACATCAAATCAACATTAACAACAAATGGAGCTTACAAGGTTTTATTTCTGCAAAGATTTGGGCATGACTCTTAAATCTATGTTTATAAATTACAATAGTCATAACGGTTAACCCTAATATATGAGAAACTCAAGATCTTAAATCAAGAAATTTTTTTTGGGTTAGAATTAAATTGTATATTGTTTATGATGGTAAAATGTAATTTCATTATTTTCATAGCTTATATATATCTTTATAATATTTATATGATTAAATAAAATTTTTATGGCCAAAATATAATTTTATTATTTCTAATTTAAAATTTTATCAATTATAAAATAGCCTAAATAAAAAAACTACCCTGGCTCTACCCCTGGCTAAGCTGCCGCAAGCCAAAAAAAGAGACTAATTACTAAAAGATTAAACAACAAATGAAAACGAAAAAGAAAAAAGAAAGAAACTACATTACTTATTTTAGGTTAAAAAATGCAATATGTTATTGTACTCTTTATAAATTTAGAATTTAGTTTTTATTTTTAGGAATTTAATCTTTCTATTTTTTAAAATTTAAAATTTAAGTTTAATTATTAATACCGTTAAATTATTTTGTTAAATTTATTGGTGTAATATTTTGAAATAGATAAAATATTGACTTGAAAGCATTGTAACTAAAAAAATGGTGTTGTAATGAAACCTAAATTTAATAAAATAATTTGAATAATAATAGTAATTGAACTTAAATTTTTGAAATCTGAAAAATAATGAAACTATATTCATAAAAATAAAAATATAGAGATTAAATTATAAAACAATGAAATTTTAAATTTTTTTAACACGTTTCTCATGTGTTGGCAAAAGTGCATGGTTAAAAATGAAGAGAAACTCCAAAGGGTCTTATTCTTGGTGGGCCAAATACACTTAAACAAGCCTTAGAAATCTTTCAAGAAAATAGGACCACTATACTTTTTTACCAAAGAAAAGATATTTTATAGAATATGGTAAAAAGAGTGCTCTTAAATATCCTTCTGAAATCTATATTCATTGCCTTCAATTCTCCGATCATCTTCCTTGGCTCTCCACTTATATAAATGATTATGAAAGTTAGGAGGCGTTTCAAGCAGGTAGAAGAAGACAGTGACAGTGAAGGTGAAGAGGGCAAGAAGAAGAACAACCCCATTTCTGCAAACTTTTGTAAGAGCTCATCAGTTGTTGTTGGGCTGAGAATCCTTACACAAATCCCACAGGGAAAATAGCTGCTGCTCTCGTTAAACCTGCATTGAAAATTACCCTTCCCACCTCTACTAAGCATCATTGTGCTCATGGATTGCAGCCTAATCAATATTCTTGCTTTCTCAAATCATGTTATCTATGCAACAAGAACTTAAGCCTAGAAAAAGAAGTTTTCATGTACAGGTAACTAATACTTCCATTGCTCTTAAATATAAAATGGATTAGGTGAATTGTAATAGAAAGAATGTGAACGCAGGGGTGACCAAGGGTTTTGCAGCATAGAGTGCAGGGGCAGGCAAATTGTTTTGGATGAAATGAGGGAACTTGAACTGTCTTCTAAACAACTGATGCCATCTTATAGGCACTGTAATGCCGTCTCTGGCCGACGACACACCCGTCTCCTCAAATAGGATCTCCGCCGGAGAAATAAATCGCCTCATCAAAACCAAAACCTTTGGGCAATAATCTCATTATTCATCAATAAATTGATGATTAATTGTTAGTGATTTCAGCAAAAGGTGCACTTGAGTTTCGTTATTAGGAGACTCCTTTTCTATAAAAACGAAGAAACACAATTGATCATATATAAGGAGTTTCTTTCTTTTCCTTTTTCAATTGTTTTTCGGTAAATTATTAGAGGAGGATAAAGTCTTAACAGTAACGCGATTAATACGATTCGAATTAAAATTAAAATTTGAACTGACCATCTTAACTATCAAATCAATAAACGAAATTATTTCTTTTTCAAATTTTGAGACGCAACCAAAGGACAAGTGATGCCAGCTGGAATTTTTTTTTTGTTTATGGACAAGTATGGATAAATTTAAGTTTCAATTTAAAGCTTTATACTGAGGTTAGTTCTTAAAATTCACAATAGTGTTTATATTTTTTTTATATAAGTTAATCTGACATTTTTTTTTTCATATTAAATTTTAATTTATTTTAATTTAAATTAACCCATGATATTTCTTTTAAAAAAATAAAACCCTAAAATAAAAACACTTGTCAAGTTTAATAATTAATTTAGACAAAAAAAAAACACATTCCATTATAAGAACAATTATCTAATTTAAATTTATATATATAAAATAATCGACAAGTTTATTGTTATATAATTATAATAAAAATGACTCGATTCGAAATCTAATCCAAAATCCGATCCTATATAATAAAATTCTACAGACATTTCAAAAGAAAAAAAAAAACTTTTTCTCTACCTCTGACCCAAAATTCTCTTCCCTTCATTTCCACATCTATTAATCCAATCTATTCAAAAATTAAATAATTTTGTTAGATGGTGTGAGAACGAGAAAGATTTATATTAACTTAAAAAAAAATCCCAAAAACAACGGGATATAAAGCATTAGAGTTAAATCTTGGACTCAAATGGCTGTCTTTTTGCATAAAAAAATATCCCACTAAAAGGCCGTAATGGGCAGAGTGTTTCATTGATGTTTGATGGGGCTATATCCCACTAGATATTTTGCATTTCTGCACAGTCCATTTACTTTGATTTTGACATATATCCTATGGCTGCATAATGAAATGGGTACAGATAATGCTATCTTGGCATTTTTCTTAGTGGTTAACGAGTCATCACTGTCATATGTGGATTGTTACTTGGCTTAGCTGCACGACATTTTAATTAATTCAATTCAATTCCTACTCCTACTCCTTGTGGTTCTTCCTTTTGAAAGGACTACTTATGGTTCTTAAGTTTCTTAAAATTCTTCAAACTAACTGCTTTTATACCACATAAAATGTATTCTAAAATCCAATTATTGCAAGAGCCGAATTTATAAATGATGAAAATTACGTATTGTTCCGGAAAATTAAGCTATCCACTTAAATTGAAAATTTTATTTTGGATAAATTTTATAGATAATCATCTAATTAATAAAAGTTTTCATTTTAAACACCCAAAATAAAAAAAATACAATTTAAATATTCATGTTATATAATCTGATCATTTTAATCATTCCTATTCAAATCATAAATAAAAAGCTGACATGAGTTTTTTTTTTGAATTTTGATTTTTCACATAACTAAAGTAAAATCCAAGTCATTGTTATTCATTAAAAATTATCATTTTAATCCCCTCAAACTTTTCTTTTAATTTAACTGAGGTATATAACCCTAAAAATTGTTATATTATCATTTTAGTCCAAAACCAAAAGAACCCATCTCATGGTTTGGTAATCATTGGGGTCGATTTCGCTTGCCTTCCATGCTTACTTCGCTACCAAATCCATCAATTCCTTCACTTCGCTGCAAACATCCATTGAATTCAACGAAAAATCGTTGAGGGCAATGGGGACGGTCCTAATAAGCACTTGGAATTGAGTGGCCACCATCTCCGACTTCATTAAAATACATAACCTTGGTCATTCTTGCGAGCAATCCTCCAAGAAGAAGCTGATTTTTTGGAAAGAAAGATGAAGCTCGAAGAAGAAAAGCACGATCGACTCAAGAAAAACTAAAAACCAAGATCATGAGTAATCCTCACCCCACACACACCAACAACCATCAAACCACAAACTGAAAAGAGCAAGTTGAAAATAAAAAAGTCTCTGTAGTAAAGGAAAAATGAAAAATGATTAAGCAAAAGATGGAGAGCAAGAAGCAAAGCAAAAGAGAAAAAATAAAAAAAAGGGAAAAACATAAATAGGAGAAATCATCTTTTAGGGTTTCTTGATTATTTGGGCATCGGAGCTCTACTCAACAATCCGAACGGTGAAGGTAGAGAAGGGACCAAGGAAACATATAAATAAAAAAAATTTCATTTACACTTTTTATAATTTATAAAATTTTAAATTAATAATGATAAAAATTTTACACTTTAACATTTCAAATGATAAAAATTTAATTTAAAATATATAAATTATTTAAATAGTGAAATTATATTTTTACGATAATAAAAATATATATTTTAATTTCGATCTTCAAAAATAATTTTTTGTTTCTATGACAGTCAAAATAGATGCCGATAGATCAAGATTTTTAGCTTCAAACCTTTGCTTGGGGTTTTGTAATTTGAGGGTGTGGAGACTTATCCTTTGGTGATGGTTTTGTGTCTGTCGAAGCACCGATGGTGGAGCTCTCCGACCGACGATGTTAGAAGAAGAAGGAGAATAAAAAGGAAATATAAAGGAAAAAAAAGATGAAACTGGAAAGAAAGAAAATAAAATAAAAGAATAAAAGAAAATCAAAAGTTAAAACAAAAATATAATCTTAAATTTTCAATTATAATTTTAACGAAAATAACAAAAATTACTGAATTATGCAACTTGAGTACTTAGTGCTTACTTGCAAACCTTTTTCATTTGAAATGTGCCTAAAATAAAAAAAGTTGTATCAACAAAGCTACAAAGAAAAAAATCCTGAAAAATACAAGCAACTAGGTGACAAGGAAAAATAATAAAGTAATTTCTTTTCCTTTTAAACTGCCATTTTTAATAATTATAGACTGACCTGATCACGATCAAACCAAAAAACCTATAATTTAACTTGTTAGATCAGTGATCCAATTATGAAAACCTTTTAATTTTTCTATTTTTCTTCTAAGATACTAAGGTTGCTGTTTTTGGCACAACATATCTACCCTTCGAAACTCTTAATGCCGGTTTCCCTTTAATCTGTTAAAAAGAGAATTGCGTCAGTAACCCTTGCTTCACCGTCCAATCCCTAATGAAAAGAGTTTATTTGTAGTAATAAGCTTCATTTGCAACCAAACAATTATCATATGTATAAAAATTTGATAAAAGTTGTGAACAAGCAAAGACTATAATTGTACAACCATGGAATGGATTGCTTTTCAAAAGTATTTTTAAATCAAAAAACACTTTTGAACAAAAAATTTAAAATTTTCTCCTTTTACTTTCAGCAAAAAAATATTTTATCTCAAAAATGCTTAAAAGCATTAGTAAATTGACCATTAACCTTTATCCAAAAAGATTAAATCAAATCTACAATTACACAATAATAATGGGCATTAACCTTAGGCAAATGATATTTAAATCGTGAAAAAGAACTTATGGCACAAGGAGAAATATACGATAACTGAAAGCCTTAGGATGGCCGAATAAAACAAAAATCTCTAGCAAGTCCTTCAAGTCTATCAAAACTACAAACTAAACTGTGTCAAAATCACAGATTCCATCACAATAACAAATTTTTTTAATAGGAAAAACATTTGCAAAAAATAGAAACTTCACTCCCAGCCAGTAGGAGCAGGAGCAGGAGCAGGAGCAGGAGCAGGAGCAGGAGCAGGAGCAGGAGCAGGAGCAGATACATCGATTCCAGCGCCAGGGATTTGTGGTGGAGCACTTGCAGGATCCCAAACATCAGGGCTAACAGCAACTGCATTTCAAATTTTCGACAACATTAGGCAAAGGAACAATCATCAATATGTAAATCAAATAAAACCATATGAACAGTAAAACATCAGACCTTGATCACCCCAGTTAATTGCAGGGACACCCGAAATTGGTGGCTGAACCACATCAGCTGACCACTGATCACCCATTTGGGAGGGCCATTGGTCAGTTCCTAAAGCACCCATTCCAAAATCTGCAGCAGGGAGCCCATAATCAGGAGCAGCAACTGCTTCCTCCTCTTCCTGTTGTTTAGCTTCCTCAGGCTCCCTGTAGAAAAATAGATCCACCTACATACAATATACAGTGTGAGAACAAGGAAAATACATAAATGCAAATCGTATTGACAACATTATGATGGTCATCTCTTTTACCATCACATCCCACTTCTGTCCAGGAGCAATTGTACCACGCATATGAAGAACCATCCTAGCTAACAGCCAGAAAAGACAGCCAATGCTGTGCTTTCCCTTGTTATTAGCAGGAATACCAATGTCAACATATCGCATTGGTGAGTCTGTGTCACAAAAAGCAATGGTAGGGATATTTCCAAGAGCTGCTTCCTTGATAGGCTGCAGAAAATATACAAAAATTTTAACTTACTGTCATGATAAAAGCTAAACATGTCTGTAATGCACAATTTACCTGGTGGTCGGTCCTAGGATCTGTGAGTATAAGAAGGCGAGGCTCACTGAAAGATGTCTGGAGTTGGTTGGTGAATGTACCAGGAGTGTGCCTTCCAGCAATGGCATGACAACCAGTGTACTGAGCAAATTTCAAGACAGCCCTCTGACCATAGGGTCTTGCAGATTGGACAATGATATCTTGAGGGTTCTCTATAGCAACAATTACACGAGCTGCAAGCTGAAGCTTCTCCCAGGTCTTGCCAAGGTTGATGATGTAAATTCCTATGGAGGACAAAAAGATAATTCAATTACTGAAACAGAAACCAATACATATGGCGTGTGCTGTAAAGAGCGCAAGATGCACTCTAGGTAGTTTAACCCTTATTTGTGTCTACCATTATTTTCCCAAGGCATATGATGTTAAAAAAGAATTTACTTACTTGGGTAAGTAAAGCAAAAACGTATTAATTGACACATGTCTGCATGTGTATGCATATAACAAACTTAAGGCATAGAAGACCATCTAACTTATCCTACAAAACATGCATTTTTTTCCTTTTGTTGTCCAATATACATGATACTTATTGTGCATGTTGTTCAATACACAAACACTGAAAAGTGGAGAATTTGATACTGTCTAGCTTTTTTAATACTAAAATTAGAGTTAATATAAATAAAATTAAAGAAAGTAAACAGAACTTCATTTCTGCATCTAATACTATGTTACAAAATAAAGTATGCCAACAAGCACCAAGCTCACATCTAATCAAAAAGACATTGCATGCACAAAAAAATGTTTTATACTGAATAGGATTATGCAACTTATAACTAAGTAGACTAAAAGATAGCTCATGCTGTTCTTAAGAAATCGATTGCATAAAAAATCCTCCTCTGAAGAATGAACAAATAACTATATCAGGGTCTCTAGTTGTAAATTCAACTGGAAAAACAAGCCACTCGTCAAACATGAACAAAAAGTACCCAGCATTGTAATAACAACATGTCATATATGCAAGAAACACATTGCTCCAAAACCATCCAATTGTCTAAATTCTTAAACGCCAAGAAAAAAATGTTGTTACAATAGACACCTTCTGTTTTGGACCAATTCAGCATATAACCCTTTAAAAGATAATTCCAATCTTATAAGCTAATAAAAACATGTTCATAAAGTATAAACAGATTCTTCAAATGGAATAGATTTTGAAAAATTTAATGAGATAAGAACTAAAACCAAAGTCTTTAACAGATCTCATATCTCAATAAAACAAAGAAAACCCGACTTTTACAAACATAAAACCGAACTTATAACAACCCAAAGCTCAAAACGCATAAAATATAAGCAATAAAAAAGGGAAACTTTAAGTTTCAGCAATAAAAAAGCTAGAATTCAAACAACTGATAATTCAAATAAAGAACAAAGCTGAAACCAAATTATACAAGAAACAAAAAAAAACAATAAACTAACCGTCATTGCGACGCTTGAAGACGTAACGCTCCATTTGGAAATCACAGTTCTTGGTACCGAGATGGACCTCGGCAGCCAACATCATCTGGATATCGGCTTCTTTAGGAGATAGCTGCCTTGCGGCGGCTGGGACTGTGGTGGCAGCCATGATTTGCTTTTCTTAACTGCGAAAAGAGGATATCGTTATGAGGATGTGAAACAAATGAGGCTCTGGTGAGAGTATCAGAGTGCGTTTTTTCAATTTATAAAGTAGGGTTCCCAAGGCAGAAAGGAAACCCTAGTTGATACTAAATGACGATTTTAACCTTCATTTCACTTCGTATTTTCTAAATACCTACCGCTAAATTGTACCAAAGTCCATTAAGTTTTTTTGGTTACGTGAGAAAGGCCCACAATTTTGTAATTCGATAGAAACTTTTGAAGCCCAATTTATTTAGAATTATCAAATAACCAAAAATCCTGTCATAATTAGGGGAGATCAATACTCGGTTTTAATAAAAAATCGAAAACATTAGCATAATTGATTATTTCGAAATCATGTTGGTCAGTTTTAACCTCGGTTTTCGGTTAGTTCTCGTTTTTTAAATTTTGGAATTGAATTAATAGAAAAAATTGACTTATTTTATATTTTTTTATTATTTAAATTATATTTTTTTTAAAATATATAATAAATATATTATCATATAAACACACCCCAACAATCTTAAACTCAATCAAAAATATTTGGGTCAGTTAATCGAAAAAATCAATCGAATTAATGTCAATTTGGTTTGCCCAATTTGTTTAATTAAAATCGTTCAGGTCAGTTTGTATGTTATAGTCGATTAAGTCAATTTAAAAAAAAAAACCAATTAAATCAACTGCTTAAACCAATTGTTCTCTCCCAACCAGTCCCCTCATTGAAAGTAAGAGTCTGACCCAACTTTCAAGTAAGTGATTTTTTTAAAGTTAATATATATGGAGGTAGCTGAATATAGCAAATTGTATTTACCTAGTATCTAAATTTTTTTTACCTAAATGGTACCTATAGTTGGAAACCGTAAAGTTAAAATGATACTTTTTTTTATGTATTTGATTAATCTGTTTATTTTTACGAAACTAACCAATTTGTTTGTGTGATAATACTTCAATATGACATACTTTTGAATATTAATTATATATATATATTACGAGTATGATCCTATTAATTTGGGCTATTTGTGATCCTTTTATTTTGTAAGGACTAAATTGAAGATAAAAGATAAATTGGGGCAAAAAGCATGATTTTGGAAGAAAAGAGAAGTTGTGAAAAAGTGAAAGACTTGAAGAGAGTTTTTATAGGATAAAAGAGTTGATTTTATTTTATTTTTATTAGGATAATATTTAGGATATTGTTTATATTTAATTTATATTTATCTTTTTAGATTTATCTTTTAGAGTTTAAAGTGGATCCAATTAGGGAATTAATATTTAGATTTAATTCTAAATATCTTTTAGAATTTAGATTGAATTCAACTAGGAATTTATATATACTATAAATAAGAGATGGAGTGATTAAATTATTCACCTCCCATTCATTGAAAAATTCTCCATCTCTCAAAACCCTAATTTCAATAAAAAACTTTATTTTTATTATCTTGTGTTCTTCTCCAAAAACATGGGCAACTAAAAACTCTTTTAGCCAAAGAGACAAAACGGCATGACATTCATCGTTGGAAAAAGGTAATCTAGTATAAGACGGTCTCATTAGAGCTACAGTTGGCTAGAGTCAGGTTCCTCTAAAAATCAAAATTATATCTGGAGCTGCTGGTCGTAGGCATCCTCTTCCACTATAACTGGCCTATTCGGACACAAGAAGAACCATCCAAAGTCTATGATTGAACCAAGGAGGAATCAAGATAACCAGAGGCTGGATCTCTAAATATTGATAAAACCCTTCTTCTTTTGACTTTGTTTATTTTATGTAATTTATTTTTATCTCGACACCTCTATTTTCTTCTTTTAATTTTGTTTTTTAAATTTTTCCTCAGATTCTCCTGCTTTTTTTGGGCAAGATTTCTCCCACGATCTCGACAAACAAGATTCTTTACGACACTCCAGTCCTTGATGATCAGACCCTACTTCCTTTTACTGTTATTTTTTATTTATTTTCGGAATAGGTTATATTTTAGGTACTTGATTAATCTGTTTATTTTTACGAAACTAAGCAATTTGTTTGTGCTACATGAAAAATATGAATAAAATTTTAATATTGAAATAATATGATTATAAAACTCATAATTTATTTTTAATTAATTGTAACACCTCAAACCCGATCGAGTTGGTTTGACCTAAATTCAGCGTGCCGCATTAGCCATCGAGGTGACTCTTCGTTTAGCTCTCAATCGATCCTCCAACACATAACAAATTTTCAGCATAAAGTATGTGCTACTTTATCACAATGCAACGAAATGTCTTCACTTTATGCATTGAACATGCGAACATACAATATCTATTGCATAACGAAGTGTAACATCCGCGTTTTCGAACCGGAGTTGGAACAGTATAGGGAAGGAGTCAAGAATATAAATGTGAAGTATTTGATTGTGTATTTATGTGAGATATATCATTTATGAGAAATGGTGCTAATTGAGATTGTGCCCAAGTAGACAAATTAGAACCATTGTGATATTAGTAGCATGTCATTAAGGAACACTAGCGCGCTCCCTGTAAGTAAGACAAGAAGTTTACTATGGGCTAAGCTACAGAAAGTGGTTAAAAGTGTAAATTGTGCTATTGTGATAATTTACAGGTTACATGTAAGTAAGACAAGAAGTTTATATGCATGATTACTAAAATGATCATTCATTACTTTTGTAGTGCTTACTAAGCCTTCACCGGCTTAACGCGTTTATTTTAACACGTAGGTACAAAAGCCACGACAAGTTGAAGTCAAGTTAAAGGACCTCTCATCACATCACATCACTATTGGAAGACTTCAATTTAGGTACATTACTTTTGGTAAAAATGTCTTGTACAAATGGTACTATTATATATATTTAGTGGATGGTTATAAAAGGTTGTTTTGGATTACTACGAGTTGATAACTTGAAATGATGTATTTTGAATAGAATAATTTAAAACACATCATTTGAAAAAAAAAATTGTTATACTCGTGTTAAAATCTCCGTTACTGTATGTAATACTTCTATATCGGGTTTATACGTGTGAACCGGGTATAGGGGTGCTATATCTACGGTCTAGTTGAGCTCTGTTTCGTTTGGTGAAACAATGGCAACAGAAAGAAATCCTTAACTGAACCACCATTCTTAGCTTTTCTTTTTAAATTATCCTATTACTAATCCATCGATTTTTGCAACTCTTCTTCGATCTACTCCTCAAATTCCTCCAAAAAATCCCAAATTTTTTGAATTTTTTAATATTTTCTTATATGAGTTTTTCTTTCTTTCAATCGTTATTCATTAATTGATTTGGCAATTTTGAAATTTACCCATTTCATATTATTGTGAAATATTTGTGGGGTTTTGATTTTCTCCTCGTAGTCTTCTTGTTTGCATTTGTTTGCTTTGATGATGAACGAATGTTCAAATTTATGATATTTTTTATAGCCTTTTTTTTTCCTTTGCTGGATTATACTTTCCTTGTGTTGTCTCTAATGAATTTGACATGTTTTTCTTATTAATTATGATTATTATTTTTTGGTATATGCTCATAATCTCTTTTTCAGAAACCAAAGCTGTCATATTTTGCTGTAAATATCATTTTTAATAGTTTCAACCTGCAAGCAAGGTTTGTTGATCTGATACTTTCATCGTTTTAGATTGTCTCCTTTGTGATAAATAGAGTTTCCCTTTCAAAGTTAACTTACTTTTATCTTGGTTAATTGTGGTTGTAAGCTTCATCATTGGTTTCTTTTGATTGTTTTCAGATTGTTCCTTCTCAAAGGATAAAAGAGAGTTAGTTGGTTTGCCTCTTGGCATCTCTTTGCTCGCTTGAATTAGTGAAATGGACAGGATTAGAGGAATCAACTACTATGAATCCGAACTAGTTCCTTCAAAAAGTCGTGTGGACAGATATGAGTTTATAAAGCAAAATGTTAGTAATAGTAGTGCTGCAGAAGGCTTAGGAAAGAGTAGGTTATTAATAGTGTTTGGAGGAATTTTGAAGAAGAAAAATAGTGTTTGGCAAGAGAGAAAATGAGAGAAAAAATGAGGGAAAGAGAGAGAATGAAGAAGAAAGAAGATGAAACAAAATGAAAAAAAATTGAATAGATGATGTCATCTATGATGTCATTCGCTTATGTGGCATGCCACATAGACTATTATGTTGACTTGCAAATTTTTTAATGGTCAACTCACATTTGACCATTAAAATTAGGTTGATTTTTGAAAAATTATAACATTAAAGGTGTCAATTAAAAAAAAGTTAGGGCATATATCCAAAAATCTCTAAAGTTTGGGGGCTTTTTTTTACAATTATGTCAAAGTAATAAGAAGCAAAAATATTTTCATGTTCTCCTCTTTCTCAGGTAAAAGGGAAAAAAAAGTACTGAATGTAAATTTTTGCGTGAAAGAATAATACAATTCCAATTTCTCTTAAGTTAGATTCGGTGTTGTGGAACAAGGATGATCTCGAATACGGATGATCTCGAATACGCGAGTTCGCTCTTAATTAGTATATTGAACCTCTAATCTCCAAAAATCTTTTAAGTTCCTTTTTTTTTAGATTCTACAATCTATTGTTTGTTAGATTATCAGAGTATTTGTTCTTGATTCTAAGAAAACCCAATTTTTGTTCTTTGATACTATTTTCAAAAAGCTTATTTTTTTTTATAATCAATGGTATCAAGACAATTCATTTTATCTTTCAACCTTGAGTCCAAGCAAAACCCAGTTTATATATATGTGTGTATATATATTATTTATTGAGAAAAGCTTTTCCCAAAAGAAAAAAAAATCAATGGCTTCAAGAGAAGTATCAATGATAAAACAAAGGTTTATTAGACCCAGCACTTTCTCTCCTCCAACTAGTCAACTCAACTGAGTCACCACAGTCCAACCCTCTTTGAGATGATGTTAGAGGAAACCCTCCGTAAGTCTAAAAACTTCTTCCTTTCTTGTATGTTGCAACAATATAATAGAACCCTACAACCACAATGACAAAAATTTACTCTTAAATGTGTTGATTTTGAACTTGAACTTAAAAAAGACATGTGTTTCTTTCAATCAATTAATTAATGGGATTGAAATAAAAACAAGTTATGTATTTAGGGTTAAAAATTGCAAATAAATAGCTACAAGTTTCTTTCAATCATTTCACTTATGGGGTTTTACAGAGAATTTAAAAGTGATAGGGGAGAGGAGGAATGATAAAGGAAATAAAGGGGCAAATGTTGTGAGTTTAGTTAAAAACTTTTAAATATAAACATTTAACTATAAATAGTTTTTAAATATTAATGAAACATCTCGAGATAGAGCCTAGGAGTTTGGGCCTCGTAGTAGCAGTTTGTCGATGGTTTGGTGAACCTGTGTTAGCCAAAAGACCTTCAGTAGAGTTCGCTAGAAAATTCGATGAGTAGTGTACGCCTAAAGACGTGGTAGGGAGGGTTCAACAATGTTTAGCAAGATGTGTTCACCAGTTGGTTTGGCGAGTTATGTTCGCCAAGAGGATTAGATAAGCTAAGGTTCGTCAGCAAGTTTAGCAAACTGGGGTTTGCTAGTTGATTGGCGAGCTAGGATTTGTCAATTGGTTTGTGAATTGGTGTTCGCCCGTATAAGTAGAGTGATACTTAAATTAGGAAGTTAACTTGTATTCCACTTAGACAATATTCGTACACTTAACCTTTTTCCTAAGTCAAAGGTATCCTAAGAGTACTAAAACACTTAGTGCCTATAAACTAAGCTCTCTCATTGAAAATTCTCTCATCGGTTATTTTGTTGTCAAGTCTCTGTTCAAAACCGAGTTCTTAGAAACCAAGGTAAGCCTCTATCCTATTAAAGTTCATTGTCCAGGAAACTAGGTTTGTTTGTATGTGTGAATTCAATGTGCTTTGTTTGATATGTGAATGTTTATGTATATTGCAAACCAACTGGACCATTTACCAGCAAGGACAAGGGAAAAGCAAACTTGTTTAAGTTCACAGCCAATCGATAAGTGTTCAGGGAATGCCACTTGTATGTGCGAACAATTATGTTTTTCAAGAGCTTAAGGTTTTTAAATTAAGTTCCAAGAGTAAGCTTTTCTTAAAATCTATCTTATGATTATGTTTTCAAAGATAAGTTTTATGTGCACTCCTATGTGAGCTTATGTTTTAAAAGTTTTAAAGATATGTTTTTAAGCTATGTTTTTTTAACCATGCTGTGCGAGCTCTATGTTTTATAAGTGCTTTTGCGAGCACATCATATTGGCGAGCTCTATATGAATAAGAGTTTTTGCGAGATCCTCACATTGGCGAGCTCTAAGTTTTATAAGTGTTTTTGACACGATAACTTTCTGTATATGTTAGATATAATGGCATGTCACAGGATTGTGAGTACTCACCCTTAAGTTCTGTGATTTAGGTGTTGAGGCCCTAGGACTTGTGGAGAGATAAGGGAATGTCGAGCTATGCTCCATTCAATGGGACATGTTAGTGTGTTAAAGACTCCCTGAGTCACAAGTGATGCATTATAAAAAGATTTGCTTATCTAATAAAAAGATAAGACAAGTACATGATTAAGTTTTATGTTTCTGACAAAAACAAGCCAAGTTTTTTTAATGTGTTTTATGTGAACATGAATGTGTTTCAGCAAGTACATGTGAATCTGTTTTGAAAATTACTATATTCTTCTGTTTATCTGACAAACAGGTAATCGCGAACTGGGTCTCGCATCTTTATGGCAAGCCCAACTCGCAGAACAATATTTCTGATTAAACTTCGATTTAAACTCTTATTTTGTGTGTGCTATGTTGTTTCATGAATATTCAGTAAGTTCTAAAAGAACCTACTCACTTCTTTTTTACCTTGCAAATAATTAGATTACGAGGAAGGTTGTGACGAGGCAAGTGATTCAAGCAAGGCTATACCCACGATAGATACCAGCGAGCCTTGGACAAAAGGCAATGTGGAAAATTGTTTTGGGTTTAGAAATTTTATGTTTAAATGACTTCGTCATAGTTATAAGACTTAAGTTTCCTTATGTTTATTTTATTTTCAATTTTACAAACCATTACAACTATGTGGTAAAAATACACGTTTGTTTGATTACTTTAATTTCTTTTTTAGTATAAATAAAATACTTTGTTATATTGTTTTTCCTTACATGCATGCCCATGTTTGGGTGCCCATGCTCATGTTCCTAACATCTTGTCTATTTTATGCCTTAACCTCATATACGAGCCTGACTTATTGCTAAGTACTTATACAGGCGACCCCTTTTGATGTTTGCAAACCCTGATATGTATGTGAACCCTTTGCTAGTAGAATCCTTACATGTTGCGAACTCAGTTAAGCATGTGAACCCTTGCATGTATGACCTTTCTATTATGCAAATCTATATTGCTATGCAAACCTTAAAAGTAAGTTCTATATTCCTATGCACTTGTATACTTTTGTATGATAACCCTGCCTCCTTATGTAAGGTGTACGTTGTGAGTTCACATGTCTTATGTTCTTTGCTTTATATGTATATGAGTTTGCTGCACAGTGATAACTTAATGCATTCTTCGTGTAACACCCGATTCACACGTATAAATCCGGTATAAGAGTATTACATACAGTGTCAGAGAATTAAAAACGAGTATAACAAAATTTTCTTTCAAATACTGTGTAATTGAATCATTTTACTCAAAATATCACAAAATAATCAAGTATAATCAAAATCGAGACTTAAAACCAGTTTGAAAATAATAAAAATGTAATTTTTACTCAAAACAAGGCAAATATCGATACCACCATAAAAATATTGATACCCTTGTTCTAAAATCAATAAATATAGCCGAAAACTTAGTAATAATCCTCTAAAATAACTTAAAAACTTTCCCAATATTTCAAATCAGTCCAAAACACAATTTTAACTATTTCATTCAATTCATGTAAATTTTAAAAGCAATATTGATAACCCATTCACTAGAGACACATAGGTATACCATTTGTACATGCCATTTCACACAAAATAAATATACCTTGCCTTACAATCTTCCGATGTTGATGTGATTTAATGAGAGGCACCTAATCCAACCTTAGCTTCTCAGAGGTCTTATACCTACGTGTTGAAATAAACGTGTTAAGCCGGTGAAGGCTTAGTAAGTACTACAAGTGTCATTAATCATTCATCTTTTAATCACTCATTTCAAACTCATTCATATAATTGTTTATTCATGTAAAATACATACATTTTATGTACATAACATTTAACTTACAGTAGTGTTATAAATTCACATATTCTTCCTCATTTCACATTTCAGTCATTCCAACCTCTTAGCTTACTTAGTTTTATCATTCTTTGATTTCTTATACATATATTGTACTTACCTTTCATGTGATTATCATTTCACTTACGTCAATGTCACAATTTGCACATTCTTTCTTTTTTCACATTGTTTACCCTATTAAAAAGATTCGGACCTTGGCGGATACACGGATCCAACCAAACAAACTAGAATGGAACCCAATGTCTCATCGAATAGTTCAAAGCAATAAAGTGGTACCCGGTACCTCATCGAATCTATCCGAAGTAAAATAATGACACCCAGTGTCTCATTGACTCAAGGTCTAAGTATCCCTGAACTCTTCCAATCCTATGGCATGCCAACTATATCCGACTCAGCCCGACTAGTTAATAGGGATTTTCAATTTACAATTCGTATCTCTTTCACTTTCAATTTTGATCACAAATCATTCAAATTCAATTCAAATATACATATTCATGTATTTCTCACTTTTTTTTCCTCAAATAAATCCAAAATTTCACCAATTAATCACACAATCAATCTTTATAATTAACCACATAATATTTCACACATATATTTTTCTCACATATTCATCATTATATACCTCTTATTTTTATTTTCACATTAATTTTCAAAGTTGTCCACTTATGTCACAGTCAGTAAATTATTTATATCTTGAGCTACAAAATTCGAAATTAATATCTACTTGATGTTTTTGAAATTAGACTCACATATATTTTTACCATAAAAATTTCAGACTTTTTACATTAGCCAATTTATACAGTAAATTATTCTAATTTACCCCTTCTCTGCTACCTGATAGTTTTGACATTTCTTCACTAAAAATTATTTATCTTTTAGTAAAGGAATCCAATAATGTTCCCGTCTATTTATTTTGAAAATAGACTCATTAAGGATTCAACCATATAAATTTAAGTCTATAATAATTTTTCTACATTTTTCTATGATTTTTCAAATTCAGAACAGGAGAACTCGAACCTACTCTGACCTTGTTACATAAAAACTAGTATATCTCGAAATATACAATTCCTTTTATTTCACTGTTTCTTCCATATGAAACTAAACTCAATAAGCTTTAATTACATATTTAATTCAACTCTTAACTCTTTTTATATAATTTTTGGTGAATTTTCAAATTTAGTCCTCTGTTCTGTCCAAACTGTTTCAATGAGATTAATTCCTTTCTCATGCTTCTTTATACTAAATTTCATTCAATCACACACAATTATCATACTTATAATTAAACATCTGATTTTCATCATGATTAATCATATATATTAAAATTATAAACACTTTAACTTAATTGTTACTAAGTCTTTTAATACTTGTAGTACTTACCTCACTTGTAGATAATTTCTTCTCACACCTTAGCTTTCTCCTTTCCTTTTTCTTCAATTTGGTCCTTCTCCTTCTTCCCTCATTCTTCAATTTCATACAAACACATGTAAGCTTAAGACTAAAATTCAATACTTTTTAATCCTAGATTATGTAAACATACATGTATGTCATGAAAATTGAATTATCTCTTACCTTTGTTCTTGAATTTCCAAAATTCTAATTCAATCCTTATCCACTTTAACACTTCAAAGTGGACTATATAAAGAAATTAAGGTGTCTACTAACTTCCCTCTATGCCTTTCTTAAGGAAATTTCAAAGAAAAGGGAGGATTTTGAAGCTTGGAGAGCTTAACAATGGTGGAATGACTTAATTGAAATAAAAGCAAAAGTTGGATGGAGAGAGAATAGGCATGGATGATTAAGCATTATGAAAAAGATGATATTTTTCATCTTTTATTTATTTTTGTTTCTCTCAAATTCTCTAGACATTTCTTCAAAAATATCTCACTTAATAAAAATGGTAAAATTCCACTTTTAGTCCCTAGGCCTTCCAACTTTACACTTTGGCCCAAAACTTTGCCTCCAAAAATATCTTCCACCAAATTACTCTTTTACCCCTCCTTAATCAATCTAATTCCCATGATGACTCATTATTCAATTTGGATAAATTGCTATTTAGTCCTTCCTCCTTTCTCACAATTACTAATTAATCCTTAAATTTTCCTAATCTTCTTATTTTAGCTTATTTTCAAAACTGTTCTCTTGCATCACAGTCACTAAATTATTTATACCTCGAGCTAAAGAATTTGAAATTATAATCCGTTTGATGTTTCTGAAACTAGACTCAATCATCTTTTTACCATAAAATTTCCAGAATTTTTACTTTAGCCAATTTGTACAGTAAATTCTTTCAAGTTACCCCTTCTCTGTTGTCTAACAGTTTAGACCTTTCTTCACTAAAAATTATATATCTTTTATTACAGAGATAAAATAATGTTCCTATATGTTTCTTTTGAAAATAGACTCATTAAGGATTTATACATATAAATTTCAGAGTCTAATGATTTTTCTACATTTTTCTATGATTTTTCAAAATTAGAACAGGGGAACTCGTATCTGCTCTGAACTTGTTACACAAAATCAGTTATAACTCAGAATATACAGATCCATTTAATTCACTGTTTCTTCCATCTGAAACTACACTCAATAAGCTTTAATTACATATATGATTCAACCCTTAAATCATTATATACAATTTTTGGTGAATTTTCGAAGTTAATCCTCTGTTCTGTCCAAAACTGTTTTACTAAATCACACTTTAATCCTTTCATTTTATCATTGTAAACATTCAAATTAAGTACCTAATCACAATTTTTATTCTAATAATTCACATACCATTAGAGAAATTAAACTATAATTCAAAACTCTTGTAGTACTTACAACAAAAAGGTTGATATTCTTCCCTTCTTACTCCTTTCTCTTCTCTTTGCCCTTTTCTTCAATTTGGTCCCTCTCCTTCTTTCCTTTCTCTTCAATTTCATACAAACACATATAAGCTAAAGGCTAAAATTAAATGATTTTCATGCTAAATAACACTAAAATACATGTATGTCATGAGAATTTAACCACTTCTTACCTTAACCCTTGAATTCAAAAGTGCTCAATTTAGTCCCTATGCTCTCTAACACCTCAAAATGAATTCTTTAAGAAGTTTGAGGTGTCTACTAACCCCTTCCTATACTTTTCTTTCAGAAATTTCAAAGAAAATAGGAGATTTTGGAACTTGGAGGGCTTAAAAATGATGGAAGGACCTATTTGGAATAAAATCAAAAGTTGGATGGAAGAGAGAATGGTATGAACGGTTGAACATGAAAAGAGCTGATATTTTTGACTTTTAATTGATTTTTAACCTTTCTCAAATTCTCTAGAAATCTCACTTAAAATATCTACCTTAATAAAAAATGGTAAAATTGCACTTTTAGTCCCTATACCTTCCAACTTTACACTTTGGCCCAAAACTTTGCCTCCAAAAATGTCTTCCACCAAATTACTCTTTTGCCCCTCATCAATCAATCTAATTCCCATGATGACTCAAAATTCAATTTGGATAATTCGCTATTTAGTCCTCCATATTTTCTCCCCTTTACTATTTAATCCTTAAAATTTTCTAACCTTCCTTACTTCAACTAAACATTTCTAATTCTCAATTCTATTTTATCACTCAAATCCGATTTAAGAATGCGGATGTTACAGTAGATGTAGAACGGGCTAATCCCATCAAGTGACTAACAATGACGATTTAACCAAACCCTTCAAAATGAGGGAAGTTTTGAAGAAGAAAAATAGTGTTTGGCAAAAGAGAAAATGAGAGACAAAATGGGGAAAGAGAGAAAGAGGGAAGAAGAAGGAAGATGAAACAAAATAAAAAAATTTTTAAATAGATGATGTCATCTATGATGTCATTCGTTTATGTGGCATGTCACATGGACTATTATGTTGGCTTGCAAATTTTTTAATGATCAACTCACGTTCGACAGTTAAAATTGAGTTGATTTCTGAAAAATTGTAACGTTAAAAGTGTCAATAAAAAAATTGTGAGGGGCATATATCCAAAAGGCTCTAAAGTTTAGGGGCTTTTTTTTACAATTATGCCTATTACTTTCATCTGCCAAAAGGCAGTTTCATAAATTTTTAAAATTGAAAAAAATCTTATCCAAATACTTTTTAAATGGAAAAAAATGTAAAATAAATAAAGCCAAACGGATTACCCATTATAGGCGTCTAATTCTAACGTTTCTATAATACCTCTCACTCGACCCGATCATCGGGTTCAAGTTACAAGATGCTATAATTGTTATCAAAGTAACTAAAAATATTTAATGTTCGATTTACATCATAATACAAGGACACATAAACATTTCAAACCATTTTCATAATATATAACATTTCTTGGGTCTTATACGAGCCTAGTATGCTCTAAAGTAAGCTAGGAGCCCAAGTTGCATTGCAATTTGCGACGTCTTCTAGGGTGATGATGCACTCTCCACTCGGCAAATGAAAAAAATGAGTTTTCGAGTGCCACCACTCAACCAAGGGCGATATTATGTTCACCCTCAACTCAAACATCCGGACCAATGTAGTTGTTCCAAATCTGGCTGCATCTAAGTATGGCATAACCCGTTTATCCGGACGATACCTTAGAATATGGACTCGCGGTCTCAACACCCAATACCCATCCTGTCCATATAATATAATCACATTTGTTAAATTGACTAAGTAAATATAAATTAAACCTTAACTCTATAAATATATTTGTAAATAATAAATATCAAAATATTTTATCGACTCATTAATCATCAGTGTAGTGTGACCGGATGCTTGGAAAATAGAACTCATTGTGATATCTGCATAATTAATAAAAAAATAATCACCACTTCAAAAACTAAATACAATTATATTATAATATATAAATTATTACAATTAAAAACCACATACCTTAAATCTATTAAAATTTCCCTCCAAAATGTCAACACAACAATCTCAAAACTTCAAATAATAAAAAAAATTACAAATTTTTCAATTTCTCTTTTTTTTTCTCCAAATTTTGGCTAATGGGGTGGAGGTGAGACCATTGGGATTTATATAGAGAGAGGGGGGAGAAGAAGAAAAAAAAGAAAAAGTCTGACTTGCACGTCATCGTGAGGTCAAATCGACGTAAGGTGACAAGTTGGTGTCGGCCAACTCAAGCCTTTTTTTCGATTTGTTTTATTCATCTTTTTTTAGTTTTTTTTATTTTTTCTTATTCTACATTTTTTTCTCGCTTTTTTTTCAAACTCTTTAAAGGAATTTATTTCTTTATCGGACCATCATAGCAAACTACGTCTTATTTTTCTCCGTCTTTTTAACAACCCCACCATTTGTTTTTTCCCTACAACTAATCATAAAAAGTTCTTCGTTTCCTTAAAAAAATAAACTACTTCAACATATATCGATCTTCCATCAAGTATGAGTATATATAACCTTTTTATGCCGTCACATAGCCTGGCGACACCAAAATAAATTTTTCTAACACAGGTGCCGCCAAATTAGAACAACAGTATCAAAATATATATAGAATTTTTTTGACACACGTTTCTTTTTATCTAAAACGTTTTTTTAAATATATTCGATATCAGCAAAGAGAAAGACTGCACACATTCAAGTATTATTATTTTTTCCTTTTTTCTTTTTTTAATGAGCATGTAGAAAAATACATAAAAACGACCTCGTAATAATAACTTTTCTATGGGTTGGTCATGATTTGGTTTCATGCAGTTGTCACCCATGTATCTTTTAAGTTCCATGTAACATGAGTTCTCTCTAAATCTCTATGGAATTTTTCTCGAGTTCGCACGAACTCGTTTCAGCTGATTATTCGTTGCTTCTGCTATTTTAAATAAGAGATGTTCTCACTACCACGACAATAAGGATCTATATAGAGAGACTCCTTATCTCATTCCTTGATGGATAAGAGTGTTCTATAATTGAAAAGTTCGTGAGTATGCGTCAAGATCTCTTCTTACTCTCACTAATTGGTGAGAAAAGTTGATTTAAATAATGAAAGCTCGTGTTCTCATTTGAGAGTATTAGGTTTTATTTGCCTTTCAAGGCTTTATCTTGTATGGGACCGAAATTCTTGATTACTTTCTCCAAGATCAGCATCAAAGGGGTTGACAAGTCTTTAATTTTTTGATAAATTTTAGTCAATAATTGGTAAAAATATTTGTTTTGGCCCCTCTTTCCACTCCCTATCTTCAGGGGTGAAACTTGGGGGGCTAATAAGGGCTTTGATCCCTTTAAAATGAATTTTTTTTTATTTAAGATCTTAAATTTTTTTAAAACTTTATATTAATAAAAGTAAAATTACATTTTGACTTTTTAAAATGATAAAATTTTAATTTAATTATTTAAAAATTATATTTTTACGATCATAAAATTTATAATTTAACTTCGATCCTTAAAAAAAAATTTAGTTTCGATCTTTCCTATCTTTCTTGATTCGTGACCATAAAATCTGTTTCAAAGCATTTATCTTATACGGGACCGAACTTTTTGACTACGTTCTCCAAGGTCAGTATCAAAAGGGTTGGCAGGCCTCTAATTTTTTGATAAATTTTAGTCAATAAATGGTAAAAATATTTGTTTTGGCCCCTCCTCCCACTCCCCATCTTTCTTGGTTCTTGTAACTGGATTCGTGACCGTAAGATCTCTTTCCTCTGCTAAGAACTAGTACAGTACAACCTGTCAATAATAAATATGTATTAAAAGAAAAACCCCACCACCAACAACAACGACAAAACTGTGAGAGCAGTAAGGGAAACTCATTAATCATATTCATTAGTCTACATATACGTGCTGTTGCATGAATTTCACTTGCAATTTTCGTATCACTGTATTTTGCAGGGTCAAGTTGATATAGTTCAATCTTCAAAGGTGTGTTGTAAACTTTATCAAACAATTTGTAAATATAGTGAGAAACTTCAGATGGATCAAATTTCAGTTTCCTTTTAATCTTTAATCATTTATTATCACACTCCTAGAGAGAGTTATAGGCCTTTAGCATAAGTTATCGACTTGGTTTCTGGGCAAAAATAAATGTTAGTATTCAATTTTATTCTCCATGAACTTTGTCTGTTACTTCAATTTTTTTTATTAGATTTGATTGTGCCTAATTTTCCTATTATGAACTATATTCTGAATAAAACCTGCTTAGCTGCTTATGAACCTTAGCTTTGCTCAAACTAGTCTAGTCTATGTCCTGGTAAGAATATATATATATATATCTCAGATCAAGGTCCTTTCTTGATAAAATGTGAATCTTTTAAGATTCTGTGGATAGGAGCAATATCATTTGAGGTGGTTCTTCAAAAGAGATTTAATTTTGACATAAAATCAAATATAGAAAAGTAAAGGATCTGGAGCATTGATGATACCTTTTCTTTTTGCTGTATTTGCATCTTTAGTTCCAGACTACATGGAAGGTGAACCAGTTAATGTTAATGAGCTCCATTAGCTAGGCAAGCCCTTCCCAAAATGTACTATGACTATTATAGTGGTGGAGCTGAGGATGAGTACACACTGAAACAAAATGTGGAAGCATTTCAAGGAATTACGTAAGCTGTTAAGCGTGGTAATGAAAGTAATGTAGGTAGCAAGGTGAAAATTCTACCCATTTCTTTACTTCCATTCGCAGGATCCGGCCAAGAATACTTGTCGATGTCAGCAGAATTGATTTGTCAACAACTGTTCTTGGGTACAAAATCTCAGTGCCTATTTCGATTGCTCCAAGTGCTAAGCATAAGTGGGCACACCCTGAAGGTTTTAATCTTCTTAGGCTGTCTTCATTTCTTTTTTTGATATTTCAAGTACCAATTTTACTATTTTTGTTGTGTTTCAACAGGCGAGGTTGCCACAGCCAGAGCAGCTGCTGCAAGTAATACAATAATGGTACAAAACTAATATAGCTAGTTTTAGGCTCATTGGCTTGCCTAAATGTGAGTACTGAATTGTGTTATGAACGCAGATTTTATCGTACAGGTCTACCTGTACTATTGAGGAAGTTGCTTCAAGCTGCAATGCTGTTCGGTTCTTCCAGTTATATGTACAATGCTGCTCCAACTATTCCAGTGAATCTTCTTTTTTTGTTTCAGATTTCAAATCCCAAAAAAGAACTGAATTTATCAGAGATTGATAATTTATCTTTTACTGAACAGGTATACAAGAGGCGAGATATATCTGCTAATTTACTGCTGAGAGCTGAAATATGTGGATACAAGGCCATTGTCCTAACGGTTGATAGCCCTAGGCTTGGTCGAAGGGAGAAAGACATAAAGAACAAGTCACGTACTTATTCATTATTCATTCATTTTGTTTCATTCTAGCAAATTTATATAAATTCTTTATATACTGTGGATAGGGCTGAAATTTTATTCCCTAATATCAACATATTCGACTTGAGGTTGAATTTATGCCTTTCATTTAAATTTTTTATTACTTTTGCAGAATGGTTAATCCTCAATTGAAGAACTTTGAAGGTCTCATATCGACTCAAGTGTCCACTGTAAGTGATACTTTATTTTTCCCAATTATTGCTAAATATACCAGTATGCAATGTCTGACCACTGCTATATTAATGGAAAGGACTATGTGTTGATGCTTATATCCATGTCCAGAAGAAAAAAGAAAGTATAGTTTTTATTTTCTGCTATCTTGCTTACAGTATGAAGGTATACCACCCTTGGATAGGGCATTGTGGTATCTCGAAGCTGGAAGGCTCAGCTTTTGGGGTTCACTGATGATATTCATGTTTATGTTGTTCATTTCTGGGAAGTTCTATTCAAAGCTGAGATTCATTAAAGCATGTCGTATTCATCTAGTATATTGAAATTTTACAGGATGACGGTTCAAACATAGAAGCATTTGATGCCAACACCGCATTTGATGCCTCTTTGTCTTGGAAGGTATAGAGTATAAACCAATAAACAGGATAGATTGACTTGTCACATGCTTTTTGGAATTCATATTTTCCCATTCTTATATTAGAAGTAACTTGTGAATGTACAGGCCTAACCTAAATAGTTTTATTGTTTAATTACCATCAGCTTAAAAGTTTGATAGAAGGCTCTTAAGGGAGCTCCTATATGTATATCATTTTTACTGTCATTTAGTCACTAGGCATTTAAGCTCCCTTTTTTTTTTTTCAGTCCTGTTAACTTGAAACCATTAATCGCAACATTTGCAGGATATAGGATGGTTAAGATCTATTACAAACTTGCCAGTTCGGATCAAGGGAGTACTTACTCATGAAGATGGTAAGAAGAGGCTCATCAAATTAGTTGCATTATAGTTTCTTGCTATATAGTAAATGATGAAATGAACATTTCAACTTTCTGAATCAGAAATGCTTTTAGAACAATTGCTAGGGGTTATTATTTAAAGTCAGCTTGTGTCGTTGATACAAAAAGTCACTTGAATTTGATATATGAACATTGGCAGCAATAAAGGCTGTTGAAGTAGGGGTTGATGGGATTGTTGTCTCAAATCATGGAGCTCGCCAGCTAGATTATGCTCCACCCACTATTTCTGTTCTAGAAGAGGTAAAACCTCTCATACTCGCTGTTGATCATGCTTGCTTGTCACAACTTTTAGATTTTTCAACATGATTCAGATATATGGGAAGTGGTTAATGCATTAAAATCATAACTTTTTTTTCTGTGATGTGCATGAGGAAAAATGGTATGGAATACTAATTATTAATTTGATATTTATCCCAATATTTGTTATTTACTTAAAAACATTCATGCTAATATATCAAAGAACCCCTCAAGCTACCATGCCATGTCTAAGCAAGCCCTTCGTTAAATAAACATTTAATCTATGATATTTACACATTAAAGCCCTTCATTTTAATTTAGGTAATTCTTTTAATCTTTTTCTTTTATTTCTGCTCATCATAATTTTGTTAGTTATAAAGATTTTTCTACTAAACACTCAAGTGTGTAGGATTAAAACTCTTTTAGTCTACGAATTTTTGTAAAAGAAATAAACTTTTGTAAAGTGTAGTTTGAGGGTGTCCAAAAATCAGATCATATGTTGCCAAAACTAATGTAGTTGCTTCTGAACCTGATATAGGTTTTGGATCACCTTTGATGACCACTCAGACTGACCATGAAAAAATTGTTTTGTTTCTCCCCCCTTTTCTCTTCTGTGTTATGCTTTTCAATTTGTTTTTCTGGCTTTTCATAGTTGTGATGTCCTTGTACTTCTCTGCCTGTGTTTTAGCTGATTCTTTGTGCAAAAGATATGTAATGAACTTCCTTTGGAATGTAGGAATGAAGACAAGAAATTTTTTGAATAAAATTAGTTTTACAAGGACTAACTGATCAAGAAAGTAGAGTGTATGGTATCGGAATCCTCATTTTCCCTGAAATACTTTATCCAACACATATTTGTACATGTGTATACGAGTATAATCCTCTAAATATATGGAAAAACTGAAAAATATCAAATTACTACTTTACCATAGCCGATACTAATTCTAAGTTGGAGTAACCAACTTGTTAAAATGCAAATGTTGAGGAGAGGCATCACAGTTATGGTGTTAAACCAGATATGTCTTGTGTAGTACATGCATTACAAGAGCGTTAGCGTTAGGCATGCGAGTTGTTTTTAAGTGTGGCTTGTGCAGGTGGTTGGTGCAGTTAAGGGAAAGGTTCCTGTTTTATTTGATGGAGGAATAAGGCGAGGAACAGATGTTTTCAAGGCGTTAGCCCTTGGTGCGCAAGCTGTGGAACTTGAATAAACACTTATGTGGAGAGTGATATGTAAGAGTTGCAGATTGGCAGACCAGTAGTTTATGGACTTGCAGCAAAGGGAGAATACGGGGTGACAAGGGTTATTGAAATGCTTAGGGATGAAGTTGAGCTCACCATGGCCCTCTCTGGATGCCCTACTGTCAACCATATTTCCAGAAAACATGTCAGAACCAAGCATGAGAGACCCCGCTCCATGCTTTAAAATACTACTTCAATATTGTTGAGTCGCATTCATAAATGTATTCAGATCATTCCTGAATCTGTCATCATACAATTAAACAAACTCATAAATCAGCTCCAATGAATGGTTGTACTACTTTCCATTTGAGGCGGTAGAGGAAACTGCGACCCTGTATTCTTCAAGCATTCTGAAGAATATTAGTAAATTTAAATTACCCATGAAGTGTATTGTTTCACCTATGAAAATAATTTCCATTGATTACAGTGATATTAAACAAATTGTTATATAAGGGGCAATTATTTACATGACTAAACTGTTACTAGATGCTATATTTTTTATTGAACAGTTAATTCTTCAAAGACAGTCTACACCATATACATATTGCGCAACTATAGTCTAAGAAAAGAGTGATCCAAACATGCTACGTATTGCCAACAGAGTTGCTTTTGTTCACACCTAGCTCCGTAGGAGAATTTGTGATGCTGTTAACTGAGCCAAGGGTATGGGAGCTCAATTGAGGGCTACCTGGACAAGCCTCCGGATTAGCAGCACTCAGTACATGGATAACACCTGAGCTCAGTTGTGGACTCATAGGAGTCCTTTGATTCATTTGTTGAGGAGTCATGGCAGTCTGCTGCTGGACCTGCTGCTGTTGTTGGTTCAATTGTTGAATTGGAGAGACTGCTTGTGAGGGTGAAACAACTGCCTGTAGTGGCAAGGTAGTTCCTTGCTGTTCCTGTAATTGCTGATGCTGCAGCTGCAGCTGCTGTAACTGTTGCTGTTGTTGCTGATTCTGCAACTGCTGCTGCAGTTGCAACTGTTGCTGTTGCTGGGTCATTCCAGGCATCATCTTTGGAGGACCCATTGGCCCAACAGCACTGGGCTGCTTCAGGTTCATGTTAGCCTGATTCATACTTAGGCCTAGCATAGAAAGACTAGCAGAACTTGGATGCATCTGCCTGGCTCCAGATATCCCAGCTATGCTTGATTGAGGGCCGCCTAACATGCTAGCTCGGCCCAGCCTTAATTTTGAAATGAAAGCAGCCTGCTGAGCGGATGTTAGTGGTCCAGATTGAAGCTGCTGGTTTATTGCATTTGTAATATTTGAAGCTGGGTTAATATTAATTGGGTTCTGGCTTATATTACCCGTGCCTGAAATAGGGGCCATTGGAGCTGAAATTCCTGTTCCAGAAATTCTCCTTGCACATCCAATTCCCAAGGCATTGCCAAGAGCCCCAAACCTGGCCATGTTATTGCCCATGTTTCCCGCACCTACAGCTGTTCCTAGTCCCATCATAATTTTCCTCTGCATTTGTGCCTGCTGCCGTTGCTGCTGCTGTGGTTGCTGCTGTTGTTGCTGCTGCTGCTGTATCATCTGAAGTTGGAGAGTGGAAGGTTTATTGACCATTTGATTACCCAACTGCATGTTCAAATTCTGCCCCACTGCATTCAAGTGTGAGAGAGGATTTGATGCAAGCATCATCGTTGATCTCTGGAACTGCTGATGCTGTTGTTGAAGCAAGACATGTTGCTGACTTTGCTGCTGCTGTGCTTGTTGTGCCTGTGACTGCGGCTGTTGTTGTGGATCTAGCTGCAGTGGCCTTGCAGGCATTGATACCCCAGATTTGAGTCCTTCAGACATCTGTAAGGCCTGAGGGTTTCCTGGAGGCAGCATCCTAGTGTTCCCTAGCATACTCTGGGACGGGTTTACAGAAATATTATTACAGCAATTCGGCTTTGCCACTTCATTGGTCGCCTGAATAGGTACAGCTTCAGTACATTGCTGCATCTCGACTGCAGGATTGTTGTGAAAGATTCCAGAAGAACTTGGTTGACTGCTTGAGCCCATAAGCATTCGAATATGTTTTGCCTGGACATTATCTTCAACAAGGTGATGCCCTTCACGCAGCATCTGTATAAGCAAGTTAAAATAAAATTGATGTGAATAATAATTTTAACCTAACGTCTTTAATGCTGAATATTCAGACTTTTAGCAGACTTACCAGTGAACAGAACTGTGCAGCAAGCAAATCCGCCAAGTGCTGTCATAGGATTTAATCAGGTGAAGATGTCAGAACAGAGTAATTCGTGCATGGATAAGAAAAGTGGAAAATACAAGGTTCAATCATTGAAACTTCAAACTGCAGTGAAGCACAAATTTTGATGTTTGCTATATTCTTTTAACCTAATTAGTAAACCTAGGTAGGGATGGCATAAAATACCAACACAGATGACTCAATCTTTCTAATCTCTTCTATTTGTCGGAAAACTGAAACTTAGGCAGCACAATGTAGGATCCAAAAGAAAAAAAGTTTCGGAAAGAATATGGCAAGGAAACAAAGAAGTGAAGTAAGATTATTTGAATGAGCACCAAATAAAGTAGGACTCTTTTACACTAGTAAGTTACCTAGGAAGCCCACCAATGAAATTTAAAAGGTGAGTGCTAGAAAGCACAGGCATGAACACATAACATAGGTATGACACAACAGACACATAGTGTTATCAGAGTTTCTGAAAAAAATAGGACACAAATATGGCAAGACATAATGATAAAAGAATATTTTTATACAATAAGAGAACAAAAAGATATCATTTATTGCTGCGTCCTGCAGTGTCTTGACTATGTTTTTATTGTGTCCGATGTTATTTTTATTCTTTGACGAGCCACTGTGTGTTCAACACTCGGACTCTCCCCAAGAGAAGTGTATAAAGAGAGATAAAAATCTAAAATGAAGTAATGGCAGCTATCTGCTTTTACCACCCAAAAAACTGGGGCCAGGCAGTTTTTAATCAGTCTAAAAGGCATATTTTTCTTTAACAGCTCGGAAAATCTAACAAGTAAACAAACTTACAGTATTCGGAAGAGTAGAAAGATAATGAATGCGATCCTCTGCAGCAAGAATATCACCATCATCTATGTCTCCACAAAACATTGCTACAGTCCCATCAGTTTGTTTCTCAGACATTACCATTCTAGTTCGTACCCTAGGAACTAGAGAAACAACATTCCCTGATAAAGTAGAGGAAAGTTAATGCAAGGGAGACACACTAAATATCTGAAGGGAAAAGACTGAAAAATGACAGAAAACAGACCTTGAACAACATGTTCACCCTGCACAAAAGTTAAGATTCTTGTCTTGCAAGTATTCATGCTTCCACCAAAAAGTGACTTAGATAGTGAATTCAAGTCATCTTTAAAATCCTCATTACTGGAAAGACTGACTAGACAGCTTGATACTAGTTGAGGAGAATGTGTACGGGGTTTTCGAGCTTGATACTCATCAACCTTGTTGTTTTTTATGTTGAGTTTATGCCTGGAATCAAAATTATAACATGAATACTGCCATCTATATGAACTTATTAACAGGAAAAAGTGAGACATGAACGCTATTTCCTGAGCACTATGATTTTTTTCTAATATAACCAAGCAGGTGTCTTTTATATAACAATTCTCCTAAATTACATCATGTTTTGGCATCTCACAATGACAGAAACAAACATCTAGAGTATAATTCACAAAAAGAAGTGGCACTAGCATCCTAGAAAGTCGTCTTGATATGAAACTGATTTTTTTCTAATATAACCAAGCAGGAGTCTTGATATAACAATCCTCCCAAGTAACATAATTTTTTGGCATCTCACAATGACAAACAAGCATCTAGACTATGCTTCATAAAAGGAAGTGTCACTACATCCTATAAAGTTCAACCAAGTTGTTACTAACACTATATACAGCATTGAAACATGAAATTATTTATCTAATGGCTAGAAGTCAATCACAAAACTCCAGTGTAGTTGTAATTCAATTCACATTATACATCCTACCTCATAGTCACAATTTCAATCTTTGAGAACCTTTCGAGCATTGTTTGATCACCCGCAGGTGGGGTTCCAACAGAAGGACTGCTTGCATTTAGTGGAGCACTAATATTGCTAACACTTGCAGGAGATCCAACAACATTTGTTGCTGGGGTCTTGGGGAGGGAATTTGATTTTCGCTTGCCAGAAACTTGAGTCTGGTGTTGTCTCTGCACGGAGTCATTTGCACTTGAAGTCAAAGATGGGGTACCACCAACAGCAGGAATTGAGTTAACGGCCACCTTCTCCTTTAGAGATGCTCCAAGTGCAGTGCTTGTTGGAATGGCCCCAAAGTGCTGTCCTATGGAACCACTTGAAAATTCCCCAGATTTGGAAGATAATGGAGATTGAGGCAAAGCCCCAACTGATACACGTGGGCTTTGCACTAGTTTCTTTTTTTGGAATTGTTCCTCATTTCTCACATCTTTCTCAACAAGCTGGTTAATACTGTTCCAAGGTGTTTGAAGGAAACCAGGCCTCACAAATCCATGGGGTAATCTTGGTTGAACCCGTCTCTGCTGTGGATCCAAATGGTTTGTATCAGTTTCCCTAATGAGTTCAGCACCATCCAACTTGTCTGGATCAAATGGCTCTTCTTTGGCACCATATCTCAATGCTGACTGTCCAGCAGCAAATGGCATTGTACCAACCTCCTGATTCAGAACCCCTTCAAAAGCCTGCAGAGGATACTTCTGCATGCTGGCATTTGCATATTGAATTCCTCTTGCCATTGCTTGCTGGGGTAGTAACATATTCTTCCAGCTCATATCTGGTCCATGGAGGCCATCCATATGTGAACTGATTTGTTGCTGAAGAATACTGTCAGGTTCAGCAGCATTGAGCCTAGTTCTTTTATTAAGGCCAGTTAGGGGTGACACTGGACCGCCAGGATTCTCCCGCTTCACAAGAAGAGAAGAACTGGAGTTTATGTCGTCTGCAAATGTAAATGTCATGCCCTGGCCAGCAGGGGATACAACTGATGCATTGACAATAGAGCTAGACCCCTGGTCCTGCATGCTTCTTGCATTCACAGCCCCAATTTGATACTTCGGTGACTGGTATGTCATCGGTAGTGCTGAAACGGAGGAAGCTTGCACAAAAGTTTTAGGTTTTAGTGTTAATACATTGCTTGGACCAATATTTTGAGTTGTCAGATTTTCCTGAACTTGTTGCAGCATCAAACTTCCTGACGTAATTCCTGCCTCTGCCAACCTGCCACTAGAGCTTTCAGGCACTCCATCTATGCAAACCTTCTTACCATGGATCTTACCAGTAAAGGTTACTGTAACTTCTGGAGCCTGCCTCAATCTCTTTCTCCGCAAGCTAGAAGAAGGAAGGTTGAGCTGCAAGTTGGTCATGGTTAAGATAAATACAATCGGAAGTGCAGAAACATTTGCATTCTGAACTCATTACCTTAGTTGGAACAGGATTTGTATAGAGCCTGTCCAGTTTGGGAGTAGGATCTAAACAAAGTTGTGGTTGCAAGGCTTTTAATATTCTAGACTCTGCTTCCTGAAGTCAAAAGGGATTAAATGCTTAACAGCTAAGCAAAATGCAAAAAAAAAAATAGTTGGCAAACGATAGGTAGTTGTCTGTCTGTATGTACCATTAAATCACCATATGTCCATGAAATATCTGAGCTCATGGGAATATCTTTCACTACATTCTCCAAAGACATCTTAAGTCGCACTTTATTGATGATAGGGGATCCATCCAAAGAGGGGGTGATAGATCCCTGTTGAGATGCAACATTTCGATAATCTTGTACCTTCAAAAGGAAAACATGAATTTTAAGTCCTAAATATGAGTTCATTAAAAGCACATTCATATAATCTTAATATTTATGGAGCAAGCACTTAAATAAGTATAAATTGCTACCTTGGAAGCTCTCTCTAAGACACCAAAAATATCAAAAGGTTACTTGTAGCAAAATGCAAGGATGGAATTTTGGTATTCTTGTCATTACACACGATTATTACATAAATGGATAAAGAGATAGAAAGTATGATAATTTTATAACGCACCTCACATATGAGTGTCCCATCAACGTATTTGCATGGTATATCATCCAAAATATCTCCTGGCAATCGGCCAAATTCAATTGCCTTCAAGCACATTCATACATTGAGGAGAAAATTAGAAGTAGAGCTTATGCTAAGACAAAAAGGTTATATTGAGAGTAATTAAGCTGCTGTTTCAAAGTAATATGAAGTAATGGAACCATTAAATTGAGACAAATTCTTCTTGAAACTCAAATGATTTCTTTACTCAAAACAAGTTTCAAGACACAAGTGGATTAACTCCAACAAACCAATCAAAATAAAAAATGCTCAATTGGTTTTACTTTTGCTACTTGCTTTTCTTTTTGTCTCTCAAATTTTTATATAATACTAAAATTTAAATAGTAAAACGCAAAACCATAGTCAATTAAATATTTAATGTTAAGCATCCAACCTAAAATCAATCTGTAATATACGGAGGGGCTCAACTTTAATATAAGAGCAAAGGAAAACAACACTTAACTGATCTGGAATAACACTATCTAACACTCCCCCTCATGTCTAGCTTGTAAGGCTTACACATGAGCAACCTCAAATGGGATAAAGTAAGAAGAACAAGATAACAAAACCTAAGGTTTGATACAATAATAAGCATCCAACCTAAAACCAATAAACAATAGTTGGAAGGGCACGATTTTAATATAAGACCGACCTAATACTTAAATAACACCATTTAACACTCCCCTTCACCTATAGCTTACAGGGCCTATACATGGACGACCTGGCCGAGGGTTGTCAACCACACATGGGCCTATCTAGGAAAAACACCATAATAGAACCTAGATTTCGAAGGCATGTACCAACTAGTAATAGGTGGAAGGGCCTAACTTTAATATATGACCATAGAATATCCAATACTTAACATATATAAGATAACACCACTTTAAAAAGAAGAAATAGCTAAAATTTAAAACAAATTCCACCATACTACTTCTAAACAAAGAAATATGTTGTTAAGTATCAACGAAAATCTTTTTTTTTCTCTCAAAACATTTTTTTCTTTTATATAAAAAATGAGTATCTAAAACTAGCAAAATTAACAACCAAGCAAGAAATCATTTATCAAATGTCAATGTTCTCTTTTTTTCTGAAGGAAAATTATGAATAAGCTAATCCCAAGCCCAAATAAAGGAATTTTTAACTTACATTAGTAGGCAACATACATGGTGTGTTTTAGGGGGGAAATAGTTGTAAATTAGCAAAATTGGGACTGAAAAACGAGTAGAAAGAAATTGAAACTCTAGAAAAGTTAGGGTTATAGAAAACCTCTAGTTTGTCTCTATTAATTCAAAGACGATAATAAGAAAGTTGTGGCTGTAAACATAATAACATAATAACATAAACCTCTAGCATGTCTAATGATTAATAAATAGAATAACATAATAACAATATAAACCTTCTACATCATTCTCCTTGGCTTGGAAAACTTGACTCCGACATGAAAAGTTTCACCACTTCAGCAAAAAATTTTAAACCAACTCTTTGAAAGCTCTTCATGATTAGTAACTTTCCTAACTCAACATGCGCCTTTTCATCTAGTTTGTTTTTTTAATTTCAATTTCATATACAAAGATTGTTTCAAAAGTAACTCCATATCCCACTACTCCTCCTACAGTTGGGACCTCTTTGGAAATTTTCATCTTGATTTTCTTGATCGATTTGCTAACAAAGATTAAGTTTACCCACGACTTTCTACGATATTAATAGATCAGATGACTTTGTATCAACAAGAACACTCAGTAGGCTTATGATGTTGATGTTTACAAACATCAATCATTTTTGCTTGCGGTCCCTCTTCGCTTCAGCAGAATTCAATATCATTGATCCAAGCATCAATATCCTATCCTCCTTAGGCTCTATATCCTTTCCTTCGTTGATCGCGAACAACTTAGATCGCTTTGGATATTCTCAAATCTTATGCAAACCACTACATAAAAAGCACTCTACTTGCTTCTTGTCACTCTTTAACCCTCTTAGCTTCGAATAAATGCACTATCGAGCCAAACCTCATCGTTGCTTTTCTGACTCATCATTCACTTCGATGAAAAAAAGCACGAATCATTTCAGACAGTGCCTTAACATACGTGAACCGTCGCAAAGAAAGCACTTCACAAGCTCTTTTGGTTTGTTGTTAGGTCTTCATTGCCCGTTAGGTGATTTCCCATTGCCACAATTGCCACCATTGTCGTTTTTAACCCGTTCTTCCTCATTGTATCCACCATTGTTCATCTCTTTGAGATTGTAAAGCAAAATATATGTTGGACTTCTTTAATATGGATAATTAATTAATTTCAGCCAAAAGCATTTTTGCAAAAGCCAAAAGCTAAGAATTTCAATTTTTTGGCTTGGGTTAAAAGTTTAGTTTAAAAACATGATTTGGTTTGAAAACCCCCTTGTTTTCTAATGCTTTTGGCTTGGAATCATGATTTAAGTTGAAAAGCACTTTTCAACCTCAATGATAAACGAAGCCTTTCTCTCAACTGAGCACAAATCAACTTCTTCAATTTCTTTAGGATAATCATTATAAATAAGATCTAATAGATCATACTCATGTCACATGTATCTTGCTAAGAAAATTAGTAAATTCAATAGGAATTCCACCCTCATTTAATTCAAAAGCATGCACCAAATTCTCCTCCAATCCACCTTATTGAAATTGCCCATATTATACTTATTCATCATAGAGTACCGTTTCGTTTTAGGAATGATGTTCTTATTTCTTGTTACCTTATTAACTATTTGCCTTCCTCCGTTTTGCAAAACCAAAGTCCACATTCTATAGTTTTCTTGATCAACCTTCCTACTCTCTTTCTACACACATCTTTGGTTGTGGCTGTTTAGTTTAAAATCGCACTCCAAGAAAAAGACAAACTCCTTCCCAAAGCCATTAAATGAATCTTTTCGGGGTACTCAAAACACCAAAAAGGATACAAATGTTATGATCCTACTACTAATAAATACTTTGTTTCTATTGACGTCACATCCTTTCAAACCTCTTCTTATATTTGCTCTCAAATTCTTAATCAAAAAAATGTTGAAGAAACCCTTCTAATTCCTATTTTTCTCGTTCCTAATATAGCACCTCTTTCAAAACCCCTTCAAGTTTACTCCAAGTGATCCTATCATGGGCCGCAAATCAAAGCCTATGAAAAATGCGCACAGAGCGTCCCATGGAGGTCAACTGATTAAATGGGGCTCATTTAACCCACTTGAACAAGCCTGATTAGTGGAACATATAAAAAAGTCCATCTATTAAAAGCCTTGGTGGCCCAATGAAACATTCCAATAAAACTAGAGTTATAAGGATAATTATTGTAAATCCTAAGATATGAAGATGTATAGAGTTTAAATTTCTTAAGACTTTCATTTTGTAAATAAGCAATAATCTCAGTCGTTGATGTAATTCGATCTGTACCATTGGATTTGAGGAAGCTAACTATAAATAAAGCCCTCCCCCTTCATTTATAATCATCTCATTGTATTTAATTCAAAGTAAGAGAATACTTTTGAGAGCATTTACTCAAACTTGGTGTACTATTGCTTTCTTATGACTTTTTTGTCCGATTCCAGCTCTTTTTCCTTTTAGTTGTTTCCGCTTTATGTTCAGTGCATTAAAAAATTTTCATTGAGAATTCTCATTTTCGAAAACTAGGCTGACTTGCCTAATTTGAAGTAAAAAAATCGCTTAAAACCGCACGGATTGCGAAACTAAAGTTTTAGACCCGTGGCAATCCTCCATACATCCTTCTAACAATCTTCCTGTAGGTACGCAATAGGAGTATGTTCCAAATGACTCATCTTCAATGGCACAATCAAAAATAGGTATCACCATCTCCCCAAAAAAATATGCTTTGGTTATTCTAGAGGAAACAAGGATTTTAGACTGTAAACCTGTGGAAACACCTATAGATCTTAATGTCAAACTTGTTCCAGACCAAGGAGAGCTTCTAAAAGGTCCTAGCCAATATTGAAAGTTGGTCAAGAAAATAAATTACCTTACCATCACTGAACTAGACATCTCCTTTGCAATGAGCTTGGTTAGTCAATTCCTTCAAAATCCATGCAAGTCACTAGAATGCAGCAACACGTATTTTTCGCTACATCAAAAGTGCTCCTAGACAAAGTCTATTATATGAAGATCATGGGAATACACAAATTGTTGGATACTTAGATGCCGATTGGGCTGGATCTACTTTAGACAGACAATCCAATTCAGGATATTGTGTTCTCTTTGAGGGTAATTTAATATCATGGAAAAGTAAGAAGCAAGGTGTTGTAGCAAGATCAAGTCTAGAAACAAAATATCAAGTAATGACCATAGTTACTTATGAGCTAAATTGATTAAAACAATTGCTTCAAGAATTGAAACAAGAAACTATCTGCGCAATAATGAAGTTAATGTGATAATCAAGCAACATTGTATATCGCTTCATATCCAGTGTTTCTTGAGAGAACTAAACATATAGAGATTGTTTGTCATCTTGTGAAACAAAGGATCGAGTCAAGATGCATTGCTATTAGCTTTGTTAATTCAAATGACTAGTTAGCAGATGATTTTGCTAAGACTCTCAAGAAAACTCGAATCAGATGCTAGTGTAAATAGGATATGTATTAGGGTGTATATTGATATAGAAATACATTCAGAATATTTCCCTCTCCTCTATTTTTCCTCTCTTTTTTCTATTTTTCCTTACTACTGAACAACCATAACAGAAACAGAAACAGCAGCCTTATTTCTTCTCTTTTATCCTCTTCTTTCTCTCTCAACTTCACATAAATATTTTACTAACTTATTTATACTAGGGTTACAAATAAAGTTTTAATCCTAGCCCTTGATTTATACCTTAAAGATGACTAATAATTTTAGTCCTAGCCATCTATCATATGTCTTATAATTAATAAATAAACATAATAATAATAATAATAATAATATCAAGCTCGTATTGTCTATCATGTGTCTATTAATTAATAAATAAAATAACATAATAATATCAACATCCTGCTTTACAACAACTATGGTCAAATGTTATGAACTCGCTTTCTTATATCACTAAATATGAACCTAGGAAATACCACTTTGCTAGCCTACTGCTTATTGACAATTGATGCAAAATGTGGACTGTACAAGAAACCATGCTATCCCTCCACTGTACTATTCATCAAGGATCAATGAAAGTGAGACAAACCTTTGCTAATCAAACTATTTAATTTGGAGATTTTATTTTCTATCATTCAATAATGAACTTCCAAATGTGCACCCAAAACCAAGATATATTTGATATTATGAGAGACCCTACATAACAACATTGTAGGAATAACAATGAAGATAAGAATAATTAGGAATAGTCAGAAAAAGCAATCAAAGAAATACTTGATCAAATCCTTACTAAGAAGAGAGTTTCAGATGACCTATCATATGGATGCAACTTTGGAGCACCCTGAAGAGTAGCCTGATTCAAAGCATCCTGAAAATTCAAGAATTGCTTTTAACTTTAAAGTAAGATGATTCAAACAAAAGAATCTGTCTTTTTAGTGAATCTTTTACAATGAATAATGTAACATTCATATTGTGTTAAACAAACCTGTGGTGGTTTTCCAATACAATATCCATCTGGATAAAGATTCAAGGTGAAGGAAATTTCATGGTCTGCGAAAACAAGAAATAACCAACGCAATCACAAATCGAACATTATCAATTATCTAGAGAGGGAAAAATAAAAACAAAACACAGTACTAGTCTTGACTCTAACCTTTAGGAACACAAAGCACTTCATCAGAAACAATTGGTTGAGACACCACAGGAACATGCTCAACGCCTTCATTGACATTACCCTAGATCAACAAACAATTCAAATAATCAGACAAAACCACAGAAAGGAAAATAAATACATATTAATTTCTATTCAATATTCCTTCTTCTCTCAGCCACGGACTATGAATCATAGAGAGAAAACTCGTACTAGAAACAGAATTATACAAGTTCTTATGAAGGTTGCAAACTCAAAACTAAAACAAAACCCCATAACTACAGTAACTATTACACCAAAACCATAAAGGCTAAAACAAGGGCAAGATAATGTTTTATGAAATCAAGCCTATATTTTTAGCTTAAGACTTGACTGGGAAATTTTTAAAATAAACAAAACATTAAAAAAAAAAACCCAACACTTCAATCTCCCCTAACTTCTAACAGCAACCAATAATTAAAATTCCAGTTAAATAGAATTAAGATACAATTATAAATATTTAAAAAAGGAAACTGGCAGGATATGTTAAATGAAACAAAAACCAAAATTTCTCCTTTTTTAATTTAATAGCAATATTTTTTATCATCAATCTACCTGTGAAAATGGTTCATTATAGAATTTACCTGGAGCTTTCTAGGCCATGAGCTCTCTTCGGAATCATCAGGGACAACATCAACCGAAGCCTCCAATTGAAGACAAGGCTTCGGCTTGAACCTAGTACCGGTTTTTGAAACCTTAAACGAAACACCCATGTAAAAAAAGAAACTTCTATGCTCTATCAGAATTAAAGCATGAGAATTTGAGTTTTTATGCTTTTTGTTTGGATCAAGAAAAAGATCAGAACTATGGAGATAGTTAAGAACCCAGATAGAAATTATCTAGTAAAGAGAGGAGAAAAGCCAGCAAAATCGTACGAAATTTCAAAAAAAAAAAATGAGGTCTAATATGGCAGAATTAAGGATGAGAACCCAGGTTTAATTGAATACCAATGAGGGCGTATATGGATTGGGAAGAATAAAAGAAAAGAGAGGGAAAACAATTGGGAAAAGACACACACAATGAGATGAAGGATTTGGGGAACTCAGAGTTCTGAGTTCTGAGGAACCAATTTGTAAAAGCTATGTTAAAGAGGAATGACATTTGTAACAGGGAGAGAGGAACTAAGTTGTGACGATTCGATTTCATTAGTGTGGAAAAATTCGATTTCCAAATTTTCTAAATTTGAGGTAGTTCAAAAATTTTTAATGAGTTTATAATATGAATTGAAATTAAAAAATTTTATTGTCAAAAGGCGGATTATTTTTTGTGGTTTAATATAATATTTAATCTTTGATCTTGACATTTTTATTAATTTTATATTTAAATTTTTTATTCAATTTGGTATCTGAATTTGATTTTTTTTTAATTTGGTACCTAAAATTTTTTAACTCAATTTGTGGTATTTTTTCTTAATTTGATACCTAAGCTTTTTTAGATTTAATTTAGTACTTAAATTTATTAAATATTATAAAGATAATGCAAAACAATAACAGTATTGAAAATATTTTGTTATGCTACAAAAATATTGTTAGTTTTAGAGAAAATTCATGTTAAAAATAGGTATTGAACTATGCTTAACGAATTAAGATTAAAAAAATATGTATCAAATTAAGAAAAAGAATCAAGTTTAGGTATCAAATTGGATCCCAAAAAGTTTAAGTGCCAACTTAAAAAAAGTGTCAAGTTTAAATACCAAATTAGGAAAAAGTGTCAAGTTTGAGTACTAAATTGGACAAAAAAAGTTTAGATATCAAATTAAGAAAAAGTGTCGATATCAAGTACCAAATATTATATTAAGCTTTTTTTTATTTATGAATTGATGAGAAGGTATGAGTAATTTTAGATATTATCTCAAAATGAATATATATTATCACAATTTATAATAAAAATTTTCAAAAAAATTAAATAATTGATTAAATAAGTTATTAATTATAATACAATGGCTAATTTGCAAGTGATCTAAAATTTAGCAAGCCCTTGAACTCAACAAGTGGCTTCAGTGAAAAAAAGGATGTTATTCATCCTAGTAGTCCCGGGTTCGAGCACCTGTGTGTGCAAAATGTGTGCGACTGTCAAAGGGTTAAGAAAGTATTAACAGATACTGCCTTAAGTCCTAAGCCCTAAATCCTAAACCCTAAAAACCTTATAATTCTTGTTAAAATTATATTTGTGTTTTCTAGAGGTTGTAAAGTAGATTTTGACTTTCTACCAAATAATCTTTTTCGCTATTTTCGAATCACAAATTATTTTCACTATTTTTTGACAGAACAACTACGCTGAATAATGTATTGTATGTATAACTCAATACATAGTTCCTATTTATAGATAATCAGTACAAAAATTCTATTCGAATAATGTCTAATTAAATAATAATACTTCAATAAAAAAAACACAACTTCTACTCTGAGTAAAAGGACTAAATTAATTGTATATGTCATTTTTAAATAGAACTTGAGGGGTTAGGTCGATTTTTACCATATTTACTAGAATAGGCCGATTTTTGAAGAGAGAGAGGAAAATGCATCTAATTGTTGGAATTGTTTTCCCCTATTTCTTCAGTTGAGTTTTGTTTTTAAGGTTTGTTTAGTTTAAGTTTTGGTTAGGGCTAAGGTTTTTAAAGTTTAAGGTTTAGTTTTTAAGGTTAAGGTTATTATTTTTAAGGGTTTAGGGATGGAAATAATGGGAGATTGATTTATTTGTTTTTGTTTTTGTGTTTGGGGTAGACATTATGAAAGTTCAAAGGCATACTGTAGTTGGCGATGATGCGATAGTGCTCGGAGACCCATACATTTCATTTATCGCGTCGGGATGAAACTATTGCCTTAGAAGTCCATTACAATGCAACTCAGGCCCTGAGTTCACTATGCATATAATGTCATAGGTAGAAGTATAAGTAGGGCTCCTAGTTTATGGATGTTTATGCAGGATCACAGTTTGGAGTATAACTAGAGAGCCCACTTTATAGAGGTTATGTGGTCGCGAGTTCATGTTTTGCCTCATCAGAAGAGGATGCTTTGTAAAACCGATACTAAAGCTTGAGATGATAATTGTGAGGAAAAAGTCAAGGGCTTTCCAGTATAACCAACTTATTTTTTTCTCCATATCCACCAAAAGCAGAGTTGGTAACCTATCTATTGTCCAAAACGGAAACAAAGATGGATACAAAAGAACTTTGAGGGGAGGAGAGACGATGGTTGTGAGAGAAGTGATAACTCTAAAATATAGAGTTATTTTCAACACTTTTTCGTATTTAATTTATGCAAATTTTAAGTAATTGACAACACTTTTTATAGTTTTATTTATACTTATTGTTATATTAAATTCTATTATGGAAGTGTGTCAATTTAATTAACTTTATGCTAAATTTAGTATTTTTTATATTTTTGAGGACTTAATATGAAATTTATAGTTTTTTAGGGTATCTCAATCCAGCTTCCTTGTGTTTCAAAAAGGTAATTAAACCTAGTAGAACATAACTCAACAGATGCAGAGGCCTAACAAGTCCACACGAAGAAGCCTAAACTGTCACTCCCATGTGCACAATCAACCAAGAATTTGTCTCCACCTAACTCCTCCTTGAATCGAGCAACTTTATCCTCGAATCGAGGAAGTCGTCCACCACTTTTCCACATTTCAAGGAATGTGCCACCTGCAAAGGAGAAAAACAAGGGTTAGTTGCCACTAAAAATAGTAAAGAGGGATGGGTACTTGCAAGTATAAATAAAGCCCTCAATCATCCTTCAAAGGGCATCACTTGATCATCTATCATCTCTCATTCATTTCATCCTTTCATATCTCATTTTCATTTATGCATTCTTTCTACATTTGAGAGAAAGTCGAGTGAGCAATTCTAGAGTGTTAAAGCTCTCAAGGTTGACCACGTAAGGAGTAAATTTGCATCGAATCAAAAGAGAAGAAATAAGGAAACAACCACGAGAAATGTTACGGAGCTAAACTCGTAAGAAGATTAACGATCAGGAGTGGAATTAAATAACTAAGAAATTAGGGTTTTCCTTAAAATTAATTGGATTAAATTATGTGTGCTTAAACCCTAGGATTGAAAACTCTAAGAAATTATTTAGGTAAATGAGGTTGAAAGAATAGTTTATTGAGTACCTCTTAGTTTAACCCGATTTCAATTATGAGATCAAAAGATAAGTGCTTTTTGTCGATTAATTGATTTAGTAGAGGCTAAAAGGTAATAACTAAGTTAATTATTAGATAGTTCATCAAAACTCAAATTTTGAAGTTAATTATGAACACTGAAGTGAGTGATCTATCATAATTCAGTGAAGCATATTAAACTAGTTTTCATAATTAAGGAGCTCGAATATAAGAAATTTTAATATATTTTGGTTATGTTTTCTTAGTTTAGTCTAAATTCAATAAAAAAGTGTATTTTGAGTCTTTTATTGATCTTAGGGGCTGAATGAGGCCTAAAGGTAAGTTAACGTATTTAGTAAGTGTGCAGAAGACCATTCAAAGGTGTAGGAACTTAAAGTTGGTCGTTGTATTACAACATAGGGAGTTCAGTATCACAACATAAGGAGCAGAATACAAGAATTTCAAGTCTGCCTTTAGTGTCACGACACAGCCATGGGATGTCGCAACACACCTCTGAAGCCACCCCTAAACTATGCATATTGCCTTTAGTGTCACGACACAAACACTAGGGTGTCACGACATCGACCCTGTACAGGATTAATTATGAGCCAAGGGTGTTTTAGTACCCACAATAAAAATTAAACACGAGAAAGTCAGCTAATCTAGGGTTGAGGACGATGACTACCCTAATTCTATAAATAAGCTCATTTAGCACTTGTTTAAGGACAACTTTTCATACTTTAAGTTCTTCTCTGTAATTTTAGTTCTAGTTTTCCATTCTTTTAAGCTTTAGGTTTATTTATAATTCCTTTCTATGAGTGTCCTTAAAAGAATGTGAGTTGTAAATGTGATTAAACTACTGTGGATTTTGTGTTTCATTCAAATACATCTCAGGATTCTTCTTAAACTCTTTTCTTGATTTTCTTTGACTGTTCATCTTATTTATCAAGTTTATTATGTTTTTGAGATCTATAAGGAACTAATCCTCTCATGGGGGATTAGTGAGTGGAGATGTGATTAATTAATTACTATGTAGGCTTTTCTTAGCAGATCAGCTGTTTGGGAGAGGAAAAATTTAAACCCTAGGCTTGATGACTCAAGAAAGTCATTTAGGTTGAAATTAACTCAAAATTGGTATGGTCTATCTGTGAACACCTTAGCCCCAAATCGGTCTAGACTGTGAGTCAAGAGATAAGTAGTTATTGCTGACTCGTTAGTTTAGTGAAAGATCGAGAGATCTTGCTAGGGTAACGACTAGTTGATTGACTAAAAACCCAAAATAGGAATTAGTTATGATTACCGAAGCGAACTAATCACCCATACTTAGATTTGATTAAGTTAGAATTCATTCACCCAACGTTCACTTTACTTTTGCTATTTTTATTTCATTATTATAAAAACCCAAAAATATTTACTTTATGTTTAGCCGTAATATAATTTATATAAAGTACTAATTAGATTTATTTGCGTTTAGGTTAAAGTTAATTTAGTACTCGTCTCCCTTGGTTACGATCCTCGGAGTACTCATCTACTTCGTTGTAAAATTATATTACAACCTGACCCGTATACTTGCGAACACCACCTCAAATCTATATCTTTAGTTGCAGTATTCACACTCTGGACACTAGTACGTTCGGAGGCAATCAAGTTGTTAACATCGTTACTGGGAGGCAACGTTACTAAGTTGATTTAGTTTTTGTGTTTAATATAATAATTAAGAAATACTTAAATTATAGATACGATTTTTATTTTCTTGTTTTGCTAACATTTTTATTTTTCTTTTTAGTTTAGTGTATGACTCACAATAAGGGAACACCTATAGAGCCAACCACTGATCTAGAGAGAATAATTTGTAGGAATCCTCGACAACAACAATAGCAATAGTATATGCTAAAGCAACCCTCCTACTACAGGCAACCCACCGCGAGAGAACCTTTCTTTGACAAGATTAACGAACCTAACATCCAAAATTTAGCACCACCACTACAATTACCAGCAAACCCACGTATGGCACGCGAAGAAAGAACCCTAAAGGATTATGTGCTACCAAATCTAAAGATGGTTCAAGGAAGCATCACAAGGCCAGCCATCATGGCTAATAATTTCGAAATTAAACTGACAATAATCCAGATGATCCAAAATAATTTGCAGTTTAGAGGCACAATGACGGAGGACCCAAATTAACATCCATTAACTCATGTTATTTATTGGTTAAATAACCATTTTATCCCCTTGGGTTAATTGTTATTTAGTTCCTCAAACCTTTTCTTAATTAAAACTCAATAGCGATTGGACTTTTACAATTTAGTCTCTAAGCTTTAATTAAGGATTTTATCGACTAAATTATTTAACCATTCCTCAGTATATTTTTATATTAACTTCGTAAATATTCTTATTTCGAATTTGCAGACTCGATTTACGAAAATGGAGATCCAAAATTGCTTTTTCCAGTACCAGTCAAAATCGAACCATTACAAAAACTAACCTTTTGAAGGACAACCTATACAATCACAAAAACTACCTTTAAATGTTCGAATGAGTAAGCTGGAAGATAACTATGCTTTTAAGGCCTATATGAAGAATGTTGAAAACCAACTTTCTCAAATCCTTCAAGCTATACAAGCTAAATGTGCTATTAGTATTCTAAGTAATACTGAGAATAACCCAAAGAGAGAAGGAAAACAACATGGCAACGTAAACCAGATAAGGTCAGAGAAATTAGTGGACAATCTTCTAAGGTCGAAGTCTTCTAGCTCTAAGATTGAAGATGATGAGTTAAGAGACGAAAAAGTTCGAGATTCAGGTTAGTAAAACTTAAAAGGGCCTATAGATATTGATGAAGAGTCTAGTCCCTTAAGTCAATACAACCTTGATGTTTTAGGAGAGGTAGACTTAAGAGTAGATCATAAAGGGAGTAAAAAAATTGATAATACTAAATATTGTATAGGCAAAGGTAAGGGCGAAGCAAAAAAAATTTTGAGGGGGGCCAAAATTAAATTGTATATTTTTACGATAGTAAAAATGTAATTTTATCATTTTAATAATCTATATTTTTATAATTTTTAAAAGATTAAATCAAATTTTTATCATTTTTGAGGCTAAAGTACAATTTTATCATTAAAAATTTAAGAGGGCTGGAAGCTTTGCCAACCCCTTAAGTTCGCCACTGGGCGAATGTGTGAGAGAGCCTTATGTCATTTAGGCCATTGTCTTTACTCTTTAGAACTATACTAACATGCCACTCATTGATATTTATGATAAGTTTGATTCGTTAGAATGGAATAGAGTAAAAATGTAATGGTTATTTGGAGGGAATAGAATAAAGAAGTAATAAGCATTACGTTGTTGATTCACTAAATAGAATAAATGAGTAATAGTATTGCATTGTTTGCTTGATTAGAATGTTGCTAAGGAATAGATAATGAATATATATAAAGTAACAAATTTACCCTTAAGTGAAAATAATAATATTTTGTTTAAACTTTTTTATATATTACAAAAAATATATCAATTATATAAAGTAAAAATGAAAAATAATTTATAAAAAATTTAATATGAAAAAATATTTTTGAAATTATAATTAAAAATAAAATTTTTAATTTTATTAAAAATAATACTTTAAATATATAATTAACAAAATAATTCTTAAAATATTTTATATATTATATTTAGTTTTTTAAAAAAATAACATTCATACTTTCCCATAGTCTTCGTTATTTAGATCACAATCTCTTCCCCAAATTCATTTCATTATTTTCCAGAATTTAATCAATGCACCGCGGTTGCTACTTCCTTCTGCCACCACCGTTCATTGACCACCAACCTAAAGTTTACCAAGAGCTCTGTCTTGATGTCTTCTTCCATATTTTTCATTTTGTTTTTCCTAAAATTCCCTTAGATCTAAAAAATTTCACAATCAAAATTTTATTTTTATAGCTATTTTAGTTATCAAAAGCTAAATGATGTGTTGAAATTGAAACCCAGAAACTTTTTTCTCTTTGAAACCCAATTTTATCTCTATAAAGTCTGAGTTTGAAATCCATGAGAGAATAAACAATATTCAAAGAAAAAGAAAACCAAAGCTTGTCATTCAAAATGGTTACAACCCCTGTAAAATCTGACTAGCACATTTTATTGATTATAATGAAAGCATCTTCTTCTAATATGACATTTTGACCCATATCTACTGCAATCTTCAAAGCATGGAGACATGCAATGGCTTCAATCACCATATGAGTAGAGAACAAAAAGAAGAAAAGTTTTTATTGATTATAATGAAAGCATCTTCTTCTAATATGACATTTTGATGACCCAAATCTACTGCAATCTTCAAAGCATGGAGACATGCAATTGTTTCAATCACCATATGAGTAGAGAACAAAAAGAAGAAAAGTTATGTTGAGATGGGTAGAGAAAAAGTTAGAGGACGTTAGACGGGTAGAAAAGGAAGAAAAAGAATTTGGTATATTTCTGGAACCATTGAATAATTATTCTTTGGGGTGGCACTAAATCGCTATTCAGTGTTTTTATGGAATTAGCCTGTGAATAAGGTATGAATGACATACCATGTGAACCAAACATGGTGTTAGTGTTAGCTGTTATTTAAAACTTATATTAGATTTTAGATTCTTTTGTCTACATCAATCGGTTACACTGATCATTTTTACCTAATTCCATTAGTAGTCATAGGTTGACTACTTACTGGTGCTTAAAAGTAGTATCTTCAATTTCTATTTTTTTAAGTGGTTACCGTCAAATCCTGTGAATTTAATCTTTGAAATACTCTCCCAACAAGTATTTCATTATTAATTTATTACTTAATCGACAACTGTATACTTGTTTTAAAAGAGACTTCAAAATTATTTTATTTTATAACAATGTACAGAAACTCCACTCTATTTGGTTTGAGAGGGCATAAATGTTTAGTTTACACTTAAAAGGAAAAACTGTTCAACAAAAGAAAACATACCTACTATAATATTCACTCAGCACGTTTACTTCTCATTCTGTTGCTACAGTTACAAACCAAACTAAAAAAAGCACTTTTGGGGATAAGCTAAAATTTTCATCTTCTTTTGTCAAAAAAAAGATTTTCATCTTCTGAAAAAAGTATTTTTGGCCAATATCTGGCTTGGCAGATGCACTTTTTTTTCTAAAAAAGCAACTTGTTTAAGAATGTTTTTGTCCCAAAAATGCTTCTTAAAAGCAATACTAAACACACCCTAAACCAATTTCCAAATACAGCAGTTTGTAATTTAGAACAGTAAAGTTCTTACATGTTATAATCTGAATGGAGAATGCAAAGTAACTCCAATGTCCGCAGTTTGGATTTTCCAGCAAGCTGTGATAAGACGAATGGCGAGAATAAATTGTCAAAATCCAACAAAATAGATATGTTGATTCAAATTCTTCATGCTATAACCCTCCCCTTTACCAGATTCTACCATTTCCTTCAAACTTACATAATAATCATATTTTGGAGGCCAATCAACAAGTCATCAATCTTTGTAAGAAAGATTGGATAAGCAGGCACATAAGAACCACATAAAACTATAAAAGCATATTACAACCGGAGATAATGAATTCTTGAAAATGTTAATGAAGAGAAAGATACTGGAAAGGACAAGTTTTGACATTGCCGTAGGCAAGACATAAATAGATACGGACAATTACAAGGCATATGATGCTACAACTACAAAAAATTGTCCACTTTAAAACAGCCAAACAAATGGGAGGAAAGGTGTATATAATGTTGTGCCTTCACCAGATATAATGGTTTATGAGAAGAGAAGCTGGGTGATTGAAACCAATCCCAAGAAAAAAAAGGCTATAATACAAATTTCTAGCAAAGGACTAAACAATTATGTATAGCTTCCGCGTTAAGTACTTACCAGTTACAGTTCATCATGTTTTCTGACTGCTTCATCTGCAAAAGCCCAAATATGGAATGAAAAAAGTAAACTAAGACAGAAAGAAGTCAAGCTGACACTAACTTATATTTGTTACTCCTTATTACATATCATTATATGCATGATATTAGCCCATCTCAGTTATAAATCATGGATCTGGCTAGTAAATTGACCGAAAAAGGGGAGCAACTGAACAAGAGCTAACCTGAAGGTGCCTCTTTGAAGAAAAATGCAATCTCCCTTTCAGCTGATTGATGGGAATCTGAACCATGTATACAGTTCTTTTCTAAATCTATCCCGCACATTGCTCTAATGCTGGACACAAAAGAAACAGCCAACAAAATGACAGATTACTTGGGAGGTCAAGTTACCATAAATTTAAATTTCGTCTAGGATGAAGATCTAATTCAAAGTTGGCAAGGACCAAGATCTTGTTAGGTAATGGGAGGACGACTATTCTTTGTCAAATAAAGTAGATCACACAAGAAAATCATTAGATAATACAAGTATGATGGCAAAGCACAACCAACAAGTGTTAGGGGCATTGCATTCCTAGGGAAAGAATTCAAGTTCGAATTCTGAAGAACACATGATTGAGAAGGGCAGCGACGAACCATATAAGGATTAATCTTCATGAACCATAAAATGGAAAAAGCATAAGATGAAGAAACATGTATAACCTATGAGGATGAGTAATTTTGGCCTTGCGGGCATCAGTGGGTCCAATCAAATCTCGCCAATGAGCAACCGCATCTTCCTTCTCTAAAATCATAACTAACACCGGACCACTGTCAAACATGAATGTCAGTGAAAAACGTGAGATCGAGTAGCGGGCTAACATGTTACCAAATTTGCAGACTGGTATGATAAATAGTTAATAAAAACATATTTGGAAGACGAGAGATCAACAATGGTCATCTTATTTATAACAAGATTAAAGCGTGTGCTGCATCAAGACATCTCTTGGCTCTGCAACTTGAAAAACAAAACAAATATAATACAACCAAAACATTCAAATGAATAAAAGAAGGGTCTAATAAGCCTTGAAATTCAGATAAACGAATTGAATAATCATAAAGAAAAGCATAAACATATATATCTTCCTTTTCACATGCTCAACATTTTTGCATCTTCTTTGTTCTTTTTCCGTTCTATCAAAAATGAAAATGCATGGAGAATTTACAATCAGAAAGTGTATGCCATCGTCAACATATATAATAAAAGCATGGAGAATTAACAACATTAGGTGAAAACAAATGCAGAAATTTTGCAAATCCAAGTAATTCAAAAACAGCATTGAGATTTGAAGTAATACTATTGAATCAAGACAAAAAAAAGAAAGAAAAAGTAATAACCTAGTCATGTATCTGATAAGATCAGTAAAGAAGATCTTGGAAGAGTGCTCGGCATAAAAATTAGCTGCATTTTGTTCATCAAGTTGGATCACCATTTCCTTACTGATTTCGAAACCTGATTCCAGAATAACTTGTTTTATTCTGTTAGTATAGTTACCAGAAAATCCATCTGGCTTTATTATGCCCAAAGTTCTCTCCTTTTCACCCCTTCCAGTACTTGAATAACACCTACGGTATTAGTTTCAGATACAGGTTTAGAAGAATCCATTAAAAAAATAGCAGATATGCTGCAAAATTACTCCAAAATTAAATATAGAAGATGTACCTGAAGACTATTATTAACATCGAAAAGAAGAAACATCTGGTCAGAAATTGAGTCATTTGCAGATCAAAACCTGTGAAACAGAAAATAGAGGAAAATATTTTCTAATTAAAATGATTTTAGAAAGCAACAAATAAATATAATAATTTCGAGAAATGGTATCTAATTTTCTAGATTAATTAATATTTTTTTCTCCTAAAGGGGACTTACCAGAAGTTTATGTTCTTTTTCTCTCTACTAAGAAGAGGGGCGGGAAAATGAAAAAGAAAGGTGTAAGACAGTGAGAGGCTTTGGGGTGAAAATAAATTCGAAAATATAGTGGTCCGAAGAAGTTCGGAGGCGATGAATCTAATTTATAGCTGTTCAACCGTCGAGGTCAACCGTTTACAGAAATAATAACGATTTCAATTTGGGTAAGCTATAAAAATAATCATTTTTATTTGATTTATGTTATATTTTAGTTATTTATGTTTGAAATCTTACATTTTAGTCACTTATATTATTATTTTGTTACGAAGTGATCATTCTAAATTAAGTTCCATTATCTCCTTAATGGTACTCTTACGTGGTATTCTAACTAGATTTTAAGTGTCAACATGGATCCAAATAAGATGAGAATAGATTTTTAATTCAATAAATTTAATTAATTAGAATTTTTAAACTTAAATCTTAACTGAAAAAATCTTAAACACATTTCTACACGCCTCTCTTCTTCATATTCATCTTTTTCTCTTTTGATTACAATGTCTTTAGTTACAAATCTATCTTAAAGCTTGAATATTTGAAATTCATTAACCCAAAGAAACTTATGTTTTCAAGCTGTAATTTAGTTACCATTTTTTTACGAGATTTCAAGATTCAAGAATTGAATCCATGAGTCGAATCCTAATGAAGTAAAGTAGTCAAAATAATTATTAAATAAATTTAAAATATAAGTTTCTTTGAGTTAATGAGTTTTAAAGATTTAAAATTTGAGATAGATTTGTAACTAAAGACGTTGGAATTAAAATGAAAGTATAAGAAGATGAAGAGAAACGTGAGGAAATGGGTTTAGGGTTTTTTTAATTAAGATTTAGGGTTTAAAAAATTTAACTCAATCTATTTAATTAAAAATATATTTTCATCCCATTTGGAAATTCAAGTTGGCACTTTTTTTTTAATATACTGGTATGATTACAGGGTAGTATCTGTTCATGCTTTATTAATCCTTTGACAACGCGCACACACCTTGCACACACAGGTGCTCGAACCCGGGTCTCTTAGGATAAACATCATCCTCTTTTCCATTGGAGCCACTTGTTGGGTCAAGTTGGCACTTAAAATCTAGTTGGATTGCCACGTAGGATTACCGTTAGGGAGATAACGGAACTTAACGATAGAGTGATCGCTTCGTAACAAAATAATAACATAAGTGACTAAGACGTAAGATTTCAAACATAAGTAACTAAAATGTAACTTGAGACAAATAAAAGTGACTATTTTATAATTTACCCTTTCAATTTCTTTTCTAATGATTAGCCTACGGTTTAAAATCGCTTATTCATTTAAACTCCGTGTGTTAGTTTGATTGTTAAAGGTATTCATCGTCTTAGATGTAATCTAAATTCAAATTGCATTATTGTTAAAGCTTTATCTCGCTTATTAATTTTAACCATATCGAATACTAAAATAAATTAAAATAAACTCTGAAAAAGCTAAAATTAATTTAACTGCTAGAAGGTTTTTTTATTTTAAATTTTGGTAGAAAGCCAATAGAAACATAAAAGGCCAGCTAAAAGGAAACTCACATGATATTAGCGGTATGTTTGGTTTGAATAAAATACAAATGGAATAGTTACATTATTTGGTTCTTTATAATTGAATATATAAGTAAGTCTAAGGTTAAATTAGTTATATATATTTTTTAATTAGTTAAATAGATTTTTTTTAAGATTTAGAGAAATAGATTGATTTTTTAGAGAGTGTGTGAAAAATGCGTTCAGCTTCTGTACAATTGTCAGGAAAGCGCGTCCAACTTCAACCTCTTTCCAAACTTGACCTATTTCCCTAAATCTTAAAAAATTACCTATTTGACCAATTAAAAAAGAACATATGTGCACAAATTAAACTAAGTTTAATTGGATAAAATAATATTTAACAATAAGTATAAAATGATAATATTACATTTGTTCAATTAAATAATTTATAATTTGTTTATATTATTACTCCATAATTAAATAAAGTTTAAAGTAATTATATTTAATGATAAACTATAAAATTCTTTTAAAAGAAAATTCAAGAACAATTCTTGAAAAGAAAAATTTAAAGAGAATTTGAATTGTAATCAATTGTCTGTTTTTGTGTACAATACCAAGGCCTATATATAAGCTAACTAAATAGATTTAAATAAAACTCTTAGGTAAACTAGAACTCTAATTAATCTAAACAATAAGTAGTTTTAATTTTCTTATTGATATAAAACTTCTAAATAACTTAAATTATTTAATAATTATTAAAAATTTAGAATAAAATAATAATAAAATAATAAAAATTGATAAATACAATATTAGACTCACATATAATAAAAATTAAGCCTAAAACTCAAACCTAATATGATTTAAACTCGAATTAAAAGTCCGAAACTCGTAATTCCCGTCATAATCACATCCAAAAATTCTCCCCACGCACAGGGACGAAGTGAAAAATTTTTTTAGGGGACCGAAGTTAAATTGTAATTTTTACGATAGTAAAAGTGCAATTTTTAAATGATTAAATTAAAATTGTATCATTTTTAAGAGGGGCAAAGTGTAATTTTACCTTTACTAATTTAATTCTTTTTTTAAATTAGGGCCTAAATGGAAAATTTTATATTTTAGGGGGCCAGGGCACCAGCCAATCCCTCTGGCTTCGCTCCTACCCACGTAGTCTTTATTAAAATGGTCATACCTTGAGCTCCCAAAGTCGAAATCGAGTGATTCAAAGTGCATTTCGAAGCTAAGAGATAGATCTTCGAACACCATGAAGACATCTAAACCCATAAATGCCTGGATCCCATTAAAAAATCGTCGCAAGTCTGCTGATTTCTCAAACTTGAAAATTGGTAGCTTTAGTGAATGGAATTTAATAATTTTCACCCCATCTGTGCTCGTATCAACTACAGTGTGAGTACTGTCGATTTGGTCAATTATTTTTCACACGACCTCAATATGTTACACAGTCCAACCACACGGTTATGTAACTACTGGATGAAAATTTTGGTATTTTGATCCACATGGCTTTAAAGAGTTACATGATATGGACACATGATCGTGTCCCCTAATTTTTGTGAATGCCTCTATCTTTTGAAAATGTTTCATTGATATCTTTATTTGTGCTTGGGTCAACTTAAGACCTTTCGGAAGCTCAATAAAGACTCAAATCTAATTGTATATAATAATATTTTAGTGTTTTTAACATGATTAATTATTTGAGAGATTTATTTATGATATATTTGATCTGTAATTTTGGAAATATTGCAAAATGGTCCTAGTTAAATTATGGGTGATATTGGAGCACCCGTAAGCTCGTATAAGGCTTGAGAAATATTGTATTTGGTCCTAGTTTTTATTTTTTTCATAATTTTTAAATATATTTTTTAATTTTTAAGTTTTTTATTTAAAATATGAAGTAAATTAAATTTTTTATTTACTTTTAAAAGTTAAGTACCAAATTGACAAAAAATTATAAATGTTCAAAGTTAAAAAAGCTATTTCACTTTTGACATCGTTAACTTTAACAGTAAAATTAAATAAAGAATTAAGATTTTTAAATAATTAAAATACACAAATTCAATGTCTCAAAATTAAAATATATGAACTAAATTTTAAATTTCGAAAGAGTATAGAGACTTTTGATATATTTAAACCAAATATACAATTCAACCACATAATTAAAAAGAGATAAATCTCAAATTTATACATGAATTTTAATTTAATGTGTAATTGTATACATGAATTTTAATTTGGTGCAATTATACACGTGAAGTTCTAGTTGTAGTTCAAATGTATACTTGAAATTTTAATTTTGATTTAATTATACACATTTAAAAAAATAAATACATTAATTTATTTTTATATTGGATAAATATAATTATTTAGTATTGTAATATATAGACATAAAAAAATGTTATATCAATAATCGTATTAATAATTTACAAGAATTGACTTAAATCAAAATTTTATATATAAAATTTCATAAAATCAAAATTAATATATACAAGTTACATATTAAACTATAATTCATATATAATTTTAGGATTTATTCAAATTAAGAAAATATATATTTATATTAATCTAGGTATGACCAACAATAGATACGGGTTACACTTAGAAAAAATTCTGCATCCGGACTTGTGCTTTGAAGCCACCCCTTACCTTCCTTACAGTAGAAGACACCAAGACCGGAAAAGTACAATTGTAATAGCTAAGCTAAGGTCGGTTTAAATTCTTAAAACACCTATTTCCTAGCTTCCCTGCAATTAAAATCCGACACGTGTATTCCAAACCGGCATTACAAAAATTTCCATTAATTAACCCCATGCCTCCCCCACCCACCCCCTCTCTAATAATAATAAACATAAAATAAAAGAATATGCGTGGAGTAATCAATCTGTTTCTTTACACACGAAGGTAGTTTTCGTAATTAATCGGAGAATTTCAGTGAAAATCGAGCACCTCAGGTTCGTAAATTTTAAATATTCCGATTTGCCGTGTTATTAGGGTTTTTCCCCCAATTTTCCTCATGTTTAGGTTGTCATGTTTTATTCTTTTTTCACATTCCGCGTGTTTCTGTGTGTATGGGGTTCTTTTTTTTCTTTTGTTTAATCCGTAGGCTATATATCTCAAAGTATATAGCTCTGTATTGCGGTGAAGCATGCTAGCTATTAGAATTAGGATTTGAATTTCGATTTCTTTCTTTCTCTTTAGTTTTCTCAGCAGCCAAATACAAGGTTGTAATGCCGGAGATCGTGGTCCTCTCTCCTTTTTCCAATTTTGTTTTTAGAAAGCATTGACTATATTTCTCGTCTATGTTTGAATGTGATATTACATGCTTTCTGAGATAATTATAATTGTGCTTTTGTTTAATATTTTAGGGATAAACTCATGGCAACTGCAACTATGGCTACCGCAGCTGGTGCAGCTGCTCTTCTGTACTATACATTGAATCGTAAATTGCAGACAAATAGGTCTGGTAACGATGACAATGAAAATGGAAGTGATTTGTCCAATAATCCTCCTTCAGGGCTTGATCGCGTTTCCCATAGGTTAATTCAAGCTCCTGCAACGTGGGTAGAGACGATTTCTACTTTGTCTGAAACTCTTAGGTTTACATACTCTGAGACTCTAGGGAAGTGGCCCATTGGAGATTTGGCATTTGGGATAAACTTCTTACTGAAGAGGCAGGTACCGTATGCATCCTTTGATTTTTATTGCTGCTGTAATGTTTGATGCCATGATTATTTCATTGGTTTCATTTACTCTGTTTTGAGGACTGTAAAACAGATTGGCTATTAAGTAGAATACGAGTGTTTGGGAGGGGTGGGGGAAGTTGTTCTTAAAGAAGTTGGCAGTTTCATTTACATACGATGATGGGTGTTGGACTAATGTTAGTTTTTCTGCCAAATTTCATGATTCTGCTCCAGTTAGTTTAAATCTACTGTCATTTGACTTTCTTGTTAATTACAGTGTTCATAACAGAATCATGAGTTCAGAATTCTGAATCCTTTTGTTGTGCCTCTACAATCATGAACCTAATTTACACTTCAAATTTGATGTTGAGATTTAACTTTATAGGTAAGGTTTTTAATCGAAAGGCTGAATCCAGTGCAATGGATATTGGTTTGTTTTTATATCATTATCTGTTTTGTACTTAATCCGTGCATAGTTCTCTCAGTTAGGAGTCAAGACCTATCTTGCTTCTGTACAACAGCTATAGTTGTTTGATGTCTTAACAATTCAGCTGCATTTCATTGTAAACCTATTGTATCTCAGCACGAGCATCAAAGACAAATTCATTTGATGTTTTTAAAGCCATTTTACAGTACATGTATTTGTTTGTTCTTAGGCAGAAACATATTTTCTCCCTACGATTCTCTGGTTTTATCGCATTGAGATAATTATAAAACTTGATATGATATCCTACCTCCTCCTGGAATTTCTTGTATTCTGTAAACAAATCACCAGATCAGGCTTCATATTTTTATGAAGCAGTGTTTATAGGAACTCTTAATAGTTCGTTGTCAATTTTATGTATTCATTATTGGCACTACAAACAATATGGTTATTATTTTTTTTTCAGGGACATTTACATGTTGCGAGTGTATTTGGTGGTAAAGATAGCATTGAGCTCAGAGGACCAGATATAACTGCTGAACTTAAATATTTGTTAAACTTGTTGACATTGTGTTGGCATTTTTCAAAAAAACCATTTCCTTTATTTTTGGAGGAGACTGGTTATGCAGAGGAAGATGTTCTTCTCCAAGAACCCAAAGCAGGAGTAAGTTGTGTCGCCCCCCAACTTTCTGGATTAGCATGTGGTATAGATTTTTAATATTGTAGTTAAGTTTCAAAGGTATTATAATTCAATTGTACTGTTAATGTGCTTTTGAATTTATGATTAGTATTATCATATTTATTGAAATCTTGCAGATTTTGAAGCCTGCATTTACAATATTGGTAGACCACAAAACAGAATGTTTTCTTCTATTAATTCGTGGAACACACAGTATCAAGGATACTCTGACAGCTGCAACTGGAGCTATAGTTCCATTCCATCACTCTGTTGTGCAAGAGGGAGGAGTGAGTGATTTAGTGTTAGGTTATGCACATTGCGGAATGGTAGCGGCTGCTCGGTGGATAGCAAAGCTTGCCACTCCTTGTCTTATTAAAGCACTTGGTCAACATCCAACTTATAAGGTTAAGGTAAAGGCATAATTTGCAATTTATGTCCATAAATTTTCCTGCAACTATTTCTGTCTATATATTTGCTTAACAAGAATGCTGCTAATTAGATAATGCTAATTGTGAAAATATCAAATTATTTTTTGATCTTTTAAATATTTTAAAAATTAAACATGTCTACTTTATCAAATATTGCTGAAGTCAATAGATTTATTGAATTTGATTTAATAGATTGTAGGGCATTCATTGGGGGGAGGCACTGGTGCACTTCTAACTTATGTGCTGCGGGAGCAAAAGGAGTTATCAACAACTACCTGTGTCACATTTGCTCCAGGTTTGTTCTCTCTCTCTCTCTCTCTCTCTCTCTTTATCATCTAGTGTTAGCCTTCAAGAATAGATGCCTCTTCACATGCTCCTGTATAGAACATCTCTGCTGTAATATGGTATGACATATGCCCTTAGGATGTTTGTTTAATGTGATACCTTCTTCTTTGAACATAGTTACGAAACTGACCATATATGTGCTGCATGCAGCTGCTTGTATGACATGGGAGTTAGCAGACTCGGGGACTGATTTTATTACTTCTGTTATAAATGGAGCAGACTTAGTGCCTACATTCTCAGCTGCTTCTGTAGACGATTTGCGTGCTGAGGTAAATGATATCGGTTATTTAGAAATTATATTTATTCCTTGCGAAAGAAAGGGATGCTGAGATATTTCTACTGTAAGCAGAAGTATCTTACATGTTCCATTTGTTATGGTTGTGCTCCTTAAGCTTTTATTGCCTTTATTTTCAAAGAAGAACAGTACTTTGTGCTAGGATGATTTTAAAGCCCTTGCAAATAAGTGCTGGCTTGCGAGCTCTTACTGGCCTCACCTTCAGTTGTCTGCCTCTCTCTGGTTCATCCTCTCCTATCCCGTTGTAGTTGAATGGTCCTCTTTGTGATTTGTGGCTTTCTGTAGCTGATAGATTTTAGTTGCTGGCACAAATAGGATTTCATTGAAATGTTGTTCTGGACGGTATCTAGTTCATTTGCTTAATGGCTATGTGATATTATCATGAAGGAACTATTATTTTTTTCTATTTCAGGTGACGGCCTCTGCTTGGTTGAATGATCTGAGGAATCAAATTGAGCATACAAGAATTCTGAGTACCGTTTATCGATCTGCTTCAGCATTGGGTTCTCGCCTTCCATCTATAGCCAGTGCTAAAGCAAAAGTTGCTGGGGCTGGGGCAATTTTACGCCCAGTTTCTAATGGTACACAGGTAGCTGAATTAAAGAACCCTGTTCTTGCCTCACCATTAGACTATTTTTGCTAGATCCTGTTGTTTAGTTCTTAATAGCTTTTCAAGGTGAATTTACCTTTAAATTTTTTTCATTCCTAGACTTATAATTTGTCACTAGAGCTTTTAGGGTTTATTTGGTTGAGAAGAGGGAGTGGGAAAATTAAAAGAAAATAAATTGAGTATGTTTGGTGGAAAAGGAACGAAAGGAAAGGAGGTAAGATAGACTAAATTGGAATGATAGGGTGAGAGAAAATAAGACAGGCATAAGTTTGTTTTAAGTTGTGCATTTTTCAAAAGTTTTAATTTCTTTCTTAATTTCAACTATATCAAGTAATGAATTAAAAGAAAATTAGGCTCCATTTGGTTTTAGAAATCAGAAACCATTTTCATTTTTGTTTTCTTGGAAATGGAGAACATTGTAGAGAATGTTTTTGAAAAAACAAAGGTTTTTTGAAAATAAAAATAGAAACATGTGAAAATTAGAAAAGGATAAAATATTGTTTTTAACTAAAAATGTTTTGTAAAACTGAAAATGGTAAAACATTGATTTTATCATTAAGTGAATTGAATCTGATTTAAACCATATAAATACAAAAATATTCTTTATTTCAATAGTTTTTCAAATATTTAATCTGGTACCTTGATTTGAATATATACGATTGTAGAATTTCTTTATTTTATTTTTCATGTTTATATTGTAAAAAAGTAGGTACTAAACATGTATTCATGTTTCCATTTCAAAAAATAGAAAATGAAAATCATTTTTAAAAAATGGAATAGAAAATACTTTTAGAAACTAAATGGAGCCTTTTTTCTTTCGATGTTTTCATCTTTTTTATCAAGCATACCAATAGAAAGTATATTTTTTATTTCTGTTTTTCTCCTTTAATTTTCCATCATTTTAATTTTCTTTCCACCTTATCAAGCAAAACCTTAAAGTGCAGTAACTGCTTTGGAGGTGGAAGTTTTATCTCACTGCTTCAGCCTTGATTCTACCTGAACTTGAATCGCTACTTGTGTTTGATCTTTTTAATTCTCTTTAGAATTTTGATTTACAGGTTGTTATGAGAAGAGCACAGAGCATGGCTCATGCAGCATGGAGACGTCCTACCATTAACCTGTCCTCCTGGTCTTGCATTGGACCCCGTCATCGTGGCACAGCTGCTCGATCAAACTCGGAGGAAGAAGGAAATACCTTAGAATCTAGCCCCAACAAAGCAGAAATGTCTGAGCCTCTCCTATCGTCTTCCCCAATAAACTCAACTTCAATTACAAAAGAAGCCATTGAACTTCCTGTGTCTTCATCAGGAGTTGAGTGGAGTTCCAAAATCGTGTATTCCTGTTCGGATGATGAACAACATTGTGATAGGGATGCTGAGCTGGAAGTTGGTGAGGACCTTATAAGTCACAACACGCATGATGAGCGCATGAATGAAGTTGAGTTGTGGCAACAACTAGAGCATGAGCTTTACGATAAGACCGAAGATGATGAGGGTGATGTGGTTAACCAAATAAGGGAAGAAGAAGCGGCAGCTATTGCAGAGGTTGGAGGTGAGGGACAGTCGAATACTTCAGTTCCAGAAACAAAGGAAGTGCACAGGTTTTTCCCTGCTGGAAAGATAATGCATATAGTTACACTCCAGTCTGATGAGGTGGAGTCTGAAGTTGATACTCCCAGCTCAAGTGATGACACCGATGATGGGCAAAGCACAACGGAGGCTACGATTGGGATTTTCCTTACACCGAGATCCCTGTATAGTAAATTGCGGCTTTCCCAGACTATGATAAGTGATCATTTCATGCCTGTTTATAGAAGACAGATTGAAAAGCTAATAAAGGAGCTTGAAGAGGACCAAGCTTCGAATGTTCAGAACCAGAACCAGAGTCATGGTGTATATTCTGAACAGGAAGTCTCATAGGAAATCATTTCCCCTCTCTTGATGCAAACAAATTTTTTTGGAAATCTTTTTCTTTAATTTATGTTAAACGTTTTTTCTTTTTGTTATTTTCTCATATTAACGAATCCTCCCCTTCCCAATCCCACAGCACGGTTTTATGTTGGTATATTTATGTTTTGTATACAAGGGAGGGGCTTATTTACACCTATGTAAAATCAAAGAGTTCTACACTTTTTTTTAACCCTTGAATCCAGATTCAATCTATTGTCAAAATAGCCTTGTTTATGAAAAAATATTTTACAAATATTCTCCTCTTTGATTATTTAGGAAAAATGACCTTCAAGCCCTTCCTCTTCATTTAGAATCTGAAAATTCGATTTTTTTATTATTGTCATTTTTTATGACTCATACGGGCTTAGTCTATTAAGAACTGTTTGCAGTTGCAGAAAACATTGAACTGAAGACGACTTTGTTAAAGAGACTAAGAGCATGGTTAGTAGTTTTTTCCTCAATAGAAGTCTATTTTATTGAAAGAAAATGAAGAAAGCAACAATTGCGCACGAAAGCTGGAAAAAAGAGAACGCAATGCAACAGCAACAAATTAGACAGAAGTCGTGCTGCCAATGATTAAAAATAAATGAGTTGATTAAAGAGATAAATTAATTAAAATAAATTATTTTTTCAGTTCAATTGCTTGGAAAGGGAGTTTTATAAATTAAATGGGGTTGAAATAGACCATTTCTAATTAAATGAGGGTAAAATAAGAATGCCAAAAAAATAAAACTATTGAATTCAATAAAAAATGGAACAGTTACGTTATATTCAGCATTGAAACATCCGTTTCACCTTAAATAATGTTTCAGCCAAACACGTTTTCAATTTTCAATTTTCAGTATTTAATATTTGGGCATCATATTTACAATCAATGTTATGTGGAAATTTGTTACGAGCATTGCATTCTTTAACGCCCCTTACTAAATACTTATTTCGTTTCAGTTTCTTGATTTTTTCTTTTCGAAACAAGAAATAGTTAAAAAGCGAAATAAAAAACAAGTTAATTAGAAGAAGTAATTATAGGATAAAGATCACCCTTGAGTAGCTCCTTAATAAAATTGGACACTCTTCAAATATATGCATATTTTATCGTTTTTTTTGTCAAATTTAACCATCCAATCAGCTACTTTATTGTATTCTTTTGAAATATTTCGAAGACAAACCTTCCAATCACGATATAAAAGTTGTTTAATTAAGCGTAATTCAGGTAACATACTAACTCTCACACCCTCAATTAAAATGGTTTTCACAACTAAAACATTATTACATTCCAACTCTAGTTATCTAAAACCAAATATTCATGTCAAGTTTAGACCTTCTAAAATAGTTCGTATGAAAATTGAATCTTTTCCAATCCACATACGAAACCTGCATTTCCAATTTCCATCGGTTTCTTGATTTTTATACCTTAATTACTTCTCTTTCGGTCCATATTTTTTTACGGCTTTGCATTTTTGTTTTTATCGTCCATAACTTCTTTGGTATATTACTTGCAGGTGTTGCATATTTGAATGGAATATCTTAATAAATTTTCTTTTTTCATCTAATTATAGCAATAGAAAATATCTTTCCTCTTTTATTATAATTTATTTAGAATATATTTTTTATTTAGCTTTAAAATGTTTTTACTTTATAAATAGCAGCTTATTTATAGCTAATTCTTCTCAACAATGAGATTAGTAAAATATATTTTCACGAGTTTATTATTTTTCATGGTTTTTTTTTTGGCATATTCTTTGTATGTTTTGCGTGTTTGAATGGAATATTTCAATAAATTTTTTTTTTCATAGTATGTTCTATTATTTTATAGAGTATTGTTTACAATCGATAATATCTCACTTTTATTCCCTTTCAAAAAACATCTATCTAAACATATAATAGACTTATAAAATTACTCTCATTTTTCATGTTAGTAAAGCAGACTTATATTCTCTTAAATTTTAAGGTGTGATTAATAATAGGTTGCTCAATCATTAGCTCTATAATGGCAATTGGATTTGTCTTTTTTAGAGCAAAAGCATAATCATACAAACGGTTAAAACCAAACTTCATTCTACCCTTTAATTTGTTCTAAGGCTCATGCCATAGCTCTACCACATACACCTATTTGCAAGTTTACCTTCAACTCCTCTTTTACAAGCTTTTACATTTGAATTAGCTTTTACCTGAGATAACATTCTCAACTTATTAAGAAAATACCTTCCAACAAGTTTATAGTTGGCTCGACTACTTCGAAATGTCACAGAACATTGATACTCATTCACAAAAGTCTTAATCTTGAAAAATCCATCAATACTATCCTTAGCAGCATATATAAGAAAATGGCAACCAACAAATTTACACTTGCTTTGGACTTAAACTTCTCGTTCTTAATGTACTTAATATCAACTCTCTTAGCTATAGCATAAGCTGCTAAAGCATTCTTGAACTGAGTACTATCAATAAAAATCATTCCAAGCTAGAATTTAGGTATTGTGGTTGATGTATCAAATAAGATATTTCTCTCCCAATTTCATAACTACCCAAATCAAAAGACCCCAAGTACTCATTGTCATCTCCACTAGACCTACCAAAATATGCTTCTACATCATTTATTTTCCTACCATTTGTTTTCTTCCTCTCAATTTCACTAATGAAGCCTTTAAATTTTAGTTCAAGTTGAAGGTCATCTACTAGTTCTCTATTTTTTTTTTCTTTAAAGGCTTTATATTTTTCCTTAATCTCTCTTATCTCTTCATTCTCATCATCTGACCCACCTTCTAATTCCTCTATACCATTAAAGGCCTCCTCTTCATCATTTTCTAAACTTTGGCACTCAATTATATTATTTTCATGAATTTTTATACCACTAAAATAATTAGTCCCACCAATCCCACCCATTTCTATACCGCTCCTTTACCTTTGACTTAAATAACCTTTCTCAATTTCTATACTATGCAATAAAGACTTAGAGTCTAAATCAATTGGTGCACCAATTAAATCCAAGTTTTAGTCTGCAAAAACAACCATTTACAAGCCTATACTTAATACCAAGTTGCATACAAACACATACATAGGTATTACATATATAAAACAAATGGCACCAATATACATATATAATTTCTAAGTCAAACAATAACATGATTTGTCACATGTTAAGACAATCACATACATATTTGATACACGATTTAAAGCAACATACATACATACATACATACATACATACATACATACATGCATGCATGCATACATACATACATACATACATACATACAATGGCATATTTAGAGGGGCTGGCAAGTGTACAACCTCCTAAAATGAAAAATTGTCTATTTAGATCTTTTAGAAATTTTAAAATAGTAAAAATAAAATTACACTTTGACCATTTAAAAATGATAAAAATTTAATTTAATCCTTTAAAAATTATAAAAATATAGACTATTAAAAATTATAATTTAATTTCGACACCCTAAAATTTTTTCTTGTCTTCGCCCCTGCATGCATACATATTTAACACAAATGGCAACAATGACATGAATTTGAAAGTGGTTCCATAATTCATGTTCTTCAAGTATCACCCAATTATTATTGTCAAATCAAAATCAGGTCTTGTATATCACATAAAAGAATTGCAGACGACAATAACATGAGTTCCATAAAACGATAACAATATATACAATACATGTATATATTAAATTTCAAATAAAAAATATTGCTCCTTGACTTGTCTACAATCATAATCAATAATCTCAATGATTCGCACCAAAAATTTAGATTTCTTAAAAATGTGCTGCCAAATAAATTAATTATTCAAAATCAAAATGAGTTTTAAATTGTAATATAACTTCTAACCATATCAACGATAACCTATCGAGACATGAAGTCAAATTTGAAATTTATCAATTTGGTTTCAGGAATAATACAAAAACATCCAAGTTAAATACTTATTTTTGAACCCTCAAATTAATTTTGAGTACTCGTCAAATAATTTTCAAAGAAAATAAAAAAATTCTTAATTGATTATCAAATCCTTTAAAATAAATAAAAAAACTTAACCCAATCACAAATAGGATTTAAAATAACAACAAATTTCAGGATTAAACTTAATATTTGAATAATAAAGCACAATTTTTACTTCGATGATTAACAAAAGAAATCATAAATAAAAATTTAAAAAGGTTTATAAAAAGAAAAAATTCAAATAAAAAAAATCATTAAACCCGCTCAAGATAAAATAAAATTTTACTATTTTTGTTGCAAAAAAAAGTGAAGATGATTAATTTAGTTGTATAATAATTTAAAATTCAACTTCTGAAAACAAACGTGAATTTCTTATTTTCAGTGAATAAACTTTGTAAAGAATTTCGAAAATACATAAAAAGAAATTAATTTTTAATTAAAAAATTAAAATAAAAATATCTAATGTACTTTTCACATCTGAAATTCTAAAATTGTGATGATATCATACGTTACCTACACATTGACTACATGTGTCATACTATTAACGTTTTAGGTAACATGTATAACAGTTACTAAATTGCACCGAAGGAGAAAATATAAAATTCAAATTCCAAATCTTATAGTAATTCTGTGTAATATGATTTAGCACTTATATTTTATTATCCTTATATCTAACACCTAAAAGTAGAAATAATTTGTTTATTTTTATACCATACCCATTTTTAACTTCAGATATAAAGAACACATTAAAATCTACAACCTGTTGAACACATTAAAAATGCCATTTAAACCAAAACTAATTTTTTTTCCGAACAACAAAGGTTTTAATTGCACAATAACATAATTGATTTTTCGTTTAATATTCTCCATTCAATAAAGCTACATAATTTTTAACAATTAAACACGAACTATGAAATATTTGGTAGTCATCAATTAAACATGAACAAAGCTCAGTTCATTTACTACCAAGGTAGAATTGACACCCAGATGAGAGTAGGGAGTAATGCAAATGCATAAGAAACGTAGAATTGATATTAAAAACAAGAGGAGAAGTTTCGGAATATGATGCGAAAAAGCCGAAGAAGATGCTCTATTTTAAGAATTATTACAGCACACACACTACACCTGATTTAGGAAACATTGATTTCTTCATTATGCCTATGCCATTATTTTTCTTTTCATTACTCATGGTTTTCAGCGACAATTATGTGAACCGAATCCCAGTCTCTATGTAGAGCATAAAAGGTCTGGGAGTTGAGTTTGCAGGAATGCAAATTTGTTTCCTCAGGCCTCACCCTGCATTTCAAAAATACATACATAATCAGAGTTAAAAGAAGGGCGAAAGAGAAGAAGTTCAATGCAATTGAAAACGCTTATGTGCTTTAACCATGTCTGCATTCCTAGCCGAAATTGATTCCTTGAGCCAGCGGTAACTCACTCCCGTAGTTTATTGTGCTGCCAAACAGAATGTTAATGGAAGAATATCAAACACTGAAACCCCACTTTTGAAGATGACCAAAATGCTGGTCTCGTCTTTCTATATCACAATTATTCAATATATAGCATTGACAGAAAAAAGAATAAACGAGGAATTGGACTTCATAATCATGTTTACCAGGTTGACCGTCGCATGTATTGTTTCCAAGAATCACTGCCAGCTTCACGGCCTCCTCCTGTGGCCTTTTCACCACCAAAAGCACCACCTATTTCAGCCCCATTGGTTGGTATGTTCACATTGACAATACCAGTGTCACTTCCTTGTGGCCTGCATGTGACAAGCATGATTTCTATATTATAATTCCATAGCAATATTAACTAACAACCTAAAGTTTCATCTTGTTAATACACATTTTTTGATTAGTAAGAAACTGAATAACTTATCGAGACACCGGGCATAGAGACTCACCCAATCCATTTGAAAATGAATTCAGGTTTACTAGTGAAGATGGAACTGCTCAATCCTTGAGGAACAGAATTGTTTATTTCAATTGCTTCATTCAAAGTCTGCAAAATTAGTTAAGGTATCAGACAGCAGCTCATTGCATAACACTAAAACATGAGACTTTGTTTAAAGTGTCTCCTAGAATATTGAAAAATAAGGCTACCTTAAATTTCATGACATAAAGAACTGGTGCAAACAGCTCTTCTTTAACAACATCGGCATTTGGAGAAATCTCAACAATTGTGGGCTGCACAAAGTTCCCCTCAGACTCTATTATACCGCCGCCAGTAAGAATCTTTCCCCCCTGGGAAGCATCACAAGATAGAATAAGGTCATGACAGCCAAAATACAAAATGATTGAAATTCTGACCACATCAGCAAGGTTCATCAAACAAAACCATACATAAAGTCAGCACATTAATCTCCATGCTGAGAGTTTCAAGACTACCTCCGAACAATGTTGAAAGTCAACAATTTATGGGATCTTATTAGGCACATTGAAGCTAAAGATATTCATTAATGCAAAAAGTAAGATTATAAATATAGGTCATCTGCTTTAACACCATGAGATGTCTTTCAGAACATTTCATGCAAGTCCATGGAACCCATAAACGTTATGTAAAAGATTGTGCCAATGAATTCTTCAAAAATTAGATTCAAGCTTCAAGTCAAGTTATTTCATAGAAGATAGGAGAATCCTTAGACATGGGTTGAACACGGTAAAAGAGTGAAACTACAAATAAATAAAGAACACACCTGTGACTTGATTATCTCTATTCCTTTCTCGAAGTTCTTCCTTGAAGAAGAAGTGTGCAATGGCCCAAGCAAAGTACCCTTTTCTAATGGGTCCCCTATCTTAACTTGTTTGTACACATCAAGTAGCTGGTCAACTACAGTCTGATATATACTTTCATGAAGAAGCTTCAATACAAGCAAACAGAAAACAGGAAAATCGTTGGCAGGTTTAAATACTCGATATAAATATATATTTATGTATCAAAATCCAGAAGATTCACATGATTAAAAAGTACCAGTCTACGACATGTGGTACAGCGCTGACCAGCAGTACCAACAGCAGCAAATAGTACAGACCGAACAGCTAATTTTATGTCAGCATCATCCATGACAATTATTGCATTGTTTCCACTTAGTTCAAGCAAGCATTTACCAAACCTCTCATTCACTGTTTGTTGTACTTTTGCACCCACCTGCGGGTAGAATGTGATATATAAATTAAAATATTAGTGTAATGGAAGTATCCATGTATCTAATAGATATGGAGATAAAAGTTCTTCCTAATTGATAGGCAAAAACATCAGATTTGAAATGTATCTTCAACAAATTAGTAAGTCACAACATGAATATACAACATCCTATTCTGTCATTCCAAATACAATAAGTAATAACATAATTCCATCAAATAGGCAGGGGATAGAAGTACCTTCGAACTCCCCGTGAATGAAACTAGATTAATGCGTCGATCTTTTGCAATTGCCTCCCCAATTTCAGCACCACCACAAAATGATGTGAAAATTGCACCAGGTAAGTTATTCTTTTCCAGAACTCCAGCCACTAATTTTGTCATTGCTATTGTAACCAGAGGAGTGGTTGGAGCACCTTTCCTACAATTCATACCAGTTTTTGTAAGCTAATATATGAAAGAGAACCTAAATCTGTTTAAAGCAAATTATGCTAACTAATTAATGAAGACACACTTATTAAGTAGAAATCTTTTCAAGGAAATCAGATTATGCATTCGGATTGTATCTCATAGAATATACACTGCTAACCACCATGGCTAACACATCAATAGAAGATGTGGAATCATCAAAGTTTTTGTGATCTTCCAATGTAAATATCTCATTATTGCACTACATCATTGAACAAATTTATAGTTCAATGAAAGGAATGAAGTACATACAATTATTAGTGTGAACTAAATCAGTAGAATTTATTACGGCATGATTAGAAGTTCCATCAAAGGAAGCAAGGACATAAAAGCTATAAATGAATGCCAAAAGGTAAATTCAACACTGAAAACGAGAACCAAGAAAGTTCATAGTCAACAAAAAAAAAGGCATAGTACTTGATATACCTGATTCTATGAGCTAATATAACTGGACTTTACAATTGATTAGAAAAGGCATAATGGACCCACTAAGAATATATATATATGAGCTGAAGGATTCAACATTCCCCAAAAAAGTGGAAACACAATAATTGGGAAAACATTGACATCAAGCCTTACCAAACAACACAGTTTCCACACACCAGTGCAATGCAGGCATTCCATCCTACACAATGCAAAATTTGTAAGTAGAACAACTAACAAAATACAGAAAGCTCAGTTAATAATTTGATTCAATGCCTATCATTAAAACAAATTCTTAATAGGCAGAAATCAATTATCTTAAACGTTGGTCCATAGATATGAATCCAATTAAATAAAATCCCAGAAGCAACAAAATTGAGCAATATAAAAAGAATCACAGAGCTATTCTGGTATCAGTTATGCCAGAAATGTTTTAAGCCTCCCTGCAGCAAAAATGCCTAGTTTATAAATAAAGGAAATGCAATTTACCAAGAACAGCACATGGGAAATTAAATGCCGTAATTACACCAACAATTCCAAGGGGATTCCACATCTGTTCCCAGAATACAAGAGCAAAACGTCAATTTTCTTTTCGGACTTGGTCTAGGAGTCCAAGTTAAAAATGTTTAACCAGTAGCTCACCTCCAACATCATGTGATTTGGACCTGTTAACAACAGAACCAATCATTTTAGGACGAATTACTACCATCCATATCTACATATATATATTACTGTACTAAATTGTACCATATCAGTAGCAGTTTTATACTATATTTAATATAAAACCCAAACTAATAGCAGGCATTATAGATAAGAAAACGCCAACAGCAGTAAACATGCAAATTTCAACATTCCAGCAAAAGTTAATTCAGCACAAGTTCATAAACAGAATTCAAGCAATCCAGAAACCAACCACAAGAGGATGTATAAAGTAATGATGACTAATGGACTTATGCACTTACGTTCTGAAGGTATTACCGACCCATTCAATTGCCTACTTAAACCCACAGCAAAGTCACACATGTCAATGATTTCCTGCAAGATTAGCATTTTACGGTTACATAGGTAAAGAATATATATATTTATATATAGTTATAGTTAGCATAATTTTCATGCATTTTTACAGATTTGGACAATGAACCAGTAAAACAACAGAATTGACCCACTCAATAAAAAACAATAACAGGAAATCCTATCATGAAAGCTAATGTGGGACAGAATGAGATAAACAACAAAAACGCCTAAGATATGGCAGACTAACAATCTTCCACCTGCGATTTGATAACACTTATACATCTTAGTACATTACAGCATTGCCGCTCCAGAAGAACTCTTGAAAAATTTCATGATCTCCATGAATGGTGTAAATCATAAAAGAAAAAGGAAAGTACTTGCTGTAAAAGAGAAATATCAGAAAATAGTACTGTTACAAGATTTGGTGAATTCAAACTACGCACAGTGAAAACCTTATGTCTAGAAGCAAGGTCTTCTTGCTGCATTGCTTTGACTATAAATAAAAAAAATTCTTTTATATTCGCAGAAAATAAAAATTGACAGATTCCCAAGAAAAAGTATCTCTCTCTTGATTCATGTGAAGATTGAAGAAAATATTTAAAGTAACTCAACCAAATGCTAAATGGATCATGTAGTTCAATATGGGCTGCCTTATGACATATTATGTGCAAAGAAACCAATGTGATAACAGTGACAATGCTGCATAACATACTTGAACTTCCCCAATTCCTTCGGGAAGAATTTTTCCCATCTCAAGAGAAACAAGGCGGCCAAGCTGCTGTAGTTTGGATCTCAATGCATCACCTATTTGTCGAACTATGTCGCCTCTCTTGGGGGCTGGAATCTGAAACAATAAATAAAGCATAAAAGGTTCAGAGAAGTAAAAATAGCATTAAGAAATGTAAATTTCCAACCGAGATATAAAGTTTAAGAGTAAGGTATCCTTCCATCTTACCTGCATCCAAATCTTTGCTGCTTCACTGCAAGCTTGCATCCCTTCCTCATAGTCTTGGATGGAAGCCTCACTAACTTCGGCAATTTTCTGCATAAGCAACATTGAAATAATACTAAATTATAGGAGTGAAGAAACTAATAGTTTCCAAATTCCTGGATCAAGTAGTTTAGTACTCAGTAACCAGCGAGTGTGTTTGTAAAACATTACTATTATCTTTAAAATGCAGAAGCAAAAAATAAGAGAAAACCTGCGGCATATGAGTAAAAGCTAAAAACTAAAACCAAGTATACTTCCACTCAATAGAAGCGCAAGTCTTAACATTGGTTTATTTCAAATATTTATTGAGGAGTTTCCCAGATAGACAATTTCATCATGATCAGTCTCACCACAATTAATAATAAATCCATCTTATCTAGCATGAATAAACAAAACATTCATAAAAATAGAACCTGATTATTAGCAGGATTAAGTGTAGAAACCACAGGGCCACTTCCTTTCCAGGTGCCATTCACAAAACATCCCAAATTGCCAGAACTCAATTTGATCTCGCTCAAGAACTCGTGCTCTTTCCTTGGAAACCCCATCTCTGCAATTACACACACAAAAAGGAGAAAAAAAGAAGCTTCCTTCAAAATCCAACCGTAATATATACAAAAAAAGAAAAAAGGTTTTTAACAATTCATCATGAATTCGATCTCTCTTACCTAGCTTTTTCTTGAGTAGCAAAGGGAAATGAGAGAAAGTAAAATGTTGAAGTTGATGTGGAAAGAGAGAAAAGAGTGCCTTAAGTAGAGGACTGAGACAGACTGAGGCCCTTTCGGCCTATGATCCGAAAAGAGCCGTGACGTATGGGGGTTGTACAAGATTATAACTTGTGTCCATACTTTATCTGCAATGAATCACACGTAATGTTCTTGTCTTTTTCATGAGGTGGCTCTCTCATCTGATTTTTATTTATTATGGGTGATACTCTAAATTATTCCTAAACTTTAAAACATTTTAAACAAGTCCCTAAATTATCATATTGCTCCAATCAGGTCCTTTCCTTTGTAATTCTTTAACTTTTTCGTCTTATTATTATTTGTAACATGTGTTACCGACACATGTTAGTTCTTATTATAATTAGGCATAATCATTTTTTTACCCTCTAATTTTATAAAAAAATATATTTTTATTTTTATTTAATTTTTTTATCTATTTTAATTTTTAAATTTATATTTTTTATCAAAGCATCTCAAAATAAATGAAGAAATTAACAATTATTAACTTTGCTGACATAGCATATATGTGGTGACATATCAGCATTTAATTAATTTTTAAATTTTAAAAATTATTAAAAATATTTTAAAAATATATATTGTTTAATAATTTTAATGATTTTAATTTTTTAAAATTAATTTAAATGTTTTTTAATTTTTAAAATTTTAAAAAATTAATTAAATGATGATGTGTCATCTACGTGTATGTCATATCAATAAAGTTAAAAAAACGTTACTTTTTCATTCATTTTGAGTAATTTAACAAAAAAACACAAATTTAAGAGTTAAAAAAATAAAATAATTAAATAAATGATTAAAATAATTTTTTGTAAAGTTGAAAAGTCAAATAAATTATCATATTTTATATTTACTATAATTAACTTTCCGCTTAGAAGGAAAATTTATATTTTTTTAATTAATCATTATATTCTAAAAATTATTAAATATAATAACTTGTTTAATTTTAAAATTGTAAGTTATTAATATTTTATACAATTTTAAAAATAATACTTGAATACAAATAAATCATTGTAGATACATCATTTTTGGAAATATAGATAAATAATTTGATAATATAACAAAACAACAAAACGAAAACAAAATTCTCCTTACAAATGAGATATGAATACTAAATGAACAAACAAATAAACAAATAAATAATTGCATTTAAAAATAAAACAACTCCTTTAAATGCATTTAAAAATAAAAACAAAAACTGGAACTCAATGAGTGGAATATTTCCTACAAATCGGATCATTTAAAAAAATTTCAAGCTTCAAAATGATTTATTTAGAACTTTTCTATATTTTAATATATTAATTAAATTTAAAAATAATTAAAATATGACATGCATAATGACAAAACACATCAAGAGTATATTAAATCTATATAAATAATTTCATCTCTATTTTTTCATCTCTATTAAATCTATATGAAATATAAGAATATATAATTTCATCTTATTTTTTTTTCTCTCTTTTCCAGAGGCGATTTGAAGAGGCTGGTAGGATTCCCACCTTTCTAAAATGAAAAATTTTCAATTTAAATCTTTTAAATTTTTTAAAATTCTAATTTAGTAAAGAAAAAATTACACTTTACCCCCTAACAAAATTTTTGATTTCGCTTCTACTCTTCTCTTTATAATTTCTTTTATTTCTTTCTCGTTTCTTTTCCCATTTGTTATTTCCTTCCATCATTCTTCTCTTCCCTCTATTTTCTTTCACCCAACCAAGTATAACAAATAAATAAAATTTACGTGTCAACCTCGAACCATAACACTTAGGGTTAATTTAACATTGCTTTTGAGAAGTACTTTTAAAAGTGCGTTAGAAAAATAATTTTGAAAAGTACTTTTGAAAAGTTTGGTTTAAGATTTAAGTGTTTAGTATAGCAGTAAAAAAGTGCTTTTGAGAATTAAAATGTCTATTTTAGACATGTGTTATAAAGTAATAAATAAATATTTAAATAATAATTAAATTAGATAATATTATGATATTTTAATAAGAATATAGAAAATAATTTATTATATTTTTTATTAATATTTTAAAATATAAAATATAAATTTTAAATATTTTTTAAGCAATTAATCAAAGAAAGGAAAATACCATGTGTTGAATGGATGAAAACGTAATTGAGCTGTCAAAAGTGCTTTTGGGATGGAAAAGCTAAAAATTTTAACTTCTCCATTTGAGGAAAAGTACTTTTGAAAAATCAAAAATTTCTTTCAAAAGTTACTTGTTTAGCATTGCTTTTAGCCAAAAAGCACTTTTACAGTGAAAAGTGTTTTTTGGAAGCATTGATGAATGGGGTCTTAATGTTTTATGAATAGTAATCGTGTATTTTTTTATTAATGTTATATCGAGATTTAAGGTTGTTTTTCTCAATAATGTTATCTTCAAGTTTTGAATCAATATTTTTTTTTCATTACTTATTTAGTTTTAGTTAAATATGTCTTAAGTCTCTATTCTCTTGATAAAATTGGAAGTTAAATTATGTACTTTTATTTCTAAGAATTAAGGTCTTCTACTTTTTGGATTTCAAATTCAGATCTAACTATTAACATATTAATATTATTTTGTTAAATTCAAATTTATTACAATGTTATTTTTTTTTAGTAATATTCTTGCTATTTCTATCTCAACAGTTATCTCAAAAAACGCATTTAACACGGGTGAATGTGTTTTCAATAGTTTTAGAAATTCTCTAACACCTCTCATGATCGAAGCTTTGGTTTGCACACAAGATTGATTTCGAAAATCTAAAAATCCTATCAATCTTGAAGTGTATGTTGATGAACTTCAAACCATAAAAGTTGATAATATATTAAATTTTATTCATAAAATAAGCTTTTGTGTTAATTATTTTAGTAAGCATCCCATAATTTAACTAACGCTTTTGTTTTTAAATTTGTTAAATTTATCCAAAATACCCGAATATCAAGAAGGTAATATACTTAGCATTAGTTTATAAAGTTAAATGTTTATTTAATTTATTTTTGTAAATTTTTTTTATTATTTAACTAACTCATTCAATACTTTTACTAGATATTTCAAGTTTACTGACAGTGCTTGAAGAAAAAAATGAAAAGTTTAAGCTATTCTTTAATGTTGTGTTGTTGTTTACTTGGACTCATATTGTGCTGTTTTTATTTTTTCCATTATTGAAACCAATATTATTGGGAAAAACAGTCACGAATCTCAAACACTATCTATAAACTAGACATAACAAATAAAAAAATTAAGCGTGATAAGTATAAATTTTATTGATACAAAAAATTTGATTTAAACTTTAAATGTTTAGTTGATTATAAGGTAGTATAATATTAAATTTATCCTCTTATTATTTCAATTTGATATTATAATTTTTTATTTTAGTTTCAAATTTCTATCTTAATTTTAATAATACTATGTATTAATTCAATCTTATTTTATCTAATTATTTAATATCTTATTATCTAGTGTTTTCTATTTTTAATTATTTTTAAAACATTGTATTCTTTAAATTATTTATCAAAATTAATAGAATTTTATTATAAATTAGAGAAGTTCATTTAATTAGTAAATATATATTTTTTGAATTGTAAAATTATGTTATTTGAAGAATTAAAAATATAAACATATAAAACTACGTGCAACATACACGAATTAAACTAATATTATTTAAATGTGTATAATGTTTTTAAAAAATTCTGATTATTTTTTAAATTGAAATAAAATAACTTTAAATTTATTAAAAATGTAATAAAAAATTTAGCACTAATTAAAAAATAGTATATATTAATATAAATAAAGGGGTGATAAATAAAAAGGAAAAAAAATAGCAGTCATGATAAATTTCTAACCAACTTCTTTTCCAAATTTTTTTTTTTTCAAAAATTTCCTGATTATTATTATCGTTCGAAAAACTGCCCAAAAAGTGCCATAAAATTCCATTTAGTCTTTAATCTTGGGGTCATCGGTAAGTATCCTAAATTTCAGTTTCATTTTCTCTTCTGAAATCAAGGCTGGGGTTTCCTAGTTCCTTAGCGGAAAACCCTAGCCTAATTCACTTTGTATGAATTTTTTCAAAAGCTTGATGTTTTATTTTAGATAAAGAGATTTTATTTATGAGTAATAATTGTCTTTATGTTTCAAAAAGTCCCAAATTTCATGGGATTTTCAATGGATTATCTGCCATTATTCTATTTTCCTTTTTTTACACCCGGGTAGATTTCTTAAGAAACCCTCACGTTAGCCAATCGTCTGGGCTTATTAATTATAATTTGAATCAAAGAACCGTATTTGATCACATCGGTATAATTCGTCGAAAAATTAGCGAATTTGATGCCAGTTCGTCAAATTTAGCTTTTGGGAAGGGCCAGCAGAATGTAAGCTTGAGCCATCCTGTTTTCTGTACCGGATTGAATAATCATAAGGGTTTTGCTACTCAATGTGAGTTCTTGAAATCGAATCCTCAATGTTCTTCAGATGGATTCTTTGATTACATTAAGTTCTTCTATTGTGGTTGTGGAGAATTTAGGATAGTGGGCTATTTGATATTGGGTGTTTGGCTTGTTTCTTTGTTTTATCTTTTGGGTAACACTGCAGCGGACTACTTTTGCCGTTCATTGGAGAAGCTTTCATATCTGCTTATGTTGCCTCCAACTGTTGCTGGGGTTGCACTCCTTCCGTTGGGAAATGGGGCACCGGATGTGTTTGCAAGTATAGCTGCATTTTTGGGGACGGATACAGGTGGAGTGGGTCTTAATAGCGTGTTAGGTGGTGGAGTTTTTGTTACTTGTGTTGTTGTAGGGGCTGTCTCCCTTTGTGTAGCGGGGACTGGGGTTCAGATTGATAAAAGATGCTTCATTTGGGATATCTGCTTCTTCCTTTTTACGCTCATGTCACTTACAACGATATTGATAATTGGCAAGGTGAGTATTTGGGGTGCCATTGCATTTGTAATGATATATGTGATTTATGCATTTTCTGTGGTTGTAAATGAGATTCTGTGGAAACATACTCGGGGGTTGAAAGTGGATGTTGTTAAACCGTTGCTTCCTGTCCGAGGAAATATGTTTTCACAAGGAAACGAAGAGGATGCTTTTCTTTATAGTTATCTGCTGGACGTGGACACTGGAAATGATCCACCCCATCTACCTAGTTCTCTGCCACAATGGATGTGGGCTTCAAATGTTGCTATATATTCAAATCACTTCATGAAAGCCAGTCCATTAGCTGAAGAGAGGCCTCCATGGGGTTGGACTGAAGAGGGCATGGAAACTAATGAGTCACCATTCTCTTGCTCTAAATTATTATCACTCCTGGAGTTGCCGCTGACAGTTCCAAGGAGGCTAACGATTCCTCTAGTTGATCAGGAATCATGGTCAAAACCATATGCTGTGGCTAGCGTGTCGTTGGCTCCTGTTCTGTTAGCATTTCTGTGGAATAGCAAAGGTGATGTGGGCTCCGAGAGTCGAGTGATCACATGGTGCCTCAGTGTTGCATTTGGTTGCACACTTGGTATTCTTGCATGTAAACATACTGCATCTGATCATCCGCCTCGGAGGTTTTTAATTCCATGGGTATTTGGGGGATTTTTTATGAGCATTGTCTGGTTTTATATGATTGCTAATGAGCTTGTTGCTCTGTTGGTAGCATTTGGTGTGATATTTGGAATTAACCCATCTATTCTTGGAGTAACTATTCTGGCTTGGGGCAATTCAATGGGTGATTTGGTGTCAAATGTTGCACTGGCAATGAATGGTGGTGATAGTGTGCAGATAGCATTTTCTGGCTGCTATGCGGGTCCTATGTTCAACACACTTGTTGGTCTGGGCATCTCATTGCTGCTTGGGGCTTCGTCAGAGAGTCCTTCCTCATACCCGGTTCCTCAAGATAGCAGCTTGTTTTACACCATCGGCTTTCTCATGTCTGGACTAATCTGGGCACTTATAGTTTTGGCTCGGAATGACATGAGACCTAGCAAGATATTAGGATTGGGTCTTATAATGCTTTATGTGATATTTCTTTCTCTCAAGCTGAGCAGTGCTTTGGGACTTACATCACTGCGTGGTTGAAGCTGATTCGTTTTATTGGCTGTAACTACGTGGACCAGGTAAAGTGTGACATAGTAGAAAAGATTTGTCAGATTGATTGATTAGTTTTCAGTTTCCACGTACTATATCAACTTTCAGATTTCTATGACAGAGAAAGCCATTGTTGTAAGATTTACTTAGATAGGCAAATGATATGTAAGTCACAGTGGGCTCGCAGTGCTTGTTGTTGGAAAAATCTGTCTAACCATTTTATCTGTAAATTCTGTCAATACCACTTCCCTGCTGCATATGACTGGTGTGTCCTTACGGTTTTCAAATAATATTTCCTCGGTGCTTGTTTGAATGTGGCAACTCATATATAGCTTTGCCCTAGATTGACACTATATTTAAGGAAACAGTTTAATGTCGCTATTTCTCTTTCATTCTCCTTTCTGGTTTTGACTCTCTGCTCTTCTTACCCTCTGCTTTGTGCTAAAAGCTGTAAGCATTTTTCTTTAAGATTTTTGTGGCTGCAGAAACCCTCTTTATAACTTAGTAGGATAAGATTCCATACATGGAACCATATTCTTGGAGAAAGAAATAAGATATCAATGCTAAACCAAATGTTTAAGCGTGAGAAAGGATTGTATGAAACCTAATTTTTTTTTTGTCAATTTCAATAAGAATCTGACACGTTACTGGTTAGATGTAATTTTAATATTTATTTGTATTTAAAAGAAAAAGAGGAAAACTGGGATTATAATTTTAAAAAAGTAAAACAAAGATTTTACTCCTTTAAATTGTGTTTTACCCTTTTCTTCAACCTTTTATCTCCCTTTCCCTCTCCCTCACGATAGAAGTTGTAAAATATAGTGTTTTTGTTTTTCTGTTTCTACGGATGTCTCACCCCTCAGCCTAAGTGCCTTATTGTTTGTTGTTTAAACTCAAGGCGATTGAAATTTCAGACTTTGTAGGCAGTGGAGGTTGTATTGAAAAGGCAAAGTATATCCTAAAGAATGGTGGAGCTCTACAGAAGTTGATAATACATACAGCAATGCATCATACATTTCTGAAGAAATAAAATTGAAGATATACCAACTGTTGTTGGCTTCACCAAGGAAATCAAAGTAATGTTGTATCTTGGTTATTTGATATCATCTTGTATTGTTGCTATCTTTGTCTTGCTCTTATGAATGGCTGGCTCTTTTCCTTCTGATTTCCAATATTTTCATTACACTGAGATTGGAACCTGTTAACTGAAATCGGTCCTTTCTCGGCTTCAACAGTAGAGTTCGTTTCTTTGAAAGATGAATTAATTTTCATCTATGGTGAGGGAGAGGGAGAGGGAGATATAAGGTTGAAGAAAGGGGTAAAGGAGTAAAATCATATTTTTACTTTTTAAAATTATAATCCTAGTTTGTTTTAAATAAGTAAATATTAAAAATTACAGCTTGCTGCTGATGTGTTAGATTCTGATTTGGGGCTTTTTTTTTTGGGACTGACGGTGTTAAGCTGTGGGGTAACGAGACAATTGTTTGAGTACTCAAATTGATCAAAAGCAAATAAATAATAATTGAAGTTGAATAAGCTTTAATAAAATTAAATTAATTTTAATTTGGATCAACTTTTAATATGTAATTATTTTTATTATATATGTGATTTTCATATTATTTTAATGGAACAAATCATACACCGGTCATGAAAACTATGGTCATACTCATGAGAGGAAGAAAGGGTTATTTTAGAATAGCAAGAATCAACCTAAAACTAAAACAGTAGCAGTAATAGGGGCATTCATTTTCCTTGATAATACATGAGAAGTCATGTGTGCTCTACAATTGCACCAAGTTCGCCAAGCCAATTGCTTCATAGTTTTTGAGTGATTTACGACTCCAAACTCAGCTCTCTCTCAACACATTCTTTTTGTTTAGTTTTAATGGATACATCCATTCACCACTCACCTACCCAACGGTGGTAATATAAAGCAGAAAATCTCTTAAAGGTTCAGAAAGAGATTATTCATCATCACCTACTCCATTGCTACTGATGGATGGTTCAAGCGAGTCTTCATTTGGGAGAGGCAGCAGTGAGCCCAAGGTCTCCACCAAGATGTGTACGGGAAGCGGCAACAAATGTTCAAAGTTCAGGCTTTGAAGGGAGATACTGGTTTGCTTCAGCTTCCTAAATTTTCTTCCCATTTCGCTTTCACTCTACAAAACTTTTTTGTTCCTCTTTGAAGCAATATTATAGAACGAAAGGAAGAAAATAAAAGAGCATACCCATCAAAGAAAACAACTTTGAATGGCTTTTCAATCTAAAATGATTGAACAGTCTTGTAAATAATTATTAGATTGGTTTAAGTATTTAATTCTTAAGGTTGAAGTATGTATTATGATTGTCTTGAAATGAATATAAATAATTAAAATTTTATCTGATTTTGTTTTAGCCAAAAACAATGTATGATTAAGATTTTTGTTAGTTGGTTTAATTATCAGGATACTTTCGTCCTAAATGTGACTTTAGTTCGAGTTGCGCTAATCATCTTATTATTAAGATTTTGTCATTTTTTTATAATTCAAAAAAAAAAAACATTATTTGGTTAATAATGTTTAACTTGAAAAACAAAACCCCAAATTACTAAAACTTGTTTTACAAACCAGATCAAAATCATCGATTTCGAATATTTCGATTTTTAATTGATGAGCTTATAATTTCGATTTCAAAAATAAAAAATCAAATAGAACGATTTAATTTAATTTTTATAAAAAAATCGAACCGATCCAAACCGAATATATCGCTATTAAAACTATTGTGTAACAATTTTTATTCTTATAATGAAATGATTAAATGGTGACTTGAAAAATGAATCAACTCTGAATATTAGAAGTTTTGAAAGGTATTCCAGGTGGCACATTTAGAAAAAGAAAAGTATTAATGTTGTTATGTAAACTAGCAATTACAAATAAAATGGAGAAGAAAATGGTAGGTAAACAACAGTATTACTATGGTCTATCTCCAAAAGAATTCTTTGACAGATTCTTGCCATGATAGCTCGAGCGTAAGCATCACCAGAATAGCAGCTAGCCCCCATGACGAACCCGCAATTCTGGACACCCACGTTGGATCTGGAGATGGAATTAGCCAAGCTTTACCTCCATTTGGCATCGATGATGACGACGATGTGGTCCTAATGGCAATTAGAAGCCCTGCTAAAACCATTGGAAGAACAAATCCAGAGCTCACTTTCAAATCATAATAACGCATCTCATCTTTCCTCCTAACGTACAATGGAGACAGAACCACCGCTGCAATCAGAGCCAACACCATGGCTACTCCTCGTGGCGATGCGTAAGTAGGCATAGCCATTGCTAGTTAGCTGCACTTTCTGTCTGTTGATGTCTTGCAAAATAATGAAGCAACTTATATGATTAATCGGAGGCTATTTAATGTTGAATATATAGGTGGAAGAAAGATAAAATGAGCGAAGTAATCTAGTTGGAAAGCTTGTAATTAGAGGACCAAAGTGATTAACAGCCGCCCAAAAAGTGAGAAAAGGTTAAAGGTGAGCTAACCTTACGGAAAAAAGTGAAAAAGAAGGAATCTTTTCATCTAAATTGAAGCCTGTTCATACATGACCATAAGCAATGCCAGCTGCTTTGATTTTTTTTTTCATTGGAATCTAGCTGTTCATGATTCAGATCCCTTTACCGCATAATGCTGTACAATTCAATGTTTGGGATTAACGGGATCTTCCAATGAGTTTTAAACTGCATTGGTGTAATTATTTATTATTTTAAGTAAATTATAGAGTAAAAATTACTAAAACCCGTTTTATCGAATCGAATTAAAATCATTGGTTTAAAATATTTCGGTTTTTAATTAATGTGTTTACAGTTTCGGCTTCAAAAGTAAAAGATCGAATAGAACAATTTTAATTTAATTTTTATAGAAAAATAAAATCGATCCAAACCGAATGCATAGCTATTAAAACTGTATACTTTAATCTTTACATATATTTAATCTTTATACTTTAATTTTGATATAATCTGGTATCTCAATTTTTATAATTTTATTAATTAGTCTAAATATTTTATTCTAATTAAAATGCTTGTGTGAAATTTTATAAATTGTTAATATCATTAAAAATTTCTATTAAATTCAAATCTATTATAATATCATTTTTTTTGTTACATGAATATCAATTGAATTTTTTTTTAACTTCAAAATATCACAAAAAAATTAATAGAAAAATTTAGAGTGCCAAAATAAATCTAAAGTTTTAAACTTGAAAATGAGAGGAACTAAATCTCTTAAAAGTATAGAATTTCAAATATACAAAAAGTACAATCACTTTAAACATAATGCAACATTTAAATTATGTCAAAATTAAAGTATAAAGATTAAATTGAACCCAACAAGTAGCTCCAGTGAAAAAAGAGAATGTTGTTCATCCTAAGGGTACTGAGTTCAAGCGCCTATTTGTACAAAGTGTGTGTGCGTTGTCAAAAGGTTAAGAAAGTATGAACAGATATTAGCATGCAATCACACTCATAAATTGATACTAAAGTGTATCATTTTACTACCTTGGTATCTAAATTTTTTTTTGTCACAAGTGATATCTAAACTTTTAAACTATTTTTTCCCAAATTGATACATTTGTTAGTCAAACAGTTAAATCTATTTTTAAAAAAAGCTTAACCCATAAATTGATACCTAAACTATGTATTTTTTGAAATCACAAGTGGTACTTAAACTATTATTTTATTACCCATTTTACACAAAAATATTACATCCATTAAAAAAAATTGTAGCCAATAATAATTTACACAGTCATACAAACTTAAAAAATATTTTTTTAATCTTTTTATTTTTTATTTTTTTTACATTATTTCACTTTTTACTTTTTTTATTTCTATTTCTTCTTCTTTTCTTATGTATGGCAATATCGACGATGCTCGAAATTCGCCCTATTGAAATCGAGATGTTGACAATTAATTCTATTTTTGAACTTCATCGCCTGTTTGCTTGACTTGAAAAGATAAAAAAAAAGTTATCTTATCAATTAGAATCGGATCGAGATGGTTGGTTGTATTGGAAACCGATTGAAGTATCGATTTGGAGATTGAATTGGTTGACTCACAAACCAATATAGTCCAGTTGAACCAAGCTAAAATATACTTGAATTGGTTTTCTCTACTTTTAAATACTTTTATTGAAGCAGAATAACTAATCAAATCGAGAATCGGTGGCTTGAGTGGTTCGACCATTGGTCCGATTAAAAAAATACTTATAAAAGATAAAATAATATTTTATCTTATTTCCCATGTGTCAATTTTTATTTGGTTATTTTTTTTAAAAAAAATAGACATACCGATTTAACTATTTATTGAATTAATAGAGGTATTAACTTGGGAAAAAAAGTAGTTTAAGTATTAATTTTAACCAAAAAAATGTTTAGGTACTCAAATGGAAAATATGCATAGTTTAGGTACCAATTTATGGGTTAAGTTTTCTTTTTAAATATATTTAGTGGTTTGCCTAATGAAAGTACTAACTTGAGAAAAGAAAAATAGTTTAAGTACCACTTGTAATAGAAAAAAAACACTTTAGGTATCAATATGAGAAAAAGAATATAATTTAAGTATCAATTTATGAATTAAAAAAACAAATGAAATTGAACAAGTTTCATAGTAGTATAGATTTAGTGTTTAATTAAGAGACATGATCTCCAACATAAGTGATCTTTCATGTTTCTTTTCAGCAGAAAGTTTGCTGAACGCTCGTGTCATGGGACATAGTTCAAAGCCCGCAACCATTGCACAGAGAGTGTTCCATGAAGGTCAATTTATTAAATGAGACTCATTTAGCTACTTGAACTGGCTCGATGTGAAGAACAAGTGACAAAGCCCATCTACTTGAAACCTTGGTGGCTTAGTGAATTCTATAGGGATACATTGGTAAATATGGAAATTAATCTTAGAAGATTGTAATATGATAATATTTGATTTGTAATCTTCGGGATGATGTAAATCCCTTTTGTAGATAGGCTTCAATCTCATCCGTTGATATAAAGCTAGTTGTATTGTTAGATTTGGGGAGCTCAACTATAAGTAGAGGACTTCCCCTTATTTGAATTATCCACATTATTACATTATTTAATAAGTGAATACTAATTGAGAGCATTTACTTAAAAGCTTTTGCTTTATTGTGACATATTTTGTTTTTTCAAGCTTTTTTGTCTTTGAGTTGCTTTTTCTTTAATTTCTGGTGCCTTGGAGAATTTCAAGTGAGAATTCTCACTTTGCGATAATTAGGCTGACTTAGGTGGATCTAAACCTAAGAAATTACCTACGATCGCACGGATTGTGAGACTGAAGTTTTTGCCTCGTGACAGTTGGTATTCGAGCTAATGTTTCGAAGGTACCGTTTGAGATGTCGAAAAAAGTTACCGATCAGATTGAGCAAATGGAGACCCGTGGGATGGCCAGGAAAACTAGCAGATCAAGAGATATGCTGTCAGCTTTGGAGAGTCGAGTGGTCAATCTTGAGGAGCCCATGAGATACATAAGGGAGACATTTGAGGCGGTTGAGAGATGCACCAATGAGTTAGACTCAATAAAGGAGTAGTACAAAGACTTTATGTTAGCTTCTTTTGATTCCACTAAGAAAAAACTGACGAGAAGGGATGACGCTCTCGAGGCCATGGTGACTGCCTTGAAGGAAGAGATCTAGAGCTTAAGAGGGAGTTCACAATTTACAAGGTTGCTTTGAGTAGTGAGATGTTGGCTTTGGGGCCGAAGCAACGAGTAATTGATATTCCCAAACTAGAGAAGTTCAAGGGTGCAAGGTCCGCGAGAGGAGTGGACAACTTTTTGTGAGAAATGGAGCAATACTTTCGAGCGATAGGCATAAAAAATGATTAAGTCCACAAACGAGAAATATGTATTCCCAAACATTGCTTCCATCTATTTTATTGATGTCAATTAAGGTCCATAGATGAGACATTTTTATCTCTATAATTTTTTTAATATCAAAAGGACTAAATTGGTGAACCGCAAAAAACCTAATATGAGTAAAAAACAAACTTTAAGGATCAAAATAGGAAAAAAACTATAATTTTAGGGACTAAATGATGCATCAAACCTATTTGGCCCAAAAGCAAGGGGCGCTTTGTCATTGCCTGAACTTAGAATAGAAATGCGCCATTTTCCTTTCTTCCAAATTTGATTTTGAATTGTTGAGAAAAAGAGAGAGAAACCCTAGAAATTTGAATTTTTTTGGAGACAAGATGATAGTCAGGACTCCACCACCCAAGAAGCAAAGAGCCGAACCCTTACTTCACGAGAGTCCGTCACCGCAAGTAGCTTCCGAGGGACGTCTCGTCATCTATGAGGACAATCCTCTGGCGGCGCCTCCGCCGGAGTCGCCACACCAGCCCTCTGATCACCTCCTCTGCACTTATCAATGCCGGCAGATGGTAGTCTTGTGTTAATTTCTGCATCAGTTAGCATTCATATTCCAATTTGCTTTTTTTCTTTTTTTCTTTCTTGCTTTCTTTCTTATTTCATTGTTTTATTTTCTTAGGTCAAAGCAGATTTTATAGATGCCTTGAGCAATGCGGAGAAGCAAATTTGTGATTATCAGTCCAAACTAAAGATTTTAAATGAAAGCCTTTCTAAAGCCGGTAGATTATATCTAGACTTTGGTCTTGTGTATTTGTTAAGTACACTTCTATTTGTATGGATATTGAATTTTTGTGCATATTTTGCAAAATGACGATGCATTAAGTTTTACTCAATCGCTGTTGTTCTTTTCCCACAGGACTTTCCGCATGTGTTTATGCTTCATTTACTTGTTTGTGTCTCGCTTTCTAGGATAAGATATTGCACAAAAGATAAATGATAATTAATTAAAATAGAAGAAATGACTGAAGTGCAATATCAATTCTAAAGATAAGTTATGCAATACCATAGTAAAGTCATACATTCACTTTGTCCTGAAAAGAAAAACAGCATTTCAACTATTCTGAAATGTCCGAACACTTTGTCCTTCGTGCTTCAACAAGTAACAAGCAAATAGAAAAAACAACCAAATGGTACCTTAATATTAACAAAAAGTTCTTATATAAAGGCTGACTTCTCATTTGTTCATGCATAGTGATTTATAATTTACATTCTGTTTTCTTTTACCAGTTGTTCTATAGTGCTGAAGGCTTATAGGGTTCCCATGAGGGGAAAGAGGAAAACTTATGAGGTTGTGGTGAGATTTTGAACATCTTAAAATAGATGCTTAACGCAATTTAAAATGCTAATAACGAGCTACCTGTGGTTGGCCCCACTAATATTGTCATGATAAAGTTCAAAGCTCTGAAATTCATACAATAACAAGCTAGTAAATTTTCTTCAGATTCATCTACTAAATTTCTTTGTTCAAATCATATAGAGGTGTTGCTTAAGAATTTCTAATTAAAAATTTTGCTTATTTGAGTTCATACTCTTTGAAAAATGGTAAAAAAGGAGCTTCTTGCTTTGGCATGTATTTTTTTGGTGTTTGATTATTTGAGTAGATCTTGCATGATGCATTATTTTCCTCTATGAAAGTTGAATGCTTTAAATTTTCTTCAGATTCATCTACTAATTTTTTTTGTTCAGATCATATACAGGTTTTGCTTAAGAATTTCCAATTAAAAATTTTGCTTATTTGAGTTCATACTCTTTGAAAAATGGTAAAAAAGGAGCTTCTTGCTTTGGCATGTATTTTTTTGGTGTTTGATTATTTGAGTAGATCTTGCATGATGCATTATTTTCCTCTATGAAAGTTGAATGCTTTAAATTTCTTTTTGTAATGCTTTTCATAATTTTAAACTGATATAATCGTAATCTTTGCAGAAGCGGAAAGGAAAAAGTTTAGGGATCAATTCCTTTATGCAGAACAAGAGCTAGCTGCTGCAAAAGGGCGTGAACAGATGCTGCATGACCAGCTCTTGAAGGAAGTCAATGATTCACAGGAAAGATTCAAAAAGCAGTTAGAAACAAACAATGAGCTTAAGGTACCATTTTTTTTAACTTGTAAGAGGTTGATAGAAATATCCTTTCCTCTTTGAATGTTTAATTACCTTTTGCATTAATTATGAATAACATACACTAAGAAGTCTTTTAGAACATATACAGCCATTAAAATGCATCAGCTGATTAGAAAGCTCAGTAAGTTATGATACTATTGCTAATTTTGTTTTTCGTAGTTACAAATTGTGCTAGCAAGGTATCCTCTGCAACATCAAATTTTCCAGCTAGAAGCAGCTAATTGTCATGTACTCATGTTCCCATTTATAAAAAGAATCAAACTGAAAATATATATGCCTACTCCTTAGCATATGGACATCTAGCATCTATATTAGTTGCACAAACCAGAAATTGTTTGTACATACAAGTAACACTAATCTTCTAGTGACCATTTTTTTGTACCTATTACATTACGAAAAATGTGCCTAGGTGCATTAGATGTGCTGTTGTTGTTTGGAGCTAAGGTGCAGTGCCTACTGACACTCCTTTAAAGCATGTAATGACCATCATCGATACTATAATAATGTGTAGTTTGTCAAGGCTCACTCTAGGCACTAGAACCCTTATGTTGCTTGGGGCGTAAGGCCCTTCTCGTCCAAGGGAAGTGAGGTGCATATGAATATGTTTGTAATTTTATGTGTGTGTCTATGTATTTATATAAATATAAAATAAGCTTAAGATGTATAATTTTGGAACTAAAAAGCTTGGTCCAATTTATCTACAAAACATGCAAAATTTTCTTTTAACTGTATAGGTCATATACATAATTTTCTTATGGTCTCATTTTGTTGTCAAATACTTAAACACTGACAAGTAAAGAGTTCAATATTATCCCTCTCTTACTAGCAAAGGTACATCGAATGAATAGAGTTAAGATAAAATAAAGCAACGAGAAATTTAATCAGGTGGGTCTTTTTATGCCTACTGCCTTATATAGAGCTATAAATGAACCAAGCTTGAATGAACAGATTTTTCTTTGGTTCATTCATTTATTTTTGACCTGTTTGTGTTCTTCTTTTGTTTGTTCATGTTTGGTTCGTGTATGATAAGAATTTCAAAATTATGTTCAAGCTTTGTTTGTTCAAAATTAGATGTTTTTGAGTTCGTGAGTTTAAATTAAATGAACTTGTTTGTGAATAGTAAATGAGCATGTTCATGAACATATTATCTAACAAGTTTGCAAACAATTAAAAATCTGTTCATGAACAATAAATTTACACATCTTAACAAATTTAATCAAACAAACAGATTTGCTTCTTAGTCTTATATATAAAATAATAAAACATAAATATTGTTAATTATGCTATAAAAGATAAATTAACGAGCAAGTAATAATATTTTTAATTATATTATACTTGAATGATAAACAAGTTTTGAATGAGCTTTAAATGATTCATAAATCAGGTTGTTTGTGAACATAAATTAACTAAATGTGTTTGAGTCTCAAAATTTGTTCATAATTGTTTGTTTAGCTTGATGAATGAACAAAAATCAAGTTGTTCATGATTTGTTCTTTGAATGCATAGTTAATTTTTTATAGCCTTGGTGTTATAAGAAACATGCCTAAGCGCACCAAGCGTGTGCTTGATCAAATGTGTTTGGCCTGAAGGTGTATAAGGAGCTTTTCTTACTGTTATATTATGTTTTATAACAGGGGAAGCTGCAGAATGAGATGAACCTTCGCAAGAAAGCTGAGTCCTCTGCAGCTTCTGCTGAAGAGAAAGCAGCTGATTTAGAGGGAAAACTTACTCAATCTTCTCAAAGCATAGAAAGGGAGAAAAAACTACATCAGAATGAGCTTGCTCAGCTGAAAGGAGAATCGGAGCTTTCTATTTCCAGAATAAATGCTGATGTGATTGCTTAAACTTGTTTATTTAATTGATGAAAGAACATCAATTAGCATTTATGTTAGTCTAATCCATATTTTGTCTGGTTTGTAGTTTGAAAGAATGGAGTTTAGAGCTAATAACGCTGAGAAGGAATCAGAGCTTTTGAAAGAGCAGCTAGAGGATCTTAAGAAACAACTTAATGAGGTATTTCTTGTGTTCGGTTACTTACAGTTTATAATCTTATTGATTCTTGTACTTGATTTTGACTGCGTACCAATGATATCAAGTCCTCTTGCAACTTTAACACTCATATTTTCTATTATCAAATCTCTTGTTAGCTTTTTTGATTTGATTTGTTTTGCTTTTGCTGAATTACTTAGGATTTTTGGTGTTGTCATGAATTTATTTTATGGTTAAATGTCTGAGTCTTTAAGTCTTACTATTTAAGATGCTACCTGTGCATATCTTGCATGTAGTTTAGAATTTAGTTTTTGTTTTTGTCTTTTTTTTTTTTTTTTAAAGTGAATCATACATTCCCTGGTTTTGCAGTGTTTGAACCAAAAGAGTGAAGTAGAGAAGAAGATTTCAAGTTTCACCTTTCAAGAAGTTATTTCCTCCGAGAGCAGTATTTTGATTAAGCATTTGCAAGAGGAGCTTAGAAACTATGTAAGTTTTTTTTAATGATAGTTGACATTCTTTAAATTCTATTATCTTTTGTAAAATTATATTAGAGAAAATTTCTTATTTATGTACAAATGTACCCACGTCCATGAAAAATGCCCCCCGTAATATATTTAATGGTTTGCCTTTTCACATTAAAAAACATGCACGTGCATATGCGTGAATCAATCTGAGAAATCTTGCTTGTCCACTGGTCATTTGCATGAGTGGAGGAACCTTTGTTTACTGCTTGGTACATTTATATATTCTTTTGGACCTGTTAGTCAACTATTTGCATAAACTTTGTTCTTATCTCCTTTTATCTTTTCCTGATGTTTTGGTGAGTATGAATATAAGCTATATTTTAAAAGTTTTGATTGATTGGACTGCTCATTTCAGTCGATGCTTTTGGATGGCAGTCTTAATTCTCGTCTGGCTCATTGCTCCCTCTTTATGTGCCTGTTTTTAATGACTTCTTTCCCTTCTGCTTTTGATTGTGGGTTTTCATCAGGAGTCTGAAGTACGAGAGGCAAGAAAGTTGAAATCATCTCATGAGGACATTGAGTTATTGAAGGCAAAATTACTGGAAGAGAAGGGCCGCAGGGAGAGGGCAGAATCAGAGCTATCCAAGTTGCAAGAACAACAGATAACTTTGTGCAACTTGGAGAATGAGTTGTCATTGTGGAAGCTTATCATGAAGGACATACCTGGTGTGTCATGTCCTGAAGATATACCTGTCAAGTTTGCAACATTACAAAAGTATGTTACCAGCTTATTTTGATTCTATTGTTCAACTGTTATGGTCCTTCTGGTTAGCCAAAAGTCCAAAAACAGTGACAAACTTGTCAGAGGTTTTCCTTTGCGCCCCCTAAATTTTGAATGTCAATACCATCTTATCGCTTTCTCCATCTCATTAGGTTAGGTGCTGCTGAAGGAAAAGAAATGAGTGTTTTGTTTATAGTTTTTCTTTGTTCAATTAGTAAAACTTGATTTCTGAAATCAGAAAGTAGTTGTTTGTTATTGAATGATATATTGAAATACATGCTTATGCATTCTTGAAGTTGCTTAGATATTATGTTTTTATGCCTCGTTCTGCTTGCATGCTTGAATATGTTGTCAATGAAGCTATTGTTGCTTGTGTTTTATTAGTCAAATCTTGTTTTTTGAAATTGAGATTTTCTTTTCCATGCAGGGAAGTAATTGAAAGTACAATGAAGATAGGTGAGACAAATGCACGCTTGAAGCAAATTGAGGTAGGACTGGATGCTGCACAACTTGCTAAACAGAATGCTGAAGCTGAGGCTGCATTGGATAAAGAGAAGGCAGAAATCTTAAAATCAGAGGTCAAGCGGATTGAACTCATGGTAAGTGTCATATGCAGTAGTCATATTCATTATGGTACATTTCTTTGGCTTTTCATTGGTCACTAACTGTTTCCACAAGAAAGTGGAATATGAGGGAGATTAGATTAGTAATTTGAGGGCCTTTTGGATACCATACTTTCTTGGGGTTAAACTCTATAATACTAGTAATGTAAATGCTTAAATGGCTAAGAAAATATAACATGGCAGCCTATGGAGATCTATTCAAATTGTGGTAGGGTAGTTCACTTTGTTTTTCACCTGGAAGCATGTAAAGGTAACTACTTGGAAGGGCCCTCGCTTTACTATTTCCATAAAACAGTTATAGTAGTTATTACTTGCAATTTGCTGTTTTTCAGGCTATAAACAAGTGTTGAGAACCTTTGATTATTTGAAGGCATTGAATAGTATCTTTAGAGATTACAGCTGATTTTTCGAGATTCTAATTAAGAGATATTCTTTCCTTAGTTGATTCAATGCTACATGTATATATAGTTGTACATATTTCTAAGAAATACATACTTTGAGAGAGTTTTTCCTCAATACATTAGAGTATTCATCTCTAATTTCATCAACAAGGCTTACTAAATGGGCTGTTTAATATAATATTTTTCATGAAGATTGATTTTCTGGTCATGCTTTATAAACTGTGAAAGCATGGAACTTCCTCCTTTGCTGATATCTGGAGTCTATAGCATATCATGGACATGCAAGAAGAATACAGTTGTAAATAAGCAAATAGGGTAGATCATGAATAGTTGGGCCAGTATAGCTTATCGGCATTTACACATGTTTGGGTGATTGATATTGAGCAAATGGTTCTAAACATGTTTTTGTTGATTTACATCTTGGTTGTACCTGCAGATGTTTACAAAGACCTGGGCTGATGAATGCGGCCTTTTATACTAATTTTCTTTGTCTAACAAATATAATATTTGGTTTATTCACTTTTGTTTTATTTTAAAAGGTGGACTGTTATATTGCAGCTTTCCATGGTTACTGAAGAGAGAAATAAGTTGAGTAATGCTATTAATGAATTAAAGAGGCATAAGAATGAAGAAGCAGGTGATGAAGTGGCTAGTGGAACTGTTGTTCAGGTTATGAACTTCTATGCTGTTTCAATACTTTCTAGCCAAGTTTTCCCTCTTCTCTTTCCAAAACCAAAATAAGTGTACAAAGTATCCTTCACTCCTAAATGTGTTGTCTTTTCTCATTGTTTCTGATTTGTTGTCCCTTGGTTTTAATGTCCAGGAGCTTGAATCATCTCTTGCAAAGAAGGAATCCTGTATTAAAGAATTAGAGAGAAGTTTACATGAACAAAAAGAAATTAATGATCGCCAACATAATGAGATTAAATTGCTCCATGATAGGCTAAATAATGAAGCAAGAAGAATAAAATCACTAGAAAGGGAGAGTGATCGACTTCGTTCAGAGATTTCACTATTGGAGTCAAAGGTAAATAGCTAAGATTTCTAAACGATTCCGGGAACCAAGACTGATCAACCATGGTTGTGGTTCTTTTTGGTCTTTGCTATTATTACTGTTTTATGTTTAATCATTTGAGATGCTTTACTTGATTTTCTTTATTTTTAATGTGATGGAATTGGACAAAATCATGCTTATTGAAGGAATGTTAGATATTTATTTTGTTGATTTTATGTTTCATTGTTAAATATTTAAGGAGCTATTTGGGCATTTAGGTCGCATATTGTATCTTCTTCTATGTGCTAGGTTTCAAAGTAGTCTGTAAGTACCTAGTAATATTTATATAACAAGTAGTCTATTAAGATATTGAATATCAGAATCGGTTTTCCTTTAAGATAAATAAGTCAGATCTTATAACTTTGACTTTTTTCTCATGTATAATCTTGTGAGGTATGCCATATTGTTGCTAGGTGTAAGAATTTAAGTTGAAAAGCCTCCATTTGGCTTTGGAACCCTCCTCCCTCTCTCTGTATATTTATTTATCTATCTATCTACTGTCTATGAATATACTTGTTTATTTATTTCTCTATCATCTCTTTGTTCAGAACCAAATTTACTTTTAATTCTTTTGTATATTTTAATATTCTTAACTTATAGTTGCTTGCCTCAATAGCAAGATTGACGGTAAATGTCCAAGCAATTTTCTCACACGTACTACGAGGCAAAAAAAAGAGTAATGTATATTTAAGAAAAAACATGCATGTTAAGTTATCACCTATATGTAACTAGAATTAGAAAGTTTCTTTGTTTCACATTTCATAATAGTAAGGGGGCTATACTTGATGAACTCATTTTTGGGAGTAATTGTTTAACCATATGATAGGGAGCTTTTGCAGTCTTCAACACAATGCAAACAGTTCAACTTAATTCCTATTCAGTGCTGAAATGCCTAATTTAACTAAAATGAAACAAGTTATGCATTATCAATATTGTTATTTGTCTTACATATGATCCTTACAGTATCTGTACGTCCAGTGGAAGCTCTTGCATGTGCTGTTTCCTCAACTTGAATGAATTAGGAGGGAAATTTTTTGTATGTAGGGTTCATAGAGAGTGAAATGCTAAAGATGCTTGGTTTTCTTTTGTCCTTGTCGAGTGGTAATAACAATGTGGTTTCTTTCCATAGCTGGGTCATGGTGATTATTCAGCTGCAAATACAAAAGTTCTGCGGATGGTAAATACTCTTGCTGTTGATAATGAGGCGAAACAAACTATTGAGGCATTACAAACTGAGTTACAAAAGACAAAGGAGAAGGTACAAGCTCTTGAAGAATTGAAAAGTCAATCAGGTATAATGCATTGTCATCGATTGCAAAGTAATTAGAGTCAGAATTGAGGTTCCATGTTTTGTTTCTTTTTTTTTGGTCCTTGTTACAAACTTTTATTTAGACCTAGCAATCCATGTATTCATGTTTTGTTCGTGTATTTTTCTTACATCATAATTGTGTTGAAGGTATTATTTATTTATATATTTTTTTCAGGTTAATTATTTGTGTCATATATATTTTGCCATTTTCATGTATTCATGTAATATTGTGTTTTAGTTATTTTTTCCCACATCATGTTTGTATCATGTAATTGTGTCATACCCAACTTTTCCAAGTCTACTTGTAGTTAAACTCTTTTGTTTTATGATCTCTCTATTTATTATTTTAAAAATTTCCCTAATTTCTTGTTTTCTACATTAAATTTGATTTGTGGAATTAATAGTTCATGTTTGAACCATTTTGTCTCTTTGATTTCTTTCTATTTTAGTAAAACTGTACTTGTAGAAATCAACTTGTATCCTGTCTAGGTTATACTAATGTCAGGCTTCATGTTATTTCCAACAACTTCCATGTTAATTTTTTACAAGTGACTGTGTCTACACTTGTTCGGTTTAGGGGAATTTATCCTTCAATGCCTATGGATCAGTACTGATAAATCTAATAAAGTGGCTGTGGTGTTTGGTTGTGGGAGTGGTTTATTGATCCAAATATTGACATGATGAGGTTATCTGTTCTCTGACTAAACTGTATAGGTGACACTGGGAAGCTGGTTGACTCATATATATCTGAGAAGATAACAAAATTAAAAGAACAAATTGCGACACTTGAAAAACGTGAAGAGAGGTAAGTCATGGAAACGTTGCTATATTTATTGTTCATAACTTTGATTTGTTATTGCTGATGTATTTGAAAATGCACACCTGAAACAGATACAAGACTGTTTTTGCGGATAGAATTTCAGTTTTTAGAAGAGCATGTTGCGAGCTCTTTGGTTACAAGGTATACTTTGTGGCATTTCACATTTTAGTATTTCCTAAGCTATCTCTTACCTTGCGTTTAAAAATCTATTAAAATACCTAAAGCTAAAAGCTAACTAAAAATTAAAATGCAATATATGAAGTCAAATTATAGATTTATCTAGAACTCTGATACCAATCTGCAAATACCATATTAGTCTCCTTGAAAACTAAAGAAAGAGATGTGTCCTATTTAAGTTTATGCTTTAAGCTTACCTGTCTTAGGCTTGGGGCAGTTGACAGATCTGAAGCATGAAACTCAACACCAGTGCTTGAGTTTAAGCAACTTTGGTTTTTGTATCAATTCTTACTAATACTTTTTGATGCTTTACTGTCGCAATATTGTGTTCCTTTGAAGGTTTTAGGTTAGTTTTTAAATAAATGAGGTAACTTGGTAGAATTCATGGCATGTACCAAATTTGCCTGACCAAAATTGTAGTAAGCTCTATGGTTGACTTGCCTCCAAATTAATCCCATTCTGTTTCCCTACAGAATATATTGGGAAAGAACATCGAGCTTTCTTCTTAATGGGGTCCTTGTTTTCAGTACTAACAATATAATATTAGAGATATGTTTTTTGGTGAAAGAGGATTGAGGGTGTTGAGCAAAAATTGCTTATGATCACATCATCGACTCATTGGTGATTTTTGCTGGGGATGTCAGACAAATTAATCAGACCCCAAAATGTGCAATGGGTCAATCACTTAGGCTTTGTTTTGGTTTTAGCTTCAGAAACCAATTCAAACCAGATTTGGTGTCATTTTTAATTCGTGGAAGGTTGTAAACCTCATCTGTTTGCCCCTAATTAGTACCATTGCGTTTTTATGCATCACACTACTTCATGGTTTTAAGTTAGTGATTTTTGTGGCAGATCGTAATGGATGAGCACCAGCGTCCTAATGGAATCCCTGTGACCCATTTTACCCTTCAATCAATTTATGCACAAAATGATGATGAGAAGCTTGAATTTGAGTATGAATCTGGAAATACCAATATTTTGGTAAGCTGAGTAGTTGACGATGTCAAAGAAAATATGAGTAGTAAATAGTTTTATTTCACATTCCACTTTCCCATGAAAGTATCTTTTAAGGATTGATTGGGACATTAAAAGGCTAAAAGTGCATTTGCATTGCCAGAGACCATGCAAATGCATCTAGATTATTCTACTTAAATTGACTATAGAAGCAAGAAAAATAATTGAACTAATGTTACTTTATGATCCAACAGGCAAATGATTATACTGCTCAGCCTGAGATATCCCATCAGGTAACAAGTGTAAACTTTTCCTTCATCACTTTGTTGTGTGCTGTGCTGTGGTTACAAGGAAAGTAGAATCAGACATGAAAGGAACTTGTGAACATGTGTGCAGAAGTGGGCTTTATGGTTTTGCCTTGTCTAGTAAATGTTTATGAGTACAATGTTAGATTGGCAACAGGAGAAAAGTTTCTTTACTAGAGACTCTACTATTTACCACCCGTGCATGCATAGGGCTATAATCAAACTGCCTCTGAGCCTATACAGTGTCAAGCTTGATCTCGGCCTGAAAATGATTTTCTTGGATGCAACCATGAATTGTTGGCCCCCAGAAAAACTTGAACAACAACACGAGTAAAATTAATTTTTACCAAATTTACTTAAAACATTTAAAATCTATTAACAATTCAATGTTCTGGTTAGGTTTTAGCCACTCAAAGCTGAGAATTAAAAACCTTAAAGCTCAGCTCATTATTTTATTGAGACTGGAGCTCAAGCTTAACATGAAATAGTTTAAATATTTGTATAACCCAAGCTAGAGAAGCTCATGAATGGCTTGGTTCTTATCTAATAGATATGCATGGTTTATTACAACGCCTGATCCAGCTGGATTAGAAAGTTACAGCATCGGAAGGTTCTTGGCCAAAGTTACAACAGTTATTCTTGTGATAATTATATTTCAAAATTTTCTAGTTATAAAATGTGTTTGAATTTTCTTGGTTGGAATTAATATTGTTGTCAGTACAAAAGGACATGAGTTTGAGCGTATTGAACCGTGTTTATTCTCCTATTTAAGGGTTGGGGACGTATATGTATAGTTCTAGGCATTGCATAAAAAAAATGTGTTTGAATTTTGATACATGTTATGAATTGTCTTAAGGAATTGTTAATGTGTGCTTGTATTTTTGGCAGGTCAATATATTTGTTCGGAAGTTGAACTCAATTCCAGCTTTTACTGCTAATCTAACAGTTGAATCTTTTAACAGGCGAACCATTTCGTAAGATACATCTATATCCAGAAAAGATAGAATATGCCTTAGCATGTATCATTGTCAACACATGATTACTTATGTGGATTGGGGATTTAATAATTTCTCATTCATGGAATGAATGTTTTGACAATGAAAACAGATGGTCGACTAGTAGACTGGTCTTGGAGTGAATGCTTTATCATCTAACACTGACTTAAGTGACAAAAAATATCGAACCGATTGGTTTGGGAATTGGTACATTGTTTAGTTCCATATACAAAAATTGGTCATACTTAGAGTTGGTAGAGAATGTTTAATTGGGAAAAGAAATAGACATGAAATATTAGTCATATATATTCACTTTATTTTTAACCGGAGGGATTTGAATTTAATATTTTAGGATGTTTGGTTAATAAAAAAAAAAGTAGGATGAATGCAATTAGGTTGTTTGGTTGGTTAGAATGAAGTGATAAAAAATGGGTAGGGGAAAAAAATGAAATCTTTACTTTACCCTTGCATAAAATTATGTATAAAATATAAATTAAGATTATTATTTGATATAATGTTTATGATTATTCATAATTCATATTTAACTCTTAGATAGGTGGATAAATTTATTTTAATGTATTTGAAATTGGTAATAATGTAGATGTCAATATAAATTATTTTTTATTTGTAATAAAATATTGTTAATATATGTAGAAATAAATTTTAAATTAAAATTTAAAAACATTATATAACAAATAAAAGTAACACGTATAAAAGTTATATTCCAAAGTTTATGAATAATATATTTTAAAATGATTTTTAATATATATTACATATAATATTTAGTACAAAAAGTTTTAATATATTTAGTAGTATTTTTAAATATATAAAGTTATCTTAAAAAGTAAAAAAGAAATACTTTGATATAATTATTTTTTAGGGTTAATTTTATCAAATTTCCTCGAGGTCAAATTTAAAATTTGTTTTTAAACTTCAAAATATCTTAATTAAAATTTCAAGTTAGTGATGTGTCACTATTTGATTGCGATATATATGTATATATATTTGTTTTCATTCTATATTTTATTATTTTTCTTTTTTTTATCACAATTTTTTTTCTTTTTCTTTTTTATAAATGAATATAAATAATTTATGCTATAGGTAAAATACTGTTTAAATCTATAATTAATTAGATATGAAAATGTTTTTAATTGAATTTTAGGTTTTATAAGTAAATTAGTATAAAGTATTACCTATTTTAACTACTTAATTAAGAATATAATTTATTTGTAGTTGAAAAGGAAAAGAAAGGTTTTCAAGTGGTTGATGGGTATAGACATTTGATCCAAGGGAAATGGGGTCTGGAGGATGATACATGGAGACATACATAGAAATTTAAAGGATCCAGTTTTTGTGGTTGGTCTTTCATGGAAAAATTCTAAGGAATGTGCAGTGATGCAAGCGTCGGCGCTCAGACGATCTTTTTGCAGCATTTGTGATATTTTGGTGATTTCGACCCCCATCAAATTTGCTATATTAATGATTTCTTCTAGCGACCTGTTACTGACTGGGTATTGACAAACTTGAGAAACTGCAGCCAAGCACCGTTCCAAAGATTGGTTTGTCATATTGTTTTGAGGTCGTATGCTGGCAGCAACAAAACCATTATATTTTCCAACATGGAAGCTATTCTAGCGGTTTGGTGATTTCTAAATCTATAGCCATGGCAAGTTATATTACATAGTTGCTGCAAAACCACAATATTAAGGATGGTTTAGACAGATGGTGCGTTTACTTACAATTAGTGTAAAAATAACGGTGACGTTAAGATTAGATATAATAGTGATACTGTAGCATGAGGCAATGATCTGATTCGAGCTGCTAATTGAGTGTGCCTCCCCTCATATGTATTATGATGGAGATTTAGGATTTTCCTGTATGGGTTCCTGAACTTTTAACTAAATACTTTATAATTTAATCTAATTTAGTACATGTTTTTATATTTCTCAAAATATACATTATTTATTAAATTAATTTAAATAAATTAAAATTTTCAATTAAATAATTTTTTCTAACCTGATACTAATTCCATTAAAATCATAGTAACTTTATTGTAAAAAAATCTATGAGAACATATTTATTTTCAACATTCAATGGATTCACAATAATCAATTAATTTAATTCCATTTTCGAATTTTAATTAATTAAATAATAGTTCAAAAAACTTAAATTAATTTTCAAATCATTTTCATACTTAGCGAGAAATCACATTTATTTTCGAATGTAACCCATTTCTCTAAGTATATAATTTCTATCCATCTCTATTCATTTGATTCAACATGCAATTTATTTTTGGTTTTAATGAGCTAGCAGATGGACCAATTAAACATATGTGATAAGGGCTCAAATGATTTATAAGTAAGTTCAAACTTTTCGTCTATTAATTACACGCTCATTTAATCATGAAGTCATTTCACTATAGTATCGTGATTGAGCTCTCCCCAATTACATACCATTACGAAAGCTACTCGATCAATGCTCGTCCAATGACTTTGTCATAAGTGTGTTTTCCTCATAAGATATTCTTAATCTCTTTGGGATAAATCCATTATTCCAATATGATCTTATTTTATTTCATGATAACCATTACATCTTCCTTCATGAAAATCAATTACTATCAAATAGTAATTAAGTCATTTATCACAAAGACAAATGACCCATTATCACATTTACTTTTCATCTATCATGTAATACCAGTAAGAGGATATCATTTATCCATGTTTTGGGCTATGAATTCCACTATTGTGAATGATACTATTGTCTCAAAAATATTCGATTGATGTGCAAGTATACACAATCGTTGACAAGTAACAGAGATGAGAATAAAGAATTACAAGCAAAGGTATCTCTTTTGGAGCAGTAGTTGGCATCTGTCTCTGGTGATAAACTATCACCTTCTAAACATGAAATATCTGAAGAACATGCTGATGAGTTACAAAAAATAGATTCAATCTCAAGAGATCGAGAATGAAAAACTAAAATTGGAACAAGTGCAACTTTCAGGGGAGAACAGTGGGTTATGCATCCAAAATAAAAAACTAGCTGAAAAAGCTTCCTATGCGAAAGAATTGGCATCTGTAGCTACTGTTGAGTTAAAGAATTTAGTTGGTGAGGTGACTAGACATTTAATGCAGAATTCAAAATTGAAGAAGGAATTATAGGCTGTGAGAGGATATGCTAATCAAACCAAAAATGGTGTTAATCGCAAGTATAGTGATAGCACAAGACCTGAGAGAAAGAGGCGGCACTCTAGTCACTTTCTTGACTTTTCTAGAGCAGTTGATGATGATTTTGAATTGTGGAATCTTGATCTAGATGATCTAAAGATGAAATTACAGGCTAGGAAACAATGAGAGGCAACTCTTGAAGCTGCACTGGCCGAGAAGGAATTATTGGTACTACACATTGGTTCATGAATTATAGGTACAAGTACCATTTAGCTAGCCTTTTTTGTGGTTCAATAAAGGTAAAGGTAAAGGTATATGTACATTACCTATGAAATTGGTTAGTTATTTTTTGCAATTAAGTTACTATTCACAGTTAACAATTTGGTCATATATGTAATGTAAAATGGTAGAAAGTGCAAACTTTTAGTCTATTATATAACTTCTACCATCTTCATGTTGCATACTATGATTATAAATTAAAGAAATGAGATACATATAAAAATTTCATGATTTTCAATTTACTTATTCCCATCGATTCTTCTTGATTTCCATGGATAATAAATGAGCAAAACAATTGGCATTTGAAATTTCAGTTTTTTTACATTGACAATTGGGATTCAAATTTTCAATTGAAAGAAATGGGTTTCATATAAAATACTCTAATTATAGCATTGATAATTTTTTATTAGTTAGAGTTGTGTGACCCAAATCCAATTGCTTATTAAAGAAATTAAATACAGTGGTAAAATAAGGGGATTTGTGGGGGCGAAAGGTCGAAGCCTACTACAGATCTCCATTAAGCATAAAACTGTACTAGGATTACGATCGAGATGCAAGGGCTCCGCCTCCACAGTACAGATAATGCTGCATAAGTAGAATCCATACAGAAATACACTTCTTCTATTTGAAATTGATTAGAATAGGATTTTTCAACCTTTTAAATAGATGTAGTTGAAACTTCTCTTGTATTATTCAGTTTTCAACATTAGTGAATTTCTCCTCTTCTGCCCGTGATTTTTCCCGAAAGAGTTTTCACATAAAATCTGTGTTTTATTTTTTTCTTATTGTTTTGCGATCGTTCTATTATCATTATCAACATTTATTACAACACTATTCAAATTTACAACTCTAATTCATACACTCAAAAAAGTTAACACAATGCAAACATTAACAAAACATTTCGACAAAACCAAACCCAAATTTTATATATATTGCAAATAAAAAACAAAATAACCAAACGAAGAGCACCAAAGTAAATTCAATTTTTTTCATCATTTCATTATCCAAACAAATAAATTAAATACCCACTTCGTTTGTTCATTCTTTCTTTCCTTCTCTATTGTTCCATTTTTCCTTTTAAAAATAAGAAGAGCTCTTGAATATGGACTTATTGGAGGATCAAACATGCTAAAGAATTTGCAAGAAGTCCTAAATCGATCCCCATAGTTTTTTCACCTAAAAAATATTGTACTAGAACTATCATTTGACCAACAAATGGTTGGATATACCAGGCACATTGCATTCGAAAGGGAAAAACATAAGTTCAAATCTTGAAAATAATGTTGTTGGAACGGACATCTATGAACTTTAAACATAGACCGTAAAATAGACATGTATAATATATATATATATATAAAAAAGTCAATAATGAAGCTCGCAATCCGCAATAGCACACTAGGATTACATTATGTCCATGCAATGCTGTCGTTGACCTTAGTTTTCTTTCCCTTTCTCCCACAGCTGAGGTGAGATGAAGTGCAAATGATGTTAAATTTTATGGTTCTTGTTTATAATAAATATAGTAAAAGAACAAAAAAATTAACAATAAACTAAAATAATTTAGTGGAAATTATTTGACTAACATGGATTATCAAGTGGAAATGATGTGGCGTGTATAGTTAATTGTGTTAAGAATTTGATGTTTGGGTGATTAAAATAACAAAATTCTTTAATGACAATGATGAAATTATAAAAAAAAAATTTAAGTGATCAAAATAAAAACACTTTAAAAATTTAGGTGATCAACTAAATAATTTACCTTGTTACTAATGGCCCTAGATTGTTACAACATTGCGCTAACATACTCAAATTATGAGTTAAATTCAAATTTATTTTTAGATTTTAAAATGTTATGATTGAACTTTCGAACTAAACTCTTATAATTTCTATTTTTTGGTCAATCGAGCCATCATCATTAACGTTGACTTGCTATTTAACATCAAAACTGATTACTAAATTAATACAAAGATTTTATCAAAACGATATATTAATTTGAAGATTGAATTGAAATATTTTGAAATTAAAAAAATAATTTAGAATTTAGTCTACATCCGATTATATTTATTTATGAAAAGATTGAATATTATTTAGCGATGTTAGTTAATATGTGAAGAATGTACTGAGTTATTTAATAATGCAAGCATTATCTTAAATAATGCATTTAATAATATATATATATCTATATCTATTAATGTTTCTTCTTATGTCCATGACGTGATGATTTGCTAGGGTTTGTGGAAGACATATTTATTAATTTGGTATTATTATAATAATCAATAAAGTAACGTATTTCTCTTTTTGTTGTTTAATGACACCGACAACCTTTTGACTTGGGTTTTCTTGTCTTTGTTGTCACCCACTCTAATTTAATAATTCTAATTTTACCATATGAAATGCAATGCAAAGGCACCTTACCCACACGCATATGGTCGGCGTATCCTCTCCTTTTCCATATATTTTTTTAACTTTTTAGCGAACAAACAAACCTCCCCTCTTTTATTTTACGTTCTGATATCCGTTGAACTAACGTCAATAATGATAATAAGAATGATCGCGAAATAATAAAAAAAATATACAAAAATTTTATGTGAAAATCTTTTCAAGAAAAATTATGGGCAGGGGAGAAGAAATTTTATTAATATCGAATTTGAATGATAAAAGAGGAGTTTTAATTACATCTATTTAAACGTTAAAAAATCCCGGCCTTAAGCCCTACACAGATCCTTTAGTTTTACCATTGTATTTTTTTAAAATAAAAATTGGGATAACACAACTCTAATAATACCCCTTTCTCATCCCTTTCTATTTCTAGGACTTTTATTAGTGTTTGTTGCGCGTGAAAAAGTAGGAAAGATGGCAAGTTATGTTATGCTATATATGTTATGTAAATCGACGCTATAAACTTGTATTAATATTACATTAGTAATGCTATTAAATAAAAAATTGTGTGGTAAAAAGTTTTACCAACGTTTCAAATAAATCATTTATATTAATACCGTTAAATTAGTAATTTACATTTTTAACTTCACTTGTGAAGTCGATTATAGAGTTAATTAACGAATCTTTCAGGTTTCAAATGGGGAACATTCAAACATGAATGAACGCAATTTTGATTAACGAGGAAATGTGTACTGACGAGTTTAAGGATGTGGTGGAGGGGCCATTAAAGATGACGGCGTGTGAGAAGACGGAGAAAGTGACGAAGTTTTTGAGCAATGCTTTAGCATTAATTAATAGTTATGCACGAACCTTAAATGTAATGGTAAGGCATATAGCTCTCCAAAAAAAAATTGAGAGAGTTTAAATCTTGAAAGGGAAGCCACAAACTTAAAAAAGAATACTCTTTATGAACTGTAAAACGAACATAAAAAATATATTAGTTCTAAATAAAAACTAATAAAAAATTGTATAATTTCTGATTAAGTGAAGATTCTTGTTAAATGCTTTGTGTATTTTCTCATTTGTAAATGGAACAAATTTTACTGAGTAGAATCCCGACTTCACTATGTATTTTCTTGAGTATCTTCTCTTCTTCCTTTTATTAATTAATCTCTGTTGATTCGTTGTATAACATACAAAGGTTTGAGAAATTGATTCAATTGGTAATTGAAAAGCTAATTGCTCTTATAATTTAGTTTGAGAAAAGCCAAAAAGAAAATTTTGCATTATAATAATGTAACACTATTTAACAGTGTTAGTATAAGCAACTTGAATTTGTTAATAATGAATAATGTAATTTGATTAAATTAAAATTTTATATTTTATTGGAAAGTGGAGGTTAATTAGTTAGGTAATTTAATTATATATGATGTTAAATTACCTCAAAAATTTCATAAATAGTTTAATAATTTTAAAGTGTTTACGTGAAAGTTTTTGAAATATTTTAAATTGTTACGGGAATTTTTAATTTTACAAGGGCTGAAATTTAAAAAAAATTAAGGATGCACGGCAGCATCTTAACTCTGTTTGAGCAGTTGAAATTGAGTGTTAATTGTGATTTTGTTCAATTTTGCGTTTAATTTTTTAAATACAATTTGATGGATGTGAATTAATTCGAGTTTTATTTATAAAATTTAATTGATAATAGTATTAATTAATTATGAATTTTCATCAACTCAACTTTAAAATCTGGATTAAACACTAAAATATTAACATCGTTATCTTTGAATACCAAAACATAAAACTTTTGTCAAATATCGGTATCAAATTGGACTAAAAAAATAACTTAGGTACCACATTAAAAAAAAGTCAAAGTTAAGGATCAAATTCAGTATTAAACCTTTTGATTGTTATTTGACATTTTGTTTATGTCACTAATTCAAAAATTTATTAGTGGTGATTTTTCAAATGTTTTATTTTATGAAGAAATTTTTAATCTTACAAAACCACTTTAAATATATTTTATCAGTGATACTTTATATTTGTAACACTATGAAACAAATGTACCAACATGCATTTATATCACTAAAAGTTTATTAATAATGACAACAAAATTGTCACTTAAATGTTTACTAATGGCTTTTATAATGTTACTAATATCCAACCTCGACCCCCTAAAATAATTTTTTTTATTTATATCTTTTATAATTTATAAAATTTTAAATTAGTAATAATAAAATTGTACTTTGGTCCTTCCAAAAATAATAATAAATTGATTTAATTTTTTAATATTTATAAAAATATACACTATTAAAATGATGAAATTATATTTTTACTATCGTAAAATTATACAATTTAATTCCGACTCCCAAAAAAAATTTTCTAGCTCCGCCACTGCTAATCTCACTCTTATACTATTAATTAGTGATGAATTTTCTAAGTGATTCTTAAAATAGTGTCAGAAATATACGGCAAACATGATGAAAATAAATAATCATCATGATTGTTGTTAATTTATATTTTATATGAAAATTTCAGGAAAAAAAAAATGTCATAGGGTTACATAACTAAATATTTGGTGTCAAATTTTACAATTATAATTTTTCTAGGTGATCGGTGTCTAATTGTATTACATTTTCAATCGGAAGGAGCATGGAGTTATAAGATCATCACTTCACCACAAGGTTAAGTTCCCAACTCCGTTCAACACATGGGGAAGTTCAAGACGACTGAAGAGCCGTGCAAGAATGCTCTAACACGACCATGAAGCTCAAAAGCTAGACCCTCGGATCCAATGGCGGAGTCAAAAAAAAATTTTGAGATGTCGGAATTAAATTGTATATTTTTTCGATAGTATAAATGTAATTTTATTATTTTAATAATTTATATCTTTATTATTTTTAAAAGGTTAAATTAAATTTTTATCATTTTTAGGGGCCAAAATATAATTTTACCATTACTAATTTAAAATTTTATAAATTATAAAGCGCCTAAATTAAAATTTTACCATTTTAAGGGGGTTATAACATATATACAAAGAAAAAAATTATAAAAATCTTAAACCTTGAGAGAACTTACTCATATTTTTTGGGAGGACCATAATATAAATTTACAAAGAATTAAATTGAAAATTTTAAACTTTAAGAAGCCATAACCCCCTGAACTTTAACGTGGCTCTGCCATTGCCCAGACCTTAGACACCTCCAAATGACATGTAGATGATCATCCTAGCTAAGCACCACATAAAAATGATAAAGTTAGACATCCCTCTTCAAGGGAAACCAAAAAATTGAGTATGGCTATGGTTGCCTTTACTATTAGTATTTTTAATTAACGAATAGAGCTCTAAGGACCTAAGAAAGTCCTTCAATAAAAAGATCTACATTTTGTAAGAAATATATGCTAATAGAAACATTCTTTTCCCTCAAGCTCGACCCTTGAAACATCTCTAAAATTTTTTCATAAAATGAAAAAACTTTTTTTTGTAAATATACGATTGTCATAAGTAAATTTTATGAATAATTTCTCGAGTAGCATTAACCTCCTTTAAACTTAAAAGTAAATCTTAAAAATATTCAAAATAAATCATACATCTCATAATCTCATCATTAATATTAACCACTAATAACATAGAAAATCAGTTACCCATGGATTCAACATAGAAATAACAATCAACCAAATTTTTTAACATCATACTGTGAAATACAAAAAGGTAAGCATTTAGAAATCCTCAATATATTGTAGAACACCAAAATGTGGAATGCTCAAATAGTTAAAAAACAATTCACTTATTAATTAAATGTGACACTGAGGAAAATGTCAAAATCAAATCGAAATATGAATAGATAAATGGTCCACACGGACTAAATCTTTTAGGAAAATAATTTGCTAAGTTAGATGTAAGAAGAAGAGTTGAGCTCGTTTTGATCGGGTTTGGGGAGCTACAATTTTACTTATTTTTTCGGATTCGCTGATTTTTTTTTGGGGCGTGATAAAAAAATTATTTTAGTCTTTCATTTAATTTTTTTAGCATTTAAATTTGTGTTATTTGTCAAATCATTTTAAAATGGTGAAAAAATTAATATCTGTTAGCTTTATTGACATGATATCCACGTGTATGCCACATCAAAAATTAATTAAAAATTTTAAAAAAAATTCATAATATATAAAAATTTCAAAAAATCTAAAAATATTAAAAATCTAAACAATAAAAATTATAAAATTTATTTAATAATAAAAATTATAATAAAATTCTATAATTTTTAATTTTTTTAAAAATAATTATTATTGACATGTCATACAAATAGATTGAGGTTAAAAAATAAAAAAATTAAATAATTTTTTGTAAAGTTGAAACACGAAATAAATAATTTTCCCTAAAACTAAATATATAAACACAAAAAACAATGTGAATAATATATTATGATTAACACACCCTCAATTGTATCTCCCATTCGCTCTTCTCTTATAAAATAATAAAATATATTTAAAATGAATAAATGTTGATATTAGATTGAGGGTATGATATAATATGATTGCGATGGCATATAAAATGACCGGCAAGTGTAATCCACAAGGTGATAGTGCGTGTGGGGCTTAAATTCAAGGGAGGCACTAATTTCCGTAGAATCTAGGAGGGGTGGCTGGGCATCTATAAATTCCCTCAAATTCAGCAATATTAGACAGAGTAGAGACAACAAATCAGCCTCTCCCTCCCTTTTTCTTGCTTTGTTTTGTTTTGCTTTGCTTTAGCTTGAGAAGGTGCAAATGGAAGAAAGAAGAGGGAACATCATAGCAGAGAATGAGATGAACATCAACATGAAGGAAGAACAAAGCACACTTGACTGGAGAGGGAGGCCCTCCAACCCTAACAAACATGGTGGCTTCCAAGCTGCTTCATTTGTTCTTGGTTTGTTCACTTCTCTTCTGTTTCTTTTTCCATCGTTTTCTTTTGATTTTTTCCCATTAAGGCATGAGTTCGAGAATGTTATTTTAAAAAATAAAACTATATGAAAATGAACTTAACCTAGTTGCTTCATGCAATCAAAGGTGATAACTATGTATTTATAATTCATTATGGAGTGTGGCGTATGAATGAACTCAGGGCTTCAGGCATTTGAGATAATGGCAATAGCAGCAGTAGGGAACAACCTGATTACATATCTGATAAATGAGATGCATTTCTCCCTCTCCAACTCGGCAAACATAGTGACAAACTTTGTGGGAACAATCTTCCTTTTGGCCCTCCTTGGTGGTTACCTCTCTGACTCTTTTCTTGGGAGTTTCTGGACCATGCTAATCTTTGGCTTTGTGGAGCTTTCTGTAAGCTTGCTTCTTCTTCTATATTTTATACTATATACATTCACTCCCCCTTTTTTTTATTGTTTTCATCTTCTTTTTCAACTCTCTCTCTCTCTCTCTCTCTCTCTTCAAAAATAGTGGCTTAGCTTTCTCATCTGCAGTAGAAGTTTGGTCAGCACTGTACCCTTTTTACAAAAGGAAAGGCCAAATTTGAATCCGATGGAGTGAATCTCAATATCCATAATCATTCTTTTCTATCTTCAAGCTACAGCCTCTTTTCATAAAGCCTACTTATTGCTATCTTTTATGCATGTATATAAATAATTTTGTAGGGGTTGATATTGCTGTCAGTCCAAGCTCATGTTCCCCAATTAAAGCCACCAAAATGCAACATGGGAATTGATGGAGAGAAATGTGAAGAAGCAAAGGGGGTGAAGGGCTTGATTTTTTTTGTTGCACTATACTTGATGGCATTAGGAAGTGGATGTGTTAAACCCAACATGATTGCTCATGGGGCTGATCAGTTCAACATTCAATCCAAAAAGCTCTCAACCTACTTCAATGCTGCCTATTTTGCCTTCTCCCTTGGTGAACTCATTGCCCTTACCCTTCTTATATGGATCCAAACTCATGCCGGCATGGATGTCGGATTCGGACTCTCAGCTGTTGCAATGGCCATGGGACTAATTACCTTGGTTTCTGGGACACTGTATTACAGAAACAAGCCTCCTCAAGGAAGCATATTCACCCCCATTGCTCAAGTAATCAAATCTCATCTCTCATTCTCATTTTTCCATTTTACAATTTTTTTTAAATTTTCTTTTACATATATCTCTTCAGGTTTTGGTGGCAGCCATATTAAAGAGAAAGCAAATTTCTCCATCTAATCCTAATGCCAATTGCAGTATGCTTCAGACGCAAAGGTTTAGGTAATTTAAATCCTACAAATGTTAAATAATTATTTTATAATATAAATTTAGTATTAAGTTTTGCCCTTGTACATATTTATAGGTTTATTGGATGATAATATTGAATGGTGTTTAGGTTCCTGGACAAAGCATGCATCAAAAATGAAGATGGAAATAACAAGAGGAAGGAAAGTCCATGGAGATTGTGCAGTGTAAGCCAAGTGGAGAAAGTGAAGATATTGATATCAGTAATTCCTATATTTGGTTGCACCATTGTTTTCAACACCATTTTGGCTCAGCTCCAAACATTCTCAGTGCAACAAGGAAGTGCCATGGACACTCAACTCACCAACTCTTTCCATATCCCTCCAGCTTCCCTTCAGTCCATTCCTTACATCATGCTCATCTTCATCCTCCCTTTATACCACAAATTATTCGTCCCTTTTGCCACCAAAATCACCGGCCACGAATCCGGAATTTCTCCTCTTCAAAGAATAGGGTCGGGTCTTTTCCTCGCAACGTTTTCCATGATTTCAGCAGCTCTAATGGAGAAGAAGAGAAGGGAGTCGGCCTTACATTCGGGCAAAACAATATCCATATTTTGGATCACCCCACAGTTCCTAATCTTTGGATTATCAGAAATGCTTACTGCGGTTGGCCTCATTGAGTTCTTCTACAAGCAGTCCTTGAATGGGATGCAAGCATTTTTGACTGCCATAACCTATTGCTCTTACTCATTTGGCTTCTACCTCAGTTCAGTGCTTGTTTCCCTGGTAAATAAGATCACTTCAGCTTCTTCCAATGCCGGTGGTTGGCTTAGCTACAATGATCTCAACAAAGACAGGCTTGATCTTTTCTACTGGTTGCTAGCAGTCCTCAGCTTTCTCAACTTCCTAAACTATCTCTTCTGGGCTAGATGGCATTCTCACCATTCTTCTCCACCACCACAACCCACTGCACTGTCAAAATATGGTGGATATGAGAACATACCATAAATTAACATTGCATGGAACGTCGATTTTCTACATATAATATGAGTATTTTAAGCCAATATTATCTACAACGTATACAGGTTTGTATAAACAAGTGTAGAAGATACTATAATTAAATGTTTACCCATTTACAAGGATTCAATGCATTCTCTTAATGTTAGCCCTTTTTGTACATTATATATCAGTTAAGGGCATCCATTTGATCATGGAAGAGCACCTTATGAATATTGCTTTTGACAAGAAAGGAATACGAAAGCAGCAATTGGGGAGCTTAGCTAGTGCTTTCTTGCTAGGACTGAGGGGCCCTTTTTCAACAGCTACCGGATCTAACATCTTTGATTTGATGCATGAATATGAAACACAATCGAGACAAAGTCAAATGGTGAAAATTTTATATATTTTTCTAAAAGAAGAAAAGGTGACCTATCAAAATGGAAGACAGCAATTAGGAAATTACAGTAGAGAGAAGCGGTATGCATGTTATTATTACCGAATACGCATCTTCTAAGAAACATGTCTCCAACATGTCTCAAACATCTCTCTCGCAACATACTTCACCATTAGGCTTCTCTTCACACACAATTGGTTATAAGATTATATCCATCTATCTATCAATATGTTTGCTAAAAGACTAACATGGAACCCACATTTGCCCCCGTCGAGGAATGGGGTTGCATTTCTTTTATTGAGAATTAGTTGTATAAATTATTTTATTAACGTACATTATGAGACTCGAGACTCATATATGATAATAGTATACAATGAGACTCAAATTTGGATGTTCAATCATTCATTCATTAACTTTTTATCTACTGTACCAAGATTTCATTAAGAGCTTTATGTTTTGATTAATTGTTAATAAATATATTTATAGATTCACATAAGTATACAAAATAAAAATATTTTTTTTATATTAAGAATATCACCACACTTCCCATTATTTGGCTTTTTAGTATTTGAACTTTTATAAATTTTATATTAAGAATACAAATATATATGAATCAATGATTTAATATTATAATATCATATAATACTATATCTTTTACTATAATTTATAATATATAATAGTTATATATAATAGTAGTACATTATATATTAATTATTATCATATATTACTGTTTATTATTACATTGGTTGAAATATGTTATAATTTTTTATATTTTTCATACATTTGAAAGTTAGCATTCCTATTATATTATATAATGCTATATCATATCATATAGTATATAATATATTAATAGTTTTTATATATATATATGTATGTATGTATGTATGTATGTATGTATTAGAATATCGGTTTAAGGTTGAGTTAGGTAACCTATTTTGGTAATAGTTATATAATATGTTATTATATTATGTATTAGTATATAGGTTTCGGTTTAAGGCCAAGTTAAGTAATCGATTAATTTGGGGTTGTCGATTCAGTTTTGATTTTAGTTTTGAAATTCAAAACTGTTTAAACTGAATTAATCAACTTTACATTTATTAAACCCAATAAGTGGCTCCAGTAAAAAAGACGATATTGTTCATCCTAGGCGTCCCGAGTTCGAGCACCTGTGTGTGCAATGTGTGTGTGCAAGGTGTGTGTGCGTTGCCATAGGGTTAAAAAAGTATGAACAGATACCACCATGTAATCACATCAGTATATTAAAAAAAAACTTTACAGTTATTAAACATAATATATATTTAAACTCGAACTCAATAGTATTGGGCCAATAACCAAACTCAAACCTAAACCCAATTAAAATTTATTCAAAACCAAACATAAATAAAAATAAACTCAATCCAAATTAAAAATTAATATAAAATAATATTAATATTAATAAAAACAATAAACCTTAATCAATAAAAAAACTAAAAATAAACATAAGTTATTTGTGATAAATATAACACAAGTTATGGTATTATTAAATTAATATATTTTGTTATTATATAATATTATCATTAATGTTTTAAAAATTTGTTTCACGTTATAATTTAAGATAAAAATTTATTATTAATTATTTTTCCCATTAACAAAATTTTAATATAAAATATACAACACTTATGAATACATTTTCATAGATAAAGAATTTTTTTATTTATATTTTTTATTTCAAGTAATATCATAAAAAAAAATATTAATTATTAATGTCTATTATGGCTCTTTAGTTATAAATTCAAGCTTTTTCGAGCTTTGAGTCGAATTTATCTCATGCTCAAGATAGATCAGTCTCGAACTCGAGCTTTTGCAGGCTCAGGTTTTGTCGGGCTTGGATTTTCTCAAGCTCATATCTGTTACAAGCTCAAGCTTTCTGGGACTCAAATCAGCATAAGCTAGCTTCCAAGTTCGAGCTTGTTTTGCAAGCTCCATATTTTAGTTCAAAATTGTGCATTTTTTAAGTGTTTTATTTTTTTTTTCCTTTTATTTTTCAACTCTACCAAATAATGGATGAAAAGAAAAAGTAATTTTCTTCCCATTTTTCCTACCAAGCACACCTGTGAAAAGAAAATTTATATTTTCCATTGTTATAATAAACATCGATAATGGCAATAGAACATTTACAAAGCAATAAGAAAAGAAAAATAAAATAAACAGATTTTACATGAAAACCCATTCAGGAAAAAACCACTGGGAGAGAAAAAGAAATTCACTAATGTTAAAAATTGAATGATACAAGAGGAGTTTCGACTGCATCTATTCAAAAGGTTGAAAATCTTATTATAATTAACGTCAAATAGAAGAAGTGTAGTTTCGTCCCCACAAATCCCTTTATCTTTTTATCTTGCCACTATATTTTATTTCTTTAACAAGTGATGAGATTCGGGTCACACAACTCTAACATATATCTTTTTATTTTTCTACCCTTTCAATTTTCCATCTTTTCTATTTTCTTTCCACCCTATCAAACAAAGTCTCAATAAATAAACAAATACTACAACACCACACTTTGAATTGAAAAATAAAAATAATTCACATAAATTACTTAAAATTTTTTTACATAAATTTTGATTTAATTCAAAAAAATAATTTTTTAATTCATTTTATCTCACCTTCTCTCTTCCTCTCTTACTCTCTCTTCTTCTCCATCTTCTTATCCTCTCCATCTTTCTTCCAAATACAAATAATCATGTCTAAAACCTCTCTCTCCATTATCACATATGCATATTCATATCATAACTATCATCAATATACATCAAAAATAAATAAATAATAATAAAGCATAAAAAATCATCAACCCAAATTTCGTCCAAAGCAAAAATAAATTTTTTGGGTATTCTTTGATTGATCTAAACAGTAAAAGAGAAGCTTATAAAGAGGGAAACAATATAATGAAATTTGAAGACAATCTGACGGTTAAAAACACCTAAAATTGGTGCTAAGTTTTGAGATTTAATTGTATATTTAGAAAAATCTTGTGTTATTTTGAAATATAAATGCTGAAAATAAAAAGACGAGATCGAAAACAAGATAATGATTAAATTTAGACTCAAATTATCGGTGAGCAGCGACTTATGGTGGAACATAGTGGCCAGCTATAGATGTCAGAATTTGAAATTTTTTGGGTTTAGTTTGAGTTTTGGTTTGAAACTTTAAAAGAAAGATGATTTTAATTTTAAACTCATTAAATAAAAGTGTTTAAAGAAAATTTTAATTAAAAAAATTGTACATAAATTTGGGTTTGTTTTTGTTTAGATTATTGTGAACAAAAAATTAAGAGATCCTCATTATTTTCTTTTCTCACATAAAGAACATGATAAAGAACACCCAAAATTTTTGTTAGATTTTTGGGTTAAAAATACTTAATTATTTTATGGAATTAATGAATTTTTATTTTTATATGTTATATACTTTTTTTCTTATTATTTTATTGAATTTTTAATATATTTATCTCGATTTTTTATTATTTTTAAAAATTGATGTATAAATATATGATAAAAAATTTAATTAAAAACGACATGTAGCATGTGCTTATTGGCCCCTTAAAACTGAAAGAAAAATTTTAAGTAACCAAAATAATAATACACTAATAAATTTTAAATATGTTGTGCTGATTGATTATTGTTCATTGATTTATTTAAAAGAATAAATGAATAACATTAACTATATATGTGACATATTATCAAATATAATATATATATATATATACTGATTTACGCTGATTTTTTATGGAGATATAGCAAATACATGCGTTGCACTAATATGTATGTGTGTATATATACACACGTATACATGTTATACTAGTGCCCCCAACCGATTAAAATTCCCAAAATCATCAATCATCTTCACAACAGTTCACATAAATGCAAGAGAAGATGAAAGCATTTGATAAGCCTCGGGCTGGTGTTTGAGTCACCTCACACTCAAGTTTTTTAATTATTATTGACAAGTTTTATATTAACACCTCTCTCGAGTCTTGTAAGCACTATCAACTGAAATCTTTCTTTTCGTAAACCATACATAATTCTTCACTAAGGTTGATGGTAAAATCTTGACATAAAAAAAATACTCAGTAATTGAAAGTCCACTCGGTTGTCCGAGAACTAATACTTCAAAAAACTTTTCTGAAAGAACCTACCCCTCAACTACACATTTTGTTTTCATGAATTCGAACAGCATTTTTATACAGATTTTGAAATCCAAATGCATTCTTTTAAATTTAAATATCCTCACACAACCCGGAATGAGTCAAATTTATACAACACACTAGGCGGCCAATTTTGAGCAAATTATGTGATGTCACGCACAGATACTACGCTCAGATCCAGAGATTGATAAAAGTTCATAGGCTGATAAGATGGAAGAGAAGAAAAAATGTTGCAATGATTTCTCGCCCATTTATATGTACTAAACGGAAAATATATGCAACTCTTTCCCATTTAAAACGGCAAGAAAATTGAAATTCACACTAGTTTCTAAGGTTAATTTTTTAATATTTTAGTACCTATATTTTTTTCCACATTGATATACAAATTCAATGACAAAATACTTTAAAATTATACCACATCGCTTGAAAAAAAAGACAACCTCAATACCACAATCGAAATTTTACATTTTCAAATTCAAAACCAAAATAAACCAAATTTTGCCTAGTTAAAGTATCAAAATGAAGGTAGTTAAAGGTCAAAAATTACGTTATTGAAAATGTTAACCACGACCTTTATTAAAAATGTCAAAATCCTAATCATCATATGGATTTCTAACCATCCTCTCCAAATGAAGCTTACTTTTTTCTTTCTTCTGAAAAGTGAACCCAAGGCAAAGCAAATATTTTTGGAGAAGCATAAAGCAATTAAAGTAATTGCTTGACCGTAACTCCGCACTCCACTGTATAAAATTGTCCTTTTACTTTCGTATAAAACTATTTCAAAAGTACATTCGTAACGAGTTTTTTTTTAAAAAAAAAACTCACGTTTTATGTTTAAATACTTTTTTGAATAATTTTAAATATTAATTTCTAAAAAGATTGAAAATATTAACATTGACTAGCAAATATTAAATTGAAATGGAATGAAGTAATTGAAAATGAATACATCCAATATCTATAGAAGTAATAGCGACTTTAAAAATTATGCATAAGGCAGATATAGCAAAGTATGTCAACTATGGAGCAACGGTGAATTTAACATCTGCCCCACCCGCTCCATTGCCATCGAATTTTTTCTTAAAATACAGGTATCCTTTTATTCATGAAAATATAAATAAAATTAAAAATGAGTAAATCATTCTGGTAAGACGGATGAAAATAAAAACCAATGGAGAGAAATGTCTTGCAATTTAGCATGAAGGAATGGTTGAGAGAATGAAGGTCCAAAATATTATTCTATAATATGAAGATAAAAGAGAAGCATGCAGTTGCAGGATGCAATCATACATGAACCAACCCAATATCCAACAATTATCATCTTTCACAACAACAATGTTCCCCGGGTTCCAGATATAAATCCAATCCGATCAAACCTTACCTACTTTACACAATTAGAAGATTACCTCACTCGTTCCGGATGGAGTAATACTTGTCCCATAATGTTGGAGATTTCGATATTTCACTCATGAGATTCTTCAACTTCATACTGCTATCTCCCCCACTGCAACGTATAGCAAAAATGCCATTCAACTTAGCACACAAAAACAATTGACAATCGGAAAGACAGTTGCATACATATAGCCATCAATTTAAAATCTTAAAACTCAATTGCCTAGTAAAAGGAAAATCATTGCACTCGATTATGTGTAAGAGTATAAAACCTTATTCGGTTCAAGGATGCGATTGCACGGAGAGCACTACGGATCATATCTTCATTACGGTCTACTTCCTGTTTGACAGCATCTTGTTTGGGCTTGAAATTAATTGTCTTTTGAAGAGGGTCCACCAGTGAGTCCAACACTGAATATCAAATTTGAGACATAAACAAATGAAAATTAAACAATTATCAGAATCTCAGTAAAGATAATTCACTGCATCACTCACCTGGTAATACAGCAGATGGACATTTATCAGCAAGTTTTGAAAGGATAAGATGGCAAGGCATCTTAACATCATAATGATCTGGCAAAAAGCCAAAATTCTAAATCAATAAAATGATGTGACGCAAAAAATGTATTATCTTGAGACAAATAACCTAATTATTATTGCCTTAAGATGTTTGCATAGTGAATAAAGATGGACTTTTGGCCGATAGAATAATTCAAGATAATAATTTAATTTAATTTCAACATCGGATTTTGGTTTCAGGTACAGCTCATGATAAAACTATCCTCTGCTTAAAAGGGTTGCTAATTGGCATAATAATTAAAGTCATCTAGTTATTAATCACAAGGTTTATAACCACAATACAAAGGGGAGGCAACTCACCATCAAGTCCAGATTTAAGGTACGGGACAATGAAAGATGAGGGGTTCACTTGATCAAGACAACTATCCAGCAATGTGTCTACACACTCGAACGCTGCCTTCCTCAGCTCAAGGCCATCATCGACGATATGCTTGAAGGGACCGAGGTCAACAGTTCTTATCAATTCTTTCTGCAGCAGGCCAGATTTTAAAATAACATAAGAAAATGCAGGGATACCTACCAGTAACAATGGAGAAAGTGGAAAAGAATAGGACAAGTAGAAAATTATAAACATAAAAAAGAAAGAAGCGAACAAGAAGATTAACAAATGAAACCATGTAGCCCTACATCAGAAATGAAAAATCACTATAGATAACTCAGGAGACCAGATCCTCTAAGTTTAACAAATTATAAGCTAAAACTTCTTATAGAATCCCTCTTCCATTTTGACAGTTACAGCAATTAAACAAAAGAAAACCAAAAGATTTGCAAGGTAAAAAAGAAAAGACAGCCCAGAAAGTTACCATTACGGGACACCTCATAAAGTAACAAAATTTATAAATAAATAAAATAAGAAATCTGCTAATTGATTAAGAAGAATCAGGGTTTTGTCACATGCAAATCGTTTAGTCAACAGCAAATTAATTTAGCAACCTAATTAACAGCAAATCATCAGCAAAATCAGCATAAAGTAAACTTTTGGTTACCTTAACAGTCGTTTGATCATAGAGAAGCGGCAATAATTCAGGAAGAAGCCCCTTAATTAAGTTAGGCTTATTGTGAGCAAAAGTACTCAAAGCCAACACAGCTGCACGCCTAACATGCTGCATTGATGATTGCAGATAAACAAGAATAAGTCAAGAACTATAAGAAACCACATAAAAGCTTTTTTTTTCTTTTTTCTTTTGGGTATTTATCAGGAGTAGAAGGGTACTCACTCGATCCTGATCCTTGATAAGCATAAGGAATGAAGCAATCTCAGGATAAATGATCTCATCTATCTTCTCTGGCCGCTCAACAATAGAATATTTTACGGCAATGACAACTGTTGCCCTAGTGAATGCCGCTGGACTGGTTGTTCTCAACTATAAGAAATTCAAATTTTTAAAAATAACAAATGCACTATTATATTACACCCACATGACAAAAGCTCGGCAGAAGTACAAAGGGCATCGGACTTGTGTTGTGGAAATACCTTAAGTGCTGGAATGAGTTTTACAGGTTCAATAAGTGCAATTTTACCAAGGCATTCAGCCACCACATTTCTGACCCCCTCTTCCTCGCTTTCACAGTGGTTAAAAAGTAATTTGAGAATTTTCTCAACACTTGAATCCTGAAACTCTGCTTTATCTACAGATTGCCTTACTATAACCTGCAAGTAAATTTAACATTAACATAGATGCGGCATCAGACAAAAATATTTGGTTAGGTTTGAGCACCACTTCGAGAAAACATACCTCCTTAAGAGAATGAAGCAACAGATATTGTTTCTTCTGCTGATTATCAATCTGGTCCAAGATGAAAGGTAAATACTTGGAAAGATTCCCAACAGCTATATTGCCAAGAGCATAAGAAGCAGCAGACTTAATCTCTTCAAAAGGAGATTGGAAGGACTCAATAATTATAGTCTCTATATGGGCATGCGAGCTCAGATCTTTCCTCCTCCCAATCTCCCCCAAACAAAGCAAGGCTAGATGCTGTTTAATATATACACATACATATTCATATACACATACATAAAGTACAATGTTAGAAGATCGTTTGAAGCAGCAGATACAAATAAATGACAAACACAAAAAAGCAAAAGGAAAAAAATGTATCAATATGAAAAGAAATAAGACTATGCTTGAATTACTAGAATCCAAATCCAACAGAAAAGAAATAACATCAAAATAAATCGGTAATACACACACTAGCCCATTGTCAATTTACTGGTAAGAATACCAGCAATACAATAGAAACATTGAGAAGAAACTCGGAAAATAGGTAAAAGACAAAATACCGAATTGGTTGCGCCATCATCTTTAAGGATGTCAGTGAGCATTTTAACCGTAGATGAACATTTCTGATCACCTGCAGCAAGACAGAGAACAGCCACACATTGAGCTATTGAATACAATGCTTGTTTTGCAACACCGCCAGATTGAGGAGATGGTTTTGCACTAGAAAGAAGAGATTCTAGTAATGCATCAAAACTAGTGTTTTCCCAATGCACCAAACCAGCGAAAAATTTCCGCAAAGCCTGAAATTTCCAACAAAGAGTGCTTGTAAACACAGAGAAGGATTTTACAACAGATGTAACCTCATTAAACTGAAAAGGAGATACCAAAAGTGCCTGGCCCTGCAGCAACGAGCTCTTGATCAATGTCAGTGCTTGAGGAAGAACTCTATTTCTAACAGCAGAACCAACATTTCGGCTAGATCTCTTGTCGGCCATTAGGGTGCAGCAGAGTTCAAGAGCAAGAGCCGTCATATGCAAGTCAGAGTCACTAACATAGAGAAAAAGGGTTTAGGAAGCCTCAAAACTAATATAACCATGCAAAAAAAAGGTAAAGTAGGAACAGAACCTAATCAGAGTAGAAAGTTCCACAATGATAACTTCATATGCAGACGGGCCAATTTTATCTCCATAGGCTACAATTAATGAATTTAGTGTCCCGAGTGTTGCCTGCCTTAAAGCCCGATTTGCCTGTTTTTCCAAACCAAGGATATTTTGGATCAAACATAAGTACTACAATAAAACAGTTCAATAATTCAACAAGATGCAAACTTCCATACTTTCCGCAAGAATCCGGTCAACTCTGCAATTACATGCTCCAGAACACATGATAGATCTATCCGGAGTCGAGAACCAGCAATAACAGCAAATGCCTAGATTCAAAGTTGGACAGATTATGGGGCCACAAACTTTCATGAGCATATAAAAAAAAGTAGCTTGAACATATGCAGCCAAAGAAGTAATAAGCAGATCCAAAATTAAACCAATGTGCTCCATCCAACAAATCGTAAATCAGAAACTTCAGTAAAGAAAATCATAGACAAAGATATTAGGAGATATATCATAATGCAATCCAGCCACAAACTTTCATGAGCATATAAAAAAAAGTAGCTTGAACATATGCAGCCAAAGAAGTAATAAGCAGATCCAAAATTAAACCAATGTGCTCCATCCAACAAATCGTAAATCAGAAACTTCAATAAAGAAAATCATAGACAAAGATATTAGGAGATATATCATAATGCAATCCAGCCAGTAACATGCATTTGTAAGAAAATAGTCCTTAATTTATTAAAGTTTGAACAATTTGGGGGGAAGAAAAATCATTCAATTGGATATTATCAGTTCCAAGAAACTGACCATGCTAAAGCCTTTAAATCCCCTAGCTTAACATGGACCCAAGTGTTATTCGCCTTGAACAAAAGCAACCACAAGGTAACTAATTTTTCCATCACCGATATTTTGTCAATTAAAAGATTACCGCTTATCTATAGACACAGCATTGAATATAGAATTCATTTGATGAAATTTTGCATAGACTGTATTGAGAAAATAGCACCATGCCAAAACTCAAAGCCTACAGCTTAAAATTCATCTACACAAATATAAATACATAAAAGTTAACCCAATTCCCCATTGAGGCAATATAATCATTTATCCAGGATTATACTCGAGACTCCAAACAGATTCACTATCAGAATATTCACAATGGACTTCCAAGAAAATAGAATACAAAAATTAAGTTCAAGTTACAAAAGTTTTTACATTACAGAGTAAGATAGACAAAAAGCTGTGGTAAGTGTGTCATATTCCAACAATACCATGCCAGTATTTTGACAAAGAGATAATCTCATAAAGAGCCCCTATAAGATATACTTTTTCCATGGTGGTCCCAATAATTCAAAAAAGACAAGTCTCATACATGTACTATCATTCATGTGTGTCAATCTAACACCAAGGCTTAATATCACTAAATGACATGTCAGACACAGCAGTTATCCAGCTATATAAAATGAGGCATATTAATGCCAATTCATCTTGCCACATCATCATTAAATATTTATTTTTGTACATATAAAAAAAATTATTTTATATAAAATTAAAAGTCGGAGAACTTTAAAAACAGAAAAATCATTTTTTAAGTAAATTCTTTTAATTTTTTCTAAGAAAAGAATTTTTTTTAAAAATAAAAAGCAGAAAATTTAAAAGTATATATAAAAGCTGGAAAATATTTTAAGAACAGAAAAGCTACAATCTAGCACAATTTTTGAAAGGTTGGAGAACATGAGCTTTTCTGCAAATTTTGGCCTAGAGCTTCAAGTTCTCTCACGACATTGGAGAAGATAAGGTTTTCTATTTTCTTTCGTTTCAGGCTTCTCATGCAAGGGTCTCTTTTGGCTTTTGATTTTTATCTTTTACCCTCGAATTTTTATTTGTTGTCTACCACATATTAACAGTGTTAATCCGAGATACCAAAATAATACACAAGCTGATACGTTAGGTACCAAAATAGACATTTTAAAAGTAGACACATTGAACATTTGGTTAAAGTATAGGTGCCATTTATGACATTATCTGTCGTATAAATCTAATGCCTCAACTAAAACAAATATTATAAGAAGCATGGAATGCAACTAACCTTCACAGTAGTAAGTCGGGTTATCTCATTTCCCATTCGATCAACAAGTACAGGAAGGCATGCATGTAACTCTGTTCCAAGGTTATCACCAAAAGTAGAAATGACACGCCCCATGCAAGTAATAGCACACTCCTTAACCTCCTAAGAAAGGAAATAGGATTAAAAACATAACATTAATTAAACTGATCTAAAAAAACATTAAATCCATCTCAGAAGAAACATGACAGGAGGAGGAAAACTAATTAAACTCTCCTTACCTGATCTTGATCTTGGTTAGTCAAGCGGGACATTATCGCATTATAGATTGGGTGGACATAAGGTTTAAAATCAAAACCAAAACCCTGCAACAAACAATCACAATTGTAATCAATAACTCAAATGAAACATGGAATTACCAAAATAGATACATTAGGATTATATCAGGATATGACTTGTTCCAGCAATAAAGAAAATTGTTCAATGGAATCTCAAATTGCAAGAGAAAGGTTCCACCTCAAGATTTGGGCGCACTACGCGAACAAGTTCCCCACATACTCTTAATGCCTCAGCTGTGACTTTGTAGTAACGCTCACCAACAGCAGATAAAACAGGACTAGAAAGATCCTGAATGACATATTTACCAACTTGTTATCATAGAAAAAATTAACATTGGTAACAAAAAACAAGATAAAACAAAAGGGTCAGAATTATGACATCAAGAATATTGTACACACGTTAAGCTTATCAAGACACCCAGAATTCAAAAATAATTAATAACAAAACATCATGGGCATTATTGAGAACAGATAAAGGAACTGAAGTTATAGCAGCAGCAAAACATTTTATAACAGTTTTAAGCAGTATCAAACTGTTCATGGATTAACACAGTTTCTCAACATTGTTTTAGGCAAAAATGGCCAATCCAAGACTAAGAGAACTGAAGGATATAAAAACAACAAAGAAGCATCAAGCCAATTTAACATAGTAGTCTTTACATCACTAGAAGATCATATTTAACCAAAAAATATACTCATGTCACATATACAGACTGTAGTTCTACGAGTTGCACAAAGACATTATCTAGTTATGCCAGTAAAGAGCTTTCCTTGTTTCACCTTTTGTATATTTCTCCTAGTTACAGGAAACCAAATACAGTAAGAGAGTTGGAAGCATGAAAGACCGGCATTTTCTATTAACTAATCTTCTATATTCAAAAAGCAAGAAGCATGCAAGCCTTTTTCAAACAATTGGTGAAAGTCTTCCGAAAGGAAAAAGAAATAGGTGAATGAACTTTCTCAAGAGAATCGCAAAAGCATTGAGGTTTGAGCATCCACATAAACCAAAACATAATTTACCTTAATGTAAGGGTGAAAAACGGAAGGAGAATGAGATTCCAACACCAATCTTGTAAATATAAGTGCTTCAATCTTCAGATTTGAAGTAGAAGATTTATCCTGGAAAATTTACAAATAGAAGTATTTGGAAAGATGAAAAAATAAAATTAAAATACTTGTACACACCAAAAGTTTGAAAGTCATATACATTAAGTGCCTTCTCTATTCCAGGTATGAGGGTTCCAATGTGATCGGCAAGGCAGTCTGGCAAGACAACTACAAGTTCTTTCAAAACAGAAAATGCACCGACCTGTAGATAGAATTATGTGTTATGCAAAAATAAAATAAAAATGCAATATCCTGCAAAGTATGTAAGCAATTCTTACCTTTGTCTTGATAGATTTCTCACGTAACTGCCGATTTATGGATTTAACAATTTTTGGCACCTCCTGCTTCAATAGCCACCTTGGACTGCATAGCAATAGCATTTATATGTGAATAAAATTGCAAGAATGAATCAGGCTGAAAAGGCACAAGCAACCACAACGGTATTGGAAATTTTTTTTATTACAGATAAATACCAAAGCCAATAAAAGCTCCTCATCTGGTTAAAGTTAATTTAAATAGTGAATTAAAACCCTATATTTATCGATAATGAAGATGAAGACAAGTGGCAATATTGATGATAAAATCATGAACAAAAACAATAACAGCAATGATAATAACGGGTTTAAATGACTGAAGCAACTCATGAGGAACTCAAGCTAGGTCAATTAATGCTCAAACTCAACTCATTTGCAATTGATCTAAGATTAAACCTCAGCCATTCATGTAACGAGTGACTTAGAGCTTTGTAATACTATACTCGTTTGCAATAGAACCAACCTAAAGCTCAAGTTATGACAACTTTTAAAAATTAATATTTTATTCATAGATAAATAAAGTACTATATTGACTTTCACATTTTCAAACTTTAGTTGAGTGTTGCATTCAAGTTCAAGCTCAAGTTTCGAGCCTGTTAATCAAACTGATGATAATTGGTTTAATGAATTCGCGCACGCATAGCTTTATTTTTTTTGTCAATCTCAAGGAGAAGAAAAAAGGAAGGTAGAGCTCTGTCGAGTTTAAGCCTCAAGTATTTTTATCTGAGTCAAGCTCAAGAGCAGAACTATATCAGATGAGCTCAACTTCTTTAAACACCTAAAACTAACATAGTGGAGATGATGAGAACTTCAAGGAATCCAAATAAAGTTCTGTATCAAAGCAGGGAAGCAAAAATTCCTTTTTTGAATGTGAGGTAATTAGGGCAAAGAGCTGCCTACAGTTTTCCAGAACTTCCATTACACGAATTCAAAGACAATTACTAATATTAACTTAGAACAGATGATGAGCTCAGCCCCTTTAAACTCCTAATACTAACTTAAGGTATACGATATGAACTTCAGGTGTACAAATAAAGTTCTGTATCAATGCAGGGGAGCAAAATTCCATTATTTGCATGCAGTAACTAGGGCAAATAGATGTCTGCAGTTTTCAGGAACTTCCATTAAATGATTTTGAAGACAATAGAAAAATTATAACATCATACCAGATTATAAAACAAGGATGCATCCGAGGACTTTTTTTTCATTAAGGCTGTCTTAAAATTCTTAACCATAGTTCAAAGATAAATCAAATGATTATAAAGCAAATAAAACAGAGTAATAAGCCAGATAAACCTTCCTATTTCAATTCTTCCAGAGTTCAAATCAATTCATGTTCAGAATGCATCTGTTAAGGACGCCCAAGGCTCTAGTTATCTAAGGTCAAGATCATTCAAGGTTCAAGCAGGTTTCAGATCATTCAAGTTTCAGGCAGGCTTAAGGTCCAATTATATTTCATGTAGAACCATTAAAATCATTTTTATATCCATTAACATTTATAGAGTTTCAATTCCACTTCAAATTAAGTTTAATTTGGAAAAAAAAAATTTGAATGCTGTCAAAAAAACTATAAATTTTAAAAAAATAATAATAAGACTAAATGATTAATTCTAAAACAATTACAGTTCAGGTATAATTAAGAGTTGTTGAAGTTGAGAGATCCAATCCAATCAACATTTGTCAACTTCAAAATAATCAGTCAACCTAGTTTATCCTCACTATAAATTTAAGCCAACCACTATACATTTCAAAATCCAGGTCACTCCAGATTGAACAAGCACCAATAATAATAAACAAAAAACTTTAAGTGTAAACAAGTTTGAGAAAATTGTGAAAATAATAATATCTTTGCTGCTTAAATGATATGAGAAACTCACCTCAGTTCATCCATGTCAGTCTGTCCCTTACTCACATTTCCGGTTTGCCGTAGTAGCTCAATGAACGTATTAAAAACATCCATCTGCCATATGTTATTCTTTGATAAACAAACCCACGTGAAGAATGAAATCTATATACCATAGCCTGAACATTACCTTGACATTCTCTTCCCTTTCTTTAGATCTATCAATTAACTTAGGGCAAGCCTGTACCAAGAGAGAATAAAATCATTAAAATGGTGTGGGAACTACCCTTAGAAGTTTAGGACAGAAAAGGCAAATATATACCTCCACATACAGTTTACATAGCATCTCAGGGCGAGAAACAATTAATGCAGCTAAACATTTAGCAGCTGCTCTTCGAACTTTCCAGCTTACATCTTCATCATCGGTATATTCATTTGCACTCTCACTATAAAACAATAAAGAGCTGGAGCTAAATAACATGTCTTTCATGCAGACATAAATGTAAATCATACTAGATGCAAATGAAAAATCATACTCTTCTTCCTCCTCCTCGTGATTCTCATCATCAGTATCTTCCTCCATGTTATCAGTAAAGTTTGGATCATAACTTAAATACTCCAAAGCAAGGTGAAGAATTTCATCACAATAGGATGAAATATCCCTAGGGCAGCGAAGCAAAAAACTTTCTAGTGCCTGAAAGCATAACTCGACCGTTATGAGCAACTCAATAATTAAATTATAAATTTCAGCCCACAAGAATTTATCAAGCACTAAAGCACAGTACACCCTCTAAGATACAAAGCCATATAGTACACCTGCAAGCTATACTCTCTTAGCTCCTCATCATTTTCTGATGCAGTTGTGCAGTAATTAATAAGCACTGGCACAGTGTCTCCAAGATGAGGTCCAAAACGATACCCAACAGCACGGCTGAATACAATGATAACATATATTTCATTAGCAACACATATAACAATAAGAAAACACTGAAATCCCACCCTCAATGATTTAAATCTATAAAGACTCCATAAAGATAAAAACAACAGTGGCAAATAGTTGTTTTCTATCAACATGCCACCCTCCCTATTTTTATTTTTACGGAGTCTTTATAAATTTAAATCTTTGAGGGTAGGGCATGTACAACATTCAAACATAGAAAATATCCATACAAATATTCATATACAACTCAATTAGAAAAAAAAAATGTCATCCATGTGGTTTTGTTGAAAATAAGCTTACCCCCATTGATACGAAAATACTCCTTATCTCTCTTTAAAAATTAGAGATCTAAGGATTCTAATATTCAAACTAATTTTTGTCCAAAAAATAATTTAAATACTGAAAATACCAACATTTCGTTTTTCTTTTTACTTGTTCCATTTTTTTTCTTTTTTGGTTCTAACCAATTTCTTTAACACAACTTTTTTTCCCAGATTAATGGATCAATTTACTTTAACTCAAGATAATTGATATATACGATTCATTCATGAAGTTAATATATAATTGAATTATAGATTATTGTTAATATATTTAATATGTAATTAAATTAGAATATAACTTCTATTAAAACAGAACAATATAATAAGATGGTTTAAGAATTAACTAAATATTATACTTTGTAAAAAGAAATCTAGGTAAAAAGAGAAAACAAGTTATAAATTAAAATAAATAAGATCAGAAAAAGTGAAAGGAGTGTATTTATCTTTTCATTTTAACTTCATAATTAACAATATTACTTTTTGAAGCCCAATGAGATTTTTTTCTGGTAAAAAACAGGGGGAGTAAGAAGGTATTCTTCAAAACCTATGGGGGATTAAACATATTTTCTACAAACCTTAAGAAGGATTCAATATTTTACTCTTCCAATAAAAATTAACCTTTTTATTAACAAATTTCAAACAATGGCAACTTCATTCATAAGCAGTATGAGGCGAAAGAGGTAATGACCTCAAAGCACCAATCATTTGAATGTTTGTGCGGATCAATTCTGATTTTGTTCCCTTACTTCCTACATTTCGTACAACTTCAATGGTTGTCTTCGCTAACAAGTCATCTGACAAGCTTGAAGAAAGAGATGCTGAAAACAAAAGAATGATTAGTCAATAATTTACAAAAACAGAATATGTCAGGTTATCCAAATGATATTGCCAACACTTGCAAATTCCCCTTCCCTGATTCCCCTCAGTCCTTAGCATACTTTGCACAGAACTAAATAAATATGATACACATCTTAAAAGATATATATAAAGACTCATCAATTCTTTTTTCTTCATTCCTTACAGTTGTCATAAACACCAAACATTAGATTAGGTATCAAAGAAGTAAAACCTCTACTAATTGCTCCATTTTAGCATGCATGTATTAAATAACAAGAAATAGAAGGCATCTAGCCTTCTCCATATTGAGCAGAATTAGTACATGAAGAGAGGGCTTTAACTGAACTGTTACTCCACAAAAGACTCCAAAGTCCAAAATGAAATATAAGTTTGAGCACATCAAAACCAAGTTTAAAGAAACAAAAAGTCAATAAAAAGGATCACCAAACAAACAAATTTGTTTCAATTCAGCACATCTTACCAATACAAGAAACTGTCTTCTTTCTAACACTAGCTTGATTGGAATTCAATTGTGACAGCAATGCATTCAGAAGTATCTCATGGTCAGTTGCCATTAGATTTCCAAACTTGTGAAGAACATCGCATAAAATGTCAAGACATTCACATTTAATTTCTGTGCTAGTCCTCTGCAACAATATTTAAATAATAAGTTAATTATGAATACAAAATATTCAAAGCAAGCAGAAGAAAAAAAAAAGTTCATATTCTTTCATTGCACAAGGTCAACAGTACCAAAGTAATTGATATCAGCCTTAAAGTTCATCCCAAAGTCAAGGTCCTATATATGATTAGCATGATGAAACTGTAAAAGAAGTATCTTTGAGAAATTTATCAGGCAAATACTATTGTCCATAAATCTTTGTGGAATTAAACTTTCACATTGGAACTTAACTGAAATACGAAACTAAAACAGTACTTCAAAATAAACACTTTCATAGTGAAATTCATTGAAGATATAAATCACAAAGCATTGACAAGCTGTGTTCAGAAACTTGCCCCGCCAGTTATTCCTCTTATTAGTTGAGGAGACAGAGAAACTAAAACAGATTGTGCAAGAGATGGAGTAGAGATTTCAGAAATGATTGTCTTCAAAGCTATGCTTGCAATATCGCGGTGCTGATCTTTGCCATTAAGCAATTTCTCAGAGAGTTTATTGGTCATTTCCACAACTCTTGGTTCACCAACCTTCTTCACCAATGGAGCAAGACTGCAATAAAAGTTAAAATCAGAGTAAACTCAAAACAATGAAATACAAGAACCAGGAAAAATCATGGTGTAAACTAGTCTAGCATTATAGGACACAAAGATGCCTAAAATATACAAACATGTTAATGCAAAACACTACCCGAGAGAACAAAAAGCTTACCATTTGACAGCCAATCCAGAAACATCACCAGCTACATCATCAAGTTGCTGGAGGATAATGTTTGACAACTTTATCTCGAGGTCAGAATCAGCCTTAAAGCCCTCCTTGTTTAGCTCATTTAATAAATCAGAAGTAGCCATATATCTATAATCTTTATCCTTTCCAGTCATCTATAGGAAGAGATTAAAAAGTTACTAAACAATATCAGATAAGTCTTTGTCATTTTTTCTTTCTTTTCTCATTCATCTATAAAGTTGAGCAAACTGTAAGAGATGAAACAAGCACAGAGGACACTGGAAAAAAATATCAAAACAGCGTATAAATAATAATACCTTTTCTAGAATACCGGTCATTTGTAAATTTGCCATCTCTATAATGTAAAGCTCCAACAATCTCAAAGCCAACTTACACTATTCCGCCGAAATCTGCACTAAAATGGAAAAAATCAGAAAAATAAAATGAAAGCGGGTAAGAGCTTCATAGAAAAATTATATTATATATGCAAAAACAAATTTTAAAATTAAAGAATCAAGAAGCAGATCAAATTCGACCAAAAAATAGTAAGTAAAACGTTTATAACCTAAATTGTCAAACACAACTGAAACAAAGTAAAACAATATTCAATCTGCATTATTGAAAGACAACCAACTAAAACAGGATTAGTAAAGGAAACAAAAAAATGAATAAATAAACAAAAAACGAGATTATTGAAAACGACTAGAACCCTAGAAGATATAGCAAAGACAATGTGATGCAAAAAGATATTTTTTTTTTAAGAAAGCGTGGGTTTGAATTCTTGAAAAGTGAAAAACCTAGTCAATTAAACACAAGCAAGAATCTATAAGTGCACAAACAAAATCAACAGTAGATTCGGCTGATAATACGAAATCACAGGTGAAAAGTATTAAAATTAATTGTTGTTAGATTAAGTACCAGAGCCACGCTACAGAGAGTAAAAAGAATAGGCAAGCGAAGATACGAGAGTTCTCTTCTATATTTTGTTGATCTATTTCGCTATTTAATGAAAACCAGTGGGTTTAGTGAAAATCGTTTTTTATGTATTTTTATAAGGTAAAAATATGTCATGGATCCCTGTATTCTTCTAAAATTTGTATTTTAATGCTTAAACTTTTATTTTTAGGAATTTTATCTTTCTACTTTTTTAGATTTCAAAATTCAAGTCCAATTGTTAATATTTTTTTTTTTGTTAAATTTATTAGTATGACATTTTAAAATAATAAAAAAACTCACATGGTATCCAAGGATGAAGCTAAAAATTTATTTTAAGGGGCCAAGATTAAATTATATTTTTTAAAAGAAGTGAAAGTATAATTTTATCACTATATTAACATATTTTTTTCATAATTTTTAAATGGATTATATAGAAATTTTACCAGAAATCAAAGTGAAATTTACTCATTATATTAACTTAAATATTCAAAAATTTTAAAGGGACTAAAAAATTTACATTTGAAGGGCAAGGCCCCTGCCTACCTCTATTGTCTCTGTTGGTAGCTATCTAATCAAAAATGTACTGCAATGAATTTAAATTTAACAATGATAATAGTTAAACTTGAATTTTAAATTTTAAAAAATAAAATGATCAAATTCTTAGAAATAAAAATATAATAATTAAATTACAAATTTGTAAAAAATATAAGGATCTGTGATATATTTTAACCTTCTTTTAAATGATTTTCGTAAATATTATTACTAATAGTAGTGGTATCTTTTATTTATTGAAATAATTTAATAATAGATTGATATTTGGTATATTGAAAATGTATTTTTTTATATTTTTATTTTTTATAATTAAAATACTTAATTTAAATTTAAATAAAAAAATTAAGGTAATCTATATTCAAACATCTATTAATAATTTTACATTTTGATCACTAAACTTCAAAATATTACAATTTTATTATTAAACTATTCGAAAATTATAAATTAATCGCTAATCGAATAACCGTTAAGTTTCTAACGGACATTAAACATGAAAACGGATAAATTTATAATTCGATCACTTAACACATAGTTTAATACTTTTTTCAATGAAACAAATAAATAAAATATGTTAATAAGTTATTGTACATACTCTTATCCAATTTAATATCCTAAAGTTTTTCATTCTTTTAAATTTTTTTCCCTTTTAAGTAGCGAATTATCAAATAAAATTTATACCCAAAAAGTTGATAAATCATATAATTTATATCTATAATATATAAGCATAAATTTAAAAAAACTTTTGAACTAATAACAATACATTTTATTGTTAATTATATTACTGGATTGACATTATAGATAATTTATTAGTATCATTTGATAATAATAAAAATAATATTAATTAATATAATAGTATATTAATGTAAAATTAATTAATTTGATCATATCTTCTAAAAGTTCTACTTAAAAATAATATAATATATTATTAATTAATAAATTTGTAAATCTATAAAATCATTGAATATAATTGGATAAATCACACCAATAAAATATAATTTGATAAATTAAAAGCTATAAAAACCAAAGTTTTTTAGTTAAAAATTTTAATTAAATAAATATAATTTTGTATATATAAATATAAAATATGATTTTATTTTAAATATGATAATAATTATTTTTTAATGGTGTTTCTATTAAATTTTGAATATAAAACTAATAGATAGATTTTACACTTATATAACAAATTATTAATAATTAAAAATTCTATGACACTGCATATTTATATGGTAGGAGCAAAGTCAGAATATTTCAAGAGGGGTCAAGATAATCAATAATAATAACATTTTAAAAATAAAAATTAATTAAAGAAAAATAATTTAACAAATAAAAATTAGTATAAAGAAATTTTAAAATTGATTTGAATTGCACTATTTGATCCTTATTCTCACTAAAATCATCAATTATTTCGTTTAAGTTTTTTCTATTTCTTTCTCAATGTAGACAACTAAAGAACTCAAAAAATCATCTTTCATTTTGTTGCAAAGTTAAGTCTTAATAATCTTCATAGTAAAAAAAGCATGTTCTATGGATGCAGTTGAAATTAGAAGAGTCAATATAAGATGAATCAATTATCAACGAGTGAGTACATGACTGATTTTTCACTCTTAACTAAACTTCTACAAAATTTTGAAAGTATTGATGTTTTCCTCAAATCGGGATGCATACATATATCAAGTTCATAATGCTTCAACTCAAATGGGAGGCACTCTTTATCTTGTTGAGAAAAATATTATGGATAGAACTTGTTTATAAGAATTCAAATTTTATCAATATTAAATAACTTGAAAAACTTTTTGAGATCTAAAGAGTGAGAAGCTCAACAATATACTTGTTAAATTTGCTCTTCAATTTTTGCACATCGTGTTGAGCATTCATATATGAAAAATCCAACTCCCAAATTTCACAAAAACATATCACATTTTTCAACAATTCATACCATCCATCATCTCTCAACTTTTGAATTAAATCTTGTTATTGAAACTAAACTCATGACATTTAATATATATTGAGAACAATGTTGCAAAACTTGACAAAGATTATCAATAATCCCCAAAACTTCCTTCATCATATTCAAAAAAAAAAAAAACTCAAAAGTTCTCAGTCTATTATATGTATTATGAGCATCTTTTTGCTAAGAACAATTAGGAGCGGTATTTTTTAGATTTTCAAAAATTGTGCTAGTAGCATTATACATAGTCAGTAAACTAGCAATTGAATTTAAATGAGAACTCCATTGAGTCTCACTAGAACGTTGTAAAGTGTCAATATAATTTATATTTGTTTCAATTGTTAACTCATTGATGGATACCAACTAAGTTATTTCAGCCGCTTGTGCTTTTTGTAATTCATTGTGTCGCTTGGAAGAAGCAGAAACAATATTAACAAATATCAGACAAGTCTTTAAAAAATTGTTGCACTTCAACCACTTCTCTAACTGCTGCAACCAATAATAATTGCTAAAGCTTGCAAGCCATTAAATTCCCCATGCATATTGCTTGCTTCATCATATCATTGATCTCGAGAATTTTGTATGTCAAAACTATGTTGCAAGAGAACATTAAAAATCTCATTCTTTAAAGTCAATATTGCAATATCTTTAACATGACTATATAAAAAAACCATTCTTTTACCAGTCATTGTTTATCAACAAATCTCAAAACAATGGTCATTTGCTCTCTCTTTTTTACTTGCCTTTTGCTTCATCCGTAATAAAGCAGAACTTTCTGCCTCCAATTTTTTCATGAATCACATTACGAACTTTACCGGCATTAATTTGAAGCATCTCTTTTTGTATTGTTGAAGAAGTATAAGTAGCATTTTGTGGTGCACTTTTCAATACATCTTCAACTTTCTCGTCATAAGATGCTAATAATGATAACAGTTCAAGAAAGTTCTCACGATTTTTTTATCCCGAGTGTTCATTATGACCTCTAACAACATATCCTTGAAATGTCAACCATCGAACAACATCTATACTAATTTTCAGACATAGACGATTAGCTACAATTTGCCAGTGTTAAATGCCTATCAAGTGATACTTCAATATATTGAGTTTGACTTATTAAATTTACATAAACTCATTGTGCATTGTTATGAAATAAATTTGGATCTTTTTCCATACGTGTCAAAAAAAACAGAATTGCATTCATTGTGTACCTTTTTTCCAATTACTAAAGCTATTATGAGTAAATGCAATTAATTTGAAATGATTACTTGGATTGCTATTAAAAATAAATAAGACAAACAAAATATTGCATCTTTAGAAGATGAATATTCAAATCAAGAAAATTGTTTAAACTATGATGGTTGAAAATAATGAGGATGCTTTTTTAAATTAGAAGCATGATATTTTGAAAGAATAGGGTGATACAATCTAACCTTAATATAATCTCTTCGAATTTCATCAGAAATATTAACCGAATACTCATATATTTGTTTACGTAATCCAGGATCACGTTCTAAATTAAACAAATCAAGTGTCTCATCTTCAACTTTAGAAATTTTGGAAGGACGAGCATTAAAGTTTAAAGGAGCAAATGATGAAAGTGGTACCTTAATTTGTAGCGCTTCTAAAGATGATTGTATTGTCTCTATATTTTTCTTTTTAAAAAACAAATCAATTATTTTCGACTTCATAACTATAATTTTTCACAAGATAAAAAAAATAATTATAAAATAAAATAAAACTATAAACTTTAAAATATGACAAAAACGATAATAAAAAGATGAAAAAGAAAAACTATTAAAGCTGACATCGATGTCATGTGTGAAGAATAGATGCAACATTGATAACGATAGACATTAATAACAGTAGTAAAAAAGATTTATTTTACATTATGCAACAAATTGAATTTCAACCTTAATTCATATTTAATATTAAAATTAAAAAGTAATCAACTATCATCCAAAAAAAAAATGGCCAACTAAAGCTTAAATCATGGTGGTGGTGGACCATTATATAATATATTATATAAATATGTAAAGTTAACAAATTAACATATGAAACGAAAAAAAAAAAAGGACATTATTGGCTGGTGGATCAATATATATTTTTTTTAAATTTTAGGAGGATTGAGGTTCCTATCGAACCTTCAACTTCATCTTAGTGTGTGAAAACCATAAAATTTAAATACAAATGTATATTAAAAAAAAAAACTCAACAAGTGGCTCCAGTGGAAAAGAGGATGTTGTTTATCCTAAGAGTCTCAAGTTCGAGTGCCTGTGTGTGCAAAGTGAGTGTGCGTTGTCAAAAGATTTTATTAATAGTATAGACACAAATTTAGTGAGAGAAAATATTTTATGTTAAAAGTGTATTTTTTTTAATTTACTCAAGAATTTTTAACATGTGTTCAAATTCTAGACATGTTAATTTTAGTTATTTTATTTAAAACTATATAAAGATATGAAAAGACAAAAAAATGCCATCAAAATAATAATAGTAGTCATTTAATTATAATGATATATTAGTCATTTCTTAAATGAGTTGGTGCCCGATTAATCTATGACATCAACTTAATCAAGGTTTTATTCATAATATAAATTATAAATATTTTAATAATAATGTTTTCATTTTTGGTGTAATAGTTATTATCACTTTATTATACTTTGAATCCATATTATTACAGATATTATTTTAGATTAATTATCACTTAATTAATATTACAATTATCTAAAAATTAAAACTAATATTTAGCAAAATAAATATATGTGTTAGCAAGACATCTTCATTTAAATAACAGTTAAAGAGTTACTAAAAATAATAATCATATTTTAGGGTTCTATTTCCATTACCAAAAAAGGTTTGGTTTTCATTATTAAATATTCTACAGTTTTACTGTTATTTGATTTTAATAAATTTGAATAATAAGTTATTTTATTTAATTAATTAATATTTTATTATAGATTGTTTATCACTTTTTATTTTCATTACTTTAAAATGTTATTTTATTTTCTCAATTATTTTCAAAATTAATTTGCTTTTATTATGAATTAGACCAACTTTAATTTAATTAGTAAATATGTTATTTTAATTATAAAAAGTATATTATTTAATGATTAAAAGGTAAACACATAAAATCACGTACGCCTGATATTGAAACTAGTGAAATAATAAGTCTTTAATTACAAAATAATGTAGCAACACATCTCTTTAGTTATTAATTAGATAAAATAATGATGATAAAATTGATATTTAGATAATGAGCTGCTAAACAATAATGATATTAGTCATTGTGAAGAAGTTTATGTTTTTTCATTTTAATGGCTAGAATCAAAGTAATCAACAAGATCTATATTAGTAGCCAAATTTTTTACATTTCCTACAAATATTGTATATAATATTTATGGGTATTTATGTTAGTTAACATAGTAATGAGAATGATATTTTTCTGATTTATTTTTTTTTATAACGATGATTCGAATTTAAATTATTTTAAAAAAAATGAACACTCGATTAATAGGCTACAATTTGAGGTTCTTTTATTTAGTTGAAATAAGAAAAATAACTTAATAACACGTTTTATTTAATTGTTTCAATTAAAAAATAAATTATGTTGAGTGTGACCAAATTTGAAATTTACTAATAGTTCAATAACCAAATTGTAAATTTATTCATCCCCACATCTAACCCCCACATCTAACATAAGTTAGGAACTTAATGGGCTAGTGACCAACTTATAACGTTCGAACAGTTTAATGATCAATTTTTAACTTTTTGAAGTTTAGTGCCCAGAGAGTAAACTTACTAATAATTTAGTGATATTGGATATAGTTTACTAAAAAATTTACACATGCTAGGAGTTGAACTTAAATAACATAATGCTCAATGCCACAATTTTACCATTTTAACCAAAACATTATTATTTTCTATATAATTTTTTTGTAGACGTGCATTTAGATATGACAAAGTAATTGAATGAATGTATAATAATTTAAGTAGTAACTACACTCTCTTGTAATTATAAAGAATTTCAATTCCCTATATGTGTTTAATTGATAAATTGTAATTACATTGTAATTTCAAATGACATGTTTGATAGTATAAGTTGTAATTACACAACTATATGATTATTATAAAATTTTCGATAATACTTGAAAAAAATTCATTAAACAAGTAATAAAACCTAAAATCAAATCATCTTATATAATACGTTAATCGCGCTAGTCACGTTACTGTTAAGGTTTTGCCCTCCTCTTGTAATTCACCAAAAAATATGGTTATTAATAAAATTAGTAAGAAAAATAAGCATTCAATGTGATTTTATTTAATTACTCTAGCATTCCATAATTGTTCGAATAAATTCTATTTTTTAGAATTATAATTTTATCGGTTTCTATTTGGAGAAACTTTTATTTTCCCAATGAAAGTAAAGAAAATAATTTATGGTACTGTGTTTTCTTCAAATTGTTCGAACCCACACTCGAAACAATTCGTGGTACGAGAATAGCGGAGAAAGCCATTCCATTGAAAGCTGAGAACGACAAGGATCCGTCTAACCCAAAACACAATTGTGATTTCAATAAAAGTTTATTACTATAAATATTTTTCCGCAGTGTAAAAAAACCATTTTTGAACCTAATTTTTTCCAATAATTAGTAGCAGAGCCAGGTTGTGCTATGTTTATAGTATAAACCGATATCGAAATTCTCTCTTCTTCATGTGTGATTAATTTTTTATAAGATATGACATTCTTGTAATTATCAACATGTTTAGGTATATGTATGTAACACCCCTCACCCAGCTCGGTTGTCAGACCCGAGTTATGATATGCTACTTCTGTTACCAGAACATTTCACATTCAAAACTCAATATCAAATCGCTCGAGTATTGATATTTCTGACGAATGTCAGCTAAGGCGTCTTCCTTAGATTTTACGAAATTTTCTAAATCTGCCACCACTCGTTAGTGGTGCTTGCTAACTTCTCGGAAAGCCCTGCTGATGCAGTCGTAAACTAACTAAAAATCTAACTAAGGCAAGTGTATCTATCAATTAATAGTATAGCTACGGTAAGTAAATATATCGTCTTTCTATTATTTAACTGACAAATTGAAGTGATTGAGTAAAATTAAAATTAACTAAAGAACATGACAAAGAACAATTCAAGAAAACAAACGACTAACAACCAATAAGTGAAACAATACCCAAAAAAGAATCCACCTAGATTTCAACTGTCATTATAAATTTGAATTAAACAATTTCTTCACTTAGTATATTGATCAGTAGAAATCTCTAAATTATGGTAATACCTCTCTTCAAGCATAAAAACAACTAACTCTTGGTTGATTAATTGAAACTTCTTTCTAATTAAAACTCATGTTGTCTCATTAACTCGATCTATGGATCCTCTATTAGATTTGACTTTAATCTGGTAGATTTATGTCGTCCTATTTCTAGGATTGCATGAACTCCACTCAATTATACTAGACCTACTCTTAAATAGGGTCTATTCCTTTTCTAATTTAAGCACATCAAACATGGACTAATATCCCGAAAATATTAAACTAATGATTAATCACACATAATTAAGAATAAGATCTAAGTATTTATTGTGTAAAATATAAATTAAAAGATAAAATTCATCATAGGGTTCCTCTCCCTTAGGTATTTAGAAAATTAGTTCATAATCGCAAATAAAAACATCCCAAAGACAGTATAACCATAATAAATAAAGAAACTCATAATAAATTTTAAAGAAATTAAAAGGAGATATTTAATCTTGATGCAAATCTACTTTATAGACGGCTTAAATGGTGTTTTTAGAGTTGTTTTCTTGGGTATTCTTTGATGGCTTACTCTCCTATTTTTATATATGGTATGTATAGGTCTTAGAATACCTAAAAAACCTAAAAATTACGTTTTTTCACGTTTTTAGAGTGCAATTTACAATTTCCACATGATTTGACACATGGCCGTGTGGCACTCCGTGTGACTCACACGGCCATGTGTCTAGCCCATGTGGATTGACCCAGCCCTTGTTGCTCCTAAAATCTGATCTGATTTCCCGTTTTTCGCTCATTTTGCTCCCAAATGCTCTCCTAAGTATAGAAACATGAATTTAAATAATTAGGAGCATAAAATTCACTATTTTAAATCGAATAATAATCCAAAAACTCATTAACAATGGGATTAAAACATGTTACTTTTAGCATTTATCACCCGCCCCAAATGTTGTGCTTAAGAGATCACATTGCTGAGATTTTAGCCATAAGGGTGAATGGGTCCTCGAAGGATTGAGAAGAAATGTAGAAAGAGAAAGCCTCTCTTAGCTGTAGTGGCAATAGGCTTAGTCGCTGCTTCGATGATTGAATCGAAAGGAGTAGGAAAGGATGGTAACTCTATAAAGTCGCACCAAGGAAAATTGCTATTTAACCCTGATGAGGTAATGCCTTGTGACGAAGCGATGCATCTTTTGCCGGAGCGAATGACGAACTCGTCGTGCCACCACGTCCCCTCCTATGCTATTGTGGCGGTTGACGTTGCCTCTTCGCTCGAAGTTGTCGACTCATTTGCTCCGGTAGTAGCAGATATGACTTACCGAAGACTCTGGATCATGTCATGTAATCATCAATTGTTGTCATATCCGTTGAGAAGAATTCTTCGCGAACGGGTAATGATTGCATTCTACGATCCAACGCTTCAATGTGCTCCTGGTGTCACACCGCCCAATCATTATCTTTTCCCCACATGTCCACCTTGTGCAGCTCATTCAAGTATTGTGGTGGTGGTAGAATTCGTTGCAACTAGTTGAATTGCCGTAACACCCGATCCGATTTGTGCATTTCCATCGTTGTGTACATTACAAATGGCACCTTCACGTCTCCCATCCATCGATTGGCCAACACTTTCGGTGGGATGCAAGATATGATATCGGTGTCGGTGTACGACATCTAGTCAAATTGAAAAACAATTTTAAATATCGTTATGTATGATTCTTTTACGAATCATAGAGTAATAAATATAGGTTTGAAAGAATAAGTAACTAACCTCGTGTTTCGAGCATTGATCTAACAACAACCTAATATCTTTTGACTCATCAGGCAGTCCCACGTAGCTCAGCTCATTGTTCCACTTGTACAAGCGATTTGTTAGTCGAAGCGTATAATAAAAAAATTTACTGTACGGATTACATATTTGTTAATAAATGATGTTTACCTCGACACCAATGGGAACATCCTCATCACCAATGAGAACATGTATGGTTCGGTAACCTTAAGATTTAGAAACGGTAGTCGCCACCAGGCCTACGACTGCAACAAGAGCAGACAACTACCAATTGAAGCTGCACTCGATCCCCAACTTAATTTCCCGCACTTATTGAAGTCCACTAGATGTAATAACCACCTTATGTGCACCAAATTATGAGATTTTTTGGGTATTAAAATGCTCCCAATTAACCTCATAATGTATGTTCGAGCGTATTTTTCTATGACCTCCTCCGTTGGGTCTTCAGGGAGCTCGTTAAAATTTTTCTTCAACCAGTTCAACAAGATCCGATCACCTTCAAACTTGTTCGAGACCTATCTTAATAGTGATTCGAAGAAGTCCACTTTACTAGGAACGATCATTGCTCACGTGATGATTGATCCATTCACCGATACACCGAGTTGTAGCGCTATGTTCTCGAGTGTGATTGTACATTCGTTGCATGAAAGGTGGAAAGTATGTGTTTCGGGGCCTCCATCTCTCCACCAATGCACTGATTAGTTAGAAATCGAGTTTGTAACCCCATGCGGAATGCATGTAAGAATCCAACCACTTGCAAGTGATTGCGAATTTCCAAGATTGTAAACTTTCCCATATTATGAACGAAACCCTTCAGAACATGCTAATCAACCTATTTACGCAATAAAAACAATTTAAAAAATTAAAAAAAAGATATATAACAATATTGAAATTAACAAAATTTAAATTTTCGTATTACCATTGCTAATTGAGCGGTGAAGATATGCTTGTCGTCGAAACGGATTAGAGAGAGTTGAAAAAAGAATGTGTATAAAAAAATGAAAAATAAAATATTTATAGGATTAAAAAAAGGCATTTCTTTTTGATCGTTGTCGAAAAACACGCCTAGTTAAACAAAATTTCTGTAAATGCTCACCCAATTATATGCGCTTTTACTCAAAAATTGACTAATTTTCTTAAATAATTTTAAAAACAGTATCAAAACCGGCCTATTTGGCTAATTTAGCCCTTTTATTGTTTTACTATTACCCCTTCTCGCGGTATCTTATTGTCTTTTCTTCACTTCAGTTCTCGAACTCAAAACACAGTAAAAGTCTCCGGCCTCAATCCGATCCACGCTTCCCCTTTCGGTCTTTTGTTTCTTCCCTCTGGCTTTCTTCTCCACTCTCCTCGACGTCTTCTCCTTCTCTTTCTTCGCCCCTCTTTGTCGTCACAACTGGACTTAGAACACCGATAGAAAACACCCTCCATCTCACGTTTTCCGTTCCTCTCCGCCGGCGAAACTGGTGAAGTTTTTACTGTTGTGTCCATGGAAACTGGTAAAGAAGATACAGCTGTCTTCCTGGATCGTGCTTCTCGATCAACCAGAGGGAGAAGGTGAATCTTCAACCTAAATTAATATAGGATTCCTATCACTTAATACGGTTCCATTTTTTTTCAAAAAATATTCTGGAAATAATTAATATGCAAACCCTATTATTTTCTATTTCCAGGATGACGAAGTTGCTGGACGAGGAAGTTGAAGAGGACGAGATGTTTTGGAATCAAGAAGCTTTTAAAGAGGTTCAAGCACACACTTATTCTAGTGAAAATACTCTCACCATATTTATAGATTATATAATTGATGATGATGTATTGGAATACGGGTGATTTGATGATACCTTAAATTCGTACAAACTCTGAAACTAAGTGTTTATTTAGAGCGACAATATTGGGAGTAGCTAGAAATTATGATCACTACTTAGTTTATTAGTTTTAGGTTTTGATTAAAGGATTCACAGACATTAACCCTTTTTTCTGTTTGTGGTTCTCTCCTTAGGAGGAGAATGATGTCAATTATGAAGAAGAGCCAGAGGTTGCTGATGTGTTTGATAGTGACTTCGATGAAGATGTTTGTATTGCTCTCTTCTCTACTTTTGATTTAATTCATTTTCTATAATTACTGTTCCGTTGTAGGATATCTTTCTTAGTGCAAAGAAAACTTCACACCTTTGGTATCTTGAAAATTGACTCTCTTCTATGGCTTGGCTGTTAGGAACCTGAGCCAGATGAGGAAGTAGAAAATGAAGCAGATGAAAGGTTTAGCTTCTTTTACCTTTGTTGTATTGTATTTACATCTCCATTTCGTTGCCCTTATTTTTATATTGAATTGCCCTTGCAGGGTTCGCACAAGGAAGCGTCTGATATTTCCTGGAAAGCCTTCTATGAAGAAAAAAAAGAAAAAGAAAGTTCTTTCAAATTTAGATGGTGATTCCAAGGATGAAAATATTACTCGAAAGACTTCCTCTACACAGCATCATGATGCCCCTGATGATGCAGAAGGTGAAAGAATTATAAGGAAATCTACGAGAACTTCAGTCATTGTTAGGCAAGCTGAGCGAGATGCGATACGTGCTGCTCTGCAGGCAACAATGAAGGCAAGTTTTTTGGTTATTTTTGTTCTTCTTTTATAGGAAAATATTTCTAGTATACATTGTTATCTCAAAAATGGGAAAATAAAATGGATCATGGTATTGTTTAGTGCATATATCTTTTCTAACTGATATGTATGTATGTGTATAAATATATATTCTTTTGTATATCGATGAGATCTAGTTTAAACTTAAGCAAAATAATACAAGAAGTGTTTTCATAATGACTGTTTTGAGTATTATACCATTTGATGTTTGTTCTTGACTCTACTCTTGTTCTTGAAGCTTTAATTTCACCAGTGAGAGACTTGGGTATATGTTGGAGGGAGCTTGGGGGGGGGGATGGTTTTCCCAAAGTGCCACAGTATTTCCTAGATTCCTGATGTGTGAATTGATGTCTTTGTACAAGTAAATGACATTCCTCCCTTACTTTAAAAAAGGAAAACAAAGAAGATAAAAAAAAAAGGAAAACTGTAAATCAAACCAAACGGGAATCCTAATCCTTCTGAGGAAATTATTCCCGCATTTTGGCTTGGCTCCTCCAAGAAAGAAAAAAAAATAAAAAATGGATGGATGTATAGTTTTTTGGCTACTAAGCTGAAAAGTATTTAATTTCATTTCACTTCATTCTGCGTCTCTTGCATGTAGCTGTAGATTTGGATATGGATGAAAATTTCATGTTTAGGCAAAAATCATGTGAATTGCACAATTTATAAAAATTGTTAAGTTACTGGAACAATTGGCTCTCCCCCTTATTTGGTAATATTTGATAAGTGTAATCAATGCCCTAGATTAAGTTCATCGCAAGTGACAAAAAGTTATAATTTCTAAGAGACTTGTACTTATAGTGCCATTTGTCTTATCATTTTATTTATTTACTTTTTAAAATTTTAGTATTGAAATGGGATCTTATATCGTGCTGTGTAATTCGGTTTAATCTTATTAGTATTTGAAATTTTATTACTAGATAACTTTCAGATAATTATCTCAGAAAGCATTAACCTTTGGTTTTGATGATTCGTTTGTAAATTTGATCGAATTAATGCCTTAGTGAGCGGAATAGTAATCTGATAGTGTTGAGAGTTTAAATCTTTTAGTTATGGTTGTTAGTTTGTATCATTGTATGTTAGAGTTACAATTACTTGTATCATTGTATGTTCAAGTTACTATAATTAATTTCTTTTCACAATTTCATTATTGTTAAAGTTAGTGATAGGTTGGAGCTAATATCTAAATTCTATTATTACTATTTAAATAATATTAATAGATATTCAAAGTGTAGGTTCTAAATTATGGTTTTTGATTTGTGAATTTAGTTAGGTTGACACCTTAAAATTAAGTCTTTCCATTAAAGTATTTTGTCCTCTAAAAAAATAAAAGAAATTTATTACTCAACTTCATGTGGAATGGTATTTCTATCTTTAAGTTTTGATGAAATTGTAAAAGGTTTCTCTATATTATTTTTCTATCATGTTGGCCTCACCTTTAAGCCTTCTGAATTTCGGTATAAATCTTAATGCCTCAAGTATCATTTCCCATGAAGAAATTAGGTTCTTGTTGTGTGTGACCGTCCCCATCCCCACCTGCACTGTTTTTTTAGTCTTTGATCATCTGGCTCGGGTGGTAGATGTGATTTCTTTAACCAATTTGGTGTTGGTTATGATTTAATATGGGTGTTTTTTGTTTGCAAATTTTGATCCAAGTAGTTTCCAAGGTTAATTACTTTGCTAAAGAATCTGTATTAATTCCGTGAAGACTATATGTCTAATTAATATTTCACAATGACCTCAGATTTAACAACATAATCACACTCCTGCATACAAAGTTTTAAATCCATCCGATATTTCTATCACATCCGTTGAGAATATTGTCTTTTTCAATATATATTTGATGGTTTGAAATTTTTTATATCAAATGATGTCAAGACATTTTTAATTACTTGGAAAGTTGATGGGCATGATCTGCTTGAATAATTTTTCTTGAAGTGCCCATGTGCGGCACTTGTGTCCAACATGTGCATATGGAGATATTACCTCTAAAGATCCTCCGAATACATGAAAAACCTTAGAAAAGGCTTAACCATATCGGATGCATACCTGTATCCAACACTCACACCCAAGTCCGAGTAACATAGGTATGAAACATGGTGGTCAGATTAAGCGGATATATATGTATATATTTGTGTATGTGCTACATCAGCACCATACTGACTTTGTAGCTCTATTCACATGTTTTCTGTTGCCTTAGACCTTGTCATGCTATTTCTAGCAACAGAGAGCAACTCTATTATCTATGAAGTATCATGAAGGTAATTGCTTCTAAACGGGCTGATGTGGCACTTGCACTATTTTAATTTTTTTATCTTTATTTGATTTAATTTCCTTCCCAATATCATGCACCTGTCCAAGGGGTTGCTCATGGAAAGCTGTTATTGGCTACAATATTGGTATCTTAGTTTAAGTTTAGTTTATTATACATAGAATTTCCTAATAAAGATATTAAGAATTTCACACTATACTTTATGCACAAATCTGAGTGTTGGTTTTCTTGTTGAGCATTGAAATGCATAACTATTTATGGTCACTTGCACTTGTTTTCCCCTCCATTTTAGGCTTGCATTTTCTTTGAGACCATAATGTAGTTAGAAGCAATAAAAACACAATCACTGCCTTTCACTGAAACTTCTGTAATCCTTTGGTTGAAACTCATGAACTATTCAGAGATGTGAAACTGTCAAGTTGTATACGGTCAGAATTTGATGTATGTATATCAAATTCATTAAGAAAGTTCATGCCAACATTCTGTTCATATTTGATGGGAATATTCTCATGACTCACTATTTATGTATGGATACTGTCAAATGTATGCTTTGGAATTTCATATATTTGTATTGTTTGTGCATGTCTGTGTGTGTAACTGTGTATGTATTGTATGTTTGTATAATTTGGAAAGAGTGAAAATGTAGCTATGCCATGTGATTATTTATGAGGTATTTTTGTATCACCAGCCAATAAAAGGAAAAAAGAAGGTGAAGAGAAGAGGATGACTCAAGAAGAAATGCTTTTGGAAGCAGCACAAACAGGTTCAGGCTGAAAGTTGCCTTTGATGTTTGGATTTCTTAGGTTCTTATTTGATTTTAACTTGAATTTATTAATTTTAATTTTGCAGAAATTATGAACTTAAGGAATTTAGAGCGTGTTTTGGCAAGAGAGGAAGAAGTTAAGAAAAGAGCAATAATCCACAAGGCTGTTTATAGTGGTCCGCAGATTAAATATGTGTCAAAAGATGGCAAGATTCTCTTCATAGCTGTTGATTCTAGTTCTTAAATGCAACAACAATAAATACATGATTGTTGATTATTTGGAGTCTGTTAATTGAAATTATCTATACAAATCCATGCAATCTTTTGCAGGTTCTTCATATCTAGAATTTAGTAAAGGATTGACATTTCACTCAGAGCTCTCCACCACACCGCTTCCATGTAAGTTGTAGGGTCGATTAACAAAATTTATGATGTAGATTCTTAGAAAATTTCTTTCTTATCAAACAGATACTTTTTGTCAATCAATGGCTTTGTTCTCTTCTGGCTTTTATCTCATTTTAGTTCCCTTGGATGTCATTTTAGCTCAAGCATTTAACAAACACAACCTGTTGGAGTTGGGGCCAATGCATTATATGGAACTAGTTTTCATATTTTTCTTTCATGTAGGGACATTAGTTTAGATCTCCACTGTTGCTAGAAGTTCAGGAAATTTTGCTTTTAGCCTAGAGCTTAGATCATTGGTAGTCGTTTTAAATTAGCATCACTGTCATTTTTTCCATCCCACCATGTGAGATAATGATGTTGCTGCTAGCATAAACAAGGAGCTTGGGGATATCATATGTAATGGTGTGATTTGTATTTTCATAATTAATGTCTTTGGTATTAAATATTATTGGTGGTTTTTGTTAATATTTGGAGATAAAATTAGAGTTGATTTATCTGTAAATTTCTAATGGCTGAAAATGCTGTGTAAATCACAATAAAGTTATCCAATTCTTGGGCTTATAGAAATTGACTTCAACAGATCTCTTGAAAAAGAAGTGCAAAATCCAAATTGGAATTAGTTAAAGTATTTATCATGTTTTTCAGAACTCAAATAAAAAGGGGCTCCACAAGTGGTGTAGATAATGAAATGCAATTAGTTCATACCCTGATTTTAGTGATAAAAATAGAAGCTTACACCCATCAGAAACATAAACTTCACTCATCAGAAAAACTCTCACCCATGAACCCAGAGGATGTGATGCAGAATACTAGAAGCTAATTATGGGATTAAATGTACTCTTTTATAGGTATGGGGTTATAGTGAGTATTTTACATTTAATTAGGGTTTAATATCTTGTTGTTTTTCATGCCCTTTTAGATTTTGTTTTCAAGTCAAGTTTGTTTTCCTGTTTTCTTGAGTTTCAAGTCAAGTTTATTGCTTTCTGTTCTCCGAGATTTCAAATTAAGCTAGTTAGCTTAGTGTCCAAATTATGGGTCTATATAAATTAATGTGCTCTTCTATGGATGGAATAGACTTGCATAAAATTTTAGCTTATTTTTTGTGGTTATGTGATAAAATCTTCCTTGGATGTAACTCCAAAGGACCCCTAGGTGTCTTAGGTTTTCTTTGTTCTCGGTTTGTGTGATGCGATCAAAGAACCGTAGGCTTGAACTTTAAGGAAATTTCTCTTTTCTTTACCAAAATTTTCTGTTTTCTGAAGAAACTCATTATATTTAACTTAAAACCTTAGCCCCTAAACTAACCTGCATCAGTTAGTATTAGAGCCTAAAGATTTAAATTTTTTTGTGATTCTGGGTGCTAATGGTGAAGAATGTAAAACTGGAATCGAACTTTGAGGATTGCAAAACAAGATCTTGAAGAAGCCAATATGGTTTTACTAGAAAAGATAGATGCACAAAAAGAAAGAATTTTGTCCAAGGTGGCAGAGTTGTTCAAAAATTTTTCTGCCTGAGGCAAACAACTAGGATTTTACTGTCAATTAGGATTTAGCATCTTAGTGTTGTTTTGCTAACATTATTAGGTTTTGTTTTCAAGTCAAGTTTGCTTTTCCTTTATCTTGAGTTTCAAGTCAGTTATGTTGTTTTCTATTTTCTTGAGCTTCAAGCTAAGCTTGTTTGCTTAGATAGAGTCCAAGTTAAGGGTGTATAAAAATTGATGTATTCCATTGAGGGAATAGACATGTTAGAAATTTTCTGCTTATTGCTTTTGTGTTGTGTGATACAACCATCCTGAGAGTGTAATTCCTGAGGAACCCTAGGCTTGATACTTGGGTTTTCTTCTTCTTGATTGTGTGATGCTTAAGGAACCATAGGCATGAAGGTTAGGGATCTATGTAGTTTCTTATCATTTTTTCTCTCAAGAAATTTGGATTATAGTTGAACTTCAAACCTTAGACCCTAAGCTGTCTTGTATCAGGACGACTAAGGAGAGAACTTTCTGTTACATGATTCTCTAAATATGTGCATAATGTTTAGCATTTAACAGTATAGTGTGGATGATTCTCTAATATTTGTTATCATTATTATTTTTTGATTCTGGCCTTTTTGTTTAACTACCATTAGTTCTTTGCTCTATTGATGTCCTTTTGATTCATTTGTTATTATTTATTTGTTTAATTTATCTTTACATCCAGACCCAGAAAAGGCCATGTGTGCTGTCACTGGATTGCCGGCGAGGTAAGAGCTTATTTTCATAATGGTTATTTGAAGAAACTTGAAAGAATTCTTCTTATTCTTTCTTAATAATTCAACTTACATATATATAGGAGTGGTTGCTGTTAATAGCAAATAAAAAACTAGGGCATAATGGAGGAAAATCCTCCACTAAGGAAAAAGAAATAAAGGAGAGATTTGGCATATATTATCAGATTCTCTTTTATTATAGCATACCGAAAATAATAAAATAAAATATAGGAAAATCTCTACAATACCTCCCCAAATAAAATCCTAAAATATCTCCCTATAATCTCTAATTTTGATTATAGATGCGAATTTCAAATTATTGCTTGATCTTTCATTCCAAAGTCTTGCTGCTGAATAAATTGTTGTCATTGCAGTATTTGGAACCAAATGTTGATTTCTTACAGTTGTACTGGAAGCACATAAAAATTTCTTTTGCAGCGTTTTTTCCATGTTTGTAAAGCATTAGTGGAATGTTTTGCCTTGCTTTTATCTTTCTTGAGTCTTATTTGGACTGTTGGCACTACTGTTAAAGATGCCATGCTCCCAATCTTGATCAATTAGCTTTCAATAGCTTCCAAATGTATGTTAGAAATGTCTTTAGTTTGGAATATACAAAAGTGAAAGCCATGAATTAGAGATATGCTTCTCTTGAGCTGGGAATTTCATCAAAGTAGTTAGTATATCATGTTTATGATTTGGTAGAAATGTTAATTCTGCAATACTTAACATTTTAAGAGAGACAAATTTGGCTTTTCTATCCACCCTTATTTGTTCAAATTGTCGTTTGATGTTGTAGGTACCGAGATCCAAAGACTGGGTTATGCTATGCAACAAAGGAAGCCTTTAAAATTATTCGAGAACGGTGTGTCTCTCTTCAGTTTTATCGGTCTCTTTTCTGATATATCACCTTGAGTTATTCATTTTCTATAGTTTACATGTACTATATGTTATTTGGACTTCGGTGTTAGTGTTAGACAGAGTTATGGGTTTGAAATGAGTATGTTCAATTTTTGTTTGTTTGAGGATCCTTGGAAGGTCCTATCCTGGCATCCATGCTTGTAAATGTGTTGGACATAGGTACTTAAAGAAAATGACGACTTGTAGCAACAGAGCATTTATTTATAGTTAGCAGAGGTGCTCCTCTGTCAAGTAGTTTAAGTCTTCAGCAATTTTTGATATGCTCCCCTAAATATACCGACCAAAAGGGAAATCATAACTTTTTTTTAAAAAAAAAATAGGGAAGGTGGGAGGGGAGTGGTTAATCTTAATTTCTTGCTGAGTTTGTTTTGCCTGATTTTGTAGTTTTCAAGATGAACATAAAAGTGCTCCCAAGAAAATGGATATGGGGGTCTTGCTTGATTCTCTGTCTGGTCAGGGTATAATGCCCAGGCGGAAGAGATCTCACGTATCAAATAGAAGTCAAACATCACGCTTCCAGTACTTGGGGAATTTCTGCAGAACACCACCTGATGATGATGAAAGTTCAGATAGTTGATATGGTAATTTTCTAAAATTTTAAGTGTAGATTGCGTTTATTTCAGGAAGTGTGTTTTTGTTGGCTTTATCTATTCTATTGCAAAGCTTCTGTAAGATTGGATATTTGACAAACTAGAGTCACTTTCCTGTTTTTGGACTTCAAAATCTGTTTAAAGTAAACAAAGGGGAAAAGTATAAATTGAGTCAATTCTTTGAACTGACTTTGTAATTGCTAACGCTACCAGGGTGCAGCACCTATCTTGTTGGTAATAATTTGGTCTTATTTTAAATCATGAGCAACCACTCGCTCTAGAAGGTGTGGTCAAGTTAGATACAGTTTCAAACTCCATCTTGAATATAGTTATTTTGATAAAGATAACCAAATATATGTAATTGTAGGTTCCTTTATCTTTTGAAATGGTTATCCTGGATATGTAAATGCATATGATGTCACAATTGTCCCTTGTCAGCATGCAGTTCTTTCAAAAAAGCTTTGTTAAAAGATTGTTTTGCTTTATTTATAAAAAATGCAGTTTCTGCATTCTTTTATTTCTGGGTAACCTTTTAGCTGTTTTATGATTTTGTTTGATTGTTAACAATATTGTGAAAGCTCAGTTATTTTAGGACATTTTCTGCTGTGTGTATGTGAATTTTGTTTGGGGTTGGTTGCTGTGTTGAGGTTGAGTGATGAAACTGTTGATAGGTTAGTTTGAGATGTATTTGAAAATTAAGGAAGTTGAACGTAGATTAAACAAGAATAAAAGAGGAACATTGTTTGTCATCCATTATATATGATGTTTTAACCAATGTGAAACACCTAATTTTAGGTTTTCATTTAACTTGTTAATTTGAAAACTGCATCATGTAAGCATTAAACATGTATTTGATATCCATACTACTCTCAAATGTTCAGATTGCTATTGAAGTTTAAAATGTGCAATGTACTCAAATTTTGCTTATGTTAACTGGATTGCACATTCAACCTACTCCAATAGTAGAAAGCATGTGGAATTGCCATGTCATCACCCCATGATCACCACGTCATCGTGTGGGATTGAATGCTGGGACCATCATAATTTATCTAATTTGATTAGGTGAATGGATGTTTTACTTATAAAAACACCGGTTGTTTTGAAATATATGAACGCATACAAGCTTTTGTAACCAGATATAAAGGAAACTTCAAGTGAACATTGCATGAATATGTTTCTAGCATACTGTGGATGATATTGAATCATGGGAAGCAGGGTATGTTCCAAGAAACACTTTATGGTGATTTGTTCTAGACCTAGAGTTATTCTTAGTGAGCGAGCTTGGTTTCAAGGTTCGAGCCTTTATCTAGGGATTCTTTCATGTTTATTGACTTCTATTTTCCTATCGTGTCTAAAATAACCGAATCTGCATGCAATGCACATTACTGTAAACTAGTTTCTTGCTCTTACATTTATTGAAGAATTTCAGTTAAATTTTCATCTCTCAATTTCTGACATGGCTGCATTTTCTCGCCAGATTGCAAGGAGTCATGGCTGCTGGCCTCGGGAGTATTTACAATTAGGGTGACACTTAAAATTGTGGTAGGTTTCCTAATGTTTCAAAATATTCAAATATATGTAGATGGTCGGGGGATAATTTAACATTATTAAAGTAGGTAGATAGGAGTTTAAGCTATATACGTAGATTAAAAACCACTTTTGGCGATGAAATGCTTCAGCTAAACAACTCCTTAGTTAATTAAATTAGAGCATTGTTCTTACCACCCCCCCCCCCCCCCCAAAAAAAAACAAAAAAAAACAGGGGAGTATCGTTCTGTGCTTGCTTTACCTTGCTTTACCTTGCTTGGTCATTTTCAATATGCTGCTGTTATCAGTTTTGGTAATTTAGCTTACGTTGAACTCGAATTCAGCTTGTTTGAGTTCAGCCGAGCGTCACTTTTCATTCTCTTTCACATCCTTCTCCGCTTGTATAGAGGTACTTTAACTTGTAATATAGACACTAAGTACTATTTACTCTTTCCCTCCCTCCCTCTCCCTCTTCAAAAATTGAAAATTTATTTTCAATTGATATTGACTCTGATTTATTTGAAAATCCTGAAAAGATGTTTTACTAATTTTTATTAGTTTTTACATGTATTCTAAACCCTAAAAATTCTAATTGCTTTCTTCTTACTCTACAAATTTTAAATTAGATGATGTTATTAACAATAAATATATCAAAATTTTAGATTAAAAATATTATTAACAATAAAAAAGTAAATAACAATATTATTTTTATCAAATTTATATATTATATTTATAGGTTGATTAGTTTATATTTATAATAATTCGTTATATTTTACTCTAAAACTTATTTTTTGAAAATTATTAATTTCATAGTAAATTTAAATTGACTAAATAATGTATTTAACTTTGATTTAATTTTATTTTAAAATTGAGACTTGAACTTTTACCAACTTTAATAGTCACACCCCTTGAGTCTAAAATTATCTGATTCAATGTAATTTATATATCAAATTAAATTTGAATGGCTAAACAAGAAATGATCTAACTTAAAAAACTCAATTCTCAAAATCAACATGACTTGATCTCAAAATTATTCAAATCTGAAAAGATTACAATCTTAATTGACTCAAAAATGAACTAACCTGAACTCAAAATTGAATACATTTAAAATAACCCAAAAAGTTTAAATTAAATCAATTTAATTTGATTCAACCCAAAACTAACCCGATGGTCTAATTACAAAATTTTATTATAAAGCTTCATTGTCTTGTCTGAAAAATCTTTTTAAATCTTTATCTAAAGGTTTGTTATTATTTACTAGCGTTGGAGCTCTCGTTAAGTTTTGCAAGTGATGGAAATCTGAAAGATGCTATTTCTGCCAGCGAGGAAGAGCTGTATTCAAACTCATCGGGTTTTTTTTTATAAAACTAACTCAATAAATAAACTAATTGCAAAAATGATTCACTTTTTTATTAAGCACGTAAATAATTTAAAATTTATAATAAATTTTGGTGGAGACAAATAATCTGATGCCATCAACATGTCATGTCAATAACTTGAATAAAAAAAATTAAATTTTGATGAAATCATATAAAATGATGTTAATTATATAAATATTAGAAAAATATTGTAATTTCTAAAAAGTTTGAGGAATTTAAAAAAATTCCTTTTTCTGGTGGAGCCATTCTAAATGGCACCACCAGTTTCCAATAACACAATTTATGTATATTTTTATTATTATTTGAATTTTAGCATTTGTTTAAGTTTAATATATTGTCTGATTTTTCAATCCTTGAGTGGCTATCGTCAACTGTAGAAATCGAGCTCAATTTTTTCTGTGCTGGAAACTGGTGGCGCCATTTGTTTGTGCTGGGAAACAAGGTTGGTGTTGATGATGGTAACAGTCGAGTGGTAAGATGCCTTTCTTCCTTCCATGTTTGCTTACGACTTTCTTAGTGTTTTATAGTATCATATGGGAGTTTGAATGGGCTTCTTGATGGTGTATTGATGAGGTTATATCTCTTTGGTCTAGGTTTCTGAGAAGAAAGCAAAGGCATGGTGTGCTTTAAAGGGAAACATACCTTATTTTGAGACATCTGCAAAAGAAGTATTCAATGTCGATGCTGCTTTTGAGAGCATAGCTAGAAATGCAAAAATGAGTATCGACACTAAGAACTGTAATTAAAATTCATTATCTCTATTTCTCAACCATAATGAAAATCTTCGCAAAGTACAAAAAACTGAGCTCGGTTTTTACAGTTGACGATAGTCACTCAAGGATTGAAAAATCAGACAATATATTAAACTTAAACAAATACTAAATTTCAAATAATAAACAAAAAAAAAAAACATAAATTGTGTTATTGAAAATGGTGACGTCATTTAAAACCATTTCACCAGAAAAAAAGAATTTTCTTTAAAGCTTCCCACTTTTTCAAAAATTGTAATATTTTTTGATATTTATACAAAGGGTAAATTATCAAAATAGTCACTTTTATTTCCCTTAGGTTAAATTTTAGTCACTTATGTTTGAAATGTTACGTTTTAATCACTTACATTATTTCACATTTTAATCATTGAGCATTAACTTTCGTTAACAGTATAACGGTAAACTAATGTGACACGTCACATCATCATTTCAAAAGAAAATTTTATATTAAATTATACAATTGATCCTTATATTTTTTCATTTTGAGTAATTTATTTTTTTCTTTTACGTTAAAAGAGATGGAGAAAGGAGAAAAATAGAGGGAGAAGCAAAAGAGAATGAAAGGTAAAAAAAAAAAAAAAGAGGAAAGTTAAAAGAACATAAAAAAAAATTGCTCAAAATGAAAAAATATGGAGACTAATTGTATAATTTAACCTAAAATTTTTGTTTCAAATGATAATTTAATGTGCGAATGACTTAGTGACTAAAATATTACAACACATTAAAGTAAGTGATTAAAACGTAACATTGCAAACATAAGTGATTAAAATATAACCTGAAGAAAACAAAAGTGACTCTTTTAATAATATACCCTTATACAAATGATGCCATTTTACATAGCTCTATCAAAAAATTGATTTTTTATCCCGATTACTGACATGACATGTTAGTGACATCATATTATTTAACTCCACCAAAATTTGCAATAAAATTTAAGTTATTTATGTGTTTAATAAAAAAAATCATTTTCATAATTAATTAACTTTTTTAGGTTAATTTTATAAAAAAAGCCAACTCAACGAGAAACCTCAGGAGAAGATGATTGAAAGTACATAACAAGTGACAACGAACGAAAAGTCAGGCTGAATAACGTCAGAAATAAAGGCAATCGGAAATAGCTAAATGGGTTGCGAAAATTATATATTAAGAAAAGTATGGTAAAAATTGACAGAATGCTTCGTCGACTGGAAATTTAGCTCGATGATAGTAAACAAGGAATACAGGCATCTCGTATAATAAGAGGGGGAAAAGGGTTAAAAGAAAACTACAACTATTTTCATAGTTGATCTGCCAAGCCTAGAACATAATCCTTTTTCATATATTATATATAAAAACATTAAACAAACTAACAGCAAAATTTTAGTGAACTAATTTCTCTAATTTAACTAGAATTTAGCTTAAGTTCCACCAAGAATGACAGAAAAAAACTGGAATCAGAAATCTCTAACAATAGAACAGGCTGCTGCATTGTGTAAAATGTAAGGTTAGGGATTGTGAGAAATTATTTCTTAACATTGGTTCAGAACCTTGTTCGCTTTGCCGCCGTCAATGCTATTTTCTGTTATAGGCTGCTGCTGTGTGTAAAGTGTATCGAGAAAAATAGCTTCCACGGCAAAAGGAGTCCACTTGCAGATTAATGTGCAATTTACTTTGTAGGTAATTTTCCCTCACCTTTGATCACATTTGCTTCACTCAGCTTACTGACCAAAAATATTCTCATCAAAGATGATCATCTTGCCGTTAAACAACCTTGATCCTTTCCAGCAACTGAACTATACTATAAGTATAGAGATGCTGCAAACACTATGTCTCTTTTAATTTTAGAGACAGCCTCTTCAAATTTTGCTTCGAGCTCTGTCTCTCCAATAGACTTGGCTGCTAAAATAAGCTGCTGAAGAACTTCTTCCAGTCGTCTGATGGCTCTGATTAAGCTGCCCTCAAAAACCTGTGTAATTTCCATGATCTCATAGAACTTGGATCCTTTTGCCCACGCATATACAGCTTCCATAATATCAGGACGAAATGAACTTACAAAGCTCTCTACATCAATTTGAACCTGTAAATAAACACTAACTACAAGTCAACTACTTCTCTTGCAATACAACAGTAAAACCACATGCTTAGGTGTAATCACGTATGAATCCCACTAAAATGGAAACAGAAAAAAATGATCATTCCTAAACAGGTAAGCGTTGGCGATTCTTTTGACCTATGTCTGGATTGACAAACAGACATGCCTTAGGCCATATGCTGTTCCTATTTTCTGAAAACCACTCCAATATCGTTACTAGTATAGTTCTGACAGAAAAATAGTCCTTCTGGGAACTGTACTTTTTTGCTTTTGCTTTTGTTATCTGCTTTAGTTCTCTGTACTGAACTCAAAGCACCAAAAAGCATTCTTCATTATTTACTGTTATTGCTGTTGTCCAAAATTCTTGCAAATTGGCTTGTATCAGTTAAAACGATTAGGGGTAATTACACTTTTAGTCTCAATCGTTCACATACTTTTAACACAGTCCTAAACATTTGAAAATTGCTATTCTAGTCCTAGCTGTTGTTAAATGTTTGACCATTTAGGATTGAAAGTTAAAAACTAGTAAAGTTAGGAATACGTGTAATTATTCCAAATGTTATAGATCAAAACAGTTAAAACAGCTTAAGCCAGAATCTTAATTCAGAACTGCAACTGCCGTTCTTATTGAACTGATCTTGGTTGAGGTCAACTACCAAGGTAGACCAAGTACAACCCAGCACAGTTGGACAAATTCCTTCCAACCAAGAAAATAAAAGAACTGCTTCATAGAAACCCGACAATGGCAGTTATTACCCTCATGGAAGGTCAAGGTACAGGGTCTAATTCTCCCCCCCATCAGGCCTTGTTCAGTTTTACCAAAAAAAGATAAAAAAGGATGCACTGCCAGTTTCTTGTCATATCCAAAGAGGACCCTAACTAACCTAGTGGTACACCTACATGATGACCAAATATCTGAATCACGACCCAGAACCAGACATCTATTCTCATTTAAGCCAAAATTGGGTTCCAAACCCTAACCACTTTCTTGTCTTATCTAACTTGCTTTCCAAAATCCAAAACCAGGATTGCAAAATGAAAACAAATAAAAAGGGATTGTGAGATGAAGTTTATAGTATACCTTGCACTCAAGCTGAACTTTGGCAATCCTCCGTGCAGTATCTTGTAGTTGTGTAAAGAGCAGCTCTAATTCATCCCTGGGCTTTGCAGCATCTTGGAGCTTCTCCTGCCAAACAAAACAAGAGAGAAGAGACACCATTTCTTCTGCCTTTACATCCTTCAGAACACCACTGAACATAAGCTCTGTAAGAGTCAACTCATCAGCACTACTGATCTCACAAGCAACCTTGCCCTTCAACTCAACAACATCATCACTTGTAATATATCTACAATAAAATCCAATATTAGATGAAAAAAGAACGTAGAGATTATAGGTGTCTATGCAACAAACTAGAAAAGGATACGGTTAAAGATTTAAGTTAAAAGGCCACAATGTTGTCAAGGGCCCAAGTCACTGGAATCCTTATATTCTCTGAGGCATAAAGCACAATATGTATATGTACTTATTTTTGCATGTGTGTAGAAAGAGAGAGCTGAAGACATATAATATGTTAATGAACACTAAAGAGTGCTCCAGTTTATCCTAGAAAACATGCAAAAGAGGTTTTCTTCTTTTCTTGGTCAACAGAATGATAAATATTGAGAAGTAGAGAGTTTGACATTATCTCTTTCTTAATAGTAGAGGTACAGTTAATTAAAAAAATTAAAAATTAAGGAAAGGAAACTTCAATTAGATTAGAGTCCGAGGCACATTTGTTGTCTGGCACCAAGCCGCAACACCCTAAAAACACTGCTTCAGCCATGAACAAATGAGAACTACAGAGCGATCCATAATAAACTACATGCATCATTGAGCATTTACAACCAAAAAATTAAAGCAATATTCAATTTATAGGTCTTTAGAAGGTGGGAGAAAAAAGGATGAGCGATTGTATTAGAAAAATGAGGTTGTATCCTGATTATGTGGAAAATGAGGAAGGAGGATCTTTATTTTGATTGTAGAAAAAACTGCCAGTCATCTTGTGTTGGTCTCTAAGACTAAAGAAACGATAAAACAGAGCTCCAGGGCAAAAAGCAATCAAATGCTTAGCAACTATCAAGTTATGAAACCATAACAAAATTTTGGCAATACAAGTGAAGCAAGCTTGGAGAAATGGTTTTTTTACCCTAGCCTCCTTAGAACCCGTTTTCTGGCCTTCAGCTCATCTTTAAAAGCCAAGGCTGTGGAAGAACGCATTGTTTTCTTAATTGATCTGATCCTGGCTGTCAACTCTTCCTTCCTGTTCAAAAGTTTAAGCTTTTGCTCAATAAGCGGGGATTTTGCAATTTCATGCTTTTCAAACAGGTTCTCTAAAGCCTCCAACCTACGGACAGCCTTTTTATATGAGTTGCTTTGAATCTGAAAAAATGGAAAAAATCATTTAATGGCAACTGAAAGAAGACATAATAGAAAGAACAAAGCAAAATCAAGTATTTCTTCATAAATATTATGAAGAAAAAAATCAAACATATACATTCATTTCTTCAGGATCCAGGGGCATTCCGGTAGCATATCTAGAAATAAATTCTGAAAGCTTCTTCAAGGCATTCTCACGAGCTTCTAATGGCAGAAGATCTTTGGGTATGTTCAAGCGTGCACTACTTAAACTAGTAACCTGTCCAAGGCACAAATAACAAATTAAATTATACTCTCATTGGATGGACATTAGTTTCAGAAAGACCACAGAAATAAGTTTGGCGTATATTCATATTAACTTTTTATGCTAAAATAATTAGCTACAAAGCTGACACCTGAAAAATCCAATTCAAGTAGAAGCAAATCTTTTGAATCCTAATAGAGGATTCAGTTTGCTTCGTTGCATAAAGAATGTCTTAATACTTTTAAGAGAAGTTCCAAATTTCATAATCAGAAATTCCAATGATAATACAAAACAAATTAGCATATTTTTCATGAAAAAGCAACAAAAAAAGGAAAAGGAACAGAAAAGCAAGATTCTTCTACCGGAGCTAGAAGGTTAAACACTTAACTATAATATGTATGAGAAAAGCATGAGTACAGAAAATGTTCTTAACTAACAAAGAACAAAAATTACTATTGTTGTGCACTATGTTTTTAAATAGTCGTTGTAAACATTTTTTTTATTCTTCATATGATTTTATCCAATTTATCATTAAGAAATTTAATTTCATTAAATACTTTTGTTAAATAGACTTATTAATTAAATGTATTCAGTTTAAGAGTAAAAAATTGAATCTCATTAAAAGGACTCTATTAAAGAGATTTATTGATAATAAGTAAAAGACAGAAACTAGAGGTTCTAATAGCCCTACTGTTTTTAGAGCTCCAACTTCTATCTTACTCATGTTTCACCTTTAATTCTATTGATTTACTGCTGTTTTCTCCCTAAACCACGCCATGCTTTATATTGTATGTGTTCAACACAGGGAAGGCATATAACCATGCAAAACACAAGGAAAAGTGGGGGAAGGCAATAAATGTTTGCTTATGTACAGGACATGAGACTCAAACATATATCTTTTTTTTCAGACACATTGAATGTCTGATGGCCAGTGGACATTTTGGATTATATGCACATTGCATCTACCATGATATTTCCCTTCAATAAAATACCATGTTTGCTTATGTTATCTCTACAACAGTTTTATACTTCAAACAGAAACATAAATTTTAAAAAAAAATTAACTTTTCGGCATACGCCAACGAGGCTGAATATATAAAGCAAGAAGTTCATGGATTTCACCTGAGAGAGCGGGACAGAAACAACAAGAGGTTCTCCAGGCTCTTTCAAAGGGACGATCTTAATTTTTTTCTTCCCAACTCCATCTTTGCTCACATTACATCTTGTGAGAATATCAAGGACATAACTTGCATCTTCTGGTCTTTTACAGGCATCATCTGCATCAAGAATCTCACAATTCTGTGTCAATTTGAACTTGAAATGTTAAGGCATTTTATGACAACTTACAAGGGATCAACTTCGAGTTCTCACCTTCAATAACACTTTTCACTCTATGAAAGTCCATTAAAACACCCCAGGTAACATGATTCTCAACAGAGAAAGATGGAGATGTTTCATCATCAATGCATTGTATACAAATAGGCCTGCCAGATTTCATATAGGGTAAACAATACTTTGGAGAAAACACAATATCACGAATATCATTCTTCAAACTTTTGTATTGCTGAATTAGACTGTAATAATTCTTCAAACTATCTTCTTCTTCAATTATCATGGAATTCCTCTCTTCTTCAAGAGCCTTTACTTGTTTCTGCAATACAACATCTTGCATCAATTGACAACAGCTATAAAATAGTTAAGTATCTCAAACATAGCGGGCATGTTTGGTTTTCATCAGAGAAAGAGTTTTTAATTATCATGGAACCAACCCATGATCATGAGCCTTTACATCTGCAACTATAACCACTTGCATCAGATAATCAAGAATAGATTTAGAAATAGTTAAATGGCTAAGAAATCCTAGGCATGTTTAGTCTGCATCAGAGAAAGAGTTCATGACTATTACAAGGCCATTCTCTAAACTGTAGACATTAATGAATGTTCACGGTTAACACAGCATAAATTTCTTTTGCAGCTTTTCACAAGATTACGCATGGTGCAGTTTGACCATTTTTAATGAGTTCTGGAAAAAGATACAACTTAGTAACCAAAAATTTAGTTTGTACACAAATTGAGTCATTTTAATCTACCAATTAAATCAGTTACATTATCAAGACAAGACAAGGCCTTAGAACAGCAGAGGTATAGCTGATATCAAAGTCAGCTCCATTTGCCTTATTCTATTCATATTTCTATTTTTCACCTTTTGCTTTCTATGTGCTTTCTTTACAATATATACATATTATCAATAGTATCACCAACAAGAATCTAAATTTTAGAAACCTTATTTTCCCAAATAAATATTCCATCTTTTTCCCAACAAAATAAGATGATTCTTCAATTCCTAGATATTTATATCCTTTCATCTTATGTACCATTGTAAGCTTTTTTTCTCCTTTAGAATTCTAGCCCCTTAACATTCCAATGACAGTAAAAGATTGGAAATGACTTTGATCACTAGAGAAACATAGCAGATTGAACTGGCTAGCAATTCAACACAATTTGTTGGTTTAAGCTTGGAAGACTAAAAACTAAAGTTGTCTCCAAGAATAACTGATAACCTATATTTTTACTCTCCGCTATTAAAAAACAGTTTGAATATTCAAAACCAGATAACAATAATCAAATGTATCAACATCAAACTATAGAAGTTCCGGAATCTAATAACAGACCTCAAGGTCAGGAATTGAACGATCAGCTTGAAACTGATAGAACGAATTACGAAGCATACTTTCAGGATCAGCCTCTTCACAGCGCAATTGATTCAATAGCATATTGTAGCTTAGGTGGAAGGCACTGAAACAAAATGGAAAAGGCAATTAACAAAAATTCATAATTCTTTAATTATAGAAAAAGTCATAATTCTGGTAATAGTCATTTTAAATCCTCTACTCAGCATCCTTAACCAAATGTTTACCAGTCAGCACTCATCCCACAATGATAACGCCCTAGCTTATTAGGAGTTAAACATCATTGTTATTTACAACAAAAAAAAAAAATAGTTACTATCCATAAATATGATCATCAAGATATAAGCTACCCGCAACCAAAATCCTCTTAAGTCAGCTCAAAAGGATTTTTCCTCCTAAAAGAGAATATCTTTCCATCCCTCTTCCAAGTCAAGAACTCCCACAAGGACTGATTTTGCAAATTTGTCGCCAGAAGGTTTTACACATAAAACTACAAAGGTTCTGTTGGTGTTTAAATGCAAGAAAAGCTAAGATCTCACTTTTAATAATGCCAATAAAAGAAACAAACTACTCATTCAACTTTTCAATTTTCTATTTCTCCAGGCCTTTTTACGCTTCCCCTTTTCCATCTTTCCTACTAAACAAAGCCCAGGAAGTCAAACTTAGACTCACGGGCATAGGAAGTTACATTGTCAGATTTCATGCAAACAATTAAGTCCCTCCAGCATTGTCATAGGGAGCTCGCAAATTTCCATTTGGAATAGGAAAAAAGGTCCACATATATGACATCATGGATAAACTACAAGTTTCATGTATGAATGTTCAGCAGCATGAATGTTATTTGAAATGCAACCTGAATCAAAAGGACCGTCAAATCATGGAAATGTGGATTAGTGAAATTTAAATAGGTTTTATCTCATAGATCAAATATACCTGTTCAAACTATCAGCATTTCCCTTGAGCATCATTTTAGCTGTAGATGGTTCCATCCTTTCATCCACCATAAGAATGCATATTCCACGTGCATCAATTCCTCGACGACCAGCACGGCCACTCATTTGAATGTATTCTCCACTAGATATCCATCTAAACTTGTCCCCATCAAATTTACGAACATTTGTAAACACGACAGTTTTAGCGGGCATGTTTAACCCAATACTGAAGGTCTCTGTGGCAAACAAACACTGAAGCAAAATTTCAGTTTTTGTTTTCCAATTAAATAGTAAGAGTAAAATGAATGGCCCAAAAATAGGAAAAGAGATTCTTTTACACAGTAACATAAGTACTACAATTTTCTCAGATGCTTAACATAATACAGATACAAATCAATCTAAATTCATATGTTTCTCGGAAATTGTAAGCAATATCGGTCTTGCGATATTTTTCATAATCAGACACTCAATAAACTGAAGATAATGAAAATCATAAATAGCAGAGGGGAAAAGGAGGTCAGGGAGTTACATACTTTCTACAGATGCATCACTAATGCAATGATCAGATTCCAGATATACAAAAGCACCTTAACAAAAACATTTGGAAAACTCAAGAGATAAAAACAAAAGGACACGGATTTTCAGAATTTAATATGAAACAAATACATAGAGTCAATAAACTTCCAGCAAAAAATCAAGAAAGACAAATAGTACAGTGAACAAAGGGTAAAACTTTTGAGCAAAAGAAGACTGCATGCAAACTAGCCAACACACTGCTAGGTATCAATTTAATCTGATAACTGAAAGTTCCACAACTGTACATAAATTCAGTAATTAAGCCAGTCAATACGATAATGTTAGAGTCAATCATTAAACCTTGAACATATGCACTAACTTTAAGATATAACTTGAGTGTGTATTCCCAACCTTAATCAGTCCTTCCTGAAATAATATCTCTATCACTTCCTTTAGAATTGGAAGCAAACCAGAATGATGCACACCTATTCCACGTTTCAAAAGCGGTAACATGTTTGACACCTGTAAAAGCATCTCATAAAAGGCATAACAAATATCTGAGCAAAACAAAATAACAGGTAATAACAGAATAAAATCTAAATCTAAAATATAACTTTCCATGTCAAAACACATCCATGCATATGCAGATGAGTTTCCATTTCATTTCTCTGTTCTTTTCCGAATATTCTTCTCTCTTTTTTTTTTCAAAAAACCATAAAACATGTTTAACACAAACACTTAGAAAATCAATCAATCAAAACCAAAACAAATTTTCAAATTGTTTCCATCACATGGGAATGTAAATGCTCCACACAGGAGCACAGTATTCAAGAGCAATTGTAAAAAACCCACAGACAATTCAAAAAAAATTATTTGTAAATAAGCTTGATATCAGAATTTTGCAACAAGATTCTGATTCCAATTTTTTTACATCTAATTACAAAATCAAAACCAAAAGAAAAATTAAATAAATAGACAAAAAAAGTAGAAAATGGGAACTTTTGCTAACTAAATACAACATTTGCAAACAGCTTATAACTCAAAGGATTGATGGTCAAAACTAACTAATAAAAGATAATGATTTCAACACAAGTAGCTATTAATTCGGGAGGTAACCAAGCAATAATCATAAATTACAGTTTGATACACAGTTGTAAATATTCAATTGCAACCTTACATGTGCAATCATTTTTAAATTCACATTCAAACACATCTCGCAGATTTCAGGAATAACAACTTGCCTGAGGTAGCTTTTTATCATCATCGGAAAGCATAGCCATGGCACTCCAAAAGATTGTTTCTATATTTCCTTTCTCATCGTCATCATTTAAATCCATCTTTGCCATCTAAATTAAAAACATAAGAAAATAACAAGACAATTAAGATAATAAAAAGAAAGAAAGAAATTACCTAACAATAGAAAAACTGGTGCATGCGCCTAAAGGAATAAATCAAGAAAATTAAAAACAAAAAATTAGGATAAGAAAAAAGGAGGAAATGAAACTTCAAAAACAGTCTATTGTATAAGCAACAACCGCTGAGCCAAACTTGATGTAGGTGTCTAATAACTATATAGCATATATATAATACTAACTTGCCAACATTATGTATAGCACAATGTTGAGCAAGGATTCTTTTTAAAACATACTAATAGTCGGGGATCTTTTGGGTTGTAAGAGGAAAGAAGACATGCCATCCACCCATGTCTGCCCTATACCAACAATATACATATTAAAATAATAAAAGGTTCTTTTGAGACCCACCTGCATCGCAAGAAATTCACATTCCCTTTTGCTAAAGCTAAAAATTATTACAGGGTCGTACTGTCGCTGAATGATCATTTTCACCAACTTGAAGATGTCACTTTGTTCACTAACTTTTCCCATCACTAACCCATTTTGTGATTTACCATTATTTCTTTTCTTGTCACTTTCACTTGTAGGAACTAGTGCATTTAAAGCTTTCTGAAAGCTATCCTCCCGAAACTTTCCTTTCTCATCTACCACCAAAAATAGACCATCACCTCCAGCAGGGAAAATATAATGCTGAAGAGGGGTTGGCCTATAATCGGTGTAAACTATGTGACATGGTTGTTTGTGAACCTGCAACCACAGAACCAATAAGCAGACATATTTAATCAATTAAACAAGCTATAAAGTTAATGATCTATAGAACCACCTAGCAATGGAATCTATGTGCTTGATCCCAAAAGCATCCTACTCAAAAACAAAGATGTTTATAATGTCCTCAAGATTCATAATCACATTCTAGGTACAAAATCCATTCACAAAAATCAAAAGCAGGGATCATTAGGATTAGGACTAGTATTTCACACAGGAACTTTTTAAAGGAAATGAAAACACAAAGTTAATATGCTTCTGATATATTTTCTTATATCTTTACTAAAAGTTGCAAAAAAGCAGGGTTGAGAAAAAACATATCACCCATAAACAAGCTTAAAACCGCTCTTAAAAGACTAAAGCAAACAAACCAGTCTACAGGGTCTACACTGGCAGGACCTTACCCACTCAAAGATCAAAATAGTAGAATCAAGGTTGACCAATGGGAAGACTAAATATGTCACAGGCAACTAACATCAATCTTGTTAACTATAATAATTTTCTAAAATCATGTTTTAATAATAAGATTTAAATTCAAGAATTTCAGATTTGTGCTGGGTTGTTTTATGTAGTTTATTTTTTACTGTTCTCCTCATAGTTCCTCAAAGAAAACTTTCCTACTTTCGATTTATGGAGGGAAAAAGATAAACAAAACAACAAGCTTTTACATGTTACAAATATACCCTACTAAGAGAAAAGAAAATAAGTTGGCTGCTATTCAAAAAAGATAAGCTGGTAAAGAGCATTGATTAATTATATTCAAGTTGAAAGTTGGTGAATAAATTAAAGCAAGCATTAACCACCTTGGCCACCCAATCAGCAAATTCCTTCGCATTAGGTACAGTTGCTGAAAGAAATACAAATCGAGAGTTCTTTGGTGCCATAACAATACTCTCTTCCCAGACAACACCTCTCTCGCGATCACGCATGTAATGCACTTCATCAAAAACAACCCATGCCACCTCACGAACAATCTCGGACCCTTTATACTGCATACTTCGCCAGATTTCCGTGGTCATCACCTGAAAATCAAACAGTTGGGAACATATAAAAAAATCAAATACTAAAGGAGAAAACGTAATATGAGACGGATAGCAAGTAAAGTACCAACCAAACAAGAGGCATTAGGGTCAATTGTAACATCTCCAGTCATCAAACCGACATCGGAAAACTCCTCTTTAAACTCCCTATACTTCTGATTGCTGAGAGCCTTAATAGGTGAAGTATATATAACACGCTGATTATTCCGCAAAGACATAGCAATTGCATATAAAGCTACTACAGTTTTGCCTGCAGATGTATGTGCCGATACCTGTATTGAAACTAGCATTTCACTCTCTACTTTCTTTCTTGAGTCAGAAAAGAACAAGAAGAACAAAAGAATGTCTTACCAGGACAGATTCGCCACGATTGAGGCAGTTGATAGCTTCAGACTGGAAGGGATCAAGCGTGAAAGGAAACTCCTTGGCAGGTTTAGAGTCAGCTGGAAATTGTAAAGAGGAAGCAGAAGGAACATAACCTTCAGGATATGAAACATCATGGACACATCCGACGGCTTCCTCCGCCAACGGTGAGACGTCTTCACCGTGATGTTTCTTCTTCTGCGGCGACGGAGGAGACTTAGAGGATATCGCCTCACCTGACTTCCTCTTCAAGGTTTCCATTTACTTATCTTCTTCAAGACTTCTTAGGAAGAGAGGGAAAGAGAAGATTCTATCCTGCGGCAGCGGCGGCAACTTAGGGGAAAACCAAACAAACTCAAACACGAATAAAAAGAGAAAGAAAAGACCGAGCTAGTAACTCTTTCAAGTTACACAATAACTTAGGCAATCGTAAGACACATCCGAGCTATGTTTTTCTTTTGGGTAAACTTCAAAACTAGTCACTTTTATTTGCATCAGTTACATTTTAGTCATTTATGCTTGAAATGGTATCACTATGCCGTTAAGTTCCGTTATCTCCATAACGGTAATCCTACGTGACGGTCCAACTAGATTTTAAGTGTCAACTAGATTTTCAAATGGAATAAGAATAAATCTTTAATTAAATAAATTTAATTAATTAAAATTTTTAAACCCTAAACCTTAACTAAAAAACCCTAAACTCATTTCCACACACCTCTATTCTCCATCTTCATCTTCTTCCCTTTTGATTTCAATATCTTTAGTTACAAATCTGTCTCAAAGCTTGAATCTTTAAAACTCATTAACCCAAAGATTCAATATTTTTAATTCCAATATCTTTTTCCCGTTAAGTTTCTTTGGGTTAATGGGTTTCAAAGATTCAAGCTTTGAGACAGATTTGCAACTAAAGATATTGGAATCAAAAGGGAAGAAGATGAAAATGAAGAAGAGAGTGTGTGAAAATGAGTTTAGGGTTTTTTCAGTTAAGGTTTAGAGTTTAAAATTTTTAATTAATTAAATTTATTTAATTAAAGAATTATTCTCATTCCATTTGAAAATCCAAGTTGGCACTTAAAATCTAATTGAACTGCCACGTAGGATTACCGTTATGGAGATAACGAAACTTAATGGCATAATGATCACTTCGTAACAAAATACTAACATAAGTGACTAAAATGTAACATTTCAAACATAAGTGACTAAAATGTAACTTGAGGCAAATAAAAGTGACTATTTTTGAGTTTACCCTTTTCTTTTTAAACATCCCAACTTAATAAATAATAGCTTATATTATATGGCAACAGCGTTGTTGTGCGTGTATATATATTGAATTTAGTTATTTTAATTAAAATAATTATAAATTCAAAAAATTAAAATAATTATTGGAATAATCATTTTTATTAAAAATCTCTTTAATCCATTAATAATGTGATATTTTTTTATTTTTTATTAAAATTAGGAATTTCTCTCTAATTAGTCCAAAATATTTCTTTTATTCATTTTCATTGTTTATTTCGTAATCTTTGGAAATTTTTGTTGATTGGTATCACATGAACCATTTGAAAAACAACTAAAATTCAACACTTATTTCCCAACTTCATCAATCCCAACATTGTGAACTCCTAATAGATTTTTCGATTGAAGATGATAGCTTTCTATCACCTTTTCAAGCTTATTTTCGGGTTTATCGATCTCTTTTTCGAGTTCCCATAAAGACGATGGTTGTTTTCGTTTAAGTTTATGACTTTCTCAAGCTCTTCTTCTTAGGGTTTATCAAGTTCCTTTACGAGTTTCGATGACGACGATAGTCACTTTAGTTTAAATTTATAGCTTTCTATCACCTTTTCAAGCTCTTTTTTTTCTTCAGGTTTCTTCCTTTTGTTATCGATTTTCAATTCCAATAACGATTGTTTCGTCACAATTTATAGCTTTCCTTCACTTTTTCCTTTCAAATTTTGATAATGATGATGGTGATGACCGTTTTAGATTCATATAGAACTCTAAAAGATTATCAAAATCTTTTCCAAAAGTTTTAAAGTTCTCAGCTATAGAAAGTTAGGCATAGGAGAACGGAAGCAAATAAACCAAAAAAAAAAATTTGTTTTGTACAAATTATTGAGGGGCCCCTAATTTTAGTCAAAAATAAAAAAATGCAACAATAGCAATTGGTTAGTGGATTAACAGAATTTTTAACGTAAGTGATCAATTCGAGCAATTATCTTAATTAAAATGATTAAATTGATAAAAAAAAATTAAAATGACCAAAATAAAAACGGCGTTATTTTAAGGTGACTTGTGATGTAATTTACCTTAAAATATCTAATCATATTAAAAAAGTACACATTAATTTTCGTAACATTACTATGCAAATATTAGTTATTTTAGTATACTAGAAGAATAATATAATCGTAAAAGAGAGCAAAAAGGGTTTTGAAGAGAATGAAAAAGATTAAGAAAAAATGGAAAGTTAGGGTTTTACGAGAGAGAGAAACGGTGGAATCTACCTATATCTCAAATTGTGTTGATACAAAATATCAATAAGGGTGAAGAAGGTGGAGAGGGTAAGGGTGTTGAGGAGGCCGGTTTACCCTTACAGGGTGGAGAGTCGGAAAGTAGTAGAATGAAAGGGGGATGAGGGCTTATTATGTTAGGGGTTTTAGAATGAAGAAAAGAGAACCCCTTTCTATGTTGTGCATTGAGGTATTTATAAATGGGGGGCTTTTGGTCATCTCCACATAGGTTTTATTTAATTTTAATTTTAGAATATTCCATGTAAACCGGAAATGGACTAGGAATTTATATAACCTAAAATTTTCTCGACAAAACTTGGAGAAATGAGTCGGCCAATGATGTAACCCAAAACAATTGAAATGACACAAACCCGACCAAACCAACTGGCAGGTTACCGACAACAACAACGATGATCAACGAAAGCAATGACCTATGGTGGCGATGGTGATTCAACGATAGACCCCTTTGGTGGATTGTTTGAGTTTTCAGATTTTGGGATATTTTGGCACATTTGGAAACCCAAAAGGATACTTAGCTTTCACTAAGAAGACCCAAAGAATGCTTTGAAAATGATAAATGTAATTTATTTTATTTATTTTCTTAGGATGAAATTATGAAAACTTTAGGCTGATCAGAGTCAATTTTTTTCTACATATATTATGTCATGTTACATAATATGAATGTGATGAAATTGAAATTGACGGAAAAGTATGTTCACGCATATGTGTGAGATAAGCATGCCATGTAGTTTAAGGAAAGAATGCCACATGTACTCGTCATTTCATTTTAATCATTTACGATCGAAATTGGAATAAAAAAACCTTACATGTTTTTAAAATATTAAGTGAGAGAATGTCCTTAAACAAGACCTACAACTTCCATCAATGGTTTTTATGTGATGACATGATAATACTTTGAACCAATTTTACCATGGCAGCACCATAAGGTAAGTAGTATCATGCGGATTTCACTAGGGAGATTTCCTATTAAGAGGACAACTAGTAATACATGTTACTTGTTGAGATTGTCTCATGATGACTCATTTGTAGTATGTGCTATGATGGGTGTTGAGTTGATTATTATACACTCAAGATCGTTCTAGTTAAGTAACTTCCTATAAAGCTCTACTTAAGTTAAAATGATGACAAAATGGAAAACGGTTATTAGTATGTGTGAATACCTAAGGAGTTAGGTTCATGTATTAATTGGATGGAAATCCATGTTCTTACTAATTGGTTAAGATTACCCTCATGGTAGCTTAATTTAATTGGAGTAGGAATTATCGTTGCAACTACCTACAAATGTTTTCAAGGTTTAATGTAAGACGCATGGATCATTTAAATGAATATCGTATGTTGCAATTTTTTCTAAAATATTTGCTTAATATAAAGATATTAATGAAAGGACGACTTTATTTTGTAGTTTGAAAATGACACCAAGTCCCTTAATTAACATCCTAACTAGAACAAGTTGAACAAAAACAACTATAAGGAATGAAAGAGGAATTTCAACATTGTCCTAAGTTGTGAGAAACATAAGATGGTTCTTGATAACAAATGTCCTCTGGCCAATAGTTGAGGCAATAACTCATTGGCGTGAATATGGTGAGATAGTTCATTGCTACATAATGGCAAGCATGACCAGTACCCTATATAAGCAATTAGAGAGCTGTGATTCTACCAAAGCGATGTTAGACATGTTAGAAAAATTGATTAAGAAAACAATTTTACAGTTACAATGAAAGATTTAAATTTTTCTAAATCGAGTTGATTTATGATACTTAAAGAAATAAACCCTAATCGAATAGCACATCTATTTTGTGCGAGATGGATTCAAGTCGATCCTGACTTTCAACCGAATAATCTTTTCTGCTATCCTCGTACCACGAATTGCACCAAGTGTGGGCTCGAGCAACACGAACCAAATCAAAGAAAATGAGTGATATAATAACTTTCAATAGGAAAGTAATTTCTTTTTATAATAATTACCGACAAAGATCGTAATTCTTCTAAATTAGAATTTATTATTAGTTAATAAATTTCCATTTTTTTTACTTAATAATGATTCAATATTTCTAAAGTGTGTGTTTGGGTCATCGATGCTCTCAATTTATAGAAGGAAGTACAAGAATCCTGGTTGAATAAGCCATTGCTAAATAATATCATTTAAATAGAAAACACACTCCGAGTCTAACTGAGAGAGGGGATGGCATGTAACGACACTTTTTTAGTGGTGTCGAGAAACTCGGTTTCCAGGCCGAATATTCTAAATCGAGCTAACTACTTTTTCACATGTTCCACAAATTAAATTAGTTTAAGTAAGTAAAATAAATCACATTCAATCAGTTGACCTCCATGAGATGTTTTGTGTGCATTCATTACGGATTTCGATTCGCGGCTCGTGAAATCCACATGTCCTTAAACGCTTTTTCACAGTTTGGATTTGTGAAAGTGTTCTTCGAAGCCCTTCAATTGATTGAAACATGATCTTAATAATAAATTGTAACATCCGCGTGCTTGAACCGGATTTGGAACAGTGATAAAATAGAATTGAGAATTAGAAATGTTTAGTTGAAGTGATGAAGGTTAGAAAAATTTAAGGATTAAATAGTAAAGGAGAGAAAATATGGGGGACTAAATAGCGAATTATCCAAATTGAATTTTGAGTCATCATGAGAATTAGATTGATTGAGGAGGGGAAAAAGTAATTTGGTGGAAGATATTTTTGGAGGCAATGTTTTGAGTCAAAGTGTAAAGTTGGAAGACCTAAGGACTAAAAGTGAAATTTTACCATTATTAAAGAAAGATATTTTTATAAAGAGAAATTGATAGAAAAATCTAGAGAAATGAAGAAAAGAAATTATGAAAAGGCTATAAAAGCCATCAGCCATGGTGCTTCACGTTAGCCACCATTTTTCCACCATTTCAACTTTTGCTTTTCTTACAAATTAGTCATTTTTCACCAAATACAAACCAATTAAGCTAGTTTCTTCCAAATTTCTTCAAGATTAGTGAATAAAATTAATAGAGAAGTGTAGTAGCTATCCAATTGTTAAAAGAAATGCATCCATACTTGTCTTAGAGGAGAAAAAAAATGGGAATTAGTGTTGAATACAAGTGGTTAAGGTAAGAAAGCTAAACTCCTCTTTAAATACATGTTAGTTTTGGTTTAGAGACATAGATTATGATATGTTAGAATGATTTTAATGTGAATATATGTGTTTTGTATGGAATTGAAGAGAAAGAAAAGAAGGAGAATGACTCAATTGAAGAGAAAGGAAAAGAGAAGATCAAAGAGGGAAAGGAAGCTTTCTACAAGAGTTGTAAGTACTACAAGTATTACAAGGTTTAGAATTAATTAAGTTAAAGTGTTTATAATTTTAATATATATGATTAATCATGATGAAAATGAGATGTTTAATTATAAGTATGATAATTATGTGTGATTGAATGAAATTTAGTATAAAGAAGCATGAGAAAGGAATTAATCTCATTAAAACAGATTGGACAGAACAGAGGACTAACTTCAAAAATTCACCAAAAACTGTATAAAAAGAGTTAAGAGTTGAATTAAATATGTAATTAAATTTTATTGAATGTAGTTTCATATGCAAGAAACAGTGAAAGAAAAGGAATTTTACATTCTGAGATATACTAGTTTTAGTGTAACAAGATCAGAGTGGATTCGGGTTCCCCTGTTCTGACTTTGAAAAATCATAGAAAATGTAGAAAAATTATTAGAGGCTGAAATTTATATGGTTGAATCCTTAGTGAGTCTATTTTCAAATTAAACAGACGAGAACATTATTGGATCTCTTTACTAAAAGATAAATAATTTTTAGTAAAGAAAGGTCGAAACTGTTAGGCAGCAGAGAAGGGGTAAATTGAAAGAATTTACTGTACAAATTGGCTAAAGTAAAAATTCTGAAATTTTTATGGTAAAAATATATTTGAGTCTAATTTTAGAATCATCAAGCGGATTACAATTTTGAATTGTTTAGCTCAAGATATAAATAATTTAGTGATTATGACTCAAATGGACAGTTTTGAAAATTAATGTGAAAATAAGAGTAAAGAGGTATATAATGATATATATATGTGAGAAAAATATATGTGTGAAATATTATGTGGTTAATTATAAAGATTGATTGTGTGATTAATTGGTGAAATTGTGGATTTATTTGAGGAAACAAAGGTGAGAAATACATGAATATGTATATTTGAATTGAATTTGAATGATTTGTGATCAAAATTGAAAGTGAAAGTGAAATTGGAATTGAAAGTGATATGAATTGTAAATTGAAAATCCCTATTAACTAGTCGGCCTGAGTCGGATATAGTTGGTATGCCATAGGATTGGAAGAGTTCAGGGATACTTCAACCTTGAGTCGATGAGACACTGGGTGTCATTATTTTACTTCGGATAGATTCGATGAGGTACTGGGTATCACTTTACTTTGGCTAGGCCAATGAGACACTGGGTGTCACTTTATTTCTTCGAACTATTCGATGAGGCACTGGGTGCCATTCTGGTGTGTTTGGTTGGATCCGTGTATCCGCTAAGGTTCGAGTCTTGTTAATAGGGTAAACAATGTGAAAAAGAAAGAATGTGCAAATTGTGACATTGAGGTAAGTGCAATGATAATCACATGAAAGGTAAGTACAATATATGTATAAGAAATCAAAGAATGATAAAACTAAGTAAGCTAAGAGACTGAAATGGCTAAAATGTGAAATGAGGAAGAATATGTGAATTTCATAACACTACTGTAAGTTAAATGTTATATACATAAAAGGTATGTATTTTACATGAATAAACAATTATATGAATGAGTTTGAAATGAGTGATTAAAAGATGAATGATTAATGACACTTGTAGCACTTACTAAGCCTTCTTAACGCTTTTATTTCAACGCGTAGGTACAAGATTTTTGAGAAGCTAAGGTTGGATTAGGTGCCTCTCATCAAATCACATCAACATTGGAAGATTGCAAGACAAAGTGTATTTATTTTGTGTGAAATGACATGTACAAATGGTACTTATATGTTCTCAATGAATGGGTTATAAATGTTATTTTGATGATACTTGATTATTTTGTGATATTTTGAGTAAAACGATTCAATTACATATTATTTGAAAGAAAATTTTATTATATTCATTTTTAATTCTCTGACACTGTATGTAATACTCTTATATCTGGTTTATACGTGTGAATCGGGTGTAGAGGTGTTACAAAAGAATTATTTTTATTTGGTGATTCAAAGCATTGATGAATAAGAGAATTGTAGTGGGCCAAAAAATTAGTGTAGTTGAAGTGCCAAATCATTAATAAAACTTAAATTTAATGACGAGGCACGACTTTTTTAGACCAAACTGCAGCCATGATTTTATAGATTTTGCTAATATACCTAGCACTGATTATTGAGCAGATGTTCCGAACTATAGTGAACTGAGACTCGGAAACATTGCCAATTTGTACCATCTAGAGTTCCTCTATCGAGGCTCTATTTCAGTTATCGACCCTTCATTGATAGACAGTTCTTCAACCCCCTTTCTTCCTGGAGGACTTGACTCAGTTCTGCTACAAAGGAAATAGGGCGGTTTCTGAGGTTGTGGCAACGAAACTTGTGGCTGTTGAGCACGAGAACGACCTTTGTCATTGAAGGCCTTTTAGCTGGATCTTCTTGAACACATAATAACCCTACATGGATACATCTACCAACTTCATTTCTAGAATAGTTTGTTCTTAAATTGGGATCCATCATTTCCAAGGGACTTCCATCCCTCCAATGCTTCCAAGACTGCAATAATTTGCTAAACAATATCACATTTATGCGTTTGATTAAACGAAAGAAAAGTTGATGAACAAATATATGTACTCACATAGCTTAGGAGATCTTCACCACATTCTGATTTGTAAAAGGAACTATTTTTTTTTCCTCTTACAATTTCTAGTATTAAGACCCCAAGGCCAAAAACATCAGATTTCATTGATAACTGTCCCTGCTTTGCATACTCTGGAGCTATATAACAACTACAAACAAGTAACACATATTAAGCGACTGAAATAACAGATGAACAAAGAGTTTATTTCATGTTTCAGTATTATGTGTTGTTGAATCCATGGTAATGCAGATGTTTTCAGATTTGGGGAACATCAAATAATAGGATAATTTCAGACTTACCATGTCCCGACAATTCTTCTAGTGTTGGTTTGAGTTTGATCCACACCAAAAATCCTTGCCATGCCAAAATCAGAAATTTTGGCATTCATATCCTCATCCAACAAGATGTTGCAAGCTTTAAGATCACGATGGATGATCCTTAGCCGAGAATCTTCATAAAGATAAAGAAGCCCTCTGCAGATCCCTTTAGTAATTCTGTAACGTGTTGACCACTCCAAATTTCCTTGTCGTTCAGGGTCTGCAAAAACCATCAAACTCAATCACATAGTCAGTTTAGAAAGAAAGATAAAGGACATCAAATGAAGGAAAATTGTTGTTTGTTAAAATGACCATACCAAATAGAAAATGGTCAAGGCTTTTGTTTGGCACATATTCATAAACCAGTAGCTTTTCTTCACCATCCAAGCGAAATCCCAGCAGTCTCACAAGATTCCTGTGTTGAAGCTTAGTTAACAGTGCCAACTCATTCTTGAATTCTTCTGTTCGTTGGTTAGAGCTCTTAGATAACCTCTTCACCGCTATTTCTTGTCCATTACATAGTTTCCCTTGGCATCATATACACATAAAAAAAACTAATTGTATTTTGTCATTTCATTCCTTTAAATTTTACAAATTTCCAGAGTTCTTGAAATTGCAATAGCTTTAAAAGTTATGTACCTTGTAGACCTCACCAAATCCACCTTCACCTATTTTGTTATCAAGAGAAATTGCTCACCGCAGATTAAATTGCAAGGATTCTAAACCTATGATGTTCTCCACAGCTACATAATTGAAGGGAACTTTCCATTAGAATAAAATCATAAATATCATTACTCGAAGACTAGATTGTCAAATCATATTAAGAATTGGAGATTATTGCAAAATTATCGTTACCATATTTTTCAGGTAATGCATTGTATTTCTTGCTCGCCCTCTTTCTCATAAAAAGTAGGCCTAACGCCAATAGCACCAAAGAGGTAACTACTGGAGCAACAATGACAATGATAATAGGAGAAGAGTTCTTTCTTTTTCCGGAACATAAATCATATCAGTATATACGTGGGAAGAGTATAGTTTAGCAAAGCAATTAACCAGGAACTGAGTCACTGACCTTGTCTAGTAGAGGAAGGCGAAGGAAGCCCTATGGTGGTCGTGCCATTACGACTGAAGAAGGGAAACATATCATATCTGATGTTGCAGCTCGGAACCAAAACTCGTCCACCCTGTTTCCCATCACAGCACATTGGAAGCTGGACAATGGCACTTTGTAAGCATCTAAAGCAAAGTGCATCAGTTAAGTCCGGCGTGCACTGCACTAAACTGTACAGTGTTCGAGAGCTGGTAAAATTCGCTTCACCAGTTGCGAACCTTTTGCCCGACTGATCATCATACGCAGCACGGTTCACCAAGCTTTTCATTAGGTTCGATAATAACTGATCAAAACGATCTTTGTCTCCCGGGATGCTTACTGAACTGCTATAATCCATCCCCGGTACTTCACGGATGATGGAAAAAATGTTTTGATCAGAGTACCGGACAGTACACTCATCGTACCAAGTCACACCTAGTTTTCCGTAACACACCGTCGAGCTATATCGTTGCTGGCAGTTTCCACGCATTTTTGACAGAGATTAGCAGATACATCACCCCCGCAAAGAAAGGTACCCTAGACCAAGTTGGGGTCTCGCCCTGCGGTTGTATTGTAAAACCCATTTTTACTGCTATTGGTATTGGAAAAAAGAGAGGATAAAAGGGTTTTGATATTGGCTTGGTAGGTGCTATTGGGCGTGAAGGAAGTGGTATTATCACAGAAATGAGAAGTGTATGTTGGTGCTGCTGTGCCATGACTGGGAAAGCCAAGGAACATGAAAAGAAACAAGAAAACTATGGTACGGTGAAGGGAAGGCATATTAGTTAAACATTCTCTTTTGTTTATTTATTTATCTTATAAAAATATGTTTCTATTACTTTTGATCAATTGTAACTTTTTAGATACTCACTGATTAAAGGGTTATTAGGTGAAGAGGTTTTTCTTGGAAGGAATTGAATTCAGTATTACAGTTTAAAATAAAATCATATGGAGACAAGAGATAGCAAAAAAATTCTATCACCCACAAATGCATTTGTACCTAAACCAATATACAGAAGTGATAGCAATACGATAAAAGGATGAAATTGGAGAATTGCTGAAATAACAGGGGGTTGATAATGAAACCCAGTCAAAAAGCCTACTTTGATGTTTCTCTGGAAAATAAATAAGGAGCAACCTCATAATACAGGAGGACAAGACCCAAGGCAAAAAGAAAGTCCAATCTAAAAAAGATCTGCCAGGTTCGAATTGGTTAAGGATAATGAAGTCAAAAGACTGGAGGGGTAAGTATAGGAAATGAATCCACCCACGAATTTGATAGGGGGACAGCCTAGGTCGATAAAGAATCTGGCTTTTCTTATTCCAAGTATTGGTTCTTGGAGGGGACGAGGATGAGATCACGATGATATATGCGGTTCTAAAAAGCGGAAACGTCTTCGCTGGTGCAGAAAATTTGAGTCAAGCCATCAACTGCTTTACAATGAAGATCAACACTTAAATATTGATTATTCAAATTTACTTTTATTTTTGGATAGTGAATTTAGACTTTAAATTCGTTTTTCAATTTTTTATTTTAATAGTAGAATAATTGATTGCAGCAAAATTATAGTTTTCAGATTTTATAAGTGCAATTAATGGGATGAAATAAATTTAAAAACCAAAATTTTAGTGTTGAATGAAGATTGAATCTTTTTTTACAGGATTGATGATGGCTGCTGTTTCCTTCACCGAAATCTACTTTCTGGCTTTGTTTCTTTCAACCTTTAGCTTCGCCAGTTTAGCTGAATCAAAGCTCTTGTACCACTACTGCTCTAATGCGACCACTTTGACCGGAAACGGCGTCTACGCCGCCAATATCAATCACCTCTTCTCTTATCTCTCAACCAACGCCACCCACCGCGACGGCTTCTTCAACACCACCGCGGGACAGGAGCCTAACATGGTGTATGGTCTCTTTCTCTGCCGTGGGGACGTCCACCCTGAAAATTGCCGTGACTGCATCATCCTTGCTGCTGCCGTTGTACCTCAGCTTTGTCCTAATCAAACTTGGGCCATAATTTGGTACGAAGAGTGTATGCTACGTTACTCGAACCAGTCAATATTTTCCTCCATGGCTGAAAAGCCTAGAGTATATATCTGGTATGATACTGGTTATGCCACTGAACCAGAACGTTTTAACCGGCTTGTAGTAACTGTGATGAAAGAAATAGCAAGTCGGGCTTCAAATGCTACATTGGGGGCTAAAAAGTTTGCTACTAAAGAGGCAACTTTTACAGTGTTCCAAACACTTTATAGCCTAGCACAGTGCACACCCGACATTTCAAGTGAGGATTGCTACCGATGCCTCCAGGATGCTGCTCGGGACTTGCTAATTCATAGCAATGGAAACACATCAGGATTTGGCATGCACCCTAGCTGTACTGTACAATATCGGACTGTCCCATTCTATAACCTAGTATTTAACAAAACTAAAGCAGCTGAGCCACCAGTCTCGCCGCCGGAACAGCCTCTTCTGCTTCCTCCACCTGCTCGAGGTCAGTTTAATAAAATAACTGATGATTTTATTTTCAAACAAAGTAATAAACCGTTCTTCTTTAATCAGGTAAAAAGGGGATGTCATCTCAGATGGTGATTAAAATTGTGGTTCCAACAGTGGGGTTCTTGGTTTTGTCCACTTTCTTGTGTTGTTTTCCAGGTTGGAAAGCAAGCAAGAAACTGATTGCGCGAAGAAACAGATATGGTAAGCTAAAATAGTCTACTACATAATATGAATCATATAACTCAAAACTTTCACATTATGCCTATTTGGTTCATGTATGTATATACAATCTTGTCTAGATGGAAGTAAAATCAGGGCTATGAAATCTCTGCAATTTGATTTGAGTATAATTGAAGCTGCTACAAACAACTTCGCTGAAGTTAACAAGATTGGTGCTGGTGGATTTGGCAGTGTATATAAGGTGAGGAAAATTGTATTACCATATAAAATTATTTCCACTCTTTTTGGTTGAAGATTTAGAGATAGCCCCAAGGCTGCTTGTTTCACAATGAACTATTGTGTTTGAAACGACTAGGGTATACTTCCTGATAGACAAGAAATAGCTGTGAAGAGACTATCAACAAGCTCAGGTCAAGGTGCTGATGAGTTTCAGACTGAAGTTGTATTGGTAGCCAAACTTCAGCATCGCAATCTAGTGAAGCTATTAGGGTATTGCCTAGAAAGAAAAGAGAGGATACTTGTCTATGAATTTGTGCCCAACACAAGCCTTGATCACTTCATATTTGGTTTGGCCCTTTCACACATACATATATGCATTTAGTTTTAACCAAAAAGAACCTATCTGTTCATATCCAATTGATCTTGCATTTCAGATCCTGAAAAACAGAGACAGCTAGATTGGCCCCAACGATACAAAATAATTAAAGGGATTGCTCGAGGGCTTTTATACCTTCACTCAGATTCACGCCTCAGAATCATACACCGTGATCTTAAGGCAAGTAATATTTTATTAGACGAGGACATGACCCCAAAGATTTCTGATTTTGGTATGGCAAAGATTGTTGGGGAGAATAAAAGCCTACAGCATACCAAGAGAATCGCCGGCACATAGTAAGTTAATTACCAAGCAATTAAATTTTCCTTTTACTCAGGTATCATGTAAATCTCTGTTGCATTATACTGAGAAAAACCCTACTGAGTTATTGTTTCTATGTTGTAGTGGTTACATGTCTCCAGAATATGCTGTGCATGGACGATTCTCTGAAAAGTCTGATGTATTTAGTTTTGGCATTTTGATACTGGAAATTGTATGTGGCAAAAGGAATACAAGTTTCTGTCACTCTGTACATGCCGAAAACCTCCTAACTTACGTAAGTCTCAGAGGGGATCCAACACTTGCACCCGACTTCAAATAATTGTGTACTGAGTAGTGTTATATGGTGGTTGTTTGCAGGTATGGAGACAATGGAAAAATGGGACACCAATAGAAGTGATGGATTCAGCCTTAGGAGATTCTTATGTAAGCAATGAAGTTGCAAGGTGCATTCACATCGGCTTGTTGTGCGTTCAAGAAGATCCAGAAGCAAGGCCAACAATGGCGAGAGTGGTTCTCATGCTTAGCAGTTCGTCGGTTACTCTACCATTAATTCAGCGAACGGCATTCTATTTTGGCACCATGACAGAAGGAAAGCCTTCGCATACAGATTATAAATCTGATCAATCAACAAGTATTGTGTCATCCTCCTCAGTCACAGTTAATGAGACATCCCTTACTGAACTATTCCCACGATAAATCCGATCAGCGAATATTCATCGTGTAATGAATGGTCATGATGAAGCTCGGCTTCATGAGAATATCAAATATAATTCTAATTCTTCCACTTTGATATTTAAAGGTGAGATTTGTTTAGTAAGATAATCTTAATTAAAATCAATCACCATGTTCTAAATAATTTAACTCAATAATTAAATCAATTCAATTATCTGAACTTTTTAGGTCTCACAACCTTGTTCTTATTTATTCACATAAGTTACACAACTAATGCCTTATTCGCAATAAGTCAATTTTATTTGAAATGCAATTAATTTTAATATTTTTGGAACAATAGTTAAATCGATTAATCATCTATTATCAATTTATCCGATTTCAATTAAATAAATTATTAAAAGTTTAAAAAATATAACAAAATTTATAAACCATAATTGTTTCAGCAATCACCTCTAGCAATTTTTGAACAATACCAATAATAAACATCAAGCCAAAGTATCAATCAATAGACATCTCCCCAAGTATATCAACCATTAATGCTTAATACAAAGAGATATAATAACAAATAAACTAGGATCATATCATAGGAAGCTTAAAGGAAATAATTTGTTGATAGCTACAGTTGTTTACTAAAATACAATACAATATATGGAAATGTTTGACTGTAATGGTCACTACTGCTTGTCACTGTAAAAATCGTGCAAGCAAAAACACAAAAAATACCAAAGTTTGTTTACACAGTTTAATTTTCCTAAGTTTGGAGAACTTAGCTCAATGAATAGTCCTAGCTCAATGAATAATTTCGCTATCTTTTATAATAAATACAACAAGTGATTCACATTCTATTACTCCCCAAGCATATAGATACTACATTTGTACCTAAATACTAGAAAACTCACCTCCAAATTCTTCCCCAGAGAACTTGAGTAGTAAACATTTAATATATACAATTTAGTTTGTACTTAACTCACAAAACAGTTCCTCAATGAACAAATAACAGTGCTTTCAATAAGCTCTCTTACAAAACCTAAACAAGGCTCAAAGTATATATCAATTTCGGCTTACTAACATAGAATCAAAGTGAATACAAAATAACTCTTTGAAAATAGTTAGTACAACATAAACATTAAAAGCACAATCAATCAAAGATACGTTATCCAAAATCAGTAACACAATTTCGATCGAATCTTCATATTCAAAGGACTTAATTGATTCACTTGAATCCAATCCAATATTCAAAAACCAAAGATTGGTTTCCATATATAGACCTTAGAATCTTCAAAATAAAAACACATTAACAAATCCAAATTTTTTTTCATGAAATTGTCAACTCTAAGGCAAGTAATTTAATTACCTCAGTGACAGTTTACAGTGGATACTATCGAGTACCACTTAACTTCAATCATCACACATTGCCTCAACAGATTTGAAACTAAATTAAGCAAAAATGGCAGAAAGTTTACTAATGAGTAAAAAAAAGGTAACATAGTCTAAAAACACCACAAAATTTCGTAGAAGTTCAAACATATATAGGGCTCCACTAGCCAATTCCATTCTGCCCTCCTTTTGTTCAACAAATCTGCAAAGTCCTTCACTTCCTCCTCGTAAGAATATTCATCTTGTAATAGTTGGAACAAGTTTTTAATTTTATAAGAGTATTTTATTTGAAAAAATATTTCTGATAATTATTAATTTTATAATAGATTTAAATCGATTAGGTAATTTATTTAACTTTGATTTAATTTTATTTAAAAATTAAGAAATCAAACCTTATCGATTTTAATATATAAATCTAAGCAATACCAATAACGTAAATTTAAAATGATCAAATTTTTTATAGTTTATTTATTAAATTAATCTCGAATGACTAAACATAAAATGATCATAACTTGAAATGATCCAACTAAAAAAAATCCAACCCTTAAACCCAAAATAATCTGAACTCGAAATAACCCAAATTTAAAATTGACTCGAGCCCAAAATTACCTGACTGAAAGTAGCTCGAAAATTTTAAAATCCAAATTGATCCGATCTAAAATCAATGTAACCCACCCAATTGACTAGTCTACTCATAGTGCATATAATATATTTATATTTTTTTTTCATATGATGAAGTTATGAGGATTAGTGATAATCTTTGTTAAGCTTTAGAACGCTGTTCTAAAGATATATTAAATGCTATTAGTCTAGTTTTGAAAACGAAAAATTTAATTCAAAAGTTAAAAGATAATAGATACAATAAATTGTTGAATAAAAAGATATTTTTTTTTGTGAAACTTTGGAGTTGAATGTTTAAAATATGAATATTCAATACATGGTAAGCCGTTGTTATGAAAAGAAGATGTTAGTGTAGTGCATCGCTATCGAGTGAATATGTATTTTACTAAAATAGATAATCAAATGTAAGAATTGAACAACAAATTTAACCAACAACAAATTTGATATGATTTATAATGCATGTTTTTTCAAATAAAAATACAAAATATTTAATGTAAATAAAATAATTGGTGGTTTCAATGTCACGAATTCTAAAATTTACTATTTTTTATTAAGTTATTTTGTTTTACTTTTTAATTTTAAAAATGTTACTATTTTTCATCTTCTCTATCCCTAAATGAAATGTCTTGCTAATGCATCAAGATGAGAACAGAGAAGGTTGGGGGTTCTTCTAGAATTCGTAGCAGGGATTGTAGATGGAACTCACCACCCACTGGTTCTTTTAAATTGAGTGTTGATGGAGCGCGCAATCCGTCTTCAGGTCTCGCTTCTTCGGCAGCCGTCACAATGGATGAACATGGTGAGTGGTTATGGAGGATTGAAGGAATATTGAGAGGTGTAGTGTTGAACAAACTGAGTTTTGGACTATTTACGATTGACTACAATTTGCATGGGATATCAAATGGAAAGAGGTGATAGTTGAGACAGATTGTGCTATAGCTGCTAAAGGTATTCTTGGTGGCCTCAAAATATATACGAATAGAGATTTGATCTCAAGAATTCAAGAACTTTGTAAGCGTGATTGGCATGTGATCATCCAAAAGATTTCAAGAGAAGTGAATTGTGCATCCTACATTTTGACAGGTTTAATGAAAGAGTATCCGATTAGTCCACGAGTTTTTTATTTAGATTTTCAATCTTTTCGTTCCAACTTAAATGATAATTTTGCTAGGTTACATTTGATTCCATCTTATTTTTATCAAAAAAAAAAAAATCTTGCTTCGCTCCTATCGGGGATATTGAGCTATTTGCTTATTTCTTTAAAGCATTTAGGGGGTTCTCCATCATTTTGCTTATGGATCCACCATGTTTATTCAATGTTCAAAGTAAATTAGAACACTGACTCATAATGTTCAACTTGACTGAGTGTCCCTTGTAAAACATCACTGGCAATTGAAAAATCAAGTGGCTTGACTCACACTTCAGTGCTTTGGAAGCTAAAACCACCCATATATCATCATCAAGTAGAATAACCAAGTTTTGGGGAAAACAAAATCTACATTCATAAAAGATAAACTCTCTTGTCTTTTGGTACACAGATCTTTCTTATTTATCAAAATTTCAAGATTTCTATTACGAAAGCCTACCTACACTTCCTTTTTTTGTGTACATGTAGCTAGACTTTTTTGCTCGACTTAAACTTGTAATTTCGCGTAGCCTTGCGTGCAATTTATGGCAGCGAAATTATTGTTTTCAGATTTTATAAGTGAAACTAAGGTTTTACAATCAATTTAATTTGAATAAAAAAATTTTGAGTCAGTCAAATTTATCATTTTGGATTTTTTTTAAAAAAAATTATAATCCAGCATTTTTATATAATTTTAAAGATTTTTAGTATTTTTATAATTTTTAATTTTTTTGAATATATATAAAATTTTGGAAAAAAAAATATTTTTTGAATTTTTTTAAATATTTTTAGGGGGACCAATTTGCACATTTTCAAAAATATCAAGAACCTAAAGAGTATTTACATCAATTTATTATTCAAGTTATTGGAATTATTCAAATTATTAGAATTACAAATTTCAACTCTACTCCAATTTGAAAAATCAAATTACTTATTTGAATTTATTAGAAAAACTGAATAAACCAATTTGATTAACTCAAATTAAAAAAAATCAAAATTTTCTAATCAAATTAAATTTTACTCACTCCTTAATAGAGATCATCATGAGCTAGGCCGGATTGATTTGGAATCGAACCATGACAAAATTTTAAGTATACTTAAAAGGTTTAGGCTTGACTCGAAAAATGAATTTAAATTTTTATCCAAACTCGATCCAATCCGTATTAAAATTTTTTAATATAATGTTTACATATGAATGTTATCATCATATTATTTCTTTTATTGTTATATAATATTATAAATGAAAGGTGAGCCATGAAGCAAACTCGAGCCATTATTTAAAAGGAGAACCCACCGGCACAAAGTATATAAAATGTTAAACATAGAAATGAGACAACGAGTTATTGAAGCCTAATAAAACCAAAAACAGAATCTTAAGGACAATTTTTATTTTATTTTCAAATTTAATTGAAACAATAAACATTGTATATTTACCACGGCATCTTATCCCCAAGAAGAAACCATCAAGAGATCATTTAAGTACAACAACTTCGTACTATCTTAATAAAAGGAATGTTAGAGCTATATTGCACTACCGCACTTGATAACAATTGACTTCCCACCTGGCCAACTACATAGATAATGTAATACTCCTAAACTCGGTATAAAAATATTACATATATTACCAGAGAGTTAAAAATAAATATAATAAAATTTTTCTTCCAATATATATATATAAAGTTTCAAAAACAACATATGAAACCCATTCATTAAGAACATCAAATAATACCATTTGTACATGCCATTTTACTTCAAAATAAAATACTTAAGCTTGAAATCTTCCAAGAGTGATGTGATGAGAGGTCTCTTAGCTTGGCTTTAACTTCTCGTAACTATTTGTATCTACGCGTTAAAATAAACGCGTTAAGCCGGTGAAAGCTTAATAAGCACTACAAGCATAATAGATGATTATTTATTTATTGTTTAATTTTATCAAACATTTAAATACTCACGCGTATAAATTTCTAATCTTTCTTGCACGTAACATTTAACTTACTTTAATGCCACCATAGCACACATTCATTCTCATATTCCAATTTACCTCAATGGTAGATTTTACATTTTCATCTTTTTTTTTTTACAACTTAGTCATTTCAACCACATTAGTTCACTTAATTATCAATATTTAATTACACATACATATATAGTACTTATTTTTCATGTATTCATCATTTCACTTACCTCAATGTCATAATTTGCACATTCTTTCACTTTTCACAATTTAACCATCATAGCTTTCTTAACCATAGCTCACTTAGCTTATTTATCCACTTGGCCCATAGTAGACTTCTATAGAACCTATCGGATAAACGGAACAAATGGAGAGTACCGAAGTACTAAACAAAGAGCACATAAGTGCTGGGTAACAGAGAGCACACAAAGTGCTAAACAGAGAGTACACAAAGTACTGAGCACACAAAGTGCTAATCAGAGAGCACACGAAGTGCTAATGACAGAGAGCACAAGACGTGCTAAACAAAGAGCACACACAGTGCTGAACAGAGAGCACACACAGTTCTAATCAGAGAGCGCGCTAGTGTTCCTTAATAGCATGCCACTAATATCTCAATGGTTCTAATTTATCTACTTGGACACAATCTCAATTAGCATCATTTTTCATAAATGATATATCTCACATAAATACATCATCAAATACTTTACATTTATATTTTCAAAGTTGTTTTCTTGCGACACAATCACTAAATTATTTATATCTTGAGCTATAGAATTCGAAATTATAATCCGCTTGATGTTTCTAAAACTAGACTCAATCATATTTTTACCATAAAATTTACAGAATTTTTACTTTAGCCAATTTATACAGTAAATTCTTTCAATTTACCCCTTCCCTGCTGCCTGACAGTTTTGACCTTTCTTCACTAAAAATTATCTATCTTTTTGTACAGAGATCAAATGATGTTACCGTCTGTTTCTTTTGAAAATAGACTCATTAAGAAATTAACTATATAAATTTCAGTATCTAATAATTTTTCTATATTTTTAAATTATTTTTCAAAGTCAGAATAGGGAAACTCGAACCTACTCTGACCTTGTTACACAAAATCAGATATATCTCAAAATGTAAAATTCCTTTTCTTTCACTGTTTCTTTCATATGAAACTACACTTAATAAGATTTAATTACATATTTAATTAGACCCTTAATTCATTATATATAATTTTTGGTGAATTTTCGAAGTTAATCCTCTGTTCTGTTCAAACTGTTTTAATCAATCACACATAATTATCATTCTTATAATTATACATATCATTCTATTCATTTTATCACAATTAATCCCTTCAATTCATCATTTTAGATATTCATACTATGTACCTATATAACAATTTTTATGCTAATAATTCATATACCATTAGAGAAAGTAAACTATAATTCAAAACTCTTGTAGTACTTACAACAAAAAGTTGATATTCTTCTCTTCTTACTACTTGTTCTTCTCTTTTCCTTTGTCTTCAATTTGATCATTGTCCCTCTTTCCTTTTTCTTCAATTTCATATAAACACACATATTAGCTATAAGCTAAAATTCAATGATTTTCATGCTAAATTATGAAAATACACATGTATATAATGAGAATTTAATCATTTCTTACCTTTGTTCATGAAACCCCAAAATTCTAATTCACTCCTTACACACTTTAACCCTTCAAAGTGAGCTCTACAAGGAAAATAAGGTGACTACTAACTTCCTTCTATGCCTTTCTTAAATAAATTTCAAAGAAAATGGAAGATTTTGAAGTTTGAAAGGTTTAACAATGGTGGAAGGATTTAATTGAAATAAAAGCAAAAGCTGGAAATGGGGGATATAAGCATGGACGGTTGGTTATGAGAAGAAATGATGATATTCTCATCTTTTAATTGATTTTTCATCTCTCAATTTCTCTAGACTTTTCTTCAAAAATATCTCTCTTTAATAAAAATGATAAAATTGCACTTTTAGTCCCTGGTCCATCCAACTTTACACTTTGGCCCAATTCATTGCCTCCAAAAATATCTTTCACCAAATTACTCTTTTGCCCCTCCTTAATCACTATAATTCCCATAATGACTCATAATTCATTTTGGCTAAATTTCTATTTAGTCCTTTCTTCTTTCACACAATTACTAATTAATCCTTAAACTTTCTTAATCTTCTTTGTTGAAGCCCAATTTATCCGGGCCCAATGACATAAATTTAGTTTTAAATTAGATTTATTTTGAATTTAAATTTGCATAAAATTTAAATTTATTATAAATTTAAATTTAAAATTAAATTGGATAAAATAAATGTCAAAATACAAGGAAAGGGTCCAAGATCAATTTACAAGCCCAATTGGGCTAACCCAAACCCAAATACAATTTGCTGAGCCCAAGTCCCCAATCTACTAAAACGTTGCTGCAACTGCCTTCATTTTAGCCAATTGGAGGTTGCCACATCAGCAACCAAGTTGCTACCTTCTTCAGTCAACTTGCTTCTGCTCCTGCACCATCTGCCATAGCTGCACCTGTAAAAGCAAAGAAAGGACAGACATTGAATTACAAGCAAACAAATTGTAATGATAATTTTTAGGCTTTATAAGCCAATTCGAAACCCAAAAAGGGAACGATTTCGGTTCATCCAAAATCAATACAAGAAAATATATGCTTTCAAAGCATTTGTAAATCAAGAGACATTTTAATAGCCCACCACAAATAGATTATTAGATATACCAAGCAACAGAAGCAGTTAATAGCGATTAAAGTATCCGAATAGGCACCCAATAGCAAGACAGATTCAAAGTTCAAAGTGATTAAGTTCAACAGGTACTGATTGTGTATCAACTTTCCTTTATTGCTTTAATTACCTCAAATATTTGCATGCATTTATAAAGCCATTACCCACTGCATTGACTACACCCATCCCTCTTTTAAAGTATCTATTAAATACATGCTAATATTAAATATTTTTATTAATAGCGGTTATAAGTTTTAATAATAATAATATTTTAATAATAAAAAAGGAAAACGAAGGGGTAGAAAATACTCCCCTGGTCTCATCACTGTCGAAATCGCCCATTGTCCTCGAGGTGTCGCCGTCGCCGGAGTCAAACAGAACATTTCCATCCACGATATTGAGAGCGCTCCTGAGAAGAGATTTGAACCAAAAAAGCTTGTTAAAATGAACTAAAAGGAAATAGCAAACAAGAAATAAATTATAAAAATGGATAAATCGAGTTTAAAGCTTAAAAAAAAAAACAACAAGACAAAGAAAGGGTAACAACCAATATGGACTTTATTTTATTTTATTTTTTCTTTTTTTTTGAAAAAGAAAAAGAAATTGAAAACGAAAAATCAAAACATTTGCTTCAAAGAAAAACGAAAGGAAAAGAGGAGATTTGTTGGGTTTTCAAAATCTTTTACAGATCTAACGATCTTTAGCCTAGATTTGTTCGAAGTTTTTTAAAAAAAATGATGAGGAAAATGAAAGGTTTTACCTTAAACTCTATGAACAGTCGGTGTCGGTGACATACAACGACCACGGCAGCTTGGCGGGCTGAGATTGATCGGCCGGAACAGGGGGGAGAGAGACAAAGAAAATAGGAGAAGGGTCTAGTTTTTTTTTTTAAGGGGAAAGGGAAAGTCTGATTTCATTTAGGATTTTTTTTCCTTTTTTTTAAGCCTTTTAAGTGCTTTTTGGAAACGATGCAGCTTTGGGAACAAAGGATTGGGGTTTTTTTTAAATTGGACTGTCACGTGTCACCCACTCTTTGGTATTATTGCTTATAGGTCCCCAAATAGTCCAGAAATTACATTTTGACCCCGAAACTTCCTAAAATTACCATTTTACCCTCGAACCTTTTAAAATTCTATTTTAAACCCTGATTTCACTAAAATTACCATTTCACCCCCAAACTTCCTAAAATTCCATTTTTGACCTCGATTTCACCAAAAATTACCATTTTACCCTCGAACTTCCCAAAATTCCATTTTAACCTCGATTTCACCAAAATTACCATTTTACCCCCGAACCTCCTAAAATTCCATTTTTAACCTTGATTTCACCAAAAATTACCATTTTACCCCCGAAGCCTTAAAAATTCCATTTTTAAACCCCGATTTCACCAAAATTACCATTTTGCCCCCGGGTATCCAAAAGTCCCATTTTTAACCCCGATTTCATCGTTTCTTTTTCTTTATCAATATTTGCATTTATCAGCACCTGCATTCTATATTTTTGCATATTATTTATCTACTTATTATATTGCTTCGTATCTAATTTCTCTTATTAATCGCTACTCGTGTTTTTACACTTACGCACTCATTTACAAGTTATTTTTAAAAATCGAGGCAATATTTCGTTCGAGCGTAAACTTCGAAAAATCACGCCCTAACGTGTCGGGTGTGATTTCTTCGTAAAATTCGTGCGAACCGGATATCCTTTTCAAGTTTTTTTACGCTCGTTCACTTCGAGGCTCCGAGAATGTCGTGTCCTAACGTGTTGGTTGTGACTTTAATTCTTTGTGAAAATCGAAGTAAACAGGTAACCCATTTCCAAAATTCTTCAAATCATATATTCGAGGATTGCATCTTAACCTTGATACGAAATTTTCAAATTCTCAAAATACATATACGAATGATTTTCATGAAAAAACGAGGTAATATCATTTCGTGTAAAAACTTCGAAAATCGTACCCTAACGTGCGGGGTGTGATTTTTCGTAATTTGTGCGAAAGAAGTATCCTCTTCAAAAAGTTTTCAAACATACCCCTATCCATATCCAAAATTTTTAAGTAAATGAGACAATGTTCCTTCACGCAAAAACCTCGAAAAATCGTGCCCTAACGTGTTGGGTATGATTTTCGTACAAATCACGCGATCGAATACTCTTTTCAAAAGTTCCCTAAACGTCCTTCAATTTCGAAACTCCGAGAATGTAGTGTCCTAATGTGTTGGACACGCCTTTCTAATTCTCATAAGAGGATCGAAATATGGGGACGAGTTTTCCTTAAAAAGGTCTCCTTTAAAATATCACAAAGCCATTTAAAACGAACATCGCATTTTAAACTTCACTCGAATTTTTATGGTTTTCATAAAACAAGACCCGAAAATAATCATGTGCTACCAATTCTGGGCGTACGAGGGTGCTAATCCTTCCTCGTGCGTAACCGACTCCCGAACCTATTTTTCTGGATTTCGTGGACCAACTTTTTAACGTTTTTAAATGTTTTGTGGTGATCCAATCGCACCCAAATAAAAGATTAGTGGCGACTCCCTTTTTACTCCTTATTTTCCAAAATTTCAAAATAATCTTTTGAAACTTTCGTTTCCGAGGTGGTTTCGACATTCTTATTTTAACTACATGTTCTAATTCTTGATTCAACTCTAATATTGTTCCAACTCCGGTTCAAAAACGCGGATGTTACAAGTAAGGCACCACTTGCATTGTCAATGACATGACATTATCAAACATGGGCTTCCCCTTATAAATACCCTAAGGAACAATGAAAAAAGAATATTCTTCTTCTTCTAGTAACCTTATGCAATACTCTTTCACACAGCTTCCTCCACCATCTCCTTAGCTTCTCTCTCTCTTTCCTCATCTTTTTTCCTTATTCTTATTCTTCGTCTGACTCAAGTGAACTGAACTCCTTATCATCTCCACTTTTTCCACTTCATCATTCCCTTGTTGAATATTTGTATCAACAATTGGTGTGATGAGCGTTGATCAAGCCATGGCTTTTTCTTCCACTGGCATGTTACCCTAGAAAACCCTACCAACCTTGAGCTTCCTCCAAACCAAACCATATCACCACCACTTCTTACCCAACAAACACCTATGAAAACTTAGCTACCGATGCCAATCACCCAATAGCCAAGCCTCAACCCTGATCAGACTACTACACGCCACTCAACCTCAACCTGGTGCTTCCTTCTCTCTCCTCAAGGATGTCTTATTGGATTTAATGCCTTTAGTGTAGTGATTTCGTCGATATGTACTTTTTATAAATTTTGTTGGGTGTTGGTGATTAGATTTTAATAAGTCGGTATTATTATTTTTTAATAAAGAAATTATAATTTTAAAATTTCTATAACTTCTAATCTTATTAGTTTTAAAATTTTCTAATTTACTTCTCATAAAAGAGTAGAGTCAAGTTGAATAAATGTGTAAAGGTTGAGAGTTAAATTTGTTATTATACCTTATATATAAACACTAAATTTTGACGGATGAATTATTTTATTCACTTGTATGACGTACGGTGATTAATTTACTTATTTTTTTAATAAAAAACTAAAATACAATCCTTAATATAGTAAATAAATTTTGTGACACTTTTACCCAAAAAAATCATTATAAAAAATTATCTGTAAATATGAAATTTTAAAATATATTAATGTCGAAACCGTGTCATATGCCAAGCATTAGTCCTCCTTGACTTCTTTTCCCCATTTGGGTAGAAATTTTTTCAGTCTCGCGCATTCACTAGGTCAACGTGCTCTCTTTTCTCCATGGAGAATTTATTTCTTGCTTACTTTTCGTTCTTTTCACACAGCAAGATGTTTTAAATGTTGAAAGGACTTTTTTTTTTCTCTAAATTATTCTTTAATATGAAAAAAAATAAAATATTGAGATAAATCTCAAAATTATATATGAATTTTGATTTAATGTGTAATTATATATATGAATTTTAATTTAGTGTAATTATACACGTGAAACTCTAATTGCAGTTCAAATGTATATGTAAAACTTTAATTTTGATTTAATCATAACTATTTAAAAAAAATAAACACATCAATTTATTTTTATATTAGATAAATATAATTATTTATATATATATATATATAAACAAAATGATATTATATCAATAATTGTGTTAATAATTTATAAGAGTTGGATCAAATCAAAATTTCATGTATAAAATTGCAAAAAATCAAAATTCATGTATAATTACACATTAAACCATATTCCATGTATAGTATTGAGCTTTATCCCTAAAATATTTGGATCAATTAAGACATATGATAAATTGGATCTAACATGAACACTAAAAAATAATTTTAATGAAATATAATACTAACATGATATAAATATATAAAAAAAATCATAAATATACTGCTAATTGAGTTTTAACTCGATTGACGGGTATTATTGATAATGTAAGAGCACATGAATTCGAATGTATTATAACATATTATTTTTCTATTTATGGATTGAAAGAAGTTATGTGTAATTCTAAAACTTATATTTTTTACAAATCAAAACTATGTCTTTTTCAGAAATAAAAATGTATTACAAATAGCAAAAAAAGCGAGTTCCTATCTATATAAGGCCTTTCCAGTACCTAAAAGCCAGCAAGAGCTGATTATAAGTAATAATGGTGTCATTTGATATCCCCAGGAACCTTTTATTTTCCATCTTTCTTTGCTTAATGCTGTGTCTGAGCAGTGAAGCAGCAGTTGTTTTCTTATATCATGACTGCAGTCCAAATACGATTACTTACACTCGGAACAGCCCATATCGTCGAAACCTCAATACCCTCCTTTCCTCTTTCCAATCCAACTCTACTCGCCAAAGTGGATTCTACAACCTCACCGTCGGCCAAGCCCCTCCGGATATTGTTTACGGTCTCTTCCTCTGCCGTGGTGATGTCACCAAAGAAATCTGTCGAGAATGTGTTAGAGCCGCTTCTGGCCAAATACTTGAACGTTGCCCCAACCGGAAAACGGCTTTAGTTTACTACGACGAGTGCACCATACGTTACTCCAATAGTTCCTTCTTCTCTGAATGGGAACAGGAACCTGTTTTGGAACTGCTAAATACGGGGAATGTTTCGCAGCCAGAGCGGTTCATGCAATTGCTTGGAAACACGATGAATGAGATAGCCACAAGGGCTGCTAAGGGTGACCAGTTGGGGAAAAAGTATGCCACTCAAGAAGTCAATTTCACCGCTTTCCAAACACTCTACACCCTTGCTCAGTGCACACCGGATTTATCTGTGTCTGATTGTCAAACCTGCTTAACAACAGCTATTGCTGATCTCCCAGATTGTTGCCAGGGCAAACAAGGGGGCAGAGTTGTATTTGCGAGCTGTAATGTCAGATATGAATTGTACCCTTTTTACCGATTCACAGCGCAACCACTGCCACCGCCACCCCCACCGAAACCAGTTCTTCATTCCCCTCCAGCACTGGAATCTAAAGGTATTTATCACAGTGGAATTTTAATGAAAGCTTCAATTAGTTAATCATAGTATGCCTGATCATTTGTTGGTGGTGCAGGGAAAAACAAGAACTCATCAACAACTATAATCGCCATTGTTCTACCCGTTGTTGTCTCTGTGGTGATATTTGCAGGGGGATTGATCTGTATTCTTACTAGGAAATCCAAGAAATACGATGCTGTGGAACAAGAAAATGGTAAAGAATGGTATCGTGTCTTAGTCATCTATCATTCCATGCTGTGTATACAAAAGGCTAATATACAGTACTTGCTCTGTTTCTATATGGCAGGAAATGAAATTACGACAATGGAATCCTTGCAATTCGATTTCAGCACAATTGAAGCTGCAACAAACAAGTTCTCGGTTGATAACAAGTTGGGAGAAGGTGGATTTGGTCCGGTTTACAAGGTAGAAATTTTCGCCTGTAGAAATAATTGATTATGAGTGTTGGTGATTGGAATTTGCTGAATTACCAGGGCAAACTTCCTAATGGAAAACAAATAGCTGTGAAAAGGCTAGCAGTGAGCTCTAGCCAAGGCCTGGAGGAATATAAGAATGAGGTTGCATTGGTAGCCAAGCTTCAACATCGAAACCTTGTGAGGCTATTGGGATTTTGCTTGGAAGGAGCTGAAAAATTACTGGTCTATGAATTTGTCCCCAACAAGAGCCTGGACTATTTTCTATTTGGTAACCCCATATTTAATCCATATTCAATTTTCTTAAATTATTCTAAAAACACTTCAAATACATCAACACCAGCTAGCCTTTATAATTTGTATCAAACAAGTAACTCCCATGTACTATTTTGTTGTATCCTTCCTGTAGATCTTGAAAAACAAGGAGAATTAACTTGGACAAAGCGATGCATGATCATTGGAGGAATAGCTCGAGGGATTCTTTATCTTCACGAGGATTCTAGACTTAAAATCATACACCGTGATCTCAAAACTAGCAACATTTTGCTCGACAGAGATATGAACCCCAAAATTTCAGACTTCGGCATGGCAAGAATTCTCGGGATTGATCAATCTCAAGGCAACACAAGTAGAATCGTTGGAACATAGTAAGTTCATTTAATTTTTTATTTCAAATGACAATATTTCTAGCTAACTTAAATAATTGTTTGGTTGTAGTGGTTATATGCCTCCAGAATATGCTATGCATGGACATTTTTCTATCAAATCCGATGTTTACAGTTTCGGAGTCATAGTTCTAGAGATTATTACCGGAAAGAAAGGCAGTAATTTCCAGGAAACAGATGAAGATGAGGACCTCTTAAGCCATGTGAGTTTGTATTTGTAATTAATATAACAAAAAGGTAAATGTGCAGAGTCCTAAACATCTATCCATCCTTCAGGTATGGAAACACTGGAATAATGGAACACCATTGGAGTTGTTAGATCCAAGTTTGGGAAATTCGTATTCTAGAACTGAAGTGATTCGATGCATCCACATCGGTTTGCAATGCGTTCAGGAAGATCCAAGCCAGAGACCAACAATGGCAAATATAGTTCTCATGCTTAATAGCTACACTGTTACTCTTGTAGCACCTCAACGTCCAGCAACTTTCCTTATCCCTACCACTGACTCCAATTTTACAGCAAATGAATTGGTATCGGATCAATCCAGTCCAATCAAGTCAATTCCATGTTCTGTAAATCAAGTTTCCATTTCTGATATGGATCCTCGATAGGGTTGAGACTTGAGTGTACTATAACCAATCACAAAATGTAATATTAAATAATGATCTAAATGATAGTAGTTAAATATGTTAAGTCGAATTTGCTATGTAGATTAAGCCATTGTTGTTCAATTTGATCTTTTCGGTTTTTATAAATTTTTAATTTTAAAATTTTAATCTCGACTCAAATGATAGTCATTAAATTTATTAACTAAAATGATGGATCTTTCTTTTTTAGTATTATATGGAAATAAGAAGCTAAAATAATACGTGAAATATAAAATTTTAAGAATTTAAAAATTTAATTCAATAAATTTAATGTATACTATTGAATTTTATAACTAATAAGATATACAACGTATAAAAATGATTAAATTATAATACATGGACCAAAACTGTATCTTTTACATACTACAAAGACTAATAATAAATTTTATTTTGTTATCAAATAATTCCAAAGCCTACTCTAGGGCACCGTCATCCCTTCGATATCGCCTTGGGGCAATCAATACTGATTGAAAGATACTTAAAACTTACGCTGAATGTAAATAGAGGGAACGCCAATGGGAATACAAATTACATATGCTCCAATAATTAAAAGAAAAGCTTTGTTTATGATATGAACATAAAGAAAAATAAATAAATAAAGCGTAAATTATAAAAATAATCTCTTTTATTTTTTTTAGATTATATTTTAGTCACTTATATTACCGTGTTGTAACATTTTAGTCACTGAATCATTAATTATCATTAACGGTCTAATGGTAAACTGACGTGACACATTAAATAATCATTTCAAATAAAAAATTTAGGTTAAATTATATAATTGATCATCATATTTTTTCGTTTTGAGCAATTATTATTTTTTCTTTACTCTCCCATTCTCTTATGCTTCTCCTTCTATTTTCTCCCTTTCTCCATTTTTTTAACGTAAAAGAAAAAAAAAATTGCTCAAAATGAAAATAATATAAGGACCAATTTTATAATGTACACTAAAATTTTCGTTTAAAGTGATGATTTAACCTGTCATGTCAGCTTACAGTTACACTGTCAACAATAATTAATGCTTAGTGATTAAAATGTTACAACACAATAACGTAAGTGATTAAAATGTAGCATGAGAAAAACAAAAGTAACTACATTGGTAGTTTATCCATAAATAAATAAGACAAGATGATAATAATAGAATAGTTTACAAAAAAAAAAAAAAAAAAAAGGGAGACAAAAGTCATAAAGCTCAACTATGAGAATGTTGTTGAGTCAAGAGTCTTGACTCAAGACTTTGTAGCCAATCCAAACATGGCATTTAAATTTGTAGGAATTTTCCGCACTCCCAGTCCTGGTCCCGCTATCAAATTCATGAGTGGATTCAGTTCCTTATTTTCCACAAGGTTAGACAACTGCGTGATGCTTAACCAATCCGAACCTGGCACATCTTTTCTAAATTGGACTTGTTTTGGCACTCCAATCTTTGGGTCTTGTCCCTCTCCTGTGGGATGAAAGATGCTCCTTCTTCATTTTCCATAGAAAAATCGAAGTTATCTTCTTGACTGGGTCTATGCATTACCGGATTTTCCACAAGGTAGACAATGAGCGATGCCTTGACTTTAAAACATTTGGACTTCACCTCAACCAATCCGAACATGGCAAATACTTTCTAAATTGGACTTCTTTTGGCACTCCATTCTTGAGCCCTGTCCCCATTCGTTATTATGAAGTTGCTCCTCATTTACCACGGAAAACTTGTTCTTTTTTTACTGGGTTCCCTGCTATTTCAGCAATGGTGGAATTTCATCCTTTTATCGGACTATGAATATAGTCAAAACTAAATATATATATTTTTATATTGGTATTGTTGAGTATATTTATTGTGTCCTTTTGGTAAGGGAAATTCGATATTTATAAGACACGATTACTGTTCATCGAAATGATATCTTAAGTAAGTTTCGTGCATGATGACACGTATACTGTCTTAGACTTAACATGTGTTCGCTGGTCAATTCGCTTGACTTCGTATCCTATGTCTGCGAACATCCAGAAACATGCGAGCTTGACTTGCGAGCTCTTAATATATCCATCTTGTAGGGCTTAAGTTCGGCTCACAAATCGATAGTTCGGGTTATATTTGGATTTTAGATTGATAATGGAAAGTACCATAAGAGGTATCAGTTTTGTATATTGGTTTAGGTACAATTGCATTTGTGGGTGATAGTATTTGGGATGTTAATGAGGCCAATAGTGATACATTTTTCTTGATCTAGACTTGAACTTAATACTGAATTCAACCCCCTCCAAGAAAAACCTCTTCACCTAATAACCCTTTCATCAGTGAGTACCTAACTTGATCAAAAGTAGTACAAACATTTTTTTATAAATTAAATAAATAAACATAAGGGAAAGTTTAACTTGGGAGAGCTCTCTAAAGACACATTGATAAAAAAATTCAAAGTTCACCTAATATGGCTTCCCTTTACCCCACCATAGTTTTCTTGTTTCTTTGCATGTTCCTTGGCTTTACCAGTCATTGCAAAGCAGCACCAACATACACCTCTCATTACTGTGATAATGCCACTTCCTTCACGCCCAATAGCACCTACCAAGCCAATATCAAAACCCTTTTATCCTCTCTTTCTTCCAATACCAATAGCAGCAAAAATGGGTTTTACAATACAACCGCAGGGCGAGACCCCAACTTGGTCTACGGTACCTTTCTTTGCCGGGGCGATGTATCTGCTAATCTCTGTCAAAAATGCGTGGAAATTGCCGGCAACGATATAGCTCGAAGGTGTGTTACGGAAAAACTAGGTGTGATTTGGTACGATGAGTGTACGGTTCGGTACTCTGATCAAAACATTTTTTCCATCATCCGTGAGGTACCGGGGATGGATTATAGCAGTTCAGTAAGCATCACGGGCGACAAAGATCATTTTGATCAATTATTATCGGACCTAATGAAAAGCTTGGTGAACCATGCTGCGTATGATGATCAGTCGGGCAAAAGGTTCGCAACTGGTGAAGCGAATTTTACCAGCTCTCGAACACTATACAGTTTAGTGCAGTGCACGCCGGACTTAACTGATGCACTTTGCTTTAGATGCTTTGAAAGTGCCGTTGCCCAGCTTCCAATGTGCTGTGATGGGAAACAAGGTGGACGAGTTTTGCTTCCGAGCTGCAACATCAGATATGATATATTTCCGTTCTTCAGTCGTAATGGCACAGGCACCATAGGGCTTCCTTCGCCTTCCTCACCTAACTCTACTAAACAAGGTCAGTGACTCAGTTCCTAGTTAATTGCTTTGGTAAACTATACTCTTCCCACATATATACTGACATGATTTTTGTTCAGGAAAAAGAAAGAACTCTTCTCCTATTATCATTGCCATTGTTGCTCCAGTAGTTACCTCTTTGGTGCTATTGGCGTTAGGCCTACTTTTTATGAGAAAGAGGGCGAGCAAGAACTACAATGCATTACCTGAAGAAAATGGTAACGATTATTTTGCAATAATCTCCAATTCTTAATATGATTTGACAATCTAGTCTTCAAGTAATGATATTTATGATTTTATCCTAATGGAAAGTTCCCTTTGATTATGTAGCTGTGGAGAACGTCATAGGTTTAGAATCCTTGCAATTTAATCTGAGCACAATTCAAGCTGCAGTGAACAATTTCTCTTCTGATAACAAAATAGGTGAAGGTGGATTTGGTGAGGTCTACAAGGTACCTAACTTTTAAAGCTATTTCAATTTCAAGAACTCTGGGAATTTGCAAAATTTAAAGGGATGAAATGACAAAATACAATTACTTTTTTTTTTGTGTGTGTATATGATGCCAGGGGAAACTATGTAATGGACAAGGAATAGCGGTGAAGAGGTTATCTAAGAGCTCTAACCAAGGAACAGAAGAATTCAAGAATGAGTTGGCACTGTTAACTAAGCTTCAACACAGGAATCTTGTGAGACTGCTGGGGTTTTGCTTGGACGGTGAAGAAAAGCTACTGGTTTATGAATATGTGCCAAACAAAAGCCTCGACTTTTTTCTATTCGGTATAGTCATCTAAACAAACAATAATCTTCATACTTCCTGAACTAGTGATTGAGTTTGATGGATTTTGCAGACCCTGAAACACAAGGGAATTTGGAGTGGTCAGCACGTCACAGAATTATTGAAGGGACCTGTAGAGGACTTCTTTATCTTCATGAAGATTCTCGGCTTAGGATCATCCACCGTGATCTCAAAGCTAGCAACATTTTGTTGGATGAGGATATGACTGCCAAAATTTCGGATTTTGGTATGGCAAGGATTTTCGGTGTTGATCAAACTCAAACAAACACTAGAAGAATCGTTGGGACATAGTAAGTCTGAAATTATCCTATGATTTGATATTTCCCATATTTGAAAATATCAACATTTGCTTAATATTGCAGCATGAAACTCTGTTCATATGTTTTGTAGTGGTTATATGGCTCCAGAGTATGCAATGCAGGGACAGTTTTCAATGAAATCTGATGTTTTCAGCTTTGGGGTTTTAGTACTAGAAATTATAAGTGGCAAAAAGAATAGTTCGTTTTATGAATCAGAGAGCGGTGAAGACCTCCTAAGCTATGTGAGTACATTTAATTTGCTCATCAATCTTTCTTTGGTTGAATCGAATGCAAAGAATGTGACATTGTTTAGCAAATTGTTGCAGTGTTGGAAGCAATGGAGGGATGGAAATCCCTTGGAAATGATGGATCCCAAAATAAGAACAAACTATTCTAGAAATGAAGTTGTTAAATGCATCCATGTAGGGTTATTATGTGTTCAAGAAGATCCAGCTAAAAGGCCTTCAATGACAACGGTGGTTCTCATGCTTGACGACAACTCCGTTTCGTTGCCGCAACCTCAGAAACCGGCACATTTCCTTTGTAGCAGAAACGAGTCGAGTCCTCCAGGAGCAAAGGGGCTTGAAGAAATGTCTGTCAATGAAGTGTCGATAACTGAAATGGAGCCTCGATAGAGAAACTCTGGATTGTACAAAATGGCAATGTTAGTGGGTCTTAGTTCATTATAGTTCGGAACATCAACCACGCTCAATAATCAGTGCTAGATTAATTAGCAAAATCTGTGAAATCATGGCTGGAGTTTCGTCTAAAACGAGTCCTGCCACGTTAGTAAATACAAGCTTTATTAAGCGTGCCAAATAGTTTTAAATTTTTACTTAATCAAATCGAATTATTTGGTTTTCTTAAATCAATTCAAATAAGAAATTTGATTTTCAAGTTTAAGTTGGATTGAATTTTACAATTAAAATAATTCAAATAACTCAAATAATAAATTCACGTAAATACCTCTTAAGTTCTTGATAATTTTTAAAATGTGCAAATTAATCTCTTTAACAAATTACAAAAATTTCAAAATAATCTTCAAAAATATAAAATATTTATAAAATATATAAAACTGTTAAATATAATATTTAAAAAAATCCAAAATGATAAATTTGAGATGTTAAATAAATAAATTATTAAATTAAGTTTATCATACTATTTATCTTGTTTTTTTTAAAAGAGTTTTCATATATGCATGACATTTATGTTCTTTAATTTGGAATTTAATTTTATTGTCAACAAGGTTTATGTTTGGTTTAATTTTTTAAATTTAACTCAAATAAATTTATTCAACTCAATTCAACTTTACTCAAATGGAGTTCAAATGATAAAATAGGTATCTTTAATTCTATTAACTCGAAATTTTTTTTGACTAAATCGGATGATCATCCCTAAAAACGATAATTTTGCTACAATAAATTTACACTCAAGACTACGCGAAATTTAGAGTTTAAGTCAAGTAAAAAAGTCTAGCCACACATACAAAAAAGGAAGTGTAGCCACACTTTCGTAAGAGAAATCTTGAAAATTTGACAAAAAGAAATTGGTTGATTGAACTTGGAAGATCTGTGTGCCAAAAGACAAGAGAGTCTATCCTTCTTGAATGTAGATTTTGTTTTCCCCAAAACTTGGTTGTTCTACATGATGGTGATGTGGGTGGTTTTAGCTTCCAAAGCACTAAAGTGTGGGTCAAGCCAGTTGATTTTTCAATTGCCAGTGATGATGTCATTGTTTACAAGGGAGACTCAGTCAAGTTGAATATTATGAGTCACTGTTCCAATCTAATTTAAACATTTGTTAATATATCTTTAGAACAACGTTCTAAAGTTTAGCAAAAATTAGCAAAGATTATCAATAATCCCCGTAATTTCATCATATATATATATATATATATATATATACACACTATGAGTGAGATTTGTTAGTTGGGTGAGAAAAGTTGATTCTGCTTCAGATCAATTCAGGCTTAAAATTTTCAAATTATTTCAAGTGGAGTAATTTTAAATTTGGATTAATTTTAAATTTGCATCATTTCGAGTTCAAGTCATTTTAAACTTGAGGGTTGGATTTTTTGAATCGAATCATTTCATGTTTAGTCATTCGAGGTTAATTCAACAATCAAATTATAACGAATTTCATCATTTTAGATTCAAGTTATTTGTATTTCTTAAGTTTGTATATTAAAATAAAATAAAATCAAAATTAACTAAATTACTTAATTGTTAATTAATAATTATGAGAAATAATTTTTCAAATAAAATACAATAATTAATTAAATTATAATATATAAAACCATAAAAATTAAAACTTTTTTGAATTGAGGAAAATAAATAAATAACACCTTTAAATATCAATGTGGAAGACTAAGTATGTTTATAGATAATGCCTTCGAGCTTCATCATGTCCATCCATTACACACTGATCGGATTTAACGAGGGAATAGTTCAGTAAGGGAGGTCTCGTTAACTGTGGCCAAGGCAGAACTTGTTGATTGATCAGATTTATAATCTGTATGCGAAGGCTTTCCTTCTGTTATGGTGCCAAAATAGAATGCCGTTCGCTGAGGTAATGGTAGACTAACCGACGAACTGCTAAGCATGAGAACCACTCTCGCCATTGTTGGCCTTGCTTCTGGATCTTCTTGAACGCACAACAAGCCGATGTGAATGCACCTTGCAACTTCATTGCTTACATAAGAATCTCCTAAGGCTGAATCCATCACTTCTATTGGTGTCCCATTTTTCCATTGTCTCCATACCTGCAAACAACCACCATAAAACACTTCTCAGTACACAATTATTTGAAGTCGATCGGGTGCAAGTGTTGGATCCTCTCCGAGACTTACGTAAGTTAGAAGGTTTTCGGCATGTGCAGAGTGACAGAAACTTGTATTCCTTTTGCCACATACAATTTCCAGTATCAAAATACCGAAACTAAATGTATCAGACTTTTCAGAGAATCGTCCATGCACAGCATATTCTGGAGACATGTAACCACTGCAACATAAGTAAATTTTTTGTCAATATCAAAACTGGAGAATTGCATGAGTAAAAGTAAAATGCAATTGAATGCGAATTAGCTTACTATGTACCGGCGATTCTCTTGGTTTGTTGTAGGCTTTTATTCTCCCCAACAATCTTTGCCATACCAAAATCAGAAATCTTTGGGATCATGTCCTCGTCTAATAGAATGTTACCAGCTTTAAGATCACGGTGTATGATTTTGAGACGTGAATCTGAGTGAAGGTATAAAAGCCCTCGAGCAATCCCTTTAATTATTTTGCATCGTAGGGGCCAAACTAACTGTCTTTGTTTTTCAAGATCTGAAATGAAAGAGCAAAAGAAAAGTAAATGTTGTTTGTCATGATCAATAAAAGCATGCATGTATGTCTGTCTGTGTGAAAGGGCCAAACCAAATATGAAGAGATCAAGGCTTTTGTTGGGCACAAATTCATAGATAAGCATCTTCTCTTTTCTTTCTAGGCAATACCCTAATAGCTTCACAAGATTCCGATGCTGAAGTTTGGCTACCAATGCAACTTCTGTCTGAAACTCATCAGCACCTTGACCCGAGCTTGTTGATAGTCTCTTCACAGCTATTTCTTGTCCATCAGGAAGTATACCCTAATCATGTCAAGCACAATAATTCTTTATGAAACAATCAACCTTGGGACTATCTCTAATCCAAAAAGAGTGGAGATAATTTTATACGATCATACCATTTTCCTCACCTTATATACACTGCCAAATCCACCAGCACCGATCTTGTTAACTTCAGCGAAGTTTTTTGTAGCAGCTTCAATTATACCCAAGTCAAACCTCAGAGATTGCAAAGCCATGGCTTTGAGTCCATCTGCAAATTGTAGAAATTTTGTGTCTTTGGCTTCTAAGCAAATATAATGGTGATTTTTGAGTTGTATGGTCATATTACAGATTTTGGCTTACCATTTCTGGTTTTTCGCGCAGTTAGTTTCTTGGTTGCTTTCCAACCAAGAACACAACATAAGAAACAGGACAAAACCAAGAAGCCAACTGTTGAAACAACAATTTTGATCACTGTCTCTGATGATATCCCCCTTTTACCTGAATAAAGAAGAATGGTTTGAAAATTATTGATAGAACTCGTTATAGTGATACAATAAAACTCCGATTCACACTCACTACATGAAGAAAACCTATTCAATGCTCCCACAGAAGCAGAGGAGATTAAGTAAAGCGAATTTAAAACAAATTTTGAGTAAATGATGCATCGACTACACTACTTTGATATATTACGCGGACCTGGAGGAGGAGGTGGTGGTAGAGGGAGTAGAAGAGGATGTTGAGGCGAGACTGGGGGCTTAGCTAATCCAGTTTGGTTTAGGCTATAGAAAGGGCTTGCATGATATTGTGCAGTACAGCTGGGGTACATAGCAAATCCTGATTGTTTTCCACCTAAACGGAATTGCAAGTCTGCAATAGCGTCCTGGAGGCATCTGTAGCAATCCTCACTGGAAATGTCGGGTGTGCACTGTGCTAGGCTGTAAAGTGTTTGGAACGCATTAAAAGTTGCCTCTTTCGTAGCAAACTTTTTAGTCCTTGATGTAGCGTTTGAAGCCCGAGTTGCAATATCTTTCATCACAGTTGCAACCAGCCAGTTAAAGCGGTTTGGCTCCATGGCATCTTTCCAGTACGATAAACTTACATTAGGTCTTTCAGCCATGGAGGAAAAGATGGACCGGTTCGAGTAACGTAGCATGCACTTGTTATACCAAATAATAGCCCAACTTTGGTTAGGACAAAGCTTAGCTACATTAGCAGCAGCAAGGTTGATGCAGTCACGGCAAGTTTCAGGACGGGCATCCCCACGGCAGAGAAAGAGACCATACACCATGTTAGGCTCCTGTCCCGCGGTGGTGTTGAAGAATCCGTCGTGCTCCGTCGCGTTGGTTGAGAGATAAGAGAAGAGCTGATCAACATTCGCGGCATAGATGCTGTTTCCGGTCAAAGTGGTTGCATTGGAACAGAAGTAGTACCAGCGCGTTGCATCCTCTAAACTGCCGAAGCTAAAGGTTGAAAGACACGCAGCTACAAGGAAGAGTTTGGTGAAGGAATCAACCATCATCATTTTTTTTTAAATTTCTCTATTAATTTTATGACGACAGGAATTTTTATTACAATATTTTAAAAAATAGAGTAAACTATAAAAATGTTCATCTAATTTTAATGTATTTTTATTTTGGTCACTCAAGTTTAAAATTTTTTATTTTAATCATTAATGTTATCGAAATTTAATATTTTGTTCACTCATTCATTAAATCACTAACGAAAGCTTTTTTATTAGGATAATAACAAATTTAGTCCTCAAATGCTTACATATTCTATCAATTTGATACTAATTTTAAAAATTCAACAAATTTAACCATTAACTTTATACATTATGATAATTTAATATTGAATATTTAAAAGATAAAAAATTAAAAACTTTAAAAAATAATATATAAGTTTATTTTTGGGTAAAAATATATAAAATTTTATAAAAATAGATACAAAATTATAAAAAATATTTTTAATTAAATGAATACCCACTTTCAAACATTAAATTTATCTATAAAACTAATAATTTTATAAGTAAAATGATAATTTAATAAATAAAACAATTCAAGGGAAAAATCATAAAGAAGACTTAAACAAATTCAGTTTTTCTCTTTTTTCAATATTAATAACCACCGTGTTCAAGTTGAATAAAAAATTATAGCTTGATGGTGAACACAATTGAGGGGATATACAAGTGAGGATAAAGTCTTAGAGACCCAGTAAGTGAAAAGCCATGTCGATAGCTTTAGACTCGACTCCTAGTTAGATGGCACAACAACGAAAAATGAGAAAATTGAGAAGTTCGAAATTCGAAATTCGAAGTAAGAATTATTGGTTGCGGACAACCATTTATCCAAATTCATTCAAGATGAGTGCGGAACTATAATTTTTTAAAATATTATAAAAATTATTAAAAATTACTAAAAATATTAATTTTAAATATATTAATAACTATTTTCCTTATATATACTATATTTTCTTTTTTTTTTTCTTACTCTTATCTTTCTCTCACCTCTTTACAAGGAAGATTGAATAGCACCCTATTCATTTTGAATTTTGTCATGAACTTTGTTCAATTTTTGAAAAGCTTTCATAATTTTGAATTCTTTAATGGCACCCTCTTTCGCATTTTTATTAATTTTTATAATTTTTTATAAATTATTAATTTTTTTGAAATTTTTATAATTGTCTAGATTTAAATAGATCTAGACAAGCAGTTGTCCAGGTTCATTCTAAAAATATATATATTTATTAATTTTAAAATATTCTTTATAATTTTTATTTTTGCCGTACCATGTCAGTATGCCACATAAATAAAATTAACGGTCAAATCGATTAATTAACGATTTTTGTTAACAGAAAGATCTAATTAATTTTTTAGGGTCTCTAAGAGCTCAATATAATGAATTTTTTTTTTCTAAAGGCTTAATTGCATTTTTATTTTTTACTAAGAAAGTTTTTGACCCTTAAGCCAATAATATTTAATAAATAAATTCCATGTTAGAAAAAAGAAAAAATATGTATTCATTTATTTATAACTTATTTATAATTTTTTAATGTATTTTATCAAAAAATAACTTTTAAATATTTTTTTAAATTTTAAATTTTTAAGAATCAAGATTAAATTGACAAAATTTGTAAAGTTTATGGTTAAATTTTTAAAGTTTATTGATAAAATTTGTAAATATTGGAGAGATAAATTTTTATTATGCCAATGAGAAAATGCTTCCATTAGTGATTTAATAAATGAGTGACTAAATTATTAAATTTTGATAATGTTGGTAATTAAAATATAAAATTATGAACTTAAGTGATTAAAACACAAACACGTTAATAGTTTAGTGACTATTTGATAATTTACCCAAAAAATGTTGCTTAAAATTTCTTTAATATCTCTACTAATTTTAATATCGTAGGCCTCGAACACTTATTTAATACAGTGTCGAGATCCCTTCTTATAAATACTGTACACCATTACTATTATTTTCATTGGAAATCTTCTAAAAAGAACTTTAAAACTCTCCCACCTAGCCAAAATCTCAAAATCTTCTATTTTTTCTATCAAGAAAATGCCTACATTGAGGTTTCAAGAAGAGCACATAGCATACACATGGAAAAATTACTCTCTATTGTTCTTTATTTTGTTATTAATAGATTTTTTAACAATTATTTTTTTTATGTTTTTTATATTTTACTAAATTAAATATTATTTTTATACTTTGAATAGAAAAAGTCGAACTATTGATGCTCGACATAATTTTAAATTCTCCAAGTCGGATTCACATACCAAAAACTACTTAAGGAGTGTTGATTTATTAATGGAATCTACAATAGCAAAACTAAAATGGTGCCATAGTTGGTTGGAAAGATTGAGGCGGAAATACACAAATGCAAATGTAAATGTTATATATAAAAGAAATGAAGTGCGGTTTCTCCGCAAGTGTGAGAGGTCCAGTTGTAATATTTGTGTTACGACGAAATACAAAGTGTTTTGAGGATCAAATTTAATGGATTGTCAAATTAGTAAATGTGATCATCAAGTTAATTTTGAATTAAGCAATTACTAATCTAATCAAGTTAAAAATTATTAATTCAAACCAAATATGAAAAACATCGAGATTAAATCTTAATTATCAATTAAATTATTTAAACTAAACTTCCTTTCTATTGCCTTAGACTATGCAAATGATAAAAACGATGGTCGATTGATTAGTTAATCACTAACTAAGCAAATAAACTTATGTTGATTGAATTGTTTGCCACTCCTAACTAAGGATTTTCTCTCAGTCTCATCCTAATTAGGAATTACCACCAAAGCTCTCCTCTTGGTCTCACATAGTAATGTAGTTTTCCTCTTGGTCTCACTACTTGACACAATTCTACCAAACTATCAAGGATAAACTCTCTTCTCGGTCTCATTTATATAGATTTTCAACTAGAGACGTCAATTCTTGTAACAACTTGATTTACAACGGTGTCAAAAACAGTGGTTCTAGGACCACAAATCTGATGGAGTTAGTAAATATTATTTATTAATATTTACAAGCTTGCTATAGTGTTTTATTGGTTGTTAATTGATAAATTCGGTTAGTGAGTTAGAAATGATGTGCATGGACTAAATCGTAAGAATTAGCTAATAGCTAGTTAAATAAGTTAGTAAGACTTTATTAAGGTTATATTTAACTCAAACAATTTCACTCGATTCGATTCAACTTGACTCGAATTTCATGTCACTCGACTGAATTCGAATAAACTTCAAATCAAGTTAGAATTGTAAAATAAAATTCGAGAACTCAATTAACTCAAAAAAAATTTCACTCGATTCGATCGAACGCTCACTCTTTCTACTTATAAAATCTAAAAACGATAATCTTATTGCAGTAAATTTTACAAGTTTTAAGTCAAGCAAAAAAGTCTAACCACACGCTTTGGTAAGAGAAAGTGTTGAAAAGATGAGTAGTTGTATGAATGTGGATTTTCTACTTGATGATGATATGGGCTTCCAAAGCGCCAAAGTCTGGTGTCAAGCCAGTTGATTTTTCAATTCCGTGTGATGTTTACAAGGATGACTCAGTCTAGTTCAATAGTTTTGGTCATTAATGAAATAGACAATGGGACGGAAGCAGGGGCTTAACCGGGATCTCGACTCTTTTAAAATAAAAAATTTTATATTTAAGTGTTTCAAAATTTTTAAAATTTTAAATTAATAATAATAAAATTACAGTTTAGTTTTTTAAAAATGATAAAATTTGATTTGATCGTTTAAAATTATAAAAATATAGATTATTAAAATGATGAAATTATATTTTTATTATCGTAAAAAATACAATTTAATTTCAACCATTAAAAAAATTTCTGATTTCGCCCCTTGGACCGAAGTTGAATAGTTTACAAGAAGCATCACTATAAAGCTCATAAATTTAAAATTTATAACATTTTATGATTTTTTAATTAATTTTTATAAATTTTATAAGATTTTATGATTTTTAATTAATTTCTAATACTTTTTATAAACTTTAAAATTTTTATAATGTCCTTTTATACTTTTATAATGAATTTAGATAAATGAGTCTATATGTCTGGATTCATTTTGTACTTATTTTAAAATAATTTTAATTTTTTTATTTTTGCAAACTTGACACTATCATATCAGCAATCAGTGATAATGTGGCATTGTCACGTCAACACTTATAGAAGTGCCACGTCACAAACAATATTGAAGTGGCATTTGTTAATGGTTACATCAATGCTACCATTAAATACTAACCATCAACCTTAGTTAAAGGGCTTATTTGATTAATTTTGTTAGTTCAAGGGCTCAATTGGATGCAAAAGATTAGGAGGGGCTTAATTGATTTTTTTTAAAAAAATTCGAGAACTTATTTTACCAATAAACCTTGACAAAAATATCAGTATATGTTGATTTTAGAAAAAAAAAAGAGATTTAGGTTGAATATACCCATAATGTAGATAAAAAAAATAATGATATTTGAAATAATTAATTAATTTTATAAGATTAGAATTTACTAGACTCATAATATAGGTGGAAAAAATAAATAGTTGACATATAAAAATTACATATAAAGAAAAATATATCAAAAAATAGTTATATTTTTAAAAAATAAAATATATTTAACATAATACATATATTTTCATTATAATTACATATTCATTATACTGTTTATATAAATAAAGGAGTTATTAATTAGAAACATGAATTAAAAATAAAACTTGAAAATAACATGTTTATTAATTTAAAAAAAACTTGAAACAGTATGAATTAATAAATTTGCTTAAGAAAGTAATCAAACTTAGGCTAAAAGAATGTAAATACTAACAATTAACCATCTAACCAGAGTTGATGACATGCCAATAGAAAGTGCTTTTCAAAATTATCTAGATTAGAACTTGTTTACAAGATGCAATTTTTTTTCAATATCAAATAACTTGAAGAACTCTTCGGATCTAAAGTTATAGTAAGAGTGAGCAACTCTAACACATGTTCATTAAATATGTTATTCAATTCTTCCAACTAATTATCTATTGTAGCAATATATACACTTGCAGTAAAATGTATATATCCACTCGATAATGATGCTCTACTATAACATCTTCCTTCTATTTACAACTATGGCCCACCATGTATTAAGCATTCATATCTAGAACAATCAACTCTCAAGTTTCACAAAAAAAGATATTACATTGTTCAACAATTCATCCCATCCATTGTCTCTCAACTTTTGAATTAAATAGTTTATTGTTGAGACAAGACTCATTGTATTTAATATATTTGTAACACTCCTTGCTCGACCCAACCGACGGGTTCGAACTACAGGATACTACTGACAAAATCACAGTAAAATCATTATTGCACATCATCAATCATGTAATCAACAATTATACAACATTGTATATAATGAACATTCTTTTCCGAATATTATACAAGCATACAAATGCTTTTATAGTTCACCTGATATCAAATAGGGACCTTTTCTAACATTTTTAAAATTTTAGATAAAGTACACCATAAATAAATCATTCAAATATTCAATCATGACATAAACACCTAGATATTATAATACACAATTAAGTTTGAGCCTTAATTGAGCTTACGAAAGCTGTTTGATAGACCCGAGCATGAGTTTGGATCAAATTGTAAAGTTTTTCAAAATTTTTAGATCATGTATCAATACCCCTTATAAGTACCGATACCAATCCGAGCTTTGATTTTGGAAAAAATCATCTTTAAATCACAAGTATTGATACCTATTATAAGATACCAATACTTATTATAAGTATCGGTACTAATTTGTGAATTTGATTATTTTGTAAAACCGAACCAAAGTCATATGTATCAATACTCTTGTAAAGTATTGGTACCCAGATGTAGGGTATTGATACTTTAGTTTGGTATTGATACCAAATTGACATTTTGTTTAATTGAAAAATCATTTGAAAATGCTAAGTATCCATACCTTTGCCAAGGTATCAATACTTAGTACCAAAATGTTAAAAACATTCATAATAGTTATATGGATGATATCTAAACCATAAATGAAGACCATATCACTTGGCAAATATATTTTGAATATTGGATCGAATTAGATCACCTTATTTAATCCTTTGGGGTGATTTTTAGGTGCTATATACTTGAAATTATAGTCTCCTGCTTCATGTCTCGAGACATGGCACTTAAGTCTTGAGACTAACAAGTTAGTTGGCTTAATTTTGCTCCAAGGGTCCCTAGTCTCGTTACCTATGAGCCAAGTATCGATACTTGCAAGATAGCAACTAAAAAGCTACAGTACAAAGGACAAAGTCTCGAGACTTTTGAGCTAAGTATCAATACTTTTGAGCCAAGTCTCGAGACTTGCTCCATTGCACTAAAAACTTTTGTGTTTATGTCATTTTAAACTCCCGGAGCTCTTTTCGGTTTCAGACATCTCCCAAAACTTGTGAATTGTTTTTGAATGATTTTAAAATGTTTTCAAAGCTTCCAAATATATTAGTCTTGATTTATTGAATTTATTTAATTGAATTAAAGAATGATGTCTTGAGATTATAAGTTGTAAGTGTCTTGCATTTGTCTTAGTAATATCTCATATATGTTCTAATCATCCGGATAGATGAGAGGTGTTACATGTTATTATTGGTTACTTATGAAGTCTATGAGCTTTGATCCATGTCGTTTCTATTGGAGAGTTATTTGGAAGCTCAATACCCTGCCAAAAGTCAAAGTGTTTGCATAGTGCATAGGCCATGAGATCCTTCCAACAGTGGCCAAGATAGCCACTACTCCTACGTCTAATGATGCTAGATGTAGGAAATATCCTTCATGCCTTACGAAATTGTCAGGCATCTCGTGATACTTATATTCTATCTGGGATTGATAATTCTTTATTGTCTGTTGATGGAGTGAGCTGTATTAACTGGCTTGAACATACGATGAGGTTGCTTGATAAAGAGGCATTAACAAGCCTGTTGGCCCTGATTTGGTCCCTATGGAATGTGAGCAATGATGCGGTCTTGAAAAGAAAACAAACTCTAGCACATGTTGCTTTGTGATATGCGCACGAGCTCCAAAGCGAGTTCAACGTCCATAATCTCATTCATAGGCCCTTGATTCCCAAAGTGACACAAGTTGTTCCATGGAGGCCTCCTTAAGGCTTGGCTTTGAAGCTAAACGTAGATGCTGCTTTTTCTGAGGCGTGAGTCCGTGTGGGGCTTGGTGCAGTATTGTGAGATGGAGATGGGTTGGTCCATAAAGGTTTTAGGGGACATCTTGGAGGGGTTTTCGACCCAACATGGGCGGAGGCCCATGCCATAACTGTTGGGTTATGTTATGCACAAGCTATGAGCTTTAGACATGTAATTTTGGAGAGTAGCTGTATTTTGCTAGTCTCTAAACTTAATTCAGCTATAGTATGGACTTACCTTTATTAGGCCATGTGTTAAATGAGGCTCAAATGATAGTGAAATTATAATTTCATACAATCTTTTTTCGAGTTGATATTTATTTTCGATTACCCGATAAAATAAGATTTTTTTGTTCTTTTTAAGTATATTTGTTCAAGTTGAATGGGATTGCATTTGTCGGCTTTTAATTAAAAAAAAAAATAGGTGAGCTTAAAAATGAATCAAACAAGTTGCAGCCCAATAAAATCTCAATCTAGATATTATTTTCTTCTTTTTCCAACATTATATGGACATTAATCAAAACCAAAGCTCATCTTTTGTTCACATTCAATCCATCAATTCATTCCAAAATAAGGTCTAATTTCATCCACATGTTTCTTTATTTAATCCATTTCCTGAATATTATCAACTCTTTTTTCAAGCATCCACAGTCTCCTCTGTTTCAGCAGCAGCTAGAACAAACTCAGGCTGTACACTTTTAGCTTCGCTGAAGGTCCCATCTATAGCGTTGGGCTGCCCCAATGCCTTCAAGGCTAAGTGTGCTGCTTTCTGCCCTGATATCATCATTGCTCCAAATGTTGGACCCTGAAAAAATCAAACCCACAATTTCATCATTATAACACATCAATAACTCAAATCACAATTAAAAAGTAAAAAGGGAGTATTAATAGTTACCATTCTTGGGGCACCATCAATCTCTGCAACTTCCATTCCTGTTACAATCATGCCAGGCACAACTTCCCTTGTAAGCCTAACGATTGCATCCTCTGCCGTGTTCATATCCAGTGCCTTCATTCCAGGGACGCTGTCAATCATCCCAATGCTCTTCAATCTCTTGACCCCAGTGGCTCCGAAAGGTCCATCATGTCCACACGAACTGACCACAACCTTAGACTCCATCACGTTCGGGTCCATGCAGGATTGTGTGTCGTGGTTCATTGACACCAAAGCCCAGTTCGTTACCACACCGGCAACCCTGTTTTCTTTGACTATCAGATCCTCAGCAGCCACAGCATTGAACAACTTCACGTTAGGCCTTGCCAAAAGCTTGCTCATGATTGTTGATGTGAACAAAGCTGCATGCTTGATGACAACGTAGTCTTCTTGTTCGTCATATTGGATGCCGAGCTCGTCGAGGAACCTGTGAGCTGGTTTGCGAACAACCATGGCTGAAAATAGTTGGCCGCCAAGCCATGCACCTCCACCAGGGCTAACAGATTGTTCGATTATGGCAACACGGATGTTGGGGTTTTTGCTAATCTCGTAAGCACAAGAGAGGCCAGCGGCACCGGCGCCGACGATGATAACATCAGTGTCAGCATAGGTAATCATGTCCATCATGTAACGGCGTGTCATTTCACGAGAAACATAGGATTCTTTGATGGGTTGGAATTTAAAGGATTGTAAGTCATAAGGAGGGGTTAAGGACATGGAAATGGAGGAGTTGTGTGAGGAGGACTTGATGGGAGTGAAGCGAGAAGGAACTGGAGTTCCGTTGAAGGATGACTTGTTGCGGTCTAGGAAAGATGGTTTGGGGCTTGAAGACAGTGAGGTGAGAGCTGTTGCCATGGCTGCCATTGATCTTTCGGCTAAGTTTGTGTGGTAGATGAAAGGGACCTGGTGGAGAGTGATGAATCCAAACTTGGGTATTTAAGCTTTTTTCTAAAATGGAGAGAGGTGAAAATATCTGAATGTTGTATCAAAGCTTGATGAAAATATCTGGTATAAAAATATCTGAAAAGTGGAATGATTGAATTTGAATGGTGCATAATTAATGGCTTGGTTTTTGCTATCTACTTGGGATATTAGTAGTACAATAGTATCTTTGGCTACTGCAAGGACAGCCTTTGTTAGTTGGAATTTGGAAATAATTGTCATTCAAGGTCACAAACTTATTATGACATACAAAATATCTTAAAGAAGATACCACCAGTATGTACTAAATTCATGTGAAATGAAGTTATCATCACATGTAGAAACCTTTAGGTAAAGAAAAGATTGAATCTCTGGAGTTTCGGGGTCAATCATCTAGGTGCAACACTTGAAATCGATAAACCATTGGTGGAGCAACTTCTAGTGAATGTTTGATGGTGCTCAGTAAATCTTCCCATGGAGAAGGCAGGTTGTTGTGGTTGGCTTAGTGTCACAGTTTCACCTTTTAACATTACCACAACAGATGACATGGTAGGCCTGTCAAATGCATCTTCTTGGACACACAACAATCCGATATGGATGAATCTTAGAAATTCGTCTGGCAATCCATCGGTTAGTAATGGATCCATCAATTCCAGAACATTCCCTTCATTCCATAGATGCCATGCCTGCATCATGATTCAATGTCATTAACAGTGTCTAGTAAATTGAAGAGCAAGTAACTCAAGCTGTGGATTAAAAAGTTACATATGCAACAAGGGTTTGGGCATGTTTCGTTTGATGGAACCCTGCATTCCTTCTGCCTGTAATTATCTCAAGCAAGAGTACTCCAAAGCTGAAAACATCGGACTTGATCGAATACAATCCCTCCATGGCGTACTCCGGAGCCATATATCCACTGATGCAAAAATGAACTAGATTTCAGTATGCTTGAGAAATAATTATTTAGCAGATCACACTATGTGCTTTGAACAATAATTAAATTTGGAGGAAATGAACTGAAATTAGAAGAGTGGCGCCTTACTATGTTCCGACTATACGTGCTGTATTAGCTTCACTGTCCGCTCCAGCAAAGATTCTTGCCATTCCAAAATCTGAGATTTTCGGGTTCATGTCAAAATCGAGCAACACGTTACTAGCCTTCAGGTCCCTATGTATGATCCTATGTCGTGAGTCCTCGTGTAGATAAAGAATTCCCCTTGCAATTCCATTAATAATGTTTAAACGTTTGCTCCAATTGAGTTGTGCACGTTTCTTTGGATCTAATGCAAAACACAAGTATCAAGCAAACACTTCCAGTAATTTCCAGTTACTTAAATTCAAGGTAAACAAAAATAAAGAGCTCAAAACAAATGTAGAGTTCAAAAACAATACCAAAGAGGACAACATCAAGGCTGCTGTTAGGCATAAATTCATAAACAAGCAACTGTTCTTGCTGATCCACACAGAAACCCAGAAGCCTGACAAGGTTTTTATGTTGAAGTTTCAATATCAGTAGGACTTCATTTGTGAACTCCAAGGCACCTTGCTCAGAGAAGCTTGAAAGCCGTTTGACAGCCACTTGCATTCCATCAGGAAGTACACCCTAATTAGAAAAACCCCATTTTCTTTCAATATATAGCAGAATTGTTGATTTGAGTATCTCAATTATCTGATAGAAATTTGTATTACCTTGTAAACAGGTCCAAAACCACCTTCTCCCAGCATGTTTGAATCAGAGAAGTTATTAGTAGCTGAGTGTATGGTTGCCAAATCAATATAAGAATCATTTGCTTTTAACTCATCTAAGCCTTCAAAACCCTGGAAATCTGGGTTCTCAGAGTCCCCACTATTGTGTAGTTGAACATGATTTCTCAGGATTTCGTCCTTCCCTGGGACATCAAAACAAAAAGGTTCAAATTTAGCCTCTAAAAGGCACATGATGATCTGTAAGAATACTTCTTAATCTTATTGTTATAGTTACCTTTTCGAGTTTCTTTCTTCATTGCACCACAGTATACAAAGGAAGCCATTAACACTAACACCAAAAATGCTGATCCAATTGTAAGAACTATAATCACCCATATTTTCCTTCCACTTCCACCACTTCCTGTTGTGGGTTGATTTTTTGGGGAAGCAGAGGTTTCATTGGCACCTTCATAAAAGGCATATAACTCATACCTAAGATAGCAACTGCGACTGAGTAACCTTGCTCCACGGGAACCATAGCACTGGGATGCAACATCTTTTATGGCAGCTTCAAGGCATTTGTTACATTCATCAGGGGATAAGTCTAAGGTACACTGCACCAGAGCATACAAAGTGTCATCTATCGTATACGGTTCATCACCAGTAGCATACTTATTTGCCGAAGAGTTAAAGGCTGCCTGTTGGGTAAGATTTCGCAGCTTGTTCTCCACAATAGCTTGGAACTTTACTGGTTCTGAGATATTAATTACGTTATCTTTGCCGATGTTGTCTTTGACATTCAATTGACCGAGGAAGTTAACATTTGAGTAACGCAATTGACAAACTTCCTCCCATACGACTGCTTCTGTTTTGTTGGGACAAAGATTCATTATAGCCTGTGTTGCCCCTGAGATGCAGCCATGGCAGTCGTCGTATGAAACATAGTCGAGGCACATGAACTGACCGTAAACTTTATCGGTTTCGTTTCCATAAGAGATGTTGAAGTATCTGGAGACTGAAGCGTTTGAGGCCAGTGAACCGAGGAGATTTTGCAGACTAGTTTGAAACGAAGTATTCAATGAATTAATATTGGTATTGTTTGAACAAACTGAATAGGGAGGATCAGCAAGAGCAAGATCATTAAGACCGAACAGAAAATAGCAAAGCACAAGCAGATGAAGGGTTTGTCTGCAATTAGTTGAATGTTCCATATCTTGTCTTAATGGCTCTACTGCAGCTTTGAGACTCAACAAGCAAACCTTAAATATTACTATGAGTTAGAAATGCTGACAGGGAGCTATTACTAAGCAGTTTCAGGGAAGAACTTTGAAGCGAAAATAATCTATTCCACTATATAATTTCTTAATCAGAGATTACTGGTAAACTAAGTTGAAACTTGAAATCCAATGTATTGACAAAGATGGAAAATAATTAAAAATTATATATAGGAGTGATATTATGACTGTGACATTTTGATGCAAAAGTCAACTAAAGCCAATGAATATAGGTAGAAGTTTTTGGCAAAAGGGTGGTAAAGTTGATATTCAATTGGTGGGTTTTCAGACTTTTGAACCTTTCTGCATTTTAAGCTGAATCAATCAGCGTTTAACGGATATCAACAACCGTTACATCTCAAGCCGTATCTTGTCTGAAGTCTCAATAATGGGCGTCGAAACCACTAAATATAAATATCCTTATGATAAAATAATACAAAACAGTATAGTATAAGGCAGTAGAGCCGATTCCATAAGGACTGCTTATTGTAATCTACTTTCGTGTCTTCCTTTTGATCGTCGTATTGATAGTCATGCCCACGACTTGAAACTATCTTGTTGGAAAATAATAAATAAATCAGGGGGTGATCGAAAATATTTAGAAAATAAGTGAAACAACATAAATAATAGTTTTAAAAATACACAAAATAAAATAAGAAAGTAAATATAAGTTTGTATCAAAATTAAATAGTCTTAGCCTTAGCCTCGATGTTCTCCTGTTTTCGACTCGATCCTTGAAATGGTGTTTTCTCCTTCGAACAGTAAGTTGATTATAGCAGCTACGAACGTCCTAGCCACTAATTCTTTCTTTCGTAGTTGGTTCCGGTACGACCTATCAAACCAACCCTTACCAATTGTCTAACCTCAATACACGTGTTCGTGATTCAAGACCTCGATAGTCTTGAGCTCTAAAAAACCCAACTCGGATTAATGGCCTCAATCGCGCAGGTCGTTTAAACCCGATCACTATCTTCATTGACGAAAATCCCGCTAGTATTACCCTGCCAGGACTCGCCAATTTGTTTGCGGGAATCCGAATTCAGCACGGCCGATTTGTCTTCCCAACTGTGCACCAAAACGACTTCAACCCAATGCGCACTTTTGAATTAAAATCGAGTTAACTCTAAGGGATGAATTTGTCAATCCCGATATTCTAGACAGACGACAAATAATGCTACGAATGATTTTTTCAGTGCAGATACGTATCTCACATTTCTTGATCGAAGATTATATCGAGCTAAAGCCAAGATGGAAGTTTAGTGGTGCATGATTTTAATCATGCTTGATGGATGATGATGGTGGATTGATTGTATTTATGAAAAATGGAAATGGAAAAGGATTGAGAAAGCAATTAAACAAATTTATAAATTAATGAAAATTAGAATGGAAATGGCAGACTATTCTGAGGCAAAGATAAGAAAAAATGGAGAATTTCTTAATTACTTCACAAAATCTAAAGTATGTTTTCAATTGAACCCAAAAAACCCTATTTATATATAATTGGGTTATTAAAAATAACTTGATCACTCCTAAATTAATATTTCCATTTACTTAAAATAAATAAATTTTAGTCAAACTAAAATGAAGAAAATAACAAAATTCAAAAATAGCTATTGACAAATTCAACTAAGAATCTCTTTGCATTTAAGTCATAATATTTTCTCAAATCTCAATGTAGCCCATTTCTTCACATATTTTTTCAATTAAGTCTATTTTTTTTGCTTGTCTTTAAGTTGAAACATCAATTTATGTACCTGATAAAAAAAATGTAAGAAATTAAAAGTACTTTCCTCAAAATTAATCTAAAATACACAAATAAAATTACACAAATTATTTATTATCACTCAATTTCATGTCGACAGCTACCCCTTGTTGTCAACTTGTCTGTAAACAATCTATGTCTTGAATGCATAGATTGTGAGACTGAAATGAATGTGGACTGTGGAGACTTGAAGATCAAGGCCAAAACTTTAATTGATAATGGAAGAAGAATCTAATATTTTATAATATGTCACATTTGGTTTGAAGTTAAAAGTAATGAAAATCAGAGGGAAACTTCCATTGTAGTGAAGCTGGAAGGAAATTCAGATGAGTCAAGAGTAATCAATTACTCCCTTTTCATTCTGTTTTACTTAAATGTCATTCATAACGACTGACTTAATTCATAGTTGGTGAAATTATACAAGTGTCATTTGGTCAAAAACTTTGTCTTTGATTTCTTGCAAAAACGTATCCTTCCAAGGCTATTTAATTAAATAAACTAATAAATACAAGCACTAGCAGTTGCTTTTAGTTTTACCCAAACTAAAGAATGATGTATTCATAAAGTCAAATCCTAGGTGATGGGTCACGTTCCTTGCAATGCTATCAAAGTCCACAATAAATAGATTAATTAAACTATGAATTTGATAAAAAAAATTTATATTGGGGTTTAATTTATTTTTTTTTATAAATAAGAGACAGTATTATATTGCCTTAGATCAGTTTATTTTTATATAATGAACGTTAATATAATGAACGTTAAATTTATCTTCTATAATTTTTTAACATGGAATATAGAAACATCAATAATATGTAAATTAACTTCACTAGAGGAATATGTTCCGGCTAACCAATCAGCAACCATGTTTCATTTCTGGTTCATAAATTGGAATTTGATAGATTTTATTTTTTTAACAAGAGTCATCGACGGTGTACTTTTCAAGCAACACTTAATCATTTTCATTGTCATCATACAATCAGTTTTCAATAATCAACTTATTGTATCCTCTAATCTAAGCTATTTTAAATTTATTTAGAATCATTCATAACTCTAAATTCACAATCGAGTCCCTTCCAACAAACCTTCGAAAGGGTCTAATTTTTTTTTATATAAATTAAACTCTAAATTTGGTCATTGCTCTTATACTGAGGCTTGAATTAAGCACCAATTTCAATATTGAAGCTTAAATTTTTTTGTTGTTCAAGTTAACCCTTGAACTTGACAATTATTTCCATTTTAGATCTTAAGCTTTAGGATTTCAAGGATTAACTTAGACCAAAAAAGCTCAAGTCTAAAAAAATTACCAAATTCGAAATCTCAAAATGAGATTTAACCCTAAAATTTATGTTTTGATACATTAATCTAAATTTGTGCCAAAACATGGTTTAAGGCCCATCATCTCATTCATGCTTTTGCCCAAACCTTAAACCCAACGGAAAAGAAACTTTACCATTTTCATCTCTTTCTCCAGCTCTTTCGTTGACCGTCACAGTAACTGAAACGATCCCATTGTCGTTATGGCGGTTACTCTGAAAAGATTATCCTCAGTTCCTCCTTTCATTTTCAGGAACTTTCCTCTTTCTACTCCTTCACGTTTTGGCTTTCTCTATAATTTCTCTGTATCCTCAACTAACCAAACCGCTTTCCCAAATAGCACCGGTCAGTTTCTATAGCATCTCAGCTGTTTGCTAAAATGTCTCAATGGATATGTATTGCTCAAATACTTACCGGTTAACTTTGCTCTTTCTTCATATTCTTCTTTCTGTCAAGACAGAAACCGGAGCTGACGTTGATGATGGCCAGGAGTTTTTAAAATGGAAAAATGGGGGTGGCCATTTTCATAAGTCAGCTTGTATTGATCCAACTGTGGTTATCGAGATTGGTGCGATAGTTCATCCGAAATCCATGTTGGGTGCAAATGTCCATGTTGGTTCAGGGACTGCTATTGGCCCTTGTGTTAAAATCGGTCAGTTTACAAAGATTGGGTAAATCTTTCAATATGACATCCCATGTTGTGAACTTCGATGTTTTGCTTTAGTTTTGTGTTTATGACCTCTTTGTTTCCTGATTGATTTATTAAAATTTATTCAGGTATAATGCTGCACTTGGTAACTGCACTGTAGGTGATTCATGTGTAATCCATAATGGAGTTTGCATCGGTCAAGATGGTAAGGCCAGCTTCTTCTGAGCTTGAAAGTTATAAAAGACATCGGATTTATACGTTTGGTAGTTAATCCACTATCAAAATGTTTACATATATCTCCTATACTTCCTTACCTGTGCTATTGGACTATTGAAGTGTAATTTTGCACTGAAGTTGAATTTATTTATCTAATTTTATTCATTGCAGGATTTGGATTTTTTGTCGATGAGGATGGCAACATGGTGAAGAAGCCTCAAGTTGGTGTTTACTGGATTCTAAGAATTACAACATTCACAACTAGAAAAATATCTTAACATGATCATATTTTCTTAAAGGCCTGAATAATTGGCCGTAACTTGAAACATATATATACAATCTATTAACTGTTAGAATAGTAGAAATTGTCTCTTATGCTACATAGGAACTTCTTTAAAACTTGCTTGTGTTTCAAGCACTATGAGGCGTACCTTAGGAATCGTTTTATGATTAACATTTCTATTATCATTGAATTTATTCTTGTTGATTGAGAAAAGAAAAAGGGTAAAGAATTGCTGCTTGGGTATTTCAGATTTGTTGAACAAGTAAACTCATTTATTATTTTTTTCTGTGTTGTTTTTCGTCAGATGTTAAATGTTAGGATAGGCAACCACGTGGATATTGGAGCTAATACATGCATTGATCGGGGCAGGCTAGTTATCTATTAACTCTGAATGTTTTCCACTTCTAACTAGTGTCTACATTCCTGAGCAGACCAATGTTGAATGAAAGTATATCACCTATTTGGTTGTGCAGTTGGAGAGACACAGTAATAGGAGATCATACAAAGATAGATAACTTAGTTCAGGTGGTGTTTTCTGTCTGACCTTGTTGATAGCCATACTCTATGGTAATGCCCTTACCCAAATGCTGGCCATGCAGATTGGACATAATGTAGTTATTGGGAAAAGTTGCATGCTTTGTGGACAGGTCGGCATAGCTGGTTCAGTGATGTATGTTATTAGTATCCTTTAGTTCTTTTCTCCAGTTTTCCCTTCTAGTTTCTTATGTATCTGAGTGTGCTTAAGTCTGTGAACTTGATAAAATTTTCAAATTTTCTGGGAGTTGTGATCATATTTGGTTTCTCTCCTGCCACAGAATAGGAGACTATGTAGTCCTAGGGGGAAGAGTAGCAGTGCGTGATCATGTCTCTATCATATCAAAGGTATTTGCTTCATATTGAGAAGAAAAAGTTAATTCTTGCTTTGAGTTGTTGAGGGTCCTTTAAAATTTTATATAGTGACACAATTAAGAGATCAGTATGACAATCAATTTGCATGTTTAGAAATTTAACATCATATTAGCAAATGCCTTGTTAGAAAAAGGACCTATTGCTAAACTTTTCAGATTGTATACTTGCTCAAAGCTGTCTTGCTTACTGTATGTTTTTCCTTTGTCATTGATTTGATTATATCCCTTTGTAATAGCAAAGGGAGTTAAAGATTTAAATTCTTCCATGAAGGGTATGTTTCTAAATGAAGTTAGTCATGCAGGTGCGACTAGCTGCTAATAGCTGTGTCACTAAGGACATCAGAGAGCCTGGGGACTATGGTGGCTTCCCTGCTGTAAGCATACATTTACATTCTCAATAACTTTGATCTTCTATCAATGTAGAACTATCGATTAAAAACTCATCAGCCAAATTCTTTTTCTTGCAAAGCTGACACAAAAAGCGGCCTAAACATATTTGAGTTACTGCTTTTCAGGTTCCTATTCATGTTTGGCGAAGACAAATTGCTATTCAGTTCTGGAGTTCAAAAAATGGGAAATCCTAAGGTTTATTAAAAGCTTATGTCAGAATTACATATGATACTTGTCTTTCTAGGAGTACTTACTACCTTTACTTTTTTTAAATTAATTTGGAGGGAGGGGATAGCATGCTAACTTTCATTCTGTCAATTTATTATACTTTTGGCTTAAACGATAAGTAGATGAGTCCTATTTTATGGACTCTTTTGTTGGCAAGACTTGGTGAAGCAATTAGCTGGAACTTACCCTAAATGGATTATTAGTTACATAAGGGTTCTTCTTTACAAATTCCTATGATTTAGTTGTTGAAGTATATATGAGCTGCAAATAGGTTAGGAAGATTAGTTTGAAATCCCTTAAATTGAGGGATTTGATTAGGATATTTTGTTTGATTATGATTTAGTTTCCTATTTTCCCCTCAGTAATCCCCTATATGATATCATGCATTGCGAAGGTAGATAAAAGAATTTCAGAACCATTTTCTTCTTTAATATGGTATCAAAGCTTTAGGGATTATTTTGGAATTTATTGTTCTTTTTTGCGCAACCTTCATTGTTGCCATTACAATACTATGTTAGCCTTCATCGCTGCTACTTCTGCGTAATTTTTTCCCTTTTCCTTATCAACCTACTTCAACCTTCATCGTTGTCATTGCTGTGTAATTTTTCCCTTTTTCTCTCTCCATTTTCCATTCCTTCACCGCATTAACTATTGGTACAAAACTGAAATCTGAAGAATTCAATTCGCCCATGAGCAGTCTAAACCTGAGGAAACCTTAATAATAAGGAGGTTCAATAATGAGGAAATTGAGGGTCTCTTGAGAAACCTTTTAGAACATCTTGTTCTTTATCCTTTTCAAGTAAATTTTCATTTACTTTTTGCATGAATGCCTCAGAAAGACTTTATGGTAACTATTGGATGATAGACTTCGGAACCACATACCTATCATTCTGCCATTTTTTTTTTTTTGTTACTCGAGCATGGGGCATAGGTAGGCCCAAAGAATAAAACACATGTATAAATTTAAAAAAATAAATAGAAATAGAATACTAAAAGGCAATACAACTCATGGGGGAAAAACAAATAAATGTAAAGGCATTAATTCTTTTTGCCTTGAAATAACAAAATGAAATAGAAAATTAAAATTCTCTTTCAAATACACGAAAGACATTCCATCTTCTTTAGTTTCTTCAGTGAAACTTGACGCCGACAGCGACAATTGGAGCCGACGATGGCGAGCTTCAAGGCAACAACCGGAGAGGAGCAACATAGTAGTCATTTTGGGAGGAGAAGCAAGGTAGAAGATGTGATGAGGCAAATGAAAAAGGATCAAAATTAGGAGTAGGACTACGAGAGGGCTTTGTTATTATTTTTATTTCTCTTTTTGGGCTGGATACTTTTTCTTGTTTAGCCCATATTGAATAATCGGTTCAACCGATTAGCAGTTTGCAGTTTTTGTCGGTTCTTAGTTCAAACAGGTTTTTAACACTCTCTGAATTAGTGTACCCATCAGTTTTTGTCCAACCAACTGGTCTAATCCAATTTCAATATAATTGACCATCACAATTATTTTTTCTAGTACAATAATGATTCGAATTTAGACTATTCCTGAAAAAGGTGAATACCTGACTAATAGATCACATTTTAGAGTGATCACCATAATACTAAACATAAAATTAATTTCACACTTTAATAAATAAAATTTAAAAATAAAATTTAATTAACCTTCATAAAACTGAAATTGATATAATTTTGAACTAAATAGTATATAAAACGGCTGAAAATAACCCCCAAATAATTGAAATAAAAAAAATTTGTGTTGTTCATGATCATTTAGCTCTCTTCGAGCTATTAAAACTCACAATTCATTTGATATTTTATCGGTGTAGAAATTGGATTTAAAAATTATATGTATTGTTAAAACTTACAAATTTGTTTAGTCAAAATTTGTTATAAAAAATCGTAGTTTATAAAATCAAAATATATAAAAAAAATCATTACAAACTACTTAAACTTTTTGAGTTAATAATTTCGATTAACCTATTTTAGGGTCTCATAACTCTTCGCACAAAACTCATATGATCAAGATAATTATATCAAATTAAAGCCTGCACTTCGTACTATGAAAAAAATCTAAATTTTAAAACAAAACAATGTTTAATGATTGATATCTAGTGTGTCAAAATTTACTACTTGAAGCTGTCAAAACCCACATATCATAAACTTCAAAAATTATTTGTTCTTAAATTACTCAACCAAAATGGATGCCACACTTTTACCAACAATATCATTGGAATCTGATCGGAAAGACACTAAAATTTGACAAACTATCAAACTAATCTAAATAAATATACGAATTTTATGAAAAATAGATTGAAACACAAAGATTTCAAAAGAATCTAAACCAAAACTCACCTTAATGGCTAAATTCTAGCATTGATTTGCCCTTCCTTTACCTTTCTTCATTTTCTCTAAAGTTAGTTTTTCTGAAATTGCGAAAACCACAATCTAAAAAAATATATATATAATGGGCAAATAAACCACATAATTAATTGGACATTTAAAACAATACCCATTTGAAAATTGTTACGGATCTATCTTTTTATAAGTTTGATTTCAAATATTTTGATCCATCTCGGTAATAAAAAAAGGTTGGGTCAAGGTATAAGTATTATAAAAAATTTTATACTAAAAGTTTATTGTATTTTGTTTTTTTACTCAAAAAATAAATAAATTGATTTTATACGTTAGATTAAAGAATAAATTAATTTTTTTAAAATTTTCATCTATTTTTACTGTTTAAAATTGATCCATGTATATAAGATGCACGTGACACATCATATGTAACTGTTTAATTATTTTATCAACCATGTCAATGTTTAATAGTAGAAATAGATGAATTGGGAAAATTAGAATTGGATTCAAAATTAGAGCAAAAACAAATACAAAGGAAGATAAAGATTGGCGCTTTCTCAAGGGCTGACTTAAAAGCCGGCTATGACTCGTCAGTTGAATCAATTGGAGCAGGAATTAATTTATCTTCTTGTTCATATTTGTTTTAGTTTTCCTTCTTCACCAACACCCTTCGTTTTCAGGCGTTCCCAAAACTCTAACTTGAAACCCTAACACACAAACTTTAGTGTCATTTTCAGGTCGAAAGAAGAAGAAGAAGAAGATGAAGAAGAATAAGAAGAGACAAAATTGAGGATTAAGATTTGGGATTTTTGGTTTGAAAATAAAAATTGATTTTTGATTGGAAACTATAAAAGAAGAAACGAAACTGTAGAAGAGAAAAGAAAAAAAAATATTTTTTTAAGTTTTTTTAGATTATGACATCATCATGATGTCATTTATGTCATGTGTCACAATTTTATTCTATCACATATCCTACACTTAACGGCGTTAGATTTAGGTACCGATTTAGTTGGCGGAAAAAAAAATTTAATACTAATATAGGACAAAAAAAATCATAAATATCAATCTAAAAGAGATGGACAAATTTGGATATCAATTTATATTTAATCTTATTTAATAAAGATAAATTCATAAATAATCATTACATTCAGAAGAAAATATTTAATGAATTAAAAGTGATAATGTAATTTTTTAAGATTTTAATCAATATTTTTTAACGTATATGTACAATAATAATCTTTTTAATAATCATATTCTAAAAGTTTACATCCTACTAAAATTATAGCATAAGAAAATTCCAAACGCTACGGTTGAATTATGTATCAGCCATTGATGATGACAAGGTAATTGGAACTCTGTGTGGAGTGTTGTGTTGCCGTCTTAATCATTGGTTCTATGATGTGTGTTTTTAGTAGAGGATTCTATTGGTGGAATTGGGAGTAGCTTATCTGGATTTTCCACTTCAGGACATGCTTTTTTATTTTCAGCAAGTGACTAATATTGTTATGGCAGACGTGACCAGTGAAACAAGTAGCTGGAATTTAGCTTAAATGGAATGTTAATTAAATAAATATTTATCTTTAAGTAATTCCTACAAATTGTGATAGATGATAATGACTACCAATCATTTTTTCTAGAAGGTGGATGATTTTCTTCTCCGTTTTTAATTTATTTTTATTTTAAGAGTATTTTAAAATAGTAAATTATTTTACGAGTCGATTTGGATTTGTATAATCAACTCATTTTGTCTTAATTTTTAATTTTTTTTTACTCCCCATTATTTAATAACCCTTTAGTTTTAGAAGTTGTTATCTACTCTTGTAACATTTTTTTTAGTCTTACCTATACATATAGTTTTGCTTTTGCAAATGATTTTAAAGATAGTTTTATCGTCTATCCTCTCTAGTTTGGTGCATGTTCAGTTCTTTTGTTATTTTTTCCCACCGCTTTGGAGCATTTAATTCTGATTTTCCTATTGTATTAAGTGTTTTTTGTCGCTCCAAATATATCGTGCTTGAGTTATGAAAGAACCAATTATCAACATGTCATAATGTTCTATTAATACTGAGGCTGAAAATTTTGTTATGTTAATAGAGTTTGTCCTTCATCGCCTACAACAAATGTGTCTATTTTTTTCCGAATCGTATGGTTCCATTCATGCAATGAATTAATGAATTTCCTTTTAAAAAATCTTTACAAATTAGTCTTCTTTTTGTCATTTTCAAGCGAAAACATGGTAAATCTCCATTTAAGAGAGGATTTTTTTTAATATCAACAATGAAATATTTTTAAATCTACAAAAGCGAAGCACTTTAACGAGGTATAAGATTTCAACTAGGTGTTTATGGGGTCGGATTCGAGTCGGACTTATGTATGCTATTAATACATTTTATGTTTGTTGAAGTTTGTCTTGATCCAAAATATGAATCCAAAAGTTTACCCAAGCCTACCTATTATTATAAATGATTAACTCAAGCTCATCTTAAACTGCATGTGTTATTTTCTAAAAAATAATTTTTTGATTTAATATTCTAAATGATTTTTTATTAAAATTTTAAATTAAATAGCTTAATATATTTTTTATTTTTTATTAAAAACTTTAATTTTCAAATTTTGGGACTTAATTAATGATTCAATTTTATCATACTCAGGTATCTTATTTTTATTATTTTTTTTGGTGATAAAAGAGGCGATTTATAGCTTAGAAGCATAAGAATTACATAGCGTTAATGCTTAACGCATCTTGTCGTAACAACTCTTGAAGAGCTGCATCCGAAACATCAATTACTCTAAGATCAACATCCGCAAAGACATAAGTTCGAGCTAATCGATCAGCCACCATATTACCCTCTCTATTGTCGTACTGAAATTTAACCAACTCAAACCTTTAAGATATATCCACAATGCTGCAAACAATAGTAGAAGAATATTATTTTTTATTATTATTTTGCTTTAAAAAAATTTCAAATATATATGATTTCAAATTTATTTGCTCTAACATGGAATTAGTTATATTGTAACAATATATTAATTGACATGTTTAATTATTTTAATTTAACTAAAAAAATTTCACTCGATTCGAATTTCATTTCACTCGACTCGATTGAAAAAAATTTAAATTAAATTAGGATGATAAAATAAGACTCATGAACTCGATTAACTCAAAAAGTTTTTACTCGATTCGATCCAACAATGAATTTTATTATGAAAAGGTGTAATATCAATGAATTGATTCTTCTTACGAAATAAGTCGCATGGAAATTAACCCCCACATTGCAGCATGGTTTAATTGTGCAACATACGGTGACCCTATCCTTATATAGGGAATCCAACATCTAATGGAATTTTGGCATATTCTAGTGTTCAGTGTAGAAAATAAGTTCTAATATTATCAATGATCAATTATTGACTTATTTTAAATGCGATGCGGTTGTTGTAAGACTTTAGATGAGTTTTAAAAAAAAACTATTTGATACATTAATAAACGGATTGAAAGTCTGATATATTATAAAACATAAAAAAAGAATAATTACGATATTTGTTATATTTTTAATTCATTTGTAAAATCTAAAAAATTTCATGTATTCATTCTTTTCCTGTTTGCAAGGAAAGCTAGCTGTAGAAAATTCCAAACATTTCTTTTGGAATAAACAAAGAGGAATCTTGTATATTACATTTAAGGTTGGGTGACAGAAAAAAAAAATAATATTGTTCTGCGTGTGATGATGACATTCAAAACACCTAAATTCATCAACCTATGAAAACTTTGTGTATTGGGAAACTCATGAATACACATTATAAAGAAGAAGAGACATACATGAAGAAAACCGAGGTAAGGTAGTGATAGGCCGAAGTTTTGAATCATTTTGATGCATGCCGAAGTTTAACTTTCTTCTTGCTATTGGATATCTTGCCATCTTTACCAATGGGTATGTTTCCTTCCCTGTGTAACCCATGGTGCCTACTCTTTATTAGCCATGTTTTATATCTGACCTTAGTTGATAAATCCACTCTTAGTTCAGCTGTTCCATTCAGTATTGCCCTACGAAGAGCTGCCCAAAAGGGGTTGTCAACATCGAAATGGTTGAGAAATTGATGACTTCGATTCCTGTCTTCAGTAAATGAAGGGATAGTATTGTTCCCCACTATATTCTCCTCGTGATAAAAGATTAGCAAGATATCATCGTAGGAAATACCTGAGTCTTTGTTCGGATTCTTGATATCAAGTTGGTATTGAATGATCCCATGATCAGATGTATTGCTATCATTTACCGCAGGGACCGAAAAATCCGTGATCGTAAAATCGGGGCTTCCCGGACGCAATGCTAGCCATAGACAAAGAACAAGGATGCCTAACAGGCCAAGAATTTGAGCAATCCAAAGGTAGAAGTTTCTGGTCTCACACATTTTATTGTTGGAGAATGAAAAAACAACAACACAGGTTTGGCAATGGAATTTGGTTATGTGTAGGGAATAGTGGGTTGAGTGAGAATAAAGTTAAGGAGGAACATTAGGGAGATACCAATTGTATTCTTTTCTTTTTGAGTTACTTTGCTTTATGTTACATGTAAGCTTCAAAGACTAATTGTTACACAAGGGTTTACCTTGAAGCTTTTCTTTTTTAAGAATGATCAATAATATGGATTTGTGGAAACTATTTTATTTAGAGGTGTTGCAAGTAGTAAAATGATAGAATTGGGCTAATTTATTTATTGCTAACCCGAAATTGAAAAGTCCGATTTCGTCATATTTCAATATCTCTAAATGAAGTTGCCGACCAAATGGTAAAATATGCACCTAATGGTGACTCAGGATTACTCTACTTTGAAGTGGCCCCAAGTTCGATATTGTAATAATGTAATGTTGTTATGTCTACTAAAAAAAAATATTAATTACCCTTTAAAAAAATTTCAATAATTTCACAATTGAGTTAATTTCGAGTTGACTTATGACACTAACTTAATTAGCGAACAGTTTTACTTTTATCCCATCTGAATTTAGCTTGAAATGTTAAAAAAAAAAATTCCATCAATCTAATCATAAGGCATAATTAATAATGTTACAATGAAATTTAATCAAATCAAATAAGAATATGGTTGTACAACAATGGAACTACACTTTCCCTTTAAATAAATCAAAATAAAAAGAAAACAAGAAAGACATAAATATATATGTATGTATGCAAGAATCAAATGAAATAAACTGGACATTTTTTGTTCTTCCAAGCTGGCAAGATCGATCCATCTTGACCAACTGCAACATCACAATTTACGTGCATCTTATGGTGTTGACTACCCCATGCAGAAACCTTAAATCGGATCACTGCCATTATATCTAAACGAAAAACCACCGTCCCTTGTTGCCTATTATCCATAAACTCCTTCCAGCGTCGGCTGTTTACCGTCGTCAATGTGGCCACATTGAATGTATGGTACACAATTGTAGTTGTCTTTGGTTCCTGGTAAAACGGGTCCATCAAAGGAGATGACCCCAAGTTATGATCTTTGTAAAAAACTGAACCCACCATGGAGTTGTAATAGATTCCAATGTGTTGGTTGGGGTTCCTGGCTGTGACATTTAATGTTATTTGAGCATTCTCAAACTCTGAGGGTTGACTCAAACCAGGAATAGTAAAGTCTACAAGATAAAACCTTGGACGATGAGGGCGTAAACTAAGCCATAAAATGAAGAAAACAATGCCAACAACTAAAATAAGAAACAAAAATATGGCACATAGTATTTTGGTCACCCTAGTTGTGCAGCTATCACGAACCCGTTGCGCGTAGTATGGAATGGTGTGCTGTCGTTTGATGTGTTGGGATGACTGCTTGTTGGAACCGCACATTTTTATATTTTTGGAAGATTTCGCAGGTAGATGTTGGGAAATGTTTGTGTTTGGATGATGGGTGTTTATGTAGTGGATTCCAAAGATGACGGGGAAGACAAGGGAAGGTTAAAGAATTTGGAGTCTTTTTACATGGCCCAAGGAAGGAATAAATTGACCAATAGGCTTGCCATCCTATGATTCAATGTTCATAAATGATTTATTTTTGGGTAAACAAGAAAAATATCGCCATCTTGATTTTTCATATGAATTATGGATTAACAAATTGATTTTCCATTCCATTATTGAAAGCTTAACAAATTTGATTAGTGGTGTTTTAGGTTTTTTTATTTTTTTTTAAATACAATAATAGGGTAAAGTCCGAACAATAAATATGATTAGAGCGACTCAAACTCAGGTCACACCACCCTGACCATCTGGCCATCACATAGGGCTCAAGGGAGGGTTTTTTTTTTTTTTTTTGAAGTGGTATTTGTTAGGGGCGAATTTAAGGGGGCTGGCAGGGGTCCTGACCCCCTGAAATGAAAAAAATTATCATTTAGGCCTTTAAACTTTTTTAAAATTTTAAATTAATAAAAGTAAAGTTGTACTTTGGTTCCCCTAAAATAATATGATTTAATCCTTTAAAATTGTATTTTTACTATTGTAAAAATTATAATTTAATTTTGATCTCCCTAAACAAATTTTCTAGCTTCGCCCGTGGTATTTGTAATTTTTTTTTCAATCTATACTATTAATTAAACTCTTGATTGAATAGGTGTTACAAGTCAACCGAACATTCAGTTAAAGAAATTATGAAAATATTTTTTCATTTTTAAAATAAGTAATATTACTCAAAGATATTTTAGTTTATATTTTATTAAAAAAACTAATAAATATATGCGTATGATGGTATTTGAACTCATGCTAATTAAATTAGTAAAATTTTAAGTTTATCACTCAACCAATAACTTATTTTAATTTATTATGTATTTTAATTTTATAATGCATAATTTATTATCTTCATCAATTGTGTATCGATATTTATACCATTTTTTAACCCTTGATTGAGTTGGTGTTACGGAAATATCAACTCAGTTGAAAAATAACTAATTTACTCATTTTATTAAATGATTACCATTATTATTTTAATGGTGTTTTTATTTTTTTTTCATACTTTTATACAATCTTTAAATAAAATAATTAAAATTGACATATCCAAAGATCAAACACATGTTCAATGGATTTATGAACAAATTTTTTACAACTACATCAATAATTATTATTGAGTATTTTTTTAAAAAAATACATAAAATATTTTCTCTCACCCACATCGTGTATATAGGTTATGTCAAATTTTTTATCAATTTTTAATTTTGTAAATATGTTTACATATGTCAGCATATTGTCCACATGGCATGTCATGTGCTATCTTCCATCAGACCAGCCAATAACGGTTTCTATTTACAGGACCTAGTTTTTTTTTTTGTTACTAAGGACTTAATGGAGTGAAAATAGTTAAGATAAAATTTTATAATAATTGAGACAAATATCAAAATTATACATGAACTTTTTGTGTGTTACAATGTTATACATTAACTTTAATTTTGTGCGACTTTATCCATGAAATTTTGATTTGATTTGATTTTCAATAATCACTAACAACATTATCGAATTAGCATAAGTTTACGTTGGATATTATATACGCAAACAATTATATTAATCTAATATGAAAATAAATATATATATTTATTTATTTAAATGTGTACAATGTAATCAAAATCAACATATTATATATACATAACAGTAATATAAGTTTTATATGTATAATTACACAAATAAAAATTCATGTAACAAATTACACATCGAAACAAAATTCATGCATTAATTTGATATTTATCCTATAACAATTTCAATATTTCAAACTGACTTATTCTGAACCTAGAAAAATTCCAAATTGCATTCGGTCCTAACTCTTTACTTTAACATATCTATGACTTCATGGCTTATGTTTTGGGTTTGATCACTTAAGGATGATAATTGCAAGAAAGAGGGGGGACCGAAACTCAAAGAGTAAACGTTTTGAAGAAACATAAAAAAGCTTTTGTCCAACAAAAACGTAATCATCCTTTGTCTGGATATCACAGTATGAAAGGTGTGGCCATTCGTCATCAACTTGAAGTGTAAATGGATTATTAATGGCTGGTCCATGGCCTTGATTCAGACTTGAGCCAACCAAACAGCAAACATGCTGCTTTCATTACATGTGACAAAAGCCCCAAGCTACGCCTTTACTCTAAGTTTAAGCCTTTAATTGTTTAACAAAGTGTACCTTAAAATTGCAGCAATTAGCCCCCCACCCATTAACTCCTTTCATTCTTAAACTACTTGCTGCTGGGTAAAGTTTTACCTCTGCGCAGCTCAGCTACTTATTTTGTACCCTTATTATTGCAGCCTTCCCCTATAAAACATGTCCCTTTCTCTACCTTTGAAATTGAAACCCTAATAGCTCCATGTTGAGAAAATAAAATTGAAAGAACTTTATCGAGGTCCAACTGATTTGATTCGAATTTAATTGGATTCAATATGACTACTGAATATCGGAGGGTATAAACGAAACAAAAATAAATAAAAAAATTCATGGTTGAATCTCGATATCAAGTGGCATAAAATTACTATTTGTTTTGAGACCTTGTTGATAGAACAATAAAATATAAATTGTGTATAATATAATAAAGTGAAATGTTCGTTCATAGAATCACGATTAGTATATAGCATTAGAATTTAGAACCATTAATGTTTCTGCTGTTATTAAGACACATTATTAAATGCGGATAATGTTGGATGCTTTAATTATTTATTGGATAAACTAATCAATTTTTAAGACAAAACTATATGTTGAAGGCTGTAAGTATAGACATAAATTATTGGAAAGAGCGAAATACATGAGCTTGCAGCAGCCTTCTCCAAGGCCAGAAAACATTGCCTCCACGTAATTGTCATGGTATTCCATCCACAATTATCTGCCATGCTGTTCTACTTTATTATTAATCAACTATATCATTATCATATATTTACAAATATATTGGTGTAAAATTAATATAATTTCTCTACCAAAAAAAAATTAATATAATTTTATATTTATAATTGATATTTAATTAATTCAACTGATAAATTTATCAATATATTTGTACGTGTCATATATATAAAATTTCAAATTAATCTAATTTTCTTTTTCATATAAATCTAAAATATTGTCTATTATCATATGTTATATATATTATAAAGTTTAAGACCCAAAGTTGATGTGCACAACTCATCTTATTAACACATGCATGACCTAAATTATTGACACATGCTAATTTTATTTTAAATTATCCTAATTAGTTAACAAAACTTTTCTTTTATGAAATTAACTTTCCTCAGAGAAAAAAATTTGCCTTTGTTAATGTCTGAAACTTTGCCTTTGCCGACGATCGACTTTGTGGCAGGAGCCAATAGTTACGGTTTCAATTTAGGGATCGGAAGGGGTACTAAGAAGGTACGAACCCGCACGGACCTACATATTGATTTTCATGACCCAACCGTGGACAGTAACAGCCAAAAAATTGTTTTTGATATTCCCAAACCATCGTATAAATCGACACTTATGGGGGCTGATTTGGAGCATCAATAGAACGATTTGGAAGAGGAAGATTTCTCCCTCTTGGAAGGCGATGCAACCATAGATTTAATTGAGCGTGTCCCATACCTTACATTCTCGAACCGAGTTCAGGAGTATATCAAATGGAGAATGGCTAGAACGGTCGTTGCCAAGCTATTGGGAGGACGAATTGGTCACTTGTGTTTGAAATATTACGTTTTACACTTACATTAACGTGTTGTAACATTTTAGTCACTGAACCGTTAATTGCCATTAACGGTGTAATGACAAGCTGTCGTGGCACATTAAATCATCATTTCAAACAAAAAAATTAGGTTAAATTATACAATTGGTCCCCATATTTTTTCTTTTTGAGCAATTTAATTTTTTTTCTTTTAAGCAATTTAATTTTTTCTTTTATGTTCTTTTAACTTTCCTTTTCTTTCTTTATTTTCCATTCTATTCTGCTTCTCCTTTTGTTTTTTCTCCCTTCTCCATCTATTTTAGCATAGTTTTTTTATGTTTTTCATTTGTTAAATTTTTTTTTTATGTTTATGAAAAACAAAGGCGAAAGTTGGAATCAAAATAAAACTTACTTTACATATTCTTACTCCACAATTACAAACCCTCATCGTTCATCATCACTTTAACGAACCAATTTGGATCTCTATGACCTAGTTCACAAGCTCCCCTCACTCGAAGACCTCGCCAGTCATGACTTATGGCAGTCCACCCTTAACAAAGCTTCTCGAGCTTGTTCTCATAACCTCCTAACCAACCCCCACGATCACCTTATCTATCTTACCTACAACATCTTGCCCTCTTGAAACAACGTTGTTATTCACGAAGTCTTCAAACGAGCTCTGTACTCTCAATGACTAAAACGACCACCATACAAAACTAACCCTCAACTTTACCTAAACTAGTTTGGCTCCATGCTCCCTATCTCTCTTCGATTCATCCATGCTCGACTTCCAATCAAGCTTGTTTGAGAATTTTCAAGAATGTTTAGATCAATTTTATTGTTTGCTTAATTTTATTCGTTGGAAATAAAAGAAAAAGAAAAGAATAATCTACACGATTCTGTAAAAGTTTGGAAATAGAAAAAATTTGTTTTAACAAATTTGTAAAAGTATAGGGACTAGTTTTAACAAATGAAAAATATAGAAAAACTACATTAAAAGAAATGGAGAAAGGAGGAAAACAGAGGGAGAAGAGGAAGAGAATGGAAAATAAAGGAAAATTCAAAGAACATAAAAGAAAAAATTAAATTGCTCAAAAAGAAAAAGATATAGGGACTAATTGTATAATTTAACCTAAAATTTTTATTTGAAATCAGGGGTGAGGTCTAGGGGTTGGCAAGGTCCCTGCCCCCCTTAAAATGGAAAATTTTCTATTTAGGCCTTCAAATTTTTTTAAAATTTTAAATTAATAAAGGTAAAATTGCACTTTGGCTCCTTAAAAATGATAAAATTTTAATTTAATCCTTTAAGAATTGCACTTTTACTATCATAAAAATTATAATTTAACTTCGGCCTCCCTAAAAAAATTTTCTAGCTTCGCCCCTATTTGAAATGATTATTTAGCATGTCATGTCAACTTACCGTTACACCGTTAACGACAATTAACGCTCAATGACAAAATGTTACAACATGATAACGTAAGTAACTAAAACGTAACATTTCAAACATAAATGACTAAAATGCAATTTAAGATCAACAAAAGTGACTATTTTGAAAATTTACCCTAAAATTTATTACAGGGGCGGAAATCTTTCGTGATGATGAAATCATGCAATGCTACAAAAGTGGGAACTAGTTGTAACATAAACAACAATGACAACGACGATTTCCATGCCCCTTCAAAACGTCATTGTATTCGAATGTAAATTTTAATAAAAATTAAATAGATTATGGATATTATATTTAACACTACAAATAATAGGGTTTCTTACACCCACATATTCATTCTCTCCGGCACCCATTTTAAAAACGCAAGCCCACCCACTACTGTTAACAGTAGTAGCGAAATCATGGAGGTTGGTAGGATTTCGATCTCATAAAATGAAAATTTTTTCATTTAATCATCTTTATAATTTATAAAATTTTAAATTAGTGATGGTAAAATTACATTTTAATCTTCTAAAAATGATAAAAAAGTAATTTAGTCATTTAAAAATTATAAAGATATAGATTATTAAAATGATAAAATTGTATTTTTACAAATAGTAAAAATATATAATTTAATTTCAACCATCCAAAAAAAAATTTAAACTTCGCCCCTAATTAAGAGAACGACCGTCCACATCGAAAGTTTTGACCACGGTGATGGAGTTTGGGAGAAGAAGGATGAAAAGTTAAAAAGGAAAGAAAACTTTGAAAAGGTTAATTAATTTATTAATCAAAAGTTTTTTTACTTTTATTTTTTTAATTAATAAAAATTAAAATAAATATTTTTAATACACATGGCATAGTATGATTGGTTGAAATTAAAAATTTAATCGTGTTAGGAAAGTACCTAAAAAAAACTATCAAATCATCTTATTATTTTCAAATTTAAATACCAAATAAATGTAAATTATCAAGTTTGAGTAACTCTCTCTCTCTCTGTTTATATACACCAAAAAACCAACCCATTGAACAATGATATCATCACATTTTTTTATTATAGAATAAACTCTATCTATTTCATGTTACAATACTAATTCTAAATTGTTTTTTATTTTTATGAATTTATGAATTTACGTTTAATTTTTATAATTATTTTAATATCATATGTCCAAACATGTTATCTTATAAGAGTATAATAAAAGATTAAAAAAATAAATATTTTAAAAAGAGATACGTGATAAATTTTTAAAATTAATTGTGGAATAAAAAAATACAATGTCAATGTAATAAATACTATCCTATTTTATTTATTAAAAAAATATGAGTATTTTGTATACTAATAATATATTTTTTATTCCACAAGTAACCTTAAAAAATTGATATATGTTCTTTTAATATTTTATTATACCATATAGGACATTTATCAATCTCCAATCTTACTTACAGAATCCTAACGATAGTGTACAAATTGATCGATTATGAAAAAAATATTTTTAATTCATTCTTATTATTTTAAGATTATTTTCAATACATAATGTTTTGATTTAAAAAAATTATTTTATTACAAAACAAAAATTGATTTGGATACAATAATTAATTTATATGCCCAATATTTTATGATTTTTTTAAAAAATGTAAATTTCTAAATAACGGAAAATCAATAGTAGATATAAATGTCAGCATATATGATATATGCAGTGGCAGCACCAGAAAAATATTGGGGGTCGAAATTTAATTATATATTTATATTTTTATAATAGTAAAAATATAATTTCATTATTTTAATAGTTTATATTTTTATAATTTTTAAAGAATTGAATCAGATTTTTATCATTTTTAAGGGAATTAAAATACAATTTTACCATTATTAATTTAAAATTTTATAAATTTTAAAAGATCTAAAAAAATAATTTCTATTAATTATCTCTTCCGTAAAAGTCAAAAGCTAAATTCATAACTTCTAATTACTAAATAGATAATCACTGGCAAAAAAATTACTAAAAAGAATGATTTATAGCCATAAAAATTAAAAGCCTAAAACAATAATATCTCATATATTCATAAATAACTATTTCTTATTATACTTAAATAAATTAATTTTTTAATTAATAATTAAATTAACCTTAACAACAATAAATGGTAAATAATTATATTTTAATATTTTAACCAAACTAAAAAAAGGATAAACTATCAAAATAGTCACTTTCGTTTAACTCAATTACATTTTAGTCACTTATGTTTGAAATGTTACATTTTGGTCACTTACGTTAGCATGTTGTAACATTTAGTCACTGAGCCATTAGTTATCGTTAAAGGTGTAACGGTAAGCTGATATGACACGTTAAATCGCCATTTCAAACAAAAATTTTAGGTTAAATTATACAATTGGTCCTCATATTTTTTTTATTTTGAGCAATTTAATTTCTTTTCTTTTCTTTTTCATTCTCTTCTGCTTCTCCCTCTATTTTCCTCCCTTCTCCATCTATTTTAACATAGTTTTTCTATGTTTTCTATTTGTTAAAACTAAAGGGAAGAAGAAAAAGAAATAAAGAAATAAAAAAGAAAAAAATTAAATTGTTCAAAAAAATAAAAAAGTATAGGGATTAGTTTTAACAAATGAAAAACATAGAAAATTTATGTTAAAAGAGATGGAGAAGGGAGGGAAATAAAGGGAGAAGTAGAAGAAAATGGAAAATAAAGAAAAAAAAAAGAAAGTTAAAAGAACATAAAAGACAAAATTAAATTGCTAAAAACTAAAAAATATGGGGACCGATTGTATAATTTAACCTAAAATTTTTGTTTGACATAATGATTTAACGTGTCACGTCAGCTTACCGTTATACTGTTAATGGCAATTAACAGCTCGGTAACTAAAATGTTACAACACGTTAACGTGACTAAAATGTAACATTTCAAACATAAATGACTAAAATGTAATTTAAGGTAAACGAAAGTGACTATTTTGAAATTTACCCAAAAATAAAAGTGTGAAAAATCTTAATGGGTACTAAACATGAACGAAAAAGTAATGGATTAGAACCAAACCTAAAACACTTTTTGGTGCTTAAACTTACCAATTACTCTCATGCTGGGTCAAACCTTTTTTTTTAATTTAATCCCAAATTTTTGCAATTATTTTCACCTTGGGATTGTCAATTACTCTTGTTCACTTGAATAAAAAAAACTCAAACTCTAACATAAGAACAATTATCATATTTCAGCATTAATTTGGATAAAAAAAAATCAGATTCCAATATAAAAACAATTACAAAATTCATGAACTAAATTGAAAAAAAAATTCAGACTATATGATTTAATCAGAAACAAAATGTCAGGAATTGCATATTTAACTATTTACTAAACTTAAATATTTGTAGTATCTGAAATTCCTTTTGTTGAAACTTTCTTTATAAATGTCATGATATTGCTATTTCAACTACCAAAAAAATATTTTCCTAAAAAATACTTCCAGTTTTCATTGCAAAATTTAGCTTTTTTTATATATAAAAAGGGAAACAAAGTCTTTAATTTAAATTCTTTGTCTTGTTTTTTCCTTCTAAAATAATAAAAATTGTATTATTTTATTTAAATAAATTGCAGTACTTTTATTAATAAAATAATGATATAAGAGCTTTATTTTTCAGTAGTATTTCAACCTTGTCTTTTTCTCTTTTCTCATATAAAAAAAAATGAAAACAACAAATACCTCTTGCCAACTTCAAGGAACTATCCAACGTTGTTATAAAGTCTGTTCATTTCACCAATCCATTTAACAAAGAAAAGTCTTTCTCTTTCTTTTTAATGGTGTTTTGTTTCAGTAAGTGTTGTTTGTATTTCACCAGATTTCTTTGATTTTTAGATTAGATTTTTCGTCTTTGAAGTTTCTTCTTTTACTTCTAAAGGAGACTGTGTATCTCTGTTTCTTCCTTTTGCGTCTTCCTTTTTTGCTTTTTTTTTTTACTGATCTTTCCCTCACTTTCCCGAGAAAATGATGGACATGACCGAAAACCCAAAGTTGGTAAGTACAATATCTTTAGGGTTTTGTTTTTTAAAAATTTCATTTTCCTTGTAATCAACTGTTTGATTGAGTTCTTTCATCATCTAATTTCTATCCTTTAGTTTTTATCATAATTTCAAGTTAAGTGCTGTGCTGTTCTGTTTTTTTTTTTTTTGTATTCCTCTGACTGTGTTTGGTCGGATTCCTTGTAGGATTTAGCATCTTGCCGCGAGGATCTTGTGTCAGAAGAGAAGATATCCACTCAAAAGATATCGGTTTTGGATCATACTAATGGATTTCAATACACAACTGATCAATCCGATAGCTTTGTCATTAACATGGAAAGTTTCTCTCATGGAGGATTCAATAAAGAAGTCAATCCAAATTCAAGAATCACAGTAAGTCTTCTTCTTCTTCTTTTATGAGCCTGCTGTATTTTTTGAATCACACGTGTTTCTAGCTTTTTAAAAAAACGAGTTTCATTCATGTTAAAAAAAAAGTCATCTTTTTTAATTTTTTGTTTGATTTTTTTTTTTTAAAAATTTGCAGAGAAGCCTTTCACGAAAAGGGTCTCAACGAGGCGACAAGAAGACTATTGTTCCCAATCATACCAATTCTAATGATATGGATTCTTTAGTTTCCACCTCTTCACCCAGAGGTACAAGCACTCTCAATTCACCAATTGCTGGGTTTTTTTTTTTTTTTTTTGAACTCTTAAGAAATTTCCTTGAAAAAGATGGGAACAGTTTAGTCATCACCAACCTGGACCAACTTCACCTCCGGGGTTTAGTAGCCAGTAATAGCTCCACAATTGTACAGTTAAATATATATATTATTAGGTTTATCAGTTACTTTAATTCTAAGATTCTTGGTCCTTCACCATGTGCTGGCATTACATGCCTTGCTTGAATTTAACTTGTTAACAACGGGGCACCTATGGAAAAGCCTTTGTCATTGAACTGAGGAGAGTTCAATGCATGAACCTGGGTACTGCCCTTTTTGTTGGTGGCTCTTTTCTTTTGGATGCAATCTTATGCATGTATGTCTGTTAGTTCATATTACTTTGACTTTGTAAGATTGATCTTGGAATTATTGAAACTGCTACTGCTCTGGTAGGGTCTTGCATGCCAGAAAAGCCGAGGACGGTGGTTGCCGGGTCCACTGATCCTGCCATCAACCAACAAGTTCATCATCAGATCACCATTACAACCGGCAATATCGCTGCTGCAACTGAAAGCAGATTTAGTTTGAGGAGGAATAGTTTCAGGCGGTATCCTCCACCATGGTTGCTTGATCCCAAGAGGATTCTCATGTTGTTTGCCACATTGTAAGCTTCCAAGCTATTATGGTATTTTCACCTGCAAATTACATAAACACTTTCAACAAATTGATTTGATATATTGAAGTGAAATGTTCTTCGACAGGTCAAGCATGGGTACGATTTTGCTGATATATTTCACCTTGTCGATAAGCAAAATGAATGGAGATGAGAATGGTTTAGATTAGTAGCTGGAAAAGATAACTCACCAACATATTGCTGATTAAAATATGTTGCAGTATAACACACACATGGGAGTTCAATGCTTGACAAACAGAAATGGATGCAAGTGGTTGATGATAGGCCATCTTTTAAAATTAAAAAAAAAGGCCTTCTTTTTATGAGAAGTATCCAGGTAGTGAGGAACAAAAAGAAAGTTAGAAAAAGAAGACAAAGTGGGCCATGGGATGACAAAAGCTAATCAATCTTCCATTAACAGAGTTTCTTTAAAGAAATTTTGGAGATGAAGACAAGGCTTTACTCCACTAAGACAAAGAGATGGAATCTTTCCTTTTAAATTTACATAAATATGTATGTAAGGAAGAGATGAAACAAAACATGGTATCGTACTTTTTTGTGCTTTCTTGTTTATCTTCAAATAAGACAAGTTGACTTGTAGGATCAGAACAGTTACCTTTGCTACCCTTCTTTTAATTTTCCTTCGCCCATACCTTCTTTTTTTTTTTTTTTTCTGACAGTCCAACTTCAAGTGCTTGTTCTTTATGGCTTTCATGTGATTGAGCAGAGGGAAGATGATGATAGCTATGACCCTGAGATTTACAGGCACTAAAGTATATACATAAATGTATATTTGCATATCAGCATGCGCACTCCTAGTTTCTTACCTTTCTTGGACCAAAGTTTGGGCTTTGGGGAATAAAGAAGGGCTACCTATTGGGAGGGGGGGATTCTTTTCCAAAGGCACGTAGGCTTGCTCCCACAACTTTCAAGTAGGCCGAGCACTCTCACTGATGGTTCAGTTGAAGTGGGAAAGATTGAATCATTCCTCATACTGATACGGTAATGCCTGGGTTCCGTTATGGTTCAAGTAATCATTGTGCTTTTGTGAAACCATGTTAGTGAAAATGAGCAAAAAAGCAAATGCATCATGCTGCAGGCAGCAAATAAAGCAGAATAATAGGCAATATGTATGTACACTATGACCATGAGAGCATGCAAAGACCTAAAATTTTCACTATTGAGAAAAGCTGCTTCAGACATGTTGAATTGTTTCAGTTCCATAAAGCCACACCTGATCCCAGAATACAGTCTTTCCTTGGATAAAAATGATGAACTGCTTCCAAATGTCTTAGGCATAATTGTCATAGTCCACCCATGACGTGCGGAGGTGGCAGTGAACGTGAGGAGTCCTAAGTCGCATGTTTGCTTGGCTAAAGTAAAACAATGCCACAAATACACGAGTCCATTTTTACAGAGCCACAAAGATACACGTCGATTCTAAAATCAACGATTACAGCTATCGAGAGCCTCTCAGCATATTAATCCTTTTCCACTGGTCTTTTAAGCTGAGCAAATGTCTGAAAGATGCAGCTACCCTAGGCCACAACCTCCCTTTTACCTAATGCTCTTCACTGCATGAAAAACGAACATCTTTTATTCTATTCCTCAAAACAGAAGCAGTCCATTTCAACTGTATGAATCATGCGAAACCATAAAGAAATTTAATGTATTATGATACAGAACCCAACAAAATCACTAATTCAACTATAGGACTAAAACAAACTTCATAATAGCATTCAGCAAACTGATTCAGAACATTGTAGTCATTGACAAATGGAAAACCTCTTAAGGTAAGGAATTCAAGAGCACGTAGAAAATACGGATTCATGCTTCTTGGATAAAACCATATACAAGTTTTATATATCCCCCAGTGGGGAGAAATGCGGATACAAATAAACCAAAATAATAAATGAATGATTAGACCTTGCACTCATTCTGGTACTAATTTCCTCGACAAAATCAATGTTTCAGGTTTGGGAGGTAATGAAGTAGCCCCTTTGGAATATATTTTCAATAATATAAACCACTTGTCACAAATAATGGCTGCCACTTTATTAAGAATCTTTATATGTTCAATTGGCAGAAAGAAAAGTTTGTCGTAGGACAAACTACATAAGTAAACTACATAGCTGTATTGCATCATTATACAATAGTAGTTAGTATAGTTCATAACCAGTGCAGCACTGGCATTGTAAGTGTAAATTGTAGCTAATTTCATCAAACCCCCCCCCCCTCTCCCGCAGAAATTCACAGACTGACTGAAGTAATTCTCAGTAGTTACAAGGCAGCAAAGTCCTATTACTCCAGCATACCTGGAGAAAAAAGTAATTTTCCATCTCATTACTTCATTAGTAACGTTTTGATATGCGTGGCATTGAGCACTTTTGCTTACGGTCATGGTAGAGCCTCAATATAACAGCAGCAGTTTCTTCAATTGCTTTACCAGTAACTTCTGCAAGGACAAGGACCAGTAGGTGAGCCCAGGTTCATCAGATGAATATGTCAAACATCTTTAACTGTTTAATATCAAAATTTACCATATTTTTAATCCTCTTAAGTATAATAATAATCTCTAAGTATCTCCATGTCAAGGAATCGAAACAGTTGGGAGAGTTAAACAAAAATAAGTAAATTAATTATGTTTACCGATGACTGGCCAGATAGGATTTTGAGCAAAAACCTTACGAGCAAACTCCAATTCCTCTTTCACATAATCCATCTCCGAATAGTTACTCCTTGCATTGTCACCGAAACCCAGACTCTTAGCCCTTGCTTTCCTAATAGTTTGCAAGACCAAGGGATTAATAGTCAAACCAAAAACCTTCTCAGGGTCTACTTCGAAAAGTCCCTTTGGCAAAGCCACTCCCTTCACAATAGGCACATTTGCTACTTTATATCCTTTCTGCGCTAGATAAATTGATAATGGTGTCTTCCCAGTACGAGAAACACCAGTGAGAACAATGTCAGCCCTGCTTAAGTTTTGAGGTAGAGCCCCATCATCCTGCTTGATTGTAAATTCAACAGCTTCAATCCGCCGAAAGTATTCATCTGAAAGAGGGATGTTTCTTCCAGCTGCTCCACGGGGAAGACCAGAAGGTGAGACACCTAAATGAGCAGCAATAGCCTCTGTAATTGGACCCAATATATCCGTCGATGGTATACCCCACAATTTGCAAGCTTGCTTAGCGGACTCTGCCATGGAAGGATCAGCTAAAGTATATACAAGCAATGCACCTTCCTTGGCTGCCTGCTTTATAATCTCCATCAATCTCTCAACATCATCAATCTGAACATTGCAGATCATCATTGTCATTCAACAAATCTAAATGACACTGATTTCCCAGTTTTTAAAACACTACAAGTTCAAGTTTCATCACTAACTACAACAAATACATAAACTTGAATAACAACTAAACTTGGATTAATTAGTAACTGAAATAAGTTCTGAAATATGAAACAAACATACCCCAGAGAAGAGATGGGTATTTACAGGACACCCACGGTCCACCAAACAATGCTCGAACTGCCCCAACGCTGCGCTAACGGAATGCTCCACCGTCCATCCAGTTCCATCAGATACCATATAAATTGGCTTCCCCGAGTCTGTTACCTCCACCTCACGATCGCTGTCATATGCCGTTGAAGTGGGTTCCAAAGACAAGGTCTCACTGGTTCGTCGAGCTGAGGGGTTCACCTCAAGCGCCCCAGTCCCGTGGCTCGGTCGTTCAAGCTTGTGGCCCGACCTTAAGGCTCGTGCACGGTACCATCTGTTAAACTGTGGGCTACCCTTTAGTTTCCGAATTTTGGGCTGGGGTTGTGGATCGGAAATATCAGGATTGGCGGCCGTGGCCCGGAGGTTGAAGGCGGAGCAAGGACAGGCGAGCATTTTTAGTTTTGCTTCATTTGCTTTTCTTCTAATCTAATTTGATTTACTTGTCTGAAAATTATGAGGTGGAAGGATCTTGGGCCAAAAGATAGTAGCAAAATCCAAACAAAAGGTTAATGAAATATGAACCCACCAACTAAGTTGGACTGAATTGGATATTAAAAATCTAAGATATTTATTCTCATTTGAAAAAAAATCAATTTGACTTTCATCTTTAATCATATTACAAGGATTCATGGATCTCACTTTATTGAGAAATGGTGCGAGGGATTTGAATTCTTGGATATTGTTATATAATGATACCAAGTTCGACCCATAATATGATTTAGGATCTGATTCGAAATCTAATCCTCTTTGAGAGGGACAGGATTAGAAAATATCGAATATTTATTATCTTCTAAGAACTCTTTAATTAGGGGAAGACTATCATTCTCCTCAACTTAACCTCCATCGATATTAAGTATCAACATATATTAATGACAATTCAATAGGAAGTTGAACTCATTGTTTGGGGCATAAAATTTTCAGCGAATGAAATTGTTGGTCAAGTATGTGGGCTTTGAATGAGTTAATGGGAGGATTGAGAGAATATTGCAATTTGCATGTAGTTTAAACAAAATAAAATGGAAAATTTTACCCAAAAAAATGAAAAAAAAAAAAAAAAGCCTCCAAAGATCACCCAGTAGCGTTAAAGGCCGCATAATGCCCTTTTTATGGTGACATTCATGTGAGAAGTTGCCGTGTTGGTTTATGCATGCCCCACCAAAAAGATAATACGAAAGAGAACAAGTATGTCTGAGCCCGGGTTCGAACCGGGGACCTCTAGTGTGTGAGACTAGCGTGATAACCGACTACACCACCCAGACACATTGATGGCTCTTCAACAATTTAATTTGTTTTTAAGTTTTTCTTTCTAATATCATCCATGTTTAATGTTAATTAGTTTCAAACTATAAGTTTCATTATTAATAGTATGTTATTTAAAAAAAAATTATGTTCTAAATTTGTGATTTTTACATGCATACATGTCTGATACGATTTCTATTATTAATAATTTATTTGATTAAATCGGTGTCAAAAATTAATTTAATACCGAATTAAAATTAATGACAACATCATAATAAATTTTTAAAAACACATTTGCGTTATAAATTTGTGATTTCCACACATATATGCATGCGATAAAATTTCTAATTCTATACTATTGAATCATTGATTTGATTAGATACAATTAGTATTTATAAACAAATTTTAATTTAATTATAAAAGATATAATTTTTTTGAAAACTATATTTATTCTCTTTTGATTTCTGTTATATAAATTAAGAATAATAAATAAATTTATATATAATTGATAATATTAGATTACCTATAACACCCCAAAACTCTATCCAATCGTCGGATTCAAGTATCGAAATGTCACATTCGTCATCGTATCTAGGGGTGAGCAAAACTCGATTCGAATCGAAAATTCGAAAAAATATTTGAATTTCGAATTATTCGAATCGAGTTTAATTTTTGAATTCAAATAATTCGAATAAACCGAATAAAATTGTATTATTTTAATTTTAAATTTATATTACTTAAACTCAATACGCAGACCCAATTTACTATACTCATTTTCCCTCAAAACTCAAACCATTTATCTTACCCAATTTTTTCCCTTAATATTTAAAACCCATCAACAAACTAAACTCAAATATTTTTAAACCCAATTATAATTTTTTTCCTAAATAACACTCATAAATAACACCTTTTCGTGTCTAAATTTATTATTCCTTTTTGTTTATTATTACTATGATTAAGTGTACTTATTTAGTTTTTATTTGGAAAAAAAATTAAAGATATTAACTTTGTAAACCCAAAATCTATTTTTTCTTCCTAAAAAAACCCTAAATTAAAACCTTCAAAAAAAACTTAAGCTATTCTACAATAGTTTTGTGTTATTACTGTTCATTTATTTGACTTTTGTTGTGTTGTTTTTATTTTTTTGTTTGGAATGATGTTGCCGTGTAAAATTTTACTGTATTTTAAACTTTTGCTTATGTTTTTTTATAATCTTATTGTGTTATTATTGTTTACATGAATTTTTACTTATTTTTTTATTATAATCTTGTTGTGTTATCATTGTTTACTTGAATTTTTTCACTTATTTATTTCAATTTTTCGTTGTATAATCATGTTTAAAAATTTTAAATAAAAATATTTTTTAAAAATTATATAAAATTAAACAACACCAAATTAATTTTTTTAATTTAACTCGAACAAATATATTTGATTCGAATTCTATTTCACTCAACTCAATTCGTAAAAATTTCAAATCGAGTTAAGATGATAAAATAAGATTCGAAAACTCGATTAACTCGAAAATTTTTTATTCGATTCGATCGAATGCTCACCCCTAATTGTATCACCAACAATGAGATCCGGTTTGATTAATAAATTTTATTCAACTAATCAATTTAATTCACCTTTAGGACACATTTTAAATACATACCTAAACATGACACGGACTCTAGATTGCTCAATCAACATTTTATAAAAAAAATAGGGATTAAATTAAAATTTTTGTAAAGTTACAGGCCGAAGTCACGACATTGAGGGTTCCACGTCGCAATGTGACTTTTTGACTTGTCCATCGTCGCGACCTCCATTCTATTTTTGCCATGTTTCCATTTCATCAAATTTACCAACTAAGACATGTTGAATGCATATATTATATATACTATAATTACGAGTTCAATACACCATTTAAACCAGACAAATTCAGAAATAGAACATAACCATGCATTCTCTAATCCCAAATTCTTATCCACCCGCTTATAAAAATGCAAATTATACCTTAAATTTAAACAAGTATCAAGTTTTACATTGAAGTCCCTTAGACATTATCGAGGTACATGCTAATTACCGAAACAAAACAAAGAGAAAACTTTACTCTTTTTCTACTCTGGTGATGTGATGAGATGCAAAGCTATTAATTCTCGAAAGTCTTTTGCTTCTTCTTTTCATCTACGCGTATAAGGCATGTGTTAAGCTATTGCTAGCTTAGTAAGCATAATCTAAAGATAAATAACATTTTATCCAAACTAAAAATAATAATTTGTTTTATAATCATTTTCATAATATTATTCAGAACTTGTACGCATAATAACTTTAACTTACCATTCATTTGTTACATATTTTCATCTATTGTTATCATTTATCATATCACAATTTAGTCTCAATTCAATATATTTAATTTTCTTTTCCTTCATTTAACAAATACTATAATTTAACATTTAACATAAGAAACCTTTTACCTTTTTACAGAGGCCCAGTAGACTTAACAAAACACATAGGATATATGCAATAGAACGGGACAACATCGAAGCATGTAACGAGATAACACCGAAGTACATAACGGGACCACGTCAAAGCGTGTAACGAGACAGCCCCGAAGTGCATAAACAGGTAGTGCACTAAATCTTCCTTAATGGCATGCCATGCATATCCCGCTAGTTCTTATCTCTTCTACTTGGGTAAATATATCAAAATAAAATATATTTCTTATTTTTTAGAACAAGAGATGAATACTTTACATTTATTTTAAATTAGTCCTTGTAACAGTAACACAATATTCCAAACTTTCCTTCTCTTTAATACACATAGCATATCTCATAACATAATAAAAGTTTCCATAAAAATCCCTATTGATTCTTATCAAAATTATCACATGTCACTTTTACATATCTTACAATTTAGTCCTTTTGTTCTCATACTTCATCAAATATACTCACAATATTACTATACCGTTCCACATACGTAATCACATTTAATAAGCTATGTTATTCAATTAAAACTAACATTTATTTCATGAAAAATTATCATTTCTTACCTCAATCTCTTGTACTCAACCCCAATCTCTACTTTCTCTCTCCTTCAAAACAACTATGGTGTCACATGAAATTTTGGTAGTCACTGCATTTCTCTATTGATTTCACTAACTAATCATGAAGAAAATTGGAGGATTTTAGCTTAATTGGCTTAGAAATGGTGAAAAGGACTTTTTTTTTTTTAAAAAAGCAAAAGTTCAGGATAATAGCTATGGAAGTGGTGTGAAAGGCAAAATGGAGATGATGGGGTTTTTTTTTTTTTTTTTTTTTTTATCATCTTTTCTTACCTTTTTCGACATTTTTCTATACATTTCCATGTAAATATCTGTATAATATCTATTAATTAATTATTTACCATTTTACCCTACCAATTATACATTTACACATATCATCCTTAATTATTATGGCTCCATAATTATCTCATTTACATAGTTACCATTTTACCCCTCAACTTTTCCTATAATTCCATTCATGTTTCATGTTTTTTTTGTATATTTTCACCTCTAGTCCCTCCTCCTCTTTACTTAATTCAATTTAATCATTTTCATCTCTTGATTTTCTTACTTTGGCCCCAACACCTTTTACTCGCTTACAATTTAATCAATATCCCGAACTCATTTCTCTCAATATACAAGTCTTTCCAATAATATTTTGTATCTGTCTTCACTATCTCGAAACACTGTCAATTTCCTATTTTTGACTTTCTCATATTATAATTGAATTATCATTTATTTATCAATGTTCCAAACTCTTGAAATTTTGGGATGTTACATTAACGATATATGAATAATATTTTTTATATATAATATTAATCTCAAGCATTTAATTTCTAATAATTATAAAAAATTGATTTTAACATGATTTAATTATTATCATATTTAAATAAAAATGTATATTTATCTAATTAAAATATCTAATTACAAAAACCTAGATATTTATTGTTATTAATATATCCAACTGTATTTAATAATTTTATAGATATAAATTTTTTAATAATTAATCATATTGATGTCATTTTTTAAGTGGAATTTTAAAAAATATAATCAGATTAATTAATTTCATATTAACATATTATCATGTTAACTAATAGTTAATTAATATTATTTTTATTGTTATCATATAATACTTATTAATATATTGATAAATTATTTTTAATGTCAATGTAATATACTAAAAAATAAAATTATTATTATCAATTTGAAAAATATTTCAAATCCGTGTGTAATTATATAATATGTAGATTATAGATAATAAATAGTTTATACATTATAAATAGATTGTACATTTGCTCTATAAAATTCTCTAACCAATCGGATTTTATATCCTATAGATTTTAAAGTAGCAAGTTATTATTATTTTTGTTAAAATATATTATACATCCCTGTATCTTTTACAAAATTTAAATTCAGTTCTGTATTTTTATTGTTAAGAATTTAATTTCTTATTTTTTAAATTTCAAAATCAAGAATCAATTATTAATATTATTAAATTTTTTTGTTAAATTTATTGGTATGACATTTTCACATATATATTTTTTCCTTTTAGCAATGATTTTTTTGGGCAGGCTAGTTTTTCCTTCATATTATTTAGGATAAACTACATTCATGGTCACTCTAAAATAGGGTTTGTCCTATTTTGGTCACTCCAATTTGTTTTTTTTGTTTTTTAAATTTAGTCTACTTTAAATAAGATAATTGTGTGAATTAATCATTGCCGGTAAAATTTTTCTTTTTCTTTTAACGAATTGTTTATGTGGCACATTAGCTCATTGAGTGACTGACACATGACATTTTTTTTGTTGACTTTTGACTAAAGTTTAGGGACCTTCTTATAATTAGTCCAAAACTTTTCCCTCTAAACTTTATAGAGAGGTTTTTTAACTTTAGCCAGAAGTCAACAAAAAACACAACATGTCGGACACTCAATAGGTTAATATGCCATGGCAACAATTCATTAAAAGAAAATGAGAATTTTAACAATAATGACTACTGCATAATTATCTTATTTAGAGTGATTAAATTTGAATTTTTTTTGAAGTGACTAAAATAAGGCAAACTTTATTTTAAAGTGATTATGAGTATAGTTTGGTTTTTTTTATAAAAATGACCCACTTTGAAAAATATGTAAATAAATGATCGGTTTTGAACAGTAAACTTCGGTGACACAATTGCCATTGGTGTTATCACCTCTAATTTTTTTTAAAAATAATTTTTAGATGTCGTTGTTGTCATTGGCAGCACTGAACTGAAATATAATTATGTAAAATGTTCAAGGACTTGATGAAATAATTACCTTTTAGATGAAAAAAAGGGTGGCGTCATTCCTCCTAGTTGGTAACCAATTAAATTCTTTTAAACTTTTGGTCTTTTAAACGTTGCTAACAAAAATAAACAAATTTTCAAAACGTTTACTATTTAAGATGGGTCATTTTTATATAAAAAAAACTCTGTACAATTTATCTATTTTTTTTGGTAAATTATAATAAGAAGGTAAAGTTCTAACAACAACATAATTAATGTGACTTGAACTCAGATCACACTTGAAACGATAAATATCTTAACTATCATACCAACATGAATTAGTTTACCTATTATTTTTTTTGAATATATTAGTGTGATTACATTGTAGTATTTGTTCATGCTTTCTTAACCCTTTGACAATGCATACACACTTTACACACACAAGTGCTCAAACTCGAAATCCTTAAGATAAACAACATCTTCTTTACTATTAAAATTACTTGTTGAATTCAGTTAACCTATTATTTAAAAACATATATAAGAACCAATTTTTGCTATAAATCGATATACCTTATGTGGACCACCGAACCAAATTTGTTTTCCAAAAAAGAATCTTTCTAAAGGGTACCAATGAATAGAGACGGAAAATGGACCCTACCAGTCTCGTTGCCAACAATGTTTGTGGTTCTCTTCTACCCACCACCTACTCCCACTTTCCCCTTCTTTCCTTTCTGTATAAAAAATCATTCCTTTATTTCCAACGCCATGTTTCCCGTCAGTTAACGACGCTCCCCTCAACTTCAAACCAAATGGCTAACGGCAGTTGCTTTACTTTGTCAATTCCTCATCCTATGCAGCTTACGTGTTTAATTCTTATTGGTTGTTCATCTCTATAAATTAATCCCTACTCCATCTCCTTTCTCTCATCCCAAGCATTTCGATTTTCCATTTTGTTTTCTCTCCGTCCAATCAAGATGCAGATCTTCGTTAAGACCCTGACCGGCAAGACCATCACCCTCGAAGTCGAGAGTTCCGACACGATCGACAACGTTAAGGCCAAAATCCAAGACAAGGAAGGGATCCCACCAGACCAACAACGTCTCATCTTCGCCGGAAAACAGCTCGAAGATGGCCGGACCTTGGCCGATTACAACATCCAGAAGGAGTCCACTCTCCATCTCGTCCTCCGTCTACGTGGTGGCATGCAGATCTTCGTCAAAACCCTGACCGGCAAGACCATAACTTTGGAAGTCGAAAGCTCTGACACCATCGACAACGTCAAGGCCAAGATCCAAGACAAGGAAGGCATCCCACCAGACCAGCAAAGGCTCATCTTTGCCGGGAAACAACTCGAGGACGGTCGCACCTTGGCCGATTACAACATCCAGAAGGAGTCGACCCTCCATCTGGTATTGAGGCTTCGTGGTGGGATGCAGATTTTCGTCAAGACGTTGACTGGGAAAACCATAACTTTGGAGGTGGAGAGCTCCGATACGATCGACAATGTTAAGGCGAAGATTCAGGACAAAGAAGGGATTCCACCAGATCAGCAAAGGTTGATTTTCGCTGGGAAACAATTGGAAGATGGGAGGACTTTGGCTGATTACAATATTCAGAAGGAATCCACTCTCCACCTTGTCTTGCGTCTTCGTGGTGGTTTCTAAGTTTCTGGAGTTTTATGTGAATGATTGTGATGTCTGGCCCTGTTAAGGCCTCATAAATAAACCTAAACTATTATCTCTATCATATATATCTATGTTCTATCTTATGTTATGATTATATGAATAAAGACTACATATTTACCTTAATCTTCTTCTCCTATCATCCGTCAATCCTCATGTTTGTTCATAATTTAGATGCTTGTGTTCTTCTGTGATGTTAAGTTTTAAGGCAAACTCTAAAATTGTTAAAAGTGATACTAAAATAGCCTTTAAAAATATATATTGAATATTATGATATAATTAAAAATGATGGACTATTTCCACCAAAAAAAAAATGATGCACTATTCTTTTAAAATAATTAATTTTAAAATATGTATAATATTTTGATATATAAAAAAAATTTCGTATTAAAATTTCAAATTTGAAATATTTAAATAGTCATGTTTTATATATATTGAAACATGTTTGAATTTTATATATTAAAATATTAAATATTTTTAAAATTAAATATATCAAAATACATTTTAAATTATTACTTGAACAAGCTATATTCTATATAAAACAAAAAGAAACAATATTTATGGAGAAGAAGGTTATGGTTGTCATAGAATTCGATTCACCCAATCAATAAAGAGTTGGAAGTTATAAAAAATAGAGAAGATGAGAGTGCTAAAGACTAGAGGTTGGATGTAAATTGATAGAGTATAGGCTTGATTTTTCTTTAGAATCAATCTTTTTTTTTGTCGTTCTTGAAAATATGCGTAAGGTGATATTAACATGTTAGATTTATCATCTAACCATTATTATGAAATGTGTGTAGAGGATATTTGTGATGGGATAAATTTTATCATTTATTTTTACTTGATAGTATAAAGTAATTGAACTTATTGTTGATCAATAATATCACATCTCTAACAAAAACCTGAATACTTAAGTACCGAATGAGCTTCACTTGTCCAAGTGGTTGCGCCGAAAGGTCGGACTTATGGATAACTTCTAATCCACTGTCAGTTAATTTGTTGCTTGAGTGTCTTTCCGAAATCGAGAGGGGGAGGTTATAAAGTGACTCTTCTCGAGATGCCTTGTTTTGTTGTCATTTCTTCATTTAATTGCCTTTCAGTGGATGATGACCTTATTTGACAACAAAATATGTAAAAAAACTCTTGAGATTCTATCATAAATGTACTTTAAGGATTGTGTTTTTGGGGAATTACAATAATGATGAACAATAGCCTTTTCCAATTGGTGGTGAGTTGTCATTAGATGTTACTTGTTTTCTTGAATCGATGTGTTTTAGGAGATTTGTCTATATATTCTTTGGGTTTTCTTTTTTTTGGGTTATTTGACCTTTATTGTTTTTTTAAAAATTTCTACAATTTTCCCAGTCAGTTTCTAGTTCTAAATGATTTTTGCAATGATTTCTACTCTTTTAGTAGTGTTTCACATGCAATATTTTAACAAATGGCTCTAGTGATAAAGAATATATCATTTATTTAAGAGATTTGGATTTAAATATTTGTATGTGTAAAGGTGTGTGCGTTGTCAAAAGATTAACAAAATATGAACAGATACTATCATGTAATTATACCAATATATTAAAAAAAGTTTATCGAAGTGATTATCCTTTTTATTTTTGCAAATTTAAAAAAATAGTAAATTCCAATTTTGATCCTCTATTATGTCTAAATTTGAGATTTCACTGCCACACTTCAATTTCTAATGTAATTTGGTCCCTATAGTTTTATAATGTTACTAATTAGTCCAAATAGTTAATATCATCAATTTTCGATTAAAACATTACGAGATTATATATAATTTGATGCCCTTCGAATCTTAGAGACGAATAAATAACTTTTTATTTCTTTTAAGTTTACCTTACTTTTTTAAAAAAAAAATAATAATATAATATAATGATCAAATTTCAATTTTAACCTTTAAATTATGTAGAAACGTGGGATTTAATCTATATAGCTTATTTTTGACGTAATTTGATCTTCTACTCTTATAATGTGGTTAGTTAATTTAAATATTTAATATAATTAATCATTCCAATCAAAATACGGATGTGAATTTTTTTTTTAGGAACAATTGAATCTAAATTTCTGAAAACAAAAGTAAATTTAAAATATATTTTAACTCTCAAATTTGTACTTCATAATTTATCATAAATAAATAATCAACATGAAGCGAAGGGTGGGAATCATACTAGTGTATTTAGAAACTTGAGGCGTCTGCAAAACAAGCTGGAATTGCAAAGAAGGAATACATAAAGATTCATGGTTTTTGAGCAGCAGAAAGGGGCTGTAGCAGACTGATCTTCACATGGTAGCCATTTTAGCTAAAAGCTAACTGCTACAATAACAACTGATTGATCGAGCACCAACACAAAGAGTGTTTGCCACCACTTTGCAATTATTTAATGAACAAAAATCATCGGACTCTGCTCTTGAAATTCTTCAAATATATGAACTGTATTATTAAAAAATAGTGAACCAAAGATAGATCTGGTCAACTATGCAAACCCATATCATACGATGCGAACAATTGAATAAATTAGATAAACATCCCATAAACTCGAAACAAAATTTATCTTCATTGATGATATAGGATGCTATTCCCAGGGACTCAATGAACACTCTCCAGGCAATTTAGGATATCGTTCATCATCCTTGCAATAATCATAAATGACAAGGTTCCTCTGCACCCAAGCATAATCCATTTTCTGGGAATCAGATAAATGCCAAGCCTTGTACTGATCCCACCAGTTCTTGGAGGTGGTGGAAACACAGGCAGGGTATGGGTCTTCCCATTGGCAACCCTCGACGCTGAAATCCTTGTAAGACGACACAAAGGGGGCTCTTTTCCAGTCTGTTTTCTCCAACCCACCTCTCGTCGCCCACTCATCTGCGTTCCATATGCTGGAGAACAAATACATTGGCTTCTCATTGGGAAAGAAGTCGTTTTTCTCATCACCATTGTTTTTGAATACTCTTATGGGAACTTCATCCACAAAAAACCTGTTTTGCAATCATTCAGTCGGCAGATATTCGGATATGAGTATAAGATATAACACGAGACTTACACAATTTGGTGGTTGTTCCATAGAATGGAATATGAATGAAACTCTTCAGTGGGGTCGAACCAAAGCATGTGCCTCATTTCACGGCCTCCAACCCCATTTTTATACACGTTTGTCTGTATTAAATACGGTTGTCCTGTTCGATTCCCCAAGAACTCAAAATCCAGTTCATCTCGTTCTGGCCCTGCCCCATTCTCAGAACACATCTGCATCACCCTTTAAACTTCAGCAATGGCTTATGTTACAAAATATTTAAACAACTGTCGGGAAAACATACATAGTAAGCTGTTACAACGCCAGCTGAGTCACCTCCGACCAACTTCAGTTTCATGCTAAACCACCCAAATCTGTATCTTTGCTTGGTTTGAAACCCGCAACCTAGAAGCAGATAGAAACAGATTAAAATCCTGGATTTGAAGCAATTTATTAGAACTGAACACAACAGTTCAACGCAATCAAATTGTATCAAACCTGTTTCTTTGTCCAAGGAGAGGTACCAGGTCTGACCATCTTCAGAGGTCTTGAAATGATCTTCAGACCACATTATACTGAAGTTATCTTCAAAAGAAGTTTGTGAATCAGCTGCTTCAGATGAAGAGAAAAACGCAGATATTAGAACTGCAATGAAGAGCACCCTTTTCTCCATTTTGTTGACCAAAGTGTTGTTTTCAGAAGAAGAAGATGAGATCTCTCTTCTCTGCTGGATCTTGAGAGGTGAATATATGAGCATTCGAATCTGGACGCTTGATGTGATTATGTGTGAAGCGGCACACCAATAAACCAAGGCTCATTTTTGTCTATGAATGGATGAATGTACCAATATACCCATCCAAGAAATCATGCAAATTGCAAAGTCTAGAAGGATAATTTAGGGAAATGAAGTAAGATAAATGATCCATGGAGAACATAAATGAAATGCCAGGCTGCCCTCCAATTAGAATTGGCAGTATAAAGAGATGCAGGGTGTCTTGAAAAAAATCACAGAAAATCTTGGGTTTCACCACTGGATTTGGCGGTCGGGACTGGGGACCAACAATCAGCTTAAACTTTGAATTAAAGCAAATTAATCTCACTTTAATCATTAACTTTAGGTAAAAAAGGAGTTAATTAAAAACAAAGATTTCCTTTTTCGTAAGCAGAAAAAGCAGAGGCTGCTTTATTGGTAAACATGAGCAGACATGCTAATCTATAAAATGCATAAACCTTGGATTAATAAGTTACGTAGTTTGATTGGAGAGGTGGTGAAGCACATGGTTATAGGGAATGGAGGACCATTTTTAGGGGTCATAAGGTCCCACAACAAGCTGCATTTTTTATGGACTGAAAGTGAATGCCAAAGTATGGATTTAATGAAGTAAGCAGATCATATGCAACTGTCGATGCCTAATATGAAGACATTTCAACAAATTAATACGATACCGTAAAGGGGTCCAAAAAAAATAAAATTTCAGAACATATTTTATAAATATTATGAAGAAATAAAATTATTCAATCCATTAACAATAAAAATTTAGCCAAATTCTTGACTTGAATAAGAAAAACACTGACTTTGCAAGTTGATTATGCACGTGAAAAACAGCTATTACTTCACCGCTCATCAGCTTATTGCTAGTTACTTGTAGGTCGTATAGGCTTCTAGCTGTCAAACTAATCCATCACGGGCTTTGACTTTAAATATAAACATAACTTTAATTTGTCTTTAAGACGAGACAACACAAGAAGTGACAGTTTGGCCGAGTGGTCTAAGGCGCCAGATTTAGGCTCTGGTCCGAAAGGGCGTGGGTTCAAATCCCACAGCTGTCAATTTTTCTTTTTGAAAGCTTAGAGCTGGCTCATATCAAAGTCCATTCAAAAGAGCCCATTTTGAGCTGAACATGGGCCTAACTGAAACGACGTCGCTGAGCCGGAACTTGAGGTCAAGTCAGTCAACTCGTCAAAGTCATCTTGTCCAGACGAACGTTAAAACCGGAGAAACGTAAGACCGAAGCTGTTTGTCGCCAATCCCCAAATCCGAAAGCTAAGCAAGGAAATGGCGATCCCTTCCAATTCTGCGTATTTCTTCTTACTCTCCTTTTTCATCCTGTCTCTATTCCTTGCCATTTCCACTGCTGAATCTGAATCTGAATCTGAATTAGAACTGGTAGCCGATCTCCGCGCCCTTCAGTCCGAATCCAAATCAGGAGTCATCCACTTAGATGACCGAACCATCGCCAAATTCCTAACCTCCCCCAAAACCCCTCGCCCTTACTCTATCCTCATCTTCTTCGACGCCACCCAGCTCCACGACAAAACCGAGCTTCACCTCCGCGAGCTCCGCCAAGAGTTCGCCCTCGTCGCCTCTTCCTTCATCTCCAACCACAACAACTCCAACACCAAGCTCTTCTTCGCCGACATCGAGTTCCGCGAATCTCAATCTTCTTTCCACCTCTTCGGCGTCAACTCCCTACCCCACATCCGCCTCGTTGGCCCCACCGCAAAATCGTTGAAAGATGAGTCGGAACAGATGGACCAGGGCGATTTTTCTCGATTGGCTGAGTCAATGGCCGAATTCGTTGAGTCCAGAACTAAACTCACCGTGGGTCCCATCCATCGTCCTCCCATTCTCTCGAAAACTCAAATGGGTCTGATCGTTGCCCTTTTGTTGATCTCTTCTCCGTTCATCGTTAAAAAGATCTTTGCCGGGGAAACGCTCTTGCACGATCCCAAGATTTGGCTTTCCGGCGCCGTTTTTATTTATTTTTTCAGCGTTTCAGGTGCAATGCATAATATAATAAGGAAAATGCCGATGTTTTTGGTGGATAGGAACGATCCCAACAAATTGATTTTCTTTTACCAAGGATCGGGGATGCAGCTTGGGGCGGAAGGATTCGCGGTGGGTTTTCTTTATACAATAGTGGGATTATTGCTAGCTTTCGTTACCCATTTGCTTGTTTATGTTAAGAACGCGAAAGCCAAGCGTGTGGCCATGGTTTTTGCGATTTGCGTTTCTTTTTGGGCGGTGCAGAAAGTGATTTTCTTGGACAATTGGAAGACTGGATATGGGATTCATGGATTCTGGCCTTCCAGTTGGAACTGAAGGCATTATCTTTTTTTATTTTTAGGCTGCTATAATTCGAACTATGGTTTCGATTCAGTTGAGAATTTGATATCAGTTTTAGATGTTTTAATGTACTTTGGGCAAAATACTGAGCTTATAGAACGTTAATCTGTTATAAGTTGACATCCATGAAAAATCCATTTGCTAAAAGATTTTCTAATGTTAATTATAGTATTCCACATTTATGCATCCAGTTAGCTTTGTTTTTTGTGCTAAATTTCTCAGAGATTCTTTGTTTTACATGTTTTGCTTTGATCATTTCTTTAGTTTATGAATGAAAGCTTATGCGCATAGGGTGTAATCTTGTGGAGGATTAAATTTGCTTCCCTTAGTTCTCTGTTTATACTTGTTCTACTTTTGTGCACCAATAATCTTGTAGGATTTCACATTGTAAGCTGCTAAGTGGTCATGTGGAATATGAGAGTTATAGTTTAGGTTTGAAAAGGTTAATCATATAGGTATCTTCTTCATTTACTTTAGAACTATATTTAAGCCCCTTTGACGATGATGCTGAATCTGGGTTTAATCTTGGAAGCTTTTTGGATTGGTTGCAGGACTTCAGATGTTTGTTAGTATTGAGTTACATGATCCTTCTCAGACTAAGCTTTAATGGCTGAGTTTAGTTCAAGCCTTTCACTCATAATTACCTTTCCTGACTCTTGTTACAGTTGTTTAGGTCTAAGTTCCCCAAGTTTGGCATCACATACCGAAGTTTATGGTGTTGTCATGTCGGTCGCATGTTAAAACTTAAGGTGTTTGATGATCAATAGTCTCATCTAGTTCTAGAGTGGTAAATATCCTTTCCTAGTGACTGCAGAGTAACTCTGAAGGCCTTATTTTTTATGGCTTATGCTCCATGTAGCGTATGATTATCCAAGAAACTGGTTTATGTTCCAGCAAACTGTTTAAGAGGAGCAGTAGGGAAATTTTATGTAAAACTTGCTGATTATATTTCTTTCCCCATAGTTATTTGTTTTGGTTCATCTTGTTGTATGCCTACAGTTCCCTGGGTTGTTCAAATTGGCTGGGCAAAGGAAAATTTCTTGTTATTTCTTTGTCGTTGTAACTGTTGATTTGTTTTCTTGCATGGAATGCGGTGGATTTTATATTTGAAGTTTTGCCTGTTGGTCAACTCGGTCAACAGTATTTCATGTAGTGTTAAGGCTTTGAAAGGTGATTAACTTGGTCAATAATCTTTTGAGTTGTTCTGAAGATCATTCAATGTTGCCCTCTGTTAAAGAGGGTGATTGGGTGATTATGAAGAAAGATTTTGTTAAGCATATACTTACCATATCTCCTTAGAATCTTGGGTTTTCAGAGCTTGTTCCTGTGAATTTTGTGATAATGATGGATGTTGTTGGTGTTAAGTGGTTGAAGAAATAGCTACGGTGAAGGCTCTGAAATGTGACCTAAATGGCTAAATCTAAGCCCCTTCCGGGTTGATGATGGTCAGTTTTTCAGGGAACATTAACCCTTTATGCTATTACATTTCCCATGCAACTTTGCCTATAAATGCAGTGGTGTCAATCCTCTTTATTGCATATTCATTATCCATGGCATGGGGTGACAGTAACCTTTTTGAGTAGAGAGATGGATAGGCAGTGGAAGAACAAACTGAGTTTGTCGGGAAAGCGTTTGTGGTTCATCACCATGTTTTGGATAATGAGTTTCTTCTTTCTACTAGCTTCCTCCATTTTGAAGTTTGAATGCCGGAGACATTTGAGTAAAGAAACAAGCGGTTGAGTACAGGAAACAAATCGGTTGATTTCAACTGTCGTAAATTTTAATGATAAAAATAGAAAATCATTTATACTAGAACACACCCTGATCTGTGCGAAAATTACTTATTTAGAACACACTTAATAATAAACAATGAGAATTAAAATTATTAATAATCAATATGCTTTATGTATAATTTTTTTTTAATATACTGGTGTAATTACATGATAGTATATGTTTATATTTTTTTTACCTTTTGATAAGGTACATACACCTTATATACACAGGCGCTCGAACCCGGAACCCTTAAGATGAATAACATTTTCTTTTTCACTGGAACTACTTGTTAGATTTTACCTTATGTATAAATTTAAAATAAAAAAAATATTAAATTGTGAGTAAAAGAAAATTTAAATATATAAAGACAACATTGTGCCTAGTTCTACCTGCCTATAACAGTTATCAATTGCTCTTTATATTTGTCAATCACCTTGAAGCTTTCCTTGGTAAAATTCACCAACATGCCTTGGTCATAAAGTTAGCTTATGTTGATCATGGTTTTCTTGGAATTCTTCCAGATAGTCTTTGCTTCCCATTATATGCCTGAAACATATGTTATGTAAGTACCAGATATGCTCAATGGAAGTCTTCAAGGACTGGGGTGCAACCAAGAAACTTTTTTTTTTTTTTTTTATCTTTTCTCCTCTATTTTAGTTTCAACTTTTGCCTTGTCAATTGTAACTAGGGATGCAACAATTACTTTCTCTTGATGAATTTTAGCAACTTGTAACATCTAGGCTTGATATGCCCTGGGACACCACAATAATGACATACCTCACATCCTAACTTCTCGGTGTGAATAACTTCATGCTTTTTTGGAACTTTCAGGTTTGACATCAATCTCCTATTGGGGGTTACTTTTTCATCTCTTGTGTATATATACTCCAGTCTACCTTTGCTCGGTTCTCTTCTCCCACTGGTAAGGATCTCCCAGCACACTTAGCTTGTATGTGGTCATATCCTTAGCATTCATGATACTAGATGCCTTTCTTTTTCTCTTTGGGGTATTCCTCATTAATGGCTTCAACTTTCCCTTTTCCCTTTCTTCAAGCTAGGACCTCCCTTAAATCCTTCGCCCTTCCTTGATAGCTTCTTGAATGCTCTATTGAAGTTTTTAGTGAGAAGGTAAATTGCTCATGTAGATTCTCAATGGTACTTTCTTCTTTAATTGCAACAAGGAAGCAAATTTCATAGCACTTTTCTTTGGCTTAATACCACTTCTGTCCCTTGCACTATAGTAAAATACTCACATTGGCCCTTTTACTAATTTTCTAGCCACTTCGCCATCCTATTTTCATTCCGTCACTCAAGTTAGTCACTTTTAACGGTTTTTGTTAAAAAAATTAAATCAACCAATGACATGTTGTCATGTGTAAAAAAAAATACCAAAACAAAATTAAAAAATCATTAAGGATCCAAAAAATTCATAAAAAATCCCCAAAAAAATATGAAAACTTAGAAAATCATAAAAACTAAAAAATATCATAATTTATTTTTGAAAATTATAAAAAATATTGTTTAAAAAAAAATCCTAAATACGTGAAACTTCCAAAAAAATTAAAAAAAATTCATAAAATTTTAAAAATGTATTTTTTAAATTTTAGGTTTTTAGAAAATTTAAAATTTTATTAAAAATTGTAAGACATTTATGGTATATTTTTGGAATTTCTTTTTATATTTTTTTCCTCCGCTATGGTCCAAGTAGTCTCTAGCCTGGGTGTCCTTACACCATTAACATTTGTAGTTTGCGGATCCTAACTAGTAAGCACTCCTTGCCTTCTTATCTATGGACTTAATAAGCACCTTCATACTTGCTGTCTTGTCGGTGTAGTTGAAGTTGTCGAGCATAAGGGATTTGAAGATTGAACTGCATTCTATGTCTCAGCAATTCAACAACGTGATCTTCACCAATTTTCTCTGCTGTCTAACTCCGATGCTAAATGTTAGTGCTGATTTGCTAGTTAATTGTATTGTGAGTTGCAATTAACGGTACATCTAGAATTGAAAAATAAAACAATGAATATATGTATTAATTGCGTAATTCAAAACTTCTTATGTTTGTGGAGCCTTTCTCAAAAAATAATCTATTATAGTTCAATCGTACAAAACTTGATTTAAGTTCAACTCATTTTTATGCACTTATCTATTCACTGTCGTACTAAGTTTTTTCCCTTTATAAGCTTAGTCACAAACTGATCAAAATGGTTTATTTACAAAATGGTTGTTGGAAAAAAATGTATTTTTGGTAACTTTGAGGCATATTCTCGATAAGTAAAAGTGGGGGGTTGAATCATAAAATTATGGTTTTATATTTTACTCCATGAGACCTTTACAACGGTATATCATATGCTCAAAATGGATGAATAATGAATAAGAAATTAATGCTCAAATTAAGACACTTGTGAATAATGTTGAAGAAAAGAAAAGCTTAGATATCATATTAATTAAATACAAGTGTGAGATATGTATATATATGAAAACCCACTAAAAGATTATTGAATGACTAAGCTTAAAGCTTTACCTCGTGCGCAAGGGGTGTAGATCCAAACTCATTGAGGTTGGGGCGCACTTGCACAACGTGGGTTGCGTGAAATGTCCAAATCGGTCTAGCCCATAAATATTCACACAATACGTAATTTAGTCTTTTTGCTCGACAGATATTATACAGAATCTGTTTTAAAAGGACAAATATCTCAATTTAATTTTATTTCAATCAAATTTGATTTTCGATTTGATTTGATTCTATTCAAATTGATTTAAAGTCTCTTTTAATGCATATTTGTATCTTTACTCATGGAAATTTCCAAAATTCCTCCATATTGAATGCTTATAAAAGCATAAAGAATACAGCAGAATTCTTTAGAGACACACAATGAATTTATTTTTCCTCTCAAAAATTCTTTTCTTTTTTCTCCAAATTTCAAATGTTTCAATGATTGAAGAAGGTCAAGTTTGTTCGTTGATCACTGCAGAGGTACTACTGCTGCGATCATCTTGTTTTATCCTGGGAGATAAACGAATTTGTCTTAAGGAAACTGTAAAAACATACCTCAACATCTAGTAAAACTCGGTTCCTTATTCGATTTCTGGTTTTTCAGATCTTGTTTATTTAATTGTTTTTCAAATATGATGTTTTTAAATAAACATAAATATTTATTTAATTTGTTTTGTTTAGATATGATTTTTTACATAAATATAAATATTTATTTATAATATTTATTCAGATATTGCATTTAATATAAATATTTGTATTTATATGTATTTGCTAACAGTTTTTGTCCAATAATAATATGCACTCAAAATAAGTTCTTCTAACAAATAAATTAGTACTTTCTTCACTCATGCCTAAAACAAATAACCAAGTCTCCAATATATAGACATTGTTGAACTTATATATTCAAGCTAGCCTTAAAACACTAAAATTGAATTTGGTTTATACGTGAATTGGACCGAATTCTTTTAAGTGTGAGTTTAGATAGACGGTGTGTTTATTTATGTTAATGTAAAAATAATGGTAATAATAAGATTAAATATTATAGTATGAGACAAAAAATTAAACTAAACAAACCGCATTGTCCATCTAAAACCACACTAAATTTCTTTAGGTCATGTGGTTTGTTTGAATTTGATTTAGGTTAAAATGTAAAATAAAATGAATCCCCATCTCTCGTCCTAAATGACAGCCCTCGGATTCTTCAGGTCTGTTCACATCATGCAGCCGACCATTGAAAAAGAAAAAGAAAATGTAAAGAAACATCATGATTAGATGCAAATACTAGTTGAATTAAAAAAATGCATTTTCTCAAAGTTAACATTATTGGTTTCAATGTTTAATTCAGTCCATTTTTATACGTATAATTTAATAAATTTGAAGTTATGGTAGGATTTAGTTTAGGTTTTTTAATGGTGGATTCCAGCAGGTGGAGGATGAACCCAATGTTATGTAAGGATATAATATCCCCACTTGGATCTTGAAGTGGCAGACACATGATGCCCTGCTTTTTCTTAGCCAAAAACAAAAGTAAATGGATTAGTTGAAAGCTCTTTAATCATATTAATTATTAAAGAAACAAGAAAGAGCAAGCATTGAGATGACATTAATTCAGACATTTCATACCATCTGTATGTTATATTTTGACATTGATTTGGAATAAACGTTTCAATCAAAGTTTTGCCTTTCCTTGTTAAGTTGCCGATTAATGATAAAAATGGGATGAATTTTTAGCCATTCGTTGAAAAACAAAAGATTTGAGCATGTTCTTAGTCACCCCCCGATCCAGAAAAAGCAAACATTTATGTCAGCAAATCATTTCCATACGCATTTACCATTAGCATGTAATTTCTACCGTTCGATTTCTCATCGTGGATATGGACTTCGACTAATAAATTTGAATATTTGATTTTTATGTTGTAACTTTTTTTAGGGTTAGTATTTGATTCATTAGCAGTATGTTTTTATTATTATTATTTTTTATATTTTTATAAAATTTTTATCGACTCCTGATTTTACTGTCGAGATGTACTTAATATTTTTAAAATTTTCACTTAAAAAATTTAAATTGTTATTTGATTTTAATATTTGAATGTAACAAAAATTACATTTATCTAATCCATTCAACCTTTCACCATGAGAAACTCTCTCAAATCCTAGGTATCATTTTCTTTCATTTAGAAAATATAATCATAAAGTACTTTTGATTTGTGTGCAATCATTTCATACATTATCCCTTTAATTGCTTTTATTAAGTGCTTTGATATAAAAAAAACCCATACTTAAGTCACGTATTGCTTATTTAAGGATGATATGACACAAGAGCCAAGTAGTTCCAAGTTAAGCAGATCAGGCTCACTCACCAATTATGGCCACTCCCCATCAGCCTCTATTAGACAAATCCAAAACCTCTTATACCAGGATTCTCCTCCTATTTTTCACCTTGGTTGCTATAATATGCTCAGCTGCTTTGGTTAGTGTTCGTTTAGTCAGATTCAGCTCCTCTGATACTGCTCTCCCATATCGATTTTGTGAGAGAGCTGTTGACCAGAAATCATGTTCAGTTTTGCTGTCTGAAATGGCATCAAACACCACCATGAAAATGAAGGATGCTGGTGATCTGCTGCAAGCCTTCTTAGAGCAATCCAAAGTTCGTATGCAAAATGCCATTAATGTGGCCAACAAGTTCAAGCATCGAATCAACAATCCTGGAGAGCAAGCAGCTTTGGCTGATTGCATGGAGTTAATGGAGTCATCCATGGATAGGATCATGGATTCCATGGTGGCTGTTGAAAAACAAGATGCCACTTCCCATTCAAATGCTCACGCATGGTTAAGTAGTGTACTCACTAACCATGTCACATGCTTGGATGGCCTAGAACGGTCAGCTCGGACCCTTATGGAACCAGGGCTCAATGACCTGATATCAAGGGCAAGAACTTCACTGGCCATTTTTGTTTCTTTTTCACCGAGGAAAAAAAAACTTATTGATCCATTGATTGATGGATTCCCATCATGGGTCAGCAGCAAGGATCGGAAGCTGTTACAATCTTTGCCTAATGAAATCAACGCCAACGTTGTGGTGGCCAAAGATGGGAGTGGCAATTACAAGACATTAAGGGAAGCTGTTGCAGCAGCACCAGAAAAAAGCAAGACCAGGTACATAATCTATGTGAAGAAAGGTACTTACAAAGAAAATGTTGAGATAGGAAAGAACAAGAAGAATTTGATGATTGTTGGCGATGGCATGAAATCGACCATTATTACCGGCAGCCTGAATGTTGTTGATGGATCTACCACCTTCAGATCAGCCACTGTTGGTAAGGATCTCACCCTTCATAACTAGAATATAGCTATATCTTTCATTGATATTTCTCTGATAAATATTTTATGACTATGGTGCTAAAACAGCTGCTGATGGTGATGGGTTTATGGCCCAAGACATCTGGTTCCAAAACACAGCAGGGCCACAAAAGCATCAAGCAGTGGCCCTTCGTGTCGGAGCCGATCGATCGGTTATAAACCGGTGCAAGATTGATGCCTACCAAGACACACTTTACACCCACTCCAACCGCCAATTCTATAGAGATTCCGACATTACTGGCACAGTGGACTTCATATTTGGTGATGCAGCAGTGGTGTTCCAGAATTGCAATCTGGTGGTCCGGAAGCCAATGGACAAGCAATCAAACATGGTTACAGCCCAAGGCAGAATAGACCCGAACCAAAACACGGGTACTTCGATCCAAAGCTGTAATATAATAGCAAGTTCTGATCTTGAGGCAGTGAAAGGGTCCTTCAAGTCATATTTGGGGCGTCCCTGGAAGGAGTATTCAAGAACTGTTGTTATGCAATCAAACATTGGTGATCATATTGACCCATCAGGGTGGTCAGTTTGGACCGGGGATTTCGCATTGAAGACACTGTACTATGGGGAGTACATGAACAAGGGACCTGGAGCTGGAACTAGCAAGCGAGTGAAATGGCCTGGCTATCGTGTCATTACCAGTGCAGCAGAGGCCAAGAAATTCACTGTGGCTGAGCTTATTCAAGGAGGATCATGGTTGAAACCTACTGGAGTCACATTTACTGAAGGGCTGTAAAATAAATTAGCTAGGCTTGAGTTCTTTCGACTTCAACTGTTTTCGTTTAGAATAAATGAAAGCTTCCTTTCATCCCTTTTACTGTAACATGAGTTTTCTGGTTCAATGAAACTCCTGTTGTTTAATTAAAGGATTGCTTTGAACAAGAGTTTGCTGCTGTACTCAATTCACTAACTTCTGTGAAAACAAGTCAAGGTTTGATAAATCAACATAAAATGAATCCCCATCTCTCGTCCTAAATGAAAGCCCTCGGATTCTTCATGTCTGTTCACATCATGCAGTCCGCCATTGAACATCATGATTAGATGCAAATACTAGTTGAATTAAAAAAATACATTTTCTCAAAGTTAACATTATTGGTTTCAATATTTAATTCAGTCCATTTTTATACGTATAATTTAATAAATTTATAGTTATGGTAAGATTTACTTTAGGTTTTTTTAATGGTGAATTCCAGCATGTGGAGGATGAATCCAATGTTATATGAGGATATAATATCCCCACTTGGATCTTCAAGTGGTAGACATTCTCAGCATGGTTCCCTGTTTTTTCTTAGCCAAAAACAAAAGTTAACGGATTAGTTCAAACCTCTTTAATCGTATTAATTACTAAACAAACAAGATTTGGATTAAACGTTCAATCAAAGTTTTGCCTTTTCTGGTTAAATTGCCAATTAATGGGTGGTTGAATATTTAGCCATTCGTTGAAAAACAAAAGATTTTAGCATGTTCTTAGTCACCCCCGACCCAGAAAAAGCAAAGACTTGTGTGAGCAAAACACTTCCATGCATGCATATACCACTAGCATGTAATTTCTACAGTTCCATCTTTCATTGTGGGCATAGAGTAAACACTTTTGACTAATGGGTTTGAATATTTGATATTTTATGTTGTAACTTTTTTTAGGGTTAGTATTTGATTTTTTTTTTTAAATATTTTCCTATATTTCTATAGGATACTTGTTAACCCTCTTTGTAGACAGTGAACTGAATATTTTTAATTCTTTTACTTACTAAATTTAGATTGTTATTTGATTTTAATATTTGAATGATACTTTATTTAATTCAAATTTGAATTCATATAATAATACATAAGCTTAAGGGATAAATCTCAAAATTATACATGAACTTTAGTTCAATATGGAATTTGATACATGAATTTTAATTTGGTGTTACTATACGCAAGAAACTTTGATTATGTTTCAAATGTGTATATGAAACTTTAATCTTAATTCAATTATACACATTTAAAAAAATAAATACATCGATTTATTTTTATATTATATAAATATAATTATTTTTACATCCAATATATAAATATAAAATGATGCTAATAATTTGTGAGACTTGGATAAAATCAAAATTTCATGCATACAGTTTCACAAAATCCTGTTGTTTAATTAAAGGATTGCTTTGAACAAGAGTTGAACTCAACGGGTGGTTTTAGTAGTAAAGAGGATGATGTTCATCTTAGGAGATTCGAGTTCGAGCACTTGTGTGTGCAAGGTGTGTGTGTATTGTCAAAAGATTAAAAAAGTACGAATAGATACTCCTATGTAATCACACCAGTATATTTAAGAGTTTGCTGCTGTACTCAATTCACTAACTTCTGTGGAAACAAATCAAGATTTCATAAATCAACACTACAGGAATCAAGAGTTAATGACCATTGAATAACAGTCAAGTAATCAGATCATATGAAATAATGCGTTTTAAGTCTTATAAGGGTGGGAACTGCGGTGACGATAAGATTAAATACTTAGTGATACTGTAATGTAAGATAAAAAATAAATTTAACGTTCCGCATCATCTATCCAAATCCACTCTAAATTAACGAGGGGAGGAAGAGAACACAAATTTTCGATGTTTATTCTTAAATTTTTTCTTTGTATATTTGTAAGTTAAGCATAATCTTCCGTAGTCAACATTACACGAATTCACCAGCTCCATTGCCAAACAATAGAAGAAATTTGAAAGCAAGAGGCTAAAATTTCCATCCAAGAATTGACATTTGCATCAAAAACCAAAATCACTTTCAAAGATGTGGGCGGCACGAAAATTTGATTAAAATTGTTCAATACATTCCTGTTTGATGAATCAAATAAAAGTATTTTGAGTTTTGTCTTTTTATAGATAATTAAAATTTACTTAAAGATGGAACTATTCATGGATTGATTGGTTATTTGAATCTTAGAAAAGAGGTGGTTTAGGGTTTTCAACTTGGAGAATTAGATGTTTAGATTTTCAAATGATTTATTTAAATTTCTTTCTTTTACTTTAAGGAAATTTACAACTTAGTCCTTGACTTTACTAAAGATGAGTAGTAATGTTGATGAATATGTGAAGTTGAATTGCAACTTTTTGTTGACTTGTTGCATATAAAATGTTAAATTACTTATTTTTGTGAATTCTTTACATATAAATTGTTTATCTTTTCATTTTTTAGGTTAACAATTTAAAAATGTTTAACAATATTACTCAATTGAATTAAGTATTCAATTTTTTTAAAATACAAGGACTAAATTCAGGGAGTGAAGCTAGAAATTTTTTTTAAGGGAAGCGAAATTAAATTATAATTTTTACAATAATAAAAATAAAATTTTTAAAAGATTAAATCAAAATTTTATCATTTTTAGGAGGCTAAAGTGTAATTTTATCTTTACTAATTTAAAATTTTAAAAACTTTCAAAGACCTAAATGAAAATTTTTTATTTTAAGTAGACCAGGCCCTTGCCATCCCTGGATTCGCCCTTGACTAAATTTTGTAAGTTGAATTAAAAAGACTAACTTGTTAATTTTTGCAAAATAGAAGATGAAATTATCAAAGTATTTTTATTTAAATATAATTTCAAAAATTACTAAATGTGTAACATTTATGTCGTCCTATAAAAAATTCATGATTTTTGTTGAGTAATTTTCAGTGTATCCTCTAGATGATGTGATTTTCCAATTTATATGATATGGTACTTTTCATTGATAGTACAGTTTAAATTGGTTTCATGCATGCAGACACATACTCTACTTTAAATTGATCACGTGTTTATATGGCTTTGAGCCCATACAACTTCGTAGCAGAGAGTTTGATTCGCCATAATGGTGAACTTACCATGCGGATTTTATCCTTGAGTCAGATCTACGAATCTGCGAGTTCTTTAAAATCCGATCCAAGTCCAAATTCAAGACGGATTTGGCCCATGATAATAATGATTCTAACAATTTCTATTCCTTTTAATGTTGACAATTTCTTCTAGTAAAACTAAACAAAATTATGTTACGACTACAATCGAAACTGCAACAGTTGTTTATGAACTGCAAAAGAATAATCTAAGAATCCTTCTTCTTCTTCTTCTCTCTCTCTCCCCCAAGGCTTCTAGATTTTACCCGCATTTTCAGAAAAACAGTACTTAGCATTTTCTTACAAAGTAGCCTCAACAAGACATTAGAATATCACTCGATCAAAACAATAAATCCCCACAACAACTAATTGTCACAAAGCTACCACCCGATTCTTTTCCGTTTCATCTGTATTTCAATACCCCATATCTCAATCTCACCTTCAGAACCCCACTTTCCCTTCATTTTCTTTCTCATTTTCCCTTCCCTTGTTTGTTTCTCTGGAAAGGGTCGTTTGATTACTTTCCTTTGCATGTTTTTCTTGACCATTCATCAAAAGTGATAGCAAACAAGATGAAGAACGGAACTTTGGATCAATGCTTCTCTCGTAAATCTTCCAGCTATTGTACTCACCACATTTTATAGGTAAACTGTAAAACATATCACTTTATTATCAGAATTTGCTATAGCTCTGATAATCAACATTCATCAACCTTTTTCTTTTTGGCCATAAAGCAGCAAAAGCACAATCTCTCCACATTTACCAAAAGGTTCCTTCAACATTCCATCACTCTTTCAACTGCCCCAATATCATGTCTGCCATCAAAGGCATCCGCAAAGGTTTGAAATACATTTCCAATATCTTTGGTGAGTCCCTTTTGAGCATTTGAGCGTGTTTTTGCTAGGTTAGTTTGGTATTAATGTGCTTTCAAACTGAGGTGAGCTTGTTGTTGTAGTTGTGAAAGAGCGAGAGATGGAAATTGGGAACCCCACAGATATTAAGCATGTGGCACACATTGGTTTGGATAGCTCTTCCGACGCTGCACCCAGTTGGGTATGTTCAATCCTTTTTGATTCAATATTCAGAAAATAAAATCTTTATGGGCAAGCTATGTTGTATTCATCTCTTAATTATTTGCTTGACCTGGAATTCATCACAGATGAATGAATTCAAGACAGGCCTTGAGACAACAGCAATACCAATCCGCAACTCTAGAGTTTCTAATCCTATATTTATTTCAACATCCTCCTCCAAAGGCACATTTTCTCTAAACCTACCTTGTTTTCCTTTATACATAATGAATGCTTGGATCATTCCCAACCTTTAATTATTATTTTTGTTATAGGTGTTGACCTATCTGTGGGATCTCAGCCTGCAACAGAGATGACGAGAAATCGTTCTTGCACAGATCTTCCCAATGTTACTAAGAAACAAAAGCGAAAAAAGAAGAGCCCTTCCATTTCCAAATCTCCTTCCACGAAAGCTTCACGAATATCGAAGACTAAGTATCCTCAATTGGCTCCAAATACAGACTTTGAAATGTAAGATTACACGACTTTTGATTTCAACTCATCAAAGACCAATATTAAGAAAATGATTAGTTTGAACAAAGCTTTGTGTAAATTGGAATTCATATATACAGATATAAAAAGGAATGATCAATGTATGAATCCAAATCCCAATGATGTGAGACTTATCTATAGGCAATAGAAGATATTTAGTTTCATGGAGGAATGTTTTATTGTAATTGTTGGTATCGATTTCGAACAATGATCTATTTAAGGGAATCTAATTATTTTCATGTTATGGATGAAAATAATGATCAATTTAACATCTTGATTTACCAACCAATCCTTTCATCTACAATAATGTAATGGTATCTTTTGTATCTGTTATAATAAACGTTGATAATGGCATTAATTGAACGATTACAAAATGAAAACTCTTTCGGGAAAAAAATTATAGACAGAGAAAGATAAATTCACTAATGTTGAAAACCGAATGATACAAGAAGAATTAAGTTGGAAAACCCTAATCTAATAAATGTCAAATAGAAGAAGTGTAATGTTATATGAATTCTATATGTGCGACATGGTCTGTGATGGGATTCGAGTCACATAATTCTAACAGTGTCTCACTCCCAACATGGACAACAATACTTTTAAGGGTCGTTCCAAATTTTTTATTAGAAAACAAGTTCTTTTTTAAAATGTCAAGGGTAAGGAATTTTTTTTTTCTAAACTAACATATTGCATTTTGATGCATAAATTATGAATGAAATCATGAGAAATTAACGAAAGCAGTAAGGTAAGTAACCATGTCATTTTTTTAAAGGTTTTAATTTGGTCCTGTTGTATATGTTAGTATATAAAAAAATTATTAGTAAATAAATTTGAAGGATATAATGAAATCTAATAAATATTAGTATTTTGTATTGACGAAAATATATAGTTCATTGAGCACTAAACTTTGTATAATAATAACATCAATTTCTATATATATATATATATAATAATCCTTTATAGAAAATTTTATGAATACAAGAAGACGAAGAAAGAATGAAATAAACTTTGTTTTAGATGAAAAAATTTTCATTTAGATACCTTTAAAATTTTTAAAAATTTAAATTAATAAAAGTAAAATTACATTTTAATTCTCCTAAAAATAATAAAAATTTTAATTTAATTTTTTAAAAATTATAAAGATATAAATATTAAATGATAAAATTATATTTTTACTATCGTAAAAATATACAATTTAATTTTACACCCACTTCAAAAAATTTTTGACTTCGGCCCTGATTCATACCAACTAATGTCACAATAATTAAGCACACCATGGATTCGAATGATAAACAAAAGCTTAGATTCAAGATTCACATAGAACCCTCCCGCTTCATCTGAATCAGCTCTTTTTCCTAACATCACCGATAAGTGACAAGCTTTCAAGATTTGTCAAAAACGAAGTAACATAAATCCAGAAAGACCAGCAAATATACTTGAGCCTCCTACTCTTTTGCATACTGCATAGCTCCTTGAGTAAGTGAGCTTGCGATTCTCGACTTTCTTCCTCTTTCAAGCTTCGGGTTTCTGCTTTTTAGGAAGCTCCCATTCTTCATTCTTCTCAAACAGTGATTCGGGAATCACAGTCTTAACTCCTTCTCCCACCTCTAATCAACGGACGGCAGGCAGGGATTCCCTTATTCTTTCAGGAACGACTCGGGTCGAGTTTAGCCCAGATGGGCCATATCCGAAGAAGCAAAAAAAAATGGATCCGACTATTTCAGGATTTTGAACCCGACGTGAATCGAACACGCAACCTTCTGATCTGGAGTCAGACGCGCTACCATTGCGCCACGGATCCAATCAGTGTCATCCTGAATCCTTAAATTTAATTAGACATTTTTACTTGAAAATAAATTTTTTTGGATGATGGAAAACTAGATAAATTTAAAATAAATTTACATATTTCTCAAACCTTACATACGTGTTGTTATTATTATTATTAATAATTTCAAACTTTATGTGTCATTGTTTATTATATGTTGTTAATGTACATTTGTGTTTTAAATATATGATTTATACATATGTACACGTACGATAAACTTTTTAATATTGTATAAAAAATATAAAGCTTAATAAAAATGATAAAAAGAAAATTTAACTTTCAACTGTATGAGAAATTTACTTTCCTACAATTATTTACATAAATTATATTCTCATGACGGAAAGAAAATAATCCTCAATAAAAAATTATTTTCACAAGAAAATTAATTATTATCAAAGACATGGATCACTCTTCCAAACAAAATGCACTCATAATATGGAAATTCTTGAGTTTTTTATCTAAATAATATAAAAAATTAAATATTGAAATAGGATAAGGAGGGCATTATTTAAGACTATAGGCATAAAATAATATCATCTGAGCAATCGACGGCATCAACTTCCCCATGACAACAATGATTAAGTTGATCATTGTAAAGTATAAAAAAAATTTTGCTTCGGTGCTGCATGAGTAATCGACGGCACCAGTACTATATTGCATGTGTATTTATATTGTCTCTAGTAAAAAAATTAATGGTGTCGCCAACGTGTTAAGTGACACTGGAGTAATTTAATATATAAATTATTTTGGCTTACCATCGATGTGACCCCTCAGACATGAGTTTAGGTCCCAAAATCTGATTTTTCAATTTTTTTTGTTAAACAATTATGTGTTATTTTAGAAACAATCGTTGATTGTGTTTTTGAAACTCGCTAGAAAATAGGGATGAGGTTCGATAGGAGTGTGTCTGTTGATGATATGAAAGAGAATATTAGTGTAAAAATTTGCCGACGTTATGGAAGGATGATGTCGAAATTATTCTACAAATTTCCAGTTTTTTCAAATCCTATCAAATTTACCGAGAGGGAGCTTTTAGACGATGACGACATCGAGACAATGGTCGCATTGTATTTCCCACCAAATAGGGTGAACACTGAACCGATTCAGTTGTTTGTTGAGTTAGTCGATACGGAGCCCGTTGAAGATGTAACTTTGTTAAGTCGACAATATGGAGTTGAAGACCCGTGTATAGTGGTTCCTAGAGCATCTATAAATGGAGGTTGTATGTGCGCGGTTTTGACATCAATCTCAATGTTAGATGTTCAAACCAGTACGGTGGTAGAGCCACATAGACATTGGCCGAAATTCCACACCATGTTGCTTTACAGATACATCCAATTGTTATTGAGACCGATGCACATGGTGAAGATGAATCCGATAATAATAGTTTTTCTGATCACGAAGGTGAAGATTTTAGTGACCCCTATGTAGACAATGTCCCGGATGATAGATGATGAAGGAGCGGTGATGAAAATGATTACGCTCCTTCGATTTGGATCCCAAAACCTGAGTTTTCAACTTTTTTTAAGTTTAATAAAAAAATTATATATTAAATTACTCCAGTCAATACAATATCGATGTCGTTGATTACTCAAGCAACAGCAAAGAAAAATTGTTTTTTTTTACACTTTACAATCATCAGCTCAGTTATTGTTACCAAGGGGAGGTTGGTATGGCCGATTGCTCAGGCAACGTCATTTTTTACTATGCATTTTGCCTATATTCATAAATAATAACCCCTTATCCTATTTAAGTATTTAATTTCTTTTATATTATTTAAGTAAAAAACCCGAAATTCTTTGGTTGAAACATATAAGTTAAATACAAATAGTTCATTTTAATGATTATTCATTAATTTAGTAATATTTTTATATAATATAAGGGGATACACATTCAAATATTATTCAAGAATTACTGTGGATCAAAACTTCATTTTAACAAAAAATTATTGGGAAGTTGGCTTCCTCAGTCTATTTTTATATTGTCATAAAACAAGGTAAAATTAATTCAATTTATTGGTTAAAGCGAATGATAGGGGCGTAAGTAGGGACTCGCAGGATTCTCTAAAATGAAATTTTTTTATTTAAATACTTTAAAATTTTTAAATTTTTAATTTAGTAAAAATAAAATTATATTTTGACTTCTTAAAAATCATAAAAAAATTTGATTTAATTTTATTATAAGAGAAATTTTGACTACAATTATTTAAATGATGAAAAATCATATTATAATTAATGTCAAATAGAAAAAGTGTAATTATATACAAATTCTACTTGTGCGGTATGATCCTTATAGTCCAGGAGTATGCTTAATGGGGATCTGTGGGATGAAAAATATTTTATTTTCTTAACAAGTAATGAAATTCGAATCATACAACTTTAACAATATATGATTTATTTTATTTAATATATAAATATGTAGACCAAGGAGACAGAAAATTTGGGGATGAAGCTCAATAAACCATCCGCCATTGCTAGAATTACGAAATTCAAATGATAGTTAATCCAAATACATCGCTAACTTAGAGGATGAGGTTTAAGCTGACTTATTCTACATTAATTCCATTAGCAGCATTCATAATTTGGATTCAATGTTTCCTCCATCTTCTTTCTCTCAATTTCTTCCTCTATTCTCTACTCTTTCATATGCACTCACGCTGCACAACTCTGAAACAATTCCTTTGAAGAAAACCGAGTGTTGCAAACAGTTCCCAGATATCATTTAAGATTAAACAACTGATAGCTAAGATAATCAATCGTTTATCTCTGAGGTGGAGGGGTTGAAGATATGAAATTGTCATGGAAAGTAGTAGCCTTCGTGTTGTTTCTGTTTCATTCAACAAATCATATTTGTTTAGCCCAAGAAGAAAGTACTGATGAGGGTGATGATGAGGCAGAAAAGCAACCTACGCTTCCCAAAGGGCAAGAACATTGTAAAGGGATATTTCTTTGGTACAATTTCATCTCTAGAACAAAAGAGTATCCCCGTTTGAAGAATACAACAGCCCAATCATGGGCATTCAAGTCCAGAGTGACCATATTGAACATGGGAACCAGCGAGTTGCAGGCTTGGAAGGTTTTCATTGGGTTTCAATACAAGGAGATATTAGTTTCAGCGAAAGGAGCAGTTTTAATGAGTGGTGTGGATTTCCCAGCTCCTGTTGGCAATGGAACATACCTCTCCGGATATCCTCAAACCGATCTCGAAACTTCCATCGACACCGCTAATCAGTTTGACAAAATTCAGGCGAAAGTTGAACTCAGCGGCACACAGTTCGGACTGAAGCCACCTCGGAATCCAATGCCTAAAACAATAAAACTTGCAAATGATGGATACAAATGCCCTTCACCGACTCGTCGTAGTGAGTACCTAAGACCCTTTATTTTTTTCCTCTATACATTCATTTTGATTTCCTAATCATAACAATGTTGTTCATCCACAGAAGCCTCAATGTACGTATGTTGTGTGAAGGACCGAAAGTTAAAAGCTAATAAAACTACAACAAAGTTCTTGCCACGACGAAAAGGTGACCTTTTGATTTCGTATGATGTTAATCAAGCCTACAAGAGCACCTACCTTGTTCAGGTAAAAATTGAGAACCGCCACCCTTTGGGACGTCTGGACCATTGGAACTTGACTTGGGAATGGAAGAGAGGGGAATTTATAAACTCACTCAAAGGTGCTTATGTTCGAAAAGTTGATGTTTCAGACTGTTTAAATGGTAAAGCTGGGGAATACTATGGAGATTTGGATTTTTCAAAAGTATTGAACTGCGAGAAAAAACCCATCATTTTTGACTTGCCGCCGGAGAAAGCCAATGACGTCCAGATGGGGAAAATACCATTTTGTTGCAGAAATGGTACCCTTTTGCCAGAAACCATGGATTCAACCAAATCGAAGTCAGCTTTCATAATGGAAGTCTTCAAACTTCCACCTGATTTGAAAAGAAACACCATATACCCTCCCCAAAAGTGGAAAATTGTAGGGGATCTTAATCCAGATTATAGGTGTGGGGCACCTATCAGAGTGGGACCTGCTGAGTCCCCCGATCCCACTGGACTTAAGGCTGTAAAATATGCAATCGCTAGCTGGCAAATTGTCTGCAACATCTCACGGCCAACCAAAGGCAATTCTAGATGTTGTGTTACGTTCTCTGCTTACTACAATAAGTCAGCTATTCCTTGCGACACTTGTGCCTGTGGGTGTGAAGATACAGCGAAATGCAATCCGAACAAACCGGCAATGCTTCTTCCTCCCGAGGCCCTTCTTGTTCCATTCGATAATAGATCGGTGAAAGCCAAAGCCTGGGCGCGGCTTCAACATTTTCATGTCCCAAAGCCATTGCCTTGTGGTGACAACTGTAGGGTCAGCATAAATTGGCATGTCTCCTCGGACTACAAACAAGGATGGGCGGCTCGGCTTACCCTTTTCAATTGGAAAAGAATCGACTTCGAAAACTGGTTCACTGCGGTTCAATTCAAGAAAGCTGGTTCTGGGTACGAAAGGATGTTCTCTTTCAACGCAACGTTATTGAAAGAACTCAACAATACCATATTCGTCCAAGGCATAGAAGGAATGAATTATTTGATTGGAAAGACGAATGGTTCAGACCCAAAAAATGATCCCGATGTGCCTGGAAAACAGCAATCTGTTGTTACCTTTAGAAAGAGCGGAAAGACATGGCCCAATATTGTTAAAGGAGATGGATTTCCAACAAAGGTCCTTTTCAATGGTGAAGAATGTGCACTTCCGTCACGTATTCCAGTTTCAACTGGAATCCGATTCAGTGTTAATTTGTCCTTACTTTTTCTTTCCAAATGTGTTAGCTTCTTGTTGATACAACGTCTCAACTGAGGATTGAGGCTTAATACTCTTTAATGGAGGGTAGTTTCATATGGGTCTTCATCTTGCGACTTAATTGTGCCCATTTTCTTTTTGTTTGAACACTTTGGGCCTATGCTCATTTTCAGTAGGATGACAGACAGAAGCCCCACACAACCTTTCTGCCCCAATTTACTATGTTCATATGGTCAACATCTTTTTGAGGTCATATAGTTTAAACTTTAGACTAATTTTTTCATTTCATAATTTTTCTCAGTTTTTCTTGTTATTAAAAGGTGATAGAATTATTTGAGATTATGTCATCTCATAACTTAAAAATTTTACTAAAAATTAGAAATTTATCATGTGGAAACTGCATATTTAAAAAATAAATATGTGTTTAAAAATAACATATAATAAAAAATGAAATGCATAATTAACACATTAAATATGTACGATTTTAAAATTTAAAAAACAGATTAAATTATTTATCAATGCGTTTTCGTCAATCTTGAGTCAGTGTTGAGTGACAAGGTTTTTTTTATGGATTCGTTTTATCTAAATATTTATAAAAGTATGAAAAGAGCAAAATACACTTATAATAATACTAATTACCCTTTAAAGTAAGGGTATTTTATAGTTGAGTTAGTGTTAAGTTGACTCGTGACACCAACTCAGCCAATCACTTTACAAACATTATAGATTGACAAATATATAACAAATTAATATAATAGATATACTTATTAAAGTTCCATATTAAAACTAAAAATTACTTTAGTTTAAGAAATAATATTTGACACCCTGCCAATGGAGTTTTTATACTCTACAAATAAGATCAAGAGTTGACAAGTGTTGTATAGGAATGTAGTAAAATATTAAAAAATATATATGTATAATATATAAAAGCACGATGTCGAAATGTTTTTTTTGAAAAAAAAGTCTTGACTTTTATTTTTAAAATCGAAAATGAAGTCACCACCGATTCTTTTTAATTTGGTGTGATTGGATCACCGTAAAACATTTTAGTTTGTTTAAAAAAACAATTTGGTCTTCAAAATCTAGAAAATAGGTTCGGGAATCGGTTACGTGTGAGAAAGGATTAGCACCCTCACAAACCCAAAATTGGTACCTAATAGATTTTTAAAAATCTTAATTGTTAAAAATTTGAAAATTCGAGTAAAATTTAAGATGCGATCCTTAAGCATGAATGATATTTTAATGTCATTTAGAAAAATTGAATTTTGTAGAGGAAGCTCATTTATTTTGAATTAATCGAGAAAAATTATATCCAGTAAGTTAAAGCATAACATTTTGAATCTTCGAAAATAAAGAACACTTATTGCTTTTAAAATAGGATGTTCAATTATTTAGGTTTAAAGAAAAATCATACCCAACACGTTAAGACACAAATTCTCGAATTCCCTAAAATAAAATCACATTACCTTGATTTTTGAAAAGGGTTTATGTTTTTAAAAAAGGCATACAACTTATTTACTTTGCGAAGAAATAAATGAGCATGTAAAAATATAAATTACAATTTGATAATAAAAGCTTACATACATGGATAGGGTGGAATAAATAAATACAATAACACAAATAAAATAGCACTAGCAATCATGGCAATAAGCATTAATCAATCAATGATACAAATAATACTAAATATAATATAATTATGGAGAAAGTAAATAAATAAATAAATAATTGAACACTAAAGTAAACAAGTAAATACAAATAGGCAAAAAGGATTAGATCAAATAGAAAAGAAAATGATAAGACTTAAATTGCAAAAATAAAGTTTAAAATAGTCCAAATTAAGTAAAGGGTCGAATAAAAAAAAACAGAAATCAAGTGGAATTTTAAAAAGAAGAAAAACAATAAAAGGATTAAATTAAAAATTAAAATAGAATGGTGGGCGGAATTTAAAAACAAAAAAAAATGAAAGGATTAAATTAAAAAAAAGTATAAAAGGATCAAAAAAATAAATGGGTAATATTAAAAGAAAATAAAAGGGTTAAATTTAAATTAAAAATAAAATTTAAAGCAAAAGAATAAAAAAAAAGTACGGGGGTTAAATCCAAATATCTAGAAAGTATAGGGACCAAATGGGAAAATTGTCCTGTACCTACACGTGTCAGCCCTCAAGATTGATGGTCAGTGGACTAAATCGAAAACGGATTAAAATCTCGGGGTCAGATTTCAATAAATTAAAAAAAGGATTGAAGGATGAACTTAGAACATGGGAAGATCGGAAGGACCAAAGGCATAAATTTCCCCTTGATAAAAAACGAACGAACCCTTAGCGGGTTCGAATCAGGTCATGCGGTAGGCCAAAAAAAATATTCTTTTTTAGATTTTTTCTTTTTAAAATATAGATCTATGTTTTAAACTCCCAAAATCGAACCAAATCTTTTTGAAAAAAACTAAAAGTTTCGTTTTTTTTAGGAATTTTTTTAGGATCTGTGTTGTTTTCTTTTTCCTCTTTTTTTTTTTTATAAATAACTCTTCATCAGAGCCCCCACGAACATTGATGAGTTCGGAGGGATTCCCCATGGCTATGACAATGGCGGTGGCATCAGGTACGAAACCTTAACCCTCTTTTTTATTTTTCTATTTGCTATTTATTTTTGAAATAGGAAAAAATAAAATAAAATAGAAATAAAAAGTATATGTATATGAATAAACAGTATACTCTGAAATTTTGCCTTTTTATTCTTTGTGTTTTGTTCTTCGTAAAATCGAAGAGAGAAGATTTGATTACAATATATTTTCATGATTTTATAACCAAATGCATTTGTTTTTTTCCTCTTGTTTTTTCTGCTTGTCCTCTGTCTTTGCGTGTTTTTTTTTCTTTGCTTGTGCAGGTTCGACGGTGATGACAGACGCGTTCGATGGTGACAGGTGATGGCAAAGGCGTTGTGGTGTTAGACAACCTCGGAAATGCACGGTTGACGTGGCATGAGGGCATGAGTGAGGGTGAGCGACAGCAACAAAGTCCCTAGCACACTAGGATTTCCAAAAAAATTTACGGTTTTGGGCTTAGGGTTAACAAATTGAGTATTATGTATTTTGGGTGTTGGTTTGGGCATTTGGGTTTGAGATAAATTGGGTTTTATTTTTTTGTAAAAAGGACATTACAAAATTAAAATGGACTTTGTTTGGTTTATTTTTGTTTTATTTTTATTGGGTCAAGATAAATTGGGCTCCAACACACGGATTTAGAAAAAAACTTTTGAATCGACAAGAATATCTTTTTATTTCATATTACTAAATTGACATCTAAATAAAATTACATTTTAATTTAAAATAAGATTTAAATATTATCGATTGAGTCTTAACTTAATTGGTATGAGCATTGTTGTCAATGTAAGAGGACACCAGTTCGAATGCGTTGAAACACATTATCCTCCTATTTATGGGTTGAGGAGGGGTTATGGGTAGTTCTAAGTATTGTCACAAAAAGAAAAATTTGGGTGAGGACAAAATTAAATTGTAATTTTTACGATAGTAAAAATGCAATTTTAAAAGATCAAATTAAAATTTTATCATTTTAAGGGATCAAAATACAATTCTATTCTTATTAATTTAAAATTTTAAAAAATTTAAAGAGTTTAAATAAAAAATATTCCATTTTAAAGGTAATTGGGCCTACCAGCCCCCCTTAGATTGACCCCTGGGTGTGGTTTGGCAAGTCACACTTGATCTCTTTTCACATGAACTCTTTTTACAATATACATATTTGAAAATAACGTGTTACTCACATTAATTCTATATTTAACTTTTAAAGTTTAATTTTGATTTGAAATTAAATATAAACTTAATCCAATTGAATACGTAAAATTTTATATTTTATTAAATAGTACACATAAAATTTTGATTTTGGGACTATTTGGATGAATGATGAGATTATCTTCAAAGAAATTAAAAACAATTGTGACATTGAGATTAAATATTATAGTGATGAGATTGGATACTATAGCAGCGAGATTGATTCCATTTAAAAAATTTCCTAATTAATGTATAATTATAAAATTTTTTATTATATGAAATTAATAAAAGTTTTTTTCTAATATACCTTTAAATTGAAATAATTAAAAGGTAAAATAAATAATCTAAAACTTGAAAAATTATATAGATATTCATATAATAAAAGTTTATTATTTTAAATTAATAAATTTATTTTAAAAATGTAAAAAAGGTAAAGAAGAAGAAAATACAAAAACAAGGGTATAAATGGGAAAGTAAGTATTGGTGGATGTTAATAGGGGTGAGTGTTCGGTTGAATCGAGTCAAAAAATTTCGATTTAGTCGAGTTGACGAATCCTATTTTAGCAACCGAATTCAATTAGAAATTTTTTCAAATTGAGTAAAAAAATTTTGAGTCAAGTTAACGAATTCTATTATTTATACTCAACGTTGCGTTTACATGATCTGATTATTTAATTAATAGACGAAGTACAAAATTATTTAACTACATAAGTAAGGTTGATGGGTAAATATTTATCAAAACGACGTAGTTCTGTCTTTTTTTTTTCAGATTTTCGCATAACTTGAATTGTATAATTCATATTCGAATTAAATCAAAAAATCTAATTTTTGTATTCGAATTAATCCGAAAAACTCAAACAATTCAAACTATTTAATTCAAAATTTAAAATTTTTTCAAATCGTTTTTTCTCACCTAGATATTAACCATTGAAAGTGGAAGAAAAAGGTGTAATTTTACATTCTCTTGGTTGTGCTGTATTATTGAATTCAATAGCATTGTTACAGAAGGGTCCACTAAAACAAACTTCTTTATGACAAAACAGTCCTAATTTCAGTAGTTTTAAACAACCCCATTGTTCTTTTTTATCTTAAAATTAATACTAGAAATCAAAAACCAAAAAATCTAAGTTGTTGGTTCATCAAAATAGAAGTGATTGGCAATAAAGTAAGTTGGTGTGTTGCTTTCAATAACCTTTCTGAAGCTACACACAAGTATTTACTGAAGTATGGTGAAAACATTTATTTTGATTAATTTATCATTCAACCTCCTGAAAGTGGGCCCTTTATAGATTCAGCTATACAATGATTAGGCTTTGAATCCTGCACTCGAAAAATAAAAAAATTTAGATAAAAATATTATTTATTTAAAAAATTATTTTTTTATTATTTTACTGTTATTTCACAATTATATTACTATTATTTTATTGTTATTATTTGGATATTATATAAATCTTATTTTTTATTGTTAATTTTGCTATTATTTTAAAAGTATTTGGTTGTTAAGTTACACTTATGTTAGTGTTATTTAAGTATGGAGGTTTTTTAAATTTGTTTTTCAATTTGGTGGGAAACATTTATTTGAATGTTTTATTATTTTTATGTATTATATATTTTTTTAAAAATTATATAAAAATAATATTAAAATAATTAATACGAATAAATCAAACTGAGTTTTAACATTTTCATCTGAATTAAACTTGAACAAAATTTTAAGCCCATTTTTTTGGCGGACCTACCAATGAGCCTAAACTTTTATCAAGGCCTAACTTGACTCATGGACAAATCTAGTTTTTAATAAACTAATGAAAACTTTTATTTTAATGAAAATAAAAATTTTCAACATTTAACATTTTAAATGTGTTTGATAATCATTTTAATTTTTTTACTTAATATAAAATTTTCAACAAAAAGATGTTGAATAAGATAAGTAGATAGGTAGCTACTTTATCACTTAATGTATTTCATTTTGTTTCATTAAAAATTGAAATAAATTATCTTTTTTTTTCAGAAAAAATAAAGATATTTAAACTAACGTATTTATCTTTCATCCAAAACTATCCAAAATAACATAAAATATTTACTAATAAGGTTTAAAGTAAAAAAAATAAGTTATCTTTTAAAAAGTAATATTTACTTTTATCAAACAATCTAATTATATTCCGTAGTTATATTTACTCATTAATTTTTTTTGTGTGTTAAAAAACAAAAACCAAAGTTTACATCAAATTATAACAATCAAAAGCACGACTCGTTTTATGTTGTTGTAAAAACCTTTAAAAGCTTCATTGGGGGTATCATTGAAAACCTGTAAGTTTGACTTCCACGCTAAACTCAGCTTAGCTAATCGATCTGCAATTATATATATATTTTTAAGCATACACTTAATCTATCATTGATTTTCAGATCTCATAATCCGCTCAACTTTAAGTTAAAAAAAATGTAATAAACTCAAGATTATTTCTCAAATTTAACTTGAAATTAAAGTCATAATTCAACAGAGACCATAAATGGTAATTTCAGGGTAGGGCAGTATCGACATTGAAAACTTAGACATGATTTCATTTTTTCGATTAATTATTTCTGGCAGTGCTAACGGTCCCAACTGCTACCACTCACTCTTCAAGTTTTCCAACCCCTGATTTCCTTTTTTATTTGCTGATGAGTTTGAGCCTCATTATCATCCTTTTTGGCATTTAGATATATTTTGAAAACAATGCTTATCCTTTCCAATTAGCGACATTGTTATGATATTTATTATTGTCGACCCATCGATCTGTTAATTCTTCGGGTTTTGATTCACACATTATATGAATTCGTACATATAACATATCACATGTATGAACAGTGATTGTATCATATAAATATATAAAATTAACTCATTTAAAGGAGACATCAACATGGTACGTACACTTGATGAAAATTATAGGGTGATTCATGCACATCACTATATTGGACTTGCTACATCCGTTCCACAATTCAAATAAAGTTAGGAACTCATTTCAAAGTAGTACAGTATTAATGCTAGGAAAGAGGGGCCCCGGACACATGAATTTCAACTCATTGCTCATCTCGACAATTACTGAAATTTTTTAATAAATTTCCTGGTGGTGAAAAGAATTTTAAATTATGATTTATTGATGGGATATTTATTTTATTAAAAAATATTTAAATTTTTTTGGGTGAATGATAATTTATTGCCGTAATAACAACGCGATTGATACGACTCAAATTTAAACTATATTTAAAATAATGAACACATTTAACCATCATGTCAATATACGAGAATAAAAGAAAGTTTAGATTTGAGTGGCTGTATGTGATGTGTGGGGCAGTATAGATGAAACAAAACATATGGAGGCCAATATCGATACATCGCTATACTAAACTTTAGAGGGATTATAATTTATTTATTTTTATAATATATACATGATAGCTGACTTTTTGATTGAGGACCAAGGAGAGAAGGAAAAGAAGACGTGGAAATAAAGAGGAAAAGGGAAAGGAAAATACATCTGCTGCCTGTCTTGAAGAAGTTTCATTATCTCTAATTATTATGTGTTAATTTTTTTAAGCACTACTTATAATTCCCTCCTCAACCTTTAAATAAGAAAATAATACGTTTCAGTATATTCGAATTTACGTTTTTCTGTATTAATAATAATGTTCATATCAGTTGAACTAAAACTCAATCTACGTGTGTGAAATTTTTTTATAGTGGTGTATAGGCATTATTTGGACATTTTAATTTGATTGTGTTTTATATATTGGTTTTATGATTATATTGTATTTGTAAAAATACTTTTACTATTTTTGTAATACCCAACTCAAAAGCTTAATGCTTAAAAGGTAAGTAAGTGGGTGAGAGGAGAAAGGAGAAAAATGGAAGCATAAAAAGATAGAAGCAAATAGAGAGAAAATTGGGGAAAAAGAAGTAAACCCTAAAAGAAAAGAGGAAGGATGGAGGTTAAGGCTTTGTTATTCTAATTAAAGGATTAAGATAAATGAATTCTCTCAATTGAATTAAAAATAGAAATATTTTAGAAGAAAATTTAGAAGAGTGATGTTTCTTCTTAATTGATTGAGTAAAGTTATTTGATTTGTTTTTCATTGAGTAAGAGATAAGGAGTATGGGTTTTGGTTAAATTTAAGGGTTGAAAGGTGAAATTTAAATTTGTATTAATATACATAAAAAAAAATAGATTTTGGTTTTGAAAAAAAGTGTTATTTTTTTTTATTAAGAAGAGAAACCGTAAAACAGTAATTAACCAATCATTAATTTTGATGTGACAACTTCATTCGACAAGTTTATAATGTAAATAAAATAGAAATAAACTTTTGTAAATTTAAAATTTTGAAAGAAAAAAAAAAAAAAAACCAGATGAGAGGTGGAGTGAAAAGCATAAGTGCAAAAAACAACCTTTAAATTATAAATGCCATGTTTTGCTTAAGGGTAAACTCCCGATTATCTTTCAGAATTTATTATGATGTAACGTTTGAATTGAGTCATTTATATTTGAAATGTTACGTTTTAGTAATTTATGATATCGTGTTGTAACATTTTAGTCACTGAGCAGTTAATTACCGTTAACGGTGTAACATAACCTTACGTGACATGTTAACGCGTTAACGTAGGTGATTAAAACGTAATATTTCAAACATAAATGATTAAGATGTAACATGTGATAAACAAAAATGATTATTTTAATAATTTACTCTAATACAAAAAGACGTGAACTTAAATATATTGATATTAGTGGTATTTCAATTTTTTACTTTTCAAAATGATATATTACTTTTCTAACTTTTTATTTTTTAAAATAATATATTACTTGGCAACCTTTTTACACTATTTTAAAATATATATATATTATTTTAAAAAGTAAAAAGTTAAAACACCAGTTTTTTTAATACTCGTGTTTTAATATTTCTTTTTCGTATACAGTTTAAAAATTAAATATAAAAATATATATTGATAATAAAATTTAATAGTCATAAGGTAGTTAAGAAAAAAAAAAGAAAAGTAGTGAAATGTTGTGGGGTAAATTATACAAATAGTCATTCAATTATGCCCGTGTTTTTATTTTTGTTACTTAATTTTAAAATTTTTAATTTAGACATTAACGTTAATATTTGTCTTATTTTGGTTACCCACGGTTAAATTGATGAAAACAATGATGAGACATTTTTTCAATTAGAATAATAACACATTTAGTTCTCAATACTTACATATTTTATCAATTTGATCCTAATTTTAAATAATTCAATAAATTAACCCTTCATATTTATAAACTCTATCAATTTGATCCTCAAACACATATAGTTAAATATAAATTCTATCATTTTCTTAATGGATAAGACATTTTTTAGTTTCAATTATTAACAGAAAAAGAAAACATTTTTAAAGCCTAAATTTTACATATGATGTGATAAAATTAAAAAAATAACAATGTATTTTATCTGCTATACGGCTCTAAATTTTAATTTCTTTTTTATGTTTACAATTACAAATACAATTTCAAAGTTGAAAGATTTGGTTAGGATGTTTGAAGATCAAATCGATAGAATTTATAAATGTGAAGGATTAAGTCTATTAAATTATTTAGAATTAGGATCAAATTGATAAAATATGTAAGAATTAAGGACTAAATGTGTTATTATACCAATTGAAAAAAAAGTTTTAACGATGGATGAACAAAATAGGAATGAATACAAACGATCGAGAAACTAATTAGTTAATTTGATTCATTAAATTAATTAATTAATTAATATTTATTTTGGAAATAAAAAATAAATATTAAGTTGAATTAAATTATAAAATGTTAGGTCAAAAAATCTGAAAACAAATATAATTAGATTCAATATATGAGAGAGCCAATCTGAAGGGTGGCAACTCTAAGGGAATTGAGAGGGTGTGCCACCCCCTTCTAGTTAAACTAAAAGATTGTTTTTCTATTAAATAAATATTATTTGTCTTATACCAAGTAGGATTCTCTTATATCTTACTATAAATAGATTATACTGGTAAAGTTATTAACACAAGTTCTTACACATGAATTTAATAAATTGTTATTCAAGCAGAAAACAGTGGAAATTCATTTTCTTAGAATAAATTCTATTTGTTGGGAATAATAATTTTTACTGGTTTCTATTGAGATAATTACTTTCCCACTAAAAGTAATGGATTGTTTTTGGCTCTGTGTTTGATGCTTTTTATTTGAGCTCACACTCAATGCAATTTGGGGTACGAGGATAACAGAGAAAGTCGTTTGGTTGAAAGTCAAGAACGTTTCAGATTCATCTCGCACAAAAAACAATTACTTTTTGAGAAGCAGTTTATTGTTATAAAGATCACAAATCGACTCGGTTTTCAAAATATTTAAACTTCTGTCGTAATTGAAAATCGTTTTCTTAATCGGATTATTTCAACAATAACAATTAATGCAAATATATTACAATCTATGTCAAGAGTGAAGTGAAGCTCCTTAGCCAAGCCCATAACTTCTCAATGAATTCTATATCCGCGTATTTAAACAACTAACATACTAATCTCGAAGAGCTTAGTAAGTATAGTAAAAAATTTAAGATATTTTATAACATAGATTTAATCTTATTTTATGCTTTCTTCAAGCTAATTCCAGATTAAGACATAAGTGCTTGCAATGTGATTCAGTTAAAATGTTGAAGTGCCCATTCATCATATCACATTCTTATCATTTATGCTTCATATAAATATATATAGATACACAAATCACATATTTTCATTTATCCCTTAGGTGACCATCTCACCATATCAAATTATCAATGTATACCAAAGACCAAAAATCAAATTAATATTAAATGATTGTTAATCCATTTCTATATCATATTTTCTATTAGTCATATTTAAATTCTTATTTATTCATCTCTACATATTCCAACAATAGAATTTCACCATCACATTTAAAGTTTCTGTAATTCATCGTCTATGTGTGTAAGATGTATATGCGTTATTAAAAAATTAAAAAATATAAATAAATATTACCATATAATCACATCATTATATTAAAAAAAAATTAAAATTTAATCAACAACTTTTTTTTTAAATAATTGTGATATAGAGATGGAACAAAATCTTTTTCCCCGCCCTTTTGGTTCCCTTCCAATCATAGCTAAACATGTGTATTATATCTTTTCCACACTAAATGATTGTTTGTTCGTTTCTAAGATATATCAATAACAAAATATAATATCATCAGCTGTTAAAAATATAAAAAATTTATTATACATTCACTCATATTTAATATATTTTTAATTTATTTTAATTAAATAAATTAATTTTTTTAATAAATAAACAAACATATTTTTTTCTTTTATAATTTTTAAATCATTTTAGTTTTTTTTTACTTTAATAGTATCTTATTTTTATGCAGTCAAATTTTTTAATTCCTTTAATTTTTAGGCTTTTTTAATTCATTTAATATCTAGCCAGGTAATTTTTCTTTTTTTATTTTCTATTTCTTTATTTTTAATCAAATTTCAGATTTTGATAAAACCACCGATGGTTACAATTGATTTTTTTACTAGTGTTTTTTTCTAGATTTTTAATGGTTGATTTTAGTTTTTTTTTTCCAATTTGTGCTTATGATTTTTATTTTTTTATTTTTTATTATTGATTTAAGCATTTTCAAATTTTATTTATTTTTTGTTATGTTATTTTTCTGACATTCAACGTTCCCCCAAAGTTTTAATTATTTTAATTAAAATTAAATAAAATTAAAGATGATATCATATGTGATTGAGTGTAGAATAATATTTGTATATAATTAAAATTTAATGACGTGTGTTATTTAATAGAAAAAGATGCGGAAGCCTAAGTTCAAGCAACTAAGGTATTCTTCCCCGTCAACATTCACCCTGGATTTGCAAGAATCCATGAGTAATATACAAATATTAACGATGAACTACCTGCTACTGGGTTCCACAACTACCCCAGCAACAACATGAAATCTGGAGTTGGGTTGTGACTGGTAGGAAAGCTCAGGTTCTGATTGAAATGAAGAAGGAAACATAATGATGAGAAGATGAAGAGAAGCTATGGAGTGGAAGCATTAAGTTAGATGATGAAGAAAAGGAAAAAATTAAAATACAGTGGTAGGACCTAAAAATGACTTGCCATTAACTGAACTGAAGGCTAAGATAATGGGTACACTTTCCATTTTAATGCTGCAAACTGCATCAACTTTATTCATCTCTCCCACCTATATCAATACATACACACACTTGAATTCCATCTCTAAATCAAACTTGATAAGCTTCTCTTTTCTTGCCTTCAAACAATGGTAATGACAGTTTTAAGGAATTCTTTTCTTTTGATTTTCTCTTGTTTTATTGCGATTTCACTCTTGGTTTAGGGACAACCACTTTCCTTGGAGATTTTAGAACCGCTTGTCAGATTCTCATGTCAGGCAAAGCAATGGAGTCAGATTTCTGTTGGAACATTTTCAATAATATTTGAAAGGGTTGTAATTAATTAAAGGTTATGTTGAATTATGATTTCTATTTCAAAGTCAAATTTGAAAAATAATCTTTCAGTTAAACTCTGTTTAATTGTTTCAATTAAATTCTGTTTATTTGTTTGAATCAAACTTTTATTGCTCTAGATTATTTTATTATTATTTGACATAAGAATTTAGCCTATAAATAGGCTCTTTTACAACCTTAGAAATACACTCATTAAAGTTGAGAACTCCTAACGCTTTTGGAGAATTTAGTGTTTACGTTTTGAGGGTTCTTTATTTTTGGGTTTTTAAGGTTTAGTTTTTATCTCCAACTTTTGTACTCTTCATTTTTTTGCCATTATAGTAAAATTATCTTTGCCCGTGATTTTTTTATCCTCTTCAGAGGGTTTTTCCACGTTAAATTTGTGTGTTCAATTTCTCAATTTCTTCCGTTATATTTTACTTGTTCGTTGCTTAATCAGATCGATCCCTAACAAGTGGTATCAGAGCTAGTTCGATTTTCGCAGATCAACCTGTTCAAAGATAGTAGCAACAAGATTTGACATTGAGAAGTTCGATGGTGTCACAAATTTTAATCTATGGCAAGTTCGGATGATGGCAATTCTAGTTCAGACCAGCTTGAAAAAGGTCATTACCGAGAAAAAGCCCGATAATCTAGAGCAATCAGAATGGGAAGAGCTTCATGAAAAAGCCCTGTCTGTAATCCAATTGTGCCTCACGAATAGGGTATTGCAGGAGGTATTGATGGTTAAGACCGCATCCGCCTTGTAGAAAAGGCTACAAACTCTTTATGTGATTAAGTCTCTGGCTAACCGTTTAGTGCTGAAACAACGACTATTTACGTTTTCCATGAACGAAGGTGAGCTTTTTAGAGATCACATCGGTCAATTCATTACTTTTTTGAATGATTTAAATAATATTGAGGTTCAAATTGACGATGAGGATCAAACTATGTTATAGTTATGCTCTTTACCCTCTTCATAAAAGTCTTTCAAGGAAACATTGATTTATGGTGGAGACAAACTCTCATTCGAGGATGTGAAGGGTCATTTGTTGAGTAAAGATAAACTCGACAATGAATTTGGTTCAGATAGTAAGGCAGATAGGCAAGCTTTCGTTTTGGTAGCATCAAAGAAGCAAGACAAAAGGTGTCGCTATTGTAAAAAGTTAGGCCACGTCAAAGCATATTGTTACAAACTGCGAAATAAAAGGCCAGCTGAGAGTAACGAGAAAGATTTAGCTAGTGCTAATTTGGCCGATGGAAGTGGTGATGATTTCTTGTTAGTGTCAACAAACGAAAGCTCCGAGTATACATTCGAGTGGATCTTAGATTCAGGATGTTCTTTCCACATGTGTCCCAATAGAGAATGATTCTCCACATACAGTTCGGTTGAAGGTAGAGTTGTGCACATGGGAAATGATTCATCCAGTAAGGTAATCTGTATTGGTACTGTTAAAATTAGGATACACGATGGTACAATTAGGACACTATCAGATGTTAGGTATGTACCTGATTTACGAAAGAATCTCATCTCCTTAAGTATTTTAGACTCAAAAGGTTGCAGAATCAACATCGAGTCGAGCGACATTAAACTGTCTCATGGAGCTCTCGTTTTGTTAGAAGGTAAAAAGACCGATAGTCTTTATATTCTGGAAGGTTCTATAATGACCGATGAAATCGAACGTCCCTCGTCCGTTATGGAGTTGAAGTCAACTCGTTTGGAGCGTAGGCAACTTGGTCATAGGAGGGAAAAATGTATGACTGTTTCATTGAAGAGAGGTTCTCTTTTGGATGCAGGTTTTGAAAAGTTAGGGCACTGTATTCGTGAAAATCAGACCCAGGTTAGTTTTGATTTGACAATGCACAAGTCGAAGGCTAGAAGACTTCCAGCTTCTAAGCACAAATTCGACTTAGTTAATTCTCTGCATGGTTCAAGATAGGCCCGTGGCGGGCTTTGGCAAAGATGACATTGTTAAAATACGAGTCAAAGTGGAGATTTGTTGAATTATGACTCTTATTTCAAGTCAAATTTGAGAAATAATCTTTCAATTAAACTCTGTTTAATTATTTGAATTAAATTCTGTTTATTTGTTTCAATTAAACTCTGTTTATTTGTTTGAGTCAAACTCTTATTACTCTAGATTATTTTATTATTATTTGACCTAGGAATTTACATTATAAATAGGCTCTTTTACAACCTTAGAAATACACTTATTAAAGTTAAGAACTCTTAAAACTTTTGGAGAATTTAGTGTTTACGTTTTGAGAGTTCTTTATTTTTGAGTTTTCAGGGTTTAGTTTTTATCTCCATCTTTTGTACTCTTCATTCTTTTGCCATTATAGTAAAATTATCTTTCCCCGTGATTTTTTTATCCTCTTCGGAGGGGTTTTTCCACGTTAAATTTGTGTATTCAATTTCTCAATTTCTTCTGCTATACTTTACTTGTTCGTTTCTTAATCGGGTCGATCCCTAACATGTTATATCTTTTTGGTTATTGAAAAAGAACTATAACTATTCAAACAATATTATTTGAATAGTTATGTTTAACCAAGAGATATTAGATAAATAATTATGTCCGTTTTAAATATATTATTATTTACAGAAAGATGTTTTTATGAAGAGACATGAAAATTCCTATAAATAGGGATGAGATTTCATTTGGAAATATACTAATAAGTTCTAAAATTCTCTCTATCTTTCCTCCATATTCTAATATTATTAGATTATTCTATAAAGATTTACTGCAGAATTTTTTTTATAGAAATTGATTTTCTTGTTATACATTATTCAATACTTAGTGGACTATTTTCGTCAGTGCAAAACACAAATAATCATCGGGCTTCATTGTATCTTCGAGGTTCATTTGCTTGAAACTCATTTGTACACCGAGTATAGGTGAGGGCGAATAGAACCTTAAAGATAATGACTTGATACATGTCTGGAGTCTTGTCTTATTTCTTCGTTTACTGTTCGAGCTGTTCGTGTGTTCGAGATTTTCCTCACCGAAGTTTTGTACTAATAATTTTAAGGTTTTATTCTTCATGATGACTACAATAATATTGAAAAATACAATACATGTATGTTGACTAAAATTACTAGAAACCCTTTCCCTAAGGTTAAAAGGAAAACAAAAATGCTTGATTTGATACATATTGATTTATGTGACATGCATAATACTCCTACATTAGGTGAAAAGAAATATTTCGTTATTTTTATTAATGATTGTTCTAGATATTGCTATGTATATTTATTGCATTCAAAATATGAACTGCTTGAGAAATTTAAAGTTTATAAATCTGAAGTTGAACTTCAATGTAAATCATTTATCAAGTGCTTAAGATCGAATACAAGTGGAGAATACTATAATCCAAGTTATTTTGAATCTATTGAGATTATCCATCAAGTTTCAACCCCTAACACACCACAACAAAACGGTGTAGTTGAAAGGAAATATAGAGTCTTGATTGAAATGATAAATTCAATGTTATCAAATTCAGGTCTTGGATAATATTTTTTAGGAGAAGCTATTCTAACAACTTGTCACATATTGAATAGAGTTATAAGGAAAATAAAATAACCCTTATGAACAATGGAAGAAAAGGAAACCTAACCTTAATTATTTGAAGATTTGGGACTGTAAAGCAATTGTCAAAGTTTAAACACCTAAACGTAAAAAGTTAGATGATAGAGGAACTGAATGCATATTTATAGGATATGCACATAATTGCAAGACATATAGGTTCATGGTAATTGAATCAAATGATTCAATTTCAATTAATATTGTTATTGAATCAAGAGATGTTATTGTTTATGAAAATAAATTTAATTTTATTTAAAGACAATTACATTTAAACAATTAATTCATTCTTCAAATGAGAAAGATTCCATTGGAACAAATTGATAATTTTGATGAATCTCTATAAGGACTTAAACAAGCGCTAAAGCAGTGACACCAAAAGTTTAACAAAATTTTTCTGGCTAATGGTTATAAAATAAATGAATCTGATAAGTGCATATATAGCAAATTTGAAAATGGAAAATATGTCATAATTTGCTTATATGTAGATAAAATACTCATATTTGGCACAAATTTGGAACTAATATAAAACACACAAAAAAATTGTCAAACAACTTTGCTATGATGAATATGGGTGTAACAGATGTTATTCTTGAGATTAAAATAACCTGAGAGGAAAGCATTATAATTTTATCACAATCACATTACATTGAAAAGTGCTTAAAAGTTTGATATTTTCAATTGCATACTAGCATTTACATCCATGAATCCTCAAATAAAATTAGTATTTAATACTGGTAGGAAAATTGATCAATTAAAATATGCAAGTCTAATTGGTTGTCTTATGTACATAATGACTCGTACAAGACCATATATTGCATATGTTGTTGGGAAATTGAGTAGGTACACAAATAATCCAATTAGTTTGCATTGGCAAGCTTTGAATAGAGTACTTAAGTACTTAATGAAAACTATTAACTATGGTTTGTGCTATAATGGATATCCTTTAGTTTTAAAAGGGTATTCAGATGCTATTTGGATTACAAGTTTGCAAGATCATGCTTCTATTAGTGGGTGAATCTTCATTCTTGGTGGAGGAGCCATTTCTTGAGGTTTCAAAAAACAGACATGTATTACTGATTCAACCATCGTAACCGAATTTATTGCGTTAGTTACTGCATCTTAAGAAGCAAAATGTTTAAGAAATTTGTTTTATGATATACCTTTATGGCCTAAACCAATTTCACTTATTTTTATTTGTTGTGATAGTGAGGCTACTCTAGCAAAGGCATATACCCAAGTATATAATGAAAAGTCCAGACACATTGGATTAAGACATAGCTATGTTCGATAATTAATCTTTGATTGAGTGATCACTATTAATTATGTGAGGTCAACTGAAAATTTGGTGGATCTTTTGACAAAAAGTCTTGCTAGAGATGTAGTCAACAAGACCTCAAAAGGGATGAGACTCAAGCCCATTAATTAGAGTCACCCATGATGGAAACTCGACTCAACGCTTAGTAAAACGTCAAGCCTTGAGTTCAATGAGACAAAGTACATAATTAGTATGTGATTGCTAGCACTATAAATACATCCATCCTAAGATTAAAGTGTTAGGTACCCGTAATGATAAAGGAAAAATAAATAATATACTACTAATAGACCCATAACATAAATATGTTAGAGTGTTATAATTACGGGAACACTCTTAATGGGATCTACATATGTGAGTGGAAGTGTGGCCGCTTCTGACAATACTCATGAAAAGAGGACACAAACGCATGGCCATAATAGTATCCCTGGATACTATGCATTGATCGATGTTGAAATCATTGTGTGAGATGTGTTCGGTTAATCAAATGAAGGTTCAATCGTAAGACGACTTCATCATGCAAATTGATTTCCAAGAATATCAAAATCTAAAATATTTTGAAAATGGGGGGGGGGGGAGATTGTTGGAACATTTTCAACAATATCTATAGTATTCCAATAACTATAAAAGAAAGTGTGTAATCAATAAAAAATTGTATCTTTTTGGTTATTGACAAAGAATTATAACTATCTAGACAATATTATTTGAATAGTTGTGTTGAATCAAGAGATATTAGATGAATAATTATGTCTCTTTTAAAAATATTATTATTCAGAAAAGATACTCTTGAAAGATGTCTCTATGAAGGGACATGAAAATTCCTATAAGATTTCATTTGAAAGATATACCAACAAGTTCTAAAATTCTTTCTATCTTTCCTCCATCTTCTAATATTATTAGATTGTTCTATAAAAATTCTTTATAGAAATTGATTTTCTTGTTATACATTACTCAGTGCTTAGTTGACTATTTTCGTCAGTGCGAAGCACAAACAGTTATTGAACTTCATTGTATAGTCGAGGTTCATTTGCTTGAAAATTATTTGCACACCGAGTATAGGTGGAGACAAATAGAATATTAAAGATAGTGTCTGTTGGAGTTATTGTTTGTGTGTTCGAAATATTCCTCACCGAAATTTTGTACTAAAAACTTCATCATGAATCTTTTCGTGAGACCGTAAACAAATGTTAGTCAATACATGACTCAAGATATAACTGGAGAGCAGGAGAAGAAGCATATAGAAGGAGGTATTCATAAGAATGAGCAACAAAATGTTTGGTCTACACCCTTAGATACATGGGCAAACAAGCTTGCTATTCTGAAATCAAAGAAAAATGTAACTGTTTAATGGTATAGGGAATATGGCACTTTTATTGAATAAATGAGTTTGAGGTTCCCATCAAAAAAGAAAAAAGAATGAATTACTTGTTATTAGAAAAAATAATGAAAGATAATAAATGTTGGAGCAGTTAGTTAGGTAATGTGAAGATGCTACCCAAGCACAAGATTGTAACAAAGTCTTGGGTATTATTCGTAATATGAAAGGAAAATAACGTTAAACTTATACAGTTTTTTAGCTGAATGCAATACCCTTTCATTGTCCATGAATAATGCAGTAAATATATAAATACATACAACAGATCACAGATGGGTTGAATTAATTCATTTACCGACCGGATATTATTATACGTACGTATGCATATATGTCAAATGGAAGAGACGAGATTAAATTTTGTTAGAAATGGTGAGATTTGCACCACATATTTTGGTAGGCATACATGCATGCATTGACATGACATATAATGAGTCTGAAGTCTGCAAATGCAGATCACAGCCTGTATTCTTCAGACTCAATAATTTCAAGGAAGATTTGAGAGCAAGCCGAAAGATTAAATACGTTTCAGAGAGTGTACTCTTTTCATGTAATTATCTCTAATGAATTTGATGGGGAAATTAATTAGTACAATATTCACATAATTTTCTATATAATATACTATACGTGCATGCTTATTAGTAAAACCTATCAATATTGGAGGTGAGACACTGAAAACTAGTTGAAAGCTTACAAAGTTAATTTAAACAAAGGGAAGGGAAGGGAGATGCTTTTCGCTTTCTATAATTTTTTATTTTCTATCACTCGCAATTACACGTCTCACCCACCATAAATGCTATTGCACCCTCTCCATGGGCTCTGCTATTAACTCCTTAGCTGCCACATCCTCTCCACCTGTTTCTTCAATTCTCTTCATTTTCCTCAACCCCCTCCCTTGGAACTTCAAACCCCTTTCTCTCTCACTAGACTTTAACCCTCTTCTCTCTTAAGGTAGGTATCTGTCAAAAACCCAGAAGTGGGGGTTCATTTCCCAGTGACCCCAAACTCTTAAAAACCACCCTAAAACCTCCCTTCATTAATCTTTCTCAACAATGTTCTAAAGGGTTTCCTTTTGTTTTGCCTATAGGGCCCTGTAAAAGTCTACTCACGAAACCTATTTCTTTCCCTGGACCAGCTTGTTTATAGCACCATATCTGTGTTCACACAATTCCCCATTCTCTCTTTCATATATTCGCTTATAAAGCTTTGCTGAGAATCAAGAGAGAGTGCAAAAAGTGTTTGTAATCTTTGGTTGGTGGGGACTTTCTATCAAAAACAACCTAAATACCACCAATACAGGAGACCAAAGCCAAGAATCTAACAAGCAAGAGACAGATATGTGTAGCATGTACTGCTGCTGGTTAGGGTTTTAAAGGTCATCGACTATCTATGTCTCCCAACATGAGGTTTCTAGTGACCAACATACCATTGCATTTAAGACAAGAAAATAGCTGCCCTAAGCTCTTAGTCCCCTTCTCCAAATAATCTATAAGGTAATTTTCTTTCCTCATTTTTTTCCCCAACTTTTGCTGCTCTTTTTATTTCTCCGAGGTTCTTTCACTTTTCCCATGGAAATAGGTTAGGATAAGCTTTCGACTAATCCATCATTTTAATCTTCGAAGTATATGCTACCTTTAAATATAGTAGCAGTTGGTTATTAAGATATTCAAGGAAAAATCCTTCTCGATAAACGAAGTTGAACTTTTATTCTTTGAAAGAGAGATGGTATATGGTTTACAGCTCCATCATTTATTTGCCTTTCAAAAGTTTCTACGATTCCATTGTCATGCACTGGTTTTGACTTTTTTAATCTTCTTCACGAATTCCTTGTAGTTACATTTTGTGTCTTTCTTTACTGTTCTACAGTTAATTTAACCCTTTCCCCTCTTTATTTTAGTTTGCTTGACTTGTGTAAGTTCTCTCCGCAGAACCCAGAAAATCCATACCGTCGACATTCGAGCATTTTGTTAACATGTTTAGCCCCAACTTATTTGAGAGTTCCCATATGTTCGACATGTCTCATAAGACCTCGGATAGTGAACTAATGGAGAAGATCAGGGATGATGATTATGATATCAAATCAATCAATGAAACTATGGATGCTCCCTCTGGAGATGATCAAGATCCTAACCAACGCCCTAAAAAGAAGCGTTATCATCGTCATACCCAGCGTCAAATCCAGGAGATGGAAGTGTAAGTCTTGTTTTTTTTCCCTCTTACTGAAAGATAAGAAAGATTAGCATACCTAGTTCTTCTTTGGGGAATTGATTCTTTTGACACTTTGTTGCTCAGATTCTTTAAGGAGTACCCTCACCCTGATGATAAGCAAAGGAAGGAGCTTGGCCGTGAGCTAGGGTTAGAACCTCTACAAGTCAAGTTTTGGTTCCAAAACAAGCGCACCCAAATGAAGGTATATTTTCATGTATAGGTGAAAATCAGGAGCTCTAATATGGTTATTTAAGTATTTAGACTTGTTTTATGATTAAGCTTTTCTGTCTATGTAGTAAGCTTTCCTAGCTTAGTTGCTAAACTTCACCTTCATTAACAGGCCCAACATGAACGCCATGAAAATGCTATACTGAAGGCTGAGAATGAAAAACTCCGAGCTGAGAACAATAGGTACAAGGAAGCTCTCAGCAATGCTACATGCCCCAGTTGTGGAGGCCCAGCTGCCCTTGGAGAGATGTCATTTGATGAGCAACATTTGAGAATAGAAAATGCTCGGTTAAGGGAAGAGGTGATTGAAAAATGCTTCACACATCCGTTCATATTATCAAGTTATCTTTGTATTATACTTTTTATATTTTGGTTTTCTTGTATTACAGATTGATAGGATATCTGGAATAGCTGCTAAATATGTTGGCAAGCCTTTATCTTCATTGCCTCACCTTTCATCTCATTTACATTCGCGCTCTGTTGATCTTGGAGATAGCAATTTCGGGACACAATCAGGATTTGTAGGGGAAATGGATCGCAGTGGTGATCTTCTGAGGTCCGTATCTCGACCTACAGAAGCGGATAAGCCCATGATTGTTGAGCTTGCTGTTGCTGCGATGGAGGAACTAATACGAATGGCCCAATCTGGGGAACCTTTGTGGGTTCCTGGGGACAATTCTACAGATGTGTTGAACGAAGATGAATACTTAAGAACTTTCCCTAGAGGAATTGGACCAAAGCCTTTGGGGTTGAGGTCTGAAGCTTCAAGAGAATCTGCAGTTGTCATCATGAATCATGTCAACTTAGTTGAGATTCTCATGGATGTGGTAGGATTCTTTCTTCCCAACTTTGGTCCATTATATAAATTTTTAGATTCACCCCAACTTATTTATGACAAAAACAATTGATTTCCAGAATCAATGGTCAAGTGTGTTTTGCGGTATTGTTTCAAGGGCTATGACTTTAGAAGTCCTATCAACCGGAGTTGCAGGAAACTACAATGGAGCCTTACAAGTGGTACTAAGTACATCTATATGCTTTTCTTTTCAATACCAATCTAATAAAATTTTCGGGCATGCATGCTCTTTCCCTAAGCTCTGAAAGCATGCCAAACATCTTGCATTTTCAGATAACGGCTGAGTTCCAAGTCCCTTCACCACTTGTACCAACTCGGGAAAATTATTTCGTGAGGTACTGTAAGCAGCATATTGATGGAACTTGGGCAGTGGTTGATGTTTCCTTGGATAATTTACGCCCTAACCCGATGTCCAAGTGTAGAAGAAGGCCCTCAGGTTGTTTGATCCAAGATTTGCCAAATGGATACTCTAAGGTAAGTTACTCTTTATTTCAACGTGTATATATTTGTTGGGCTGCATTTTATGTTGCCGCCTAACGTGTCTTTCAGGTTATATGGGTCGAGCATGTAGAAGTGGATGATAGAGCTGTCCATAACATATACCGGCCAGTAGTTAATTCCGGTCTAGCTTTTGGAGCAAAACGTTGGGTGGCTACGTTAGATCGACAGTGTGAGCGTCTAGCAAGTTCAATGGCCAGTAACATTCCAGCAGGGGATCTATGCGGTAACACCATGTTTAGCAGCTTATAATTCTCTTAGTCCAAGGGATACCTTGTTGAATGCAGTGCATTTCATGTTTCTCTGATGTTACCATATCGCTTCCTTTTGACCTCTGCAGTTATAACAAGCCCAGAAGGGAGGAAAAGCATGTTGAAGTTGGCAGAGAGGATGGTGACTAGCTTTTGTACAGGTGTTGGTGCTTCTACGGCCCATGCTTGGACAACTTTATCGGCAACAGGCTCCGATGATGTGCGGGTTATGACCCGAAAGAGCATGGATGATCCAGGAAGGCCTCCTGGTATTGTACTTAGTGCTGCAACTTCCTTCTGGATCCCAGTTCCACCAAAGAGGGTATTTGATTTCCTAAGGGATGAGAACTCTAGAAGTGAGGTACATTAAATAAGCTTCCAATTAAACCAAAACAATGGTACACTTTTTATGTTAGAATATTATACTTATTTTGCAGTTTTTAAATTGAATTTATAGTGGGATATCCTATCAAATGGTGGCCTAGTTCAAGAAATGGCCCACATAGCTAATGGTCGTGATCCAGGCAATTGTGTCTCTTTACTGCGCGTAAATGTAAGTTGGCAAGTTAACCACATGCTTTACATCTTTAATTGACGACAACCATCCATTAAGCTAACATCTCTAACTGGAAACCGATCTGCAGAGTGCAAACTCTAGCCAAAGCAACATGTTGATACTTCAAGAGAGCTGCACTGATGCTACAGGGTCCTATGTGATATATGCCCCAGTCGATATTGTTGCAATGAACGTTGTCTTAAGCGGCGGGGACCCGGATTATGTCGCGCTATTGCCATCCGGTTTCGCAATTCTTCCCGATGGTCCAGGAGTAAATGGAGGAGGGATTCTCGAAATCGGCTCGGGTGGCTCTCTCCTTACCGTTGCGTTCCAGATCATGGTTGATTCAGTTCCAACAGCAAAGCTTTCTCTTGGATCAGTGGCGACCGTCAATAGTCTAATTAAATGCACAGTTGAAAGGATCAAGGCTGCCGTAATGTGCAATAGTGCTTGACCAAAGATGATATAAAAAAAGGTGAGCAATCAACATAATTAATCCTTCACTATATTTGAAATTTGCAATCTAAGCTTATCCCATTTCACAATGTCCTGCAGAGAAAAGAGAAGAAATGGTGTTTGCCCCAAACCAAATTTGAAGATTGAAGAAGTCAAGAACGCACCTTTGGATTCATCCTTTGCAGTCATGGTGTTGTGTAAGAAGGCAAAATCACCAAGCCTGCAAGGATAGTAGGTTCGGGAATTGACTTTGCCAAAGAAAGATGCTAAGATTAGATATGTTAGGAGAAGGCTCCATTTTGTGACTATAGGCTAAGAGTTCAATGCAGGAGTGGACTTTATACTAGTCTAATTTCTTTCCGATTTCATGTGTTATTGTCGAAGCATTAGTTAATTTGGACTTATTCCTCCATTAACAAACATTTGATAATTCCTGCTTTATTTTTTGTTTTGGTTGTTTTTTAAATTAATGAATAGCTTAGCTGCTCGTTTTCTATTTTCTGTAGTTGACATTTTGCGGAGCCTGTCTATCCCATCTCATTTACCGCCCTCCAACACAACCTCAATATTATTGTTCCCTTTTTCACCAGTCATGCAACCCAATCCTATACCTTTATATTCAACTACCAATGCTTCCTCTTTTCCCACCAACCATCACGCATAGAAAATATGGCAAGCCCTTCGAACCCATTTTTCCAAGTTACTAGATTTTCTCCTACAGCTTGGCTTTCATGATTCAAAAGCTAAGGCATCTTTATTTCTTCCAAATTCAACCACTACAGCAAAATAAGTTATTAGCGGCACTTTTAGCGGCGTTTGGAAAGAAAACGCCATAAAAGGTAAAGCAATAGCGGCGCTTTACACTAAGCGCAGCTAAAGGTCAGGTCATTAGCGGCGCTTTCCCATAAGTGCAGCTAAAGGTTAGGTCATTAGCGACCCTTTCCCCTAAGCGCCGCTAAAGGTTAGGTCATTAGCGGCGCTTTTATCTAAGCGCAACTAAAGGTCAGGTCATTAGCGACGCTTTCCCCTAAGCGCCACTAAATGTCATGTCATTAGCAGCACCCCACAAGCACCGCTAAAGGTCAGGTCATTAGCGGCGCTTTTCCCTTTTTCACTAGTCATGCAACCCAATCCTATACCTTTATATCCAACTACCAATGCTTCCTCCTTTCCCACCAACCATCACCCATAGAAAATATGGCAAGCCCTTCGAACCCATTTTTCCAAGTTAATAGATTTTCTTCTACAGCTTGGCTTTCATGATTCAAAAGCTAAGGCATCTTTGTTTCTTCAAAATTCAACCACTACAGCAAAACAAGTTATTAGCGGCACTTTTAGTGACGTTTGGAAAGAAAACGCCGCAAAAGGTAAAGTAAAGCGCCGCTAAAGTTCAGGTTATTAGCGACACTTTCCCCTAAGCGCCGCTAAAGGTCAGAAAGATCAGGTCATTAGCGGCCCTTTCCCCTAAGCGCCGCTAAAGGTCAAGTCATTAGTGGCGTTTTCCCCTAAGCACCGCTAAAGGTTAGGTCATTAGCGGCGCTTTTACCTAAGCGTTGCTAAAGGTCAGGTCATTAGCGATGCTTTCCCCTAAGCACAGCTAAAGGTCATGTCATTAGCGGCACTTTCCCACCAGCACCGCTAAAGGTCAGGTCATTAGCCATGCTTTTACCTAAGCGCCGCTAAAGGTCAGGTCATTAGCAGCGCTTTCCTCTAAGCGCCACTAAAGGTTAAGTCATTAGCGGCGCTTATGAAGGTCAGGTCATTAGCGGTGCTTATGAGGGTCAGGTCATTAGCGGTGCTTTCCTCTAAGCGAAGTTCAGAGGTTAAGAGATTAATTGGCTTAGATGTAAGCGAGCACAGTTGAGCAAATTACTCAACTTAAAGAGGAGGCTGCAGTGAAAGAAGCAGAGGCTCAAAGAAAATATGATGAACTCCACCTACAACTTAAAGCGGAGGCAGCAACGAGAGAAGCAGAGGCAGCAACGAGAGAAGCGAGGGAAGCAGAGGCTACAAGAAAGTATGACGAACTGCAGCTACAGCTTCAAAATATGATGAAAATGTTTCAGCAGAATCCGCCATCTTAGACTTTTGTTTTTTTCTTATTGTGAGAATAATATACACAATACTACTTTTGAAATATATTTTTCATTTATTTATTAATTTAAATCATATGCATATTTCTTTCGTTTATCATTTACATTTTAGATTTGAAGTTATTAGTTGGATTTGAATTGGTTAGATTTGAATTTACAGGAAAAATGTTGAAATTCGGGTTCTATGTGAATTAAAAAGGGGTGTCAAAATCTGTTAATTTAGCGGCGTTTGTGGGAAAAGCGCCGCTAAAGAACATATTCTATAGCGGCATTTTTCTACATAAACGCCGCTATTTTTAGCGGCGCTTGCAAAAGTGTCACTATAGACCTAAAAAAACGCCGCTAAAAAACTGTTTTCCTGTAGTGAACTACCATATTCATTTATCTTCTTGTCTATCTAGATTGTCTGTAGTTACCCTAGTGAGTGCACTAGCATCATTCATCAGCTCCACAAGTTTTCATTGGAAAATTTGGGCACACTTCAAGATTTCTTGGACATTGAGGTGAAACCAAAAGGTAATTGTATTCTTCTTAGTCAGTGGAAGTACATCATTGAACTTTTACAAAGAAAAAAAAATGTTAGATGCAAATTCTTTGTCCACGCGAATGGTGACTTCTTCCAAGTTGACTAAGCATGAATATTGATTGGACCAAACAAATTGAATCGAGAACCAATCGGGATATTGGTTCAAAAGGTGATTTTAAATTGATTAGGCAAAAAATTGGTATGAACAGATTAAAATATCACTTGAATCGATCGAACCATATTTTTTTTTTAAATTTTAATAATTTTTTAATCGGATCGATAAATTGATTGGATCGTTGAACCGATTTGATTTGACTATCGATCAGATTTAAAAAACATTCCTTAATACATATGCATGAGCCTTTGAACCTTAACTTGGCAACAATAAAGAGAATAGTGGGATATCTTAAGGGATCCTTAATCATTATGTATCGATAAGTTAATTCGGTGATATTGTCAACCGATATTGTAACACTCTAAAAATTTGAAAATATTAACTAAAAGTATTTAGGATAAATAATAAATTTATTAAATAAATGAGGATTTTAAATCAAATAATAGTGGAAGAGATAAATGAGGGTGTCGAAACGTTTATTTTTCGGGGAAAATAAACAAGTCTCGAACAATATTTTAAAAATAAAAAATGGATATTTTAAATGATCGAAAAATGAGAGTCGCCACCAATCTTTTTATATGCTGTGATTGGATCACCACAAAACGTTTAAAATTCGTTTTGAAAAATATTTTGGTCTTCGAAATCCAGAAAATAGGTTCGGGAGTTGGTTACGCATGAGGAAGGATTAGCACCCTCATACCCCCAAAATTGGTACCACATTGATTATTTTCGGGTCTTGGTTTGTTAAAAGTTTGAAAACTAGAGTAAAACTTAAAATACGATCTTTGTCTTTAGAAAACTTGGCATGATTTTCAAAGATCCCATTTTAGGAAAATTGTCCGTGTGTTTCGAATTTCTAGGAGAACTAGAAGTCGTGCTCAACACGTTAGGGCACTAAGTTCTCGGACTTTTGAAACTGAAAGACATTTTGAAAGACTTTAAAGAGGATATTTGATTATGTGAATTATACGAAAATCACACCCAGCACGTTAGGGCATGGTCTTTCCGAAGTCTTCACATGAAAGGATATTGCCTCGTTTTGTTTTAAAATCATATGTATATATATATATTGAGAACTTGAAATTTCGCACTGAGTTTAAAATACAATCCTTGGACACATGACTTAAAAAGATTTGAAGAGAAGAATGCCCGTTTGTTTCGATTTTCGCGGATAATTGAAGTCGTGACCAACACGTTAGGGCACGACGTTCTCGGAATCTCGAAATTAAAAGGCATTTGAAAATTTTGAAACAGGATATTCGATTCGTATAAATTATACTAAAAGCCACCTCGACACGTTAGGGCATGATTTTTCGAAGTTCCCACACGAAAAGGACATTGCCTCGATTTTAAAGGTTTATGAAAAAATAATTTTGAAAACAAATGCATGAAATGTGAATGATTAATATGAAGATTAAATGAAAAGAAAACAGTTAAGCAGATAATTATGTACACAAAAGTAAGAAAATATGAAATACGAAATAATTAAACACTAAATATAAATATTGACGGGAAAGAAAAGAAAAACGAATGAAGTCAGAAATGCGATTTTTGGATGTTTGAGGGTAAAACGGTAATTTTAGACATTTCAGGGGTAAAATGATACTTTTTGGATACTCGGGGGCAAAATTGTAATTTTTGAAAAGTTTAGGGTAAAAAATGCAATTTTTAGACATTCGAGGGTAAAATGGTATTTTTTAGATGATCAGGGGTAAAAGCATAATTTTTGAAAAGTTCGAGGGTAAAAATATAATTTTTGTGAAGTTTAGGGGTTAAATGGTAATTTTTGGAAAATTCGAGGTTAAAAATAGAATTTTTAGAAGTTCGGGGGTAAAATGACAATTTTTGGAAATTTAGGGGTAAAAATGCTATTTTTGGAAAGTTTAAGGGCAAAATGGTAATTTTTGGAAGTTTGAGGGTAATAATGTAATTTTTAGAAAGTTTAGGGTTAAAATGTAATTTTTATGAAGTTTAGGGGTCAAAATATAATTTTTGGATAGTTCAGGGACCTTTTGAGAAATAATACCAAAAAGATGTGACACGTGGCAGCTTCTCAGGCGTTCTGAGATCAAAGGATCAATTTGTAAATCTTTTAAAATTATTGGGCCGATTTAAAATTAAATAAAACTTGATTTAAGGACGAAATTAAAACAAATAAAAAAAGAAGGGACCATTTGCATAAATAAACCAAAAGTAGGACACATGGCAGCCTCTAAAAAAATTATTTTTCAATTCATTTCAAAAAAACATCTTACTTTTCTCTTTTTCTCTGAAAAAGAGGGTCTCCTTACGAGCCCTTGTTCGTCACTGAGCCTCCAAGTCCCGCTGTCGCCAGCGCACGAGCCACTGTCCACGATACCTCTCAGGTAAAAAGCTTCCTTTTTTATTCTCTTTTGCTTTTAAACCCAGACCTGGATCTAAATCTTGATCTAAAAAAAAAAGCTTTTAATTTTTTCTTTTTCCTTTAAACATCTGTTTCAAAAACCCAAAGAGATTTGATTTGATTTGTTAAAAGCTCAAGTTTCGATCCTTTATTCCTTTTTAATTTCAAATCTGTTCTTCCGAGATTTTTTCTTTAAAAAACGCAAATCTGAATCGAAACCCAGATCTTAAAAGAGCTTTATTCCTCTTTTGTTGTTTAAACCTTAAAGTCTATTTATGCTATTATCCCTTTTTTAGAAAAAAAGCTTAGGTTCGATTTCCATTTTTAACCTGTTTTAATGTTTTCTTTGCAGATCTGTCCCCGATGAGATGCTGATAGAGGTCGAAGAAGGTTCTGGCGTGACTTCCGGTGACTGTAGTACCAACCAAGAGACAATAACCTTAACCGACCTTTCGATTTTTTTACTTTACTATTATTAATATTAATTGTTATTATTAATATTAATATTCATTCAATACATTTTGAAATAACCGAAGATAATAATAAATGATAACAATCATGTATTAAAAGCATTTTAATGTATATTATAAATATGAAGCATTTAAAAACTTAGTTATAAATGATAATAAATATGTGTTGGGAATACCTGAATGACTTAATGCCTGAGACTTTGAATCTGTTTCTGTTGCTTGGTGTGTCTGTTCGAATGCTGTCTGCTTTGTATTAATTTCTGAAAAACAATTGTGTGTTGATTTCTAAAGGAAAACTTCTTTCTCACTATTGAATTCGAATGCTTCTAAAAAGGTCAGTAACCTCCATTGCAAGTGTTTGAATCTGATTTTTATAACTAGTATTACAATCATTTTCTTTTGTTTTATGCCATTAAACTGCTGTCAATTCTTCTTTGGAGGTTCGGTAGTGGTGGCTGTAGCAGTGATGGTGGTGTAGAGGCAAGTTGCTGGTGGTGCAACTTGGTTGCTGATGTGGCGTTCTTTGAGAGGTTAAAAGAGGGTGGCATCAATAGGTTAGAGTTTGACTTAGGGTAGTTTAGGTTTAGTTTGGGTCATTTGGACCCGTTTGGGTTAATTGGAATTGAGCCCAATTGGGCTTTGTATTTTGGGTTTGTATGTAACACCCTTCACTCGATCCGATCACCGAACTCGAGCAAAAGAGCATTACCATAGATAATATATTTGAATTACATAAAAAAATTAAACAAAATTTTTTTAACCTGAAGGGCTTCTACTGATACTTTATTGACTACTAACGCAACAAGTTCTTTCAAATACTATTACAAACAAAAACACCAGACTTGACACAACTCGAAACAAGTCAATCCACTTAAATATTTTTTTAACCTTAATACATGCCATTTATAACCGTTAACCAAACGACCATTAATACCAGTATGCCGAAAGGATAGTGTAACGATTTCCCGACGAAATTCCAACGAGTTGAGCCTTTCGATGAACTACCAAACAAAGGAAATAACCACATAAGTAACTAACGCTTAATAAGCCCGTATAAAGGATACTTAACTTACCGATCCCATTAGGTTAAACAACTAAGAATAATTTATTTAATCTTGAGTAAAATTTCGTTTCTTATATACACCACTTCACAAGATTAGTAGGTGTATTAATAAACATAAATTCTTGAACTTACATTTCTTTCTTCCACAATACAACTTCACTAGATGAGGGGGTATCACATAGAAACATATCATTTCAACGAATAAATAGAACAAGTAATAATAACATATACGTACATACCATATTCATCATGTGTTTGATAACAAGTTTCCATTTCAAGCCTTTATATAAACATTTTCCAGTTCAGAGAATATTTAAACATACAAAGTTATAGAGAAAGTATCAACCAAAATAAGTATAAGAAATTCTTAGTAAGCTTCCAAGAATTTATTCACTAATTATATATGAGAACATAATGATTTGAACATTTTCATATAAAATAAATTTTATTATTCCGATGGATCATAGTAAAAATATTTGAACGTAAGTCAAAACATATTATGCTCATAAGAGCTAAGCAGATCTCGTATTATTGCGTCAAGTTATCCTTTTGGATTAAACCAATGACAGCACATATGAACTAGCTTGGCCAGAGCTAGGTAAACGTATGAAGTGGTAACAGATAGTCAAATCATGCTAAATCCGAGTCCCCAACACATGCAAGAGCTCGGGTCCAGAACAAATATTCACATAGAAATTCTTATGTATGAAAATTTTACTTAATCCATCGGAACCTTTCGTATAATTCATTTATACATCTTATAAATCAATATATTTATTGATATGAAAATTCAATACGTATAAAGATATTTTAAACAACAATATTATCAATTATACTATTTCAAAACTCATATTTCAAATTTTCATAGGATAATTTTCATGTAACAAATTCATTTCATATATGTATAATATATTTCTCATCATTTTAATTTTCCTTATTAACAAGACTCGGATTCTAACGGATACACGGATACAACCAACACACTAGTTTGGCACCCAATGCCTCATCAGATAAACTGAAGTAATAGTCGCACCCAGCGCTATAATGCAAGTGACACCCATTGTCTCATCGGTTAAACCGAAGTAATTTGGCACCCAGTGCCTCATTGGATAAACCGAAATAATAGTCGTGCCCAACGCTATAATGCAAGTGACACCCAGTGTCTCATCGGTTAAACCGAAGTAATTTGGCACCCAGTGCCTCATCGATTCGCGGTCGAAGTACCCTAAACTCTTCCTATCCTCCTATGGCATGTCATCTATATCCGACTTAGCCCAAACAGTTAATAGGGTGATCATTTCACTTAAAACTCAACAAAATATATATTACATTTCGTCAACCAAAAGCACACATCCAACTTCATATACAATTACATATAATTCAAATCAACTCATTTAGGTATAGAATTTCATACCTCAATTTCCTTGCTTTGTTCAAATAATTTATATGTATGACAATTTATAACTAGTTTAGGTTATAAAAATACCAACATTATATAAATAACAATTCAAATATTTAACAAAATATTATAATAAAAATGACATCATAAATTAACAAAGTAAGTTTCATATGAACTTATCAGGACTAAACAGTAAAAATTGCAATGTCAGGGACCAATAAGAAATTCTCTTTTCCACAATTATCTACCGGCTCTTGATCTAAAAAAAGTAATTTATTTCAATTATCAGCCCAAATACTTAATAATAATCCATTCAATGCATATGACTTTTTTATTGACATTTTTCACAATTACCCTAAACTTTTACTTTTTATTCCATTTAGTAACTAATATCAAAACAAGCTTATTTTCACGATTAACTCATAAAGCCATATAACCGAATTCTTAAACATCCATAATCAGCCCTCTAATACTGAAATTTTACAAGAAAATCATGCCAAAGTGAACCTATTTTCAATTTAGTCTTCAATCTTAGAAATTATACAAAATCACTTTACAAAATAGTCATATTTCAACATCAAGCTTCAAAATCTTCCATTTAATATCAAGCACATCCATAAATCATTAATGGAAATTTTAACGAACTTTAAAATTTTCAAAAATTAACACATGGGTCAACTAAATCAAACTTCCGGAATTTCCAAAACATAAAAATTACAAGAAAATAACTAATTTATACTAACCAATTGATAGCTTAAACTCTAGAATTTTATTTCGCGGAAACCATGGCTTCCTCCTTCCTTCAAATCGGGTTAAAAAGTTGGAGAAGACAATGTCTTTCTCTTTCTTTCCATTAACCAATTTTTTTATTACCTATGTTTTTTATTTATTTTAATTATATATAATATTTTTTTACATTTTCTACTTACTATCACTAAGCCACCGTCTAATCAAATGATTAGTGGTATAATTTCCACTTTAGGCCTTAGTCCTTTATTATTTATTTTAAATTACTAAAAATTAAACTTTTACCACTTTCATGATTTAACCCTTTTTCATTAATTAAATATCAAATCTTTGAAATTTTTGGACCAAACTTCAATCCATGTATACAACAACTCCATAAACATTTAATAAAAATATTTTCGAGTTCAATTTATGAAAACGATGTCCTGATACCTCATTTTTTTAAAACTACTTGATTTAACTATTCATCTAGATAACATAAATATATCAAATTAATGTTTATTATTATACTATATTTGACTCGTAAATATTAAATATTAATATTTACGAACTCAGTCGTCGAATCTTTGGCTCTGAACCACTATTTCCGACACTACTGAAAAATGAGTTGTAACATTGTATTTGGACTTTAAAGTTTGCAATTGGATATTATTAATTTAAACAAATTTAAACTTAAATTTATAATAAATTTAAATTTCAAATAAATTTAAACTTAAAATAAATTTAAATTTCAAATAAATTTAAATTTTATTGAGCCCAGATAAGTTAAGCTTCAACAAGGGTTTTAAATCAAATAATAGTGGAAGAGATAAAAATAGGTATTAAGAAATAAATATGAGAAGTGAATTACAATTTTTCCATATAGTAGAAAAGGAGACATAAAATAGAATTAAATTAAAAGATTATAAAAAAACAATATTGAGAATAATGGATATGATATCTAAAGTATTGGAATAATTGCACCAAAATTAGCATGTTTGGAATTAAAAGGACTAAAAGTGTTGAAATGTGGAAAATCTGGAATTTTAATATTTTAGTTATTATGTAGGATTTTCGATTGTGAAAAATTAGAAAGAGAACATTATGTGATAAGAATTGATATATGGATCAAATTGTAAATATTTTAAAAATAAAAATTCGAGAAAAGGACTTATTTATAAATATTAGAAAATCTTGAGTTATTTTTGAAAGAAATAGATTCTATTTTTAGGGGCTAAAATCATAAAATAATAATAAAAAAATGAACATCAACGACTATATCGTAAAAATTACAAAATTGAAATAAGGGGTAACTGTTGACCCACAAATCAATTAGATTGTTGGATGAAATCGGTTGAATCAATTTTTTTTTTAACAAAATTTTCAATTAAATCAAATAAGTTAATCAGATCAGTGGAACCGATTAAATCTAAAACCAGCGGAGGGTGGTAAAAAACCAAAAGAGTGAAAAAGAAACCATCGGGGAAAAAAACTTAGCCATTTGGTGATGTGAAGTGCAATAAAGTCCGAGTAAATGTGATGACGTTTCGTCCAGTCCCAGGACAACTGTAGTAGCTACTGATATATAATGAGCAATGGCCGTGGTGTCGCTGACTGCCGCTGCATCACCAAGGAGCTATTGCCGGCACGATAATCGGAATTTGTTGTACAAAAAGATACTATTTACTGCAGTTTGCAAAAGGAGCAGCCATAAAGAAAAGCTGTCAAATTTTGAACTTGTCGGAGACAGTTAATAGTAAAGAACAAGAGCAGCCATATACATGTCCTGTGTAAGAGAGATTTGACGATTGTCAGAGGAGAGTAATTCAGGAAATTAGTTATTCATAATGTTAGAGTTGGCAGAGATCTCAATTAATAAAAACCAAACTCGCCTCACGCACTGATGCTCTTCTTGCTTCACTTTGCTTTTCTATATGCAACTCTTCCATGTAAAATTTGTTAATTAGTGACCTAAGGAACAAACAAATTAATTTCTTGAATTCAATAACTTCTATAGATTATAATAATCGAAATAAAAAAATAAATTGAACTAAACTGAACTTAAAATTTTTTCGTGCTTATTTAAGTTTAAAAAAGTTTAAGACAATGCCAATGTATGAAAACTATACCATGATAATTTTTACCCTATCAATCGTTCTACATTGGTTTTAAACTCGTATCAAATAATAATTTAAGTTTTGTTCTTGTCAAAATTTTGATGTGTCTTGATCATTTTGGTATATATTAGCTCATTGTGGACAATGCCATGAGACATGTTGCTTAAATCCATATCAAGTAATTTAAGTTTTGTTCTCATCAAATTTTCGATGGGTTTTGGACATTTTAGTATATATTAATTATTTTATTTTATAAATAAAAGAGTTATTAATTAAAAAATGAATTAAAAATAAATAAAAAAAGCTATGAAATAAAAATACAAATGTACTTAAAAAAGGGATCGAGCCTATGACTCAATAATAAAATCACTATTATTTAACCAACTAACTAAAAAAGCTAATATGTTAAAGACAATAATTAAAAATAAAACTAAAGTTTAAAACAACATGAAATAAAAATACAAATGTGAGCAAAAGAGGAATTAAACCCAACACTTAAAGATAAAAATCACTAACATTTAATCATGTGAGCAAAAAAACTAATGTGTAGAAAATATCAAAAAATGCAGACGCGCTTTCAATTGTTTTCGTCTTCTCTTTTCAAAATCGACCTATTTCCTTAAATAGCATAAAAATTAACTTAATTCCATAATTTTTTTTATTTAATCATCTATTTCACTAATTATCACATTCCATAATCAAAATTTTAATGGAAAAGATAACAAATACAAAGGTACTTACCTTTAGGATGCTCTAAACCACGTAATCAAATCTCCCCAAGCTTGAACCCATCCTCATCATTCAACATTTTCCATAGACCCAAAAAATACCAAGATATTAATACAAATTCTTTTTAAACCTTTTCATATCATCAAACTCAAATATAATGTTACGAGAAGTAGAAAAACACCATTCTAATCTTTATGAAGCTTTCTTTCTCTAGCTTCATTTTTTCTCTCGAGAATCCAAGAAACCTTGGTGAAGATGATGACTAGAACGCTCTTTAATCATCAAATACATTTCATATATTAATGTATATTACATTAATATTTTCTTTAATCATCAAATTCTTGACAAATGACTAGAACGCTCTTTGTGGCAAAATTACTATTTTTGTCCCTTTTTTTTTTCAATGCGCAATTTCTTCACACCGAATAATTATTAATCAACCTAAATTTCATATTTTTCATTGAATACTTAATACACCTTCTTGGATATTGAAGATTATACTTTTATCCGTTTCTCTATAAAATTGATAAATTTACAATTTAATTCCTGTATATCTTAATTTCTTCCAATTGATCCCAAAAGGTGTTTTTTACCGCACTATTATATATTCCAATATGTTTCCATGCCAAGTAACCAATAATAAGTCATTTTTTCCCATTTTAGACAAAGTTACTCTTTAGTCTTCAAACTTTTCAAATGTTTTGATTTGGTCCTTTCATCACTTTTTCACTTCTAAAATTCATTTCATTAATTTCTCAAATTCAAAATCAACTCTATTTTCCATAAAAAATTCTTCCTCTGGCTCAATTTCCAAATTTTCTTGGAAATTCAATTATCCAATATTGGAATAATGTCACGTCTTTAGTCGGGAATTTTGAGATGTTACATTGTCGAATCAAGTTAGAGAGTGTTACAAATTATGAGAATAATAGAAATCAAAGATGCTTGTTTCATTAAAAACATGATAACATGGCAAGTCTTCTTCTGAAAAGTCTTCCATGTTAGAAAACAAATTTTGAGTGTGTTTGGTTGGGAAGAAAAGTGAGGGAAAAGAAAATAGGAGAGATCATCATTTTCCATCTCAATGCATAAAAGTCAATCCTTCCTAATTAAAAAGATGAGAAGGAAAATGAGAGAAATATATATGTTAGTTCAAAATTATACATTTTTCAAACGTTTTACAATTTTGCTTCCCATTAGCACACTTATGAAAAGAAAAATTTTATTTTCCGTCCTTCCTATTTACTTTCCACTCTACCAAGCTTAAATGATGAAATTTATCTAAGCTAGTATTTATCATAACAGCTTTGAAGGTTACTAAGGGAGAAACCTTTGGATCATCGGATTTGGGCGTTGAAGGCACTTGGGCTTGAGGTTTCTTTCTCGCAGATTTGCTTGCACTCTCAGCACCCAGTCCATTTTCCCTTTGCTTACCAACTATTAAGTCCAAGCCAGAATTCATCTGGCTCCCAATAATTGGAGCCGAAAAATTAGTATTAGTGTTTCCATCCTCCATTAAAATCCTTGGATTTTTCCTTGATCGATGCGACCAAAATTTTCCGTCGCCGTTTGTTTATTTTTCATCATCTCCGGTGAGCTAGACGAAAATTAATATGAATATGAGACATATAAACGAATGCCAAAATCTACATAATAATTAATTTGTTAATGTATAAAAATATTATAATAATTTCAACACACAAAATAATGTGATTACATATATACATGTATGTGTGTATGACTCACATCTTAAACTGGTTTTTAAACTTCAGAAATATTTTAATCGACATGGAGTATATTTCAAATATGTGGATCAAATTATAAATACATGTGCAATTATCCCATGAATAATTTAGATTGGTGTTTTTAAAATTTAAAAAGAAAAAAATGACCCTCCTAAATTTTTTATACTGTTTGTTTTTCATATCCAACATGTTTATGTGATACATATATGTCATGAGCCACGGATCAAAGCTTGTGACAATTGCACAAAGAGCGTCCCATGAAAGTCAATCGATTAAATAGGATTCATTCGATCTAATTGAACTGGCTCGATTTGTGGAACATGTAAAGAAGCCCGTCTACTTAAAGCTTTGATGGCCCAATGAAACATTTAAGGAAAATTAAGGCTACCTTGGTAAATATGGAAAGTAGTTGTAATCTATAAGATTTGATTTTGTAATTTTAAAGGATTGAATTAATCCCTTCAGAATTTCAGTTGTAGATAAGTTTTAACTCGATTGTAGATGTAACTCAATCTAAACCGTTGATTTTAAAATTTGATTTTTTATTCACATCATACATGCGTCATAACCTGGTAGTATTTAAACCCGAAATTAATCAAGAACCAATACAATTGAGGAATAAAAAAACTTATAAAACCAATATATTAGTAGGGCTATATGTGTAATGAAGATTTTTTTTTAAAAAAAACATTGTATTTTATAAATATATAATGAAAATTCACTTTTCAGAACAATAATGGGATTACTGTATTGTTTAAAATTTTACTTTATTTATATCTTTTTAGGATGTTATAAAGATAATTAAAAAGGAAAAAAGAAAACATCTAAACCCTAAGTGAAGATAGAAAAGATAAGGTTAAAATAAGTGGAAAATGGTCCCAAAATGCGCAGGGGTTACTGTTGCAAATATCTCTATCAATGTCGTAGTCAGATAGGCGCAAGTCTTGGGTTGGTTCATGTCATTATGCCATTTGATCAAAATACCAAAGTGTGACACTGACAAATCGTCGATGCATTATGAAACTCGTTTTTGTAAAGTTTGTGATAAACCTTATCAACTAATCCTGAATTTTGGAATTTTTTTTTCTATATTTATAACATGTTTATTAAAGTCATTTGTGTGCGTTGTCAAACGATTAAGAAAATATGAACAGATATTACTATGTAATCACATTAATATATTCAAAAAAAAATTGTCCCTTATTTTTAATAATTTATGCTTTGCGTGATTAGATTTTTTATTATTTTCATAATTTTATTTTATTTTAATATGATGAAAGTATCTTTTATGTTTATCTTACGGTTTGTAATAATTAATCATTCTCTTCCAACGATGTCATCTTTGGTATTCAATTTTCATATATGAAGTGTTAGTAATTTATTGAATGGTATTTATAGGTTGTGCTAAATATTTGAATTATATCTAACCCATTAATGAATATCAATATTTTGAAGATTGGATTGAATCGAATCACCTAAATCAATCTTTTAGACCGTTGATATTGGATTGGATTGAAACTCTGATTAATTAGCTTCTAGGAGTCCATATTTACATTACTTGTTATTAGTATATTGAATTGAGCTTATCTTATTGTTGGTTTGATGAGATTGTGATAGATGTTCTATGCTAGCAATTCTAAAAAAATAATCTATTTAATTGAGAAACTTGTATAAGTTAATGTAGGGAGAGAAATATTCGTTTATTTTGTTTTTGTGGGAAACTATATTGTCTTAGCGCATAACATTTTATGTTGTGGTTTTACTTGTTAAATTCACAGGGGTAAATTCAATGTTTAGAGTACGAGTCTTCAATATATAAAAGTGAAAAAAATTGTCATGAGATGTGATAGGTTAAAAACATTTGTTATAATTGTTGAAGATGTAGTGAAACCGAATTGCGTAAACAATTTCTCTGTGTTCTACTTGTTTATCAAATTTTCATTGCAGTGGTGTAAGAGTACCAACTCGCTTATCACTTCTTCATTGTGACAGTTTATTTCTTAACAATTGTTTGAGGTAACATGCTTTATCGATGCAACACTTATTGATCTCATCCAACATTTATTAACTTGCATATTTTAACATTTAAACTTAGACAACTATAAATAATTTATTTGATATTTAAAGCGGGTGCGGGTTATTCTTCGATTTGTTCGGTTTGTTTGGAAAGGTTTTGAGCAGTGACAGAGTTAGAATGTTAATTTTTGGGATCAAGTTAAAATTAGATGTGCTACGTAACAATCGATTTAAATATATAAACAATCGATTCAAAAAAAGTAATATTCCAATATAACAATTGATTTAAACATGTAAACAATCGATTCAAAGGAAGTTGTATTTTAACATGACAATCAATTTAAACATAAAAATAATCGATTCAAAAGAAGCAATATTTTTTAAAAATTACAAAAATTTTAAACTTTGAGGGGCTATAAACCCCTAGGCCTCTACTAAGCTCCGTCATTAGTTTGAGACTATATCTTAGACTGTAATTATATATATTTTTTAAAGAAAGAATATATAATTTACTTAAGTTTTAGAAAATATAATTATAGTTCTGCAAAACTAAGACAATTAAATTAATAACTAGGTTATGACATTTATAAAAATTTCATAGTGAAAACAATGATTAATATATCTTGTACCCCAAATCTTGGCCACTTGTGTCTAATTAGTATCTATTTTTTTTTTTTACCTAACTAGTAGTACATAAGAGTATCATCATTAAAATATGCTAACATGGCACTGATGGTTAATAGCATGGAGACACATGGTAATATCATATTTTGACACGTGATAAAAAATATAAAATTATAATTTTTTTACTTATAAGAAATGAGCCTGAACAAATAGTTGTTTTGATACATTCGAACCTGGACAGTTAATTAGTCCAAATTCATTCTAAATATATTTTTTATTGTTCATAAATTATATTATTTTTATAATATTATTAAATTAAAAATACATAATTTTTTATATTTTATAAAATCTATTTTTATACATTTTTATATACTTTATATAAAACATATTTTATATATTTGGACAAATATATTTTATAAATTATGATTTTTAATAAAAATTATAAAATATGATGCGAGATAATATATTTTATAAATATCATATTTTCTATATTTTTAATTTCATAATAATATAAAAATATAATATTTTATTAAAAATTAAAAATATATAGAATTACTTTAAAATATTTGAAATGAATCTAGACAAAATATTGTCTAAGTTCAAATGTATCTGGATAACCATGCTATTGGTTGTCAATTAAAAAAGAGGTATCAATTAACTACAACCGGTCACGTTCAAGGGACAAAAGATCTGTTAAACCTAAAAACAAATGAGACTTTGGTTGGATTAGTAAAGTTGAGGTTTTAAAAATCATGATGCCTTGTGCTCAAATCTCATTGTCACGTATTAATTTAAATTGAGTTTTTTTTTTTAGATTTTGTACAACATTAATTTAAACATTATAATCATTGAGTTAATATTTGTTTCTATTTTATTTTGCATGCAAAAATCACATGAGGACATATTATACAAAGAATATTAATGTAATTCATGAATCATTTTATTATTCAATCTATTCGAAAAATTACAAGTTTACAAATTAATATAGTTTACTTAGGGCATCGGACCCAACAGATAACTCACTTATGATAAAATCATTGGACGAGCACTGATCGAGTAACTTTCATAATGATATGTAATTAAGGAAAGTTCAGTTACGATACTATAGTGGAATGACTTTATGACTAAATGAGTTTATAATTAATAGGGGAAATGTGAAATTTAATCATAAATAATTTGAGTCCTAATTACATATGTCCAATCGGTCCCTCCACTAGCTCATTGAAAACGTAAATGAATTGCATATAGAATCAAATAAACAATAATTGATAAAAATTATAAAGTTAGAGAAATGAATTACATTCAGAAATGAACATGTTTTCTTACTAAGTATGAAAATAACTAAAAAAATTAATCAAATAATTGAAATTCGAAAAATAGAATTAAATTAATTGGTTATCATGAATTCGTTGGATTTGAAAATTAAATATATTTTCTTAGATTCTTTTACGATAAAATTATCATGATTAATATTTCAAAAATTTTAAAGTATTATTTTTTTAAAAAATTATCCACTATGGGCAGAAAAATCAAATTCTTAACTATAACTATCAATTTTTTAGGTTAATTAAATTATTCATTATTCTCAATGTAACTTCCAGTGAATAGAAATATCTATCCACTTTTTATAATATTATGATTTCTCAATATATGAGTAAGTCTTTATCGCGTAGACAAGTCGTAAAATTTACCCACCGGCCACTCCCTAAAATCTATACTAAAAACCGTCTTTTTCAATTTGTCACGTGAAACTCGTTGAAATGGATTTCAGTTTCAAGATTCTTTTCTTTAACAACGCCGCTTTCCGAATGTAATGAATAGTATCAGTTAAAAAAAATAATATTCATTTTAAAAGTTTCAGATTTGAGCACGTGCTTTATCAAAAGATTAAGAAAATATGAATAAATATTATCATATAATCACATCAATATAAAAAAATATAAAAAAAATTATAAAATTATTTTTAAAAATTATAAAAATATATTTTTAATAATTTTTACTTTTAAAGAATTAATTAATCGCTAACATGTAATACACGTAAATTGCCACATCAACAAAGTTAATGGAAATTAACTTTTCATCTATTTCGAGGTGATTTGGCCAACAATGCAAGTTCAATGACTAAAAGAGACGGAAAATTTAGTTAAAAGCTAAGATGTTTTTTTTTTTTTTTTTAATTTGGAGAATCAAAAAAATTCATTATACCTTAATCTTATTAAGTATGAGTGTGTATTGGATTGAGCTAAACCAAAAATGAATTGCATGATGAATCAAATGAACACAAATGGATAGAAATGATAAAGTTAGAAAAATGAGTTATATTCAGAAATAAACGTGGTTCCACTTTTGAGATTTTAAAACAAATTCAATTGTTAACACTGTTAAATTTATTTTGTTAAATTCAAGTTCATCACAATGTCATTTTTTTGTTACATCGCTGCAAAGTGAATGTTTTTTTAAAATTTTAAAATATCACATAAAAATTTAATATTGTTAACGTCTAGATCTGAATTTTAAAATCTGAAAAATAAAACAACTAAATTCTTAAAAATAAAAATATAAAAATTAAATTTCATGAACAATAAAAAAAAACCATGACACATTTTTTAAAAAAAAATCATTATGTTATTTGAATTTTTATAGAAAATATAAAAAAAATCAAGAATTTACCCACTTCTTTGAAATTCTTATTCACTTTTTTATAATATAATCATTTCTCAAAATATAATATATGTAGAATATTATTTTTTAAATTTATCATCCATATTGGATATTCTCAATTATCTTTGGTAACAATATCCCTTTAAAATCTAAACCGATATTTTCTCTACAAAAGTCAATGTAATTTACTACAACATCAAAACTTCGTTTTTTTTGCATCAACACTCGTCGATATGGTGGGGCAGAGATTTCAGAATTTAATAAAACGTGATTCAAGTGTTAGATATGCTTTTCGGGAAAATGGTTGTCACCGTCCGTAATCCTACAAAAGGAATGACGGACAATTTTAATCCGCAAACTTAAAAAGATTGTAATAGGTAATCATCTAAGCCGGTTTGCATTTTTTAGTCCACAGATTTAGGTAACATCGGAGGTTGTGGTTAGGGTTGGTTGTGTCCTTATTTGCTGTAAAGTGCTATAACAATGCTACATGGATTTAATAAAAGAATTTTATTTTTAAAATTTGTAATGTATTTTTAATTAATTAATTAATCATCGTTGATTTAGTAATTGAACTAATTGAATTAAGAAAAATAGTTTAACCGATTCAAGCACTGAAATACACCATACATGACATTCTAAGCTTATATTATATATCATCCGAAAATTTATATAAACTATTTAATTTTCAAGTTCAATAAATCATTTTAAATGAATATTATTTGATAAATAAAGGAGTGTTAGCAAAGTAAGATCCCTATAAATGTCCCCTCACTCCATAATTTATGTACAACAAAAGGTCGTCCCTATTTAGGAACCAAAGATTAAATGGCTACTTTCAATCTCAAGGCTCCCTCCTTTAACCACCCAAAAGTTTTGTGTTCCATTATGCATCCTGCTCTTGTTGACTCCAAAATCGGCTCTGCTCCCGTTGTTTCCCTGCCAATGATCCCTCAAACACTGCCTGATTCCACCGCTTTCACCATTAACAATACTCTGTCATCACTTAAAACCGTTGATAAGAAAGATAATGTTAATAATACTGGAGGGAAATTTGGCAAGTTTGGGGGAAAGTATGTGCCTGAGACACTTATTACTTCTTTAGCCAGACTTGAAGCTGAGTTCAACTTGGTTTTGCATGATTCCGAGTTTCAGGTTAGTTCATGTTTGATTGAAACTGATGTTTTCTAGGATTTAAACATAACAATAACATTGAGATTATGGATCGTGAACGTATTTGCCGCAGGAGGAGCTCACAATAGCATTAAGGGACTACGTCGGGAGGGAGACACCTTTATACTTTGCTCAGCGGTTGACAAATCACTACAAGAACAGTGAAGGAGAAGGACCAGAGATTTATCTAAAGAGAGAGGATCTCAACCATGGGGGTGCTCACAAAATAAACAACGCCATAGCGCAGGCAATGATTGCCAAGCGGATGGGCCGGGAAAGCATAGTGGCTGCCACCGGAGCTGGGCAGCATGGAGTTGCAACAGCAGCGGCATGTGCAAAACTTTCTTTGGACTGCACTATCTTCATGGGAACCACAGATATGGAAAAACAGGCTTCTAATGTCCTATTGATGAAGCATCTTGGAGCTGAGGTAGAAGCTGTTGAAGGAACATTCAAAGATGCGAGCTCAGAAGCCATAAGGACGTGGGTGGGGAACTTGGAAACAAGATATTATCTAGCCGGAACGGCAGTAGGGCCTCATCCATGTCCCAGCATGGTACGTGAATTTCAATCTATCATTGGAAAGGAAACCAGAAAACAGGGGATGGAGAAGTGGGGTGGAAAACCAGATATACTGGTGGCTTGCATAGGGAGTGGATCCAATGCTTTAGGTTTGTTCCATGAATTCATAAAGGATGAAGATGTGAGGTTGATTGGGGTGGAAGCTGCTGGGTTTGGACTAGACAGTGGCAAACATGCCGCCACTCTAACCAGAGGAGATGTCGGTGTGTATCATGGAGCAATGAGTTATCTATTGCAAGATGAAGAAGGACAAATTTTAGGTCCACATTCTATTGGTGTAGGGTACGTAATCCTTTACTTATAATAAGTATTCTAATTTTTAGAACCAAAGAGAAGATGATAAATAAAACACCAATTTATGATAAATTGATGACATGCAGGCTAGAGTATCCCGGAGTTGGACCGGAGGTGAGCTTTTTAAAAGAAACAGGCCGGGCAGAGTTTCATACTGCAACCGACGAAGAAGCTGTTGCAGCATATCGACGGCTATGCCGATTGGAAGGCATTTTTCCAGCGTTGGAGGCCTCTCACGCATTGGCTTTCCTGGAGAAACTATGCCCTACACTACCCAATGGCACCAAGGTTGTGGTGAATATCAGCGGTCGTGGAGATAAAGATGCTGCCATTGTATTCCAATACCAACCAGATCCATTGATTTACTGATACCAATACCCCCAAGATTCTTGGATAGGCTTTAAGACAGAATATGGATGGCGTTACTACATATTATTTCCATTTGTCACAACCCAACCTAGTGTCAATGTGCTTATTACCCTACTTTTCCTCCTCTATATGAATTGTTTTAATCTCATATAAGTCATCTTGGGAGATTAACATTAATCATAAACCTCGTGTGTTAGTTTGATGGTCAGGATGTTTATCGTCTCAAGTGTGGTATAGACTCAAGTTGCGTTAATCGCGTTATTGTTAGGATTTTGCCCTCCTCTTATAATTCACCAAAAAAATTTAATCAAACATTGATGATTCAAGATACATAATTTGGTTAATTTACCTATAAAAGTTCAATGTATGCACTCTAATAATACTTTAAACATTAAAAATATATTACTTTGATAAATGTACTTGTTACTGATTTATGTATAATTTTATACGAAATATGTAATACTTAAATTACTAATAATAAATTTCTTACAATAATTTTTTTTAATTTTCAAATATTATAAATTATGTTTGCAGTTGTATATTTAAAAAATTATTACTAAAATTTCAATATTTTAAAAAAATAATTAAAATATGCATACGATTTTACCAAAAAAAATTTATGCATAAGATTATTCAATATATATATGCGCATAAGATTACTAGTGCCCAATTCACATAGATTATTCAATATAAACTACTGAGAAATGATAAGAATGCATGTAGAATAGGATCACAAATTTGTCCAAGTCACGGATTTGGCCTAAGGTCCTAGACGAATGGAGGAGATTTTGGAATTTGACACAACTTGAAATGCAAACAAATCCAAATCAGATCTAACAATTAAAATGGTATAAATTAAAACAAATAATTAAGATAGAAGAAGAACAAAGAGTCCAAATCAAGTATTAGAAACAATTAAACACAAACAAAATAGAATGAAAAAAAAAATGGAAAGTGACATATAGAAGTCTTAAGGAGTCTTAGAAACCAAATGAATCTACAACCCCCTTTAATTGGCTCTAATTTCCCTTCAAGAAAAAAAACTTGACAAGAAAAAGCTTGGGAATCATCTTCAAGTTTTTCTTTGTCAAGAATTCTTTCTTGGAAGGAAAATTAGAGCCGTTTAAAGAGGGTTATGGATTCATCTTGCTTCCATGGCTCTTTTGGACTCTACACCTCTCTATTTCTTCCATCTTCATTTTTTCTTTCCTCTATTGTTCGATATTGTTCTTCTTCAAATCCTTATTTTTATTAAATTCCATGTCTGATTTCATTCAAGATTAGCATTCTCCTATCTTTTCTCATCAAGAGACATTGAAAAAAAGTTGTTTTTTTTCTTTCCTTGTGCTGAATTCATCTTTCAGAAAACAATTTGCTTTTGGCTTAATTAATCATTCTAACATGATTTTAATTTCAGAACTAGTTGGGGCTTTTCTTAAAGTTGAAGAACGGTTTTTGATTCAATTTCATCAAGAACAAGTTTGCTTCTCTAGGCCGACTTGGTTCTCAAGAAACCTTAATTTTCAATTCGGTTTCCTTGTTCTTGATATCTCTGTTATTTTGTTTTATTTGCTGCCCTTATTTTACTTAATTTGCATTTCAAGTTGTGATAAACTCTAAATTTTTCATTCGTCTAAGGCCTTAGGTTAAATCCGTAGCTTGAACAAACTTACGATTGTTTCGCACATGTCCTTATCAATTTTTATATAAATTTTATTTTTTTCTAAATGAGTTTTACTAATTTTTTGATTGATCAGCTTTTGTTAATGTCATTAACTGTTAGGTACAAAAACAGTGCAAAATTTAGGTGCCAAAATGGGGAAAAAAATATAAGTACCAAAAGTGAGAAAACAAGTATAATTCAAAGGCTAAATCGTGAATAAACTTTCATTTTAACATACATCTTTAATTAATGTTCACTTTTTTCCTTTTAAACTTTAAAATGGTCAATATTAAAAAAATCAATTGAGTCTTTTAAAAAAAATTGCAACCTATTGAATTCTTAATGATAAAAAAAATTAACTAAAAAATTAACTAGCCCTTCTAATAAGGGTAATTTATCCAAATGACCCAAAAATTTTTATTATTTACAAAAATGATCTAAATTCAAAAATATACACTAAAATGACCTAAAATGAACAATAAAGATTCTAAATGCCCATGCAATAGCCGACACCTATGTATTTTTTTAATCCGATATTATACGGATATACAATAATGCAAGATTTTGAAAAAAAAATTTGGTGTTGGCCATTGAATGGCCGACACCACCTTGTTGTATCTGATAGAAAAAAAATTTGGTGTCGGCCATGCACCTTTCTATATGATAAAAAATCAATTTTTTTGTGTTGGTCATGCATTAGCCGACACCACCATTTTATCAGATAAAAAAATTCAAATTTTTTGGTGTCGACCATGCTTTTTTATCTGATAAAAAAAGTTCAAATTTTTTGGTGTTGGCCGTGCATTGGCCGACACACAATTTTTATCTGATAAAAAAAATCAAGGTTTTTAGTGTTCGCCATTGCATGGCAGACACCACCTTTTTATCAGATAAAAAAATTCAAATTTTTTGGTGTTGGCCGTTGCATGGCCGACACCCCTGGCCAACACCCCTTTTTATCTAATAAAAAAATTCAAATTTTTTTGTGTTGGCCATTGCATGGCCGACACCCCTTTTTTATCTGATAAATTTTTTTTTTTTTTTTGTGTTGGTCAACACCCCTTTTTATCTGATAAAAAAATCAAAATTTTTGATGTTGGCCATTGCATGGCCAACACTACCTTTTTTATCTAACAAAAAATTTTAATTTTTTTTGTGTTGACCATGCATTGGCCGACACCAACTTTCCCTCATTTCTCTCTATATATAGGGTTTAGGTTTTGATTTTAGAAATTGTAAGTAAGAAATATTTCTCTTAAAATAACAATAAAATGAGTGTTTTTTTATTTATCATTAGATGAGTGTTTTGTTTTGGGAGAGAGTTGTGGAGTGTACAATCGAATTTCGGGGCTGAATTATATACTATTATGTATTGCCGGAGTTGAATTATATACTGTCATGTGAAGCGGCAAATATATGTCATTTGAATTTAGTCAATCATTTGTTTAGTTCATTCTAGATGAGTACAAAACTATAACAAAATAGAAACAATAAAATTACTATAATTATTTAAATTTAAAAATAAAAAATATTAATAATTTATAAAAAAATTAATACATGTACATTTGGAATGAAATTGGATAAACGGTTGTCTCGATTCATTTGAATATGGACAACCGGTGTCTAGATTCATTCTAGATGATTGCAAAACTATAAAAAATTTATTAATATTTTTAAAAATCTAAAAAATTCAGATATTAAAAAAATATTGACAAGAAAATTCAAATTAATTTAGGTTTTACTATATTTAATAGTGAAATAATTTTAAAAATTTTAAAATTATTAGTATTTTTCATAATTTCTAAAATTTATAATTTGCAGTCATCTATAATAAATTTAGACAAATGGAACCAAGACGATTATGCATCAAGATTGATTCCAAATGTGCATCTTATTAAGTTTTATAATTCATAAATTATTAATATTTTTATTTTGTGAACTTTTTTGTATTTTAAATTTTTAAAAAAATTTAAATAATTATTAGTAAATTTTAATAAACAAATTATAGTTTCCACTTATTTAAGAAGAATCTCTTACAAATGATTATCCATATTCAAATAAATCAGAACAATCATTTGTACAAGGTATATTTTTATTAATTTTTTTTAAAATTTTAATTTAAAAAAAATTTTGGCTAATGTCATATGTCAATGCCATGTGATATCTTCTAGTACGGTCTAATTAATTTTTTTAATCACTAAGACCACAATAAGGACTTAATTGAGGTTTTTTTTTTGTTGAAGGCTTTTTTTACTTTTTTTTTTTCTTTATCACTAATCTTCAATCAAATAACTTTTTTCCCGTATTATTTTAGTATAAATATTTTTGGCAGTTTGTTATAATATATTATCAGGATTTAAACTCAGCTCTAAACACTAGTGCAAACAAGTATTAGCAGTAAGAAATGAACATAAACTTGAATTAGAAGGAACTATGAAAAATTCAACAATTCAGTCCCCGGAAACAAAATCTAAACTCCCAGCCAAAAAGTTACAAGAAAATTTCGAAACCTAGGGGAGAAGAAATTGAATCTGTTGCTGCTTCAATCAGAAAGAGAGCCTTTCTAACGGCATCTGCAAATTGAAGGTGACATGAGACCCTGCATAATACCACAAGAACCAAAACAACAAAACCAAAACAAAAGTTAAATATTGCCAACTCCTCCAAACCAAGTTTGGGAACTACATACATGGTCAAAACTCAAAACAGTCACGGTGGACAAATGAAACCGATACTCCCCATATAACATTTTAACCATTCTATCTGCGACACGATAAAAGAATGTTTAAAAAGGTTCCTCTGGATGCGTTTTTGCAGGAAAGAAACAAGGAGGAGAATGCAACAAAATTAAGGCTCCCATGGAATCTGTAACCTTTTTTGCTGCAAGATAATGTGCATGGTACAAGTTCAACTATACATGTACATGGTTTTGGCATCTCGCCAAGCTACTGCAACCACCAGCACTAAGATAAAACTTAGAAAGAGCATACGACTAACATCAAACTCAAACCAAGTTATACATAAGCTTAGAGGCCGATCTAATAAAGTTTTAACTCCGCAATCTTTTTCTTTGACTACTGTCCTCAGGATTTCCCTGCAAGTAACGAGAAGAACAACATATAAGACAAAAACAACAAGATATATATATTTATACAACTCAGCCTGCCACGACATCCTCTAAGCATTCCCAAAGGCAAGGGAATAAGAATGATAAAAACATGTCTATAATTGCAGGAAACAAGAACCACTACATGCACTTATAATCTTGATGTATAACTCAAAATTTTCTGTATTCCTGAATACAAACAAGCCAGAGATGAACTTGTCTCCCCTTCATACAACCGACTGAACTCTCACAATTTAATGCTAAAATATATGAAACATTCCATCCATGTTCACATCTAAATATTATCAGAATTCAAATCCAGAACCATTTTGCTCTACAACATTAACACACATTGCTTTTCAGACTGAATGGAATTGAATAAGATGATGAAATAACATGAATGGCCTATTAAAGATAATATTGGAATGGTAATGCAATTTGGAGGCAAAAATAAAAAAATACATACCCCATCATACCGTACAAAATCTTCAGGGGAACCACACTAGACTCTGACCTGCATTTAGCATGCACTATGGGACCTAACTGCGATCTATCAATGCCTTCAACTGACCCATTGGGTGCATTCATGTAGACAGCCCCCCTATACATCCACTCCTCTGTTTCATCACTATAAAAATCATCAAAGGATTCACCACATAATGCACATAAGTTCTGATCTTCATCAGCAGGAACTGCCAATTCTTCATCATCTTTCTTTTCTACAATGTCCTCAGTGGGTAAAAACCCAGGAACTGCATCAGTTCCCAGAGCTTCTGCACCACTAAGCCACATACTAGCACTTACAAACCACTTCCGAGAAGGTTTCTGCTTACGGTTCTTAGACATCCGGTTTCTTGTCACATGCCAATCCATATGAGTACTATGCTCCTCTTGGAACTTGAACCGAAGGCCACATGTTGTGCACTGCCTTGGAAGATCAGCATATAAAGCACTTATAGCAGACTCATGTCGCACCTTGAGGAGGTCTGCATCAAACTCAAGTCCCACAGAATCCTACATAATAGGTTAATTGCTTCATTGTGATACAATCTTATTGGACAGGAAATACAAATAAATATAACTGCAGAAGAACATCATCGAGATAAGTACCTGTATTGGAGTTGATTTTGTCAACGAAATCAAACCTTGAGCCATGAGGGAACTAATCAAACCAGTGAATGGACCGCCCTGAGGTTGGTTAGGGAGCAGTGGACCAGCATTTTGGGCGGCAGGCATCATTTGAGATGCCGGACGAGGGCCAGGAGGGAGAGGTGGCATGGCTCCCCCCTGCAAATGCAATGTGCCAGTTGGCATATTTGGGATTGATAAAGGAGGTTGTGCAACAGGTACTGGATTAGATGGGACCATACTGATGACAGCACCATGCATTTGGGGAGAGTATCCATGATTCATGGATGGTGCCAATAAGCGAGGTGGAAAAGGTCCTGTTGCAGATGAAAGAAAACTATCTCGAACCTCATGAGGAAAGTGTGTTTGCAAAGCTCCATGCAACGAATTTCGCTGTTGCAATGCAGGGCGTTGTCCAGGCAATTGTGGCACTGTTGTCAAGCTTTGATCCTTGCTTTCAAAATTATCAAATTGTTCAGGCATATATGGATGTTTGTTTTGACCCTGATTCATGGCAGCATTGATAGGATTCAAAGAATCAAAGTGACTTCTACCATGCTGCTGCAGTGAATAGTTGGTGTGTGCAGTTGGTGGCTGAGATTTATGAACATTTACTGGAGGCCAAGCCCCACCAGTCAATGGTAATATGGCTGGTTGAGCTCCAACAGTAACAGTGTCAAGGCTAGAAGAACCAGATCTTGGAACAAGAGCTGAAGGCCTAACAAATTGTGAACCACCCTCAGGCAATTTCTCAATAAGAGGGACATTTTTGTCACCACCTAACGAGGATATACCACTAGCTGAAAAGGGTATCCGGAAATCCCTTCCTCTTCCTTTGGCATGAAGCTGGTGTGATGACTGGGAAAAAGGATATGAGTTACTCCAAGCATCCTGAGGATAACGCGGACGTTGAATCTGATTTAGTCCATGACCAGACTGCAGAAAACATAGTAAAATGGAAGAAGTCAACCAACTATACAAGTTTTAAATACATAAGAGAGACGCCACAACTGTAGAACTTAAAAAAGAAAACAGTGTCCTGAAATCCAGAATGGACTGGACAACAGAGAAATAAAAAGCATAGAAATTTGAACAGGCTGCAGCAGTACACAAAATGTCATGATTTATAAGATTTTATTGTTGAATCAACTACAAAAAATTAAGTTAGGGGTTGGGTATAGCAAATATCAACAGTGATGGAAACTAGAAACATCCACCAGTCTACATAAGTAGAAAAAAGAGAGGGGGAGGAAGAAAACTTCTCCTAGTACAAATATAACTTGAGTTGAACTAATACTAAAGAGGATGCTTGAACAACAAAGGGAACAGATAAAAGTAGAACTAGCATACACTCAGTGAAGGGACTGCATCTTCAGGAATTGTTGAAGATTCATCAAGGGCCAGCTGAGTTTGATTAGAGCGACTGTTCCTATTAGATTCTAATCCAGCAGGCCTTGCTCCAATGCTTCCAAAAGTGGCAACAGATGACACTGAAAATTCATTGCTCCTTCGGTCTGCTAATGTTGGGCTCATATCTTCCCAATCAAACTCTTCCTCTTCAGTATTCTGCCATGATCTTGGAGTCACCTTATTGCCCATTCCATTTACATCCAGCCGCTCAACTTGTACAGGCTTGCTGTTAGACATTCCTTGTCCTCTATCATTACCATATGCATCTATTAAAGCCCTGAGTGTTTGGCGCTCATTTCCATTACTAAGCTTGTATGCATTTAAAGAACTTTCAGAACAATTACGGTAATCGCCATAAAAGTGCTTCCTTGGCCACTCCCTTGTTTCCTCATCTCTGATGGTTCCTCTTCCACGTCCAAAATCAAAGACAGGAGGACGAGATGGAGAGGCTACCTCCACAAACCTTCTAGGAGAATCATCTGATGGAAGATCATCAACTTCTGATGATAAAAGTCTATCAGATCCAATCCTTGATGGTGAGAAGGGTCTTGAAACTCTGGAAGCTGAAGAAAGTTGTGATTTATTAGCCCCAATTGCAAGAGAAGTACGGCCAACATTTCCAGTTGAGCTCAATCTTTGCACACCAACATGTGAGGATGGAACCTCTGTGTGATCAGAATCAAATTCATCATATGCAATGGTATGTTTTTGACCATACAATTTTTGACCAGCAGACATGCCTCTTACATGCTGAGTATTCTGCAATGATTGAAAACATTTCACAATTCATATGCCATTCTGCACAAAGCAGGCATGAATACATACATGCATGCATGCATACGTGACAAATAGATGTTTTAAAAAGATTTCTCAACATGTTTATCACTCAGGGAAGCTAAAAATCCTTATCACTAGCAAGAAAGCGTGCAGTTCATGTCAAACATTCTAAAGAAAATTTAACAAGAAAAAGAAGCACAAGGCTCAACACAAAGTTGGAAAGGAAAAGGAAGGGGAGCGGAAAAGGAAAGTCTTTTAGTCACCAAAAACATACAAGCACAGTGGAAAAGACAATAAACCTTCCCCACTGCATTCCCAAAAAATCAGAATAATAAGTTAATAACCTGGTTGTACCAGTAGAGTTTGGTTTTCTATTTGCAAGTTTCGTAAAATAATTTCACTAGATGCAAGCCAATGTTAAGCTCTGATCTCATAATGATGCTCCAAGTAATTTCAGCAAATAACTTAACCTAAAAAAATCCTAATATATAAATTGCCATTAACATTCTGGCAACTCTACCCCTTAATCCAGCCTATCACTGGTGATCAAAATCCAATTCAGCTTGTAACTTTCCTTCAGTACCAAAAGCAATTCTGTCCAGAACGATCTATAACTGCTAGCAACATCTGATTCAAATACATTCTCAAAAAAAATGATTTGCGGTGATATCCTAAATAGTGAATGTGCATAAGACTACAGAACAGAGCATATATTCCAATAAAATAGAGGATATGAAGAACAGAGTTTTCCATCAGAAAGCTTACACTATCTGCACCTGACTGTTGTTCCAACTGCCGCAAGTACTTAGGATTAACATGTATGCCATGTGTTGGACGAGGTGATTCAGAAGACTGCAAGGAAGTTACTCCAGAAGATTGTTGGTTCCCCGTTTGAGAAAATTGCAATTGCATCTCGATTTTATGGAGCACGGAAGGTGGAAAAACTGTTGACCATGTGCCAAATAGATGTCGCATTGCAGGATGCAAGTTAGGATTAACTTGCCTGTATGCCTCACAAAATACCTAAGAATGAAAATTAAAATAAAATAAAATAAAATAATCTATATCAAGCTAACAGAAAAGAAAAGAACTTCATCAGAAAGATTGGAAATGACTCACCTCTGGCAAACGGGAAGAGAAATACCTAACATATTCTCGGCCAATATTCTTTACAATGCTATCTAATAGATATAACGAAGGAAGTTTTTGCTCTACTGGAACCTGAAAGCAATAAATTTGAAATTAAATTTTTAAATGTTCAAATTACTTGGCAGGTACAACGGAAAACCTAATTTTAACTAACCTCAATAATTCGTGCGCAGATAGCATCGGCAATGCCTTCGCCGTGCTCTCGCTGTTCACCGGCAATGATCGTGAGATCAGTAATTATGGGCTTCGAATTGAAAGTTAGTTCTGATAACACAACCTCGTAAAGCTGGACAATCTCCTCCGTAGTCGGCGTTGCCCCATCATCATCAGCAACACCGCCGGAAACCCTGAGCTCATCTTCCCGTTGCTTCAATAAAGCCTTGAAGCGTTCCGATATCGACGGAAGTTGCTTTTGGGCTAGTTCATTGGAGATGGCCATGCTGCTATTGCTACTGTTGCTATCGGTTTAGGGAAAAGATGAAAATTTTCTAGGGTTTTCTCGGGAAAGTAGGATTTTCTCTGATTCCATACATGTATCAGAGAAAAAGTAGCGAAAACGGTAAAGGTATTAGGGCTTGCGGCCCATCGTGAATCGATGCAGATTAAATTAGGGTTTTTGTTGCCAGCATCGAACAATAAACAGATGCTGTTTTAGTGTGTTACAAATACGAGAGTCTGGTACTTTTCGTTTTCCCTTTTTTTTCTTTTTTTTTCGCTGAGATGAGATGAGATGAGAGGAGATAATAATTATTAAAAAAAGAAAAAAGACCTTCCTAGATTTGGTTTAATCCACGGTTGAAATAAAATGAAGGTTTTTTTGGTAAATATGGGGCCCCACAAGATATCCATTGACGTGGAGGCTTTTAAGAAGCTTAAAATCTGATTTTCCGTGAGCAGGGATACAGAGAATAAACCTAAATCTAGTGGTCAAGTAATTGTTGAAAGAATTGCACGGTTATTATCGCTTCAAAACTTTTCTTTTTAAAGGTTTTTATAAACTCCACTTAATAACTATAATATAAAATCAAATCATTATGAGATATAATAACATATGGAGAAATAAAAATAATTGGACAAAATCGAAAAAAATTCGAACAAAATTTACACATCACTTACACGCATATGAGATTGAAGGCTCACACATTATAATTGAACTCTGATTAAAAAAAACTTATTCGTGAATACTTTACTATTTATCTATAATTTACTTGTTAAATAAATTTCTCATAAATATAATTTTAATATTTTTTTTCTTTCAAGTACTTAAATATGAAGAAGACGGGTTGAATAAATATATAGAGTTTTGAAGGCTGTCATTGGTGTTGCGTAATGGGCTCTTTATTCTAGTATGGATAGGTGATGTGCCTTCAAAATTTAAATACCCAATGTTGTTGTCTTAAGGATGCTTGTGTTGCTGATGTTTTTTGTGTACCTGCAGGCTTGAATCTTCGTCTTAGAAGGGTCTTGTATGATTGAGAGAGAAGACTTGGGGATGAGGTGTTGGAAAACCTGATGATCTTATTTGTTTTCTCAGTCTGCTTGCTTAATAAGGGCATTGCTACTAAGGCCTTTGTTCATCGACGATAAGGTTTTAGTGAAGAAGTCATGCTCCTTTGCTCTGGGTATTGAGGATATCAACCATCTACTTATTCTGTGCCTACTGTCTTGGTCTCTTTGGTGTGATGTGAACCTCCCTAATCATGTTTTGGATATTCTTTTACAATGGAATTCAGCTCCCTTTTCTGGTATGAACAAGAACCCTTGGCTTGTTGCTTCTATTTGGTTTGCGGTCTTCAAGAATAAATCATGGGATGTTGGTGCTTCATTGCGTCTCTGTAAACTTCCAACTTGTTTGGTGGATGGATTCTTCCTGGGGCAAACCTGGTTCAACCGGTTGTGGAGGCATTCTTCCTGATCACTATGGTCATCTCTGAGGGTTTTTTTTTTTCTGTCCCCTTGATTCAAACATTTGTGAGGTTTTTTTTTAAGCAGAAATACAGACTATAACATGAATTTTCTTAACTATGTTGGCATGGCAGTCCATAAAAAAAATCTTCAAAAAGCAAATTCATAAATAGCATGAACTACATGTAGTCAATATCTTCTTAAATTTTCGACCCTTTTTGAAATATTGATAGTTAATTTTTTATTTTTTTTTAAGTTGAGAGTCAAATTTAATTAAAAATAAATAAATTAATTGACAAAAAATATAAACATTAAAGGTTAAATTTGTCATTACATCAAAAAGTTGGTTAAGAAATTTGTATTATTGTTTTAAATGTATTTTAATTATTGTAAACTTAACTAATTTTTAAACATTACTAATTAACTGTATATGCATTCGTAAGTTTTGTATTGTGTTGATGTTATTTTTTGAGTTTTTTACACATTATTTTGTGTTTATGTTATTTATTTTAATTATATTTTATTGTTATACCATGTCTTAATTCACCTTATATATAGCATAGCTTTTGTCGTGTCCATGTTTTTTTTTTAAATATATGTATTTTACAGACATTAAAAATTGGTTTTAAGTAAAATTTAGCACATTATGTATTTGTGTCATGTTCACAATACTTTTATATTTTATATATTTTCTATAATTATTCAATTTAGAAAAAAAATTATGTTCATATTATATTTTAATTTATCTCATATTTTACACAATTTTTATACTAATTTAATCCCTAGAAAAAAAACATTGTTTCATATTATATTTACATTTTTTTCTCTTTAATGACTTGTTAATGATTTATATTATATAAAATTTAACAAGTTTGATATCAAGGGCGAAATTAGGGGAGGCTAGCAGTATGCCCTAAAATAGAAAAAATTTTATTTAGATTTTTTAATATTTTTAAAATTTTAAATTAATAAATATATAAATTATTAAAATGATGAAATTATATTTTTATTATCGTTAAAATTATAATTTAATTTTGACCCTCCAAACAAAATTTTTTGATTTCGACCTTTTTCTGATATTTGTGTTATGCTTACTTTTTTGAAATGACACTTTTTTAAATCTTTGTATTTGAATTGTTTTACATTCTTTTATGATGTCTAAATTATTTGATATTTATATGGAAGGTGCAAAACTCTTGGGGGTTTAATTTGATTAAAGTACTTGAGAGAGCTTTGTATTATAGAATTAGATCAAATTAGTTTCCCTATTATTATTTTTTTGGTATCAGGTCTCTTTTTTATTAAATAAATTTAAAAATTAATAGGATTAATATTTATTATATAAAAAACATCAATTTAATTCTAAACAAAAGATTTCATTTATAAAATCATAAAAATTTTAAAAATATTAATTTTATTCAAATTTGACAGTATTTAATTCTTTTCAATAATATAAATACTAGATTAATCAATTTAATAATAAAAAATAATTTGATGAGATAATACATACAGTGACGAATCCAAAAACTGACAGAGGCCTCGACCTCTCTTAAATGAAAATTTTCTCTCTAAGGCTTTTAAAATTTTAAATTTGTAATTGTAAAATTTCATTTTACCCCAAAAATAATAATAATTTTATTTAATCTTTTAAAAATTATAAAAATATAAATTATTAAAACAATAAAATTATATTTTTATTATTATAAAAAATATAATTTAATTTCGAGAGGAATTGACCTTGAATACATCTACCTCTTGTGAAAGGGCAGGTGGGGTGGCCACTTGCAGCCATGAAGGGTTGGTGAATTTTTTACAATATCACACATCCCAATCACCAAGCCAAGCCCTACTCTTTTTCATTGGCTGTTGGGATTGTTTGTCAGCAAAACAATCTCACCCTCCCATTGCCTCCAAACGACAACATGCGTTACATGTCGAAACTCACGTGACTACTTTCTTTCCCCTTCCATCGAATGTTGTTCCCAACTGCTACGCCTAAATTTACATCTTTCACCACCCGTCCATCCATATATATAATTTTTTTCCTCCATTTTTAGAGTTAGAAAATTTTGATCCGTCCAAATGATGTATAGCATGAAAATTATTACTTAAAAGTTAACGATCATGCAGATTGACAGGTGTTGATGTAGTTCTTGTCTTTTTCCGGTCGAGATTTTTATTGCTTGGGATTGTCTGTTCATGTTCAATAATGGGGGTGCTCAGTTGCTGCAACCAAATTAGCGGTGAAGAATTGAGACCAATGTTATGGGCTGTTACCATCAATTTAGATGGCAGCAACTATAATTGGTTATTTGGTATGGCTACAGACTGCTGAAGCCATATTTATGTACTCATTTTAATCATTTTTTTTTGGAAATTTGATGGGTATTTTCATTTTTATTAGGTTTTGATATTAATTTGTTTGGGACCGACTTTTATAAACAATAATATAATAAAAGTGGAAATGAATGAACACAAATATTTTACGTGAAAACCTCTTAAAGAGAAAAAATCACGAGCGAAAAAGATTTCGCTTTTTCACTAAATGAGTAAACAAACGGAAGTGTAATGTTGAGAAAGTTAACCTAAATATACTAAACATACATTACCCAAAATCTCGAATACAAAACCTAAAATCCCAAAGAGCAAACCAGTAAACAAACCCTTAAATCTCATATGCCACTTATAAAAGGGGTATAAAATACTCTCCATAATTACTAAGAAATTCTCACCAAAACTCATATGTAGCTACATCTTGTTGCTTTCAAAGAAAAGACTTTTTTTTTGATTGGTATCTCAAAATAAAGATATTAAGATTAGAATTTTAATCATACTAAAATATTTCTCAAATAACCAAAGTTTAATTAAAAAAATAAAAAAGTTTAATTGTGAGAATAATACGAGGCACACATCATAAGAAATGATGGAAAAATATCAAAGAAAAGAACGTTGCATATTTTTAGGTGGGTGAAAGGATGAAATTATTAAAATTGAAGTTAGGTGTAGGTGGAATTTGGAAGCTTAATTTGAGCATTATGCAAGAAATACAAGAGGAAATTTCATGGAAGTTTGAGTAATGTTTTCCCATGTTCTAAAATTTGCAGCTTGATGGTTAAGAGAAATAATGGCTGATATTTTTCTTAGGAGATTGATAGTTACTTAAGAGAAGAAAGAAAGTTGGAAGTCCAATTTGCATCATACATTGCACGTTTACTAATTAGAAATTTCAGAATCACTCTCCCAAGTCATTTTCAATTATTTAAAAAAATAAATAAATCTAATTATAATTTTTTAAAGTTAAGATTGCAATAAGTGTTCGATCGAATCTTAGTTCAATTGACATAGATATTATTGTCAATGTAGAAATATATGAGTTCGAGTACACTAAAACGTATTTTACTTTTAATTATAGATTGAAAAAGAATTATAAATAATTTTAAGCATGAACGAACCAAAAATTACTACCAACTTTTAGGTGAAAAGTTATGTTAGACATAATTATTTTAGATATGATTTAATGGTTTCACAAATTACAAATATAATTTATGCATGATTAATTATTTTAGAGAAATTTGGTTGTGTCAAATTCGATCCAATTAAATTAAAGTTTAACATTTTGGGTTATTGGATTATTTTTGTTGATGTGAATTTTGGTTTTTTCAATTTAATTTTAAGTTAGATTATATATTCGCATAATTTAAGATCGGATTATTTGGAGGTAAATAATTTTAAATTTAAATTAATTTTGTTTCAGATTAAACAGCTTCAAACTATTAATTTTTCTATGAATGGGAGAATTCAGTAAGGTTCAGAAAAACAAAGGAGAAGGAGATTTTAGTAAATAAAAAGAAGAATCTAAAACCGAGTAAGCATGGGCAACTCTTCAAGAGAAGAAAAATCAATAGTACCGCCTCATATTGGAGCCGTATTCTTCCTTCCTCTGCTCTTCACTTTCCTATAAATCCCCCTCTCTGCTTTGCCCTTCTCTTCACCCAAAACCAAACCAAAACCTTTTTCTCTTCTTCTCTCTGAGACTCTGTACATCCATCAAACTTCCAGATTTTCCTACAAATATCACATTCTCTTTGAATAACATACTAAAACACCATGCTCTCTTCTATTAGGCACTCCCCATCTTTTTTCACTTCCACAGGTTTCTTACCCAAGAGACGTTCAATCCCCACACCACAATTCTCTCCATTACCCATTATCAAGAGCCTCCACAGTGCCTTCCCCACCCAGTCTTTTTCTTCTCAAAAACCGCTTCATGTTGCCTCCTTTGACAATCTTGCAATCTCCAAAAACACCCAGCAGAGGAAAACTGAGTGCCAGGCCTATGAAGCCGACAGGTCTAGGCCTCTGGACATAAACATTGAGTTACCTGACGAGGAAGCGAGATTGGAAGCAGCTAAAAGGATTAAGATTGGGATTTACTTTGCTACTTGGTGGGCTTTGAATGTAGTTTTCAACATATATAACAAGAAGGTTCTCAATGCTTTCCCTTTCCCTTGGCTGACCTCTACCCTATCTTTGGCTGCTGGCTCTTTGCTGATGCTCATATCTTGGGCTACTAGAGTTGCTGATACTCCTAAAACCGACTTTGAGTTTTGGAAGACCCTTTTCCCTGTAAGTTTTTCTACGTTTTAACCACTTCGCAAGATTAGAGACTTTTTGGAACATGTAAAGAAATTTATTGATGGTTTTGCATGTTCTAGGTTGCGGTGGCACATACAATTGGGCATGTAGCAGCAACTGTGAGCATGTCAAAGGTTGCTGTTTCATTCACACATATCATCAAGAGTGGTGAACCTGCATTCAGTGTTTTGGTTTCAAGATTTTTGTTGGGGACTCCTTTCCAATGCCAGTTTACTTGTCCCTTGTGCCAATTATTGGAGGTTGTGCACTTTCAGCTTTAACTGAGCTCAATTTTAACATGACTGGTAAGAAGAAAGCAAGCAAGCATGATTGAATTAACCTCTTTTCTCTCTTTTCTATGATATAAATTTGAGCTTTGCATTCTGATTGTGTTTCAGGTTTCATGGGGGCTATGATATCAAACTTGGCATTCGTGTTTCGAAACATATTCTCAAAGAAAGGGATGAATGGGAAGTCAGTGAGTGGGATGAACTACTATGCATGTTTGTCTATGTTGTCCCTCTTGATTCTTACACCTTTTGCAATCGCTGTTGAGGGTCCTCAGCTATGGGCTGTTGGCTGGCAAAAAGCAGTCTCACAAATTGGACCCAATTTTGTATGGTAATTTACCAATCTTTCTTTCTTTTGGCTGCTTTTAAGTTATTCAAATGACCCATAGTTTTTTTTCTCCTTTAATTTGTTTCTTATAAACAATTGTGTGGTTCTGGATTGTTTACAGGTGGGTGGTAGCTCAGAGTGTCTTCTATCACTTATATAATCAAGTGTCATACATGTCTCTGGATCAAATTTCTCCCTTGACATTTAGCATTGGGAACACAATGAAGAGAATTTCAGTTATAGTGTCGTCCATCATCATCTTCCACACGCCTGTTCAGCCCATTAATGCTATTGGAGCTGCCATTGCCATCCTTGGAACCTTCCTTTATTCACAGGTAATGTATATTCTCTTCTCTCTTTGCTCAATTTGAATTTCAGATTTCTTTAGAGATTTTGGGACTAAAGAGTGGTAAATAATGGACAAAACCATGTTTCAATGTCTAATGAAAACGTATGGTTTTGAGCAGGCAAAGCAGTGAGCAAGGTCAAGAATTTCAAGATTTCGTTGAACTGACAAACGATAAAAGAAGGGCTTTATGAATGAATATTTGGAAGGAATTCACAAAAGATGATGCTAATGGGCATAGTTTTGATGCATTGCACATGTAGTCCTGGAGATGGAAGCAACAAGTTAATATGATAGTCTTTGCAACCTTCGATAGTATAATTAACTAGTAGATTTTATTTTACATTCATTTTGTAAGTTGAAACAAATAAGACAAGTTTGTTGATGCCTATTATGTTTTGAGCAATGGAAATGATGAATGTAGTGGGTTTTAATGATTGATTCTATTCTGGGCATGCCAAAGTAACTAAGAAAGGCCTACATAAATGATGCAAGTAAGATGTTGTAATGCCAATTAGACAAGATCAGAATTTTTGAGGGACAGAACAATGATGCCACATGATAATTAGGTATCAAAGTCGGTCTGTCAACTGATCAACGAGAATGACAATGAAGAAGGTGGGTGGAAGATCGAAAGAAGGGAGACTTTTTGAGGGACAGAACAATGATGCCACATGATAATTAGGTATCAAAGTCAGTCTGTCAACTGATCAACGAGAATGACAATGAAGAAGGTGGGTGGAAGATCGAAAGAAGGGAGACTTTTTGAGGGACAGAACAATGATGCCACATGATAATTAGGTATCAAAGTCAGTCTGTCAACTGATCAACGAGAATGACAATGAAGAAGGTGGGTGGAAGATTGAAAGAAGGGAGACACCGTGTCTACCTCTAATATCGAACAAGGAATTAATAGCTAGAAGAGTTAGGAATATGATCACTTCGATTAAAGTTGGTGAGTGAGCCCAATGACATTAGAGGGGTCATTCAGGTTCATTTTTCGGCCTTTTACAGTACTGCTGTAACTGTTGGGCAAGGTTTATAGAGGCAGCAGTCTGGTATGTTTTGTAGCACGTTGACGGGACACGGGCGCCAGGACCTCTTCCAAAGATTCTGGGAGGTCTTTAAAGACGATAGTATGCAATTTTTCAGCCACTTTTATTAAGGGAAGCCCTGGGATGAGAACCTGAATCACTAGAATTTATGGGGTAAACTATCTAGTTGTCAGTTGATTTTTAGGATACTTTCATATTAGTCATTAAAGCACTAAATCACGGTTAGCTGTATGCGCCACATCATGTTTACATTTTCATTTTAATCACTCAACTGTTACGTCACTTCCATATTGGTTACTCAAAAAATATTTTTTAAAGTATTGATTGGGGTAAAAAAAATTAAGGATTAAAGTGAAAAAAGGTAGAAGCCAAAATAATACATGAAAATTGTTAAATTTTACTTGTTATCCCATTGTCGAAAATTTAAATTTCTTTTTAAATACTGAAAGTTTAAATTTAAAAACATCAAAATAAATTGAATAAATTGTTGAAATTTTTTATCCATTGATAATGTCAACTGATTTGTTACTATAATATTAAAATTAATTTAATCTCCTTTTAATCTTTACAATTTTATTTTAGGGTAAATTATAAAAATAGTTACTTTTGTTTGCCTCAGGTTACATTTTAATCACTTATGTTTGAAATGTTACGTTTTAGTCACTTATATTAGTATTTTGTTACGGAGTGATCACTGTGCCGTTAATTTCCGTTATCTCCCTAACGGTAATCCTACGTGACAGTCAAACTAGATTTTAAGTGCCAACTTGGATTTCCAAATGGAATTAGAATAAATTTTTAATTAAATAAATTTAATTAATTAAAATTTTTAAACCTTAAACCTTAACTGAAAAAACCCTAAAACAATTTTCACACACCTCTCTTCTTCATCTTCATCCTCTTCCCTTTTGATTCCAATATCTTTAGCTACAAATCTGTCTCAAAACTTGAATCTTTAAAACTTATTAACCCAAAGAAACTTAACAGGAAGAAAAAGAAGAAGAGAGATGTGTGAAAATGGGTTTAGGGTTTTTTCAGTTAAGGTTTAAAGTTTAAATTTTTTAATTAATTATATTTATTTAATTAAAGATTTATTCTCATTCCATTTGAAAATCCAAGTTGGCACTTAAAATCTAGTTGGACTGCCACGTAGGATTATCGTTAGGGAGATAACGGAACTTAACGGCACAGTGATCACTCCGTAACAAAATACTAACATAAGTGACTAAAACATAGCATTTCAAACATAAGTGACTAAAATGTAACCTGAGGTAAATAAAATTGACTATTTTTGTAGTTTACCCTTTATTTTATGTTTTTATATTATCGTTAATGAAATCAACTCAAATAACTCATATTTAATAATTGTTTATAAAACTTAATTTTTTTATTATATAATCTCGAATCTTCCATGATAAGTTACAAGTAAATGAAAAGATAATCGTAATCAATTAAATTAATTGTTTGTTCTTCGTTTGGGTAAAGAAGTGATAAAAAAATTTATGAGTTTTATTTGGAATGACAGATAAAATTAATTAATTGCAAAATATTTTCTTTACTTTAGCTTATCATGGAAGATGCAAAATCATTTAATTATAAAAAATTTAGGTTTCCTGGACAACTATTAAAGATAATAATTTTCATTGATAATTTTTTAAAATATTTCAAAATATCAAAATAAATCAAATAAATTGTTGAAAAGTTTTTATCTATTGATAATGTCAACCGATTTTTTACTATAATTTTGAATCTAAATATTAAAAATTTGATATTCCAAAACTCAAATTTAGAATTTTTGGTAATGGAATAAACAAGTACAATTTTAGTTTCTATCTTTTTTTTACTTTAATAGTTGATTTTTTTACTCCAATCAATACTTTAAAAAATAATTTTTTGGGTGACTAAAATAAAAGTGGCCTAAAAGTCGGGTAATCAAAATGAAAATGCAAACATGATTATGAATTGGTCAAATTTGGTTTGAATCAATTGTTATGTTAGAATATTGCTCCTTTTGGATCGATTGTTTTTATGTTTAAATCAATTGTCATGTTGGAATATTGCTTATTTTGAATCGATAATTTATATGTTTAAATCGATTGTTACGTTAGAATACTGTTTCTTTTGAATCAATTGTTTATCTGTTTAAATCGATTGTTACTGTTTCTTTTGAATCAGTTGTTTATATGTTTAAATTGATTGTTACGTAGCATGTATAATTTTAGCTTCCACTTCCAAGATTAACATTCTGGCTTTGCCACTGAATAGCCTTTGTTGCTTCCACACTATTTGTCTGAATCAAAACATTCTCAAATTTTTTACTCATAATATTCAAACCATCCAAAATTTCACGTAGGTCAATATAAAAAACCAAGCATTTACCCAGACATCTATTATAACCAGAGATCCACTTACCTTCCCGATCTCGCAAGACACCCCTGAAGCAGTTTTACCATATTTTAATTGCACCATCATAATTTAATTGAACCAAATTATTCATTTAAGGGATTGCCCTTCTAAATTGTTGCCACTTTGCTGAACCTTCCTTGTGAGAAGAAACATATTGCTTGCTCAACTCTGCGATATTTTGATAACCTCGCTAGCATTCCATTGTATGCCCTGAAATATAGAGATATTCTTGTTCTTCCAATACGCCATGCAATCAGACCAAATAGGCTAGACCACCCCACATCCCTCACGACCATTCTATGATGATTCTGCAAATTGTCTACAAGCCATTCCTTCAAGCTTCCAGCAAAAAAACTACTCCTCCTAGCTGTCGAAATTATCTAACTCCAAATTTTCTTTACTCCAAAGACAGTCTAATGACGTGAAGAATATCTTTTAAATCATACCCACAAATAATATGTAAATTTAAATATTCTTATATTAATCAATCAAACATAAAAAAATTTACATTCCAACCAAATAAAACTAAATAAAATAACATAATTTAACCATTATTTCACCCAATAAATATATATTCCCGTATTAAAAATAATCTCACCAAATAATGTTTAGTTTATTAATATGGAAATGATTGTTTGGAGTGAAAGGAATATTAAAAGGACGAGATTCCCCTCTATATATATATTCTCTTTCCATCATACATTTATTGCGTTGCCCCTTCTTTTTCTCTATTATTATCTCCCATTTATAATATTCCTCAACATCGCATCCAGCCTTGTCACCCTAACTGTATCTTTTTGGTGTTTTCTTCTTCTTTTCTTAGTGCTAATACTGTTTCTCCATTATTGGATGTCTGCCCAACTCCCTATCTAACTCCATCTACTCAAACAACCTCTCCTGAAATTTATTTATGGTTAAACAAAACAAGAATTTGAGATGAAGAAATTACTTTGGCTTCGATTTTTACTACTAAACTCCCGAATGCATGAATTCCATAGAAGAAACTGCACTCCCCCCGATTGTCACCTTATAAAACAAAAATCTCATATACTTCCAAATTTATTGCTTTTCTTAAAGAATGAGAAAACGTGGAATGAAACATGTATGTTCAAATGAGATTCTGCAGCTGCTAATGAGCAAGAGTTAGGCTGATGATGGTTGTTTATGCTTTGTCATTATCAGCTTTTTTCTCTTGCCACAAGCTTCACCTTGCAGACAAAACAAATTTTTGGCTGAATACCGCATGCCAATTACAAGCTCCAATTCTTTATTTTTGTTTCAAAATATCTGTCCCCTCAATGCGCATGGATGGACATGAAAATATGATTCGTATTCGATACTCATGCTTAAATCGAGTTCTTTTGTATAAATCTCTCGTCCTGCATCAATCACTTGGCACCCCAAGCTTTCTTCAGTGACTACTCATACTATACTACTGAAGCAGCAAAGATTATTGTTTAGCTTTTGTTCTTTTGTTATGGAGTTCTCACTCTTTGTGCTAGTGCTGTGTTTCACAATTATAGCATTGCTATGTTATCCAGTTTGTCTACAGGGGAATCCAAATGCATCCCCATTCCCCAGTAATTTCCTTTTCGGAACAGCCTCTTCATCTTATCAGGTTCCTTTTTTGCTTTTTATCAGTCTCTTTTTACAGTTTGTTTTTAGTCACTAATGGATTGTTTATCATGTTTTCATACATAACTTTCTCCCAGTTTGAAGGAGCATTCTTGAGTGATGGCAAAGGTCTAAGCAATTGGGATGTTTTCACTCACAAGCCTGGTTAGATTTACTCATATTATTCAAAGTGCAATGCACATGTGTTCTATCTGTTGTTCCTCAGGTGCTCAAAACAGCTATGTGGGGGTTGGGGGGGGGGTTTACAGGCAATATTATGGATGGAAGCAATGGAGATATAGCTGTTGATCATTACCATCTATATCAGGCAATAGTTTCTGCATTTTCTTCAAATATCTAAACATGTTCCATGAAAATGAACGAGTTTGATATGATTTTGAAACAGGAAGATTTTGATTTGATGCAAGACACTGGGGTCAACAGCTATCGCTTCTCCATTTCATGGGCAAGAATCCTACCTAGTGAGTTCTGTTTCATGAAAACGAATGAGTTTAACATGATTCGTCATGGCTGTTTGCCTGTTTCTTTCAAGTCTCTTAATCTCAAAGTGACTTGTGCAGAGGGAAGATTTGGAAGTGTTAATAAAGCTGGCATCCATCACTATAACAAGCTCATAAACACTCTTCTCCTTAAAGGTCTCTCCCTAGTACCCCTTGATGTTACACAGGTCGGGTTTCTCCCATGTATTTGGAGGATCTTTTAACTTTTTGTGTCACAGGGATCCAACCCTTGTGTCATTGACTCATTACGACATTCCTCAAGAACTTGAAAATAGATATGGGGCATGGTTAAGCCCCCAAGTACAGTAAGTGGCAATCAATCTCTTACAATTCCTTGTCTTGCTATTCTAGCTTCATTTGGCTACCATTAATATAGATTTGAATATTTTCAGGGAAGACTTTAAGTATTATGCAGATATATGCTTCAAATATTTTGGAGACAGGGTAAAGTATTGGACTACCTTCAATGAACCTAATGTTGCAGTAATAAGGGGTTATAGATCAGGGATTTACCCACCTTCTCGTTGTTCAAGCTCATTTGGGAATTGCAGTAATGGGGATTCTGAAAAAGAGCCTTTCATTGCAGCCCACAACATCATCTTGTCACATGAAGCTGCTGTTGATGTTTACAGAACCAAATACCAGGTAAATTCAGTTACTCAAATTCTGAGCAACATAGTTCAGTGTTAAAAACCATAATGTTTCATTGTCATTATGTAGAAACAACAAGGTGGTAGCATTGGAATTGTCATCAATGCCGTCTGGTATGAACCTATAAGCAATTCCTTAAAAGACAAGCAAGCAGCTGAGAGAGCTCAAGCTTTCTACATGAATTGGTAAGAGATCAAACATTCAGAAATGAAATTAAGAGCTTTCAAGCCTTGCTTTGACTCTCTTTACAACTTCAGGTTCTTAGATCCAATCATAATGGGGAAATATCCTAAAGAAATGCAAGAAATCCTTGACTCCAATCTGCCCTCATTTTCAAATCAAAACCAGGAGAAACTAAACAGAACTGGACTTGATTTTATTGGTATTAATCACTACACCTCTTTCTATTCAAAAGACTGCATGTTTTCAGTGTGTGAACAAGGACCAGGAAATACCAAAACAGAAGGTTTTGCCTTAAGAACAGCTACTAAAAATGGGGTCTTCATAGGTGAACCAGTATGTAACTTCAACATATACCCAACTTTCCCATTTCCTAGAAAAACACTAATTTTTGCACTTGGTTCCATGTAGACTGCACTTGACTGGCTATTTGTTCATCCTCAAGGAATGGAGAAGATAATAACATACGTAAAAGAGAGGTACAATAACATCCCAATGTTCATTACAGAAAATGGTGAGTTGAAAAACAGAACTTAAAGTGTTACCATTAGCATTAAACCAGTGCATCTTTATCAATGATTGTGGTTGTTCTTTCATTAGGGTTTTGTGAGAATGACAAGTCGGATAGCCTTACAGAAGAGACACTCAATGATGTGAACAGAGTGGAATACATAAGTGGCTACTTGGATGCCATTGCAGCAGCTTTGAGGTACTAATTTTGCCAATATTTTCAGTACCATAGTACACATCTTAAGAATTGCAAACAAACCCAGGATTTGAGATAAATTATTCTTATAATTTTGACACGTTGGATGGAATGAGCAGGAAAGGAGCAGATGTACGAGGGTACTTTCTGTGGTCCTTGTTGGACAATTTTGAATGGACATTGGGATTTACAATTAGGTTTGGCCTTCACCATGTTGATTTCACCACTCTCAAGAGAACACCAAGAGGATCAGCAACTTGGTACAAACAATTCATTGCCAACCATACTGCTGAAAAGATTTTAATGCCTCAGCATTATCCAGGGAATCAACTGGGACAATATTTCAATACCATTTGAAAAACTTTGTTCAAAATTCAAGCTTTAATGTCAAACTTTATCTTATTAGAATTGGTCCATAACCAATGATTCTGCCTGCTGATTTCTGAACCCTGTAAATTATTTATTGCAAATCTAAAGTCGGCTATTAGTGCTAAAGACAACGGGGGAGCCTGAAATTTTGTTGGGATGAAACTAAATTGTATATTTTTACTATAGTAAAAATGTAATTTCATCATTTTATTAGTTTATATATTTATAAATTTTAAAAGATTAAATTAAAGTTTTATCATTGTGAGAGTAAAGTACAATTTTATCATTACTAATTTAAAATTTTATAAATTATAAAAAATTTAAATTAAAATTTATCTCTATTATGATCCGCGACCGGCTAAAACAACAAAAAAAAAAAGTGCTAAATTCAGCACAAAGCAGATTATTTGGAGATAATATGCATCATATCATTGATGTTTTCAAATTCACTTTTCAATCCCATCAATATTGCTTTGAATTTTTCCTTTTACCCAAGAAAAACAAAAATAAGAGTTTGAAAATTTAAATATATTTGTATTAATAAAGTACTCTTATTCAACATTTACACTCAATCTTAAATAGTATAAATAAACAATCTTAGAAAATTATATTGATGTAACATCTAATATATCTTATATGAATGTGTCTTCGTATTAATATTTAAAAAATTTTAAAAAAAATTAATTCTAATCTAAGTAAAAAAATTGGCCAAAAAGTAAAGTAAAAGTTGAAACATTTTTAATTTATTAACAATATCTTAAACTTTTAAATATGTTTTTAAACTGTGAAATCTATTTAAATAGTATTTTTGTTTTTTAAATGATTTTTAAAAAAATTATAATTAATTATTTAAATTTTTATTTTATTTTGTAATATTTTTATGTTTATATTTTTTAATTATATTTTTAAGAAGCTAAAAATATTCTAACAATTTTTAAAAATTTTAATCATTATTTGAAGTGTAACATCTCTTACCTGATCCGATCGTTGGGTCCAACCAAGAAGATGTCACATTTGTTGTCGAAGCACCTATAATCAAACATACAGTAAAATGATCATTTAAACATACATTTACATTTTTTTTTGCTGAATAACATACATTTGCATGTTAAGCACATTTACATTACGTCTTACAATCCAATTCGAGCCTTAATCAAGCTTACAAAAGCTCTTTTGTCGACCCGAGCATGAAATAGGACCAAATTATAAAGTTCTCAAAAGTTCAAATCAGGTATCAATACTCCTACTTGGTACCGATACCAATTTGAGCATCAAAGTTTTAGAAAGTTGAATTAAAACCAAATGTATCGATATTTACCATAAGGCATCGGTACTTTTTTCAAAATATAGATACTTTACCCTTGTATCAATACCATTTTAAGGTTTGATGTTTTGAAATTTTAAGAAAAATTGCTAAAGTATCAATACCTTTTCCAAGGTATCAATACCTCATAGCAAAATCTACATTTTGGTGCCTATTTCATGCTACTTTCCAATCTTACCATTTAGTGCAATTCTCATAACATTTTTCCAACGCAAAATATGTCAAAGCACACACCAACATCTCACCATATCATCACAATTCAACTAATTCAAGATATATTCAATTGAACATCAAACATACCAATTTAGGTTATTCAATTTAACTTGATCTTTCACATCTTTCGCCATTCATTATCGTCGTCTTAACTATGATAATTCAAACTCAAACATACTACTTTAAGCTACCAAACATAATTCAAGCTCAATTGCCAAAGTCAACCAATTCAATAAGGCTTTCATATTACCAATTCAAGCATACTACTTACCTCCATTCTCGAGCTATACAATAATTTAGTTAAATTTATCAATTCCAACCCTCTTATTTCATCCTATTATAAGCATGTATCAGTTCAATTTTATTTTTGAATGCCTTAAAATTTTTTATTTTATTCAATTTAGTCCTTAGTATGGAATTTGCTATAATTTTCAAATTTGAGCTTCGCTTTTGAAATCTATCTCAATTACATGCTTTTAAGACTCTCTACTGTCTAAAATTATAGAAATTTCATGCCCATTTCGAAATATTTTCACTTTAGTCCCTATGTTCATAACTAACAATTTTCACTATACATTCTAGTCATTTTTCATATCTAAGCTTTAAATCTAACAATTTAACACCAATTTCATCAAGAACTCATCAATGGCAACTTTTAAAATTTTAATAGTTTTACAAATTGATACACGGGCTAGCTAAATCAAGCTATCGAGACTTTAAAAAAATAAAAATTACAAGAAAAGAACTTTAAACCATACCAAATTGAGGAACCGGTTGTTAATGCTTCCAAAGCCCTTTTCTCCATTTCTTCTCTCGTGAAATGAAGAAGATGAGTAGAAAATATGTTGTTTTCTTTTTCTTTTAACTTATATATCTTAATTAATTAATTAAATTTATTTAATTAAATCTTAATTAGAAAATCATAATGACAATTAACTATATTGGTGGATGAAAGTTTTCATCCACCACCAATTGACTTTATAAATAAGGTCCAATTGCTTAATTGGTCCCTCAATTAAATAAAAATTCATAGCGAGTAATTTTTTTATAATTTAATCTTTATACCACAATTAACTATCCAATCAACAAAATTAAATGACCAAACCTTAATTAACATGTATACTAATCTCGTAAATATTAAATAATAATATTTACGGCCCTAAACATTGAAAATAGAATTTTAAATTTGCATTTTTTTAACATTATTAACTTTCGAATCGTTACATAAAAAAATAGTAATAACTTGTTTAATAGTTAACAATATTTTAAAAACTATAGTGGTCACTATTTGTCTTTGTTTTTATAAAATATTTTTGATTTAGATAGTGTACTTTTAAATAAGTAAAAGTGTAATTTTGAAATTTAAAATAAATTTGGTTAGTTATATTTTAAGTATTAAGATAACTTTGTTTGAATATAATTTTTAAAATTTTTAAATTTAATTATCATAATTTTTTAAAAAAATATAAAAAATTAAAAAAAATGATAGGTCACTTGTAATTATTATATAGTTTTGTACCTTATTATATCATATAATATTTAACGTAAAAATGTAAAAGAAGTAAGAATATAATTTTTACAATTTTCTTTTTAATTAATTTTATTAGCCGTGTATGATTGTTTTAAATACAACAAAGTGTCACACCTCCGGAAAATAGGGGGTTAGCTGAAATAATTAGACAAGATATAAGACATAAGCTGAATGGTTAAGTGATAATGTATTTATCTTAAAAGTTTTAAGTAAATTTGTTCATGGGTTGGGATACTTGGTAATGTCTGTCCAAAATTTTGGAGGATTTGAATAAAAATATTTGGCTTGAAAATGGATTTGTTCATGGGTTGAGATACTTGGTAATGTCTGTCCAAAATTTTGGAGGATTTGAATAAAAATATTTGGCTCGAAAATGGATTTGTGTAAAAAAATTATGCTAGTTTAAAATATGAGTTGGACTCAGGCTTGAATATTCAAGGCTCGAGTCCGACCCCGCCCGATCCGTTATTTTTATATATTATGTAATTTAAAACACAGAAAAAATAAACCTATAGTAAATATATAATACTATTCTATTATAAACATTGAAATAATATTAAGAGGACTATATAAAAAAATTTCAATGAATAAAAAATATATAAAATTATTGCATATTAAAATGATATAATATAAATATTTTTTAAAAATAATATGGACTGACTTAAAATGAGCTTTGATTAGTCTATTGTAAATATTGACGGATTTGGGTAAAATTTTAAGCTCAAATTTCGAGTCGAACCGGACTTGGACCGACTCTGTTGTTACATTTTATTTTGAATATTCTAGTGTGATTACATGATAATATCTGTTTATACTTTCTTAACTCTTTGACAATGCACACATATCTTACATATACTGATACTCAAATCCGAACCTTTTAAGATAAATAATATTCTCTTTATCACTAAAACCATTCGTTGGGTGATATGCTATTACATTTTCAAACCTTAATATCTGTGGTAACAAATATATTTTCTTTTAATATATGTTATAGATGAGGGATTCATCTTTTGTCTGAATTTACTGTTGGGTTCAGACCTTGACGAAAACGCCAAATTGTCAGCGAATATGTCGAAAACCGCCCTATAAATTTTTCTCCAATCTTATTGGGCTAATCCTAAATTTTATTAGCAACAAATTAGTAAAGTATGGTCCTGTAGGAGCAGAAGTGCGGTTCCTTTTGTCTTTTTACCTAATAAATAAATTAAATTTTCAATTTAATTTTTATTATTAAAACTTACCGTAGTTGATGAAATAATAATAAAATTACACTTAACCTATCATGTGTCAACATATAAACATTAAATTTTAATTATAGAAATGAATGAAATTTTTAATAACATGACCAATTTACTCTTTAATTTAAGATACAGAGATTAATTTATTTATTTAAAAAAAATACAATTCGATTATTGATATTGAGACTTTTATGATACATTTACTCAAGAAACCATACATCTTTAAAAAAAAGCTTAATGCTCAATTTAGCCCCCGAATTATATATTTTTTTCCACTTTAATATCTAAAACTTTTTATCTTATATTGATATCTAAATTATCATTTCGTTATCTTGTTCAATTCCTTTTCTAAAACGGTGTTAAAAAATGGGTTGTCACATGACACATTTCAACTAATAAGAATATGTCACATGGTACTTAGATTTGTTTCTTAATATTATATATAATATATTGTTTAAAAATTAAATATAATATATAATGTATAAATAATTCAAAATCTTTTTAAAAAGTTCAAAAAGTAAAATAATTTTAAAATATATAAATATTATATAAAAATTGAAGATTTTTTTAAACTACAGTGTTCATAATCATCATGACATGTGATGACTAATTATTTTGGTGCAAGAAGATAGATTCCCTCTCCCATTTTGATCAATTCAGAGTTTGGAATTTTAAAAGCTTTCTCTATTTATTTCTTTAATTTAAAATTGAATGATTGATCATTTCTTTAAGATTAAGGAAGGTCAATAACAAATCTCCGTCCCAAAAAGGAATAAAAAATAACAACCCTGTACAAACTCCATTATTGATTTGTCAGTGGGCAAGGACGGCATGTAACCAACAGTGCCTGCCATTTCTTTCATCTTATCTTCTCCACAATAAACTTTTTGCTTCTTTGCATCTCTTTTATTTGGTCATAGCAGCAGAATTGGTATATTGGATGTTATATCCATGGAGTTCTCTATGCTTTGCTTTTTTTGCCTTCCAGATGTTCGTGTTATTGCCTCTTTCGGTTTCACCGTAGCTGTTAACGCTGAAGCAAAGCTAGGGTAATGGTAATAATAACAATCCATCATCATTTCCTCCAAACTTTCTCTTTGGAACGGCCACCTCTGCTTACCAGGTTTGCTTCACCACCAGTCTTTCAATTGAATTCAAACAAATAGAATCAGAAAACAAGCAGATGTAATGAATGGTTTTGTTTACTGAATGGTGTTTTCATTTTGGGCAGTATGAAGGTGGTTACTTGAGTGATGGGAAAGGTTTGAACAATTGGGATGTTTATACCCACATACAAGGTCCTAATTCTACCTTGAATTCCTTCAAACTTGCTTTTTGTTTAAAACCATATTCCCATCTCCAACAAGAACACATAATTTATTGCAGGAAAGGTCATCGATGGAAGCAATGCAGACGTAGCAGTGGATCATTATCATCGCTATTTGGTAAACTTACTTCACATCCATGTACCCCTTCTGCACCCCGTTTCCTTCTTTTCGACTTAGCTGAGGTTCACCCCTCAAAATTTTTAAGGGGTAAATTACTCCATAGATAACCCAACTATGAGTTCGTTTCTTTTTTTCACTCAATTAAACGAGATTTTTTTTGTCCATTTTCATTTACTACCGTTAAATGTCTGACGTGAGGGTAACATAAGTGTACATTCGGTCGGTTTGATCAGTATAATTTTTAGTATAATATTGAGAAGAAGGAGGACTGAAAATAAGGAAAAAGAATATGAGTGAAGCAAGAGATCAAAGTAAGAAGTTTGTAACAGATATGCTATGCCAAAACACAGGCCTTTTTCTCTCAACGGCCATTAAGGGGCACTGCCTTTTAGTTACAAACTTCCTTTCTTTCTTCTCTTTGCTCACCTTATTCAAACAATTCCTCATTTTCATCCCTTCCGATCTTATTAAGAAATCATCTCTTACAGAGTCTTAATTCTGATGTACAGGATCCATGCTAACATGGCAAGTACAGAGCATACTTATAAAACTCAGTTGTTAGCCATTTCTCTTGTAATTGATAAAAGAGATAAACTCAGAAAGAAGAGAAGGAATTTAGAAAGCCATAAGCACACTAGAGTATTTTATTTTCTTCAAGAGAACTTCTGCTTACAAACATAAACTTAGTTCCCCTTTTATAAGCAAGGAGAATTACAAACAGAGAAATATTCTACAGTTCATAGTAAACAGTAAAGATTCTTTAATATCTTTACAAACAATACAAACAGTAAAGATTCTTTACTTTAGTCTCATCAGGCGTGCCAACTTTAGTCTTCATAATCAGTAGAGTCTGGGTCTGTGTCATTCATTTCAATGATTCTGTCTGCTTCTTCCTGTTTCTTTTGATAAGCTCTGAGGTGTAAAGCATCTTCATCAAAGTCTTCATCCTTATCCATGTTTTCATTCTTATCTTGAGATCTGAATTGGCTGCAGCACCAAGGATAGTCTTGTGACCATTCAGTGGGATCTAGAAGATTATCTTGAAATATCTTGGTCTCATCAAGAATCTGTTGGGAATGTCTTTTGTATTCAACTTGTTGAGGCCAAACATCCCATGGAGCTCTGACATCTGGAGGTGGCCATATTTCAAAAGGAATTACCTTGTTAAGCTGACATAGATACTGCTGAAGTTCTCTGTAATGGAGAGGCAGTTTCCTTATATCATCAGGATAGCTCTTATGATGGATCCAAGCAGTAGCAAAAGTTTCTAACTGGCATGCTCTTCCACTTTTGACAAAGTACTGAGGCTTATGGAATAAGATGATTAAATAATTTCCTTGTCTGTCGAAACTATTTATCATCCTTTGCCATTGGGTTAAAGGAAAAAACCAGCTTAGAAAGATGAAGAAATTCTGGTGTTCTGGTTCAATATTTCCTCTAATTGCCTTCATCAGATAGTACTTTAAATCACTGGTGTTAAACTGAATGGCTATATGATAAATATGCGTAAGATACCATAAAAACCATTTTAGTTCATCAGGTTGTTCTAAAAACTCAAAGGGAATAGGATGGATAAAGGGATATTCAGGGTGTATTCCCCATGGTTTTAGAATCAATCCTTCAAAATTCCTAAAAACTTGAGCCTGATACTCAAACATCATTTGTTGTGTTTTTTGGTGGAAAGTATTTTGTTTAACCAGCTCAAAGACTTCTGAGGGGAATTCTGGGTTTAGGTTGGGTGGAACTAGATTTGAGTTTGAAGATGGATAGGTTGAAGATGATGGTTTGTACATCATTATGGGCCTGGGCCAATGAATTCTGTCATAGGGTAAAGAATTGGGTCTGGACAGAAAATCGGCAAGGACATTGGACTGGCCTTTAATATATTTGGCATCAAAGGAAAACTTTGAAAACCATTCAGCCCATCTTAACAGTTGTGGGTGTGGAATCTTTTTCTGCTTGAACTTGAGCATTTGGGGAAAAGAGGACATATCCATTTCGACAAGGAAGTGAAATCCAACAAGATGGAATTCGAATTTGGATATACCTTTTTTTACCGCAAGAATTTCTTTGAAGGTGGAATGATAGTGCATTTCAGCATCTGAAAATCTGCTGCTTTTAAATCCACAAATGTGTCTTTTTCCATTATCTTCTTCAAGGAGGACAGCACTCCAATACTTGTCACTTGCATCTGTCTGGAGGATCCTTTTCCCATTTGAGGGAATCTGGAGCGGTGGCAAATCTTGCAGTTTTTCTTTTAATCTGCGAACTGCTTGGGTTTGAGAAGAAGACCATGGAGATGGATTTTTCTTGAGCATCTTTCTCAAGGGATTAAGATACTTTGAGATTTTTGGAACAAAATCTCTTAAGTAATTGACAATCCCTAGAAATTGCTGCACTTGTTTCATCGTGAAATTTTTTTCTGGAAACTTCAAAAGCTCCTGGGCAATATGAGTCCCTGGCATATATTGTCCATCTTTAAGATGCATTCCTAGAAACTCAATTTCAGATTTGTTGATGTGCATCTTCCTTTCTGACAGCATAATCCCATATTTTTCAACAAGGCTTTGAAATTGTTGGAGGAGTTGAATATGAGATTCTTCATTAACAGAATAAAGAAGAATGTCATCAATGTAGATAAGAGCATTCGTCATTAGTGGTTGGAAGATTTTGACCATTGCCTTCTGGAATAAAGATGAGGCTGTTTTTAATCCAAATGACATAACCTTCCATTGGAAATGCTTGTTTGGAATACAAAATCCTGTCTTTGTTCTTTCATCAGGATGAATTCCAAGCTGCCAGAAACCTGCCTTTAGATCAAACTTTGAAAAGATCTTTGCTTGGGCCAGGCTGGAAAACAATGAATTTCTGTTTGGAAGAGGGAATTTGTCATCTTGGAGGAAAGTATTAAGAGGTTGGTAATTAATTACCAGTCTTAACTTTCCACGAACTTGCTCTGATCTTTTATTCACATAAAAGGCTTCACATGCCCATTGTGAATCAGAAGATTCTATCAAATCTTGAGCTTGGAGATCTGAGCATTCTTTTTCTGCTAGTCGGAGATGTTCTGGATTCATTCCTGTATGACTAGCCTTGGTAGGGTTGATATCTTCATTTTTCTTAAAGGGAAGGAAGATGAAGAATTCTGTGTTTTTCCATAAAGGATGGTGGCATTTCTGTAGAAACTCAGAGTGAGAGTCTGCACAAGAAATGGTTTTCAGCTTTTGGGTGAGATGAAGAAATTGATCTTCATGGATGGCAAAAAGTTTAGGTATAAGGATATATGGCTGGAAAAAGGTTTTGAATTGGACACCACGAGGTAATATCTTCAATTGTTCCAGTTGCTGATATATATCAAACCCTATTACAATATCTTTTCCTGGGAGTTTTGATCCTAGAACTTGGGTGGTAATTTGGCAGTTTGGGAAGAACTTGATGGTTATAGGATCACTTCTAAGATGAGTAGTAAAAGGATAATCAGCAGCTGAATTGAAATGTCTAATATGAGGTTTCCATAATTCAGATGGTAAAATTTCTAGATTCATGATAGTTTCAGCAGCTCCAGTATCCATGAAAGTAATAACAGTAATAGGTTTACCGTATTTGCCTGGATAGATTCTGACCGGGATTTGAGGAGTCGAGACAACTTGTAGATTATCGGAGCTAGCTTGTACCTGCATCATGTGGAAATCTGAATAATCAGATTCAGATTTATCATCAACAGGGATCATACTACATCATTCTATGGCTCCAATGGTTCGATCAGAAGGTATTTCATCAATGGAGCAAACGGATTCGATGTCATCTTCTTTGTGGATTTTTAATCCTGCATCATGAATCATCTGGATGATCATCTTAGCTCCTTTCTTGTTTTTTGGATAATTTTTTGCAAAATGTCCTTTTTGGTTGCACAAATAACATCTGTTGGACTTCTTTGTGCCAGGTCTTTTCTTTCTCAAATATCTCCACTTCACTTTCTTCCTTTTAAACTTTCTGGATGGAGAGTTTGGAAGAAAATGTTTTTTGTGATGTCTGAAGTGCTTCTTCTTTTTGGGATGACAAACACAACTTCTATCTCTGGGACATTTAATCTTGAGATATGAATCATCACAGGCACGATCTAATCTCTTATCACCATGGAGATAATCTTTGAAGATTTTTCTTCTGTTGCAAATGTCTTCTAAGGCAACAAAGACTTCCTGCTGGATTTCTCCAATAGTTAAATGTAGAATATCTTTGTTCTGTCTTTGCAGCACTTGGTTAACTGCCACTTGTAGAGGATCAGGAAGAGACGATAGAATGACAAGCTTAAGATTTATGTTTAGCCCCAAAGCACAAAATAATTTGATCATTATTTTGAAGTGCTTTACTAAATCTTTTCTGTCATAAGAACAACATTTTCTTTTATAAAATTCTCTCCGCTTTAAGGTCAGAAGATCTTCAGGATTTCTCACAAAATGATTATGAATAATCATGATGGGTTGTGAAAGATCTTGTAAGACCAAGAACTGCATCTGATCCGGCTGGCTAATGGAGTTCCACCAATCTCTTAGCATTCCAGTGAATCTAGAGACAAACTCCAGGAGAATGTTGTAATTGCTTTCCTCTGTGAGCTTTTTAGTTTCAAGCCATGAATGGAATTCTTGAAGTCTTTCAGGCCATTTATCTGGAGGAATATCATCAAGAGTAAAGGTGGTTCTTCCAATAGAGGTTTTGTTGGTGGAATGAGAAGGATTATATGATGATGACGCTTTTGGTGAGGACATCTCTTCATCATCAAATTCTTCCACTTTTGGCTCCACATTTAAAACTCTATCCTCTAGAGAAGGATTACTGGAAACTTCATCACAAGAAGATTCAATTGATGATTCTGGCTCTGGACAGGATTCAGTTTCTGAAGATTCAGGTTTTGAATGTTGATATGTGATCTGCATGGCCGTCATCTTTGGGATCAAAGCTTCTTTATATTCCTTTAAAAAAGTAGTTAAAGGATTTCAAAGTCATTGATGATTCAAGAAGAAAGCAAAAATCCTTTAACTACTTTTTTAAAGGAATATAAAGAAGCTTTGATCCCAAAGATGACGGTCATGCAGATCACAGATCAACATTCAGAACCTGAATCTTTAGAAACTGAATCCTGTCCAGAGCCAGAATCATCAATTGAATCTTCTTGTGATGAAGTTTTCGGTAATCCTTCTCAAGAGGATAGAGTTTTACATGTGGAGCCAAAAGTGGAAGAATTTGATGATGAAGAGATGTCCTCACCAAAAGCGTCATCATCATATAATCCTTCTCATTCCACCAACAAAACCTTTATTGGAAGAACCGCCTTTACTCTTGATAATATTCCTCCAGATAAATGGCTTGAAAGACTTCAAGAATTCCATTCATGGGTTGAAACTAAAAAGCTCACAGAGGAAAGCAATTACAACATTCTCATGGAGTTTGTCTCTAGATTCACTGGAATGCTAAGAGATTGGTGAAACTCCATTAGCCAGCCGGATCAGATGCAGTTCTTGGTTTTACAAGATCTTTCACAACCCATCATGATTATTCATAATCCTTTTGTGGGAAATCCTGAAGATCTTCTGACCTTAAAGCGGAGAGAATTTTATAAAAGAAAATGCATTATCATTCCACCTTCAAAGAAATTCTTGCGGTAAAAAAAGGTATATCCAAATTCGAATTCCATCTTGTTGGATTTCACTTCCTTGTCGAAATGGATATGTCTTCTTTTCCCCAAATGCTCAAGTTCAAGCAGAAAAAGATTTCACACCCACAACTGTTAAGATGGGCTGAATGGTTTTCAAAGTTTTCCTTTAATGCCAAACATATTAAAGGCCAATCCAATGTCCTTGCCGATTTTTTGTCCAGACCCAATTCTTTACATTACAGAGAACTTCAGCAGTATCTATGTCAGCTTAACAAGGTAATTCCTTTTGAGATATGGCCACCACCAGATGTCAGAGCTCCATGGGATGTTTGGCCTCAACAAGTTGAATACAAAAGATATTACCAACAGATTCTTGATGAGACCAAGATATTTCAAGATAATCTTCCAGATCCCACTGAATGGTCACAAGACTATCTTTGGTGCTGCAGCCAATTCAGATCTCAAGATAAGAATGAAAACATGGATAAGGATGAAGACATTGATGAAGATGCTTTACACCTCAGAGCTTATCAAAAGAAACAGGAAGAAGCAGACAGAATCATTGAAATGAATGACACGGACCCAAACTCTACTGATTATGAAGACTAAAGTTGGCACGCCTGATGAGACTAAAGTAAAGAATCTTTACTGTTTGTCTACTGATTATGAAGACTAAAGTTGGCACGCCTAATGAGACTAAAGTAAAGAATCTTTACTGTTTGTATTGTTTGTAAAGATATTAAAGAATCTTTACTGTTTACTATGAACTGTAGAATATTTGTCTGTTTGTAATTCTCCTTGCTTATAAAAGGGGAACTAAGTTTATGTTTGTAAGCAGAAGTTCTCTTGAAGAAAATAAAATACTCTAGTGTGCTTATGGCTTTCTAAATTCCTTCTCTTCTTTCTGAGTTTATCTCTTTTATCAATTACAAGAGATTAAGGCTTGTGTTTTGGCATAGCATATCTGTTACAAACTTCTTACTTTGATCTCTTGCTTCACTCATATTCTTTTTCCTTATTTTCAGTCCTTCTTCTTCTCAATATTATTTAATCATCTTGGCGCGCTCCGTATTGGTATCAGAGCCATCCTCTTGTAAGCGATTTAAGGTTAAATTCAGAAAAAAATCTCTTTGATCATGGAAAAATAAACACTTACCACCTCTACTACACCTATTTCCTTCCCAAATAGTCCTTTGAAATCTCATTCTACTAAAAAGATTTCATCCTTGTATGAAATAGATTTCGTTCAGGATGAAGATAAAATACAGCCCACAGATCTTCCTATTATTAACCCTTACCTACCGTACAGTCGTTCTTCTTTTTCACCACTTAAATCCATAAAATCTCTCAACAGAGATACTCCTAAAAAGGTTAAGGAGTATGTACAATCTTCCAAGTTTGATAGCTGCCCAGTTTTTGCAACCGGAAAAGAATAAGTTATTAGCCTTCAAATTCCACAAAAGTTTCCCAAAGATTGGAGGCATGCGGGATACACTCACATCCATTTTGGAGCCATCAGATTAGCCTTAAACTACCATGGAACAAAAGGCAAACCTGTTGTAGCAAGAATCACACTGCTTGATTCAAGATACCTACAGTATCAAGACGCCTGTATAGCCACGATTGAGGCAACTCTTCATAATGGCCTAATCATGGTTACTTTATTTCCCAATTTTACCATGGCATTAGCAGATCCAAATCTCTTTGAAGCACTAAAAATGCAGATCCAGATTATTGGAGCCCCTCAAGTATCCTCAGCCATTGAAGCAACCCTACACTACCAGATAGTGTATAGGGTACAGGACCATGCGTTTAATCTTGCAAACCATGGAACTGATGATTCGTTTTTTTTCAAGGTGAACACATATGACCAGCCTCATTGTGTTCATATTCCAAGACAGATCCCGAAGGAAGAATTAATTAAGATGTTACCAGAAAGTTGGGTAACTCAATATGAACAACTTCACCAACAGTCACAAGCAATCCAGTCCACGAGAAGTCAAATCTTCTCCAAAAAAGATGGCTTATCAACAATTAAGTTTGATCATAGTCATCTACAGGAATCCAAGCAATCGTCAATTTTTCTTACCCAATTGATGATGCAACCATATTGCAATCCAGTAGCTGGACATGACCAATCAGATCCAGAGTGTTACTGTTGTGCCTGTGATCCAGGCCCAGAAACAAAAATGATAGAGAATTTCTCTTCACAGGGAAAACCTCTATACCTTTATAGAGATAAGACCACAGGACACTGTCCATGGGATGAACTCTGTAATTGTGACGAATGTGTTGATGACAACTTTGCTGCAATATATGGTGAAGATCCTTTCAAAAAGAAGAAGAAGAAAAAGAATTCTACCCAATCAGAATTCTATCAGAGATGGCTTGTAGGAGATCCAAGCATAGGACCTCTTGGGGAAGATAATGGCAAGTTTGTATACCTAGTTGATTACTCCAGAAAGCCAGAACTTCCTCCATCTCCCCCTTCATCATCTTCTTCACCTCCACCAGAATTACCTCCTACATCACCATCACCCTCATCAGTACCTACCAGAAAATTCAAAACTCAACAGAAACATCCTTTTCCTCAGCCATGCTACAAAGCAATAAAAAAATGGGTCCAGAAAAACCCATTATCCATAAAAGAAACCCCTTCACAACCACTTGCCTGCATTGCTATGATAAAACCATCAAGCTCTTTTGACAAAGAATTTCCTCTATTGGAGGAATTCATAAAAAATAATTATGTCCACTCACCAAAGATATCATCGAGGCTCCAGATAGATGCATCAGGAAATCTTCTAAAGCCTAGTGCTGCAGAAGCAACCCTGAATTGGCAAACAGAAAATACTTTAGCTCAAAATACAATACTAAAACGCATAGACTCAAAGGTAACACACCTTGATTCTAAGCTTACAAGTGTTGAGACTAAAGTAGATCAAACCCAGATTATGATAAAACTCTTGCAAAAAAGAGTGGATGAAGTTTCGAAAGAAAGAGCTGCTCCAGGACAAGATTTCTTTTCCCATATGGCACAAAGGGAAAGAGAAATTCAAAGACTCAAGGATCAAATCAAAGTACTTGAAGAGACAGGGAAAATTTCTCCGCCAATTTATAGATCGGAAACCCCAGAATTATTTTCATCTATAAGACAACAGAGAAATCTCCCATTAGAAGGAATCAGAATCAAATTTTCTGAACCTCCCCCCAAGTCAAAACCAAGTACTTATGAAATATACTTGGAGATAAAAAGGCAAGAAGAAGCAAAGAAGAAAGAAGCTGAGCAAAGAAAAAAGCAAGAGAAGCAAGATGCAAAAGATGCAAAAGCAAGAGAAAAAAGCCTTGGTAAAAGACCAATGGCAGAAGAATCCCCTCAAGATTCACCTCCAGTTTCACCACCAAAAAGGGTTTCAAAGTCATTGATGATCCAAGAAGAAAGCAAAAATCCTTTAACTACTTTTTTAAAGGAATATAAAGAAGCTTTGATCCCAAAGATGACGGTCATGCAGATCACAGATCAACATTCAGAACCTGAATCTTCAGAAACTGAATCCTGTCCAGAGCCAGAATCATCAATTGAATCTTCTTGTTATGAAGTTTCCAGTAATCCTTCTCAAGAGGATAGAGTTTTACATGTAGAGCCAAAAGTGAAAGAATTTGATGATGAAGAGATGTCCTCACCAAAAGCCTCACCAAAAGCATCATCATCATATATTCCTTCTCATTCCACCAACAAAACCTCTATTGGAAGAACCACCTTTACTCTTGATGATATTCCTCCAGATAAATGGCCTGAAAGACTTCAAGAATTCCATTCATGGCTTGAAACTAAAAAGCTCACAGAGGAAAGCAATTACAACATTCTCCTGGAGTTTGTCTCTAGATTCACTGGAATGCTAAGAGATTGGTGGAACTCCATTAGCCAGCCGGATCAGATACAGTTCTTGGTCTTACAAAATCTTTCACAACCCATCATGATTATTCATAATCATTTTGTGGGAAATCCTGAAGATCTTCTGACCTTAAAGCGGAGAGAATTTTATAAAAGAAAATGTTGTTCTTATGACAGAAAAGATTTAGCAAAGCACTTCAAAATAATGATCAAATTATTTTGTGCTTTGGGGCTAAACATGAATCTTAAGCCTGTCATTCTATCGTCTCTTCCTGATCCTCTACAAGTGGCACTTAACCAAGCGCTGCAAAGACAGAAAAAAGATATTCTACATTTAACTGTTGGAGAAATCCAGCAGGAAGTCTTTGTTGCCTTAGAAGACATTTGCAACAGAAGAAAAATCTTCAAAGATTATCTCCATGGTGATAAGAGATTAGATCGTGCCTGTGATGATTCATATATCAAGATTAAATGTCCCAGAGATAGAAGTTGTGTTTGTCATCCCAAAAAGAAGAAGCACTTCAGACATCACAAAAAACATTTTCTTCCAGACTCTCCATCCAGAAAGTTTAAAAGGAAGAAAGTGAAGTAGAGATATTTGAGAAAGAAAAGACCTGGCACAAAGAAGTCCAACAGATGTTATTTGTGCAACCAAAAAGGACATTTTGCAAAAAATTATCCAAAAAACAAGAAAGGAGCTAAGATGATCATCCAGGTGATTCATGATGCAGGATTAAAAATCCACAAAGAAGATGACATCGAATCCGTTTGCTCCATTGATGAAATACCTTCTGATCGAATCATTGGAGCCATAAAAGGATGCAGTATGATCCCTGTTGATGATAAATCTGAATCTGATTATTCAGATTTCCACATGATGCAGGTACAAGCTAGCTCCGACAATCTACAAGTTGTCTCGACTCCTCAAATCTCGGTCAGAATTTATCCAGGTAAATACGGTAACCTATTACTGTTATTGCTTTCATGGATACTAGAGCTGCTGAAACTATCATGAATCCATAAATTTTACCATCTGAATTATGAAAACCTCATATTAGACATTTCAATTCACCTGCTGATTATCCTTTTACTACTCATCTTAGAAGTGATCCTGTAACCATCAAGTTCTTCCCAAACTGCCAAATTACCACCCAAGTTTTAGGATCAAAACTCTTTGGAAAAGACATTGTAATAGGGTTTGATATATATCAGCAACTGGAACAGTTGAAGATATTACCTCGTGGTGTCCAATTCAAAACCTTTTTCCAGCCATATATCCTTATACCTAAACTCTTTGCCATCCATGAAGATCAATTTCTTCATCTCACCCAAAAGCTGAAAACTATTTCTTCTGCAGACTCTCACTCTGAGTTTCTACAGAAATGCCACCATCTTTTACGGAAAAACACAGAATTCTTCATCTTCCTTCCCTTTAAGAAAAATGAAGATATCAACCCTACCAAGGCTAGTCATACAGGAATGAATCCAGAACATCTCCGACTAGCAGAAAAAGAATGCTCAGATCTCCAAGCTCAAGATTTGATAGTATCTTATGATTCACAATGGGCATGTGAAGCCTTTTATGTGAATAAAAGATCAAAGCAAGTTCGTGGAAAGTTAAGACTGGTAATTAATTACCAACTTCTTAATACTTTCCTCCAAGATGACAAATTCCCTCTTCCAAACAGAAATTCATTGTTTTCCAGCCTGGCCCAAGCAAAGATCTTTTCAAAGTTTGATCTAAAGGTAGGTTTCTGGCAGCTTGGAATTCATCCTGATGAAAGTGCAAAGACAGGATTTTGTATTCAAAACAAGCATTTCCAATGGAAGGTTATGCCATTTGGATTAAAAACAGTCCCATCTTTATTCCAGAAGGCAATGGTCAAAATCTTCCAACCATTAATGGTGAATGCTCTTATCTACATTGATGGCATTCTTCTTTACTCTGTTAATGAAGAATCTCATATTCAACTCCTTCAACAATTCCAAACCCTTGTTGAAAAATATGGGATTATGCTGTCAGAAAGGAAGATGCACATCAACAAATCTGAAATTGAGTTTCTAGGAATGCATCTTAAATATGGACAATATATGCCAGGAACTCATATTGCCCAGGAGCTTTTGAAGTTTCCAGAAAAAGATTTCACGATGAAACAAGTGCAGCAATTTCTAGGGATTGTCAATTACTTAAGAGATTTTGTTCCAAAAATCTCAAAGTATCTTAATCCCTTGAGAAAGATGCTCAAGAAAAATCCATCTCCATGGTCTTCTTCTCAAACCCAAGCAGTTCGCAGATTAAAAGAAAAACTGCAAAATTTGCCACCACTCCAGATTCCCTCAAATGGGAAAAGGATCCTCCAGACAGATGCAAGTGACAAGTATTGGAGTGCTGTCCTCCTTGAAGAAGATAATGGAAAAAGACACATTTGTGGATTTAAAAGCGGCAGATTTTCAGATGCTGAAATGCACTATCATTCCACCTTCAAAGAAATTCTTGCGGTAAAAAAAGGTATATCCAAATTCGAATTCCATCTTGTTGGATTTCACTTCCTTGTCGAAATGGATATGTCCTCTTTTCCCCAAATGCTCAAGTTCAAGCAAAAAAAGATTCCACACCCACAACTGTTAAGATGGGCTGAATGGTTTTCAAAGTTTTCCTTTAATGCCAAACATATTAAAGGCCAGTCCAATGTCCTTGTCGATTTTCTATCCAGACCCAATTCTTTACCCTATGACAGAATTCATTGGCCCAAGCCCATAATGATGTACAGACCATCATCTTCAACCTATCCATCTTCAAACTCAAACCCAGTACCACCCAACCTGAACCCAGAATTCCCTCTAGAAGTCTTTGAGCTGGTAAAACAAAATACCTTCCACCAAAAAACACAACAATTGATGTTTGAGTATCAGGTTCAAGTTTTTAGGAATTTTGGAGGATTGATTCTAAAACCATGGGGAGTACACCCTGAATATCCTTTTATCCATCCTATACCCTTTGAGTTTTTAGAACAACCTGATGAACTAAAATGGTTTTTATGGTATCTTACGCATATTTATCATATAGCCATTCAGTTCAACACCAGTGATTTAAAGTACTATCTGATGAAGACAATTAGAGGAAATATTGAACCAGAACACCAGAATTTCTTCATCTTTCTTAGCTGGTTTTTTCCTTTAACCCAATGGCAAAGGATGATAAATAGTTTCGACAGACAAGGAAATTATTTAATCATCTTATTCCATAAGCCTCAATACTTTGTCAAAAGTGGAAGAGCATGCCAGTTAGGAACTTTTGCTACTGCTTAGATCCATCATAAGAGCTATCCTGATGATATAAGGAAACTGCCTCTCCATTACAGAGAACTTCAGCAGTATCTATGTCAGCTTAACAAGGTAATTCCTTTTGAGATATGGCCACCACCAGATGTCAGAGCTCCATGGGATGTTTGGCCTCAACAAGTTGAATACAAAAGACATTACCAACAGATTCTTGATGAGACCAAGATATTTCAAGATAATCTTCCAGATCCCACTGAATGGTCACAAGACTATCCTTGGTGCTGCAGCCAATTCAGATCTCAAGATAAGGATGAAGATATGGATAAGGATGAAGACTTTGATGAAGATGCTTTACACCTCAGAGCTTATCAAAAGAAATAGGAAGAAGCAGACAGAATCATTGAAATGAATGACACGGACCCAGACTTTACTGATTATGAAGACTAAAGTTGGCACGCCTGATGAGACTAAAGTTGGCACGCCTGATGAGACTAAAGTAAAGAATCTTTACTGTTTGTATTGTTTGTAAAGATATTAAAGAATCTTTACTGTTTACTATGAACTGTAGAATATTTGTCTGTTTGTAATTCTCCTTGCTTATAAAAGGGGAACTAAGTTTATGTTTGGAATAAGAAGTTCTCTTGAAGAAAATAAAATACTCTAGTGTGCTTATGGCTTTCTAAATTCCTTCTCTTCTTTCTGTAAAATCGAATAAATCAAACCTAAATTTTTTAGTTAGATTCGATTTTGTTTTCTTTAATTTTCTGTAGTTGGAAAAAATCTAATTGAGGCATTTTATCTTTTATTTTTTTTCAAATAATGTAAAATTATATTTTGAAAAGGGATTGCATGAAACTGTGATTTCACATTTTTCATCTTGATTTTTAGCATTTTTAATTGAATTTGAATTTTTTCAAGAAGAAAAAATTGAAAATCAAGAAAAAAAATCTAATTTGTAATCTCGATGATGTAAAATCACAATTTTATATAATTCTTTCTCTTTTATTTTACTCCAACAAAATTTAATTTAGCGTAAGTAATATTTTAGTCATTTAATGCAACCAATTTTATAACACTTTTAATTATATATCATTTTTACTTTTTTTACTTTGTTTTTTTATATTTTTAATTAATCAAATGGACATATTTATTGTAGTTATTTTGTTAGTAATATTTTTCATCCTATGCTCATATATAACAGAAAATATATTAAAAAAATAAAATTATTACAATATATAGTACAAATTAGATATATTTTATTTTTATAAATTAATATAATTATATGTTTTATTTATAATATTAAATAATTTTATACATATTTTAATTATTTTAATGACGTTTTGATTTCCTAGATTATAATTCTTTTAGATATTTAATCACAAAAATATTTTATAATATTTGTAAATAGAAACAAATTATTTTAATATTTTTATATATTATTAAAAAATTAAATACTACGTATTACGTAATCAATAATGTTTAATTTATAATGCTTTTCTAATGTCCACAAGATAGCTATAGCATATTTAGATAGCAAAAAGTTTTATTGTGTAGTCAGTCTTAGCTCATTTAATTTTTTACAGTTTTAGCTCAATTAGTATGATTATTATTATCAATGTAAGAGTACGTGAGTTTGAGTATGTTGAAGCGCATTATCCTCCTATTTATGGATTGGGGAGGGGTGTTCGGTCGAATGAAGTGAAAAAATTTCGAATTAATTGAGTTGAAAAGTCTTATTTTATCATCCAAACTCGATTTGAAATTTTTTCAAATCAATTCTAATCGAGTCAAATCGAGTAAAATTGTTCGAGTTAACTTAAAAAAATTAAACATATCAAAGTAAAATATTATTACAATATAACATAAATTTGAAACTATATATATTTGGAAACTTTTTCAAAGTATAATAATAATAATAATAATAATAAGATACTTTAGTATGATAATATTGAATCATTAATTAACTTATTTAGATCCTAAAATTATTATTTAATTTTTTTAAAATTTAAATTTTCTTTATATTATCTTTAGAATTTTCTAAAAATTTTATAATTTTTTAAAAATATAAATTTTGGATTTTTTATAAATATTTTGAATTTTAAAATCTATTTTTGAAAATTGTTTTGAATTTTTTTTGTAATTTTTGTTGAGAGAGTGACCAATTTGCTCATTTTCAAAATTGACAGGGACCAAAGAAGTATTTACACCAATTTAGTATTCAAATTATTCGAGTCAAATTTACACCAATCTGTTATTCAAATTATTCGAGTTGACTCGAACAATTCGAATAACTCAATTCGATTAACTAGAAATTCAAATTTTTTTCGATTTTTTCAAATCAAATGGAGTTTTGCTCACCCCTACTAGTTCTAGTCATTGTGTTAAAAAGAACAGATATAATCAGAATCTATAATCAAATTGTTAAAAAAACATATAAAGATTTTTTAATTAAAACTTAAATAAAAATAATTTTAAATTAGAAAATAAATCTAAATTTATTTAAATTTTTAAAAAACTATCTGGACTTAATCATCAAATTAGACATTAATATAGCATAACAATTTATAGTTTTGTTTAAATCATCTTATTTATTATTATCCTAATTAACTTTGTGTATTAATATGAATGAAATCTTATATTAACGTTAGAAAAGTTAAACCTTAATGAAAGTATCTATATGATCCTGTATTATAGGAATTGGTTCAAATTAGTCCTACTACTACTAAATAATACTAAAGATTAATAAAGTTAACTTTTACTATTAATTAAATATTTAAATTATTAAAATAAGGATACAGATGACGAGTCATTTTTTCATATAATCCTTTTTCGATCATAAATTGCAAACAAATTAGAAAAAAGAAAAAAAGTGAATTGAACTTTTTACAATTTTTTTTGGAACTAATGAAGAGATTTTAATTTGATATAGGAAGACATTGATCTAATGGAATCACTGGGGGTCAACAGCTATCGATTCTCTATTTCTTGGGCAAGAATTTTACCAAGTAAGCCTTTGAATGACAGGATATTTGATGTTTAAACCCAGAGTTTTCAATATTGGAACATCTATTCTTTACTATTATGCTCTCCAATTTCCTGACAGAGGGGAGATTTGGAAATGTCAATGTAGCAGGCATCGATTTCTACAACAATCTAATTGATGCTCTCCTACACAGGTTTATTTTTATATATTTTGGCATTGCTTCAATGGCTTTTCTTCAAAACATTGCATAAATAATTGCAGATTTGGCCTTTTTCTGCAGGGATTAAACCATTTGTAACTTTGACACACATTGATCTTCCCCAAGAAATTGAGGACAGATATGGAAGTTGGCTGAGCCCTGAATCACAGTACAATTATCTTGTTTCTTGTATTCAAATGAAATAGTAGTTTATGCACACCATTGGCGAGCTCACTAATGGCATTGGTCTTTCATTTTCAGACTGGATTTTGCATACTTTGCAGACATTTGCTTCAAGTCTTTTGGGGACAGGGTGAAGTATTGGGTCACTTTCAATGAACCCAATTTCCAAGTCAAGTTTGGGTATCGACAAGGGACTTTTCCACCATCACGATGCTCCTTTCCGTTTGGAAATTGTACCAATGGAGATTCAGAGAAGGAGCCTTTCATTGCAGCTCACAACATTATCTTATCACTTGCAGCCGCAGTTCATATTTACAGATCAAAATACCAGGTATCAGTGACATTATAAAATCTAAATGCCATTGGCTAAATGTAGACTTAGAAGGTTTAAGGACATTTTTCTTACTTAAAGCGATGAATGTTTAGGCAAAGCAAGGAGGCAGCATTGGAATCGTTATCAATGCAGCATGGTTTGAACCCATCAGCAGCTCCATGGCTGACAAGCTAGCAGCAGAAAGAGCTCAATCCTTCACTATGAATAGCATTGGTATATTTCTTCTTATAAACCCTTCTCTTCTTCAACTTTTCTATATGTTTCCAATTGATATCTTAAAGATTCTGGTGGAACTGCAACCTTAATGCAGGTTTCTAGACCCAATTGTTTTCGGAAGATATCCTCCTGAAATGCAAAGCTTATTAGGATTTATTTTGCCTACGGAGAAGGAAATGTTGCAGAAAGGGTTGGATTTCATTGGAATCAACCATTATTCAAGCTATTATGTCCAGGATTGTATGTTCACTGCGTGTGAACAAGGAACAGGAACCTCAAAGACTGAAGGGTTATGGGCACAAAGTCACCAAAAGAACGGCATCCCTATTGGAGAACCTGTACGTAACCATATTCTTTTGCCTGTTGAATTGTCATAACCGGCTGACCAATCGGGTACTCTCATTTTCCGCAACGTTTCACGGCCATAATCTGTCATTGTCTTCTTTGGACATCCATATGTCTCTCATCATTGATCAAATGGTACAAGAGTTTCGGGAAGGGCTCTTATATGTAGGAATTCTTGGATTCAAACCTGGAGTGGTGTAGTTTTGGGTAACAAAACTTTGAAAACATGTGGATGTCTAAAGAGAACAATATTGAATTGTTTACATGATCCGGTCGGTTGGTCATGATATACTTGCTTGGGGTAAAAGTATAATAGAGGTCTCGGTACTAGGAGTTGGATTGTATTTTGTCATCTCTACTCAAAAAGTGGGCAAATTAGTCCCTGTACGTTAGTTCAAAGAGCAAACCGGTCCTCCTATTAAAAGAAATGATCATTTTGCTTTTTGATCTAACTAATTTGCCTCATTTTTTTAGTAGAGAAAATAAAATACAATCTGACTCCTAATACAGGAGCTTTTATGGTACTTTTATCGCTTGCTTGGCAACTTAAACAAGAAGCTAAATCTTTTTGCTATGCAGACTGATGTGGACTGGTTGTATGTTTACCCTGGAGGAATGGAGAAGATCATAACCTATGTTTAAAAGAGATTCAACAACACCCCAATGATCATTACAGAATATGGTATAAAGAGACAAAAAGTTTCGTTTAAAGTTCATTGCAAAGCATTTTTCCACGTTCATAATTGTATAATGTTTGATGTAGGATATGGTGAGGTGACCAAAGCAAATTCCACCATTGAAGATTCCTTACAAGACATCAACCGAGCCAAGTACATGGCTGGATACTTGGATTCCCTTTCAACAGCAATCAGGTGAAAAACAAATGAGAAACAAAGGTCAAACCATCCATTACATTGCTTATGTTTCTTGCCTATTTTGCAAGTTCTAAAATACTTCTCTGATTCTTTAATTGTGAGAGTGTAACTGATGAGTTTGTGTCTGCCATTGAATGCCATCAGGAAAGGAGCAGATGTTAGGGGCTACTTTGCCTGGTCTTTGCTAGACAACTTCGAATGGGAATATGGGTTCACAAGAAGATTCGGACTTCACCATGTTGACTTTAACACACTGAAGAGAACCCCCAAGTTTTCAGCAACTCGGAACAAGAATTTCATTGCAGAACATGGCAAAGTAAAATACCAGACAGCTGATCATCTTCATAAACGACCTTACTACTTCTACTAGCAAATTTCTTTATCTTTGCTCCCTTAATTTTGAGCCAAACTTTTACAGTCAATATAAAATTTGTTCATACAAATTGTTTCTTAGAAATCTAATGAGACCTTTCACAGCAAGAGCCAAATGTGGAACAATAAGGGGGAAAGTTGTAATTAAAAGTTTAATCTCCTCATGCCACCATATATGGCTTCATAAAAGTGTTGACCACCATCCCATGAAATTTGACATGCTTGGAGACCAATGGCAACACTTGGCTCTTTTCCATGCTGGGCAATCATTCCACTCTGTAATGGCCATTTCTTCATCATTCTCACTACTGTACTTGTATGGGTTAAAGCCCAGGAATGCATATTACTATGATTGGTTACCTTTCGGTGAGACCATAGATAAATTATAAAAAACTTCTTTTAGTATGTTAATTTTTATATATTTTTTTACGAATTTTATATTTATTTATATATTTTTTATAATTTTCTACAACTATAAAATTTTATATTTTTTTATTTATTTATATATTTTATAATTTTTATTATTTTTATAAAATTTTACGATTTTTTATAATTTTTTTCTAATTTTAACAAATGTTAAATATTTTTTATATTTTTATTAAAATTTAATCATTTTTATAACTTTTATTGGTTTTTATTTCTTTTATCATTTTTGCCACATGTCATGTTGTGGTTATGACATGTGGTGGTTTTAACTGAAAAAAATTAAGGGTGGTTCAAGTACCCAATTGAGTGAAAAAAAAAGGGTTTAATTGCTTTTTTTGAAAAAATTTGAGTCTTTTTGATACATTTTGAAAGTTCAAGTACCTAATTGAGTGCGTAAAAAAGCAAGGGCTTAATTACTTTTTTTTTTTTTAAATTTGAGGATATTTTTGATGTATTGTAAAAGTTCAAATACCTAAGTGAATGAAAAAAAATAGAAACTTAATTGTTTATAATAAATTTTTAACAAATAAACATAAAATATTAAAATTAATTCATACAACCTGATCTGTGTATTACACATGATAAAAAAACTAGTGTAATCTTAACCTTTGTTCGGTACAAAAGATGGAAAGAAACGAAAACGAAAACGAGAATAAAAATGAAAAAGAAACCGGTAACATTCTCATGCAACATATTCAAAGCAAAATCAAGAGGTTGGGATCAAAAATAAAAATCAATAATCATTCTTTCTGCCACATTTACAAAGTAATCAATCATCCTATCACATTCTCGATACAATTACCTAATATTAATATTCCAATCCCTATTTTTTTTTCTATTCTCCATACCAAATAAAGTCGTAAGTACAGTATATTCATCTCGCCTCAAATAGGACAATATAAGGTATGTAAAAAATAATTTATTTTAAAAATGAAAAAGCATGAAGGGCCCCTCAAATCCCCAGAATCATTTTCTTAAACTCCCATCAGTCTTTAGCTTCCATTAGGGGAATGGGAAATTGACATCTTGATATTAATGCTATAGCAAACAGTTGGGTGTAAAATGGGATATTAAAAGAGGAGAAAATGTAGGTTTATTGAGTTTCTAGAAAATGAATTTATGGCCACCCACTTGTATTACTTTTTCCGCCAAAAGAAACCTCAACCGATCCCTACAAGCTCTCTCACATATTTTCATGATAAACCATGTGCTAATCGTTCTAGATATATGTTACAAAAGAAAATAAAGAAAGAAAAATGAATATATACCATCATCACATACACATTACGAGGGCATTGGAGAAAAGGAGAGAGAATAAAAAGTAAGAAGAGCATAGATGAAGGGAGAATACACTGTAAAGTAAAAGAGAAAGGTTAGGCTTAAATCATTTAATGATATTTAAACTACACCATTTTCTTAAATGGGAATTTAAACATTTTTTTGGTTATATGGGGTACTTAAATCATATTTCGTTATTCAAAGTGGTATCTAAATTATACCATTTTTTTTAAGTTGGTATCTAAACTGTTTTTTTTGTTACAACTTATGAGTGTGATATCTAAATTATATTTCGTTACTCATAGTGGCACCTGAACTATACTCTATTATTCAAATTACCCCATTTTTGTGACACGTGACGATTTTTAATTAAAAAAATCTGAAAATTTTAAATATGCTTTCCTTAAACTTTATTTTAAAAAAATTATAAACATATTTATTTATTTTGTTCTTCACCTAATAACTTTGGTGACGGAAAATTCAAAAACCCGTGAAAAAAATTCATCCAAATTTTAATACCCTACACTGGATCCAGATATGAAGTGTTACAAAATAAAACAAATCGAACTGGCTACTAAACACCTCGAATTGGACGAACTACTCTACAAACTGAGGCGTTAACCAAAGCATCAAACAACTTATAAGCTTTAAAAGCGACCTCATGCGGTAATACACTACATATAAATGAACAAGGTCAAATCAACAATTGACCGGAACCCCTTAATCAATTATATATAAATAGAACATAAATTTTGCCAACTCTCGTACAAAAGTTCAGAATTCATTTTAGACTGATTAACAACATTGGTTTGGCAGGCAACCTAAAAATACTGCTCATAAGATTTCAAAAGTACAAAATCATTTGTTCAGGAACAAGTTTCTTTTAGATTAAAACTGACGAAACCTAACATTTAACCTATTCCCCAAAGAATACATGTTACAAGCGAAAATGAAAGATGGCTCACGAAAGAAATCAAGGTTCTAGCTGAATCCCTTCACAATGAAATCTTTCAACCTAAACACCTGAAATAAGAAAAAGAACTAAGTAAGTTCATAAGAACTTAATGAGTTCCACAAAAGTACGACATTGCATCAAAGTTCGACCAATGCTGCATGACCAATACTTAGACCATTTAAAAGACACGTCACTGCAAGCAGACATAATTTTCCTTTTTCGAAGTACTTGCTGGCGGATACCATCAGCAAGTGGATTCAGTCAACTGGTGAACATTATCTGCTACCAGATTCCAATATTTGACGGGCACACGCCACAACAACTCCATTAGTATGCCACTATTTTAACTAACTTTTATAGCCACTTCAACGTACTATTTACACTTCATGCAAATATTCAAACGTCATCTAGACACATTCATTCTCCTTATTACAATACACCCCTTCTTTATGCTAGCAATTGAAAACAATAATTAATAAAAATTTAATAACGAAAAATAGGGTTTTGTATTTATCCAATAATTTGCATGTTCTGACTATTAGTAAAAATTTGTTGTCTGTTTCTCAATTTGTACGAGAAAACAATGTATTCTTTGAATTTCATCCGTTCCATTGTGTAATAAAGGAAGAGCGGACTCAGAAGATGCTTTTGAAGGGCCACACTCATAGAGGTCTCTACCAATTTTTCCCAGTTGGTGCTGAGGGTCGGTAAGTTGTGGCTGGGAATACGTTGACTGCTGAAATGGGAGTTGAAAAGTCTGAGCGATTGCTTGATTTGTGGCACAAGCGATTGGGTCATCCTTCAATAAGTGTTGTTCATTCTATTTTGAAAACGTGTAATATTTCTGTTAGTAATAAAAAATGAGAGTTTGTTTGTTCTGCGTGTCAACAAGGAAAAGCACATAAATTACCATTTTCAAATTCAACAACTATATATGAAAACTCGTTTGAGTTGGTAGTTTCAGACATGTGGGGTCCTGCGGTAGTAGCATGTGGTGGCAAGTGGTATTATCTGGCGTTTGTTGATGTGTGTAGTCGATTTACTTGGATCTATCTTGTTCAACGAAAGTCACAAGCAGTTGAGTGCTTTGTGCAGTTTCAACAAATGGTGAAGGTGCAGTTTGGTAAGGAAATTAAACAAGTTCAAACCGACTGGGGTGGTGAGTATCTGTCGTTTACTGCGTTGCTTGCAAAACAAGATGTGCTTCATCGTGTGACATGTCCACACACGTCTGAGCAAAATGGAGTTGTAGAGCGTAAACATAGGCATCTGGTTGAGGTTGGTATTACGCTATTAGCACAGGCAAAGTTACCAATGCGATTTTGAGGCTATGCATTCATTTGTGTGGTCCACTTGATCAATAGATTACTTACGTCTGTGTTACAGGGTAAGTCTCCATACTTTGTTCTTTTTAATAAGGAACCAGTTTATGATTATTTACTAGTTTTTGGGTGTTGCTGTTATCCATACCTACATCCATTTAATAATCATAAGTTGGAATTCCGATCTGGTAAGTGTACATTTCTTGGGTACAGTCCTCAGCATAAAGGGTACCAATGTTTGCTTGCGAATGTAAAAGTAGTTATTTCTAGACATGTTATGTTTGATGAGTTTAGATTTTTATTTTCCCAAGTAGATGTGTCATCTGCGATTGTGTCAGATACTGTTACAACACATGTTCCTGTTTTACAACTAATTGTGGTTCATGACTCAGTTCAATGTGAACGTCCATTGAAAACCTTATCTAGCTCTCCATGTTTGTCTACGGTTCGTGAAAGCCCGAGTGGAGTAGTCTTGGCTACTGGGTCTGAAATTGCAAATGGTGAGGAGGCACCTACACCTGTGTTGCCAGTTGTGGTGATTGAGCCTACCGTTCATACTGAACCTCCGCTGTCGGGTAACACTCACTCGATGGTGACTCAGGTAAAGGCAGGGGTATTTAAACCTAAGGTTATCAATGCTGAGTTGCAGGATCGCATGCCACGAAACATCAGTGAAGCCTTTGCTAGTCTAGAATGGACGAAGGCGGCGCAAGATGAGTTTGATGCCTTGATACGCAATCAAACATGGGACCTAGTGTCTTTGCCACCATAATGGAAAGCTATCGGGTGTAAGTGGTTGTTTAAAATTAAACAGAATCCTAGTGGCACTGTTGCGAGACGGAAAGGCAGGTTGGTGGCGAAAGGTTGTTCTCAGGTTCTTGGGTGTGATTTTCGTGAGACTTTCAGTCCTGTTGTCAAACCTACTACCATACAGACCATTCTAGCAATTGCAGTCTCAAAACGATGGCAGTTACGATAAGTGGATGTTAACAATGCATTTTTAAATGGGGATCTTTCTGAAGAGTTATACATATAGCAACCACCTGGTTATGTTCAACTTGGTACTGATGGAAGTCCATTGGCGTGCAAGTTAAAGAAGGCGTTGTATGGTCTTCGTCAGGCTCCGCGAGTATGGTTTGACAAATTAAAGTCTTTTCTTCTTTCAATCGGGTTTGTTGGGTCAAAGTTTGATGCGTCTTTATTTGTCAGATATACGGCTAATGCTAGCATGTTTGTCCTAATCTATGTTGATGACATCATTGTTACAGGCAGTATGTCAAGTGAGATTGATGAATTTGTTTTGCAGTTACATGCACAGTTTTCTTTAAAGGATATGGGTGATTTGAATTTTTTCTTAGGTATTGAGGTTCAGCAATTGCGTGATGGTTCTCTTCATTTGTGCCAACAAAAGTATGTGCTTGATCTACCGGATCGGTGTAAATTGTTAAATGCAAAGTCAGTTACAACTCCTATAATGAGTTCTTCTTGCTTGTCTAAAGAGATTGGTTCACCAATAGCTGATTCTAGTGAATATAGGAGTATTGCTGGTGCGTTACAATATGTTGTTTTAACTAAGCTTGATATTGCATATGCTGTAAATAGGATTTGTCAATTCATGCATACGCCAACTGATGCTCATTATGTTGCCTTGAAAAGAGTTTTACGATATTTGAGTGCCACATCTACTCATGGGTTAGTTATTAAACCATCTGATCGGTTGTCTTTAGTGGGTTATGCTGATGTCAATTGAGGACTTGATTTTGATGATCAATGTTCTACTACTGGGTATTATGTGTATTTTAGTGATAACCCTATTTCTTGGTGTTCTAAGAAACAACAAGTGGTTTCTCGATCAACAGCAGAAGCTGAGTATCGAGGGCTTGCTGTTACAACTGCAGATGTTTCATAGATGATGTCACTTTTGAGTGAGTTGAAGTTTAAGTCGATTGACACACCAGTGATATGGTGTGATAATTCTAGTGCTGTTGCTATTGCTGCAAATCCAGTGTTGCATTCGAAGTTTAAGCATGTTGAGCTTGATCTGTTTTTTGTTCACGAAAATGTTGACAATGATTCTTTAATTGTAAGTGAAGTACCCTCATGTGATCAGGTAGCAAATATTTTTACTAAGCCTTTGTCTTTTCCACAATTTAGTAGACTTCGACAGTTGTTGCGGGTAGTTCAAGTAGAGAAGATAGGTGAATATTAGACTACTCTGTTTAAGTAGTTATAGAGGAGTTGGCATTTTCGGTATTGCTATTAGTAGTCAGTGTGTCTAGATACACTGTATTCTGTTAGATTGTTAAGAGGTTGTTATTAGTTTAAAGGGTATATAAATAGCAGAGCTAAGGTGTAGAAAAGATGAGTAAGTTTTTTATAATGAAATCATGGTTTACATTCAAATTTTGATTCTCTGTAATTTGTTTCTGAATATTTGAGTGCTTAGCACTTTCTTTCACTTCTGATCCTTATTCCGAAGAGCCAATGTCCCATTTATATCATGTCGCTCCGTAGAGCCAGTAGAACCATATACCAACCAAACCTCCACAATTATCCTTATTAATTCGAACACTTAAGTGTTCCCCTCACAAGGTCGAGTGTTCATCAGCCACGATTTGCATCAATGTGCCATACTGGAGGCAAAACATATCATAACGAATCACCTTTCTTCTTTTCACCATCATACGTATCAAAACTTCGATATCTCCTTTCGACAATTAGGATACGAAACTTATGCACTAAGGAAGGAGCATTCATATCGATGCATATGCAGAACTCATATCTATTGTTTACCAACTATACTAGTACATGCATCATCTCACTTCCAAAACCAAGGGTTAAGACCATCATGCAGAGGTTAAGACAACTCACCTAAATAAACAGTAAGACAGTTTAAACATGTTAATACAATTAACAGATAGAGAGAACAAATGAACTCACCAGAAACCTTCACACATGATTTTATCTACTTGACGGGTTCTTTTCCCTTTGTGCTAGGACCTTCTCTCGTTTCTTTGGCTAAAAACAATCAAATAACTCTTTTAAATACAAAAATGACTGAAATTCAACATAATAGTAAGAATCGATAAACATGCAAGCAGCTTCCAGAATGAACTTTTCTTCCTGTCCAATATTCAGATGGAAACCCTAATGAACAACTATTACGACTATCTCTTCCTATCTAGTAAAAACTTAAAGAAGGATTTAAAAGTTTACCAGTAAACAACACAAAGAGGGTAGCTTCTACAAGCTTAATAATCAATTCCTCTGTTATAAATTAAGAATACTTTTGTGTTTTCTTCGATGATAACGAATGTGAGTAGAGAAGATGAAAATAAAAGTCTTCTCTCCACTATCGGGTTGCCCTATTTATAGCAAAATTCTAATCCAAATCCTACTCTAAGTAGGTTCTCTGATTAGTATCCATGCACACATGTTTTCCCTAATTAATCACATCCTACTATAGGTTTTCTAGGTGTCCTAGTTATTGACACGTTACCTCCACTAGGATGTTACATGACTTATATGCTTCCCTCTAACTACGACTTTTAACATAACTAATACATTTACAGTAACATAAAACACAAGTGGCAGACTCATTAGCGGGAGAATCCGCCAAACTAAGATCTAGCCAAACAAAGAACTCGCCAATTGTGGAAATGAGAGTTCGCAAGCTTGGCGAAGCTCAATGAAATACTTCGCTAGGGAATTCTCCAAAGCCAACCAGTCTAAATCTCACGACTTAGGCAATTTCGCCTAAAAATCCCTCCAAAAATACCGATTCGATCCAAAAATACTAATTCACCGAGTGAGGGTGTGACACAAACCCTATTTTCAAAAAAAATACTTAGATTTTGACGAGCTTCTTTTCCATTTATAAACCTCGATTTCTATTCTTTTCTCACATCGATTCAAAACTAGTGTATTATTTCTCTTAAAAATAACTTTCACCATTATTTTCTATATACTTTGCATAAAACAATTAAAGTCAAGTGACTCTCCATAATTAAAAAAACCCAGATAAAAAAATCCAAATACTAAAAATAAATTGAATAGAAAAATATGGTAAGAAGATTGCAAAGAAATATTATCTACCAATTAAAAAAAAATTGAATCAAAAGAGATGAAAGAATGATGGGAAGGAAGAGAAAGTAAATTTTTTTGAAAATTTTTAATTTAATTTTGTTTTATTTTAAAATTATTATGTGTCACAAAATAATTGGTTAAGAGTTTTTTAATGGTCAGAGTAATTTAGGTAATGAGAAAGAATTGTATGAAACAGAAATATTATTCCTTTCCATTGATTTTATAACACATCAACAATTTCATCCTAAATTTCAGGATTTTAATTGTAATTTGATTTTTTTCAGGATAAAAATGTTGAAATTAAGAATGAAAATACTGATGTGGCATAAAACTATTGGAAAAGGGACACAAATGACGTGATGTAACTGTTTCATTCAATCCTATTCCTTTAGGTAATAGACTCTTTGTATAATAGAATATAGTTTAAATATCATTTATAACCCAAAAAAATTTAAATACAATTTAACAAAAAATTATAATTTAATTACCATTTGATGGTTTAATGCTTATATATAGGAGATGACATCGGGGTCTCCACTTATGTCGTAGGAATGACTTCCACAAAAAGAAAATTGGCTGATAAAGAGGACCACCAATGAGGGCAATGACCAAAGCCATGTGCTTTCATTTTGGTCCCACATTTCCAAAATTCATTTTTTGTTTTTTATTAGAAAACATTAATTAATATCTAAATATAGTAGTACTATTTTAAATATATATTAATAATTTTAGAAAATAAGAAATAAATTTTTTAAATGAATACATAAAATAAGTAAAGCTTGAAAGTTTTGCATATGGTTCATTAAACGCTACAGGTAAGCAGCTCCCATACACATTAACTCTCGGTTACCATTTTAGGTCACATCACTTCACCAATGGTTGTCTTCTTACATTGTTGAAAACCACTGGCTATTGGACGACACTAGCAAGGCCTACAATGTCACACCATTAATTCCCACCTAATCCCTAATTTAAGTTTTTTAAAAAGATATATATATATGTACATAATTGCAATCAAACTATAGCTAAATTTATGTACATGCACCAACTTTATTACAAATTTATAGTATATACTTGTGATTTGAATGAAAATAAAAACTTCAAAAGTTAAATCAAAATGATTTAATTGATTTAGTCTCTGATTAAGTTCGTTTGGTGTGAGTTTGAATGAGCGGTACGGTATGATTAATTTACTTTCTGTCTCACGTTATCGTATTTAATTTTATCATCACTATTATTTTTACACTAATTACAGATAGACGCATCGCTTATTCAAACCCATATCCTTACTCAAATTGGTTATGATGATAAAATCGATTTTATAAACCCATCAATTATTGATTATAACTTTCTATATATATATATATATATATATATATATATATATATATATATATATATATTTAACACTTGTTTTATTAGTTAATTAACAAACTCCAAAAACCAACTAATCCCGGCTATATCCTACGTACCCGCATCCCAACGTAGGTAGGCATCCAGCCACGATCAAACAAGTAACTAACTAAACCAGCACCTGCAGAACTAAATGGCCGAGCAATTAGCACAAATATAAATATATGTATTCACATAATCACATATATTTTCATTCATTTTAAAATTTTGACATTAATTTCATTCGAATTAAAATGATATTGAGATAAAACTTTTCTAATAATTACGATACCGTGATTTAAACTTAATTGAAATGCACGATTGCCAATTAATAAAATTAGCTGTAAAATTATAAAATATGTAATTGCCATTGCCATATTATATTTTAGTGACCCAACCCAAACATTGTTCACATTCATAAAGATAGAAGACATTAATATACGGATAGCTGGTGGAACCATTTCATTTAATTCTCCCTCTCTTTTCATCTTCTATAAAACCTACCACAAAATTTTCATTCCCTTGTTGCATACTGGCCACTCTCCTTTCCTCCATCCCCCCCCCCCCCCCTTTTTTTTTCCTTGTGAAGAGAAAAAATGGAGTTTATGGACCTTTACATCATCGGTTTGGCACTTATTTTCATCCGTCTATGGTGGCGGTACTCGTCGGTCAGTGGGGGCGGCCATAAGAACCTCCCTCCAGGACCGCCTGGTTGGCCATTTGTCGGAAACCTGATCCAAATCATTCTCCAACGTCGACATTACGTCTTTATAGTAGGTGAGCTACGTAAACTATACGGTCCAATTTTCACCTTGCGAATGGGGCAACGGACCATGGTGATTGTTACAGATTCGAGTCTCATCCATGAAGCTTTGGTTCAAAAAGGCCACACTTTCGCTTCCCGTCCACCGGACTCCCCGATCCGGCTAGTGTTTAGCGTCGGCAAATGTGCTATCAACTCCGCCGAGTACGGACCTCTCTGGCGAACCCTGCGCAAGAACTTCGTCACCGAGCTGATAACCCCTACGAGAGTGAAGCAATGTAGTTGGATCCGCAAATGGGCGATCGAAAACCATATGAAAAGGATCAAAAGTGAGGCTTTTGAGAATGGGTTTGTGGAGGTAATGAGCAATTGCAGGCTCACTATATGTAGCATCTTGATCTGTTTATGCTTTGGTGCAAAGATCTCCGAAGAACGGATTAAGAAAATCGAAAGCATACTCAAAGATGTAATGCTGGTAACATCGCCGCAGCTACCGGATTTCTTGCCGATCCTCACTCCATTGTTTCGTCGGCAAATGAAAGAGGCCAAAGCACTGAGAAAGAGGCAATTGGAGTGCTTGGCTCCATTGATAAAGAACCGGAGAGCTTTTGTTGAGAAAGGTGAAAACCCTAACCAAGAAATGGTGAGTCCAATCGGTGCAGCCTATATAGACTCACTCTTCGGACTAGAGCCACCAACCCGAGGTCCGTTGGGGGAAGAAGAGTACGTTACTCTTTGTTCAGAGGTGATCAGTGCCGGTACCGATACGAGTACCACGACAGTCGAATGGGCCATGCTTAACTTGGTAATGAATCAAGATATCCAAGAGAAACTTTACCAAGAAATCGTGGATTGTGTTGGCAAAGTTGGTGATATCAAAGAAGAAGATATAGAGAAAATGCCTTACCTCGAAGCTGTCGTTAAAGAAACGCTCCGGCGACACCCTCCGGGCCATTTCCTCCTATCTCATGCAGCTATAAAAGACACTGAGCTTGGTGGCTACACAATCCCAGCAGGGGTTCACGTCGAGTTCTACACTGCATGGATCACTGAGAATCCAGATATATGGTCGGATCCAGGTGAGTTCCGACCTGAGAGGTTCTTGCACGGTGACGGGGTCGGTGTGGACGTCACCGGGACTCGTGCAGTGAAAATGGTGCCGTTTGGGGCAGGGAGACGGATTTGTCCGGCTTGGAACCTAGGCATTTTGCACATAAACTTGCTGATAGCAAAGATGGTTCAAGCATTCAAGTGGGTTCCAGTTCCGGGTGCCCCACCCGATTTGACTGAGACATATTCTTTCACAGTCGTGATGAAGAACCCTCTGAAGGCCGTGATCATGCCTCGGTGACAAAATTGAAAGCTTAATTAGGCAATTAATATATGTATTTTTACTTTAATGATACTTTTGGCATGTTTTGTTTCATTTATTTGAGTGTTTAATCACGTACTTCAAGCACGCCATTTTCAACTATTTAATCAATCACTTTCATTTTTACTGCTTCACCATCGATGGCGATATAAAATAATATTTTATTTGATAATTAGGTAAATAATTTATTCTTCCTTATAATTATGAATTTCTTTCCGGTTTGTCAGTCAAATCCGCCTTTTTTTGGATAAGAAAGCTAACTGAATTATAAAAAATTTAATGGCATTCATTAATTATCATTAAAATTTGTTGATAAAAATTTGTTGAATTTTTAAATATTTTTATTGATTTATTTAAATTTTAATGAAATATACTGGATTGTTACGTAAGTAGTCATCATTGAAATTTCAATTATCTTGTTAGCTTTTCTATATTAAAAAATTAACTAAAATTTAAAGGTTAAAATAATAAAAAAATTAAAGTCAAAGTGACAAAAAAAATAAAACATTAAAGTATAAATTTATCATTATGTCTTGTTAATAAACACATGTACTTGAACTATTAATAAATTATTAAACTATTGATTTATAAATAAATTATTGAACTTGTATAGAGCGGTGGGTAAAGCTCTTGTCAGACACCCATTTAGCACATGTTGAAACCGTGTTACTCAAGTCCGACTTTGGAGTTTATTTGAGAGTGTAACCGTCTAAGGTCCAATGCTGGAAGTGGCCCCCAAAAATATTTTTTTAGCTTTTAATGTGAAAAAAAATTCAGACTAAAATAAATTAATTAAATGCATAAAGTTTTTAACTTTTTACCATAAATGCTTTATCTCTTAAAGCCTCAAAGTTTTCCAATTTTTACTGTATTATATTTTATAATTTTTTTTTTAAAAAGGATCCAATTTATTATTTCGTCTACAGTTCTAAAATGTCAAGAATGAGCCTAGTGTTACCCTATTCCTACCCCCAATATTGTATCTAAAAAAAGTTTAACATTATTAGTTATTTGAATTAACTTCTTAATTTTATTTACATAATTAACTTCTTAATATTTAATAATAAGATATAAAAAATTAAAATTTGATAAATTAAAATAGAAAGAAAAGAAATTATTCCCATATGGATGCAATTGCAACTTGCAAGCAAAGTGGTAGCCTTCATATTTAGTATTCTCTCATAATGTATTGTCTGAACATTAATGGTAACGACCTAACTTTATGAGCAGCGACTTTCCAAAATCGGTGGAGACAATATGTTAAGCTGTCTTTATTAATATTTAATAGCCTTATCAAACAGGTTGATAAAGGACTGTTTAAGTATGCGTTTTTTCTTTTTAATTTATAAAATCGAGAATTTAGTTAATTTATTTTAATTCATCAGAATTTAGTATTTGTATTTTATATAATTTAAGAAATTAAATGAAAATCGAGTAAAACTATTAAATCTTATCATTGAATCACTAACTTAAAAATTAACAGTTCTATAATTTATATGCAATACAGTAGCATAGTTCAATAATTTATATGTAATGTATTAACAAGAATTAATAATTCAACAATTTATACGTAAATAAATTAGTACAAACCATTTCTGACAAATTAAAATAGGGAGACTAAGACTGTTCGGTTTCAAGAAATAAAGGTTTTCATTTTCGTTTTCTTGGAAAATGCAAAATATTAAAAAAACGCATTTGGTTGAAAAATTTTAAAATATTTTTTGGAAATGAAAATGAAAAAATGTGAAAATTATAAAATAAAAAATTATTTTCATTGTTTTACGAAAAATGTTTTTGTAAAATTAAAAAAGGAAAAAATAAAAGTTTTCAACTTTAAATAAATTGACTATGGTTTAAACCCATATAAACATAAAAATATTCTTTTTTTCAAATATTAAATATGATATTGTGGTTCTAATCCATATAAATGTATTTTTTAATTTTATTTCTCATGTTCTATTGTGGAAGAATACATACCAAACATGTTTTCATGTTTTTATTATTGAAAACAAATTTTTATTTTTATTTACGAAATCTGTTTTTTCAATTTTTAAAAAATATAAATTGAAATTTGTTTTCTCAAAAAAAATAAAGCATATTTTCAAAAACCCGAGCCTAATTTTCTAATTTTTATAAAATATAGACAGATAAAAATTCAGAATTAGACCACTAAAAATACAAGGATAATTATATCATTAGTCACTAAATTATGAGTATATTTTTGTTTTGATCACTTAACTAAAAAAGTTACAATTTGATTATTGAACTATTCAAAAGTTTTTATTTAAATCACTGGTCTATTATGTTTAATTAAAAAAAATTATACTAGTAAGCTCCAAACGGTAATTCTATGATCGGGACAATAAATTAGTATCAATCGATAAGTATAAGAATATACCTTAAATTAAGTATATTATTAATTCATTTTCAGTTTATAATTAATGCATGTATGCAATAATAGTATAATACTAAGTCCAGTAACTTGGATTATTATCCCCAAAACCAGTGGCTGAGGTCAATTCCATGACAATTAAAGAGGGCCGGCGAAGGTTTAATCGCCATCTGATTAGATTCGCTGGCTTCAATGCACCAATTTGATGGGAAGTTTGTGATTATAATTATAAACTACAACGTCCACACAGTTCTCCTTTCCAACAAATAATATAATATCATAATTTTTCACTCATGAAAATGAGCAGAAAAAGTTGAAGACATACATGCAATTAATTATTGCCAAATTTATGTTAACTTTGCTTATTGAAGTTGATTATTCAACTATCTGTTATCATATATATTCAGCGCAATAACTTTTTGTGATGATTAAGATATTTAGATGGTTATGGTGTTTATCGATGTAATTTAGATTTGTATCGTATTAATTGTGTTATTATTAGGGTCTTGTCCTTCTTTTATAATTAACAAAAAAAAATAGTTGGGTGGATTAATATTTTTTTTACTTTTATGTAATTAATAATATTTTATTTTTTGGTACATTAAATAAAATTGAAAAAAGTCTAAACTATTAACAAACTTGGGAAATTTCAATGCACTATCTACCAGATGTGAATCCTCACAAAAGAACCGGTTTATAAAAAACTATCAACTAATTATAATCCCTTATGGTACGATGAGATATATCATATGCAACTTTGTTGGAATGTGGGGAAACTTAACCTTCTAAGCCCTCCTGCAAAGGGAATGGGTCAGCTGCAACTCTAAGAGCACACTATCTGTTGTGAAACCATTGAAAATGAGCTCAACTAGCACCACTTCGTCACTGGTGAAGATTTTGAGGAGAATGAATGTAACAAATGAGAAGAGCTTAAAGGGTACAATTATCCGGGTAGATTGAACTTTCAATTGTTGTATCTAAGTTAATTATTGAGTGAATTTATTTTTTGAGATAACCTCCACATAAATAGGATTATTGTATTTGAACTCTGTTAATAAGCTTGATGTCTTGCTACTTTTCCATTGCTTATTTATTTCCCACAACAATTTTGTTGCACTCCTTATTATAACAACAAACTTGTCAAAGATACTTCAACTAAAGCTATGTTTGATATACCGAAAATTTAAGTACTGTTTAAAAAATAAATACTGAAAATTAATGTTGAATTTAAGTTAAAGAATATGTTTGGTATATTACTTAAGATAATTAAATTGTTTGATAAATGCCATAATATAATATTAAATAAAATAGAATAAAATACAAATAATTGAGTTTATTTTCTGTTAAGTGATAAGTAAGTTCTTACCTACTGACCATTTTTCACACTTTTTCGTAGAAAAAATTCCATCTAATAATTTTCATTATATATTATCAAATGTGCTTAAAAAATTAAGTTGTTGAGAAAAAAATTTAAATTCCAGCGGTTAATTGAATTTTTTTCAATTTTTTATCAAAACAGGACTTAAGGCAAACCATTTAGCTTTTTCAAACATCAATATTGGATTCAATCCGTAAACAACTATAACCTTTTATTCCTATATAAAAAGAAAGGATGATGTTGATTGAACCTTAGCTCGATTGGCATGGTTATTGTTGTCAACGTAGGAGGGCGTGGGTTCAAGTGCGCTGAAGCGCATTACCCTCCTATTTATGAGTAGTTTTAAACAATGTGTAACAAAAACAGATATAATCAGAAGCTATAATAAAATTGTTAAAAAAGCGTGATCTGATCTAACTATATAATTATTTAAGCTATAGGTGTAATTGGTTGGTAAATATTTGAGAGTAAAGTCAAATGAGATTGAAGTGCCTATGACATTATTGACTTCTGGATTACCCAAAAGTTAATGGTATGGGCCAAGCCCAACCTCTCTTATCATGAAAGATAAATGAAATTACCATTATATGTATTAATGGCAATGGAGATGGTTTGCAAAAGGGCAGATAGATGTATATAAAGTAAATGAAATTGCAGCATTGAAAGATGAGACAGAAGGTAGGTGAAGCAAGTAAATGAATGGGGAGTTGGCGTAAAAAGCAAATGGAAACTATTCATATAGTAATGATGGCACGGATTGATTGTGAGTGATAGTATTCTAGGTATAGGCAATGAATATGAGGCCATTGGCCACTTCTGTTGGGGGCATTTTCAACTCTTGGACTCTCCCACATGCGTCTCATGCTGTCCACCAAAATGTTGGGAAGATGAACCTATATCCGATGGTAAAATCCGAATCATCCCATTAATATCAACAAAATTTATTTTGAAATTTTAAATTTTATCTTGAAGACGAGTATGAATTATGAGACAATACTGATATTTGTTTGCTTTGCTTTACCTTTCTTTGATATCTGAAATTATTGTTTTACTTTTATATATTTAATTTTTGAAAAGATAAATATTTAATAATACATTATACAATAAATCTCAAAATATTTACATGAGATATTCTTGGATTATTCTTTTTATGTCTGTATGTCAAATGCACATTAACACAGATCAGAAATAATTAAATAAATATAAAATAGAATAGGAGGAGGTGAGATGATTATGAATATATAATCAATCTATGGAAATGTAATATTAAGTATAAATAATAAGATTCATTAATTCGATTCGAAATTTTTTACTCGATTCGACTCGAATAGTTGAAATACTCGCTTTTAGATACAGGCACAAATGTGAAAGGTGAACAAGGATTTGCTTTTATGGACACGTTTAGTGACTTGCATAGAACCTGTCTCTTTTAACCAAGAAATCTGGGTCTTAATTTCCGGTCCTCAGAGCCCAAAGTCTGGTATAAGACATTTTTTGAAGCCTAACAAACCGCAGGTTCTGTTGTCTTAGGGCCCAATGTTACAGTTCTCTTTCCTCTCTTTGTCTGCTTGTGTGTTTTTTTAGTATTTATTATGTTCTGTTGTTTGACTAATCTGGTCTGGTTAGAACAAAGTACTCAAAAACTCAATCTATCACACCGCGGTCGGAAAACCCAGACAGGCAAAAGATGAACAGAGAAGACCTGGAGTGGTGTGTTTCGGTTCCAAAGGTTGAACTTCATGCTCACCTCAATGGTTCAGTTAGGAACTCTACTCTCTTGTGAGCTTACTTTTGTCCCTCTTTCCCCTCTCTTTTTTTAACCTTTCAATTGTCCCCCCCTTCCCCATCTTAATCATGAAGGTTAATTTAGATGTATTGTTGTTGACAGTGAACTTGCAAGAGTTTTGGGTGATAAGGGTGTCATTGTTTTCTCAGATGTGGAGAATGTTATAATGAAAGGTATATGTTTTTAATGCTTTAGTCCTTCATTTCATTGCTTAAAAATCATTGAAGATCAAGAGAGGAAATACTGCACATTGTATTCTTGAGAACCCAAGAAAAAACATGATCTTGACTACTTTGAGATTGGAAATTTTGATTGATTTAATTAATCCTTGCACATTTTAGGGAAATGGGGTTTCATTATATTGTGCATTTGTGTTCTGTATGTTAAAGATTGGTATTTAGGAGCTCCTAAATTTCCTTTTTTCCGACTCAGATGACCGTACGCTACACGAAGTGTTCAAGCTGTTCGACCTTATCCACATTCTCACTACTGATCACTCCACTGTTACAAGGATTACTAAAGAGGTAATGAAGCTTTCCACTCGAAGACTTTGTCTGTATTGATTCTTCTAGTTATTTGTTGCTATTTTTCGATCTACAGGTCATCGAAGATTTTGCTGCCGAGAATGTTGTATATCTAGAGCTTAGAACCACTCCTAAGGTACTTTCATTGCTATGTTCTAGTTTCGTGGTAGTTCGTTTTATATGCAGTTTTGAATAAATGGAAACATTGTACAGAGAAATGATTCCATAGGAATGAGCAAACGTTCCTATATGGAAGCTGTGATGGAGGGTTTAAGAGCTGTCAGTTCGGTTGACGTTGATTATTCTCCTGCTGGTTTGAAGACCAATACATTTAACGGGTCAACGAGAAAGAAGATGTATGTAAGATTTCTTCTCAGCATTGATCGTCGTGAGAGCACTGAAGCTGCCATGGAAACTGTATGTTAAACATGTCAGTTTGTGGAAAAAGCTTGTTATTTGTTCGATAAATGTCCTTATAGTTCCCTTATTTCTTTAGGTTAAGCTTGCACTGGACATGAGGGATTTAGGGGTAGTCGGCATTGATCTCTCTGGAAATCCGATTGTTGGCAATTGGTACTCATATTTCCCTTATTTGTTCATGTGTTTTTAAGGTTATAATTCTGTCATATTTCTTAATTTTCTTTGCATCCGACATAGGTCTACATTCTTGCCTGCATTAAAATTTGCAAAGGAGCAGGGTCTCTATATCACTCTTCACTGCGGAGAGGTGCGTTTTTGTTGCTACTTCTCAAACTTGTCGTGCAACTAGTGTCTGTTACAGTATTTTAAATAACACCGACTTGTTTATTGTCATATCTTAGTGCTTGTAGGTACCTAACCAAGAGGAAATCAAAGCAATGATAGACTTCCTTCCACATAGGATCGGTCATGCTTGTTGCTTCGATGAGGAAAACTGGAGAAAGTTGAAATCAGCAAAAATCCCCGTAAGATATTTATCCCTTAGTACGTAGGTTGATATCCGACTTTCGAGACAATTTACTTGATTGAATGATTTTGAGTGATTTGTTCGATGTTGAAAATCATGTTTCCTCTCATCAAGTTTCGATAACGTCTGTTCCTCTCTTTTGTTCCGTTTTGCAGGTCGAGATTTGTTTGACATCCAATATCCGGACGGAAACAATATCTTCAATAGATATTCATCATTTCGGTCAGGCTTTTAGGCTTTTGTCTTTCAAGTCTTTTAAGAAATTACTTTTATGAGTACATATAATCAGCTTCTCTCGAAGGATTTGAGCATGTTTTTGCTTCTTTTTTTTTTGTTTTCATCCTGATGTTTAGACGAATCGGTTTGTGAAATGGTAATGCAGTTGATCTATACAAGGCAAAACATCCTTTGGTTCTCTGCACGGATGATTCCGGGGTTTTCTCTACCAGTCTTTCCAGGGAGTACAATCTTGCTTCCTCTTCATTCGGTAAGTGGAATATAACTAGCACGACCATATCATTTTTATGCAATTTGATGATTTACCCCCTTTTTTTATTCTCCCAGGTCTCGGAAAGACTGAAATGTTTCAGCTTGCTGAAATCGCTGTCGATTTTATATTTGCTGATGATGGAGTAAAGGCCGATTTAAGAGCAACATTCGAAGAAGCCGTAAAGAAGCTGAACTTATGATGATGGTAACAATTCCGAAAGCATAATTGTACTTGTTATGAATATACGTTATAAGCCAGTAGTAACATTGTTGATCCGATTTCGGTTGCGGATCGATCATTGATACATGCCTTTTGTTGAGTTTAGGCTGAAATTCATGCTTACAATTTCTATGTTGAAACCAAGTGATTTGTGTTTGGCTTGGAATGCAATGTGCATTTGATGGTTGTTGAGATTCTCACAAGTCTTGGCCTTTTATGTATGGCTCTTACTGAAATAGTTTAATTCTGATTTGACATTTGATTTGCAAATATTCCGATTTAGATATTACAACTACTATTTAGTAGTATTTTTGAATTAGGGGTCAAGATAATTTTATAAATGTTTGGGGTCTAAAGTTGAAAATTTTATGTTTAAACAACCTTAAATTGAATTGCTAATATTTGGGAGGGGCTAAAATGAGAAATTCCCTTTGTTAATGAGGCCTTGAATCAATCCCAAAATTGAGTTTCAAATGTAATTTTATGTAAATATAATGTGCGGGTTTTCTTTCGGATTTTTTTATTTAGTTTGATGCTTATAATGATTAATTTATTTTGGTTAAAGTTTTTATTAAATATTTATTTGGCACGAGTCTAAACTATATTACTTCATCTCTTAAAATTCTATAACAAAATTATAATTTCAATATATATTAAATACGTGTTTTACATTATGATAAGACCATAAATAATATTATTTAAACTGAATTCAAATTTAATACGAATTTAAATTGTATTAACTTTAATACTATATAAAAATTTATATCAATTATTTTAATTTGAATTATTGTCCGTACCACCAATTCTAAGTTAGAATTGGCTTGCGACATTGATTTGGATTGAATTAATGAAAGGTTATGTCACACATGTGATGGACAGGTCCAAAAATCTCAATCTCATTACATTGACCAGAGTTAGGTTATACGCCGTCGTTTCAGTGACAATGGAGTGCACCAGTTAGCGTGGACTGGGTTGCTTAGCCGCCAAGAATACGACGTCGTTCCATGGGGCTATCTTGATGTATAAAATGTTAAAACCGAGAATAAAAAGAGACTCCGACGACGGAAAAGAATAGACAAAGAAAACTGTGTCAGAGAAAGAGCTCGTATATAATACTGCTTCAATATTTCGTTGTCTTAATTTCTCCAAACCTTCCGAAGCTTAACCCTAAAGGAAGGAACTTTATCGTTCTTATCGTCGCCATTTTTGTATGCAATTCTCTATATGTGAAGAAAATTCAAATGTGAAACATCGTATCAACCGTCGAGTCGTGATCGGAGTCTTCTCCTCGTGCATTTGACCGTCCGATCACAATGTCTTGGGGACTAGGATGGAAACGGTCTTCGGAGATCTTCCGTTTGTCTCTAAACTACGGTTATGAAAAATCTGCGAAAGATCTAGACCATGCATCTCCGGTAAGTTCCTCTTTGTCTTCATCGGAATCGTCAACGTCGCAAGATCAGAAAGAGCTAGGGTTTAGGATCGATCTGGATTGGGTTGCGGGGGATGACGAGGATCAGGTGGCGATAAGGCTGCAATCCAAATTGATGGTGGCGCTTCCGGAGCCGCAAGATACGGTTTCGGTGGAATTGAGAGAGACGGAAGAGAAATTAGTGGGAGTGGAGATGAAGGTGGAGAAGAGGAGAGAGCCATTGCGGGCGGTTACGATGGCTAAGGCGGCCGGCTCAGGTCAGCAGAGTGATGGAGTCGGAGTATTGGTTCGATTGCTACGGTCAAATCTGGTTCCTTCTGGTGACAGTGGTCTGGTTGCCTGCGGTGACCATTGGAGAAGTGTCACTTTGCTTAGCCTTTGTGGCTGTGGTTTAACGGTAATCTCGTTCTTCTTCTTTTCCTTGCTTTTCTTGATTTTATATTTATGCTTTTTTTATTGGTGAAGTGGTTTTATTGAGAAATGTGGAGCGATGGATTGCGAGAAAGTATAAGCATGGACCTATACTAATTTTAACTTGTACTAGATCCTTTTCTTTTCTTTTTTTTAATTTGTATTGAGCTCTATGAAGAAACTAGGCATGTTTCCTTTCCTCTGCTCCGTTAGTTTAGCACTCATTGGTTGTTTACTTTTTGATACAGACACTGCCCGTTGAGCTAACTCAATTGCCTGTTCTTGAGAAACTATACCTTGATAACAACAAGCTCTCTGTGTTACCACCTGAGCTTGGCGAACTAAAAACCTTAAAAGTACTCAGGGTTGACAACAACATGCTTGTTTCAGTTCCTGGTAAGAGTAAATCTTGTTTTACATCTAAATTATCTTCCCTATTATGTTACCTTATCAAGTTCGTAACTTCCCATATTAAGGAGGAAAAACATTTATACTCATGATTTTGTAAGTACTAGGCCATTGCTTTCTCACTTGTCCATTTTACCATGTTTCTGTTGGTAATTTATGAGCAGCAGAGCTGAGACAGTGTGTTGGGCTGGTGGAATTGTCATTGGAACATAACAAACTTGTTCGGCCTCTTCTTGACTTCAGGTCACTTTATTGACAGTCAACTTTTTTCTTTAAGCTCGTGGATATATAGTTTCCTTTAGTCTAATGTTTTTTTCCAGTTGGATGGCAGGGCTATGTCCGAGTTGCAGATTCTTAGGTTATTTGGTAATCCACTTGAATTCCTTCCTGAAATCTTGCCTTTACACAAGCTACGCCATTTGTCCCTTGCAAATATCAGGATTGTGGCTGATGAAAACCTAAGATCAGTGAATGTGCAAATAGAGGTACAAGCTACAAAAATTAGCTGTTTGTATGCTCGTGTGATGGATAAATCTATGCTTAAAACTGCTTCTCTTGTTGTATTACAGATGGAGAATAGTTCTTACTTTGGTGCATCTAGACACAAGCTTAGTGCCTTTTTCTCTCTCATATTCCGTTTTTCCTCTTGTCATCACCCTTTGCTAGCCTCTGCACTGGTCAAGATAATAACGCAAGACCAGGGGAATCGTATAGTTATTGGTAAAGATGAGAATGCAGTGAGACAGCTCATAAGTATGATAAGTAGTGAAGACCGGCATGTAGTACGTTGCATATACTTTCATTTCATGAATAACATCAGACATGTTTATTTTATGCAGTATCTTTATGGTTTGTATCTTGTGTCAGGTCGAACAAGCCTGCTCTGCTCTATCAACTCTTGGTGGAGATGTTTCCGTGGCAATGCAATTTATGAAATGTGACATCATGCAACCCATTGAAACTGTTATGAAGTCTCCTGACCCAGTAGAACTGGTTTCTGTGCTACAAGTTGTGGTCACATTGGCCATTGGATCTGATATTGTAGCTCAGAAGATGCTAACCAAGGATGTTTTGAGGTCATTAAAATTACTCTGTGCCCATAAAAACCCAGAGGTAATATTCTGATCTAAATGATTCTTATATCGAATGTATGTATAATTAAACCTTTATATTTAATCAGGTGCAAAGGCTTGCTTTGTTAGCTGTTGGAAATTTGGCCTTCTGTCTGGAGAATCGTCGCATTCTTGTGACCTCTGAAAGCTTGAAGGACCTTCTCATGAGATTGACTGTTGGACCTGAACCACGTGTGAATAAAGCTGCTGCACGTGCTTTGGCAATTCTTGGTATATTTCTTCCATTTGATTTTTTACTTTCTTTGAGAATATTTGGATCTTGGATCATCTGATTGTGTCATTCTGTAGGAGAAAATGAAAACTTGCGACGGGCTATAAGAGGAAGACAGATACCAAAACAAGGCCTACGCATACTCTCAATGGATGGAGGTGGCATGAAAGGTCTTGCAACTGTGCAGATCCTTAAAGAAATTGAGAAGGGAACTGGGAAGAGAATACATGAGCTATTTGACCTTATCTGTGGGACATCAACTGGAGGAATGCTTGCTGTTGCCCTTGGTATTAAGTTATTGACCTTGGACCAATGTGAAGAAATATACAAAAATCTTGGTTAGTGTGCTGTATAAAGGTTCTATTTGTGGGCACTTATTTTAGGGTTCAATTTATTTATCTAGTTCTATGCTGTTTTGTAGGAAAACTTGTTTTCGCTGAACCTGTGCCAAAGGATAATGAAGCTGCAACTTGGAGAGAGAAGTTGGATATGCTTTATAAAAGTTCTTCACAGAGCTTCAGAGTTGTTGTACATGGATCTAAAGTATGAATTTCTCTTTTATGCAAACTTGTGCTTCTGTCTTTCATACTGCTAGAGCTGCTTTCATCTTTTCCTTGAAAACTATGTTACTTGGACTGGGGTGTGAGTGTCGGATACGGAAATGGTCAGATTTCTTTTTTATGTTTTTCCAGATATTTGGTAGATCCTTGGAGGATCATATTTTCATGCCCATGTGGTTGACTGGGATACTTAAGAAAAATGAAGAATAAGAGCAACATGGTTGAAAATTTATGTCTATGAATGCATGAAGAGGTATAAAACTATTTGAAAGTATAACTCAAGCGAATGAGAAATTTTGTGTTTCTCCAAGATATTTTCAGAGTTTTCAGAGGATTTACTATAATTTACTTTAAGGGTTGCTCATTCTATATATTGCCTTTAATCAATAACACTTGACAATCACATCTGCTTATTGCGTTGTTCTTATCATCATTTTGAGAGGTGTTTTGCTATAGTTAAATCAGTAATTTAAATGGGCCCGCTTGTTTTACTTTTCAAAGTATTATTTTCTTTAACTATATAGTATAACATAGAGTATTGCAGCACAGTGCAGATCAGTTTGAAAGGTTGCTTAAGGAAATGTGTGCCGATGAGGATGGCGACCTACTAATTGAATCTGCTGTGAAAAACATTCCGAAAGTTTTTGTAGTGTCTACTTTGGTGAGCGTTATGCCAGCTCAGCCTTTTATATTCCGCAATTATCAGGTTTGTGGTCAAGATTTCCTTTCTCTATCATGCAATATGAACTCTAATTGGATTCATGTATTATTGCTCATGTAGATTTATGTAGAACAATTTACACTATGTTTGGATAAGTAGTAATAAAGGAAAGGAAGGAAAGGGAAAGCAAAAGACAGAAAGGTTAAGGAAAGTAAAGGAAAAGATACATGTGTATCTTGTTTTGATAGCTTAAATTAGTAAAGCAAAGGAATTTTAACAATCTTTGTTTGATTAAAGAGGGGAAAGGAAAGGATTTATTATAATATTTTTTTCCAATTATATCCTTTTTAAGTTTATGAAAAGATGAAGATAATAAAATAGGTATTTTATATATTTCTTTCTTTTTTTTACTTTCCTTTCCCTAGCTTTTTCTCCAAATTGGGGTAAACAAAAATCGTATTTCAAGGGAAAGCTAGGAATACTCAATTTCCCGTACTTTCCCTTATTTAAACAAAAATATTTATCCAAACAGGGGAAAGGTCCTCGTTTTCCCTTAGTTTACTTTCCTTTCCCTCCCCTTAGCCCAAGCCAAACATAGGGTTATAATCTATTTTGGTAATATCTTGGCAGCTCTAAGAGTGAGTTTATACATTTATAAATTTCTTAATGTGCAGTATCCTGTGGGAACCCCCGAGGTGCCTCTTGCTATATCAGAAAGTGCAGGAATTACCACTCTAGGATCTCCAACTACAGGTGCTCAAGTTGGGTACAAACGAAGTGCTTTTATTGGAAGTTGTAAACACCATATATGGCAAGCTATAAGAGCTTCTTCTGCTGCCCCATATTATCTTGATGACTTCTCAGATGGTATTTTTCTTCTGCTTGCTTAAGTTAACTATTTTATTAAGAATGTCTGAACTTAACCTTTATATTTTTACCTTTCATATAGATGTAAACCGCTGGCAAGATGGTGCTATAGTGGCAAACAATCCAACTATCTTCTCAATAAGGGAAGCACAACTACTGTGGCCCGATACAAAAATTGACTGTATAGTTTCAATTGGCTGTGGTTCTGTGCCTACAAAGGTAACTGCTTTATTTTGTGTTTGTCCCCATCTAAGTGCTTTCTGGTTTCAATTGACTGTAAAATTATTCCTAGTACCATGACCATTTGAAGTGCAAATCCTCATTCTGTAAATTCATGCAAAATAACAGGACAGTCCGCTGGTGCTTTATATGATGTTCCGAGTTTAATATGTTTCTAAGTGGTTCTGAAATTTTGGCTAATTGGAGAAAAAAATCTAGAGATTTTTAATTTTCTATTGACCTTTTCAATAGCTGATCATATTGAGGTTTAAGATCCATTACGTCATACCATGGATTATTCTGTTGTAGGCACGAAAAGGTGGTTGGCGATATCTAGATACTGGGCAAGTTCTGATTGAGAGTGCATGCTCTGTGGACCGAACAGAGGAAGCTTTGAGTACTTTGGTACCTATGCTTCCTGAGATTCAATATTTTCGGTTTAATCCAGGTATTGAATCTTGGTTCCTTGATGAGGGTTGGAAGTTTCAACCCCGTTTTATGTCTCCATCAGTTGCTTCTTCCAACCATTTTTTCTTTTAAATTTCATCTAGTAATTCATCCTTTTGCAATATCTCTGTTGTGGAATAATTAGGAAGTCTTCATTATTTTTATATGGTTGCCCTTGCAGTTGATGAACGTTGTGACATGGAGCTTGATGAGACTGATCCAACAGTTTGGCTGAAGTTGGAAGCTTGTGTAAAGGACTACATCGAGAACAATTCTGAGTCCTTCAAGAATGCATGCGAAAGACTTATTCTACCCTTTGCGCATGACGAGAAGTGGACAGAGAATTTGAAATCTCAACATTTTGCCAAGGCAAAGGCATCAGATGCAGGTAGTAGTCCTTTTCAATAGTTTTCATATGTTCTAGCTTGCTGGATGCTCTGCTGAATCTTTTTAATTTATTTTGCATTGAGCTATGCTAGATGAGAATAGCCCTTCTTTAGGCTGGAGGCGAAATGTTCTACTTGTTGAAGCTTTGCATAGTCCTGATTTAGGAAGAATTGTGCACCATGCTCGGGCACTTGAGTCATTTTGTGCAAGAAATGGAATTAGATTATCTCTTTTGCATGATATATCTGGACTTTCAAAGGCATTACCAGCTACAACATTTCCAACACCATTTACCTCTCCTCTGATCACTGGAAGTTTCCCTTCAAGCCCTCTTTTATTCAGTACTGATACTGGCCTCCAGAGGCTTGGCCGAATTGACACGGTCCCACCTTTAAGCTTGGATGGATTACAATCTGTAAAGACGGCTATATCACCCCCTACATCCCCTTCTGCACCCAGGCAGCTCTCGTTACCTGTACGGTCATTGCATGAGAAGTTACAGAATCTACCACAAGTGGGCATTATACATTTGGCCCTTCAAAATGACTCTGTTGGTTCAGTTTTAAGGTCTAAATGATCCTTTCTTTTGCCTAAGTACTTTTGAGTGTATCTTTTGCCCCATGCTAACCTGCTAGATGCTTCTTTTCTCTAGTTGGCAAAATGATGTGTTTGTTGTGGCTGAACCTGGAGAACTGGCTGATAAGTTTCTACAAAGCGTTAAGTTGAGCATGTTGTCGGTGTTACAGAGCCAGCGTCAGAAGTGTGTATTGCCTATTGCCAATATTACAACTATTGCTGATTTGGTCCGTTGTAAACCATACTTCCAAGTTGGAAAGATTGGCCATAGATATATTGGACGCCAAACCCAAGTATTCATTCGTCTCTCATTTGCTTTCAGTTTCTTTGTTGTTAGTTTGATGTTATCAAATCTAATGAACTATTTCTATTTTCTTGACAACTCTTAAAGGTCATGGAAGATGATATTGAAATTGGGGCATACATGTTTCGCCGCACAGTCCCTTCTTTGCACTTGACACCTGATGATGTTCGTTGGATGGTACGTATGTGTTTCTCGCTCGATTATCTGATTTGAACATCAAAGTACATGATACCTGACGGATGTTATGGCTGATTTATTGTTCCCCCTCTTTTTCACTCCACTTTGATGGTTAACCTGAGCTGCTTGTATTCTTAGGGCGATATTGCATTCACAGGATTAGTTTAGTTTTCTTTGTTTCAGTTGCTTAACCTTCTATTGATCTAGGTGATTGTGCCAAACATAAGAATAACTTCAAATACCTCTAATCATTGACTCTAATCTTGAACTAATAGAAATGTATTACCAAGACAATAAGGATTATATTTTCTATAAACCTCCAAATGGCATTCATTCTTGATGTTTTCTTTTATTTACATTTAGTGCAATTCCTGCATGAAAATTTGTTTTAGTTTTGTGTGGCTGATACTTTGTTGAATAATGCTAGGTTGGAGCTTGGAGGGATAGGATCATAATCTGCACGGGAACTTACGGTCCCAATGCAAATCTGATCAAGGCCTTTCTAGACTCGGGGGCCAAAGCTGTTATATGCCCTGCAGCTGAGCCTCATGATGTGTCAGTTAATATATCAGGAGAGTATAACGTTCTGGAAAATGGGAAGTTTGAGATTGGTGAAGAAGATGCGGAAGATGAAGAGGTTGAGGTGGGAACTATGAGTCCGGGGAGTGACTGGGATAGTGACATGGAGAAGAATGAGGAGGATTGTACAGGTTTTGGCGATGAAGAAGAGGAACTATCAAGGTTCGTGTGTCAGTTGTATGACTTGATATTTCGCGAAGGCGCAAGAGTTGATGTTGCCCTCAAAAATGCACTTGCCTCGAATCGGAAGCTGAGGTATTGTTGTCACCTTCCCAGTGTAAAATAGCATGTCAAATAAATCCCATAAACATGATAATAAAAAAACCAAAGAGAGAGAGAGATGAAAGAGTATAGGGTGTGCATGAATAATTTACACAATGTGGGGGGCACCAATCAGTTTTGAGGCTTATAATTAAACGTTTGTTGTCAACCATTCATTCCATGAACAAAGAGTATAAACATTTACAACTCTTTTTTGGTTATTATGCAAATTTAATTTTAATTTTTTTAAATAGGTAATGGAATTGAATTTTGCAATACGAAGCAGATTCCTATATATCTTCTAACCTTAAAATTGTTAAAAGTGTTTGATTAAAATAGCCTTTTCAAATATTTAATTTTAAATATTAATTAAAAATGATTGACTAATCTATCTTTTTAAAATATATTTAATATTTTGATTTTTAAATTTTTAAATTTTATATAGATTGAAACATGTCATAGTCTATCAAAAAAAAAAAGAAGAAGAAAGAAACACGTTATATACGCTAATTGAATAATCATGTTTTAGATGTTCAAGTAATAAATCTTAATGGTTTTGATAATTGAATTTATTTATCCCAACTTCAAATTTAGAGAATATAATTACAATAGAATAAAAGTTAACATATAACTTTAATTTTGTGATAAATAATAACGAATGTTTTCTTTTTGTTGATTATATAAAATCTGGAATATTTATTTAAGTGTTATCTTAACATATTTCGGTATAAAAGCTAATTTGTTATAGCAAATATAAAAATTATTGACAATTAAACCATTATAAAAATTAATGGATAATAAATAATTGATAACAGAGACCATATATTAATACAATAAATTTCAAGATATATATATATATGGGTTCAAATAATGAATATTTATGAGTTAATATTTGTAATTTTTTTAATATCTAAAATTTAAGTAAAAAAAAACTGATTAAATACTTGCAAATATCTAGATGACGCTATTATGCATAACCATCCCTGACAAAAATATCTATTAAACAAAACATTAATATTAGGAAATGATGATCTTGCTAGTCATATTCAATACAAAAATATAAATAAATGATTGAAAAGAATACAAATTTAAATTTTAAAGATGATATTATTAAAATAAAAAATTATGAACTCGAATATTAATAATAAACCAAATATGGAGATTTTGATTTAGATATTATCGTAGCATCTCATCCATTTTGGTTGTTGCATAGCATGTAAATCATGAACAGATCACAAATATGTCTTGTTGTTATATATTGGGCATTGATTTATATTGGATTAGCCAACTGTAAAGGTGTGGATAGCGCGTGAGATTTGCACCATTGTCCGGCGGTCGGATCACATCTTGAATTTGCTTTTCTATTAATTGAATTATTGCTCACACTTTTTCTTTCTTTCTTTCTTTTTCTTTCATTTGCTTTTCTAATTAGGGAGAGAAAGTGATTATTTGGCCTTCATTCACTTTCCATGTTTTTTTTTAATTATGTTGTTAGTCTAAATTGTGGATTTAGTTTTTAAATTTTAATTTGGTCGTTTTATTTTTCTATAAATTTTAATCTTAATCAAATAATAACTATTAAATTCATTAAAACTCAACAAGTGACTCCAGTGGAAAAGAGCATGTTGTTTATCCTAAGGGTTTCAGATTCGAGCACTTGTGTGCGCAAGATGTGTGTACCTTTTCAAAGGATTTAAAAAAATATGAACAGATTATTGCACGTGTATGTCAACATGCTTTTTCAACATATTACTTATAAAAAAATTCCACTGGATTAAATCCATAATTTTATGCATGACCCAAGAAACTAAAATTAAAATTCAACAATTCAAAAAATTTTAAAACTAAAATTAATTACATACTAAATCCACAATTTACAGAATCTAATAGCAAATTTTGAGTTTTTTGGGTTTTACCCTCCTTCATAATTACAAACAACTAGCTCCTTATGTACATGTATTTTAAACTTTAAATCAGATAAAAGTGCTGACTTTTTTAAAATCGAAATTGAAATGGAAAATACAAAGTCTCATCATTGAAATGCTAACAAAGGTTTTTAATTTAGAGATTTATATTTGAATTACCCTTATGAGGCTACCTATATATAATCCATTACACATGCAAATTAGACATTATGGGCAGCCTCGGGTGGAGCACCATTGGATCCAACAACTACTACATTGCTAAATATTTTAGGGTAATCTATATGTAAATGGTCACTCAATATTTATTTTAATATTTTATTATATTATTATAGAATATTTAATCGTGTATCAAATATTTTCCGTATGTATCTGGACACTCTTTCTGACTATAACAAAATCTGGTACTGAAATTTAAAAGGGAGAAATGGTTTGAGGCAGCAGCATGAGAATAAAGTTTAATGAATTGAAACCCGCACAGCACAATTCCCTTTTCTTTTTTTTTTTCTTTTTTCATCATAAAAGCAAAAGCAATGGGAGAGATGAGGGGCACTACCACCCCATACCTATCAATCAATAATTTCAATATTTTATCATTTAAAACAATCTATAGAAAAAGCTTCCCTTTTTTCCTTTCACTTTACACATCACATTATATCTTATATAGTAGGAAGTCGAGTTATATTTGATTTTATTTTAATCTAAGTTTGAATGTATTTCAATTATTAATTTGTGTCAATTGTAGTTAATATAATTTTTTTTTATAATCAAAACAAAGAAATGAATTACTTGAGATCGAGTTCAAATTTTCATGCCAACAATATAATATTGTAGCTAATATATTTATTATAATATAATTTTATTTATGCATTATATTGATTGGTTTTAATTGTAATTATACAGACATATTACTTATAATTGCAAATTGTGGGCACAAGTACAATTACATAAACATTTGCATAACTACAACCAGTGTAAATAAATTAAACGTAAAAGGTATTTTTAATTGTGCAATGTATTAATTGATTTTAAGTTGCAAATGTATTTATCCAAAAAAAAAAGTACAAACATAATTACATTCAAATATTGATTAATTTTAATTGTAAATGTATTTATTCAAAAAAAAAAAAAAGACATGTTCTACTTTGATAAATGTATTTTTAAATTTGTGATAGTGTTGGCCACTCGAATTAACATTTAGAGAAAGCAAAATGAGCTAAATGTTGATTTTACATTAGATGCAGTTATTTAAATTCATTTTTTTTATTAAATTAGTATTTAGATATTAAAATTAGTTAACTGTTTTTTTATCAAATTAATATTTTGTTGAGGTAATATTTTATTAAATTAACATTGAAAGCATATCTTGAAGATTCAAGATTTATTTTAAGCTCATTGGAGATAATTTTTTATGCTTATTATCTTGTTGGTTTCATGAGATGATTGAATGTAATTTATATAATATGTTAACAAGTCTCAATTCTTTATAAATTAAGGAGACTTGTATAGGTGATGTATTGACGGGCAGTTATGCTAGTTCATTGGGGAACATTTCTTATGAGTACATTGATTGCAAAATCAAGTGAGTTACTTGGTTAATCTCGTTGAAAACTTAGATGAGTGTTGTCTGGATCTTAGGTGAAAAGGTGAGAAGTCTAATCTAGTAAGTGTTTAAAGTTGTAATCACTTGTTATATATGTTGGTAAGATAGTGGATTATCCCTCTGGGTAAGATACCATAGATATGGAGAAACCAAATTATGTAAACATATCATGTGTTCATTGTTTTTCTGCCTTGTTCATCACCAATGCCTGAAGCAATTGGTACCGCCCTTAAGCACTACTTTTGCCACTACTCACTTTTGCTTGCAAATATCATTTTAGAACTTTCAATATTAGAGCCTACCACTTAACACATCTAGTAGAATTCCTAGTGTTGATATTTTCTTGCAATGGAAGGTTCATTAGTGACTTATCTCCTTATGCTCAATGGTGTAAACTATGCCTACTAGAAGACAAGAATGATGGCTTTCATAAAATTGCTTGATGAAAAAGCTTGGAGATTAGTTCTTACTTGATGGAAGTGTCCTTTCACTAAAGTTTATGGAGTCAAAACACCTGAATCAAAGTTCACTAGGACCACTAAAGAGAAGTTAGCCAATGCTAATTCAAAAGCTCTCTATGTAATTTTCTATGATGTAGATACTCAATAATTCAAGAGAAATTCCAAATGTATTGTTGCCAATAAAGATTGGGATATTCTTAAAACTGCTCATGAAGGCATTAACACTGTGAAGCAATTGAAGCTATAGGTGCTCACAACAAAGTTCGAAACTTTAAGGATGCCAGAGAATGAGACGACCAACGAATTCTATACCAAACTTTGTGATTTAGCCAACCAGGCTTTCGCCTTTAGAGATGAGCACTCATTTCAAAGCTGGTTAGAAAGGTTCTTTCATCCTTTCCTTAAAGGTTCAACATCAAAATAATAGTCATGGAGGAAGCCAAAAACATTGATGCTATGCAGATTGATGAGTTGATTGGAGCTTTACAAACCTTTGAGATCAATTTGGATGAAGCAAAAAGGAACAAGATTAAAGGAGAAAAGAGCATTGTAGAGAAAATTTGTAGGAACAGATAGCCTTATTGACATAGAACTTCAACTAAGGTTTTCAAAAAATCATCTAAAAGAAGTCCAAGGTTGGAAACATTTAAAAATGCTCAACAAGGAAGATCCAAAGGAATTTTCTTCAGTAAGGAAGTTGCTAAAGACAATAATGGGATTCAATGTCATGAATATTATGGTTTTGGACAACATTTCTTGTGAGTGCAAAATCAAGTGGGTTGCTTGGTTAATGTTCTAAGTTTTCACGGGGAAAAACTTATAGGAGAGTTGCCTAAATCTTAAGTACAAAAGTAGGGAGTCTAATCTAGTTAGTATTAGAAGTTGTAATCATAGGGAAACCAAATTGTGTAAACATATTGTATGTTCATTGTTTTTCTGCTTTGTTCGTCACTAGTGCATGAAGTAGTTGAAACTACCCTTAAGAACTACTTTTAGTATTGCTCTTTTTTGCTTACAAATACATTTTAAAACTTTCATATTTAAATATTACTTTCTCTCCGTCTCACTAAAATTGTTACCATTCAAATCTTTTAAGCTTTGACCTCAATTATTTTAAATATTTAAATTAATAACATTTTATAAAAAATATACTTAAAAAGCACTTCAATGAAAGTTTTTATAATATATTTTTTTCAAAATTTTATTCATAATGATTTTTAAAGAATTAAAGTTAAAGTTTAAAAAATTTTGGCCCTAAAAATCAAAATGTGACAAATTTAAGGGATAGAGAGGGAGTACTTTGTATTAATTTGCTAAATTAAACTATATTAAAGTTATCATAAAAATTTACAAATTATATAAAAGAAATCAAAGTTAAAGATTTTGAAGAACTTGTTGGGGGTAAACATAAAGTACAACATTTTTAGATATTAATTATAAAGTTAAAATAATTTCTTTAAAATAAAACTTAAGAGGTCAAATAAAAATTTACAAAATCTATGAAAATACAATTAGGGGTGAAGTCAAGAAATTTTTTTAAGGAGCCTAAATTAAATTGTAACTTTTACGATTTTTGAAGGATTAAATCAAATTTTTATCATTTTTAAGGGATCAAAATATAACTTTACTTTTAAAAATTTTAAAAGGCTTAAATGAAAATTTTTCTATTTTAAGGGTGTTGGACTGTACTCACCTTCTAGCTACGCATTTGCGTACAATCTTACTTTTTCCTAAACTCCCATATCAAAGTAAAAAAATAAAGATTTAAGATATCTTTTTGATGTTATAGATTTGAGCGTACGTCTGTAAATTCTAATGATTTGAAGATTTCTCACCCAAAATATTTTTTATTTAAAAAAAAAAGTCATGAAACCAAGTTGTTATATCATGTAAGTGTAGAGTTGAGGTGGTGATGGAGGGAAATTCTATGAAGGCGGGTAGTAGGCACCGCATGAGAGGCACATACCTACCTTTGTTTGGTGTGCAGGCTCATATTATTATCAGATCTTTTTCTTCTATATTTTTATATCTTAAGTTAGTCGTTCTGAGACACCATTTAGTTAGATGGAAGTGCAATTAATTATATGTGCTTCTGATATAATATTTATAATGAATTAAATAAGTAAAGGGATGACATGGCTTGAAGGGGTCAAAGAACTGTCCCGGAAACCAGCATTGCATGCTTTCATTGCAAAACACAAGGGAAATGATGATGTTTAGCCCTATCCTACGCTCCAATTATGCAGAAACTCCTGCTCTCCACTTTATTAAAGTTTTTTTTCTCCATAAAAGCTTGCTTTTTTAAGGTCAGAGTGATGAGATGCTCTAAAATCCAAGTTACCTTAATTCCCATAGGGCCCCTCCACTTTCTTCACCTAAAACCCACTTTAAAAACCAACATCAAAATGCAGTATAAAACCAGCTTCAAACACCCCAGTTTTTACCCTCACAAAATGGCTGCTTCAGCTCCTATTGCAATAGGCACTAGGGGTACTGTAGGATCACTCCTCAAGAAGGAAATCGAGTACTTCACCAAGTTTGAGCTAGAAGGACGAGGTCGGTCATGGAAACCCCATGCCCATATGGTGGATATGGATTGCAGAACTGGGCATTCAAGGCCTGGTTTCTGGTTCTTGATTACTGGTTGGAAAAGGAAGAAACGAAAAGGCAACACTGGGTTCTTGCCAAGCATGTGTTCTGCAATAGAAATTGCTGACAAGGATCAGTTTAACAGGATCCCTGGTTTCAATTACAGGATCCTTCAAAATGATGTCCACAACTTTCATGTTTAGTCCATCTTGTTGGACGGGTCAGCCTTTGTGTTTCTCGCTGTCCTAAGCTGGTTCAAGCCTAGAGCTTCAACAAATATTGTTAATAATCTGTTATTTGGTTGAGCTTCTGGATTTTTAGCTTTTGAATTTTCATGAATTTAAACTTGGTTTTTTATTATGTTTCTTGTCTCTTGATGCTTTTTTGTTACATCTTTCATGAAAATATTGTTATCTATCGTGCACAATGATGTCTGCAATGTCCTATGGTCTTAAAAGCATCACCAACAAAATGGCATTTAATTTCATTGACAACAGTACACTCAAAGTCAACTGAAATGGCTACGAATACAATAAAACACCATTTGCTATTCAAACCATTACAGCCTGAAATCAAGTAGCTGACTGATTCATTACACAAACATCATCCTAATGACTTAGTAGATTCACAGTTTTGGTCCCCATTTTTGGCTGGTTCGGTTCTGCGATTTTTCCAAGCTTCGACGTTGGTCAACCGAGCTACGGCATCTACAATTCACGGTCTCACTAACTTTCTTCTTGTGCAGATTTATCGTGCAAGCGACCGCTTCTTTGTGAATCTTCATCGTTGTTTTCACAGTCTTTTGGCCTGGCAAGGAACTCGATGGCTGTCACGACATCAGCAATCAACGGCCGACTCTCGGCTTCCTCATGAAGGCACATTGCTGCAACTGCAAGAGCTTGACAAAGACCCTTTGTAGGGTAATTCCCTTTGAGCAGGGGATCCGCCATTAATTCGAACTTCTGCCTGTCTTTAAACAATGGCTCGGCCTGCCAGATTTACAATAATATTAGATTAAGTGCCAAGTTTGAATCAAAGAAATCAATGGAGCTTTGTTACATGAACATACCCAAGCAACCAGGTTCTGTTCTTCGGACGGTCTTTCGAGATCGATAGCTCTCCTCCCCGAGATTATCTCCAGAAAAACCACACCGAAACTGTAAACATCAGATTTCACGGTCAGCTTCCCCGTCATCGCATATTCCGGAGCACAATAACCATAGGTCCCCATCACCCTTGTTGAAACATGTTCCTTCCCTTCTGTTGGCCCTAACTTTGCAAGTCCAAAATCAGACAGTTTCGGATTAAAGTTGGCATCTAGTAAGATGTTGGACGCTTTAAAATCGCGGAAAATTATCGGTGGATCGGCAAAGTCATGTAGGTACTCTAGTCCTTTGGCTGCTCCTACAGCTATTTTCATCCTTGTGTTCCAGTCCAATGGCTGCTGGCCAGGAGGTAAATCTGAATAAACAGTTAACAAAATCAGAATACACAGAGTTTTACAGACAAGAACAATATTGGGTGCTTAATCAAGTATAACATACCAAGAAGATGATCCAAAGAACCATTAGGCATATATTCATAAACTAAAATCCTTTGATCCCCATCAGCACAATATCCAATCAGATTGACAAGGTTGGGATGTTGAACCAGGCTTAACATCAGAACCTCTGAGAAAAATTCTCTGCTTCCTTGCAATCCATTCCTATCAAGTTGCTTCACCGCTACAACCTACATGAAAATTAAAAGAAAAAAAAAAAAGCTTAAATTTAGTACATTTTTTTAAATGCATGCAAAATGTAGTCACCAAAAACAGTTTCATTCATATATACTTGATCCATGGATTCTATGTATCCTTGGTAAACCCGGCCGAATCCGCCTTCGCCTATCAGACAATCAGGATTGAAGTTATCTGTTGCAACAACTAGTTCTCGAAATGTGAAGATACGAGCCAAAACTTTAGCTTTTCTGATTTTCTGAATTTCTTCATCTATCTTCTGCTTGCCGCCATCTGCACATTCATTAACATAGCAACAGTCACGTATGAACATCTGGTACGGTTATGTTCAAGGGATACTATATAAATACACACACATATATATGTATATAACATGAACAAGATTCCTATTGTAGAACGTTATAAAAGAATGAAAATTATGAAAAACATAACATGTTGGTAGGTACAAAAAAATGTACCTGTTTTGAGAGACAGAGTATGCATGAAAGACTTCAATGATTTGCCATTGTTGTTGTTATTACCACCAACGCCGGCGGTTTTCTTCTTACAGGCAACATTGCGGTGGTGCGAATCCGACGCACAACAAGAGAACCAGCTCATGTCTTTTTTTTACTTTTTTTTATCTTCTTTGAGTTTACCCTCTGTTAGAATTCTTGCCAAAGACCAAAAAGAAACCTTGCAAGAATTCTATGAAAATCCTATGTTCCAAAAATATTAAAGGAAAACAGGAAAAGGGTAGTTTGATTTTTTATCCAAGCAAACAAATATAGAAGAAACTGAATTTTTGGTTTGTTCATATATAGCAAATGGCCAAGTATATATCTATTAAAAATTTAATTCAATTTATCAACTTGGTTAGTAAATATATTAGTTTCAGTTGGCTAAATTTAGTTGTTTTAATTTAAGTCAACAAGAAAAATAAAGGGAAAAAATAGTTAAATTTGTTTTAATAGGTTGGTGGAAAGAAAGTGTAGGATTTTAATTCCATTTAAAACTTTTTAAAATTTTCCATTCCATAATGTTGGTTATTTAATACAATAGAAAGAGAAAAAGAAAACTATGTTATAAATACGAAGATGAATTTGAGAATTATCCATTTACTATAAAATATTTTAATTTTCATGCACTGATATTCCAGTTTCTTAATTTTATCCTAATTTACACTTGTTTTGAGAAAAAAAAATATAGTGTTCATTTTTACTATTATTCCCAGTAGAATTCAGCTGTAAGATTTTAAACTTTTTTATATTTGAAATGACTATAATTTCTTTAAAAATTTGAGTTTAAGAATATATATATATATTTATAAAAATTAAAATTGAAGATTTAACAAATTTTTTCATCCAACTATAAAGTGATTACTGAATTTTAAAAAGTTTTAAATGAATTCTCAAAATATTAATATCATTTCAATCAAGTTTTTTCATCCATTTATCTATTTGTTATACAAAGTGTATTTAAAACACATTGATTAAATTATAAATACTAATATCATTTTAATCAAGTTTTTTTATCCATCTATCTATTTGTGTAGAAACTTAGATATGAGGTGTAGAGCTAAATTAGGAATTTCGTCTTAGGGGACTTAGATAAATTTTAAAAATTTTGGGAGGAAAGCTAAAACTTCTGTAAAGTGACTTAAATTGAAATATTAATTTTAGATGGGTTTAAAATGTAACTTTTATTTAATTAAGGGTTAAAAAGAACTAAATGAAATAGTTAATCTTTAAAAAGGCCTAAAATTTAAATACGTAATTGTATCATTTAACCAAAAGACCTAACACCTTGTTTGCATGCCTGATTCACCCCGTTGATGTGGGAAAGAGAATCCTTTTAAATTTTAATGAAACTATTTTTTTTAATATTTTATATTTTAGTTATCTATGGAATATAAGGATGGCAACTAAGCAAGATAGGGTGTATGTTACCAAATTCACCAACATTTCATAGTTTTGATAGGGGAGAAGTCAGAAAATATTTTTAAGAGGTCGAAGTTAAATTGTAATTTTTACGATAGTAAAAATATAATTTTTAAAGGATTAAATTAAAATTTTATCATTTTCAAGGGTCAAAGTGTAATTTTATCCTTATTAATTTAAAATTTAAAAAAATTAAAAGCCTAAATAAAAATTATCCATTTTAGGGGGCTAGGCCCCTGCCAGCCCCCTGATTTCGCCCCTAAGTTTTAACACACTTTACTCCACCACCTGTCCAGCCCCACTAAGGATGTGTAGTAGTGTAATTGTGAAAATCACTACTACTTTTACAGTTATTAGATACATCTATCCTCATTTCGACCCGCTTAAAGAAATACGGAATACATAATTTTATTACATTATATATATAAATAAAATAATATTATATTTTTAATAGTTATATAAGAAATTAGAAGAATTTAGGGTTTATTTTATGATGTAATTTTATATTTTTTATCCTTTTAATAGTTATATGCATATAAAGATGAAAAGGTAATTTCATGTATTAGGTAATGCAAGCAATTACTAAAATAGCTCCAAATCCATCTTATAAAAAAAAAAGCTCATCCCCACCCCGCCCCGCCTCCGCTATTCAAAAAAGAAAAGAAAAGAAATCACTCCACTTGAGGCATGGTGATTTGAATTCCATTAAAAAGTTCGAGTTTTATCGTCTCTACTTATATATATATGTCCCACATCAAATTTGAATGGATAATTAACACCTAAATTGATTGAAGGATTTGATTAGTATAATGTTAATATTTTGAGGGCTCCATTAGAATATTTTGAAGCTTACAAACCAATTTAGAATATGAACAGTAATATAGGACTTTTTGATGAGGAGAAAAAAGAAATTAAAGAAATTTTTAAAAAAAAATTAAAGAACATAAAATATTTAAATTACTCAAAAGAAAAAAAAAATAAAAGCTTTACAATTTAAACTAAATTTTTTGTTTGATGATAGCAACCTCAATGACGATAATATAATAAATCGATAATGTTAATCATCATGTAACAATTTTTAAAAGTTTGATAGCTAAAATGTAAATTGAAGCAAACATAAGTGGTTAAACTTAAATTTATCCAAAAATATTTGTTAAACCCTTGCAAAACCTATGAAGGAAAAATGAGACAAAAACACATTCATAATTTTCCAAAGACGGTGCCTCTTTCTCAGTCTTGTCCTAGAATTCAGAAAAAGCAATGCTCTATCAATGGGGATTTACAGATCTCTGCAAACCCTAATCACCAAAAACCCTAAGAAAGCTCGAACATTTTTGACCGCAGCATCTACGAATTCAACTGCCACAACAACCACTTATGTAATTCCACCTCTATCCTCCCCTCTCTTTCACACCCGAGTCTCCCCCTTTTCTCCGTCTCTTTCTAAATGGATCGCTCCTTTCAATGGCCCTCTCTTCCTCTCTTCTCCTCCCTGGAAGCTCTCTCAATCCGCCACTCCCTTCTGGGGCAACGTCACCGTTTTAAGAAAAGTCCAAGCGTTGAATCTTGACTTGATCAGAGGCGGCGGAGCTAAATTCCCAGTCAAGCTACGATTTGGGTCTGTCCTATCGAACCCGACAGCCTTGGATCGGGTGGAAACCCAGAAGCAAAGTACTAAGGAGAGGGAAGCTGTGCTTGAGAGTTTCGTGAATTTGCCTAATTTCATTTCAATGAGTCGATTGGTTTCTGGTCCTTTGCTTGGATGGTAAGTTATTAATTCGAATTCGTTTTTGTTAATTGATTGCTGCAGTTATTAATTCAATGGGTTAATTGTAGGATGATTGTCAATGAAATGTATGGTCTTGCATTTGTGGGATTGGCTATCTCTGGTGCAACTGATTGGGTAAGGATTCTCTGACATTTTTCATATGTTAATTGAAACCAAGTAAATTCTTTTTGTATAAATCATGAGAATTTAAGATTTTTATCATTTCTATTGATTTTTTCTAGTTGGATGGTTATATAGCTAGAAAGATGAGGATTAATTCAGTGGTGGGTTCTTATCTTGATCCTCTTGCTGATAAGGTAAATGATGAATGCCACTTTATTTCTTTGTATGCTTTTTTGACTTTGCTTATGAGCTTCATTTGACAAGTAGTTTACTTTTCATCTTCTTGGTATAGGTTCTTATTGGATGTGTTGCTTTGTCAATGGTACATAACCATCTTTTGCACGGTAAGTTTAATCCGTATTTGTTTAGATCTTCTTCGATTCTCTGGTTGTTGGTATTAGTTGAGATACTGAGGACTTAACATGTTTTAATCAATATGCCTCGCTTACACATACAATTCATAAACAAGCGTTCCATCTTGGAAATACATTATTTTTACTCAGTCTAATGCTGAAATTATCGTAACTGGACTAAATGTTTAAGGTTTGTACTAGTTATAGATTATATCAGCAGCAGTTTTTGCTAGTAATTGCCACAAAATCCTTCATCTTGATTTCTGCTTCACCTACCTTTAATACAGGGAATTGTGGATGTTTAGAGCAGAAACTATCTGTGTATGTTATTTGATATTTATATTTTACACGCATGAGGTACTCTATTATCTGCAACTGTTTGGTGATACTGATCTTATTAGTTTTCTGTGATGTAAAGCTGGACTTGTCGGGCTTGTTGTCTTTCGAGATGTTGCCCTTGTTAGTGGTGCTGTGTACCAAAGAGCCAGTAGCTTGGGTTGGCAGGTGAAGGGCTTAACTTGAACTTTAGTAGCACATGTTTTTGTTCCAATTCTTTAATGGCTTGGCAAACTTTGGGAATCATTAATCTAAATCTTGGGTTTTATTGTTTTTTTTTTATTCAGTGGAAAAGTTGGCTAGATTTCTTTAATCTTGATGGGACTAGTCCACAGAAGGTTGAGCCTCTCTTTATAAGCAAAGTAAGTATCATATTTTCATTTCCCAATTGAGGGGAATATGGAGTTAGCAATGGATTCTGCAATTCTTTAGTATTTTAACACTGTAAAGGACAGTGAGAACAGGTGGCAAGACACAGGTGAAAGCCATCTACGGAATGCTGAAAACACCGAATGCTGCAGCATGTGAAGACCATTAATGCTTCCATATCTGAAAAGATTTCAAAATTTTGCAGGTTAACACAGTTTTCCAGCTGATTTTAGTTGCTTCAGCTCTCCTTCAACCCGAGTTTGGAACACTAGAAACTCAATCATGCATCACATACTTAAGGTAAACAAACTGCCCCTTAGCTAATTAGATCATACTTAAATAGATTATGTCACAAAAGCTGATATACTTCATGACATATTGACAGTTGGTTAGTGGCTGCCACAACAGTAGGTTCTACCTTTGCATATGGAGCACAACACATGAGAAAGAGGTCAGGGTCAATGACTAGAAAGTGTTAGGTTGAATTCCTAGTTCAACACTAAGACAATCGATGAGTTCCTTCAGTGTGTGAGCGTATGAGCTGTTGATGGGAAGAAAAGAATGGTTGCATAGGGTACAAACCGGATGTTCAGCCAAAGGAGCTTATCGGTTGCCTGTAAATGGCCTGCACCATCTTGTAACAAAAGCAACAGAAACATACGAATACAGATTTTGGCAAAGCATCCTATCAGTGTAACTTGAAAGTACAACTTGTAAAGTTTTGTCATTGGTGTTTAAGCTCCGTTCAAGAAATTATGTTGGTTTCTACTATGTCTTGGTCAACAATTTTAATGGGGGTGATTTGAATTATGCCAACTTTTGGTTCAAACATGAAAAAAAAAAGCTTAATATAAACTCTTGAATTAAGTTTTGGTCAGAATGCACCAGAATCAGCAAGGGAATATGACATTACTACTTCACTTAAGGAACAAGTTGGTGTACTAATTCCACTGATTCACAAAAATACATGCAATAAAGCAAGTTATGCTTTATGACACTAATCATAGGATAGAATCAAGACTATTTTTTTTCCCCAGTTAACCTTGGTTCCATGATACAAGAAGTTGATGTAGTTTATCCAATAAACTAAACAAGCTATTTAAAGTGATGATTCCAGGATTCTAAAGTTCCAGTGAAACAACATTTTAGTGTTTCAGAGAAGAGATGTTTCAGTAATTCAACAAACAAAATGAAAACAATTCAGGGTGTCGCTGAGAAAACTACACAGTTCATTTTCATTTCAATGCCAGAAAAAAAAAGCCTGTTGAGGGGAGTAGGTCTTGGACCCTTAACGGGAGGTACTGTCTCACTCGAGAGTTTTGTCTCCCTTAAGGACTGCCTCGGCTTATATATATACAACATGCAAAATGAGGCATTTAACCCTTGATTGTTGGTTCAATCCCCTACAGGCACAACTTGCAGGTGATATCTACATCAACAAGACACTCACCAAGGGAGACAACCTCCAATGGACAATGCCTTCCGTTTATTTGCTTTGAAAATTCATGATCATTCTCTTCTTAAATGAAGAAAGTATGTGGACACCTTGCTGACACCTGGGAAATTCCCCTCGACATTTGTGGATGAGTTCATTTGCCTCCTCAACGTTTAAAGATGCTAGTAAAGTCTTCTCACACAGCGATTTCAATGATGAAAAAATTTGGGATCCATTGTCTCTCCATACTCTCATTACAGAATCCCGCACAAGCAATACAGCGAAGCAAGGCAACAGTGAGAGTCCATTCCCCATACTCTTAAATAACTCCCTAGCTTCCTCCAAATTTACTCCCTTACACAACCCATCAATCAAAATCGATAAAAAAAAAATTAGGCTTCATGCCCTTTTGACAGCATACTAAAATCAGAAAACAAAAGGTGGGGATCCGATATTAACGGGAAATTGAACCCGACGTGAATCGAACACGCAACCTTCTGATCTGGAGTCAGACGCGCTACCCTTGCGCCACGGATCCTGTTATCTCTTCCTTTTAGGATAGGCCATTTTTTCGTTCCATAGTAGTAAAGCAATAGTAGCTGTGAATCAAAAGGAAGAGGCTCCATGAGGTATTCTCGTTAAAAGCTTATATACTTGATGACAGATGCACATCGACGGTTTGTTAGTGGCTGCCACCACAACAGTAGGTAATAGGTTCTACCATTGCGTCTAGAGAAAGAGAACTCTGAGTTCCTAGGGTGTGTGACCATATAGAGCTGTAGATGGGGAACCAGATGTGGAGCCAAAGGAGGTTACTGGTTGCTTGTAAAAGGACTGCTCCATCTTGCAATAAAAGCGACAGAAACAATTAAGCAAGACAAGATAATTGTCAGAATGCACCACAATTCTACTCACAAGCAAAGGAATATGACATTACTAGGAACATGTTAGTGTACTACATACATGCAATAAAGTAACTAATGCTTTATGAGACTAAAGTTTCATAGTCAAGATTTTATATTGTTTACAATTAACCTTGGTTCCATGATAGGAAATGATTCAGAGAAGACAAAAAAATCCAAGTAAAAAGTTTCAGAGAAGATATGTTTTTCACTAATTCAACAAACGAATTAATGAGAGAACTGCAATTTTCATTTTTCATTCCAATACAAAGTTTAAAAAAGAAAAGGCCTGATTAGGTTCCAAAATTGATGATGTAAATGAAAAAGTGTAGGGCACCTTGCTTACCCTCCCCTTTTAACATTCCCGGATAAACTTGATTTGCCTCCTAAACATTAAATCTGGTCGTAAAGTCCTTGGACAAAGCGACTTCATACAAAATTCAAGGAAAAAAAGATGGGATCAGGATTTAGCTGGGAATTGAACCCGACGTGAATCGAACACGCAACCTTCTGATCTGGAGTCAGACGCGCTACCATTGCGCCACGGATCCTGCTGCTCCTAGAGGGGTTCATTAATATTAAATTAGTTATTTTAGTAGCATCTCTGAATCAAAAGGAAGAAGCTCCATGAGGTATTTTCGTTAATTTCTAGTAAAATTTTAAGATTGCATAAGTTTAATGTGCATTCTAAGTCTCCGCTAATTTATTGGTTTTTAACTTCACGCCCTATAGGCATAGTCTAGTGTATGTGTCATGGAAGGTGGTAGCGTACATAAGCAGATGCAGTCGAACATAGTTTTTAGAAAAAGGGTAATTGCCCCGGGACATTGTTTGCTGTTGTAGGACTTTATAAGGCATCTAGTATTTTGATTTCATTTTTGGTGGGTGGATCTGTTCCACCTGCTTTCTTGTTAGGTGCTTTAAGTTCGAAACTCTTGTATGCAAGTCAAACAGCAGACCATCTTTTTGATATATATGATATGCTACGTCCTTAATATTTATATAGAAACCTGTGGTGACTTGTGTTGACAGAGTATGTTCTTTAGACTAAAATCAAGTAATAGAAGACTTAAAAACAATCTTTCCCCCATTTAAACAACCCCACACATAATGAGCTCATTAAGGACGTTAAACTTTACTTAAATAGATGATGTCACAAAAAGCTGATACACCATTGCAGATGGAGAAAGCCTTAGGTTGAATTCCTTATGCGTGTGAGCTTATAGAGCTGTAGATGGGGAAGAAAGGATGATGTGGAGCCAAAGGATTTGATGGAAATGATTCCAGGACATTTGGTTCAACAAGTATGGCAGGGGATGTTTTTCACTAATTCAACAAGCAATTCCCATGGTGTTAATGAGAAAAACTGCAGTCTTCGTTTTTCATTTTAGTACCAAAAAGGTAAGGATCACTCAGAAATGAAAAATTGAACCCGACGTGAATCGAACACGCAACCTTCTGATCTGGAGTCAGACGCGCTACCATTGCGCCACGGATCCGGATGCTCCTCTTCTTAAAATAGAAATATTTGTCGTCATAGTAAAGCTCTCCTGTCCATGAAGTCTTTTCCTTAATTTGCAGTAAATTTCAAACATGGCATAAGTTTAATGTTCATTCTGTCACTGCTAATTTCTTGGTTTTTTAACTTGGCAGTAGAAAAGTCTTTGTTTGTAAGACTTGATAAGCATTTAGTATTTTGATTTCTGTAGGGTGGATCTGTTAAGTCTCATTTGTTTCACCAGCTTCCTTATTAGGTGCTTTATGGTAAGTTTTTCATTTTTTGACCAAACCTTGCGCTTAGCTTCAAAACTATACGACTTACTGCACTTGAAGCTACTCTTGTATGCAAGACAAACAGCAGTGTCTTTGTTCACAATCTGTTTCAGAATCGTACCTATGTCTTAGGCAAATTAATGATCTGAACAGTGTAGTATGCATGAATTTAGAGATCCTTTCAAACTAGATAGAAACCTATAGTAAACCTATAGTGACTTTTGTTTGCATTCAGATTAAAATCAACTCAAATATTTTCCTATTAAAAAACCCCACGCATAAGAGCTCATTAAGGACGTTCTCTGCTTGTAAAACATTATTTCCAGTGTACTAAATGGAGTGCTTATTGGGTTGATTAGTGCTACTGTTGCCCTGCTTTCACTTGTTTTTCATGCTGTGAGTACAACAAAAGCAACAACCAAGTAGCTAAATCTTTAAAATTAACCCCAAATCACATTTTATCATTGGGACTCTTAATATTCCCTTCAAACATGCCTAAAATTATGTTAACCGTCTTCCAATAACATGGGGCATCAATCAACTGGTTGCCACCATGTCAGCGTTGTGGCCAAGCAAGTGGTAGGCAGTTTTCCCCTATAAAAGCACAAGTTCAGGGTTAATTTGGGTTCATGTAACAGAGGTCACCGATAAACTAAACCAAAGCCACTAAAACAATAAGATCTATGTTCCGCCACGAAAAGGTGTAAAACATTAAATTTGTGAGTAAATGCTGCTGCTAAAGTTTGGGTCATAGCAGATGCACAATGGGCATCATATACCAACCAAAAGCACTCAGTGTAGGTATAAAATTACAAAACTCAAATCTCCAAATCAGCATAACTGTAGTAGGTCATATATACATAGCTAACCTCTAATGAGAATCAAGACATATTGTTTTCATAATTAGCAATGTAAGCTTGAACGCTTTTACGAAGTGGCAAACTACACTTTTTTAGGCAATTGTCGTGTCCAAGCAGAGATCAACCCCACCAAGGTACACTTCGTTGGTCTAGTTTCCATACGACAGATTAATCCCTGTGAAGTTCCTCTGCAGGTGGTGGAGCAAATCTCACATTTTCCGGCCGTGCTACCACTACATCCTCATCTGCAAACAGCGCTTTGATGAGAGATGGAGTCTTTAGGGGTCTGCGACCAGTCATTCGGGGATATACATCTTCCAGAAAATAGTATGCATGACCAGCAATCATTCCCTGGATCAACAAAAATATTTAGCTTAACAAAGAGATGGCATGCAAAAATTAAACATGGCCGCATTGAGAATCTGAAGTGTGGGACAAGAACTGGTGGCGGTGTATAGGACCATTGCATAATTATAAGGGAGTCCCTTGGTTATCACCCAGCGGATGAGACCAAGCAACTTACTCCCCCCAAATCCTAACACTTTCCTTTTCCACACTAGTCACAACAAGACCGATCCAGCAGTGACGATATATGGCTATTATGAAAAGCTTAATTATACTAGTATAGCTTGTGCCTTGTAGTCACTTCAGTGAACGTACAATGGATTTCAGATATATGCAGAGAATTCAAACAAACAATACTATCCCAACATTAAAGCAGGCTCTGGAAATAGGAACACACCAGCAGATCCACCCAAGCACTAGCACCAACAAGAACAGAGAATCCCAAAAGCACCTAAAAGACATACAAGGAAAGAAGCAATTATACTCGCCAACTAGATGAAGTATGATAAAAGACAAAAATGCAAAAAGAAGGCTGAACTTTCTCCAAATGGAAAATCCCACCAATAACCACATTTCTTTTTTTGAAAACCTTTAAGTACTTCGAAATAGAAGATGCATAATCAAGAGCAATAATAATCATAAAGAAAAGGATGGAATGAATAGAAGCACTCACCCAGGGCAAGTAAGCTGCTGTGAAGGTAAAAAGACCCAGAAAACTCATATGTATAAAAGGATTCTGTTTGCTCCATACATAAACCTACAAGTTGTAGTAAATAAGATGGCTTCCAAATGGCTATTATCAGAGATCATAAACTACAAAATAAAACAAATTTTGCACGTAAACAAAGGCAGATTGGCTAACCATCATGAATGTCAATGAATTGCTTAGAAATATGATTCTGGCAAATGATGCTGACAGATAAGGTATCATTCCTCCTATAAGCACAATGCCAGTTAAGACAGAAGCACCAAACAAAAGCATGTAAAAAAAATCTGCAGTCCTTCCCCTGAATGTGTTCTCTTCAAGAAGTTTGCAGTATCGAGCGAGAAAGAACATGTGAAACATGAAATCCAAATCTGGCATATAAACGGAAAGCATGTTAAAGGTGCTCGACAATTTGAGAGAACTAGCTTCAATCCTAATCATACAGATATGCCTGGATAAGCAATACCAGCTTTAAATATCTTTAATGCCATTGATGGTTTAAAATCGGAAGAAAGTATATAAAAGGAAGGCTGATTTGAAGTTACTTTTGTCTTTAAAGCATACTCCTTTTTACTTTTATCTACACTTGTTCCATTCAAGCTTTTAAAACAACAAGAAAATTTTACATATTTAAGCACAAACATCCACGACAAATTACATAACATCGTTCCATGGCAAAACAAATTACAAACCCGAGATTTCATGACATTCAGACATAAAAAGGACATGAAATTTACCCATCTTGCGGAAGTACAGGAAGTTAGTAATTAGGCGCCAGAATTGATAATGCTTAACCACAAGTTTAGGGTTCAAGTACAAATGATAAGGTGATATTATCTGCAAAAGAAAACAAAATCAGATTAGCACAACAATGCATACATGTTCTATATTCTTCTCAAAATCAAGACGGGAAAATCAATCATATATCGCCAACTTTGCATGCCCAAATTTCCAACTTTGAAACATGAATAGAAACCCATGGATCAAATCCAATGGGAATCACTAAATTCACGACATTGAGATAAACGCAGGTCAAATCAGTCTAAAATAATTATACCCATTCGCATAAAAACTTGAAAAAGCATGTCTAAATCATTGAAAATTGAAAGGGCACAATCGCAATCCCATTGCCCAGATTGAAAAAGAAAATCCAAAAAGAGAAAATAAAACCACATAATAAAAAAAACAAAAAAGAGGCATACTTCGAGAGAACAGCCAATAGTGATAGCTACAGCAGCTGTGAGATAAGAACGGGTGATGACGGGCATCTGCTTATACCATTCTTCAATAGCTTGAGCCATTGAGGGTTTTTTCTTCTTTTATTTTTTTTGAAATTTCTATAATAACAATAAAATTCAACCCAAGAAAGACTAATTGGATCAAATTGTTTATTTGATTTTTACTATGGTTTGGGGGGGTTTTGAAGATCGAAACAGAGATTTGGTTTTTGAAAGAAACAAAACGAAGAACCGAATGAAGTGATTAATGGCGTACAAAATATAATAGCCATAGTTATACCTTTTTTTAATGACAAATCCAAGGCGAATCAGGACGCGCGTGGTTGATACGAACCATTCAAATTGCTTTTGTTTAGGATTAATTACATTTAATTACATAATGAACCCTATGCTAAGCCTTACAATTTTTTTGAAATAAGTGTTATCAAATTAAAATTATATATCCTAAAATAATTAAATTAGACCTATTTTAAGAGTTTTTTTAAATTTTTATATACAAGAAAGTCAAGGTGAAAATTTATATTCTATTAAAATATCCAGGGATGGAATCAAAAATTATTTTGAGGGGAATGAAAATCAAATTATGAAATTTTAGGATATTAAAGTTAAATATTTTGTTCAAATAACTTAAATTGAACTTTTTTTAAAAAAATTTAAAAGGCCAAAAAATATAATTTTACTAGTTAAAAACTTAAATTAAATAATTAACTAATATCAAGGACTAAAACTACAATTATCTTAGTTTACCAAGTGGCAAGTCTCAAGTCAAGCACTTTAAACCATCTCAAGTCTCGAGTCAAGTGATTTATAACTATTATACATGATAATGATCACCTTACAAGTAGTATATAAGTAAGGATGAAAGAGAGAAAATTTTTAGTGAATCGAAATTAAATTGTAATTATTATAATTGTAAAAATATAAATTTATTATTTGAATAGTTTATATTTTTATAATTTTTAAAGGATTAAATTAAATATTTATATTTTTAGGGGGTCAATGTGTAATTTTATTTTTATTAATTTAAAACTTTTTTAAAAAAATAAAGAATCTAAATGGAAAATTTCCCAATTTAGGGGACTAAAGCGTTTACCAACCCTCCTGACTATGCCTCTGTATCTAAGTAACATTTGATTGCTCGATTTCATGTTGAGTGTTTTAAAAGTTGTATAAACAGTTTAAACATAATATTAAAATGACCCTTGATTGCTCGATTTCATGTCGAGTATTTTAAAAGTTATATAAACAATTTAAATATAGTATTAAAGTCAACCTTGACCGCTCAATTTCAAGCCAAATGTTCCAATAAGTTGGATAAACAATTTAAATCAATCATGATAGAAGAGCTCATGACAAGGTTAATTGTTTATGACATAAGGCCCCGCTTTGTCACTAGAAATATGCCTCTCACATGCTTCAAGAATTTATGTTAATTTTTTTTATGTAATATTTAAGATTATCTATAATCTCTCTCAACATTTAAATAAAAAAGAAATGTATTTTTATATATTTGAATTCACGTCCTTTTATATTGAGTCGATGTTAACTGAATTAAAATTCGATCAAAAAATTATATTAAAATTTTAAATATAATATTTAATTAATATATGTTAATATAATTAGGGTAAACTATAAAAATAGTCACTTTTGTTTGCCTCAAGTTACATTTTAGTCACTTATGTTTGAAATGTTACGTTTTAGTCACTTATGTATTTTGTTACGAAGTGATCACTGTGCCGTTAAGTTCTGTTACCTCCCTAACGGTAATCTTACGTGGCAGTCTAACTAGATTTTAAGTGCCAACTTGAATTTCCAAATGGAATGAGAATAAATCTTTAATTAAATAAATTTAATTAATTAAAATTTTTAAACCCTAAACCTTAACTGAAAAAACTCTAAACCCATTTCCACACACCTCTCTTCTTCTTCTTCATCTTCTTCCCTATTGATTACAACATCTTTAATTACAAATCTATCTCGAAACTTGAATCTTTGAAACCCATTAATTCAGAGATTCAATATTTTTGATTCCAATATTTTCTTCCCATTAAGTTTCTTTGGATTAATGGATTTTAAAGATTCAAGCTTTGAGACAGATTTGTAGCTAAAGATATTGGAATCAAAAGGGAAGAAGATGAAGATGACGAAGAGAGGTGTGTGGAAATAAGTTTAGAGTTTTTTCATTTAAAGTTTAAGGTTTAAAAATTTTAATTAATTAAATTTATTTAATTAAAGATTTATTCTCATTCCATTTAGAAATCCAAGTTGGCACTTAAAATCTAGTTTGATTGCCACGTAAGATTACCGTTAGGGAGATAACGGAACTTAACGGCAGAGTGATCACTTCGTAACAAAATACTAACATAAGTGACTAAAACATAACATTTCAAACAAAAGTGACTAAAATGTAACTTGAGGTAAACAAAAGTGACTATTTTTGTAGTTTACCCATATAATTATTAAGTATTAAGTAAATATGTTACATTATGAAAGATAATATAAACATACACAAATATAAAAAAATAATGAATTTAAGAAAATATTATTTTAAACATTAAAACAATACAAACACAACAAGAACATATAACTTTTTTAAAATTGAATAAATTTTATAAATTTTATCAAATTAAAATATAAATATTAAACTACATTAGAGGGACTAGTTGAACTCATCCAAAATTACTATAAGACTACATTTGATAAAAGACATTGGTTGCGTGGCAGATTCTTCATAACTTAAATTTTCTAATTGAAACGACTACAGCTTTTACTGTTAGGTATAAATAAAAAGTTAACAAACTAACATTTTTTTTAATTTTAATATTAATATTTTTTATCATATTTACTATTTTTTATACAATATTTAAAATTACTTATAGTCCCTCTCCAATCCTTAATTGAGAGAATAATGCATTTTAACGTATTCGAACCCAAATCTTTTTACACTAATAATAATATTGATTCAAATTGAATAAAAACTCAATCAATTAATATTAATATTTTTTAAACATACAATATGTTTATAAACTTTTTTTTATAAAGCTATATTAATATTTTAAATGTATAATTTTACTATATTGTTGGATAATATAGATATCACATATATAATAAAAATAATCATATGTTATTATTTAAGTTATTAAATAAAAGCATGGGCAAAATATATGATAAGCTGACTAGAAATTAAGATTATTATGCAAAAATTATATAGTAGGATTATAGTCTCTAAATTACATACATGTAACTTTTCTAACATCCCATCCACCTTCTTTAAAATACTCAGTGTGTTATTTAAAAAGATCAAAATTACAAGTTATAGTGTCACATCTAGTTTTATTCTTAATAATCTCACAGGTTGGTTTATTAAATTTTATATCAGAGTTTTACAATTCTAACATGTGGCATTTGAACTTCTCCATGTCAAATAATTGAGATTGAATTGATTTTTTTTTTTAAATTTTAAACAATTTCTTCTTAATATTTTATAAATTTAATATATGGATTTAGTGTTTCAATCGTTAAATCTTATTAGATTTATGTTGAAATTTTCGGGTTTTTATTTTCAATTTTCAATTGTCAATTTTCGATTGCTATGGTTGAATCGATTGATAGAAATTGATTTGTGTGATTTTCTTTTTCATATTCGCACAATTACCTTGTCATTCAAAATTGCTTTGCTTTGGAGCAATTCAAGTGTATCCATGGAATTATTGTGCGTTTGAAAACCATTAATGATTGAGGCTTAAATTCAATATATAGTTGGATGTATTTATTGATTTGGCAATTAAGGGTTTTTTCGTTGGTATAATTTGGTAAATTATAGTCTGATATCTATTATTGAGGAACAAGAACTAAAAGATTAGGAGGTGGATGGTTATTAAGAAAGATATGAAAAAAAGTTTATGATCGAGTGAGATGGGAGTTTATCGAGGCTTCTCTCCAAGTGACAAATATTCCTAGTTTCCTCAGTAAAATCATTATGTCAGCCATTACAAACTTTACTATGCAGATTTTATGGGATAGAGTTCCATCTCAAAAGTTTCGGCCTGGAAGGGGGGTTCAACAAGGTTATCCTTTGTTACCATATCTCTTTGTTTGGTGTATGAAATGACTCGGGTATATCATTCGATCCAACATTAATGCAGGTGTTTGGCATCTTATTCGTTTGTCAAGATTTGAACCTTTGCTTTCTCATTTGTTCTTCGTCGATGACTAGGTTATTTTTGGGCATGTTGATTCTCAACAGGCAAACTTGATTAGGACAATATTAGACAATTTCTGCACCTTTTTGGGACATCAAATTAATACTCATAAAACGAATGTTTTTTTTTCTAAAGGGGTTGACGGAGAGGTGGGAGTTAATTTGTGTAATGTACTTGGATCCCGTAAAGTCCAATGCCTCGACAAGCATCTAAGAGTTCCTTCATTTCACAAAAGGGTCACAAATAGTTCCTTGAGGTTTGTTGTTGACAAGGTTCGAAGCAAACTTCAGAGTTGGGATGCAAGGAAATTGTCCTTAGCAAGTAGAGTTACCCTTGCCCAATCAGTTCTTCTATCGATACCTAGTTTTTTTTTATGCACTCCTTACTTGTTCCACAAAAGCTTTGCAATGAAATCAAAAGGTTGGTGCGATTTGTCAACAAAAGGCTTGTGATGGTCTCGATTTTCATCCCTTGAGAGAACAAAATAATTTCCTTATGTTGAAATTGGGGTTCAACATTGTGGCAAATACTAGTTCTTTGTGGGTCCAAGTTCTCAGGTTTAAGTATGGGCTTAAGGAAGGTATCCCCGAAGGCATATCTAACAAAAAAAGATCTTTTTTTTGGAGATCGCTCTTTAGAATTTGGCCCTTGCTACGACATAATATCTCCTCGTCGGTGGGCGATGGAAACAATATTCGTTATTGGAAGGATAATTGGATCACGGATCTAGGTCCTCTAGTTAGTCTAATCCCTGCTCACCTTAATTTTGATATAGATTGTTGTCTTAGTGACGTGGTTACAGAAGAAGATGGGTGGAATCTGGATCTTCTTAGAGTTTGGCTTTCGGATGATATTATTAAACGTATTGTAAGTATTCTTCCTCCACATCAGTTAGGACAGACTGGCTTGGGCTAGGTCTTGATCTGGGTCGTTCTCTATTAAAAGTGCTTATACGATGCTTAGGGAGAGCTAGTGGAATCAAAAAGAGGAGTGTTGGAACTTGGCGTGGAAATATCCGAGTCCACAGAGGGTTCGAATGTTTATTTGGATTGTTCTTAAGTAGTGGTTACTCACACATGTGGAGCGGGTGAATAGATTTGATGCAATAACTCGCACCAATGTCTCTATGTAGGGTTGTTAGCATTACCAAAAGTCAAATGATGGTGAAAGATACATCTATATGAGCAATGGTCATTTAGTAGGAATTGAAGCAATTAGAAAGTTTAGATTTTTATTTAGAACTTGATTTTATTTTGATTTGAATGAGATTTTTATTGTATTGTCTTTTGGGCGGAATTTAATTTCTATTTTAATATTTGATAAATTTGGTTATTTTTGTTCATTTTAAAATATAAAATTTAGTTTTTTATGGGAAAGCAAGTGATGTGATTAAAAATAGGGGGAAATAAATTATTTGAAGGCATAAGGTGTATATTAATATCGAGTCTGGAAAACAACAAAAATTAGCTAGAATATCATGAGAGATTTTCATTTGTAATTTTAATAGAAGTGACTAAGATGAAAATTTTTAAAATTAAATGACTATATGTGTAATCCCTTAAAAATAATATAGTGATAAACTTGAACACGTGTCAAAATTACAAAAAGGGTACAAACATACCATTTTTGTTTGGGTTGGATTAACAGGTATCACACACAATTTACAATTTTAGGTATCAAACTACTCTAAAATATTCTTTAGTGAAAATAATAAGGAACTTAGGAGAAGCCCCGCACGTGTGAAAACTATTAACCGGCTTCCGCACGTGTCTCCGGACCCGGCTTCATCATAACGTTACCAGCGTTACTGGCCGGCTCCTGATATTCAAATTCAAAAAAAGGAACCTCCCTCTCCTTTTCCACTTCTCTGCCCTGCTCACCCACAAAATTAATCCTTTCTTTGCTGCAAAAGACCTCTTTCTCTCCCAATAAATTCGCTGAAAATTTGAATTCATTGATCAAATTTAAACAAAAAATGGAGGAAGAACCTCTTACTTCGTCTTCTTCTTTCCTTTTCAAAGACATTTCCAACTTCAAAACCCCCAGTCGCCCTTCCAAGCCTCCGATTTTCCACTCACCATGTCCTCAGTACTTCACTGCTTCCAAGCAAACCCCGGGGACTTCTTCGTCATTTCGTCACGGTTCTCGACCTTCCTTTGCTCCTTCCTCTTCCCGCTCCAGATCCAAAGCCGCCGCCGCCGCAGCCAAGCTCAAAGCCTTCGAGCTCCAGCAATCTCAGTCGGCTCGCAAGGAACAGCTCAAGAAAGAACAATCGCTCAAGTCATTTTCCAAATCTCTCACCGTTTGGTTGAATTTCCTCTTCCAGAATCCCAAGTCTTGTGGATGTAATCTCTCCATTAATGGCCGCGACGATAGCAATGTTGTTCGAGTGGATAGTACCTGGAGAAGCCCCAAAAGGATGAGGGAGTTGTGGTGGAGAGGGGATGAATCAGAGGAAAACATAGCGGCGGATATTTCCAGCTCCAAGTATTCGATTTTGAGGTCTTCCTTGAAGGAAGTTTGTAGTTTCGATGATTTGAAGCTGCGGTTGCGGGTTTATTTGAGTTTGGGAAATTGCAAGGAGATTCTCAATGCCATGACTCAAGTCGTTAAGGTTTCGCTTCTCTATTTTTGTTTCTTTTTTCTTTTCCTCTTCACTTTTCTATGTAGGAATGACTGTTAAACTAGTGATGATTTACTCATATTGTAAGTATATTTTTAATCAGTTAGTGGTGGCATTACAGTCTTATTGTCGTTCTTAATTAATTTTCAGAATATAGATGAAGGGAGGCTAAAAATGAAGGCACATTGCCCTATAGTTACTGATGTTGGAATGAAGGAAAATGCTACTAAAATTCTGATGTCTTACAACCCTATTTGGCTCCGAATCGGGTTGTATATTATTTTTGGCGGTGATTCCCTGTTATCATCTGATGGAGATAATAGTTCCATGCAAGATATTTCGTTTTTGAAGATGGTTATAGAAAAGCAGTTTTTCTCTCACCCTGGCCTCGCAAAGGCTTATGCTTATAACAAGAAGGTCGAAGGCTTATACAGGCCGGGATACTATGAGAATTTGGGGAATGTTATATTGAAGAGAATTTTGTTGCTTGTTCTTATCCTTGATCGAGCTAAATCTCAGACCACTCTGCCTCTTAAGTACGGAATTGATGGAGTGGATGGAGGTTCTCCTCTTCTGTTCACAGTTTCATCTGGTATAAAATCAAGTCGTCATGTCCTTAATGGTAATTCTATTGCTTCTTGCTTGAATGTTTTTGTTGCGTAATTTAAAGCTATATATGCTAACTTTGTCTTATTTATGATATGGAACTAGATTTTCTGTCATCCGATGTTATGCACGGAGAAGGTAATCTTCTCGCACATCTAGTGATTGTAGGTTACAAAGTTTCTCATCAGCAGGTATGCGGTTTACATTTAATCCATGCTTTCTTTTTGTGCTTGTGGATTCATATGCATACAACATTTGCATGTTTTGAACAATAATCATCTTCAACTTAATTTGGGGTCACTTTATGCTGATGATTATACATCATCAACACTATGTCATCCTTGAAGTACGGAATTATAAGTTCAGCTCCTTTTCTTTTTCTTTTTACTATCCAAATATACCTTGATGCAGTCTGCCCTTGTCGAGTTCGATTTCCAAGTATCAGATTTATTCTTGGATTTTCAAGATGGGGTGCGGCTCTGTAGAGTAATTCAACTTTTGCGACATGACCCCTCTATCCTCATGGTTAGTATTTCTCACATCCCCTAAAATTAACACATCAGGATCAATTAGTTATTTTAAGCAGCCCATGGAATGTAATTTTAACTTAGCAGCTTGTTGCATGCGCAGAAAATAGTAGTTCCTTCAGATACGCAGAAAAAGAATTTGGCCAATTGTGGTGTTGCCCTGGAATATTTGAAACAGGCTGGTGTCATGCTATGTGATGAAGACGGATTGAGGATTACAGGAGATGATGTTGCTAGTGGGGATAAGGAACTCACTCTATCCTTGCTGTGGAATATATTTGTTCACTTACAGGTTTGCTAATTCACCTGTCTGAAATTTTTAGATAAGTTTTTTTGCTAATTTAATACATTATCTCTCACTTCTGTTTTCATTGAACTTGCAGCTGCCTCTTCTGATTGATAAAACAACTATTGCTGATGAGATATCCAAAATAGGTGGCTTTAATATGGTACGCTTGAGACTTTCCTTGAGTTCTTATGAGAAAAGGGGGTGATAAGTGTGGGAAGTGGGGAACAGGGAAGCCTGGATAATTGATTTATTTTTTCAATTCATTACAGAAAAAAAAAAGTGCATGTAGGAAGTATAGCAAGTAGCTTTATGCTTAAGTACTAGAAATCCTAGATAAGTTCATTTTTTAACCTTTTTTTTTTCTTTTGTATATTAAGGTTTCCTATGTTCATATTTTCAGTTTCATTTTTCTATGGTTACTACAGGATAGCTTGAATGTAATCAATTCCACCCTTATGGGAATGCTTTTAAACTGGATCCAGGTATTCTGTTATTTCATAACCATATTTCTTCTTCTTCTGCACCTTTTAGATAACTTTTTGTCTGATATACTTGATAATTAAAATAGTTGTGCTTAGGGAATTTTCATTTTCTTCATGTTTACTCTTTTAAATTTGCATTTTTGTTCTTTTCATTGCAGTTAATAAGAATATAAATGAATGTTGTAGGCAATTTGTGGAAAGTATGATCTTAAGATTGCCAGCTTTTCTTCTCTGGATAATGGAAAAGCCATATGGTGTTTGCTTGATTATTACTTCCGCAGGGAACTGTCCTGTTCTTGTTCAAACAAGGTACTGCAGATTCTCTGTCCCAATGTTTTCATTCTTTCTACTGTGATATGTATTATTATCTTATTTTTATGTCTTATCAGGATTCTCATGAACCAAGAGGTGAAAAATCAATCATGTCTGCTACTGATTACACAGATGCAGTTCACAATTTTATATTATCACAGAAGCTGACAACATTATTGGGAAATTTTCCTGAGGTAATGTTTGGTTTAATGCTTTTTAATTGATTATGTACCGTTTACTTATACATTTCTTATTTACTTAAAAATCTTGATAAGTGTGGTAAAAGTGAGATTATTAGAGATGCTGCTAATGTTTTGAAAGCTAAATTTTTCCCTTTTGAGGTAAAACAGTGTTAAGTGATAAATTGTGGTTTATATGGTGATTGTGCATGTCGCATTTACTTGTTTATTTGTCAAAAATACAATATTATTGTACATCTTACTGTCTGCATGTGGTGTTGTATAGGTTCTGCAAATAAGCGACTTACTTGAGCATAATGGTGCAGTCAGTGATCAGAGTGTAGTAATTTTGCTCGTTTTCCTGTTGTCCCAGCTTTTTGTCAAGAAAAATGTGGTAACGCCTGATCCCAGAAGTCTTTTATGAACAATTTGATTTTGTCATAGCTAAGAAAACACTTCAAGAGCTCTTCTATTTTTTGCCAGGATCAGTTGAATTTCCATAAACTACTGGGTTGTGGTTGCCAAAACCTAGAGAGGAGGCATTCATTAACTCGAAGACAGTCAGCAAGTTCAGATGCCGTTGTGCACAATAAGGAAAGAGACATAGATATCACTAAAGGTTATTCTAATGATGGTTCTTGTCAATCCAGAGTATTTGTTTGATCCTTTAGGGTTGCTTTTCGTGGCTTTTAATGTTAGTGATGAACAAAGAATTTTAAATATTTTATATTCAGTCTGTGTGTGGTGTGCATTTTCATGAGTAGATATATATATATATTTGTGTGCTTATGTACTTTTTTGATGTGATTAGTTTAAGGAAATTATTATGAGAAGTTTTCACATTTTCCAGTAAACTAAATGGTTTTTTTTGTATTAACGGTAAACTAAATGTTCAAGCCTTCGGAATCGGGCACTAAATCTAGTCTTTATTCCCTCTTGCATTTCATTTATGCAGATGCTGCTAAAAAGTTTAAGGCCATTCAGGCTTGGTGGCGAAATATGACAGAACAAAACTACAAGAGTTCTGTAAGATCCGCCACTTCTATTTCGAATTGTTCCACAGCTCAGAAGACAAGCTTTGACATTTTAAGAGGTTACTTTGTGCTCCTTCTCTAGTTAATTTTGGTAATAGTTTTCTTTTTCCATTATCTTGCTTTGGGTTGATGTATTGTCAACACTAACTAGGAGCTCAATACGGTTAGCTATGACATTTTCTCAGTATTATTTAGCTGTTTTTTCTTCTTAAGCAATTTGATTTTGATTTTCATTGATTGTTGCTGCATTCTTGTTATTGCAAGTTATCATGGGAAATCTGTTCACAGCGAGTTCAAAACTCTGGCTATGGAAACTATACTTGAAAATTTATGCATTTCTCTAAGGTTGTCTTGATTTTATATCTTACTCAAATTTAACTTAATATGGTATCTTTGACTTCTATGACCTTTCATTGCTTTCACCATAAATGGCATCTTTGTGGAAAGTAATATTCTTCATTTAACCTTGCAACTCCTGCATGATGCTTCAGAAAATGCTGCAACAATCATACAGTCTCACTATAGACGACTGAAAGAGCGTCGCAATTTTCTGAAGATGATGAAAGCAGTCTGTTTAGTCCAAACTGTTGTACGAACATGGTTGACTGTAAAGAAAAATAAAAAGATCAACAAATTCAGTTCTGCCAGTGGTCAGGAATTTCCATCTGGTATTTGCTCTTGTAAGCATTTTTGTTAATTACATTTTTCATTTCCAAGTTTCTCACTTCAATTTTTGACCCTCGCTTTGCCAGAAGAACTTAAGAGAGTTGCAACGCTTATTGTTGAGAGACACAATTTTGTTAATTTAAGAAGATCAGTGTTGCTCATACAGCAAGCTGCAAAGATTTATATAGCTCAAAGACGTGATGCATCCTGTCCTGACCCTGTCAAGGCTGCCATTGTAATTCAAAAATATGTTCGTGGTTGGATGGTGAGGTCATACCACATTGTTGGTCATGCTTGCACTGAGAATGCATCTCTTAAGTGCCAAGTCAAGGGTCTAAATAATAGTGAAATAGAAGCGGCAACCAGGATTCAGATTGCATGGAAGAATTTTCTTCACAGATCTCTACACAAACGAACTTATGCTGCAACTAAAATTCAGAGCTATTATCGCAGTTGGATGTTGAGGATGAGGTTTATGAAGCTGAAGCAAGCAATAACAAAAATTCAAAGTAATTTCCGACGGTTAAAATGTTGGAGGGCCTTTCAGATTGCTTGGAAGGAATTTATCTGTAGAACTCTTCAGAATCAGACCTTAGCTGCAACCAGAATTCAGAGTCATTTCCGTGGTTGGCAGTTAAGAAGGAATTTTATGAAGAAGAAACAAGCAATAATTAAAATTCAGTCTCATTTCCGTGGTTGGCAGTTAAGAAGGAATTGTATGAAGGAAAAGCAAGCAATAATTAAAATTCAGAGTAATTTCCGACTGCAAAAATGCTTGAGAGCTTTTCAACAATATAAAAATGCCAACAGATCAGCAATCATCATTCAATCTTTTGTGCGTGGATGGATGGCAAGGAGAGAAGCTCGGAGATATAGGTATCTTATTGTCATGATCCAAGTAAGTTGTCTCTTCCATGTTTATGTTATGAAGTTTCCTCGTATTTCCTAAGCTGCCTTCATCCTATGGTCAAACTGATATATCTCTATAAGAATAAGATGTTTCTACTTGTTACAATCAATTGCACTAAATATTTAGTTTGGTTTGTATTTGGAACTATGGCACATTTAGTTTAAATTGCTGGCTTGATCAATACTCATCCTTTTGCTAAAGTTCACTTGCATGTCTTACCCAATTTTAAGTAAATTTATTCTACTTTATTTTTCCTTGTGAATTTGGTAGTCTCATTGGAAAGGTTATGCTGCTCGGAAGGAATCGAGAGGGCAGCTAAAGGATTTACGCTTGAGAATGCTGGAGTCTGCTAAGAACGTTGATGATAGCAAACGTATTATTAACAGGCTTTTATCCGCACTTTCAGTACTACTAAGCATGAAAAGCATCAGTGGCATTCTTCACCATTGTGAGACCTTGGGTATGTTTTTCCATATATATCATTTGGGGGATTATATTTACATACTCTTGTCTGAGAATGTATGACACAGATGTCGAACATAGGTAATTCAAGAAAATAAAGAGTCGGATCAACATAGATGAAAATATAATCATCATGGTTTGACATGGCCTATGGGGTTAAATACACAAATAGTATGATCTTATATAAAGGACCCCTATTAATGAGCAGAGGCTAGTTTGATAAAGCTAAAATGAGATTTGAATCTACACGCTTATGACTATACTCAATTTGCAGATATGGCAACAGCCCATTCTCAGAAATGCTGTGAAGAACTTGTGGCCGCAGGTGCAATCGGCATTCTACTGAAACAGATTCGGTCAGCCAGTCGAAGCATCCCTGATCAGCAGGTTCTAAAGCATGCACTCTCAACCCTCAGAAACTTAGCCCGTTATCCCCATTTGGCCGAAGTGTTAATCGAAACACCTCCATCAGTAGAGATAATTTTATGGGAGATGCTCAGGTTTTCCTATTTTCCCCCTTAATCAGAAAATGGTATATCTTATGCTGTTTTGTTCCTGATTTGGTTATAATATACAAATTTCCAGGAACAAGGAAGAAGGTTACTTTATTGCTTCCGAGATCTTGAAAAAGATATGTTCAAATCCGAAAGGTGTGAAAGCTGTACACAAGTTTCCTGCTCTTTTGAAGAGACTACACACTCTTGTTGAAGAACTTACAAGGAAATTAAACACTGAAAAAAGGTCAGACTTTTTTGCCATAAAAGCTTATTTCCCTTTAGAAATATTTCTCTTGTTGGAAGAAAAATGACCTACAACAGACGTTTCCTTATCCTACAGGAATCCTCGTACTGTTGTCCTAAAAGAGAACACAGATAGAAGATTGAAGGAGGCAGTCCAACTTCTTAGACTGATAACAAATGGTTATCGAATCCAGTAATTATCGTATCTGTTAGCAAATGTTGATATGTGACGGATTCAGTGCATCCTCAATGCAAAGGTTGTGTTTGTTTTTGTATGTGTGACTGATTCAAAAATTCTATTATTTGCAAATGAATATGATTTGAATTGTTAGATGCACACTGACACTGCTATTGGAACAGCTAACATGGTTTTTTTACAAACGTAAAAGAGTAATTTGATTGAATTCTAGTGCAGAGAATCAAAAGCCCAGATGGACCATTTTGTACAAACTTTTGAGTCTATAAATAAACCTTTGCAAACCTAGGATTAAACAAATATAAGACCATAAAATTTAAAAATGAAAGGAGGGGTTGTTCATGGAAATGAATTCAATCTGGTTTCTTCAAGTTGAGACAATTATCTGCTGCTTGACTGAATAACTCCTGAACTTGTTTCAGTTCCTTCTCTGGTACCAAAAACAAGGAAATAACATATGGATAGTTAGATTCTGCTATTAGTCCCTGTACTTTGATTTCATCATTTTCAGTTCCTATACCAAATAGTAGCTATTAAATTCATTAAATTATGCTATTTTAAAATTTTGAAGCGGCAAACAGATTATCGCATGTGTATTGTTATGTCAACTTGTTATTTTCACATATTATTCACACAAAAAAAAAACAATTAATAGATTTAATGAGTGTAGTTTGCATTAAGACTGAAATTTTGAAACTTGAAAAATGTAATGACTAAAAATGGTTCAGTTGGATAACATGAACTAAATCTACAACTTTTAAGCATAATACTGGGCTAAAAGTAGAATTTAACCAAACAAATTTAACTGTGATCAAAACTACAATTTCAAAATTTGAAAACTACAAGTACTAAATCCATAACTTAAGCAAAGTGCAAAGTCTAATAGCTGAATTTGACCAAACAACACATATAGCTAGTAGATCAAAATGAAGTGAAAGTTTAAAAGAATGAGATGAAGCAAACATCCTATGTCTTGCATACAACACAAATGCCAGAATCTAAGCAAACTTAAGGGCGGGTTTGGATGTGCGGTGTGTAAAATCAGCGGTGGCAGTGAGATTAGACAGTATAACGTGATAAAAAAAATATGCTAAACGCACCGCACTGCACCACCCATCCAAACCCAAACTTAGCCACTGTCTCTAGTTCAATCTGGCTCAAACATATCTTGAAAATGAGCAGAGCCTAACTCAGATGCTTATGTTGCTACAACACGACTACTCATTTATCTTAAAAGCAACTACGCCCTATGGATTCGGGGAATATAACTTTTCAAGGACTTGGAAAAGCAAATCTATAATTAATACACATTCACACCCAAGCCATGTCTACATAAAAAAGAATGTAAAAAGGATGGGGGAAAGGTACCAGCAGCCTCCAGTTGTTTCTGAAGTTCTTGGCCTACAGCATCATTTTCAGCCTAGACAACAGGGGTAAAATGAAAATTAAAACAGACGATTTAATTTAAAACGAACAACATTAATGAACAAACTATATTACTTGGAGTTCAGCAATCCTTCTAAGTTGAGCTTCTTCACCGCCCTCTGAAGGTGGAAGTGCAGCAACCAATGCATCGAACTGTGGAAATACCCGGAGCAATAATCACTAACATCATCCCCACATGGGATCTAACTGTAATTAGAGTACTGATTGATTCCCCGAAATTCTGACCTGTTTAGCAGCCTTAACAAGTGCAGCACTCATGAGCTTAGGTTGGTCGGCGAAATTGGCAGAGTCCTCGGTGGGATTGGGAGGGGGTTCTGGGTAATTAGGGGAGAGCCTAACGGGTGGAGCATCTCGTTGCAGTGTCCCAAATGTGTTGAAAGTTAGGGCTGCTATTGAATTTACTTGTTCTTGTAATTGGGAGATGATATCCATCTTCTTAAAAACCGCGAGAAAAACTCAAATCTTACGAATCTTAACTTTCAGAAAATTCGGTATTGGAGCTTCGTAAACTGCTTAAATCTGAGAACCCAAAGACGGGATGCAGGGAAAGCATTAACTTTGAAGGGAACTCAACTTTTGAGTAGGGAGCCAGCCTCAAAGGGGAAAAATCACATGGGCTTAACTAGGTTAAAAATAGGGAGTCATTTGGCCCATGAAATCATGTATAGTTTCAAACCCTAAACCCCATGGATTTGGAATTATTTGATCAGAAGAAAAAGGCCACACTAGGCCCATTTGTTTATTCATTGCACCATGTTGAATCAATTTTCCTTCTAATAACTGGGTTTTGATTGCTGATTTTTTGCCATACAATAGAAGCATATGGGAATGGAACTAGAAACCAAGTCATAAGACTGCAAAGAGTTTCCATCACAATCATAAATAATCCAAATTAGAGACAAATAGTACCTAAATTAAGCATTTGCCTTAAAAACTCTCAACTATTCTCGGTCACGACATTCACTGCCCATCTTTCAAGCCTTGCCTTGCAAGCCTCATTCTATTTTTGTAACTCGAAAAACCTAAGAATGTGGTGGTGGAGTGGCATCTCTGGCATTGGTTTCCACACAGTAAGTGTTGGCAGTAGTAACTAGGGAACTGTTAACTTCAGGGACAACCATTGTTGGAAGAACAGATTCTTCAGCACCAGACCTGGGTTCAAATGAAATAGTATCTGCCCCAAATATCATTACTGGTAGGCTGGTCATGGATGCAGAGCATGGAGCTGTTGCACTAGTTGTAACATCATCACTTGCAAATAATCCGTCCATATACTTCTGACCAAGCTCTGACTGGGTGTCTTGCCTTGATGAAGCCTGTTTACTGAACATGTTGATTCCGGCGTCACAAGCCATGACCTGAGGTTCAGGTTCAGCAATTTGGGGAGTTTGGTTGTTACCAATGTCAAGGCTTATCGTGTCATGATCATGAATCAATGCCCGTGGCTTAAGCTCAGAACTCAGGATGTTGTATTGAATCTGAGGCTTCAGATTTATCGTCTCAGTAGCTTGCAAAGTGGCAGCAAATTCTGCAGATAGCTCAGAAGCTTTAGCTGCCTCTACATTAATACTTGGCCCTTTCATCTGTTTGAAGGCTTCAAATCCCTCAAGTGACTGATGCTGTCCAACAGCTTTCTCATTATGTAATCCAGAATCCGAGCTTTGTTCTTGCATGACCTTTTGTCGTAAGGGAAGACCAGATTCATTTATTGGCAAGTTACTAGCTGGAGGAATTAGAATAGAAGCAGATTGGCTCTCACCAGCAACCGAGGCACCAGGCTCAAGCCCCATGTGTAGACCTCGGTCAGGATGGTTAGATGCGTCATTTTTTTGCTCAACCGGCTTCTCACTTTTCCCTGATGGACTCAAAACATGGAGATGATCATGGAGGTTTACAAATGGGATAGGAATATCTTTTCTTTTGTGCATCTTAGCATGAGGAGCCACATCGTTTGCATTGGTAATGGGAGCGAATAGTCCCGGTAGAAAAACAAGACCTCTAAGATGCGTGTTGGTATCACCTACCTTAACATGAAGAACATACCCAGCATCAAATGAACCTTCAATGACACCAGAAACCATCTGACCTAACATGTCAGAAGAGGCAGGGTCACTTATCCACACACTCTGCTTGTTTCTCCTCAGATTGTCAGATTCAGGTGTTGCAGGTGTGTAGTCCCTACGTTTCCGCTTCATAGGGGGGTCTGCTGAGGAAGTTAAGCTTACCCCTTGATTCTGGCTGCTCATCCTGCAAAGATGGATGCACAATTTATACTATCTTATCATAATTACTTTTGCAATAAGCTTTTTGAGTTTACCAGCAATCACAAAAGAATAGCAATGACCAAATAAGAACAGAGTGCATTAGAAAAATCATACAAATCTGTAGTTGATCAAGATACTACTTCTTTTGCCATACTAATCAACCATATTTCAGAAGAATCAAGTATACCAAACTATAACAAAAGACCCTCTTGATCATTATTAACATAAGACGACCACCTATTGGTGCAATAGGTAAGTGTCCTTCTTGGAGTAGAGTCAGTTTCTGGTCTAAAACTTCGATATTGATAAGTGCTCAATGCCATATAGTTAGACCCAAGAACAAACCCGATGGATATAGATTCGATAATGACATGTCTTGTCATATTCAATCTTACACCGATGATTCCGAAAAATTTGTACAGCTAAGCAGGCAATATACATTCATGATAGGTGTTGCTAATGCTACAAACAGTTGGAACAAAAGCTCACAAAATAAGAGCTATGGATATCAGGATCTTGTAAGACCTTGCCATCTCTAAGGGTGTGCTTGGTTGGGTGAAAAAGTGGAAAGAAAATAATTTTGGAGTGTGCTTGGTCGGGAAGAAAAGTGAGAGGAAGGAAAATAAGAGAGATGATGATTTTCCATCCTAATGCATAAAAACCTTCAAATTGGAAGAGGAGAGGAGAGAAAATGCGAGAGTTGTATATTAGATCAAAATTATATATTTTTCAAATGTTTTATTTGCTTTCCTTTCATTTTTCAACTCTACCAAGCAATGGATCCATTTTTCCATCTTTCCTACCAAGCACACCTATGGAAAAAAAAATTATGCTTTCCATCCCTCTAGTTTTCTACCTCTTTAATTTTTCATCCTTCCAATTTTCTTTCCACTCTACCAAACAAAGCCTAAAAGAACAGTCATTTTTTTGAACAATTTTTGGGATAAGAAAAAAATACAGAAATGATTTGTCAAGGATGTGTGGATGTGTAGGCAGATACAAGAAATTCTGACAAAGAGCCAAAGTTAAGTCCATAGGTTCTGCTTGATTGTCTAAATTGTGCATGCAACAATATAGCTGCCATTGAAAATGCTAAGCAAATCCCCATTTTAAACTTTAAACCACGATTTCTTATCCCAAGTTCTCACATTATCAAAGGATATTGAGACTTGTGAGAACAAGAAGGTTGTCATATATTTAAGGGGAAAAAAAAAAAAACCAAGGATGAAACATAATGTTTTAATATCTGTGCATAACAGACATAAAACCCGAAACTCAAATCCGAAAAAACATTCGAAGGGGGCAACCTTCCCATTTGCAACAAAACAACATTGTTTTGGATCAAAGTACACCTCAAACATGAAGAAAATTTGGGCCCTTAATCATAACCTTAAAAATTGAAAATACAGATTTTTTTGACACATTTCAAGTATCTCAGATTTTTTCAATGGGGTACAAATCAAAGAAGGTATCATCTTTTTTTTTTAAACAATCTAAAGAGGGTAATGAATCTGAGGCTTTTTCAGCTAAGTTATGAACTAACCCACAATAATCCCAAATACAATCATCTAAAAGAAAAACAAATTACTATTGAATTGTTAACGCCATTTTTCCACAAAAGCTACTGTATTTAAATTGAAAGAAAGAAAGAAAAGAAAGGACGCTGTACCTTTGTTCAGTAGGAGATTCCAAAATCCAAATCACCTGAGTGAAAAAAATGGGGGGTGAGACCAATATAATAATAATCAGTAAAGTAAGCAAAACAAAAAAATTTCTCATTTATTAATTGTTCTGTACTTTTTTACTTTTCGAGATTTCCATTGGAGTAGTTGTTTGGTTCACTGGGCCTGAATCACGAGTGAAAGAGGTCAAATGGGCCCATTTGACAACTCAAAAATTAAAAAAATAATTCACGCCTGATGGGACTCGAACCCACAATCGTCTGATTAGAAGTCAGACGCCTTATCCATTAGGCCACAGGCGCTTTTGCTTCATTCTCCAAATATATACTTATTGACCCTAGTGTGTTTAATAAGCTATACCCGCCAACCAATTTCCAAGATATTTTGTTGTTATTTATGACTCTGCTGCACCAACAAAGAAACAAACTTTGAAAAGCTTCTAGTGTTTCAATTGGGTATCCCTTTGAATGAACGTAGCTAGATTGTGGGTAATTTAGCGATTGATATGGCTGTTGATGGTGTTTCAATTACTACTGCACACAGGAAGACTTAGAGAGCAACACAACATGTTTCATTTATTTTGACCATTCATGCTTAATTACCAAGATTATGTTTGGCTCCAACCAAAGACTTAACTTCACTACTGATTAAGATGCTTACTGTCTGGCGGTGGAAATTTGGTCTCTTTTATAATACTAAAACCCTTTTGACTTCTCTACCTCTTTCTCACCATGTCTTTTGTTCCCATCCAATGAACTAATTGCTGTCTGTCGGCTTTGTTGTTACACTCAAATGTTACTTCCATCCTCTTTCTCTCAAAAGTCAAAACCCCACACACAAACAGCTGGAATATCATATGCAGTGACATTAATATCCAGCATTTGATAGACTTGCTATATATTATGATATAATAATATATAATTTCCTAGAGAATCAAACTAAATTGCTTCATTTCACACTGACAAAAGAGGTCAGCTAATTAAAAATTTTCTGCAAGACTGAAACCAGTGCACATGTTAATAGCTTCATCATCACATGCACTTGACATCTTCAATGGCTTCTATAAGTATTTGGTTCACTCCTAAGTCACACAGCACCTGGCATATACAACAATGGGTGGTATGAGGAGATCAAATGGTTACTCAAAGGTGGATAAGGAAGACCCCGAAGACATTATCCATCGACGAGCTCAGTTCTTGATCTACAAGGTGATGGAACAAGCTGATTGTAGAAGAAAACCATCGTTCCAAGGAATGAGATTGTGTAGGCAAAAGGTGAAGATTGGTGCAAGGTTGAAGAAGCTAAGGAAGTGTGGTGGAGTTTATAAGCAGGTGGTTGATGGATTGAAAACTTGGAGACGCTTGCTTAACAAGAAGAAGAAGAAGCGTCGTGGTGGTGGAGGAGCCATAAATGCCACCCTTCCTCTTCCTTTGTTCACTTGATATATATACATGCATATGTTGTGGTTTTCTTGATTTTGCAGTGAGAAATTAAAGAGTATAAATTTGAATGTTAAATTATACTCTAATTTTACTTTTAGTCTTTTACTTCTTTTTTTTAATTTAAAAATTTAAAATTTAGGTCCAATTATTATCATGATTAAATTTTTTCTATTAAATTCATTGATGTAACTTCTTGAAATTAAAAAAACCACATGTTAATCGTGTAACAATAAAAATAACATTGAAAATATTTATGTGGATTTTTTCTTAAAAACATTCATTCGAATTCATTATGATAAAAAAAAAATTTTATTGGAATATTATTCCTAAGAAAAATTGATATAAGCATTTTGATTTAAATAGTTAACAATATTAAATATTTAGACTAATTAATGATATTATAAAAATAGAAAACTAAAATTGAAGTTTGATAATTGTCTTATAATGTAAAAAATAATAATAATAATAAGGTAAAGCTAGAAGTAATAGAAAGTTATGTAAGACTCTCTTCAAATTATATAAGATCACATAATATTTTAATAAAAAAATTAATGATATTAATCACTTGTATTAATTAATAACATTATAAAATATAGAGATCAAATTACATTAAAAATTAAAGTATAGCAGTTAAATCTCGATACCAAATTACATTAGAAAAAAAGGAGCATGGTTTGCTAAAATAACAAAAAGAAAGAAAGAAAGGAAGCATATGGTTTGGCTTCTATGTATAAGTTGGACGAAAGTTGACCTTTTTTTTATATATAATAGTATGGTTTTTGATCCATGTCAACGCCGGGTTAATTATTTTAGATTAAATAGTTAAAATTTAATGATTATAATATGATCGAAGTTTTTGTTTTCTCTATATATTTAGAATTTAATTTCTATTTTTTTATATTTAAAATTTTAATTTTTTTTATTTTTCGAATTTAAAAATTCAGGTCCAATTATTAATTTGTTGGTGTGAAATTCTAAATTTTTTTAAATAAAATATTCACTTGATAATCATTCACAAAAAATGGCATTATAATGGACTTTAATTTAAAACAAAAAAAAATGTTAACAATGTTACCAATTCTTTACATTTACGTTAACATTTTAATTAGAATAAAATATTTAGACTAACTAATGACATTATAGATATTGAAGTACTAAATTATATAAAAAAATTCAAGTACAAAGATCAAATCTCAAATTTTAGCATAGTATAAAAAACAAAATTGAAATTTATATAATTAAAAAATAGAGGGACTAAAATTGAAAACTAACCATTATTGTTAAGGATGAAGAAGAAAAAAAGGCAGGTGTGAAAGAAGGAAGGGCTTAGGAATTGGGTTATTTTATCTTCATAACAAACTTCTTTGTCAAGCTTCATATCACATGTTGAATGTGAATTGGGTTATTCTTATCTTCATAACAAATTCTTTTTTAAAATATTCATCAATATTGAACCTCGTGTATTAGTCTGATAATTAAGGTGTTCACTGTTCTAAATCTGATCTGAATTCAAGTCAAGCTAGTCGCATTATTATTGTTAGGGTTTTGACCTCCTCTTATAATTCATCAAAAAAAAAATTCATACTTCTTTTAAGTAAGGTAGATAGAAAAAAACAACATTAAAAAAACTGCCCGATCCTACTTGATTTCGGATTTAATTGGAGTTCAATGTGATTATTGAATACCGAAAAATTCCAAAAAAAAAAAAGTCATATCTATTACTAAAGGTATAATTGAACACATGCATGTTGAAATGAAGGGGTTACCTCCACAACCGCAGACAAGTGTACTGCGCGTTCAATGTGAAAAATTGAGGCATGTCCCAACAGCATTTATACGTCTCTGCAACCCAAGGACACAACTTAAAGAGTAAGACTAGCCTCAAATGCTATCTGAAGGCGACCCTCAGTTGTTGAACTGTTGCTCTCCTTTTCATGCATGTAGTAATTTATAGACAATGAGCTCATGCCCACGTCTTATGATCTAAGCACCAACAATCTAACTCAACAAAGGCAAATTGGATTTTATTGGCTGCTTACAAAACTTCCAACAGGCTTAAGCCAAAGTCTTGCAACAGGAATAAAAATTCTTAAAAATAGATATCCAATCAAAATTTACATGGTATAATCAAAAACTTATGTAGATACAACATAACTTTTTCTCTTGCACCCAAGTAGCCTATTTTACAAAAATATTATTACAGAAAACATGCAAGAATCGTTATATGATCAGATACATGGACTTGAGTCTGCATCTGGCTGAACATTCCATTAACAGGTGGTCATGCCTGAATCAGTGTTAAACTTGAGAGGATTTCATCCATTTGTCCTTAAGAATACTGATCTTATATATCATACAGTTCTGGAGAAAAGACTGAATCAACCTCGAACTAGAGTATCATCATGGTCAATGTAGAAGCGATGAGAAGATAAACTGCAGCATATTCATTGTAAAATCCTGCAAGAGAGAATGAATACTCAGAGAGTGAAAGAGGCATAGATTGTGTGTCAACCTTATGTTCAACAACAAAACTCAGCTACTTGACATAAATTGAACGATTAGAGTCCACATGGCAAGACATATGTAAATTCCTCTCAACTCAAAGAGATCACAATTATTCGAGGAAAATGATCTATTTCTTACTGCTTTGAGCATTTGTTGCCGCAGGTAGTGCAGGGATTCTTACAGCTGCATGCCAAAAACCCAGGTGAAATAAATGAAAGATGACAAGAGAGCATCATGGTAAAATGAAATCGTTTTCTAATATAGATTATATTTTAGCAGCTACCAGTACACTTAGAGAGTACATACTTTTATTGCATGATGAAGCTGGTAGAAGTGATGGATCGGGCCATGGAGCTGGAATATTATCATTTAGATCGCAAATGAAACTGATTCCAGAAAACTTATCGAATGTCGCATCAGAGGGCAAGCTTGGCAGGAGACATCCAGATACTAAAAGCAGCCAGAAAAGAAATACATATTATGCACTTTATTATAAATAATCAAGCACGTCTTAGATAATCTAGGCCATATGAGAAATACTATTGCTTTGAGAAAATACAAGTCACAGGATTTTGCACTTCTTTAAGGTGCAGAAAATAGGAAGAAATCCTGAGTGTTGTAAGCATCTTACCCTGACTTCCAACTGATGCGTACAAGTTTGCAATCAGTATCGAAATCGATCATGATGACAAAAAGAAATAAGTGTTAGTAATAGTACCAGTTCAAAATTGTCACTAAAGATCATTATTAGAGGTGCATATAAAAAAAACTAACCTTGAAGAGAGAAATCCTTGAGGCTTATGTGACATAGGCTATAGACATTTTTGGTGATATTGTATGTCTGTAGCTTCAACCCCAGTGAGGTAGCACAATCCAAAGCTTGTAAGTTGGTGATGAGGGTCTGCTTTTGCAAATGAGAGACATAGCTATCCATAGCATCACAACAAGCAGTCTGGTTACTTATTGCATTTCCACAGCTATTTGCCACATGCCTCATATTGGGGAAAACAAGAGGGCAAACTGAAGCAGAAAACAACATAAGAAAAATATAAAGAAAAAGAAGTAACGAAAATTTGTATGCTACTCGATATCAAAAGGGATGTTCTTACATGCGTAGGTGAATCCTATCTATGTATAAGAAATTCCAAACTCACCTTTGTTAACATTGCAATTGGTTAGTCCTCTAAGAACTTCCTTTGCATGGTAAGGGTCAAGTTTACTTGCCAACCACCGAAGGACAACAGTTTTACAATCATTTACCCTTGTCGAGTGCTCCGGTAAAACATGGGTTCCATCCATGCTCAAAGGGTCAGAAGCTTTCAATGCAATCCTTGTTGCAGCATCTGATATGGCACCTTGACAAACTTGGTCACAACATTCTTTCACAGGATCGATCTTTTCACATGAAGCAAGAAGCTCAGAAGAATTTACAGTGTTCTCAAATTCATCAACATCTTTTACTGGGCACGATGCTTCAGTAAGGTTTGATGGATGAATCAAGCACACCTGCTTGAGATCATCACTAGCACCCTGGCCTTCCAAGACTTGCTCAATATCTGAAAGGCAAGGTTTGGCAAGGGTTCTGTTTAAAGCAAGCACACCGGTCTCTTTACTTAATTGACCAACAAGAACCACGAGAGTTGCATGCAACTGAGGACAACATATTACATTAGCCAACAGTGGAGCAAATGCAGCCCAACAATCAGTTGAGGTCAAGGTCATTAAGCTTTGAGAAGCAGTGAAGTTTAACGTACAAAGTCCTACAAAAGGCCAAGTACAATAAGTAATTATACAATTAAATCTCAATTGTTTTGACATTCCAATGTTACGAACCAAGTAACAAATACCTGATAATTTCGGAATAGTACTATTTGTAAATGGTGACAACGGTGAAGGTGCAAGAAGAGGAAGAAATGGCTGAGGAGCTGCACTCGGAGTAATTTCAGGTAAGAAAGCATCTGCTCCTCTTTGTGTTACGATATAACTTTTAAGTTGATCCACCGGGCTGGATAAACATTCATGGAAGCCTGAAAGGAGAGAAAGGATGAAATTATCATAAACTTTACCAAGATAACAAGATGAATAAAATGTGAAGTTTCTGGTTTCAACAAGTACAAATAATATTAGAGCAGACAAATGTCATTGACAAGACATGTCTCATGTCTGTTCCTCATATATCAAGCTATAACAAGTCCCACTTTTCCCCAGCTATTTATTTTTCTCTTCCTAACATCAACAACAGCAATTTACAATTGTCAAGAGATCTCAAACACCTCCATGGTGTACTGTGGAGTTGTTTCAAATAGTTTTAATCACCACCATACATTTCTAAGCACTGGTTTTGCTAAACAGAGTAACAACTAGAACACCTATTTGTGGGTAAGCAATTCAAAGAACTCAAATTTGTAGCTCTTTACTGGAAATTGAAGTAATATTTTTCTAGGAAGACCCTTCCCCACACAAATCCAAGAAGAATCCATTTCTCTAACCCTAAATATACACAGCAAAGTTTAAGAAATCTAGGCTAACATTTCCCAACAATTGAAATTTTGGAAACAAAGACCCAAGTACCCAATTATTGAAACTAACAGATCATGCTAAAATAAACAAAACCCAAATAAGCAAACAAGAAAGAAAAATCACCCACAGGCGAAAAGCATAAACAACTCAAGGAATAGCATAGTGAGGAGAGACACCCCTGCACTCATAATCTTCTTCTTTCACTTAATAATAAAAGTAAGGTTGGAAAAGAAAGCTTAAAGGAAGCCAAGAATGGAAAAGAGATTAGGAGAATGGTTAAGACGTTAGGAAAGTTTGGGAATGTGAAAAACTAGAGGTGGAAGGCATGGCAGACAGAGAGAAGAAGAGAGCCCAAAGAAGCCATGAATGAGCTTCAAAGAGTGGTGGGGACTAAAAAAAATTAAAGCAAAGCAGCGAGGAGTAATGACTAATGAAAATAGCTGTCCTCTTGAAGGAGAGTAGGCCCTACAATCAAATTAAATACTCTCAGACTCTCACCTACTAGTTTCCCAGTATTAAAGCTAATTTTTTTCATAAATATAAAAAAATAAGGGTTATAATTTAAATTTTAAAATTTATTTGGATTGAAATTTTAAAATTACTATTTTTAAATATATTGAATACAAATTCTAATACTCAATTAATATATACTATTATAAATATTATAAAAATTTAATAATTTCTGATAAATTATAAAAATCTTATTTTAATAAAATTATAAATTATTAAAAATTATAAAATTCATTTATTGATTCCTTATTTTAAAAATTAAACCCTCAAAATTAAAATAAACGCGTGATATTAGACCAAAAATTGAATAATAAAAATAATCGTCAGAAGCAATATTGTTTGAACTAGATTAGAATCGTTAAAAATATTGGTTCGAAGAAAACCATTAAGCCGATTGACTCGAGAATTGAGCTGTTAAACTGATTTTTTACTTTTCTTTATTTTTTTTATTTTTAATGATTTATTTAATTGAATTGGATAGACCGATCGAAACAATGAACTGGTAGCCTGACTGTTTCGATCACCAATTCGATTTTAAAAACCTTGGTTCGTGCAGATATATGCTAATAGTTGGATAATGAAATTTTGTTTGAGTATTTATCCGTACCAAAAATATTTTATACCATACAAAATACTTAGCAAACATTTTTCAACTTTTCAAGGTTCAAACTATTGTATTGTACTTAAAAGTTGGGCCTATCTCTTTGGCATTCTGGTTTGGAGATTATGGAAGAACCGGAACCTTTATGTATTCCAACAGAAACCGTAGAGCTCCAGTGAGATCATCAATACCTCAACGTGTTGGGCCAAACACTTCTTATCGTTAGCTAGAGATGGTGTGGATAATGACACCAGCCTCGGTAGTAGAGAGCTCTAGACAAGAGACGGGATCATCCTCAATACCGATGGCACTGTTCGAGCTATCTTAGGGAATGCAGCAGCCGGAGGTGTGATACGGGATGCGAACGGAGAGTGGATCTTGGGCTACAACAGATACATAGGGAACTACTCAGGTTTTGATGCAAAGCTGTGGGGAATCTTGGATGGTCTAAAAATTATCCAATGAAGAGGTCACAACAAGGTTGAAATCTGTTCGGATAGCCTGAAAGTTATTAAATCCATCCATGACAACGCTTCGAGAAGCTCCAACTCTACCCTGATCAGAAGGATAAATCGCATTCTATCTCAAGAGAGGAACTGGAATCTCCGATACATTCCTAGGGAGGAAAATCAATGTTCTGACCTCATAACTAAAATGGCTTATGAGCGAAAGGAAGATCTACATGTGATCGAAGTCACTCCGAATGAAGTTTTAGTTTTTATTAAAGCTGATAAAGAAATGATGTTTTGTATGCCTAACTCTAGCCCGTAACTCAGTTATGTAAGGCTTTTTATTCACAAAAAAAATTGGAGATAAAAAAATTTAAAATAATAATAATAATAATAATAATTTATACTAAGAAGGATAAGGTCTCACAAATAATGTTTTATTATGGAATATCGAGAACATTTATAATTTGTTATGTGTTCATTATGATTTTTAGGGGTTTAAATGATTTTTTTATAATTTCTAATTTTTTAAATATTTTTATATTTTTATAAGTTTTTATGAATATTTATAAGATTTTATAAAATTTTAAATATTTTAAATATGGTTTATTAATTTTATACCTTTTTATAATTTATTTGTTTTTATTGTAATTTTTATTATTTTAATATTTTTTATAAGTTTATATCAATTTTTTTAATAATTGTAATTTTAAATAATTTTTTATTTTTATGAAAAATATAAAATTGAAGCATAAGTTATCACATGTCACCATTTGATTGACCCATTAATTTATTTTATTGGTCAATGTGATCAAAGATGAAAACAATTAATAAAGAGATCAATTGATTTTTTGTTACCGATAAGAGCTTAATTGGGTAGAGATTTAGTTCAAGGGATTATTTGATTTTTTCAGTTTTTTCTCAAGGTTTTTTTAACCCATAACCCTCCATTTAATTTTTAGAATTTATTTTATTTTATTTAAAAAAACCCTTGAGTTTTGATAGAGAATTGAATTATTGAGTTGTATATATGAAACTCAAATTTTTTCTGAGTTGTATATATGAAACCCAAATTTTTTCTATGTAGCTCAATTCTATGCAAAAAACCAAAAATTTCCCTTTTTATTTTTAAAAAATAAATTTAATTCTAAAAAAAATAAAAAAAGGAAATTAAGAATATAATCATTTTCTCTGTAAAACCTAAATTTTTTTTATAAAAATCAAGTAATTTTTTGTAAAATCCTAAATTTTCTCATTAATTGAAAAAAAATTAAAATTAATTCTAAAAAAAATAGATGAAATGAGTGACCAATGTGAGAACTCATTTACGTCGAGTGACTAAAATAAATGTTTAATTAAGGGCGGATGATCAAAATGAAAACAGTTATTAATGGTAATGCCTAAAATACAAATTTTTTCATTTGTGGTGCTCATAAAGAGGGTTTTTTACCCAAATAACACAAAAAAAATATTAATCACCAAATTGGTATCCCCAAATTATTATTTACCAAAATAGTATGTTTAGTTAAATGGAGGGATACTAAGTGGCGGCACCAGGAGGTTTTTTTGACACGTGTTTTTTTTATTTTTATATATTTAAAAATAAAAAAAATATTATTTTATTAGTGGAGGGACTTAAAGTGGCGGCACTCAAGGGTTTTTTACAGAAAAATACGAGAAAAAAATACCTGACATCAGTGGAGGAACACCAAGTGGCGGCACCAATTGAGGAATATCAAGTGGCGGCACTAAGGGGTGTTTTGCCACTTGACAGCATCCCATTGTGCCGTGTGTGTGTTTATTTTATTTTAATTGTGAAAATTAATTTGGGTGGTTGAGAATTTTTAGGGTTTGTGATAAAAATTAAATGAAATAAAGTTTTTGTTATAAAATAGGAAAGGAGGGAGCAAAAAAAGGGGAAAGAAAGAGAGGAAAGAAAGAAAGAAAGAAGGAGAGGAAAGAAAGAAGAAGGAAAGAAAAGTAATGTGTTTATTTTTAAATTTATTTTAGTATGATATTTTTTTTAAATCGTATTTTATTTATTTATTAAAATTTTATTTAATTTTTAACAGATTTATTGAATATGGATAATCAATTTTTTTTATGCATTTATTTTGATAGAGTAATTTTAAGAATATTGGTTGGATGTATATTTGATTGTCGGGAACAAATAGGAATGAGATTTCGTCGAAATATCTCGGTTGATGATATGAAAGCAATGATTAGTGTAAAAAATTTTAGACGTTGTGGGAGAAGGATCTCGAAACTTTTCTACAAGTTTCCAGTTTCGATAGATCCCATCAAATTCACCGAGATGGAACTTGTAGACGATGAAGACGTGGAGACAATGATCGCTCTTTATTGTTCGAATCAAAGTGACCCAAATGTACCGGTTCAATTGTTTGCCGAGTTAGTTGATGTGGAACCTGTACAAAATGAAGATCCAACTCCATTAGAAAATAAAGATTCAACTCCATGTATGGTGGTTCCAGTATTGTACATTGAAAGTCAATCAATCGTACATGGGGTAGACATCGATCTTAATGCTGCTGCGCTCGAGAATGATGCATATCAAGATGATAGATATGATAGTAGTATTCCTTCTGATAATAAAGTCGATATTGATAGTGATCCGGATGTGGATGAGGTCCCAGATGATATTGACGATGAAGGGGCGAATGACGATGAAAATCCAGTCCAAAATCCATTTACACATATTGTGATGCACAATAATCCTCCTAGGGCACACATGTCGCTTATAAATTCCGATGTGACACATATCGAGTTCGCGGAGTACCCTGAAATAGTACCTGCTCACCTATTGGCCATAGCAGCAGATTGTGAAGAGTTGTTTGTGGGTAAAAAATTTGAATCCAAGGAGGAGTGCATATACGGGAAATATACGCAGATCCTATTAATTGCGGTGGCTCAAGACGGGAATCAAAACGTGTTCCCAATAGCATTCGCTATTGTGGACAAAGAAGATATGGAATCCTGAGAATTCTTTTTGAGAAACCTACAGAGGTATGTGATTCATAACGATAATATTTGCATCATCTCCGATAGAGGGAAGGGTATTATTGCGGCCATTAGGCATACTGGTGTACCATGGAAATCAGTTTACTACAGCCGACACATTGCGGCAAACTTCCAACGAGAATATAAGAATGCAGAGTGGCGGAGACGACTTGTGAAAATGGGTAAAAAATTAAGTTTCAAATTATATATTTAATATTTTAATTTTAGACTGTAACTTATATTTTCTTAATACTCCTACAACGTACGAGCTAGAGCCACACCGATTCCGGCAAAGAATGACCAAACTTGAGCGTGACATGGAAGGTCAAACGAACAAGCCTTTACGCGAGTGGTTGGGTACCATGGAACCGTGGCAATGGTCTCAAAGTTTTGATGATGGGTATCGATATGGTCAAATGATGACCAACCTGGCAGAGTCGATTAACGGCGTGTTCAAGAGAATACGAGATCTTTCGATTTCATCCGTGTTCTCTGCTACGTTTTATAGGCTGGTTACCTTGATGCCAGTAATGGGGATGTGATAAATCAATCAGATGAACGTCGGACACGTGTTTGTTGAAGCTGTCAGGAATGCAATGGATGCAAACCGTCAAACTGCAAGGACGATGAATGTTGAAATATATTCACGACAGTTTCAACGATTTCAAGTTACTGAGACCATTGCGCGTCGAACTGGTATCCCACCTAGGTCATACGGGGTTGATCTCCAAAATAGGCACTGCGATTGTAGGAGGTTCGATACACTTCGTTATCCCTGTGCGCATGTCGTTGCAGTTTATGCTAAAGTGTCGATCAATGTTGAACAGTTCATCGACCCCGTTTACACTCTCCACCGTACGTTACGTATTTGGGAAAACGAGTTCCCCGTCCTGCTTGACTTGTCTACATGGGAGGTGCCTCCGACGACTTTCAAGCTTATCCCGAACAAAGGTTTACGAAAGAATCCAAAAGGTCGTCCTCATATCACCAGAATCCGCAACGAAATGGACATCATGGAGAAAACAGACAGCGAAAAGCTGTGTGGACTGTGTAGGGTAGCTGGGCATACTTGACGTAATTGCCCTCAACGAACGTATAATATTGGTCAGTCATCCGGATCGAGTAGGGCTTAAGCTATTTGTACATTGGTTTTGAAATTAGGGTTAAGGATTTTTAATTTAAGGTTTTGGATCTTAATGTTTAAAATTATCACAACCTCGAAACTTTTCATTTATTGTCTCTATTTGTGGTTTTTTAAAAATGTTTCATGTATATGATTTATGGTTTTAGGGTTTAATGTTATGAAATATAAATAAATGATCAAATAGGTTAAAATTTATCATTATAATTCATCAATAGTCAAATTTAAACACTATTAGATACAACCCTAATATCCATGATTAGATGGTGTGATTCTCGGGGTATATTTTCGTGGTGGTCGGCGTCTACGTCGAGGTTGCTCGTCAAGCTCATTGTTATCATTAGGGTCCAATTGCCCCGGAGGAGTAGAGTATTGCCCGGGAGGAGTAAAGTATTGCGGTGGCTCGTCAAACTGAGGCTGGTATCCTTGGCTTGAAGAGCTATGCATATGCGACGATCTCGCAAAATCAAAACGATAATAATCATCCTCATCCAATGCCTCTTCCTCTTCCTCCTCCTCTTCCTTCTCTTCTTCCTCCTCTTCTTGTTGTTCTGGCATTAGCTGTGGCTTTGGGGCAGGAGGTACATGATAGGGGCGATCTTGTCGAGACATGTGTGGGGGAATTATCGTGGATGAAGCACCAAGTAAATATGGTTTTCCAACCTCAATAAACCACTACATGTACTGTACCGATGGTTGCAAATCCGGTGTGTACTCCATCGGAGGTACTCGCATCATTCGATTATTCCACACATAAACAAATTGTCCATGCACACTCCCCCAATCACAATTTGCTTTCCCCTTCTTATCCATCCCATGGATAGACCCTAATTGAAATGGCGGTTGTGGGATAAGCTGTTTGCAACCAAACTACCGAAGTACTCGATCCCCGACATACCACTCCATTGTTTGAAATTTGATTATTGGTGCGTTAATGCACCATTGGTCTGAGTGGAGGAATGTCGAGGCGAGAATAACAGCGACGATTTCTGACTGTATATATGGGGTCCAGATGAACTGCACAATTAATAACATGTCATTAATAAGAGTAAAGTAATATAGTTTAGTAACATGCAACCATATTAACACTAGTCAAGTAATATAATTTAACATGTTAATGAATAACATACCCCTTCCCCGGCATATTGCTCGAGCATCAAACGATATATGAGAACTGTGTACTGCCTCCCGATCCCCAGTTTTGTTTTCCATCTAAGAAAACAAAAAACATATTGTTAGAATAATATAATTAATAAAATATGTCAAATAATTAAAATTTTGGGTATATGGTAATCACCTGTTAACGAGTGGAAAAACATATGTTAGGTGTCTAACGGATGCCAAAAATGGCATCCGATAAAGTGCCCAAGATTGCAATAGCACTAGGCATCCACCTATATCCCGGGAAGAAGGGTGTGTGGCGCGACAAAGTTCTCGATATAGCATGGCAAGCACCGTAGATCCCCAACTATATTCATGAATTTTTTGCACATCCCTTAATAGGGGCAAATACATCAAGTGGATTTTGTTGTTATTTGCATCCGGCATGAGTATGCCCCCTATCATTAACAAAATATAGGCTTTAACGGCACAACAAACCTCCATTTCAGTTGCATGTTTGGGCAAGTGCTGGAAATTACTCTTCAACCATGTAACTAACAACGATGTGAAGTCATTGTTATTACTAGGTGAGAGACCTAGTAACTGCATACACATCGTTGCCGGCTCTTGAAACGCACTAACACCGGTCACCGGTACACCATTTATTGGTAGCCCTAGTTGGATCGCAACATCCTCCAATGTCACAGTGCACTCCCCACAAGACAAATGAAATGTGTGGGTCTCCGGGCGCCAACGTTCCACCAATGCACTGATTAAGTCATATCTTAACTCAAATTTTTGGATCAATACCGCTGATCCAAATCCAGCATCACGCAAGTACGGAAGCAGACGTTCATGAGGGGGAAATTTTAGGCCCTGTGCACGACCCCTCAATGAACGATACGCGAGCTCTTCCTGTTAATTTACAAAAATAGTTCGCATAAACAAAATTAATTTTGTAAACAAATAATAATATCGTGAATGGCATAATGAACGAATAATAATTTTTTTACATTCATATTGGCTTGGTGTGTATCTGCATTCACCGATTTGGCTATGTGAGGACATTCCGAGTTAATTAATGAAGCCATTCTGCAACTTGAAAAAAAATTATCGATTAGTTCAATACATAAGTTTACCAATATAATACAAAAATAATAATTAAATACCAAAAATATGTTATTTACTAAAATAGTACAAAATATATTTTTATATACCAAAATAGTATCCACACACCATTATTTACCAAAATGGTACAAAATAAATATTTTTTTAAAAATATTTATTTTGTACCATTTTGGTAAATAATATGATTGGGGTATTATTTTGATTATTAATTATTTTTTATATTATATTTTGGTAATTAATTAGCTAGGTTTAACTTTTTGTAAATTATTAAAAATCTCTTATTTTTATAAAATAATAAATTTATTGGAGTATTTTTATATTTTTTTATATTTTATATAATTTAAATTTAAAACATACATATATTCACATGATATCTAAATTAAAATTATTAATTTTACCATTTAAATAAAAAATATTTAAACTATTATATTATTTTTTTAAATCAATAAATATGAACAATATTTTTTACTTACTACTACTTACTAACAACAAAATAAAATTACTAACTAATTTTTTTAAACATTATTAAATTTTAAATCAATAAATATGAACAATATTTTTTACTTACTACTACTTACTAACAACAAAATAAAATTACTAACTAATTTTTTTAAACATTATTAAATTTTAAATCAAAAAATATGAACAATGTTTTTTACTAACTACTACTACTACTAACAACAAAATAAAATTACTAACTAATTTTTTTAAACATTATTAAATTTTAAATCAATAAATATAAACAATGTTTTTTACTTACTACTACTACTAACAACAAAATAAAATTACTAACTAGCAAAATTTAAACATTATGAAATTTTAAATTAATAAATATGAACAATATTTTTTACTTACTACTACTAACAACAAAATAAAATTACTAACTAGCAAAATTAAAGTAAATTAATAATAACATAATAACGAAACTTACATTTCTTCTTCTCCTCTTAATTTACTCAACTATAACAACATTAAATAACAAATCAATTAAAAATTAAATTAAAGAAAACAAAAACTTAAAATAAACAAATTAACTAACCAATTAAAATATTTTAAAATTAACCAAACTTAAAATATTCATTAAACTTACTTTTCTTCCACTCCTCTTAATTTACTCTTTTAATCAACCTATTAAACAAGTAAAATTATAATAACAAATCAATCACATTACTACTACTAACTAACAAATTAAAATATTTTAAAATTAAATTTAAAAATAAATACATTACCTTTTTTTCTTTTCCCTTCTTCCCCTTCTTCTCCTTCTTCCTTCTTCTTTCTTTTTTTCTTTTTTCACTCAATTTTCGTTGGTCACCTCCTCCCTCTCCCCCTCTATTTTATAACAAAAAAATTATTTTATTTAATATTTTACCAACCAAAAATTTCTAATCACTCAAATTAAATTTCACCTCTTAAAAAACCACTCAAACACACACACACGGCAAAATGGGGTACTGCCAAATGGCAAAACACCCCTTAGTGCCGCCACTTGATATTCCTCCATTGGTGCCGCCACTTGGTGTTCCTCCACTGGTGTCAGGTATTTTTTTTCTCGTATTTTTCTGTAAAAAACTCTTGAGTGCCGTCACTTTAAGTTCGTACACTAATAAAATAATATTTTTTTTTATTTTTTAAATATATAAAAATAGAAAAAAAAACACGTGTCAAAAAAACTTCCTAATTCCGCCACTTAGTGTTCCTTCACTTAACTAAACATACCATTTTGGTAAATAATAATTTGGGGATACCAATTTGGTGATTAATAATTCTTTTTTGTATTATTTAGATGAAAAACCTCATAAAGAAAACTTATGAAATTAGATTATCAATTGTGTAGTTTACCTTTTAAATTAATTGGATCCAAAATCCAACTTTGAAAAAACAAGGCTTAATACCACTAACATGCCACCACGTGTCAAAAATACTAAAAATATTAAAAAATATATAAAAAGCAAAAAATTATTAAAAATAAAAAGTAAAAAAGAAATCCAACCCCTAAATATTTAAAATCAGAAAGTTATAAAAAATAAAAAATTGTAATATATTTTTAAAAATTATAAAAAAAAATAAAGATTATAAATATGCAAAACATAAAAAAATTATAAAATTAAAAAATTCATAAAATTTTAAAATTTTGTTTATTTGAAATTTTAGGGTTTTTTTAGAAACTTTAAGATTATTATGAATTTTTTTACTTAAAAAAACTCGAAATTCCTTTAAAATATTAAAAATTCATTAAAATGCAAAACAAAAATCCATAAAATTCTTAAAAATTTTCATAAAAATTTTAAAAATTTAAAATTCCAAACAAAGATTGTTTTTTTTTAGATTTTATGAATTTTTAAATTTTTTGAAGTATTACTTATAATTTTTAGATGTCATTTTTGATCGTTTTCAAAAAATAAAAAGTAAAATTCCCAAAAATATTTAAACTTAGGAAATTATAAAAAATAAGAAAAATAAAATAACTATCTGTTTTTAAAATCATCATAAACAAGTATGCGAATATTCAATAATAAAATTAAAAAAATCATAAAATTAAGCAAATCCATTTGTTTGGAATTTAAGGTTTTTATAAAATGTTAGAATATTTTGAATTTAAAAATAAAATATGTATTCTTTTGAGAAAATTTAGGATTTTTTATATTTTTATGAATTTTTTGATATTTTAAAAAGATTGTTAAGTTTTCTTTAAATAAAAAATACCATGAAATTCTAAAAAATCATAATATTCTAAAAATTAAAAAAACCTAAAATTCCCTATAAATATATTTTTTAATTTTTATGTTTTGCATGCTTATAATTTTTTTAAAAAATATATTATTTTTTAGTTTTTATAATTTCTGAAATTTAAGAAATTTTGGGTTTTGGATTGTTAATGATTTTTTTTCTTTTTTTATATTTTTATCAATTTAACCCTTGTATTATTTTTTTCCTTAACACGGGGATTAACAGAACGAAAGTACAGGGGCCAAACTGATAAAAAAATAAAGTACAAGGGTCAAATTGATAAAAATAATACAGGTACTAAAATAATAATTTAGCTATAGTACAAAGGCCAAAAGTGGTATTAAATAAAAAAATATACTTTTTTAATATACCAATAATAATATTTATTCATATTTTTTAACATTTTGACAAAGTAAAAATCACTTAAACCCATGAATTTATCCCAGTATAAGGTTGATGAAGCCCAGCAAAAAGGGAAAATATTATTGGACAAAATTAAAGCCCAGGAATAACAAACAACCCATGATTGCAATGCCCATGAACGATTTCATGAGTTGCCGACATTGGAGCCGGTGGCAACCGGAAAGTTAAAATCACTTCACTGTTTTTGTTTGCACTAATCTTAGCAGTCACTTTTATATTTTCTTTACACCTAAGTTCGTCGGCAGACGTTCTTCAAGACACAGTCCGTTGGAGCTGCTTAGAAGCTAGTAGTATTGTTGTAAGATTAGTTCATCTCTTTCTTTGCCGTTTTTCATTTTTAGACTGCAACTTTCTATTCTTTCCCCCTCTCTTGTAAGTTAAGCAGATTTTATGATGCTATAGCGATTTGGGTCTTTCTTTTTCTGTTTTAATCTTTTTTTACAGAAATAAGTGTTGTTTTTTATGAATTGGGTATCGATATATCTATGGTTTTGAGCTCTTTTTTGTCCAAAAGAAGTTGCTTTTTCAGCCGAGGATTGCATTTAGGTAAGCAATTCTCTTGCCCAAATAGTGAAGACATTGTATTCAGAGCAATTTGTGTTAATTTAAAGCATAGAAGATGGAAATTCTTGGATCAATTGTTCCCAAGTCTTACAAATGCATTGGTGAGTCGTGTTGTTGGCGAGTTTCAGAACTCACCTCAGTTAGCCATTGAATTTTACGATTGGGTTGGGGAGAAAAAAGGGTTCCCACTCTCATTGACATCCCGTTGTGCTGTAATTCATGTATTGGTCAAGTGGAGGCGATTCGATAATGCATTGTCTCTAATGGAGAAATTAATACATGTAAATGGAATGACCCCAATGGAAGTTTTGGATGGTTTGTTGGATAGTTATGAAATTTGCAAGTCATGTCCAGCCGTCTTTGATGCATTGGTTAGAGCTTGCACTCGATGTGGTGCTACCGAAGGTGCTTACTTAGTCATTAAGAAGTTGAGAATGGAGGGCCGTCTCGTTACTATTCATGCTTGGAATAATTTTTTGAGTCAATTATTGAAGTTGAATGAAATTGTTAGATTTTGGAACATGTATAAGGAAATGATTTCTTACGGGTATATTGAGAATGTGAATACTTTTAACTTGGTTGTATATGCTCTTTGTAAGGAATGTAAATTGCTAGAAGCTATTTCGACATTTTACCGGATGTTGAAGAGTGGGATCCTGCCTAATATTGTTACTTTCAACATGATAATAGATGGAGCTTGTAGGGTGGGTGGCATAGAGCTTGCTTTGAAGCTAGTTGAAAAGATGGGAGTAATGTCAGAGAACTTTGTTTCGCCGAACACTGTAACTTATAATTCTATCATTAACGGGTTTTGCAAATTAGGGAAAGTTGCATTTGCAGAAGAAGTCCTTAATGACATGATTAAGGCAGGTGTCAAGCCTGATGTAAGGTCTTATGCAGCAATGGTAGATGGTTATGCACGAGGAGGGTGTTTGGAGGAGGCATTAAGATTGTGTGATGAAATGGTGGAAAGGGGCTTGATGCCTAATACGGTTGTTTATAATTCAATCCTCCATTGGCTTTACTCAGAAGGTGATATCGGGGGATCTTCTTTAGTATTATCGGACATGATTGACAAGCATGTATTCCCTGATCAATTCACCTACTCTACTCTTATACAGGGGCTTTGCAGAAATGGATATGTGATGCAAGCTTTTAAATTTCACAGCCAGATTATGGAAAAGAATGTCATTGAAGACACATTCTCACACAATATTCTCATCAATTACCTTTGTAAAAGCAATGATTTATCAGGGGCCATGCAACTTGTGGGTAGCATGTTCATCCGTGGTTTAATTCCTGACTTGGTCACCTATGGTGCTTTAATTGATGGGTACTGCAAGGAAGGGAAGCTAGGAAGTGCTGTTTGGGTCTACGAAAAGATGAAGGTGGAGAAAAAGCCCAACATAGTGATATATAACTCTATTCTTAATGGATTGTGCAAGGAAATGTCAATTGATGCTGCAAGACGGATGATAGATTCATTAAAGAGTCTGGGTTTACCTGATGCTATAACATATAATACTCTCATTAACGGTTATTGCAGCTTTGGTAACATGGACGAGGCATTTGCTCTGTTCATGGAGATGCGAAAGGCAGGGAGGTTAGTAAACACAGTAACTTACAATACTTTGTTAAACTTGCTTTGCAAGTGTGGGTGCATTCAACATGCAAAAGAACTAATGAAGAGAATGGTTCTAGAGGGCCTGGTTCCTGATTTTATAACATACACGATGCTCATTACATGTTCTGCTAAGAATTGTAGCCCAGATGAAGTTATTGAATTGCATGACTTTATGGTGCTTAACGGAGTGGTTCCTTACCGACAGACATATAAAGCTATTGTCAGCCCCCTCCTTGGGGAAGAAAATGAGGAGACAAGAGTTTAGTTTTTATATTTTCTTACTCATGTTAGTTCAGTTGCCTTGATTTTTTCCCCCTCATTCTTATTCATTGTCATCAGATAATGAACAACTGAGAACTTTTTCTTTATGTCAAATGAATATAGAGGTTTCGCGTATGGTGTGGATATTAACCAATTATGCTTCTGTCGAATACGACAGGTTGCTAATTTATGCCATTGTATGTATTATTATTTGAAATTTTCTACTCGAAAAACAGCTTTAGGAAAAGATGATGTTATGATGATTGTTTCTGTTTTGTTTATAAATTGGATATGGATTCAGGGGCCTGGAAGTTCTTGAATTAGCCTATTCTTCCCTTTCTCATTACCTAGAGCTCTAAATCTCATAGGTTCAAAGGAGTAGACATTGACAGTTAAAAGCTCTTGCAACACTGATCTAGGAAGATGATGGAGCATTTCGGTTCTGATGCAAGATGTTTCGACCTGTTAAATTGGAATTGATCTTCTGCATAATTTTGACCAATGATGTATCGGTCCATGAATGTGTGGCCTTGAAATTTCATCGTCTTTTTTGTTCCTGTTTTTCCTCATTTCTTATTGCTACAGGGTATAGAACACCAACAATATGTCCAAGGCAACGCATTTCTTTTCTGTAATGTAATCTTTTGATTATTTTGTATGGAAATATGATAGAGATTCAAATCATAAAGCTCTTTTGATCTGTTCTCCAACCATTTTTACAGAAGAGCAGTTTTTTTGCAACATAAAGTCTATGGCTTTTCTTATCAGGTACATAACCTTTTCCACATATTTCCTGGAAATTAACATCAAGTAAATACTGTAAGTATGGTCGAAAAGAATCAAAATTGATGGGGTGGTATATACCTTTCAGAATGGGGAACCAATCAAGTTAAGATCCAAGAAGCAACCACTCAGAGGTTGCCACTTCAAAAAGGCCCCATCAAGATGTAATGGTGAAAATCAATGAACCAAAATTTCAAAATCCTTATCCGAAAACCTCATCTATTCCCTCCCTCTCACTTCCACACATTCCCTCTGATTTCCTCCATACCAGAAACAGCTCTCCAACACACAAAAGGATAAGACTTGATAAAAATCAAAATACAAAAGCAAGCCCTTGTAGGAAAAAGCTCTTTCTCTTGCTCTCTTTAGAGTGAATTTCTCTTGCAATCCTTTGTAGAGCTCCGGGATCCATTGTCACCATGTCTTGCTCAAATCTGACAATGTGGGTGTCCTCAAAACCCTCTCTTTCTGACACTTCTTCACTCTCTTTCCGTTCTTTCATCAGCCCTTTTCAGCTCCCATCTCAGAGCTCAACCCCCGGTAACCCTTCCAGGTCCTCATCTGTAACCCCAGTTCACTGTGGTCTTCGTGAACTTAGAGACCGTATTGATTCAGTAAAGAACACGCAGAAGATCACTGAAGCCATGAAACTTGTGGCAGCTGCTAAAGTTAGGAGAGCACAAGAAGCTGTTGTCAATGGCAGACCTTTCTCTGAGTCCCTGGTTGAAGTTCTTTACAACATCAATGAACAGCTCCAGACTGAAGATATAGATGTTCCTCTCACAAACATCAGGCCTGTCAAAAAAGTTGCTTTGGTTGTTGTTACTGGTGATCGTGGTCTCTGTGGAGGTTTCAACAATGCTATCCTCAAGAAAGCTGAAGCTAGAATTGCAGAATTGAAGCAGCTTGGACTTGATTATACAATAATCAGTGTGGGGAAAAAGGGTAATTCATATTTCAGCCGCAGGCCTTACATCCCAGTGGACAGATTCCTGGATGGTAGCTCACTCCCTACAGCTAAAGAAGCTCAGGCAATTGCTGATGATGTTTTTTCACTCTTTGTTAGTGAAGAAGTCGATAAAGTGGAGCTTTTGTACACCAAATTCGTATCCTTGGTTAAGTCTGATCCTGTGATTCATACTTTGCTTCCACTATCACCAAAGGGTGAAATCTGTGATGTAAATGGTGTTTGTGTTGATGCTGCTGAGGATGAGTTCTTCAGATTGACAACCAGGGAAGGGAAACTGACGGTGGAGAGAGAAGTTATGAGGACTCAGACAGCTGATTTCTCTCCCATTTTGCAGTTTGAGCAGGATCCAGTTCAGATTCTTGATGCTTTGTTGCCTCTTTATCTCAACAGCCAGGTTCTGAGGGCTTTGCAGGAATCACTAGCCAGTGAGCTTGCAGCTAGAATGAGTGCCATGAGCAATGCTACTGATAATGCCTCGGAACTGAAAAAGACCTTGTCTATAGTCTACAACCGGCAGCGTCAAGCGAAAATCACCGGGGAGATATTGGAGATTGTTGCTGGTGCCAATGCTTTGTTCTAATGAACTTGAAACCTGTTTCACCATCAATTATGTTCCCTTGTAGGTATTAAAAAGAATTATTAAATTATGAGTAGTTTCCTTATTCATTCCTATATACTTGTTTTAAGAACAGCCATGCTGATATGATCCTTCTTTTTTTGGCATTGTAATTCTCGAATGCTTATGAACTCTTTGCACAGTGAGAACTGCAATGTCTTTTGGAGTTGAAAAATAAGAGCATTTACCCATCGTTTTATATTATTTGCCCTTTACATGTATAATACTTGTCCGATCACCGTCGAAGATCGAGTTTTGCATGCTCCAGTTGCCTATGATATATTGCAAGCAAGAATAATTGTCTTCCTTGAATTTAAACTGTGAGAGATTCAATAGGTTTCACTCATTAGAGCTGCTCAAGAGGGGCCTTCTTTCATGCAGGTTCATTTGATTCCCTGCAGCTTTTGGTTACTTAATCTTATCATCTGTTTCTTTGGACAATTAAAAGGGTTTAGATGAAACCAAGATATCAATTTGCTTCATTACATTTACATCATTGTTTATATTAGATTCTTGGCTTTGTAAGTTAGTTTTTAAGGCCGGATTCGTGATTCGGCGGTCGAGTACAGACCACATCCGAAGTTTCGGTTACAAAATATGGTGAATCTAAGTTAATTTACTGGCAATTTAGCTGCCTGAGAAAATCGAAATGATATGCAGGTTTATATATCAGACAAAAGGAACAGAATATCAAACACAGAATCCTGCATAAAGCATATATGCCAACTAGTTGGAAAGTTAACCATATGAATGTGTTTGAGCATCACTTCCATTGCGATTAATTATTGTTTAAGATCAGGCTAAGTTCATTAAGGTCCAAACTAAGTTTGGTTAGTGGTCAAGCCCAAGTTCATTTCTAGTCAAAGTTGATGTTGGATTTGTAAAGGTCCAAAAGATTCAAACCCCATACGAGTTTTTCGACTATGGAGACCTACTGATGCAGTAAATGAAGAAAGTACAGGGGAGAACGATTTAAAGAGACGAGGATTCAATGGGAGAAATGAAAATGAAAGGAATTTTTTTTATCTTTTATAGACAAAGCAGAGGGGCTTTTGCTTCATAAACCTTTCCACACTTTTTGATTATTATTTTTTCGATCTTTCACTTCTTTTTATTGCAACATTAGTCCCTTTAATTTCACATTCTTTTAAAATTTTGAAAATTTGCTTTTAAAGTAATTCTTAATCTTGATCTTTTATATTTTTTATTTATTTTAAAAAGGGTTTTTTTTCAATTGTTTTTCTTTAAGTTTGAATTTTCTTTTAAATTCTATAGGCATGACAATCTTATACTGCTAAAGTCTCATGATACATATTCGTGATTATCTTTTACACATTTAACGGAATTAAATGTATATTCTATCAAGTTATACTAATGGATAAGATGATTTCTCTTATAAATGCCCTGACAAAAGATGAAGAAAGGATTGATCGCTTAACACCCTAAAACTACTCTATGCAGTTGTTTTCTTGATCAGCCTGCTCTTTTGTCCCTGTCTCGACTCTCGGCCTCTTTAGGTGAACCACCTCCATTGCAGCACTATGAACTCCTCGTTGCTCCTCCTTATTCTCTTCCCTTGTTATACACTGTATCAACAATTGGTGCGGTGAACATAGATAGAAAATATTTCAGAATTAAAATGATGCTACCCATAACCCCATTAACAAGAATAACGACGTCAACCCTGTCAATTCCTCCACTCCAATGAATGGCAATGACGCCACCAACATTGAACTTCCCAACCTCAATCCACTATTATGGCTATTCCTCTAGATCAAGCTTCCATGCAACAACAACTTCCTGGTTCTCAACACCATGTTACTGAGATGCAGGAAAAAATACGTCTCATGGAGGAACAACTCTTGCTCAACAACGTTAGTTCTAAGAACAGCAAGAGCATCAATGCCTACTGGATCAACAAAATGCTCATAATGAACATCTTATCATGGAGTTGCGTGCAGCCAAAGATGCTACCAAAGGTGGTGGTTTTCCTCTTTCGCTAGAACCAGAAGGTACAATACAATATTCTATTCGTAAATATAAGAAGGATCGTAATGATAATAAATTGGTACAAGATCTTTAGCCTATCAATGGTCCGGAGCGAGAATCTCGAAACAAGGTTGTTTTTGTTGAAGAACAAATTGCAACCCTCATATTGGAGTTCTTGCAAGAGGTTAAGGTTTCTAAGTCTTGTGAAATTTCTTGGAGTTACGCTAATGAACCCTTAGCCCTTTCCGTGCTGACCTTTACCTTTCTACTTCTTTCAAGTTCCTTAAGTTGTCTTATACTTGTGCGAGTGACCCAAAGGACCACTTAGCTTACTACAACAACAACCACATGAACATTCTTGGGGTCTTAGACGCTGTGAAATGAAAAGCCTTCTCCATAACCCTTTCTGGCACTGCCGAACAGTGGTACTTGTTGCTTCCCTCGGGGTCCATCAACAACTTTGATTAGTTAATCAAGTTATTCATAAGTAGATTTTAGCCAATAAAACCCCACTACAATCCCTAACTTATCTTATGTCCATCTGATAGAAAGAGAATGAATCCCTCCGTGATTTCATGAAGGGATTTAATGTTGCAACCATGATAACAGAGGGTGTAGCTGATGGTTTAGCCATTCAAGCCTTTTTGGTTGGAACTACTTATAAATTTCTTCGATTCCACCTTATTGCTAACCCTTCGGAGAAGCTATCTTAGTTATACGGAATGGTTCACCGTTTCACGAAGGGTGATCAAATGACCGTAGATCAAGTCAAGCCGTCAATGCAAGCAACTCAAGGGTCTCACTTTCCCAAATGATCTTCCCTTTCGCACCACCATCAGACTCCAACGCGTCAGTACCAGCCTCAACAAAGGACTCACTCCCCGGTGGGTGATGGGTGGTTCCAACTATATGAATAAATGGCGAATGTGTGTAGACTCCACGAATATGAATAAAGCTTGCCCAAAGGATAGTTTCCCGCTACCTTCAATTGATCGGTTGGTGGACTCCTATCTGGTCATGAGTTTCATGGATGAGGTTCATGAATTTGAATGAAAGGTGAAATTAGAAGGAATAATTATTGAATTTTCATGATGTTAAGGACTAAATTGTAAGATATTCAGAAATATATATAAGTATTAAAAAAGTTGGAATGAATTATTCCAAGTGAAATGTTACATGGGAGAGAATTGATTTACAGTGACTAAGTAATGAAAATTGAACTTCGTGGTAAAAAGGACTAAATTGAAAAGTATGTGAAAGTTTTAAGTGTAATTATTTGATAAGTGAAAATGATGTAGAGAGTACAAAATATATGATGTATTATGGACGAAGAATTTATTGAATAAAATATCGTGATTATTGTAATTGAAATTCACAATTATTCTTTAAATCGTGAAATTGAGGACTAAATTGAAGAAGTGTAAAAATGTAGTGAAATTCCAAAAATTGTGAAATATCACATTCGTGTATAAATAATGTAAATCCAGTGATATTCGAGTGTTTATGTAGACTAATTTTAAACTTTGTGAATATAGTTGACATGTCATAAGAACCCGAACGCTCCCGTATTAATCGTGATATTACACTTTGATACCTTTGTTTTCAACACTTATGCGCTCCATGTATCGTGTTATGTTTTGTGTATCCATCTTGTGTTTGGAGAGGTGGCCCAACTGGTCCCGCAAGGTATTCATCTTTTTCCCATTTAAGCATTATTTTTTATCTTTGATCTTTATTATTATTTTTTTTTTTGGATTTATGTGATTATGTTTCATTGTGGTTTAATCTTCTGGTTTTTGTGCAAATGCATGTGGGATTAGAAGGAAGAAAAAGAGGACAATTTTAGGATTAAAGAAAGGAGAAGAGAATAAATCAAATAACCCTAAAACTTTAGGAGATAATTCGAAGAAAAGATTGGTGTGTTTAGGAAGAGAAGTTTTGATGCAAAGATCAACAGTTGAGAATCAAAAGCGAAAATTAGGAGTAAGCTGTTATTCCTATGATGGCTCTGTCTGATGCTTATGCTTTTTAGAGCTAAAGTAACTGGATCTTTAACAGGGCATTTTACCATTTGATGATTTTTTCAATTTTTTTTTAACCAAAAGTATTGTTAATTATGGAATTTGGAAGAGTAAAATTCGAGGAACTTTCATTCTACTATTCTATTTGTAGCAATAATTTTTGTTTAAGGGTTTGATTTCTCCATTGATTTTGGATTAAATTTATTTATTTTGTTGAATTTGCAGTTTATTGGCCAAAGGGGGATATAAAATTTATTATATATGTTTTATTAAAATATTATTTTTTAATTTTTTTTTTATAATTTTTAGAATCATGATTAAATCAACGCAATGTGTAAACATTGAGAATTAAATTTATTATTATCTCAATTTTATAACTACCATGCCATCTTTCTGTTTTCCAAATAAGGGTTATGGGCAAAAAAACAAAATTAAATAGTTAAGTTATCATTTTTACAACTTTTATAATTAGATGAAAAAGAGAAAGAAACTAATAATTAAATGATTATAGAAGTAATTTACCTATTAATAAATTATTACCAAAAGTAAAAATTTTGTAATATCAATAAGTATTAATCATTTTACAAATGTTAGTGATCAAGTTGCAAAATTTTTAAGTTAAATAACTTAGATAAAATTTTTCAAAAAGATTAAGGGTAATTTAATTTTTAAAATATTAAAACAAAAGGAATTTAGAACGCTACATAGATATTGCCATGTGACATGGTAACTACTGTGACAATGCCCACAACATCTAACAAATGTTACAATATCATCTCATTCAAACGTTATGACTAGTCAATTGAGTCTTAATTCAATTAGTATGGGTATTATTGTTAATGAATGAAGAGGTAGGTTTGAGTACGTTGAAGCACATCATCCTCCTATTTTTGGGTTGGAGAGAGGCTATAGGTAATTCTAAGCGTTGTGTTTTTTAATGAGTTAAATGATCTTATCATTTAATTCCAACTTATTAATAATTTACTACTACTATGATTTAGGATGATTTATCATTATACAATCCTTTTAAAATTACAAAATTTATTATTAATATTTGTTTTTATATTTTCAACTAATTGATAATTATAAAAAATGAATAAATAATTTTATTCTAAAAAGGTTTGTAACCTTAGAAACATACAGTTTAATAAAATAATATTGTGGACTAAACCTGCAAAATTGATATGATTTTAAACCTAAATTGATGTCACAATAATGATGACATTTCTAAATGTGTAAAAACTTATTAATGATATTTTATACAAAATTTACATTTTATGATAAATTTATAATTATTGTCTTATATATCTATCTAATTTGTTATGAATTATGTTGATTGAGTCTTAGTTTGATTGGCATGAGTATTGTTGTCAATATAGAAAGACGTAAATTTGAGTGTGCTGAAGTGCATTATCCTCCCATTTATAGATAAAAAATTGTTATAAATTATTAACTACTCTGTTATGCATGATTAATATGCCAACTTAATTTTAATTATTTGTTTATTAATTTAAACCTTAGTTTAGAATTATGCAACACAATAACTAAATTGTGAGCTAACATAAATTTAAATCTCAAAACCTAAAAAATATAAATGTGATATATTATACTATGAAAAAATTAACATTTATAAGCATGAAATTTATTTATTTATTAATAGCTTATATAATTATAAAATTTACATTATGCAACATTTTTTTATTAATAACTTTATTTTTAATAAGGATTTTTAAAATATGTTATGCAAACTTAATTGTGGATTACCCTAATAAGTTATCATAACTTTTTATACAATAAGTTATCATAATTTAAAACTTAGATGTTTAATGATAGTTTTATATTAAAGATAGATTATGTTTTTTTAATAATTTTATTAAAAGTTTTGATCATATTTGTTCTTTTTAAGACAATGTTTAAAATTATCTATAGCCCCTCATTAATTCATATATAAATTGAATGATAATGCACTTCAGCACACTCAAACTCATATCCTCCTACATTGATAACAATACCCATACCAATCGAATTAAGATTCAATTGGCAAAAATGATTATGTTCTTAAACCTGCAAAATTTTCTTATTTATATTAATGGGTTATGTAAAATTTCAAAGTTATATAATTATTCAATTATGTATTCGTTTGCTATAAATTTATCCACAATGACTTTATAGTAAGTTACCATAATATATTTTAATTAAAATACTAGACTTTATTTTTATACGTTTAGTTGGTTTAAATTTAAATAAATTAATAAAATTTTATATCTAAAATTTAGTATTGATTTAATGTGGATTAATATGATAGAACTGTAAAAGCTTTGATACAAATTTTAAAATCGTAAATACGAAAAGGTATCTAGGTCTATCAATTTATTGAAATCTTCGAATGTAATTTAAGAACCATAACCCTAATATATAACTTTTGCACGTTAACATTAATTTCTAATCAATCCATTAATTAGAAATTACTCAATTAATTATTAGAGCATCTACAAATATTTGAGTCATCTTTATTTAAAAATTAAAATGATGGTTAAGGGTGCTCATTGCCTCAAGTGTAGTTTGGGTTTGAGTCGTGTTGTTGTTAAAGTTTTACCCTCCCCTTATATAGTTCACAAAAAAAAAAAACTGAAACCTGGAATGCCTTATATGAAGGAGATAAGGATGAATTTGTCAAAAATGTGGACATTACGTAGAAGTAACTGATAAACATAAAAGTTCAGTTTCATTGATTAAATCTATGTAACCTACCCCATCAAAACTTTCTCTAAATTCAACCAAATGGACGATTCCATTGCCATCTGGACAACAAGAAACATGGAAAAGCCTACACACTAGTAACAATAACTTTGACATTGTCTTTGTTTTTGTCCATAACCATGTTCTGGTGGAAACTTCCCTGCATGAAATTAGGCTTTGACTGAGCTTGTTGGCAAGTTGGCAAGTTGGCAACTCAATAAAATAATAATATTTACTGCTCCTTGAAACTGTCCTCTTCGATGGTTCTTATCTGGGCTCTTCAACCCACCTTGCATGCATTTCAAAAATGGTCAATAAGAGCTTCAAAATCCTGCACCCAATACATACATATGGATAATCTTATCTGTAACCTTGTATGGTATGGTATGGTATGAATCCCTCAACATTCAAAAACTAATCTAAAGGGAGAAAACAGCAGTAGCATCATTAAACATGGCAAAAAGAAGCATTGTTTGAAAGAGCAATAGGGCTTACCTACCTTTGGAACTCTCATACTTTTACTGAGAGCAAAGGTGTATAATTAATACGTGATATTGGCACGGCTCAATCAAATAACATAACTCTTAACCTTCAGAGTGATGCTCTTAAATTGAACCGCACCAATATCTCGTTAACATTCTTACTTTGTTATATGTATGCTTTCCCCATGTTCTCACACCATCTTCCTTCCTGTATATTGGAGAATTACAATCACATACATAATACATATACATATTTACCTTCAACATCAACAGAGGATATAAAATAATGAACAAAGAAAGTTAAAGACATGAAAACAAACAGCTTTCAAGGTATAGAAGAGAAGAAACGTTAATGGAGGAGGAAGAGGAGGAGATGAGAGAATCTCATATATTAAGAGTTTAGAGAGAAAGAGGGTTCACTCAGACATACAACCAAACAAATAAAAAGAGAGAGAGATAAGCATTGAATTGCCCACCAACTCATCAACAAAAAAGGTGTGGGTGTATTAAATATAAAGTTGAGAGACAATAGGAAAGCTCTCACTGAAACAAACCCTTGAGCTTTCAATTTTGTATTTATGAGGTGGAAGGGCCTTGTTGTTGTTGCTGCTGCTATAGGTGTGGTACCAACACCATTTGAATTTCAAAAAAAAAAAAAGAGTTGGGGAATGAAGTCTTTGGTTGGTGAACTTAATTTTTAGGTATTGTGAGACTGTACCGAACAATATCTCTGAGACCCATATTTTGCATTTAATAACCAAATTGCACCAAATTGTTTCTGCATTATTAGCAAACTGTGTAGCCATCTCAAACATATAGCACATAGGAATGATGTTGGAAGGACACAATTAATATTTGCAATTAATGGGGCAAACAACAAGTACATGATCCTAAAAAGAAAGTTGGTATTGCAGTTGGGGTTTCATTTTTCCTTAATTTTATTTATTTTCATAAGCAATCATAATGATGATTCGGCCTCAATTGATGTGAAGTGATATATTTAACATGGGCCCTCTGGACCATGTTTTGATTAGATAGAAAATTAATGAAGCTAAGGAAATTTTGGTGAAGCTGCCCCCATAAATGATCTTAACAACAAATGTTTTCAAAGTTGTATACCGGCCAAACCATGTTCAACAAAGTACATAATTAATAGATAAATAATTATCATAATTATTGGTAAAAGTATCATAAAGATCCTTGTATTAAGAATCATATTATATTTTACTTTTTCTACTCAAAAAATGATCATATTAGTCCCTGTACATTAGAGTAAAAAGAAAACGGATCATTCTTTTAAAATTTTCATCCATTTCTACTATTAAAAATTAGTCTATGTATGTTAGAATGAGATAAACGTGACATGACACATGTAACTATCTTATTATTCTATAAACCATGCTTCTTTTAATAATAATAATTGATGAAATTTTTAATAAAATAGATCATTTTACTCTTTAATCTAATGTCTAGGAATTAATTTAACTATTTTTTTAGTAAATAAAAAAATATAATTTAATTGTTAACATAGTAGTCTCCATGACACTTTTACCCACAATTACCCTAATTGACTAATCGGACATGTTAGAATGAGATCCTGGAGTTTAGTAAGTACCAACCTGTTCACAACCCCATCAACAATGGGGGTAACGCACACAAAATAAGTGAAGATTGACCCATGGTCCATAAAAGTTAATCAATGTAGCCCATTAGATTAGATTTGGGCAGTGCTTTCTCAATTGTTACTGACAGAACCCATGTTCTACAATGGTGAATATGCTTGAAGCATGTTCCCCTAGTAAAAGCAGTGCCGGTTAAAGAAAGAACAAAGATTCAATACAAAGCCCTTGTACACTAACCCCAATAGTGGTCAAAAAGAAAGATTGTTTCTATTGTACTAGTGATTGATCGGTCCCAGCTCTTTTTGAGCCCAACCTATCATCTCACTGGTGCAAATATATAAGAGAAAGGGCCATTGATATTTGAAAGTATATATATAAACTCAAATATAGAAAAAAAGAAGGGGAAACCTGTGTCTAACCCCAATGATCGCATGTCTGTATCTGTAGCAGACTTACACCCCATCTTTTACAGCAAAAAACAACCCCACTTTTATGACTGTTTTCACGTGGAAACTCTGCTAATGTACTCAACCCTGCAATATATTTTTGAATTGCAAGACTAATATCGAACTATAGAAGTACTTAAATTAATGATGATACTTGAAGATCACGGCACAATTTAAGAAGGTAGTTAATACCAACAGGTAGGCCTGAAAGAGCTTGAAAAGTTAGCACATGCGGTACCAACAATAGTAACATAATAAGGGATTGCTAATATGTAAAACCTCAACCTTAGTTCCTTGGTCATGGTTAAACACCTTTCCTTCAAGCTTGACGTACGTTTCCCCTTTATAACAACGCACTTCTTCATCCTCATCATCTTTTTTGTTGATGATGGATTGGCACTGACGCATTGTTTGCAAACAATTGGTGAGAGCAATTAAGGACTTGCACGCGCGGAAGGTGTGGCAGCAGTGAGATTACTTGCAGTAAACCTACCCGAAGGTCTTAAACGGGGATACCTAATGGACCAGTGGCTTACTGTTGTGCTTGGCTTACGGGTTGCTGCAGGCTGACTCCACTTCCTACTTAATGCTTGCTGGCTGATTTCAAGATATATTTAATTTTTTTCTACTAGGTTAACCTGTTTGTCTTGCTTGTAGTTTGCACTTTATAATTAGGGCAACTCCACCTAATCTATTGATACTTTGCCACAGGATTTTTTTTTCCATCTACCTCAAGGACAAGCTCGTTCTTGATATTTTTGAGGTCTTAAATAAAATAATAAATTTAAGTTTTGAATTCTTTAAAAGTTGAAAAAAATTATTTTAAGCCCCTTAAAAGTTGATAAAAAAAATTTTAAGTCCCTTTCAGCCTTGAGCCCTGGACGGCCGCATTTCCAAATAACCCCAGGATCGGGCCTACTCAAGGATTTGACACATAGTCACTATTGATCCAACCTACTTACCCCATTAATGTGTAAGTTATATACAAATCAAGTTTAACAAATAAAGATTAGAGTTTAAACGTTTATTAACTTATGCTTAATAAATGTTGTGACTTTGAAACAGTTGCTTAGAAACAAGTTCAGTGTTTGAAAGGAGTGACAAGGGAGTGGGCACTCGTTCAGCACTGCAAGAAACAAAAAACAAATAAGGGATTGAAAGTTTGGTTACGCAGTTCAATTTTCATATATTTGCGGAGTCTAGCTCAATGGGTAGTATTCACTATTTTCAAACTCTTACATAGTGACCCTAAATCTATCACACACTCATGACAATATCCTCACTTGTATATTTGAAGGCTAGAACCTTCACTACTAAATTCACCCATGTGAATTGAACAAGTAAAACCACAACACCAAAGTTTTACAATTAATATGTGTTCTCAAAATCTAGTTTCTCACTTGAACAAATTTAGTGCTTTCAATTCTAAGTACATAAACCTATACAAATTTCTCAATTATACAAATTTGTTCGAGACTTGCTAACATAAAAAAAAATCTATCACAATCTCTAGAAAACAACCACATTACAAATTGAATACAACAGAATAATAATAAATAAGCAGTAAACAAGGACTCTTGGTAGCTAAGAATGCAATGTTCTAAATCAATCTAATATCCATATGATTGAAGGTATTAGATAAGGGTGATCCGATCCAATCCAATCTCCAATATATATTTTTCTAAATGATATGATCTTCAATAATAATAAATAAGCAGTAAACAAGGACTCTTGGTAGCTAAGAATGCAATGTTCTAAATCAATCTAATATCCATATGATTGAAGGTATTAGATAAGGGTGATCTGATCCAATCCAATCTCCAATATATATTTTTCTAAATGATATGATCTTCAATAATGAGCTAGATACCATCCACATGATTCGCACAACCCATAAATACTGCTCAATAAATTGTCAATATCTCAAATATGTAAACTATCTAAAACAACTCCAGTCAATTACCCCTTTGACAAGTTTTTAAACAAAACATACACAATGTAGAAAGCTTAACATATTCTCATTAACTCAATAAACTTAACTTTAGAAAATATTTAAGCAAACTAATCATCAATGCTTAGTCGACTTTGCATCAATAACTAACCAACCATAATTATAAGTAAGTAAGCTAATCAAGTAATGGAAAATGCACCAAAGTAAATAAAATTCTTAAGCAGAAAATCAGGTCACCGACAGTTTTGAATCAGTTCTTCAGCAGTATCATCATAAAAAAGAAGTAGCAGCAACAGAAGCAAATAAGTACAATCGTCCAAAAATTGAAATCTACAAATTTATAAATTAGTGATGCATTTTCTCCGTGATGCTTACAACGTCACAAATATACTACATACGTGACAAAAACAACTAAGTATCACATTTAATTATAGATAATAAATCTCATTCCAAAATTCCAAAAAACGCCATAATTTTACGTCACTATTTATTTGACGCCAAAATTTATATATAAAAAAATTTGGTGGGAAATGTTTTTGTGACATTCAAGAAACTTGTGATGATTTCCCATCGTCACTACTTTAAATTATTTTTTTAACGAATTCATAAGATTTATTTGTGACAATTTAATTTTTTGTATTCATAATACATAAAAAGCAGCATGGTATTTATGTCGTAAAAATAGGTTTAACGTGACGAATGTAGTAATTTGTCACTCTTTGTTATTTATCTTATATTTTATATGATGATTTTGAGAAACATCGTGAGATTGTGTCAATTAATATTCTTGCTGTCAAATAAATTTTGGTGGGAACTTTTTTCGTGACACTTTTAAATTTTATTTGACATTTTTCTTGTGTCACTAATATCATGCCATTATTAGTGACACTTTTGTTTTGTCATTACAATGAATAGAAAGTGTACTATACATGCACTTACGCACTCATGTTAGTAAATGTCTATTATTAATGAAAATAGAACTGTCACTTAAATTTATGAATTTTTTTATGTTACACATACGACTAATTACTGATAAATTTCTTAAGTGATTCTTAAAATAGCATCACAAATTATAACACAAACATTACGGAAAATAAAAAAAATCATGTTTAATTGTTAACTTTATATCTTATATGGCAATTTCGAAAACGTCATTTGTGTACATAATTATATGTCAGGTGTCAAAATCACTTCTAAAACTTTTTGCGGTAATTAATTTTTTGATGTGTTGAAAAAATGGTGGCTATTTTTTCTTGTTGCCGATGTAAATTCTTGTTAGTGGTGATTATTTTTTTATTTAGCAAAGCGATACAAAACTCACACAAAGTTACTTCAAATTACATTATTGCTTATCCACTTTGTTCTTATATTTTCATCTTTTAAGATTATAACTTTAAGCTCTTAGATGACAATACCTACTTAGTCTCTTAATTAGCCCCAAAATCAAATGGCAAGATTTGCCTTTGGTTACAATTCACAGCATTGTGTAAGAAAAGTAAGAAACTTTTGTTTGATGCTTACATTGTTTGTTAATGTTTTTCCCTATTTAAGGAGGCACCATCATCCTTTGCATAGCTAACAAATTTGATTTTAGGTATTTAAGAAATGAGAATTTTAAGATTCAAGCTAGATGTAAGGTAGCTTAATGTCCTTTCTTAATTTATACAACTAGTGATGGTGATGATGGGCCTTTTAAGATTTAGGACTTATGTTAGTGGGCATAATTGTTCTGTAACTTCTCAAACCAAATAACAAATTGTAAATTCATGGGTAAACTTTTTCTTAGCAAGGTGAGGTGTATCCCTAATTTAAAATTAGATGATATGAAAAGGCTTGTTAAATAAGAGCTTGCTGTAGGAGATATCACCATTATTCCCCAGCATAGAATATTGGATCTATGCCAATTGGAAGAAAGATCACCTTAAAATCGTTTGGGATGATAGATCTCTCTATACTACTTCATCACCTTCGTAGACCTTATATCATACCCAAAACATCTTACTTTAAGCATTACACTTTGCATTCAAGAAGAATCAATGCCACGAGTCTAAGGAATAGTTATACTTCCATTATATGAGGGTATTTTCTTAGACAAAGTTAAATATCAAATGAAACTTTCATAATGGTTTGTATTCAATGTACTTATTCTCGTAATAAACACTCACATATTATCTTATTTATCTCATATTTTAAATTGTAAAATGTCATGTCTTCACAATACAATGATTAACAACAATTTAGGAGACAGAGGTAGTAGTGGGGCCGACAACCAGTGATTGAATTGACGGTGTCGGAGCCGAAGAAGGAGGCGCCGCCTCCTCATTCTTGCTCTGATAGGTACAAAGATGAAAGTGAAACTGTTGTTCACTATAAAGGAATCTTCGACCTTTATGTTTCAAAATTGAAGGAACAAAAAAATTTATTTGGGCTTTAGAAACCCAAAGTTATTTGGGCCTTAGCAGCTAAAATATCTAATTCAATTAGAGTTTTAATTATTAATTATGTATATATTTTTAATTGAGTTTATTAATGAGTCAAACGGTATTAAATTCGATTGGATAATGATTAAAATATCGTTATTTTATAAAATAAATTATATTATTTTAAAAGTAATTTTACTTTTCTATATATTTTATATAAAAATAAAAAAATACACATATAATGAATTTTGAACCTAAGATATTGCAATTTTAAACTTTTGTACTATAGCATTTTAACCAAAGCTCCATTTATGTTTTATATTAATTTTTATAAGTATATTCGTTATAAAATTATGTTGGAGGTGTTATTAAAGATGCTAATGAGGACTGGCAATGTGGTTTTACAATGACAATTGAAAAGGGTATTATATTTCAAGTAGAAACAAGGGCGATGCTTGAAGGGCTTCACTTGGCATGCAATAAAGAGTATTGGAAATTGGAGTTGGAATGTGGCAATGGCTTGTTGGTTGACTCCATTCTTGTTGGAGGTGCCGCAGAGAGCAAGATGATGGAACTGAGACGATTACATAGTATGCTTATTCATCTTTGGGAAGTTCGTGTTCGATATATTCCTCAAGCTCAGAATATTGTGGTGGATCGTTTGACAAAATTTGTAAATCTAGAGTTGATATGATTGAATTTGATGGAGAATCCCCTTCCGCCGATTAGTGAGCTGCTTTTGGTAGACTCCAGTCTTTTTGGTTTGCATTAGAGTTTACTTTATTTCGCTATTGTTGTTTATCTTTACTAAAAGTAAATTATATTTTTCACTTACATTGTGAGTGTACCATAATCTAATTACCAGTTAAGCTTTTGATTATGTATTTTTATAATGTAATGAATATTAATATGAAGGTATTTTTATTTATATTTATGTATAAATTATTTTTAAAATATTATCATTGTAATATTTTTTATATTTTTTATTTTCATTTTATTATTTATGTTCGAGATTGAAAACTATCTTTTTTTTTAATAATATTATCTTCGAGATTCGAACATGTGTAAAAGATAATAGATTTGGTAAAGGTAGCCGGGATGATGATGGCGATGAAGGGTTTGATAAAAGCTAGTACCACTGGTTGGTGATGATGATGATAGACAAGGGCATGTGCTTCCAAAATTTTGATAAAAGCAAAAGATGAGCAGCACCTTTAAAACTGTAAAATACAAAGGACCACTAGTAGTAAGATGGCCTGTCTTTGATCCCGATGTGCCCCCTATTCCCCATACTCCTGAACATTGAAATACGGTAATATCTAGAGTATAAAAGAAAAACTCCAAAATCGTGTTGAACAACATATTTAATCAACCAAATTGCCCACCATTGATTTTCAGCAGCAAAATTTTTGCAGGTTGCAAGAAACTCGAAATATTTAACATTGTGGAATTCCCATTTCACCAAATTATCTGTATTTTGAATAATTTTTTGTTTTCACTTTGATTTCCTTGTGGACTTTGATTTCTTCAATTTGCCGGACTTGTCGTCGACACTGGTCCACGTATATCCACTAGGAATAGCGAAAGGATCAGCTTGTTGCGCCATTGAGGAACTCCGTTGTTGCTGTTGTTGCTTGTTAGCCGACACCGACTGACTATTGCTTCGCCTCAGCCATGCCGTGGTGGACGATGACCACGATGTCGACGGTAATGACGAGTTTTGTTTATCCGAATTTTGATCATCCTCTGTTTGGCCTCTTCCATTGGAAAAATATCTTGGACTTGAGAGTGGAGTGAAGAACTGCTCCGTCGATTGGAGCTCGACGAATTTCGTGAACGTTATCACCACCCTCACCGTCGGGACTACCGGGATGGCAACCTGCAAAACCCCACCAACAACAATTCAGTACCAACCGTGTCCGAAAATCACATATCAAAAGAGAAATGACAGTTCAACAGTTGGTCCACATATGATTCCCTTGGTAAAAGTAAACGTAACATTGCCTCTGACCAGAAAAAGGAAACCTCGGATGATGTGGGTTTTTTAAAAGGGAGAATCACCGTTGGATCTAAAACACACCCATTGGGACAAGTTCCACGTCATTGGAGCCGACCAAAGACAGGGTTTTCCCCCACAAAAAAAGAAAAGCTTCTCCACTAATCAGAGACCAAAGCAAAGCTGAAAAACTTGAACACACTTGCTTTCCTTTTGTCCATTGGTCAGGCTATCATCATCCAACGCATCCAAAAACCCAAACCACTAATTTATAGATTTAAGGAGACAGGTATCTACGTGGACCCCACAATTCTTAAACAACAAAAAACCAGATATTTATAGATTTAATAACTCGCCGTCTTACCTTAACCGGAAATGTCCCCGGCGGGAATTTGGTGGTTAACAGCTCTCGCATTCTTCGAACAGCTTTCACCTTGTTAGCCAAAATATCAAGTAAAGGTAGCAATTCTTCGGTCTTTAATGGGAATTGCTCCGTTAACCAAACTGACGGCCGTAAACTTCGAACGTACTCTTTCTCCTTTGTTTGTGGAGGCGGCACCACCGTTTTCGCCGTTGCGAAAGACGTCGATCTTCTTGGAGGCATCGCCGCGGCTGAAGAAGGGAAAACGTCGACGCTCTTCCTCCCTACCGAAATCCACTCTCTGTCTTCTCTCACGAAGCTACTGTGTCTTCTTCTATCAGGCATTCCGAAATTGGGATTTTCGCAAACTAAGAAACCGTCATCGTCTTCGTCGAGCTCTAAGGGTAACACTTGTTCACTTCCGGCGACGTCGTTTTCGGAACCCGCAACTTTTCGTGACCTAAAACTGAAAATCACGTTATGTACTTCGTAAACTCTGGCTTTCCATTCACCGACGCTCTCTGTTTTCTCTTGGCGCCTCCAGTTAGTTCTTCCGACGAGTTCCGCTTTGGTTACGTCCATTCCGGGTCGGTACACACTCGTTTGGGAACAAAAACCAGCAATGTCGGATTCGCTCATCGGAGCTCCGGCATTTTCGAATGCGTCGAAGATTTTGCGATCTTCGCGGTTGAGGACTAGCAATGAGCCGCAAGGGATGTTGTGGAGGTGATCGCCATCGCCGAGGAAGAGGAAGCTTTGATCGGCGCGTTGGATTTTCAAGCCGTCGAAGCCTGCTAATGAAGTATCAGCTCGAAGGTTACCGTCGCGTTTCCAGATCTTGTAGGTATCGGAAGGAGCGATTTTTCCGACGAACGGAATTACGGAGCTTTCAAAGTGGAAGGAGATTTCCATGTAGAAGTCACGCATTCGGCGGAGGACAGCAATTACGCGAGGTAAACGGCGGCGCCACTTGCACCAGGCGGAGCGGTGGTGGAGTTTCAAGAGAACCAACGCAATGTCGGAGCTTCGGCGACAGAGTGCTTCTTGGAGAGGATTCCAGCCCGCAGCGTTCTGGAGCGACACGTCAGCACCAGCAATACCGAGAGTTCTAGCAGCAACGACGTCGTTAAGGCGGACCGCGAGGTGGAGAGGAGTTTCCCGGAAAGGGACATCCCGGCGGTCGAGAACGGCGGAAATTTGGTCAGCTACACGCTCTTCACTCAGTGAGTCGCACTCGGTGTGGATCTGAGCAGGATCAGCCGGCTTTGGCAGCGTGGAAACCAGTCGATTCAAAGTAGTATGATCACGCAAAACGACAGCGTAGTGAACAGGACTATGCTTGTAATCCTCCGGTTTGATAGCTTGAAACGGCGCCGTCGCCGACGCAGAAGACGATCTCGACATTTTTGTTTTTGTTTTTTTGTTTTGGTGTCTAATTTCCTTTTTCAGTTCTTAGGGTAGTGAAAATGAAAGACAAAACGAAGAAAATGCAAAGGGTTGAAGGCAATTGCGAAAGGGGGAGGGTAAGATCGTCATTTGATAAAATGAATTTTATTGGGTAGCGTGTAAAGGGAAAGAGAAGGACGAGATACACGCAATCTGGCGCGGCTTTTGTTGATGCTTCAGACAGGTACAGTCCTAAGACCGAACATCCCTTCCTTGCTTTACCTTACGCTTCTTTGTTTTGTCTTTTCCGCTTTTCCTATTTTAAATTGAAATTGATGTTGCCGTGGAGACGCAGTGTGATTCCATGATGCAATGAAATCTCGGGGTTAAAAATGGTAATGGGTAGGTCCCAGAATTGCTCAAGATTTCCTTTTATTCATCAATCACCACCAATCCACGGTGGTCTTCATTACAATTAATGAGATGAGGAGCATAGGATTTATATAGCCTTTTTCCTTTCAAGTCTTTTGATGTAAGTAAAAATTCAACAAAGATCTTTTAATCTCGCTTGGAAGTTTGAATGCTTACAAAGAAGTTTGAAACAACATTCCTTGAGCTCAATCATTTGGACAATAATGGTCTTTTTACTATTTTAAAAATAATATATATAAATAATAATTGACATTGGGATTCAAATCTTAGGGTATTGTCTCAATTTCAAACACATGCAAAATATAGAAAGCATCAAAGGTACGCATTTTGAGGGATCTTCCAAAACCAGGGAGGGGGATTTGTTGAGAAATTGGTGTTAAAATTTATTATGGAATTTTAGTGATAATCATGAGTATTTTGGGTATTAGAAATGGGGAAAAGGATGAAAGGGTGGGGTATAAGAAAAGTGAGAGGAGAGGGCAGTCCAAGTCCAAGAAGAGGCTTTTGTCGTGACCAAATGCAAGGAAGAGCAGGGAAATATGTCTCCGGCAGCAAGGACCAATGGCTAACGAATTTCACTACCTACGATGCAACTAAACACCCTTCCTTACATTCCCAAACACCATTAATGATTTTCGTCGCCTCCTTTGTTGTTATTTGAGTAAATTTTAAAAATAGTCACTTTTATTTATTTCAGATTATATTTTAATTATTTATGTTTAAAATATTTCGTTTTAGTTATTTATATTATCGATTTGTTACGAAGTAACCATTTTGACGTTATTTCTCTAATGGCAATCCTACGTGGCAGTCCAAATTAGATTTAAATGCCAACTTAGATATCCAATTAAGATGAGAATAAATTTTTAATAAAATAAATTTAATTAATTGAAAATTTTAAATTAATTACAACTAAAAAAAATCTCAGTTGAAAATTTTAAATTAATTTAAAACTCATTTGGACTGCCACGTAGGATTGCTATTAAGGAGGTAATGGAACTTAATAGTAGAGTGACTACTTTGTAACAAAACGATAACATAAGTGACTAAAACGTAATATTTCATAAGTGATTAAAAAAATGTAATATGAAGCAAACAAAAGTGACTATTTTTATAGTTTACTCTTGTTATTTTGTGTATCTTTCTTTTTTGTTTTCCTATCTTTGGAATTTCATTATCTCATTATTTATTACCTTAATTGCATCAAACCTTCTCAAATCATATTTTAGCTTTTAAATTATAAAATATTTTAATTAATTTTTAAAGTACTAATATTATAATGTTACAATAGTTGGGCATTAAAAGTATTCATGGGTCGGGCCGAGACCAACTAATCTTATGCCTATTTGCTAGGCCTGGACTCGACTTGAAAATAAGCTTAAAATTTTATTCAAACCTGGTCCAAATAAAATTGTTAAAACTTAGGCTCATATTAATTTTTTATGTTAATATATATATATATCAAAAATACTAAAAACATTAAAATAAATGTTTCTCAACAACTTGAAAATAAATTTTAAAAAATATATATACTTAAATAACATTAACATAGGTGCAACTTAATAAGGAAATGTGTTTAAAATAGTAATAGAATTAACAATAAAATAAGAGTTATACACTATCTAAATAATAATAACAAAATAGTAGTAACATAATAGTGAAATGATAACAAAAATAATAAAAACAAGAAAATAGCAATAAAACAGTAAAAAACAACAAAAAACATCATTTTTTAATTTTTACAAATTCAAGTCGGGCTCGAACCAAAAAAATCTTATCCGAAATCCGATCCATTTTCTATATGAATCTTATATTTTTTCTCAAATATATTTTTCGGACCTACATTTTTACCTAAATTCTCCCGATACATCAACATGTCTACTGCACATTAATACCTTCCATGGGCCTCGAGAGGCAGTTATGCAATTATTGCATGCTTATGCAGTTGGGCATCTAATAGCCCGTAGATGTTTGTTATAGTTGTTTTATTATTTAATTATAAAATAATATATAATTTGACATTTGAATTTGTATCTAGTTGGTTTTTACATTTTTTTGAAAAAATTAAAACAAATTAATAAGTACAAATGAACAAGTTCAACCGCTAAATTATATATTATCTGTTATAAACAAAAATAATAGATAAATGATGGATATGAGAATATGAGAATTTGTATTCCATTCTATATCTTCATCTTATTTACAAGTAGCATGCTCCTCTCTATATATAGGGAAATTCAACTCTTCATATTCTAATACATAAATAGGAAAAAGTAGTTATAAGAATATGAAAGACTAAAGAAAATGGAAGGTTAAAGGTCAAGGGAGATGAAAGGTTGAACATCTATTTAATAATTAATATTCATAACACTCCTCCTTGGATGTTTATTGTATAAAGGATATGCCTCATTAAAAACCTTACTAGGAAAAACCCTGTGAGACAAAAACCTAGTGAAGGAAAAAAGAGTACATAATCATTTGATACATAGTATATCACAACCATATATATATATATAGTGTGTGAATTTACTCCCCCTCATGTAACCATCACTTAAGATCTTTGAAACAACGTAATCCAATGTTAAAAATTAATTTCTCAAATGTAGCACTAATTGTTTGTTTCATAGAGCGTCAAGAAATTGCAATACCACCGTATGTGAAAACATAACTAGTTTGTTTCAATCCATAAATGGACCTGTTTAATTTGATTGAATAATGTTCTCGAGAACCTGAATTAGCTGCTTCTGACAGATTAAAACCTTTTGGGAGTTTCATGTAAATGTTATTATCAAGTGGCCATATAAATAGGCTGTAACTACATCCATTAGGCGAAAATCAAGCCCTTCTCTTATTACCAGACTAATCAAGAACCTAAAAGTAGTTGCATCCACCACAAGAGAGTATGTCTCTTCATAATCAATATCAAGTGTCTTGTGAACGTTCTTGTTACAAGTCAATTATATATATTATGAGTGGCCATATAAATAGGCTGTAACTACATCCATTAGGCGTAAATCAAGCCATTCTCCTATTGCCAGACTAATCAAGAACCTAAAAGTAGTTGCATCCACCACAAGAGAGTATGTCTCTTCATAATCAATATCAGGTGTCTTGTGAACGTTCTTGTTACAAGTCAATTATATATATTATGATTTGTTTTTTTTCGCTATTATGCTAATATGTACTCCTCTTGGCTTTACACCTTTCTAGTGTTTGGATTTCTTGTCCGATATACATGTCATAAGTTATAATAGAAACACTTATTTATTTTTGATGACTTGTTCTAATCTCAATGCTTTCAAGTATATTTTAATTCAAAATCCTCACTTTTTCATAATATTGAAGTGTTCTACGTATATTATCGTTGTCGATAACAATTTCATTTTTTTTCAACTCCATCATATTTAGTTATGACATAACTAATTGAGATATCTCATTATTCATAATTTCAGGTACCTGAATCTCTTCTAGGGTTTTATTAAAAGTTATGCCTTGGGTCTCTTCAGGAGTACCCGCCTCTTTTTAGTATGTGACCATTTTCATTTCTTTCTCCTTTCTTTTAATGATTTTTTTGTTTTATGGAGTCGACTAGCTTGTCATGCTTCTAGCATGCTAAAGACTTATTTTTTATCACATTGTCCTTCTGGGACATATAATTATTTGGAGCATTTTAGCTCGTATATTTATCAACTAGTATATGAAATCTCTAAATGTCATCACTAAACATATCTAGCAAATAATTTTTATCCTTCAAACTTTGTGCACATAATATTAGTGAGGATCACAAAAAAAAATGATGACATAATTATTTAACTAATTTCTCTCCCCTTAATGTCGAGAAAATTTGCAACATAACAATATTTTTTTTTCAAAATTATAAATATATCTCCCTTCAATATCTAATGAAATTTCTAAAATTTCTCAACTTCATATTAGAAAATCCATCTTAGTGCATTATGGCGGAATATGAAATAGATATTACACATCCATATATTCTTAGATGGAATCCATTGACTTATAAATGAAAGTCAATTCTCACGAGACAAATATTTCTTACATGTTGACTTGATGCAAATAAAATTACATGCTTATTATAAAGCAATTCTTATATTAATGGTTAAGCAACTAAATGGAGGCATAGTTTTGCTAACCATTAAATATAACATAAATAGGCAATAGACAACTTAAAATTATCCCAGCTAAAACTACGAAAATCATGCTAGGGATATAATGCACTAGCGTTGTTAGCACAAATTGCATTCTATAGAGATTGTGCACAATCAAATTATTTCAAGAAATAGTATCACAAACTTCGGGTTGGACACATGTGATACATGAGCTCATATATTATTTGGTTATCATTGAAAAAGGCAACCGACCTCTAACTTTAGCTGATGTTAGATCAATATGTTGTCCAAATAACTAGTATGATAAAAATTATTAAAATATAACTTCTAATTTTTCAATAAAATCGTATAAAATTGCATCAAATTATTTTGCATCAACATTGACTCGGGATGGTCTAACCGATCATACCAACACTATGAACTTCTTTTCACTATCTCATATGTTATTCATATAAGTGTAATGTATTCCTTCTGGGAATATTTATAATACAAAAACATAAGTATCTCATGTCATTTCTATCCATGTTTTTAATGTAAAACACATAAAAATTTCCTTTAACATATATCTTCTTGATTTGAAAAATAATATTATGTTTTACAAAATTTTGCATCTCAAGGAGTTAAAATATTAGCTCTTCAAGAGTTTTTTACAGTTTGATTCAATATTAGCTCTTCAGGAGCATGCAATCATTTTATTATATATCCTTAATGAATACTTAATTTATTCATATAAAAATAAAATAAATAGGTATAAATAAAACATATATTAAACATAATAAGTAATAAATTCATGTTATTAATAAATCACTATGGTTAGATAATATATATTTTTATATATACCATAACACAACAAAATACAAAATATTATAATGTCAAATTAAAGTAACTTTTCAACTATAAAGGTTTAACCATAAACATTTTCTAATCTTCACCACAATTATGAAACTATCCAAACAATGTGAATATCTCAAAATTCATGACAAGCATTTTTACCCCCAATAATCATATATTTTAATCAAAATCAGAATTAAACCAATCAATTTTATTTAAAATGAACCAATAAAAATAAAAACATTTATCTCCACATAAAAATCTCAATAACTAAATATGTGAAGAGATTTAAAAATTCATAGAATTATGGATAGAGAATTATATAAATTAAACTTCTTAATAAAAATCAAATCAAATTTCAAAAGAAGTTTATTAGGCTAACTTAGGTTACCATGGATGAGAAGTAGTGATTATAAGCATCATTTATAATGAAGAGAAAGATATTATCTCCAAGTAAATATCAAATAGACATTGATTCTAATGATTTTTAAATCAAACAATTAAATTTCAATACTTGGATCTCAACAAAATTTTGACACAAACTAAAAATATATTAATCATCCTTGTATGCATGACCAACTTTAGCATCATATTGAAAATTTTTATCTTTTTCCGAAAAAATTATCCTCCATTTCATCATTTTGGGACAAAATTTGTCTCAATATTGTTTCTTTTTTTAATGGATGCTTTGATAAAATTTTACTAGATGCTTAAACATACGACAGGTATGTGACCAATGCATTTTCATACAACATTGTTAACATGAATTTTCAATAACCTTTGAATATTTTTAACCACTATTTTCTTGATTTTCTATTATTCTTTTCTAGTGGTTGGGAGTACCACTATTATAACCACCATGATAACAATTATTAGGATGTCTTCAACCACATTCTCAATTACAACGACAACCACGATCTTTATATTCTAATTTTTCATAATTATAATGTGTTGTAACATTCATTTAAGGGAATGGAGTCTTTTACACTAAAAGGCATGAAATCGTTTCAAAATACTTTTTAAAGCTTTTTTCACAATATTGCTACTGCAAGAGCACATAAGATATTTCAATCATAGCAAGCTTTAGAGAGTATTATCGTTTTCTAATGGTAAAATCATTCTTTTAAATTATTAAGTCATTCAAGAGTCAATTCACAATTAGATGTTTCACTTTTAATCTTTCATGTAAATGATAATCATTGAACTTCCACAATGGTAACTTTCTCAAAATTATTCGTGTCAAGTTATATACTCTAAGCTAACAACTAAAGCGAGAAAGCATTATTATTCATGTCTATTCAAACTTAAGTATAGAAATATGATCATCTAGATTTATTAAAATCTTATGATAACTAAGATCAATTTTACAATTTAATCAACATAATAATAGAATACTCCAAAAAATGTTTTATGGAATATTAGTTATACACATCACATTATTTTATTTACTATAATCAATGTTTTTATAAAAAATTTCATCCGCAAAGAAACAAATAGCCATAAGCTATGTCATATTCATCTGGATATATATTCAGTACAAGTATATTTAACTTTTTTTTTCTAAGTTTTTCATACGACATATCCAAATATTAAACATGAGCCTCTAGTGTCAAAAATAATAATCTAATAGGCAACGTAGTACATTTGGTAAAGGTCACCAAATAAAATAAATTTTTTTTAAAAAAAATGATTACTTTATTTTTAATCATGTTAATGACATATGTTATGAAAGATATACATATTTAACTAAAAAATATTCAAGTTGTTGATACGTCAATCTTATTCAAAGTCTTAGATCATAAACAAGCATATAATGGAATATATAAAACATAAATTCATATTTAAATACGAGAAAAAAATGAATATCATTTTAACTTTTTTTTCATTAAGAATATTGAAATCTCAAAATCTTTCAAGCACACAGGAAATTCACATATCTTAACCTTGTTGCTTCAACAAGAACGTTGTACGTCTAGATTACTTGTTCTCCAAAAAATATTGAATACTATCGAGCAAGCTTGTGCTGATAACGTGTTATAAAATAATAACAATGATGTAAAGAACACAAAGATAATAGATGAGAATAAAGAGAGGATATGCATTGTATTCTATATATTTCATCTCATTTAGAAGTAACATACTCCTCTATATATATAGGGAGATTCAACTCTTCATATTCTAATACACAAGTAGGAAAAAATAGTTACAAGAATATGAAAGGTTAAAGAAGATGAAAGATTAAAGGTCAAGGAAAATGAAATGTTGAACATCCATTTAATAATATTCATAACATTATCCCTTTAATTATTTAATTTTGTTATTAAATGTCATCTCAAATTTGAATTGAACTTTGAAACATATTTAAAATATGAAAAATATTCAAGTTGTAAATACTTATGTGCTTATGATATGGGCACTAATAGGTACACGTATTAAAATTTAATCCACGTGTTTTAAATTAGTTTACATTAAATTTAAATTTTTTTGGTGAATTATAAGAAGAGGACAAAGCCTTAACAACAACGCAACTAATACAATTCGAATTCAGACCACACTGACCATCAAGTCAACACATGATGTTCTAATTTACTTATATTTAATGCTTAAATTGCCAGATATGCTAAAAAAAACTTAACTGATACAATATTAATATTTTAATGATTTAATTGAAATATTTTAAACTTTGATGAATAATTTAAAATATATACATAGAATGTTTGATGTAATTAAACTTTTCCATTTTCAAAATAAAAATAATATTATATATAAGGTTTACTTTGCTACGATATGGAGCCTATGATTTTACCACTTCATGGCTCGGTCCATGGACCTAATTAATTGTAAACTTTAAAAACATTTTTTTAAAATTAATTATTCAGGTGAATTTGAACATGGTTGTTTGAACCGGATCGAACTGATCAATCAAATTGGGAATCGATCAAGGTATCAATTCAAAGAAAAATATTATAGCAATTAATTTCAGGAATCGGTATGGACCAATTGATTGGACGATTGAACCGATTAAACCAAATTTTTTTTATTAAAAATCTCTTTTCGGATTTTTTTACAATTGAATTGATATAAACTTTATATAGACATGGATATTATAGTATTATCTTTCAAATTTTAAAAAAAATATATAAAACATTAACTCTTTTAAATAATATGAAGAAATCTAAATACTAATTGAGACCAAAATTGCAAAACATTATGACCTAAACTATTGCACAAATAAATACTATATCGATATCATACAAGTAAACAATTCGGCTCAATTAGATCCAATTTCTATGAACCCCTACAATAGAAAAAAATTGGATCGATTATTTAGATCAATTGAATCGAAAATCGATTGAGATATCAGTTCAAAATAAAGGGTTAAATTGGTTGACTCATGAATCAGTCGAATCAACCAAACTGATGGTCGAACTAGTTGAATCGAGTACTGATGATTTGATCGGTTTGCCTACCAATCCAATTCTAAAAACCTTGAGCTTCATTGATGATATATTAGAAGCAAAAATAATTATTTATTGTTTGAGTTTTAAAGGATGTGTGAAAGAAGAAAGAACAATTTTTTTTTATGTTTTTGTAATCAATATTAGATTTTGAAAATTCTAAATTTTGAAATCTAAAATTTAACTCTTATGAAATTGGACTTAAAAATTCAAATTCAACTTTTTGTTTATTATTAAGAAATTGGATTCATAAATAAAAACCCAAAATTTGTGGCCCAAATCCAGATATTTTTAAAAAATTAAATAGCTTAAACTACAATTTTATAAAAAAAAATTTAAATTAAAGTGGTTTATTTAGAGGGTTTAAGATAATTTGGGTGTGAGTCTAAGCCTAAATATTATTTTTATACTAATTTTTTATGTCAAATGTGTTATACGTGTATTATATGTTTAATTATTTTTTATATGTTTAATTATTTTAAAAGAAAAGTATCTTCCCTATGCGCTTTGATAAAAAATCCACTAACCCCCTAAGATTTATTTATTAAATAAAATTTAAATAAAAATATTACTTTACCCTTTATTCATTACTTATTATTTTATATTTTGTTATCTTTAATATTTTTTAGTAATTATCTTTATATTTATATTCAATATTTTTAATTAAAATAATAAAATTATAATTAATTATTATTAAAATAAGTTAGAAATTGCATCATATACTTACATAATTATATGTTAAATATAATGTATTTTTCAATTAATATGCGTAAACTTTTTTTTTCTGAAGATACGCAATCAAATTAAATATAATGTATTTTTCAATTAATATGCCTAACCTTTTTTTTTTGAAGCTACACAATCAAACTAGATATTCAAGTATATATTTATATGTGTGAGCAATTTCCTAATAGGAAACATAGAAAAGCCAATGATATCAAGCGTAGTCTCACTAGACGGACAAGTTCACGCCAACCAATTAGTCACCATTACCTTCCTTTGGGACATATTGAAATTTGGCTACTTGGAAATATCTACACACCATTTTAATTTTTTGAACAACCGTCATCGAAGGAGTGTCCAACAAATTCTCCTTCAACATTTCTATAGTCATCTGATAATCACTTTCAATGAGAACTTTAGTATGCTTCCTATGCTAAGCTAATTCTAACTTACGGAGTATTGTCAAAAATTCAAAGTTCAAAGCAGAGCCTTTTCCGAGAACTCTTCTACACCCTTCAACCCAATTACCATGAGAGTCACGAACCACACCACCGACTGCAGACCAATATTCATACTTACTCGATACACCATCAATGTTGATTTTTACCCAACCACACTTAGGTGGTTTCCATCTACTCAATTCTACCCTATCACCTCTCATTTTGCTTCCTTTAATTACCACATTACAAACATTAGTAGCTGAGCATTCAAATCTTCTAATCAACTCATCCAGTATACTAATTACTTCTTGGAGAATGAAGGTATTTCTGTTCTTCCACAACATCCAGCACAAAATCGCAAAGAAAATTCGAGGATTTAATCCTCTTACTTTGAGTTTGAACTCATCTCTCATATTGGCCACCACTCAATCGGTCAACTCCAAATCCACAAACAGCGAGAAGCAATTAGCCGGCACCACCATCCGCCAACATTCAATCTTAGTCCTGCAGTCCCTAAACCCTAAACAACTAATCTATAACCTATTATTGCTAAGATAAAGAACATTAATGGATAAGTGAAGATAATTATGATATTTGTATTAAGTTAATGCAAAGCGTAATTGTTTAATTTTCAAAAAATAAATTTGGAATTAAAAGTAAATGGTAAAATATGAGATGCACTAAGAAATTATATAAAACAACGTGATATTATTAAAACATGACAATATAATAACATTTTAAACACGAACATAATATAAGTATTCTTTTTCCTTTAAATTGAATCAATATTAAAAATTATAAAAAAAGTATAAGATGAATTTAAACATAACATAATTTAAATACATAAATTATTCTTTAAACTGAATTGATATTATAGCACACGCAAAACATATTACAGCCCAAAAATAACATGACTTGCATTAAAAAAACATTAAATCTATATAAAAACATGCAACTATATATTTATAATATTTTAAACCAAAAAATAATACAAATATAAGTATTGTATAAAACTGAAAATTGACTCTACAGTAAAGATACTCATGCCCGGGTTGGGTTAAGTATAAGCATTATATTAATATATTTTATATTTGTCTAAATTCGGTTCGGCCTGAAATATAAGCTTAAATTTTTACTCAAAACTCGCTCATATTTACAAAACATTAATTCAAGCTCATTTTAAGTCTACTCATATTATTTTTTTAAAAATATTTATATTATATTGTTTTAATATTTAATAATTTTATACATTTTTTATTTATTGAAATTTTTTATATTGTCATCTTGACATTATTTTAATGTTTACTATATATTTAGTATATAGGCTTATTTTTTAATGTGTTCTAAATTACATAATATATAAAATAACATAATATGAAGTATTATAAACTTAAAAACAGATTGAACCAAGTCGGACTCGGGCCTTGAATATTCTAAGCTTGAATTTGATCCATATTTTAAAAGGACTTAATTTTTTTTTACACAAACTCATTTTTTAAATATAATATTTTTCCTTAAATCCTCACAAATTTCGAGCTTGAATAGATAACGTAACTCATGAACAGATCTACTTTACACCATCATTTAATTATTGTAATTTTTTTTTTCCTATTAGGGGTCACATCAACTTGCATATTTTAAATTAATTGCCAAACTTAGCCATCAAGTAATGAGATTCCACGATGTAAGGCTGAATTTTGATCTTTCACTTTTGCTTGTTCACCACATTCAAATGCAGCCCAAGAAAGTCAGCAACCACCACCCCCTGAAAGCAACCAGCATCACACGATGCATGCACCCACCTTTCCTTCCACGAAATTCGCAACAAATGTCCTGCTAAACTACATGCTTATATACATATATATAACACCACCCCCACCACTACCACCATCAAACTATTATCAATTCCAACTCCACAGCAAAAACCACACAAATATTAAATTTCTATGGATCTTTTTAGAAGTTTCTTCAGTTGTTTTTCCGGTTCAAGTAAGGTGGTGTCTCAAGGTGGCTATACTCCACCAACATCCTGCAAGGTTAAAGCCAAATCGAAAGAAAGAAACACTAAGAAAAGCTCTCCGATCCCGATGACTTACTTCCCCATTGGAACCAGATTTAGTCGCTTGTGAAGGGTTACAACTAAAGTTTCTTTTGATCTTCAACATCATTAATGAATTAATCATGTTTCATCGAAAGAACTGCTGAATTACTCTATAATTCTTTCATTTAGTGAGAAAAGGAATTATGTTTGGAATTGAGCAAAGGCTAACTGTTGTGCAAATAACTGAGTTTTTTTTAGATATATGTCTTCCCAAGTACTTTTCACCCTTATATATGTATTTCAATCTTATTTTGGGATGAAATTAAACAATTGAAAAAGTTAAAAGAGTTCAAAAAAGTAAAAACAAAAGATTTCTTCCTTTTTCCTTTTCCCTCCAACCTTTAAACTAAAACCCTCACTTCTCTTTTCTCATTTCCAATTATACTTGATGGTTCCTCCGATTGTTCCACCGATACGTCGTCACTTGGCCCTCACTTCGATGAAGCTATCGTTTGTTCATCCCGATGATCATCACAGATTTTCATTTAGTAATAGTCGTGAAATCGTCGCCGATCAAGAAATTGAAGTAATTGTTGTGAGATCTCCAATGAAAAATAGCGGTTACCATGTAATTAGTAGTATATTATTTCAATTTTGATAAGAATTGTATTCTTATTAACGCTTAATGTCATATGCTTAATTTTTTTTGTGTGATCTTTTGATCTCTTCATAAATAGAAGGTTATTTTACTCAAATAACTCGTAAAAATTAATTATTTATATAAATGACATTAGTTAAAAAATAATCACTTAAATGACCTGAAATGAATAGTAAATTTGGGCTTGGAGACTAAATGGCCGACATCAATATTTTTTCAATCATTGCCTGATGATTGTGTCAGGAGTTAAAAAATATTTTTCTGGTGCTGGACATTAGATGGCCGGCACTCATATGTCTTTTTTAAACCGTAGCATACTGATATATATTTATACTAGTATTTAAAAAAAATTTAGTTGCTGGACATTAAATGGTCGTCACTACTTTTTTATATAAAAAATTATTTTTTGGGTGTTGGCACATTGATGATCAACACCTATTTTATCAAATTAAAAAAAAATTCGGGTTAGGGGAATGAGATGATCGACACTCACTTTTTCGGATAGCAAAAAAAAAATTTTTGGAGTGTGGAAACACTGATGATTGGTACCTCAGTATCAGATTTAAAAAAAATTATCTTTTGTGATTTTGAGACACTGATGGTCGATACTCCAATACCGAATTTTAAAAAAAAATTATATTTTTAAAAGTAATTCTTACTGTTGAAACCTCAAATCCATCTGTTATTGATGTGACATATTATTTTCTCTTTTATTTTTTATTTTATTATCACTTTGGGTCAGATCGATCTGACCCATTAATTTTTCTTTCATTTTTTATAAGCTTAAAAAATAAAATGATATTTAAATTATATTAGTTTTTTCAAATTAGTACCTAAATATTTTTTTATCAGAATTAATACTTAAACTATTAAATCGTTACTTATTTTACTCCAATTGTTAGTCCCGTTAGAAAAAAGTTCTGCCAATCATAACTTGCCACGTAAATCTTTATTTATTTTATCTATTTTTTTATATTTTCTTCTCGTCAAGTAATTTTAAGATTTTCTTACATTTTCTCATCAACCAAACACAAAAAAAAAACTCTTACTATTTTATCATTTTCAAGTTTCAACCGTTACTTCCATCTTGAAGCTTTTAATTTTTTTTTCCTTCGCTCAATTTTTTTCTTACATTTAAACGGAATGAATTTAAAAAGACTCAATTTAAAAAGAAAAAAAAATTTGTTGAATTTTAGGACTTTGTATGTTGTTTGGATTGGAGGAAAATTAAAACTAAGAATGAGAAAATGAGAAAGAAAATCTTAACCCGGTTTGCAATTAGAGAAACACATCACCATCATTGCCTTTAATTCCTTCATATTTTAAAATAAAAACATAAAATAATTATTAATAGAAAACAAAATAAATAAATAAATATGGAGTAAGAAGCAGATGAAGAAGAAGATAGCAGAAAGTAATAAATTGTCGTTGGTTTTTTCTTTGTAATAAAATATCCGCAGTTCGGTACTGCAAATTTTAGAATAGAGAAAAATAAATTAAAATAAAATTAGAGAATGAAACAGAGTATTCTCCTTCTCTGTTCTTTTCTCCATTGATAACTTTGTTTAACGGCTTTGATTTCTTTTCCATTTTGATTGGGTGGGAGAAAGAAAAAAGAAATCAGATGGCAAAAATGGGGGTGTTGAGTTCGGATCCAAGGGTGAGAGCCAAAGCAGTGGAACTGAAGAAAGAATTGCAGAGACCGGTTAGGACTATCTTCGACGACGATGATTACAGCATCCATGCCATCGATCGAGCTAAAGATGCTCTTTGTGCTTTGAGAGACCTTATTATGTTCAATAAACGATCCTCGCCGGCCACCTTTAAGTTACGTGAAGCGGTGCCTTGTCCTGAAGAGTTCAAATGTCCTCTTTCTAATGAGCTTATGAGATCCTGTTATTGGACTCGGAGATGAAAATATAAAATGGTGGAAGCTTTTTGGGTTTTTGGTTAATAAGAAAATTTAGTAAAAATTGTTTGATTAGAAAAAAATATAAAAAATAGATAAAATAAATAAAAATTTACGTGATAAGTTATGATTGATTGAAATTTTTTTTTCTAACGAAATTAACAATTGAAGTAAAATAAGTAACGATTTAATAATTTAAAATCAATTCTGATAAAAAAAAGTTTAGATATCAATTTAAAAAAATTAGTATAGTTTAGGTACCATTTTATTGTTTAAATTTTTTTTATATTACCCATTAAATTGATACCCACTATCATATGTACTTTTGTTTGATAATTTTTATTTTTTAATTAGATTTGAAGTCTTTTTATATTACCCAATTGCTAAATGATATATCAATTTTAATCATGCCTTTTCAATTCTAACATATTTATCTACTTCCAAAATGAAATACCAATTATCTTATTTTTTATTTAATTTAAAAATTGAAGTATATTTGAGTCCAATTCAATATGTAATTATTGTGTGTCGGTTATCAGTGTCCCAACATTCAAAAAATATTTTTTTTGAAATCTGGTATTGTGATGCCGACTATCAATGTGCCAGCACCTAAAAAATAATAATTTTTTATATGAAAAAAATGGTGTTGGCTATTTAGTGTCTAGCACCCAAATTTTTTTTAAAAAAATGTTTGTATAAATATATACCAATATGCTACAATTTGAAAAAATATACATGGGTGCCTGTCATCTAGTGTCCAGCACTTAAAAAAAATATTTTTTTAACCCCTGACACAATCATCAGACAATGATTGTGTTAGAAAAAATACGAGTGCTGACCATTTAGTCCCCAAACCCAATTTTACTCTTCATTTTAAGTCATTTAGGTGATTATTTTTGAATCAGGGTCATTTACATAAATAAATAATTTTTTTGGATCATTTGAGTAAAATAGCCTAAATAGAACCTTTCACGGTGGCTAGGTTTCTTAGGGGATAAATTATCAGTAGCATTATTTGTTTCTGCGGCGAAATTGTGATGACTGTATTTTAATATGTGAGGTATTTCCATTTTTGATTATGTATTTGATGATATAGTGGAGTTTTGGTAGATTAAAGTGCTCGTTAAGTTGAAATTGAATGAATGCTGGCCTCATCCAATGTCCAGAACTTGATGACTTGAACATTTTGATGCCTTAATTTGAGTAGTACTATAAAATTTTCTCAGAATGCTGACGAGGCAAAGATCTAGTGATCAAATATAATTGCAATTGATAGTGTTAGTTTTATGCAATATAAATGCTATGGTAAGAGAGGAAGGTTATGTTATGCTACATTGCTACTCCATTCTCGGTCCAAAGTCGAACATTTAATGTCGTGCTCTATATGAAGAAAGCTTGATGGGTTTTAGTTCTTTTGATGTTTTGTTTCTTTGATGGATGCTTGGAAAATGATTCAGTTGATATTCATAATGGCTATGACTATAGTTTCCCCCTTATGTATAGTATGGGCTTCCAGACACCTGCATCTGCGAAAGGAGGAAGGATAAATAATAGATCAAAGACCTTGAAAGCCAATCAATGCCTCCAACACCTGTGTCAAATGCTGGTGCCAGACTATTTCCTACTGGCTTAGTCCATAGAAGGAAACTCATGATTCACTCCACAGCTCTATCATCAATACTTGATTGCTTGAATTAAGAGAGATGGATTTTGTAGAAGAGGAATCACTGACATCATATATGATAATTGGCAGGTTGTCCATCTCCTCTTACACCTGCTGCCAGCTGCCGGTATTACCGTTCTTTAGGTAATCTTACTACCCATTCTTTTTCTTTTAACATGGTCTGTTTTAGCTCCTTAACCTTCTATGGATGGTGAGAAGGAGAATAATGCGGTCACCATTTCTAGGTCTGTTGACGAAGAAGTTTGTCAATCTGATGAAGCATGTTGAAGATGGTAACCTTGACCTAAATAAGGCAGCAGAAACATTGGGGGGAATGATATACTACTGAGCTTATGTATCAATGGTTGTTTATTGAGTATTTTTTCATGTTACTTAAAGGGTTCTTTTGTTCTTTTGTCTTTTATTTTTCCCTGTAAATGTTGTAACAGGTGCAGAAGAGGAGGATATATGATATAACAAATGTCTTGGAAGGTATTGGTCTTATCAAAAAGAAGTTCAAAAACAGAATACAGTGGAAAGAATTATTGAAGATGTTAATCATTTTTCAAGAATTTGATGTCTTAATTTGGTTTGTCATTCTGGTTAACCTTTGAAAAATGTGAGACTTATTTGAAGATTAATCAAATTTACTAGGGGTGTTTGTGCTTCAAAGCCTGGAGAAACAGATGGTGATGTCTCTGTAATACAGGTACGTGAAAGTAATGTCAATCTTCTTTTCTTTGACATCCAGTCAACAAATTTTCTATTTGTGCTGTTTATTTCTCATACATATGAGCTTAATTTCTATTCTTTAATGCAGGAGGAAATTGAGAACCTTTCCATGGAAGAGAGGAGATTAGATGATCAAACAAGGTTGTGCATGACTTATTCTCTTGTTAAAGAAGCAACTGTTACTATCTTGAACCTGTTTAGGAAAGCTGATGCTTCTAAAATATTGCAGAGAAATGCAGGAAAGGTTGAGGGATTTGAGTGAGAATGAGAACGATCAGAAGTAAGATTTTCTTGTCTGCCTTCTATAAATTTTAGCTAATCTATCTGCTCACCCCCCCCCCCCCCAAAAGGCAGGAAAAAAGCATGCACAAATATTTATAGCTAATCTATCTGTTCAGGTTCGAGTATTTTCAATACTAGTTTTTTATGTTTAATCAAGATGTTTACGTAGTTCGGAACTCGCCTTAAGTCTACGGAGTCTTGCCCAAAGATAAATACACTATAAACTTCATAGTACAAAGAAATGTTGTAAGCCTAACCCATCGAACACTTGATGCAATCTCACTTTTGTACAATTAAGTAAACTCTCTCCCAACTCATTTTAGCTATGCAAGTGAAAATCAACATTCAACACTAGCTGGTGTATGACAATGGCACGCAATAATAATTCCTACTATGAACATGTGTGTTTCTTTAAATTCACGCATCACCCACAAAATAAATCAATCTCTTCATAAGCTCCATGTAAAGTGGAATAACAAGAACTCTTTCAAAAGTAACAATGAACCTGAAAATTAGAAATGCCAACATAGAATATGTTACAATTCCCATTATTTATTTACACCACAAAACCTTTTTCAAAAGAGATTTAATTATTTTTTTACTAAAGTGCTCACCATTGTCAACCTTCTATTTGCACATATATGTGTTTAGTATAACGCTGTTGATATATACATTGAAAATTATCAACCTCAACCTCACCACCAATTATTCTGAAGCAATTTTCATTTTTCCTGTTTGGATCTTCAATAACAAATTTGGCTGAAATTCCGAACAGGGTGCCCTGCATCAATAATAGCCTGTCAATAGCATTGGTACCATCTAAGATAGAAATCAGTTGGCATATATTAAGAGAAAACAGGTCATAAAAATAAATAAATAAATGAAAAGGACGGACCAACCTGATTACAACCAAATGTTGGGGATGTGAGCAATCTTATGCCAATCAGCACCAATGTCCTTCTGACATCTTTCCTTCAACTGAGGAATTCTTTCTATTCGTAAAATTTGCAAATTGGTTAGGCAATGCATCTCGTCTGGAAGCAATGTTAAATTGGGCAAATCAATGAGATAAAGCTTTTGCAGATTTGTTAGATGTTGAAGCCACTCCGGAAGATGCCGACACTCTGGAATATATTCCAGAGATAGAGAGCATAGGCTTGTATAATTTTGGAATATTTGGATGCCAGCTGCAGATAACTCCAGCTCCTCGCAGTTGCTTACTGAAAAGTCTTCAAGGGAAGTGAGATATTGGAACACAGGAAAGAGTGACCTCAATCCATTGCAATTATGAATTTTTAATGTTTTCAATTCAAAAGATGTTGAAGCCCAATGGGGAGAGACACCAGCTTTGGAATATTATCAATCTCCAAATGGGAGAGATTCTTAAGGGGTTCCCATTGCATGCCCTCTAAATCAACCTCCTTGCAATCTCTTATTATAAATATTTTGAGGCCGGTGAGATGTTGCAGGCACTCATCTAGCGTCTGAGTGTCCAATCCCTCAATGTTGTCTACACGGAAAGATTCCAATTTGGAGAGAGGAAGAGAAGAGGTTGAACTTGATGGGGTCTTGGCATTCATGTTCATCTTGATAGTCTGCTTTAATGGCCTTGAACTGGTATTCACCAAGTCTAGCTCACCATCGAGTGAAGGATACAACGGCATTGAAGTCAAAGGGCAATCTATAATCCATAAAGCGGAAAGACAAGGAAATGCCACTGTTGTGTCGTCCTCGTTGGAATCATCATCAATTGGTTTTGTCGTCCTCCACCAACTCTTCATATTCGGGCAGTCCCAAAGCCAAAGATACTTAAGCGATGGGAAGAATGATTCTGGTTCTCCTTGACTTCCTTTTGGGCTATTATCATCCATGTACTCCAGCTCAGTTAAACCAGATATCTTCAACTGTTGAAGACAAGGCAATTGAGCAAAGGACGGGAGATGTTTGAATTTACTAGGACCCCATATTCTAATCTCAATGAGATTTGTGAGCAAAGAAAGCCAACCTGGAAACTTGGCATCACCTCTCCATCCTCCAATACAGAGCTCCTTGAGATTAGTATGGGGCTGGAGGTCTTCAAGTGACTTGTGGTCGTCGTCGTCGTCATCGTCATCATCATCATCATAATCTAAAATCAACGATCTCAAATGTTGCTTCTCTTTCAAATTAGCAGCCTTAAACTTCTCTCCTGCATTTTTGACGAATCCCAAATTTGTTATTCTTAGCTCTCCCCTCAAGTTGTTAAGCCCTCTCAATTCACTTAGATCTGCACCGCCATGGGAACCATCTTTATCCACTACAAACATGCGTAACGTTTCGAGGGAACTCAGCTTTCCTATTCCACGTGGCATATGAGTTAAACCATTACAACCTTCACAACCAATATGGGTAAGATTCACCAATTTTTCAATCTTCTTCGGCAATTCTTCAAGCCGATTACACCAGTCAAGTTTCAGCACTTGTAAATTTTGTATTTTGCAAATACTCTTTGGGAGAATCTTAAGATAGTTATTGTGAGAAAGATCAAGGTACCTCAAATGTTTCAACTTATGAATGGAGTGTGGAATGATGTTAAAATCAAAATTATACAATTCTAATACACGCAAGCATCTACAATTTGCAATTACAAAATCCCAAGTTTCGTCGCTCAATTTTTGAGTTCCCATGTATGGCAACCGTAACAAGGTTCGCAACCTTTTTCTCTTAAACAAAGGAATCAATGAAGGATTAATTGATATGTGGCGACAGTTTTCACCAACCTTACTTGCAATTTTATTTGAATCTACAATACTACTCTCCATCCCTGCTACTGATTCAGCTAGATCATGCATTAAATCATGCATTTTACATCTCATATCCCCAATTCCATATTCTACCACCTCTTGAAAGAAACTTCTTTCAACTAAATTTTGAAAATACCCAAACCCGATCTCCTCAAGAGATTGACTTTGATTCAATTGCTTTACGAAACCTTGTGCAATCCAAAATTGAACAAGAGTTTGCACATGAATTACATGATCTTTTGGATACAATCGGCAATAGACAAAGCAATGCTTTAAACGGGATGGGAGATGATCGTAGCTTAACTTAAGTGTAAGTAGAATCTCACTTTCGTCCTGAGATATTCTAGCAAGTTCATTATCTTTGAAAGAAAGCCACTCATTTTTAGTTTCTTTGAAAGATAACGTACCAGCTATTGTCCTTATGACTAAGGGAACTCCACAGCACCTTTCCAAAATCTGCTTTCCTATTTCCACAAAGCCTGAATCTGTCGAATCTGTAGGTCTTTGCTCAAATGCTATCTCTTTGAACAAAGACCAAGCATCATCATCGGACAGGCCTTTTAGAACATGAGGCTGACATTTACTAGTGATCTTGGCTACCTAAAAAGAGCGAGTAGTTACTATTATCCTACTTCCTTTAGCCCCACCTACCAATAACTCCTTTAAACTAACCCATTTTTCCCACTCATCACTTCAAATGTCATCCAAAACAAGCAAATACTTTTTTCCACCAATTTTTTCTCTAAGTTGTTTCTGCAATTGGTCCATTTCGAGATTTTGATCTGGTGCTTGACCAGTTGCAGGTTTGATAACGTTTTCTACAATTATTTTGACATCAAAAACATTTGAAACACACACAAACATCATCAACTCAAAATGATTTTAACCATTTCATCATTATAGACAAACTGGGCTAAAGCGTTTGCTGCCTCTTTTTAGTCATGAAAGAGGTTTCCGTGGGACGGTCACGCTCTACTAAGTTGAACACCTTGGCTTCACTTCCAATTGAAATCAACCTGGCCTTAATGGCTTTAATTTTCTGACCCATCTTGAGACCGTAAGCAAACTGATTTGAGCTTGAAAAGAAAAGGCGTACCTCTTTCGTTAGCTTGTTCCCACCCAATAGATCTTTCCGCAAAGCTTCAATAGAGAAATCATCGAGCAAGTCGTCAGCATCATAGAGTACATCTCTCAGCTTTTCAAGCCAATCTTTGACGAGTTGGCTTGTCACAGATCGCTGTTCTGCGTCAAAAAGCACAGCTTTGATTGTAGAGACAGTGCTTTTGAGATCGTCGAGGTCATCTTTAACATTCCACCACAATCCAATTTGAGAGAGAGTAAAGGAGCTCAATTTAGTAATAAGCTCTACGGCGAGGTCGAATGCAATTGCTTCGGTCATTGCTGGTTCAAACTGAAATCAATCAAATGATTCCAACAAGATGAAACACAGATGAGGATCCATACACGCACAGACTAAAGCATTTTTATAGATGTTACCATCCACCCACCAAGTAGTATAATTAAATGAAAATAATGTTGATTGGTGGGAAATGGTCCCATCATGTTTCATGTTTGACGCAAATTTCTGAGTGGAGAAACATTGGGATCCCACTTCTTTAACAATTGTGTAGTTTTCAATATCAGTATCTTGATGATGCAATGAATAAAGAAAGCAGACTTTTCAATCTAGGTTGGCTTTGGAATTGTAGGATCGTTTGTTTGACTGAAAATAGTTTTCAGAAATCATTTTCTGAAAAATGAATTATTTTTTCGAAAAAATTAATATTTTTTGATATTTGGATGAATTTGCATTAAATATTTTTTTATTGTTTGACAGATTTCCTGAAAATATTTCAAGAAAATTATTTAAAATGAAACAAAAATATTTGAATCCTTTGCTCCACTTTCAATATCTAGTACATACAAAGTCAATGGATCAAATTTAATTTTTGCTTAGCTTTCCTACCAGAAGAGTAAACTTTCAAGTTAAATAATTCAATTTGCTAAATAAGATTTATAAATTGTACCAGCTGTGTTGGATTAATGCATTTTGAATACCATAATAAACACAAAAACAGTGTAATCGACATTTAAACATTTTCCTTAAAGCCAACAATATAGAAGTTATTTAGTTGGTCTTTGAATGGTTGGCACCAGGGAGTCTAACTCAGTGACCAACTTTAAAACAAGCATGGCAAGATCATGTTAGCCAGACTGTAAAGTGTAAACACTAATCTCATCTACCATTGCACTAAATTAACTAGAAAAAGAAGGAAGTAGATAATTATGATTAACCAAGAAAACTGATGTTTTTGACACGTTCTTACAGCACATTGACAGAAAAGCAAAGAAACCCAAATGAGATATTTGACTTTCATGTCTTGAATCAGTGTGGTTGAAGCAACATCTCCTTTGGGTTATTTTTTTCCTATACACAACTAAAACATTGGCTATCTAATCCACCATAAGAACAAGGGCTTAAACTGCAAGTTGGTGGTGATGAGAGGATTCATCTTCATTGAAACAGCAATGGATCTTCAAGGGCCTCCCAATGTTGAAAGAAGGTTGAGGCAGCAAATTTTGTAAGGGGGATTGAATTTGCATACACATTTCTCTTTGGAGAAAAGTGCAGTAAGTGTGGAAAGTTGTAGGTGCCACATTTAATTGGAACCCCAAACCAAATAAAAAATCCACTTCAAGAAGGTTCATCTCTACTGTGCTGATTCCTCCCACTTTGGCATGGTAGGCATTGTTGTAATACCTGAAAAACAAATAAAAGATTAGGCTTGATGGTGAAATATGAAAATATAAGCTTTTTTTTTTTTTCTGGTTAAAGCATTTATCTAGAACAGTTAATTCCATTGGTAAAACTTTAATTGCTTATGAGTGAAGTTAGAAAGTGAAAAGAAAAAATGACAGTTAAACAACTTCTGTGATTGCTTATAAAATCAGGAGGGTGCATGTTAAGCCAATAATTGAACACGGAACTCAGTATATTTTAGCTTGTTTACAACAAATTGCATGGTCATGATTGAGCTGTCATTAGCTCTAATGACAAATAATAATGACAGTTAAACAGTATTTCCTGGCTTGCTTGATTTGTGTTATGAGGAGATAGATACTTTGTAATATTTTCAGGAAATAACATATCGACACAAATCAAACATTGAAATTCAGATGAAGTTTGAAGTTGCAAACTGAAAGATCATGACATATAGAAACTGAACATGTTTAGTCTTTAATAAAGAATCTAAGAGAAACCCAATCATGAAGATCTCAGAAAGTAATTTCCAGGAATCATAAACTAAAAGAAAAACTTACATGTCATCCACAATACCCCTAAACCACAGACAAAGTCCAAACCACAAAAAATCAGATTGCTCTCTGATAAAAACATAACATTACAGATACAGAAAGAACAGAAACTTCAGCCAAACTTATGTTGTTTTATTGAAATAACTCAATATCAGGATTCTAGTGCTCTGCAATCATCTAAGCCCCAAATATTCCCATAATTCAAAGGTAGCATTTCAAATCTCAAAAAATACTTTCATGTTTCATTTGCTTCTTTTTTACCCCCCCCCCCCAAAAAAAAAAAAAAAAGCTTTAGCACTGAGCTACAATAGCCTATGCACTCAAAGTGAATGAAACATAGAATCTGGCATAAACTCAAAGCTACCACTAAACTAGATCATGGCCTTACAAGAATTTAATTAAAATCACCAACCAAATAGATACAGGCATATACATAAACATATGATGAGAACAACTAAGAAACTGATATATAGACTTGGATAATTCAAATATTCAAAGTTAAATTAAAAAGATATTGAATATATGCTGACCTGAGAATAGACTGAGTTGAAGCAACATAGATTACCCATAAAATTCAATTCCCCCTCCACACTTCTCACTTCTTTATCTATTATCACTTAACATCTAAAAGAAAACAATTTTTCCCCCAAGAGTTTCTCAACCTGCATAATCAAAGAACATTAAACAGGCAAAAACAAAAAAACCCAGCAATAAAAACAACTTTAAACACCCCCAGGCCTAAATTATCCTATATAAACAGAAAATCAAAACAAAATCATGAAATGGGCATGTTAGAATTTTCCTTACCGATCTACCAAAACACCCAATTCCCAAGAAGAAAAAAACTACTAAGAACAAACAAACCACAGCTGTACAAGACTTGAATTTCCCCAATTGTTGACTATCCTTCCCTTGTTCTCAATAGAGAAAAGTGACAAATATATGTACAAGAATTAAATGCTTACCGAAAGAAGAAAGGGGAAAGGAGAAACTGGAAAGAAGAAAGGATCGTCCCTGATCCATGCATATACAACGTTTCATTCTCTTACAATTGAAAACGAGAAAGGAGAAAGGAGAAAGGAGAAAGGAGAAAGAAGGAAGGGGGAAGGGAAATGGGGGAGAGGCTTTCGGGAGAAAGAGTTTGGAAAATGTCTTACCGAAATGAAAACGGTAAGACATTTTTCTAAAATTAAAGGCTTTTTTCCCGTATTTTGTAAGTGATTTTACTTTAGAATTTCATTTTCAGCAAAACAAATACTGGAAAAGTCAGAAAAACTTTTCCGTAAAATATTTTATAGTCAAACAAATACACCCGTAATTTACATCATATTCAATGTTATATTTTAGTCCTTTTATAATATATTTAAATATTATTTTTACAAAGTTTAAGAGATCGAATCTAAAATTAGATGTCTAACCAAATCATAAGTGACAAGTCAAATTAATGTTAGGATTGAATAAGTGATCAAATTGATCAGATTATCAATTTTTATTCGAACAATTTTTTTTGTTTAAGAGATCGAATCGAAACTCATTTTACGTCGTCAAGATCTTACCCAAAAATGAATTTACTATGAGCTTCACGATACAAAAAAATGATTTGTATCCAACCTCTCAAACATTTGATGTAACTTCACCGTTGTACAATTAAGTAAACTCTATCTCAACTCATCTTAATTATGCAAGTGAAATCAACACTCAAAAAGTGTATAACAATGGCACTCAATAATAGCAATAATAGTTCCTCACTATAAAAATATGTGCTCATTTAAATCCACATATCACCCACGATGTATTGGCAAAAACAATAAATTATTTAATGTATTATAGATTTGTCGGTAAAACTATTATAAAAACTCCTATATTAATAGTTGAATTGCAACTTTTATATATATAGATAATTTGTTTCGTGGGTGATGTGTGAACTTAAAGGGACATTTAGTGAAGAACTATTATTGAGTGCCACCTTCTAAGTGTTGATTTTCACTTGCATAACTAAAGCAAGTTAGGAAGGAGTTTACTTAATTGTACAAAGGTGAGGTTGCATCAAATGTTTGGCAGGTTGGGCATAATCATTTCTTCGTACTCTGAAGTATATAACAAATTCATCTCTAGGTAAGGTCTCATAGACGTAGGCATGTGTTTTTTTTTTTTTTACAATTTTTAAAATTTTTTTTACAGTTAAATATTTGAGTTAGGATTAATTTATCGTCAAGATTGAAAAATACTTTTAAAAAGTGACGTAAAAAAAAGTTTTTAAAAAGTGCGTTTGAAAATTTTAATAGTGTTTATCATTACTAACAAAAAGTCCTTTTGAAAAGATAAAATGATAATTTTAGACATGATATTGTAAAGTGAAAGATTAATGGGGGATAAAATGGTAACTTCATGAAAAATTTGTTTTCCAAAAGCTAAATATTTTGACTTCTTTTTGCTTGGATTAAAAACTCAGTTTAAAATCAAGATTTGGTTTGAAAAGTTGTTTGTTTATCAAAATTTTTTATTTTAACTCAAGTTAAAATATGCTTTAAAATCAAAATTTGAGTTGAAAAATGCTTTTTAACCTCGATAATATATAAAACCTTAATCATTTACCAAATTCCAATTTTGTCACATAAATAAATTTTGATTTATCCTATTATTTGGAATTGAGTTTTAACTATTTTGTAGAATATGAAAGAATATATCATTACAATTTAGGGAAAACAGGCCTAGACTAGGCCCAACAATATCAAAATTGTCAAAGCTGGAAAGGAAAAAAAATGGCTCTTCAACACCTGCACATGATGGGTCCGGCCAACGCCAATCGCAATCCCATTTCAAAAAATACTTTGAAGGTCCTTATATCAGGAGTTAGATTGTAATTTTTGTCCCTTCTATTCAAAAATTGAGCATATTAATTTTGTACGTTAGATCAAATAGTAAACTAATCCTTATGTTAAATTTTTCATCTATTTTTACTACTAAGTGATTATGTGTCACTATTTGATTGCTTGAATTAGTCACTCTATATAAAAAAATGCATCCATTTCATTGTCTGTAAAAACAATTTCATCTACTTGGATTAACAATTTCATTCATTTTGCTTAAATTAATCCCTTCATGTCAATATGAGGTACAAGTGGTACGTCATGCGTCGTTGTCTGGTTGTTCTTTGAACCTTATCAGCACTTAACAATAGAAAAAGATGAAATTTTTAACAGAGTAATCAATTTGCTATTTTTTATCTAATGAAGAAAGACTAATTTGCACTGTTGAATAAAGGAGTCAAAGTGTAATCCGCCTTAGCACAAAACCTTCATAATACTTCTACCATTTAATCCATATCTATATATATATATATATATATTAAATACAAATAATATTATAAAAATTTTAAAGAATGTATCATAAGTGTTTCTAGATTAAATTAAGCTAAGAAAAGGCAGCAGCTATGAAAAGGAAAGAAGTGATTAATGCCAAGTGCTGAGTTAAAAAGGGTTGTCAAGTTTCCTCTCCTCAAACTTTCCCTGTAGGCAATGTATGATGTCACCTCCTGTTGATTTTATGAAAATGAAATTCTACTTGGTAAAATATATTAACATTTTAAAATAATTAAAAAAAAAGAAAGTTAACCTTGCTAATTATCTTACATAATTTCTCTAATAACGAATAACTCTATTTTTTGATGAATTATAATAATAAGGTAAAGCCCGAACAATAAATACGATTAATGTGATTCGAACCCAAATCACATCTGAAAAAATAAATACCTTGATTATCAAACCATCACATGAGATTAAACGAATAACATTAATTATTGATTAGTCCCAAAAAGTCTTTGATTTATCTTCAAACTTCAACTAAACATCTTGAAATGTTAATTGAAACATGTTTAGTTGAAATTATGAATACCAAACACTTTGGACTGAAAAACAGAAAAGAAAAGAATTTGAAGAAAAATCCAATTTCTCAACCCCATCACCAATATGTAGGTTAGTTGAATGGTGATCTTCGGCTTTTCTATTGAAAATAACTATTATTTATTAAAATAATATGTTTTGAATGTTTTATATTTTTATATTGAGATGATAATTTGAAATAAAAAATTTATTTTGTCATATTGATATTTAATTTGTCACTTTGAAATTGTTGAATTCATATTATTTAATTAAATAAATTATTTAAAGTGAATTTAAACAGATGATAGAATGTCTTTAATTTACTTTTTATTTTACGTAACAATATTTTTACAATATCTAATATTATCGTTATCATTATTTTTATACTAATTATAAATAAATGTATCGCTGATTCAAACTCACGCTTAAATAAAAAATATTATTATTTTCTGTTTTGTGCATCGCATGAATGAATAAGCCACCAAATTTGTGATGTTCTATATATCCATAGGCTGCCTTCATGTTCAAGGAAAGTGGGCGGTTCCATTCTCCATTTCCAAGGTTTAGCTGTCATTATCATCCAACGCCAATGCCTCAAATAATTGTTTCAGATTCTGCAATTTAGACATTCAATTTTAAATTTGCAGAAAATAATTTTGATATTTAAATCTTAGCCTTTTATTCATACAAAAAATAAATGCATTTTCTTTTGTTATCATTCATTAATATGGTTGCAATCCTTTATTTTTTGGTTATACAACATATCTTTAAATATAGAACATACTTTTTGACTTTTGCTGTTTTCTATTATGGTGATAAAATGCATTTTTTTGCCATTCAAACCCACCTTTTATTTTACGAATATTACTATTTAATTTAGACTTAAATTTTAATAATAAAAATCAAATATTTTACGGATAATTTGTAAATTCGAACATTAAAGTAAAATTACAAAATCGGACTCTGATTCTGATGATCCAAAACATACGTATATCCAACCTGCTGCGCCTATGCATTATTGGCTCTTGTCTTGAAGTGAAATGCCAACGATAAGAGACCCCACACCTAGCCGAACAACAATCTTGATAGTGCTAAAATGTGCCCCAAAGAATGAAATTATTGTACCCCAAATGCACATATATGGTTAAAACTATGGTGGTGGGTTTCTTTTTTACTATATCTATTAAAGTAGAACAAATTTTGGTGGTGGAGATAAAAATCAGTTGTGTGTGTTTTCTTAAATTCAATCAAACACACATGTCTTTGATTTCTTCAGCTTATCAACACTTAATCATTGAGGAGGAATGAGCTATCAAATACACAAGTCAAATCTACTATTTCAACCGCATAGATGTATCGGATGCACAAGTTCGACTTATTTATCATTGGGTTTAGAGTTCTTCCCGATGGGATGGTTTATTTATTTATGATTAATATAAAAATAAGAGTGATGATAATATTAGATACTATAGTAATATTGTAGTTTAAGATAATAAAAAAAAAAGATAAACGCATCGTATTACAAGTATACGTACATCCAAAAAGACTCTTAGAGTTTCGAAAATGCTTTTTTTTCAACTACGAATATTTGATTTTTGAGATTAAAACTACAATACAAAAGTGTTTTCACTCAAATACAAAAGTTGAAATTTAAGTGATTCTGATTTTTGCTTTGAACCATAGTTTGACTTAAATCCATGCCAATGTGACCCAAATGTTTATAAAGTTATTCACAATAAATAAGGAAAATTTATTTATTACAATAGTTATCCGAAATAGTTATCCGAATATGACATATTTGTGTAATTACAAACACTTATATTCAAATCTAATTACTAAATATCTTTTCAAAAGCACTAACAAAACTAACGAGAAAAATAAATATTATACATAATTTAATCTAATTATTTTAACATTCTATTTGTTGGGCAAAGTATAAATAATTAATAATAAATACTATGTAATTTAGTTAAATATTCAATAGGTCAAAATATATGACCTAAAACTAGAATATTATTATTTTATAAAAATAATCTTTTTAAATGTAAGGGTAAACTGCACAAGTAGTCACTTAATTATTGACGTGGTCTTGTATTGGTCATCTAAGTAAAAAAAAACAATTTATTTTAGTCATTAATATTATCGATATTTGAGATTTTGGTTACTCCTCCGTTAAATTATTAACCAAATGTTGATATGCCTTTTTTATTGACATAATAGCAAATTTAACCCTTCAATGTTTACATAGTCTATCAATTTGGTCATAATTCTAAAAAAAATTAACAAATTTAATGCTCAACTTTATACATTCTATCAATTTAATCTTGCTTCTAAAAAATTCAAATTTTAAATTTTTAAAAATATATATATATAATTCATTTAAAAAAAACATGAAAAATACATACGAAGTTATAAAAAATTATAACAATACTTATAAATAAAATTGATAACCTAATATTTCCCCCTTCTTTTTTTCATTTTATTTGTTTTATTTATGTGAAGTCATGACTATAACATCAAATCTCAATAATTTTAGTGACTAAAATAGAATTTTGTTTAACTTGAGTGATCAAAATAAAAACATGTTAATAATTGGATGATTACTTCTATAGTTTACCTTTAACTTAAATCATGTAGAAGTATTTATAATGTAATTGAATTTGAGCATAATTATTTTTAATTACTAACGTAGTTATCAATTCTCACTTATTGCAAAATGTAATTGAGATGTTTTAATTAAACTGAATTTAGTGAGGTTCATTAATTATGATAGTTACCAAACATTACATATATGTGTAACTACAAACAATTATACCTAAATATAATTATTAAATAATTTTTCAAACATGAAAATCATATTAAAGAAAGTAAATATGCAAGATCAAAATTTAAAATTTTATCTTTTAATATGGACATCTAATTGCTAGTATCTAAAAAAAAATGTTGAAGCTCAATAACATCAATGGAAGGGGTGAATTGATGATTAAAAAGAGTGTTATATTATACATCGAAAATGGTAATAGGAATGATCGCAAAGCTATAAGAAAGAAAAATAAGAATACGTAGATTTTACGTGGAAAACCCTTATCGGGAAAATCTACGGACAGAGGAGAAGAAATTCACTAATGTTGAAGAATAAGAATACAAAAGGTTTCCAGCTATGCGCAGTTTTTTTAAAATCAACCTCGGACCTTCACCCTCACAAATCTCTAATTTTGTCTCTCTATTTTATTTTTTTAACAAGTGAGTTACACCTCACACTTTTCAAACCGGATCAAACGGGATTCGAGCACACAACTCTAACAAAAAAAATTTGAAAGCTTAAAAAAATTGACACAACAATTTATAATAGTTTGGCCTTAATTGTCTAATTCCACCATTTTATGAACAAAATGACTAAAGGAATAAAAATAAATAGCAACAAGTGTTTTATGTACAAAATGTGGGTATGGGACAAATAGAAGTGAGAATGTTTTTTTCTTAAATATTTGGAGACTTCATTTATACTTTCTTTTTAGTTTTTAGTCGTTTGGGGTTGTTGAAAGGAGTTTTTAGTAGTTAATCGTTACAAGTATTAAATTTACATAATTAAGACATCCTATAAGTAATAGTATCGATATCTCAAATAAAGATAATTGTTATAAATGTTTGGATATCAATACCTTATAATTGAGTTCCGATATCTTGACTGTTTAGATTTTGATATGACTACCAGCCAAATCAAATCAGACCCAAACCTAAAAAAATAAACCTAAATTTTGTATCAATCAGAACTATTGTTGATAAGCCTAGTGACGCAGCCAACAATGTTAGAAAGCTAAGAAGAATTGAAATCGATCTGTATGCTTTAGGTGGCTATTTACGTGATGTAAAGGCCGTAGTGACTCGTTTAGAGTATGTAGCTTGCTTTAGGTGCGAATCTAGTAATAGTGTGGTCCATCACCTTATTATTAAATAGAGATAATCCTCTGCTGTATGATATGAATTACCTTGGATGCATTCCCAACTTGAATATGTACCATATTTTTTTACTTTAATTAATAAATCTGATAAAGGTATATTAAAAGAAATTGGGTAAAAGTGTCATAAAAGTTTTTATACGAAGAATTAAATTGTATCTTATAAAAAAATGGGTAAATTTAAATTAGATTTGATTATGAATCGGGTCGATTTTAAATTTTAGATCCAAATTTGATAAAAAAATGAATTTAAAATTTTGCTCAAACTTGATCCAGATAAAAAATACTAAACTTGAGCCCTCCCAACTTGCCGTTATTAAAATTTTTATATTATTTTTTTATAAAAATAAATTTAAAAAATACACACTAAAAAATATTTTCCAACAAATTGAAAATACATTAAAAAAAGTCTTTATATTAAATAACACTAAGATAATTGCAACTTAGCAAGCAAATGCCTCTAATATAGTAGCAAAATTAACAATAAAATAAGAGTTATATAATATCCAAACAATAACAACAAAATAATAGCAATGTAATAGCAAAATGATAGCAAAACAATAACAAAATGGCAACAACAACAGCAAATATATTTTTTTAGGCAAATTCGAGTCGAGCTGAGTCCAGGCAAAAAGATTTTACTCGAGGCTCAACCCATTTAGAAAATGAGCGTTGTTTTTTGTCCAAACCCATTTTTCAGATCTATATTTTTATCCAAGCCCTCCCACTTCTTCGAGTAGGCTTAGGCGGTAGCCCAACCCATGATCAGGTCTAATTCAAATTAATTCTTGTAATTAGATGAAAAAAAAACTGACAATATTTCTATTAAAAAATTAATCTATTTCTACTATTAAAAACTAATGCGGCTGATGAAATAACTAAATAATTATACATGACGTGCCACATGTACCTCATGTTGATATATATGAACCAATTTTTAATAATAAAAATGGATGATATTTTTTAAAAATGAACTAATTTGCTTTTTGATATAATGTACAATGATTAATTTATTCATTTTTAAATAAAAGAATGAAATACAAGTTGACTTATAATACAAAACCCTTTATCAGGGGCAAAACCAAAATTTTTTTAAGGGATCGAAGTGTAATTTTATCTTTATTAATTTAAAATTTTAAAAATTTTAAAGAGCCTATTTTTTTTTTCATTTTAAAGGCTTAATGATAAATTTGATTTCTAATGTTTGCATGTTTTGAAAAAAGGACCATAATTGTATTCTTGAGCTTTTTTTTCCATCAACTTTTGTTCTTTTTTCAATTTGCTTTTCTAACAAATTTAATGAATAAATTCAATGTTGCAATCTTTCTTTTCTTTCAAAAGATTTCAATCTTTTATACGATTGTTTACTGAAAAGTTTTTCTACCGAGTTAATTTTTTTTAGATAATTACATTTATTTTCTTTAAATTAAGAGTTTTTTTTTCAATTTAATGTATTATTTATTCACTTAATTATTTTTCACAAGTAATTATCTTATTGGATAATCTAAATAATAAATTACATCTCATCAAAAATATTTCATATATGAAATTTCACATCATCCACGTTAACTTTTTTAACTGTTAATTAAATCTATTTGAAAAAGCAAATTAAAAAATAAAAAACAAAGGTTGATGATAAAAAAAAGGTCAAAAATATAATTAGGATTATTTTGATAAAACTTGCAAACGTAAGTGATTAAATTTGCCCTTAAACCTATTTTAAATAAAAAAATTGAGAGCTGCGGTTCAATTGGGCAATTCGCCTAATTTTCCACTCTATATTCATCCAACTCTAGTATAAAGCTAATGTAAGATTTATTTATTAATTATATCTAAGACTTGATACAACTATCTAAAATACTGAAATAATTTAAGAGTTTTTAAGTATTTAACCTAAAATATTTGTATGAAATTAGAGGTTATTTAAAGCAGTAAAAGCCATTGTGAATGAAGTTTTTGTTTCTCTTGAAAAAAAAAATGAGGTAAGCTATTAAAATATTTTTTTTTTCTTTGGGTTACATTTTAATTATTCATATTTGAAATGTAACATTTTAATTACTTATGTTATCGTTTTGTTACGAAATGATCACTTTACCCATTGGTGGAGCTTGGAAACTTTTTGGGGCAGAATTAAATTGTATATTTTAATGATAGTAAAAATGTAATTTTATCATTTTAATAGCCTATATTTTTATAATTTTTAAAAGGTTAAATCAAATTTTTATTATTTTTGGGAGGCCAAAGTGTAATTTTATCATTATTAATTTAAAATTTTATAAATTATAAAGGATCTAAATTAAAAATTTACCATTTTAGGGGGGCCATGACCCCTTGGTCTCTACTATGCTCCGCCACTGGCTCTATTGTTAAGATCTGTTACCTCTCAAATGGCAATCCAACGTGACAATAAAAATATATTTTAAATTTCAACGTAGATGTCCAATTGGGATGATAAAAGTTAAAATTTTTTTTGAAAATAAAATATAAAATTTTGGGATGTCCAGCGTGAATGATTTAGGTTTTAAGGCAAAATTTGTATTCTATTTTCATAAAAAATTTAACTTTTCTCGTCCAAACTGGACATCTACTTTGACATTTTAAACTCATTTTAACTGTCACGTCATACTGTTGGGAGGTAATAAATCTTAATAGCAGAGTGATCATTTCGTAATAAAATGATAACTAAATGATTAAAACGTAATATTTTAAATATAAATGACTAAAAAATAATATGAGATAAATAAAAATTATTATTTTAATAATTTAGTAAAAAAATAAAGAGATTTATCGGGATAAAAGAATATGAAATTAAGTACGATGAAATGAATAAAACGTGAAAATACAAGGGATAAGATTTCTTAAGAAAAGAAAATCCAAAATTGGGATATTTTATTTAAATAACTTTAATAACGTCCAAGCTGGATTTTGATATCGCTACGAAAAGCATTTGGAAGAATGTACTATTTTCATTAAAAAAGTTTAATGACAAAATTAGCTATTAACATTTGTATGTTTTATCAAAATAGTTTTAATTGTATTTTTGAAATTTTTTTGTCATTAATCTTTATTTTTTTATTATGCTTTTTTAACAGAAAGTATTATTAAAAAAGTTAATGGGGGTGATGTGAAATTTCATATGTAGAATATTTTTAATGAGATATAATTTATTACTAAGATAACTCAATAAGATAATTACACGTAAAAAATAATAAAATAAATAAATAATATATTAAATTAAAAAATAACTCTTAATTTAAAGAAAATAAACGTAATTATTTAAAAAATTAAATCAATAGAAAAACTTCTCAATAAACAAACGAGTGAAAGATTGAAACATTTTGAAATAAAAGAAGAATTAAAACATTCAATTTATTCATTAAACACGTTAAGAAAATAGATTGAAAAATAAAAACAAAAGTTGATGGTCAGAAAAAACTCAAAAATATAATTAGGGTCATTTTAACAAAATATGTAAACGTTAGTGGTCAAATTTATCATTAAGCCTAAAAAAACAGGGTAAACTTTTGTTTGCCTCATGTTATATTTTTTGTTACTTATGTTTGAAATGTTACATTTTAATCACTTATGTTATCGTTTTGTTACGAAATTATCACTCTACCGTTAAGATTTGTTATCTCTCAAATGACAGTTCGATGTGACAATGAAAATGTATTTTAAATGCTAACGTAGATGTTCAGTTGGGATGAAAAAAATAAATTTTTTTTATGAAAATAAAGTAATAAATTTTGGGATATTCAATATGAATAATTTAAGTTTTAGGGTAAATTTTGTATTCTATTTTCATAAAAAAAATAACTTTTCTCATTCAAATTGAACATCCATTTTGGTATTTTAAACACATTTTAACTGCCTCGTCAGACTGTCGTTTGGGAGGTAACATATCTTAAAGGTAAAATGACCATTTCATAACAAAACTATAACGTAAGTGACTAAAACGTAACATTCAAACATAAGTGATTAAAATATAATCTGAAGTAAATAAAAATGACAATTTTAATAGCTTACCTAAAAAAAAGTACAAAAATTGATTGAAATAAAAGAATGTAAGTTTAAATACGATGAAATAAATAAAATGTGAAAGTAACGTATAATTGTATATGAATAAAAAAAATACAAGAGATAAGATTTCTTAACAAAAAAAAATCCAAGACAGAGATATTTTATTTAAATAACTTCTGTAACGCCTGAACTGGATTTTGATAACGCTACAGAAAACATTTGGAAGAATGTACTATTTTCTTCCCCGATACAAATTAAAGTTGTGGTTTAAGCCAGCTCAGCCATTTTTGTAAAATTTGGAAGGCCGTTTCCGGGTTTCCAAAACCATTCCCTGATTATACCCTTCCGATTCTCCTCTATTTAACGTCATATATGGAGGGTTCGGTGGTGATGTAGTTGTTCCCTGGACCCAGGTTGCATTCATGGAGATTGGATTCTCATTGGATTGCTTAGCTTCACTTTTTTTCCCTTTTCTTCTTTGACGTCAAACACCATCTAATCTAAGGAAACGTGTAGCGAACTTTCCTTTCCCAACTACCATTTTCTTTTTCTAGTCTACCCAAGTTCTTTGAATTACCAGTAACATTTGTTTGATTTCTCAGTTGAAAAGAAGGGGAAAAAAAGATTGGGCTTTTCTTTTTTGAGTAGTTTTGTGTTATGGGGTCCATTCATACTTAACCTGCATTCTCCTTTCAAGTTGTCTCTCACTCTGTTTCACCAACAACACCGCACCACCAAACTTGATTCTCTTTTTCACTCATTGAGAGGTTGAAGTTTTGGCCTTTTCTTGTTCTTTTGATAGAAAAATAGTAGGACATTGGCATTGTGTGTTATTTGGTTTTTGAGATTCTTGTATTTCTGGATGGCTTTGAAGTGTGTTCCGATCTTCTTTTGTTCTCCAAAACCTCTGTCTCTTCTTGAGATACCAGCTTTGGGCTATAGCCGAGGTAGGTTTGTGTTGGATATTAGGCCTATTAGATTGGAATGCTGTGCTTTGGGTGCTTCAGCACAAAGTGCTATTTATCTTGTTGAAGACGAGAAGCCTGGGGCCAAGACATCTCCCACTGGGAAGATTGATAAAGATGGGAAAACAATCTCCAGGGGGTTTCACAAGGACTTGAATCTTCTTCCTAGTAAGCTAACTCGGTTATAGTACTTTCAACTAATATTGGGTTTTGATTTTTTTTTTTATAATCCTCTTCCTATAATTTTATTGAGTTGTTGTTGTATGAATTTTAGATGTGGTGGAAGCTATGCTTTGTTCTATAAATTAGCTTTAATGAAATTATAGGTGGAAATAATGTTCTTAAGTTGTGATGCAAATATTTTGATTGAGGTTGAAAGAATCCTAAAATATGTTGAAGGGCAATGTAGATGAGTCCATTTGTTGTTCTAGTGTTTATAGCTAAATGAAAGGTTCTACTTTTAATGAGTTTGAATGAAGGATAGTTGGAACATTCATTAGGATAAATAATGTTTCATTTGACATGTAGAATTACATTCATGAGGCAAATTATATTCAATGTCAGTTGTTTGAATGTGCTTCAAGGTTATGTAGCTATGTAAAGATAGAAGATGGCTGCTATTGGCTCCTGCTTGGAACTGTTTTGGACTATTCGGTCCCATGGAACCGTTGGTTTACTAAGAAAGTAAATACAAAATGAGATTCCTAGCTTGGCAGTTGAGATTTACTTTGTTGCTGGCTTTTGATGCTTATGATCTTTAGTTACGTTTGTTTGAAGCCACACGTAACAATTTTACACTGAATCATGCATCTCTTACTTTTACAAACAACATCTTCTGCTAACATGTGTAGTTATGAGTAGGAGGAATGTTCTTTTTTGGAACTTTTGAGTATCATGCTTAATGTCAAGCCAATGGGATGGGACGGTACTCTCACGTGGATGAACTTGACGTGTTCAAGGTTTGAATGACTCCCAAATGTACTCACTCTGCACGTGTATGGATAAAGGAGTATAACCGTTACGTGATCTAGGAAGGGATTACTTCATACTTGTATACAATGAATATCTTTCCTAGTCAGATGTAATTTAATTAGGTTGGATTGTGTGCTTGTATGATCTAGTGATTTCATCGATCGTGGACGTGCTCTATAAATTTATTTCCAATTTTCTTGTATAATTCTTTTTTAAGGTATCGTGTTTTATATTTAATAACTTGGACCGTTACAGAGTTTTGGTCAATGCAATTTCTAAGAGTGAATATGTAACTGTTTTGTAGAACCGCTGTCCCAAACCGATCTATCTCCATTTCCTGACGATGGTTCAAATGTGCGGGTTGCTTTTCAGGTCTGAAACTTATTCATTCTTTGATGGAATGTCCAACGTGTTTCTTGCTATACTTATGTCGGCTATTACTTATTTTAGGGAATCTCAGGTGCATATGGTGAGGATGCTGCCCTTAAAGCATACCCTAATTGTGAGACTGTGCCATGTGACCAATTTGAAGCAGCATTCAATGTTCGGATGATAAGTACTTTATTGGTATTTTTTTTACTGCATGAACCTATGCTGAAAATTTCTCAGTTATTGTTTCATTCTTTTAACAGGCAGTTGAACTTTGGTTGGTGGATAAAGCAGTTCTCCCCATTGAGAATTCTGTCGGTGGTAGCCTACACCGTAATTATGATTTACTCCTCCGGCATAGGCTACACATCGTGAGGGAGGTACTGTTGGTTGTTAACCATTGCCTCTTGGCATTGCCTGGTGTTGAAAAGCATGAAGTGAAACGTGTTTTAAGCCATCCCCAGGTTAATTATGTTCATATTCCGATATTGTTTTAGTTTTTTGTTTGTTCTGGAAGTTACCTTATCTTTCAGGATATACTAGTAAAAAATGTATTAGATCACTTAGGAATTTGCTTAATCAAATATGCAAACTTCATGTTGAAGTTGGGGATTCAGATTGTTGAAGTCTTAGTGTTGCTCTTTTTCAGGCACTTGCTCAATGTGAGATGGCACTTACCAAAATGGGCATTGTTAGAGTCAGTGCTGATGATTCTGCTGGTGCTGCTAAGGTACATTTGAAGACAACCTCATACTAATTTGATTACCTCGGGTCTTATTTTGGTCATTGCTTGTTCTTTTATTTTTCATGATGTTCTACATACTAAGATACTTGAACAGATAGTTGCTTTGAGTGGAAGAAGGGATATGGGTGCAATAGCAAGTGCTAGAGCCGCTGCATTATATGGGCTTGACATTCTTGCAGAAAAAGTCCAGGTCAAACCTTCATTTTTGTTCCCCTCTTTAGTGCCACATAGATTCCTTGAAGAAGACGAATGCTAGCTTCATAACAATGAATTGGTTTCAGTATCATAGGCTTAGAATAGATCACTGTGTTTGAGGCTTGTGTAAAATAGCATTTCCTCTTATTTATTTTATTTTTCTGACAAATCCAATTTGGTTTGGTTTGGTATAATGCATCAGGACGAGGATGATAATGTTACCAGGTATTTGGTACTCACAAGAGAACCCATAATTCCTGGAACTGACAGGCTTTATAAGGTATAACTCCTTGAACTGAGTCACTTCTATTTTATTTGATGAATCAATGTTTCCTTTTTGTTGATAATCTTTCACTTTGCAGACCAGCATAGTTTTTACTCTAGAAGAAGGTCCTGGCATGCTATTTAAAGCTTTGGCTGTGTTTTCCCTAAGGGGTATTAATTTGTCAAAGGTAATTGTAACAAAGTGTTCATCTTTGTCTTATATTGTAATGCAAGGAGATTCTGATTGTTATGTTGCCTCTTGGAGCAATTTTCAGATAGAGTCTCGACCACAAAAAGGGCGTCCTCTAAGGGTGGTCGACGATTCTAACAAAGGGAGTGCCAAGTAAGTTTTTATATTCATTGATATCTACCATTGTAAACTGGATCTTAGTAAATTAATAATCATCAGACGAGCAGTGGGTAATATTCCACTATTTTCCGAGGTGTCGCAGCCTAATAAATATGAATGGTTAAACAAGATCAAAAGAAAGATGTTAACAGCACTACCTTGAAATAATAAATCAGGGCATAATAATACATTTGACATGGAGATTATCAGGAGCAACCAAAAAAGTAGTTAAATGAAAACTATCGATCTGGTTGATGTGTGGTACCAGGTACTTCGACTATCTTTTTTACATCGACTTTGAAGCTTCTATGGCAGAAGAACGTGCCCAAAATGCTTTGGAACATTTACAGGTCAGTTGTCTCACACTCTTTTATTACATCTGTAACATGTAATGGTCATATTTGCGTGCATCATACATGTTGAAGTTTCTATTTTCACATCTTTATCTTGTTTGGATCCATCTCTATTCTCATTTTATAGGAACTTGATGTCAGCTTAAGTAAACTGTTCAAAATGGCATGTGTCCAAGTCCAATAATGCTTGCATGTAATAGCAACATATGTTTCAAAGATTATTCACATTTGCCTCTTATTGGCATATCGAGATCTCAATGGTGTGTCAACTATTTCCACCTTATAATTCCTTGCCATATAGTTAAGAAAAAATGGAAACATAGGTTCTTTAGTAGACTATGAACATACACAGTCATTTTTATTCCCCTTCTCATTTCTCTTAGTTCACACACAGATTGTGAATCTGAAGATGAATTGTTTTGTTTGGCAGGAATATGCCGGATTTCTCCGAGTCCTCGGTTGCTATCCAATGGATAAAGTTCTATAGATGGATTACCCCCTGCTCTCCAAGGGAGAGTACATTTTGTCAAATATATATTTATATTTCTCTGTCAAACCAGCAAGATGGTGACGGCTCAACTCCCACAGGCAATGTACATACAAGTCCAGCTGGAGATGGATGAAGAGTTTCCTGGAATATGTTGAAAGCTTTACTTTATTAGTTCAAAAGCTTCTTCGACATGATCCACTCGCTTTCTTTCCATTCTTTTTAGTCTCCATGGTGTTTCTTCATCCTCCTAAAGGATGCTGTGCCATGTTGTGAAACTTCATCCAAAATCACAGTTATACAATTGATACCTATTGAGGTCCTTTTAAATCTTTGCAAATGAAGATTGGTTTTCGGGTTTCTTACAAAGTATTTTTAGTTGCATTTTAAATTTTAATTCCATTACAGTTTCCTATCGTTTGCACAAGCCTCATTTTAACTTTATCCGACAAGAAATGCAGAGATACCCCAATGGATCATCGCAACTGTATAATTTACAGGTTTGGTCTATACCCTTATCAAGGGTTAATTTATAAGAATATGCTGAAAAAAAATTGAGAAATTATGCTGAAATTCTATAAATTTACCTATGTTGTTTTTGGAGGGAACTGTTACACTAGGGAAAATACATAATGTAGGAAGTGTTTTTCTTTCTCTCTAAACAACGCGATGAAAATGCATCCTAGCTAAAAATTGTTTTTATTCTAGCGATTGGAAATTAGAATTTTGTAGATTTACTTTTATTCGTGTTTAAGATAGACATGGTTATAATTGCAAGAAATGTTTGAATTTACGGTGGTGTTGTGGAGTTGGGTGATCTACAAATTTCATCTGCCATGTGAGTATGGAGCCATCACCCAAGAAGCCGGATCGCGTTGCAACTCGAGACCGATCGTGATTATACGATTTAGGGTTAACTGTAAATAGAATTTCAAGTTTACAAAAATTATACTGTCAAGAGATTTAGCATAAATGGGACCGTAGTTGACGGTGGTTATGCGGGCACGACAACGAGTTTCTCATCAAAATAAGATGCTTTATAAAACTCAAACATACATACGAGAAAGAAAAACGTAGTGACGTTTCAATACAATCAAGTAATGCGTCTTATCCACCATCACTGAAGGTTGTGATCCCGTTATTATAATCTGTGACAACATTAAGGTGTAACAGGTTATACTAACAAGATAACCACCTTCGATGGTGGTGGACAACACGAATAACTCGTTTATACTAAAAAGCCCCTTATGTTTTCCTTCCTTGCACCTATGTTTGAGTTTTATGAGACATGCTCTTTTGACGAGAATACACGTTGTCGTGCCCGCATTAGCATCGACAACTACAACCCCATTTATGCCCCATCCCTTGACAACATAGTCTTTGTAAACTTGAAATCTTAATTATACTTCAACACAAGACGGTATAATCAACTTCAACTTGGATCTCGAGTTGCAAAGCGATCCCGACTTCTTGGGTGATGGAGTCATACTCACACAGCAGGTGAAATTTGTAGCTTATCGAGCTCCATGACATCAATGTGAACCCAAACACAACTTAAAACTATAATTATGTCTCCCTCAAAGCGAGAGAAATAAATTACCCAAAAATTTACATTTTAGAGGAGATAGGGCGGGGTATCAAGGGGAAAACTATTTATCCCGATAATCTTGGGTTGCAGGGCTCAGAAGCAAACAAGTTGGGGGTCCAAGTGCATAAATTGGTAAATCTTTAAAATTTTAACCTAGTTTCTCAAATAAATTTTTTTTTCAGCATATTAATATAAATTAGCCTATTATCAAGGGATGAGGGTCCAAGTGCATCTTTTTATTGACCTTATCTAAAAAACAGGGGGGGGGGGTTGTAAATCGTGAATATCATAAATCATAAGCATAACCTGCTGATAGCTATGCAACATAGTAAAATCCACAACAGATACATGCGGAAAATGGTTCAGGTCGCATGACAAACACCATATTTAACACACATATCCGTCTGCTCGCTTACACAACAAGATGCTGATTTATTCATATACTAGCATTACTCTTGCTTAGTGCCTGCCTACTTGAGTTCCTTCAGAAAGTCCTCATTGTCAACCAGAACCTGCAGACACAAAGCATAAACTTGTCAACATAAAAGGCTTCTTATAACACGAATCACCCAAAACATTTTATGTTATGCTCTAATTCACTATCTAGTTTGGTTGAGACATGGATGCACCGTGACCATATATTTTCATAATCTATCACTCAGCCATCATAATCTATTATTCTTTATAAATTCTCATGAAAATAGTGCAGACGGAGAAGTTGCCAGTAGTACTAAAAGCTTACAGTTTTCCAGCCATCAGGATCTAGGAAAGAGGTAATTTTAGTGTTGATCCCAGGAATTGGCCCCGGTTTACGAGTAACCTTTCCCCCAAGCTCTTGTATAACATGTTCTACAACCTCGCCGCTTTTGTATACATCACCAGTGCTAATAGCAACCTGGAATGAGGAAAATAGTCACCCAAAAAAGGACACTGGAATCGATAGTAACAGAGACTTTTATTTGCAAGGATATAGCTAAGTATAGAGTTAAAAACAGACCTGTGCATATGCATTTCCCTTGGTATATTCAGTCACTCCATAATTGTAAGTCAACTCAAGAACAGTAGTCTCATGTTCTTCGGCATACCCCATCATGGCTATGGAGTACTGTCAAGCACACGCAACAAAAACCAGAGTTAGGCTTCCTCTGCAGCTAGAAGATAAGCTTCACACATCCTTCTAAGCTAATAATATAATTAGAAAAATCCAAGTAGGACAGAATTTACCTTATATTCAGGCCTATCGATCTTCCTTACTAGCTTCATTCCCAACGCCTGCAAAGAAATAGACAGATAAAGCAAGGCCATTACTAGCTCAAAAAAAGAACAGTTTGGAGCATTAACCGCCAGTAATCAATTAGATCCAAAGACTGTTTATGACTAATTGACTGTTCTCCAATAAATAAAATTTTCATCGAAGGTAGTGCACAATGAATTTGCTTCCAAATTGAACAATAAGATTAGTAGAGAAACAAAAGTCATGAAAAAAAGGTTATTTTACTTTGCACTACCTTTTCATAGAACTTAACAGAGCGGCCTAAATCCCCAACACGAAGCATTACTTGACAGAGCGGCTCAGGAGTAGAAGCTCTTTGGATGAGCTCAAAAAGATAACCATCAGGATCCTTCACGAAAGCAATAACAGAGGATCCACCTTTAACTGGACCAGGCTCTCTGGTAATATCGCCACCCTTTGCACGGATGTCCTCGACCATTTTGTAGACCTAAAATACAAAAATGGAAGAAAAAGAAAAATATCATCTTTCTCAATGAATCTTTTGTTTGAGTATCCAAATGTTTGAAACTTACATCAGGTGTTGCAATTGCAAAATGCCCAAAACCAGTTCCAATATCATATGATGTTACTCCATAATCTGTAGAGAAGAATAAAAGCTTTTACATCAGAGATCAAAGAAGTTTACACTTTAGATTAACAGTAGCGAAGTCTGCCACAATAGATGTAGCAGATATCTATAACATATATTGAATAAAAGGAATCGAAATTTTAACTGTTTGATAAAAAGTAAAATTTGCAAGCTCCAAGCATTACAGATATAACAAATGCCATTTGCAGAAAATATTCGCTATAAAAGTACAAGGATAACATAAACGTACTGTATGTTAACTCAACAACGAAATGAGACTCCTCTGGGCCAAACCCAAGAAAGGCATTGGAGTATTTCTCTTCAGGAATATCTCTTTTCCTCAACAATTTCATCCCAAAACACTCAGTGTAGAACCTAAATACAAATTTGTAGCATTAAAACTAAAAAAAGAAAGTGAAAATGTAAGAACACAGTTCTAGAAATAAAAAAGCAAATGTTACTTGATGGTACGATCAAGATCGCCAACACGGTACACGGCGTGAAGGAACCGACGCTTATCTTTCCTCGGCCATTCCAACAACTCAGCGCTGGGAACTGCAGCTGAACCCTCAGCCATCTTTCAACAAATCCAATTGCTGTGTAATCATTCGTAGAGTCAACCAAACGAATAGAAAATACATAATAAGAATTATCATTTTCATTTCATTTTTCAATTTTAAAGTAAAGATCAAAGCTAAAACTTATTACAAATATAGATCAAAACAAAAAAAAACCCTAAACCCAAATTAAAAAAAAAAACCTAATTTGGATCGAAGAACTTACCAGCAATTACTAGAGAGAAATAGAGTGAGAGTGAGTGAGGGAAAGTGAAACGCCCTGTATAACGCAGCGTCAGCATTGAGACAAATTTATACACTTTTTATTTTATTTTCACTAATATGACATGACAGTTACAAAGTGATGATATAACCGACAAACACGTCTCTTAGTAGCTGCAGCCACCCAATCAGATATGTGCTTCTCTTCTTGTTAAAAACGCCAACTGTTGTTGTAGTCATTGTTGGGAAATTTAAGGGCTAGTTTTTTTTTTGTAAATAAAGAGGCATTAAGATGCCTAATACAAAAAAATCAGCTTAATCTAGAGTTTTTAGCAACAAATTTCTGACATGATCATTAGAAATGTTTAAAATGCAAATGTCAATAATATCTGTCCCACATGTCTTAGCGAGGTAATCTGCAACAGAATTTCTATCTCTACGAACAAACTGAATCTTGAAGTTATCGAATGACCATGTAACTCCCTTGGTTTTCCGAACCACCGTCTCCACGGGAGCTCCATCAAAGCAGTCTTGAATCATGCTAACTGCCACTTGACAATCACTAACAATACATACTTTAGCAAAACCTTTACTCAAAGCTACTTGAAGACTGTATAAAATTGCCCAAAGTTCCGCATTCAAAGTCGAACCGTCTTCCAAATATTTTTGCAATCCCAGCAGCCAATTTTCATTGAAATCCCACAGCACCCCGCAGTAGATGACCAAGTCTCATCTGCACTTGAAGCATCATTAGTATGTATTTGTATCCAACCCCCTTCTGGTGGATTCCACTTGGCAGCAGGAATACGTCTAGCAGTTCCTTCCACCTTGGCACTAGCAGCAGCAATATTCTGTGCCATGCAAGCTATAGAATTAAGGAAAATCTGCATATCCCCCATCTGTTGCTGGAATATGAAGATGTTCCGTTGTTTCCAAAGCAGCCAGCAGATCACTGGTAGCACGATTAAAGCTTCAACATCCTGAGCATTCATGCGCACCTTCCCTGCCAAAATTGTCTGCAACCAAATCACTGTATCACAAGCAAAAAAAGAATTGACAGCATCTGGATGAACCAAATGTTGCCACACCACTGTAGCAAACCTGCAATCCCGTAAAACATGGATAATCGACTCATTAGCAGCACCACATCGAAGACAGCTTGCATCATCAGTCATCCTTCGATGTACTCGTTCATTGTTAGTCAATAGCCGATCCCTCTTTACAAGCCACAAAAAGTGTTTAATACGTAGAGAGAGTTGAGACTTCCAAATCAGCTTCCAACTCGGATCTTCCACTAGCAAATCATTCCGACTAACACTATCGTATGCTGAACTGAGCACAAAGCGCCCATTGGGACGAAGTTTCCACATATAGACATCTTCCCCTAGGTTGTGACTAGGAGGATGACAACAGGCAATTTTGTTTAAAATGTCTTTATGGAATAAATTTTGAAGTACTGACCAATTCTAATTACCATTTGTATCCACATAATCGGCTACCTTTAAATAAGGCGAAATAGACGCCTCAAGTAGAAGATGCTTATAGAGAGCTCTTAACATAGGCACCCAATCATCCATAATAATATTAACCTTGGAACCATTTTCAATACTCCACTTGATCCTCTCACGAAATCTACTCCAAATTTTCGCCAAAGATCACCACACAAAGGAACAAGAGGTATGGTTAACATTATCAGGACAAACTTCATGCAACTTATATTTAGCACGGAGAACTCGAACCCAAAGAGCATCCACCTTGGTTACAAAGCTATAGCCAATTTCATTAAGTAAGAAACATTCTGTGGGATCATTCTACGCAAACCAATCCCTCCTTTTTGGATAGGTGTACAACAAGATTCCTATCGCACTAACCCCACCTTTGGTTAAGAATCTGAAGAGCCTCAAACAAATCGACGAACTACTTGCTCAATCTGATTACAAACGCCCACAGGAATCATAACTGTTTGCATAAAAAACCCCGGAATCGTGAGCAAGATCGACTTAGCTAACATGACTCTTCCCGTCAAAGATAATAGTTTAGCATCAAAAGAATTAAGTTTCCACTGAACTTTTTCAACAATAAAACGGAAAGTACTCGTCTTAGCTCGGGAATGAAATAACGACATCCCCAAATACATGCCTAAGTCTTCTGTAGTTTGGAATCCCAAAGTGCTACCAATTTCCTCCTTGATCGAAAAATCAGTGTTAGAAGAAAAAAATATTTTCAACTTAGACGGACTCACCTTATGCCCAGAAAAATTACAAAAGTTTTTCAAGAATCCCTTGAATCACTTTCTCATTCTCAATACTAGCTTCTCCAAACAAGATCACATCGTCTGTGAAAAATAAATGCGACAATTGAGGGCCCTTTCTTCCAATTTTTATTGGTTTCTAACTACCACTCGCAACAGCTTCATGGATTACATGGCTCAACCTTTCCATGGTCAAAATGAACAAATAAGGAGACATAGGATCACCTTGTCGCACACCACGTGAAGGCAAAAAAACTTTCAGTAAAACTATTATTCCATAGCATCTGCATCGACGAAGTAGAAACACACTCCATGATCAAACGAATAAGCTCATTAGGAAATCTCGCATTAACCAAAGATTCATGAATAAAATCCCATCTCAAACGATCATATGCTTTCTCCATATTTATCTTTATAGCCATCCATCCCTTTTTGCCTTTACGAATTCTCATGGAATGCACCACTTCTTGTGCTATGATGACATTATCTGTTATGTGTCTTCCTCTAACGAAGCTAGTTTGATTTTCAGCCACTAGAAGAGGCATAATAGGTTTAAGACGATTTACTATAACCATAGTTAGCACTTTGTATGGAACAGTACAAAGGCTAATAGGCCGAAACTGTGATACTTCCTCTAGACCAAGAACTTTCGGAATGAGCACAATGAGCGTTTTATTAAGAAAAGGTTCCACTTTGCCATCCTCAAAACCTTTCCTCACTATAGAAACTAAAGAATCCCCAACAATACTCCATTACGATTGATAGAACTGGGCATGAAGACCATCAATGCCCGATGCTTTTAGAGGTGCCATTTCAAACAATGCGTCATGAACCTCCTGAACCGACACTTCCTTATTAAGAGAGGAGAACCGGACATCACCCATACATGGAAAAGCATTTCTCAAAAGATAATTACCTTGAACCGATCCCTTCGTCATGTACAACTGCCTATAAAACGTAAGTACCTCTTGCTTTATATTTTTCTCATCATAACACCACTCCCCATTAGCAAGTCTTAAACCCATAATACGGTTAAATCGCCTTCTCTTAGCAACCTGGCTATGAAAATATCGTGTATTTCGATCATCGAAAGAAAGCCAATCCTTTCTAGATTTTTGCTTCCATAGAGATTCCTCATTATCCAGTACTCCTTCCAACTCAGCTCTCAAATTCTTGTCAAGCTCAATGAGTTTACTAGAAGTGTAATTTTCATGACATTTTTGAACACCCCGAATCCTTGCCACAAGGTGTCGTTTCTTCCTTAAGATGTCCTCAAAAACCTCTCAATTCCACTTCTTTACAGCATCCACAAACTTAATCACATTATTCTCCAAATCCATATCTTCAGCCCAATTCTCCAAGACCAAGGAGCTAAAACTCGCATGAGACAACCACCCACTCAAGAAGCGAAATGGACGATCTATATTTGGCCTAGGAGACATGCCAAAGGTGATGGCAAGAGGCCTGTGGTTTGATTTAAGCTTATGCAAGTGATGCACCATCAACTTCAGAGTCAAGGCTTCCCCACACCGGTTGCAAAGAGCACGATCTAATCGCTCAAAAACATGCCCCCGATTCCAAGTAAATTTTGAACCGTGGAAATCGACATCTTTCAGACAACAATCCTCGATAAACTTATTAAATAATTTACACGAAACACTCCCAGACGTGGAACCCCCTTGCTTCTCATTGACATTAAGAAACGTATTAAAATCGCCTGCCAACAACTGTAGACTGTCAATGTTCTGCGCCACAATACCAAGATCCTCCCATAATTCCTTTTTGACCACCCACCGAGGACTCCCATACACAGTCGTAAAACAAACCCAATCCTGAAAACAAGGGAACTTAATTTTCATATGTATGATTGAAATTGGTTTACCTAGACTATCACCTCAACATGTTCTTTCCACGAGACCCAAATACCTCCAGAGAACCCCCGAGCTTCCACCCGGTGAGATTTTGGGAAACCAATTTTACGAATAACCTCATTCGCCTCAAGACCACTGACTCGAGTTTTCAGAAAAACCATAATGTCCGGATTAAAATCCCTTAAATATTCTTTCAAAATCCTATGAAAAGTGGGCTTGCCAACACCTTGACAATTCTATGTAAAAATATCAACTTTCATTAGGAATAGATAAAAGATAAAATACCACCCCGAATAATTAGTTGGAAATGGAATCCATTCCATCGGCCTCTTCCTCCACACTCAAATCCTTATCAACTTCCACCATCAAATGATGATTGCCTTCAACATGGTCAGAAAACACTGATGTCCCCTCCCCTATTTCACCTTGCGAAACTAGTACCTCATCCTCCAAATTTTGCATGATACTAGTTAGAGCATTAACCAAAGGCATTGACCCTTCATTAATCATGAGCTCAGATGACCCATTTGGTACTCCAGTACTCTGTCGCGTCTTCGACATCTTGAGTTGCAAAGAATCGGGCAAAGAGGTAGATTGAATTAAATTTTTAAAACCAAACGCATTCATCATTTTGCTACTGCCACTTGGAGGAATATTGGGGCTTTTATTTTCATTAATAACCACCACCGAATGGTGGCTAGGATTCAATCCACCCAGCCCACCATCCTGTTCTTTCTTTTTTCTCCCCATCCCCACATTAAACTCATTCGAAACACTCTCTAAACCAGCCTTTGGACTTTCCTTTCTAATTCCCAATTTAATCCCCTTTGATTAACCCATACCCAATTTGGATATTCGGCCTTAAGAGCCCACCATTTGCTCACGTGGAACATCCTTCAAGCTTCTAGAAACCTTATCTTTTGTTCCACCATACCCAATTTCATCAATTAAAGACAATAAATCCTCTTCATTATTTCCTGATTGAGCATTATTTCTAAACTTAAAAAATCCCACTGATTGCTCCTTCTCTTGATCACCACCCTCACCAAGTTTAGAAAGTGTTGAAAATCTAGAGCCTGTCCGATTGTTGCCTTGTTTCATTGTCACGGTCATCTCCTTTTACCGGATTTTTTTTCTTTGTCGCTGATCAACAACCATCCAAACACCATAATTTTCAGTCTCCACTCTATTCTATCATTGGTAAGCCTCACTAACCAAACCCGAAGCTTGCTTAGTAGTTTCTTTAGCAGAATCATTGCGCCCCTCATGTTCCATTGTGCTATACGGGCAGACATCTTTAGAATGACCAAACCTTCCACAAGAAAAACATATGGAAGGCAAAGACTCATACTCAACTCTATGAAGTTTGCCAGCTACCCGAATTTTAAAAACCAGAGGATTAGCCAAATTCACCTGAACCGCAAACCTTGCAAATTGTCCTCTAGTCCCAGAATTTGTCTTCACATTAATCTTAACAACCTTTCCAACGAGACTCTCGATTTCCTGTAAAAGGCTGCGTTTATAAAAAGCCCTCGATAATCCCGGAATGCGAATCCAAGCAACAACGTTTTGCGGAAAAGCATCCAAAGTGGAAAATTTTGAAGAATATGCCTGAACCGTCAGATAGTGTCTATAAATCACCCATGGACCCTTTACCAGAACACTATTATAATCCATCTCTAATTCAAACTTTGCCAAAAAGTAATCATTATCTATGTCCGTAAGTTGAAAACGCATGGTTGGTTTCCACAAGGCACAAACTTTATTCTATAAAGCATTATATCCTATCTTTCTGCCCAGTAACTTCACCACCAAAGTCTTCGACATACTTTCAGCAATAAGCTCATAGATCCGACCAGAAAAATCAGTGGTACGGACCCTATCTACCATTATTCACATCATCTTTCTGTAACTCAAAGTCCTCTGATTCCCATTGATAATCCATATTAGTCACTTCTGGTCCTGTATTAAGAACAACATCACGAAAGGAAAATGGCATTGGCCTTCCCTCCTCATGCATCGCCTCATCTCCACCAACATCAAGGGGTTCCTCCTCCCTACGTCGCACCTTTTTAACAGCTCTACCGTTCACCATCGTCGATAGAATTGACCCGTTGTTAACCCTCATCATTTTTAGCACCTTTTGGCTTCACCTTTTCACCTTTTTACTACTATATATTTTCACTTTGGGTAAAAAGATGAGAAATATTCAATTCATATAGAATCAAGTTACTTAAGGGTTAGTTTAGCATTGCTTTTTAGAAGTGTTTTGAAAAGTACTTTTAAAAAGCTTGGGTTAAGATTTAAGTGTTTAGTATAACTGTCAAAAAGTATTTTTGAGAAATAAAATGTCCATTTTAGATATGTGTTATAAAATAATAAATAAACATTTAAATAATGTTCAAATTAGTTAATATTATGATATTTTAATAAAAATATAGAAAATAATTTATTATATTTTGTCATTAATATTTTAATATATAAAATATAAATTTTAAATATTTTTTAAGCAATTAATCAAAAAAGGGAAAGTACCATGTGTTGAAGGGGTAAAAACGTAATTGAGCTGTCAAAAATGCTTTTGAGATGGGAAAGCTAAAAATTTTAACTTCTCCATCTCAAGAAAAATGCTTTTGAAAAGCCAAAAATTTCTTTCAAAAGTTGCTTGTTTAGCATTGTTTTTGGTTTAAAAGTGCTTTTTATGTCAAAAGTGTTTTTAAAAAGTACTACTAAACAAAGCTTAAATCAGAAACGGATACTAACATGAAAACGTGGCGATATCCAAATCATTATCTCCTGTCGAATAAAAAAATCATTTTCTAATTATAAAACATTCGATCTTTATTCTGACTATGAATCAATTTTAAAATTCGTGATTAATATTTACTTTTTAATGAATTTATCGAATGTGAAAAATTAATTATTGTATTCCAAAATAAAAAATATTTGATCATAAATTATTAATATTTGATGGTTTGAGTAGAGGACCTTCTAATATATGTTTCTGCTTTAATTATCAATTAAAATTTTAAATTTTTATTTTTTTAATATTTGATTAATTAAGGAAAAGTTTTTAATAAAAAGAAGCTATCGCAAAAATAAAAATAAAAAGATTAAATATTTCTACTGCAATTAAAAATATATTAGCTACTATACTAAAATTATAATAAATATAATAATAAATATTTTATTTATTGATACTAATTTGACCACATATGAGCTTTTCACGGGTTGCTTTCCAAACCTCTTATTTTATTAAAAGTAATATAATGATAAATTTAGTCACTAATATTTATTATTTTTGTTATAAAATAAAGAGTAGAGAGTAAATAACAAAGAGAATGAGAGAACGTATTTTTATTGATTAATCGAAGTGTATACAATATTTCTCCAAAGTCTCTATTTATAAACATAAGAAGTATAAATGAAGTAGAGATCTATTTCTAATAACTATTAGAGTTTAAGGTATACCAAACCTTATCTTGATATTGATCTTGATGTTGATGGACATCCATTTAATAAGATATTCATAACACTCCCCATTGGATGTCCATTTGTAGATAATGTGCCTCGTTAAAACCTTATTAGAAAAAAACCCTATGGGATAAAAACCTAATGAAGGAAAAAGAGTACACAATCTTCTATTACAAGCTGCCTCGTTAAAAACCTTTACCAGAAAAACCAAATTGGACAAAACCTCGGTTAAAGGAAAAGAGTACAACTTGTTTTAGACTCCCCCTAATGGTAATATTACATTACATCTTTGAGTCGACGTATTCCAATCTTGTATAGTAATCTTTCAAATGTTGAAGTGGGCAATGCCTTAGTGAAAAGATCTGCTAAATTGTCACTAGAACGAATTTGTTGAACATTTATATCACTTTTTTTTCTCAAGATCATGAGTGAAGAATAATTTTGGTGAAATATGTTTCGTTCTGTCACCTTTGATGTAACCACCCTTCAATTGAGCTATATATGCTGCATTATCTTCGTATAAGATAGTTGGCATCTTTTCCTGTAAAGGCAAATTACATATCTTCTGGATATGTTGGGTCAATAATCTTAGTCAAACACATTCTCGACTCGCCTCATGCATTGTAATTATTTCTGCATGATTTGAAGAAGCGGCAGCTAATGTTTGCTTTGTTGAACGCCATGATATGGCAGTACCCCCATATGTAAATAAATATCCTGTTTGAGATCGACCTTTATGTGGATCTGCTAGGTCTCCAGCATCAGCATAACCAGTTAATAGGGATTTTGAATCACTTGAATAAAATAATCTCATATCAATGGTACCTCTGAGATATCTAAATACATGTTTAATTTCATTCCAGTGTCTACGTGTTGGAGAAGAACTAAATCTTGCTAACAAGTTTACAGCGAAAGCTATATCAGGACTTGTGTTGTTTGCAAGATACATTAATGCCCCTATGGCACTCAGATATGACACTTCAGGACCAAGAAACTCTTTATCATTTTTACAAGAACTTTAATTCTGATGACTACTAGAATTTAAAGTTCATCCAAACTTATCTTGATATTGATGGACATCCACTTAATAAGATATTCATAACACTCCCTTTGGATGTCCATTAGTAGATAATGTGCCTCATTAAAACCTTTACTAAGATAAAAACCCTGTGGGAAAAAAAATTTCCTAATGAAGGAAAAAGAGTACAAATATCTATAATATGCATATCATGTTGCCTCATTAAAAACCTTATCAGGAAAACCCAATGGGACAAAACATCGGTTAAGAGAAAAAAAAGTACAACGCGTATTTACTCTCCCTCATAAAAACATCACATAAAATCTCATATTCTACGTATTCAATTTTGAATACTAGTATTTCAAATGACTATTTGAATGTATTTACTAAGCATTTATATCACCATTTTTTTGAAAGTCATGAGAGAGAAAATTTGGGGGAAATATATTTTGATCTCTTCAAAAGTTTCAACAGACTTTAATCATGATTCTTTTATAAAAATCCAAATAGGTATTTTGGATCATTTTATAATCCTCCTTCAACTATTATTGACTAAGTCAAATTTACCACATGTTCAATTATTATAAATGACAATTTCCCGATAATTTCAATATCCTTCTGGCATTCCAAATCCTTCAAGGATTTTAATATAAACTTTACTATATAGTGATTCACAAGAAGGTTGTAACAACAATCATGAGACGCAAGTATGATCTGCCAGTTTAATAATATATCTAAAGGTTATTGCATCCACCACAATAGAATATTATATCTTCTCATAATCAACGCTAGGACTTAGCAAAAAATTTTTATTTCGCCTTTGCAAAATTACTTCATTTGTACCATCACTGGCTTTATACCTTTAGATATTTAGACTGTTGATCCAAAAAATCCACGAATTTAATTGTATTTGAGTTGCGTCTTTCTATTTTGGCCAATTTATTCCATATCTCTATTTTTCAAGAGATTTATTCAATATCTTCCTCTTATTTCATTATTTCCACAATAATATTGCATGCAAAACCATTGTCGACCACTTTTATTATTGGTTCGACATTTTCTCAAATTGACATAACTTATCGAGATCTCTTATTTTCACTTTGTAATATTCAGTTTCAGGTACCTGAATCTCTTCTGAAATTTTACTTATTAGTTATGTCTTGGGTCTCTTCTAGAGCACCCGCCATCACTATATGACCATCTAGATTTTTTCCTTTTATGAAAATTTTCATATTTAGAACTTTAATGAGTTATCCGTGTTGAACCTTTGGTTCAAATAACTCTCCCCCCTTAACTCATTACAAGTTATTAGTTCTCTCCCCTTAATTTCGGGAATACTATCAAATCAAAATAATAATCACAATCATGTCATAATTGAATCTCCAATACATTTAATATATCATAATAAAAGGAGGCCCATAATTAATATATATTTCCAACTTTCTTTAAAGATTCACTCATCTTTGTGCGTTGTGGTGGAGCAATTGGAATATATACGCGCATACAAAAATTCAAAGATGAGAAATTTTTAGCTTTTGACCCAAAATCAATTGCAATGAGGAGTATTTAAAACTTATTAACTTGATGTGTACAACACGTAAATCAATATAATCCCATGTTGAAAGATAAAGTTTAGTTCTCATAAGTAATAATCAAAGGTGATCAATCAATAATTTCTTTAAACCATTATGCGCATAAATAACAAACTTTTACCAAAATTTTTCAAACTCAATCAATAAAAGATAGATATAAACTCATCAATATTAGCAAGATGAATTGTCTTAATTGCATTATCTGAAATTAATTATTCAAACAATCTTGCAAACGACAAGTTACAAGTTGATAACACATATGTGTTTATTTTGTAGATGCATTTACCAAAATCATATAATATCAAAACCATCCACATGGTGAATTAATGGGCCCATATTTATTTCAGAAATGCAAGACACTAAATCTCAACTTTAGCTAGTGAGTTTTTAACAACCAATTTTCATTGAGAACAATTAACATATGAGAATTCTTTAAATTAAAGAATCTTCTAGTTCTTTAATGAATGTCCATATGAATTCTCAATTAATTTTCGCATCATATATGATCCAGGATGGTCTAACTGGTCATGCCAAGTAGTACATATATTTGTACCAGTAAACTTCTAGTTTACTTTAACATACGTTTCAATTTGAACTAAATCGTAGCAAATTGATAATTTTACCATCATTCCTTTCACTTTGTATCCACATATAAGAACCATTGTGACATTTACTACTGGAAATGTCTAAATCAATGTGAAGTTTATAATGACACTAAGTCATATAATATAATTTCCAAATAATTATATGCAATATTCGCTTCAGGGAATATGCCAAAATCTTCAAATGCAGGGCATTTATTAATAGAAAACTTTGAGAGTGGATCTTATTTTCCAACTGTACAACAGGTACATAACCAATGACCTTTCATACATAAGTTGTCTCTCTTTTTAAAGAGTTCTTGAAAATTCTTGGTACTTTCTTACTTTATTCATTTTTCCACTTTTGGTGGTGAGAAAAATTATCACGATCATCCCCCATGAAATTTACTACATCCATGTTAAAGATTATATCCATTGAATTTATCACATAATGTTACATTCTCTTTAGGGAATGGTTAGGTTTCGTGATTAAAAACTTTTGTTCAACCATAAGTAAATTTTTTTTCATGATATTGCTACTATAAGAGCACATTCGAATCATGAAAAACTAAATAAGTTCTCTCCTATAAGGTTCTCATTAGTAATATTTTTCCAAGTACTTTTAATTGAGAACTTATTTTGAATACTGTAAAGTTATACTCACAGTTTTAAAAACTTGCAACTTCAGGTGTATCCAACCATAACGAGCTTTAGATAGAATTACTATATTCTATTGCTCATATTTTTCTTCCATAATTTAAGTAGATATTTCACAGTCAAATATTTTGACTTAAAGCCCTTAATGAGGATAATGATAAAAGAATATCACAAGGATAATCACAATCAATTCAATATAAATCAATAACCCAATCCTCTTGTGATTCATATGAAATATAATATTTTTCTCATTCGAATATGAGATCCATCATTAATATCTTTTAAAACTAATGGATTAACCATCATAAGATATTAATATATTAGCTTTTGGAGCTTTTGATCAATTTTGTACTACCAAATATTGGAATATATTGGTTTGTTTCAATACCAAATAAAATAAATATTTTCTATCCGTAATGATAGAATTCATTACTACATTCTCATATCCTTCCTCAAAGAATATTAACCCAAACAAAATATTTGAGCATACACCACATATGTGGCTAAAACCTTTCATATCACATTGATAACATAAGTTATCTTTGCCCTTTGAAGAGTTTCTTGAGAACCCTCATTGTTCTCTTATTCATCACTATGTTCTCACTTTTAGTGGTACATGATTATTTTCTTTAAGTTTGCATTCACTTATGGGAATGCAACAAATTTAGTAAGACGAACTTATAAATGTCCCGCTAGATTATTTATTCCATAATCACCATCGCAAACATGCGTGTATTTCAAAACAAAATCCATCTATTCATATTGTCATGATTAGTCCTAAATTATAATAAAAATGATATAATAAATAATTCATAGTGAAATATACCTGAAGATCTTTAACATCATCGTTATGACCTTGGCTATTATCATGAGCACTGAGTAGTTAAAGGCTCTAGTGATTACCCATAGTGCGTTTACTTCAATTGACGACTGAAAGAAAAAAAATAATTAAAAGAGAATCATGCTGATAACGTGTTATAAAATAAAGAGCAGAGAGTAAATAACAAAGAGGATAAGAGAATGAGAGAACGTATTTTTATTGATCAATCGAAGTGTATACAATGTTTCTCCAAAGTCTCTATTTATAGACATAAGAAGTATAAATGAAGTAGAGATCTATTTCTAATAATTATTAGAGTTTAAGGTATACCAAACTTTATCTTGATCTTTATCTTGATGTTGATGGACATCCATTTAATAAGATATTCATAATAATTTTTATAATTTTAACTCTATTTTTTTGTTATTTTGATACTAACTTTTAAAAATAATCAAATTATTTTTTTTTATGAAAAAGTTAACTGAATTGTTAAAATTTTAACGAAACCGACATAGTACTTTGAGTAACAATCCACATGTATTTCATAAGAGTTCAAAAGAATACGTAATGTATTTAAAAAGCTCGTACAAATTTATGCATGTTATCAATGAAGTAATTGAGAACTGTCACCGATTGACCATATTAATTCTATTAAAATTTTAACAGTTTAGTCAACTTTCAATTAAAAAAATAATTTGACTATTTTTTCAAGGATTAGGGCTAAAATGATCTAGAAAATGAATAAGGTCAAAATGATAAAATAGATCAATATTAGGGACTAAACTTAGAATAACACCATTAAAAAACAACTTTATATACTATCACTTAAATGGAACAATTTATTTATAGAAAACGAAAAAGGTTATTTTACAGGACCACTTATTTTAGCGTTAGACCACCTTGATATGAGGTCAGCAAATTTTGCATAATTTAAACCACTCCTTAATCCCTCAAAATAATAATTATTTTTATGTAAGCTTAAAAAATATTTAAAGAAGGTAAAATTCTATAGGAGGTCCCTGTACAATGTATTTTTGTTGGATTGAGTCCCTCTACTATAAATAAATCATTTATAGTCCTTTTACTTTTAGAAATGTGCATTTCTTTATCTTAATTTTAACTTTTTTCCATTAATTCCATAAAATAATTTAACATAACTTATTTTTATTAAACATATAATGGCATTTTTGTACGGTTTGACAAATCCTTGCACGTTGAAAAAAATAGAACAAAAGAAGTCAATAAACTCTGTGGTGTAATGTCGAAGGAATTTTGTCAAAATGAAGTTTTGGGTTAAATCCCTAAACACCCCCTTCCCCTTTCCCCTTATAAAATAAAAAAAATGCAGAAAAATATATAATATTATTTGATGGAATTAATAAAAAAATATCTCAAGACTGAAAATACACATTTCTAAAGTAGTGGAACTGGAAATATCAAATTATGATTGAAGGACTAAATATGCAAAAAATGCATAATGTAGGACCTTAAAGGAGGCCCAGAAAAAAGAATAAATAAAAATTAAAAGGAGGAAAAAATCTAAGAAAGTTAGAAGTTCTCTCTTGTGTGATGATGGAAGCAATGAGGGAATACATTAGCCTCCATCTAATCAAATCAGCCACGTAAGCAAACGAAGGATATCCGAAATTACGTCCAGGTTCAATGAACCAGTTTATCAAGCTATTATTTAAAGCCTTTCGCTAAATACATTAAAAACAAAGACAGATTCTTTATTTTCTGAGAAAACAAAGATCACTTTTTTTTTTGTGGGTTTGAGAATGGCGTTTGCTGTTACTTCATCATCTTCTTCAACTGCGATTTATGGTTCTAGATTTCCTCGTTCAAGTGCCTCCTCTGATCTCAAAGGTACTTGTATTTTTCGTTAATTTTCTTTTTTTTCTCTCTGAAAATTTCCTTTTTTTGGGGGTTAATTAAGTATATTGATTTTTTTTTAATTGGTGTATGCAGTTCCTCAAATTGGTTCAGTCCGGTTAGCAGATCGTCATGCAACGGTGAATCTGTCTCGAAGACGTTGCGCAGTGAAGCCCGTAAATGCAGAGCCAAAGCGTAATGATTCCATCGTTCCTTTAGCAGCAACCATTGCTGCTCCAGGTAAATCTTCAAAAAAGAACTAATCTTTTAAATTTGATGGTTTAGAAAGGGTTTAATCGGGCTTAATTATTTGGTTGATTCGACAGAAATATCGGAAAAAGTAGAGGTGGAGGATTTCGAGCAATTGGCTAAAGAATTTGACAACGCTTCTCCACTTGAAATTATGGATAAGGCTTTGGAGAAATTCGGAAACGACATTGCCATCGCTTTCAGGTAACCCTTGTCTCAAAAATTGTTTAGCGTTTAGTATTATTAGTAATAGAACTTAATAATTTGTATGCCAAAGCATCTCATGGAATATTCTCCTTGTCTGCAAGATCTAAGATAAAATAGTGAATGTGTTAGTCCGACTGTTACTTTAAAAATTACTAGATCATTTCTTTTAATGGCGAATTTGAGTGTTAATTGAAAATGGGAATTTTTGTTCTGTTTTGAATTTGTGCAGTGGAGCGGAGGATGTTGCTTTGATTGAGTATGCGAAATTGACTGGTAGACCATTTAGAGTGTTCAGCCTTGATACTGGAAGACTGAACCCAGAAACTTATCGATTCTTTAATGAGGTTGAGAAACATTATGGAATCCGTATGGAATACATGTTTCCAGATGCTGTTGAAGTTCAGGCATTGGTGAGGAGCAAAGGGTTATTTTCATTTTACGAGGATGGGCACCAAGAGTGTTGCCGGGTTAGGAAAGTGAGGCCTTTGAGGAGAGCACTCAAAGGGTTACGTGCTTGGATTACCGGTCAGAGGAAAGATCAGTCTCCGGGGACTAGATCGGAGGTTCCTATCGTTCAAGTGGATCCTGTTTTTGAAGGATTGGATGGTGGGATTGGTAGCTTGGTGAAGTGGAACCCTGTCGCCAATGTTGATGGTAAAGACATTTGGAATTTCCTTCGGGCGATGAATGTGCCTGTCAATGCTTTGCATTCCCAAGGGTATGTGTCTATTGGCTGCGAGCCGTGCACTAGGCCGGTTCTACCTGGACAACATGAGAGGGAAGGAAGGTGGTGGTGGGAGGATGCTACGGCCAAGGAGTGTGGTTTACATAAAGGAAATTTGAAACAAGACAGTGCAGCCCAACTTAATGGCAACGGAAATGGGGCTTCCCATGCCAATGGTACTGCCACTCAAAGTGACATTTTCAATAGCCAGAGCTTGGTCACATTGAGCAGGACTGGAATTGAGAATTTGGCGAGATTGGAGAACCGGAAAGAACCATGGCTTGTTGTGCTCTATGCCCCATGGTGCCGTTTTTGCCAGGTAAACCCTGTTTCAAACTATGCATAATTTTAATTGAAAAAAAAGTTGGTTGTTTGGCTTTAATCTGATGGATAACTGTATGAATTTTGGACAGGCAATGGAAGAATCTTATGTTGAACTGGCGGAGAAGCTGGCAGGTTCCGGGGTGAAGGTAGCTAAATTCAGAGCTGATGGTGAACAAAAGGAGTATGCAAAAACAGAGTTGGAGTTGGGAAGCTTCCCAACCATACTTTTCTTCCCCAAACACTCCTCTAAGCCGATAAAGTATGCATCGGAGAAGAGAGATGTAGATTCATTAATGGCCTTTATTAATGCCCTCCGATGACGGGAATCAGAAAGTCATTTGTCTGAATTAGCTAGTCATCAGTCGAGCGGTCGAAGAATGAAGCTGATAAAGCTTAGAAGGACTGTCCACTGCAATACTCCTTTGTTTTGGAGATTCAAGTGAGGGTATAAAACCCAGATTTTTGCCATGCTCTGGTGTTTTGGTATGTTCAGCACGTACTTTCGTATTCTATCTATGGTCTTTTTATTTAGAGGGTATATTATATTGTTGAGGAAGCAGTAAATTGAACTGTTTTGGATTTTGTCTCAATGGGAGGAAACTTCTCTTCTCGTGACGAAAAAGCATAAATGTTTCACGCTACTTTTTCAGCGTTGAACTGTAAGTCCTGTGCATGGAGTGGGAGTGGGCCAGTTGCCTGTCAGGCGTCATCAACCCAGCCTGCTGATCTCGGTTGGGATGGGATTAGAACTGGTTGTGCTAAATCCGAATTTAAATTAAATGATAAAATATATCAATATTATTATAAAATTATATATTTAATATATTATTATTTAAAGAGTTAATTGCAACATTATTAAATTATTGAGATTATGTAAATTAGGTTATTTTATTACTAAAATCATTAAATTAACCGATAAATAACACACTATATTTTATGTAGCATAAATTAAAAAAAAAAAGAAAAAAGAATATAAAAATTTACGTAGTAGACATTTCGGTTTTGAGATTTTCCAAGTTATCATTTAGCTTTATTGTTCATTTTTTTTTCACGGTTAAATGTTTTACGGCAATATTTTTATATATTTTGTAAATTTTCATCTTAAATTATATCAAATTAAATTTAGCGTGTTACTTGTTCAATTAACAGTTTTAATAATTAAGGTGCTAATAGATTTAATCTTAATAATTTAGAGTGTACTTAAAATGTTTTGAAGTTTTGGATTTGAGATTAAAATTGAGCTTCAGCTCGACTCGGTTTATGGTCACATTTTAATAGATTGAGTTGAAAGTAGGCAGATTTTTTTTACCTCAAAATTTAAATGGTAATATGAGGTTTTTTTTTTTTTTTTATGGATTAGGTTACGCTTGGCTTGGTTTTGGATTTTTTTTTGTTGAAACTAAGTTTTAGTTCATTTCAATTCGATTTATGAATACTTTTTAATGGAATGGGATGAGATTTTTATTTTTTTTAACTTTTTAAGTTTCGATTTTACTTGAATTAATATTACCTTTGGCTTCTAATTTTCATTTTTAGAACTTTTATTTAATTTATAAAAAATAATAATTTAATACTCGTATTATTTAGAAACCAATTAATGAATGATATGGTATTATTTAAAATTTTCTTTGCTTGCATGAATTAGATACGAATTGATAATTAGGATTAGAGTTTTTCACGGACCAAGTGTGAATTTCACTTTTATTATTTAAAACATTAATGATGGGTTGGACACTAGACAGTAATTTAATGGAAGTGGAATCATTAGAGGAGTAATTACCCTCTTGTAATTATAAAGAATTTTTATTTTTTAGATGTTTTAGTTAATAAAATGTAATTATATTGTAATTTTTTATATTATATTTAGTAATATAAATTATAATTACAACTACGTAATTTTAAATTCTAAAAAATATAAAAAATACTTGAGAAGAAAATATCTAAACAAGTAAAATATTTAAAATCAAATCATTATATTAATATGTTAGTCTAAAAAAAGTATTCAATAATATAATTATCTTTTTTTTGGTAGTACCTAAATATCTTTAGAACAAAAAAATCATTATAGGGGACATGGATGGGAAATTTGCTGATGAATCCTCTGTGTTTCTTTGGTATTTTAGGGTTGCCACTATTTAAAATAACATCGGAGGTCTCTCTGTGTTTTTGAATTATTTTTTTAAGGACCTCCGTCTTTCATAATTACAATTATAGTCCCAAGAATTTTGGATTTCTTTTAAATTTAGAAATTTTGAGTTAATTTAATTGGCATTGAGTCCCTCTCTTCTCACACCATTTTTTTTAAAATTAAATTTTTTACATTTTCATTTTCAGTTTTTATTCTATTAAAAATTATTTTATTTTAAGAATTTTCATTTTAACAGATTTCTCATTATTTTATTTTCTCTTTGTTATTATTTTATATTGCCGATTAATTTTTTTCATTTAATTTCTTTAACAATTATTTGTTTCATTCCACTACGATATTTTGCTTATATGTTTTCATTTGATTTTTTTAGATTTTTTTAAAGTTCAGCTTAAAGTTTAGGTTTAAATTATATTTTTTTAGATATTTTAACAATTAGATTTTAAGTTTTAAATATAGTTTTTTTAAGATTTTTTGGCAATTAGATTTTTAAGTTTAAATAAAATGTTAGATTCTTAAGTCCAATTAAATTTTAAGCTTAAATTATAATTTTTTTTATTTTAAGTTTAATTACATTGAACGTTTAAAATTACTATATTCTTAATCTAAAAGTGATGCAATCTGATGATTGGATTATTGTTTCCCAAAAGGAACGTGTGAGAGAAATTTTGAATAAATTCAAGATAAATAATTGCAACTCTATCAACATTTCAACTGAGTTTAATTTAAAAGCGAAATCAAGAAAGAAATGGGAAGAAGGTGGACAAGACTTTTTACAGCAAATTGTAGGCAATTTGATGTATTTAATTGCTATAAAACCAAACATTATGTATTTTGTGAGTCATATTAGCAAGTATATGACCCATTTGACACATGTTAGCTGCTAAGAGAATACTTCATTACCGATAAGGAACACCTTAGGCTATTTTTTTATGCTTGACATAAGGACTATTTCATGGTCATCCAAGAAACAATCATGGTCACATTCGAGCACAAAACCGTGGTCTTAATATAACGGTTTTAAGTTAGCGACGCGTCATTCCTAGATCTTCTTTAAGGGTCGGGTTTGGGGCATTGCAATAGTAATCATTACATCTTCCTTCATGAAAAATCAATTATTATCATATAATAATTAAGTCATTCATCATAAAGACAAATGACTCGTGACCACGTTTACTTTTCATTTATCATGTAGTGCCAATGAGAGGATATCATTTACCCATGTCTTAGGTTATGAATTCCAATATTGTGAATGATGCTACATATTACAGAAGTCGTATATCTAACACACCAGCTTTCGACACCTTATCTATCCGAACTCACGATTTTACTTACATTAAAGTATACGAGTCATGCATACATTGTCCATCATCCACTTATGATTAAGATATGTTACACTATAAACGCCACACGTGAATAAATTCATAAACGAATTCAGTATATATTCTTCTTGGGTCCAGTCAGATGTACTTTCAGTCCAGTCAATCACATCTATATTTTTATCTCCTGGGAGTCATTCGTTCTGATTTTCAAGATAAAACATCTCTCCAATTGAACTTGATAGACGACATATTAGTCTTTCAAACGATTTACTCATTTTCAATTAGACTAAGGATATGTTTATCCTCTTATTTAAGGGTTGGGGGTTAATGCTATGGGTAGTTTTAAGCATTCTATCAAAAAACAAAGATTACGAGTTGTGATGTTACACTCATATGAAAAGAAGTAAATAAAAAAACTATTTGAATAAAATAAGATAAATTATACCATATGTCACTCTAAAATAATGTCATTATTATTTTGGTCATTCTAAAATATTTTTTTGTCAATTTAATCACTATAATTAAGATAATTGTTCGAATTGATCATTGTTATTAAAATAGAATTGTTGACATGACAATTTTTAACTTTTGATTAAAGTCAGGGACCTCTTTACAACTAATCCAAAATATGTTTTGATTTATTTACAATATAAAAATCTCCGATCCTTGTAACCATTCAACACCCACCATAAGAGCCAACAAACTTCATAACTTGTCAATACTCACCATGACAACCACCATTCGTTGCTCTTCCTCTTCCTCTTACATGATTGCTTCTCCAACATGAGTGATGCGATTATGAAATCCGAAAAAACATGAGCTTTGTACTTTGGTATGACAGCAACCGGATTTTACAAGATATTTTAAGTTTTTTTTCTCTTAAAAAAAGAAATAAGCCCTTCAATATTTTTATAGTATTAAAAATAATATTAAAGAAATTATTTTTAATAAAAATAAAGAGAAAATCTTTAAAAAAGAGAGAGAGTCAAATTTGGGAGTAAAAATGCAAACTTCTAATGTTTCTTTCATATTCTTTTCATCTTTTATTTGTTTTAGTTTCTTGACTATTGCAGAGTTAATGCAAGTTTTGAGCTTTATACTGGCATTTTCATCAATCAAGGGATATACCTTCAACCTACCAATGTGCCATTTCTTAATGGGAAAGAGGTATTTAGATGTCTCGAAAGTTTTTTAGTAGAATTTGGGAAATCAATTTGCACGTAAAAATTCATTACTTTTTAGCTGCTAATTAATTACTGAAACAATTGATTTGCAGTAAAGACTTATTCATTACTGAAACTACTATTTGTCATGATTGGTTACTTTCGGTAATAATTTGCGAAATGTGATAGTTTCACTTATTTTCTTTTTATGTTTTTTCCATTGTTGAATTCAGTAAAAAGTTTTTTTTTTTTTTTTTTTTTTTGTTATTTTATGTTGGCTTTGGTTGATTTTTATGCAATTGTCATTTTTTTATATTTTTCTAATTATTGAATCGGGTCCACTATTAAAACTACAATTTTTTTTGGTAATGTTTTTCTCCTTTTAGTGTTAATTATTTATATACCATTTACTTTTTATTACATATGTGTGACTTGTTAAACCTTGTTTCACTTATTTTCGGTGGAAATTTCTCATTTTCTAGAATTCTTATTGTTGTAAGATGTTATCGTCATTTTAATTTTTTTTATAATATTATAAAATTAACTTTCACGTCGATTGCAAAAAAATAAAGTAAAGAATTGATATTTTTTAAGAGGAAAAGTAGTTATACTTGTGATGCTAATGAATCATTGATCAATGAAGATTTTTTAACTATAAAATCTTAACTTGACTTTTTCAAGATTAACATCCTGACTTCCCCACTGATCAATATAATGACCCCTCAGCAATAAAATAATTAATTTTAAAGCATATATTATAATGCTCAACGAATTAAGCTAAGATTATAATATAGAATAAAACCTCACTAAGATAAAAAAAAAATAAGAAAGACAATTCTCTATTTTTGAAAACTAAAATAAAGCAATTTTTCCGCTGTTTTTAAACATCAAAGATATGTTTCACGGGGACGAAACTAATCCTAAAATAAAAAAATTTTCATTTAAACTCTTTAAATTTTTTAAAATTTTAAATTAATAAAGATAAAGTTGTACTTTAACCCTCTCTAAAAATATAAAAATTTATTTAATCATTTAAAAATTATAAAGATATAAACTATTAAAATTATATTTTTACTGTCATAAAATTTACAATTTAATTTCGACCCCTAAAATGAATTTCTAATTTCACCCTTATGCTTCCCTCAAACAATTTTAAACTAATTATAAAAAAATTAAAGTGATCATTACTTTTTTTCACTACTTTTTCTTTCCTTTATATAATTATTTTTGAGTAAATTATAAAAATAGTCACTTTTATTTGCTTCAGATTAGATTTTAATTATTTATGTTTGAAATGTTACATTTTAGTCACTTATGTTAGTATTTTATTACGAAGTGATCACTGTGTCGTTAAGTTCCGTTATCTCCCTAATGGTAATCCTACGTGGCAGTCCAACTAGATTTTAAGTGCCAACTTGGATTTCCAAATGGAATGAGAATAAATCTTTAATTAAATGAATTTAATTAATTAAAATTTTTAAACCCTAAACTTTAACTAAAACCTATTAACCCAAAGATTCAATGTCTTTGATTCCAATATCTTCTTCCCATTAAGTTTTTTTGGGTTAATGGGTTTCAAAGATTCAAGCTTTGAGACAGATTTGTAACTAAAGATATTGGAATCAAAAGGGAAGAAAATGAAGATGAAGAAGAGAAGTGTGTGGAAATGAGTTTAAGATTTTTTAGTTAAGGTTTAGGGTTTAAAAATTTTAATTAATTAAACTTATTTAATTAAAGATTTATTCTCATTCCATTTGAAAATCCAAGTTGGCACTTAAAATTTATTTGGACTGCCACGTAGAATTACCTTTAGAGATAACGGAACTTAACGACACAGTGATCACTTCGTAACAAAATACTAGCATAAGTGATTAAAACGTAACATTTCAAACTTAAGTGACTAAAATGTAACCTGAAACAAACAAAATTGACTATTTTATAATTTACCTTTATTTTTTTATAAATTACGAGAAGATGATAAACTTTAATAATAATATGATTTGAATTCAATTATATTTAAAGTAGTGAACACCCTAACTATATATGATGATTTTATTTAACTTTTAATCCAGTGTAAGACTATAAAAAAAAACTCGTCGTCTGCTTCTGCAAGACTGCAACATCTTTAGAAGCCAACTCCCCATCCCCAAAACGCCGCTTGCAAAATCTGCCTCTCACCATCTCTATTACCACTTTCGACTTTCGATGGGGAGCCGGGTTTATTTTCTGTAAGACGCATTAATTAACTTTTTTTTCTACTTCCTTTAAGCCTTAATATCCATTTCTCTCCTAACTGCATGGACATAATCTCCGTTTTCAATAAAGGACAGTATAATCCCGGAGCTTTTACATACTGTTTGGTTTCCCCAATCCCTGTTAGCAATGGGGTGATCTAATTCAACTGCAGTGGCCTTGTCTCATTGTTGGATCTTTATGCTTCGCCATTTGTTGATTAAAGAATACCACCCATCCATGGCAGCAACTGCAATAATAGTGAACCACTCTCAAAGCAGCCAACCTGGCCATTGAATGGAACCCCGTGATATACTTCTTTTTCTTCCTGGGTTGTCACCATGTGAAAGGTATTGGATGTTTCAACCATTTTTCTCGCCGTATTGTTTGCCGATATATTTTATTCATCACACAGTATTGCACCAAGTAATCTAAACATGAAAGTTCTTTCTTTGGCCATTTTTTCCCAGTCTGTTCATGGTGCCATTGCAATGGAAAATGGAAGGTGGCATCAGTATCAAAACCCAACAGTCTTCTTCGCTACCAAATTCGGACAATGGGCACATGAAATTAGGCAAGTCCAAGCTTTGCACGTGATTGGGGTTGATTCCTGTCTTGTTGCCTAGACTTGACAGCTTTTACTTACAATGTTCCATATATCACAAGCTCGTTTTATCAATTTTGAAGGCGCCAAGATTAAGCGGCTACTAACGGTCCCACCATATGAACTTGACCCATGTGATGCTAAATAGGGACATGATTAAGCTGGGACCACCACTTCTCACTAGATTCAATTGCATTCAATTGGAACCCACTGACAGCTATTATGCAATGTGATCTTATAAAAAAATGCTTTCTTCCACTTGCATACAAAACAGAGCTCTGCTTTTGCCTTGCCTCCATACTAATTATAAGAATCCCGAATAAACTGAGGGAAAGAAAGATTTAAAAAGGATACAACAATGGTGCCTTAAACTTTTTTATAGATCTGTGTTTTATCCAACATTTTGCAAAAACAAGGATTCCTTTTATCCTTTTCCTGTTTTTGAGTGTGATTTTTTGTATCCTAAAGTAAGTCAACGAAGTCAACAAAATGGGAGACAACAAGCTCATCCTTTGTTGCTTCATTGCTTGCATTTTGTTTCTCAGCGTTAATGGAGAAAACCCTTATCGTTATATCACTTGGAAAGTTACCTACGGTGATATTTACCCTCTTGGAGTTAAGCAACAGGTGCTTTCTTTCTTGTTTTCTGGGTTTTTTTTTTTTTTTTTTCTGGTTTCTTAAAACTACTTGTTTAGCAAGTCTTTGAGTAATGGATTGGAATGTGGCAACACTGTATTGCAGGGGATCTTAATAAATGGGCAATTTCCAGGGCCTCATATCGATGCAGTTACTAATGACAACTTGATTATCAGTGTTTATAACTACTTAAATGAACCATTCCTTATCTCTTGGTAATCATGCTAACATTCCTTTATTTATGCTTACTTTTTGTTCATCATTTACTTAATACAGCTTAGCATTAGCTCAAAATGCAGCTTTCATTTTAAGATAATGTGTGTTCTTTTGGTTTCATCATTGTATATAGTTAGATAACTACAGCTTAGTGGGAAAGTATTGAGTTTATTAGATCTGAGGGTAAATGCTTGAACAGTAGAAAATTTTTCCATCATTAGACATTTACAATTATGACTACTATTTTTAGTAGATCTCAACTAATGACAAATTTGATGACAATGAAAACCTTAAAAACTACTTCTCAATTTGGTATGTGAGTATATCCCTAGTTGTTTTCCTTGATCCTTTATATGGAGGTGTATATGTAGAAAATGCATGGTTACTTTCTACTTCTGTAACCATGCATGGTTTTTGTTGGTTCTTATTTTGTGGACTATCTTGGAAAGACCCTAACAATATGGTTCATTTTCATGGTTAAATGATTATTAAATGCAAGTTTTATAACGAATAACTCTTTCATGGACTCAATGGGATCTCACATCTGTGGAGATTCATGTTTAAAATATTAAAAGTTGAATATAAATAATTAACAATGTCTGCCTAGTTATGGCAGAGCTGGTTGCAATAAATTATTTAAATGCATGTGCTTGCCTATAGAATAATAAAAGATGTGTACTTAATTATGTTTACTAGGACGGTATCAGACCTCGGGTTTAGGCCTAGTTTTAATTAAAGCTGTGAATTATGCAACTTACTTTAATAAAGCTTGCCAACTTTGCATATTATAAGATCATTCAAAATGTTTATTTTGTACTTTCCATAGTTTATGTTGTACTTATTAGTGACTGATCCAAATATCTATTATCTACCTATTTGGTATGCATTTACTTAAATGTTTATGAAATAAATTGATGTGAAATTTGACTGTCATCTCCTGTTTTTTTGGTCTGCAGGAACGGTGTGCAGCAAAGGAGGAACTCATGGCAGGATGGAGTTTCTGGCACAAACTGTCCAATTCGACCAGGGAAAAACTTCACTTACGTTCTCCAAGTGAAAGATCAGATTGGTAGCTTTTACTACTTCCCATCACTTTTATTCCATAAGGCTGCCGGAGGGTATGGTGCTATCAGAATCTGGAGCCGCCCCAAGATCCCTGTACCTTTCCCTAGTCCTGCTGGGGATTTCACTGTACTAGCTGGGGACTGGTATAAGAGAAATCACTATGTAAGAATTCTGTTTCTGCATCTGTTATAATAACATGATATACAATATAAGTAGGGGGCTGGAGCTGTAATCATTGTTCTACACACCGACTAATCCCTCGTTGTTTCTTAAGGTATTGAGACGTCTATTGGACAGTGGTCATAACCTTCCCTTCCCCGATGGACTTCTCATCAATGGTCGAGGGTGGAATGGATACACATTCACTGTTGATCCAGGTGAGAAATAGCCAACTTGCTAGTCTCTGTCCCATCGGTTACTCGAATCTGTTGTTTGTTCGATAAACCTGATCAATACTGTTTTATGCAGTTCATGAATATGTTTAGGCCATTCTCGCTTAACCTTAGCTTTTAAATTTTACGCAATGCGAGTTGTTTGTGACAGGGGACATTGTTTTTGAACTCAGGTAGGACATACCGGTTTAGGGTATCGAATGTTGGGCTCACAACTTCGATTAACTTCAGGATCCAGGGGCACAAGCTGAAACTTATAGAAGTCGAAGGATCACATACACTTCAGAACACCTACACTTCTTTTGATATCCATCTTGGGCAGTCATGTTCATTCTTGGTAACTGCTGATCAGATTCCACAGGACTACTATGTTATTGCCTCTACACGCTTCACTCGTCGTGTGCTCACAACAACTGCCGTTCTTCACTACAGCAATTCAAAAAGGGGAGTTTCTGGTCCAGTGCCTGGGGCTCCCACTGTACAAATTGCTCCATCAGTCATGCAGGCTAGATCGATACGGTACTTATCTTATGGAACTCTTTTCAGAAGCTAATAATTGAAACCATTTATAAGTGGCTATCAAGCTGATAGTTTTTCTTCTACCAGTTGGAACCTAACAGCTAGTGGACCTAGACCTAATCCCCAAGGCTCTTACCATTATGGATTGATCACTCCAAGCCGCACTATCATGCTCTCAAACTCTGCACCTTATATTAATGGAAAGCAGAGGTATGCTGTCAATGGTGTCTCATATGTTCCAGCTGATACTCCATTAAAAATTGCAGATTACTTCAAGATTCCTGGAGTCTTCAATCTTGGAAGCATTCCTACTTGGTCCCCTTCAGGAAATAATGCCTACTTTCAGACCTCTGTCATGGCAGCCAACTTCCGAGAATATGTTGAGATTGTATTTCAAAATTGGGAGGACACTGTGCAGTCATGGCATATTGATGGCTATTCCTTTTTTGTTGTAGGGTAAGGTTTTCAATACTAATGCTCTAGGTTCGATTTTCTATGTAAGGATCTGATTAATGTGTTTAACATGTTGGTTGATCAGGATGAATGGAGGTCAATGGACACCTGCTAGTCGATTAACCTACAATTTGAGAGACACGGTAGCCCGCTGCACCACTCAGGTATTGCAGTTATTCTGTCAATGCGCATGAGATGTGATCAATTATAGAGATTGTAGGAGCACCAGTTCTAAGTCTAGACTAATTTTCGAGCAAATGCAGGTGTATCCCAGGTCATGGACTGCAATCTACATGGCTTTAGACAATGTGGGAATGTGGAATATCCGGTCCGAGAACTGGGCCAGACAATACTTAGGCCAGCAGTTTTATCTCAGGGTTTTCTCCCCTGCAAATTCATGGAGAGATGAATTACCAATCCCGAAGAACGCCCTTCTCTGTGGCCGAGCTAGAGGTCGCCATACAAGGCCTTTCTGAATTAGCTAACAAGAATAATAATGTCACGAAAGGGTGACATGTCGCAAGCTTGGAAATATGAAGAGCAAAATTAGATTGTTAATTGCGGATTATGAGAGCTCAACCTGAGCTTTTTGAACCAATTTCTTTCTTGGCCTTGTGGAACAACTTTGTTGCATTCAATTTATATATATTATGATAAATTAATCGTGTTTTAAGTATCGTCCCCTATCGAATAATTGAAACCTCTGCTTTAGACTTTGATTCAGACAAAGCTTACGACATCAAGAAACACTTGTCCATGATTCTGGCAAATTCCATCACAGAGGAATATTCCTCAATTTGAAACCGTCACATTTAAGTTGCAATTCTTCAAGGTGCCACAAACCGACAGACAAAAGTAGTTTCAACCATTGTTGGCAATCGAGATTGCTCACCACACCCATAGCTTAACAATGTGAGCATCAATGGTGACGTTTTAGGCATAGGACGTGGCCACTGCATGAGAAACAGAAGCCAGCTGGAAAAAGGAAAAAAAGAATGCTTGCGTAGCCACCCCCCCACACGTTATCGGCTTATTGTTGATTGTTGAAATCATCACTCGATCGGTTAGTGTGAACATTGGCATGTTCTTACATATATGAAACTGTCCATGTTTTAGTGTTTGAAGAAAGAAATCAACAAAAGCATATATTTTAGATATATTTTTTTGTAAAGTGATGATGGCCGGAATAAAGGGAACTATCCTGTTTTGAGGAATGAGGGAGGATTGAACATGTTTCTTGTAGGAACTGCAAATCAGCTAAATGCTTAGGTCATTACATGTCAATGGCTCCATGTTTCACTTTGGGCCATTCTTAACGTTTATGTCTTTGTTTGTTTTGTAGTGAAAGCGTGAAACCCTTTCTTTTTGTTATAACGTTTACCTTTGCTAATTTTTTTTCTTTGCAACTTTTAGCTGTAAATTTTGCAGATACTTGTACAATAATTAATGAAAAATAGTCAAGATTATTTCTAAGAATTTGGCTGATAAATGAAGTCAACAGTTGTATTAATGTTCTTCAACTAGAAATAAAAAAGAAGAATGAATGTCAGGAAATACATGACCCCGAAGAATAACTTCAAGTTCAAAGTTCAAACCATGATATCATCAGGAAATTTGGGTAGAAAAGTTTTCATCTTTTCATCATTTTGAGTTCTTGTTTTTCACCCAATCAATCAATTTTTTTTTGGCCTGAATCAATCAATCAAGTTTCATGAACCAAATTGTGAAGGTTTTTCTTTTTGTTTTTTAAATTTTGACGAAGAAAGTGAGTCTGAAATTCCGTGTCCAAATTTTCCTTTTTCTAATCGAACCTCCAATAGACTAAAACTGGCCTCTTAAAGAGTGTAAGAAAAGCTGCAGAAGAAGACAAAATCCATGCAACAGAGTCTTCACTAGTATTTATTCTCTTTTTTGTTTCAACTTTCACTAAAACACCCACCTCTCTTTTTTTCTCTCTTGTGTCTCTTTCTCATTGTTTATCTTGTCTTATAATCTTAGGCACAATATGAAGAGAGTTGATGTTGATAGTTGTTGGCTTAAAGGGTGTTGTTCTTCATCTTCTTCCCTCGACGATAGTGGTGGACTCAGCGTTTACTCACCGTCATCATCGATGATGAGAGTTATGAGGCGACGCCACCGTAAGGACGATAATCTGCAGCTACCTGAAATAAGCTTGAAATCGCCAATCGTAAGGCCTTATGTTAGATCAAAAATGCCTCGTTTAAGATGGACACCTGATCTTCACCAATGCTTTGTGCATGCAGTTGAACGCTTAGGTGGAGAAGACAGTAAGCTACCTTGTAATATTTTATTAACCCTTTTTCCAACACCTTTCAGTTTTTCATTATGGTTTTCAACTATATAGGGGCTACCCCAAAGATGGTTTTACAGATAATGGATGTGAAAGGACTAACAATCTCCCATGTCAAGAGCCATCTCCAGGTTTTGATCAAATACCACAAACATCTATATTGTTTGAAAAGAATTCTGGGTTTGTATTTTTCAATTTTTGGTTTGCCATGTATGGACAGATGTATAGGAGCACCAAGCATGAACAGATGATACAAGGTATACATGAGAAAACTAATATGTTATTAGTGCATGCTCTTTAATTTACTTCTATCCAACTTGAAGTGCATGAAATATAAAACTTCTCTAATCCCAGTTGCCAATATCTTGAATTATTATGAAATATGTGTATGTACGGTTATGTAAATTACAGAAGCAGCTACCGCATCAAGGAGAAAAGAGAAGGTATCAGAACTGATGAACTGCCAAAAAAATCAACAGTTTAAGGATCAAGTGAGACCCTATAACCTAGGCCTGGGAATTGAAGGGATGCCTTCAAGTACCATCTTTCGGCAGCCACAATGGTATATGTATCTACATCTATATCTATACCCATAGAAGCCAAAAAAAAAAAAGAGGGTGTCTTTGGATCTTTCCTCTGAAAATGTTTATATTGAGACCTTCCTCCATATATGCAGGTATGGCAACAAAGTGAGTAACCAGTTAACATACGGAGAATTAACAAATAAAGGATCCGAGCAAAGATCAAGTACTTCATATATAATCTTCAAGGATTTACTCAAAAGTTGCACGATCCCAGTAATGATCTCTCTCTCTTTCCTTCCTTTTGTTCATATATATTGATCTAATTGAAGGGTTTCGATCCTACAGGAGAATCGTGAAATGCTAAAGGTGGGACAACATGGTGGTGCAGATTGGAAGTGCAATCATCAAAGATTGGTTAACTTAGGGGATCATAGTCAAGCATCTGATTGTTCAATTTGTCGGTCGCTTAACTCAAAAGTTTCCCAGAAAATGTCAAGGCATGGCAAAGCTGAGACATTGGGCCTCAATGATGTCTCTTTAGAACTCACTCTTGCTTGAAACTATGCATATAAAAGGACATAACATAACCAGTGTGGAATATCAAAAAGCTTCTGTCTTGTTACGCTGTTTTGTTGGCTAAATTTCTCAAGTCTACAATTCTACGCACTTATCCTTACTTGCTGCGATAAGATCATTTGAATCCGATATTCACTCGAATACTAACCATTGCACGAGACAAAGGCTTAACAGTATAGCTAACTCCAATTATGACGAAGGTGACCAAAGGCCTAAATGCATAGGGTGATAAGCCAGGCTTGATTCACGTGTGCCAGTTGCATTGTGGGCTGTGGCTCGACCACACTGTAGAAACTTTTTTCTGTTTGTGGGTTAGATTGATGATTGAAATTTCAAGTCTTTCTTGATTCAATAGAAAGTTCGGTAGACAAAGCACTCGCAAACTAACCACAGTCGGCTTCAACAAAGGAAATTTGTTCAAGTCATACATTACAATTTTAAAAAAAAAAATTAGATTTGAATTTTGAAAATAATATTATTGAAAAAAGTAATTATGAATTCTGAAATAAGTAATTAATGTTATAATCAAGCCATCTTAAGTGCTGGCAAATAGTATTTTTTAAGGCATAATGATTAATATTTGTTGATTTTGGCAATTTTTTTTAAGGTCTTTTGATCTTAATGTTTAAAATTTAATCAAGTTATTTGCATTGAATGGAAAAACTAATTGAATTGTTAAAATTTTAACGGCATTGATGCAGTTGTAAACCAGTTAAAAATTCAATAAAGGTAAGTGCATCTATCAATTAATAGTATAGCTACGGTGAGTAAAGATATCGTTCCCACTAGAACTAAAAGTACTAGTAATTACTGTCTTTATATTATTTAACCGACAAATTAGAATGATTGATTAAAACTAAAATTAACTAAAAACACGGAAAATAACAAATCAAGTGAGCCAACAATTAGCAACCAATAAGTGAAATAATACCCAGGAAAGAATCCACCTAGATTTCATCTGTCATTATCAATTTGAATTAAACAATTTTTCACTTAGTATCTTGATCCGTAAAAATCCCTAAATTATGTTAATATTACTCTTCAAGACTAAGAGCAACTAACTCTAGGTTGATTAATTGAATTTTTTTTTTCACGTGTTTGGAGTGCAGATTGCGATTTACACACGGTCTAGCACATGGCCGTGTGCCTAGCCTGTGTGGGAGGGTCCAGCCCCTGTGGCCCCTGTACCTTGCTTAGATATTTTTGCTCCCAAATACTCTCCTAAATATAGAGATAGAGACATGAATTTAAAGGATTAGGTGCATAAAATTCATCATTTTATATCGAATAATCATCCAAAAATAAATTAAGAATAGGATTAAAATATGTTACTTATAGCACTTATCAAGCATTGACGTGACAGCTCACATGGTTTTTATCCATGTTAAAAAAGCAATCTGTTAATAAAAAAGTTCATAAAAACTTTTAGAAAATTTATTCATGTTAGTAGTTAAGCATACATAAAATATCATGTGAGTTGCCATGTCAATACCATTAAAATTTTAACAGTTTAGTAAGTTTTTTCATAAAAAGCAAACATTTAACTAAATTTTAAAGGTTGAGCGCAACAAGAACTTAAAAAAAAAAACCAAAATGAAAAAAATAAATAAATGTTATAAGCTAAATTTATTTTTATGTTTTCTTTTAAACAAACAAATTAAATGGGTGAATCATTCGTTCTCGTAGAGAGAGAATCATACAAGCAAGTATATTACAGTCTGGAATGGACCTCGAAAGTGGCCGAAGGCGAAGAAAGGTCTGAAGGCAGACCGAGACTGATGTCAATAAACCTTGAACATCAACAAGGCAAAGAGACGGTGGTTTGAAAACCGAAAGATGAAAAACAAAGAAAAAGAAAACACAAAAATTAGGGTTTATTGTTGTAGCCATGGAGAGAATATATATTGCAATTACCTTTTGTATCAATTACTAAGAAATAGAGTCATCAAAACGTGAGGCCTGTTGAACTGATAAGATCGCTAAAACAAAGTAAAGCAATGGATAATTTTTTTAAAAACATTTGAAGTGTCATCCATATTTATTTTACGATTTACGAGGATTTGAGATTTGTGATTGTTTAATAATTTATCAATAATTATGTTAACAATGTATGAGAATTGAATCAGATTAAAATTTAATATATATAAAATTATATAAAATTAAAGTTTATATATAAAATTTCACATTAAACCAACTTTCATATACAATTTTAAAATTTGTTCCTATAAAAAAATTGATGGGTTCAAATACATGGAGATTTTTGGCTTATGAGCAAATTCCAAACCCCATATATATTTTGGGGTTTCAAATTCCCACAAATTTGGTCCTATCCCAAAGCAATATATTGATAGTTTTAAATTTCAAACCTTTTTCTTGGATTTCTAATGATAGCTTTAAAGGAAAATGTAGATTGATATTCTTAAGATGATCTTGATTTTTCCATTGAAGGAAAGCCATTTCGTGAAAGGAACAAAATCTGTTTGGTGATTGAGAAAACCTATGAAATGACTAGAAAATAAAAAAGAGAAGATGAAGAAAGAAAAAATATAGAAAATAAAAATTGAACTTTATCTTATTTTAGTTTAATTATAAATTTATAATTAATTTTTTTCTTTTTAATATAACTTAATTTAAAATATACAATATGATTGATTAAGAAATTTTTTTTACAAGAGCAAATGATTCAAGTGATTACAATAATAAATAGGGTAAACTATAAAAATAGTCACTTTTGTTTGCTTCAGGTTATGTTTTAGTCACTTATGTTTGAAATATTACGTTTTAATCACTTATGATAGTCCAACTAGATTTTAAGTGCCAACTTGAATTTCCAAATGAGATGAGAATAGATTTTTAATTAAAAAAATTTAATTAATTAAATTTTTTAAACTTAAATCTTAGTTAAAAAAAACCCTAAACTCATTTCCACACACTTGTCTTCTTCATCTTCATGATCTTCTTCCCTTTTGATAACATCTTTAGTTACAAATCTGTTTTAAAACTTGAATATTTGAAACCCATTAACCCAAAGAAACTTAACGGAAAAAAGATATTGAATCTTTGAATCTTTGGGTTAATGGATTTTAAAGATTCAAGCTTTAAGACAGATTTGTAACTAAAGATATTAGAATCAAAAAGGAAGAAGAAGAAGAAGATGATGATGAAGATGAAGAAGAAAGATGTGTGAAAATGAGTTTAGGATTTTTTCAGTTAAGGTTTAGGGTTTAAAAATTTTAATTAATTAAATTTATTTAATTAAAGATTTATTCTCATTCCATTTGGAAATTCAAGTTGACACTTAAAATCTATTTGAACTGTCACGTAGGATTACCGTTAGGGAGATAATGAAACTTAACAGCACAGTGATCACTTCGTAACAAAATATTAACATAAGTGACTAAAACGTAACAACATAAGTGACTTAAATATAACCTGAGGCAAACAAATGACTATTTTTGTAGTTTACCCTAATAAATATAAGTATCCTCCCATATATCTTGGGTTTAACCAGTCTATGGACATTTGTTCTATTTTTTTTTTACGAACATTTGATCTATTTTAGATGCTGAATTGTGGGACATTTTTAAAAGAGTAGTGATTGTTATTGATAGGGGCTTTAACATAATGTTTATCTTATCATATAGTCAAGAGGCGGTACAAGCTGTTAGGAGAATGCTACAAAAGTGTTGAATTCTGTTTTGATTAAAAGAATTAACATGCTATTGGCAAACTGGAGCACTGGTCAGTTCAACACACTTCCAGAGATCATAACAAAATGATTGATTGTCTAGCTAAAATGTTTGCCAATAATATTGTTGGTACTCAATTTTTTGAAATGCCTCCAAAAGAGTTTGAATGTATTTCTAAATATTTTCTTCTAATGTTTTCATTAAAAAAGAAGATTTAAATAAAAATATTTAATTTAGAAAATGACAACTATAATAAATACTTATAACGAAAAGCAAAATATTCTCAACCATTATATCAAAATAGTTATTTCTAAGTCTTAAAATTTTCATTTATCCTAAAGTTAGTGTTTAATCTATGCTGCATAGAAAAAAAATCTCAAGAATGCTTTTTACTGTGTAAACCCAAGTTGGGTGTTAGGGTTTTTATTTTAATAAATAGGATAAATGATAAATTCAAAGCTTAAAAACATTCATTTTAATCTAAGGGTCGAGAATATTTTCATTTTATAGTTCTGATTATAAAAGCTTTTAGTATAGTTGTCACCGTTTAAAATTTAGTACAGACAAAAAAAATATAGACATGTTTAAAATATAGGTCAAGCTCGATTTTTAATATTCAATATTTGAGTTCGACTTTCTTTTTTAAGTTTATAATAAATTATTTTTGTTTTATTTCATGTATTAAGTAATTTATATGGCATAAAGTTAATTATGTTATACTATAATATAATGAAATAATATTTGATAGTCAAGAGTTTGACAAGTGTCATATAGGAGTATAATAAAATATTTAAAAAAAGAGACACAGGGAAATTTTTTAAAATTGCTTGTAGAATAAAAAAAAAGTACAATGGTAGTATATCAAATACTAACCCTAATATAACATAAAGAAAATTATTTGGTACATATTAAGTTAAGAGAATGACAAATGTTTTATAGGATATAGTAAAATATTTAAAAAAGAGACATATGCTAATTCTGGAAGGCTACATGTATAACAAAAAATACATTATCAATATATCAACTATTAACTCATAATAAAAATATATTAAATTATTTGCATTTGAAAATTTAATAAAATAAAAAATATAAAAGAAATATCCATATATATAATTACTAAAAATTAAATTAAAAACATATATATATATTTAATTTTTAAAAATAATAGGAATTCATTTATTATAAATATAAACGAGTTTAACCAAAATTTAATATTTATATTATAATTAAGTGAAATTTAAACAATCATATATACTTTCAATGAGAGAAAAAATTGTATGAAACAGGGATATTATCTCTTTCTAATAGTTTTATGCCACATCAACAATTTCATCCTGAATTTCAGGATTTTAATTTTAATTTGATTTTTTCAGGATAAAAATGTTGAAATTAAGAATGAAAATACTGATGTGGCATAAAATTATTGGAAAAAGGACACAAATGACGTGATGTCACTATTTCATTCAATCCTTTCCCCTTTCAATGATATGAATGGACTGAAATCAATTTAATGGGACCAACTTTATCTTAATGTAGAAGGTGAGGTATATTTTTATAAAACAGTAGCCAAAAAATGGAACATCTTTTGTTTTTGTTTCTCACTAATTGGATTAGTTACTTAGAATCCCATGTTGCAAAATTTTAATTTATTGAAATTTGAATTTTTTTGGTGAATTACAAGAATAGGATAAAATCCGAAATAAAAAATGTGACTAACATAACTTGAACTCAAATCATACTTGAGACGGTGAACATCTTGATCATCAGGTCATCACATAAGGTTATACATTCAATTTAAATTTTGTTATACATTTTTTTTGGAATAATACCATACTGGACTTTATTATTAAAAAGAAATTGAACAAAGTCCAATCTTATATCGTTGAGCCCAATACCATTTACAACTAAAAGAGAGAGAAAAAAATAAAATAAAAACAAATCCAACCAAATTTGAACGGTCCCGCCTGAGCACATGCGAGAGCTTCCGCCGCAAATGCTGATAGTACGTTCCTATTTAGCATCGATTTTGAACTTAAAACCCCTTCATTTGAGTTTCTTATCACAATCACTAAACAGGATGTGTTCTCTTGGTTGTTAAAGGTAGTATCAAAGTTAACTTTGAGACTCGACTCCTCCGAAGGTCTCCATCGCTTAATCCCAAATCCCTTTACAGATAAATTTTCATGTATCCCATCTAGCTCTCGTATATAACTCGTAATGGAATCGGCTATTACTCGTCCTGGTGTTCGTTTCCCTTCGTGCATCAGCTTATTTCTTTTTGTCCAAATTACACATAACGCACAACAAAAGAGGCGACATTGCTTGGCTGAACTGTTTTCAAAAAACTTAGTTAGCCACTCCATGCATTTTGCGTTTGATATCGATGATGACAATACAAAATTCAATTTTTTCAAATTTCCTCTGTTACAGGACAATCGTGAAAAACATGTTCTCTACTCTTCACTAGACTTATACATCTGGGGCATAATGTGGTTCCCGCTAGTCTCTTATAATGTAGACTACTTAGAATAGACAGAAAATTCATGGAAATTCTCCATATTGCAATTTTTTGTTTAGAGGCAGATCTAAATTCAATTTTTTTTTTTGTAAAATGCCCTAAAAGTATTTTAGTTGTAATTATCAATAGGATCTGTGGTACCTTTTAGAAGTAGCTTATAACCACTCCACACAGAAAACTCCCCCAATGGTTCCCCTTTATAGATCATAAAGTCATCGTGCGCCTCCTTTGTTAGTGGGTTCCGTAGGATTCTGTTGGCATCGCTTTCACTAAAGGTATTATTCACTACATCTACTTTCCATACTCTAGAATTATCATCTATCATATCTTCATCCATTCTAACACCTGAATCACTAACAATATTTTGTACCTTGTAGATTACTGACCTTGGTACCCACATCGCATCCACCACCGAAATTTCAACTCTAGTTCCAACCCGTCAACATAACTCGTCTTGTAACAAACCCCTAGCTGCCCACACACTCTTCTAGGTATAAGAAGATATATTTTCCAATTTGGCATTTAAAAAATCAATATTCGAATAGTATTTAGGTTTTAAAGTACGAGCTAACAACGAATTCGGATAATTAATAGATCGCCAATCCTGTCTTGTAAGTAATGCTAAATTGAATTTTGTTAAACATCTAAAACCCAAAGCCTTATTTTCTTTTAACTCATGCAACCATTTCCTCTCGTACCAATGAATCCCCCATTTTTCATGTCCTTATTGCCACCAAAATTTTGTCATTATATTCTCCAATTCCTTACAAAGTGATTTCGACGATAAAAAGAAAGCCATTGAATACATTGGTATAACCTGAAGAACGACTTTTATGAAGTCCTCTTTTCCTCCTTGGGATAATTGTCTAGGACTCCAATTATAAATTCTTTTCTTGATACGATCCTTCAATACCTGGAACAACAATTTCTTCCTCTGTCCTACCATATTCGACAAGCCCAAATACTACTTTGGATCCGTTGAGCTTTTAACCTTCATGATTTGTGATACTATCTCCCTTGCCATGTCAGAAGTGTTTGAACTATAAAACACGGTCGACTTATCGTAATTAACACTTTACCTCAAATATATTTCATACTCTTTAAGTATATATTTCATGATATAAGAGCCCCTCTCTCAGTAGCCTCTCCAAATAAGAATAAATCATCAACAAACATTAAATGAGAGATTTGACATCCCCTCCTACTTACTCTTGTCCCTTTTATCAATCCATCCTTTATAGCTAATCTCATAAGGGATGAAATCCTCTCACTACATATCAGAAAAACAAAGGGACTTAATGGATCTCCTTACCGTAGGCCTCTCGTAGGTCTAAAAATCTCTCCAGCTTTCCCATTAAATATGATTGAATACGAAATAGTAGTTATGCATCGTATGATAAGCTCCACCCAATAATTAGCAAAGCCCATTCGTTCCATCCTCCTTCTTAAGAATAACCATTCTACTCGATCATACGTTTTACTCATATCCAATTTCAATGCCATAAATCATTTACTTCCTATTCGTTTTTGCCTAAAAGTGTGCAAAATTTCATAAGCCAAAAGAACATTATTCGTTATAAGGAGACCAGACACAAATGAACTTTGAGCTTCAGTTATACAACGTTCCAATACTCTCTAAAATTGATTAGCCATCAACTTTGAAATAATCTTATAAAGGATCATACAGAGACTTATTGGCCTAAAATTCGTTAAATTCATCAGATGAGCTACTTTCGGTATTAAAACAATATTAGTTAAATTGAGAGGTTCCAAGACCATACCTTCATTCAAGACTCCCAAACAGGAGGAACTAACTTCCCTCCTAATGATATGCCAAAAAAACAATGTTGGATAACCATCTGCCCCTAACGCCTTTATTGGCCCCATCCCCTTCAGAGCCAAGTAAACCTCCTCCACTGTATACCCGGTTGTTAGCATATGATTCATATAATCTGAAATATACCCATCCTCACCAGCTAGAATATGATTCATATCACTAATCCTTTTTATCGAGAAAAGGTACTTGAAATAATTTCGGGCAATCCTCTCCATCTCAATTTCATCCATAGCCACACTCCCATAACCATATTGCAAGATACTAATACGATTCATTCGCTTACGTTGAGAAGTGAAGTTGTGAAAGAAAGTTGTATTTCTATCCCCCATCTTCAACCAATTCACTTGTGCCCTTTACTCCCAATATGCTTCTTCCTTATCGGTTTCTAGATTAAGGTGAACTTTTGTATCAATTAACTCTGCAAGAGTCTCATCATCCCTATCTAGATTGTTCAACTCTTCCAGCTTTCTTGTTAAGTTCCTTGTAAGCCCTTTTCATTTTTCTCTAATGGTCCCTGCCCATTTTTGCAGCCCAATTCGTAGAGACGCCAACTTCTCAATGATATCTCCCGATGCTGATTCCCAAATTCTTTTCATCTCATCCTCACACGATTCCTCCGTTATCCACCATGCCTCAAATCGAAATATTTTTCTCTCCCACTTGTTATCTCCTTGGTCCGTATGAAAAAGTAGAGAACAGTGATCCGAAAAAAAAATGTGGCAAATGTCATATCACAACATTCGAAAACATGGTCATCCAATCAACATTTTCCACCCCTCTATTTAATCTCTCTCTAATGTTTTTTTTCGATAGATTCTCCCTCTCCCATGTAAACCATGATCCTTAATAACCAACATCAATTAGTCGGCAATCTTCTAGCACCTCAGGAAATTCCTCCATTCGTCTTTCCTCCCTTGGCACCCCCAACCTTCTCATAGGAATACATAATCTCATTGAAATCCCCACACACTATTCATGGTAAGTTTTGGGACCGTCCTAGACGTTTCAACAAATTCCAAATGTCTTCTTTATTGCGCACGTCCGGGGCTCCATAAAACCCGGTTAATCTCCATATTGAATTTTCTCGTCCTGCTGACTGTCTACATCAATGTGATTTTTTGAAAAATTCTGCAATCGCGCCATGTAATTTACCTTCTATGCAAGACAGAGTCCTTCTCGCATCCCCTCAGCCGGAACATCAATTTCATTCTGAAAACCACATCGTCTACGTACCTTCTCCATTTGCGTACCACTTAGTTTTGTCTCCATAAAAAAGACGATTTGGAGATTATAAGCCTTCAGCATGTGCTGAAGTCTCCTAATTGCCCATTGATTCCCCAAGTCATGGACATTCAGCATACTATTTTCATTGCAACTAATCGACTTGTCCCTTGAAAGCTGCCAATAAGAATTGAACTCGAGCTATAGATTGCTCATCACTGATCTCTAACAAATCTGCAGCGTTGGAAACATTAAAATCCAAAATATCCGTTCTGGGTCTTTTCTTTCCATCCCCGCTTTCAATCTGACTTTCCTCCAAATCATGTTCCAAATCTATACTTTAAAAAAATGGAAATTATACCCTTTTATTTAAATGCATGAAATATAAAATGTGAAAAGAACAGCAACGCGGGGTAAAACAAGTGAAGATCTTCCAAAAGATTTAGGCTTCATGGTGAGACAGCTAGCATTTTGCGCCAACGCATTAAACCTACTCCATTGCTAATGTTCAATTTCCTTAAATTTCTTAATTAATTCTACTTTGAACTTTTGGTCCAATCTATTCAAACAAAAGTTGTTTTAGTTATAGTGAGTGATTTGTGTCAGATCCTTATAGACCTTATGAATAAAAAAAAGGGGGAAGAAACCCTAATGATTATCTTGGGGGGGGTATAATAATGCATTGAATCATATACAATTATTTGAAAAAAGTGAGATTAATCTTAAATTGATGCAATAAACTTCAAACTTAGGATAAAATATTTCCATTTATGTTATTGAAAAAAGAATGCCCATACTCTCTGTCTGAATTTCCAAGAAGATACAAATACCAACTCCACTATATGTAGTTGGTTGATTAATAGCATTATTTATAGCACTACTAAATTATGTTTGCATAAGTTTCTTGTTTACATGGTAATAATGTAATATTATTTGTCGGCTATGGTTGACTTCATTCGACACAATTTGGACCCCTTTTTCTTCTTGACTTTTATGGCTATTTTATTATTATTTTTTGCCCTCCTTATTTCACGTATTACTTTATCCCTTGGAAATGCACTCTGCGTAGTATAAATATGTGACAATGGAGTTCGAGGATGAAAACCAAGCAAAGTTTAATTGAGGTTAGGCCTTACTTAGCCTTGTTAGTTCTTGGAGACTCTATTCTTCAAACAATGGCCGCCATTACCATTTCTGATAAAGTTTGGTACATGGCTATCCTTCTTTTATGCATTGTTGCTACTTTGAATCGTGTTGTTGTTGGAGATGATGTTAATGATGAAGACGATAATTACTGCTCATATAGAAGTTGGCGGAGTTGTGGCAGCTTCTTTGGCAGAGGTGGTAAGTATTATGGTGGTGGTGGAGGTGGAGGAGGCGGCGGCGGAGGAGGTGCCTTTGGTAATGGTGTAGGACATGGAGAGGGGCATGGTGCAGGAGGAGGCACTGGCAATGGTGGAAAGGGAGGAGGAGGTGGTGGTGGAGGTGGTGAAGGTAGTGCTAGTGCTGGTGGTATTGGGTCGGGTCACGGAGAAGGCTTTGGAGCTGGAGGTGGTGTGCAAGGTATTGGTGGTGGTGGTGGAGGTGGAGGTGGAGGTGGAGGTGGAGGTGGCAGTAGTTATGGTAGTTCTGGGGAAGGGTTTGGTCATGGTAGTGGTTTTGGAGCAGGCATAGGCGAAGAGGTTGGAGGAGGTGGTGGAGGGGGAGGTGGGGGTGGTAAAGGTTCTAACGGAGGATATGGCCATGGTAATGGTTATGGTGAAGGTGGTGGTGCTGGTATAACTAGCAATGGAGGGGGTGTTGGTGGTGGTGGGGGAGGAGGAGGTGGAGAAGGTGGTGGAGGTGGGGCTGATGGAGGGTCTGGTCATGGTAGTGGATATGGTGCTGGTATGGGAGTTGGGACCAGTGGAGGAGGTGGAGGTGGAGGCGGAGGTGGAGGTGGAGGAGAAGGAGGTGGCAATGGTTATGGTAGTTCTGGAGAAGGGTTTGGTCATGGTAGTGGTTTTGGAGCAGGAGCAGGCATAGGCGGAGTGGTGGGAGGTGGGGGTGGAGGTGGAGGTGGAGGTGGTGGTGGTGGAGGTTCTAATGGAGGATATGGAAATGGTAATGGTTATGGTGCAGGCGGTGGCATTGGTATGACAGGCATTGGAGGGGGAGCTGGTGGTGGAGGAGGAGGGGGAGGGGGTTCGAGTGGAGGTTCAGGTCACGGTAATGGTCCTGGCACAGGTAACATTGGAGGAGGTGGAAGTGGAAGTGGAGGAGGAGAAGGGATGGGCAATGGTGATAAGAAAGGCATGAACATGGGATTTGGAATGGGGATGGGGATGGGCATTGGATTTGGTTTTGGCATGGGAACAGGCGGAGGTAAAGACTCAAATAATGATAATGGCCATCCCTAAACCAAACATACTTCTAAATTCCCATCACCAATTTAATCCCCCTATCAACCTACCTTGTGCCTTATGTCACAATAACACCCTATTCTTTCTTCATTTTCTACTATGAATCAAAGTACTCAGAGTTGAGATTCCTATGGAAATAAAAAATGTCTCTTTCTACTTATTTTTGTTCATCAACTCTTTGGTGTTACATTCACCATTCCTTTTACTACTTTTCCCAGTTCCTGTATTAGGTATAATTTGTCAAAATCATCAAATCCACTTCTCAAGAACATAACTACATAAGTTTGGAAAATTAAATATATAATACGGGTAATGAACACAAGATTATACAAGCAGAAACAGAGTGTCGTGCATGTTCTTACATTATTAATATACAAGGAACCAATGCTCCGACATTTGATCCTGAGAAAATCGGATCTCAACAATGTTGAATCACTTGGTTACACTCTTGGCCACTGTGGACTAACTACCTGCAACAGCCATTAAAAACAATCAGAATCTAACATATATGTTCAACTTAAAGATCTATAATTGTTAATGCAAGGATATTGATGGTGCTTGCTATGAGTTATTTGCCCCTTCGTTCGTTTCGAAGATTTGAAAACTGTCCTCACTGTTTTGTTCTACAGGGGAAGGATGATTCTTGCTTCAAAAAGCCACAATCAAATCCTTGGTTAATCAATGTGGAATCATTGTTCCCCTCAACAATAATCATCATCAAAACTTATTCAGCTACATAGATCCTAATCGTTTGAAATCCCTCGGCAGCTCAAAGTCCTTGGTCATATCATCCATCTCAACAACAATTCACTCACCTCAAGTGTGCTAAAAACTAACCGCATTCGGCTAGCAACAACTGAAGGCTCTTCTGCATGTCCGACCACTGCCATTTGCTCGAGCTGGAGAGTTTTCACTGGAAGCCTTTGGCAAAAACAGCAATCAATCTTTCAGTCTCTACTGTTTAAATATATTGAAACAGCAGATTCTAGGACAATCAAAGAAATAACAGAAAATCTTGCTTTTTAAAACAATGTATAAAAGATCAAAGTCTACCATTTAAGAAAAATGGTGGTTAGGTTTTTTTTCAACCGGCATTGCTAAAAGCATATCTCACCATGCCATTCCTCTTATGAAGTATGCATTTGCTATGAGAGCGCAAAAGCCTTTCCATTGATGCAAGACATCATCTGATACTGGTGGTGTAGATGACCATCGGACTATAGTTGGTTGTGGTGTACACAATATGGTGATGAATATAATGCTCAGCCATAAAATACACTCATTAACCTGCATAGTCAGAAAGAATGTTTTCCTTCAGCAAAAATATAGGGTCGGTTTAGTTTTTTCATGTACTTGGAGGACTCTTAGAGGATTATATGACAAACCAATATTAAAAAAATGTGTTGGATTAGGTGTCAGAAATGAAGAGTCGAAGCAACATAGGTTTATAGTGCTTCAGAGAAATGAATGTACCGCAGCTAAGTTATGGAATATCGCTGGTAACACTAAAGGATCTCTAGAACAAAAGTAACAGCTAAAATATGTAAAATCTTCGCTGACCTCCTCTGCACAAATCTTGGATTTTACACTGGTGCTTCCGCCATAACTATGCATTACATCGATTTCGATACCGGATTCCTTCATAGCAATCAGTTCTTTCCGCAATCCTTCATCAGTGCAGCCCAATGCATATGCATTAACCCCAGCACTAATGAACTCCTGAGATACAGCATCAGTCCAATAGTATTACACGAAGAAAGGCCAACATATATGGGAAAAAATCATTTGAACAAAGAGCAGATCAAGCAAGTAAGCAAATCAATGAATATACTTTTAGGTTGTCACCTCCTCCACGATCGATGACATTCCTGTACCGCCTAAACAAGCTGATTGCTATATTTCGCGAAGACCGATACTCATCGTCGGATGAAGCAGAACCATGTGATTGGCACTACAGTTAAAAAAATCACAGTTCAAACATGAAAACACTCAATTTTATTTCTAAAAAACAAAGTAAAAATGGAAGAATTAAGGTTCAATAAAATCCTAACCAGCCATCTCTTTGGAGCAACTCGATGCGATACAAGATAGGTTGTAAGCTTACTGGAATCTTTCCATGAAGGCAATGAACTATGAATATGAACTACATTATTTGAGTGAATCCCTGGTAAGCTAGGGTGAATTGCAGGCTTTGAAACACAAGGTAGTTTAGAATGAAGAAGAGTATTGCCCAGAAATGTCTGGGTTTGGTTGATTGTTCCCGGAGGATTTACCACCAACATCATGGAACCATCCTACGTTTATAGCCTTCAAAAGAGGAAACAAAACAAGAACAAATAAGATGATTGCAAATTAAGAGGAAATTTATAACTTGGAGAGAAAAAAAAAACCCATCCCATCATCGCTAAGCGATTATTTTCTTTCTTAATTAAAACGCTTAGAAAAATTAAATTGAAACCAAAAAGAGGATGCAGATGATCAAAGAAGTGTGTTTATTAAACTGAAAAAAAGAAAAAGGAAATCAGTATATTACCTTGGAGGATATTGTGTTGGAGAGAAGGGTTGAAATTAAGAATATTTGAAGAAACGTAAAAAGGAAGAATCTTGGAAATGGGCTAAAGCTTAACCCCACTTGTTATTTGAATGGTTCCCAGAGATTCAGTTGTTTGAAGGAAAATTAAAACGAAATTTTACGTGAATTATTTGGAGTCCTCAAATACCAAGATTTTTATTGCCTGGAGAAGCACGTCAACACCCAGAACTTAATTTGTCTCAAGCAACCAAATATAGCGACGTTCCCCCAATCCGCATGAATCTTTTCTTCAAACAAACATGTTTTGCGCATAATCTGACTCGACCTCATGCGGACGTTTATCTCCGTGTGGAACACAGTATTTAATTTTATCTTCATTGTTATTTTTACATTAAACACAAATAAATACTTCATCATTCAAAAAGATCTAAATCATTGATGGAAAGCATCTATCACTCGAATAAAACTGCAAAAATTCCTTAATTTATCGTAGTGTTACCTGTTTAGACAGTCCAAGTCACTAACTTTATAAACTATCAAAGTTCTCGACAGAATAAGAGATAAAACCTCGATAAAAAACAATGCGAAACCATTATGAAACTTTGCCAGATTTCAATCTTTCCCTTTCTTACTGATATATAAAAATCATTATGTTGTGGTATGTTTTTGTTATAGTAGTTAAGTCAGCAATGCTAGTAAACGATACGCTGCGTTTCAGTTTAATGTTTTAGTATAAAACGGGACGTTTTGTAATTAGTTTTACGATGCGTTTTGTGCATCTATAGCCGTTATCTTTCCTTTCCTTTATTAGCCAATCTGTCGTTATTTTTGAGGATTATGAATATAGAGACAGTTTCCTTCTAAAATTTGAATCCTACTTTTCTCTGTAATTCTTCTTCTTATTCTCCTGATTTCTTCAATTCTTTTCTTCTCAAAGTTCGATCCTCATCAAATGTATCAGAGCGTGTCGATTCTCATGGCTAATGACGGAATTACTACCCGGTTACAGAAGGAATTGAGCTTGTTACAACATGAGATGGCTCAAATGGACAGCAAGCTTGAGGCTAAGTTGGAAGCGAAGCTGGATTTGCGTTTGAAAGAGTTCAAGGATGATGTGAAGAGTGAAATTCATCAGATTCGAGGGGAGGTTAGGTCGGAATTGCACTCGTTTTTTGAGCAGTATTTTCCTCCTCCCTCTGCAGCCGTCCATAATGTTACTCCTGATAAAGGCAAGGGTGTGTTGGGCACTCCTCCTGGTTTTGTTTTATCTCCAATGACAGATCTGGGACAGCCAAGTACTCAATCTCGAGCAGGATCTGGTGAGAATTTTGGAAAGGGTTATCAGGTTAACTGTCCAAGGTTTGATGGAAGTGATTTTCGAGGGTGGTGCTCTAAGCTTGATCAGTATTTTGAGGCCGAGAATATAAATGATGCGGCTAAGGTGAGGTTGGTGATGCTGAATCTGGAAGGGAGGGCACTGGAATGGCACCATTTCTTTGCTCAAAGACATGGTGGAATTCGTCAGTTGACTTGGGATGTGTATATAAGAGCTTTGCAAGAGAGGTTTGGTTCTGTCAGACACTTAGATCCAATGACTGAGTTAGTAGCATTGAAGCAAACGGGTAATGTTGAACAGTACTACGAACAATTTGTAAGTCTTCTGAATCAACTTCATTTACCTGAGATATATGCTTTGAGAATTTTTGTGCATAATTTGGTGCCTGATATTGGTCAGTATTTGAGGTTATTTAAGCCTTTGTCATTAGTAGAGGCTTTTAATAGTGCTATGGAGGTGGAGGATATTATAGGACCTGTGGTAAAGAAGAATTTTAGTGTGGTTGGGAATGTTAGAATGACTAAGCCGTTGTTGCCAATTAAAGGACAAAGTCAGCATGTTACAAACACTTATACTCCTACTAATGTGAGACCACCAATTAAAGCTTTATCTCAGGCAGAAATGGAAGATAGGAGGAAAAAGGGACTATGTTTTTGGTGTTCAACTAAGTATACAGCGGGACATAAGTGTGATAAGTCTCAACTTTATCAATTGGTGGTAGAGCTTCCAGTGGAATGGGGAAACAACTTGAAAAGTTCAAATTTTGATGAGTTCCTAGATTGCCATGAAAAGTTGGAAGGAGGTGAGGCAGAAGTGGAATCGGAAGCTCCTGTTCTATCTTTACATGCTTTAAATGGATCTCAAGGCCATAATACCATGAGACTTTCGCTCAAGTTGGTCAGTGTAAGGTGGTCATTTTGGTAGACTCAGGTAGCACTCATAATTTCATTGATAGTAGGCTGGTTAAGCAAGCAAGATTACCTGTTGACGTGGCTTGCAAAATGAAGGTGTTAATAGCTGATGGTAGGCAGATGATCACTAATGGAGTTTCTAGATTAGTTAAGTGGGAAGCTCAAGGGTACCATTTTATGTCAGACTATATGGTATTACCTATTAAAGGCTGTGATATGGTTTTAGGGGTGCAGTGGTTGCATTCATTGGGACCAATTGTGTGGAACTTTGCATCCTTGACAATGCAATTTGGATACATGGGAAAATCTTGTACATTGCAGGGCATTATGCCTGGTAATTTGCATGTGTATTCTGGAAGTCAGCTTTCAAAATGTATGACTATTAGTGGAATGGGACCTGGTCCTGTATTGTTGACCAGTACTGTGCAGGCTAATTTGACATTAACTGGAGGTGAAATTTCACAGGAGTTAGAGGAGTTATTGTCTGAATATACAGATATTTTTCAGCTTCCAAAAGGATTACCACCTGCACGGTTACAAGATCATAAGATACCTTTATTGGATGAAGGTCAAGTGGTTAAGATAAGACCATATAGGTATCCTGTGGTTCAAAAAAATGAAATTGAAAAATTGGTGCAGGAGATGCTTGATGCTGGCATTATTAGAGATAGAAACAGTCCCTTTGCTTCACCAATTGTTATGGTCAAGAAAAAAGATGGGAGCTGGAGGCTTTGTGTGGACTATAGGCAATTAAATCAGTTGACTGTGAAGGATAAATTTCCTATTCCTGTAATTGAAGAATTGTTGGATGAGTTGGGGCAAACAATGTATTTTTCCAAGCTAGATTTGAGGTCTGGTTATGACCAGATTCGAATGTGGGAAGGGGATATTCATAAAACTGCTTTTAGAACTCATGAGGGGCATTATGAGTTCTTGGTAATACCCTTTGGCTTAACCAATGCACCCTCTAGTTTTCAAGCTCTAATGAACAGTATTTTTAAACAACAATTAAGGAAGACAATATTGGTGTTTTTTGATGATATTCTTGTTTATTCAGCTAGCTGGTTGGAACATTTACAACATTTGATGGAAGTTCTGACCATTTTGAGGAGAAATCAGTTATTTGCTAAGAGGACTAAATGTAGCTTTGGCACCATGCAAGTAGAGTACTTAGGTCACATCATAGCCAATGGAACTGTTTCAATGGATCCATCCAAGGTAGATGGGGTTTTGAATTGGCCAGCACCTACCTCAGTTAAGGGGATTTTTGGGGCTTTCAGGGTATTATCGGAGATTTATTCAGCATTATGAAGTTATGGCAAGGCCCTTGACAATCTTGTTGAAGAAGGGAGTGGCGTGGACTTGGACTGATAAGGAACAAGAGGCTTTCATTCAGCTTAAGCAGACTGTAATAAATGCTACTGTGTTGATTCTTCCTGACTTCAAGGAGAATTTTTGTGTAGAGGCTGATGCCTCTGGTTATGGAGTTGGTGCTGTTTTGCAGAAAAAAGGCAAACCTGTGGCATTTTTCAGCAAGAGTTTAGGCATTAAACATCAAAATCTGTCCATATATGACAAAGAGATGTTAGCAGTCTTATTGGCAGTAAAGAATTGGCATCCATATTTGATTGGTAGGCACTTCACTATAAAGACTGATCATCAGAGTTTACAATTTCTGACCGATAGGCAAGCTATCACCCCTTTTCAAAAAAAGTGGGTGGTCAAAATGTTAGGTTACGATTACTCTGTGGTTTATAGAAAGGGAAATCAGAATACAGTTGCTGATGCACTTTCAAGAAAAAAACCAGCTGATGTGCAACTGTTTCAGTGTGTTAGCAGTGTCTCTTGGTCTTAGGTGTGGGAACAGGTTGTTAATTCCTGTCATACAGATGTTAAGTTGCAGCAAATTTGTGCTGACTTGGAAAAAAATCCTCAGTTGCATGCTAGGTATACGTGGGATGGACAAGTGTTAAGGAGGAAAAATAAGGTTGTGGTAGGACAAGAGATTATACTTAGGAGACAGTTGTTTGATCTGTTTCATGGAGAGGCTATGGGGGGCATTCTGGTGTGCATGCTACTAGACATAAGCTTTCAAGACTTTTGTATTGGAAAGGGCTTTCAAAAGATGTGAAGCGTTGGGTCAGGGAGTGTCAAGTCTCCCAGAGATGCAAATATGACCAGTTTGCATATCCTGGGTTGTTACAACCATTACCAGTACCTGAAAGAGCTTGGGCAGCTGTGAGCCTTGATTTTATTGAGGGATTACCAACACCGAAGGGCAGAGATACTATCTTGGTGGTCGTGGATAGACTTACAAAGTATGGACATTTCTTGTCTTTATCTCACCCTTTCACTGCTCTACAAGTAGCACAACAGTACTTGGAAAATATCTATAAATTGCACGGGGTACCTGAGTGTATAATATCTGATCGGGACAAGGTCTTTGTAAGTTCTTTTTGGCAGGCTCTTTTTAAACATTTGGGGGTTAAATTACACTTGTCCACAGCCTATCACCCCTAAACTGATGGCCAAACCGAAGTCTTGAATAGATGTTTGGAGGGTTATCTGCGTTGCATGACTGGTGAACAACCTTTTGAGTGGTCTCGTTGGCTTCCATTGGCAGAGTGGTGGTATAATACCACCTACCACTCAACCATTCGAACAACACCCTATGAAGCCCTTTATGGCCAAGAACCACCTGATCATTTACCCTACTTAGCAGGAGCATCTCAAGTTGTTGTAGTGGACAGAAGCTTACAAAATCGGGAAGTAGCCCGTGATATGTTGAAGTTTCATTTAAGGAGAGCTCAAGACAGAATGAAAAGTATGGCTGATAGGAAGAGATTGGAGAGGGAGTTCCAAGTTGGGGATTTGGTTTACTTAAAGTTACAGCCTTACAGGCAACACTCCATTCGCAAGAGGGGTAATCAAAAATTGCTCCTCGTTACTTTGGTCCCTATCCTGTAGCTACTAGAAGGGGACAGGTGGCTTATACTCTTATACTGCCTCCTGAAGCTCGGATTCATCCCACATTCCATGTTTCGCAACTCAAAAAACATATTGGAACTGTTTCCGTTGCTGCTACCTTACCACCTACTGATGGAGATGAGGCTTGGGCAAAGACACCAGTTCGAATCCTTGATCGTCGAATGGTGAAGAGAGCCAATCAACCAATAACAGAGGTGCTTGTAGAATGGGCTAACACATTTCCGAAAGACTGTACATGGGAGAGATGGGTTGAGTTTCATCACAAATATCCTGATTTTGATCCTTGAGGTCAAGGATCTTTTGGAGGGAAGGGGTATTTGTTGTGGTATGTTTCTGTTATAGTAGTTAAGTCAGCAATGCTAGTAAACGATACGCTGCGTTTCAGTTTAATGTTTTAGTATAAAACGGGTCGTTTTGTAATTAGTTTTACGATGCGTTTTGTGCATCTATAACCGTTATCTTTCCTTTCCTTTATTAGCCAATCTGTTGTTATTTTTGAGGATTACGAATATACAGACAGTTTCCTTCTAAAATTTGAATCTTACTTTTCTCTGTAATTCTTCTTCTTATTCTCCTGATTTCTTCAATTCTTTTCTTCTCAAAGTTCGATCCTCATCACATTATCATTATTCGAGAAATTGGAATTGAACAGAATACAAGCAATGAACAACAGCATGTTCATGTAACGTCATGTCAGTTAAACAGGGCATTGCATTTGATTGCAGATGAAACAACGCAGGAAAACTGAGGAGCTGAAAGCGTAAATTCCATCTTAGGATGGCTTGTAATATTTTGTGGGTACAAAAGGCATTTTTGTGATAACTCCATCATAGGCCTTTCCTCTTACCAAAATCTTAGCTTTGGTGCCTGCCTTGTGTAATCCAGATTTCACATATCCCATTGCTATGTTCTTCTTCAGGCAGGGGCTAAATCCTCCGCTTGTGATTTCTCCGATGTTGTTCCCTTTCTCGTCCTGAACCTCACTGTGAGATCTTGGAGGTGGGCCGGTGGAGGTGAAGCCGACTCTCCTGATTGACGGACCCTCTGCCAGTTGTTTCAGTATTACCTCAGCTCCTAAGAATCCACCTTCTGCTCTTCTCCTCTTTCCTATGGCCCATGTCAGTCCAGCTTCGACTGGTGAAATGTGTTGTTCCATGTCATTGCCGTATAAACATAGGCCAGCTTCGAGTCGGAGACTGTCTCGGGCTCCAAGTCCTGTCAACCTTACCTTTCCTTCAGATTTCTCCAAGATTGCTTTCGCAAGATCCACAGCATTTTCTGAAGGAACTGAGATTTCAAATCCATCCTCACCGGTGTACCTGAAAAATAGATTGATAAGAGATAACTTTATCAGTTATCCTCCATAGCATCCCAAGATATGATAACATTCAACCTGCCAACCAAATCAGTACTCTTGGAATATGAAGGAAACAAAATTGAAGATTACCCTGTCCGAGTGAGAAAACAAGTTGCACCGTTGATATCCAATATTCGGAATTCCCCAAAATATAACTTACTCAAATCATCCTTTGTCAGATGTTGAAGAATTGGGGCAGCAAGAGGACCCTGTAATAGAAAAATATGTTTCAAAATTGTTCAAATGCTACAGGAAAGTCATTTCTTCACTAACCTGCAAATCTGTGCTAGTTGACCAAATTATTCAAGAATAAAAGGAAAATATTTGTGTGGAGTACAACTCAAGAAAGTATGAAAAGTATGCATGTTGGCTCAACAATCACTGGCAAATTGCACGGAAGCAAAACAAATGAATCCGTAACTAGAATCAAATATGGAGACCAATAAATCAAAAGGGTGTAGTGATTAACCTGGAGAGCTAGAAGAGATCTCTCATCACGGATGTGCCACAAGACATCACCACCTTTGGCCTTGAATGCTTTCATATGCTCTTCAATGTGAGCCAGATCCTTATCCCTGCAGCCTGCATTCACAACCAGGTACATGTGATCATCTTTCACTTTGGTAATCACGGAATCATCGATTGCCCCTCCTTTCTCATTTGTAAAAACAGTTAGAGTTCCAGTTCCGGGGGCAAGGCCAGCTACATCAGCAATGACGAGCTTTTCAAGGAATGGAACACAGTCCTTTCCCTTAAGGCTCAGCCCACACATATGGGATACGTCAAACAGTCCACCATTCTCCCTGCAATTCACAGTTGAGTCCATGATCGAGTCCTTGTACTGAATGGGCATGCTCCATCCCGCGAATGGGACCATCTTCCCACCATGAGCAACATGGAAATCATAAAGAACAGTTTTCTTCAGATCTGCCTCTGAAGCAAAGTACCGACGTGCTACAGCCTTCTTGTCAGCCTGTGCAAGACGACGAGTACTCGATTGCCCAAGTTGCCAAAGACTTCCCCTCATCTTCTAAAGTTGAAATATCTGATGAAGAGTAAATTCTCAGAAACAAGACAATATTGTACTATAAAGAACAGCATTCACTTGCCACTACAAAGATTTTTCGGATCATTCAAATTTAAAGGGGAGAAGTGATTTTTAACAGCATTGAGCCTATATGGGGTTAAACAACACATCCATTAATTGGAAATATTTATTGGCTTCTAAATCATTAGCATAATGCCATAATCTAACGAATCCATTCAATCTTAATGCTACCATCCAACACCATATTCCCAAGCAAATCAACAAAGGGATTTCTTGACAGATGATAACCCAATACGATCTAAAATCAGCACTGAAATATCCAATAGAGACATTCACCAAATAATCCGACCATCCGACAATATACAATGAAAACCACGACATTATACCACAGTTTTTGAGATGCAGATGATCAAAACTGAAAAGGGTATTTAGCAAATCAAGAAAAGAAACCAATGCTATCACGTTATCGAGATCTCAATCCCGTTTATCACAGAATCACAAAGACAACGTCAAGCTACAAATGCAGTCAAAGAAAAAGAATAAGAGAGTGAAAAGGCTTACACAGAACCCTTGTTTGCGTTCTTCAAAAAGAGAGCAATTCAGAGAGCACAAAAGAGCATTCCTCTGCCAACTCTGGGCCAAAAGATGAAAGTAAAAAAGGATAGCCTTTTATATATGCGACAAATAAATTATATATAAATATTATTTTGGGTATTTAAAAAAAAAAGAGGAAAGTGGTTGGTAGCACAGGAGTGAGTGGAGGAGGGGGTTTCTCTGCCAAATCCAAAAATAAAAACCAAATCTTCAGCGAGTGGTGCTTAAAGGGCTTTAGAGCTATTTCACCACTTGCCAAATACTTGTCTCCTTTCTCTGCATGTTTGCTCAACTTCATCTAACGGCCGTCATGACAAGGAATCTAATGCATGTGCTGATTTTGCCCGAGGTTAAAAGTGTCTGTCTCTGTTACAGTGCCAACAAGGTCTAATGTAACTGGTCTGTAATTGAACTGGGTTTAGAAACGAATACATTGGATTAGTGTCTCAGATAGGGGGACCCATGTAGTTGAGAGATCACTATAGTATGGAGATACTAATCTACCACTAAAAAGGAATGAAATGGAGAGTTGGTGAGATCTGTGATGTTGGGGTCAACTATTAGCTGTTAAAAAAAGTTTTTAACCCAAGCTATTCTTTGGTTGGTTGGTGGCTCTGAAACTGGCCAGAATTTGCATGGCAAAAGCATTTCTTTAAATCGAAAAATTCATGTAATTATTTTACTGATGATCAGTTTCATTGAAATTGGCAAGTACTTTGTTTGTTTGTCTCAAAAGAAAATGTGTTCCTTTTTATAAAGAAGAGTTCACCTTTAACTATTTGGAAGACTAGTGATTGAATGACTCCATTGCTTGTTTTCTCCATTTAACTAGAATTATATCAATAAAAAACTAAGGACTGCTTTATTATGGAGCAGATGATCGACCACCATAGGCCATTTAAAAAATACAACGGTAAAATGTTATGGCACACCAAGAAAATGCAAATATAAGAGCCCTGGAAATCTCAGTTGCTATTTATTCTACACCCAAGAAAATGTGTGCCATATCCAGGCTATAGATAGACTGTAGTTTATATGGTTTCCTTATACATCGAGCAGCAGTCTCCGTGGATCCTCCACGACATCTTTAATGCGACGCAAGAAGAATACTGCTTCCCTTCCATCAATCAGTCGATGGTCATATGTCAGTGCAATGTACATCATTGGCCTTGGAACAACTTCTCCACTGACAACCATTGGACGGCTAACTATGGAGTGCATTCCCAGAATAGCCGACTAACAAAGAAAGAACAAACAACTGTTAGTAAAACGAGAACATGGAAGAAAGATATCGGATCTAGCATATATACTTGTGAATGCAAAGCCACGTATGTGTGGTAAAAAATGCATTAAACATGGATAATTGGCTTATTTCCTAGAAAATAAAGCTTAACTTGTTGTACATTACCAGTTCATCTGAATGAGACATGGGGGAGAGGAGGGGGAGGAGTAAATTGATTGTAAAGCATCTCACCTGAGGGGGATTAATAATTGGAGTACTTAAGAGGCTTCCATAAACACCACCATTCGATATTGTGAATGAGCCCCCAGCCATCTCATCAATTGATAAAGACCCATCATTTGCCTTCTTAGCAAGGATGTTTATCCCTTTCTCGATTTCAGCAAAGTTCATTCTGTCAGCATTTCGGATTACTGGAACTACAAGGCCCTGGAAAAAACAAGTCAGCGAAAGCAACCCAATTTCAGATATAGATGGAGAACTATAGACCAAAACACAGTTGAGGACTTTTGCACATTTATGATGAAAAAAGTGGTGTGCAGTGTGCAGGCAGAGAATATGGAAAGCAATGATAAATTGAAATAAGAGTATTCCTTAACATATCTTAATTTGCTAGACTAGGAAAACAAAAGAAAAACTATCATTTAAAGAGATGACAAAATTTAGAGATCATAAGGAGCATCCACTCCCGAAATCTCAGTGATGATACGACAATGGACAAAATCTCAATTATGCAACATCTTAAAGAATACCTCCACTCAGCAAAGTGGGAATTTCAGATAAAGAGTGGCGAGCAAACAACCACTCGCATTTGCATTAGTACATACAGACATAAATAACAGAAAAAGGTGTACTTTGGAATCTAGCTACTATTTTTGTCTGAAAACACAAACACAAAATGGCACCAATTAGCCATGGCACATCAAATTAGAATGGAAGTGAATGATCCCAATGCATATATTACAACCTCAAGCAATCTAGCCCCAGTTTGACCTTTAAGGTGAATGCTAAGTAGACCATGAGTCTACAAACTCAAAGTTCTTATTATTTTGTATAGAATTCAACTTTCACAATAATCGTTTCCTTAAACAAGTATTTTTTTTTCACCATATTTAAGGCTTCAGATGCCCTAAAGAAGCTAGATATTATCTTCAGATGGAACTTTGAAGGAATAAATGGTTTCTGATAACTTCATTGCTAAACCACTTAACATAGAGTGAGAGAAACTGACAGACCTTTGGAGTACCAACAGCAATACTGATATCAACGTAATCTCTATATATTATGTCATCCCCATCAATTACAGCATTGACAATTGGTTGATTCTGAAGAGCGCTAACAGCTGCCTGAAAGGAGATAAGACATTTTAAATGAAGATTGTATATACACAGACACAAACAGACATGCATCTTTAGGTTTTGGCGAGTATTACCTTTACAAATCCAGACATAAGTCCTAACTTTACTCCATGCTTCTCGAAAAAAGCATCCTTATAGTCGGAACGGAGCTTCATCAAACTGGTCCTGGAATTGTATGTCAAAGGAGAGGGGGAAATGTGCAAAACTAAGTCATTACCAGCTTAAAATTACATGAGAAACTTGTGAATGTATAATATCACGATAAGAGATGCGTATCCATTTTCAAACATGATCAAAAGATTAATATAAGCCAAACAGCATAGATTCTATGTCTTGGTGAATCATAAGGACTGAAAGAACAAAAATTTAGCAACAGAGAAGAACAGCAATTCACATTCTACGACGTTACAATAAGAAGGGGTGGCAGTTACATATCAACTTCATTGAATGTTGTCAACATTGAGAAAGTGTTTTGAGAGTCCTTCAAACGTGTTGCAACACGCTTTCTAAGTCTAGTCATGGGAACCTGAAATTACAGAAATCACATGTTATATTAACAACAAAATTTCTTTTTGATGATATGTACCATAGACAACAAAAGGAAACGGTTAGCAAACATTCTATGCTTATCTAAAGAAGTATACATGTAGAAAAATAAGAGTCCTATGATTCTTACTCTTCTCTCCCTCTCTTTAGGAGGAAGTTGAGGTTCCTTGGCTGAAGGTTTGGGAGGAGGAAGAGAAGGTGCATTAGGCTTTTCTTTGCTGGGTGGAGTTTCTGCTTTAGGCTTCTCCGTCTCTACTTTCTTTGATTTTGCAGGAGAGGGCTCAGAGGCTGCCTTGCTAGGCTTGTCTTCTGATGGAGCAACATGAGTTACACCACCAGATTTTGAAATGACAGCTATCTTCGTACCTGGCTCCACAGTGTCACCTACTTTGGCTACCAGCTGAAAATAGATAACCATTAGTTTAAGATCATACCAAGTATTAAGTTATCCAAAAAAAATGGAAAAGCTTGCGATCTATCTGATATTTACCTGTTCAATTACACCAGCTTCAGGACTACTCACATCAATCGTCACCTATTCATATCATATAAGGGGAAAAGTCTTATTTATTCAGAATAGATAAGGAAAATATTGTTTGCAGTTAATGCAAACTGTGTAGTGTCTTCTTTTTTTGGGGGTCGTAACCAGGGTATTCACCACCGGCAGCAGTGACTAATCCTCTCGCCGTGGGCACTCTCCAAAGAGGCAAATGGCTGGTCATGAAATATGCTTCATTCCCAAGAGCGGGGATCAAATCCCCAACCACATGGTTAAGAGATGAGGTGAGCAATCACCACAACACACCTCATGGTTGCAAACTGTGTAATGTCAAAACTAAGGATACAGATGGTTAGAAAGAATGTCACCTAGCTAAAAAGTACCTTATCAGTTTCTATTTGTGCAATTGGCTCATCTACTTCAACACGATCACCAGGATCTGCTCCCAAATAAAAAAAATTATAAAATGAATTAGTGCTTTAACATGCATCATTCAAGATGCCTAAGTTTCATTTAAAAGACAATTTGTGCATAATTTGCACCCTTTGAAACAAAATTTAGTCACGATGAAAAGAAAAATGAAAAAGGAAGTTCAATAGTAGCCAATTGCACAACATACGCTTCAAAAAACTTGCTAGAGTTCCATCAGTGATGGATTCCCCCATGAAAGGAACAACAGCATCAACAAGTTCACCTTCATAGCCAAGAAAGGGCATTTGAATTTAGGATCAGAACATAAACTGATTTTTGAAAAGAAGAAAAAGAAAATCATGAAAGAATAACGAGAATGTGTTACCACTATCAGCAGAAAATGACCTAGTGTGGACAAATATTGGAGGATATCTTTGAACAAATGAAATAACTTCCCTGTAAATTACAGAAAAATTTGGAGGAAAAATAAGATAAGACTTGAAACAGAAGGACAAAAATTGATATGGTAGGAGATAATCATTTTTATTTTATTAATTTATTGCAAGTTACTTCATGCATGCGTGTGTTTACTTCTAATATTTCATAGGGAAACTTCTTTCCAGTCAGTTTAAAATCTATGGAGAGGAAGCAAACTTCAACTTAAACTATCATAAACAAAAAATGGAAATTGTTTCAACAGACAAAACCCAGTGACAAAAAGAGAAAGAAGATACGACAAACAAACCTTAGAGGCCTTGAGCCAACTGGAAACCCTGTAAACACATGAACCCATATAAATGAAAGGAGCATGAATACATATTTGGTTTTTCCTTTTACAAGGAAAAAGATGGATATTGTTTAATTTCCAATTACCTAGAGAACCCACAATCCCTGCAACTTGTGATGACCCTTTTCTAGAAACTAAAGTCTTTGCATAGGCCTACAAAAGCATAAACAAATACTAAATAAAGCAGCCATAAATAGAAATGATTTGATAGCAGATTCAAGCATGGTAATGTGAAACAAATCATACAAATCAACAATGTTTGAATTGAAGTTTTACCTCATTTGAGGAAGAACTGTAACAACGTGAAGGTCGAGCATTTCGAAATGATTGGCCAAAAACCTGAAACCACCATTAAAAAACACACAAAATTTTAATAAAAATATAAGTTCTCAGAGAATATTAGTAGTTGAATAAAGAGAGAAAGAAAGTAATTAAAACTAACTGAAGAAGAAGAAACTCTTCGCCTTGAAACAGCCCACATAGCTTCCTTCTTTTATTATAACCCCTAAACACCAAAAAACAAAATCACAAATAGCAATCAAAATCGTGGATTTATTATGTACAAAAAAAAAATGAAGAATAATAAACAGGGAAGGTGACCCAAAGTATGAAACCTGGATTTAAGAATGTAGGAGAAGGGAAAAGGGTTTGGGTCAAAGCTTCTCGAAAAGTAAAGACTGAAGAGAGGGACGATGCCCAGATCGAAAGAGAGCGCTACCGGTTTAAGGAGTATCGTTTTAAGGCCACTTTATTCCATTGTTAAACCAGCTGATGGTTCCATTTTTAACTTGAGATTTTGTTAACTTTCCCCCATAGATAAATGATTAATAAGTTTCTTTCTTTTTTCGATAAAGCACTCCAAATGGCTCTTTCTGATTCTTTTTTCTGATCAATAAAAAATGGCAGGTTGGAAATTCATTTCTTTAATGGAAAGACAATAATATGAATCATTGGTGCTGAAACGAGATAGACATTCAGATATAATACTCGAAGTAGAGCATGAACATGGGAGACCATGTTGTCTTGTCTTCCGACATATACTTAAGAATTCTACATATTCAATCAATCACGGTTAATATATATCTGAAACAAGAAACTCTATAATATTAATACATTATATAAAAAAAAACCTGCCAGCGGGGATAGCTCAGTTGGGAGAGCGTCAGACTGAAGATCTGAAGGCCGCGTGTTCGATCCACGCTCACCGCATTTTTAGTTTTAGTTTTTAGTATTTTTCCCTTTGAACACTTGATAATCAACAGCCCAGTGTGGGCTGCAAGCTATCCTTGTAATGTGTTTATGGGCTTAAGTCAGACTCTTTGAGAATAAATTACTTTAATATTATTAGCAAGCTGAATGTAATGTGTACTTTAATTCAAATATATTTTTACATGGATTTAATTAAAAATAAATCAAATGCAATGGTGTAGTTTTAAATGAAACATAATAATGTTGAATGATGTAGAAATTGAAGAATGTTAAAAGGCTCATTGTCCATTGAAGCACAGCTTGATCTTCCTTCCAACCTCATTGTCCATCATCAACTGTAATTAATCAAAGTGTAGAAGTACAGATTTCAACAAACGTGGAAAAGATTGAGTGATGTTCCTTAAGAAATCAGCTTCACCTTCATTTATGCTTACAATGAGGAATGCCAACTACAAAACTGGACCTTGTATGCAATGAAAAACAGCATATTATGTCGTGTATAATGGCAGCTGCACTGTGTCTTCTTCTCTTCTTTCTAATATGAAGATGTTCTCTTTATCATCTCTCCCTATCCTCATCGTATCATCTACATACCTGCAGTGTTCAACCTATCTCAAGGAACAACAATGTGAAGTTACACTATTCATACCACCAAACATTCACCAGTAAAGGATACGTTATCTCCAGCCACCCTTCCGGATTGAAGATAGCAAGCAGAACATCATAGTTTTTCGAGAATACATTCAACAGCTACGCTTTCTCCAAAACAAATTAAGCTTCAAGTCAGGGAAAAATTGTGTATTTCTCTGCCATGTACACAACAGTTTACAGCTTACCTGATCAGGAGTGATTCTCGAGTTATCGTAACTTACATCAACTCTCTGCAGATTTTGAAACAAAAATACACTTGAATCATGATCCAGGTTTTGTATGTTTGTGGAATATACAAGGAAAAGGCAGAAAGAAAGGAGGTTTAACTGATTTGGATGCGATCTTGAAGGAAGCTTCAATTGTGAGATTCCCATTTAACAATTTCAATCCTCTGGCATTGAACTTTATCACGTTAATTGCTTTGCTCTCCATTTTCCCATCACCAAATGCTAATGTTAGTAAAACAGGAATCACATCACAAAATTAAGTAAAAAATAATACAAGTACCAAAATATAAAAAAAAATGTCGAACTCAGGATTTAGAGTGCATAAGAAACTCTTAGATGTATACAATACCTTTTCAAAATCAATGATCTGGAAAAACTCTCCCAAAGTGATGAAATCCCTCAACCCAAGCTTTGTTCTCTTGGAACCCAAGATTGTAATAGTACTGTAAACTAGCTTCCAGCAACCGCCTACCTTCATTCCATTTATGGAAACAAAACTCTAAAACTATATCCTTAACTTTATTTCAACAAGTAGAATCTGGAGTTGGATTGTGAGATCCAAGTTCACCTTTTCTAGATTCAAGGTAGGATTTGGAGTTGGATTGTGAGATTCTAGCAGCTTCACCAGAGCTTCAATGTCAGATTTCTTTGAGGATGGGACTCCAAAAATCCCTCTATTGATTCCTTGGAACACATATACAGAAAAAAATTTTTTATCTCGGGAGTTGTTCACCATGTTATCCTGAGGTAAATATAGAGGAGGACCATACCTTTGAGTTGCTGTAAGAGTTCAGTTTTGAGGTGAGAAAGTGTGATAGGATCTTGTAATACATCATCGTCATCACCGATTAAGCCAGCGTTAGGTTCAGCCACTTTAGTGATGAAACAGAGGTTGAATCTAGAGGTGATGGCCATTGGATATGTGGTTGAGAGGGCCCTGCAGCAAGCTTTCATCTTTCCACTGATTCTGGATATGGGAGGAAGCAAAGGGGGAGCATGGAGTGGTGGAGGGTGGATAAGCTTGTTGGAAATGGGTGGTGCAAACAAGTTTTGTTTCCTTTGTGTCGTGGAAAGAAAATGAAGCCCAGAGCTAGCGGAATCCTCGGGGGAAAACCCAAGCTCTGGCATCAACTTACTAACCTTAGCATCAAACTCATCCAAATCCACAGCCTGAGCCCTCCTCTGCAACAAATCAAACTCTTCCAAAAGCCTTCCCATCAACTCCAAATCCTCGGTAGCCCCTTCTATCGCCTCCTTTACCCTCTCTAACCTGTCAGAAATCTCCATTTCATCTTTAAAAGCACTCACAAACTCCTCCCTCACCGTCCTGCTCATTGAAACCTCAAATTCTTGGTTCAAAAATGCATTTTTCATGTTTGATTTGGCCTTTATAACGTTCCCCGAATCGGGTTCTTCTTGTCCCGTTATAATTCTCAACTGGGTCGTTTTCCCTGCTGCATTTACTCCAACCAGTCCAACTTTCTCGCCTTTTTTCACTTCCCAACTCACATCTTTCAAAACAGTTACTCCTTTATAGCTCTTGCTAGTGTTTTCAAGCTTTACACCAGAGGAAATACCCGAAGCACCGGTATTGGATTGCTTATTGGAACGTTTCCGATCAATTTCTTCTGTATTGGAGGAAAACAGTGATTCAATGTCGCTTTCAGGGTCCTTAACGGAGGTTTCAACGCTGAGAGTGGAAACTTGGGCAGTTATTTTAGTTGGTCTAAATTTAAAGGTTTTGGGGGAGACTAAAGAGGAGGAATTGGGAGTAAACGAGGGGCAAGGAGAGGAGAAGAATGTTGAACGAATGCCTAAACGGTGGAGTTTTGTGGAGAGCACCATGTTTGGGCGGTGGGAAAGTATGGGAAATGAAAGGAAAAAAGGAAAAAGAAAAGAGGTGTGAAGAAAGGCAATGGGGGAGTTTCTCAGCCAGTAGAGTAAAAGAGAAACTCTCAGCCCACCAGTTGAGATGAGATGGGCGGGGGAGACAGATGGTATACAGGTGAAAGAGGGAGATTTCTACACATTTTTGTAGTCCATAAAAAATGAAAATAAATAAATAAAGGGTAAATATTAGCTCATGTTAGTTTCTATTCTTACGTAATCGCTTAATCCACGATTAAAATGTGTTTTAAATGTTATTATGGATATCTAATTCGATGAGAAAAATTAAAAAAAAATTTATAAAAATAAAATATAAAATTTTACCTTAAAATCTAATTATTTTTTTCGATTTAAAAAGAAGTAACAATTGATTTATTTATTTTACCATCAAAGAAAAGAAAAGAAGAGCAGAATAGAGCAGAGCATCGAAAATATTAATATTAACTTTTATAATAACATCATAAATATTAAATATTAATATTTATAGACTCAAGCATCAAAAATGGAGTTTCGAACCCGTCGTTTTTGACATCACTGAAAAATGAATTGTTTCAGTTCTCCTTTGATTGAGAAAACCATAGAGGTTTCCTAGATTCAATAGAATTAAGATTTTAAATGAACCGGGCTTGTACGAATGAATCTCTATTTATGTTCGCTTGTTTGTATCCACTTCGTGTTCAATAAGGTTTTCAAATTTTCTATTTATTTTTGTTTATTTAAAATTATGTATGTTCATATTTATTCGTTTAAATTAAATGAACATATTTGTGAACATTAAACGAACATGTTTGTGTTCATGAATAATAAACAAACAAACAAATATTCTATAAAGATATAGTAAAATATTTAAAAAAATAAATATTTAAAAAAGAAAAACACATCACAATTTTTTTTTTAAATTGGTGAAATAAAAAAAAATATTCTGCTTGCTAGCAAATTCATCAATTTATATGGTAACAAAACTTAAAGTTTTTTATTCAAATTTATTATGGAAACAGAGTATTCGGATGAATAGAGTAGCATGCAATTAATAGTAGTTGTGTATTCACTTGTTATGATCATGAATCTAGTGCAACATTAAAACAACTTGCTTGCAAATTCATCAATGGGGATTCCTTCTATACGAGAATAACTGGATTTTTTGGCTAAATTTCTCAACTGTGATAAGCTTCTGCCCAATTGCAATGCTACCTTCATTTCAAACAACGCTCCATGTTCTCTTTTCTTCACATCACTTTCATCTAAAGTCGATTCAATCGATTCCTGCATATATTTAAAGAAGCCGGCGTTGTTCCTATACATCTCAAACACCATACCAACTTGGCCGCCATGCTCGAAAGTGTTAACAGCTGAAGCTAAAACTCCTGTAATGGTTGCCACTATTGCTGCCCACGGTCCAATATTGGAAGACCCCATGAAAGTAGATGCCAAAGCTGCAATTCCAGTTAGTAATGTCCCTGATGTAGCTAAAACTTTGTTTATCTTCAATGCTTTGTTGCCTAATCGCTCATAATCTTCACTGTCTTTTCTCTTAATCACCTCAACGATTTCCCTCATTTCCATTTCGAGCTCCTTAGTCCACCCATTGCCCATCTCCACCTTTCTATTGATATTTTCTTTCTGAGACTCGTTTCTAGGCCACCAAACAGCATGCTCTAAACTTTCCGGGAATTTTTCAAGCATTACACCACCAAGCAGGGCAAGAGGGTAAGCTTTATCAATGACCAAGATTTTCTCCATAACATCTTTCACATCTTCTTTGCTTGGTGAACCAACACTGATTAGGGTTTGTACTTGGCTCCCAAGCTGCTTAAACAATTTCGTTGCCTTACGTTGCTCTTCCACAAGCTGTGAAGGTTGGACCTTGTTCATAATCACCAACGTTACAGTGGCTGCTGAGAACAAGAGAATGGAACCCAACTTCAAGCCCAAAACAGAAACACCACGGCCAGTTGCTGCAACACCAGCCATAGTTGCAGCAGTAAGAATCATCATGTTAGTGGAGTTAAGAAGAAGGGTATTCCAGTTTTCTCGTTGATTGCCAATATTCTTGTGCATCTCCACTCTGTCGGCAACAGTTTCTAAGATAAAATAAAGTTGCATGGTAGCCATTGAAACAGACGAGGTTTCTTCAACCAATGGTGTCTTAGTGACGGCACACTTTTCATTCGGGATTGTGTTGATAAACCCATCCCCAGTATTAAATTCCTCACTCAAATTTTGGGTCGATACTTTTGGAACTGATGGAGAAGAAGCCATGTGACAACGTTGTTCTTCTTTGAGATGGGAAACAAGATTTTCTTGTAGAGAAAGCCAAGGGGAAACTCTAGAGCCTCATTTATAGCAACCGAGGAGCCAATGACGATAATTTAGTGTAATTGTATACATGAAATTTGAATTGTGATTCATATCTATAAATAAAATTTTGATTTTAATTTAATTATACATATTTAAAGAAATGAATACCCCACAATCTTTTTGCATATTATATTAATATAATTATTTATGCAAGTAATATATCAACTTAAAATAGTGCTAACTAGATAATATTGTTAGTGATTTGTAAAAATTGAATCAAATTAAAATTACATGCATAAAATCACATAAAATCAAAATTCATGTATAACATTGCACCAAAGTTAATACATAAGTTTGATTTTTATCTCTATATATTTAAATATTCAAAGTCATCATTCTGTAAGGTAAATTCAGATAATTTATATTACCCTCAATCCGTTTCGAGTAGAAGTTAAAATGTATCTAGTAAAAAAAACAAATTGGATATGTAGAGATATCCAAAGCTGTACTGTATATTGAGATTCCTATGAATGATGCCAAGGTGGTTTGTCGTTGGCTGTCCCTATTGGCTTCCATAATCTTCAAGTCCATGGCGTGTAAGCGAGTTTGATTCTATGGGTTCAATAGTAAATAATGTGTGAAGAAGCTTTCTCATAGGCAGTCTATTTTTATTGCCCTTAACATTCTTTGAGACTGACCTTAAACTAACTCACGTAATTTGCTCTCTCTTGCATATGAAGTTCACATAACTAAATCAAGTAGGGTCGAGTTTTTTGAATATTTGGACTCAAGTCGAATTCATTTACAGAATGGATTTTTTGAATTATTTTTTATTGAATTTTTTTATTTTCATATACATAGTTTCTATTAACATCATTCTAAAAAATAATTTTTTTCACGATAAAAAAATGTCACATTATCATTTTTTTTTCAAAAGATAAGTAATTTTTATTATACAATCATTTATATCCAATACATTCTCTAGCTCGATTTATCTAACATTCCATACCCATTATGTTGACTAGTAAGGATAAAAGATGCTACTGAAACATTTTCTTAGCTAGTACAAAATTTTTTTTTTAAAAACATTATTTAAGGTTTTAATAAAAATTCTTCAAAAACAAATATCTACAAAGTTTGAATACCTTTTAAAAATTATTTTGAAACACTTCATAAAGGTTTGACATGTAACATGGAACAAATCCTCGATGTTCTTTGGGTTAAAATGAGGTTGTTCATATTGAAGAAAGTATTGATTTTACCACACTTTAAATAATTTAAATAAAATCATAAAAATATCTTTTTGGGTGATCGGAGGTGCTCGAGGTCACATATGAGTCTCAAAGGGTTCAAAATGACCAAAACCATGTAGGACACTTGTCCAAGGGCCTATGTATCGATACTTAAGGTCTAGGTATTAGTACCTAGGCCCATATACTATAGATTTTGGCGTTCTGCCAAGTCATGGTATAATACCTTTGGCAGTGGTACCGGACCCTAAGCTCCTAAAGTTGAGAATTAGTCCAAAAACACTTTAAATCATGCCTAAACATGTCCATATCATTTCCATATGTTTCAAAACATAAAAATCCAATTTTAAAACACATTTTAACTCATAATTCAAAGCATAAACACATCCAAGTCAAATAATGGAATAAAACTTGAATAATTACATTAAAACGACTTAAATTTTCAAATCAAATTTTACAAATACCACAACCAAATTAGCTCTTTATGTACTGATATGTTGCAATTCGTTGTAGCATATTAAACCATATTTTGTACTTAAGGAGCTCATATAAAAGCAATATAACTATGTTTTATTTGGTTTTCATCTTTAGTGAATAAATAATAAAAAGTGTAATTTGAGCCATTTATATAATCTTAGGGGCCAAAATAGGCCTAAAGATACGCTAACATATTCGGTGAGTGTGCAGGACATCATTCGGAGGCATAGGAACATGAGACTGGCCGTAATGTGGCAACACAGAGTGTCGATGTCATAACATAGTGAACAGAGCACTCAAAAGGAGCAAATTGTCTTCAATATCGTGACATAGGCAAAGGGTGTTGCAACACATCCCCATAATCTAACCTTAGCTTGTAAATTGCCATTAGTGTTGCGATATAGGCTAGAGGGTGTCACGATACCGACGTGACGAGGAGAAATAATAAGTTAAGGGCGTTTTGGTTCGCATAACAAACTTTAATGCAAAAACGTCAACCAAATTAGGTCAATGGACGACGGTTGACCCTAAGCCTATAAATAGACAATTCTAAACACTTCATAGACAATTTGGATTCAAGTTTCAGTAGACGACTTTGATATAGTTTATTTTCAATTTCTCTTTAGGTTATTTCGTACTTAGGTTTCTTTTCATATTGTAATTTTACTTTTGTTTCTTATTTCGTTCTTTGTGGAATTCGATTTGTGGAACAATCGACTCTTCGTGGATTTTCGCTCGTGCTGCTATCAATATATCATGATTCTTCTAAAACTCTTTGCTTGATCTATTATTTATGTTTATCTTTTCAATCAAGTTTATAATGTTTATTAGATCCATAAGGAACTAATCGATTAACGGAAGATTAACAAGTTGACGTGTGAGTAATTAACTTCTATGTAGGGTTTCTTAGCGGATCAACTAGTTGGGATAGGAAGAACTTAAAACCCTAAGCTTGACGACCCTAAGAAGTCATGTAGGTGGGAGTGAACCCAAAATTGATATTGCCTATCCGTGAACACCTTACCCCAATTTGGACTGGACTATGAGGTCGAGAGATAAGTAGTTATTGCCGACTCATTAGTTTAGTGGAAGATTGAGAGATATTGCTAGGTTAATGACTAGTTAATTGGATAAAATCCATAATAAAAGTTAGTTATAACCACCGAAGCAAGTTAGCCTTCTGTCCTAGAATTAATAAAATCTGCAAGTTAGGTTAATGACTTTGTTGACTATTAAAGCAGAATAAATGGTAATTATAAAAGCAATAAAAGAAGCAGTTTGGTTAAGGGGCCTATTTAGTGAGTTGGTAAGTGAAAAAGGGGCAACTGTCGTATATTATAATAGTCAAAGTGCCATACATCTCACCAAAGATCAAATGGTCACGAGAGAACGAAGCACGTAGAAATTCATTATCATTTTGTTCGAGAGGTGATCAGCCAAGGGGATGTTTAGATTCTTAAAATTGGCATAAAACACAATCCAATCGACATGTTGACAAAGAGCCTTTCAGTTTCAAAGTTTGAGTATTGTTTGGACTTGGTAAGTATCCGACGAAGAATCAATTAAGCTAGTGACAGGGCTCATTAAGGGTGTTGGTCTAAATACGAGTCAATGTGGAGATTTGTGGAAGAATGCATCTTATTTTGATCAAATTTTTATTTTGACTTTTCTTATTCCAATTAAATTCTATTTTTAGTTTTCCACTTAAACTCTACTTAACCTAGAGTTGTTGTAGTAATATATGCTACGAATTTTCAGTCTATAAATAGGCCTTAGTTATATGCTACAAATTTTCAGCCTATAAATAGGCCTTAGTTACCTTAAGTTTTAGACAACAAAATATTTAGATGGAGAGAATTTTGTTTTATGTTTCGAAGGGCTTTTCTAGTGGGACTTCGAGCTTTTCTTTTAATCCTCTCCATCTTTGTACTCTCTTTTATTGTAGTGAGATATATTTTTGCACGTGATTTTTTTATCTTTTTTTGAAAAGTTTTTCCAAATAAAATTTATGTATTAGATCTTTTTTATTATTATTTTCTTTATTTTATTTGTTGTTTAATCGAATTTATCCGCTTCAATTCTTGTGATTAAATAACCATAAAGTAATCGGTTTTAGAGTTCAATTCCACAATCAAACTGAAGAAATTTCTCCACCGAGAACAATCATAAATTTGCAATGCCATCACAATGGCCTTGAGTTCAGCCTCATTAGAGTCCATAATAGCAAGAGACCTTGAGAATAACTCCAATATTTTCCCGAAATAATCCCTCAACGCTCCACCGAAGCCAGCCAAACCTAGTTTTCCTCGAGCAGCGCTGTCGACATTGAATTTTGCTGCTCCAAAGGACGAAGCTGACCATTTGATACCACTCTAGGACCCTGCCTAGAGCCGGAAGGCAAACATAACCGAGTGTAGTCCCACCATTGCGCTTCCAATAAATCCACCTCATCTTTCCTTACCTTCACCCAATAAAAATATTTTAATTTAATAAGAAAAAAGATCTCATCCAAACTCAGCCGCATTATGTACGCAAAGAGAAAGGATTGTACGAAACAGGGATATTATCCTTTTCCAATAGTTTTATGACACATCAACAATTTCATCCTAAATTTCAGGATTTTAATTGTAATTTGATTTTTTTCAGGATAAAAATGTTGAAATTAAGAATGAAAATACTGATGTGGCATAAAACTATTGGAAAAGGGACACAAATGACGTGGTGTCACTGTTTCATTCAATCTTTTTCCGTACGAAAATTATATGATTTGATATGATTTTAGAATGTGATTTGATATCGAGATTTATTCTTCGGATATATATTTTTTTATTCAATTATTTGTTTATATATAACTATGATTTATTATACAAGATGTTTTAGCCATGTGAAGATGTTCTGGACACCATCAAATTTTTTTTTTTTTATTTACTTCTAACTCATTGGCATTGGAGTTCCTATTCATTGCTGCTAGTACTTTTCGACCTACGTCATTGGGATTAAACATTGTGTAATGAAAATAAATAATTTGTAAAATTTGCTCAGTTTATTTTATGATTAGCAAATTATTCAATTTCATTTTTAAATCAGGTATTGATTATTTTGGCCTAAATATTTTGTAGTACGTTTAATCCAATTGAAGGTTGTCAATTACTTTATTGAGTAATTGTAATCATTCCTTAATTTTTATATGAATTACAATGTCTACTTTTGACAAAAACCCTTTGAGTTCGACTTAGCATATTCTTACAGTCCTTTAAACATCAGTAATATGATTTTAGATTCAGTCAATGTGCTCGTTACAAAATTATTATACTTTTTATCAAGATGTAATACAAAAATATTTATGAAGATTTAAGATCTTGTAATATAAAATTATAAAAGACTTTGATATTTTATGTTTTAGTTTAATACATATATTACTTTACATGTTTGAGGATTTGTCTTATGAATATGTGGTGTTGTTATGTTCGGTTCAAGGACTGATAATTAGAATTACACCAATTGGCATCTATTACGTGAGTACACATTTATTTTAGGCTGTGTGTTTGAATATATGGAGGTGTATTCGAAGGTGACTAAATTTTTTAGGACTGTTGAATGTTTTTTTCTCCGTCCTCTTTAGAATGTGGTATTTGTTTATTTATATGATGGGTATTGTTCATTAATATGACATGTGAAGTAAGTTTCATACATATAGACACGTATTCTATTCTAGACTTTAACACGTGTTTACACGGTTTTATGCATGTGTTACTTCGCAAGAGAACGAGCTTGATCTTGATCTACGATATCATCCTGCATGCTCATTAGAATCTGGCTTAAACTTATTTGGATTTTGGACCGATGGTGGTAATGCCCTAACAACGACTTAAGGGCACCAATTTTTTATTTTTTTTGGATATTACACCCTCAGCAAAAGATTTAGTAAGATTCAATAACACTAGTGGAGAAAGAATGATTTGGAAGAGAAGTGATGTACTGACTTTTTCCATACCTCGACTGCATTAATTAACGAAATAATTAGTCAACAAAAAAATTAAGGAAATGATTTTAAAATGCTTGCGTACTGGGATAATAATTATTATTTTTTTGGTAAGCACGTTTCACATACTTTAATACATGACATCTAGTAGTTTCAACGAAGTTTATTTTTAACACGATGATGTTGTTCGGATTTTTGCAGATTTACTAATTCCCAGATATTGTTCTTCAATCCGCAAAGGGGGAGAATTAATTTATAGTGTACATATGAATAATTTGACTAAATTATCATTAAACAAAAATAAAATTTTTGGTTTTATATGATTTTGTTTTCTTCAATCTATGTAGCAGTTTTGGCATTTGGGGTTGGAGTTCAGACAAAAGACAGCCATGCTCAGTTCCCATGCTGTTGTCTCTTTCAACATCTGCTACTCGTTATTCCCGTTGAAAGTCAGCGAAGGAAGGCCATAGATCTAGTTCAAATGTTCAAGTTTCAACGATTAGACCATATCTACATATATATAGAATTCATTCCTCTTAAAACCCAATTCACTTTGGTGCTCTTAAGTAAAGTTAAACAAGCCATGGCAGGCATTCAAGTTTCAAGCAGCCTATTGTCAAAAAGTTTGCCTTCGTTGCGCTGTCGTCGTGAAATAGTTGGTGCGAGAATTAAAGTACCAAGTGTCCACCTTGGTGCAGTCTCTCACCCGAAGCTCTCTAGCAGATATTTAGCTAAGGAACTGGAAAGGAGAACCGGTTATCCTATTGCTAGACATGACACCAAATCATCTGATGATCCTCAGGTGATTGCCAAGCTTTATGCGATCATGGAGGCTGTTGCGGATAGAGTGGAGATGCATAAGAACATTGGAGAGCAGCGTGATAATTGGAATCGCCTCCTTTTGACTTCCATTAACGCCATGACCCTCAGTGGTGCCACCATGGCCGGGCTAGCCGCTTTAGCTGCGGAAGGGTCACCTTTTATGGCACTTAAGCTATCTTCCATTGTGCTTTACGTAGCAGCCACGGGTTTGTTGCTGGTTATGAACAAGATTCAACCATCCCAACTTGCAGAAGAACAAAGAAATGCTGCGAGATTGTTCAAGCAGCTTCGTGTTCAAATTGAAACAATATTAGCTCTTGGCAAAGCAGATATCAATGATGTTAATGAAGCAATGGAGAAAGTTTTAGCTCTTGCTGAGGCATATCCACTTCCTTTACTGGGTTCTATGCTTGAAAAATTCCCTTCAAAAGTTGAACCAGCAAGGTGGTGGCCAAAACAAAGGTCAAAGCAAGGATTTGTTTGGAAAATAGAGGGAAACAATGGTTGGACCAGAAAGCTAGAGGAAGAAATGAGGCAAGTTATTAGAGTTTTGAAGCAGAAAGATTTGGCTGAGTATATAGATTTGGGTAGCAAAGCAATGAAACTTAATAAAATGCTGGCAATATCAGGTCCCTTGTTAACCATTTTAGGGGCTTGGGGATCTTCCTTTGTGGGCACTACTGATTGTTCATGGCCTGTGATGATGGGAGTCGTAGCAGGTGCAGTAGCTACCGCCGTGAACTCGTTGGAACATGGCGGCCAGGTCGGAATGGTGTTCGAGATGTATCGAGGTAATGCCGGATTCTTTAAGCTGATTGAAGAGAACATAATGTCAAATATCAATGAGAAAGATGTTGAGAAAAGAGAAAATGGAGAAATCCTTGAAATGAAGGTGGCTTTGCAGCTAGGGAGGAGCCTATCAGAACTTAAGCAACTTGCAGCAATTGAAGAATGCAGTGAAGAATTTGCAAGCAAACTATTTTGATTGATATGTAAGCTTAGAAATGATTCTTTATTTTTTTGTACATCTTGTGTATGTATATATATGGATATTAACCTTCCAAACATAATTTTTTCATATATTTTTAACAGTCACTTGATCAAATGAACATCTTTGTTGAGTATTGACTAAAAACTGGTTATTAGAACTTAGAACATGAAGTCATAGTTTGAATTCATATGAAGTTTTATTTTCATATTGCAAAGATAAGATGATCAAATTGAATTAAAAAAGTGAAATTTTATATTCATCGTGAGCTGATGTAAGAGATAATTTTTTTATTTATTTTGAAATTATGATTTATTTGCTCCTTCAACTTTATAAAAAAATTATTTTATTTTTTCATTTTTTTAGCATTTTAATTTTACAATTTGCATTGTGTATAAAATTTAAATAATATTTTGGTTGAATTTCGTAAAATAATATTTTGGTTGAAGTGGTAGAATTAAAAGTTTAAAATTTGTGTGTTTTTGAACTCGTAATTTTTTATTAATTTATAAAAAAAAATTAAAAAAACTTATATTATATTGTTATTGTTGGTGCATGGGGATAAAATAAATTTATGAAAAATTAACAAAGACTTCAAGGAGTGTATCAATGTCACTTTTTTTAATATTTTTATTCGCCTCACTTATATTTTGGTATGCAAAAGAGTTATTAGTAAATGAATCTCAAGGTTATAGCGAAGCTCAATGGTTGTTTACGTTTTGCACTAGTAGAAATAGTTCACTGAGCATTGAGGAGAGTATAAAAAGAATATCAATTTCGAAATTCTTTATGGAACAATCTAGGAATATTAAAAGATGAAGGAGAATAAAAAAAAAACTTTTGTTTCTCAACTTTCGATGTGTTTTTTGTGTACCAAACAAATAAATTTTAACTCATATTTATAGGAGTTCTCATGTCTCTTTCATAGAGATATAATTATCCAAATGAATAGTCACATATTTTAGCAATAAACATAATTATTCAATAAATATCTATTTTAATAATTATGACTCTTTATTATTGATTAAGTGATATAACTTTTGCTAACCAGAGACATAACTTATCACTGTAAATAGTGGTAACTTTTTTATTAATAATTAAATGACATAACTTTTGAATCACTTGTAACTTTTCAATTATAACTATTAAAAAATTATAAATATTTTGAAAATGTTCCAAAAATTTCCCCCTCCCACATTTTTAAAATATTTTAGATTTTGATAATATTGGAAATCGATTACATAAATGAAGGTGTCTTAGGATTGAATCTTCATTTAGTGAAAACATGTTATAGCTAATCGAAATTGCATGATAAACTATACTTTGAACCAACTATTTCATTCGATTAATTAAACACATCTCACACAACGATTTCAATACCAATCAATGCACAATATCCAAGAACATTATTATGACCTTGTGTTTGTAACTTCTTTTCATGAGTATCGTTAAAACCAAGCCCTTGAACTCTAGAAGCAGCAACATTTCCACTCACATATGTAAATCTCATCGAGAGTGTTCCTGTAATTATAACACTTTAACATATTTATGTTATGGGTATATTAAGAGTGTAATACTCATCCTCACCCATCATTACGAGTACCTAGCACTTTTCACCCTATGATGGTATATTATATAATGTTTTATAGTTTTAGCAATCACATACTGATGATGTATTTTGTTTCATCGAACTCAAGAGTTTTAAAGTGAATTTCAAAATTTCACTATATCTCAAAAATATAAGACTATGAGATTATAGATCATATCCAAACTATATATATATAAGTATCATGTGCACCATCATAAACATGCATAATATGATCTCTCTTTCAAATATATTATTATTACGTTGACATTTTCACTAAAAGATTTACTAGAAAAATTAATCATGCATATTGCATATGACTTATTTTATTTCTAGTTAAAACCACTTCTAGTTCAACCTTTATAAAATAAACTAAAAATTTTGCAATCATATATAAAACACATTTAGCTTATGGTTATTATTTAAAAAAACAACCAAGATTATTCATATTATTTATCCATCTACAAACTTTTACTTTTAGCAATGATTACACTTAAAAAATGTCTCATCGATAACATCTGAATGCTAGTTAATATAATTTTTTTTACTCCGGTGGTGCACGAGTTTAGTTGTATGTATCAATTAAAATATTTTAAAATTTTGTATAAATTTATTTATTTTATTGATATTATAAATAAGTTTAAATTATTTATTGCAAGTAAAATTCTAAAAAATTATTAGTACTAAAAATTTAAAAAAATAAGGAAATAATATTTGTGTCTAAGTAAAATAAATACATACCTTTTCGAATAAAAGTTTTAAGTAAAAAAAATACATACTGAAGCAATTATATTAGCACATATAGCGCATCATTAGATAAGCTGAAGCAATTATACTGACACACACAATATATCATCGGAAAAGTCAAAGAAATTATACTGACACACACAATATATCATCGAAAAAGCCGAAACAATCTGGCACACACAATGCATAATTGGATAAACTGAAATATAACCTATCCATTTAATAGGTAACCAATTTCCAATTCCATTATAAGTTCAATTTACATTCAATCAATCTCAATTGCATCATCAATTTAACATTTCAATATCGTAAATAACAATTCTCAACTCAATTTCATACCAATTTCAAGTATCATGTAAGTTATACAACTTTCTATTCTATTCAATTTAGTCTTTTATCTCAATATACCATATCAATAATCTCAACTTAATTCATACAAACTTATTTAGTTACCTCATGAATAAATTATACAATTTAACAAGAACAAGCAATAATTAAATTGAATCGAATCATAGAATTACAAACAGGAATTTCGAGCTATTCATCGACGACTTTAGCTTTTCCTTTCCCCCTTGAGAAATCGGGTCAACGTTAGCTACTTATTAACATAAACATACAATATTATCAATATCCAACCAAATTAATAGTCAATTGTCATTTTATAAAAATTTTGAATTTTGTTCAATTTAGTTCCTAAAACTGGGACTAACATAACTTTCAAATTAAAACTCCAAATTTAATTTCGGTTTCACTATAATCCATTAGAGACCTCCTATTTATTATTTCTTTAACAAATTTTACATTTTATGCAATTTAGTCTCTAATGTATGAAACTATCAATTAAACTTTACAATTTAGTCCTTTTCACACCTAATCTTAAACTCTATCAATTTAGCACCTAAAACTTTCAATTCTCAACTATAGAAATTTTCAAAACTTTAACAATTTTATAAATAGATACATGGTTTAGCTAAATTAATCTCCCATGATCTCAACAACATAAAAATTACAGGAAAATGACTAAATTGAACTAACCAATTTGTTGAAATAAAAGCTTGAGAATCGGCCATGCAGTTTTCCCTTAAAATTTCTCTCAATTTCGGTGGGGAGATGATGTTCTCTCTCCCCCGCCGATTTCTAATGTATATACATATATATTTTTATTTTTTTATTTTAATATATAATTAATTAAAATTTCATAATATATTTTTCTAACATCCATCTACCGTCTACTAACATTTCTAGGGTGGCAAATTTGCCATTTTAGTCCTTGGTTTAATCACTATATAAATCCCAAACTCATTTTCTAATAAAAAATTTATAGCGATTGGATTTTACAATTTAATTTCTGAACCTTAATTAATCACTATTTCAGCAAAATTACCTATCTAAAATTGAATTAACTTATAATATAACTCCATGAATTTAGGGGAAATCATATTTTTCGACACCACTGTTTTTCAGGTCGTTACATTTGCTTTGTTGTTTGTTAGTTAAATTGTCGTTTTGATAGAAAATTCGACTGAGGTCATAGCTTTCAATCAATTTTTTTTTCTTTACATGATTTTAGGACTTTTTTTTTTCCAGCTATTAGGATTATAGAATGATTGGCAATTTGGTGGATTAACTTGCTCTTCAGCATTCTCTTAGTAGCGGACTTAATTAGTTGGTTAATAGGTCCATACTTTATAACAAGGACAATATATAAAATTTTCTTTTAGATAATCTTACATTCTATTAACCAAACACATAAATCTTACATTCCAATCAAACGAAACAAACAAGTTAATCTCACATTCCCCTAAATCCTATTACGAAATATAATTTAAAATTTGATGAACCAAATATCCCATCAAAGTAGTCCACGTGTAACAAGCGACCCTTGCAAGCTTATGGACATGTTAGCATCTTTAATATTAACCTAAACTTTGAAAGCATAAATAGTCTCGATCACAATAAATTGAGTTCTAATTATTTAGTTGAAATTGATTTTATGTCCGATCTCTGGACAAATCATATTCCTTTTTATCTCAAAAAAAAAAAAAGCAACCTAAAAGGTGTTGATTATGGTTGTTTAAATTGGATCGGACCAATCGATATACTAGTTCAAATAAAAGGATTGGATTGATTGAATCGTGAACTGTTTTAAACTGCAATTGAATCGATTTTGAACTAAAAACCAATTGAACCAAATTTTTTTATTTTTGGGCCAAAATTCTTAGTCCAAACCTAGAAAAAAAAGCTGAACCCAAAACCCAATAACCAACAACTCAAACCTAGTTCATAAAACCTTTTTTTATATTTTTTCTTATTTTTTCCAAATTTTTTTTCTAGATTACCCTATTTTTCAAAAAAAAATTAACACTAGATCAATCAGACCAACAATCAGACTGGTTGGACTGGTCAATCAAAAATAGATGATCTAATCAATCCGACCATATGTATAATTCTGAAAATATGTGTCCATTACATGAATATTCAAAAGAAGAAGAAACATCTCAAATAAACAAAAAGGTAAGGGGGCTTTTAGAAATTTAACCCAAAAAAGAACTTAAAATAATAAAAAACTCGCGTACGATGATCGCGTCCTTCATCTTCTTCATTAATGGAAAACTAATCTGTTTTGTGCTTTTCGGTGTTCGGTTCGTTGTTACTGAAAGAGCTTGCATTACCCCTTTTAATTTTGATCTTTTTTTTGGGGTTCCAGAGAAGGAATAACGTTTAAAGATGCTACAGTTGTTGTTCACAGTGATATTCGCAGAGATGACGGTGATCATCGTCCTATGCTTCAAGACACCGTTAAGGAAGCTGGTGTTAATGATTCTGGATCGGGTCAAGGGGGGACGAGGTCCGGTCATAGTGAAGACGGTGGGCGGAACAGTATCCGTTGTGATGTTGTCGTACATATACAGCATGATGATGCTCAAGAAGCGCTGGATCGTTGATGGAAACGCTTCTCTAACGGACGAGATTCTCATGGCCAAACAACTCCTCGAAACTACTCTCATGGGTAATTAATTAATTAATTAATTCTTCCTCCATAATTCTTCTAAAATCTAATCCTAAATTTATATCTTATTTTCTTTTCTAGAATGCTAATTGTTTGACCTAATTGTCAAAATAAATTGGTTTGATTCAATTTCTTCTTTATGCAATTAGGGTGGCGAAGGCAGGACTTGATTCAGGTTCCAAATTCTAATAATATCAATACCCTTTTACTTTTTATTCAATTCCCAGAAATGTATACATTGTTTATCTTCAAAATGGAGGGAAAACAGGACAATGATACCTGTTTTTAAGCCTTATATATAACATATAGCAGTTGGACCCTTCATTTTTCTTAAACACTATGTTGAACACATAGATATGAGGATATGATCTCTAAAGGTGTGGGAAATCTTAGAAAAATATAACCATAACTCATAGCTGACGCTGACACTGACACCTGAATCATGTATTCTATAATTCTCCTCTGCAGTGTAAATTTTCGTTTGTTTTCTTGATATTATGGTTTTTTACATCTCATATTAATGTCCAAAAGTTGTATGCTGTAATATTCAGCTAGAAGTTCGTTGGGGATGTCTCTCACTTCCTTTTGGGTCTGATAATGGTGGGTAACTTTTTTTTACAGGGGGATTGCTATTCCTATCACTAATTATAGACAAATTGCACCATTATATTAAAGAACTCCGTATAAGAAGGAAGACGATGGAGACTGCCAAGAAACAAGGTCAGGGATTTGAAGATGCTGGTGGGTCAGACAAAGTTACGGCCTTGGAGGAAGAAATAGCCACTCTGAGGGCAAGGATTAAGAAGCTTCAATCTGACTAGAGCTTGTCACATTCAGGTGGTAAGAACGAATACCTAAGGAATTTGAGCACCTCTTGCGAATGTGTTTTTGCAGTTTCATTAGCGTTTTTTCAATAAAGTTCTTCAGGAGTTCTGTAATGGATTTTGATGTTTGCAGTTTAGTTCTTGAATTTTGTTAAACGGAGAAAGATCCAAAGAAAAAAAATACACACACACACATATATATGGGTTTGAGAAATTAGCCTCTCTTTGTCATTTCAGCTTCATGTTTTTCTATTGTGAATCTATCTGTTGAATGAATCAATGGATGAGTTTTGATCTTTGTTATATTTTAGAACATTGTAATAATTTGAATGCTAGAATAAGAACTTTATATTACCCAAGAATATGGATTTTTGAACCAACAGAATGCTGGGTAATCTGAGTTATAAGTATGCCCAAGAAAACCATCAAACTATTCTCATTCTATATCTATATTTTAAGCATGTGGTTGAGTTGGTATCTTGGGTTATTATCCCAAGTAATTGTATTATGTAGAGGGTATTTTTGCCTTTTTATATATTTTATATAGAAAAATATATGATACCCAAAATCTCATTTGTTATAAATATATTTGTTACATAATTTTGTTTTTCACACATATCTAGGCGTGACATAATTTAATATTTATAATTTGATTATTAGAACACAAGAGTTATCCAAATGCATCTTAGGCATGTACCCATATCAAGCATGTACCCATATTAGGCACTTATTTCGTTGTGGCTCGAGCATTTGATTTCTGATTTTTGCAAAAAGTCAGTATGGGATCATCAGTTCCACCAAACAGCCGGTCAATGTTAGTAGCAGTGAGCATCATTAAGCCAAGAAAAACCAGAACTGACACTACTGACACCAAAAGCATTAACAGAGTTGCGACATGACATTTCACATCTCGTGAGTATTCAGCAGCTGCCATGGCAAGGAAGGTTAATGGGAAAGAGTATGCCCACCATGCCACATTGAATTTCCTCATGGATTTCTTGAATAGGAATGGCCTGCAAGCCTGTAAAAACCAACCATAGCAAAGATCGATGTCACTGTCTGGTTTGACTGCTATATATATATATATATATACAAACACATGTTTAACGTTGTTTGCTGTAAATTTACCAGAGACACGAAGAGGAAGAGAGAGAAGAAAAAGAGCATCTTCGATATGGTATCGACAGTTCCGGTAATGGAGTTCCAAGCTAAACTACCCATGCTGGGAGCAGCAAAGAACAAGAAGAACGTTGGTCGTAAAATCTTAGGGAGAGAAGTTTGACCCGATAAGCGTTGATAGAGTGTAACAAAGAGTACTAAATAGTGAACCATACCAAGTGACCACATACAAACTGCACTCTCGTTCCAACCCATCTGTGCCGCAGCTCGAGCAGCTACCAAGTTCCCAATCACCGATATCTGGCTAGTCGGGTTTGCCATTACCGATAGAAACCGTTTCTCCGTCGTGAACCATTGTCCGTATATTTTAATATCAAGCATTGCCAAGGGAACTATAAAGGTCCAACAGAGAATCATATAAAGAAGGCTGGTATTCTGAAGGAGAATCGGTGCAGATTGAAGCAAGACAAGCCATGAAATCCAAGGAGCATACAGATAGTTAACTCCGATATGGTGTGTGAACTCGGCCTTAACCAAATCGAACTGAAAGTAACATCGGAGAACATAAACCAAAGTCAGTGAAATCTGTGTTAAAGCAGCCAGACACCATAGCAGCAAACAAGCCGTAGATGGGAGCTTGCTGAAAACATGCAGAACATCTCGAGAAACACCATTTGGTTGAGTCAGAGTCTTCCACAACAAAGCTTGACACCCAAGGGAAAGGCTTATCCTAAAATACCCAGCATGGATCTTCATTAATAAATTGGAACATGATGGAGATAGCGCCTCACCATTGTTGTTCTTCTCTGGGTGGTCAGTACTGCTAATGGAAGCTTCTACTATGAGCTGAGTTGGTGGTTTGCATTCTATTTCTCCCATCATAAGGTAAGAATTATAGATTAAAACTTTGGGTCTGTGTTTGGGTTTGGCCTTTACGATAAGGCTACTTGCATATATATATATAGATAGATGATCGAAACAAACAATAGAAAACTGCACCAACTGATACTTTGAAAAGGATTTGTGGGAGAAAGGCGTGGACTTATGACCAAGAAATACAGTAATGGAACCTTCTTTTTGACGTGACAAAAACCTAATTACTAAAAAACAAAAAACTACTCAAGATGGAAACATATATTGCGTCTTCCGTGGCCAACATACATATTTGGTATATTTCAAAAAGAAAAAAAAAACAAAGGGTGATGAAATGGGTGGGACTTTCATGCACTTAGTCAAGAACCTGGCTATATACAAGGCTTGAATTATTATTTAATCTTAAATGGAGAGTAATCCGTGCCCTTGGGTAAGAAATAACTTTTATAAAATTGAATTGCCTCCTGACCCGAACCCTGGTTAGGGTTAGTGGGAATGATGTCAAGATTATCTTTTGAGGGGTTGATTAAAAGAAGTTGATGACAAAATGTAAACTATATGAACCAACCAAAAGAATTTTAGGATACGTGAGGAATAAATTTTTCAGTTTTGATTGGGTTGAAATAGACCCCTATCTCTTTGCTTTTGGATTTGTAGGATGCAGGGAAAACATCAAATGCCATATTTAAGACCTGACCTGGAAATAGTATTCGCATTGTCTTAGCCTAATTTGTAGTAAATGCAATATCTTTGAATAGATACTGAAGTTAATGCATGTAGTTGGAGATGAGTCATACTTGACTGGGTTAATATTACTTAATTAAGCTCAAGGAATAGGATATGGAGAATATATATACATATACATATATATATACACGTAAATGATATATATGTTTGTATATATATCCATGGTTGGTGTTTGCGCATGAAATTCCGCAAGAAAAGGAATGGGGGAAAAGCAATGGTGTTGAGGGACTGGCAATTTGGCATCCAACACGCCTAGGCGGCTGACAGGATAAAAGAAGATACCTTATAATATGTATATAATATAATATGTATATATAATGATCCTGAAGTATTTGGGTTGAGGCATCCACTTTCAGTAGGCGTGAGTAGGTCATTCTCTTTTTAGGATTTAATTTGTAATAAAGATCAACAATCCTTGGCTATAAATTCTATTATGTGATCTTTCAGGGTTTGAGAGGCCGTATATTAACAGCCAAATTAGGTTGCTTTATTTGGATATTTACGGGAAGATGGTGACCATGAGAGCTTCCATGGCTTCCCGTATGATATACATATAAGAGAATGCAGTACGAGGAGATATATATATGTATATACATATAACATTTCATGGAGACTTATTCTGTATATGTTGCAAGTGTTGATTTGCGTACCGTTTGTTTCACTCTGGAAAATGGCTTCTCGAACAGTGATGGAGTCAGGGAACTAGCAAGAATCCAGATATCCTTAAAATGGAAAATTTTTTATTTAAATTTTTTATAATTTATAAAATTTTAAATTAATAATAGTAAAATTGTATTTTACCCTCCAAAAAAATAATAAAAATTTGATTTAATCCTTTAAAAATTATAAAGATATAAACTATTAAAATTGTGAAATTACATTTTTACTATCATAAAAATATACAATTTAATTTCGCCCCCCTCCCTCCAAAATTTTTTTTAGCTCCACCACTGTTCTGGAAAATGACTTATTTTTCTAGAAAAGTTAATATTTTATGGTGTTTGAATGAATCCGTATAAAATTAACAAGAAGTCATCAAAAACAGGCAATCGGGATGGTAAGTTATTGTAATAAAAGTCATCGTCACAGAAGACAAGTGAACGACCATCATCACCGAAAAACAAATTCAAGATGGTCAATTATCAATATGTGTTTTTGGTGTGTCGAGCAATGTTCAAGGGCGGTTAAGATGGACAGGTGGGAAATTTGCATTTGCATTTGCATTGCATCATATATATATAAAATTTGTATATGCATTGATTTATTATATGTTCCTTATATTATGCTTAAACTGTTATCATGTTATAAAGTAAATGTTGTACTGTTTGATGATTATATATAATGGTTTAAGATTAGTCTCACACCGAATCATTGTAAGTTCATTCTCTTTTTTTTATTTCTTAGGTAACGCAGAAAATTAAGATTCGGAATAACATCAAAAGAACCTCGAATTAGCAGCTCATTTTCATTATTATTAATTTAAAGTTTTCTTTAATCATTTTATTTTGGGATTGTAATTATGAAAGCATTTTTTTTGCTTTTATATTGAAGGGTCGAAGTTGCTTAGCTTATTTTTTTAGGCATGATAATTAGTTAAACTCTAATATCTGCATGATCTTCGGTTTAGAAAATCATTACCTTAAATGTTTTCCGCTGCTTTAAAACTCTTTAAAACTTAACTATTTTCTCAAAATTACACCTCAATAATATTGCAATTGAATTGCTATGTAAAGCTAGTTTAAATTAATAAATGTTTTTCCTAAAAAAAAAATTTACCGATTTCATACAAATCCACTCGAGTAAAAAGTACGGTTTTACAGGATCACTTCGGTGATCAATGTAATGCCTTCGACTTAGTCGAAATTCCTAGGTCGGGTCAAGAGTGTTACATGGAGGGTTTAAGCAAAAATATTATGCCCAAAAAAGGGTTTATGCAAAAAATTAGAACCGTTTAAAATATGGGTCAAGCTCAAACTTGAATATTCAAGGCCCGGGCTTGACTCATCTCGTTTTTTAAGTGTAATGTATTGTATTATGTTATTTTTATTTATTATATAATTTATATCACATAAAAATTAAATCTATAGTATTTTGAAATAAAATCCCAAAAACAACCCGTTTTAAGAATTATTTTTAAATATAAATTATTTTGATAAAAAAAGTTGTTTTTAATTTTATAATAATAATATGAGATAAGATTTAAGGGGGTTTTCTTTTGTCTTTTAACAAGTAGTGCCCAACCTTTAGATTATGTGCTACAACTCATTAAGATAAAAATTTTAATTTATTGTTTGACTAAAATTATAAATTAAGAAAGTTGACACTCGTGCTTCTTTTATAAGTTAGGTAGGTTTAATTCAACAATTAAGATCTTCAAATCAAGCTGTCCAAATTTTATTTATTAAGAATTCGTGTATTGATTTGATGATTAAGAGTATTCATGTTTCAGGTGTGATTTGGGTGTGAGTCGTGTCAGTCTCGTTATTATTAAGATTTTTCCCTCTCATTATATTTCATAAAAAAATTATTTATTAAAATATAAGTTGATTTTATATTTAATTTAAAATTTAGTTATTTATGATTACTAATTTTTAACATCACATATTTTGCATTTGATTTTTTATTTAATTTTTCATTAATGAAATAATGCAACACGGATATAAAGTGAAATATAAGCTTTAATAATTTTTTTAATATTCAAAACTAAATAATAAAATAAAATATTATTCTAATGAAATTAGTATAATAAATAATAAAAAAATTGTTCACTTAAAAAGATTTTCCAAACCCATATTTTTATATATACTATTTCCTAATATCACATGGTGATTTTATTTTTAATTAATTAAATAATTAAATTGTATTTAATATAATTAATATAAAGTAATATTATTTAAATGATTAAATATAATTAAAATATATTAAATTTTCAGCAATTAAAATATTACAACAATAAAAAACTTCTAACTATAATTAAAGTTCCAAAATTTTTTGTGATTTTTAGTTAGTAATTAACTGAAAATATCTAAATATTAAATGTTAATACATCAATTTTATAGTGATAAGTCTTAATTTTATATTATTCAAATACGAATAAAAGTGAAACTCAAATTTGAAAATGATGGTGCAAGGGTAGTTTAATTATGGATACAACTTGTAATTTCAGCTTTTAACATAATATTTTTTAATATTTAAGATTTAATAAAAAAATTATCTTTAGTAATAATTATGGAATACAATAAACAATATAATTTATTTTTATCAGTTCAAAAGTATTTTTTTTAATTTATATTTATAAATACATATATAATATGATATGTGTTACATATAATTTTATGTGTTCCTTTTATTCATTATATATATATTAGGTAAGATGATTGTTGAAAAATATAAAATGTGCGAGAGGGAGTGCTCACTCCTTTCCCACCAAATCTATATGAAGATACTTTCTATATTTAGGTGTTGGCAATTTATTAAGCCTTATTTTTTGACTATGTCGATTACATGGTGAATATTTTGTCCATTATGAAAGATCATATTGCTTGGGATTACAAATATTGGTAATTGATTTAGATCAAAATTCTCCAAAGTAATCCCTTGGATTATATATTGTGTTACTCTTATTGTATTACTATTTTAATGAGATTGTATTAGATCTTTAATTGTAAGCAAGTGTCAAAGTCAAAGTCTATATATTTGAGAGACTTGTCTAGGAAATTGTTTTGAGAGTTAGACACTTAACCTGTTCTTGTAAGAATAATTTTTAAGAGTGTTTTTTGTCAGTAAAACCATGTATTGAGAGAATTGTGTGGTGAAAGGAATGATCATCGTGTGTGTGATTGAGAATGCTCACTTCGTAATTGTTAAAGAGAGTACATATTTTGCACTGAGTCAAGCTTCGTAGACATAGGAAAATTGGATTGCATAACCATCTTCTTGTGTCTATTATGATTATTGTTTTTCATTTAGTGCTTAGGGGAGTGCCCACCAATTTGTAAGAGTGTTTTTTGTTAATAAACCTTTTGGAGGAGTGCCTGTGAGGAAATCAGTTAGGGGTGTTGTTATTCCAAAAGTGGGCTCCAAACAAGGCCTCTAGGAGTGGCCATCTTTCTCTCACCTCTTTTTTGCAAACGACATTATAATTTTTGCTAAAATGGATTCTAAATTGATCTCTTTCATTAATCGTATCTTGCAGGTTTTCATTCAAGAGTCAAGACAAATAATCAACTTCTTTAAATGTCGAGTAGTCTTCTCTCCTGGTTGTTTAATCTCCACTAAGGAGGGGATCTCTAATTCATTGGGAGTTCGTAAAGATACAGAGCTAAGGCATTACTAGGGTTTTCCAATGCTCTCTAAATAAGTGTCTAAGAAAGATTTGGATTTTATTGTCGACAAAGTAAGGTCCAAACTAAGCTCTTGGAGAGCTAAGTTCTTCTCTCCGACAAGCATATTGGTCTTTATTCAATCTACGATGACCACTATTCTGGATTATTTTATGCAGTGCAACGTGCTCTCAGCTTCCATCCTTTCCCGACTAGACCGTATAAATCGAAACTTTCTTTGGGACGGCTCTGAGGGTAACATACTTATGACAAGGTCATTGAATTAGCACTAATCGAGTTGTTTTCGTAATGATATGTTCTTAAGGAGAGCTCAGTCACGATACTATAGTGGAATGACTTCGTGACTAAATGAGTTTATAATTAATAGGCAAAAAGTTGGAATTTAATTATAAATAATTTGAGCCCTAATTGCATATGTCCAATCGGTCCTTCCGCTAGCTCATTGAAACAAAAAAAAAATTGCATGTTGAATCAAATAAACATAAATGGATTGAAATGGTGAAAATGGATAAATGAGAAACATTTGAAAATGATTATTGTTTTCTCCAAAATAAAAATGGAGAAATGAAATCATTTTGAAATGAATGCGATTTTCTCCAAAATGAAAAAGAAAATGACATGGAAATGAATTTATATTTTTCAAATAAAATGAAGTTCGAAAATGGAAATAAATCATTTGGTCATAGTGAACTTGTTGAATGTAGAAATATTAAATATATTTTCTCATAGATTCTTTTACAGTAAAGTCGTCATGATTTTAACAGAATTAGAATTAGGTTGAGAATATTATTTAATTAGAAATAAATTGATATGTTTATTTTAGAAAATAGAAAAAACAAATATAAAGTTGGATCGAATTATAAAGTATTGGGTTAAAAGTTCAGGAAGTACTTGTAATTAGACCCAATAAGGGAGATGCCTAAAAGCCCCTCACGTTAAAGGAAGGGATGACAAACCCTAATATTATTAACTAGGGTTGTCGCCCCCTATACTTCTAGTTAGACTAGGAGTTCGTTTTTTTAGTTGAAATAAACTATTACAATTCAACAAGGGTTTTACTTCTTCCCCCTATAAATAGATGGCACCTGTAAAGCCATTTACACAACTTTAAAATATTGTTACTCTGCTTGATAATAAAGAGAGTTTTATTCTCTAAGTATTAAATCTATTTTCTAGAATAATAATTTTATTGGTTTTTATTTGAGAATAGATTTTTTTCATTTTCACACTAAAACAAACAAAATTATTTTTGGTTCTATGTTTGATTTGAATCGTTCGAGCCCACAATCGAAGGAGTTTGTTGTACGAGAATAGCGAAAAAGGTCATTCGGTTGAAAGTCAAAAATGAAAAGGATCCGTCTAGCCGAAAGCATGTGCGAATTCGATAATTGGTTTACTGCTATAAATATCACAAACTGCCTTGGTTTTCAAAATTTTTATTTTTCGCTGTGCAAGAAAACCATTTTCAAACCGGATTTTTCCAACAATAAAGAGGTGAATTAAATAAAGAAAATTAGGGATGAATAAGGAACAATGTCACTTGCCTTACTGTTTCTGGTGCTTGAACCATTTTGAGTTATATTTCCTTTGAATTCAAACCGTCCTAAGCCTCAGAATGTTACAAGCCTAGAAGACTTAAGTGACCTAAGCATTTCCTTTACATGTTCTTCTTGACTTGCTTATAATTAGCTTATTGAATGTTTTTTATTCACATTTTTGTCTCTACTATATATCTATATGATTTATGTTGATGGATAACATAATTGAATATTTGTTTATTTGAATTGCCTCTAGGTTTGTTGGTTCTTTAACTTAGCGAACTAGGTAGATTTATTTTAAGAGTATTTAAGTTATCAAAACATTAATCTTAAGTTCACATGAAATAGGTCTTATACAAATTCAATATTCGATTGTCTTGCTTCTTAGTATTCAACATAGTCCAAGGGTTGTCTTTGCATGCTTGGTGTGTTTAGACTTGATTTTGCTTGAGGGCAAGTAAATATGTAAGTGTGGGTATTTGATCTTTCGTAATTTGATATGTTTATTTATTGTTCCTTTGCACACATTTCAACATGTTTTAAGTAAAATCAAGTCATTTTATTGATAGTTTGTGTTTTTAGGAGTCTAGGTAGTAAATGTGTGATTTTTGAGTAATTTTTACATTATTTTATGTTTGGGATATCTAAATAAAGTTGTGTGGTTATATAGGATCAATTGGGGGTTGAAGCTGCATTTCAAGGGCTGAACTGTAGCCGAGGTCGTGACCACAAAATGAGGAAGTCGCAACATTGAAGACAGACACATGGGAGACGAAATCAAGCCATCTCGTTGTGACATGAAGACAGCCGATGTTGTAACTTCACAACCTAAGTCATGACGAGGAGCGACTGACGTCGCAACATCACGACGATTTCAGTGCGTGCTAATTGCGTTTTAAGGGCATTTTATGGTCATTTTTCAATTTACTTTAGTCTTTTAATTATTTTCTATATAAACCAAATTTTATTTCTCATTGAAGGAAAGGATTTATAGTTAGTAGATGAATAAATTTTAGAGCTTTTCTTTTAAAAAGTTTTCTTAATAGATTAGATTTTGATATTAATATTTTTATTTTTTTTATTTAATGTGTAAATTCTTGTTTCGACGTTTAAACTCTGCAATTAAATAACCTTCAAGAGCTTTGCAATCATTTGAATTTATCAATGAGCATTTTTTCACTTTTTCTTATTATATATTCCGTTCATCAAGTGTTTGATAAAATGTTTGTATGACAATGAGAATGAATTATATGCTTTTATGATTACTTGTATAGATTAAGTGATTAGTTAACTATTTGATTGAGTGTTGATTTCTATTCGACTGGATATTTTATTCAATTTTGTCAAACTACTCAGAATACTAGAATTGACATCTCTAGTAAAATATTTAGACAAAGGAGATCGATAGGAGCATTTTTCGTGTAATGATTTAGTAAATGTATATCTAAGTAAGACCGAAAAGATAGCTTAGATGGTAATTCTTAAGTAAGAAGAGACTGAGAGGATATTCCTAAGTAAGAGTAGTAAATAACTCGATCAGGATAGGATATTAGCTTAATTAATAGTTGATGAATTGGTTAATCTTAGATTAATTAGTTTGCGTTATTAACTTTATCTAAATTCTATTTTTGATTGCACTACTGCTTTGTGACTCAATTAGATTAATACTTGTTTTGAAACAATTGATTTAATAACAACATTTACTAATTTTAGCAATTCCTTGGGTTCGATCCTTGAAATACTTTCGTATTTCATAGTAATAAAAAATCATATTGCAATTTGACATTATACGCTTGCAATTAAAATATTTGTTTTTGACCCAAATACTTTCTTATTTTAGAAATTATTTGGTTTTTGTGCACGTACACAATATCTGTTCACACCTGAAAAGTATCTATACCCAACTCCTTTCAAGAAGGGAGCCCATAGGTTTTATTGATTATTAGGGTTCTTTTTTTGTCGTTTAACTACTAGGGTTAGTGATGAGCAATAGAAAATGAAAAACAACTAACATATGCGTACTACACCTTTATTCAAAATTGAATTCTCAGTTGACTAAAATTTTAAATTGAAAAGTTGGTGGTTGTGCTTCTTTCTTAACTTTCACAAGCTAGGTAGGTTTAAATCAATACCTCAAACTCAAACTGGATTTAATATAAAACTTAAGTTGCTGATTAAGTCATTCAGACTTTATTTTCATTTTTTGTTTACAAACTCAAACTTTTTCAATTAAACACTCAAATCTGAGTGGGTGTTTTGGGTGGGAAAAGTACAAATTTAGATAAAAAAAGAAGAAGCTATAATTATATTTAAACAAGTCTTTACATTTGTTTTGTAGTTAAATAAATTCTTATTCTTTTATTATTATTCATTAAAATTAATTGAGATTAACGTTGCTCGTGAATCTTATATATTCTGAACTTTAAACCCACAATAAGATAATTAGATTAATTTTATGTAACTAATGGTTATGATATATAAGATTCACAAGTAACATTAATCCCAACTAAAATTAAGGGTTTCAAGGGGGGTGAAAGTAATAGATTAAAAATATCACCTTTTAAACATGATGTAATGGTTTGAAGATTTTTTTTTATATATATAATAACCTAAAATATGAGTCCAACTTTTATATTCCAATCAAGTCCTAATTGCCATCAAGTCTTGCTACCATGACGTGCCATGTAAAATTGGACAAGGTAGACATGAATATACATGATTAGGTGTCCCACTAAGCAATTTGGGTGAGTTAATCCATTTTTGGTACATATCAGATCAAATAAAAATAAAAAGATTTATTCCATTTTTGCATGCTCTTATGGATTGCTCAATTTTTTGAGGGAGTCTTGATGTAGAATTCATAATGATTTGCTTTGTTTTTATTTTTACAATGCGATTGGTTTGGCTTGAAGTGGTTATGCAAAACATGGATAAAGAAACATTTCACGAGTTTTCTTGTGCTTTTCTAGCAATTATGGGAGGCAATGAATCTGTTCATGATATAGGGGCGAGATGTTTCCTCGCAAGATGTGGTGATGAAAGCTCGGTCTTCCATCTTGAGTTTCGGGTGCATAACCTCCTTTATGCTCCATTGGGAGCTAGACGTCAATACGTGCAAGGGCGAATCTAAGGAGAAGGTAGAAGCTCAGCCCTCTTTAAAATGAAAATTTTTTTATTTAGGTTTTTAAATTTTTTTAAAATTTTAAATTAGTAAAAATAAAATTATACTTTAGTCCCCTAAAAATGATAAAATTTTGATTTAATTTTTTAAAAATTATATTTTTACTATCATAAAAATTACAATTTAATTTTGGGCCCCTAAAAATTTTTTTGGCTTCGCCCCTCCATACGTGGCACAATGGACTCCGCCTTGTGAAGATGCAGTCAATGTTAATTTTGACCCTTTATTCTATCTTTATCTTATAAATATTTTTTAAGTTTATTTTATAAATATTAAATTAATGAGATAAGTTTATTTTATAAATATTATCGAAAATTTCCTTGACTTGAGGAATTTCCATGTCGGAATGTGGACGCATTTTGATTCCCCCAAGATTGTTGAGTCTTAGTTGAACTGTTGTAAGAGTTACCATATGAGTTTCCTCTAATGTTATTGACATAAAAAGTATTTTCGGCATGCTGTGGACAATCTTCATAGCTATGATTGTTGCCGCAAATTTCACAACTAAATGTCGAGACATCCATCTACTAGGCTTTTTGAATAGGGGCAACATCACTCGTCCCTTTAATGTTTTTGGTCATGTTGGCCAACGAAGATACATGTGCACTTAAAGTTGATGTGGCATCTAACTCAATAACTCCAGGATTCGTTTTTACTTGAGTAGCTCGAGAAATTAGGTATTGATAATCATTTTGTGCGATTCTCTCCAAAATTCGCACAATTTCATCGTAAGTGCAATCCAACAAGGGACCATTTGCAGATGCATCGACAAGATTTCTTGTCTGCGCATTTAATCCATTGTAAAAAATTTCGATCTGTGTTTCTTGTTGGATTCCATGCATGGGACAACGTCGAAACAAAGTTTTGTAACGCTCCCATGTAGTATGCAGGTTCTCATCATCTAGCTGATGGTAAACAGTAATATCATTCCGCAATCGAGCATTCATCGTGGGTGCATTAAACCGCAAAACAAATTGAGTTGCAAGTGCATTCCATAATGTAATAGATCCAACAGCTAATCCAAGAAACCAGGTATAAGCCCTTCCTTGTAATGAATAAGGAAACTGTTACATCTTCAAGGCGTCATCAGGAACACCATGCTAACTAAAAGAAGCACAGATTAGCAGAAAAGTTTTAAGATGCTCTCTCACATCCTCATGAGGTAAACCAGCATATTGTCCATTCAAATTTAACATATGAAACATAACCGGTTTTAACTCGAAATTCCCAACTTGGATAGCTGGTTTAACAACCCCTGGTTGCAAGTCATCTAACACAGGAACAACAAAGTCTCTGATTGTTCTATTCTGCATTTGTTCTTCTTGTGGCAGCGGTGGATTATTTACATTTTGTGGCTGTATTGAAGGAATAAGATTTTGTGGTGGCAACTATGGTATGGCACAATTTCCAGGTAAAGCCATATTTCTTTGTTCTTGTCTTCTCCTTCGAATGGTTCTTTTAATTTCCAAATCTAAGCCAACAATATTGTCAGGATTTCTCCTAGTGGTCATGTAATACCTAAAAGAGAATTAACCAAAAATAAAGTAGATTAGTAGCAGATAAAGGTCAGGAAATAAAGAATAATTGCAACTACAAAAATAAACATCAAACAAACGTCATCCCCAACAACAGCGTCAAAACTTGATCTTACTATGAACGTCACAGTAATTGTGCAAGCAAACACTTGTCGATAAAAGTATAGCTGATAGGTGTAAAGCTATCAGATATCGATCCCACAGAAATGGCTATCTATGCTTAAATTTGTCGATGCAAAATAGGTCAAAATAAGAAGAACTATCAGGAATAATGTCGGCGCAATTAAATCAAAGACTGCAAATAAAAGAATTAAAATTGTCAGAACAAATATTGTAATACTGTGATATAATATGTTAGAGCAATTGAATAAGAAAATGTAATGAAGGGGTGAAGGTATTTTGTCAATGCAATTTAAGAAAATTAAAAATGTAAAACAATGATAAATGAATGGGGGACTCCCTGACTTGATAAGTTGGCAACCACTAAATGTGACTACAAGGTAAATGATTGATAAATTATCAATGCAATTAAAATTAATGAGCTCTCACTCCTTTCGAACTCTCTGCTTATCAAAGACCTAAACACTCACATTAACCACACCTTTCAGTGCTAGCAATGCTTCGCATTCGAGAACAAGTGGCCAGAATTCCTTCATGCCTCAAGCAATTTCCATTGTCATGCTTGTTAATTTAACTTGTCATTGCACTTTCCAGTGTCAGCAACTGCAATAACACTTTCGTGATGAAGCAATTAAATCCAAAGATAAACAGATAAGAAGAATTGAGTAGAAATCAAAATAGATCTAAAATTAGCAGGTATTTCTATACATAATTAAGTTCATCAGAATTTATCAGCTTTTAAGAGGAATTAAAGAACAAGTCGAAGCATTCTATTCCTAGGCTACTAGAACTCTTCCGTAAATGCTTCTCTTGCGTCACACTTAGAACACTCCTCGTCAAGAGTAGATGCTGCCTTCTCGTCGCATCTGTAACAGTCCGTTTTTCAGTGGTGTCGAAAATAGTGATTTCGGGACCACAAACCCGACGAGAAAATTTTATAATGATTGTTTAAATTAAATAAGTCAATAATAATTTTATATGGAATTTTGAATTAAAGAATTTTAATTATTGAATTAAAGTTTAGTATAAGTGGGTTAGTTCAAAAGTCAAGTAGTTTTAGAAAATGAGGTATCGGGACCTCATTTTTTAAATTAAGTGCCGTAAATATTTTTATTAAATATTTACAAAGTCTTATTATATGTGAATTGAAGTTCGGTTGGGTAATTTTGATGATTAATTGCTTAATTAAGGAAAAAGGAGTAAATTGTAAAAGAGGTAAAAGTTAATTTCTATTGATTAAAAATAAAAGGGACCAAAGTGGTAATTACACCATGGTCAAAAAGTCCAAGCGGTGGTGGATATTATTACCATCCACTAACTTTTGGGTTATTTTTCATTAAATCATAATTAGTTTAGGACTAAATTGAAAATAAGTTTGTTTAAGTAAAATTTAATATAATTGACGGACCAATTATGAAATTGGACCCTCTTTAAATGGCCTAATAATAGAAATGATGTGACTCTTTAGATTTTGGGTAAATTGTGATTAAATCCTAATTAAATGAGGATTTACTAATTAGTTTATTTTTAGTACGATCAGGGATGGTGGTTTCGAGGCCACAACTTCGATGTGTCAGACTGTAAATATTATTTATTTAATATTTACGAGGTCATTTGCATCATATTAAAATTTGGTTACGAAATTTTACTGATTAGGTAGTTAATTAAGCAAAAAGGATTAAATTGAAAAAGGTGCAAAAGTTGAATTCTCTTAATTAAAAGTAATAGATGTCAATGAAAAGTAAGTTAAGGTCCTTAAATGGTAATATAACCATTTTTCATTTGAGTGGACGATCGCGACTAAAATTTGGTTAAAATTAAAGTGTGAATAAAGGGTATATTGGTAAATTAAGTAAATAAATGTTTTAAACCAAAATTAAAAGATGAAATTTAATCATCTTCTTCTCTAAGGAGCCGAAACTCCATTGCCAAGGGGAGAAGCAAGCTTCGGTCACTCGAGTTCTTAAATAAGATCAAGATTGAGTCCCGATTGTGAAAAAGGGAAAATTACAGATTTACCCTTGAAGTTCATTTAACTGCAATTTTATCTGGTAAGTTCGTGACGTTAAATTTAAATTTAAATAGTATATTATTTGTATTCTTTATAATTGTTATAGAACAAGTTATGGTACATGAAATTAAGAAAGATGAAAAAGAAATGAATGAAAGAGATATCAGGCTTTGAGCCGATGATTTAAAACCGACGCGATGGTTGAGGTACCGCATATGTTGCGAGTCCTCGACAGCTCATGCGAGCAGCATCGTGATTCGGGAAATGAGAAAAGAAATATGGATCCTAAATGGATTACAGGCCCTACGATGGCTGAAATTTATGCATAAGTGCATATTCTCGACAGCTCGTGTGAGTAGCATCGTTAGGGAACAGTTATATGCACAGATACCGTATCAATAGTTGAGGTACCGCATATGTTGCGAGTCCTCGACAGCTCGTGTGAGCAGTATCGTGACTCGAGAAAGAGATATGGATCCTAAATGGATTATAGGCCCTATGATGGCTGGGCTATGCTTATTGCATACTCTCGACAGTTCGTGTGAGCAGCATTGTTAGGGAACAGTTTATAGTACAAACAAGCACCGTACCGATAGCTAAGGTACCACATACGTTGTGAGTCCTCGACAGCTCGTGTGAGTAGCATCGAGTACTGGTAATAGAAAAGTTATAGACAGGAAAGTTGGAACACCAAATATGGCTTGAGGAAGCAATAGTTCATCCTAGCTCGGTTGAGATATAATTGCGTTAAGTATATGATTGGTAACTCTTTAAACTCTTCGAACTTACTAAGCTTTAAAGCTTACCAAAGATGTTATTGTTATTTTGTAGATTGTTTGCTGTTTGAAGATCGGATCATCTCGAAGAAATCACACTATCTCGGGAGCTCAATCTGTAGTATTTACATCACTTGATTATATGGCATGTACCAGGATGATGTTACCCTTGAAATGTTTGATTTTGGATTGTTGGTTCTTTGTTGAACTAAACTTGCTTGCTTGCTTGATGTTGTAATTAAGCAAATATGTTTGGTAATGAATTGGCATGTGAATTTAAGAATACTTGTGATGATTGGTTGTATTTTGTGTCATATGATGAAACAAGAATTGTCATGTATAGATTTTGCAGGATGAGGATTTGAATAAGAATTTTGTGTTGAATGATGGTTGATAAACTTGAGGACTTGTGTGAATAATCGAATTCTGTATACTTGTTTCAGTAGAATTCTTGCATGTATCGGTAGAAGTATAGAGTAGGGGAGAGGTTGGTTACTGACTTACATTGTATCGGTAGTTAACATACGAAGTATCGAAAGTTTTATTCATAGTAGTATTGATAGTTTGAATACTTGTATTGGTAAAAGTTGTAGGGTAAAACTTCTTAGTTCTTTGGAGTTTTTAGTATCGGTAGAAGCATGACATGTTTCAGTAGAAGTCATACTTGTATCGGTAGTATTATCTCAAGTACCGGTAGAAGTCTACACTATTCTTGAACTGTTTATTGACTTGACAACTACCGATACTTGTCTAATAAGTACCGGTAGAAGTATCCAAAAATCATGGAAATGACTTTTTTACCGTTGTTGAGTTATGATTATATTTAAATGATTATGTATGACATGATATTAAAAGATGAACAATGATAAATAGATATAAAGACACCAGGACCTAACTGGCGACGAGTTTCAGGTTTTGGGTATTATAGACATGAAAAATGGATGTCATGATTTGTGAAATGAATATTGATTCCTTCTTCGATGTAATGATAAATATGTTTGGTTATAGTTTGATTAGCTAATGGTGAGAACTGTGTGGTTGAGATATAGGGCCATGTCATCCATGATGGAAAATATTTGTACGTGATTCCTATGTTCTTGTGTGATTGAATTTGATTATTTTTTGATTGAAAGGTTGTAAATGAATGTGTAAAAATTAAATGTAGTTAGTATTTTGAGCTATAAATTATAATTGTAAAAGTTATGATTGAATTGTATGTAAAAAAAAAGACTCGAAAAGTTTTATAAACCTTGAGACCTTAGACCGGAGATAGTTTTGGGTTTTTGGGTCTTACAGCATCAATTCACCCTCCAAGAATTTTAAGGTTCCATGGAAGCAAGCTTAAGAAAAATCCGAATGGAATTAATTTGTCATGAGCTTCAAGATCCCCCTTTTCTTCTCTCTCTCTCCTCAGTATTTATCTTCATTGCCCAGTACAACTGTCCTTTTCTCAGATCTAACTTCCTTGCAGCTGTACAAGTTAGTTAATCTAACTGTATACTCATGCAGATCTGGTGTATGCAGAAAGCAGTTGCAAGTTGTCGCGACATTTCTAGATGCAAATTTATACTTTAATTTGTTGTGACAACTTTGGCATCTTCATGCATTGGTATTTCTGAATATGTTCACATAGAAAAATCCTTGATGTAATCTGAAAGTACTTATGTAGTGACATGTTTGGACGCAATTCTGGATTAAACTTGTAGCGCCAACTTTGAACACTTTCCTGCTTTGATCTTCTAAGATAGATCCCTACACTAACATCTTAAGACGCAAAACTTACACTAAATGTAACGACATTAATAGCATAAGTGAGATAAAATAAAAGAAATTTAAACCAAACATCACTGACTTAGAAAATGCAATTACTAAATATAAAATACTAAAAATGCATGCTAAACATAATACAAAGGAAACAAATTATACTCTAAATGGGAAAATTTTAATGGTCTTTTCTAATGCTATCAATAGACTAGCTTATAGGATATTAAATTATAGCACTTCCATTATGTGGGTGAAAAATTATATAAAAAAATATATTTATAAAAAAAATAAGTAAAAATAAATGATGCTTTAGTATTTTTTTTTTTTGGTCAGGCATCCATTTGACATGACTACAATTCATGCTTTAGTTAAAATCGTAGGTTTAAGGTTCTAAAGATTACGATGTACTAGATTCAAGTCTTACCATTGGTATATTTGTTTTAAAAAATGTATTATGGTTTAAACTTCTTTTTATAATTCTTATATAAATATATAAAAGATAAAACACTTTCATAATAATATTTGTTGATAAAATTATCGGTATATGCTATTTTAGAAAAAAAAAATGGGATTAAGCCAATTTGTTGATAAAATTTTAGATAATGAATATGTTTTTTTAATATACTGGTGTGATTATATAGTAGTATCTGTTTATATTTTCTTAACCCTTTGACAACGCACACATACCTTGTACACACAAGTGTTCGAACTTGGTTCTCCTAGGAAGAACAACGTCTTCTTTACCACTGGAACCACTCATTGGGTTCAATTAATGAATATGTTATTTTCAAGTTTTTTACAATGTTGTTTGAACCAGATAGGAGTAGGACCGATCGATCGGATCAATTAGACTAGAAACAAAATGAGGTATTAGTTCGGAGAGTGGTTTTAAACCGATTAAATCGATAGTTGAATCATTTTTTTAATTTTGATTTTGATTTTTTTAATAATTTTTCGGTTGGACCAACAAACTGGTGGCCTAATTGCTTCGACCACCAATCAAATTTTAAGAATATTGGTTATTTTTATTATTTTTAATTGATATTTTTAATTAATAACTCTTTTATTTATATAAACAAAATAATAAATATGTAATTATATAATGAAAAATATTATATATATATATAAATATATATTAATATGTTAAATATATTTTTTAATTAATAACTCATTTATTTATATATTAATAAATATGTAATTATATATATGTTAAATATATTTTTTTTTAAAACATCAATTAAGTTTCTTGATATATTTGCTTTATAAATAATTTTTATATGTCAAATATTTATTTTTTTCACTTACATTGTGGGTATAGTATATTCTAATATTATAAAATTAATTAATTATTTCAAATATCATTATCATTAATAAATATAATTTTTATATGTGAAATATTTATTTTTCAGTCCATATCATGGGCATAAGAAATTTTAGTATTATATATTTTTATACGGTGCGTTTGAAATAATTATTTGAAATGTTTCACATATAAAAATAATAATATTTGAAATTATTATTATTATTATTATTATTATTATTATTATTATTATTTTAGTATAGAATTTATCATACCCACAATATAGGTGAAAATATAATGATGTTTGAAATAATTTACATATAAAATAATAATGATATTAATTAATAAAATAGATATTAATTAAAATCATTAATTAAAAATAAAATAAAATAACTATATAACAACATCCTTATAAATTAAAAATTAAAATAAATACCAAATATGCTCAAAATAGGGATCAAACTTAAACTACAAGGATAAAGACATCAACATTTAACTATTCAATCAAAGAAAATAACATAAAATGCTTTTCAAAAACCTCATCTCACAAGACCACTTTTGCCCATTGCCCCAAAATGGCTTATTTTTCTAAATAACAAAATATTCAGCCTAAATCTCAAATTTTTTTCTAAAATTGGCATATACAAATAATTTAATCTTTATAATTTTTAAATTTTAAATTCAATTGTTAAAATGTAAATTTTAAATTTTTTTGTCAAACCCATTGAGATGACATTTAAAATTAAAACTAAAAAAAAATATAATGTTGTAATGAAAATTTTAACAGTGTTAACAATTAAATTTATATTTTTAAATTAAAAAAATAAAATTAAATCTATTAAAATAAAAGTAAATAGATTAAATTCTAAATATATTTTAACAAAAAAGTTAATAAATCTCTAGTACTTAATTAAGTCCAACTCAATAAATATGGATTTTCATACGCAATTAGAACTCAATCCAATTAAGGTTGAGATGGATTTTCAAAAGTCGGTAATACAACTCGCACTTAAAAAAAGGTCTGGACCCAACTAGTTGAGACTTCAAATATATAGTAACTATTCCTTAAATGCAAACACAATAGTTTTCACTTTCTTCTAAAACCAAATCCTACAGTGCAGGATCGCAAATATTTACAGGCAACACACCATCCTTTCTTTTCATGGTTTTAAGCTGAGTGCAGCTTTCCTTGGATCTTTCTTTATAAATTTAAAACATATACATATATAGTTTATGGCCACTGAAAACCTCAGCTCCCCTTTTATGCTGCTTCTGCAAACCCAACTCTAAGTTTACCAAAATCGAACACTGTGTGGTAGCGACCCATGAACACATCTCCCAAAATCCTGCATCAATCAACCCAAGTGTGTTTTAAGATTAATGATTTCGACTTAGAGATGGTTTACGCCTGTCCAAGAATACAAGGCAAAGATAAAATACCAGAGAGGTCCACGAGGAGGAGGGACATCCAAAGCAGTAAAGCCACTGATGCATTGGGCTTCAGCACCTTCACCCACCTTCAGAATGTACTGGATTACATCACCCCCACAAAATTAATGTCAGCACAACGTCGGACAATCTGACCTGAACCTATACAACTGTTATCAAACTACTAATAGAAAATAAGGATGGGGAGTACCTCTTCTGGTGTAAGCTCAAAAGCTTTGTCACCAATAGTGAAGGAAATGGCTGGCATGGAAGAAAGACTTCCACAGTCGACAGTCGATTCTCCCATTGGGTTTGGCACCCGATCACAAAGCTGCAAAAGTATCAAATGGAATATCAGCATTTGAAAGAGTGCAATTACGAAATTATTGAACATCTGTCTATCACACGTCACCTGATTGGCATAGTCCAATATGCGGTCTTGAGTCTGATTCTCCATCAGTTGGTTCTGCATCCACACAACTGCCATCTCGCAAGCAGGGCACATAGCACTATGAAGAATCCCAGACGATTTGCCGTTGCTCTCATCTACCACATTTTCAATGTCCATGCTATACAAAAACATTCGAGCACCATTACTTTTACGCTTCAATACATTCTATCTTCAAATAAAGTGGAAATAGAAAGACCAAAAATTGGTGAAAAGAAACACAAACATATTAAATGGAGCCTGACCTAACACCATGACTGCCATCAAAAGCGCACAATCCAATTTGGGAGCAGATTTTCATGGGTTCTGCCTGTTGGCAACAATAAGGAAAAAATCAGTCACTAGGTGGAAATAATAGTGGAGGAACAATGTCAAAACTAACGTTTGAATACAAACCACTTGTAACCTTTACGTAAGAGTAAAATGAGCCTTCACCTGAGATACAAGTAAATTGATGATGGTTTGCCCATACTGTTGAACCACTGCCTTGCACTCCTGGCTAGCCACTCCAGAGGCTCCAATTGCTTGGTTTATCATGGTAATCACAGTCTGCATCAAGACAGAGAAACAATCAGGAATCGCAACAATAACCAGGATAACCATTATTAGAATGATCACAAGACCCAACAATGAAGCATTACGACTTACTGTAGGACCTGCCAGCAGGGAAGTTCCAGAATCTGCAATTGCTGCACAACCACCAGCACAGTATCCTGAATAGCATAAAACCAAGTCAGAAACACAAAGATCCATGCCAAAAACTTTTCTTTTTTTTTTTGCTTTAATGAAAGCAATTGAAGATTCCAACTTTAAAATACACTAGGTATCGGAAGGAGCATACCAGTTGGTTTGTCACCAATGAAAACATCACCCATCTCAAACTATCAAAAAGAAAAGAAAAATAAGAAAATTGCGGAAGATAGGAGTGTATATAATAGGAGTGTATATATATAAAGCATTTATGTGGCACATAATAATTTAAGTTTGAAAGGTCAACCTGCCAATAGCCTTTTTGTGTTACAGGAACGTATGTGTGCTTGCCCTTGTAGTGGTTTGGATCAACCCCACCAAACACAATTTCACCACCCATTTCTTCTCCTACATTGCGATTAAGCCAAAATGAAAATACCTGGTCTTTGATAAGACCTTGTTCGACCATGTTGTACCTGTAAGATAAACAAATGGTTCAGGAGATGCTTGTAAGTATCCAGAAACATCTAATATAGAAATAGAAATTAAGATCAAAACCAAAATGCAAACATACCACACTGGGACAGCATCCCCAACTGAAATCTCCTTAAACCCAAGTCCTAATATCCCATCAAATTTGGCCGCCATAAATGTAAGACCTGGCTCCTTAGTAGCCTCTATAAATTCCTGATAATGAGAATAGGTCAATAGTTACCTAATTCAAACTTTCAAACTGCCAGATCAGACGCAATAGAAGATTAGCACCACTTACCTGATCTTTTGCAACCAAGTTGCCAACTTTAACACTGTCATTACTAAAGAAACCAGAAATAGCTCCAGTACCGTATTGAATAGAAGCAGATTTCCCTGCATCAAATATGATAATACAACTTCTAGATTATGTTAGATTTTATCATCCATGAGATAAATAGACACCGCAATGCAACTTACCAAGTTATAAGAAAACTACTGCAGAAAGAATTCATGACTTATAATTTTGTTAATAATAGGCCAGAGAAGTTTGAATGAGGTTACAAGCCAGAGAAAACCATCTTTCTACTAAAGTTCATCCCACCCCAACAACAGGGCATAGCTTGGGGGAGGCAGGGGCCTTCGCCCCACTTAGCTAAATGTGAAAATTGGTTTTTAGCACTTCCAAAAATTAGCACTTTCAATTTAATCCTTTTTAACCTTTAATTAAATGAAAAATTTGCATTTTTAACCCCTCTAAAAAATTTAGAATTTAATCTAAGCTTTTAACACATCTCAGCCCCCGAACAAAATCCCTGGCTTCGCCCCTACCAACCGAGACCAAAAACAGAAATAACCTTACACTGGACATACAATTATGATCAACCTATCACTACCTAATCCAAGAGTATTGCAGACAGCCATAATTATTTTTTAAATATCAAAATTTAACTTATTACTGATCAAAAGAATAAAATCAAGAACTTAAAAATTTGTTCCGATAACATTAATATCAGGAAGAAACAATTATGAGTAAAATAAAAAAGAGTATATGACATACCATTCTTTTTATAAGTACTTGACTCACTTGCCTTGTACTTGGAATGGAAGAAACATGCAACCTACACCACAATGTAACGTGAATCATGTTCCGTAAATCAAGTTAGCTTTCACAATTATCAAGGAGTTTCAGTTCCTATGCGTTCATTGTAAACATAAATGTAGGGGCTCACCGAGATATAGCACTTAGATGATGGTACCCACAGATTTGAGCTTCCTGTGTCAAATATCACAGTGAACTTTTGTGGTGGAGTTCCTATACCAATCTCACCATAGTACTGAGCATCCATGTAGTTTTTCAGTGCAACAATATCAGTTTCCTCAGAATCTCCAAGATCATTACGGAAGCGATACTTTTTAGCAATAGATGCTCTGAGAGCCTCTCTATCCTTTGAGTCAAGCTGAGCAGCAAGCCGGTTGTTTGGATCCAATTTCATTTTTTTCAGCCCAATTCTAACCAGCCCATCACTGGACGCAAGTACTACAGAACACAACAGAGACGAGATGAACAGCGACAGCACAACCCCTTTGATGGTGGTTCCCATATTAACCTACAAACCTTCATTCACCACTGCATTTTTAGAATAACATGTAGGAGAAGAAAGATACATGCTTGTAAGCATGCATGAATGAAGGGCTCCTAATATCAACACCATCCACCATAACTTTGAACTTGACAAGTTATAAATTCCAAAAAAATCTAACAAATTTTTTAAAACACCTCAGCCGTATGTTTGAATTGAACTAAAAAGAATAGGAAAATACGAGAACTTGTTTCATTAACATTGAGTTGAATATCCTTATCTTTCCCTATTACTCAGATTTTGTTTTCCCCAGTTTGGGAAAAAGCCGAAGAAAGTAAAGTACTTTTCTTTATCAGTCTAATTTTTTATATAAATTATTTTATAAATATATAACTTAAAATTATCACTATAATCAATCATTTCCTTTCCATAGTTTAATCAAATAGTTATTATAAAAATTCCTTTACTTTCTTTCCTTTCCTTTTACTAAATTTAAGTATGGAGACAAAAAACACATCATTTTCTTTCCTTAATCTTCATTTCTTTTCCTTTTCTTTCCTTACAATTTCCTAGTTTTTCCTTTATATTATTTACCCAAACATAGAATAAAGTGCTATAGCAAGGAGGACTTCGGCCCCCAAAATGATAAATTGGTATTTAAAATATCATCTTAGCCTAAAAAATAAAGATTCAATTTTGATCCAATATAAAATTTCTGTTCGCCCATCGCCATATTTAGTAAGAAATAGGAGAAAACAGAGGTCAAACGCGATGTAATTCTCCACGCGTCATATCTAAGTCAAATTAAGTCCACATTTCCAGTCAAATCAAAAAAATTCGCCTTAAGAGTAAAAAGAACTCTTATTTACAAGCTAAAACAGCGAGAAATAAAAGGAAAAACAAGTCTTAATTCAATAATGTAAAGGAAGAAGCAGTTCACTGCTAACAAGCTAGAAAACGATTGATTAAAAAAGAAAAAAAATCAAAATTCTCATTGTAGAAACAACAATAAGGCAGGAAAAAAACACAAAACAAATGATTGAAGCTTCAAGTTCCTCACAAAATGAACAACATAATCCGATGAACAACATCATAAAAGTAAAGTAAATCGAAAGCAAAAAACAAAACCTAAAATGTGAAAAGGGTGGATGGAATATAATGGAATAATGCTCACCGAAATATTGTGACTGCTTAAGGCGAGAGCAACGAAGGAAAGGAAAGTTTGGTGAGGAGAGAAACGAGGCAGAAAGAGAGAATATATATATATAGTAGGAGGGAGGGGGGAGAGGGAAAACACATATAGTGGGACGTCAAAACTACCCGCAAACAAGTGGGGCCCTCGATAATCGAAAAACGATAAAATCAGGTATTTTTTAAAGATGGATGGATGGATGATTCCTTTTTTGATTGAATCTGAACCCTTGACAGCTTCATCAAAGGAAGACAGTTGAGCGGTTAGATTAAATATGAGACAAATTGGAGGCTCACGATTTTCTTATTCTCCAAAACCCTTTAAGGAAAAGCATAAGTTGATTACGACATAATTATTAGAAGAGTAAAAATATATTAAAATTCACGTTTTCCCATGTTCATAACAATACTTATGTGAATTCAGTAATTATACATAATATTTTATTTATTCTTACTATCATTCAATAATTTCATTAAATAATTTATGTGATTTTTTCATATGTTTTCTGTATAATTAGACAAATTTTATGCACATTGATAACAAATATTTATGATATTTGTTTAATTATGCAAAACACGTCAAGATGTATATTTAAAAAGTTGTGACATATCAAAAATTAATTTTAGGACTGAAAATATAAATTCCAAATAATGGAGAAAATAAAAAATGATAAAATTATTAAGTCAAGTTAACTTATTGGATAGGTGTTCAACCTCTTCAAGAATAGCTTAAGTTCAAATCTTCATTGTATAAAAATAATAATAAAATTATAGTAGATGAATTAAATCCATCAAAAACATCATTATACTACTTGACTTTTTTTTAAAACTTTAATCTCATTATAGGTTTTTATAACATTTATTCATACAATATTTAGAACTACCCATAACTCTTCTCTAACCCTTAAATAAGAGGATAATCTGCTTCAGCCCACTTGAACTCACGTCTTCTTACACTGGAAACAATGTGTATGCTAATCGAGCTAAAACTCAATCTGACTACAATTTGACCTTATTTAAATTAATCAGATTTGAATTAAAATTTGATTATAAAAAATAGATAACGTTGAAGGAGATTATAGCTGTCTAATTACGCTTTAATTTGATTAATGATAAATAAGATAATAATGTTAATTAAAATTGGCAATTGTTAATTAATAAAATCCACTTATTTTAATAACAATAGTACTGTTGATTGGTGTGACGCAAAAGCCAGCCAAGCACCCAAAGTCTTGTTATAATAAATTCCATAGCTTAGGTTGGTTTCACAAGCATTGTATTTGTTAATGGATTGATACCTTGGTGACTCGCTCACGCCACACTTACCCCATCACGCCCCACGTTTGTTGTATGATTGTGCCTTTGCCTTTTGCTTGCCTTACCCTCCTTTCTTTTTCCCAACTTGTGTATTTCTTGCTCCTCTTTGTATCAATAAGAACCTGGGAATGGATATAAACTTGATATTGGGCTCGATGTCTTTTTTTAAGTAAGGCTTCAATTTCAAAATTTTATAAATGAAGAAAAACAGTATCACGAGAATTTTACTTTGAATTTATAGGTTTGGTTCGATTTGATTTTAAATTTAATTATGATCTAATGTGATTATTAAATACGAAAAAAATTTGACAAAAAATGAATAGCTGAATTTCGTGGGAAGTATAAAACAAATTTTAACAAACTCGTGTATAATCAAAGGAGATTGGTAGCAAATGACGGTACCAAAGAAAACAAAGAAATGCGAGGAAAGCAGGGTGATGAGCTTAAAAGGTATAATGACTCTTTTGGTCCTCGAATTTTATAAAAAAATCATTTTAATTTTTTATTTGGATTATTATGTGGATGTCATATCAGTATTTGATTAATTTTTTAAAATTAAAAAATATTTTGATTATTTAAAAAAAACTATATTTTTTGAATTTTTAAAATTTTAAAAAAATTAATTAAATGTTGATGTCCACATGGAAATTCACATGTATGTCACATGAGTAAAATTAAAAAATATCAACGTTTTCATTCATTTTGAAGTGATTTGACAAAACACAGAGTTTAAGAATTAAAAAATAATAAAAATTAAAACAATATTTTTTTTATAAAGTTAGAGAAATAAATTATTATACCTAATTAAAAGAGAAGAGAAAAGAAGATTGTTGCCATTGCCAACAAGAAAAAGAAAGACTGAATGAATCCAACACTCAATAATAATGGCTGGCAGTGAGTCATGATTGTAAGGTTGTGTGTGAAAATTAGGCATAAAACGTTGATATCAACTTCATACTGAAAAAGCCAAATTCTTAGGGATAAAATTATATAACTTAACTAGTTGTTTACCCATGCTATGAATATTTTTTTTCTATAAACACTATGAATGATATGAGAAATCATTTTTAAACATATTATTTCATAAATAAAAATTGTGAAAATTAATGGTCGATTAAATTTTAATTCGATTGGCATAAGTATTGTTGTTAATGTAAGAGGACGTGCGTACACGTGCGTTGAAGCACATTATCTTCATATTTTCAAGTTGGGGAAGTGCTATTGATAGTTCTAAGCATTGTGTCAAAAAAATAAATATGATCAGAAAAATTGTGAAAACTAATAAATGATATTATTAGATGAAATGTAAAATAAATAGTGTAATTTAAAAATAATTAATATTTGTTCATCATTTAGGATATATAAAAATTTGTTTTTAAATCTTAAAATTTGATAATAATTTTTAACAAGTAAAAAGATAGTTTTGACAATTCAAATGAAATTGGTTATGTATATTTTTAATTTTAAGATAATTTTAATATACTTTCAAATTTTAAATTAATATTTTTATTTTATTGGAAATATATAAAGATTAACTAAGTAGATAATATTTTCAAACGTAAAAATTGAAAATGTTAAAATGTTAGATGTTATATTTCTTTTTTGTATTTTTTTAATTTTAAATGAATAAATAATTTTTTAAAACATATTTGAAATTTTTAACATATATTTTTAAGTAATAAAAGTTCTTTTAATTACCATAAATATTTTATTATTAAAGAAGTGAATTTGCTTTAAAATAAGAAGTTTGATATACTTTAAGATTTTTATGTCTATTAGGAGTAGAATTTTATTTCATTTATATTTTTTTATGTCTATAAATATAGATTTTGGACAAACATTATAAATATCTCTATAGATAATGTAGCACCTATCGCTTGACCCGATCATCGGATCTAAATTGCAGAATGCTACATTCGTTATCGAAGTAGCTACAAAAGTTTTTTTTTTTGCAACATTCATCCAATTATATATGCAAATAAGTATCATTCACATTCAAAATATGTTATATAATCATTTGAGGGTCTTACACAAGCTTGCGACAGCTCTTTTGTTAATCCGAGAATGAATGAGGATCAAATTGTGAAATTTCTAAAGTTTCGAATCAACGTTACGACATCATGACCTCCATGCCGCGGCATCGTTAAATAGTAAGTCAAGTCACGACTTCAAACATCTCGATGTCACTTACTATTGGCCTACATTGCAACGTTTGAGTCTTGAGGTCGCGACATTGCCCCTGTTTTGGCAACTTAACACTTTGGTATCTTTGAAGGGGGAGTAAATACACGTAGTACTCTTTTCCCCTTAACTAAAGGTTTGTCCCGTTGGATTTTATTAGTAAGATTTTTAATGAGGCAACATGTTATGTGTATTATAGATATGTGTACTATTTTCCCTTTGCTAATTTTTTTTCTCAAATTTTTTTTATCTTAGTAAGGTTTTAACAATGTACATTATCAATCGATAGACATATGAGGAGGAGTATTATAAATATTTTATTATTATAAAAGTGGATGGCCATTAGAATAATAAGTTTGATGTACTTTAAGACTCGAATATCTATTAGGAATAAAATTTTATTTCATTTATATTTTTTATGTCTATAAATATAAACTTTAGAGATGTATTGTAAATATCCCTATTGATCAATAAAATATGTACTTTTCTTTGTTCTCGTATTTGTCTTGTTGTATATTCTCTTTTATTTTTTTATTTTATAACATTAATAAAATGTTTTTTTTTAATTTAAATCATTATTGGAAAAACATTCATTTTATAACAAAATTCACACTATAAAAAAAAGCTACACAACGCACTATATTTAGAATGATTAGGTATATAATTTCACATTGATTTATGTGTTGAAAAGGCTAATTTTTTGCATATAAAAATAGAAGTGAATGGGTAGCAGCTCAATTTGAAGATCCGGCTTCAGGCGTTTTGCATCGCTTGGGCTTTTAAGGGCCCTTTCATTTGTTTTACGCAGTCTACCCACATGCTGCCTTCGTCCCTTTCAGGAGCCGTAGGCTTTCCAGGTTTATAAAAAAAAAAAATTATATAATTAATTCCAATCTTAAGCATTCTGAGTCTTAGTTCGATTGACATGAAAATTATTTCCAATAAAGGATAACATGGGTTCGAGTACGTTGATTCTCCTATTTATGGGTTAGAGAGGGACTATGGATAGTTCTAAGCATTGTCTTAAAAAGATAAAATATGATCAGAACCTATAATGAAATTGTTAAAAAATGAAAGGGGCCTGAACATAAAATTAACCCACGTCTAAAAATACTTAGATAAATAAAATTTTATTATATTGATCATATATTAGATGTAAGTGTCATTGGGTTACTTTGTATGGAAAAGTACACTCATATGTGTACAATCCACTTATACTAATTTTGAGCTAAAAAAGCAAAAAGCATTGAACACAATGTCTTTTGAGAGGGAAACGGCGGGGAAGGTGTAAAATGGCAGACAAATCCCATAAAATCAGTATATGGGTTTATGATAAGAAAGTTAAAAGAAGTTGAGTTGCCAATTTTGTGAATCAAAGTCTATACTGTCGTTATTGTAGTTTGACCCTCCACCGCTACCCGCTACCCGCTACCTACATCTTTCAACTTTACGTCTAATTCAAAGACCACCATTTATTTGAAAACTACTTTGGTGAATCTCTTATAGTAATAAGATACGAATATTCGTTTTAAATTTGAAAGCATTTGAGTAAAAATATTTGGTTTGAAAAATACGTTTAAAGAAAAAAATTATACCCATTTAAAATATAAGTTGAGCTCGGATTTGAATATTTAAACTCTGAACTCGACTCATTTTTAAGTTTATAAAATTTTATATTAGGTTATTTTTATATATTATATAATTTGTAACACATTAAAAAATAAACTTATACTAAATATATAATACTATTCTAATTTAAACATTAAAAAATATTAAGATGATTATATAAAAAAATAATAAATAAATAAAAATATAAAATAATTAATTATTATATAATATAAATATTTTTAAAAAAAATTTAAAAGTAATACGGGTGGATCTAAAATGGATTTGGATTAATCTTTTGCAAATATGGACAAGTTTAGATAAAATTTTAGGCTTATATTTCAGGTTCAACTGAATTTGAATAAATATAAAGTATTTTAATATTATACTTTGACTCGACCCGACTCAACCTATAAACACCTCTATGCGTAACCATTGTGTAATTAAAATAAATATTTATGAATGAGTTGGATTGCAATTCATCTATCACTATGGTTTATATATATAATAAACACAAATTTGGAAATAAATTTGAACTGATTAAGATATTTTTTGTTATTTATTATAGTATTAATTTTGATATTATAATTTTTTTATTATAACATTTATCAGATTTATAAATAAAAATTTAATTTTATTGAAATATTTGGTCAAGTAAATTTACTTCATAAGAAAATTTATCCAATCATAATAGTATTTTTAAATATGTTAAAAGAATTTTGTTAAATTAATTCATAATAATAATATAATAAATAAAAATGTTAAAATTTATATTATTTTTTCATTAACTAGAAATATAAAAAGAAAAATTATATTACTTAAGAAATGTTCATATGAGCACATATTTTTTTGTTAAAATTAGAGATTAAGAGAAAATCCTCGTGTACTTATACATTGAAAATCTTATTTTTATTGAGAATGATAATATCATGTTAGATGATTTCAAAATATTTGCGATTTATGAATTTGAAATGTCTAATTTTGAGAAGATGCATTATTTTCTTAACCTAGAAGTGATGCAATCTAATGATAGTATTTTTGTTTCCCAAGAAAAGTAGGTAGGAGAGATTTTGAACAGACTCAAGATGAACAATTGCAACTCTACCAATACTCCAATTGAGTTTGGTTTGAAGCTAAATAAAGGATGAGAGGGGAAGAAGGTGGATAGCAAACTTTACAAGCAAATTGTAGGCAATTTAATGTATCTTATTGCTAGAAGATCAGACATTCTATGTTATGTGAATCTTATTAGCAGGTATATGAAGAGTCTAACTAAAAGACAAATGTTAATTTCCATGAGAATTCTTAATTACCTACAAAGAATCAAGGATTTTGGGATTTACTTAAAAAAGGGAGAAATGTCAAATTTGATTATTGGCTTTGTCGAAATCACCTCGGAAACGGGGCTTCAAAAAAAATATTTAAAATTTCGGAACTTTGGAACAAAAAGGGAGTCGCCACCAGTCTTTTATTTGGGTGTGATTGGATCACCACAAAACGTTTAAAAACGTTTTAAAAAGTTAGTCTTCGAACTTCAGAGAAACAGGTTTGGGAGTCGGTTACGCATGAGAAAGGATTAGCACCCTCATACGCCCAAAATTGGTACCACATGATTACTTTCGGGTTTTGTTTTATGAAAACAGTGAAGCTTGAGTAAGGTTTAAAATACGATGTTTATTTTAGATGGCTTTGTGTAATTTCAAAGTAAATCTTTTTAAGAAAATTCGTCCCCGTGTTTCGATCCTTTACGAGAACTAGATGTCGTGTCCAACACGTTAGGGCACTATATTCTCGGAGTTTCAAAATTTGAAGGACGCTTCGAGAAATTTTTGAAAAGAGTATTCTATCGCATGAATTATACGAAAATCACACTCAGCACGTTAGAACACGATTTCTCGAGGTTTTCACACGAAAAGACATTGCCTCGTTTTGTTTCAAAATCACTCGTGATATATAGATATATATTTTGAGAACTTGAAAATTTCGTATTGAATTTAAAATGCAACCCTCGGACACATGGTTTAAAAGATTCAATTATGGAATACCCGTTTACTTCGATTTTCGCGGAGAATTAAAATCGTGACTAACACGTTAGGACACGATGTTCCCAGAATCTCGGAGTTAACAGGTATAAAAATCCCAAAAGAGGATATTCGACGCGTGTGAGTTATATGAAAAATCACACCCGACACGTTAGGGCATGATTTCCCGAAGCTTTCACACGAGAGGAACATTGCCTCATCTTTAAAATTTCTTTGAAAATGAACATGTAAGTTTAATATATCAAATAGCAATTAATAAGAGAAGCTAAATACGAAGCAAGATAATAAGCAAATAAATAGTATGCAAAAATATAAAATGCAGGTGCATAATGATTAAAATAAATGCAAATATTGATGAGGAGGAAAAACGCCGCAATCGAGATTGAAAACGGGACCTTTGGACGCCCGGGGGGCCAAATGGTAATTTTTGACTCTCAATGGTAAAAATGTAATTTCAGAAAAATTCGGGGTTAAAAATGGTAATTTTTTATGAAATTGGGGTTAAAATGAGATTTTGGAAAGCTCAGGGGAAAAATGGTAACTTTTGGTGAAATCGGGGTTAAAATGGGATTTTGGAAAGTTTGGGGGTAAAATGGTAATTTTTAAAAGTTTTAGGGTCAAAAATGGAATTTTGAAAAGTTCAAGGGTAAAATGGTAATTTTGGGTGAAATCGGGATTAAAAATGAAATTTTGGAAAGTTTGGGGGTAAAATGGTAATTTTTGGAAGTTTTAGGGTTAAAATATAATTTTTTAAAGTTTTGGGATCAAAAATATAATTTTTGAATAGTTTAGGGACCTATAAGCAATAAAACCAAAGAATGGGTGACATGTGGCAGCCCCACAGGCATCCAGAAGTCAAAGGACTAATTTGTAAATCTTGAAAAATTTCTAGGCCAATTGTGTAATTAAACAGAAATTGATTTAAGGACCAAATTAAAACCAATTAAAAATAAAAGGATCAAATGCATAAATAAGCCATAACAGTGACACGTGGTAGCCTCTGGTACATTCAAAATGTCAAAGGACTAAATTGAAAAGTGAATAAAATTACTGGGCCAAATTAAAAATAATTAAAAGTATGAAAAGGACTAAATTAAAATAATTAAAAAATGCGAAAAGACCAAACGCGTAAATAACCCATTAATCTAAAACACGCGGATCCTAGAGGCGGGTCGGGTCGGTCCATGGGTCTCCTATAAATATTATTTTTAGGGTTTTTTTTATTTCCTTCATTTTTTCAAAAAAATTTAAAAAATCTCTCTCTCTCTCTCTCTCTCTCTCTCTCTCTCTCTCTCTCTCTCTCTCTCTCTCTCTCACCCTCTCCTTTCTTTCTCCTTCATCCACGTCGACCGCCTTCCGTCCGTCGGACACCGTTGGGCAACGCGTTACACGCGCCGACCACGCTCGCCATGTGCGGCCATCCCATGTCGTCGCCGTTCAGTCTCCGTTGCTCACACGCCCGTTCGCCTCTCACGCGCCGGGGCAGGTAAGAGCAGTTCATCTTTTGTTCTTCTTTCTTATTGTTTCTTTTAAATTTTTTTATCCACAAATCAAATCTGGCTTCAGACCAGATCCGAAAATTTTCAAAATCCTTTTTCCCTTATTATTATTATTATTATTATTATTATTTTAAACACAACAAAAACCAGATCTGGCTTTAAACCTAGATCTGAGACTTTTAATCTTTTCCCTTTCTTATTGTTTTAAAAAAAGTTTGATTTTCCTTTTAAAAACCTTTTATTTATTCTCAAATCTGTTCTGTGTTTCATGTTTGTTTGTGCAGGTGTTCGAACAACGGGGGGTCTTGCGAACAAAGGCAGCACGGTGGTGCGTTGCCCGCGACTCCGACGACGGCAACCCCGATCCAACAGATATGCCCTTTGACCATTCAAAATCCTTTTTGTTTATTATTATTTATTTAATGTTTATTATTATTACTGAAATTATTAAATATGTTTAATATATTTAATGCTGTTTTGAAAAAAACTAAATGAAGTTAATTTAATAAATACATACATATTAAAACGTTTGAAATAATTAATTAAAAAATCATAAATAATAATAATAGGTATTAAATAGTTATTAATGCATGCACCAAATGTAAATGTACTTTACTTGATTGTTAAAACAATAAATTTACCTTAAATATACATGAACATAAAATTTATACCTGGTAAACTACCTGTCTGGTTATTAATGGTTCCTTATTTGTAATCTGATTTGCGAAAATTCCTTACTTCTCTGTTGATTGCTTCCTATTTAGAAAGATTGTAACTATGTATTGATTTCAAAGTGGGTTTGTATGTATTGATTTCCAGAAAGGGTTTTTTCCCTGTACAAAATTTAATTTGGCTTTTGTAGCCAACAATTTGTTTCTTTCAATTTAATGCTAGTCCTAATCTTCCCTTTCTTTTTGCAGGTGCAAGCAGTGGCGGTTGGGAGCAGCTTGAAGAAGGTGACTGTGGCAGAAGCAACTTGGAGTTGTTGGTGCTGATGTGGCGGATCTCAATTGGCTGATGTGGTGGTGGAGCAGTGCAAGTGGGAGTTTCTGACTTTGGAACAGCTTTGGGTCAAATGGGTTTAGTAGAATTTAGGCCTATTTGGGCTAACAATTTGTATTTGGATTTGGGCTAGCCAAGGTCAAATAATCTTATACTATATGGAAGAAGCAAGCATATTGATGTAAAATATTACTTTCTGCGAGACCTTAAAGTAATGAAAGATAATTGAGCTAGAGTCTAACAAAAGTGAATATCAAGTTGTTAATGTATTTACCGTGTCCCTCAAATTGACATTATTTGTTAGGTTCAGAAAAATACTTAGAAAATCAAGTTTGAATCAAGTTTTTTATACTTTTAGTTTAAGGGATGAATTGTTGAGATTTATCGGGTGAATAACAAAGTATCCCTAACCTTTTAAGGTTTACCAAAGTATTATGTTGAACATTGAATACCAATATAATTGTATTTTGCACATAAAATCGCAAATTAATATGATATTTTTATCATATTGATTGAAAATATCGTTTTATCAAAATATTTTTAGGATTACTATCCGGTAAACTAGTGATGGATTTTTTTTTTAATTTTGAAAGCGAAATTAAAAAGACGCGATATGTGTTATTTATTTTATTTACTTATTTAAAATATTTGCTAATGACATGTGATAATTTGTTTACTTATGAAATAATTAAAAAAATCACATCCAATATATCAATTAATTATCTATACAAATTTTTTACATAAAATAAAATATTAAATATTTTAATTTACTCAAAACTTTAATAAAAAAAAACATATTAAGATTTCCTTTAGTCTGTTTTAAGAAATGAGGACAATATTCATAACAACCACATGCATCATTAATTAATCAAAGTTAGGTGTGGTGTGTTTACAACCCTTTTTCTTTTGGGATACTTAAATTATACCTTCCATTACTTTGACTCTATCATTCTTTATTGTATGACATCCTTTAGGGAATAAATCTTGAATATTTCCAATAACTATGGTCACACTGGAATTATTTGAATAAGAAGAGATAAAATAATAATATTTTAATAGAATTCGCACAGTTTTATTGGGATTATGTGATGGGCAATATATCCGTTTTGAAACATTAGGGATGACGGATATGTTGTCTATAGTCTTTTTATCAATTCATATATTTTATCCAATTTAATAATTTATTTTATATTCTCAAAATATTATTTATTTACTTAAAATAAATTCAATTAGTTCACTCAATTAAATTGTTTTCTCAACCTAACTCTATTCTCACTAAAGTCATGAAGACTTTTTCATACTAAAATTTATGAGTAAACAAATTTATATTGTCTTGTTATGTAAAACTACAATGGCTTATTAATTTAATTTTTGCATTGAAATTCAACTATTTATTACAATAAATTAAATAATAATTTGAAGAAATTAAATTAATCACTGAGTCATCTCTTGTTCTCATGTGAGAAAATGTATTCACTGTGGATAGTAATACATGCAATCTATTTTTTTATTTGTTGTTTTCATTAATTCAGCATACTCTACAGGAAAACAGGTTTTTAGCGGCACTTTTAACGACGTTTGGACAGAAAACGGCACAAAAAGTAAATCAATAGCGGTGTTTTTTCATAAACGCCGCAAAAGGTAGGGCAATACTGGCGTTTTTCCAAAAACGCCGCAAAAGGTAAAGCAATAGTGGCATTTGTAGGAAAAACGCCGTTAAATGTCAGAGCATTAACGGTGTTTATGAGGAAACGCCGCTAAAGGTTAGAGCATTAGTGGCTTTATGAGGAAACGCCGCTAAAGGTCAGAGCATTGGCGGCGTTTATAAGGAAACGCCACTAAAATTTAGAGCATTAGCGACATTTATTAGAAAACGCCACTAATGCCGCTTATTAGAAAACACAACTAAAGATAAAAGCATTAGCGGCATTTATAGGAAAAACGCCGCTAATTTATTTACATTTTATATATCTTAAATTAAATTAGGGATAAATACCAAAATTATACATGAACTATGGTTTAATGTGCAATATACATAAACTTTGATTCTATACATTTTTATACATGAAAGTTTGATTTGATTTCTGTAAATTATTAACACAATTATTGTTATAACATCATTTTATGTTTATATATTGCATACATAAATAATTATATTTATCCAATATAAAAATAAATTGATATATTTATTCCTTTAAATGTGTATGATAATTAAATCAAAATTAAAGTTTCATGTATACATGTGAACCACAATTAGAAATTCATGTGTATAATTGCACCAAATTAAAGTTCATGTATATAATTGCACATTAAATCAATGTTCATGCATAATATTGAGATTTATCCCATTAAATTAACTAATAATATTAACAATTAACTTTCATAAAATCAAATTTTTTTATGTATAATGGTGTGATTACATATGGTAATATTTGTTCATACTTTCTTATCCCTTTAACAACACACACACCTTGCACACACAGATACTCGAACCCGAGACCCTTAGGATGAACAATATCCTCTTTATAATAGAGGAATGACAAATTAGATTTTTTTAAATCTTTTTACATATGGTAATAAGTGTTTAGGGTTGCTAATGGATGTCATCGTTATGAAGGGTATTTATAAGGGAAGCTCTCTTGTTTGGTAGTGATAATGCGGCAAGTTGTTACCAATAGATTCTCATCATAGAGTGCGTATGTAATTGATGAGACTCATTCTATATTTCTTTTAAATGGTTGGTAGTGATGTATAACTACTAATGTATTTTTAAATAAGTTATTGTCTACTAAATTTTAAATTATAGTATTTATCTATTAAATGAATCCGTATTTTAAAATTTACCATAATTTAATTAAAACATATATAAGATTTACTAATTTACAAAATTGAAGTAATTAAAATTGTTAAATACTATTGGAAAATATTAATCTATTTTAATATTATTGTTAAACTAATATATAAGTTTAATTTTAAATTCATGATATGATATTAGACTAAATTTAAATAAAAAATATTTTGAAATTATTTTTAAAATATAAATATTATAATCTATTTTAATTGTGTATTTAATTTGTAAAAAATAGTAATAAATTTAAATTGACTTTTTTTAAAAGATTTTAAAATTACAAAGATTTATTATGTAAAATTGTAAGTTGAATTATTGTATATAAACAAATTGAAAATATACCCATTAAAAATAAAAAAAAAAGGAGGAGGGGTTTATGTTGCAATTCTCCACTCCCAAAAATACTTACTTTTTTCTTTGCCACATGTCAAAATTTTAAAATATTTTTTGGTGAATCAAGTTTTAAAATTTAAACATGCTAAAAACCTAAAAATTTTGTAATATACTCAATTATTTCTTTATGAGTATAATGTATCTTACTATTATATTCAATACATGTTGGTTATATACAATTTAAGAGATAGAAGTCGAAAACATAGTCTTTTTGACCCCATAGACTTCTAAGAAAATGCAAGAAAAATTTCGTAAACCTTAGCCAATTAGTTTATTTTCAAAGCATCCATAAAAAATGTGCTCGAAGGGGAGCAAGAAATTTGAATTAGCGCGATTTGGAGGTTAAAATGCAATTATATCATTATATTAATTTGTGATTTCCTAAAATGTAAAGGGACTAAAAAATTAGAGGTTAAGCAATAACGGCGTTTATGAGAAAAACGCCGCAAAAGGTAAAGCATTACAGAAAACGACGCAAAAGGTAAGGGCATTAGCGGCGTTTATTGAAAAATGTCGCTAAAAGTTAAGCAATAGTAACGTTTTCCCTTAAACGTCGCGAATTTATGTACATTTTATTTTCTTTTAAATTAAATTAGCTAATAATATTGTACTGTGTACTCAATTAAAAATTTTAATATATATATATATATATATATATATATATATATATATATATAATCTAAAAAAATCAAAATAATTATATAAAAAATTAATATTGTGTTATGTCACTTAATTCAAGTTTAAGAATTAAATTTTAAAAAATTCTAAAATTTTAAAATTGACATTGTTGAAGCTCAATTTTGACCGGGTCTAGTATTTAAATCCAATTTTAACTTTTATTTTTTTTTAAAATTTTAATTCATGATTATTTTAATTTAGTTTAAGTTTAAACTTTTCTTTTAAGTTTAAATTTTAATTAAGTTTAAATTTAATTTGAATTTAAATTTAAAATTAATTAAAAAGTCCAATTACATTTTGACTCAATTGGGCCCAATTCTAATGTCCAAAACAAAGGCCCAATTGGCCCAACTCATTTACACTCCATAAACCAAATTACAGCCCAACTGACACAGTCAAACCCTAAAGTCAAAATTTGATCTCCCCTGCGTGCTTCTGCTGATTTGCTGCCACCACCGACTCCAACCTGCCTTGCCACTGTCGCTGCCAAGGGAAGCCTGCTACAAGTCTTCACCAAACCTGCAAAGAAGAGACTAGCATTAATTTGTAAAAAAACAAAATAGCATGATGTTGTTAATGGCTATAAAAGCCAAGTCAAAACAATATGTAAAAGGGGGAGAAACCCTGATTCTGAAAATCAATAGACAACCCTTTTCTGAAAAATCAATACGAACAGATTTTTTTCATATTTCTTGAAAAAGATAGGAAACAACGAGCATTTGAAAATTAATCAACCAAGAGGAGAGCAGATCCAAACAACCAAAACAAATAGCATTCTCAAGGTATATTTATTTGCATAGATACTAATATTTGTTAATTCTATTATATACATATATACATATTTCCATTATTAGTTTATTTATTTATTATTTCAATATCAGTTAAATGTCCATTAAATGACATTATAAATATATATTAATGTAGATATTGTTTACTATTTCAAAATCCTTATTTTAAGTATGTACATTAATTATTATTCATTGTATAGGAATATATTTATTAATTGCATTTATTAGTTTCCTTAAAATTGAATAGGTTTTAATAATAATAATAAATGGTGTTAATAATGGTGATAATATTAAAAACGTTTTGCATTAAATAATAATGATAATAATAATTATTATTATATTGGTAATAGTGTTTTAATTAATAATTAATAATAATAAGTTTAAAAAAAAAAGAAGACAAAGGGTCAGAGGTACTTCCCTTGCGCCATCGTCGGAGGTTTGTCGGGGCCGTCGTCGGAGGATCGCCAAATTCATCTCCAAGCCCTATTTACGCCCTTCGCACATGGATCCACAAGAAAACAAATAAAATATTTTAAAAACTCTTTTAAATATGAACCAACAGAATCGAAAGCCTTAAAAATGGAAAATCAAACCTTTTTTTTTTTTAAATAATAGAGATAAACAAAGAAGAAAAAGAAAAAAGGAGAAAAGAAAGAGACGATTGACCTACCTCGACGGCGCGTGGAGACCTACGGCGACGGAGGCACAGTCGGACAAGCATGCGTGGCTGGGGGCGTCGATGACGCGCGCTCACGTGTTGAACGGACGGCTACTGGAGTTGGCCAAAGCCATGGCCGACCAAAGGAGAAGAAAAGGGGGGGGGGGAGAGAGAAGAGAGAAAATGAAAAAAGAGGCTTGAATTTTAAAAAATGAAAAAATGAATTAAAAAACCCTAAAAAAATGATATTTATAGTACCCGCGGACCCGACCTGATCCGACCCGAACCCACCTCTAGGATTCACGCGTTTTCGATAATTGGGATATTTACGTGTTTGGCCCTTCCGCATTTTTATTGTTTTAATTTAGTCCTTTTCATACTTTTAACTATTTTTAATTTGGCCCAGTAATGTTGTTTACTTTTCAATTTAATCCTTTGACATTTTGACTGCACCAAAAGCTGCCACGTGGCACTATTTTGGCTTATTTGTGCAATTAGTCCATTTTATTTTTAATGTGTTTTAATTTGGTCCTTAAATCAATTTCTGTTTAATTACAAAATTGACCCAAGAATGTTTCAAGATTTACAGATCGATCCTTTGACTTCTGGATGCCCGTAGGGCTACCACGTGTCACCTTCTTTTTGGTTTTATTGTTTATAGGTCCCTAGACTGTCTAAAAATTACCATTTTACCCCCAAACTATCCAAAATCCCATTTTTAACCCCGATTTCACCAAAAAATTACCATTTTACCCCTGAACTTTCCAAAATCCCATTTTTAACCCCGATTTTACCAAAATTATCATTTTGCCCTCGAACTTCTAAAAACCCCATTTTAACCCCGATTTCACCAAAAATTACTATTTTACCCCTAAACTTCTAAAACCTCATTTTTAACCCAATTCCAACTAAAATTACCATTTTGCCCCCGAGTATCCAAAAAAGTCTTATTTTCAATCCCGATCATGTCATTTTTTTCGTTGATATTTGCATTTAATTTAAATTATCACGCATTCGTATTTTTGCTTACCATTTGATCATTTTGTTTCATGTCACAATATCCATCATTAATTGCTTACTCATATTAAATTCGCATATTCATTTTCAAAATCGTTTTCATAAAAACTTTAAAATCGAGGTAATATTCCTTTATTTCGAGTTTCGAAATTTTGCGTCTTAACTTACTAGGTGCGATTTTTATTCAAACCGAAATAATTGAATACCCTTAATCAAGGTGATATTTCTTATCTTTGATTCTGAAAATTTGCGCCTTAACTCACTAGGTGCAACTATTCTTTAAATCAAGATAATTGAATATCCCTTTCCCAAAATTAAAAATTTTACAAAGGAAAGCTCGTTGTTTCTGGATCCCAAAATATTATGTCCTAACTCACTGGACGTAATTTTTCTTCCTCGATCACTTTGAAATAGTGAGATTTCCAAACAAAAAAGGTTGATTCCTTTAAAACATAACTCATGCATTCGAGGATCGTATTTTAACCTTTATTCGAGTTTTTAAGGTTTACAAATTACAAAAATAATCAAAACGGTACCAATTTTGGGCGTATGAGGGTGCTAATCCTTTCTCATAAGTAACCGACTCCCGAACCTGTTTTCTCGGATTTCGAAGACCAACATTTTTAAAACGTATTTTAAACGTTTTGCGGTGATCCAATCACACCCAAATAAAAGATTGGTGGCGACTCCCCTATTTTTAATTTCAAAATAATTTTTCGAAACATCGTCGCCCGAGGTGGTTTCGACAGGCATAAACTAAAAAAAATAAATTATTTTGCTTTTATGTTTTTTCCCTCCAAATCCTTTTTTCCCCCAAATCTCCAAATCAAAAACCCATTTCTATTCTTGCTCATTCTTTGCTCGCAGTCACAAGCGAACAGAGAGATCAAAAGCCAGCAGCAAGCTTTTAATGGCTAAAATAAAATTGTTTCAGAGGGATTAAATCAAATTAAAGGTTTGAATATTCGCAACAAACTTTTAATGGAATGCAAGAAAAAAATTGAAACTAAGTCAGACATTGCTACTCCTCTAATAAACCACTAAATATCATTTCAAGATGTTACAGTGGGGGAACATGATCATAAATATTATGTAAAATCCATTTGTATTAAGCCTTTGGAGATTCCATCATCCTCTCTTAGTAGCATGTAACTTTTGTTATTCAATGGCTAATGAAGTTTAGTTTTCTTTATATTTTATCCAAAAAAAAATTTCCTTACAACAAAGAACTTTGAAATCAAAGACGAGATTGTTAGGAGGGATAAGCACAAATCCAATTGAAAATGGATTTGAATTTACAAGAAAAAATATTAAAAATTCGGGTTTTATATGAATCAAAATGAGCTGGTAAAATTTGTTAATATTAGTGGAGTTTGTAGAAAAAGCGCCGCTAAAGACCATGTTCTTTAGCGACGTTTGTGGTAAAAGCGTCATTAAAAACCATGTTAATTACAACATTATTTAGTCATGTAGTTAATCCACTAAAACTATCATGGTTGAACTCTCTTTTATGATATATCTTTACCAAAGCAAATTTATATGCTTGTCCAATAATCTTGTCATTTGTGTGCTACTCTCATAAGATCTTATTTTATCACTTTAGGTTAAATTCGTTCACCCAGTATAATCTTATTTTATCTTATAGCAACCATTGTATCTTCCTTCATTAAAAAGTTTATTCCCATAGTAATAAAACATTTCATCTTAGACAAATGACTTGTGGTCACATTTTATTTTCATCAATTATGCAATGCTAATAAGAGTATATCATTTACCCTTTTATTGGGCTATGAATTTCATTGTTATAAGGTTATACCATACATAAGTCTATACCCAACATACCGACTTTCAACTTTATTACAAATTGAACTCAGACTTTTAATATATTAAACTATACAAGTTACATACACAATTAATTACTTACTCAAGATTAAGGTAAGTCCCACTATAAACATTAGTACATCACAAGTGAATGAATCCATAACAAATCTAGAATAAATTCAACTTGGGTCTTGTCTGATGTATTGTAAATCCAGACAATTACACCTATGTTTCCTTTTGGGAGTCATTCACTTTGATTCATGAGACTAGATATCTACTCAATTGGACTTGGTAGACAACATTATAGTCCATTGAACCGATGTACTCAATTTTGATTCTTCATCATTTAAATTACTCTCTAATATAAGTTATCTTCTCGCATTATTTTCCGACCACATGATGCAACTTAATATTAGTTAAACGTTATGTAATTAGTAAACCAATATTTACTTATACATTTTGCTTTTCATGATAAAATCATTGAGGAAAAATACGAAAGACAATAATATAAACGACAAAATTTTATTAAACCATGTACAAAAAATTACATGCATACATGACGAAATAAATACATTAAGGGTAGTGGATCCCAACAATGTGTTCATTATGATTTTAAAGGTTTAAATAATTTTTTTTATAATTTCTCATTTTTTATAATTTATTAGTGTTTTTTTTAATTTTTTTATTTTTATAAGTTTTATGATTTTTTTATTATCGACAAGAGCTCTATTTAGTGTAAATTAAGGTGAGAGGCTTAAATTTTTTTTATTTTCTTAAGGGCTTTTTTTATTATTATACTGAAGTGATTACATGGTAGTATCGGTTCATACTTTCTTAATCCTTTAACAACGCAAATACATCATGCACACACAGGTGCTCGAACTTAGGTCTCCTAGGATGAACAACATCCTCTTTACCACTAGAGCCACTCGTTGGGTTCTTCTTAAGGGCTTTTTATACTTATAACTCAAAATTTAAAAAAAATACTCTCATAGTAATATAACTTTCTTTGTATATAAAAAGATTTTTTAAGTAATTTTCCAATGAAATTAGTGCTTAATTGGTTTGTGACACCAAATTCAGTTAATGATTTAATATAAGTATAGATACATATTTATACAATTATATTTAAATTATTTAATATTTATATTTTTTTTTCATGTAAAAATAATAAAATCATCCAAATTCAATGGATTCAGATTTAATCCAACTGCATAAAAGACTAATTTTTTAAAATTGATTGTGTTTTCATTTAAAATTTTGGGGTAGGATTAGGTTTTTAACAAAACCACCTCTCTTTTAATTTTATATATTTTAATTTATTTATTTTATTTTTATAAGATTTTATAATACTTGTTAATACATTGTTTAAACTACCACCTCACCCATAACTGTATGCTTAAATGTATTCGAACTTACATCTTCTTAGTTATTATAACAGTAACAGTGCCCATGAACTAAAAAAATACTAAACCCTTTATCCATTTAAGATTTTATAATATTTTAATTATTTTTTACATATTTTAGTTAAATATTTTAAAATTTTATAAGATTTTATAATATCCATTTTGTTTAATCTTTTAAAAATCAATTAATATTTTAGGATGGATTGAGGTCTTAAATTTTAAAAAAATAATTAACCTCAAGCCAGAGTCAAGGGAAAGATGTAAAAGTTAGATCATTGTTAGGACAAGCAAAATCTATTCCATCCTATCTTATTGTCATCCTTATTTATATATAAATAATTCGTGTATTCATATCATATTCATATAATTTATATATTGATAATGTGTAATTTTTTAATTCCATAAATGTAGTCAAATTTATCCCATGTCCCATATATATATATATATATAACTTTTTATTATATCCTACAACTTATCATTATCCTAATTTTATTTGTAAAATTTTTAAATCCAATATGAGTTAGAGGTGGATCTAAGGGGATTGGCAGGAGCTTAAGCCCCTTGAAATGAATTTTTTTCATTTAAATTATTTATAATTTATAAATTTCTTAAATTAGTAATGTTAAAAATACATATTGATATCCCAAAATAATAAAAAAATTGTAAAAATATAAATTATTAAAATAGTAAAATTATATCATCATAAATATATAATTTAATCTCTACCTAAAATAAATTTGTAACTTTGTTGCTGAGATGAGTGTAGGATGAATATTTGTTTTTCAACAAAGTGGATGGATTTAAGGATGATGTACGGATAACATTAAGACCTTATTATACCCACGTGTTAAAGGTGTGTGGAAATCCAGACATACAGCGAGCAAAACCAAGTTTGTTTTTGAAGAAACCTAAAATGGCGTCTCCTTTTTCCTTAAAATTCTTACATTTGGGCGCCGTATGTTTGAAAAGGATGCCCCTTGCTTTGCTACTTTCTCAATAAAACATTAATGTCCTTTTGGGAAATTTCTTCAGCACTACTGTTTGATGAATTCCAAGTCCAAAATGAAATTTGATACTTCATTCATCATTCATAATTATAAATTATACGTGTGCCGTACGATAACTTACCAAACCAAACCAACCCAAACTGCACATGCCCACCTCCCTTTTCTTCATTTTACATTCAAATTTCGGGTCAAATTCTTTCAATTTTTTTATTTAAAACATCAAATTATTGGGTCAAATTCTTTCAATTTTTTTATTTAAAACATCAAATTATTTATTCATAACCAAAATTAAGTAAGATATATGTAAAGGTTTGAACACAAATATTATATTAAAAAAACGAGTTTGTACAAAAAAATATCTATATTAAATATTAAATTTAAAAGCATAATATTAAATTCAACTCTTAATATTTATATTTTTTTATCAATTTGATTTTTATTCTTTTTTTGTCAAATAAATTTAGCCCTCAATTTTTTTTTAAAAAAAGTCAAATTTGACTATTAACTTTTTAAAAAAATTAATTTATTATTTTTTTTAAAAATATTGATTAAAATGTTAATTTTTAAGCATAAATAATCTATATGTATTTCATGCTATTTTTTAAATATGAATTTTTTTTTATAATTTTAAAAATATTTGTTGACCGTGTGATATATAAGATAAATAGTGTCATGTCAATATGAAAGTACACATGTGAGTTGTCGCATCAACATTATTAAAAAATATTTTTATCAACAATTCTATTTAAAAAAATGATTTAACTCTTTTTTGAAATGTTAATGGTCAAATTTAACTAAAAATAAATAAAGTCCAAATTGACATAATAAAATTAACATAAAATAATTTTTCAAAATAAAAAAAAAAGGGTAAAATAAAATTAGATTAATCTTCTAGAAATATTGATAGGCTTAAGCAAAATTTAAAGTTTATTATATTTAGGATTAGACCATGATTAGGCAAGTATAAATAGGTTCTGAATATATTTGTTTTTTTTGACACAATGTTTAAAATTACCTATAATCCTTTTTCAACTCATAAATAGGGGGTGATGTGTTTTAGTAAACTCGAACTCACGTTCTATTGCATTGACAACAATGATCGTACCAATCGAACTAAAACTCAATCAAAATTTATTTTACGTTAATATTTATATATTTAGAGTGGGATTGAATTAAATATATAAAACTCATTGTTTAAATTCTCAGTCACGAGTAAAGAATCTCAAATAACTTTTTTTGGCCTTCATTCAACTTCAACAATGATTTTCAATTTTCGAAAAAGGTAAATGAGAAAACAAAAAGTGAAATAAAAAGGTTGTGACAAGATGTTGAAAAATAGGGTGTACAACATTTAAAAGAAGAGAAAGGTTTGAAGATTAATTATACATGGAAAAGCATTTCACATGTTATTAGTGAGGAAAAGAACCCCACTATTTCCCCATGCATGTACCTATATTCTTCATGCAATTTTTTTTATTTACTTACACCAATTTCTTTTTTTCTTATGTTTTAATCAAATTAAATTATGACTTTTTTTTTCTAACACTTAAAACATTACTTGTAACTAAATTTTAATATATTCATTTATATTCGAAAGTTCACTTAAAAAATAAGAATATTTAAATAAAAATACAGATTCCAAAAATAAGTTTGGATAAAAATAATAAAACCTATTTTTTAAACAACTTAGGCCTCGGATAAGATTTTTTGGTTTGGGACTTACTTGAATTTACCTAAAATTTTTTCTTGCTATTTATTGTTGTTTTACTACATTGTACTATTATATTGCTATTATTTTGTTGTTATTGCTTGAATATTGTATAATTTTTATTTTATTATTAATTTTACTACTGTTATTTAAACATAAAACTTTTCTTTAATATATTTTCAATTTGTTGAGAAATATTTATTTTAATGTTTTAAATATATTCAAAATATTATATTTTTAAATTTTTTTATATAAAAACAAAAATATAATTTTTTAATACAGGTAAATTGGGCCGAGCTCGAATTTAAAATTTTTTATTTAGGTCAAACTTAAACAAAAATTTTAAATTAATTTCTTAAATTAAAACGAACCCAAATTTAAAAAATAAACTTAAAATTATATATTGAACCAACGGACTCGTAATCAATTACAATCATAAGTTGGCGTCTAGAATACTTATGACGTCAAGTACTTAATTTAAACATTTTACATAAAGAGGAGATTTTAAAGAGGAAAATAAAAGAAAAAGAAAGTGTAAGCAAAGGACTCGGTCCCACAGGTGAACAGTCAAAAGAGAGATAAGATCTAAAGGCCAAGTAAAGACCAAGATAGTAATTGGGCAACAAAAGAGAAATCAAGGCACTGACTGCTGAATCAGGTTCGTTGACTTGGCTTGGAGCTCCTCTTACCTCTCATTTTTATTTTAATCACGTGGAACGCGCCGCACCCTTCGGGACGGTGGATTTCTTTCTCCATTTGCCTTTTTTGCCTCTTGTTTTAAAGAAAAAAAAAGTAATAGTCAAACCCTTTGTTGACCAAACTGCAGAGGAAACCTCTTTTTTCTTTCTAAATCGTTCAACAACTCCATATTTTCCGTCCTAGCCCGATTCACACTGGAACCCCCCCACACACTCTCTCTCTCTTTCCATGTTTTACCTTTTCATTTTTTTAATTTTACATATTGAAATTCAAAATTAATATTTAACATAATATTTACATGAACTAAACATTTTCAATTTCAAACAAGTTGAGATAAGGATGTATTTTTATATATTAATTTAGTGGATTCTTTCAAAATAAAAATAAAAAATTTTTGTGTTTTTTTTATAAAAAAAATTTCAAAGTGAAAATCAAATAAATCTTTTATGATAATTAAGAAAGGAAAAAGTAAAGGTTAAATTATGCTTTAAGTCCTTATAAACTTTATACATCTGAAATTTAGTTATCATATTTTTATTTCAAGAAATTTAGTCAATTTATTTTTCAGGTTCATTACATCATTTTTCTTGTTAGATTGCTATCAAGTGTGTATTTATTTATCTCGAAATAACACACCAGTGGATAGGGGCAAAGGTAGAAAATTTTTTAGGAAGGACCGAAATTAAATTTTAATTTTTACGATAATAAAAATATAATTTCACCATTTGAATAACCTATATCTTTATAATTTTTAAAAGATTAAATCAAAATTTTATCATTTTTAGGAGGGGTCAAAGTGCAAATTTATCTTTACTAATTTAACATTTTAAAAAGTTAAAGGACTTAAATGAATTTTTTTTGAAAATAAAAAATAGAAAGACTAAATTCTAAAACTGAAAAAATATAGGAAGTTAGAGCATAATTGAACCAAAAGTAAAACTAAAGTTAGTGCTAATTGTGAAAAGCAGAAGGGATTAAAAGAAAGTTACTGAGGCGTAGCTAATTTGGTCAATGGCGATGTCCCCAAAAGGGTAATGAGGCCAATAGAAAAGGGTGGGAAGGTGGGGCCAAATGCCAGTTGGCAGTCGACTAAACATCTTACATAATAATGTTAAAAAAAGAGAAAATAATAGTCATAATAAATTCCGAAAAATCCAATATTGGTCCAAGGTCCACACCCAATTTATAGGCGATCCCATAGCACCGGTAAAAGACTAGTCGCACTTGACAAACGCCCATATTTACACTTATTTCTCTCTTTCAACGCCATCCTTGCTCCATTTTCTCTTCTCTTCTCTTTCTTTCGTTTCTCCCATCTTTCTTTTCTTCCTTTTTTTTTTTTTATGGACAAAAGATGTGGGCTTGCCCTTCATTCTCTATCTAGATTGTTTTCGGACAATACCCGTTCCAGTTCCAGTACTAGGTTAAACCAGCATCCAAACATGTTTCACTTCCCTGTTTCCCTTCCTTGTTCCAGGGACGACCCCCATGACAGTGGCACCGGCACCTCCTCTGATGAGAACCGGCTCCCTGTTGATGAGCTTGACTTTTTCTCTGCCTCTACTGTCAATGTCAAGAAGGAGAGTTTTCATGCTGATTGTGGTCGGTTGGATGTTAATGTAAGATAATGCATTTTTGGTCCTTAAACATGCAATGATGCAACATATTACATTTAGACTGAATTGTTGTTGATATATATATATATATATATAGACGGGGTTGAATCTTCTCACTGCTAACGCCGGAAGCGATCAATCAACGGTTGACGACGGGGGATCATCGGATGTGGACGATAAACGAGTCAAGAATGAGGTGGCGCAATTACAAATGGAATTGCAACGTATGAATGCTGAAAACCAGAAGCTAAAAGACATGGTTAACGATGTCAGCAGCAATTACAGTGCTCTCCAGATGCACCTTGTAACCTTAATGCAACAACATCAAAGAAATGAGGTAAACAACCTTAATACTAGTGTTAGTAGTAGGAGTGATGATGATGTTTCAAAGGATTTGGTTTTAAGTAGTAAATCTTTTGATATGGATATTCAGATTAATGAAGTAAAGGACCAAGAAGCAAGTCTGATTGTGCCTAGACAATTCATGGATCTACGGCCATCAGGCATAGCTGAAACCGATCATGAGCCGTCTCATTCTTCCTCAGAAGATAGAACGCCTTCTGGCTCGCCTCCCAACAACGTTCAAGTTACATCACCTAAGGATTATTTGAAAACCAAAAACACAGTTTCTCAATTGGATCAAGAGAGTTCTAGTTTTCGGGATGGTAAGAGAATCAGTAGGGAAGAAAGTCCGGAATCTGAAAACTTGGGTCGTAACAAACTCCAAAAGATGACTCCATCAAAGCCAATCGATCAATCCACTGAGGCTACCATGAGAAAAGCTCGTGTTTCGGTTCGAGCTCGATCAGAGGCTCCCATGGTACGTTTGTATGTATGTATACACACACATATATGTATGTATGTATGTATGTATGTATGTATATGTTATTGCTTTAATCCAGTATTCGTAAAAATTCGATCTCAAGTAAGTAATTGATGCAGATAAGCGATGGATGCCAATGGAGAAAATACGGACAAAAGATGGCGAAAGGGAATCCCTGTCCTCGAGCTTATTACCGATGTACGATGGCAGTTGGTTGTCCTGTTAGGAAACAAGTATGTTTCAATCTTTCTTCTGTGACGCTATTGTATCTTTATCTTAGATTTTCGAGGGTCGAAATTGATTTTTTATACTTTTGGTGTGTGATTCCCAGGTTCAACGCTGCGCGGAAGATCGAACGATCTTGATAACCACTTACGAAGGCAACCATAATCACCCGCTTCCTCCAGCTGCAATGGCAATGGCGTCGACTACGGCCTCAGCGGCTACCATGTTGCTGTCAGGTTCGATGCATAGTGGGGATGGGATGATGAACCCGAATTTGTTTCCAAGGGCAATGCTTCCATGTTCTTCAATGGCGACAATCTCAGCTTCGGCTCCATTCCCGACTGTAACATTAGACCTTACTCACTCACCCAACGCTCTACAATTTCAAAGACCGAACACACAATTCCATGTCCCATTTCCAGGCCAACCCCAAAACTCAACCTCAACATCAGCAACACAGTTTCCTCAAGTTTTTGGTCTAGCACAGTACAACCAATCAAAATTCTCAGGCTTACAGTTGTCTCAGGATATTGTGTCTTCGTCACAACTGCAGCAGCCTCAGCAATCCACACTGGCTGACACAGTAAGTGCTGCCACGGCAGCTATCGCTAACGACCCAAGCTTCACCGCTGCCCTTGCCGCCGCCATCACCTCCATCATTGGCGGTGCTCACCCAAATAGTAGCAGCAACAATTCCAACAATGATAACAACAATGCCAACACTACAAACAGCAGACAATAGATTAGCACTCTCTTTTTTTAATCATTTTTTTCTTTGTTTTCCATTTGGCATGAGAAGGAGATTACATGTTTATAGTTTTTTTTTTCTTTGTTGTGGGGAGGATTAGAACAGGTAGACAAACTTCAAATTTTAAAATTATTAATCTCTTTTTAAAGACATCATAGATCCTATCGAACAACCTAACAAATGTTGGTATTGTTTATATTACTAAAAATCAAGAAAAACAAAACAAAAATCAAATAAAGGAAAAACTAAAACATGGAAGTTCTTTTCTTTCAACTAATAGTAACTAATAGGCTGAGAAATTTACAAAGCTGAGGTGCATTATTTTGTATTTTATCCATTAAAATTTTAAATTTCGTGGAAAAGAAAAACAGCATTAAATATAATAGAATTACATAAATTTTGTATGCAAATATGATTATATAAAAGATGGGTAAACCACCTCATTAATTACTCTAAAATTAGATAGTTTCTCTTATAATCATTTGGTTACCTCAACCGTTAAATCCATTTTTTTAATGTTTTAAAATTGTATTGTTTTCTTAGTTCTCTTTTTTCTCCTATTTTCCCCCTCTCCTCTCATTTTCTATGTCTTCTCCTCTTAAAATAAAGAACCTTAACCACCGTCTCCCTTAAAGATATCATTGTTGCTTCTTTTGAATCATAGTCGACAAGCTCAAAAGTAAAAAACATCTCAAAATCAAGTCGTATCGATGATGAGATTAGGACATTAAAGCATGAGAATTTTAAAATTTTGGGAGTGACCTCATAATTTTTGAGAGATTTTTTTGATAAATCTACTCCTATAGATTTGAAGAGGAGGTTTTGCGCTTCACTTTGGTGGTTTTGAAATAAAATTTAACATGAGACGATCACAACAGTGAATGTGAGAAGCGACAATCGTATGTATGGAGAAGAAAAGAGAAGTAAAACAGAAAAAAAAAAAAAAGAGAGAGAAAGAAGAAACATCCCTCAACTTTGTCCATTAACCCTAAATCTTAAATCTTGAATTATAAACCTTAAATCATGACCTTAAATTTTAAATACGTAATCTTAAACTTTAAATTATATCATTTAATCAATAAACTCTAAATCTTAAATCATAACTTTCTAACAATATATACTAAATCTTAAATCTTAAAAAAAGCTATTAATTTTTTAAAAAACCCCTAAAAGATTAGATAATGATTAATTAGTAACTAATCGGCTAACCAAGTTATTCAGTCCCTATATAAAATATTTGATGATGTGTGCGTGTGGATGAATGTGATTCCAAGTATTCGATTGTTAGCTAATGTTTTTCTTTGCTTAAATGTATAATTCATGTATGTATTAGATACATTCAATACACGAGCGAGTGTCAGAATTAAATTATATATTTTTATGATAGTAAAAATATAATCTCATCATTTTAATAATTTATATCTTTATAATTTTAAATGATTAAATGAAATTTTTATTATTTTTAGACTAATTTAAAATTTTATAAATTATAAAGGTTATAAATGAAAATTTTTACTTTTTAAGAGATATTCTTTCTCTCATCAAGACTTCACTTTATTTCCTCTTATGATTGCTTGAAGTTAAAACAAAACAGAACCTTCCCTTCCACCACAACTCTAATGGATTCTCTGATCTGTTTATGTTCCTTTATAATTCTATTCATATTTCCATCTCTTAGCCTCATAGAAGCTCAAGCAAGCCTTTGCAGAACCACTTGTGGTGATATCCCTATAAACTACCCTTTCGGAATTGATGATGGTTGTGGCAACCCTTATTACAAACTCATGCTTGGTTGCTCCGACCCTGGCAAGCTCGAGCTTCGTACACCCTCCGGTAGATACCCTGTACGTAGCATTAGTTACTTTGATCCTCATATTCTTGTAACCGATCCATTTATGTGGAATTGTCGAGATGGCGATAACTTCCGTCCGGCTAGGCCTTTTAGCCTTGACACAGGCACACATTTATCATTGTCCCCTCAAAATGACTACCTCTTCTTCAACTGCAGCAAGGATCATGTGATCGTCGAGCCGAAGCCTATCTTCTGTCAAAGATTTCCCGAGCAGTGCGGTTCGTCATGTGATAGCAGTAGTTATCTTTGCAAGCATTTACCTGAATGTGCCACCGCAGTAGGTGGCAGTTCTTGCTGCTCTTACTACCCGAAAGCGGCCGAATCCTTTAGGCTGATGCTGAAGTATTGTGCTTCATATACTAGTGTGTATTGGACAACTGTTGGTGCAACCGCTGATTCTCCTTATAATCAGGTACCTGAATATGGAATTCGAGTCGATTTCGATGTGCCTGTAACTACACGCTGCCTTCAGTGCCAGGATCCATCAATGGGAGCTGGAACATGCGGATTTGATACGAAAACAGGAAATTTCTTGTGTCTATGCAAGAAGGGAAATGTCACCTCCTATTGTAAAGGTACATTTTCTGATAGCCATGAATTTTCTGATTACATTTTTGTCAATCATTGAGTGTTACATGTTCTGCAGATCATGACATTTCATGGCACAGTAGAGCAGGAGTCATTGCAGGTTAAATTTCTGAACCTTTTCGGTTTAGCATCTGATTATTTGTAGGTGATGAACTTAGCATATAAAAAAAACAAAGATCGAAACTTCGATTAATTCATATTGTTGCAGGGACTGTAACTGCAGTTTCAGCAGCTGGAGCCATAGGAATTGGGGTCAGCATTTGGTTATTGAAGAAAGTAAGAGCTAAAGCACCCGTAACGTATGGGGTTCAAAGCAATGAGAATAGGCTTTTCTAAAACAAAGTGAAAATCAAGCTCAAACTTTATTCTTTTCTTCCTAACTAAGCATACCTTTCTTTATTTGGTTCTTTTAACTGAACAATTCAGTTCAAATTAAACTATTTTTGTACTATAAATAATGTCTTTGGTAAGCAAAAGTTGAGTTGAATCGAATCGAGGAATAAAGAAGATACGTAATGGGTTCTACGGTCTTTTATAGCATGCAAGGTCTATCAAGAAGACAATGTAAAGGACCAGCATCGGCTGTTAAATCAGGGACCATGTATCCTGGAGCAACAATGAAAGATTGAGCCATGGTGTAAAGAGGATTGGAACTTCCATGGCCCGATGGAACGAAATAAGCACCGTTTATAAACACATCTTTTGAACTCTGCCATCTCCAAGTTTCCCAATTACTTGTTTCTCTCTTGGTAACCTCTTTCGACCCTGGATCATCGGGAGCTATGAAGTAGTTTCCTTCGCTGAAAATGGTTGGATTAGCGCTGCCACCAATTGCATACATCTTCCATTCATCGTATCGGTTGTTGGCAACATGAGCGTAGCCTATCCGGACCCTGTCATGGCGGTCGATTTACATGTATAAATCAGATCATATGAGCATAATATATGGTTAGAAACTTACCTTGGCATCCTCTCTATAAGTCCCTCTCCAAACCGGTTGAAAACTAATGTAACTTTCATAACTTCATCACCATCGAAGTCGTCGCTGTGGCCTAACAACATAACCTGCAAATCGAGTACGATTAATAGGTTAAAAGACAACAATGGATGCCATGACAAAAAAGGAAAATGAAATCGTAATGATGACTTTATCATGTTGAGCGAAATAGTTATTAGAGATTGTGACATCGGTCGAAGCATGAATGACGTCGATAAGACCATCCTCAGAACGAGCAAGATAGCAATGATCGATCCAAATGTTGGAAGAAGAAAAATGCTAATAGCATCTCCGTCGCTGCCCCCGCGTTTCCCTACAAATGTCGGGGAGCTCCGAACTAAACCAGCCACCCCCGGCTTGCAGTCATGTATGCTAATCCCATGTATGATAACATCAGTAACGCCGTGAATGGTTATGCAGGGTCCATATGCAATCTCCACGTTAGCTCCTCTTCCATCAATGGTCTTGAAACTATTGACTATAAGTTCGTTTTTGAGCGTGATAACCATATCGGTAGCGAAAATGATCCAAAGCGGACTCGATTGAATGACACCGAAACGAAGCGTGCCAGGTGTAGGGTTGGCGGGGTCATCGTAAGGACTGGTAACTAGATATATCGGTCCATATTTCCCACCTATCGATGCTTTCCCGAAGCCAACCGCACAATCAGCCAATGCTTCTCGATTGGTAGCCCAGTTAATGGTTCGCCAGCAAGAGTCGATGACATTCATAAGCTTCACAGTGGAGACATTGTACAGTAGCGATGCAGAGGCGTTGTTGGGTAGTGGTGATGAATAAGCAAAGTTTAAGAAAAGGAGTGAAAGCAAAGGGAGAGAAATAAGGGTAATGGAAGCCATGGTTTTACAGAGAGAAAGAAAAGTGAAAGATCTTTATAGGAGGATAAGTGAGTAGGTGGCACACACGATTTAAGGGAAAAAAGAGAGTTTTTTTAGTTGAAGTAAGATTTCCATGCTGTACAATAACATCGTTGCATGTAGAATTATATTAGTAATTTACTATGGATATTCAATGTGGGACTATATGTATATAATTCAATCTTTAAAAGCAAAATTAGGTATATATATAACTAACATTCTAGAAAACAGACATTTGCATGCTTAACAGTACTGATTTCCTTTTGTATGGGTGAAATTATGTTGTCGTCACATCACTGTATGGATCAGCACAACCTCTGATGGTAGCGATTTTGAAACAGGGGAGCCAAGACCCGGCAACCACTGCTCTACCTTAAGCTCATGCTTTGACTTAGGTTAAGCCATTCGGATAATTTTTTATGCATTCGTAGCTGTAAGACTTTGATCTTCCGGAAAGATGGAATTCAGTTTTCCAAGGCCCAAATCGGCGGGCCCTTGAGAAACTTAAATTTTCTGGATAAACTATTAAAATAATTATTTTTATTTTTTTCAAATTATATTTTAGTTGTTTATGTTTAAAATATTAAGTTTTAGTCATTTATGTTAACGTGTTGTAACATTTTAGTCACTGAGTCGTTAACAATGTAACAGTAAGCTGATGTAGCATGTTAAATCATAATTTCAAACAAAAATTTTAGGTTAAATTATATAATTGATCCCTATATTTTTTTTTGTTTTGAACAATTTAATTTTTTTATTTTCATTTTTTCTATTTTTCCCTCTGTTTTTCTCCTTTATTAATATATTTTAACGTAATTTTTCTATATTTTTCATTTGTTAAATCCAAAGGGAAGAAGAAAAGGAAAAAAAAAATTAAATTAAATTTTTCAAAAAATTAAAAGTATAGATGCTAGTTTTAACAAATGGAAAATATAAAAAAATTTATGTTAAAAGAGATGGAGAAGGAAAGAAAACAGAAAGAGAAAAAAAAGAAAAAAAAAATAAAGAAAAAAAAGAAAGTTAAAAAACATAACAGAAAAAAAATTAAATTGCTTGAAACGAAAAAATATAAGGATCAATTGTAGAATTTAACTTAAAATTTTTGTTTTATATAATTATTTAAAGTGCTACGTTAGTTTACCTTTATACCGTTAATGGCTCAATGACTAAAATATTACAACACGTTAATGTAAGTGATTAAAATATAACATTTTAAATATAAGTGATTAAAATATAAAATAAATAAAAATGATTATTTTGATAGGTTTTTTTTTGAGTAAATAAAAATGGATCTTTGGGTAATAAATTATTATTTTAGTATTATTTCTGTAAAAAAGCCGAAAACAAAATAATAACGCACCAGGTTGTCCCAAGACTAAAACGCAACGTTTGGCTTAATCCTGACGCTGAACTGAGCGGAAGGAAAGGGGAAAAAAGACACAGCAAGGGAAACACGAATCACAAGCACTGATGAACAATCTGGAAGAGTGCAAAGCCGATAACCCACAACATCTACAACAAGAAGAGATGGCAGCTTCCGCGGCAGCGATGGACGGAATGGCAGCATCCGCTCTCCGCTCCGTTCTTCAGAGAGTCCACCAGACCGCCGAGCGGTGTGGTCGTGAATCGCAGCGGATCCGTGTGGTTGCCGTCAGTAAAACTAAACCCGTCTCCGTTATTCGCCAAGTGTACGACGCTGGTCATCGCTGTTTCGGTGAAAACTATGTCCAAGAAATCGTCGAAAAAGCTCCTCAGGTTAAAGCATCGAATTTGTCGAACTTTTCTTACATACAAGGACTATTTTTCATATTAAAAATAAAGCACCAAAGTAATAAAATTGTTTTGCCCACAATTGCAGCTTCCGGATGACATAGAGTGGCATTTTATTGGGAATTTGCAGAGCAATAAAGTGAAGCCTTTGATTGGTAAGCAAAGCTACCATTCTCTTTAGGGGCGTTGGTATAATTCCCTTTTTTATCCCATTTTGAAATTAATAATTTAATTTGATCTCTTTTAGTACTTCCTTAGATGGAAAAACAATATTTTTTGTCCCTCCAAAAATAATAAAATTGATAGCTAGAACCCAAAATTTTTAATTTTATCTTGGCCTTCTACCAAAACTTTCCTGCCTTGCTCCTACTTTTCTTCTAGTAATTGTATAGTTAGAAGACTAGTACTTCTTTCTTTGTGGGTTATCAATGTATTTTCGATATCATGTTCACATTTTTAGTTTATTGCTACTTTTAAGCTGCTCCTTGTTCATGGATATTTGATATAGAACATTTATTTCAGTTGATTTTTCTTATTATTCATTGTCTTGCAGCTGGTATGCCAAACCTTGCCATGGTGGAAACTGTAGATGATGAGAAGGTAAATTAAGGAGTTCTAAAGCTTTCTGTTTATTTTCTACTAGTTGCTATAAGGTATTCTTTATAATTGCAGACACAATTCGATACTACCTTAATTTATAGCTATTTTAGACTCTGGTTTTAGCGAGAAAGACCGGTATGTTTTTGTTTTCTTATATCAATAATCATTATATCATAGCTATTGATTGATAGCTTCAAGAACAGCAATCATATTGTGGCCAAATATATATATATTAGTCATCACCCATCAGTGAGCATCTTCCTTATTTTGGACCAGATTGCAAATCATCTTAATCGTGCTGTAGGAAGCTTTGAAAGAAAGCCTTTAAAAGTATTAGTCCAGGTGAATACCAGCGGCGAGGAATGTAAGTGTGTTTTTATTGCATTACCACCAAATATATATATATTTAGTTGAATTGTTTTAAGGCTTGCTTGTTCAAGCTTATTAGATAAAACTGATCTGGTTTCTTTATCTCCCCAGTTCCATACTATGTTATATCAATGTGGAAATTGAAAATAGAAAGACCCAGTTCATTGGGGGCTAAATATGCTGTGAGATTAGGTCAACTATATTTGCCAAAAAATGTGTTGCTATCCTATAGTTCCTATGTTGAAGCTTTTATCAGTAGCTTGAATTCGTTTTGATAGTTTCGCTCTGCGTCATGTTATTGCAGCAAAATCTGGTGTAGAGCCTTCAGGCTGTGTGGAACTTGTAAAACATGTTAGTCTGAATTGTCCGAACCTTCAATTTTGTGGATTGATGACAATAGGGATGCCTGATTATACATCAACACCAGAGAATTTCAAGGTGGCTGAACTTCTTAACTTGGTTTATCTTTACTTCGTTGCAAATTTTTTTTAATTTATCTTACAATTCTTTTTTTATTTATTGTAACTGTCAGACATTAGCAAATTGCAGAAGTGAGGTATGCAAGGCTCTTGGCATACCTGAAGAACAATGTGAACTATCAATGGGAATGTCTAGTGATTTTGAGCTAGCTGTAAGGACTATTTGCATATTACCATTTAGTAATGTTGGCTGTGTCTACAATTTACCGCTAAAGTATTGTACAACGTCGGTGCCCTTGTAGCATCTTATGCACAAAGCCATGCCGTGTTTACTCAGACTTGGATGTGTCTCATGTATTTCAAGAGTTCTTTGAGGTCAAATCTTTATACTCATGTCGGGATGTATCTAAGAATAAAGAAGAGTGGAAACATGGAAGAAGGCAAACCCCATAACAGTAGCATTCAATTGTTTTAATGCTTAGGAGGAAGTGTTTATGTAACGGATTGTCTGGTTCTTGTTTGCAGATTGAAATGGGCAGTACGAATGTCAGAGTTGGATCAACCATCTTTGGGGCAAGGGAATATCCCAAGAAAAAATGAAACAAAGCTTATGAAGTAGAGGGGCTTATTCTTTAGATCTTCATTGCATTGTTTATTAAAAGAGTTGTACGCAAACACAATCCTGGGTCTGTTGTTCTCGTACGTGGGGTCGATATGGTTCGATCCCAGTGTGAAGAGAAAGAAAAGGAAAAAGATGCTGATCGTTCTTATAATCCATGGAACTTGTTTATTTCATCAAAATTATGCTAATAAATGTAATGATTTGATCTTACTGTTCGATTGGAAAATTTTTAATATAATATACACTTTATTCTAATATCTGGATTTTTTTTGTTCAATTTGATATTTAAATTTGTCAAATGTTGTACAAATTACATTAAAATATCGGCCGTTAGATTTTAATGTATGATCAACATGTGGCAAAAATGAAACTTAATGGCATGAATGATTTATTTATTTGGAGTTTTCTTTTTTTTTTGCTGAGCAGTATGCTTAAATTTTATTTTTCATTAAAATTGAGATTATTAATTGTTAATAAAGCATTATTTAGTCTTCATAAAGTACTCAATTTCATAAAAAAAAATTGTCAATATCAAAGGAAATATATGTTAAAAAATCATGATTTGTTATGTTTAAGAATGGATATTGAAGAAAATTTAAAAATCTGAACAAAATAAATTTCATTACACAAAAATTAAGAATGGATATTGAAGAAAATTTAAAAATCTGAAACAAAATAAATTTCATTACACAAAAATTCATGTCATTTGAAAAGCTAACACTGTTAGTATATTGCAGTAATTTTTATAATGTTTAACAATTTCAAATACCAAATTGAATAAAAAAATATTAAGTAACGAATTAAGAAAAATGTGTTAACAAACAAACGAAATTAGATGATTCAATCAAGTTAAATTGTTATTTTGATTAAACAAACAGTTGCAGATGATTTGACAATGAATTTCAGGTTGATTAAGTAGGAAATATTAAAGTAAGCCTCTTTTAAACATGTGTGGAAGCATATCAACTTAATTGCTCAGTGGAGCAGATATGTTTGGAATTAAAACTGCTACTACGAAGAACTAGAAATGCAAAGCTAAAAAGTTAGTCTTTGTAAAACCTTCCAAGGATTCAAGCTTGATGTGCCTATCTGAAGGTGTAGGATGAGTGATGAACAAAATAATATCCACTACAACTACTAGCAGCACCACCAAATCATTCAATTCCATCATTAACCGTCTCTCCTCACAAGGGTCCTACGATGAAGTCCTCTTCACCTACATTTCCATGCTCAAATCCAACACACCGCCTGATTCCTACACATTCCCCAGCCTCCTCAAAGCCTGCACCTCTCTGAACCTCTTTTCCCTCGGCCTTTCCATACATCAACACATTGTACATCATGGGTTTTCTTCAGATTCTTACACCGCATCTTCTTTGATTAATTTTTATGCGAAACTCGATCGCACCTCGAATGCTCGCAAGGTTTTCGATAAAACGCCTAACAGAGATGTTGTTCCCTGGACTGCCATTATTGGCTGCTATTGTCGTGCTGGCGATCTGGACAATGCTTTTTCTATGTATAATGAAATGCGATGCAATGGGGTTGAGCCTAGTCCGGTTACTTTCTTAAGCTTACTCTCTGGAGCATTGAACTTTGCCTACGTACAAGCTTTACATGGCTGTGCGGTTTTATATGGCTTTGAATCGGATATAACTTTGGGGAATTCGTTAGTAAATGCATATATCAAATGTGGGAGCATTAGGGAAGCAAGAGGTTTGTTCGAATTTATGGACCAGAGAGATAAAATTTCATGGAATTCTTTGATTTCAGGTTATGCTCAGTTGGCGAATGTTGAAGAAATTTTGCAACTTTTATATAAAATGAAGGTAGAAAGTATGGACCCTGATCAGCAAACTTTCGGTTCTTTGCTTACAGCTGTGGCAGCACAGAGTAAGCTTGATATAGGAAGGATGGTGCATGGACAGATTTTAAGAGGTGGGTTAGATTCAGATGCGCATGCTCAAACAGCACTTATAGTTATGTATTTAAGCTGTGGGAATAGTAAAGCTGCATATCAGGTTTTTGAAGGGGTATCTGAAAAAGATGTGGTTTTATGGACAGCAATGATCTCTGGGCTAGTGCAAAATACTTGTGCAGACAAGGCCCTGGCAGTTTTCTATGATATGTTAAAGTCAAGAGTAGTTCCATCCACTGCCACCATAACTAGTGCTCTTGCTGCTTGTGCACACATGGGTGCTTTTAATTTAGGAACTTCCATCCATGCTTACATTTTAAGGCAAGGATTGACAGTAGATATTCCAGCCCAAAACTCTCTTGTTACCATGTATGCCAAGTGTGGCCATTTGGAGCAAAGTTGCACAGTTTTTGAGAGGATGGATAGAAAGGATTCGGTTTCTTGGAATGCAATTATTGCCGGATGTGCCCAAAATGACTATTTATCTAAGGCCTTGTTCTTCTTCAATAAAATGAGGTCAACCCTTCAAAAACCTGATTCAATAACTGTTGTTATCCTGCTTCAAATGTCTGCATCTACTGGTGCTCTCCATCAGGGAAAGTGGTTCCACAACTTTGTAATTAGAAGTTGTCTTAGGCCATGCATCTTGGTGGATACAGCTCTGGTGGACATGTATTGTAAATGTGGTGATTTAGACTCAGCTGTTAAATGTTTTAGGGAGATGTTGCAATGGGACTTAATCTCATGGAGTACAATTATTGCTGGATATGGTACTCATGGCAAAGGGGAGACAGCTTTAAGCATGTATTTTGAGCTTCTGCACTCTGGAATGAAACCAAATAAGGTGATTTTCCTTTCAATTCTCTATGCCTGCAGTCACAATGGGCTTGTTGACCAGGGTCTGAGCATATTCGAGTCAATGTCTAGAGATTTCGGTGTTCAACCAGGAGTTGAGCACCATGCTTGCATTGTAGATCTCCTTTGTCGAGCTGGAAGGTTGGAGGAAGCTTATAACTTCTACAAGGGGAACTTCCTAGAGCCTGCTGTTGATGTTTTAAGCATGCTTCTTGATACCTGCAGAGCAAACGGTAACCTGGAACTTGGTGATATTATATCCCAAGATGTCATCATGTTGAAGCCTAACAGTGCCGGAAACTATGTCCAGATAGCACACTGTTATGCTTCTATGAGTAGATGGAATAGCATGGAGGAAGCATGGGCCCAAATGAGGTCCCTAGGCTTGAGAAAACTCCCAGGATGGAGTTTTATTGACCTGCATGGCACAGTTACCACATTTTTCTCCGGTCAAACCGCTCATCCAAAACATGAAGAAATAGTTGCAACACTGTCAATTCTGTGGTGGGAAATGAGTGAAGCCTGTGTGAACTTCAAGATGAAAGAAGTTCATGGTATGTTCTTGGATGAATGGTTTTTATAAGAGGTACAAGAAGATGTTGACTTTTGAGGATGAAAAAGGGAACATTACAAGCATTACCTTCATGGTTTTGATTTCAAAATTGATGTGGTTGAAGGTTTAGGTTTCTGACTGCAAATTTTGGGTTTTTGTGTTCAGTGTTATGGTTCATTGTTTAGGTGGATAAACGGGTAAAAATAAATAAATTAACCTTCGCCAATTAAAGTTATTTAGATAGGCCAAATGATCATTGTAATGAATATAAATAATTATTGTAATTATGTAGTTATTACACTAAAATAATGATACAGAATGTAATAAAAAAGTCAAACTTTTCCTAGCCAGTAAACATATACGATCAACAGACCTTTTCTCGTCATTTAATTAGGGACACCAATAGCAATGGTGGTACCCAACTCCTGTACTACGTTTGATCTTCCAACTCTTTTATATGCCTCTCGAAATTCTGTTCTGAAACTAAAAGCTACTCTGCGTATAAGGTGGTGTTGTACATCAGCAAAACTTTTAGCAGGCATTCTGCTTGCCACCCTAATTGTTCTTACAAGCGGATAAGCTGAGTTAGGTGGTGCAAGAAATTGCGATTGGAAGTCATTAAGAATTGCCTAATAACGAGGAGGCATCGAAGGGGCCAACCACCCCCTCGCTCAAGAGGCGCATGGCAGCTCCTCGCGAAAACTTCCTTGCAAATAAAAAGCAGGGAACAAATGTAGAGTTAGTTCGACACCACTCTGTCCGGGCTTCGCTCTCGTAGTGTACATGGTTGATATCCTGTTCAAATAAGCAAAACATGGTCGGAAATATGTTCAATACAGCACTAAGCAAAACTTGACCGTTAAAAATTTCTTCGGCCAAAGTAGAGGAATTCATATGAAAAAGAATATCAGGCCAATACATAAAATAAGTTGTCCAACAAGCAGTAGAAATGAGGCAAAATGACAAACCTTTATTTCTTTGAGTTGTTTAGGGCCTGCATCTGCATAGTTGAATGTTACAGGATGCCAAGCTTTGTTATCCATTTTTGTAGCAGATTGATTCCACAGTGTATAGGTCAGTGTTCTTTGTTCTATCTCACCTTCGAGCTCACTCATCTGACAAGAAAAAAAAAAAAAAAACTTGGAACAATTAGAAAATGTGATTCCAAATGTAACAAAATCAGAAAAGCTATATATACAACCAAAGAGACCAATTTATATTGATTCTTTACTTACAGCAATCAATGTTGGCACATAATGTTCATCTGGGATACAATTGTGTTGCTTTTGAAGTTTCTGCCCAATCAAAAAGAAGTCATCAATCACATACAACGGAAACATATTCTTGATTACAATACCCCAATCAGTCAGCCTAATTGCATTGATTTGGGGATTGAACTCACTCACAAGATTCAGCTTTCCTTTACTGGTGTCCACAGGAGGGCGTCGCTGCAAACCGAGAAAATTTAAATTTCAGATTGAAGTTCCATATGATCCAGCATGTGCTAACAGAACCTAAAAAAATCGTTGGGAGTCGTGCATGGCATCAAACAGTTGTCCTATTAGACTAGTTTAGAATATAGTTTTCAATTTATACTAGATTTAACATATTCGATAAACATTTCAGAGCATACTTTTTACTTCCTTAAATCAAATCAAAAGAGGATATCACCAAAAGAAGTTTAGGATTACACCAAAAGAAGACCAGAATACGATCGTAATGTTTATGCAGCAAAACAGTAAGCCAAAGAAAGGGGAAAAGAGCTCTATGAAGACAAATTTTAAGGTCACAAATATTTCACAATTTGCATACCTTGCAGAATTTCTTAAAGACTGGAAGAACAACCTCATCATCTACAACGGCTTCAGCATGTCTCCTTATCAAAGAGAACCACTGCAAATCCAAGGCAATTTAAATTCAATTGTGTACTGAAGCTCGTAGAAATGCATTCAATTATGATTGAAACATGAACAATCCATCCATTTGAAATCAGGACAGGAAGCAAAGGACACTTTATACAACAGCAATTCTCAAGGTTAAAGCTATTATGAAGTTCTATGAATTTGAGATCTGCGGTCAATTCATCAACATTCCCAATAAATAACCTGAGATCCTTTTCGCCACTTGCCCCTTGGTATTACCGGAGCCATTTTTGGGTGGTAACGCCCATCCTTTAAATCAAGAAAGCTGCAAAACAAGATTTTCATTTCTTCAAATCAAAACAAGGACTTGTTTAAAACTAATACAACTTTTTTTCCCCCGATGTACAAAATGCAAAGGAAAATCAATGAATCAATGCTTGGCACCTCAAGAATGAAAAAGGCCCGCCATCTACCTGTCCACGAAACTCCTAGAAGAAGCCATAAGATATCTATAGATATAGCTGAAGTTGTATAGAGGAACACAACTGCACAAATATAAAACAACTTGCTATAAAAAAAAAAAACCTTCATTTAATTAATTATAATATAAACAAAAACACCCAACAAGGTAATTAGTTAAAAAGTCCAGACCTGTCAGAGAGAAGAACAAATCTTTGATTCGCAGGATCCTGTAGGGCAGTTGCAAGTAACAACCTTTCAGCTTCTATCATACTTGATTCTCCCCATGCTACCTGCAACAAAAATATGAGGTCACCCATACCCTTTTTTATTGAGCTTATTTAAAAAAAAAAGTTCAAATCTTTTAACGACTAATCACCTGAATGCTATCAGTCAATTGCCGGTTATAAAAGAAATGCGATCGAGAAGTCGTCTCGTCGAAGACGAAGCCAGGGGCGGAGTGTATATAAATGGAGAAATTGGCTGCGTCAGCGTTCTGTAAGAAAGTCCCACATCAAAATTAGCTGAAATTTTGAAAATGGCAGAGGAGTTTTCCGGGGGGGGGGGGGAGGAGTAAAAGAGGGAAACGAACCTCGAAAAAGCTGCCCCAGAGAAAATCGAGAGGGAGGTTGAGGCGGGCCAGGAAGAGAAAAGCGATCTTAGGGGGGCCATCAAAGTTATCGCGAGGAATACGAGATCTCAAAAGGGTACGAGAGAGAGAGTTAGTAGGAGAAGAGATGTCGGGGGATAAATGGAGGCGGAGGAGAGCGATGAAGCAAAGAGCGAAGGATAGGAAGACGACGAGTTTCCAGCCTAACCAGATAACATGGCGCACTAGTACCGGAGCGACGGCGGCAGCTTTCTTCGTCATGCTTCTTCCGGCGGCAACCGATCACTGCCTACTCAAGATCAAGCCTTTTATCATCATCTTCATAAATTATATCATTAATTAGCATAAATAATCCAATCACCAATCAACAAGTTTCAAGAAAACAAGACAGGAAAGAGAAGATAAACGTGTTCACAGTGAAGGGTTTTCATACCCATAGCTACAGCTAGAGAGAGACAGAGACAGAGCATTTTAAAATTAAAAAATTAAGAATTACTGCGTTCGTAGGTTATTAGGTTGCGTTTGGGTCGTATTCCAATCTATTGTCTCGCCCACGTCAACTCCGAAATTGGTGTTTTGGGTTGGTTTTTTAATTTCATTTTCCCACTTACCGACGCCACCGGCCACCGCCATTAAAATATGTTGGGCTGATGGTTGTTAGCCCATTTTTCCTTCAAAGGTAAGTCAATGTATAACATGAACCAATGCCATCAAGTTGTTGGGTTTTGGGTGACGGATAAAATTAAATCTTTAAGTTACAGATTCAGAGACAAAGGAATCTTCGGATTTTGCAATTTTGCACACCAAGATCACGAGAGATTTATATATTGGCTTTACAACAAGTATCATCTATATATATATATATATAAACATGTAATTCCAATTTAACGGATGCCTAAACCCCAAAGCCAAAGATCCAAAGACCAATCCTGTAGGGAGCTGTCTTGTTCCTGTAAAAAGAAAAAAAGACAGCTGTTTTAATGTTCAAAGCTTGTCAAATCTGTTTGTATGATTTAAAACTTGAAATATTAGAACCTGTACTCTTTAATATATGCCCTGGTTTGCATTTGCAACGTGGATGCAAGAATGCTGTACTCAAAACTGTTTGGAATGTCTGCATTTAAAAATGTGGGGAACATATATAAATGCTGGTGCACGAAAATTATTGGATGCTGCCCGCCTTGACGTTTTGACGATCCAATATAACGTTTAAGATCTTTCCAGGAACAAAGATTCTCTTTTTGATCGGTTTCCCATTGAGATACTTTGAGAGTTTCTCGTCTTGTGAAGCTAATGAAAATGCATCCTCCTCTGAACATCCTTTTTCGATCTGAATTGTACCTCTAGTCTTGCCATTTATCTGGACAGGTAGTACGATGGTTGATTCCTTCAAGTACGCAGGATCAGCCTGTCATCGAAGTATGAATAAGATTGAGGTAATCACATTGCTACACGCCTTCCCCCCTGTCCTGTAGCAGGTGATTCTACGAATACGAGTAGTAAAATTATGTAAATATAAATTTGATCAAAAATTATACCTTAGGGAAGGCCTCGTATGCTATTGAATCAGGATGACCAAGGCGAGACCAAAGCTCCTCAGCCATGTGAGGTGCATAAGGTGAAAGCAACAAGACAAATGCTTCAATAATTGCTTTTGGCTGCTTATCCCACTGATGGCATGAATTGAAAGAAGAAATCAGATCACAAATAGACAAACAAAAGCATCAAACAGAAAACTGAAGAATATGGAGGTGGCATTCTTGTAGACATCACATAAAAAGTGATTTAACAGGACCTAACTAAATAAATGTTATAAACGACTGAAGGCAAATGCCCCAAAATAAAATCTTCCCAAGGATGGTGCATAAATGTGGGCCTTGGCAAATTAGCAGATAAACAACTTATGTAGGTAGATCACAAGCATATTCATCTTTGCTTCAGACCTGATATGACTACTTCTAACACCAACTATCCCCACAACATCACAAGGTAATTAAAGGCCAAGGAAGTACTATTCCTTAAAAAAATATGTATAAGAAACATCAAGAAGAGGAAAGTATTCATGTTATTTATTCTATGTGTACCAAAATCACTATAAGGATCTGCCTGTATATAGCTAAAGAGAAAAAGATCAAAAAAAAGGTCGAGCTTCATTTGCTCAATGAATAAAACCTTATATGCTGCATTAATGAACTCCATCATTGCAGAAATTCCAGTATTGAACCTTGTCCCTTCAATTTCCTCTGTCACCTGATTAAAAAAATTAATCTTCTCTCAGAAAGCTACCAAGGATCTTAGGTTTCGATATTCTTGTTAGTTGTGCACTCATAAATGGCTAAATTGATGAAATTCCTTCTGGATCACACTGATAAAATATGATCTGATCTGGAGAAATTCCTGGGTTATTTAACACAAAGGCATAATAAATTGGTCATTATAAACCATCTATAAAGACTACAATCCTGTAGGAAGTGTATACTTCTTTGCAGATAATGCAACATTGCTGTCAAAAGAGTGTAGAACATGACCTTAGCTATGCATTTATGGAGAGCGCGAAGCTGTTCCGTAGTAGGTTCCTCATCAGTAACCAATGTTCCATCCCTGAATGCACCATGATGTAAGGGTGAACCAACAATCAGCCTCCAAGTTCGTCCCAAAAATCGATGGACCCCTTCAATGCCACTAGTATTCCATGTTTTTGAGTCTCTATAAGCAAAATGCAATAGGCATCTTTGTTGGGTTCCCTCTTTATAAATGATGACAAAATACTAAAATAAATCCAACCAAATATTACCGAAATGGTCCCATGAACATTTCATATAATCGAAGAGAATCTGCACCATATTCAGAAACGACATCATCAGGATTGACAACATTTCCCCTACTTTTACTCATTTTATGAGCACGTGCAATCAAACGAATGTTTGGGTTGTCTTTCAACACAAAAAACTCCCCAGACTTCTCAACCTACAAAAGGATTCATAGAAAATAACAAGATGACTGCCAGAATTTATAGGCTCATATTCAGTACAGCAAGTGAACAACAAAGGAAACGAAACCATATCAAAACATGTTGAAAAACTTACTCTCTCCTCTGGAATGATTTCTTGAAGGTAGTCACCTAAGTCATCAGCAGAGTCTGCAGATATATAGTTTCCATCTGTGTCTTTGCAAGCTGTATATTGAACCTGCCACTCCAAGCATAAGAAAAGCTTCGATTGTATTATCACTTTACTATGTAGAAGAAAGTTTACTTACTTCCCCAAGAATAATCCCCTGGTTTATGACGCATTTGAAAGGCTCTTTGGTTGATACAACACCAATGTCATATAGAACCTGAAATATAGAATCAGAAAGCCGTATCAGCAATGTGTAGAAATAAAATTAGACAGTTTTGATTTCCAAAAAGAAAACCAAACAGTTTGTTCTTGCTCTTAGGCAGCACACAATCAAGTTAGGACTGCATGTCCCTCTGTATCTCTACAGAACCTTCCAGTCATAAGAACAGCATTACCCTGGTTGAATATGAGAATAGTAGCAGAAACACAACTGATCTTTTATGTTGAGGCTCTAAATATGTTAAATTTGGTCCTATACTAGCCCAAAACATAAATATTTTAGTAGCAATCCTGTGTAAAATATTTAAGAAGGCAGACTTCTTTTTCGTCCAAGATAGCATCATTCAATAGAAAATAAAACAAAAAGAATGTTCAATCATGTTCTATAAATAGTTCTACTACATGTGAAGTGGCCCTTGGCTATCACTTTGGAAACCATACGTGCATATTTTCATAAATGATAGAATCCAGAGTTACCTTGTGCCAGAACCTTGAATAAAGTAAATGGAGAACAGCATGCTCAGCACCACCAACATAGACATCAACTGGACTCCAATACCTAGATGTGGAGATATAATTAAGGAAAGCAAAGAAACAAGGCAATAAAATGCACAGAAAAACTTTCTTAGGTTCTTCATGAAAACCTGACGAAAAAAATAAATTTTGTTATAGAGAGAAAACTTATTACTTAGAGAATTCATGTCAAACGATGAAAAGATGCCCTTACTTTTCTTTTGCCTTATCAACTAATTCATCGGAGCTTTTGGGGTCCATAAATCTCAAATAGTACCTGAACAAAGATGGGAGACTTATGAGACAACAACATTCTACCAAAATATATGAATTTTAACAATAAAATACTACACTGATTTCTCCATCAAGCCAACATGAATCAGCAAGCATTCTCTTATATATCAATAGAGGTTCCCAACTTTCAGTTTCATATTCCACAATTTTCTAGGTTACCTTTATCTTTCAAGAAGATGTCCATATTTCATTATCTTACATCTTCCTTATGAAGCATCCAAGGCATTTCTAAGAAGAAAGAAAAAAGGGTAGAAGAAGCAACTACCGAAGAGATGTTTAATGATAAAATTAAACTATGGAAGGTAATTACAGGTACTTTACCAGCAAGAACCAGCCCATTGCGGCATCGTGTTTGTTTCTCTCATGGCAGGTTTCCCAGATGACGGATCTATGGTTTTGACCTGAGATAGATTAAGGGATCTAAAGTAATGCATGATTAACCATATCATTTGCATAAGTACGAGGATAGGTGAATGACATAATAAAACAACCAAGGGCTAAGATTGTACCCAAGACACAGCTTTAGACAGTGGTGGTTCCCCTGTTCCACTTGGAGTAAAATCATCCAATTCAGGAAGGGTAAGGGGCAGTTCAGATTCAAGAACTGGAAGGCCCTCACCACTATCTTCTAAGAAGATGACTGGGATAGGTTCCCCCCAATATCGTTGCCGAGCAAAAAGCCAGTCCCTCAACTTGTAGTTCACCTAATAGATAAAACAACTGCTTAAGCAAACTATGACAGAAATATACATGATTATGGTCATATCCATCCCTTTCACTGACAAAATGTTTCAGTTAACGAAGAAAACTAACCTTTTTCTTCCCCTTCCCAACTTTCTCTGCCCACTCAATAACTCTGTAAGCTGCTTCTTTGCTTGACAAGCCATTGATGTCAAGGCCCACCTTCAAATTTGAAGAATTAACAATGATGCCTTCTCCCGAATAAGCCTTCCCAGATTCAACACAACTTCCATTATTGGGTGTCACAACCCATTTGATTGGAATATTAAACTTTGAGGCAAACTCATGGTCACGAGCATCATGTGCAGGGACAGCCATAATTGCTCCAGTTCCGTAACTGCAAAAATAAAATTTTATATTTTTCTTGTGAATTGGTAAAAATTGTCCATATCAGATTTTATTCTAGAGAAAACAGACAAATGGGCAGCATAAATGCATCACCAATTCATAACAAATACAAATGGGGAATCAAGTCAAACACACCTCCCCAACACATAATCTGCAACCCATATTGGAATTGGTTCCCCACTTGTAGGATTTTTGGCATAGCAACCACTGAAAACTCCTGTTTTCTCCTTCTGAAGTTCAGTCCTTTCAAGATCACTCTTTCTAGAGGCAATGTCTTGGTATTCCTCCACCTGAATTGTAAGATTCATTGTCCTTGAGTTACCAACGTTACTAAAAGAAAATGGTAGGTTAGAAAGGAAACAGTAACATACACTTTCCCTCTGCTCTGTAGATACTATTGATGACAAAAGGGTATACTCCGGTGCCACGACTAAATACCTGCATACAAATTACTGGTGAGAATAAAATTCTTCAACTATTATATTGAAATAAAGACACATAAGAATATGGGGCAAGGAAATACGTTGCACCAAATATGGTATCAGGCCTGGTAGTATAGACTGTAATTTTCATGTCTGTTTCCCTTCCATCACTGTCAAGAACACAAAATTCAACTTCAGCACCCTCAGACCTCCCAATCCAGTTCCTTTGCATTTCTTTAATGCTTTCAGGCCAGTCAAGTTCATCTAAATCTTCAAGAAGACGATCGGCATAAGCAGTAATCTTCAGCATCCATTGCCGCATTGGCTGCTTGGTAATAAACAATGACACTGTAAAATATTAAACATTCACAAAAACTGGGAATAAGAGAAGTCTCTAAACTAAGAAAAATAGAGACACAGAGCAAAAATAATGAAACTAAAATACCTTTCTGATAACAGGATGACCCCCACGCTCACTGACACCATCCACAACCTCCTCATTTGCGAGAACAGTACCAAGAGCTGGACACCAATTAACCGGTACTTCAGCCTGAGCTTATAGATTTAAATCAACCATCAGATCGAGTATTGATTGGGGATGTACTACAATAATAATAGGAATAATGAACTCGAAAGTAGTCATAAGCCAGACCTGGTAGGCCAATCCTCTCTTTAACAATTGAAGAAAGATCCATTGGGTCCATTTATAGTACTCAGGTTCTATGGTGGATATTTCACGATCCCAGTCATACGAGAAACCCAATGATTTAAGCTGCAAGTAAATGATCGGGTAAGAGGCCATTCAAGCCAATCACAAAGATGAGCAGAGCTATCAAACCAGCTGCCAAGATGACCAGAAATTGGCGGACTTAAGAAGCTATACACAAAGAAAACGATAAAATCTTCTGAGAAAGAAGCTTCCTCATAATGAACAACAAAATGGGTTACATTTACAGCTCTTTGCCTCTTTGAAAGTGAGGACTTTGACCATATATTTTCATTCTTTTTCTCTGAATAAACACAGTATCAAATACTGTCTCTATATATAATTGATTGGTAATAAACATGAGAAACATGCAAGACAGTAAGATGTAACTTCTAAAATCTCTACTATCAACAGTTCATCATATACATTTCACATAAATTTGATCTCCAAGCATAACAAAGAGTAATAACCTGGGAGCGGAAGCGATTAATGTTCCTCAATGTTGTGAGCTTTGGGTGAGTTCCAGTCTGCCAACCACATTATGAAAGCAATTAATAAATTGAAAACAGAAACCTCAATAATGAGAATTACCTAATCAACGATTCCAACACAAACATCAATTGCATATTGCTCAGCAGGCAATCCAAAAGCATCCCATCCCATTGGATGCAGCACATTGTAACCCTGCATTCGTTTGAACCTAGCAAGAATGTCTGTGGCCGTATATCCCAGTGGGTGCCCAACATGTAATCCAGCTCCACTGCATTTGCATCCATCCAAAACATTTAACACAAACCTTCATTCAAAACAACTCACTAAAAAGGAGAAAAATTACCCCTCAAGGGGAATGCAACTCCCTGAACTACCCAGTTCCTACATATTTATCAGTGGAACTCCAAGCTATGAAAATACAACATTAAAAATAGAGAAAGGAACCTGGGATAAGGGAACATGTCAAGGACATAAAATTTAGGTTTAGAAGTATCAACATCATCAGGTGTACGAAAGGTTCGATTTTGTTCCCAATAACGTTGCCATTTGGGCTCAATTTCATCAAACGGATACGCCCTTTTCACAAGCACTGGCTTCTGTTTTTGCTCCTCTTCAACTCCACTTATGGAGCTCCTGGTTCTACACCTGCTAGCTCCGAAACAACCATAACGTAAAAGAGTATGCTTTCTATACAGAAACGAAGGACTAACGTGGGCAGGTTTCAAATTTCTTGGGAATGGAAGAAGAATTCTGCTTGAAAAGAGAAACGTAGGATGAGTGAGAGGAGGAGAGTGAGGAAATGGTTGGAGTTTAGTATGGGTTAAATTCATTTTCTGGTCATGAAAAGAAGAGAGCAAAGACGAAGCTTTGAAAGAGTGGGAAGAGGTTGCAGAGGAAACAGACTGGGGATAATGTTGGGGATAAACTAACTGATTGGTTGTTTCTAACTTGGGCCCTGACATTTGCCTTTCTAAGAAATTTCTGGGCCCAACAATTGTTTTTTCTTTTATACAAGAAACAGTTCTCACAATAATTTTAACTACAACTCCATGTAAGTTAAAATCACATATAATATATAAAAAAAGAATATCTCAATATAACACTTCGATAATTTTTTATACCACTAATATATATGGAATAAATATAAAAATTATATATAAATTTTGATTTAAAGTGTACTATTATTAGTAAATTTTGATTTTGTATGATTTTATGCATAAAATTTTATTTTATTCAATTTTCATATATAATTGATAATATTATCAAATTAACACCATTTTACATTGATATATTGCATTCACAAATAAATATATTATACAAATATAAAATTTAAATGTATACAATTGAATTCAAATAAAAGGTTAATGTATACATATGAACTGTAATTCAAATTTTATGTATATAATGATATCAAATCAAAATTAATGCATTGCATATTGAACCAAAGTTATGTATAATTTGATACTAATTCTTATATATTTGGAGAGTTAATTTTATTTACGGATTGACAAACTATTGGCCAAACTCATATACAGGAACATCTCTACTTTCTACTTCAAAATGTACTTTCCATGTCAAAACAGAATGTAGATAGGCAGATATTTATGAGGTGAAGCTGAGATATTTCATATTTAAGTTCAGATTCCAAGTTGTTAAGAGCTTATCCAAAATATTCAAGCTTTCTAAACTCTATCTATCAATCATCAATGGCAAGCCTTGCGCTTCTTCCACTAACTCAACCCTCCTTTTTCCCTTCTAAACCATTCAAAAGTAATGTGGGTTTTCCACCTTCTTCCCATTGAACGAATCTCCCATGCCACTCCATTAAACTGCCATAAGATGTATGTCCCTGGTAAGCATTTCCTTCACTCTTTTTTCTAAGATACTTATGGTATCCAATAATTTGAACTCGAGTCAGTCGGATCATTAAACGAAGTAAAATAATAATAACTTTATTTTCTTATCAATAAAATCCAGCAATGCCTCGGTCTTATCATCATGGTTGCATGAGTCTTGCCTTTTCAACTCAATGATGATGAGAGTTGTTCTTTGTTTTTTCTTGTTTCTGCAGGTAATGGGGCATCACCAGAGGCCAAGGCAGCCAAAAGCCTCCACGATTTCTTCAATTACATAGCAGTTAAGATAGCCAGTGCTGAGCTTCAGATTAGGGTTACTCAACGTAAATCATGCATGTATATGTATATATTAATTTAGGAGGTTTGTGAGAGCAGAGCTATAACCCTGAAGCTTACAAGGATTTGATGGAGTTCCTGAATAGCCACTCGTTGAATGATGGGGACAAGTTCCGTGCCAGCTTGATGAGGGAATCTTCAAGGCATAAAACTCTAGGTATATTAATACCTTTATTAGTCACTCCATTCCATACATAGTTACATATAGTTTAGTGTTGGGTGATGAACGTTGATTATTGTATATTCAACTTTTCTTATGAATTTCATTGGATTTTCCATTTGGCACCACATCTACATGACAGCTCTCCGCATCTTAGAGGTCAGTAAAAATGGGATATTATCTTCTGCATTTTTTTATAAACCTTTTAATGCTAATATCTAATAGGCAAAAGACTGGTTTATGTTTTCACAGGTTAGATCTGCATATTGCAAACGTGATTTCGAGTGGGACAACTTGAAGCGTTTAGTTTTCAAGGTCAGGATTTGGTTAATATATCCTTAAATATTTTATATGTAGAAATGATTCTTGTTTTTGGGATGCAGATGGTGGATGAAACCAACACAAAACTAATGAGGGAATATGTTCAAGAAACCAGTCGTGTAACTGAAAAAGAAACCGGAAAGTGACCCGAGTCCAGCTTTCCGATGCCTTTTTCAGCTGTTCCGATTAGTAATAACCCAATACATCATATATATAGGAAGAGAAAGAGAGCCATTACAGGTCTACCCGTGCTGTATGTGCTGTATATCCTCATTGTGTTGAAATATGTATAGAACATATAGAAAAATATAAATAATAGTTCATATATAGATAGATAGAAGCATTACTCAGAAGTTACTTGGAACAGTTTCATGATGCGGGGTTAATTTCTTTGATCAATCCCTGGAAAAGCTTCCTGCTGCTTGTGTTTTATCCATTTTGTGACTTGTTGTCGTCGTCCAGTAGAGTTTAGAAACTAGATTGTAGTAGGAAGATGGCATTGTCACGATGCTATTAAAGTCATCATCATATCAAATTGAATCTCATTAATGATTTCAACTTTCTAAGCTCATTAACCCCGAAAATGAGAATACATCCAAATCATAACTTGTACTTTACTAAAGAGACAATCACGTTATAAGAGGCACATTCTAAGTCCTTCTCTTATAATTCCTTCTCTTCCTAAGAAAAAGAAGGAGAAATCATCCATATAGCCTTTATTTTACGTGTAATGGCTCCATTTTTGGAAATTCAGTTTTGGGTCAAATTTCTTTAAAACTACAAGTTTTTAAAAAGGGACACAATAGTGGCTAGTGATTCAATAATTAGAGAGGTTGATTAGTTAAAATTGATAATTTAGAATTTAAGGCTTATGGATTAGATAATACGAGTAGCAAAAATTATTAGGGTTAATGTGAGAAAATTAGAAAATAAAATTTTAGTTAGGAGAGATCTTTAATTTGTAATTTTTCATAACCCTTAATAGTAAATGGTCCATTTTAAGAATTGGTTTGGAGGGTACCCATTTTTCCAAAGCATTTATTGGCTTGTTTATTTTGAAAATGCATGATGTTGTTTTGAATTGATATTGATGCATTGGTTAAATGATTGAAATGTGATGATATCTGATAGCAATTGATAGTGTTTGTTTCTGCGATATGTTATAATAATAAATGTCATGTTAAACAATATTGGAAATTATTTGGGTATGGTTAGCATGCTATAGATTTATTTATTGTGATGGAGAAAGATTGAGATTTATGTGGATTTTATTGGCGCTTGATATTTGACACTTGTGTGCATTATTGAAGAATTAGGGGAAGAAATGTTTTTACAATCATTTGGTGCAGTTTTACCTATTTGACGCTTGTGCGCAACAATATGTAGTGTTACGAGATTAATCTGTGCATATTCGTCATTGATTCATAATTGATTAATAGGGGCATAATTTTATTATGATGAATTTGGTAATGACAAAAGTGAAATGGGATTGTTGGTTATCATGATGTAAGAAAATGAAATATGCAAAGTTGAAAATGTTAGTGGCTCTCCACATTGGACTTGTCCATGGGTCAGATCGGGAAGGTTCATCTGAAAAGTCAAAGGGTTTGAGTAAAATTATAGACCCAAAAAATAGGGTTGAATAAAAAAAATAAGGCCTATTTTTTAAACGAGTTAGATCTCACTTATATTAGTTTTATTTAAGTATAAATATTTTTTTAATTTATTTTCAATTTGGTAAAAAATATTTATTTTAATGTTTTTAATATTTTAGATATAATTATATTTTTTAGAAAAAATTATATAAAAAATTAATAAGAACATACCGAACTCATATTTTAACATTTTTATCTAAATTGAAGTTAGGTAAAATTTTAAGTCCATTGACTTGAGCCTATTAAACAGGTCTAAAATTTTGTTTTTAATCTTTCAAACAATATACTAAATTCCTCTAAATAAAATAAAAAATAAATAAATATGATAAATAAAATTCCATATGTAGTAATTAAAGTTTTATTAATAAAAAATATTAATCTTACTTATATCCAACCCCCTAAAGTAGCTATTGGATGCATATCTTAGTTGGGATTTTTTTTTTTTTTAACTCTCTTCCCACGCTCGGCTCAGCATATTATTCATTATCCAATGCCCTGCAAAACATCATTTAATATAATGATGCTTGATTATGGGAAAGAATATGAAAGTTTCAATATTTAAAATATCTCTAATAACAATGCTTTGATTTTTCTTCTGATAAAGCTGGAGATTGTTGAACATAGATTTTTCATTCAAAAGTTGTTCTCCTTCAACACTAACGTTTATAATTTTTTGGGTTTCAAAAAAATTAATATTCAAACAACACTAGATTTACAGAATGCGAAAGATTAATTATTAGATTTATTCCTATAAATATCTTAAAAAATAAAAAAAAATTCAGACAACCCTAGATCTTTCTTCGACAGTAATAAACCTAATCAGCTCCGACCTACTTTTGATCAACCTTATATTATAATCCAATAGCCAGCCTTTGTTTACCTCATAATAGTATGGCCCTCATGTGGTCTTACTTGTAATCCCATAAATCTTACTTATAATTCAAGAAAAAGACAAACCACAAAGTGCAAATATTCGACAATCATGTTGGATTCTTTGATTCTTCCATTCACTATTCAAACTTAACAATTCCTCTCCTTTTTCTATCCCCATCCGGAAGAAGAGAGAATTCAGAGTTATTTCAATTTATTCATAAAATCTGTAGTGCAGCTAATTTCACGGTACACATAATAAATTGTGAATCTATCGATAAAAGTATTATAAAAATATTTGTACGTATTAGGAGTTAAATTAGATTTTATTCTTTTCACTCAAAAATAATAAATTAGTTTATGTATGTTAGATAAAAAAGTAAACAGGTCATTTTGTTAAAAATTACATCCATTTTTTCCGTTAAAAATTTGTCTTTATATATTAACATGAAATACACGTGGCACATCACATGTCACTGTATGATTATTTCATCAATCATACCAATTTTTAACGGTACAAATGAATGAAATTTTTAATAGAGATAATAAATTTTCTTTTTAATTAATGTACATAGACTAATTTACTTATTTTTTGAGTAAATTAAATAAATTGCAATCCAAAAATATTCGACTTGTGTAATGGAATAAGTCCATGCATTTTGGCTAATTCCATTCACGTCTGGAATAATTGAGGGAATTTGTGATTTTGTTGGTTCACTTTATGCCTTATTCTAAAATTAGACAGCAAGAATTTCAGCTTCTTTATAAATTCCATTTCCAACTAAATTAAGATTCCTAGTTGAGCTTCTTATGCTTGTTGGGTAGTGTCAATCTTGTTATTCATTTAATTGTATTTTAAACTTTTAAAAAAAAAAAAAAAACCTTCTATCAATCACTAAATCAAACAAATAAGTAAAATGTAAAGTGCTAACCAATTATTTACATTTTTATATGCTGAATGAATCGAAAATAGGAAAACATTTTTCAAGATATAATAAACTAATATAAACAACTCACACTGTCCCAATTTTAGTTTTTCTATCAGAATTTTAAAACCAGAAAATGTAGTAAATCTATGGATCAGAGTCAGGTTCTTATACGGAGAGGAGGTCCCTCCTTCCTGCCAGCCTATTAACCATCCTTTATTTTCGTTTATTTTTGCTGACACTAAACTATTAGGTCTGTGAGGCGATGGCAACCATGCATGTGGGGGGGGGGGGTGGCGCTTCATTTTCCTTCATATTTTCTTAATATTAATTTGAGGGTTTTTTTTTTTTAAATTCTGTCGCAATTTATTTTAGTCTCATCTCTCATGTCATGAAAATATACTTTAAAATTATTTCTTTGAATCTTATAAGATTTTATCACTCTTATCAAATGAGATATCGTTGGATTAATTTTGTTAGGGATCGATTTGTATAAATAATAAGATAATAAAAGTAAAAAAAATGAATACAAATATTTTATGTGGAAAGTTCATAAAGAAGAAAAAACCACGAATAAAAAAAATTTAGATTTTTCACTAAATAAATAAACAAACGATAATACAATATATAGAAAATTAATCTAAATGTAATAAAAAAATACTTCTAATTAATACCCTATGTTATCTAACGCATGTCAAAAAATTAAATTAAACTAGGCGTATGTGTCGTGGGGAAAGGTGATGTTGTTTCCAAGTCTCCTCATAGAAGAGTTATGTCATCCATACTCCCCACGCCAAATGTTGAAGATCCAAAGAGATAAGAGAAAAAATGTGATGATTCCCATAATAGTGAGGTGTTAAAAGTCGCTCAACGAGAAGAAAGAGGTACATGGCATAGGAGTAAAAGGTTGACTATCTTTGACACCAAGTCTTAACATGTGTTTGGCGATAGACTTATAACGGTTAATCACTCACGGTAGGAGTGAGCATTTAATTGAATCAAATCAAGTGAAAGTTATTGTAAGTTATTCGAGTTGATGAGTCTCATCTTATCATCTTGATTCGATTTAAAATTTTTTTAAATCTAGTCATGTGAAGTTATTCAAATTAAATTAAAAAACTTAAACAAGTTAAATTAAAATATTGTAACAATATAACTAATTCCAAGTTAGAGTACATAAATTTGAAATTGTGTATATTTGAAATCTCTTACAAGCAGAACAAGATACTTTACTATAACAAATTTGAATCGGTAATTTACTTGTTTAGATCCTAAATTTTATTATTTTATTATTTTAGAAAAACTTTTAAATTTAATTTTTTTTTATATATTTTTTGGAATTTTATGAATCTTATAATTTTTTAAGAATTTTATGAAAATTTAGAATATTTTTTAATAAATATTTTATATTTTTTAAATTATTTTGTAATTTTTGTTGAGAGGAATTAATTTGTTCATTTTCGAAATTGACGGGGACTAAAGGAATATTTATACAAACATGTTATTCCAGTTATTCAAATTGTAAAATTCAACTCGACTCGATATCAAAAAATCGAATTACTTATTTAAATTGATTCGAAAAAACTAAATAACTCAATTCAATTAACTTAAAATTCGAAACAATTCAATCTTTTTTATTCAAATCGAATTTTGCTCGCCTCTAAATCAGGTCACACAATAACCTCCTAGTTAGATGATATTGGTATTGACATGAACTAAATAAGACCTCATATGTGACCCATGCAAAAAAATTCAACACATGTCTCGAATGAGATAATAAAGATGCTACACGTGTCATGTACATATGCGTCTTCTATTTTTATAATCTGAGAAATATTGCCGATAGACAAAATCTTATTCGACAAAATCGTAATTCAACGAGATGAAAGTGGTCAAGCACAATCCGACTGAATGCTGATAAGTGATAATCATAAAATTATAGACTAACGTGAACTAAAGACTAACACAAGTTTCTAGTCTATCTATAATTCAGTGCATTAATAATATAAATAATCACATTGCTTTTGTTTTTCTCAAAATTATGCAACTTTTGTTAGCTTAATGATTCATTCATTTTGTTTGTTTAATGAATGATTTTTTTTTTTTAAAGGGAAACAAAAACTAAAAACTAAATAGCTGGAGGTTGCTTTTAATCATCACCACCCGCTATAAAAGTTATTCAAAAAGAGCCCAAAGTCAAAAGGAAAAAGAAAATAAAAGGGAAAGTTTGATTGATCCATGAGTTCACAAATGGGAGATTTTAGTCATTTTCAGACATTCCGACGAAATCAAGTGGGCAGGCAGGCTCTGTTATGGTCCTTTTAATTAGTTGTTGCCCTCCTCCACATCTCCAACATCATCACACTATTCACATTCTTGGTTTCAATATCAAAACCAATTTAACATCCTCTTTTTTTCCAGATTTATTTTATAGTTAATGTTTAAAGTTCGTGATTATTTTTTTTAATAATGTTGTATTCGAAGTTTGAACTCGCATATTTTTTTAAGAGAATAATGTGTTTTATTATCGTACCCAACAGTTATTGATCATGTTTCGCTTCATTAAAAATATATAATTTTAAAAATTATTATTACTTTCATGGATATTCAGACACTCTCAATTTTTTTAATATAACAAACACATTATATATAAAAAGTAAAATGACAATATATAAGTCCAAAGAATTTAGGGTTTATTATATTATGCAATTTTATATTTACATTAATTAAATATTATAAAAGAAAAACTCTATTCTGTTTAGAGTGAGATGAGCTGAAAATTCATAGGAGGGTTGGTATTGCTAAATACAATTATGACTTTTACATTAAATAAATATTAAGTTAATCTTGAAATAGAAGTGTTTTCGTCATTTTCAAGGCCAAATGAATTAAAGCCAATAACATAGTGCGTGTTGGTTTTGGTTTGGTATTGACCATGAAATTTGATATCGAAAATGCGAATTAAATGCTCGCAAAGGACCCTCAAAGTTCATTGGAGTCGCACGAAGCTAGGCCAAGCAAAAATTTTGGTCCCAAAAAATTTGCCTTATATGTGAAAAAAAGTTTTTAAGAAAATATAAAAAGATTAATTAAGTTTTTATATTAAATTTGTATTTAATTAAGTTTTTATTGTTAATTAAAATAATCAATTAAGTTTCAATAAAAATTAATCAATTAAGTTAATCGGTTAATGGTTTTCATCGTTGATCACATTGATCGTCAAAATAAATTAACGGACCAATCAGTTAGTGACATGTGACAACTTTTAGTTTAATCTAATATTTTTCTAATGAAAATGATTAAAAAATCATAAATAATTATTAAAAAAATCATAAAATTATAAAAAATTAAAAATATGAAAATTGAGAACCTAACGAGCGGTAACAGTTCAAAAGAGGATGATGTTCATCCTAGGTACCCGGGTTTGAGCACCTGTGTGTGCATTATCAACGGGTTAAGAAAATATGAACAGATAATACATTGTAATCATACCAGTATATTAAAAAAAATATGAAAATTGATATCAACTTATAAAAAAAATTATAAATACTATACAATATTAAAAATATAATAAATTATATTTTTTATAAAATTAATAAAACATATTTAAAACATTTAAAATTAATATAAACTTATAACAATTATAAAAAAAAATCATAAAACTTGAATTTGACTGGATCAGCTGATTAGATCAAAATGGACAAGGGTATTGGTCCAGAAAAATCATTAGATCGGTTGACTTGGGACGATTGAACCGATTTTTTTAATGTTAATTTAATTGAACTAGACGAATTAGTCGAACTGACAAACTAGTGATTTGATCAAATTCGACTACTGGTCTAGTTTTGAAAACTTTGGTTAGAATATTTCATTATGACATATGCTAATAGTTGGATAATAAAATTTTGGTTTGATAAAAATATTAAAAATAAAATAAAAAAATTGGTTCAACTGTCCGATTCTCAGGTCACCCGATCTAATGACTTTCCCTGGATCGGTACCCTTGTCGGTTTTGGGCTAATAGGTCAAATTTTTTATGATTTTTTATAATTTTTATAACTGTATATAAATTTTAATATTGTAAATATTTTTTATATTTTTTTACAATTTCTTATTAATTTTAAGAAGTTTAGTATGTTTTTTTAATTTTAAATATTTTAATGAGTTTTATTAATATTATAATTTTTATATTTTTATGATATTTATAAGATTTTTTTGTAATTTTAATAAGTTTACATCAATCCTAATATTTTTAATTTCTGAATTTATATAATTGTTTATGATCTTTCAATGATTTCTATAAGAAAAATATTAGATTAAATCAAAAGTTATCATGTGCCACCATTTGATTGGTTTGTCGATTTATTTGTAACAACGTGATCAATGACAGAAACTGTTAATAAAAGAGTTTAATTGATTATTTTAATTAATAACCCATACTTAATTGGCCGCAAATTTAATACACGGGCATTATTGATTTTTTTTTTTTTGTATTTTTAAAGGACTTTTTTAACATATAAGTAAAAAAATTTAAAATTTCTCAAAAATAAATTATTTTTTTTTTTGCAATCCAATAATTTAAATCTTATTAGCATATTAATTAAATAGAAAAATTCTGATTTTATTCTCTTTCTTTAATGTTTTTTATCCTTTTAAATGGAAAATTCCCGCAAAATTAATATTTCAATTTAAATCCTTTCAGTATTATATTTAACTTAAAATATAATTTTATCTTAAATTTCAACATAAAGTTTCATACTTCACCTCTTGTTGCAGTGAAAAAAATGGTGTCACAAAACCATGAAAAAGAAAAGCGGAGGATCTGCAAATTCCAAATTCCAACACAATGAAACGTGTTGAAAGCGGTTTTGTATTAAAGCGAAAGGGCAAGAAGAAGACAATATGAAGAGGAAAGAAAGAGGGAACAAAAGCAGAGGATCGAAACTCGAATGTGACAGTGAAAAGAACCTGAGCAAACAAGTGCTAAATTGTCAATACCTTGCTTCCATGCCATGTCTCAACCTAACCCCTTTTCCCTGTTTTTTGCTATCCGACTTTACAACTCTTGTTTTTTCTTACAACATTTTCACTACCGACTCTTTCTTTTTTTTTTCAAATTTGACCGACACCCACAACGCAAAACTCTCTTCACATGTAATTAACACACACACGCAGACACTCTCTCTTAATTTACTACCCTATACCCCCCCCCAAGCTTCGGATCTCTCTTTTCTTTCTTTTTCTTTAATGGCGATGTCTCCCAACAACTCTTTCTTCTTCCCGTTTTCTTCTTCCTTGTATTTCTTCTTCAGCTGCTTTTGAATGTCCATGGTTCTTTATCATGAGCTCCACCTGAACTGATCCTCACCTCTGCCAATATCAACTGCAACAACAACTACTACAAGACTACAACAACCCCAAAAATTTAAAACAAAAGAAGCTAGCAATGGGTTACAGTAACAGACCCTTTTCTCTTTCCATGACTCGTTTGCTGCTCAATGAGTTAGTCGTACTCGGTTTTATCTTTGCTTCCACTCCAGGTCAATGTGTCACTGATTCTTCCGATGGTATTTCTCGTTTCTCATTTTGATTCTTTTTCTGGGTTTTTTTTTTTAATTGTTTAAGGCATTGGTGGTTTGGTTATCTGATTAGCTTGGCAAGTCTATGTATATATTTTTTGACTTTTTTGGCTTAGATGTGATTGTGATTAGTAAAGATATGAACTTTGACCTTGATCTTTTATTATACTGTGTTGTTTCATTAAGGGAAAATATATTTGCTTTGATTCCTTGATTTTAGTTCTGTTTGGAACTTGGGGATTTGTTATGAAGTTGTTTTCTTTCCTTATTTGTGGACAGTTCAAGCGCTTCAGGTTATGTACACTTCATTGAACAGTCCTTCAAAGTTAACAAATTGGAAAACGAGTGGTGGTGATCCATGTGGAGAATCATGGAAAGGGGTTACCTGTGAGGGCTCAGCCGTTGTTTCTCTGTAGGAGATTGTATATATTTTCAGATATATCTATTTATCTTTTGGAAATTTGTAGTTTGATCGGTTTATGTTTTTGGTTGATGTATGCTTCTTATTGTTTATATAACAGTGATATTTCTGGGTTAGGACTTTCTGGAACCATGGGATACTTGCTCTCTGATCTTATGTCTTTGAAAACACTGTAAGCTTATTCCGTTGCTCTTATGCCGATATTCGTTTGAGATTGTAACTCTTTTTTAATCATCTAATTAGTTCATTGCCCTTTTTTCTTTGTATTATGTTAGTGATTTGAGTAACAACAACCTTCATGATACAATCCCATACCAGTTGCCACCGAATGTTACGAGCGTGTAATGTCTCTGATTCATTTTTCTGTTGTTTTCATTTTTTTGGGGAACTGCTTAGGTTTTAAGGTTCTTATTTATTATATGATCATGCAGGAATCTTGCTGGTAACAACTTCAGTGGGAATCTTCCTTATTCCATTTCTACTATGATTACTCTCACTTACTTGTAAGTGATATTATCTCGAACGCCATGATGTTTTATTTTACTCATCACACAACCAAACCCGAACTTTCTTTCATTCCCTAATTCTAAATCTTTGGTTACAGGAATGTAAGCCATAATATGCTCTCCCTCTCTGTTGGAGACTATTTTGCTAATCTTGCCAGACTCGGGACTTTGTAAGAGAACTTAACCGTATACATTTCTTATGTAGAATTATGCGATCTAAGTTGTTGTTCCTTGCTGCTTAAGTATTCCACTTATTGCTGTCCAGTTCAAATACTAAAAGTTCTGTTTCAGTTGTATTTGGATAATTACTGAACTGATTTTGAAGCCATGCAATTAACATATTTCCCGGTTTGTCTTTTGAAGATCATATACCATGTTTTTCTTTAGGTCTCTCATGGTGGTACGGCGATTAGATGGTTTTGTAAAATTCGTAATGTCAATCATCGATTCTGAATTGTTTGGAACGTTGTTTAGGTCTCTCATAGTCTGTTTGAATATTTTCCTAACCGGTGTAGTTTGGGTACCTTGCTAATGCAGGGATCTTTCCTTCAACAACTTTAGTGGTGATCTTCCTCCTTCATTTAGCTCATTGAGCAATCTTTCTACGCTGTAAGTGTTACTTTAAAAAAGGTAAAAAATGAAAGAGAAAATCTATCATAGTCATGGAGCTTGACCAAGTGCTATTGGTACCTGAACTTATGGCAGGTATATGCAGAACAATCAATTGACTGGTTCTCTTAATGTCCTTTCGGGTTTATCTTTGACAACTCTGTAAGTTACTTTTCTCGTACTCGACTTGGGTTTTTACTCTCTTTCAGTCTGTTCTTATGCACCCTTGATTCTCAACAGAAATGTTGCAAAGAACCACTTTAATGGTTCAATTCCTCAAGAGCTTTTTTCAATCCCAACTTTTATGTAAGTCTCAGTATGGTATTACTGCTAATATGCTCTTCTGAATCTAGTTTATGCAAAATTTTAACTTAATTATAAAAAATGAAACAGATATGATGGCAACTCCTTCACCAATGAACCTCCCCCTCCGGGTAGATCTCATAATAAACATAATTCTGGATCTGGAGGTCATACATCTCCGGCTTCTGATGGTCAATCATCAGATTCAGATAATGGACTATCAGCCGGAATTATTGTAGGCATAGTTCTTGGCTCTTTGTTACTTCTTGTTGTGGCAATACTTGCTTTTGTTTTCTGCATCCGCAAAAATAAAAGAAAGGTGAGCAGTGCAAGAGCTTCAAGGGCAAATCTTTCCGTTAGCACCGGCAATGGTAGGTTTCCTTCATCTTTCTGTTTTCTCTACAGTATTTTAGTTTGGAAAATTGAAAACATGATGTTAAAGAGGAGCTACATTCTTTAGGGAGTGGATCTATTTATTTTTCATGAAAGTATTTTAGACTCGAGTAACTGATAGGCAGATGTCTTATTTCTATAATCTTTTGTTGCTTAGTTAGTGGATCAATATATTTTAAAATTGTTTGAGTCCTTTCATGTCAATTAGTCAAGCGGCATTTTGGTTACTATTGATTGAGAACAATGATTTGTTCAATAGAGCTATCAATTTTAAAGAACTGGTCATTGTTGGCCAAAAAGAAAACACTTCAAGAAAGCAATCAATTTAAAAAAAAAAATGTTGGTGATATTCGTTATCCCGTACTAACAATACTGAACCTTTTTCCTGCTTCATTTTTTACAGTCCATACCGAGACGCAAGAGCAGAGGGTGAAAAATGTTGCTCCTGTTGTAGATTTGAAACCCCTACAGGCAGAACCAGTAATGGTCGAAAAGATGTCTAAAAATGGATCTCTAAACAGAATGAAATCACCCATCACTGCTACATCATATACCGTCGCTTCCTTACAAACAGCGACTAATAGTTTTAGTCAAGAATATCTTATTGGTGAAGGTTCCCTTGGTCGTGTTTACAAGGCAGAGTTTCCGAACAGAAAGGTAACTTATTATAATAAATGTTTAATATTAAAGTTCTCTCAGTGGAAAAAACCCCTGTTGGATAACTTGTGAAATAATGCAAGGCTTCTTTCACAATGATAGCTAACTCTTTTCATCTTGTTTGATGTAGACTATGGCTATCAAAAAAATTGACAATGCGGCATTATCATTACAAGAGGAAGACAATTTTCTAGAAGCTATATCCAGTATGTCACGCTTGAGGCATCCCAATATCGTTACATTGGCTGGATACTGTGCAGAGCATGGACAACGTCTTCTGGTATATGAATATATAGGAAACAGTAGTCTTCACGATATGCTGCACTTTTCTGATGATGGTAGCAAGATGTTAAGCTGGAATGCACGTGTCAGAGTGGCACTTGGCACTGCACGGGCCTTAGAGTATGTTATATGTGTATGATCTTTCCGAGTCTATCTCATACGTGTTGCCAGCATTTGGCTGCTTGCTTGCATATGTTCCTTTCTGATAAAGATGTTGTTTCAGGTACTTGCATGAAGTGTGTTTGCCTTCGGTTGTACACAGAAATTTCAAGTCTGCAAACATCTTACTTGATGAAGAGCTTAATCCTCACTTGTCAGACTGTGGCTTGGCTGCACTTACACCAAATACAGAGCGACAGGTAAAAAATTTCTTTCAACAATAAAAATGAATCATCGGCAAACAAGGTTGCATGCCACTGCTGTCTGTTAAGGGAAGTTTTACTCTAGCTCTTAACTCTTTTTATTTGTTTAATGTTGCACAGGTTTCAACACAGATGGTTGGTTCATTTGGTTATAGTGCTCCCGAGTTTGCATTGTCAGGAGTATATACTGTAAAGAGCGATGTATACAGTTTTGGGGTAGTGATGTTGGAGCTACTGACTGGTCGGAAACCACTAGACAGGTAAAACCATTTTCAGTTTCCAACGAGTAGATAACAATCTCTATATCTTTACTATCTTGACATTCTTATGGTACTATCTGTAAGTAAATTTTTTTGTGTGGTGTATTCTGCATTAGTTCAAGGGTGAGATCCGAGCAATCGCTTGTGAGATGGGCTACACCTCAACTACATGATATAGATGCCCTAGCAAAAATGGTAGATCCTGCACTAAATGGCATGTACCCCGTGAAATCTCTGTCACGCTTTGCCGACATCATTGCTCTCTGTGTTCAGGTAAAAGAATTTACGAAAGCTTTGGACAAGTTGGATTGAGTTAACCTAAGTGGTTTTGTAGGGTAAAGAAAAGAAAAATTGCTAACTAGGAAATGTTATTATATGCAGCCGGAACCCGAGTTTCGACCTCCCATGTCTGAGGTTGTGCAAGCTTTAGTGAGGTTAGTGCAAAGAGCAAGTGTGGTCAAAAAGAGATCGAGTGACGAATCTGGATTTTCTTATAGAACTCCAGATCATGAGATTATCGACATGTCATTTTGAGTGTGAGTTGAAACCAGGAGAGAATCAAACTCAAGAAATGGAAAAAAGGTAAAAGAGGTTCTGTAATTATATCTCACATTGTCAGAAAGTTTATAGTTTACACTGCAAATATATAGCTGTATTATTGGAACATTATGATGCACATTCACGTTTTGCATCTTCTTAATAATAATTAAAAAAAGAAAGGTTCTACTTTAATTCTTTGAAATAAAGAACATGACATTCCTTTGTTTTGCTGTCTTGTTTTTCATTTTTAGTTTAGTCTGTCTTTTCATCTCCATTTGGTCATACTTTTCTGGTGATTACCTATTAGACAATTGAAACCGGCCTAATCGTTACCGGCATTCTCACAATGTGATTTAAGCTTCCTGTTAGAATAATTTCACCAAAGCTGAACTCATTGGTCGATTGAATCACATTGATTTCTATGTCTAAATCTTGGGTTCCCTGCGGAGCTATAGTAAACCAAGGTGGACGCAAGGTGATGGTTGTCCCATTTGGTGGTATTGCTAAGCTTACATAAGTCTCCGGTTTGGTGGCTACGTTCTTGAAACTCCGTCTCACTGTCAGCGATCTTCTTAGCGCAGATATGGTCACTGATGGTATGTTCAAGTTAGCAGGGTGGACAACGGTCTGACCGCACCACACTCTGGTGGCGGCCCTGATTGCAAAGCGATCAATGAAGGGCATTGAACACAAAAAGCTGATATAATCTTCAAATTCTGCTTCATGATGACATTATAAAGAACAAAGTTAGACATGTTGGTCAAGCTTGATGATAGAATTTGGAAATGTGAAAAGGTTTACCTGATGATAAGACTAAGCCTGGATCCATGGCATGAGTTGGATTAACAAAGCCAGCTCCAAAATCGAAATTATTAGAGGAATACAAGCTCCCGACATTGAATCCTTCGGCCATTATAACCCCACCAGTGTTATCAAACTTGGTGGCCGTGGTTGAGACTGCCGATGCAATCATTGACGGGTTCCAGGAAGGGTACTTTTGCTTTATTAGTGCTGCAATTCCTGCAACATGAGGTGCAGCCATGCTTGAACCAGACAGCAGAGCAAAATTGTAACCTGTCAGAATTGGATCCAGGGCACTCAAGGGGCTCCAGGCTGCCCAAATTTCATTTCCTGGGGCAAGAATATCAGGTTTTAGTACATCAGAAGGGTTCCGGTTGATGTCGACAAAACCGGGTCCCCTTGAAGAGAATCTGCTAACAATGGGTGCTTGGACACCAAACGAAGCAACTCTACCGTCTTGTATAGCAGCTCTAGCGTTGAACTGTCTCACAATGCCTCTTGCATCCCTTAATGTTTGTTGTTCATAATATTGAGATATAATCTACAAACAAACAAAAAGATTGTATAAGAACTGGTTGATTACAATGGGAAAATTGCCTGCTGTGGAGAGATAAAACTATTTTTTACCTTTGCATCTGCAACTTTTGGGATTAAAGCACCAGAAACAGAAAAAGGGATTGGTTGCCCAATGAAATCACCATAACTTGGATTTGCCACAAGAACAAACCCCATAAATCCAAGAACTCTTGCAGTGTCAACAATGGCTGTTATGGTGGATGTCTCGTTATAGAAACCGGCAGAGAAAGTGCATATAACAATACTACCCCTCACTGCGTTAGGGTCAAAAGCTTCTGGATGTTGGCACTCTTCGACATACTCCGGGGTCCTTGGGAATGCTCCACTCAAATTGATTGCATCCTTAGCCAACACCAGCTTATACAGTAATGTTCCATTTCCAAATGTTGGAGCTAGCAAAGACATGAATGATGCATATGTTATTGTCAACTTTTAAGGGTTTTAAACTAATCACTGGTGGTAAAAGAATGCATTATTACCTGATAACCCCACGCCAGAAACATTTAGGCCATTTCCTAGGAGAAGAGAAGCAGTGTATCTTCGATCTGTCCTGGAAGCGGCTGCACCGACAACCCAAGGGCTGTAAGACAATACTGTTGAAGGACCAGGACCTGAGTTTCCCACAGCCTGCACCACGAAAACCCCAGCTCTTCGTGCGAATAACATGGCTATGTCAAAAATGCTCAAGAATGTGACCGTATCTTGTGGTGGTTCCTCCGGTCCGATTGACAGCGTTAAGATATCCACTCCATCTGCTACTGCCTGTGGTGTCACAGCACAAAATTATATTGGTAACATGGTTATATTAGAAAACTATGTAGATTTCAATGCCCTACTTGATCAATTGCTGCAACCACATCCGCAAGGGTTCCCACCGTTGGATAGACAGCCTTATAAACAGCAACTCTATTTCCAAAAAGCAACCAATAGTCAATATCATTACTAGAATGATCCCATAATACCAGAAAACAAATTCTGTAACAAGGAACCAAGTAAACAGACCTTGCACGCGGTGCCATCCCACTGGCTCGTCCATAATAGAAGCCGTTAACCGTCACAGGGACCCCAGCATTTCCAGCGGCAATTGATGCCACGTGGCTGATGCAAAGGACATGTCTCCAGCGTTACAAACCCAAGAAAATAAATACACAGTAATTAATACATTACCTTATTTGTTTCATATATTACCTTCCATGGCCAACAGCATCAGCTGGTGAAGGAATGTCTATGGTAGCATTAAGAGAAGCGGCTGCTTGAGCCCCGGCTATGAAAAATCGGGCGGAAACTATCTTACCATTGCACGAATACGGTGGGAACTGAGGACCCGTTTCACATGCACCAGAAAAATGAGAGAGATTAGACGTTAAAGGGTTGAGTATGTCATAAGCAAAGCTTGGGTGAAAGGGGTTGATCCCTGTGTCAACAAAACCCATAACAATCCCATCTCCTGCGTTTCTATCACCTCCTTCTTGAGTCCACACGGTTTGAGGTAACCCTAAGAACTCTGGAGTGTAAGTAGTCATCGATTTGGCTCTTCGATCTCTTTCAACCAACTTCACTCCTTGAGCAAGTTGTAGTTTCTTAGCCTGAAAATTTTCATAGCTATTACAGTCTGAGAGAATGAAACAATGGCTGACAAAGTACTAAGAAAACAACAACCTGAGATGGTGTAGTGTGGACAGCAAAGCCATTAAGAACATGTTTGAAGCTGTATAGCTTGTTATAGCTACCCTTATCTAGAGTGCTTTCAAGAACTTGATCATGAGCATCTACCAACTTGTTTGCATGAACCTTGTAAGCTTCACTAATCATTCATACAGAAAACAAAACCAGTGTTAAATTACTAAAGAGATAATCCAAAACTATAATTTGAAATGCTCTTTTATAACCTTGTGGGGTCGAATCTTCTTCCTTGTTGACTAGATAGAACATCACCATGAAATGCTACTGGTTCTCCTTCCATTAAAATCAAATATATCGATCTCTCTTCTACAACAGATGCAATAGTGCTGATAGCAAGAAGATGGAGGAGGAGAACTGCATAACTCGTTGCAGCCAATACATTGACACTGGTTGCCATGTTTTACAATGGAAGGAAATGTGTTTACTTTGTGGAGTTTGTTGTGTATAAATATACAAGGCAATAGCAAGTTTCGAACTCATAAATGGTCATTAGCCACATTGTTAACGTGATTAAAGCTGTTTCCTTTTACGAAATAGAGCCCCACTTGAAGAATTCTAGCGGTTACCTTTATTTTCTACTTAGATTCAAATAAAATCTGGTTGTAAATAAAGATTGAATCAGGTTGATCATGTTTTGCCCATGCCAATTCACACCAAACCCACCATGAAAGATGCATTGCTTCTAAAAAATAACTGAAACTATTGACGACTTCTCATCATTACAAAGTCCATCAATCCTGCACTAACTTTTCTTAATCACAATCTCATAAACTCTGGAAAAATGCTTTTCTTGAGTTCTCAAAAGAGTTTTTGCACTTTTTCCCTAGTAAGATGGCAAAGCATAATCAGTAAGTCAATAAGATGAGTTACCAGAAAATATCGGTTCAACATCAGAGAACTACAGACAATTGATCCTCCTGCACAGACATTAATCTCCTAAACCTAACACAGATACAAATGATGTCTCCTACACGTAAGTTACTAACCAGCCACCAGTGTGGACAAAGCACACAATTTCTACAATATACAGTTCACATATAAACGGCCTACAAGCTAAATCTGTGTAACGAGTCTTCGCGTCTCATGCAACAAAAAACTTTCCCATGGTTTACTCATCTCTTTTGTCTTTTATACTCCACCTGGAAAAAGATCATAAATATGAGAAGTAGAGGCATAACCTCAAAACACATTAGAGTTTTCTAAGCTAAGTATAAAGATAAAAGGATATTTCCTCTTATATGCAGTGACATTTTTACATCTAAAATTTCCCTCTTCATAGCTAAAAGCAATGCTAATCTTAAAAATGTAAAAAAATGGAAATGATAATCATGTACACTGCTCGATATAGGCATAAAACCAATCAATAAATCAGGGGCGTGTATAGGTATGGTTCAACATTCATAGCATGAGATATCGTAGGCAGTCGAACCATATATATATATCAACAATGGCTAGGAATCATAACCAGCAAGCAACAACGACACCTAATGAAGAACTTGTAAGCTAATACTGAATACAGTATGCTCAGTGAAATAAACATGTGGATATAGTGAAATATAAACCAAAGTAAGTTTTTGTATTGTGCAAGAAATCAAGGACTCTTATCACTGCTCAAAGTAACTTCTACGAGTTGGTGTGTTTGTAAATTATTATTGGAACTACAATATGCCAATTTCGTACTGCATTTAGTTCGATGCACAATTTGCGCATGATGAAAATTCATGTTAATTTCTCCTTACTTTCTAATCTTCCTCATAGGAAACCAGAAATTGAACCGGCAAGTTGTGTATTAGAGGATTAGCAAATAGCAATCAGCCTTGATGGCAAGAAAATGATTGAAAATTGGCCCTACCTTTGCATCAGATACTGGTGATGCATAAAATCCATTCTGAAATTGTTTGAAATCATCCTCGGAACATTCAAAACAGACAAAGTGTTCCAACATTTTTGTTTCTTCAATTGCCATGCCTACACAAGCAGGATGATACCTACAAGAATGGTAAGGAGAACATTACAGCAACCTTACAAACTTATCAGGCATGTAGCACCCGGAAATCATATAAGGAAGCATAAACACCATACCAATCCTTGCAGCCCTCACATTGAACCATAAGATCATCAGGATTGTAGGGCATCTCACATTTGCAGTATCTTCAAAAGAGAAAAGCCCAGGGGCACCAAGGAATAAATGCTTTATATTAGAACAAGTCATAGTAGTCCTCGTATTTCACAAACCAACAAGTCATACTACTCACACAGCAACTCGATCAGGTGTAAAGGCTCCGGTAGCAGCTTTATATTCAAATCTACAATAGTAGTCCTCAGCCCCAACATTCTCAAGCTTAGTGTAGTTCTTGAAAGAATGAACAATGCACTTCCCTTCAACGGTTTGAGCACTCTGCACATCATAGTGGTCAGACAAAAACAGCTCCTTTGCTCCATGGAATTGCCTCCTTCCTCCAAGTGATTCCTCAGGACGGTAATACCATCGTACTCGAACCTTGACATTGTTCCTGTTATCTGATTCAATTTTCTCAACCCGGGCCACATAGGGGGGCTTACAGATATCAGAAGGACGCATCAGAACACAATCGCCCACTGCAAAAACATCACAAGCAACATTACTTAACACACACTTAATTGCATATACATTAATGTTAATATGGAGTTATAGATGCATTGAACGATCCCAAGGCGCAAAGCCACCACCTTAGCATCTTTCAGCACGAATGCCTTTGCATCCATTAAACCCATCAACGAAGGGTTGACTCCTTAACTATCAAAACCGACGTTAGCCAACATATTTGAAAATTTCATATTGACAAAAACGAAATGCCAAGATTCAACAACTTTTAAAGGCGTATAAGTAAGATGTAGGCGTATACATACATATAAACCATTTAGCTACCTCTAACAATTTTGTTGGTGCCTCTAATGGTGTAAGAATGGAGGTCCTTCTTCCCTGCTTTGAGCTTGGGTGCAGAGACCCCTGGTCTAGTTTTTGCCATGGAAGCTAGGGTTTGAACACTGTTGAAGACAAGAGATTTAGAGGAAAGCTGCAATCTTTAGGTGCAAAAAGTGAAACTGCTAAGTCTTGAAGAATTAAAGGAAGAAAGACAAAGTTCTAAGTTGCCCTCATGGGAGAGAGATGGAGTAAATACAAGCCAGACTGTACAATGGAGAGGTTGTGATTTTATTATTAATTATTACAGATAACGATGAGGATAAGTTCAAAAGTGTATTTTTGTTGTTCTGAATTTTCCAATGAAAACAAGAGCATGCTTGCTGTTAGAGTTCCATATCATATTTCTCTTTAGTTAGGCTTAATTACTGCTGGGCTCCAGCTTTGAGACTTGGAAATTGGCATGCTGAGTTCACTCTGACTCGCACTCACTCTCGTTTTACATCTTCAGTCAGTGGGCATGGCCAGCAAATGAGGCCCATAACAGATTTCAGCGTAGTTGATGCTTACTCCTATGATTAAATTTGTCTCTATCTGTTTTTTGGTTAAATTCTGCTATTAGACCCTGTACTTTGTGTAAATTGTGGATTTAGTACCTATATTTTAATTTGATCAATTTTAGTCCTGTACTTTTTGAATTTTGAAATTTTAATCATGATCTAGTGGTAACACTTAAATGTGTTTGCTTAAATTATGTTATTAGTCTTGTATTATGCATAAGGTTATAGATTTAATCCATGTTCACCAATCGAATCATTCTTACTACCTATATTCTTTGAATTTCAAAATTTTAGTCTTAATGCAAATGAAAATTGTTAAATCTATTAACTGATTTTTTTTGTGAGTAATATGTGAATATAACAAATAGACAGCATTACACATGTGATAATATGTTTGACGCATCAAATTTCAAAAGTAACAAAACTTAACTTACTGAATCTAATAGTTATCATTTGGTTAGGGCTAAAATTTTCAAATTCTAAAAGTACATGTACTAAATCAACAACCTATACAAAGTACAAGGTCTAATAGCAGAATTTGACCTTCCATTAACTGAAATTCATTATGAATAAAATTTTAAAAATATACCGTCAGCTCTCTCTGTAACAATCGTCTATTATAAAAGCATTTCATTATAACAATTTTATGTTTTAATTTAACTTTCTATAACAATTTTTCACTTATAACAACAAAACCATAGTTATGAAGTACATTCTTTATTAAATTAATTCTCTATAACAATATATTGTCTAAAATTTTAGTAAAATTATAGCTATTTCATATAAGCAAACCTATTAATTATAATTTGTTAAATAAAAATTATCTTAATTAAAATATTATTTCAATAAAATGTTTGAATTTCACATGAAAAATCTATTGATCATATTTTATTAAATGAGAATAAATTTCAATGACTGGAACTAAAGATACCAATTCAATAAATTATTATGTTCTCTAATTAAATATTCTACTAATAAACTTATAAATTAATTACTTGAATTTAGTAACTTATGATAAATTAATTAATTTAATTCGATAACCCATACTATTTTTTTTGAATGGTAGATAACTCATACTAATTAATGGAATTTGTTCGTTTTATGAACTTCTCAATTAATCATATGAATGAATGCAAAATAAAATATATATAAAAGCAATAATACATTCATCTGTTATTCATCTTTTGATTTAGTTGTTGATTCTCACTTTCTTTTTTGAACATAATTTGATGAAAATTTACAATACAGAAAAATCATACATTTGGGAGAAGGTAACAAACCACCTCTGGTTTTGGCTCAACAAAATTGAACTACAAAAATCATAACTGAATGTGGAAAGTGGATACAAATAAATGAATATACAGCCACCCATGCCAAATTATTTGGCTTCTCCTTTCTTTCTGCTGCTTCTACGTCAAAGAAAGGCTTCCTATTTCAAGAGGACACTAACAGAAGAAAGTACACACAATTGCAGTTCAACGGTTGATCGGAGTGCGCATTCGCTCAACAATCCTGTCAACAGCATCACGGGACATCACTAACGTATCGTGCAGCAAGATGCTATACACATTCAAGCCCTGCAATATCACACACAAACAACGTATTAAGGCAATCACACAACATGATTTGAGTCCCTATGACAGAAACAAACAATACAAGGAGCACTGGAATAATTTTAAATCCAAATCTATCGTGATGACGGATATAGTAAGTTTATAAGATGGTGTTTCACTCATCATTCATGACAGAGGCGAGCCAGTAGTTTGACTATATTATAGTAACAATGGAAACACTGTGTTATCACTATTAACACAACTTACAATTAATGGCAAGACATTGACATGATGTAGATTTTGTGTAGCTAGCTTCAAATTATCATTTATGGGGCCACCATCCACCAGCAGTACTTTCTTGGTATTCTCCATTTGATTTACGTAGTTCACAATATTTTTGGTCTTATGTGTAGGGACCTCCAAATCCTCGAAGACATGAAGCTGTTAAATTGTGCCATAGTCATCAGTAGGTTTTAGTACTCAATGAGGACAGAATAACTTTGTTTGGCATAAGTAATGTTCTAATTCTAAGCTCGTTTGTACACAAGCCAGATGATACTTGTTACCTTCCCTTCAGCAGCACGAGCAGATAGTGCAATCTTCAGTCCAAGACGTCGAACCTTCTTATTCAACTTAATAGCATGACTTCTTGGCTTAGGGCCATGCATGGTAGAACCACCTCGGAACTGTTATCAGTCCCTAGTATTTGGTTATAGGTGTCATAGAAGGCTAATATATCTCTATGAAACTTATTAAAATCAAAGAGCAAACAAATGAATCACCTGGGGACCACGCAGGGTTCCACGCCTTGCTAGACCAAGACCCTTTTGTTGCCACGGCTTTCTACCAGTCCCACTAACCTCACTAATAGTTTTTGATGAATATTACGGGTATGTCGTTTGTATTACACTTCTCTTTTCTCTTGTTTCTCTTTTCAGAATCAATAATGGTATAATTAATAAATAAATATTTATTAAAAAGAGAAAAGAATACAGAATTCTTACAATGTCTATTACACGGCCATTCTGGCACCTCCGGTAGATGCAGAAACAAAAAGCCCATTAAAACATATCCTCATCCGTCCCTTCTAAATTAACCATGAGGAGTACTTATAACAACTGAACCATTATTCCATTAACTAGTTCACTAGAACAACCCCTTTTCAAAAATTGGTTCCCTGCCGTATAGGATAGATTCTGAGCAAGATACATTCAAGGGAAAAACAAAAAAACAAAAAAACAAAATGACAACAAACCTTGGAAAAGCTAAAATATTCTGGAAGAGGTAAGTTATCCACCAAAATACGGCCACTGAAGTCTGGTTAGGAAGCAAAAAAAAGTATGTCAAGTACTGCAATCACAGATAAGCAATCGAACAATGTTGTCAAGTTAGTATATTATTCTTACCCGAAGCATGACATGAACGAGATGTGACAATTGGGGAATTGCGTAGCCCCAAGGCAGGCAATGACCCAAAAGAACGCATAATCCTTCTTGAGATATCAAAGCCATAGTCCCAAAAACCAGAAACTGCTTATTCAATAGCAGCAAGAACAAAAGTCACCTGTTCATCTACACCCCAAGCTTCAATAGCAGCAAGAACAAAAGTCACCTGTTCATCTACACCCCAAGCTTCACACGGATAAAAACTTATCCCGAGATTAAAGATCATAAATTCAGCGAAATGTGTTAATAATATATTCATAAACCCAATTCAAACATTTGCATCTAATATTATGAGCACGAATTGTTTGATAAAATCCCATATACAAGGAACTTAAAATAAGCTAAAAGAATAGTCAAAAAAGAAGACAAAATACTTCCCCCTGAAATGCTAAGAAGCTACAAATACAATAGAACCTAAATGAGTTGGAATTCAACTCAGTTGCTAATTAAATCAATACTTATCTTAAGAATAAACTTAATAAATTCTTAATCTAATATAGGAACGGACGAATCAAATGCTAACTGAAACGAGAACATACCATGAAATTGGACGAAGAGGGAATCAAACCGATGAAATGAGCCCAGAGAACATTGTCCGTGGAACGGGGCGTCGATTTTTGAGAATGGGGGCAAAGTGGGTTTATAGTATTCGATTTAGTCCACCAAATCAATTGGGCTTTTATTTAGATGAAGCTATTACTTACTACGAAAAATTTGAGTTGATTAATATTTAAAGTCGACTATTATTAATCAAATTAATCAAAATTTTAAAATATTTTACTAATAATAGAATCAAACTTTTTCAAAAGTAATTAACTCAAATAAACTAATTTCAATTAATTCGATTGATTTTCGAATTAACAAAAATTTCTAATCTATTTGCTTCGGCGGACAACTATATACCATATTATCATTTGCTTGTCAGGTCCATTCTATTATACCTTTATTTTTATATAAAATATAATATTTATTATTAATTTCGACTAATCAATTAATTCAAATAATTAACCGCTTTCGAATCAAGTTAACCCATAATCGGTATTTTAAAAACTTTTTAACTAATATTGATTAGACTAATTTCAAAAATAAATCAATTTATTGAATTAATTTTATCCATTCAATTAATTTAATTTTAATGGAATTATACACAACCTTAAATGCCATTAAAGTGGATAATAAATAAACGGGTAAAGTCCACTAACCTAGTTTATAAAGAAGTACCCTATAGTTTTTTAGAAATATCGATTTAATCCTTAGGCTTGATAAAACAAAAGGGAGATATACTATAAGTTTAGTCATTTAGTAAAGTTTAAATTATGGTTTGGCTACCAAATTTGAAAAATATATATTATATGATCACTAATATTATCGATTTGTTATGCTATAATCATTGAGCTGTTAACTTCTATATTTGAAAATAGAACAAGAAAACTATATTTGAAAGGGTTTAAATTCTTATTCAAATGGGTTGACAATTTTGACATATTTACTTTGACCAGAAATTCTTAACATCTTAAAGGATAAGTCACTGATCAGATTTATTTCAAGTAAGAAACTTATTTGCCGAGGAGCTAATCAAGATTTACTTCAAGATTGAATGTGTTGAAAATTGTTGCCCTGTCTTAGTTCGACTTGGGATAAAATTATACAAAGCCTATTTAAAGGTTTCCATACATGGAGGGCAGAGGTGTGCTTTAGGAGTGAAGTATTTTTCAAATTTTTTGAAAAATTGAAGTCAGTGGAAGTGTCACTTCTCGTGGCACATCCCGCGGTTTGAAGTAAGAACATGCATGGAGGAAAAACGAGATGTCATTACATGGAATGAGAAGGATTATCCGCCATTATTGTAGCATGGTTGGTTATATCAAACCACATTGTTATAAGATGTTAAAAAATCTAAGCGAAAATATTAGAAGACAGGTTTCAACTCGATCAAGGTTCAATAAAAAATAGATATCGGTGAAAAAAAAATGACGATTGATTGATGAACATGTAAAGAGTGAAGTGGGAATCCACTCTACTTTGGTTTTTATTAGAAAACAAAATCCAAAAACTAATAAAAATTAGAAGGGCAACCCAAATGAATTAAGAAAACAAAAACAAATTCCAAACTGAACCCAAACCATATTAAACATTTTCTGGAAAATCAAACACATACAAATAAAAAATAAAGTGGGTTCAACTAAAACATGTTTGATGTCAACAGTACATTTCTCTTGAAGCAATTTACCCCTTCCATGGAAAACCAAAACAAATATTAAATAAGAGAGATCAAACACACACACACACACACATATATATATATTAGATTTTAACAGTCACAGCTTAATAATATATAACAAATAGCCTAGAAGTGCATACATGAGGTATGCATGCATGCATACGATAATACGATGCTATAAATAAACTTCCATCAAATACATTATATGTCAGTTTTGCGTGTAAATGCAGCAGCAATACAGAGAGCAGACTTTTTTATCTCTAGAGAAGCGTTGGGGAGAGATCCATAGGAAAGGGATTGCCCAAAACATTGTCCATATAATAGTGTGGATGGGCAGCATCCATTACCACAAACTGCATATCTTCAGATGGTTTCCAGTGCCTTTTCCTTTGATTAATGAACCAGTTGTTTATCTGCTTCTGATCCAGACCAGTTGATTCTGCCAAGGCGAGCTTTTGCGACTCCTGTTACAATTTCAGTTTGGTCAGAGATATATATACAGTTAGCAGATAAATTGCAGATTTACAATGAACCATAGGAAAAATATATATTCCCCCAAGACTAGGCATGAATTAAGAATCAAGTAGACTGTTCCTCACAAATAATAGCATGTGCCGAAGCATGCATTTCGAGTTCGCATAAGTTCAGCAATTCATACTTACCGACGGGTAAGGCCATTTGTAATGCCGACTCCACCAATCCAGCAACTGTTGCCTAGCTTCCTTAGGCAACTTCCCTTTCTTCCTCTTCTTCATAAACTCCTGCTTCAGACTGCCTAAATATCCACTGTACTTCCGCAAAAGCTGACCTTTAAGTTCTCGATCTTCTGCAAGGGGATCAATGAAATTGTTGTTCACATCAACATCTTCCTCGGATGATACATTCCTGTCAACACCCTCTCCACAAGCTGAAAGAGAATGAATTAGTAAGCAATTTCAAAAAGAAAATGTCTCCTAGCACCGAATCAATGTGTGCATCATGTAAAACACATTACAAGGGTGCTTCTTCTAGAGAACCAACACAAAAATAAGGGAGAATCATACAACTGATCTAATTTCTATTAAGTCAAACTTCATATCTTGAGATGGGGATGCTTATATGATTTAGGATGATAGCAATCTGATTACACCCTAATGTCAAGTTTGACTAACCATAATGCAATCACAATTACTATTTTGGAAAACCGAAGACTATGGCCTCGTGGAGTTTCATATTAATGCCTTCTACAATGTTATTATCAGACATTTCATGAGATGGAGCAACCCTAACTTCTAATATGCCAAGAGAAAAAAGAAAAAAATGAAAGAACACCTACCCCAAACCACTGGTAGATGGCATGTATGATGTATCTGAATGCTAATTAAAGAACTTAACACAAATGTTTGACTAATTTGTAGAAAACCTAAAAGACAGTCTAAAAGAATAGAAGCAAACGAAAGTAGGTGAACTTGAACATACAATCAGGAGCCAGAATTTCATGACGGCAGAAATGGTATACCATATACCATGAAGAAAACATTAAATCATCAAAAAGTGAAGTTGCAGCATGAAGCCTGAAAATTAGGACCAGAAAATGAAAGAACTAGATATTGCAGAAATTAATTTATAGGAACTAAAGGATGATCCATTTCAATTTCTTGGGGATAATAATTTCTATATAAACTTAGGAATTATAGACCTGTTAAGTACAATATCTTATAATATATGGAAACCAGTATGGTTAACTGCTCTCAATGGATTAAAAAGCTTCAATTTTAACGAGTCCCATCACTCAAGGCAAGTGCAGCAAGCCTCTGAATATCAAATTCTTTTGAGAAGCGCCACAAAATGAGAATAAAGTCTTCAGCTGAGACCTGTCCCTTGACACTTTGCAGAACCCTTCCAAATGAACCCCCAAACTAAAGCCTCTAATCCATCTATAACCCTAGTTTGATCAAAACCTTAAATTCTTAAAAAAAGTATTGGTCAATCTCTTTGACAGCATGGTTATAATTTCAGTCTTCTAAGTACTATAGTACCTTTCCTCACAACATGATGTAGGCTAGCCCTAGCAAGCAGTGCAGCATATATAGTTTCCATTGTTATTCCATTTTCAGAAGGCTTAGCAACCAAACTAGGTAGTAGTTTAGTTGGTTGCCCCAGATATTACTTCACTCTACAATCTTCAACATACCAAACCTATGTTAACCGTTGTTGGCCAAATGTCTTGTTTTCTAGCATAGTAACATAACGAAACAAGACATCTTCCCATGTTTACTAGCATATGTTGACAAGGCATTTCCTTCTAAGGTTGAACTTCGAAAAGGTGGAAAAAAAAGTGTCCCGTATCTCGCAAACCAAATGACTTAACAAGATGTAGCAAAAATTTGGAAAACATGCATATATTGTTTTGATAATTAATAGAGCTACATGTCCCAAGATCTATAGACATGCATGTTGGTTTTAAATTTAATATAGTATTAGCACAGTTTACGAAGACAAAGGAGAGAGAGAGAGAGAGAGAGAGAGAGAGAGAGAGAGAGAGAGAGAGAGAGAGAGAGAGAGAGGGGTTATCACCAGGATTTGGAGAGGAAACGGTGAGGGCTTTGAACTGACACTCGACCCTTTGGAGGAAAAGCATGGCTTCCTTGAAGGGTTTAGTGAGTTCTTGCTCGTATTTAGTCAGCATCTCACAATAAGCTTCCATGAACTGGTCAAGTGCTGGATCTTCGCCTATGCAGCCGGTCCTAGTAGGACCAATTGTGGCGGCAGATGCGCATGCTTCCTCTAACCTAGCCACCACTTCAGGTGGCGCTCCCACCTGCTTGGTTTTGTTTCCATTAGAAAGGGAAAAAATATATCTTCATAATTATTAGGGAAAAACTTAAAGACTCGTGTCTCCATCATACGTATTTCTTACTCAGGAATACTTATGACCTCTCACTTTCAACACAAAAATATTTTAGATGCAGTCAAACAATACAAATGAGAAACTAGTTTGTGTTGATAGTTGCTCAATAAAGTCCCCTCATAAGCCAAAAATTGTTCAATGGCACAAGCATAAAAGCCTGTTTTCGAACCTGGAGGGATATAGCGACGAGAAAGATTTGGAAAGGGGAGTGTTTAATGGGGCAATTGGGTAGCAGGTCCCAAAGTCAAATCAGTTTAGCTTTTCTTTTCAAATTTTTCACCTTTTGACAATTAACATAGGCAGCTAAGAGACGATGGTAGTGAGGATGAGCCATAATCTTAGCCTTGACAGAAGAGCTTCCATCGTTGCTCTCCATGAAATAACATCCGGTATTGTTGTTGTTGCTGGTGGTGGTGGTGTGTTGATCGTCTAGAATCATAGAGGAACCACTGCTGCTATTGTGGTTCTGATCTTGATTGTTGGTGGGAGGTAGGGGAAGAAATAAGGAGCTTGAGCCAGAATTAGGATGATGATGATGATGATGTTGATGTTGATGTTGAGGATGAAGATGAGAAGTCATGGGATGATGCATCATCGTCATAGGACACAGTCCATTACTATTGTGTCCAAAAGCCATCATGCAAGAAGTGCTATTGGAACCACCTTCCATTATCTCTCACTATCTTATCTTTCTTTTCGTTTCCCCTCTAGTTTGTTCCCTCAAGGGCTTTGCTATATAACAACACAACCCATTTTCTCTCTCTTCTCTTTCCTACGCAATCTATTATTTTGCCCTAAAGATGGTTTATATCTCTACAACTCTCCCGAGATTTATGCTACAAACAACAGGCTTTTCATAGGAACTCCTAAATAGTGATAGCAGCAGCAGCAGCAGCAGCAGCAGCAGGATGAGGCAGTGGAGTTTGAGAAAAATGTGGGATTTTACTCTCTGGGGCTAACCTGGCAAAGCCTGCTCAGATTTCCTTTGGAAAATGGGAGTTTGTTTGTTGATCTTCCTAGTCATTAGCAGAGAGCATTAATTCTCACTTCTATTACAAAACCCTCTCTGTCTCTCGAGAGCTTCTTTTGCACTTGTTTGGAAGAAAAGAAAGACAGAGAAAAAAGGAAAGGGAAGGGGGTATGGTGTGTTTGCAGAACGCACGCGGGCTATGCAGGCATTAAAAGAGCTTCAAATCTCATGGCTCTACTATTAAGCAGGTGTGGGGGAAATAGTGGGGGTGTGTTTGAGGCAGTACTGGTGGCTGACTGCCTGTGGCTGGGGATATGCAAAGCTTTACCTTCCCGATGAAAACTCTCCCCTCTTTTCTTGCACCGCTAACTGATGGACTGCCATTTTACTGGCAAACTACAAAGAGAAAAAAACAGATAAGTGAGGGAGATTAGACGTTTATAATTTGTTATCTTATCGTTCACTCCATGTATTACAAAAGGAAACCGATAAATAATAGTAATACAACAATAGACAGATGAAACGATCAAATCGAGGAACACTATAAGGCAAACAAGTGGGAATAGGTTTTATGGGCCACGAAATCAAGAATTAAACTCCTCTTCTCCTCTCCTTCTCCTTCTCCTTCTCCTTCTCCTTCTCCTTCTCCTTCTTCTTCAACTTTCTTTTATTTTATTCTATGTAAATGTTATGTTATGTAGTGTACGAACTGTTTTCAGTTTCACTTGTCACACTCAGTTTCAATACTACATATTATTTCTTCAATGTAATATTGACAACCGTTTGGAAGTAATGTCTAACCTTGTAAACAATTCACTGATAAAGTTTTTCTTATATAGTTTATGGAAGCTATCAATTTTTTATTAGATTTTAAAATTAAATGTTTTTAACAATATCATTATAGGTTCTGATCATATCCTTCCCAATTTATCAATAAAAAGATAATGCGCTTTAGTACACTCAAATCACGTCCTCTTGCATTAGCAACAATGCTTATGCTCAGGGGTGGTATTAGGGGTGGGTATTCGATTGAGTCGAGTCGAATCATCAAAAAATTTTGAATTAGTTGAGTTTATGAATCTTATTTTAACAACCAAAATCAATTTGAAATTTTTTCGAATCAAGTCAAAATCGAGTTAACGAATTTTATTATTTATACTCAATGTTGCAGTTACATAAACCAATTATTTAATTAGTACACGAAATACTAGATTATTTAATTACATAAATAATATAATGGTTTTGCCTTTTTAACTTAATCAGCAAACATCTATCAAAACGACGTAGTTTTGTCTTTTTTTATTCGAATTTTTGAATAACTCGAATTGTGTCATATTCGAGTTAAATCAAAAAACTTGATTTTTTATTCGAGTTAATCTGAATAACTCAAATAACTCGAACTATTTAATCCAAAATTTGAAATTTTTATCGAATTTTTCAAATTGAATCAGATTTTGCTCACACTTAGGTGGAATCATAAAAAAATTTTAGGGGCTCAGAATAAAGTTGTATGTTTTTATGATAGAAAAAGTGAATTTTTACCATTTTAATAGCATATATATTTATAATTTTTAAAATATTAAATTAATTTTTTCCATTTTAGGAATAAAATATAAATTTATCATATACTAATTTAAATTTTTTAAAATTATAAAAAAACTAAAAAAAAATCGATTTTAAGAGGGGTTAGGCCCTGTGAACCTCCATTAGCTCTGCCTCTGCTCATGCCAATTAATCAATTCGATAAATTTCAAATGTTATTAGAAGTATGAAGAGGTGTTTAGTTTAAGGAATTTTATATTTATTGCGGTAATGTAAGATTCTAGAATTGCGTTCCATTATTTGGATTTTGAAAATTATCTTAAGTAACATTTACATTTCCAACTATCTTTTGGTAATATATGTGTTAATTTCAATATTACATATTTATCATGTAATGTAAAATTATTATGGTGTACAATAGCAAAGTCAGAAAATTTTTTTAGCAGTCAAAATTAAATTATAATTTTTACGATAGTAAAAATGTAATTTTTAAAAGATTAAAACAAAATTTTATCATTTTTAAGGGGATCTAAATGTAATTTTATTTTTATTAATTTAAAATTTTTAAAAAAATTAAGAGTCTAAATAAATTTTTTTTTATTTTAGGGGGTCGGGGCCTGCCAACCCCCCCCTAGATTTGTCCTTGATGGTGCATTTCATTCATGGAATGTAACATTTCATACTATAATCCCATATTTCGAAATAATATTACATTGTTTGAGTTGTCAACATTTCAACATCTCGTAATTTTACGTTCTCTTAGAATGTCAAAATATCTTAATATAAAGATCATATTGATACCACTTATTATTAAGTTAACTTAGATTATAAGTATAATCTTAAATTTTGAATAAATTTACTCATTTTTATTATTTTAATCAATTTCATTTTTTTTCAAATAAAATTTAAGTCTAATTAAAAAAATAAAGTGACGGATTGTATAGCTAAACTAGCAATTGGGGATCTGAATTCGACGTATTTCTTCATCGAGCCACCAGAGACTGTGCGAGTCTTACTAGAGAATGATGTTCAACAAGCACAAATAAAATCAAACTCTTCTAGAATCATGTAATTAAAAGATTACTTCTATTTCTTTTAACCAAAAAAAAAGTTATACTTACTATATTTAATTTAATGATTTATTTATCAATATCTTAATTATGATTATAATTACAATTTATAAGTATGGTTTACAAATTATGACCGGTGAAGGCGTAATTTTTCATGAATTATTATAATAATGATTTATAAACTTATTTTAACAATATATATTTACTTATTAATATATAAATTGTAATGAAAATAATAATTACAATAATTTATCACAATTTTGTGAAAATTGAAAGTTAAAAAATCGAATAAACTAAACTTGTCAAAAAAAAATTATATAACAATAATAATTAATAAAATGTGTTTTTAGATAATTTTACATTCCTTCAATCAAACACTAAAATCTTTCATTCAAGCCAAATGAATCAAATAGAATAATGTAAAACATCCGATATTTCTTCTGTAATCTTACATTCTCATAATTCTATTACCAAATATAATCTTGTATTTGGCTAACTATTATTGATTTTATGACAATTTTTTCCCTGTCTTATAATTTTGGTTCATTATATTTTTTTCTATAAATTTGATTCAACACAATATCTATTCATTAAGAACTATAATTAGTAGATTTTTTTAGATACAAAAAAAAATATTGCTACGCACCAACATTTTAAACTACTAACATATACTTAGTGCATAAATAGTTCGATTTGTCATGTTAAAAATAAATAGCATCATCAAAATTTAAGAGGTTATTTTTTGTAGCATATTAAATTCAAGTTTTTCTCTCCTTTTTTTCTTTGAAAATTCAAACTTTCTATGTGATAGGTGGATACGTATTTAATATTTAATCGCATATTATAAATATGATCTACATTAAATCCAAACTAACATTTAAAGTGTGGGATTACTTTAAAATATGTGCCATAGTTTGAGAATGTCTAGTGAAATTGACCCGAACTATATTATACTCGTTTAGGGTGAAATGAGTTTTTATAACTCTATAACATTAACTTGAAAAAGTAGGAGGCATGGCAAAAAGGAAAGAGAGGATGATGGATGGAAGGAAAGGGAGGGAGGAAGAAAAATAAAAGAGGGAAAATGGGCGAGGAAGGAATAGAGATGGTAAAACCCAAACTAATCCACTTCTAATGGAGTGAATTTTTTGTTTGAAAAGTGGATGTGAAGCGGAGTGAGATTGATTTTATCATTTGAATAGTAGGTATGGAAGTAATTACAAAAATTGATTATCTTATCTTGATTCGTTTTACTATATAAAATTATTATTTTATTTTTGTATATATAAACTATTAAAAAAATAAAAATATAATAACATGATATACAAAAATATATATATAATTTTTTGAAAAATTATATTAAACTATTTGTTTGAATTAAAAAAATCACAAATACTAAAAATAAGTAACACAAAGTAAATTGAAATGGGGTGAAGTGAGACGGCGTGGAGATGAATGCATCTAACATCCATTAATAATGATTTTTAAAATAATACATTTATAGTAGAACGGAGTGACTGGTGGAACAAAACGTGCCAATTGTAAAACAGTAATAAATTTAACAATATTTGCTCCTGTCCAGCTGCATTGTCATTCCTATGAAGGAAATGAAAAAAATAAAAGCCGGAGAACAACTTCAACTAACAAGCGAAGAACAACCATGGACAAAGGAGCCCCAAATAACTAAAAGGGAGGAGAAAGGATCAAAGGAGAGGGAAGGAGAGAGGGGAGAGTCGATGAGTTATTGTTGTTGCCCCGAATGATTAGGTTTAAAAAACCTTTTTTATGGAAGGAAAAAAAAGAAGAAGGGAGAATCCGGATTAAGTTAGTATAAAGTACTTTTGAGTTTTAATCTTATAAATTAAGGTAAGGTAATGAAATTAATTTTATTTCTATTTAAAAAAAAATTTGGGCTGAATTTTGAATTTAATTAAAATTTGATGTTACTGCAAAACATAAGGGGATTTTTTTTGTCTCGTAATTAGGGTAATTGTCGCCAGCAACAATAATAAACTTTCTCATTACAATTGCTCTAAAATAAGAAGTTAAAAATGCACCTCATTCTGGTGAACAGGAAAAAAGCATTTATAAATAAATAAATAAAACCCAGATATTGAAGCTTGCGTAAAAAAGGGTGTGACTTTTGGAAGAGGCAAAAATGTGAGGGATAAAAGGACAAAGAGAACACGCTAGACAAAATCTTTTTTCCTTGAGATATTAAAAATCTCTTACACTCATTCTTAGTCCCACCCATAGCATCTAATCCGCAATTATTTAACATAGAAAATATGGAAAAGATAAAGTTATTTTCAACTACAAAAAGCTGGTAAACCAAGTGGGACCGTCCGAATGTCTCTTTCTCCCTATCTATCAAAGCTATGTGTGTATGAGAGCACCATGCGTCCATTAGATACGGCTCCAATCAAGCTTCAACAGATTGTCTCCCTATGAACCCACCTACATTTCTTTGTGCCACACACTAACAACTCAACTAATACTGCTTTCTGCAATATATATATATATATTCTCCTTTCACTCTCATTATCAAAGACTATATCATGTTGTGCACGATGAATACAAGTCTCGCATATAGAATATTTCATGCATTCCGATATTAGTGTATATATATATGTCCTGATGCTGCAGTTAAATTAGAAAAGAGAAAGTCTTTTATTATTGGAGAATCTTATACTATGCTAGCTTAGCTTGCTTCCATTGAAAGGGATGTTATACAAACGGCAAAACAACATACATACAGGTGCTTCTTCCAGGGAAGCAGTGGATCCACTACATAAGTGTTGTAGCAGTATGTGAATGTATGCAAAACTGTCTGTTGAACTACTTTCCATGCATAGTTTTCACTAAAATCCTTGGTACACAATACAGCACACCTTGTAGTATCAGTTTGCAAAGTTTTCTTCCATGTTTAACTTGATAATTTGACTCGGCACAAACCAATCCAACTCTCATTAGCTGCATTGAAAGTTACATGTAATCAAGGCAGATATTGATATCGTTCTAATAATTTTGTCATTTCAAAGAAGGATTCTCGACGTGAAAGTAGTCACTCGTGCTTTATAAAGTTATAGTCTCATCTGTAACTATTAATATTAACTATAATATCATATTACCAATATTCTTCAAGAAAGTAGAATATTGCAGCAAATGCACCCAAATATTATAAAAATTACGTCCGTTTAAAATATAAACCGAACTCGAGTTTGATCATTCAAAGCTCGAGTCTAATTTAACTCATTTTTCAGTTAATAATACTTTATGTTATATCATTTTTATAGATGGTGTGATTTACAACACATAAAAGTTAAATTTATTAATTATTGAATTTAAAATAATATAAATATATAATTAAAATTTTTAAAAATTAATATGGAAAAGTCTCTTGAATTAATCATTACAAATATAAACAAATTTTAACAAAATTTTAAATCGATCTAAGCTTAAATAAAAATAAAATCTATTAATATCATTTATATATATATATAAATTCGATTCAATCCGTAATCACATTCGAACTTTTGGCCTACTAAATTATTAAGAAAAACTAGAGAAAGGAAAAGAGTTCCTAGGGTGGGACACCTTTCTTTTTCGTTTTTCTTGTTTTTTTAAAGTAACATTTCTTTATGGTTTTTCATTTCTTCAAGCATAATGTATGTATATTAGGTTTTCCATAACATTAATACTGGTATTTTGCTATAAAAGCCAATAAACCCAAAAAGAAAGAGAAGGTTCAACTTATGGTTCTTCCCTTTTTATTGCAACATCTGAGTTAAGGGTTTGAGTCAGGGTTAGAGTTAGGGTTAAGGGTCTAAGAGCAGGAGGTCCAGGGCTAGGGCTCGAAGAGACAGATAAAAGGGTAAAAAAGAGGGCATGGTACGCGAATCCGTCACAACAGCATAGGAATAAAAGCAAAGGAGAAATGTTATGCGAGACGTCACTGCTTTATAAATTTTGACGCAGTGAAAAAGCAGTGAATGTATGTGGGTGGCAATGCCGCTTGATAGGGCATAATATAATTTTTGATTTTTAAATTTGATAATTAAGTTTATTTTGATATTTATATTTATATTTTTTATTTTTGTTTTTAAATTTAATAATTAAATTCTTTTAGTTTTTGAGGTTAAATTCTGTCAAGATTTAATGATGTGATTAGTGTTATTGGAATATGATAAGGTTGAATAAATCAATAACTAATTTATATAACAATCCGAACAAAAGAGTTAAACTAATTAACTCGAAAACTATGACAAGAATCTACAATTTAATAGGTTAAACCAACTTTATAATTTTTTATTTTTAAAAATTTTAATTAATTAATTATTATTAAATTGATAATCGAATCGACTGAATTGATTAAGTTAAAAATGGATGGTCTAATATTTTACTATTGATTTTATTATTAAAACATGGAATATAATATTTTGAAATTACATCATATCATAATTTAAAATTTTATATAAATTTTTAAATTTTTAAATAATGATATGATTCAAACTCGTTATAAAATTTTTAAAATTTGAAAATTAAAACATAAAAAATAGATATAGTAAAAAGATAAATAATATAAATTGTGAAGTTGAGAATCCAGGTAATAAAATGTCGGGCTTATTTCAGTTGGTTTCAAGCAAAAGCTTTTTCGTTTTTTAATTTTTATGAATTACTTTACGTCATATCCATCAACAGTTGCATGATAAGAAGGTGATAGATTAAACAAAAAAGAAAAAAGGAAAAAGAAAATGAAATGGGAAGGAAGAAAGAAAGAACAAAGAGACTGCAATAACTGCGAGACCTGGAATTCAATTTGACAGATAAGAAAGATTGAAAGGAAAGATATTTGGAGTATAATTTTCTTTTCTTTCTTGACCGCTTCGTGTTAGGAGCCGAGCAACCATTTATTCAAAACCCCTTTTCTTCCATGATTGTAATTCCCCCTCTCTCTCTCTCTCTCTCTCTCTCTCTAAGTTTAGGGTTTAATTAATTAAGCTATGATATCATTGTAAAGATAATCCCCCTTTTTTAACCATATCCTCATGAAAGGACTACTTGTATGATTTAATCATTTGTTCACAGAAGGGTGAGGTGGAAATCTAGAAATGCAGTGTAATTCAAAAGTTCAAAACCTTCTCATGAGAAGATTTTCTTTATCTGTAAAATCGTTATAAAAAATACATTAATCCCAGTATACAAAATATTGGGAAGAATTCCTTGAAAGGTAAATTTTGACAAAATCTTGGTGAAAGGATCAGCAAGTTGATGAGGGGAATGAATATGAGTAGCACAAACTTGACAACATCACAAAGTGAAATATCAATTTCTAAATGATTCATTTTGGTGTGGTGCACTGAGTAGCAATATAGGTGACACCAATATTGTCACACTGGCAAGGTCATGGAGGCCTTTGAGCAAGTGTGTTATCCAATTTGTTTTAAAAAAAGCATCAATTATAGAACGATATTCTATTTTCACAGACAAATGAGAAATAATGTGTTATTTTTTAGAACATCAAGAAATTGAAACAAACTTAAAATAAATGATATACCCGATGATAGAATGACGATCGATGGTATCATTAGTCCAACGGCATCAACATACATGTAGAGTAAAATGGGCTTAGAGGAAATACATATGCTATAAAAAGACGTTTCCTTGAGATATTGAAGAAATCTTTTGATTGTTTTCTAATGATTGGCGCATAGAGAGTTGCTAAATTGAGAAGGCTTATTGATTGAGAAGGATTTGTCTGGCCTTATGAAAGATAAATACTGAAGTTTTCCTAGGCCACTCTTATCGTCCTTACAATCTATTTTAGGAGCTTCATCATAAACAATTAATGTCTCAAACATACTCATAAGCAATTGAATGCCCATTGTCATCACTAAGAACTTTAATAACCAAGAAGCACCTTTGGGTATATTAAGATCGAGTCAAAATAGCCCGTTGTTATCACAAAAAACTTTAATATCCAAGAAAAAAGGCAACAATCTAATATATGTAAGTGATTGAATAACATTTTGATCAAGTGATTCATTGCTTCCAATGATACGATGAATCTTTCACGTATTTCATTATTAAAATATATAGTAGCTCCATTATTATGTAAGACAATTAAAGAATTGTCACAAGCAAACATTTTGAATCCAATTTTCAACAAGAAAGTTTAAGAGCATCATACCATATTTTAGGTGCTTGTTGGAGTCCATAAATGACCTTTTGCAACTTTTAAACATAATTTGGAAAATTAAGGTGCTTGAAACTAGGAGGCTGGGACATATCAAGTTTGCCTTGTAGAAAGGTATTATTTATGTCAATTTGATGCGATTACCAATTGCATTGGATAACAAGAGTTAAAATTGTATGAATCATAATTGATTTTAACACATAACTAAATCAACATAAAATCATTGTTTGAATCCTTTTGCAATTAAACGTGCTTTGTACTTGTTCATAAATTCATTAGTATTTGTTTTAATCCGAAATAATTACTTACAAATAATGGTAATGTGGAACCAATTTTCAAGTCTAATTTTTCATTAGTGCATCAAATAGAAGTAGTTTCTAGTAAGTGACAGGAACATTGGGATTAATAGAGGGAATGAAAAAACATTTTACTTTTAAAATGGTGGGTAGTTTTTAAACAAATCGCAATATATTTAATATTCATATATTAATAAAATTTATCTTTTAAAAGTTTAGACTCAAATAAAATTTTAAATATTATTTGATACTTTTTAGGTCTATTTTTATAATTTTTATTCAAGATCCGTACCTGCATTTTTTAATATTGTTAATATTCGAATCTCATTTTCTTTAAAAAAAATATAATGCGCTTTTATCACTATGTCCAACACTTATTGATGAAATAAATTTTAAATATTAAAAAGAGTTGGCAATAATTTAATTATAATGTGGATAAAAAATTGTTATTTACGCTAGCTTTTTGACTCTTGTCATCAAATTTTTTCCACATTCAGTAGATGATTGGTTGAATTATTTTTTTTGATGAATTATAATAACAAGACAAAGTCCGAACAATAAAAGCAATTAACGCGATTCGAACCCAGATCACACTTGATATAATGAACACCTTTAACCATTAGGGGGTTTAAAGTTGATTTTTTTTCAAATGTTTAATTTGTAAAATAATTGTGTATAGAAAACCATGTTAGGTTGTTAATCCCAAGTTTCACACATGAAGTTTGGCCCTTTGCCGATAAAAAAAGAAAACAATTGAGTGCTTAAAAAGGTAAATCCAAAGTATATCTCGTCTGTGCTTTTACATTAAACGGTCATAACAAGAGAAATTAGCTTAATTTATTACCAAATCATTAATTGGTTGGTTAATCAGGGCTGTTATAGGATGATTATGACTTAATTAGTTTAATTTACCATCAAACAGTAGAGTGTTTAAGGGGGGTGGGGGTGGATTTGACAGAAAAAAAAATGTTTATTTGAAGAAATTAGTAAGAAAAGATAGGGTAGGGTCGTGTTTTGGATTCTGAAAGTCTCATCTCCATTGGCAGTTGGCTTAGCTTTATCATTTATTCCATTAGTGGCTTTAGCTCATGACAAGACTCCGTTATATGCCCTAATCAATACTCGATCATCTCTCATCACTCAAAATTCAATGGTGCTGTAAAGGCACCAAAGCATCAGCTGGAGTTTGTGGTGTGAGCTTGTGAAGGGGTTCGTGGCTAGCACATGCACATGGGGTACACAGCAAAGAAGGGGGGGGGGGGGGGGGGGGGGCGGCCCCTTTGTCGACCGAACCCGATTTGCTTAAATCTTACCGATGGGAAGCATTTGTTAGGTTCTGGCCGACATCTTGCTTTTCCACGTCCAATCTTATGTAAAACCACGATCAATGGAACCGCACGTCCCCCGCCCCAACCCTATCCCTTTGTTACCACTTACCCCACAGTTATATGTGAGCATCACATATGCATCTATGTATGTAATTAAACATGTAGAAACAACCGGTTGACTTAATGATAAATTTGTGAGTTTTAAGTTGATTGGTATTAGATATAAAATTTGATCTTTGTGTTTGTAATCCTTTATTACTTTAAAATTTATTAGTTCATTCAAATTTAAATTGAACCTTCAATTCTTCTCCTTTATTAGTTCATTCACCCCCTAATTATAATCCCTACCAAAGTTTTTTTTTTTTTAATTTAATTCGAATAAAAATATTTGATTTGATTCGATTCGAATTTCATTTCACTCGATTCCAAAAAAATTTCATTTAAATCAATTCGATCAAACGCTCACCCCTAATCCAGATGATAAATGAATCTAATTTTAAAATATATTTACAAATTCAAATATTATAAAAATTACATATATTCAACCCCATCAGCCAACGTATGTGAATTGTGGTTGACGGTAAGCTTTCATCTACAATCAAAGCCCAACTTAAAATCTTTAGGCCATCACCCTTTTCTGAGGTTCCATAATGGGCTTTACTCTAAATCAATTATTTAATAATATAGTTACGTGCTTAAATTATAACATTAAATTTAAAGGTATAATAATAAATTTAGCTCCCAACATTTATATTTTGTCAATTTGACCTTTATTTTTTGAGTTAAATTTGAATTTTAACATTTCAAAAAAGAGTTAAATCACTCTTCTAAATGAAAATCATAACTAAAATATTAATTTTTATCTTTTTTGACATGTCAACTTGCATGACCGTCCATCAAGCTAACATATAACATTATTTGTCTTATATCTCATATCAACAAATAATTCAAAAATTATAAAAACAAAAAATACCAAAATTAAAAAAATATAAAAAGTAATAAAAATTCAAAAAAAAATATATAGCATGGAGTACACATTGATCATCATGGAGGCTATCACCTTTAAAAATTTAATTTTTTAGTTAGTATTCTCATTAAAAAACATCATTTCGACTCTTTCAAAAGATTGGTGGTTAAATCTGATTTTTTTTTTTTAAATGTTAAGGGTTAAATTTAGTTCAAAAAATAATAAGAGCTAAATTTAAAATGGTTCTAAATTTTAAAGCATTTTAATTTAGTTCTTAGAGTATACATTTTGAATCAATTAAGTCATTCCATTAGCCTCACAAAAAATTTTGATGTTAAATACCAACTCAAATATGACATGTACCATATTTAAAACATATGAATCAAGTTATAAACACGTATATACCTATTAAATGGATAATTTAATTTTGACATCTTAAAAATAAGACTAACCCTCATAAACTTTATTGACAGTAATTTTTAAAACATCAGATTCAATTGTCCATGCATAGTTATACATATTTACAATTTAATATATGTGTTTTAAATATGTTTAATGTCATATTCAAATTGATATTTAACCGTAAAATACTTCACATGTGGATAATATTATAAAAGGTTTAAGGATGTAAAAAGCCCTCAAATTTAAAAAAAAAAACAATTAAACTTTTATTTTTTTACAATCAATTGGGTACTTGAATGGTGAAAATGCATATAAAAACCCACAATTTTTTCAAAAATAGCAATTAAACCCCTGCTCTTTTTTTGTATTCAATTGAGTACTTGAACTTTTCAAATGCATTAAAAAGGCCCTCAAACTTGAAAAAAAAAAAAACAATCAAGTCCCTATTTTTTTTGCATTTAATTGGGTACTTGAATAGTTGATCATTAAAGTTAATTGCCTTCAATTTTTTTCAATTAAAATCACCCAGTGCCACAACCACGGCATGACATGTGATAAGAAAATATAAAAAAAAAAAAAAAAATTTATAAAAATTACTAAATTTTAGTAAAAATATTTAAAATTTATTAAAAAATATTTTTTTATAAAAATCATATATATATAATTTTAATTTTTATAAAAATTATAAAAAATATTAAATGAATTAAAAATGCTCTTTAACCATTAACTTTAACTGTTGACCGTTAAAGTTAACAACTCCTAATTTTTTTACTTAAATCATCATGTGTCACAACATAGCATGACATGTGGCGAAAAATAATAAAAAATAAAAATCAATAAAAATTATAGAAAGTTATAAAATGCTTCTTTTAGTACAATAATTTTTACAATTTTTTACGAATTTTATATTTCTTTACATTTTTTATAATTTTCTTACTACTTAATAAAAATTTAAAATTTTTACGATTTTTATGATTTCTTTTAATTTTTAAATATTTTTATACTTTTCTATTAAAATTTAATAATTTTTATTGAATTTTATTTTATTTTTTTTTTTGTCAAATATCACGTTGTGATTGTGATACGTTGTAACTTTAACTAAAAAAAAAATTCGGGGTGACTCAAGTACCCAATCGAGTGAAAAAAGTAAGGGCTTAATTGTTTTTTTTGAAAAAAATTGAGGATCTTTTTAATGCATTTTGAAAGTTTAAGTATTCAATTGAATGAAAAAAAAAGGGTTTAATTGTTTTTTTTTAAAGTTTAAGGGGTTTTTTTTATGCATTTTAAAAGTTCAAGTATCTGTTCATATTTTTTTAACTCTTTGACAAGACACACATCTTGCACACACAAGTAATCGAACTCGAGACCTTTAAGATGAACAATATCTTCTTTACCATTGGAGCCACTTATTAAATTTTAATTTAATTTTTTTTAAAAAAAAAATTAAGGACTTTTTAAATCCTTAACTTTATTATAAAATTATAATAATGTAATAGAAACTTGGATGCTTAAATGGTGGGACCCTGAGTAAGGAACAAACTATGACATGGCATCCACTTTTGTCTCATTTTACCGACCAGTTACCAACAACCCAGTCAACTCTTATCCTCTTTACTCATTTTGTGTACCCAGGCAGAGCAAAGCCTCTGCTCGTAGCGTTAATGGCGGACCCGACTGCTCCACCCAATCCGTCCCTCGCCAAAGACGATCATTGCCTAAAATACACCTGCGATGCTGGGTTTTTCTCTAACCCACACCCCTCCGACACTCCAAACCTCGACGAAGAAGATTCCAACAGTCCACCCACTTTTGATTCCGACGACTGCGACTCTGATTGTGATTCCACGCCCTTCACTGATCTCTCCGCCGGTCTGCGAGTCTTCTCTGATTCGATTCTTAGGATGGAGCTGGCCGGGATGGAGATGGTCAAGGCAATGGAAGCTTCCAGATGCGAGGTGGAGAAACGGAGGGCGGAATCCGAGGCCGAATTGACTCGGATGATATTGCGAACTCAGTCCCAGATCGCTTCGTTTGTCGCCGGAAATGCTGATACCAGGAAACGGAAGCGTGGAGCAGATGACGAACCAAGGGATTCCTCTGTTAGGTAAAAAAAAAAGAAAAAAAGAGTCGTTTCTCTCGTTTTTTAACTGCGATTAACAATACAAATTCATCAGTAAAATGAAAATGAAAATCACCACTTTAACGACAATAACGATATTATCAATATCATTATAGAACTTTTTTTTTTTTTTCCTTTCAAATGCAGACAAGGAGCTTTGCTGCTGAGCTTGTTGCAGTGCAACTTAATCTTCTGAAGTTTCACTAAAATTAATTGAATAATCTTCGGTTTATTTATCAAAGTCGAGGATAAAAATGAAGCTGGGATTTATATAATATATCTATGTAATGTACTGATTATTATATTAAATGAAAAGTCCTTTGTCTCTCTACAAATGTAATCACCTAAAGTGCCGTAGATTGCAAAGACAAGAAATCTAATGGAGGTTTCTTCATACGAGGGCTTGGGTTTTGGTTTCTCTGCTCTGCAACACTGAGTAGGGCCTGTTTTCGATTAGTGGCACTTCTGATGTATTCCTCCAAAGGTGGGAGAGATGGTTGTTCTTTGTTATTTGTCACTTGTCCTCGAATAAGCTGTGAAAACCATGAATGAATATAAATAGTAGAACATGGTATTTATAGATCAAACATATTGAGACTTAAGGTCAGATAGGTAATACCTTTGACGCCCATGACCGCTCTGCTTGTTGGCATGCATCCCGGATGTCCCTACCAGACATTCTGGATATGTCGATAGGCAAGGCTTGGTTAATTATTTGTTAAATGATGCATGCAAATGGTAGAAGATAAGTTCTATTTACAACTATGATGAAAAAATGTTCAATCCTAGTAGAAAACTTTTGGTCATATTGAGAGACATTGAATGTACTGAAGAAATTATGATAACAAATTCGACTTACTCGTCGGTGACTCGAGCAAGTTCAGCCAACTCGGATTCTGTAAGATGCTTTGCATACTGAGCAGCTATTTGCTGACGGTTGTGCTCATCAGGTAGACCAAAGACAACCATTGAATCAAAACGACTGCAAACAAAGACTGATTCAGAAATAATTCATTGGCTTAAGAAACAATTAGGCTCTCCAAAAAGGGGCTGGAACAGCATCCACTTCACCTAATCAATGCAGGATCAAGATCTTGTTTTCTATTTGTAGCAGCAATGACAACTACTTTCTTGTCCTGTTCAAATCCATCGATCTGAAAAAATAATATAATTTCATTAATGGTACCATAACAGCACCGTTATTTAGGCATCCAGAAAACTTGATCAATGTTACTCGTACAATATAGTAGGCAAAATATAATTCTTGAAATGTTTTCCACAGAGGATAATTAGTAAAAATTTATACACAGCAGACCAGCAAAACTTCCTCCTATAAGACTAGGATTTCTTCTTCATAACCATTGTTAATGATGTTTAAGAATCATTCTTTGATTTTGTGACATTTTCTGATTCATTAAGCATAACCGTTTGGCACAGAGCAGAGGTAATAATAGGCTACAATTGAAATGTAACAAGGACATTGAATGCTGAACTGAAGAGAAACATAACTCTTAAAACCTAAAATAATCAAAAGTTCATGTTTTAAAAAGGCTTGCTAAGCGGTTAATTTTCCCTAGAACCAAAACTACTTGAAAATTTAATTTAACCTGTCGCAATAGCACTGACAAAATTCGACGTGTAGCTTCATGAATTTCACCACCTCGAGCAGTGGCAAAAGAATCAACCTGCAATGTAGGCTGTCTTGTCAACAATCTAATATAAATGAATGCAAATTGACTGATGGTATAAAAGAGCAAGGAAACCAGTGGCTGATAAATAAAAGGGAAGCCTCGTTTATTGATCATTACTTGCTCCATTTACCTCGTCCAAAAATATGATAGCACCATCGGGGAGCTGATTGGCAAGAGAGAAAACTTGCCCCAGTAACCTTTCACTTTCACCGTAGTACTTTGACACAACAATCTCAAGTGGTACATAGAGCAATGGGACACCCTGCAAAGCATGAACATGCTTCAGTTCCATTACACATTCAAATAAAACAATCTCCTACAGAAACTATCAAACTTGTACAACTTATTCTACAAAGAATAAAGCAAACTATACTAAGCAACAAAAACAATTTTAATGTTTAACTAAATGTGTTATAACCATCAATGTTCTAGATAAGGAATTTGTTGCTCACCGCCTGATTAGCAATAACACGAGCACAAGATGTCTTCCCTGTACCTGCAATACGTTAAATTTTGACATAAATGAATCAGTTCAATGTTACATTTCCAGGAAAATGACTCCATATTTCTTTCTGGGTTGAAAACCGAACCGGGAGGTCCTTCAAAGAGCACAGCTCTCGGTCTATTTGACTCAAACTTTTGGCGAGTCCCACGAGCTATATCATCATATACTTGAGGACTATTTAGAGCCAGCAAAATTGTATCTTCTATTTCTCTAACAAAATGAGAAGTTGTATGTGTGAAATAAATATTCGAAACACCATCCCCACATAATCTATGTTTGACCAAAAATGGAAAAATAAAGGATATAATATTTGTCGAGTCTTTTACATACTGTTTTTGTTGATCGTATCCAGCAATGTTGTCCCATGATATCTCACTGTACGGTATATTCTGATGTGGTGCATCAAGTCCATAAATTCTTACCCCCATGGCCTCCAGGCTAGAGATTGATTTTTGTGCAGGTATCTGTGCAGAACCTTCCCTTGGTTTGTTTAACAGAGAGCTACTTTGTGCAAACCTTCCACCTGCTAGTTCTAAGGCAGATACGAAGGCATCGAGCTCCTTCTGATTCAAGCTTCCTTGCTTTATAAACTCAATTTCCTATGATAAATTGTATGATTGAACAGTTACTCTTTGAAACATAAAAATAAAATAAAAAATAATGCAATCTCACTCATACTACAATATTGTTAGAAACTGTAAGAAATCAAGACCAACCGCTTTGTCAGAGCTTATGAGTGAACGAAAAATGAGGATGCATAAATCCCCTTCATGTCCACTACTATATACTGAATGGCCCTCATTTACTCCAGTTTCCTTCTGTTTCTCCAGGGGATTAAGTGTCAGCTGCCAGGCCACTGAACTGAAACAACAAAAAGGTTGGAACTTTGCATAATTTAATGCCAACATAAGTGCAGCTTTAGATTTGAAAAGAACTTTATCGTTGACAACCTGTCCCATGCACGTAATAACACATCGGAACCACCACCTCGCTCTTCAACCTTCAGCCCAAGATGTGAAACAAGGTTTGCAACCAACTGTGCAACTTCACATGAAGGAGGAATCTGGAACTTGGTTGTAACCTATAAAAAGTGTATCCTGTTAAAAATACTTGAGCCGAGCAGAAATACCATGAATCCAGTTATACACATATAACCAACAGATGACAATTAGCAGTGAAACATGCATTCAGAAAATAAACTATTTAATATATATAATATAATATAACACTAAATAATCAGAAAGAATAAATTGTTCATTAGGACCACCACCATGACCCACCCTTTCTAACCCATGAAACAGGCTATAACATCCAAGGGGAAAAAATAAATGAAAAGAAACAACCTTTTGGCCCTTGACAGCAACAGTAAACCGAGGATAAGAACCATATCGTATTCCTTTATCTTTAAGCCTCTGTTCAATTCGCTGCCTCTCTTTCTTGGCAGTTTCCTCAAGGTTGACATGACTTGTAGGAGGTTCTGATGGGAGAGGAGGTTTGGAGGAGACCTGCAAGAAGCTAGTTTCCATAATCAATTCAAATAATGCATCTCCAAATCATCATAACAAGCGTAAGATTATGGCACACATTTGGGGAAACACTTTTATTTGTGTTGGAAATATACTACTGCAAAACAAAATGGGACAAATAAACAGAGCGTAAATAAATGAAATAATCACTGTGCCATGGAAGAACCATGGCCTTAAAAGCAACGCACCCCGATCGGTGTAATAATCGTGTAATGGACAGAATATCCCTTAATTTAGTAAAACACCAGAATTTCAGAGAAAAGAACAATGAGGAAATTTGTTTGCCTTTAGAATGACTTGTTATTTATACTGTTTTTTTTGAAAGGTCAAAATGGTAAAATAGCAGTGTCAATTTCCAAAAATAGCAAAGTATTTTCCATAACTGAAAATATTTTGAAAATATATTTTGCATTACCAACAATTAGTATTGAGCAACACATAACATAGTTTAGGGTGCTTATTTCGGGAATGGTGATACATACAGTAGGTAACAAAAACGGGGGCCAAAATAAAAATGCAGGGAGCATCATCAACTGTACCAAGAAGTATAAATCACACAAACCTCATCAGCATCAGCGTAAGCTGTTTCTATCATTCCCGCTCCAAGCAAACCAGTTAACACTGCCGGAAGTATAGAGCATGACCCTGAAGCAGCAGCCATCAATCTTAGCTGCTGGACATCTGACCCAATAGTAAAATTTGAGCTTCGAAGGAAACCTGCATATAACGATAATAAGAATATCTTCCCTAAAGATTAAAATGGAAAATGCAACCCACCACGATATAAGCAATCTAGGGAACACGGACTAAACACCGAGACTTGCTAAACCTTCACTAGCAATAAACCATCAGTCCAACAGCCAATCAATCAACAAAGAAGCATTCGATAAATGCACAAAAACAATTTTTTTTTATCCAAGTAAACCAATTTAAGCGAAAGCATCCCTAGGAGAAAACATTGTAAATCACCAAATGGCAATCAAATTTTTTCGAGAGCAAATTCCATTTGACTAAATTGCAAACAGAAATTTCAGTCCATTTTTAAGTGATTCACACATTTGATCCCTTAATTTCCCGTCATTGAGTGCGTAAAAAATTAAGGAAAACAAATAGAAGAAATAGAGGAAGAAACTTACGGTGGTAGAGAGGAGGAGGAGGGAGCTCACGTGAGGAAGAAGGTAAAGGGGTTAGGGATTTAGGAGAGACTATCCTTCGCCATGAACGAGCAGCAGTCCTTACAATCCGGTCGAAAACTGCCATTGGAGATAAAAATGGAACCGTACTCACTTAGCCTCTCTAGATTCTTCCCGTCTGTACTGTACTTGTTTAAAAGCTACGGTTGGGGAGCACTGGAAAACGTCAGTGGCTAATTGGAGAAAGCAGGTTTTTTAGATGCGGAAGGCAACTTCTTCCACAGTCTTTTCTTCCTCCACAGGAGTAAAAATGTAAATTGCATGTTGGGCTGGAACCTGGAAGTTCTGGAACCAAGCATGTCCAAATTCTCCGGTTTAATTGCTTTCGGTCCTTATACTCAATTAGACTTTTGTAATTTAATCCTTCTTTGCAGTCATTAACAAGGAGACTAAGGTCTAGTTTAGCATTGTTTTTAAAAAGTGTGATGGAAAAGTTTGTTTGAGAAGTAATTTTGAAAAGTTTGGTTAAAGATTTGATTGTTTAGCATTGTTATAAAAAAATACTTTTGAGAAATGAAATACCTATTTTAGACATGATATTATAAAGTAATAATTATACATTTAAATAATGTTCAAATTAGTTAATATTATGATATTTTAGCAATAATATAAAAATAATTTATTATAACTTACTGTTAATATTTTAATATATGAAATATTAATTTTAAATATTTCTAAGTAATTAATATTAATTATTTAAAATTTTAATTAGATTATATAAATTATATTTTAAATATTTAAATATAATCATTAAATATTTATATTTAAATATTAGCACAGTTGTATTATTTTATAAAATATTTTTTAATTTTTAATTAATGATTTTAATACATTTGTATTATTTTATTTTAAAATTTAATTTGAATATATAACTCATATTAGATATTAACATAATATAGAAAATATAAACCTAACAAATTAAAATTACATGCATTTAAATTAAAGTTTCAAAAACGGGTAATATTTATATACCAAATACATCATCAAAAGATTTACATTAGTATTTACAATTCAAAGTGAATTCATTAAACTAAAAGCTATAGCATCTCTTGTCAATTCCATTTCAAAACTACTTGAATTGTTTGATTCACCACCATCATCATCATCACTTTCTCCATCATACATATCTTCTGGATCAATAATATCCTCATATGCCTTGTTAATATTTTCGTATTCCATAAAATCTGCATCATTTCGACCGGCATGTTTCCGGATAAAATTGTTTCCTGCATAACAGTTACAAAATAAAATCATTTGTATTGCTAATAGCTAGTTCTATTAACATAACATTTCACTTTGACTGTTGGAAATATGCTTCAAAAGCTAGTATAGCTTCAACTGGGGTAACATTTATGTGTTCTTCAGAAGCAAAACAAGATATATACTAAGAAATGGATACATATAACTTCAGTTGCATGAGACAACAAAAAAAAACTTTGTCTAGAAATTAATATTACTAATAGATGATCAAGCACAAAGGAGGACATGAAGACCAGATTAGCACAGTGAACACATTTCAAACTTGAGCTGACCCCCAATAGTTCAAATTCTGCTCATAAAATGATTCTCAGCCATCTTATTTTAAGTACAAATTTCAGAAACACAAAAACCAGAAAGACTTCCCTGGATGACAAGGAAATTCTAATAAATAATAAGTTTTGACCCCCAGACTGAAATCAAATACTTGGCCACCTCTCCATGGTATGTTGAATCAACAAGAGTCCATTTTAATTTTATCTTTTTCTCAATTGTTTCTCATCAAGGCTTTAATTCTACAAACAAAACAATAGATGGATTGGATCTGAGTAATCCAAGAAATTTTATATATTGATAATGTGAATCAGAATAGCAAGTGGGTACCTGAAACCTAATCAAACATCCAACTATGACTCTAAATTTGCAGCCTTCCTCTCCTTTCTTCAATCCTTTTCTATTATGCGCATATAAAAACCACATCATAGACCATAATCTTTAAATTAAATGTGGGTTTGGATGAATGGTGCAGTGCGATGCATTTAACTTACTTTTTATCTCACGCTACAGTATCATTACAATATCTAATCTCAACATTACCACTATTTTTACATTAATCTTAAATAAAAGTACCGTCAATCAAAATTTATACTAAATATCTTTCCTCTGAATGCCATAACAATAACTCCACTACCAATCATTTACCCATGACATCAAATCAAGGTAAACAACCAATCTTGAATAAGCTTCAACTTCAAAATGATCAGAAATCATTATTCAAAAACCCAAAAAGCATTCTTCAAATTCTGTCAAGACTTTAAATTAATTATAACATAACATAAAATAACATAACATCCTCTAAGCAAGTCAACCAACTCATGTTTGAATTTATCATATATTATACACAAATGTGAAAAAAAAATACTATAACAAGCTAAGAAAGCAGAACCATTATTTCAATCAAATCAACTCAAACCCAAAAGCCACTTACTTCCCTACACTATCGAAAAAGAAGGGATTAGCTTGATTCATGTGAACCAATGCCCATAGTCGAGAACAATTAAAAGAAATCGATGAATAACCATAGTATTTATTGGAGGAGGAGATGATGGGTGCACAAAAGAATCACAACAGCTACCCGTTGGAGCTGAAAAAAATGAAAGAAGAGAAAAATTTATAAAAAAACAGCTTCAAAATGGAAGAAAGGAAGAAAATGGAAGGAGAGAAGGAAAAATAAGAGAGCAGAAAAATTAAAGAAGAAAAAAGGAGGAAGGAAGAAATAATTGGTGCCACCCAGCTATAATCTAATTAAATAATAATGTCATGTCGTGATTATTTCAAAGTAATCTAAACAATAATATTATTGGGCCAATTTAATGCAACAGATTATGGGGTGGCCCACTTAGATTCATCAGTTAACTAAAATACCCAATCTTTCCAAACCCGTCTTCATTAAATTCACAATTTTTTTCTTATTATTATTCTATGCCATAAATTTTAGTTGGTTTGGTTTTTTAATATAATTTTTTATTTTCTATTTTTAAATTAAAAAACACATTTGTTAAATAGAAATAAAAAAATATTTGGTAATTATATTTTCAAACAAAAATAAAATAAAATTACATTTACATATTTGGTAGAATAATCTACCCTCCCCCCACCCTCCCCTCCACTTCCAGTTGGTTTTCAATTGTCGTAGAGATGGAGGAGAAACCATGGGCTTCCCATTCCCATAGTGTTATGTCCAAGAGTTTGTCTCCTTAAGTCTAGTCGAAAGCCTTCTTGGCCTCGTTTTTGTTCGTTCTGGAAAGGATGTTGCGTGGGGTGGAACATCGTTGACATTTGGCCTTGAAGGCTCGTGCATGGCGATGTCAATCAAATTGTTCCCGATCTTTTCGATTTGGATGTTGATTCCCTCTCAGAGGCTAAAGGTTTACAGCAATCGATGGTCTCGACGTGCTCCATGATGTCAATGGTGGTCCTCTTGGACAGGTCTTGGCTTCTCCTCGATAACAAACATGTAGGTCAGGAGTACGAAAGCTTCATGGAGATTGAGGTTCCCATTTCCTCTCCTCATCCCACTACAGCTAAAGGTGCTCATTGGTCAGCCAAGCTCATGCAAGGTATTTAGATAAAATTTTCAAGCACGAACTCAGCATAAAAAATAAGCTTATTTTTTTCCTCATAAACGACCCAATTTTAAAAAAGTAAATTCAAGCATGACCTAACCCACTCAAATTTGATTTTTTAGATTCCTTTTTTATTTAAAAACAAATTTTAAAAAATATGTGTAATACACTAAATGCATTAAAAAACTACTGAAATAAATATTTTCTAACACATTAAAAAACACTACCATAAATATAATAAATGTTTTTTTGTATTAAATATAATTTTTAAAATTTTATATTTTGGGTTGAGTTATTTATTTGAATAGGTTTTTGGGTTTTGGTTAATAGGTTTAATTGTTATTGGGTTAGTGATTCAATATAAATATATATAATTAATTTTTATAACATAATACATTCAGATCAGGTCTTGTTTGAGCAAAAAATCTTGTTCAATACCTAGCTTATATAAAAAATGGGTTTTAAATTTTATCCAAATCTATTTTTGAGATATCATATTTTTATTCGAATCTTTTAATATTTCGAGTGGATCTTCGAGTTTGAATGAATGGCTCGACATATAAGCAGCTCTAACTGGAGCAGATTAAAAATGATAGGACTAGGGTTTGTCTCCTTTCGGCTTGGGTTGGACCATTTTAACCCATGCACTTTATGTTTTATTTTCTAGGCTTTTGGGCCTGTGTACTCTTTGGTAACCTTTTAATAAAAATAATCTACTTAAACAAATTTGAGACCAATTTATGAGTTAGCTATATTAAAGTCAAATCTTTCAAAACAATCCAATAAGGCTCAAGTTTTTTCCAATGACGTGTATTTTTACATATAATAATGCCAACTAGGAATTTATGTAAAATTAAAAATAGAAAAAAAAACATTTTATCAAATTTCACAAATTTATCAAGAACATCAATATTTAAAAAATCCCACAAATTTCACATTACTCAATTAGATGGGTTAGCAATAGTGGAGGTGCAGCTTGTTTAGTAAATCACATCAAAAAAATCTCATATAAATTTTTAAGTTTGCTAAGGATACTCATTTTTATTTTGAATTTCAGGCCCCGCTATATTGTTAAGTATGATAAATCAAGTGCTGTTAGAGGTTATAAAAGGAGGACTGTTAAGTGTTTTTCTTTGTTTTTTTAGGTGGTAAGATTGCATATTTAGATGACATGATTATTGTTCATCGATGTGATATCTTAGGTAGGTTTTATGCATGTCAACACATATCTTATTCTAGATTTAACACGTGTTTATGCGGTGTGATCTCCTCGGAGAGTGTAAGTGCCCATTTCTATGAACACTTAGCATCATGCAAGCTCACGTACCAAATGAAGGAGAAATTATTATGATACTTGCTATTACCGACCTACAACACAAATGGGTATGGATCAAATTCTATAAGTGAGGGAGTCCATCACATTGTTAGCTCATACAGATTAAGAAGTCATGCCTGCCATAGTGACAAATACTAGTTTTGTTGATGAATGAAATTGAAGGTTTACCTTCTAAGGTGCTTGGTAGACTGTCTTCACCTTATGAAAAGCTTTTCTCTGTCTCAAGTCCTTTTAACCCTCATAAGTCGGTCACATGCTTGTACCTTTCTTAGGTACGGTCCTATGCATCATAGTATAAAATGTCAAGATTAGCATGGGAGACCTTTTGTGTCTAGCAATGTAATCTCTAATGACCACATGTTTCCTTTATGCAAATGGTACACGACAGGTGATTGATGAGGAATTTAAACGGACTTCTACACTCATGCTTCTTGAAAATTCACGTGGGCTATACAAAGATTATACATCCGATGGTTCTAACAGTTGGTTTGCAAAGCACCGAGTTGTCTTTCATTTTTTATCTACAAAGATTCAAAGCTCACCATTTACCTTGTGGTGTATGTTGATGACAGACAGCTCCACTAAAGCCATTCAAGATTTGGTTCATCAATTGCAGACTGATTTTTCTCTAAAAGATTTTAGCAGTCTTTATTATTTTCTGGGTATTGAAGTTAAATGGCTCGCAAATAGGTTGCTTTTGACTTATTAAAATATTAATACTATTGTTATGATATCTATTATTATCGGTCTTCAATCCGTATGGGTTTGGATCTGATCCTACACAATTTATATGTTCAACTCGCATAATGATTAATGAGCTCACACGATGTTAAGTGTTTGCAAAAAGAGAACTTACATTCTCCTACAAAATTACATGTGGGATCATGCAGAGACCGCACACGTGTTAAGTAGCATAAACCCATGTTAAATCTAGAATCGGATATGTATTAACGTGCATGTAAAATAATTAGTATATCACATCAATGAATAACGCCCATATCATATAAATATACAAACTTATCATCTAAAGAAATAGAGAAAAACAGTATAAAAATATACTAAAATATTTACATTTTATTGGCGAAAAGCCTACATTTCTAATTAAAATAGTTTTCTTTCTACACAAATATTTGAGAGAAAAAGAAATTAAAAACACTATTTATATCCAACTTAATGAGTTTAATTCACCCAACTAAATAAAGGGTTTTAAAAGGGAAAAAAAGGGGTTAATAATGATTAACACGCTTAATAAACTTTCTTAGTGAAAAGATTGCGCAAATTAAAAAAATTACTACCACTTCCAACGTTGGCCTCGCTGCTTCTAACATTGCGGTCAACTCCACTGCCGCCATCATCGCTGCCGGTACTAATACCGGCGAGCATCGCACTATTTTCATCGGTTCTACAATTCAAATGATGCCTATACCCAATGCACATTGGCACATGCAAATTCAAAACCTTGGCTTTGTTAGCGTTGTTTCCACTCGAACCAATTTTACCGCCACGAGTCTCGGTAACTTCTTTTCTAACGCTCCTCTTTTCAGCACTCCGACCCGTAACATCGACGGTATTAGCGGGGGAACTTCCGCGCCGGACCTGCCAAACTGGGCTGCTTCGGCCCAAGTGAACCCTTGCCCGGCCGGGGCTGCTCGGCCACTTTCGAGACTTGGATTCACCCGCCGAGTTGCTTCGGGAACACGGGGCACTACTTACCTTACGGGGAGCCGTCGACCGGGCTGTCATCCTGGGCCGGGTACCGGCAGATCTGCTCCTTGAGAAAGGCCAAATATTTATATTCAACTCAGCTCCACTGGCACCGCTTTGACTCAGACTATGATTCTTCTTCTCTTTCTCTTTATCCTTGTCTTCTTTACTTTGTTTTCCGTTTTTTCCTTTTTCTTTCTTAAAGATATCTCTCCACCGTTTCGAAGCTGACAATACAGGAACCGGATCCGATGATATAGTAGGGTCAGGTTCGGGGTCGGGTATAGGAGGTTGTGATGCGGGTTGATTTGAGTCTATTTGTGGGTTCTCTTCGGGTTGCTTGTTGGGTAAGAGATGGAGAGGACGGAGAACGCCATTAACGAATAGTTCATCGGCGGAGATGAGATCGGGTTCGGGCAAAGGCGGGTTTCGGACCATCCAGAACTCGAACTCGGGTGAACTTGAATGGTTGCTTGTACTCTTTCTTCCACTGCCGCAAGGTGATAGATTTTCGATTTCTGCGTTTAATGTTCTTTGGCTCTCCATTTCGGAAGAGAAAAAAATTGGTGAGAAATGAGAATTTGATGGTTGAAAACAGAAAGTGAGAGTTCTTTTTCTTTTTGAGTGAACGACGAGAAAGGGGAGGGAAGTGCGGACCCTACATAGCAAACAAATAAAAAGAAAATTTATGATTTTTTATTATAAATATGTTCATTTTGGGAAAAATCCTTTAATTACATTTTAATAATTTTTTCTATATTATAAAAATATAATTTTGGTAATTTTTTTTACTATCAATCCCGAATTCAAAAATATGAACCTTGAATCTTAAATTTTAAATATTGAATCTTAAATCTCAAATCTAAATCCTAAGTTTTGAACCTAAAACTTAAATTTAGGGTTTATTGTTTGAGGTTTAAGATTTTAAATTTAAAATTCGAAATTTAAAGTTTGAAGTTCAAAAAAAAATTTGTTAAAATATCACTAAATAATTAAAAAATAACCATAAATACTGTGATAGAAAAGATCCATAAATAATTTCTCGTTATTTTAGACACATTTGATTACTTTTTGGCTTATCCAATACTTTGAAAGATAAATTACTAGTGTGTGAAAGATTGTTTTTTATCATAAATGAGTTGAGATTTGATTAACTCATAACATCATAATGCTTTAAATAATAGCATAGATATTATCAGGCTTGGATTGCTTTCAATTTTATAATATATGATTTTTTTTATTTTATGTATTATATAATCTATATCATATAAAAATTAAATATACTATATTATAATGTAAATTATTTTATTAAAAATTAATAAAATATATAATGATAGTAAAAAAATAAATATATATAAAAATATCATATTAAATAAAAATAAAATGGATGAATTTAAGTAAGCTCAAATTAATAATTTAAAAATATCGATAAATTATTCACTAAAAAAGTATGGATAAATTTATATAAATTTAAACATCATATTTCAAATCAAATCAAACATTAATAATTATATATGCTACTAATTATAGATAAGCTGAATCTAAACCGGAGTCAACATACCATCAACACCTCTAATTATATTTTTAACTTATTAATATATGCCTAATAATTCTTTCTTTTAATAAAGGAAAGAACATATGGCTAATAATACAAGTTTGTCTTCATGTTATGTGGTGGAAGGTAAAATTATATGTATATTGATTATTGAATTATGAGCATATTTATGTATGATACACATATGTAGGTATATTTCATTTTCATGTGATGATTTTAGTAGTATCACTCATATTATTGTATTTTGGAATATGGAAATATGAGAGTCTTAAATTCATGATTACTCTATAATAACATATTATTCATCAATGTATTTAAAATTACAAAAAAAAATGTCAGTTATTGCATTTATTAGAAGAAAGTGTTTATCGAAAGAGATATGTGAATTAATATTAGATTATCACACACTATAAGTATAAATACTATAATTAATGTTTACAGACACTGGTTAAACAAACAATAATTTATATATATTTTTTCCATTAAGGGTAGAAGGAATGGCAATTTAGGATTAGATGTGAATGAAAATTTAAATAACATAAATAATTTATCATTTTATCAATAATTAAGTGATAAAGAATCTCTTGTGTTGACCTGATGGTCAGGTGTTCATCGTCTTAGGTGTGGCATAGGTTCGAGTGGCACTAGTCGCATCCCTGTTAGGACTTTGTCCTCCTCTTATAATTCATTAAAAAACAAAAAATATTAGTAATTATAAAAATTGAAGTGCCAACAATAAACTTAAAGGGTAAACTACACCTAAGGTCACTAAGCTATTAGTAAGCTTACATTTTGGTCACTCAGTTTTAAAAAGTTACAAAATAGTCACTAAATTATTTGAAAGTTTTCATTTAAATCACTAAATTATTCAAAAGTTTTTATATAAGGCATTGGATTATTTCATGAAAAAATTTGAACTATAGAAGAGAAGGAGAAGGAGAGTTTTCTGTTGGTGTATGCGGTGCGAACAGAGGTCATACGACAATGATTTTAACAACCCTGTGACAAATGGAAATTTTCGAATAATTTAATGATCATTTTATAACCTTTTCAAGTTGGGTGTCCAAAACGTAAAGCTACTAATAATTTAGTAACTTTGGATGTAATTTATCCAAATTAGAATGTTTGTAAACTTAAAATTTCCTTACCGTTTGATCCTTGAACCTAGGAAATTGATTTGCTGGATTCTTAATGTTTTTTTTTTTGTCGGAAAAGGAAAATAGATTCATAAAATTTTGACATAGTTAAACAACTAGGTGGATTATTAAAAAATTAAAAAAACTAAAAGGTAAAGCTTTGTCCGAAGAATAGTTAAACCGGAAACTACTCCCTAACCGGGCAAGGCAAGTGCATCAACGCATTTGTTCCCTTCTCGAAAAACATGCAGCGAAGGCCTAATAGTCAAAGATTGTCATATCATCTTGACTTATTAATCAAAGGAGATAAAGTCAAATTAGTAGAGTTAATATTTGACATGAAGGAAATAAAAATGGTGGCATCAACTTCAATCTCAAAGTCGTTGAGGTTAAGAGGTCTAGCTAGTTGAAGCCCATCTTTAAGTGCCCACAATTCGGCTATGACACTACTAGCACAAGGGATGTGTCTATAGAAGCCAATCACCCAATTGCCCTGATCATCTCGAACAATTGCTCCCACTCCTGCCTTTCCTGGATTTCCAAAAGTTGACCCATCTATATTAAGTTTGAATCAGTTTTTATCAGGAGGTTTCCAAAAGATCGGGGCAAAGGTGGGGAGAAGAATATGATGAATCATAGAAGAATAAGCAACAAATTCCCTTACCACTGATAACGCTCTACGAACAAATTTTTTTTTTTGGGACGAGTAGTTTAAAAAATAACAACATTTTGAGTCAACCAAAGTTCCCAAAGAGCAAATACAAACACCACATACCAGGGGAGGCTAGGAGGAGAAGTCCATTCCTTAGAGGACAAGTTAACAGTAAGCTAGTCTATCCAAAAGGACTCAGGTCTCGGTCTACAACAAATCGAATTAGACAAGGATTCCCAGATGTTTTGAGTAGTAGCACAATCTTGAAGAATGTGGGAGATCTCTTCAAGGGTTGCAGAGCACTATGGGCAAGGGTCCTCCAATAGAAGATGTCTACTTCTAAGGAAGGTCCTTGTTGGAAATGCGTGATGCCCACATTTCCATAGAAAAAATTAATCTTGAGAGAGAGTTTGGCTTTTCATATTGGCTTTCAAAAAGGGAGTTTGTTAATTACTAATTGATCTAATTTAATTTCACTTAATAATTTAACTTTTTTGATTCGTATGTGACTCATAATTATTTTATTTTAAATTATTTATTAACTCAATTCAGTTAATTCGATCCGAAATCTAACTTTTTACAATATCACTTAAAACCAAATCGTTACAGTAACCCTCTTCATTAATTAGGTTCTCAAAATTATTATTTTAGAAAAATTTTAAAAATTTAATTTTTTATATACTTTTTTAGATTTTTTAAAAAAAAATTATAATATAAAAATTTTAAAATTTTATAAATATTTTTAATTTTAAAAATATTTTGATTCTTTTTGTAATTTTTGTTGAGAGAGAGAGATCAATTTGCTTATTTTCAAAGTTGATAGGGACCAAAAGAGTATTTACACCAATTCGTTAGTCGAATTATTCGAGTTATTTAAATTGTAAGATTCAACTCAAACTTGAATCAAGTTATTTTAATTGACTCGAGTAATTTGAATAACTCGAAATTTAAAATTTTTATCAATTTTTTTAAATCGAATCAAATTTCACTCATCCGTGACTATAAGTATAAACAAATTAAAGGAGACGAAGTTAACAGCACACTCTCGTTATTTAGCTAACAATTTATTATTATACTAGTCCATGTGTCAGTAAAAGGGTAATCATTTGACACATAGGCAATGGAAAATTTTTATTTCATGTGTCTTATTTATTTAATTTTAATTTTTTAAATTTAATTTAAAGATACATGACAAAGTCATAATTTTACTTGTGAACTTAAAATTCATTATTATGTAACACTTTCTCTATTTATTAAAAAAATATTTAATATATTAATATATTAATATAAAATAATAAATAATAAATTGTTAATATATCAAATACTCATATTTTATATTTAATATATTTTAATTAATATATACGATTATGCAAGATAGTACAAGTAAACTACTTTAATATATTAACCTATCTTTATTTACAAAGCATTTGATTAATATAAAATTATATCCTTAACACGTGCATTACACTTACTATAATCTTTATTTACTTTTTTAATTAGTAAAATGTGATTTTATTTTTATTTTTTAATTGGTAAAGTGTGAGTCTTTTTTTTTTTTTTGAGAAAAGTGTGAGTCTTTTTATTAAAAGGAACAAAAGATTTAAATATAATTAAAGGACGGAAACTCGATTCGTTAAGCCTGTAATTTTGATGATAATGGGTAGGATCCAAAACAGTATTAGGTAATATACTCTTATCTTCACTGACACCTCGCTGGCCTTTTTTTTTTAATTTCATAAAATTTATTTAAAAAAACAATTACTAGAAAATTTAAGAAAAGCTTTGAATTTTTTTTATTGAGTTCATATTTCACAAAAAAAAATATTGAGTTGGTGTAACGAATCAATTAGATATTAACTCAATTAAAGAAATTATAAAAATATCTTTTTGTATTTAAAAAATTTATCAATTTAACGGTAGATAATCAAAATAGGAAAGAATCCAAACTTAGTACCTAAATTGAAAATTTTTGAAGTTGAGCGACCAACATAAGAATGTGGACATAGTTGGGTGACTATTTGTATTGTTTATCTTTTTATTTAATATTAATAAAAAATTAAATTTATTATTAAAATTTAAAAATATTCATTTATTTTTTATATAATTCTTTGAATTTTTTAGAATTAAGATCAAATTGAGACTAATTGTAAATTTTAAGGGTTAATTTTTTAAAGTTAAGACTAAATTGATATGCTATGTAAAAATTAAAGGCTAAAATTATTATTATATCAATTTTTTAACTATCACATCACTCTCTAGTCAGTACAATTAATGGAAATGAACCCCAAATAACAATCTTATTAGTTGGATGACTAATTAAAAAACATAATTAAGTGACCAAAAATAAATGACCCATAATTAAGTGACTTATCGTATAATTTATCAAAAATAATATAATTTAGTTACTATTTTAACGAAATTTAAATACCATATGTAAACAAAAAAAATTAAATACCAAAAATAAAAATATAATTTAGATACCATTTTGATTTAAGTCTAAAAACAATCACCAAAAATGGATCTGATCCATGCATGGGATGAGCATAAAGGTCAAATGGTATTACAAAGAGAAAGAGGGTTTGGAATGTTCTTTTTTTCTTTGTACACACTACAAATTGTAAATTAGTAAATAAATTTTAAGTTTGATTTTAGGAATTTAACAATTGGTTTTAATAGCTACTCTTAGTTTTGAAATCCGAATTTATCAAAAAAAATTACCAATTTTTTTTGAGAGTTGAACTTCGAACCCTCAACGACAAATATTGTCTATTCAAGGGTTGTCTCTCACTCAAGAGAGTGTTTTAGTTGATAATTGACGTAAATATGATACGACCCGTGGTACCAGGCAAAGGTGAAGTCAGAAATTTATTTTTGGGGGCCAAGATTTAATTGTATATTTTTACAATAGTAAAAATTCAATTTCACCATTTTAATAGCCTATATCTTTATAATTTTTAGTAGGTTAAATAAAAAAATTATCATTTTGGGGGTCAAAGTATAATTTTATAATTACTAATTAAAATTTTATAAATTATAAAAGGGTCTAATGAAAAAATTTTCATTTTATGGGTGTTGGTCAGGTATGCTAAGATAAAGCATATAAGTCGCCTTTTTGTTGAGGGGAGAATCGACTCTCCTATTGGGAGAAATATTTGAAGTATCATCATCTGAGCAGTTGACTCAGACTTTAAACAATTGGGTATTGTTCTCGAGGTATCTATGCTCGATTTTAGCCTTGGAGTTTTGTCTCTCGACTATGAGAAGAGTCCAAAATGGTTTGTAGAGTTTATCAAAAACATCGATGGTCCATTAAGGAAATGTTTTATTGTTTTTGGCATTTGTAGATTCGAACCCAAACCCTTAAAGAGTCTCGTGGGTAAGATCATTGCCACTGGGTTACTAGGTATGCTAAGGTAAGACATACAAGATCTTAGTTGATTGTTCGATCCCTGCAAACGCACTTTGCATAATTAATATTACTAATAATAATGACATCTCTCCCATGAACTTATAAATCGTATTTACATTAATCATCAACCAAGATGATCCATCTTGGAGTAGAACAATACTTTCTATTAACAGTACGAGATCCAACTACCCTCAATACCAATACTCTCTTACAACTATTAGCACTAAGTTGAAAGAGCATGCAAAATCATAATTGAGAACTAACAAAAATAAACAGTTAAATGGCATTGTTTGGGTTGTGGGAAAGTGTGAAACAAAAATAAGAGAATGGTTGAGACTTGATTTTCCCTTTTGTTTTGTGACAAAAAACGATCACCCATGTGGAAGCCATGAAAGAAGAGAACCTAAAACAGAACGCCACCCCATTATTTTATTAAATTTTTGAATAAACCACCCCATTATTTTATTTGTTGTATTGGGTCCCCTTTCCCGTTTATATCTTCAGTCCAAATGAACTTTGATGAAAAGAAAAAACTGGTTTTAGCCATTGTTGAGGTGTCTTTCCCCACAACAATATCTCTGTACATTGATATTAAACCTACCAAAATGTGCAATGGTAAAGCCCTGTGACTATACAAATGAAAATGTGCATCAAATTAACATATTTCGTCATAAATAAATGTTGAGATAATAGTAAAATACATTGTATTATTAAAAGAAAACTCGAGTTTGAATATTAAAAATAATATTGTTGAGAATGATAATCATAAACTTTAAAATAATTAATCTTTACATACTGTAAAACAAACATAAAAGATTACTCGATTCCACCAAAAAAATTTATTCAATATCTTATTTATCTTTTTAAAGAAATTATAAATATTGTTAGCTCCATGAAATGGTCCAGTACTGCCATTTAGAAAAGTTTGGAAAGGGTTATGTCTCTTTCGTAGCTGTTTCATTTTGACATATAAGAATGTCACATGTGCTGTTTTCTTCTCCATTCTTTTTTATTAACTCTCTCAATTTAGAATGGTTAAATTTTGTTATAGGTACTTGTACCTTTTTTAAAATTGAATTTTTTAGATTTTAAAATTCAGTTGCAGAATATAATTAAAATTGTTGGTGTGACATTTTAAAATTAAAAAATACTTATTTGATAGCAATGTAACTAAAAAAAATGATGTTGTAATGAACTTTAATTTAACGAAATAATTTTAATAATTAAAAAATATGTTTAAGAATAAAAATACACAAAATTGCATCGATTTTCAGGTTGCCTATCGCTGCATATCTATTCTATGGATATATTTGTTATATTCGTAAGTTGTGATGGACAATTAATAGTGTTTGTCATTGCTGAACTTCCATCGGCCACTAGTAGTCTCTCTTGAAAAGTAAGGCGGTCATAAATACTCAAATTGTGTCTTTTCGTTGTCTTTTTTTATTTGCTTTCGTTTTAAGAATATTTTGAACTAATAAATGATTTGACGAGTTGATTTGTACATGTGCTGTATTAAGTTTTATGTGTTATTTTTTGTTTTTCGTTGTTTAATAAAGCTTTTATTTTTGGAAGTTTTTGTCTTGTCTTGTCTTGTCTTATACAAGTATTTAGTCTTGTTTATAGATGTAGTCTTATTTTTGCAAGTGTTATTAGAGAGCGATTTGTTACCGTCATTTTTAGTTTGATAGATGCTCAGTTCTTTTGTTGATTTTGTCCGCCGCTTTAGACCATTCAATGCTAATTTTTTTGTCGTGATAGATGGTTGCAATGACCTTAGATATGTTGTGCTTAAGTTGTGACAAAATCAATTGTCAATATGTTGTAATGTTTTATTGTTGCTGAGGTTGAAGACACTATCGTATTGATGAAACTCATCTTCGCCATTGACAACAAATTTTTTTGTTTTCTTCTTTCTCCAAAATTATATGGTAATGGATAAATTAAAATTTTCTTTCAAAAAGAATAGTAGTTTGATTTTAAGGACCCTTTGGAGGGATGTTTATCTTCGGTGCGGTGCGTTTAACTTAAAATTCCTTTTTCATTATTTAATTTGGGTCTCTAATTTAAGTTTTAATTTTTTTGAAATATACTGATGTGATTATATGGTAGTATCTGTTAATACCTTCTTAACCCTTTGACAATGCACACACACCTTGCACACACAGGTGCTTGAACTCGGGACCCCTAGGATGAACAACATCCTATTTTTCACTGAAACCACTTGTTGAATTCTAAGTTTTAAACTTTTGATCTTTCATTTTTTTTAATGAAACCTTAGCTTACCTATAGAATGATTAAATAAGAACATCGGTAATTTGATGAGAAATTTTTTTTAATAGGAAATTTATTAATCAATTTATTTAATAAGACTATACAATTCAGGAGAAAAATAATAAATATTTGTTTTTAATAATGAAGGATAAACACTATTAATATAACACAGACTTTAACCTTAACATCAATAGAATATTATAACACGTTGACAATTAAATTTATAATGTTGAAATTCGAGGATTCAATATTTTTTTTTTGGAATATACATAGGAGTCAGGAAGGAATTAATTTCAAAGATTGATATTCAAGTGTAACATTAATAGAATATTATAACACGTTGACAATTAAATTTATAATGTTGAAATTCGAGGATTCAAGATTTTTTTTTTGAAATATACATAGGAGTCAGGAAGGAATTAATTTCAAAGATTGATATTCAAGTGTAACTCAATAAACATCAAATAAAAAATTATTTTTAGTGATTCTCGTGTATTGAATTCGAAATTCATTAATATCAAAATTAATTTTGATTTGAGAGGATTTGATTGACACTTGAGAGGGATGTGGCCAAGGCAACATTGACAGGTACCAGTCCTCATTAAAAAATCCAACTCTTTTTCTTAAAATTAATTATATGATTGTTGACCTAATTGATTGAATTATACAATTAACCGTACAACCACAAATTTTCAATTGGATCCTTCTATGTACAAATTTAAATATGAACTCGTATACACGTCGCAAATTACAAACCCTAACCAATTGAATTATTCAATTGACGATACAATCCTTAATTTCAAATTGAACCAAACTTTGTTTAAATATAAACCCTAAAATCATATACACATGCATGTCTCGATTTACAAACGCAACCAATTGAATTTTCCATTTTGTTTTAAAAAAAATTAATAATGGAGTTAGAAATAAAAGAAAGAAAGAGAAATAATACATGATTTTACTTTTAACCGAGAGAAGAAATTCAAGATAAATCACATAATAAAACAATTACCAAAATAACCGGAAAAGAAGTTCAAGATAAACCACATAGTAAAACACTTACCAAAATAGACGTTAAAATTGTTGAAAATTAGGTTAAGAAGAAAGGGCATAGGCTTGGGCTGTAGGCGCGAAGGCAAGGACTCAAAATTAAATTATCTATTTTTTATAATTTTTAAAAAATTAAATTAAATTTTTATCATTTTAAAAAAAAATTAAAGTACAATTTTATTTTTATTAATTTAAAATTTTTAAAAAAAAATTAAAAAATCAAAATGATAAATTTTTTATTTTAAGGAAGGTTGGCAAGATACTAACCCCCTTAAATCCGCCTGTGATGGACAGCTAGTGGTCTTTGCTTTCAAAATGATAAATTTATCTTTTAATTCTTTCAAGGATTATGAAACTAAAAAATAATACAAAAATAAAATTACAACTTGATATAATAATAAAATTATATTGTAACTCCTCTCAAAATTTATTATTCATTTTTTTACTCCTAAAACACACTTTCGATTTTACCCTGACTAAAAACTCACTCACATTTTTTCCAAAAAAAAAAACTTCATAAAATAATTTTTCATCCATATACAAATTCAAAGGAGGTGAAATATTAAATGGAGGGATAAAATGAATTTTTCACAAAAAAATGGAAGGCCAAATAAGTCATTATGCCTTTGCTATTTTAGTCATAATCTTTTAAAATACATAAAAATATTAAAAATATCAAATTTTTAATAAATTTATAATTTTTTGAATAATCTCATTATCGATTTTAATAATATCTGTTTTTTTTGACATAATGCCTAGCACTATATGTAGTCCCTCTCCAATTCATAAATAAGAAGATAATGCGCTTCAACACACTCGAATTCACGTCCTCTTATATTGGCAACAATTTTCATGCCAATCGAAATTTATTTATTATAGATTTTCAAATAATTTGTGATTTTATTGAAAAACAAAATTCGAAGCAGAAGCTTGAAAAAGAAAAGGGAAAATCAAAAGGAAACTTCAAAGTTTCACTGTTTCGAACTTTTCTCATATGAATCTTCAACTTTCCCATAAAAAAGTGGTCACAAATTTGTTTTGAATTTATAGATTATGGATATTTTTTAAGCATAATCTCAAATCAAAACTGTATAAATTTGCTAATTTTATGAATTTCCTCAATATTTTACCCTTTAATCACAAAAGTGTCCTCAATCATCAGCCTATCACTATAATTCTATAAAGCTAAGGTACATTTGTTGAATAACTCATACATAATTTGATTTATGTTAGTTTAACAAGTCAGTATAAAATTTTCAGATTTGCTTATTAAATCAACTGATCATATATACAAATTTGAGTTGAAATAAGATTTTAAAATTTGGAGCAAATTAAAAAAAATTCTATTTATAACTTTTGGGTTGTAAACTTCGCAAATTTTTTTAATGTAAATTTTTTTTTTTGATTAAGCTTTGATCCAAGACTTGATCTTGGATAAATGTGGGCCGCTTCAAGGATCATTGAAATTTTATTTTAAACACGGGTTTAAAGATATGCATGTTTTAGAATTTGATTTGGTTTGGGTTAAAAGATTTTCTAGACTTGATTTTGATTAAGTGAAGCTGCTTTCAAGGCCGTCAAGACTCGATCTTAAAAATGAGTGTGAAAAGAGTTTGAATCCAAAAGTTTTTAAGATTTGATCTTAGATGGTTGAGCTTGCTTCAGGATTTTATCTCATTTGTATTGATGTAATAGTATTGGTACAACTTTGATCCAAGGAACTTCAAGACACAGTATTGAGATGATTCTTCTTCAATGGCCATTTAAACTTGATCCTGCAAATGAATTTAACGTTTTTTCTATCAACAGAATAAGATCAAAGTGCAACTTTCTTTAAAACTTATGTGATGTACTTTAGAATCTCTTCCAGTTCTTTGATTGTTTTCATAGATTGCTTGAGATTTTGGAAAAGATTGTAATATTCAATATCTTTTCTTTAAATTTCGATTTTTAAATTCGATTGAGTAATCCAAAAAAAAAAACTCTTTTATTTACTACTTGGGTAATTATTTGGTACATTAATTGTGAAAAATTTTAACTCCACAAGTGGGATCGAGATTTTATCAAGTTTAGTTAAGTGTATTTAAAAAAATTTAAAAATAAATTGATAGGACATGTGATAATCTCAACGTTGCTTGTGAAGTTAAAATTTTACACCGTCAGTATACCAAATAATTATCTTTAACATTTATCACATATTAATTTAAGATAAATAATAATTTATAATTATTACTTAATTATTATAATTTAATTAGTGATATAATTTTTATTATTTATCTATTGATTAATTTAAATTAATTAGAGAAAATAATAATGATATTGTATGTGATTTCATCATTCCTGACACATGATGATTTGTACATGACATGTGATGCATTGTAATTGATACGGAAAATATTTGTTATCTATTCATATTTATTACATTTGTGTTAGTGAACATGTTGGTCTAAATCTCATTTAAAATTCATATATCATTCTATTATTATACAATTAATAATACTATTATTGTTTGTGTTTTTATTTATAATATAATTATTAGTATTTATGTTTTATTATTTTATATTTAAAATAAAAAAGTTATTTATTTATATATTTTCTACTTAAAATTGTTAGCTTTATTTTTCATGAAAAGATTTTAATTTTTAACATGATTATATCTTCATAAACATATTTGTTCAACATTTACAAACATATTCATTTAATATTCACGAACACGTTCTTTTAATTTAAGTTAATGAACATGAATATACATAATTTTGATTTTTTTTAAATTGAATATACATATTTTTAAATAAATAAACACCACACAAGTTTAAAAATTTTAACGAACGCAAATTGAATACAAACAATCTCATAAATAAGCAAACAAATAGAAAGAGAGATTCATTGGTTCAATCGATTTATAAGCCTAATAGTAATATTTAGAGGTGTTTATGAGCTGAGTTGAGACAAACTTAAACATTATATTAACACATTTTATATTTGCTCAAGCACAGACGACCTGAAACATGAGCCTAAAATTTTACTCAAATCTACCCATATTTATAAACAGTTAACCCAAGCCCAATTTAAATCCACCCGTATTTAAAAATATATTTATATCATTTTTAATTTAACATTTAATAATTTAAAAATATTTTTCATGCATTAAAATTTTATAACTAGGCAATATAACATTTTTTAGTATGTTTACATTATATTGTAGTATTATTTAAGTTAAAGGGTCTTTAAAGCGCCTAAACTTCTTCAAAAAAAAATCAATTAAATTCTTATATTTTTTACACTAAATTGATCCCCGAGTGCAAAAAAATATAGAAGTTTAATTGATTTTTCTAAAAAAAATTAGTGGCTTTAAAGACCCTTTAACTTAAATAATACTAAAATATAATGTAAACATACTAAAGATAATAGTATTTCAGACATAATGTTAATTTTTTTTAACCTATAGTTAATGAGTCAAATAAATAAATAATAAATACAGTTGAAATGTTATCAATTGGTATTAATGCGATTTTCAATGCAAAAGAACATAAATTTGAACCTACTCAAATGCGTTCTATTCTCCTATTTCTAATTAGGGTTGAAAAAGATAGTTGAAGAAAAAAAAAAGTAAAATGAATTCAACTGATTAAAATTAAGGTAAAATTATTTAAAAAGTCATATCACCAACAGAATGAAAAATAAAGCCCAAGTAAAAGATGATGTTAACATCATCTTATATGAGCAAAACTTAAAACTATTGATGACCTCATATTACCTATTCAAGGGATAGGAATGTATTTCAGATAACTTCAAAGATTGTAAACCAAAGGCAGGCTACATAAATGTTTGTACAACTAGGCTAACAGTAAGCGCCAATTACTTGGTGTAAGCTATGATAGCGAAATGTACGTTTGGATTTTAGATGGATTGGTTTCTGAAACTTCAGGGGGTGTGCTGGTTATCCAGTAACAGCTTTCAGCCTGTACGAGACACCTCTCTCCGTAAATAAAAAAAAGTACAGAAAATAACGCTTCTTTATTAAAATATAGGGAGAAGCATATAGAAGCTCAGTTTTCTCATCCTGTGTCTACTCTGTTCTGCGATTTGTGAGGAAGAAGAGAATGGTCCATCTCATATGCTAAACTTTTCAATTTTTGTATGTATTTGGGGCATCCTTTAAATGTACATCCAAAAATATCAAAATTTACATACATGAGAATTGAGTCCTTCGAGAGAAATGACTTCATCATATCTCCTCCATTAGATCCAAACTTTACCTATTGTAAAAGCAAAGGTTGCTTCATAAAAGTTATTTCGGACCCTATATTATAGGAATGAACTTGCTGCACATCAGTTCAGAGATAAAAAGAAGCCTTCGGTTGCATTAGTTACAGGGTGGGGCATTCATCAATAAAAACAATATGAAAACTGAAACACTTCAAACTCAATTCATGATGCAACATTTAATAAGAGGTTCTTAGAGCTTCAAAATCCATAGATGAGCTAATTTATCCACCAAAAACCTCAACACAAGACCTTCACAAGTAAAACAAACTATAGTTTTCTTAATCGATACCTCTAAGCTTGAGCACCAAGTTCAAGGAGCAGAGTGTGGTTAACTGCATTAGAAGCTGGCCCCACAAATTGAATAGGACCTGATATCAAAATACAACAACGACAAAGTTATAGACAACTGGATTTTAAAAATACACTCAAAGAATGTGACATGTACAAAATTAGACACCAACCAGGACTAATGTAGCAGTTTTTAATGGCCCACTCCTCCCGCAAGGAAGCAAATTTCTTGAATGGTGCACCTGCATAATCATCACAACAAATAAATCATGGCATCATGATCTAGAATAGCATTTAATACACAAAATTTGCAAAATAACAAATGTGCTGAATCATACCATCCAATTCTACCATTGCCTTCTTGATAACAGGCTTGAATTTACCTGCAAAACATTTCGAAGTTTATGAAGTACTAGAATTACTGACAAGAAATGTAAAGAAAGTAACGTGCATACGAGAAGGTGAAGATAATTTCATTACTATAACATGGTTGATGTTTTTGTTCTAAATAACGTTTTACACGTTCAAAGCAGCCATGCAGATGCCATTAAATACATGATATGAGGAAGTCAAGTACTCTAAGAGAGTTTCTTCACCAGCATAAATTAACAAAGGAAATAAGAAATGGAAGTTCTATAAGTCAATTGATGTGATAGGCTGAAGAGTAACAATACCATGCCTCCTCTCCACATCCATCATTGATGTAAGAGCAGTCCCTCCAACAGTCCATTCTTCAACTGGGGCACACAAATTTCCTACCTGTGGACATTACAATATGAAAAAACAAAACAATTAGTGCATTAAATTTAAAAGGGCAATTGAATATCAATAAAACCCAGAAGGAAAAGGGTAGGAAGGTGCAAGAAGACAGAAAAAGAGATCAAAACAAACTGATGATATCAATCCGGTTTTTCCACTGTGGAGGAGAGCACCAGCACCATAGCCCAAAGCATAGCAGTATGACGCATCAAAGTTAGTAGGCAAACCACACCTTCCTTCATATCTGCAAATTATAAATCAGATAAGGAAAGATGTCACCAACATGAAACAAGTAATTGATCCCACAAGAAATACGCTTTATCAGAATAGCCACTTAGCACTAAGGCTTAAACCTACAAAAAAACGACATTTCTTAACATGATTAGTACCCGAAGAAGTGTGACTGTCCTTTAAAATTGGCTTTATAAGAACCTTCCTGCTTCCTCTTTTCCAATTCGGTTTCAACCATTTGAATGAGCATTTTCTCAGTTTCTATTTTGGCGACCTAATAGCATATATAACAGAAATAAACATTGTGAATTTGGAAGCCACAAAAAACTTCAGCAACAAAGACAAGCAGAGGAACATCCTTACAAAGTAAATACCTGAACATTTCCATGGGGATCCCTTTCAAGCATCAATTGTTCTTGAATTGCTTGAGGTAAGAACTCAAAAAGCTTTAGAGATTGATCGGTAAGTTTCTTTTTCCATAGGCCATTTTCATCAACAATATCATGTGCCAGAATTTCATTAAGTTCAGCAATAAGCTGCTGGACCTGGAAGTATACAAAAGCATACATATCAGTCAAGTAGTACACACGCAGTTGTTTGTGAATAGCAAAGCAATAGATTTCCTAACTACAAAAACTTTATGAGAACAATCTATTCATCCAAAAGAGACCAGCTGATGACCAACAGTACCTCAGGAATGAAGTCAATAAGACCTTCAGGAATGAGAATAACACCATAGTTATAACCAAGTTCAGCACGTATGCAAATGACATCAACCATGTAGTCTGTTACGTTTTTAAGGGTCAGCTTCTTGGCAGCAACCTGCAACAAGATGTAATCTGATTACCTTTGAATCTGTACAGAAAGCTTTTATGAAGTATCTACAGAGCCTGTTACTTCAATGTGGCGCTGATGTTGGATGTATGCTGATATTTTTTCAAGCTTTCATTTATTTTTGAAGAATTACCCTTGTACCCATATCCAAATATAAATTGGATTCATGTACTTAAGAAAAATGAAGGGTTGGAGAGCAACATAGCCCCATAGAAACTTTTACCAACCATTTTATCTTCAAGTAATCATTAGAAAACCTAAAACTGAACACACAAATAAAGAGCATACTTGATAATATACAAAGAGAATGTCCTAAAACAATCAAAATATAGACCTTCTTCAAACTTATTGCTTACAAGTAACAAAAACTGTCAGATACATAAGGATGGTTTATAGAATATCTCTTCTCCAATAAGAGTGATGCTAGGATGAATGATTTATAAAATACCTCTTCTCCAATAATAGTAATGTTAGGATGAGTCTGCAAAGCACACTCCAATGTAATGTGCGAAGCTGCACGCCCCATGAGCCGTACAACTACAGAGACAGGTGAATTGAACAGCATTACCAACATAAATAACAACAGTAGAGCAAGGAGCAGAGAGGTCATTTCTATCCAAATCTAATTTGAAAGGTAAACAGACACGTATTTTAGTGGTATAAATGAACACTGATTAAAAAAGTAGTCAATCATTCACGAACATAGTATGAACCCTTTCAAAAGGTTCGTGAAATTTGAAAGCTTTAAACACTCACAATGATAATATTTTCCAGTTGATCGTGCATCTATCATGACATTCCCAATCATTTCAGCATATATCTATAAGAAGATAAGGAAACATGAGTACATATCTATCGCAGTGGCATATGCAACAAAAGGGTGTATAAGAAATACTTGCACAAATGTTAAAATAAAGACCTATCAAATGTGAATCCAGAAGCCTTACTTTGCAAGCAGTATCAAACCCAAAACTTGTAGGAACCTCTTTGCATTTCAAATCACCATCGATGGTTTTTGGGCATCCAATCACTCGAGTTTTCAGATTTTTACTCCTAATTGGCAAATTGAAGAAGCAAGTAAAGTAATAAGGTATACATACTTTCCATCAGCAACAATATAAATCAACAATACAAAATTTCTCTAACTGTACCTGAAGTTTTCAGCAAGAAGGCAAGCATTTGTGTTTGAGTCATCCCCACCAATAACAACAAGCCCATCCAGATCAAGCTTTGCTGCTGTTTCTTCAGCTTGCTTGAACTGAAAATTGAACCAATTTTATTCGCCAATTATTAGTTGATAAAAACTCAATAACTAGAATGAATTACAGATGTAACCTTACCTGCTCAGGAGTTTCAATCTTGTCTCTCCCACTACAGATCATATCAAAGCCACCCTGGTTAGAATATATAAACACAATTGTTAGGATCTTTGCTTTAGGGGTCAGTGCATATGTTGTAACGTATAGAAGCAAAGTTAAAATTAATAATAATATGCATAGTTAACAGACAACATAGCCTTACTAATATGGAAAAACACAGCCCATAATGTAGGTGGCATGAAACACTGCCATGCTGCTCTTTCACACTGTTTAAATTGTTGTTACCAACAAGAGGAACATTAAGCAGAAGCTACTTTATCATATACTCACACCAACTTTTCACATGATAATAATGTAGAAATTTCAAAATCATCAAAATTCCCAAAAGCCATAGTTACTACCAAACACTATTAATATTTAAGCAGCGCTGCTAAAATTCAAAAAGGATCTTAAGGCTTCATTTGGTTACTATTTTGTTTTGCTTCCTGACACAAACAATTCTGTAAAAACTAGCAAATGATACCTGATTTCTGTAAGGGTAAATATAATCTGCAGTCAATTCTAGGTATTTGCCCTTCATGACTCCAGCAGGACCACCCCTAAAACCATACAAAGTGCTACCTGGAGCACGCTCCTGCAAGTAATCTATCATGCCAAAGGGAAAAAAATTATTTCCATTAGCACAAGGATCGTAATTCTAAAGTAACATGCAATGTTGTTTAAACAATGTAATTGAGAAAAAGAAAAGACTAACCGAAAATTCCGCAAATCACATTGTGACCTCCAGGTGCCTGCCCTCCAGACAAAACGACACTGATCTTTAGCTTCTGATCAGATCCGATACTGTCTACTCCATTTGGCACCAGCATAGACGAGGGTTGCCCGAACAGATTCGGAAACAGCTTTGCGATCTCATCTGCCAAGAAACAAATCTGCCAGTTCAGTGAACTGAGCTAAATACTACTGTTTTGCTTGCATGATTATGAAGAGAAATTACAAAAAAGAAAAACAGAAACTAGATTGAAAATGAAAAAGATGAATAAAGAAGTGAGGAGAGAAGAACCAGGGTTGCCGGCGGCGGAACTAGCGGGACCATCGACAATTTTGAAGGGGCTTCTGAGAACAGAAGGTAAAGGAAGAGCGTGGTCGATACGACTCGTTTGGACCTCGCTGTAAACGGAGGCGAGACGTCCTGCGAACGGAGTAGTTTTAACGGCAGCTACACCGTCGTTAGTGACAAAAGAGGGAGCCATCTCCTTTTTACTGAGTGATTTTTTTTGGTGGTTATACCTAACTCAGTCCTAGCAGTTGCGACTCGAATAGTGAGTTGTGATTCAAGCGTGGCGTGAATCTATCAAATTTGTCCTGAGTCGCTTTTAAGTCAAAAAAGAAGGGTAGTAGTGTCCTTTCAGGTTATATATTTCGGCTCTTGGGAGACTCCGCCCCTGAAAAGGTATCTGTTTGCCCATTGAAATCGGTGGTATTTTAGGAATTTACAGGCGAAACGACAATGAATCAAATAGTTTCAGGATCCAGTAACGGATGAAATTATAGCAGAAAGGAGGCAAGAGGCAGGGTAAACATGAGTAATACGATGACCCATATGTTTATGCAACAAATAATTAAAGTAATATATAAAAAATTAAATATGTAAAAATTTAATCAATCCATTCGTCAAGTGGATCGAGTCCTACTTCGATTAATATAAATATTATTATCAATACAGGAGGACGTGGGTTCGAGTGCGCTGAAACATATTATCTTCCTATTTATTGGTTGAAAAGAGATTATGGTTAATTTTAAACATTTGGTCAAAAAGAACAAATATGATCGAAACTTATAATAAAATTATTTAAAAAAATATTTAAACTATTCGTATAGATCTAATTGTTATATTCCATGGTCTAATAATATAAATCGGATCGATTAAAAAATTTACATGCATAACAAATTAATTATATTGATAAATTTAACGATGAAATCATTAAAATATTAAATATATAAATAATTACGAAAGTATATAAAATTATTTTAATTTTTACACTTTATAAATAGATTTCCAAAGATATTTAAAAATATACCATTAAAATATAAATACTTGAACTATCATATGAAGATGGAGTGTAGCTTCGAATAACCTAACTTTTTTGGTTAGGTGGAAAGTGGGAAAGCATATTCTCATATTCTTTTTTTTTTTTTTTTTGTGTGTTTTGATTTTGTTCAAATTTTCTCATATTTTATTATACAAGTGTTTTTTTCGGCTAAATTAGTAATGTATATGTATATATATATATTTTGAAACTATATATATATATATATATTTTTTAATTGATTAAAATAGATATTTTTTTGCAATATTTAAAGAAATAAGTCGATTTTAAAGAGAGTGTGAAAGTGCATTTAGCTAGACGAGCTTTTGATAACATGTCAAGAAAATGAGCTTGGCTGAAAGCATTTTTTGAAAATTTCAAAGAAAACGTGTCTAACTGGATACACTTTCCTTGACATATCAACAGAAGCTCCTACCAACTGTGTGGAATATTCATTGACATCATCCTAAAATATCTAGAAATATGAATTGGAGTCCGGCCTAACACATTGGGTCTTACCTGTAATTGCTGAGTTTGGTATTGGGTTAGGAGGGTGTGATCTAAAACCAAAAGAAAGTGCCAATTGGAGTCCCCAAACCCCACTGCTATGCCCATCTCCTCCCAAAAGGATATGCATTTTTTTGCTTAAGGTGTCTGCTATCCCCTTGTAAGTTCCATTTGTGCAGATAACCATAAAATATGATTAGCAAAGCAACCTTAGTGCACGCAAGGTCCAATGGTTTACTAGATGAAACCTAAATGATAGTGCTGTTAATGACAAATTGGAACCAGAAATGTCCCCAAGTGCTCAAATCTGGAAAGTTTTACGTATAGGGCATAGGGCTACACCCTCTAACTCAAACAACATGTTGCTCCACCTTTCTGTCATTACCAGGTGCTTTCATCTTCTACACTGTGACATTTGCAAGATGTATGTTTTTTCTTCATTAAGTGTTCCATATATATAAAACTCTCAAATATTTTCTTTTTATTTATTGATTTAAGTTAGATTAATTAAAAACATTATTAATTATGGTTATGATGTAACCAAAATTTTCATGTCTTGATTAACATAAATGAAGTTTAAGTTTCTTCAATAATTTATGCATATATTGAAGATGTTAATGCTTCATTTGAAAGAAACATAAAATGTATGAATACAATACGTTTTTTTATGGGAAAACATGCATATACATGCTTATATGTACAAAAGTTAAGAGTATAGAAGAACCGATACACATAAAAATAAACGCAAGGGTTGAAGATTAAATTTCTATTCCGCTTTTAATTAATTTTTCATGTTTGAATATTTTTATATTTTACATCTATTTTCCTAACCTACTAATTCATGATATATACAAATGATTATCACATGCTAAACTCCGAGTATTTTATTTATTATTTGTAATTTTTTTCTGTTTATATTCTTATATCTCTCTACCTACAAAGCATAAAGAAGGAAGCTTAAAAGTGAGTCCATCCAGCTCTGCAAAATCTTTGTCGGATATTCTCCATAATTCAATTAGGCCATTAGAGCAACGCATGTTAGGCTCTAAAACAAGATAGATAAGAACCAAAATTACAAACAATCTCCATTCACTTCATCTAATCATTAGCTACTCTCAAAGAAGAATTAGAATAGAAGTAGCTCACAACTAGTGGAAAAGCAAAAGGCATGCTTTGTTCTTAAAATCACCTTTAATGGGGAATTCCTTTAGAATCTGCAGCAGCCATAGGCCACCTATAGTTTCTGATGTTCAATTATCACTCACCAAAACTATTTGGTTATTAGTATTTAGGCATGAACTTGCATTTTCTTTCATGTTTAGAAGTGTGTCCTTGACGTGTGTTATGGTTTCATTAAGATGTGGGTCAAGTGTGCTTGTTGCAGTGTTTCTATCATACCCCATTTATCTTTAGTTCACAAAGGGATAGTATTAATAATGATTTATCAGTCCACATCATGATTACGAATTTAATTAACAATACCAAATGTTCCCCAATTGCCTTCCAATCTCACACTTCCAACCACCCTTGGCCTTTTACATATTCATTGTCTCAAACTCAAGACGTAATGATGCTTAAAAGTGACCCACTTGACTATTAAGCATAAATGATTGCTTTTGCCTTCCAATCCCCACATATGCCCATGCTTTGAAGATGAAAGGCGCCTCTAAACAACATAAGAACCAAAGGCCTCAACTGAGAGGATGCAAGGCCTTGTGTTGCAGTTGCAGGCTCAGTGTCTCTTCTTCAGAGGAAGCAGAAAGCTCGGATTCCGACTGGCTCGCGTCGATTTCAAGCCTAACACACGCCATGGTTCAAGAGAGGCTAGACCAGATGATTAATGAAAGGCATGCAGCGAAACGGCGACAAAGAAGGGAAGGGACTAAATTTGTTGTTATGGTTGCCATGGAAAAGTGTTCTTACGATCCAAGAGAAGATTTTAGAGAGTCTATGGTTGAGATGATAATGGCGAATCGGATTCAACAGCCCAAAGACCTGCGCAGCCTCTTGAATTACTATGTGTCAATGAATTCTGAGGAATATCATGGGATTATACTAGAAGTTTTCCATGAGGTTTGCAGAAATTTGTTTCGATATTGTAAAAGCAATTGAACCCTCAATTTATATCTTTCAATCATTTCCATACAACTTATACATGCAAAAAATTATAGACTGTATATCATTGTTGCGGCGCATGGCATATATATACAAACAACAACCCCAAACCGTTAGTTTGTTCATTCATTCATTCTCGAGCTGCTTCAAACCTTGCTAAAATATCATAGAAGTCTTTGAATTAAGAATCAAATTACATTTTACTTTTTTACTAAAAAAAATAAGTAAATTAATCCATGAACATTAAATCAAAGAACAAATTAATCATTTATGTTAAAAAGTTCATTCATTTGTACGATTAAAAACTGACGTGATTGACAGAATAATCAGATAATTATCTGGAGTATTAGATATGAAGGCTTTTGCTTGGCTGGCCACGTTCTGAACCCTTGCTCTGAATTAATGAAATTAGCTGATCAGTGATCATATTCATCATCACCATCTAAATTGATTGGAAGGCCTGGAAATTCAATTGCAATCTTAATTAGTACTAATCACGATGAAACAATTGAAATGATTTAACAAAGTTGATGTTTGTGACATACATATGTTAATGACATCCTTAAAAGATATTTATACGACAAGTACTCAAAATATATGTTGATAATTTTATCATTTTAATCAAAATTTTATTGACTTAAAAATTTTTAGAGAATTATAAAAAAAATTTCAATCAGAGTTAAAGTCAAAATTTTTTTTAGAAGATCGAAATTAAATTGTAATTTTTATGATAGTAAAAATATAATTTTACCATTTGAATGGTCTATAATTTTATAAATTTTAAAGATTAAATTAAATTTTTATTATTTTTAAAGATTAAAGTATAATTTTATTAAAAATTTTAAACATTTAAATGAATAATTTTCGATTTTAAGGGTTGGATGTCCCTGTCAGCAACCTATATACGCCCTGATTTCAAACAGCTATATCCGAGAAAGGAAAAAGAGTAATCAATTATGTTTGATGTTCAGCAGTTTAATAGCTGGTTGAGGAGTATATCCGCTTTGGTTAAATTCTAGGTAAGGTCCTTGTACTATGGGATTTTTGTAAATTTATTTTTTACTATACATTGATATTTTTTATTTTTATTTTCCAAATTGCGTGTTTCAATCGTAAGGTTATTTTTTTCTGTTAATTCTATTGATGTGATTTTTCTTAGGTTAAATACACAAATTGGTACTTAAATTGTGGTTTTTTTTTTCATTATGATACCTAAATTATTTTTTCCCAAATTGATATCTTATTAGTCAAATCATTAAGTCTTTGAAAAATATAGATTTATCCCATAAATTAATACCTAAATAATACTTGTTTCTCCAAATTGATACCTAAACTATTCTCCTATTATCCATTTCACACCAAAATGTTATACCGGTTAAAAATTTTTAGCCAATAATAAATTGCCACATCATATACACTTTAAAGAATATTTTTTAATTATTTTATTTTACATTGTTTTTCTCTCTTTATTTTCTTTTTTTTCTTTATAATTTCTAGCAATGTAAACAATGTTCGAAATTGATCCTCTCGAGATCAAGATTCTGGTAATTAATTTTATTTTTGAACTTCACTACCTACTTGTTCAACTTTAGGAGATAAAAAAAGTTCTTTCATTGATCAAAACCAATGTTTTCATAACCAAATTGAATTGATCAGTGGGATCAAAAAGTGGTCCGGAGATAGGCATTGAATTAGCTGATTCGCGAATCAATATAAATCAATTGAAGTAAGCTAAAAAAACTGGTTGAACCAATTGAATAGATTCTCTTTATTTTTAAAATTTTTTATTTTTTTCATTTTTATGAAATTTTAATATATTATTAAAAAATATATAAAGAAAATAAATTTTTTGTCTTTTTTGCACATGATAATTTTTAATTGATTATCTTTTTCAAAAAATATAAATAGAGTTAACAGTTTGACTAACACAGAGATACGAACTTGGAAAAAAATAGCTTAAGTATCACATGTGGCAAAAATATATATTTAGGTACTAAAATGCAAAAAATGAAATAGTTTAAGTTCTTTTTTTTAGAATAGACTTGTGATGATTTGACTAAAGGAGGTATCAACTTGAAAAAAAAAAGATTTAAGTATCACTTATGACAATTTTTTTTAAAATACCCAAATGAAAATAATAATAATATAATTTAAGTATAAATTTATTAGTTAAAACCTTTTTCTTATTAAAAAAGTTTGACGTGATTGTTTTTTTAGAGGTGTTTAAAACGGTTAATTGAATTGAATTAGTATTAATCGGATTTTTTAATTCTTTAATTGTTAATTGAACAGAAATCTTTTCAAAAAATTAATCGAACCGAAATATTTCGGTTAATTCGGTCGTTAATCAAATTAATCAAAATTTATATGTTTTTATTTTTTGGCTAAAACAAAGTATAAAACAAATAAAAAATAAATTGATAATATTTATTTGACCGAATTAAAATTACATATAATTTGTATTATTAATTATTAAGTTTGATTAATTCGGTTAATTACACATTTCGAACTGAATTAGTCGATAACCAAACTTCCAAAAAATCATTAATCGACCTCCAATCGAATTAAATCAATTAACCAACCGATTAACTGAATTAGATCGATTAATTCGATTTTAACAGAAATTTGAACATCCTTAACTGTTTCCAAATATACAATCGTGTTTTTTTTTACCGTTAAACATAATTTATACTTTTTTTCTCTTTTTTAAATATTTTAAATATTTAAAAAAATGGTTAATGAATATATATAGATATACATATATTACCATGACTGAACATACATACACATTTCGGAAAATAAAAATACTAAAATTATATTTAGAAAGACTAAATCCAGAAAAGGAAGAAATTAAAAGAAGTTTCGAGAGTTAATGAAAAATAAACACTTACACATGTTTTATTTATTTATTTATTTATTTATTTATTTTTTATTTAGCACTTACACATGCTTTATTGAATCTTAGTAAGGCTCAAATAGACAAGGAGAATCCTCAAAAAATTAAAAAAAAATTTAGTGAAACGGGCTTAAACCAAACCAAGCTTATGGAGCAGAGTTTCCCATGTTGGTGTTGGTGTTGGTGTGGTTAAATCAATAATAATCCTCTTTAATCCGAAGAAACTCCCAGTCGCCAGGCATATTCCTCTTAAGGTAACCAAGACAGCCCTTCACAGCCTCAATGAAGAACCGGTAATACAGAGGGAACTGAAACAATGCGAATATGCTTATTGGAAGGAACGCAGCCGCATATGTTAAAGTTGCTGTCCATTTTTTCTGGAGATGAACCAGTAGAAGAATCGTGGCCGTGAATGTCAGCATCGTCGTCGTCACAGAGAAGAAGAGGAATGTGAAGCCCAGCGAGAGATCCCGATGCACCCTGCTGAGAAAATCTTGGTACTCCAGCGAAGATGTGAGGATGGAGAGGAATATCACCACCGACGTCAAGGAGCTCGCCACCCCTGCTACGTCCATCACCGTGAAAAACGAGTACAGAGGTCTTTCCAGGAGGACGGGGCGTCCATTCGCTGCCATTCCAATGTCATCGATGATCAAAAACCTTTGTTTCTTACTAGTGTTTATTTTTATTGACAAATGATGAGATTTTTTTTTTAAAAGTGCTTACACGGATGGAAGCCTCCTGGGGCGGTGTACGCAGCGGCGAAGACGACGGTAGCCACGAGCACGGCGACGGTGGAGCATGACTGTGAGGTGTTCTTCACCCATTCTTGTGCCGATTTAAGCTGCTCTTTGTGCATGTCCTTGAACAGCTGATCTGCTGTCATGTTATTTTTGTTGCGGTGCATGGTGAAATGCGCCGGCATGTTATTTTTCACGGCCTGCAACATTTCATGCATGAATTACTAAAGAAAATTTAACGCAGTGTAACAATGGCTATACAGTGAAGACACGGGATAAAGGAAACTGGAGATAGAGAAAGTATTTAGGTAAATCAAGTAAAATTCAATGTTGTTTAAATCCATTTTTACCTCAAACCATTTGAACTCCTGTTGCAGTTCGAGGGCAGGGGTAGGTATGGTTCCGCCCCGATAATATTTGATGTCGGCAGCATGGTGCAGTATGGTGCAGCCATCGTTGTCGATCCCTCGGACCAACCTCTTGGCCTCTTCCTTACTGCGAACCAGATTAAACACTTTGTATTGACGATGTAAAATGGCGACATGAAGTATGTTCTGTCCGGTTTTACTGATGTGCTCCACTGCTTGAGGGCACATGTCGAGTATCTCTTTCACAATCTCAACGATTCCCGTGCTGGCCGCAATTATCAACGGCGTATCGGGCTCCGATAAGCTCTTCACTCCACTGGCTGCACTCTTCTCATCCTTGGCCTTTTCTTCTTTTCTTTCCAAGCAAATTGTATCGCCCTCTTCGGGTTCATGAGAGTCGAACCAAGATGTATCGGTCTGCACTAGAGTACTCGCCAGTTTAACAGCCGATACATGCATTTTCTTTTGCTTCCACATCCGATTGATCATTTTCCATCCTGTAAATAAATAAATATAACCACATATAATTGCCATACATATGTTCATCATATTATGGGGAAAGGTGATTTCTAACCTTGTGCAAGGCACCTCCAAACACTGCAGTACAACTTGGAAGTACCATTGGAGCGGTCTGGTTGATTCCGAGCGTTACTTGCCTTACCCTGCTCCAAATCTTTCTTTTGCGAGTCTAATGGAAGCTCATTGCTCTCAACCCCATTACATGATCCGCTTGGGAGGCCTTTACACAAACAATGCCATTAAACTCAATATTTAAAAGTTGTTTTTGATATATATAAAAAGTGAATATGTATTATAAAAAAAACTAGTAAGTAAATCCGTTTTTGATCGGGTTATTTGCCTGATATGATAGGCTAGATTTGAGTCAAATTGAATTTGAACAAATAGTTTTAATGACATTCACTAGTATTGTACAAAAAAATAAAGACATACAATAGTAGATGAGCTCCTTGAATGTTCCGAGGGCAATTGAACTACTCTTAAATGCATTCCCCATGCTAGCCAACAGATGAAGACTCGTCTTCCCGCTCTTGTCTTTGTATGTTGCAAGTTGTGGTTCCTTTTCCATTAGCCAATTAGCAATGTCTGAAAAGCAAAACTTAAATTTTCATATTTGGGATCATTCTAGCAAACACCCTTATACTATCATGAAATTTTAAATTAGTCCTTAAACTTTAAAATATTTTATTTGAGCCTTCATTATATCAATATCATATCTACTTGGTCTTTTGGTTAGCATAGCTATTAGCTTAGATGTTAACTACAAATTCAAATTTTAAGTAGATCAAATTGTAAATACATATATATTTACTACACGAACAACTTGAAATCTAACTAGATTTAAAAAAAAAAAAAAAAGAAAGAGAAATAACCGTCTAAAATTTGTTGGCTGTGTTTGTTATTTTTAACACTTTTAACAAAATTGAATTCAAGTTATTCATATGATAGACACACACCTACTTATAATTTAATTCATATGAGGTACTATAATTTAATAATATTTCAAAACGAAGCAATAAAAAGAAATATACCAAAGTGTTGGCCCACCACAGCAACATGAAGAATGGAGAGTCCATCATCTCTAGTGTAATGCTTGTGAAGATTTCCTCCCATTCGTATAATCTGTGTAGCCAAATACTTCACCATCGACATATTGCCATATTCGGCAGCTCTGAACAGTGGGGTTTCCCCTAACTTGTTCGGATCCGCCAGTATCTCTTCCCTCTCCCTTATATCATTTTCATGATTCAATGGCCGGGCGTCAGAGAACAACACCTCCTTCATTAAAAAATCAGCTGCTTCGGCGTTGGCAGTGGTGACCAGTTCATGGAAGACGGTGTTCCCATAAATGTTCTTCATCTTCAACACCTCGCACTTCTTTGTTTGCGGCTTCACCAAATTAAGCAGGGTTCGAAGCATTTTTTGGCAACCTCTGTAAGCTGCAATGTGAAACACAGTGTCCCTGCTGACCGTGATATGGTGGAACAAGGCTTCGTTATTTCCCCCGTACATCTCTTCCAAACCATGAGTGTCGTTTGCCAGAAGTTTGGCATAAGCCTCTCCCATTTCATCGAAAAATTTCATATCGGATTTGGGGATAATTAGTTCCTTCGCCATTGCCTAAACTTTTGATATAACTCGATCGGCCACTCTCTGTGGGGGAGTTCTAATTTATAGCTAATAGTTGAAATATACGTACGTCGCATCTATACTTTGCTAAAAAATTAATAAAGCTGAAAACCAGCAAAACCAAAAGTTGAAGGATTCGTGAGCATTTTGTAAAGCTAAGGCAGCTTAGGAACATGTTGTGATTCACACCACATTACTAAGATGGAAGTCAAATCAAATTTCTTATATCATATTATTATGGCTAAATACTGACTAATTAAATACGGCTGGCTCATTTGTTACTCAAATTTTATATGGTATGAATTTTATTTATTTATTTATTATACTTTGATTTTTTCTGTTTGCGTTAGAATTGATCATGATCCGAGTTTGGATTAAACCAATGTAGAATTTTAGGTCCACTTTCTAGGTTTAAAAAATGGATCTAAAATTTTGTCTAAATCCGTCCATATTAAAAATGCTAAACACGAGTTCGACTCGACTCAACTGTAATAAAATTTTTAGATTGCTTTTTATATAAAAATAAATTTTAAAAAAATATAATATATCAAATACCTATAAATATTGAAATAAATATTTCTCAACAACTTGAAAATAAAAAAAAAGTATAAGCATGCGATTTGGACCAGGTGGGATTGGGCCCAAGTAAAAAAATCCTACTTGAGGTCTGACTTGTTTAAAAATCAAATCTTATTTTTATTTAATCTCATTTTTCGAACTTATATTTTAGTTATACAAAATGTTTTACTTTAATCTTTATTTGAGCATATACATAATAAATTTGGTAAATTTAGCATTTAATATCAATGAAAATAGTTAATGTGATCTTTAATTATCTTTTTTTACTCACTTTTAAACCTGATCATGGCCAGGTCACTCGACCCGACCTAAAGGCCCTCCCAAAAATGGGAGGGTTTGGACAAAAATATAGGCCCGAAAAATGAGCTTGGACAAAAAATGAAGCCCATTTTCTAAATGGGTCGGGCCTCAAGTAAGAGTTTTTTTGCCCGAGCTCGGACTCGAATAAATTAACCATTTTTAATAAAAAATTATATTGTTATTTTTGTGCTGTTTTGGTTGCTATTTTTTACTATTTTGGTGTTGTGTTTTTTACTGTTTTGGGTTTTTTTACTGTTTTCGTTTCTGTTTTGGTGCTATTCTTTTACTATTTTGGTGTTGTTTTTATTGTTATTTTTGTTTCTATTTTTTCTATTATTTTTCTACTGTTTTGGTTGTTATTTTAGTTGTTTGGATGTTATTTTTATGCGTTTTTATTATTGTTTCGCTGTCTTTTTTAATATTATTTGAATATTATAGAATTTATGTTTTATTGTTAATTTTTCTACCACTTATTTGCAACTATCTTAATATAAAGAATTTTAATGTATTTTTAATTTGTTTATTTTTTAATGTTTGTTTTAAAGTTTTTAAGCATATTTGATATATTATATATTTTTTAAATTTGTTGTACATAATAAAATAATCTAAAAAATTAATATGGGCAGGATCGGATAGGGCTCGGGCTTGACTTTTATAATTTGGGTCGGATTTGGACAAAATTTTAGGCCCATTTTTTGGGCCAGACCAGGCTTGGACCTAGCAATTGGGCCTAAAAGTTTGTTGAAGCCCGACCTCGAACCTGACCCGACCCTGTCCACGATCAGCTCTACTCACTTTTAAATATTACATATATTAAATTGTTTCAATTTAAAAAAAAAAAAACTAATATATTCATTTTTAAATAATACACCTTTCGAAACATTTACACCTTTCAAAAATAACAATAAACTTTTTATTGAATTATGAATTAATATTTAATACATTAATATTACATAAAAAAGTTATAGTACAATAATACTAGTTTTCTTTCACGTGTGATTATATATAAAATTATTTGGAATATAATATATTTGTATTATTTTGAATATATTTATACATAAAGATTGCAAAAAATAATTTAATATTAAAAAAATAAAATATGTAAATATGAAATTATAAACATACAATTTTTAAGTCTAAATCGTAATGTAGTATATAATAGATATATTATATGAATATTAAATATATAGAAAGAAATTAAGTTGTCATATACATTGGGTTGGTTTTGTACAAGTTTGAATGGCAAAAATTGTACCATTTGAATTTTTGGTTCGGTTTGACATGAAATATGTACTATATGACCATATTTTAACCAAAAGAAGGATTCTTGTCGTAACATGGGGTTTTTCTTGTCATAACGTTGGCCAGACAGTTTGTGACGTCCCGACGTCAAGTGGTTTGTCGTTGTCACGTGACTATCAGCTCGTTACAACATGGAATCCAAATTTTAAAACGTTTCAATTTGGTTCTATTTTGTGTCCAAATCACAAAAAAAACTTTCGTAAATTTGATTTAATCTTGATTACTATTTGAAACACATGCTGTGATTGTTGCATGATTATTTTAATGTTTTAAATTCTTAATTATTGTAATAACATCTCGTAGTTCAAGTTTAATGACTGGACCGAGTATGATAAATTACAATATTATTATTATATAAATATATATTAAAATAAATTGTGGTTTAAGAATGCTTGTGATTAAATAACCAATTTTTTGATCTACCCATATAGCTATATATTAAAATTGATGTTTTACTCTTAAATATAAAGTATAGGATATATTTATTCACGTTAATCAGTAAAAAAACAGATTAATGTTACATTATATATTAGTCACATGAAAAATTAATCTCATTTTAAGTACTCACACTGAATCATAATCAATTTAAAAATCAATAAAAAAAATTGGATTAATGTTCACATTTTAATTAAAGCATTCATTTGATAAATTGATTGTTTGTGGTCCAAACAATTTAAATATCAATAAAGTTTTCTGGATTAATGTTCACATTTTAATTGGTTGTAATATAGATCGTTTTATACAATTTATTATGATAAATTTGTTTTATAAATATTTTTTTATCACATCATTTGCACATAAATTTTTTTCATATTATTCGTGATCTTTCTTTATCAACGGTACATATCATATAAAAAATGATGATGATATTTGAATTTGAGATATAATAACAAAACTTTATTTATTCTTTATATAAATTTTAAATAAATATATTTATTTGAAAAATAAAATAAAAATTCAATCCATAAAATAGGAGGGGTTAAATTCAAAAAATAAATAGATAGAGGGAATTGGTGGTTGGTTGTTAAATATCAGAATAAAAAACCACCTTTAATCTTTAGAAACTCCCAGTCGCCAGGCATATTCGTCCTTATGCAATAAAAAATTCTCTTCACAGCAGCAATGAAGTACTCGTAATACAGTTGGGACTGAAACCATGCGAATATGCAGATTGGAAGGAACGCTGCCGCATATGTTAAGCTTGTTGTCCATTTTTTATCCAAATGAACCAGCAGAAGTATCGTCGCCGTGAATGTCAGCATCGTCGTTGTCACTGAGAAGAACAGAAACGTGAAGCCCAGTGACAGTTTCCAAGGGATGTTGCTCAGAAAATCCTTGTACTCCAGCGAAGATGTCAGGATCGACAGGAATATAACCACCGACGTCAACGAGCCTGCAAGCCCTGCCACGTCCATCACTGCGAAAAACGAGTACAGTGGCTTTTCCAGTAGAACCGGCTTCCCATCTGCACCCTACCCATTGATGATCAAAACCATTGGGAGTTTCTTAATTTGTATTTATTTTGACAACTACTTACCGTTGTGGAAACCTCCTGGAGCTGAGTATGCAGCCGCGAACACAACGCCGGCTACAAGAACAGCAACCGTCGAGCATGACTGAGCGGTGTTCTTCACCCACTCTTGTGCCGCTTGAAGTTGGTCTTTGTGCTTGTCATTGAACAACTGCTCTGCTGTCATATTGCCCTTGTTGCGGTGCAGGGTGAAATGCCCCGGTAATTCACTTTTAACTTGCTGCAAACACCAACATCAGAACCAAACAAGAATCATTCATCATTCCAGTACCAAAAAAAAAGAAAAAGACACGAGTTAATTACCTCAAACCATTCCAACTCCTGTTGCAAATTGAGATCAGGGGTAGTTTTGGTTCCACCACGATAATATTTGGTGTCAGCAGCATAGTGCAATATGGTGCAGCCATTGTTATCGATCCCTCGAACCAACCTGTCCTTCTCTTTCTTATCCTTAACAACCAGATCATACACTTCGCATGCACGATGTAAAGTGGCGACATGTAATATATTCTGTCCGCTTTTGTTGATGTGCTCAATTGCTTGAGGATACTTGTTGAGTATCTCCTTCACTATCTCAACGATCCCTGTGCTCGCTGCAATAAACAACGGCGTTTCCGGTTCCGATGACTTCTCCTTTCCGGCAGCTGCAATTTCCTTCATCTTTTCTTTATCATCGTCATCATCTTTATTTCTTTCCAAGCAAATTGTATCATCCTCTTCCGATTGGTGAGGCTGGAACCAAGACGTATCAGTTGGCACAAGACGCCTCGCCAATTCAACGGCGGATGTGTGCAGTTGCTTTTGCCCCCACACCCGTCCAATCATTTTCCATCCTACAAATATATTTCGAATGTCTCATATTCTTTTAATTCATTAAATCACAAATTTTTACTTTATCGGAATAACTTAGATGATTCTAAAAATTAAGATATTTAGGTATTAAATTTTTTTTGTCACATCATACAATTTTAAAGACATAAAATTATTATCACATATTCATCCACAAAAAAATTATTTTATAGATCATTCCTAACATATTATTTTTGGTCTCCTTCCATTTATTTAATGACATTTTAATAATTTTATCTATGTCATTAACACATGATTTTGATAATTTTTTTACCCTAAACCCAAAATATAAAATCCAAAACTCTAAATTCGAACCTCAAACCTATAACCTTGAACTCTTAAACCCAAACCATTAAATATTAATCTAAACCTCAAATCTTAAACCCTTAGACCCAAACCCCAAATCTTAAATTACAAATGCAAACCCTAAATATCAAAGTTCAATGTTTAAGATTTAGGGTTTAAATTCAATGTTTGAGATTCTGGATAAAATAATTACCAAAATTATATGTCAATAACATGAAAAAAATTTACACAAAAATTATTAATTTTTTAATTTGATTGCACAAAAATAAAAAATATTAACTTATGAAAAAAAACAAAATGATTAAAATTTGTAAAATAAGAAAAGATGTTAGTTTATAATTTAAAAAATGTATTATTTTAAGTAATTTAATTAAAGTTAAATTTAGTTAGAGAAGATATTAAATATAGATGCGTGTATAATAATATTTTGTTATCTTTAAAATTTAATGACGTGACACTATTTTTTGGTGCATAAAAACTATACTTTTTAAGATGATCCTAATATAATTATTCTCGTATAAAATAGTATCATTTAAATTCTTCATTATATTAAAAAATATTAATTATTTTAATAATTAAAATATTATAATAAATTTAAAACAGAATTAAAGCTTGAATGAAAATAAAAAATTTAATTTAATTTTTTAGCTAACACCAGAATGAAAATGTCTATATAAAATTTTAGGGACAAATTATATTACTGTAGGTTTAAATGTTGAATTTCATTTATTTATGTGGTAAGTACTTTTTATTTTATGCATAAAATTTTATAAATATATGTATATAAACCAATTTAATTAAAATTTTAATAATTTTTAAAAGAGAATAACTCATTTTAAGATGATTTAAAGTCATTAATTTTAGACACCAATGATATAACAACACGTCATCAACTTGTTGGATATAGAATAATATATAATAATGTTAAAATGAATTAGAGAAATTCTTGGTATAATAATATTTTTACATTTTTTAAGACTGATGATGTGGCATTATGTGATTAATGTCTAAAAGTTAAAGATTTTAGTATCATCTTAATAAAAGTTATTTTAAAATTTTAAAAGCAGTTAAATGAATTTATTTATAGTAAGGTATATCACATTTGTAATTAAAAGTTTTAAATTTATCACAGAATTGATTAGATTTATTTTTATTTTTTTAAAAAAGTTAAAATTCAGATTAATTAATTTATCTCTAATGTTATAGTTTTTTATTAACTTGTTCTAAAAAAAATAATTGATAATAAATAAAAAATTAATTTTTTACATTATTGTATTTTTCTATAGTTAAAAGAGTTAAACTTTAATCACACATATATAAGTTGTTATATATTATTATATCGTATTATATTATATTATAAGTTAAGTTAAAAGAAAGTCAAGTTTAACTTTTGATCACTATTCTTTTAAATATATAATATGATGACGATGTTATTGATTTATTACGTTATGATCATTCGTCTATTAACTCTCATTAAAAGTGTCATGGCAATTCGATATGGCATGTAAATGCTATCATTAATGATGAAATTAGCGTGTCACATTAAATTGACATTATATGTTTAATAAGAGTTAATGGCTGAGTAGCTATAGCTTAATAAAACGATAGCATTAGTGATCATATAATAATTTTTTTAAAGTGTGATGACCAAAATGTAAATTTATGCAAACATAAGTGACAAATTTTATAGTTTATATTACATTATAAGAAATAATATTTATTTCATCCATTATTTATATAATTATTAAAAATTATCCAGTAATTAAAATTTAAAACTACCGTATATATATTAATTTTGGGATAAAATTATTTCTAACCTGATTTAAAAGCGTCGCAGAACACTGTGGTACCACTTGAAACCTATAAAGTAACCGATTGTTCTTATAAATGATAGATTGAGAATTCAGATAAAACATCATTGGAAGAACTAGTTCTTCATTAAAAGGACTTGATTCTATTGCCCAAAAATTACCTTCGGTGTGGCTTGGTTGAATGGGAGCTTTTCTTGGCCCACCCTGCTCCAAATCTTTGTTGTGCAGAGCTCTCGGAAGCTTATCGCTCTCATCCCCATTACATGCTTCACCCGGAAGGTCTTAAACAAACAATACCAATAAACCGGATTAAAAGAGAGCAAAATCTTAATAACAACGCGACTTAAATTTAGACTACACTTGGACGGTGAACTAATAGATTTTAATGCAAGTGTTTTAGTGCTAAAAAGTAAAAAGACGTACAACGATAGATGAACTCCTCGAAAAATCCAAAGTGACGAGAAGTACTCTCAAAAGAAGTCTCCATGCTAGCAAGCAGATGAAGGGCCGTCTTCCCATTATTATCTTTGTAAGTTGCAAGTTGTGAATCTCGATCCACAAGCCAAATAGCGGTATCTGAAATGCAAAACATATGAGGCTAACTTAATTTTAAAATTTAACCAAATTATGTGAAATAAGTAAATAGAATAATTTGAGCATAATGGATTACCAAAGTGCTGGCCAATCACTGCAATATGAAGAATGGAGAGTCCATCATCTCTAGTGTAATGCTTGTGAAGATTTCCTTCAATTTGTGTAGCCAAGTACTTCACCATCGACATGTTGCCATATTCGACAGCTCGGAACAATGGGGTTTCCCCCAACTTGTTCCGATCCGCCAGTATCTCTTCCCTCTCCCGTATATAATCTTCATGATTCAAGGCGTCAAAGAACAGCACCTCCTTCATTAACAAATCAGCTGCTTCGGGTTTGGCAGTTGTTGTGACCAGTTCATGGAGGACGGTGTTCCCATAAACGTTCTTCATCTTCAACACCTGGCGCTTCTTTGTTTGCGGCACCAACTTAACCAGGGTTGAAGCATTTCTCCACTGCCTCTGTAAGCTGCAACGTGAAACATAGTATCTCCAGAAGCCGTGATAGGGTTGAACAAGGCCTCATGGTTTTCCTTGTAAGTCGCTGCCAACGACTGATCGTCGTTTGCCAAAAGCTTGTCGTAAGCCAGTTTCATTTCACGGAATTTGTTGTTCATCTCGCATTTGGAGATCATTATTTGTTTCTCCATTCCCATTGATGAAACTTTGATATAGAACTTATAGCTTCATATTACTTGAAAACAAGACCCGAAATATATAACCTCCACTTCGTACTTTGCTTAACTACTAAATAAAGGGAAAAACCAAAGTTAGAAGAATACGTGAGCATATTGTAAAGCTAAAAATTTCAAAGTCAAGCTTATGCGCATCGTTATTTATGTCACATTGTTAAAAGCTACATCCATAAACCCTAAACATAAATAGTAAGATGAGTACGGAGAATATAATTTTTAAAAAAATTCTACTATTTATATTCAATTTTAAAATACTAGAATTGATTAACCCCAAATAATTGGATGAAAATGCATTTTAAAATAATTAATAAGCTAGAAGAATAAATTAATATACTTTTTAAAAAATAATTATAAGATATTTGAAAAGGTGCATAGTAATTTTTTTGGTACTAAAGAGGAGGTTGAATTAAAATTTCAACTAAAATCAAAATCACTATTTAACATTGATCTCGTAATAAAATATCACGCACTCCGTCAGGTACTTGAGTGATTACGTGTAAGCCAATTGCACATTCTTTAGCCCATTTAGATATCGCATCTGCCGCCATGTTCATCGTCCTTGCCACATGCCTGATTTGAACCTACCAATCCTTTTTCATCCAATTGCAAATCTCCAAACCCACCCTATGAGACCGCATCTTGTCAATTCCAAGTATGGTATCCACAGCACTTTACTATCACTCTCAATTAGCAACCTACGCACTCCTTTGTCCCATGCTATTTTAACGCCATCCAAAATCGCTTGAAATTCAGCATCCAAAACCGAACACACTTCCAAGTTGCTGCCATAACTAAAAACCCAATCTCCACTAGGGCCTCTCACCAAACCCCCAGCTGAAGCATTATCAAACTTAACATCCACTCCACCATCCACATTCAATTTCACCCACCCACTTGGAGGTTTCTCCCATGATACGGATATTTGTTCATGCAAAGTTGTCCTCATTTTCATTGACCCCCTAGCCTATGACCAACTAGCCATGACAATATCATCAATACTAAAGTGTTTATCAATAAAGATAACCAAATTCCTACCTTTCCATAACCTCCAAACTACATTAGAGAACATGATTTCCCATCTTACCCCTCAACTAACAAATCATCCTCATTTTTTATGTTAAACAATAACCACCGTTTAAAATCAAGAATAAAGAAAACATTATATAAACTAGCAGATACCAACCTTTTCCAAATTGCTTGTGCTGATGAACAGTTTCTTAAAGCATGATCAATATTTTCTAGCACATGACCACACATGTGCATAGTAATTTTTTAAAAGTAAATACCAATAACCTACTTTCATTTTACTATCATAAACTTTTTGGTACATTTGACTTTGAGTCAACCAAATTATAATATTAGAAAGTAATAGTACATAAAGTAAACTACTAATAAATAAATACAATTAGTAACGCATAGATGAAAAGAAAAAAGTAGGGATATTCTATGAGCTATATTTAAAATTTAATTAAATACAATACTTATAATTGTTCTAAACTTTATTCTAAAAAAGTATTTTTAGTGCTATAAGTAACATTGAATAGTTATTTCTGAAAATAAAAGTATTTTTTGGACCTATACGCAAAAGCTATAATTTGTAATTTTTGTATTCAATGTATGTTTTGTGATATTTATATTGAGTATATAATTATTTATCTTTTAAATTATATTTCAAATATATAGCGTTATTTTTTAAATTTGTGATGATTATATTTTAACAATTAAAATATGGTTGTCGATAGAGTTTTAGTTTAATTGTATCGATATTATTGTCAGTATAGGAGGATGTGGGTTCGAGTGCACTGAAGCGCATTATCCTTCCATTTAAGGATTGAAGAGGGGCTATGGGTAATTTTAAAAAGAATAGATATTATAAAAACCTATATTCAGATTTATGTTAAAAAAAAGTTTAATTATAATTTATATATTAAATTAAAAATTTATAAAATATATTTTTACTTTTCAACATCATATCTAAAATCAAAATTTTATCTTCTCGAACAAATTTTTAACAATAATACTTCAACTTTGAACCAATTTTTTTAAAAAAAATAAGAGCAATGGAATTCTATTTATAAAAGTTTTACATAGTGTACTAATAATTAAACCATTCATAACTGATAGGCATAATGAAAAATTTAACTTTTAATGTTTATATCTTTTGTCAATTTGACTTTTATTCCTTTTTTGAGCTAAATTTGACCTTTAATTTTTTAAAAAGAGTCGAATTTAACCATTAACTTTTCCAAAAGGGTAGAATTGTTGTTTTTTAACATAATATTAATTAAAACATTCAATTTTTAAACATGGTAATCCACGTATACTTATATTATTTTTAAATTTTATTAACTTTTTATATATTATTAATTTTTTAATTTTAAAATATTTTATAAATTTTAAATTATTTATTGACATGATATATAAAATAAATAGTGTCATATCAACACTAAGGACACGTAAATTGCCATATAAATTGCAAAACCAACATCATTAAAAAAGTTAATATTTTAGTCAATATGTTCGTTAAAAACGATTTGACTTTTTTAAAAATTAATGATCAAATTTAACTAAAAAAATTAAAATGATAAAAATATAAATATTAAAAATTAAATTTATCATTAAACTGAAAATATTAATTAAACATTTGTAATTTTTTTATGCTTGAAATATCTACTTATTGGATAATTCATTAAAAATGAAAATTTTAAACATATAAGTGGCATCTTACTATTCGAAAAGCTAAACCAGAAAAAAGAAAAGTTGTAGAATACGTGAGCATATTATAAGTTAACAAAATGAAAAACACGCTTAGGCACACAACGCGATTAACACAGCAACGTGGATTCGAATATATTTAAATATAATTTTTTAATTTAAAAATTAAAAAAATTATGTATAAAAATTAAATTAATTTATTTACTTTCAGAATAATTTATTGCTTTTAAACCCTAATATACGGATCTCTAAGATAAATTTATTATAGATTGAAAATACGAAACTGTAATTGGATCTTCGATTTTTGATTCAATTGACTTTATAACTTAAAAAACATAAATTAATATTAATTAAGACAAAATTATAAAAATTAAGAATAAAAATAAAAATTATTTATAATATATAAAACCCGAAAATGTTTCAAATGCTCCTGGAAATCCTTGGTCCCATTGGACTATTTGTATCTATATGCATTAAGATCCCGATTCATGGATCTCTCGATCCGAGAAATAAAAATAAGAGGATCGAACCATCTTTTCTGACTCTTTTTCAAATTCGATAAATGTTGGTTGATTGTATATTTCATTATAGTTCTATGATTCAGAGTATCATTTCTATTTGATCACTTTGAATTCTATATTCGAAGTTGTGATCGGATCGATTCATTAAAAAATCGATTCAATACATTTCTTATGTACCCATAGGTGCTATATTGGATTTGAATCAGATTTCGGATCAATCTATCTTGATTGACTTCCTTCATTATGTTGTTGCTAGCAAATACCATTATTTTTTTATTTTGGATCTTCCAAATCATTCCGCAAGAGATCCGAACCCATTTTTTTTTTTATCCTTCGATAAAAAAATTCAAATTTATAAAACCTTTTGCACTAATAAGAAAACTTTACTATATTATTAAATAGACTAATAATCTATTTGTTATTTTACTAATTATGATGTAATAATAACAAAAATATTAATATTTAACAAATAATATATTAATATACACAAAATGATAGTTGGTGCATTGGTGATAAAATTTTAACTCAATAAACTAATTGAAATTTAACATATGCACATAAATTATATTTAAAATTTAAAAATAAATAAACAGATGATAGAATCAAACTAAATATTGAAATCATATTTTAATTTATTAAGAGTCCTTTACTTACTTGTAAAAGATTTTACAGAAATTTTTTATTACTTGTTTGATGAAAAAATAAATTTTTATTATAAATCATTTTCTAAAACACAAGAAAATGAGTTTTTTTAATGAAGAAGTCTTACCCTTTTTATTTCGGAAGACATTTTCCAATGTTTCTCTTTCCACATCCAAAAATCCTCTTTTCCCTTTTGTTGCTGACCCGACCCAGTACTTGCTGTCAGCCAGCAATGCTTCTCAACATCAGTCGCCGACAGAAAACCCTCTTCAATAAGACATTTTTACAGACCTTAACTTTCTCACCTTCTTGAGAAACACATCTCATTTTTGGCCAGCAGCACCATCCACCTTGTTTCTCATTGGCGACATTACTAGTAAGATTTATCCCCTGTTCCTTCATCCACTACAACAAAAATTATTAGTGAGTGATGATTCTCTGAACTACTGAAATTGTTAAAGAAGTTCAAAATCCTCTCCAGCATTAGCCAACTGCAGTAAAACCATCATCTTTTATGCTCTGAAAAATTATTAGTAATATATTCATTCATTTCTTTCTTTCTTTCTTTCATTTTAACTTTTTAAGGTATTTTAAAAGATTTCAGTGATATAATAATCATCTACTTGTTTCCATTTTCCCCCTTAATTTATCAAGTTGAAGATATGAAGTTGGTGTTTTTTTTTTTTTTTGGAAACATGGGGAACTTCTTCTCTAACCATCGAATTGCATTATTGGAGAGAAATGATTCTGTTGTTATAATCAAATAAACAATAAGTTGCCCATTAACTCATGGTCACGATGTCTTTTAAAAATAATTATTTATTGCATTCTTTTGAATATTAATGATTTAAACATATCTCTTGTTCACAAAGTTCACGATTTAAATATTGAACAAGTAATTTGAGACTATTAACCATCCTTGGTTTTTGAAAGACTATAATAGAGCTCCATATTACAGGCTTCTTCAAATGCCTGTGGAATATGGTTGGATTGTGCCTAAAGGATATACATGTAGGTAAGGTTTTCTTTGTTTGTTTAAATTTTAGATTATAAATATTGTTGTTCTTTTGTGAGAGACATTTAGAATAGGAGATGTGATTAATTTGCAGCAATGCAATTAGTTTCACCATTCTTATTGGATTCACATCTAAATCAAATAGAGAGGTTAGTAGTCATCTTTCAAAAGAGTGTGATGCTCAATTAATTTTTCATGGGATTGACTCAGTATAATGGTGATACTTTTACCCACTATTTAGGTGAAGTTGACATGTTGATGTTGATGGAAGGCCTCTTGCAACATTAATCCAAGGACAAGTTAAAAAGGAAAAGAGTAGAATAAGTGTTGATTTGGTCGATCATGTGATTAAATAGCTATTAACATGAAGCGAAGAGATTAAATAAAGTTAGTGTTTACGGCTTATTAAAATTCTACTTACTGTTTTTTCCATAGAAGACAGCAAAAACTGTGATGGTCCTAAGTTCCATCTTAGAGCTCTGTTTCTCAACTGTCTTTTGCCTTGATAATAGAAATTGGATCTAGGCCTCCCCATACTGAGCCCATGATATAGAAAGCTGAAAGGGCCATCACTGAAACCCGAATAAGCCACATGAACTCTGAGTATCTGCTGCAGCGCCTTCAACGTCTCATCGAACGTCCAAACCAAATCAAGCAAATCCATTCCCTGCTATTCACCACCGCTCTCCTCTCAATACTGCTTCCAAATGGAAACCAACCCTCCTTTACAACACCTTAATAAGGGCCTATCTCAACATAATCCACACATAGGTCCCTTACCCTCTTCACCCTCATCGCTTCATCATCAGGCCCCCCCAATGGCCACACTTTCACTTCCCTTTTCAAAGCCGCCTCTACCTCCCAATCCGTAGCCTCGCTCTCTTGCTCACCCCTCCATGCACAAGCACTAAAGCGTGGCGTCTTGACTGACTCCTTCGTGCAAACATCGTTGCTTGGTTGTTATGCTAAACTCGGTAGCCTAAGTAATGTGCGTAAAGTGTTCGAAGAAATTCTTAACCCGTGCATCGTGGCGTGTAATGCGATGCTTGATGCTTTTGGGCGAAATGGTGATATGGTTCTGCTCTTTTCTTCTTTGACCGCATGATTGAAAAGGATGTGGTGTCTTGGACAAGTGTTATTAATGGTTTCGTAAGGAGCAAACAGTTTGCAAAGGCTGTTTGGGCTTTTGAGAAAATGATAGAATTTTCGGTTAAACCGAGTGAGGCTACTTATGTTAACGTGCTCTCTTGTTGTGCAAATTTAGAAGAGCAAAGTGGGTTTACCAGGGGAGGCAGATACATGGGTATATTTTTCAGAAACGAGGGCGTTATGACTGTTTTCATGGGCACAGCATTGATTGATTTTTATGGAAAAAGAGGTCATTTAGAGTTTGCCTTTAGAGTTTTTAATCAAATGTTGGATAGGGAGGTTTGTACTTGGAATGCAATGATCTCTCTCTTTTGCATGTAATGGTAGAGAAAAGGAGGCTTTGGACTTGTTTGAGAAGATGAAAGTGGACGGAATGTGTCCGAATGAGGTCACATTTGTGCTGTTCTTACAGCATGTGCTCGCACTAAGAGACTGCAGTTGGGTTCACAATTCTTCAATCAATGCGGTGCCAATATGGCATTGTGCCAATAATGGAACACTACGGGTGTATGGTAGATCTTTTAGGCAGAGCAGGCCTTTTGACTCAAGCGACTGAGTTTGTTAAACACTATATGCCATTTCAACCTGATGCTTCGGTTTTGGGGGCTCTTTTAGGTGCTTGTAAGATTCATGGTGCCATTGAACTTGGAAATGAAGTGGGGAGAAGGTTGCTTGAGTTGCAGCCACGACATTGCGGACCATATGTAGCATTGTCTACCATAAATGCCGGCAAGGAGAGATGGGATCGTGCAGCTGACTTGAGGAACCATGGTAGAAGCAGGTATCAGGAAAGTTCCAGCTTATAGCTTCATTGATTCCGTGTAAAAATCTTGTGAAAGCAGAAGATGTCTCTATTCTTTAACTAATCACAAGCATTCCGCAGCAGCAATAGCGATGGTAAATGCTAATCAAAAATATTAGAGAATTCATTCTTAGATTGAACAATCAAATATTCCCCTAGACAAAGAGTGAACTCTCTTATGATATAAACACATCAGCATGATGAGATTTACATATGAAAGACAAATGAAATTCATGCTTGCTTGACTTTTTCTCTTTAGCCTGTCTTGACTCGATATATGTACTTTTGGTGGCATGGACTGACTGAACGTGTGCAGCATGAGGGTATTTAAAATTGCATTAGTCTCTGGTTGTGGGCCAAATCTGAGGTAGAAAATAGAGATGCCTTTTGTTTTAGTGGCGTACATATGGAGGCTAGCTACGGTTGTTGGTTTGAACTTGATGAACCAATAATTATTTGTTTCAATTGACTTATGCTTCCTTTGACAGACCTGTAGGATGGCTCTCCCAAAATAAAGGACCATGAATTGTGTGTAGAGATTTGACAAATGGGGACAAGAAATTGAATTTTATAACAAAAATTCTAATCAATGTTTTGGTTAATGATGACATAATAAACTTTGAATCTCACCGGAAAGAGGACCACTGAAACAGCACAGCTCATTTGAGCTTCACCTCATTACTCATTATAAACCAATATAGAGAGGTTGGACTTAATATTAAGTATTACCATAATTCTAAAGGAGTGGATCTCACCGCTCAGTTGGAGCCTTTTAAGGCTTTAGCTTTGACACAATCAAATGAAGCAACCATGTTTATGCATATATGGTAATACATATTTTCTATGCACATATTTCCTTCTTTAATGCTGATTGGGTTTTTCTTTTTATAAATAATTGACTATTCCTTGTTTGGTGGGGAAATGTTATCTTGAAATCGTAAGCAAATAAATTATAGAAGAGTATGTTTTTCATTCACCAATTAACATAATACAAATTATAAGAATCACATGCCACTTACTTGTATGCATGAAGTTCTTACGTATTAATATTTTAATAATAGTATAGGGAATTTTCATTAAATATAAGAAAGGTACTTAATTTATTTTTTAAGAAAGAAAAGAAAATTATTACTACTAATCTCAATATTGAAAACCCTATGGCTGCCAATTAAAACTAATAACTTATATTAGAACACCCTCAAAGTGGCTGTGCTTTGCTCCATCAATAAGGAACCCCAAAAGTCCAAACCCCTTCCTTATTTACATCCTTTATTTGTTTGTTTGTATGTTCTTCTTCTTCTTCTTCTTCTTCTCCTGTTTTGTATTTGTTCGTCCTTATGGAAACTTGAAAAAGGAAGCCTTTCTCAATAAACTCTACAAAAGGCAGTTCCTTTTTTTCAACACCTCATTTGGTTTGGTTCAGTCATTTTCACTAAGTGCAAATCAAGGCAAGAGGTAAGATTCTCTTCATTGTTTGTTTCAAGTAATTACTCATGGAACTTGCTTTACCATTTTGCTAGCTAGTTGCTTTCTGGGTTTTCTGTGCCAAGTTAACTTGGTGTCATATTGCAGGGAGAGAGGGAAGGAAGAACAATGGAAGGGGAAAGAGGAGGAGGAGGAGGAGTTTCAAAGAAACGGCTGGGATTTAAGTGATGGGTTGTTGTGGTGGTCTAAATGGGGATTCGGGTCAACGACCATGAGCCTCAGAGACGAAGATGAAGCTGAAATGGAAAGAACAAGAAGAGAGAAGAGCGAGTAGCAGCAGTGGATCCAGATTGCGTCAACCCGGCTCCGGTTCCGGCAGGCATGAACCTAGCCGCGGCTTTAGCAGCCGAGCGACATTATCGGGCATCGGGGTCGCCGACAAGTAATGTGGGTGGGGGGAGAACACCAGGGACGCCGCTAAGGGTATCGTTGATGAGGCTGTTGGAGGAGGCGGACGGCGGCGGAGGTGAGGAGGAGGAAGAAAAAGGGAGGAGTGATTGGATATGCTGCGTGGTGCATGGGGAGGAAGAAAGTGCGGCTTTTATCCCATGTGGGCACACTTTTTGCAGGGTGTGTTCGAGGGAAGTGTGGTTGAATCGAGGGAGTTGTCCCCTCTGCAACCGTTCCATCCTCGAGATTCTTGACATTTTCTGAACCCTATCATCCATGCTCTTACATCATCTTCTTCATGATGTCAATGCTGCCTCGAGATCATAAGATATTGGAGGAAGAAGAGAAATTGTTGATTTTATTAAATTGAAGTAAAAGGGTCAGGATTTTTATTTTCCAGTTCCCTCCAAACTATATGTTACGTGTTCTTGTTGTTCTATTAGAGGATATGAACCAACCCTGATTCCTTCCACACTGCATGTAAATGATAATGTATTCTATACATTATTTTAATTTAATGTAATTACATACGTGAAATTTTAATTGCTATTTAAATATATACTTAAAAGTTTAACTTTAATTTTAAAATAATTTTTAAGAAAAATTGACCTCAACATTTTGATTGAAATAGTTAAAACTATTTAAACTTACTAATAACATTATTAAAATAGAGGGATCAAGTTATATTAAAATTAAATTGTATACATTAAATCTAAAGTTTTAGAATAGTCTATGGGCCAAAATGAAATTTAACCATTATTTTATAATGTCAAAAAAAAATAACCCAAACCTGATAAAAATGGAAAGCTATGTGTTTGTCTCAAAGACTCTTAGAGCATTCATTATTATATATCAAGTAATATTTTAATTGAAAAGTTAATGATGTTATTATTTGGATTATTAGTAACATTATAAAAAGAAGGGATTACACTTCTTTCTAGCCCTTGATTAAAATTAGATATACGGTTGAAGTTAAAAACATTATTTTAACTACTAGCAAGTGGTGAAAGGAGCGAAAGTGATTTTTTATCCTCAGATATTTAAATCAAATTCAAATCCTAAAATCGATATTATTCAGAAAATTTTACTTGAATATCAATTCCGACTTGAACAACTAGACTCCAACCATCGCTCTTCAGCCAATATGCCTAACGCCAAAACTGCATGATCCAATATTGAGGCCATCTTTACTGCTGGTGTCTCCTTGGTGGCGAGGCTTAAAAAGAATAGAATTTATCAATTTGTAGAGAGAAACAAAAAAGATGAGAATTTAAATATTGTAAAGTCAAATAATGATTTAACTTTAGTCATAGATCTAATTTTATTCGACGGCTTGTAAAAGTTTTAGTTTACAGCGGTGTCCCTCCTCTTTTTGACTATAAAAATATAGGAATTAAATTATGTTAAAAATTAAAGTAAAAGATTAAATTTACACATAATAAAAGACTAAACTAAAATTTAACCATTTTTATAAAATAAAAAGGAAAGGAAAAAGAAAGGAGAGCATCCCCGTGTGTCATCTAAGGAAGAAAAGAGAACCTCACATTAGCTTTCGAGACATTCAAATTATATATAATCATGTAATATTTTAATAAAAAAGTTAACTATATTAATTATTTAGATTAATTAATAACATTATAAAAATAAAAGGATCAAATTATATTAGAAATCAAAGTATAAATGTTAAATCTCAAATTTAGGTATAATAAAAGGACTAAAACTAAAATTGACCTCTTTTTTTTAATTGTGGCCCAATTTGATAGTTTAAAGGGCCTATCCTTCCTACCATTTAACCTATAGGCCAAGCAACTAAATTTACGCAAGCATCATACTTTTTTCATGTCACATTTGGATAAACCTCCAACCACACATTTTTCCTATTTTGAAATTACTCGGAAGAAAATAGAATTGCTATACCTTTTTTAGACTTTGACACGTGCAGCATGATAGGCTACTAGAGAAGTACCCATAGTCAGCTCTCCAATTCCACCCGAGCACCTTAGTGACTATTCGTCCCGGATCCCTCGATCTCAGCATGCAACCTAGACCATTTGTTCCCTCCTTGAGGACCTAAACCACCCGTCTCTAGGAACTATCCACTGCTTGGCTGGAGAATACTACACCAAATATATATGAAATTAAAGCAGCGGTGTCCACAAATATACATGCCAAATTGTAATATAAAAAAGTGTACAATGAAATATTAAAAAGTATTCTAAAAATCGTGCCCAAAGAAAAATGAATTAAATCTATTGAAAATCTCTCTACAATAATAAGTCTAAATATTAATAATTAAATTCTATATTCAAATAAATCATAAAAGAGATGAATATTGGAAATTAAAAAACTAAACTAAATAAATAATAAAATAAACAACGACTAAACCAATTAAACCAATCAGGAAGATTAACTCGTTTCAGGGGTTGTAATTAATTTCGGATTCGAGTTTTAGGGTAGATTAGGTATTAACTAACCAATTATTACCTACTGGCCTCTAGCTGATTAATTAATTGGTTGATACTCATTAATCTCTCAACCTCACTTTCTCAACCACGATAAATTACGATTTACTCGACAAACTTATCTCCTGACCTCGTTTAACATTGATTACTTCCTAAGATTGTTAGGCCTAAGGTTTAAGAAAGCGTAATTCATACCAACTAATCTGATTGACAAACTCTTAATCCTCCATTAATCACTTCATCATCCACTTGTTAATCTGTCCTAAGGGAATTAGCTACTCATGGTATTCATAATTTGAAACTCAATTGATATAACATGTAAATAACACGACTAAACTGAAAGAGAAAAGAGATTTAGAATAATCCTGAATTGTGTCGATTAAGAGCGGAAAAGCGAACCTCTCGATTGGAATAACGAATCTTGTCAGTTGCAAAGGCAAATATATTGAAATACTTCAATAGCATAAAATAAATCTTGGATCGAAATCGATTCCAAGAGAGAAGAACAAAACGTCTAAAGAAAAAGAAAAGGAAAAAACCTAAATCCTACTCCTAAATTATGAGGGTTTTTGGATGCATCTAAAGCAACTTAGTTACATCAAAACCCTAATGTTTTATTTATAAGAGTGTTAGAAGCCCGAAATAGGTCTTCGACACGTCTTAGACCTTTGTATAAAGTTGATTATGCAAACCAAAATAACCTTGCGTGGATTGTGTGTTATGTGTGTCAAGTTCGACTCAACACAAATATGGCATGAATTTATAACTTAAAAATTACTTTCAATTAAATAGAGGCATAAATTTAATTTAAATATATATATATAATGATTTCTCGATTTAATCTAGTAAACATTTGGTATCAAGGAGTTATCAATACTTATTTACACCGACTGTTTTCATCACTTGTTTTCACCAGTCACCACCTTCTTTTCTCTTCAACTGTTTCCACTATCACAGTAATGAGGTTTGAGAAGTGAGAACCCATTACTTGTCGGCCACCACCCTACCACCATTATCAATCGTCTTTACCAGTCTACTGCTTCACTTCGAGTTAAGATTGAATTGAATTTAAGTAAACTGTAATTGATCTATTTAATCTTGACATTTTAACATAATAGAATAAGCCTAAGGGGTAACAAATTTCACATATTTATAATATGTGAACTTAACTATAAACATATATTTATTGTATAAACAATTTAGATCTGTCATGCTTGGTCAAATGATGAGGAATACTTAACTTAATCGTTTTAATTTCTTTAAGGGGTTAAAAGAAAATTTCCCATTTAGTTAGGGGCAAAGGGCACCCTACTTGCCTCCTCTTACCACACTTTGATTTTGTAACAAATATAATTTATATTGTGTTTGTTTCATTGAAAACATAATTTACCATAGGGCCATCCATACACTTTATTTCTATTGCAAGATAAATGGTAAATTTTGAGTTTGATCCCTCTACTATAATTAGATTTAAGATTTAATCTTTATAGTTTTATTTGAGACAATAATTTTGACCTCTAACTTTTACAATCACATTAGTTAGTCCAAATAGTTATTATCCTTCAATATTTCAGTTAAAATGGACATAAATTGTTCTTAAAAAATCCTTTCTAATACAAAAATCTATCTTGGCATGACAAGTGAAATTATATAACAATGGTCAAATTTTTGTATATTATAACATAGTGGTTACATATCATTTTTCCCTCTATTTTTTTAAAGATTTTATAACAATGGTGAAATTTCAATTTTGATCCCTATTCTATGTTCAAATTTGAAATTTAATCTCTATAATTCAAATTTTGACATAATTCGATGCCTCAACTTTTACAATGTCATTAATTAACCTAAATACTTTATTCTAATTAAAATGGTTACGTGAATTTAAGAATTGTTAATAACGTTAAAACTCTTTGTTAAATTTAGGTCAATTACAGATATCATTTTTTTGTCACAATGGACCCAAATGAGTTTTTTCTTTTTTAATTTTAAAAAGTGAAACCAACGTTTAATAGAAGAATTTTAACGGTAGCAGCTAAACTTGAATTTTTAAATTCAAAAAGTAGAGAGATTAAATTTTTTAAAAAAGTATAATAACTTAGAGCATGTTGTAACTTTTTAACTTTTTTAGTTTTATAATTTAGCCCAAAAAATATCTCAATGCCAAGCCTGGGAAACCATACTAGTATATATAAAAAAAATATCACATATAACATTTTTTTTGTTTTTTGAGTTACAAGAGGAGTAGAAAACCCTAATAGCACGACTTCAGGATACACTTGAAACGATGAATAACTTGACCATTAGACCAACACACGAGGCTCGTATATAACATCTTTTAAACATTGAATAATTAGCCAAAATATAATTAGTACTGATTTAACTGATTGGAAAAGAACCATGTATTAAAATTTAAAAGGTCAGCAAGGACTGTCCCTTTTATCTCCTTATAATACATCCACGATCTGGGTTCCTCCTTATATTGATCACAATGGACTCAGAACTTGAGATTCTCCAATGCTGAGATATCCAATCTCATAAAAGAAAACAACAGGCAGGGGGTGGCTTACTTCTTCACAAATGATAAAAAAAGCTAAATAGTTGGGTAGTTCGACATCTAGATTAGTGCATCAAAGGCTTTGATTTACGTCCGAAAATGACTAAAGAGAAACAAACAAAGCGCAGGAATAATCAGAGTCACATATAAGCCTGAGGGAGTTGGCATGAAAATTCTTCTGGTAAACGTAAACTAATCGCATATGCCACAAAAACGAGGGACGACAAAATGCCCCATCCCATCCCCCAACAGGGAAAGTGGGCAACAACGCATTTCACCATTGATGTGCACCAACTTACTCGGGAAAAGAATAGATATCATTATCTGTTTTTTTTTTTATAAAAAAAATGGATGTTTACTTGCAACATGCAGTGTACGAGTTTTCAAGAGAGAGAGAGAAAAAAGAAAACCCTAAAGCCTGTTAGATTTGGAGTGAGTGGGGTTGGTTGAAAGACAAGTCAGTGCAACATATTATTTGTAGCATAAGGAAGTTCTCGTGTTGATCTCATCATCCTCATCGTCATATATGGCGGTTTGTGTTCACTTTGAAAACGGATCCTTTCCATTATTGATCTGCATTATTGCTTTGCCCTTCCTAAATATAGAAACCTGAAGAGACATTTATTGGAAACTCCGTGAAGTTGAACAACGAAAATCCTAGCTACTCTTTGGCTAATAGGGCATGCCATCAAATTGAGCTAGTGTACTTCAATCAACTCCTTCTTCTACTGAAATGATATCCTGGAAAGTTTCAACTTTACAAGTAATCATGTGTCTTTTGATTGTATTTAAAAAACTAATAAATAAATATATAAAATACGTGGCAAATTTTCAACGTTAAAAATTTCCTCAGCTTAAAATGACAAAAAAAAATATTATATTAAATAATAAGTAAAATTATAGATAGATAATAGATCAGAGGGGCACAAAAATCATTTTACTCTTCAAAAGAGTTTACATTGATTCATCGGAACCCCCTAGCTTCGGTATATATAAAGAGAAGATCTCTCTTACATGATAGTGCCTTGTAGGGATATTATGTCCCAATTAAATCTAGAATTGAGTCGATTCGAAATTTTAAATTGAAATCAAAACTCTTTTTTTTTTTTTTTATCTATCTAACTCGAATTTGATACATTTGTTAAAGGAATTAGGGTTTTATTTGTATGCATTCAGTGTGACGTAGTGAAGGGTAGATGTGGATGGAGAAACTTTGGTATTATGAGTTGTTTCCCAAAAAGGGAAATTGAAATGGTTAGAGCAATAAACGGATTAGGCATAAGAAAATGTATCATGCATTAGACAATATTATACGATATCCTCCTTTACTTAGACCACCTCCTAAATGGATCAAAATTTTCTATTTATGTAACCTACTTTCGTATCAACTAATAATAATAATAATAATAATGTAACTTTTCTGGACATCATTCTCATGAATATATGGGAAAAAACTGTATGAAACAGTATTTTTTTTCAATAGTTTAATGTCACATTAATATTTTTATCCTGAATTTCAAAATGAAAATCCTAAAATTTAAGATGAAATTGTTGATATGACATTAAACTATTGAATTATTTCAAGTTATTGTAAACTCAATTTCACTCTAATTCTTTATTTTAACAAAAAAAATTGATATGGTTAAACATAAGATTATTTTAGTTTTTCGCACTTTATTTGCATAGAGCATGTATATCGAGTAAATTAAAATCTAATAACTGATTTTTTGTTAAAAATAAATTCATAATGACAGTATTTCTATCGATGGTATATAGAGATATATTGGATTGATTTTAAATTTTATGAAAAATTAAGTGTGTTAAAATATCAATCTTAAAGAAAATTATTTTATATTAATATATGTGAATCCTTCTCATATATAATTTATATTATTTAAAGGGATAAATATTAAAATTATACATGAACTTTGGTTCAATGTGTAATTTAATGCATGAACTTTAATTTGGTGCAATTATACACACGAAACTTTAATTGTAGTTTAAATATATACATGAACCTTTGACTTTGATTCGATTATTCACATTTAAAAAAATAAATATATCAATTTAACTTTATATTGAATAAATATAATTATTTGCATATACGATATGTTAATATAAAATGATATTTTATCGATAATTATGTTAGTGATTTGTGAAATTTGAATCAAATCAACATTTGATGTATAAAATTGCACAAAATCAAAGTCCATATATAACATTGCACATTGGATCAAAATTCATGTCTAGTTTTGGATATTATCTCTTATTTAAAGGGTTAATTGAGTTGGTGTCCACGTTACCGATCAATCAGGTCCCAATTTAATTGATAAATTATTGAAAACTCATTCCTTTTATAAAATAGCAAACATTACTATGAGAGTGTTTTTTTTTCATTTTATATATTATGTTGTCATTTTTATATTTTTCACAAACCTAGAAAAATACACCTAATAATATTTGAACCTAAAGTGTCGTAATTTTCAAAATCTTAACTTTATCATTTCAACCAAAGCTTCACATACTTTTATTTCACCCACATCATCGGTGTTCCATAATCGATTCAAGTGGATTCAAAAATTACATTACACTATCCAATTTCACTCCTAACTGAATAGGTGTCACAAGTTAACAGGTACCATTAATGTTACATATGCATACTTTTGATTTTGACCTATGCAGTTAATGTATATATATAATTTTGTGGGAGGAATCTCCATTAGATCCTTCAATATCTTGGCCATGTTGAAACAAACCACAAAGTTGTCATCATCACTCCAAGTTATTAATATAAAATGGTACAGAGTTTTGCTGGGAAAAGATAATCCAATAATATATATGTCCATTAGAAAACATGGCATGTGACTGCACCAAGTAGCGTCAGGAATGTCTCAGAAATTTGGGTAATTCACTCTCTCTCTTTGCAACGGTTCATGCACTGGGAAAATGCTACTGCAGTTTATGGCGAAACAATTGGCAAAGGACCATCTGTATTATGTGAATACTAAACAATCCTACCAAGTCCAAACAAAACACTCTAGTTTCAGCTCTCTCAATAATGGAGATAAACACTGTTACACCAAAACTTCATCCAACACCTACACCCATAATCATGCACGTACGTACATTTAATTAGTTCTATCCTTCTAGTTTACCAATTCTAAATTTTAGGGTCAAAATATAATTTTAAAGTTATCTCCAAAGGGATTAAATTTTAATTTTACCATTTTAGAGTGGGACAAGGCCCTACCTCGATCCCTCCGTGTTGCCCTTGCCTATACTTTAATTTGTCAAAGTTTGATCCCCGTGCTTTACAAAAATTAAGAAGTTAATCCAGTTGTTGATAATGACTTGAACTTAACTTGCTAGTTTTTACTAATTCATCACATATAAATTACTAAACTGTTGATTTTTATGCCAATGGTAAGACTTAAAATATTATTCAATTGAAATAATTTCTCAATTTTTATAAAATACAATGAGTAGATCTTAACAAATTAAAATAAAGGGACCAAGTTCACAATTTTTATGAAGTAAAAGGACGAAGTTCATAATTTTACCATATATATTATTATATATTGATAAACTAATTGTTGAATTTAATAATATATTCACATTTTCTGTTTGCAATTTGAATCGATAATTTTTATAAATCCCAAGATGATATTTTTTACAATTATAATAAAATATGTAATAATCCGACCCAAATCCAACCCGAAAATCCATGGTTTAAATAATCTCAAGATGCTCCATTTGAGAGGAGATTGGCTTCTTCTCCACTCTATTTTTTCTTTTTTTTTGGACCAAAACACCATTCCTCTCCTTCTAAACCTCCGATCTTGACCTCCAACGATATTTATCTTTATGTGATGTAGTATCAAGCATATAGGTTTATCAATTTTTTTATACGACAAGAAAGCTCTACATTTAAACAATAATAAAGTTTAAGCTTGTTATATTTTGTGTCATAAACTTAAAAAATATTCATGCATAAAGTATTCATATTGAAATTAATTTTTGTGAGGAATAATTATGAATTTTTATAACTATAAAATGTATTCAACAAACAAACACTTTGATGATAAAAAAGAAGACATGATTAAAATAGGATTGAGACACGATTGATTCTAACTGTTGAGAAAAAAGCTTGTCTCCGGCATAATTATTAAAGCAAAGGTAGTGAAAGCCTTGCCTTTTTCCTGTGTTCTCTCGCGCATTTGCCCAACACACAGCAATAACACTGTCTTCTTTTATTATTTCTGCAGGCATCAAAGTATAATTTTCTTACAAATTTCACCTCTTTATTTTCCCTGCTTGCTCAATTTTCTTTTCTTTTACGGCATGCGATGCAATGCGACCTTCCCTTTTTTTTTTTTAAACTTGATTGATGTGATTCCCATTATTACGTGTTTTTTCTGTTATTTTCATTAGGGTTTTCAGGATTAATTCATGTAAGCAACAAACAAGAAAAATAACGAAAAAATTGAAAAGATCAAAAAATCAAATTTTATATAAAAAAACATTTCTAAAAAGAATAAAAATCACAGAGAAAAAAAGATTTCACTATAATAAAAGAAGAGTACAAAAGATAGAAAAAATTAAAATAAAAAACCCTTCAAAACAAAGAATAGAATTTTCTCAATCTCAATGTTTCTATTATGTAAACCCTAGAGTAATTAAGATCTATTTATAGACTAAAATTTGTAGCATATATGACTAAAACAACCCTAGCTTAATCAGAGTTTAAGTGGGAAACTAAAACAGAATTTAACTAAGAGAAGAAAATCGAGAAATTTGAGAAACACGCCGTCACGCCATGATGTGGCATTTGCGTTGTCGGGACAAAAGCTCTCTTCTCCTCGTGACATTAACTATTCGTCAGGACAAAGAACACTTCCTCGTTGCGACATGACACACTATTTGATCCGAAGAAATGCGAGGTATAACTCCTATTAATATTTAATAAACAACTTTTAAATTGATATATTTGTCACTAATATAATGATAAAATTAGTGTGATTTAGTGGGTTTTTAATTTTTTATATTGTAATGTAATTGTTTCTCTGTATAAAAATTATATACATTAAATAATTTATAAGTAATATAATATTTTATGTTGAAACCTTTAGTATCTTATAGTAACATTAAATCGTGATGAAATTTAATCGTATAGTAATTTTCATCTAATTTTATTTTATTTTTTTTATAATACTCAAATTCGAGATTTAAAAAATTATAAAGCTTTTTACAATTCCACTCAACAAGCTTAAGTAGTAATAATAATAATAATTCACACATGATGAAGATGAAAGTAACTTAATATTATCCAAATAATTAAACACTTATAGAATTAATCCAATAATAAATATAAATAAAGTGATGGTATAAATTTTAATTCAATTTTCAAATAGGGGTAGTAAAAGGCATTTTAGGTTTAGTAGTTACACCCAATATGATGTATCACTGTTCCATTTCTTATTTATTTAATTTTCCCCTGTTTTGCCCCTCATTTTGTGCCTATAAATTGCACCTTCCCATGATCCCATTTCACACATTACTGCTTACTTTAACCTAATAGTGGAGTTGTTGAAAGAGAAAACAAAAATGGAGGTAGCTTTCCCTGTTATTGACTTGTCCAAAATCAATAGTGAGGAGAGAGGAGCCACCATGGACATGATCAAAGATGCTTGTGAGAATTGGGGTTTCTTTGAGGTACTAAATGAAACTTGGAATATCAGTTCATTAGTTGTTGTCTATAATGCTTCTCTGAAACTTTACTGTATTTTTATTTATTTTTTTCTTTGGAAAGCTGATGAACCATGGAATATCTCATGAACTGATGGACACTGTGGAGAAACTGACAAAGGAGCACTACAAAAAGTGCATGGAGGGAAGGTTCAAAGAAATGGTGACAAGTAAAGGTCTTGAAGTTGTTCAATCTGAGATCACTGACATGGATTGGGAAAGCACTTTCTTCTTGCGCCACTTGCCTGAATCAAACCTTTATGAAATGCCTGATCTTGAAGATGATTACAGGTCTGTCGAAGTTACTGACTCTTTTGTTTTTTTTTTCAAGTACTGAAATTGCTTTGATACCAGGAAGGTGATGAAGCAATTTGCAGTGGAGTTGGAGAAGCTGGCTGAGAAACTTTTGAACATACTGTGTGAGAATCTTGGGTTGGAACAGGGTTACCTGAAGAAAGTGTTTTATGGTTCCAAAGGGCCAACTTTTGGTACCAAAGTCAGCAACTACCCTCCATGCCCTAAACCAGAGCTAATCAAGGGACTAAGGGCTCACACTGATGCTGGTGGAATCATATTACTCTTCCAAGATGACAAAGTCAGTGGGCTTCAACTCCTCAAGGATGACCAATGGATTGATGTCCCTCCATTGAAACACTCCATTGTCATCAACCTTGGTGACCAACTTGAGGTGATCACCAATGGCAAGTACAAGAGTGTGATGCACCGTGTGCTGGCTCAAACAGATGGGACCCGAATGTCCATCGCTTCCTTCTACAACCCTGGAAGTGATGCTGTTATATATCCAGCACCTGCTTTGGTGGACAAAGAAGCTGAGACACCCATTGCGTACCCGAAATTCGTGTTCGAGGACTACATGAAGGTTTACCCCGCCCTGAAGTTCCAAGACAAGGAGCCGAGGTTCGAAGCCATGAAGACCATGGAATCCACTGTTAACATGGGTCCTATTGCAACTGTTTGAGTCCTTCAATCACCCATTTAGATCAATGGGTATAATATATAGTTTGTTTTTGTTTATAAACTAAGTCTGATGGGTCCATCCTGTTATAGTGTGGGAGCTTTGTAGTTTGACTAAGCTACTAAGACTTCCACTATGAACCCTAATAGTGGTTTATATATATATATATGATACTAATAAATTTTCTTGAAATCGTTTTGCAAACCGTAAGTAGCAATAACTAACTACCCTGTTGGGGTTTTGACAGCAGCAAAAGAAAAAAAAATGCAGAGTAAGGCAAGAAGAAACAAAATACAATATACTTGCTCACAAACGTGTAACAAAGAAGAAATCAGCTTTACAAAATTGATATGCTTACTCATTTAATATGAAAACATTACATTTATAGTCAAATACATCACCAAGAGAGGTTATAGGAACAATAGGGTATGAAACTGATCTGCATTACATAAGCAGATTCCTACAGTACAAAGTATGGGCAAATTACATTGAAAAATGCCCCTAAGTCTAGCTAACTCTAAACACAAAGTCAGCCTACATTGCAGACTGCTCTTCCTCTATTTTGCTACTCAATGTTGCATGTAATCCAACTTCAACACTCCTCCTTGAATTGCATGCTACAAACACCAAGTTTAGTTCTCAAATATTCAAACCTTGCTATTACAGCAAGCATATGTGCTGCAACATTTTTACAATCTGCGTGCACTTTAACAAAAGCATAACAGCAACATGGTTGGTCATTTTCAACACTCCTCCTTGGCCTCCATGCTTCAAATATCAATCATTCATCAAGTTTTTTGAGCTTGGCAGTCCTTTTATGCTTTGTTTCAAGCTAACTCTACTCAAGCAATTCATTTTCAACTTTGGCCTCAACCAAATCTGACTCACACACTTGACTATGCTAGTCTTTTGTGTCAAAGATTTGTTCATCAAATAGAATATTCTCCTCCTTCAGAGCCTTGGTTGACAACGCATCTTGCCTTGTTTTTTACAGTCTTGTTTCTTCTTTCACATACTCCCTCCTGCTGTGGAGTGTCTTCATGCACATGCTCCATCAACTCCTCCTTCAGCTTATCCAAGCTTGTTTGGGAGTCTTATAGGGGTGAGTTGCTGCTACCTTACCTTAGAACTCCTCCTTCAGCTTATAGTTTGTTTGGGAGTCTCATAGAGTTGAGTTGTTGCTACCTTCTCAACAAGCAGCTTCTTGTCTTTCTTAACAAGCAACAAAAGCAAAAAACAAGCCTTCAAAGACTTAGGCTCATGATACCATTTGTTGGGGTTTTGACAGCAACAAAAGAAAGAAGAAAAATGCAGAGTAAGGCAATAAGAAACAAAATACAATATACTTGCTCACAAACATACAACAAGGAAGAAATCAACTTTACAAAACTGATATGTTTACTCATTCAATATGAAAACATTACATTTATAGCCAAATACATCACCAAGAAAGGTTATAGGAACAATAGGGTATGGGACTGATCTGCATTTCATAAGCAGATTTCCTACAGTACAAAGTATGGGCAAATTACATTGAAAAATGATCTTAAGTCTAACTAACTCTAAACACAAAGTCAACTTACATTGCAGACTGCCTTTCTTCTATTCTGTTGCTCAATGTTGCATGTAATCCAACTTCAACATACCCCATTTAATTTAGTTTAACTAAATTAATGCATCAAATTATCCAAAAAAAATATTATAAAAATTGGATGAAAGGTCAAATTGGTTGAATATTTTAATCAACAGGTTGATTCAACCAATTCTTGCAGGTACCTTGTCCGACAAACCCAATTATTTCCCTCCTGTTACACCTCGCTGACAGAGGGGAACAGTTTGCAGCCCACTATCTTCATCCTTTCCCACCAAACTTAAACTTCCTTCCTTTCCTCTCCTCTGCAACATCGGTCGTCCTTCTCATCGATTAAGGTGAATCAATCATTATCGTTGCCAACCAATCTACAACAAAGGGCATCAACGATCTAATTATCAGGCTTTTCCTCCTAACAATGATTCACCAAGCAAAAGTGGCATAATAAGACAGTTTAGTTGATATCAATGTTATAAATTCTAAAGGGCAGTAAATCCAAGTAGATATATTATCTTTGAGTAAAGATTGTATGAAATTGTGATTACAGGTCATTTATATTCTTTTTTCAATTGAAAAATAACAAATCAAATTTTTTTCTATGAAAAATATTCAAATCCACATCATCCATATCACAATTTCATACCCTTCTTTTTATATTTTCTTCATCGACATAATACCTTTTTGGCATTATATTAACATGTCACAATAACCTACCTACAGGTTCCATTACTCTAAAATTATATCAATTTATCGTAAAATCTTATCTTAATTGATATTATTATTACAATAATCAAGAAGAACGTAAATTTTAATACATTTAAACATATTTTTATGATTTGAAGTCGAGCTATTTTTAAAAATATAAACACTTGATAAAAAAAATCATAATTTAAAATTCATTTACAAACCTACTCCTAAAAGAAGGCATGATTCTGTTTTTGTTTAAAGCAAAAAGGGCATGATGATAATGTAGCTAAGTTGAGGCAAATTTTTGAAGAATTATAACTTTAGCAGAGGCGAGAAAAAATTAACTAAAAATTATATTTTTTTGTTAAAATAATTATAAAATATATTAAAAATAAATTGATAATATTCATTTGATCGAAAATTAGTAATAGTCTAATACATATAATATATAATATTATTTATTAAGTTCAATTAATTCAGTTAAATTCAATTAATTACTCGATTTCGAACTGAATTGACAATTAAATAAAATTCTAAAAATATTTAATCAATCTCTTATCAAATTAGATCAATTAACCGACCGATTAACCGAATTAGATCGATTCAATCAATTAATTCAATTTTAACCGAAATATGAACACACTAATTATATTATAAATTTATGATTATGGTACACTGGTGCAATTAATTATGTAATAAATTTATTAAAATTATCATAAAAGCTAAACATAATTTTAGTTAAAGTGACAAAGTTAAAAAAGTAAATGTTATATATAAAGATTAATTTTGGACTTAAATATTGTCCTTTGAAGAATTCAAAGAACTTTGTTTTTTGAAGATTAATGGAAGATTAGGCTAATCCCTAAAGAAGCCAACATAATCGCAGACCATTTAGCAAAGAAATGCTTGACATGAAAATAACTCTACAAATCTTTGGTGTACCTCCTAAAGAGGTAGTAAGATATCTCCAACAAGACAAAATCCGTGGGGTGATAGAAATATCTTTATTTATAATTTCTCTAAAAATATGTATAATATACTTTTTAGATTTTATATAAAATATATTTAAAAAATAAAAATATTTTTAAATTAAAATTTGATTGATGGATAACATCAACTCCATTAAACTCTTAATATGTAATATAAATATTTAATCTAAAATTTATTAGATTAAATCTTAAAATTTACATGTGAAATTTGAATTGCACAAATTTATTGTGCAGTTAAATTTTCTTTTATTATATTTGTAAAATTTTAACTTTTATTCACATTTTATAAAACATTCTTTAATAGGAACAAAAATGTTTGGACCCACATGAACTACAAAAGTAAGGATGGCAAAATCTAAACAGATGGATTTCGAACCACTCCAAAATAGAGTGGATTGTTTTTTGGACAGTAAGAACTAGTAATTATGATAATTGTTTGTCTCATTTTATTTCGTTTTACTTTATGAAATTATCAATTTATTTTCATATATATATAATATTATTAAAATGGTAAAAATGTAATAATACATTATTAAAAAATTCATATATTTTATGTTAAAATATTTATTTGAAGAATTATGTTAAAATATTTATTTGACTTTTAAAAAATTAAAAATATTAAAGATACATAGAAAAATTAAAGGCATAATGATAAAATTAGCCCCTAACGTTTAGGTGTTTGGTTACTTTGGCCCTTATCGTTTTTTTTTTTGCTCACTTTGGCCCTAACTTTTGTTTTTTTTGGTCAAATTAGTCATTTTTTAACGGTCTTGCTGACGTAGCTGTTAATTGACAAACGGTGCTGACGTGACAAATTTTTTTTCACGTGGACACTACCACGCATGCAGCTGCTGATGTGGCACTATTTTATCTTATATGACACGTCAACAAATGATTTTAAATTATTAAAATTATTTTTTTAAAATATAAAATTATTAAAATTATTTTAAATTAAATTAAAATATAAAATAATTAAAATAATTATCATTCTAAGTTTGTGGGTGTTTTTTTTCTTAGTACCCTTCCCTTCTCCCCTTCCCTTTCCCCTTTCCCTTCCTTGATGACTCTAAAAGTTCCTTGTATCTGTCAAGTTCTTTCTACTTGAGGGCCAACTGTTCTTCCAATTGATCTGATGATTTAATCCACTTCATTAATGAAGCTATTTTCACATTCTTTAGCCAATTCAATGTTTGCAGTTTTTAAAGCATCAGAAACTTCTTTTAGTTTCTCTCCAAATTCATTTTTCATATGCACAGATTGCTCTTCTAACTGACATTGATGCCTACATGCTTCCTAGAGCATTTCTTTATACCTCTTAAGCTCTGCTTGTGTCTGGAGCCACCGCTCTTCAATTTGATCAAAAAACTCGACCTTTTTCATCAACGAAGTTGTTCTCTCTTGTTCTTCGGTTAATTTAGATTTCGTTGTTTCTAAAGCATCACAAACTTCTCTAAGTTTCTTTCTGGATTCATTTTCCATCTACAAAGCTTGCTCTTTGAACTGTATTTGAGACTTAGCGGCTTCCTCGAGCATTTTCTTGCACTTCTCAAGCTCTTCTGCAACAGGAGCCACTGTCTTTCGATAAGATCCAAGGACTCAACTCTCCTTAACAGAGATAAGAAAATCAACAGGGATAGATACAAAAATCCTAAACAGAAGGAAAAGGGGAAAGAGAAAGGGGAAAGGGAAGGGGAAGGGGAAGGGTAACAGAAAAAAAAAAAAACCTAGAAACTTAAAATGATGATTATTTTAATAATTTTATATTTTAAATAAATTTAAAATAAATTTTATATTTTATATTTTTTAAAAATAATTTTAATAATACTAAAATCATTTATTGATGTGGCATATAAGACAAAATAGTGCCACGTCAGCAGATGCATGAATGGCAGTGTCCACGTGCAAAAAAAATTGTCACGTCAGCACCGCTAATCAACTAACGGTCACGTCAGCAAGACCGTTAAAAAATAACCAATTTGACCAAAAAACAAAAGTTAGGGGCCAAAGTGAGCAAAAAAATCGATAATGACCAAAGTGACCAAACACCCAAACGTTAGAAACTAATTTTGTTATTATACTAAAGTCAAATTGAAGTGGAGTGAAAATGAATGCATCTAACATCTATAAAATGAAACTGATTTTTAATATTATACATCCAGAATAAAACAGAGTAAATTGTAGAACAAAGCACGTCACTTGTAAAACAATGATACACTTAACAACACATGCTCTATTGCCATCTCTGTACAAAACCTTTTGTCCTTCCAACACAGCACCTTTAATATCTCTAATTTCTAACCAAAGAATTATATTTAATGTAAAAAACACATTTACTCCTTAAATTTGGTTTAAAATACACTTATTTTCTATAATTAAAAAAAATCAGTTATCCTCCAAAAGAAAAGCACATAAACTCTTTATATGTATTTATTAAGTAAATTTTAGATTAAAAAAAACAATTCCCTTGTTACTATTTATCTTGTATTTCTATTTATTTTATTAAACTTTCTTTTTTTTAATTATAATATAATTTTAGTTATTTAAAAGTTATATTGAATGGCTACAAAATTAAATTCTATTTATAAAAAAAAATACCAATTCCCTTGTTACTATTTATCTTGTAGTTTCTATTTATTTTTATTATATTTAACTTAAATTATATCAGTATAGTTCTCACTCACACTTTACTTTGGATTAGTTATTTTTTAAAATTATAAAATAAAAACTTAAATATTACGTATCTTTTGTATATTTGGAATTTAATATTTTTATTTTTATTTTAAAAAATTTAGTCCCTCTACTTTTAAAATTTAATAATTTAGGTTAATTTATTAACACCATTAAAATTCTTCTATTAAATTTGCTAGTGTGATATTTTGAAATAAAAAAATATTAACTTGGTATATGCAATAAAAAATGAAATTATAATGATCCTAAATTTAACAGAGCTGAGCTAATAATTCTTAAAAATTCACATCAGTAATAAGAGTGAGTAAAATTCGATTTAATTTTTTTTTAAAAATCATTTTTTTTAATTTTGAGTTAATCAAATTGAGTTATTCATTTTTTTGAATAAACATGAATAAGTAATTCAATTTTTTGAGTTCGAGTAGAGTTGAATTTTACAACTCGAATAACTCAAATAATAAACTTATGTAAACACACCTTGGGTTTCTGATAGCTTCGAAAATGTACAAATTGTCCTCTCTCAAAAAAAATTACAAAAATAGGAAATTATCTTCGCAAATTCAAAATAAATATAGAATATTTTTTCCCAAAATTTTATAAATATGTTAAAAAATAAATAAATTACTAAAAATATTTAAAAATATAAAATTGTTAAATTATAATTTTTTAAAATCTCAAATATGATAAATTAAGGAATTAAACAAATAAATTATCAAATCAGATTTATCATCACTTATTTTGTTTTAAAAGAACTTTTAGATATACGTGGTATTTTAGATTCTTTAGCTTAGAATTTAATCATATCGTCAATAAGGTTTATGGTCAGTTTAATTTTTTTTATTTAACTCGAACAAATTTATTCGTCTCAAATCTCATTTCAATGGACTCGATTTAAAAAAATATCAAATCGAGTTAAGATTATAAAATAAGATTCGTCAAGTCAATTAACTCAATTATCATTATTTAGATTTATAATTAATCAATTAATTATTATTATTTAGATGATAAAATAAAATTTTTCAAGTTGACTAACTCGATTATATTATATTTATTTATAGTTAATTAATTATAATTGTTTAGAAGGCTTTAATGAAAAAGAATTTGATTAAAATATAAAAGCAAATACATGGGGAAGGGAAAATAAAAAAAATATTATAATCAAATTTAATATACATAATTGAATTAAAATTAAATTTAAATTAAGTTTAAAAAATTTAAAACATGTATAAAAATATAACAATTTTTCACTTATAACAACAACATTCATAGTTATAAGTACATTATTAAATTAGTTCTCTATAGCAATATATAGTCTAAAATTTTAAGTAAAATTATAGCTATTTCATATAAGCAAGCCTGCTAATTATAATTTACTAAATAAAAATGATCCTAATTAAAGTATTATTTTAATAAAATATTTAAATTTTACATAAAAAAAGTCTATTGATTATATTTTATTAAATGAAAATAATCGTCCATGAGAAGAATGAAATGTATTAACTCAATAATTTATGAAGTTCTCTAATTAAATATTTTATTATGAATCTGGAACATCATAACTTATAAATTGATTGCTTGAACTTAATAATTCACGATAAATTAATTAATTTTATTTGATAACTCAAAATGATTAATTTAACTTGTTAGATTTATAAATTTTATAATTAATCATGTGAAAAATGTAAAATAAAATATACATAAAAGCAATTCACTTTATAATTCACGCACCTATTATACATCTTTTAATTTTGTTGATTTGATTTTCATTGTCTTTTTTTTTAATCATAATTTTTGATTTTTTGATTTGATGGCAATTCACTATATAAATTCTATGGTAAGCTGACAACGATCATTTCTCTATAAATAATAGGTAAAATCTAGACAAACAAATTAAACTGCTATAAAAAGAATTGACTGTCTAATTACACCAATCAAATTTTACATATCATATTAAATTTCACACTTAAAATCATGTATAATTTTAAAATTTATCCTGTAAAACTGTTCCCAGTACTTTAGCAAGAAAACCCTAATTGAAAGCCCATAATCCATCGGCCACTCAATCAGATTACTGCAATAGCCCATTTAAAAAGTTGATACCATATCTGAAGTCTAGGGTTCCTGCTCTATAAAACCCCATCAATTGAAAGCCAACGCCGCTCTGCTTTCCTAAATTGTTCTTCTTTCTGCGTATTGGGTGTTCCTTTCTCTGTAGAATTCCTTTGCTTTTTTATATTTTTCTCTGTAGAATTCCTTTGCTTTTTTATATTTTCCTAGGAAACCTCTGTTCGGTTAAAAAGTGTGAGGAGGCAGTACACGAGATCTGTCTGTTCATAACGAAGAACGTTGAGGTATATCAAAATCAATGGCCGAGATATCGTTTCAGTCGTCATTTTTTCTCCGTTGACGGTCTGATTGTTGCTCGTCCACACTTCCTTTTTTAAGTTTTAATCCCTTTTTTGGGTTTTTCTTCAAATTTTGTTTCTGAATCTGTTGAAAGTTATTTTATTAAAGAAAGTTAAACTATCCATGGTATGCTTCAAAAAGTACAGAAAAAGAACATACAGATATGATATATATCAAGTTGTTTCAAACCGGTTGGTTTTGCTATACTATCTCTTTGAAGATGAAACATCGAACCTCTCAATGAACCTTTGGTCGGACACTCTTGCTTTGGCACCGGCAAACCGCTGGTATTCATCAAAAATGGAAGAGAGATACCATCTCTGCATTTTTCTTAAGCATCCCACAAGACAACCGGTACGGTGCTGCATGGCATTATGTTGCTAAACAAATAAGTTGGTGTTGAAAACGTATGCAGAATATTGCAAAGTTGGAAATAATCTAAGGATTAAATTACCTTTCCTCGTTTGCAATGGATTAGTAGTGGGTGGTTATTTACATCTGTCATGGAAAAAGGCAAGGCCAAATATAAGCAGATGACACTTAAGGAAACCATTAAGATTGCAAATAACAGAGTATTATAATACCAAGAACTACGTTCAATGCTTCCTGGATTGTTTCCTCCGGAATGTTCACAAAGGGTTCCTGTCCGAAGTATTGACAATCAACTGCAAGATTTTTGCTTTAATCACAAATATTGCAGATGATGTTTTGGATATACCAACATCAAAGTAGGGACTGCATCGAATGGGTTGCTTGGAATTGAACCAATTGCCCTACTAGATCAAAGTAACCCTTTCCTAGGTTTAAGTTCATGAAGCAAGAGGCCAATATGAAACATTAAGTCAGAGATTGCATCAAATGGATTATACTAACCAATACAAAACAACCCTTTTCTTGAGGATTGCATCAGTTGATCGCACTAGCCAACGCAAAATAACTCTTTTTCGAGGCTTGGGGCGACCTTGACCTATCTAATATGGCAGTTCATGAAGCAAACGACCATATCAAAACAAATAGCAAGTGGTTTGCTTAATCATTGTGCATAATTGCAAATCAATTACAAAATGTATGCTACCAACAGCTTGAAAACAAGCAAATTGTCCGTAATCCTAGACAGCCAGACAGGGATGCCCAAAAGGGAATAAGTTTCCTGCCTTGCACGTAATAAGCTAATCCCCATCATCAAACCTCCAACAGAGCTAACCTTAAACTTTCAAGAAAAACACATCTCGAAAACCAACAGGTAGTAAAAAGGAGATCAACTGGAACTACAACAAATAGCTGATAAAGATGCAATTCAAATTGCAGCTTTTTCATTAATTTGGTTTTTCCGAAGGGTTATATAAGTTTATATATTACAGGAAAACAAAAGAAAAGCACCCCCTATATCAGAAACAATGAAGGACTGCATGCTTGGTCACAGTTCAGGGATCACAAATTCTGTGCATATCAATGGAATTGGTAATTTAAGATATAACTTGTAATCAATAGTTCGATGAAAGAATCTAGACGAGAAAACAAAAAAGGTACCATACCTTGGATCCTTCGATATTAAATTGGAAAAGCCGGATTCCATTAGCCTTCAAAAACTGATTATTGGTCTCTGGATAAGGCTCGGGGCACAGATATCTACCAAAAAAAAAAGGCAAAATAAAATCAAGGAAATTTTAGGTTTGGTGTAAATCTGGAAGACAGGAGTGAAGATTTATATGAAACTCACATAATTGAGCCGAGCCCAAGAGATCTAAGGAAGCTAAAATTGGCGGAATCAGGGAAACCGGACCTGAAAACTCCATTATCGACCATGGCGAAATTCAAAGGGGGCACGAATAGCTCCTCCCCGTCGGTGGCGCTATTGCCTCCTACATCCGGCGGTGGCGGGGCGCAAATGTATTCCTCAAATGCACAGACTTTCATGTCTTTTTCGCGCCAAAAATGTTTGAATGGCGGAAGACGAAACAAAAAAGCGAAAAGTTGGCGAGGGATGTTTAGGGGAGAGAAGAAAGGGAATTGCTTATCCAAAAAGGAGAAGAGGAATTTATACACAGAATCTGCCCAGGATCTTACCTTACTGTTCATGAAATTCTTTTAGTGGACAATTTGATTTGATTCAGTTAAAACAACAAATATTCAGCATTTTGTTTTTCTAAACTATCAAACCAGAATTAAATCAAATACAGAAATTAGTTGTTGAATCCGATTTGAAATTAACATTTTCAGAACAACTCGTTTCGTTGGGGTTCTTTTAATTACATGACAGCTTGTACTGCGACGCCAATCAATTTTATTGAAAAAAACATATATAACATTTTTTTTTTATAATTGGAGGAGGAAAATGGAGTTGTTTGAGATCAAATCCAAACTATCATGCTTACAACATAATATTTTTGTTATTGGATCAAGAGGTTGTTGGCATATAACAATTATTTATTAGGTATACCATTTGATCAACTTCCTTAAATATCATAAAAGTACTACGAAGGTTCTTTTATTAGAACTTGATTTTTATTAAAAAAATATGTAAATTAGTTTCTATACGTTAGATTGGAAAGTAAATAATTATGTTGCTAAAAATTTTATCATTTTTTACTGTTAAAAACTGATCATTGTATATAAACGTGAAGTACACGTGGCACGCCACAGTTCAATTATTCTATCAATCATATTAGTTTTTTAATAGTAGAAATGTATGATTTTTTTTAAACGATCAATTTGCTTTTTGATCTAATATACATGGACTAATTTGTCTATTTTTTTAGTAGAGGATGCAAAATGCAATCTAACTGTAACCAGGGGCGAATATAGGGGGGCCGGCAAGGGCCTTGGCCCCCCTAAAATGGGAAATTTTCCATTTCAGCCCTTTAAAATTTTAAAAATTTTAAATTAGTAAAGGTAAAGTTACACTTTAACCCCCTAAAAATGATAATTTTTTTTAATCCTTTAAAAATTATAAAGATATAAAGAATTTAATTTCAGCCTCCTAAAATTTTTTCCTGGCTTCGCCCCTGACTGTAACACCCTCACTCGTCTCCGTTACCAGATTAGGATTACAGGACGCTACAGCACATGAGATAATAGAATCATGCTATATCAATCCAAATTTATCTAAACGATTTTAATCATCAATCATATAATACAAAAAAAATGTCATTTATACAATATTTGGGTTAAATCGAGTTTACGAAAACTCTAAAACAATTCAGAATAAAACAGAGACTAATTTGAAATGTTTTAGCAAAGTGTGGCAAAATGCAAAACATGGGTCACACGCCCATGTGACCAAGATGAGGTCATGTGGAGCTGAACCACACAATCGTGTACAAAAGTTGATGCCATGTAATACAGGGTCATACGATTGTTTCGCCAGGCCGTATAACTAACAATGACGGTATCAAATAACCTGTACTTAATTCATTCAGAGCACACGATCGTGCCACATGCCCATATAAGGATAATTTTTTCCGTTAAAACATGTTCAAGAATATGCCAAGAAGAGACTAACAACTTGTCTCAATACAAATGTGAGAGCACCTAAACTTGTCCGTTAAAACGAAATATCGAATATCCATATAGAACAAATCAAATGACAATAGAATTATATGCAGTAATCATATTTTGTCCGAAACAAATCCAAATCAAGTTCAGATTGAATTTAAATTTCATTTATACGCATGTATATTTTAATATTATGTTTATATGTGTCAATAATTTCTTAACTTAATAGTAAGAATATTTATATTATGACAGGAGAATTTAAGTATAATTTCTAGTAATCTAACATTTACTCCAATTATTAAAAGAAAATATTATTTTTATGTACTTTAATATTTATGATTTATAAATACAATAAAAAATAAAAAGGTAGATAATTTTTCATCATCATTTTCATGGTGCAAATCTCGTTTGTGAGTTGAAGCGAAAGAATTCATCACAAGAAGCGAAAGAATTCATCACAAGTTCGATTTTAAAAAAGTAGGCCTGAGCCCAACCAAACTTAGCTCGCCAAAATGATTTTGTTTCAATGTTTTAAAATAATAAAATAATTTATTTGAATTTAATTATAATATATAATATTAATATAAACTTATTTTCTATATATCTTTTAATTGTTGAATAGTAAATCGGATTGATTCATGAACAATTCTACCCATCACTCACTTTAACCCATCAAGCATTGAACTCATCGACACTCAAACCCCTCACTCCACACCCCAAAGAAGTTCAATTATCACACTTCAATCTCCTCATTTTCTTGTTACCAAAATCAAAGACTGCAAGCCAACAAATTTTTTTCTATAGTCTTTATAACTTTTTTAATAAATTTTTATTTATAAACTTCTATTAATTTTAATAATTTTTGTATTTTTAATAATTTTATCTAAATTATTTGAATTTTTGTAATTAAAAAAAAATTAAGACTTTATACTATTTTAAATAATTTATGCTATTCTTGGAACTCTAACTATTCCTGAATAGGTGAACACCCTATCAATAGATCATAACTTGGGGTTAAAAATTAGATGTATTACATAGTTTTGAAAATATACATAGAATTATATGTTATTTATCTATATAAATTCATAATCTCAATCCATTTTTATTTTGGACGGAACAAATCTACTAATTTTTTAATTCTAAATAGTAAAGAGTGATCTTGATTAAGAAATAGATTCTAAAAGTTAATCATAAGTTAAAATAAAAAAAATTGGTATATTGAACAATTACAATAATCGGGTTCATTGATATTCCTGAACTTATATAAGGCAATGATTAAAGCTCTTATCAAAAACTCGTTTGACATCAGTACAAACAATGTAATTTTAACCCCACCTCAAATATTGTATAAAAAAATTGTACTTTATTCAACCTGCAAATTAGTTCCAATACTTTAGTTTTAGTATTTTTTTATTTTTCAAGTATCTATCAGAGTGAGCATAGTAATTAATTCTATGCATTTTGTAAGCCCATTAAAGGGATAAATGCTGACTATGAATTTTAAAGCTGCTCATAATCAGGACGAGAATCGAAACCTCTATCACTGGTTAAGATAAAAAAACCTCTTGCTATCTTATGTAACTCTCGTTTTAGTGAATTTAATTTTTATATTTTTTTTGAGCTTTTAAATCTCAATTCAATTATTAACCCGTCAACTTTTGTTGTTGAAATTAAAGACATAACAAATAAATAGTTAACAAAAGCGACTCAAGAACAAAACAGCACATTAAAATCACATAATTAACAATAACTTATAATAAATGTAAAAGCTGTAGTATATTTAAAAAAAATTTAAATAAAAATTCAGTTTTTCTACGAAATTATTAAGATTTTCTGAAATTACAATAATTAAAAATCATAAAATTATAAAAAAATTCCAAAAAAAATCTAAAATTTCATGAAGCTATATTTTTAAAATAAATTAAATAATACTTATAGTTTTAAATTAAACTATTTTAAATTTTTTGAATCCATATAAAATATTTTTATAATTTTAAAAAATAATGTTTCTGCTTTTTTTGAAAAAATCATGAAATAAATCTAAAAATTTTAGAAAACTACTAAAATTCTAATAATATCTTATTTTTAAAAAAAATAAAAATATTAGAAATAAAATAAAATAAATTAAAATTATGAAAAACTGATATTACAAAAGATAGTATTTTATATAAGTTCAAAAATTTAAAAGAAAAATCATTATTGGATGTAACTTTACATATTTATAAACTTAAAATTTTTTAAAATATTAATTTTGAATTAACTTAATATTTTTTTTTCAAAACTTTTAATTTCTCAGAGAAATGACCACCAGTTTTATTTCTTTTAGAAAATTAGGAATATCTTTTCCAAAACTCAAGAGGACTAGATGGAAAAAATGACAAAATTTTGAAAATTTTTAATTTAACTTTCTTTTATTATGATTTGACATTATATTGGCTTTGATGTCGCATATATAGCTGGTTATCAATTTTATAAATAAAAATAAAAAATTTGCAATATATGCACTATTATTATATATTCTTATCATTTGAATCATTGTTGTTATATAATTTTATCATTTTAGTCATTCACGGTTAATTTATCATTACATATACTCATTATAGAAATCTAATTTTCATAACTTTTCATTTTAACTATTAATTTTATCTTTTTAATTTTTTGTTGTTTTAAAGAATTAGATTTAGCTTCTTCTTTTTCAGTGAGAAAATATGAATTTTTATTGGGAAAATCTGAGTTAGAGAAATCATTTTATCTTTTTAATTTTTTATTTTCTTTCCCTTTTAGAATCAATTTTATTTTTTTCTTAAAAAAACTTGAGGTTTTATAAAGAATTGCTTGGGATTTTACAAAAATTACTTGAGTTTTTATGAGAAAAACTTGAATTTTTACGGAAAAACTCATTTTATTTTTTTAATTTTCTTTATTTTTTAAAAAAATTTAATTTAATTTTTCAGTAAAAGGGAAAAATTTGTGTTTTTACGTGGAATTGAATTATAGTTAAAAAATATGGGTTTCATCTCAACAGTTGAATAATTCAATTCCCCCAAAAAAAATTATTATTATTTTAAATAATCATGTGACTAAAAGTATGTAATGATAGTGCCGAAATTGCAAACTTTTTTATTTTCAATACATATAACTAACAGTTTAGTTTACTATATTTTAATAAAAAAAAGCATGATTGTAAAATCTACGCTCAATGTTTTGAGGTTTTTTCAGTTCAGCCCTTAATGTTCTTTTTAATTTCAATCGCACTAACATTATTGTGTTTTGTTTCAAATAACCCTAAATTTTACAGATTCCGTCAGTCAACTAAAGTTCAATTTGTGGCAGACCACCTAAAATCGCCACTTCATTATTTTATCCAATGTGGCATTCCAACAAAGCAAACCACATAGAATGATGAGGTGGAAAATGTATATTTAAAAAATGGTGGATAAAAATAAAATTAAAAAAAAAACTTAAACAGGATATGAAAATTAAGACCCAAAGCCTTAAATTGATCGAAAATACTATTCAGAGAGAAACCCCAAATCTTCCGATACAAAATCTGAAACGAAACTCAAGCACGAGATTGGGAAATCAGTTATTGAAGCATAGACAGAAGAGGAGAAGCTATCGAAGGTTAGTAGTTTTTAATCGGTCTCTCTCTCTCTCGCTCTCATTTTGTATTTTTACTTTTTCTCCCTCTGTTCCCTTCAATTTCATTTTTCTTGAGGCTTTCTTCCGTTTGTAGAGAAAGAATAAGTCTCAATTAAGTAGCCGGTAAGATGCTTAACCCTACTGATTAAACAATGATAACAAGTTACTGATCTTGGAATAAACTATAACACTGTGTTTGGTTTGATGTAATAGCTATGCTATTACGGGACGGTTCAATATTAAACAGTAAATCTTTTGTTTGGTTGAATGGAATACTCATTACGGGTGTATTCCATTACAACTTTATGCAGAAAAAACCTCCGTTTTTATTCCTTCCCTCCCCATCGAATCCCCATTCCTTGTTTAGACCTTCCAATTTTACCCTCACTCATCTCTTTCAGACTTCTCTCTTTTGTTTCTTTCATCTTCATCGACAGTAGCTGCATAACTCAGACCAAAATTTCTTTTATCTCTTTCAGACTTGCTTTCCTCCTAATTTATTTCTATTCTTGGTTGCCTTGCCTGCGCCTAGTTATCGCCATTTCTGCTTCTTTCCAGGCTCCACTGAAGGCTTCAATTTATTTGAAAGGAAATCCAAATCCATTCCAAGTCAGCTAAACATTCAATTTCTTCTATGTTTCTTGGTTTTCGATTCTAATGATTTGGGATTCATTTATATGTAATTATGTTTCCATTTTTTTTTTGTGTTTTTAATTCTGAGTCTCTGCAAGATTTGTACTTTTTGGGGTTTTGAATTCTTTTTATTGTTATGTTTAGTTAATCCTTGAATTTATGTTGTTTAAAGATGGTGAAGGCTCCAATGTATCTTTTTGTTGTTTACGTCATTAAATGGTAGCAGCTGTTGATGTTTACATCTGGGGTGAATTCTGAAATATGAGTTTGTCAGCATGGGCTAACTATGTGCCGAAAAAAAAAAAATACAAGGATTATCCCCACCCCTGGCAATACTTTGATGGCTGATGTTATATTGTGAATTATGTTGTTTTTATCAGGTTTAATATTGCCAAGGATAGTCTTTTCTTACTCGAAAGTTAGCGATTTGTATGATGTTTCCATGCTTGAGACTGCATGCCGGAAATGACTTTAATGCTTTTAGAGATGAATCTTAACATTTTTTTAATTATATTTGTACCCATAGTTGTTATCATGTTAATTTACGTATGAGGCTTGCCCTTTGGGAGGTTTTAATTTCTTTGAATCATGAGATATATCTGATAGCAGTTAAAGATTCAATTATTATTAGCATGAAATGTCTTCCTAAACTAAACATTTGATTCAACGTATAACTTGAGGAGCCTAAAACTGAAAAAATATTGCATTGATTCAGTTGGCGCTTTGAAACCGGAAGATGTTATGTTCATTTGTTGAAATACCTTTTTAGCTTAAATAGAACAATGCCATTGGACAAGTGTTCTGTACGCGTTCTGTACCTTGTGATTTCCTTTTCTTGATCCTCCACTCTTACACCTATTTTCTCTCCATCTCCTACTCTTCCTAGATTTCCTGATCATGTTCGTGCTTTTCATTTATACTTTTGCTTGTTAGTTACTATTATTAGAAAGGGACAATGCCAAAAAAAAGGAGCAATTGTATAAAACAAAAACATTATTTACAAGTTTGAATACTTAAATCTTAACGTGTAAATGATTCAACCTTTTTGAGTTAACAAACCCAAGTCTGTAGATTCCAACTATGATGGATTAGCAGGCATGCAGAACACCCAGAAAGAAGCCTAAATCTTGTCTTGAAGAGACCTAAATGTAAATGTTATATTGCATAGCCTGGTTATTGTGTGTACCTCAAAGTAAAACGCAACTGAATTGTTTCTTATGTAATTTCTTCTTACTTGTTTTAATCAGTTGCAGTTGGTAGTTCCAGTCTGTTATCTTTGCTCTATTAACCTGTTTTTACATCATAGTTTATATATACACACATACTAGATTCTATCCAGAATCCTCATAGTGCACTTCCATGTAATTGCTGTCATGAATACGTTGGCTTTGTTTATTGTTGAATCATTGTCTACTTGTTGTTTCCAAATGCACTATTTCATTGTTGCATATATCTTTTGATTATGAAGGTCTCACTCATGCTCTCATTAGGTAGCTGGACCGTTCTTTATTCTGTCGCCTATCTTGTCATGTTAGGCAAACCTTTCTTTGATTTAAATGCAACAACATAAGTGGCAATCCGTAGTTCTTATTTCCATTCAAAACACAATCTCCTTCTTTTACATATTTTTTTGCATTATAATTATTTTTTTGTTATTTGTGTACCATGGAAGTAAGGCTGCATGGCCTTTAAGTGATAACCATACTAACTGTTTTGAAAAGATATAATATGATTTTGATAAATCAAGATTCAACCATTGTGGGTTTTTAATTATGTGCAATCTTGTTATTTTATTGCAATTTTATAGGAAATCGCAGGGACCAGAAAACTGTAGAAAGACTTTGAGCTGAAAGGCAAGCAAAAATTGATGAACTTAAGGAGAAGACAAATTATTACACTACACAACAACTTATTCAGGTAATACGGAAAACCAACATTTGGTTTCATCTATTTTCCTTCAGTCCTTTGCTTGAATTCTGCTTGAACTGTCTTCTGTTTTTTATGCTATGAAAGGGAAATATGATATATGAACCTGCCTGATACATATTGTTGCAACAAGTACTTATTCTCTTTTAATGTTTTCCCAGTGGTGTATGCCACCATCTCAATAGTTAGAAGATGAGTTATTTAATTACAAAAAAGGTATCAGTTAGAGCCTTATTTTATTTTGAACGATTAGGAAAGGAAACCATTGATAAAATTACCTGCAGAAGCAATTTGGGATAATTTATTGCACAAATGCGATGCACAGAACATTGCAAAAGTTATAAATGCTTTGACAAAACATCTTTAAAAAGTTGGCACTTGGAAAAGCCTGTTATAAAGTATATTATTTCATTGAATTGGATGTAAGGCAATAAATTAACATTTCTGGTTTTCTTGTTTTTGAAAATTGAATCAAGACAGAGAGCTTTTAGGTTTTGTTTATTTATGTGTATAAGCTAGATCATGGAGTGTTTCTTTTTTAATGAATGAACTGATATGAAAATCAAACTTATTTAAAGCACTTTGATGTAGAGATATGATCCTGATCCAGCAGCAAAGGCTGCTGCTGCGACTGTCCTGGCATCTAAGAAAATGAATATATTAGTAGTTGTGGTTTATTACCTGATCTTCGCCACAGGTTGATATCTTAGGCATAATCATTAGTCCTTTCAATTATTAACAATTAAGATTTGATGTACATGAAATTTCAACAGTTGGAAAATGCATTTTCAGGAAGTCTGTCAGGTCCTTCATCCAAGGGTTTCTCCTTGGGATTGTACTAAAGATATTCTTTCTCTTAGTAATCAATTTCCAACGTGGCTAGGAAATTCATGCCTGAATTCCTTTCTCACTGATTTTTTTTTGGTATGGATTTTCTTCTTTATTATTTCACTACTGAAATTCTATGGGTAATTAGTGAGCATTTGGAACAGTTTTGTCATTGCTATATGCATATTTGTTTTCTTCTTCACGAAGATCGTAGCTTATATAAGAACCTTTTGCAACAATTAACTCAATAAACTACTCTGTTAAATGGTTGCATGTGTTTATAAACTCTTTATCTATTAATGAATGATTTTTTCTTTCATTTCTTTCTACGCATCACATTCTGTTTTGAAATTAATTTATAATGTGGTTTGAAGATATCTAACATTATAATATCTTGCAGTAATGGCTCGTTTGCATTTAATAGTACAAAGTGAGAGGCGGAAAAGAATTGGTCTTGTATTGACAGTATGGTTGCAAATGTGTACAGTTGCGAGTTGGTTCTTAGTTACATTGGGTGTTGTCTCTAACATACATGCTTATAGACCAAGAATTAAATCATATATTTTAGATTTTTATTCATAACGAGATTATGTGAAAAGACTTGTATATGCTAGTGACGAGACTTGTAATGAACAAGTTAGGATGAATAGAATTACTTTTTTTAAACTATGTGAGATGTTACAAACTTTAGGAGGATTGAAGTCGTCAAGGAACATGCTTGTTGATGAGCAAGTGGCAATGTTTTTACATATCATTTCTCATCACCTTAAAAATCGAGTTATCAAGCATCACTTTAATAGGTTTGGGGAAATCGTTAGTATATCATTTCACAATGTTTTAAATGCTGTCATACGTTTACAAGATGTGTTATTTAAAAAGACAAACTCAATTATAGCTAATTTTATAGACCCAAGATGGAAATAGTTCAAGGTATTGAAGTGAGTTTCATTTATAGTTCATACATAATTCAGTTGATTTAGATTTAAATATAGTATCCTAATAAAATATTTTATACATGTGATGCAGAATTGCTTAGGTGATTTAGATGGAACCCACATCAAGATTAGGGTTCCAAAAGTTGATAAACCTAGATATCGAACGCGAAAAGGTGACATATCAACAAATATAAAAATTCCTCATGGTAAAGTGCAGAATTGAAAGAATTTGAATTAATTTTTGCAATTAAACTTTTTTGAGAAAGTTAATCATGATAAATAATTTTTTTATAGGTTATTATTTAGTTGATGCTGGTTACTCAAACTGTGATGGATTTCTTGCACTTTTTAGAGGACAAAAATATCACAAAAATATCATTTGAATGAATGGCGTCAAGGTTACCAGCCAAATACTCCAGAAGAATTTTTCAATATGAAACATGCTTCAGCACGCAATGTTATTGAAAGATGTTTTGGGTTATTAAAACTTAGATGAGGAATACTTAGGAGTCTATCATTCTATCCAATGAGGGTGCACAATAGAATTATTATTGCATGTTGTTTGCTCCATAATTTTATTCGAACCTATATGAGTCTTGATCCTATTGAAGTGGAATTGGGAGAAGGGTTACCTAATAATGTGATAGATGATGATGAACTGAATATCGTAAATATTCATCCATCAGATACATGGACTACTTGGAGGACGGAGCTAGCAAATCAAATGTTTTATGAATGGAAAGCATCTAGAAATTAGTTAGGTTTATTAAAACATGGTAGAAGGTTAATTTTTTTTATGTTATTTCATTTATCTAGTTTATGAAATTTTGGAGTTGTTTGAATTGTTTTTATGTATTGCATTGACTTGTTGAATTACAACTTTAATTTATTTTCTTTTAATTCGTTGTTATAATTTTACAAAATGTCAATTTTCTGATTCATAATATCAAACTTAATTTTAATTTTCGTTTTTTTAAAGACAGTTATGTTAGGGTTTTTACAATCAAGTGCTTCTTCTCAAAATTTTCGAGGAGCCAAAAGGAAACGAGTTCTATAAGAAGATGTTGTGTTGGTTGCTTGTATGGTCTACTTGCACAATTTTGGAACTTTTTTTATGTTATAAAATTTAACATATAAATTATGACATATAAGTTAATGGCATCATATAACTTTTTGTTAATGTATAAACATTATGTTTGAATGTAAAATATAATTCTCAAGTTATTTATTACTTTTAATCCTTTACTTTTTAGTTTAGAAGATAATTAAATTATTTGTTTCGCTAATGATATTTAAACACATTATATATGCATTGTAGTTTAAAATTAATAAAGTAAGTTATATATTATTTTTTTAATATTATATATTATGATTTTTATTAATTCATATTTTAATAATAATTATATTAAAAATGTTATTAAATTATATTTAATAATAATTATGCAAAAATATAATTAAAATATTTATTATTTTTATTAAATTATATTTAATAATAATCTTATTAAAATTTAATAACAATAATCATCTATCTAAAAAAATTTTGTTAAGGGTATTTTAGTTATTTAAGTTTTTTTTTCATGCTATTACAGTATCATTCCATTCAACCAAACACAAGTATACTATTACAGTTCTATTGTATTCAATCAAATAATTGAATTATTGATTACAGCTAACCAAACGTGATATAAGTCTTAGTGGTAATTTTGATACTGATGGCTGGAATGTAAGATTTTATTTCTGTTTTTGGTTTGCCTATCACTACTAATGTTTTATCAAAGCCAAGTAGCCTATTTAAATTTTACTTAAATAGCAGCATACGAAATCCCATGAACACCAAATGACTAAAATAGTGGCAACCATGAACACCGTTTTCTTAAATTAAAAAACATAGTGGCTACTGAAATGGCAGAATTGCTTGTGCCTTCTCTTTCTCAATCAATGATATCTGCTCCTTTCCTGAATCCACCTCAATTGAGCCTACAACTCCCACCCCTGTTTCTGGTTTCTGAATCAAAACAAAATTCCACCAGTTCGTAATTGAAAACGATACATGTAAGTTGGATTCTCTTTCACAAAACCAGTTGTCCACTCTAAACCTCAATTTGTTGAAAATATAAGGTGATGTATGATGGACAAAATTTCATTTTGGGTTTGCGATTGAAGATGTCAAATTCGGGGTTTGTTTTCTATCGGGGGTTCTTAACTTTTAGAGGTTTTATTTGCTATTTTTTAATTCCTTTAAAAAAAAATTCCCAAGTCATCTGCTTGTTTGGCACTGCGTCAGTTGATTGACGGAATCTGTGAAGTTTGGGGTTTTTTAGAACAAAATGAAACCATGTGAGTGAGATTGAAATAAAAAAACTTTAAGGGTTGAAGTGAAAAAATCCCAAAATATTGAGATTGAATTGTAGAATTATGTCTAAAAAAAAATGGGATAAAACAAAAGAGTGTTCAAAGATGGAACCGAGTAAGCCTTGTTAACAAAATATCCTTTTTCTTACACAATCCAAAACTTAGAGATTGAGATTTGTTTATAATTTTTTAAAAAAAGAATATTTGATTATTTGGCTGAACTACGTTGATACTATCGAATGATTGTCTGAATCAGGCAAGTCTTTTACTCCTCGGATTTTCCGGAGGTCAAAACTCACAAACTTTCCGTTAAAACGTCAATTTTTTTTTTTGTTTTTATACTCGACTCCTTCATTGGTTTTCTCTCAATAATCTGAAACAACAATCTTCTATATTACTCTTGTATCATCATCAATGGCTGTAAGCTTTTGTTTTTCCCTCTATTTACTTAAAATCTTTGATATTGGGAACCTGTCTCTAATTAATGCAGTTTAGTTGTGTATGATTTGATCTTGTTGTTTAAAAAAACCAACCAACTCATTCAACATCCATTAAAGCAGTGGCTCTTGTAGGTGGGGTTACATTATAAATGAAACTTTCAAAACATTTTATTGAATTCATGTTCTTCTCATCTCTGTCTAAAAGTTGTAAAGTTACTATCTTTCAGAATATACAGTTGAGTTTGTTTATTTTAATTTATTGGGATTGTTTTTATATGATCATTTGAGATCATATTTATCCCATCTTCCCCCTCTAAAGCAACAATAAGATATGTCTGAAGCAAAGCTGGTAAGTTCATATCAACATCATCTCAATTGTCATTTTGATGCTGTAGTAATGGGTGACTTGTATGGTTTGTTACAGCGTTCTCATGTTCCAAAGTTTGGTGACTGGGACAATGGTGATCTACCATATACAACCTACTTTGAAAATGCTCGCAAAGAGAAAGCTGGCATAAGGATGAACCCTAATGACCCTGAGGAGAATCCTGAGGCCTTCATGTATATGAGGGGAGGCCCAGAAAGCAACTATGATGGCCGGTCCGTGCCAGTCACGTCCGATAAACACCATCGGAATGCTGCTAATAAAGATGGTTCTTCTTATGATCATCAAAAGAGCGCAAGAAGGCAACGGAACACCGCACCGGAATCCGAAAACAACACCGGATCGGACCGTTCGATTCTGCATTCGAATCATCGACATGGAAACTCGGGTCAAAAGAATGGTCGGCCTGGGGGAAGTGGCTTCTCTGCATCTGTCTCAGGACAATCACAAAGAAATGGGAACCATCAATCTGATGGTAATAAAGTAAGTATGCCTGACACATAAGTACCATGTTATTGGCCGAGTAAAAACAGATCAATAGCATAAGTAGTAAATTCTGAAGATTAATGTGACTTATGTAATGGCTTTTTTGGATTGGATGAGAGCAGCATCAAAGAACAGCATCAGTACCAAAATTTGGGGAATGGGATGAAACAGATCCCACATCGGGAGAAGGGTTTACAGTAATATTTAACCAATTGAAAGAGGAGAAGCAAGCACCCCCATCCTCCAATTTTCAAACCGTGGCTCCGGAAGTTAAAACCATGAATTACTCTAAGCCAAAGGTACTATCACTTCTATGCTTTATTACTCGAGAAATGATAAATCAATCTTTATACGTTAGATCAAAGAGTAAATTGATCATTTTTATTAAAAATTTCTTCTATTTTTACCCTTAAAAACTGGCATAACTGACAGAATAACCGTACAGTTACACATGGAGTGCTACACATTCTCATATTGACATACAAGAACCAATTTTTAATAGTAGAAATGAATGCAATTTTTAACAGAATAACTAATTTGTTCTTTGATCTAACGTACAATAATTATTTTGCCATTTTTTTATTAATGGGACAAAATGCAATCCAACTACTAGTATGAAGGCCTCTGTGGTACCTTTACTAATATTTGAAGGATTGAGTGCAATTTATTTTTGTTTTTTTAAATAATTATAATAATTATTTTTTATTTAAATCCCAATAATTATATTAAAACAAACACAACATTTCAAGAAAGATTCGTATACGGAGAAAGTAATTTTTCTAATAGGATTGTTATGAAGCTTTAAAAAAGTATTTGCTAAAATGACATATGAATATCAAATTTTGTTCAAATTTTATTTAAGTTTGAGCTTAATTCATATTTTGAAGTATACTTGTGGAAGTTTATTTTTGAGGTTTAATGTTAATATGTTTTTGGGATAATTGCAGATATGTTGCTGTTTATTTTCACGTGGAAGTGAGTAAGATAGGCATGGAATGGAATTGCCTTGATTTTTCAGTGGATTTTTATGTGAATGTGAATCTTTAATTTTTATGATTTTCCCTTTATAATTTCTTTTTCTTTTTTATATAAAAACTCATCATGATCAAGTTATAGAGATAGAATTATTTTGTTGTTTGCAAAAGTGTTCATAAATCGAGTTGGTTTCATTTGAGATTGAGCCTATATAATATTAATAAATTTTATATTTGCTTAAATTCGACTTGAAATATGAGTAACAAATTTTGTTCAAATCTGTTCACATTTACGGAAGTTAACTCAAATTTATTTTATGCCCTACCCATATTTTTTAAAAAATATTTTCTATTTTCATTTTTAAAAATTTAATAAATACATTTGGTAAATAAAAATAATTTTTTTCAATAATGGAAATATGAAAACATGTTTGATACACTATTTATTTATAATAGAAACGCAAGAAATAAATTAAAAATTATTGTATTTATCTAGATTCGAACATGGATAAAAAAAATTGATATTTAAGAATCGCTCAAAAAATATTTTTTGTGTTTAAATAGATTTGAGCCAAAATCAATTCATTAATTAAATTTAAAACTAAAAGCTGTTGCTTTCAATTTTTTCAGTTTTTCATTTTTATTTTTCAAGAATAATTTTCAAAATTTTAAACTAAACACGTTTTTCTTAGTTTTCTTCCCTGAAACCAAACAAGCCTTAGCTGCTACCATTTCTTAACTTTTAATTTCTGTATTTTTTTCTTTATTTTCTGTTATTTTTTTTCCCGTTCACTAATCGAAATAGTGATTTATTAGTGTTGCTCAATTCAATAATTCATTTTCAAAATCTGATATTAAATATATTCTGAGTAAAATTTTAGAATCAAACCAATGATTAGACCATAAACTCATACTGTTCAATTAAATGAATCATTAAAAATATAAAAAAATAATTAAAAAAAATCAATCAATACCAATTCACAATTAACAAATCAATAAATTTGATATCTCTCTACGAATCAATACTCGAGTTATTTCTCAATTCAACTAGTAGATCTGATTCGACTCGATCAATCATAACTCTAAATCTCTATACTTCATGCATTTCAAATTTAATCCTCCAACTTTTATTTTCAAAAACTTAATTTCTCTAATTTATGGATTTAAAAACCCACTTTCAATTTTATACAATCACATAATATTTTAATTAAAAAATTAATAATATTAATATTTGAACTAATTAATAAATTAAAAAATATATAGAGAGAGACATTAAATATAAGGAGGCCAAAATTGACAATTAACTATTTTATAATATAAAAAAAGCCATGTGTGCCACGTGTCTAAAAGACCTTCCTTTTATATAGACTAACTAACCTTTACAAAAATGAAAGGGAGAAGGAAGCAGTTTAAACAAGATTAGAAAATAAAGCGATACACAGCACAACTTTGGTATTTCTATCATAACATTTCACATTCGTAGCCATCTACTTTATTAGCCATAACATGAAACCAGCAAATGCATAAAAGCTCAGAAAACTTACCTTGTCTGACCAAACCAACCATTTTTGAACCCCTTACGGTTCCTCTTCAACTTATATACATTCACACATATACTCCTGCATCTTCACAAGACAACATATTCTATAGTTTCAACCACAACAAAAACTTTTTCCCCGTCAAGGCACGCTGATTCGAAGTAGATTATCCCCTGTTAGTATGCCATTCCAGACTTGCTCTTAAGTGTTATGTGTCTTGCATTCTACCCCAATGCATGCATGCATGGACTTGATTTGCAGGCAATGGGGCACTGTGATACTTTCACCCTTAACAGTATTTACTTACTGACATCCGGTTGCAAAACAGAAACTAAAATCAATTGCAGCGGTATCTACACAGGGACAACTTCAGCATTCTGATTCTCATCGCAGGTTAGAATAAGGCCTTCAACATATGTTGGGAGGAGGCATCGGGTCCATTGACAGCCTATTGAGATAGGTTCTGATGGTGGGGCAATCATGAGTAAGTTATCATGGCGTCGGACAACCCCCATCACACTTACAGTGCTCCCTTCTTTTATGTAACTGTCAGGAAAAAAAAAAAAAAAGGTCTCTTATCAGCACTGAACTAATTACACCCAAATGTTCTAAAAGGCATCAATAAATGAAATCATTAATTTCCAAATTATGTAAAGCTCAAGTTCATAAATCCCACATTTATACAGCTGTGGTGCACAAAATGAGACTTCAATTAGAGCAAGAAATGGCATACCCCTCCTTTAAGCGCATTATACGATCATCACTAGAGAGATTCCTCTCTGCTAACCAGCTTAAAAAGCTTGGAGATAAGTCCCTATTTTCTTTTGTTATATCAACTGCAGTCGCTGGTTTGACAAATGGGGCAACCTTAGCTCCATAGCCTGCTTTGACTAGTGCTCTTAATCCAGATTGGAAATCTGATATGTAAAAATCAGCAACATATTTCTGTTTATAACAAAAAGGTTGTCTAAGACTTTTGGCAAACATGATAGAGTCAGAAGTTATTTCTAAGCCAAAACATATACCTCAGAATGCCTACATCCCCAGGAGCAGTAACGATGCTTAGGATTTGCGGATTTCCCACCCCATCCTCTATACTCGTACAAATCTGTGGAAACATATACACATCTGGGCACCCTCTGGTAGGATGACTCCAACGGAATGCTGCCACAGGTGACAACCTACACCAAAAGTTGTGATTTTGTTAATAATATAGCATAATCAATGTATAATATGAATAAAAAACTTAAGCATCTACTGGTAAAATTATATGCCATCCACTTCACGTTCATCTTAAAATCAAATAAAAAGACCAGCATGTCTCCTCATGAGCGCATGGTCATGTGCACAAAGCGTAACTCCTAATTAAAGATCAAGAAAACCAAGACCATAGCTACCTTTTCTATCTTCAGCTGACTTAAACCACTCATAGCTTATATGTCGTATAAAATAAATGTCTCGGGATCGTAATTATCAATCTATGTTGCTCGGACTCCTTGTTTTTCTTGAAACGCCCAAGTCCAACACAAGGATGTACCCGTGTCAAGTACATACACATATCTGACACTCACACCCGGGTCCAAGCAACATCGTTACTAATGCTACATCAACTAGCTATACTTGGGTCAACATTAACTCTATTAAAATGGAGTAGTCTTATGCATATTCCTCAGATATCCTACAATCACGGATATAATAAAAACAACAGACACAACAATCATTTATCCTACAAAGATTCAAATTGTTTCCAGAGAAGAACATGTAATCAACACCTTCTAGAGATTCCTATCCAGTTATAGGAAGAAGAGCTTTCATTTGCAGAAGAATAAGACAGTGTTAAACACCCACATTTAGTATTCTAACCTAAAATCCCACCCTCATAAAAGATCCCTCAAAAGCAATCTATATTCACCAATTACAAGCAAAAATAACGCAAACAAATAGCCAGCTAAATCCAGACGTCAAACAGTTAATTCATATGGGACAATAATGACAAATAAAAGATACCATATTAGACATTTACAAAAATGGAAACTAATACAATAAAATCAACGCGCATCCATATTTCTAGAGGAGTCTCCGGTTTCAAAAAATAGACGTAGAAAAGTAAACTAAAATAAAAAATTGTGGGGAAAATTTTACCCCTGTAACTTTCACATATTGGCCATCAACAGCACCTCTAAGCTCAGCATCTGGGTACCTTCTCATGTACCCCAACAAGCCTTTTCTTCGCCATATACAATTCCAGAGTAATCCCAAACCCATGGGTACGACCACCGTACCCACCACCCCAAGAACCACCGCCTTTTTCACAGCCACCATCAGGAACGCCCCACCAACAACCCCATCGCCACAACTATCATCACCACCCAAACCACAGCCTTGGACACCCTAAAACCAAACCTCACCCCTTCCCCGAGACTCGTCACCGCCGACCCGTACCCCGCTTTCCCCGAAACAGCACTCATTTTCTCGACCTGGCCGAGCTGCCCCGACCTCCTGGGACCAGAGCTGAGGGGACCCGAAGTGATGAGCCCAGTAGGCTGAAGCGGCATGGACCCGGAGGATTTCCTAATCGGGCCTGAGTTAGACCCAGATCGCACGGATCCACTGTTGGGTTGAGAAGAAGAAGAAGCACGTGAAGGTTGCAGAACTTGTGAATGCTGCTTGGAGTTGGGGTTTGAGTTGGGATGTGAAAGAGGACCGCTGGACGAGGAACGATCAACCACTGGGATATCAAACATTTTACCAAGCTCGCCGGATTTCTTAATGTCACCGCCGGTGTACGGAACCGCTCGAGACGGCATTGTCGGTTGCCTTTCTTTTAGCTGCTCCGGCCTTCCCGACACCAACAGCCCATTGCTTAGCTTGTGAGACTGAACCCGAGAACCCATTTCACCTTTCCTTTTATCAAATTCTTATTTCAGCTACGAATTTCATTTGAAAGGGAAAATATGGAGAGGAGTGTGAAGTTTTCGGGTGAAAGACGCAGAGACAGCGAGTGGAGAGTGTGGACTGTGGAGAGAGTATGGAGAGGAGTGGAGTGGAATGGAATGACAGAAATGTGTTCGACAAAATGATGAAATGACAAATGTATCCTCTGTTGCCTTTATGATGGCGGTGCGCTGTTGTTCGTTTGAGGTTTTGGGAATAGGAAGTGAGGATTGATGTGCCACGACCCACGGGCCCCATGCCTTTTTCTTTTATTCCTCATTTTACTTTTCAATCCTTATCCCTTAAATCGATGGGTTACTGTCCTATCACGTCCCGCCACGCTACCACCCTCCTGCTCGCTCACTCCATCAACCTTTTCAATATTTTTATTTTATATTATTATTTATTATTTACGGTAAAATAAAGCATATATATCGTTTTTAAAAAAATTAATGTTTTACCTGGTTTTTAAAAATATTTAGAAAAAATAAATTGATTTCGTGAAAAGCTCGTTCAACTAAACACGTTTTTCAAATTTTTTTCTCATTTTTTATTTTATATTGTTTTAAACTTCTTTTATTCAATCAATTATTTAAAAAAATATTTACCATAAAAAATTACTAAATCCAATCAATCATATTTAATAAAATTGTCTAAATTAATTTATTGTTTATTCAATCAATCATATAAGAAAAAACAACTTTATGATGATTGATTGAATAAAAAAAACTTAAAACAACATGAAATAAAAAATTAATTATATTAAAAAAAATCAAAAATTACAACATAAAGAGAAAAGCTAATTTTTTTTAAAAATCGGCATATATGCCTTATTTTACCATTATTTAGGGTAAATTATGTTCACTAAACCATCAGAATATTTATATTTTGCTAATTCAAATTCAAAAATGAATAAATTTTTCATTGCATTATTTAAAATTTTATATTTAAGTCACTCGACTGTGAAGTGTTTTTTTAAAGTTTGACTAGCAAGCTTCAAGCGATAATTAGACAATCGGTATGATGGATTAATTTCTATCGACTAGTAAAAGAACATATTTTAAATCCAAGTCAACCCGATAGTTTTTTTTTTGAATATCAACCCGATAGTTGATATCAAAGATCAGATAAGAGAGTTGTTTGAATTACAGTTCGCAGATTTGTAACATCTAATCTTTTTATGAAAAGAATCAAACTGTAAAAAAGAAGGGGAATGGGAGCTTTCAATCGGTGCAAGTGATGTGAACAAAGAAGGACAGACCAATAACTTGAATAAAAATATTTGAATAGTTCAATAATCATTTTGTAATTTTTTGAAGTTGATTGACCAAAACGTAAACTTACTCATTACCTAGTGACATTGGGTGTAGTTTATGCTATTATTTAAATTCTTGATTGAATTAGTGTTAGTCAACCAAACACCAACTCATTAAAGAAATCAGTAAACTATTCATATATATATATATATTTTTTTTATTTTTTACTTTATGAAATTTTGAAAAAGTTTAACTAAAATTTTTTAGATTTTATTTTCTAAAATTTTAACTAATTTTTTATATTCTTATTTTCTCTAGAATTTATATATTTATTCTTTTGTAATTTTTAAAATATTTAATTATTTTTTATATATTTTTTGGATTTAATATTTTCTAAGATATATATTTTATTAAATAAGATATTGGTTATTATAAAATAAATTTCTATTTTAAAAGGAGAATGTTTCTATAATATTTTGGTTAAATTACATCCAAGGTTACTAAATTATTAATAAGTTTACGTTTTGGTCACTCAACTTCAAAATTTTACAAAATAATCATTTAACTATTTGAAACTTTTAATTTAAGCCACTGAACTATTTGAAAGCTTTTATTTGAGTCATTGGACTGTCAAGTTTTTTTCTTTAAAAAACTAGTGAGCTATAAGCAACAATTCGATGATCAATACAATGGATCAATACCCATTAACAAGTAGAAGAACATACATTAGATCCAAGTCGATATGGCAATTATTGTCAAAGATTAAAGAATAAAGCTATTTGGATTTTGGTTCACAAATTCGTGATGTTTAAAGTTGTTTCATGATAAACAAATTGAACCATAAAAGATAAGGGAAAGAAGAGTTTTCAAATTGTTGCAGGTGATGCAAGCAGAAAAGGTCATACTACAATGATTTAAATGAAAACTTTCAAAGAGATCAGTGACTATTTTGTAACTTTTTAAAATTGAGTGACCAAAATATTAACTTACTAATAGTTTAGTGACCTTGGGTACAATTTACCCAATATTTTATTACAAAATTAATGTATACTATATTTGTTTCACTACAAACAACTTTCAAAAAATAATTTTAAAAAAAAATTATCAAATGGAAAATATTTTACGTAAAATCATCAAACACCACAAAATATCAAGTTTTCCATAAAATTAATACATTATTTTCTAAAAGATATTTCCAGTGAAATAAACACAACTTAATAATTTAATTTTTTATGTAAGTAGTATTTCTTAACAATATGTAACACCTCCCACCTGTATCCGTCGTTGGAATCGAATTACAGGATACTACAACAATAAACAGAACAAGAACATGTTATTTCAATTCAAATTTTTTTTAAAACAACCATCAATTATTAATCATACAACTAAACATGCTATTCATGCAAAAACATATATAAATAGAGTTTGTGGAAACTCTAAAATAAATCGGAAATAAGTAGAGATTAATTTGGAACATAAAATATAAGTAAAGTAAAAACATAAAAAAGGAATCACATGATCATGTGACAAGCTGATGCTATGTTCACCTAAAACTTCCCAAGCAATATAGAACACACGACTGTGTCACTTTCTTGTGTGTGACACAATCTCTAAATCTTCGTTTATGACATGGTTGGTTCTTAGTATAATAATGCAAGGAAAAATTATTTAATACATATATGTTAAAATAGTTAAAAATAAAATAAAAAATAGTTAGTAAAAATTTAAACTTTAAATTAAAAACATGAGTAAAACTATTGTAAAAAAAAACTCTTTAAAATAAGAAAAAAAAATCTATTCTCTTAACCACAAACAAATCATATGAGTGATTATAAAAATTATTAATTGAAATTAATTTATTGCTAATGCATATATTAAAACATGTGGAAAAAATAATTTTTATACCAAATGTAACATAAAAATCATAAGATATTATAATTTTAAAATTTCAACAATCAATTCAACGGTTTAGTTGATTTTGATTTAGACCCATTTTAATTGGATCAATATAAGTTTTAAAATTTTTGGATAATTTTGATTTGGGTTAATGTCAAGTTTGAGTTATTTGATGTTTTGGTCAATCGAATTTGATGTTGTGAATTTTGGTATAAAGTCACTTCTAGTCTAGATCCCTTCTATTTTTTTTATCATTTTAGGTATAGGTGTATTTGTTCAAATTATTTTATGTTCAGATATATTTCGGATTTGAATTATATAAATTTGACTTATTAAATTTTTATAGTCAAATATAGGCTAAATAAGTTATATATGTTTTTTTTAATTAGGATTTTACGTAGTTTTAAAAATATTTAGAGAAATAAGTCGATTTCAAAGAAAGCTCGTTCAGTTGGGCGAGATTTTCAGATTTTCCTCTCTCACTCACATTTATATTTTTTTTATTTCATGTTGTTTTAAACTTCTTTTTTTATTTAATCAATCATTTAAGAAAAAAATATTTATCATAAAAATACTAAATCCAATCAATCATATTTGATATAGTTACCTAAATTAATTTATTTTTTATTCAATCAATCATTTAAGAAAAAAAATATTTACCATAAAAATACTAAAACCAATCAATCATATTTAGTTATGATTGATTGGTTTTAGTATTTTTATGGTAAATATTAATTTAGGCAATTTTATTAAGTAGGATTGATTGAATTTAGTATTTTTATAGTAAATATTTTTTTTTAATGATTGATTGAATAAAAAAAGTTTAAAAAATGAAATAAAATATTAATTGTATTAAAAAAGCTAAAAATTACAATTTAAAGAGAAACCACGTCTAATTAAACAAGCTTTTCATGAAATCAACCTATTCTCCTATATATTTTTAAAATCGACACAAAACTTTAATTTTAAAAAAATAACATATATGACTTATTTAGCCTCAATTATATATAGATAAAAGATGAAACCGTAAAAATTATTGAAAGGTGGATTTTAAAATTAATATTAATTGAAATTTTAATATAAAATATATTATGATTATGGTATAATTAAGATGTCTTTTATGAAATATCTTTTATAGTATATAAAGATTAAACGAGATTCGTGATTATTTTTTTAATATTTAAATATATAAATTATTTTTTAAGAAAATTCAATATATCTAATTACTATACTCAATATTTATCGGTAAAATGAGGATTGAGAAGGAGAAAGCAATCATGCAACGTAAGGACCAAAGGTGGTTATCAAGTGTCGCGGTCAAAATAGGTAGGAAAGGACCGTCTGCAGCCCCAAAGAGGGCAGAGGTTTGGTGTTGAGGAACAGTGGGCTAATTCAATTGCTGCGTCCCTACACTATAGATCTTCTGGACCCTCTATCATTCTATTCTGCACAAATCATTGAACGGTTAGGATGATCCAATCAAAATCAGGACCCAGCTTTTTAATTTTGGCAATGTTTAAAGTGGACCCGCCCGGTTCCAATTGCCCACTTGCATCTCCCACTACTTTGCATAGATCTACCCCCAATTCATTATTGCTCCCAGCCACCAGCATTGTAAGTGTAGTATCAATATTATCAACCACATTCATAAAAAAACTATATAAGGACATGGATAGTCGATATGTTTATCTGTAGTTAGTATAAAAATAACAGTAGTAATGAGATTAAATATTGTAACGATATTATAACGTCAGACAAAAAGAAGACTAAATGCATCACACTGAAGGTTAATACTCATAAAAAAAACCCTAAATAAAAATCAATTTGAATCCATTTTTTTTTAATCTTTCAATATTCAATCAGAAGGGAATTTGAGGGGAATATAGGAGCTTTGGACTTGAAAAAACAAAATTTTCAATTAAATCCTTTTATAAATAAAGAATCTATAAATTAATACAACAAAATTTCACTTTACCCTTCAAAATAAAAAAATTTCAATTCAATTCTCTTATAAATACAATAAGTATAAATTAATATATAATAAAATTACACTTTAATCTCCTTAAAAAGTAAAAAAAAAATCGTTTAATTCCTTCAAAAATGATGAAATTATAAATTAATATATATTAAACTTATATTTTTATCTATGGAAAAATTATAATTAAATTTCCATCTTGTTAAAATTTTTTCTGAATTTAGCTTTGATTGTAATAACAGAAATGCCAGGTGATATAATCTTTTTATTTTATATTATTTCTAAAAATATAATTTTTTATTTTAATTTCACATAATTTGATATTTTTACGTTATTGCTATACCATCTAAATCACTAACATTATTAAAAAAGCATTGTTTACCCATTGATTTCCTTTTGTCATTTGAAGGTTTTTTTTTTAATATAACAAATGGTTTTATTAAGTCCCATCATAAGTTAAATAATTTCGATATCTATAAATGTCGAGTTCTACATATTTAATGATGATTTTTTTGTATATTTTAATTGTAATTAGCATGTAAGGATATCAGCACATGCGAGTATCGAATTATTTATATGTATATATGTAAAAGAATCTCTACACAAACGAATGTTAAGTTCTTTTATATTTAATATTTTCATTATTTATTAAACTTAACCTTAACAAATGCTTTTAGTATGAGCTCGACATCGATTACTATCAAATTTATATGTTAAATTTTCATCATTATATGGAACTCGACACCCATGAGCGTAAAGTTTCGTTATAGTTGAATTTTTAATTATTTACCTAAACCTAACCCTTATAAATTGATGTCGACATCCATAGGTGTGACTTTTTTAGAATATTTTTACCATGCCTATAGATACACCCTCACCTCTTTTGGGTGTTTTTTTTACCCAAGCTGAAGTTGCCTCCCATTATTGTCGACTTCTTAAGAAAAAAAATCTCTCCAAATCTTTTCTTTTAACTGTGTAAGTACCCGTATTGTCACCTCTCCATATTATAATTTTTGGCTGGCTTTGGTCAACCAGTGGAATCTCCAATATCAGCTTCACTTGCTCGTCATCAAATAGAATTCTGAGTGCTTCTTCCTTTCAGGTAAACGTTTCCATCTCAATTATATTCATAACCTTTGAGTGGTTAATATTGATATTCTGACTTCATATTCTTCCATCACTAGGCACTGACAACCATGCATCGTTCCTGATATTTATAGAGGTGCCATTGCTTATTTTCCATCCCAGCCCCCATTCTAGTAAAGTACGAGCATTCCATATACTTCTCCAAGTGTACGAAGGGTAAGACCTCAGTTTTACACTTAAAAAATCACCTCTTGGGTAATATTTAGCTTTCATAACCTGTGCAAGTAAATCGTTGGGATTTGTAAACAATTTCCACCATTGTTTTGCTAACAAGGCTATATTAAATTTGGATATGTCCCTAAACCCCATATCCCTTGCGATTTCGCTGTACACATAGCTGATCAATTGCACCAATGTATGCCCTTGTTTGTAGTTGTGTCATGCCACCAAAACCGGTTCAAACTGTTTTCTAACTCACGACAAAAAGAAACCGGTAACATAAAACATTGCATTGCGTAAATCGGAATAGCCTGTAAAATCGATTTTATCAATACTACCTTTCTCCTACTGATAGAAATCTCACTCCAACTTTCCAGTTTCCTCGTCATTCTCTCTTTAATCCCAACAAACGCATGTCTCTTACGTCGTTCCACCATCGTTGGCAATCCAAGGAATTTCTCAAGATTGTTTGTTGTTCTCACTCCTAAAATTCTCCCCACCTGTTCTAGGCTATCACTCCTTGTATTACTACTAAAATAAATTAGTGATTTGTCAAAATTTACGAACTATCTAGATGCTTTTTCATAGTCGGACACCACTTCTTTTTATAGCACTTGGCCTCTCCTCTGTTGCCTCACCAAACAAGATACTATCCTCAGCAAAAAATAGATGCGTTACTGCTAGCCCACTCCTACCCACTTTTGCTCCCTTAATTAGATCTTCGCTTTTCACCCTTTTAATCAATTTGAAAAACCCCTCACCACAAATGATAAACTGATAAAGGCTTAGAGGATCACCTTGTTTCAATCCCTACTAGGCCTAAATTCTTCACCTTGAATCCCATTTAGCACCACTAAATAAGTCACTTTGATTACACACCTCATAATTAAATTAATCCAATCATTGCAAAAACCCAATCTTCGTAAAGACTGGGAGAGAGTTTTTTATTAAATAAATATTATTTGTGTTATACTTATTCAATTGGATTGTACTATCTCTTCTTATAAATAGATGACATTGATAGAGCTGTTTACACAAGTTTCATATATTGTTATTTTGTCAAAAAATAATAGGAAATTATTTTTTCTAAGAATAAATTCTATTTTTTTGAGAATTGTAATTTTTATCTGTTTCTATTGAGAGAGCTACTTCCCACTGAAAGTAATTAAATCGTGTCTTGTTCTTTGATTGGTTTGTGTTGCTCAAGCACACACTTGATGCTATTTGAGGTTTGAGGATAGGCTAAAAATATTGTTTAGTTGAAAGCTAGGAGCAATATAATTCCCTCCCGCACAAAGAAAAAGTACTTTTTGGAAAAAATTTATTATTATAAATATCACAAATCAGCTCCGTTTTTAAAATTTTAATTTTCTGTTATGAATGAAAACCATTTTCTAAACAGGAATTTTCCAACATGGGCTCATGTTCAATTTGTAGATTTTAACCTAATTCATGAAAACTCAAAGTATGCTTTGGGATAAAATTTTAATTTTAATTTTAATTTTTTTTAGGATGGAACCATGGAAATTTTTTTTGCTAGACAGAGTTGGTTTATTTTTCTGCTTTAATATTTTTTAAATATTACGAATGTGTGAATGACGATAAATTAAATAGCATGTCCATGCATTTACATATGAATAAGTATGTCATATAGCTTAGGAAGAATGTCACCTATACTTGTCTACATAAATTTGATCATTCATGCTTGAAACCTGAATTTAAAACTTTGCATTGTTGTAAAAGATTGAGTGGGAGAAGGTCCTTAAACAAAACCTACTATCTCCATTGAAAGTTTTTATGTAATAGCATAATAATACTTCAAGTCAATTTTATCCTAATCGTACACCACAATAAGTATTATTATGTGGGTTCGCTAGGGGGATTTCCTATTACTAGTCGCGTATGATACTCGTTGAGATCATCCTACGATGACACAAAATAGAGTACATATTCATGATGGATGTTGGGTTGATGGTTATACACTTAAAGCTATTCTAATTAAGTAACTTCTCACGAAACTCTATTTAAGTTAGAACAGTGGCCAAACATGAAGCGATTAATAATATGTGTGGGATCTAATTGTTTAGGTTCACGTATTAATTGCATGAAAGCCCATGTTCCTACTAGTTGATTAAGATTACCCCCACAGTAAGTTAATAAATGGATTTGGGAATTATCATTGCAACAAACTTACAAAATTTCAAGTTTAATGTAAGATGCATACATCATTATCAGTGCATTACGTATGTTGCGAAACTTTTTTTTTTTCAAATATTTACTTAATATCAATGTTTACTATAAGATACATGCATAATTATTAATGCATTATGCATGTTGTAAATCTTTTTTTTTTCAAATATTTGCTTAATACAAACACGATTAATGGATTGACTCTTATGTTTTAGTTTGAAATGACACCAACTCTTTTTCTTATTATTCTTACTGAGAACAAACTAAAAGAAATAACTATAAAGATTGGAAATGAAATCTCAACATTGTCCTAAGCTATGAGAAACATAAGTCGGTCTTTGATACTAGATACTCTCCAGCTATCTAAACTGAGGCTAGAACTTGTTGGAGGGATTCTGTTGAGATAGCTCGTTGTTATATACTAACAAACGTGACTAATACCCTTCAAAAGTAACTATTTGGAGACCAAGTTATCTTAACTCAATAGTCCGCGATAACTAATTTGATGAATGCTCAGCAAAAACCCAACACTCTAATTAAAGACCAGATTACTTTTATGAGCTACTTTATTAAGATCGCGGATAATGGGAGCTGGACTAGACTCGAACGCACAAATAGAGATTGTGTTCAAAAGCTTGTCGAATGACTTTGTTGGCTTTATAGTTGCATACAAAGCTCTAATAGCTCAACTACTCAGCAAAAATAAATAAGGTTTAACGCCCCTAAAATTGTGGGGGAAAAAAACTTATCTGAGGTATAGCCCTATAAATACTGAAGCCACGAAGTTAACTGAGGTATAACCCTTTAGTCACTTGGTGAACAACTAGGGTGCCACAGCGCACAAATTTTGGTGTCAAAAATGAAAAAAAAAATTAGTTACTTGGAAAAAATGGAAGTTGGTGGCAAAAAAGAATAAATTTAAAGTTTAGTGGTAACATAAAAATTAAGTGTCAAATTTACTCATATTAAAAAAAACGAAAAAATCAATAAAAGTAAGGCATAGTGACAAATTTCAATATTTATTTTAGTATAATGGTGAATTTGCACTTTAACTTTTTTTTTAAAAACAATTTTGAAATTTTTTAAAATAGTGTGGTAAAAGAATTTTATAAAAGAAAAATAATAGTATTTTTTTGGTGAAATACAATATCAGGATTCAGGATAAAGTCCAAACAAGAAACACAATTAGCGTGACTCAATCTCAGGCCATACTGGGATGGTGAACATCTTGATCATCAGGCCATCACATAGGATTAAAAAAATAACAGTATTTTAAAACATAATTTTCATACAAGTTGTTTTAAAATTTTTAATATTTTTTTGATACTTTTGTAAAAAAAGTAATTTATTTTAATTATTAAATAGTATGGTAATTTAAAATAAATTTAATAAAAAATCATTTATATTTAATATAATTACTCATCATTAATTTGAATTTATTTTAAATAAATGAAATTAATAAATTTTATGGATAGTATTGATTAATAAATAAAAAGTCCTTAATTAACAGTATCAACATTATAAATATTTAATTTTATATTTTAATATTATTATACTAATTTATATAATAATTGCATAACCGTATATGTTAATTAATTTAATATACATTAATTTTCATCACATATACACATATTATGTGAACTAATTAAATTTATATAAATTTAATACACAATTAATAGATAAAATATATATTTAGATATAAAAATATTAGAACCCTTTTCTGGGCCTGAAGACATCTTTATAGCATTGATAACATGGTCGAACCATGTCGGCCCAAGAACTATGTCCATGTTGGCTTAAAGGTGGATTTCTTTTCCGGTATTCTACGAGGACTTTTTCATAATACGAGGGAAAAGGGAAAGAAAAAAGGTAGACCGCGAGCTGGGGACGCACAAGCACAAGCACAAGAAGGCTTAAAGCACTTTACGATTGTTTTAGTGTCCGTTCATCTTCACTGCTTTAGCCATTTTGTTATGTAAGTTTCTTTTTGTTCAAGTACTGGTCTTTAACATTTTATTATTTCTAGTTTCTCTTGCTTTTTTTTCCCCCTTACTTTCACTCTTAAAATTTTCCAGCCAGCAGGCTATATATCTTAGCTCCAATGGGTAGCTTCTTAATTTAGTTGTTTTTGTGTTCTTTGTATTGAAAAGGAACCCGTTTAAATTCTTGTTTATAATTATTGTTTCTTGAAGGGTTTATGCTGTCAGGTTTTGGGGGAGTCTAGGATTGCAGTGACATTGATTGTACTTGCATATATATTTCAAATTGATCATATACAATGGCATCCGTTGCATCGAAAAACATGTGGCTAAGAAGGCAGCAATGCCCATGTGGTGACTGGAAATGTTATGTAACATATGAAGGAGATGCTGAAGAGACATCCATAGTATCCCAGATTGTAAAAACTGAATCACTTCAGTCCCAAGACATGGTTGCCCCTTATGTTGGAATGGTGTTTAAGACCGACGATGATGCTTTCGAGTATTATGGAAATTTTGCCACGAAAAATGGGTTTTCCATTAGGAAAGAGAGGTCCAGACTGAGCCCCCAGTTGGGGATTTATAAGCCCTATAAATACTGAAGCCACGAAGTTAACTGAGGTATAACCCTTTAGTTACTTGGTGAACAACTAGGGTGCCACAGCGCACAAATTTTGGTGTCCTCTAACTTGTTTATGTGATAAGTAGGTCTCAACAATACATATTATTATAATTATAAATGTAAGGAAAAGTATTATTATTTATTATCTGAGATCTTTCGCTATACGATAATTATATTGAATTTCAATTAAATTTGAAATTATGTTGAATCGGGTTTTTAAACAAAAATTAAAGCTCTTTCAATATTGTTTACTCCAATTACAAGAGTTGAACACGAGACCTTATTTAAAGAAGATTAAATCATTTACCATCGGTAAATATTTTATTATTAAAAGCATCGGAGGGTTGTTTTGTCATTCTCTTTTTGAGTGGTACACTTAATTAATAAATAGCCATGAAATCTGGTTTCATCCTACGAATAATTTTATGTTTGGAGTTTAGTGCAAATTAGATATTTTGATAAAAAAAAAACCCTTTTCTTCTTTTAAATTAATAATAGATTTAAATGTAATATAGTCCAACCATGAACCATCCAATCATCATCAGCTTCAAATTTAGTGTTGAAGTCTAGCATTTCGTGGGACATGCACACAAATATTAATGAATCTTTATCAGAACGTGGCAAAAGTTATATCAATAATTTATCATCAAAATTGGACCACACCAATGTATCTAATCACAAACAATACATTCAAATAACTACAATAAAAATTAATCATTAAATGAATAAAAATCATTAAAATGCACAATCAAATTAAAAATTGAAATTATATACGTACCTAAATTAAAATAAATTTAATAAACTTAGACTCATATATGATAAGACTTAACTACAATAATTAAAAAAAGACATGATTTATACAATACATAACCCAAATTTTAAATCTTAAAATTCTCAACACCTTTTTAACTTGTTATTAAGCCGAAGCATTATTGGCATCAAATTATCGATGTTTGGATTTTGGAATGTGATAGGATGCATTTGTTTCACTAAACATAACTTCAAGAAAAATAAATTAATTTTTTAGGTAAGTTAATATTTTTTTGGTATTTAGATGATTTTACGTAAAATATTTCACGTTGTTTGACATATTTTCCTAAAATCATTTTTTAAAAGTTGTTTTTAACGAAACAAACACAAAATATTATAATAACTTTTTTTTTGGCAACCCAAATTTATTATCATAAATGAGAATGGATAGTAGAGTCGAAAGGGATAAATGAAGCTAATAATGCTTTAAATAAATATTCGTATTGGTATAATTAAAATAATCATTTTTATATTATAAAACATCTATTATTAAATATTTATAAATTGTAATATATATTTATTATTAAAATATTAATTTAAACGTTTTTCAATAATATATTAAAAATATTATTTAAAATTTACAATTATTATTATAAAAATATTATTAAAATAAAATTGCAATATTAAATAATTTATTATCTTATTAAATATAAATAATTAAATATGTACATTTAATAATATCCAACGTTATAATATTTTAAAATAACAATAAAAAATATTATTAATACAATAATATTAAAATAAAATTACTCATATTGGAATTGTTTTTTTGGAAAAGGACTTATGTTTTTTTAAAAGAATGAGTCAATTTATAAGAAAGAGACTTATTACGTAAATAATTTTTCATTGATAAAATTATTTATTATGAAATAAACATAAAAAATGAAAAAAAAATACGTAAATCATTTTCGTAATATTAAAAAAAAATGAAAGATCAATTTTTTTGGTATTCAAAGTCTCCAATTTATTTTGGGCCTATAAAAGCCCAAATATCTTTATTTTCAAGCATACTTGATCCTATTGATCCAAGAAAGTGACTTAAACAAATTGGATCATGTTTTCAAATATGGTGTGGTCTCAACTTAATATTCTTTACTCAACCCCTTACTCATTTAAAATATATTTTTTACTTACATTTATTTCTTAAATTTATCTTATTTTATTTATATTTGATGCACCATAGCATATAATTCAATTAATCACATAACATCATATCATTAAAAGTTTTTAAGAATAAATCTATGCATTTTGGATTTAGATTTCATTTATTATATAAGAATGAAATGCATATGAATAAATTAGTTGAGATTCAATATAATGTATATTATAAAAAGTTTATCAAATCTAAAAATATTTTAAGAATTTCAAATTCAATACTAAATAGGCATCTAATAAATCAAATTTGAGAAATTCTCCTGGATTTGACATTTCTAAATAGTTTCTACTTATTTTGCATTATTTTTAAAATTTACATCCAAATTTCAAAATTTTAATTTCTAAACACTACCCTAAATTATTTCATCTTCAATAATGGGTCATTACCTGATTAACTGATAATGTATAAAATTAATCATGATTAATGTCGAACATGAAACCAAACTTGAAAGGAATCTTCATAGGAAACTTTTTCACTGCATTTCTTTTTGAACAAATTTCATTATAGATTCTGATCATATCTGATTTTTTCTTACACAATGTTCAAAACTACTTATAGTCCCTCCTCAACTCATAAATAAGAAGATAATGCGCTTCACGCACTCGAACCCACGGCCTCCTATATTAACAACAATGTCCATGTCAATCGAACTAAAACTTAATCGACCTGTTGTTGTGTTATTCTATTGCTTTATGAAATAACAATAACAATAATAATAATAATAATAATAATAATAATAATAATGTGTTTCCATTACACTGGATTCCTTGCTTTTGAAACCATGGTTTGTGATTTGGTGATAGGGAATTGAGAAAAGGAGAAAATATTCCACTTTGATTGTAAGGCAGACAACAAATGTTGAGTGTTAGGCTCCAATCTGTATTAGCTTAAACAACATTCCCAGCACAACACTATTCCCCCATTTTTCATTATTCATTTAACAATACCAATATCCTATGTTTCTTTAGCTTTGGAATCAGTGAGTGCTTCTTCACCTTCAACACCCATTTCAATTTCTATCATTTTATATGCTCACAATGAATCAAATTGTAACACATTATTAAAATAAAATTGAATAACTTTAATTTTAAACCTTTTAATAGATTCGCTGGCATTATAAATTTAATTAATCAATGTTTGTAAATGCAGCTTCAAAAGTTTTAAATTTTAATAAATTGATTTCTATGAAATATTTAAAAAATATATATTATAATTGGGTTTTCAGGTGAATATAGTTTTATTTTTCTGGGTTCACACTTCACAAGGGATCAAATCAACTCTTTCATCTACCACTTGACACTCTTTTGAGACTAACTTTCAATATTTGATGATGAAATAAATGTATGTAACATCATATATCACATGAATTTGGTATCAACCATACCATATTCCAACTTGTTTTCCAGCCTATGAAATATCTTGTCAAACATATATATATATATATATCCTTAAAATATTTGATTTATTAATTTCATGCTTCATTTTTTTTGATAAATTATAAAAAAGGGGTAAAATTCTAACAGCAATTCGGTTAGCGCGATTCGAGTCAAGTCATACTTGAAACAGTGAATATCCTAACCATCAGACCAACACACGAGATTCATTTTATGCTTCATATCGATAAATGTTTCAATTTAAAAACCCACGGTATAAAGTAAACCATAATAAGATGAATCTATTCTTAAATATTAAACTACTATGTTTATCAATCTATGCTCAAATAAATTAATGTTTAATTAAAAATAATAGAATTATAATTAATCATTTTATATTGAAACAACAAAATTATTTTTAAACAAAATATTACATTACCATTAGATTCTCTATTAAATAAATTTGTTTGGAGTATAAATGAGTCACAATGTTCAGTTAATAGAGAAACAGTTATTTTATTTGACAAAATTAAAGTTAACTGCATTTGGGGAACCTCTAACTTTTATTTAATTTGAAAAAAATAAAGTTAATTGTATTCGGCATTCTTAAATTATGATTTAGATTTTAAATTAATCTTAAATTTTAAAATGTTCTGTTTGAGTCTTCAAAGAATTAATATTTTTGATTATTCAATAAGCATATACATTTTTACAAATTAATTTATGTATTTTAAATGTACCATTTCTCAGATCATTGATGATTAAGCTTACACGGAAACTTAATTGATACTATATTGATAATAAAAACCCAATTATTTTACTTCATTTTGTTCTCTCTATGCTTTCACCGATGATCGCCAACTCGCCCGAGGGGATTACCCTATTCTTATGGAACAGGGGTGCCACCTTTGAAAGGCTAGATTGAGCTATTTGCAATGACAAAGAAGAATTTATATGAAAGCAGAAGTCTAGATGTGATAATACAAAATTCTTCCATAGTAAAACTGTGGTTAGGAGGGGAGAAGAGTTAATTGTATCTCGACACTCAAGGACAATGATGACAATTGATGTTTATGTATCCCGACACACACAAAAAAAAATTTAAAAATTTTATTAATCATTTCTATTTTAAAAAAAATCAAATCTAATAAGTTGATTATTCGATAAGCATATTCATTTTTATAAGTTCGTATATATATTTTAAATGTAATTTTTTTCAGATCATTGATGATTAAATTTACGCGAGAATTTAATTGATATAATATTGATACTTGAATGATTAATTTAAAATTTATTTAATGGCTTGAGAGTGTTTAGCGCGATTAAGCCATAAAATCATGTAAATTGAACAGTTGGTATCAAACGGCATGCTTATAATCAGAACGTATATGTAAATTTTGATGAGATGGTAAAGGATGTGGGAGGTGGACATTCATGTTTACCTGCTTTCATTTTTTTACAAGCCATTCATATTCATGGCTTTCGAGTGCTGAATACTGAAAATTAATGGGGAATATGAAGCAATGGCATACACCAGAGAATATGGAGCTAAAAAAATTATCATTTATATTTTTAGAATGGAGTAAAGTAATATTAAAGGGAATTAAAATTTTTGTGAATATTATTTTTAGAAATTTAGTTAAAGAACATTGAAGTGGGAAATGAGAAAATCTTTTCAATCAATCTCTTTCTCTTATCTCTTTATTTCATATTTCTCAAAAGTCATAGCTTTCAGACTGCATCACTCAGTGGCTCACGAGATGCCTCTGAAGACCCTGTTTTCGAATTCATATTTCTGCTGCTGAACTACAACCCCCCGTGAAATTTCACCTCTCTCCTTTTTCTTTTCTTTTCTCTGGAAACAATCTGCATTTCCCATGAAATTTGCTGCTTCTTTTTTAATTTTTCCATGAAACCAAACAAAACCATGGCATGAATGATGAAACCCCATACCAACTTTCTCTACTTGTTAGTCGTTTATATGCATCTCATTGCCCTCCCATGAAATTTTTCTTTTTCCTTTCCTCCAATGTTCTGGGAAAATGGAAACTTGTTGTTTGGGAAATGAAAACTCTTTTTCATGAAAACCATTTCCTCTTTTTCATTCTTCTACCAAACCCATGTTTTTGAATCAGTTCATGCACTTCCTGAAATCAATGCACACATTCAGAAGGAGAATACCTTTTGATTGTTTGTTTTTGGACTGAATAAAACTTTCCCAGAAAAAAAAAAGGTTCCTCGTATCTGTATCAACATAAAAAAAAAAGATAAAACAAGAAAGGAAAAAGAGGCCTTGGAAAATCTTCAAATGGGAACCTCATGTTTCCATGCATTTCGCCTTCGAAAATCAAGGAGCAAACATTTACAACTCCCTTCTTCATCAAGGTCACGTTTGAGTGATATGGAGAATATGGAAAAGAAGAGATTTGACAGCTTGGAGTCATGGTCCATGATTTTAGACTCTGAGAACGTTGAGACATGGGAGGTTTCAAAGGAGGATCAAGAAGAGTGGACTGCTGATCTTTCTCAGTTGTTTATAGGTAACAAATTTGCCTCGGGAGCTCACAGTAGGATTTATCGTGGGATTTACAAGCAGAGAGCTGTTGCTGTTAAAATGGTGAGGATTCCTAACCAAAAGGAGGAGACTAGGTCCAAACTTGAGCAACAGTTCAAGTCTGAAGTTGCTTTGCTCTCGCGCCTTTTTCACCCCAATATTGTTCAGGTAACTCTTGGAAAACGTGTTCTTTCTGGGTTTTTGATGATCAAATGGATAACAATTCCTTGATTGTTTCTTTCAATTTCCGAGTCTAGAACATGTCTAGTTGTTTATTTGAACATCAACTTCTAATGAATTTTTCTCATGTAAGACATGGTCTCAACTTTAGCCTAGCTTACATTGCCTTTGGGAATGTATTGGTACTTTATATTTACAAGCTTAACATAGGGTCCTTAATGGCAGATCACTTAACAAATCCTTGCTTATCTATTTGTTTATTTTTGCTGTTAATATCATAGGCAGTGGTACCTTCTTCTTTTTTTCTTCTTTACAATAGTATGTGGGGAAGACAGGTTAATCCTTTCCTCTTTATCTTTGATTAAATGGATCAAAAGTAGAGGTTTTTGTTGCTAAAGTTTGTGCCTTCTACAGTTTATTGCTGCTTGTAAGAAGCCACCTGTCTACTGTATCATCACAGAATACATGTCACAAGGGACTCTGAGGATGTACTTGAACAAGAAAGAGCCGTATTCGCTATCAACCGAGACGATACTGAGGTTAGCACTCGACATATCCCGTGGAATGGAGTATCTTCATTCACAAGGTGTGATACACAGAGACCTCAAGTCGAATAATCTGCTTCTAAATGATGAAATGCGGGTTAAGGTGGCGGATTTCGGTACATCATGTCTGGAAACGCAGTGCCGAGAAACTAAAGGAAACATGGGAACTTACCGCTGGATGGCGCCGGAGATGATTAAAGAGAAACCTTATACTAGGAAAGTCGATGTGTACAGCTTTGGGATTGTATTATGGGAGCTTACAACAGCTTTGCTTCCCTTCCAAGGAAAGACCCCTGTGCAGGCTGCATTTGCTGTGGCTGAAAAGGTTAGATATCCGTAAAAGATACGAATTCTCTTCAGTTTCTCTGGGTTTATTGCATTTACTTCCATTCATTCCAAACCATGTTTTTATCAGCATAAGATTTAGAGCCAAGTTGAGAAATAATGATCCTTCTAGATGATTTAACTAATTGCTTCTCAAGTTTCTTATGTTCAAGTATTTTCCTTTTCTTCCATCTCTATTGAATCAATGAGATGCTATAGAAAAGAATTGAAAAAGATCTGCATTACATCATTTTCACTATTTAATCATTGATGATCACACTTTTCATGGTAGCTTCTTCTGGTATCATAGATTTCATGTATAGAGTCATTCTTGTTTCTTCAGACAATCATCTGTTTCTACGTTGGTTGAGATGAGCCCTATCAATTGTTAAGTTGCTGATTGCTTTCAGAATCCGAGAGCTTTCACTGAGAACCTATGTTACTCCCAACATATCTACATTATCGAACACCTCAATGAAACATATGCATATGGTATGCACATATCCATGCCTATTATGCAGTGCCTCTATGCCATATATGGAGTAAATGTATGCTACACAAGCTCTGTTATAGTTTTCTTATTATGATGCAGTTTCTAACTTTTAACATTATTTGCAGAACGAACGACCTCCACTACCGGAGAGTTGTCAGCCAGCGCTGGCGCACCTCATAAAGCGCTGCTGGGCAGCAAACCCTGCAAAGCGGCCGGACTTCAGCGACATTGTTTCTGCCTTGGAAAAATACGACGAATGTGTTAAGGAAGGCCTTCCATTAACTTCCCACTCCGGACTTGTCAACCGAAATGTCCTCCAACGGTTAAAGGGATGTGTATCTATGAGCTCATCAATACCTGTACATGCCTGACTCTTATATATACATAAAAAAAAGGTATTTTTCTTGGTCATTCTCTCTTCAAGGTCAAGATTACATAATAATTTGTACATTTTTCTTTTAATTATCCAAGCCATGGTGGGTGGCTGATTAGCAGTGATTTAGGATTGGAACCCACTATTTCCTATTGTTTTCCCTACTTGGTTTGGCCAGTTTTTATTTCTGACCAAGAAATTAGAGTTGATGATGGGAAAAAGAATAAGAATAGAAGAGGTAGAAGGATAATGTAAAGTTGGGTTTTGTGTTTGAATCCATGATTGTAGGAGCTATGGAATGGTGGGTCTAACTTGGGGTTCATTAGTGTATAATTTTATATACTGTTGTTGTTGTTGTTGTTTATGTTTTACTGATTGAAGAAATTATTCTTTCTTTTTTAAGGAAATCCCCTCTCTAAAATCTTGTTTATTAGGACTTTCGTTTTTGTTTTCATATTCATATACAAAAAAACTATGATACAACTACTCGTTATAACCTTCAAGTTTCTAGTAGAATCGATTTTTTATGTTTTATTTTAACTCTTTATAACATTTTTTTCACTTATAACAGCAATATCTATAGTTATTAATTATATTTTTTTATTAAATTAGTTCTCTATGACAATATATTGTCTAAAATTTGAAGTAAAATTATAGTTATTTCATATAAACATGTCTATTAATTATAGTTCTAAAAAAGTTGGAGTAATTCATCAAAAGTGAATAATTAAGGATAATTAATCACGAAGATAATGTCTTTCATTAATTGTACATAATTTTGATTGGTATAACAATAAATTTCGTCTTCAATGTTTATATATTATGATTTTTGCTTTAATTATAAAAAATTCAACAAATTCAATCTCAACATTTACATATTTTAAAAAAATGTTACAAGAAAAGGTTATTAAATTAAGATTAAATTAATTCGCAGAATGCGTAAACTTTAAAGATTAAACTTATTATTATATCAATCAAAATCAAATATAATTGATAAAAAATATTAACATTTCTACTTTCAAAAATGAAAGGAATTAAAGAGAGAGATTTTTACCAAACTAAAAGCAGATTGCAAATATGAGGCGCATGGCATTAACAAAGTAAAAGTTGTGAACTTACCTATCCTTTTCCTGATCTTATTATTATATTATTTACTTTTATATGTTTCACACATTTAAAAAAAAAATTATATTAAAAAATATCATTTACAATTTAAAATGATTATATATTAAATTTTTTTATGATTTTATAAATAAAATATTTTATTTGAAATTAATTGTAAAAAATAAAATGATTTTTATTTATTTTTTAACCATAAACATTAATTCTATTATAATTTAATTTAATGTTTTAATAATAAATGAATTAATTTAATATAATTTCCTGTAATAAGAGTAATGACAGATAATTTTAATATTTAGTTAGACGTGGTAAGCATTTGAAAAATTAAGGGGAAACAAAAAATCAAAAACGAATTGCAAATATTAGACGCATGGAGATGATAAAAGTAAAAATTCACCAATTGAGTATTAATTCAATTAGTATCGACATTGATATTATTATAAGAGGACGTGAATTCAAATATATTGAAACATATTATTAAAAGATTGAAGAAGAATTATGAATAATTTTAAATATTATATAGAATAAACAGATATTATGATAAGATTTTATATTAAAATTAATGGTAAAAAAAATGAAGTAAAAGTTGGGAAAGCTTGCCCTTAGAATAATATTATAATAATTTGATTATGTCGCACATTTTCTTAGCCCTTTTTTCACGTATGCAGAATTGGTAAACAAGTCATAAAGCCTAATTATTAATGAAGATTGATGCGAGGCGAGATAAATGCCTGCCGCTCATGCTTCTAAAGGAAAAACAAATATTTAAAATTGAATCGGAAATCTGAAAAGGAAAAACAATAATAAAAAGTAGCAGAATTAAAATTTAAAATTAAAAATTTAACTAATTTAAGTTTTTGTTTTACTTCTTTTCGAGGAAATGATTCAAACCATGATTTTGAAAATTAGGATAATAATCGAATTGATGAAACTATAGATCTCGATTACACCGTTAATTTAATTTTAATTAATTAATTGACTCGAGTAATTTTAAGTGATTCAAATCAATTCAATCATTTTATTTCAATTAAAATATCGACTAATTTTTAATTAATTAGTTAACTTGACACAATCCAACCTCATCCTACCCGGGTGTTTGTGTTCCTACCTTTCTAGCACTTGATTTCCTATATATTTATTTACTACTACCTATGCTGACTTACAAAACTGACTGATGTCTTAAGACCAGGTTATAGGGACTAAATTTTATGGTGAATGGGTCCTTGCATTTCCTTTTCTGACTCGTTATTATATATTCTTATGCTTTGGCTAACCCTTTTTTCAAAGCAGCCATTAACATAGGCTTAAATCTCATCCCTTATCACCCTCTTCCCATATTATTAAATTTATCCAACCACTATAATTTTTCTTTTTGAATCTTATTGTATAATTTATGTATTGGTTTTCTCTTAAAATAATTTTAATTAATTAAATTCATAATTGAATTAATTATTGGATTCAAGGCTCACAACAAATAATTTTGATTACAGAAGGAGCACCGAGACTTGAGCCAATTGTCGCCTTGGCTCCAAACCCAATGCGGGGAAAGGCGGTCGCCTAGCATCTCATCCATACGTGCTTCCAGTTACTGCAATTATGAGCACCTCATTCTTTTATCTAACCAAAATGAATTTTCAACACTTTTTTATTTATTTTTGTTTAATTTCACAATATGACCGGCAAGCAAACATATTATACAGGTTCCTCTCTTATTGAAATGTGTGAGTGTAATTAGACATGCAGAACATCATTTTTATAATAATTGAACAAAATATTTGTAACGGGGTTATGGGGGGTGAAAGTTCATCACCATGCAATGAAAGAAGACGACAACATAGCCAAGTAAGAGTAGCATTATATGATTTATCACATTTATGGGAGGCGTAATATGCTGCCTGGGGAACAACGGGAAAAAGAGGGTTTGGGCTGGAACTGGAGTAGATCTAGTGGGGGGCACTTTCCATCTTTATTATTATTATTATTTGGCTGCCATTGCTTTAATCGAACAACCCCCTTTTACTTTTTTGCCCACCTCCCCACCCTTGCCCTCTCGTCTCAATGCATGCTTGCCCATTGCAATCTCATGAACATTAAGGTTAAAACAGATGAATCTATGTATGTATTATACAGAGAGCTGTCAGATAAGAAAAATGCTGGGCAACAAAGAGAATCTTTCATCAAAAGAGTTGCTTCGAATAATAACAAAAGCATGATGCTTTTTATAAGATTAAAACTACCCATTTTTACATTGTAAAAGGACTTAATATACAAACAAAAAAAAAAAAGGGGTGGGGATTAATTAGAAAGAAAGATGAGAAATTTCTTTTTTTTTTTTATTGTTTCTCGCCTAGATTTATTGGCCCCAAACATTCCAAATCCTTTCTCCTATGAAGCTAACCAACCTCCTTACTGAACCTTTTTCTATTCCTTCTTCACCGTCAATCCCACCACCATTACCACCGTCGCCGCTGTTACTGCTCTGTTCCACTGTTTTTAACTCACCGGAATCTCCTTTCCGTAAGCTCGAATCGGGTCGTTTCGAACTGCCAGACCCACCAGCAGCACCGCCTTTCTTCTTCCTTTCTTTCTTGCTCTTCGTCTTCTTGCTTTGCGCCACCTCATCTTCGAAAGCATCGATGATCTCGTGTATCAGCTGCCGGTTGGGGGACGAGTCCCACCTGACCCAGTAACTCATGTAGCACCTGAAACAATCGCAGGTGAAAAGTGGGGGATGATCATGATCACTACTGCTGCTGCTAAAACTCCTTTTCGTTTGGGGTTTTGGGGTGTTTTTACGGTGGCCTGAAAAGTTGCCAAAATCATTGTCGGAACAAGAGATGAGATAAGCCAAGACTTGTTTGTCTTCAGGGGAAAGAGCAGCAGAAAGGGTTAATATGGTAGCTGGGAGGAAAGACAGATGATCGGTCGTGATCGATGGTGATGGATGAACCGTGCCTCTACGGTAGAGTTTCTTCATGCTTCAAATTTTGGTGATCAGCGAAGGTATTTGAGAGATACAAGGAGAAAGGATTTTTATCCAACAGACAAGAGAGTGTTTTAGGCTTTCAACTTTGAAGAGACGCTGAGCCTTTTAAAGTACCAGGGTTAATTTTAACATACATCCTCAAATTATCATTTTAATTTCAATTTTGTCTCTGAAATTTAAATTATTCTAATTAAATCCTCAAGGTGTTAAATGCCAACTAAAATACGGCATCGAGCATATTTAAACATGAATGATACCATTAGGATTTAATTGAAATATGTTAAAATTTAAAATCTAGAGGATAATTTAGGAATGTTTGGTGAATTAACCGAAAGTCATTTTATAAATAACAGTCTAACATGGGGGTCGGTGACGTAGTTTAGGGGAACCTAAGGGGGAGGGTATGTTCGAGTGCGTCGCGGGTATAAATGAGTGCAGGGGTGGTACAATAATAAAGTTCTGACAGATTGCATCACATCAATCAAACTGTTGTGATTCGTCGTCGTTTGGTGTGGGAGGGGGGTTGTAGTTGGGCAGTTGGCAGAGTGATGCGATGGGACCTACTACTCCTCGATATGCCCCTGTCACTGTACTACCCCTCTTTATACGTCAATGTAGTATATAATAATCAAATAAGGTTGGTAGCCATGGCATTGGTGCTGCTGTAGCTAGGCTTGGCCCAACCATGGAGTCATTGTACTTTAAACAAAGCCTGTACTTCCTATTTTAGGTTATGCTTCAACTAATTCATTACGGTAAAAAGGGTCCGTCTCTCATTGCTGAGATTTTAATAAGGATGTATATGTTAGTGTGAATCTTGTAAGACCAAACATTCGAAGGAGCTTGAGAGATTCCCCACCCCAAGGTTTGAATGTTCAATGTATTTGATTTTGAGTAGGGACCAATCTCTTCATTAATAATAAGAGAATAGTAGCTACAGTTAACTTAATTAGCCATATATAATATAATATTATTCCTAGGGCCATGGGAAAGATTCAGTTTTTTCCCTGTATGAAGAAATGAGCAGAGTAGAAGGATAAATGATGAATCTCAAGAAATCAGCAAATGCCATATGAAGAGCAGCATAGTGTCAGATATATGCATTAAACTCACAGGTCACTCCTGTTTTTAGAATTTGTACTCTCCTAGATATTAGTTTGTGTTGATTCGAGAAGTAATGGTGGAACGTTGGGAGTTGAGAGTCATTAATGATGACCCTGGAGAATTTGAAAGATAATGAAAAGTTTTGGGAGTATATTAGCAAAGTATTGATATGTAAAGTCTTGAAGTAAAGATACGACCCCTTGTATATGTTTACAAATAGAGTTGGTGGCAGTGGCGAATTTTGGGAGGTTAACAGTCCCCTTAAAATGAATTTTTTTTTTTTAGGATTCTTAAAATTTTAAATTTATAATGATAAAATTACATTTTGATCATCTCAAAATGATAAACTTTTGATTTAATCTTTTAAAATTATAAAAAATAAGCTATTAAAATGATAAAATTTTATTTTACTATCATAAAAAAATATAATTTAATTTCAATTCTCCTAAAAAAAACAGGTATAACAGCCAAAGACATGTTTCCAAGTTCAGAATTGTAAAAAACATGACTCTTGTACCTTTACTTTTGGCAGGGTCTTGTAAGAAACAGAGGTGGGGGAGGTTTGAGAAAGTGAAACGATTTTGAATTTTGGGTTAAAATAAAATAAATTCGAGAAGATTTTGGTGGTAAAAATAAAATAAAATTTGATTGGTGAAAAAGTTTGATAAATGGAATGTTAAATTTGTTGAATTATTTAAAATTAGAATCAAATTAATAGAATGTGTAAGCATTAAAGGCTAAATATATTATTATATCAGTTTAAAAAAGCTACATTAGTGACGGAGGGTGACCAAAACAGAATCACTGATAATAGTCAAGGCAAACTCAAAAGTTGAACACAGGTCCAAGAATACCAAAAATGGTGAAAAGCAGAAACTGTGCCATTTGCTTAACCCACAATATTTCCACAACCATATCATGGAGCAGTTTTACACTCAAAGTGTACGCACAATTATTTAAAACCATCCACATGCTATGAATTTGTTCTTGTTAGCTCTACCCCATTCTCTTTTAGCATCACTGGAATAATATCTCATAATTGGGATAAAATCAACAATGCAGCACCGCCATATGAAACTGAAACCTTGATAAATGAAATGAAATATTGAACTGAACTTGCATTAAGCTCAAATTATGACTATTTTCTATATAAGAGCGTTTTAAAAGCTATGCCTCCGAATGAGGCTCTACGGCACAAATGCAAGTTTCATTAACCAGCTTTTCTTTCACTTCTCAAAACCAGTCAAAGATACTCACCTTGGCCTGCTTTTGGAGGGAAGGCTTGAAAGATATGAAATGGCTGCAGAAGGTGCAAGATTAATTGCAACTTGAAATCAAGAAATAGTTAGAGCTATAGAAAATCAGAATGGAACATTATCTATATCAGCACCGAGTTGAACTCAGTGAACACTTCTGAGAATTCTGAACATTTCACCAAATTAGTAAACTATGGACAAATCACAGCCATGAAACATCTAAGAGACACTTTGTAAGTTCCACTTCAATCCACGGTGACACAGTAAACTGAAATGAAGTTCATAACAACATGGTTTTTAACAAAAACTAACACTAGCACAAGCTCTTGACGGCCTCCAAAACACATAATAAGGATTGAAGTGAGGCTAAAAGAGCAGTGAACTTTCATGCAACAATTTAAAAAAAAAATACATAAAAAAATGTCTAAAGCTTCGTTAAACTGAAGGCGCATACATGACAGAGTATTCAGCTTTACCATGCTGTTCGTTAAGATAGTTCTCATAGTAAGCATTGATGGTATTAAAGAAAAAAAAGAGAGAAAACTGCTTGCCTATATCCTGATATTGTTTGGCTATCTAGCTGCTAGCATTGAATCTTTCAAATAGTGGCTTGATATTCATCAATGGTTTGTTTCATTGCATCCAACTGGGAGAGCACATATTCGAGTTTCTTGCAACAGATTTCGTTCGATATTCTCGAACTATAATCGCACTTCTCAAACGGGCGATACTCACAGGCACTCTTGATTTCATCCCTCAATGTCACTTGGATATCCTGGTTTTTGTTTTTTAGTTTTCAAAAACAGAAATCTGTTAATTATTGAAAATTTTCAACCCTTAAAAAAACTATATAAGTAAAGCTCCAATGCAATCTCAAATCAACCCAAAGTTTAAAACTAAACAATTGAAACCCTAATTCAAATCTTATCAGGAAATTTCAATCTTGAGAACAACGATAGAGCATAATAAAGCAGGAACCTTGATCATCTTCATGAATTCACGGCAGTGATTATTGATAAATTCTTTCCTGGGACCCGTTGGATTGGCGAGTTCATCCATGACACCTCCCGCCAGCTCCAAAACCCTAACGATTCTCTGTTATCCAATCGAAACCAGAGAAAGTTAGTTCCTTTCAGAATCGCCTATTCGAAGAAATAGCAATTGAAAGTGGGAAATTAGCTAATTACCTTCTCCACATTTTGAAGTCGCTGCAAAGAGGTATTCTGAGTGGGAGAATCCATGGAAATTAATTATATTTTCTCTCGCTTCTTCAGTTCCACCCAAAATACCCAAAATCACATCCCTCAGAATATAATATGAAGATTAAATACGCACCGTTTGACTACGTTACCACAGCAGCAGTTTGAAAGTCAAAACCCAAAAGCTCAGGGTGATTACGTGTCAATATGTGATTGGATACCTGCTTTGGGCATTAGCTAATAAACTGAACCCCAAACGGAACAAAATCCTTTATTTTTTGTTAGACCAAAAACCAAAAACAATTAGTAAAGTGGGGGAAAGCGAGTTGAATCTATGGCGTCCTCCAAGCTACAAGCTCTGTGGAACCACCCTGCCGGACCCAAAACCAGTGAGTTGACTCGCTCGTTCTTTTAATCTGATATCGTATTAATAGATCCTTTATTGTCATTTATGGGATTAATTCATATTAGCAAAATCTCAATCCCTCTTTTTAATTTTGGAATCGTTTTTCCCGTCGAGATCCATGCTTTTGAACATAAGATTCGTTGGGTATTTGGGTTTCTATTTAATCTGTTTGAGACGTATAGTTTGATATATTTTGAAACTTTCATGGCTAAAGAAAACTAGAATCCATGGTCTCCTTTGTTCTATAATATATGAAAATTATTTGTTCAGTTGGAATTGAGGCAGTTCCCAGAATCTAGATTTGGTGCAAATAGTTGGGCTTCTTTAATTTGTATGCCCGGGTAGATTAATTTCCTCTAACTATGAAAATTCAAGTATTTGGCTTGTGAAATTATATGATAACAAGCGAGTATAGGGTTTGTTGCATACGTGTGAGGTTGTAACAATGATTTGCTACTTTAGTTTGTAGATTGATTGAGAGAGTGAGATGTTATGAGCTTCTAATAATCCCATATGTCTAAATGGATATTTTCTAGATGATCCTGCAGAAATGGTTTATTGCTTTGTACTAACAATAAATGATTTCACCATTGATTCTTAAAGCATTCATTCATGAGCTTATTGCTTGTTTTCCATTTCAGTTCACTTTTGGGCACCAACTTTTAAATGGGGCATTAGCATAGCGAATGTGGCTGACTTCGCTAAACCACCAGAAAAACTTTCCTACCCTCAGCAAATAGGTACATGGTGTTTATCGATTTCTAACAGACCTATCTATGTGTGTTGCATATGTCTTGCCACCTCTTATTTTACTCTCATAGTTGTTTCTTTGTATGTAATATTGAAGACTTGTTGAATTATTTGCATTTACTTCTTAACTTTTTTACGCCCACATCGTGATAGCGTCCTCTTGTAGTTTCTGAATGTTGTTTTTTGATACGCAGCGGTTACTGCAACCGGAATTATCTGGTCACGCTACAGCACTGTAATCACTCCGGTAAGTTTGATGATTGATTGGATTGCCTAACCTAAAAAATTTGAGAAACTTAACGTTATCAAAGAGAAAATAAATGAAAAAACACGCAAGTAGTACAGATAACGGTTATAATCAGGAACATAAGGTTCAGATTCTTTTTTATTCTCAGTCATTGTTTGATTTCTAAAATGCAGAAAAACTGGAATCTCTTCAGTGTAAACATTGCTATGGCCGGAACAGGCATATACCAACTAACACGAAAAATAAAGTAAGTAAACTCAACCAATGATTATCTGTTTCCCTTAACTTATTCGAACTTTTGCATTATATATTGGATGTATTAGTAGAGCAAGGAGGGAAACACTTGTCATTCCAATAATTTTATCGAAAGTAGAGCCGGCCGTTACATCTGAATGATCTTTCCTTCTTGCTCTGTTTTTGTTACCGTTTATTCGCTGTTGCTGCTCTCTGATGCACTGTTTTATAAAACTTTTTTGTTGATATTTCAGACACGATTACTTTTCGGAGGCAGAGCCGGCTGTTGCATCTGAATGATGACGAAATCTTCCGAAATCCTTTGTTTTTAATGGAACAAATTATCAGTTGTCTTCCCTTGTTTTTCTGTTAATTTAAAAGTTACACTTTGGCTCTATGGCTTTGAATTATTCAAGCATGTTATGTTGTGGAAAAATTGGAACTTGATGATGATGATTGGAGAGCCATCAACAGATACTGAACTGAGCAACCGAATCCCTAAACTTTTCAATAATGCTTTTGTTCCCTCACTTCTCTTTTACAGTCTTTTGGTACAAATTTTCCTATGCAGTCATATGGAAAGTTTGATTTCCATCGGGAGCAAACCTTGGAAATCTTTAATTAGTATATTTTTATAAGTATTTATGCATTAAACAAAATTAATTGTTTCCCCATAAAATAAATTTTACATTTTGAACTTAATTTTATATATTATGAGTTAGAATAAAGAAGTTAAAAGCTACATTTAAAAAAAAGGGTAAATTACATTATTATTTATTAAATTACGAGTAAATTTTTATTTTGATTACTTAATTAAAAAATATATAATTTAGTTATTGAATTATTTAAAAATTTTTATTTAAATAATTAAACTATTCAAAAGTTTTTATTCAAGTAATTGAGTTCTTAAGTTTACAAAAAAAAAAATTCGTTAGTGAGCTTCAAGTAACATTCGATGATTGATAATAATATTGATCGGAGAAAAAATATATTTTTCATAAAAAAAAGAATTCAACCGTAGAAATGGAAAAAAATTGAATTTATGCAATTGAAAACCAATGATCCCATTGAAGCAGCCCATGTTGTGTTAATAAAAAGGCTTCAAGGATGGTCCAATATAAGAATCCAGCTTGTATCTAATAAAACTCATCGTTTTAGGTCTTTAATTTAAACCCTTTTCATTCTTCTTCTTTTTCCAACGCCAGACTCACTAGTCGAATAATCGTACAGTCCAGAGGCACCCACTCCTTTCTTCATTACCATAAATTATATTTCTCTCCATCGACCCTCTATCCCAAGCTCTCAGCTGCAGCAGGTCAGTATTTCTAGAAAGTTTTTTTTTTTTGTATTTATTTAGCTAAGGGATTTGAAAATTGTGGGAAGTTGCTGCCGATCACGATTCTCTATTCACCTTCTTGTTATGCTTCCAAACCTTTGAGTGCCTTGGAATGTTATGATACTGAAACCATATTTTCTTCTTACTCTGGTGCTTTTATACATAATGTAGTCCAACGCTTTTTTTTATTTTATTATAGATATGGTCTGTTTATGTTTGTTTGGGGCGAAGGAATTGTAATTTGGAATCTTGAAATTTACGCAAAATCCGACTGTTATGTTAATAAAACAATGTTAGTGAATGTTGGATTAAGTTTAATGATTAACGAATTATTGAATGTTGGGATGGAACGGTAGTTACTGATCGATTAGAGATAGCTTAAAAATTGCGAATCTTTGGATATTGCTGAACCATGACTAAGCTTCTTAAATAGTGTTTAATTTGATTCAAGTTTAGCTGATATAGTTTTTCTTCATTATACATTGATTGATATTTATGCTGCTGCTTTTTAGGGTTGTCTGCTTTTAATCTTATTATGTGGAGATTGTTCCTGCTTTGTGTTTCACTTTCTCCTTAACTCTTTAGCTTAAACAGGAATGAAGCTCATTGTTTCAGCTTTATTGTTTCTCGTAATGTTAAAAGAGAGTATTCGCAATGAGAGTCCATCTCTTCACTTTCTCCTTAACTCTTTAGCTTAAACAGGAATGAAGCTCATTGTTTCAGCTTTATTGTTTCTCGTAATGTTAAAAGAGAGTATTCGCAATGAGAGTCCATCTCTCTCTCTCTGCAATGCTTCGTCATGATGGTTCTTGATCATCTTTGTCCGCATGTAAATGCTTAACACTGGAACTTGTATTTTGCAGGAAGTAATTTGAACGTTTTATGAACTCTACAATCTTCGAGGCGAGAGATCGATCGAGTGTATTTCCATTTTTATGCATTTATTGCATAGAATGCTAATATCTAGCTTTTGGGGTCTTGTTGCATCCACTATTCAGTGTTGAGAGAATACAAAAACATTTTTTTCTCCTTTTTCCCCAATTTGTCACATTTATCTTTGATTTTAATGGAACCACAAAGCTTGTTCTCTGGGTTTTGCTCAAACTCAATAACCCAATTATATATAAATCCTCAAAATCCATTATCTTCCTCACCACCTTCTCTTTCTTATCCTTGCTTCAATCAATCCAAACATCAGGTTTCTTTTAAAATCCAATATTGCCTATCTTCTCAAAGGTTGAGGTCTGTAAGAAGATTAGTGTGTAAAAACAGTGTAGAAAAAGTAAGTAATGTTGTCTCTGAGAAGGAAGGTTCAAAATCATGGGTTAAGCGGAAAAGGCTAGCTGTTTTTGTCTCTGGTGGAGGCTCGAATTTCAGGTCAATTAACCAAGCATGCATTGAAGGCTCTGTCAATGGAGATGTTGTAGTTTTGGTCACTAATAAACATGGTAATTTGTTCTCTTAAATAAAATGCTAGTGAAATTTATAAATTTGTAAGTCTGTCTGTAATTTGCCAGAATATAATTAACAAAAACTTTGAATTAGAATATAATTTAAGTAATGTTATTCAAATTTACAAGTTTTTGAGTTGCTGCCCTGGAGTCTTGAGATGATAAAATCTTTCTTGCAACTTCAGGAATCATGTATATTCTTTTTTTCTTTTTTTGGTGATGGCAGCTTGTGGAGGTGCACAATATGCTAGAGATAAAGGCATCCCAGTTATTTTGTTCCCAAAAACAAAAGATGAACCTGACAGTCTGTCTCCTGATGACCTTGTAAAGGTTCTTAGGTTGTTTCTTCTTTCAAATCTGGTTACCTTGGTTAGTTTCTTTTGGCATTCATAAATGGTAATGGTATACGATTATTATTATTTTCTTATGCTTAGTCTCTTATCATATTAACTCTTACCTATATAATACAATCCAAAGGAAGCTTTTGATGCTTTTAAAACTTTTGAGAGTTTCTTATCATCTTTTTATTGCTTTTAGAAATGATTAATCACTTATTCTTGTATTACATTTTATTGAACTCAGGGAATTTGAGGTTGATTTTATTCTTTTGGCTGGATATCTGAAACTTATACCGGCAGAGTTGATTCGAGCTTATCCTAGATCAGTTTTCAACATCCATCCATCTCTTCTTCCGTCTTTTGGAGGTAAAGGCTATTATGGTATGAAAGTGCATAAAGCAGTTATTGCTTCTGGAGCAAGGTATATTTTTGCCTTAAGTTTCACATATCATGTTTCTATTTCAGTCTTCTTTGTATTTTTATTGTTGCTCTTGGCATTTTGAATTTTATCAGTTAGTGAAGTCTTCATTATTGTTCATGATTGTTTAGATACTCAGGTGCAACAATACACTTTGTTGATGAGCATTACGATACGGGTCGAATACTTGCACAGAAAATTGTCCCTGTGCTTGCCAATGACACCGCCGAGGAGTTAGCTGCTAGGGTTTTGCGAGAGGTGAGGTTCCTTTATGTTGTTTTTTCCTTATGAAAATGTTTTCGTACATTTAACATCACACTGGAACGAATCACACAATAGTAAATTGATAGTAAGATGGTGACAAAATCAAGGTATACTTGTTGCCAAGTTCATTAAGGATTTAGCAACTTTACGATGATTATCGTACTTTTACAGGAGCATAAATTATACGTAGAGGTGACAGCTGCTTTATGCGAAGACCGGATAGTTTGGAGAGAAGACGGTGTTCCTCTCATTCAGAGCAAAGAAAACCCAGAAGAATATTACTAACAAAACTTAATCGCAGCACTTGCATTTTGGTATTTAGACAGTTGGAAGTTATTGTATCCTTAAACTCAGATGTTGTGATTTTGCAAGTTCGACAATAAGTTGGGAGATTACATATTTTTCCCAGTATGCAAACATGTGCTAAGGCTTTTGCAATTTTATTGTTGTAAATGGAAACTGTTTTGCCTATCAAGTTCTCAACATCTATTGAGAGAAAATGCTTATGGCTCGCTCTTATACTACATTTTGAGAGAATGTAGCAAAAATGCCAAAATGTAAATATTTTATAAATTTAACCCCTGAAATTAACTAGTTTCTAATGGTTTCTGTTTTTTTTTTTTTTTTGTTTACCTTAGTTTGATAAATTTACTTTTCCAAATATTTGAGGGATGATTTGGAGAAAATGTATGAGAATATAATTAACAAAGCTTTATTTTCTGATAAAAATGAAAACGTTTTTATCTATTGTAAACAAGGGTATATTGTGGTTTTAGTCCCTTTATTATATTAAAATTTGAGAACTAATTTTTCTTTTGACATAATTTGGTCTTTCTAGGTTCTAACTAATTACACCTTAAGTTAGTTGTTTTCATTAAATTGATTATATTTTTTTTAATTTTATTCGATCATATAGTTAGGGTTGGTGGAAATCTAGCCAATCATGTTCAATCGATAACGAATTTACATATTAGATGAATGCTAATTCTTTTTAAAAAAAAAAAATGTATATTACGATTTTAACAAAAACAACAAACTTAAGATGTTATCAATTTGGACCTAAAATAACATTATATTGGTAGAAGACCAAATTATGTCAAATTATAGTAGAGGGATTAAATACAAAATATTAACATAGAAGAGGGACTAAAAACAAAATTAGAGCTGTTTTGTGTTAGCGTCACACTGATCACCATTTTGAACTCCATAAAGATGTGCGGCTGAGATCTTTCCTCCTCCTCAGTTGCCCTAGATATTTCCTCTATATAAACATTAACAAACAGATACAGCGCCAAGGGTTTTATATTGTTGTCGATTCTTCAGTCTTGAGCTTCCTCCCTCCACCCCCCCCCCCCGGCGGGTCCCGTTTTCGATTTTTAAGAAAATGAAATGGAAGCTACATGTACCAAGGGAAGGGTGTGAGTGAAATGAGTACCCTTGACCTTGACTTGCCAATGTGGCTGTAGCTATATCAAATCTAAATGGCTGAGAAGTTAACTGGCCGGTTGTCGTGATTATTCTCCGTCGACTAATCTGCTTACCGAACTTCTCACAGTTTTGTTTTTCTTTTTCATTTACTCATCCATAGTTATTTTTTTATCAATTAAGAACAAGCTCTAATTGATTCTCGTGGTTTTTTTTCCAAATCTAAATGATTTGGTTTCTTATACATTCATCACAAACTAAAAAGAAAATTTCGTGGTGTATCGCTTGTATAGTCTAAAATTCAATACTAAAATAATGTAAGATCTGGATTCTAGACGACTAGACCAGGCTACCTGTACTGTTGCTAGTTTCACCACCATTCTCACCATTCTTGCTCAATGATACGTTGTAGGCATCGTTGAAAAGTAAGAGTGATCGGCCGGTTTAACCGATTCAATAGAGAGATGTAGTAGGAGTTCAATCTAATTCAAATGAATTTATTATAGCTAACTGAATTAAATTTAAAAAAAATTATTATAGTCACTAATCTTTTTAAAAGATTTCATTAAATTGATTATAAGAGAGAATGCTGATTTTAATTATATTTTATTTTTAAAAAATAAACTAATAAGAGTAAAAGGTAACTCCTCAAATTTTAAAATTATGCTAGTAATTATAATGAGGTTATAATTTATATTAGGGTTTTTTGACATTATGTAAAAACAAAAGATTTGATTCCGAAATATAATATTATGGGTGGTGATATGAAAATTTGATCAACCAAGTGCAGCATTTAATAATTAAACTAATTTATTTTTCCTGGTTGTTTAAAGTGGTGAATATGTAGGCGGTGGAGAGGCCAGTTTTGTAGTGTAGCCATTGGAGGCCACTCCCATATTTCTTTCTTCCAACTGCTCAAATGAGAAGGCCAGTTGGCAATCTTATAACCCCATCTTCCGTAACTTTCCAACTTCATACTTCCAATTTCCTTTTCCTTTTTATTCAAATCACATATCTGAAATTGTTGATAGATTAAATTCTAAATTTGATATCAATTAAGAAATAACAATAAAATAACAAAATAACATTATAAAAAAATTTTAGACAAATTCGAATCAGATTGAATTAGACTTGAGTAAAAAAAAAAAAAAATTTATGAGGTTCAATCTGTTTAGAAAATAAATTTTATTTATTATCAAAAACTCATTTTTTAAACTTATATTTTATCTCAAATCTTTCTATTGTTGGTTGAGACTTTGAATCTGGACAGATAACTTATCATGATAAAGTCTAGGGGCAAGGGATAGATGCAAGAGTCAGTGCCTGTCATTGCTCACAGATTTATGGATAGTAAAACCCTGTACTTAAGTTAGATGTCCAATATTAATTACTCCAAAAAGCGTAATTAGATAAGTTTCTGATATAAATATACTTCTGAAATGCAATAGAATTTTCATTTTTCCAACAAAAAAAAAAAAAAAAAAGAAGATACCGAAAGAGCCATCGATAGTTTGATTCCAGAAAGATGGAAAGTATGGTTGTCGTCTTTTTCGTTTGAACCATTGGTGGCATTGCTTTTATTTAACTTCTAATCATTGGAGACTGCCATCCAAAATGTCCTCTTCTCACCATCCCTACATTTTTTTATCACCTGTTGCCACAGACTATATTATTTGTTTTAGTTAAGGGTAAACGATCTAATTGATAACCCAACTTTTAAGGTGCTTTCATTTTGATCACTCAATTTTTTTTTAATTTTGTCACTCAATTTTTAGGGTGCTTTCATTTTAGTCACCTAACCATTAAATCTCTAATGACGGTTAACTATATACATCACATCATGTTCACACTTTCATTTTGATCACTCAACTTCTGGGTGACATTCTAGGTCACAATTTGACAATTTTTTAAAGCATTATTTTAGTTTCTATCGCTTCTTCATTTTAATCCTTAATGTTTTTCCCCAATCAATACTTAAAAAAATAGATAGTTTTTTGGGTGATCAAAATGAAAGCAACCTAGAACTTAGGTGACCAAAATGAAAATGTGAACATGAAGTAGCGTGTACAATTAACTATCATTAGAGATTTAACAGTTGGATGACTAAAATGAAAGCATCATAAAAGTTGAGTGACGAAATGACACAAATTTCATTTTGTGTGAACAAAATAAAAATACTCTACAAATTTTGTGACCAACTAGATAGTTTACCCTTTACTTAAAGCTACACAATGATAAAAATTTGAAAAGTACTCTTATACACAATGAAAGGTTATTATATAAAACAAGGGTTAATTCCACTAATGTTCTCAAACTGTGGTTTAGATTTTAAATTAGTTCAATAATTTCAAGATATTTTAATTTAGTCATCAAAGTATGTGTATTGCATCAATAAGATCCTTCCATTAGTCTAGCTGTCAACTTAAGTGTTAAATGTCAATTCAGATATGGCCTAGAGCATGATTAAAACACATGATCAAATTGTAAAATATTATATGGATCTAACATGTTAAAAGCTTGTGTCATTAGGGTTTTTTTTTTTTTTTTTACATGTCAAATCCAAAATTGTTGAAACAGTAGTTAGATGCGTGTTTGGCATCTAACCCAAACTAATGGCGAGATTGTCAAAAAGACTTAATTGATAAGATACTAATACTCCAAGGACTCATTTAGAATGTTTTTAAGATTGGGGACCAATTTAAGGTCTAGGTCATAGTTTAGGGGTGTCTTCTAGAATTAACCCATAAAACAATGATGCCGCCCAAGCTCTCGTTGTTGCCATTAAGCATTCACATTTCCAAAGTTGAGTTCACCCCCTTTTGTTCTTTATAAATCCCAAGCTCTGCCAAATCTGCCCAAATCCATGCTATCTGACATTTGGCGATTTAATTTCATAAGGAGGTCCAATTCCAATGGGTGCAAAAGCTAGCAAGCCCTCCAATTCAAAGCGAGATCAAGCCAAGTCATTTAGTTCAACTCAAAGATCATCCTCCATCATTGAATCCATGAAACCCGAGTGCTTAAAAAAGAGGAAGAAGAAGAAGAAGAAGAAGCAGACAAAAGTGAGGACGTTGACTCTAGAGGATTGGCTATTAGCTTCACCTGGTCCTAAAGGGTTGAACCCAGATTATCTCAATGGAGGTGAACTTCATGTCTTCAAACACTTGTCAAGAAGGGTACATCATCATCATCATCATCATCGAAGTGGACCCTTTACAACAGGAGATAATAGTTTGCGTTTGGAACAGGGTTCAGGGGAGGATGTTTCAGGTTCTTCATTTAGGAGAAGCCATAATGGGAGGTTGAACAAGAAGGTTAGCTTTAAGTTGCCTGAAGAGGGTGACATTGTGCTATTTTACTCAACAGCTGAATCATTTGAGAGTGATTATCGATCCTTTTAATGTCCGCTGCTACTTGTTGCATGTTGTTGGGCTTTGCTTTCACATCCATCTTTTCTCTTGTTTCTTACTTGATGTCAATGATCTCTTTATTGCAAATTACATATGTTTTATGTTTCTTTGACTTAAAACACATTCAGAATGGTTCTGATTTGCTTTTCTCATTTCGTTTTGCCAATATTAAGATTATATCTTTTTATTCATATATATGTAAGAATATATTATACAATTAACTCTCGGGTTTTTGTTGAAATATCTTTTTATATGTCATATGCACATCGAAAAGATTAGAAATGATTAACCAATATCAAATGAGATGAAAATTGACAATGATGGATGGATGTATCTAACACTCATGAGAGTATAGGTTGTATTCAAGTTTTAATTTCTATATTGAAGTGAGTTTGAGATTAGGACAAATCGTGCTAATATTGAAGCACCAATAAATTTGACAATATTCGTGCCTTTACGTTGTTCTATTGTCATCATTACTTAAAATAACTCGAATCTTTAAGAAATGGTTTCTAAACTTCAATAAAGCCTAAGTCAATACTATTAATCTAGCTAGTCATGGGTTCTGCCCAAGTAAATAGATCTAAGTATGGTATCAATACGATACATGATTGTCCAAATTCAATAATTGAATAGAGATCTTAAATGTTTTTCAAATTTAATTTTTTTAAAAGATATATATATATAATATCAAATAATCTTATTTTTATTTTATTTTATTGAAATTTTAAATTTAAATAACTTAACATATTTGACGGTATTTACATTATAGTATTATCATATGATAAATTATATAATATAAAATGAAATTTAAAAATTAGGCGGGATTTGAATTATGAAGCTAAGCTCAATCTAATTTTTAAACAAATTTGTTGTAAAGAGACGCCTTGCCTAAAGAGAAGAGGTAGAAGATAAATTGTACTAAGTAAAACAATTAAAATAGGAATAATGGGATAAGGGTACATACAACTCACCTAAAAAGAAAAAAAAAATGGCTGCGGACATTCCTTTCTCTTTCTCGTCGGCTTCTACTAATGGTGGAAGCAGGGATTTAAATCTTTAAATAGATAAAATCATATAATTTAAATTATATATATTTTAATTTTACCGGAACGAAACAATAGCGGGAATAGTAACCTGCTATTACCGCAATTGGCCGTTACCCGTTAAATTGCGACCGTGATCCGTCGCTATTGGTGTGATTCCGCTTTACACCGCTATTTTCGATAATAACGATTTCGGACGGTGCCACTATCACTATATAGCGGCTGCTATTCCACTATCTGACCGCTATTTAAATCCCTAGGTGGAAAGGATACGAAAAAGGTACAATTATGGGAGGAAGATCCACCTGATGATCTGGGGGTCTCTTGGACTCTTTTCCCTCTGATGGCTTTGTCTCATTTAAGGACCGATTGATGGGAAGTGGTCAAGGTTCAAAAGGGAATGGTATGGCGCATGAGGAGGATATTGCTCTCGTTATGGGGGACATCACGATTGGGAGTGAAAGACGAGGTACCTTCTATAAAGTTTTTTGATAGAGTTCATAAGTTTTTGGAGATAAGTATGGCGCAGACAGTGGTGGTCAAACTTCTAAGGCATAGAATTTGGCTTAATGTAACATCTCTAACATCCACTGAAATCAGAATAATGTCATTTCGAATCTTACACGTGTTAGAATTTTTTAAGAAAATAAAACAGAAACTATTAATATTAGTGGAGAAGGTAGTTTGATATCATAAGAAATTTAAAAAGCTTTTGAATTTAGGGAAATTAATTTGAGGTGTTGACTAAATCGTAAAAGTGTGAGAAGTATTCCGCAAAAGTGTGAAAATTAAAAATGATAAATAACTAGATTAAATGGATGAAAAAAGGATTAGAAATGCAATTTAACCAAAAAATTAGAATAAGGTGTGGATGAGATTGAAAGTTAATAGAAAGAATTTGATAAGAATGATGATGTTGAAAATTTTTAAATTAAATATTATTAAAAATTTAAAATATTAAATAAAATAGCGAGTTACTTTGTTGTTAAGACTTTATCCTTATTTTATAATTAATTTTTTTCATAAAAAAATATAGAAAAATCTTCCATTATTATCTTCATCTTCTCTCCAACTTCACTCTCATTTCCATTTTAGCTTCTTTTCATTTTCTTTCATTTTAGCTTTTTCTTTTCCCACCATTACCAACCATTTCAAGCTTAAAAGTTCAAATTTCTTCCATAGGTTTTAGTGAAATCAATAAAACAACTACATGACAAGCTAAGTTTTTTGTGATGTTAGCTAGATTGTATATTTGAGGAGAGAAAAATGTGAAGTTAGCTAAGTTTCCATGATAAGCTTGATTTTTAAAATTTTAATTTTTCGTTGTGTAAAAAAATCATTTACAAACCAGATTTTTTTTCAACAAACACATTTATGACAAGGTAATTGGATGAACATTGATTGAATTGTTTTCGTAATGGTATGTCGTTGGGTAGAGTTCAATCACGATATTATAGTGAAATGACTTATTGAGTAAATGAGTTTATAATTAACAGGTGAAAAGTGAAAACTTAATTATAAATAATTTGAGCCCTAATCACATTTGTAAATGATTATGGTTTTTTCCAAAATGAAAATAAAAATGAAAAATTGGAATCATTTGAAAATAAACGTGATTTTCACTAAAATGAAAAAGAAGAAAGAAAAATGAAATTGACCTATAAATAAATTTATGTTTTTCGAGGATTAAAGGAGTTAAGGGGGGATTGAGAGGTGGTGCTCAATTGGTCTATTGAGACTAGAGAAGAGGTTGTTGTTAGAGTTAGAAGAAATTTTGGACTATGAAGAGCTGTTATGGCATCAAAAATCAAGGTGCGAGTGGTTTTCTCATGATGATCGGAATACCAGGTATTTTCATGGCCTCACAATGGCTAGAAGGTCCAGAATCAGAATAGTTTGCTGAAAGTTTAGGGGGATTGGTGTTGTGATGGGAAGATAATAAAGGAGCATGTTACCTCTTTTTTCAAGCATCAGTATTCCATTGAGGTATCCCTAGTGCGGATGATAGTGTTTGCAATCTACTTATAGGCGACACTTTTTGATATTGCTCCTCTTAAGGCTCGGGGCATTGGCGGTTTGAATGTGTAATTTTTTTTAGTCTCAATGGAAGACTGGGTGATTAAATTTTTAGATGGTTCAGAATGTTTTTTAGGTAGGTGTATTGACCTTTTATTCAACAAAACTTTCTTGGTGATTATTTCAAAGGTAAATCATCGAGAGGTCATTTTTCAGTTTAGACCCATAAGTCATTGTCAATAGAATTAAAGGAGTCATGCTGACTTTAATTTGTTCCAATCAAGTTGGTTTTGTGGGTGAAAGGGGTATTACATACAACATTGTGATAGTCCAAGAGGCAATTCATTCTTTTTGCATTCGCAAAGGCAGTACTGAATAGATAACGGTTAAAATTGATCTTGAAAGGACGTATGATAAAGTGGGATGAGATTTCATGCAAAATTGCTAAAACAATGCAAGTTTTATTAGCAAATCTGCATAGGGTCATTATGCATTGTATCTCATCAGCTTCTATCCAGGTGCTATGGTGCACAAACTGAAAATTTTGTTTCCATCAAGGGGGATTAGACAGGTTGACTCGTTGTCTCCTTACCTCTTTGCTCTTGGTATGGAGAGACTAGAACATTATATCTGTGACACCGTGGAGAAAGGGTTATGGAAACCTATTCATTTATCTAGAGGAGGACTACCGCTTTCTTATTATTATTTTTTTTTGCAGATGATTTAGTTTTATTTGGTGAAGTCATTGCTAATCAAGCGTCAATCACGACGTCCGTTTTGCAACAATTCTGCTATTTTTCCAGGCACAAAATAAATGTTAGGAAATCAAAGGTTCTTTTTCTCTGGTAACACATCAAGCTCTATTGCATCAATTATTTCTCAACATCTGGGTTTTTAAACAGTAGAAGATTTAGGTGGCATTGCAAAGTGCTGGAATATCTTGAGAAGGAAGGTGGATTGGGGTCCATATTTTGCTGCAGTTTGTTTCAATATATGGAAGCAAAGGAATTGATATATTTTTCAGGACAAATGTTTAAGTCCAAGAGGAGTGGTGTTAAGAAGCTTATGCATGGCCAAAGGCTGCTTCTATTCAATTAACAGTGATGATGGTTCTAAAAGATTGATCAATTCAATTACAGACTGGTCTAAGCCTCCTATCCGAGTTGTTAAAATTAATACTAATGGAGCTAAAATTGATTAGGATAGTATGGCATCAGCAGGTGGTGTTATCCGGGACGATAAAGGCGAATGGATTCTGGGCTTTTCTCGAAACATTGGGGTTGGTACTGTTCTGCAATCTGAACTCTGGGGTATTTTCGATGGTCTGTCAATTACTTGGATTCGACAGGCGATCCTTGAAACAGATTGTAAGGAAGCAATGGATTTAATCAACAGCGGTACAGACTTTCTTCCTTCTTTGGAGCTGGTCAAGGATATACAACATTTCCGCAAGCGGCATTGGAGCATCCATATTCAACAAATTCCAAGAGGAGTTATAGCTAAATAGGCTCTGAGGTGGAGCTCCGGTTTTTATCTGATTGAAGAAGCTATGCAGGAAATGCTACAAATGCTGGAACAGGATGCTCATGGACCCTTTACTACTTTTGTTCTTCTAAATTAGGCTATATTTCTTTTAATGCCTTCCGTCTTGTTACCAAAAAAACAAACTTTAAGCGGACAAAAAAATAAAATTAAAAAACCTGAAAAATATAATTTACCGTATTTTTATATTAAAAACTAAAATCAAATTTTAAATTTTAAATAAAAAATTGTGAGGGTGAGTGTACACCAACATGTGAATCGTCCCCATGTGGAGATAAAAATGAATTTATGAGAAATTAACTATGGTTTTAACATATGTATCGATATCACTTTTTTTAAGTTTCTATTCGCTTTCACTTATATTATGATTTGCAAAAGAGTTATTGACAAATAAATCTTGAAGATACAATAAAGATCAATGATTGTCTATATTTTCAATTGATAAAAATAGGTCACTAAATGAAGCATAACAAAGATATTAATTTCTATAAAGAATTTATAGAATTTAAAAATATGAAAGATGATGGGAGAATAGGAAAAAAACTTTGTTTCTATATTTTTGAATGTGTCATACAAATGAAAGTTAACTCCTATTTTTGTAGTCATGTATAAAATTGCATATTTAACCAAAATTCAGGTATTATTTTGAGATTTATCCCGTAAATGTCTAGTCACAAAGTTTTAATTTTGAATTTAATTGTTTTATAAAAATTGAAAAGTTGGTATTTTTATTTAAATTTGTTAAGATTTAATTTTCTATTTTATAAAAATTAAAAAATTAGTCCAATCGAGTAAATTGTTAATTTTTATTGTTAAATCTCAAACTTGAAAATAAACTATCTAACAATTGATATGCAATAAATTAATAAAAGTTACGTGTGTTATATTGTAAATCTCATCATGTGTGGATTAGACTCATATTTAATCTGTTTATGCTATAATAATTTGATACTTGTAATTACTCCAATATATACAAAGAATAAAACATACACCACGGATATTAATATTCCATAATCAAATCAAATATGGTAATATATGCAATCTAATAGAAATATACATTGGAAAGAGCGAATTCTCTTTCTTTATCTTAGAGAAAGGAAAGGTTATTGTCCAAGGCAAACAAATTAAGGAAGAATGGTGGTTAATGGTAGTTATCCCATGACTTGTGTTGTGCAATTTTTCAACCAATCAAAGGGTAGATTAATGAAGTTAGTAAAAGTATTCCTCATGCCATTTCTTCTAATTTAATATATAGAATATTATTATAATAATTTATTATAATCATGCTTTGCACACAAAATAGTAAAAGTCAGATTAAATTAATTGGTTGAAGCAATCAAATTAAAATTTTGGAATAAAAATTAGTTAAAATTCAGAAATATCTGATTTTTTTTTTTTAAAAAAAATTATTTCTAGAATTGTAAACAAAATTGGTGGGTACACAGCAACCATTCCATTGTTTCTAGAAAGCTGCCTGGAGGATGTAAGCTGCCCTTTTTGCCTCTATTGTGCTAACTTTCTTGCCTAGAGAGAGTAACATATACTTTCCTGTTGTGTAACAATAGCTATGACAATGGTGACGAAGATGGTGATGGTTCTTGTATTCATGGCAGCCAGTACTGGTGTGAAATGGGTGGAAGCAGAAGTGCATCACGTGGTCGGAGGTGACCGTGGCTGGGACCCTTCATTTGACGTTGCATGTTGGTGTTCCGGTAGGATCTTCAGGGTCGGAGACAAAATCTGTAAGTCGGCTCTTAATTACAAAACATTTCCAGTTTCGTTTAACTATTGATTATGGTAAAAGAAAAAGAGTGCACGGGCCTATATTACATCAACTTACAGAAGACAATTCCCAAAGCATGAATGAATCGTGTCAAATATAATTTATTGTCTTTCATTGATCAACTGTGTTTCTTACTTTGCATACATGATTTAGTGAATCATGTTATTACTAAATGCTGTGCAGGGTTCCCCTACTCTGCAGGAGAGGAGAGCATCGTAGAGGTAAAGAGCAAGGATGAATATGAGTCGTGTGATGTAGGAAACCCCATAAGGATGTATGTGGCGGGCTTAGATGGCATCGACTTGGATGGGGAAGGGATTCGATACTTCGTGAGCAGCAGGCCTGAGAGGTGCAAAAAGGGTCTAAAGCTACGCGTGGAGTTAATGCCTTTGCGGAGCCCAGAATTCCCCCAAGTGACAGTGTCAGAATCAGAGTCAGACACCTCTGATTGGAGCATAGCCGCCGCGCCCACAACCCCTTCCCCATCAGTCCAGCTTTATGGGAACTTCCTGCTTTCATCATTTGGGCTGTTGCTTTGTACTTGTATGGCCGTTTAGTTGGCTTATTACTCATCCTTTTTAAATTAGGTTTGCATTATGCTCTATATCCTATAATAAATCTAATGTAGTTTTGCAAAAATGACAAGGCTAAGGTAAAATAATTTAACAATTCAACCATTAATCAATCAATCGATTTTTTTTTAAAATACTATATTTTAACAAACGATACTATTTGTCTTCTAATAGAAAATTGTTAAAATAAGGAACACAACTCAGTATATATTAAAGTAATCTAGAGAATACTACCTTCACAAATATTATATATATAGTGAGGTATAAAGGTTAACTTATTTATGTCGAAGTGAAAATTTATTTTACTAAACTCAATGTGCATGAATGGTGTACATCAGAATGTTAAGATATTAACCCTACAAAAAAGTTAAAGAGTGCGCAATGTAAATGAATCTCCCCCAACACACACACCCATATTAGATGATGCAATGTGCTTAAAAGTGCCAATGGCTCAAGTTTTCAGACGAAATGTTGAAATAACAGGATAGTTTGTAGTTTCCAACAGAATGATAAGGCGACATGGGAATGCCAGCACCTATACGGCTAAACCTGAAAATTATAACTGAGTGAGAGTTCTTTAGCCATCCTTCTGCTAATATAATAAGGAAACTCCCCACTCCGCATGACAACATGTCAAACTCTAAATTCTAGAAAAATCCATGTAGGTATACAATGTCCAGGTACCTGTCTTAAAATTCACATAGAAAGATGCCTGCTTACAAGGATGATAGACCAGATTTCCTTATCACCTCTCCTTTCTAACTTGCCACTTGCAAAATCCATTCCCAGAAAATGCAAGTTATATTTTTCCCCTCTCTGTTGAAGACCAAAGCATAAGACTTTATTATGGCACACCTTGAAACACAGAAATATCACTTTTCTCTCAACACAACGTAGTTATTAGGCCCGTTCGTCTTTTGTATCTTAGAAATTCGCCTAAGAATATCTGCAAAAGCCTTCTTGTCCTGTACCAAAGAGATTTATCCACTTAAGTAGTACATTGAGAAGTAAAGAAAAGAGAGACAGAATTAAATGCATAAAACATAGTATATCTCGCGGCGTTTTTAGATTGATCTGCTTATCTAATGGGCCTATCTTGCCTTCTTGGTCTAGAACTACCTTGTGCAGTTACTAATATGCAAGCACCATATCTATAATGCTAAACTGTTTCATTCTTCAGAGATTAAAAGCATTGGCCCCACAATTGTGAAACTCTAAAAATTTACTAACAATAAAATCTATATACACATTTTAGATACCTACTGAATGTATAAACCAAAGAGATCAGTTGACAATAGATTCAGTGACCACAGCAAAAAATATTAAACCAACAAAACAGGAAGGAAAAAGGATTATGGAAGACAGAATACCTCTGGAGATTTTAACCTAGCTTTAAATTTAGCAACAAGATCAGATGTTGTTACAGGTGCCTTTTGTAATAACACAGCCCTGATTTCATCTTCAGTTACAGGTCCAGCAGTTGATGCTGAACCCGCTTTAGAAGATGCACTGGCAGCTGATGTTGATCCAGCTTTTGCAGAAGATGGTGTGCCCTTGGAAGATGCACTGCCTTTCGAAGCAGATGTATTTTCCTCCTTCACAGAAGTTTTTGACTCCTGCCCCTCGAAAAGCACAAAATAAGTTAACACTTGAAACAAATTTCTTCTTAAAAAATATCTACATGTGCAAAGAGATAAGATTAGGAGCTTTGGTAACATACAGGTTCTGATTTAACCTTCTTCAGAGGGGTACCATTTGATGCTTTGGTATCATCACCTTTTCTCTTTCCCTTTGATGACTTAGATGCAGCTGGGGTTCCCCGAGCAGAAGCTGAAGGTGCCGGTTTCATTGGACTGTTGTCAGCTGGTTCTTCTTTAGGTGCATCCTTCTGCTTAGGAGCTGGTGTAGGATTAAAGTTCATATCATCATCCACCTGAAGCCAAAAAAAAAAAAAAAACTCTTGGCATAAGCATAATCGGTGTAGACACCACAAAAGATTGTGTAAAGTCAAGCCGGAATTAGTTAGTTCTCTCTTGATAAAGAAGAGATGAGACATGCATTATAACTACAGAAAATGATCATCAGGAATGATGAAATAAAAGCAAGACATGTTAATCCTGTTGGCTTTTGTTAGATAAAAATGCATTACAATAAGCCATTAGGTATCCTATAAGCTTACATCCTCATCATCATCATCTTCGTCTGCATCTGAATCATTAAGCCCACTAGCTTTCCCTAATAGCTTCTTCAACTCTTTCCCGGACTTACTCAGTCCTCCTTCTTGCTCCTCATCCTCCTCATCTTCATCCTGAAAGAAAACAGAAAATATTATCTACTACTCAAAGGAGACCAGATTCCAGTCATAATGACGCTTTATAAACGATAAAAAAAGGCCACCTCTACCAACAGAAGAAAGAAATTGTTTTGGTGGGGAAAAATGCACACACATACGCAAAATACAAGCAGTAACTAGCAAAACCTTACTCTGAATACGGTACCATACAATCCAAATGATTCTTACTTGCAAACAATCCGTGGAAGTAAAAGTAGTCTATCACCAAAGACAAATTAACGCTCTAGCCTAGAAAATTTGAATAAATTGTATGGCAAATGATTTCTAGAAACTGGACATTTATATTTATTGCAATCTTCTCAATAAATTTTATATTATATAGTTTTAGATTCCCATGCAGTAGTCTTTGAATAGAGAATTTAAAATGATAACAATAAAAGAAGTGGGTAGAATGGTGTCCTATCCAGTGCAAACTGCAAAATCTCTAGGGTCTAAAGAAGTTATGAGGTTTAAAACTATTCTTACATGAGATAAACAAGAGCCTAACAGGTAATGTGATCATTAGTTTGCAGGTTTGATAAGTGTATCAAAAATACCTCCTTGATTTCCGGTGGAGCAGGAACTTCAGGGGCCAAATCCCTTTCCTCAGGATCGTTACCAACAGCTTCATCATCATCAGTGAATATTTCTTCATGCTCCCAATCATCACCTAAACCAGAAGCATGTAAATAAACAAGAAGAGAAACACCAATTCTAGTAAAAAAAAAAAAGAGAGAGACAGGCTAGGGACCTTTGGTGTCACCCTTATCTCTCACAATAGTTAATTTATACTATTTCTAAGTTAATTTCATTCATCTTCTGCTTCAACATGGAAAATCATCATCGTTCTTCATCATGATAACAAAGAAATAGACACCAAGACACAAACATGATAAAAAGCTCACCCTTCTCGATATCATCATCATCCATATCAAGATCACCTCCCCTTGGACCTTCTTCATCATCATCACCACTTTTTTTGTTAAGTCCAAGCCTATTCTTCCTGGCAGCTTCCTCTTCTTCATCTTCTTCTCCTCTATCTGATGCATGACCTTCTTCCTCCTCACCAGTTGACTTTTACGTCCCCTCCCACCAGTAGCAGGAGTTTCTTTTTCATCAATCTTCTCCACTTCACCAAATGCAGCAGCGCCATTATTCGCAGCTTTCATCATCCATCTCTCATAACCATCTGCAGTCTTCCTCCTGTTCTTCATTTTTTCTTCAGCTTCTTCTAGTGTAAGTTGCTTATATTGGGCAACCTTGTTAAAATTGTACCTGCCAAAGAGTATCACGATTAAGAAACTAATAAGATTCAAATATAGCGATATTTTTACTACAAAGAACATAAAACAACAGTGCAATGAGTGGTTGGAACAGTGATGAGTAGTCAAAACAACAATAATATGTCACTCGTACCAAGAACCAGCAGGAATAGCTACAAATTCTTTTCCTTGCATCATAAGCAGGTAATAAGTTGCTGACTGTGAACCTTCAAGTTGACCTTGATATTGAGCCTGACCTGTTTCATCCTCCAATAACCAAGGTTTGTTCTTATATTTCTCCTGAAAATAGAAGCCAGCAATAATGAAATTCAGTATCAAAGTCAATAAGGGCATAATTAAATCATTCCAAGTTCAGGAAAACTACCCTCCTTAGAATATGAAAAATGATACTTGCTATATTCTTGTAATTATCAATTTTGGTTCCGCGACGTAGCAAAAAACTGCTTCAGTCTACTTTTTACTCTACTTGTATAGCAATTACTATGCCAAAATAAAAAATATGGGTCTGCGTCTCACAATCCAGAAAAAACTTCATAGCACTTTCTTAAAAATTTACTTGTCAACGTTCTCAACCTTTTTTCAGGAATTTGGAGCATACAGGCACCATATAATTTTGCTATCCTGTTTTACAGTGAAAGCTAGGAACATTTAAGAAACAGCTGAAAAAGGATAAATCTAATACCCGCAAAGCATCAGTAACTTGGCGTCCTTGTAGCCCATCTTTTTGTAGCGACCATCTATTCTCAGCATTTTTCTTCTTTGAAAAATTGGGCAACCCAGTCATAAACCTACCAATAAAGTAGTTCTTGTCGGTGCTAGGACTTGCTCTAACATTGTATTCCTAAATTCCAAAAAGAAATAACTCCGAAATTAAATTAAATTCCAAAAACTATGTCCAAATCGCTATCAAGCTATTATCGAAAGAGGAATTAGAAAAAGAAGATGTGCAGATTGGGAAATGAACTCGAATCAAGCGGGTGATAATGGCGCCACATTCGAAGCATTTGCCTTGGTTCTCGGCCATGGTTTTGCCACAAGAAACGCAGAGGGTCATGTGCTTGCAGTTGCTCCCGTACAGATCTTGGGAGGATCCGCAGCCGCTGCAGGACGTCTTCAGCATGAGATCGAAAGACATGATTCCCTTCCCCCCCGAAAGAAGCAAAAGGAAGAGGCTAGGGTTTTAACTGAACGTTGAAAAGGAAACCGGAACAGTCAAATTGCACGCCGCGTCTCTTCCGTTGGTTGAGATTACAGGTGGGGAGGCATGAAATCTTCGAGAGAGAAAATTTATGAGAAGGGGTTTTGATCGGTGAAACCAAAGGGAACAGAATCAAGATTTTAGGAGTCGCGTTTCCCTAACGTTAAGCGCTGAGGACACGTGTCACATTTATGATTTTTTTCATTGTAGTTTTTGGTGGGCTTAATTAACCAATTCAATGATCAAGTTTGGTTTATGTCTCCAGTTAAAGTTGTTACATACAATAATCTAAAAGAAATTTGATACCCACAAGTCGAAATCAGCTTAAGTTAAATTTAATATAGATCGGATTTAAATAAAATTTTAAATTTAATTTTTAAATCAAGTTTAAAAACAAAATCTAAAATTTTATATCAATAAGATACAAATCTGATGCAATTCATGATGAGATTTAATTCCGAAGGTTTTACGTGGCGTAGGATAACTGAAGACCCACTTATCTTTCCCTGCACCAGAGTAGTAACAGAGTATAACGCATGGTGGGCGCGAATGAGATGAACGTGGAATACCAAGAATTTATATAAAATAAAAATAAAAAAGCATTTAAATTTAAAAAGGCAAATGGAAGTAATAAAATGAGCCATAATTACAGACCAGCTACCAACCGCCTGCTACGGAGGAATGGCATCAGATTGGAGAGACAAGAAGCTTTATCCTTTGCTGGGCGTCCTTTTACTTTCCATTTTCCTCTACTTCAATTTGGGCAGTAATCCCATTACTTTTCCCATCCTATGGCAATCCCATATGGGTTTCGTTTCTGCAAACTCCACGCATTTCATCATCGTCAACCCCCGCGCTCCACCGGAGAACCAGTCAACGTTCTACATCAACGGCTGGAACTCCTATTGGCTAATGCAGGAGAGCGTGTGGGCTGGTCCGTCCAGGTCAAGGGTGTCGAAGATGCTCAAGAGAGGGGCGGAAATGGGGTTGACTGTTTGCAGGACTTGGGCTTTCAACGATGGTGTGGGACCTAATGCCTTGCAGATATCTCCTGGTGTCTTTAACGAACGAGTCTTTCGGGTATGTTTTATGGTTCCGTTGGCTTGTTTTCTAAATACCTTTTTTGTTTATTTCGTTTAACTTTTCTTCTGTTGCATTGAAATGAGATAGGGATTGGATTATGTGATTGTTGAAGCAAGGAAGCATGGGATTAGGTTGATTCTAAGTTTGGTGAACAATTTAAGTAACTTTGGTGGGAAAGCTCAGTATGTGAGATGGGCACAAGAAGCTGGACATAATGTTTCTTCTTCAACTGATTCATTTTTTTCACACCCTATGATTAAAGATTACTACAAGGCCTATGTTAAGGTACTTGGCCGTGGCCCTTGGTTTATAAGATAAATGTAACATATTGAATTTAAGGGAATTCTGATAGGAGTATTATACGTTTATCAATCTTCAAATTGCTAGATGTTGTTGAGATCGAGTCATCAAATCTGTTCCTTTAAAAGAAATTAGCTTTAGATGAAGCTAAGGTTGAATCCTTGACATTGTAACTTTCTATCCAGTAGGTTGTGTTGGATGATAATGGTACTCAGCACTGAAAGCATTCAGAAAGAGCTGACCTATAAGCATCGTTCTACCAATTTCCACTACTTTTATATCAATGGAAAGATTTGATTGTATGATAAGAAAGTTATTTACTCACCCACATGTATGTTTCTTCGTTGGCTGTAGCAATCATATCAAGTTAACATTGGATGTTGTATTTCACAGGCTATTTTGTCTAGAAAGAATTCCTTGAGTGGTGTTAAGTATGCTGATGAACCGGCAATATTTGCTTGGGAGCTGATGAATGAGCCCCGGTGTTCATCCAGTTCCTCTGCTCCCATTCTTCAGGTGAATTATAGAACTTGCTGTTTCATAATTGTGCTACCATGTGTTTGTAATCATTTGGCCTGAAGACCTGAAGAATAATTGAGAGATTTTCTTCTTTTTCTTTTAATCTCTGAACATCAGTAGATTGTTATAATTTCTAGCTTTTTTCAATATTCTGATATCTAGTATAGCTTGTTGAGGATTTTCTGCACTTTCTTATTATTGCTTTATTTAGCATTTAGGGTGTGCTTGGTTGGGTGAAAAAGTGGAGGGATGGGAGGAGGGAGTGGAAAAGTGGAAAGAAAATAAATTTTGAGTGTGCTTGGTTGGAAAGAAAAGCGTGAGGAAGGAAAATAGAAGTGATGATCATTTTTATCCTAATGAATAAAAATCAATCCTTCCAAATTTGGAATGATGAGAGGAGAGAAATTAGAAAGATGTTTATGTTAGTTCAAAATGATGCATTTTTCAAATGCTTTATTTTCTTTCCTTTCGTTTTTCAACTCTACCAAGCACTGGATGGAATGAAGATTATTTTTTGTTTCCATTTTTTCATCTTTCTAGCCAAGCAAATCTACGGAAAGAAAATTTATGTTTTCCATCCTTCTAGTTTTCTACCCCTTCAATTTGCCATCCTTCCAATTTTCTTTCGACTCTTCCAAGCAAAGCCTTAGTCTGGAAACTGTCATTCTAAATTAATGTACGTGACTTTATTCCACTCTCATTTTTTCCCCTTTGTTTTCGAATCTATTAGAACTTTATTAATACTGTCTATTAGCATGGAGTACAGACATGGCTTAACGAGATGGCTGCTTTTGTCAAGAGTCTGGATCGGAAACATCTAGTGACTGTTGGACTTGAGGGGTTTTATGGTCTGAATACAACTAAGGGACTGGAAGTTAATCCTGGGGAATGGGCAGCCTCACTTGGATCAGACTTTATACAGAACTCAGCAATTGAGAACATTGACTTTGCTTCAGTTCATGCATACCCTGATAGCTGGTTGTTAAATTTTACTTTCAGCATGATATAATAATATCTCAAAAATACTGTGTCCAAGTGTCCAAATTAGCTGTCTGCTACGTTTACCAGCAGCGACTGTTTTCCATTATCTCATTTGGTCTACTTAGGCCAATGGAAATACTCCTATGATGATGGATCAAATTGGTGTCACAGATCACCTCAGTGCATATTTCATTGGTCATTTTTATATTCCATTCTATTTATAACTGTCAATATTTATCTCTTTATAACATACATTGTAGGATACCCCATGATGATATGGAAGCAAAGGCTCGTTTTCTTTCCCGGTGGGTGGATTCTCATATAAGTGATGGGGATCGTGTGCTTAAAAAACCGGTTATCTTTACGGAAGTTGGCTCTTTGGTGCATGCAAGCAACCAAGGATTAGGTGACAAGAATATTCTTTTAAAGACCGTGTATGACAAAATTTATGAGTCGGCAAAGAAGAGACAAGCTGGGGCTGGGGCCTTAGTTTGGCAATTACTAGTTGAAGGAGTGGTGGAATATAGTGACAGATTTTCCTTTGTAGCATGGGATGATCCTTCTACCTATAAACTGATACTAAACCAATCATGCAGGCTTAAAAGCATTTTTTCAAAGAGCAGTCAGAGCCAGAAACATAACAAGGATCCATGCTCGGGTAATCTACCTTGACAACAGTTGATTTGAAAACATTTATAACCTTACCCTTCATATGTATAGAAAGTCGTGAATGTTGGTACTTAATAGTTGTAAAGAAAAGAAGAGATGGAGACAGATTAAAATGGAAGAAATGTGATTATTCAGCTTTGAGATTAATACATTTAGATTTATTCATCCAAGCAATGTGTGTAGAAAATTATTTCTTTGCTAGTTAGCTGCCATGCATGCCTGGTATTTACGAGCAGCTACTTTGTTTCCCTTTGAAAATACTTTTGTGTGTAAAGTATGTAAATAATGCTTCTTCAATACTTCATATACAATTGGGAGACTCTAGTTAAAACTGGCGTGACCGGCAGACAGCATGCCATGTGTACCTCACTTTGCTTATCACTGTTCTGCCATTGTAATTGTGGCTCTAATACTAAATTGTTCCAACATTGAGTTTGAGATTGAATAAAAAAGATTTAAAAAATTACCTTAAAACCCAGAATTTTATGACATGTAAACTTTTATTCTAAGAATAGCACCAAACATCTTCTCCCTAACACTGAATTTAATGATTTATCTATTTTCACCATAAATTTCTCAAAGATAACGCACCAGAATCATTGGAACTGGAAAGAGCTGAAGGTTAGCGTAGTAACATTCTTAATAAACGTGCCTAGTACCGCGTAATCTTCAAGCGCCCTCTTCCTTGCCCCACACCGTAGAAGCGGTGGGAAAAATAGCCAGTCACCAGTAAGCATAACGAAGACAACCGTCAATGTCGTAGAAACCGGTCTGGGCAACCGCCACTTATCCCCAAACGCGCTCTTCAGAACAATCTCCGCCGTCACACATACTCCATGGAGAAGAAAGAACCGCATGACTTCCCATGTCGGCCACACGCGTCCCAGGTAATAGAAAATCAGCTCGTGCATGATTCCCGACACCACAAAAGTCCCGAAAACCGCCGGAAGCAGAGCCCGTTTACGACCAATGAAACGAGCAGCCGTGTTCCGAACAGGTTCGTACACCGTCGGTCGTAGAACACTAGTTGCCATGAGGTTCCATCTCTTACCCCAGAAATCTTGCAGCGAGGTGGAGAGATAGGGTTCATTAAACTGTTTCTCTAGCTCGAGACCCAACAAGGCTCGAGTCAAGGTCGCCACCATTACTAGGATAATCTCTAGACAAACGTATACATGAAAACAATACAGAACCAACAAGATGGTAGGGTGGAAATGGTGCGTATAGTCATATACACTGAGCAACAAGGCAAAAAGGAGAACCTTGATTGCATAGATTGTAGGTGTTTGGTAGGCATTTAGATGTGAAGGGTGTTGTTGGATTTTGATAGGGAAACAAGCAAGGGCAATGAAACGAGGTAAAGAGAGAGATGGGGATGATAAAGGGCCTTTGCCGAAGGCGAAAAGTAAAAGCTTGAAGTTAGCAAGCCAAGAGATGGAGAAAGCAGTGGTACCGGCGAAATGTATGGAGGAGATGTTGAGTGGGATGGCAAGGAACAGGCACACAACTGGTAATAAACAAAGAAGCCGTACAATTCCTTTAGGGATTTTCTTGGTTTTACCGATGGAGTAGCAGTAGCATAGGGAAATGATTATGTAGAGCCAAAGCTTGATGAACTTGTTCATCCCCTCGCTCGCCATTGATGGATTATATCAAATTGGAGGGAGAAACGATGATAATAATATCATATTGTTGCTGGATATTAACCTTACGTATTCGATTTAATAAGACCGAACGTCACTATAGCATGTGGGCGTTCCCAAGGTTTGTCACATTTTTATTTGTCCATATTTTCGGTTAGTCATTTAAAGTTGGTGATACAGATTTAGAGGATCTTCCTAGCTTTGGCGAAATACAAATTACATGTGTTGAATTCTTCTCCAAAAGAGCTGGCAACTAAATCCCTCTGTTGAGTACAAGGCATTGTTAATGCCAACTCACAAAATCGTTATTTTCTAGTATTACAATCACCATCTAACACACCACCACAAGTACCAATTCATTCCTTGATGTACTGAATTCAAGAGATCAATGGATGCCTAACAGCAAAAGAAAACTGAAAACAATTTTATTTTTCTTCCAAACATACAAAATACAAGTGTTAAGATGTTGCCTTGAAGAACCAAAACCAAGTAATCATACACTATTCATATTGGTTGATCGAATATTCTATCCTACTGTTGCTGTTCGTATATCTGCATATAAGCTTCAGACAATGCAACCATCTGAGGAAGTGTTTCAGAAACATGCAGATCTTGCATTTCATACCTGCAAAATGTAAATTTCGGATGCTTCATCCCCTGTATGTAGCATTTCACTCGCATAAATCAACAAATTTAAAAAAAAAAAGGAAGTATTTAGAAAATTACCATAGTTCTTCCGATTTCCGCTGTACAAAGACTCTGTAGAACCCCTCGTCAGGCTTACCATCATGAACGACATTAGCAATTAAATCATACTTGGTGCGCAACTTTTTATTCTCCTTTGTTGGTGCTGGCAAAGGAATGTAGTCTTTCAACTCGAGGTTTTTCACTGGAAAGTTCACTGCAAATGAGAAACATTAAGTTAGTACAAAGTGACAAAAACCCGGTCACATCCCGTGACATAATGATTACAATCCAGAGATGGATAGATCAAACTCTAATATGTCCAAATGAAAAAAAATAAAACTCACCCAATGTTGGGTTCTTCTCTCTAAAGAAATTATTCTTAGTAAATCGGCGCATATGAAGTATCAAATACTGTGGCAATTTGGTTACTCGATATCTCATTCTTGCCGGAGGACGAACAGTAGTTGTTACCGTCTCACCATCAAACTTCTTTAGTATATTAAATAAAGGCACCTAAAACAAAATTCATAAAAGAAATTAGTCTCAATACATTAAAAGCATCACAGATCATAACTTGCCTAGATGGATGACAGAACAGAAGGAAAAATACCCACAGAAGACATAAAATACCTGAGGTATTATATTTTTCTCCATCACATCTTTGAAAAGAGGTGGTTCTGGCAAATCCAAACCAAGCATCAGACAGGGCATTCTGTACGTTTCAGCCGCAACATTATTATTCTCAATTTGACCATCTGTAATCTTAAATGCTCCATTCTGTTCCCCATCACTTTCTTTCTTCTCACTGATAGGTTTGCTCTGAGTCTCTTTCACAACCTCCAGTTCCCCCTATTGAATACCAATGTGTAAAATAAGCAGAAGATTATGCCAAAGCATGAAACAATGAGAGCAAGGTTTTAATTAGAACCTGAAAGCACTTATGGATGATGCTGCTACTTTTCTTCGAAGTTCTAAGATCTGCATGCAATGTGTTAAGAAGCCATGACATGAATTCAACTGGTTCACACTGCACGCCTATTCGAAACCGTTTTTTACTTGCTTTCATAACTGCCTGTAGAAACTCATGAGGGCTCACCTGTTGACACAAGTGATTGAAAAACCATAAACACAATGTGTTCCAGAACAATAATCTTTGCAATAATATTAGCATGATCTAACCTGTCCTTTAAAGTTTCGAGCATGCCAAATCTTTCGTGTGAGTTCTCCAAACCGATGAACAAGTTGAGATCTACAGTGCTGGTAATTCTCAGGGATAAGGAAGAAGTTTCTTAAGGGAGTAACTCTCATTAAAGATTGAATGGTGACATTGACAAAATCAGTCTTTTGAATATTATTCAGCCCAACCTGAAGATTAGCACAAAAAAGCGATAATTTTAACACAAAAGAAGGAAAAAAAATCAAAAGCTTATCTTAAATGTGCCCTTGAATTTTAGAACAAAGATTATTACCATCCCAGGAAGGTAATCTGAACCATCAAGTGCCCTAGACCATTGCTTGTTCTTGTCAAGTTGTTCAAGTTGTTCTCTGGAAAACCTGCATATATGGAGCCCAAGTAAAAAACAACGTGTAATTGCTTGAAAGTCAAGACATCCTTTCACAAAGGAAAATTGAAAAACTGAAAGGCAATCATTTGCAAATATCAACCAGAAAAAGTCGATGCAGATAAAAGGATATCCTTTTAATTTGTTAGCTAAAGTTGTAAAGAAAACATGAACTTCCTGCAAGCTAGAAAAGCCACAGCAAACTATTCTACATACAAGCCAGATATCCAGAGAATTATATAATGCGAATGTGCATGCGCATGCCTTGCAGTGATAAAATAAGCAAAGGGAGGATGAAGAAAAAAGAGAAATGGGAAAAAGCAAGTAAAACTGTAAAAGCAATCAAGCAAGATTTGAGCAAACCTTGGGTTTAGAACATGGCGAATATCATCCAATGATGGGTCATTAATTTCATACCCATCAGGGAGACAGTACACCTTCTCTGTTCGAAGATTGATGTAGACATGATGTCCTGCTTCTAGACTATGAGTATATGCATGGGACTTTTTCCCTCTTCCTTGGTAATACTTCCCACAGACCAGGCAGGCATACACATTCAAATTCGACAAAGAGACCGAACAAAATCTCTCGAAATCAAAATCCAGAACCTATCAAACAGAATTAGATAACCATTTGGAAAATCTTAAGGAATTGAACAATTACATAATCAATTCAAATTTGAGTAGTTACAATGAACTTATTTACCTGGCGGTTAACAGTATCGAGATAAGGGCAGTCTCTACGCACTTCAACCTGGCGATTTGACCTCCCTAGAGTTGATCCTAGCCCATATGGATCATCCTCATCATCATCATCTTCTTCTTCACTTTCAACTCTCCGACTATCTTCTTCTCTGCTGCCTATGTGATTCAATGCCCTCCTTTCATCATCTTCATCGTCATTATAAGGCACAAGTGGCTCTTCATGAGGTGAAGATGGTGAATCCACAACCCTCTGCCGTTTTAAGTCCCGTTCCCCGTCTACACTATCACCATATTGCCTTTTTGCTTTCATCTTCTTCCCCCTCCTTCACTCTCACAATTTCTGCTGTTATAACACAGTAGCATTCATCAATTAAACTAAATTCCCATGAGATCTACTACTGCAATCGTTCACCTAAAATAAATGATAAAAAAAAAAAGAACTATACTTTTGGATGCTGAGAAAAAAAAAAGCAGGAAAATTCATAGCCAACTATCTAGGGTTTTTATTGAGTACCAGATAAAACATAGAAGTATAGCAAAGAAACTAAAGTACAAAGAAGATTAGATAAAATTTCAAACAAAATATCAGTGACTAAAATATACTATACATGTCTTTTATCCTTTAAAGAAATTAGAAGAAGAGTTTAACGACAAACCTGAAAGACAATTTCTACTCAAAGGAAAAAAGCTCAGGTTAATCGTTCAGTGCAAACTGTGGCCAATCGCCGACGTTTCAAGGGCACAACGACGGGAGAAAAAGAGTAACAGAGATCGGGTATCTAATTTCTAAGGCGGTAAGATCCGGCGTCGAGCGAAACTTGATTATCCAATCCAACCCTAATGAATACAGATTAGGTGAAAGGTGGAAGCTTAGGCCTGTTTTAAATTGGGCTTCCATTTGTGCTTGATCTGTTCCTTAGAGATTGGACTTTGGGCACCATTTAAAATCTCAATCCAAATAAAAAAATGGCTTTAACAACCAATTTATGCAAACTATTTGTGTGTAAGTATTCAGTTATAAGCCGATTGAGTATTAGCATTATTCTTTTATTTATGAATATATCAAAAAGAGTAAATATGATTACAATTTACAATAAGATTATTCAAAAAAGTATTTAATTGATAAAATTTTCTGAATTTGATTTTTGAGCAATACTTACCTTCTATTTTATCAAAAATTTTTACTTTTTGGGTCTATTTTACCTAACTATCATTAAATTCTTTTTTTGGCCACATATTTATGAAAAGTTAAAAAATAATCACTTAACTATTCAATTTTTTTCTTTTTTTAGTCACTTATTGTTAAATGGTTAATGGGAAAATGACGTGACAATTTTTAAAATTGGAATAATAACTAATTTAACCATCAATATTTACACATTGTGTCAATTTAATCTTTATTTTTAAAAATTTTACCCTCAATATTTACACATTACCTAAATTTATCCTATTTTTTACATGAAAATATAATTTAATATACAAGGTGTAAATTAGAAATAAAAGCAAATATATATATAATTTTGTTTATTATTAAATTAGACAATCCTCAAATACATTACTTTTGTTATACTTCAAATGATTAAGAACTTGATTAGTTCACTAATGAAGCATGTATTTATATTTTCAAGCAATTGAATTGGCAAATTTTCAAATTGTGGGTTGTTTTGCTTCTTTTTTTTTTCGTTGAATCAAACATAAAGATGATTTTGGAAAGGATCGCAAAGAAAAGCAAAATTATAAAAGGATCAAATTATACAATGTGAAAATATTGAAGGTTAAATTTTTTAGAATCAATACTCTAAGCAAGCCAGGGTTTGAGGATAGAAGAGAAAATCATTTCGTAGAAAGCCAAGAAACGACTTAAACCTCGCTCAAAACACATGTACTAATTTGATCTAGTATTTCTTACTATAAATATATCACCAAGTTTGATGTTAAGAAAATTTCTAAACTTCCATTGTGCATCTGTTACTGTTTTCTCAACTATTTTTTCCCAACAAAACCTCCTTGCATTTGCCTCTACGTGTAGAAAGCCATTAAAGATGGAGGTTTGGGGTGGTATTGTCATGAACTTGCAGTGTGGGAAAATCTTCTCCCACTCTTGGAACTCGACAATACCCCTCATCTCGATGAGTAACGAGAGAGACTGAAATGGTATGATTGTTATTCCATCATGAAATTGTGGGAGGGATAGATGATAAGCTTCTACAACATCGCTTCAAATACAATGTCCAGGTTCACTTTGATATTGATAATGGATGGCATTTTGGTCTCCTTATTCCTAATGGTGATAACTCCACTCCGTAAGGGTAAAGACATAACTTTTTGTTTGTTTCCTATAGACGGTGTCAATTATTATAATAATTAAGTTATACAAGATGTTAAGAACGTACAATGATGGTGGTTTACATTGAGTGGTGCGAAGAGCCATTAAGGATAGAGGTTTGTTGTTGTTGCAACAACTTAGAGGACATAGGGTCGAACACACCACTTGATTTCATTAAATGCTTTTAAACCATCACTCAAATTCTAAACTAGTTCTTAAACTCAAAATATGTTCTAATTGAATCCTCAAAGTATCAAAATATTATATCAATCATATCCTTCCATCAGCCTAGGTGTCAATTTAAGCGTTAAATTTGATTCTCTTTAGAACAATTAGACCAAATTATAAATATGTGTGTAATAATCATATGAGCAACTTGGATACAACGTATTACAAATAACCGATATTGTCATTAAATTTTTTTAGAACTATTTCCTTTTCTAACATGTTAGATCTAAGTTGTCATGTAATAGCTACAAATGTCTTTACAATTTAATCCATGTGTTTTAAATATGACACACGTCTTATTTGAGCTAACATGTAACACCAAGCTAATGGCAAGTCCAACAAAATGACTTGATTGATACATTTTATGCTTTGAGGACTCAATTAGAATATTCTGAAGTTTTAGGAGTAATTTAAAATTTGAACCATAGTTTGAGAATGACTAGTGAAATTACCCATGTATTAACTAAACTTCACACTTGAACACATACATGTTTCAATGTCATAGGATTCTTCTGTTATCATAAAAGATGTTATCATAAAGTGCCCACCCGAACCTAAGTAGTGGGGATGGTGAAAGGGTGTAGCTATGCATACACAAGGATATGTAAAACCATTTCAAATGGGAAACTACACATCATTCCATGAAAATAATACCCCAAACAACTATAATTGTTCGTTGAACCTGTTGCCACCTTTGGACCAACACCCATCACCCGCAGTCCCGCACCATACTCTCTTCATCCTACAGCAATGATGAATGCTAATACTATATATGTTTGGTTTTCATAATGAAAATTGTTGGCATCCACACAAATCTTTAACTAATGTGTACTAATTCAATCTCTTCTTGAACATTAATCTTAATATATTTTTTATCATATCTGATTTTCTTTGATACAATGTCTAGAACTATCCATAGTCCCTCTTCAACCCTTAAATAGAAAGATAATGCGCTTCTACACACATGAACTCAGGTTCTCTTACACTGGCAACAATACTGATGCCGATTGAATTGAGACTCAGTTGGCTGTTTGAGACTGTTATTAACAGTATGGTGTTATGCTTCATTGAAAATTCATGATTGTCTTCTTCTTTAGGAGGCATTATAATGAGTAATGAGTAACCGACATTTTAGGCAAAGGGCTTAGGATGTTTAGAAACCTCGGCTCCCATGCTTTTGAGGTTTGATATTTAGGTGTTGAGAATCCTTGGGATTGGACTTTCAACCCATGCTTTTCTTCATTGCCATTGTCTCCCCTTTATCTTTTGCTTTGCCGCTAATGGGGTCAAATAATATCAACTCAATCTCACTTTTACTTCAATCAATATCAACCAAACTGTTGTTTTGGTCATATATATATTCCAATCTTAATAAAATTTTATAAACAAATGATAATTCAAATCTTTGTAGTCTTCTTGCTTAATTCAATATTTGTCTCCCTATCAAGGTTGCACTATTCTCTACAAATTGGAGGATCAAATTAGGGGGAAAAAAGAGAGGAAGGTATTAGGCATCATTATTGATTGACTGGATGATTATTTCCATAGGATTAGGTTGTTTTGAGTATTTCTTGACATATGGAATTTCATATATTGTCCCAATTCTATCAAGACTGGGAAACATGATTGCAATGATTCAGCTGAGTGGAGGTCCCAAACTTGAGACACTTTGGTTGGGTCCATCAAAAGCCTCACTTTCATGGCGGATATCAAATTTTGATCAAACAAGTAAAAGGAGGTAACAGCAGCTGACCTGTCTGTCTGTCTACCTTCTTCTCCATCGTTTAGTCGTTGTTCAATAAAGTTAATGACCATCATTCTTTTCCTTTGGGCCAGCCTTGGCCGACCACTTTTGATTTAATCTCCTTTCGCTCAACATTCAGAAAATAGAAGCTTATGTAGTAAGAGTTAGATCAAAGAATAAATCGATTTTTTTAATTATCATTTGCGTGTCAAGTACACCTCATTCCAACATACATAAATTAATTTTTAATAATAAATATGAATGAAATTTTTAATAAAAAAATAATACACAGTAATTAATTTAATTTTTTAATAAAAAATAAATACAATTTGATTTCTAATGTAATAATCTTTATAATACTTTTACGAAAGATTTTATTTAGTTTTCCTTGAGAGGGAATATAATTTGACTGATAAAACTTTTTCCTTTTTTGGGTTACAACTATTTGGAAAAACAGGTTTTCATTATCTGCCAGCCATTGGGTATGAGCGTGGATGGTGATGATGCTGATGAATGATGGCGAAGGCAATGATGCTTTTACAATGCCACACAGGATTGGGACAGTAGTTTGAATCATACTAAGAATCTTACAGAATATAAAGAATCCATTCACTTCGCCCCTAAAAATTATAAAATTATTTTTCTTCTCAAATAATCTAATTTTTACTTTCAAAAAATAAACATACTTAAGTTCCTTCCACTTTTAACTTTATTTAATATTTTAGTATCCAGCTCTAATTTTGATCTCATCCTAACTATATATTATTAACTTTTACAAAACTAAACTAAGTATTTAAGTTTATAAAAAAATTTTAAAAAAATTAAAAATTGTAATAAAAATATTTATAAAATTAAAATAGATGTTATCAAATGTTATAAAATTGAGAGATTATAATTAAATTTATAAAAATAGTTATAAAATTAAAAAAAATTGTATATTAAAGCAGGAAATTTTATCAACTATAAAAATTTTAATGAAGTCGAGTAAATTTTAACTCGATTGGTATTTGTATTGTTATTAGTGCAAGAATTTATAAATTCAAGCATGTTAAAACATATTTATTTTTTTATTTAATGATTGAGAACGGATTATGAGTATATATAAATATATAAGTGGAAAAAATTAATCCATCTTGTCTTGTTTTATAAGGTGAGAGTGAATATAAATATTTGTATTATTTTGTCCTTGAACCTTGAGCCATGGAAATGATAAGAATATCATCATCAAGATTTAAAGCAAAGTAATTATATTTTATGTTAAATTCAAGTGTGAGTGTTAGATGCATATATGTATTATATTGGGAATTGATCGGTATAAATAACGAAATAGAAAAGATTGAGAATATCAAACACGTGAAAATTTTTTTCGAAAAGGATAAAAATCATGAGTAAAGGAAGCATTGATTTTTCACTAAATGTATAAACAAACGAGAGTACAATATGAAGAAAATAAACTTAAATGTATTAAATATAACCCAAACCCCAAAAAACGAAACTCTAACTCTCATAAAATTTTCTCAAAATGGGTACAAAATTATTTTCATGGTTATCATGAAATTTCTCATCAAAACTTATCTGTGACTACATCTTTTTGCCCCCCAAAGAAAAATCCTATAATACTACATCTTTTAATTGCCTCTTAATTGGACTCTCAAAACAAGGATATAAAACTCCTTTAAATAGGCTAAGGTTAGAGGTCTAATCATACTAAAATATCTTTGGACTAATTAGAATTTAGCTGGAAAAAGATAACAGAGTTTAACTGAGAGAAAAAATCCAATTTATGTGGGAGAACACGTCGCCACGTCACAACGTCCCCATTCGCGTTGTCACGACGCTATCCGTCATTGCAATGTCGGGAAGCTTCTCGTCATAATGTCACCATCTAATCAGTCGAAAATACGAGACACACTCCACATATCCAATACAAATATAATTAATCTTTTTTAAGTTTTTCTATATAATTAAAAGATGTTTAAAAGTCATATTCCTATATACATGCATGAAAGATGGAGGAGGTGATGGGGGGTTTTGGCTACCTCTATACCACACCAAACCTGATCGTGATCAGCAATAAATGAGTGACATGTAAACCAAACACTAGAATCCAGATTGGAATGAGGTTGTCCGAAAACCAACATTATATTGCACGTAGGCTGTTCCAGTTTATAAAACATCCCGAACCCTGTCGTGGGTCCAATTGATTTGGGGTCTTAAAAAAACTTTAGATTAGAATCATGATGATCATGTTCCTTTTGGCTTTACAGAGTCATTCTGAATACTATATGGTAAATGATTTTCAAACCATTGAATTGTTTGCATGATGATGAAGCCATCCCCATGCTTCCTTTATCATTTTTTGTCCAATATTGAAATTAATACAGACATCCGCCCTGAATTATTATACTACTATCATACATAAAAATGAAAGGGTAAACTACCAAAATAGTCCCTACTAAGTATGAGAGTAAGATGAAGGGTGAATGTGGCAAGTGTGAGGATAGGTCGACCAGGAAAGCATAGGCAACATGGGACCCAAAGAGGAATGGGGTGGATCATGGGGGGCTGGAAAAGCCAGCCACACGGCAGCCAAAATTTTTCATATCAAATCGGAGAGTCACAATGATGGCAGTTGTTGCATGTGGCCCCGCTTTCACACCGTCCTACACTCTCTCACTCCGCTGTTGTTGGCTTTTCATTTGGGTGGGGATCACGTCTACACCATTTACAAATGTTTTCTTAGCTGATCGCTTTTATTGGTTGGATTAAAAAATTATTAGAACTCTTTTAAAAACATTAGTTTAATTAATTCGGATCAATTTTTTATCTATTCAATTCAAAAATATTTTTTAACATCAATTCTCAAATTGATTTTCGATTCAATTTGATTCAATTAATAGTAACATTTACTTCATTGTTTAAACCTTAAATTTACCTAAACATTCAATCCAAATAATAAATCAATATTGAGTGCTTAATTAACTTAATTCAATGATATTAGTGAATCAATATTCTTCTACTACTAATTAAGTGGGTATATAGTACAATGAAAAGTGATCATTTTTCGTTTTTAGTATACTAAAAAAACATAAACTTTCTCAAGAATCTAATATTTCTTTCGAAAATTCCTTATGAGAATCATTTTCTTATGCATCCGTCAAGGAAGGGTTTTTTTTTTTTTTCTATTTTGAAAGTAAAATATTTGATTAAATTTATTTTTTAAGGGAAAACACTTGGTACATCGTCAATAGAATTTTTAGACTCTACAAATAGGGTCAGAGTATTGACAAGTGTCTTTATAGTAAAATATTTAAAAAATATATATGTAAAAAAGAGACACATGATAATTTTTTGAGGTTAGTACACGACCAATGTATCAAATACTAACCCATTATGTAATATTGTTTCTAACTAAAATAATATAAAAATTAATTAATTTTTTTAAAATTAAAAATTAATTAATTTGAAATTTATATAAATAATACTGTCAAATTAAAATCTAATTTATATTAAATCCTAACAAGTGACTCTAATGGAAAAGAGGATGTTGTTCATCTTAGAGGTCTCAGGTTCGAGTGTCTGTGTGTGCAAGGTGTGTGTGTCTTATCAAAGGATTAAGGAAGTATGAGTAGATACTACCATGAAATCACACCAGTATATTCAAAAAAAATCTAATTTATATTATAATTCAAATACATATTAAATATTTAAAACCTATTTTTAATTTAATTATATACTAATTTTGACATAAATGTATTAACTTCCTTTTTTTATTTCCCAAGGTAAAATAAATACTAATTAGAAAAATAAATAGATTAAGTCATATGTATGTTAATAATTAAATATCATTAAAATTAATCAAATTTGTAATTTATTTGTTATGCGTAATTACAAAAAAAAAAAAATTCATCCTAGAGGTACTAATATAATTTTTTCCATTGATTTTGACTAATTTAAAATCTTTGAAAAAAAATACCTAAATTTAACCTTTTCATACATAAGTTTATTTAGGGATGAGTAAAACTTGATTTAATTCGAAAAAATTGAAAAAAAATAAATTTCGAGTTAATTGAATCAAGTTATTCGAGTTATTCGAATTATTCTAGTCAACTCGAATAACTCGATTCGAGTTTCGAGTTCAAGTCAAGTTCAATTTCACAATTCGAATAATATGAATAATTCGAATAACAAATTAGTGTAAATACCTTTTTGGTCCCTGTCAAGTTTGAAAATAACCAAATTGGTCTCTCTCAACAAAAATTTCAAAATATTTATAAAATTTTCAAATTTTATATTTTAAAAATTTTCAAATTTAATTTTTTTTTAAAAAAAGTAAAAATTTGAAAAATTTTCTAAAATAATAATTTTGGGGACTTAATTAATTATTCAAATTAATCATACTCAAGTATCTTATTTTTTTTTTATTTTGCTTTGAATTTTTTTTCAAATATATATGGTTTTGAATTTATATCCTCTAACATGGAATTAGTTATATTGTAATCATATTTTGATTTAACTCTTGTTTAATTCTTTTAATTTAACTCGAACAATTTCATTCGATTTGACTCGAATCGAATTTCATTTCACTCGACTCAATTCAAAAAATTTCAAATTATGTCAGGATGATAAAATAGAACTCGTAAATTCGATTAACTCAAAAATTTTTACTCGATTCGATCGAACGCTCACCCGTAGGTTTATCATAATTATAGCCATAAATATTTGCATTATATGTAAAGGTTCAATGTATTTATGAAGGGGTCAGGTGGAGGACCCTATTGAACAAACTAAAGCAAAAGAAGTAACATGAATACCATAGCAAATTAAGCCAACAACATGAATATATATATATATATATAATGAGTAGTAGAGTTATAGAGAGAAATAAAATATGATGTTTGATGTGAGGAATAGGGCTCCACCATTTGCCATTACCAATTCATTTCTAGTTAATTTTTATAGCAACAAATGTTGTGTAATGAAAGATACCAACTTTATTAAGAGAGAAAATATAAAAGTAGAATAATTTACAACTAGACAATGGTGTAATGTCGATTGAGTGTCAGTGACATGAGGTGCCAAATTGCAAAGATTCTTTCAATGCCTCTCTCCATCTCCATTTCTTTAATTTAAAATCAAGCTTTTACACCTCTATATATACCTCTCACATTCATCATCTCTTTCACTACACTCAATACATTCATCTCTTGCTCTATCTCTGTAATCTCTATATATTTCATTCATTCTTTTTTCTTCAAGTTCCCATATTCCCTAATGGCCAGTGTTGAGGTAATCAAACTGTAATGCTGTTTTTTGGTTAATAGTGTTCTTGTTTTTTTTTTTTTTCTATTAAACATTAACAGAACCCTATATCATAGATCATCTGCACTCTGCAATATAGATATGTATGGAGTCGGGTTGGATATCTAAACAGTAGACAAAGTTGTCTCTAATCCACAAGATTTAAACCCGAAACGTTAGATCTGAATCTGCAATGTTAAGCTTTAGTTATATAGCAGATTTTAGATTTAGCTGTTGCAGTATTTGTGGTATTAAACAAATGATGGATGATCAACTGATTATGAACTGTCATAGTTTGAACTTTAAAACAACATTTAATATGTTTAGTTGATCATTGGCTTCAATTATCTCAATAATTAATTAAATGATTTTGGATGAACTTGATCTAAGAATAAAGGGAATTATTTTCGGGGTTTTTTCAGGTTCAATCAGCTGCAGCAACATTGCCAGAGAACGAGACAACACCAGAGGTAACCAAGGTTGAGGAGACACCAAAAGAGGAGCCAGCGGCCGCACCTGTGGAAGCTGAGACGGAGACAACATCAGATGCTCCGGCTGCGGAGGAAACCGAAGCTCCCAAAGCCGAAGCTCTGGCTGCAGTCGATACCAAAGAAGTGGTAGAAGAAGAAGCGAAGGCTGCTGAGGAAGCGAAGAAAGCAACGGAGGAGGTCAAGGATGAGACCCCGGAGGTGAAGACAAAAACAGTTACAGAGGAGGCCAAAGTAGAGACGGAGGAAGCAGCGGTGGAGGAGAAACCAGCTGAGGAGGAAAAGGGAGATGAAAAAGCTGAAGAGGTTCCTGTTGAGAAAGTTGAAGAATAGAGCGACCAATACCATACGTAAGGTGGCAAAAGCTTAAAGGAGCTTCTTTTTTCTATAGGTTGCATGTCATAGTTGGCGGAGTCATACTACTATACTATTATTTATGATAACTATGTAGGATGTGGGATGATGAGGGCTTTCTTTTTCTTTAATGGTTGTTTTCCTGCTTTGGGGTTTGATATTTCGTATTGAACTTGCTTTTGGGTCCACGGGTCAACATGCTGATGGAACAAACTATGGGTTTTACATTTTCAAGTGGTATGTATGTATGCATGCATGCACGCACGTATGGTTTTCGGTCCCAGGAGAGTCAGTTTGATATCGAGTGTGATGAGATATGATCTCCATATTTGCATAATAAATATTTTATTTTTTGTTTAATCATTTGCCTCGTTAAATTCTTTTCACTCTTTTTGTCTCAAATTGTCTAGTTTAAAAATACTTCTCAAAAATATTTTTAAAGAAAAATTAAAATTTTTCGCTTCTAAAAAAAATACTTTTGGACTTATTTTAAGTTTGAGAAAAAATCAGCTTGTTTAATAATACTTTTGTTCCAAAAATTTGTCTCAAAAGTGTTTCTAATCAGACTCTAAGTATTACTTCTGTCCTTGGTATTCTTATTTTAAATCTCTTCAACTTTTTTTTGTTAAAATTATCAAGGCGACCGATCCTCAGTCGCCACCATGCTGGCTCCTTCACCACCACGATATGAAGAGGCCCTTTTTCGGAGTAATAATTTTTTTTACCATTGCCATCTTGATCGTAATTCACAAACATAGAGTCCTGGTTTACGTTCATGGATCTATATAACATCACAAATAAACAAGTTAGATTGTTAATAAAAGCCGAGACATGCAAAGAAAGAACACTATTTAGAGGCTGTTCTGTGAGTCTAGATGTCATTGCCCAACTGTGTAATTACATGAATGCTGATGCCAAAGAAGTCCAGGGAAGAGAGCAATCCTTCCATCTTGCCCCCTGCCTTATTCATGCTATGCTAGGCCTATACAAACAGTTGTCCCACTAGAGAGAGAACCCAAAAATATAAACAAATAGGGAAGAAACAATGACACCTCATCAAGGAAAACACAAATTAACTACTTCACCTTCTTACATAAGTCTAAATGATTAGGCACATGATATTATCCTATAACCTATACAAGCTGGGTGCCAATTTTTCTGTGTCAAAAACCCTTTCTTTTTACCCCCCAAATGCAAATGTCATTCATGTTTTACTACCAGGTACCAAAGCTGCAGCCAACATGTTCCTGAGTAATGACATTAAGCCGTTTTTGCATTACGGCCCTGGAGGGATATGGTGGGAAACACAGCCGGTAAAAGCAGGTATGAGAAGAAGGAAGACGCCCATGGGGCTCCGAGGACTTATAAATATAAAGCTGAGAGGCCAAACCTCGGAAGCCTTCAACCGGAAGATGCTTCAAGGAGGTCCAGAAGAAAAGAAGTACCTTTCTTTGCTCTGCTGACATTTCCCTAACAACCTGCAATATCATCGGAAAATGAGAGTAAAATTTAGTAGAAATAGTAAAGGTGTAGAGGTTCAGAGAACTAGGCGATAAGACAACCATAAGCATTGCACTTATACCACCACATCACTTTGATTTCATATATTTATAATCATTACTTAAGGTTAATGTCAAAGCCTGAATAATCTGACACTGGTAATTATACATTCTCCAAGCAGACAAAAGCTAAATGCTAATACAATAATAAAACAGCAGGTTCATCCCTGAGGAATACTTTTCACTACCAAAGAATCATGCACCATCTACTTCTTAAGCATTGGTTCATAAACACCGAGAACATTGTGGGCTTATTCTTTGCCTACTGAGGTGGTTTCCCGATCACTATTCCAGAGAAGTTCAGAATTTTATATACAAGATGCAAGTATCTACTCACAATATGTAAAACTTGGATTGTGATTTGCAACAAATCAAACCATCAAAAAAGGTAGTACAGAAGTAAAGGCTGCTGATACAATTTTCTGAATAGTTGTACCATTAATGTGTAATCAATTTAAGATATATCCATATGGTCCCTGCTTTTAAAACAAGACGACGAATGTGTGATAAGGCGCATGAAAAAGTAATAGAAAGATATAGATTCTCCTTCTTTATTTTTTTAAATGAAATGAAGAAAAAGGAATACCAAGACCTTAGCATGATTTAAATAAAATCCTGTGTGTCCTTACCTCCCAGAACCAGTTTATTTGAGGATCATTTTCTGTGTAGCCATTGTACTCGGTATGTGCCTTCCAGTCTTCAATACAAATGGGACTTTCACTTCCATATAGCATCCAATCAAGGTCCTCGAGCTCTAAACTTTGAAAAAAGAACTTCTGGAGCCTTGAGTTAGAAAGAATATGGCCAAAACCTTGGGAAAAATGGTCTACCTGTTCAGAAATGGACGTTACAAATCGATCCCGAATAAGAAGATTAACATATTCCTGCCTATTCTTGCTATTTACAACAATATTTTTCCCACCAGCAACCAGCTCAACAAGTCTCCTGGATCCTAACTCCTCAACTTCTCTGACAAATGTCAGTCCCAAAGCATCTGAATCAATAAACTCAGCATCCATCTCCAGAATCTTCTTGCAGCTGCTATACAAGCATGGATCTGTCTCTCGTATATCTTCCAAAGAGATATGCATTCCCGCCAATTGTTGGAAAAATACACGATCAAACACAACACCCACTTGCACTTTATGCATCAATGTTAATGCAATCACACGGCCAGCAAATCTGAAATATTCAAGGTGCATAGGATCCACTCTAGATGCTGCATACAGAAGAAAACACATAATCAACAAATACCTGGGCAGAGTGATTAGGAAATCTGCATAACTCATGAGGTATCATAAGATTTTTGCATACAAGGCTTTAACAACAATGACAATAATTAATAATAAATGAACATTTCAAAGGAATCTCATTATATAAATATTTCAAACAAGCAAGAAGCAAAAAGCAGAACTAGTTTTCAAGAGCAATGCCCAAAAATTGAACCCATGTTTTGAAGTTGATTACAACTTTGATGGACACACAGACAAGTTCCATTATGCTTGATGGTTGGTCAACAATTAAAGAAATCTAGGTAAGCATCAAATATTCTCATCTTAATGTGCATCTCACTCTCGCAATTTTTACTTTCCACCAGATTCAAAGCCTTACTTTCATCTTGGGTTGCCTCTCTCTTTCTCTCTCTCTCACCCCTTTCATTGTTTCCCATTCTAATCTCATTCTCTCTTCTGCCTCTTTCTCATACCAAATCTCAAGCTAGTAATTGCCTGGTGTCTATGTTTTAACAGTGATACCATGTAAGTTTTAGGAGAGTTTCAAACTGAGATGGTGTAACATGTGAGGTGCTTTCAATCATGCCAGAGCCTGCACACATCCAATTCGACCAGTACTAGCTGCAAAGGCAGTCCTCGAGAAATTTCCATTTCTACTACCTGAATTCATGTTTATAATCAAAACAAGGGAACACAGACACAGAGAAGAGTTAAAAGCAAGCAGAAAAGAGTCATCATTTCTCCTTTTCACGGCCCTGTAAACTTCATTCTGTTCTTACTTACATCAAGCGGCTAAAAAGCACAAATGTTAAACAAATCTAGTAACAGCATTTGTAATATAATATTTACTACTTGAAATATTTCATCTGTCATGATAAGCTTTGAAAAACCCCATCTCTCTTGCACAATAAGGACTACGAAATATATCATATTCAGGCAGGATGGTAAGTCAAAGAAGTTCAGAGGAACCTTACCAGGATTAGGAAAAAATCTTCTACGATCATTTGAGCAAGGCACAAAAAGGGCATTCTCTGGATTGAATATAGCTTGGCATACCAAGAAAAACCACTCCCTCAATACACCAGGTCCAGTAGCTTCTTCATTTTTAAATTCCATGAATAGACCAGCATGCAGTGATTCAGGGTCAGCATGAGCAATGTACCCAAATGATTCTGACAATAACTGAGACCTGTCAATGAGCATCTCATGTAATTCCTCATAATCTTCTTTTACCTCAGGAAACATCATCATGGCCAAATGCCTTCTGGATTCAAAATCAGTGACATCCTTGTGCTCAAGTAGCCACCGGTTATCATCACTTCGCTTTGCAAACCTAATAATTAAGGCACATAATGAAGATTTTCTATTCCTCAAAAGCGTCCAAAACTGCTCTTCAGCTCCCTGATAAAGTTTTGAGATGCCATTCAGCTCCTTCAAAATGGCAAGATACTGAGACCACTCTGAACTAAGACATTCGCCTTCACTGCTTCCCATCGCGGCTAAGTTTTCCTCCACTCTAATAAGGCAATTTTCCATTTTACCCAACAAATCATTAAATATATTATGAAGAAACTCAACTGCTTCCCCATAAGGAGGATTGCTGTTATCCTTCTTTTCCCACTTAACTGATATGGGAATCTGGAACGCCACTCTCTCAAGAATGGTAGACCGCAAAGGGTTCAAGAACGCTGTGAAATCCCTCACATCACTCGATAATGGTTCCCCACTACTGGTAGAATCTACACTGGATTCCAAGTTCTTAGATATCTTACAAGCCAATTCACTAACAAAGGGGAAAATATCTTGTATGACAATCAACCCTTTAACCTCTGGCAGCATTAAACCCCTGGAAGTGCCAACACTTTCCAACAACATCCCAAGTGCACTCCGGCACGCCTCATACAAACTATCTTCGTTAACAACCTTTCTTAGTAGCTTGCAGAACTCTAATAGTATAGGTGCACAATAAGAATGCAAATGTTTTGGTAATGCACTCTTATATTGAGTTAATATATGTCTTATTGAATCATCAGCACACATCTTATTCTTTTTAATAGGAGACATATAAAGCATTACCAAAGCGGCAGGAGCCGAAGATGCCATAAATATCTGCAAGTGAGCAGGCCCGGAGTCATTATTGTCCTTTGGAGCAATCGTAAAAAAGTTGGTCAAGCAATCTTTGATGTGTTTGGTCGGGGAAGAGGGTGTTTCTCCTCGGCAAAGGCGGCAAATTACGGAGATCATATCGTCCATGACCTGCCAAGTTTGTGGGTGGTCCGTCGACCGCATACGGCCAACGAGTTGGAGTCCGGCGTCGTTTTGGATGGAACAATCAGCTAGGGATTGCTCCCACTGGAGTTGTTTCCCGCGATAAATTAAACGCTGTTCCATCACCGGAATTCCGGTCATCACCTGAATCCTTTCGTGTAGGGATTTCACGGTGTCCTCCGAATTAGCCTGGACGACAATGGTGTTCCCTTCGGAGATCATCCGGATGAAGAATTGGAGGCGGGAAGAGGAACACGAGGAGGAGGACGACGGAACATCGGAGGAGGAAGGGAGAGAATCGACGAGGGAGGCGGGGAAGGAGGAAGCGGGCGCTTTGGACGAGTGATGAACGGCCGTAATCGGATAAGCGCCTTGATGGGTATGATCGTCTTTTCGCATCCTGACGGGGACTAAAGGATCCTCCTCGTCGAAAGAAAAGGCATAATCGTCAAACTTACGCTTAGAGGAAAGGCGGTGATCGTAGCCGTTGGAGAGTTGATCAACGGCGGCGGATTGGAAAAGAGACATTGGACGGTGGAAGCCCCCAGCCTGCTGCGGTGGGGGAGAGCACATAAAGAGAGAGAGATGGGTAAAAACAAAAAAGAAACCCTCGAACCAAAACAGATGAAAAACCCTTACCCTTATGCTTTTGTAAAGATTGAATAAAGGAGATTAAAAGGGAAAGCAATTGAATGCCAATGATCCTCTCTCTGGTTCGCCTATACCACTTGCTTACATACAGCCGTCATCACCTAAGCTGCAAAGGCTGTTATTTTACGCTATATATTTTTTTTATTTTTCTTTATTACTTAAATTACCATATATGTATTGCAGTGAATTATCTGATGTGGACGGTCGCACCAATTTTTTCTTTGTGATCACTTTTGACGCCTACTATACTGCTCTCAGTAGACTTTTTTTTTTTTAGGGTAAATTATAAAAATAGTCACTTTTATTTGTTTCAGATTAAATTTAGTCATTTATGTTTGAAATGTTACGTTTTAGTCACTTATGTTAGTATTTTGTTACGAAGTGATCACTGGGCTGTTAAGTTCCATTATCTCCCTGACGGTAATCCTACGTGGCAGTCCAACTAGATTTAAAGTGCCAACTTGAATTTCCAAATGGAATGAGAATAAATTTTTAATTAAATAAATTTAATTAATTAAAATTTTTAAACCCTAAACATTAACTGAAAAAATCTTAAACTCATTTTCACATACCTCTCTTCTTCATCTTCATCTTTTTCTTCTTCTTTTTTGATTCCAATATATTTAGTTACAAATTTGTCTCAAAACTTGAATCTTTAAAACCCATTAACCCAAAGATTCAAAGATTCAACATGTTCTTCTCGTCAAGTTTCTTTGGGTTAATGGGTTTCAAAGATTCAAGTTTTAAGACAGATTTGTAACTGAAGATGTTAGAATCAAAAGGGAAGAAGATGAAGATGAAGAAGACAAGTGTGTGGAAATGGGTTTAGGGTTTTTTCAACTAAGATTTAGGTTTAAAAATTTTAATTAATTAAAAATATATTCTCATCCCATTTGAAAATCCAAGTTGACACTTAAAATCTAGTTGGACTGCCATATAGGATTACCGTTAGGAAGATAACGGAACTTAACGGCAGAGTGATCACTTCGTAACAAAATAATAACATAAGTGACTAAAACATAACATTTCAAACATAAGTGACTAAAATGTAACTTGAGGCAAACAAAAGTGACTATTTTTGTAGTTTACCCTTTTTTTAATATGGATGTTTTTTTTATTTTCTTAAATATTATTATAAATAATATAAATTTGTATCAGTTTATGTAATTATCTGAATAAATTAGTAAAAAATGCTGAAAAAATTTTATTTTCAAAATAGGCCGAGTTTTTGGAAAATTAAAGAAACATGTCGATTTTGAAGGGAGTGTATGAAAACGCATTCAGTTGGACGCATTTTCTACACAGTTGACAAAAAAGCGTGCTCAACTAAACACATTTTCCATTTAGTAAGCAGGAAGGATGTGTTTTTCTTTTCTCTCTTCTTGATCAGTTTTTTTCTTTAGATTTTTAAGGTTAGGTTATTTAAGGGTTTGGATAGTGTTAAGGTTTTTGGTTTTGAATGTTTTAAGATTTTATATTTTTTATATTTTAGGGTTTTTATTTTAAGGTTTTGATGATTTATATTTTTTAGGTTTTAAGTTTTTTTATGGATTTAGGGCTTTTTATGGTTTAGAGTTTTTTACTGATTAGGGATTTAAAGTAAACATTGTGAAAGCTTAAAGGTAGATTTGAGTTGCCAAGGCTGCGATAGCGTTTGAAGACACACATATTCAAATGTCGTGTCGAGATGAGACCATTAACTTAGAAGCTCAACCTATGGAAGTCAGGTTCTAGCGTAATGGTGTTTTGTATGGTCACGGGTTGAAGTGTATGTAAAGGTCTCAATCAACGGTCGTTATGCAGTCATGGATTGCAGTATAACTTGGGAACCAATTGACAATGGTTACGTGGTCACGAGTTCAAGCTTTGGAGATACCCAAACGTGTTGGCTTATAAACACCATACATAATATTAAGGCCATGATCATGGAAAAACGAAAGGGCTTTCCAGTATAATCAAGATGATTTTTTTCTCCATCTCCACCGAAGGCAGTATCTTTAACTTTCCTTCTTATCTGAAGCCAAGACTGTAATGCCCTTACCCGATCGTTGAGTTCGGGTATGAAGTGATATAGTCGAAACTAACTAAAAATATGACTAAAGCAAGTGCCCCTATCAATTAATAGTATAGTTACGGTGAGTACAGATATCGTTCCCACGAGGACTAAAAGTACTAGTAATTATTGTCTTCTTATTATTTAACCGATAAATTAGAGTGATTAATTAAAACTAAAATTAATTAAATTAATTAACTAAGAACACGACAAAGAACAAATCAAGAAAGCAAGCGATTAACAACCAAGAAGCGAGGCAATCCCAATAAAAAATCCACCTAGATTTCATCTGTCATTATCAAAATAAATTAAACAATTTATTCATTTAGTATCTTGATCCGTAGAAATCTCTAAATTATGCTAATATCTCTATTCAAGTATAAAAGCAACTGACTCTAAGTTTCTTTCTAATTAAAACCCATATTGTCGCATTAACTCGATCTACGGATCCCCCTATTAGATTTGACTTTAATCCGATAAATTTATGTTGTAATATTTCTAGGATCTCCAAAACAAGGTTTATTCCTCATCTGATTTAAGCACATCAAACAAGAATTAATATCCCGAAAATATTAAATAAAAAATCAAGCACACACAATTTAGAACAAGATATAAGTATTTATTGCATAAAAACAGAAATCAAATGATAGAATTCATCATAGGGTTCATCTCCCCTAAGTATTTAGAAAATTAGTTCATGCTAAAAAATAGGAACATATCAAATACAGTATAACCACAAGACATAAAGAAACTCATAATAAAATCCAAAGAAATTAAAAAGAAGTCTTCAATCTTGATGAAAATATGCTTCAAAAACGGCTTCAATGGTGTTTTCCAAGTTGTTTTCTTAAATATTCTCTGACGACTTATTCTCTTTTTCTCATATTTGTTATATATAGGTCTTAGAATGCCCAAAAAACTTAAAAATTACGCTTTTTCGCTTTGTTTTGGATGTGAATCGCGATTTTCATACGGTCTGGCACATGGTTGTATGGCTCACAAGGCTGTGTGCCTAGCCTGTGTGGAAGGGTCCAGCCAGTGTGACTTCTAAAATCTGCTCTTTTTGTCCCTTTTTTCGCTCCTTTCGATCCCAAATGCTTTCCTAAGTATAGAAACACGAATTTAAAAGATTAGGAGCATAAAATTCACCATTTTACATCGAATAATCATCCAAAAACGAATTTAAAAGAAGTACCTTTCTTTGCTCTGCTGACATTTCCCTAACAACCTGCAATATCATCGGAAAATGAGAGTAAAATTTAGTAGAAATAGTAAAGGTGTAGAGGTTCAGAGAACTAGGCGATAAGACAACCATAAGCATTGCACTTATACCACCACATCACTTTGATTTCATATATTTATAATCATTACTTAAGGTTAATGTCAAAGCCTGAATAATCTGACACTGGTAATTATACATTCTCCAAGCAGACAAAAGCTAAATGCTAATACAATAATAAAACAGCAGGTTCATCCCTGAGGAATACTTTTCACTACCAAAGAATCATGCACCATCTACTTCTTAAGCATTGGTTCATAAACACCGAGAACATTGTGGGCTTATTCTTTGCCTACTGAGGTGGTTTCCCGATCACTATTCCAGAGAAGTTCAGAATTTTATATACAAGATGCAAGTATCTACTCACAATATGTAAAACTTGGATTGTGATTTGCAACAAATCAAACCATCAAAAAAGGTAGTACAGAAGTAAAGGCTGCTGATACAATTTTCTGAATAGTTGTACCATTAATGTGTAATCAATTTAAGATATATCCATATGGTCCCTGCTTTTAAAACAAGACGACGAATGTGTGATAAGGCGCATGAAAAAGTAATAGAAAGATATAGATTCTCCTTCTTTATTTTTTTAAATGAAATGAAGAAAAAGGAATACCAAGACCTTAGCATGATTTAAATAAAATCCTGTGTGTCCTTACCTCCCAGAACCAGTTTATTTGAGGATCATTTTCTGTGTAGCCATTGTACTCGGTATGTGCCTTCCAGTCTTCAATACAAATGGGACTTTCACTTCCATATAGCATCCAATCAAGGTCCTCGAGCTCTAAACTTTGAAAAAAGAACTTCTGGAGCCTTGAGTTAGAAAGAATATGGCCAAAACCTTGGGAAAAATGGTCTACCTGTTCAGAAATGGACGTTACAAATCGATCCCGAATAAGAAGATTAACATATTCCTGCCTATTCTTGCTATTTACAACAATATTTTTCCCACCAGCAACCAGCTCAACAAGTCTCCTGGATCCTAACTCCTCAACTTCTCTGACAAATGTCAGTCCCAAAGCATCTGAATCAATAAACTCAGCATCCATCTCCAGAATCTTCTTGCAGCTGCTATACAAGCATGGATCTGTCTCTCGTATATCTTCCAAAGAGATATGCATTCCCGCCAATTGTTGGAAAAATACACGATCAAACACAACACCCACTTGCACTTTATGCATCAATGTTAATGCAATCACACGGCCAGCAAATCTGAAATATTCAAGGTGCATAGGATCCACTCTAGATGCTGCATACAGAAGAAAACACATAATCAACAAATACCTGGGCAGAGTGATTAGGAAATCTGCATAACTCATGAGGTATCATAAGATTTTTGCATACAAGGCTTTAACAACAATGACAATAATTAATAATAAATGAACATTTCAAAGGAATCTCATTATATAAATATTTCAAACAAGCAAGAAGCAAAAAGCAGAACTAGTTTTCAAGAGCAATGCCCAAAAATTGAACCCATGTTTTGAAGTTGATTACAACTTTGATGGACACACAGACAAGTTCCATTATGCTTGATGGTTGGTCAACAATTAAAGAAATCTAGGTAAGCATCAAATATTCTCATCTTAATGTGCATCTCACTCTCGCAATTTTTACTTTCCACCAGATTCAAAGCCTTACTTTCATCTTGGGTTGCCTCTCTCTTTCTCTCTCTCTCACCCCTTTCATTGTTTCCCATTCTAATCTCATTCTCTCTTCTGCCTCTTTCTCATACCAAATCTCAAGCTAGTAATTGCCTGGTGTCTATGTTTTAACAGTGATACCATGTAAGTTTTAGGAGAGTTTCAAACTGAGATGGTGTAACATGTGAGGTGCTTTCAATCATGCCAGAGCCTGCACACATCCAATTCGACCAGTACTAGCTGCAAAGGCAGTCCTCGAGAAATTTCCATTTCTACTACCTGAATTCATGTTTATAATCAAAACAAGGGAACACAGACACAGAGAAGAGTTAAAAGCAAGCAGAAAAGAGTCATCATTTCTCCTTTTCACGGCCCTGTAAACTTCATTCTGTTCTTACTTACATCAAGCGGCTAAAAAGCACAAATGTTAAACAAATCTAGTAACAGCATTTGTAATATAATATTTACTACTTGAAATATTTCATCTGTCATGATAAGCTTTGAAAAACCCCATCTCTCTTGCACAATAAGGACTACGAAATATATCATATTCAGGCAGGATGGTAAGTCAAAGAAGTTCAGAGGAACCTTACCAGGATTAGGAAAAAATCTTCTACGATCATTTGAGCAAGGCACAAAAAGGGCATTCTCTGGATTGAATATAGCTTGGCATACCAAGAAAAACCACTCCCTCAATACACCAGGTCCAGTAGCTTCTTCATTTTTAAATTCCATGAATAGACCAGCATGCAGTGATTCAGGGTCAGCATGAGCAATGTACCCAAATGATTCTGACAATAACTGAGACCTGTCAATGAGCATCTCATGTAATTCCTCATAATCTTCTTTTACCTCAGGAAACATCATCATGGCCAAATGCCTTCTGGATTCAAAATCAGTGACATCCTTGTGCTCAAGTAGCCACCGGTTATCATCACTTCGCTTTGCAAACCTAATAATTAAGGCACATAATGAAGATTTTCTATTCCTCAAAAGCGTCCAAAACTGCTCTTCAGCTCCCTGATAAAGTTTTGAGATGCCATTCAGCTCCTTCAAAATGGCAAGATACTGAGACCACTCTGAACTAAGACATTCGCCTTCACTGCTTCCCATCGCGGCTAAGTTTTCCTCCACTCTAATAAGGCAATTTTCCATTTTACCCAACAAATCATTAAATATATTATGAAGAAACTCAACTGCTTCCCCATAAGGAGGATTGCTGTTATCCTTCTTTTCCCACTTAACTGATATGGGAATCTGGAACGCCACTCTCTCAAGAATGGTAGACCGCAAAGGGTTCAAGAACGCTGTGAAATCCCTCACATCACTCGATAATGGTTCCCCACTACTGGTAGAATCTACACTGGATTCCAAGTTCTTAGATATCTTACAAGCCAATTCACTAACAAAGGGGAAAATATCTTGTATGACAATCAACCCTTTAACCTCTGGCAGCATTAAACCCCTGGAAGTGCCAACACTTTCCAACAACATCCCAAGTGCACTCCGGCACGCCTCATACAAACTATCTTCGTTAACAACCTTTCTTAGTAGCTTGCAGAACTCTAATAGTATAGGTGCACAATAAGAATGCAAATGTTTTGGTAATGCACTCTTATATTGAGTTAATATATGTCTTATTGAATCATCAGCACACATCTTATTCTTTTTAATAGGAGACATATAAAGCATTACCAAAGCGGCAGGAGCCGAAGATGCCATAAATATCTGCAAGTGAGCAGGCCCGGAGTCATTATTGTCCTTTGGAGCAATCGTAAAAAAGTTGGTCAAGCAATCTTTGATGTGTTTGGTCGGGGAAGAGGGTGTTTCTCCTCGGCAAAGGCGGCAAATTACGGAGATCATATCGTCCATGACCTGCCAAGTTTGTGGGTGGTCCGTCGACCGCATACGGCCAACGAGTTGGAGTCCGGCGTCGTTTTGGATGGAACAATCAGCTAGGGATTGCTCCCACTGGAGTTGTTTCCCGCGATAAATTAAACGCTGTTCCATCACCGGAATTCCGGTCATCACCTGAATCCTTTCGTGTAGGGATTTCACGGTGTCCTCCGAATTAGCCTGGACGACAATGGTGTTCCCTTCGGAGATCATCCGGATGAAGAATTGGAGGCGGGAAGAGGAACACGAGGAGGAGGACGACGGAACATCGGAGGAGGAAGGGAGAGAATCGACGAGGGAGGCGGGGAAGGAGGAAGCGGGCGCTTTGGACGAGTGATGAACGGCCGTAATCGGATAAGCGCCTTGATGGGTATGATCGTCTTTTCGCATCCTGACGGGGACTAAAGGATCCTCCTCGTCGAAAGAAAAGGCATAATCGTCAAACTTACGCTTAGAGGAAAGGCGGTGATCGTAGCCGTTGGAGAGTTGATCAACGGCGGCGGATTGGAAAAGAGACATTGGACGGTGGAAGCCCCCAGCCTGCTGCGGTGGGGGAGAGCACATAAAGAGAGAGAGATGGGTAAAAACAAAAAAGAAACCCTCGAACCAAAACAGATGAAAAACCCTTACCCTTATGCTTTTGTAAAGATTGAATAAAGGAGATTAAAAGGGAAAGCAATTGAATGCCAATGATCCTCTCTCTGGTTCGCCTATACCACTTGCTTACATACAGCCGTCATCACCTAAGCTGCAAAGGCTGTTATTTTACGCTATATATTTTTTTTATTTTTCTTTATTACTTAAATTACCATATATGTATTGCAGTGAATTATCTGATGTGGACGGTCGCACCAATTTTTTCTTTGTGATCACTTTTGACGCCTACTATACTGCTCTCAGTAGACTTTTTTTTTTTAGGGTAAATTATAAAAATAGTCACTTTTATTTGTTTCAGATTAAATTTAGTCATTTATGTTTGAAATGTTACGTTTTAGTCACTTATGTTAGTATTTTGTTACGAAGTGATCACTGGGCTGTTAAGTTCCATTATCTCCCTGACGGTAATCCTACGTGGCAGTCCAACTAGATTTAAAGTGCCAACTTGAATTTCCAAATGGAATGAGAATAAATTTTTAATTAAATAAATTTAATTAATTAAAATTTTTAAACCCTAAACATTAACTGAAAAAATCTTAAACTCATTTTCACATACCTCTCTTCTTCATCTTCATCTTTTTCTTCTTCTTTTTTGATTCCAATATATTTAGTTACAAATTTGTCTCAAAACTTGAATCTTTAAAACCCATTAACCCAAAGATTCAAAGATTCAACATGTTCTTCTCGTCAAGTTTCTTTGGGTTAATGGGTTTCAAAGATTCAAGTTTTAAGACAGATTTGTAACTGAAGATGTTAGAATCAAAAGGGAAGAAGATGAAGATGAAGAAGACAAGTGTGTGGAAATGGGTTTAGGGTTTTTTCAACTAAGATTTAGGTTTAAAAATTTTAATTAATTAAAAATATATTCTCATCCCATTTGAAAATCCAAGTTGACACTTAAAATCTAGTTGGACTGCCATATAGGATTACCGTTAGGAAGATAACGGAACTTAACGGCAGAGTGATCACTTCGTAACAAAATAATAACATAAGTGACTAAAACATAACATTTCAAACATAAGTGACTAAAATGTAACTTGAGGCAAACAAAAGTGACTATTTTTGTAGTTTACCCTTTTTTTAATATGGATGTTTTTTTTATTTTTCTTAAATATTATTATAAATAATATAAATTTGTATCAGTTTATGTAATTATCTGAATAAATTAGTAAAAAATGCTGAAAAAATTTTATTTTCAAAATAGGCCGAGTTTTTGGAAAATTAAAGAAACATGTCGATTTTGAAGGGAGTGTATGAAAACGCATTCAGTTGGACGCATTTTCTACACAGTTGACAAAAAAGCGTGCTCAACTAAACACATTTTCCATTTAGTAAGCAGGAAGGATGTGTTTTTCTTTTCTCTCTTCTTGATCAGTTTTTTTCTTTAGATTTTTAAGGTTAGGTTATTTAAGGGTTTGGATAGTGTTAAGGTTTTTGGTTTTGAATGTTTTAAGATTTTATATTTTTTATATTTTAGGGTTTTTATTTTAAGGTTTTGATGATTTATATTTTTTAGGTTTTAAGTTTTTTTATGGATTTAGGGCTTTTTATGGTTTAGAGTTTTTTACTGATTAGGGATTTAAAGTAAACATTGTGAAAGCTTAAAGGTAGATTTGAGTTGCCAAGGCTGCGATAGCGTTTGAAGACACACATATTCAAATGTCGTGTCGAGATGAGACCATTAACTTAGAAGCTCAACCTATGGAAGTCAGGTTCTAGCGTAATGGTGTTTTGTATGGTCACGGGTTGAAGTGTATGTAAAGGTCTCAATCAACGGTCGTTATGCAGTCATGGATTGCAGTATAACTTGGGAACCAATTGACAATGGTTACGTGGTCACGAGTTCAAGCTTTGGAGATACCCAAACGTGTTGGCTTATAAACACCATACATAATATTAAGGCCATGATCATGGAAAAACGAAAGGGCTTTCCAGTATAATCAAGATGATTTTTTTCTCCATCTCCACCGAAGGCAGTATCTTTAACTTTCCTTCTTATCTGAAGCCAAGACTGTAATGCCCTTACCCGATCGTTGAGTTCGGGTATGAAGTGATATAGTCGAAACTAACTAAAAATATGACTAAAGCAAGTGCCCCTATCAATTAATAGTATAGTTACGGTGAGTACAGATATCGTTCCCACGAGGACTAAAAGTACTAGTAATTATTGTCTTCTTATTATTTAACCGATAAATTAGAGTGATTAATTAAAACTAAAATTAATTAAATTAATTAACTAAGAACACGACAAAGAACAAATCAAGAAAGCAAGCGATTAACAACCAAGAAGCGAGGCAATCCCAATAAAAAATCCACCTAGATTTCATCTGTCATTATCAAAATAAATTAAACAATTTATTCATTTAGTATCTTGATCCGTAGAAATCTCTAAATTATGCTAATATCTCTATTCAAGTATAAAAGCAACTGACTCTAAGTTTCTTTCTAATTAAAACCCATATTGTCGCATTAACTCGATCTACGGATCCCCCTATTAGATTTGACTTTAATCCGATAAATTTATGTTGTAATATTTCTAGGATCTCCAAAACAAGGTTTATTCCTCATCTGATTTAAGCACATCAAACAAGAATTAATATCCCGAAAATATTAAATAAAAAATCAAGCACACACAATTTAGAACAAGATATAAGTATTTATTGCATAAAAACAGAAATCAAATGATAGAATTCATCATAGGGTTCATCTCCCCTAAGTATTTAGAAAATTAGTTCATGCTAAAAAATAGGAACATATCAAATACAGTATAACCACAAGACATAAAGAAACTCATAATAAAATCCAAAGAAATTAAAAAGAAGTCTTCAATCTTGATGAAAATATGCTTCAAAAACGGCTTCAATGGTGTTTTCCAAGTTGTTTTCTTAAATATTCTCTGACGACTTATTCTCTTTTTCTCATATTTGTTATATATAGGTCTTAGAATGCCCAAAAAACTTAAAAATTACGCTTTTTCGCTTTGTTTTGGATGTGAATCGCGATTTTCATACGGTCTGGCACATGGTTGTATGGCTCACAAGGCTGTGTGCCTAGCCTGTGTGGAAGGGTCCAGCCAGTGTGACTTCTAAAATCTGCTCTTTTTGTCCCTTTTTCGCTCCTTTCGATCCCAAATGCTTTCCTAAGTATAGAAACACGAATTTAAAAGATTAGGAGCATAAAATTCACCATTTTACATCGAATAATCATCCAAAAACGCATTAAGAATGAGATTAAAATGTGTTACTTTTGGCATTTATCATGGAGTGTCACAATTGGACCAGTTTGATCTAATACTTTAATCGGAGAATTTCACCAATTAATTTCGTTATTTTATTATAAATATTTCAACAGTAATAGTCTTAAACCAAACTTTTATTTGACTACCTTGAAAGAATTAATTTTAAGAAAAATCACTTAATTACAATATGTTTAACCTCAAGGCGAAGCCCCTGAAGGTGCCCCTCTTATCCCACGAGTCTTGGTCTAAATGTCGATACTTCTTAGTCTAACCAAGTCCGACTTGGTCTCTCCTCGAGTTCCTTATCCCACGAGTCTTGCAAACACAAGTTAAACTTCGATAAGTTCAAATGAAATCAGTGAGTTTCCTTGTTACTACATATATGAATATGACTAACCCCATTCTTACTGAGGTATTAACTTGAAAGAAATTAAAATACTCTAACTCTTTGATTTTCTTGGACATTCACGCTTTATTTGGAGTGTCAAACTCCTATTCGACTTTTGCATTTCTTTGTTGGTAGATTCGTGCATCTCCACCGTTGCATAAACTGCCAATAGCACATTTGCGTCCTACATACTCTGATTGGCCAAATTTTTGGGTGAGATGCATTTTACGATTATCGAATTAGCGTATGACATCCATTCAAAATGTAGTACACAATTATAAATTGTGTTATCTACAACATATTAAATTTCAAATCATTATGTAATTTTATATGTTTGAAAAATTCAATAACTAACCTCAGCTTCCGAACGTTGATCTACCAGCAGCTGAATATCTTCGAGATGCTTTGGTAGTCCCACATAACTCTGTCTACAGTTCCACCTACTTAAACAATATGTTAATTCAAACATATAAAAAATAAATAACAATTATTATGGTAACTATATTATTATCAAATGAATTTTACCTTGTAACCAATGGGAATGTATAAAAGGCGTCAACTCAGAGACATAAAAATGGTAGTTGCCATCACGCCCATGGCTGCAACAGAAGCAGACAACCACTGATTGACATCTTATCCGATTCTATTGCCCAACACAACGTGGCCAACGTGGTTGATCCCCAATTGAGTTGATCGCATTCTTTGAAGTCGACCAGATGTAGTAGCCACCTTAAGTGTATCAAATTTTGAAACTTATCGAGAATTAAAAGGCCCCTGATTAACCTCAAGATGGATGCTCGAGTGTATTATTCTTTTTCAAGGGCAATCATGTGCTCATCAAGTTCACTAAAATTTTCTTTCAACCATTTGATCTCTATCTGACCACCTTGAAACTTGTTCGACACCTTCCCTAATAGTGTGTTGCAAAGGTCTTCCTTACCGGGAATGAGCACTGGCCTTGTAACGACTCGCCCATCCATTGGCAAGCCTAGTTGTAAAGCTACGTCCTTCAGTGTAATCATACACTCATCGTATGGAGAATGAAATGTTGGTGTCTCAGGTCTCCATCTTTCCACCAACGTACTGATAAGTATGGGACATACGAGACACGTGTAAGAATCTTGCATTTTGCAAATGAAAACGAATTGCATTGGGTGCACTCTTTGATAGATTGCATATGAACCCTTCCAAAATCCAATCATCTGCTTATTTATATCAACAAAATAAATTATAAATTTAAAAATTTTAAAACATTAAAATAACTTAATTAAAATTAATAAAAATAATTTTTTTTTCCTTACCATTGCCAACTACGCGACAGAAATGTGCTTGGCTTTGAAACGAATAAAAGAACTTGCAATTCGTGAAAAATTAATTAAAATGCATAATATACGAAGTAATAAAGTAAAACTAGAATATTTTTATAAAAATTTATTAGAAAATTTGGAACTAATCTTGAGAGATTTGAGAGATTTGAATTTGAATGAAAAGAATGGAAAATGATCTAGGTTTATATAAGAAAAAAAATTTATTGTTGGGCAATTTAAAATTATACCATTGGTTGGATTTGAAATTTGATTATTGGAGTAAAACGTCTAACTAGATGTATTTTCCTGCTTACTAAGATGAAAACGCGTCTAATTAGACACGCTTTCTTACTAACTCTACAGAAAACACCTTCAGCTGAAGGCATTTTCATATATTCTCTCTAAGATCGATCTATTTTTCTAATTTTCAAAAAACTGGCGTATTTTAACTTTTTTTTTTGGCTAATTTTGTCTTATTATCTTACCTATATTATTGCAAAAAGGTTTTATTCTCTTCTCTTTTTTAATATAAAAATTCAAGCGGCTCAATTTTTCAAATTAACCCTCTGCTTTTTTAGCAGCAACATTAGTCTTTTAGTTAGTTATAGGTTGCGGTTTTTTTAATATCTTTTTCACATTTTTATTTTATTTTATTTTTAATTTCAATTCACATTATTATGGTTTTATTTTGTCAATAGTTTCACATTTTTCGTGGTTTTGTTTTGTCAAATTTATTTTCTTTAAAAGTAAATGTGATTTATTTTTAATTTTTAATCATGTTTTAACGAATACGTGAGATTTGTTAATATAAGATTACAGTCAAATACTAGATCTATTAAGAATAATTTTTAAAAAGTTTTATCATAATAGATTATAGTGATATGATAAATTCGAGATGATGATGAAAATAATAAGTCATCTGAGACTTATCTTGTGTTTATTACTAATGCGGTAGATCTCTTGGAACTATTGTCATTTTTTTGATTAATGATAAATTTGATTACTAACGTTTACATGTTTTGTCAAAATGGTCCTAAATGTATTTTTGAATTTTTTTTGACCATCAATCTTTGATTTTTTTTAAAATTACATTTTCTAACAGATTTAATGAACTGAGTTAAAATTTTTAAATAATTACGTTTACTTTCTTTAAATTAAGAGTTATTTTTTTAATTTAATGTATTATTTATTTATTTTATTATTTTTCATATAAAATTATCTTATTAGGTTATCTAAGTAATAAATTACATCTCATTAAAATATTTCACATATGAAATTCTACATCATTCCCGTTAACTTTTTTAACGGTACTTTCATTAAATCTGTTAGAAAAACAGATTGAAAAAAAGAACAAAGATTAATGGTAAAAAAAGCTCAAAATACAATTAAGATCATTTTGACAAAACATGTAACTATTAATAATCAAATTTGTCATTAAACCATTTTTATTGATTGATCATAATATATTTTGTTTTTAAATTATTTCAATATTACAATTACTTCCGTAATATTTTGATTTATTACATAAATTATTTTATAAATTTTAACAATATTTTATTTAGTAAGAATGGACGAAAGCTTTAATTTAGAAAAAGAAAAAAAAAAGGTACCCTTTGAATTAGTCGGCAGCAAATTTGTAACTTTACAGACCATTTTTTATATTTTATATAAACAAGCAATTGCTGCCTGGTTTCCTTGCAGTTTCCCTAAACCAACTGGATTGAAACCAATGCATTGCTTTTCTTTATCTGATTTTACCATTATTTCTTGGAAAAGAGAGAGATGAAATAAGTGAGGTAAGGAGGGCCTAGTGACTGGTTACTTGTCCCATGCCATTGATTATTATTCCCCCTTCAAGAACTCTAAAATTGCAGCATGCAAAGTCAAATGTCCCAAAGCGACTTAGCAGCTAAGTAGTTCAATCTCACTTCGGCTTTTCAATAATAATTACAGCCAACATGATTATATACACACAACACATAAAAAAGAAGAAGAAGGTATTTTTATCAAACATCAATTCTTCTGCTTTAAACAACAGTATTTCACCCAAAAAACACCCACCAACACATGTTGCGGGAAAATATAACAGAGCCAGAAACTTGGGAGCTAAAGTAAAAGAAAGCAATCTGATTGATTACTACTACCTAGCTTTGAGTTGCACTATTTCTAGAACCCTAATAGAATTGGAACTCAAGCCTTGTCTTTCTTCGAATAGCATGTCGTCACTTCCTCGTTCAAAAAAGGAGTCAAACTCTACAAGGTATCGAGTGCAAGAAATGACAGATGCACTTTCAAGAATATTTTTGAATCGCCTTTGGAGGTGGTATGAGAATTACAGACTTTTAGCTGGTAAGAAACCGAGATAGGACTGTTGGCACCTTCCACTCCAGAAGACCAGTGCACATTCTGATAGATATTTAAAACTAGTTAGAGTTGATGAGGTTCGAAGGGAATGCATAAGCCATATCATGTTAATTCAACTACCAAAACCATCGAAACTAGGCCAGAAAACTGAACGTGTCTATGCAACTATGAGTCGGATCACAAACATAAAAAAACCTCTTGAACTCGAAATATCAGGTTAAGCATAGATACTCAACCAGGATCACAATGTTATCTTGATTCCATGCTTGCAAGCACATCAACAATCAGAAAGAAACTATGTATATATTTGTGGCATTAAAAAAACCATTAAGTCAGCTTGCCTTCAAGAACTTCGTTAAAATATATAACAAGGTAAAATCAACAGGAATCAGAAGAAAATTAAATGGCTAGAATGGAGACCTTGATGTTTCAATAGAATTGATGAGTAACTTAGTAAATTGCACCCTTATGACAATTTCATCTGGGAATCAAGGGCCAACAATCCTGCAGCAACTCATGCACATAAGTGTTTATGGTAAATAAAAAATTTTAATTCCGGCATCAAATATAAAGCAAACATGCAACAGTCAAGAATTAATATCAACCAACAGTGTGGAAATCATGGTACATTTGCTATTCCTGCTTACCTTTTTCCTTCTTTTTTCCACTTGACTATAACACTAATTTGAACCCCTCTGATAGGAAATCATTCCTGAAAAAATCCAGAAAACATCCATGAGACAAAGTTGCACCAAAGCAATCATACTGCCATTAATATACAACTACTTGCATGCCGGGGCACCATTTGTTCATACTTCAGCATGCCAATGGTAAAGCCTTACTGCCTTCATAAGGCTTCATGATTTAGGTTCAAACCAACAGGGTTATTGATTTTCATAGAACAGCATCTCCTATTTCCATTTAACTGAAAGCTTTATCCCCTACTGTAAATCATCAAATGATATGTTATTACTAACAAGTAGGTGCTGGAAAAGGGGCAAGTTGAGAGTTGCTTACATCTGTTTGATATCCCTATTATCCTCTCCATTTTGCTGTCTTCTCTTGACATTAAGTGAAACAAGGCTTTGCAAGCAAACCTCAGTTTCATAGGAAAAGGGCATACCAGGGACCCAGACATCATCAGCTTTCTTCTTTTCCAAATCATACCAGAAAAGATTTATCTTATCATGTTCCAACAAAACTTGATTCCCACTCTTAGAGTAAGCCAGAGGCTTGAGAAACCTCAATGAACCAATCACATCTTCACTTGCAAGAGAAAATAGTATAGTCCAAGACTCCTTCACCCCATATTCCTTCATCACCCAAAGATCAACTCGAGCATTACCATGGTTAGCTACCACACATAAACATCCTCCCAATACTCCAACATTCAATTGATATATCATTCTTTCGTACTCAGGTTGAGGCACTTCCTTGAAACTTTCAGTAGCTAAATCCAACGCAACAATCATATTTTCCTCCAAAAGAACAAGTTTTTGAGTGAGAACCCAGTGTAAAGCACCACTAGCAAAAACCCCATTGGCTACTGGGAAGGAAGAAACACAAGGGATATCTTGAATTTTCCTCCACCTATGTCTCTTCAAGCTGCACACTTTAACCTCCGATTCCAAAGGCTTACCATCAGCCCCATCCAGCTGAATAATTTTAACCACCTTGTAATCATCGGCAATCGGGTCGTGCCCGAATCCGCAGACGTAACCCTTGCAAGAACCGAGATAAGGTAAAACTTGGTACTTCCTAGTGGAAGGGTTCCAAATAGCCATGTCTTCAACTATGTTACGGATACAGAGCAAGCCGTTGCAAGAACCCAGGATTTCGACGCCATGGTTGTAGCTCATCAAAGGGTGTTCCAGCTTGGCGAAAGGGCCGAGGGAGGCGAGATCGGCGGTGTGAAGATCGGTGTATTTGAGGATGAGGGTGTGGTTAGTGCGGGAGTCGAGGGAGTGGCGGAGGTGCAGATTGATGAAATCGGGATCGTCGATCAAAGATCGCCACAGCTTGGAAACGCATCGCAAGCATAGAAGATGCTTAACGGGTAAACGGCTGAGGATGTCGGCGACTAAGTCGAGTGAGAGATTTGCCTTCATTTCCTTGTTCGTCTCCAATTCCAGAGAGTCAAAGACTGGTAGGAATGAAGGAAAGGGATAATGGTTTAACTTTTTTTTCTGGCCCGATTTACACGGTAAAAAACAAAGATCCCATGGACTATGGTCCATTACCAATGCCTTTTTATTTTTTTTAAGGAAAAACTACATATTCGTCTCTCAATTTTTAAGATTATTTCATTTTAGTCATTAAGTTTCAAACTTCTAATGGCGGTTTATTGATTGTACAAGTCACATCATGTTTATATTTTCATTTTTATCATTCAATTTTTAAGCTGCTATCAATTTGGTCACCCAAAAATTATTATATTTTTTTGGTGAATAAAAAATATTATATTTTAAGTATTGATTGAAGTAAAAGAAAATTAAAGATTAAAGTGAAAAAAAAACGCAAAAACTAATATTACATCTGTTTAACTGAAAACAATTTTTGGAAAATGATTTCTAGAAAATCAATCCATTTTTTAGAAAAGATATTTTTTAGTGTGGATAATTTTGCATAAAATATTTTTTGTTGTTTGATAAATTTTTTTGAAACCATTTTCTAAAAGCTTACAAAATTTATCATTTTAATTCTAAATTTTAAAAATTCTAAAATATTTTTATGTTTAATTTTAAAATTATATTTATTTTTTTCACGAACCAAACATGTGAAAAACTCATATATGAAAGCTATTTTTTATTCAATCTCTTTTTATTTTATCCCCTTTTTTTTCTACATTGTTCACCTAAAATATCTAATTAAAACCAAAAAAAAAAAAACTCAAATTTATAAACCCATAAAAATGATTGGGTTGACATCCCAACTCCAATAGCTTTACTCTTTGCTACAAAGATAGTTCAGTTCTAATTCTAGGCTCTAGTATTTTCGTGTTTTTATTATTTCTAACTCAAACATTGAAGAAAGATTGCAAATCAAGATTATGATATTTGATATTTTTAATTTCGTCAATTGAATGAAAAGAACAAAGTGAAAGATAATTGGGTTAAAAATTCTTTAAATATTTTTATATTTACTTTTTAAAAATTTTAAATTTTAAAATATTTATTTACTTGAAAATTTTAAAGATTTATCTTGTAAATATTAAAAAGTTAAATTTGTTATTAGACAAATAAAATAAAACACATTTTAGACTTCAATTAGACAACTAATGAAAGAGTGACCAAATATTAAAGTTCAACAATTAAGTGATTAAAATAAAAGAAATAGTTGTTGGATGACCAATATAGTCCGAATTAAATAATCGAATAATTTTACTTTTTTTTTAATATATTAGTGTGAATATATGGTAGCATTTGTTCATTTTTCTTAATCTTTAAACAAGGCACACACAAGTGCACAAACTCGAGTATTCTAGAATGAAAAGCATAATCTTTTCTACTGAAATCACTTGTTGGGTTTAATTGAATGACTTTACCTAAAAATTATCTTCAAATAAAAACAATATAATTTATCAAGATTCGAGTATAAATTATTGTTATGGAATATTAAAGATTATTTTTTTTATATTATAGAATCTCACACATACACATTTATTTAAATTAATTCCAGGACCTTGAAATATGGGAACATGTAAACCATATAGACATCTTGAACATTTAAACATTAAAGATGATTTGAAGTTATCATGGGATAATCAACAAAGATAACCATATATATCTCCTAAATTTTGGATTAAATATAAGATAATGATCGTTTAATTACAGGTACAAATATAATATATGATTTTATCTACCGCTTTGTACATTAATAAGTAGAATGAAGTGAAAACATGATCTGAAACTGAGTTTTTTATTGGAGAAAACCTGATATCCTTGGCATGCAAATCTTCCTTTAGTAATTGACCAAACAGAAGTTCTTGCATTTGATGCATTTGAGAAGAAGAAAAAGGAAAGCCCATCTTCCAGCAAAGAGAATATTTAGAAGGATATTACCTTGATTTGGAAACCACTACCGTCGATTTCATATTTATCCTTTTGGGACTTTTTTATATTGTGAATGGAATCGTTTCTATTCTAAGTTTTTAAGTTTTGGGGGAGAGAAAAATGGTGGAAGGTGGTATGGCGAAACCTGACAAAACAGAGTTCAGCGAGTGCTGGAAAACGACATGGAAGACTCCTTATATCATGCGCCTTTCACTTTCGGCTGGGATTGGTGGGCTTCTCTTTGGTTACGATACAGGTAATCATAATTACATCATGGGTTTTGTGTCAAGTCTTGTTGATCAGGAGAACTAAACTTCTTAAGGTTTGATTCCCGATTTGATCGACCGGTTTTAGATGGAAACGAATAGTAAGATCACGATATTAATGGAGACGAATTGTATTCCAAAAGGTAAATCATTGTGTTTTGTGGGGATTAATTGCAGGGGTTATTTCTGGTGCACTGCTTTATATTCGTGAGGATTTCCAAGAAGTTGAAAAGAAAACATGGCTACAGGTTTTTGAACTTGACCCCTTTCTTTTCACTGTTTTGATTGTTGGTTTTGGAAAATTTTTAGGTGAAGTTATAATGTTGGTCTCTTATTTTTATAATTTTAACTGTTTGTTATGATACTCGTTATTATAAACCCATTGACCCATTAATCTATCGGATTTTGATCATGCATAGTGCCCACAATTAATAAATCCAAAATGAAAATTATTAATATTAGTACACAGAAAAAACACTAAACACTGTTAATTATTAATATGAAATTTTTTAGGAGAAAATTACGCACACACTTTTAGTTTTCTTTATGGTTGGTTTACAGGAAGTGATCGTGAGTATGGCTGTAGCAGGGGCCATTTTCGGTGCGGCATTTGGAGGATGGATAAACGATAGGTTCGGCAGAAAACTATCGATTTTGGTAGCTGATATTTTCTTTTTCGTAGGTGCCATAGTCATGGCTCTGGCCCCAGCTCCATGGATGATCATTGTTGGGAGAGTTTTTGTTGGCTTAGGAGTTGGAATGGCTTCAATGACTGCACCTCTTTATATCTCTGAAGCTTCCCCTGCTAGAATCCGAGGTGCACTTGTTAGCACCAATGGTTTGCTTATTACAGGGGGACAGTTCCTGTCTTACCTAATCAACTTGGCCTTCACTCATGTAAGTGATGATAATTCACCACAATTCAGGCTTTAAGTTATAAAATTCCCAAAATCAGTACTGTTGTTGTGTTTACAGGCTCCGGGAACCTGGCGTTGGATGCTTGGAGTTGCCGGACTGCCTGCTGTGGTTCAGTTTTTCTTGATGTTATCACTCCCTGAGTCTCCTAGATGGCTTTACCGACGGGTTAGAATCTTTTCTCCTATCCATATAATGGTTTACAACAATGATATGAATTTTACTGGCTTGATGTACAGAATAAAGTAGAAGAGGCGAGGTCCATCCTAGAGAAGATTTATCCTGCTAATGAAGTCGAATCTGAATTGATTACTCTTAGAAACTCCATTGAAGCAGAGAAAGCTGATGAACAGATCATTGGGGATAATTTTATAGCAAAAATAAAAGGGGCTTTAAGCAATGTTGTTGTGCGAAGGGGACTCTATGCTGGGGTGACGGTTCAAGTTGCTCAGCAGTTTTCAGGCATCAATACCGTTATGTATTACAGCCCAACAATAGTTCAGTTTGCCGGATTTGCTTCAAACAAGACGGCATTGGCTCTTTCTCTCATCACGTCTGGGCTCAATGCTGTCGGATCCATTGTTAGTATGACTTTCGTGGACAGGTATGGGAGGAGGAGAATGATGATCGTCTCTATGTTTGGTATCATTTCTTGCCTAGTGATTTTATCGATTGTGTTCTTCCAAGCAGCCAGTCATGCTCCCAAAATTAGCCAACTCGAGTCCACCCATTTCGCTACAAATGCTACATGTCCTAGTTTCCTTTCCGCCCCTAATCCAACATCATGGAACTGTATGTCTTGTTTGAAGGCTGGCTGTGTTTTTTGTGCCAATGGTGCAAATGAAGTAAGTATTTTAACTCGATTGTGAAGCATTTTAACTCGATTGGCGGTAACAATCAGATTGATTGTTTTTCTCTTTATTTAGTATTCTCCAGGAGCATGCTTGGCAAAGATATCAGATCTAGAAACCTTATGCCATGGACAACATCGTACTTGGTTCAAGGATGGTTGCCCGAGCAAATTTGGGTTTTTGGCTGTTGTCTTCCTAGGAATGTACATCATTTCCTACTCGCCTGGAATGGGAACTGTCCCATGGATCGTGAACTCTGAGATTTACCCATTGAAATACAGAGGAATCGGTGGTGGGATTGCTGCAGTTTTCAATTGGGTCTGCAATCTTATTGTTAGCCTCACATTTTTAACCCTAACCAAAGCTCTGGGTTCCTCTGGCACATTCCTCCTCTTTGCTGGCTATTGCGTGATTGGACTTGTTTTCATCTACTGGTTCGTACCTGAAACCAAAGGGCTGCAATTTGAGGAAGTGGAGAAGATGCTAAAGTCTGGTTATAAGCCATTAGCATTCAAGACCAAGTCAACAAGGGGTGGGAACCAGTCTGCCTAAGCTTCAAGAAGATTCAGTCCCTGTAGATTTTATTTATTGCACAGCTTCTTAGAAGAAAATTTAACTCCGTTCTTTAAATTTAAAATACAAAATTTTTCGGATTTACAGCACTCATTACCAGTATTCAGCATAACAAAACATGCTTATATATCACAATCATTTAAATCTAAAAAAATCAAACTTGGTCATTCACTGATACTCCGGAGTTCAAGCCCAAGAGGAAAGAGGTAAAAGACATCTGGTTGTGCTTGAAGCAAAGGTCACTTTCTCAAATGTTGAAATGGATCGGATTGGCACTCTTTTTCAATCTGCTTTGGCTTTAAACATAAAGCCATCAAGTTCAGATGCAGGAATTAAATAACAGATGAAAATGACGTTTAAATTTCCTAAATGTCTCGCATAATAAAAGCTATCAACATTCTCACAAGTTTAATACATGGACCCAATTTACCCTTCTTAAAGAAAAGTTGATGTAGGGTTTGAAAACATAGTATGATTTAACGTTAGACAAGTATCCAAGCTTTTTCAACTAAGCAGTGTAGTAAGTCCAGTTCATAAGTCAACTGCATTTGACTTCAAAGTCAACCCTCTGAGAAATCCGCCGTGAGAGTAAGAAGGAACAACGCTTCAACGTCGTCTAAAACATGGTTATAAAACATTAAGTCAATTTCTTATCCAAAAACATAAAAGGTCAACCGAAATAATAAAAGAATACAAAACCCACCATCAGTGAGGATTTTAAACAAAGGAATAACTTTTGTTTACTCAACCAGGGGGCTGACACCAATCCGAGTTCGAGCGGTCCGTGGACAAACTCTACCCTTTCCCCTTAACAAAAAAAATAAAGGAAACTGAGCCGGTACCTTTATAAGCCATTAAACTTCCTTCCCATTTTGCTCAGATTTTGTATATGTTCTAGATTTTGATTATAAGACCAATTTGAATCCTTTCGAAAGGAAATCATCCCTGAAAAAAAAAAAAAAGGAAGTACAAAAGGAACCAATATTAAGCACCAAGGTTGATAAATGGAATACAGATGGGATGCTTAACATGTTTCAAACAAGTTGGAATTCACCATTTGTACCTCTTCTTTCGATTTCTGTTTTTCTGTTCATCTTGTTCATTTTGCTTCTCCATTTCCAATCTTTTAGGGTCTTCTATTTGAATGAGGCTTCCTATATAAACCTCTGCACCAAATGTACCTGGACTACCACCAATCTTCACACTTCGCATCTTCTTCTTTTGCAAATCATACCAGGCAAACTTTTGGCTATTAATCTCCACCAATACCTTGTCACGCTGCTTGGAATAAGCTAATGGCTTTAAAAACGTTAGTGTGGTAATGGTTCTAGTTCTTTGAATGGAAATCAACTTAGTCCAAGATTGTTTTACTCCATATTCATTCATAGTCCAAACATCAATTTTCTCTTGGTCATAATTACAAACAGCACATAGGCGCCCTTCCAGGGCTGCCACATCCAATAGATAGTTCTTATCGGCATATTCAGGTTGAGGCACTTCAATGAACTCCTCGTTTCCAAGATCAAAACCCACAATCCTATTCCTGGGTCCCAATTCAATTCGTGGAGGCATCACCCAGTGTAAAACCCCACCAGTAAGCACACCATAGCCTCGCCTATGCAATAGATGGTAGAAAAATTGAAACATAAACCTAAGATAAGGAGGAAGCTTAGTGATTTTCCTCCAAGAGTCATTCTTTAAACTATATACCTTAACCTCGTAATCGTAAAATATACCTTCATCATCTTCATCGTCACTTTTATTGAACTGCACCATCCTCACGACCTTGTAATCATTGGTTTTAACATCCTGCCCGAACCCATAAAAGATATACCCAGATTTACAGGAATCACCTGGAGGAGGATCAATCTCGGAAACAGGCAGTCGACGGAACTGCCTCGTGGAGGGATTATACAAGGCAAGGTTTTTATCAGTGAGACGGAATGCAAGGATTCCGTTACAGGAACCAAAGGCTTCAGTCCAGCTCCACTACTCAAAGGGTAGTCGATGGGAACGGCGTTATCCAGAGCATCGAATTCCACGGAATAGAGATGCAAACCTTTGAGGATGATGTTGAGATTGGATCTGGTCTTGATGGAACGATCGAGGTGGGCATTGGTGAAATCAGGGTCGTCTATGAGAGAGCAGTAGGGTTTAGCGAGGGACCTGAAACGCAGGAGAGGCTTAACGGGGAGGAGACGGAAGACATCGGTGACCACATCCATGGGAACCTTAGACATTTTTTGCAGTGGGTTTCGGGGTCTAGAGGGATTTCTGAGAGAGCAAGAGGTAGACGAGGGTTTCGAGGGGCTCTAAGATTTGGGGGTCGTTTGTTTGTTTGGAGGAAAAGGAAAGGATTACGCAGGTTGGGATGCGCGAGTGGGGGCTACAAGTGGCGCGAGGAGAAGGCAACAGCGACACGGTTATCTCTCTTTTATACATAAAGACGCGACCCACAGTTTTCATTTTTATTTATAAAATCTGCTTTTCTGGTTAGCGCTTCCAGAACCATCTCTCTCCCCTCACTTTTATTTTTTTATTTTTTACACCACTAAATGAATATTTTGGTACTTGAAATTCTTTTTTTTTTTTGTCAGGCTTATGTATACTGCTTTTTCCATTTTAGTATTTAAAATTATTTTGGCCGGTTCTTAATGTTATCAAATGTTTTTAGTTTAGTATTTAAATTACTAGAAGTTTCCTATTTAGTCTTTTTTATATTAAAAAATTCGACTAGAATATTCAACCACTTATATGCTAACACGTGACATACAATGGCATCACTTTGATGTTATTATTCAGAAAAAACCTTATTTTTTAAATAAAAAAAGCTACAAATAATTTATTTTAAAAAATATTAAGATTATTAAAAATATAAAAGTTTACTATTTTTTTAACATATAATTTTTAATACTTTTAAAATTTTATAAATCACATTACTAGAGCTTAAAATCTAGAACGATATCACTTACAATAATTGTTTTACTTCATTGGTCCTTTTATGTGATAATTTTGGATCATTTTTTTGAAAATATTTAAATAATGTTAAATCATATCGCAGTCTCTTGAAAAAAAAGCACTTATGATAATTGTTTTATAATTCAATTAATGGAAATTTATAATTGGTAGATCTTTTTAAGTCATAAATTTGAATAAGTTTTTTTTCTATTTATTTTATTTTATTTTTGCTTGGAATTCGCTAACCAAATTTTAAAAAAAACCTTTAACAATCCAGTGATTTAAATGAAAATTTTTAAATAATTTAATAATTTCTAATAATTAAATAACTAAAACATAAATTTATTATAATTTAGTGATCTTAAATGTAATTTACCTTTCGTTTTACTAGACAGCTAAATGAATATTAATTTGATGTCTTAATTTTTCTTCTTTTGTAATTTATTTTTTTATAACCTAAATCCGTGTTAGCTTTAATAATTGCTCTAAACAAGTGTGGGTAATTTTTTTAACACATTTAGATAATGCGACATGGGTCCAATTTTATTTTTGTTTACATATAACTTCTACATCTCATTTATATATTTTAATTTGGTTTTTTTAGTTTTTATATATTTTATTTAATTTTAAAATTTCAGTCTAATCAAATAATAGTTATTAAATTTGTTAAGTTAAAGTTTTCTATTTCAAAAATTTTATTAAGTTAAAATATGATTTAAGTTATTGTATTTTTTTGTAAATTTTGAATTTAATTTTTTTATTTTTAATAATTTAGTCCATATACTTTTTAGGTTTCAAAATTGACATCCAATTGTTAATACCACTTTAAAATTCTTTTATTAAATTTATCGGTGTGATATTTTGAAATTAAAAAAAAAATACTTGATAGTCATATAATAAAACATAGCGTTCTAATAAACTTGAATTTAACATAAAAATTTTAAAAATATTAACAATTGGGCTTCCATTTTTAATTTTGAAAAGTATAAAAACTAAATTCCTTGAAAAAAAGAAATCGAGAGATTAAATTTCGAATGTACGAAGAGTATAAAAACTTAAGGCATATTTTGATCAACATATTATCACACATGTTAACCTATTATTTCCACATAATATTCACAACTGATCATGCGGCTTCCTTCCATGCTCCATCATTTACGAAAAGGCTCGAGTATAGTCATATGCTACGTACCCGTTAACACCCTAATCGAGAAAGCAATACTTAAATACATTGCGTAGGGTGATGTCCCGAGGAACGACGACAATGCCTTCCGATTCATTGCCATAAATTGCTCCCTGGCCCCTCGATAATCTTCTAGTGGCAATTGATAATTGCACACGTTAATGGGCGAGAAGCTCCACTCAATGGGAAAATTGAATTCATCACCAAACTTTAGTTCCACTAAAACATACTTAGGACGATCTAGATTCATCACACCATCCTCGTAGAACATGTTTTGTATGGTAGGAATCCCAGGTCTCCTCTATTGAATTTGATACTCAAAATGTAGTATATTAATTTTGTATACTTATATTTTTCAAGCAAATTGGTTTGATAATAATATACTTTAATTACATTAATATCTTTTATATGATGTTTGCACAAAAGCAAAATAGAAACAAATATTAATTCATTGGTTATCTATTATCGTGACTTTAATTGCAAACCATTCTGATAAAGATATCAACACTTTGTGTAGTAATTTATCATCAGAAAAATGCTCACCAAAACAGAAAGTCTCACTAGAAATTTCCAAACAATTTCAAATTTTTGAACTTTTGTTAAAATCTAAAGTTTTGGCATCCGTATGATATTATTTCCTTCATGTTGATTTTTCAAGATTGTCTATACCCATGCCTCCTTAGCAAATTCACATACAGAAATGACTTTAAGTTAATCCAAGTCGACTCCACTAAAAATGGTATTTACGGCTTGTGAATTTCCATGAAAAGCTTTTCTTTCTGCATCAGTGTATTTGCTTCTTTTTTTAGGGTGTGTGGTGATCACCTTCAAATAACTTTTGAAGTTGACTCTGATATCAATTGAAAAGCCTTCAATTTACACTTGAAAAACAATTTTCTTCTAACTGCTATTAGAATATAAACGAAAAGAAATGTTAAATGCAAAATAAAAGAAAAATTGACATATGATACTTGTTAATGTAGTTCAAGCACAACAGTCCTATGTTTACGAAGCCTCGCGCAGTGAAGTTATTCAACAATCATCCGGATCACCGAATAGTTTAAGCTCAATCTATCTTTACACAAAGAAATCATTACTACCCCAATATCAACCCCAATTATCACAAATCACTCACCCAAATACGTCATAATATAATCAAGAAACTCTCCAAACCTGCTCTATAAGTAACGCCACAAGCAACTTATTTATAGGCTGATACTAAAGTCTATCTAATAGAGTTTTGATAACCTTTAAACTCTTATTTAAAAATTGAAATTTTCACATTAATTATCCTGAGTATTTATCAAATAAAAACATTCATAAATCAATCTTTCAATAGTTCGAAAACTCTCTCAAGAGATGAACATTTCCTTCACATTATACTCTCAACATGACCAATTAAAGAATGGAAGAGTCTTAACTGAAACTGTTGTTTTTCAAACATCTTACTCCTTAGTAGACGGAAAAAAATATCAAACACTGATGGGGCCAAAACAACCCATGACCTAAGCAAAAAATTTGTTCTCGTTGTACCAAAACATGAAACAAGTAAGTCAAAAGCTCCTACAACCTCCAAATTGTCGTCGCTTCACCCATCAAAGCTGCTGCAATTTTTTTTTCAGCACCACCGCTCCAAATTTTGTTCATTTAGTGCCATTGTTGCACCGTCCCATTGCTGCCCTAATATTTTTGTTATTCTTTCAAAATAAGCTGATGCATGCTGTTGAAGCCCAATTTATCCGGGCCCAATGAGATAAATTTAGTTTTAAATTAGATTTATTTTGAATTTAAATTTACATAAAATTTAAATTTATTATAATTTTAAATTTAAAATTAAATTGGATAAAATTAATGTCCAAATACAAGGAAAGTCCATTTACAAGTCCAATTGGGCTAAATTTGGCTAGCCAAATACAAATACAAATTGCTAGCCCAAATAGGCCCAAATTCTACTAAACCCATTTGACCCAAAGCTGCCCCAAAGTCAGAAACTCCCACTTGCGCTGCTCCACCACCATATCAGCCAATTGAGATCCGCCACATCAGCACCAGCAGCTCCAAGTGTCTTCTGCCACAGTCACTTTCTTCAAGCTGCTCCCAACCGCCACTGCTTGCACCTACAAAAAGAAAGGAAAGATTAGGACTAGTATTAAATTGAAAGAAACAAATTGAAATGATTGTAAAATTGGTTATAAAAGCCAAAATAAATTTTGTATAGGGGGGAACCCTTTCTGAAAATCAATACATACGAACCCACTTTGAAATCAATACATACGAACCCACTTTGAAATCAATACATAGTTACAATCTTTTTAAATAGGAAGCAATCAACAGAGAAGCAGGAAATTTTCGCAAATCAGATTACAAATAAGGAACCATTAATAACCAGACAGGTCGTTTACCAGGTACAAATTTTATGTTCATGTATATTTAAGGTATATTTATTGTTTTAACAGTCAAGTAAAATACATTTACATTTGATGCATGCATTAATAACTATTTAATACCTATTATTATTATTTACGATTTTTTAATTAATTATTTCAAACGTTTTAACATGTATGTATTTATTAAATTAACTTCATTTAGTTTTTCTCAAAACAACATTAAATATATTAAACATATTTAATAATTTCAATAATAATAATAATAAACATTAAATAAATAATAATAAACAAAAAAGGATTTTAAAAGGTCAAAGGGCATATCTATTGGATCGGGGCTGCCGTCGCCGGAGCCGAGGGCAACGCACCACCGTGCTGCCTTTGTTCGCAAGACCCCCCCATTGTTCGAACACCTGCACAAACAAACATGAAACACAGAACAGATTTGAGAATAAATAAAAGGTCTTTAAAAGGAAATTCAAACTTTTTTTTAAAACAATAAGAAAGGGAAAAGATAAAAAGTCTCAGATCTGGTTTTAAAGTCAGATCTGATTTTTGTTGTGTTTAAAAAAAAGAATAATAATAATAATAATAAGGGAAAAAGGATTTTGAAAATTTTCGGATCTGGGCTGAAGCTAGATCTGATTTTTGGATAAAAAATTTAAAAGAAACAATAAGAAAGAAGAACAAAAGACGAACTGCTCTTACCTGCGTCGGCGCGTGAGAGGCGAACGGGCGCGTGAGCAACGGAGACTGAACGGCGACGACATGGGATGGCCGCACATGGCGAGCGTGGCCGGTGCGTGTAGCGCGTTGCCCAACGGTGTCTGACGGACGGAAGGTGGCCGGCATGGATGAAGGAGAAAGAAAGGAGAAGGTGAGAGAAAGAGAGAGAGATTTTTTAAATTTTTTTAAAAAAATGAAGGAAATAAAAAAAAACCCTAAAAATAATATTTATAGGAGACCCATGGACCGACCCGATCCGACCCGACCCGCCTTTGGGATCCGCGTGTTTTGGATTAATGGGTTATTTACGCGTTTGATCCTTCCGCATTTTTTAATTATTTTAATTTAGTCCTTTTCATACTTTTAATTATTTTTAATTTAGCCCAGTAATTCTATTCGCTTTTCAATTTAGTCCTTTGACATTTTGAATGTACCAGAGGCTGTCACGTGTCACTGTTATGGCTTATTTATGCATTTGATCCTTTTATTTTTAATTGGTTTTAAGTTGGTCCTTAAATCAATTTCCGTTTAATTACACAATTGGCCCAAGAATTTTTCAAGATTTACAAATTAGTCCTTTGACTTCTGGATGCCTGTGGGGCTGCCACGTGTCACCCATTCTTTGGTTTTATTACTTATAGGTGCCTAAACTGTTCAGAAATTATATTTGTGATCCAAAACTTTAGAAAATTATATTTTGACACCGAAACTTCCAAAAATTACCATTTTACCCCTAAACTTTTCAAAATTTCATTTTTAACCCCAAAACTTCCAAAAATTACCATTTACCCCTAGACTTTCCAAAATCTAGTTTTAACCCCGATTTCACCAAAAATTACCATTTTGCCCCTAAACTTTCCAAAATCTCATTTTTAACCTCGATTTCACCAAAAATTACCATTTTTAACCCCGAATTTTCTCAAAATTACATTTTTACCATCGAGAGTCAAAAATTACCATTTTGCCCCCTAGGCGTCCAAAGGTCCCGTTTTCAATCCCGATTGCATCGTTTTTCCTCCTCATCAATATTTGCATTATTTTAATCATTATGCACCTGCATTTTATATTTTTGCATACTATTTATTTGCTTATTATCTTGCTTCGTATTTAACTTCTCTTATTAATTGCTATTTGATATATTAAACTTACATGTTCATTTTCAAAGAAATTTTAAAGATGAGGCAATGTTCCTCTCGTGTGAAAGCTTCGGGAAATCATGCCCTAACGTGTCGGGTGTGATTTTTCATATAACTCACACGCGTCGAATATCCTCTTTTGGGATTTTTATACTTGTTAACTCCGAGATTCCGAGAACATCATGTCCTAACGTGTTGGTCACGATTTTAATTCTCCGCGAAAATCGAAGTAAACGGGTATTCCATATTTGAATCTTTTAAACTATGTGTCCGAGGGTTGCATTTTAAATTCAATACGAAATTTTCAAGTTCTCAAAATATATATCCATATATCACGAGTGATTTTGAAACAAAACAAGGCAATGTCCTTTTGTGTGAAAACCTCGAGAAATCGTGCTCTAACGTGCTAAGTGTGATTTTCGTATAATTCATGCGATAGAATACTCTTTTCAAAAATTTCTCGAAGCGTCCTTCAAATTTTGAAACTCCGAGAATATAGTGCCCTAACGTGTTGGACACGACATCTAGTTCTCGTAAAGGATCGAAACACGGGGACGAATTTTCTTAAAAAGATTTACTTTGAAATTACACAAAGCCTTCTAAAATAAACATCGTATTTTAAACCTTACTCAAGCTTCACTGTTTTCATAAAACAAGACCCGAAAGTAATCATGTGATACCAATTTTGGGCATATGAGGGTGCTAATCCTTCCTTATGCGTAACCGACTCCCGAACCTATTTCTCTGAAGTTTGAAGACCAACTTTTTAAAACGTTTTTAAATGTTTTGTGGTGATCCAATCACACCCAAATAAAAGATTGGTGGGGACTCCCATTTTTTCCAAATTTTAAAATCAAATTTTCGAAACTCCATTTTCGAGGTGGTTTCGACACATGCCACCGACCAAATTGTTTCCAAGCTACCGCTGCCACCAGCCTTAAAATTTTCGGTTTAATTTGCTGCAATTTCTTGCTACCAATTAGCCTGAAAGATTGCTACTCCCTGCTGCTCCTTAGTTGCTGAGCCATCCTTGTTGCCACCAAGTGCTTTAAAGTCGTTACTATTGTCTTTAATTATTTGTTGTTTCATCGTTCAACAACTTGTTCGACCGTTTCCTCCAAGTGGTTGAACCGATTGCTTCAATTTTGCTACACAACCTTGCACCAAAGATTGTCCAATCTTCTCTAGTGATTACTGTTGCCACTAGCTACATAATTTGTGGTTAATTCATGTGTTTAATTGATTGGTTAATGATCAATTGTCTAGTTCTGTTTCATTGTTTAAGTAGAGTTAGATGCATTAGCATTAATTGAGTTAAGAAAATTTAGATTAAGTACCCCATGTGATAGTTTAATAGTCAAGAGTGTTTACCGTCCCAAGAATGATCTGGGTTCGAGTCGCGCCAGTCGCATTTGTTGTTCAGATTTTACCCTGTAATTCATCAAAAAAAATAAAATTTAGATTAATTTAGATCCAATAAATTATGGGCTCGAGATAAATATTTTAGATCTTTAGGATATGAGTAATTATAATTGAATTTAGATTTAAGTCTAATTGATTTAGGACTAAAGTAACATAGAGTTAAAAATTCAGGTATAATTTTAATACTATTAATTTTAGAAGGGCTGGTAAATTAATTGGAGAGTTTTCATTACCTTCGTCCAAAATCGAAGTGCTTTGAATTCTCTGGTGACGAAGCGTATCAGTACAAAAAGAAGAAATAAAGAATGAAGAGAAGGAAAAAAGAGTTTTGAGAATTTATCAGAAGAAATTTTTTTCTATAAATTGAGTAGTCAGAAATTGATCATGATTAGATATAATCACGGGTCAGTCACTTTTTAAGTCTAAAGACTCACTTGAAAAATAAAAGAATTTAAATAAAAATATAAATTTAAAAATAATTTTTCTTTTTATATATTTTAAAATTTTAGGTATTTCTTTCATTAAATAAAAATTATAACTAACTATTAAAAAACAATTTTTAAATGATATTTTTCTTATTATATTTTGTTTTCAAATCATCTAACACTGAATGGTAAAATTTAATTAAAAAAATTTAAAGTTAGATAGTGAAATTTAATAATTCAAATCAAACCATAAATTTACGTTATAATAATATATATTTTGATTTTCTCGGAACTATAAGAGCATTTCTAGATTCTCTCCACCTTCTTTTGATTTTATACTTTATTTTGTTGTTGTTTTTTAGGCATTATTTATAATTTAATCTTTAAATTATATTATTTTTTATATTGATATTTAAATTTTTTTATCTTATTTTGATATTTGAATTATTATTCCGTTACATATTTTAACCCTTAAAATTAACGGTGTTAAAATAAATATCAATCAATCAAAACATATCATAAGTCAAATATTGACTGTTGATATGGTAGTTGACTAGTAAAAGATTATAAAAATATTTAAAATTTATAAAGAAAAATAAATAAATGAATATTAAAAACTCTTCAAGAATTAAAAAATTAAAAAAAATTTGAACTAAAATTCCTTCTTTTTTTTTTTTGTCATTGATGATGGCTTATAGTAACTTTCAACTACATCAATTGCTTCCTCTTTCAGGTTTCAAAATCCTATTCATGGTTTAAGTTCAATCTTAACATTGTCGTCTCTTCCAAGCCCTTCACCAGATCTAGCTTAATGATGTTATGGTGGGTATTTTATTAGGTTAAAATTCAAGATTTTTGATGAAATTTTTTAGATTAACAATTAAACAGGAGAAAGGAGAAAACAATATTTTAGTAGGCAATTTCAAACTCCATACTTTACTGTATCATTTGCAGAAGTAGAAAACATGTAATCAGGGTTGTTGTAAGTTTTAACCCAATTGCCCGTAATGATTAATCAACATGGTCAAATATTGGTCAACGACCAAAATCAATTGCCACATGGTGTGTTTTGATTGGTTGATGATTTTTTTAATACTTCTAGTTCAATAGCTAAAATATGTACTGGAATAATAATTTAGATATTAAAAACTAATGTCAAAAATAAGTATAGTTTAAGGGCTATATATATATATATATTACTTTTTTTAATTTCTGAAAAATTTTCATTCATTTTCCATTTTAAATTTTAAGAAACTTTTTAAATTATGTTGTGGATTATATAAATTTTTTATTTTCTAAATATTTACAAGCAACCATTAGAGTTTGAGACGTGTAACGTATTAAAAGAAATAATTAACATAATTGATTATCTATATTTATTTATATCAAAATTTTGGGATAAATATCTAAATTATACATAAATTTTGATTTAATGTGCAATATCATACATAAACTTTGATTTTGTATAATTTTATACATTAAATTTTTATTTGATTTAATTTTCAGAAATCACTAACGAAATTATCAAATTAACATTATTTTATATTAATATATTGCATATACAAACTATTAGATATGAAAATAAATGTACTCTTTTATTTCTTTAAATGTATATATTTGAATCAAAATCGAAGTTTCATGTATACATATGAATTACAATTTAAGTTTCAATTGCATGATTGTACCAAATCAAAATTTTTGTATCAAATTGCACATTGAAATAAACTAATGTATAAATGTGATATTTATCCCAAAAAAATTTAATTTATGTGATTAGACCTACGAAGGGGATGCGGCGAATTGGCTTAACAATTGGTGACGGACTTGAAGTACCTGACATCAAAATCTGAAATATTTTGTACTTTTACTATACCCTATAGACTTGGACCCACTACAATTTCAATCACACTAAAAATTAATAAATAATAATAAAGAGGTTAAATAAGTTAAATATTGTTATGAATATTATTAAATAGATGTTCAATTTTTATCTTTTTTTCTTTAATTTTTTATATTCTTGTAACTATTTTTTTCTATTTATGTAGTAGAATATGAAGCATAAAATCTTCCTATTTATATATAGAAGTATGCTACTTGTAAATTGTATAAAGATGTAGAATGCAATACAAATTTTTATATTCTCATATCTATCATTTATCTATTATTTTTGTTATAACAAATACGTCAATCTTTAAAAAAAATTAAATTTTTATGTAGGTTTTATAATAATGAGGGGAATAAGTTGATTTCATGAAAAACTCGTCTAACTGGGCGAGCTTTTTTTACATGTGTTAGGGAAGTTTGTCCAGCTAGACGCGTTTTTCAGTAACGGTAAAAAACCCTTAAACCTTATAAATACTCTTCATTTTCTATTTTTTCATTCAAATCCTTCTCTCAATTCTCTCAAACTCTCTCAAATTATCTAAAGCCTCTAAACTTTCTTGTTTTATTTGTTTTCAATATTTTCATTTAAAAATAATATTTTTATTAAATATTTTGAGTTTTTAACTCAATTTTAAAAAATGACCATTTTTCTAATCTAATGCGACAACAAGCATATTTCTGCTATCCAATTATAAGTCATAATACGAAAATTTAAATTTCATTAATTTGAATATTGTAAAATTTAATTTTATTAATTTTAATATGTTTTTTTGTAAAATAACTGCTTATAATATTTTGAAAAGTAATCATGAGCTACGAATATTAACAATAAAATAGATAAAAGATATTCATTTATAGAGGCCCGAAAGTTTTCTTTTCTTCTTTTTGTTATTATTTGGGCTGATCCCGTGAATCCGTTGGCACCTCTTCCATTTTGGGCCTGTATTTTTTTCAGACTAGCTATCCTTCATTGACCTTTTAGATTTTGGGCCTGAAAGTCAATCATCATTTTTATGTTAAAAAGGGTTAAATTTTAATATTAATCCATGTATTATGTGTAAGTTGCGGATTTAATCTTTATCTTAATATAGTTTTGAACTCATTTAGAATGAATCTGAACAAATAGTTGTTCAATTTTAAATAAATCTGGACAAATGGTTATCCACATTAACTTCAGATGTAAGTTTTATTAGTAATTTTTATAAGCTTTTTTTTTCATTTTTGCTGACACGACATGTCGGATTAACATTCTTCCACATGACATACCACATGTCATCTCTTAATGGATGCCGTCAATATTGTTGGTGATCAAATCGATTAACTAACGATTTTCATTAAAAGAAAAATGTAGCTGATTTTTTTTTGTTATTAAAGGTTGATAAGGTTTGCCCTCAATTGTTTTTTTTTCTAGTAAGGGCTTATAAGCCATTTTCTTTAAAAATTGCTCACTTGGCCATAAAGCTAATATCTAAATTTTATCATTTCCGGTCAATTAACAGTAGCATCAAATTGAGAGTTTTTTTGGATGAGCGGTGCGTTTATTTGCAATTAGTGTAAAATCAACGGTAACTATGAAATTAAATACTGTGATGATACAATAGTGTGAGACAAAAAGAAAACTAAATATACCGTATTAAAAATAAATATCCATTTAAAAAGACCCTAAATCGGATTGGTTCATGCTGAATCCTCAGTAGGATTCAAGCCGAAATGTATGGTTCAAACTAAAACCAATTTCAGCAACTTTCCTTTTCCAATGGCAATGAAATAAACTTAAAAGGCTAATTATCAACAAAAAAAAAAAAAAACTGCAGACAAATGGCCTTTGAGAGGGTCAAAACGCCAACCACAAGCATTGATACATTTGGCTGATTCACAGCTCCTCATTTGTTGAAGATATTTCCACCTCAATCATTCTTGTTTTTTCTTGATAAAGACTTAATCTTTTGTGGACATGCATAAATATTTAATATGATTTAATTTTGGTCAAATTATACAGGTCCCTATACTATGCACTTTTTTATAAATTCAATTTGATCACTTTTAGAATTTATAATTCAATTTGTTTCCCTTTTCCAATCAAAAAACCAATTTTTTTTCATTAATTCCATCAAACTGTTAACTTGGCCCTTTTTAAAAAAAATCTTTGTGATGTCAAGTTATTTGACAGAATTAAAAAAATGAATTTAAAACTAAAAATACATATTTCGAAATATAAATTATAATAGAGAAACGAAATTAACTGAAAACACATAATTGATAATTTAGCCTTAATTTTCTACAAACAATACAGTTGCCTCCCTTTGACCAATCGGACTGCATGGACTAAAAATCTCATGTTTGTGGAGCAATTGGCTTTTGCTACCACATTGTTCCTTTGACCTTAATAATTGAAAAACATAAATTTTATACGTAACTATAATAATAATAATTCAAAAACCTACCATATGGGGCACAGCTGGGATCTCTAATCTAATTTTATATAAAATTATATTTTAAACTTTAAAAATAATAAAAAATAATTTTATTCTTTAAAAATTATAAAAATATTAACTATTGAAATAATGAAGTTATATAATATATAATTTAATTTCGAATTAAAAAAAAATTCTTAATTTCGCCTTGCATTTATTTTTGCATCTCAACTTTCTTTTATATCAAGCAGTAGAGCATGCCCTAAAGATTAAACTCTAATGCCTGTTTGACCAGTATATTCTCCTTTTTGTGTCATGAGCTGCGATTCAAAACTAGTGATCATTGCAATAAGAATATTACATGGAGGTTTATATATTAAATGGTTCTCATTTGACTCATTTGAATTGACCCGATTCAAAAAATAAGTGACGAAGCTCTTCTACTTAAAATTTTGGTAACCTAACGAAGCACTTATGGAAAAATTAGGATTACATTACTAAATAAGGAAAGTAATCTTAGAACTTTGATAAGATTTGATTTTTTAATCTTGGGGATCATGAAAATCCCTTAATTGTAGATATGTTTCAATCTCGTCTGGCGATTTAAAATTAGTTGTATCATTGGATTTAGGGGAGTTCTACTATAAATAAAAAGTCTCCACTCATTTGTAATCATCCATTGTATTCTATTCTCTAGTAGTGAATACTAATTGAGAGGATTTATTTAAACGCTTGACGTGCTTTTTTTTTTTTGTGGCTATTTTATTTTTTCAAATTACTTTCGCTTTATAATTCGACGCCTTAAAGAATTTCGACAATAATTCTAATTTTACGAGAATTGGGTTGACTTAAGTTCATTTAAAATGAAAAAATCACTTAAAGCAGCACAAATTGTAAGATAAAAGATCTAACCCCATAACATATGTATGTACTCCAATGATCAAGACAATTACTACTACACTTATCGGATATCACGTGAAGACAATCATGCTCTCTAGGCTAAAGAGACCAAACCATGGCCTTTAATAGCTCTTCTGTGTCTTCGAGAGGCGGTTTTAAGTTTTGTTCTAAGATAACAAGAGACAAAATCTTAAGAGGTATACTAAAAATTTTATCATATGCCGATGCGTATGAAAATCACGTATTTAGAATATAAATATATATTTAAAAAATAATATATAAATGATAAAATATATGATTTGAAACTAATTAATAGTAACACATGAAATATTTATGATATTAAAATGAAAAAGAATTAGATTAAAATGTAAGTAAAATGAAATTTAAACACAAAATACATCATATTAAAATTTGTAAATGAATACAATTGTTTATTACGGTGTTGTCATCAATCCTGTATTGATGTCGAGTTAATTTGTGACATCAACTTAATCAACAACATTGCTAATATATATAAATATATAATAAAGTTTCATATTAAAATTAAAAATTGATTTAGTTCAAATGGTAAAAGAAAAAAAAAATTATATGCATGGTGCCTTTGTTCAAATCTTATTATGGTGATTCTCTAACTAAGTAGGAACTTAGTTGATGATAACACTAACTCGTAAAAAGGCTTTATGAATAATATAAATTGTTAAAATTGATGTAACCTATATGATAATTTAATTTAATTATTTAATTTAGAAAATATTATATAGATAAATCTTATTCAAATTAAATGTGAGACAAATATTAACACAAATATTAAACTTGAGTTACTTTAAGTTCATGGAGTAAAATTGTTTTCTTAATCAATAATTTCTACCACAAAAAATCTTGAGTTCAATCTCCTTTTTTTCTTTTTATTCGGATTAATTCCCCCACTTAATTTATTGTATTTTAAGTGATTTTACTCTAACATACTATTGTTTTATATCACCTTGTTTTATTTTTTTTATTTTTTTTATTTTATTGGATTTAAAAAAATTAATAGATTTTTTACAAAAGGAAATTCATTAATTCATTCAATTAATAAGACCATGCAATTTGAGGGGGGAAATAACAAATACGCTTTGTATGCGCTAAATGACAAGCTTTATCAACAGAACAAAAGTTTCAGTTTCAGAATCAATAGAACATTATGGCACGTTGATAATTGACTCTGTCACAATTCAAGCACAACATACCAGGAGTGATTATAAGCACTTAATATAATAAGGAAATTAGCCCCAGATGGTCCAAAACGGCGGACATAAATCGGCAAAAAAATCGAGCATCCACCAAACTAGAGAGGACGACTACAAAATCAACCCTAAATTCACATGCAAAAACAAGACTAAAAAGCGTACTACGAGAATAGACAAAAAAACTTTTAAAAGTGAAGATTTATTAAACAATGAAAAAAATAAAAAAAAAACATATAAAACTTAAGACAACACAAATTCAAACCGACTCATAAAATCATTTATTATTCTGAAACTCTCAAAAAAGAAATAGATTAAAAAGTCAATGAAAAACTATCCACTTTCTAAAAGAAACTGTTGGTGGTTTGTGTTTCATCAATGATAGGCACCATCATCTGTTTATCATAACTTGTGAAGACAACAAAAATACCCATAAAATGAATCTATAAACTAAAAGGAGAAAAAACATAAAAAGTGAATGAAAAGAAAAACGAAAAAGAGGGTTGATAGGCAAGAGGAAATGGCGGGCGATTTATAGAAAATTACTTCGCCAATAATAATGGTAGGTATGCTTATGATATTTCATGTACATTAAATTTCATACCTGTGTTGCTTTTCAATCATCTCTCTACAAGATAATGAGATTAAAAGAAAAAGATAATACTTTAATATTAAATAAAGTTTTTGGTAGATTAATATTATAGTTGTATCACATTAAAATTTTTTGAGCATTGATTTCATTATAGGTTTTTATTATATCTGTTTTTTTTTAAAATAAAATTTAAAATTATTTATTGTCCCTCCCCAATCATTAAATAGAAGGATAATACGTTTCAGCATACTTAAACCTATGTCTTCCCGCACTGACAACAATATAGACGTGGATTAAGTCTCAAATTATTGTAAAACATATGAAAAGGAATTGAACATGTAGGTCATTGCTGCCCAATTGATTCAGTCCAGATTTTTGGGACATTAGGAAAAACAAACATCAACTCATGTGTAAGAAGTAGGTAAGCATAATAAGCAAAAATGAAACTGATGGGGATGTATCACATTCTCTCATGTTCATATATATTCAGATTGGACTGCTAGTGCCAAGCCTAAGGGACCATGTGAGGCGAGGCTGAATTATTAATTCGGTTTGGCCTTTACCTTATCCACCACCTGATCCACACGCGTCCCCTTTCATTTGCTTATCTCGATATTTCTCAGTTAAAACCTGAACCAGGTTCAACACCTTTTCCCAGTTGGTCCACTTGGCTCCGCTGCTCCCACAAACCTTTGGATGCTTTAGCATTGATTGTCAATTATTGCAGTCCTACTGGTCGAGTAAATGATTGTACATTTCCTCTTTCGTGTTTTTGAGTTCTTACCTTTTACCTTAGTTTTCACAACCCAAATGTTTGAACCTAAATACCAATGTTTTCCATGTGGAGCAAAAACAGACCTAATTAGAATACTCATTTTTTATTATAGATTAATTCAACACAAATATCCCCCACACGTAAAAGCATTCGATGACTAATCTCTTTGCTATGGATGATATTCAAAAAGACAAATGAATGACAGCTAAATGTGTTTCTTTTTCATGAGTGAATATTGAATTTTCTTACATGATTAAAAAAATGAGATGAATAATTGTGTAAAAAAAAAACTAATGTAATGATGTATCACATTTTCTTTATTCATCGATACTATTATGTAAATTTTTTATTAAAATCGAATTATCAATTCAATTGTAAATTTAATTAAACACCTAATTAAAATTATTATCATTTATTTGCGTTAAATAAATTATATTTTATGACTTATCTTATTACTCCTAATTAAAATTAAAATTCAAATATGGTTACCTCAAAAAGAAAATTCAAACATGGTAGAACAAAAAGAGTGACAGCCTAAGAAGTAATCTCCCCCAAACAGATAGCTATTAACCTTACATGTCAGCTTAATCTTTATCCAGTAATTTTTGTTTAAAAAAATTGTGACTTGCAGAATGAGGGACAAAACTATCACTTCCAAACACATTTACTTTTTTTTTTTTTTAATTACTCTACTTTCGTTTTCATTTTTCAACAATAAAATTGTTGGCACTTTTATTATTATTTTATTTTGAGAAATTATGCATTCTATGTAACCATCAATAACCCATGAAAGGACTAATCTACAAAGGCTAAGATAAGTTGTGGAATAAAGATACCCACGTGGCTTTGTTGATGATGATCTGTAATTGGCCCTATACATGCATCCCCTATTTTGAATCCAAACATATTCCTATATATTTTTTTAATTTATTAATTTTATCGAATCTCTTAATAATATTATTTTTAATACGTAGTTAATCAACATTTATAAACTATTTGCCAAAAACAACTAATGACGGGGAAAAGCGACTTTGTCAACAGCTAGCCTCCGCCCGAAGTTTCGGATATAAAAGCAAGACTCGTCCAAGCCACTTATTTTCCACCACACTTAATTCATATCCATCTCGCCAGAAAAATGCCCGTCGGTGAGAATTCCGATGATTCAAAAGCCCCACTGCTCCCCATCAATGAACCGGTGGAATCGTCATCGAGTTCACCCTGTTCTCTGAAATCCTTAATCTCTCTTAAAAGTTTCTATGTGGCGTTAGGACCCATATTGTGTGCCATCGTGTGTGTTTTCGTGAAGTTCGATGGCCCAGTGACTAGCCGGAACATGTTAGCTGTTCTAGCCTGGGTCTTCTCTTGGTGGCTCACTGAGGCCGTGCCGATGCCAATCACCTCCATGGCACCTCTCTTTTTGTTTCCCCTCTTTGGAATTTCTTCTGCAGATAGTGTTGCCCACTCGTATATGGATGATGTGATTACCCTGGTTCTGGGTAGTTTCATACTCGTTCTTGCTGTTGAGCGCTACAACATTCATAGAAGATTGGCCTTAACTGTGAGTTTCCCTTGTCGATTTTACTCGTTTCAACTGTAGTTTTCTCCCTCAAGTTGATTCCTTCTAGTTAGAAAATTGACATAGCTGACAGTAATCCATAGAACTCATGTGGGGTCTGGATAGATTTTGGATTCAAATTCAAACTAGATTATTAAAAGATTACGTGATAAATATAAATTCTTTTTTGGCTATTCTTATACTATTTGTTGAAGCCAATTAAAAGGAAATTTTGCTCAAATGGTATCACAAAAAAGGTCTTTTTTCTTTTGGCAAAAAACAAAACAGGGTCTTCTAATTTGCTCAAAAGCTTCAACATGATTTCACGCAGCAAAATACCACGGAGTCTCTTCCACTAATAGTCGAATTGCATTTTGTTCCATCTACTCAAAAAATAATGAAACTAATCCTTGTATATTATGTTAAAGAACAAATTGATCTTTTATGTTAAAAATGTCATCCATTTGTACTCTTAAAAATTGGCGTGATTGACAACCATATAATGACATGTGACATGCCACATGTACCTTATGTTGACGTATAGGGGTCGATTTTTAATAGCAAAATGGATGAAATTATTAACATAAGGATCAATTTGTTTTTTGATATGATATATAGGGACTAATTTACTCATTGTTTAGCAAATAAGGTAAAATGTAATAGACTCCTAGTATAAGAGTTTCCGTAGTACTTTTACTGATTCTGGTTATTATTATTCCATTTGTTGAAGTAAAAGTTATTAAAACTATTTTTTAGATTTTAAATTAGCCACTAAACTTTAAGAATGTTCTAATTAAGTCATTAAAGTATCAATGTTGTATCAATCAGTTTTTTTTGTTAACCTAACAGCTGATTTAAGTGTTAAATGTTGATTTAAGTCTTATATTTAGCATTTTTAAAATGCGTGGATTAAATTTTAAACGTATATATACTTATAGAATGGACGATTTAAATTTGACATATTAAAGAAAAATAATGTTATTAAAAAGATAGTGTTACATTTGAGCTGACATTTAACGTTGATGGCTAAACTAATAGAAAGATCTAATTGACACAACTAATAATTTAAAGTTTCAATAAGAATGTTTTAAAATTTAGAGACTAATATCAACTTTGAGTCATCATTTAAGGACTTCTGGTGAAATTAACCCAATCATATGAAAAAGAAGTGCCAAACCTTTATTTTTTTTTCTGACAAGACATGTGAACGTATCTGTTTTGGATTTAGAGAAACAACATTATACCACAACCAATAATTCCCATCATGACTACTCAACTAACGTTGTGCGTGGATCACACAGATCACTTCGCGCTTCTGCGGGGAGCCAGTGAACCCACCTCTCCTCTTACTCGGCATATGCGGGACCACTTTCTTCCTCAGCATGTGGATGCACAACGTGGCTTGCGCCGTCATGATGATGCCGGTTGCCACCGGAATCCTACAGCGCCTCCCGATGGGCCCCACCCAATCCGCCCCCATCCGCGACTTCTGTCGGGCTGTCATCCTCGGCGTCACGTTCGCCACCCCCATCGGTGGGATGAGCACCCTCACCGGAACCGGTGTCAACTTGATATTGGTAGCCATGTACAAAGGCTCGTATCCAGATGCTGAACCCATCGGCTATAACACATGGTTCTTCTTCGGTTTTCCCTTGGCCCTCTTGATTTTCTTCGCGTTTTGGGCGATACTCTGTCTGCTCTACTTATCCAGAGGCTCTAGCCAAGCCCTCTCTGCCTACTTGGATAAAAGCCACCTCAAGAGAGAACTCAACTTGTTAGGTACATAAACAAATTAAGCACCCCTAAAATAATCGAAGTTCAATGATATAATTCGATGAAATTAAAGTGGTATTTTGCATTTGGTATGAACAGGTCCAATGGCTTTTGCAGAGAAGATGGTTTTAGCTGTGTTCGGGGTTCGTACTTTATTATATCTAATCAATGACTATATGTTTACAATGAATTTTAACTAATAAGACAAAGGTAAATGGCTAACTGCAGGTGCTGGTAGCTTTATGGATGACCAGAAGCATAACTGAAGGCATTTCGGGATGGGGAACTCTCTTCAATGGCCGTGCAGGCGATGGAACCGTCAGTGTGAGTAACATAAATTTTAAAAGAAGACTTGCAATGATAAAGCCCCAAAAATTGATGTGATGAACTATAATCTTAAACCGTGTAGGTTCTTGTGGCAACTTTTTTGTTCATAATTCCCAACAAGAAGCAAAAGGGAGAGAAACTGATGGACTGGAACGAATGCAAGAAGCTGCCATGGAACATTATTTTGTTACTAGGGGCTGGTTTCGCCATAGCCGATGGAGTCCAGTCAAGCGGACTCGCTGATCAATTATCCAAAACTCTAAATTTTCTCGAAGATGCACCGTATTTAGCTATTGCCCCCGCGGTGTGTTTAATCTGTGCCATAATTACCGAGTTCATAACATCAAATGATGCTACTGCTACCCTTGTGCTTCCACTTTTGATTCAAATAGCAAAAACCATGCATGTCCACCCATTACTCCTTATGGTCCCTGGAGCAGTGGGATCACAATTTGCTTTTATTCTTGCGACGGCAACACCGTCGAATATCATCGGATTCGCGACGGGGCATATAAATATTCCAGATATGGTGAAGACGGGGATACCGCTTAAGATTGCTGGCATTGTGATTTTATCCTTGTTAATGCCTACGCTTGGTAAGCTAATCCTTCCTTGCCCCATTCTTAGTTCAAACGATAGGTTTTTGTGGGTTTATAATTTGTTGTAAACTTTTGTGATGGCAGGTGTTTATGTTTTTGGATTAAACGGAGGAGTTCAATAGCTGCTAGGGGAAGTATGATATACACACATATGTATATGTATATGTATATAGTGTTGTTTGATAGCAAAAAAAGGTAAAATTTATTGAGACAAGATGTATAGCCATACAGGTCTATCACAAGTTGTGCAGAAGCACGGGAAGAATGAAGCTTCATTTATTGGTTGCAACAAAGTGATGAGCGATCAGAAGAGGTGTGGGGAGAATTCTTGAATCTGCTCTACCATTTTGTAGAATATGTATTTCTTTTGTTTTTCATTTTTCAATTTTTATAGAAAAGGTTTGTGCATTTATAGTGATGAATTTGTTACCCTGAATTGTTGTGTTAGTGGAAATTGTCCTCGGAAACTCGAGGAATGTAGGGCTACCATGAAAACAGAGCATTCAAGTTCAAAAAGTTTCACCCCATCACACCAATCAAAATCAAAGCCAAGGTTTAAGTGAAAACAGAGCATTCAAAGCAGGATGGGGTTCTAATCCTGTGCACCGGGAAGAGGAGCTCAACTTAGGTAGGATAACATGTCAGATATTTAGTACATTACTCGTCCTTATAGTCGCATTCATTAGTTATACATTAGTGAGTGTATAACACAATTAAAAATATATATTAATTTAATTTAACAAATGATTTTAATGAAAAAAATTATATTTATTTTTAGATTTTCGAATTTAAATATCTATATGTATAAAATATATTATCAAAAAATTAAAAATTTAAATGAATAATACGACACATTTTAACTTATTATTATAATATTTAATCTTACTATTATTACTGTTTCGGCATTAATAATAAACGCATCGTGGATTTAAACTTAACTCCGTTTTTTATAACAAGAGTTTTGATTAATTGATGATCGGACTCACCCTCTGATCATAATCTATTGGCTCCACTTGTCAATCATTTCGGTAGGTTCCAGTTTTGGGCTTCGCCGCGTTACAGAATGGCCCGACCACCGCGTGGCTCAGCAGTAATGTCAATCAATGTCAAGGCGCAATCGCCATAAATGAAAGCCCGTGTGCCATACGCATATTAATAAAAGGACTCTAAATCCAAACCCAAAAAGCAAAGAGACTCCGAAAAGAAACTAAAGAGAGACTCGATGCAGCAAAATCCACGTTTCCTGCTCCTCTCGCTATCCCTCCTTTTCCTTCCATTCATCTTCTCTGACGCCAAAAAGGGCCCCCTCATCGGAGGATGGACGCGGATCAAGGACATCAAGGACCCTCACGTAACGGAGATCGCGGAATTCGCCGTCGACGAGTATAACAAGCAGTCAAACACGAGTTTAATTTTGCAGAAGGTGGTGAAAGGCGAAACCCAGGTGGTGGCCGGGATTAACTATCGGCTGGTTCTGAAGGCAAAGAATGGAAGCGTGGGTAAGAAATACCAGGCTGTGGTGTGGGAGAAGTCGTGGCTGAATTTCAGGAATCTTACCTCCTTCACCCTCCTCAAGGGTTAGATTTTATTATCATACTATAGATGTTCATGTATCTCCGCTCCGATGTTAACTAAGTGGAGAATAAAATCTTTTTAATACATATTTACGTCACTCTGGTTTTCAATTTTGCTTAAATTAGTCCTTATCTTATACCTTAATTTTTAAATTTAATTTTTGAAGAGTTTTTTTTTGTCAAAGATGGTATTAAACTATTAATTTTTATTTAAATTATAAAAAACTGATATTAATGCCATTTTTTTAACAAGATCAAATAAAATTAGTAGTCTAAATATTACTTTTAAAAAAACTAATCTAAAATTAGAGTATAGATTAGAAACCAAATTATTTTTTTAAAATTGGAAATTTTGAAATTAAAAATATTAGATTTGAATGAAAAAAATTTATATTAAAAAATATATTTTTAAAAATATTTCAAAAAAATAATTTTGAGAAGATAATGTACCTTATGAAAAATCTGTAGTTGTCTCTTTTAAACTTTAAATCTTATAATATATTTGATTAAATTATTGTCACAGTTTAATTCGATATTGATTCATAAACAAATTAATTTAATATTTTTTAATTTTAATATCATAAATAATTTATATATTATTTTATTAATTAATTTTAAATCATATATTTCATTATGTTAGAGTATTTTAATCATTTTATTTTAACAAAAATTAATATATATATATATAATAAGATTTGAACTCACATAAATTAAATTAATAAAATTTAAAACCTTAAATTTAATATTCAAATCATAAGCATTATTATTTTTTTGTATATTTTTAAACCAGATTTTTGTGTTTTAAATTTTTTATTTTCACTATACATGTATGAAAGGATTTTAATGTTTTTAATAAGAATTTTAGTTTTACGTGCTATTTAATACATGAATTATGATTTAGTGTAATTATACACAGGAATAATATTGGTTCATATATATGCATGAAATTTTGAGTATACGTCTAAAGAAATAAATAATATATTTATTTTCATATTGGATTAATATAATTATTTGTTTATATGTATATAAACGTAAAATGGTGTTATATTAATAATATTGTCAGTGATTTTGTGAAATTAAATCAAATTAAAATATTATATATAAAATTACATAAAATTAAAATTCATGCTTAACAGTGTATATCAAACTAAAATTTAAGTATAATTTTAATATTTATCTTCTAGATTTATGACTCACTCATCGTACAAGTACAAAATAATTATTTAACAAATAAATTAATTAAAATTTCATATAAAAATCAAATGATGCTATGATTAAAATGACAAAATTAAATATTTAATATGCATGTCAAATTTAAAATTCTTCGTAATATTATTTTATTCAAAACATGAAAAGACTAGGATTATATATTAAAAAACCTTGAACTATAATGACTTATTTAAAAGCTATTATAATATTAAAATAAAGAGAGTTCGAAGCATCAATTCGCACGAGTTAAGATGGAGTTTACGATATCAGTTCGTTTATACTTAAGGAACTTACATGTGATGGACCGCGAGGTATAACAGACGACCTAAAATGGTAAACGTGTTCAACATGTCAAAAGAGTATCAGTTTTAAGAACAACGGGATCAAATCATAAATAATAAAATCTTATCATGAAAAGTAATAACATATATAAATATTCGAATATTTTCATTAATAAAACATAAAAAAAAATTACTCAATAAAGTCGTAAATAATGAAGTCTTGTCAAGTCATACATATATTTTTAATTTTGGCAAGACATCATATCAAAAAACTGATGCATGAAGGGGCTCACCTAATTTGCATTTTGTACCCCACCCATCTCCCTTATTACCAATAAATACCTACAAACTTATTACCAAAAAAAAAAACGTATTTTCAACAAAATAAAAATTTATTACCATAAAAATTAAATGCATACAAATTTATTACCAAAAATAAAACGTATTTCCAAAAAGAAAACCTAAAATATGCTCAAAGCACATATACTTTTTAATCATTTGGATTTAGTTCCTTTACTTTTATTTATTAGAATTTAATTACTTTATTTTTCAGATTTAAAATTGCAGTTGTAGGTCTAATCGTTAACATTGCTAATATTTTTTTGTTAATTTTAGGGAGAGATTGATATAAAATTCATATTCATTACAATATCATTTTTTTTACATGACAATTGAATAAATATTTTTTTTATTTCAAAATGACACATCAACAAATTTAATAGAAAAATTTTAAAGTTGCTAACCATTTGATCTAAATTTTGAAATCTAAAAAGTATAGGAATTAAATTACTGAAAATAAAAATAGAATGACTGAATTTCAAATGTAAAAGAAGTATAAGGACTTGAGCATATTTTAACCTAAATATAAATACAAACTACAAAATGTTGGCCCAAAAATAAATTCATACAAAATGCAGTTACTTAAACCTTGCAACACCATATCACAGTTGGTCTCCACCCTCCAAGCAAACGGCTCCAATTTCATAATCCTTGTTTTGGGCTTTGGCACATCTCCTAGTAACGTAACCACGTTGGCTCTACCGTAATTTCAATAAACTTCAAGGGGCAATCCTCATACTTTGTCAGTTCAGTTTTTTTAACTCAATTGGTATCGATATTATTATCAGCGTAAGAGGACGTAAAATTGAATGTGTTGAAACATATTATCTATTTATTTAAATACTAAAAAATAATTATAAATAGTTCTAAATATTATATCAAAAAATAAAGATTAAAAATCGTAACTCATAAAAAAAGATTAAAAATCGTAATAGTACATTCATATAAAAGGAAATAAATAAATAAAAATCTCCCGTTTCCAAGTAACATACCATTTATGCATATTAAAATTTATCTATAAATATTGTCATTCCAAATTCATCAAATTCATAACCTACTACCAAAATAAACTAAGAACAACAACAACAAAAAAAAACCAAACTCAAAATGCAGCAAAATTCTTGCTTCCTGATCCTCTCGCTGTCCTTCCTTTTCCTTCCCCTTATTTTCTCCGACGCCAGATGGGACGCTCTCACCGGAGCATGGACGCCGATCAAGAACATCAAGGACCCGCACGTGACGGAGATTGCAAAATTTGCTGTCGACGAGTATAACAAGCAATCAAAGGGGAGTTTAAAGTTGGATGAGGTGGTGAAAGGCAAGACTCAAGTGGTCTCCGGGATCAATTACAAGCTGGTTTTGCAAGCAAATGACGGAACCGCTGATAACACATACGAGGCTATGGTGTGGGAGAAGGCGCGGTCGAAATTCAAGAAGCTTACCTCCTTTACCCTTCTCAAGGGTTAAAAATATTTTACTATAATAACAATATAGATGTTCATGTATGTTACCATTGTCCTTCTTCTGTTACTTAACTGAGTAGAGAATAAAATCTTGGTAATACATACTTTGGGTTTTTAATTTTTGATATTAAGAATTTGCTTTTGTCTTTTTTTTTCCTCATTTCTTGAATAGTAGATAATCTTATATTCTTATTTTTTTCCAAAGATTAAAGAGGAAAAAAGAATATTTATTTCTCATAAAATAATGGTATCATTTGGGAGTTCGATGGCTCGTAGAGGAGTCATGATATTATTTCTTAAAATCTAATCATGAGATGTGATGTGGTTATTGCTTATTTAATCTTTTAACAATATGCTTGAGATTCAATTCCCACTTATGGAAATAGAGCATATTTCATGACGAGAACATCTATGATGAATTTTTGATACACTACTTTCATGATGTGAATGTTATTTGTGACTATCATTTGAGAAGTTATGATCTTTTCTATACATAAGTGTGGGACTCTAAAGCGAAAAGTGCAAAGCTTGATTGAAAATGATGCTTTAACATTCGATGATGAGACACATTCAATCATTAGAGATCTTTCGACCAATTATCTTGAGGCTTGAAATTAAAAGATTATTTTTTTATTAAATTTTTTGAAAATATTTTGGGAATGATGAATGTGAAGACAATTAGGGTATAATAATCATGTAATAATATAATCAACAAGATGCTTCTTAGGTGTTTTTATGAATTTAAAGATATTAATTTTGTAAATGATTCTTCAATAACAAAATACACATGTGATTTTGAGCCTAATAAGTTTTTTTTAGAAATAATCTTAATCAAGAGTCATCCTCATCACATCGGAGGTAAAGAAGTTTTTTATTTTGATTTTGTGTGATTTTATATATGAAATTTTTATTTGACCTAATTTTTATTAATTATTAACACAATTATTGATACAAAATTATTTTATGTTTATATATTTCATACACAAATAATTATATTTATTTAATATAAAATAAATTGATATATTTATTTTTTAAAATGTGTATGATTGAATCAAAATTAAAGTTTCATGTCTACGTTTGAATTACAGTCAAAGCTTCATCTATTAAATTGCACCAAATCAAAGTTCGAGTATCAATTGTATATTGAATTAAAGTTCATGTATCATTTTAAGATGACTTAATGACAAGTTTGACCACTAATGTTTGCGTGTTTTGTAAAAAATGACCCTAATTGTATTTTTTAGCTTTTTTTGGTCATCAACTTTTGTTTTTTTTTTCATATGCTTTTTCTAACAAATTTAATGAAAGTACTATTAAAAAAATTAATAGGGATAATGTGGAATTTCATATGTAGAATATTTTTAATGACATGTAATTTATTACTTAGATAACTCAATAATAAAATTACATGTGAACAATAATAAAATAAATCAATAGCACATTAAATATTAACTCTTAATTTAAAGAAAGTAAACATAATTATCTAAAAAATTAACTCAGTAGAAAAACTTCTCAATAAACAAACATATAAAATATTTTGAATGAAAAGAAAGATCGAAACATTGAATTTATTCATTAAATTTGTTAGAAAAAGCATATTAAAAAAAAGTTGATGGCAAAAAAAAATTCAAAAATACAATTAGGACCAATTTAACAAAACATGCAAACATTAATGGGATTAAAAAAAACGTATTTTCAACAAAATAAAAATTTATTACCATAAATATTAAATGCATACATGTTTATTACCAAAAAGAAAACATAGCATGATAATATTTGTTCATACTTTCTTAACCCTTTAATAACGCACATACACCTTGCACACACAGGCGCTCGAACTCGGGACCCCTAGAATGAACAACATCCTCTTTTCCACTAGAGCCACTTATTGGGTTCAAAGCCCATGTAGTTTTTAATCATTTGGAATTAGTTCTTTTACTTTTATTTATTAGAATTTAGTTATTTTATCTTTTAGATTTAAAAATATATAATTGTTAACATTGTTAATATTTTTTTGTTAATTTTAGGGGGAGATTACATAAAATTTATGTCTATTTCAATATTATTTTTATTTATAAATATATATTTTTTAATTTCAAAATGTAACGTTAACAAATTTAATATTGTTAATCATTTTATCTAAATTTTCAAATCTATAAAATATATAACGGTTCCGCTTCCGTAACCTGTGTGCTAAGTAATAAAATTTATCTATAAATATTCATTCCAAATTCATCAAATTTATAACCTACGACCAAAACCAACCAAGAACAAAAATAGCAGACTCAAATTGCACCAAAATTCTTGCTTTCTGATATTCTCGTTGTCCCTCCTTTTCCTTCCTCTCGTTTTCTCCAACAATAGAAAGGACACTCTCACCGGAGCATGGACGCCAACCAAGGACATCAAGGACCCACACGTGACAGAAATTGCAAAATTCGTCGTGGACGAATATAACAACCAGACTAAGGTAGTCTAAAGTTGGATGAGGTGGTGAAAGGCAAAAGTCAGGTGGTGTCCGGGATCAATTACAAGTTGGTTTTGAAAGTGAAGGACGGAACCGCTGTTAACACATACGAGGTTGTGGTGTGCGAGAAGGCGTGGTTGCATTTCAAGAAGTTTACATCCTTCACCCTCCTCAAGGATTACATTTTATTATAATAGCAATATTAATGTTCATGTATGTTATCATTGTCCTTTTCTATTACGTAACTGATGAGTGGAGAATAAAATCTTACTAATACATCATTTTTTTTTTAATTTTTATATTAAGAATTTTCTTTTGCCTTTTTTTTCATTTCTTGATTACTACATAATTATATTCATATATATATATATATATATATATAAATACAAAGATTAGAAAAGAAAATAGAATGTATTAATTTCTCATAAAATAATGGTATTATTTGGGAGGGATCATGATATTGTTTGTTGAAGTCAACGCACGAAAAGGAAAAAAAAATTCGGAATAAAAATCTTGTATGCTTTCTTTTAGGGGCCAAATTAAAAAATTATTTTATGGGGATTGAAATTAAATTGTGATTTTTTTGATATAAAAATATAATTTTATCGTTTTAATAATTTATATTTTTATCATTTTTAAAAGATTAAATCAAATTTTTATATTTTTAAGAGGGGTCAAAATATAATTTTACTTTTATTAATTTAAAATTTTAAAAAAATAAAAAAAAATTAATATAAAAATAATTATATTAGTAATTTGTGAACATTAAATCAAATTAAAATTACATGTATAAAATTACACAAAATTAACATTACACATTAAACTAAAATTAATAAGATTTAATCCAATATAACAGTATATTTATATATATATATATATTAAATCAGGCATATTTTTTATTTTTGAAGACATCATATAAAAAACTGATGCATGAAGGGGCTCACCTAATTTCCATTTTGTGCCACACATCTCCTTTATTACCAATAAATACCTACAAACTTATTATCAGAAAAAAAAATGAATTTTCAACAAAATAAAAATTAAATGCATACAAATTTATTGCTGTCGAAACCACCTCGAAAACGAAGGTTTCGAAAAAATTATTTTGAAATTTTGAAAATAAGGAGTAAAAAGGGAGTCGCCACCAATCTTTTATTAGGGTGTGATTGGATCACCACAAAATGTTTAAAAACGTTAAAACGTCGGTCCACGAAATCCAGAAAAATAGGTTCGGGAGTCGGTTACGCACGAGGAAGGATTAGCACCCTAGTACGCCCAGAATTGGTACCACATGATCATTTTCGGGTCTTTGTTTTATGAAAACAATGAAAACTCGAGTAAAGTTTAAAATGCGGTGTTCATTTTGAAAGGCTCTGCGTGATTTTAAAGGAGACCTTTTTTAGGAAGACTCGTCCTCGTATTTTGATCCTCTTAAGAGAATTAGAAGACGTGTCCAACACGTTAGGGCACTATATTCTCGGAGTTTCAAAATTGAAGGACGTTTAGGGAGTTTTTGAAGAGAGTATTCGATCGCGTGATTTGTACGAAAATCATACCCAGCATGTTAAGGCACGATTTTTCGAGGTTTCCACGTGAAGGAACATTGTCTCGTTTACTTAAAAATTTTGGATATGGATAGGGATCTGTTCGAAAGCTTTTGAAGAGGATATTTCTTTCGCACAAATTACAAAAATCACACCCTGCACGTTAGGGCACTATTTTCGAAGTTCTCACACGAAATAATATTGCCTTGTTTTTGTCACGAAAATCATTCGTATATATTTTGAGAACTTGAAAATTTCGTATTAAGATTAAAATACAATCCTCGAACATATGATTTGAAGGATTTGAAAATGGATTACCCGTTTACTTCGATTCTCACGAAGAATTAATGTCGCGACCAACACGTTAGGACACAACATTCTCGGAATCTCGAGGTGAACGGGCATATAAAGAAAACCTTAAAAGGATATCCGGTTCGCGCGAATTATACGAATAAATCACACCCGACATGTTAGGGCGTGATTTTTCGAAGTTTACACTCGAACGGAATATTGCCTCGATTTTCAAATAACTTGTAAATGAATGCGTAGGTTTAAAAACACGAGTAGCGATTAATAAGAGAAATTAGATACGAAGTAATATAATAAGCAGATAAATAATATGCAAAATATAAGATGCAGGTGCAGATAAATGCAAATATTGATAAGGAAGAAGAAACGATGAAATCGGGGTTGAAAATCGGGACTTTTGGACACTAGAGGGCAAAATGGTAATTGTGGTGAAGTCGGGGTTAAAAAATAGAATTTTTGAGAGTTTGGGGGTAAAACGGTAATTTTTGGTGAAATCGGGGTTAAAATGGTATTTTAGAAAGTTTGAGGGTAAAATGGTAATCTTCGGTGAAATCGGGGTTAAAAATTGAATTTTGGAAGTTCGGGGGTAAAATGGTAATTTTTGGTGAAATCGGGGTTAAAAATGGAATTTTGGAAGTTCGGGGGTAAAATGGTAAATTTTGGTCAAATCAGGGATAAAAATGGAATTTTAGAAGTTCAGGGGTAAAATGGTAAGTTTTGGTGAAACCGGGGTTAAAAATGGTATTTTAGAATGTTTGGGGGTAAAATGATAATTTTCGGTGAAATTGGGGTTAAAAATGGAATTTTAGAAGGTTCGGGGGTAAAATGGTAATTTTCTAAAATTTTAGGGTCAAAATGCAATTTCTGGGCTGTTTGGAGACCTATAAACAATAATACCAAAGAGTAGGTGACACGTGGCAGCCCCACAGGCATCCAGCAGTCAAGGGATTGAATTGTAAATCTTGAAAAATTCTTGGGCCAATTTCGTAATTAAATAAAAGTTGATTTAGGGATTAAATTAAAACAAATTAAAAAAGTCAGGGACTAAATGCATAAATAAGCCAAAAAGTGACACGTGGCAGCCCCTGGTGCAGTCAAACAGTCAAAGGATTAAATTGAAAACTAATTAAAATTACAGGGCAAAATTGCAAATAATTAAAAAAAATGCAAAAAGGACTAAATTGAAGCAAATAAAAATACGGAAGGACCAATTGCGCAAATAGATCATTAAGCAAAAACACGCGGATCCTGAGGCGTGTCGGGCCGGATCGGGTCGGGTCAAATGGGTCCTATATATATGTTATTTTAGTTTTAAAAAGAATTACTTTTTTCATTTTCTTAAAGATACCCCCACCCCCCTTTTGTTTTTTCTCTCAAATGCTCAAGTCCGGCCCCCCTTCCGACCAAGCTCCGGCGGCCACCAAGGTCGCTCGTGAGCGCGCGTCGATGGTGCCTCCGGCCAGGCGCTTCACCGGCCGCCATGCCCGACCACCGCGAACCAACGATCGCTGCTTTTCAGCCCTCAAGCGCCTCCGCTTCCGATTCCGATGAGCTCGAACGTTTCTCCTTCTTTTTTCTTTCATAGTTTTAGTTTCGTTTAAAACCCAGCGCTGGTTTTTGACCCAGATCTGAGTGCTCCAAAACCCTTTTTTACATGTATTTCTCTTTTTTAAAACATTTTCAAATCCTTTCTCTTTTCCTTTTTTACCCTGTTTTTCTTCTTTATTATTTCAAATTTTGAAAACCCCATTTTTAACATTTGCTCCTTTGCAGAACACGACGGAGGATCGACGATGGTCGGAGATGAGGGCAGCGCGATTCCGGCAACAACAATAATCAGGGAACTTTCGTCCTTTAACATTATTATTATTACTATTATTAAGATATTATTAATATTAATGACTAATATTAATTACTAAATATTAATTATTATTATGATTATTATTATTATTATTATTATATAAAGTTATAATTTACTATATTAATTTCCATTAATACATTCATTCATTGCTTCGGAAACTAAAAGACTAATGAATGCTTAACAGTAAAGTAGTTAATGCATGTTCATGTATTATTAATTCAAAACATTAAAAGCTTCAGTTATGGATGCATATATACCTGGTTTTAAATGCTTGGATGTCTTGGAATTGAATGAAACTTTCTCTTCGTTGTCTATTCTGTGCTTGGCTGAATATTATTTGATGTCTATTCAGATGTTTTGTTAAGAAGGATTTTTATTTTCAGAATTCGGTTTTGTACTGGGATTTTAAATACTGGGTTTGTAACCCTTATTACAGAAATCGAATTGGCTTTTAAAGCCAATTTCCCATCATTCTTTTTTGTTTGTTACAATTTAATGAATTTCTAATCCTTCCCTTCTTTTTGCAGGTTCCAGCAGTGGCGGTGGCAGGTGAGAAGGTGGCTGTGGTAGTGCAACTTGGAGCTGCTGGAGGTGACCCTAATTGCTGACTTGACGGCCTGCCATTGACTGAGGTGGACGGCAGCAGTGCAAGTGGCTGGGGTTTTAATTGGGCCATTCGGGCCTGATTAGCCTTTGGGTCAGATGTAAATGGGCCGAAAATGGGTGTAAAATGGGCTAAGGGAATTAGGCCAATTGAAACTTGTAAATGGACTTTAAACTTTTATTTTGGACCTTTAATTCATTAATTTTAATATCATTTTAAATTTAATTAAATTTAAATTTAGAAAAAATTTAAATAAATTTAAACTTAAAATAAATTTAAATTTAAATAAAATTTAAAATTAATTTTAAAATAAACAAAATCCAAGGCTCGGTCAAAATTGGGCTCCAACAATTGCCAAAAATAAATCATATTTCAAAAAAGAAATTTTAAAATATGCTAAAAGCCCATATACTTTTTTATCATTTGGAATTGTTTCTTTACTTTTATTTATTAAAATTTAATCACTTTGCTTTATAGATTTAAAAATGTAGGTCTAATCACTGACACTGTTAATATTTTTTGTTAATTTTAGGGGGAGATTGATATAAATTTTATGTTCATTACAATATCATTTTTCTTACATGACAATTGAATAAATATTTTTCTTATTTCAAAATGACACATTAACAATTTTAATATTGTTACCATTTGATCTAAATTTTGAAATTTAAAAAATATAGTGATTAAATTATTGAAAATAAAAATAGAATGACTGAATTTCAAGTGTAAAAAAAGTATAAGGACTTGAGCATATTTTAACCTAAATATAAATACATACTACAAATGTTGGCCCAAAAATAAATTCATCCAAAATGCAGTTACTGAAACCTTGCAACACCATATCACAATTGGTCTTCACCGTCCAATCAAACGGCTCCAATTTCATAATCCTTGATTTGGGCTTCGGCACGTCTCGTAGTAACGTAACCACGTTCGCTCCATCGTAATTTCAATAAACTTCAAGGGGCAATACTCATAAATTAAAACTCGTAATAACAATAACAACAATAATAAAACCTTCTTGCTAATTCAATCTTTTAATTCAATTGGTATCGATATTGTTATCAGCGTAAGAAGACGTGAGTTTGATCGTGTTGAAGCATATTATCTTTTTATTTAAATATTAAAAAATAATTATAAATAGTTCTAGATATAATATCAAAAAATAAATATTAAAAATAGTAATATTACATTCATATAAAAAGAAAAAAAAAAGAAGAAACCTCTCCGTGTGCCAAGTAACATACCATTTATGCATATTAAAATTTATCTATAAATAATGTCATTCCAAATTCATCAAATCCAAAACCTACAACCAAAACCAACCAAGAACAAAAAAAGAAGAAGACAAAATGCAACAAAATTCTTGCTTCCTGATCCTCTCGCTATCCTTCCTTTTCCTTCCCCTTATTTTCTCAGATGCCAGATGGGACGCTTTCACCGGAGCATGGATGCCGATAAAGAACATCAAGGACCCGCACGTGTCAGAGATCGCGGAATTTGCGGTCGACGAGTATAATAAGCAGTCAAAGGGAGTTTGAAGTTGGATGAAGTGGTGAAAGGCGAGGCTCAAGTGGTCTCTGGGATCAATTACAAGCTAGTTCTGCAGGCAAAAGACGGAATCGCTGATAACACATACGAGGCTGTGGTGTGGGAGACGGCGCAGTCGGAATTCAAGAAACTTACCTCCTTTACCCTCCTCAAGGGTTAAAATATTTTATTATAATAACAATATAGATGTTCATGTATGTTACCATTGTCCTTCTTCAGTTACTTAATTGAGTGGAGAATAAAATCTTAGTAATACACCCTTTGGGTTTTTAAATTTTGATATTCAGAATTTGCTTTTGTTCATTTTTTTTCCTCATTTCTCAAATAGTAGATAATCTTATAATCTTATTTTTATCAAAGATTAAAAAGGAAAAAAATATTTATTTCTCATAAAATAATGGTATTATTTGAGAGTTCGATGGCTCGAAGAGGAGTCATGATCTTATTTCTTAAAGTCTAACCATGAGATGTGGTGTTGTGATTGCTATCTAATCTTTTAACAATATGATTGGGGTTTAATTCTCACTTATGAAAATAGAGCACATTTCATGGTGAGAGCATCTGCGATAAATTTTTGATACAGTACTTTCATGATGTGAATGTTATGTTTAGAATTTTTTTGAATATACTGATGTGAATGTTATTTGTAACTATCATTTGAGAAGTTATGATATTTCTATAGATAAGTGTGGGACTCTAAAGCGAAAACTGCAAAGCTTGATTGAAAATGATGCTTTTACATTCGATGATGAGACACATCCAATCTTTAGAGGAGATCTTTCGACTAATTATCTTGAGGCTTGAAATTGAAGGATTATTAACTTAAGGAAAAAATATCACAAATAATTAAGAAATTACGCACTTATATAAAGATATTAAATTACATGGCACCCTTGTATTAACATTTCTTAATTGTTTAAATTTTGATTTTTCAACTTTTTCAATTGAATTGGTATTATTTAACTCGTGATCAATCTCAATTGGCAAAAGTGAAGGCTTTGGGTCTTGAGTACCCAAGTCCGAGACCCACCATATGCAATTATATAGTGAGTTTTCAAGTTTCACCATGCAATTTGTTGGCTATTGTTTAGATTATACTAGTTTTTAGTCCAATTGTACATGTAATTGTGACAAACTTTATTATAATTTAGATAAATCATAACTAAAATTCATACGTAGGTTTGAGATTTAATCCAATATAACAAATATATTTATATATATATATATCTTAAATCAGGCATATTTTTTATTTTTTGGCAATACATCATATAAAAAAAACTGATGCATGAAGGGGCTCACCTAATTTGCATTTTGTGCCACCCATCTCCCTTATTACCAATAAATACCTACAAACTTATTACCAAACAAAAAAAAAAAAAAACGTATTTTCAACAAAATGAAAATTTATTACTAAAAATAAAACGTATTTCCAAAAAAAAAAACTTAAAATATGCTCAAAGCCCATGTACTTTTTAATCATTTGGAATTAGTTCCTTCACTTTTATTTATTAGAATTTAATCACTTTGTTTTTCTGATTTAAAATTGCAGGTCTAATCGCTAACATTGTTAATATTTTTTTGTTAATTTTAAGGGGAGATTGACATAAAATTCATGTTCATTACAATATCATTTTCTTACATGACAATCAAATAAATATTTTTTTTATTTCAAAATGACACATCAACAAATTTAATAGAAAATTTTTAATGTTGCTAACCATTTGATCTAAATTTTAAAATCTGAAAAGTATAAAAATTAAATTATTGAAAATAAAAATAAAATGACTGAATTTCAAATGTAAAAAAAGTATAAAGACTTGAGCATATTTTAACCTAAATATAAACACATACTACAAATGTTGTCCCAAAAATAATTTCATACAAAATGCAGTTATTAAAACCTTGCAATACCATATCACAGTTGGTCTCCACCCACCGATCAAACGGCTCCAATTTCATAATACTTGTTTTGGGCTTCGGCACGTCTCGTAGTAACGTAACCACGTTGGCTCCACCGTAATTTCAATAAATTTCAAGGGGGCAATCCTCATAAATTAAAACCCGTAATAGCAACAACAACAACAACAATAAAAAAAAAGATTCCTTGCCAATAGAGTCTTTTAATTCAGTTGACATCAATATTATTTTTAGAGTAAGAGGATGTGAGTTTGATTGTACTGAAACATATTATTTTTTTATTTAAATACTAAAAAATAGTTATAAATAGTTGTGGATATTATATCAAAAAATAAAAATTAAAAATCCTAATAGTACATCCATATAAAAGGAAATAATAAAAAAACCTCCCCGTGTGCCAAGCAACATACCATTTATTTATATTAAAATTTATCTATAAATAATGACATTTCAAATTCATCAAATATATAACTTACGATTAAAACCAACCAAGAAAAAAAAAGCATACTAAAAAATGCACCAAAATTCTTGCTTCCTGATTCTCTCGTTGTCCCTCCTTTAGCTTCCCCTCATTTTCTCCGACGCCAAATGGGACGCTCTCACCTGAGCATGGATGCCAATCAAGAACATCAAGGACCCGCACGTGATCGAGATCACGAAATTTGCGGTCGATGAGTATGACAAGCAGTCAAAGGGGAGTTTGATGGTGGATGAGGCGGTGAAAGGCGAGACTCAGGCAGTCTCTCGGATCAATTACAAGCTAGTTCTGCAAGCAAAGGATGAAACTGTTGATAACACATACGAGGCTATGGTGTGGGCAGGGGCAAAACCAAGGGGCTGGAAGGGCCCTGGTCACCCCTAAAATGAAAAATTTTCCATTTAGGCCCTTAAAATTTTTAAAATTTTAAATTAGTAAAGATAAAATTACACTTACCCCTAAAAATGATAAAATTTTAATTTAATCTTTTAAAAATTACAATTTAACTTCGACCCCCTTAAAATTTTCTGGTTTTTCCCCTGAGTGTGGGAGAAGGCACAGACAGAATTCAGGAAGCTTACCTCCTTTACCCTCCTCAAGGGTTAAAATATTTTATTATAATATAGATGTTCATGTATGTTACCATTGTCCTTCTTCTGTTACTTAACTGAGTGGAGAATAAAATCTTGGTAATACACTGTTTTGGTTTTTAATTTTTGATATGATGAATTTGCTTTTGTCCCTTTTTTTCTCATTTCTCGAATAGTAGATAATCTCATATTCATATTCTTTTACAAAGATTAAAAAGGAAAAAAGAAAATAATAAAATAATAAAATAATGATTTCATTTGGGAGTTCGATGGCTCATAGAGGGGTCATGATATTATTTCTTAAAAGTTTAACCATAAGATGTGATTTGGTGATTGATTTTCTAGTCCTTTAATAATATAGTTGGGGTTCAATTCCCACTTTTAAAATGGAAAATATTTCATGGTGAGAGCATCTGTGATGAATTTCTAATACACTTGAATGTTATTTGTGACTATCATTTGAGAAGTTATGGTCTTTTTATAGATTAGTGTGGGACTTTAAAGCGAAAAGTGCAAAGCTTGATTGAAAATGATGCTTTAACATTCGATGATGAGACACATCGAATCATTAGAGGAGATCTTTCGACCAATTATCTTAAGGCTTGAAATTGAAAGATTATTATTTTAATTAAGTTTTTTACATATTTTGAGAATGATGAATGTGAAGACAATTAGGGTAATAATAATCATGTAATAAAACCATGAATAATCTCTAAGATGCTTCTTAGGTGTTTTTATGATTTAAGGATATTAATTTTGTAAATGATTCTTAAATAACAAAATACACATGTTATTTTGAGCCTAATTTTAGAAAGAATCTTAATCAAGAGTCATCCTCATCACACTGGAAGTAAAGAAGTTTTCTACTTTGATTTTGTGCAATTTTATATATGAAATTTTGATTTGACTTAATTCTCACTAATTATTAACACAAATATTGATACAACATCATTTTATGTTTATATATTGCATAGATAAATAATTATATTTATCCAATATAAAAATAATTTGATGTATTTATTTTTTTAAAATGTGTATGATTGAATCAAAATTAAAGTTTCATGTCTACGTTTGAATTGCAGTCAAAGCTTCTTGTGTAAAATTGCACCAAATCAAAGTTCAAGTATCGAATTGCACATTGAATCAAAGTTCATGTATAATTTTAAGATGACTTAATGACAAATTTGACCACTGATGTTTGCATGTTATGTCAAAATGACCCTAATTGTATTTTTTAGCCTTTTTGACCATCAATCTTTATTTTTTTTTCAATATGCTTTTTTCGAACAGATTTAATGAAAGTACTATTAAAAAGTTAATGGGATGATGCAAAATTTTATATGTGAAATATTTTTAATAAGATGTAATTTATTACTTAAATAACTCAATAAGATAATTACACGTGGAAAATAATAAAATAAATCAATAGTACATTAAATTAAAAAAAATTAACATTTAATTTAAAGAAAATAAACGTAATTATCTTAAAAAAATTAACTCAGTAGAAAAACTTCTCAATAAACAAACGTATGAAAGATTGAAATAATTTGAAAGAAAATAAAGATTGAAACATTGAATTTATTAATTAAATCCGTTAGGAAAAACAGATTGAAAAAAAAGAATAAAAGTTGATTACCAAAAGAAAAACTCAAAAATACAATTAAGATCAATTTGACAAAACATGTAAACATTAGTAAAATTAAAAAAAAATATTTTCAACAAAAATAAAAATTTATTACCATAAATATTAAATGCATACAAATTTATTACAAAAAAGAAAGCATATTTCCACAAAGAAAACTTAAAATATGCTCAAAGCATGTGTAGTTTTTAATCATTTGGAATTAGTTCCTTTACAATTATTTATTAGAATGTAGTTATTCTATCTTTTAAATTTAAAAATATATATGTTTAATCGTTAATACTATTAAATTTTTTTTATTAATTTTAGGGGGATATTAACATAAAATTCATGTCCATTACAATATTATTTATGTTTATAAATATATATATTTTTAATTTCAAAATATCATATTAACAAATTTAATAAAAAAATAATGTTATTAACAATTTTATCGAAATTTTGAAGTCTTAAAAGTACAGGTTAAATGATTGGAAATAAAAATAAATGACTGAATTCCAAATACACAAAAAGTATAGGGATTTGAGCATATTTTAACCTAAAAATAAATATTTACTATAAATCATTGACCCAAAAATAAATTCATACAAAGTGTAGTTACTGAAACCTTGGAACACCATATCACAGCTGGTCTCCACCCTCCGATCATAATAATCCCAACGGTTCCGCTTTCGTAGCCTCGTGTGCCAAGTAATAAAATTTATCTATAAATAATTCATTCAAAATTCATCAAATCCATAACCTACGACCAAAGCCAACCAAGAACAAAAATAGCAGACTCAAAATGCACCAAAATTCTTGCTTCCTGATCCTCTCGATGTCCCTCCTTTTCCTTCCCCTCGTTTTCTCCGACGTCGAAAAGGACGCTCTCACAGGAGCATGGACGCAGATCAAGGACATCAAGGATCCGCACGTGATGGAGATCGCGAAATTCGCCGTGGACGAGTATAGCAAGCAGACAAAGGTGAGTTTGAAGTTGGATGAGGTGGTGAAAGGCGAGAGTCAGGTGGTGTCTGGGATCAATTACAAGCTGGTTTTGAAGGCGAAGGATGGAACCTCTGTTAACACATACGAGGCTGTGGTGTGGGAGAAGGCGTGGCTGCATTTCAAGAAGCTTACCTCCTTTACCCTCCTCAAGGATTAGATTTTATTATAATAGCAATATCGATGTTCATGTATGTTCTTGTTGTCCTTTATTATTATGTAACTAATGAGCGAAAAATAAGATCTTGCTAATACATTCTTTGGATTTTTAAATTTTTCATGTTAAGAATTTGCTATTTTTTTTTTCATTTCTCGAATAGTACATAATATTATTTTCATATATTTTTACAAATATTAGAAAATAAAATAGAATGCATTCATTTCTCACAAAATAATGGTATTATTTGGGAGGGGTCATGGCATTGTTTGTTAAAGTCAACGCACCAAAAAGAGAGAACAAAATTCAGAATAAAAATAGTTTATCCCTTCTTCTGGGTGAAACCAAAAAAAAAAATTTAAGGACTGAAATTAAATTGTAATTTTTATGATATTAAAATGCAAATTTATTATTTTAATATCCTGTATCTTTATAATTTTTAAAAGAGTACATCAAAAGTTTATATTTTTAAGGGAGCTAAAGTGCAATTTTACTTTTATTAATTTAAAATTTTAAATAACCTAAATAAAAAAATTTCTATTTTAAGTGCCCCTAATTTCGCCTCTAACTTCTAATTGATGTCTAAAATAGGTTAAACCTTATTGGAAAAATAAATTATGGAAAATTTTAATTTTCTATTATAATAAAAGACCATTTTATTAAACTAGATTTTTTCATCACATAGGGACATTGATGTATATTGCAAACAACACACAATATAACATTCGTTGTGAGCTTGTTCGCAACATTTAGTTCTTCTCCAGCATATAAACATTGGAATGAAATTAAACATGTATTTAGATTTTTCAGAAGAATCATTGGAATGAGGTTATTTTATTCAAGTGATTCAAGATCTCTATTAGTTGACATTAGCTATTGTATTTTCAAATCATGCAGAAATAAATGCAATGCATGAGGTAAGTTGAGAGTGTGTTTGACTAAAATTGTTGACCTAACATATCCCAAAGATATGTGAATTGCCTCTACATGAAAAGATGTCAACTATCTTATACGAAGATAATGCAATGTTTCACTTAATTGAAGGGTGGTTACATCAAAGGTGATAGAATAAAACATATTTTGCCAAAACTATTCTTCGCTCATGATCTTGAAAAGAAATGTGATATAGAAGTTCAAAAAATCCGTTTAGTGATAATTTGATTGATCTTTTTATCAAGGCATTGCTAACAACATTTGAAAGACTAGTATACAAGATTGGAATGCGTCGACTCAAAAATTTAATGTAATATTGCCATTAGGGGGAGCCTAAACGCGTTGTACTCTTTTCCTATAATCAAGGTTTCGTATAACTGGGTTTTTCTAGCAAAGGTTTTTAATGAGGCAGTTTGTAATAGAAGATTGTGTACTTTTTTTTCTTTCATTAAGCTTTTATCTCATAAGGTTTTTTCTAATAAGGTTTCAACGAGACACATTTTCATTAATTGACCTCTGAAGGAAAGTGTTGTAAATTCATTGATAAATGGGTGTCTGTAAAACTTTTCAAAATTCCCTATTCATTCTCTTGTAACTCTTGTAACTCATGTAACCCCTAAAAAATTCATAGGATTCCTTAATTCTCTTTTTGTGACCTATGATAATTGAGGCCTTATAAATAGAGGGTAGGTATAAACATTTTGTATCCAAATGAAAATTGAATCATCCTTTCATTTTTTTACTATTCTCTTTTGTTGTAATTCTCTTAGCTCACAACAAAATCTATATAATTTTATTATAGCCCTTAACTTAGAAGTAATTGAAATGAAAAATTATAATTTACATACAAATTTATGTTTTACAAAAATAATGATATTTAGGATGTAGCTTTATCAAATATATGATAGAGATACCATATCGACTTGAAATTTTATATATATGACAAGTATAATTAAAAATTAGAAAATTAAAATTAAAACTTAGCAGGAAAAAGCAATAACTAAAAATTAAGAGATGAACTCAACGAGTGGCTCTAGTGGAAAAAAGGATGATGTTCATCCTAGGAAACTCAAGTTCGAACACCTGTGTGTGCAAGGTGTGTGTGTGCATTGTCAAAAGGTTAAGAAAGTATGAACAAATACTACCATGTAATCACACCAGTTTATTCAAAAAAATTAATAAGAGGAAATCAATATGACAAAGCTCTAGCCAAAATTGGAAATTTTGAAATTAAAAATATTAGATTTGAATGAAAAAATTTATATTAAAAATTATATTTTTAAAAATATTTCAAAAAATGATTTTTGAGAGGATAATGTACCTTATAAAAATATGTGATTGTCTTTCTTAATAATGTCATCTCTAAAGTTTGAATCTATATTATTGTTTTTAAAAGGACAATGTACCTTATCAAGTAATCCTTTACTTTTATTTTTGAGAATTTAATTTTTCTACTTTTGAATTTAAAAATTTAACTTCAATTATTAACATGATTAAAATTCTTCACTCATATTCAATTCCATTACAACATTATTCTTCTATTACATGTTTATTTTGATGCTTTTATACATTTTAATTTTATTATTCACATTTTTTTTATTTCCAACAATTGTATATAATGTATTTGATTAAGTTACTGTCTTAAGTTAACTCGATATTGACTCATAAACAATTTAATCAATATTTTTTTAATTTTAATATCGTACATAGTTTGTGTGTTATTTTATTAATTAGTTTTAAAACATACATTTCATTATGTGAGGGTACTTTAGTCATTTTATTTTAACAAAAATCAATAAAAATAAAAATATGTATATGATAAGATTTAAACTCACACAAATTTAATTAGTAAATCCTTAAATTTAGTACTCAAACCATACGCTTCAATATTTTTTTGTATATTTTTTAAAAAGATTTTTGTGTTCTAAATTTTTGGTTTCTGCACGTAGACACGTGTGATAGGATTTTTAGTGTTTTTAATAGGAATTCTAGTTTTATGTGTTATTTGATACATGAATTGTGATTTAGTGCAATCATACACATGAATAATATTAGTTCATATATGTCGAAACCACCTCGAGAACGGGGGATTCGAAAAAAATCATTTTAATATGTTTGGAAAAATGGGAAAAAATGGGAGTCGCCACCAATCTTTAGGGTGTGATTGGATCACCACAAAGCGTTTAAAACGTTAAAAATGTCGGTCTACGAAATCTAGAAAAACGGATTCGGGAGTCGGTTACGCATGAGGAAGGATTAGCACCCTCATACGCCTAAAATTGGTACCACATGATTACTTTCGGGTTTTTTATGAAAACAGTGAAAACTCTAGTAAAGTTTAAAATACGATGTCTATTTTAGAAGGCTTTGTGTAATTTCAAAGGAAATCTTTTAAGAAAATTTGTCCCCGTGTTTCAAACCTTTATGAGAACTCGAAGTCGTGTCTAACACATTAGGGCACTGTATTTTCGGAGTTTCAAAATTTGAGGGCGTTTCGGGAGATTTTGAAGAGAGTATTCGATCGCATGAGTTAAACGAAAATCACATCCAGCACGTTAGGGCACGATTTTCGAGATCTTCGCGCGAAGGGACATTGTCTCATTTTTGCTCTAAAATCTTTCGTATATTGATATGGGATATTTTGAAAACTTTTGAAGAGGATACTCGCTTTGCATGAATTACAAAAGTCACACCCCACACGTTAGGGCATGATTTTCTGAAGTCTTCACACGAAACGATATTACCTCATTTTTGTCTCGAAAATCATTTGTAAGTATTTTGAGAACTTGAAATTTTCGTATTGAGATTAAAATGCAATCCTCAAACATATGATTTAAAGGATTTAAAATGATTACTCGTTTACTTCGATGTTCGCGAAGAATTAAAGTCGTGACCAACACGTTAGGACACGACGTTTTCGGAATTTCGAAATGGACGAGCGTAAAAATTTGAAAAGGATATTCGATTCCTGCGAGTTATACGAAGAAATCACACCCGACACGTTAGGGCATGATTTCTCGAAGTTTACGCACGAACGAAATATTACCTCGATTTTTAAAATAATTTTGAAAATGAATGCGTAAGTTTGAAATACGGAATATCGATTAATAAGAGAAATTAAATATGAAGCAATATAATAAGCAGATAAATAATATGCAAAATGTAAGATTCAGATGTAAATAAATACGAATATTGGTGAGGAAGAAAAAAAATGACGAAATAGGGATTGAAAACGGGACTTTTGGATACCTGAGGACAAAATGGTAATTTCGGTCTTTCGAGGGCAGAATGGTAATTTTGTGAAATCGGGGCTAAAAAGGGAATTTTTGAAAGTTTTGGGGGTAAAATGGTAAATTGTGGCAAAACCGAGGTCAAAAATGGAATTTTGGAAAGTTCAAGGGTTAAAATGTAATTTTGGAAAAGTTTTAGGGTTAAAATGTAATATTGGAAAAGTTTTAGGGTCAAAATGTAATATTGGAAAACTTTTGGGGGTTAAAATGTAATTTTGGAAAAGTTTTGGGGTCAAAATGTAATTTTGGAGAAGTTTTAGGGTTAAAATGTAATTTTTGAAAAGTTTTGGGTAAAATGTAATTTTTGGACAGTTTAGGGATCTACAGAGCAATAAAACCAAAAAAAAGTGACACGTGGTAGCCCCACAGGCATGCAGAAGTCAAAGGACTAAAATAAAAATCTCAAAAAATTCCTGGGTCAATTTTGTAATTAAGCAAAAAATTGATTTAAGGATTAAATTTAAAAAATTAAAAATAAAAGGGACTAAATGCATAAATAATCCAAAAAGTGACACGTGGCAGCCTTTGGTGCAGTCAAACAGTCAAAAGATTAAATTGAAAAGTAAACAAAATTATTGAGCCAAATTAAAAAATAATTAAAAGTATGAAAAGGACTAAATTAAAACAATAAAAAATGTGGAAGGGCCAAACGCGGAATTATCCTAATTATCAAAAACGTGCGGATCCTTAGGCCGGTTCGGGTCGGGTCCGCGGGTACTATAAATATCATTTTTAGGGTTTTTTAATTTCATTCATTTTTTTATTTTCTTAAAATTCCCCCCCCCCTTTTCTTTTGCTCTCTTTCTCTTCTTCTCCCCTCCATGGTCGACTATCCCCATCCTTCATCCGGCAGCCACTCCGCCGTACGCCTCAAGCCACACGCCGTCGTCCAGCGTCCTTGGGCATGCTCCGACATTGTTTGTGCTCCACACCCACTGTTACCTGCCGAAAAAAGGTACGAACTTCCTCCTTTTCTTTCCTTTTTGTTTTTCATTTTAAAAGCTTTTTCTTAAAAAAATGGGTTTAAATCCTTTCATCTCTTAGATCCCCCTTTTTTAAAAAACTATTAATCTATTATCTTTTATAAAAATCCAGATCCAAGTTTTAGTTTCCCATATTTTTCAAAAAAAGTAATTTTTATTTTGAAATCCCATTGTCAAAACTAAAAAAAGGATCCTTTAATCCTCTCTTTTTCGCATGCTAAGAGATGTGCCTGTATTGGCTATGTCTGAATCCACGAAGGGAAACTCGGGGAAGCACGGTCGGCAATCGCGACGTTCAGAGGGAACTCCGGCAACGGAGACGGATCAGAAGGGAAGTGACCTTTCAATTTTCTTTATTTATTTATTTATTTATTAATATTATTAATATTATTAATATTTCTCATTAATACTTATTAATGCTATTTATTAATCCAGTTTATTATTAACCTCGTTATTAATACTACTTAATATATATATTTATTTATTACTGTTGCAATAAATGAAGATGATAAATGATAACCGATGTTTATTTAATCATGCATATTAAAGAGGGTTGAAATATGAAGAACTAAAAAATGAAACCGTTGATAATAATGAATGCTTGTATATTGAAACCGTACCTGGACGGTTTGATGTTTGAATGCTATGAATCAAGCTTTGAACCTTCTTTCGGTTTTGAGTGTGTGAATGCCCAGTATTGCTTCGACTTCTTTGTATTTTGAAGATTGATTATCTGCTTTCTTGACTGATTTCAAAGTATTAATTCTTGTATTGATTTTTTAGAAAAGGGTCGTAACCCCTTTTACAGAAATTAAATCTGGCTTTATAGCCAGATTTACAATGATGATACTTTGTTGTTTGTCATTAAATGAATGTCTCTGTTGCTTGTTGCAGGTTTTTCTCTGGCATCGGCGATGGCAGGACATGGTGAAGCCGATGGTAGTAGATGGAGTTGGTGGGCAGCAGATCATCAGAGGCACGTGGGTAGCTCAGTCTTTGACTTTTGGTGCTGCTGAGTTAGGCTTGAGTTTGGGCTGAAATGTAATCGGATTTAAGGGTTTGGTCATTTGGTTTAATATGTAATGGGTTAAGAATTTGTAATTGGGCTGTCTGAAATGGGCCCCAATTTGGACTTTGATTCGGGTTATGTAAATAGACATTTGTATTTGGATATTTTTAATTTAAATTTATAATAATATTAAATTTAAATTAAATTCAATTTCAAATTAAATTAAATTTAAAATAAATTTAAAATTAAAATAAATTTAATTTCAAAATAGTTTGGGCCTGGTTAGAATTGGGCTTCAACAATATATATATGCAAGAAACTTTGAGTACACATTTAAAGAAAGAAATAATTTATTTATTTTATATTGGATAATATAATTATTTGTTTATATATATAAACGTAAAATAGTGTTATATTGATAATATTGTTAGTGATTTTTGTAAAAATCGAATCAATTAAAATATCATATATAAAATTATACAAAATCAAAATTCATGCATAACATTATATATCGAAATAAAGTTCAAGTATAAATTTAATATTTATCCCCTAAATTTATGACTCACTCATAACAAAAGTGAAAAATAATTATTTAACAAATATATTAATTAAAATTTCATATAAAAATCAAATGATGGTTTAATTGAAATAACAAAATTAAATATTTAATATGCATGTACCCTAAATTTAAATCCCATCATAATATTTTTTTATTCAAAACATGAAAAGATTAGACATATATTAAAAAAAAACCTTCAACTATAATGACTTATTTAAATAAACCTTGAACTAGTCATTATTACTTAAGGGCTTTTGTAAATATATAAGTTTGTTATGCAACACCAACTCAAAATTCAAATAAGATCTAAATCGTTTACTCACGACCCGATTATGTCTCATCGGATGGACGTGTGCGAGACGTATAGTGAGTGGACAACGAGGAGAGCTCGCAAAATCAGCTCACACAAGTCAAAGGAAGTCTATGGTCTCAGTTCGTCTATACCCAAGGAGCTCGCATGTGAGGGACCGCGAGGCCTAGCAGGCGACCTAGAGTCGTACACATGTCCAACATGCCAGAAGAGTGTCAGTCTTAAGAACAGTGGGGTCAAGTTGTAAAACAATGAAATCTTATCATGAACAGTGATAATATGTATAAATATTCGAATGTTGTCATTAATAAGACATAAGAGAAAATTATTTAACAAAGTTGAAAGACAAAAACACCTATCCCAACTGAGTTGGTGTTCGATTGACTTATAACATCAACTTAATCAAAAGCTTAATATAAATATAGATAGATACATCGTTACTAAATTAGATGATAATTTCACAATGTATCCGATATTAGCATTGATCTTTTGATTATTTTTTTATTATTTTCCATTAAAAGTCGCCTAATTACTTTGTTAAAACTTCATTGAAATATAATAGAGATAAATTTTAAAATTATACATGAACTTTGATTTAATATGTAACTTGATACATAAATTATAATTTAGTGTAATTATACACATAAAATTTTAATTGTGGTTCAAATTTATATACGAAATTTTGATCTTGGTTCACTTGTATACATTTAAATAGATATATCAATTTATTTTTTATTAGATAAATATAACAATTTGTGTATGTAATATATAAACCTAAAATGATACCATATCAATAGTTATATTAATAATTTGTGAATATCAAATCAAATCAAAATTACATATATAAAATTATACATTAAACTAAAATTTATAAGTAAGTTTAAAATTTAATCTAATATATTAAATCAGGCATATTTTTTATTTTTGGCAAGGCATCGTATAAAAAAAACTGATGCATGAAGGGGCTCACCTAATTTGCATTTTGTGCCACCCATCTCCCTTATTACCAATAAATATCTACAACCTTATTACCAAAAACCAAAACGTAATTTCAACAAAATAAAAATTTATTACCATAAAAATAAATGCATACAAATTTATTACCATTTGTAAAAGGAAATAAATAAATAAATAAATAAAATCTCCCCGTGTGCCAAGCAACATACCATTTATGCATATTAAAATTTATCTATAAAATGATATTCCAAATTCATCAAATCTATAATCTACGAATAAAATCAATCAAGAACAAAACAGAAAAAAGACTCAAAATGCAGCAAAATTCTTACTTCCTGATCCTCTCACTATCCTTATTTTTCCTTCCCCTTATTTTCTCCGACGCCAGAAGGGACGCTCTCATCGGAGCATGGACGCCGATCAAGAACATCAAGGACCCGCACGTGACAGAGATTGCAGAATTTGCAATCGGTGAGTATAACAAGCAGTCAAAGGGGAGTTTGAAGTTGGATGAAGTGGTGAAAGGCAAGACTCAAGTGGTGTCTGGGATCAATTACAAGTTGGTTTTGCAAGCAAAGAACGAAACCGCTGATAATACATACAAGGTTGTGGTGTGGGAGAAGGCGCGATCGAAATTTAGGAAGCTTACCTCCTTTATCCTCCTCAAGGGTTAAAATATTTTATTATAATAACAATATAGATGTTCATGTATGTTGCCATTGTCCTTCTTCTGTTACTTAATTGAGTTTTTAATTTTTGATATTATGAATTTGCTTTTGTCAATTTTTTTTCCTCATTTCTCGAATAGTAGATAATCTTATATTCTTATTATTTTTCAAAGATTAAAATGGAAAAATAAAATATTTATTTCTCATAAAATAATGGTATCATTTGAGAGTTTGATGATTCGTAGAGGAGTTATGATATTATTTTTTAAAATCTTAATCATGAGATGTGGTGTAGTAATTGCTTATCTAATCCTTTAACAATATGATTGGGGTTCAATTTCCACTTATGGAAATAGAGCACATTTCATGGTGAGAGCATCTACTATGAAATTTTGATACATTACCTTCATGATGTGAATGTTATTTATGACTATCATTTGAAAAGTTATGATCTTTTTATAGATAGGTGTGAGACTCTAAAGCGAAAAGTGCAAAGCTTGATTGAAAATAATGCTTTAAATTCGATGATGAGACACATCCAATCATTAGAGGAGATCTTTCGATCAATTATATGAGGTTTGAAATTGAAAGATTGTTTTTTTTATTAAGTTTTTTGAAAATATTTTGAATGTGAAGGCAAATAGGGTAATAATAATCATGTAATAGAACCATGAATAATCAGCAAGATGCTTCTTAGGTGTTTTTATGAATTTAAGGATATTAATTTTGTAAATGATTCTTCAATAATAAAATACACATGTGATTTTGAGCTTAATAAGTTTTTTTTAGAAAGAATCTTAATTTTCACTAATTATTAACATAATTATTGATACAACATCATTTTATGTTTATATGTTGCATAGATAAATAATTATATTTATCTAATATAAAAATAAATCGATGTATTTATTTTTTAAAATGTGTATGATCGAATCAAAATTAAAGTTTCATGTCTACGTTTGAATTACAGTCAAAACTTCATGTGTAAAATTGCACTAAATTAAAGTTCAAGTATGAAAATACACATTGAATCAAAGTTCATGTATCATTTTAAGATGACTTAATGACAAATTTGACCACTAACGTTTGCTTGTTTTGTCAATATGACCCTATGCTTTTCTAACATATTTAATGAAAGTACCATTAAAAAGTTAATGGAGATTATGTGAAATTTCATATGTGAAATATTTTTAATGAGATTTAATTTATTACTTAGATAACTCAATAAGATAATTATATGTGAAAATAATAAAATAAATTAATAGTACATTAAATTAAAAAATTAAGTCTTAATTTAAAGAAAATAAACGTAATTATCTAAAAAATGAACTCAGTGGAAAAATTTCTCAATAAACAAACGCATGAAATATTGAAATATTTTGAAAGAAAAAAAATTGAAACATTGAATTTATTCATTAAATCTGTTAAAAAACAGATTAAAAAAAAGAATAAAAATTTATTACCAAAAAAAAATTCAAAAATACAATTAAAACTAGTTTAACAAATATGCAAACATTAGTGGGATTAAAAAAAAAACGTGCTTTCAACAAAATAAAAATTTATTAACATAAATATTGAATGCATACAGATTTATTACCAAAAAGAAAACTTAAAATATGCTCAAAGCCCATGTAGTTTTTAATCATTTGGAATTAGTTTTTTAACTTTTATTTATTAGAATTTAGTTATTCTATCTTTTAGATTTAAAAATATATAAGTTTAATAGTTAACATTATTAATTTTTTTATTTATTTTAGGGAGAGATTGATATAAAATTCATGTCCATTACAATATCATTTATATTTATAAATATATATTTTTTTAATTTCAAAATGTCACATTAACAAATTTAATAAAAAAAATTAATGTTGTTCACTATTTTATTTAAAATTTAAAATCTTAAAAGTACAGGGTTAAATGATTGGAAATAAAATAAATGACTAAATTCCAAGTATACAAAAGCTATAAGGACTTGAGCATATTTTAACCTAAAAATAAATACTTCCTATAAACCATTGAACCCTGTTTATACATGGGTACAGATTAGTTTATCTATCAAAACAAAATAAATATACATCATTTCTTTTTTGTTTTGTTGGAAATTAACTCGTAAAGATTGAATACATAAATTTTACACGAAAAAATTTCTCTGAAGATGATAAAAAATCATAGACAAAAGAAGATTTCATTAAATAGAAAAAGAGTACGAAAGAGGAAAATAATCAAAATAATTAAACCCAAAACCTCAAAAAAACCCTTCAAACTCAAAGAACAAATTTCTCTTAATCTTAATATTTTTTACTGTTTCAAACTTAGAGTAATTGAGACATATTTAGATGCTTAAATTCGTAGCATTTATTACTAGAATATCTCTAGGTTAATGTGGGAAACTAAAACATTTAACTGGGAAAGAATTTCACTCCAAAAAAATCGTAATATTACATTCATATAAAAAAAATAAAAAAAACCTCATGTGTGCCAAGTAACATACCATTTATGCATATTAAAATTTATCTATAAATAATGTCATTCCAAATTCATCAAATCCATAACCTACGACCAAAACTAACTAATAACAAAAAAAAAAAAAAGCATACTCAAAATGCAGCAAAATTCTTGCTTCCTAATCCTGTCGTTATCCTTCCTTTTCCTTCCCCTTATTTTCTCCGATGCCAGAAGGAACGCTCTCATCGGGGCATGGACGCCGATCAAGAACATCAAGGACCCGTATGTGACGGAGATCGCGAAATTTACGATCGGCGAGTATAACAAGCAGTCAAAGGGGAGTTTGAAGTTGGATGAGGTGATGAAAGGCGAGACTCAAGTGGTGTCTGGGATCAATTACAAGCTGATTTTACAGGCAAAGGACGGAACCGCTGATAACACATACGAGGCTGTGGTGTGGGAGAAGGTGCGATCGAAATTCAAGAAGCTTACCTCCTTTACCCTCCTCAATGGTTAAAATATTTTATTATAGTAACTATATAGATGTTCATCTACGTTACCATTATCCTTCTTCTGTTACTTAATTGAGTGAAGATTAAAATCTTGGTAATACACACTTTAGATTTTTAATTCTTGATATTATGAAATTGCTTTTGTCTCTTTTCTTTTCTCATTTCTGGAATTGTAGATAATATTATGTTCTTATATTTTTGAAAGATTAAAGAGGAAAAAAGAAAATATTTATTTCTCATAAAATAATGGTATTATTCGGGAGTTCGATGGCTCGTAGAGGAGTCTTGATCTTATTTCTTAAAGTCTAATCATATAGATGTGATGTGGTGATTGTTTATCTAATCTTTTAATAATATGATTGAGGTTCAATTCCCACTTACGAAAATATAACATATTTCATGGTGAGAACATCTGTGATGAATTTTAATACACCACTTTCATGATGTGAGTGTTATTTGTGACTATCATTTGAGAATTTATGATCTTTTTATAGATAAGTGTGGCACTCTAAAACGAAAAGTGCAAAACTTGATTGAAAATGATGCTTTAACATTCGATGATGAGACACATCGAATCATTAGAAGAGTTCTTTTGACCAATTATCTTGAGGCTTGAAATTAAAATATTATTTCTTTTATTAAGTTTTTTGAAAATATTTTGAGAATGATAAATGTGAAGACAATTAAGATAATAATAATCATGTAATAGAACCATGTATAATCAGCAAGATGCTTCTTAGGTGTTTTTATGAATTTAAGGATATTAATTTTGTAAATGATTCTTCAATAATAAAATACACATGTGAGAACTCAACAAGTGGCTCTAATGAAAAAGAGGATGTTGTTCATCTTAAGAGTCCCGGGTTCGAGCGTCTGTGTGTGCAAGGTGTGTGCGTTATACAAGGGTTAAGAAAGTATGAACAAATACTATAATGTAATCACACCAGTATATTAAAAAAATACACATGTGATTTCGAGCCTAACAAGTGTTTTTTTAGAAATAATCTTAATCAAGAGTCAACCCCATCATTGGGTAAAGAAGTTTCCTACTTTGATTTTGTGCAATTTTATATATGAAATTTTGATTTGATCTAATTCTCACTAATTATTAATACAATTATTGATGCAACTCATCTTAATTATGTTTATATATTTCATACACAAATAATTATATTTATCTAACATAAAATAAATTGATGTATTTATTTTTTAAAATGTGTATGATTGAATCAAAATTAAAGTTTCATGTCTACGTTTGAATTAAATTCAAAGCTTCATCTGTAAAATTGCATATAGTCAAAGTTCATGTATCATTTTAAGATGATTTAATGACAAATTTGACCATTAACGTTTGCGTGATTTGTCAAGATGGCCCTAATTGTATTTTTTAACCTTTTTTGACATTCAACTTTTGTTTTTTTTCAATATGCTTTTCGAATAAATTTAATGAAAGTACCGTTAAAAAGTTAATAGGGATGATGTGAAATTTCATATGTGGAATATTTTTAATGAGATATAATTTATTACTTAGATAACTCAATAAGATAATTACATGTGGAAAATAATAAAATAAATCAATAATACATTAAATTAAAAAATTAACTCTTAATTTAAAGAAAATAAACGTAGTTATCTAAAAAAAATTAACCCAGACAATAAACAAATGTATGAAAGATTGAAACATTTTGAAAGAAAAAAAGATTGAAACATTGAATTTATTCATTAAATTTATTAAAAAACAGATTTAAAAAAAAAATTGATGGCAAAAAAAAAAATTCAAAAATACTATTAAGACATGTTTAACAAAACATGCAAACGTTAATGGAATTAAAAAAACGTAATTTCAACAAAATAAAAATTTATTACCATAAATATTAGATGCATACAGATTTATTACCAAAAAGAAAACGAATTTCCTAAAAGAAAACTTAAAATATGCTCAAAGCCCATGTAGTTTTTAATCATTTGGAATTAGTTCCTTTACTTTTACTTATTAGAATTTAGTTATTCTATCTTTTAGATTTAAAAATATATAAGTTTAATCTGTTAACATTTTTCGTTAATTTTAGGGGGAGATTGACATAAAATTCATGTCCATTACAATATCATTTATGTTTATAATTATATATTTTTTAATTTCAAAATATCATATTAACAAATTTAATAAAAAATATTTAATGTTGTTAAGCATTTTATCTAAATTTTGAAATCTTAAAAGTACAGGGTTAAATGATTGGAAATAAAAAATAAATGACTTAATTCTAAATGTACAAAAAATATTAGTACTTGAGCATATTTTAACCTAAAAATAAATACTTACTATAAACCATTGACCCAAAAATAAATTCATACAAAGTGCAGTTACTGAAACCTTGGAACACCATATCACAGTTGGTCTCCACCCTCCGATCATAATAATCCAACGGTTCTATTTTCGTAACCCCGTGTGCCAAATAATAAAATTTATCTATAAATAATTCATTCCAAATTCATCAAATCCATAACCTACAATCAAAACCAACCAAGAACAAAAATAGCATACTCAAAATGCACCAAACTTCTTGCTTTCTGTTCATCTCGCTGTCCCTCCTTTTCCTTCCCCTCGTTTTCTCCGACGCCGAAAAGGACGCTCTCACTGGAGCATGGACGCCGATCAAGGACATCAAGGATCCGCACGTGACGGAGATCGCGGAATTCGCCGTGGATGAGTATAGCAAGCAGTCAAAGGTAAGTTTGAAGTTGGATGAGGTGGTGAAAGGCGAGAGCCAGGTGGTGTCCGGGATCAATTACAAGCTGGTTTTGAAGGCGAAGGATGGAACCGCTGTTAACACATACAAGGCTGTGGTGTGGGAGAAGTCGTGGCTGCATTTCAAGAAGCTTACCTCCTTTACCCTCCTCAAGGATTAGATTTTGTTATAATAGCAATATTGATGTTCATGTATGTTATCGTTATCCTTTTTGTTACGTAACTGATGAGTGGAAAATAAAATCTTGCTAATACATCCTTTGGGTTTTTAAATTTTTCATATTAAAAATTTCCTTTTATTTTTTCATTTCTTGAATAGTTACATAATATCATATTCATATATTTTTACAAAGATTAGAAAAGAAAATAGAATGTATTCATTTCTCACAAAATAACGGTAATATTTGAGAGGGGTCATGGCATTGTTTGTTAAAGTCAACGCATCAAAAAGAGAGAAAAAAATTCAGAATAAAAATCTTCTATCCCTTCTACATGGGTGAAATTAGAAAAAAAAAATTAGGGATTGTAATTAAATTGTAATTTTTACGCTATTAAAATGTAATTTTATTATTTTAATAGTTTATATCTTTATAAATTTTGAAGGATTACATCAAATTTTAATATTTTTTAGGAAGGCTAAAGTGTAATTTTATCTTTATTAATTTAAAATTTTAAAAATCATAAATAGAAAATTTTCTGTTTTAAGCACCCCTAATTTCGCCCATGACTTCTAATTGATGTCTAAAACAGGTTAAACCTTATTGGAAAAACAAATTGTGGAAAATTTTAATTTTCTGTTATAATAAAAGACCATTTTATTAAACTAGATTTTTCGAACACATATGGACATTTATGTATATTGCAAATCACAACGATATACCATTGGTTTTGAGCTTGTTTGTAAGATTTAGTTCTTTTCCAACACATAGATATTGAAATGAAATTAAATCAGATGAATCATTGGAATGAAGTTATTTTATTCAAGTGATTCAATATCTATATTAGTTGAAATTAGCTACTACATTTTCAAATCATGCAAAAATAATTGCAATGCATGACGCAAGTTGAGGGTGTGTTTGACTAAGGTTGTTGACCTAATATATCCAAAAGATATGTGATTTGCCTCTACATGAAAAGATGTCAACTATCTTATATGAATATAATGCAATCTTTTACTTAATTGAAAGGTGGTTACATCAAATTTGACAGAATAAAACATATTTCGCCAAAACTACTATTCGCTCATGATCTTGAAAAGAAAGGTGATATAGAAGTACAAAAAATTCGTTCTAGTGAAAATTTGACTGATCTTTTTATCAAGGCATTGCCAACAACATTTGAAAGACTAGTATACAAGATTGGAATGCGTCGGCTTAAAAATCTAACGAGGTTTCGTATCACTGGATTTTCCTAGTAAAGGTTTTTAATAAGGCAATTTGTAATAGAAGATTGTGTACTTTTTTTTTCATTAAACTTTTATCCCATAGGGTTATTCATAATAAGATTCTAACGAGGCACATTTACATTAATTAACATTTGACATCTAAGAGAGAGTGTTAAAATATAAAAATAATAGATACCCTAACTTTTAAGATTACCTGAATCTAACTAGTGGCTCCAATGAAAAAAAAAATGTTGTTCATCTTAAGAGTTTCGAGTTCGAGCACCTGTGTGCAAGATGTGTGTGCATTGTGGCTCCAATGAAAAATAAATGTTGTTCATCTTAAGAGTTTCGAGTTCGAGCACCTGTGTGCAAGATGTGTGTGCATTGTCAAATGGTTAAGAAAGTCAGTATATTTAAAAAAAATTAAGATTACCTAACTGTGGATATAATAAGATTATATATTAATACAATAATATAAAAATAATTAAAATATAGAAAAGGCATAAATTTTAAGAAATATTCGTCACCAATATATGAATATATACTTAGACGTAACAAATATTTCTTCAAAAAATACAAAAATATAATAGATAGATATAATATGAAATTTAATCCCTAAACCATACCTCATTTCACAATGCATGACATGGTACTTTTCTGGCCAATTAGACACTAGCATATGACACCCTCATCATATCACATGTTACTGTCACTGCACATGAAAAAAGAGAAAAAATATAGAAAAGGTTTTAAATTTTTGAAAAATAAAAAACTTAAAAAATATTATAAAATAAAAAGTCAGGAAATAAAGAATAAAAAAAAAATGAAAGAGCAAAAGGAAAAGCGTTTTTTATTAATGAATGAAAATAATTTATAATATTTCTTCAAAATTATATTTATAAACATAAAAAGTATAAATGAAATAGAATTCTATTCCTAATTATTAGTAGAATTTAAAGTGTATCAAAATTTATCTTGATTTTGATGAATATTCACTTAATAGTAAAATATTCATAACACTCTCTAAAAAAATCCAATGAGACAAAATTTTGATTAAGAAAAAAAGAGTAGGACATGTAATTTCTTTCTCTCATAAAAGCATCACATAATATCTCATATTTTATGCATTCAATCTTTAATGCTAGCTTTTTAATAAATGAAATAAAATTCTATTTTTTAATAAATATTAGAATCCTAAAGTACATTAAATTTATGTAGATCTTGATAAACATTCAAATAATAAAAAAATATTTATAATATTAGTGATTTTTTGAAAAAATTTATTACTTAAAAAAACTAATGTTAAAAAAATTATTATAAATTCAATATACACCGTTGACTCCTACTTATACATGGATACAAATTAGTTTATCTATCAAAAAATAAATATATATCATTTTTTGTCGGGAATTAACTTATATATGCAGTTAATAAGTAAATAAATTTGAAAATCGAGAAAATCGAACACACAAATTTTACACGACAAAATTTCTCCTAAAATGATAAAAAGCCACAGATAAAAAGAGATTTCACTAAATAGAAATAGAGTACAAAAAAAGGAGATAATCAAAACAAAGAAACCTAAAAATCCGAAGTAAAAATCCTTCAAACTCAAAGAACAAATTTCTCTCAATCTTAATATTTTCTATTGTATTAAACTTAGAGTAACTAAGGCATATTTATTGGCTGAAATTCGTAGCATTTATTATTAGAATATCCCTAGGTTGATGTGAGAAACTAAAACATGGTTTAACTGAGAGAAAAAAATTAAAAAATTTGAGGAACATGTCGCCACATCATGGCATTTGGTCGTCAAAACGAAGAACGATCACGTCATCAGGATGAGAGCTTTCTTCTCGTTATGATATCAACTGCTTGTCGAGACGAAGAGTTTCTTTCTCATTACGAGTTCACACACTATTTTAATTGAATTGTGAGGCATACTTTCATATTTTTAATTTTTTTATTGAAAAGATCCTTTCTTTTAACTTTCATTTCTTTTTTATTTATTTCACTTTCCTTCTTTTATTATTATTTACCAAAAGGTAAAAGTGATTTATAGCAATCAAAATAAAAATTAAGAAATCAAAACTAACATGAAGTTGACCGAATAAGAAAGACTCCTAATATTAGGGATTTGGAGACTAATTTTGAATCTAAAAGAAAGAAAATGAATAAAAAAACAAAGAATCCTGAATATTAGGGATTTGGAGACTAATTTTGAATTTTAAAGAAAGAAAGAAAAAACCCATAAAAACAAATTTATGATTTAACAACTTGATGAATGGGTGGTTGGTGAAGTCAAACATTTTCATTAAAATCAAGCATTGCTCACTTAATTTTTCATTTTGGGCCAGCCGTCGACCACTTTCACCTTTTTCTTCCCAGGGGGGCTATGTGGGCTACAACCACCATTCTCACAATCAAACCACACCACCTGTTGTTTATATAAAAGTTATTGATTATTATTTATTTTATTTTAAAAATTATGTGTTTTTAAGAAATGTTTATGAAAAAGATTTTAGAATTTTATCAAATAATATACAAGAAACCCCATTGATGACCTGATGATCAAAAGTATTCACCGCTTCATGTATAATCTAAATTACATTAAATATATTTATTGTTCGAACCTTACCCTCTTATTATTGTAATTTACCAAAATAAATAAATACAAATGCAGTTAGTGAAACCTTCCACACAACTCACAGCTGGCTTCCACCCTCCAATGATAATAACCTAACGGCCCGCTTTCGTGATCCCCGTTTTGGGCTTCGGCGCGTTTCGTGGTAACATAACCTCGTGGCTCCATCGTAATTTCAATCAACTTCAAGGTGCAAATCTTCTTAAAATTAAAAACCGTGTGCCACGTACCTTACCATTTACGCTTATTAATATTTATCTATAAATAATCCGATTCAAATCCAGAAGCTACAACACAACAAAAAAGGCAAATAGACTTGAGAAAGAAAAACAGACTCAAAATGCAGCAAAAGTCAGGCTTCCTGATCCTCTCGCTCTCCCTCCTTTTCCTTCCCCTCATTTTCTCCGACGCCAGAAAGGAGGCTCCCCTCGGAGGATGGAGGCCGATCAAAAACATCAAGGACCCGCACGTGACGGAGATCGCGAAATTCGCCGTCGAGGAGTATAACAAGCAGTCAAAGGGGAGTTTAAAGTTGGATAAGGTGGTGAAAGGCGAGACTCAGCTGGTGGCCGGGACGAACTACCGGCTGGTTTTGCAGGCGAAGGAAGGGACCGCCGATAACACGTATCAGGCAGTGGTGTGGGAGAAGTCGTGGCTGAATGCCAGGAATCTTACATCCTTTAACCTCGTCAAGGGTTAGATTTGATTCTAATGTAATTTATGTTCATGTATGTTATCGTTGTACTTAACCGACTGGAGAATAAAATCTTAATTATGTAAGTTTGGGATGTTTCCGTTTCAAAATTTGAGATTCATAATTTTCTTTCTTCATTTCTCATTTACCATAAACTTATTAATTTTCTTAGAAAAAGTTTCGTTTTAAAAATAAAAATAGGCATAAAACTAAGCAAAAATCAATTGAGTTTTGCAAAACAGTTTAATAAATAAGAGATGCAAGAATGGATCCGATCTGGCATCAATGTTAGCTGAAGTTAAAACACAAGTTCATTGAATAGTTTTGCAAAACAATTTAATAAATTTCTTAAACCATTTATAGATCTCAAATTAATCTAATAATGACGGTTTCAATTCAACTCTTAAGATATTTGAACAAATTCATTTACCATAATGATCATAAAGTTGGAACTGTTTTTTTTTAAATTACAATAGCAAGGTTAAATTAGAATAAGAAACGTGATTAATACGATTCGAACTCACGTTATATTTGAAAGATAAATACTCTTAACCATCAAGTCATTATATAAAATTATTATTATTTTTGAATATACTAGTGTGATTACATCATTAATATCTGTTTATACTTGCTTAACCTTTTGACAAGATACACACATCTTACATATATATACACTCAAACTCAAAACTTTTAAGATGAACAACATCTTTTTTTTCACTGAAACACTTGTTGGGTTGTATATGAGACTGTTTTTCAAACAAAAAGAAAGTTGAAATTGTATTAAAGAAACATTTGTTTTGTAAGAGAAGAACATGTGAGTGGATATAAATACAACCAATAACATAATATAACTTCTTTAAAAAAAAATAGTAAACAAACGGTGAAATAAGTTTTTATTTTTTCTGATAAAAGGAAATAATCAAAGTGTACGTTTCCCTTTCAACGGCAAAGATATTTTGAGTCTGATAGATAGAGTTTTGAGTTCTTTTTTAGTTGATTCGGGTATAAATTAAAAATTGGTTAGTAAAATTTTTTAATTATAGTAAATTTTTAAAATAAAAAAATATTAGAATGGATAACTTTTTTCACTGTTAATTGAGAATAAGATATTTTGAATGAAATATCTGATCATACTTGTTCAAAAGTTACTCTTTTTGTCACATGTATTTATTTTTTAAACATTTATGTATTCTTAATTTATTTTCAATTTACTTGTATAAAGTACTTTCTTATGTAATTTTATATTAATTAAAATATGATAAATTTATTCAGAATGTGACATAATCATCATTAAGAATATAGTTTACAATTATATTGATACACTATTAATATTTGGTTAATATCTGCAAATAAGCAACCTAAGAAGTTTGTTTATTTAAATTTTTAAAAATATTCACTAATTAATTTTCATAATGAATATTTTAATGTCATACCCTTATGTGTCATTTCATAAATATCAACTTTTAGCTATCAGTTAAATTTTATCAAATACTTTTAAATAAACAATTAATAGAATTGATTAATCAAATCAATTAAATATAGAATGAGTTGATCAAACCAACTACAGCTACCAGCCAATTGTCAAACAAGATCATTTGAATTAATAATTTTATTTTCTTTCAATATAATTTTAAATGTCATCATTCTTAATCGACATTTTTAAAATTTAACATTTTAGTTATCCATTGAACGGAAAGCTGATTATGAGCTTTTTTTTATTAGCTTATTAATAAATTTAGGTTTTTAATATTTACATATTCTATCAATTTATCTTAAATTTAAAAATTCAATAAATTTAATTCTCAATGTTTATAAAATTTGTTGTTTAGTTTTAATTCTTAAAAAACTCAACTCAATAAATTTGGTATGAACATATACAAAATTTATCAATTTAATTATTTTCTAAAATTTTAAAAAAATATTTGGATAAAAATATAAAAATTATTTGAAAAATAGAACAGGCAAGGAATTCTGCCATTCAAAAAGATTTCCTAGCATTCCTTGAGTTTAGAGAGAGAATTTGAAAGATATATATAGAGCTTTTCTTCTTGTATAATAGGTAGAGGTGGTTTTCAAGTGGCAATCCAAGTGTGAAGTTACAAGAATTGTTTGAACCACAACTAGAACAGACCTTATCCAAATCTAATTTCTTAAGCACTTTCTCTTTTATGTTTTAATGTGATTAAATGAATAATTGAGTGAGCAGATTACTCTAACGATCATGATGAAGTTTTGAAGCCGATCGAACTTTCGGATCGAATTTTAAAGTGTTACAAAAATAAAAAATTATTCAATTTTGTAAATGCAAAAAATTTGATCACATTCAATCAAAATATATTAATATTAAGAAAAATCACTCACAATCGATGAAGAAATAAATTCTTATACAAATGAAAAATTGTGCAACCATGTTGATTTTATTGTTGCTACTCAAAGCCATGTTTCAACAGATTGTGGAAAGACAATTTAAATTCATCACTAATTAATATTTCCTGAAAAAGCTTACTTTAGATTATATATATCATAGGCTCATTGGCTAAGGGTATGATCCCCAAGAAATGGGATCCATCCACAAATAGTTTGTGGTGGTTTAGTAGTGTGGGTGAGAGTTTACTTGAATGATATCATGAATATTATCGGAATTAGATTAGATTGATTAATTGAATCAAAAATTAATTTATATATTAATTCGAATAAATGAATTAAATCGATTTTTAAACTAACTGTTCAAAATTAGTTAAAAAGTGTAAATAAAAAGAATTCAACTAATTGAATCAATTCATATATATTTAAGGAGTGTAAGATGTGATTCCAATAGCATTGGATATTCCTTCAAAATCATATGTGACGGTTTTTAATGGTATGTCAAGTTGCAGGAGAATATAACTCAGCAAGTTAAGGTAGAGAAGAGTAACGAACGACCAACAGTTGAGTATTTCATGTTAAAAAGGGAAATCCTAAAGCTGAGCAGAGCCGTTGGATAAATAGTAAGTGATCGAAATAATGAAATCGCAGAAAAAATCGGAAAATAAGCCAAATCAACCTAAACTCACCGTTGTTTAAACATTCCCAACACATCAACTGAAAAAGAGACTGAAAAACTTGGAAGCGATTTTCTTTTTTGGTGAAAGAATAGGAATTTGTATAAGCAAGCCGGGCGGTGCGACGACCAGAGCCGTCGCACAGAGGCTCAGGCATCCCGCAGCACAACCTGATAGTACTTCTACATCAACAAACCTCTACGATAAGTCATCGTCTGCCAAGATGAAGGGGCTTTTCAAATCCAAGCCGCGAACTCCCGTCGATATCGTGCGCCAAACGCGTGATCTCCTCAGCTACGCCGCGCGCTCCTCCGAGAGTCGTGAATCCAAGCGGGAAGAGAAGGTTCGTTACTCAAACACCTTTTACTCGTAGCATTTTAATTGTTTAGACTTGGTTTTATTGCTATTCGATTTCTTCTCTTGTTGCTCTGGATCGCTCCCTTTGGATTTTGATGACGGTAGCATGTGATATAGTTACTATTGGAATCGAATATGTATGATTTTGTTGTGCCGGAGCAGCTATTGGATTTACCGAAATTAACATAGGTTCGGTGTCTAATCCTTATATTTTATCTTAATCTTGATGCAGATGGCAGAATTGTTTAAAAATTTAAGGGAGTTGAAATCTATTCTTTATGGAAATAGTGAATCTGAACCAGTCTCAGAAGCTTGTGCACAACTGACTCAAGAGTTCTTCAGAGAGAACACGCTGCGGCTCTTGATCACTTGCCTTCCTAAATTGAACTTAGAGGTAGCTGATTGACTATAAAGTTAAGATGACTTAACTTACTCAACAATGTTTACATAAGGAATTTCCTTGGCAAGAGTTGTTGTTGTCCCTGTTGTTGCTTCTGTGATTATTTGACATGTGGCTTCCTTTGCAGGCAAGGAAAGATGCCACTCAAGTTGTTGCCAATTTGCAAAGGCAACAAGTGAATTCGCGGTTGATTGCTTCTGATTACTTGGAAGCGAACTTAGATCTTTTAGATATTTTAATAGCAGGGTAAGTGGAAATCTTAAAAGGTTTATTACTTTCCTTTTTATATGTTGGATTTCAATGTAACTTCAATGGTTCGTTGGATCTTTGTCTTTGTGTTGTCAAGTTTTGAAAACGTAATGCTAGAGCTAAGATGATAATTTACTGATAGTTTTCAGCATTTTGTTTGGTTATTTTGATTAAGCAAAAGAGACTGTGGCAGCACTTTCGTTACTGGATTCTCCTTATTGATGGACTCACTTCTGTGCCGAACATTTGCCATGTTTATATTGAAGCTATAATCCTAAGATGATATCTGGTTTATGCAATCTTTTGGTTATGCTGTCAAGTTGAGGTTTATTTTGTATCCATCATTTGATCAGTCTTCTGATTTTTAAATGTTGTTTACTCAGTTATGAAAACACAGACATGGCTTTACATTATGGTGCAATGTTGAGAGAATGCATACGGCATCAGACTGTTGCAAGGTGAGAAAATTCAACCTGGTTAACTTATGCCTTCATGACTTGGCATTTCTTCTTTTAAGTGAATATAAATGAATACCCCGATTCTTTTTCTAATTCCTCTTTCTAATCATCTGTGTTTCCATCACGGTTGCGTTCAAGCAGCAATCTTCTCCAATATTTACCTTTGAAATGTTCCCTTTTTATAATATGTATTCTTTTTACATTTGAAAGAGATCCTTAACTAATAAAGTTTGCATAGAGAGGTTTCAAATTAATTGAAGATTTTTGGATATATTATTAGCTCTATGTGTCCTGTTTTGTTTGATTTACAGGTATGTTTTGGAGTCACAGCACATGAAGAAGTTTTTTGACTATATACAACTTCCAAATTTTGACATTGCTGCTGATGCTGCTGCAACTTTTAAGGTTGTGTACTGCTGGTCTAAGTACTATAATGATCTTGTTTTCTCTCATTTTCTGTCTGCTTCTTACTATTGCACTTTTGACTCTGCATTTGTCATTGGAATCTAGTCTCAGAACAACCTGTTGTTTGTTGTAATTTTTAAAGTAGGTAAGGTTTGCTTTTCAATTTTATGTTGATTGATGAAATGAAGATGCTTTTCAATTTCAGTTTTTCAAACAAGGTGGTTGTTTGATGTTGAATCATCTTCTCATGCACTTCCTCATCTTCCTCCTTTATTTCTTTAAGGGTTTTGAATTATGCATCTGGCTTCTGATGTTCTGTAATATCTTGTTTTCTTATAGGAGCTCTTGACAAGGCATAAGTCCACTGTAGCTGAATTTCTTTCCAAGAACTATGACTGGGTAACTGTTGCTCCTCCATTACTTTCATCCTCTATATTTTGTGGTGTTTTGATGCTAAATACGAGCAGGGTACTAGGAAAATCTTTTCAGTTAATTACTATTTTTTGTACTTTTTTCACTCTCCATTATTATCAGCTTGAAAATTGCTTCAATTGGAATCACTTTATTTGCTCTTTCATATTTGATTAGATACTTTATTCACATGGTTGTTGATTGTAATGTTGCTAGAAGTAGCTACATTGAGATACCATTGAGTTCATATATAAATGTTAATGTTGAAAATTTTCATTAGTTAGAGCTCAATGAAACAGATCGTATTTGTTGTTTCAGTTTTTTTCAGAATATAACTCAAAGTTGCTGGAATCAAGCAACTACATTACGAGACGACAAGCTATCAAGGTATGACCCTTGCTAAAAACAGTGATTATTTTAGTGATTCTTTTTCAATCAAAACAAAAACTTGTGCTTTTAAACATTCTTGAATTCATGTAAGTTTTTTTAAGGGTTCATTTGCTGATTTCAAACTAGAAATAGGATGTTTGAGAAGTGTAAGGAGTGTAAAGATTGTCTTACCATTCGCGGATCCGAAACATCTATAGTTAGTTACGGGTATCCAAAAGTGTTGGTTAAGATTTGACAACTCAATCCAATTGAATTTCCTCTTTTAAATGCCAAAATCGTAGCAGTATGAAGGCCCTGTTATTTTTTGAGTTATGTGTCGGTGCAAATTGCAGTTCAAGTTTTAGTTGCTAGGGAGGCCTTTTCTATTATTCTTAATGTTTTCTCTTCTTAATGTTATAGTTGTTGGGAGATATTTTGTTGGACCGCTCAAATGCAGCTGTCATGACCAGATATGTGAGCTCAAAGGATAACTTAAGGATTCTTATGAATCTTCTAAGGGTACCACACTTCCTTCTGTTTCTTGCTTTCATGTTTTGTTTATCCCATATCATTTTGGAATGATAAAATTTTGAGAGTATTGATTGCTTAATGTTATTTTATCTGGGTAATAAACTCTACCAGACTTGGTCTATTGCGCATCTTACATGAAACTTTAAAATGAAATAACCCTCAAACGAGTTGCTAATGACTAATATAGAAAATGTCTGGCATAAAGCCATAAACTAGCAAAATATTGTTCTTCGTGTAGTTAATGTTTAAGTATAATACTAGCTTGTAGCTATGAATATGATCATCTCGGTAGCTGCAATTATCAAGATTTTCAATGCTCAAGTATTAAAGACCTATGTTACTCGGACTCGGAAGTATGTTGATGTGGGTATGCTTCCGACATGTTTCTATATACTTGGAGGATCTTTAGAGGTCTTATCTCCATATCCATGCATCGGACACAAGTATTAGACGAAGTTACTTGAAGAAAAATGAAGAGTCCGAGCAACATGGTTGAAGATCAACAATTATTTTCGAAATTTAGTTTTATCATACAGAGTTCACTTCAAGCAGTAACTAATGAATCCCTTTAATTGCAGGAATCAAGCAAGAGCATTCAAATAGAAGCTTTTCATGTTTTCAAGGTGTCATGTTAAATTTTTCCTCCTCTGGGGAACACATGATAATTCCATACGTTAAATTGCTCACTCTTACATCTTTTGTGAATCTCTCTACAGTTGTTTGCTGCAAAACAGAATAAGCCTCCAGACATTGTTAGCATACTCGTTGCCAATAAAAGCAAGCTTCTACGATTGTTTGCGGATTTCAAGACTAATAAAGGTACAAAAAAGATTTAAATGGTAGCATTGTTTTTCCTTGTAAATGTGTAGGCTTGGCACTTTATTTGTTGTTCCCTGTTTGATGTCTTACAGAGGATGAACAGTTTGAGGCGGATAAGGCTCAGGTTGTGAGAGAAATCGCTGCCCTCGAGCTTAGAGACCGCCCATAGTGAACTCTAGTGTACTGTAATCTCTTTTTGTTTTTATTTTCTTCTTTTTTTTTTTTAAATAACTAACACAAGTTGACTGCACCATATAGTGATCTCGTAGTCCTTTCAGAAGGACGTGTAATGTATAAAAGGAAAAAAAAGAAATCAATTGTGATCCTCTTTCTTAGAATCTTGGTTTTTGGTCATATGTAGTTTGCAATGTTTGGGATGAATGCCAATATAAACGTCTGTGGACGTATAGGTCTTGGATTATGGGAAAGGTTCTGAAGATAATACAATTTTATGAAGGTGAAAATAGAATAAGTCTCTGAGATTAATTTATTCAGATAATTGATTCAAATCGACATTTTTCCCTTTTATTTGTTATAGTAAAATTTACTCTGCATCTGCGTTATAGTAATGTGGCCCGTGGTGGTTTCTATTTTTATTTTTATGAAGGTTTGATTTAAGTTTTATGGAAGGCGCTATTTTTCATTTTCTCATTCCGTTGTTATTAGAAGTGTTGATATGATGTGATTTCTCGAGTTTTGATGGTTCGGAAAATAGCTTGTTTGAAAAATCGTTTTGAAATGGTTCGAAACGTAGAAATCTTAATTCGACGCATTTGAATTCTTTAAGGAACCGTAGTTATGTTAAAACTATGACCTGCATAAATTTGATTTTATACGGGATGGTAAACGGAGTGATAAGATAAATTGTGAACGCCACAAACTTTAAAGAAAGTTTGATAAGTTTGAATGGTTCAATGAAGAACCACAAGAGAAATATTTTCACAAAATATGATTTAATTTATAAACAAAAGCTTTTTTTATATGAATGACTCGGAACAAAATTTATAGGCTTCAAATGATTTTTAAGTCTCTTTAAGATCTTTCAAATTCTGTCATTAAATTATCTTAAAATCATACCAATAAATTTGGTTTAACTCCTTAATGGTAAGCTCAAAAGGTACGTCTCTTCACTTGTCTTTGAGTAGATGAAAGGACATGTCTTTATTTGGCTTCAAGATTACCATTTTTATTAATATTAATGTTCCTTGAGTTGTTGTTTTGAAGTCATTTCTTCTATCATAACCGATTGCTTTTGTTCTTTGCATTTCCTCCTTTTTAATTGGTGCCACGAATTGAAGTACATCAAAATCGATCAGTATTTGAAGAGTCTTCCCTTAATCTTTTGAAGAGTCACTTCCTTTTAATTGGAGCCATGAATTGGTCTTTAAGTGCACCAAAATCGATTAGTATTTGAAGAGTCTTCTCTTGGTCTTTTAAAGAGTCACCTGATCAAGAATGAATGTTTATTTAAACACTTGAAACCTATTCACATTCTTATTCAATTTTAAATACTTCATAGAAATGAAAAACCACACTTTAACTTATGCATTAAAATAACAATCAAATTAAATAACACATATTTAAACTAGCTCAAGTATATTTAATAACTAAGATGCTTAAATGCATGGTTAAAGATGCAAATTAAATAAACTAATGAGTTACTAAGTGCATGACTTAATTTAATGATGCAAACTTTAACTAACATGGGAGTTACATAATGCATGACTTTATTAAACACAAACTTTATGAACATATGAGCTATGTGATGCATGACATAGTTAAATCACAATCTTAATTAACATATGAGATGCTTTTATGCATGACTTAATTAAATACAAAACACTTAATGCTAAACATAATTAAATATGCAAAACACTTATTAAACTGAATAAACTTAATTAAATTAAAAAATTCTTAAAAATATTGGCTCAATAATCAATCAGGCCCGTGAGATGTTTCATTTTGCACTTGGGCCCCTCGTGTTTGGCCACTCTCGATATCTCCAAATTGCATCATAACTTGATGTGATCGTGCTCACATCATGATAGCTCAGGTCTGATTCATGTAAGGTAGATCAATTTTTTTTACGTTTGAGCTTGATTTGACCTGAAATATGAATTTATTTATTTTTGTCTAAGTCTAACTCAATTTAATAAAGGTAAACTTGGGTCTGATCTGATCCGATCATATTTGATTTTTTAAATTAATTTTGGTATAAAAATAAATTTTTTAAAAAATATAATACACTAAATGCACTAAAAAGTTAAAACAAAAGTTTTCTAACATATAAAAAATTCATTAGAAAATATTTATATTAAAAAATACTATCATAAATATAATAAATATTTTATTGTATTAGAAAAAATAAATAAAAATAATGAATATTTTATTGTATTGAATATATTATTTAAAAAATTTAATATTTCAGATTAGATTATTTAGTTGAGTAAAAAATTCTTCCACAAAATCAGATTTATATAAAAAAAATGGATATTAAATTTTATTTAAACCCAAATTTAAAATTTCGTATTTTACTTAAATTATCTCATTTTTCGAATGGGTGATGGGGACATTAGCAGTTGTAGTTATGGAACCGAATGTGTGCACCTAAATTCAACCCAATGAAAGACCTTTACGAGGAGTTCTGATGAATTTTTCAGAAGTTTCAATTACACTATTATTTAATTAATCAAATTGTTAGATAATTTCGTAGTATTATTTGTAATCGTATAATTACATATTATTACAACTTTTAAAATGCTTTGTTTAATTGCACATAATATTGTTGAATTGCATAAATTATTAATATTTTCATAATAGTATGTATAGTTTTTCCAACATTACTCAATTGCCTAAATTATTACAATATCTATAATATTTTATAATTTTTTCTTGTAACTATACAAATTACTAGGAATCTTGTAAGGTTTTACGTAACACTAATTACTCAAATTATTACCAAATTGAAGCTTATAAAAATAACTTTAATTACAGCCCAAGTTGTTTGATAAACTATGTTAATACTATCAATCCGTAGTTCAAATGAGTTTAGATTGGATTTTACACGGTTTGCATATTAAATTTATACATTGAGCTCGAGTATCGAATTCACAATATATCAAGTGCTCGTAGGAAGGGTACTTACACCCTCCTACGAGATCACATGCAGAGATGTAACTAGAGGAGGCTGGCAGGAGCCTTGGTCTCTCTAAAATGGAAAATTTTCTACTTAGGTCTTTGAAAATTTTAAAATTTTAAATTAATAAAAGTAAAATTACACTTTGGCCCTCTAAAGATAATAAAAATTTAATTTCAGCCCCCCTAAAAAGGTCTTCTGGTTTCGCCTCTGATCACACGTGAGGTCGCACATGGGACCGTACACACACGTGTTAAGTTTAGAATAGGGTACGTGTTAGCATGCATGGAACCTATTTAGAATATCGCATCAATTAATAATAATCATATCATATAAAATACAACCTTAACATATAAAAATGGATAAAAAGAAAAAACAGTCAACAAAGTGCATAGAAAGTATGAAGACAGAAGGTGTATGCATATTATATATAACAGAAAAGAGTTTACGCTATAAAGTGGAAAAGAAACTTATGCGCGTATCCTACAGTACCAGTAGCTAGTACAATACAAATGTCCATTCATCCATAGTTTCTTCCTTCAACTACTTAAAGACTGCAAAAATAGCTTCTACTTCTGTACAAGGAGGCCAGAATTCTATGTTTGCTGTGGCTTAGCAGTTAGCAGTGCGGGCCTTAACCTCATTTCCATGTGCTCCATTGATACCATGCGACATCTTTCCTGCACTTTCTGAGCTTTTCCTCCTTAGTACAATACCCCATGTGTAGGCTTCCAACACCACAACAATGCATGCCAAAGCTATGACGACTACAATATAAGCATTCTTCCACTTCTTCTCAGGTTCCAGGATGTCCAATCCCTTCAATATGTTGATGACACTAAGGATTACGACTGTATATCCCACCAAATGGTGATATATATTCCAGTAGACTCTGTATTTGTGGTCTGGTTTTGGCCTTAAAAGCAAAGCAAACACCTAAATCCAAATCAAAACCCTCACTATCAGTCTATCAGTAGGCTACATTTACCATCTGTCGGATAATATATATGGTATTACTTTTTGTGTGCTTTGAGTACCTGGAGTGTTCCAAGACAGAAAAGTATGATCCCAATGGTTCTATGAGCATCATGTTGGATACCGGAAGATTCACTGCCTAGTTTGAGACCCGTACTCCAACCGGCGACACCAATGACATAGGCTGAGAACTGACATGAAACGTGCAGATAAAACCATCCAGGATCAGCGGATTTGAATACCTTCAAGTACCTTGCTACTATTGCACCTAGTGGCATCAAGATACCCCAACTCACTGCGTTGAGCACCCCATGAATCTGCAAAAATTGATTGCAAGGAATGTGTTAGTACTCTTGATTGAATTTTATTTTCAAAATATAATTAAGTTACGATTTGCTTTCTTCAACAATGACTTTTACCTTGTAAAGAGATTTTCTAATGTTACGAGTAAATAAAACTTAATGTAAATATTCTACCTTAATCATTTATAAGAATGAAACACGAAATATGATGGTTGGTTTAAGTTACTTACGTTTTTCTTTCTTTGTATTGAGGTTCTTCCTCCAATTGTTCCAGTCTGACCAGAAAGCAAATTCAAGGTCCCCATGGACTGAACGTTAGGACCAGAAGTAGCATGAATTTGTGGGGTGTTCCCAGACATGGGACCTTCTTGCCAAACTTGATTCAGAGTAGTGCCATTATTGGGAAAACCCAAAGTAGCAAATATGATAATCTCATTGTTCGCATACGTTGCCGATAAGTCCGAGACATCAAAACTAAGCTCACCTTCTAGCAGCTGTGTTCGGTATTGAGTGATGGGCGATGTGTAGGCTCTCATGCTTCCATCACTCAGTTGATAGGCAACAAGTGCCTGCGACCCCACCATACCTTTGGATGTTGGATTGATGGCCCATGCTACCCATGTAGAGGAAGTGATCCCAGTGTGCCTATAGGCAATCTCCAGCTTCCCTGAAACGTCATAGCTATAATGAAGGAAGGAATTTAAGACAGGAAGATCAGTGCATGACTTGAAGACACGGTTGCTAGAGAAGGCATATTTGGCACAAGTTTGTGCATAGCATGTTAAAATCAAACACATAAAAAGACAGACATTTAAAGCAAGTTCTAACATTCTTCCCATGGTTCTTTAAGCAACCAACTGCAGGGTGTTTTTCCCTTAGAGAGAATTTGCGGGGAAGAAGAAGAGGGAAGGGGTTAAATATAGGAGGAAGAAGGTGATGTTAGGTTCTTGGTCGGTTGGTTGATGAATATCAATTAGAGCATATTTTTTTTTACAATATGTTGGATTTGGGCAACTACAACTTTCTGAAATCAAGTTCATAAACTGTTTTTTTTTGGAAAATTTTATGTTTTCTCGTGTTTGAATGATTCTGCGTCCCTCATTTTAGCAGTTTTTTTCTGAAATCATTTTCTAAAAATTAGTTTCACAGAAACATACGCAAAATAAGTAAATTTATTACAAAAAATTATAATAACGTCTTTTTTACAATCAAAATTTATTTTATAATAATTAATATCATATATAAAAAAATATTATTAAATATTTATAAATTGTAATATATATTTATTATTAAAATATTAATATAAATATGTTCAATAATATATTAAGAATATTACTTTAAATAAAATATTATTTTTAAATTTATTATTGAAATAAAATTATAATATTAAACAATTTATTAAAATAATAGATTATATTAATAATTTATTATATTTTTAAATATAAATAATTAAATATGTATTTTTATAATATTACACATTATAATATTCTATCATTAATAATTTAATTAACCAAAAAAATAATTTAAAATTTTAAAAATTAAAATTAAAAAATTATTACAAATATAATAATATTAGGTCTGAAATGTTAATTTTTATATAAAAATAAAATTACTCATAAAACAATTCTTTCCCGGAAAATAATTTAACTTTTTTAAAAGAATAAGTCAATTTACAAAAAAATGAACTTACTTTCTGTTGATCTTAAGTTATTTTTCATTGATTAAATTATTTTCCCTAAAACAAAAATAGGTAAATGCAAAAAAAAAAATCATAAATTATTTTCCGTGAAACAAACACACCTTAAATTTGAGACGGTTAATTTTAAAACCCATATCCATCATGCTTATATTTAATGCTTAAAATTTTCGTTCTTGAAAAAAAAATTCCTAAAGCTTCTCAAAATTATTTTTGGATATTTGATATTTTGAGTTTTATTTTCGGGGTTTGGAGTAATATACGTTTAGTACATTTAGGTTAATTTTATTTATATTGTATTCTCGTTTGTTTATTTATTTAATGAAAAATCGAAGTCTTCTTTGCTAGTGGTTTTTTCCTCTTTGCTCGTGGTTTTGGGCAATAGAATGATCGCAAAGCAATAAGGAAAGAAAAATAAAACACACAAATTTTACATGGAAACCCTTTTGAGAAAAAACCACAGGCAGAGGAGGAGAACTTCACTAATGTTGAAAATCGAATAATATAAGAGAAATTTCGAATATATCTATTTAAATATTGAAAAACCCTATTCTAATTAATGTCAAATAAAAGAGGTGTAGCTCTATAAGGATTCTACTTGTGCGGCATGGTCCATACCGCGGGGGCTCTGCCCTACACCATTGGCAAAATCCCAATCCAGTTTTATGCTTAATGGAGATCTATGGTGGGCTTCTTCCTTTCACCTCCATAAATTCTCTTATTTTGCAACTATATTTTTTTTTAACAAATGATGGGATTCAGATCATACAACTCTAACACGTTGTTTATATGGGTTGATCTCTAACAAATAGGAATTAAAAAAAAAGATAAACTACCAAAAAAGTCACTTTTGTTGACCTCAAGTTATATTTTAATCACTTATATTTAAAATGTTATGTTTTAGTCACTGTACAAAACAAAACAAGATTCTACTGTAAACAATATAATAACAAAAATTAATCACTATACAAACCTTACAAATCTTCCTGACTTTTAATGTTTGTTTTCTCCTCTTCTACAAAAAATTTTCCTTTCCTTTTCTTTCTTCTTATCCGTTAGCTACTACAACTTCAACAAAACAAAAATAATACTACAACAATACAACAAAACAAAACACAAAAATTACTACAACACTTCACACAAATTCCTATAATCATTCAACTCAAATGTATAAGGTTTTGGTGCCCGCCTGACAGCCTCCCTCCTCCAACTAGTGTCGCTTGATAGTGGTCCTCCAAACGAGTGTTGCTTGACACATGCCCTCCAACTTGGTGTCGCCAGTGTAGCACCCTTCACTCCTTTTTACCTCTATTCTACTTTGTACCGGTGTCGCCGTATAATATCCATTCAACATTAAAAAATATATATTTTTTAAAACATATTGATAAAATTTAAATGACGACAATAAATAAATATCGCAAAGAAAACGAAAAGAAAGAACACACAGATTTTACGTGGAAACCCTTTCGGGAAAAAAACCACAGGCAGAGGAGAAGAAGATTCACTAATGTCGAAAATTGAATGAAAATACAAGAGGAGATAACTACGCCTATTTATAGGTTGAAAAACTTTATTCCAATTAACAACTAATAGAAGTAACGTAGTAAGGTTGAAACACCTTATTCTAATTAAAATAAAATAGATGACTTATTCTAATTAAAATAAAATAAAAGAAGTCTAGTTTATTTGGACTTTACTTTTATTTTATTTTACCACTGTATTTTATTTTAACAAGAATTCTAGTAACCCAATTCTAACAATCTCCACCTTGACAAGAATTCTCTACGAACAAGAACTCTCAACGAACAAATTCTCCACCTCCTCCACTAAACCCCTTGAGGGGTATTCTTCAACAATGAACACCAACCAAATCCATGCAATACTCAAACTTGGTTATGGGAAGTGATTTAGCCATCATATCTGCAGGATTTTCATGAGTATTAACTTTGCTCACAACAACATCTCCATGAGCAATAATATCACGCACAAAATGATACCGAACATCAATGTGTTTTGTTCTCTCATGAAACATTTGATCTTTTGTAAGAAAAATGACACTTTGACTGTCACAAAATATTGTACCAATTTGAATATCTTTATTCAATTCACCAAAGAGCCCTTTTAACCAAATAGCTTCTTTACAAGCTTTAGTAATTGCCATGTACTCAGCTTCAGTGGTAGACAAAGCAACTGTAGTTTGTAAAATAGCTTTCCAACTAATTGCACAACCCCCAATTATAAAGACATACCCTGTAAGAGATCTTCTCCTATCAAGGTCTCCGGCAAAATCAGCATCAACATACCCAATGACTCCATCTTTAGTTCTTCCAAATTGTAAGCAAACATCAGTGGTACCTCGTAAGTATCTCAAAATCCACTGAACTGCTTTCCAGTGTTCTTTACCAGGATTCGCCATGTATCTACTAACTGCACTGATTGTATATGACAAATCTGGACGTGAGCAAACCATAGCATACATTAGAGAATCCACTGCACTAGAATATGGTACACATGACATGTAATCAATCTCATCATCTGATTGCGGAGACAAAGCTGATGAAAGTCTGAAGTGGGCTACTAATGGAGTACTAACAGGCTTGGCACTCTGCATATTGAACCTGCAAAGAACTTTCTCAATGTACCCTTTCTGACTTAGGTACAACTTACATGCCTTTCTATCTCAAAGAATCTCCATCCCAAGCATTTTCTTTGCTGCTCCTAAATCTTTCATCTCAAATTCTTCACTAAGTTGGGCTTTAACCTTTCTTATCTCTTTTTTATCTTTTGCTGCTATCAACATGTCATCAACATAAAGGAGTAGATATACAAAAGAACCATCACTGTTTTTCTTAAAATAAACACAACTATCAAAACTGCTTCTTTTGAAATCATGGGTAGTCATAAAAGAATCAAACCTCTTGTACCATTGCCTTGGTGACTGTTTCAAACCATAAAGAGACTTTTTCAACAAGCAAACATAGTCCTCCTTTTCTGAGACTATAAAGCCCTCTGGTTGTTGCATGTAAATATATTCCTCAAGTTCTCCATGCAAGAATGTTATTTTTCATCTAACTGATCAAGCTCTAAATCATACATGTTCACAATGCCAAGTAAGGCTTGAATAGAACTGTGTTTCACAACTAGAGAAAACACATCTATAAAGTCTACACCGGGAATCTGACTGTAACCTTTTGTAACAAGTCTTGCTTTATATCTGGATTCTTCAATTCCTGGAATCCTTTCTTTCCTCTTAAATACCCATTTACAACGAACAGCCTTTTTACCCTTTGGAAGCTTCACTAAGTCTCACGTTTTATTCTTATGGAGTGATTCCATCTCTTCTTGCATGGCAATCATCCACTGTTCTGAGTCTTCACAGCTTACTGCCTCGGAATAAGTAGATGGCTCTTGATTTACATCAATATCTTCAGCTACGTTTAGAGCATAAGCTACTAGATCAGCCTTAGCGTACCTCTTTGGAGGTTTAATTTCTCTTCTAGGTCTATTTTTGGCAATAAAATATTGTGGTGATAAAGTAACTCTATTCTGAACTTCTGTACTAACTTGAGAAGTTGCTCTGTTGTAGATACTGAATCAATCTGAAACTCCACCTGCTTTTATTGTTCTTTACTGGAAGAGTCTTTAAGAGATAAGTTAGGTAACATAGCAGTTTCATTAAAAACAACATCTCTGCTAATCACAACTTTTCAATTTTCAGGACACCATAACTTATATCCTTTTACACCAGCTTTAAAACCAAGAAAAACACATTTAATGGATCTTGGTTCCAATTTTCCATTATCAACATGAGCATAAGCAGGACACCCAAAAATCTTTATATCAGAATAATCAGTAGGCTTACCAAACCATATCTCTTGTGGAGTCTTTTTCTCAATGGCAATTGATAGAGATCGATTGATCAAAAAACATGCAGTAGAGGCTGCTTCAGACCAAAACGACTTCGGTAAATTAGCATTCGACAACATACATCGAACCTTCTCCATGATTGTTCTGTTCATTCGTTCTGCAACGCCATTTTGCTGTGGAGTATGACGAACTGTCAAATGTCTCATGATCCCTTCTGATTTGCACAATTCATTAAACTCATCAGAACAGAACTCCAAGCCATTATCTGTGCGGAAGAGTTTTATCTGTTTTCCTGTCTATTTTTCAACCATAATTTTCCAAGACTTGAATGCGGAAAACACATCACTTTTCTGCTTCAGAAAGAATGCCCAAACTTTTCTGGAAAAATCATCAATAAGAGTTAGCATATAATTAGCTCCACCTCTCAAAGGCACTCTAGATGGTCCCCAAAGATCAAAATGAATATAATCTAATATTCCCTTCGTGTTATGTATTCCTCCGGTGAATCGAACTCTCTTTTGCTTCCCAAAAATGCAATGCTCACAGAACTTCAGTTTGCTAATGCCTTGCCCATCAAGAAATCCTCTTTTACTCAATTCTGCCATGCCGTTTTCAGTCATATGCCCTAGACGCATATGCCAAAGTCTAGTAATATCATCATCTGACAAGAAAGAGGAAGCGACTGCAGCATCACCAGTAATAGTTGAACCTTGCAAAACATATAATTTAGAAGTATCTCTCTGTCCTTTCATCACAACGAGGGAACCCTTACTAATCTTTAGATCCCCACTTTCAGCTGTGCACCTGTGTCCTTTTGAATTAAGAGTACTTAACGAAATTAATTTCTTTTTCAATTCTGGTACATGTCGCATGCCACTAAGAGTTCGAACAATCCCATCAAACATATTTATTTTGATTGTGCCAACACCTGCGATTTTACATGAAGCATTATTTTTCATTAAAATAACATCTTCAGACACAGCTTCATATGTTGTAAACCAATCCCGATTGGGACTTATATGGAAGGTGCAACTAGAATCGATGATCCACTCCTCGCTCACTTTAGAATTGTCTACAGAAGCAAGTAGAAGTTCACCATCACTGTAGTTTTCTACTACATCAGCTTCACCGAATTGTTCTGGTTGTTTTCCCTTTTGATTCTCTACCTCCCTTTTGATCTTATTTTGTAACTTGTAGCACTCTTTCTTACTGTGTCCTTTCTTCTTGCAGAAGTTACAAGTTTTACCTCTGTTTGAAGATCTCGATCTACCTTGAAATTTACTGCGGGGATTTCGTTCTTGTATCCTCCCACGATTATCATCACTGTTACGATCTTATCTTCCACGAATAATAAGACCCTCTCCCTGAGAATCAGATCCAGCCACAAGATGCTTCATCTTATCATACGAGGCTAAGGAAGCATAGACTTCATCAACTGTGAGAGATTCACAACTATACAAAATTGTATCTCTGAAGGTTGAATACGACAATGGCAACGAATAAAGAAGAATTAACCCTAAATTCTCTTTATCATACTGAACTTTCATGGCCTTTAAATTTGAGACAATTTCTTTAAACACATTTAAGTGTTCAAGCACAGACGCACCTTATTCCAAATGATGAGAATACAGACGTTGTTTCATATGCAATTTACTGCCTAGGGTTTTCGACATACATAACTGTTGTAATTTTGCTCATAATGCAGTAGTAATCTTCTCCTTTAACACATCTTGTAGAATTTCATTTGACAAATGCAGCTGTAATTGCGTCAAAGCCTTCCGATCTTTACGCTTCTTTTTTTCATCTGTCAAATTCGAAGTCATCTTATCTAACCCTAACAGGGCATCCTCCAAATCCATCTGCGCAAGAACTGCTTGCATCTTTACCTGCCGCAATGCAAATTTGGTGTTGCGATCCAACAGCGAAATATCATACTTCACTGTCTCCATTATCGTGATCGGGACTATTAACCCGAAAAAGCTCTGATACCAATTTGATAAAATTTAAATGACGACAATGAATAAATATCGCAAAGAAAACGAAAAGAAAGAACACACAGATTTTACGTGAAAACCATTTCGGAAAAAAAACCACGGGCAGAGGAGAAGAAAATTCACTAATGTCGAAAATTGAATGAAAATACAAGAGGAGATAACTACGCCTATTTATAGGTTGAAAAACCTTATTCCAATCAACAACTAATAGAAGTAACGTAGTAAGGTTGAAACACCTTATTCTAATTAATATAAAATTGATGACTTATTCTAATTAAAATAAAATAAAAAAAGTTTAGTTTATTTGAACTTTACTTTTATTTTATTTTACCACTGTATTTTATTTTAACAAGAATTCTAGTCACCCATTTCTAACACATATTATGGGCTAATGATGAAGGTATGATTGGGCAGGAAAAAATGGGTGTGCCGCCACCCCTTTAGGCACCACCCTTCGACACTGTTCATTTCACCCCATTTTGGTAAATAATGCCATAGGGATACTATTTTGGTATTTAATTAATTTTTTGTATTATCAAGGTAAAAAAGCCACAAATAAATAACCAATAAATAAAATGGTAAACTACATCTAGTGTCACTACATTATTAGTAAATTTACGTTTTGATCATTCAATTTCAAAAAGTTACAAAATAGTCATTGAATTATTTCAAAAGTTTTCGTTTAAGTCAGTAAGCTATTAAAATTGTTGTTTTGTGGTCTTCTCTATCCATGCCACCTAAATCATTTGAAAGCTCTCATTTCCATTTTATTTTACAGTTCATTTTTTTCATTTAACAACGAACGTTATGAATTTACAAACCAAAATCCAAATAGATTTCTTCTTCGATCTCTGACACTAACCCTCAAATTGATTTAGATTGAAAATATGTTCTTCTACTCATCAATGAGTACTGATCCATCGTTCAGATTATCGGATTGTCACTTGGAACTCGCTAGCCAAATTTTAAAAAAAACCTTAATAGTCCAGTTACTTTCCAAATAATTTAGTGACTTAAATGAAAACTTTCGAATAATTCAATGATTTTTTTGTAACCTTTTGGAGTTTAGTGACATTGGATGTAGTTTACCCTAAATAAAAAGATAAATAGTTTTTAGAAAGCTTGCTTCACATAGTATAAACAACTTACATTTAAAAAAAATAAACAAACCATTATATTATCTCATCATCAATTAAAATAATCTTCAATTACTCTTTGGTACTATTATTTTTTCGAATATGATTCAACATTGCCTCTTCGAAGAACCATTGCTTTAATGTTCTATTCTTTTTATATAATTCTAATTTATTAATGTAAACAATCTTCAATTTTTACCGATATTTTTTCCTAGGTGTTACTTGTTTGAATATGCCTAACAATCTTCATAAGATGAAGTTTCATTTTACGCTTCCAAAAATTGATAATTCCTAATAGAAAAATGGATTGTGTAGAGGGGGGCATCTACTCCAGAAGCGATAGCATTCGTGTTGGTGTGCGGCTACTTTTAAACGACAAAATTAAACTCCCTGCCCAGTTGCTTATTTATTTTCCGGCAAATCCCCTTATATAGTTGTCTTCTTCTTTGCATGTTCCATAAATTAGTGCATTTGCCTCACATTAGTTAAGACATTAAGCTGCGTATTTTCTGATCATTTCAAGCATCTTTGTTTTGTTTTTTCCTAATTAGGCTGTCATATATTCTATTGGTCTCAACTAAACCACCAGAAATACTACTCTTGTTGTTAGAACATCGTCAACATACTTTGTCTTTATACATACATATTAAGACTTCAGTTGTTTAAATAAATTAACCCTGATAGTTGTTTTCTCTTCCAGGTATATAATTTAGATGTTAATAATTGAATACGTTGTGATTTACTTGAATTGTAAGGAAAAAGAAAGAGAGCAGTAGTAAACTCTGTATGTAGCATCGGCTTTATATACAATATGCTTGGGCTGGCCTCCTTTTCGGTTGGTGGATCAATCCAGTGATCCACTTCAAATTTCATTCACTCCCAAACCTTTTATCTCACTCACATAACTTCATATTAAAACCCCTTTCTGTAAATGAATCAGAAGCAGTACGAATGAATTAACAAGAAACAAGAAATGTCTGAAATCTACTGCACAAGGGTGGTTGAGACAATGAATGAAGGAAGGCAGTTGCCCTGCCTGGACACCCACACTCTACTTTGTGGCTACACTTCTGTTTCTGAGTTTGTGGTTTGTACACCACCCAAAATTTTGGATCATTCCACTAGCCCTGAATCTAGTCAAACCCTTCGGACCATGAGTACGTATTACATTTTCAACTTAGCCCAGAATCTAGTCAAACCCTTCGGACCATGAGTACGTATTACATTTTCAACTTTCAGTATAGGTTATGTTTACCGGTGACGTTAAAATTTACATTTGCTGCTGTCGGGGTGGTATACAAGCAAGATGGTGAATGTATCGATGGATACAATCGGTATTTAGAATTTTACTCAGTTTTTTATGCTCAACTTTAGGGAATTTTAAATGATCTTACTCTCATCCAAAGAGAAAGACAGAAGAAGGTTTTAATCTATACAAATAATTTAAAGGCTGTCAAAGCTATTCAAGATATTCATCTGATTGAATTAATCTTAATCTTGGTTAGAAAGATACATATGATTTTACAAACAAACAATTGAGCAATAAAAAATCAAGTATATTCCAAGAGAAAGAAATCAAGTTGCGGATCAATTAATAAAGATGGCTTCAAAGAGAAACTCAACTATTCAAGTGTTTGAAGAGAGCCCACAGGAGCTAGCAGCTGTTGTTGAGATTGCTACAGTAACAAGTTATTCATCTATGTTAGCTTTTGAATTTTGAAAAAGTGTTTTTTTAATGAAATTATTTTTTTTATCTCTATTAAATCTTTTATTTTACAATATCATATGTACAATAAACATTTTATCTTCTTAAAACCACTTTTTGATAACAATGATAAACACTATCAAATTTTTTAAAAACATTTTTTCCATAGCACTTTTCAATCTCAATAATAAATTTGTCCACGATAACGCACAAATACAAATATATATTTAACCAATTATAGTATGAAATTAATCAGACATTGTGAGATTGAAGACACATACATCGTAATTGCATATAATAAAACTTGGATATGGTTAATTAAGAACTTAGGGCCTTGGAAGGCCTTATTGGCAATGAGTATTAAATTAAATCAACTTGATTTAAACTGAATTTTTTTAATTAATAAAATTCATGAATTTTATTTTATCAATCAAAATTAATTTATTTTTATAATGAAATTGAATGAAAAAATAAATAAATAAAATAACTTATTTGAGTTAAAATGAATTTTACATTGATTCAAAATATTTAACTATAAAAGTACGGTTATGATAACAAAATTTCTATTATATATAAGTTAATTTTATTTTTACCGATCAACAAATAATTAAAAAAAAAAACAAGTGATAGAATATGTTTCAATGAAAAATACGGAAAATAATTAGTAGTTAATTCATTTCTTTTAACATTATTTTTTTAAAATATTTTACTTTTAAATTCTTTAAAAATTATATTCATTAAATAATCTAATTATATTTCGTACTTAAAATAGTAATATATCAAATATATTTTATAATTTAAAATCAATAATTAAATATTTAATATTTAATCTTTTAATTTATAAAATAACACCTAAAAGTTGTATAACAATTATAAAAAATTTAAAATTACTTGGGAGACCAGAAATGACTTTTCAATGACTTGATCAAAACTATATAAAGAATTGGGTTGAATTATAAATAATTATTGTAATTATTTGAGTTAAATAAATTATTTATTTGAGTTGATTTAAAATTAAAAAATCAAATCAAATTATCTAAAAATCGAAGTAGGTCTGAAACAAGGGGACTCGATGGAAAGCAGGTGGAGCCATGACATCATCTACAATTATTGGCCTCTGCTCAAGTTGAAAGAGGAAAATATGGATGCCATGTTTACCTCCCATTGTAGGCCTAGAAGTAGGCCTATGTCCATCTCTACTTCGCCCTCCCCTCCCAAATGTCATTCTCCATCACCTTCTCCCATCTATAATTTTTGTTTTTGTTTGATAATATTCCATAATGGTAAATTTTTATTAAAAATTTCATTTTTTTATACGATTAAAAATTAATATAATTAATAAAATAATTAAACAGTAATATATAATATATCATTTGTATTTAATATTGACGTACATGAATCAATTTTAAGAGTAAAAATAAATAAAAATTCTAATAAAAAAATTAGTTTACTCTTTAATTTAATATACAGAAAATAAAATACAATTCAACTCTTAATATAAAAGTCTCTATGATATTTTTACCAATTTCAACTTAAAATTTTACTTGAAAATCATCAATTTTTTTTATTAATCCTATATCTATCGAATCATATGGTATTAATTATTTTCCTTGTTTTAAGGACAATTGCTTTTCTTTTCTTTAAAAAATGTAAATATCAAAGCTGCTCCCACCACTGGGGATAACGCGATACTATATTGAATCACTTTGGCAATTTGCTTATGGAGGTTGAATAATCTTAATTGTAGCTGAATAAGACATAAACGAATCTTTTTTTCTTTTCAATGAGAAGTTTAGTAAAGGAAGCAGCTTGGGTTCACTTTCAACATGGAATTTATTCAAAAAATTGAATTCAAAACCGACCATAAAGTAGGAAGTATCTGGATTATGAGGTTGGTTAAATGATAAATGGAGTCACAGCTGCCGACAGCAAATCTCTTTCGCAGATTTGGTAAAAACAAGGGGGTAATCTACTGTGTACCATGTTTGGACCACAGTGGTTTGGAAGTTGCTATCTTCATAATATTGATTAACAAACCCCAGCTGTGTGCATCAACAATTCAAGGTTCATCTTACTTGCGGGTTGCAGTTTTTCTCCCAAGAATAGTATAGGTGATAATATATTTTAAAGGAAAATCCATGGTTGGAACAATGACTACTGCAGAATTATGTTGTATTCAAATGATGCAATATGGGATTCAATATAAAAATTGTAATATTGTTAGATCAACAATTTGACTTACATATTTGTCGAAATAAGCTACAAATGTTGAGATTATTTGTAAAAAGAAAAACTAGAGAAGCTTGCACAAGTTTTCTGGTAAGGAGGAGATTGTTTTTGAAAGTTTTGAAGAGTTTGAGGGAAAGCCATCCTACCAATCCAATGAGAGATCTAAAAGGCTTCTCATGTTTTTAAACTAAGGTGAAGTTGATTGGATGAGGTTATCCAAGTCTAAACCACACATGCATTGCCTATATAAAGCTTGTTAGCATGAATATTTGTGTATTAGTTTTTGAGAGCTTTATTCGGTCTATTCCTGGGTCCTCCTTAATGATCGGGTTTGAGGCGTTACACAACTTCTCAACATTTCTTCTAATATATGAATCACTCGTTCTGATTGATCATCTGTTTAGGGATGAAAAATAATATCGAAATTCAATCGTGTTCTTAATTATTCATGTAACTTTTGTCAGAACTTTGAAGTGAATCTTGAATCCTTATTTGAAATTATAAAAGGCAATACACCATGAAGTTTCACTATCTCATTAATGTACAATTCTGCATACTTCTATAAAGTATAGTCTATTCGAACTGGCAGAAAATGAGTAGATTTTGTCAATTTATCCACTATGATCGAAATAACATATTTCTTCTTGGGTGTAAATGACAAACCAACTATGAAGTCTATTGTGATTCTTTCCCACTTCCATTCAGGAATTGTTATTGGTTGTAACAATCCTAAAAAAGCTTGTTGTTCTGCTTTTACCTGTTGACAGACCAAACTCTTTGAAAAATATTCAACATCCTTTTTCATTCTTTTCCACCAATAATAAGGTTTTAGATCATGATACATCTTACTACTTCCAGGATGCATAGCAAACATGCTACAATGAGCTTCTCGAAGTATGCTTTGTGTTAGTTCATCACTCTTAAGTACACATAATCTACCTTGAAATCACTGGTTCCCTTCATTGTCAACTTCGAATCCACTTTTCTTTACATCTTCCACTTGTTCCTTGATTAACTTTAGGTGCATTTTTCACAGCTTGTAATAGAGTAGGTTTTACTTTTAATTCAGTTATCAATATCCATTTGACTCTAATTTCAAATGAGCATTCATTGCTTTCAAATTTGCCAATGAACTTCTACTCAGACATCAACTACCAGATTTACCTCTTCAGAATGGTAATCGATGATACAATCATAGTCCTTTATTAACTCAATCCATCTCCTCTGTCTCTTCGTAAAAGACATTAGTGGGTTATGAAATAAATTCTCTGGTGTCTTTTGAAAATTGTAGACATTGGTTTAGTCTTGGAACAAGATAAAACACTTGCTCAATGAGTGATTAGATATGTTGATCTAGATTACACTGGTGATTTGGACAAGCTTTGATCATTGTTGATAAACTATTGGATCTACCTTTACATTCTGCAATGTCTTTGTGTAGTACAGAGGTAGAGTAGATGGTTGTTTCAGAATTTGTTGCAGAGGCAATTTTGCTTAGTGGATTGTCAGAAGATCTAGGAGTTTTTCAAATTTACATTAGTCTATATTTTGCCATTTAGAGGGAATTCAGTTTACCATTTAACAACTAAACATATCAACATTAAGCGAGAAATATTTGAATAAAGAAAGATTCGACTTTAGAATAGTAGAGAATCCTGGGTGGTGACAGTAATTAAGCTCAAGTCACCTGTAACTTTTACATTTTGCCACCTTTAAGAAGAACTGGTTTTAAAATAAAAACAAAGACCTAAAGTATAGCAATTAGGAGTAGGGTAGCAATTTATTGATGTGATGGTGAGAGTGAGCATCAATCCTAATTTTTGAAATTCAATTTATCAAATAGTTATTAATTGATTGAAGTCAATGACAAAGTTAATAGATGTGGAAACAGCATTACTTTCCTTAGTCAAGCAGTGAGCAGTAAATTCATTAAGTAGCTTTTGATTTGGAGTTCACAATTATGAATGGTTTACATTTAAGGCTGCTCATCCTTGGACTATAAAATATTTGGCTGTCTATATTAAAGATGAATCAATAAGAGTGAAACTGTATTTTTTTTTTCTTTAAGTTTCTTGATGAGATACATTACATGTTTAAAAAAATTCAAATTCAAATTTTAAAAATAATATTATTGAGAATAACGGTTACGAATCCTGAACATAATACATAAATGTTTACCCTAAATTCTAACCCCTAAAATGCCTCTATCTCTATTGATTACCTCTCTTCTTTTGCTATTTTTTCAGTTCTTAATCCACAATATACTATAAGTTGGTTTGCTCATATTTGTTTCACAGTTTATGGGATTTTTTTTTTTTGGGGGGGGGGGGGGTTATTTCTGTTTTTCTTCAACAATATTTATTTTTAAAGTTAGAATTTGAGCTCATATAAGTTCATTTCTTTTCTAAAGGGTCGAAATTGTGCCTAAATTTTTATGAGAATTAAAATACAATTTTATCATTATCTTAACTTCTAATTTTATAGTTTTTAGAAATATTAAATTAAAATTTTATTATTTTAAAATAGACCAAAATAAAAATTTATCATATATTAATATATAAATTTACATCATTTAAATGGATTAAAACATAAATTTTTCATTTTAAGAAGGTCAAGCCGTCTATGTGCTCCTGGTGTAGTCCTTGTACTTAGCATGATTTCATTTTGTAAATAAGAAAGGATCATGTATAAAAATATATATAACCTTACATCATATAACATTATTTTTTAATGGCATAATAACTCATTTGATCTTTCAGTTTTACAAAAAAAAAATTATTCTAATCCTTTATTTAATTTTTCGTCTTTTTTAACTTTTAAATTTGTTTTTTTTATCAAATCATCTTAAAATGAATGAAAAAATTAACTTTTTTTTAATTTTGTTGACGTAGAATACACGTGGATTATCATGTGGATGATACATCAGCATTTAATTAATTTTTAAAATTTAAAATTTTTAAAAAAATATAAAAAGTATAAATAAATATATTTAAATTTTAAAAAATAATTAAATGGTGATGTGTATCCACGTGTATGCCTCATCAGAAATGTTAACTTTTCTGAGTGATTTGACAAAAAATACAAGTTCAATGGTTAAAAAAGACGAAAAATTAAATAGAATGCTAAAATGACTTATATTGTAAAGTTGGATGGCCAAAGAAATCGTTATGCCTTTTGAATTAAATTGATATTATGAATTAAGTTGCATCAACTAAATAAAATATATAAATAAATTATAAAACCAATTAATTTATATATATCAAGGATTATGATCTTATCTACAAGACCATTATCAATGTATATATGGGAGTATATAAGCTTAGTTCTCCAATTTTCATAAATTTTTATTTTGAACATTAAAAATTAAAAAAATACATTTTAAACCCTATAATTAATAATTATTTTTACTGTGATCACCCATTAAAATTAAAAAATATTATTTTAGTCTCAAATTTAGTTATAGTTTCGTGTCAAATTTGTGAACCACTCGAGGGGTCGAATCATCAATTTCAAGACTTGAAAACAATTCTCCAACAACTTTTGGTGCTAAAAGAGGCGCCCGCCATTCTAATACAAACCAAGTCATTCAAAACTAAACTAAACTTTCAAATCATTAATGATAGGTGATGTATTGCTATTTTAAGTTAATTTTAAATTTTTTAATGGAGGGATGATAAATTTTATTTTATTTTTTATTTTTATTTTTTTTAAAAAAGTAAATTTAATTAAAAATGTTAAAAATAAAAAAAAATTATTTTGTCATACTCCTATTAAAAATGATAAGAATAACGTGGAATTACAGTTTTTCACAATGTCTCCCCATTAAATTATTAGTATAGTGAGATAGATTAGCGGGCATTGTATTATATTGGATAAATGTATCGATTTCTATGTATTCTACTAAAATAAAATCGATGATTTTTTTTCTTTAGATTTTGAAATTTACAAATAACTATTAATATGAAATTAAGTTATTCAATCCTACTAATAATTTTAAAATATATACTTTCATTTAAATATATTTAAAAGTAGTGGAAAAGATTAAAATGATATTGATAAAGATTCAACACATGAATATGAATTAAGTAGCATAAAAAGATAAAGAAGGCGTCGTGGAAATGGAAATGGGCGCATGAAGAGGATAGATGGAAGGAGCATGCGTGTGTATGCAAGTGGACGTCCTAGCTTTAAAGTTCCAAACCCATTCATCATTTACGTTTATAGTGACCATTTATATGATAATTACGTTCATAGCTCAGCGTAGCTGGTTTTTGGGAGGTGGAGCCCTACTGTGAAGCTTATAATTGCGTACACGGTTCCAACTTATTATATGTGAAGAATCCACAGCGTATGATGCACTTCAACAAATCCAACCGTGACATGCATTCTTGTAATTAAATTATTTACAAAACCTAATTAATCCTTAAACCCTTCTTTTACCAACCTTTCTTATATTTAGTAAAAAGGGAATAAACAGAATATTGGTGCTCATGACCATTCGAGTTTGATTTTTAAAAAATGAATTCCATCCAATAATTATCAAGTTGAATTTGAGTTTAATAATATTCGGTTTAAATAGTTTGCAAGTTTTATCGAGCATTTTATTTTTAATATATATTAAATATATTTATTTTACTAAAGTACGTTATTACCCTTAATATATATTATTAACCTTAAGCTTAATTATCAAATTGAACTCGAGCTTGAATGCATACGAGTTTAATTGAGCTTAAGTATAAAAATAGATGTTTGGTTGAGCTCGACCTGAGTATCGAGCTTTGATTTTGAGTCAAGCTCGAGCTTGCTTGTATTCGGGATTGGCTCAGCTAGATTACACCCTAACAAGTGGTAAAAAGTTTAATGTTCCTTAAATAAAATCTTGGATTCGAATTTTGGAGATGAAGAAAATAATAGCGAGAGTGATTTTGTTTTTCATTCAAAAATTCAATCTAAAAGGAAAAAATCGATATACCTTATCCTAAATCTATTTATGGATTTGTTCACTATTTATGGATTTATTCATTTGTGATATACATAGTGTGATATATCTTAATCCTAAGTGGATGATGGATTATGTACGCATGACTTGTATACTAAGTAAATGAAAAACTAAGTTCAAATAGACGAGGAATCGAAAGTTGATACATTAGGTATACGTTTTCTACAGTATGTAAAATCATTCCACAACAATGGAATTCATGGCACAATTAAAGGGTAAATTATATCCTCTCATTGGCATTACATTATAGATGAAAATTAAACATAGCCATGAGTCATTTGTCTTTGAGATAAATGATTTAATGATTATTTGATAGTAATTGACTTTTCATGAAGGAATATATAATGGTTATCATGAGATAAAATAAGATCATATTGGGAGAACGAATTTATCCCAAAAAAGATTAAGGACATCCTATGAGGGTAACACATTTATGACAAGGTTATTAGACGAGCACTTATTGAGTAGCTTTCGTAATGGTATATAATAAGGGAGAGCTCAATCATGATACTTTAGTGGAATGACTTCATAACTAAATAATATTGCAATTAATAGGTGAAAAGCTAGAACTTAATTACAAATTATTTGAGCCTATATTATATTTATCCGACCAGTCCCTCCTCTAGCTTGAGATAACAAAAAACAAATTGCATGTAGAACCATCAAATATGAAATGAATGAAAATGATGAACTAAGAGAAATAGATCATATGTACCACTATCCGCAATGAATGTGTTTTCTTCCTAAGTACAAAAGATGACTTGAGAATTAATTTAAAGTCCTTTGAATTATTATTTAGTTATTTATAATTAAATAATTAAAGTTTGAAGATGGAATTAAATTAATTACTCAGTATGATTTTCTTTAATAGGGAAATTAAATATATTTTTCTCATAGATTCTATTACGGTAAAATTGTTATGACTTTAATATAATTAAAGTTGAGTTGAGAAAATTATTTAATTGAGAAATTAATTTAATAAATTAATTAATATTTTAAGTAATAAAAAATAAATATTGAGTTAAATAAATTATAAATGTTGGATAAAAGTTTAAAAAACACATATAATTTGACCAAATAAATGAAAGGCCCAATAAGACGATATGATATGCAAGGGGTGGCAACCATAGTGTATTTTACTAAGGTGTCGCTGCCCCTTATACTTCTACTTAGAGTAAAAATTGTATTTTTTATTAAAATATTATTATTTAATCAAGTCTTATTCTAATAGAACTCTTGTACTAATTCTCTCAAATAGGAATTGTGTGTTGAGCAATTTACAACACTTCTTATATGTCTTCATTCTGCCATAAAGTACTGGAAATTTATTTTAAAGAATAAATTCTATTTTCTGGAAAAATGCATAATTTCGGTTATAGAGAGAATTAACTTTCCTACTAAAAGTTAATAAAGTTTTTCATTTTGTGTGATTGGTTCGATAGACTTTGAGTCCACATTCAAAGCAATTTGTGATTCGAGAATAGCGAAAAAAGTTGTTCGATAGAAAGTCGGGATAGAATTTAGACCACCTTGTACAAAGCATAGGTATAATTTCGATTAAGTTTATTGCTAAAAATAACACGATAGGCTCAATTTTAGAAAATTTTTAAAACTTCCGTTGCGCCTAAAATAATTGTTTTCTAAATAGACTTTTCCAACAGGTTTGAATTCCATCTATTTATTTCATAGGCGACTCTTAAAAAAATAAAATAGCCGTCTAAACCTTTTCATCAATTGACCTTATAAAGACTCTCATACTTGTCTTCCAACAAGCATAATTCGATTCATTGAATATAGGAGGATATGAAATGAAATAACCTTCCATTACAAGCAATTATTAACACCAAAATAAACCACTAGCTGTGTTAAGTGAGAGACTCTAATACCAATTAAAAGAATAAAAACGATTATTACATGTAAACTGAACAATGCCAGAAGCAGTGCCACGATCAATGCCAACTGCTTTAGGCACTGGTGAAGAAACAAGATGAGCACAACAATAAGTTTATGTAATTCGGTTTTCCTACATTTGTGGGGCATTGTCCAAAGAGATAATCTACTATCTCAATACCTCATACAACAAGTGATTACAAGCATTAAGACTCACCAAATTATCACTAAGTTTTCGCCTTAAAAACATAGATTGTAAACCAAGTGACTAACTTGATTACTTACAAAAAGTACTCTAAAAAAACAAGTTCTAAATAACATAATAAGTGCTAAAATTCTCCACACCTTTTATCTACCAAAAACTTTCAATATATAAGAGTTTAAAGCTTATTAAGATAAAGATCAATTATCATCAATCCCTACATCAAAATAGTTAGATATTTAACATGGATAATATCTTCAATATGATCAGGATAAATATTCAAATCTTCGAGATATGTTACAAATTTACTTGATCCAATCAATTCTCCTCAAAATAGGAAAATCGATTTCCATAATCCAATTCAAATTAATTTGCAAGATATGTTCCTAAAACAGTGATTGGATAGTATAGATGAACTTACATACATCCAAGTATCAACAAAAATCATAACCCAAAAATTTTGTTACTAAAATCTACCAACACCGGTTATAACAAGTTTATGAATTGAATAATATGAGATACTAATAGACATTACCCTTTTAACTTTAGTCATAAACTACCTCGACACAATTTAATTCGATTTTAAATTTAAATGAAATCCCAACTAATCTTACTTTTAAAAAAATCAAAATTGATTTTGTTTGGAGTGGAAATAATGTCTTCCACCCGTTAATTTGCGGTTTGATTTAGTAATTGTTAAGTGGAGAGTTCATAATTATACATGGTTTTCGAAAGTGTCAAGACCACACTTTAATTAATTGGTGGCAAAAATTTGACCATATATTATTTGAACTTTAAGAAAAGAAAAAAGAAAAAAAAGAGAGAGTAAGTAATCAGAGTCTTGCAAAGATTTTATGATGGAATACCACATCGTGTGAAATCTTGAGAGAGCGGGTTCCAAGTCTGCGCAGCCATCATGAATCTCACAAAGTAAAATTTTAAAAAAAAAATTATTTACTTTATGGGGGTAATAAGTGAAAAAGAGAGATGAGATTTGACGTTTTTAGACACGAATTAATTATTGTTTTACAATTAATAAGAGTTTAGATAAACGGTAGGGTACGTTTCAATATAATACATTTAATTTATTTTTTATTTTATATTATATTATTATTATAATATTTAATTTTATTATTATCATTATTTTTACTATAATATCGCTTATTTAAATCCATCCAATCTTTTTACTCCAATTTTCCCACTTTATGGGATTTTAATATTAAAGCTGATTTGCTGTCAGACCATCGTTGTCCCTTATTATTAGCCATTGTGGATGAGGTTTGATTTGAAACTTAAATATAATGATTATTTTAAAATAAATCGGACCAATTCATTTTTTGTTATCAATTTAATTATTTTAATTATTTTGAAATTTTGAAAAATAATTATAATTGAAAAAAATAACAATAATTATTTTTTTAATATTTGAAGTTAATGAATTTTTAAAAATATATATTTAAAAAATAAAAAAATCAAAACATAAATCAAAATGATTCTAGCAATTTTACTTATAAAAATACTGTTCTTTTTGAGAAAAAAATGTGTTAAAATTGTGTGACCTGAATTTTTGTACGGTATATGCTGCACAAGGAGGATTCGTATTTTTATTTGACATTGATTAGAATAAAATTTTTCAACCTTATTATACTTCATCTATTTGACATTTATTAGAATAAGGTTTTTTCAACCTTTAAATAAATGTAGTTGAATCTTCTCTTGTTCATTTGAATTCGATATTAGTGAATTTCTTTCTCCTCTATCAGTGATTTTTCTCGAAAAAGATTTTTCACGTAAAATTTTTATTTTATTATTATTTTACGATCGTTCTATATTATCATTATCGACGTTAATTCAATAAAAAGGTTTTACTTAAGTCTAAATAATTTTAGAATTTTTAAAATTTGATAACATTTTACTTATTTCAACATTTTGTTGTTCATATCGTTCACTGTTGTTGTAAACTTATATTGGATTATAAATGTTTTCCAAAATAGAATTTGTGGTAAATGAATTATAGGTGAAGAAAAAGGATGCAACTTGAATAAAATGACGACATGTTTTTTATTAATTTAAATTAAAAAATAATAATAGGTGAATCTGATTTAAACAACTTGGAAAGTGCAAATTTTGGGTCAAATACGCGTAATGATGTATGTATGAGGGTTTACTTTCAAATAAAATCATATCTCGCTTACCACCACAAAAATCATATTACATATTAATAATCATTGTCACAATAACAATTTGTATTTGTTATACTATTACACGTAATATCATGCTACCTATAATATCAACATAAATTAATATTTATACCATGAATATTAATGAAATTCATGAATTATTTTATTAATCAATTTATTCGAAAAAATTATGAGTTTATAAACGAATATAGACATCAAATCCAACGCCAAGCATGATCTCTCTTTGATGATAGAATTAGTTCATATATAGAAAGAGCTTGAAGTGGGTCTTCTTATATGTTGTCGTACCTTGTATGCTTGGAGCCTGGAGGTAGTATGGTGAATGGTTAGGCTAAGTAATCAGAAATTGTTGCTAAAAACTGATGGGGCAACGAGTGCTTTACTTCTAGAAGATTTTCCTAGGATTTGGTGGGTTAACTGTCCTTGATTGAGACAATCTCGTGTCAAGTGAGACCTTCCTTATCCTTGGTGAAGTGATCTCGTGTAAAGGGTCTAGTCCCCTGCTCATCCTTGGTGAGGTGGTTTGGCTTTTTTTAAAGTGAGTCATTCAGCTTAAGTTGAAGCGGAGTGGACTGTTTTTGGGGCAGGCTCTTCACGGGAGATTCATTTAGGTGTAGCAATAATTAATTTTATAAAGTTTATGTCATGGTTTGGCTATACTTTTTTTTTATATTGGTATTTAAACTTCTTTCTATTTTGTTTTGACACCTAAACTAGCATCGAATTATAAATTTTATTACTAATTTACTATTTAGTTCAAAATTTATGTTAAAAAAAGTTTAACTAATGAAAACGAACATGCCAGATTTGTTTGCGACCATCTCACCCAATCTATTTTCATTAATAGTCAAAAAATTACCTTCTCCGATGAAATCTTCTTATCATATTTTGACTACGTTTTTCTACATGTCTCGTATATATTCAATATATTAACAACACTTTAAATCTTATCGAATTTAAGAAATTATATAAATCTTTTAATCATATACAAATATGTGTCTAGAAACTCCTCCATACCTAACTAGTTATTCTTCTTGTCAAAACATTTGGCATCAAACCCTCCATTAATCAAATGACATTAGAATCTTTCTATTCCTCTCCCTAACCATCGAACCCACCTTAATCACAAAAATTGTAATTCCATTCTAAAATAAACTCTAAATTGTGGATAAGCGCCAATCAGGACCACCAACGATTTAATAAAACTTCCAATCACTCTTGGTGACACCTACTCTCCCATTTTCAAATGTTAATTATAATTTCTATGATCAAATCGTATTAAATAGGATTAGTGATGTAGGGGAGAGAGGGCAAGGACAAGGACCATCTTTTCCATCTTAATTATATTATATTAACAAGAGTGGTTAGGGTGCTCTACAACTCACCATGCCATGTCATGCTGCTGAATTCAGGGACAAAACCATACATCAATATATAGTATATATTAAAAGAATGATGCAAAAATCAGAATCACTCTCGATACTTACATCACTGCCCTTTTCTACTCCTCGTTGACTCAATATTATTTAACATAAATATAAAATAATTAAAATTAGCAGTAGCAGCTACCACTATATCTGCTATTATTTTATTACATCAAACAGTAAAGTATTGCATTAAAAGGAGATTACATATATATGTGCAAAACCTAAAGTATTGGAATCACGAGAGAGTTATATGAGATGATAAAATTTTTTCATTGTAACTAATAGTTGATAGTTCGATTCTTATTTTGAGTATGAAATAGTTTTAAAATTCTCTTAATGAATTTGTCGAACGTGAAAAGTTAATTATTGAACTTGTTTCAGTGGATACTTTGGACAAAAAAAAAACCCAAAATAGTGAAAAATTATACAAAATACTTATTTTCTTAAAATTGAATATATCTAATTTATTTAAATTTTTTACCATTAGATTTTTTTTAAATATCATTATAATTTGATTATTGAAGAGATTATAGTTAAGAATTAAATTTTGAATATTGTTAAAAATATCATATTTGCATCAAGTTAATTTTAATTTTACTTTTAAATATTATATTTTTCATTAATTAATTTATTAATTTTAATATTTAATTTAAGTTACAAATTTCATAGAAAGTTTAATTTAAATGGTAAATTTTTATTTATCCTAAAAATATATAGTTTCAAGTTCAAAATTAAAAATAAAACATAATATACTATTTATCATAAAGATAAATAATAATTAATTAAAATAAAGTTAAATAATATTTACTTAATATTAATTTCATAATAATAATTATTAAATGATTACTTCCTCTATGTTTAAAATGTAAGTTCATATATCTTATTTATCATATTGCATTAAATTGTGTTTAATATATAATAAATTTAATAATAGTCAAATTATTTTTCTTTCAAATTTAATTTTTTTAAAAAATTCAAATAAAATTTAAAAAATTAAATGTTGAAAACTTTCATCTTCAATGAAATGAAATTTTTCAATGGTTTATCAAACACACTCTAACTTGTGACATAAACTCAATCAACAACATTATTAATATTAGAAATTCTATCACACGTGTATCGTATGAAAACCACATACTTAAAAAGAACAAAGGTGTATTTAAAAATAAAATAAAATAAATAATTAAATGTTTAGTTTGAAATTAATTAATAATAATACATGAAATATGTAGGATACTAAAATGAAAAAAATTAGCTTAAAAATTTTAAGGTTTTACTAATGCAATTGACATTGGTTCAAAACTATATGCATATTTTTATTTATTTTTTAAAATAAAAAGACCAAAGTACTTTTGAATAATATAACTTATTTTAAATATAAAAGGACATCAATGTAATTTCTCTAAATGAGTTGATACTTGATTGACTCGTGACACCAACTTAGTCAAACACTTAAATAGTAGTATAGATAGACAATTGATGAAAGTTATAAATTATGTATATTAAAACTAAAATTTAGAAAAAAAATCAAAATAAGATTTCAACTGAGTGAAAATTTTAAGATTTTTCTAATACAATTGTCATGCATTCAAATATTATCATATGCATATTTTTATTAGTTTTTAAAATAACAGAATTAATATATAGATTGGCCTCTAAACTTGATAACTTTTTTCAAATTGGCCCCTAAACTTTTTAGACTTCATTGGTCTCTAAGGTTGGCATTTGTTATACAAATCGATCCTTATGGTTAACACCGTTAGTTTTTTTAAGGTTTAATATATAGATTAACCCCTAAACTTGATAATTTTTCTCATATTGACCTCTAATTTTTTTTTGGATCATAATTGACCTTTAATGTTGGCATTCATACACAGATTGAACCCTACACTAACACAATTTATTTTTGAATAATTTGCTAACTTGGAGAAATAGGTTTAATAGATAATATAAATTATAAAAGTTCAAAAAATGAAAATAAAAAAATAATTTAAAATTTAACATTTAAAAACTTACTCTTTAAATATTCAACTTAAAAAATTAATTTTTTAAAATATAAAATATATAACAAATAACAATAAAAATACACAAATAATAAATAAAAAATAATGAAAGATTGATTGAGCGTTGACCGAAATTAATCCAACTTGACCAGCAATGAAAGGGAGTTGATCAACATCATCAGGTCATTTTTTATTTCTTTAATGTTTAAAATATTTTTGAATTTTATATTTTTACAATTTATTGTAGTTTTCTAAAATTTTAACCAATTTTTTTAAACATATTTATTTTTTTGAATTTTTTAAAATTTTAACTAGATTTGTTATTATTTATTTTCAATTCATATATTGTTTTTTATTAATTTTCTTTTCAATTTATATATTTTGGAGTTTTATCATTTTTATATTTCTTATATTGTTTAACAATTTTTTTTAAAAAAAATTAAGAATTTTTTTAAAAAAAGTAAGAATGATTAAAGGTGGATCTACGTGTTGTCCCTTTATTTTTCCATATGTCTATTATTAAAAAAATAAATTGTGCTAGTGAAAGAACTAATCTGTATAGCATATGCTAATTTTAGGGAGCAATATGATCCAAAAAATTTAAAAATGAATGTGAAAAAAATTATCGAATTCAAGAATCAATCTATATATCAAGCCAAATTAAAAAGATCAAAATACTTGTAACTTATTTTAAATAAAAAAAATTAAAGTAATTTTGTAACTTTAGTTGATATCCGATTACATGTGATATTACCTCAATTAAACAGGCAGTGACATAGTCCTGATTTGGTTAACAAAATGAGCAACATATTACTTAGATGAGAAACTAAAAATGGTGAATAATTTAATGACAAAATGGAAACATTTGGGGTTTAAAAGACACAATTACTGGCTGTCTATTCAATTTATTGTGTTAGAGCTGTAATTAATGGTGCCCAGCTATCACACTCAGTTTCATCCATTTTCTTTTTCTTGTTTTTAGTGTTGGAATTTTATCATAATAAAATTTATTTTTCTATTATTTTACTACTAAGTCCTACTATATATATATATATATATATATATATATATATATATATATATATTTATTAAAAATATTCAAATTTCAATTAAGAAATTAAAGTCAAAATTAAATAATTTTGAATCGAGAAGAGTAAAAGGTTGAATTGAATAGTAAAAGTAAAAAAAAACAAAAGGTTTCACCTGGGTCAGCACTTTTACCACATTCCATTTGGCATTTTGGATGAAATTGGTAGCCAGCCAAGCGAGTGGACTGATTTTAAAAAAGAAACTTTTTCGAAAACACATGGCTGTGACCACCGTCATATCACCACCGTAGATTTTCCTAAAGATCATTGTCACCCTGACAACACCATAACTCACCACGTGTTCATTTCTGTACTCTGTCTAGGGCTGGATTTTTATTCACGGACTGTCACTGTAGTTTTATCTCCCCAAAGCAGTAAACAAAAAAATGTTGACCTCTCAACAGCCGGGGAAGCAGCTGAGGCCGTATAACATTTTCCAAGTCCCACTTCCTTTATCAATTCTGCTCATACTCTCACTCTCAATATTGAAATGAGATTTCTCTGAAACAAGAGTTGCTTCATTGAATTGGTTTGGTTTTGGTTGTAATCAGCATGGTTTCGCTGGAAGATTCTCATTCTAATTCCAACCGGTTTCCTTTGGGTCGAAACTTTTACACCCCCGGTTCAGCTTCCACCACCAAAATCCACCGACATGTCGGCCGCTCCATGCGTACCATTCGCTCCAATCTTTACCAAAACGACAACAGTAGCTGCTCCTTCACCAGTTCCGTCCCTGAGAGGTCCGCCTTTGTCTCCGAAAATCTCACGGACTCCGTTATCGACATGCGTCTCGGCGAACTGGCTGCCAAGAGCAACGCTAAATCTCTTCCATCTGAGTCGGAAAACGAGGCCTTTTTGGAGATTTCTCAAGCCTTTAGTGATTTCTCCGCTTGTAGCAGCGATATCTCCGGTGAGTTGCAGCGCCTTGCGAGCGTGCCCTCACCGGAAAACGCTTTGATGAATGAGAGCAATAACGGAGTCCAGTCTGAGCCGGAGCCGGAACCGTGTCATGGCTTTTTGCAGAGGGAGAACTTCTCGACGGAAATTATTGAGAGTATCTCACCAGAGGACCTTCAACCGACGGTCAAGATCTGCATCGACGGCCTCGAATCACCATCCGTTGCGGTGAAGCGATCGGCTGCTGCTAAACTCAGGCTACTGGCGAAGAACCGCGTGGATAACCGTGCGTTAATCGGAGAGTCGGGTGCGATCCCTGCTCTGATTCCGCTCTTACGGAACAGCGATCCTTGGACTCAAGAGCACGCGGTGACTGCGTTACTAAATTTGTCTCTTTACGAAGGGAACAAAACCCTAATTATAAATGCTGGAGCTATAAAATCATTAGTCTATGTTCTCAAGACGGGCACTGAAACCTCCAAGCAAAACGCGGCGTGTGCACTTCTGAGCTTAGCTTTGATTGAAGAGAACAAGACTTCAATCGGAGCATGCGGCGCGATCCCGCCGCTGGTATCTCTTCTGATGAACGGATCCAACAGAGGCAAGAAAGATGCACTGACAACTCTTTATAAGCTGTGTTCAGCCAGGCAGAACAAAGAAAGGGCGGTGACTGCGGGCGCGGTTAGGCCTTTAGTGGGGATGGTGGGAGAGCAAGGGACTGGCATGTCAGAGAAGGCGATGGTTGTTCTTAGTAGCTTGGCGGGAATTAAAGAAGGAAAGGAAGCTATTGTGGAAGAAGGTGGGATTGCAGCACTGGTGGAGGCGATTGAAGATGGGTCCGTCAAGGGGAAGGAGTTCGCTGTGTTGACACTGTTGCAGTTGTGTGCTGATAACATTAGAAACCGTGGATTGCTTGTTAGAGAAGGTGGGATACCTCCTCTTGTGGCGCTTTCTCAGACTGGGAGTGTAAAGGCTAAGCATAAGGTAATTTTAGCCGATTTGGATTGCCCTATGTTTGAATTAAGAACTTGAAATAGCTGTCTATAAAAATAGCTTTATTTTGATTGATTGCCATAGGATAAGGTTGAATGCTTGATAATCACTAGATAGTTGAAGCTTGAAACTGTGTTTCTAATACCAATGTAGTTTATAGTTTATTGAATTGCTTGATTGAACAGCCACTCAATTATTAAGTAGCAGCACTTGGATGATCAGAACAGAGCGTTTCTCAGAGTTGTTTTTGTTATCTAGACCATCAAATACATGTGTCTCACACAGTGCTGAGTTTTGTAGTGTATCCATTCAGTTGTATGTTCAAACATTAGAATTGACATGCATGTTAAATTTTAATTTTGCAGGCTGAAACACTACTTGGGTATCTGAGAGAACCAAGACAAGATGCATCATCATCTAGTCCTTAGAGAAGAGAAGTATAATTACTCATGTAGAGGTAGTTATACCTGGGTGTTCTATTTATTTTTTGTATATAGGGAGTGTTTTGATGGTTTGTACAGTGTGGTTGAGAAATTATGGTACAAGTTAAAAAAAGGAAGAAAAAAAAATTAGGGGAGGCTCAAAAGACTGACCTTTTAGATGTATGATTTTGAGTAGGTTTTGGGGGTTTTCTTTTCCCCCATCTCTCTTATTTACATGTTGTGTAGGGTGGAAAATACTTGTTTGGCTTGTGGGTTTTGGATTGGATTAGATTTGGGTAATTTTCCTGGTGTTTTGTTTAGGTGACCCAAATTCTACTGCATAGTTGTACCGATTACTAATTACCGGTTTTCTACATAGTGAAAGATGGACAGTATGTTGATATGCTATCTCTGCCTTGAACTTTATGTGGTGTAGTTTGGTAAATGGCCATAAGATATTTATGCACCAACTTGTGATTCCTGCTGGGTTAGGACTCGGGGATCAATTTATCTTTCTCTCTAAAATTTCGTAGATGCCAAGGGGAATTATGCATTATTGGTGTGGTAATGAATATAGTAGGTTTAGGTGGATGCATATGGTGGCATGGGGTAGGGCCCTGGATATGCTCGTATTTGGTGTAAAGTAGTTAATATCCCTGTGTGCTACCATCACCATCTGTCTATCGTACTTGCCCACATTTAGCAATGCCCACCAACCGGTTCAACCCCACCATAGATATATATATATGTAAATTAGTATTGGGAGCAAACCTTTTATTTCATTTCTCTTTCGCTTGTCATTATTAATCATGCATTAGCTGGCACAGCAGAGGCGTGTTTTGTCCTACTAGGGTGGGAAGCATTGCCTTCCCATGATCCAAATCTATGAATTCAGGTAATTATGAGACAATGTGTTGGGTTTTGTTGCGGTGGTTCAACTTGTTCGTCTCCGAACACAAGTTATCCACTTTGCTAATTTCAAACTCACAATTGGTTAGAGAATTGGCTCAATTGCGAACTCACGTCAGAATCAAAACTCTTCCAAGGGGAGGATTGTGCAAACCCCAATATACTAAATCCAAAACGTCTAGATCCAAATTACAATTGCTAGATTATTAGAATCGTAGTCGCTCTCAAAGATTAGACTATATACAAGTGATTGTTCTATAATTTGTGTTCAATCTAAATATTATCATGGGTAAAAAAATTGACTACATTGCAACATTATTAGGACTGCACAAAAAAAAAAAAGAAGGCGAAAATCATCAAATTATAACATGAATAGTAATGATGCAGTGTTAGATGTGATACACTGTTTTCATATTTAAAGTGTTGTATTATTATTGTTAACGTTATAGATCCTGTAGTGTCGCATTCTATAGTCGGAATTACTAGAAAACAAAGAAAATTGGGATTATGTATAATTCGTCGCATAAGTTAATGAAATGCAATTAATTTAATTTGACAAAGTTAAAATTTAGGCACATGGTAGATGCAAATAGAAAGAGAGTCCAATTATGGATTCATGATGCGAGAACACAAAGAATTTTATTTTTTCTCTCCGACAACCCAATAGGGTGTCATAAGTATGAGAGATCGATCTCTTCCCCATATTCTTTGTAGTGTAGTCTCTCAAGGCTGAAATAGTTGATGCTTTCATTTTTTCATAGACAAGAACAAACAAAGGTGAAAACAATGAAAGTGTTTTCAATCATAGATATGGAAAATACCTTCAACACCGTGAGCGATAGGGTCTGAATGTATGTTGGAAGAATTTGAAGTGGTCCTCCTCTTCCCAATAATAATGTCCTTCATTTTAGGCATGTAACATATTTAAATGCCATCTTCAACAATGGAGCTTTGGTTTTTTCAACAGCCTTTTCGGCCATTTTCATTCTCTACTCTTGTATAGATCTATTTGCTTGGTAAGGTGGAAAAAAAATTGGAAAGATGAAAAATTGAAGGGATAAAAAACTAGAAGAATCGAAATTGAAGGGAATATTAATATTTAACATTGACTTTATCTTAGGTGAAACTGTGGTAACTGTAACTTAAGATCAACAAAATGTAGCTGTTCGGGATAGGAAAGAACAAAGTCTTTCCTCATTTCATGACAACCAGAACCAGTATTCGTCTTATATTAAGCTTTTAACTCAATATCTAATTAAACCAGTGATCTTGCAAGATTTGAGTTTTTTGTTAATATGTAAGCATAAACCGAAAGTCCCAAGCTTTTCACAGAATTACATGATCAAAAGATCAGTGCAGTAGGCAGAAGTGTAAAGTTGAGAGCTTGCTTGGAACATTTTTATATTAGACAAAGGCCCAGTAGAACCAACATTGACAGAATTGTGCTAGCTCAGGGCACCCAAAGTGTTGGTATCCTAGGGAATATCTTATCAAACTGTCGGCAACCTATTTACCAAGTGTGTGTGATCAAGCACACCCTCAACTTTTGATCTTGCCCCTTCCTTTTCAATGTAAGGGAGAAATTTATGACCATCTATTTTATTTACCCTCATATCTGTCACCGAATCAAACAATGTCTACTCTTGTCTTGTCAGCATATAGTTAAAATGTGCTACAGTACATACAGATCATATATGATTAATCCAGTTGATTGAGTCCTCATTAACGTTTTAGCAAAGAATTAAAGTTCGAGTTTTTTTATCAATCTCATTTGATGTCTGATCCATGAGTACCAAAAAACAATGAATGCAATAGATGAAATAAATCCTTTGGAACAGATTTTGGTGTACAAAAGTCAAAACCATGGAAGGTGGTCCAGTTAGTTTTGGAGAGCCAAAACATTACATTTAACCACAAGGAAGCGGCCAAGGTTTTCACCTTAGCTGCTACAGCAGCAGCAGCAGTAGCTGTAAGTTCGTGCACCTAGGCAAAATGAAAGGTGGTAATGGGGTATGGGAGGTGGGTCCTTCTTTCTGCATCACCAAACTGCAATGCCGCCGAAACCATCTACTGCAACAAGGTTGACAATGTCAACTGCATTTTATGACACAAAACCAGACAAAGCTTAAGCTTTTGTGCAGATAAGGCACCTGCAAAATGATAAATGTTGGCTAAATATTAGCTATGCTCTAGTCTTCCATGGCCCCTACCATTTAAGAACATGGTCAGTCAGCAATATAAGTCCATATCATAATCTGGCTTTTTATGTGGGAAGTTCAAAGCAAAACCAACATATGTTCCTCTTTCCATCACTATTAGTAGTACTAGAGGGACATCCTTCCCTAATATTTACCCTATGTACTCAAACATTCATGCTTCATTTCAACTATAGTTTTCTGCATATGGTTCCTCCACAACTAAAGTTTTCAACTTCCATAAGCATTGAAAACCAATTCTTTGTCAAGATATGGAAAGAGAGACGCTTTCTTATCTATGATGAAGTCCAAGGGGGAATATAAGGCCCAAAAAATAAGCCCAGGAAATTAAGGGGTGGCTAAACCAGTAACCAGAGTAAATGCAAATCTGGGGTTGTCCTGTCTCTGCACTCGGCTCCCTCACCTCCTTGGAAAAGCCTAACCCTTAAATCCCTTGAATTTGTATCTCTAAGCCATTGACATTGTCATATAATCAGATCCATTGTTAACTCTTTTATCCATTGTTAAAGGGTGAGGGGAGCCTCCTGAAATTCTTCTTATAGCTGGTGAGTGTAAACAAACTCGATCTCTTTTTCTTTAGATTTTTAAGTCCTTTTTTTTGTATTAATATTTGATGAGATTTACGAATTGGGTTTTGTATTTTGCTTGTTTCTAGATCATTTCTCAATCACATTTTTGTTGTTTTTTCTTACTAACTATTATTTTGTATGTTTTTGCTAAATCTTTGTTTTGTCAATACCTTGCTTAAATTCATGGTTTTTAAGATTTGATCATATCAAAATCAAATTTTTCTGCTCTAATTCATTTGGATATTCTAGACTTAGTTATAATGGTTCGGTGCTTTTAAGTTTTCTTTTTCTTTTATGGAAAGAGTTAACTGGCTGTTTCATATATGAACTTGGTTCTAGTCTTTTAGTCAATTGCAAAATATAAAATAAAAGGGCAGTTTGCTTGGTGATTTAGTTTCTACTGGTGACTCTTTGATGCAAAACTGAGTCTAGTATGCTATAATTTGGTCTCTCTTTGCAAGATGCAGATGCTCTACTTTATGATCAAGAGCATATTTTTTTTTTTCTTTGAATGTTGAAATTGATTGACTTGGATCTATAGTTTATTTCCTGGTCAAATTTCTCTAGTTCATACAATCAGAGTTTCGTTTTTCAGTGAATTTTTATGAGCTGTTGACATAGCAGTAAAAGTTTTCAATCCTTAATTTTAACTCTTTAAAAGACTCTCTTATTGAAAAATATATGAAACCTTTTAAAGACTTGAGTTTTTCAGCATCTCTAATGATTAAAACAAAGAATAAGACAAAAAAAACTTTTTAAAAGAATTCTTACATTTAGAACTGAAACCACAAGAGCTTGTTTATATGGGACGTTCTATGTTGTTTCTGTACCATGGTCCAGTGGTAATATTCAAAAGATTGAACTATCACATGTTATCTTATAAGGTCTAGTGCATAGTTGATGCATAGTATTATACAATCAAGCATCTTATATTGCCCTTGCAGATGATTTGTTGCTTATGATTGATTTCATAGCTATATAATTGTTGTTCAAAAGATCTTATCGATTATCAGTTCTTTGCTTCCAAATCTGGCCTCTAGTTTTTTGTTATCTAATGACACTTATATCTGTTAACTTTTAAAGTTTATACAAAAATGATGTGATGTTTTACTGGTTAAGGGCAAGGACTAAACATAGGATTAGGAATCTTAGGTGAGCTATTAATCTGTCACGGTTGTTGAGTGAGTTGTGTTTTTATTTCCAATCTTTTACTTGGATATTTCACATGAATGATCTGACATTTATCATATGTCCTTGTTTTGAGCTTCTAAAATCTAAGCAGTAGAAGGAGCTTAAGTGGGATTTCAGGTGCCAGGCAAGGTGTTAGCAAGTTGGAGAGATCAAGGTACTGTTCCTTGCCTTCTAAGGAACTTAATAATTAAAAGACTTTAATGAGTAGCATATTACTTGTTTCACTTAATTGTTTACTTTTCAAATTCTGATAAATATTTTACTTATCTTGAATATTTTAGCCGGAGACAGACAGTTGTTTTACTCTGTACTGTAACGATTAGTACTTTGGTTGGTTGTACATGAGGGTCCTCCTCTTGTTACTGCAGGAACCGTAACGTACATATTCACTAGGAAGGGGATTAGTACTACACGCGTAGCGCGCTCAGGATAGATTTGTCTATGTTGCAGGAGGGTGAAAGTGGAGTAGAGATTATTCATTTTTTATTCAATTGACCTAATATTTGCTTCACAAGAAAGGTATCTTCATGTAAGCAATTGCTGAATGACACATTTGTACTGTTTATTCCTATTTTAGCTTCCTTTTCCAGCTTGCCTTTATTCTTTTCTTTGGTAAACCCGTTTCTGTTCTTGAACAGGATACAAGGTTAGTGCTTCTTGGGTGATAACTTTGAGTACCAGAGAAGAAACTTAATTCCGAGTGCTTTTCATTGTTGATATGGTTATATAGAGTGACACTCGTAGGAAGGTTGGAAAATGGCTTTTGTTTCAGAGGAAGAAAAAACTGAGGATTACCTCTTCAAGATTGTACTAGTTGGTGATTCAGCTGTTGGGAAATCGAATTTACTTGCAAGATTTGCTAGGAATGAATTCTACCCAAATTCAAAGTCAACCATAGGAGTAGAGTTTCAAACTCAGAAGTTGGATATAAATGGGAAGGAAGTTAAGGCACAGATCTGGGATACGGCTGGTCAGGAGCGCTTCAGGGCCGTTACATCTGCATATTACCGAGGTGCAGTTGGAGCTCTTCTTGTGTATGACATCAGCAGACGACAGACTTTCGATAGCATTGGTAGATGGTTAAATGAACTTCAAAGTAAGAACCATGATGAACTTTTGTGCTTTTGTTGATTATACTTAAAACGCATAAGCAAACCCTCTCACCGTGAATCTTGGTTCCATTATTTTTTACCGAAACTCACCAGTTCAAAATGGGTTAAATTTTGTTTTCTGATTGTTGAGCCATATTGTGGCAAATTTTTGTAACTAGGTGGTGTTTCCTTTCCATGCCCAGCCACTATTATAGATTTGTTGTTTTTAGCCCATGATGGCTAAGGACTGACTTGTGTGCTTTGTCATTTTGAACAGCTCACTCAGACATGAATGTAGTCACCATTTTAGTTGGCAACAAGTTGGACCTCCGGGATGCCAGGGAAGTATCCACGGCCGAAGGGAAGGCCTTAGCAGAGGCACAGGGTTTATTTTTCATGGAGACTTCTGCACTTGATTCCTCCAATGTAGCGGCTGCATTTCAGACCGTCGTTAAAGAGATCTACAACATATTGAGCCGGAAAGTTATGATGTCTCATGAGCTCAAGAAGCAGGATGCACCATTGGATGGGAAGACCGTGGTTTTACATGGGGATGAGAACCAAGAACCTGCTACTGAGGCACCCAAATCGGGTGGGTGCTGTTCATCCTGATGCTTATCCATTTTAACGATTCTCCATCAAGTTTCCACTGAAGTTGCTGATATTTCTTCTTCTCCATGTCTTCATTTGTTTGAATAACATTTGTTTTTACTCGTTCATGCTTTGCTTTTATCATTTATGGTGGCTGAAGAAGAGACTCATATGGAATAGAAATTAGAAGATGTAAATGAACTCAAGGGGGATTGGAAGGGGGTTAAAGAAAAGAAAATCAAATTCAGATGGCTATAAATTTTCGAATGTCAAACGTATTTCCTTCTTGCTTTCCACTTCCCCTCCCCTTTGTTCTTTCTACCCCCATTTTCCTGCAGGGCTTTTGTTATCTACCGTTATGTAATATGATGACAGTGATTTACGTAATAAACCATATCTTTTTCCCTAAATATCTTCTTGCAAGGTATTATCTGTTTCAGTCCATTGGGTCTCATGGTTTTATCCATGAAAACACCTCGTCGGTTGAAGGTAGTATGAACACTTATATCCCCACCGTCATCTCCACCACTTGAACGAGGGCTCCTTGTTGTTAGTGACACGGTTTTGTTGACCAAAGATACCTCAAAAGTCTTAAGTTGAAGATGATATAAACCCTGTATCTTAGGATCAACTTTCGTACACATCCAACGTGGGATTCACGACTCCTCTTAGGATGATCATAATGCAAAGCAAGTTCTAGAAAATGGTGGGATTAATATTGTTCATTGCAACAATAATACTAAAAGGGTAATTGAACAATTCTTGCAGGAGAGAAGAGAGGATTGTTGTGAAGAACAAGCTATAATATTCACCCTGTTGGCCATTTCAATTGGAGGGGATATAATAAGATAATTCTAAACTCAATTGATGATGTAAGCTCCTAAACATGGTTTAGCTAGGCAAGGCTTATAGCATCATCATGGTGACTCAAAAACTCGCCTCCTCCGTGGTAGGACGCCTCAAAAAATATCGTAAACTATTAGCAAGAACCTGCCAGATTTCATGCAATCAAATCACTCATTAAAATGACATCCCAGCAAGTAATTACGATGTATGCCCTACCTTACCTAAATGATTAATACCATACATACAAATTGCAATTGTAGAACTCTACTTTGACCTTCTTTACAAACCCCGCAACAAATGTGCAATATGGCTTAAACTTAGTGTTCATTGCTCTTTACCTGCTGCAGAGGCCTGATGATAGCTTTACCCTTGTAGCTGACGTGAAACCTTGCCTTTGCCAACAACCCCTATGTCTCAAAGGTAAAAGCATCGAGAGAAAACTAATATCATTAGGCTAATTCAAGATGACAATATACGAAAGAGAATGAGTAACTGACCGGCTCACCTCAGTGTCGAACTCCCCAGACTCAACGGTGATGTTGATGTCAGTAATAATTTTTACAAGATCCACCAGCAACCCTGGACGATCAGCAGTCTCCACATAGAGCAAGCTGAACCAAATTTATTTACAAAATAAAGTTATACAGAAATGAAGCAATACTGCAAGCCAGAACATATCATCTCTTTCATTTTAATAAACAAGTATGGTGCCAAGGCCTATAATCTTAATTAAGCTACCAAATTACAAGGGTAGTGAATGCATTTGACTACAGCATCCATTACCTACGATCAGGACCATCATCATCGACTCTTATGTGGGTTGCAATGTCCACATCAACCTGAGGAATCCCAGCAAAGCAAAATTTAAACCAAGGACCAAGGTTATTGTGGGATATCATTCTCAACTTAATAATTTATGGACAATTCATATCATTTATGATCAGTTGCATCAGTCTCTGTTGCAAGCATAGAAAATATCTTTTGGGATTACAACAAATGTCAACGTAACATTCTTCTTGTAGCTGCTGTAAAATTTGTTTCATCAAACATTCAACACAGGAAAATGCCGAACTTACTGAGTGAGCAGAAAAAATGAACTTTGCAAGAAGAATATACCTTTTCTTTTGGTGGCTCAACGCCAAAGGTTGCACCCATAGCTAACTGGGAACTTGATTCCTGGACCACAAATTAACATTTGATAGCTTTTACTAGGAGATTTCTCATTAGGAATTAGTAAAAGGAATAGGTGATTACTGGATGATATTCAAGTAAGTTGTTAATTATCGTCAAACGTATTGCCTCAAGCAGTTCCGGGTCCTCAACTTTCCTTCCAGTACTACTACAGAAAAGAACAATGCCATGTTAGTAAAGTTGCATTGAAAATACTTACTATAACAATACAACTGATACAAACATTCACTTTTCATTTGAGTGTGTTTTATTAACTGCATTGAATTTCTGAAGTTGAATATCCCATGATTCTATTTGCTTTGCCACAATGACAAGATTTTAGTTCGAGAAAAATGAAGAGTTATAATTCTGCCCAATAATTCAAGGAAAATGGTGATATAAACTCTTAAAGATTCTAAAACTAAAACACTATGTAATGCTTCACACGCTCACACATCATTCCATCGTCACATTTGTGTTATTTAGGAGCATGTACAATTATAGCTTTAATCACTTCAAAATAATCTTAGACAATAATTATAAGAACTACTTATCATTAAACTGAATTAGGGGAGGATTAACAACAAACAAGAAGAAAATTACAGTCATTAACTGCAGATGGCTAAATCCTACAGAAAATGTAAAATGCTATAAAGGATCAACAAGTTTGTATTCTGTTTCCAAGAAAGTGCAAGATGAAGACAAGTTAAAAGGCATATATGACTTACGCCTTAGTGATGGCAAACTTGTTATGCTTCCCAGATGAATCCAGATAGACATTTGCTTTAGAAACATTCAACCCCAGATTTTTTAGTGCATTCATCTGCAACTCATTCACTAATAGTTAGATTATACACAATAGATTATTATCATACAAAAGTGAAGATCCCATATCTCATTAGGAAACGCAAATTAAGTAAATGGATTTATACAGTATCCAAAAGAGCTCCAAGCCGATCGCCAAAGGTTATTTCCACTACGGTGGCATCTGGATCAGAGTCTTGGTCAATTATAACTTTGGGGGTTGGAACTGTATCAGTGTCCTGGAAACTTCCATCACTCTTCAAGCATACAACCATAAGAATAGGAACTTTAGCCAGTTAATACATAGTTAAAATTCAGCCAAATATATATATCATTGTTCTTCCATACCTCCACAGCTGTGGCTGATGATGTTGCTCGTGGAATGATCCCCATCATTGAAAATGACAATCCAACACTGTAATGATTAAAGTGAATATGTAAATTAGCAAGAGATTAGGTATCAAGATACAATAAAACTATTGAACGATGTTTAACAAGCAAGAATCCGGTTTAAAAAACAGTAGTAAATTGATGAAACATTTGGATGGGATGATTTGTACTGTAAAATTGCAGCCAAAGCTAGACAAGCTGCAGTGTGTGTGTGTGTGTGTGTGTGTTTCTTCATTGGATAAATGGGAGAGTCCCATGGGCCTTAAATTACCATGTATGATTCAGAAACTAACATAATGATTCATTTCTTCTAATTGGAGACACCCATAAGCTGACTTATGCAATTCAGCCGGATTTACGAATGCATTGATGTTTTTACTTCAACTAACAGAAAAGTCATCTTAAAGAGTACTGAAATCAACAATTTCAGCACCCAGATTAGGAACTATCCAGATACCTCCCCCCCCCCCCCCAAAAAAAAAAAAAGCAAAATTTAACAATGAAATAGATTGAAGAAAGGTACCTTCTTTTCTCAAGAATGTTGGACGGTGTGGTGACAAAGGTAGCAGACCAAGAATGGTTTTTGAAATCAAAGACAGGAAAATTAAGCTTGTTACTGTTGCTTGAAAAGTATACGCCACAATTAGCAGCAGAAGCCATAGCCACAGCCATTATAATAGAAAGAAAAAAAGAATAGCAGCAGCTGAAGAAAGGAGAAAAGGAAGAAGAAAAAAGATAAGGAGATGAGAAAGAAGCAGCAAAAACCAAAGAAAAATGTTATGTGAGAAGGTTCAAGAAATGAGAGTGGGCTCTCGTTTTATCCGCCATGAAAATGAGATGGAGAAAGAGAAGTCTCATATATTTTGCTCCTCTCTTTTTTACTTATCTTTTTATTCCTTTATTTCTTTTTTTACTTTTTCTGAATTCGGTTACTAAGAGGACCCAATCTTAGGCCCTTTGGATGGTTGTTTTTCTTTGGTGCAGTACAGTGTAGTGAGTCCATTCAAAGAGAACATTCAGTAAAATATTACAGTTTTTTTTACATTAATCATAAAATATCAGAATGAAAGTGTTAAGATGTAAATGAAGGTGCGAAGTTTAGGTTAATTAAATTGGTGAAACTGTTGCCATCAAATGGTGGAAATCAATAGGTCTCTTTTATTTTGTACATGTGAATGTGATACATGTGAACCTCTTATGCGAGAACGAGAGTTCGACATGATTGATTCAATATTGATTAATATTACAGTTTGACAAGCATTTGTGTTTGAACCTCTAAAAATGATCATTTATGTCCAATGAGAAAGGACCACTTAGTGGTAAGTGATGCATCTATGAAAGTGACTATGAAGTTGTAGAAGTTTAGATAAGATGAGATAAAAATGATCACACATTCAATTTCAAGGGCTCATATATTGTACCATTGAATCACATTTTGTATGCATATGTCTTATTACTCTAGGCCTTGGGGGATCCCCAAAAGAGTGGGGATCTCTGTGGAGTCTAGAATTATACAATGCAGATTAAAATCAAACCAAATATCTCATTACAATTTCAATCTACAAAATACAATAACCCAGCAACTTCACTGGATAATATTATATCAGCACAATATCCAACAACTCTAAAATTAATGGAAGAAAAAAAATGGTCTTCTCTTATATGTATCCCAATGTCACCAAGAGATGCATGATACATAATCTGTGTATACCCACAATTTTGATTTTACATCTTAATCAATCCCAGTAAAGAAAACCTGTATTGAAAGAAAAAAATTAAAAATAAAAATGAACCCTCAAAAGCTCAAACCTTACATGAATCTTTTGCAACTGATCTCTATATCAAGTTTTTCATCAAACAAGGTGAACCAAATTAGCTCTACTCATATTTTTTGCCATATAAAACTGAAATATTTTCACAGAGGAAAATGTAGAAATCACAGTCATTAACCAGCTCCACCATACAAATTTCCTACAAATGGACATCATAGCTTCATCCTCCTCCTATGCAGCAATTCCTGGAAAAGAAGATGATTAAGTGGAAATGAATATCACAAGGAAAGCACCCAAATTAACATTATCTGTTTCTCAACTAATAACATTATCCTTAAAGGGGTAGGACCTCCAGGTATCAAGTACTGATTAATGTTTTACATGGTTTGCAGTGTAATCTTATACTCAGTATAGACAATGATGCAGTCTATGCATGCATGGAAAACAAGGTAGCAAGTAAACAAAATTTAAGAAATGGAATGTACTATTAACTTGCAATAACTTGTTCCAAACACAAAGTTTTTGAAGGAAATTAATGCTGTTCGAAAGAAAGGTTGTGAAATGTAGGTATATGGTCAATGTCATCTTTAAGATGGTCAACAAGAAAAATGAAATTGCCAAGGAAGCATTTATTCTCAAACCAGATTTAATTATTTAGTAAATGGAAACTAATAAATATATGCATCTGCAATACTAGTTTAACATTGTTAGAAATGCTTTCGGCCTAAACTAGTGCACATTCCCTGCATCTGTTGATTAGAGTTCTAGATCCTAAAGATGCAGAGAGCCATTAATAAGTACAAGAAAACAATGAGCTATCTGAGGAAAAAAAGAAAAGGAGAATAATGAAACGGGCAAAGAGAAAAGAAATCGACTTACCTCTATCTGACTGCATATTGGGAACACCATAACCACCAATGTATCCAGCAGAGCTATTAGTCCTAACGTCTGAAGTTGAGTTTCCCAGGCCAAAGCCAAAAGAACTAGATCGCTGTAGGTCTAAGGGTGAAGGGAGCCAAGTGGAATCCCCATAAAATGACCCATTGTCATCTGTATCAGCATAAGCCCCATTATAACCACCATTTGAAGCACCTTGGGATGATACCTGTGCAACACCGGCCGCACTGTTTCTATCATAGCCTATCCCTCCTGATCCAACCCCAATGTCTCCACTTCCATATCTAAGATTGCCACTATTGTAAGCAAAAGCAGCTCCACCTTGACCTGAAGTAGGAGAAGAATCCCAAAGTGCTCCAATGCTGCCGAAAGAATTTGCACCTGAATTCCCACTTCCAGAGCCCACAATAGGAGTAGAGTGTGAGTTAGTAGCATGGTTAAGACCTCCATTTCCCCACACATTTCGACCTGCTAAGTTTAAGATAGAACTATTTCCTCCACTGCCCCCACCATATCCAAGGAGGCTAGCAAACCTGTCTGGCTTTCCATTAAATGAAGCGTTCAATCCCCGTCCGTAACTGAGGTTAGAACTAAGGTTTGAGCTTCCTCCATAGCTTGGACTCAAATTTGGTTCAAAATTCAGTCCCATACCATAACCAGGGCTCAATGGAGGAAATCCATTCCGACCAACAGTAACTGGACTAAATCTACCTTCCGCTCTAACACCATAACCTCCAACTGAACTAGCATTATAATTCTGCATGTAACCATTAAGGAAGCTATTGACTCTACTCAGACCAAAGTTATATCCACCTAACTGGTTCTGACTTGGCCCCGGAGATGATTCTTTGGGGACAGCCCGTTTGACCTCAACCATTTTTCCATTGAGTTCATGAAATGTTCTCTGCAAGACTTTATCCACAACTTCCTCTGAATCATAAGTTATGAATCCAAAACCGCGTGGCCTCTGAGTATTGTGATCATACATCACAACAACATCTGTAATTGTGCCAAACTGCTCAAAATACCTCTTAAAGTCACTCTCAGTAACTGTAGATGCTAACCCTCCTACAAATATCTTTTTGGTTCGAGCAGGACCAGGTGATCCATGAATGCTAACATTGCTTTTGTTTAGAATGTTACGGTCATCCCTAGGAACTGCCTTCTTTGCCTCAACCTGAAAGAGAAAACCAGGACAGAGAAAGTGGAGTTTAACATAATTCAGTTTAACAACATAAATCCAAGTTTCTCAAGTGGAAAAACCCTTTGAATCTTAATGTAGATAGGCATCACCTATAGTTGTTTTAACTTTCCCAAATTTTATTTTCCACATCATCGAAACCTATACTATTCACAGTTGAGGAACTTTGAAAAACAATGTATAATATGCTCTTCCACATAATATAGATTGTAATTTTGCAAAGCTATAGGGTCATAAGTTGCAAAGTCTCTTTGATGCTAAATTATTACCAATGGTCCTTTTCAAAATTAGCAAATTTGCCTTCTTAATGCAATTGTAACAAGAAAGTTTGAACTATTTCTTGGCATTAATCCTTCTGTTCTAAAATAAGCACCGGTTCTTGTAAAAAATTATTCTACAACTTAAAGTGAATCCTACGGATGATTTAAACTGCAAAATAAAGCAATTGAAATTGAAGATATTGAGGACTCAATGGCCTACTTTTGCCTTAGAAAGAGAAATACATATTGCCAGTGTAGTTCCTACTCAATAGCAACATGTTGCCAAGCAAACCTCACAATGAACAATATATGCTTCAAAATAAAAACATAAGGAGAAATCGTTTATTAATGCTAATACAACCTTAAGAGAAAACATAATAATATGAATGAATGTCATCAAAATGAATCAGGACAAGAAACTTGCCAGTTCTAAATCATTGAATTGTATATTATATGATTCATGACATGAAAGGAAACCAATAAAATAGTACGGTTTCAAATTTATCATGTTAAAGAGAGTTAAAATAAAGGTAGGAACTTACGGTTCTACCATCTATCATATGCTTTTCCATAACAACTCTTTCTGCGACAGCCGGATCGGCAAACACGACAAACCCGAATCCACGGGCACGACCGGTAGCCCGATCCTTCATTATCACAGCTTCAACAACTTCCCCAAAAGTCTGAAAATATTCTCTAAGACGGTCCTCATTTGTGTCCCAAGAAATCCCACCAATGAAAAGCTTGCCAAGTTCCATTTCCATGCTGAACACAAAAATCCAATAATCTTTTATCATTGTTCAATGGAATTCCAGGCAATCATAAACATATAATCACCTTTGTCTAAAAGAAACATAAAAATCAAGTCTTCTCCTAGATCAGTTCAATTAAAATTCAACTAGAGAAGATAGGATACATCGGATCTAGAACGAGGCAAGGTATTCACAATTTCTTAAGGCAATTCAGAATCCAACATCATGTCTTAAAGAACAATCCACCATAAAACATTGTAATGCAGATTAAACTAAGGAAACTATACCTTATCAAAATACAGAAAATCAAGCAAAGCTGGGTTATTTATATCAATATAAAGAGATCGGGTGCTGTTGGATTCAATCGAAAAGCATGAGACCAATTACCGATCGACTATCTATCGACCAACAATCCAGGATTCCTAAAAACCAAACCAAAAAAAGACCCAAGCTTCATAAGAAATGAGATAAAAGCATCAATACCCAGAAATGATATTAGAGCAAATAATGAAAAAAAAAAAAACACCTTCGCTGGTTATGTTTTTATTTAGTTTTAAAGAGACGATGATATTAAATTTACAAAAGAAAAAAAAACCCAGATGGGAAAAGTAAGAGAATCTAAGATCTGAGAAGAAGCATAATAAGAAGAGAGAGGGCTTAAAAGGCCCTCCTTTCTTTCTTTTTCTTTTTTTTTTGGTTTTTTTCTTTGTTTTTGTTGCAGCTAATGTTTTTGATACCAATGGGATGGAACTATATATACATGCGTAAATGAAAGGACTCTGTGCATCAAACAGAGAGAGGCATAGACGTGTGAGTGAAAATCAATTTAGATGAAAATAGATATTAAAAAAAAATTGTATTTTTTTTTTTTGTATTTTTAAAAAAAAATTCTTTTTTTAAAAGAGAGAGAGAGAAAGAGAAAGAGAAAGGTTCGGCTATCCGTCTATGTAAGAAAAGCTTTTACTTAGGAATCCATGAACATGGTGACTTTCTAAATTTGTCTTTGATTTGAATTTTTATTGTTTTTCTATTTTCTAACTTCGTTATCTATTAATCTATTTTCTTTTTTATCTTTTTTTTAATATAATTAAGAATAGATTACGTTGATCCGTACGACTCGATCGATATAATATAATAGATGACTTAAACAGATTTACGTAAATATGAAAATAATTTTTTTGTGAATTATAAGAGGAGGACAAAAACTCTAATAATAACACGATTAAAATGATGAACGTCTTGATAATCGGATAACCACATGGGATTTATGAAAACAACTCTTTTTTCTTTTGATAGATAAGAGAATGCGTCACATTGCTTTAAATCATTTTATTCTTACATGAGATCACATATTTTATCTTTTAAAAGTAGTTTCCTAACATGAAATGTAGAAGCATCATTAGTAGCTAAATTAACTTCACTAGAGGGACATGATTTGGTTAATCAATCAGCAACCTTATTTCCTTCTCTGCTCACAAATTGGAATTTAACTGTCGTAAACTATCGAGACACAACCTTTATTTTTCCGACAAGAGTCATCGATGGTATACTTCCCAAGCAATCCTTAATCATATCCACTACCGTTATGTAATCAGTTCCTATAATTACCTTATTGTAGCTTCTAACCCGAGCTATTTTTAAATCTTGTAAAATCGCATACAACTTTAAATCTACAGTCGAGCTCCTTCTAATAAACCTTCTAAATCCTTCAAGCCAATTCCTAGAAAAGTATAGTAGTATATGTGTATATGATAATTAATATATTGTTTTATTAATTGTGTTTAATATTAATCATATCAAATTTATGTGTTCTATTTTTACCAAAAAAAAAATTTATGTGTTCTATGCTTTTGTTGTTTTTTTTTTAGCGAAAAATGAGGATTTCTGTGCTTTTATTTATTAGTGTTGTAATTTATTTTTTACTATCCATTAAGTAATTACACTTTATCATATATTTCTTCTTAAAATTTTATGAAAAGAGTAGACAGACAAATTAGGTGGTCCTAACTAATATGGATATGGTCCATTGATTTAATTGATAAATGTTTTTATTTAGTTAATAATCATGTCATGATTTTTTTAAACTATATATAGATTTCTACAGATTTTAAAATAAATATTATAAATAAATAGGCAAATTCATGAGTTGAAATATTAATTTAATTCTATGCTTTTTTTTATTTAATTTTAAAATATTTTATTTATTTTTAATTATTAAATGTCTTTTAAAAAATAATATAAAATAAGTGTTACAGACTTAACAAGTTTGATTATGCGTCAAGAAATATTTATTTTGGTTAATTTTTTTCCATTAAATCCATTTTAGAGTTAGGAGAAATTATAAATATAATCCTTAGTTTTTGTAACTTTTGCTAATTTAATCCTATTTTTTTGTTTTATTTAACCCTCATCTATAGAATTATATAAATTCCATTATAATTTAATAAAATCATTACAAACCACACCAACTTTTGATATGATAACTCACATGATCGTTCACATTATCTATGCCATGTCATAATAAAGAAAAGTTTCAAAATTACAAAAAATTCCAAAAAATAAAAATGAAATTATTAAAATAAGAAATTTTATTTTTGGTACGTCTAAATTTTGAACTTAGATTATTTCCTTAGAGAATGTGAACACGTAATCAATAAATCACCACTTAGATTCAAAATAAATCTCATGGAGTAACAAAAAATCTATAAGTTCTTGTACTTTTTAAAATGTTAGAATTTAGTCCTTGTGCTTCTATTTCAAATAATTTAATCTCTTTGCTTTTATTTCAAATAATTGATTCGTCAATTTATTTTAACAATCAACATGATCAATCACGAATTTCATTAATAGAAGAACTTGATTGGTTATTTTAACTAACAACAAAGACTCAATTGAATATAAATTTAATACATGAGTTTAATTAATTTTTTCTATATTTTTTCAATATATAATTTTTTTTTTTAAATATTCAATAACGAATGAAATTAATTTGTGAATTTTATTACCACATGAATAAATGAATTTGGTAGGATAGCTATTACAAAACAAAAGTAGCTTTCATCCAAGTTTTAATATTAATAATAAAAATTTAAAAGAAGAAAATAAAAAAGGTAGGAGACTGGAGAGAAGTACTGTTACAAAGACGGAAGAGACTGCTTGGTTGTGCGCCCCACTCCTCCCATCCAATTCTTAACCAAGACCTAACATTTAACATTCATTCACTATCCATTCATGTATTTAATTTTATTTTTTATGATTTTGAATAAAATTTAGATTTAAACATTTTAATACAATATAAATAATAAAAAAGTTTGAATTTTAAAATAACTTTATAAATTTAGTTTTAAATTTTTTAAAAATTACATATATTTAACATCTCTATTTTAATAAGATTATTGAATTAGAGGTAAATTTTATTTAAAGCAGTAGTTAGAGTTTCTGTAAAATATTTAAATTATATGTATTAAAATCTTAAATTTTTTATCGGTAAAAGTATTATTGAAACTTAATTGATATCAATATTGTGAGTTTTAAAAATCGTGTTGTTATATTCACGCGAACATATAAAGATCAATTTTTAACAGTAAAAAATAAATAAAATTATTAACATAAAAATTAATTCACTTTTTAATCGTACATTAATTAATTTACTTAATTTTGAATAAAAAATAAAGTGGAATCTAAATCCTTTTATTGCGAAAAATAAGATTGCTAGATCAGAAATTGTAGGTATGGTGAGAGTTAATCACATGCATGACGTTATTGTATTGCGACACAATTTCATCATTTTCTTTTTCCTAATACCACATTATTACCATAATCATATTTTTTTAAGTTTCATTATTTTAATATATATTCAAACAATTATTATATAAAGTAAAATTAATATAAAATACAGTAAATAAAAAATTCATCTATGAAGACTTTTATAAATTTATTTTTAATACTCGAAAACCCAAAACTTTCGCGTATCGTTAGTATAACTTATATATGTTTTATAAATTAATTTAAATTAGAATAAAAAAAATTAAGTATAGTAATAAATATAAAATAATGAAAGAGCTGCTGCTCCTAACTCCTAATTCACATTTCCAACAACCGCCCTTTCCGTAGACTACGACCTTTCTTATTATTTTTCTCAACGTCAGAGTTGTATATATTTTCCATTTCCATTCTCCCATTGGCCGTAACCAAAATCTCCATCACCATCATCCACTCATACATTACTCGGGGGTTCTCAAAAATTCTGGAAATTTCTTATCAAGTCCCCTAACTTTTTAAAAAATTCAATTAGGCTCTTCCAAATATTTTAGAAAATTCCCAATAAGCTCTTAAAAAATTGAAAATTTCAATAAATCCCCAAATAGTGAAGCTGCGTAATGAAAGGGCAGTTGTAGTTTTTTTTTTTTTATGGTTTAATTCTTTCCTCAAACTCTATCTAACATTTGAAATTTAGTTCTTAGAATTTTATTTCTACAAATTTAATATCTCTACTTATCTTATTTACTAATTAAAATCTGATTGATAAAAGTATAAAGAGTACAAAAATGTTGTCATATATATAAGCACATAGGCTTCTTCTTCTAGTATAGTAGTTTTCTAATTAATTAAAATTAAATAAAAAAACGAAGAAGTAACCATTTTGTAGTCAAATTTTAAATTCAAAATGAGGTAAAGATATTATATAGGCCAGAATGTGGTATGCCACATATATCTCATGTTGATGTGTAGGGAGCAATTTTTAACATTAAAAATGGATGATTTTTTTAACAAAATGATTAGTTTACTCTTTAACCTAACGTATAAAGATTAATTTACTTATTTTTTAATAAAAAAATAAAATACAATATGATTACTACTACAAAAATCTTCATGATGCTTTTACCATCGGACAGAATGCTTTTGGGATTGACAATATCCGAGAAAGAAGGTTGGAAGGCAAGAAAAGGTAAACAAATATATAATTAAAAAAAGATGATGCAAATAAGTTGAATAGAAACATCCCCTGGCCTCCTTCCTAACATCCAGCTAAGAGGTTGCTTTAGGTTTAGGGTAGTCCAGTAGTTGTATTATTAGACAAACCGCCAGCTACCACTTTGCCAGCCATCATCTTCTACATACACATACATTTTATTCCTCTTATTTTAATATTAACAACATTGCTCCCTTCAATGTTTTTTAATTTTAGAAAAGGTACTTTGGGTTTATGGTTTATGTAAAGCATATAATTAAGCCATGGGCGGCCGGTGATGTTTAGAGAAATGGAACACATGCATGTACATATTATTTTATAGTAATGGGATATGATTATGCATTCACATGGGAGGATAAGAATTAATTAATATAGGGAATGAGGTTTATATGTCTAATGTCTGCTCCATCCCCATCATCTTTCCACAAAATTAAAGTTCCAATACCAATGCAACCATTATCCTAAAATCCCCGAATAAGGAAGTTATAATAATAATAATAATAATAATAATAATAATAATAATAAATTCCCTTCTAATTGTCGTTGTTTTGTTGAGGTAACAGTAAATAACTTTAGAAGTCTCGGAAAGGTTTTAATAAAAGTACGAGATTTAGTAAAGGAAATCGTTTAAAATAGGATAAACTGTAAAAATAGTCACTTTTGTTTGCCTCAAGTTACATTTTAGTCACTTATGTTTGAAATGTTACGTTTTAGTCACTTATATTAGTATTTTGTTACGAAGAGATCACTGTGCCGTTAAGTTTCGTTACCTCCCTAACGGTAATCCTACGTGGCAGTCCAATTAGATTTTAAGTGCCAACTTGGATTTCCAAATGGAATGAGAATAAATTTTTAATTAAATAAATTTAATTAATTAAAATTTTTAAACCCTAGACCTTAAGTGAAAAACTCTAAACTCATTTCCACACACATCTCTTCTTCTTCTTCATCGTCTTCCCTTTTGATTACAACATCTTTAATTACAAATCTATCTCAAAACTTGAATCTTTGGAACCCATTAATTCAAAGATTCAATATCTTCTTCCCGTTAAGTTTCTTTGGGTTAATGGGTTTTAAAGATTCAAGTTTTGAGACAGATTTATAATTAAAGATATTGAAATCAAAAGGGAAGAAGATGAAGATGAAGAAAAGAGGCGTGTGAAAATGGGTTTAGGGTTTTTTCAGTTAAAGTTTAGGGTTTAAAATTTTTAATTAATTAAATTTATTTAATTAAAGATTTATTCTCATTCCATTTGAAAATCCAATTCGGCACTTAAAATCTAGTTGGACTGCTTGATAGGATTACCGTTAGAGAGATAACAGAACTTAACGGCAGAGTGATCACTTCGTAACAAAATACTAACATAAGTGACTAAACGTAACATTTCAAACATAAGTGACTAAAATGTAACCTGAGGTAAACAAAAGTGACTATTTTTGTAGTTTACCTTTTAAAATATTTAAGATTCAAGTTTAGTTTCGTAATATATTTTTATGTCATGAAATTAAATATATAATAATATAATACTCTATGTAAATATTAAAAAATATTAGGTTCTTTAATTTTAATTTTTAATAAAATATTAAATTAAAAATAATATATATTTTAAAATATGGAGGAGCTTAAAATCGATTTAAAGTCATTTATGAATATGAATAAACTTAAGTAAAATTTTAAACTTGTCAAATTGAATTTATTTGAATATAAAATATATTAATATTATACTTAAAATCAAACCGATCTATCAACCCCTCAAATTAAATTCAAGTAAAGAGAAAGAAACTGAGTTAAAATCATAATGGAAGGATTTTATTTATATATTTATTTATTTTTCACTTTTACTTATTTCATATTTGAAAAGTTAAAAAATTCAAAATGTGTTGCTTGTAAAAGTTTGAAATTTATGTACTTTTGAGATTCCTATGATTGATGTCAAAAATTTCCTATTAGATGACAAATGTGCATTTTTGTACGAAACAATGAACTGATTTAAGGTAGTTTTGATACTTTAGTTTAAAATTTATTCTGTTACTAAAAATATAAAAAAAGATATTTTTAATTAAAAATTTTAAGCTAATTATTAACATTATTATTATTTATTGTCAAAATTTTTAATCCAACACATTTATTTTCCAACAATTATATAACATCAAATAAAAGCAAGAAAATTTAATTTTAAAACTTTTAAGTACAAAGATTAAATTTGAATTTTTTTTTAAAGTTTGAGAAAGATTCATACACCTGCAAAATTTGACTTAACCTTAAAATATTTAATTTCATCAATTCAAATTAAAATAAATGTCTAACACAAAACCAAAATGATATGAATCCAAACTTTAAATAGTTTGAACAATAAACTAGTGTCACGAGTCGCGGATTAAAGTCTGTGATCGTTGCACATAGAACGTCCCATAAAGCTCAACTTATTAAATGAGACTTATTTGACCCACTTAAACTGGCTCGATTCGTGAAACCCATAAAAAAGCCCATCTACTTGAAACATTGGTGGCCCAATGAAACACTTTAGTAAAACTAGAGTTACTGGGGTACCTTAGAGAATTTCTAGGAGAATTTTCACTTTTCGAGTGTTAGGTTGACTTAGGCAGATTTGAAGCAAAGAAATCGCTTAAAATTGCGTGGTTTACCATACTAAAATTTTAGCCTCATGATAGTTGGTATCTGAGCTAGTGTTTGAAGGTTTAATTTGGTTAAGATTTTTCTAAACATCGAAGCTATAAAAGGTATCAATATTATCAGTACATATAGTTGTTATGGAAACTTTGAAAACATTGCAATTTGATTCTTTTTCAAGCTCGGGTTTGTAAATGAGCTTTTGTAAGCCCAAGTTCCATAAAAGATTGTATAATGTAATTATGAATTGTTTTGATTATAAATGCTTGAATTATGGTGTAAATCGATTATTAAATGTTTGTAATTGTTCTAGTATTGTCTATAACATTCTAAAACTTGTATCTGACGATCAGGTCGAATGAGGGGTATTACGATCCTTAAAATATTCTTAAGTGTCATAGAACTTAAAAACAAGTTTCTAAAATGCCTTCAACTTTTAATAATGTTTTTGAGTAATTACAACGCATTTTCAAATATGTTTCTAAAGCTTTTTTAAGTAGTTTTTAGGTGAATTATCAATACCCAACTAGTAAGTATGGATACCCTTCAAACAATGTCTAATAATGCTTTACTAGAGGAGTATGGTATTGATTGATACCTGTAAGTCAAGTACAATACTTAATCTAAAAGGTATCGATACATGATAAGTCGGTAACCATAACACCATCTAGAAAGGTATAGTATATACTTGCTCATGAGGAATTGATATTAGAGAACTTGTAATGATTATTTTTCTTCAAGGTATCAATACTATATTTGTAGGTGTCGATATTTGGGCTTGCAAGTTGTTATTAGTGTGCAAATTTAATACTCTTAACGGTTAGAAACTCCTTCTAATAATCCCAAATGGTTACAAATTAATGACACAATATAAATATGATCCAATAACACTCAAATGAAGATAAGAAACAAGCTCTCAAAGATCAAAGTGCGATATCTCATCTTTAAGATGTTTTAATTTGTTTTTCCACTTTCTTATTTCTCTTACTTGAGAGATTACTTAAGGGTTTTGAGTAAATTTTGTTAAGGGAATAGTGGTTCTATGTTACCAAGTTAAAAAACAGTGATTTATAAAGATTATGCATTATCATAAAAAGGCACCAATCAAGAATCCAATAAGTGGTTACAGTGAAAAAGAGGATGTTGTTTACCTTAACGATTTCGATTTCGAGCACCTATGTGTGCAAGGTGTGTATAACTTGTCAAATGATTAAAAAATATGAACAAACACTATCATGTAATCACACCAGTATATTAAAAAAAAAAACACCAATCTTCATCCCCCTCTCTGTGTTTATTTCTTTTGCTCTTAAACCCTAAAAATTAGCAACCAAGCCTAAGCGAGAAAATGCCAAATTTCACTCTTTTACAAGCACACCTCTCCATCTTAGACTTACAAATGAAAAGAAATCGACATCAATGTTAACAATTGCTTTTGTTTCAAAAATACCCCCCACATTTTCTCCCCCCAAAACACCCCAATCTTTGTAGCCTCTCGATTCTGTTAACATTAAAACCCACAATGCCTTGAACTAGTCCTCCAATTTTTCCAATCCCAATTCCAACACTGACCGTGTGGTGAGGTCCAGGTGATCGGAGGATCCATGTTTGCTGGCAAGACGGCCACGCTGCTTCGCCGAATCCAGGCTCAAACCAACAATTGCAGGTTTGAACGAGCTTCTTTTATTTTATGTCATAGAATTGGATTCAAATCTGAACTTTGTATTATTCACAATTATGGGTTTCTGCTTATCTTGTCATATGCTATTATTCACCATTCTTTTAGTTCATTGGTATATATTTTTGCGTACTGCTATTGGATGACCGGTTACAATAATAAATACTCCCAGCTTTCAGGCCAAGCTTCTTAAGGAGTACACACAACTGAATAAGGTTTTAAGGGGTCTTTGTTTTACGGGAAGACTTAGGGAAGCTGTTGGGCTTTTATGGCGTACGAGATTGAAAGCAGATGCTGCAACGTATGCTCTTCTCTTGCAAGAATGCCTATTCAGGAAAGAATATAAAAGTGGGAGAAGGATCCATGCACATATGGTTGTTATTGGATATGTACCCAATGAATATCTTAAGATCAAGTTGTTGATATTGTGTGCAAAATCTGGGGATTTAAGAACTGCCTATGTTCTGTTTGATAATTTACTAGAGAAAACTTTGATTTCTTGGAATGCAATGATTGCTGGATTTGTGCAAAAGGGTTGTGGAGAATTTGGACTTGACCTCTATTACAATATGATAAAGAATGGTGTATCGCCTGACCAGTACACTTTTGCATCCGTATTTAGAGCCTCTGCTTCCTTAGCCTCATTAGAGCACGGCAAGCGAGCTCATGGGATCCTGATAAAGAGCCATATTAGGGAAAATGTTGTGGTCAGCAGTGCTCTGATGGATATGTATTTCAAATGCAGCAGTCTTACTGATGCTCATCAGGTATTTAATGAAGTTGTAAATAGAAATGTTGTTACTTGGACAAGCTTGATATCTGGATATGGCCAGCATGGAAGGGTTAATGAGGTTCTAGAATCATTTGATAAAATGATAAATGAAGGTTTTAGACCAAACTATGTTACCTTTCTTGCAGTTCTTTCTGCATGTAGCCATGGAGGCTTGGTTAATGAAGGTTGGCACTATTTCTTATCAATGAAAAGAGACTATGGAATCCAACCAAGAGGGCAGCATTATTCTGCCATGGTTGATATATTAGGTCGTTCTGGAAAGTTGCATGAAGCTTATGAGTTTGTTCTTAACTCACCTTTTAAGGAGCACCCAGCCATATGGGGTGCTTTGCTTGGGGCCTGTCATATTCACGGGGATATGGATCTGGTAAAGCTTGTGGCAGATAAATACCTTGAATTGGACCCTGAAAATTCTGGAACATATGTTCTCTTGTCTAATACCTATGCCACTTTTGGTTTTTGGGAAAATTTGGCAGCACTTAGGAGGAAAATGAGGAATTCTGGGGTCATAAAGGAGCCTGCTTATAGCAGGATTGAGATTCAAGGGGAGGTCCACTTCTTTTTGAGGGGTGATGTATCTCATAGACGTTCTGCGGAGATTTACGAGTTGATCAAATTAATGCCTTCCATTTTAAAGGATCCAGACTATGTTCCTGATATAATTAGCTCCTAAAATCCTATGTCTTGCCCCTTATTCTGGTGTTATATTGAGAAGACGAGCTGGTCCAAGGTTCTAAAGGTTCTTTATGCTTGAATCTTACTGGTAATGTGTTTGGAGATATGTAATGAATCTGGTCACCCTGTCAATAGGTAAAGCCCATTAAGATGCTTTTTTGTTCTATTTGCTTAGAGTCACCTGCTGCCTACATATTAATGCAAATGTGATTTGGAAAGGTTTTTAGATCTTAGGCAAACTAACATCAAACCAAATACCACTATTTAATAGCCTGATTGATACCATGATTACCACTTTGTTGTTTGATAATGATTCTTGTCTTGTTAACCTAACTGTATTTATATGGCTATGCAGAAGTGCGGCTTTAGTAAAATCAAAGAAAGAGCAAGACATGGGTTGGATTCAATTGTGACACATAATGGCATGAAACTACCATGTTGGTCATTCCAAAATTTATCTTCTTCATTCAGCCAAAAACTGCTCCCCAATACCCTATATTGAGGTCTGTCATATGCCAGCATCAAAATTTGATGCCTTTTGTCAGGTATGATGATAGCATTTCATTTTAAGGTTTGTATCTGGCTTTTCTTTGTACCATTCTCTCGAGCGTCCTCGGTCTTAAGGGTGACGTATGTCATTGATGGAGCTCAATTCTTTGAAGACCCTTTATAACTCATCATGGCAAAACTGTGATGGCGACTAACCGAGGTATTTATTTGATAGAGATACTATTGTTTTCAGGGTGCAAGCATAATCATTACTGGTTTCGCTTATATTCTTGACCCACGCTTATGGTTTAATCCATCCAGTTCTTGCTTCCGCGCAAGGAGCTTGGGATCTGTGCTTGATGTCATACCTCTTACTGGTTTTAGAGTTGAAAAAACTTGGAGAAAAAAGTGTTAACTTTTAAAAGAATGTGTAGTTCTGAACTAATTTATTTATCCCTTCCTTTCCCTCCTCGATTTGTTTTTATTTATTTCCATCGTCGTAATCAAATACCATCAGTATGAAGAAAATAAAGTTCACGTCTTTATAATTTTTCTTTTTTGAAAAAAAAAAAAGAGGTTGTAAAATCTAAAGCAAGGGGAAATGAGGAATTGAATGTATGTCTCATGGCCAGTCCCAAGAGATAAAAGCAGCGACGCCGCTCCACAAGGCGATGGAATATGAGACAGCCCATCAACGGAGGAACTCCCCGGAGGGATGACCGTCAACATCGACGGGCGTTTTTCTGTGACGTTATCTTCGGGATTTACAAACAAAATACGGTTTGCCCCACTTCATAGATAAGGATTTCAAATCCCCCGTCACATTTAGATTAAACACCAAAAACCCAAAACGATAAAAAAAAAGCAAATAAATTTATACAAACCAAACGCAAGGTGATTTTTTTTTCTTTCCACTGATCAAATAGACAGTAGAAACAAGCCAAAGGGGTAAGAAGGAAAAGAAGAGATGAGAGGGCGGCGTCGTGGTGTGTATTTATAGCGCTAGCAATGACGATCAGTGGGCGCAGCTCTATTTGATGCGTGCTCCGCTAGGGCTTCCCACATTACACAATGAAGGCTCAAATAACAAATGGCCCAGCATTGGAATTTTAACCAACAAAAGCCCAACTATATTGTGATATTTCCAAATCTAAATTGTCCACAAACACCATGAGATGAGACGGCTAAAACTAGAACTCAAAAAGTGGGGTGTTTGAACAAATATAGGTTGGAATAAAAAAATAAACTTTGCTTTTTAAACGGGTTTGATCTCGGGTAAATTTTTTTAGCTCGAATTAAATGATTATATTTCTTTTTTGCATTTTCAATTTGTTGAAAAATATTTATTTTATTATTTTTAATGTATTTGATATATTATATATTTTGAATTTTTTTATATAAAATAAGTCTAAAAAATTATTACGATCAAGTTGGATTGAGTTTGAATTTAGCATTTTTAATATGGGTCGATTTTGAAAAAATTTTAAGTTTATTTTTTGGGTCTTATCCGAACTTAAAAAACGAGTCTAAAATTCTACATTTGCCCAATTCCAATCCAGCTTGATCCATGATCAGGTCTAGCTAAAACTAACAAATTAATATAAGGTTGAGCGGTAATGAAAATTATCTATTTAATTTTAGGTTAATTGATATCATTGTTATTATAATAATAAAAGTTGAGTATACTTAAGTACCCAGTCCCAAGAGTTCAAAAAAATTATAAATAGGAATAGGCATTATATAAATTAAAATATTTGAATTCAAGCACTATTCTGAGTTGAATCTTTGAATAAAGAAAAACAAAACTATAATTGACACATTGTGGGTAAAAGTGGAATTTGAGCTCCTCCCGTTTTGTATTTTCAATATTCTCAATATTGGAATTCAAACACTATTCTCAATTTTTTTTTTTTTTTTGCATTTTCTAATTTTTTATAACTTCCATAATTTTTTATGATTCTTTTAAAAATAATTAATGAGTTTTTATAATTTTTATGATTTTAATATATTTTAATAATTTTAAATAAAAAATATAAGTCTTTGTCACGTGAAATAATCTTGATGTGACACGTAACAAAATTAATTCAAGACTGAAAAAAAAAGTAACTGTTGCTCTTTAATATTTAATAATTAAAGTTAACGATCAGCTTAATTGATGAAAATTTTAACACTCTATGACTTGATTGATTTTAACCATTACTCTTTCGATTTAGTCATTATACTATTTATATGATAACTTAATTTATTAAATTGTTATTCAGTTCTATTTATTAAACCCATATTCGACTTGCTAACTTCTCGATTTTAAACTTTAAATGGCTTAATTTTCAATAACTCAAAGTTGAATCGGGTTAATTCGACATCAATGAAAATCGAGTCGTTACAAGTCTCCTTTTGAACCCTTTTGTGCAAAAGTGTCCTCCTAGATATCATCCTAGGTCATGTATGATGAAAAAAGTAATTTAGTAAACAATTTTATTTGCACAATGAAATTTTAAAATTTTCTAAAACCAAACCTTGATTATGTTATCTATATCAACAAATTTGACCAATTTTAGTACATGTGTTGCTTAGCGAGATTTGTTGATTCCCAACTTTCAACCAAAACGATCTTTTTCGCTATCCTCGAACCATTGATTGCTATGAAAGTAGACTCTTAATCCTAAACCAATCACACAATGAAAACCTTAACTTTTCAATGGAAAAAATTAATTCTCTCTATGAGTAAACTAAAATCAAAATCAATAACTCAAGTTTTTAGGAAAAATAGAATTTATTTTGAGAAAATAAATCTCACTAAATTTTGGCAGAGTAACTACCCAATGATGTGTATATTTTGGATTAACTCATGTTATTTATTTATAAGGAAAAATCACGAGTTCTACTAGAACAAGAGGAGACAAAATAATAGTATTTTAATAAAAAAAACATAAAATCCTTGTGGGATTGCTTATAGTAGGCAACACAAACACTAAGAATATCCAGTGTGTCGCCCACCCCATGTCCAAGTAGGCTTCTTCGACTTTTTCTATTCTCAAAATATTATTTATTTATTTATTTTTCATGTAAAACTGTTATAACTAATTAATTTAATTTTACTTTGAACTTAATTATTTAATTACATTCAATTAAACAATAATTCAAAGAAACTAAATTTATTTTTAAGTCACCTCTTGCTCCATTTGGAAAAATGCGTTTATTGCAAATAGTAATTCAATCTATTTCTCTTTCATTACTTTTGTTCATTCATTCATTCGCATGAGTTCTAATTGCAATTCGTAAAGGATTGTGTTGAACTAACGGAACGATCGATTGAATGTATATAATTAGGGCTTGAATATATATGCATTTTTTTCTAGTTATGTTCCACACAAATTCAGCAAATGATGAAAAGGAGGAGTTAGCCTTAGCCGAGATGTACGTATTAGATCCATCCGTCCCCCTACTTAACAATGATGCATCAGGTACAAACAATACCCTAATTAAATACAAGGTCCAAATGATCTGCATGTTAACTTGAATAGTTTATCAAAGGACTGAAGATTTGCAGCAGCTTCTAAGATTTAAGATTATGCAGCTTCGCAGTTACTTTTTGGTAATGTTGGTCACAATAAGTGATAAAGAATTTTTAAATGAATCTGCAACTTATCCACAAAAGAAAAGTAATTATATATGTTTACTTTTCTCGCTATATGTGCGAGTGGAGGGGATATATATCAAAACATGGACAAGGCTACAATCTATATAATATTCATGGCCACTTTGAAGGCAAACCCTTATTAATTAGTGCAAAATATAGGTATATATATAGGAATATAGATCAACTGCACGCCTTGTCTATGAACCCCATAGTCCTTTTCAATCCACTCACCCAGCAGGCGCAGTACATGGACTTCCAAATATCGATGTTCCAAATGTAATATTATATGTATAATAGAGAGAGTGGGGGAGGGTGAAGGTGAGGGCATTACCCGTTCCACTGCATAGATGAAGCATCCAAATCCCAAACACTGTTGGCATCTGCAGCTTTCATCTGTGCATGCCATTCCCTTCCAACAACTTCAAGACAAAACATATCTTGAATGAGAGAGAGAGAGAATGTCTGTCTGCCTGTCTGTCTTTGTCACACATTATTGTTCAATCAAAGCGTTATGTAGGAGCTCCTAAGATTGTTCCCTATTCTATGATTCTATCCCTTGTCCTTTACCCCTTACTCTCACCGTCCCCTCTTCCTCTCTCTCTTTCTCCTAACCACTATCTTTGTTCACAATACTACTCAGCCTCAAAATCTTACTTAAAACACATCAAATTTCTTATTACTCCACCTCACAGTTATAAAATAAAGCTTTTAAAAGAGCTAGGGAATTTGATTTAGTGGAATTGTTTATGGAAAAACCCCAGTAAGTGGGCCACCACCATCCCACGGTCTCTCCGAAGCTAAAAAGAAGCATTGGATTGGGGGCAAGGTAGCTAGGTGACAGAGAGCATCCCCAATCTATTAAATTCCTCCAAACATACCCTTCCAAATTCCAATCTATGTATCCATGTGCCACTTTCAACATTCTTTTGGACTCTTTTTCTACTTTAAACGTTGATTTTGCCTCTCTTCACTTGCACTAACCAAAGTACTACTACCCCTAAGATTGCCCATACAACCTTTTCCTCTTGGAATTTTGCCCCTTAGCTACCGATTCTATTCCTTTTCTAAAAATCATTTTAGAATTTCATCGAACAACTAAAACTGCATGCCTTAAACTAATTCAAGCAAAAGCCACGGGGGAACCATGCTACCAACATCCTATAAATACACGTAAACCCTTTAAACGTCTCCTTAGGCATTGTTGGTTGCACCATGGGAAGGGAAAGCATGAATGATCCAATCGTAACCCAATCATCGATTGCGCTGCTGCAAGAGAGGTTTAGGCAGTTGGAGAGGATGAAAGAGATGAGAGAAGAGAGGGAACTGCTAAGAAAGCTGGCGGAGCCTAAGCAATGCAACAACCCCACTTGTTATGAGCCATCAGGGTTGCTGTTCTTTCACCTGTTGACCACACCAAGACCACCATCACCACCACCTCGTCAAGTACCATCACTCTGGTCTGGTTTACAGTCGGGGGGCAATTGTCCTCCACCTCCAAGTTCTACTTTTGGGTCCATGGAGACCCCACGTTTTGGTTTGTTGCCAACAACAACAGTCACGGGGAAACCTTCGCCCACTTTGCATGACTCTCTCAACAAATCCCAAGATTTGGATTACAATGACGATATCGATACCTCTCTTCATCTGTAACCAATGATATATATTTATATATATTAACCAGTAATATTTAGTGAAAGAGTTGGATTATATATAGTAGCAATTCATATCTTCCATCGGCTATATTTTATTAATTTTCCTTCATCTTCTCTCTTATATATAAATATAATTAAGCTGAAATTCCCAAATTTTTATCTCTTATTATTCTTGATAATTAAGTTGCAAGTCTAAAAGCAATAATATTTTCTAGCAAACCTAGAACAGTCCAATACTAGTGCTATTCATTCAAAAAGTAATATATATATATATATATTAGTGCTATTACTCTTTACCAATTAGTTTATATGGTTAAATGATGTACTATATGTTTTTATAACCAAAATTGTTAAAAGGTTGTAATAACTATAATTACTCTCCAACTCATAAATAATAAGATAATGTGCTTTAGTATACCCGAACTCACATATTTTTACATTGATAATAATACTTATTTCAATAGAATTAAGACTTAATAAACTTTTTATTTTTTTTTCACTCTATACAAATACCATGTATAATATATAAAATCTATAACAAAGGGAGGATAAGGATGAATATTGGCTAGTGATTATTTATATTTTAATGAAATATTTAATTGATTCTTTGAAGTAAGAGTTAAAAAAATTAAATGAACCAACATACTTTTGTTGTTGGTTTTATTATGATTTTATAATTTTTTTTATAATTTATTAAGATATAAATATTTGAGAAAAAAATCATTATTTTAGTTTTAAATATCACATTTTATTTTATATAATAAATTTATATTTCATATAAAATTTTATAAATGATACATTTGTATAATTCAATTTAATATATTATATGTATATTATTCATAATTATCTATTATTTATTATGGTTAATTTATTGATTATGAAAAAAAAATTAACAAGTACATAAATTGTACCTTTAATAATGAATAGAAAACTTTATTATTATAATCTTTGAATTATTAAAATAATTTATATATTTTAATTATACTTATTAGTTTTTACTTATTAATTATTATGAATAATATTAGTTTACATAAGGAATATTATTTTGTTTAATAAATTATTTTAAAAACTAATAATATTAGAAGATAGAGAAAAGATAGAAGTTTTTAGAATTTGTTGGTATGATTTTCAAATGAAATCTCATTCATATTTATAGGAATTTTCATGTGTTTCATAGAGACTTTTTTCAATAGGTGTCTTTTTCTGAATAATAACATCTTTAACAGAGACATAATTATTCATCTAATATAAAGTGATATAACTCTTAACCAATAACCAAAAGATATAACTTTTGATTAATTACACCGTTTCATTTATAGTTATTGAAACATTATAAATATTGTTGAAAATGTTCCACCAGCATTAACATTTAGTGAGTCAAATTATGTTTTTTTATGTGCTCTATCTTCTAATGTTATTAGATTGTTTTATAAAGAATTTTTCCAGTAATTCTTTATAGAAATTGATTTTTTTGTTATACATTGCTCAATGCTTACTGGATTATTTTCGTCAGTGCAAAACGCAAATAGTCATTGGGCTTTATTGTATTCTCGAGGTTTATTTGCTTGAAACTATTTTGCACACCAAGTATAGGTGGAGACGAATAGAACCTTAAAGATAATGACTTGATACACGCCTTGGAGCCTTGTCATATTTCTTCGTTTTCTATTCGAGTTGTTCGTGTGTTCGAGATTTTCCTCTTCGAAGTTTTGTACTAACAATTTTAAGGTTCTATTTTTCATGATGACTACTACAACACATGAAAGTGGAACACTAAGGGAGTTGGCTTCCAAATTTGTCAAGCTTGATCAGTTTGATGGTGGCAATTTCCAGCGATGGCAAAAAAAGATGCACTTCTTGTTATTAACTTTGAAGATTGCCTATGTTTTGGATACTCCAAGACCAAAAGAGAATGAAAACAAATCTGTTGCTGCAACATGAGAAAGGTAAAAATGGAACAATGTTGATTACATGTGCATAGGTTACATATTGAATGGTTTAACCGATGGTTTGTTCGACATATACCAAAATGAGGTCACTGCTAAGGAACTATGAGACAAATTGGAAACAAGATACATGACCGAAAATACTACAAGTAAGAAATTTCTTGTTAGTCGTTTCAATAATTATCAAATGATTGATGACTGTTCTGTTATGGAACAATTTCGTGATATTGAAAAATGTTGAATCTTTTTAAGCAATATGATATGAAAATGGATGAAATGATAGTTGTATCTTTCATAATAGACAAACTTCCTCCATCTTGGAAAGACTTTAAAAGAAGTAAAAAACATAAGCCAAGACATTCAAGAATGAATGTCAACTCTTAAAGAAGAAATCTTCTTTTAAGGTTGATAATAATGAAAAGTTTGTTGCCATGATTTCTGAAATTAATATGGTACAATATCATAATGCATAGTGGATTGATACTGGAGCAACCAAACATGTGTGCAAAGATAAAATCATGTTCACAAAGTTCACACAATGTGAATATGTGTAAAACCCCTATACCCGGTCCAATCGTATGGACCCGGTATAAGATTATTACATTTAGTGCCAAAGCGATCATGGTTAAACACTATACAATTTAAACATTTAAATTAACATTATAAACAACTAGGGTCATTAAAGGATGATCGATTATGTTTGGAAGTGATTTAAATATTGTTTTTACTCAAAATAGGGGAGAGTATCGATACTTAAACAAAATGTATCTATTCCTCTACACAAAATTGATACCAAAATAGAATTCTAGAACTCCAAAAACTCATTTTTTGATGAAGGTATCGATAATGATCCTTTAATATCGATACTGATGTTAAAAACGATACTAAAATTACATTCTGTTTTGAAAATTTTAAGTTTCGAAACATAGGTCTTGATACCTATACCCTTGATGGTAAATTTTGTTAAAAATCAGCAGTAAATTTGGCTTAAAACCCCAACTTTGAATCAACCTAATTATCACAATATCAAACCACAAATGCAAGCATACATATGGCCATCAATAATTCATTTCATGTAGAACCAAAATACTTAAAATTTGAAGAGTTTGCATTTTAGTCCCTAACACTTGAGAACACATTTGGCAACCTATATACATGCCATTTTAACTCAAAATATAGTACCTACATTCGTTGCCCTTGAAGATGTGATGAGATGAGAGGCCTCCTAGTCCGACTCTAGCTCTTCAAGGCTAACTGTAGCTATGCGTTGAAATAAACGCGTTAAGTCGGTGAAGGCTTAATAAACACTACAAGAATAAATAGGTAAATGAATCATAACATAATAAATTTTAATTTTTTGAAAATTACAATGACTTATGACATGTTTAAAAAAACATGAGGAACTAAATATTAATTTATCCTCTCAATTCATCATTCAATCAACAAAAACTGGCTTAAAAATAAATCAACGCAGACACACCTGATTTGATAATTGTTTATCAGCACAATCTATGGCTGATAAGTCGGCCCATCCCCAAAGCGGAAATGAACTTACAGAAAGTATAACGCTTTTTCTTTTGCTTTTGCTTTTTGTTTGTCTTCATCAATGGAGACTAGGAGACCAATTGATTCTAATATCATCTGCAATGTTCCTTACAAATGAAAGCTTAACACATAAGCTACAAACCAACATATACATATATAGCTACCTCCATAAGCATTATATTACTGGTATTTACACTTGATTGATTTGACTAGTATTGAAATAGAAAATACAATCTTGTTAATCGTAAGATGGAAGGAACATAGAAAGAGAAGAACCTCTACTTTGACAAAAGCAAACAATTCTCATCATGAGACTTAACTTTCTCTATAGCCTTACAGCTAAATAATGGTGGTACTGGTTCCATCTTTGATTAGCCACAATGTCATCTGCTCTACATAGGATTCTACTTGTTCTTTGCTTGGTTTCATTACTATTTCAGATGACTGCAGGTAATGCCAATGTTTAATGATTTTCGTTGATGTTTCCATGTTTTCATGGTGTACTTTTTTTGTGTGATTGTATTAGGTGGAGGGTTCAGAGAATGGTGCATAGCTGATGAACAGACACCAGATGAAGAGTTGTTGAAGGCACTTGATTGGGCTTGTGGAAAGGGAGGTGCAGATTGCAGTAAGATACAAGTGAACCAGCCTTGTTACCATCCAAATACTATAAAAGACCATGCATCTTATGCCTTTAACAACTACTACCAGAAATTCAAGAACAAAGGAGCTACTTGCTACTTCAATTCTGCTGCAATTATCACTGATCTTGACCCAAGTAAGATTATAATATAGTTGTTGCCATCTTCACAGGTCTTGACCCCTATCCATGATTCAAATCTAAGTTAATATCTTTTTTTGTTGACAGGCCATAATTCATGCAAATTTGAAACCGATCCCTAGGTGGAGGGCAAAATCATTGCAATACTTTTCGTTTAGAAAGTTTTCAGACTTGTTGACAAAGAGCCTATTTTGGTTTTTATTGAATGTTAATGTTCCCTAATTCCAATTTCAACCCTTCGAAAAACCCAGAAATTGTCATCTTTTCGTTATCTCGCAATGTACCATCCCTAAATCCATTTAAGCTACACATATAGAAGAATGCTTTTTATTATTCTTATTATTGGATTAGATTGTGTTGAGAGCGAGTATTTGTTTTGGAGTGTTTCACTCTCTCAACGAAAAGTATTATTCTTGTGTTGGGGTTTTATCTGCAAATTCACAGGAGAAATTTTAGTATTCTATAAAATATTAATTATGCATATTGCAACTATAAGAGTTCAAACCTCCACTTGCAAGTTGTATCTTCATCAGGGGTATCCCTAAACTCTGTGAACTATTTTGGGCTTTTCTTAGAATACAAAAAACAAAACTCCAACATGAAGACAATACCTTATGTTGAGAAAGTGAGACACTTCAAAACAAATACTCGCACTCAACAGATTGGATAGGATAAGATGGATGAATTGGGGGTAGCAATTCCATTTCAATTTTACAACTAGAAAGGGGGAATTTAATATCACATGCACTCAATATAGAAGATTGAAGAGTGTCATCCCTTTCATACGTTCACATATATTTGGGGACAATACTGAGGATTAAATTTGGTATGGCGTTGCTCACAAACCAAAAGATCCTGAAGATCAGTAGCCACCACACCCAGCGAATGTTGATATATACTTATCAATTTTAAACAATCTCTTTCATCGTTTTGCAGCCATATATGACAGAAATCTATGTCAGTGTTTGGGGTTCTATTTGCCCATACTTTCATATATATGGTGGCTACACAAGGTATGGCGGATGCTATCCTCTTCGAAAGCCCAACACTGCACCTTCCATGGGAATATCAAATTTAGTTTTCAAGCTAACTTTGCAATTAAGGTAAAACATGCTTGGAGCAAGCTATTTTGACTTGCACTCGTTTGGGTTTTACAAATTTTTATAATTTTCTTTATAATTTTTATGTTTTTAATATATTATCTATTTTATAATTTTTATGACTTTTTAATATTTTTAAATAATCTATAATTTCTTAAACTTTTAATTATTTATAATTTTCAATAACTTTTATAATTTTTAAAAATATTTTATGATATATTCAAAAAAAATATTATGATTTCTTTAAACCGATGAATCACAAATTCAGTTAATAAAAAGGTCTAATTCATTTTGAGCACTTAATTAGGTGCACTTTTTCCTTTAAGACATTAATTGCTTTCTCGATTTTTACTAATGACTATGAAAATTACCACATCAGCATCGCATAGGTGATCAAAAATATTTTAGCGATGAAGTAACTACAATTTTCAATTATTCTAATGGCAATTATGAAATTAAAAAAATAGTAATTAAAGTAAAAATATCACGGTGATTATCCAAATAGTTTACTCTAAAATAATTAGTACAAATTAAAAAAAAAAAAAAGACATTGTTTATATTGTTGTGATGATTTTCAATTTCAATAGTAAAAGAATCACATCACGTGACATAATAAAATTAATAAACCGATCATTTGTGAGTAGATCAAATAAATTAATCATTGATAAAAGTCATAAAATCTCTATTTTTATTGTAATGATGCCAATATGACTAAATAAACAACCAATAATATCATGCAATTAACAACCCAGATGCTATAAGTATAAACACTGAGGGTTCTCATTTGAGAAATTTGCACTCATTTTCTCTTTGCTACATAATCATGTAACAATCTCCAATCACAAGAACAATCTATACCAAAATTACTTTTAAACCCAATCCATCACAAAAAACACATAAATAATTTAATTATATGTACTATTAAGTAGTTATCGATTGAGTCTTAGTTCAATTGCAGACGGAAGAACGTGAATTCGAATGCATTGAAGCGTATTATCTTTTTATTTAAGGGTTGAGAAGAAACCATTTTTCTATTCGTAAATTTTAAATCCAAAATTTTATTTAAAAAACATTAAACTTTTTATCATTCAATCCATAGCTAACATTGGAAGGAAGGAGGGATGTTCCATTGTATCTCATGGAGATGTAGGCTAATCTACTAGTGTATGCAATAGGCATAGAAGGAGGAGAAATGGGTGGTCATAAATTCAAGCATCAACCTGCAAGGAGTGTTGAGAGCCCCTTACCTTATCTCACCACTACTCACCCCCCCCCCCCCCCCTCCCTCTTCCTTGAAACAACAAAAAGGTCCACCACCTAGAAATACAAGATAAATTAATGAAAGAAAAGGGCATTGCCTTCACTCCTCGTTCCATCTTTTCCAGGTATTTCCTTTTCCCCACAAAAGGACTTTAATGGTATGGTTACCCACCATTAATGCCCCTCTCTGTGGTCTCAGTCCCTTCTCTCTACGGATGACATGGTCGGTCGTTAATTTCCTCTACGCCTCGTGCGTTATTTGAGCTTTTTTGTTTGACCACGTTACATGGGCTCGGTTACCCCCACTCATACTCCTAAGCAAACATCTATCACCATATATTTCTTCTTCTTTTTTTCTTTTTTATATTTATGGCAATGAATCTAGAAAGAAAGAAATTAAAAATTAAAATTATTTATGGATTTTTAGTTCAGTTTGGGGACAATTGATATAGTGATAAATTATTTAAATTGTTTAAATTTTTATTGATATTATTTATGTGATTGGGTGTAATAATAAAAAATATTGTATTTTTAAAAAAAAATTCAAATTCGAATTTTGGAGATGACATTATTAAAAGGGATGGTCACGAAATTCGAACACGGACCAAGACATGAAGTAAAAGAAATGTAACAAATCTTTCCTTCACTCCTTTAATTGAAAAAGATAAATGACGGAATAACTTTTTTAAAATTACTGAAAAATGAAATATGTTACTTCTTTTAAAGAAACTGATTTTTATAAATAGAAACCTAGCAATTCGTTAAACATTACATAACAACAAGGCCCAAAGCCCAAAGAAATAAAACCATAAAGTACAAGGCCTACCAAGCCTAGCCCAGAACACAAGAGGGTGAACCCTAGACCCCTCATCAGCTTAGCCGTCGTTGCCTGGAGCAAGAAGAGAAGAAAGCCTACCGGAAGTGTCTGCTCAAGCAAGGCTGATGTACTCACGTCCAGCAGGAAAGCTGGTGAGGAGGAAATAAAGACGTCGCCATGCCAGAGCTCGTCGGGGCATTGACTGAGCTTTCATGCTAAGCCTTCGAGCCGGCGTCAGCAACTTATTAAAAGCTTTTAGTTATTCGTGAAAACTCTTAATTTTAACTAAAAATTATTCGTATTAAAAATAAAAAAACAATTTTATTTACGATTCATGTGCAAAATTTAATCTTATAATTTTTTTAAAAAATATAATATGTCTTATCATTATATTTAATTAACATTAATTATTTTATAAAAGACATAATTACTTATTGATTTTGCTGATCTTTACAGATGACGAGAGAGGCTACAAATGTTCAAATGTAAAGGCTTATATGCAAGAGACAATAAAAGAAAATATTACGTGTCAAAATTTCATTGGTAGTAAGGTCGCACCTTTGACAAAAGTGAAGTGTGCCTAATTATGTTGTGTTAATGGGTGACACGTAGGAGGTGATATAACAATTAAGAGAAACTCATATGATGTAGAAAAACTCAACAGCCTAAATAATCCTAGTATAATTATTCCCCAAAGAAAAGCTAAAGAATTATTTTTTGAAAACTTTTCTTAATTTCACTCCCTTTTTCAACCCCAACATAATGTTGAATGATGGATAAATCAAAAGTGAACACGTGGAAAAAAAGAAGTGGTGCAAATTGTTTTTGATACAAATAAATAAAAGATTATAGTTTTATACATTTATTAACAAAAAGAAAATAAAAAATTATTCCAAAATTGGAAAGAATTGATGCTCCTTTATGAATTTTTAAATTTGTATATTATTAACAAGGGATAGTAAAATGGATATAGAAAATATGAAAAAAAATTATTATTTATTACTTGAAAAAAGATCAAATATGTGATCTTACAAAAAGTTGCTATCATATGTTGAATTTTTATTTTATAATAGTACAATAATATTATTTATTGTAAATTTTTATCTTCTCATTATTCTACACATCCAACGTATTTACTTAGCTCAAACCTATTTAAGAAGTGGGGTGGATGTAGGTTAGCGGCCCTGGTTTGTTAGGTGTACCGTGTACCTTCACTGTGCTCCAAGATTTGGTTTTGCTCAGCTGCTCTATTTCTTCCTTTTCTGCTAGAGTGTTGGAATTTAGCAAAAACATGAGTTATCTGGGTGTGGGAGTTAGCCCTGGGAATGTTCCCGTCTACCATGGCACTAATTTGAAGGTCATTGATAGAAGAGTGAGAGTTTCAGAGCTGGTTTTGAGGTGTCTCATATGTGGCTTAAGTGTTCTTGCAGCTGTTCTTGTTGGAACAGATACCCAGATCAAAGAAATCTTCACTATTCAAAAGAAAGCTAGATTTACAGACATGAAAGCTCTTGTGTAAGAAATATATATACACCCTCTCTACTCCTTCTTGTGAGTTGCTTTTGTTGATCAAGTTTGATGTACATAACGCAGGTTTTTGGTGGCGGCTAACGGCATAACTGCAGCTTACTCATTGGTACAAGGAGTGCGTTGCGTTGTGGGTATGGTGAGAGGAAGTGTCCTTTTTAGTAAGCCTTTGGCTTTGGCCATTTTTTCTGGAGATCAGGTACTTGTGTTTCCCATCATAGAAGCTATTGCATGCCTTGGTCTTGTTTCGTTTATAGTATATATACATGTATGTATGTTTCAGTTGCAGAACTATCCACATATCCAGAATTGGCTAAAGGGTTCATTTAACCAAATAAGAAATTGTTTTTTTTTTTTGCTGTTTTCATGCTGGCTTTGCAAAGAAAAAGATTATGAATTGTTTGCTTAGTAGATGAAAAAAAAGAGTAATAAAACGTTGTAAAATGGCAATTTTAAGATGCATTGAAAGAGAACATTTTTTATCTTCATTCAACTGCTAGAGAAAAGGAAAGAGAAAGAGGGGAGGAAAGCGGAGTCAATGTTGGTCGTACATTTAGTAGACTAGCTTTTAATGCTCAAAGTTAATGTGGTGGTCAGGGTGGCAGGTAAATTGCTGCTTAGCCTTTAATATCACCCTGTTGCGTAGAAAAATGAAAACCCTAGATTTCGACAGCAACAACAACGGTACGACGAGTCAAGCAGCATCATGTAATAATGGGGGGAAGATGAACATCATTAATACAAAGAAACAACTAATACCTAATTGATAAAGCTTGTAATAAATATGAATGAGTATATAAGTAGGTGGACCTCTAAGCAAATTTTCTATGCCAAAAGCAAAGTTGGTCGTTGGTGATGTTGAAATGGAATTATTGTTCTTTCATGACAAGCTTTACTGGTTTTTTCCACTTGCTGAATTTTGTCCAACCAGTTTAATGTTGCTGCATTGAGTCTTCACGCGGTTTCGAAAACCTAACTAATGCTGGTGGGTGGAGAAGGGAATTCTGGGGTGATATGCATGTTGCCTAATAATGCACATAAAAGATAATGTTAATATTTCTATTGCAGTTCACACTTGTAGGACTAGTCACTTTATGTGTGTCACTAAAGGTTTGGTTTCGGGTCTGTTTGTATTTGTACCTTAGAGTAGCCCTTGTTACATGCATATATCTAACCCAAATGATTAACATATCAAGTGCTTTTGCATTGCAGGCACTGGCATACTTGAATGTGGCTGCAGTGGGAGCTGCAGCACAGTCAGCGGCGTTTGCTAAGTTGGGGCAAACAAAGCTTCAATGGATGGTGATATGCAACATGTACGGGAAATTTTGTAACCAAATTGGGGAAGGAATAGCAGTGTCACTGCTAGCTAGCATTTGCATGGTGGGCCTATCGTGTATCTCAGCATTTGGTCTCTTCCGCTTATATGGTAGCAATAAGGCCAAGGACAACTCGGGGTGGTAGAAATTTGGGTGTTGAAAATGTACTGCTTTGTTTTACTTTCAAAGGCTGGTTCCCTAGTTTTTCTGTAATTTTTCTGTTTGTTTCATATAATATAGTGTTAATGCTTATATAACAAAAAGTGGGGGTTTTATCAGTTTTTGGAAATCCCATTTGACAATAAATGAGTTTTGGATTTTGCAGATTGATTGTGATTTTCCTACCATTTTCTTTTATAACATTTAATAATATGAAAGGTGAAATGTTTGAAACATAACTAATAATATGTTATAAAAACATTGCAATTTCTATATTTGATTGTCTTCTTAATGTTGGCATTTTCCTCGTAAAAGCAAATTTGGTTGTATTAACGTAACGTACAGAAAGAGCAGAACAGTAGTCCCACGTTTTGCTTATAAAACGATAGGTGTTGTCACATGACAGCTCCTATATCTTCCTTCTTCTTCTTCCCCATTTAACAAACCTTCTTCCTGCTTTCAACAAACGCAAACCACACTTACAACAAACGCAAACCACACTTACAACAATGGTAAGTTCAATTGCATGTCAAAGTAATTGGTACAATTGCATGTCGATATTGGTTTTTCTATTCTGTCTTTGTTGTTGTAATTGGTATTTGATGATAAAAGACTGCCTCAAAACTTCTTGCGGGAAGGAAGGTTGCAAGGTTTCAAAGGAACATCACAAAGAGAGGATCTGTGGAAAACTCAGCAAAGAAGGGAAATGGGTACCCTATTGGCCCAATTCTTCTAGGCTTCTTTGTGTTTGTGGTCGTTGGGTCATGTATGCTCACTTTCTGTCTTTGGACATCCTAGTACTAATGGTTTTAGATAAGCATTTTGATTGCTTAAACTCAGCCTTTTGCTTTTATTTGCTTTGACAGCTCTTTTTCAGATCATTAGGACTGCTTCCAGCAAAAGCATGGCTTGAGCAGAGGAGTTGATCGGATGAATAAGACAGCCGTTGTTACAGAGTCGTGTTTGTTCAATAAATAACAATGTTGTACAACTGATGTTTGTTTGACATCTTGGTTTGGTTTCAATAAATCATTATGACATCTTGTTGGTAATGAAGAATGCTTGTAATTTGGCTACTAACAACATAAAAGTTTTTATTCAAAAAGTATACATTATAATCTGCCAAAAGGCAGGGGCAATGGATGAAAAGATGAAGTGAAAAGAAATTCGAACAGATATGCTCAACTGAGTGGTACTAAGCAATTAAGGAAGGTTTATGATGCATGGAGCTTCCTTTATTGGATCCTGGTAGCAGCATTCTGTAACTGTGGGGCAAGTTCTTGGCATGAGAACTGAATCCGAGCCCATTGAATGCCTGTTTATTGTTCTCATAGAAGGTTTCATGATGGGGTGAGTCATAGCCAATCTCATCAAATTCCTGCAGGAAGTTCATTCAAGCTTAACTATTTTCATCCCATACAAGTATTATCCCCAAATACATATGAACATTAATAGGAATTTTTAAGGTTGTTTTCTACCTTGGATTTTGCCTTAACATAGTAAGGTGTTAAACAGGGATTTAAGTCTTCAAGGACCAAGTCACTTGGACTACCAGGTGCTGTTGGATCACCAGAACTGAATTCCTGAAAAATGATCACCTTTGGGTTCACATGATTTCCAATGTTCCAAGTTATAAACACTATGGGTGCTAATAAAGTCTAAATTCTTACCAAAGAATCAAAAGGTCCATCTGGATCAGGTTTGGGTGTCATGGGAGAGCTGCCATACTGCTGGTGACATGCATTACCACAATATTTATCTGCTTTCACCTATTACAAGCATATGTTGAGAAGAATCCTTATAATGGGTTTTAGTTACTTAATTGAAATGATATTTTTAGACTTTTTTCTTACCTGATCAAGATCCAGGGCAAGGCATTGGAGTTGTTCTGTAAGAGAAGTAACCTGTCTTTGGAGAGTTGGGATTAGTTGTTTGGCTTGGGTCAGCTCCGAACCTTGCTTTTGTACAAGTTCTTGAAGCTGGGAATTCATGGCGTCTGGAAACAGTATCGCATTTTTCAATGATTTAATTTCTTCTCTTTGTTTCAAACACAAATCTTTCAGCTTCTCAACCTGCAAAACACTTGTATTAACACACACACACACAAAAAAAAAACATCGTACATAAATTATATTGGAAGGGGCAAAGGGGGCAGCTGAGGGGCTGACCTCTGTGTTCTTATCTTGAAGCTGAAGCTTGAGCTCGGCAATCTCCATCTCGAGCTCTTTATTTGCACTCAACAGCTCCCTCTCACTTCTCAAAACCATAGCCAAGGTCCTAGTGTTCCCTTTAACCTCAGTCAAGGCTTTCACATCCTTTTTGCCCCTGTCCTTACCGGCAGAGCCATTCCCGAACAGCTTCCTCTGCAAGACGGTTAAAGCAGCCCCCTTTCTTGCCGTCTTCTTGAGGTCCTCGGCTAGGACATCAGATGGAATAAGAAGCTGAGTATGACCCATTGCCTTGGTTTTGGATTTATTGTCCACAAACCGCTTAACCATGCTGGTGAAGTTGTGGTGAGTGGTGGTGGCCTTGCTCTTACTCCGGCAACCATGGTCGACATCCAAGGGGTTCGATTTCACAAGGGCTCGAGAGAAAGAGGATTTAGGTTTCCCAGAAGAGGAAGTGTTGAGGTCTATGGATGAGGAGGGATCGGAGAAAATGGAGGAAGTGGAAGAGCGTGAATCGTACGAGTTGTAGCGGCTCGCCATTTTCAGGGAGACAACACCACTTCGAAGATGATGCGTGTTCTGTTGGGTTGCCAAAGTGAAGGAGGTTTTGTTTTTTTGAATTTTAGTCATCCAAATTTGAATTTTTCTTAACGACACACACACATTTGGGTTTTGAATTTAAATGTGTATTTTACGTGAAAGGCGCGGAAATGTTTTTCATTTTCAAGTAATCATTATTTGTTACCAGATCTGAATGAACGAAGCTTATTTTATATTTTATTTGGTTAAATTGTCTTCTAGTCTCTCTACTTTTTTAGTTTTTACAGATTTGAATTTTCATTTCCCTTTTTTTTATTTTAAGAATTTAATTTATTTATTTTTCAAATTTAAAAATTTAGGTCTAATTGCTGACACCATCAAAATTGTTCTGTTAAATTTATTGATATGATATTTAAAGAAAAAAAAACTCATTTGGTTACCAATACAATGATGTTGTAATATATATGAATTTAATAGAAGAAATTCAATATTGTTAATAATTCAATTTGTATTTGTAAATCAGAAAAGTAGAGAGATTAAATTTCTGAAAATAAAAGTTGAATCTTCATGAAGTAATCGATAATTTTAATTTTTCCTCGATTATCTCATGTTTGATCGAATTCTTTATCTATAAATTATTCCATTCAATTCATCAATGCCAAACATTTTTTTTCACATTATGCCATGACATGAATGAACCTAAATAATCTTGCTTTCAATAGTACTAAAGTTTTACATTTTATTCAATTTAGTCCTTGAAATCAAAATAGTAATATCTTTCAATTTTAAGCTTCGGTTTAAAAACCGAGTTCAATTACATCCCTTAGGAACCCTTTACTTTCTATTTATACCAAAATTTCACAAAAAAATACATTTTATTCACTTTAGTCTCTATATGCCAAACTAACAATTAAATTTTACAATCTAATCCTTTTTTCATAATCTAAGCTTAAAATCTAATCAATTTAACACCAAAATCTTCAAGAAATCAACAATGGTAACTTTCAAAAACTTTAATATTTTTGAAAATTGGTACATGAGCTAGTTAAATCAAGCCCCCATGACCTTAAAAACATAAAAAAAAAAAAAAAAAAAAAAAAAAAAACAAGAAAATGGCTTGAAATTGCTTATCAATTAGGGACCGAATAGCTTGAGCTTCAAAAATGATTTTTCTTAGTTTTTCAAAGCACGGCAGGTTAGGTGAAATGAAGAAGATGGAAAAATCCCACTAAAATTTACCTTGTATACTTTAATTAAATCTTTAATTACTTAATTAAACCTTAATCACAATTAATTAAAATTAGTGGATGTTAACATCATCATCCACTATTTTATGTAACAAAATGGTTTATTTACTTTTAGCTAATAAAAAATCTACAGCGATTGGACTTTTATAATTTAATTCATACACCTAAATTAACTATTAATTCAATAAAATTACTGGACCAAATTTTAAAATAATTTTATAATAACTCCATAAATATTCATATTTAATATTTAAGGATCCAGTTTATGAAAATGAGGTTTTGAAATAGCTTTTTCCGATCCCACTGAAACTCAAGTTTACATGATGTTTTGTCAAAAGATCCAATTGTGATGTATTACCCTTGGTCAAGCATTTGTTGCAGACCATTGGACTTTCAATACCTCTTTGGAGGCCTACATGATTTTATATGTGATAGCCTTCGGGCTTAGCACCTCGATGTTCCTACAGTTTCTGGTTTTCCCATAGTATTTAAGTTCTATTTTCCTAAGGTTACATTGGGGGAAAAGTTAAAACGAACTTGCAATAGATTCATCGTGATAAAGAAGTAAAAGCTCATTATGAAATACAAAAGGTAATAGAAAAAGATTATACAACATTGGGTTTAAGGAATAAGAGTTGTATACATATATGTGATTGTTTTGAGGTATTATGAAATGAAATAAGGAATGCTAAACAAAATTCTCATACATATAAGATCTTTTGAAACATCGGTTGTATGATTTGAACTTGTTGATCTGACATGGTTATTTATTTAGCTAATACTTTATTGTTTTGAATTCAAATTGTGTTAGTACCGTTGAGCATCCAATACTCAACGCATAGACGTATTTGTTCTGTACACAGGTCTCATCAAGTATTGATCGTGTTCGTATAGCTCGAAGGCATCCAAAGGTAAATATCTCAACTCACTAAGGTCCTTATAAAGTTTCATTGAGCTTTTCCTTTGTCAAGGCATGTACCTAAGTCTAGACAATTAGGAGTCATGTATGTTGATATGAGCGTAGAATGATATGTTAAATAAAAGGAATTGTTAGTTACACATGATGGTTTCATAAGTCTAAATATTGTGAATGTTATGCATGTAAATGATGCTTCCTTGCTTGCCAAGTATGTCAACTTGATGTTTAAGTTTGGTAACTAATGACCATGGTTGAGTCCATAATGTTTAATTGAGTTTGTGTGAGTGTAACTAGTGATTTAAACTTGATTTTAAGTATTACAAGTCTTGGTTTTGATATGGTTATGTTTTGGGTCAAATTAGGTGAGTTTTGAGGTGAAATTTTTTTAATATACTGGTGTGATTACATGATAGTATCTGTTCATACTTTTTTAACCCTTTGACAACGCGTACACACCTTGCATACACAGGTGCTCAAATCCGGGTCTCCTAAGATAAACATCATCCTCTTTTTTACTGGAGTCACTCGTTGGGTTCAGTTTTGAGGTGATTTTTAGGTCTAAGCAAACTTGTATTGGTACAAGGGGGTCACTTGTATCGATACAAGTATAACTTGTAACAATACAAGTGTGGGAGAACAGGATTTCTTCCTTGTTTTATGTTGTTTTGACCCTTGGGTACCCTTATTAGGTCTTAGATATCTTCGACCGCCTACTAACCAAACCTAAATTGTTTGAAGTCGATTTTAATGACATACAAATGATTTTAAATTATTTTCTACAAATTATAAAAATGTATTAGAAATTCTTTTCTTAACTCAATTATTGGTGAACGATATTCAAGTTGTTCTGGCAACATGTTTTGACATATTACATTCGAATCCGACAACAGGGTCGAGTGTGGGTGTTACACAACTTTCAAAAGTTACATAATAGTCACTAACATTATTAAATTGTTACATTTTTATCACTTGACTGGTAACTTCCGTTTAAAAAATAATGTTGCACCTTAATTGAAAGGGTTAATAGTTAATTTGGTCCATGAGATATAGTTAAAATCATTTTTAAAATTTTCTTAACAATAATTGTAAAAAAATTAAAAAATCTTTAAAATAAATAAAAACCAATTTCAACAAGGAAAAACCAAGAATTTTGCAACTAATTTTTTCACATCCAATCTTATAAAAAATCAGTCCTTGAATTTTCGCAAAAAAATAAATAAATACCCATTTACTTTGATCCAATTAATTTTTTTTCATTTACTTTGTTGTTTTACCCCTCTTTATTTTCATCTTTATTTGCTTTTTTTCCTCTTTTTCATGCAAATCGGCGTCAATTTCGCTTTGCCCAAATCATTAAAAATAATATATATTTTATTTAAAATTGAAAGTAAAATTTTGACATGAAATTTGAGAAAAAAAAAAAGGTATGTTTGGAGAAGAAGAAGAAAAGAAAAGAACCTAAATATTATAAACTTAAAAAAATTCTAAATTTCAAAACTGAAAATTACTCAAGAAAGTAGAGTTATGGAAAATAAATGATGCATTAAAAAAAGAAGTAGGATACTTTGTATTATAAATTAAAAGGAAAAATATCACAAAATTTAAAAAATTGAGTCTTTCCAAAGAACCTAGACAATATAATAGAATATTTTGCTTTCTTTCTTGCCTTCCTTCTTAATTTTTCTCATTCTTTTCATAATTATTAAGAAAATCTTGTACATAGGTCATTGATAGTAGAAATTTTTACAATTCTCAAGAATAAAAATAGTGTTGCATGTCTAGATTTTGTTTTTTGAAACTCGAACAGTAATATTTGATCTAATAGTAGAATTCGAATATTTTATTGAGATATATTTTGTCCGAGCTTTTAGGGTTTTGAGAAAAAATAAAATAAAATAAAATTTGCAAAGCAATTTATGGATAAAAACAACTTGAAGTTATTGATGTGATTGAAGGTATTTATTAACAGTGAAAAATAAAAGAAAATGAGTTTGAGAATTTTAAAATTTTTTATGTAATAAAAAACTGCAAGAAATGTTTTTAAAAGAATTAGTTTTAATTTTAAGAAATTTTTTTATATTTATACCTATTTAAATATTTTTATTTATTTTTATTCAAAGATTTTTTTAAAATTATTATTATTGTTGAGAAAATTTTAAAATTATTTTTTAACGATAGGTCAAGAGCTAAATTAGTTATTAACCCTTTAAATTAAGATGTAATGTTACTTTTCTAACAAGAGACAAAAATAATTATAAAGAAAGTTTAGGATCAATTGATATAATTTATCCTACATAAAATATTAATAATGAGTTACAATAAATTATTATTTTATATTTTTATTGAAATATTATAATATCACCCAATTTGAATATTAATAAAATGTATGTTTTTACTTTACAATATCATATATAAAGTAAACATTTTATTTTTAAAAACACTTTTTAAGAGAAATACTAAACACAAATCTTAAACAAAAACTTTCAAAATCACTTTTTAAAAAATTATTTTTTTTACAATAATTTTTAAAAGTAATGTTAAACTAGTTTTTATAATAGGAGCCATTTTTTGCTTTTTTAAACAGGTGGAGGTTGACAAGTGTCCTATCGGGTATAATAAAATATTAAAAAATAAATATTTTTTTAAAAATTACACATGTGATAATTTTTTAAAGTTATTTGTGGAATGAAAAAAGTACGCTGTCAGTATACCAAATATTAACATTTGTTTTTTTGTTTTATACAAAGCTTAACTTTACCTATAACCTCTCATCATCTTTAAATTAAAAGAAAAACGTGTTTAAACTTACATTCTTTTAATTGTTACAATAATAACAGTAGTTATTGTGCTAATATTAAATTAACACAAATTCGGTAAAAATATTATGGAGGCGAGGAGTTGCATTGCATTTAGTCTTTTCTAATAAAAAAGAGAATATTAATCTTTATACGTTAGATTAAAAAATAAAATAACCATTTTATTAAAAATTTAATCTAATTTTATTGTTAAAAGTTTATCCCTGTATGTTAGCATATATGGCACACTATGTTGTATGTTAGCATGAGTCTACATGTTACATCATATCTCATTATTTAATTATTTGATAAATTATTTCAATTTTTAACCATATAAATAAATAAAATTTTAAATTAAAAGTTAATTTATTCTTTAATATAACCTAGAGGATGTAATTTTTTTAAGCAATCACAAATCAAATAAATATGCTTTTACCCCCAAATTCTTGTTGCTTCTAAAAGGATAAGGTGTGGCCACCTCATAGTAGCCACACACTTGGCAATGCGGAACCTAGATGTCATCCAAAGAAGCCTCAGCAATAAGGTCCCAAGCTCTGCAATTAAGTCCCGGGGGAAAAAAAGAATGAAAACCTCCACGCTCACACTCCAAATCTACGCCTCCGGCTCCAAGCCATACCAACCTCACCCCAAAGTCTCCACTATTTTTCACCCCCTTCAACCACCCATCACATCTATCACATTCAACGCTTTCAACCCTCGTCTCAAGTTAAAACCCGGGACGCCTCCTAAAACCGCTGCGATAGACAAGCCAGTACTAATTCCACCAACAGAATGTCAAGTAACCCCCGAAAGGGAGCTTACTCAAGTTTCTTCAAGTGGGTTTTCACGGTTTGTGGTAGTAGGAGCTGTTTCTATGGGTTTGGCATTGCTCCTAATGGAAGCGGATGTCCAAAAGGCTTTGGCGTTGGGTCCTGAAGGGCCATTAGTTGAGGAGTTTTGGGAGAATGTGAGGAGATACGCACTTTATGCGCTTACGGTCAGTACTGGGGCTATATACACTATCTTGCAGCCTATACTGGAGTTGTTGAAGAACCCCATCTCTGCAATTCTTATATTGGTGATTATGGGTGGCAGTCTCTATATCGTTTCCCAAATACTTTCCGCCATGTTTGGAGTAACCGATTTTACTTACACTTATGGATATTAGTTTTTGACAGTGTTCGGCTTATTTGGTATTTGCTTCTCTATACTTTACAATCCTTTTCCGGTTTCCATTTTGTGCTTGTTCCAGTAGCAGAACTTAATTATATCTTATCGAGTTCCTGTTATCTTCCATGGCTGATTTTTTTTCTTTTCTTTTTAGATTGAATTAATTCCATCTTACATGCAAATTGGATGGGTGTGTCTGGTCCTGGTCCAAGCTAGGATAGCCCTGGGCCTGTATGGTCTACCACTAACGTCTACCTTTATAGCTCAATTCGTTTTGCTCTTTATATTGTGTCTAAAAAAAGCCTACCTTTGATGGCATTACAATTTAGGAAAAAAAGTTGGTTTAGAGAATTTCTTTTTATAATTATAGTGTTATCATCTGTTTTGAGATAGAACTCATTCAATAATAATAACTCTACAATTTGAATATAAAATTATTTGAGAACAATCTTATTCAATTCGAATTGAAAGTGGTATTTAGATAAAAGCTTCAAAATTCGAACATAGAGCAAATGTGTTGGGGGGATGAATGTTCTCAATCCTTAGCAGTTAACAATACATGAAAGGGTGTCGATTGAGCTTTAGTTCGATTGGTATGAGTGCAAGTACGCTGAAATGTATTATTTTTCTATTTATGTGTTAAGGAAGGGCTATGATAAGTTTTAGATATTGTGTCTAAAAAACAATAGATTAAAGGTTTAATTATGATTTTAGTTTCTCTATTATCTTAAATTTTAGTATTTGATCCCTCTAACATCCTCCACTTTCATATCGTTGTTAATCAATGTTGGGAAAAAAATTGACTTAATGATAAATTTGGTCACTAACGTATGTATATTTTGTTAAAATGGTCATAATTGTATTTCTGAGTTTTTTTTACCATTAACCTTTGAATTTTTTTTCAATCTGTCTTTTTAATAGATTTAATGAATAAATTCAAGTTTCAATTTTTCTTTCTTTCGAAAGGTTTCAACCATTCATATATTTGTTTACTGAGAAATTTTTTACTGAATTAATTTTTTTTAGATAATTACGTTTATTTTTTTAAATTAAGTGTTATTTTTTAATTTAGTGTATTATTTATTTGTTTTATTATTTTCCACATGAAATTAGCTTATTGGGTTATCTAAGTAATAAATTACATCTGATTAGAATACATATGAAATTTTACATCATTCTCGTTAATTGTACTTTCATTAAATCTATTAGAAAAAATAGATTAAAAAAAAACCAAGATTGATGGTAAAAAAAACTCAAAAGTACAATTAGGGTCATTTTGATAAAATATGCAAACGTTAGTAGTTAAATTTGTTATTAAGCCAAAAAAATTTAAGCACGAGTGTGATTATTGTATTATATATATATTTTAATAAGATCCTAATTATGAGATCATATAACAATAAAAAATTTCATACCATCACTTTATTGGCTGTAACAATGTTTTTAATTTAGCCTATTATAAAGAGATCAAAAAAATTAAAATAAAAGGATTGAATTTTAAATTTCTGACTAAGGAAAAAGGGTTTTTTTTTATATGAGAAAAAAAACAGATAAACATAAATAACTGGCACTAACATTAATATTTAATACTATTGCGAAGTAGAAAACATTAATTATACACTATCAACATGCATTATATATATATATGTGAAACCGAGTGATGCATGACTGAGAAGCATAATGTGGGGCGACTTAGCAGGAGGCTGCAGATGACACGGAGAGAGGGTAGCTAAAAGTATTGGCATAGGCAAAGGAGAGGCATTCACCAGGTCCAAGAGGCTCCCCATCATTCACAAGGCAATCGTCATAGTAGAGTCGCCTAAACACCGTGGGATTGATCAACCTCACCGAACTGAACCATCCACAACTGACGTGAATGTTGGAGATACTGCAACCCGACACGCACACGTTCATGATTTGAACTGTGTAGGACGGGATTCCATTGGGAAGCGGCGCCGTGGAGCCCTGGAATATCACTATGTCGTCCTTTGTGCATGCCGTGCCTATTCGATTAGCATCGCCGTCCTCTATATGTGCATGCATGTATATCAGGTTTCAAAGGTCAAAGCTAACATGATGGTGTTAATTAATTTAAGACAGGGAGGGTATACTATACCAGTGGACTGCAGCAGCTTCCGAGCAACGGCAGATGTATTGTTCTTCTTGGAAAAGACTCTATTTTTAATGCTTCCTTGACTCACTGCTTCTTCACCTTGGATTGACTCCTCCACTGCTATCATTTATTTTAATTATATACCCATTATTTGCTTCCAAAAGTAATCTAAATATTAGTGATATATACAGTTTGCTCCTCCATATAATAAACAAATATTTTCAATTTCATTTTTAGTTTTCGTGCATGGTGAAGGGAGTTGCAAGAGAACAATGACAACACTTTTTATATACAAAAAGAATCTTAAAACACATTTGAAAAACAATTTTCAAAACTAAAAGATGTTTTTGAAAATATTAAAAATGGATGGTGTTGGTGTGATACATTTCAAAAATTTATTTATATACAAAATAAAAGTGAAGCCATGAACACAAAAAGAAAGTGAAGTAGGAAAAATATAACCAGAGAGAGAGATGCACATTACCGAAGAAAAGTAGCAATAGCAAAGTCATATAGGTTAGGGCATTGCCAAGTCTTCCCAGAGCAGGTGCCATTGTTATCCAACCTACCTCTTAATTAATTGATAAAACCAATATTCCAACTTTCACTTGTATATATGTATAGGTAGTTTTGGATTGGATTGATAGGCAAAAAAGAGTTGTAGATGAACAAGGCGGAAGGTGCTGCCAGCCTGTGGTAGAAAATGAAGCAGGCTTAATAATAATTAGACTCTGTTATAGTGTTTTTCAGTCTGCTTGGCGGACCACCCAGAATGCAGCACAGGAAAGCAAAGAAGAAGAAGGAGCTGAGGACTGAGATAGCTCTGCAAAGGAATTTATAAGACCAGCAAGCCTAGAGCCTAGGGTGTTTACCGTTACCAGATTGCCCTCCCTTTCTCACCCTGCTACCACGTGTGCCAACTTAATTTTCATTTTTTACTAGTATACTTCCAGAATTAATTTATCAGTAGAATTTAATTCTTATACTTAATTATTTTTAGGAATTTAATTTTTTTATTTTTGAAATTTAAAAAATTTATATTTATTTGTTAACACCATTAAAATTTTTTTGTTAAATTGCTAGTGTGACATTTTAAAATTAAAAAAACACTCACTTGGTATCCATGTAACAAAAAAAAATTGTAATGAAGCTAATTTTAATAAAGAATTTTAACGGTGTTAATCATTTTTAAAAATTCATGTCAATATTTTGACTATAAACAAGTAAATAGACTAACTAAAAATATTATAAAAATTGAGATACCAAATAATATCGAAATTAAAATATAGAAATTATATCTTAAATTTGAGTGAAATATAAGATTTAAAATTAAAATTTGAATATTTTTATATAATCTCAAAAAACTAAAGAGATTACCATTGAAATTCAACAATTATCTTCTCATGTAAAAAAACAACAACAAGGCATGACCCAATTGTCATGCAAAGAAGGTATTACTGCATTATAAAAGTAGAGTTATCAATATTCACATCAATATTTTGATTGAAATAGTTAATAATATTAATTATTTAGATTAATTAATGATATTATAAAAATAAAAATATTAAATTATATTAAAAAATTATATATATTAAATCTCAAGTTTCAGCATAATACAAGATCCAAAACTAAAATTTGACTATTATCTTATAATTAAACAAAGCGTTAAGAGTTAAATTATATTTTAATCTTTTTATTAAAAAATAGACACATTATTTCTTGTATATTAGATAAATAGAAAATTAGTCTTTTTGTTAAAAAATTCATTTATTTCTATCGTTAAAAATTTATCTTTATACGTCAGCAAAAGGTATACATGGTCTGTCAAAGGTCACTATCTTGTTAATCTATTACTCACGCCAATTTTTAATAATACAAAGATATGCATTTAAAAAAAAGAAGATAAATTTACTCTTTAATTTAACATATTAATTTATTTATTTTTTAAATATAGAAAACAACATACTACCCGACTCCTAGTACAGGAGTCTCTATGTTACTTTTATCAAGCTTTTAATGTCTTAACTTCTTTTTAATATTTATATGTAATTGGAGACTTACTCTCCCATGGTACCATATCTAAGTAAGGTGAATGTATGGGAAGGCTATAGGTGGTTGAGCCCAAGTTAGGGAAAAACCTTAACTTTGGATCTCTATACTAAAAGCCTCACTTTCTTCTTCTCTGCAAATTTATCAAAAAAAAAAAAATTAAATTAAAATTTTATTATTTTTAGGAGGAATTAAAGTATAATTTTATATTTATTAATTTAAAATTTTAAAAAGACTAAATAGAAAATTTTCCTCGCTACCTCAATTTGCTAACCATCAAAAGGATTTCTTACTCTTTTTAATTCAATCGAAATATTATATTAAATCTAATAAGTGATTGAAGTCATAGCATAACCATAAAAGACTAACGTTGTTCATCTTTGGGCATTTCATATCCCTCCTCTTATAAAACAAAATTAATATTTTTGATTTTATTAATATATTGAGTGAAAATGATTTGAATGTTTTTTTTTTAATTCTTTAGATTTGTTTTACGGTTTATGTTTAAAGTTTGTGATTGTCTTTCTTCGCAATGTCGTCTTTAAGATGCGAACATGCACCTTCCCTTCAAAATATAATATGTTTTACTACTACACCCACATTTATTGGTTCTTGAACTTTAGTCTTAACCATATTTATATACAAAGAAACTTAAATTGATCAAGATATCATTCATATATTTTTATAGTACATGAAAACTAATTTTTAGGGTTTCATGGTTATTTTTTTTAACAATGTTATTTTTAGGGTTTGAACCTAAGTTATCTTAAAAGTGTGATGTGCCTTACCATTGTAACTCGCAATTCAATTGAAACTATTCATGTCTATTTTATGGTATATGTAGTAGCGGAGCCACTTTAAGGCCCAGGGAGGCCAAAGTTTAAATTATTTTAGTTTAGTTTTTTTATAAATATACACTATGATCCTCCCAAAAATTTAAATAGGCCTCCCAAGGTTTAAGATTTTTGTAATTTTCCTCATTGTATATATATTATAGCCCCCTTAAAATGGTAAATTTTTAATTTAGGCCCTTTATAATTTATAAAATTTTAAATTAGTAATGGTAAAATTACACTTTCACCACCTCAAAAATGATAAAAATTTAATTTAACCCTTTAAAATAATAAAAAAAATATACAATTTAATTCCTGCTCCCCCCCCCCCCCCCCCCCCCAAAATTTCTGGCTCCGCCATTGGGTATATGACCTCTTCCAACAATATTGTCTTTAGGATTTAAAACAAAGTTGTCTCTAGAAATACAATATTTCTTACCAGTTTACTTAACACTTAAGCTTCATCTGTTGATGAATTAAATGTTTATGGAAGTGGCTGTTGTTGCTGGTTTTAAAACAACCCTCATGCCTGCAAACTGCATGTCAAATTTGTGCAGGTGAAGAACTCGCAGCGCAGCGCATGCGTGCATGGAAACATTCCCAGCAGCTCATAGCCGTGACTTGACACTGCCACAAAATGCATGCATGCATGTACTAAATTAAAAGTTTCAGTCTCTAATTCTACGACAATAAATGCAGTTTATGAAGCCAATGCTTCCATGGCCATCCATCGCACCAAGAAAAACCAATTCCATTAACATTAATGCATGCAGCAAAGTCTTGGAATTTCAAACAACGGTGGCGTTCCTGCACCCACATTTATAATTTGGAAACTCTCAAACTCAAACTAATGCTACGCCTATCATTAATGACTCCTCTTCTCTCCACGCATTTAAACTCAAATGCTGCTTCTAATGAATCAACCTTAACATAAATCCCTTGAAAAACTACTTTCAAGGCATTTTGTTTTCTTATATATTAAACTCAACTTTCTGAAAGACCTTCAAAGCACTAGTACTAAATTCTGATTACTGCACTGCATGCATACTGATGACAAAGCTCAGTTTGCGATATACAAACTAGCTAGGACCGCAACGTATATACAAGTACTACTGCCACATTTTGGGGACCGTATCGCCTTCTTCATTTATGTATATATATAGTTGGTTGAATTTTGGCAGGGATAATGATGGATCAATCCATTACCATTTGACTTTTGAACTTGGCTCCTCGCCCCTCAAACGTCATTGTCATTTTAACTACATTACCCTCACATACTCTAAATATTAATACAGTATAGAGCCCAACCACAACCCACTTACAATTTTGGCCCAACCTCAGTACCGATTAGATAGGCTACTAGTATCTATCATTACTATTTTATACATAACTGCTTCTATGTTACTAGATCTGTTTAGGGTCAGGCTATTCATCAAGACCCGAAAGTCCGTTTAAAATATTTGGGAGTGTTTGGATAAAAATATTAGGTCTGAAAAATGAACTTAGGCAAAAAATTAATCTCGTTTAAAATATGGGTTGAGCTTGGGTTTGAACATTCAAGGCCCAAGCCCAACCCGACCCAATCCATTTTAAATTTATAATATTTTATATTATGTTATTTTCATATATTATGTAATTTATACATATTAAAAAATAAAACTATATTAAATATATAATACTACTTTAATGTAAACATTAAAAAATTGTTAAGATGATTAAAAAAAATATTTCAATAAATAAAAATGTATAAAATTATTAAATTTTAAAATAAAAAATATAAATATTTTTTAGAAAAATTAAAAAATAATATGAGCGAACCTAAAATGGACTTGACTTAATCTTTTGCAAATATAAGTAAGTTTGGGCAAAATTTTAAGCCCAGATTTCGGGTTGGGCCAAGCTTAGGCAAGTATAAAGTATATTAATATTATGCTTAGGCCCGATTCGAACCTGACCCAGCCCGACCCATGAACACCTCTATATGTTACTCAATTTTTTAAATATTGTATTTTTATTACAATAATTAAGTTAAAATAATAATTTTATTTCAATTATGGAATATAATTAAAATAATAATAAATATTGTATTTGTTAATTTATTAAACAAAAAAATTAGGTTAATTTATACAATCGGTCCTCATATTTTTTTCGTTTTTGAGCAATTTAATTTTTTTTTGTGTTCTTTTAACTTTTCTTTTCTTTTTTTCCATTCCTTCTGCTTCTCCCTTTGCTTTCCTCCTTTTTCCATTTCTTTTATCGTAGTTTTTCTATGTTTTCTATTTGTTAAAACTAGTCTCTACAGTTTTTTTTTGAATAATTTAATTTTTTTGAGTAAAGCGAGTTTGTGGATTAGTTTTAACAAATGAAAAACATAGAAAAATTACATTAAAAGAAATGAAGAAGGGAAGAAAACAAAGGAAGAAGCTGAAAAGAATGGAAAATAAAGAAAAAAAAGGAAAGTTAAAAGAACATAAAAGAAAAATATTAAATTGCTCAAAATGAAAAAATATAGCGATCAATTATAGAATTTAACCTAAATTTTTCGTTTGAAATGATGATTTAATGTGCCACGTCAGCTTATCATTACATTGGTAATGACAATTAACGACTCAGTGACTAAAATGTTACAACATGATAATGTAAGTGACTAACACGTAACATTTCAAACTTAAGTGACTAACATTTCAAACATAAATGACTAGAATATAACTTGAGGCAAACAAAAGTGACTATTTTAATAGTTTACTCCGTTTTTTTAAATCTTTAGTTTTGGAAAAATTGAAGTTAATTTATTTGTAGATTTAAATTGATTTTTTTACATTTGAATAATTATAAGAAAGTATAATTATTTAAACATATTTAGCTAATGAAATGTAATTATATTTTAATTTTTTATTTTATGTTTGGTATTAAAAATTATAATTACACAATTATATAATTTTAGATCTAAAAAAAATATAACATATAAACTACTATTGAATATAAAACTGACCTACCATTTGAATTATTGATTATTTATCTACTTAAATTTCATTAATTTTTCAACAATTCATAATCTCTCCCCAATAGGGGTGAAGCTAGAAATTTTTTTGGGATCAAAATTAAATTGTAATTTTTACGATAAGAAAAATACAATTTTTAAAAGGTTAAATCAAGATTTTATCATTTTTAGGGGGAGTCAAAGTGCAAATTTACTTTTACTAATTTAAAATTTTAAAAATTTTAAAAAGTTTAAATTAAAAAATTTCTATTTTAGGGGGACGGAGCCCCTACCAACTCCCTTAAGTTCACCCCTACTCTCCAATCTTTAAATAGTATGATAAAAACGCGTTAACACGCTCAAACTTATTTCTTTTTACACCGACAATAATATTAATAACAACTAAACTAAGACTTTATTTATATCCAATTTAATAATATCCACTAATTATTTTAATTAATTACAGCTCGAATGAGTAAAAGAATTTGTAAAACGGAAACAAAATGAAAATGAAATATGACATTTTCTATTCTTGATTTAATTAATTACACATTATTTGGACCAAAATGCTTGAATAACGCCTGCTTATGCTTACCGGTGTTTCTTTGAAGTGTATTTATATAATTTCATCTCTTCCCAATCAACTTGTGTCGTCTACTGCTCCACAGAATTGTATATATAGAAAAGCTTAATCATTATGAACAATCATTGATTATATATATAAAAACTAATTGGTAACAAATGAGAAAAAAAAAAACTCTTTTACGTGTCTAAATTATCCTTATATAATGAGATATATTTTATTTTTCATTCAACCCTATCTTGATTTCATGATAAATTTTAGAATGACCATGACACCTTTCATATCTATCAGTAGGTAATAAATGGGGGGGGGGGGGGGGGGGGGGGGGGTTTGTCACCCAAGTTGCTTCCTATGTTAGCCCCGTATTCCGTTATCCAATTAAAATCGACTCGATTGTTATTATTTATGATTGTTGCTTAGCAGCTCGCACATTACACGGTTCGTTTGTAGGTTTTGCTAACACGTAGTTTACCATATGTTGGCGATTCCATACTAGAATGACACGTGTTGATATTAAGGGAGGATACGTGTTCATATGCACTGGATTTATTTAAATCTAAAACGTCACATCAATAGACCGTATCTTATAAATATGAAAATAAATCCTTAAGAGAAGAGAGAAAAATAATTACTCAATAATAGTCATTTTTATTCTCGCATGTCATAGTAATATTTTCTTACTATTAACTCACGAAGTTGTAAGTTAATAATTTATTTATCCCATTAAATAAATATAATTGTGTAATTATAATGATATTTGTGATTCTTAATAAAAAATAGTAAATTTTATGTTAAAATCTTGGTGTAATCATTATTTTCGATGATAGTTTCTGTTAAAATTTATCAATTTAACATATTTATTTTTTGTTAATCATATGACACGTTACATGAAGATAGCTTAATCAAGATCTTAAATTGACAAAATTATTTATGATTTAATGATTGAACAGAAATTTTTAAATCAAAACAATTTGAATAACTTAATTTCTAATTTTTTAAAATATGAAGATTAAATCTCAATTTTTCAAAATACTAAGACTAACAACCTTTCGCACATATATTCTACTTTATACAACAGGGATTACAAGAAAAAAAAATTGAATTTTATTTTTACAGTATGTTTCTTTTATATCTTTATGTACCTAAATAAATCTTAATTGACTTTAATTTATATCTAAATAAAACTTTCCACTTAAAAGTTATTATCAACTGGAAAAACAGTTGAGATAAATCTCAAACTACAATAAACTTTGATCCGATGGGTAATTTGATGTATGAACTTTGATTTATCTCAACTTTAATTTAGTGCAATTATACACATGGAACTTTGATTGTGATTCAAATGTATACATGAAATTTTAATTTTATTCAATTGCATACATTTAAAGGAATAAATACATCAATTTATTTTTATATTACATATATATAATTACTTATAGTACAATGTATACTTAAAATGATACTATATCAATAATTATGTTAATAATTTACGAAAATTAAATTAAATTAAATTAGTATTTCATATATAAAATTATACAAAATCAAAATTTATGTATAGCATTACATATTAAACCAAAATTTATGTTCAGTTTTGAGATAAAAATGTTTCTCACAATCAACCAAATTTGTGCAATCTTTCATTTCAATCTCCAAGGTCCATAGATCTTTCATTATATAAAGTTTAATAACATACCCAAGGGCCAAGTCAGGAAAAAATTGTAAGAGGTCGAAATTAAATTGTTTACATCTTTAATTTTAAAAGATTAAATAATTTTTTATCATTTTTAGGAGGTAAAGTGTAATTTTATCTTTACTAATTTAAAATTTTTAAAAATTTAAAGGGTTAAAATGATAAAATTTCCATTTTAGGGGGCAAGGGCCTTTCCTAAGGATGTCAATTGGGCGGGGCGAGTGCAGGGGTCTATCCCCGCCAAGAATTTTCATCTCCATCCCTGCCCCGCGACCCACTGCGGGTACAAAACTCAAAATCATCCTCGCCCCACCACCCATATGGATCCCCAGCCCCACCTAATCCCCACTATACCTATCCCGCAACCCACTTCATATAATATATTTATAAGTATCAATTAAATAAATATAAACCAATTTTTTTTATGAAAAAAAGTATGAATGCTTGGATCGAGTAGTTTTTTTCCATTATCCTCAAGCTCACATCTGTGGAGAGTGGGTTCGCTTCGAATCATATATTTTTTCACAAAAATTACTAGTGAAGTAATTTCGCAATTTCTCTAAACTTTTTGGCCAAATTGTAAATAAGAAAAATATCTCTATAATTTTTCTAAAATAATCTCTTTAGAGGAGAAAATATTGTGTGTGAAATAATGGACCAATACTCTTTTTATATAGGGAGAGTTTAGAGAGTTAAACTATGATTAAACTTAATCACTTTAATATTAAATTAATATAATATTTATCAAGATAAATATTAGATTAAATTTAATATTAAATCTTATTAAATTAATAGAATATTTATCTACAAAATAAACATTAAATTAAATTTAATATTAAGGTAATCACTTTAATATTAAATTAATAAAATAATATTAAGATTATTATTAAATTAAAATTTTATAAATGTTTATTTTCTAAATATGCTTATTATATTATGCGAGGCGGGAGATGATGCGGGGCAGGCGAGGATGGGGATGGAGCGAGGCGGGTGGGGATTAGGTGGGTATAAGATCATACTCACACCTACTCCATTACCTACGGCAGGTCTAATTTTTTTTCCCATCCTCACGAAACTTGTACTCATCCCTGCCCAATTGGGTGTATAGACGAAACCCGTCCCATTGACATCTCTAGCCCTTCCCAAGCCCCCTCTAAATCCGCCTCTGAACATACCTCAATAATGTTTTGAAGTATCAGTCTCGATATTTTTTGATATAATGGTTAGAATTACTCATATATTTTTTTTTTTTAAATAAAAAGATAAATACGTTTTAGTACATTTAAACCCATATCTTTCTGCACTGAAAATAATATCGATATCAATCGAATTAAAACTTAGTACTTAAAATAAATTAAAAAATATTAGCTAGTACTTTCGCTGTATTTTGGACAAATAAGTTATATTGAACAGCGCTTAAGGTTAAGAGAGTGCAAGCTTAGGCAACAAGGCAGTTGAAATAATTTAATGTGAGCAAACTCGCGACCAATCAATTATATATACTTGTTCCTGTATACACGGAAAGACACGAGTTAATGCCCCCCCAATCAGGCACATATAATTATAATATTATAATTAGACCAAATATAAAACTAACGCTAAATACAATATACGAATCAATCAGTGCTAATTTTTTAATTTGAAATATATATCGTATGGGATACTTCGTTTTTCTTATATATATATGTATGGGTGTATTAATCTATGCTTGAGATAAAGCTGAACTCTGATCTTCTCTAAACATGGCTTTGAGATGGTTTCTGCATTCAGCATTTCATGTTCTGGGGTACCAACATGAGCCCCATAACATGCAGTACTGCAAGAACATGGCAAGTGAACAAAGTGGAGGAGTGACTCAGAGCTCAAAGATGTCCTCCAACGGCGAGCTGACTGTGGTGAAAGCGAAAATGCATCCTGGTTCGGGGTTTCAGATGCCGCTGCACTATCCTCGTTACACGAAAGCGGATTACGAGAAAATGGAGGAGTGGAAAGTGGACATGCTTCTCAGAGAATATGGACTAAGTTTGGAGGGCAACCTTAGCCTTGATGAGAAGAGAGAATATGCAATGGGCACATTCTTGTGGCCTCATCAGTATTGATCCATCTTCTAATCATCATCGTGCCTTAATCAAGCTGCTAGCTAATATCATATGCATGCAGTTAATTACTTTTAGCACTATATAATTAAATATAGTACATATATACATGGCGTGTGGTACTTTCTAGTAAGATGGTTGAATCTAGTTTTGTTTAATGGAGTCCCTAATAAGGTTTCTCGAGTTCTCTATAGTTTTCAGCGTAATTAATTCGGGTGGTCTCTCACAGTGTCACACAGATGAACTCATTAAATATCATTACAAGACAATTGATGTTAACCCAGCCTTGTGATATTTGTATTTTCATCATGCATGCCAGCTGGTTTTAGAATGTTCGGTCATACACACACAGACGAAAACATGTCTTATTAAGAATGTCCAATTAAAACATCAAGCTATGCCATGGTAGTGGATATGCATGTACCCGTAAGTGGGCATTTGGTAGAGCCTAGAAGCTTCAATGAAAGAAAGCGTAACCATTTTTGCATGTCATATGCTGGTGCTATAACTTTGGTACAATAAATATGCCTATTTTTGGAATTTCGTCCTTGCCATACCAAATCTAGGACTAGTATAAAAAGAAGAGACCCTTCTTATTCACTCAAAAAAAAAAAAAAAATCAACCCAAAGTAATCATAAGTGTTCAATTCTCCATAAGTATGATTATGGATGAAAGGAAGGAGCATGTGGAGAAGAAGGTTGACGCTGTAGGCAAATACCACTTCCTTAGGAACACATTGCAGATTGTTGTATGGGTTGCTTTTTTATCGATTTTCCTTTGCCATTCTTCAGGCATGGCCTACTCTTTGTTTCCTCATTCCTTCAATGTTCATTTCTCCACTTTCCTTTTCTCCTCCTTCACCCACACAGTTGAGAGGAAGTACATGTTCCTCATTTGCAATGGAATACTAGCATTCGTCGCCAAAAGCTCCGTGTGTAGCCGCTCGGAGTATGATAATAATGGCTCCGTGGCCTTGCAGATATCCACCCCACCAACCCAAACGAAACCTTCAGTCACAGATGGGGTGGGTGCTGCTGAATATGACCAACATGTACCTCTGGACGTAGCTGAAGCAGAAGAAACAGAAGATGCTTATGAAAATGAAGCTGAAGAGCAAGCAGAACATGAAACCGAGTCTTTGGTTAAAGAAGAAGAAGAAAGTGAAGCTTCAGTGATAGTGGAAGATGCGGATGGTGAGGTATACAAAGAAAGAGAAAAAGGGTGGTGGGGGAAACAAGAAGAGCGAGGAGTAGGAGCAAAGGAAGAGTTACCAATAAGCGTGAGCACGGAGGAGTTGAACAGAAAATTTGAAGAGTTCATAAGGAAAATGAAAGAAGAAATCAGGATTGAAGCCCAACAACAAATGATTGCATCTAATTAAATATTTATAAAGCAAGTCATATGATAAAATTTATATTGTAAATCCTCTTATTACGTTGCATATGTAGTTTACTTAATTTCCCAGACTTTATGGTGTCCCACTCCATGCAAAATAATGTTCTATTTAGAGCTTGTTTCCATTTCTCTATTTTCCTTCTTTTTGCTTCTAATGGCATTGCACCAATACTGGAAATTGTGAAGTTCACAACGAAAACTTTAACTATCAATATACTAAATAATTATTATCCATATATCTCTTTCTCATGTTAGATGAGAATCATTAAAGGGAAGAAACAGAATAAGGTCTAGAACTGTATGTTAGAAAGATAAATACTAAAGCAGCGGAGCTTAGTGGAAAATGCTAGAATGGACTAGCCAGGAGATGTATATAATATACTAATAGATTACTGATATGACATATTGACCCATTAAATGACCCACATGCATCATTTTTTAACTTTTGACTGACTTTTCTGCCCCAAACCTTTTTTTTTCCTTCTTCTCTTCTCTAGCTTCTGTTTCTTTTGGTGTGGTGGTGCATTAGGTGGAAATAACAGTGGGTCTCATGAGCTATTTCCGATTTGGAACCAAGCGGGTTAGCGGGAGAGTCAATGACTCCCAACCACATGAGAGCAAAGTAAAGCACGGCTATGAAGAGTAGGGGAGAGGATGAAGGCGACATCATTTTTTAACAGAGGGTAGCGTTTTTTGAGACAGAAAGGAAGGGAACGGACCTGAGAGTAAGTCAGCATTTGGCCGGAGGTTGCATTGACGACAAAAGGGATGACATGCAGTTCTGCATGAACATGGCAATTGAACAAAGTGGAGGAGTGACTCAGAGCTCAAAGGTGTCCTCCAATGGTAAGCTTAGAGTGGTGAAAGCGAAAACGCATCCAGCTTCGGGGTTTCAGATGCCACTGCATTATCCTCGTTACACAAAAGCGGATTACGAGAAAATGGAGGAGTGGAAAATGGACATGCTTCTCAGAGAAAATGGACTAAGTTTGGAGGGCAAGCTTAGCCTGATGAGAAGAGAGCATATGCAACGGGCACATTCTTGTGGCCACTTATTGAGGCCATACTGATGAGGCCACAAGAATGTGCCCATTGCATATGCTCTCTTCTCCACAAGAATGTGCCCGCTGCATATGCTCTCTTCTCATCAAGGCTAAGGTTGCCCTCTAAACTTAGTCCATATTCTCTGAGAAGCATGTCCACTTTCCACTCCTCCATTTTCTCGTAATCCGCTTTCATGTAACGAGGATAGTGCAGTGGCATCTGAAACCCCGAAGCCGGATGCATTTTAGCTTTCATCTCTGTCAGCTCACCGTTGGAGGACACTTTTGAGCTCTGAGTCACTCCTCCACTTTGTTCACTTGCCATGTTCTTGCAGTACTGATGTTGTCATGCTCATGTTGGTACCCCGGAACATGACATGCTGAATGCAGAAACCATCTCAAAGCCATGTTTAGAGAAGATCAAAATTCAGCTTTATCTCAAATCACGTGAGGGAAAAAACTTGGTTTTGTTGATAATGCAAAGAAAATCATGCATGTTTGATTATTGAGGATTTAGTGGAGATATTGTTGAGGAAAGTTTTATTCGGTAGACCGCAAATTCCAATGAAATTGACAAAATAAGAAGACCTTTTGTTAACTTCAAGTTTTCAACAGCATAAAGGGGGAAAAAAATCTCTGATCAGCTCTGTAGTCATTTTTGCTAATTTCCTTAAATGGGTTAACCCACCATGACTTCATCAATACACAAGAAAAAAAAAAGACCACCAAATGAAGCTGACACAACTTTCCACGTGCCCAAATGTCCAATCTTGTTGCACCCCATCATCCCCCATGGCAACTACCTGCCACAAGTTGCTTCTAATAATGGGTTTCATCTTTCAAACAAAACAAACCAAATTTACATTAACTGTAGCTAAGGTGGATGGATCCCCCCATAATTCCCAGCCCCAGCTGAGGCCTATATTATATATTTTTGGTTGTTTGACACATTTTTTAAGTCGAACCGAGTCAAACCCTAAGCCGAAAAAGAGGAGGAGCTCTCTCAATGGCTTGTGGGTCCATACCAACAGAGGATTTCAGGATAATAATAATAGAGAAGTAATAATTAACTAAGTGAATTGATAGATAGATATAAAAGGACTAGCTAACTACCCTATCCATGCCATATACACCCAAAATATCAATGGCAGCAGCAAGTTTTTCTTGAGGACAAAACAGAAGTAAATCATATACTATATACACTAGTTTGATTGTTGATAGCATAGCAGATCAGTTCTATCTATTTGTCATCTGCTAGGGTTTCCCACAATCATGTGGCTAGAAATCTATGCACCTTTCATTTTCATTAATTTGTTTATTATTTATGTTATTTAGTAAAATATAGTGGACAATCTCTGCAGTCAGCCGAGGGACCCTTATGCCATGACACTCACATTGAATCATTTCAATTTCATACCTGCAAAGGCAGACCAGTTATGGAGGAAGGAAGATTGTCTAGAAGGATCACACGGTGGCAGGCATCTGTCCTGCTAGTGGAGACAAAAGAAAAAAAGGAAGCATCCAAATAATTATGAATAATTCCAGTATGGAACAGTTCTAACAATCAAACCAATAAACTATTCTTCTCGCAAAAGAATATGCATGATTTGCTACAGTACCAAAATCAATACAATTTTGCCTTACCTATCTTGGCCATTTCCATGAAAGGCATGTAATGCGGGTCTAGATAGTGAAAACGTGTCAGCTCTTGGATTGTGCAGGGTCAAGAAAACTATTCAGGTCAGGCTGAACCAAACCACTAACAGATATAAAAACATACAGGTGGCAGAGACAATCCGCTTTTCAATCATCATTCAGAAAGATTATTCTTGCAATCGGCTGCAATACCATAATTTCATGTAAAAGAAATAATAATAATAATAACAACAACAACAACAACAATTGCTAAGGTTAACTGCATACTTCAAACAAAACAACAAATTCACCAAGTGGAGAAAATATAAAAGTTAACAAAAAACGTGAACACTTACATTGTGTATGTCAAATTTCACCTGAAGCTGCCTGGGATGAAACCTGTGGCACCATATAGAACATGATAACCCAACTTTCAATGGTTTATCACTTAAAAATGGATGCTGAAGATTAGTATCCCCATCTTTTGACCTGCAACATTTTCAACCAGAAAAATTAAATCCCACTAGGATAAAGCCTAGAAAGGAAGAAATGTGCCATCCCATCTATGTTACTCGGACTTATCATTCTTCTTGAAGTACCTGTGTCCGAAACTCATGTCCAACACATGGATACTAGTATATGACCTCCAAGGATCTTACAAATATATGGAAAGCCTTAGAAAAATCTAACCATACCCATGTCGGATACATACCGGTAGTGGACACCCAAACCAAGTCCAAGTAACATAGGCTCAATGAACTTCAACCCGTTAAACATCCTGAGAGCAACGAATCTGTATGTATCATGCATCTTAATCACCATCTCTGTAGTGGATAAACTGTCACCTAGGTTAAAAGCTCCAGAATGCAAAGGAAAAACAATGATTTATCAAACGTATCCAGTATGGACTTATTATGATACTTGAGGGTTAAAAACTATCACTATGTTCCATGCTCACAGAGCACATAGTGAAAATTGTTACTAGGATATTATATTTTGGCAAGCCAAGTCAAAGTAAACAGGATTTTATACTGATCTTTAATTTCTCAACAAGGGAAATCAACACACAGTTAAGGCACAATAAAAGGGAGAAAGGAAAAGAAAATCTAATTACTAATTTCAGTAACATGGTGTTATAATCATGGGTTATGGATCAAATCACTGAACGATTCACAAGAAAACCTACCGTTGTAGATATTTCTCATGACGACCTGTTATCACTAATACATGGAACAGAGCTCCTAACCTTAGACTCATCAGAAAGAGAGAATCTTAAACCTCTACAAATTGAAATAATTTCTGTCTAATTGTCCCCTTAAATGAAGGTTACATGGGATTTTAATCTGGTAGAATAAGAAACTACAATTAAGGAAACTAAAATTAAGAAGTTTTAATTCCAATAAAATACTTGCTAAATAAATTTTCTAATTAGAAATATTATTAGAAAACAGAATTATTTGTCTTCTTGTATTGCCCACAAAGGCATCATGACATATGGATTTCGATGGCAGATGGAAGACTGCCGCCTCTTTTCTAATTAGTCACACAATAAGCATCCAATTGACTCAAATGGTCTGCATACATAATCAACTATCATCCTTAAAACCATCAGTTTTATGTCATCAATATAATATAACTGATTTACAGAACATCACTAAATGAAATTGCAGCTACATTCTAATAGGCTAAAACACACCAGGTGTAAAATTCCAGTGCCAATTAATTGTGATACTTGAGAGAAAATCCAAACTACATATTGGTTAAGAGTAAATTAGCTTACTAAAAGATCACGGGAAGACAAAGAACACTCGGCAATTCAAAGATTAATGAAGAGAAGAAAATAGTCGAACTGAAAATTAAGCGAATGCAAAAGCTTTGACAAGATGCTTGCTGAATCTCAAATGACCTTTCCTGCTACCAAAAAAAGTAAACTAGATCTGTATGGCACCCTGCAAAATATGGGAGAAATGGTGCTACCAGGTAGTTTTTCACCTTATCTATTTTACAAATGAATAGGATGTTGTCTGGTTTTAAAAGAAAACTGTCGATATGACACAATGAGCTACAAAAGTACAACTTAGAAATGAAATAAACACAACTGTTGACATGAGCTGTGTAAGCAAAAAAAAGAGAGAGAGAGAGAGAGAGAAAAGGGAAAGATTACAAACAAAAACTTTCACAGGAAAATACTCCAAATGAGAAGGCAACAGCAAAGTAAATTTAATTACTTTCAATATGATAGGAGAGCTGAATAATGCTTTAATGAAATCTCACATTGCAGGCTACCATATGTAAGTTCACATCCTTGTATTCTGATCTACATTCCATTGTCTATTTCCTGAAGGGAATTAAAATGACTTGTCAAAAGCCATCCAAGAATATGTTCTTCAGCATGTACTTCAGATTATCACTCATTTTCAAATAGCATTAATTCCACTTGCATGTAGAAATTGAAAGTGCGCCAACTACAACATGATCATCTTCATGGTACACTTTTAATTGGTTATCACTTTGTTATTGTAGTATCTGGTGGTTCTATTTACTCTGAAGAGCGGCTTTAACTACTCAGCAACTACTCAGTTGGTGTAAGTGTAAAATCCATGGGTGCTCCATCGTTTTCTGGCATATCTCTAACCTCATTGAGAAGTCTTGTAAGTTCCTTTGTCAGCTCCCTACGAATATAATCAGAGCGCTCTTTTGTTATTGATGATTCTGTAAATAAAGTTTCAGTTAAGGACTGGAACTCTTGAAACCATTCATCATCTTTATCATGAACAGAATGATCATTATAAAACATCAAAGAGCTTTCTCTTCGCCATCTACTTAGAAAGAACTTTTCAGGAAGTTGAAAGTAGTTCTTATCTATAAATACACGAAGAGCATGTCTGCACAATATCCCAGAAGACTCAAACTCCTTACATGAACAGTGAATCTGTTCATCTTCTGGAATCCATATAACAAGACTTTCCCCATCAATCTTTCTGAAATGACGCACAAGATATGATCCATTGGCCATTTCAGTTGCAGCATACTGCATGCTTACTATTAATTCCTGTTGTAGAGCATTGAATGCAAAGGGTGTAAGAATTTGCCGTGAATGCTCTTCAATGGGTAAGCATGTTTTCATATGCATATACTGGCACTGCATCTCTTGATGTCGCTCGTTTTGTAAATTGGCTGCAATACCAACCTGAAAATCAATCATAATAATACCCAACATATCAAAAACAGAAAAGAAAAAAGAAAGTTGAGGGATTACAATACAGCATTTGTAATTAACATACCTGCTCAAAAAATCCACGTAAACATGATTGAGCACAGAAGATCCCTTTCAAGAAAGCATCTACAGACTTTGAATAGGCTGTTGTTGCCATTCGAGCAAGAAAATGAACTCTCACATATGACAGCACCCAAGATGTACGAAGAGAGTAGAGTAAAGCGATATGTTTATCTGAGCCAAGTCCAAATATGGAAACCATTTGATTCCATCGTAGCTCAAAATCCTCTGTACTCTCCAGACGATACAATGCATCAAATTCTGATTTAAAGTCTGCATATTGAGATCCAAGCTGAAGAGAGAACCAACTAGATACCTTGGGACGTATGTTCCATATAGATGTAACATGTTTAGTACTCGGTAATTCACTTGTTATAGCATCTCTAAGTCGTGGATCAAGATCACTTAAAATTGTCTGTGGACATCTCCCTTTCATGAAGCGGATAAGCATCTACACCAAAGGGGAAAAGGAAAAATTGTAAACAAATAAGATACATCAAAACCTACTTAAAATACACAAAAGATTAAAGCAGTAAACCTGTATGGCCCATGCAAAGGAGCAAAGTGTTTCATCCTGCAATAAAACGCAACCAAAGAAAATTGGTTGACCATTGTTGTCAATTCCAAACCATGCCCCAAAAAGCATATCATATGTGATTGATCTGTAAGTTGTGTCAAAATAAACAACATCACAGAACAAGGCATATGAATTAACAGCGACACCATATGACCAAGCAATGTTCTCAACCTTATCATTCTGATCTACAGTAAAATCATAAACAAAATCTTGATCAGCCTCTTTAGTTGCTTTACATGCCTCAAGAAGTTCCATTGTATCATTTTCTCTTTTCTCATTGAGCAAAGCATCATTTTCTTGAACCACTTTCTTCCGGTTTTGAACAAAATTCCTAACATCTCTCTCCAAAAAAGGCAATTGTCCACCTTGAATGCCTTTTTCCAACTCCAAAACCTTCACTATACGATGTATAGGAAACCCAGCTTTTGAAAGTAGTAAAATTCTCTCTTGATCTGCCTCATTAATCTTCCTATATGCAGGCAAGAGACGGACCTGGTCATCCTCTAAAAGCTCGTGATTATGAACATTGCTAAATTGTACAACAAACCATTGAGAAACCCCATCTATTACTTCCTTGGACAAGTACATCTTAGCATCACACCCACACCGTACAGACTTCCTATCTCTATGGTGCTCCCCAGAAAGCTTTTTCCTTGCCGGTGCAAACCCGGAACGATAGCAAACAAAATCACGCTTATAAATCCCCAATTGGGGGCTCAGTCTGGACCTCTCTTTCCTAATGGAAAACCCATTTTTCCTGGCAAAATTTCCATAATACTCGAAAGCATCATCGTCGGTCTTAAACACCATTCCAACATAAGGGGCAACCATGTCTTGGGACTGAAGTGATTCAGTTTTTACAATCTGGGATACTATGGATGTCTCTTCAGCATCTCCTTCATATGTTACATAACATTTCCAGTCACCACATGGGCATTGCTGCCTTCTTAGCCACATGTTTTTCAATGCAACGGATGCCATTGTATATGATCAATTTGAAATATATATGCAAGTACAATCAATGTCACTGCAATCCTAGACTCCCCCAAAACCTGACAGCATAAACCCTTCAAGAAACAATAATTATAAACAATAATTAAAACGGGTTCCTTTTTCAATACAAAGAACACAAAAACAACTAAATTAAGAAGCTACCCATTGGAGCTAAGATATATAGCCTACTGGCTGGAAAATTTTAAGAGTGAAAGTAAGGGGGGAAAAAAAAAGCAAGAGAAACTAGAAATAATAAAATGTTAAAGACCAGTACTTGAACAAAAAGAAACTTACATAACAAAATGGCTAAAGCAGTGAAGATGAACGGACACTAAAACAATCGTAAAATGCTTTAAGCCTTCTTGTGCTTGTGCTTGTGCTTGTGCGTCCCCAGCTCGCGGTCTACCTCTTTTCTTTTCCTTTTCCCTCGTATTATGAAAAAGTCCTCGAAGAATACCGGAAAAGAAATCCACCTTTAAGCCAACATGGACATAGTTCTTGGGCCGAAATGGTTCGGCCATGTTATCAATGCTGTAAAGATGTCTTCAGGCCCAGAAAAGGGTTCTAATATTTTTATATCTAAATATATATTTTATCTATTAATTGTGTATTAAATTTATATAAATTTAATTAGTTCACATACTATGTTTATATGTGATGAAAATTAATGTATATTAAATTAATTAACATATACGGTTATGTAATTATTATATAAATTAGTATAATAATATTAAAATATAAAATTAAATATTTATAATGTTGATACTGTTAATTAAGGACTTTTTATTTATTAATCAATACTATCCATAAAATTTATTAATTTCATTTATTTAAAATAAATTCAAATTAATGATGAGTAATTATATTAAATATAAATTATTTTTTATTAAATTTATTTTAAATTACCATACTATTTAATAATTAAAATAAATTACTTTTTTTACAAAAGTATCAAAAAAATATTAAAAATTTTAAAACAACTTGTATGAAAATTATGTTTTAAAATACTATCATTTTTTAATCTTATATGATGGCCTGATGATCAGGATGTTCACTACCCTAGAATGGCTTGAGCTTGAGTCACGCTAATATATTTATTGTTTGGACTTTATCCTGAATCCTGATATTGTATTTCACCAAAAAATACTATTATTTTTCTTTTATAAAATTTTTTTACCACGCTGTTTTAAAAAATTCTAAAATTAATTTTTTAAAAAAAGTTAAAGTGCAAATTCACCATTATACTAAAATGAATATTGAAATTTGTCACTATGCCTTACTTTTATTAATTTTTCCTTTTTTTTTAAATATGAGTAAATTTGGCACTTAATTTTTATGTTACCAGTAAACTTTAAATTTATTATTTTTTGCCACCAACTTCCATTTTTTTTAATTAAATTCTATCCCTCTATTTTAATTTTGATAAAACTTCTTTCAAATATTTCTTTTCAATAGTTAATAAGTTAATTTATAGAATATTAAACATTAATAATTAGCTTAGAAATTTTAAATTAATGAAACAAATACTTGAAAAAAAATTTATAAAGTAAATTTATTTTTTTATAAAATAACCGTTTTTTTTATTAATTTTGACATTATATTGTTTTACTAATTGTTGTTAAATATTAAAATAATTACAAGAATAAAAAGAAATTTATTATATTATTTTCAAGTTATTTTAAATTAAAATTGAGTATAAATTTTCAATAAAAAATCAAACTCTAGAGACAAAATTCAACCAAATAAATGTAAAGTGACAAACATTAATATGGAGTTAAAATATACTGATAAATTTACCTTTTATTTATAAACACATTGATAATTATCAATTACAGTGAAATATGGTGGCAATTTTCAATTTCACATGAAATATAATGACAATTTTACATATAAAAATGTACTTTTAAAATTTAGTGGTAGTTTTTTTTAAAAATTACAATATATTTTATTAATACATACAATCAACTAATAAAATACATAATTAAGAGATGATAATTAATTTATCACTCTAATTCAATCTACATCTAAATTAATTTTCAATTAAAATAAAAATCCAATTGAATTAGAAATTTAGAACAAAATAAAATGCATCCAAAAATCTTAAAGAAAAAAATAAACATGTAATATGTTTTTAGTTAATTTACTAAATAGTTAATAGAAGTGTTTGATTGTGATTATCATTATGATTTGATATTATTGAAAACTCTGCAAATAATAATAATAATAATAATAATAATAATAATATAAGAACATCAAGAATTTGTTAACGCAATTTATTTTCTCTACGTTTACGGAGCCTAGTTTAGTTAGTGATTCCACTATTTTTCATCCCAAATATAATTAGTAATTCACACTCTATCATTCCAAATATAAAAATCTCATTTTTGTACCTAAAGACTAGAACATTCACATCCAAATTCTCCTTTTGAGAATTTGGGTAATAAATATTCAATGTTTACAAATCATATTGCACTTACTCACAAAACCGTTCCTCAATGAACATATATTAAACTCGACTTGCTAACATAGAATCTAAGTGAATACAAAGTAACTCATTGAAAATAACAATTACAACATAAAAATTTAAAGCATAATCATCGAAGATATGATCTCCAAAAATCAACAACACAATCTCGATCAAATCTCCACATTCCAAATGTTGAATTGATTCACTTTAATCCAATCCAATCTTCAATAATCGCGGATTGATTTTCATAGATGGATCATAGTATCTTCAAAATTATCAATTAATCCAACTCAAATATGACAAGTTCACTTCCTCGGTGGTAATTTACTATGGACACTACCGAATGCCACTCATCTCATTCAGCACAACTTAACTCAACGTAATACAAAATAAAAATACTATAACTTTCAAATAATATAAAATTTAAAAATTAATAATAAAGCTCAAATTTAATAATAAAACACTCAATCAAATTTTAAAAGAAATTAAATTAGGATCCGTCAGTTAACAAAATTATAGATGGAGGTATATTATACAATGCTAAAAGAATAAATTTAGAAATAGTCGATTGAGTCTTAACTCGATTTGTATTGGTATTATTGTCAGTATGGGAGGACGTGGGTTTGAGTGTGTTGAAATGCATTATCCTTTGGAGGAAGGGTTATGGGTAGTTGTAATCATTGTATAAAAAAACAGATATGGTAAGAATCTATAATGAGATTAAAAAGCCTAGTTTCATATATGATCAAAATTGTTCATTGCCCTAGGTGTGAACAGGGTTCGAGTCGAGCTAATCGCCTTAATTGTTCAGGCTTTACTATGTTATTGTAATTCAAAAAAAAAACTTATTTATATGCAATTAAAAAGCATATATTTTTATTTTAAAAAAAAGCATATATTTTATGCATAATGAATTATTTATTTAAGTAAAAAAATTATACATATTCTATAATTAGGATTCATTTTGATTTGATTATTTTTACTTTTAAAAAAAATATTTTGCATAAATTATTCAATTTAAAAGATTCAATCCAATTACAGAAACAAATCCCTTTGAATTGAACCATCAACCTATTTTCTCTCCTGTTATTGTTCTAAGCGTAGACTGTGCTCCTATCTTTGAGGATCTCTGTTATAATATTTTCCCATTTTTTAACTCTTCACATCACCCTTTTTTTCCCTCTTAAAATCAAACTATACACTCCTAAACTTAATTTTGTTAGCTTTTATAATTTTTTTGTCAATTGGCAAAGGTTAAGCTTCTGTTCATCTTTCTTGTTTAATTTATAATCCCCCCTATTACCATCAACCTTGTAATTATATGATAGATTGCTTAATGTATCACCTGCAGGACTTGTAGAGATACATGCAACTTTGCATAACATTCTAACTATGGCTGATGAAGATGTTAGGCAGTCTTTACTTTCGTCTACCAATGATTCACTAAATCTCAATGAGACAAAGGCCATTCAAAGAAGAAAGTCTCATCACCGGTCAAAGGGTTCTTCAGAGAAAGAATCTCAAGAGCAAGAAAAGGTGTTGCTGCAGCCTCCTATAAACGATGAACCAACATTTGTAGGATTAGAGTTTAGGATCAGGTATGTGGTATTGTTGCTGGCCTTGTATCTAGGTATAGGCACCCTTTGGTTTTTCCTTATCAAGAACCAGATTTATGGTAAGAAAACCAATGGGGTCATAGATGCTATTTACTTCTGTGTTGTGACAATGACTTCAGTGGGATACGGGGACCTTGTACCCCACAGCACACTGGCTAAGATACTTTCCAGCATTTATGCCTTCACTGGTGTGGCTCTTGTTGGTTTAATTCTAGGTAATGCAGCTGATTACATTGTGGAAAAGCAGGGAACTCTCTTGGTTAAAGCCATGCATATGAATGAAAAGTTCAATACAGCTGAGATACTTATGGATGTTGAAACCAACAGAGCCAAATATAAATTCTTGATGACTTCACTGCTACTTGTGTTGCTTATATTTTTTGGGATCAGCTTCTTAATTCTAGTTGAAGGAATGGAATTCATTGATGCTTTTTACTGTGTATGTTCCACAATCACCACCCTGGGGTATGGGGATAAAAGCTTTTCAACACAAGAGGGACGTATGTTTGCTATTTTGTGGATACTGAGCAGCACGATTTGTTTAGGTCAGTTCTTTCTCTATCTAGCAGAGCTATATACTGAGAGAAGACAAAGAGCACTGGTTAAATGGGTTCTTAATAGAAAGCTAACTCCTTCAGACATTGAGGCAGCAGATATGGATCATGATGAGGTGGTAAGGTAAGAAGTTCTCATCACAACGCACAAACCAGCTAGGGCTTGCATGCTTTATATTGCATATATATGATGCTTATTTGTTGTGAATTATCTCTATCACAGTGCTGCAGAGTTCATATTATATAAGCTGAAGGAAATGGGAAAGATTTGCCAGGATGATGTTTCGCTATTGATGGAAAGGTTCAAAGCTCTTGATGTTGATCACTCGGGAACTTTGACTACAGATGATTTGATTTTGTCCTAACATCTACACCACAAATTCTGATAAAACTGACTCTTAACTAGTTTACCACTGTAATTATCAACGTTATTGATCAAGAATTCCTTGGATTTCATTTTCCAAGACACTTTTATAGCATTTTAAGGAACAATATATGGTTGTGGCTCAGGTTATTTCAATTTGGCTCATCTAGAAATGAGAAATATCAACTCAAAACATGTTCCAAATAATGTCATGTAACTGTAACTTGTTATATAAAGTGTTGTTATTTGAACAATTACATCTGTATAGCACAGACAGTGCCAAAGAACACATATAGAGAGAAGCCAACTCCATGTACAGCATTATTCCGAGACATACAATAATTTCCAGGGAAATTGTACATTGCTTTCACATTTTGAAAAAGGGAAGTTGAAAGAAGATTACAGCTTTTACATATTCATTGAATTAGTTCACTCAAACTTCTGAGGCTCCTGATCTATATGCTCCAGCCGGGCTGCTGCAACGTAGTCCAACAGTCCTTCACCCGCTTTTTCACCATGAGCTTCAGTCGCCAACTGTGAAACGCCACCGAAAGCCATTATTGCCACCAATAACACGGTGGTAGAAGCGAAAAGAGGCCAAAAGTAGGCGAGAATGGTGAGCATGCTAGGGGCTACATATGATAGGAAGGCAATGATGGATGAGACAAGGATTGCTAGGATGAAATGAAATCTGTATTGGTTCAGCTTTTGTTGGATACCCATTGGCTTCATTGCTAAGCAATGAAAAGAAAAAAATCAAAGGAAGGAGAATAATAGTGGTAAGAATTGGCTACTAGGCTACCTCTTTTTGGTATATATGATGTTATGTGGAATATATTAAGATTGAAGAAGATGGTGGGTGTTGAGACTTGGAGACTGTCCTCTTACTTTATGTCTTGTTTTCCTTGGGAGAGATTCTTCTTTTTTCCTAAATAATTCTACTTACATTTTGGCTCTATTTCTCTAATTACACCGATACCCTTCTCCTGGTTTTGTTCACTCACTCTAGGTCTAATCCTATTACCAGTCTCTGTACTCTTTGAACTTTTGAAATGTAGTCCCTTTGTTTTTAATTTGGCTTAATATAACATTTGCTATCTGAACTTGACACTTTTCCTTAATTTGGTACCTAAACTTTTTTGGTCCAATTTGGCACTCAAACTTTACATTTTTTCCTAATTTAGTACCTAAACTTTATATTTTTTTCTAATTTGGTACCTAAACTTGACACTTTTTTTAATTTGGTACTTAAACTTTTTGGGGTTCAATTTGGTACATGAACTTGATTCTTTTTCCTAATTTGGTAACTAATCTTTTTTTAATAGTAATTAGTTAAGCATAGCTCAATACATATTTTTAACATGAATTTTCTCTAAAACTAACAATATTTTTGTAGCATAACAAAAAAAAATTTTAACACCGTTATTGTTTTGCGTACTTTTTATAATATTTAATAAATTTAGGTACCAAATTGAATCTCAAAAAAAATTTTAAGTACCAAATTTAAAAAAAAACCAAGTTCAAGTACCAAATTGGATTAAAAAAAGTATAGATACCAAATTAAGAAGAAATTTCAAGTTCAGGTACCAAATGTTATATTAAGTCATGGATTTATTTATTTTCTGAGCCAATTCTTTTATCAAAAAGCTAAAAGTGGCCACTGCTTTTAGATTGAAACACCAAAAGAACAAACTAAAGCTTTGATGAAACACCTTAAGAGGGAAGAAAACAAAGCAGACAACCAGTACTTGAAATAAAGAAAAAGGGTCTAAATTCTTAAAGTCTGAAGAGTACAGGGACTGGAGTTAGAATTAAACGTAAAGTTGAAATCAAACCCAAAATGATTAGGAAGGGCAGAAGAGAGAAAAAGGAAAGAAATGGATTGGAATATATGCTTTGTCCACTACTAGGGTTGGGCGGTTGCTTTGTCCCTCAATCGAGTGGACACCGCTTTGTGATTGAAAGTAAGATTAAGATTAGATTAGGATTAGATTAATAAATATGAAAGGAAAAGCATATATCTATTGCTTTTTCTTATAATTTCTGCAACATAGTTATGAGTTGTTTAGAATATAGATTAGATGTTGAGATGAAGAAAAAACTGGAGGCCCCTGGTTTTGGTATATTCTTTACTATTCTATGTCGGCTAATGGCCCAATCCAAATAAAGGTAACTTTTGGGGGAATAAACGGATAATTACCTTTGTTAGGCTTTTCTGAAAATTACAAAAGTTTTTGGGTTGGAATTAAATTGTATAGTTTTATGATGGTAAAAATGTAATTTTATCATTTTAATAACGGATATCTTTATAATTTTTAAAAGATTAAATTTTATCATTTTTGAGGAATCAAAGTATAATTTTACTATTACTAATTTAAAATTTTATAAATTATTAAGGAACCATTTCCTTAAAAACTGTTTAACCTACTCTCGTACATAAAATATATAACATATTCACTTTTATATTTATACATTAAAAAAATTACATAATAAGACGGAAATTAATAATTTTAAAAAATAGGTAGAATGAAGTAAGCATTTATTATAACTATTCCACTCTACCACATGAACTCTCATTTAAAGCTGGTTATATTCATGTTTAGTTTAGCATTGTTTCTCAAAAGTGTTTTTGGGTCAAAAAATACTTTGGAGTCGAAGTTAAAATATTTTGCTTATGCTTTTGACTAAAAAAAGTAATTTTGCAAAATATTTTTTTATTCTAAAAACATTTTTGAAAAGCCTAAAAAAAAATATTTTATTTAAAAATATTTTTATTTCAAAAGTGTTTTTTTTTTTCTTGTTAAATACAATTCTAAACTGGTCCTATTCATGCTGGTTTACTATGTACTGTTTGGGTATAAATTAAGAGTAATATAAATACATATATCTCAAGATCAACTCCGTCAACATCTTTTTTCTCTAAAACCATGAGAGTCGTCCCATAAAAATGGATTGCTGTAGTTGGAAATCGGCATGGGCCACTAAACTTGAAATGGGCTAAATGTTGAAGCGATAAATTGTAATTAATAATACAATGGGCCTCTCTTAACCCAACTACAGAGCTATCGTACCAACTCTTAACTTAAACCTAACAGAAACAGAAAAAGACTTGATCGCAATTAGCATCGCTTTCAAACTAAGATTAGTGGGGATTTCAATTAAGCTATGATTAACATCAAAAACCCCTTAACCTTAAGCAAGCTTTAATTGGTTGTTGGTAGAGTTTTAAGTCTTCCCTTTGTCGCCTGTGTAATCCACCACGTATTATCTCCAAATTGCCTTATCCGTAATACCAGCTGGACCTCCTCCTTTATTTTTCTTTACATATCAAATACCCCATCTCCATTCACACTTTTAAGCAAAGTTGAGTGTTTTATATTTTTTAATTTCCCAATGAATCCGTTGGGGTAAATCATGCTAATCACAAATTTTAAAACTACTCTATGCCCAGAATAAAGATTGAACCGTGGATCACGGGTATCATTAATAAACCAAATGCTGAATAATACAGTGGGTTAAATGATTTTTTTTATGAGTTTCAGACAAGGGTCATTATCTGCATAAAAACGAAAGAAAGAAAGAAAGAAGGGTCATCAACACCTCATTAACTTGGTTTCAATTCAAACAGTGTGTTTGAGTGCCTTCCACTAATACAAACAAAAGAAAAACACCTTGGTTTCAGCAATATTTAGCGCTTAAGGAATCCATTTTTTTCCAAAGGAGGACCTTTCCATCAACCTAGGGACGACCATGTCATATTTCTCAACAACTCCTCTCTTCTCTATATCTCTACTTCTTCTTTTCTTTGAATTATTAGCAAATGTTAAAGGGATTATCAAAGGCTTCTGCTTACTTTCAGCTGAATTTGATTCCTAGACATAGCTAAACATAGAGTGTGGAATAGAATGACAACCGTGCAAAGCATTGCAAATATAAACATGATTAGAATAAAGATAAATTAAACTTTCGATTATTGACTCGGTTCTTTTTAGATTTATCTGTCATACACTAAGTTTGCAGCAAATGGCACCAGCTAATACAGTATTTTTTTATACAAATAAATTTTGATTTTTGGAAAGTATAGTGGTAATTAGTATTATTATATTTATAAGAAAATGAATATTAATGGAATAAATAAAGTCATGTTTATGTTAATGAATCATAAATCAAATGGGTGGTTTATGATTAAGAGAAAGGAAATTAAAAGCTGGAATCATTGTCATGATAATGACAATAAGAACGAAATTGACTGTTACTGTTTATAACAATGAAACAATTAGACCGGCTTGGCCGGCTTTAACAATTTTCAGTGGCTTTCGACATTTGCTTAAGATTAAGGGAAGCTTTCCTCTCTTTGCGGTCAATTCCTTCAAGGGATGGACTCTCTCCCTTTCTCTAACTAAATCCTCTTGTGTGTGTGTGTATATATAATTATTTCTATATATTATTCCCTAACAAGACAACCCCAAGTCCTCTGTTTTTGTTGTTGGTGTGCTGGTTTTATAGTTGGGTGCATTATCAAGTGCCTGAAACATAAACACAAAATTGAAATGGTGTGTCCTGAGGAATCATTTGGAGGCCATGAGAGCTCTTTTGCTCACCTTCATCCTAACCCTGTTGTGTTAGAGCTCACTCGATTGCAGAACCAACTCAAAGGTACTTAATACTGAAACATGTTAATGGGTTGCTAGCTCTGTAAGAAAAGGATGAACAACACTGACAATTTATGTAATACTACTTGTCATGCTATATTACTTGATATTATTCCAGAAAGGGACAGGGAGTTAGGAGCTGCCCAAGCTGAAATCAAAGCTTTGAGAGCAACTGAAGCACTGAAGGATAAGGCCATACATGAGGTACTGAAATTAAGAATATATGCTGTAGTTTGAGTACCGTAATTTCTGAAACTATTCATTTCTTTTTCTTATTTTCAGCTTCAGGGTGAAGTTCAAAAGTCGGATGAGAAACATAGGGTTACTGAGAATATCCTTCAACATAAGGTTAGGTGCCAGCCCCTAGTTCTGTACTTATAATGTTTAAATAATTGTGCTGAATTAATCCTATGCCACGTAGAACCTTGAAATCAAGAAACTGACGAATGAGAAGAAGGATGCAATGGCTGCACAATTTGCTGCAGAAGCAACTCTTAGAAGGGTGCATGCAAACCAAAAGGATGATGATGATGTGTCTATCGAATCCGTTGTTGCTCCTCTTGAGGCAGAGATAAAAATGTATAAGAATGAGGTAGGCACAGGGTTGTGGGCTTGTGGCCTTGTTTTCTGCTTTGTTGCTCCTACTAGACTAACAATCCACTTACAGATTGCAGTGCTACATGAGGATAAGAGGGCGTTGGAACGTCTTACTAAGTCGAAAGAGTCGGCTCTGCTCGAAGCAGAGAAGATTTTGCGAAGTGCTTTAGAAAGGGCTTTAATAGTCGAGGAGGTTCAAAACCAGAACTTTGAGCTAAGGAGACAGATTGAGATTTGTCAGGCAAGTTTGAGGCTCTTGCTGCAGTTGGTTACTATTAAGGGATTCAAGACCTCTTTTAACCAATGAAAATTGTGTCTAAACGCAGGAGGAGCACAAAATCCTTGAGAAAACCAATCGCCAAAAGGTCTTAGAGGTTGAAAAGCTAAGCCAAACTATTCAAGAACTCGAAGAGGCGATTTTGGCTGGTGGGGCTGCTGCTAACTCTATCCGGGACTATCAGAGACAAATTTCGCAACTTAATGTAATGTTCCATTCCATGCTTACATGCTGATCATCATCTTTTCTACATGAACTATGGTCGTATGTTGTTCATATAAGTATTAACTGTAACGAGTCAATTAATTCAGGAAGAAAAGAGGACGCTTGAGAGGGAGCTTGCACGAGTTAAAGTCTCGGCCAACCGTGTAGCGACAGTGGTGGCCAATGAGTGGAAGGATGAGAATGACAAGGTAATGCCTGTCAAGCAATGGCTGGAAGACAGAAGGCTGCTGCAGGTAATTCTTGGAAATTCTCAGCGTATTTAGGGCTAGTTTAGCTTTGCTATTGTGGTCTAAAAGTGCTTTTGGACGGTCAAAAGCAATACTAAACAGTAAACACACCCTTAATAAGCTAACAAATGCAAGTGAATGGAGAAAATTTTCCTCTTCACTTTAACTACAACTTAAAACCAATGCATGATCATAAATATAAGGATTATGAACCAGACAACTGCTACCCTCAAACATAATTTGTTTATGTTCTATTTGGAACTAAATTTCTGTATTTACAGGCAGAGATGCAAAGATTGAAGGACAAACTAGCTGTGTCAGAGAGAACAGCAAAGGCAGAAGCACAGCTTAAGGTGAAATTTGACAGTTTAAATTAAATTTGACTTGAATATTAATGCAGACAGTATTTTCTCAAGCTCAATGTAAATATGGTCCAGGAGAAATTCAAGCTAAGGCTCAAAATATTGGAAGATGGCTTAAAACATGCATCAAGTTTGTCAGTTAATGCATCTTATGGGTCCCCAAAACCAGACAAGTCCAGCAATATATTAGGTCTTTTAACAGGCAGCAGTGGACCAAGGAAGAGGTCTACCTCTCAACCAAGGGCTTCTACCATCAGTAACACTCTACTGCAGCGGCCAAGTGTAGAAACTGAAACAGCCAATACCAGAATAAGACAAGTTAGCAGCTTGAGAAGAAGGCCTGTATCAGAAGAAAATATGGTGAGAAAAAATTTGTGGGCGTCTAGGTGTAAGGTTGCTGATAGTAGTGAAAAGGAAAATGCAGAAAACAAGGTCAATGAGCAGACTGAAAAGAAAAGCAATGAAGAGAATGAAAACAGAGGGAATGCTGAAGATATGGTTTCAGGGTTTTTGTATGATAGGCTTCAGAAAGAGGTCATCAATCTAAGGAAGTTTTGTGAGGCTAAGGATAGTAGCTTGAATGCTAAAGATGAAGAAATAAAGGTGAAGCATTTGTAATTGTTTCCTTCTTTATGCACGTATGTATGTGTTACTGAAAGATGCAATTGTTTGACAGATGCTGATGAAGAAGGTTGAAGCATTCTCAAGAGCCATGGAAATGGAGTCTAAACGAGTGAAGAAAGAAGCACAACTTGTTAAAGAAAAGAAGAATGGATCACCCAAAATGGAGGATACCAAAAAGGTGAAAAACAGTAGCTGTAGAAGGTCTTGAAAATTGGCAATGGAATTCATTTGATTGGTTGGATATGATTGTGAGTGTAAATAGTGACTTATAATGTTGTTTTTTGGATGATAATTAGCTTTAGTTAAAATAAAGTTGGTTGTGAATAATGAAAATTGGGTTTGTAATGGTAATTGTAAAAGAAAAAGGGTTGGAGATTTGTTGCTGAATTATAACATCCTAGCCAGGCCTAGGATGATGATGTTGTCCCAATTGCGTTTTGCTAATGCTTGAGGTTGACATAAATACTATTCCCCTGGTTTCTTTTCTTTCCTTAACTGAGCTAAAATTCAGAAATAGGGATGACTTGGACGGCTCTTTTTGCTAGCCCTCCCCTCCACTTTTATAATTATCCGAATGGATTCCCCCTCTCCTTTTTAATTCGATTTTATAGTTTTTTTTTTTGTGGGTATTTTTGTTGTCTTCATAAGTTGCGATGGATAGATGACAGTATCTATCATTGTTAAAACTCCACCAACATGCAATTTCTCATGAAAAGTGGGCAACTCTTCGTCGACTTCTTAACCTATTTATGTTTTGATAATATTTCAGAATAATAAATGATTTTACGAGTCGGTTTGGACTCGTTGAAGCTTTTTAATTGATATATTAAATATTGGTTTACAAATCTAAGAAATATAAGTGCTTATAAGATGAGTATGTATGGAGATGAATGGTGGTGTAGTTTACATATGGTTCATGTAGATACATGTTTGAAATTGTATGTTTTTGTAGCATGTTTATGTTTATCATGTTTGGAGGTGATTTGGTATGTATTTTTTATGTTTTAAACTTGGTTTTTGAGTCCTATAAGTCAATGTTTTGGTATTGAGTTATCATGGCAAGAAGGTATTGATATTTGGACCTTGTGGTATTGCAACTAGTCAAACATAATGTCAAGTTCTACAGTACCAAGGATTTGTATCCATATAACTGGGGATTTATACAGATACCAAAGTGTCTGATCAAGTCCCTACACTATTTTGAACCTTTTTGACTTGAGGAGGATCGTTTTTTATCTTGAACACCTTGAAACATCTAAAAACCAGTTTTTAATCCGCTTATTCTCTTAGTTTGAATTCTGAAATCACAAGTTATTCGAATTAGACTGCTACAAATCCAAAACTCCCTTATCTCTCTGCCACTGCACAACTAACGCCCTTGACTCTTGGCGAGCCTCCACTAGTATTTCCTCCAGCCATCCACAGACATCTCATCTTTTGGCAATTATAGTACTTCGCGAAAATGGTTTTCACTATGCCCAATAACACCACAAATGTAACAAACCAATGGGACTCACTCGTAACTGAAAGAGACCTTTAAGAAACTATCGCCCCTGCCACGAATCTTTTTTCTTTCTAAAAAATGATTCTCGAATATCAAGTCAAAACATGAATCCTCATAAAATTATTTAGAAAGTTTCGTCGGTTACTGACATCACAATCTAAGAATTTTCCCATTACATTCCCGAGATTCTTCGCTGAAGCAATCCTCGGCGGCAAGTCGTGTACATGAACCCAAAAATCTATGAACAAGAATTCCACATCCTTCAGATTTTCCCCTTTTGAAAATAAAGAGACCATGGGCCTCCAAAGCTCATCTTCTCCAAATCAATCATGTGAAAAAAATGAATCAAGTAAAGCTCAGCATCTCCAATTGACTTAGTACTCACCCCTTGTAGTGGCTTCTATAAAGAGAGAAGAGTTCTCACCATAGAAGCAAAATTGATAACCCTTTCGCTGAGTAATTTACCCACAAAACAGAGATCGAAAGCTGCAATGAACTCCTCACAATCAAGAAATAATTCTGTACCTTCATTTTCTTAAATTGTTATATTCTGAAAACCCAACTCCATAGTAGAACAGAGAAATACGAAACAAAGAAAAGAAAAACAAATTCTTGACCAAGCAAGATTAATGCACACTTGGCATAAAAAAAATTGCACTCTTAGCCAAGAGAGATAGAGAGAAAGAGAGGGAAGACATATAAAAAAAAATTTAAATGCTGAAATGATGATGAATGAAGAAGAGCAAGTTGAGTTGAGAGTTTTGTGGTTAATAAAGTTTAATTGAAGGAGTCACATGAACCTAACTTCTGTCCCGGAGCAAATGTGTATGCCAAGTTAGTAGCGACTTGATGGAATTAGGCACTTAGGTGGTGGGTGCTCACCACCGACAATAGGAATGCCTACCACCTTTTTATGATTCTCTTTCATATAAATACAAAGATGTATATGATTAATCATTTCCTCCAGAACCCAATGGATTAAGAAAGTATCAATTCTACTTCTTTGAATTTTATTAATCTAGTAAGAATTGGATTAGTAATAGTTTCGATTCAATCTATTTGATTACTATAAAATAACAAATAATAAAATTAAATACTTAAAATAATATAAATCCAATTCAAATGTTCTTAACCACTTTATTATTCAGTTCAATATTTTATTTATTCAACTGAATTTATATCCGTTTAAATTTTTATTTATTTTATAATATCAATTATCGTTTCAACCAATTAACTATTAATTTTCGATTAAACCTCGTATGGTTTTCAAGTCCCTTTCAGCATAATTTAATTTCATCATGTATTGTTGAAAGTAGGACAAACTAGCTGATCACACACCTTCCTTCTCTTTCTACATGTATCAGACCACATGCATATCCATACAATTTCTTGTATATAAAATTGTACTTTTTATTTTGATAATTCTATAAAAACGGTTTTTTTTATCTCAATAATGTAAAAAGAAGAACTCAAATGGTATCTTCATGAGATTATTTATCAAAAGAGTACATTTGTTACAATATTCAACTAGTGCCATCTGACATATTGGTGACACCAGATTGAAATGTGATAAACTGTTGAGGATCGACCCGTTTAAACAACGAACAAGTAAAAATAGCAGAAGAAATTGAGAAATTGAACACACAAATTTAACGTGAAAAAACCTCTCCGAAGAGGATAAAAAACTACAGGCAAAGATAATTTTACTATAATGGCAAAAGAACGAAGAGTACAAAAGATGGAGATAAAAACTAAACCTCGAAAACTCGAAAACAAAGAACCCTCAAAACGTAAACACTAAATTCTTCAAAAGTGTTAGGAGTTTTAAACTCTAATGGGTATATCTAATAAGTGTATTTTTTAAGGTTGTAAAAGAACCTATTTATGGGCTAAATTTTTAGGTCAAATAATAATAAAATAATCTAGACTAATAAAAGTTTGACTCAAACAAATACACAGAGTTTAATTGAAACAATTAAACAGAGTTTAACTGAAAGATTATTTCTCAAATTTAACTTGAAATAGGAGTCATAATTCAACATGAACTAAAATATTTAGAGATATCATGTAAATTTTCAATTTGGGAAAAAAACTTTTAGGGTAAGTTGCTTCATAAGCCCTCCTTGGTTATTATTTTCTTTTATTCCCCTTCAACATAAAAAATAGAGAGATTTCTTATCAATTAATCCAAAAAAGTTTTTTACCAAAAATTATTTCTTTAAAAAAATCGATTCCAACTAGAAATAAATTTTATTTATTGGTATTATAAAAGAATAAAAGAAAATAATAAACAAAAAAAGCTTCCAAACAATTAACCTTATTTGAGATTTAAATTCCACCCTTAAAGTTTTTTTCAGCAGCCAATCAAAATAGAAAATTTACATATCAAGTCTTAAAATATTTTAGATCATCACATTTCAATCAGATGCTGCCTATATGTCAAGCAACATCGACAAAACACTGTATCGAACATACCATCTTGATAAATGATTTCATGAACATACCATTTGAATTATTAAATTTTTTTGTATTATTGGAATAAAAAAGACCTAAAAGAAAAACAGTTTAAACAAATTTGATTTAGCTTTAAATTTGTTAAATTTTATAACATTTATCTCCTCTCTTCGAAAAAAATCGGGGTTTAAAGTTAATGGGCTGGGATGAAAGTTAAAATGAAAGGGTGTAGGTGAGTAGAGGCTTATCACTAAAGTCGGTAGCGCCTTTTATTGAAACCTTTTAATTTAACGACTTTTTAAGTACTTGGATCTGGATTCGAATCTACATCCCCAACGCTAATAAAGTAATTAAAAAGCAAGAAATAATGGATACAGACTTTTTTATTTATTTTGCATTTATTCATATTGGTAAGGAACTTTTAGTAAGCCTGTAATAACCCAACGCTTGTCCACCACCAACCTTATTTCATCTTCCTATCTATGACCCCATTCGGAAAAAGAAATGTACGTGCAATTATAAGTGACTGGATATTCAACAGAAACGTGTAAAGACATTATTGCCAGTGATGTCAGTAATTCGTGAATTTGACGATGCGCTAAGTAGCATTTGCCGCGTTACCTTACATGATTGAGCAACCATTTGGGTTTTCGTCGCTAAAACATTCACCTCGGCTCCTATAACAGTAACTATACCCGCCGCCGCCGCCCCAGCTGTCATAAACTGGCCTACCGTAAGTCTCGTAACATGGAGGTGGTCCACCATAATAGCAAGGTCCCCCACCAACACCATGATAGCATTCCGTGCAACAGCATCTGATGGGGGGACAAGCCATTGGTGGTGGAGGACAAGGTTCTGGAGCCTTCGGTGCTGGTGCTGGTGCTGGTGCTGGTGCGGGTGTGGGTGCCGGAGCTGGTGGTTTCGGTGGTGGTTCTTTTGGTTTCTCAGGTTCCTTAGGCTTTTCGGGTTGTTTAGGCTTCGCGGGTTCTTTCGGCTTTTCGGGTTGTTTAGGTTTCTCGGGTTCTTTGGGTTTTTCGGGTTCCTTAGGCTTTTCGGGTTCTTTTGGTTTTTCTGGTACTTTAGGCTTCTCGGGTTCTTTGGGTTTTTCAGGTTCCTTAGGCTTCGCAGGCTCCTTGGGTTTGGGAGGAGGAGGAGGAGGTTTGATCTCAATGCTCTTGATGGATCCAGCACCCTTGCAACATATCTTGTCCCTCAGCTTCTCAGGATTGCAGCATACCACAGTAATGGTCACGGTGTTGGCTTTCTCATCGTATATCTGGTCTCGTATTTCTCTTGTTCGCAAAAACCCATCATCAAAAAACTTATCAACTTAGACCATTTCACACTTCACACCGTTCAGCTCAATCATCAAAAATAAAAATAAAACTAGTTCGCAATTATTAAAATGCTAAACACACAAAGGACAAGCATAAAAATCAGGAAACAGGAACTCACGAGGGAATTTACACAGCGCTTTCTTCACTTTCTTGTAGCATCGCCAGCACTGAAGGTCCGCCTTCAGCACCATTACAGTCACCTACATCCGTACACACACACACATGTAAAGTTATAAATTATTATGTATCTTGTGAATGATGAAAGTCAGAGAGACAGAGAAAGTAAATAATTCCATATATCATCATTAGCAAACAAAACAGACAAGGGAAATAATAGGAAAGTACAACAAAATTCAGGTTCTGGAATGGAAGAACCGGCAGATGAGAAAATCAAGAATAAAAAAAATAAAAAATACAAATTACAGTGCAAAAAAACAATGATAAGAACGAAATGGGTATTAGGAGTTAAGAACTGAAAAAGAGATAAGATTATAAGAAACCTTCTCGGCCATGGCTTAGAACAGAGCGACCTCAGATCTGAACAGAGAAGCTAGAAGAAGCGAAGGAAGGGAGATGAAATGAAGAATAATATTTGAAAGCGAAAGAGAGCAAATGGAGCAAAGCGAGATCGAGGATTGAAGAGAGCCTTGTAATTTAAGCTTCCTATTATTTTATTAAAGGTAAGGCAGGAGGACCAGGCCCTAGTAAAGCCCAATTAACAGTGGACACGTGGAAATTGAGTAGAATTTCAGCAGATGGGGCTGCTTTTTGATTGCTGACTCTACAATCTTTCCTCTTTCTCTCTGGATGCGACGGCTGGCGCTAATACAGTCAGCTAGTTTAACATTTCTGGACTAATTTTGAGTAGGGGGGAAATTGTGATTTAAAGAACTAAATTAATTTTTAAAGATTTTGTAAGTATAATTACTGTATAAAATTAATATTATAATAATATATATCTCATCAATTAAAATTAGATCACCCAATATAAATACAAGGAATTAAAATTTAAAATGTATTCAAACTTTCTTTCATAAAAAAATAAAAATTCTAAACTTAAATCAAAATATATTTCGAAGGCAAGTGAACTTTAAAGTTCAAATTCTACTATTACATTCTGTATTTTATGTAAATTGTTCATTTAGTACTTTTATTTTAATTAATTTAATTTTTATATTTTTTAAATTTTAAAATTTTAATCCTAACTCAAAAAAGTTAAATCTATTTAATTAAATCATGTCATTAGTCATGTATTATGCATACAATGATAAATTTAGTCCACGTTCACCAATTGGATCATTCTTAATAGCTATATATTTTTTAATTTCGAATTTTTAGTCTTAATATATTAACTGATTTTTTATGAGTCATATGTAAAACTAACAAACAGACATAATATTATACACGTGATAATATGTTTAACACATCAAATTTTAAAAATAACAAAACTTATTGAATTGAATAGTTATCATTTAATAAAGACTAAAATTTTCAAATTTTAAAAATTTAAAAATTAAAAATGATTAAATTAAATTACAAGTACCAATTCTACAACTTATACAAAATACAAAATCTAATAACAAAATTTGATCAAATTTAAATTCAAAATAATCTAAAAAAACTCACCTATGATGATACTTTACTTGAACATTCAAAGTGGTAAACTCTCTTTTTGACCAACGTTACCAAAGTTTTGTTGATAATTTATGTGCTTTAAATTGTCAAATTAATGAACTTTGAGTGATTCCAGTGAAACAAAAGATGTTATTTATTTTAAGAGATTCGAGTTCAAGCATTTATATGTGTAAAATGTGTGTTATTAAAGGATTAAAAAAATATAATCAGATATTATTATGGAATTACAACAGTAAATTCAAAAAAATACTAAAGTAATTAAAATTTTTATTTAAAATAAGTTTTTTGATAGAGTTGTTGAGTTAGACTGGGCAAAAAGAAAAAAAAAATAGGTACAATTATTGGGGGATGAGGTTGCAGGTCCAGAGGCACATGTAACAAGAAGGCCTTGGGGTTGCATCCATTCTGCTGGTTAACAATTTATAGTAATAAATGAGATTACAGATTCTGTTGGCAGGAATGAAAATTTTTATTTAAATTTTATAATTTATAAAATTATAAATTAATAATGATAAAATCACATTTTAATATCCAAAAAATGAAGTTAAACTCCAATGGGTGATGCAGTAATATTTGAAAAACAAGTAAAGTTTTTATTAATTACTCAAAGGAATCATGTAAAGACATAACAGTGACAGACTGGCAAACTCCTCCTCAACCAACCACAAATGAAAGAAATTCAAGCACAACTCCACTCCTTCCCTGCTTCAACATTGCAAATAGCAAACCTAAATTTCGTAATAATAAGAGAAAAACGTAAAAGAACAAGGCAAGGCAGGCACTCAATGGAACAGATTATACATGTTATCCACTCTCCACCTCACATGGGTGTACAATAACCTGACTTTTTATGTTCACTCCCATCATAACAACGGCCGCACCTCCCACAACCACATGATCCACCACCACCACCACCACAACCCTTGCACCAAAAGTTGCCGCACCCCTTACATGAAGACGAAATAGAGCCATTGCATCCGCCGCAGGAAGTGCTGTTGCACCCTCTGCAACTCCAGCTATTGTAGTATCCATATCCACCGCTACCACTACAACCCCCACCACATGATCTGCTGCCGCAACCTGTGCAGCACCCTCCACAAGAAGAGCTTCCACACCCCTGCATGACCAGGACGACCAGTTGCTGCATCCGCTACAAGAAGAGCTGCCGCAACCTTTACATGAAGCCTTGCTGCTGCTACAAGCACCACAATTCCAGCTGATCCACCCATGACCAAAGCAGCTTTTGCACCCACCGCCCCCACAACCATTACAACTCATTTTTTTCCCGCAATTCTCATTGCATGCCTTTGCCAGTGGGAGTGGAATATATATGGTCTGGTTGCATGTGCCTTCAGGATGCCACGTGTTGCATACCTTACAAAGTATCCATACTATTTTTTTATCGTTAGTATCTTTTGTTTTAGTTTCAGGCGGTTTAATCTCAATGCTTTTGATGCAACTGCCGGCCTTGCAGCATATCTTGGTCTTGATACAGTGAGGATCGATGGAAACCACAGTGATGGTCACCGTATTTGCCTTCTCATCGTATTTCTGGTCTCTTATTTCTGTTCAACACCATTACATCACATTTACTCGGTTCTCATTTATGTTATATGTTTGTTCATGCATATAATTTAGGCACAAATCATAATGAGAAAACAAAAGATGGATCAAACTTGCCAGGATATTTGCAGAGCACTTTCTTGACCTTCTTATAGCAGCGGTAGCACTGAAGGTCAACTTTCAACACCATTGTTGTGCCCTACAACACTGCTCTTATCAATCAATGTGATAGGTAAGGGAAGCAAAAAAAGCCAAATTTTTTTTTATCATATTACTAAAAATTCTATCACACACATATGCACTTAAAAACCACATATTTAAATCAGAAAAATATATTTAAAAATAACATACAATAAATAATGAAAAGTATTATTTAAAATTAACTAATAATAACACATGAAATATTTATTATAATAAAATGAAAAATTAAGATTAAGTTGTGACTAAAACGAAATTTAAACATATAAATACATCAAATTAAGAATACAAAATGAATGCAATTGTAAATATTATATTAAAATAAATAAAGAATAATAGTTTAGATATATAATTGATATATGTAATAAAATATGTATAATAAAATTAAAATGCACAAAATATTTCAACTTAAAGCTTTGGTTGAACGATAAATAGCATGAATTCAAATTGTATCACATGCAATTTTTTTTATTTTTCTTGTAAGTAAAAGAATAAAATATTTTTAAATAATATTATTTATTTTAATTACAAAAAATGCAATTTCATAATTTTTTTAATCGAGTTAGTGCCCGATTGACATTTAAAAATAATTCAATTAAAGACTTAAATAATTTAAATTGTAACCTATTGACCGAGTGTTCAATTTAATTTGATTCCTTAAAAGATATATTAAGAGTAAATCTAATCCTATGCTTAGACGCTAGTAGTGACCATGAAATAACTGAATTTACTGCATCCCAGTATAGTGCTCCTAAACGTTGCAATGGAAATTCACGATATCTTCCCCTTAAGCAAACATATGCACAACATATGTATATATATATTACGAAACCTACACTATGGACGAAAAATATATAATAAACATTAAATGAAGGTTTGGTTAAATTTTTTGTTCTAATTAAGTTTAAATATCATTTTGTAAAAGTATTTATGGATTTTCTATAGAAATGTAAAAATATAAAAGCATTCTTATAATAATATAATTTATTTGTATATTGAAAGATATTTTAGTCGTTTTCTAATTAAATTGGTATTTAAGTTTAAATACCACATGTGTATGTGTGTAGAAACTACGTATTCAGGGCACATGTATGCATTTAAAAATAACATACACATGTATAATGTTTGAAACTAATAGCAACAACAACACATATGCAATATGTACAAAATCAAAATAAAAAAAATATTAGTTTAAATTGTGTGTAAAAAGAAATTCAAATAATTAAATATATCATATTAAAAATATTAAATGCAACCCAAATGTTTATCATGATATTGTCATTTTTATTGAGTTGGTCATGACATAAACTCACTTAATCAACGACATTATCAATATATACAAGCAATATGGGTGAAAAAATTTGTGTAATGAAATTAAAATGTATAAAAATATAAAAATAAAGCTTTGATCAAAGTGGTAAAAAAATTATCGATGTTGGTAGCATGAGTTTAAATCTAAACATTTTCAACATTTTTATTGGTTTTTTAAATAACAAGAAGACAAAAGTATCATCGTAATAATATAACTTATTTAAAATATGTAAGATTATTTTAATAATTTTCTTGATTGAGATGCTGTCGAGTTGACACCAACTCAATCACGCTTAAATTATAAACTAAAAATTCTACCCCACATGTATACGTGTAGAAACCACATATTTAAAACACGTATACGTTTAAAAATAATATATAATAAATAATGAAAAGTAATGTTTGAAACTAATAATAGTAACACATATACAATCATTTTTATTGTTTTTTTAAATAAAAAAATGACAAACATAAAACTTATTTAAATTATCTAAGGTTATTTTAAAAATTTAATTGACAGAATTAATATCGAGTTTACTTGTTACATTAACTCACTCATACACTTAGATAATAGTATAGATAAGATAGTTGGAAAATAATACATATAATATTATATTTATTTTAAACTATTTAAGTATTACCATTCTTCCACTGATTTTCTGCAATGATATATATAGTATTAAGTATTGGTGAAGAATGTGAAAATTACTTTTTATCTTACAGTATTATTATAATATTTAATTTTATCGCTATCGCTATTTTTATACTAACAGTAAGTAAACACACTATCTATTTAAACTCACCCTAAATCATAAATGCTTTCGTTGTTTTGGAAACATAAAAATGTAGAGTTCATGAAGTTAACACATAAATATATATATACATATCAGACTAGCTAATCCGTAAATAGCAGACAGCACATATGACAGTAATATTAGAGAAAATAAATAAATAAATGGTGAAACAATGTCATACCTCTGCCATAGCAGTGGATGATAGAGCCAAGTGAAACAGACAAAGAGGGAAAAATCAAGAGATGGGTCTCCTTCTTACACTTGTATGTCAACCTAAGCGGCTAAATTGCGTCTTAAATACAGCAAAAGACTTTGACTCCATGTACTCTCGACCACCAATCATATCCATCCCACACTGTATTTTTTTCTTATCACGACCAAGATTGTCGTCATATATATGTATTATTGAATGATTGACACTTGCAACCTCTCGTAAATTGATGGTGGCAATCTTTTTAAATTATCACCACCAAGGAACTTAACTTTGATTGGACGAAGCAGCATCCATGCAACAACCTCGTTTTGGTATGAAAATGGTGTTTCATCCTCCCCAACTACGTTATTTTGTTATTTGATATTCGAGCTGTTGTGGCTGACACATCCATGGAATTAATTATAGATTTTAATCTCCGGTCCCCGATTTATGCCCTCTTTCGTGGACCCATCCTCATTTCTAGGCTTTATATTGTATTGGCATGAGATGCTTGTTATCCAAAAGTCAACTTGGAAAAAGACATTGTATCCCACTCCTCAACTAAGATCAACATTGGTACTCTTTTAGCTTTGTATCTCAATTAACTAAAAGGATTTATATTTGATATATTTCCTTTGTATAAGTTTATAATTAGTATTACGTTTGGTTGGTGTAGTATTTTTATGCATGTATTAGTATAAAATGGATAAGGCCCTCACGGTGTGAACCATACCACACGACTTAAATCTATATAAAATTATGTTTCTTCTATTTGACATTAATTAGAATAAAATTTTTCGACCTTAAAATAGATATAATCAAAATTCTTCTTGTATTATTTAGTTTTCAACATTAGTAAATTTTTCCTCCTTTACCCGTGATTTTTTCCCGAGAGATTCCAAGTAAAATCTGTGTGCTTTCGTTTTTTTTCTTTTTCTCATTGCTTTGCGATCATTTTATTGCTATTATCAACATTAGTTTTAACATTTTATAATTTTAAATTATTTGTTGACAACAAAGTGTACACTTTTGGTCAACATATATGTATGTTTGCTCACAAAGCATGAAGAATAATTGATCTAATTCCTTGATGAACTTACAAAGAAACACTTATGATACTAGAATTCATGCCTTAAAGATGCAGTCATCGATTCCCTCGAGAGATCACAATTACTGCAAGAAAACATATTAATTTAATAATGAAGTTAATAACCAAATTTAACTTAAAAAAATAAGAGTTAAATTAACAAAATATGTAAATGTTAATAATTAAATTTCGATAAATGATAATTTTATATAGTAAAATGAAACAAACAATTGCAATAATTAAACCATACTCATTATCCAAAAAAATTTACTTCGTCTCACACAAAATCCATTTTTCAAAAAAGAAAATCTCAATTCAAAAAATTCATTGGTAATAAGATTAAGTTTTTTCATCTAGTAATAATGAGTCATGTGATATATTTGTTGAAATATAATTATTAATATTTAATTTTAAAATTTCTTGATGAGGTGAGATTCATTAATAATACACGTATTTATATGTGGAGATTGAAGAAGAAAATAAGCTTCAGCGACCAATGGATAGACAAAATGGAGATGGTCGGTCAAACTTAAGTTGGCTGAATGCATGGAACAGTTAATTATTGGAAATCGACCCGATTAAGCAACAAATAAGTAAAAATAGTGAATAAATTGAGAAATTGAATACATAAATTTAACGTGAAAAAATTTCTCCGAAGAGGATAAAAAATCACGGGCAAAGATAATTTTACTATAATGGCAAAAGAATGAAGAGTGTAAAAGATGAAGATAAAACTAAACTCCGAAAACCTGAAAATAAAAAACCCTCAAAATGTACATACTAAATTCTTCAAAAATATTAAAAGTTCTAAACTCTTTTTTGACCAACATTACCTATGATACTTTACTTGAACATTCAAAGTTGTAAACTCTCTTTTTGACCAACATTACCAAAGTTTTGTTGACAATTTATGTGCTTCAAAAATTGTCAAATTAATAAATCTTAGAGTGATTCCAGTGGAAAAAAAATGTTATTCATTTTAAGAGATTCGGGTTCGAGTACTTGTGTGTGTATAAGATGTATGTTATTAAAAGATTAAAAAAATATAAACAGATATTATTATGTAATCACAACAGTATATTCAAAAAATATTAAAGTAATTAAATTTTTTTATTTAAAAATAAGTTTTTTGATAGAGTTGTTGAGTTAGACTAGGCCGAGTTTAGATAAAAATAGGTACAATTATTGGGGGATGAGGTTGCAGGTCCAGACGCACATGTAACAAGAAGCCCTTGGGGTTGCATCCATTCTGCTGGTTAACAATTTATAGTAATAAATGAGATTATAGATTCTGTTGGCACGAATGAAAATTTTTTATTTAAATTTTTATAATTTATAAAATTATAAATTAATAATGATAAAATTATATTTTAATATCCAAAAAAAATTAAGTTAAACTCCAATTGGGGATGCAGTAAGATTTGAAAAACAAGTAAAGTTTTTATTAATTACTCAAAGGAATCATGTAAAGACATAACAGTGACAGACTGGCAAACTCCTCCTCAACCAACCACAAATGAAAGAAATTCAAGCACAACTCCACTCCTCCCCTGCTTCAACATTGCAAATAGCAAACCCAAATTTCGTAACAATAAGAGAAAAACGTAAAAGAACAAGGCAAGGCAGGCACTCAATGGAACAGATTACACATGTTATCCACTCTCCACCTCACATGGGTGTACAATAACCTGACGTTTTATGTTCACTCCCATCATAACAACGGCCGCACCTCCCACAACCACATGATCCACCACCACCACCACCACCACCACAACCCTTGCACCAAAAGTTGCCGCACCCCTTACATGAAGACGAAATAGAGCCATTGCATCCGCCGCAGGAAGTGCTGTTGCACCCTCTGCAACTCCAGCTATTGTAGTATCCATATCCACCGCTACCACTACAACCCCCACCACATGATCGGCTGCCGCAACCTGTGCAGCACCCTCCACAAGAAGAGCTTCCACACCCCTTGCATGACCAGGACGACCAGTTGCTGCATCCGCTACAAGAAGAGCTGCCGCAACCTTTACATGAAGCCTTGCTGCTGCTACAAGCACCACAATTCCAGCTGATCCACCCATGACCAAAGCAGCTTTTGCACCCACCGCCCCCACAACCATTACAACTCATTTTTTTCCCGCAATTCTCATTGCATGCCTTTGCCAGTGGGAGTGGAATATATATGGTCTGGTTGCATGGGCCTTCAGGATGCCATGTGTTGCATACCTTACAAAGTATCCATACTATTTTTGTCTCAGGTTCCTTCTTAGGAGGCGGCTTATCTTTAGTACCTTTTGTTTCAGTAGGTGGTGGTTTCTTCTCAGGCGGTTTAATCTCAATGCTTTTGATGCAACTGCCGGCCTTGCAGCATATCTTGGTCTTGATACAGTGAGGATCGATGGAGACCACAGTGATGGTCACCGTATTTGCCTTCTCATCGTATTTCTGGTCTCTTATTTCTGTTCAACACCATTAGATCACATTTACTCGGTTTTCATTTATGTTATATGTTTGTTCAAGCATATAATTTAGACACAAATCATAATGAGAAAACAAAAGATGGATCAAACTTGCCAGGATATTTGCAGAGCACTTTCTTGACCTTCTTATAGCACTGGTAGCACTGAAGGTCAACTTTCAACACCATTGTTGTGCCCTACAACAGTGCTCTTATCAATCAATGTGATAGGTAAGAAAAGGGAAAAAGCAAATATTTATATATATATTATCATGCTACTAGAAATTCTGTCCTCTCTCTCTCACACACGCCTAAAAACCACATATTTAGATAAAAAAATGTATATTTAAAAATAACATATAATAAATAATAAAATATATTATTTAAAATTAATTAACAATAATACATGAACTACTTTTTATATTAAAATGAAAAATTAAGATTAAGTTGTGATTAAAATGAAATTTAAACAAATAAATACATTAAAAAAATACTAAATGAGTACAATTGTAAATATTATATTAAAATAAATAAAAAATAATAGTTTAGATATACAATTGATATAGGCAATAAAATTAAAATTCACAAAATATTTCAACTTAAAACTTTGGTTGAGCGATAAATGGCATGAGTTCAAATTGTATCACATGCAATTTTTTTATTGTTCTTTTAAGTAAAAGAATAAAATATCCTCAAATAATATTATTTATTTTAATTACGAAAAAATATTTTCATAATTTTTCTATCCGAGTTAGTGCTCGATTAGTTCGTGAAAATAACTCAATTAGAGACTTAAATAATTCAAATTGTGACCTATAGATCGAGTTTTCACTTTCTTCAAGAATAATTTGAGTTCGATCATCAGATGTACCGAAAAAAGTATAGATATATAGAAAGATAGAATTAATGCAATATCATGTCATAGAAAATGAATTTCAATTTTAGTACATAATAAGTTTCCCTAAAAGATCTATCAAGTGTAAATCTAATCCTAGCAGTGACCATGAAATAACTGAATTTAATTCATCCCAGTATCGTGCTCCTAAACGTTGCAATGGAAATTCACAATTTCTTCCCCTTAAGCAAACATATGTAAATGTTATGATATTTTTCATTATCGACTCGAAACTCGAATATAACTTCGATTATCGACCCGCGATCCATACATTAAGGGCTTGTAAGGAGAGCTCATAAGTCTAGGTCACATGTCCCTAGGTGTTCGCAGGAATAGGGTGCGATGTCAAACGAGTGGATTAGCGAACACATGTTAACTTTAGCACAACATACGTGTTGGCATGCATGGAATCTACCTAGGATGTCACTTCAATGAACAATAACCACATGTCTTATAAATATCCGATTCTTCTCACCTTGAAGACACAACAAATTACTCAACAACTGATACCACTAAATGTAATACCCTTCACCCGACCCAATTGTCGGATCCAAGTTACGAGATGTTACAGCAAACAGCGGAATATTCACACAAAATTTATGACATTGAATTCAATTAAAATCATCAATTTTTCTAATTGCGTGCATAATAAAATTTATGAACAACACAAAGACTAAATCAAACATACAAACATAATTTAATAGATTCAAGCATGATTATGGACCAACCTGAAAATTTTTAAAACTTTAGAACTAGGTGTTGATACGAAAGAAAATGGTACAATATATATATATATATATATTATGAAACCTACACTATGGGCGAAAAATATATAATAAACATTAAATGAAGGTTTGGTTAAATTTTTTCTTCTAAGTTTAAATATCATTTTGTACAAGTATTTATTGATTTTATATAGAAATGTGTATAGAAAGATATTTTAATCATTTTCTAATTGAGTTGGTATATAATCGATTTATGATATCAATTTAATTAGAAACTTAAATGTAATTAGAAATTTTATTACATGACCTTCGAAAAAAAATTCTCACGCATATGTGTGTGAAAACCATATATTTAGGGCACATGTGTGCATATAAAAATAACATACAATAAATAATGAAATATAATGTTTGAAATTACTAACAACAACACAACATATTCAGTATGTACAAAATAAAAATAAAAATTTAAATTTAAATTGTGCGTAAAAAGAAATTCAAATAAGTAAATATATCAAATTAAAAATATTAAATGTAATCCAAATATTTATCATGATATTGTTATTTTTATTAAGTTGTTCATGACACCAACTCAATCAAAGACATTATCAATATATACAAACAATGTTAGCGAAACAATCTGTATAATAAAATTAAAACGTATAAAAATATAAAAATAAAGCTTTGATCAAAGTGGTAAAAAAATATAGATTTTGGTAGCATGAGTTTATATCTTAACATTTGCAACTTTTTTATTGGTTTTTTAAATAAGAAAAAGACAAAAGTATTCTCATAAGTCGTAATAATATAAATTATTTAAAATATATAAGATTATTTTAATAATTTTCTTGACTAAGTTGTGTTGAGTTGACATCAACTCAATCACACTTAAATTATAAATTAAAAGTTTTATCCGTGTGAAAATCATATATTTAAAACATATGTGTGTTTAGAATAATATACAATAAATAATAAAAAGTTAAATTTGAAACTAATAATAGTAATACATATGCAATCATTTTTATTGTTTTTTAAAATAAAAAATGACAAAAGTATTCTCGTAATAGTAAAACTTATTTAAATTATTAAGATTATTTTAAGAATTTCATTTACAGAATTAGTGTCCGATTGACTTGTTAAATTAACTCACTCATACACTTAAATAATAGTATAAATAGATTAAAAAAAAAAGTATACATATAATATTATATTTATATTAAACTATTTGGTTTTACCATTCTTTCACTGATTTTCTGCAATCATATACATATGGTACTAAGTATCAGTGAAGAATGCAAAAATTAAAGGTGAGTTTGGATAGACGGGACGATGTGGTGTGGTATGATGTAGTATGTTTAGTTTTTTTTTTTTGTCTCAAGTTACAGTATCTAATCTCACCACTACTATTACTTTGACACTAACCGTAAATAAACGCACAACCCATCGAAACTCACCTTGAATATAACTCCTTTGGTTATTTTGGAAACATAAAAATGTAGAGTTCATGAAGTTAACACATAAATATATATAAGTACATATACATATCAGACTAGCTAAGCCGAAAATAACAGACAGCACATATGACATAGTACTATCAGAGAAAATAAATGAATGGTGAAACAATGTCACACCTCTGCCATAGCAGTGGATGATAGAGCCAAGTGAAACAGACGAAGAGAGAAAAATCAAGAGATGGGTCTCCTTACGCTTCTACATCAACCTAAGCGGCTAAATTGAGTCTTAAATACAACAAAAGACTTTGACTCCATGCACTCTCGACCACCAATCATATCCATCCCACACTCTCTTTTTTTCTTATCACGACAGACCAAGATTGTCGACATGTATATGTATTGTTGAATGATTGACACTTGCTACCTTATCACCACCGAGGAACTTAACTTTGATTGGACGAAGCAGCATCTATACAACAACCTCGTTTTGGTATGAAAATGGTGTTTCATCCTCCCCAACTACGTTATTTTGTTATTTGGTATTCGAGCTGTTGTGGCTGACACATCCATGGTATTAATTATAGATTTTAATCTCCGGTCCCCGATTTATGCTCTCTTTCCTGGACCCATCCTCATTTCTAGGCTTTATATTATATTCGTATGGGGTAAACTATAAAAATAGTCATTTTAGTTTGCTTCAAATTACATTTTAATCATTTATGTTTGAAATGTTATATTTTAGTCACTTACGTTATCGTTTTGTTACGATGTGGTCACTCTATCGTTAAGCTTCGTTATCTACCTAACAACAATCCTACGTGGCAGTTCAAATGAGTTTTAAATGACAAGTTGAATGTCCAGCTAAGATGAAAATAAATTTTTAATTAAATAAATTTAATTAATTAAAATTTTTAAATTAATTACAACTATTAATTCCAAGTTGCCTCGAGCTTGGGAGTTTTTACTACTTCAACTTTAGTGAAGGGATGAGTCCATTCAGTTAAAGCAACTCCTTATTCTCGTTCATCAGTTGACTTTATGAAATATTTCATCATAACTTTACCGTAAGCATAATTTGCTCCATCGAGCATAGGATAATGTGAGACTAAAGATCCTTCCATTACAAGTAGATCTGATCATGGGTTGGATCACCCGACCCAACCCGAAGACCCGCCCTAAAAATAAGAGAGTTTGACAAAAATGTAGGCTCGAAAAATGTATTTGAACAAAAAATGAGGCCCATTTTCTAAACGGATCGAACCTCGAGTAAGAGTTTTTTTAGCCCGGGCTCGGCCCGACCCAACCCGAATAAATTTACCATTTTTAATAAAAAATTATATTGTTGTTTTGGTGTTTTTTTTTACTATTTTGGTTTCTATTTTTTGCTGTTTTGATGTTGTTTTTTTACTGTTTTGATTTTTTTTATTGTTTTGGTGCTGTTTTGTTGTTATTTTGTTGTTATTTTTGCTGTTATTTTTGTTGTTGTTTTGCTGCTGTTTTGGTTGTTATTTTGGTTGTTTTGATGTTATTTTTATGCATTTTTACTATTATTTTGCTGTCTTTTTTAATATTATTTGAATATTGTAGAACTTATGTTTTCTTATTAATTTTTCTACTACTTTATTTGCAATTATCTTAATATAAAGAATTTTTAATGTATTTTAAATTTATTTATTTTTAATGCTTGTTTTACTATTTTAAAGTGTATTTGATATATTATATATTTTTTAAATTTATTGTATATAATAAAATAATCTAAAAAAATTAATATTGGTCGAGCCGGGTCGGGCTTGACTTCTATTTTAGGCCCATATTTCGGATCGGGCTGAACCTGGGCCTAGCAATTGGGCCTAAAAATTTGTTGAAGCCCGATTCAAACCCGGCCCGACCCGACTCACGATCAGCTCTAATTGCAGGCAAGTAAATCAACCAGGATAATGACTATTTTAGAACTTTATTTTTTAATGCACTATTTTAGTTTCTATTGTTTTTTTACTTTAATCATTAGTTTTTTTTTAGAACCATAGAATAATATCTTATATAAAACTTAAAAAATCATACACCATGATCTGTCATGTCAAATCATTAAGAATAAATCATGAATAAAACTAGATGTGGAAGCATACATGAATTCATCTATTTTTTAAAATTTACTGATCTTAAAGTTTTGATTTTTCAAATTAGCACACAAGTAATCTAGAGAATGTGGCTCTCTCTTTTCTAAATATGGGATATTAAAAAAGTTATATTGTGTGTAATTTGGGGATCATAACCCTAATATATAACTTTGACACATTAACCCTAATTTCTAATCAGTCTATCATCAATTGAAAATTAGTTACTAGACTATCTACGTATATTTTACGCATACTTTATTTAATAATTGAAGTCCAATAAATCTTAACCAAATTAGATCACTTTAATTTGAACTAAACTATTATGATAGTAAATAATAACATGTAATTACCATTATTATATATGTGATGCCCATATTTTCCAATATTTTTACCCGAATCAAGACTTAAAAGGAAAAATATGTTTTCAGTAATCAAAATGAAAGTAACTTAAAAATTGGGTGATCAAAATGAAATTGTAAACATGATATGGACATAATTTAACGTGTTTAATTAATTGTTAACAATTTAATGTTTGAGTGACTAAAACTAAAACGTCTTAAAAATTTAATGTCGAAATTGCTAGATTTTTTTTAGCAAAATGAAAGATCCCTTAATTTACCATAAAAAAAAAGTAAAAGAATGATGATGAAAAATGATTCTTGAAATTATTTCGAAAAAAGTTTAAGCAAAATTTCAAGAAAAAAAAAAGAGATCAACGTTCAAAAAGAAAAGATAAAAACTGGATGAAGAAATAGATAAAAAGGAATATGACGTTCAACATTCATATTTTCGTTTCTAAGTTAATTTCATCCATTCATTCTCGAATGTTTTTAGAATTAAATTGTGGTCAAACCGGTCAAGCCATCAATTCATTGGTTAAATTCATTCAATGAATTTGATAAAAGATTATTAAAAATTAAAAATTAAAAAAAACTCAATTCAATCGAATTTTTAGCTGATTCAACTGGTCTATATCAATTCGTGATTCAACTGGTTCAAAACCCTTTTCTAGATCAATATCCCAATTGATTCTCGATCCGAAGAGTCGATCCAATCCAATTCAAACAACCTTGCATTCCCCAACTAGCTTGGGCTTATTTACAGTCAAATTGGGGAAAAAAAGAAAAAATTGCTTCATTAGGTTTCTGTTGGTTAGCTTCGAAGGTTCAAAGTGAGTGCAGAAAAATCAAAGGGTGAGTTAAAGGGTTAAAAATGATCTTTTTAAATATATATTTTTTTAATTTTTAAAATTAGAATTAAATTGATAAATTTTGTAAATGTTGAGGGTTAAATTTATTGATTTTTTAAAATTCGAACTAAAATGATAAACTTTGCAAATAATGAGAGTTAAATTTGTTGAATTTTTTATATTTAGAATCAAAATGATAGAATGCGTAAATATTAGAGGGGTAAACCTGTTATTAGATCAAGAAAAAAGCCCACGTCAGGTTCCGCACTCATCTAACGACAACTAGAGTAAAATATTTAATTTCCAAAAGTTTAATTACTAAATCAAAAAATTAAGAATTGAATGACCAAAATAAAGTAAAAGACATAATTGAGTGATTATTTTTAAATTTACATTTTATACAAAAACAAATTACAGAAGTTTTTAACCATCTTAACAAAGAATAAAATGTCAAATTTTGTTCTTTTAATAACCCTTCTTTCTTTGTTTTAACGTAAATTCTGATATTTGAACAATATATATATTAGGTCAATAAAAAGATTATTTGTGCATTATTTATGTTGTTTGCTTGTTATTATACATTGTTACGTCATCTCATCGTGCAAAGGAATGTTGGTGTTTGGTGTTTAGAGCGATATTATATATTATTATAGATTTAATTTTTAAATCTCATAAATTATATAATATATTAGAAAATTAGAAAATCAGGTTGGGTTCAGCTCTTGAACATTTGAGTCTAGCTCATATTGTAAACCGATTTATTTTTTTATTTAAATTCTTAATATTTTTATTTAAATTTTTAAATTTTTTAAATTTGAATGAATAATTGCATCCTTGAATAAATTTAGTAACCACCCATATTATCGAAAGGCTGTGAGAAAATAGCACGCCAGTTGGGCTGTGGTCAAGCGGTATAGGTATGGGGTATTAGAGTAGTGGACCACGGATCCATTAGGAGAGGCCTAAATTGAGTGTAGCACACGATAGCTAAAAGCAGTGTGGTTAGGTCATAGTGGAGTGGAATTTGGAAGTGGGGACCCCTTCAGTTTCTTAACATTAATTCTCTGCCCTTTGTTAAATTTTGGTTCATGGATAGATCAACTCCATGTGATGATATGATAGTTAAGAATGTTCACCAATTCAAGTATGATTTGAGTTTTTGAATCGTATCCATCAAAAAAAATTAATTCATGGATTAGAAGACAGTTATTAATTAGGCCACTAAAAGTATTTGTTTAGTATTACTTTTAAAAAGAACTTTTGAAACAAAAAAAAATTGAGATAAAAAATATTTTAAACAAATTATTTTTTGAAAGGAAAAGTGTTTCTCTCAAGTCAAAAAATGGTCCCAAAACATTTTTTTCAGAAGCTGAAAATTTTAGTTTTTCTATCGAAAGTTTTTTTTTTTCTCAAAACTACTTTTGAGAAGTATTCTTAAACTAAGCCTAAATCATAGTAGTCAATTACGTTTCGATACCAGCCCTATTTGTTGGAAGGCTTCAATTTGGTAGTAAATTGAAATACTAAATTTTATGTTTGGTTTCGATGTAAATTTTAATCGGTATCAATCATATTAGTACCTATCGATCAGAATATGGTGTATTGGTTTATATAAAAAAAATAATTTTAAAATATATTTTAAATTTAAATTAACCTTTTTATTATTTATTTTGGATTTGTTCAATTATGGATTGTTATATGCACAGTATGAGATGACATTATTGTTTAATTTATAGTTAGCATTTGGTATATTGACAATATATTTTTTTTATTTCACAAGTAATCTTAAAATTTTGTCACTTATCTCTATTTTTTAAATATTTTTTAAATATTTTATTATACCTTTATCCCTATAGGATATTTATCAACCCTTTGATTCTACTTGTGAAGTTTAAAAACTCCACTAATAATGTATCAAATATTATTTCATAAACGTTTTGCTTGTTTATTTTGATTTTTTTAAATGATAGATATACTACGTGAAGCTTATTAAATAAATTTTATATAATTTATGAGTATTTTATATTTTTTGGTATCATAAATTTTACTTATAATGAGATTGAATTTATGCAACCAACATTTTTTAAATATTTCCTTTATCACTTTAACTAAAGTTTTATTTTTATGAATATTTTATATTTGAGATTTATCTAGTCTCATTATGTGATATTTTAAAATAATTTTGTAGGGAGGGATCCACTTACATCGGTGTAAAACTAAAGTGATTTTACACCATTCTATAATTTTTTATACGATTAATATTTTAATAATCTAACTGTCATATTTCATACTACATCCATGTCTATCATTCATGTTAAGTTTTACATATATTAAAAAAATTCTAACTATTTGTTTTATGTAAAAAAAAAATTCAACTATTAATATATATTAATATAGACAATATTTTATATTGATATAATAGAGATATTAGATTGATTTAAAAACTTACATGTATGACAAGTACAAATATCTTGATAAATTCAATGTTTGGATTGTTAAAATATTAATTGTATAAAAATTTACAAAATGATGTAAAACCACTCAATGGTGGAGTAATAGAGACACATGGCCTCCCTAAAATGGTAAAATTTTAATTTAGGCTCTTTATAATTTATAAAATTTTAAATTAGTAATGGTAAAATTGTACTTTGACCTCAAAAATGATAAAAATTTGATTTAACCCTTTAAAAATTATAAAGATATAAGCTATTAAAATTAGCAATGGGAAGGCACTTTTGATTATGTACTAGTGTCCATATATAATTTCAAGTTTTTTTTTAAATAAATAGGGGATTGTGTATATTATATAAAGTATTTTCAAATAAAATACATACTACTAAAGTTTTTTATTATTTATAATTGTTAAAATTGAATGTCGACAATTAAATAATATTGCAAAGAAAACGAAAAAGAGAAAGAGCTCACAGATTTTATGTGAAAACCTTTTCGGGAAAAAAATCACGGGCAGAGGAAAAAAAATTCACTAATGTCGAAAATTGAATGATTACAAAAGAAGACGACTACATCTATTTATAGGTTAAAAAACTTTATTCTAATCAATTTCTAATAGAAGTAACTTAGTAAGGTCGAAACACTTTATTCTAAACAAGAATTTGGGTCACACAACTCTAACAATAATATATATACAACAATCATATGTACATATATAATATGTTTTGGTACATACATATATAATATATATACAACAATAATATGTATATATAATGAAAAAAAATGTAATATAAAATTGAAAAGCTGTGTCTATATGTAAATTGACAACTATTTTTGAACTTTTCTGAAAGGAAACATTGTGTCTTTTCAAGTAGGTATATAGATATATTTTGGTATTTTATATATAGACAACAAAAAACGAGAATTAAAATACGAAATTGAGTTCTAAAAGAAGGACACTATTAAATTATTTCTTATATGCTTTTAGAGTTGATTCTTATTTAAAACAATTCATTTCCATTCGAGTAAAAACATTATATCTTAAAACTATTATTTTTTTAATTCCAAACATAAAGAAGAAAAAACTATTCTTAAAATAATTTCCTGAAAATGTCTTTCCTTTAAAAAATATCGATATCTAACCACTTTTACCCATAACCAGCTGATGCTGCTGTTTATTATCACCTTTGATAGAGCGCTGGAGAGTTACGGCCGCCTCCCACTTTCTATGGCCATAGGGAGCTGACAAGTGAGTTTGTTGAGCGCGGCCTGCACTCTTTCTGCACTAACTGTTTTACTGATATTCTTCATCTTTCTATCTCAAAAACGTACATACTTGCATATGTGTATGGTCCATGATCACCACCCGCTAGCTAGAGGGTGCTTGCCTTTGCATGTACGTACGATTATGTAGGGTAAAAGATAGTATTAATCTAAGATTTATGTGTTCATATACGGCTAATGAATTCTGTGATGTGAGAGTGTGGCTTACTGTGAATATAGTGTATTAAGGTATTGGTGTTATGGATAGGAAATATCAGAAATACACTTGTTGTTTGATGGATTGGCTGGAGATGGGAGCAAATGGCACATGTAGTGCGGCGTTAGGAATAATATTCGAGCTCAGTTCCTTAGGAGGTGAGAAGGTCAACTCCAAAGGAAGAAGAGTAAGCAACATATGTAGAAAGGGGCAGGGGTCCCTCCACCACAGAAAACGATCGGTCTGCAGGCCTCCGTCTGTTGTTTCGTGGATTCACCTCCCCCCCTTGCCAAAGTCTTCACTCTACCCTACCACCCATGATTTTCTACACAAAATACAAATTTATTCTGTAATTAATAGTACTACCACATAACATACTAAAACGTAATCGTTACATAATAATTATTTCAGAACTCTAGAGATGGTATTATTGGAAAGAGTAATTATCAACCTTTAAAGGATTAATTCTCATGGACCCTAAATTTCAGTTTATGTCAAACTTGACGTACATGATTTATATGAATGAAATATCAAATATAATGATTGAAAAAATTACGAAAAAATATAAAATTATTTAAGTTTTATACCAATGTAAGTGGAAATCAGTTCATATATATTAATTTTATGCTAGGTTTTCTCATCACACAATTTAAACTCTCCGGTGATGATAACACCATAATCATATCTATCCACTATAATTTAAAGTCCGTTTAGTATTACTTTTAAAAAGTATTTTTGAGAAAAAATTATTTCTAAGCAAGCTATTTTTAAAAAAAAGTATTTTTTTTCAAACTAAAAATTGCCCAAAAGTAATTTTTCAAAAATTAAAAATTTTAGCTTCATCTCTCAAAAAAAATACTTTGAAAAAACATTCCTAAACTAAGGTGTTAAAAATGTAACGAATATATAGAGATCGCAATCTGCACGCAAAGAATGGATGGAGGAGGTTTAAAGGTTGTTGGTTTGGAGTTTAACTCTTTTTGAACTTGGGAATTTGGGTTATGGATTTGGATTGCTAATAATATTTCTAGCACCAGTACTCTTTCATTCACGTGTATGTTAATTGAATCCATTGTGCCAAGTGGCGGCTTCCATTTTAGCTTGTCTTTTTCTTAAAATACATGAGGAGGGCACGGGCGCAATGTCCGACGTGGGAGTTTAACGGCGTCGTAAGGTACACCAAACTCATGTTAATGACGGCGTTAGGTGGTACGTCAGCATAACGAAGCACATCAGGACATGCATCATCAGACGTGGAAGGTCTTGAACCTGAAAACCACATGTAAAGACAGCTTGGGTTTAGGGCAGAAGTAGAAGAAAGTGTGTCAGATGCCGAAAAGAACGTGATATTCACACGCGTGGAAAAAGGGAAACCCCCCCACAGTTCAATGTCCAAACTCTCCTCCACTACCACCACTCCACTCCACTTCCATTAATTAATTAAAAGAAAAGAAGAAAATATATTTTTACACATTAATCCCGTCCATTTCCACTTAAATTTCCTTTTAGAGTTGAAAACATGAGAATATTATTGCTATCCCTCCTATTCTAATCCCGATTAATTTTTGTTAATTAATTACTAGTGATGAGCATATATATATATATATATATATCATAATCATAATCATAATAAAACAAAAGACAATACCTAAAACAAAAGACAACACTGTTTTTATTTAAAATTCGTAAAAATAGTTATGTAATAAGAGTAACATGTGTCTAGTGGAGGTTGAAACTGGACAAAATAACAAAAGTTTCTCATAAAAATGTGACGGATTTGATAATGCCTCGATGAAGTTGCAATTTATGTTATCGCAGTCAGGTTTCAGGATATATTCCGATTTTAGGATATCCCATTGTCTTACCATACCCTGTTTAGGTTTAGTTTGGTTGGGTGGTAAAATTGAAAATAGCAATCACTGTGAAATTTAAAAATAGCAGAAATTATATTTAATTTATGTTAAATAATTATTAAAAATTACACTTGCATTAAAAAAATTAATTTCAAAAGAATTATTAAAAACTATATTTTTATTGAGTAATATTTTTTATTTATATTTTTTGTTTTCACAAATTATATTATTTTAAATAATATTTAAAAATATATTTATTTTTACTATTCAAAAAATATATTTATTTTTAATATAATAAAATTAATAATTAAAATTAAAAAGAAAGTTGATGGGGGTAAAAGGGGGATTACACCCTTTCATTGGAGGCTATTGCACCCAATGTCTCAATCTCAAATTTGTACTCTAGGAAGTGAGTTTCCTCCATTGAAGACATAAAGGCATTCCCACAGGAAGTGTGATGAGATTGAAAAGGAAATACCTTCTAACTGCATTCACCCTTCTCTGCATTTAAAGTAACCTTTAATGGATTACAATTTAGAGTCTTTTTAAATAAGTGTTTATTTTCAATACGATATATTTAATTTATTTTCTGTTTCATATTATAATATTTAATTTTATCATTATCGTTATTTTTATATTAACGATAGATAAATGTACCGTCCATCTAAAAAATTCTTTAGACGCAAATGCGATACAACATAAGGAAATGAGAGAACTTGATATAGGCAAACCGTAACTTTTATAAAAAAGTTACTTGAGTTATTTAGATTTTTTTAAATCATAGTTTCCAATATTTAAAAAATTTGTCTAGATTAATTTTATAATCATAAAATAGATATGTCAAGATCTAGTAATTATTAATAATATATAGGTAAATTATACTAATAGTTACTCAATTATTAGTAAATAATTTTTTATCACTTAATTATGAAAAATTTCAAAATAGTCACCTAACTATTAAGAAATTTCTTTTTAAGTCATTCAAATATAAAAAGTTAAAAGATGATAAGTTAACTATTCAATTTTGTCTTTTTTGATCACCAACTAACTAACGGTGACAGTTTTTAAAATTGGTATAAATTATGTCAATTTAGTCTTGATTCTAAAAAAATTAACCCCTAATATTTACACATTGTGTAATTTGGTCTTTTTTTTTGTGGTTTTATTTTTATGACATTAAGGGTTAATTTTAAAAGAATGAGAAAAAATAAAAATTATTATTTTGAATTTTTGGTGTTTTCATTTTTTATATATTTTTAATCAAAGTAAATAATACAACTCAATTAATAAAAAATATATTATAGTTTTGTGAAATATTATTAAACCCAATCAAAATTACAAAAAAACAAATAATTAAGTAATCTTAAGTAAAGCCTTTTGGTTTTCTTTATAAAATAATTTTTATATTTATATTTATATAGGATAAGTATTCTGTTCAATAACAAAGTTTAATATATGACACATGTTTATTTTAATTTATTTTTAATTTTTTAAATATTTTTCAAACAACATTCCACTTTAGAGGGTTTTTTTTGGTGAGTTCTTTTTTTGAAAAATACTTACAAAATAAGTTACATGGGTAAATGTAGAATATAAAATTCCTTAACTTTGTCTTCTCTGATAAAAGCTAAGACTCTTTTTGAAGGAATTTCGATCAGTTGTAACTTCACTTTTCTGTCAAGAGTTAATTTGACTATGAAATCAACGTTTCGATATTTCAATTCCTCTTAAATGCACCAAATAATTTCCTTTTTATAAAAAAGTTTTGTACTTTTAAATCTAATTTTCTAGAACATGTATATTATACGTAATTACATATATCTAATTATTTTATTATTTAATAGAATAAATTTGTTTTATTTGATTAATTTAAGTAATCCTCCTTACCATAGTTCATATCCATTTCATTTTTATAAGTTGAAAATAGAAGAATATCATGGCAGGATAAACTTTTGACAAATGCGTTTGGAAGGTTATTTGGAAGGTTTGTGCGCCCCAAAGAGTGCGTGTGTTTTTATGGATATTATGGCAGGATAAATTTTTTATTAGGGGTGAATAAAATTTGATAAAAAATTTAGATTTTGAATTAAATAGTTCGAGTTATTTGAGTTAATCGAGTTAAAAAGTAAAACCATTATATTTTTTATATAGTTAAATAATCTTATATTTCGTTTACTATTTAAATAATTGATCTATGTAAACATAACATTGAGTATAAATAATAAGATTCGTCAATTCCACTCGAAATTTTTTGACTCGATTCGATTTGAATCGAAAAAATTTCAAACTGAATTCGGTTGCAAAAATAGGATTTATCAACTCAAAATTTTTTTACTCGATTTAACTCGACTTAATCGAATACTCACTCTTATTTTTGACAAATGCTGAGCGCTAGTGCTGACACATGGCTGTTAATGGTGCTTGCCCGTTGTGCAGTAGTAGTCTGGAAACAGGCGAGCATGTAGTTCGGGACTGCTCCTTTGCTCGATTGGTGTGGCAAGCGGTGGTGCCACAACAAGCTCACACACGGTTCTTTTGGATGCGCTTTAAGGAATGGCTCTTGTGGAACATGCAGAATCAACTTCCCCTGCGAGATGATGATGTGGCTTGGCCCACTTTTTTTGTGATTTTATGCTGGTTATTATGGAAGAAGAAGAATGTGGTTTTTTTTCTAATAGCCACAGGTGCTCCACATCCATTGTCGATACTGCTTATGCCTGGAGCAGGAGCTTTAGGGGATTGGATATAAAGTTTGAACGGTTTGGGTCATGGTCTGCAAGTTTGAAGTGGGCGTCTCCGGAGGTGGGTTGGATAAAGGTTAATATGGAAGGGGTAGTTCGGGTAAATGGTCAAGGCGCGTCCATCAGTGGGGTGTTGAGGGATGCTAGTGTGAATCGGATATGGGGTTTTGCGATGAGCTTTAGTACGGAGTCCGTGTTTAAGGTTGAGACGAGAGCGATGTTGGAGGGCCTTAGGATTGCTTGTGATAAGGGTTACCGTAAGGTAGAGGTGGAGAGTGATAATGTTTTGTTAGTTGAGTTCTTCTGGCTGGTGGCGGGGATAATAGCAGTGTCGCTGAACTCCGGCTATTGCATCATCTTTTGCGTCGTCCGTGGCAAGTGCGTATTAAGCATATTTCGAGAGGTCGGAATGCAGTTGCTGACCATTTGACAAAGTGTGATTGGTAAGGATATTCTTTGCTTTATCAATTTCCGATTTCGTCCGATTCGTTTAGATATTTGTTTGAAAAAGATCTAGATGAGTTTAAACCTGTTTAATTTTTTATCAATTATGATGAAACTGCCTTTGGCTGCTCCTTTGCTACCAAAAAAAAGAATATAATTACTATTCCTCCTATTCTATTTCGTAATAGTTTTTGTTAGTTAATCACAAGTAGTCCGCATATTCATATAATAATTATAATAAATAACAATTAAAACAGTTTAAAAATAATAATAACCGAAAACAACGACATAAACAAAAGCAAGTGTGCTTATGTCTAAGATTCGTACAGACAGTTAAGAAAGGAGCGTTACTTGTGTCTTCACTGTCTGGTGGAGGCTGAAACTGCACAATACAACAAAAGTTTCTGCTTGTCTAATAATAATGATAATGTGATTGGTTAGTTGGTTGAACCGTAGTTCAAGGTTTCGATACTCTCGACCCACATATAAATTATGTTGGAATATTTTTAAAATATATATTGTTTATTTTCATTTTGAATGGTAATGACAATGTTCAAAAATTACTTGAACATGATTTTATTCATCAGAAACATTATGACCATTCAGGTGAGTTTTTTCAGATCGAAAAGTTGCATCATTAAGTTCAACGAATACTTTTAAAAAGTTGGATGAATGGTTTCTTGAAATCAAAAATTACAACTTAAAAAGTGATATCTTTTTAAAGAATCACTTAAGCACTTATCAAAGCTTTATAAATGAAAAATAACTTAGGAGAATCGAAATACAACTCGTTCCATCTAATTGTGAGTGAAACTCTTATGCTTTCTTTTTCTTGATATAAATTTAACTTGAGATAAGAAATTATTTATTTATTCAAATCATGATATTAGCAACTAGCATTTGGATATTTTGAAAATGCGGGAGATTGTTGGAACATTTTCAAAAAAATATAATGTTCCAATAGTTGCAAATGAAAAGTTATAAGTAACCAAAAGTTATGTTACTTGGTTATTAACAAATAGTCATAATAAAAAAAGTAAAAGACATAAATACCCTCAAAATAATATTTGTTATTTTATGAAGTGAAAGGATATTTGGTATTTTATTAATTGAGTTGAGACTCCATTGATGTATGACATCAACTCAATCAACTTAGATAAACACTAGCATACTTGAAAGGTAACTTTATAAATTTTATCCCTTAATCCTAAGCTAAACTCATTTTGTTAATCTTAGTAAATCCAACCAAAATTAAAAAAATAAATATAATTATGACTTTTTATATTTATACTATTATTTAAATCCCTAATCGAGTTGGTGTCATAGGTACCAATTCGATTAGAGAAATTATTAAAATATCCTTTCCTATTTAAAGTAAGTTTTATTGTTTTTTAAATTAAAAAAACTAAAATACCATCAAAGAATATAACTTTTTTTTTAAAATTGTTAAAACATAAATACGGTGGAATTTGAACCCACACTAATTACATTAGTAAAATCTTAAAGTTACCATTCAACCAAAATTTTATTTTAATATCTTTATATATTTTAATTTTATTATACACACTTTATTACCTAAATACATACTTTCTACATTCATACACATATTATAAAATTTCTAATTTTACATAACAAGTCTACTTCAAGAAATTCATCAACCTTTTAAAAAAATTAATTACTCACTTAAAAATTTATCAATTTTCACCCATTTGTAAAAAAAATAAAAATCTATCCATTAAAGATCTACACTTTTTTTTTTATCTAATTTTCCAAAAGAAAAATTATATATTTCAAAAAATATAGTTTCAGCCACATTATGTCTGTGGAATAATGGTATGAATTTATAGTTGTGAATGTAGATAATTCAAATCGAGTAATAAAGGTGTTTTCCCCAAAGTCGTTAAATCTCTTTCACACTACAGTTTACGGAACAATATATTTACGGTAAACACACTTTTGAGATGTTTTGTAATTAATTACATGAAAATATTCAAAAAAAAAATTAAGTGTGTTAATTTATTAGTAAAAATTGAAAGGAAAGGAAATAGAAAATATGTAAATTAATTTATATTACTACATAAAAATAAATTATTCAAAAATTGAAATGAAATTAATGTTAAATAAATTTAATATCTTTAAATTTAATTAAAGAATATTAAAATTTTATATTTTTTACTTTTAAATTATATTAGTTATGTTTTTTCTCGTAGTTGTGCAATGGCAAAGAAAAGTCACCTCCTCTCTTTCTTTTCTTTTCTTTGCTTTCGTTCCATTTTTGTTCTACCGAACCACTTTTACCAAACAAATCTAAAATTCATTTTCCTTTCCTTTCCTTTTCTTTTCTTTTATTCTCCAACTTCACTAAACATGAATGAAAAAGTATTTATTTTTCTTTTCAATTGTTGATCTATACCAACCAACCTATAAAAATATGAAAGATATGTTTTATTTTTCTCTTCTTTCAATTTTTATTTTATAATTTATTATCAGTATTAATGTCACGATGCTAGAACTTTAATCTCGTAATCTGTACAGCTTTAGACGATCATTTCGTTTCAACACGCTTAAGTTAACCTAAGCACCACAAAGTGAGGATTCTCGCAAAGAATTTCTTCAAATGCATCAATTTATATAGCGAAAACAACACAAATAAAAAGAAAGCTCAAAAGAATAGAATAGTCACAAAAAACAATGTACGAGAAGTGTTTGAGTAAATGTTCTCACTATCAAATCATATCTAATTTTACAAGATATTATTCTATTCAATTCTTTATTAATTTTCCCTATTTACTAAGGTAGCCTAACTTTCCATATCCGCATCATTAGAGTATCCAGGCTTCAAATGAACAAGTTTATTGAGCAGTTCTTTGAATTGAGTCCGCTCTCGTGGGTCAAATGATCCCCATCTAATAAATAAATCTCTTTGAGACACATTTTTGTGCAATAATCACAGGCTTTGAATTGTGGCTGGTGACATTAGTACATCCTCCACCACCATCTCTTGTTATACGCTATTATATACTAAAAATTCTCTTTTATAGTTAGGGCTAGACAGGAAAAACTGGACAATTAAAAATTTACTTAAACTAAAGTGTTTGGACAGCTTATAGAATGTAAGTTTAAAAACTACAATTACAAGAAATAGAATTGAATCCTATTTTTATTTAATATATAATTAATTTTAATTTCTATGATATAAAAAAATATTTTATATTAAAATAGTCAAACAAAAATTAAAAGCTCTTCAAAAATTATTTTTTAGCAATATTTATAAAAAATTAGAAAATTTTTCAAATAATATTCAAAACCATAAAATAAAATTCAATTTATCAAAATAAATCTAAAAATTCAAAATCAAAAAATAATATGAAAAAATCGAAGACGGACGATTAAAAATCCAACCAAACCAATAACACCTACTTATGGTTTGTAATATTTTTGTTTCACCTGTCTTTTAAAAGATGAGGAAAAAAATACCTTATTTTACTTTTTTGACATTTCTCATTTTAGTATTTATATTTATTATAAAACTTCTAATTAAATTGACAACTGAAAAAAAAATTAATATATGATTTCTTTTAAATGATAATTAATAATAATAGTAATAATATTATGCTATTTTTATTTTTTTTTCATATTTTTATATAATTTTTAAATAAAACAAACAACAACCATATATCTGAACCAATAAAGTATTGAGCGTGGGAGGGAAACCAAAATAGACATAAAAAAGTTAAAAAAAAAAAAATACATAGATCCAAGTGTGGAACATGTCTTTAATAATATTTATATAAAAATTATTTACCACTTCTCCTACATTTATAAGAAAAGAAAAGAAGAAGGGGGAGGGGTATTTGTGTCATAGCATATATGATCTGATTTAGGTTCCCGTGTCCCCACAAAACATCTTGCGTTTATTATACAATTATAACAGCGCTGTGGATCATTACCTTTTTTTCAACATAAAAAGCCAAAGATTTTAGAGCTGGGACTTCAACTTCACTTCTTAAACCACACAGATAAGACTCTACGACACTCTCTGTCTCCATGCCCACCAAGACCCATACGGATCCAGAGAAACCAAATGCGGCGGCCACCGCCGAGAACGATGATAGGAGTCCGGTGGAGGAGGTTGCCTTGGTGGTGCCGGAAACCGACGACCCTACTCTCCCTGTCATGACCTTTCGTGCCTGGTTCCTCGGTTTGGTATCATGTGTGCTCTTAATCTTTCTCAACACTTTCTTCACTTACCGTACGCAGCCGCTCACCATCTCCGCTATCCTCATGCAAATTTCGGTCTTGCCCATTGGCAAGTTCATGGCCAGGACTCTACCAACCACCCAGTACAGCCTTCTCGGGTGGCGCTTCAGCTTGAATCCTGGGCCGTTCAACATCAAGGAGCATGTCATCATCACCATCTTCGCCAATTGCGGGGTGTCTTTTGGTGGGGGTGATGCTTATTCCATTGGTGCCATAACTGTCATGAAGGCTTACTATAAACAGAGCTTGAATTTCCTCTGCGGCGTCCTTATTGTCTTGACTAGCCAGGTTTTTTATTTAACACTCTATTTCTGCTACTACTTTTTTTATTTTTTTTATTGTTAAAGCTTGTCCCTTTATTTTAATTGAACCTCGGGTCTTCTCACTTTCTTTTCTAGTTAGTTAAAATTAATTTTGTTAACTGAATCTTTGACTATTTGACAGTGATGAAAGGTTATCTGAACTATGTATCGAAAGCTGAAATTAGTATTAATACGACTCTTAAAAGTTGGTGCCATTTTTAACTCTTTGCGTGGGGGAGTTAAATTGCAGGGATTTTGAGTTTCTGTTTGAAGCTTTGTCAACCACTAAAAGCTTAGTGTATGTGGTTCATCTAATAATAACACCGTTGATGGCGATCTATGCAGATTTTGGGGTATGGATGGGCTGGCATGCTTCGGAGGTACCTGGTTGATCCAGCAGAAATGTGGTGGCCTTCAAACTTGGCTCAGGTTTCTTTATTTAGGTTAGTCTTTCTCCATCACCTTTTTTTTTTTTTTTTTTGCCTTTCATAATCATCATTTTGTGCTTGGTCCATAGGAATTTTCTTGGAAGGGACAAAGAAAAAAAAGTTGTAAGTTTTAGATTCTTAAAGACTTTTCGTTCACAGGGTCCCATGATAACAGACACAAACCTCTCTCCTTTTCACATTAGAAGCCTCAATTGTTTCAGTTTACTTGACTTGAACTTGGAAGACTTAATTACTTAAAATTTGGGATAGACCTTGATTGAGCAATGACAGATAATGATGAGACATATATGTGTGGGAATGGTATGATAGTACCAAGTATTGCCAACTGGATGCTACGGGATTTATTTGTATTGTGATTGAAGATTTTGCATTTGATTATATTCTGAAGATGATGGATACGTGATGCCTTAGCCTAGTTTTATTTTTATTTGATGTCCATCCATATAAATTCGATTATCACAAACAGTTTTGTGTATTCTTTGATTCTCAGAGCACTCCATGAAAAGGACTCGAAAAAGAAAGGATTGACACGAATGCAATTTTTTCTAGCTGTAATGGTGGCAAGCTTTGCATATTATGCTCTGCCAGGCTATTTATTCCCAATCTTGACATTCTTCTCATGGGTTTGTTGGGCGTGGCCACATAGCATCACAGCACAGCAAATCGGTTCTGGATACCATGGACTTGGCATTGGTGCATTCACCCTTGACTGGGCTGGGATCTCAGCTTACCATGGCAGTCCACTGGTTACCCCTTGGTCCTCCATTCTTAACGTGGGGATAGGCTTTGTCATGTTTGTCTACATCATTATCCCTCTTTGTTATTGGAAGTTTAACACCTTCGATGCTCGAAAATTCCCGATATTCTCTAATCAGCTCTTTACTCACAGTGGCCATAAATATGATACAACTAAGATCTTGACACCGCAATATGATCTGAATATTTCTGCATATAACAGTTATAGCAAACTCTACCTTAGCCCACTTTTTGCCTTATCTATTGGATCAGGATTCGCTAGGTTCACAGCAACCCTCACTCATGTGGCATTGTTCAATGGCAGGTATACTTTATGTTACTGTTTTAAGACACTTATTTTTTTAGTAATGTCCGTCACATCAAAAAGTCAAATAAACATATTTTGGGTTTCTTTTGTGTAGTGATATTCTGAAGCAGAGCAGATCAGCAATGAAGAATGTGAAGTCGGACATCCATGCAAAGCTGATGAAAAAATACAAACAAGTTCCTGAATGGTGGTTTTACATTTTATTAATCGGAAGCATCGCTCTATCACTTATGATGTCCTTTGTATATAAGAAGGAGGTACAGCTGCCATGGTGGGGTATGCTCTTTGCCTTTGCTTTGGCCTGGATTGTCACCCTTCCTATTGGAGTCATTCAGGCAACTACGAACCAGGTAAAGTACGCTGTGACTTACCTGCATGCCATGGTGATTTGATTACGTGGTTTCTAACAACATTTCTACTTGTGGAACTTTGCAGCAACCTGGATATGACATTATAGCCCAGTTCATAATTGGTTATATCTTGCCCGGAAAGCCAATTGCAAACCTGCTTTTCAAGATATACGGGCGGATCAGCACCATCCATGCTCTTTCTTTCTTGTCTGATCTCAAACTTGGGCACTACATGAAAATCCCACCACGTTGCATGTACGCAGCTCAGGTACTTTCTGCCTATAAGCTTTTAGTTATAAATATCTTAGATAACTTTTGAAACATTAATTAAGAATAGTTGTCTTTATGTATCCCAGCTTGTGGGAACTGTAGTTGCAGGTATCGTCAACCTTGGAGTTGCATGGTGGATGTTGGATGACATTGACAACATCTGTGATGTCGAAGGAAATCATCCTGATAGCCCATGGACTTGCCCTAAATACAGGGTCACCTTCGACGCATCTGTTATCTGGGGCTTAATTGGACCAAGGAGACTTTTCGGACCAGGAGGGATGTACCGTAACTTAGTGTGGTTGTTCCTCATTGGAGCGTTCTTGCCTGTTCCTGTTTGGGTTTTGAGCAAAATTTTCCCAGAAAAGAAATGGATCCCCTTGATTAACATACCGGTTATATCTTATGGTTTTGCTGGAATGCCACCTGCAACTCCCACCAACATTGCAAGTTGGCTCATCACTGGAACCATCTTCAACTATTTTGTGTTCAAGTACCACAAGCGGTGGTGGCAGAAATATAACTATGTTCTATCTGCAGCATTGGATGCTGGAACTGCATTCATGGGTGTTCTACTGTTCTTTGCTTTGCAAAATGAAGGCCATAACCTGAAATGGTGGGGCACTGAAGTTGATCACTGTCCTCTCGCAACCTGTCCGACAGCCCCAGGTATCTCGGTTGAAGGATGTCCAGTTTTTAAATAGATCAAATCTACCACACACAACTGATGGAAGAGTTGGAAGTCAAAGAAGAAATGGTTTAATTTTGAGACAAGACAATTAAATCATAGGCGTACCTACGTTGCAGAATCTTATGACGATAATATAATCTATATCTTGTAAAGTAATGCATATGCTTTTTACGGATCATCCTCTTGGTCTCATCATTTTAAGAGGAGGTAATTAATGTTTTTCTTTGTGCCAATAGATAGCTGAAGTTTACTGCTGCTTTTTTTTTTGTTTTTTTCCCTGATATGGCTGCTGCTTTGCTTGCTAGCCAGCTTGATGTATAATAAGAAGCTAGCACTAAATCCTGCTACCTCCCAATCTAGAGTTTTGCATAATTGTGCTTTCATTTGCATTTACAAGGTCAGTACTTGTAATGTAGTTGTCAAATAACAGTACATGGTTACAGCAAATTTGGTTCAACACAAAAGAATCTTTATTCAATGATGGCTGACAGGTTGAGAATCAAAGAATTTATTTTATGAATTCTACAAGCAGCAATTACTGCTTATTGAGATCATGAATATTGAAGTACATATAGCTCTTTTCGTTGGAGAATGCCGATGAGGTTGGCACAGGAGAGAAGCCAGAATAGTTGCCATCTTTCTTTGCTAAGCATATGTCAACACTGCATTTTAAGAGCTCATATTTCTGGACAAATGGCTGTGCTGCATATTCTTCAATTGGCATCCACTGCATAAAAGTATAGAGACCCCCCCACACCCTTAGTTTAAGAGGGAAAATAAATATATAAGTTTTAACTTCATTCACTGTTCTGACTTTGACAAAGAGTTACCTTAGCTGCCTCTATCTCAGATTCCTGCTTCTGGATTTCAAAAGAAAGTGGTTCCAACAGGCACAGAAAGAATATATCTGACTTTTCAAAGAATACCTTGTGGCTTTGTCTGTAAATGTTGAAAATGAAATCAATGGGAGAAAGATAAGAATATATATATATATTATATGTAGCCCGTTGGTGTTAGTTTGTGGTGCAGGAAGTGCACAGATTTCATACCTGAATGCTAGTACTTGAACAAATTTTGTATCAATCTGAATCAGCAAAACACCCAAGGTATAATTGGTTAAAATCATTTATAAAAAGGTCCCATATTGACAAGGTTCAATTAACTTGTGTTACATGTTTTGTGTACATAAAACTGAATAGTTGCTACTTAACACTTACTGCTGTCTCTTCTTTGATTTCTCTAACTGCAGCTGCACAAAGATCTTCTCCCTGGAGATGAAATTGAAATTATTTATAGCTCATGAAATGTAAATGCATGTCATGGTATTGTATGAAGAATCCCTTGACAGTGATATACTTACCTCATTCACAACACCTGTAGGGAACTTCCACACACCTGTCCCTCGTAATCGTCCGATGTTCTCTTGGACCACTAGAACCTAAGATCAAGACACCCGAATCAAGATTTGTGAAAGGGTACAAGGCATGCCCATAATTGAAGATAACAAGCTTACATGGAGCTCGGAAAGTACCTCTCTGTTTTTGTTCATCACAAATGCGCCAATCCCCACGCGGTGCGAAGCGTTTGCCGGAAGAGTGTGTGTGCCTTGAGGCAGCCAATTAACAAGCATCAAATAATTAGGCTCAGCATGGTGATACCAAAATCCTTCCTGAGAAGCAATACAGATAGTATTAACACGAGGCATTTTCAGTCATACATGTGATTCAATTTGTAAATGACAATAAATCCACCTTGACAGCAGCTTCAACAAGATTGACGTGCTGAATAGGCAATTTAATCCACACACCTCTTTTACCCTGCAAAACATGTTACATGACATGATCCAACAGAAACAAAGAGAACAGTGCTGTAAATATTGTAATAAAGGTTAAGAAGAAAACCTGCTGTCGCCACTGTTCCATTGAAGCTCTAAGAACAGAAGCAAAAAGGGCAGAGTCCATAGGTTGAGTCACTTCAACAATTACTCCCCCATACCTATCGTTCATCGCATCAAGAATTCCTTGTTCTTCATTTTCATTGACATTCATAGGAGTTGAAGTCTCTGATGTTGACATGGCTGTTCCTGAATCTCGTTGCCTGAGAAAAACTCAAACATAAACAAATTTAATCTGTAGATGTAGATTTAGTAATTAATTAACATCAGGCTCAGGGTCATACCTATGGAAGATGATGGATGGGGCAGGGCAGAGCAGAGCTTTAAGAGCAGGATAACAAACTGGGGTATTGTTGTTTAGGGAAAACGAAAATCCAACAGATTGAAAATAACAATAAATTAATGCTGCAGGGCAGGGTTTGAGATGAGCAGCTTGATTATATATAATGGTGGTGGCAAGCTGCATTTGTTTAGTAAAAGTAATATAACCTAACCAAATACGTAAAATATCATTTATGTTTGTCTGGTTTGGTCGTGGTCCACCATAGATCCTAACGTAGACCTCAATTTTTACTTTGACTTTGATTTTGACTTTCAATGTGAAATGGACATGCCATGCACATTAAACATGCATGTAGCGGCAAGCATTTGAATCAGTCAGCAAAGCAAAATTACCAGGGCCGAATTCTGAATAGGCGAGGCGACGACGATAATGCATGCAACATGCCGCCGTGTCCGTCGGTCGATTATTAATTTTAATCTACTTCAGTGATACATACGGCAGTAAATAAGCAGTTACTCTTAATAATATTCTTATATATTTTCTATTAAAAAACTACTATATCACAATATTCGATTATATGAGTCCTAGAGTAGTACTCTCCTAAGAAAATGATTAACCTTATGATAATTGGTCTCCAAAGTTATATTAGACATAATTATACCATAATATTATTCATGGTGGATTATGATTAATCTTTTGCCCTACGCCAACACTTGTAAAAGTTCCATCAGTGATCACTATTCAAAATACACACACTTGAAGAGGGTCGTTAGTCACTCATTGGACTTTGACAAAAATTATGTTCTGTTGTGTCTCCTCTAAAAGTGGGAGATTGGATATTTATATGGCATGATTACTATTTATTGAAGTAACGTTTTAGGTAGGTCTATGCATGTTGACACGTATACTGTCTTAGACTTAACACGTGTTCGCTAATGCAAGTGCTCGTCGATCCTCAAATGCGAACACCCAGGAGCATGCAAATTGGACCCTCCTCACAAGCCCTTTATGTATCCACCTGATGGGTCATGGGTCGGTAACCCGAATTATATTCGGGTCTCGGGTCGGTAACCAGAAATACCATAACATGAACATATTTCATAGCTAATTACTTTTACCTCCCTAAAACATTCCATTTTATTTTTAACCAAAACTAAAAACAAGTAAAAGAAATTGCATGTTAATCCATTTCTCCAGCCGAAGCCTCAAGCACTTTTTAGCTTTTCCTTTTAAAAAACACAAAACATAACAGCATCCTAATTTCCAGGAATTTGGTAGTAAATTTTACTAGTAATCTCTTTCCTGTTTTCGTCAAGAAAAGATCACGGAGCTTCTCATCTGCTGTCCCGAAGCTTTCCTCAACAAGTGAATAAATTTGATGGGGAAGAAGAGGGGCTGCCAAACTCGTTGCAGAAGTGAGACCCTCTTTCTCTTTGTTTAAGCAGAAGAAACACATGCACATACACAGCAATAATATGCAAGGACTGATAGTTTATTTATGCACATGTTAGTGGAATTCACCTTTTCTATTCAAAGTAATATTATATTATTGTCAACTAAAAAAGTTAAAACTCAATATTATTACAATAATATTCCTACAACTCAGCTGAGATTGAACTTCAAACCTAATTATCCACCCAAAATGTGAACTTACCAAACATACACATGCACATACACTATATTATTAACTTTAAACTAACCTAAAAGATAATGCCAGCCAGGTGTGTTACTCTTTTCTTTATATCCTACTATATATAACAGGAATGATCCTCTAACAACACCAACACCAAAGCATGCTGAATGCTAATTCTGATTTTGATTGGGAAACAAGAGTTAAGTCAAACAGTGCATAATCAGTATCAGTCATCATCAATTTTGATGCCATCGATGGACTTAAACAGCATGTTCCCCTTCTCAAACTTTTGCAACTCTGACTCCAGACTTTTAGCAATCTCTGTTTCTTCAGCAGCTGACTCGGGTAGATCCACATGAAAAGATCCCTGTTTGATAGGTTGAGCAGGTTCAGTGATCAAGGACTGCTGCTTTATGTAGTTGTAGAGTTGTTGATGAAAAGGATGATCCAGCGAAAAGCAGTTTTCATTTTCTGAATTGCTTGATGATCCTGACCCATCTTTTCTACAGAAATGTGGTAGTGATGCAATATCCATTATCTATAAAAATAAAATATAATACACAACCAACATTATCAGTATTCTTGAAGCAGACAAAGTGGCTGTGATATGGTGTTTAACATCATCATATCATATCTAAGTGAATTAGTTATATATCTCCTTGGATTTCTGACAAAGAAACAAGGTCTAATGATTTACCAGTGAAGCAATCAAAATGAAAGACGATGGAAAAGAAGAAAAAAACTGAAAACTTGAATCATTCTCTTTCTGTGTTTACACTTTGTATTCTAGCAACAATGACAACTATAGAATATGACAGGAAGTAATTGGAAGCCTCATTACTTCAAACAGAAAGAATCAAGAAGAGAACTGCAGAAATTTTAATATATATTAGAAATTGCAGCATCATTCAAGAAAATAGTGAGAATAACACAGGGCTAGAGAAGTTAATGGATAAAAAGAACAAAAAATGGAAAAATTCTTCTAGAGCCAGTACTACCTCAACCTACTTTGATATCACAGAGAGGGGGGATGGGGGAAGATCGAGACAGGAGTGATGATTTCAGTAGCTAAACATTTGAAGAGAAATACTGTAAGAACCCATGTTTTTAAATGTTTTAAGGAATAATGAGAAAAATACCATACCTTCAATAGTTCATCTCGACCGCAACCTGGCAAAACTTGAACTTTTTTCCTTGTTCTCTCTTGCAAAAGGGGCTTGACAACCTGCTAAGAATTCAAAGGTTAAATCAATAATGTCAAAACGATTTACTGGATAACAGATAAATATTCAAAGGTTTACCTTCCAACAAGCGGAGAAAATATATGGCACATTTACAATGTAATATGTATTTGTCTTCTCTGGGTAGTTCAAGTCATCAATTGTGGAGATGATTGTCAACAACTGTGTTAAAACAAAAAATTCAATCATGATACTGATCCATGAAGTTAAAATGCAATCAACCATTTACATGTTTGGACTGGTGCAATTAGCCAGTTTAACATTGAGTTTTTCTTCTTTTCTCTTTGGTATACCTTTTTCAGTAGCTTAATTACAAGATTTAATTATTGGAGTCCTTCAAGTTTTATGAAAATATGCTTTTGCTTTTATTTATCTACATCAGATTATCAGTGTAAGAGGTTCAAAATAAAATATTACATACGCATATAGGTTGCAAATCCTGCTATCCAAGTCCACTAGAACAAAATACAGAAGCTAAACTCTAGAAAATACCTTTATTTTGCTCAGTGCTGAAAGCTTCAGGCCAGTCATATCTAATACTTTTATACAGGTGGTTATAGGTCGCCCATACTTCTTAGATGCGGAAGGCTACAGCAGTACATAAAAGTCAAGCAATTTACTAGGAAAGGCAGGGAACAGAAAACTTCCAAACGCTTATCACTCACCAGAATTACACGATCCCGATATTCATTGATTTGAATATGTGATTGCACATAGCAGTGAACCTATAATAATAAAAAAAGCAATAAATACCAAAGATTAGTGTCTTATGCTCACCAATGAAATGCTTTTATTGCACATTACCCTAAAACTTACAGATGCTTTGTCAAACGTGCTAAGCCCCACACCAATAGCAAAGACAGGAAGACCCTGGAAATGGAAAATTTTAAATTTAAATAACATGCCTGAAAGGAAATGCTATTCCTATCATAAATTCATTATAGTCATGTATATTTGTGCCTGGCATGAAGCACAACTTAGTATGATTAAAAACATAAATACTGTAAACAAGATTAGATTTGCCAAGTATGAGCACCTCTCTTGAGTAGCCAGACATTCCTATGAGCTGTGAATCACGCACTGCTCCATAAAGTTCAGTAGGAACAATGGGTTTCTGTAGAACAGGTTTACATTCAATAAAAAAAAAGAACTTAGTGACTCCCCTTGACTCAATTTTATGGATTAGGATTAATCAGCAAACAACTCAATATAAGACCGAAGCATGCAATGGCAGAAACCACATGGCAGACATGATATTTTTACATGTGATGTGTGAGAGAGGGATATTAGGGATGTGGCTGGGATTCTTTCGTACAGGGGAGGCAGTTAAGTTAGTATTTAGAAAAAAGTAATTATGTTGTAAATGTAGCAGCCAATGACATGAATTAATAAAAATCAATTTAATTAAAACATTACATAGCCTGTCTGGACATACATGATGATCATTAAAAACTATATCCTTAAGCCATATCAAAGAAATATCATTAAATAAAATAACTGTCTGTATCCTCCAATTCGGTTTGCTTGTTTGAAAGGTAAAATGCTTAGTCAATCATCAATAGTCTATTTAGAAAAGCAATCAATTGCAACTTAGATGCAACATCTGAGAATACATAAACTTACTGCTAATATATCGTCAATGGTATTCTGCACCCTCCAATGCAAGCAGTCCACCAACTGAAACACAACACACTTAACGATTTGGTCATACAAAAATGACATTTATGATCAAGATACAGACACAACAAAAACGACAGTTTGCTTGTTTCCTGCTTTTCAAAATGACAAAGGAACCTTGGATAGATGTCTTTTGGGTTGAACTCCTATTAACTAACCATTTTATGGGCTTTGGCAACATTCCACTCTCTTGCTTTTAGAAACCGCACCAATGTTTCAGCTCTAAAACCTTGATGGACATTCTGCATGTTGGGAAACAATTACTAGAAAGGAAATGAAAAATTGGTGCACAACCATTACCTAGTGAAGCTGAAATAAAACATATTGTATCCTAGAGCATTCTGCCAGCTGTCATCAAACAGCAGACAAGGAAAGAACAATCAGCCATGCATTAAAACAAAAAATGCTTTAGTCATGCCTAAACTTATAAAGCATGCCACAAAGCTCCATAAATTGCATCCAAGAGCTTTCATTGTTAGATCATCAATTCCTTCATATCCCTACCTGCCCATCTTCCTAGTTAAGAGAGGTGGATAGAAGAAGCATTTATTTTTGCTGAAAAAGGTAAGATCAAAGTGCCCATATAGAAATAGATAAATAAATAAATAGAGAATGAGAAGCTAAGTGCACATTTGAAGTAGGAGTAATAAAATAAGTAGAATGTAAGGAAGCAAAAGGACAAAGAGTAGGTAAGTGGGAATTAGATTAAGCAAAAGAGCAGATCAAAGCAATTGCAATAGTAGTTGTAGAAGTAGTAGCAGTAGCAGCAGTAGACAGTAATAGGAAAAAACTAACACATAATTGAAGCGCTTACCTTAAAAAGAACACTATAATTTAGCAAAATTAAATTAAAAAAAAAAAAAAAAAGAGTTGAGAGTGAAGAGTTAAAATGGGTGAAATGGGTGAAATGGGCGTACCTGAAATGTTACGTTTAGAGGCTCTTCGACTGTCATGATTAAGAATATGAGATGGAAGTAACGAAGAAAGAAATCAGAAATATTGGGATCGGTTGAGTTTCCAGTTCCCAAGAAAAAGAGAGGAGAGAAAGCAGACCTGAATCCATCAATGCCTGCAACTCAAGGATGGCTTCCTGAGAAACGATCCCCATTTCAAAGCAGAGATGATGTTGGTGATTGATGGTAGAGCTATTTACACTCCTCCTATTACTCTAGATTTCTTTCCTTTTCTTACTACTATAATTTCACACTCCTATTATAAAATAAAATTAATTAAAGTAGACGAATGACTATTGCTAGTAATTTTACTCGTTTTAAAACAATCAAAATAAGTAAGGACTATTAGTGAATTCGTACCGTAAAAAAATTTTCAATAATTCATTACTTCGTACGGTAAAAATTCATAAATAAGGATTAACTGATTAAGGAAGGTAAATGGTTTTTTTTCCCCTTTTAAAGGGAGGTAAAGTTTAATCTAAAGTAAATGTATAACTGAATTTTATGTGATTACTTGATAGTCAAGTGTTTAAGTACGGTCTGAGCTCAAATTATATTTGTTGTTTAAATTTTATCCTATTATTATATTTCATCAAAAAAATGTAAAATTAATAAATTTTTATGTTAGTAAAAAATAAAAAAAAATCATATATAAATTGTGATATCTCAAGCATAAGTCACATTTCTTATCTTAACGCTTTAATGTTTTACATCTTTTAAAACAAAATTTATGAGTTGTAATCATTATTAATATTTTGAACGTGTGATTATTCATATATGAAAACTGTTCCATTTAAAGTAATATATTGTGAATATTAAAATAGGTCAGATTGGATCAAGCAATTGGATCTTTAGAAATAAGGAGATTGGATCGTATCTACATTGAAGACTTATTTTGTTATCTCCACGGGATTTAGTACTTTCTGAGTATATTGTTTATACTGTCTTAGTTGCTACTTTGATGGAGAAATTGATTGTAATTGACCTAGTATATTAGCATGTCGAAATTAGTTTATATGCTTGAGACTTGTATGAGTTATGTACTAAGGATTTTATTACTCATCTGTTTATCAAAAAACTTGTAATTGTGAGTTCATTGTGAGTGTAAACAAGTGTATTTCTTTGTTTACAAACTTACAGGAGAGTGATTTTGATCTTTAGGTGTAAAGGTCAAGTAGTTAAATCCGTGTGTGTTAGGACTTAAATAACTTGTTGTGTGAGCTAAAAGATAGTAGATAATCTCTCTGTTAAGATCCCATAGACATAGAGAAACCAAATTTCGTAAACAACTTATTGTGTTCTTTTTTGTTTTATTGCAATTATATTTTTAGTGGACACTGCTCGTATCACTGCTTCTATTGTTCTTGCAATTATTGTTTCATCTCTTCAAATTCGTATTATAGCTTTCCACTTAACAAATCTAGTGGTATTCATGATGTTGATAATTGCCTAAAATGAAATGAGCATCTATGTGCCTCGTCCTCTATGTTGGATGATGCTAATTATGCATACTGGAAGGCGAGGTTGAAGCCATTCATAAAATCTATAGGTGAAAAGGCTCGGGGTGTTGTTCTTGCTAGATGGGAGACCTTGCTACTAAAATGTCTAGTGTGAGAACACCGAATTTTAAAGTTAAACTAGACTACAGAAGATCGTGGAGATGGTTCAGTTTGATATTGAAGAATCCAAGAGATTATCAAGCAATTCCAGTAACCTATTGGCATTTTTGTTGAACAAAAAAGGGGAGAAAGAGCTGGTGAACTGGTGCTGAATGGATGACGATATTGTTATTTCTATTATTTTGATGTTTGGTTTATGATAATAGACTTTTTATTTTGGTAATTTGGATATTTGATTTATACTTTTATGTTATGGGGATATGTTTTGTATAAAATCTTATTATTTAGCTTACTATAATATAATACTAGTATTTGATTATCAATGTGTTCATCTTTTAATGTTTTGATTTGCTTGGTTATGTTATTAGTTAAGTTTGATTGATTAAGAGAAAGACATTTAGGGGAGCATTTTGTGTTGTTGTATTGTTCTTTTATTGTTTTGTTTTGTTCAAAAAATTTATCAAAGGAAGAGAATTGTTGATGCAGTTATGTGAGTAACGCTTCACATAGTGCCATAAGTAGTACCCATTGTTTTTGGCATTTCGTAAGTCACATAATTTACCTTAATTAGCATTGACAATCTTTTGAAATAAAATCTTTAGATTATAATTGTTGCTGATATTTTGGACGTGTGATAGCCCCTCTTTGAAGACCAACCAATTGAAGCAACGTATTTTGAAATCTTGATTAAATCAAATTAAGTAATCGGATCTTCTAAAATAAAGAGATTGGATCCTATCTACATTGAAGGCTTATTTATGTTATCTCAAAAATTTATGTGGCAATCATATAACATTATGCGTAATGCCATGTCATTTTAGTTAAGGAATTTAATGGTTATCATTTGAGTTATGATCAAGGTAGTCAATATCATGTTGATGGATGTACAGTTTTTCTATTGGTATTGGTACAAATCGATACCAATCTATTTCGATGTATTGTTTTAAATTTATAGCTATTTTTAAAAAAGAATTGATATATGTATATAAAAATATTTACAAATATCAAACAATGAGATTAAACAAATCTCAAATATAAAATACTCATAAAAAATAAAACTTTGGTTGAAGTGATAAAAAAATTTAAAAATAATATGAACGTGACATGAGTTCAAATCTCATCATATGTAGATTTTAAGATACTATAACAAATACTCATTAATTATATAAAATATTATTTAATAAGCTACACAAATTCAGTATATCATTAAACAAATAAAAAAATTATTCCATAACTTAAACAATAAGATCATCCAGTACCATGCATAAAATAAAATTCAAAAAAATTAAAATTAAAATTTATTTTTAGTACAAATAAATAATAAATAATTTAAATTTAAAATATATTTTAAAATTAATGTTTTTGATACCAATCGATATATCATATTTTAATTGATACAGGCGAAATCAACTAATACGTATTGGTATGATCTGTATCAGTAGGAAGGTGGATAGCCAATGTCTTTGGTATGCTCTCTCGTACCGTACTTTTGATGCCTCGGAATTGGGTTGATTACTGTAAGACTGTTTTCATCTCAGCCTTTGTTTCAATCCTTGCCCTATTGTTGAATTCATAGATTTACGCGGATCGTAATTTGGTAAAGACGATTTTATCAAATGAACTATTATGAACTTTTTTTTTTCACTCTATTTTTTTTATTTTGTTTTTGTTGATTAAGTGAAGAGAATTAAGATCCAATAAGCTTGAATAAACCTGATGATTTGGAAGTTAGGTATTCTCTCCCACTTTTATCCTTATCTATTTTGATTAATGAAGCTTTATTCTAAAAAAGAAAATATTAAATCTATACTTGCTTAAGATGTTAAGTTTGTGGTCTTCCCAACATATGCCTAAACCAAACATAGTAAAACTGTCTTTTCAATTAAATTGTTTATAATCATCTCAATAAATTAATTTAATTAATTCAGTTACGGTCGTGAGATCGTAAGTCGTAACCTATTATAATTAAAACATTTTTTAGGTTATCATTGGGGGTATTTGACAATTTACTTATTTTTTATGGGTAAATTATATCATTAAATTATTAATAAAACTATATTTTATTTGCTCAATTTTAAAAAATTAAAAAAAAAATCACTGAGTTATTTCAAAATTTTCATTTAAGTTATTTGACTATTAAAAATTATTATTGTATAGTTTTTTCTGCTCACACCAACAAAAAAACTTTTTTTTACTCTTTTATAATTTAATTTTTTCATGAAATAATTTTGAAAATCATGAATATACTAATTAAAATTTAAATAGCTTTCTTCTTCAATATCAGACACTGACTATCAGATCAACTTAGATTTAAGGTAAGTTTTTCTAGCCGTCTATTAGTACTGATCCATTATACTGATCTTCGAATTATTACTTAGAACTCACTAATCAAACTTCAAAAAAAATTTAAAATCTAATAACTTAAATAATTTTTTTTGATTAATTCAATAACTAATTTATAATTTTTTAAAATTAAATGACTAAAATATAAACTCACTGCAAATTTAACAACCTTTAAAAGTTTTTTAATTGCGTTCGCAATCGTATATGGAAAAATATTTTTCGTGGGAGAGACGCTCATTGCAGTTTGTCCTTAAACAAATTTGGTCAAGGAAAAACAGTGGAAACAGAAACGCGGACTTGAGAAAACAAACAATAGTTGCCAACGTTGAAACAAAAGGAGTCTTTCGTTCTATTTACTCAACTCCCCTCCTCTTTTCCCTTTTCAACATTGTTAGTTTGCAAATCCTGCGATATGAACTTTTCCCCAAATATATCTTTTTCTGGATAACTTTCCCAAATTTTGTCTACTTTACATATTATATAATATATAAAAACAACTGAGTAATTTGTTTTTCTTGTATAATTATTGGTCTGGGTGAGTTCGAGAGGTGTATTTGTATTTATACAATTATACTCAATTAAAGAATAGGCTGCCGTATTTGTTCTTCATCTTTGGTTAAATAGTTGAGTTTGATTGATTTTTGCTTTTAGTTTCGCGGCACTAATTTTTTTAGAAAAAAAAAAGGATTTTTGCGTGGGAGGTTTGTGTTTATGTTACTTTGTTTCTCCTAGAAATTTAAGAAATAGAGATATATACTTGGAATGGAAGGAGAGAAATACTACTAAACATTTTTCTCCTCGAGGTCTTCTTGATTATAGCAATGGAAAAGACAATATTGACTGCGTGTCGGTGGGTGGGTTCTGCATAAAATTGAACACTATCAATCAAGGCCAAAATTTGAACCCTTTTTATTAGGTTAAGATTGGATTGTGGGAATCTAGAGAAAAAGAAAAATGAAGCTCATTGTGGGCGTGATTGAAGCAAGGAACATACCAGCCATGGATATAAACGGCTTCAGTGATCCCTACGTCAAGCTTCAGCTTGGGAAACAGAGGCACAAAACCAAAGTGGTGAAGAAGACGTTGAACCCAAGCTGGGGAGAGGAATTTAGTTTCAAGGTCGAGGATTTGAATGAGGAGCTTCTTATCACTGTCTTGGATGAGGATAAGTATTTCAATGATGACTTTGTGGGTCAGCTTAAAGTCTCCGTTTCCCAGGTTTTCGATGCTCATAATAAATCTCTTGGCACTGTTTGGTATTCCCTCCACCCTAGGAATAAGAAGTTGAAGAACAAAGAGTGTGGTATGTTCAGTTTTTAGCTTTCTATTATTTGCATCTTTCATTTCTCAATATCTGCATATTTGGAGTTGCCTGATCATTACTCATGTGCTGTTTGCATCTCCTTTTTACTTGGAATATTCAACTAGGATTTTTCTGCCTTTTAGGCCTCAAAAAGGATCTTATCTATGTTGTTTGGATCTAGGATTCAAAGCTTCCAGCCTTTGAGTACATGCTTCTAAATATCTATCTGCTTTTCTTTCAACCTTGGCTACAGGTGAAATACTTCTAAATATCTATTTTTCCCAAAACAATTCAAACTTGGACTCGACTTATAATGGTGATCATGCATCAGCATTGAGGAAGCATGAAGACATGGATGTTAAGGATATTTCTAGGTCTTTTAGTGGTTCATCAAACTCCTCTTCTCCGCCTAGACAAGATGATAATGTGTCTTCCAAGGAAGAGAGATCATGTGCACAAAAATCCCTAGCAGGTCGAATCACTCAAATGTTTAATAGAAATTTTGACATTGGTCCTACTACCTCCACTAGGGGCACTGATTTGATGGAGATACCTGAAATTTCAAGAGCTGATGTTTTTGATAACAAGTTTGATGATCAGCCATCTTCTTTTGAAGAAGCAGTGGAAGCATTGTGTTCCCGTGATCAGGGAAGTGAAATTCCGAGTAATTTACCTGGAGGAGTGCTTCTAGACCAATTATATGTGATTGCGCCAAAAGAACTAAACTCTCTACTTTTTTCACCTGATTCAAGTTTTCCTAGGTCATTAACAGAGGTGCAGGGATCTACAGACCTACAAATTGGGCCTTGGAAATTTGAGAATGGTGCTGAGAGTTTGAAAAGAATTTATTCTTACGTCAGGGCTCCAACCAAATTAATTAAGGCTGTGAAAGCCACTGAGGAGCAGACATATATAAAAGCTGATGGGAAGACTTTTGCTGTTTTAGCGTCTGTGAGCACTCTGGATGTTATGTATGGGAGCACTTTCAAAGTTGAAGTGCTGTACTGCATTAGTCCTGGACCTGAGCTTCCATCTGGAGAACAATCTTCCCATTTGGTGATTTCATGGCGGATAAACTTCTTGCAGAGCACAATGATGAAAAGTATGATAGAAAATGGAGCCCGGCAGGGTCTAAAGGAAAGCTTTGAGCAATTCACTACTCTACTAGAGCAAACTATTAAGCCAGTTGATTCAAAGGATATTGGGTTGAACAAAGAACAGATTTTGGGATCATTGCAGGCTGAACCCCAGTCAGATTGGAAGTTGGCAGTCCAGTACTTTGCTAATTTTACTATGGTTTCTACAGTTTTTATGAGCTTATATGTAATAGTCCATATCTGCCTAGCTGCACCCAGTACAATTCAAGGACTAGAGTTTTTAGGGCTTGACTTGCCTGATTCACTTGGTGAATTTATTGTGTGTGGTATTTTGGTTCTTCAAGGTGAAAGGGTGTTGCAGTTAATCTCCCGCTTCATGCATGCCAGAGTGCAGAAAGGTAATATTTATATTTAATAACGATTCTGCTCGGCTAGTGAGAAGTGTTGCCATGTATTGTTTCTTGTGTCTCAGCCTTTGGTTTCCTTTTTCTTATGTCTCTCTAACAATAGGGAGTGATCATGGATTGAAAGCACAAGGGGATGGATGGTTACTAACAGTTGCCTTGATTGAGGGAAGTAATTTAGCTGCTGTAGATTCAAGTGGTTACTGTGATCCGTATGTTGTGTTCACTTGCAATGGGAAAACTAGAACCAGCTCAATCAAGTACCAGAAATCTGCTCCCCAGTGGAATGGTGAATTCAACATTATTCTTTGTCTATGTTTGGATTCAGTGTACATGTTTGCTGTTGCACTAGCATCATCTTGAATAATGAGTCTTACTTAGAATCGTATAGTTTTTCTAGTTCAGAAAAGGAATCCTATAATTTTTCAACTTTTTTGAAAAAAATTTCTAAACTTTAATAAATTCTTCCAAAAACTGTTTTCTTTTTGCAGAAATATTTGAATTTGATGCAATGAAAGAGCCTCCTTCCGTACTGGATTTAGAAGTTTTTGATTTTGACGGGCCTTTTGATGAAGCTACATCTTTGGGACATGCTGAGGTTAATTTTGTAAGATCTAATATATCAGATCTAGCTGATGTGTGGGTTCCTCTGCACGGTAAGTTGGCTCAAGCATGCCAGTCTAAGCTGCACTTGAGAATTTTTGTGGAAAATACAAGAGGTGGAAATGTGGTTACAGAGTACTTAAGAAAGATGGAGAAAGAAGTGGGAAAGAAGGTAAATATATAGTTAATTTTATTTTAGTTCCAATTGTCCAGGAATAAAATAATGTTGCCCATTCTTGTTATTTACTTATGACCTAATGATCTATTTGCAGATAAATGTGAGGTCCCCTCAAACGAATTCAGCCTTTCAAAAACTCTTTGGGCTTCCACCAGAGGAATTTCTCATAAATGACTTTACCTGTCACTTGAAACGGAAAATGCCTCTGCAGGTTCTGATTGTCTGGTTATATAATATTATGTAAAGCTCACTTTTGTGATGTTTTACTCTGAGTAATTAATATGCTCTATTTTCCCCTCTTTTTTAATTTGATTTTGCATCTATGCAGGGTCGCCTGTTTTTATCACCAAGAATAATTGGGTTTCATGCCAATTTATTTGGCCACAGGACAAAATTCTTCTTCCTTTGGGAGGACATTGAAGATATTCAAGTCCTTCCACCTACTTTGGCATCAATGGGCAGTCCAGTTATTGTTGTGACTCTCCGTCCAGGAAGAGGGATGGATGCTAGACATGGTGCAAAGACTCGAGATGAGGAAGGCAGGCTGAAGTTCCATTATCAGTCTTTTGTTTCTTTCAATGTAGCTTATCGGTAAAAGAGCTATCTATCTTCTGCGACTTATGTTATTTTATTTTATTTATACTTTTTTTTTTTGTATCTTTTGATATGTTCATTAATTTTGTTTAATGTTGAAAGCATGTCTAACCCAGCTCTTTTTTGGAATTTCTAAAAAAGAATGCTAGCATTATGACTTCCGTTATGTTTTTCCATATGGCTATTAAAAGTGTGATGATATTCTTTAAGTGGCAAATGCACTTGCTTTTAAAATACATTAAACAACTTCTATGCTTAGATCACTTTTGCATTTGCACCTGTAGTCTGACATTCTATTGTTTTTCTAATTATCAAAAGAAAATTTTTTCATTTCACTAATCTTGCTTTGGTTATAATTTTGAGATATACCTGAAAATCATAGATTTTACAATTAGTGGTATTACGACTCTTTTTACTTTTGTCCAGATTTTTTCTGCTGTCTAAACTCTTATCATTTAAGCTTCATGCTTGTTTGTATGTATGAACTGTTGCTCTTTGGCAATCAAATGATGAAACTAGTCCTATGTATTAAGAATCTGTGATGATAAAAATGAGGGTAGATAAATCCTTGGTGTGTATGTTTCTGAAAGTAAGAAAGTCCTGAAAGGAGCAATAATGGTAAAATGTCATATCTTGATCTTCATTTTTTCTTTTTTTGACTAGAACAATCATGGCTCTGTGGAAAGCGAGAGCCTTGAGCCCAGAACAGAAAGTGCAAATAGTTGAAGAAGAGTCCGAGGCAAAAAGCCTCCAAACCGACGAGAGTGGATCTTTCTTAGGCCTTGAGGATGTCAGTATGTCTGAGGTTTATTCCTGTGCTCTTCCTGTTCCCGTAAGTCATTTATCTCTCTCACTCTATGAGCCTATGGAATGAGTATGCTGCAGCATGCATCCTGTTATGTACATTTTTACTTTCCATGTTGTGTGGAGGTATTGCCGGTCCTTTTGTTATATTAATGGAGTCTTCGCATGTAAATGTAGTATGACTATTTTTATGGGTGTATTGTAGATATATTTTCTTTGTATCAGATGGTGATAATTGTTTTATTGGTGAGTCAGACTGGTTTCTGTATGGAGTTATTTAGTGGTGGTGAATTGGAGTATAAAGCTATGAAGAAAGCTGGCGGTCTTGACTATTCTTGCACTCCATGGGAATCAGAAAAGGATGATGCATATGAGAGGCAAATATGTTACAAATTTGATAAGCGTGTATCCCGCTATAGAGGAGAGATGACTAGCACTCAGCAGAGATCCCAACTTCCCAATAAGAACGGTTGGCTTATTGAAGAAGTTATGACTCTCCAAGGTGTTCCACTCGGGGACTATTTCAATGTATGAATGCCACAAAGAACATTTTATTCATTGCATCTTCTTGGATACCACATCCTCCTCATTATTGACCACTGAGTTTAAGCTTTCAATATTTTGCAGATTCACCTTAGATACCAAATTGAGGACTTGCACTCAAAAGCAGAGGGATGTCAGGTGCGAGTATTTTTTGGAATTGCATGGTTGAAAAGCACATGGCATCAGAAAAGGATTACTAAAAACGTCATTTCAAATCTACAAAAACGGTTGAAGGTGATATTTGGTGTCGTTGATAGGGAATTTAGTAGAAGATAGTACACGACTGGCATTGCTGATATATGAACCAGATTGGCAGATGAACTTATGTCATTTTTGGAAAGTTGTCGCATTCTTTGGTTGGTATTCTTTAGTGCTTTTTATGTTTATGGAATTGAGATCTATCCACATTCCCATATAGCTGTGATCTGCACACGAGTATCTCACTCAATAGTAAAATTCCAAACATTTGCTTGAAACCGAATCTGAAAATTGCTGGCTGGCAAGCAGATTACTCGGCTTCAACTTATTTTTCAAATGTAGCTGAGTTTGATGCTTGTAGGGACCGAAGCCCCTCATTGAAGCAGGCTACCAAAGTTATAGGCGTATTGTGGCTGCTTTAACCATGTTCGGCCGAAGATATGATGTTTGTTGTTCGTGTGATTATTGACTATTGTTGTATTCTTGAAAATTAGAATGGAGTTGCGAAGTGCAACTGTTGTTTCTTGACTAACTGCTCCGATCATAGTTCAAATGCAAAAAAAAAAAAAAAAAAAAGAAGAAGAAGAAGAAGAAGAAAAGAAAAGAAGGAAGAATAAATGAAATTTTTGCTCTGTAAATTGGTCAAAAGAAACTTGTGTTGAGTTGGGTTAACACTAACACTAAAATTCAGACAAACATATGTAGTAGCAATAGAACAGATTACAATACTTGTATCTTAAAGGGTTTTTGGATCCGTTGTTTCCAGTAAAAACATCACTTGTACCAGTAGCGAGTCTGATATCTACAAAATTTGGGAATCCACAAATTTGTCTTAAAATTAAATAGCAATATTTGCCGGATATCTAAATTTGTAAAAATCCGCATTTAACATTTTAACCTTATGTGAGATATCCGAACCCGTAAAATTTAAAATGGGATAAATATCAAAATTATACATAAATTTTGATTTAATGTGTAATTGTATACATGGATTTTAATTTGATGCAATTATATACATGAAACTCTCTAATTGTGGTTCAAATGTATACATGAAATTTTAATTTTGATTTAATCATACACATTTAAAAAAAAATACATCAATTTTTTTTATATTGGATAAATACAATTTTTTATACATGCAATATATAAACATATAATGATATTATATCAACAATTGTATTAATAATTTACAAGATTGGATAAAGTCAAAATTTGATGTATAAAATTGCACAAAATTAAAGTTCATGTATACAATTGCACATTAAACTATAATTTATGTGTAGTTTTGATATTTATCCTAATTAAAATTTATAAAGTAATATAAAATTAAATAAAAATTAATTTATTTTACATTTATTCATTTTAAAGTAACAAAATAAGCTGAATAATAATGCGAACAAAACTATTAAAAAAACTAAAAAATCATGAATGGGTTTACATTTTACTAGTAATAAAAGTAAAAGAAAACAAAAATAGAAATTAAGGTTACAAGAATGCACATAAACTGTCAAATGAGAATAAAAACTAACCAGACCATCGACAAATTGGAGGCCAGTGGTCGATGGTCAGTGGTCGGTGGTCAACAGTGCCTGATTGATGCTAGACACTAGACAGTGATTGGGACAGCTTGAGAGTCGAGGGTTGGGGGACTCATTTTAAATTTTGGCCTTTTGGAAATTTTAATTTTTTTATGATAAAATTTTTTATTTTAGTGTATTTAATATATTACATTTAAAAAAATAATCTAAATAAAAAAAATAAATATATGTTTCTTAAATTCAGCATGGCTTGAGTAAAAAATAGTCTTTTTTAGACCAGACTGGGCTGAAAAATTGATATGAATACTTTGCCTGACCCAACCCCTCAAGTGAAGCCTCAAAACAGAAAAAAGAAAGCACACAAGACATCACTAACACAATTCATTCATAACCCCCGCCAGTCAAAAAAGTTCTGAAGGTTTTGAAGGAAGAAGGCAGGCAGGCAGGCAGCATTATAATCTTAAAGATTCTCAAGTCCACAACTTTTTCTCTCTCGTTTCTACCTCTCCAGCTTTACCCACTCTGCTCCGTTTGGTATTTCTCTTACTACATTTGCATTGGGTTTGCAAGTGCATGCTTTTTATTATTTATTGATGATTTACGCCCTAAAAATTTGTGGGTTTTGAATGAACAATTCATAGATTTTAAACGTTGGTGGTGAAAATGTCGGAGAAGGGTGGCAGAATGTTTTCCTTGCCCACCAAAACAACACCCAAATCTTCTCTCAAATCCACTGCTGGTTTGACTCTCTTCCCTTTGATTCATGATTCGTTATTTTTATGCGCGTCTCACTATACTGTGTTCAACCCCCTTGCCTCTTCTATTTTCATTTTTCTCATGGTATAAAACCCTCTACTTGTATAACTACTTAATAATAATAATTACCCATGGCCATAGCAAAGACAAAATTGCTAAATACCCCTTCTTCCTTCTACTTATTTATTTATCCATATCATCATTCAGTTCATTCAACATACATTAGAACAAATTTGATATCACTGAACGTATTAAACATGCATGCACTCTTTGCTCTGTAAATATATTGTTATCCTTTAACACCCTTTTCCGTGGCTTCATTAACATTGAAAGGAAAAGATGATAATTCAGCAAAATCAAAGAGGGGAAGGAAAGTTCAGTTTGGAACTGAAGGTCAATTGTTTTTCTTCCTTTTCCTTTTGTTCTTTGCCTTTTGATTTTTATATTTCTGTGAATATCATCCTTACAGATCCTACTCTGTCTGTATTTTCCCTTCTTTTAGGTTCACCTGACGTTAATTTCTCATCGCCAAAATCTGATGGCAAGTTTGCAACCCCTTTTGGTAAAGGTACTATCCCCTCCTCACTTCTTGGTGCTTTCAGTAAAGGTATTGCCTGTTTTTATTGATACTGCGTAAAATATAACGTACAAGGTGGAAAAGGAGAAAAGGCAGCGAATGGTGGAAAGACTCATGTGCCCAAAGAATCACAGTCATTGGAGCTCAGAGTTGAACAGGGTTTTTACTTGCCTTAACCACCATACATGTTTGTTTCAATGATTTGTTACTCTTTGTTTACCAAGTTAGTTCTTTGTCAAGCCTGCATTTAGGTTGTATTTGTACTTTTTTTTCTTTATTTGAATGATTAACAGTATTTCACTTGTAGGACGTGAAAACAATAAAAGATGGCATCTTTGCTAAGAATTTTAATTAGATTGCTTATTGTAATGAGTGTGCACACCCTGGCATCAATTTATAAATAGTAATATTTTTCTTTCAAAGAAGTAGAAATACATTTGTTTTCAAGGGAGTATCACTTTCATCATAAGCATTTATGCTGTTAAACTGCCAAAGGAACATATTTTTTCCTTCTAGGTATCTTATTGTGCACTTCGTTTTCCCAATTTTTGATATTCTTATTAGATCAATTACTTTCCTTGTTCTAATATGGCATTAATGTATGTTACATACTGGTTTTCATTTGGCACCTGGATTTTACTTTTATTTATTTTCTGATTGGTTGTTTAACTTTGTTGTAGTTCCTCTTCTGTTGGCCTCGTTATTTCTTTTATTTTCTTTTATCATGTACTTTATGGGTTGAGTTGCTTGGGTTTTAGATTCTTCTCTCTATTTTTAATCGGTCTTGGTTTTAAGATTCATCTTTTCTTAAATTAGTATTGGTTTTGAGATCTGTGTCTGAAGCTTTGCTTAAGCTGGAAAATTTGCAGAACTTCCAGAAAATGTTAAATGCCTTATGGACTGTGAGGCTGCCAGTATCTTAGAAGGCATTCAGGATCAAATGGTTATACTCTCCAGCGATCCAACTATTAAGCTCCCTGAGTAAGAACTTGCTTAGTACCTTTGATTTGGTGTGGAAGGGTTCATCAAATTGCTCTAACCCATCACCCTTTTCAGGTCATTTGGTTCAGGACTGCAGTATGCCAAGACTAGTAGCTATTATACCAATCCCCACTCTGTTAGAAAAGTTCTTCAGTATCCTTGTTTTTCTGTTTTCCATGGCACTTATATAATAGATAATTTTCTTGCCATTCTTTGCTTTATGTGACATCCATCTTTTTGTGCTTCATCTCCTGTTGAACCATTAACTCAAATCTCAGATCTCTTACAAAACATGGTGTCTCTAACAGTGAGGTATCATGTCTTAACCTGAATGCTTAATTTGAAACAATCAAGCTACTGTCTCAGTTTCAAAATGTTGTTGCAGATTTGTGTGATTGCCAATACTTGTCCAGAAACTGTTGATGAAGTTTTTGCTCTTGTCCGATCCTTGGAGGTATGACCAGTATGGGTATATACTTAAATCTGATATATGAAGAATAGGAGAGTAGGAGCTTTATTGTAAAATGAAGCAAAGATACTAGTTTGACATTTTTATTGTGTGGTTTAGGCTAAGAGAAGCAAACTCACTGGACCACTTAAAGATGTATTGGATGAGATAGCTAAACTTAAAACATCAACCTAATGGCATGTGGGGATGCTCTGGTAAGATGGCTTTTACTAGGATGTTACTGCTGTAGGTTCTAGCCTTCTAGGTTATGATTATTGTTTGGATACGATAAACCAAGTGCGTGCAGGTTACTTGACTGTTAAGAGGCAGGAGATGTGCTTTTTTTTTTTTTTTTTGCGAGGAAGCCTTGTTGAAAGAAATTTCCTCCTCTCGTAATTGGTGGTTGTACCCTTTCCATTTTAATAACCAGAGATTAACTAGACCTTGTGCAGCAGGATTTATTAACTGTTGGAATATTATTATCTTATGATGTGAATTTGTGGTCGAATATAGATATTGTATCTGTAGCAGCATTGTTTTATGGGACTGCAGGATCTTATAATTGTTGGAGGATTATTATTTTATTATGTGAATTCGTGGTCGAGTATTGGTAGTGTATTTGGAGCAGCATTGTTTGATGGTGATTGTTGTTGCATGACCGTATGTTACTATTAAGAACTGAATCTCTCAGCAATCTCTTTTGATATGGAAAAATACGGTTGGACGAGTTGCTTGCTAGTTGCTAGTTGTGTAAGTAGGATGTAAATACTTGATGAACTCATTTTGGGGGTCTCTCTATGTCCATCCCACCATTTCTTAGGCTTAGGTGGTAATCATAGGGAGGCTTAAGAAGCTTGCTCTTTGATGTGCTTAATTGAAATAGTATGGTTAAGAAGAACATGGAGAGATGATTTAGTTTTGTGTTGTGTTGATATGTAAACATAAGATAAAAGAACATTTTGAAGTTGATAATACGAACAGGTGAATGTTGAAGATGTGGTTGTGATGTTGGTGGAGTATGTTTGTGTTGCAGCTTGCAAGATGGAAAATAGTAATATGCTTATGGTGTATGTCTGTTTTGAGATAGGAATATATGTTTATGGAAAAATAAATACTAATAAAAGTTCCATCATTAATGTGACCAAAAGAGAAAGAAGGAAAATTTAGAGATAGATACTGTTTCGGCTATATAGATGGTCAGGATTATTTGTATTTGGACACCATGCTTCTAATTTTTAACAGATGTTTGGTATAATAAAATTATATTCTAATTTCTCGTGCAATTTTTGTAGTTAACTCTTATAAAAGAAATTAAAGTCAATCATGTCACTGACAAATTTGTGTGAATTTTAAGCTAATTGACATGAGATTTAGGGTTTGCTCCTTGCATTTGTAAATCTTTATTCTTTTCTCCTATTATAAAAAAGGACTTAAAAATTAATAAAAACAAAAAAGTACCCTGCATAATTTCATAATATTTTAATGAGAAGGTATATTGCAAGGCCATAAAATAAACACTAAAAATATAAAAAAAGTCGTATTACAACAATATATTCAAAAAAATAAAAAATAAAAAGTCATAAGGATAAAGACTAATTATCTGCAGCATTCTTTTCCCAAATTCTAATTCTTTTAAGAATTAAAACAAGTAATTTGAACCTTTAATTATATTTAATTTAGTGATATCCGGTGATTCAAACATGTTTTTCAATTATGCTTAATCTAATGAGATCCATTAATTGTATCCAATCCAAGTATTAATTGAGTTTTCTAAATATACCCTTTTAACTTATCAGGCTCCGTCTGAATTCAACTTTTTAATGTTCTTTTTAACCTGAATTATAAAACTAATAATGAATTCCTTGAATGATCAAAATAAATGCAGATTCAAAATTTAAAACTTTCTTAAACTCCAACTATTATTTTTAGAATCAAAACTTGATTAAAGTGTTAATTATAATTAAAAAATTCGATCAATTGATTTGTGAATCAGTATAAATCAACTAGTTCAGATCAATTATTTTTTAATGTTCTGAAAATATTGAGCATAACTCATTAGATTCTGTCCATGAACTCTACCGCAAGAGCAAACTTGGAAGCCGAATATCACACTCTGCCGACACTTCTTCCATTATGATTTCTAATATTTAATGTATGACTCTAATTATAATATGATAAATATCATATGTTTCTCTACTTAATACGTTGACCAGTGGTTTAACCAATTCTTCGTTTTGTGTTTTAATTACTTATAATTATATATATTCTGGCATTACTTATTTTATATTATATCTTATAAACTAATCATCTTCTATGATATTATTTACTACAACTAAAACGAAGACGAATTTTAATCTCTTTTAATGCAATTTATCATAACATTATGGAAATTTAATTCGGTTTAGCATCACGAAGAAAAAAAGGGACATCGTAATGATTGACCATTGGCAAATTAAAATAATTACGGCTGTCCTTTCATAAATTTAAAAAAAGAAAAGAAAAGAAAAAGCATCATATCATCTAGATCTAGAAGGCTACAACTGAAAACTAGAAATAGCATCCATTCTCATACTCATCTCTCTGTTGTTCTCCCCTGCAAACAAATTTTACAGAAAAGAGGGTGTGTTTCTTTTCCTGTTCTTGGGTGTGGAGGTAAAGAAATATGAGCAAATTGTTCTAAAAATACAAGGGGAAAGAAAATGAAGGTGAGGCATATAGTATTGGGTTTACTCTCCATTTCCGTCATTGCTCCCATCTTTCTTTACACTGATAGGGTCGGCTCCTTCGTCAATCCCTCTTCTTGTACGTCTATTTCTCCTTTTTTCTTTTTCTTCTTCTTCTTATTTTCCTGTTTCCCTTCTTTGATGCTGATCTCTTCTTCCTCACGGTAATTTCTGCAGCAAGACGCGATTTTCTTGATGATGTTTCAGCTTTTGTAAGTTTCTTTCTTCTTTCTTTCCTGGGGTTTAAACAATTATACTGATAGACGGGAAAAAAAATTAATTTTTATTATTTCTCGTGCAGACGGTGTCTGGCGATACCAGACATCTCAATGTTCTTCACCAGGTAGTAACATAGTGGAATTAGTTGCATTTCTTGTTCAGGTTATGCATTTTTATTGATTGATTTCAGATCTAATGCCTTCAATGTCTAATTCTTTGCCGTAGGAAACTTCCACCGCCTTGAAAGAACCCATTGGAGTCGTATATTCTGACCACTCTACAGGTTCCATTCCCTACGGTTATTTATTTATGGTTGTGTTTATTGAAGAATTAGGCAATGCAAATGTGAATTGATGGGTGTTTGATTTACCAATGACAGTGACGAGGGGGCATAAATCAACACGAGTGCTTTCTGCTACCGATGAAGAACGTCAACAACAGCAATTATCTAACCCCATTAGGCAGGTCATCGATCTAGCACCCCCTGGTCTCACCACGACCCTGGATTCCCATCCTAATGCCTCTGACATCTCGGTAATTGCTTCCCCTGTCTTGTTTTAGTATTTCCTTTCATATTCTAAACCATCCCCCATTCTGTGTATGCCTATTAGCTTTCACTTGCTATAAATAGGCCTATTTTATCTTCTCATATTGCCATAGCAGCGATTTACTAGCAATTCCCAATTTTCTCGTTGATTTTATTACTTGCCTCTTATTTGAGACTGTTGTACTACTTTAGAAACTTGAATTGTCCCCTTTCTGTATATACTAAACATTTGCCTTATATGGTGCTTCAGTTGTCACCAAAACGGAAATGTGACTATACCCCTAATCCTCTTATTATTACCTTATCATTTCTTTTTCCACGTCTTTGTGTTGAGCTGTTTCCTTCAATTTTGAATTGCTTATTTAAACGAAACATTCTCTTTAATAAGGTTCAATGTAAACTTTAACCTTGAAATGATTTTATTCTGTAACCCTTTGGAGCTTGTTGGCACTTTGTGCTATTTTTGTCTACCCGTAATTGTTTCTCTACGGCTAAAATTAGTTTCTTGATGCTGCCACATTTCAAGGATTCACAATAAGAGGAAACTTTAAACCTAATTGCCAGCTTAGTTAACGGTTATTTTACCTTGTTTGCTTTACCAATAGGCTATTGAGCTTGAGCAGCAACCAACTCAGCCCTCTGGCAAAATTGTTCAGGAGCATTCAGATAACAAACATGACAGATCGACTGAGCCAGCAGATGCTCAGGTCCGCCACCTCAAAGATCAGCTCATCCGTGCAAAAGTATACCTGTCCCTTCCTGCTATAAAAAACAACCCACATGTTACAAGGGAGCTTCGACTGCGTGTTAAGGAAGTTACACGTGCTCTTGGTGATGCAACCAAGGACTCAGATCTGCCAAAAAAGTATCTTATTTCTGAACATAGGGCTGCTGATCTCTTTTTTAAGCTTTCTTTGCTTTTCGTTTGTTAAATTCCCACATCTATTGCTTTATTTCTTCAGGTTCAGCCACCACAGTTTCTACATCACTCTAATTTGTGTGTGTTTTTGTTCAGTGCCGTTGATAAGTTGAAAGCAATGGATCAATCGTTAGAAAAAGGGAAGCAGATTCAAGATGACTGCGCTGCTGTGGTAAAGAAGCTACGGGCTATGCTTCACTCATCTGAAGAGCAACTTCGAGTGCACAAAAAGCAGACCATGTTCTTGACACAATTAACTGCAAAAACACTTCCCAAGGGTCTTCATTGCCTGCCTTTGCGTCTTACTACCGAGTATTATAGCTTGAATTCTTCTCAACAAAACTTTCCAAATCAGCAGAAATTAGAAGACCCCCGCCTGTTCCATTATGCTCTTTTCTCAGATAACATATTAGCAGCAGCAGTTGTCGTAAACTCAACTATCTCACATGCTAAGGTAATACTCTTCTATGGAGACTTAACTTGTACTTCCTTTGGTTGCCGGTGGAAAAAGAAACTGTTTATCACCTTTAATCTTAAGTTTTCTATTTGCATTTCATTTTAATCTTTTACACTCTTGAGAGAAGTAAAGGTTGGGGTATATGCGTGTGCATGCATGTGTGTGTGTATGTGTTTTTGCATAAAACAACTTGGTAGGTACATAATTACAATTTAGCTCCTTGCTTTTGTTGACTTGTTGAACTCATCAAATTTACTTGATTCTTTGCAGCACCCTTCGAATCATGTTTTCCACATTGTTACTGACAGGCTTAATTATGCGGCAATGAGAATGTGGTTCCTAAGTAATCCACCAGGGAAAGCCACTATACAGGTCCAGAACATTGAAGAATTTACATGGTTAAACACAAGCTACAGTCCAGTTCTTAAGCAGTTAGGTTCTCCTTCCATGATTGATTATTACTTCAGGGCACATCGGGCTAGTTCTGATTCAAATCTGAAGTTCCGGAACCCAAAGTATTTGTCCATACTGAACCATCTTCGGTTTTATCTACCAGAGATCTTCCCAAAACTAAATAAAGTGTTGTTCCTAGATGATGATATAGTAGTCCAGAAGGACCTTACTGGCCTTTGGTCCCTTGATTTGAAGGGCAATGTCAATGGTGCTGTTGAAACTTGTGGAGAAAGCTTCCATCGGTTTGATCGGTATCTCAACTTCTCAAATCCCCTGATCTCAACGAACTTTGACCCACATGCTTGTGGATGGGCATATGGAATGAATATTTTTGATCTGGCGGAATGGAGGCGGCAAAACATCACGGAGGTATACCACAGATGGCAGAGGCTGGTAAGTGACGGAAGTTCCTTGCAAACCATGTTAGATTTAGTTCACATTGCTAGTCTTAATTAGTGATCACCTGACTTACTAAGTGGAAGTTTGTTTGATCTGTCTTACCCAATCACGCTTAAAGTACAAATGAAAGGGGTAAAACAAAGTCGCTTCAGAAAACATGGGCATTGAAAATCTTTGAAACCTAGAGGTTCTTAATTTTAAAGGAGGTGCTTGTTGGGGTAACAGCTATTTATTGGAAGTAGCTACTTAAAGGAAGAAATACTTGCTAGATTTTTAAACCCAGGTTTCCTCTTTTCCTTCGAGTGGGGAAACGGGAACTGCTGCCGAACAACTCTTTACTATTCTGTAACATATAATAGCTATCCCTCTCTCCTCAAATGGCTATTTGGCATGGCTTGCTACACCCCTTAGGTGCTTAAGCCTCCTGATCACACTTGTACACGTAGAGAGATGTATGGTTAAGTGATTGGATCATACGCCACTTCTAGAAGGAGAAAAAAAGCTACTTTTTATTTCACTGATACTTTCCCATAAAGATTTAGAGTTTGGTTGTTGACCTTTACCCTCTATTTTGAGTGCCATTGTAAATGCTAAAAAAAGTGGCTTGGAAGGTTTAATTCAGTATTTCTTCATTGTGGGCATATCCTATACTTTGTACATGGTGTATTACCTTGTTTCTAATTTCAAAGGCAATTTTATATGCAGAATCGTGACAGGCAATTGTGGAAGTTGGGAACCCTGCCTCCTGGTCTCATAACATTTTGGAAACGCACATATTCCCTTGACAAATCATGGCATGTGCTGGGGCTTGGCTACAATCCTAATGTAAACCAGAGGGAGATCGACCGGGCTGCTGTTATACACTATAATGGCAACTTGAAACCATGGCTGGAGATAGGCATACCCAAGTATAGAATCTATTGGGCCAAGTATGTAGATTATGAGACAGTGTATTTGCGAGAGTGCAACATCAATCCGTAGAAAGCCTTGATGGGATATTAAAGTGTGGTGGTGAGCCACGGTTTACCCATGCATTTTGACATCAATTTGTAGTTATTTCGTTAAGAGGTATCGGGTTGAAATTCATCATGCCTTGTATACATTGTCAATTTTGTTTTGATTTTTTGGTTCTTACCGCAATGTGTGGAATGGACGTTGATGCGACTATTTTTTTAGCTATTTAAGCAGAAGTGCAGGTGTATTTGTTTGTATATCATCCGTAATCTTTGTATTCCTATGCATGCAGCTAAGTTATATTCTTTGTAGCCTGTTCCTTTTTTATGCAGAACACAATAAATAGAAGCGAAGGAGTTTACTGAAAGAGGAGCCAGTGCAGTAACAACAACATTCAAATTCTCCATTTAAGAATCCCTTACAGGAGATGCTAATATATTGTTTATTTTAATTGGTGAAATGGGATTTTGCTGTTGAAAATTCCAACATCCTTGCTAGAGTGGTGAAGGCAGCTTTTTCTTGATCACTGCCAAGCAATTATCATTAGGCCTTGTATGAGGCAGATACCTAACTTTACTCTCAGGATTAAGCCGTTCTAACCTGCATTGTAACATCACTCAACATCAACATCAACAATTTCAAGCTTGAATTGATCATGAAAAAAAAAACCCCAACATTGCAAAATAACTTACTGATAGCTGAGGAGGAAATGGTGAAGAAAAATAGAAATTTCAAGCTTGGCAAGATCATTTCCAGGGCACAACCTGCTTCCTGCTCCGAAGGGAAGGAAAGTTCCTGCTTTGGAGTTATAGTCCTGCATATAATTAAGAGACCATTATAACTTAACTAATAGGTTACGCTTTATGGTTCTTGAACATACATACGTAGGAAAGGTGAAAAGCGTTGTGAAACCTACATCCCATCGAGAAGGATCAAATTCTTTTGGATTTGGATAAATCTCAGGATCCAAGTGAATGCTTCTGAACCAAGCTAACACTTTCCATCCCTTTGGAATAGTATAACCTGAAAAACCAACAGCTTTGTGTGCGAATGATGTAACAATCAGTGAGAATATGTAATCATATCATTAAAACTGACCGCTTATTTTGACATCTGTTTTTGCCTCACGGAAGACCATCAGCGAGAATGTTATCAACCGAAGCGTTTCATCAATCACCTTCATATACATATAAATCAAAATATAAGCAGTGAAATGAATGGTATGTTGAAGCCTTACAATTAACTGATATAACAGATGTGATGTACCTTGGAAAGGTATTCCATTTCTCGAATCTCCTTAAGGGTTAAACCTTTTGGGGTGGGTGGTCTTTTCTTCACAATCCTCTCTTGCTCTGCCTGTATACAATAAAATAATACTGTCAAGTAATGAAAAAGAAGCACATTACTGCTTTGAGACTGCTTAAAAACCTTTGCTTTTTCTAGAAGTTCAGGGTGTTGTTGCAGGAAGACAGTCGCCCACATGGTAGTATGGCCGGAAGATTCATGGCCTGCATTCAGGTACATCAACATGATATCAATGATTTCCTCATCATCTAGTGTTTCACCTTTCTCATCTTTAGCATCCATCAGGGCATCCAACATGTCTTTCTTCTTTGTGGACTTATTCATCTTCCTCTGATTTCTCCGCTCATTCACCACTGATCGAAAAGCCGCCACCAGGTTTTTCCTAGCCTGAAAGAAAGAAAATGCATTTCTCTATTATGAATTATTCCTTCTTAGCGTAAGATAAGTAACTTGAGTCGCAAGAAAGATGTAAGAAAATCTCACCTTCAGGGCTTTATAGTAGGCAAATCCTGGGACATTGATTGCCATCGCTCTAACTCCATAGTTGAGAGTTGTGTATTCCCTCTCCAAAGCTTCCATTACCTCTTCGCTTTCCGAACTTAGAAAAATATACATTATTATCCGAAAAGTGAGCTTCCGGAGCTGTGTCAAGAACTCGATTTTTCCCATCTTGGACCATTTGTCCAGGGTAGATATGACAATGTCCTCAATATATGGGATGTAAATGGACAGTGCGTCATGGCCATTGACAGGAGCTGAAGTTAAACGGCGGAGACGCTTATGTTCTTCATAAGGGATACCTATGAATGATTTTTTTCCAATGAGCTCCACCGTGGACGTAGGCCATCCAGGCTTAAATGCATCATCATCATTTAATACCCTTTTACATGTTTCAGGCATTGTTACGATTACACTTGGGTTCCCAAACATGAACGCCTTGTAGATTCCAGTACGTCCAAATCTGCATTATAATACATTGGTCATGAACGATGTCAGAGTGATGGTCAAGGATTTGATGATGTTTGATCATTTCTAAACTTGTTATCTAAGTAACATGTCGACTATTATCAGATTGGCAATAAAAGCAAGTATTCAAAGAAAACAAATGGTATCAAAATTGTAGATTGTAGTAAAATGGAATATCTTAGCAAGTTGTGCAACACTAAAAGACATTATAGAAGGCGACAAGAGAGGCAACTGCCCCATTTTCTAGACATAAGGTGGTGGGTCTGGGTCAAAAACATGTAATTCTGTTTTTTTTTTAATGAAAAAATTGGCACAGGTCTGTGTCTAAGGGCCTCTTTTACCCTGACAGGCTACGGCTCTAGCTGCTATGCTCCTCTTGCGTCATCACACCACCATTCTCCTTTTTTTAAACAATGACACCACCATACTTATTTCTGCTAATATTTTTTATACAAGGTCTGAAATTATACATAATCACATCACTCTTTTAACCTTTGAATAAAAAAATAAAACCCACTTAAGCACGATTAAATCTAAATCGTTACATACTCTAAAAACTTATGACTAGGGTTGGTAAAAAGGACTCCAAATTCGTGGGTTGGATTTTTCAATCAAAACTTTCAATCGGGTCAAGATAGATTCAGGTCAATCTCATTATCACTAATTAAGAGTATTCAAACAATCAATTTAATTAATACTTGAATCGAATTACTTTAAATATAAAAATTTTTAATCATTAATCGAAATTTTTTCAATAAATTAACTGAACCAAATATTTAAGTGAATTCGATCAATTAATTGAATTAACCAAAATTTATATGTTTTTTATTTTTTGGGTTAAATAAATATAAAACATATAGAAAATACATTGCTAATGTTTATTTTTTTAATAATTCAAAAAACTTTAAGTAGAGTTGAAAACAACAAATAAGACATTTAAACATTACATAAGTCTTGAAAGTTAACAACCAAATACTATATTATCTATAATATATATTATTTATTTCGATTAATTGATTAATTCGATTAATTACCTGGTTTCGAATCGAATTACTCGATAACCGAAATTTTAAAAAATAATTAACCTATCTCCGACTGAACTAAATTCGAAGATCAAATCAGTATGATCGATTAATTTAATTTATAAATATTTATACGTATAAATATTAATAGAAAAAATAATAGCTCTACGGCTACAAATTTGAGACCCCAAGCCATTTCTACTCAAGAGACAGCAATAAGAAAGAAAATGAGAGGACACCCTCTTTAATCAAATCAAAGTATGGAATGAAGTGGAATACAATGACGCCTCTCACTTCCCTTTCCACTCCATACTCCATTTCTATTTGGCTTTTCCTTCTTTTTTATCTGCTGGTGGTGGTGCCCTTTAAAGCATATAGAAAAAAAGAGCGGTGATGAGTGGCCAAGCAAAGTACCTGGAAACAAAAGAACCGATGAAGGAATCGGGATCGTCGGACCTAAAGGCTCGGAGAAAGGACCACATGTTGCCGATGAAAGGCCACCCCAAATCCCCTGGCGGCAGAGAGTACCGCTCATCGCCCAATCGGGTTTCATACACCCACGGATTCACTCTCTCCAGCACCCATTTTAGAAAGGCGAAAGCACCCAGAATTGCTGAGAAGGCGACCGTCCACATCGAGCCCGTGATCTCCATTACAACAGCAACTATCACTCTGTTGTGGTTCAAGCTAGGTTGTCAACATATATATATATATATGTGCTAGTGCAGGAAGCAGGCAGATATGGAGAGTAGCACAAACATGGCAGTGACAGCGCACAGGCAAATAGGGAAGGTATATATGGTAGTACTAGAAATGTTAATTATTATAGGATAAAGATAAAAGGAAAAAGACAGGGAATAATAGGGAAGTGAGCTAGCCTTCCTTTTCTCTATGCACCCGCTTTCTACTTTGCCCTTGTCGTTTCCCAGTTTGGATCATCTCTCTCCCCTCCCACTATCTATTCAATATCCTGCTTATATTTTGTATTCTTCCTATATTTTTTTCCCTCTTTAAACTTTGAAGCCTTGCACGCCAAGCGTAATCATGTATAGGAACTCAGACATCAATTGTTTCAGGTGCCATTGATTATTTAAAATTTATTTTGGGTAATATCTCACGATTAATTAATATTATTTGAAAATATCATTTGCAATTAATACGGTGTCCCTTTTTTAATTTTCTTAATAAACTAATTAATTTCATGTTGACTTTGATCAAAATAGTTTTAAAAATATTAAAATATAAAATAGAAATAAGGAAAAAAAATGAAGTTTTTTTTTCTATATTTATAATAATATATTTTATATGCATAAACATGTGAAAATTACATACTTAAAGCATAACGTGGTTTAAAAATTAAATACAGTGAATAACGAAATATAAAATTTGAAAATATTAATAAAAACATATATGCGAAATTAAAATAAAATGATTAGTTTGAATTGTAAATAAAAAATTAAATAAATAAATATATCAGATTAAAAATATCAAATGCATTCAAATTGTTTATCATAATCTTGTCATATTTTTAAAGTTAATATCAAGTTAATTTGTAACACCAATTCAATCATCGACATTATCAATATATTCAAAACAATTTCTATAATAAAATTGAAATACTTAAATATATAAAACAAACAGTGATTGATGAAATGGGTTAAAAATCTTAATATTTTAATTTTTAAATAAAAAAAGATAAAAATATTATCATAATAATATATTTATTTAATTATTTTACTAATTTCTTTGATAAAATTGACGTCGAATTGACTTATGATACCAACTCATATTTTGAATAATAATATAAATAAATATATATTATTTATTTATAAATTATTTAATTATGAAATTTCCTACGACAGGATTGATACACCAATCATCGCATTCTACAATCCATTTTTAAAAATATTTATTTTGGTAAAATAATTTTAAAAAAAACATTTTAAATCGTTAAAACAAACTGCAATAAAAGCTATCACGTTTATTATTTAAAAGAATATTATTTTTTTTAAAATTGTAAAAATCATTAGATGAAAAAGAAGTAATAAGAAATCGTACCTAAAAACGGCGGAAACTTTAAGAAGACTTTTTAAAATTTGACTTTAAAATTCTTTCCTTTTTATCTTTTATTTTATTTTTTCTTTTATAGGTTTTTTCCCAATAATATAAAATATATATTTTTTACCAAAATGATATTCTACCTTATTATTTACGTGAATGGAGTATTTGGGGATGGTAGAGGCTGTCAGATAGGCAGCACCACTTTTATTTTCTATCATGTGCCATAAAAATTAAACAAAAAAATATTTTGGTGGGTGGAGATTATTAGATAGGTGGCACCCAAATTTTACCAGATTAGTATAAATTCGAATTTAAAATATGGGCTTAATATAAAGTATCAGGATGGTGCCTACTTGACAGACGATATCAAAAAAATAAAACATTTAAATATTATATTTTGAAGATTAAAATTGTAAAAAAATATTTTTCAAAAATTAAAATTTAATTTTACGAAACAAAAAATTATATTTAATATTTAAATTTTATTAATATACCAAATAAATTTATAATATAAATTCAATACCTAAAAAATTCTATATTAAAATTTTAACATTTAATTTTTCAACTTATACAAAAACACCTTAATTAATTGAATTGCAATACTTTCTATGGTCCGAATAAAAGAAAAATTACGGTTAAAAAGTGAATGAATATTTACAATTTAAAATAAATGTTTTAAAATTTTGCCTATCCTTACCTGACGTAATTTAAGTTTATTGAATTAAGTGATATTAAATAATATATTCTTATAACATAAATAAAATAATAATAATAATTATAATACGATAAAAATATAATAAAATACGAATATTGATGGTGCCTGTCAGATTGGCATAATTGGTGCTGCCTATCTAACAACCTCCACCCAAAAAAATCATTTCTGGTATTATACCCCGTATATGACCCGTATTTAACATGTTTGACCCGTACAAAAAAATGGGTGTCGCCTATCTGACAGTCTCCACCAACCCAAACACCCCATTCCCATAAATAATTGGGGTGGGGGTACCATTTTGATAAATAATGTTTTTTTATTATTTTGATAAAAAACTTCTTTTATACGTCTCTTTCCTTTTTTTTTCCTTTTCTTTCTCATCTTTTGGTTCGAGTTTTGACTCGGGTCTGATACGATATTCTATAAGAATCACCTCTTTAATGCCAAAACACTGTGTTTTGCAACAACTCAAGTTTTAAGTGTTTTGCAATAAAATAATTCGGTGAATTGATTGTATATATTAATTAAATTAATTTTTTCTTAAAATTCTTCATAAATCTTCAACATTTCATCAATAATATAATTATAAAATTAAATTGTAATATATAAATTTTATTTTAAAATTATTATAATTGATATCATATTGAATTCAAATAAATAACATTTGAAATTATTTTTGAAATATAAATATTATAATAATAAATTGTGTGAAATTTTATTTTTATATATAATTACTATCTTAATTTTAATTATTAATTAGCGAATATAGATTGTTAATTAAATTTAAATATTGTGACCATTGAATAATTTATTGTAATATTATTTATATTTTTAAATATATATTTTGATCCTAATACTGCATTTAAATTGTAAAAATAATAATAAGATTAAAACTATGGTTTGAAATTTACAATGCATTATTATATAAAAATGTAAGTTGAATTATTGAATATAAATAATTTAGAAGGACTTTATGAAATTATAACTTGTATAACACAATTAAAATTTATATAAAAAGGTGTATGGGTTTATGTTGCAATTTTCCCCTCTACAAATACTTTCTTTCTTTGCTTACTATAAGTCAAATTTTTATAATGCAAACACATTATCAACTTAAGAATCTTGTAATATAAAATACTTGTTTTTTTTTTTTCTGTGCTATGCATGGGTTTGTCATGTGTATTGTTTACATTATATATATATATATATATATAATTTTCTGCTGTAATAAAAAAAACAATATATTTTTTGTATCATATTTATTTATAAAATTAGACTTTGAAACATAACAATAATATATTTATTTATAGAATAAGAGTGATATTCATAAAAAATGAAACACAGTGGAGTCAAATCCATGGCAAGGACAACTGCATAATGACACTTTAAAAGGATATATATATATATAATTTTAGTTGTGTTTTTAGTTGTTTTCGAGGAGAACAAAAAGATAGTTTACCCTAAATTTAAACTCAAATTACAATTCTTTTATTATTGTTGTGACGAAATTTTAAGAGAATTTTGAAATTTTTTTGTTGTTTCACGAAAATTAAAATTTGTTTTGGAAAAATTAAAAAACAAATCAATTTGGTTTAATTTTGAGAAAAATGTTTAAATTCAAAAGCCCAATTAATTTGTTTTTTCAAGGCCCAAATTGTTCGGTCCAGATCTGTTTGGAAATTTTTGTTTTCAAATTTGTTTTTAAAGAAGCCCAAATTGATTTGTTTGAAAGGCCCAAACAATTTTAAAAGCGATTTGATAATCCAATTTCTTTTAAACCCAATTGTTTTAAGTCCAGATTGATGCCCAGTTCAAGTTGCTTTCCAAACCCAAATCATTTTTTAAGCAATGCCCAATTTTAAATCGTCTACTTTAAAAGCCCAAGTTCTTTACTTTTAAAAAATCACTACTCTTAGTCCGAGACTAAGGGCTCCGTTTTTTCTGTGATGTGTTGAAATCTTTTATCTCACAGTTACAGCAATTAATTTCATTATCACCTCTGTTTTCAACTATACCGAAATTAAATGCATCATTCATTCAAAATATCTTCCTAAAGCTTTATCTCTCTGAAGTTGTAGCAAGAGCAATATGAAGCTTCAACACTAGATCCTATTTTCCTAAAGTTATAACAAAGTTGGATTAAAACTACAATAGCGGATCTCAATCTCCATGAAGTTACAGTGGAATGGAATGAAGTTACATCACCGATCTTTTACCCCAAGCCTGGGGCAGATCGTCATCAATCAATCTCCTACACCGAGTTTAGGGCAGATTGCATTTGTCCAAAACAAGTGATACGGTCATCTTCCTGATGAGACATCGAAAAGTGGACCAAATCAACAACATCCAACCATCGAAGATGCAGTAGATCAGGACAAAATATTGAACCTTTATCTCTTAGAAGTTGTAATAAGAGCAAGATAAAACTTCGATATCTAATCCCATTCAAGCATGCAACAAAATTGGATAACAAATCTCATTCTCCCCTCAATCGTAATGGAGCTGAATGAAAGTACAAGTTATGCACTGTCATTTTGAAGTAATCGATAATGGAGCCAAAATTCAACAAGATTGAACAAAATTAGTCTTCTTTTGATCTTTGCTCCATTCCTGTTACACAGCAACGAGCAAAAAGAGACAACTGTTAAAACCCAATTTTGATCGGGCCCAATATTTGGATCAAAAATTAAAACTTTAGATTTTAAATCTTAATTCATTTTAATTTCAAATTTATTATAATTTAAACCTATTTGGAGTTTAAATTTATTTTGAAATAAAAATTTAAATTTAAAAGTTTAATTGAATGTCCAAATTACAAACAATTCAAGTCCAAACTTAAAGGTTCAAATTACAAAGTTCCAAATACCCAATTATACAAGCCCAACTCACAAAACTGCCCTAAGTCCACTAAACCCAAACATCAGATACCCTAATCTGCTAAGCCGCCACGTCAGTTGCCACGTCATCACGTCCACGTCAGCCTTTGACCCCTTCTGTTGCCCAAGACGTTTCCCCTCCCGAAACGTCCCTCTACCCAACGCTCCTCTGTCCGCAGCACCCTTCGGCTGCTTTGCACCAAAATGGTCATGGCACAACCCTCGTGGCTAGCGTTGACCGTAGAAGGCCGCTCTTCTAGTGATACCTACAAAAAGAAAGCGAAGAATAGCAGAACAGAGGGCAAAACAGAGATGAAGCAGAGGCAAAAACTACAGTGTTGTTGTAATTTATTTCGGCTATAAAAAGCCTTTTCAAATCTGTAACATGGACAGAGGATCGAAACAAGAAAATATATTAAAATTTTTATACAAACGCAAAAGATTCGGATAGCAATCGGAGAAGTTAACAAACAACCACTCGATCTTGAAGGTAGTTTTATCTCTTACTTACACAGTTTCAATTTATTTCAAAGCACAAAAATAAATGAACAAAGGAAAATAAATAAAAGAGGTTAAGAGGGGTACCTCAATTCGAAACGATCCTGCAGGGTGAATCCTTCCGAACTCAATCATGTTCGTGAAGGATTCTTTTGATCGAACATATATCAAGAGCAAAAATACAAAAGCATAAGTAACGAAGAGATTCCGAAATAGAGTCCAAATATTAGAAAAATCTTTCCCTTCTTTTAAAATTTTTTCAAGAAGTCTAAATCCAAATCTGAGTTCATTTTCAAAGAAAATGGTGAAAAAGATATTTTTTTTTTAAAAAAGGGGGAAAAATATAAAATCTTTTAGATCTAAAAAGATCATTTCGAAATGAAAAACAAGATAATAACGCGGAAATACGACAGAAACCGAATGGATTTTAACAAAAAACCGGGCTTTGTCTGCAAGATGTTTAAAACCGCGTCCAAAGTTTTAGAAAAGGGGAAGATTTGAAAATGAAAGTTTATTTTCCAAGTCAGTTTTGAGATGTCTCACTTCGAACCTTTTGCAAAAGAGAAGGGGGGAAAGATTTCACCTAACCTTCGTACGTGGAGACGTGAGCGGCAGGAATATGGTGAAGCTGTGGCTGAGCAAAGGAATGGTTAGGGTTTTCTTTTTTTTTTCAGAGGAAATGGGGGTGGCTCAATTGTTTTTTTCTCTGAGAAATGGAGTTCAAAATGTTCTTTTCAGCAAAAATGGTTTTTACAGTACCATGAAACGACGCCACTTCATATTTTAAAACCTACCCATTTCACTGCAGACCCGTTAGGGTCCCCATGTTCCCGTTAATTGGGATATTTCCTCTCAAAGTCCTTCCATCCTTTTGGGTGTTCGCAGTTCCATCCTTCCCTCATTCTAATTTATCCTATAATTTTTACTTATAATTTGGTTCTACTTACAAGTTACTCCTTCACACGTGAATAATCCCAGACTTGACATGTGTCGAATTCATGATTAATTGCCCAGAAAGCCCCCATTCTTTTTAATACTCGAATTAAGACCCTGTTGTTTTTCCTTTATTGAACTTTTTAATTTAAATGTTATTTTTATTTTAATTCAACCCCCAAATTGTCTTCTTCTTCCTATGTTTAAACATTAACCCATTTTATTTCTTTTTATCTTTTTACATTTTTTAATTACTTTTTTAAGCCCTTTCGTTTTTTAATCCAGTTTTTTTATTTTATTTAGGAAAATTTTTCAAGCCATACGCCATTTACCCTTTAAAGAAAATTGGTTGTTTTCATTCATTTTGCTAGACCCTTTGTATCCTACTGGGATTCAAACCTACAAATTACTATTTATTTCACTATAATATGTCTATCATTAATATTGCATTGCACTATAATATTCTGCATATTATCTCGTTTTATATAAATTGTGCTAATTCTTTTATGCCTTTGATCACAATTACCCTAATGAAGTGTATGTTTGTTCCAACATTTTCGTAAGATGGCCTGACTATGTAGTGTGTTTTAAAATATGTAAATCATTTTTTTTTAAAAGTAAAGTTTGTTTTTTAGGAAATTTGGAAGACCATGCCTTAACGAATTGGGCATTACCCTCTTTCGAACTTAAAATATCGAATTATTTTTTAAAAATCGAATATGACTATTCCACTTATAAATTGCACACTCCCGCCTCTATTTTATAAAATCACTTTTAAGGAAAATATGAAAGTCCATTATTTTTCAAAACTCATAAGTTGTTTCAAATCAAAGACTTAGTTTTTTTTAAAAGGGATTTGAAAAATTACGCTCTAATGTATTGAGCGTGATCTCTTCTTTAAAATGACTGAATCTACCACTCGAAAACTATAATTGTTCGATGTCTTTTATTTCAAGAGATTCAAAATCATGCCTTATGCATTAGGTGTGATTTTGCTTCTAATCGAAATAATTGAATATCTTACTCAAAATCGATAATTGCTATTTTATTCGCAAAATCATTCATGCTACTTGTCTTTTTACAAAATAGAATTTTTTAAATGCGTGTCATTTTTTTACATGCAAATCGTTTTGATTTAAAAAGCGACTCAAGGGAAATCGAGAGATCGCACCCTAACGTGTCGGGCGTGATCTTTATTTGAACTTGAATAATTGAATATTAAAGTCGATAATGATTATTTCATTTACAAAATTATACATCTCTACCAGTCCTTTATTAAAGATGCATAAATTATTTCCAATTTAAAAATATATTCTTATTTAAAGGGGACTTGAGAGACTGTGCTCTAATGTATTGAGTATGATCTTTTATTTGAACCTTAATAATCGAATATATTATTCAAAAATCACAATCATTCGATATTATTTTATTTAGGATTCAAAATCATGCCCTAACGTGTTGGGCGTGATTTTGCTTCGAATTTAAATAATTGAATATCTTGTTTTAACATGGACGACATTTTAAATTTCTACTCGAATTTTCGGTTTTCAACAATTAAGGAACTAAATAATCGACTAGGTATCAATTTTAGGCGTGTAAGGGTGCTAACCCCTTCCTTATGCGTAACCGACTCCCGAACCTGCTTTTTCTGGATTTTAAAGACCAAACGTTTTAAAAAAAAAAACAAATTCAGATATTTTAAGTGATCCAATCACACCTAAATCAAATATTAGTGGCGACTCCCATGTTCCAAATTTATAAAATAATTTTCGAAACTTGTCTAAAAATGATTTCGACAAAATGCATCATTCATTCAAAATCAGACAAAAAAACGCTTCTAAAAACTGCATGCATGAATAAACAGGAGTGAGCGGTGTGGCTTCACCGAACCACCGATCCTCAGCTACAAAGGGTGCTGTGAAACCCTGTTGTTCTTTTCTCTCTCTCTTTCGTTTTTTATTTCTGTTCTTCCCCTTTCTCGTCTTTGATTCTCTCTCTTTTTTTTCTTCTTTGAAAAGAAGTTTGAAGGCCTCTTAGGAACAGTAAAACAAAGTGTCATTTACTGACAGAGACCTATATTGATGACTCCAAATCGTGGTATACACCGATGGATTACAACCTATTAGTAATGCTTCAATCCTTTGCTGATGGTCCAAAACATCCATCCTATAACTGATATATACCGATGGATTACAACTTGTCAGTAATGCTCCAATTACATCCGTTGATATAGGTAATGCTTATGCTGAAGAGAACAAAATTCCATCCGTATAGGCTGAACTTATACCGTCTGGTGATATAGTTAATCAGTAAAGGTAAGGAATAAAAAATTGAGTGTGAACTTTTTTCCTTCAATAATTTTTTATTTTTTACCGCAGACATATAGTCAATTTTTTTTCTTGAATTTATTGGTGTGATTACATGGTAGTATCTGTTCATACTTTCTTAACCTTTTGACAACGCATACACACCTTGCATACACAGGTGCTCGAACCCGGGACCTCTAGGATGAACAGCATTTTTTTTCCACTGAAGCCACTTGTTGGGTTCACGTATAATCAATTTTAAACTTTAGTCAAAAACTAATAAAAAAAAAATTATGTGCCAATTATTTAATGGATCACATCAATAATCCATTAAAAGAAAGTTATTATCTTATTTAAAGTGATTAAATTGAGAAATTTTTTTTGAAAAGTGATCATAAGTGTTATTTATCCTAAATAATATGCTGAGCAAATGATAGCTGCCTTAGTGTTTTTGATGCAAAGGCCTTTGCTAGCGATAAAAAATGTGCAAAATGTGAAAGTTTGATCGTTGCTCAAGAATCAAGATCTAAATATGAAATTAGCTTGATCGAATCTCACTATTGGATTATTGTTTGCAAAAATCATATGTAGGGTTTTACTAAATTCACGTCTCAAATTGCATGAGCAATCAACTTTACATGTAAAGGATACTATACTCATACCTAAAAATTTTCCTACCAAGTTACATGAAATAGATTTTTGGAAGTCCACAGAAAAATTATTGCTAATTATCCGAAATGAGAAGCTAAAATATTTTGATAAAGATTTTCCTCAATAATATCATCATGACTCTCGAAGTCATGCACGATAGTAATACCAAACCAAGTACGACGAGTAGTGGGGTCCTAAGCTAATCCTTAGCTAAACCTTGAAAATCTTAATGCCATAATGCTTCCAAATCCTCCTTGGCATTATCCTATTTCAATAATTCTTAATCTCCATGTTGTGGCAATTCCACCCGGAAGGTAATGGGTTATCCCTACAACACGTCCTTGTACAATGCTCAAGGCTCAAGGCTAAATAGCAAAAGCAACTTTTAATTTATTATGAGCCCAAACGATGAATTCAATAAGTTCTTGCCATTACCTAAAATTGTAATCATTTTATTTATATCTTTTCATACATAACCTAAAAATGGAGAAGATTCTTTAAGAGTTTCAGGTCTCAGAATTACATGATAAATACTGCCAAAGCCCAATAAAATAGAGGAGATTTAATGAGGTACTTGAGATACAAAGTAGGGAAAGATGTCTATAACTTCTCCGCCATGACCTACCCCCGGCCTAAAGTAGCTAGTTGGGGAAGTAAAATTAATCCTTTTTCGTACATGGGTTTTTCTATGACAAAGTGAGCCATTTCAAATAGGTTCATTGCTTCGACCCAGAATATGATTAATCCAGCATGGGTTACATGAGCCCCCAATAGTTTACCGGATAAATTGATAAGTCGAGCATTCTCTGCCTACCAAGCAAAATTGGTGGTTTCTTGATCACGATCGGCTAAAGCTAAAGTTCCATTAAAGAGCATTTTCAATGGGTAAAACCTTCTCATGAAATATAAGGTTTTCATGAGGTTGATATTAACCCGCCATCCAAGCACGAATACCTTCGTTTAAAAGAATATTTTTGGTGAAGAAAGTCTCAAATTCAGGATCTTCCGTTGCACAGATTTCCTAGAAAACGGAGTCATAGGCACATAGATTCAAGCCAGACCGACTACTCCAAGAGCACTCATCCATAAACCGATTATTGGTACAAATAACATAATAAATCTAACCAACATTTATTGGAAAAAGCAACCTTAAAGATTTGGGACCAAAAGCGGTTAGCGGTGACCATTGAATAAGTTTATTTGGCTTGAGTTGGGTTAAAAGCATGGAATGTATTTGCACCATCACCATCTTCAAATAAAGTATTATCTATTGTAGCACTATGAATAGCGCATAGCAGAGCCACGCTCAATGCACCGACAACTCCATAATATGAAATGTGTTCAATGTCCAATTATGAAATCCTTGAAAAAAAAGGATGAATCGAAATATAACTGCTACACCAAAACTAGGCACAAGAACCAACTAGACTGGCCTAGTGGATAAATCAAGAATACAAAAACTAAAACATTAATTGGACCAGATAATACGATTGCATTATAAGGTCGCAATTGAACAAATCACACAAGTTCAATTTGACGTAACATAAAACATATGAAAGCGCTATGGAGAGCAATAAATGTCCACAAATGAGCTAATTGACACCAACGAGTAAAATCTTCTTATGCTTCAAGACCCATAATAACAACAAAGAATGCGCTAAACTATTAACAAAGGTAGAAACTGCAGCAATTAAAAAATTGAAGCCTTCCAAATAAGAATTGGTCAATCCATGAGTATACGATGAAGTTACAAAGGTTGTACCTGTAAACCAACCCCCTAAAGCGAAATAGGCACAAAAAAAGAATAATAGGCCGGATCAACCTATAAAAACGAATATAACCAATTATCCATAATATCAAATAAATCATTTTCATCTTTTGTAAATTTACCAAAAGCTATAGTCATAGCAATCCTCTTATTCAACTACCTATTTAAAATGCAATTTTACTTCTGGAGTGATCAATCATGACAAAAGGAATGCAGGTCGGGGCTTCTTTCTCTTGAACTTTCTCTTTTATATCTTGCGCATCATTTCTCTTCGGCTCTTAGCATTTGTTCAACTTGTGAACTGTCATCTTCCTTTATTTTTATTTTTACATTGACTTCAATACTTATAAATAAATATAAAGCACACACATAAATTATTTTTTAATGTTTTTCATATCAATTTTTACGATACACTAATAAAATTGTAATTTATATAATTTATGGGCTAGATTGAGTTTTTGGGATTCTACCGTGAAGTCCAACGAAACGGGTATAAATTTGGGTAGTTTTGTTTGTTTGGCCAAGAGTGGCCAGGCCATCATTTTAGGCACAGAGGTTGATAGCTGATTCGCGCGAACACCAATTGTCCATTGCGAATGTAACCTAATTCGTCTTCTAGCTACCTATTCCGCTTCATCTTTGATTACTTTTTGCGCAGAAGTAATTAATTACGGACAACTGGTTTTGTCTTTGATTAATGTAAAGTGAGGTTTAATTAAGAGCTGGATTAATGAATCTTTTTTAGCCATGCCCATTTAGGTTTGGTATAGTTAGAACTTTGAATGGGCGTCCGTCCAGTCCACAAACAAATCTCTCTATTCAGCTTTCACGTCCCATCATCCCACATTGCCTATTTTGGCTTCTTTAGGCTACCCAATTAATTAATTAAGTTTTTCAAAAGAAAATTAATAATTAAGTCGGATTGATTCGCATCTCATCTTGGTTGGCGAAGAAAAAAAAGGTGGTGGAAGACACACCATTAACCTTTTCCTCAAGTTTTACCAAGGAGAGGGCTCTCCTATTTGGTTGGTAAATCTTACAAGGTGATCTGAAGAAATGTTTAATTATATTATATATTTATTTATATATTTATAATCATAATTAATCATTAAAAAATATAATCAAATTCATAATTGTAATATATCTTTTTGAGGTAGTTTAGGAAGATTGTTAAGGGAGTTTGACAAATTTTAATACCAAAATTTTTTAGATATACTCTGAAAGTGTGCAAGTCCATTTATAATGTTCAAATCGTTTATAGTAATATATTTTTAAGATCAGTTTGGATTGCATCAAGAAAATCGACTTCCTTGCTTTGAAAAGACTGGACAAACATGTTAAACTTTGAAGTATATCCTAAAGATTGAAGATTTATCTTAGATTTATTGTAGATATTATCAAAGTTTACAATCCTACTGTTTTGATGAGACGATTGATTGTACTTGATATTATATATTAACAAGTCTTAGTTGATTATAATTGAGGAAACTTGTATATTTGATGCACTGATTTTCGAGCATTTATTTTGTTCATTTAGGAACATTTCTTTAGAGTGCATTGTGCTTATAATTGAGGACACTTGTATAGTTGATACATTGATCTAAGAGCACTTATTTTATTCACGAGGAATGTTTCTTTGGATTACATTGAATGTAAAATCAAGTGTTATTTGGTTTTTATCCTTAATTTTTAATGGTAAAACTTAGAGGAGAGTGATCTTGATATCAAGTGCAAAAGTGAGATTCTAATCTAGTAAGTATTAGAGCTTGTAATCACTTGTTGTACAAAGTGTTAAGATAATTGATTATTTCTCTGGGTAATTTTCCACAGACATAAGGAAATCGAATTGCATAAATTGCATAAACATATAGTTGTGTTCTCCATCAGTGCTTGAAGTAGTTACTCGCCTTTATACTCTTCGCTTGTTGTACACAATATCAACAATTGATGCGGTGAGCATGGACAACATGACCTCACATTTGGAAAATGGAACCTCAATTGATTCAACCAAGAAACCAACTAACCATGTTAACTCTTCTGCTTCGTTCAACACCTTCATCCCACCTGTCTTAGGTATTTCTATTGGCTTGAACTATAGGCAGACCCTTCCTTCTGCCTCCATTCTTTTTAGAGCTCATTCACAATATGCAAGCGTCATTCTCTCCACCTTAAAACAACTAGTAAAGGCTCTATTTGAGTCTAAATTGTTACTTAAGTTTTTTTACATTTCTATTTGAATCTTCAAAGTATTAGTACTGTATCAATTAAGTCTTTCCTTTAGCCTAATCATTAACTTGAGTGTTAAAATTTTGGCTCAAATCTAACATGGAGCATATTTGAAACGCATGAATTAAATTGTAGACATGTTTGTACCTAGTCAATGAGTAGCTTGGATCTGGCATGATAAAAGAGATAGCCTACCTAAATTTTGTTGATATTGTTTTTTCTTTTAGCATTTTAGATCCAAATTATCCTTGGGTAGACACACATATTTACGATTTGATCAATGTGTTTTAAATATATTCTAGGTCAGATATGAACTTTCATTTAATGATAAATTGACAATTAAGCTGAAGAAAGGATTAGATTAATACAACGATGATACTTTAAGAACTCAGAATGTTTTGAAATTTAAAGAACAATTTAAAATTTAAATGATAATTTGAACACATTTGATGAAATTAACTCATTAAAAGATTATAAAAGTATGAGGATTAGACATTATTTTCTTGGGGCTTGGCTGCCACCCGTTGAAAGGGGCCTGAAATCTCAAGCTGCACCAGCAAAGTATAGAGAGAGAGAGAGAGAGAGAGAGAGTCCGTATGCGTTTGAATGCATTCATTTAGTGATTGTATCCTTGGGTTTTCTCGAAGCAAGCTTTCATTAATTAGTAGAAACAGTGGTTAATGTTGTCTTCAACCTTACTCTGCTAGGCTACGAGGATATGGACTATTCTAAAGAGAAAACTCATGAGTTTCTTAATATTAGTGAACCAGCTGTCATATGTTATATTTATGACTTTATATTTTTATTTTAATATATGGATTTATATTTCATAACTAGCTGTCATATGTTAATTAAAAGAAAATAATTATATTTAGTTTTAATAATTTTTAAAATTATTCATTAATTTATCTTAACATTTTTCTTTGATAATATATAAAACTATATATCAAATACAAACTCTTAATTTATATGCGGTTGTAAAATAAATTAAGCCACGCTAAAAAAAAAAGAAAGAAAGAAAGTAGCAGCTAACTTACTCCGTACTCCATTTCCCAGTTTACGTGGCCAGAAATCAGCTTGAAAAGGGCAGGCAGCTAATCAATGGTCAAATTTCCCCTCAGGAAGAAAATAAATTGAGCTAATCTCGATGAATAATCTTCGAGGGTCCTCCTCGTTCCAAAACCAAAAAAGAAAAGAAAAACACAAGTCATAACCGAGAAGAGAATATATATTAATAATTAATTCATCAAATGTGTAAAATACATAAGCAAAATTCGATTAAATTCGAAAAAAATAATTTTTTTTTAAAAATTTCAAGTGAATCGATTTGAGTTATTCAATTTTTTTAATCAATTTGAATCAGTAGTTCGATTTTTTTTGAATTCGAGTTTAGTTGAATATTACAACTTGAATAAATCAAATAACTCGAATAACAAATTCATGTAAATACCTCTAAAATCTAGGATAGTTTTAAAAATGTGTAAATTTATCCCTATAAAAAATTAAAAAATCAAAACAATTTTCTAAAATTTAAAATATTTATAAAAAATGTTTTTCAAAATTTTATAAAAATATATAGATTCAAAAAAATTTAAAAAAATTATGAAATATCTAAAAATATATAAAATTGTTATGAGTATTTTTATTATTAAGTAGATATTCATCAAGATCAAGATAAGTTTGATGTATTTTAGGACTCTAATAGTCATTAGAGGTAGAGTTTTACATTGTGTATACTTCTTATGTCTATGAATATAAACTTTGAAAAGTTTTGTAGTTATCTCCATTTATGAATAAAATTCATACATCCTTGTTTACTCTCTAATTTCTTATTCTTTTATTCTCTTTTTTTGGTGAATTACAAACAACGATTAGCGCGACTCAAACTCAAATCACACCTGAGTGATGAACACCCTTGACCATCAGGCCAATACATGGGGTTGTTGTTCTTTTGTTTTAAAAGAGTCTTCACACACACATACACACACATATATAATATTTATGTTCTTTAACTAGAAATTAGTCATATTGTCAAGATTTCAATATGATCAATTTAATATTTTAGTTTAATCCAAACAAATTTATTTAACTCGACATGATTCGAATTTTAGTTTACTCGATCCGATTTGAAAAAAAATTCAAATTGAATTAGGATGATAAGACATAACTCTTCAACTTAACTAACTCAATTTTTTAACTTGAATAGATAGAAAAAGGATTCTATGAAATAGAAATATTATCTATTTTCAATAATTTAATGTCATATCAGTATCAGATAGTAAAATACTAAAATTCAAGATAAAAATATTGATTTAATATTAAATTATTGAAAAAAAGGATATAGATGATATTATATTTGATAATCGAGAGTTAGAAGCACTAAAGCGAGACCAACGAAATATCGAAGGGAGAATCGAAATAGTTGCTAACTTAGTCACGTTAAGAAGAGAAATATGCATTATTTTAGTCACTGTTGAATGTGATGATGCATGATGGCCACCTTCTCACTCTATCAAACCCTATTGCCCTTTGCTTCCCAGAGCTTTTTTTTTTTTTTTTTTAATATTGCATTCTTTTTCATGTTCTAGTTTCCACCTGCACAACCTGTACATGGACCATCCTGTTGTTCATCCCCATGAAATTTCAACCATCCATTAAAGGCTGCCATCTTCTATATATAACGATACCGTAATTAACCCATCCTTGCAATTCTCATTGCCTTCAACCAGTTCTCCTCCTAGGCTTTTCTTCAGTTTCTCGTCTCCATTTCTATTCTCTTCTCCAAATCCATTATTTTTATAGATTATACCGCTTGTCTAAATAACATTTTTGCAAAGAGGTTGGTTGGCTGTTTTGTATTTATCTATATTTTTCTTTTTTCCTTTTAAGTTTTCATCATATATGAACAAGCTTTGCTAGATCCTGATATACGAACCTTTACAGAACGACTACATACATACATGCATGCATACATACATACATACATACATATATCAAGTGAGTATTGAGAAGATGGAAATGAATGAAGAGGTCTACACCTTAGATGGAACTGTGGATGGACATGGTCAACCTGCTATTAGAGGCAGAACTGGAAGTTGGGTTTCTGGAATTCTACTGCTAGGTAAATCTATATATACATACTACTTACAAACTGCAATTAAAGCAGCGGGAGATACATCTATGTGCATAGGGATGAAAGCTCTGTTGTTATTTAATTCAGCTAACAAGTCATTCGTATGACAAAAGTTGGCATTAGGTCCAAAGTTTAAATCCTCAAATTAGCCAAAAGAAAAAGAAATTAATTTTGAGAATAGACTCGTTTGGCATCTATAAAGGTGGCAAGCTATACCTATATTAACATATTTTCCACCAACGCGTACATAGCTAAGGGGAAATGAATTGCATAAAGGTTTCTTGCATTGCAGTTGCATGCGTGCAGCTAAGCTTTTTTTTTTCTTTCTTTCTTTTTTAGTTTTTGAGAGATAGAGTTTGGACAGGTGGTGTGTTTATTTGCGTTTAACGTAAAAATAATGGTGATAGTAAATTTAGATACTATAACAATACTGTAACATAAGATAAAAAATAACCTAACAACATCGTACTATATCCCATCTCACCGCCTATCCAAACCCACCCTTAATTTATCTTCCATGATTCTTACAAGAAAATTAGAGAAACTTTCAGCCACCAAATTTTCTGTACAAAATTGTTTACTTCTTTATCCGGTTAAGCAACCGTTCAAAATTTTACATTTACAATTAGATTAAAAAAAAAACTTAACAAATTCTGCTTAGATTTATTATCAACTTTTATTTATTAAATTTTGAAATATTTTGATATAAAATCAAAACAAAATACTATAGGATTATATAGTTTTTATACAAACGTAATATAAAATATAACATATTGGAAAAAAAAATACAAACGCAATATATTATGATAATATGAATATTCAAAATATATAACATAAATTATTAATGTATCAAAATTTATATAAATATAAAATATTTTAAATATGATTATGACAGAAAAAAAAACAAAAAAAACAACACAAAAATTAAGAAGAAATAGTTAGTGTGGATATCGGGTGTTCACCTCCCCTAAAAATAATTTAGGTTGAAATCTCAATTGTTATATAAAAAAAGCTAATGTAGATTTAAATATTCGGATACTTTTATTACAATATGCAATGAGTTTATGTGTACTAAAAATTCTATCATAAATGTATGTGTGTAAAAATTACGTATTTAAAATATAAATATTTATTTAAAAATAACATATAATAAATAAAAAATGTAAAGATTAAAAATAATAATAATAATAATAACACATATGTAATATATACAAAATTAAAATTTATTCAATATATATATATATAATTAAAATAAAAAAGTAGTTTATATTGTGAGTAAAGTGGAATTTAAATAGGTAAATGTAACGGATTAAGAATATTAAATGTGCACAAATTGTTTATCTTAGTATTATCATGTTTTATGAGTTGGTATCATGCTAATTTGTGACACCAATTCAATCAACGAAATTATCAATATGTGACACGTCCACGAATAGGGTGAAAAAAATTAAGTAATATATTTAGTAAAAAATTGACATAAAAATTAAATACCATTTTGGTTGAAATGGTAAGATGGAGAAATTTATGTTTGGTGCATTGAGATCAAATCTCATCATAAGTAGTTTTTACTATCTTTTTATATAAAAATATAAAAATGTCCTTAAATTAATATTTATGTCTTTATTAAAATAAGGACCTTTTAGTAATATAACAATTGAGTCAAGCCTTTTAGTTTTACGTTAATAATTTATAGTAGACAATTTTTTATTATTCGCAAGTATTAAATTTTACACTAGTTATTATTAGAGGTGTTCATTGGTCGAGACGAGTCGCGTTTGGGGTGGGCTTAAGTATGATATTAACATAATTTATTTTTGCTCAAGCTCGGTCCAATCCGAAATATTGGGTTAAAATTTTGTCCAAATCGTTCATATTTGCAAAAGATTATAACCTAAGTCTATTTTAAACCCGCCCATATTATTTTTAAAATTTTTTAAAAATAATTTTATACATTTTTTATTTATTGAAATTTTTTATATCGTTACTTTAATATTATTTTAATATTTATATTAAAGTAATATTATATATTTAATATAAGTTTATTTTTTAATGTGTTCTAAATTACATAATATATAAAAATAACATAATATAAAACATTATAAACTTAAAAATGAGTTTGGTCGGGCCAGATTCGGGTCTTGAAAGTTTAAGCTCGAACCCGACCCATATTTTAAATTGACTTATTTTTTTTATCCAAACCCTTTTTTAAGGTCTAATATTTTTGCCCAAATCTTCCTAAATTTCGAGCGAATCTTCGGGCTTGAGCAAATAGCCCGAACCATGAATAAGTCTAGTTATTACTTCCTAATTTTTTTTTGATGAATTATTACTTCCTAATTTTGATACATTAATTTATTTGTATAAATTTTTTTTATATTTTTCATGTAATAATCGTATTTAAAATATATTTAAATTAATTTTAAAACATTAATAATTCATACTAAACGAGTTTTGAATATTAATATATATCATATCGTTTATATGTATCAAAATTATAGCACCATATTGAATTTAATTTTGTTTTTATCTAATTAGAACATTTGAAAGTAAATTTCTCAGCCTTATTGGTAAATGTAAATTTTTGTAGTGTTGCTTAACCAGATAAAAAGCTAAACAGGTTTCAACCCAGAACTTTGTGGCTCTAATTTGTCCTCAAATAACATGGAAAATTACGTAATCTTCACGGCGTAGGTACAACATTTTTTTAGGGATTGAAATTAAATTTTATTTTTTATTATAATAAAAATATAATTTTATAATTTAAATAGTTTATATTTTTATAATTTTTAAAAAATTAAATTGAATTTTTATTAATTTTAAAAAGATTAAAAGATAATTTTATTTTTATTAATTTAAAATTTTAATAATAATAATAATAATAAGTGAAGGTATTTATAGAGTGGATGGTGGGTAATTAAATATAAAAATAATTATAATTTATTTAATTTGAATTAAATAAATTTACTAATATAAATGTTTTATCTAACCTTTTAAAAAGTTAGGGTAAAAAAATAACTTAATTTAAATAAATTAACTTATAAAAATATTTGAAAGATTTAATTTTTTTTATTTACGTCATTTCATATAGGATCATAATTCTTGATCTTGATTTTTTGATACAATGCTTAAAATTATTCATAGCCCCTTAATAATTATTAAATAGGAGGATAATATGTTTCAACGCACTCGAAGCAATGTACTCCTGCAGTGGCAACTAGGTGTGAGCAAAATTCGATTCGAAAAACTCGATAAAAAATTCAAAATTTGAATTAAATAGTCCGAGTTAATCGAGTTAATCAAGTTATTCGGATCAATTTGAATAAAAAATTTCGGTTTAACTCGAATATAAATTACACAATTCAAGTTATCCGAAAATCTGAATAATAAAAGGAAAAACTATGTTGTTTTGATAAATGTTTATCTTTTCTAAAGTTAAAAGTCAAAACCATTAAGTTAAAAGATAAAATTAAATCGTTTTGATAAATGTTTACCTATCAAGTTAAAAAATAAAATTATTATATTGTTTATGTAGTTAAATAATCTTGTACTTCGTCTACTAGTTAAATAATCAGTCCATGTAAACGTAAAATTGAGTACAAATAATAAGATTCGTTAACTCGACTAGAAATTTTTTGACTCAATTCAATTCGAAAAAATTTTAAATTGAATTCGGTTGCTAAAATAAGATTCGTCAACTCGACAAACTTAAAATTTTTTGACTTAATTCAACTCAACTTGATCTAATACTCACCCCTACTAACTACAATGCCTTTGCCAACCGAGTTAAGAGAAGTTGATTTAAATTGAATGAATAAAATAACTTTTTTATTTTATATTTATCTAATTAAATTTCTAATATAAAATATTTTAGCCATCGAATTTATTTCATTTAAATTTGGAAAAAAATAATTTAAATAAATTAACTTATTATATTTTAAAAAGTTAATTTAAATTTGAAAAATTAAGGCTTTATTTAATTTAATTGAATGGATAAATGATTTTTTAATTTTATATTATGTAATTATATTTTTTATTAAAAAACATTTTACCCATTGAATTTATTTAATATAAATTCGAAAATTTTAATTAAAATAAATTAAATTATATAAATATTTTATCTAGTATTTGAAAAGTTATGGTAAATAAATTAACTTAAAAAAATAATTGAAAAACTTAAAAAAATTTAAAAAAATTAAATTAAATTGAATGATAAAAAAAATCCTTTTTCAATTTTATATTTATCTAATAATTTTTAATTAAAATATTTTTCATTTAATTTGTTTAATTTAAAATTTAAAATTTTAATTTAAATAAATTAACTTATATAAATATTTTATTTAATGTGTAAAAAAATTACGATAAATAAATTAAACTTATAAAAAAATTTGAAAATTTTATTTTAAATTTGAAATGGTTAATTTAAATTGAATGGATAAATGAATTTTTAAATTTTAAATTTATCTAATTTTTTTAATATAAAATATTTTATTCATTGAATTGATTTAATTTAAATTTGAAAATATTAATTTAAATAAATTAACTTATAGAAATATTTGAAAAAATAATTTAAATTTGAAAAAAAATTAATATTGCGTCATTTGTCATTTCTATACTCTAATTCGTCATCTTTTTACATTATTATTATCCAAGATTCCTTCTTATGTAATCCTCTACTCACAGCAAAGAGTCCACTTTCCAACCAACAATCTTTAATTGAAATGAACTATATACGTATACATGATAATGTTCAGTTAACCAAGGGCTGGCAACATTGGCATTCTTTGGAGTGGGGGTCAACCTGGTGTTATTCTTAACGAGGGTGCTCGACCAAGACAATGCAGTTGCTGCAAACAACGTCAGCAAATGGACTGGGACTGTCTACATTTTCTCTCTGCTTGGTGCCTTCCTTAGTGACTCTTACTGGGGCAGGTACAAGACTTGTGCCATATTCCAGGCTGTCTTTGTTGTTGTAAGTTGCATTTAATTTTTCTCATCTGCATACATTTTTGCATGCATATCTATCTGTCATCCTGCTATTTATACAGTAAAATGTTGATGTAAGTTGTTTGTTTGAACACTACAGGGTTTGGTGCTGTTATCAATTTCAACCACTCTATTCTTACTCAAGCCTAGCGGCTGCGGTGATGAAGAAACTCCATGTGGATCTCACTCCACTTTCCACATTGTCCTTTTCTACTTAGCCATATACCTTGTAGCCCTAGGTAACGGAGGTTACCAGCCTAACATAGCCACCTTCGGGGCTGATCAGTTTGATGAGGAAGACCCTAAAGAGGGGTACTCAAAAATAGCCTTCTTCAGCTACTTCTATTTGGCTTTGAACCTTGGATCACTCTTTTCAAATACCATTTTGGGCTACTTTGAGGATCAAGGCATGTGGGCACTTGGATTTTGGGCATCCACTGTATCTGCTTTTGGGGCATTAGTCCTCTTTCTGATCGGGACACCCAGGTATAGGCACTTTGAACCCAAGGGCAACCCTCTCTCAAGGTCTTGCCAAGTATTGGTTGCTTCAACCAGAAAATGGAAGGTTGAAAGGACGCAAGGGGAAGAGAATTTGTTTGAAGTGGACAACAAGGAATCTGCCATGAAAGGGGACAGAAAGATACTCCATACAGATGGTTTTAGGTAGGTTCATGTCTTATTCATTTCCAAACCGTTGATGTGCTACTGGTTAACTTTATTAACAGTGGTAGTATTCATTTTAATTTTCAGATTTTTGGATAAAGCAGCAATTATTACACCCAAGGATTACGCTAAGCAAGGTAAAAAAATTTATGGTCGCAATCCATGGCGTCTCTGCACAGTAACACAAGTTGAAGAAGTAAAATGCATACTGAGACTCCTCCCAATTTGGCTATGCACCATTCTTTACTCCGTGGTTTTTACTCAAATGGCATCACTCTTTGTTGAACAAGGGGACGCCATGAAAACCAAGATTTCCAACTTCAACATTCCGCCGGCGGGCATGTCTAGCTTCGACATACTTAGTGTGGCAACATTCATTTTCCTCTACAGGCTAATTCTTGACCCTGTTGTTGCAAGAATAAAGTCAAAACCGAAGGGCCTCACCGAGCTTCAAAGAATGGGAGTTGGGCTTGTTATAGCCATACTGGCAATGGTGGCAGCAGGAGTGGTGGAAGTGTTGAGATTGGAGGACGCCAAAAAAGATTGCCCCAACTGTGAAAACGCAAGCTCTTTGAGCATATTCTGGCAAATTCCACAATATATACTTATAGGAGCATCGGAGGTATTCATGTATGTTGGTCAATTAGAGTTCTTTAACGGGCAGGCACCAGACGGGTTAAAGAGCTTTGGAAGTGCGCTTTGCATGACGTCTATATCACTTGGGAATTACGTGAGTAGCTTGCTGGTGTCAATTGTTATGAAAATATCTACAAGAGATGATATGCCTGGATGGATCCCAAGAAACCTTAACAAAGGTCATCTGGACCGATTCTTTTTCATGCTAGCTGCTTTGACAGCGGCTGATCTTGTGGTCTACATAATATGCGCTAAGTGGTATAAATATATTAAGTTTGAAGGAAGAAAGGGAGCAGATGATAATAGCGATGATGGGCAGGCAGAAGCAGCAGCAGCGGGGCATAGCGTTTAAAGGTCACACATAGTGGCAATATGGCATGCTTTTATAACGATATTGTCGGCGTTATGATTCTCTTATCATTTGATCTAAATAAAAGCGCAAAAGAAGGGAAAATATTGCAATAGAGTAGTGGAGTGTAAAGACAACTAAGAAGGAATTTAGCTGGCTGTGCGATGGAATTGGGAGAAATTAATGAACTCCAGGGGATTACAATGGAGATTTTCATTTCTCTGTGGAGCAAGCACTGCATTCATTAAATTTTATCATATATTCTAAATTAAAGATGAATTTATTTTATCATCATTTCTTATTATGCTATTTTTTTCTCAATCGGATTCATTAGAAATAAAAACAGTCCAGTCGTACAATTAGAAAAGCTACATCAATTCACCAACCTCAGTGCCGACATCACCCAAGGGGCCCAATGGAGTCGAATTTCCATACGAGCAGATCTTTCTTCGAAGGGATCGATTTCATATACAACCAACCAAAGTTTTAAGATCATCAAGCACCCTAGCTTCCCTCTCAAACAGTCCTCTTGAAAAGAAGTTTTCCCATCGACTATGTGACCAAGAGGATTAGCTGAATAATCTACAACCTTCGCATTACTATCGATAGCTAGTCGAAATAGTCCGGAAACAAATCCTCAAGGGTTGCGCCCCAACCAAATTTCAAGCCAAAAAAGGATGTCACGACCACTACCTAATACCCAAGAAAAGCTCTCCGTGGAAATAAAAGAAAGAACAGGCTCCTCCTTACCATCCTTCAAAATCGTTTTCCAGGTTTGTCTCCCATGCAATAATAATACGTTTTTTTTACAATAAAATTTAATAAATATAAAGGTGATGCATAAAGCAAAAACCATGTGGACAAAACATCATAATTAAAAAGCGCAACAGAAGAGTACAAAATGACACCAAAATAAATGAAAACCATATCATGACAAGGTTATAGCTGAATCTACACAAATCAAAAGGAAGGCTCACAACATTTGTAAATCAAGCCACAAACATTATTGGCAGCCTTCACCAATGAATCCGCAAAGCCATTTGTTACATCTTGCATAAACATGCAATCACAATCATAATCAAATCAGCCCTCTCATGCAAAGGCATTCTGATGCGAGCATTAAGGCCCAATCAAGGGAGCAAGGACATAATGGATTAACTCCACCTCAAGACCCTATTACAAGATTGAAAACTAAGCAAATCAAGTCTAGATTGAATGTAGCAGTCTAAGAGTTTGTGACGAAGACTCTACAAGCTTATTCAAAGGAAAAAGGAGATCAAGATTCACTTTCTTGGCTCAACTCCATCATATATAAAGATCCAAGAATTCCAAAAAAAAAAAAAAAGATTTTGAATCTTGATCTAAGAAACCATATTCTGGAGTTGAAACGAAATGAATCGCACTGACGAGCTTAAACGGGCTCAATCTTGCAACGAATGGATCCAGCATGCATAATCATCCCATGAGGACGTCCATAGCTCGTCTTGAAGTTTCAACTAAAGTTTATTTGAATCAATTTAGGACTTAATTTATTTTTCAATTTTAGTTTGGCCCAATCTGTTAATGGCCCAATTAATAAGTTTAATCAAGTCAAGTTATCTTCCACAATTTCATGGATTTATTTGGCTAAATGTAGGCATTTATCTTCCACAATTTTAGGGATTTGTTTCTCTTTTATCCAGTCTCCTTATAGTATAAAAAGGAGTGCTATCCACTAGCTTCCACCGTCCATTGAGAGAAAAACATGAAAAACTCTATGGTTGAAGGCTTGAAGCATTCAACATACATTAGGAAAAAATTCAAAGTCATTTTCTTATAATTTTTATGTTTTTTAAATAATGAAAGCTTGATTTAACTAGCTCATATACCAATTTGTAAAATTGTTAAAGTTTTTAAAAGTTGTCATTGTTGATTTCTTGAAGAAATTGGTGTTAAATTGATATATTTTAAGCTTAGATTGTGAAAAGGACTAGATTGTAAAGTTTAATTGTTAGGTTTGTACAAAATGACTAAAGTGAATAAAATGTAAAATTATTGTGAAATTTCCTTGTAAATAGAAAGTAAAGGGTCTTTAAGAGATGTAATTGATCAAGTCACTTTTCAAATCGAGGCTCAAATTTGAAAGATATGTTTATATCGATTTTAGGGATTAAATTGAATAAAATGTAAAACTTTATGGGTATCGAAAATGAGATTTCATAGGTTCATTCATGTCATGATATAATGTATAATTTTTTTATATTAATGGATTGAATGAAATAATTGAATAGCTCAAGAATTGGATCAAACTAGAGGAAAAGTCAAAATTGTCGAGTAATCCTTAAAGATTAAACTCGTTTGCTGTTTTGATCAGGTAAATTCATATGGTATTTAATTATTTAGGTTGTTATGCATTTGATTTGTGTATATGTGTTTGATTATGGATTAAATGATTGTAAATTGGTTCTAATGGCTAGAGTCAGACTAAATTAAAAAGTGATGAGTACATATGTAAAGATGCCCGTGTGAACTTAGTAAAGGTTATGATACGATTAGCACACCAATAGAGTCTTGTGTGCGCTTGTATGTGATTAATTATAAATGTTATTGAGATCCAACATTTGTTACGGACTTGTAAATACATGTTATACAAGTTGAGCTTGGACGAGTAACTTGATGTGTTGTTTTAAAGGTTTAGTCCAAACAGATGACTTGACATGTATATATATTCAACTCGAACGAGCAATTGGTGTAGCGTAGATACCTGTGTATCAGAATCTGTTTACTAGGATTCATTAAGCATAACGATCAAGGTTAAAATGAGAATTTTAAATGGATTGAAATCAACTTGTTCAAAAGGTAACTGTTGAATTAAGATGAGCAATGTAATTGAAATAATGTCTTGGACATGTATGTTGTTATATTATCTCATCAGTGAATGTGTTTGAAATTAGTTATACAAAATGACATGAACTGGTATGATAAGTAATTGTGGTATCATATGGTTTGAATATAAATTAATGTTGACCTTGTTGATGTTTCGATTTGTCGTGTCTAGTCAAACTATGCCAAGTTCAGGTTGATTATTGTATTTAGATAATAATAAAAAACAAGGTATGTTTTGTTTTAATACTAATGAACTTACTAAATATTTTATGTACTGTTTATCTATTTTGTTTTCCCCTTTTTTGTAGATTATCACTTTGCGGAACTCATCAAATCAGATCGTTTTGAAGCTTACACTCTCCAATCATCGAATTGATAACTATTTGATCATTTTGAGCTCAGAATTGTGACATGTATATATGTATTTTTGTGTAAAGTTTAATATATAAAAGTCTATGATGAATATGTCTCTATCAGCAAATTTTAAAAATTCTAAATAAATTGAAGAAAAATTATGAAATTGAAAAATAAAACAATTTGATACAATCCAGCCAACCGAACGCCTCATCTAGTTAATTAGGTCGGTGTCGAGCATCCTATCTCCTATCCAACTAAGCCATGCAGCATAGATCGCAGACATTCGTCAAGAGTACAGCGCAGACAAATATAGAGTCACGAGTCCAACTTCATTTCTTTAATTTAAAGTGCTAACTGCCTTGACAATGATTTCTATCCACTGCTTCCGTCATTTCGCCCTCTTATCTGTACGTTTCACATTTTAATTTTATTTTAGTTTCCATTCATGGATGGGCACGATTTATTTTATTATTGTTATTAATTAAAATTGTTTCTACATATAATCTTCTTTTTCAATCAAATGCAAATAATAATAATAATAATAATAATAATAATAATAATAATAATAATATTGCGAATGAGACGTGATTTAATAATAATAACAAGATAGAATCTCATGTGATGGCATGATAATTAAGGTATTTATCATTTCATATGTGATTTGAGTTCGAATTGCGTTAATCACATTTGTTGTTCGGGTTTTACCTTATTTTTATGTAATTCACCAAAAAAATGATAATAACAAGATTGAGTTCATGATATCTTTGAAGTTTTAAGTTTAAGATCTACCATTTCTAAATGCATGGGATTCTTAGCTAATTAGTTATTTAGTTTAGTTGTTGAATTAATTATCCAATCCAATGCCTGTAATGGTTGAATGTATTGAAGTTTTTATAATTTTAAAAAGGGATAAATATCAAAATTATACATAAAATTTGATATAATTATACATAAATTTTAATTTGGTGTTTTTGTATACATCAATTTTAATTTTAATTCAATTTTCACTTTTCACTAACCTCGTTATTTGTATGACACAATTTTTCATTAAATCATGTGTTAATTATTGACATAGCATTTTATTAGGTTAAAAAGCAAACAAATTAATTTAACTCATTTCCACCTACAATTAGAAAAAAAGTAAATTTCCCAAGAGAAATAAAAAACACTTTTCCCAAGTGTATTTATTTTTTAAAATTATGTTGAAATAATTTAATTTTATTTGTTTGTTTTTTTAACCTGATAGAATGTCATGTTAACAATTTACACATACGTAATAGAAAATTGTGTCACATATATAATTGGATTAGCGAAATGTAAAAATTAAACCAAAATTAAATATTCATGTATACAAATACATCAAATTTTAATATTTATTTCTTTTTTAAAAAATTACAGTATACTTATTGCAATTTTTCTTTTATTCTAACATGCATTCTTGATTGGATGAAAAAATAAGAGTCAGGAAATGTTAAAAGAAAATAAATTGAGTATGTTTGGTAAGAAAAAAAAAGTGAAAGAAATTAAATAAGAGAGTTATTTTCCATCTAACGCATAAAAACTAATTTTTTTAAATTGAAATGATGAAAAAAGAAAAGATGTGAGAAATGTAAATGCTAGATCAAAATTACACATTTTTCGATTGTTTTATTCTTTTTTCTTTCTATTTTTTATTTTTCATCTTTCCAACTAAATACACAAGTAGGAAAAATAATTATATTTTTCATACTTTTACTTTTCTATCTTTTAATCTTTCAGCTTTCTATATTTTTATTCACAAACAAAAAAAGTTTTAATGCTATGCTAATTAGGTCAAAGGAAAGGCATTTGATATATGTCCTCTAAACCACAAAAGTGACACCAAAATCATGACTCAATATCGAAATTAAAATATACGAAAAATTTATGGTACACTTAGAGTTCACACCAAATTTTTTAACTTTTACCAAAAATTTTTAATGCTTTTTATAAAATTTTGGTATTGACGCATACCGATATTTTTAACTTTTACCTAAAAATTTAATTTCTTTTTTTTTAATAAAAATTTTGATTTCTTTTAAATTTAATATTACTATAAATTAAAAATTTTGGTAAGTTTTTTTTGAAAAGGAAAAGTAATTTAATATACCGAAATTTTTGATGATCGGTAGCCCACGGCGGAGATACGACGGTCTCCTGATCGGCCTGGGAGTTGGCATGAGACAAAAAAAGGAAAGGGAAAAATGAAAGTTTAAAAAAATTTGATTTTTATAAGGGTATAAAATGGTGTCGTTTTGGGCTTGATTTTTGATGCCCAACATGGTATCGTTTAGATGTCTGCCTGAACCCGATCCAGATCCATCCAAGTTTCGCGTATTTTTTACAAAGAGGGTCGATTTGCCATATCAATCCCTCCGCTTTCTGGGGACTTGCAATTTGGTCCCCGAATTAAAATCAGACCCCTAAACGATGTCGTTTCGAACTTAACTCCAGTGGTCTCAAAATGCTGTCGTTTTTTTGTTGACCCGAGAACTTGATACGGATCCCCTTGGGATCCGCGTGTTTTCGAAGGAGGGTATATTTATCTCCTTGGTCCTTTTGCATTTAGGCACTGCTCAATTTGATCCTACTTCTGATTTTTTTTAAAAAAAATTTCCATTTAATTTTATTTTTTTTACATTTTAATCTTTCGATCGTGGACCCTTCATGGAATGACACGTGTCCTGAAGGTCAGGTTATTTGCCCTTTGGTCCTCGTCCTTTTATATTTTTTTGATTTGACCCCCTTTAGTTTCTAATTTTTACAATTTTTGCTCTTTTTTATTTCTTTTATCCCTTTTAATTTATGCCTTAATTTTTTTGGAATTTCAATTTGGTCCTCTTTTCTCATATTTTAGAAAAATCATGCTTTATTTTTTATTTTCCGATTCAATCCCTTTTTTCTCTTTTTATATTTATTATTTTATTTATTTATTGTTATTTATTTTACTTTATTGTGTAGTATATACATATTGTTATTTATTTTATTTATTTATTTATCTTGCCATTTATTTTGCTTTAGTATTATTTTATTATTTGATTATAATACCATTTTACCATTCATGTATTTATTCATTTTTGCCCCTCTTAATTGTTTATTTTATTTTTTTGCCATCATCATATTGTATATTATGCTTGTATACATTCATTTATCCTATGCAATATCCGATTAAATCGATCGCATGTCACATCAAAATATTGTGTTTGATTTTCGCGTAATATATGAGTAATTTTCAAAACTGAGGCAATGTCCTTTATTTAGCGGACTAGAGAGAATTGTATTCGAACTTACGGGGTACAATTTTATCTTCGAACCTATGTAATTGGATACCCTATTCAAAATTAAAACATGTAAGGTTTACTTAGCCGATAAATGATCTTTTGTTTTCAAGGATCCGAGATGTTATGCTCCTAACTTACAGGACATGACTTTCCTTCTCAATTGACTCGAAATAAAAAAACATTTTTTGCGAAATTTAATTTACAAATGTCATCAAATCATCCCATTTACACGTTTAAAGGTCGCATTTTAATTTCTCCTCGAGCTTTCGATTTTCAACACTAAGTAATCAACAAGATATCAATTTTGAACGTTATAAGGGTGCTAATCTTACTCATGCATAACCGACTTCCGAATTTATATTTTCTGATTTTGTAAATAAAAAGTAATCATTTTAAAAATGATTGAATTTCAAAATTATCCAATAACGCCTAATTAAAAAAGATTTAATGACAATTCTATTTTTATTTTTAAAATAAAAGTCGAAACTGAATGAAAAAAAATTTGCACAAGTATCATTTTAGAGCCCACCGCATGCCATCCCTAAAATATAGCGGGGCTTCACTTCAGTTGATGTCAATGTCAATAATTTTGTTGTGTAAAAGAAATAGAAATTGTTGAGGTGAGACCGACATTACGTTAGATAATCCCCACTACTCCTTTATGAAAAGGGCTAATCACCAACTTTCTTTCAAATCAAAAGTCTCCTATTACTTGTTTATTTAGCGTAGGACCACAGCAAAGGCCGAGCTACACTTAAAAAATGGTAAATTACATCATTAGCTATTAAATCATGAATAAATTTTCATTTTGATAATTTACTTAAAAAAGTTACAATTTGATTATTAAATTATTCGAAAGTTTTCATTTAAGTCATTGAATTATTTAAAAGTTTTTATTTAAGTCACTGGGCTATTAAATTTTTTTTTCTAAATAAAGTTCTGCCAGTAAGCTCTAAGCGGCGATTCGATGATTGGTACAATGGATTAGTGCTCATCGAGGAGTAGAAGAACATACTTTAGATTGAAGTCGGTCCGATGATCAATGTCAGGGGATGGAGAACCTTTTTTTGAATTTTGGTTCTCGAATTCGTAATGTCCAAAGTTGTTTCATGAAAAGAAAAATGAACCATAGAAGAGAAAGGAAAAGAGAGCTTTTAATTGGTGTAGGCAGTGCAAATAGAGAAAGTCATATAACATCAGTTTTAATAGCTCAGTAACTTAAATAAAAATTTTTGAATAGTTCAATAACCAAATTGTAACTTTTTTTAGTTAAATGACCAAAACGAAAATTTTTGAATAGTTAACCAAATTGTAACTTTTTTTAGTTAAATGACCAAAATGAAAATTTACCCATAATTTAGTGATTAATAGTGTAGTTTACCATTTAAAATAATTCTTTATTATATCATTTATGACTACTATTGAACTTAAATATAAGGTAAACTATATAAGTAGATATCTAATTATTAGTGTGTTTCTATTATATCAAAATTTTCGATTTTATCATTAATATTATCGACATTTGATATTTTGTTCACTCTTCTGTTAAATTATTAACGAAATGCTTGCGTAGTTTTTTTATTAACATAATAATAAATTTAACCTTCTAATATTTATATATTAAACTAATTTGATTCGAATTCTAAAAAAAAAAATCAACAAATTTAACTTTTAACTTTATCCGTTTTATCAATTTAATATTGTTTCTAAAAATTTAAAAGAAAAAGAAAAAATTGAAAAAAAAAATTCAAAATTCATGTTTTTGATAAATACACATAAAAATTTAAAGATTTTACAAAAATCTAAAAAAATTCTTAACTTACATAATCATCCTTTGAGAGAATATTTGATACACCGTCAGTAAATATGTCACATTATCACTAGTGTAAAATAAAAAATACTGAAGGGTTTAAAATAAATATAATTAACTTATTTTTAAAAATAAATAAATACAAAAACATCAACCTTAAAATTCATAAGTCAAAATATGAAAGAGAAACAAAATAATTGTAATTAATATTTAAATAAATTTATTTCTATTTATTTTCAAGTCCTTCAATATTTTTTATTTTACACTAACAATAATATATTATTTTATTAATTTTTTTTGATGAATTATAAGAAGAGGGATAAGCTCTAATAGCAGTACAATTAACACGATTCAAATTCAGATCACACTTAAAACGATGAACACTCTAACCATTAGACGAATACACGAGATCTATATTATTTTATTATTAACAAATAGTGTATAAAATCTATGCACCTATGATGCATCAAATAGTAATTTTTTATGATTGTTTTAAGAAAGAAGTGTGGGGAAATAAGTAACTTTCATCATAATCTTCCATTTCTTCCGCAAAAAGATGAATCTTGGCTGACGCCATTCAACACCATAATCGAAACATTAAACTAATCAAGTATAGATCCAAATTTAGGCAAATACCAAGCAAAAGAGGAACTTATTCCAATTATAATCAATACCAATATTCCATAAACACGTGATACTCCAAATTTTCCCAAAAAAGAATAGACTTGGGAAGAAACCATTAATGTCAAAAATCGAAAAATACTTAAACCAATCCGATCAGAGTAATTGCTGAAAGGAGTGAGATCATAGACATTCAAAAACATATGGTTTCATTGTTATTGCTCTCGTTATGGCTGGGATTTGGGACTTTCCCTCTTCCCATTTTCTTTTTATTTATAAAAAATTTGATTTAATTTGTTAAAAATTATAAAAATAAAAATTATTAAATGATAAAATTATATTTTTAAAATAGTAAAATTATAATTTAATTTCCATCCTCCTAAAAGAATTTACTAACTTCGTCCCTCATAACAATCTTTTTTTAACTAAAATGTTTTTTTCCTTTAGAAAATGATAACCTGATGTTGGAGTCTAGTCCATGGTCAAAGACCTATTGTTAAGGCATAAATTCAGGTTCAGGCCAAGCAAAAGATTTATGATTTAACAATCCTTATATCTTTTAATAAAATTTTATTCTTTGTTAAAATAATTATTATAGATTTTAATTTTTAAAATTTTATATTATTTTTTAAAAATAAAAACATTTTACCACGTTATATTACGTTGGTGCGACGCGTGGTAAAAATATGTTAAAAATTTAATTATCAACACTGATGAATATTGATCAAAGGAGTTATTTGATAAATTTTCACAATTTAAATATATATTTTTTGAATATATTAGTATGATTATATGATTATATCTGTTCATATTTTCTTAACCCTTTGACAATGCACACATATCTTACACACACAAATACTCGAATTCGAAATCCCTAAGATGAACAACAGTTTTTTTTCACTGAAATCACTTGTTAAATTCACAATTCAAATATCTAATTAAATAAAAAATATAAAATTTAATTGATTTTTTTAAAGTTGGAAGGTATATTCGTACACTTAAGCCTATATTTTAATTTAATTAAACATAAATGCTACAGGTGGTGTTGTAAATGATTAGAGATATCAAGCATTGGACTACTATAAATTTTTTTTTCTCATTCATTAGCAATTACAGCAAATAGCCCAGAATAATCCAAGACAAATACTGCCTTTTGCATTAAGAAATAAAAAAGACATGTAACTAATTCTAGGGTAAATTATATTAATTTTAATTATTTAATTATGAAAAATTAAAAATATTTATATAATTATTTAAATTTGTTCTTTTAGACACTTAATTATTTTAAATATTTTTATGTCAATCAGTTGGTGATCAAATAAAATAAAATTGAATAATTTAATAATTATTTTATAGTTGAGTGATAAAAAATATTAATAATTAAATAATTATTTTATAATTTTTGAAAAATAATTTACATAATATAATTTATCTTTGATTCTATTATGTACGTAATGTAATATGGTGGACATATTCACGTGAAATACAGGTAATTATTTAATAAAACATAAATATAAACAAAATTTAATGATGGAGGCATGGAGATTGACTGTTTAATTATTCAAGAAAAGGAATTATCAAAATGTACAGGTTATTCTCCACCAATTTTAATTAAGAGTGCAGGTACCATTGTGCAGGTTATTTTTTTTGGTCAAATATATTTTACTATTATTTTTATTTTTTTATAAAATACTTAGAATTATTTATAGTTTCTCTTCAGTGCATTTGAATTTATATTTTCTTGTAATAGTAACAATATTCATACCAATCAAATTATTTTACTTTTTGATTATTGGCATGATTGATAGAAAAATAATGTAATCACAAATCATTTCTTTAGTGTGAAAGATTTAATCATTATATGTTAGTAATTGAAATTTTCAATGAATGAATATTTAATGATTATTATGAGATAAAATAGGATCATATTGGATAAACGAATTTAACATAAAAATAAATGATATTTTATGAGGGTGATACACATATGACAAGGTTATTGGATGAACTCACAAATAAGTTGCTTTTGTAGTGATATATAATAGGGAGAGTTCAATTATAGTATTTTTAGTAGATTGACTCCATGACTAAATAATGTTGTAATTAATAGACGAAGTGTTGAAACTTAAATCTAAATTATTTGAGCCCTAATATATCTAGTCGACTCCTTTACTAGCTCAACACAACCATTTACGAATTGTTGGGGATAAATCCGATTAAACAACGAACAAGTAAAATAACAAAGATTGAAAAGATAAAACACAAATCTTTTACGTAGAAATAGGGGTGAGCATTCGATCGAATCGAATGAAAAATTTTCGAGTTAATCGAGTTTTCGAATCTTATTTCATCATCCTAACTCGATTTGAAATTTTTACGAATCGAGTCGAGTGAGATAGAATTCAAATCAAATCGAATCAAATATATTTGTTCAAGTTAAATTAAAAAAATTAAATTGGTGTTGTTTAATTTTATGTAATTTTTTAAAAAATATTTTTATTTAAAGTTTTTAAACATGACTATACAATGAAAAATTGAAATAAATAAATGAAAAAATCCAAGTAAACAATGACAACACAACAAGATTAAAATAAAAAAAAAGTAAAAGTTCAAGTAAACAACATAAGCTCAAGTAACAACAATAACACAACAAGATTATAAAAAAACATAAGTAAAAGTCCAAAATACAGCTCTAATATTTTAATACATGTTTTTGAAGAATGTAAAAATTCCTTCAAAAAAATTTGTACTGAATATAAATAAGCATGTTTTATGAATAATAAATTACAGAATAAAATGAAAGAAAAACAAAATTTGAGTTTGAAACTTTGAATGAAGTACGCGACCAAACATACCTTAGATTGATAAAGAACATTCATTGAAAAAGATCTTACCTTTGGACATGAAAAGCAAAGGAGTTGCTGCTTGTTGGTTCAGTGCAAGAGTAGCCACAACAATTCAGTGCGAGAGCATCCACAGTAAAGAAGAAAAAGAATGGAGTTTAATTTACGTTTTTTTAGGAAGAAAAAATAGATTTTGGGTTTACAAAGTTAATATCTTCAATATCTTTTCTAAATAAAAACTAAATAAGTACACTTAACCATAATAATAATAATAAACAAAAAGGAACAATAAATTTAGACACGAAAAGGAATTGTTTGAGTGTTATTTAGGAATAAAATTATATTTGGGTTTAAAAATATTTGGGATTAGTTTATGAGTGTTTTTTAAGAATGAAATTATATTTGGGTTTAAAAATATTTGGGGTTAGTTTGTTGATGGATTTTAAATATTAGGAGAAAAAATTAGATAAGATAAAAGGTTTGAGTTTTGGAGGAAAATGGATATAGTAATTGGGCTTGGGTATTGGGTTTGGGTGATATAAATTTAAAATTAAAAATAATATAGTTTTATTTGGTATAGTCGAATTATTCGATGTCGAAACTACCTCGAGAACGAGGCTTCGAAAAATCATTTCACAGTTTGTAAAATGGGAACAAAAAGGGAGTCGCCACCAATCTTTTATTTCGGGTGTGATTGGATCACCACGAAACGTTTAAAACGTTTTAAGAAGTTGGTCTTTGAAATCCAGAGAAACAGGTTCGGGAGTCGGTTACGCATGAGGAAGGATTAGCACTCTCACACGCCCAAAATTGGTACCACATGATCACTTTCGGGTCTTGTTTTATGAAAACAATGAAAACTCGAGTAAAGTTTAAAATACGATGTTTATTTTAGAAGGTTTTGTATAATTTCAAAGGAAATCTTTTAAGAAAAATTCGTCCCCGTATTTCGATCCTCTATGAGAACTAGAAGTCATGTCCAACACATTAGGGCACTATATTCTCGAAGTTTCAAAATTAAAGGACGTTTAGGGAAATTTTAAAGAGAGTATTCTATCGCGTGAATTATACGAAACTCATACCCAGCACGTTAGGGCATGGTGTTTCGAGGTCTTCACACGAAAGAACATTGTTTCTTTTTCGATCTTAAAATCCTTTGAAAATATATAAGATAGAAGAATATTTTGGAAAACCTTTGAAAAGGATATCCAATTTGCATGAATTACGGAAATCACACTTAACACGTTAAAGCGCGATTTTTTGAAGTTTTCACACAAAGGACATTGCCTCGTTTTAAAATTATTTACGACATATGCATATAGATGTGTTTTGAGAATTTAAAGGAGAAATTCGTATTAAATTTAAAATGCAATCCTCGAACATATAATTTGAAGAATTTAAAAATGGATTACCCGTTTACTTCGGTTTTCACGAAGAATTAAAGTCGTGACCAACACGTTAGGACACGACATTCTCGGAGCCTCGAAGTGAACGGGCGCAAAAAAACTTGAAAAGGATATCTGGTTCGCACGAGTTATACGAAGAAATCACACCCGACACGTTAGGGCGTGATTTTTTGAAGTTTATGCTCGGATCGAATATTGCCTCGATTTTTTTAAAATAACTTGTAAATGGATGCGTAAGTTTAAAACACAAATAGCGATTAATAAGAGAAGATAAATACGAAGCAATATAATAATCGGATAAATAATATGCGAAAATATAAAATGCGGGTGCGAATAAATGCAAACATTGGTAAGGAAGAAGAAACGACGAAATCGGGGTTAAGAACGGGACTTTTGGATACCTGGGGGTAAAATGGTAATTTTGGACGCGGGGGCAAAATGGTAATTTTTGGTGAGATCGGGGTTAAAAATGGAATTTTAGAAAGTTTAGGGGTAAAATGGTAATTTTTGATGAAATCGAGGTTAAAATGGAATTTTTGAAAGTTTAAGGGTAAAATGGTAATTTTTGGTAAAATCGGGGTTAAAAATGGAATTTTGGAAAGTTTGGGGGTAAAATGATAATTTTGGTGAAATTAGGGTTAAAAATGGAATTTTGGAAAGTTCGAGGGTAAAATGGTAATTATTGATGAAACCGAGGTTAAAAATGGAATTTTGGGAAGTTCGGGGGTAAAATGGTAATTTTTATGAAATCGGGGTTAAAAATGGAATTTTGGGAAGTTCGAGGGTAAAATGATAATTTTTTATGAAATCGGGGTTAAAAAGGAATTTTGGAAAGTTTAGGGGTAAAATGGTAATTTTCAGACAGTTCATGGACCTACAAAATAATAAAACCAAGGAAGGGTGACACGTGGCAACCCCACAAGCATCCAGAAGTCAAAGGACGAATTTGTAACTTTTGAAAAATTCTTGGGCCAATGTTGTAATTAAGCAGAAGTTGATTTGAGGATTAAATTAAAACAAATTAAGAATGACAGGGACTAAATACATAAATAAACCAAAAAGTGACATGTGGCAGCCTCTGGTGCAGTCAAACAGTCAAAGGACTAATTTAAAAACCAATTAAAATCACCGGGCAAAATTGCAAATAATTGAAAAAAGGTAAAAAGGACTAAATTGAGACAAATAAAAAATGCAGAAGGACCAAACGCACAAATAGACCATTAAGAAAAAACACGCAGATCCCAGAGCGGGTTCGGGTCGGGTCTATGGGTACTATAAATGTCATTTTTTAGTTTTTTGTAATTCATTTTTCATCATTTTCTTAAAATTCTCCCCTCCCTATCCTCTCATTTTCTCTCAACTCTCTCATCCCCTCTCCCTTGGCCGGCCGAACTCCGGCCAACTCCAAAAGCCACCAAGGTCGCGCGTGGGGCGCGTCGTCAACACCCCCCGTCCTACTCGTCCATCTCCGGTCATCAGTCGCGCGTCGGACACCACGCGCCGGTCACGTAACCATCTCCGTTCACCGGCGTTCGAAAGGTAAGTCCAAAAATCTCTTTTTCCCTTTTTCATTTTTGTTCTTTATTTTAAAACCTTTATTAGGAAGTTTTCAGATCTGGATTATCCAGATCTGTGAAAAAATTTGAAACCCTCTTTTGTTTCATACATATTTTTTTAAAGAATGTTTGATTCTTTTGTTTTAAAAATTTGTTTTCAATCTAAAAGTTGTTTGCGTTCCCTTTAGGCCTGCGCGATGGAGGACAGACGATGTTTGGCTGTGACCATCGTGCGACTCAGGCGAGGAAATTGAAAGATAAGTCCCTGACTTTTCATTTCTTTTTACTATTTTATTATTAATATTTTATTAATATTATTTAATATTAATAAATATTATAATTGCTATCAATATTACTATTATTAATTTGTTATAATATTAAATATTCAATCAATACATTTAAAGATAACAGAGTATTAATAGTGTTAGTCAAACATTTACTGCATTTTAATACACATGTTATAAATTCAAAGAATATGAAACGGTTATAAATGTTAATGGATGTATGTTAAAGTACTTGAGTATTTAATATTTGGATGCTAAGAATCTGATTTGCTTCTTCTCTTGCAATTTTAAATCTTATCCCTATTCAAATCTCCTTTCTTACTAATTGCTTTTACTTTGTATTAATTGGTAAATTTTGAAGAACAAAAGAAGCCTGAATCTCGGATTCGTCCCTCCTTTCCTTCTACAAATTTTGACTTGGCTTTTTATAGCCAAGTTCCTCATCATTCTAATTTGTTTTTTACAACTTAAATGCTAGTCCTAATCTTTCTTTCTTTTTGCAGGTGCAAGCAGTGGCGGTGACAGCAGCAGTTGGAGCAGCCGGTGGTGGCAGTGCCAGAAGCAAGTTGAAGTAGTGGTGCTGCCGTGGCACATCTCTAGTGGCTGAGATGGAGGCTGTCAGTACAAGTTGGAATAGCCCCTGTTTAGATTAGGGTTTGGGCCAATTGGACCGATGAGTTTGTTTGTAATTGGGCCCCAATTTGGGTTTGTTTGTAATTGGATATTTGTAAATGAACTTTAACTTTAATTTTTAGTTTAATATCATTTTAAATTTTATTAAACTTAAATTTAAAGTAAATTTAAATGAGTAAATTTAAATTTAAAATAAATTTAAAACCCATTTAAACTTTAATTAAAACCAAAGGCCCGAACCCGGTTAAAATTGGGCTTCAACAGCTGCCCCTCTTTGCTCATTTCTGTGCAACAGGAATGGAGCAAAGACCAGAATGAGGCCCAATTTTGTCTAACTTTCGTTGTATTCCCGCTCCATTGTTGACTGCTTCATATTGACGGCACTTGACTTGATGCTCTATTCCAATCCCCTGCGACTGCGAAAAAAATGGGGTCTGCTATCTGACTTGCTGCATCCTCAAAAGTAGGGTTTGATGTTGAGGCTTCATCTTGCTCTTATTCAATTTCAGAGATAAAGACTTGTTATCCAACTCTGCTTCAATTTCAAGAGGATAGGAAATGATCTTGCTCTTACTTCAATTTCAGAGATAAAGACTTGTTATCAAACTCTACTTCAATTTCAAGAGGATAGGAAATGATCTTGCTCTTACTTCAATTTCAGAGATAAAGATTTGTTATCCAACTCTACTTCAATTTCAAGAGGATAGGATACTTCAATTTCAAGAGGATAGGAAATGACCTTGCCCTTACTTCAATTTCAGAGATAAAGACTTGTTATCCAACTCTACTTCAATTTCAAGAGGATAGGAAATGATCTTGCCCTTACTTCAATTTCAGAGATAAAGACTTGTTATCCAACTCTACTTCAATTTCAAGAGGATAGGAAATGATGTTGCCTTTACTTCCATTTCAGAGATAAAGACTTGTTACCCGACTCTACTTCAATTTCAAGAGGATAGGAAATGATCTTGCTCTTACTTCAATTTCAGAGATAAAGACTTGTTATCCAACTCTACTTCAATTTCAAGAGGATAGGAAATGATGTTGGTGCTTCATTTTACTCTTACTTCAATTTCTGAGGGACGAAGGCTTGTTATCCAGCTTTACTCCAATTTCAAGAGGATAGGAAAATGATGTTGGTTTGATCTGATCCACCATGATCTCCAGGTAGAGGATTCATCGTCGGTGATTCGATCTTTCATGCTTCTAAGGTACCGGGTTCGCTATAACGACCTAAACCTTTCCCTTCGAATCTTCATGGTATTGGATCTGCCGTTGCGATCTTAAATCTTTCCCATTGTGTGTCATGATGCTGACCTGTAGGATATGCTCAAATGAGCCTCTAGGTAGGCCAGATATGTTTAGGAGATGCTTGGAATGAGTAAAAAAGCTCCTATTCTTAGAATGAATGTACACGATTTAATGTTTTAATTTTCCAAAGATTAGTCTTTTCTGTTTTGAAGCTATCTCCTGACGTTTCCTTGAATTCAACTCGGCAGATTCATCATTTGAATCGCTCCTTCCAGATTTTAATTCTTTCAACTGGCAGTTGTTTAGGATTCTCGTGTCTTTTAGGAATTTCCTAAAATAATTCTCGTGAATCCTTGTTTTCTTTCATGACCTTTTATCCATCATCTTAATATGAAAATACTTGGACATTATAGGAAAGACTGGGATCGTATTAAATTTGGAGATTTATTGGCTATGATATCAAATATTTACAAAGAACAAACAAATGACAAAAGAACAGTATTAGACTAAGATATCAGATATGAGTTTCCCTGATCCAAAGGTCATCTTTTGCTTGATATGTTTTTGGAGGTCCTGGAATTACTTCGTCGATGCCCCAAGATGTAAAATATTCCCCTTTTGAAGGAATAATTGGTTGCCCCTGTTTTTGCATTTGAGTCGCCCTTTCCAAGTTTTCAACTCAAAACCCCTTTGATTTTCAGGATGCCCTATCTACGGGTTTCATCCTGACCTCTCCACATTTTTTTTATGTATAATATTTCTTCACCGAATCTGCATTCACCGGGTTGTATAGCTCTTTGCCATCCATTTCAGTCAAAATTAAGGCTCCTCCAGAGAAGGCCTTCTTTACCACGTACGACCCTTCCCAATTGGGCATCCATTTTCCTCGAGAGTCATTGTGTATCGGAAGTATCTTTTTTAAGACTAGATCTCCCTCATGGAGTTCTCTTGGGCGAACTTTCTTGTTGTAAGCACACATCATCCGTTTTTGGTACATTTGACCATGGCGGATAGCCCTTAATCTCTTCTCTTCAATCAAATTTAACTGATCATATCTGGCCTGGACCCATTCTGCTTCATCCAAATTCAACTCTGACAAGACTCGGAGAGAAGGAATCTCTACTTCGATGGGTAAAACAGCCTCCAAATCGTATACAAGTGAGAACGGCGTTGCCCCAGTAGACATTCTGACAGAAGTTCTATAAGCAAGGAGAGTGAATGGTAATTTCTCATGCCAATCCCTATAGCTTTCTGTCATTTTTGCAATAATCTTCTTGATGTTTTTGTTCGCCACTTTCACTGCTCCATTCATCTTTGGGCGATATGGGGACGAATTATGGTGTCTGATCTTGAATTGTTCACAGACCTCCGATATTGTGCTGTTGTTCAAGTTTAGCTCATTGTCTGATATGATCTTTTCTGGCATTCCATATCGACATATGATCTCCTTTTTCAAGAACTTGCTGACTACAGACTTTGTAACATTAGCATAAGAGGCAGCTTCTACCCACTTGGTGAAGTAGTCGATAACCACAAAAATGAATCTATGTCCATTAGAGGCCTTTGGTGAAATTGGTCCAATAACATCCATGCCCCACATAGAAAAAGGCCACGGGGATGTCATGACGTGCAGAGGTGAAGGTGGCACGTGGATTTTATCACCGTAAATCTGGCATTTGTGGCATATCTTAGCATAATTGATACAATCAGTCTCCATAGTCGACCAATAGTACCAAAATCTCGTGATCTGCCTTGCCATTTTGAATCCATTGGCATGTGTTCCACAAATCCCTTCATGGACTTCTTCTAAGATCTTCTTAGCCTCGATTGAATCCACACATCTCAACAACACTTGATCCTTTCTTCTCTTGTACAGGATCTCTCCATCTAGGACGTACTCGTTCGCGAGCCTCCTCAATGTCATTTTGTCATTTTCAGTAGCTCCTTCGGGGTATTTTCGGTCCTTCACATATTGGAGAATGTCCTGGTACCAAGGATGCCCCTCCTTTTCTTCTTTTCAATGTCACAGCAATGGGCTGGAGTTTTCTAAATGCTCATTCGAATGGGCTTCATATCCTCTGGCCTATTCACCTTTATCATCGAAGCTAGAGTAGCCAAAGCATCAGCCATTTGGTTTTCCTCGCGTGGGAGGTATCTGAACGTGACCTCGTCAAATTCTTTGATCAGTTCGAGGACCATATTTCGACATTCAATTAATTTAGAGTCCCTCGTCTCCCATTCTCCTTTGAGCTGGTAGATTACCAATGCTGAATCTCCATAGATTTCTAAGACCTTGATCCCCCGATCCATGGCTGCTTGGATCCCCATGATACATGCCTCATATTCTGCCATATTATTTGTGTAATCAAAGTCAAGCTTACTGGTGAAGGGATAATGGTCTCCTTCTGGCGACACTAAAACTGCATCGATCCCGTTGCCCATAGCCTTTGAAGCGCCATCGAAGCTCAATCGCCACGAATGCACGGTCATTGTCTCCTCTTCGGTAGTTGCGACATACATCAGATCCTCATTTGGAAAGTCAAAATTTATCGGCTCATAGTCCTCCAAAGCCCTACTGGCTAGGAAGTCTGCGATTGTACTTCCTTTAATTGCCTTTTGGCTTACATAGACGATATCAAATTCCGACAACAGGATCTGCCATCTAGCCATTCTCCCATTTAGTGCGGTTGACTCTATCATGTACTTTAGAGGATCTAGTTTCGAGATTAACCATGTAGTGTGGTATAGCATGTATTGTTGTAACCTTCGGGTAGTCCAGACCAGGGCACAACATAGTTTTTCTATTGGAGAGTATCTCGTTTCACAGTCAGTAAATTTCTTACTGAGATAGTATATGACTCTTTCTTTCCTTCTCGTCTCGTCGTGTTGACCCAAGACACATCCCACAGAATTCTCGAAAATCGTTAAGTACAAGATTAATGGTTTGTTGGGATTTGGTGGTACTAGTACCGGAGCATCAGATAAATACTGCTTAACTTTATTGAAAGTTCTTTGGCATTGGTCATCCCAAACGCTTGGGTTATGTTTTCTAAGAAGGCGAAATATGGGGTCACATTTCTCCGTTAATTACGAGATAAACCGAGCAATATAATTCAACCTCCTAAGGAAACCTCGAACCTCTTTTTGCGTACGAGGCGGGGGTAACTCTTGTATGGCTTTAACCTTGTCTCGGTCTATCTCGATTCTCTTTTGGCTGACCACAAAACCCAATAATTGCCAAAGTAACCCCGAAAGTGCATTTGGCAGGATTCAATTTTAGCTGGAACTTCCTTAATCTCAAGAATAACTTTCTCAAGACTGTTATATGTTCCTCCTCGGTTCGAGACTAAGCGATCATGTCATCAACATAGACCTCGATTTCTTTGTGCATCATATCATGAAACAATGTCACCATGGCTCTTTGATATGTAACCCCTGCGTTTTTGAGTCCGAATGGCATTACCTTATAACAGAATGTTCCCCACATTGTGACAAAAGTAGCTTTCGCCATGTCTATAAGATCCATCTTTATTTGGTTATATCCGGAGAAACCATCCATGAAAGAGAAAAAAGCATGCCCTGCTGTGTTATCTACCAGGGTATCGATGTGAGGCAGCGAAAAGTTATCTTTTGGGCTGGCCTTATTTAAATCCCGATAATCTACGCACATACGTACTTTACCATCTTTCTTAGGGACAGGAACTATATTGGCGACCCATTCCGAATATTTAACCACTCGGAGGAAACCCGCGTCGAACTATTTTCGGACCTCTTCTTTTATTTTAAGCAGCACATCAGGTCGCATTCTACGAAGCTTTTGTTGGATGGGCTTGCATTCTTCCTTTATTGGGAGCTTGTGAACCACGATGTCGTTGTTTAGCCCCGGCATGTCTTGGTTGGACCAGGTGAAGACATCTTTGAATTCTCTTAGCAGCTCAATAAGGTATCTTCGTGTTTTCACCGAGATGCTGGTTCTAATTTTCACCTCCTTATTTTCCTCTCCCTCTCCTATGCTTACAGTTTCAATCTCTTCTTTGTGAGGCAAGATCTGTTTTTCCTCTTGTTCCATCATTCGTAGCAATTCAGGAGATATATTACTATCCGGGTCATCTTCGAAGTTCCGAGATTCTTCTAGACACATATCTTGTTCGAAATAAAGTTCGGAGTTAGTGTCACTCATATTACTGATATCCCAAGATCTGTAAAGAATGAGAATGGCCTAATGAACAAAATAATTTAAAGAATGTTTGTATGGTATGATTATGGGTGTATGTGTTCAAGATTAATTTATTATTTTTTTACGGGCAAATAATTTTTTTAGAATTGAGAGGAAAAGAATAAAGAGATAGTTGTCAAAATGCATCTTCATTTAAGATAATGGATAAAAACTCAAATGCCCTTTTACAAAAGATTTCTATCATCCCTGGGCATAGAATGATAGAGGTGTAACGAGTATTACTTTGAAATGTTCCTAAAAGCTACGGGGAGCTCCTCTTCTACCCAGTTGTCCAAATTACTCCCAGGTGTATACGGACAGATTTGAAGCGAACTCTTTTCTTCAGCTTCTTCGGAAACAGCATTTATGTTCAGTTCCATCACAAGTTTTACAACTTTTTCCTCCTCAAGCCTTAGCCAACCAGAAATGAAAGTTTTCGAAATATGAGGAAAGGTCATCGGTCTCCAATTGATTTCTTCCCCGGCTTGTCGTGCTCTTCTTGTCTCTCGTTTTCGCTTTATCTCTTTCTTCTTTTCTTTCAATTCTGGCTTGTACCCTAGCCCGAAATGGTCCCACTTTCCAATTGGCGGTGGCGCGCTAATTATTCCTTGAAGATATCTCTCGAGCCCTTTTCTCGGTAATGCTCCGTTTTCAATTATCAAACGCAACCCCATCTTCATTTTTTGTGACAATTTAAGTTCAGGAATTTTACTTCCCTCTCCAATAAATATGGCATTGACAAATTCTAACGAACGAAAAGAACATTCTACTGCCTCTTCATCTTTATCTATATCGGGGCATCATTTGTTACAGACGCAACGATATCCTCCTCGGTATCGATTGTAACCAACCTTTTGTCGGTTATCAGCTTGAGCTTCTAGTGAAGTGAGGATGGTACTGCCCCTGCTGCGTGAATCCAAGGTCTTCCTAATAAGCAATTGTAGGAAGGCTTGATATCCATCACCAAGAAATCAACCTCGTAAGTATTTGGGCCTATTTGTAATGGTACTTCAATCCTGCCCATTACTTTTCTTTCAGTTCCATCAAAAGCTCTAACTATGTTGTGGCACGTCCTCATATAGGAGCTATCGATGGGTAGTCTTTCGAGAGTGGCCAACGGTAGCACATTTAAAGCTGAGCCGTTATCGATAATCACTCCGGGTAAAGTGTACCCTATACAACGAGTGGTAATATTCAATGCCTTGGCCGATCCCATACCTCCAGATGAGATTTCGTCGTCGCTGAAGAAAATAAAATTATCAACGCTAATGTTGTTAATCAGTCGATCTAGCTTGCATACAAATATATCCTGGTTCACATAAGTCTCGTTGAGCGCCCTCATTAATGCGTTACGGTGTGCCTCTAAATTTAGCAGTAACGCCAAAATCGATATGCGTACGGGCTGCTTATGTAATTGCTCAACTACACTGTATTCGCTATGTTTCAAAAATTCAGGAACTCTTGTGCTTCTCTTTCTGTCACTGGATCATTTATCGGTTCTGACTTGCCAGTCACTTTTTCGGGCTCGACCGCTACAGCTTCTCCTTTGGCAGCTGCTTTCTCTTCCAAGTTGTAAGTTTTACCGTTACGTGTGACCAGGTTCATATTTTGCAGCTGCTTCTCCTTGGGTGCTATAATGTTGCACCCGTAATTCCAGGGAACTCTTTTGCTGTCTTCATAAGGAAATGGCGTAGGTTTCCGTATGATAACACATGGTGTCTCTTGTCTTCTCGTCTCAGCTCCCTTGGATGTAGAGATAATTATTATCGGGCGATCAGGCTCATGTGTCCTCTTTCCTTCAGAGGAGAAAATGTCCCCCATCTCTTCTCCCTCTTCGAAGAACTCCAATTCCTTGCGGTCCATCAAATCTTGTATTAGAACCTTGAACTCCGTACAATGCTGAATCTCATGACCTTCAGTGTTGTGGAAGTCGCAATAGTTCTTTGCCATTACCATCTTTTCGCCATTCTGTGCAATTATTCCTCTAGCCACCAGCTGATGCCATACCCATTTCATAGGAGATCTGACCTCTTCAATGTGAGCCTTAACCTTTTTCCCTTCTACACTCGTAATCGCATTCACTCCTTGATCAGAATAGACGGGTAAAGGGTTCCCGGCTACATTAGGTCTCGATGGCTCATCAAGTCTTATTTTCTTCATCTTAATTAATTTTTCTACCAATTTCTTAAAAGTGAAACAATTTTCGATAGAATGCCCAATCACTCCTCCATAAATTCACATTGGACGTTGGCGTCGTACCATTTCGAAAATGGTGGTGGTACGGGCACCGTGATATATGGGGCTACCACGTGTTGATCATATAACTACTGGTAGAGGTCTTTGTACGTAACAGGAATTGGAGTGAACTAAATCTTCTCGGTATTCTTTTTCCAGTTTGATTCTGATCTTGGTAAGCTTTGATAATTGTCAGAAGGAGGTTTTGATTGCGTCATCGTAATTGACTTCGCATAATTTGGTCTGTATGTGCTTACATTATTCACCCCGGCTTCTTTCCTCTTAGGTGCTGCCCTTTTTTCACTGTCTCCTGCGTCGATTTTTTCGCTTTTAATCGCGTTCTCAATTATTTCCCCTGACATTACTACATCCGAAAAACTCCTTGTAGCATTACCCACCAAGCGATCAAGATACGGTACCTTTAGCGTGTGGACAAAAAGCATTATTGTCTCTTTTTCCGTCAAGGACGGTTGTACCTGGGTAGCTACATCCCTCCAACGTTGAGCATATTGTCGAAAGCTTTCACTTGCTTTCTACTCCATGTTTTGCAAGGTGATTCTGTCTGGAGCAATATCAGTAACATGACTGTATTGATTCATAAAAGCTTGGGCCAAGTCCTTCCATGAATTGATCTTTCTGCGGCTTAGTTGGTTGTACCATTTTGCAGCGGATCCAACCAAACTTTCTTGGAAACAGTGAATTAATAATTTTTCGTTGTGCACATATCCTGTCATCTTCCGACAGAACATCGTAATGTGTGCTTTTGGGCAGCTTGTCCCGTTGTATTTTTCAAATTCGGGTATCTTGAACTTCGGGGGTAGCACTAGGTCTGGAACCAGACTTAGTTCTTTGGCATCAATTCCACTATAGGCGTCAATCCCCTCCATTGCTCTAACATTGTCTTCCAACCATTTACACTTTTCTTCTATTTGTTTGGATACCTCTATTTTCGTTCTTTCCGCCTCCATCGTATCGTTGAAGTCAGGGTGGATGGGATTCACGGTGGTTTCACCCGGGTTCGATCCTGATCCGACCAGGTAATTAGCTTGGCCTGATGCGCCAATGGGCCGTGGTTACGCCCGAATGAGGATGGGTGTTTCTCGTGGGTTTGTTTCTGGCGGAGCCTGATGGTGTATGGGTGTAAAACCGGGAGGATATTGAGGATCCTTGTTTTCCTCTCTCGGGCTTTCAGCGGGACCTTTTCTTTTCTGAATCTCGCAACAGCTGGGTTAACTGATTAATTATATTGCTTTGAGATTCGATTATTTGGTCTCTCATACCCTTTTGTACTCTTTCTAGCTGGTCTTGTAACTGAGCTTCCATCTGCTCTTGTATTTCTTTTTGCATTTACTCTAGCCTCTCTATTCTCTGATCCATAGCTTTGGCCTTCTTACGCGTATAATAACGATGTGGGTTTTCAATGTTTACTGTTGTTAACTGATTAAATTAACTTTAATTAGGTAGGAGATGTTATGTCAATAATATGCAAGATATGATGCAATATGCATATATGCAAATGCGAGAAAAGGTATTGATTCTAAAGTCTATTTTCATTTAGAGCAACTTCTCGAGAGGAAGAACTTCTTTACATAAAATAAAGTTTATATAAATGGTTTGGCCTTTCGGCCCAGATCCTTAATATTGCCTAGCAATCCTGCTAATTTCTTTCCTCACTCCGACCTTGACTCGTACTGAAGGCTCAAAATGTCAGCTTCAGCGGCCAGCTCCTGCATGTGATCAGCCGCTTCTCCCATTTGAGTTAGTGCCTTGCTCATGATATGATCTCGTTCTCCGACCTCTCTTTGGGCTTGACGGGTGTGCCATTCACTGGTTTCTAAATTTCTTTCCATGATCTCGAGTCGGATTTCATTATTGTGGAGTGTGGCCTCCAGTCCTTGCACTCTTTCTCTTAGTTCTTGTCTTTCGGCCATGCACGCTCTTAGCTCCGATACTGTGTTTCGATTTCGGTACCTCCATAATGACTCCTCTAACTCCTTTATCCTCGCTTCTAGACTGGCCATCTGAGCTTTCAATTCGGTCTCCTCGACTCGTTTTTCTAGTAGCTCTCCCTTCAAGGCGTTCTCTCGGGCTTGACCATCTTGGAACTTTCTTTGCCAATGCTCCGTTTGGTCCTTTTGTTCCTGAATTTCATGACGCCATTACTCAGAAGTTTTCCCTAACCCGCAATCCTCATGGATTGACAAAGCTTTTTGTAGTGTTTCTTCAAATCTTCAAGGTCTTCTTAAGCCTTATTTTTCCCTTTTCTCAATTTCTCGGCCTCTAACCTGTGAAAATCCACATCTAGCCCTAGCTGCATCTTATCTTCCTCCAGTGCTTCTATCCTCTTTCCGAACTCTGAGCTTTTCTTTTCAAAGTCATGCTTAAAGATGTCTATCTCCGTCGGGACCTCTTGCAAATATTCCTCCAGAGGGCGAACATTTTCTGGATTTGGCGCAGAGATGTTGTCATTCACTCTCTTACTCCTCCACCAGTCATAATTCGAAGTTGTCAATGGATTGGCACTGAACTTCTTCATTCTTTGCACCTTTTTCCACGAATTCGTCATTTCCCGAACTTTCTTCTTATAGTCGTTCCCTTTATAAGAAAATTCGAACTATGCTAGGCCATTTGTAGCAGGGATAAACTGTCTTGTCTTATATTGTCTCAAAACAAGCAGCGGAGCGTATCCAATAGCACCCCAAAACTCTGAGTAACGGGACCCAATCGAAATCACCACATTGGTAGAGAATCTCATCTGGGAGGAACCAAGGTGCACACCATTCAATATTTTCATCCCGAAGATTCTGGAGAACAGCTGCCCATTTTTCTTCGAATATATTTTGTCCACGTTGCGCAGCCACAAAGTTTTTTAAAGGCGAGAAATCTGTTGAAAATACCTTACAAGAGAATTTCTCCACTTTCCAAAGGTGACTGTGAAACCAGACCGTTAAAAGCTGAGCACACCCAATGGATCTTCCTTCTCCTTCTCTCCGGCATGCACTTAACGAGCGAAATATTTCTGCCAAGATTGTAGGGACTGGGGTGATTCCCCTACTAAGTTGATCAAACAATGCCACTACCGCATCCTCGACGTGTCCCAACGCTTTCGGGAATAAGACCAACCCGTATATGTCGAGGGCGAAGATATCAACACGTTTTCTCATATCTGGATGTGTTGCAATCAGTTCTTGCAGACTCTTCCAATTAATACATTTGTTATCTCTTGTTGCCTTAATTCGGGAAGCAACCCATTGCTCACTCATCCCTGTGACACTCATCAACCTTTTCATAAATGTCGGAACACTTGCGTCTTTTGAATATGCTTTATCGGCTTGGACTCTAGGACAACGAATTAAAACAGTGTATTCTTCTATTGTTGGTACCAAGTCTAGATGTCCGAAGGTGAAGCAGCTATAGGCAGGATTCCAATGTTGGGAGAGAGCTCGGAACAGATGCTTGTCGATCTTTACTTTGAGTAGGTAAGATAGATCTCCATAATCTCGGTAAAACATCTGCCTCATTTCATCATCCCAATACCCCCAAATCTCTCTTAACCCTTGCAAGTTATTCTGAGTTACATTAATACGAGTGTAGTCCCAGAATTCTAACAAATGCTCGTCTTTCAGGCTGTCACCCTTCTCGCGTTGTTACTCTTCGGACCATAGGGGTGCCACCATATTGTCTTATACTTTATCTAGAAATCCTTCTTCCATAATGAAACTGCCTAATTTGTAAACAGACTTAAATCAAACCTTTTCGTTCATAATGATGCAAATACAAGTAAAAAGAGACAAAACAAACACGGTTAGTAGCATGAATGATCAAAATCAGCATACAAACATATAACACAGTACCTAAAAATTAATCTTGGGTGAATACTAAAAAGGTTCGGCCTAACTCTATCTAAGGCGAGTACTTACGGTTCACTATATGTAGTTTAGGTTCTAAAGGTGAACGGTACCCAAACCAGCAGATTCCTCGGTCTTCACCCATTACAGGCTCATACGGACGAGTTCGGTTTAGGGGGACGCATTTCCCGTATGTTTGCACGGAAGTGAAAACTTTACGAAAATAAGGGTACTTTTTAATCCCGAAAGCAATCCGCTACCCTGCACGGAGGTGAAGACCTCACGAAGGAGTAGTTTTTCACTTTCACTTAAAAGGGTAATAACGCGATGCACATGATGCCAAGCTATACTAGAAATATCACAGAGCATAATATTAAAAAAAGTCGAGGATCGCATGTTAAATAAAATCGAAGTTTAGACGTTCTAAAAAAGACCCGAAAATTATCAATATTGGCTTGACTCTCGTTTGTTTACAAACGTCCCCAGTGGAGTCGCCAAGCTGTCGAAACCACCTCGAGAACGGGGCTTCGAAAAATTATTTCACAGTTTGGAAAATGGGAACAAAAAGGGAGTCGCCACCAATCTTTTATTTCGGGTGTGATTGGATCACCAGGAAACGTTTAAAACGTTTTAAGAAGTTGGTCTTTGAAATCCAGAGAAACAGGTTCGGGAGTCGGTTACGCATGAGGAAGGATTAGCACTCTCACACGCCCAAAATTGGTACCACATGATCACTTTCGGGTCTTGTTTTATGAAAACAATGAAAACTCGAGTAAAGTTTAAAATACGATGTTTATTTTAGAAGGTTTTGTATAATTTCAAAGGAAATCTTTTAAGGAAAATTCGTCCCCGTATTTCGATCCTCTATGAGAACTAGAAGTCATGTCCAACACATTAGGGCACTATATTCTCGGAGTTTCAAAATTAAAGGACGTTTAGGGAATTTTAAAGAGATTATTCTATCGCGTGAATTATACGAAACTCATACCCAGCACGTTAGGGCATAGTGTTTCCAGGTCTTCACACGAAAGAACATTGTTTCTTTTTCAATCTTAAAATCCTTTGAAAATATATAAGATAGAAGAATATTTTGGAAAACCTTTGAAAAGGATATCCAATTTGCATGAATTACGGAAATCACACTTAACACGTTAAAACGCGATTTTTCGAAGTTTTCACACAAAGGACATTGCCTCGTTTTAAAATTATTTACGACATATGCATATAGATGTGTTTTGAGAATTTAAAGGAGAAATTTGTATTAAATTTAAAATGCAATCCTCGAACATATAATTTGAAGAATTTAAAAATGGATTACCCGTTTACTTCGGTTTTCACGAAGAATTAAAGTCGTGAGCAACACGTTAGGACACGACATTCTCGGAGCCTCGAAGTGAACGGGCGTAAAAAAGCTTGAAAAGGATATCCGGTTCGCACGAGTTATACGAAGAAATCACACCCGACACGTTAGGGCGTGATTTTTTGAAGTTTATGCTCGGACCGAATATTGCCTCGATTTTTTTAAAATAACTTGTAAATGGATGCGTAAGTTTAAAACACAAATAGCGATTAATAAGAGAAGATAAATACGAAGCAATATAATAATCGGATAAATAATATGCGAAAATATAAAATACGGGTACGAATAAATGCAAACATTGGTAAAGAAGAAGAAACGACGAAATCGGGGTTGAGAACGAGACTTTTGGATATCCGGGGGCAAAATGGTAATTTTAGACACGTAGGGGCAAAATGTTAATTTTTGGTGAGATCGGGATTAAAAATGGAAGCTTAGAAAGTTTAGGGGTAAAATGGTAATTTTTGATGAAATCGAGGTTAATAATGGAATTTTGGAAAGTTCGGGGGTAAAATGGTAATTTTTGATTAGATCGGGGTTAAAAATGGAATTTTGGAAAGTTTAGGGGTAAATGGTAATTTTTGGTGAAATTAGGGTTAAAAATGGAATTTTAGAAAGTTTAGGGGTAAAATGATAATTTTGGTGAAATCGGGGTTAAAAATGGAATTTTGGAAAGTTCGGAGGTAAAATGGTAATTATTGATGAAACCGGGGTTAAAAATGGAATTTTGGGAAGTTCGAGGGTAAAATGGTAATTTTTGATAAAATCGGGGTTAAAATTGAGTTTTAGAAAGTTTAGGGGTAAAATGGTAATTTTCAGACAGTTCAGGGACCTACAAAATAATAAAACCAAAGAAGGGTGACACGTGGCAACCCCACAGGCATCCAGAAGTCAAAGGATGAATTTGTAACTTTTGAAAAATTCTTGGGCCAATGTAATTAAGCAGAAGTTGATTTGAGGATTAAATTAAAACAAATTAAGAATGACAAGGACTAAATACATAAATAAACCAAAAAGTGACACGTGGCAGCCTCTGGTGCAGTCAAACAGTCAAAGGACTAATTTAAAAACCAATTAAAATCGCCGGGCAAAATTGTAAATAATTGAAAAAAGGTAAAAAGGACTAAATTGAAACAAATAAAAAATGCAGAAGGACCAAACGCACAAATAGACCATTAAGAAAAAACATGCGGATCCAAGAGCGGGTTCGGGTCGGATCGGGTCGGGTCGGGTCTGTGGGTACTATAAATGTCATTTTTTAGTTTTTTTTAATTCATTTTTCATCATTTTCTTAAAATTCTCCCCTCCCTATCCTCTCATTTTCTCTCAACTCTCTCATCCCCTCTCCCTTGGCCGGCCGAACTCCGGCCAACTCCAAAAACCACCAAGGTCGCGCGTGGGGCGCGTCGTCAACGCCCCCGTCCTACTCGTCCATCTCCGATCATCAGTCGCGCGTCGGACACCATGCGCCGGTCACGTAACCATCTCCGATCACCGGCGTTCGAAAGGTAAGTCCAAAAATCTCTTTTTCCCTTTTTCATTTTTGTTCTTTATTTTAAAACCTTTATTAGGAAGTTTTCAGATCTGGATTTTCCAGATCTGTGAAAAAATTTGAAACCCTATTTTGTTTCATACATATTTTTTTAAAGAATGTTTGATTCTTTTGTTTTAAAAATTTGTTTTCAATCTAAAAGTTGTTTGCGTTCCCTACAAGCCTGCGTGATGGAGGACCGGCGATGTTTGGTAGTGACCACCGTGCGACTCCGGCGAGGAAATTGAAAGATAAGTCCCTGACTTTTCATTTCTTTTTACTATTTTATTATTAATATTTTATTAATATTATTTAATATTAATAAATATTATAATTGCTATCAATATTACTATTATTAATTTGTTATAATATTAAATATTCAATCAATACATTTAAAGATAACATAGTATTATAATAAATAGTGTTAGTCAAACATTTATTGCATTTTAATACACATGTTATAAATTCAAAGAATATGAAACGGTTATAAATGTTAATGGATGTATGTTAAAGTACCTGAGTATTTAATATTTGGATGCTGAGAATCTGATTTGCTTCTCCTCTTGCAATTTTAAATCTTATCCCTATTCAAATCTCCTTTCTTACTAACTGCTTTTGCTTTGTATTAATTGGTAAATTTTGAAGAACAAAAGAAGCCTGAATCTCGGATTCGTCCCCCCTTTCCTTTTACAGATTTTGACTTGGCTTTTTATAGCCAAGTTCTTCATCATTCTAATTTGTTTTTTACAACTTAAATGCTAGTCCTAATCTTTCTTTCTTTTTGCAGGTGCAAGCAGTGGCGGTGACAGCAGCAGTTGGAGCAGCCGGTGGTGGCAGTGCCAGAAGCAAGTTGAAGCAGTGGTGCTGACATGGCACATCTCTAGTGGCGGAGATGGAGGCTGTCAGTACAAGTTGGAATAGCCCCTGTTTAGATTAGGGTTTGGGCCAATTGGGCCGATGGGTTTGTTTGTAATTGGGCCCCAATTTGGGTTTATTTGTAATTGGATATTTGTAAATGAATTTTAACTTTAATTTTTAGTTTAATATCATTTTAAATTTGATTAAACTTAAATTTAAAGTAAATTTAAATGAGTAAATTTAAATTTAAAATAAATTTAAAACTCATTTAAACTTTAATTAAAACCAAAGGCCCGAACCCGGTTAAAATTGGGCTTCAACATTTGAATTCCAAAATTAAACTCGATTCGAACTCGAAATTCGAAAAAAAAATTCAACTTGATTCGTTTAACTCGAATAATTCGAATAACTCGATTTGAATAATTAAAAATTCGAATTTTTTTTTCAAATTTTTCGATTCGAATCGAGTTTTGCTAATCTTTACGTAAAAAAACCTCTCCGAAGAAGATAAAAACCACGGATAAAAATAATTTCACTGAAACGATAAAAACGATCAACATAAAATATGAAGACAAAACTAAACCTTGAAACCCGAAATAAAAACTTTCAAAACGTAAACACAAAATTCTCAGGGGGCAAAACTCCAATAATAGAGAGGGGGTGGCGTGACCCATAGCATCAATCGCTAGCAGTTAGATTTGAAAACCCTGACAATTTCTTGCATCGCATGTGTAAACACAAATAAAAATTGAGAGTTTCTCTCAACCAACACCAATTTCTTCTTCATTATCATCAACATTATTTTGACTGTTGAAGCCCAATTTTGACCGGGCCAATCAAATCACTTTAAATTTAAATTTAATATAAATTTAAAATTATTATAAATTTAATTAAATGAAGTCCAAAATAAAGTGTCCAATTACAATTGGCCCAAAAGGGCCCAAACAGGCCCAATTACAAAAAGACCAATATTCATTACCCATACAAATGACCCAATTCCTAAATCTATTACACCCAACTCAGACAACCCAATTACAATCCAAACCCCATAACCCAAAAGTCAAACCCAAAGAGCTACCTCCACGTGCCTCTGCTGCTGCTGCCCACTAGCTCCACCATACCTTGCCCCCGCCGCTGCCAAGAAGAACTTGCAACAAGCAAAGAAAAGAAAACAGGCATTTAATGGCAAGCAACCAAATTGCCATCATTGTAAAAGTGGCTATAAAGCCAGATTTGATTTCTGTAATAATGGTTAGAATTTCTTTTGAGAAAATATCAATACAAAAAATAAACACTTTGAAATCAAAAGAGAAGCAGTTAATATTCACTCAAGAATAGGTGTACGAGGCAACCAAGAATACTCAAGCATTGAAACTAATCAGGTACCATTCAATGTATGATTACTGCCCTTTTATGTTTCAGATTTCCAAACCTATCGGTCTCTTAATACATTAATATTCGCATTCAATATCCCTGTCAATATTTATCCTCTTCTACTGTATTAATGAACATCATTAATATTAATATTAATCATAATATTAATTGTTATAATAAATAATATTTAATAATAATAATAATAAATATTATTTCAAAAAAAATGTGAAGAGTCAGTTGAGAAAACTCCCTGCCGGATGTGCCACTGCCGAAGCCACCATCGCCTCCGTTGTTTGACACCTGCACAAACCACACAAAAAAAGAAAATAGAATAGATTTAAGATTAAAAACCAAAAACTTTTTTTTTGAATAAAAAGGCGTTTTAAATGGGTATGGTTTGAAATGAACAAAAAGAAACGAGGGTTTTAAAAAGAAAGTTAAAAAAGTTTTTTTTTAAAAAGGGATTAATGCTAAGATCTAGATCAAAATACCTAGATCTGAGTTTTATAAGGATGAAAAATGAAGTTTAAGAATGGAAGAAAGAAAAAAATGGCTTTTGGGCTTACCTTGAACGACGACGACCGGTGATCGGAGAGCTCCAAGGACGGCGCGTGGCGGTTGGGATCGTTGGCGCGTACGTTAGCAAGGGCGAGGCTGAGGTGCGTGGCCGGCGACACGCGCCGAACCACCGGCAGAGCACCAGCCGAAGATTGGCCGGCCATAAGGGAGTAAGATGAGAGAGAAGAGAGAAAGAAATGGGGGTTTTGATTTTTTTGAAAAGAAAGAATGAAAAAATAAATAAAAATTTAAAAGTGACATTTATATAAAACCCATTGACCCGACCCAATCCGACCCGGTGGACCCTCAGGATCCGCTTGTTTTCAACAAAAAGTCTATTTGTGCGTTTAGTCCTTCTGCATTTTTTATTGTCTCAATTTGATCCTTTTAGTATTTTTAATTAATTTTAATTTAGCCCAGTTATTTTAAGTACTTTTCAATTTAATCCTTTGATGCTTTGAAGGCACCAGAGGCTGCTACGTGTCAACATCTTGGTCTATTTTGTAGTGGGTCCCTTTTATTTTAAATTTGTTTTAATTTAGTCCTTAAATCAAATTTTGTTTAATTAAAAAATTGACCCAAAAATTTTTCAAGATTTTCAAATTAGTCCTTTGACTTCAGGATGCCTGTGAGGCTGCCATGTGTCACTTTTTTGGTTTTATTGCCTTGAAAGTCCCTCGACTGTCCAAAAATTATATTTTAACCCCAAAACTTTTTAAAAATTACATTTTAACCCTTAAACTTTTCAAAATTATATTTTAACCCCAAAACTTTTTGAAAATTACCATTTTACCTTTAAACTTTCCAAAATTCCATTTTTGACCTCGATTTCACCAAAATTACCATTTTACTCCTGAACTTTCCAAAATTCCCGTTTTGACCCAATTTTAACTAAAATTACCATTTTGCCCCCGAGTATCCAAAAAGTCTTATTTTCAATCCCGATCGTATCATTTTTTTCCTTGTCAATATTTGCACACACTCGTATTTTATTTTTGCTTACCCTTTAGTCATTTTGCCTCGTGTTATAATATCCATCATTAATTGCTCACTCGTATTAAATCAGCATATTCATTTTCAAAATTGTTTTCATAAAAGTTTTAAAATCAATGCAATATTCTTTTATTTCGAGCTTCAAAACTTTGTGCCTAAACTTACTAGGTGCAATTTTTCTCTAAAATCGAAATGATCGAATACCCTTTTATCGAGGTAATGTTTTCTTGTCTTTGATTTTGATATTTTTGCACCTTAACTTACTAGGTGCAGTCTTTCTTTAAATCAAGATAATCTAACATCCTCTTCCAAAATTTAAAAGGTTTTACAAAGGAAAGCTCGTTATTCTTGGATCTCGAAATATTATGTCCTAACTCACTGGACGTAATTTTTTTTCCTATTTCCAAGCAAAAAAATTGATTTCTCATGCATTCGAGGATCGTATTTTAAACTTTATTCGAGTTTTTAAGGTTTATAAGTTAAGACCCGAAAATAATCAATACAGTACCGATTTTGGGCGTACGAGGGTGCTAATCCTTCCTCATGCGTAACCGACTCCCGAACTTGTTTTTATGGACTTCGAAGACCAACATTTTTTAAACATATTTTAAACGTTTTTATGGTGATCCAATCACACCTAACAAAAGATTGGTGGCGACTCCAATTTTTCAAAAATTTAAATATTTTTTGAAACTTCGTTTTCGAGATAGTTTCGACATTGACTTTATTTCTGTTTTTAGATTTAACTTAGATTATAGATGTTTTAATATGATTTTAGATTTAAATTTAGTTATTAGATTGTTTCAGTTTATTTCCAATTAGATTTTAGGCCTATATTTTAACTTAGGATTAATAGTATAATTAGATTTCAAGTTTGTTGGATATTTAGTTTGAATTGGATGTTTTCTAGAATTAGGTTTCATACTTTTAGGCTTTAAGATTTAAATTAGATTTAGATCTTTAATTGAATTTTTTAGGTTTCAAGCTTTAGACATTAATTTAAATTTAAGTTTTAATTAGTTGCTTTTCTTAGATCTTTTAGCAATTAGATTTTAAGTGTAAAATTCAAGTTTTAATTAGATATTTGTGTACTTTAGATTATTTATATTTTAGTTGGACTTTAATTAATTAGATTTTAAGTTTTAGTTAGATTCATTTTACTCCAAAGCTCATATATGTTAATGAGATCGAGCTATAGTTTTAGGATTTACTCCTTAAATTTATTTTAGGTTTAGTCTTGATACTCTAAGCAATAATTGGTTGATTAACTTAGCTCAAAACGACTTTATTTTTTAAGTTTTCGAGCCTAATTTGTTAGGTCCCGAGTCTAAAAGGGTATAACAAATATAAATTTTAACCTTAATAAAATATTTTTTAATATTCAAATTTTCATAATGAAAGTAAAATTTTATTCTAATGTTTGTAATATTATAATAAATAACAAAGGCTATTTCGGTTAAAATTTCTCCAAATTTTTATTTGTAATAAATTTTATATATATATATATATGTTAGATTTTCAAATTTAGTTGTGTAATCTAAGGCTGAATTAGTGAGATCGGTTTTTTTTTTTTGAATGATAAGAGGAGGGTAAAGCCTTAACAGTAATACGATTAACGCGACTCGAATTCAAATCACATTTGAAGTCCAGCCTACTTATATATATGCATATTATTCTTGTTTTTGGTTCAACAATTATAGATATACGCCCTCGGCCTGCAGAATACTAGGCATATTGCATGCATAGCTTGGGGTAAATTTGATTGGTGCCACAGGGATACACAAAGCCTAGTGGAGTAAATAAGCTAGGGGGAAAAAGCACATTAAAACAGTGGGCAGCCTAACCAGTTTAACAACTAAGCATCTCAAAAATGTGAAACGTAGAGATTAGCGTGTGACTGGAGGAACCTAAATCTTGAACACTGAATTTGCATGGCAGCACATTTTCTGGCACTATTCAGTTCAAAATGTATTAAAAGGGAGGAAGATGAAGGCATAGTTTTGGTTTCCATATAACCGTGGACCATAACCAGCAGAAACAGTTGAGAACAATAAATTCGTGAATTAAAGCAGTCGTCCAAAAATTGCAAACTGGCAGTCCTCTTTTACATATTTATGTTTATCTGGTATTATTATGGGCTACTCTTGCCAGACTGAGTTGGTTGGGATGAAGAAATAAGGTTGTAGGTTTACAGAACAGCTTGAATGCACCATATATACCACCCCACCCTCCACATACAAAGCAGCTCAACCTCGTAGTAGTAATAAAATTCCCTTCCAACGCCATCTGCAGCTAGCTCACCAACCCATGGCTTCTAAACCAGGAATTCTCACTGACTGGCCATGGACACCTCTTGGAAGCTTTAAGGTAAGATGATCTCCTTCCTCCTGCTTTTGACATGCATTTCCATGCACTTATATATGTATTGCTGTTGGATGGATTTTTATAGTACATAATCCTGGCTCCTTGGGTTACGGAGACCATATACTCGATTATGGTTAAGGGTCCAAAGGAGTGGGACCTGGCCAACCTTGCGGTAATCCCATTCATGTTATGGAGAATGTTGCACAATCAGCTATGGATTAGCTTTTCTCGTTATCGAACTGCCAAAGGCAGTAACAGGATTGTGGACAAGGGTATCGAATTTGACCAAGTCGACAGGGAAAGGAACTGGTAATATGAGTTACATTTGTTTCTGAAAATGAATTAATTTTATAAAGTGGATATTAATTATTAACCATGAACATTGCAGGGATGATCAAATATTGTTCAATGGAATCCTGTTTTACTTGGCTAACAAACACGTTCCCGGGGCTTCACACATACCCCTATGGAGAACGGATGGTGTGATTATAACCATCTTGCTCCATGTCGGTCCTGTGGAGTTCCTTTACTACTGGTTTCATAGAGCTCTGCACGATCATTATCTTTACTCTCGTTACCATTCTCATCACCATTCCTCCATTGTCACTGAGCCTATCACTTGTAAGCACCTCTGCTCCATCCACTTCTTTATTATTAGTTTAACAAGATATCGAAAGACATAAATAGTAATGGACTGTCTGTGTTGTGTTGTTATTTAATTAATATCTACGTAGGAAGAACAGGATTTCAAAATAATCCGATTAGAAAGGAGGGCACTGTCTTGTTATCCCATTGGCTTTTGCTATATCAAATAGAAATGCATTATTTTTAATGGCAGTGGGGACCGACAACACAAAAGCGAAGCATTAATTTATTTATTTATTGAACTAAAAGTGAAATTTAAAGCGGTATTTTGTTCAGTTTACATAGAATCATCACAAAATTAGTAAGTTGATTATATATAGTTTTTGTTAAGAATAATAAAGAATGATAAGTGTGGGTGTTGCAGCTGTGATACATCCATTTGCAGAACACGTAGTATACTTTGCACTGTTCGCAATACCAATGATGACAGTTGTGTTGACTGGAACTGGATCCTTCACCGCCATTGCTGGCTACATCACTTTCATCGACTTGATGAACAACATGGGGCATTGCAACTTCGAGCTCATCCCCAACTGGGTCTTCTCCATTTTCCCTCCACTCAAGTACCTAATGTACACTCCATCGTAAGCCCCTCTCTCTCTCTTAAAAATCAAATTCCTTCTTTGGGATTATGAGAACTGCAAGCACATGACATTACTAGTCAAAAAGGGACAAATGCACTACTTGCAAACCAACCAAAAAAAGGGGCAAAAAATTTATGAACCAAAAAGAAAGGTAATGACATGGTTGTGGCACGTGGGCCTTGCTGCTAGATGTATAATTTAACTTTTCTCATTCATTCTCTCAGAGCTTTTATTCGTAGGTTTCACCTAATAAAGTTGGACTCACATGACATGATATGACAATGCGTAGAAGTAGATATTTTATATTGTCTAATTAAGCCCCTAATTAGGAAATTTTACTAGTAAGCTGGATACGTGTCATCGATCTTTCTGCGCCATTTTGCACTTTGTGCAACTTGCACCTCGACAAATTAATTGTTCAAAAACAATGAAGAGGGCTGTCGCTGTAAGAGAACCTGTTCTCGTATTCAAAGCTTGTCTGCTTTTTTCAACAAAGGGTCTCAGTTCTCCACAGATATCTCATCTGTTTTTCGTCCTTGGCCAGCCTTTAATTAATGTTCCGCCAATCAATTTTTTACTTGCCCTCAACTTTTGAAATCCTTAGGAATTCAACTCCATCTTCCGATAACAGTACTAATTGCCATTGACGCAGTTACATCATTAGACCCATAGAATGTCTTAAAGCTAAGCATTTATCGGACATTAGGTTTTAAATGTCTACTTAGTACTTATAATTTGACTTTGGACAGGTTTCACTCGCTGCATCACACACAGTTCAGAACCAACTACTCATTATTCATGCCATTCTATGATTATATCTATGATACAATGGATAAATCTTCGGATACCTTATACGAAAATTCACTCAAAAGAAAAGAGGAAACGCCCAACGTGGTGCATCTAACGCACTTAACCACACCAGAATCCATCTATCATCTCCGTCTTGGATTTGCCTCCTTGGCCTCTAAACCATACTCGTCAGCTTGGTACTTGTTGTTGCTCTGGCCCGTTACATTGTGGTCCATGGTGCTTACCAGGATTTGTCGTCGAACTTTTGTTGTTGAAAGGAACCGCTTCCATCAGCTCAGATTACAAACATGGACCATACCCAAGTACGGAATACAGGTAAGGAAACTTCATTAATGCAACTGCTAGGTGGTGCAACCAAATACAAAACATGTATACATGTATAGTCTTAATTGTTAACAGTGCTGTAATTAATTTTCAGTACCGCTTGAAGTGGCAAAAGGAATCCGTCAATAACATGATTGAGGAAGCTGTATTAGAGGCTGAGGAAAAAGGTGCTAGTGTGTTGAGTCTAGGCCTCTTGAATCAGGCAAGTTTTTCCCGCTCTTCCCACAAATCAATCACCATGCTTGCGGGAAAGTTACATTGAAAATAATTTTTTACGGAAAAGATAAAGTATGGTGCTAAAATGAGCACAATGCAGGGTGAAGAGCTAAACAGGTACGGTGAGGTGTATGTGAAGAAGCATCCTCAGTTGAAAGTGAAGTTAGTGGATGGAAGTAGCTTGGCAGTTGCAGTTCTTCTAAATAGCATACCAAAGGGAACAACCCAAGTACTCCTTAGAGGCAACTTGACTAAAGTTGCTTTTGCAGTCGCCTTCGCCCTATGTCAAAAGGGCATTCAGGTACTATCCCATTGGACCCATCCCATTGCTTACTCATTAATTAGCTAGCCACATAAACAGGCAGTGCTTAGGTCTCCAAATTCTCAACTATGTCTAACTCCATTGCATTGTTTTCAGAATCATTTTCCTCTTTTACGAATCATAATTTTTAATTTTAATTCATTGTAGATCACTGTATTGCGTGAGGATGAATATAAGAAGCTTGATAAATCACTAGACACCAAATCTGAGGGTAAATTGGTTATCTTTAAGAGTTATAGCTCTTGCAAGGTAATAAAGTCTCATGCCTCTAGCCTAGTCCTTTGCAAATAAAAATAGTTGAAATGACTTATTGATATGTTGCAGGTATGGTTAGTGGGAGATGACTTAACCGAAGAAGAGCAAAGAAAGGCAAATAAAGGAACACTATTTATTCCCTTTTCGCAATTTCCACCAAAAAAATTGCGCAAGGACTGCTTCTATCACACAACACCAGCAATGCAGACTCCAACGGCCCTTGAGAATGTGGATTCTTGCGAGGTTGACCTTGAAACTTACTTACATGCCCCATTATCTCTGAAATTATTTAAAAGTTTCAAAAAAATTTGTTCTACATTGTTAAAATATATGTACTAAAGAGTAATAACATGAATACATGTAATAGAACTGGTTGCCAAGGAGAGTGATGAGCGTATGGCGCATAGCTGGGATACTGCATGCTCTGGAAGGATGGGAAAAGCACGAATGTGGATACACCATGTCTAACATTGACAAAGTTTGGGAAGCATGTCTCAAGCATGGATTTCAGCCTATGAGGGTCCCAACTCAATCAAAGTCCTAGAAGATATTTGGCAATTTATCTAATTGATCTTCTTGATGTCTATATGTATTAAGTATTTACCTAAATAACATTGTCTCTATCCTGGATTCATCATGGGACTCTATCGGGTTATAGGTTGCTCTCAGAGTTAAACTATATAATATATATTTATACTCTTTAAATTTTAAGCTGTTTGTGGATTGTTGATTGTATAATTGCTTTTATCTTTGATTATGTTGATTTTGTTGGCCTGCCAACACCGATACTCGCCACAACAATACCTTGATTAATCTATATAAATATGATGCTTTAGGCCAATAAACAGTACAGGCCCAGATTTCCTCCTCGGTTTCGAAGTTGTGCAGCTGTATCAGATGGAGCCTTGCAGGTTACAAACAGTCGAACATATTTGGACCGTTTAGCTTAAGACCAAGTGTGGGCTATCTTTTTGTATGAAATGGAAGTAGGGTTATCATTGAACAAAAAAAGAAAAACGAAAGGTAGAGCTATCGAAAGAAATCAATCCCTTAGAGGTGGAGATGAAATTTGAATCCAATCGGATCTATTAGCTGGACTGAAAATCGAATTGGGTATCGGTTCAATTAGAGAGGTTAGACCGGTTGACCAGTGAACCGGTACTTGTTACCAATTGAATCGAATCATAAAAATCGATTGAATAAACGATTGAATCGATTCTCTTTTTTATTTTTGTTTTATGTTTATAATTTTTAATGATTTATTTAATTAAATTAGATGAACCGATCGAATAAATAATTAATAATTTGATCGATTTAACTATCTATCTGATTTTACAAACATTGATGAGAATAAACACCACACCCATTTGAAAATGTTGCAATGGCAATTTGCCATTACTCCACCTTTGTATGGTATAAATAAATAAGTGAATAAATTTTAAAATTAGAAGTAAACTTTGATTCCACTTGTAATTTGATATTTCAATTTTTATTTGGTGTAATTATATATATATATATATTTATATATTAAATTTTGATTATGGTTTAAATGTATATATGGAATCTTGATTTTGATTTTGTCATGCAAATTTAAAGAAATAAATACATCAATTTATTTTATATTAGATAAATATAATTATTTGCATATGCAATAAAACAATATGTAAACTTAAAATGACATTATATCAATAATTTTATCACTAACTTGTGAAAAGTTGAATCAAATAAAACTATATTCAAAATTCTTGCTACAAGAGTACAATATGAAACCACTAAAAAGAGCTATAACTCCAACAAGACTATCAAGAAATAATTTCAAGCAAATATAAAATTGATGGGCCAAACATCAATAAAATTTTATATTAATCCCATAATATTTACTGAATCAATTTATGAAAATGAGACTTTGAAATCAAATTTTTTGATATCACCAAAAATCAAGTTGTTACATCTAGGGGTGAGCAAAACTCGATTCGAATAAAAAAATTCGAAATTTTTTTTGAATTTCGAATTATTCGAATCTAGTTATTCGAGTTAAACGAATTGAGTTGAATTTTTTTCAAATTTCGAGTTTGAATCGAGTTTAATTTTCGAATTCGAATTATTCTAATAATTCGAATAAAACTATATTATTTTTAATTTTAAATTTATATTACCGAAACCCAATACCTAGGCCCAATTTACTATACCCATTTTCCCTCAAAACCCAAACCATTTATCCTACCCAATTTTTTCTCCTAATATTTAAAACTCATCAACAAACTAAACCCAAATATTTTAAAACTCAAATATAATTTCATTCTTCAAAAACACTCATAAACTAAACCCAAATATAATTTTATTCCTAAATAACACTCATAAACAATTTCTTTTCATGTCTAAATTTATTGTTCTTTTTTGTTTATTATTATTATGGTTAGGTGTACTTATTTAGTTTTTATTTGGAAAAGAAATTGAATAACTTTGTAAACCCAAATTTTATTTTTTCTTCCTAAAAAAACCCTAAATTAAAACCCTCAAAAGAATAAATTTAAGCTATTTTACAATGGTTTTGTGTTATTACTGTTTGTTTAATTGACTTTTGTTGTGTTGTTTTTATTTTTTGTTTTGTTGTTTGGAACGGTGTTGTCATGTAGGTTTTTACTGTATTTTTGACTTTTGCTTATGTTTTTTTTAATCTTGTTGTGTTATTGTTATTACTTGGATTTATGTTATTTACTTGAACTTTTGCTTATTTTTTTATTATAATCTTTTTGTGTTGTCCTTGTTTGCTTAGATTTTTTCACTTATTTATTTCAATTTTTCGTTGTATAGTCATGTTTAAAAACTTTAAATAAAAATATATTTTTTTAAAAAATTACATAAAATTAAACAACACCAAATTAATTTTCTTAATTTAACTCGAATAAATATATTCGATTCGATTCGAATTCTATCTCACTCGACTCGATTCGTAAAAATTTCAAATCGAGTTAGTATGATGAAATAAAACTCGAAAACTCGATTAACTTGAAAATTTTTCATTCGATTCGATTCGATCGAATGCTCACCCCTAGTTACATCTTGATTGGATCTGGAGGGAAACTAAGACAATCTCCATCATGGACCTTGAATTGGGTTTCGCCGCTCATATCACTTCCATTGTCAGCAAACAGCAACACCATGAATCACACTAGATACGTTAAGTGCGAAGCTTTGTTACCACTTGTTGCTACATATAGTTGATGTTTATTGAATAACAAAACATTTAATGGAAGTGCTTGACTGTAATGGCCATTACGACTTAACACTGCAAAAACTGTATAAAGAAAAACACAAAAAACACTACATAGTTTGGTTTTCTTATGTTTGCGGAGCCTAGCTCGATGAGTAATTCCACTATATTAAATCCACAATAAAACAACTGAATCACACTCTACCACTTCTTAAGTATAGAGATCTCACACTTATACCGAAAGACTAGAACACTTACTTCCAAATCTTTCCATTGAGAACTTGAGCAATAAACAATCAATGTTTACAAATCAATTTCACTCTCACACAAAATATTTCCTTAATAAACGAGTACAAATTCTCTCCATATACTCTCTTACATAACTTAGACAAACCTCATAGCATATATCAATTTTGGCTTGCTAACATAAAATCTAATTGAATACAAAACAACTCAATGAAAATAACTATTACAATATAAACATTCAAGGCACAATATGTCGAAGATATGATCAGATAAAACCAACAGCACAATCCCCGATCAAATATTCACATAACAAGGGTTGTCTTGATTCACTCGAATCCAATCCTATCTTCAATAGTCACAGATTGGTTTCCATAAATAGATTGTGATATCTCTAAAATATCAACAAATTCACTAGTCTAAAGATTTTGCTTTATTAAATTGTTAACTCAAATATGACAAGTAACTTCATTACCTCAATAGTAGTTTGCAGTGAGTACTACCGAGTGCCACTCAATTCATTCAACACAACTTGCCTCAATAAAAACCATAATATTAGATTTTTATTTTGGAGGAAGTTGTTTATTTTTTTCTTTTTTTATTTACATGTGGAATAAAACACTTGACGCGTCACATCAGTAAGTTAATGAGAGGTTAATTTTTTTTCTATCCATTTTGGGACATTTTGACAAACAACATCAGTTGAAAGGTTAAAAATGGAAAAAATTTAAATGAATGACTAATATAATTTTTTTTTGTAAAATTGAAGAACTAAAAAAATCATTATAACTTTAAAAAAGTCCAATATGAAGATGTTCACAACTTAGAAAAATAATTGAATAATTTGAATTTAAAAAAATATTCAGTCAACTGTTGAAATAACTAATTTAAAAAATGTTGAAATAACTACAACAATTATAAAATCTAAGAAAAATATAATTTTAATAAAAGGCTCAATTCCGTAATAGTAAAAATTATTAGATTAATGAATCCAACGAGTAGCTTCAGTGGAAAAAAAAATGATATTCATCTTATGAGACTCGGGTTCGAGTATCTGTGTGTGCAAGGTGCGTGTGCGTTGTCAAAGGGCTAAAAAAATATAAACAGATACTACTATGCAATCACATCAGTATATTCAAAAAAAAATATTAAACCAATAATCTAATAAAAAATATCAATTTATATATAACAGCTAAATGTTATATAATTTTAATTGTAACATTACTCCCACATATAATTCTTTAATACAAATTTTATTTTCTTTCAAAAAATTCTATTTTTATTTTAATTACACTAAAATTGATTAAAATTCTAATTTACTCTTAATTTAAATCTCTAAGTCTTTGAGCAAGTTACGTTAAATCTATTATGCGGGAGAAAGAAAAAAAATTATATAATATTAGATTATAATATATTCACAATATATGTAAAAAAAAAAATGATGAAACAAGTAACCACTATTTTATTTGAATTTGTAAACTTAAATTGTTAAAGATTATGATGTTTTGAGTTCGAATTTCGTATAAATATTTTTTAAAATTTTATTTGAGAAAAGATAAAATTATCTTTAAAATAATATATTGCTTTGCAAATATAAGGGGGTTTTTAGTAATTTTACCATTGAGTTGGGATTCATTTGATGAGTGATACCAATTCAATTCAATTTAATTCTTAGACATTACAGTTTTAGATGTTTTATTTAAACATTTCATATAAAAATAATAATAGACCAAAATACTATTATATTAATATTAAATAAAATTCTTATTAAAAGAAGGTTTTAAAGTAATTTTCTCAATAAAACACTTTATATAAGTATAGAGATATAATATAATTGAATAATTGTATTTTAAAGGATGACTGTTGTAAAAAAAATGTACAAATTATATACAAATTAGATGAATAATATTTAAAAAAAATACTTATCAACTAATAACTTTGAGATAAATTAAAAAACACGAATATCCCTATTATATTACCGAATAATTTTTAGAAAATTGATTTTTGAGTAAATTTTGATTGAATTACAGAAATAAAGTAAAAAAATTGCTTTAAGAGAGATTAAAGATAAATCATAAATTATTTGGAAAGGTCGAAGTGTAATTTTACCATTATATTAATATATAATTTTGTTATGATACTCACTATTATCAACCTACCAACTCGTTAGTCCCTCGAGTCTTAACTCGCACTCTGTACACATGTGCGAACCCAAGATGGAGACTTTGCAATATGGATTTATCTACACATAGTGCGAACCCTATGTGTGTGAACCCGCCTCTAGTATACACATGTTAACCCTAAAGTAGGGTATGTGTCATCATACATGGAGACCTATCTAGTATATCACTTCTATGAACAATAGTCGTATCATATAAATGCACAAAATTAACCCATTTGAGAGAACACACAAAAAATACTCAACAAATTTCATAAAAAATTTAATGACTAAATGATAAATCTATTAATTTTGAGGTGGCCAAGACGAATACGTCTGTATCTTGATACCTGCTAAATTGGTACCACTATATTGAATATATGGAAAGTTTTGAAGAAGTCCACCGTAGTTAATTACTATCCAACTCATTCATGCATCCTATCATACATTGTACATACTTCCTATCTCCCGTCTAACCAATTCATGCATGCTACATGAAATCTTCACTTCTTACCCATTTCATTAATGAAGATTTGATTTAAGAGTGTAGAAAGTCTTCAAATTAAAAAAAAAAAAAAAAAAAAAAAACAATGCAGTCATTGTTTTTTTTTTTTTTTTTGCACTTATTTGGGTACTTAAACTTTTAAAATGCATTAAAAAAATGTTTAAATTTTTTCAAAAAAAGCAATTAAGCCCCCTTTTTTTTTTGCACTCAATTTGGTACTTGAACTTCCAAAATTAATCAAAAAAGCTCTCAAATTTTTTCAAAAAAAAGCAATTAAACCCCTAATTCTTTTTGCACTCAATTGGATACTTGAACTGTTAAATGCATCAAAAAGGCTATTTAATCGTTAACTTTAACAGTTACCCGTTAAATTTAACTACCTCTAATTTTTTCAGTTAAAGTCATCCCGTGTTACAACTACGAGGGACATGTGGTAAAAAATTATAAAAAAATGAAAATCAATAAAGGTTATAAAAATATTTAAAATTTATTAAAAATTAGAAAATAATTACAAAAATAATAAAAAATTGTACAAAATTGTAAAATTTTATAAAACTCATAAAAATTATAAAATGCATCAAAAAGATCCTTTAACCATTAATTTAATCGTTGTCTGTTAAAGTTAACGATCCCCATTTTTTTTAGTTAAAATCATCATGTGTCGCAACACAGCGTGATATGTGACGAAAAATGATAAAAATAAAAATTAATAAAAGTTATATAAAAATTACAAAATGTTTCTTTTAGCATAATATTTTTATAATTTGTTTTTACGAATTTTATATTTCTTTACATTTTTATAATTTTTTTATGATTTTATAAAATTTTATAAATTTTTTTCAATATTTCTATATATTTTTACGATTTTATAATTTTTTCCTAATTTTCAATAAATTTTAAATATTTTTATAGTTTTTATTAATTTTTTATATTTTTTTTATCATATTTGATGTTGTGGTTCTGACACGTGGTTTTAACTAAAAAAAGTTAGGGATGATTCAAGTATCCAATTAAATATAAAAAAAAACAGAGGCTTAATTGCTTTTTTTTTAAAAAAAATTGAAAACCATTCTTTATACATTTTGAAAGTTCAAGTATCCAATTGAGTTGAAAAAAAAGATAAGATTTTAATTATTTTTAAAAAATTTTGAGAATTTTTTTATAATTTTGAAAGTTTAAACACTTAAATGAGTACAAAAAGAAAAGTAGTGGCATAATTGCTTTTTTCTTTTTTAAATTGAAGACTTTTGTACCTTTGAGTCTTAAGACTTTTAATTGCTGTGACAATGATAGTTATCCACCGTCTAACATTCTATCCACCGTTTTTAGTTTAGGTTCGTAATTTTCGGTGGAACTCAAGTATTGGGTTTGAATTTAGAAAAAACAAAAAAAGTTGAAATCAGGTTGCGGTTCCAATCCACCCTTAAATAAGTATTAATGTATTTTTATATTTAAAAGAAATTATATTTTTTAGAGTATTTTAATTTTTTATTTTAAAAATTAATAAAAATATGTGTATCAATTGAGTTAATAAATCTTTTAATTTATCATTTAACTAACATTTTATTTTAATAGTGTTTATATTTAAATTTTATTATGTAAATTTATTATCTCCATCAATTATATATATATTAATGATGTTGTTGACTGAAATTATATCACATATTAACTCGACACCAATTTAGAATTGACAACAACATATATTCAAAAAAAATTGACAACAACATCATGATAAATAATTGTATTTATTTAGTAATTTTAATATGTTGTATTTATGTTTTCAAATTTTGTTTTACTTACAATTTAGTGTAATTTTTTATTTTAATATCACACATATTTTATGTGTTGTTATTAATTAATTTTAAATAATATATTTTATTATGTATTGTATGTTATTTTTAAATACAAATCTATATTTTAAATATATGATTTTTTTGAAAATAAATACTGGGTTGGATTACTATTATAAGAAAAACAAATACAAAAAGAAAAAAGAACCAATAGGCCTAGAAGGAAGCACCAAGCCCCAACCTAAGATCAGATCGCTGGAGTTATAAACGTAAGAGCCCAGCTAAGAAAAACCAACAAAAAAGCATCAGAAACTAGAGCCAAAAATAAAAAAGAATAAATACCCATTCTAGCATAAGCTGGCACCCACTGCCCGAAAAAATCAAATCCTAATAAAAGTGTCGGTGCCAGTTACCAAAAAGCAAAGTTTCCTAAAAAAACTTTTCACATTTCCCTACCTTCTTCCAAAACGCTCATCATTCCAGCAACGCTCAATCTAGTTCTCTCGGCCTGATGGATGTCGAGCTAATAGTGGTTTCTTGATGTAATCCCTAAATCAGGTAAAGTTCCCTTTCAGTCCTTAAACACTCCATAGCTAGGTTATGTGCCTGTACATTAGCAGATCTAGGCACAAACACTGTAACACCCAAATCCCGTACATCGTCGTCGGTTAGAATTCTAGTGTTTACTATTCATTTTATACTATTCATCTTTTACAATTATCCAACTATCTGTATCTCTAATTAATACAAAAATCATTTCTCCAATTTAAAACAATATAGAAATATGACACAAAATTTTATCAAGGGTAAAAATGGTATTTTTAACATTTTAGGGGACTTCTACCGGTACCTGATGGACAAGTATCGGTAGTAGTCAATTCAATGAAAAATTTTAGAACTGTGCAGATTTCTACCGATACCTCTACTAGTTCTACCAATACAAGAATGATTTCTACCGCTACAAGTCATGCAACTACCGATATCAAAAACTCCAGAGAGCAAAAATTCATACCCTGCAACTTCTACCGATACAAGCTTACCTACTACCGATACATCAGTACTATGAACTACCGATACCTGTAATTAAACTACCAATACAATACAATACAAGTCAGAGAACAACCTCTACCGATACCTGTAATTAAACTACCAATACAATACAATACAAGTCAGAGAACAACCTCTCTCCTACCCTGTACTTCTACCGATACATGCAATAATTCTACCGAAACTAGTATGTAGAATTTCATTACTGACGTCAAGACATATGTGTAATACCTCAAACACAATCAATATAAGTTATGCATTAAAAATCACAATACACACATAACTTCTAAGTCTTTACAAGCATTATGAGCCTAGGTATCAAAGTTATACTACATGCATTTACAAAATCAAGATAGTAAGTTTTCAACATCATTGGTTCCATATCAAAGGTTAATGACATCCTAGTACATGCCATAAGACCAAGTGATGCAAAAACCTACCGACGATTCCGTGATAGCGTAATTTCAGGTGAGGTCGATGATCCGATCTTCAGTCAAGAAAATGATCTACAAAACAACAACAATAACTGTAGTAAGTTTTATAACTTAGTAAGTTCAATAATTTAGGAATACCAGCATGGTGTTGGCAACAATTATTCATTCAAGCCAAGTAGTTTCCATTTCTCTGGAGTAGTTACAACTTCTCTTCTTGTACATAACTTTCTGTTACCAGTACCCGATGCTGCTCACACGAGCTGTCGAGGACTCGCAACTTATGCGGTACCCCAACCATCGATACGATGTCTAGGGGTGAGCAAAACTCGATTCGAATCGAAGAATTCGAAAAAATTTCAAATTTCAAATTATTCGAATCGAGTTATTCGAGTTAAACGAATCGAATTGAATTTTTTTTCGAATTTTGAGTTCGAATCGAGTTTAATTTTCGAATTCGAATTATTCGAATAATTCGAATAAATCGAATAAAATTATATTATTTTTAATTTTAAATCTATATTACCCAAACCCAATACCCAGACCCAATTTACTATACCCATTTTCCCTCAAAATCCAAACCATTTATCTTACTCAATTTTTTCCCCTAATATTTAAAACCCATCAACAAACTAAACCCAAATATTTTTAAACCCAAATATAATTTCATTATTCAAAAATACTTATAAATTAAACCCAAATATTTTTAAACTCAAATATAATTTCATTCCTAAATAACACTCATAAACAACTCCTTTTCATGTCTAAATTTACTGTTCCTTTTTGTTTATTGTTATTATGGTTAGGTGTACTTATTTAATTTTTACTTGGAAAAAAAATTGAAGATATTAACTTTGTAAACCTAAAATCTATTTTTTCTTCCTAAAAAAACCCTAAATTAAAACCCTAAATTAAAACCCTCAAAAGAAGAAGCTTAAGCTATTCTACAATGGTTTTGTGTTATTACTGTTCGTTTATTTGACTTTTGTTGTGTTGTTTTTATTTTTTGTTTTGTTGTTTTGAATGGTATTACCGTGTAGGTTTTTACTATATTTTGAACTTTTGCTTATATTTTCTTATAATCTTGTTATGTTATTGTTGTTACATGGATTTATGTTGTTTACTTGAACTTTTACTTATTTTTTTATTATAATTTTGTTGTGTTGTCATTGTTTACTTGGATTTTTTCACTTATTTATTTTAATTTTTTGTTGTATAGTCATGTTTAAAAACTTTAAATAAAAATATTTTTTTTAAAAATTAAATGAAATTAAACAACACTAAATTAATTTTTTTAATTTAACTCGAACAAATATATTCGATTTGAATCGATTCGAATTCTATCTCATTCGACTCGATTCGTAAAAATTTCAAATCGAGTTAGGATGATGAAATAGGATTCGAAAACTCGATTAAGTCAAAAAAATTTCATTCGATTCGATCGAATGCTCACCCCTAACGGTGTCTATCTATTCTGTAAACTGTTTCCTAACGATGCTGCTCAAACGAGATATCAGGAGTATGCATAAAGCATAAGTTCCAGCCATCGTAAGACCTGTAATCCATATAGGATCCATATCTCTTTTTTCGAGTCATAATGCTGCTCACACAAGCTATCAAGGACTCACAACACATGCGGTACCCCAGTCACTGTGTTGGTACTATTTCAACGGCATAAAGCCTACTATCTTTTGCGTTTCATTTCTTGGATCATCTTCAATACCAGATGCTTTCAATTTGCTGTAGATTGACCACATATATACATATACAAGTAATATTAAGTAAGATTCACACTACGAACTTACCGGACTGGATTGCAGTTTAGGAAAGACTTCAGGGACTAATCTGCTAATTTCCCCTTTCCCCGGTCCTTAGCACGATCGTAGTCTACATTCACAAATCATTCAATTCTCACATTAAATTACATAATTTAGTAATTCAAAACAATTTATTCCTTTTTGGGAAAATTACAGTTTTACCCCTAATAGTTTCCTTTTATTCAATCTAGCTCTTCCAACACAAATCATGTAAATTAGCCATTCTCTCACCCAACTAACCATAGCCAAATTTTCTTGGGCACCTATCCAACCCATTCACATCTCTATTTCCACATCAATCCATATAATTTCATCAATTTCACATTTTAGTTCTTTAACCCTAATTCATCAAAAATCACTTTGCACAAAAATTTAACCCAAGTATCAAATATTCAAATACATCAAAAGCTTTCAAGAACAAGCAATTTCAACAATGACAAGTTTTCTAACATTTGACAGATTCACAAATTAGTCATTGCATAAGCTAGCTTAAGCTGATACGGACTCAAAAACATAAAAATTACTAAAGATGATCAAAGTTTGCTTACCCAAATCAAAGCTCAAAGTTTGAGTTTCAAAAACCCTAGTTTCTTCCTCTCCTAGCCGAATGAAGAAGATAGTGAGATGAAAATGATGAAATTTCACTAAAAAAAATTTCTTTAATTAATATATATATTAATGGTAATTTTGTAAATTTTAGAACTTTCATCATTAAGCTTAATTAACCACTTTTTAGTTTTAATTAAACCTATTTTTTCAGTTAAAGTCACCTCGTGTTACAACTACGATGGACATGTGGTAAAAATATTATAAAAAAAATAAAAATCAATAAAGGTTATAAAAATATTTAAAATTTTATTAAAAATAAGAAAATAATTATAAAAATAATAAAAAATTGTACAAAATTGTAAAATTTTATAAAACTCATAAAAATTATAAAATGCATCAAAAAGATCCTTTAACCGTTAATTTAACCGTTGACCGTTAAAGTTAACGACCCCCAATTTTTTAGTTAAAGTCATCATGTGTCGCAACACAGCGTGACATGTGACGAAAAATTATAAAAATAAAAATTAATAAAAGCTATAGAAAAATTACAAAATGCTTCTTTTAGTATAGTATTTTTATAATTTGTTTTTACGAATTTTATATTTCTTTACATTTTTATAATTTTCTTATGACTTTATAAAATTTTATAATTTTTTTCAATATTTCTATATATTTTTACAATTTTATAATTTTTTCATAATTTTCAATAAATTTTAAATATTTTTATAGTTTTTATTAATTTTTTTATATTTTTATCACATTTGACGTTGTGGTTCTGACGCGTGGTTTTAACTGAAAAAAGTTAAAGGCGATTCAAGTATCCAATTAAATATAAAAAAAAGAAAAGAACAGAGGCTTAATTGCTTTTTTTTTAAAAAATTTGAAGACATTTCTTTATATATTTTGAAAGTTCAAGTATCCAATTGAGTTGAAAAAAAGATAAGATCTTAATTATTTTTTAAAAAAATTTGAGAATTTTTTTATAATTTTGAAAGTTTAAACACTTAAATGAGTACAAAAAGAAAAGTAGTGACATAATTGCATTTTCTTTTTAAAATTGAAGGCTTTTGTACCTTTGAGCCTTAAGACTTTTAATTGCTGTGACAATGATAGTTATCCACCATCTAACATTCTATCCACCGTTTCTAGTTCAGGTTCGTAATTTCTGGTGGAACTCAATTATTGGGTTTGAATTTAGAAAAAACAAAAAAAGTTGAAATCAGGTTGCGGTTGCAATCCACCCTTAAATAAGTATTAATGTATTTTTATATTTAAAAGAAATTATATTTTTTAGAGTATTTTAATTTTTTATTTTAAAAATTAATAAAAATATGTGTATCAATTGAGTTAATAAATCTTTCAATTTATCATTTAACTAACATTTTATTTTAATAGTGTTTATATTTAAATTTTATTATGTAAATTTATTATCTGCATCAATTATATATATATTAATGATGTTGTTGATTGAAATTATATCACATATTAACTCGACACCAATTTAGAACTAACAACAACATATATTCAAAAAAAATTGACAACAACATCATGATAAATAATTGTATTCATTTAGTAATTTTAATATGTTGTATTTATGTTTTTAAATTTTGTTTTACTTACAATTTAGTGTAATTTTTTTATTTTAATATCACACATATTTTATGTGTTATTAATTAATTTTAAATAATATATTTCATTATGTATTGTATGTTATTTTTAAACACAAATCTATATTTTAAATATACAATTTTTTTGAAAATAAATACTGGGTTGGATTACTATTATAAGAAAAACAAATATAAAAAGAAAAAAGAACCAATGGGCCTAGAAGGAAGCACCAAGCCCCAACCTAAGATCAGATCGCTGGAGTTATAAACGTAAGAGCTCAACCAAGAAAAACCAACAAAAAAGCATCAAAAAACTAGAGCCAAAAATAAAAAAGAATAAATACCCAGTCTAGCATGAGCTGGCACCCACTACCCAAAAAAATCAAATCCTAATAAAAGTGTCGGTGCCAATTACCAAAAAGCAAAGTTTCCTAAAAAACTTTTCACATTTCCCTGCCTTCTTCCAAAACGTTCATCATTCCAGCAATGCTCAATCTGGTTCTCTCGACCTGATGGATGCCGAGCTAATAGTGGTTTCTTGATGTAATCCTTAAATCAGGTAAAGTTCCCTTTCGATCCTTAAACACTCCATAGCTAGGTTATGTGCCTGTACATTAGCAGATCTAGGCACAAACACTGTAACACCCAAATCCCGTACACCGTTGTCGGTTAGAATTCTAGTATTTACTATTCATTTTATACTATTCATCTTTTACAATTATCCAACTATCTGTATCTCTAATCAATACAAAAATCATTTCTCCAATTTAAAACAATATATAAACATGACACAAAATTTTATCAAGGGTAAAAATGGTATTTCTAACATTTTAAGGGACTTCTACCGGTACCTGATGGACAAGTATCGGTAGTAGTAAATTCAATGAAAAATTTTAGAACTGTGCAGATTTCTACCGATACCTCTACTAGTTCTACCAATACAAGAATGATTTCTACCGCTACAAGTCATGCAACTACCGATATCAAAAACTCCAGAGAGCAAAAATTCATACCCTGCAACTTCTACCGATACAAGCTTACCTACTACCGATACATCAGTACTATGAACTACTGATACTTGTAATTAAACTACCAATACAATACAATACAAGTCAGAGAACAACCTCTCTCCTACCCTGTACTTCTATCGATACATGCAATAATTCTACCGAAACTAGTATGTAGAATTTCATTAATGACGTCAAGACACATGTTTAATAACTCAAACACAATCAATATAAGTTATGCATTAAAAATCACAATACAAACATAACTTCTAAGTCTTTACAAGCATTATGAGCCTAGGTATCAAAGTTATACTACATGCATTTACAAAATCAAGATAGTAAGTTTTCAACATCATTGGTTCCATATCAAAGGTTAACAACATCCTAGTACATGCCATAAGACCAAGTGATGCAAAAACCTACTGACGATTCTGTGATAGCGTGATTTCAGGTGAGGTCGATGATCCGATCTTCAGTCAAGAAAACGATCTACAAAACAACAACAATAACTGTGGTAAGTTTTATAACTTAGTAAGTTCAATAGTTAAGGAATACCAACATGGTGTTGGCAATAATGATTCATTCAAGCCAAGTAGTTTCCATTTCTCTGGAGTAGTTACAACTTCCCTTCTTGTACATAACTTTTTGTTACTGATACCCAATGCTGCTCACACGAGCTATCGAGGACTCGCTACTTATGCGGTACCCCAGCCATCGATACGGTGTCTATCTGTCATTATTAATGAGATCCCGAAATCCATGCAGCATCTTGAATTGAGATGCTTGCCACCCGACTCGATCCTCCAACAAAGCCCGTTCTCTAAGAGACCTTTAACTGATCAAACACTCCTCAAGGTAAAGAAAGGTAGATTTCCCAAATTTGCACTAAAGAAATTAGAATTCGGGTAATAGCTTTTAAAACCTGCGCTAATAACAAATCAGGAAAATTAACTAAGCACCACTCTTGTTTTACAAGCAAACCTAAACTAATGAAATCCTTTTCGCCCTGGTCCCTTTTGCCATAAAAACGTTGCCATGATACTTTCTATTTCAACAAATAATGATTTTGAAAGTAAAAAACACGTCATAGAGTAAATAGGGATTGATTGTAAGATTGCTCTAATGAAAATATCACAACCCCTTTGGGATAAATAACAAACACTCCAACCTGCAACACGTTTTCTAAATCTGTCTGTCAAGTTTTGAAACGAAACTTTTTTGCACCACCGCACCATACTAAGAAGCCTCAAATAACGTTCTAGGTCATTTGCTTACTGAACCCTTAAGAGACCAGAAATCGAATGTCTAATATGATCTGGAGTGTTAGTAATAAAGAAAACAGTAGACTTACTGAAGTTTATACACTGCCCAGAACACTGCTCGTAAACCTGCAGAATGGTTTTAAACACATTTTCCCCTTGCGCTGAAACTTCACTAAATAAAATTGAATCGTCTTCAAACAGCAGATGCGAAATAGTTGGCCCAGATCTACTAGCGTTAGCCTCTTTTAACCAACCATCACGAACAGCAAGATGCATCAATGATGACAACCTTTCACTACAAATAAGAAATAAGAATGGGCTCAAACGATCACCTTAACGCAAACCCCTACTGGGATAAACCGTTCACCAACTTGGCCATTAAGGACAACTAAGTATGAGATTGTAAAAATACATCTCATTATAGAATCCGCCCATATGGTAGCAAAACCCATACGAAGTATCATCTCCTTCAAAAAGCCCCATTCTACTCTATCATAAGCTTTACTCGTGTCCATTTTCAAAGCCATAAGCCCTTTCTTCCCTACACGCTTCAGCCTAAAAGTATGTAGAATTTCATAACCAAGCAATACATTGTCAAAAGTCAGCTTGTCGGCACAAACGCGTTTTGAGATTTATCAATACAACACTCCATAATTCCCTTCATACGGTTTAGCAACATTTTCATAATTAGTTTATAACAATATTGCACAAACTAATTTGCCGAAAATTAGCTAGATTCGTGGGGTGTGAAATTTTTGGAAGTAAAACAATATTAGTCGAATTGGCAACTAAGGGATCCAAACCTTCATTAAGGACTTGCAAACAAAAACCAGCAACATCTTTCCCAACAATATGACAAAATTTTTTAAAGAAAATTGTTAGGAAATCGTCATCACTCAAGGCTTTAGTTGCCCCCATATCCTTAAGCGTAACAAAAACTTCATCAAGCAAAAAAGGGGCTAACAATTGCTTATTCATCTCATGAGAAATCACTTTCGCAATTCCCTCAAGAATGCGACCCATATCCTCAGTCCCATGAGATGTAAATAAATATTGGAAAAAACCTCGCCTAATGTTTTCCATCTCGTGAACATCCTCAGTAATCCACCTGTCATCATTCAGCAAGGAACGAATAAGGTTATAAGATCTCCGACTAGATGTATATTTGTGAAAAAATATCGAATTCTTGTCACCAACTTTGAGCCAGTTTACGCAAGCTTGCTATTCCCAAAACCGTTCATCCTTGTCAATTTCCAAGTGAAGATGGAGCTTAGTATCAATGATCTGCTCAAGGCTAACATCAGAAAATTCCTCCTCAGGCAAGGTCTCTAACCGACGGGTGAGAGAGGCCTTTAATCCTTTACGCCTAAAAGAGATTTTCTTCGTCGAACGAACTAACTCAAAACTAAGCCTTGCCAACTTTTCTAGCAAACTACCATCCAAACACTCCCAACAAGATTGAACCGTATTCTTAAAGAAGGGTTCTAGGATCTACCAGGCTTCAAATCGAAAACCCTTTTTATTATCGAGATTACAAGCGAGATCGATAGAGATGAGAATAAGACAATGATCAGAGGACCAATGTGAAAGATGTTTAACTGATGCACCAGGAAACAGGTTTACCCAATCAGAACATCCCATCCTTATCCAGCCTTTCCCAAATATTTGTTTCGGGTAAGTTCCCACTTTTCCATGTAAATCAAGAACCCGAATATCTAAGATCCACCAAATGACACTCCTTTAGCACCTCCCTAAATGCTTCCATGTGCCTTCTATCCCTCAATTGTCCACCAACTTTCTCACAAGCATACAAGATCTCATTAAAGTCCTCACAGACCAATCAAGGAAGTCCTTGTAACATCCGCGTTTTTGAACCGGAATTGGAACAATAATAGTTTCGAGTTAAGAGTTAGAATATGTGGTTAAAATAAGAAGATTAGGAAAAATTAAGGATTAATTAAAAATTGTGAGAAAGCATGATGGACTAAATAGCAATTTAGCCAAAATGAAATATAAGTCATTATGGGAATTATAGTGATTAAGGAGGGGCAAAAGAGTAATTTGGTGGAAGATATTTTTGGAGGCAATGTTTTGGACCAAAGTGTAAAGTTAGAAGGCCCAAGGACTAAAAGTGTAATTTTACCATTATTAAAGAAAAATATTTTCATAAAGAGAAATTGATAGAAAAATCTAGAGAAATGAAGAAAAGAAATGATGAAAAAGCTATAAAAGCCATCAGCTATTGTGTTTCACGTTAGCCACCATTTTTTCACCATTTCAACTTTTGCTTTTCTTCCAAATTAGTCCTTTTTCATCAAATACAAACCAATTAAGCTAGTTTCTTCCAAATTTCTTCAAGATTAGTGAATACAATTAATAGAGAAGTGTAGTAGCTATCCAATTGTTAAAAGAAATGCATCCATACTTGTCTTGGAGGAGAAAGAAAATGGACATTAGTGTTGAATACAAGTGATTAGGGTAAGAAAGTTAAACTCCTCTTTAAATACATGTTAGTTTTTGGTTTAGAAACATAGATTATGATATGTTAGAAGGATTTTAATATGAATATGTGTTTTGTATAAAATTGAAGAGAAAGAAAAGAAGGAGAAGGACCAAATTGAAGGAAAAAAGAAAGGAGAAAGCCAAGGAGTGAAAAGGGATTATCTACAAGAGTTGTAAGTACTACAAGTATTAAAAGGTTTAGAATTAATTAAGTTAAAGTGTTAATAATTTTAACATATATGGTTAATTATGATAAAAATGATATGTTTAATTATAAGTGATAATTATTCATGATTGAATGAAATTTAGTATAAAGAAACCAGAGAAAAGAATTATTCTCATTAAAACATATTGGACAGAATCAGAGGACTAACTTCGAAAATTCACCAAAAATTGTATAAAAAGAGTTAAGAGTTGAATTAAATGTTTAATTAAAGCTTATTGAGTTTAGTTTCATATGGAAGAAACGGTGAAAGAAAAGGAATTGTACATTCTGAGATATACTAGTTTTTGTATAAAAGGTCATAGTAGGTTTGAGTTCCCCTGTTCTGACTTTTAAAAATCATAGAAAAATGTAGAACAATTATTAGAGATTGAAATTTATATGGTTAATTTCATAATGAGTCTATTTTCAAAATAAATAGATGTGAACATCATTTGATCTCTGTACAAAAATATAGATAATTTTTAGTGAAGAAAGGTCGAAACTGTCAGGCAGCAGAGAAGGGTTAAATTGAAAGAATTTATTGTACAAATTGGATAAATTAAAAAAATTTAAATTTTATGGTAAAAATATGATTGAGTCTAGTTTCAGAAACATCAAGCGGATTATAATTTCGAATTCTTTAGCTCAATATATAAATAATTTAGTGACTGTGACTCAAATGTACAGCTTTGAAAATTAATGTAAAAAGAAAAAAGAAAAATTGAATAGAAATGAAAAAATTGATGCATATAAAGTGATATGTGATGAAATTGAGAAATGAGAATGAAATGGATAAACCAAAGGTTTCCAAAGTTATTAGTACCTAATTGTTTATGATATTTGGTTGTTATTTGGTTAAATTGAATTGTTATTGATTTGTATTACTATAATCTGAATTATCCATTATTTAACGTTTATTTTGATATTTATATTTAATAAGTGAATATAAGGTAAGCGTTAATATTGAGATGAACGAAAATTTATATTGAATTAATAGTATATTTGAATTGAATTTGAATGATTTGTGATCAAAAGTGAAAGTGAAAGTGAAAGTGAAATTGGAATTGAAAGTGATATGAATTGTAAATTGAAAATCCCTATTAACTAGTCGGGTTGAGTCGGATATAGTTGGCATGCCATAGGATTGGAAGAGTTCAGGGATACTTCGACCTTGAGTCGATGAGACATTGGGTGTCATTATTTTACTTCGGATAGATTCGATGAGATACTGGGTACCACTTTACTTCGGCTAGGCCGATAGACACTAGGTGTCACTGTATTGCTTCGAACTATCCGATGAGGCACTGAGTGCCATTCTGGTGTGTTTGGTTGGATCCGTGTATCCGCCAAGGTCCGAGTCTTGTTAATAGGGTAAATAATGTGAAAAAAGAAAGAATGTGCAAATTGTTACATTGAGGTAAGTGAAATGATAATCACATGAAAGGTAAGTACAATATATGTATAAGAAATCAAATAATGATAAAACTAAGTAAGCTAAGAGATTGAAATGGCTAAAATGTGAAATGAGGAAGAATATGTGAATTCATAACACTACTGTAAGTTAAATGTTATACACATAAAAGATATGTATTTTACATGAATAAATAATTATATGAATGAGTTTGAAATGTGTGATTAAAGGATGAATGACTAATGACTCTTGTAGTACTTACTAAGCCTTCACCGGTTTAACGTGTTTAATTCAACGTGTAGGTACAAGATCTCTGAGAAGCAAAGGTTGGATTAGGTGCCTCTCATCAAATCACATCAACATTGGAAGATTACAAGACAAGGTATACTTATTTTAAGGTAAAATGACATGTACAAATGGTACTTATATGTCCTCAATGAATGGGTTATAAATGTTATTTTGGAATACTATGAACTTATGAAATGAGATGATGAATTTTGAATGGAATTATGTTTTAGACTAAACTGATTTATTGGTAAAGTTTTTATATAATTTCAGGGGGGTTAGTTTGAAGTTTCTAGCTATATTTCTTGATTTTAGAATAGAGGTGTCAATATTTTTATGGTGGTATCGATATTTGCCCTGTTTTGAGTAAAAATTACATTTTCATTATTTTCAAACTGGTTTTAAGTCTCGATTTTGATTATACTTGATTATTTTGTGATATTTTGAGTAAAACGATTCAATTACACAATATTTGAAAAAAAAATTATTATACTCGTTTTCAATTCTCTGACACTGTATGTAATACTCTTATACCGGTTTATACGTGTGAACCGGGTGTAGGGGTGTTACAGTCCATGTGATTGTCCGAACTGACGTAATAAATCCCACAATCCTTTCCTACTATACGCATACGGGGAACCATAAAAACTAATGAGACGCCATCGTTTCTCAATATCAACATCCTTTATCCCCACATCAACATGATTAATAGAAAAGCTACGAAGTGTAACAGAAACATTACCCCTCCAAGCTAAGCAAATACCACCTCTCGTACCATCAGCTACTACATCGAAACCATTAAGAAAACCACATGAGCTCGGAATCCATTCCATTCTTACTGAATCAATCTTAGTCTCCATATAGAAGACCACTTGGGGATTATAAAGCTTCAATACATGCTGAAGCCTACAAATCGCCTTAGGATTCCTACAAACTCCGAACGTTCTAGCTTAGAATTTTCGTTACGATTGGTCAGCTTGCCCTCTAGCAACCGCTGATAAAATTTAATTTTGGTCCAACCCCTTCCCTTCAGCCAACAATGCACCACCCGATCCTACCAACAAATAATTGTCCCCCCTCGTCTTACGTGGCCTCTTTTTCCTTCCCCTTTTGCCAACTCTACATCTTCAGAATTGTGTTCCATTGATGTCTCCTCCATAATATGGGACGCATTACTTTCTAAATTCAACCCCAATAGGGAGTCAAATTGCTTGTAGTTCCCAAACGAGTTCATACGTACTTTCTAAAAATTCCTTTTCTACCGAGGAACCAATCTACCCTCTAAATTCAATTGATTCACATCATCTCTTAACCAGACACTCCTCATCATCATAACATGCTTGGATTGAGCCCTTATTGACAGATCCCAACCCATCTCTACAGCCTCATATCCCAAAAACATTCTTTCCCTACAAAAAAATCACTATACCTCAATTTACCATAGATGAAACAAAATCGGGTAAGTCTCTCGTACTTAAAATGAACGCACCTAATATTACCAAGGAAAAAATAGTCGTTTCTTTCTCTTTAAAGGAAGCCTCATGTCCACGGAAACCCTAACACGCATATAACTCCTAAGCTCCCTAGAGATGCTTTCGCTATCATATTAAAAAAGAAACATAAAGTATAAGGACTTTTAAAGGATCCTCTACAATAGACAGACGATGTAGAAGTAGAAGATTATTATTAGACGTATATGGAGACCCATTAAACACACGCTCCATGTCCATTACATGAAAAAAACAGAACAATAACCTCTTTTCTTTAAGATCTAATATTTGAATCCTTTTTACAGGGTGCCAAAGATTCTCCATCATACTTTGCATGGCAGGAAAGTGAATGAGACCTACTGTTAAGAAAAAACCCACTAAACAAAGCTATGAGTCCTCCCCACCAACCACCTCACATCGACACGCTTCTTCAATTGCATCCTCCTAGTCATCAAGAGACAACGTAGCCATTGCATTCTCCATCCCCCAAAAACAACAACAACGACGACTCTCACACACCAAGGAGAAACACCATAAACCGATCTATGAGTGAGCCTGAATCAAACTCCAAAGAGCGTCGACTATGAAAACCTTACCACCTCTAAGAACAAAAAGACCAAAACCCTACAAAACTTAAACTTGCTCAAGAAGAGAGCAAAATAGAGACGTGCTAGAAAGCATACTACACCTCCAAAATTTTTAAAATAAATGAGGAATTTAAAAAAACAAATGAAATATATACGATTTTTACATGCATACGCATGTGATAAAATTACTAGAAATATTTTAAAAAGTGATAGGATTTTAATATGTCATATTACATAAATAGTTTCTCTAAATTAAATAAGTTAATAATTTTATTTAATTAAAACATGTTTAATAATGACATGTGTCGAAACATTTTTAAAACGAAGTTTCGAAAAATTATTGGAAAGTTTGGAAAAATTGGAGTCGCCAACAATCTTTTATTTGATGTGATTGGAATACCATAAAACGATTAAGCCGTTTTGAAAAATATGTAGGTCTTCAAAATCCAAAAAACGGGTTCGGGAGTCGTTTACGCATGAGGAAGGATTAGCACCCTCATACGCCCAAAATTGGTACCACATTTATTACTTTCGGGTCTTGTTTTGTGGAAACGTTGAAAACTTGAGTAAAGTTTAAAATACGATCTTTGTCTTAAAAAAAACTTTGCAAGATTTCAAGGGAAGCCTTTTTGAGAAAACCCATCCCCGTGTTTCGAATATCAATGAGAACTGAAAATCGTGTCCAACACGTTAGGACACTATATTCTCGGAGTTTCGTAATTGAAAGACGTTTTTTTTTTGAGAAATTTTGAAGAGGATATTCTATCGTGTGAATTATACGAAAATCACACCCAACACGTTAGGGCATCGTCTTTTCGAGGTCTTCACACGAAAGGACATTGCATCGCTTTGTTTTAAAGTCATTTGTATATATAGGTATACATTTTGAGAACTCAAAAATTTCATGTTGAGCTTAAAATGCAATCCTCGGACATGTGACTTGGGAAATCTGCATATGGAATACTCGTTTACTTCGATTTTCATAAAGAATTGAAGTCGTGACCAACACGTTAAAACACGACGTTCTCGGAATCTCGAAGTTAACAGGCATAAAAACTTAGAAAAGGATATTCGATTCGTGCAAGTTATACGAAAAATCATACCCGACACGTTAGGGCATGATTTCTCAAAATTTTCACACGAAAAGAATATTGCCTCGGTTGTAAAAATGACTTCGAAAATGAACTTGTGATTTAAATACACATGAGCAATTAATAAGAGAAGTTAAATATGAAGCAAAATAATAAGAAGATAAATAGCATGCAAAATATAAAATGCAAGTGCATAATAATTAAAAAATGCAAATATTGATAAGGAAGAAAAATGATGCAATCAGGGTTAAAAATGAGACTTTTTGCATACTCGGGGGTAAAATGGTAATTTTGGGCTCTCGAGGGAAAAAAATGGTAATTTTGGGAAAATTTAGGGCTAAAAATGATATTTTGAACATTCGAGGGTAAAACAATAATCTTTAGAAAATCAGGATCAAAAACGGAGTTTTTGGATATTCGGGGTAAAATGGTAATTTTGAAAGTTTCGAGGTCAAAATGGAATTTTTGGAAGTTTTAAGGTCAAAAATAAATTTTTGAAAGTTCGAGGGTAAAAAGGTAATTTTTTAAAGTTTCGAGGTCAAAATGAATTTTTAGAAGTTAGGGGGTAAAAATGTAATTCTTGAAAGTTTTAGGGTTAAAATGGAATTTTTGGGAATTTAGAGGTAAAAATGTAATTTTTGAAAGTTTGGGAGTAAAAATGAAATTTTTGGAAATTTTAGGGTCAAAAATATGATTTTTAGATAGTTGAAGGACCTCCCGAGCAGTAAAACCAAAAATAGGTAACACGTGGCAGCCCCACAAGCATCCTGAAGTCAAAGGACTAATTTGAAAATCATGGAAAATTTTTGGGCTAATTTTGTAATTAAACAGAACTTAATTTTAGGATAAAATTAAAACAAATTAAAAATAAGAGAGACTAATTGCATAAATAAGCCAAAATAGTGACAGGTGGCAGCCTCTGGTGCTTTCAAAAGATCAAGGGATTAAATTGAAAAGTAATAAAAGTTACAGGGCCAATTTATAATTAATTAAAAGTACAAAAAAGATTAAATTGAAACAATTAAAAAATGTGAAAGGACCAAATACACAAATAACCCATTTAACGAAAACACGTGGATCCCAGATGCGGGCCGGGTCGGGTCGGTTCGTATCTCTTTTATTTTTTTAATATTAATTATTATCATTATTATTAATATTATTATTTATTATTAATAAAAATCTCTTAATATTTATTAAAAATATTAACACCATTAATACTTATTGTAAAACATATTTAATACCCCTTGTTATTAATGCTTCCAGCAAATTTTAACACACATCTGTTACATTTTGAAATAAAAAAGGGTAATAAATGGTGACGATGGGAGTTTCAATACGTGTATTAATATGTATTTTAGAAACTGAATGGTTAGTATAAAATCATGAATAGCAGTAAATACGGTTTAACAATACCTGGACAACTTAATGCCTTGTGAATGAAGCTTGCATCCGTTTCTACCGCTTGATGTGCTTGTTCGAATATTGTTTGCTATCAACTGTTTTTGTTTGGATTGGCAAAATACTTTGAAAGTCTTTTTCTTTTTTTTGTATTGATTTTTTAGCCAAGAATTCGCCTATTGATTTTTTTTTCAGAACAGGGTTCATAACCCCTTATACAAAATTCAATTCGGCTTTTATAACCAAATTCCTCATCATTATAATTTGTTTTATCTACTTAAATGTACATCTTTTCTTCTTTTGCAGGTTCGACGATGGCAATCGGCTCAGCAGCAATGGCGGTGACAGTAGCAGAAGCAAGTTGAAGCTAAAAATTGTCGATTTGGCGATCCCTGAGTGGCTGAGGTGGATGGCTAGTGCAAATCAGACTTTGACTTTGGGTTTCAGTCTTAGGTCAATTGGGCTTACACATTTGGGCTGGTTGTAATTGGGTTTGGGGCTTAGAGTCATTTAGTTGCAATTGGACTTTTGTTGTAATCTGGACATTTTATCTGGGTATTCTTATAATTGGACATTCGGGCTTAGTCCAAATTGGGACTGAGGTTGTAATTTGGACTCTTAAATTTATTTTTAAATTTAAAATTATTTTAAATTTAAAATAAATTTAAATTTAAAAATTAATTTAAATTTAAATTTAAAATCAATTTAAACCAAACATAAATTTAAAAGTTGTCCCAAAACTTTGGGCCCAGATAAATTGGCCTTCAACAACATGTTAAAAAAACATGTTTAATAATGAAAACATTTTCATTCACATCACTGATGGTGACGAAATCAAGGGGCTGCCAAGAGCCCGACCTCCTTAAAATGAAAAATTTTCATTTAGGTCTTTTAAAATTGTAAATTGTAATGATAAAATTACATTTTGATTCACTCACAAATAATAAAATTTTGATTTAATTTTTTAAATATTATAAAAATATAAGATATTAAAATGATAAAATTATATTTTTACTATTATAAAAAAAATACAATTTAATTTCGATACTTTCAAAAAAAATTTAGCTTCCCCCTTATCACCGTTACAAAATTTTAACAATTCATTATAATGAAATATTATAAAACCTAGAGAACCGAATTGCCATTTTTGGTTTCGCTATATTGTTATACTCAATTTGTGAAACTATTTTGATTTTTAAAGTTTAATTACTTAAATTTTGATTACAAATTTAGATACACTTAAATTGTTTTTTATTAATATGCTTTGCAACCAAATATTCTAAGGTTATAAATAAATATTTAATTTCAGTTTAAAAACCCTTTTAAAATCATATTAAATATTAACAACACTATAATATTTTTAATGTTAATAAATTATAAATAATACCATTATATTTTGATAATAAAAAATCTAATAATTATAAATATTTTCTTTTTAAAAAAAATTGAAATTTAATTTTTTGAAGTAATGTCATATTAAATAAAATTTTAATTTTTTTAATGCTAAATAAATTAAAACAATACTATAATATTTTTCAATACAATTATAATTATAAATATATACTTAAGCTTTTTCAATACAATAATAATTATAAAAAAATTTAAACAATTTATTATACTTCAAATATTTTAATATTTTACAATTATGATATTAATTCACCTTAAATGTTTTAGAAAAAAGAAATTTACAAAATTAAGTAAACAAAGCTATAAAAAATATTCCAATTAATTTTAAAATATTTTATTTGTGAAATATTATGCCTAAATTTCTTTACCATGTTTTACAACAAAAATACAAAAATTATAAAATGATTTAATATATTTTAATCAATATTTATCCATAAGTGTTGAGTATAGTAATAAAATATATTATATCTCATAAAAAATTTAAATTTAAATCTTGAAAATAAAATTATTACGAGAAATATACCCGTTCTTGATTTTTTTTGGGACCCAAATGAAACCATAAATTAGACCCCTTTTAAAAAAATTATAAAATATAACAATAAAAAGGGAAAAAAATTTAGCCCGAAGAAATGAAACATTTATGATGAAAAATTGAAATATCTAAACATTTAATTAATTATTTTAATCTGATTTTTTTTCATATTAAAAACTGAAAAACATTTTTTTTACCCCTTCCAACCTTAAATTCTAGAAAGTTATATTCTCAAATAACCCTAAGATCGGGACTGTCGAGAAACAATTACTAACTTCAAAAGATTTAATTTTCATAAACCTGGATTATAATAAAGAAAAAAGGTCAAGTTCTTGTTTGTGTTGTAGGTATGAAAAGATTTTTTTATTTACATGGCTACAGTGGAACTTGAATGCACCTTATATATACCACAAACCCCGACACATACAAAGCCATCCAAACTAGTTCAACAAAGCATGGCTTCTAAACCAGGAATTCTCACTGATTGGCCATGGAAGCCTCTTGGAAGCTTTAAGGTAAGATGGTCTCCTTCCTTCACTTTTTTTTTATTCTAAACCAGGAGATCTCCCATGCGCTTATACGTTGTGTTGTTGGATGGATATATTTACAGTACATAATCCTGGCTCCTTGGATTACGGAAAGCATATCCTCGATCATTGTAAAGGATGCAAAGGAGTGGGATGTTGTCAACCTTATGATACTCCCTCTCATGTTATGGAGAATGTTGCACAACCAGCTATGGATTAGCTTTTCTCGTTATCGAACTGCCCAAGGCACCAACAGGATTGTAGACAAGGGTATCGAATTTGACCAAGTTGACAGGGAAAGGAACTGGTAATATGGGATACATTTGCTTCTGAAAATTAATTCATTTTAAAAAGTGGGTATTAATTATTAACCATGAACATTGCAGGGATGATCAAATAGTGTTCAATGCAGCCCTGTTTTACTTGGTAAACAAATACTTTCCAGGAGCTTCTCATTCACCCCTATGGAGACTGGATGGTGTGATTATAACCATGTTGCTCCATGCCGGCCCTGTGGAGTTCCTTTACTACTGGTTGCATAGAGCTCTGCACCATCATTATCTTTACTCCCGCTACCATTCTCATCACCATTCTTCCATTGTCACTGAGCCTATTACTTGTAAGCACCGCTGAATCCAATTCGCAAACTTAATTATTCGTTAAAATGATATTGTATAAAATATTTTTCGTTATTCAGCAAATTTTATTCAAATCATTTTTTATAAAATTTTATGGAAGCATTGTTGTTTGACAACTGTGCGTGTTGCAGCTGTGATACATCCATTTGCAGAGCACATAGCATACTATGCCCTGTTCTTAATACCAGGGTTGACGATGATGCTAACTGGAACTGGATCCATGATCTGTATTGCTGGCTACGTCACTTACATCGACTTCATGAACAACATGGGGCATTGCAACTTCGAACTCATTCCCAACTGGGTCTTCTCCGTTTTCCCCCCTCTCAAGTACCTCATGTACACTCCATCGTAAGTCCTCTCTCTCTCTCTCTCAAATTCCTTATTTACTTCTTTCCTCTTTTGGCATAATGAAACTACAAGCAGGTGACATGGTGATGGGGAACTAATGGAAATAAAAATGCAAATGACCAAATTCTCCCAACGGATTTCATTCTTAAGCCTTAGCAAACCAAGCTGACTGACATGACAAGATAATGTGTAGAATGTAGATATTTTATGTTGGGGTTAATCTAGTTTTCGTACCCCCAAAGGTTTTACATCGGTCCTCAACATTTTCTTAATATTAAAATTTTAATAATTTTTAGAATTTTTTTTGTAATTTTATAATTTTTTCTATTTTTAATAATTTTTAAAAAATTAATTTTTGTATTTTTTTTGGCATTTTGTAAAGATTTCAAGGCTTTTTCATATGATGACATCATTGTGATGTCATTGTATGACATGTGATAACATATGATTGGTTAGTCAATTTCTTTAAAATCCAAGGATTAAATCAAAAATGTTTGATAACATTAGAGACTAAACTGGAAACGTTTGATAACATTAGAAATTGAAATGGACAAAAAAAAAACCTTAAAAAACAAAATGGGAAAAGCGTTATATTTCATAATCTAAAGTGAGCTTTAAGTTTTTTTTAAGGAAATATTATGAACTAACTTAATAAAAAAAATTAAAATCTCAACGCGAAAATAATTATTAAGTTTAAGGATTAACTTGGATCAAACAAATTTCATGCTTTATTTGAGAATAATTATTTAATTCAAAAATTAATTTCGACCAAAATTGAAGTTTATATCCCTAAAAATAAAAAAACATTTTTTAAAAAATTTTCTGGTGAATAAATATTTTTCATATTTAATCTCAAATAATACATTAACTTTTTTATTTTATTGGATTAAATTATGGGAGTTGAGAAAACGAGATAGGATTGCAGGAGACAATTAGCTTACATGTTATTTTTCATTTTAGATTATGTTATAATGATTAAATTCTTAAAAGGTCAATTGTTTTTTAATTCAAAATTTTAAATTAACCTTTTATTATTTAATAATCATGACGCGTAATAAATAAGTATTATTTTTAGAAATTTGATTATGTAATTTAATTGAAACTAATATATGCTGATATGGTAATGTTTCATTCTTTCTTTGATAATAGCACTTCATTAAACCCATAGCATGTAGTAAAGCAAAGCATACATAATATAACAGTATTTAACTGTATACTTAGTACTTGTGATATGACAGACATATAAATAATGTTAAATTTTGGTTGAATATTCGGGCAGGTTTCACTCGTTGCACCACACGCAGTTCAGAACCAACTATTCACTATTTATGCCGATCTACGACTACATCTATGGTACAAGGGACAAAATTTCGGACACTTTGTATGAAAATTCCGTCAAAAGAAAAGAAGAATCACCCAACGTGGTGCATTTAATGCACCTAACAACACCTGAGTCAATCTATCATCTCCGCCTTGGATTTGCCTACTTGGCCTCTAAACCATACTCATCGGTTTGGTACTTGTGGTTGCTCTGGCCTGTTACATTATGGTTCATGCTGCTTACCAAGATTTATCGTCGAGCTTTTGTTGTTGAAAGGAACCGCTTCGATCAGGTCAGGTTACAGACATGGGCCATACCCAAGTACAGGGTACAGGTAACGAAGCTTTATTAGTGCTGCTACGACTAGGTGCAGCTGCTAATACAAAACATGGATATAATATGTATGGATGGATGTATAGTCATAATCATTAACTGTGCTGTAATTAATTTCCAGTACCGCTTGAAATATCAAAAGGAATCCATCAATAACATGATCGAGGAAGCCGTATTAGAGGCTGAGGAAAAAGGTGCTACTGTGTTGAGTCTAGGCCTTATGAATCAGGCAAGTATTTCCCCCTCTTCCCATAATCAGTCACTATACTTGCAGGAAAATTACATTAAAAAAAAGGTAAAAAACATTTTTAAAGGAAAAGATAAAGTATGATGCTAACATGAACACTATGTAGGGTGAAGAGCTAAATAGATATGGTGAGGATTATGTGAAGAAGCATCCCCAGCTGAAAGTGAAGTTAGTGGATGGGAGTAGCTTGGCAGTTGCAGTTCTTCTAAATAGCATACCAAAGGGAACAACCCAAGTACTCCTTAGAGGCAAATTGACTAAAGTTGCTTTTGCAGTCACCTTTGCCCTGTGCCAGAAGGGCATTCAGGTACTATCCCATTCCATTGCTTACTCATTAATTAGCTAGCCACATAAACAGGTAGTGCTTAACTCTCAAATTCTCAACTATGTCTAACTTTTCTCCAAGGAAATTTGAAGCTCTAACTCCATTCCTGCATTGTTTTTGTAATCATGTTCCTCTTTTGTGATATCATAATTTTTAATTTTAATTCATTGTAGGTCATTGTATTGCATGAGGATGAATATGAGAAGCTTGATAAATCATTTGGCATCAAATTTGAGGATAAATTGGTTATCTCAAAGAGTTACAGCTCTTGTAAGGTAATTCAGTCTCATGCCTCTTTCCAAATAAAAATACTTGAAATGGCTAGTAAATGGAGATGAATTATTGATATGTTACAGGTATGGTTAGTGGGAGATGACTTGACCGAAGAAGAGCAAAGAAAGGCAACTGAAGGAACATTGTTTATTCCCTTCTCACAATTCCCACCAAAAAAATTGCGTAAAGACTGTTTCTATCACACCACACCAGCAATGCAAACTCCGATGACCCTAGAGAATGTGGATTCTTGCGAGGTAAACTTACTCCAGATGTCCATTATTGATGCTCATTCTTGCATACATTTGATATATCTGAAATTAGTTAAAAGTTTCAGTAAATTTTTGCTCTACTTTGTTAAAATATATGCATTAAAGAGTAAAAATATGAATGCCTTTAACAGAACTGGTTGCCAAGGAGAGTGATGAGCGTATGGCGCATAGCTGGGATACTACATGCTCTGGAAGGATGGGAAGAACATGAATGTGGTTACACCATGTCTAACATTGACAATGTTTGGAAAGCATGCCTCAATCATGGATTTCTGCCTCTGAGGGTCCCAATTCAATCAAAATCCTAGAGGATATTTAGCAATTTATCTATCTACCTGATGTCTATGCTTTTGTTTATGTATAAGCATTTACATATACTATTATAGTTATCCTGGATTCACCATTTAAGCCCGTATTAAGTTAAAGGTTCTTCTCCAATATCTTCATTATATGTATTATAAGTTTTTAGATAAATATATAATGTATATTTATATTTTTTTAAAATTTTAATTTTGTTAGTGTAGAACACATTACCGATCAAGAATTAACTTATCGGTTGTTAATTATATAATTTACTTTATCGTTAATTATGTTAATTTTGTTGATCTGCCAACATCATAATAACTATAAATAAGATGTTTTAGGTCCTTAATGACTCTTTTAAAGCTGATCATATCATTTTCAAAACCAACAAATATTTTTTTTATTTAAAATTTTCTTCAAAACAATCTACCACTCGCAAGCATACCAAATTGTTATTCAAAAAATAAAGTAGTGAAAATATATTTAAAGGGAAATATTTTGAAGATAAATTCTCAAAAGACAATGAAATATTAGTAGTAAAACATGTCACCTATCTTAGGAATTAACAATTTCACTATCTATCTAATTTATCATCTCTAACTTAATTCAAATTGATTCGAGGGAACATACTAAGTGGTTGTGAGCTACAACTTAGTTCTCTCAAATTAAACTAATGTAGGAATCTAAACCTTGATAAGCTCTGAAATTTCCTAGCCTAACACCCCCTCAATCGCAGCCCTTTCTTATTTCCTAGTTGGATTAACCTGGAGGTTGTAAGATTTATGAGCTATTAAATGCATTAAATCATGGACGACATATTTTTTTTTATGTCATGTTCACTTTGACTTTGGCAATTTTAAAGGAATTAAAAAAAAGGTTTGGCCATTATCACCCTTTGTCGCCGACCAGAAATGAAGAAAGGAAAAGTATTGAGAGAAAAATATGAAAAATTTATCCGCTTCTATTGATATGTATATAAAATAAGATTATAAGCAAAGTAATTATATATGCTGTAACAATCTAACTACTCTGCTAATTAATCTAATTGAACGAACTGTCTAACTAACATTTACAATTAATCAAATAATTAACTTCTAACACTCCCCCTAAAGTTGGTGGGTGAAAAGCATCTTTAACCCCCAACTTGGATAAGAGTAACTCATGTTGCTGAATACCCAGTCCCTTTGTCATGATATCTGCCAGCTGATCATTGGAAGATACATACTTAGTCTCCAACAAGCCTTCTTGAATTTTTTTCCCTAACAAAGTGACAATCTATCTCTATACGTTTAGTTCTCGGTGAAGAAAATAAATCCGAGAGCCATCAACCTTATCAAATCACTCTCGTAAATCCTTCCAAACAAGTGAAACATCAGAAGTGAAAACAATTCTCGCGGACAAATCCTTACTCACGATGTTGAGTATCCATGAAAGGACGATTGCATTACAATGCTCCCACTATGAGTGCAAAGAAACATCAAACATCATAAGACTCCTTCTGGCAATCTCCATCAACAAATCCCAGCTTATTCTTCGCCAAAAACGCAATCCTCATAGACCGGCTCCAAATATTGTAGTTTTCGAGGCCGATAAGCTAATGAGTAACCAATAACGTCCCCGGCGTCTCTGACGGATGTAAGAAAAGCGGATGATTGAAGTCAATCTCATCCATCGTTAGCATTTCGATTGCAACAGAAACCCTAAGTCTTTCAATTTGGGGAAAACAAAAAAAATGCAAAGAAAAAGAAGGAACGTGACTGAGAAAAATAATCAATAAAACAGATTTCACAAGCCCAAACAAACATAGGCCCCGAGAAAAAAAGCTCTTGATACCATATTGAGAATAGAAAATTGAGAGAAAAATATGAAAAATTTATCTGCTTCTATTGATATGTATATAAAATAAGATTACAAGCAAAGTAATTATATATACTGTAACAACCTAACTACTCTGCTAACTAATCTAACTGAACGAACTGTCTAACTAACATTTACAATTAATCAAACAATTAACTTCTAACAAAAAGAAATTCTCCCTTTTGCTATTTTGTTTATCTCACTTAAATCAATTGTAGAAAATATTCTTCCAAGCTTATTTTTACCATCAATTTCAACTTTTCGGTTTTCACCGGAGTGGAAAAATTCGATTTTGGGTCGGAGCAAATCTCTCATGCATTTTCATTTATCTATATGTTGTGTTGTTGGATGGGTATTTACAGTACATAATCCTGGCTCCTTGGATCACAGAGAGCATATACTCGATTATAGTTGGGGATGAAAAGGGGTGGGATGTTTTCAACCTTACGATAATCCCACTCATGTTATGGAGAATGTTGCACAGCCAGCTTTGGATTAGCCTTTCTCGTTATTGAACTGCCAATGGCACCAACCGGATTGTGGACAAGGGTATCGAATTTAACCAAGTTGACGGGGAAAGAACTGGTAATATGGGTTACATTTGCTTCTGAAAATTAATTCATTTTAAAAAGTGGGTATTAATTATTAACCATGAACATTCCAGGGATGATCAAATAGTGTTCAATGCAGTCCTGTTTTACTTGGTAAACAAATACTTTCCAGGAGCTTCTCACTCACCCCTATGGAAACTGGATGGTGTGATTATAACCATGTTGCTCCATGCCGGCCCTGTGGAGTTCCTTTACTACTGGTTGCATAGAGCTCTGCACCATCATTTTCTTTACTCCCGCTACCATTCTCATCACCATTCTTCCATTGTCACTTAGCCTGTTACTTGTAAGCAGCTTTGTCTGTGCTCCATCCAGTTCTTAATTTTTTAAGTATGATGCTAACAAGAACACTATGTAGGGTAAAGAGCTAAACAGATATGGTGAGGTGTATGTGAAGAAACATCCCCAGCTTAAAGTGAAATTAGTGGATGGGAGCAGTTGCAGTTCTTCTAAATAGCATACCAAAGGGAACAACCCAAGTACTTCTTAGAGGCAACTTAACTAAAGTTGCTTTTGCAGTCGCCTTTGCCCTATGCCAGAACTAAAGCACAAAAGGGTAATCAGGTACCATCCCATCCCATTGCTTACTCATTAGTTAGATAGCCACATTAATAAGCAGTGCCTAGCCTGCCAAATCTCAACCATGTCTAAATTTTTCCAAGGAAATTTGAAGCTCTAACTCCATTATTGCATTGTTTTCGTAATCATTTTCCTATTTTATGATATCATAATCTTTAATTTTAATTCATTCACTGTTTTGCGTGAGGATGAATATGAGAAACTTGATAAATCACTAAGCACCAAGTCTATGGGTAAATTGGTTATCTCAAAGAGTTATAGCTCTTGCAAGGTAATTAAGTCTCGTGCCTCAAACCTAGGCCTTTCCAAATAAAAATAGTTGAAATGGCTAGCAAGTGATGATGAATTATCGATATGTTGCAGGTATGATTAGTGAAAGATGACTTGACCGAAGAAGAGCAAAGAAAGGCAAATAAAGGAATGCTATTTATTCCCTTTTCGCAATTTCCATCAAAAAGTTTACGCAAAGACTGCTTCTATCACACAACACCAGAAATGCAAACTCCGAAGGCGCTTGGGAATATGGATTCTTGCGAGGTTGACCTTGAAACTTACTCCATATGTCCCATTATCTCTAAAATTAATTGAAAGTTTCAAAAGCTTTTGTTCTACTTTGTTAAAATATATGTACTAAAGAGTAACAATATGAATGCATGTTGTAGAACTGGTTGCCAAGGAAACTGATGAGCCTATGGCATATAGTTGAGATATTACATGCCCCAAAAGGATGGGAGGAGCATGAATATGGTTACACCATATCTAACATTAACAATGTTTGGAAAGCATGACTCAAGCATGGATTTCAGCCTTTGAGGGTCCCAACTCAATCAAACTCCTAGAACACATTTTGATGCTATGTTTTCTATGTATAAGCATTTACCTACACTATTATCCTTATCTTGGACTCATCATGCAAGTCTCTAGCATTGGCAAAATGATCTTCTTCGATTGTCCATTGAACCATTTATTTGAACAAACGTTTAAACAGTTGTTTGAACATGCATTCGAGTCATTAGTCGTTATTTACTAAAATAGTACATTTTTTTGCAATAGAAAATGGTGTTGCCTATCTCACAAGTGACACTAGCTCCAAAACTACTCAATATACAATAATTATGAAATTTTAAAATATATATTTAAAAAATGAGTCACATTTATCATTTGGATTTTACCTTTTTATTATAATTCACCAAAAAATATATATTTATTTAGAAAGGGTGTTGCACTTCTTACAAACAATATCCTGTTAATTTGACCAAAACTGAAAAAATAAACATAAAAAATTAAAAATTGAAGAAAAAAATTGCTTAGTGGGATGTTGTATGTCAGGTAGGTGACACCCTTTTAACAAATATTCTTTTTTTCGGTTAAATCAATTGGGTGTGCGACACCCATTAAAAAAAGCGTCAACTACACCAATTATCTTTAAATTTTATTTAAAATTATATTTCAATCACTTAACTTTCAAAAATTACATAATAATCATTAATATTATCAATTGTTACATTTTTTCACTCGATTATTAACTTTTATTAAAAGAATAACGTTGCACCTTAATTCAAAAGGTTAATAGCTTATTTGGTTTATGAGCTAAAGTTAAAAATTTATTTTAGTTATTTTTTAAATTTTCTTAACAATAATTGTAAAAAAATTAAAATATCATTTTGATATAATCATTGATGGTAGAAATTTTTATGATTCTCAATAATGAAAACAATGTTGCAAGCCTAGATTTTGTTTCTTGAAAACTCGAGCAGCAACAATCGATTTAATAATAGGATCTAAATCTTGCATTGAGATGTGCTTTACTAAGACTTTTAGAAAAAAATAAAACAAAATGATTTTTGTAAAATAATTTTTGAGTAAAGCAACATTAAATCGTTAATGTAATTGAAGGTGTTCATCAATAATGAAACAAAAATGGAATTTAGTTTGAAAAATTTTAAGATTTTTTATATAATTAAAAATTTTTAAGATTTTTTAGTTTGATTTTTTTACAATTATTTTTTAAAAAAATTTAAAAATATCAAAATAATTTTTTTTATTTGAGTTCATTCAAATAATTCAAACTATTTTTTAAAAAATTTAAATTTTTTATCAAATTTTACTTACTTCTAAATTAACTCATATAATAAATGAGATGGGATGGAGATTCCTCTTTCATATCCAATTTGTTTTGGGGCCCTGACGGTTGACATAGCCTAATTGAACGCAAAAGCCGATTCATATTGGTCCAAAATACCCCTTTTATTTGGGCTGCAATGTTCCTCCATCTAGCTGGTTGTGGAGGGCCTTAATGACTGTTGTTGGAGTCTATTTTGGTTGAGTAAAGAGTTTTGAGGCCTGTAAGACGACGTGCGTGCAAAGCAGATGAAACTTTAATTAAAAATAGAAGAAAAGACAAAAAGGATGTCAGCAGACAGGTTGAACAGTGCAGAGAGCGTGACATCCAATCCAGGAAAGCAGAACTTAGACAATATTGAATTGAATACAACACACCCCACCCCACCCCCACCACTTGAAATTTTTGAATTCCCAATTTGCCTTTCATTTGATATCATATCTTATTATATGAGATAGAAAGACATGACATGACATGACATAAATAAATAAACAAACAAACAAATAAAATGTGGCCTTTCATTATACAGGGTAAAACTACGATGGAATTCTTCTTTAAGGGTTAATTTATATTTTTTGTTTTTTTTATTTTAGGAATAAATAAATAAATTTTTATATATTGAATTAAATAATAAATTAGTTTTTTTTGCTTAAAATTTCGTCTATTTATACCGTTAAAAATTAGTATAGTTGATGAAATAATTAAATAGTGACATGTGACGTGTGACATATACCTCATACTGACTTAGTAATTTTTAATAGCAAAAATGTATGGAAAAACAAAATCTAATATACAAAGATTAATTTACTCATTTTTCGAGTAAAATAAATCAAATTTAATTTGACTTTTAATACAAAGGTATTCATAGTAATTTTACCAATTATGCAAATATAGAGAGAGAGATAAAGATATGCAGGCAGACACTAGTCCACATGGGTTATCCGGTCATCATCCTCCCTAAGTCTATCTCCCTTCTTGGAGTTTTTTTTTTTTTTTTTTTTGAATAATATGAAAAAGAAATTCATTCACCCAAATAATATAAATTATGCATAAAAAAAAAAACCCAAATCAACATGGCGACTAACAATTTGAAGTGACAATGATACATTATTTCCGATAGGATAAAACATGATAGTATCGTAAACTTAAATCAGGCATGATAATTTGGGGTTTCCATACATAATCCAAATATTATTGCAAAAGAAAAAAAGTGTAAAAGTATAGAAAATTTCCCCTTTCTTTTCCTTGCACTTTCCCATGCGAATCAAAGACCAGAATCAGGCCGTCGATTTAAGTTTACAATATTAACAAAATAAATATATCGTCGCCACCTCAAATCGTTAACCACCATGTGAATTTAGAATTTTCATGCATAATCTATATTATTTAAATAATTTTCATATAATTCCAATAAAATAGTTCTTCCATATTATTCCCAAAAACAAAGCCGTTCTCGGTTCTCCCTCGTCCCTCCCCTCTCTACATATTTCCACTCATTTTATAAAATCGAGATTCTTTTATTGGATTATTTGTCGTCTTCGTCTTTAAGTTATTATTATTACGTGATGGTTGAGAGAGAGACTGCAGGATTCCTAGCCTCTACCTCTCCAATTAATGTTGTTTAGTATTATTTTGTTGTTCAATGTTTCCTTCCCTCCCTCAAATATTTTATATATATTCTCTCTTCACTGTGTGTTTGGGTACAAACATTGTACAATTATATATTACGGTAGTAAATGTTTTATATATGTAAATATTTAAAAAACTGAAAGATGGAGATCAATGGAACGGCAGTTCAATTTGTATGCTAATTTTTTGGCTCAAATATAAATCATTTAACATAGAAAACGACATTTGGATCATATTATTATTATAGAATATAAAATGCGTTTTAATTAATTTAAGTTTGCATTATTCTTCATAAATGGCACGTGATTTGGCATAATAATTTATTTAACTTTTGGTTTTACACAACAAATAATTATTTTAATTATCCATTCAATTTTTTAATTATTTTAATGAATGATTTTACATTAAAAAATAGTTATTTTTGGTCTTTTTAATAACTTTATTTTTTATTATTTTCTTAAATTTAAAAAAAATTAATTAATTGCTTACGTGGCATCCATATGGCAATCTACATGTATGTCATGCTAACGATGTAATTTTTTTCATCTATTTTTGGGTGATTTGACAAACAATGTAAGTTTAAGAGCTAAGAAAAACGAATTAAAAGAACAATTTATATGACATTTTTATAAAATTAAAGGACCAAATAAATCATTATGCCTAGATTTTAACCATACAAATTTGTAGTTCACTAATCTCTCACTTCACTTGACTTCGGCCTCAATGAATGTCAATAAGATTTCGAAAGTTGGTTGAATATACTCATCAAGTTGTAATATCATTCCTATACATTATCTAGATCACTCTCTCCACTAAGACATTTCCCCCAAAAGCTTACTTACAAATTGAATAGAAAGAACAATTTATTTACAATAATTTTACACTAAAATAATATATATATATGTGTGTGTGTGTGTGTGTGTTGATGGTGAAAGTCCTCAAAGAATTCTAGTAATAATCTTTTTAGGAAAACAAATATCTTTAGTTATGTTGGCCGAATTGTTGATGGTTTAATCGTTTTTCTTGTGCGCTTTTATTTAGGTGAGGATCGTGAGGCTCATACCCTTCCTACGAATTAAATGCCTTGGATCTTTGTTTCTAAGGGTAAGTAGTCGAATGCCCACGTTTAGGGGCTGATTTATACTAATTTTTGCAAGGGTCAAATGCCCTAATGGTTTTGGTTGAATGCTCTAAGGAGCAAGGGTTGAATGCCCTAGGCTGATTCAATGTGAGTGATCGCTAACTATTTATGTTTTGGATGTCGTGTGCAGAATTCGGATTGTTGCTGTAGCGCCGACATATTGAAAGCAAATCAGGTGTGTGCCTCTAACCCGAAAATCTATAAATTTGTGCAAAATTGAAAGCAGGCAGTCATGCCCGTGTGGGCCACATGGTTAGGTCAAGTAAGATGTGTAGATCAAATGGGCGTTTGGGCCCATTTCAAAACAGTTTTAGGGATGTGTTTTGGCCGAACGAGTGAGTTAGTAATAAACTAAAATCTAATAAGTATGTCGCAGTATATAAATTTTCTAAAAGCATTTTGAATCATGCAAAATTGTATATTAGATTGTATGTTTGTCGTGTATGAGCATGTCTCAATTCAGTAACTTCGATGAAGTTTATATGCATGCCTCTGATATGTTAATTTTTTATGCTATGTTGGCATGTTTCCTATCTGTTATGTTCGTAAATGAACATGATTAGTCTTAGTACATCTAAGTATGTGTTAAGTTGTTTGCATGTGCATTGGGGTGGGTTATGAATATAATATGGAGGAACTTCTGACAAACTATGTTCTGTGATTTTGATGGTTTACTCGCAAAATCTAATTTTGGCAATTAAATTGCATTATTTGTTTTTAGCCGGCTTTTCGCGATATATTTGACAGTTTGTCTGCATAACTTTTCAGTGGTACATGATCACTAATATGGTGTGTTGGTTGGATGGGTTCCTAATAGCCTTAATATGTGTGTGGGTTGGATGGAGATGGTGTGTACGGTTGCGGGTAAGATTTATTCTGTATGACATTGCTTTGCTAAGCATGGCTTGTATCCGATTTTCTGCTATGCTATGTTAAATTTGTGCATTAATTGACTATTTGTTATCTTTATGGGCTATGACACAACTAAGCTTTTAGCTCACTCAATTATTTTATTATCTCATGTAATCTTCAAAATTAAGATTGGGTGACATTCAGGAGCTCAGACTGAGTTTTCAAAAATAAGATGATTTATAAGATGTTTTTATTTTATTTTAAAATATGGACTTTTTCGGACTGTTGGTAATTTTTGGAGTTTACTATTGGTTTTTGGGCTTTTGTTGGGTTTTAGTAAGTTAGTTTAATTAAACTACATGGTTTACCTGTTAACTAAATTGGACGCACATTTGCTTTCAAAATTGATAAATTATGAATTTTTACCGCGGTAAATCAAAATAAGCAAATTGAGTTTTCTGAAAGATAAATAAGTTGATAATATGATTTTTAAAACAATTGGTTAGCAAAGAACGAATGTTTTAGAATACTTTCGCTTAACAATAGTAAATTTTTTGAAATAAGATAGTTTTGCAGAATTATTCATACATGAACAAACAATGTTTAATAAAGCAAACAAGTTAATTATCGAATGGTCAATGTAACCTTCAAGATCCGGTCATAACGTCTAGATCGAATTTGGGATGTTACATTAATATCTCACATGGATTAATCGTAGAGATGACAAAAAAAATTCGAATCTAATGGGTTTCGAGTCGATCTGATCTGATAGGATTGGGATTATCTTTGTTAAAATCGAGGTCAAGGTATATTTATTTTTAAAAGTATTCAGATCAGGTTGAGTCGAGTTCAGAATGAAATTGTCCCACCTCGTTCTGAAATATTTATGAAATTACCCTCTATACATATTTAACATTAATTAAATTAAAATGAAATATTTATGAAATTACCCTCTATACATATTTAACATTAATCAAATTAAAAATCCCTAAAATTTATCACTACAAATCTCATTCTACCACCTTTGTATTAGTCCCTTTCATCCCTATAAGGTTATTTTTTCTATTGTCTATCTTCTTAAATTAATAATTTATTAGAGGAACCTTTGTTCCTTCTTTTTTTCTATGTTGTAATAATTTATTAAATATACATTAGCACATAACTCCAAAGAAAATCATTAAGAAAATCTATTAAAAAATGATGTCAAAACCTTTCATTTTTTAAAAAATTAAAAAATTTAGGTTGGAGCAAATTGGAGTCTGGTACACTATCAATTTTTGGGTTTGGGTTCAGAGTAGGTTAAACTTTTTTAAATTCGGGATCATGTTGGGGCATAGCGGTAGAGCATCGGGTTGGGATCAAGATAGAAAAACAATCAGCCTGCCCTGTCCCGTCCTATTGCCATCACTAGTTAGCTAATGGGTTATAAAGGGCTAAAAATGAAATTAAAAATTATTTTAATTTTTTTAGAGCTAAGACTAAATTGACAGATTTTATAAACATTGAGAGTCGAATTTATTGATTTTTTTAGAATTAGAACTAAAATGACAAATTTGGTAAACAATGAAGGCAAATTTTGTTGAATTTTTTATATCTAGGGTCAAATTATACAATGTGTAAAAATTAAAGGGCTAATTTTATTGCTAGACCAATAAAAAAAGCTCACATCAGCTTAAAAGGGACTAAAATATTTAATTTTGAAAAGTTTAGTACTAAATTTAAAAAAAAAATTTGTGTGACCAAAATAGAACGAAAAGCATAGTTCATTGACCATTTTTATAGTTTACCCATACAAAAATAATTCTAATCATATTTAATAGAAAAATTTAACAAATGAGTTAATTTACAGATTTCGAAATGAATAAAGATTAATTTACTCATTTTTTCAATAGACGACCGAAATGCAACCGTCCCTAAATACAAAGACTTTCCTGATATTTTTACCACCATCTTTCTATTTTTATATATAAATGTACACATGTGCAGACGCAATGCTATGCATGTGCAACACAGGCTGCCTTATTCAATTAATTCCAGTTTCTTATCAACAAAATAAGATTTATATAATGCAGTGATGATGTAGCCAAGACCTAGGAGATAATGGCTAATGCTTTTGGGGTTATTTTATATGCTAACCTGCTTATAAGAATTTGACCCCAAAAAAAAAAAGGAACTGCTTATAAGAATGATGCAAACCTCACAATCGAGTCTTTGCATCTGATCAACAAATAAGAAAAAAAAAACGTGTACGTACGACTGTACGAGTAGCTAATAAAAATAGTTTTTGGTCAACAAATGGAATTATAATAAGCTGCAAATTTGAAGAGCAAGCTTCGAACAAGCATGTCGAAACACAAATTAAGAGGAAAGTTTGGGTTTTTTGGAATTGGATGGGATGGATGAACACATACATAATTGGTAAATGTAGCAGATTGCAGATAGCAGACTGTAAATGCTTTAAAGTAAAAAGAGGATAATAATGATGGCCACAGCACGACACATCCCCCATGTGGGAGCAGTACTGTTGGCAGTTTGCCTGAATCATGAATGATGGAAAGCAAGAATGAGTGCCATTGTGCTTTATTTCAAGTTTCAATTTTTCAAATTTTCTTTTGTTGCTAAATGGCAATGCTCACCACCATCTCTATAATTCATTTATGGTGGGGGACTGCTGACTGGTTCTTCTAGGAGCTAACATGGAAAGTAGTCATTGTGGAATATCTAAAAGAGCTGGTCTAGTGTTGAAGGAAAACAATTTAATATCTCTTCAAAATAATATCAATTTGAACAAATTCAAGAGACAAACTGTAAATTAACCCTTTAAAAATTATCGATGATAACAAATTGAAACAATATACATGACAGATTTCAAATTCAGGAACCAAACTAAACTATGACTTTATAAAGGAAAAGGAAATACTTTCTTCTATCAAAATACATTCTTCTTTTTTTTCCAGAAAAGATTGTCTTTACTTGCAAAGCAAATAATAGACAAGATTCACATCAACACTATCTAAATTTTCTAATGTGATACAGATATATACAGCAATAAACATTAAAAAGGTGAATAGAAAAGTGGGTGTATAATTGAGATATGTGCTGTGAATTATAATTGAGTGACTTTTGTGGAGGTGGGCCTCTCTCAAGCAGATTCATTCATCATTTCTTTTATTTGGTTGTGGGGTCATATTTTTCCCAACACACACACACACAAAAAAAAAAAAGGAAGGAACCAACCAACCAACCCATAATTTTCAAATACTACATCTCTGCCCCCACCACAATTTCAACTACGTCAAAACTATGCAATATACTCATTCCAAACTTCATCTTTAATACTTTTAACCTAATATTTATTTGTCTTAATTTGATTAATATTGATAATATTTTTAATACAAAAAATTATAAATTTAAGTATATTAAAACGTATTATTTTTTTATTTATAAATTAGTGAGGAATTATAAATAATTTTAAATAATATTATAAAACAATGAATTCTAAAAAAAGAACACAATAAGTTTTATTTACAAGTATTTTATCATTGGACTATGATTCAGTTGATAATTACCTTTTTTTTTTTGTAAATACTATTCATTTTTATTATATAATTGAAATATTTTTTTATTGATGTGATGTAATGAAATATAGAGAGAAGCATAACAATGTAAATTATTAGTGGTAATAATATTAATTTGAAATTTGTTGAAATAGACAGGGAGAAAAGCAAAAGGAATTTACGAGAAAGGGAGAAAGAGGCCCACATGGTGAGAGAGAGGCCCACATGGTGAGAGAGTGGGCGAAGGGCCAGCCTCAGCTTCTGCTCACAATCCCCACTCGGATCATGTAATGCCAAAATGGGTGAGTCAACTCAATCTGCATCCTCTCTTTTACTCATTGGCGCGTATGATGTGCTCGCCTAATAAATCGGATGAGTTACGAATAATTTTAAGTTTTGTATAAAAATTTATAATGATATTAATATTTTAAAAAATTAATTAATTTTAAAAATATATATAAAGAAAAATAAATTTCAATTTCTACATGATAAAAAAGGAATAGGGTGCATTGAGTCAATCTCAAAAGTATAAGAATGTATATCCAACAATGATTTTCGGATTTTTCCAGTCAAACTTAATAGTTTATTAGTATAAATACTTGTGTTTACCCCTTACAACAAATTTTCATCCCGAATAATTGAAAATAAGTATATTTCGTTTAAATAATTTTATATATTATATACTATAAATATAGTTTATGTAAATATAAAATTTAAAATTATTAATAAAGTTCAATAATTTAATTAAATGATTATATTTTATGTTTAAATATAATTATAAAAATTTAAAATAATTATTAAAAGTTTTTTCTAATTGATACACATTAGTAGAAGTAGATATTAGTTGAAATACATCAAAATGGTCAAAACACACCGAAAGTTTTATTAGAACTAAACTTAAAACTACTTGGTACAAAATTCATATAGGAATAGTAACTACCAATTGGTACAAAAAATCAATAACGTTATTGACCAATATCAATTTAAGTTAATGAGCTTGATAAGCACTTGTTAACATTAGTATCAACGAGGGTAAAATAAAGAGGAGATAGTAGTGCTGACAAAAAGGTTGGTTCACCAGTGATAAGTGAAGAGCTAAAGGAAGGAGGAGGAGGAGGAGAAGAGGAAGGAGGAGGAGGAGGAGAAGAGGAGGTTGTGTGCTAAGGTATTTTGCTAGGGTTGTTGAAAAGGGAGAAGATCCCTTTATCATCATGTCTTGGGATATTTATAGGCAGGGAGTTCTTGTCCAGTTACACTACATCACTGACAATCTCTAGGTATGGCAAACATGTGGCCGACCAGATGGCAAGGCTGTTGCACACTGGTTGTCGTCAAGTGTAGTACAACTTTGACATTCCTTTTATTGAAGTAGTATGAGGTTGTTCTACCTTAGTGGTCCCATAGTGGTCTCTTCTTGATGAGTGCATACTTGCTAATAGCGGATGACTTAATAGAGGGTTCACTATTAGAGGGTGGCTAAGGACGGGTGATCTTCTCATGGCCGATCACCTCGTGACCAACCGAACAGTATGAGGAGGATGACCATTTGTGGGTGATTCCTAGATAGGTTCTCATGATGCCATGTGTTCGAGACGAGTAAAGGTATAACAATTGTCCCCCTCCCAATTCAAAGGGTAGGTTATAAAGAGGTCTACCTCGAGACCATTCATAGACTGTCCCTATGGGTGGTAGTTATCACAAAAAAAAAAGGTAGATGGTCCAGAATATGGAATGCTTCTAAAGATGATAAGTTGCTCTAAAAATTCCAAAACTGTCAAATTAAATGAAAAGCTACACAACTGCTTATGGGGAGTGAAGTTAATGGTGAATGGTGAATTTCACTATTTCATGGTACATGTGTCTGGATGGCATTTGTAACACCCATACCCGACTCGTTTACTGAGTCCTGGTCCTAGATAAAACAAATTTTGAATAATTGACCAACATTATTATTTTTTTAAAAATTTATTTTCGACAAATTAACAATACACAATAGTTTATACTAGCCTATACATCTTTTAAAATCGTTGCTAAACAACTTCATTTACAATTTTGACTATAAAACTTGAAGAACTTCTGGCTAGGCTAAATCCTGGACGCATAACCTCTAAGAGCACCCCTCTATACGCTTGTTACAGCTATCACTCCTTTTTTTTCTTGTAGGTTGACATAGTCTAACTTAACCCTCTGCTCGAGTCCCGACAGCACCCTTATCCTGCAATTAAGTAAATCATTTATAAGCTCAATTGAATTTAGTGAGATTTTGTATAACAGACATATATCAAAAATTCAAAATTAAGGGATTGAAGGTTTAAAGGATTTTTTTTCACTCCTTAGTTAACCCTAACATTTAGCAGATTATATCGATGAGGCATTTGCCTTCCTCTTTTTCCCTACAACCTACAGTTGACAGGCTTCTCCTCCATCTGTAGTATACACCAATTTTCTTCAGAATAGAGGTCCTCTAGGAACATGAACCTGGATGCACCTCAACCAAATTTCTTTCCCTCGCAACCTTGAACGATAAACCCAATATCGATCATTGGTTGTCTAACCTTTATTTCCTCGATTTCAAATTCTTATCCTCTTTATTTTTAGGGGACTGTTCGCCCCTAAGTCAGTCATTGATGGACTCAATCTTTTGCCAACCCAAATGACTTAGCTTCGTATAACTTCGATGGACATAACCACTTTCCCCTTTGTCCGCGGACCCTTAAGTCTTGATCATTGGATAAGTACATCCTCTTATTCAATCTGCCTTAAAATCCACTCCTTTCGACGATCTTTGCCAACCTCCACCACTGAGCCAAGAATTTACACTTTATAAACTCTTGAGTTCACCTTACTGGTTGAGTCTTCATGATGCCATAACTGAGTTATGGTTTTTCATTCTTTCTTCTCAATCTAATTGTCCTGACAAATTTTTTCGTGTTTATTGTACCGACAAACTATCCCGTGTTTATTATCCCGACGGATTATCCCATGTTTATTGTCCCAATGAACTATCTATGATGTCATGGCATATTTCATCTATGGTCTTACACGATAAAATCTTGTCTTTACTGTCCTAACGGACTATCAAAGGATGTCATAACGTCTTTCAACTATGATCTTACACATTTTTATCAAGATACCATAACATCTTTCGATTATGCTCTTATTCATTTATGATGTCATAATATATTTCAAGTATGATCTTATTAAAAAAATTCAATATACACATTCCAACTAAGAATCGACTCTTCACCACCAAAAAATTGTTGAGGATAACATTCAATTAGAAACAAAAGATAGTGGGGATCTTGAAACATTAGAAAATGTACCCTCATTATTTTAACAACGGCTTTAATAAGGATTTTCATTCCTACTAGTAATAAGAAATTTTGTTTCCAACCAAAATTTTATCTCGGACAACTTGTCCTCAACCTCATATAGAAGGTAAGCCGAGGAGGGACTTGAGGGATGATTCCAAACGAGGGATACCCAGCTCTTTGAATTTAGCTTTCACGCTCTCTTTCACCGTCACCAGTTACCATTGTCAGTCTTTTATTATTATTAAATTAATAATTATTATAACAGAGAGAAAGAATTGTTTAATATCCGGAGGGAGAGAGGGCGCTGCAAACCAAAGCTATTACCTTTGACTGCCCAGTCCACTACTGTAGGCTCCAGAACCCAACAACACAGCAGCAACAGCGAAGCAATTGACGCTACTGCTCCGCACAGTCCACAGCGCACTGCCTTGAATGAAAGAAGCCACTGCTTTTATCTTTTGGCCACTTCTAGATTTTTATTAACATCGAAACCAGCAAGCGCTAATTCAGAGACACTGACACAGCCCTGCAGCGACAGTGTCACTACATACAAATATTTCTTCTCATTTTGAAACCACCAGAATAATTAAACTCACCATCTTCCTCTGAGACTCGTATGTATGGGGTCAAGGCCGAAACCTGTTTTTCCCTTTTTTTTTCCCCATATCTAATCCAATCTATATGTATTAATTAAGGAAAGGAAGTAATTAAGGGAAAAGGGGGAGAAAAGGACAAAGGTTGATGTTAATCTTTTCTCCTAGAGCCACTGCACTGCAACTTTTGCTGGTATTTGCTTTATAAAGAAATTCAACAACCAGGTCCATGTTTTTCTTCTTTTGCCTTCCCTTCTAAATCTCTCACACGGGACGGGAATACTCCTTTTTGACGCCTCTCTTTTCTCATTTATTATTTTCTCTGTGCTATATACGTTTCCTTCATACTCTTTTTTTTTCCTTTAAAATAAAAAAGAACTTTTTTTGCAGGAATAAATAAGAGAAAGGAAGAAAGAGAGACTACTGCAATGCTGCTAACTGGTCACAACTCACCAGTTGGTAGGTAGAGCTTGTGGTTGATAGAGAGAAAGATGTTTTACTTGTAAAAGACCTTACTCTCTAAACACTTGTTTCTCTCTCTCTCTCTCTCAAAATCATACAAGAAAAGAGTAAAAAGGTGTAGAGCAAGTGAACGTTGTTTGGACAGTGCAGGGGGGTTGGTGTGTGTGCGCTTTCTATTATGGATAGCTATGAAGCAACCAGAATTGTGTTCTCAAGAATCCAAAACCTTGAACCAGAAAACGCTTCCAAAATCATGGGTCTACTGCTGATTCAGGACCATGGGGAGAAGGAGATGATTCGTTTAGCCTTTGGTCCTGAAGCTTCACTTCAGTCTGTCATCCTCAAGGCCAAAAAAGAGCTTGGTCTTCCTTCTAACTCTCCTTCTACACCTTCAACCCCATCATCTCCTTCTCCTTTCCTTGCCAACAACCAGAATCCTGTTAATATTCCAAGGCAAAGCTCTGCTGCTTCCAGGCTCCTACCCAACGGTGGAGTCAATCTGCCATCTTCTCTCACAATCCCCACTAACCTCTCTACTTCTTCTGGTACTTCTTCTTGGAGTCCTTTGTCTGAACTTCCAAACCCTGATGAGTTGATTAGTCCAAGCAGTGGGTCTTTAAATCCTTCTTCTTTGCCCTTCTATGGAAACGGAGGAGCTACTGATATGGTTGATGAGTTTCAACTTCAAGATCAACTAGCTTTCCTCAACGAAAGCTCACCACAGCTTAACCCCAAGAACCATGATTTCTTTTACCCTCAACCCGCTGACTTGTCCTCGAGTTCAGCTGCTGCTGCTGCTTGTGGCAGCACTGACGCCATGGGGTTCCCCTCTTATTGGGGGACCTCCTTTCACAGGAGAAGCAGCTCTGTGAGCGATATTTTGGGAGCTGAGGACCCGGCTTCAGGGTTTGGATGGAGACCCTGCTTGTATTTTGCTAGGGGGTACTGTAAAAATGGTAATAATTGTAGATTTATCCATTGTGGGCTTGGGGAGTCTGGTTCAGTAGTTGGAGGAGCAGATGGTGCCACCATGGTCGGTTCACCTAACAAGATCGAGATGGACCAGTGCCATGAGTTACTTAGATCTAAATCCGCTCAGCAACAAAGGTTGGCTGCTGCTTCACAGCTCATGGGTTCTGCTTCTTTTCCTTACTCCCCAAAGGGCATGAATTCGTTCCTTCAACAGCAACAAAATGATACTCAGAGGTACATGGTCCCTTCTCTTTGTGCAATCTATTATGTAGTTAAAGATTTAGTCTTCACTTGAATATTTGGTGTGTAGAAATGATGAAAGATTTCATCTTGGTTTGACACTGTAGGGCTGCAGCCGCTGCTGCTTTAATGGTGGGTGATGATATGAACAAGTTTAACCGTTCCAGGCTTGATAGAAACGGGTTTTCAATGAACGGTGAAGCAGGCATGGTTAACCCAGCTTCAAGACAGATCTACTTGACTTTCCCGGCTGATAGCACTTTCAGAGAGGAGGATGTGTCAAATTACTTCAGGTTTTTTGTTTTAACACTCTACTTCTAAGTTGTTGCAGTTTTGTTAAATTCACCTTTTGTTGCTAAAAACTATTATGTTTCACCTTTGAAGTTTATATGGACCGGTTCAAGATGTGAGGATACCATACCAGCAGAAGAGAATGTTTGGATTTGTCACTTTTGTTTATCCTGAGACCGTGAAGATCATCCTGGCTAAAGGGAATCCTCATTTTGTTTGCGATGCTCGGGTTCTGGTGAAGCCTTACAAAGAGAAAGGCAAAGTCCCGGACAAGTACAGGCATTCTCACACACTTTAAAGTCTTAATTTTGGATGCCTTGCTTACTTGGTCTAGATCTGTTAAACCTGCTGTGTTATCTCGCAGGAAACAGCAGCAACAGCAAGTGGAAAGAGGAGAGTTCTCCCCTTGTGGTACTCCAACTGGCCTTGATTCTAGAGATCCATTTGACCTCCAGCTAGGTAAGCAGAGAAGCCAAGGAACCATTTATTTTGCTTGTGATGTATGCCAGGTTAACAATATCTGTGTCTACTGTAGGATCAAGGATGTTTTACAATGCCCAGGACTTGTTATGGAGGAGAAAGTTGGAGGAGCAAGCTGATCTTCAGCAAGCCCTTGAGCTTCAAAATAGAAGGTTGATGGGCCTGCAACTCCTTAATGTGAAGAAGCATCACCATCACAGGGCTCTTTCTAGTGGAAGTCCCATTCCATCACCTACCCACTCACCAAACCCGTTCAGCCAGTCCCTTGTACTTCCTCAATTTCACAGCAGTCAAGAAGCTCCACAAGGTAGCTACACATTTTCCCTAGTTTGTGTGAATTAGCATTCTTTACTGGGAAAAAATGGTTGACATTCTCTTATTACAGAGAATAGTTCTAGCCCTGTGCTGGCTGTAGCTGCCACTGTTTCTGAGAAGCAAGCTGTGAGTACTACTGCCGCTGCTAAAGAATTGGCCAGTGTTGAAGAAAATGGTACCAGCAAGGAGAGCCCTAATTTTGAAGATGCTAATCTGCCAGAAAGGTATACACGTAATGGAACTTTGTCCTTTCAGATTGAAATCAGGACTAAATCAATGCTAGTAAATAAGATATTGTTGCTTAAATTTGCATTCAATTTCTATTTTGTTAATTCCCATGATATTTATGGTTTAATTTCAAGCCTGGGGGTGATCAAATAGTCTGTCGATTTGTTGTAACTTATGTATCTATTGTATCAAATTGCAGTTTGGAGCACAACCTTCCTGATAATCCTTTCGCATCTCCTACCAAAGCATCCGGGGAGTTCTTGTCTGCATTCTCCAATGCTGAAGCAGATAGGGATGTTTCAGTCTCGGCTTCTTCTGTCAACAATAACTGGGTCTCTTCAACCTTACTTCCTGCAAATAATGCTTTAGACATTGCATCCTTCAACTCTTTCAACTGTCAAATGCCCAGGTACTTTGTTTTTTCTCAATAATACGGTTATAAACAGAATCTCGGTATTTGTATCATGAGTATTGCTTCTCAACGCAGGTTCTCTTCTGGACATGGTACCATTGGTATGTATGCCGGCACAGGCGGCCCGACTTGCCCTGTTGGTATTTAGCTTTCTATGCTTAGGTAAATGGATAGCTTAGGATTCTTTCTTTAATGCATTCTTACTGTTTTGCTTTTTAGTTGCACGATGAGTTATGTTTTGTTCTCTAATGAGATTGCCTTCGCATTACAGGAAGATTGAAGGTATAAATCAAACACAAAATTTCACATCAGAGATCAGAGATCTATAGAGAGCCACCACCACCTCCACCACCGCACTACAATCAGAACCAACTCGTAATCATCGTCAATACTATACTTACTACCATACAAAATGCGTACATAAAAGGCAGTGAAGGAAGTGGGTCAGCCATTCCTTTATTTTGTTGTAATATTGTTATCTATTGTTTCAGTAGTTTGGACCACAGGTAAAAGCATAGAAGAAGAAAGAAAAAAAAAAAAAAAAGGATCACACAGTCAATGTGTAGTTGTAACTCCCCTTGAACTGTAATTTCTTCCCCTTTATTTTCCACCAGTGATGGTTTCCCTGGAAGAAACAAGGAAAAAAAACCCTTATTTAGTTTGTTCATTTTTTTTCCTAGCCTTGGTAGTTCATGTATGTTAGGTGTGTAATCAAAATCCTCTTTTGTACAGAGCATCTGCACTCGAAAGAAGGGAAACCAACACTCAAAGATGTAGAAATAGTAAAAATATGCATGTATGGTATTGTAGGGGGAAGACATCGATAGAGGGAATCTTAAATCTCAGTTCAAAGTTGTACCTTGATCATGATCTACTGTTATGAGATAGAGAAGTCACTAGTAAAAAGCATCAGAATTTCAAAAAGGAGCTCTAAATTCTAATCTAATATGTGTGTGTTTTTATTATTTATTATTGATAGTAGTGCACAAGAATTTGTCTGATTGCTTGAATCTTACCTGCACATGCAATGATGCATTATAGCAAATTGGCAGAGGCATATAATTGATTAGGTGGGGTCATATAGGCTTTGAGAATTCAGATTTTTAGACACCGGTATGACATTCATTGAGGGGGAGAAACAGGAAGGTCCACAAAGACATAAACAATCACATGGGTGGCTGAGCCTGACAACAGAACTGGGTCCTACTCATTGTTGTTTTAGATTTAGTAAATAATAATTTACGTAAGTGCCAGCCTGTAACTGGGTCCTCTCCATCACCACCCACCCATGTGGCTCACTCACTGATGCTACTTTTCTCTTTTCCTTTATATATAAAAAATCCATCAGCTCCCAATCAATCAGATCTTGGCTCTTGCCGCATGCCAATAGACAATATATAAATAGAAAAACTGAAAGGGATTAAGCTTAAGCTTAACTGCTTATAAAGCGTAGGATGATATAAGTGCACGGTTGCACTGTACAATGGAGAATCTTTGGGGCTGCGTGTGTGAAACCGTGGGTGCTGCTGCCATTGTCGCAGTTTCTTTAGTTTTCTCCTTTTGGAGGGGTCTTTTCTTTTGTCTACTTTCACTGTTGCCTTGAAGTCTGTAAATGTAATCAATGGCAAAGAAAAGCAAAACAACAGAGGAGGCAAGCTGGCAAGCAAGTGGTAGGGTAAAAGGGTGGGGGGGGGGGGTAAAGCTGATAAGTACAAGCCGTCATGTTCTTTTAACATGACACGTAGAGGGGTCAGGTCTGGAGGGAAAAAAAAAAAAAGAACTTTTTCTATACCAATTTCTGCCCTTTCCGCAAAAGCGGAATCTACTTTTTCCAAGGGACTTGTTTGGTTTCCGGGAAAGTTACGGCGACTTGTTCATGCTCTAATCATTAACAAAACGCAAGAGATGATCAAATTCAAATGTCCCTCCCTCCAACTTGATAAAAAAAATATTCAGGAGTTACAATCGCTTACGTATCTTGACAATAGTCAAATCATCAGAGGTTACCATATTTCCAGACTCTTGTCTAAATCATGCAATTTTGTGGCGGCTGGGGAGTCCTCCTAATTCGACAGTTTCGGTGCCATAAGCAATGATTATATATTTATTTATCGGCTTTACTCATAATAGCTGGACAAATAGCATCACTTACCTTGAAATTTGATTCTCCATTTTCATCAACCTGTGTTTATTTATTTAAAGGATGAATAATATCATCTAAACTTGCCATCTTTAAGCACTAGGCTTTCACCTACATACAGATTAGGAAGGTGGCCAATAAGCATGATTTAATTAAATACTTATAGGGTCCAAAAAGAGCTACACTCTAGGGTATATATATATATATATAAAGGGATGCTGTATGGTATATTTGGTATAATATGATTGTTAAGGGGTTTGAGCCAATTCCATGTTTCCACTGTCCCGTATTCCTGTCCATGATACCTCTGTTCCAGCCCCTTTGCAATAGTTCCTTGCTATAAATAATGGTTTTCCATGCTTATGTGTCATTATAGAAAGTACTGAATAGTTGGTTCAAACAAAGGCGAAGGCTGAAAGGCAATCCATAAGAGCCGGTGAAACTCATGTGTCAGCTGGTGGAAGCTTTGAACTGGAATTTTTCAGTCCTGGGAAATCGAAGAGTCGATATTGGGGATTTGGAACAAGAAGGTATCTAACTGGGACTGTTGTATGGGTTGCCAATAGATCTAATTGTTAATACTGTTAAAATTTTTCAATTAATTTTTTATTGGCGTGACATTTTAAAATTTGAAAAAAACTCACTCGATAATCATGTTATAAAAAAAAACATTGTAATGGATATGAATTTAACAAAAAATTTTAATAATGTTAACAATTCTTAAAATTTATGTCAACATTTTAATTAGAATAAGATATTTAAATTAATTAATGACATTAAAGTGCCAAATTATGTAAAAGATTAAAGTATAAAAATTAAATTTCAAATTTGAGTATAATATAAGAACTGGAATTAAAATTTAACCATTTTCATATAATCTAAAGAAATAGAGGAACCAGACTTGAAATTTAACCATTGCTATTAATAATGTAAAAAACCAGCAAGGATAGTATTTCCTACCAACTTAATTTTTTATGGATAACTATAAAATTAATCACTCACCTATTAGTATATTTTTATTTTGGTCACTCAATTATGAAAATTTTCAATTTAATCATTATCGTTATCATTTGATTCTATATTAGTGAATCTCCATTAAATTGTTTACCAGAATAATGATGTTGCTTTTTTAAACTAGTATAATAACATATTTAGTCATCAATACTTATACATTCTATCAATTTAATTCTAATTCTAATTAATTCAATAAATTTAATCCTCCATATTTATAAATTCTTTCAATTTAGTGCTCTAAATTTTTCACCAATTAAATTTTATTTTATTTTTACCACCAAGTTCTTCTCAAAATAAAATAAAATAAAATAAACTTTGAGTTGATTCCTGAACCAACTCGATTAATCGTACGATCAACTCAATTTAATAATAATAATCATTTAATAAAAATAAATTAATCATTTTCTAATCGAGTTGGTACCTGAACCAACTCCGTTAATCGTAACATTAACTCACTAAATTTTATTAATAGTATAAATTTTAAAGTAAAATCTAAAAAGGAAACGTGGAATGAGAAAAGAATACTATTTTAAAGTTGAAAAAAAATGTGAAATAAGAAAAAGGGTGGAGTGAAAATTTTAATATATAAAAAGAGGAAAAGAATAAGTTTAGTTTCAAAATTTTTATTTAATATTTGAAAGTTAATATCTAAAAAAGTGAAATGAAAAAAATATTTTAAATGTGCAAATACCGTTTGAATATATATATTCATCCATTTTCCTATGTTTGGGTTGTGGGTGGTATTCAAATAAAATTTTCTTAACAATGATGATTTCAGAATTTAGATTTGGTTCACATGATGAAGAAGAAATAATAGTAATAAATGTACAATTGATAGATGTAATAAAATGTATAAAAATAATAAAATAAAATTTTGATTGAGTGAAAATTTTAAAGTTTTACTAATGTAATTAATATGGGTTCAAATTTCACCGTATTTATTTTTTATTTTTTTAAAATTCAAAAAAAAACTAAAGTCACCTTGAAATGTAACTTATTTTAAATACAAAAAGATATTTTTGTAATTTTTCTAATCGAGTTAATGTCCAATCAACTTGTGACATCAATTCTATCATAAATTTAAATAATAGTATATAATATATATAGAGAGAGAGGGAATGGGAGGGGAGTGATCCACTACCACTAGTTTTACACCCTATTGTATCTTTTTGTACAATTAATATCAGTCATTGAATCATCGATATAATTGTACTTATCATGCATGTAAAATTTTCAAAAATGATTTGATATATCTATCAAATCGATCTAAAATATTTTATATTATTAATGTTTATTAAGCAATTGAATTTTTTACATAAAATAAATATTTACAAACTTAAGTGGTTTTACATCTTTTCGTAACTTTTTATATTATTAATATTTTAACAATCTAACTTCATATTTCATGCTCCATTTATGTAGATCATGCATGTCAAAATTTTGCATAAATTAAAATTTTCTAATTATTCGTTTTTTATGTATAAAAGAATTTCAACTGTAAAATATATATTAACTAGTTACTTATCTTGTGTGATGCACAAGTTAATTATTAATTATAATTTTTTTATATTTTTTTAAAAAGTATACATTTTTCACAAATAATATAAAATAATATAGCCTAAATATTGTATAAAATGTTGTATATTGTGCAACCCGTAAATTGAAATTAATGAAATCTTCTTAATAAATCTTCGTAATGTTCAAGCTTTTCAACATTTTTTTCATTAATTTTAAGCTGCTCATTGTATAGGGTACTATACGTCTCGACCTTGCACTGCTGCACTGCATCTATTAGATCACTCTCTCATCAAATTCATTTTTTAAATCTTTAGTGATGATTCCGTTTCATGATTTTAATGTAAAAAATTAGAAATTAAATGATGTTAAAGCAACTAACGCAAAATAGAGTTAAAAATATAAAATAAGAAATAAGAAAAAATGAAAATAGGAAAATAAGGTTAAAAAGTAAATTTGTTTTATATAATGTATTTATTATTGTATATGACATTAATTTACTTGAAATATGAATCTTTGGATGCTTAGAGATAGTAAATAAGGTTCAATATGAAAGATATAAATTTGCTAATATGATGAAGCTCGTGTGTTGGCTTGATGGTCAAATGTGTTTATTGTCTTAAGTGTGGCTTGAGTTTGAATTGTACCAGTCATGTTATTAGGGTTTTGCCCATTTTAGATTACGATTTTGACTGAATTAATATCTCATATATCAATTTTTTAGGGTAAATTACAAAAATAATCACTTTTGTTTGCCTTAGATTATATTTTATTCACTTATGTTATAATTTTATTATGAAATGATCACTCTACCGTTAAGCTCCATCACCTCTCTAACAATAATATTACGTGACAATCCAAATAAATTTTAAATGCCAACTTAAATGTCCAACTGAAATAAAAATAAATTTTTAATTTCTTTTTACAAAACCATAAATAATTAAAATATAATTTGAAACAAACAAAAGTTATTATTTTTGAAATTTACCTTTTTTTTAAATAATAAATAAAATTTCACGTTGTGATAATCTAGTATTTATAATTTATTTTCAAGTTGATTAAATAAAGATATATTACGTATACATTCAAAACAAATGAAGAAATACTGAAAAGTACATTAAGAACTAGTTTTTACAAATGGATAACACACAAAAGCAATAGGAATTGAAAGAACATTAATCTCACAGTCATCACATTTCTAAGGATTGACCCTCCACCGCAACACCTAGTTTTTAACAATAGAACCTACACGAGTGACGTTTGTTTTTGAAATTCACATCCCAAGATGAACCCAACCGGATCATCATCTTTCTCTTCATCAAGGCCGATGACCAAGAAGGGATGGTCTGTAGAACACATGAGTTTGTGCTATCTCGATTCGGTCTTTCGGATCATGCATGGTTTCGTCCCTTAATGCATCAAGGATGGCTTGTAATGGGAACTCCCTGAACATTCAAACCAAGTTTTCCATCACCTCACACTTCTCAAACCATGAATAGGTTAGATAGATTAAATCAACATATAACTGTGCATGTATGAATAGATGGAGAGACATCATCTAGGGAGTGGGGGAAACGAAATCGAGTACCTTGTGATGAGTACTTTATATAGCATCTTCAAGATGGGGCAAAGCTCCACAGGAGCAACTGGTTTGTTTTCTTCGGGGTGTTGGACGCTTAAGCTGGACTGACTAAGCAGCTCATAAAAGCCTTTCACAGCAGAGACACCCTGCCATAGTAATGAGGTTAATGTCGTAAATGATGGGATCAGATAGGGTGCAAAGAAGAAAAAAGGTAGAATCTTGCTTTATTACTAAACAGCAATCTTATGATTATTTTGCTAAAGCATGTGGTTGAGATTCAAGGGAGCTGCAAACTGACGAAGAAATGGAGATGCAGTTATCTAAGTTTTACACATTACACCGACAAAACAAATGAAATGGCCATAAAACCAAGTGGGAATTGATCTTTAACAGTCGAGGAATGGTATGGGATACTTCATCTACTTGAACATGTCCAGGATTTACTACTTGTTGTAGTACTGTTTAATTTATGCAACAGTTTTAAAGACAAACTGCCTCTAGACTTCCACTGTCATCATTGAGATCGAAAGCAAGCATCTTCGCATACCAAAAACACATAAATAACGCAATAAGTTTCCATATCACCATTAATTGAATAATCATCTTTCCAAAAGTTCTCGATGGTGGCTTTAAAATCACTACTATTTTTTGATGATTTGCTTTAAGTCGGACGAGTATTAACTCAACCCTTTCCAGACTAACCTAAAACTGTTTGCTCAAAGTACTACTTGGAATATTTCACAAAAAAAAAAAAACTTGGAATAGATAAGTTCATACCTGAATCATACCCTTCCCCTTGATGCTATCACCCATTTCAAGGCTCAGTCCCCCTTTAGCCAACTGTTGCCCGTACCAGGCATTACGGCCTTTCAACAGGGTTACGTAGGTGTCGGCCAACAAAGGCCCAGCAAGTTTTTCAGGCTCTTCTGCCAAGAGATGAGTGATAAATATCATCTCAGACGTACACAGTGCAAAGTATACTGATTTGCTGGTGGCACTCTCATTGGTTAGAGCTGCTACCATCCCTGTGGAATCATTATTGTAGATTAAATATAAAGATTAAATTTCAACTTATTGTTAAAAATGAATTTAAATTAATTTAGTCCAAGATTAGTTGTTTGATCCTGAATTGTCAGAAAAGTGTTATACATAGAAATAGATGAAAACACTTGGCATCTTGGAGACTATGGAATAAAGATTATCAAGCAAATAGCTACCACTTCAAAATCACATTACCTACAACTACACAAGGAAAGAAGGACATTGGCTCAACACCTCTGTTTTTCTTTTACCGGGTGAATAGGTCTTATATTGATCATACATTAGCCGGAGTTGTGTTGATCAATTTATTCAATTGCATAACATTGTTGTCTCTTTCAAGGATCATTCCTTATCTTTAAGCTAACTCTGCCTACAGCCTATTGTGTGAGGTGCATGACTTGGCATTCTTGCCAAAAACTAGATCTTACCAGCTCCAATGGCATAGACATTCTTCAAACCACCCATAACTTCATGTGTAACTAGGTCACCATTGTCCCACACAATAAAGTGGGGTTGCCTTAAGAACTTTGCCAATGGTTTCCTCCACTTTTCAGCCCCACAAATTCGAGCATTAGCATATTCTCTGTTGTAAATCTCTGAAGCAATATTAGGTCCTCCAAGATAGAGAATGTTCTCGATGGGGATTCCAGCTGCAAGAACAGGGGTAAGATTCATATTAATATGACTTTTCTTGCGAAATTCAGAAAATAGGTTAAAAGAATTAATGTGGCTATAGCCAAAAGTTGAAGAAACAAAGAAGGAAGCTTACTTGCTCGACTGATCATCAGGGTAGGAGTTATTATGCGAGGTTCAGGCTCCAACTCAGCTTCTATACCCTTTGCCAGAGATATGATTATGGGCACTGTTATTCTTTCTTTCCAATACCTTCTAATTTCCTCAAACACCACGCGAGTTTCGGTTGATGGCAAGCCATTAATTACAATATCAGCATCCCAAACAGCTTCTTGCAAGTTAGTAACAACCTTTAAAGGGCAAAGAGGAGTGTCAATCATATTCAAGCAGAAACCATCTTTCAAAATCTCATCTGCATGCAGAGTCCTATCACCTAATCTTGCCTCAACATACTTCAAGTAAGCACACCGCCTAATCAGTCTCCTCAACACATCCTCCCTCGAATTGATCACTTCAAATAAGTGTTCAGCTGTGGCTTTATCAACTATCTTTCCAGGTCTTCTCCATATTCTTATCAAAACCTTATCTCTCAGGTGACCATAACTGTCTTGCAGCAAAGCAGTGAAAACACTACCCCAAGCACCTGCCCCGACGCCAACAATTCTCAATGGATCGCCTTCCGTTTTTCCCATCAGACATCGAAGCTCGTCAAGTTTCTCTTCTAAAGAACCATTAGAGTTCTGGATCAAGCCATTGGCATGAGAATTCTGATTCATTTCTTCGCTAGTTCCTGGCATCTTTCTCTCTTAATTAAAATCCTAAGTAAGAACAAATATCCCAAGCTTCTAATTCAAGAATTCTGGGTCTATGCCTTGGCCTGCGAGATTGAAACAAATTCTACAAGTTCAGGAAAAAAAAGCACATGCCTTTATAAACTGTTCAATCATCCAAGAAATTTCACCCAGCATGCATGTCAATTACAAGAGACCAAAACCAACTAATCAACAACAATCCAATCTGAAATCTTTAGCCCGCCTTTGACCCCAATTTTTTTTTTTCAAAATCTGGATCATTAAAAGAATTCCTCTCATCAAGCAAGAACCCACATTATATTTAATCCAACAAGGCAAAAGCAGACTTTGAAAACTCAGTCAGACTTTGGCTATCTACTATCTACCAAACTACTAGTAACCAACAAAAAAAAAAGGTAAGAGAAAGTGAATGACCCCCTTTTCAGTCGGCCTCTTCGACGAGGTAAGCATCAATTATGACATCATTCAAGCCAGTTTGTGCAAATTTTAAAAAAAAAATGCGACGGAAAAGCTCAAACCTTTGGTACAATTCAGACTAAATTACAAAATGGGTAGTCCAGAAAGAGATTGATAAGCTCAAACAAAATGGAGATGATGAAAGCGGTTCAGTCGAAAGAGGGAGATTAGTCCAAAAAATAAAAAGGGCGTTAGCTTCAAAGAAGAAAAAAAAAATATTGCAGTTTAAATGAGAGCTTACCTTAGCATAGCTTAACTCGGTTCAGCACCTTTCTGTTAAGACGGTGTCTGGAAGGATCGCCTTGCTGATTGATTTCACACATGTACATCGTGCAATTAAACACTTTCTTTTCCTTCCCTTTTTCCATTAAGGTTACTTGTAAAGGCAAAATATATTTCTTTAATGTTCTTATAAAAATATTTTCTTAATTAAATTATATGCTGCTGACTGAGTTATATTTTGAGTTTGAAGTTTAGGATATAATTGGTATATTTTGAATTTAGATAATAATACAAACTGTTGAAATTTATATATTTAATAGTCATATAAATTTAATGAGGTTTTATAAAGTGAGTTAATTACAAATAAATATTAAGTATAATGATAATGCATGTTACATAAAAATTTAAAAAATTATTTTTTATAAATCATAAAATCAACATGAATACCTAGATAATAGAAACAAATTTAATAAAAGGGAGTTAATTATATTTTGGGTTTTAAAACCAAGAACCGAGAAATGTGATCCATATCCATGCATGGGATGCAACAAAGGTGAAAGAAAAGAAGCCCAAGTAAGGAAGAACATGATTGGGGGCTTAGACGACCTAGGCTAGGTCCAGGACATGAACAAAACTTGGGTTGGGATATATCCCATCAAACTTGATCTTTCATGTTATAAGGGTTTGTGGTAACCACACTTTGCTTCTTGCTCAATCATCTACAAAATGAAATTTTGAGCTTGGGTCTAGATGGACGATGCGATGTGTTTAGTTTATTTTTTATCTTATGTTATAACATCTAATTTCCCAATCATCTCCATCACGTTTTATTTTTAAAAGCTAGAGTTCTATTTTAGGTAAAAATTGATCTCCATCGATTATAATGAAAAGAGATTTAACATATTTTCTCCAAATTTTATCGGGTAACTCACAATTCACAATCCCTTCTGATGATTTTGATAGTTTTATTTTTATTATTATTATTATACTTTAATTTAATATAATTTCATTTTATAATGTTTTTAATGAGTTAAAATAGTTAAATTTTGATTATGTATTGACGCCTATTTGTTTCTTAACAACAGAATGGCATAATGTTAAGGATGGTTTGAATTTCCAAGTCAATTAATGCATAGATTGTTTTATGATTTTGATCGTAAATTATTGTCTCTTCACCTTTTTGCCATATTGAAATTACATATTTATTAAAAGTATAAATAAAAATTAAATAAAATTTTAATTGAAATGGTTAAATTGAAGATTTAAAAATTATAATGGTTTAAGTTTAATTTTTATCATGTGGGAGTTTTAAAGAATTTTATATAAAAATATAAAAGCATCTTTAAAATAATATTGAAAGTTGGTTGAATTTTGCTTGCCGAATATTGGTCCAGGTATACATCAAGTTACAATTATACTAAGGGAATATTGTAGAAAACTAGAGATAAACACCAAAAAATTGCTTACACAATCCCGGCTCTCTTCTTACATTTATAGGGACTTGCTCAAAGAGTAATTAACTATAAATCAATGGTATAATATGTGATTTAAATTCAACTCAATCATTTACTTAATTGTAACATTGCTCTTATACGTCTAACTAAAATCTTTCTCCCAAGTTTGCGACCTCTTTTTACATTTGTGGAGCGTTGCTTAGAGAGTAATCCACTATGAATCAAAGGTACAATATGTGATTTAAGTTCAACTCAATCACCAAGTTGTATCATTGCTTCTGTACATTCAACCAAAATCACTCTCCCGCTAAGATTCTCCCTAATGAAAACTTAGTTATATATTGATAGAACAATTTGAATATATTACGAAAACACTCACTAATGTTCCTTAACATGAATAGATTGAGTTCTCTCTAAATCTACATCCTAAACAAGTCATCAATATTGTAACCCTAGTTAGGGATGCCAATGGAGTGTGCTAAATTCACCACTGCTCTGCAGTTGGCATCTTCTACTCCACCACCCACTCTGCTCCACTATAGATGTATAATCTAAAAAATCACTACCACCTCTATGGACATTGGACACATCTATCCCCCTCTTGTCCCGCCCCACGCCCCTTCAATTTAACTTTTGCAAGTTATCTTTAAATTTTTCAATCTTTTTAAATGCAAATAAATATTTAAATATAACTATTCAAAAAAATATTTAAACATAAAACATATAGATTTTCTATAAACATATTACATTTTTACGCTTTCAATAATTATATATACAATGATAAAATATTAATTTAATATAACGGAGCAGGGCAGAGCGATGCAAACAATTACCATAAACACTCTATACCCACTATCTAAAAAAAATACATCTCGCCTTGCCTCACGTCTACTTTTCAAAAGAAAAAAAAAACCCCTCTATTTGGAGCGAATTGGTTCTGAACCCATCAAGTGATTCGAATTTTGCCAGCCCACATCTTCACAAAAGATATTAATTTATAAGGTAAATTAATTATCTTAATAGAAAGATACAAAAGATTGAGATAAATATTCACAAAATCAACCCACATCTTCTTGTGATTGCATATACTAATTTATAATATAAGTAAATCATATTAGGGCACTTATAAAATAAAATTGGTCGATCCATTCTCTTCAATTATAATGTCATGAATTGTTGCTAAAATCACCAAAGATATGCAAGTAAATAACGAAGATACGTTGGTCAAATATACCAACAAATAAGCCAAAATTTATCATATTACCAACTATGTCTCAAGTTACTAGTTGATAGATAAAATCGTCACTAACAAATATAACTTACTTTATAAAAAGAATAATTTTTAAAACCATTTTTTAATTTAATTGTTATCCGATTAACTTATGATACTAATTTAATTGGGACCTCATTACACTAATTCAATTGAAAAGAAACAAACAAACCAAATTCATATTAGTAAGATGATTTAGGTAATTTAACTTTTTTTAAAAATAAAATAAAATTTCACTCTAGATTTAATCCTTGGCAACTTTTCAGCACAATTAAAATATAATTAACAAAATTATTTATTTTATATTATTGATAATATTAATTTTTTTTAAAAAATAATGAGAGTACTATACGATTAGTACTAACGTGAAGCATTTGACTTAGTTGGTCTCCAGGAGTGAAGGGATAAAAAAAATTTTAAGTGGGTACCAAAATTAAATTATAGGGAGGTAAAACAGAAATTTATCATTATATTAATTTATAATTTTTCAAAAGATTTACAATGTAATTTTACAATTTTTTGGGTAAGGTTATTACGAGCCTCTTAAATATATTTTAAATTCATTTTTATTAATGTTACGAGTTCTATAATAAATTAGAATTTATTTAAAAATCGCAAATATAGGAAATTAGTAAAATATTTTAACTTGCACGAAATCTCGATTATATATGACCTCGTTGTTTGTTCTTTAAAATTTTCCTTTTAAGAGTTAGATACCGACAATTTATTTTTTGTATATGCAATACATACGTTTGCTTGAATCAATGATTTCTTGGTTAGCTTTCCTTTCCAAACTAATTAACTAAAAGCAAATTATCAAAATGTGCTATAAGTCCCTATATTATTAATAAATTTAAAATTTAGTCTTTATTTTTTTATTTTTAGAAATTTATTTATTTTTATTTTTAAAATTTTAAAATCTAGATCCAACGGTTAACAGTATTTAAATTATTTTGTTAAATCTAAGTTCATTAAAACATTATTTTTTAATTATATTCCTACCAAATAAGTAATTTTTTTATTTAAAAAATATCTTACCAATAAATTTAACAAAAAAATTAATAGTGTTAATAATTAGATCTAAAATTTTAAAATTAAAAAATAAAAATAAAAAATTAAATTTTAAATTTATAAAAAAATACAAAAACGTAACACATATTTTAATATATATATATATATATGTATATATAATAAAATTATAAGAAGCAAAACAGATAGAGTAATAAATAATCGTCATTGGGTTCTTAATATTTGGAGCATTTCCGGTTGGTTAAAGACTTGTTGAGAAGTTGATGAATATGCAATTTCTTATTTAGCTTTTGTTTACCATTGCTTTTTAAAATTATTTTTGAGATAAAAATATTACTAAATAAAATATTTTTGGTACCAAAAATGCTTTGGAAAAGCATTTTTTTGACCAAAAGGAGATGGAAAAAATTTTAACTTTTTCTCAAAGTTTTTTTCTCAAAAACACTTTTAAAAAGCATTGTTAAATTAGTCCTTAATATAAAAATCTTTAAATTAATATATATTTATAAATTTATATTTAATGCACTGATAATACATATATACAAATTCTTTGAACAATATATATATATATATATAATATATATATTAGCTGATTGAATTTTAATTTAATTGGTATGAGTGTTGTTGTGCAAAAGAACATGAGTTTGAGTGCGCTTTTGGATTGAAAGGCTATAAATAATTTTAAGTATTATATCGAAAAAATCAAATATTATCAAAACCTATAATAAAATTATTTTATATATATATATAAAAGTTCCACCATAATTTAAGGAAAATTTTTTATGTCATTATTCTTTAACAGTGTAATTAATTTCCATATCAGCATTTTTATATTAAAGTAATGTAGGTTCCATTTAAAAAAAAAACATATTAGATGTAATTAATTAAATATATAATTTGATTTTTGAAAAATATAAAGGGAAAAAGTAATAATAAATAATAATTTTTTTTCCTTAGCGCCTCATGATATCCCCACCATTGTGAAGAAGGTTTTTTTTTTAATCTTTTCGAAATTAGTCTTTTTGGCTTTGTTAGATTTATAATTTAGTCCCTATTTGAATTTAATTAGTTTATTGTAATTATTATTTTACTAAATAAACAACTCCAAAAATTATTATTTATAATTTATTCCCTATTTTAATTTTAATTTTTATTGAAATTATTATTTTTTTTCTATATAAACAAGGCCAAAATTTATTATTTTTTACGAGATAAGCCTCGTTAAAAATACAAAAGATGATTGCAAATAGAAATTTTATTTTTAGAAAATTTTTAACGATACATTCAAACAAAAATTAGTGAATTAGTTTTTTCATAAGTAAAATTATGCTTCTACATTATCTAAAACTTTATTTCCAAAATTAAAAATTTATTTTTAAAATTAAAAATTGTTTAAAACTTTATTTCTAAACCTTTAAGGTTTTGACTCATTAATTATATATATACACCATACAATTTATCTTTCAAATTTTCTTCTTTGTCAATAAAGCATAAATTATATTCATAATATTACAAATTTATTATATTATATTTTAAGTTATTTATATATTCAAATATTGTTTCATAAATAATTTTTTAAGGGTAAATCACATCAACAGTCACTCAACTTTGATTTGGGAAAACAAACAGTCACTTGGTTTACATTTCAGTCACTCAACTTTGAAAATGTGACAAAACAATCATTTTTTCACGTTTTTCGCCATAGACATCATGGAACAATGACATGGCAGTTAACGACATTGGTGGAGTGTGGAAAACGTCCAGCTGGCTGGTTACATTTAACACGACAGTCACTCAACTTTGAAAATGTGACAAAACAATCACTAATATTGTCAAAAAGTGACATAACAGTCACTGAAATCAGATGGGTTATATTGTTTAACCCTAAAATCAAATTGGTTAGAATCTAATTACGGAATAGAGAGAAGCATTTGGTTCTCTCATTGATTTTATTCCGATTTAGGGTTAGAAAATAGATTTTGAAGTTGATCTAGGTTAGAAATCGATTGAAACCAGTAACTGTTTGGGGATTGAAGGCGAACCATTCTCAACGATGATGGTGAATGGACGAGAAGATGGCAATGTTGATATAGTAGATGTAACAAGTATGTTTCTATTGTTTTTTTGAGTTATGGGATATTTGTATAGGGTTGTTTTGTGTTTATTCGAATTTGATGTCGATACTGATTGTGATTTTTGATTTAGGGTTTATTCGATTTTGATTTGGATTTTCGATTTAGGATTATTTCGATTTTGATTGGATTCTGATTGCTATTGTTTAGGATTTAGGGTTATTTAAATTTTTGTTTGATTTATTATTCACATATTTTGGTTAGCATATTTTGATTTAGGGTTATTTTGGTTAACGTCATTGTTCCCGTTAAACCCCTAACAGAACTGTTAATCAGTGACTGTTTTGTCACTTTTCGATAACGTTTGTGACTGTTTTATCACATTTTCAAAGTTGAGGGTTGTGTTAAATGTAATCGGCCAATTGAACGTTTTTCACACTCCATCGATGCCGTCAACTGCCATGTCACTGTTCTGTGACGTCTATGACGAAAAACATGAAAAAGGACTGTTTTGTTACATTTTCAAAATTAAATGACTGAAATATAAATTAAATGATTGTTTGATTTTTCATATAAAAATTGAGTGACTGTTGATGTAATTTACCTTAATTTTAATTAATATATAGTTATTTAAATAATAACTTTAAAAACACGCGAACAACCTATGCATCGCATACGATAAAAAAAAATATCATATAATAACAAAGTTTTAAAGCAGATAAGGAAAGTAGAGATAGGTTTTTTAACTAGTATTAAAAATGTTGGCACAAGCTTTGCATGAACTGGATGGAAAGGGAAGAAGGTATAGTCCTCTACTTTCTTTATATTAATGCATTTCCTATTTTTCCATTAAATTAATACATTTCGTATTTTATACACTGATGCTCAACTTTTCTTTTCATTTACAAATGAAATTAATTAAAAGAATGTAATGTCCAATTCTTTTAAAATTGGGCTTTTTTTAAAAATCATTATTTTTAATTATTTTCCATAATAATAATAATAAAACATACACAGACTTATATTATGGAGGTTGAAAATGAAGGCTAACTGATTGGGGGTGAGTTAGTCGGGGCGAGCTGTTTGCATGGGAGAGAGATAAAAAAAAGAAAAACAGTAGATATGGAATATATTCCATCATGAAAACTACATGTTGGAATAATTACAATTACAATCAATTTAATATAAAGATTGGTTGAAATTTTAAATATTTAAATCATATATATTTTTTAAAAATAATATAACTGATTAATTAATTAAATGAAACGCCAATGTTTTCTAGTTAAGTAAAAGGGAAAAAAATTTGACTTGCTGAAATCCATTGATAACTAAACTAACAAACTAGAGTCGGGCACGATATATCCCACAAGGCTGGCTGGCTGACAGGCAGGCAGTCCGGCACGCAGGAAACAATCAAAACCACCCATCCTCTCTCTCCCTCTCTTCCTTTCTCCCTCTTTCACTATCATTACCAACCATTTTTTGAACCAAATTCTTCCCTTTCAAAGGTTTGTATATATATTCTGCAATAATCAAACATATAAAATGTTTGTTCTTTTGTTGTTATATTAATTGTTCCTGTTGCTGTCTAAAGGGAAACTTTGAGACCAGAAAGGAGAACAACAATGAAGGTGTACGAGGAGAGTGGTTGCTTTGATCCTCACTCCATGACAGATTGTCAGGATCTGATGGGGTTGCCAGGGGCCACCGCTACCAACTGTCACAACAGTTTGGAAGACACCCTTAATGTCTCTTCTTATAACCACCATCACCATGAAGATGCCTCCGCCGCCTTGGATATGGAACCCCACCAACACTACTTGCTTGATAATACTACCAACAGTAATTCCCATTTGATTCCCTATCTAACTCAGGACCTTCCTTATGATCAGTCCCATTGGGAAAGTTTCAATGCCGTGCCACCTTCTTCATCCCCAGATGCTGCTGCTGCTGCCGCCGCCGCTGGTGCTTACACTCCTACACCTGACCTTCTCAGCCTTTTCCATTTACCTAGATGCTCTTTCCTCCCTAATCCCTCCATTTCCTTTGAAACCACACCTGGCTCCCCTTCTGTTGTGTACGACCCACTTTTCCATCTCAACCTGCCTCCTCAACCTCCTGTTTTCAGGGAGCTGCTGCAGTCTCTGCCGCATGGCTACACCGTTCCAGCTGATGACAAAGATGTCGCTGGGGTTGGAGGACTTTATCATGATGGGGACAATGGCATAATTCAGTTCACCAGGGACATCTCTATGGCAGGCCGTGCCAAAGACAGGGATAAAGCTGGCAAAACCACCAAACACTTTGCCACTGAGAGGGAAAGGAGAGTCCATCTAAATGACAAGTACCAGGCTTTAAGGACAATGGTCCCTAGTCCCACCAAGGTACATAACCAACTACTTCATCCTTAAACAGCCTGTTTCTTTTACGACAATTGCACTAACAATGTTTCATTCTTTTGGTGTTTGTTATTCTGTTTCTTTGGTGGTGGGGGAAACATAATTTTCATTGCCTATAACCAAGAATGATAGAGCATCCATAGTTGGAGATGCTATAGACTACATCAAGGAACTTCTTGGAACTGTTCGTGAGCTTCAAATACTGGTGGACAAAAAGAGATGCGGCCAAGACAGGAGCAAAAGGCTCAAGACTGAAGATGCTGCTAGTGCTGCTGATGCAGGGGATGTTGAGTTCAAGTCTTTAGGTGATCCAGACCAATGCTATAATACTTCCTTGAGGAGTTCTTGGCTTCAAAGGAAGTCTAAGGACTCTGAGGTTGATGTACGCATCGTTGATGATGAAGTTACCATCAAACTTGTTCAAAGAAAGAAGATCAACTGCTTGCTGTTTGTGTCCAGACTCCTTGATGAGCTTCAGTTGGACCTCCTACATGTTGCTGGTGGCAACATTGGTGACTATTACAGCTTTCTCTTCAACGCCAAGGTAAACATCTCCCTTACACATACATATTGTTTTATCCAGCATATTGTTGGAATGGTCATAATTCCATCGCTCCTGTCCTTGATGCAGATATACGAAGGCTCTTCGGTTTATGCTTGTGCCATAGCCAACAAGCTCATCGATGTCGTGGATAGACAGTATGCAGCTGCTCCACCAACTAGTAGCACTTCTCTCTAGTTTAGCAGTGACGGAAGGAGTTTCATGTTTTATGTTTCTGTTTCAATGGAAATGGACAGCTTCAGTTGTTGCGTTATCAAGCATTTCTTTGAATAGTACTGTTAATCAAGGATTCCATGATGCTACTTTATTTCAAAGTATTGATATATAGATGCACTAGATATGGTTTTTTATTTTGTTACAGTCTAATTGTTCATTATTGCTTTAGTTTTATATATATACCAGCAGCAGCAGCAGGGTTTTTGCTATATATCAATTAAGATAAAGAAACAAAAACAATTTGACAAACTGTGATCCTCCATTGATTTTCCTGGTGATAGCTACCCACAGTTTTAGTGGTTAAAGAAAAAGGAGAAATTTCTATAGGAACAATATTCCAAAGTGAGGTATGTTTAATCATTGCTGTTTCTAAGTAGGCTCTCGTTGTTTCCACACTTCCAAAACAACCATTTCTTTCACTTTCAGTGGTGAAATGGATGTTGAGGAATGATGGGCCATATTTTGCTCTGCACTTTCTGAATTGGCTGAATTTGACTGGTTTTCACTTTACTTATGTAGGTCTCTCTTTTCTCCTCTAAGGATGTGAATGTTGCACTCATAATATATGTATGCATACATAATATTTTCTTAGGTAGGTCTCTCAGGCCCTTCTTTTGCTTAATTTTCGGATTATCAAACCACCAATACTCTGAGATTAGCTCATAGGATGGCCCCTGTTACATTCTTGGTATGAGTAGATGTAATTAGCCCATACATGAAACTGGATTCATTCATTCAAATGTTTACGTAGCATCTGGTGTTCAAAACCAACAAAATAACTAGGAATGGTGATAAGTAACGTTATTATATTTCTCGTCTTGGACTTATAATATACTGATTCGAATAAAATTGAAAGATCTATATAAAACTGTTTGGCGGATGAAGCACAAAAATATTAGGAAGACGTTTAAAAATAGTCTGGAAGTTTAACATGAAATAATCGAAAATTTTAAAAAAAAACTCTATTTAATTAAGGGCATTTTTGTATTTTTCCATTATATTACATTATTTTCTTTATTTTATAGTCCAGAAGTAAATAACTAAGATACGTTGATCAAATATACCAACAAAGAAGGCAAATTTTATCATATTACTAGCTATGTCTCTAGTTACCGTACTGGTTGATAGGTAAAACTATCATTAACAAATATAATTTACTTTGTAAAAATATGATTTTTTAAAGTTATTTCTTAATTTAATTGTTACTCGATTGACTCATTATATTAATTTAAATGGAGATCTCATGACACAAGTTCAATTAAAATGAAACAAATAACCTAAATTTATATTAGTAAGATTATTTAGGTAATTTGACTTTTTAAAAATAAAAATAAAATTTCACTCTAGATTTAAACTTTGGCAACTCAAGAGCCAACTGTCTCAACCTTTTCAACACAATTAAAATATAATTAACAAAATTATTTATTTTTTATTATTGATAATATTTTTTCAAAAAAAAAAAAACCATTGCTTAAAATTTTTATTCTTTTCACCCTGTGTGCCAAAATTAAATTATAAGGAGAGGTAAAAGGAAAATTTATCATTATATTAATTTTTATTTTTCAAAGGACTTATAAGGTAATTTTACAGTTTTTTTGGTAAGGCTACTACTCACCTCTTACATAATTTTAGATTTTATCTCTACTGGTGTGACGAGTTAATTGAATAACAACTCACTTAAAAAAATTTATATCACATAATATATATAGGCTTAATATAATATTTGGTACTTGAACTTGACACTTTTTCTTAATTTGGTACCTAAACTTTTTTTTGACCCAATTTAGTACATGAACTTGAGATTTTTTCCTAATTTGGTACCTAAACTTTTTTTGGACCCAATTTGGTGCCTGAACTTGACATTTTTCCTAATTTGGCACCTAAGCTTTTTTTAGATTCAATTTGGTACCTTAATGTATTAAATATTATAAAAATTATGCAAAACAATAATAGTGTTGAAACTTTTTTTTTGTTATGCTACAAAAATATTGTCAATTTTAAAGAAAATTCATATCAAAAATAAGTATTGAGTTATGCTTAACGATTAATATTAAAAAAAGATTAGATACCAAATTAGGAAAAAGAGTCAAGTTCAGGTACCAAATTAGACCCCAAAAAGTTTAAGAACCAACTTTAAAAAAAAAGTATCAAGTTTAGGTATCAAATTAGGAAAACGTGTCAAGTTTGAGTATCAGATTGGACAAAAAAAATTTAGGTACCAAATTAAAAAAAAGTATCAAGTTCAAGTACCAAATGTTATATTAAGCCTAATATATAATAGATTATTATTTATTTAAATTTCGAAAATATAGGGAATTAGTAATATTTTTTGTTCTTTAAATTTTTTCCTTAAGAATTGGGTACCGACAGTATATTTTGTGTATAATACATACGTTTGCTTGAATCAATGATTTCTTGGTTTGCTTTCCTTTCCAAACTAATTAACTAAAAGTAAGAGGTTAAAATATGCTATAAGTCCTTATACTTTTCATAAATTTAAAATTTTATAAATTATAAAGGACTTAAATTAAAAATTTATCATTTTAAGCGGGCTATAATATATATATACAAAGGGAAGAATTGCAAAAATCTTAAATCTTGAGAGGAACTACTTATATTTTTGGAGGGTCATAGTGTAAACTTACAAAGGATTAAATTGAAAAAATTTAAACTTTAAGAGGACCATAGCCTCCTTAAACCTCAACGTGACTCCGCCACTGCCTTAATTATATGTTTGTAACCTATGGTGATTGAGGCCCTGTATAAGCTTTTTGATATCCCAAGTGAAAGTTGAATCATCTTTTCATTTCTTTATCTTTTTTTCTCTCTAATCTTTATATTCTTTTTTTAATTTTATAATAATATCTATACTTATAAATTTATATTTAATGTAATGATAATACAGATATAAAAATTTCTTTAAATAATAAAAATACAGATATTAAAATTTACATAAAGTGAGATTCACATATAAAGTTTTAAAATTCTCAAACCTCAACCCTATTATTGAACTAAATGTTGCAATTTCAACCTATATAATCAGATATAAATAATTCTCAAATCTAATAATATATATATATACACATATATTACAAGTGTCACCATAGTTTAAGGAAAATCTTTTACGTGGCGTTGTTATTCTTTTGAAAAGTGTAAGTGATATCAATATTTTTTTATATTAAAGTAATGTGGGTTTCATATTTTTAAAAAAAACATATTAGATGTAATTAATTAAATATAGAATTTGATTTTTGAAAAATATAAAGCCAAAAAGTAATAAAAAATAATAATATTTGTTTTTCCCTTAGCGCCTCATGATATTCCCACCATCGCGAAGAAGGTTTTTTTTCTGAATATTTACGGGATAAGTCTTTTTGGCTTTGTTAGATTTATAATGTAGTCCCTATTTGAATTTAATTTGTTTATTGAAATTATTATTATTTTTATACACACAAGACCAAAAATTATTAATTATAATTTAGTCTCTATTTTAATTTAATTTGTTTATTGAAATTATTATTATTTTATATAAACAAGGCCAAAATTTATTATTTTTACGAGATAAGCCTCGTTAAAAATGATTTTTTTTTCATAAGTAAAATTTATGCTTTTACATTATTTACAAATTTATTTCTAAAATTTAAAAGTATTATATATATTATTTCTGAAATTATTTGGATATTTATTTCTAAAATAAAAAAAATTTAAAAAATTATTTCTAAAGTTAAAAAAAGCAATAGACATATTTTATTTTTAAAATTAAAAATTGTTTAAAACATTATTTCTAAACTTTCTTATATTGTGTTAAAGATTTTGAATCATTAATTATATATATACACGACAGTTTTATCTTTCAAAATTTCTTCCACATAAATAAAGCATAAATTATGTTCACAATGTTACAAATTTATTATGTTATGTTTCAAAAACTTAAATATATTTTAAGTTGTCTATATCTTCAAATATTTTTGCATCAACAAATTTAATTAATATATCGTTATTTAAATAATAATTTTATAAAACACGCAAGCAACCTATACATTGCACACGATAAATTAGTATTATATATAACTAGATTTTAAAGCAGATGAATTATCATTTTGACAAGCGATAACTCTTATCATTTAATAACTCACCCATTATATTTTTTAAATATTAATTAGCACCCACAATTAATAAAATATAAATGAAGGATGTTTATATGGTTTAGTTTTTTTTTTTTAATTACCTCACGCTTTTTAAACTTTTGTATTATGAGAAATTATTATTTATTAATTAGAAGTGCATATCCTCTTATGTTAAGATAATAATATAATAATAATATTATGTTTTGTATTAAAAATGTTGGCACAAACTTTGCATGAACTGATTGGAAAGGGAAGAAGGTAGTAGCATTTAATGCTCTACTTTCTTTATGTTAATGGATTTCCTATTTTTCCATTAAAATAATAGATTTCGTATTTTATTTACAAATGAAATTAATTAAAAGAACGTAATGTCTAATTCTTTTAAAAATTGGGCTGTTTTTTAATTATTTTTTTATGTGTATGTATATCAAAGCAATTCTTCTCATGAAATCTGATAACCCTAATTTCCAATAATAATACAGTTTATGGAGGTTGAAAATGAAGGCTAACTGATTGGGGGTGAGTTAGTTGGGGAGAGCTGTTTGCATGGGAGAGAGATAAAAAAAAGATTAGAGATTAAAAAAAAAAAAACAGTAGATATGGAATATATTCCATCATGAATAATACATGTCGGAATACTTACCATCAGAATTAATTTAATACAAAGATTTGTTGAAATTTCAAATATTAAAAATATTTTTTAAAAAATAATATAACGATTCATTTATTAAATTAAACTCCAATGTTTTCTAGTTAAGTAAAAAATGATATATTAAAGGGAAAAAAAATTGACAGTTACAAGGAGGAACTTGCTGTAATCCAATGATAACTAAACTAACAAACTAGAGTCGGGCACGATATATCCCATAAGGCTGGCTGGCTGGCTGACAGGCAGGCAGTCCGGCACGCAGGAAACCAATCAAAACCATCCATCCTCTCTCTCCCTCTTTCACTATCATTCCCACCCATTTTTGAACCAAATTCTTCCCTTTCAAAGGTTTGTATATATTCTGCAATAATCAAACATATAAAATGTTTGTTCTTTTGTAGTTATACTAATTCATCTTGTTCCTGTTGCTTTGAGACCAGAAAGGAGAACAACAATGAAGGTGTACGAGGAGAGTGGTTGCTTTGATCCTCACTCCATGACAGATTGTCAGGATCTGATGGGGTTGCCAGGGGCCACCGCTACCAACTGTCACAACAGTTTGGAAGACACCCTTAATGTTTCTTCATACGATCACCATCACCATGAGGATGCCTCCGCCGCCATGGATATGGAACCCCACCAACACTACTTGCTTGATAATACTACCAACAGTAATTCCCATTTGATTCCCTATCTAACTCAGGACCTTCCTTATGATCAGTCCCATTGGGAAAGTTTCAATGTGGTGCCACCTTCTTCATCCCCAGATGCTGCTGCTGCTGCCGCCGCCGCTGGTGCTTACACTCCTACACCTGACCTTCTCAGCCTTTTCCATTTACCTAGATGCTCTTTCCTTCCTAATCCCTCCATTTCCTTTGAAACCACACCTGGCTCCCCTTCTGTTGTGTACGACCCACTTTTCCATCTCAACCTGCCTCCTCAACCTCCTGTTTTCAGGGAGTTGCTGCAGTCTTTGCCGCATGGCTACACTGTTCCAGCTGATGACAAAGATGCCGCTGGGATTGGAGGACTTTATCATGATGGGGACAATGGCATAATTCAATTCACCAGGGACATCTCTATGGCAGGCCGTGCCAAAGACAGGGATAAAGCTGGCAAAACCACCAAACACTTCGCCACTGAGAGGGAAAGGAGAGTCCATCTAAATGACAAGTACCAGGCTTTAAGGACAATGGTCCCTAGTCCCAGCAAGGTACATAACCAACCGTTTCATCCTTAAACAGCCTGTTTCTTTTACGACAATTGCACTAACAATGTTTCATTCTTTTGGTGTTTGTTATTATGTTTCTTTGGTGGTGGGGGAAAACATAATTTTCATTTCCTATAACCAAGAATGATAGAGCATCCATAGTTGACGATGCTATAAAGTACATCAAGGAACTTCTTGGAACTGTTCGTGAGCTTCAAATACTGGTGGACAAAAAGAGATGCGGCCAAGACAGGAGCAAAAGGCTCAAGACTGAAGATGCTGCTAGTGCTGCTGATGCAGGGGATGTTGAGTGCAAGCCTTTAGGTGATCCAGACCAATGCTATAATACTTCCTTGAGGAGTTCTTGGCTTCAAAGGAAGTCTAAGGATTCTGAGGTTGATGTACGCATCGTTGATGATGAGGTTACCATTAAACTTGTTCAAAGAAAGAAGATAAACTGCTTGCTGTTTGTGTCCAGACTCCTTGATGAGCTTCAGTTGGACCTCCAACATGTTGCTGGTGGCAACATTGGTGACTATTACAGCTTTCTCTTCAACACCAAGGTAAACATTTCCCTTACACATAGATATTGTTTTATCCAGCATATGTATGTTTGACAATTTTGAGCATATTTTTTTTGGAATGGTCATAATTCCATCGCTCCTGTCCCCGATACAGATATACGAAGGCTCTTCGGTTTATGCTTGTGCCATAGCCAACAAGCTGATTGATGTCGTGGATAGACAGTATGCAGCTGCTCCACCAACTAGTAGTACTTCTCTCTAGTTTAGTAGTGATGGAAGGGGTTTCATGTTTTATGTTTCTGTTTCAATGGAAATGAACAGCTTCAGTTGTTGAGTTATCAAGCGTTTCCTTGAATAGTACTGTTAATCAAGGATTCCATGATGCTACTTTATAATCGAAGTACTGATATATAGATGCACTAGATATGGTTTTTAATTTTGTTAGTCTAACTATTCATTATTGCTTTAGTTTTATATATATACCACCAGCAGGGTTTTGGCTATAATGAGTTGAAATTTTGGCTAGAAATTAAGAGAAAGAAACAAAAACAATTTGACAAACTGTGATCCTCCATTGATTTTCCTGGTGATAGCTACCCACAGTTTTAGTGTTTAAAGAAGGAGTAATTTCTATAGGAACAGTATTCCAAACTGAGGTATGTTTAGTCATTACTGTTTTTAAGTAGGCTCTCTTTGTTTCCACATTCTGAATTGCTTTGAAATGCCAAGACAGTCAATTCTTTCACTTTCAGTGATGAAATGGGTGTTGAGGAATGATGGGCCATATTTTTCTTTGCACTTTCTGAATTTGCTGAATTTGACTGATTTTCACTTTACTTAGGTAGGTCTATCTTCTCTTCTAAGGATGTGAATGTTCCACTCATAATATTATGTTCATAATGTATGTATGTATGCATACATAAAATTTTCTTAGGTAGGTCTCTCATGCCCTTCTTTTGTTTAATTCTGGATTATCAGGTGCTACTACTAGTATGACAAACCACAAATACTCTTTCGGGTCATGGAGATGGGCTCATAGGATGGCCCCTGTTACATTCTTGGTATGGGTAGATGCAATTACCCCACACATGAAACTGGATTCATTCATTCAATTAGCATCTAGTGATCAAAACCAACACAACGATAAGAATGGTTTATTCTTATCTTGAATAATATTATTTATTTTTTTATAATACTATTTATATTTATTTATTTATTATTGATTTGGTCATAACTTGAGTTACAGGCATCCGTTTTGGGCTCATAATATATCGATTCAAAAGAAATTGAAAGATTTATTTAAAGTTTTTTCACGGATGAAGTTCAAAAACGTTAGGAAGATGTTCAAAACTGGCATGAAAGTTTGATGTCAAAATAGCTGAAAAACCTAAAAAAAAAACTCTATTTAATTAACTACACTTTTGTATTTTCTCTATTATATTATTTTTGTCATATAAATAGACATTATTAAGTTAAGATTAAGGAGACTCAGGCCTAGCTGTTTTTAGTTTTATTTTGTTTTCTTTATTTTATGGATTTTTAAACCCTCTTTTTTAGTTGAAGTATTTTTCAAAGTTTAACTTTACAAGTTTGTGAGATCGAATTGATCCTAATCATTACTTGTTTTTTTTAGTATTTGCATGTCTTCTGATTTAGTTACAATTATTCAGGTTTGTTAAATATCAACCAGTATTTGATTGCTTAGAATAATTGCCTTATCAATTACATAATTAGTCGATTGATTGACTTGTAATATTTGTGTTGACTTCATGATTATTTGTGTAATGTTGGCACGAGATCTAACTTAATCGAAAACCTAAGAAGAAATTAAGTTACTAGGAGATAACCAATGACTACAACCAATTTATCAAAAAAACATTGAAATTTATCTTTGTATCAATGATTAAACCCTTGAATTAAACAAATAATAATTTTCTTATTTTGTTTTACTTTTAATTTTAGTTTTTAATTCTAAACCTCCTTTTAAATTATCATCTGGATACGGCCATTTTCTACTAATTCATCTTCTTCAAGTAGATATTATTTTCGACAACCGTACAAATGGCTACCACAAGCTAATAACCAGAATGGAAGAATGAATCATCTAAAGGTGCTTTCTTGCACCCAATTAGGCAACGAACACTCAGAGTTAAAGCTAAGATCCTTTAAGGTTCGCTTCGATTTGACAGGACCCGGCACACCCTTTAGGCTAGGGGATCTCTGCTGATAAGCACTGCTCCTGCTGCCATTCATCTTATAACTGCTTGGTACTTCACTTGTAATAGCAGATATGAGACACAGTTTGTTCTTATATGGTGAGTAGCTTTCAGACTGAGTTTCAAAACTTCCAGGCCTTACCTTTGGTGAACTCAATGACCTTACCTTTGCCCTTGCTGATTGTGTAGCGGCCATGTAAGGTGGAACTACAGGGGAGGTTGGAAAAGAATTGTCTTCTCCCAAAGAACACTGCTTCTTATGAAACGATCTTCGTGGAACTGGTACTACAGGAGACTCCAATCCTTCCGAATTATAATGATATGGTCTCGGAGAAGTCTTCAGCCTTAGATGTTTAGCTCTGTTTTCCTCCATGGGCTTGCGATTCGAGGTCCAAACCGAGTCCAAATCTTCAAGTTCTTTACTTTTAGTGACTTGAGTATCCACCCATTCATCTAACCAGTACTTTAATCGTCCATTACCTTTGTTTAGTTCTGATTCAGCTGACTTCTGCAAAAAAAAAAAAAAAAAAAAATTCAAACTCCTCAGAACAATGCACTAGGAAAGAAAAAGACAGATACTTGAAGCCAAAGAGGTTTTACCCTATGAACATATGAGTATTCCTTTATCCGTTCTCTTTTGATTACAGCTTCTTTCTTGCTTAAAACCATGGCTTCTGCCTCTTCCTTTGTCAAAATGCTATCATCCCATCTTCTTTGACTGTTTATGTCCACCTGCAAGCAATTTTTTGAACATTTATGTCAAAATCATGACATGAATATCCTCAATCACGATGTAGGAGTTGGACATATACCTTAATAATCTTGTCTTCCAATGTCACCAACTGTTTGGTCTCATCATATTGCCAAGTACCTTCTGCCATTTGGAATCTCCTTGCACTAACCTGACACTGAATATTCACAATTGATTGTAAGCATTTTAGAGTATTCATTGCTTGTCGTCTCACAGCCGATCCGCGGATGATTGCTTGAAGCATCACTATCCCCTTCAGCGCCCGCAAAGCTTTCCTTGCCTACAAGTTTCTCCAATATCAACTTCATCATTGATGCAATTTTTGTTCATAATAGTTAGCCAAATTCTCAGCTCAGGTTTCTTACAAGAAACTAGAATGACAAATCACTAAAAAAACAGCTAAGGGAAAGAAGGAAGTTCAGTAGAGTGATGAACTTACCAGGTAGCCCCGAAAGGTAGCTTGGATTTTTGTGGCAGCAAGTTCTTGAACATCCAGGGCTCGTTCATCTGTTTCTCCATCACATATATGGTTAGAATGAAGGGTACCATAGGGTGGAACATCCTCGGTCGCAACCTGAGCGGCTGCAACACCTGCTTCGGCGGCAGCAGGTGTGGTAATAGCCACAGTTACATGCTCATCCTTTGTCACGTCGTTTGGTGGTGCTGTCAACCTCTTGGTCCTTAACCTTCCAAACATCCATTTCCTTTTTTTCTCCTTCTGACAAATAGATAACATCCATTCATAAAGGATAAAGCAAAAAAAAAACAAACAAACAAAAAATCTGGGAAACAGCAGTAAATATCAAAAAAAGAAGAAGAAAAAGTTACCTTCTCTGTTCTTGCAATTGTCTCAAAGAGAAAAAACTTCTTCACTAGACTGAACCAGCTCTTCTTCTTAGCCATTGTAGATCTTTCACTGCAGTAAAAAAAAAGGTTTCTTTTTCAAGTTATTTCAGTAATTATGAAACTTAATGCAGCTGAAAATGAAGGAAATGTAGAAGATGAAGCAAAATATAAAGAAGAGCGCTTGGGAAATGTGCAGTGAATTCTTACCCATTTCCTAAAATCCCGTGATCCGGAGGGTCAAACAGGAATCACCGCTTCAAAAAAACTTGGACAGGATTGCCGGGGATTTAGATCAACCATTGTTTATTACAACCAAGAAAAAGTGGGGGATTTGATCACATAAACTGAAGAAACCCCAAAATATTTCCTTGAAAAAACTGAAGCCACAGACACCCAAAAGTTTGATTAAAATCTAGCCATGTACAAATAAAGATCTGTCCAAGGATTCATAGTTTCACTTCATGATGAGTTTCATCTGTTCAAAGTTGTGGGCCTTCCAAGCAACCACTGTATGACTAATAAAAAAAAAAAAAAAGCTAAGATAGACAGTATTTCATGGAGGGAAGCTCTCAATGAATTATGAGAAAGTCTCACTGTCTGAGCTTCATGGCATGGGGCCTTTCCATCCTTTTCCAACTCCCCACTTTTTCTCAAGTCCTAACAGACATTTGAACATGTCTGTTGGGACTCAAATTACTTTCTTATCCCTTCACTTATTCCTTGTTTTGAGATAAATTTCCTAAACTTCCTATTTGTCATCATTATAAAATTCAATCTAATTATATTATTTCGAATTTTGATTTGAGTTCAGATATGGATATGTGTTTAATATAAATATATTAATATTTTTTAAAAATAATTGAAAAATTATATTTATATTTCGAAAAATTTTAACTCAATAATATGATTTAGTGTATCAGATTAAATTAAAAAAAAATTTGAGACTATATCTAAATACTGTGGTTGAAATTATATATGAAAAACCTAACATGTTTTCCTGATTAACACCTTGAGTTTTGCCTCTCTTGATAAGAGTAAGGGCATGATGTGATATACTTTCCCTTTGCCCTCAAAGGAAACTTATCCTTCTTTTTAGAAACATATGGACCATTGCCTTAAAGCACAACTAGTACACTGGGATACTATTATATAAGTTAAAATATATTCGAGGTCTCCAGACGAATCAAATTAATTTCTCTATTATTAAATGAATTAATTTAATTATTGTATTATTTAAAAAATCACAAAAATTTAAATTGTAACAGAGTTAATATTGATTGTATAGAAAATATTTTGATTTTTTTCAATTGTAATTCGATTCCAAATAAAAGATTTCATTTACGAACCATAAAACTTTAAAAAATATTAACTCTATTAAACAATGAATGATATTTTTTAAACCGTAAATGTTAGTTCTATTCCAATGTGATCTTATTTTATTCTTTTTAATAGTATAGACTAAACTGATCCATTTAATGGTAGTGGGGCTAATTTAATCAAGTCCCTATAATAGAGAGACCTCTCAGATATGTTCACCTTATTATATATATGCATATATTACAAAATATGTTTGTTATGATACTCACTACCTGCTAATCCGTCGGGTCTTAACTTACACTCTGTATGGGTTCGCACATGCATAGTATTCACATATGCATAGTGTGGAAAAACCTAAGATGGAGACACGTAATATGAATTTGTCTACATATGGTGCGAATCAACTTCGAATATACACGTGTTAACATTAAGGTAGGGTATATATCATCAATGCATGATAACATGTACCCTACCTAGCATATCAGATCTATGAACAATGACAGCATCATATAAACACATAAAATTAACGCATTTGAGGGAACACAGACGAAAATACTCAACAATTACTTGAACATAAATGAGTGTCAAATACAAATATATATTAAAATGTTATTTTCAGATTTGCATATATATAAAATTATATATTTTTAAGAAAAATGAAGAGTATATATATAGTAATTTGAAAAAGTGAAAGTAGATTTTTTTTTTAAGCATTTAAATCAAATTCGAATATTAAAATTAAGATTATTAAGAGAACTTTATTTGAATAACGAAGAGAGTGTAATTATACCAAATATACATGAAGAGACGAACATATACACATATGAGATAGAAAGGGGAATTATTGTGGAAAGTTGGGGGGGATATGGATTGTTGGGATGAGAGAATTTAGAAGAAAAGAAAGCAGCCTTGAGTTGTGGAGGGAATGACAGCTGTGGAAGGGCCCAAATGTTGAAAGAATGAAACAATCCACCCATCACTTGTAATAGTCTGTAGCATCAGAGTCGTAACCTTCATTTATCAAAAGAGCAAGAATAATTGTGTTTCCTTTTCAGCCTCACTCTCCTCTTCCACTATCAACCATTATTTTATTGCTTCTGTTATATAATGGACTATTTCCAGCTGAACTTGCATATAATTCAACTTAAAGCGTGATCCAGGTTTTTGTCAGTTATAATCATACACCCCATTTATATATATATGTGTGATCAGAGGATGGGGTTAGTACATAAAGTACTAATTATGATGCATTTATAAATGGATTATAGTGAGTGGAAAATGCAGATCTAACAAATGTTAGCAACATGGCTTTCACATGCTCTTTTGTATTTCCTAAATTATTGTCATCACTATTCACTAAATCAGTAGCCACTAGTTTTTGCTAATCACTCTTTTAATTCTCATGTCTAATGCATATTTAGATAATTAGGAGAAGTATTTAAAGTGTAGTTTTTTAAGCAGTTGACTCGGATTTTGAATAGTGGAGATATTGTATTTGGGGTGTCTATGTTCGATTGAAAATTTTGTCTCTCGATTTCGAGAAAAGCTCAAAGAGTTTCATGGAGTTTATCGAGAGCATCTAAGTCCACCAAAAAAATGTTTTATCATTTTGACCTTGGTGGGATTCGAACCCAAGCCCTTAAAAGGTAAGAACACTACCAGGTATGCTTAGATAAAATATATAAGATCCTGGTTGGTAGTTTGATCCCTAATAAACGTAAATGCATAATTATTGTTTCTAACAATACTAAAATCTCTCTCGTGAGTTTGTAAGTCATTATCTACTTCAATCAAGACGATCTCTACATAAAACAAAATCTCAGAATGGGATAATACTTTCTATTGAGGATTCAAGAATCAATCCCCTCAACAGATACAAAGGCACTCGAAATACACGAGAAAGCGGATACAAGCCAAAGTGCGAAGGTAGGGAGCAGTCATTATTGACTCACAAAATTCATTATAGGGCTTGGAGATCAAGCCCCATCATGAAAACTTTTGAGAGCCAACTTTGACCGCGCTTGGACTAGGACGACATGGTTTCCACACTTGCTGAAAAGATTGAAAGTGGGAACCCAAGCATTAGCACATGTTCTTTCAGGCTTTATACTTGACCCATGATGGTTGATCCAAAACAGGCATTTTACTAAGCAAACACCATCTAATTGCCTGCATGGAGTAACTCATATCTCTTTCTTTTTTGCTACTGGATAGTGAAGTTGAAAACTGCCACCTTATAACTTTTTAACTTTTGTGCATCAAAAGCATTGATTGAATTGAACAGGTTGGTGTGGTTATATGATTACAAGAACCAACACAAAAGAAACATTTCACCATAGGGTCCCTTTGGATAGGTGTTTACCTTCAGTGTGGTGTGTTTAACTTTTTTTTTGTCTCACGTTACAGTATTATTATAGTATCTAATCTCATCACCATCACTGTTTTTACACTAATCACAAGTAAACAAACAATTCATCAAAGGAACCCCTAATCCAATTAATAACTATAGCGTCACTATCGTACTTTTTTTTTTCAAACTCTCTCACACACCATCAAGGAAAATATTACACTAGCAATCTAGTGTAGAATACAAAAGACATAACCCAACAAAAATGTTCCTCCATAGAACTGATTTACTCACAGAACAGTACAATAAAGATAGTGGTTTGCCTCCTTCAAATAGCCAAAAGAAAAAAACACTTCAATCTTCAATTTTACCCTCTTATATGTTGTTTGTAATTTGAATTTAAATACTCAAAGTTAATAAAAAAAATTAACAGAAGAGTCTCCTCAATTATTTTTTATGATTCTTTTAAAAAAATTTATTTAAATTTTTATATTTTTACTAAGAACCCTTAAGTTTTTGTAGGGGATTATCAATTAGTTTTTATATCTAGAGTCATAAATAAAAGTACTATGGAAGGTTTTGTATTATGAGTCGAATTGTGTTTTATCCCCTCTACTTAAGAAATTGATAAATTAATTCTCGTACATTAGAATATAAAGAGTAAATTAATCTTTTTTGTTAATTTTTTTCCATTTGTATTGTTAACTGGCGTGGCTAACGGAATAGCCAAATGATGACATGTGACATGTCACGTGTACTTCATCTTGACCTATAAGATCAATTTTTAATAGCATAAATGGATGAGATTTTAAATATAACGACTAATTTGCTCTTTGATCTAATGTACCAGGAATAGTTTACTCATTTTTTGAATAAAAAAATAAAATACAATTGACTTTTAATACAATAACTTTCAACATAATTTTACCGAGTCTTGACCATATCTAAACAAGGGAACATTGAAAGGAGCCCATTGGGTGAATCTAGGCTTCCCTTCTAGTACTCAACGTTTGTTTCTCTAAACCTAAAGAAATGGTCAAAATTCGGCTTCAATACAACTGACGGCCGGTTGACAATTCCAAAATTATAATTGGTTTGAAAGATTAAATTTCAAAATAATCTTTCTACCTTTGATAAAAAAAAATCAATAATAATATTTAGAATGAATTTGAGTGGATGCTACGCTTATTTATAATTAGTGTAAAAACAATGATGGTGATGACATTAAATATTATAACGTGAAACAAAAAATAAGTTAAACGCACCGTACCATCCATTCAAACCCAAACAAACTACTGGTTGCAGCAGCAATACGAAGGAATTAATATCTTGATGTATAAAACTAATATCTCCCTCCATCTATGTGTACGACAAATTCAAAGCAACAGAGGAGAAATAAACACATGGATTACTTTTCCATATCTTCGGTCCTCTACCTTTGCAGAAAGTTCAAAGACGTGATTCAATTAAACATATGATAACATAGACAAGTTAAACAAACAAAAGTCAGAGATAAGAAAATTCAAACCTAACAGAATAAATTAATAGCTGCCGTTAGCTTAGGATATTGCTTCCTCATTCATCGTCCTTGTATTGAGTCTTAACCAAAACATGTCTAGTTTCCGAGTTGTGGTGCTTATCTTGGGATGCCTTTGGTTAACTGAAGCTGCAAGGGATACCCTAAACCCAGGTGATAAGCTCAGTTCCAATTCATCTGATCATCTTGTATCCCCAAATGGAAATGTTACCTTAGGCTTCTTCAGACAAGAGTACCGTCAGACTTGGGATGACAAAAGCTTTGGATATTATTTGGCTATGTGGTACGCCCAAGGCACGTCAAACAACCATTCCATTTGGTTGGCTAACCGAGATGATCCCATTGCAGACGGTTCGGGAGTTCTTGTCCTAGACGATACTGGACTGAAAATTAAACGCACCGGTGGGAACCCTATCCAACTTTTCTCACTTCAATCTACCTCTATCACCATCAACACTTCCGATATGAAGGTGGTCTTACAAGATTCGGGAAATCTTGTTTTGCAAGGTACAAATGAGGAAAATGGGGAAAACGTAGTATTGTGGCAAAGCTTTGATTACCCAACTGATAGTTTTCTACCTGGGATGAAATTGGGGGTCAGCCATGGGAGAAACTTCTCACTTACATCTTGGTTGACTGATTCAATCCCTGCGTCTGGATCGTTTACAATGGAATGGGATCCTGCACGAAATCGATTGGTAATTCGGCTTAGAGAGAGGATTTTGTGGACAAGTGGTGAAGATTTTGAAAATATTGGCCCCTTGGATCCATTGAACATGAATTATGATTTCACTAATGTTTCTAATCCAAATGAGAAGTATCTTTATTATACTTTGGTAATTAGTCAATTTACTATGGAAGAGCGAAGGAAAAACGGTAGGCTAGTGCTGCTTGACAATGGGAGTTTACAAGTCGGAGACAATTGGTTAAGATTCGATTCAAGAAACTGTGATAGTAGTAGCACGGAGAATGGTTGCGAGAGATGGGAAGGACCAAAGTGCCGAAAGAAAGGAGATAAGTATGAATCAAGAACCATACGATATACACATAAAGATTCTTTTAACGACACATTATATGGAAACACCAATCTTTCCTTGAACGATTGTAAGGACATATGTTGGAAAGACTGCAAATGTTTGGGAGTTGAAGCGGAGAGGGACCTTGGCTGTCGATTTCTTTTAGGGCATTATGAAGAAGATACGTTGTATGGACTTTCATTTCAAGTTATAAATGGCAACCGTCCAAGTAAGTTTAATATCGCTCGCTCATGTTCCAATCTTTGAACTTGTTTTGATTCGGTAGTATAGTATAAAGACGATCAAATTCATGAATACCTCTCTTGTTGTGTACATTGATTTCAGAGTCCAAAACTTGGATATGGATTTTAATCTCTATGGCAATGAGTCTAATGATCATAGCACTGCTTTCCACTCTGTTGTATTTGAGAAGGCGAAGGCAAATTAGAAAGGAAGGTACTAAAATGGAGGGGAATCTCAAATTCTCAATCAATTGATGTTTTAATAGTATTCTTTTGTTTTTTAATGTATAGTTCAACTTTGCTTTGAACAGAAGAGTACCTACTTGACTTAATGACGTCAGAAGATGCAAGTGACGTATCAGAGCTTCAAACTGGAAACAATGGTCGTAATCTAAACATATATACAGCGGGCTTAATCATGTCTGCTACAAATGGCTTCTCCCCAGATAATTTGCTTGGAAAAGGTGGCTTTGGACCCGTTTTCAAGGTGTTTGCCAATTCCCCCATTAGTGAATTAGTGATCATGGTTTCATCAATCTGTCTCTAACACTTGAAAACTTGCTAAATCATTAGGGAACATTGGGTGATGGACAAGAAGTTGCAATAAAGAGATTATCAAGCGGATCAAGCCAAGGGCTAGTGGAGTTCAAAAATGAGCTTATACTTATAGCCAAATTGCAACACACAAACCTAGTGCGGCTCTTAGGCTTTTGCGTCCAAGGAGAAGAGAAAATGCTGGTCTATGAGTACATGCCTAATAAAAGCTTGGACACTTTTATCTTTGGTTGGTACCAACTCTTTAGTTATTTCTTCAACTGTCGATGCCAATTTCTTTGTTTACATTGTCTTTTGTTTCTTTTTTATCTAACAGATGACTCCAAAAGGAAGGTATTAAATTGGGATAAGCGTTTTAGCATTGTTGAAGGGATAGCACAAGGGCTACTTTATCTTCATAAATACTCTAGATTGAGAATAATTCACAGAGATTTGAAGTTGAGTAACATATTGCTTGACGACAACATGAACCCCAAGATATCAGATTTCGGGTTGGCCAGGATATACAAAACGAATGAAGCTGGATCAAATACGAACCGGATTGTCGGCACATAGTATGTACACACTTCCTGTTTCCATCTCTTGTCCAACGAAAGAATATGGTTGTTAACTGTACTGTTGATGAATTAATGCAGTGGTTACATGTCTCCGGAGTATGCAATGGAAGGCATATTCTCTGAAAAATCTGATGTTTACAGTTTCGGAGTTATGGTGTTGGAAGTTGTCAGTGGTCGGAAAAATAGCAGCCATTTTGAGTTTGATCGTCCACTTAACCTGGTTGGATACGTAAGTTCATATCATATTCTTGCAGTAGTTAGCTTGGGCTAAGCTTTACCGATGTTTTTTTAAACACCATGATTGATGTGTGCAGGCATGGGAACTATGGAAACATGGTGGAGCATTAGAATTAATGGATCCAGCTTTAAGTGATTCAAGTTTTAAACAATACCAAGTTTTAAGATGCATTACATTGGGTCTGCTATGCGTGGAAGATAATCCATTAGATAGGCCAACGATGTCTGATGTTATCTCTGTGCTAAATGGAGAGATGCAATTGCCATTGCCAAAACAGCCTGCATTCTCCACTGGAAGAAGGATTGAAGAAACAAATATAGAGAGCAAAGAGGTGGAAATTTACTCATTGAACGGCCTAACCATGTCTACCATGGATGCAAGATGACCAAACGACTGATGTTGTTTTTATGTTTCCTAATCATGTTTAAAGTATTATATAACGGTTCCATCCTTGCTCCATGTATGGAACAATTTTAAAATTCGAGGCCAGCATCCACTCTTAATGGGTTTACAGAATGCGAAGAATTCGTTATTAGATTCGTTAATTTTTTATTTTTTAATAATATGGAGGAATCCATTTACACTTATGCATTTTTGTAATTATTTATATAACTAATATTTTAATAATTTAATTGTTATATTTCATAATCTATTCATGCGAAGTATGAATGTTAAATTTGATATAAATTTTAAATTATTTTAGATGGTTATGATAAGCATATAAAAGGGTCGTTTGGTAAACACAAGAATGAACAACCTTTTTCACAATTGATTGAGAATTAGATTTGTGAAATGACATATCTGATCATATTTGCTAAAAAATTACTTCCTTTGCCACATATATCTATTTCTTGAATATTTATATACTCTTAATTTATTTTAAATTTACTTGTGTAAAATGATTTATTATGCAACTTTATATTAATTGAAATGTGTTACTTGATAAATTTATTAAGAGTATAACATCATTATCACTAATTTACAAATTAAGAACATTGATATAATTAGCACTAAGAATATATTTTACAATTATATTGATATACTATTAATATTTATCAATTTTCGTAATGTTAATATTTGCAAATAAGTAATTTAATAAATTTATTTATATAAATTTTTAAAAATATTTACTAATTAATTTTTATAAGAAATATTTTAATTTTTTATAATAATATTTTATTTCAATAATTTTACTTAATAAACATTAAATATTATAAATAAATAAATAAATAAACAATTGTGAATTGTGAAGGTAAATGAATGATAAATAAATTTTTTATCCCCTCTCAATTCACTTCAGGCGAAAGGTAGGATATTTTTTAACCTAAAAGGCGCAGACCTTCCAAAACACTAATAGCACTGCCATCCGCAATTACAAGCAGTCCCAACAAGTAAAGGATTAAGAAAATATCGTGGGAATGGGATATTGAGTCCGTCGATGCTTAGTTTAGTGGAGCAGAAGAGGATCAAAGAAGGGGTTCTTCCAATAAACGCTCTCTCTGTATCTCCCCTTGAAAGTTGCTTCCTTTTTCATGTCTTCTTCAATCACACCCTCTTTATTCTTTGCTCATTCAGGGTCTTCTCAAGCCCTAGGCTTTCATCTTTGCTCTATGTCTTTCCTGTACTCTCAATCTTCTCCTTTGTATAAAACATGACTGATTCTAAGGTTTGTCCCCTTCCCCTTTGCTGCCTTGTATGATTTCCATTTTTTCGTGTTTCTTTTACATCTGGATTTTTGTTAAATGTACACAATATGCCCTCTTTCTTTGTTAGAATTGATGTTTTTTTTATTGGGTTGATGATTGTAAGCTGAGTTTGTGTAAATGAAAAATACGATTTGGTTGAAATTAGATTATTATGGATGATTAAAAAGAGATTTTGTCTTTTCCCTTCTCTAAGACAAGCCTTCATTTGTTTTTGTTATGCTGCTTGGGCCATCACTTGCCTAGGTCTCTAATCAGAATTGTGGAACCATTGTTTTCCCTGATTTTAAACAGGTATTCTTTTTTGGGTCCTTCACTGAAGATGAAACCAGGTCATTGCTGTCAAAGCAGTCATCTGGAATATCTTTGTTATATGGGGTGTAGATGGCTTAAGCAATCCTTATCAGTAGCCGGACTGCCGGAGCCATCAAGTTAACTACATCAAAAGCCAGTCAAAAGTATCCAAAATGCCACCCAAGTCCGTCCCACTCCCGGCTAAACCCTCCAAACCCTACTTTTTCTATGGCCACCGGAAGCCCTCCCAAAACCGCCCCGTTGTTTATGGTGGCCTCTTTTCCAACCGCCAAGTCCTCAAACCACCCCAATCTCCTCTACCGCCTTCACCACCCTTTGATCTCCGTAAATGGGATCCACATCACCTCTCTCAGAACCCGTTGCCACCACCCATTCCCACTCCACACCAACACTCAAAGCTATCACCAATAGCCCGGTTCATCATTGATGCCTTTCGGAAGAGCCAGTACACTTGGGGACCAACTGTTGTCTTTGAACTCAATAAACTCCGTCGTGTTACTGCATCACTTGTAGCAGAAGTGCTCAAAGTCCAAGATGATCCCGTTCTGGCTTCCAAGTTCTTTCATTGGGCTGGTAAGCAGAAAGGGTTTAAGCATAATTTCGCTTCTTATAATGCTTTAGCTTATTGCCTCAATAGAAATGGTTGTTTTCGAGTGGCTGATCAGTTGCCGGAACTAATGGATTCCCAAGGGAAGCCTCCTACTGAAAAACAGTTTGAAATTTTAATACGCATGCATGCTGATAAGAATAGAGGACAAAGGGTTTATTATGTGTATCAGAAAATGAAGAATTTTGGAATAAAGCCGCGTGTGTTTTTGTATAATCGAATAATGGATGCGTTAGTCAAAACAGGTTATTTAGATTTAGCATTGTCTGTGTATGAGGATTTTAGAGGTGATGGTTTGGTGGAGGAAAGCATTACATTCATGATTTTGATCAAGGGTTTATGTAAGGCAGGGAAGATAGATGAAATGCTAGAGGTTTTGGGGAGGATGAGGGAGATGTTATGTAAGCCGGATGTTTTTGCCTATACAGCTATGATTAGGATCTTGGTTTCTGAAGGAAACTTGGACGGATGCTTGCGTGTTTGGGAGGAAATGCGGATAGATGGGGTGGAACCGGATGTAATGGCTTATGTGACATTAGTTGCAGGGTTGTGTAAGGGAGGAAGCGTGCAGAGAGGGTACGAGTTGTTTAAGGAGATGAAAAAGAAAGGGATATTGATTGAGAGGGTAACGTATGGTGTTTTAATAGAAGGGTTCGTGAAGGATGGGAAGGTGGGATCTGCTTGTGGTTTGTTGAAGGATTTGATAGATTCTGGATACAGAGCTGATTTAGGGATATATAATTCTCTTATTGAGGGCATGTGTGATGTGAAGCTGATTGATAGAGCATACAAGCTTTTTCTGGTAACAGTTCAAGAGGGTTTAGAGCCAGGATTTGCAACCGTGAAGCCAATTCTGCTGGCGTTTGCAGAGACGGGACGAATGTCTGACTTTTGCAAGTTGCTAGAACAGATGCAGAAGTTAGGATTCTCTGTTAATGATGATCTTTCTAAGTTCTTCTCGTTTGTGGTCGAGGAGGGGGAAAGAACAATAATGGCTGTACAAGTGTTCAATGAATTAAAAGTGAAAGGTTACGGTAGTGTTCCGATTTACAATATTCTAATGGGGGATCTCCACAAGACTGGGAAGGTGAAACAAGCATTATCACTCTTTCAAGAAATGAAGGGTTTGAATCTTGAGCCTGACTCCTTTACATATAGTAATGCGATTATATGTTATGTTGAAGATGAGAATATTAAGGATGCTTGCACCTGCCATAACAAAATCATAGAGATGTCATGTGTTCCTTCCATTGATGCTTACTATTCTCTTACTAATGGTCTCTGCAAAATTGGGGAGATAGATGCAGCTATGATGCTTGTTCGTGATTGCTTAGGTAATGTTACAAATGGGCCCATGGCATTTAAATACGCACTTACTGTTCTTCATGCCTGTAAATCAGGTGCCGAGAAAGTGATGGAAGTGTTGAATGAAATGATGCAAGAAGGTTTGCCTCCAGATAACATTATATGCTCTGCAATTATATCTGGAATGTGCAAGTACAGGACCATAGAAGAGGCAAGGAAGGTATTTGCTAATTTAAGAACGCGCAAACTTCTCACCGAAGCTAATATAATTATATATGATGAACTATTGATCGAATATATGGAGAAGAAAGCAGCGGACCTTGTGCTGTCAGGACTCAAGTTCTTTGGCCTGGAATCTAAATTAAAAGCAAAGGGTTCCACCCTGCTATCTAGATAAAGAATTAAAGGCCAGTACATGTGTTTTTAGTTGGACCATTTTCCTGATTATCAAAACACCAGAGTCTACAGGAAAGGTTCCCTCTTGCTTCATTGAGCTTAACTGCTTATCAGCAGGGGCATGGCTGCATCTATCAGCTCAGCTTGCTTGTTTTTGCTTCTCTCTGCTGCTGGGTCCAAATATGCACGGTGCAGTGTCTGTATGGTCTTTAGATCAAACAATGATTTGTTGCAGTTCACTGTTTCTCAAATTTGGTGTCAATATCATCAGTTTTGGCTCTTAATACCTCGAAGTTAAAACTCATGTAAGCATGGAATACACCCTTTTGTTTGTTGTGCTCAATAAATCAAACTCTTCCAGGTTTCTCAAAGTAATGAATGCAGAGATTATTATATTTATATGCTTCTTTTGTGCTGGCAGGGCTATGAAATGATTGCTCTCTATTCCATTATCACCCGTTTTGCCTATTCCCAAATGTGGAATATGTTTAAGATTATTATTTCAATTGGATAAAATTTTTAACTCTACAAATGATCTTTGGTTAAGCTATTCTTTTTTTTTGTTTTGTTTTAAATATTTATTAATAGGTAGCAAATCTGTGATAATTAAAATTTAAAAGAAAAAACTACAGTAGCAGATGTCTTTAATAAATAAGATATTTGTCGAAATGGTAAAGATAAACATGACAAGAATTATATCGGTTTAAGCTTTTTTTTTTTATCAAGATATCGGTTTAAGTTTAAATCGACTTACTTGTGTATTTTCCTATTTTTAATGTAAAAAGAATAAAAATCCAAAATAATTTTTTTATTTTATAAAATAATAATATTTTAATCTTTGATTGATTTGTAACATAAACTTAATATAAATAATATAATTTGTTTTATTTTATAAAGCAATAATATTTTAGCAAATACCCAATTTTTATATATAAAATATATAATTTTTCATAAAATGTCAAAATTACTAATCCAATTAATTAAGTAGTAATTGAATAACAATTTTATTTTAGTAAATTCACTTGAGGCGAAAGGTGGGATATTTTTAAACCTAAAAGTCGTAGACCTTCCAAAACACTAACAGCACCGCCATCCGCAATTACAAGCAGTCCTCTTCTCCACTGCCATTAAAAAAAATAAAAAAAATAAAAACCTAACCCTAGAAATCCAAAACAACAAGAGTCCCAACAAGTAAAGGATTAAGAAGATATCGTGGGAGTGGGATATTGAAGCCGTCGATGCTTAGTTTTGGTGGAGTGGAAGAGGATCAGAGAGGGGGTTCTTCCGATAAATGCTCTCTCTGTATCTCCCCTTCGAAGTTGCTTCCTTTTTCATGTCTTCTTCAATCACACCCTCTTTATTCTTTGCTCATTCAGGGTCTTCTCAAGCCCTAGGCTTTCATCTTTGCTCTATACCTTTCCTTTACTCTCAATCTTCTCCTTTGTATAAAACATGACTGATTCTAAGGTTTGTCCCCTTCCCTTCGCTGCCTTGTATGATTTCAATTTTTTCATGTTTCTTTTACATCTGGATTTTTGTTAAATATGCACAATATTCAAGTTTAGGATTGGGTTTAGCCCTCTTTCTTTGTTAGAATTGATGTTTTTTATTGGATTGATGATTGTTTGCTGAGTTTGTGTACATGAAAAATACGATTTGGTTGAAATTGGGTTATTATGAATGATGAAAAAGGGGTTTGGTCTTTTCCCTTTTCTAAGACAAGCCTTTATTTGTTTTAGTAATGCTGCTTGGGCCATGACTTGCCTAGGTCTCTAATCAGAATTGTGGAACCATTGTTTTCCCTGATTTTGAGCAGGTATTTGTTTTTGGGTCCTTCACTGAAGATGAAACCAGGTCATTGCTGTCAAAGCAGTCATCTGGGAATTCTGAAAAGCCTGTAGCAACGAAGGAATTGCAATTTGGTTCTTTCAATTTTGCAGCTGGAGGATCTTTGGGCAGTGCCAATGGTAATTTAAGCAACAAGCCAAGTTCCACAAATGGGCCAGTTGAATTTTCATCCTCAATTTCTCGAATAGAAGATGGAAGAAGTAGAAAAAAACAACGGATCATTCCTTGAACACGCTTCAAACTCCAAAAGACGCTGGAAGTGCAAATAGTTCCAGCAGTAGTTGTAGCCTTAGTAATGGTGTAAAACAGCTGAATGCAAAAGGCATTGATGTAACTCCAAGTCACTTATCCATAAATGAACTTAATCCCTTGAGTGATTCTCAGAGTTCAAAATTTCATGTCCTTGAGAGCGAAATTATAGAGAATAGAGATCAGAATGGGACGGTTGATATTTCATTAGGAGGCACTGTTCAAGGAGACATTGCAAAAGCAGAGAAGGATCCAATTAAAGTTGTTAAAAACTTAGTACCACGAGGCTTGATTAACTCTGGAAATTTATGCTTTCTCAATGCCACTTTACAGGCTCTATTGTCATGTTCTCCTTTTGTCCAGCTCTTGCAGCAACTTAAACTTTGTAATATACCCAAGGTTTGTTGTATGCTTATGTTGTTTACTTAGTTATGTACTAATAAATCATCTTCCCAAGGTGAGTAAGTATGAACTTGTCAATAGATCTATACTAACTGTCACTTTTATTTGGCTTTGATTTGATAGGTTGGCTATCCAATATTAACTTCATTTGCAGAGTTTGTATCTGACTTTGATGTGCCATCCAGTGATTCTAAATTGAAGAAAAAGGATACAGCAGCCCTTGAGATTGGAAGACCTTTCAGCCCTGTCATGTTTGAATCTGTTCTTAAAAGTTTTACTCCTGATGTGCCAAATAGCATATCTGGTAGGCCAAGGTTTGTATGCTTTCTACATCAGTTTTATTTCAATATTTATACTTTTTACCAGTCCCAAGTAATATTCTTTGCATAGACCATTTCTCTTAAAATAACAGAACATGACCAGTTGATAATGCCATTGAAACGTCACCATCCATGATTATGGGTTAGGGACAAGTATTTATACAAATATCTAACATTATATATACTAGTCCTGGCCCTCTTGATTTCTTTTTAACTCTTTCTGAAATACTGAATAATTTTTTAGAGCTTAATTATCATACCTTGCAATCCCTCTCTCCTTGCATTTGGTGTCAATTGTATAGTGATTTAGTGCGAACTTGCTACAGCTACCTGATCAGCATTTTATTAAAAGAAATATGATGATTGGTTTTAACTTTGAAATGTTTGTTTATGCTTGAAATCAGAATGATAAATAGATATAACTATGTACCATATTCAGTGTAATGACATTCTGATGATTTTTTATTTATCATTGTTTTCAGGCAGGAAGATGCTCAGGAGTTTTTAAGTTTTATCATGGATCAAATGCATGATGAATTGGTTAAGCTTCAAGGGCAGTCCGGTAGCTCAAATGGGGCCAGGTCATCACTAGTTTCGTCTGCAGAAGATGATGAATGGGAGACAGTTGGACCAAAAAACAAATCTGCAGTCACTAGAACTCAAAGCTTCCTTCCTTCAGAGTTGAGTGATATTTTTGGAGGACAGTTAAGAAGTGTGGTGAAGGCAATAGGTAAGCACATTTGCTATGGCTGAAAAGTATATTGGATGATATGAAAAATAGCTAATTGATGGGGTTATTTGTATGAATACATATTTTTATGGGGTTTGCCAACTTTTTTTTTTTTCTTTCTTTTTCCTTTTTTACTTTACAACTGTAGCCACCAAAAACATGCTCCAAACAAGCTAAAACACTGGACGGAGGAAAGTCAACTGGATAATACCAGCAATTTATCCTTATAAATTTTGATCTGTAAACCAAGTGGAAAGGTTGATACTTATTCAGTATTGGTTGTCTTCACCTGTCATATTTGATGTTAGTTTGTGTTTATTGGGTGGATTTTGAACCCTGATATCTGACCATGGTACTATTTATTAACATTATAATCTTTTCTTTTTCATAATTTGCTTTTTGTGGCAGGAAATAAAGCTTCTGCTACTGTTCAACCATTTTTATTGCTCCACCTTGATATCCATCCTGAAGCTGTTCATACTATTGAGGATGCACTTCACTTGTTCTCGGCACCAGAGTTTCTTGAGGGTTATCGTGCATCGACTGCTGGGAAGGTAGTTGTTTCTTTTGATTGTTTCCTTTTGGCTATTGGCCACTATATCTACCTTTATAGATCTTATACATTGGGTGTGTGTGTTTGTTTTGTATGTCTCATCTTTTTGTTAACGTTTAGATGTTATTAGTGATAAATTGGATGTTCTTATGCTTTTATTGCTGTTTGTGTCAGGCTGGTGTTGTCACTGCCAAAAAATCCGTCAAGATACAGACACTTTCGAAGATAATGATTTTGCACCTGATGCGTTTTAGCTATGGTAGCCAGGGGAGTACCAAACTGCATAAGCCTGTACACTTCCCTCTTGAGCTGGTATTGGGTCGGGAACTACTTGTTTCCTCATCCACCGAGGTATAACTTCTCTTCATAAGTTTTGTTTAAGTACAATTATATTGAATTATTTTGTATTTACGAGTTTATATTGTGAAATATGAAGCAGCTTTTAGTCGATGATGCTTAGCTAACTTGCCTTTTTTAGTCCACGAATGTATTTGGTCTGACGATGCTGTATTCGTGTTCTACATTTTTGTGTCCTAACTTGTTGCTTGTTGGCAAGTTAATGCTACATATTCAATGTTCATTTTTGTACTTTATTTGTAGGGCCGAAAATATGAACTTGTTGCTACAATAACACATCATGGAAGAGAGCCCTCCAAGGGGCATTATACGGCTGATGCTCGTTACCCCAATGGCCAATGGCTGCGTTTCGATGATGCCTCTGTCATAGCCATTGGGACAAACAAGGTGTTACATGACCAAGCATATGTTCTTTTCTACGAACAAACATAGAAGTCGTCGCAATTTTACTCCTTGTCCTGTTTGGTAAGGTCATCATTACAGAATTGGCTCCTTGATTTTTCTTTCCCTTGTAACAGTTAGTCACGCTTTACCTTCAAATGGATAATTTAACTGCAGCCCATATATATACATACATAGGTTATGTATTGATAATCAAACTGTGAGGAAGTACTTAAATTTTTGTAATGTTCTTGAACTAGTAGTGATTATTATTTTTTGTTTTAGTTTTATTATTACTGTTATTATTACTGTCATTATAAGCAACTGCCCTTTTAGGAATATAGAATAATTATGCATGTATACAATAAATAGGACATGCACTATTATATTCTTATGCATACATGCATATAACAAGGCCCTCAATTATTTTGATACCCTTTATTTTTGTCATTGGGGGGAGTGATAATTCAGCTAAGGTTTAGCAGAATAATTAGGTTTTATTTAATATTTTCCAATAATAAATTAGCAGAGTAAATTCTCAAATACTAGGTTTAAGGTTTATATATGCTTCTATTTCTTCTCTAATTTCTCTGCTTAACTAAGGAGAGCTGCGTACAAAAGTTGATTCCAAGTATCAGTAAGGCCAGCAACGCACCAATGGGTGCAATCCATCCCCTTGAAGGCATTGTAAGAGCTAGGGTGTGCATCTTTTCTTGGCTGAGACAAAGCTGTAATATCCAACAAATGAACAGGTTTCTTGATGTTACTTATCACATCTTTAACCACATAGGCTGCCTCAGGCAACCCAACTGGATAAGCTGATGATCCATTGAATGGTTCCATCTCCTTGAAGCAATTTCTCACCCCTGGCTCATTCCATTCCGTGCCACTGAAACATGAAAATAGAGTCGGTGAACAGATCATTACATGGTTTAGCTGATACTGTTTTCAAAGCAAAAGCTGGTCTCACTTGTAGTGTGATGGAGAGATTCCTTGAAATATAACTTTAGTTCTGTTAGTATCCACATCTGAATCAACCCATTTGGCCCATGTTGTTAAAGCTGTCCGAAATGCAGTCATACGATCAATATCTTTCCTAAACCTCCCTTCATCATTCACATAATCCCATCTGCAGTTCAACAACACATGCCATTATATATATATGTTTACCTCATTGATCAATGTAATTTAGAGCTTATTGTATTACTGTTGCTTCAATCCTCTGCGGTACCACCATAGCCAAGTGTTGAAAACTAAAACATCATTGTTCTTCCATTGATCGCCATTCCTCATTGAATTCAACTTCAAAACTCTGCCAATTCTTTCTTCATCAACATCCACCAAGTACAGTGAGTGAAATAGCATCACGGATACCTTGTAATCCTAACAAATGAACCAACCCCGTGAAAACCTTTTTCTAATTACAGTTCCTTCGCATACATCTCGTGAACTGAATTCATGTTTTAACTTTTTTTTATAACAGATACCTGGAATGTGACAGCCGAAATGGTGGTGTTATTCAACTCCTGTTTGATTATTCTGGAATTTGGCACTGCAGCATGAAGCATGCATATCAGTGATTGCCATATGTTGAGACTTAGAGAATCCCCAATGAACATGATCTTCTTTCCTTTGGATCTCTTCAGAAAATACTCTCCATTAAACCTGTCATTCATTAGATGTTGGAATCCAAACAGGGACACTAACATATAGAATTAATTAAAAACAAATAAAATGTCAGAAACAACATAAAATGTTTTTGTAACACATTCCTGTCCCCCCCTCGATGCATGTTCCCCTCATGTGTATTACTATTAACTATTCTTTGCCATGATTGAACAAAGTTGTTGACTTTTTCTCTGGTTTCATATGTACTTTATTCCAATTGTCTTTTCAATCATTTTCATCACTATTCCACCTTTCATATCTTACAACTCATAGCAGGCTGTAATTTTTGGAGAGTTCATTTCTCCTCCAAAACATTTAATGCAATACTAAACATCCATTTTGATTTTAGTGAAATTAATGCAGAAATTAAAGGGCACAGTAAACAACAAAACTAATATTCTTCAAAACTGTAGTTAACATTAGTAACAGTAACAAAAGAGAATCTGCAAATGACAAATATAGACTGATATTTCATGAAAAAAATTCATATATAGATAGGAAGCAAGTACCTTGGTAAGTGACAATTGGTTGGCTGCCATCTATATTTAAGGTAGAGGTGATCGGGGCGGCCATACTTGAGGCAATCGAATTCTTTGCGGATGAAGGGACAGTCCGTTGAGTTGTAGAGAGGATAGGAGTTATCGTACACCCACTTACCTTGGTACATATTACATTTCATCTCTTGTTTTCTCCTCTCAAACCTGCTTTTTTTCATCTGAAAACTATTGCCATTTGCATTTGCATTTGCATTTGCATTGGCTAAACATATACATGAAAAGATGACAAAGCTGATAGCTTGAATAGATCCCATTAGAGACTGTGAATGGATAATGGGAGAAAAGAGAAGAATGTGGCCCGAGCTTCATATAATAAAAAGGAGACAATGCTAGTGGGAGTGCTATTTATACCCCTCCCCCCCCCCCCAAAAAAAAAAAAAATTGTAAAAAGGTAAAACTTTTTTATAACACTGTGCATGGGAGAGGGTAATTAATTATAATTGGCTACTTTTCACATGCAACACATGAAAAACAACTCACTTAGTCAACACATTATCTCTTTTTTAAAACAGTATGTTTGTCTCTAGAGTTACCAGAGAACCAACCATGATTCTTTTTTCCTTGGCTTAATATTATTAAAAAATAAATAAAGAGAGAGAATGAGTTACATTTTTAAAATAGATTTCATATTTTTTTAAGAAAAAAAAATTAAGTGATTTCATAAAAAAAAATATTCAAACTCGTATAAAGACATCACTATCGAGCCACAAAATTAAAGAACCTCTATTCACACATTTAACTATTCGATCAACAACTGCATTCTAAACTCTTGATATATGACTAAACATTCAATAAAATCATATCTGTAATCTTTTCAATAAAAATTATATCATATATTAACAAAGAACATTCAAATTAACTGGGGACCTAACATGTTTTCACCTTGGATTTAGAGTCACCGACATTCATCAGTTTTTGAGTTAATTAGATCTTCAAACACAGCTAATACGTCCAAATACGAAAATTATATATGTTGCATATTGCACCTAAGTTCCCGTATTGACACTAATCCAATCATGCATCCATCTCCATTTTCACCTCATCAATAGCAACAAAATCAAATCCTGTTCACAAATCATTCAAAACAATTGTCTGTACATCAAATCATCCGACCCTAAATTTTAAAGCTTTAAATTTATATTATTTATCAAATCATCACAAAAATAGATATAAAAATTAACATTTTGTTAACTTTACTGATATGGCGTCTATGTGGCAACTCAAGTGAATATCATATTAGCAATTAATTAATTTTAAAAAATAAAAAGTATTTTTTTATATTTTTAATTTTTAAATAACTTTTTATATATTTTTTTTTTGAATTTTAAAAAAATAATTAATTGCTGAAATCACATGACGATCCACTCATATGCTACATCAACAAAGTTAACAGACATTAACTTTTTCATTCATTTCAGGGTGATTTGATTAATATTGTAAGTTTAAGGACTAAGAGAGGATAAAACATCAATGGAGGGCTAAAATAATTTTTTTTTTGAAATTAGAGAGGAAAATAAATCATTATACCTAAAATGTATTATATAATGTTTGAGATAAAAACAAAATAATATAAATGATTGATTTGTAGAATCATTTGTACCATGATTCATATAAGTTAAGAGTAAAGAAATTTAACATTTAAAATAAACTTTTCAACACACTGCTTACACCAATCAAAATTTTTTTCATTTCTCTTTTACAGTTCAATTTTTTTTTATGAAACAATTTTGAACATCACAAATTTACGAATCAAAATCCAAATAACTTTCTTTTCCGATCTTCTACACTGACCGTCAAATCGATTTGGATCTAAAATATATTTTTTTACTTGTCAATGAATATCGAATCACCGTACCAATTGAAAAGGAGTTAGAAGATATAAATATATCTTATCCTTCTTGTTGTTATTGATAATTTCAGATGTGTATTTGTAGAGATTTGATCAAAGAGTTGTATTGCTTAGTCCAAACAACTTATCTTTTAATTCCCATCTTTGGGTGTCACTGACAAGTAGCCTCTGAAAATGATATTTGAACAAATAATAATTGCGTATGAAAATGCCGAAACTTATCGCTGTCCACATCATGGGCCTAAAGGAGAATGATATTCTTGATTATACTGAGGAGGACTCCTGATTGTTACACTCACTGAATATCCATTTGAATCCTAGTATAACAGTTCAATTATTGTATGACACAACCTCAACTTGGTTTAGGGAGAATTCCATCAATTACTATGCATAGCAGGACTGCAGCTATGATTTGAGCTGCTTGTGCTACCAAACTAGGGCCTTAGGTCCCATTTAGGGCAGAATCACAAACACTCCTACCATCTCTATTTTTAAAAAAGGAAAGGGTTTGTAACCCAAGTAATGGTTTTGATAATTTTATTTAAATCTAATTAAAAATTAATTATGATTTTTGTTTTTTCCCCCAAAATCTTAAAATAAATATTATGCAATACACTTTTGTTGAAACTAACCTGGAAGAACCAAGTGAAGTTGCCTGTAATCCTTCATAACACAACTGTTTCTGTAAATTAAAATTGATATGAAATGTTAATAATTCAAACAAGCTTAACAACACAAAAGAAAGCCTAATCAAAACAACATAATAACGTGAATATGACAAATTTCAAGCTTTATTCCTCTTTCTTTTATCATCTGGTTCTGCCTCGTTCCCAATGAAGCTGCGTTTCTTGGTAGTGTTCATGTATGGTCTAATAACCCATTCAATCTGGGCTTCACTCTGCTCCATTGTTCCTAGTTTTACCTGCAACATAAGCAAAGGAGTTGAATTTTGAACTGCAATATGAAGCACCCAATGCTAATAATTTATTGAAATGGCACAATGGTTACCTGGTAAAGCCGCAATTCAAACCTCGGACCAATCTCCTTTAACTCAACTGATTTAGGACCTCCAGGCTTCTCATAGATATGATGCCTGCATGTTTACATGATATCAATGAGTGAGAGTGAACATTTCATTATGTAGACGCATGAGGGGGAACAATCTATGTTGTCATTAGAGGATGGCTACTGTGAAAAACCATTATATAACTTTAAACCTACAACTGACAAGTTGACTCACTTCGAGGTTTTGAGAAGCGATTGACTGAGAGTTCTAAAGCACGCATGATGAAGTTCAGTGGTTCCTAACTATTCCATATTGATATCAACATCACCCTTTTAATGCTAAAGAATACAACAAAATCTACAGAAGAGAACTAACCTGAATGATATATAGTCGGACCGATTAGCAAAAGTCACAATACGTTTTGTATCAGGCTTTGGCATAGGGAATAAATGTTTTAGAATGTTCGCTGTTCTTTCACCCAGCTGCCAAAATAAATTGAAAAAAAAAGGAATGTCAGCAACAAAAAAGATTACTCTTAGCCGAAAAGGAAAGAATTATTATTAATCACAGAATTTCATCAAAGCTACATATGCATCCTTATAATTTGTGTATCAACATACAGACACATGCGACAGATACAAGATGGAAACACCTTTGAAGGATATTTGAGCACAGAACAGGCTTTGTTACATAACCAACTATTAGACATAAGTGGCACACATGTAAAACCATTAAAAGCAGTAACCCCAAAAGGTTCAAGTATGCAATATATATAATATATCATACCCAACTAAATCATATGCTTCATAAGTGTACAGATAAAGCAAAAAGGATACCTTGGTTTTAAAATTGTCAAGAATCAAATGAGGGTAAGCCTCGGGCATTGTTCCCATGGCTTTCTTGTCTTTAATGTCATGTCTTGTAACCTAGAGGGAAATATTAGATTAAGAAAACAAGAATGGAAATAGAAGAACAGATAAAGGTCTATGCAAGGTAGAGTCATCAAATACTTGCCACATTGAGTAACCCAAAGTATGCTGTGGGACCGAAAGGTAGATGACATATGATCAAACCATCTGGTATACCCCGATGTTCATGAACCAAAATTACATCTGTAAACTCATGCGCACGGCAACTTTCAATAATTTCAGATATAACCTGCAAATAAGAAAAAGAATGGCATAGACAATCACTGCCTTATTGTCACTAGAAGACCAGTTTGACGTCAAATAAATTGATAAATTTATCATACAAAAAAAGAGTGTTGGTGTTCATTATATAGATAATAACTAGCATAACTGAGGAAAGCATTGTTAAAGGAGTGTTAAATATTAACATTATGCAGCATAAATAACTTGCTGTAGAAAATTTCAAGGACAACAAAGTAGAAACTGAAAAGCTTTCAGCAGTTATTCTATTAAAAGGTGAAAGTCACAAATCAATTACAATTTGGAGAAAAAGGGCAGCTCAAAAGCTTGCCTTAAGAAAATTGCATCCAGAAGTCTAGTGGAGCAATGGTTCAATGAAAAGGTTGATTAAATGGAATGTTCAACTTACAAATTCTACAGTTATTTATATGATACAAGTCTATGTCAACTAAATGAATACCGACTTTAGCCACAAATTACTGATAATAAAACCAGTGCCAAACCCGATAGTACTTAGACATATGTATCATAATCCTCAAGATCAAAAACAAAGACTTGCCAACAATTCAGCACAAGAATCATAACAATAAGAAAACCAATAGGAACCCAAAGAAGAAAGCATAGATGGATAAACAAAGCAATGATGCACTGACCTGGCCACCACGATTCATTCGCTCTGCATTAGGAAAGACAAACTTCAATTCCTACAAGAAAGTGAAAAACATGCCATTGGAATTCAATCAGTGGTTAAACTCTCACGCAAAATATCAGGGCAAAATTTATTTATCACCAAAACGGGGAAACCGACCTTAACAAACTGTATAAGAGGAGCACTTGGATCCCGAGATGTTGTCAGCAAAATCTTAGGATCTCGTACGGTTGCATTTGCATATTCATCATCAATATGAGTTTTGGGAACTAAAAAATACACCGAAATTAAGCAGTCATGTATCAACACCAATCCCAAAAGAGGTTTTTTTTTTTTCTTTAGCTCAGAGCATAACAAAAGAACACAAAAAACCAAATTACAACAAAATTAAAATAAATAAACATTACATGAAGTGTAATTATCTTCAAGGTCAATTTCTTGGCGAAGCGCGGCCTCCTCATTCCGGAGTTCAGTTGGAATGGGTTTTCCCTCTACAAGGAAACAAAATTAAAAACCAAAACTAAAAATTGAAAATTGAAAATTGAAATTAGATTATGATTAAGAAAAGAAAAGAAAAAAGAGAAAAAAAAATAGTACCTTCAAGGGCTTCTTTGATCTTCCGTTTCTTCTCATAAAGCAACCTCTCTTTGCCTTCCAAGCTCTTCCTGTACAAATATTCTCTCCTCAATCGAATGTTCCTTCTCAACATTTTTATTTACTTTAATTCAAGATAATAAAAACAGCGACTACCAACCCAGACTTCTGCAAGGGTTTAGGGTTTTTGAAAAGAGATGTTAGTAAAAGACGGCAAGAAAGGTAGAGGACTAATTTAGAATGTTGAATGAGAATGGGCCAGGCTGATGGAGGGAAATTGGGCTGAATGCCACGGGATCAATTGATGGGCCAATTGCTAAGAAAGTTGGGTTGCCTAATCAATGTAGTTGGTTTCGCACCTGATCCACCATATCGGCTGGTACAGACCTTTTCGGTAGAAAACTAAACAATCAACTCATCGTTGAGCACCTGTGAAAATTTTGACCCGTATTGATTGTGTTACTTGTTCTACTCAATTTCGAACTCACTAATTGAAATATAGTGCATCGGTTGATGCATGAATATTATTAATACATTTTAGGATAATTTTATTTCGTAACTTTTATATATAACGTGAATGTATTTTAGGATATTGAAATTTTAAATAATACAATTATTTAAAATATATATATATATATATATAACAAACACCCGTTTGACTCAGATTTAAATCATATTATATCATCGATCTCTCGCTCCAACAAAAAAAATAATTGATCTAATATCTAATTTCCTTGCAATACATGAACTTTAACTATTTAAAAAAATATTTTACAATTATTAAAAGTGTGAATTCAAATATCTAAAAAATAATAATATTACATCATATCTATAGCAATAGTATAACAATATACATGGTAAAGGATAAAAACAATATAATTTTAAGGTTTTATTTTTATTTTTGACAAAAAACAATACACGTATTTGAACCAACATTTTCATTTGATTGTTTCTATTTCACTATATGAACTAAATGCTTTAATATTATTATTATTATTATTATTATTATTATTATTATTATTAATTTTTCATAATTTAATTATAATACATTTCAAACTATTTTAACTCCATTAATTATTTCCTAAGAGTCAAACCTATGGTGTAGAAAAAATTATGTAGACATAAATACTTTTAAATAATATCACTTTTATTTTAGTAAATATTATTATTATTTAATTCTAATGTTACCTAAAATTCAAATTATGGTGCAAATTTACCCTATTTAACTAAATACACAATAAAATAAAATAAAAGTAACTATTTGACAAAAAAATGAATTAAAACGTTAATAGGATTAATTAAATAAAATTATAGTAATTTATTGTATTTGATTTAAAATAATATTTATAGTACCAATTTAAGATTGCTACTATTATTTTATGGGTAATTATTTGGTATACTGCCAGTGAAAAATTTTAACTCCGCAAGTGGAGTTAAAATTTTGCCATATGTCATTAAGTTGTATTTTAAAAATATAAAAAAATAAAATATGTGACAGAATTTCAATTCCACGCATACCAAATAATTATTCTTATTTTATAATAAATAATTAATCATAGCAATTATATTGTTATAATGAATAGTTAATCACAACAATATAATCATTTTATAATATTATTTGTAGTACCGATTTAATATAATTATATTTGTAGCCATTAATCTACAAATAAAGAAAGACAAAGTATATTAAGAGATTAGAGAGAATCAAATCCGGAACATATTTTAGTAGAGAAAATCTCCGAGAGAATATTGTATGGGTAGAGGACAAAAATATGTGGCGAAAGACAAGCTTTGGATGTTCATGGTTTCATGGTCAATAATATAACCTTAATTTTAGAACTTGAAAACCAGCCACCAATTTTGTATTCCCTACATAGGCTGCACTAACATCGAGACAATGAAGAGCCCATGTGTGGGACAAGCCTGCTTGGAGAACGCTTTGAGATGGCCTTGGAGTACCAGGTGAAAAAGTTGTTCATGTTCAATCATTGTAATGTCTCTTGGGACCACAAAGCTCTTTAGAGGTAGTGATAGGTGTTAGCTCTCCACCTCCCTCTCATCTTGGCTAGTTGTTGGGACTTCCATGGTGCAAGCAAGATGCAATGGTGTGTGATCACCGAGCAAATGGATGTTCAATGTCTCTTTGAGAGTAAACTCGAGGAAAATTCAAGGCCAGCAAATCTTATTTCGCGTTGTGCCTAGAAAACTAGGGTTGGACCTTAGATTTCTCTAAGCCCCATCCATAGGGCTGCCTTTAGGATCATGAGACAATGCTTTGTAGGAGGGGCACAACAGTATATCATGTAACTAGTAGATGGATCAACCACTAGTCTTGTGGAAATGTATATATAGCGATTGAACGTAGTGTCTCAAAGTTGAGATGACGCATTAGGATAAGTCTTGCGTTGAGTGCATGATGTTGGGCGTCCATCATGCTTGAGATTAGCCTTGAGTGGGGCAATTGAACATGGCCTAAGGAGTGGCCTTAATGAGCAATGCGATGGGCTAGAATTAACCCTTACTAGACGGTGGCTAACAATTGAGTAGCGTCTCGGATTCCACCACACATGAGATGTGTCAAGGAAGCATCGATCTGGTATTGGGTTCCTCCGGGCTTTGAGCTAAGATACCTTGCTACTTGGACTTTGATGATTGGCGCTCAAGATCATCGATGGAGATTATGCTTCAAACCTCTTACGGGCATTAGTGTCAAATGTGTGACGGAAGTGGGTATCCTCCCTTGAATTAAGCAATTAGATGGGAATGACCTAGTAAGGCCGGACCAAGCAAGAGCCTTTAGGACAAGGCATTGATGAGAACTTAGATAATCCGTCCGTGACATCTAGGCACATTCCATTTCACTTGTTGGTAATGTCTTCTCTATATTAAACGAACCCAAGTTTGCAGTAGTATAATTAACCCCAATGCTAAATATATTTTGAGAAGTATAATTACAACTTATCATAGAAAAAGCTTGTGATATTTCATTTGCTTTAAGTAGCTTCTTTTCTTTTCCACCAAAATTCTTGGGTCTTCTCTTAGTTTGTCAGACAAGACCTTGTTAATACATAACCTTTGAGATGCCTATTTCACAACACATTTCAGAGTTAGTAAAGTTTAACAACATAGCTTAAAAGATGAAAACAATTTCCAATTCTTGCAACATTACATATCTGAAATTCATTTATCATCAACTGTTTTGAGAATACTTCCTTTTACCCCTGCCTACAACAGACAGCAAAATAAAGAAAGCACTATAATACCAAAAAAAAAATTCTCTGCAGAAAAGACCCAATAAACAGATCATGACTGATTTCCTGTTATAAGGCTATATATGTTAGTAGAAACAGCGATTGTGCTTGTTACTACTGCCAGAACTATCATGACTGCTGCCAAAATCCGATCCCTCGCCGTCGATATGCCCCAAGCATCCCTATATACGAAAACAAATTAAAACCATATCTATGCATGTATATGCATGTATCTATGTAATGTAAATGCTTAAGTTGAGAGACTACCTAAGAGCAATGGCTCCCGGGAAGATAAACGCGAGGCTGACCGCAGAGGTCGATCCCATGAATTGAAAGAAGTACCATATGTTAGGAATGGCTATGGCTGCCAAGTAACAAAACGCTAAAATAACAAGTGTGAGAGACCAAAATCTGGTGTTATCTTTTGCAAGAAGGGTCTTGTTTGTAAAAAGAAATTCATCGATGTTGGCTCTTAACGAGAAGTTTAAAAGAGGGAACACCAGCATGAGGTGAAGTGCATAGCTCAATCGAACAATGTCGTTGAGTAAAGAACCGATCGTTGAACCAGAATTTTGATCGAAGTTTACGAGTATATCTGCCATGATTGAATCACCAAACAGAAGGTATCCGAACAGTCCGATAGTGAAGTAGATGGCAGCGCATAAAACCATTGAAATTCGGACTGCTGATATCATATCGGAAGGTTTATCCATCTCAAAACCAATTGGATGAACTGCAATCGTTCATTAAAAATGAGAAATTTTGTGACAAAGTTAACTTCTGTAGGAGGCTAAAGTGTTCTCACCATTGAAATGAAATGTGAAAGCTGTGACAATTACAGGGACAGCAGTGAAGAGATCAAAGAAGGAAGCTTTGTTGTCCAATTCGGGTACCATTCTCGGACTATTCGCTTTCCCTTCCAAGAGTGCCATAATTGCCATAACTGAACTTATACCAACAAATACCACGGCAAGAAAAACTGATATTGCAGAACTGTACCTCAATGATTCTGCAAAAATAACTAAAGTTCATTTGGCTGCTAAGAAGATTACAAAGATTACAAAATGGCTTTTGGAGCTGTTGAGGGAGAATAGGTTCCCTTGTTAGGAGAAATCTTTAAAGTGTCAACCCTGATCCGGACCTCAAACAGTTGATATTGTTCCTGAGTGTCTATGTTCTATTTTAGACTCGGATTTTTGTTTTTCTATTTTGTAGAAAGCCCTAACGGGTTCCCGGAGTTTATAGTGGAACACCTAGGTCTCCCAAAGACATGTTTTTATTATCTTGGTTTTAGTGGGTTCAAACCCAAGCTCTTAAATAATCTTAAAAGGAAAGAACACTACCCAAAATGATGATAAAGACATTTCGTGGGTGGACTTAGGCGCTCCCACCTAAATTCCGTGAACCAGTTCAGTAAAGAGATAAAAACTACAGGCTAAAACCAAGTATAGTCACCTTAAAAATAATACTAATTATTTGAGATCCGGATCGGGATCCAGAAGACGACACTTCTCCGAATTCGTCAATAGGAGTATACTGACCTACACGCTTGAACATAACCAATGGAAGCAGAACGAAGATGAGGGCGAAGAGGAGGGCGAAAGCCCGCGTGTTCCACCAGTGAATGCCAAACCATTGTTGCAAAACACCCAAATGAACTGATCCTTCAGGTTGACTTCCTGACAGAACATCACCTGTGGGACAAAAGAAAAAGCCTTAGTTAAACTTAAAACATGTTCTACATCAGTTGACAAACATGGTAAATCCACTACTTACCTATAATAATCAAATAAATGATGAGGCAGCCAAGATTAGTGATCATCACACATATTTGGACAAGGATGGATCCAACCCACCCAAACGATTCCCTCATAACACCAGCATACGTAGTTGTGTCCCCAGCACGTGTGTATCTCATCAAAAATTCAACAGATATATCCGCTAACCAAGCTATAACCACAATCATCACAAATGCTGGAACTACACCTAACACCTTGAGCGTTGCAGGGATTGACATTATTCCAGCACCGATGATGCTTGTGGACACATTAAACACCGCGCCAGATACCGATGGAGGCTCTGCTCGTGCAGATTTGATGCTCCCTGGAAGCAGTGGTGATTTTACTCCGTCAGCCGGCGACATTTTTCACCCGGCTAGAGGAAATGCAATAATTTATGTTGTCTTCTTATTCATAATTATACATTGGATGCGTTCATATATATAGATGATAACGCCGGTTTTAGTCCAATGACGTAAACATCATCAGCCGACAGAGAGAGGTGATTAGTAGAAGGTACTCCGAAAGAGGGTGTGTTATGGAATTAATTGAATTACTGGGAAAGACTTTTAAAATTAGAGGACAGGTTGGGTGGGGTATTGCTGTCGTGGATGAACGTACATAGACATATGACATGTTTTAAATGGACACGAAATGAACCTGGACCTAAAATCAGGAGATGGGGAATGTGTGGACGAAAATGTAATAGCTTTACAATTGGAATATCAACATTGCAATTTTTCTTTTTATATAATACCATCATTGCAATGGCAGAATGGTCATGAATATGAAATAAAAAAGGTCAATGGAGAGTCAAAAAGGGTTTGCATTTTAATGAAGAAATCGTTTTTCCCGTAATCTTTTGGTTCCATTTAGGCTGAATTCACGACTCTCTTAAGTATACATCTCTTTTCAGTCTCTTGTCATTTTGATATTTAACTTTTTATTTATTCTTTTTTCAATTTTTAAACAACATAAAAAAAATTAATAACTCTTTTAGCCAACAAAATACTACATAGCAGTTTTTTAAGAAATATATAATTTTTTATTAAATATATAATTTAAAAAATTATAAAAATAAAAATAAAATTTAAAATATATAATCTAAAAATGTATATGAAATAATTAAATATATAAAAATTCAGGAAAAAAATAATCTAAATCACATATATATTATATTATATTATAAGGTTTAAGACCTAAAATTGACGTGGACAATTTACTTAATTAGATAATTATTATTTTTAATAATTTTAAATAAATAATATTTAAAATTTAAGTAACTTTTGAAGGGGTTAAATAAATTGTAAAAATTTTACTTAACTTTTTAGTTAAAAAAATAAAAATATATGAAATTATCATAAAAATAAATAATATTATCATAAATATAAATATTATTTATCATAAAGATAAAAATTATTTACCTTAATATTTAAATTTTCTATTTTTTAAAAAATTATCATTATCATTATAATTTGATTTTTATTTTTTAAAATTTTATTTTTAATTATTGTATGAAATTTAAAAAGTATCATAAAATATATTTTATTTTATTTAAATTTAAATTTAAGATAATTAAAAATATAAATTTTAAATTTTTAAAAATTTTAAAAAAAAATCTATAAAAATGTCCACAGCTGTTGTATAAAATTATTTTTTTAGTAATAAAGCCGATCGAAAGATGGAAACTAAAGTTTATAATGTCTAATAGTGGCTTGGTCCTCTCCATCCTTCTGTATTTCAACTAAAAGCTCCATAGACAGTTGATAAAGAATATGCAAATCGACCTAATAATTAAAATATTCACTGTCTCAAATATGATATAGATTCGAATTGCTAACTTGATTAACCTATCCACTATAATTTTCCCTCTCCTCGTAGGTGTGGACCACTTTGCCCGGCCATTCAAGCTTAAGCAACTCAATAATTAGCTCAAGCCAAAGAACTAGGAGGTGGAGAACCAGAGGTACCCTCAACCATTTGGACATATGTTATTTAATGCACTTTCAACTTCTTCTTTTTTCTCATTTGTTTTAAATTTGTTAGTATTAAATAAAAAATAAATTGTATTTTAATTAATATTATTGAAAAAATAAATTAAGTCTAAATAAATAATAAAGTAATCACTGTATCATGGAAGAATTACTGTATTAAAAATAAATTCACTCTAATCACTGTAATCAAGTAATGGAACAATGATTGGAATTACTCTTCTCAAAGAAATTGGACACTTCATCAAAAAAATGATTAAAGGAAATCAGGCAAATTAAGCATATGAAAGAAGAATGGTTTCTATTTTGTTGAGTAAAACGAGAAAGATGACCTACTATTTATATTGTTAACTGAAGGGCAAAGCCATAAAAATGCAGAAGCAAAAAAAAGTAAAATTTCGCAAATAATGCAACTGCAGGAAATGAAAATATTTCTAAAAAACACACACACACACACAACCAAAGGCTAGGTCAAGCAAGTAGCAACAGCACATATGTGTTGGGCCTCAACCTCAATTATTCAATAAAAGTAAGAAGTAAGACTATTTGTCCCTCTTTTCTTTTGCATTACCAACAAATGCAAATCATCAATCTGTACATGGTACGGGGAAGAAACTAATGTGTATATATATAAAAAAAAATATTAAAATATTATATATTAATGCACTTTATCTTTATATATATAATCTGAAAGAGTTTTTTATATTTACGTTTAATAGTGTAATAAATGAAGATAAATTGAATGACGTGAATATAAGGTATAAGAAAATAAATGATATGGTTAGTTAGAGATGTTTTTGTAAGCTTACAAAAAAAATGATAATGTTAAAAGCAACATTTTAATCTCAAATCATCTTTTCTATGACAAGATGTGTTATTATCATAATGGGATATTAGAAGTAGAGATGATCATGAAATTGATGATGAAAGGAGGCATCAATGATGAAATTTTTCCCATGATGATCTTGATGATAATCATGCTTCACATGCGAATAACAAAAGAGCGTGTGGGGTATAGTAATCTCACCATTATAGTCAATAAATTTTATCATCATCATTATTTTAATCTCATCAAAATCAAACTCATCATTCATTCAAATATGCCTTAAGATAAACGAGTCACCTTAGATAGATCTAAATAATTATTTAATTAATTAAATGCAACAAGAATTTGCCTAATAATAAGCATAAAGGAATTTAACAGATATCAGACAAGGGAAGGAGGGAAGAAATCTGTGTATACATATATATTATACTTTATTATAAACCAATCTGGCAGTGATCATGGTATGAGCTGGCCAAGATGCTTTTTTTTCTTTTGGTGAATTACAAAAAAAGAGCAAAACCTTAACAATAACACGATTTGAATTCAGATCATATCTGGAACGAAACATCCTAATCATCAGATCAACAAATGGGATTCCAAGATGCTTTATTTAACCTTTGTTTGCCCTTCATTTCTCTAACATTCCTTTGCAGATATGCTAATCAGATGATGATATGACAAAATCTGCTTTAAATGCAATTAATCCATATGATCTTTGTCTTCCAATTAACTACCCTACGGTCCACAAGTTGGTAGCTATGGCTATCATGCTTGTCAAAATAGCCATGATGATCACCAAAATCGCCATCACCTTCTCTTTTCTCCTCGATATGCCATGTACATCCCTGTCAAGATATTGAAATTTCTTTCAATGGTGAAACTGCTTTTAAGCAGAGGCATCAAAGTGGGATTTTAAAATTGGTACCTGAGAACAATGGCTCCTGGGAAAATGAATGAGAGGCAAACAACGGTTGTTGATCCTAGGAACTGAAAGAAGTACCAAATGTTCGGTATGACTATGGCGATTGTGTACGTAAGAACGAGCAGTACGCAAGTGAGGATCGTGAATCTCGACTTGTCTTTGGCCAGAACAGGCTTCTTTGCAAAGAGTAGTTCATCAATGTTAGATCTCAATGAGAAGTTCATCACGGGAAAGACCAGAGCTAGGTGCATTGCGTAGCTTAATCGAACCGTATTGTTTACGAGTTGACCGATTGCAGAATCCGAATTTTGATCGAAGTTCACTAGGATATCGGACATGATGGATTCCCCAAAGAGCATGTAACCAAAGAAACCAATAGAGAAGTAAATGGCTATGCAGATTGCTAAAGAAATCCTTACAGCATAGCTCATATCAGAAGGTCTGCTAAGTTCTGATCTTATGGGATGCACTGCATTCAAATTCTTAAGTCTTAGCCAAAAACACTAATCCAAAAAATTTGAGAAATGAAGTGCAAAGTGAGGTTCAATTACTGTTAACATGGAATCCAAAGCCGGTAACAAGGACTGGAACAGTAGTGAAAAGATCAAAGATAGAGACTTGATTGGCAAAATCTGGTAGTAATCTTATGTTTTGGGTTTTCCCTTTGCAAAATGCATAAATTGCCATTGCTGAGCTTATGGCTATAAATACTACTGCAAGGAGAATGGATATTGCTGAACTGTGCCTCAATGAATCTGTCATTTAAGTGTAAAACTGAAGTTAAAAAAAAAAGAAAAAGAATTTAAAATACCAATTATCCAAGAAAATCAGGTGACTAACTCATATGTGGCAAGAAGACCAATGGGAGCATAACAAAGAGCACAACAAAGAGTATAACATAAGCACGAGAGTTCCACCATTGAATGCCAAACCATTCTTGTAAAACCCCCAAATGCAAGGTTCCTCCAGACTCATTTCCACACAGAACATCCCCTAGAAGAAAAAGTAAAGCTTCTTCATAATGGATTCAAATAACCCAGAAAAGGAAACATCAAAAAAGCACTTACCAATGATAATCAAGTAAATGATGAGACACCCAAGGTTAGTGACCATAACACAGATTTGAACTGCTAGGGAACCCAATGATCCAAACGATTCTGCCATTAATCCAGCATAGGTTGTTGACTTGCCAGATTGAGTGTATCTCAGCAAGAATTCCACGGTGACATCAACCAAGACTGCAATCATGAACATGACAGCAAAGCCTGGAATGATGCCTAAAACCTTAACAGTGGCTGGAATCGACATGATTCCAGCTCCAACCATTGTGGTGCATATGTTAAACACCGCACCAGAAACTGATGCAAGGCCTCTTGGAGATTGATTTTCCAGAGAATCGGCATCAGCTAAAAGTGGAGTGAGGTCACTGCTACCAGTTTCAGCTTCCTTCATGTTGTATTTTTGAAGGGTAGTTGGCTTCTGACTAGTTTTCTCTGAGAGTAATTGAAATAATTGAATCATTGCAGGCTATTAAATCATAACCATATGCAATAAAATAGTGAATAAAATTTGGTGGGTCTAAAAGGATAAGGATTTCTGACAAAGAAACAAATCCATTTTGTGTTTCTGTTTTTTGTCTTCACGTGCTTACCACCATTTCTTTTTGGTGATTGAAGCATTTCATAAAAAGGAACCTGATTACATCAAGGATGAAAGCTGCCATTCTTCTTACATTAGTTAATCAAAGGAGTGGCAAAGTTTTAATCTTTGCAACCATGAAATTTTAATCTTTGATGAAAGATAAACATGATAAAAAATTAAATCGATTTAAGTTCAAATTTTTTTATTTGTGTATTTTTCTATTTTGTATGTAAAAGAAATAAAAAAAACTAAAATAATAATATTTTAATTATCATTTAAAAATAACAATGACAGTGAAATTAAATATTATAACAATATTGTAACATAGGATAAAAACTCATTCTACCCTATATACAATAAAAATTTAGAGAATAAAAATATCTTTTATATTAAGTAAGGTATCTTTGAAACTATAAAATTGAAAGTCAAATTTCAACAGAGTTAATATTTAATGTTTAAAAAAATTATATTTATTATTTAATAGAGTTATATTTTAAAAAATATTTTTTATTTTTTATTTTTCAAAGTATTTATAGTGATTAACTCTTTGCATTTTATAAATCTACTAAAGGTAGACATGATAAACAAAATTAATAAAACTTATTTTATGAAACTAAAATTAGAAAAGCAACAATAATTGAAAAATGAAGCGATGAAAGACAAGAAAGATAGGCACATGAATTTGGATGAGACAGTGCAGTGTATGAAAAGTAAGCAGAGAAAAGTTTGCACACGGGCTTGACTCACTGTATACCTTGCAAGCCATAAAATTGGAAATTTCTTTTTTTCGAAAATAATTATTTTTATTAACAATTAATTAATCTTATTACTGTTATTATTAATTGTTATATTTCTATATTTGTCTTACTCGTGCATTTGTTTTTTCGTTCTCTCTTTTTAGTTTATTCTTATTATTTTTAATTTTTTCGAATCAAGTCACAATATCAAATAAGTTGATACCACACTTCAAGAACAAGAAGCAGGCGGTGAAAAGAGTTATGTGATTGATAAGTGCCAAAAGTAACATATTTTAGCCTTAATTTAATGCGTTTTTGGATGATTAATCTATTTAAAATAATGAATTTTATATTCATAATCCTTTAAATTCATGTTTCTATACTTAAGAAAGCATTTGAGAGCGAAAGGAGCTAAAAACAAGAGAAAATCAGACAAAGAGAACAGATTTTAGGAGCCACACGAGCTGGACACATGACCATGGACTAAATCGAAGATAAAAAGAAAAATTTTGGACAAAAGTGTGAATGTGGAAGAGTTAGGAAGAGATTTATTGAATATAAACTTTATTTAAATTTAAAATTTATTTTTTAGGATTATTATTATATTATTTATATTTATCTTTTAGGCTTTATAATTTAGAGTTTAATTTGGATCCAATTAGGAAATTATTATTTAGATTTAATTTAAATTATCTTTTTAGAATTTAATTTGGATCCAACTAGAGTTTATTTTAAGTATTATAAATTGGGGATAGAGTGATAGGAGAAGGCACTTCCAATTTTCTACAAAATTCTCCATTCCCCAAACCCTAACCGTCAGAAATTATTGAAGGAAACAATTGAAGAAATACCACAGAAGCCGTCTTTGAAGCAGATCTTCACAAAGATTGAAGACCTTTTTCTAAATCCTTTTGATTTTATTATGAGTTTTTCTTCATCTTGTGGTTATATTGTCTTTGAGATGTTTCCATGAACTAAATTCCTAAATACTTAGGGGAGATGAACCCTAGGATGAATTCTGTCATTTGATTTCTGATTTTACGCAATAAATACTTAGATTTTATTCTCAATTATGTGTGCTTAATTATTGATTTAGTATTCTTAATATATTAATTCTTATTTGATGTGCTTAAATCGGAGGAGGAATAGATCCTGTTTAAGAGTAGATCTAGCATAATTGAGTGGAGTTGCATGCAATCCTAGAAATAGGACAACATAAATTTACCGGATTAGAGTCAAATCTAATAGGAGAATTCATAGATCGAATTAATGCGACAATAGGGGTTTTAATTAGAAAAAAATTTTAATTAATCAACCTAGAGTCAGTTGCTTTTATGCTTGAATAGAGGTATTAGCATAACTTAGGGATTTCTACGGAACAAAATATTAAGTGAATAAATTGCTTAATTCAGAATGATAATGACAGATAAAATCTAGGTAGAGTCTTTCCTAGGTATTGTTTGCTTTTTGGTATAAAAATACTTATTATTTCTTATTTTAATCTTTGTCGCACTTTTAGTTTATTAATTGAGTTAAATTAGTTTAAACAATCACTTTATTCGATCGGTTAGATAATAGAAAAACAGCTATTACTAATACTTTTAGTCTTCGTGGGAACGATATCTGTGCTCACCGTAAATATACTATTAATTGATAGATACACTTGTCTTAATCATATTTTTAGTTAGTTTCGACTGCATTAGTGATGATAGCAACAAGCAGAGGAAGAAGACACTGGCGGTGAAGGTGCGGTTAGCAGCAACAAGTATGACAATATCGCAGTCTTCCGTTAATGATAAATGTTTTTTACTTTTTTAAAAAATGGGCACCGATCTTAATAACTAGAGCACGCCGATAAATTTTTTTTTAAAATCACACCGGTGTTGAAAACAAAAACATCAACACTAAAAAAAATAATTTTTTTAAATTTGAACGAAAGTCGAAACAAACAAAAAGCAAAAAATCATTTTTTTTAAACAATTAACATGTGTCGAAAACGTGAATACCAAAATCTATTAAAATATTTTTTTCTTTTTTTTAAATCCCAAAATATAAGTATTTTTAAAATATATTTGAAATATATATATATATATATATATATATATATATATATTAATATCGACGAACACAATACTCACATAAAAAAATTTTATAGATCGAACAATCATTACTGGATAATAGAAGATGATTTTAACGGTAAAATGACCGGTAGTAATATATACTATAAAAAAAAAGATATTTACGTATAAAATTTTACATTCGAGTCATTTTAATAAATAAATCATTTATTTGTGTCAGTTTTGAAAAAAAATCCTAATTTTGGTGTAGAAGAGGATCAGAGAGGTGGTTCTTCCAATAAATGCTATCTCTGTATCTTCCCTTCGAAGTTGCTTCCTTTTTCACGTCTTCTTCAATCACACCCTCTTTATTCTTTGCTCATTCAGGATCTTCTCAAGCCTTAGGCTTTCATCTTTGCTCTATACCTTTCCTGTACTTTCAATCTTCTCCTTTTCTTAAGTCTTAACCAAAACATGTTCAGTTTCCGAGTTGTGGTGCTTATCTTGGGATGCCTTTGGTTAACTGAAGCTGCAAGGGACTAAACCCAGGTGATAAGCTCAGTTCCAATTCATCTGATCATCTTGTATCCCCAAATGGAAATGGTACCTTAGGCTTCTTCAGACAAGAGTACCGTCAGACTTGGGATGACAAAAGCTTTGGATATTATTTGGCTATGTGATACGCCAAAGGCCCGTTGATGTCAAACAACCATTCCGTTTGGTTGGCTAACCGAGATGATCCCATCGCAGATGACTCGGGAGTTCTTGTCCTAGACGATACCGGACTGAAAATTACAAGCACCGGTGGGAATCCTATCCAACTTTTCTCACTTCAATCTACCTCTATCACCATCAACACTTCCGATATGAAGGTGGTTTTACAAGATTCGGGAAATCTTGTTTTACAAGGTACAAATGAGGAAAATGGGAAAAACGAAGTATTGTGGCAAAGTTTTGATCATCCAACTAATAGTTTTCTACCTGGGATGAAATTGGGGGTCAGCCATGGGAGAAGCTTCTCACTTACATCTTGGTTGACTGATTCAATCCCTGCGTCTGGATCGTTTACAGTGGAATGGGATCCTGCACGAAATCGATTAGTAGTTCGGCTTAGAGAGAGGATTTTGTGGACAAGTGGTGAAGATTTTAAATATATTGGTCCCTTGGATCCATTGAACATGAATTATGATTTCACTAATGTTTCTAATCCAAATGAGAAGTACGTTTATTATACTCTTGTAATTAGACAATATACTATTGAAGAGCGAAGGAAAAATGGTAGGTTAGTTTTGCAGGACGATGGGGATTTGCAACTTGGAGACATCTATACAATCAATTTACAAATCTGTGATAGTAGTAGCACAGAGAATGGTTGCGAGAGATGGGAAGGACCAAAGTGCCGAAAGAAAGGAGATAAGTATGAATCAAGAACCATACGAGATACACATAAAGATTCTTTTAACGACACATTATATGGAAACACCAATCTTTCCTTGAACGATTGTAAGGACATATGTTGGAAAGACTGCAAATGTTTGGGAGTTGAAGCGGAGAGGGACCTTGGCTGTCGATTTCTTTTAGGGCATTATGAAGAAGATACGTTGTATGGACTTTCATTTCAAGTTATAAATGGCAACCGTCCAAGTAAGTTTAATATCGCTCGCTCATGTTCCAATCTTTGAACTTGTTTTGATTCGGTAGTATAGTATAAAGACGATCAAATTCATGAATACCTCTCTTGTTGTGTACATTGATTTCAGAGTCCAAAACTTGGATATGGATTTTAATCTCTATGGCAATGAGTCTAATGATCATAGCACTGCTTTCCACTCTGTTGTATTTGAGAAGGCGAAGGCAAATTAGAAAGGAAGGTACTAAAATGGAGGGGAATCTCAAATTCTCAATCAATTGATGTTTTAATAGTATTCTTTTGTTTTTTAATGTATAGTTCAACTTTGCTTTGAACAGAACAGTACCTACTTGACTTAATGACATCAGAAGATGCAAGTGACGTATCAGAGCTTCAAACTGGAAACAATGGTCGTAATCTAAACATATATACAGCGGGCTTAATCATGTCTGCTACAAATGGCTTCTCCCCAGATAATTTGCTTGGAAAAGGTGGCTTTGGACCCGTTTTCAAGGTGTTTGCCAATCCCCCCATCAGTGAATTAGTGATCATGGTTTCATCAATCTGTCTCTAACACTTGAAAACTTGTTAAATCATTAGGGAACATTGGGTGATGGACAAGAAGTTGCAATAAAGAGATTATCAAGCGGATCAAGCCAAGGGCTAGTGGAGTTCAAAAATGAGCTTATACTTATGGCCAAACTGCAACACACAAACCTAGTGCGGCTCTTAGGCTTTTGCGTCCAAGGAGAAGAGAAAATGCTGGTCTATGAGTACATGCCTAATAAAAGCTTGGACACTTTTATCTTTGGTTGGTACCAACTCTTTAGTTATTTCTTCAACTGTCGATGCCAATTTCTTTGTTTACATTGTCTTTTGTTTCTTTTTAATCTAACAGATGACTCCAAAAGGAAGGTATTAAATTGGGATAAGCGTTTTAGCATAATTGAAGGGATAGCTCAAGGGCTACTTTATCTTCATAAATACTCTAGATTGAGAATAATTCACAGAGATTTGAAGTTGAGTAACATATTGCTTGACGACAACATGAACCCCAAGATATCAGATTTTGGGTTGGCCAGGATATACAAAACGAATGAAGCTGGATCAAATACGAACCGGATTGTCGGCACATAGTATGTACACACTTCCTGTTTCCATCTCTTGTCCAACGAAAGAATATGGTTGTTAACTGTACTGTTGATGAATTAATGCAGTGGTTACATGTCTCCGGAGTATGCAATGGAAGGCATATTCTCTGAAAAATCTGATGTTTACAGTTTCGGAGTTATGGTGTTGGAAGTTGTCAGTGGTCGGAAAAATAGCAGCCATTTTGAGTTTGATCGTCCACTTAACCTGGTTGGATACGTAAGTTTATATCATATTCTTGCAGTAGTTAGCTTGGGCTAAGCTTTACCGATGTTTTTTTAAACACCATGATTGATGTGTGCAGGCATGGGAACTATGGAAACATGGTGGAGCATTAGAATTAATGGATCCAGCTTTAAGTGATTCAAGTTTTAAACAATACCAAGTTTTAAGATGCATTACATTGGGTCTGCTATGCGTGGAAGATAATCCATTAGATAGGCCAACGATGTCTGATGTTATCTCTGTGCTAAATGGAGAGATGCAATTGCCATTGCCAAAACAGCCTGCCTTCTCCACTGGAAGAAGGATTGAAGAAACAAATATAGAGAGCAAAGAGGTTGGAATTTACTCATTGAACGGCCTAACCATGTCTACCATGGATGCAAGATGACCAAACGACTGATGTTTCTTTTTATGTTTCCTAGTCATGTTTAAAGATTATATAAAGGCTGAAATGCTAAGATTATATCTTTTTATAAATTAAACTACTTTTACACACTTTCATAACTATTTATATCATTAGTTTTTAACGATGTAATTTTTATATTTCATGGTTTATTTATATAGATTGTACGATTAGATAAGGTTTATAAATCGATTTTAATAATTAATTAGGCTTTTAAGTTGTTTTTAAAATTAATTAAGAAAATAAGTCGATTTTGATGGAACGTGCATCTAGCGCTTTCCTTTAAGTTATATCTTTTGAATTTTTTTAATAAAATTAATTATTTTGGTCAGATGGTTAAATACGAGTAGTTTTATCCTTTTAAGTTTCAGATTTAATTCCTCTCCACCCACATTTATATTTTTTATTTCATTTTGTTTTAAACTTTTTGTATTTTTCATTAATGATTTTAACATATTAGCTCATTTGCTTAAATGGTAAAATAATAATGATCTCATCATTTAGACCTAGATTGTATTCTTCTCTTTTAAACATTAAAAAAAATAAAAAAGAGCATAAAACAACATGAAATAAAAATTACAAATATATTTAAGAGAGAAAATAAAACCTAGGTCTAAAATATGAAATCATTAGTATTTAACCATTTAACCAAATGAGTTAATATGTTAAAATCATTAATGAAAAATATAAAAAGCTTAAATGTGAATAGGAGAGAAATCAAACTTAAGACTTAAAAGGACAAAATTTCTAGTATTTAACATCTAAACAAAATAATTAATTATAGAAAATATAACTTAACAGTGCATCCAACTGAGTTTTCCATCAAAATCGACATATTATCCTAAGTAATTTTATAAACCTAATTAAATATTAAAACCGGCGTATAAGCCTTATTTAGCCGGATCGAGGATGTAAAATTTAATGTAAATTTTTATAACATAATTGCTGATTGACAATTCACTCTTTGGTTAGAGGGAGGGGGAATAATCCTACGACATCGTATTGCTTTTTTGTAATTCTTTTTCTAAGAAAAGTTTAGATTTTTCTTATCGACCTATTTGATTATTCTGAAAATGGTTTGCGGCCATCTGATGAGCATCAAGACAGGACCACTTGTTCAAACTTTCAAAAGTGATATCCTCAGCTGTATGACTTCTTTTTTTGTTTTGTTTTTTTTCTGATGAAATCCTTTTCTGTAGGACTTATGATTGGTTAAAAGAGCAGTGGTGGTGCCATGTCTGAAAGTACATCTGTTACATGTGCGGCAACTAAAGCAAAAGTGAACGCTGTTTTAGGACAAATTCCCTAAACTGCTCGTCTCATGAATTCCTTTCTCAGTTTCCCCAAAACCTAAGTTTCTGCTCACACTTTCCTCATATTTCAGGTGATCAGGTCAGTCTTCCCTAACCGTTCTTAGTATTCCTGTTAGGGTTTCTTTTCCCAGTATATACATATGTACTTATCTGCTGTTTTTCCCTTAAATAAAAGAAAATGGGAAATTTTCTGGGTGTTCTTCATACATCTGGAAACCCTTGCGATGCTAAAGAATAAATTTTGATAGAAAAAGACGAAGGTCTGAATTTTAGATTTTATGATGTGGGTCAACTTCTGTTAATGATTTTGAATATTCCATGCTTCCCCTTTTGTTTTGCTACAATTTAGGGTTAGTAACTGCAAAATAATAGATTAGGTTGTGTTCCTTTGGTTTTCAATTCGATTTTAGAATTACACTTCAAGAGCTTTGTTCATATGACATTTATGAAAATATTTTGTTTTAGTTTATCAAGCTTTGAAGATTCGTTAACTTTCCCTTCGTTTTGCTACAATTTTAGTAATAGTACCTGCTGAATAATAGATCAGATTGTATGATTTTTGGTTTTCGATTGAATTCTAGAATTACACTTTTAAGAGCTATTGCGAATGAACTTGTCTCGGTCTGCATAGTTCTGGGATTTGATTGAGAGTTTGATTTTGATATTAGAATGGCTTCAAGTGATAATGGGAATCTGAAAGAGCAAATTGAGGAATCCAATGATACTAAAACAACGGGGCAAATTTCTCTTCACGTTTCATCATCACGAAAGATGCTTCTAAACAGTGAAAACCCTCAAAGAAAGTCATTTATTAACTTTATGTCTCCACCAAGTAGATTCAAGTTTCCCAACTTTAACTCTGCATCTGCTAGTTTCAAGCGTTTAGCCGAAGAAAGAGATGAGGTTTCTCGGTTGGTGGCTTCTTCAAGTGGTTATAGGATACGAGAACGTCTGACTGGGGTTTTTGCTAAAAAGATTGATTGGGTTTCTCTCATGAAATTGTGCAAGGAATGGATTAGGGACCCTATGAATATGGCCCTCTTTGCATGGATCCTGGTTGTTGCTATCTCAGGTGCTATTCTGTTCCTTGTCATGACTGGAATGTTGAATAAAGCGCTCCCTAAGAAGTCCCAGAGAGATGCCTGGTTTGAAGTCAACAATCAAATTCTCAATGCTCTGTTTACTCTCATGTGTTTGTACCATCACCCTAAGCGTTTTTACCATCTTGTACTTCTTTGTAGATGGAAACCAGAAGATGTTTCCCGACTCAGACAGGTTTACTGTAAGAATGGGACCTATAAGCCCCATGAGTGGGCACATATGATGGTTGTTGTTGTGCTACTCCATATCAACTGTTTTGCTCAGTATGCTCTTTGTGGTCTGAACTGGGGATACAAGAGATCCGAGCGACCTCCTATTGGTGTTGGGATATGTATATCATTTGCAATAGGTGCACCAGCGTTGGCTGGTCTTTACACCATTGTTAGCCCTCTTGGGAAGGATTATGTTTCTGAAGTGGACGAGGAAGCACAGAGGGTTGATGCTGGTGAAATTAGATCAGAGCAGTCAAGACAAAAATCATTTGAGAAGAGATATTCATTTGCATCCGGCGAGGGAGAGAGAATTGTTGAAAGCAGACCGCTCTGGAGTGGAGGGATACTAGACATCTGGGATGACATTTCTCTGGCCTATCTTTCTGCTTTTTGTACCTGTTGTGTGTTTGGGTGGAACATGGAGAGGCTTGGTTTCGGGAACATGTATGTACATATTGCTACTTTTCTCCTGTTTTGTATGGCTCCGTTCTGGATTTTCAATTTGGCTGCTGTGAATATCGATAATGAGACTGTCAGAGAGGCTCTTGGTTTTACCGGAATTGTTCTTTGTCTGTTTGGTTTATTGTATGGTGGCTTCTGGAGGATTCAAATGAGGAAGAGATTTAATTTGCCAGCTTACGAGTTTTGTTTCGGTCATCCAGCAGTTGGTGATTGCACGCTATGGCTATGCTGTTGTTGGTGTGCCCTTGCTCAGGAAGCACGCACCGGGAATTCTTATGATATTGTAGAAAATAAGTTCTTAAGAAAGCAAACAAACAATGGTAACGAGGTGCCAATATCACCTTTACCTCGTGAACAAGGGATTGTACGATTTAGTTCCGATCCTAGTTCTTCACCCGGGTATGGTTCTAGCCCAACCACGAGATTTACAACCAATTCTCCTAGTCCCAGAAGGATTTCAAAGGAATATTATAGTCCTGACCGACAGCTTTCTACAGTGAAAGAAGAGTTTTCTATAGGAGGTAAAGATGAAACTATGGTTCCACCTACTCTGTCATCGATGACACAGAGAGAAGAAACATAATTGAGGAAATTGACCGATGAATTGAAATACATTATATAAATTTCACATTTTCTTATGCTTTCTCATATCTTTTCCATTTTTGGGGTGAATATGCAAGTAATTTGGACTACAATGATGTTGTGGAGATATCTTTTTCTTATCAGCTTTAGTTTTCAAATGATACTGCAAATTTAGTTCGAGTGTAAATTGTAACTTTGATGCCTATCCTTGGCATTAGCATTATGAAGCAATCTAAACCTTAAGGACAGTTTCCAACCTCTTTGAAGCTTCATATTGTTCCATGTATTTTTTTTTTTTTGTCGGAACCAGGGTATCAACTGTCGGCCACGATTGCTTTCCAAAGAGGTAAACAGTTGGTTACGAAATGTGCTCCATTCATTCCCGTGAGGTAGGAAACTATCACATCACACCTTGTGGTATGGTTCCATTTACCTTAATGTTCTGTTTTGCCCTTCTTTGTTTTTTACTCATCCTCATTATCAACCTTTTTAGTTATGTTATTTGGACTCAGGTGGATGCAGGTATGTTCCTAGTAAGGCGTGTTCGATTTCTTTTCTTATATTTGGAGGATCGTATTTTCATACTATGTTTAGAAATAGCTTATTAGTTATGCGCAGGAGATATTCATTGTAGAATCCAACATAGAGCTTGTATCATTGTTCAAAATGGTATCAAATTCTATTTTATAGCAATATTTAATAAAAATATATTGTCTTGCATGTCAACAAAAGCAATGGTGGTTGTTGATGATGATGATGATGATGATGGGTTTAACCATTAATTAGATATGTAGGTGACAATGTTTCACATCAAAATTATAATGTGCATTACACGTATGAAATTAAATAATATAGTAGAGAAAGAGAAAGGTGATGGCTTTGTGGAGGTAATGGAGGGTGACAATAGCAAAGTGCTGAATTAAGGTAGGTGGTGTCGCCATTTGGATACTTATTACAACACAGTGAAATAGCGCAGGTCATTATCATGGCCAGCCAGATACAAGCTGTCTGGTTATTATTCATTGCTGCGGACGTTAATTGTTATTGAAATGGTGAGTGCTACGAGATATGCCTTGCCATTGCGAGTAGGGATGACAATGGACCGCTAACTGTATAACTTCATCCCATGCCATTCCCCCCCATTCATAAACCATTCACCAACTTGCCTCACAATTCATCATTTTAAGACATATACATATTAATTTTAGAATTTTCTTCCTTCCTTTCCCTTTCTTAAATTATTTTTATTTTATATAATATTTTTTTATTATTTTGTATATTTTTATAGTGTTTTATATAATTGATACATTTAAAGAATTTGAATTTTATTTCAAAAAGTTGATTTTTTTTTAAATTTAATAAAATTTATATATTTTGTTAAAATTTTCATATTGAATTTATATATTTTTGAATTTTTTAGTTCATATGATGGTTTTATAAATTTTTATATATGTGTATATATATAAAAATTTTATATTAACTTATTTATTTAAAAATACTTCATATATTGAAATTATTATTAATGAAAAAATATGTGAATTTTAAGCGTGTTGAAGCGTATTTATCTTTTTATTTAGTTAAAAATTAAATGAGGAGATATTGAAAATTTACCAATGGGTGGGCGGAGGAAATGGAGTAGTGGTTGGCAACATAGGCTGCTCAACATTATATCACCATAGTTATGAAGTGTATTTATTTTCCTATTTCGGCTGAGCTCAGAAATTTGGTAAAGCTACTTAATAAAGAGATAAGTGGGTATGAATCATTAATGGTTGGAAAATGGTGCAACTTACCCAGTGGGAATAAAAGAAAAAAAGAACCATTAATAGTATGATTATCAATATGTGGAATTACCTATCAATTAAGATATAATTGGTTATTGTTTATTCTAGTTGTTTGCTCTTGTAACACGTTATTTAGTAATATGATTAAAATTTGTTATACATTAATGATCATCAACTCGAAATCTCGATAATATTTGAGTTGTCTATTTGTGACCCGATCAAGCCCAACTAGACGGATGTGTGTGAGACATACAACCAGAAGACAACAAGGGGAGCTCACGTCATCAGCTCGCACTAGCCGAGGGGAGTTCACAGTCTTAGTTCGCATATACTCAAGAAGTTCACACATGGGGGGACGCGGGGTCTATCAGGTGACCCAGAATGGTACACATGTCTAGCATGCCCAAGATTCGCTCAGAATGTCAGTCTTATAATAATGGGGTCAAGTTCGTGAACAGTGGAATATATTCATGAGCAGTTATAATATGTATAAATACTCAAATGCTCCCTTTAATGAGACAGGCAAAAAATTTCTCAACAACATTATTGTTACTTTAAATGTATTGTAAATAGATTTTAAATAATATATAAAATCAATAGATTAGTGAATAGAGATTTCAATAATAGTCGATTGAGTCTGAATTCGATTGGCATTCATATTGTTGCCAATGTATAAAAACATGAGTTCAAGTGTGCTAAACGCATTATCTTCATATTTAAGAAATTAGTAAATAAAGATTCCAATAATAATAATAATAATAAATGCAGATTTCATTTTCAACCCATTTACTTATTGCAAACATTGATGTGGCAATTACCAAAAGTGAAATCCACATGTACACCAATTTCACAGTTTTCTGCCTTACTCTTACTTACATACGTGATGATGTGATATTTACGGTGTTCACCCATTGTGTATTCGATCTGGTTAGGTATACAAGTTTTACAGTTTTATTCCAGAAAAACGTCACATAACCTGCAAAATTAGGTTCCTGTTATCAGTGGCGCATCTAAGGAGCTGATAGAGTATGTTCTTAAAACAGAAAATTATTTATTTAAGTTTATAAAAAATTTTAAAATTGTAAAGTAGCAAAAGTAAAATTATATTTTAATTTTTTTAAAATTAATAAGTTTTAATTTAATCTTTTAAAAATTATAAAAATATAATTTATTCAAATAATAAAATTATATTTTTAATATTATAAAAATTATAATTTAATTCTAATTCTTTTTAAAAGAAAGAGTTTCTAACTTCACCTCTGCGTGACATTTTAATTTCCTCCTTCGGAAGCATTTCCGTCTTCCGGTGATAGGTAGATAGGGAAGCAGTGCCTGCATTTTACGAGTTTTTTCAACTGTGATTGAAGCAAGGATCGCACAATTGGACAAGTTGTGCCATGGGTTTCATCTTTGATCAAAACGCAAAACAATTTATTTCCTTTTTATCGTGTATGAATTTCAATTCTCATTTGAAATAAATAGATTATTGATTTTTGTTCGTTTATATTCATTTCAGTCTCATTTATCAAATTAATCGAACAAGAATAAAATTTGTTTCGTTTATTTATGTTCATAACCAAACTCATTTAAAACTTCTAAATAATTCCCTAATTATTCCAAAGCAACTAAAAAGAGATTTATTTTTTAACTAGAAAGAATTCAGTTCAGATGTAAGATACTTATCCAGAAGTTTTCGCAACTCAATTATGTATGATGGAATCATCAAAGATTTGACATTTTTGAACTCTATCTGTAACTCATTATAGGCTCGAGAAACAAAGAGAATATGTGTACGAACGAGATATCCAATTAAAAGAAAGAAAAGTATTAAATAGAGGGACCCCTAAACATTTGACGATCTCGAAAGTGTCGATATGAATGGTGACTCGTTATTTCGATGAATCATTTCTTATTTATTATTCGATTATTATATAATTATTGTTTATGTGCTTATTTTATGTACCCGGAAGAGGAAGGGTTGTCCCCAAACCAGGACTATAGCAAGTAATAAAATCTAGCAATGGTCCATTTTGATTCTCCAGTTGATGTTTATTGCAGGAGACAAACTGTGTTTGTCTTCATCTTACCTAATGTTGATTCCTACACATTACTTTTCAAATGTCACATTCACTTGGAAAAACCCATTCTAAATTAACCATGCTTCCTTCCAATTTAAGAGGAAAACTGATAAAATTAAGTATTTTTTCTTATAAAAGAATGTCTTCCTAATTTTTTAAATAAATTATTTTATAAAAATATAATTGAAAAAAAATTACAATTAGATTTAATCATGGGTTGGGTCATCTTGCCCGAAGGCCTGTCTTATAAATGGGAGGGTTTGAACAAAAATATAGACTTGAAAAATGAGTTTGGACAAAAAACGAGGTCTTTTTTTTAAACGGGTTGGGCCTCAGGTAAGAGTTTTTCGAGCCCGAACCAAATAAATTAACTATTTAAAATTTTATATTGCTTTTTTTTTGTTCTTGATGTTTTGGTGCTATTTTTGTTGTTGTTTTGGTCTTGTTTTTACTACTATTTTTGTTCTTTGGATGGTTTTTTTTGTGCACTTTTATTATTGTTTCGTTGTCTTTTTTAATATTATTTGGATATTATAGAACTTATGTTTTATTGTTAATTTTGCTACTATTTTAGTTACAACTATCTTAGTATAAAGAATTTTTAATGTATTTTCAATTTATTTATTGTTTTAATGTTTTTAAGTGTATTTGATATTATATATATATATATATTTTAAATTTGTTGTATATAATGAAATAATCTAAAAAAATTAACACAAGCTGGACTCAAGTTTGGCTTCTATAATTCGGGCTAGACTTAGACAAAAATTTAAACCCATTTTTCGAGCGAGATCGAACCCAGATCTAAAATTTTGTTAAGACCTGACCCGACTCACGGTTAGCTCTAATTATAATCAATTTTTCTCATTTCCTTTTTCTCATTTATTTTCTTTGTTTTTATTAATGTTAACTATCCAAATAAAATATACTTATATAATTTAATTTATTTCTTTAATATTTTTATCTTATATTTTCTTTATAATTATTCACCCAAAAATAACGTAAATTTGTTATTTTGGATGTTCCTTTTTAAATCTTTAAATAAAATATACTTGCATACATGTTAAAAAAGAAGAAGATAATAACTAAAACTTAGAAGAGTCATTGTTTATCTAATTCTAATTTTTTTAATATTAAAATTTTAAATTTTAAATTAAATTGAACAATATTAAAAAAATTATCATTTGATAATATCAATTGATTTGTTACTATAATATTGAAATTAATTAATTTAATCTCCTTCCAAATTTTAAAATTTTATTTTATATTTCCAAATTATGCTTAACAAAATCAACTTAAATAATTCATATTAATAATTACTTACAAAATTTGAATTTATTTTAATCTTGACTCTTTCATGCTAAGCTAAAAGCAAAGGGAAAAAACCCAACAAGTGGCTCCAGTGAAAAAGAGGATATTGTTCATCTTAGGGGTCTAGGGTTCGAGCGCCTGTGTGTGCAAAGTGTGTGTGCGTTGTCAAAGGGTTAAGAAAGTATGAACAGATACTACCATGTAATCGCACCAGTATATTAAAAAAAAAAAAACAAAGGGAAAAAAATCCATGCAATTAATTAATTGCTTGTTTTTCATCTCCGTAAAGAAGTAGTAAAAAATATAAGTTTTGTTTGGAATGAAAGATAAAATGAATTAATTAAATTAATTGTAATTTTTAAAATGAATTAATTAAATTAATTGTAATTTTTTTTTTGCTTTTAGCTTAGCATGAAAGATTTAAGATCATATAATTAAAAAAAAGTTATGTTTAATAGACAATTATTAAAAGTAAATTATGTGAGTTGATTTTAATTTGAAAACATAAAATAAAATTTAAAATTTTATAAGGAGGTTGCATTAATTAAATTAATTAATTTCAATATTATAGTAACAAATCAACGGACACTATTGTTTAATTAAATTTAAATTTTTAATATTGAAAAAAAAAAGAAATTTAGAACTTTCAACAAGAGGGTAAACAAGTAAAATTTGATAATTTTTTAATGTATTGTTTTAGATTCTATTGTTTTCAGTTTAATCGTTAAATTTTTTTTAACTGATCAATACTTAATTTTTTTGTGATCAAAATAAAAGTGATCCAAAAATTAGGCAACCAAAATAAAAATGTAAACATGATGCGACGTGTAAAGTTAATTTCTATTAAAGATTTAACATTTGGATGATTCAAATTAAAGTAAAAATTAAGTGACAAAATTACAAAAATAATCTTTTTTTAAACTATAAATATTAACTCTATACCGTTTAATCCTATTAAACTCTTTTTAATAGTAAAAAAGTAAATTAATCTATTTGATAATTAATGGATTAATTTGATTCAATCACATATACTTTCACCCCCCCCCCCCCCCAATTAGGAAATTCAAAGTAAAATCAATTTAATTAGGCAATTTAAGAGGGTCAACAAAAGTTGGCTTGACCTAGTTTTCCCACCTAGCCGCATAGGAAGAAAACTTGAATTGATCGTTCGGCCCCACTCAACCGTATCACCACTCTGATCATGCCACGTGTACGAATCTTGCACATAATCCTAACTTTGGAGTAGATTACAAGGCAAGAATCGAGTGTAGAGAATCAAAGCCAAGTTATGGGGTTCTTCTTTCATTTTTCCTATATAAATCCTCCATACATCCTCAAAAAAGACCCTCACCAGTTGTTTCTGGTATTTTCTCCAACATTCTTCAATCTTTTCATCTCTCTTCAGACCCGATCGATTTATCTTCTTGCTTCGTTCCCTCTTTCAAGAACTGGCTAACACACAGGAACCACTTCTGGAGGAAACTAACAAGAACCGAGAGGTGGTTCTTGCCCTCTATGAGGCCTTAAACACTCGAGACGTCGAGACTGTTCACAAAATCCTTGCCCCTGACCTTGAATGGTGGTTCCACGGTCCCCCGACTCACCAGTTTTTGATGCGCCTTCTCACCGGTGCTTCATCCGACGATTCTTTCCGTTTCGAGGTTGATCCCCTTTCAGTTACCACCTTTGGGCCCACCGTCATCGTCGAAGGCTGCGATCACAGTCGTTCCATCTCGTGGGTTCACGCTTGGACCGTAACCGATGGGATAATTACCCAAGTGAGGGAATACTTCAACACTTCTCTCACCGTTACTCGCCTTGGAAACTCTACCCAGTCTCCACCGTCCGACTACAATCCATCATCATCATCATCATCGACGTCTGAGATTACCTCGGTGCATTGCCCTTCCGTCTGGGAGAGCAGCTTTTCCAACAGGGTTGGAAAATCCGTGCCGGGTCTTGTCCTGGCAATTTAGTCATTTCATTATCATATCTCTCTCTGATCCGGTGCAGCCGTGAGTAGGATAATAAAATAAAAAGGAGTGGTTCCGTGTCAGCTCCTTATTGGTCTCCTACTTGCTGATGCACTAAAAAAACAGCGTCGCTCAAAGAGAGAGAGAGAGAGAGAGATCTCAAAGATGTGAAATAGGTTAAGGCCCTGTTTGGTAGGGTCATATAATCTGTGTCTACGTAGGTTTGCTTTGGTGTCTGTTTCGTTTGGTATTGCGTTACTTTTCCAATGTATGTGCCACTGTGTTTGGTGAGTCGTCTGTCGTTTTGTCCAATAAGACTCCGCTGTTTTAAAAAGGAAATCGGTGTGCTCTTTTTCTTATTACTGAAATGTGTCATTATCTTAGGCCTCATCTAATTAAATCGGTGATTTGTTAGGATATTTCTTAGCTAACAAAAGTATTGATGTGAAACCCTCTTTTGGCAGCCACATTAATAGTAACACCACCTAGTTAATAGGACTTGAAACTATCTACTTCTACTTGATATGATAAATGCTATGGACCCATTGATATCAATACCACATATAGAATTTCTTTCTTAACATTTCAATTTTCCATCTTTTAGTTTTTTCTTTTTTTGGTGTTTCATAATTATTTTAAATATTAATTAAATTTGTATATCAATCTCTTGAGCATAAGTATTTATCTTTAATATTATTTTGTTTTTAAAGTTCTTTAATAAATTCAAATCGTCCCACTATTTGGTCAACTCAAAAATAATAAAGAATAACCCAATTGTCTAATAGTAAAGCTCAAATGGCTTGACACTAACACTACAAATATCTCTTGTGCACCATCCTCACGTGAAACTACTAAGTTCGATTTTACTATGTGAAACTTTTATATTAATTTTAATAGGTAATATGTGGAAATAATAATTTGACATTGCATTACATATATGATAATATATTTGTCGTATTGAATTTTGAAAATAGAAGAAGTTAATAAATTTAACAATTATTGTTGGGTGATGATTGAAATTTTAGAATTTATAAAGTAAATAGATTAAAAATGACTAAATTAAAATACATGGACTAAATCAACAATATTCACAAAGTACATGGACTAATAGCCCAATTTAACCATATAATAATATGGTAAACTATAAGGTCACTAAACTATTAGTAAGTTTACATTTTGGTCATTTAACTTCAAAAAGTTAACAAAATAGTCATTGAACTATTTGAAAGTTTTTATTTAAATTATTAAACTGTTAAAATCATTGTTGTAAGACCTTATTTGTTCGCAGCACTTTCACCAATCAAAAGCTCTCCTTTCTTTTCTCTTCTGTAGTACAATTTTTTTTATGAAAGATCTTTGAACGTCATGAATTTACAAACTAAAATTTAAATAGCTTTCTTTTTCAATCTTCGACATTGACAGTCTAATCAATTTGAATCTAAAGTATTTTCTTCTACTCGATTATGAGTATTGATCCACCGTATTGATTTTCAAATCATCACTTGAAGCTCGCTAGTCAAATTTAAAAAAAAAACTTAATAATTTAATTACTTAAATAAAAAATTTCGAATATACCAATGACTAATAATTTAGTAATCTTCAACGTAGTTGAGTTTTTTTTTTTATATCATAATTATTTTTCAGTTATTATTGTATACCTAATTAAAATTATTTAAAAAAATAGTGAAGGGCAAGTGGAAGCAAATTATTAAAATCATTGCATTCTCCGAAGGAAACAGGGAATCTGCAGGGAAGGGAACAATTGGTACTTGATTTCTTGCATTCGTTAATCATGTGATATAGCTAACGACACGCGCACGATGATGCGGGATCTTTCTACAGCTCATCATTTCTAACTCTACAGGCATGCTTTGATGGATATGTACTTGAGATGTTCTTCAACTGTCTGATCTTTTTTGGCCATATCTTGAACCGTCCGATTATATCATGTTATTTTTTGGACTATTTTCCAAATCATTGTGAAAATGAGTGGCCCTGATTTTGACTTGATTCGGAGAACCTCTTTTTTCTAAGTATTTTTTCTTTCTAATTTTAGTTAGTCAAGAATATATCTCCATCAAATTGACATTTTTTATTTACTTATATAATTAAACTTTTAATACATTATCAGAATTTAACTAATATTTATTCGAATATTCTTGTCTTCAAAATAACCTATTTTATGATCCGACAAAAAATGCCTATTTTATGCAACCATTTTTTTTTATCTATCCACTAGACTTAATTAAATAATATTTAATTATGCAACCATTTTTTTAATTTTTTATTCGGTAGAAATCATTTTTATCTTTATCAATGAATTAAATAATATTTTATATAAATCTAAAATGTACAAATCAATGTGATGTTTTCCTTGCATTGTATAAAATAAATTAATTAAATTTATTGTCTTAAAAGAAAGTTCATACATATCCAAAATCATATGATAAATAAAATGTACCAATTTGACTATTTAATTATGTTACTAGATTTATTTTACAATTAAAAGTATAAAATAAATATCGGATAAGCTCAGTGAGGCTATCTATTCAAGAACTTGACTTAATATATATTGTGAATAATATTCAAATAACACAAATCATATGGAGATATGTAATCATTCACACAAATATATATATCTTTTTATTAGAGGTGTTCATGAAACGGATTAGATCGGATTTAGGTTGGACTTAAGCATGATATTAACATAAAATTAATTCGAACTTATTTTAGGTTCATCTATTTTTCATTTTTATTTTTTTAAAAATATTTATTTTATTGTATTTTAATATTTTATACATTTTTTATTTAGTCATCTTAACGTTATTTTAATATTTACATTAGAGTAGTATTATATATTTAGTATAAGTTTATTTTTTTAATGTGTTCTAAATTAAATAATATATAAAAAAACATAATATAAAGTATTATAAACTTAAAATGGATCGGGTCGGGTTCAAGAATTGAATGTTCAAGCTCAAACCCGACTCATATTTTAAACGAATCTATTTTTGCCTAAGCTTATTTTTCAAATCTAATATTTTTGTCCAAATCTTTTTAAATTTCGGGCAGACCTTCAAGCCTGGGCAAATAACCTAACTCATGAACAAATATATCTTTCACCACCAAGAAATATTTTAGATTCTCAATTTTTATTTGATTTATTCAAATTTTAATTTAAATATAAATTATTATTTGATATATTTGGATGATGTTTTCTTTAATTTTAGTTTGTTTAGATAAAACTTGAGAATACCTTAGATTTTATTATTTTTGAAGAAAAAGAAGGTGTTGATTTGTTGTTATTTTCAGTTGATGGCTACATGGCTAAGGTTCAAAATAGGATACCCACAAGTTATGAACTTGCTTATTCTTGACCTTTCTATGGCCTTATATGTTGTATTTGATTGAAAGAGAGGAAAATGGCAAAATGGAACCTAACTAGGAGAAAAAAAAATCAATCAAAGATCTCTCCATTCTTTGAATTGTTGCACTAAATTTCACATGTTTTTATCATATATTATCAAATAATATATGGTTAATATTTGATGTACTAGCGGTAAATAATTTTAAGGTTTTAGAATTTTGAGATTATAGATTTGAGTCTTACTTTATGTAAATGTGTGGGCTATCTTTTAGATTTATTCTAGTTAGTTGGTAATGGTGTATTTAGGAGGTTGATAGAGGCATCGGTCTCCGCTAAAATAGAAAATTGTCTATTTAGTTCTTTTAAAAATTTTAATTAATAAAAGTAAAATTACACTTTACTCTTAAAAATGATAAAAATTTGATTTAACCATTTAAAAATTATAAAAATATAGGCTCTTAAAAATTACAATTTAATTTCGATCTCCTAAAAATTTTTTTGACTTCGTCATGTTAGTTAATTGGATTGTTTATCATATTTTGCGCTTAATTAATTAGTTAACAATTCTTAATTAGTTATTGTTTCATATCTACACGTAAAATGGTTTGATTAATTTTCAAGTTATAAACATATAAACTTATCATGTCCTTATCTTATAAGACAAGTTGAAGGCAAAGACACGAAAACAATGTAAGAATTAAATAAATTATTAGGTTTAAGTCCAATAAGAACTCCATACGTTTTAATTGAGTGTTTGAATTATTACAGAGAGATTTTGATTCTTTTTTCAAGTTGAAATTTTTAAATAGAAAGTCATCACTTTTGAATTTAAAATGTTGAATCATCCAACCTTAAATTTACCTCGATGTTTAGAAGAGTTAAATAAAAATTAGGTTTCAAAAATAGATGTGAGTAAAAATACTATGGAGGTTTTTGCACTAAGAGACAAAAAAATCAAATAGTAGCAGGTGATACCATGTTTACCTCATTTTAATGTACAATAATCAATTTTTAACAATAAAAATTGATGAATTTTTAATAGAAAGATCAATTTATGTAAAAATTAATTTATCCATTTTATATTAATGAAGTACAATACAATCATATTCTTAATAAAAAAGCAGCATGAAGAGCTGTAGATTGGACCCATCTTTTGTGCTGGAGTCGGTTTGACTTTCCAGATTTCTTTGTAGGGATCTAAACCCATACACTAAAAGGGAATGACAATAGCTTTCGTAACCACAGCAACATCTAGTGTTGGTGGTGGTGGGTGTAATCACAATATGGTTTTAATTGTTCCTTTCAACTCTATTTATATTTTATTCTTTGTTTATTACTTATTATTAATAAAAATTCTATTTTAATACATGCTGTTGGAGCCTTGCATATTAAAAGTATAACTTTTTCTATGTATATTAAATATAATATTTTGTATATGATATATATATATACAGCTAAGGTTATGATAACTCTTTTATATGTGTGTGATATTATATAAATAGATTCTATGTTGTGCAACTTAGTGTTTAATACATAATTATATTTAAAATATAAAATGAAAATTCATTTTTATAATAAATTAATTATATGAAATATTTATCTTACTTATTTCAAAAGATAATTGTTAGAATTGAGTATGTCAACAAGTCCATATAGATATATAAGTATTGAGTTTAGAACACCTATTTTATTCAGTGAGGAGCTTATTTAGAGAGTGCATTATTTCTGTAATAAGCAAGTGTTTGCTTGGTTAAGAATCTTAAGTTTTTAAGGAAAGATGTTTAAATCTTAGGTACAAAAGTGACAAGTATAAAATAATGAGTGTTCAAACTTGAATACACTTGTTATACGAGGTGCTAAGATAATGAATGTTCTCTCTAGATAACACCCTGCAAATGTAAAAAAAACTAAACTACATAAGACTCAAAAACTATCAAATATTCAAAATAGAGGTTTAGACCTTATATAAAAATTCAAATTTAAATTTTTGAAAATATTTTTCATACTATATAAATTATATAAAATAAAACATTATATATAATTATATAAAATATAAATAGTTTAATGTATATAATTTTTTAAAAAAATCAAATTAAAAATTGATTGATCAACACCGGTGAATGCTTGGTGCTTATGCGGCTTTTTATGCTACATATATCTGTGTGCATACTTTGGTTAAAATTAAATTACTTGATGAATCAAATTAGTTTGGCTAATCAACTGACTATTGAAATTAATTCGATTAAGTTCAGTTAAAAATTTTATGAAAATTCAATTATCAATTAATTCGAATTAAAAATATATAATTAATTATTTTTTCCTATTCCTTTTCTTTTTGAAATATAATCATAAATCATACCTTTCTTTTATTTTTGTATAACTTTGTGATTGATGTTGCAAATTGATGTTAACTTCGTTTCTATCTTGTGTTTGTGCTATCATTAAAATTGTAATAATTGGTTAACACTAATTATGTTTTTAATTTAGTGTTGTCATGAATATTGTTTTTAATGTCATTAAATATTTATTATTATATATTTAATGTAATGTTTTCAATTTAGCATTGTCATTGTGTTATTTGTTGTTTTTGTCTTGTTTTAAATTTGTTTAAACAAAAAAAAAACTTTGGTTAATCGATCGAGTTGGCTGAAATTAATTTGTTTTGGTTAATGATTTTCGAAAAAAATTAATTTTGTTAACGGTTAAAATTTTTAAAACTTTGATTAATTTGATTAATGATAGTTCGATTCAAATAATAATCGAATAGACTATTTGAACATCTCTAATGATTGAGCCACATCATTGTTGATCATTGTCAACACATAATTGACTGACAAAGGTACCAATATAAGGAAAAAAAAAGTAATTTAGGTACTAAGATGGAAAAGTGGATATAGTGTTTAGGTACCAATTTTTCATTAAACAATAAATAAATCATTATAAACTAATGCATAAATGTCATGTTTGTAAAATAACTTCAAAAAAAGAGAAGGATCACAAATTCAAAATAACTGTAACACTGGAATAATTCAGAAACAGACGGGAGATGTATCATCTTGATTAAATTGTTGAAATTTGCATCCTAATCTCACTATCATCAAATCAATTTGACAATGAACATTGAGCAACCAAGAAAAAACAGCTAAAAATCTCAAGAAATCCACTGCATCACTGATGCACAAAAAACTAAGTCTCAGATGGCTTATCCTCCTCATCATCTCGAATCTATCACCATTACTAAAAATTATCATGAAAAAACCTTTTGAGAACGGTTCCAATTAGATTTAACAACGTTCTTATATTGAAAAATCTCATATACACACACTAGAACTTCAATAAAAATTAAAAGTAAAAATAAAACCACATATACTTTCAAAGAAAAACCACGAAACTAGAGACAAAATTACGATAATATGCTCTGAAATTAAAAACAAAATAAAATTACAAAAAAATGTTGAAAAAATTGCGACTAGCAATCAGCATGAAAGCCACCGCCACCAATGAAACAAAGATTTAGTTTAAAAGATTGAACGGCTAGAATTTTTCAATGAAAAGAAGACAACGAATACTAATATACTATTTTTTTAAATGAAAAATGATTCTATTATGATAATACTTTTATATCTTCATACTTTTACATAATCTTCAAATAAAAGAAATGAGTGAATTGAACATATTTATATACAAATTTTTTACCATTCACCTATAATCATCAAACGTAACCTAATATTTCGTATGATGATGAGCATAATTACACGACAAGAGAAAGAAAGTTGATAGAAGGTAGAGAGAAAGTTCAAACAGGAAAAATCTGACGATGGAAGATTATGCGTTGTCGTTTTCATGCATAATCACCAGCAAAGCTACAATGAAGGCATAGTCCACCTCTGGATAAACTTTTATTTTGAAACATTCTTTGCCCTTATAGCTTCCCCATGTGTAACTGTGTGTAACCTGTAGTTTCCAAATGCAAATCACTCATAAAATGTAAGATGCTGATTTCTTTACTGTTTCATTTTAGTAATGTTGGAATTCCATCTGATTATTATCCACATTAATTAAATAATATATATTGTATGTGAAAAGATTGTATGATACAAAGATGCCATATCATTTTGTATATTTTATCAATTATTTAATACTATTTCAGCATCTCTTTTTATATCATTGACACATCATTTTGATAATTTTTAATTTAGATCCTAAACTCCATAACTTAAAACCTGAACCCTAAACCCGAGACCTTAAATCCTAATGTTTGGACCTTAAATTCTGGGTCGAAAGTTCAAGGTCCATAGTTCAAAATTCAAAGTTCAAGACTTAAGATTTCAGAGTATAAGATCTAGGGTTTAAATTAAAAAATTATTAAAATGATGTGTACATATTAAAATAATATTAAATAATTGGTAAGAAATATACAATCGTTTCCCTGTATTGTATACCTCGGCAATGATAGAATTGCCTCTCCGGACTTTTAGAGAAAGGGAAGCAAGACTTCCGGTGACACAAAAATCAGCGGCAGCATCGTTATAAGGGCTGGCTAAGTGAACATCCAGATTGCTTTTTATATTAAAACCACCCGATCGTTTCACACTGCACAGACAATGCCTACTTTCTCCTTCATGCATTTGCCATTCCTGTTTCCACGACATAGCTTGCTGAAAAATCTTCCCAACATTCCCCCCGTCATTACTCATTTCAATTGAAAAAATAATTACAATTTCATACCAACCTTTTCCCGCAGCGTGACGACAGGTAAGCCTGCAGGATCTTTCATAACCCTTTTCTTCTGCAAGTTCCAAATACCGCCGTCGACTTGTAGCAGAATGTTTCCGGTGGTATCGAAGACATCGTAGTGTGAATTAGAAAATGATTGTATTTTCTTTTTGACGACGAGTTCCATTGTGTAAGGGACACAGAACCGGTCCCCGACAACCTTAATCATTTCATCACTCGCCATGTTTCTGAATCTATTCACAAACTCAAAAAGAGAAACACTTTAAATAGGGGGGCTGAAACACTGGGAAGTTGTAACCTTTATTTCGTTTTCCTGGAAAATGAATTTCTTTTAAATATGGGAAACAAGGCAAAATTGGCATGACATACACATAAAAAAAAAAAGTACCCATAAAGCTGTTTTCTTTCATGAATTTGACCTCTTTAACGTGGAAAACAAGGCTTTTGAAATTAAAAATTACATTCCAGGTTAAACAAAATCTCAGAATCTAATTGACGAGTTGAAAATGGGAAAATAAAAGCATACCTTTGGATAATCCGAGCTTCAATTATGATTGGATGAAAGTGAAGAAAACTTATTAAAAAGTGGGGAAAAGCAAATCAAATTTTTGTTTAAAATAAACAAAATTCGGGTGAAGAAAACTCTTAAGATAGGAAAAGAAAGGAGAGCAAAAAAAATAATAATTATATTTAAAACCATTTATTATTGGGTATTTAACAAGTGATGCTAATTCACTTAGTTTTATTAACACACACCCTCACCTAGGCGTGCATGAAAAAGAAATTATTAGTGATTGAATTTCTGTTGCTATGATGATTAAAATGTTCATCATTTTAAATGTAATTTAAGTTCGAGTCGTACTAATCGTCTTATTATTAAATTTTTTAAAAAAATCTTAAAAGATAAAAATATGTTTATAAATTAAAAGGAAATGGCTTTAGTTTTTAGTTTTCATTTATTATTATTGTTTATAAATTATCACGCCTACGGTGTGATGGATCCCACGAGTATTTTGTGTATTTCTTTTTTACGAAATTGATATCCACTGGATTTTTGAAATTAAATTTAATTATAAGATTATCACTCTCATGTCCTTTTTTTTTGTTTTATTTTTTATATTGAGAGTTGATTTGTATATAGGTCAGGCTCGAAAATTCATTCGAAAGGGAGGAAATATGAGAAAAAATATAAGCTCAAAAAATAATTTAAGATTTTCCTATTTGTTTGCTTTTTAATTTTTTATATAATTTAAAATGTTTTTTTAAATCAAATAACAAACAGTGGAAAAACTTTTTCCTCTATTCTTTCCCCTTACATAAAAAATAAAGCCCATTTTGGGGGTTGAGTAAGCTTTTGCGCCTGGTCTGCCCGACTTAAGTTTACAAAAAAATTATTGTTGTTTTTTATTATTTGTCATTGTTTTTTTATTATTTTGTTATCCATTCGTTATTATATTATAATTATTTTATTACTACTCTTTGGATATTGTATAACTCTTATTTTATTACTATTTTAGATGCATTTACTTGCTAAGTTGCACTTATATTAATTTTATTTAAGTATATATATTTTTAATTTTTTCCATTTGTTGAAAAATATTTATTTTAATGTTCTTAGTGTATTTGATGTATTATATTTTTTAAAATGTTTTTACAAATTTGTAACAATTAAACATTTTTTAACTTTGTTTTGATAGATCACGATTTTAATCATAGATATAAATAAGTAAAATACAGTCATAATCTTTTGAATGAAAGAACTTCACAAATTTATTCATCAAGGTATTATCAATTACAACATTTATATGGTAGATATATAGAAAATTTATTTTGATAATATATTTTTGGTATTCTCCGAGATTCATGACTGTCTCTCCCAACAATGTCATTTCTAAAGTTCGAACATAGGTTCTTTTCTTGGGAGTATAATGCCTTACTATTGCACCCAACCACTTGTTGGTTAATTGAATTGGTAATATTTAGTCATTCTCATTACTAATATTTAGCAAATAGCAGAAAATTTTTCATTTATTTTGAAAAAATTTGATTTTTTACAAGAATTATTTTTCATTTTTCTAATTTCAAGTTTAAATTTATATTAAATATTTTTTATTTTATGTATGATTATTATAATATATATAATAAAAAAATCCTTATATTATTATACTAATAAGCAAAGGGCATAAAAATTTCAAACATTTTAAAATTGTCAAGTTTGAACCAAATATTTATCTTCCTAAAGAAAAAGAAGAATACAACTTAAATTTTAATTATTTATCATGAGAACTTTTGTTTTTATTTAGGGATAAATCTCAAAATTATATATTAACTTTATTTTAATATGTAATTATATATATGAATTTTAATTTAATGTAATTATACACGTGAAATTTTAATTGTGGTTCAAATATATACTTGAAATTTTATTTTTGATTTAATCATACACATTTAAAGAAATAAATACATCAATTTATTTTTATAGTGGATAAATATAATTATTACATAAAATGATATTATATCAATAATTATGTTAATAAATTATTCAAAAAAATTATGTTAATAATTTACAAGAATTGGATCAAATAAAAAATTCATATATAAAATTACCTAAAATCAAAATTAATGTATACAATTGCATATTAAATAATAGTTTATGTATAATTTTGGGATTTATGGCTTTTATTTATTAAAAGAATCTTTGAGCACATTTTTTAAAATGACATATTGGGAAGGTCAAATTCTAAATAAAGTCCTTATACTATGCACTTCTTTCCAATTTAGTCCTCTTCTATAATTTGATATTTCAATTCCTTCTGCTATTAGAAATTATTCTTTTCAATTTAGTCCTTTTATTTTTAAATGTATATTTTCATTTACGAGCAAATTTTTTTGTTAATTCCATCAAATAATTTGAGGTGGCATTTTCTTTTAACATGTAATGACATAACATAAAATACTTCTCCTTTTTGTATAATTAGACAAATTTTTTATATATTAAAAAGGAGAAAATGTGTAATATTTGGCTAACTTTACAAAAATAGCAAGGTGTATAAGCTACATCACATCACAACATGTTTGGAAATATAAGTGAGGGAGAATTATTTGACAAAATCTACCGAAAAAAATGATCTGAAAATTTGAAAATATATATTTAAAAAAATTATATTTATAGTTGAGGGATTAAATCTGCCAAAAATGCATATTACAGGCACCTTTTTGTAAAATATTAACTTTTGGAAAAGTGAAAGATCTAAAATGCTTTGGTACGTTTCCCATGGAAATAGTCATCATGAAAACCAGATAAGGAAAAAGGAAGCACCAAATAATCCAAAACAAAAGCGCTAAAAAAAGTAAACCCATTTCTTCTATCCTTTCTATTCCTCAATTCCTTGATTTTTTCTTCTAAAAACTATCTGAATTCAGATTTTTTTTTTCTTTTTTGAGAAGAAAAAGGGAACTCTGTGTTTGAAACATTGTTTACATTGTTTTATGGGAAAATCAATTGTTTGTACGACGAAAGGGCAAGACTTTGCAAAAGCAGTCCCATCAGACAAACTTCATAGAGCAAAACACGTAAAACCCACATCGAGAAACAGAGTTTCTTGCCGCGAAAAGGCGGGGCCAAGTGGGGTCCGGGTCAACTCAGAGCGAGTCAAGCAGAAAGCAATGGATACCTGGGGTAACGACGACCGGATTCCGCTGGCTCAGGTAGTTTCCGAGTTGGTAAAGGGATGGTTTCAAGAGGCTCTTAAGGAGGCCAAGGCTGGTGATACCAACATGCAAGTCCTTGTTGGACAGATGTATTGCAATGGTTATGGTGTTCCTAAAGATGTTCAAAAGGTCCTATCTTATTATTATTATTATTATTAAATTTGGTTTATGAAATCAACTTTTATGTTTCTTGTAGTAATAAATGCTTGAACAAGGGGTAATCTGATTCATTCTGTTGCTTTTCATGTTGGTAAAATTTTTCCTTGGTGTTCTTTGTTTTCTTGAAACTTCTCATGGATTTAGTTCTTTTGTGATATAGCAATAGTCTTACACATGCTTTAAAAGGGCTAATTTGATTCATTTTTCATTTTTTTGTTGTTTTTTTATGCCTGTATGATTTATTGGTACTCTTTAGTTTTATGGTGTGTGATTACCAACGGTCTCAAATGTATCATAAATCTCTCTATGTTTTTATATTTCTTCTATTGATAAACTGTTTTCACTCATTGAAATCTGAAACTTCACTGACCCCCTACCAAACCTCTTGCATTTCTCTACAAGAAAAAGGTGCTTCCTGTTACTGAACTTGTTCCTTTATGGGTGCTTGATGATACCTGAAAGGTCTCCATGGTGTTTTCAAATGTTTAATTTACTAATAGACTACTCTTCCTTGCTGACATTTATGCTGCTTTATTGCTCGGATAGTTTCATGTATTCTGCACTTGTTGTGAACTCCGGAATCATGACAGTATTAGCTCGCTAATCGTTTCTTCTGAAATTAGGGGCGTGCTTGGATTAGTAAAGCTTCAAGGAGCAGATCTTCTGTATGGAAAGTTAGTGATAAGCATCCAGGTACTCTCTGTGCACGTGTTTGTGTGAAAGTAGGGTTGTTACTGTTTTCTAAAACGATCTTTCTTCGGTTTCCTTCAGGTTATAACGCTAGTGACTCTGATTCTGATGAATTGAGGGATGATGCAGAATAAGTTTTAACTTGGATTCCTTTTAAAATCATCCACAAATATGTAAGTTGTGTATTGATTGTTAATATGCTTCTTTACCTCTGCATTAGGAATTTGCAGCATTTTCCAAAGTGCCATATGTTTTATACATATTAGTTCCCGAAGTTTCTTGTGCATGAAATAATAATCCTTTTTTTGATTAATACCAACAATATTGAATATAATTGCAGATATTACAATATCGGGAACATATACAGCGTTGAATACCAAGCTACTCTATCCGTCTTACCTTCTGCAATGTATTCTAAGTTATGCCTCTTTAACTTGCTGCATTTCCTCGCCAATGGAGAGATGGTTCCCTATTTTTTTTTGGTCATTTCTTTAACATCTTTATTTCACAAAATGTTTTTGAATTTTGCTATTGAGATCACAGGTTGTTGGCTTTTAGATGTTTGTTTAAAGTATTTCTATTAGATGAACTTTACCTATTGATGCAGAAGAGTATCATAGATTTGTAAGAATCATATTCATTCAAATAAATATAAAGTTAGAACACTTTGTTTAACGTTTGATCAAATTGATTACAATTTACAACAAATTAATTAGGGTAACCTTTTATTTCTTTATGCTGGTTTAGATAGATGGTCACTTCTTCTATGAGGGAGGGACAGTGTCATCTGCCTTGTCGTTTGTCTTTCCTCCATTCCCATGGCTTCTCAGGATTCGATGAAGCCCATAAACCAACTCTTTTCGCTCGAGCCTCTTTTTCCCACTAGTTTTTATACAAGTACATGATCAGAATTCACAGACTAAGGTTTTAACAGAAAGAAATGGTTTAACAATCGGGTTTCAAGACGTCTCTTTCTCGCCGTCAATGTACTGTCCTCTTTAAGCACCTATATGGGCAAGGACTCTCTTTGAATCCTTAAGAGGCCGGTAGGTACTTAAAAGAAAACAATACCTTTGATGTAAAAACATTGACAGCCGAATTTCGATGTGGGAAGACATCTGAAACCCGGGATTGTTACAGTTGGTTACTTACAGTTGCAAGCTCTACACGTTGGTCGTAAGCTGAGTAATGCCATGCGAGCCCCTTTTTCAGCATTACTTCCTGTTTGAAAACAAGATTATTACAAAAATCTGAACTTGTTCTTATGAGGTAAACCACGATATGAATGTTATATATGAAGAAAAAAACCTGAACAAATTTGCCATTGCAGTATATATCACCAACACAGCGGCCATATCGGTCTTCATCATAGACAAGAACTCTTAAACATTTCCCCTGAACAAGCTTAACCAACTCTTCTTTTGCTTCTTTGCCGTATGGCATTGAACTTTCTGGTGCATCAATGCCCCTGTTTCATTGCATTGTCATGATATTTAGCTCATGGAAGATAGACGTTCAAGAAAGGGCTAATGTTACCTTAGCCGGATTCGATACTTTCGAGCAAGGATCTCTTGATTCTGAAGATTTAGGACCCTGGAATTGTTAAAGAAGATGGACTATTAGTTACCATTCTATATGAATCACTCAACTGAATTTGATCGACTATGGGAGATTAAAGAGTTGAACCTGTATCCTGAATCAATAATTTTCTTGTGAAGCTCATCAGCTTTTGTATAGTTCTTGGCAGCACGGGCTCTCGATCTTTGATCAGCTGCTGATCGGACATCTCGAGGTACATTCAATGATTCCCTGGGATCTGTAGTACTTACATACGCTGTTATGGTATCTCCATCTGGTACTGCTTTGGTATCCACCTAATTTAATCAAAGAGAAAGTTAGTTTGAAGCTATATTGCTGAGAAACAAAGACTTGAAGTTTCAAGAAAGACAACGAGTACTTACTGGTAAAGTCTGCAATTCAAACTTAACTCCTTGAGGCAATGATGTTGTGGCGCTAGCAGAAGGCTGCTGAGGAAGACCATAGTATGCCAATAATCCCTAAAAACAGTGAAAAAAGAACAAACAATGTATTCATTTCCCAATTTTAAACTAATCGGACTTACAAGATTTAATGGTGTTTGCTGCATCATTCTACCTCAACATCTGCCTTTTGGTGTCTCTTCAATGTCTGAATGACAAAGCTTGAAGCTTCCTCAGGTGTTTTTGGTGGTGGTTTTGCTTCTCTCCAAGCATCTAATAACTTTCTATACCTTTTCAGACAGAGCAGAACCACATCGTAATTGTTCAAAATTGTTCCTAAATAACACTGTTAAATTACTTACCAGTTAGCCTGAGCCTTCTTGGATGAAACGACATGATAACTTAGCCCTTCAGGAACCTAAAAACAATGATGAAAATCAAACTAACCCAGATTTTATTTTTAGCTCAATTAGGCTGAGTCATATCTCAATTATGGGTTCATCACCATGAGAGAAATAAAGATACCTGAGAGGTGATATCAAATTGGAAGAGATCATGGGAAAGAGCTGAAACTCCATCCTTGCCTTGGGGGTCTCCACCTGTGGTTGGCTTGCAGCAATGGCTATACAACAATCTCAGAGCATTCCCCATCTTCAAATTCTCTCAAATCTAATCTTCTTCTTTCTTTTCCTGTTTTGAACGTAGCAGAGATTTATGACGGGAGGGAACCTTTAACAAAGGAACGAATAAAATCATTGATGGAAACGTGGCGAGGTTTGATTGGTGGATAACGATTAACTGTTTGTTCAGTTTTTTTTTTTACTATGAGGATGAAGATCTATGAACCATACGCGGTTAAACTTGAAAGTCAACGATTTTTTTTTTTGGTCTTATGTTGTAAGGAACGTTTGCTTATGAGATATTGCTCGGCGCAAAGCCCGGTCCAAACTCATGGGCTGGTTCTGCTACATGTGTTTTTAATGGGTTATGTATAAAAAAAAGCCCATTTCTGAAATTATTTACGGAAATGGATCAAAATGAAAAATTACAAGAATAAGTCAATTTTACAAAAACACGCCTATGTGGAGACGTTTTCAAGGGAAATTTCAGAAAAAGGCTTCCACGTGGAAGCATTTTTTCTTGAATGGGACAAAAATGTTTCTATGTGGAAGCTTTTTTCAAATTAGTGTCTACATAGATGTATTTTTCAGCATGTTTTCACAGTGGGTCAAGAAAAAAACGCTCTTACGTTGAGGCTTTTTTGTGTCATTCAAGGAAAAGTGCTTCCATGTGAAAGCGTTTTTCTGGAATCCCCCCTGAAAACGTCGTCATGTAGGTTTTTTTTTTTGTAAAAACGGCCTATTCGAATAATTTTTTCATTTTGACCCATTTCCGTAAATAATTTAAAAAATGAACTTTTTATGATACATAACTCCTTTTTAATTTCTAATAGAAAAAAAATTTAATTCATGCATAAGTTCTACATATATGGATTTTTTTTCAATTAAAAATGTTAAATTCGAGTTTGATTCGGTCAGTTTGTATTAAATTTTTTTAGATTACTTTTTATATGAAAATAAATTTAAAAAATATAATATATGAAATACATTAAAAACATTAAAATCAATGTTTCTCAACAAATTAAAAGTACATTAAAAAGAATCTTTATACTTAGATAACACTGAGATAGTTTCAACTTAGCAAGCAAATACATTTAATATAGTAACAAAACTAACAACAAAACGAAAGTTATACAATATCTAAACAATAATAAAAAATAATAGCGATATAATAGTGAAATGATAACAAAACAATAATGAAATGGCAGTAAAACAATTTATTCGGATTTGGTCGAATCCAGGCCAAAAATCCTATCGGTTTAGAAAATGAATATTATTTTTATCTAAATTTTTTACTTTTCGAGCCAATGATGTCACCATGATCAAGCCTATAGTAAACTGGCCTACCTAATTTATTTTGTAACCTCAGTTGCTCAAGATCCTTTTTAACAAGACAAATAACTTTATTCATTGACTAAACTTAAATTTAAGGCCTCATTAGCTTAAAATTTTCACGATCTGATTCCACTGCTTTTCGAAAGGCATATTCGATCAGTTTCTTTTTGTTAATTTTGTAAAATAATTTGACGTGAGATTTAATCCGTTTATATATATTTTTAATTTTATCCTTACTTCTTTTTTAATTAATTTTGATCATTAATTTTTCTAAAAGATCAGTTAAATTATTTTATTTTATTTAATGAAAATGTTGATTAAATTATTATTTTTAACGATTTTTGCATGACAACTTGTATTATAATTTATATATACTTCACGTTGATATGATATTAATTATTTTATATGTTTATAAAAATTCAAAAAAAATTAATGTAAAATACATGTGAATTTAAAATTTAATTAAAAAATAAATAGATCCGTTCTTAATATTTTGAGACCCTAAGAAAAACAATAAATTGATATTCTTTTTAAAAAAATTATAAAATGTAATACAATAAAATAAAAAAATTGAAGCTCTTTTCTTTTTCTTTTCCAACCTGCAATAAAGTGTCAATAAGATTTAAAAGACTGATTTTTTTTTTATTGTTTTGCGTTAAAAGCTGAATGAAAATTTTTTTAGAGCTTTTCTAACTCTAAATTTTGGACCGCCACTCTCCTAAACTGCCGGAAAGTAGGGAATGGGCAATAGCAAGATGTTGGGTGAGAGAAAAAAGGCTTGATGAGAAAGCCTCTTTCCCTCTAAAGAAATGTTAAATAATGATGTAATCGTAGGCCATGCATGGAAAGCTGAAGTATGATCCAAATATTGGGGTGCCCGAAAATGTAAAAACAGTTGGTGAGTGGTGGCTAATGAAAAATTGTAAGCAAGCTCCATTCATCTTAAAACCTACTCTCCGTATTCTTTGTATCCTTCATATCTTTTCATCCACCCTCTTCAATTCTCCAGCATAAACAAAAAGGTTAATGTTGATCAAGGCCAAAAGCCAAAACAAACCATGGGGGATTCATCTGTCGATAATGATTTGAAACCTGAATACAGGGTCGATGGATCATGTTGGAAATTCGTTCCGGTTATTTCAGAAGGAATTTTTAACCAGAGACCTGATGACATTTTCAGACATCATCTCATTCTCTTACAACTTCAATTAGCTGTCATTTTCACCCTTGCTGCCATCATTCACCTCTTTCTTGGTCGCTTCTTTATGCCTCGTCTTATATCTGAAGTTCTGGTACTCACCTCTGATCTTATGCGTCATTTTCATTTGTTTTACATATATAAGATGTTGTACGTTGTTTTGTTTTGTGAATATGACAGGCAGGGGTACTTCTTGGACCAACTGTTCTTGGGCGGTTATTTCCAGACGTATCGGCAGTTTTATTCTCCGAACAATCGGTGAAAGTCCTGGCTACATTGACACGGTTTGGGTACTTGTTTTTCATGTTTTTGATTGGTGTGAAGATGGATGTAAATCTAATCAAGAAATCAGGTAAAAGGGAATGGACTATAGGCACCATGGTGATGTTATTCCCCCTTCTGGTCACTGTTATGCTTGCGAGACACGTAGGCGTAGCGGTGGACAAGGAGGATGAACAAAGCGCGCAGTACAAGATTTCGTTCTTCACTGGCATACTAATGCTAACCTCATTCCCTGTGGTAGCCATGCTTTTAATGCATCTCAAGATCATTAACTCGGAGTTGGGACACCTTACGTTGTCATCAGCATTGATTAGTGACTTGATAAGTGTAGTAATGGTAAATATAGGTAACTACAGGGTAATAATTTTATTGCATCGTTACGGGTAGCGATCAAGTCTCTGTTCCTCGTTACCGTCCTTGTCTTGTTTATCCTAACGGTTTTACAACGAATGGTATACTGGATCATCAGAAAAACTCCTGAAGGAAAGCCTGTCAAAGATGCTTACATTTTCTTTGTTGTTATAGCATTACTAGTTGTTGCCATAGTTGGTGAAAATGTTGGACTTCAATACATGTATGCTCCTTTTATACTAGGCTTGACAGTACCAACAGGACATCCCTTAGCTTCAACTCTGATAGAAAAACTAGACACTATTGTATCAGGTTGGATGCTGCCACTTTTGTCGACTTATTGCGGATACCGATCAAATCTATGGGAACTCAACAAACGACCTCCTTATTGGATAATTTTCTCTGTAACTTTCGGTTTTTCTCTGAAAGTAACCTGTGCCTTCGTTCCTGCATTTTGTTTCAAAGTGCCTTTGAAAGATGCTACAGCATTGGCATTGATGTTGTCTGCCAAAGGCATTATTGAATTAGGTACTTTTGCAACCAATGCAGACAAGCAGGTACTCCCTGCTAGGATTCTTATAAGCACTTTCTTTTTTTCTTTTTGCTGATAAGCCAATGCTGTTATGTTTCAGTCCACCGTTTCTGAAGAATTCACCTGGGGTGTGATAGTTGTATTCATTTTCGCAGCACTTGTGCCGATACTTACCAGAAAGCTTTATGATCCATCAAAGACATACGCAGGTTACCAGAAAAGAACCGTGTTGAATGCTTCCATAAACGAGGGTGTCCGAGTGCTAGCCTGTGCTCATAGACAAGATGATGCATTGTCTGCGATCAAGTTACTTCAACTTTCAAATCCTAGTACCGGGAGTCCCTTGTCGGTTTACGGGCTGTACTTGGAAGAACTAGTGGGTGGAGCGAGTCCTCTCCTTCTTAATCATCAATTAGGCCAAAAGAGTTCCAGCGATGGCGGTCGTTGGCAACCGATCATCGATGTTTTCAATTACTTTAAGTCCCAAAGTACTAAACCAACTCAAGTGCAAGTCTTCACAGCAATATCACCTTCCTCATTGATGCATGAAGACGTTTGTTGGGTTGCCTTTGATAATTTAGTAGCTTTAATAATACTTCCATTCCATAGGAAATGGAACAGGAAAGGGAAAATAATCTCTGATTCCAAAGATTTGAGGGACTTTAATACTAAAGTGATGAACAAGGCTCCTTGTTCAGTGGGCATTCTAATCGACCGTGACCGAGGTTGTAATTCATTGATCGGAGACGAATCATCCACATATAATATATGTGTGATTTACTTGGGTGGGAAGGATGACAGAGAAGTTCTTTCCATTGCAAGAAGGATGAAAGAATGGCCTTCGGTTTACCTAACCGTTGTTAGGTTAAAGGAAACCGAGGATGTCATCACAGGATGGGAGGGTATGTTGGATGATGAATGCTTGAGAGACATTAAACACCCAAACAAAGAAAATGATAATGTTCTGTACAAGGAAGAGATCGTAAGACATGGAGCAGATACATCTGCAATTATTGGGTCCGTATTGGATGGAAACTATGATCTTATATGTGTGGGACGACACTCACAATCTGACTCACCACTCATAGAAGGCTTATCAGCATGGACTGATTTACCAGAGCTTGGGACCATTGGGGACCTGTTAGTTTCTTCAGAGACCAGTAAACCAACGTCTATCCTTGTGATTCAACAACAGGTTATTAAAGACTGAGTGCAACTTTTACTCATTCAAGTGTTGCATGCATTCTTTCAGGTCCTAATGCAACCCAAAGTGAATCCAAGAAAATGCCATTGGATTGGGATTGCAACATTTAGCCCCTCGCTTTATGGGGGCATTTTTCCATGCTCCTTGTATATATAACTCAACACAAAACTTGTAAGAATTGTAGTCATTTATATCATCATGGAATCAGAGTTAGCTTCATTTCTGCCTTGTCAACACCTGTTCTTCAACTTCCATCTTTTATGGTAATTTTGTTTGGACATGGGATTTTTTATGCTTTTGAATTCAGCTCATGCTATAATATCAATTTTCATTAAATATATTTTTGTATATAAAAAGTTTAGAATTTTATAATTTAAACTACATACCTAATATCTTTATTTATATAATACGCATACAAAAATATATAATAAAATTTGCCCGTGACATAGATTATATAAATTTTTATAAAATATTTTATTATATATATATAAAATTGTATAAAAAATTTAAAATTTTATTTTAACAACATATGTAACACCCCCTAACCCTAAACCATCGTCGAAACAGGGTTACATAGTATTGCTAGACATATCAAACAATTTACAAATAATAAATAATTAATTAGTGAACATACTATAAAATAATCATAAAGTCCCTTAATTGGACCCTCGAGGCTCAAAATACGTATTAGAGGGGAATTGGGACTTGTTCTGGTGCTCCGTAGATTTTTCGTAAATTTTTTTTTCGAACGCGATATAACCCCTTTTATAAACATCTAACATTCCCTGCAATTTAAACCCGCAACCAAAACAATTTATACTCAAATTCACCTAAATCATAATCATTTCATTAATATATTAATTCAATAATTAAACATTCTTAATATTATTCAAAATTTACTAATAACTTTATTCATTTTTCATTCAAACTTAATGCTAAATTTTATAATATACTCTTTACCATTTTATTAAACTAATATCAAAATATAGTATATATATATATTTTTACAACCAACATTACAAGCATATACATGTAACCTATACAACACTTAGTACATGCCACTTTTACCAAAAGAGGAGAATTACATCATCGAGTTTATACTGAGGTCGGGATCGATCTGGATGCTGAACCAAGACCTTAATTTCTACTAACTTGCGCACGGGAACAACCGTAAGCTGGGTATTTCATACTCAGTGGTATTACTATAATTCAAATTATAAATAGCCAAATAAATTTCACATAATCAATCATATAATACATGAACACATGTTATCTTAATTTATACATCACTTTCATTCCATATCAATAGTAAATCAATTTAACCATTTCATTCTCATTTCTCAATTTCGTCACATATCACTTTATATGCTTCAATTTTTCACTTCTATTCAAATTTTCTTTTTCACATTGGTTACCCCTATTAACAAGACTTGGTCTTTGACGGATACACAGATCCAACCAAACACACCAGAATGGCACCCAGTGCCTCATCGGATAGTTCGAAGCAATAAAGTGACACCCAGTGTCTCATCGGCGTAGCCGAAGTAAAGTGGTACTCAGTACCTCATCGAATCTATTCGAAGTAAAATAATGACACCTAGTGTCTCATCGACTCAAGGTCGAAATATCCCTGAACTCTTCTAATCCTATGGTATGCCAACTATATCCAACTCAGCCCGACTAGTTAATAGAGACTTTCAATTTACAATTCATATTACTTTCAATTTCAATTTCACTTATTAAATATAAATATCGAAATAAACATTAAATAATGAATAATTTAAATTATAGTAATACAAACCCGGATTTCGCGATTACTTCTCGATAACTTTTTCCTTTCTTTTTTGTGCCGATGCTTCGGATTCTTTGCTAGCTACGAAAATAATAATAATTTACGCTATTAATTACAACACTAATTTATAATAATAATTGAATTTCTATCCAATTTATACTCTAATTCCAATTTAATCCTAATTAACTCATTTATTTTTCTAACTCAATTCATACTTTATTTTTATTCAATTTCCTTCCATATTCTACTTAACTATCTAATGTTCATAATAAAACCCTAATTTAAAATTTCTTTCAATTTAATCCCTCTATCACAAAACTTATAGCTTCTTTTACAATTTAATCCCTTTATCAGTGCTAACTTGAAATTCATTTAATTAAATCCCTAATTCAGTATTTTGTTCAACATGAACTATGTTCAAAAACCTTAAAACTTCCAAGACCTCAACTTAATTTTATCAAAACTTTATTCTAAAGCTTCTAAAACATTTAATTTAAGAGAAAAGGGCTTAATTGACTTACCAATTAAAGATTAAAGCTTCAAAATCCTAATTTTTCCTTTTTCTTTTTCCTTCTCTTTTCTCCCTTCTATTTTCGTTTGAGCTTCTGTTCTGTTCTTCTATTCCTTCTTTTGTTTCTTTTTCTTTTCTTTATTCTTTTATATATATATATTAATTAGTAATAACATTAATAAATTATAAATATCTAATTACTTAAATAATAAGTAAATTAATATTTATTTTACAGATACAAATATAATTTTTACACATGTATATTTTATTACCATACATTTAGCTTTAATTTATATATATATATTTCATTAATCTAATAAAATAATACCAATTAATTAATAATTTATATTATTATATTCTAATATTAATTAATAATAAATTAAATCATGGAAAATCTTTAGATTTTTCTCATTGTTTGCCGCTCAAATTATGCAATAGGCATAATTGCCATTTTAGTCCCTCTTTCTTTCTTTTAATCTATAATTAGGCTTTCACTCCTTATTAAATATAGTCTTTTTTACTAATTACTCTAAATTAAACTAAATTCACCTAATCAAAGCCTAATTAAACATACTACTAAACTCATAATTACTCCTAATAATTATTTACGAACTCGGTTTATTAAGACGGAGGCCCTATAACTCACTTTTTTTGTGCCCGTGAATTTAGGTCATTACAACATAGCTAATATTTTTAACAATCATATATAATTGTATAATATTACACTACCAGATATATAATAAAATGTAACACTTCGAACCTGGTCTAGACGTTATGACCGAATCCTGAAGAATTATATACATTCGTTTTAAAACCAAATTTTAAATTCGAAATTGTGTAATAGAACAATATTAACTTGATAAATCGTTTTCCAATTTTTGTGGAAACACTCATTAAAACCATTTATTTTATTACAGAAAAGCACTTAAGTAATCACCTCTTTTTGCAACGAAAATTTTCTAAGTTATATTATTTTGAAAATCGTGACTTGATTGGTAAAACAAATAAATTTGCAGTTAGAAATATAGTAATTGCTAAATCCGATAAAACAATTAAAAAAATAAAATCCAAAAACAATTACAGTCTAAAAGTCCGATAAATCCAAATTAAAACATGAAGTTAATTTAAATTGTTTTATCGAAAGAATCAAATCTCAAGTTCCCGCACGCCATCCCATCCTAGATTTGCTGATTACCTGAAAGGAAACAATCAAAAGGTGAGCTAACAAGCTCAGTGTATAACTCAACCCATGCAATAGGACATATACATATAACAAAACAATTTTAGATGCAGAATCAAGTGCAATATCATATACAGTTTCAGATGCATTATCAGATGCAGAATCAAATCTTACTCCCATCCGTTACACACCATCTCCGTCAATCCCTATACACAAATTAAGGTAATAAATATTCATCCAATCCCACACACCTATAAGTGAACGTTTGTCACTTTTCAGAATAATACAATCAAGTTGTCAAATCAGATACGTGTGGTCAAGCCACCAGAACAGATATATGTGGTTTAAACCACCAAATAAGGCGGATCATTAAACTGCCAACACTTCCTTCATCATATCATATTCCCACCCCAATGCTCATGCAAATACTAACAGATAATAAATACACATATGTCATGCATGCTTTTCACATCAAAGCATGCTATCAAAATTATCGTATTACAGATCATATACGAATTTCGCATTTTAGGCATGCTAGTAATTTTAACACATACATTAACCACATCACATACAGTAGCAACTTATCAGATTTCATGTTTCAGAGTCATTTTTATACACTACGAACCCTACAAAATTAGGCCCACACGACCTAACACATGTCCGTGTGGCTCACATGGTTTAGCATACGATCGTATGACGTCGACAGTCTATTTGGCTAGTTGTGTTTCTATAAAGAGACATGAATACTTTTATAAATAAAAGTGGACTTTCATTTGTATGTCAGACAAAAATAATTGAGAAGCAAAAATTTCTTTCTATTCTCCTTCATCTTGTAATATTATTAGATTGTTCTATAAAAAATTATTGCAGAAATACTTTATAAAAATTGGTAGTCTTGTTATGCTCCGCTTAATGCTCACTGGATTGTTTCCATTAGCGTAAAATGTCAATAATCATTGGACTTTATTATATCATTGAGGTTCATTTATTAGAAACACTTTTGCACACCAAAATATAGGTGAGGGCAATAGTGGCATGATTACACGCTTTGGTTTTTTAACAGTATGAACTATTTTTTGGTGTCCATCTCTATTTTCTTATTAGTAATTAGTTTATTTAGTTGCAACTAAACAAATAGCTTATAAGAAAAAATCAACAAATTTTTAAGTTATTATATTAGAAATAAAGATACTTATAAAATAAAATTATTTAAATCCATCTAAGATTGCTTGACTTAAACCAATACGAATCCAAAATAATCCGAACACAAAATACTTGAATTCAAAAGGGCTTGAGCATGATAAAATTTAAGCTTGAATAAGCCCAAACTAAAAAAAATTCGAACCCAACATAATGCAAATTTAAAGATAACTCGATTTGAACTCATTTGAACATGTTGTTTGTCACCTCTGTTTTTTTACCATAGGTTGAATCTCATCTTAAAAAGATCAACAAATTTTAATATAACTTTAATGACGATAATATCTTTTAAATTCCTCTATTATAGGGATCATGTCAAATTAATATTTTTATTTGAAATTAACTCTAAATAAAAATTTCATTTGGATGAATATAAATGATATTTTTAAATAGTTAAGAAATAAAAGTATTACATTGATTTTTTTTTATTAGTAAATAAAATCCCTTAGCTGCTAAATACTTTTTCCAAGTTTAACCATCTTTATAATCACGATCTAAGATGTTTTTTTTTTTTTTTTTTTGAAAAACTAAAAAGGATAAATGAGAGGGAGAGAAGTGATTGAAAGGGGTGTTTTCACCCTAATGTTGAACTATGGTTGAATATTTGGAAGAGATTATGTTGAGCGAAAACCATTTATTTTAGTGACCTAGCTTGAAGGACAACCTCCAACTCAAAATTGTGGAATTCCAGAAAAAGAGGCTCACCTCTCCTTCTCTCCATCCACTCTTACTTTTTGTACCTTTAGATTCTTGCTGCTTAGTTCCCCTTTCTTTCTTCCATCGGATTCCTTGATCGAGAAGCAGTAATTGAACCATGGAAGGGGGATTCACTCATGATGCCATCATGATTGGTAAAAACGTGACCATTCTTTGCATAAACAACTCATTTAAGAAAATCCCAACGAAGAGTATATGGCTGAATGGCAACCCTCTCGTCAGCCCCACCACACTTCTCATGTTTCAGCTCTCTAGCATTTCAACGGTCTCACTTCTCATCAACGTTTGTTTCAAGCCTTTAGGACAATCATCCTTAGTCTCGCAGATTTTTGTATGTTGTTCTTCCTTTCAATTCTAACATTAGGTTAATTACTTAAATGTAGCATATACTTATTTACTTACATTTATAATTAACATCAGGTTCTAAACACTTGTGTTAACCAAAAACCCAGGGAGGAATGATATTTGGCCCATCAATTCTTGGCCACAGCAAAGAGGTAGTAGACACTGTTTTCCCGATCCGAAGCCGAGCTATAATGGATGTGTTCTCAGGATTCGGCATCATGTTCTTCTTCTTCGAAGTTGGAGTGAAGATTGACCCGTACCTGATGGTGTGTCCGGGACGAATGCCTGCGGTTATAGGCGCTTCGGCTCTCATCATTACGACGGGTCTTTCGATTGGACTTGCTGTCTTCTTAAAGGCGTCCGTCACCATGAGTACCACCCTCCAGAACTCGTTGATACTTGTAGCATCATCTCAATCTTTAACAGCTTTCCCTGTAATTTCTACACTGCTAGACGAGCTCAAGATTATAAACACTGATGTTGGTCGGCTTGCTCTCTCTTCCTCCATGTTTTGCTTTTTAATCGGTTTTTCGACATCTGCGATTCTTTTATCCATCAAACAAGCCAGTTCCCATCATTTTTACAGTTTTCTACCACCTCTTCTTTCCGTAGTTGCATTTGTAGCCACCAACTTTTTAATTCTTCGTCCCAAGTTAAAGAAGATGTTTACTCAAACAACGGGACCAAAATCTATTGATGAGAAGACCATAGCATTTATATTCGTCCTAGTCATGGTGTCGGCATTCATTAGCGAGGTAATCGGCCAGCATTACATCTTCGGACCATTACTTTTAGGCCTGGCTGTGCCTGATGGACCGCCTCTAGGCTCAGCTATATCGGCCAGGCTAGCTTCTCTCGGGTTAGCCTTTTTCTATCCAGCCTACTGCGCTGTCACCGGCCTGCAAACAAATGTCTTCGACATCGATTCCGAAACTTTCTACGTTATCGGGATCATCATCATCTTTACTTTCGTGATCAAGCTTATAGCAGTGATATTACCAGCTCTCTGCTTCAATTTGCCCATCAAAGAAGCAGTTGTGCTTGCACTAATTCTAAACGCAAGAGGCATTGTTGAACTTACTTTCATCAATCTTTGGAAGGACGGCAAGGTTCGTTATAGACCCTTAATTTTCACTAATGATTTTTACATCCTTTAAATTAACCTAAAGCTTCATTTTTTCCAATGGCAGCAAATCGGGAATCAATCATTTACGCTGGTAACGGTCTCGGTATTGGTAGTGACCGCGATTATAACTCCGTTGGTACGAGTGTTGTATGATCCGGAGAAGCAATATGTTTCAGAAAAGAGAAGTACTGTTCATCATTCCAACAGCAATTTAGAGTTTCGCATCCTGGTTTGCATCCATAACCCTGAAAACATCCCAACAATGATGAACATCCTTGAAGTAACCCATGCCAGTGAATTGAACCCCGTTGCGGTCACAGCTATGGTCCTAATTGAACTTGAGGGGAGATCAACCCCAATCCTCGTACGGACTGACAAGCATCGCGGAGAAACGCCATTGTTGGCAGATCAAGTACTCAATTCCCTGATCCAGTTCGAGGCACGCAATGAAGGCTGCACCACTGCTCAATCATACACATCAATGTCACAATTTCAGACAATGCACGATGATATCTGTAATATAGCAATCGACAAGCGTGCCAACCTTTTGATCCTGCCTTTCCACAAGAAATGGGCTATAAGTGGGAAGATCGAGTCTACCAGTCGTCCCATACAAAACTTGAACATCAATGTCCTAAACAAGGCACCCTGTTCGGTCGGAATCCTTATAGACAGGGGAGTCCTAACTGGTTTCATGTCGGTCCGGACATCCCAGTTGAAATTCCACGTCGCCGTCCTCTTCCTAAGCGGGTCCGACGACTTGGAAGCGCTAGCTTACAGCTTCCGAATTGGGAAACATGAACGTGTTCATCTAACCATCATCCGTTTACTGGTTTCCGGAGATGAAAACTCGAAAGACATAAAGTTCGACAACAATGTGATCCATGAATATCGACAAGCTAACAAGGAAAATGATCGTATTACGTACGAAGAAAGGGTATTAACAGATGGGTTATGCTTATCTTCGTATATGAGTACAAACCTAGAACATTATAATTTGATTTTAGTAGGGAAAACCCACCAAGATTCACCACTGCTCAATGGACTTGGAGAGTGGAACGAGTGCCCGGAGCTTGGGGTGATGGGCGACATGCTTGCTTCGCCATATTTGAAGACCAAAGCGTCGGTGTTAGTGGTTCAGCAACATAAGTTACAAGGGAAGATGCTGAGCAACAACATGAGATTTCTAAGGAGTAAAAATAGTGCAATTTATCCAGAAATGCCCACCAAAATTCTTTGTCAGGGATCCAGGACTGATTCCTTTTATATTTCAGTCGATGGATCTCGTCATTCTTCTTTTTAGATACTTCTCACGCGCACATGGAAATTTATTTATTTGTTTGTTGTTGCTTTTTAATGTGTTAGGGTTTAGTAATTTTGAGCCAATAGCTGAGTCTGACAGCTTAGCATTTTAATATGCCATTATGTACATAGCTTGTTTTCATCAACTGTAAATTAAGATTAAATTCTAGGGCACAAAGAGTTGGTGTTAGTGGGTATCAAGAGAGTTTTTACATAGCTTTACTTCTTGTTCTTATTGACTAATTGAGCCATAGGTCTATCGCATGCACGTTATAGCCGCCCGCCTGTTCTGATCCGTGTTAACATATATTGTTTGTATTATAAACATTACATAATTTATATCATTTAAAAATTAAATATATAATCTTATAGAATAAACATAACAGAAATATGTTTAATTGTTCATATTTAAGGAATTTTAAAAATAAATATAATACATGTTCAACATTTTTAGGGGGGGGGGGAATGAATGAATCTAGACAGGCTTCAATTATCCATTTATAAACATGGCGTGGCCTAAACAAAATTTAAAGCATATATTTTGGTTCAAACCAGACTCAGACAATGCCTCTCTCATCATTGCAAAATGTCTGAAAGCTTAGTATACAAAAATGATAATAATAATAAAGTTTAACTGATACAATTGATAAGCCTATGCTGAATCTTAAACAATTATTCCATACTTTCCTGGGGAATTTAACTGACTGGCAACATTGATCACAAATATCACCAGCTACATCAACATTGTGCCTGCCGGCATCAAAATACAGAACAAATACAAGGATGTGAGGAGAAAAGGACATAATCTCTGCAAAAAGGTACCATAGATACGCTGGAGAGATCAATTGATGGGATGGAATGATGGCAAGACTGCAATAAGAGCGTCTCCATAACCAACGCCATCTGTGCAACGCAAGCAGCCGAAACAAAGGCAATAGATCACATGTCAGTCTTGTTTTAGATTCAAGAATAAAACCAATTGTCATAATTGTCCAGGTTTAGTTTTAGCCATTTTGGCATTGCATCAAACAAAAACCCTGTAAACATATTATAAAGAGACACGAATCTACACATTAAGATATACAAATAAATATGAAATGCAGATAATGTTATACCTCCGTCGTTGAAGAGGATCTTTAAGACTTCTCCAGCAACATCCGACTGTTCGACGGATCAATAACTCAAGTCACACACCATTAAACACTTTAGAAAAACTATTAACTAACAAATGAAAATAATTTGAATCCACCTTAACAGGAAGTTCGGTACCAAATTGATCCAAGAATCCTATTACTTGTCCTTCTTTGATCAAATCACCCTGTCAGCATTTTTTTTTATTGCAATTCATGAGGTCAAGAAAATCTGGCTGAAGTTACACGATCATAACATAACAAAACAAGAGCTTCCATGCTATTTGTTTTCGAAGGATGTTGTTTTACAAGACAACAATTCAGAAAGAAATAATACCTCTTTGCAGATGGGAGGTTGCTTCTTTCCTTTAACTGTTCGACCCCTTCTGAATGTGCCAACCTGCAGTAAAGTGAAGGTCATTACAATATTCCGCATGAGAAGAAAAATATAACATAATCCTTACACTTGATAGAAGAAAACATACAATGGGAGATGGTACGAGAACATAGTTATTAGGTTCAGAAGCTTCCAAGGCAGCTAACTTGGATGACTTCCCGGCATTGATATTTTTGAATGGGATAACCTTCTCTGCAGCGGGTTTCAGTGGTGAAGGAGGTGGAGTAGCAGCAACTGATTCATTCATTGGTTCAGTTGGGATTGGTGGAGCTGTTGTAGGCGAAATGTAGGACAATGGAGCTTTTGTGGCACCAACATTGCGCTTCAAATGCATTTCAAAGTCTCCAATCTAGCAAAAAGAAACAGATAATCAATTATAAAAATACTGTAGGATGCTGCATTACATTCATTCAATGATCAAAATGATCAACATGGAAGTTGTTATCACTTGTGATTTTCTCATAAGCGCTGAGACATAGCTTTACAGAAAATTTTCAGGTTAAACATTGAGTTGTGACTGAGTTTAGCAGAAGCATGCAAGTCTATCATACAACAAAAGAAAAGGTAGCAACCTTCAATTTCAGCTCAGCAACCTCAGTCTCATCACATACCTCCAGTACCAATGCCTGACAGCTTAAGGAACTAAAATGTTAATTATCTAGCAAATTATAATAAAAATATGTTAGGGGCAAAAGCTATAGAGAATGATGATAACCATATGAAAAATAAGTCAAAAGAAAGACTTAACAGGATGAAAACAATCATAAACTAGGTAGAAACCACACAACAGCAACTTAAAGATAGATATAAGTATTCCCGATACATAAAATTACTAGATTGGTAGATTTTGTAAGGTGCATGAAGTATTGCCTGAAAGGCGGGTGTTTTCATTCATGCTTAAAATATAGAATACTCAATCAGTATTGTTTTAAAAATAATTTGTTAAACTCTGCCATATCCTCAACAAGAGAATAAAGGTCAAAACAAACCAGTACCAATACTAAATTTTGGCTCCAAATGAGGCAGATCCAAATTATTATGCCGAAGCTATACTACATCAATCAAGTTGATTGGAATGAAAAGAAACACAATTAACCAAGTTAAAACATAAATGGATTTCTGAAAAGGGTAAATATTTATCAATAATCTTTTTGCACCAATAACTCTTCTCATAGAAATGTGAGAAATGACAAGCAAGAATAGAAAAGACGGTCAATTTGAACATTTTATAATCACCTCAAATCCATTTGGAAAAGTAGCAGTCGGTGAAGTTTTCTTCTCCAATGAGCCATTTTTGGAGCTATCGGAGGGAACTGTGGAAACAATAGTTATTATTATGATGCAAAACAGACAAATTCCCTAGGGTGTAATGAAATCACATAACAGAAGACTTTAAAAACTATTTTGCTTTTGCTATTGAAAACAAAGTGATTTTGCTTTCTGCTACCAGTATAAATCAAACATGTCTGAAGAGAAGAAGAGCTTGAACACAACAATAGCAGTTCCATGATTCAATTTGCAGTTGAACTATAATTAACAAATTTTATGCAAACAAGGAAACAATCAAGTGAAAATTTTTATCCTCCATCGATATTAACTCACCATTAGACTTGCCTGTTACAGTAGCTTCAGGTGTCTTCATGCATGATATTAGAGTTACATTTTGTTTTTTTTGAAAACGGTTCTTCTCGCCAAATATCAAGCCTGAGAGACATGATTTTCTTGAAGTGGGCCAGCCGCCAGAATACATACAAACAGTAGCGGGCCTTTCGAGTGAGCAAGGTGCTTGTGAAACAGCACATACAGAATCTAAAAGTTATAAAATTACTTATAAGTCACAACCATACTTTGCTAATGTAAAGAAATTTAAAAACTACATGATAAGAAACAGTTGTCAACAAAGAACCAAATAATTCAATAATATATCATATTATTAATACCGAGGATATTGCAATATCTTTAACTAGAAGAAACCTAATTTGCAAATTATCTGAAGTCAAAAACTCCAAAAGAACTAAGGAATAAACATTCCAACTGCTGAAACTGTAATGGCCAGGTTTTTGGATGTCGGATTTAGTAGCCACACTGCGTATACTTACATAAAAGGTATCATCCTCTGTAGGCACCTATAACACAAGCCTCTCAAGGCTTTATCATCCAAAGGTGCGCTTTTCTCAGTTCCAATTAAAGAACTCTTCTACATTCGGTCAATGATCGAGCTCCTTTCTAACTTCTCCAAACAAAATCTTCCAAAATTTGGGGGAGGGGCGGGGGGTTAGATTTTAGAATAGGATAATGTGCCAATCATATACTTCTATCTAACTAAGTAAACTGAAAAATAAGACATTTCTAAAATAACTTCCAAAATTAGCTTCCACACAAATTCCTAAAGACATCTTTTTTACTCCTTTTGGTTTGAGCATTGATTATTGTTAAAGGTCTGAAAAAATGGATAAAAAATTTCAACAAATAATATCAACAGTAAAAACTCTATTTTTATGGAAATAAAGATTCAAATAGCTGGCTAACTTAACTTTCTCAATCGATATTAACAGCAAAAAGGAAATAAACAAATTGAAAAAAAAAACAGACTGATGATGATTGATGACAGGTTTCTGGAATTTTGTTTAGATATTTTCTTATTTCTCAAGGTGGAAAAAGCTCTATAATTTACACAGAAATGGTCAAACAAAATAAAGGGGGAAAAGGACACATTTACTAGATCCGAAACAGATAGAGAACACTAAAATCACCGATTGAAAGCATCTATTATCAATAAACGATCTTATCCTTTCTTTTTCTCTATTCATTGTTCAATAAAACCAAACAAAAGCTGAAGCAAAAATAAATTTAAAAAGAGAAAATGAGAGAAAGAAAGTTACGGTGAAATGATCCGAGAACAGCGGAGGACTCCATTGGAAGAGGAAGAGATTTTTTCAAATCGACAATCAGAAAGCGAGCGAGAGAGCTGGAGAGAAAAGAAATACAGAGGGAAAAACGGGGGGCAAAATCGAGAAGAATGAATGAATAAAGTTGGTTAGCTAAACAGTTGGTGAAAGAGTGTAATTTCAAGAGAGAGAGAGAAGAGCTTCGAAATGTCCGCCATTGTCCTCAATTTCTCCGCCCAAAGCTAAAACCTCGCCGAACGGTGGCGGAATTATTTTTATCCACCTCTATCTTATTCTTTTCATCATTCTTTAAATCCTTCTAATATCACTTATCTCAATTTTATTTCGAGATAAGATCACATTTGATACACGTAGTTCCATAAAATGTTCAATACCGTGTACTTGAACCATCAAATATGTTTTTTATATCACGGTATTTGTATTTTCATAATATATTTAATGTGATAGCTATACTTTAAAAACTTCGAATGTGATATATGAAATGAGTTATCAATATATATATATATATTATGAAATCTAGTATTAACATGTAAATCTTTTTTTCAAATATTCAAATTCACGTGGATAATGTAACTTTAAATGAAAATATAAATTAAAATATAAAAATAAATAAGAAAATGTATAACTAATAAAAAATGCAAATTAATATTTAACTTGTATAAGTAAAAAAAATCATATTGGCAAAGTAATGGTTATATTCTCCAAAGAATTTTTTATTTGAAATAATATTTTTTTATTATACATGAAAGTATAGATATTTGTATAAAAATTGACAAGTTTAGGTATCTAATCAAACAAACAAAAAAAAAATTAAGTGTCAAGTTTGGGTATTAAATTGAAAAAAAAAAATTTAAATATCAAATCAGAAAAAGTGATAAGTTCAAGTATCAATTTAAATCAAAACAAAATTTAAATATTAAATTAAAAAAAACATCAAATTTAGATACCAAACGTTATATTAAGCTTTTCATTTATATGAAGTAGAAGTTGGTAGAGGGTAACAAACTAGAATGACAACACAGCCCCGCTAAAAAACAACAATTAAGTACAAAGTAACAAGAAAAGGTACTTGATCAAATAAACCAAAATGGAAATTACATTTGAAATTGTCCGTTCCTATCATTCTAGCAGCTGCATGTTGTAGATATCTTAAAAACCCGTAAAAAAGAGAGACATTTCAAAGACTCTAAACAGGAAGTAATGTAAAATTGCCAGAGATGCACCATTGTAAACAACTGTTAATAATAGCATCCTAATCCCAGAATACGCTAATAATAAACTCTAATTGGCAAGGATAATGCGAGAATGCCCCAAAAGACTCTCGGGTATTGGTGATACATAAAATCAGTCCCCAAGACTAACCAATATATGTTAGATCGGGCCAACCTCCACAAAAATTTCTCAAAAACGAAACTTCCTAAAAGCAAACTAAAACTACGTCGTCACTTTAAGATCAAACAAAGCGGACTATTGTCACTGCTACCACTTTTGAAAAATAATGCATAACAAAATTTATTTGTATACAATGCATAGCCGCCCTAAACTTCCTCTGTCACCCCCTCTTTTCCCACTATCACCCCCCACTAAACTTCCCCTCAATCCCTTTATTTAAGACTCTCCATTTCTTCACTTTCCCTCCACATGCATAGTCGCCCTTCAAAACTCATTTCCTTCTCCACCATAATAACGCTCTCATCTTTGTCGCAATCTTTGTTGGAGACAAGCTTCTCGACACAACCCTCTTTCATTTCGACTTCAACAGAGAACTCCAAACCACCATAATCTTCTCCCTTACCACTGACAAAAAGGTCATCCTCTTCACTGTCTTGGGCGCTTTCATCCCCACCTATTCCTAAAAACATCTTGTGTTCATTGAAAAGTCGGGGGAGCTCAAAGCTAAATGGGTTGACGCAATCATTTGTGTTCCGGTAAACGACGCATTTGTGATGCACATATTTCTTATAGTTTGTGGTTCAGGTTGCTGGGTGGGTGAAAATATGGTGATGTTCATCGGGGGTTAATGGGTTCTTGGGGCTTGTGCTGTTGGTAGAGTTGGGTTTAGGCGGGAGGGTTAGAGCGTGCTTGGTTGCTTGGAAAAGTGAAGGGATGGAAGAAGAGAATGGAAAATTTAAAAAGAAAAAATTTTTGAGTATGCTTACAAAGAGATTGGTAGTTATACATACACAAATAACCTTTTTTAATTTGTCAACAATCACTTTGCCTACAAAGAAGATTGCAATCCATAAAGAAGAAATTCAAATCTACAATATGTTATTCTTAATAAACTAAATTTGGATTCTAGTGAGCTAACAAATGTTGAGATGAAGGATTTCTCTGAATTCCAACCTCTTAGTTTCAGTATAAAATGTTCTATGCTTATTAGGCCAATATGTAACCCATATCCATCCTCTAATTTCCCATTCCATTGTCTTCCCCATAGCACTCTTATCAACTTTCCACCAAATTCTTTCCCCATAATCATCCCCAGCAAAAATCACCCCTCCCTGCCTAGTGAAAGGCCTATAAACGCTCGAGTACCGATCTTTGAACCAAGCCTTGGGATTAATCAGAGACAACTTGGAAGGTCTCGACGACACCACTTCCCTTCCATCAATACTGTCATGGAGAAACCAATGCAATGTCCCGCTATAGCCATCCACGGATTGCTCAAACTTCCATGGTTTCATGCTCACCGTTGTCGTCTCGCCCGCGGATACCTTGAGTCCCAAGAAAGTGTTTGGAGGATCAAATGAGGTCTCTATGCTTCTTTCTAACCCTATTTCTCTTGTCGGATTGTCAGTCGATTTGCTTACCGAGACACTTAATATGTTGCACTGGATTGTTGGGTTTAACTGCAACGATATTCGCGACGGGAAATGCTTGTCGTCCGCCCCTACTCCTCGTTCGTTCAGTAGAGTCTTGTTTACAAGCCGCTTTATATCACATCTGTTACACTCACACGCACACATGTATATAAGATGGTAACACCGCATTAGATTCAATGGTAATCAAAGAAAACAATACTTTTGATGCAATGATAATCAAATCTCGATATCTCCAATTCAGATTTAGTTACCGTATGTTATCTATGTTCACCATCACATCGACCCACTTCTCTTGCACAATGACCTTATAATTGAATTGGATAACCCCTTCAAGCTGGTGGTAATTAAGAGAGAAAAGCAGCCTCTCATCAGCACAAGGATTGCTTGAATTCACCAAATCCATGGCCATCACAGGACAATACAGTTGAACTTTCCAGAATCCAAACGTCGCAATCGCATACGAAAACAACGGCGATGGCGTCTTCATCGTCAGCCCTCGGTGAGTCGATTGAAGCTCAGCGATCCAATTACTGATTGCGAGGTTCAAGGACTGCATCCATTGCTCCTCTAAGTTCGACCCAAGAGTTTCATCAGCGATTTGGACGCCACCCTCGATTGACAACTAGTTAGCTGATTCTTCAAACTGTTGAGACAAGCTGATCGGAGATCAGCCGGAGCTTCGTAGATGCAAATAAGAAGCGCAAGTGTTAGAAATGCGAGGTTGAAGATGTCCTTGAAACCCGAAACAGATTCGAGTTTCGGGAATCGAATCAAGGGGTTGTTCTTGTTTGAACCGTAGTTAAGAACATCTTTGATGACATTGATTGTGAGGCAAGAAATGGTTGCTTCATCAAATAATTTCGAGGATTTTGAGTTGATGGTTAAGGGTTTTGAAGCCCAAAGAGGAATGGGGAGATTGAAATCAGCAAATATGGAGATTGAAAGGGATGAGTTTTCCAGGTTTTTGGTCACGGAGAAGTTGAGTGATGGATGGGATGAAGTTGGTGAAGAACATATACAAATAGACATGGAACCTGCTCTCCATTGAGTAATTGGAGGAAGGCTTTGAATCCAGGTAAAAATATCAGGATTGCAGCAGGAAGCCATTAAAGAAGCTTGGTTTGTTTTTATTTTTTTTAATTTATGAAGAATTCATGATATGGATGATCTTTTTATCGTAAAACCAAGATTCTTTGGGGGAAAGAAAGTCAAAAATGAAGGGAACTAATGCATGGTTAGATTAGATGGAAGAATCTCTACTTTTGTATCGAGAAAGCAAACTCTTGTTGACGTTGGATGATTTTTGGAAGAAATTTGTCACTTCAAGATTCCCTCCTATGTATTCATATTAAATTTATTTGTACACTGAATTTTGCTAAAGTTTTTAAGACATTTTTTAAAAATATATTTGGATAAATTACATTTAAGGTCATTAAATTATTAGTAAATTTACATTTTGATTACCGAATTTCAAAAAGTTACAAAATGATTATTAAATTATTTGAAAGTTTTTCATTTAGGCTCTCATTCACCTTCTCTTCTACAATTTAGTTTTTTTCATTAAACAACATTGAATGTTAAGAATTTGCGAATCAAAATCCAAACAGTTTTTTTTCTTCTATCTCTAACACTGACTGTCAAATCGACTTGGATCTAAGATATTTTCTACATGTCGATATGCGCTGATCCATCATACCAATATTGAATCGTTGCTTGAAACTTGCTAACCAGACTTTAGAAGAAAAAAAAAAACTTTAGTAACTTAGTGATTTAAATAAAATATTGCGAATAATTCAACAACTTAAATAAAATCTTTTAAATAATTTAATGATCATTTTATAACTTTTAAAGTTTAGCGATTAAAATATAAATTTATTAAAAGTTTAGCAACTATGTTTTTTTTTAGAGGTGGGATATTAATTTCCATAGCATCTATGTTCCTATGTCTTTGAAACACCGAAAATACTTGCAAAGAACTACATAAGCAACATCTCGACATCTATTGTTGTTGAGATCCCTTTAAATTTAATTCAAGAACTCTAATTATATAAATTTATTAATGCAAATCGCGAGCAAATGTATTTAAATTTATTGTCCAATTTTGATTAGTCGATACATTCAGCTGGGAGCAACGACTCTATCATTCTTTTTATTTTTTTGATAAAATTAATGTTTATATTTTTATTTTTTTAATAATTTAATTTTTTGAGTGAGATAAATTTGTTGATTAGTTTTAAAAAACGACAACCATAGAAAAATTACGTTAAAAAATGGAGAAGGGAGAAATACAGAAAGAGAAATAGAAGAGAATAAAAAAATAAAGAAAAAAATTAAAAGAACATATAAAAAAATAAATAAATAAATTACTCAAAACGGAAAAAATTTGGGGACCTACTGTATAAATTAACCTAAAATTTTTGTTTCAAATGATGATTTAACGCGCTACACCATTAATAGCAGTTAATAGTTCAATGACTATAATGTTACAACATGATAACGTAAGTAACTAAAACGTAATATTTCAAATATAAATAATTAAAACGTAACTTGAAACAAACAAAAATAACTATTTTAATAGTTTAGCTGTATAAGGTAAAATTCTCCCATCCAAACAAAATTTCCAATCATTATTGGCTTATTTGTTCAATAATGATTATTTATAATCGAAATGAAAAGAGAAGTCTTTCATTGGATGATTACCAAAGAATCTAGAAATTGCATGTAGAAGTTCGAAACGTGTAGGAAAGAATATATACTCTTTTTCAAATGAGAAAACCTAATTTTTCTTTCCTTTTCTGAAAATACTTTTAAAAATAAAATGAACTTATTCAAGTTATGGTCCGATCTCTCTAAGTTATTGTTTCTTTTTTTAGTGAATTATAAAAAGATAACAAAACTTTAATAACAACGTGATTAACGTGACTCGAATCTAGATTATATTTGGGATGATAAACACTTTAACTATTAGATCAACACACATAGCTCAATTACTAATTTTTTTATCTGTCTAACTAAGATTAATTTTTTAATAATTTTAATTTATCCTTAATACTTCAGTTTTTATTTAATTAACTCATTTGAAAAAAGTGTTAGCCTAAATTCTTTTGAATATCTAATCTTTAAAATATTTTAATAATAACACATAGGAATATTTGATGATTGGTCTTAAAGGGCAAGATGTTGTTAGGCACGTTCTTTATTTAGGTTGGAATGTTATTTACAACTTTATTAAATCAAAACTCCAAAGAATTAACATTCAATTGAGTCAAGTATAAATTAATGGAAAAGTTTGAAAGTTAAAGTTCACGAGTTTTATTTTATTATTTTAACTTGATTTAAATTTTTTGAATTGAGTTAAATGAAATTTAATTTGAATAGAGTTGAATAGATTTTTTAGAGTTAAATAAAAAAATATTTTTAATACGGAAAATATGTATTCTAAACATGTTTTTAGTCTAATTGGAAATGAGCAAATAGATTGAAAGACTAATATATTGTCTATCAAGTCCAATTGGGGAGATTCTTTGTCTTGAGCAACGGAGTGGATGACTCCCAAAAGATAGAAACATAGATGTGACTGACTGGATTGACAGTACATCGGATATGACCCAAGTAGAATAAATCCTGAATCCGTTTATAGATTTATTCACTTGTGATGTTCATAGTGTGACATACATTAATCTTGAGTGGATGATGAACTATGTATGTATGACTCGTATACTTTAATGTAAGTAAAAACCTAAATTCAAATAGATAACGAACCGAAAGCTAGTGCGTTGGGTATACAAATTCTGTAGTATGTAGCATCATTCACAATAGTGAAATTCATAGCCCAAGGAATGAGTCAATGATATCCTCTCATCGACATTGCATGATAGATTAAAAGTAAACATAGACACAAGTATTTTTTCTTTGTGATAAACGACTTGATTATTATTTGTTAGTAATTGACTTTTCATGAAAGGGAAAAGGATTGAATGAAACAGTGACACCACGCCATTTGTGCCCCTTTTCCAATAGTTTTATGCCACATCAGTATTTTCATTCTTAATTTCAACATTTTCATCCTGAAAAAAATCAAATTACAATTAAAATCCTGAAATTTAGGATGAAATTGTTGATGTGTCATAAAACTATTAGAAAGGGATAATATCTATGTTTCATACAATCCTTTCTCTTCATGAAAGAAGATGTAATTATTACCATGAAATAAAATAGGATCATATTGAGAGAAAGAAATTATCACAAAGAAATTAAGGATATCTCATGAGTGTAACACACTTATGACAAGGTAACTAGACGAGCATTGATCGAGTAGCTTTCGTAATGGTATGAAATTGGGAAGAACTCATGTAACAGCCTGATTTTCAATGGTATCGAAAATAGTAGTTTCGGGACCACAGCTCTGACGAGTCGAGTCGTGAATTTATTTATTTTAAATATTTTTGGTGATATATGCATCGTATGAAATTATGATTTGAAAATTTCATAGATTAAATAGTTAATTAAATAGAAAGGACTAAATCATAAAAAAAGTAAAAGTATAGATGTTTAATTAGAAGGACCAAATGAATAAATTAACCAAAGGAGTATTAGTTAGTGGATTGGTATGGTTTATATTAAGTGTAAATAGATTTAATTAAGATTAAAAATGATTAATTAAGGCTTAATGACGGAAGTCTTAAAATTTATAAAAATGTCATTATTACATATATGAAAATTAAAAGAAAAGAAATTGAATTTCATCCCATTTTCTTCTTCTTTCTTCTTCACAGGGCAACAAGGGGAGAAAAACTTAGAGTTTTCAATTTCAATCTTTGAGCTTTGATTTGGGTAAGCAAACCTTGATCGTTTTTAGTAATTTTTATGTTTTTGAGTTTGTATCAACTTAATCTAGCTTATGCAAGGACTAAATTGTGAATCTGTCAATGTTAGAAAACCTACCATTGTTGAAATTGCTTATTCTTGAAAGTTTTTGATGTATTTGAATGTTTGATACATGGGTTAAATCTTTTTGTAAAGTGATTTTTGATGAAATTGGGGTTTAAGGACTAAAATGTGAAAATGGTGAAATTACATGTATTGTTGTGAAAATAAATGTGTGAATGGGTTGAATGAACACCCAAGAAATTCGTCTATGGTTAGTTGTGGGAGGAAATGGTTATTTTGCATGTTTTGTGTTGAAAGGACTAGATTGAATAAAAGGAAACTAGTAGGGGTAAAACCATAATTTTACCAAAAATGATTAAATTGTGTTGAATGACTAAATTATGTAACTTAATGTGATAAATGAATGACTTGTGAATGTAGACGACGATCGTGCTACAGACTACGAAAAAAGGAAATTAACGGATTAGTCCCTGAAGTTTTTTTCTAAACTACAATCCAGTTCGGTAAGTTCGTAGTGTAAATCTTACTTAATATTCCTTATTTATGTATATATTGTCAATTTACAGCAAATTGGAAGCATTCGGTATTGAAGATGATCGAAGAAATGAAACGCAAGAGATAGTAGGCTTTATGCTGTTGAAATAGTACCGACACGATGGCTGGGGTACCGCATGTGTTGCGAGTCCTCAACAGCTCATGTGAGTAGCATCGTGACTCGAAAAAGAGATATGGATCCTATATAGATTACAGGTCCTACGATGGTTGGGACTTATGCTTTATGCATACTCCCGACAGCTCGTGTAAGCATCATTAAGAAATAGTTTACAGTACAGATAGACACCGAACCGATGGCTAGGGTATCGCATAGGTTGCGAGTCCTCGACAGCTCATGTGAGCAGCATCGGGTACTAGTAACGAAAAGTTATGAACAAGGAGAAGAGTTGTAAATTACTCAAAGAGCAATAGAATTATGTTGGCTCAATAGAGTCATTGTTACTTATTACCATGTTAGTATTTCTTAACTATCGAACTTCCTAAGCTATAAAGCTTACCACAATTATTGTTGTTATTTTGTAGATCATTTTACTGACTGAAAATCGGATCATCGTCATCTCTCGAAGTCACACTATGGCGCAGTTTGTAGGTAAATTTTGCATCACTTAGTCTTCTGGCATGTACTAGGATGATATTAATTTTGATGTTGAACTAAAGATGTTGAAATATTGCTATTTTGATTGTGTAAATGTATGAAGTACAACTTAGATGTTTTAAGCTTATGATGCTTGTAAAACTTAGAAGTTGTGTATGTAGTGTGATGACTAAATGCATAACTTGTGTTTGATATGTTAAACTTGTATCTTAGCATAATTCTTGAGTTTCTGCATATTTGTTTCGGTATAACTTATACAGATATCAGTAGAAGTTCAGGGTAGGAGAGAGGTTGTGCTCTTACTTGAGTTGTATCAATAGTTTAATTACAAGTATCAGTAGTTTCTAACATGGATGTATCGGTAGTTGGTATCCATATATCGGTAGAAGTTGCAGGGTGAGAATTTTTGCTCTCTGGAGTTTTTGGTATCGGTAGTTGCATGACTTGTATCGGTAGAAATCATACTTATATTGGTAGAACTAGTACAGGTACCAATAGAAATCTGCACAGTTCTAAAATTGTTTATTGATTTGACTACTACCGATACTTGACCATCAGGTACCGGTAGAAATCCTTAAAATATTAAAAATACCATTTTTACCCTTGATGAAATTATGTTATGATTAAATATTGATCCAAAATATGAGAGGTGAATTTCGTATTAAATAAAGATTAAAATATTTTGATATTTTAAAAGTTGAACAGAGTTAAATGAATAGAAACACCGGAATCCTAACCGACGACGGTGTTCGGAATTTTGGTGTTACAACTCAATTACAATACTATAGTAGAATGACTTCAAGACTAAATGAGTTTATAATTAATAGGCTAAAAGTTGGAACTTAATTATAAATATTTGAGCTCTAATTGCATATGTCCAATTGATTCATCCGTTAGCTTATTGAAACTAGAAATGAATTGTATTTAAAATCAAATGAATAGAAATGGATAGAAATGATAAAGTTATAGGAATGAGTGACATTCGAAAATGAATGTGGTTTCTCACTAAGTATAGAAGACTTGAGAATTAATTTAAGTTTTTTCGAAATATTATTTAAGTAAATAATTGAAGTTCGAAAATAAAATTAAATTGATTGGTCATTGTGAATATTTTGAACATGTAAATTAAATATATTTTCTCATAGATTCTTTTACAATAAAGTTGTCATGATTTTAACGAAATTAGAATTGAGTTGAGAAAATTATTTAATGAAAAAATAAATTAATTTAAATTAATATAATAAATAATATTTATTTTGAGAAATATGAAAATATATATTGAGTTATATTAAATTATAAAGATTTAGGTTACAAAATTAAAAAGTATATATAATTGAATCCAATATAAGAGAGGGCTACAACCCCTTATAATAAGTATGAGAGGCGACAATCCTAATATAATTAATTAGGTGTAGCCACCCCTTTCTCCTGGTAGAATTAAGAGAATTTTTTTTCTATTAAATAAGTATTATTTATATTTTACTAGTCCAACCAAGATTTTTCTATCTCTCTTTATAGATAAATGACATTGGTTAAGTTATTTACACATAAGTTTTCAATACTATAATTTTACCCTAAAATAGTGAGAATTTATTTAAAGTATAAATTTTATTTTTCGAGAATAATAATTCTACTGATTTCTATATAAAGAAAAGGGTTTATTTTCATACTAAAAGTAAGAAAATTATTTTTGGTTTTGTATTTGATTCGTGTTTGTTTAAGCCCACACTTGAAGCGATTCATGGTATGAGAATAACGGAGAAGATGATTCGATTGAAAGCTGATAACATTAAGGATCAGTCTCAAACAAAGCACAAACACTTTTTGGAAAAAATTATTGTTATAAATATCACAAATCAACTTAGTTTCTAAATTTTTAATTTTTCGCTATGATAAAAAATTATTTTTAATTTGGATTTTTTTATTAAATCATATTTTGTTCGAACATTCTTTTTTAACTTACCATCGTCTCTTAATTCATTTGAGCATCATAAATCATTCTAAAATACAAGCTCTGATACCCTTATATTTTAATTTTTGTATTGTAATCCTTAAACGTTTGTAGAATAAAATGACAACGAATCATCTTTATTCCAATGTGATTGAAATAATATTTAATATATTTTTAATTTAGATATTTTTAATATAAATAAAGTTTATATAATATTTTGAAAAGTAAAATTAATTTTAAAAGTCAAACTAGTCAAACCGAGTAAGATTGAAAGAAGAAAAAGAAACCGAGTAAGTGAGAAGATGACAAAGAACTTGTATCCCTATGCAGACGAGCTGACTCCAAATTCCATCACACCGTTCACTTGAATGAAATAAATAACCAATCTACCGTGGAATCATAATCATAACAACAAAAATAAACAAACAGCGTAACTACCTTGCAACGCTATTGGCAGCAAACACCGCGGAACTCCACGCGCTACCTTTTCCTCCGATCTCACTCGCTACCCATGGCGGCCCCCGCGACCATTCCGATGACAACGTCTCAATCTACGGCCGGTGGTGGTACCCAATCACAGCCCCGATAGCCACGCCCGCGTTTAGGGCGTTCCTATCGCGCTTCTCGTCCTCGATCCGTCAAGGACTCTCCCAACGCCGTCCATGGTATGAACTCATTGATCGGTCCGCCATGGCCCGTCCGGATAATCTAACTGATGCCTATTCTCGGATCCGCAAAAACCTCTCTTACTTCAAAGTCAATTATATAACTCTACTAGGGGTTGTGCTCGCCTTTTCTATCCTATCGCATCCACTCTCTCTCCTCGTCCTCCTCAGCCTCCTTGCCGCTTGGGTCTTCCTTTACCTCTTCCGACCGTCGGATCAGCCTCTCGTGATCTCCGGCCGTACGTTCTCCGATCGTGAGACGCTTGGCGCGTTGGTGGTGTTGACCGTCTTCGTCGTGTTCTTGACCAGCGTCGGGTCGCTCTTGATCTCCGCGCTCTTGGTCGGCGTCGCTATCGTTTGCATACATGGTGCTTTTAGGGTTCCAGAGGACTTGTTCTTGGACGATCAGGAGCCTGCGAACTCCGGATTCCTCTCTTTCCTCGGTGGCGCCGCCTCCTCTGCTGCCGCTGCGGCAGCCCCTGCAGTTGCCTCTCGCGTGTGAACAACAGCTTTCAAGCAGGATGTCCTTATGATTTTTTACCTTAGCTTGTGGTAAATCAAAAGGATTTACATTTTCCATCTTAGATTAAAATATTCAATTGTAGCTTTACTGTTCTTTGTATGTAGATTTGGATCTGAACTTGGAGGATTACGAGTTAGATTGTCTTGATTTGGATGCTGTATTAGTTTTCTTTCAAATTTTGATGAGATTAGATTTTGTTTTAAATTGTTTACTATATTATTGTATTTGTATTCATTTCCTATTTATTTCTGAGGCTTTATGATAGTTATTTCTGAGGCCAGTGATAGGAATTTATGAAACTTTGGATGGAATTTCCGGTCAAATATTTCTTAGGTATATGAATATACTAATTGTTGTAGAAAGTCATGTTTTGGTCGTTACTTGTTAGTGAATATAGAGGTCTATGTTGCTTTGAGTCTTCATTTTTTTTTAAGTACATTTGTCTGTCACTTTGCTCGATAAATGTTTAGATATGGATATGGAGATAAAGCTTATGAAAAGTTGAACATACTCGTGTAGGACGAACTCAAATTCGACAGTCATGCTCAAGTGCAAGTGTCATGGGGGGGGGGGGATTGATGATTGATGGAGGTCTAATTTGGTGCTTTTGTGTTTCATTTGGTTGAAAAGTTGGGGTCAAGATTGAGCTAGTTAGCCAGCTTGGCCTTTATTGTAGCTCTGATTGCTCCTTAAAGATTCAATGGTGTATTGATTCTAGTTTACTAGAATGACCGGCATTAATAGCTTGGCCGTTTTGGTTTAGGGGTGTCATCAATCAACTTGTTCTTGTAATTAAATTTCTGTAGAATTGGAGTTAAAACCATTCCATCTTTGTTTGAAATTGGCATTTCTTGTGAGATAAGAGAGTCAGTGTTGTTTAAGTATCTGTTATCATGTAATACTGCTAGTACTGATTCAAAATTTCTGTTCTCGTTCTCTCGGTTGTGGAGGTTCTGCTTGTGAGTTTATCAGATAGGATTAGGAGTGATAGTTTGCTTACTGATGAGCTTAATGATTTTAATATAATAGCATTCAACTTGTCATCCCACTATTGGACTATTGTCATTGTTTTGCATGATAATGGCTGAAGCCAAGCCAGAAAAATGTAGGTAATGCTTATAACTCCTAATTTGACAGCCCTGCCCTCCGGACTAAGTACTTGATGATTAGATTGGAAATCTTTGGCAAGATGCAAGAAGGTTGTTGTTTCTTGATTTACTAGAATGTTAATGTTTTGGGGCATAAATAAACGGTGGTGTTTGGTACACTGCTAGTGGAATATTTTAATTCAAATATGACCACATGTCACCCTGCTGCATACCATTTATTTATGTTCAAAGTGCCTCTGTTCTTTGCGCGTAATATCATTTCTGTGGCATTTAAACATGGTTCTGCTGGCTCTTGGGATTTATTTATAGTGAAGCAGCAAAAATAGAAATTGTTTTCTTCTGATTGCTATATCTCTTAACATGAAACATGCTCATTAGCTATGCTAAGAGTCGAACCTCTAATGCTTTTCATGCTTTGGGTGGTAAAAAGAGGTTACAATGGCTATGGACGCTAGCTATTGTCTTATTCTCTATGTACATGAGTACAGGTCTACAGGGTGTGTACGCATGGCTTCAAGATAAATGTATGTAAGCATAGGCAGTGTAATGAGTACAGGATCTGCATGTAGTGGTTGCAAAGAATATTTTCCTGCTCACATCTGCATTTCTGGACAGGGTGGTTGGGTAGATACCAGGCATCGGCTGTAAATACCGTGATATGATTCCAATTTCATCTCTTTCTTATTTGCTTTTTATTTTCACTTCTCAAATAGTTATTTTCTTTTGGTGAATGAAAAACAAAGCTTAGAAAACTAATCTACACTGACTAAGTCGAAAAACCTTTAGACTTATCATTATCAAGATCTTCAGTTATATATGTAGGAGCTTTTGGTAACACGTTAATTCCCTTCAAATCAATTTGCACCATCTTGGTAATTCGATTTGCAACATGATTAGTCTTTTTAAGATCATGTCTTATCACCCAATATTCATTATTCTTTAGCAACTGCCGAATCCGCTTGACTAGAGCCATCAATTGTTAATAGTTATTTTTAACCCCTGTAATTGTGGTTATCATTGATTGTTAATAGTTAATTTTAACCCTTGTACCATGAATGTGGCTCAGTTGACTGATTCAAAACCTGTTCATGTCTACGTCAAACTCGTAATGTCGAGAAAGTTTACAGCCATCTCTAACTTTAGTATTCAAAGTGCACATCTATCTCAATTGGCCCCTTGTTGCCAATATGACCTGTCTTGTATGATGAAGAGCCTTGAACATGGTTGTCGGTGCTTATTGGTATTAGCTAGGTAAAAGTACTACAAACCCCTGCACTAAACCTTGAATTGCATTTTAGTCCTTCTACTAAAAACAAAAGCAAATTAGCGCTTGTATATTATATGAGTAAACAAAATATACAAGGTATAATAACAAATTTAACCTTCAGTCTTTACACATTTATTCAATTTGATCTCTAATCTTTTATTGGAAGTAAATTAGAAAATTTTGAAATTAATAAGGTTAAAGGGTCAAAAAAGGCTTAGTAAAATTTTTAAAAAAAATCAATTAAACCCCTTTAAAATTTAAAAATTATAAATAATTTTTTTTTAAAAAAGTTATAAAATTTTTAAAATTATTTTTTATTAAAAAATAACAATACCAACCCAATAAAATTATACTAAGGGTTTTTTGATCCTTTTAGTCTTATTAGTTTCAAAATTTCTAATTTACTTTCAATAAAATAATAGAGGTCAAATTGAATAAATATGTAAAGATTAAGAGTTAAATTTATTATTATACTTTATATATAAACATCAAATTTTAACAGCGCTAACATAAATATTAATTTACTTATTTTTTTCAATAAAAAAACTAAACTAAAATACATGTATAGTACATGGGATTTTTTTTTTACCATATTAGCTATATCCATCTATTTGTATAATTTCAATACTAATCAATTTTGAGTTTTACTTCAGTCAAAATCTTGGTGCATTTCTTTGACTGATAACAATTTAATCAAATATATATTTAATTGTATTACTTTATACAAAATTTTAATATTTTAAATTAATTTTTAATTTTTTTTAAAAATTAAAGATAAATTACCCTTTAATCACTCTAAAATAGTGTTGACTCTATTTTCATCACTCAAAATTCCTTTTATCAATTTAGTTACCACCATTAAGAAAATTGCCCAAATTGGTCAATCAACCCTTTCCTCTGTAATATATATATATATATGTGTCACGTCATCAATTTTTTTCTCCTATTTTTTTTTATTTTCCATTAATAAGCAAGTCATTGATTAGGGATGTCAATTGGACAGGGCGGGTATGGAATGCTCCCCTCACACGTATCCTCGCCAAAAATTTTCAATACTAAAAGGTAATAAAGTAAGCATAATGCAAGTAAAATGCTAGATCAAAATAAATATTTAATTTAGTTGTGAAATTAATATTTTATTAATGTAAACAATACTGATTTAAATATCACCATATGCGAGTATTTAATTGACTTTTTCAGAAAAGAAAAACTAAATTATCTTCTAATAATATATTTTATTTTAATTATGAAAAGATATTTTTATAATTTTTCTAATAGAATTGATACACCTCTGACACTAAATTAAAAATTTAAGTAATAATATAAAGGCAAAATTAAGTTGTTAAAAAATCGATAATAAGAATGTTTCATTTACAAAACTATTTAAAACACTCAAAGAGAACAAAAAAAGAAAATTTTGAATGAATATGGGATTAACATGGTATGCGAATGCGATTTGTTTTCATTTTTTCATTCTATAGGCATGTACTTGATTTTTCTCTATATCTAATGATTATTTTTTGATAAATTACAAGAGAAAAATAAAACTTTAATAGTAATACGATTAGTGCGATTCTCAAATTATATTTAAAACAATAAATACCTTAATCATAGTCCAACACACGATATTTAAATCAAATGATTTTGTTTTGTTTCAATAGGGGCTTTGCATTAATTGTTTTCTTCTTCTTTTCTAATTCATTAAATTGTGTGGATATATATGACTTTATTTTTAAATAAAATTTCCATGTCATTTAAAAACACAAAATCCATGACATTTTTTAAAAGGAAAAATAGAGATTGTCAATGTCAAAACTTTCCTTATTTAAGTTTTCTTTATTAGTATAGAGATTAGTGGGTATTGAAATTAATAAGTTTTTTTTATGGTTCTACTTGGTCAACACAAGAAAGAAAAGAAAAGAAAAGTATGAGGATCATTAATAATAAATTTAACTTTATTTTATACTAATATTTTATATACTTTATAGTTAATTTAATCATTTTAATTTAAATTGAATCGAAATTTGTATCATTGTTTAAAAATTATTTTATACTTCAAATTAAATTTACATAATTTGATGTATAATTAATTTGATTTAAAATAAAAAATTGTTCAAATTTAATATAATATGAACCGAACAAATATCTCAAAATTTAGAGAGACATTGTTATCATCTATGTAATAAATAACAACACACTTTTTGAACATTTAGAAAATTTATATTTTTAAAAGCATTTAAAATTATATTTATTTTTTAATTTTAAAGAAAATTTATATATGATTTGAAAACACCTAGAATGTACTTTCCATCCAGGATTTCGGTTTATAACTAAAAGGTTCCCTATTTATCTTAAAAAAAGAAGTTATCTTGAATCTTGAGGACGACTATTCTAAAAGTTGTGTCGGACGGTTTCTGTCTACCTCCACTGTAACTCTCACCCTGACGGATGTCCTTTTCCTCACCGTACATTTCATAAGTCGACTTCAAATCCAACGGTTCTTACATTAAATACCTCAAATAAAATATAATTTATCAAATCTTAATCAATTTCACAGTTTCCATAAATGCCATCTTAACCTCGTATCAAACAAAACCCACTCCCTCAAAATCCTCACCTCCCTCCAATTTCTTTTTTCAAATTTTAAAAACTAAAATTGATTTTTGAAATAATGTTATTAATATTGTATTAACTCAATTTTTTCTTAAAAACAGCAAAGATCAAAAGATTTAAAATATTGAAGGTTTTTTTTTCACATTTGAAGCTGGAGAAATTTTTTTTGATTTTAGACGACCGTACTTTCAAATTATTCCTTGAGCTTTTTTGAATGAATTTTTACTTTTTGTCTGAGGCGTTTAATTTTTTTTTGAATCATATTACAGTATTATTATAGTATCTAATTTTATTATCACTATTATTTTTATATTAATAGTAAGTAAATGCACCACTCATCTATAGGGTCTTAAGATATATGAAAATAAATAAAATTAAATATGGTTAACAAAATATTAATTAATGCATCCATGTTTGTTGGTATTGAAGAAGACCAAAATAGAATTATAATCCAATGTCAGGTGTCCGTTGTGTAGGACCCGTTTTAAAAAAAAAAAAAAGATAGCCGTTAGAAGGAGCGGCAACAGCAATAAAACAACCCACGTACTTCAACTGTGTTCAAAACATTGAGAAATGGGAAGCCAAAACATAAGAAAAGAAACTAGCCGTTAGGCTGAAAGAGCCTCTGCTCCCTTATTACATTCATCAGACATTTTGTCTCCTATTTTTATTTTTATTTTTGTCCCAACACCAAAAGATTCTTCTTTCGCAGATCTTCACGTGGTGTTTTCACAGTAAAAAAAAAAAAAGAAACCCCACCTCTAGGAAACTCTTTTTCATTTCTTTCTTTTACTACAAAACCCCTAACTTCACCCATTTCCCCTGTTTCATTCCTCCTCCATGCCTACCACCTTTGCTTCATAATTCCCTCTCTTTCTTCTTCTTCTTCTTCAACTTCTTCCTTAATGGCAATGCAAAAACAAGATTGTTGCTCACATTATAAAAAGGAGAAATGGAAGGGTATTTCTCTTTTTACCCACATTTTCTTTCTTGTTTGCTTCTTCATTCAACCGGTTTCAAGTGATAAGGGGGGTTGGGATGGTGTTGTTGTCACGGCAGCGGATTTCCATGCACTTCAAGCGTTTAAGCAAGAGCTAATTGATCCCAAAGGGTTCTTGAAAAGCTGGAACGATAGTGGCTATGGTGCTTGTTCCGGTGGTTGGGCTGGTATCAAGTGTGCTCGAGGTCAAGTCATTGTTATTCAACTTCCATGGAAAGGATTAGGTGGGAGAATCACTGAGAAAATTGGTCAGCTTCAAGCTCTTCGTAAGCTTAGTCTCCATGATAATCTCATTGAAGGCTCTATCCCTCGTGCATTAGGCATTATTCCTGATCTTAGAGGGGTTCAACTATTCAATAATAGGCTTTCAGGCTCGGTCCCTGCTACACTAGGTTCATGCCATTTGCTTCAAACTCTTGATCTTAGTAACAATTCACTCACTGGGGTAATCCCTGAGAGTATTGCGAACTCTACTAAGCTTTATAGGCTCAACCTTAGCTTCAATTCCTTCTCAGGATCGATCCCTGTTAGTTTCACTCGTTCTACTTCTCTTATTTTTCTTGCCCTTCAACACAACAACCTTTCTGGTGCAATCCCAGATTCTTGGGGTTCAAATGCAACCCAAAGGAAAGGGTTTTGTCCACTTCGGTACCTAACCCTTGACCATAACTTCCTCTCTGGAACCATGCCTGCCTCTTTGGGAATGTTGAGTGAGCTCCAACAAGTTTCTCTTAGCCACAATCAGATTACTGGACCCTTACCAAATGACTTAGCAAGGCTTTCTAGGCTTACAAATCTAGACCTTTCTTACAATGCAATCAATGGAAGCTTGCCTGTTAGTCTCTCAAGTCTTTCCTCTCTTGTTGTTTTAAACCTGGAAGGCAATGGTCTTGAAGACCAAATCCCAGAATCCATTTCCAGTTTGCATAACCTTTCTGTTCTTGTTTTGAAGAGAAACGAATTTAGTGGTCCAATTCCAGCTTCTGTTGGGAACATTTCCAGTTTGACTCAACTTGATTTGTCAGAGAACAAGCTCAGTGGACAAATCCCATTTTCTCTTGCAAATCTTAAAGGTCTTAACTCTTTAAATGTTTCATATAACAACCTCTCTGGTCCTGTTCCAGCTCCACTTTCCAAAAAGTTCAACTCAAGCTCATTTGTAGGGAATATTGAGTTATGTGGATATAGTGGGTCAACTCCATGCCCTTCACCAGCACCTTCTCAAAACCTACCTTCATCACCCTCTGAGGAACCAAGACATAAACATGGAAAACTGAGTACCAAAGATATAATCCTAATTGCTGCAGGAGCCCTTCTTATAGTTCTCCTTGTTGTTTGCTTGATTTTGCTTTGCTTCTTGATCAGAAGAAGGGCTACATCAAAAGCCAAAGAGGGTCAAACAACAACCAGAGCTGCTGCTGCTGCTGCTTCAGCAGCTGCAAGAGGTGAGAAGGGAACTCCACCTTCAGCTGGTGAAGTTGAAGCAGGTGGAGAAGCTGGGGGGAAACTAGTTCATTTTGATGGGCCCATGGTTTTCACTGCTGATGATCTTCTATGTGCCACTGCTGAGATTATGGGGAAAAGCACCTATGGGACTGTTTATAAGGCCACATTAGAGGATGGGAACCAGGTAGCAGTGAAGAGATTGAGAGAAAAGATTACCAAAGGTCAAAAAGAATTTGAAAGTGAAGTCAATGTGCTAGGCAAAATCCGGCACCCCAATCTTCTGGCTTTGAGAGCTTATTACTTAGGACCTAAAGGAGAGAAGCTTCTTGTTTTCGACTACATGCCTAAAGGGAGTCTTGCAACATTCCTTCATGGTAAGTAAAATTCAAACTAATAACCAATTTTTTGATTAATTAAGTATATATTGCAGTTTTCATCCAGCTAATGATGTGTTCTATTCTGGATTCTCGCGGTGGCAGCTCGAGGGCCTGAGACACCCATTGATTGGCCAACAAGGATGAGAATAGCAAAGGGTGTTACAAGAGGTCTGATGTACCTTCATACTCAAGAAAACATCATCCATGGGAACCTTACATCAAGCAATGTCTTACTTGATGAGGACACGAGTGCTAAAATATCAGATTTTGGCCTTTCTCGTCTAATGACAGCTGCTGCAAATGCAAATGTAATTGCGACCGCAGGAGCGTTGGGTTACCGAGCACCGGAGCTTTCGAAACTCAAGAAAGCCAACACAAAAACTGATGCCTATAGCCTTGGTGTTATCATATTAGAACTCCTAACAGGGAAATCCCCCGGAGAGGCAATGAATGGAGTGGATTTGCCACAATGGGTTGCCTCCATAGTTAAAGAAGAGTGGACAAATGAAGTGTTTGATCTTGAGTTAATGAGGGATGCATCTTCCATTGGTGATGAGTTGCTCAACACTTTGAAACTGGGTTTACATTGCGTGGACCCATCGCCATCGGCAAGACCTGAAGTTCATCAGGTTCTCCAGCAGCTAGAAGAGATTAAACCAGAGAGTGAGACACCTGCTAGCTCTGCACCTTCTGGTGATGATGGGGCTGGAGTAGTTCCTTCAACAAGCGAGTGAAAAAAAGGGCGTTTTCATGTATTAGGCATAGGCACTAGAGAGCATGATTCTTTTATTCTTACAAGACATATTCTTAGATATTAATTTTGTGTGCTGTCTGTAAATATGTTTTTAATAGTTCCAGGTTGTTTGCCCCTTCGAATTGTTATGATTTAGTTCGGTTCCACTCCCTGGAAAGACTAGGCGATTTTGAAGTTGTCTGCATTTGATTCAGTTGAGAAATGATTGTTTTTCAATTCAAATCTTTGGCCACTTTGCATATGCAACAATGTCTTCTAGCAATTGACACTAACAGCCGAGCAAAAAGAAAAAGAAAGCTGTAACAACTTTGAATATCAACTTCAGATATCTTTTCCGGGAAAACAGAAGAAAAAGAAAAAGTTTTCTGTGGCATATTTCCATAAATTTTCAATAAAGTGGCCAACCTGTACTTGTTTCCATTTCTTACCAAACTTAATATATGGGCTTAATCCAAAACTTGACTCTTAAACTATAGTGCTTTCTTTTCCCCATAACCACCCACCTTGGCAACTGCTTGGTACTGATTAATCAGCTATTTACATGAGAATACCTAGTGATAAGTGACTTTATTTAGAGAAAAGAAAAGACTATTAACCTTTTGATGTTGATTGCATCCATATCCTCTGGATTCAAGATCTTTAAAGTTGAGACATCATCCCAACCTTCTTCTAATAACTTTGGAATGAATTCCTTGAGAACCCCATCACCAACAAAATCTTCTATCGAGAAAGAAGCCATTGTCTGTTGCAACTTGCAACAGGGAATGATTGGATAAGATCCTGCTTTTTGAATGAATGAGACTATTGGAAAAGCTTGTGTTTTTAATGTCAGTCCAAACGTAACAATTATAATGTTGCAAAGTGGTCATTCATGCAATGGCGAACATAGATCGAATACTTGCGAGCTCATCCGAGCTCATCCAAACCTACGAACTTATTCGAAGATGCAAGCTCATCAAATGTGTAAGTTCATTAAAGCTGTGATGTCACTAAAGGTGCAAGCTTATACTTGTGAGCGCTTTCTCTGTAAGTTGCCAACTTGCATTGAAATAATGATAATTTTTGATGAGATGTTTTGATTGTTGATTAGACTAAGACCAGACAATAGAGAGGTAAACTGTACTGTACAAGTTTCAAGACTTGCCAAGTTTTAATTATTTATTATTATTTTCAGCTTATTTAAGCATAGTTGTTAATGTAAATATGTAGCAATCAAAAACATAAGTTCTTAATTTGATTACTTCTTCTTTGATCTGTTTTTGCTTTTTGTCTCAATACATTTTTTTATCCAATATCCAACAATTGGTACCTAGAGCCACTTATCTTTGAGGGCCTTTGTTTAGTTAAAAAAACACAAACAATCTCTGTTTCCATCAAAATGTCTTTAGCAAGCTTTTCACCACCCCACCCCCTGTTTTCACAAGAGAAAACTATCATATTTGGATAGTAAAAATGAAGACTTATTTTCAAGCATTTGATTTTTGGGAAGTCGTAAATGCTGAAATAGAACCACCAACCTTAAGTGCAAATCCAACACTTGTTCAACTAAGACAACATAGTGAGGAATGTGCTAAAAAACATAAGGCAATGTCTTGCCTGCAAAATGGCGTTTCAATCGTCATCTATATTTTGAGGTAATGTTTAGGTATGTTTAAGGTACATTTTGATAGGTTTTGGATACTTGAAAATGTGCATTTAGGGAAAAATTACCATTAAGTCTTGAAATAGATTGAACATGTCTCGAGACCAGAAGAACAGAATTTATTATGTTTTTTTTTATCTATATGCTTAATGTCTTGAGACTTGGCAAGATAGTTTTGAACAAGTAAACTTCGAAGCTAAATTAGTTTTTGTCTTGTTAAAGGTCTCAAGACAAGAACCCCTTGTCTCGAGACATCCAAACATCGAAGATAAACTAGGAAAACAGGAAAAGTTGGTCTTGAGACACAAATTTTAATGTCTCATAACAGTCAAACTTCGGAGCAAAAATACCTAAAATAAATTAAAGTCTTTCTTGAGACAAGAAGCCCTCTATCTCAAGACACGTCATTGAAAATTGATAATAGAGTTTGGATACAAGTTCTAATTCTTAAATTGACTTAGTATCATGTCATAACTCGATGGGTTAGATTATTTCACTCATCAAATGTAAGATTTTGATTGAAATGGATGCTTGTTTTGATATGATTAAAAATCATGCTTAAAATGATATGATAAAAATAGTGAATTAGCTGAGTTACTTCATCAACGTGTTGTGATATCGCACATTCGGATCCGATGATCGGGTCAGATTTAGGTTGTTACACAATATTTTTCCTTTTTTTTTCTTTTAGCATTGTAATACAAGTTTTAAGCTTAAAAAATGGGTAATCTCTTAGTTTCATATTTAATTATGTTTTTTTGAAGCAAAAAAAAAATTGGAAGCAGACTTACAACAGGATTGAAAGTAAAAAACTAGGGTTATCAAGATTAAGCAATTTGGGCATTTGATATTTGTTTTTGTTTTGTTATTTGAGATTTATTTTCTTGGTTGATGAAAAGCACTCAAAGAATTTGACGAAATACAATTGAATATCGAATACTCAAAATTTCAAACTGAAATTCTCTGCAATTTTTTTTACAAGGAAATAAAAACAAATATTGAATATCCAAATTGCTTAATATTGATAATTTTATCTCTTACTATCCGTTCCGTTGTAAATTTACTTTCAATTTTTTTCTTCAAAAGAAAATTAAATTTGAAAGTAAAACATTCTCAAAATCTTTTTGTTCCTGAATTTTGTAATACATGGAGTAAAAAATAATAAAATGCTTTACTCTTTATTTTTAATAAGGTAGATTAAAACTTAAATCTAAAGCCTATGTTTATTCATTTTGATATAAAGGTTAAAAACAAGTTAATTCTCATTATTCTGAGAATTTGTTTTTCTTTGTAATTCCCTTTTTATTACATATAACGACCTTGTTATTGTAGTTTAAATTTCATCTGTAAGACTCTTAAAAGTCTGCAACAAACTTCACCAACAGTACTGTTCATAGTTCCGCCGGTTTTGTTCACCTATCTATTCCGTAGCCTACCCCTTTCTCTTTCTCTCCCATTTCCCATATTTCCCCATCCATTAGATCTTGAATTATATGTATTTTTGCAGTCAAATTATGGACGTTAAACCCTTACCATTGTATCAAATCCGATTTTTAATATTGAAAGCGATAAATATAAATATTAAATATAGTTTGTAATTACTAAAATAATTAAGTTGTTTTTTAATATAAAGATGAATAGGTTTGAGATTAAAATCTTGTCAATCACAAACAAAACTAGATTTATTACTTTTGTATTTTACTTATAACTGTTACTTGTAATAGAAGAAAGTAACCGTTGTCGCTTAAACCTGTTTTTGGGCTTTGTTTGTTGTCGTCTCTGAGCTGCTGCCATTTGAACAAATTAATAAACCTAGTCCTTGAAGATGAAATCATTTTTCCTTCTTTTGCAAGACATTTTCTACAAGAAAAATAAGTTCATAACCGATAGCACAGGCCTTGATCTTCATTATTTTATAACATTGTCCAATAGAATAGAATAGAATAAAAAACCAGCTTATTTAAATCTAATTTTTTAAATTTTGGTTCAGTATCTTTATAATCTGCACACCAGCTTATTTGTTCTTACACTAAATTGACAGCAACAGCTTTCTACATTCCAATTTCGGACAAAACTCTCCATTACGTTGCTTTTATTACAACTTTGAGGGGAATATTTCATTTGGTTACCTAAATTATAAAACAACAAAATTTACCCAAATTTCACTGCAAATTTGTTGCTATTGTAACATCCAATGTTCTATTAGCTGACTATGAAATTCCCTTATCAAACTTATGCTGATCTCTTTTTATGAGATAAATACATCCATTTTTGAAGTCACATGCTTCTAACCTATAGGGTACCTGATATAGCAACACACTTAAGACTTTGAACATGAGCTAACAGGACTGGTATGAAGTTTTGTAGTTCAGCAAACATGACAGCATGCGTGTACAACACTTCTTACATACATCTTCTCTTAACTGTTTGTAACATAATCTAACTAATTTCAATGACAATAAAAATTCTAAGTCTCCACCCGACATTTCGTTAAGAAATCAGCTGTTACACTCACTCAAATCTCTTTATTTTAATAATAATTCCCACCGAACAAAAGTGGACTCATTTATTTATTTATTTATTCAACATCCCCTTTCTTTGAAAATATACGTTCAAATCGTTTAGATTTTAACCCTACATTTAACCTAAACTGATTTGCTTTCAACAAACTTCGCTTAATCTCACGTGTCCATCATATATCTTCCCTTTGCATTTTCGTAAGCTGACGGTGGATGACTTTGGTAAATGTTGAATATTATATTTAAATAAGCTACTCATTTAAATGTGTGTAAAACCAAATATACATAAAGAATAATAATTAATTTGAATTTCAAAAAATAATAGTGTTCACTTAATTAACTCGACTTCAATCTAATTAATTTCAACTATAAATTACGATTATATGTACATGAATAAGGTCTAATTAATTTTCAAAGAATAAGTTTATCATCTAACTAATTTGAAAAAAGAAAAAGAAAATTTGTTGATCTAGAAAGAGAAAAAAAATCCTTGTAAAGCAAGCATTGAAGACATAATTCAGTATTAATAGGCTAGTGGGTGTAACAACTCTGTTGCAGGTTTGAACTAAGTGAAAAGATCACCATTTCAGCCCAATCAAAACCTAATCTGACAACCCCTAAACAACAACTCTAATCTTTCCTATAAAACTCCTTTTCTGTAACTCTCTCTCATATCACTTCTCAAACCAATAAGCAAAGCTTTTTGCTATCTAAGCTTTGATTAAATGGGGATTTTCAACAAGCTTTCCTTCATTTTCCTTGTCATTTCCCTTTCATTGTCTGCAAATGCTGAAGTTCAACGACATCGATTTGTTGTATGTTCTTGTACTTCTTTCTTTTGATATATATTTATATCTTTCTCATAAACTGGTTTTCATTAGACATTAAATAAAAAACTTGATGTTGGTTGGTGAATGAAACAGATTCAAGCAACCAAAGTGAAGAGGCTGTGCAAGACTCACAACACCATCACTGTTAATGGCATGTTTCCTGGACCTACCTTGGAGATCAAGAATGGCGACACCCTTGAAGTTCAAGTTGTCAACAAAGCCCGATATAATGTCACCATCCACTGGTAATTTAATAACTGCAATTTCATTCATGCATGCATGCTGTCATGCCATGCACGCATGTCATCACCTTTCATTCACTTCTAGTTGTCATTTCCACGTTTGAATTCCCTTAACCACTTCGATATACAGGCATGGTGTGCGCCAGATGAGAACCGGATGGGCAGACGGACCGGAATTCGTGACTCAGTGTCCGATTAGACCGGGTGGAAGTTACACTTACAGGTTTACAGTTCAAGGACAAGAAGGAACATTGTGGTGGCATGCTCACAGTTCATGGCTTAGAGCCACTGTTTATGGAGCTCTCATCATCCGTCCCAGAGAAGGCGAATCCTACCCTTTCCCTAAGCCAAAACGCGAAACACCTATTCTTCTAGGTAAAGAATCCGTTTCGGTTATGAGGGCAAGTGATGATGATGATCAAAATGAAATGTTATGTTGATGAATATGATTATGATTATGATTAGGTGAATGGTGGGATAGAAATCCCATTGATGTGGTGAGGGAAGCAACAAGAACAGGGGCAGCTCCAAATGTCTCTGATGCATATACCATCAATGCTCAACCTGGTGATCTCTACAAATGCTCCTCCAAAGGTAATTTGCTCCAAACCAATTCAATTCGTACCGCACATTCGGGTGACAAAGCTGATGTTATTAACTAATCTTTTCTTTTTTGCAGAGACTACAATAGTTCCCATCGACTCCGGGGAAACCAATCTCCTCAGGGTGATCAATGCCGCCTTGAACCAGCCGCTTTTCTTCAAAGTAGCCAACCATAAGCTCACTGTTGTTGGAGCTGATGCTTCCTATACCAAACCCTTCACCACTTCCGTCCTCATGTTAGGCCCCGGCCAAACCACCGATGTTCTTATCCAAGGTGATCAGCTACCGTCTCGATATTACATGGCAGCTCGAGCCTACCAAAGCGCACAAAACGCACCATTTGACAACACGACCACCACCGCCATTCTCGAATACAAGTCTGCCTCTTGCGCTGCCAAAAAATGCAATGCACCCACTCCAATCATGCCCTCTTTACCAGCCTACAATGACACCAACACTGTCACCGCCTTCAGCCAAAGCTTTAGAAGTCGAGAAAAGGCCGAAGTCCCAACCGATATAGATGAAAGCCTGTTCTTCACAATCGGCCTCGGGCTCAACAACTGTCCACCCAATTTCCGAAAACGTCGTTGCCAAGGACCCAACGGTACACGTTTCACAGCGAGCATGAACAATGTCTCATTCGTGCTCCCCCAGAACTTCTCTCTGTTGCAAGCTCACCAACAAGGAATTCCAGGCGTTTTCACCACAGATTTCCCAGCGAACCCTCCATTGAAATTTGACTACACCGGAAACGTGAGCCGGTCGCTCTTTCAACCTGTTCTGGGAACCAAGTTGTACAAATTGAAGTTTGGTTCAAGTGTACAAATTGTGCTCCAAGACACAAGCATAGTGACACCTGAGAATCATCCAATTCATCTTCATGGATACGATTTCTATATCATTGCACAGGGTTTTGGGAACTTCGATCCTAGGAAGGATACTTCTAAATTCAACCTTGTTGATCCACCTATGAGGAACACTGTTGGAGTGCCTGTGAATGGATGGGCAGTCATTCGATTCGTCGCTGATAATCCAGGTAAACACTCTTCTTCATCATTTCAACTACTACTACTTTTTCTTTTATGAAAAAACCATTCATTTTGATTGTTGTTAATAGGAGTGTGGATAATGCACTGTCACCTGGATGTTCATATCAATTGGGGTTTGGCAATGGCTTTCCTTGTGGAAAATGGAGTTGGTGAATTGCAGACCATCCAACCGCCGCCGCCAGATTTGCCCCTATGTTAAGAGAATTCATCAGTTATCAGGCCGTAATCAATGAAATTGATAAGCCCAATAAGAAGGGTGATTCCATTACCATTTTTTTGTTATTAGTATTTGTCATAGTATCGTAGCCTACCAATTCTTCCCTGCATTTGGGAAAATAGTTTAATCCTCTGTTTCATTGGATAGCTTTGTTGTATTCTTTTCATTACAGAGAAACTTCGAATGATAAATTTTGATTCTTTAATTTTTATTTTATTTTCTAATTATCCCTTACTGATTAGAAAAACACCGGACCTTAATTAACAAACTCAATTGCCTAATTCATTGAAATTAGATCATCCATTCTCATAGCAGGACCCAAATTTCCTTTCAATCTATCTATGTTAATTTATTCCAAGAGAATGGATTGTATAAAACTGTGATTCCTCTATTGAAATTTTGTTAATATCGAAAATAATCTCTTATATGGGAAAAGGAAATAAGCTACCTTTGCATCAAGAGGTTAAACACTTTTCCTACTCCTTTAGTTAAGGTTTGTGCTAGATAATTGGTGTAGCAAAAGATGGTGATGAAGATAGCAGTAAATCGATAAACATTTTTAGTGAAATTTTAAGAACTAAAAACTGAAAGATGAATTCCGTCAAAAGATTGAATTTATTTGAAAAAATAATTTCTTTATATTTTGACAGGATATTGATGTATATAAAGTATACATTTGATCTAGTCTTTAGTATTTATTTATAGAGAAAATAACAAGTGTCTCAGTAAAATAAGATATCATTGAGTAATAATATTTTAATAGGAAGAACAACTCCTACTTGGAGCGTACAAGCTAGGGGCAGCAGTAATCCCTCTCCGGGACTAAGGTTTTTCGTTCCTCCTTATAAAAGGAGGCCTAATTAGGCTTTGCCCAATTATACGTGTAATTCGGTATTTAAGTCAATTTATAATTTTTTCAGCTCACTAAATATTTTTTCTATGCTTAAAATTATTATTTATTCTTTTAATTAATTATATCAATTAAATCTAATTAATTTATTTCTCAACCCAATTCTAATCTAATTAAAATCATCATGATTTTACCATATACAAAACTCCTCCTGATGAATCCTAGATTCACCATTTACAATTGCAACTTCCAACAACTTCTTAGTCTAGTGGAAAGAGCATTATTTTGTAGGTGTTATAATAGACGTCGATAATGGCAATAAAACGATCGCAAAGCAATAAGAAAATAAAACATATAAATTTTATGTGGAAACCCTTTCGGGGAAAAATCACGGGCAGAGAAAGAGAAATTCACTAATGTTGAAAACTGAATGATACAAGAAGAGTTTCGACTACCTCTATTTAAAGGTTGAAAAACTTTATGCTAATCAATGTCAATTAGAAGAAGCATAGTTCTATACGGATTTTACGTGGAAACCCTTTTGAGAAAAACCCTCGACCTTTCGCCCCCATAGATCCTCTTATTTTGTCACTGTATTTTATCTTTTTAACAAGTGATGGGATTCGGGTCACACAATTCTAAAAATCTTCACCTTGATATGAATTCTCAACGAACAAGTTTTCCACCTCTTTCACGAAACGCCTTAAGAGGTATTCTTCAACAATGAACACCAATCAAATCTAAACAATACTCAAACTTGATTATAATAAGTGACTTAGTCATCATATCTGCAGGACTATCATGAGTATTAACTTTGCTCGCAATAATATCACCACGAGCAATAATATCTCACTCAAAATGATACTAAACATCAATATGCTTCGTCCTCTCGTGTAAGGGCGAAACCAAAAATTTTTTTAGTTGAGTCGAAATTAAATTGTAATTTTTAATATAGAAAAAATTCAATTCCACCATTTTAATAGACTATATCTTTATAATTTTTAAAAAATTAAATCAAATTTTTATATTTTTAGGGGGATAAAGTGTAATTTTACCTTTATTAATTTAAAATTTTAAAAATTTTAAAAGAACTATATGAAAAAATTTTCATTTTAAAGGAGGTGGGGCCCTTGCTAGCCCCTTAATTTCGTCATGGCTCTCTTAAAACATTTGATCCTTCTTAAGGAATATGACACCCTAACTATCACAAAACACCGTATTGATCTAAAAATCTTTTTCTCAGTTGAATAAAAAATCTCTTTAACCAAATAACTTCTTTACAAGCCTTAATAATCGCTATCTATTCAGCTTCAATAGTAGACAAAGCAACTTTAGTATGCAAAATAACTTTTCAATTGATGAGATAACCTCAATAGTAATGATATGCCTGTGAGATTTACAATAAAATTTCCGGCACATCTCTTTAATTACGAGTAAGTAAATTTATTTTCTGAGCCAAAGACATATATAGAAGCTTTGTTTAATAGAGTTGTGAGATTTGAAAGCTTTCTACAATCTTTTTTTTTTTACTCAGTGATATTTGTTTATATTTTGTTTTATGAGATAGATAGGTTTGTTGTCTTTTTTATTCTAATCATTAGAACAAAGAGGAAATTTAGGTTATGCTATGAGAATGGATGATCTAATTTCAATGAATTACGCAATTGAGTTTGTTAATTAAGATTATGTCAATAATGAAATAAAAAAAAAGATTGAAAATTTATCATTAGAAATTTCTCTGTAATGAAAAGAATACAGCAACACTATCCAATGAAACAGAGGATTAAACTAGTTTCCCAAATGCAGGGAAGAATTGGTAGGCTACAATACTATGACAAATACTAATAACAAAAAAATGGTAATGGAATCACCCTTCTTATTGGGCTTATCAATTTCATTGATACGGCCTGATAACTGATGAATTCTCTTAACATAGGGGCAAATCTAGCGGCGGCGGTTGGATGGTCTGCAATTCGCCAACTCCATTTTCCACAAGGAAAGCCATTGCCAAACCCCAGTTGATATGAACATCCAGGTGACAGTGCATTATCCACACTCCTATTAACAACAATCAAAATGAATGGTTTTTTCATAAAAAAGTAGTGGTAGTGGAAATGATGAAGAAGAGTGTTTACCTGGATTATCAGCGACGAATCGAATGACTGCCCATCCACTCACAGGCACTCCAACAGTGTTCCTCATAGGTGGATCAACAAGGTTGAATTTAGAAGTATCCTTTTTAGGATCGAAGTTCCCGAAACCCTGTGCAATGATGTAGAAATCGTATCCATGAAGATGAATTGGATGATTCTCAGGTGTCACTATGCTTGTGTCTTGCAGCACAATTTGTACCCTTGAACCATACTTCAATTTGTACAACTTGGTTCCCGGAACAGGTTGAAAGAGCGACCGGCTCACGTTTCCAGTGTAGTCAAATTTCAATGGAGGGTTCGCTGGGAAATCTGTGGTGAAAACGCCTGGAATTCCTTGCTGGTGAGCTTGCAACAGAGAGAAGTTCCGCGGGAGCACGAATGAGACGTTATTCATGCTCGCTGTGAAACGTGTACCGTTGGGTCCTTGGCAGCGACGTTTTCGGAAATTGGGTGGGCAGTTGTTGAGTCCGAGGCCGATTGTGAAGAACAGGCTCTCATCTATATCGGTTGGGACTTCGGCCTTTTCTCGACTTCTAAAGCTTTGGCTGAAGGCGGTGACAGTGTTGGTGTCATTGTAGGCTGGTAAAGAAGGCATGATTGGAGTGGGTGCATTGCATTTTTTGGCAGTGCAAGAGGCAGACTTGTATTCGAGAATGGCGGTGGTGGTCGTGTTGTCAAATGGTGCGTTTTGTGCGCTTTGGTAGGCTCGAGCTGCCATGTAATATCGAGACGGTGGCTGATCACCTCGGATAAGAACATCGGTGGTTTGGCCGGGGCCTAACATGAGGACGGAAGTGGTGAAGGGTTTGGTATAGGAAGCATCAGCTCCAACAACAGTGAGCTTATGGTTGGCTACTTTGAAGAAAAGCGGCTGGTTCAAGGCGGCATTGATCACCCTGAGGAGATTGGTTTCCCCGGAGTCGATGGGAACTATTGTAGTCTCTGCAAAAAAGGAAACATTAGATAATAACATCGGCTTTGTCACCCGAATGTGTGGTACGAATTCAATTGGTTTGGAGCAAATTACCTTTGGAGGAGCATTTGTAGAGATCACCAGGTTGAGCATTGATGGTATATGCATCAGAGACATTTGGAGCTGCCCCTGTTCTTGTTGCTTCCCTCACCACATCAATGGGATTTCTATCCCACCATTCACCTAATCATAATCATAATCACATTCATCAACATAACATTTCATTTTGATCATCATCATCACTTGCCCTCATAACCGAAACGGATTCTTTACCTAGAAGAATAGGTGTTTCGCGTTTTGGCTTGGGGAAAGGGTAGGATTCGCCTTCTCTGGGACGGATGATGAGAGCTCCATAAACAGTGGCTCTAAGCCATGAACTGTGAGCGTGCCACCACAATGTTCCTTCTTGTCCTTGAACTGTAAACCTGTAAGTGTAACTTCCACCTGGTCTAATCGGACACTGAGTCACGAATTCCGGTCCGTCTGCCCATCCGGTTCTCATCTGGCGCACACCATGCCTGTATATCGAAGTGGTTAAGGGAATTCAAACGTGGAAATGACAACTAGAAGTGAATGAAAGGTGATGACATGCGTGCATGGCATGACAGCATGCATGCATGAATGAAATTGCAGTTATTAAATTACCAGTGGATGGTGACATTATATCGGGCTTTGTTGACAACTTGAACTTCAAGGGTGTCGCCATTCTTGATCTCCAAGGTAGGTCCAGGAAACATGCCATTAACAGTGATGGTGTTGTGAGTCTTGCACAGCCTCTTCACTTTGGTTGCTTGAATCTGTTTCATTCACCAACCAACATCAAGTTTTTTTATTTTATATAAATGTCTAATGAAAACCAGTTTAATTATGAGAAAGATTTAAAAATATATCAAAAGAAAGAACATACAACAAATCGATGTCGTTGAACTTCAGCATTTGCAGACAATGAAAGGAAAATGACGAGGAAAATGAAGGAAAACTTGTTGAAAATCCCCATTTAATCAAAGCTTAGATTGCAAAACGCTTCGCTTATTGGTTTGAGAAGTGATATGAGAGAGAGGTAGAGTGAAGGGGTTTTATAGGAAAGATGAGAGTAGTTGTTTAGAGGTTGTCAGATTAGGTTTTGATTGGGCTTAAATGGTGACTTTTTCACTTAGTTCAAACCCGCAACAGAGTTGTTGCACCCACTAGCCTATTAAAACTGAATTATGTCTTCAATGCTTGCTTCACAAGGATTTTTTTTCTCTTTCTAGATCAACAAATTTTCTTATAATTCCTTTTATTTTGTTTTTCCAAATTAGTTAGATGATAAACTCATTTTTTGAAAATTAATCATACCCGACTTAGGTGCATGTAGTCGTGATTTATACTTGAAATTAATTAGATTGAAGTCGAATTAACACTCTATTTTCTTGAGAACCAAATTACTATTGCACTTTTCATGTAGGTTTACATGTGGCTTTACACACATTTAAATATAATATTCAAAATTTACCAAAGTCATCGAACGTCAGCTCATGAAAATGTAAAGGGAGGATACATGATGGACACGTGAGATTAAGCAAAGTTTGTTGAAAGCAAATCAGTTTAGGTTAAATGTAGGCTTAAAATCTAAAAGATTTGAATGTATATTTTCAAAGAAAAAGGAGATGTTGAATAAATAAATAAATAAGTCCACTTTTGTTAGGTGGGAATTATTATTAAAATAAAGGGTTTTGATTGAGTCTAACATCTGAGTTCTTAACGACAGGTCGGGTGAAGACTTAGGATTTTCTATTATAATTGAAATTTGTTAGATTATGTGACAACCAATTAAGAGAAGATGAATGTAAGAAATGTTGTACACGCATGCTGTCATGTTTGCTGAACTACAAAACTTCATATCAGTATTGTTAGCTCACGTTGCCCTTCAAATCGCATTTGTCATGTTCAAAGTCTTGAGTGTGTTGTGATACGGTATGTCAGTATCATTTACTTTTTTCTTGCTTGAATGATCATTCTTCTATTATCAAAATTGGAATATGGTTTGGATAATGTTGACTGTTGAAATTTTTTAATTTGAGGGTTTGGTAGGATATAGGTGTATTGATAAGATTTAAATGACGACAATGAATAAATATCGCAAAGAAAACGAAAAGAAAGAACACACAGATTTTACGTAGAAACCCTTTCGGGAAAAAAAACCACGGGCAGAGGAGAAGAAAATTCACTAATGTCGAAAATTGAATGAATATAAGAGAAGATAACTACGCCTATTTATAAGTTGAAAAACCTTATTCCAATCAACAACTAATAGAAGTAACGTAATAAGGTTGAAACACCTTATTCTAATTAAAATAAAATAGAAGACTTATTCTAAATAAAATAAAATAGAAGACTTATTCTAATTAAAATAAAATAAAAGAAGTCTAGTTTATTTGGACTTTACTTTTATTTTATTTTACCACTATATTTTATTTTAGCAAGAATTATAGTCACCCAATTCTAACATGTATAATTAAATTTATATTTCCAAAACTTTTTTTATGAGTTAAAATTTCGAGTCGATATAGATAAAGTTCTGCATATACTTTTTTTTAACATTAATATTATTATAGATTCTTATCATATCTATTTTTTGATACAATGTCTAGAGTTATTTATAGTCCCTCCCTAACTCTTAAATAGGATGATAATGTGATTCAGTGCACTCAAACTCACGTCCTCCTATATTGAAAATAATATCGATGCTGATTGAATTAAGACTTAATCGACATAATGCTTTTCAAGTTAGGTATGAATATATTTTCGTAAATGATATCATGACAATAGTCGGTTAAAATTTAAGATTAAATACTACATCATAAGAGAACCCTGAGGTGAGAGTTATTTCTAAAAGAGATCAGCTAGTGTGAACTTAAGTTTCTGCATATGTTTCATAACGGAGTTTATAGTCAGCTCATAGAACATTGGATGTTACAATACCAACAAATTTGCAGTGAAATTTGGGTAAATTTTGTTGTTTTATAGTTTAGGTAACCTAATGAAATATTCCCCTCAAAGTTGTAATAAAAGCAACGTAATTGGGAGTTTTGTCCGAAATTGCAATGTAGAAAACTGTCGCTGTCAATTTAGTGTAACAACAAATAAGCTGGTATGCACATTATGAAGATACCGAACCAAAATTTTAAAATATTAGATTTAAATATGTTGATATCATATTTTAATTTAATTTTACCACTAAGTTGTGGTTTTTTATTTTATTTTATTCTATTGGCCTAGGTTTATTAATTCGTTCAAATGGCATGAATCTTTTGGCAGCAACTCAGAAACGACAACAAACAAAGCCCAAAAACAGGTTTAAGCGACAACGGTTACTCTCTTCTATTACAAGTAACAGTTATAAGTAAAATCCAAAAATAATAAATCTAGTTTTGTTTGTGATTGACAAGATTTTAATCTCAAACCTATTCATCTTTATATTAAAAAACAACTTAATTATTTTAGTAATTACAAACTATATTTAATATTTATATTTATCGCTTTCAATATTAAAAATCGGATTTGATACAATGGTAAGGGTTTAACGTCCATAATTTGACTGCAAAAATACATATAATTCAAGATCTAATGGATGGGGGGAAATATGGGAAATGGGAGAGAAAGAGAAAGGGGTAGGCTACGGAATAGATAGGTGAACAAAACCGGCGGAACTATGAACAGTACTGTTGGTGAAGTTTGTTGCAGACTTTTAAGAGTCTTACAGATGAAATTTAAACTACAATAACAAGGTCGTTATATGTAATAAAAAGGGAATTACAAAGAAAAACAAATTCTCAGAATAATGAGAATTAACTTGTTTTTAACCTTTATATCAAAATGAATAAACATAGGCTTTAGATTTAAGTTTTAATCTACCTTATTAAAAATAAAGAGTAAAGCATTTTATTATTTTTTACTCCATGTATTACAAAATTCAGGAACAAAAAGATTTTGAGAATGTTTTACTTTCAAATTTAATTTTCTTTTGAAGAAAAAAATTGAAAGTAAATTTACAACGGAACGGATAGTAAGAGATAAAATTATCAATATTAAGCAATTTGGATATTCAATATTTGTTTTTATTTCCTTGTAAAAAAAATTGCAGAGAATTTCAGTTTGAAATTTTGAGTATTCGATATTCAATTGTATTTCGTCAAATTCTTTGAGTGCTTTTCATCAACCAAGAAAATAAATCTCAAATAACAAAACAAAAACAAATATCAAATGCCCAAATTGCTTAATCTTGATAACCCTAGTTTTTTACTTTCAATCCTGTTGTAAGTCTGCTTCCAATTTTTTTTTTGCTTCAAAAAAACATAATTAAATATGAAACTAAGAGATTACCCATTTTTTAAGCTTAAAACTTGTATTACAATGCTAAAAGAAAAAAAAAGGAAAAATATTGTGTAACAACCTAAATCTGACCCGATCATCGGATCCGAATGTGCGATATCACAACACGTTGATGAAGTAACTCAGCTAATTCACTATTTTTATCATATCATTTTAAGCATGATTTTTAATCATATCAAAACAAGCATCCATTTCAATCAAAATCTTACATTTGATGAGTGAAATAATCTAACCCATCGAGTTATGACATGATACTAAGTCAATTTAAGAATTAGAACTTGTATCCAAACTCTATTATCAATTTTCAATGACGTGTCTTGAGATAGAGGGCTTCTTGTCTCAAGAAAGACTTTAATTTATTTTAGGTATTTTTGCTCCGAAGTTTGACTGTTATGAGACATTAAAATTTGTGTCTCAAGACCAACTTTTCCTGTTTTCCTAGTTTATCTTCGATGTTTGGATGTCTCGAGACAAGGGGTTCTTGTCTTGAGACCTGTAACAAGACAAAAACTAATTTAGCTTCGAAGTTTACTTGTTCAAAACTATCTTGCCAAGTCTCAAGACATTAAGCATATAGATAAAAAAAAACATAATAAATTCTGTTCTTCTGGTCTCGAGACATGTTCAATCTATTTCAAGATTTAATGGTAATTTTTCCCTAAATGCACATTTTCAAGTATCCAAAACCTATCAAAATGTACCTTAAACATACCTAAACATTACCTCAAAATATAGATGACGATTGAAACGCCATTTTGCAGGCAAGACATTGCCTTATGTTTTTTAGCACATTCCTCACTATGTTGTCTTAGTTGAACAAGTGTTGGATTTGCACTTAAGGTTGGTGGTTCTATTTCAGCATTTACGACTTCCCAAAAATCAAATGCTTGAAAATAAGTCTTCATTTTTACTATCCAAATATGATAGTTTTCTCTTGTGAAAACAGGGGGTGGGGTGGTGAAAAGCTTGCTAAAGACATTTTGATGGAAACAGAGATTGTTTGTGTTTTTTTAACTAAACAAAGGCCCTCAAAGATAAGTGGTTCTAGGTACCAATTGTTGGATATTGGATAAAAAAATGTATTGAGACAAAAAGCAAAAACAGATCAAAGAAGAAGTAATCAAATTATGAACTTATGTTTTTTATTGCTACATATCAGTTTACATAATTTGACTGCATCCAAACTCTATTATCAATTTGATGAGTGACATAATCTAACCCATCGAGTTATGACATGATACTAAGTCAATTTTAGAATTAGAACTTGTATCCAAACTCTATTATCAATTTTCAATGACATGTCTCGAGATAGAGGGCTTCTTGTCTCAAGACAGACTTCAATTTATTTTAGGTATTTTTGCTTCGAAGTTTGACTGTCATGAGACATTAAAATTTGTGTCTCAAGACCAACTTTTCCTGTTTTCCTATTTTATCTTTGATGTTTGGATGTCTCGAGATAAGGGGTTCTTGTCTTGAGACCAAGAACAAGACGAAAACTAATTTAGCTTCAAAGTTTACTTGTCTCGAGACTATCTTGCCAAGTCTTGAGACATTAAGCATATGAATAAAAATATATATATATGTAAAATTTATTCTTATGATCTTAAGACATGTTCAACCTATCTCGAAACTTAATGGTAATTTTTTCCTAAATGCACATTTTCAAATATCCAAAACCTAACAAAATGTACCTTAAACATACCTTAATATAAGATCATCAATGCAAACACCAATAAACTTCATTAAACCATAACCATCAATGCAACACCATTTAATCAACTAATTCACATAATCACACTTACATAAATTAGCATAGTTATTTACTATTTCAAGATTAAAATTCATCTTGTAAAACCTTAAAAGCCAAATACTAAATATGTCAAAATGAACACTTAAATCACATGACCAAAACCACCTAGTTACATGCCATATTAACACAAACACATATATACATACAAAAGAGGTAGCAAAATGATTCTCGAGTTGAGTTGTTGAGGATGGATATCTTGTTCAAATACGAAAATCGTCATTCGAGACCTGTGCATGGAAATAAACAAAATCGTACGTTGAATAAATTTGTTTGGGATAATTTAACACTTCAACTCACACGTCTCTTTTCTTCAAAAAAATAAATTTGTTTGAGTACCCTATTAGAAATTGCACCAGATGCTAACATAGTAGCAGTGTGGCAATGCATCTATATTTCATTGTTGACATATAATTATTTTATTTCATAGATCACATCAACAAAAAATTAAAAATTATTTAAAATTTAAAATTTTTAATAATTTTAAAATATATTTAAAAAAGTAATGTCTAAGGTGAGATTTTATTATAGTAAGATCTAGTAGAATCTTTTTAAAATCAATGGTCAAAATTAAAATATAAAAATGAAGAGACTGTAGTCATTTGATCAAGCCACAAAAACGAGGAAATTTTGTTGGAACATGTTAAGTCAGTTACAAAATATGTTTTTTTTTTTTGGAAATCACTTTCTCTCTTTTAGGGTTGAAATCGGTTGAACTAATTAAAAGGTAAACTCACATTTCTTAATGCAAATCCTACGTGACATGATCAATAGTGGATTGGTGTTTCTTTTTCTCCCTTTTCATTTCAATGGTTGATTTAAAAGGATCTTACTATAATAAAATCTTTAAATAAATGTCACCTATTGAACCCAACGAGTGACTCCAGAATGATATTCATCTTAGGAGACCGGGTATGTGCAAGGTGTGTGCGTTATCAAAGGGTTAAAAAAGTATGAACAAATACTACCATGTAATCATATCAGTATATTAAAAAAAATAGATGTCACCTATTAATAAGTGAATTAGTGCAATTTATGCTACTTTTGAGATCCTTTTGGGAATCAACCCGATTAAGCAACGAATAACTAAAAATAGCAGAATAAATTGAGAAATTGAACACACAAATTTAATATGGAAAAACCTCTCTGAAAAGGATAAAAAATTACGAGCAAAGATAATTTTACTATAATGGCAAAAGAATGAAGATAAAAACCTAAACCCCGAAAACTCGAAAAGAAAAAACTCTCAAAACATAAACACTAAATTCTCCAAAAGTGTTAAGAGTTCTAAACTCTAATGGGTGTATCTAATAATTGTTTTTTCTAAAGTTTGTAAAAGAACTTATTTATAGGCTAAATTTCTAAGTCAAATAATAATAAAATAATCTAGACTAATAAAAGTTTGACTCAAATAAATAAATAGAATTTAATTGAAACAAATAAACAGAGTTTATTTGAAACAATTAAACAGAGTTTAACTGAAAAATTATTTCTCAAATTTAACTTGAAATAGAAATCATAATTTAACAGATCTAAATAGGTCAAATGCGTCATAAAAATCCTAATGGTTGATTGAATATTGTAGAGAGTCATCAAAGATCCGAACATAAACAAAAATATCATCTAAAAAAGGTATCACGACATCGAAACTTGAAATGTGTGATACCCCTAACAGTATTTTAATATTAAGTATTTTAGCTTTTCTCCTTAAATTAAAAAAATCATATGGACCCACATTAACTCACTAATCTTCCAATCTTCTTCATCTTTGTTCTAACAACAAACACTATCAAAAGAATTAAACAAACAAGGTAAAATTAAAAAAAAAGAAGTAAAATAAAAATAAAAAGATTGAAAATTTATCATTAGAAATTTCTCTGTAATGAAAAGAATACATCAACACTATCCAATGAAACAGAGGATTAAACTAGTTTCCCAAATGCAGGGAAGAATTGGTAGGCTACAATACTATGACAAATACTAATAACAAAAAAATGGTAATGGAATCACCCTTCTTATTGGGCTTATCAATTTCATTGATTACGGCCTGATAACTGATGAATTCTCTTAACATAGCGGCAAATCCGGCGGCGGCGGTTGGATGGTCTGCAATTCGCCAACTCCATTTTCCACAAGGAAAGCCATTGCCAAACCCCAATTGATATGAACATCCAGGTGACAGTGCATTGTCCACACTCCTATTAACAACAATCAAAATGAATGGTTTTTTCATAAAAGAAAAAGTAGTAGTAATTGAAATGATGAAGAAGAGTGTCTACCTGGATTATCAGCGACAAATCGAATGACTGCCCATCCATTCACAGGCACTCCAACAGTGTTCCTCATAGGTGGATCAACAAAGTTGAATTTAGACGTATCCTTTTTAGGATCGAAGTTCCCGAAACCTTGTGCAATGATATAGAAATCGTCATAGATTAAATTCCTAAACTCTTCAGCAGGTTCTTGTAAATACAGAAAAGAAAAAGGAAACAAGTTTTCGGTTGAGGAGAAAAAATATAAAAAGGAAAGCATCAGGTATAGCAGTAAAAGAAGCAAAAGGCCATCAACCAGCACTGGAATTTTAAGAAGGCTGTACTCATGATAGTTAAGACAGACCTCCACACATGATGACTTCAAGTTCTTGATCTCATTTCCAAAAAGCCCCAAGTACTCGTCTTTAAGTTTTTGTTTTACAGAAAAAGGAAAATGTTTTGGTATATAATATAATGATAGTATTTCTTTTATGTGCTAAATCGAAATAGGGTTTTGATTCAAATCTTAGTTTTTTTTACAGGTTTTTGTCTGCTGATTCTGTTGTTTGGGTTTTATTTTTTATTTTTTTTCTCTTTTTTTTACTTTTCTCTTTTAGCTTCTCTGTTGGGCTTATTTGCTGATTCTCTGGTGACGCCTAGTAGTGATAGGCCTACAAGGTCTTCCTCGTCTAAAACTCTGTCAATTGAAAAGGTATGTTTTCTTTTTTGGGGTTAAGGATCTGATTTCATTCAAGTCATTTTCTTTGTGTTATGATTATTTTTTGAACTTTGATTTACTTTTCAGGGTCGTGGTACTCAGCTTAAAATATTCCCAATGGTATGCGTCTATTCTCTTGCTTATTTGTTTTTTTCCCCTAAGGGTCTACTGCATGTTTTCTTTGAATTTCATGGGATTGGATTGGTTTGTGATTCTATTTGTGTCATTTTCTTTGAATTTCTACTGCAGAAATTTTCTTTGAAAGACCAACTAATGAATTTTGTTCTCTGATTTGTTTCTAAACCTGACCAATTTGTGTAATTTTTCTTAATTTAATATGATAAGGTTCATAGAGCAGCAACTAAAATTCTCAAAAGATTTTAATTTGAGCTTTTCAGCAGCTTCAATGTTACACAAACCATTAAAAAATTGTAATAGTTTGTATAATTGAAAAATGTAGGGTCAGAGCAATATAGGTTTATATGCTTATTTAACTTCGTGCTTATTACGGTGAAGTTTAGAGTTTAAGATTCATGACTCAAGACTTATTTGCATGTCAGATTTGAGCATGATTTTGCATTATCTTATTTATTAGGAAATAGTTCGATGAAATGTTTTCTCTCGAACTTTCTTCATTTATTAGCCATTGACATAAACTAATTCATAATATTGTATGAATCAAATTGAACTAAATCAAATTTGAAAATGATTATATTGTTTATGTTGTTGCAGGAACTTGTGGAGATGATCTTCAACTCTGTGCTATAAGAGAGACCTTGCAATTTAGCATTAGGAATAATTGATGGTATTTTTTATTTTTCTTTTTGTTTCAATTTTGTTAAGAATATTTGTTCTTTTTTGGTAATTCGAGTGTAATTAAATTATTAGATTTTTGGATATTTAGTTGCTTGTGAAATGCAATTTTAGCTTGTCACATGTTTCAAATTATCTATATATATTTACATAAATTTAATTGAAAATGAATATGAATTTACAGAAAAAATATTAAAAATTCGGGTTTTATATGAATTAAAATGAGTTGGTAAAATTTGTTAATATTAGCGGCGTTTGTGGGATAAGTGCCGCTAAAGACTATGTTCTTTAGCGACGTTTGTGTAAAGGCGCCGCTAAAGACCATATTCTTTAGCGGCGTTTGTGGGATCAGCGTCACTAAAGACCATGGTCTTTAGCGGCGTTTGTGGGATAAGCGCCACTAAAAACCATGATCTTTAGCGGCGTTTGTGGGATAAGCGTCGCTAAAGACCATGCTCTATAGCAGCGTTTGTGTAAAAGCGCCGCTAAAGACCATACTCTATAGCGGCGTTTTTCCTCATAAACGCCGTGATTTTTAGCGGCGTTATCTTTAGCAACATTTTTTGCGGCGCTTTTACATGTTTTAGAGGCACTTATAAGCGCCATTATAGGCCCAAAAAAACGCCGCTAAAAACCTGTTTTCCTGTAGTGAACCTTATTTATTAAATTAATTTAAATAAATCAATTTTGCAATTAGATGATTTTTTCAACCCAATTTTAATTGAGTTAAGATAATTACAACTTTACTACAAAAGAATCTATGAGAGAATATATTTAATTTATACATTCAACAGATTCACAATAGTCAATTAATTTAATTCTATTTTCGAACTTCAATTAATTAAATAATAATTTGAAAAACTTAAATTAGTTCTCAGGTCATTTCCATACTTAATGATGAATCACATTCATTCTCAAATATAACTCATTTCTCTAATTTTATTATTTCTATACATTTTTGTTCATTTGATTCAACATGCAATTTGTTTCTGGCAATTAAGTTCCAAATTTTGGCATATTAATTATAAACTCATTTAGTCACGAAATCATTTCACTATAGTATTGTGATTGAGCTCTCTATAATAACATATCATTACGAAAGTTACTCAATCAGTGCTTGTTCAATTATCTTGTCATAAGTGTATTACCCTCATAGGATATTCTTAGTCCCTTTAGGATAAATTTATTCTTCCAATATTATTATATTTTATCTCATGATAATCATTAAATCTTTCTTCATGAAAAGTCAATTACTATTATATAATAATTAAGTCATTCATCATAAAGACAAGAGACCGGTGGTCACGTTTACATTTCATCTATCATGTACTGTCATGTCTAATGTGCTGTTAGTTCAGTTAGTTACATTTATGTCTTTGTCTTCTGAGAATCATCCACTCCGATGCTCAAGTCAAAACATCTCCCTAATTGGACTTGATAGACAACATATTAGTTTTTTAATCGATTTACTTATTTCTGATTAGACTAAGGATATGTTTAGATTCATCTACTAATATAAGATATCTTTTCGTCGTACAATCTGACCACGTAATACCGCTTAGAATTAGTTAAACATTAGATAACCAGTGAACTAATATTTGCATCCATTTTATTTTGCATGCAAAAATCATTGAGGACAATATACAAAGAATATTAATATATTTTATGAATAATTTTATTAAACCAATTTGTTCGAAAAAATACAAGTGTACATAGACGAAAATATTATACTTAAGACACCAAATCCAGCATATAGGTATCTCAACATTTTTCTAATGTTTATATCGATATAATATGTAAAAGTTGATAGCTAAATTTATATATATAAATTTAGTTATAATTTATTAAAAAATTAGCCTTAAAATTTACAAATAATCTCAATTTGATCCTCTAATTTTACATTTCTCTTCTACTTCCCCACCTCCTCCCCACTTGGGGAAGCCATCAAATTAATCAAATTAGATAAAAAGAAAAGAAAACCTGACAAACACTAGACTTTGCTAAATTAAGAAAAAAAAATAAAGTATTACAACTTATGACATGCCCAATATACTAGAGTAAAAACTTGGACTAAATCGATGGTAAATTTTGAGACATCCAATTCGATTTCGTCATAATTCTTAGCTGAAGCGTTTCACACCCTTCACTGGTTTCATTTCTTCGAGGCAATTCAACAAATTTTTTCCTTTCCAGTTTATCGTCATTACTAACTTGTAAACTTCGATTCCTATTATTGCCATTGTTGTTGTTACAGAAATTATCTAATCGTTTCAGCATTAGAATAAAAGCTTTGCCCTTTTTCTTGAACAATGTTACCAACACAAATATCACTGACGTTGGGTGGTTGAGAGATCAGATTACCAGTAATCACCCTAACATGCTGCTGATGCTATTCAGTGTTGATATTGTTACCTGAAGCGGTTCCAAGAGACATCTGTTGGAAAAATGAATATCATGGAAGATGCTGTGCTTGAGACGGCTAAAGAAGTTGACTCCGGTTGAGCTTGATCAGGAGGTATAAGGATGCTAACAAGTGATTTAGCCTCCTGAACTTTATCTTTCAGGATGGAGAGATTGTAGAGGTGAGTGATTGAATGAGACTGATCTGGGCCTGAAACTAAACCAGCTTCGAGGGGAAGATGGAACCAATGTTTTCTTCAGCCAAGGGATACATTGGCAAACCTTGTGATGCACTCGGGAAACATTAACCGGACCCTGAAATCGTTTTCAAGAAATTATTGGGTGATCTTATCTTCACTCCACGATGTAAATTATTGGAGGAGGTGGAGGTGGAGGCGACAATGGTAGTGGGGTGGGGGAAGTGGAAGAGAAAGGTAAATTTTTAACATCAAATGAGATCATTTATAAATTTTGACTCTTAATTTCTTAAAATTATAATTAAATTAATATAATATGTAAAAATTGAGGATTAAAATTATTATTATATTAATTTTTTAACTATCACGTGACACTTAACAGAAATAATACAAAAAAAAAAAAAATTTAGTTTGGATCACTAAATTAAAAAACAATAATTGAGTGATAAAAAAATATAATAATTGAATGATCAAATTAAAAAAATTGATAATTGAGGTTAAGATAAATAGTTTGTCATTCTAAAATGAATGAATGAAAATAAAAAATTTATCAATACGATTTATTTCAAAATAGATAACTTAAATTAGTATCAGAGTCAATCAACACTAACAGACTCAAAATAAAGATTTAATAAAATGAAATTAAGATGAAAAATATTAATAGATTTAACAAAATTCCGTAATTTATCCCATAAATAAATAAAAGAGTATGCAGGGACGAAGACAAAAAAAATTTTGTAGGGAAAATCGAAATTAAATTGTAATTTTTACGATAGTAAAAATATAATTTTACTATTTAAATAACTTATATTTTTATAAGTTTTAAAAGATTAAATTAAAATTTTATATTTTTAAGGAGTTAAAAGTACAAATTTACTTTTACTACATTAAAATTTTAAAAACTTAAAAAAGACTTAAATAAAAAAAAATCTATTTTAAAAAGATATTCCACTTGTGAGCCCCTCAGATACGGCCCTAGATTTGCGGGAGGGGGGTAGGAGTGACTGTGATGAATGGGCAGGTACATCTACAAAGCCTACATGTTATTATTTTAGGGAACGCCCATATTTTTCTACTTAATATATATAACAGACTTTCAAATACAACTTGTGCAAGTTACTATTAATAAATATAGTTTCTATTGCAGTGCACGTTAAGCTTCATTCCAGTCAACTGAAGTAGTAGTAATGGATAATAGAAATTATTATTTAATATTAAAATATCACAATATTTGAAAGTCTTAACGTGTGAGGCGGCGAATTACAATGAACGAAGCTCCATTAGAACGTGAATCAAAGCTGACCAAATTAATTAGCTTAATTTCAAATCACATCATCCATAAAGTCTTATAGGGGCGTTGCCCCTGTCCCTCCATGATCTCAAGTGCTTAGAAGAAATCAAAATCAAGGAGCAGCTGCAGCATGGGAAGTGAAGATGATAACTATCCAAGAAAGCATTTTTGTCACAAAAACAATCTCTACTTCACGCTTAAAATGCTTTTTCTTCTCATATTTACCAACCTTGTCACCATCTTCATCTTTACTAGCCATCCTTTCAGCTTATCATCATCCAACACCCCCCAGACCCATCTCTTTTTTCACCAGGAAGACACCATTTCTCATCTCTTGCAGGAGCTCAACTCTACAAAGTCCCAACTCTTTGACAGTTACTCTCTTATTGCTGACTTGCACCACAAGATCAATTCCACCAACTTTCTTCTGCAAGCCCTCGTTTTTGAGATCACCCGTGAACGCAAGCCTTCATTACCAGTTGACGAAGAAGCTGATGTTTTCGGTATTCCTCTTCCTACCGCTTCATTGTCTGATGAACTCAAGCTTGCTATTCTCCCTCAAAAGCTCCCATTAGGATACTCCCCGAGGATGGCATCTGATGAGATCTATCCGCCTATTGGAGCAGCCTGCTTGAGGTATCAAAAGGAGCTGGCTCAGTACATGACTTATGACATTGGTGGCGAATGTCCTACGGATGACGTTTTTGCTCAAAAACTTTTGCTCAAGGGGTGTGAACCACTCCCTCGCCGTAGATGCCACCCCAAATCCCCCGTCGGTTATGTTGAGCCAACACCATTTCCTGATAGCCTTTGGGCAACCCCACCAGATACCAGCATCATTTGGGATCCCTACACTTGCAAAAGCTACCAATGCCTCATTGACCGTCCAAAATTTCCAGGGACCTTCGACTGCAAGGACTGCTTTGACTTGCAAGGCCGAGAGAAACGAAGATGGCTTTACGATCGAGGATTAGATTATGAACTCGATCTAGTTCTTCAAATGAAACGGGCCGGAAGTATTCGAATCGGACTTGACATTGGAGGTGGGAGTGGCACTTTCGCAGCAAGGATGAGAGAGCGGAACATCACCATCATCACTAGTTCAATGAACCTGGATGGACCATTCAATAGTTTCATTGCATCCAGGGGCTTGATCCCAATACATGTTAGCGTTTCGCAGAGGCTTCCATTCTTTGAGAACACATTGGATATAGTGCATTCGATGCATGTTTTGAGCAATTGGATCCCAGATGCCATGTTGGAGATCACCTTGTATGACATATACAGAGTGTTGAGACCAGGGGGGCTATTCTGGCTTGACCATTTCTTCTGTCAGGGATCGCAGCTCAATGAAACCTATACTCCAATGTTTGATCGAATTGGGTTTACAAAACTAAGGTGGAATATTGGGAAAAAGTTTGATCGTAGAGTTGACATGGATGAGTGGTATTTGTCAGCGTTGTTTGAAAAACCAATGACCTAACTCGAATGTTTTTTACGTTTTACTCGAGGAAATTGTTGTAACATGTGTAGGATTTCACTTGAAAAACGATAGTATTTGCTGCAAGCAATAAATCAAAGTCATCCAGACCGCAGCAAGGTTAAACATTTCCATATTTGTTAGTTAAACGAATTAATAAAATAAATGTAATTTATGATCTTAAGACTTTTTTTTTTCATAAATATCAAAATTATACATCAAGTTTGTTTGAATATATAACGTTATACGTGAACTTTGATTTACCTTTGGTTTTATTCGATTTTCATAAATCACTAATAACATTATCTAATTAACATCATTTTAACATCATTTTACGTTGATATATTACATACATAAACTGTTATATTAATCTGCTATGAAAATAAATGTATTTATTTATTTAAATGTGTACAATTGAATCAAAATAAAATTTTCATATATACATATGAACCACAATTCATGTTGTGTATAATTGCACCAAATCAAATTTTATGTATAAATTTGATGTTTATCCGGTTTTTTTAATATTAGACTATAGACAAAGAAAATTTAGGTTAATTACAAGTGGCCTTGTGTCAAGGGCATCTATTGTAAAGGAAATCGAAGCCAGTTAAGAAGCAAGAAAGAATGTTGGAAAAGGAGAGGAGCCTTTGTTCCTTGATGCTTCTAAGAGGAAAAGGATTATTATGAGAAACATTTCTGAATCTTGAGTCTAAAGATGATGAAGAAACTAACCCACAGGATATGTCCCCATTGTAGAACTACTTGCTCAAATGAGGACCACACGCACTGAGAGACCCAATGTACCTTTTTCATCAAAGAAGAAAACAGAAGGTTCAAGGAAGTAGGTGTTCTTAAGATGCTTCATGTAAAGCCCTAAAATTTTCAGTTTCACATATGGCACTCTTTCGAGATTAGATACAATGAAATTTCGATGAAAGTAAAATTGATATCAGAAATGAAAATCAATGAAAAGAATTATGGCTGTGAGAATGTGGCAAAATGGATCAAATTGCAAATTTTGAAAAGTTGGAGGACTGAAGTATAAATTTGACCAAAAAGAGAATATGTCAATTATTATTGATTACTTGGCATGGAATTAATTTTTAAATGTATTGGTGTGGTGAATATTACTTTTGGACCAAATTGGAAAGATTTGAAAGCATAGAAATTAAATTATAATTTTTTTATTTTTTCCAAGAAAAGGGTAAAAATGTAACTTCCACCATCCAAGGATTATTAATAAGATTTAAACATGATTTATGAGAATTTAGTTGATAAATATCTATTCGATATGAAAAACTTGTGCAAAGAGGTAAGAAGGACTAAACTCTAAAGTACAAGTTATACGGCTATTAAGAGTTATTATAAGATATAGAATGATATGAAATGATGATATGGATTATACGATATGTATAAACTATTTTAGAGAGATTGAATTAATATAGAAATGGTAATTAAAGTTGTGTGAACTCAATAATTGATTTGAAATACGAATGGCATACCATTAAAGTTGTAAAAGGAAAACAAGAGTTGTGATCAAGGATTAATTCGGATTCTTTAAAGCTAGTGATAGCAGCATCGAACCAAGTTAGTATTAGCAACCCTGACCTGCAGCAAGTGTTAGTAGCCCAAATATGTCAATTAGTATAAACAAATGGGAGGCGTGATCAGGAATTAAATTCGATGACTTGAGATCCAACATATGTTGCAGATTTTTTGAAGCTAATGATAGCAGCATCGAACCAAGCTAGTGTTAGCAATCCTGATCTGAAGCTAATATTAGCAGCCCAATAATGTCAACTTATGTAATCAAATTAGTTTTGTGTATTTGAGTTCAATTTAATTCTGTTCTACGGGTGAAAGACAGAAATGGAAGTGATATTAATAGAAATGTAATGGTTGATATATGTGAACTTAAATTGAGTTGTTTATGTTGCAAAATGAGTATGATTTGAATGTAATATGAATAAGAATTGAATATAAATGGGATGACATATCTCATACTATATGAATTGTTGGATATGTTTATGTGACATGTTATATAAGTGCTTGATGTGTAATCAAACTAACCTATTGTTTGTTTTATTGAAATGTAAACGAAAGATGAGGATGCCAAAGGATGACATAATCATGCTAATGTATTTTTGATTGATTCATTATTATATTATCAAGGCAAGTTGAGTAATTTTCATATGGATTTACTAAGTCTTTAAAATGTTTACCCGTTGTTTCTCATTTCCTTGTAGATTGACTAACGCGGAATGTGTCGATTGGATCATCACGAAGCTCACACTATCCTATCGACAATTCAGTAGTCTTTTGATTGCTTGAACTTGATTATATGTGGCATGTACATAGGAGTGTCAAAGAGTTGTAATATTAAGTATGTTTGTGGTATATTGAGGTTGAACACTTGTGGCAACTTTTGAAATGTCATAAAAAGTTAATGGCTTATGTTCATAGTTGGCATTATGTTGGCATAAATGGATGGGCAATTATTGGAGTTGGGTGCTTATAAACTAACTTATGGCATGTTTATAAGTCTTGCTAAGTGCTTATGTTCACTTGAATAGTGATATTGTGGTTCTAGTCTGTGGGTAGCATTTGAATGACATTTGCATTCTGATCAATGGTATGAAAGGTATAGGTGTGGATATTAATTTAGTACCAAATGAGGTTCAATTTTTTTTTTTTTGATTTCTCAAGATATCTTACTAGATCGAGCCAAGTAACTAATCTTTCGCATTCTGTAAGTCCATTAAGGGGGTGGATGTTAGCCACGAGTTTTAAAGCTGTTCCATAAAATGAGGTACAATTTTAGGTTAACGGATATGGTATAAAATGTTGAATTAGGTGATGCAAATAGTATGTTTGACATAAAATATTAATGTACCACATTTTCGTAATTTCTTTAATTGAGTTGATACCTGATTAACTCATGACACCAACTCGATCAAAGACCTAAAATGATAGTATATAGTTTGTAAATATTAAAATTATTTAGTTGGATAAACCATATGGTTTCAAAATAAAGATTAATAGGTTAGAGATTAAAATCTTATCAATCACAAACAAAATTTTGAAAGAATAATATGATTAAATTGATTTGTTATATATTTTTGTATATTACTTATATCTATTACTTCTTCATTGATGGGCTCGTTTTAAGATAGATGCTTAAGAGGCGAATGCTTGTAATAGAAGAGACTAACCGTTGTCACTTAAACTTGATTTTGGCCTTTGTTTGTTGTTTCTCAGTTGCTGCCATTTGAAACCAATTAACAAACCTAGTCCTTCAAGTTAAATCATTTTTTCTTCTTTTGAAAGACATTTTCTAAAAAAAACCACCCAACAACACAAGGCTTCATCTTTATTAATTTACAACATTCACCAATAGAATAAAAAATTTAAATCCACGCTAGCGAAACTAGATAAATTCGCCCATATGGATTTGTTTTTGTTTAAATGTCTAACTTCACAACATTATATTAAAATCATTCTTTACACTTCTCTTAGTATGATATTGTTGTGTTGAAATTTGATATCACATAAATCTCAACCAAAAACTGATAATTATATTATCAGTAAAACATTCAGATTTTAAAAATAGCTCACATTTGTTACTTAATTCTCTTGAAAGTAATTATCTCGAGAGTCTAAAATTACTCTTAATCTCATACATATTTTTACCAGCTCTTGATATCATTTGTGAAAATTCACACTCAACTTGCATGGTGTTATCTATTTCATCTCTGATTATTTTACAAATATATATACAATTAACACGACTCGAATACCTGATCGTTAATTATCTAAGTTTTGTAGGTCATGAGCAAACATGATAGAAAAGCATTTCTTACATGGATCTTCTCATAACGGTTTTTAAGATGATCTAACTAATTCCATATGACTGGTTGAATTACCCACCCGACATGTCGTTAAGAAATCAGTTGTTAGACTCAATCAAAATCTCTTTATTTTAGTAATAATTCTCACCTAACAAAAGTGGTCTTTTTATTTTTTATTTTTTTATCTTCTTCTTTTTTCAATCCGTCTTTTCTTTGAAAAATACATTCAAATCTTTTACATTTTAAGTCTACAGTTAACCTAAACTAATTTGCTCTCAACAGTCTTTGCTTAATCTCTCACGTGTCCACAATATATCTTCCCTTTTCACTTTCATGGGGCTGACGTTGAATGACTCACAAATTATGGAATTTGTTCTATTCATTAATTTCTGTGATAGCCAGTACGGTAAAACTTTGTATATTGAGTCATTAATTATGATGATATTTTAAAGATATGAAAGCTTAATTTCGAAAATCAATTCGTTGCGTTGTGATGATTTGATTCAACAATTATAACCTTTTGATTATAGAGAATCATTCCAGAACAGTTTATTTATTTAATATATTACTTTTGCTATATATATATTGTAGCTATTGTTTTTTAAATGCTGCTTTGTATTCAATTATTGTATAAATTTTGTATTAGAGCATACTGAGAGCAATTTTATTAGTTCATTAAGGAATTTATTGTGTAAGTGTAATTGAAGAGTAAACCTCCAATGTGTACCTTCAAGGAGAGAATTTAGAGGTGAGTGTTTGTCTTTAGGTACAATTGTGTGATTTTTATACTTGGACAGTACTGGAGTATGATTCACTTGTTATATTTTGGATTAAAGATGGTGGAATTACCCACTGAGTTAGATTATGCAAATATAGAGAAATCAAACTGCATAAACAAACCTTACCACATTTTTTTACAGTGTCAAGTCATAGTGGCAACTATTGCGAGACACTTCCATTCAATTTACTTTTTTTGAGCAAATAACAATTCTAGGTCCAAATAGAAATGAATTGATCAATTTGAAATTCGAGATTTAAAGTGTGAACTTGTTTTCAGTTTTAAACTTTTTCAGTTTTAAACTTTGGATTTGGTTCGAGACTTTTAAACTACTTCAAACTTTGACCAACCCTAAAATCACAACATCCTAATTTATACTTGACTTGAATAACCTAAAAATCTAATTGATCTTTTGTAGCTTTAAAATATAAATATACACACAAATATATATATATATTGAAAAATCTCAATTTAAATTCAAACTATTGAATTATTCAACTCAAAAATAATCGAATTAAACTCAAATTATTTTAGAGTTAAAAATGCATATGAAAAGGACAATACATAATTTGGTTCTCAAGAAAATAGAGGTTTACTTGGTTAATTTGGTTTCAATCAAATTAATTGTATAAATCAATACAATTACATGTACATGAGTGGGGTATAATTAATTTTGAAAGGAGTTTATCATCTAACTAATTTAAAAAAAGAAAAGCAAAATTAAAAGGAATTATAAGAAAATTTGTTGCTCTAGAAAGAGAAAAAAAAGAAGAAAAATCCTTGCGAAGCAAGCATTGAAGACATAATTCAGTATTAATAAGCTAGTGGGTGCAACAACTCTGTTGCAGATTTGAACAAAGTGAAAAGATTACCATTTTAGCCCAATCAAAACCTAATCTGACAACCCCTAAACAACAACTCTAATCTTTCCTATAAAACCCCTTCACTCTACCTCCCTCTCTCATATCATTTCTCAACCCAATAAGCAAAGCTTTTTGCTATCTAAGCTTTGATTAAATGGGGATTTTCAACAAGTTTTCCTTCATTTTCCTTGTCATTTCCCTTTCATTGTCTGCAAATGCTGAAGTTCAACAACATCGATTTGTTGTATGTTCTTTTACTTCTTTCTTTTGATATATATATATATATTTATATCTTTCTCATAAACTGGTTCTCATTAGACATTAAATAAAAAACTTGACGTTGGTTGGTGAATGAAACAGATTCAAGCAACCAAAGTGAAGAGGCTGTGCAAGACTCACAACACCATCACTGTTAATGGCATGTTTCCTGGACCTACCTTGGAGATCAAGAATGGCGACACCCTTGAAGTTCAAGTTGTCAACAAAGCCCGATATAATGTCACCATCCACTGGTAATTTAATAACTGCAATTTCATTCATGCATGCATGCTGTCATGCCATGCACGCATGTCATCACCTTTCATTCACTTCTAGTTGTCATTTCCACGTTTGAATTCCCTTACCACTTCGATATACAGGCATGGTGTGCGCCAGATGAGAACCGGATGGGCAGACGGACCCGAATTCGTGACTCAGTGTCCGATTAGACCGGGTGGAAGTTACACTTACAGGTTTACAGTTCAAGGACAAGAAGGAACATTGTGGTGGCATGCTCACAGTTCATGGCTTAGAGCCACTGTTTATGGAGCTCTCATCATCCGTCCCAGAGAAGGCGAATCCTACCCTTTCCCTAAGCCAAAACGCGAAACACCTATTCTTCTAGGTAAAGAATCCGTTTCGGTTATGAGTGCAAGTGATGATGATGATCAAAATGAAATGTTATGTTGATGAATATGATTATGATTATGATTAGGTGAATGGTGGGATACAAATCCCATTGATGTCGTGAGGGAAGCAACAAGAACAGGGGCAGCTCCAAATGTCTCTGATGCATATACCATCAATGCTCAACCTGGTGATCTCTACAAATGCTCCTCCAAAGGTAGTTTGCTCCAAACCAATTGAATTCGTACCGCACATTCGGGTGACAAAGCCGATGTTATTAACTAATCTTTTCTTTCTTGCAGAGACTACAATAGTTCCCATCGACTCCGGGAGACGAATCTCCTCAGAGTGATCAATGCCGCCTTGAACCAGCCGCTTTTCTTCAAAGTAGCCAACCATAAGTTCACTGTTGTTGGAGCTGATGCTTCCTATACCAAACCCTTCACCACTTCCGTCCTCATGTTAGGCCCCGGCCAAACCACTGATGTTCTTATCCGAGGTGATCAGCCACCATCTCGATATTACATGGCAGCTCGAGCCTACCAAAGCGCACAAAATGCACCATTTGACAACACGACCACCACTGCCATTCTCGAATACAAGTCTGCCTCTTGCGCTGCCAAAAAATGCAATGCACCCACTCTAATCATGCCTTCTTTACCAGCCTACAATGACACCAACACTGTCGCCGCCTTCAGCCAAAGCTTCAGAAGTCGAGAAAAGGCCGAAGTCCCAACCGATATAGATGAAAGCCTGTTCTTCACAATCGGCCTCGGACTCAACCACTGCCCACCCAATTTCCGAAAACGTCGTTGCCAAGGACCCAACGGTACACGTTTCACAGCGAGCATGAACAACGTCTCATTTGTGCTCCCGCGGAACTTCTCTCTGTTGCAAGCTCACCAACAAGGAATTCCAGGCGTTTTCACCACAGATTTCCCAGCGAACCCTCCATTGAAATTTGACTACACCGGAAGCGTGAGCCGATCGCTCTTTCAACCTGTTCCGGGAACCAAGTTGTACAAATTGAAGTATGGTTCAAGGGTACAAATTGTGCTCCAAGACACAAGCATAGTGACACCTGAGAATCATCCAATTCATCTTCATGGATATGATTTCTATATCATTGCACAAGGTTTCGGGAACTTCGATCCTAAAAAGGATACTTCTAAATTCAACTTTGTTGATCCACCTATGAGGAACACTGTTGGAGTGCCTGTGAATGGATGGGCAGTCATTCGATTCGTCGCTGATAATCCAGGTAGACACTCTTCTTCATCATTTCAATTACTACTACTTTTTCTTTTATGAAATAACCATTCGTTTTGATTGTTGTTAATAGGAGTATGGATAATGCACTGTCACCTGGATGTTCATATCAATTGGGGTTTGGCAATGGCTTTCCTTGTGGAAAATGGAGTTGGTGAATTGCAGACCATCCAACCGCCGCCGCCAGATTTGCCCATATGTTAAGAGAGTTCATCAGTTATCAGGCCGTAATCAATGAAATTGATAAGCCCAATAAGAATAAGAAGGGTGATTCCATTACCATTTTTTTGTTATTAGTATTTTTCATGTATTGTAGCATACCAAATCTTCCCTGCATTTGGGAAAATAGTTTAATCCTCTGTTTCATTGGATAGCTTTGTTCTATTCTTTTCATTACAGAGAAACTTTTAATGATAGATAAATTTCGAATCTTTAATTATTATTTTACTTGTTTTATCGATAGTGTTTACTAAGTCAAAAATCTAAAGTCTTACAAAAATCTAATTTTTTTTTGGAAAAAAAGTCGCTACTTCTTTATTGAAGCAATACTGCAACTTTATATAAATGGGAATAAAAAATAAAAGCCAGTCAAATAAAATATAAACCTTATAACTTTAAAAAAAAGAAAAAGAAAAGTATAGATTCCGTATTCGAGTTTTTTTTTGTCTAAAAATCAAAATATAAAAAAATTGAAAAACTCTCAAAATTTATTGGCAATAAACAAGTCGATGGTAAGCACACTGACCATTGAGACCCATTTCAATCCTCTGTCACCCATCACTATCGCCCTCAGACCTGACCCATCCATTACACCACCTCCGTGGACACTTTTCATCATTCGCCTTCTACAAGAAGATAACTACCAGGATCCCCTTCGTTGACTAGCATTTTGTTAAAGGGAAGACCCATGTGCATCCAGTCGTTGTTTGAGTTGCCCCTTGCGCAAACCGACATTTTCACATTGATATGAATGGAGTTTTTTTGATACCATACGTCTTCCGTGACAAATGAATGATGAGAGACCTCGACTCCGACAAGATCTATCACCATCTGTTCACCCTCAATCTGTCCTCGTTCTGCTACAAGACAATAGCATTCAGTTCGTGTCCCCTCCTCGATCCAATGGTAATGTCCTCGATGATTGGAAGTCCACTCGATCCCTCACGGCACTTAACAATAAGGCTTATCCTGTAACCCATCCCCATGTTGCCCAGTGCTACCTCTTGCTCAATTTACTCCTACCCTCATCGAAATTGATATAACACTCATCAACTTCTCCACCTTCTATGGACAGCATACCAAAACTACCAATATAACCACTTAACAAATCGTCGTACTACGATTTTACCCTTTTTCTTTCAAACGCTCGGAAAATTGAAAAAACTAAACAGAAACCTAAATTACCGTGCTATAAAAGTAGATAAAACTGTGATAAGAAAACTTTAATGAAAAAACGTTTCCTCCAAAAATGAAAAGTTTATGAAAACCTAAAATAAGAAACGGAAGAAACAAATTCTTCTTTTGAAAACGCATAAAGGAACTATAAGCAAAACACGGTTAACGGTTAATAAACTATATAAATATGTGTATAAAAAATTAATATTAGGGCATCTCAGTTTTTGGATATAAGTAAAAAAAAAAAGATTTTATTACCGAAAAGATAGCAGGAAAAACCTGAAACCACAAAAATACAAGATCTTGGAAGTGAGAAAATTAAGATTCGAAATCGCTTCTCTTTAAACAAAAAGATTATTCATTAATCATTGAGCAAATGTTTCAAATTAAGGAACCATCCAATTAAATATCCCATTTTATAATAATTAGAGTTCTCTCCATTAATAACATTCACACTATGAAAAGTTAACTTGCAGTTGCATGCAATACTGCACCATTTGCAGTTTAATAAAACCCTAAACCTCAAAACACCCTAAAACAAGCAAAAAGGGTCAAAAGTTTTCTCTTTTTTTTTCCCCTGAGAATCAGTATCAATGGCTAAAAAGTTTATAAGTCAAGGTGATGAATGGAACAGAGTGACTGAACCAATCCCGAAAGAGAGAGATGAAAGCCAAAAGAAAAAAAGTGGGGCTTTAACTTTATGGTAATGAAGTAAATAGCTTTCCAAATAAACTCAATCCCTGCTGTTTTTTTTTTTTTTTAATTGTTCATCTTACACGTGCTTCTAACCTACCCTGGCAAAAAAAAAAAATAAATGATAAAAATCTCATTTTTATTATCAGCAAAATCCAGCAGTTTTTCGTGGCTCCTATATTCTGCAAAACTCAACTACCAATGATCATCAATCACCGCCGTTCATTCACAAACACACCTTCCCATTACTACCCTTTTCTTGTTTCTCTTATTTACTTAACTTACCATCCCTTGCCTGCAACAGCAGGGGCCACTTCTTAACTTTTGAGTCATGCAAATTGCAACATAAAGTCATCAACCCAAAACCCAAGATTCTCAGACATATATTTTATTTATAGAACTCCTCGCCCCCACTGTCCTTGTCTATCTTTTCACCTTTTTCTCTTCCCTTTTCTCTTCCTTTGTTTCAGTCACTCACTCATTTCTTCACTTCATTCAGTGTTAATGGTTGTCTCTCTGGAATCTGATTTTGTTTAATACCCAGATTCAGTTTTCAGGTAAATGTTAAGTAAAGACTTCTTTTTCCCCTTTCATTTCTGGTTTTCTAGATGATAATCATATGGTTTTCTTTCATTGATCTTCATCTTTTTCAGCTATGTTATAATTTTATTTCTTCTGTTTGCTCTGCTGATCATTGCATGAGATGGGTGGTTATGTTCTGTCAATTATATCCTGTTTTTTTTATGGTAAAGTCTGATCTTTCTTTTGCATTTTTTACCCTCCCCTTTCCTTGTCCGTGATATTTGTATAGGATTTTTCCTTTATTGGGAAATATATGATTGATCCTGCAATTTTTCAGGTAAAGTAGGATATTTACTGGATACTGTTAATAGTCTTGCTGAATTTTTATGTCATTCTTAAACCTGGACACAGATGTTTGTTAGATTACATATTCAATTAATGTACTTTTACCCTTCTTTTCCATATAACCATGAATTTGATATCCAGAACTTGAAAATTGCTGCCTTTTTTTTCAAGCTTTTGCAGATATATGTGATTCTGATATATTCATTTTTACTGCAGAACACATAACACAATGAGGAAAAGGCATTTATATCATTCCGAGCATCCGTTTGATGAATATCGTAAGCATTATTACCTCCTAACAATCTGCAGTTTCGGTGTATTTATTTTGTCTGTTCGAATCGGAATCCGACTGCTTGTGTAGTTTCCTAGTAGTTTATCATGTAACTTGGATAACAGTAGTGTTATGTCTCTCCATTTCTTTGGTTTTGTATTACCCTACTGATTTCTCGTGTATCAGCTTTCGAGGTCTTTGTCCAAGACTCATGGCAAGCTGTGGAGCTCATAAGAATTAAGAATGGATTCATGACTTTGCATCTGATAGATGGTCAATATCTGATTGAGAAGAAACCCTTCTCTGATTTACGTGTTAAGTCTCGGAAGGCAACTTTGCCCGATTGCACTTGCTTTTTGAGGCCTGGTATTGATATATGCATTCTTTCTCGCCCTCCGCAGACAGAAAGTCTAGATGAAGAGATTCCGGAGCCTGTAAGCTATGGTTTCTTAGACTGAGCAATCCAAGCATCCTAATTTGAAAATTTAATAATTCATTTAAATGTTGTAGCTTTTGCTGATATCTGTCATTTGGAATTCCTACTTGACTCGAACTCTGTTGTGAGTGTCGGACATTGTTATGTCTGACACAGTTATATATTTGGGGAATCCTTCGAGGGTCATATCCCCGTACCTATGTCCAGAGTACTTAAAGAAAAATGAAGAGTCGGAGCAACATAACTCTATTCTCTATTTCTCATCCCTTGCAAAGCTCACTGGTATAATGTCGGACAACGAAGTAAATTAATTGCCCTTCACAAATTAACTATAAGAGGCTCACAGTGGGCAAAATTGAATGCTGATAGGTCGTGTGGTTATCCAAATATTTTAATCTTCTAATTTCTTGCTAAAAGAACCTAATCATTTAATGCTTTACTTAGCTTTTTTAGACATAGATGATTCCTATGGAAAGTTGTGATTTCGGCATTCGGTTTTGATCTAACGGTTCTGTTTTATGTTTAGGTGTGGGTTGATGCTAAAATAAGTTCCATTGAGAGGAAGCCTCACGACTCTGAATGCTCGTGCCAGTTTTACATAAACTTGTATGATAATCGTGCTCCTCTCGGTTCTGAGAAAGGAACTCTTAGCAAAGAGACTGAAGTAATAGGAATCAATGATATTTGTATCCTCCAAAAGCTTGAAAAGAATGCATGTGAGGATCAGCACTATAGGTGGAATTTCTCGGAGGACTGCTCGACATTGAAACGAACTAAGATATTTTTGGGGAAATTCTCATCTGATATATCATGGTTGCTTGTTACATCTGTTTTGAAGCAGATTGCATTCGATGTGAGATCGGTGCAGAACAAGATTGTCTATCAAATTCTGGATCAAGATGATGACAGTCCCTTAAAATATAATAATTATTTCCATGCTGTAAATATCAAATCGGAGAATGGTATTTCAGTATCCAATGTGGTCCAATTTGACCCCCTTGGAAATAAGGAAGCTGACGCAGTTTATAGTGTTGATGAAACCAATCAGTGGCCAGTTTATGATGCTATGAACTTGCGACGCTCTAAACGCAGGTTTGTACAACCTGAGCGTTTTGTTGGTTGTGATCATCCTGGAGGAACAGATACTAGCTGGCATCTTACAGCTGCTTGTAGAACTAGCAACTGGAGAGAAGAGGCAGAGGAACAAGAAGCCGATATGAACATGCCACTATCACACTTGTTATGCATCAATTCAAGTCCTACGGAAGAGCTTACCCTGTCTGAAAAAAGAGATACCATGTCCAAAAGTAAGAATGTATCAAAGGAGATAAAATCAGATGTGACTACTCCGAGGAAACCAAGTGTGGGAAATCCGAGCAGATCAGGTGTGAAATATCCCAGGAGACCAAGTGTGAAAAATCCAAGGAAAGATGAAAATACTCTTGCTATTGTTCCCGTGTCTTCGGAAACAGGTGATCCAGCCTTTGGAAACTGTCATATGCAGAGAACTCCGACGAATTTAACAGAAGAGATTGAACAGCTCTCTTTGCATTATTATAACATGAAACGATACACTGCGAACAAGAAGAAGAAAATTCCTGCTTTAGATTATCTAGATTATGGAACTGGGTGGAAGGGAAGACCTCAACCAACAAAAGCACAGAGAAGTTATCGGTCTTCTCAAACACAAATGGAAGATTTTGATGAACTGAAAACTTACAAAAAGACAACTCTGAGTGCAGGTGCATACAATAAACTTATAAATTCATATATGAAGAACATCGATTCTACATCCGTAAAAGATGAGTCGCACATCATTGACCGGTGGAATCAGTTTAAGGAAGCAACGTCTGCGGAAATGAATAGGAAAACAGAACCAGAAGAACCACCAGTTGAGGAGGAGGAAGAAATGTCTGAAACTGAAATTCTGTGGAGAGAAATGGAAATATGTATGGCATCAGCATACTTTGATGATGATGAGGTAAGACTAACTGAAATTTCTGTAAACACCCTTTCGCCCCACCCCAACCTGAAGTATGTAGGTTTAATAATGGTTGATGCATTTATACCTTTATATCAGATGAGGAAATTTTGTTTCCCAGTTAAGTTTCTCCTCTCCATGGTTAATTTATTTAAATGATTTTCAGGCTAGAGTATCTGCTGAGTCTCTCCGGAAAGCTAGTGAAAATTGTCAGCATGAATTCAAATTGGATGATGAAGTCGGGATTCTATGCCGTATCTGTGGCTTTGTTAGCACTGAAATAAAACATGTTTCTGCACCATTCGTAAGTCCGAAACTCAAGACTGCAAGCTTTTCCAGTTACTGCTTTTTTCTTTTTTAATGTTGTTTGTCCCCTATAAGCACCGACGACTTGCATTGCCACAATTTTTTCTTTTTCTTTCTCATAATTGTCAAATATGTGGTTGTGCCGGTGTTGGTGTTGGCCACATGGATGCTTTGCCAATATTTGGATGTACCATCTTTGTTGGCATCTTTTATAAGCTTACTTGGGGAACTAGTTTTCCTGCTCGCTTAACTTTAGAACGTTTGTCTCCATTTTGCTCAGTTTATCGGACTGTGGCGGTCTATTAATTTATGTTGCTCTACTAGATGTGTGATAAAATTGTTCTCCATTTTTCTAGCTGGAACATAAAACCTGGGTAGCAAACGGTAATTCGTACTACAGAGATGAGACAGAGAATAAAGCAGACGGAGAAGAAGGCTTGAATCTTTTCTGCGATTACAGTACTATAGATGCACGATTATCTGAAGAAAGTGACAATGTATGGGCACTAATCCCTGAACTTAGGAAGAAGTTACATTTCCACCAGAAAAGGGCCTTTGAATTCCTATGGCTAAATATCGCGGGTTCTTTGATACCTGCACTTATGGAACCATCATCGAAAAAAACAGGCGGTTGTGTAGTTTCTCATTCACCAGGATCTGGGAAAACTTTTCTCATTATTGCATTTCTTGCTAGCTACTTGAAGTTATTCCCGGGAAAGCGGCCTTTGGTCCTTGCTCCAAAGACAACTCTATATACTTGGTACAAGGAATTTATCAAGTGGGAAATCCCTGTGCCCGTTCATTTAATTCATGGCCGTAGAAGTTATAGAGTCTTCAAGAAGAATGCAGTGAAGTTTCATGGAGTTCCGAGACCTAGTCAAGATGTTATGCATGTTTTGGATTGTCTAGATAAAATACAAAAGTGGCATGCTCAACCAAGTGTTCTTGTCATGGGCTACACTTCGTTCTTGACATTAATGCGAGAAGATTCGAAGTTTGAGCACAGAAAATTTATGGCTAAGGTTCTGCGTGAAAGTCCGGGGCTCCTGATATTGGACGAAGGGCACAACCCTCGAAGTACTAAATCAAGATTGAGAAAGGTTTTGATGAAAGTTGAGACAGATCTGAGGATATTGCTTTCAGGTACATTGTTTCAGAACAACTTCTGTGAATATTTTAACACCCTGTGCCTCGCAAGACCGAAATTTGTGTTTGAAGTTTTGCGGCGATTAGACCCTAAATACAAGAGAAAGAAGCGGTTCGACAAAGCTCGCAATTTGTTAGAAAACCGAGCAAGAAAACTCTTCCTAGACAAAATTGCCAGGAAGATCGATGCTAGCGTCGGAGAAGAGAGGATGGAAGGTCTTAACATGTTGAGGAAAATCACAAATGGGTTTATTGACGTGTACGAAGGTGGGAATTTTGACTGCCTCCCTGGTTTACAAATTTACACCTTAATGATGAACTCAACAGACATACAACATGAGATTTTGGTAAAACTCCACAAAATAATGTCTACATATACTGGCTATCCATTGGAATTGGAGCTTTTGATAACGCTAGCATCGATACATCCTAGTTTGGTCCGGACTTCGAACTGTAGTGCTAAATTTTTCAGTACAGAAGAGTTGCTGGAACTTGAGAAGATGAAATTCGATTTTAGAAAAGGTTCCAAGGTGATGTTTGTTTTGAACCTTGTTTATCGAATCATCAAGAATGAAAAGGTTCTCATCTTCTGCCACAATATTGCCCCCATTTATTTGCTTGCGGAAATGTTTGAGAGAATCTTCCGATGGCGAAAGGGTAGAGAAATATTGGTCCTTACAGGAGACTTGGAGCTATTCGAGAGAGGAAGAGTGATGGACAAGTTTGAGGAACCAGGTGGTGCTTCAAGGGTACTTCTCGCTTCAATTACCGCATGTGCTGAAGGCATTAGTTTGACAGCTGCATCTCGGGTGATTTTATTGGATTCGGAATGGAATCCTTCCAAGACAAAGCAGGCTATTGCACGGGCTTTCCGGCCTGGTCAGCAAAAGGTTGTTTATGTGTATCAGCTGTTGGCAACTGGCACACTCGAAGAGGACAAGTATCGTAGGACAACATGGAAAGAATGGGTGTCAAGTATGATTTTTAGCGAAGCATTCGTGGAAGATCCATCTCAGTGGCAAGCAGAAAAGATCGAAGATGATGTATTGAGAGAGATAGTTGCAGAGGACAAAGTTAAGTCATTTCATATGATAATGAAAAACGAAAAGGCTTCTACAGGTTGATGATCAGAGACAAGCTTCCCACCTCAGTAATAACTGTAAGAAACTTGCCATCTTCTGTTACAAATGAATTACTCCCTGCATGCATGCATATGTATATATTTGTTTTTATGCATGAATATGTACACAGGATTCATGGAAAGACTGTACAGTGAATCAAAACTGCAACCTTTTCTACAGCTTAATTAATTCGTTTTTTTTTTTTCGTTTTCGTAGATAGCAAGTCTAGGGAGGAGGAACTCGGACCTCGAGACTTGATGTTTAAGGAGAGAGAGCAACAGGTAGGCCAAACTTGGATTGTTTTCTCTTCAGCTTGCTTGTATTATGTTTTATAATTGTGCTTTCTACAGGTAACAACTTTAAACTTGTAAAATGGCACAACTTTCCTGCATTTTCATAATTCCCTTCTTTCAAAGATAACTTTCTTGCTTTGATTTTTTGTTCTTAAAGCATCCATGTCCACCATTTATCCCATAGATAAACATGAACGTGGAGATATGATCTTTTAAATACATGAAAATCGTATCGGAAGCAATGGCATCTTAAAAATAATGTTTGTGAAGTGGGAGTAGTACTAGGAATGCCACTATAAAAAGGTTTTCTTATACTCTACTTAATCATATAGAAAGAGATTAAGAATTGTAAAATGTCAAAAACAATGGGTAGGGATGGGGGATTGGAGCTTGAAACCAGGGATATTGTACCCCTTCTTCAATAAAATTAACCACAAAACCATGCCCTCAATAATTAAAATTTTGGGTTGACTTGCATTGAAGTGATGGTATCTTTAGTAGGTATGGGTTTTGAATCCCCATTTTAAGTTTTTGTTAGGACAAATCACTATGAATCTCAAAAAGATTCATAAAAATTAATCTCCGTGGATAGTAAAACATGCATGAAAGATATTTAAATTGTGTTTGTTTCACTGAAAATAGTTTCAGAAAAATAGACTTTCTGAACAATTTGATATTTTCTGATGTTTGGATAGGCCTGATTAAAATATTTTTCGTTGTTCGACAAATTTTCATGAAATCATTTTTTGAAAGAATACCTAGTGAAAAAAACACAACATAAATATATTTGTTACAAAATATTATAATAGCATTTCCTTTTGACTATCGAACTTATTTTATAATAATTAATATCTTATACAAACTTAATAATAAATAATGCCTAATTAAAAATTTTAGGAGGATGAGAATTGGAAACATAATTTAAACAAATACTCATATTTATGTAATTAAAACATTCATATTTTATACTATTAAATATATAAATATTTATATATTGTATTATGTATTTGTTATTAAAATATTGCTATAAATATTTTTTAAATAATATATTAAGAATATCATTTAAAATTTAAAATTATAATTGTTAAGATTTATTATTAAAATAAAACTGTAATATTAAATAATTTACCGAAATAATAATTTATATTAATTATATTATTAAATATAAAATAATAAAATATGCATGTTTAATCATTTTTATATTAATATTTTAATATTTTAAAATATTTTAAAAGTTAAATATGATAATTTATTATTAATATAATAATATTATGTTTTATTCAAGTTAATTTTTATATAAAAATAAAATTATTCATAAAAGAGTTTTTTTTTATAAAATGACTTATGTTTTTCAAGAAAATAAGTCAAAAGTTTATTTTTCATTAATTTATAAGTTATTTTTTATGGATGAAGTTATTTTTCATAAAATTAACAATATATATATATATATATATAAAAGAACATTTTTATATTGAAGAGAGTGTATAAAAGCATAAGCTTTTGCTGACATGATGTGCTTTCCTATCAACTGTGTACTTGAATCAGAATTGATCAAAATTTTTATATTACGTAAAAAAATTGGTTGTGAGATTACTATTAATTGTAAAAAAAAATATAAGATTATTAATTCATAATCATATTTATCAATCACGTAGATTTTAATTATGTAGGAATGTAAAATTAATTAAATCACGTAATTCATTGCTTTTAAGAGATGATAGTTTCTTGAATACCATAAATTAACCAGTATAAATTTAGATTTAATTTACCTTTTATAACATTGTAGATTTTGGTGTTTTCCAACATTTACAATTCAATCCATCAAAAATGAAAAAAAATCGAAATTTAACGTGCAATTACATTTATGGTATAGTATTTGGATTTTAGATTCCAATTTATTGTCCTATTCTTAAATTATGATATCTTTTTGTAAAGCAAAAGAATTCAAAAAATTAATTTCTCATAAACTAATAACAATTTTATGTATCTAAAGTTAGAATCCAACGAGTGATTTCTGTAGAAAAGAGAATGTTGTTTATCTTATGAGACTCAGGTTCGAGCACCCGTATGTGCAAAATGTGTGTGTTTTATCAAAAGGTTAAAAAAATATGAATAGAAACTACCATATAATCACACCAGTATATTCAAAAAAAAATTGTGTGTATAAGATTCTTTGACCAAACAACACTAATGACAAATAAGCAACCTTAAATAAATTTAAAAAACAAAAAACATTCCCACTTGAAAATAAAAAAAAAAATTACCTTCTTTTATTCATTCCACATTCATTACCTTGACCAGTTATTTTTTATATATCCCAACTTTATTTATATTTCCCTCGTCCGTCAACTTGGGATATTCTATTAACTTATTTTTATTATTATAAAAATATCATAATTGTGTTAAAATAAATTATCTCTTTATTTATACAATTTAATTATTACCTTATCTACCAGACATTTTATTAACTTATTTTTCTTAACTTACTCCCTCATTTCTCTTCTTCAATTAGGGTTTAGGTATGTGCTTTTCTTTTCTTTTTCTTTTTCTATCTTTTGGGATATTCTCTTTTCAAAAAGCCTTCATTTACGATGAAGACAATGATATAGTTTCAAGCTTTAACGGAACCAATAAAATAGTTTCTTTTCTTTTAAATTCTAATATACATTAGAAAATGTCGACTTGACATAATTATTGTTTCAACATATGAATTTATCTAATGATCATGGTGTTCACCTCCTGAATTGTGATCTGGGTTCGAGTCGTGTTAGTCACGTTGCTGTTAAGATTTTGTTCTCTTCTTATAATTCGTCAAAAAAACATATGAATTTAGTCTTGAAATCAAAGTTTTGAGAATTTAATTAATAGAATGTGAATTTAGTTAAACTCCCATTTTGAGACTTAAATTAGACATAAATTCTGTTAATATTGAAAGGCATGACTTTTGTGGAGGTTTGTAATACTATTAGACATGAAAATGATGATTTCTTCTTAAGATTGGAGAAAAAGAGATTAAAGATAGGGTTAAAATTTTCAAACTAAGATAATACCAAGTTGGTGGGAACCCAAGAAAAGGAACCAAACAGGAATCCCATCAAAAGTTGTAAGTAATTTAATTGTGTTTACACCTCATATAATTATATATAAAAAAATTTAATTTTTCAAACATTGGTTAATAAAATATAATTACTACTGTTCTAGTAAGGGTTTGGCACTCTTTATCATCCACTTTAGCGTGTTATCATTATTTTAGGATAAGATTATATCAGTTTTGCAAATTATCTGACACACATTAGATAATTAAATTTCATATTTGGAAATTTACATGCAATTTAAAATAGGATAATTAATGAACTCAATGAGTGGTTCCAATGATAAAGAAGATGTTGTTCATCTTAAGATACTTAGGTTCAAGCACCTGTGTGTGTGCAAGGTGTGTGCTTATGAAGTTAAAAAATTCATTATCAGTGTATCAGATAATAATTTTTTAGAATAAATTTATCTATTCAATTACTAACGCAATTCAGACACAATCCTATATCTGCGAGACCTCATCCAGTGGATGATTTTATTCAACAATAGTTCGGATTACCTATTGGCTTCATAAATATGATATTTCAACAAAAAAAGTCCAGATTTTATCTGTGTATTTTTTTGAATTATTTATCTGAGTATTTATCTCATAAAAATCTTCATAAATCAATCTTTCAACTCCTCCAAAATTATTTTGAATAAATATTATATTTATCTTTAAAAAATAGCATTAATAATAAGATTTTTATGCTTATTCAATCACTTCAAATAATTTAATTAAAAGTCTTAGTACCTTAATCGACTTATACTTGTAGTTTTATCAAATACGCGGCATTCAAATGGACCAAATTTAGCACAAACGAAACCGTAAATCAAGAAGCCAAATAAATAAATAACTTTGTTATAGCAGGACATAGTAATGTTCCCAACATTTACACCAAATTAATTAATAAAGTTTAAATTCACGTGTAAAAGCATATAAAATATTAGAAACAAATTACATATTTATTTTTTTTATTGATGGCACTTTAAATTTTTATAATATTTATTTGTATTTTTAAATTAAATTTAAATTTGATATTAATGTAATATAATGATGACTATTTTAATTTAATTATATTTTTTAATAAAAATTATTAAATAGATTTAGTATATTATGATTCGTTAATATTTGTGTTTTTTAGCCAACTAATTCAAAAAAATAAATATTTACGAAAAAAATTCAAGTTCAAAAATTATAACAAAAATTATCTAAAATCTACAATGACAATCGGTGCCGACACTGACCTCATCATCATGTAATCATTGCTTGTTGATGGGCTTGAGATTAAAAATATTATTTTTTTTGGTGTCGACATTGTCATGATTGACACCGGTATGTATTTTTTTATCTTCTTTTTGCAAAATACATGTATTTCTCAAGGTAAAAAAAAGATTATTTTTTAATAGGTATCGGTATCCCTATTTCCAATGCTGATTGTATTTAAAAAAATTTTTGTTAAGTTTTATTTTGGTGTCATACTTCTTTTTGTCGGCACCGGGTTTAAATTTTTTTTTTGGTTGTTTTTCAAAAAAAATTGATTTGAATGGGAGCATAAAGAAAGCAAAAAAAAAAAAAAACTTATCATGGTTGATCTGCTTAAGAAAATGAAAAGCCAAAGATACTTGAAAAAATTAAAAGACTAGAGAAGAAGGCAGGAAGCAGGGGTGAATTCAGGGGGGTTGGGGGGTCGATGGAAAATTTTTTATTTAAGCCTTTAAAAATTTTTAAAATTTTAAATTAGTAAATATAAAATTATACTTTAATCCTCCTAAAAATGATAAAATTTTGATTTAATTTTTTAAAAAGCATATTTTTATTATTATAAAAATTATAATTTAATTTCGTCCCCTAAAAATTTTTTTTCTGATTTCGCCTTGGGGAGGAAGAGAAAAGAAATAAATTGGGATATGAATATTGGATTTTTTAATTGTTATTATTATTATTATTATTGTTATTATTATTATTTTAAGTTAATTTTGTCTTTAATTTAATATTAACAGTAAAGTAAAATGTAATTTCTTTAAATGGTAAGTTTTATTAATGTATTCTTCTCAATTTTGTATATTTATCTTACATGCATGCAAATTGGAAAGCTGTAAAATTAAAATCTCATTGATTTGGTTTAATTAAATATACAATTGTCCTAAACAAAGAGAGGATAAATATAGCTGTTAATAATAAATTAAAAAATAATTTTTTAATTGAATTTTACCCAATTTAATGAATGAGATTTATTACGAGAATTATGACAATTATATTTTCCATCACAATTGAAAAAGAAAAAAGAAAAAAGAAATCTCCATCACATCTATTTATTTAAAAAACAGCAAAGGCCTCTCCTCCAAGAAACCTTATATTGAAGGATTAATTAAATAAAACAAAACTTTAAGAACAATGAAAAGGACTCAATATATATATATATATGTATGGTACACATTGAAGCATATATTGCTTAATTACTATGAACAAGTCTTCCCTAAAGAAGAGTTCAAAAGCATTTACCTTACCTTACTTTACCTTAACTTTATTTCATGTTTTAATTTTTTTAATAACATAAATTAAATATGATTTTTAAACCTAAATTAATTTGAATATATTTAACACTATAATTATTTTAGTAGAAAAAAATTACATACGACAAATTTTATCATACGCGATTGTAATATATGAGTCTTTAGTCTTAACATTTGTGTATCGTGGATAAATTTTTGTCTAATTTTTCTTAATTTTTGTTCTCTATATTTTTAACTGATTTGATTTTACGTTGTAATTGCCCAAACATATATTTATACTCGTACTATATTTGTAACAATGAAACTTTATCACTAAAATTAATAAAAACCTTAATTTTATCATTGCAAACAAAGTTATGTTTTATTTTTTCTTACACATTTTAATATTGTCATGCAAACTATATTATTTCTATTAATTGTATGTCTCTGCTATTATTCATCTCTACTCTCATTAAAGCCTTGAATAAATTTGATGTCGTAAGTGAAGTGACATCAACTTAGTTGAGGAAAATTATGATAATAACCATACGCATTTTGAATAAATTATTCTATTATGATGGTATTTTTGTTTTTTAATAAAATTAATAAAAAATTTGTAAATATTGATTTGAACTTATGTAATAAGTTTGATTATTTATTTTGTATTATTTTTAAATGTACACCTACTATCTAAATATGTGGTTTCTACAAACACATACTTATAATAAAATTACTAATATTTTAAAATTCAATTTCGAAAGCTATCTTAGTTAATTTATTTTTTATATTAAAGATTACAAGCTTGTTTTGGTTGTAGATGTTTATACCCTATAAAAGCATCTTTTAAAATAAATAAAAGAATTTTTTTTTAAAAAATATACTCGACATTATAAAATCTCTAATATAGTATAGTGAGTCATTTGACACCAACTCAATCAATTAAACAAAGCAAAACCCAATATATAAAATAAAGCCTTAAATCACTATTTGGGGTTTGGATTTGATATTTTTTTCCCTCCTTTAGAGCCTAAATTTTTTTTATTCAAATTAAGTCCTGAACTTAGTAATAGTTTGAATTTTTTGACATTGGAGTTTGAATTTTTTTTAGTTCAAGTTAGACCTTAAACTTGATAATTATTCTCACATTAGAGTTTGAATTTGGTAAATGTTCTCACATTGAAGCCTAACATTTAGGGTTTTGAAGGACTAACTTAACCAAAAAAGAGTTCACTTGTCAAATTTAAGACCTAACTTGGATAAAAAAGAAGTTCAAGCCCCAACATGAAAATAATTACTAAGTATAGGACCTAATTTTGACAAAAAAATTCAAACTGTAATGTGAAAAAAATTATCATATTCAAATCCCAAAATGTGATTTAACCTTAAAATATATATTTGTAAGAATACCTTTTTCCTACTTATTTTTTTTAAATCATATAAATAACTTACTATACATTATACAAACAATTTTAAAAAATTATCATATATATAATTTTTTAAATACCAAAAAAAAACCCAAAGTTAATATCAACATTCAACAATGAACAAAGAGAAGAACCAAAATTAATTAAAAGAAAAAGGAAAATAAATGAGAAAAGTTGGAATCTTATAGTTTGAATAAAATAATTAGAAAATCTACCTAAACAAAGTCCAAAGCAGCTTCAACTTGTCGATCCACTTGCAGTGTCCGGCGTAAGCCTGTTTGCTATTAACAAAATATACCCCCCCCCCCCCCTCTCTCTTTCCAACTCCATCAATTGCTCCCTTTTCCATCTTATCGTATATATTCAAAACCATGACCTTCATCCCATGCCCTCATTTTTCGCCCTCTTAAACTACCCCCATCAAATGCCTTCCTCTCTGCAGCTTCACCGCACCACCACCACCGCCGTTGGCACCTGCCACCACCAAAAACAACAACCCCCACCCCCTACCACTCTCACGACCTTTTTCCCTCTTCCTACCGGCGTCTCCGTTCCCGACATGGTCTCCGCCTACCACTTCCACACCTTGGGTCCTAACCAGTGTTGCTCCGCTGTGGTTCAAACCATCAACGCCCCTGTCGAAACCGTCTGGTCGGTGGTTCGCCGTTTCGATAACCCTCAAGCTTATAAACACTTCCTCAAAAGCTGTCATGTCATCGTCGGTGACGGTAACGTAGGCAGCCTCCGCGAAGTCCACGTCATATCGGGTCTCCCCGCCGCTTTCAGCACCGAGAGGCTTGAAATCCTCGACGACGAACATCACGTGCTTAGCTTTAGCGTCGTCGGAGGTGTTCATCGGTTGAATAATTACAAGTCCGTCACGACTCTACACGCTTCAAACAAAAGTAACGGGACAGTTGTCGTGGAATCATTCGTCGTCGACATACCGCCCGGTAATACCAGAGAAGATACATGCACTTTCGTTGATACTATTGTACGTTGCAACCTTCAATCCTTAGCTAAAATGGCTGAAAACATGGCAACAAAAAAATCATTCTCATCATCCCCTTAAATCATTCCAAAGGAAGAAAAAAAAAAACCTAATTCTCTCAATTCTTTTTTTTTTCTCGATGCGGGATGACTTCGTATCGAGATTCACAGATCAAAATAGATGAAGTTGAATGTGATGATATGTTACAATATTGCTATCAATGATCTAATCTTGAATTTGTAATTTCTAGCTTTTTTCTTCCCATTTGGTGAAGATTTTGCTTTCATGATCACACCCAACTTTAATGTAATTATGAATGTATTTCCCTTCTTTGTTTCAATGGAGAAAAGTTATGTTAATAATTTCATCAAATATCTTCAACTGGGTTAATCACAAATTTAAATATAAAGTGCATAGATATTAATAAAATTGTATTTAACAACGCTCAAATGTATATTTAATAAAAGAAAAAGTGTATAGAAATTCCAAATTGTAATGCAGGGATCATTGGGGTGGCTATATAATATAAGTTTATATGTGGATAAAGAAGATGAAAAGGGCCGGTGTATGACATGTTAGACACTTGTCATATACATTACTATACAATAAAAAATGATAGGTTTCTTTCAAAATTTTATTCCATCGTGTAACATGTTTACAAGAAAAGAGGCTAAAGAATCAATACAAATGTAGTTTATTTCAAATATAAACCATACCATTAGAATTTTCATGTACGGATAGGTTTTGATTGTTTCACTATATAATCCACTGACCTACATGATATTTATGCAATAAAGGAAATGTGTAACTAATAAAATCAATTACATCATTCCTTTAATCGAAATTGTCATTGATTAGTTTGACCATTAACGAAACTAGCATGACTGATGAAAGCAATGAAAAGCTGACACGTGACATGCCATAGCAACATTTTTATAAGTTTTAGTAACTACATTTAAACTGAATCCAGATAAATGTATGTTAAGTTCATTTTAAATACATCAATCGATAATGATTTCTATTAATAGAATAATTTTTTTTATTGAGAATTGAATTGAATATTTTTTTCGAAAATATAAAATGTATGAATTTGGAAAACAATAATTTAGTTATTTAAAATCAGCCGGTAATGAAGTTTCAAAATTCATCTACTTAATCGAATTGAGAGAGAGAAGAATCAAAAGGTGGTTTAGAAAATGCAACTTGATTTCTTATAAAACTGCAACTTGTGCCACAAAACATTGCAACTTGATGTTAATCTTTTCTAATTATTCTTCCTCCTTTTTACTAATTCAGAGAATTTTAGTTACTAAATATATGTAGGATATTCTTCATTATTATTTTATTTATAATTCTACCTTTGGAATTTAATGATTTAATATTTCTATTCATAATTTCACCTTCAAAAAACTGTTTTATTCATAATTTTTATCGCTTTACATAATAATATATATCTGCAAGTTGAACTGCAAGTGGGATGGAATGATATTAATGTTTCACATTTTTTATATAACAAGAGAGAAAAAAAAAAAAAAAAAAAGGCAACCATTTGGTCTGTCTCCAAGCTGATTTGACTGCTCAAAGCCTCCACCACTTACCAATAATTTTTTTTCTATTTTTCTCGTAATTTTCATTAATTAAAGTTTTATTAAATTAACTTTACTGATAATCCAAACTTATGTGAAATTAATGAAAAGATGAAGGGTTGTAAATGATCCAAAATCGGAAATTAAAATGATAAGTTCAAACTTTGAAAAGCCATATTGGCCACTTGCTATGAAGGCCATGCATTAGAAACAGCCTGGAATCTGGTAAGAAAATCAGTCGATGGCACCCCCCTACACGTGCTTCCTGTCTGCAACTTGATAAAGTCTTTAATAATATTAATATGATATGATTACATGAATTTATCAAATTTATCAATAAGTTTTTTCGACCTCTTATTTTCTATTAATGCGTAAGCAACCCCTCTTTTCATTTAAATTTAATTAATGAGTGTATTAAGGCTAATCTTTTAATTGATATATATCTTATTCCAATGCATTGATGAAATGATAGTAAAATTATTACTTGTTGCATTTAATATAATGTTATTATTATTATTATTATTATAAATAATATATTAATTTTTTTTGGAAGTTACAAGTAGTTATAATTAATTTCCAAAATTAGTAGACTCAATTACTATAATAGGAATTAAATTCAAATTCATAAATCAAGATACATCTGGATAATTCATAAAAGAATTTAAATCAAAACTTAAAATATTATAAAGACACTCATTAGATGTATTCATTATCTGTTGGTGGACGTAGGATTTGGGGCATTCAACATGCTTCTAGGGACCACGATAAATTTGTTGACTGTTTGGTTAAATTGGCTTTGGATACAAACCAAAGATTGAAAATATTTGAAGAGATTCCAAGAGAGATGCTAGCAATTTCTCATAATGTTCAATCAAGTGACTGTCTCACACAGGAAATCATTGTGTAGTTAGTTTATTTTGTTTATTTTACCTAAAAAAAACACCCATTGTAGGAATTGAACTTAAGTGCTCAATGTCCTGAGGCCTTATTGGCAACAATAAATTTATTGTGTTCAGAAGATAAAGAAATGTATTTGAAAATGCGAATGACGTTGTATATGAGTGATAATCATCTTGTTTCATCGGCTTGGTCTACCATAGTCTTGCTTCTAGGCGAGACGTCAGTCTTGGCTAAGCAACCTCGTGGCCAGGTAAGTAAAACAAAAGAGGGCTTGGGTTTAATATTATCAGGCTCGGCCTTGGGGGTTGTTCGGAGGTACGGCTGCTCAAGGTCTAAAGCTAAAAGAGGTTCAAAATTATATATTTTTTTTAATTTTTAAGGGTCCAATAAAATTTAATTTTTAAGGTTCAAAATTTTTTTTAATCAACTTTTAAGAGACTTAACAAGAATTTTTTTTTAACTTTTAATGAACCTAAAATCTCATTTTATTATTTTACCTAAAGCTTCAAAAATGTCAAGAGCGGACATGTTAACATGTTAGCTAAGCAATGAAAGCTTTATGTTTTTCCTAGGGATAGTGCAATGGAGACTAGGAAAGGGTCCAAAGCATCATGGAATTGAGGTTTCCATTTGGGATCATCATTGTATAGTTTGGTCTAAAGCTATAAATTTGGAAGATGGTTGGGTTAGGTTAGAGTTGGACTCATAAATGGTATAACATTATAAGACATAATTGCTTAAGTTATACTGGTAGTGGAATGAATTAACAAGGAAAAAGAGGAAGTTGGGAATGATGGGGCAATGGGGATGAGGCCAAAGCTGCAATCAAAGAGATTCCTATTTGCCAATAAAGTGGTAAGCATGCACCAATTTGGCCTTTTGTTGATAAAGGGCCTATTTACTGTTACTTTTGGTACAAGAAACTGAAAAGGGATTAAGATGAAGACACATAATGTACATTTCATAATAAATGAAGTTTTAATTGAATGGTAAAATATATATAAATATTGAAAGTTTTAAAAGTTTGAGTTCAAATATTTTTATGTGTATATATTTTTTGCTTGAACAATAAAATGGTACTTAAACTATATTTATTTTTCCAAGATAGTACCTGTACTCTTTTTTTCAGTACCTAAACTATACTTTATTACCCAAAATGGTACCTAAACAATATCCCGTTACCCAAATTACCCAGCCATTAAAAAATAAAATCTATTTACCAATTATTTTGTGACACACGATAATTTTTAACTAAAAATATCCAAAAATAAAGTTAAATATTATTTCTGTGGGTTATTCCCCAAAAAAACTTATAAACATATTGTTACTCTTTTGTTCTTCATCCAAAAACTCTATTGATGAAAAATTCAAGAATTCTCCAAAAAAAACTCATCCAAACTCAGTTATAGACGATAAAATCCAAATTCCGACAAGCTTTTTTTTCCTTTTTAAACCTCGATTTTGATTCATTTTTCACCCAATTCAAAATCTATATTTTATTTTTCTTAAAAATAACTTTTTCCGTTCATTTCTATATGCTTTGCATAAAACAATTAATGCTGGATGAACTTCTATAATGAAAGAAACCAGATAAAACATGAAATCCAAATACAAAGAAGCTGACTACGAAAAAAATAACAAGAGGATTGCAAAAAAAGAAATCTAACTGTTTAAAAAAATTCATTAAAAGAGAAGAAAGAATCGCGGGGAGGGAGAAAAAAAAATAAAAAAAAAGTTTTAATTTAATTAAAGAAAAATTATCTCGTACACTGCTTGTGAACTTTTTTAGATCTCACAAGCGGGTTAAAAGTGTTAGATGTGTCCTGTAGGATATATCAAAAAATAAAAAAGAAAAAAAAACTCATCGAAATCTAGGTTTTGTTGTTGAAAATTGGGTTCAGATGTGTTTCTCGACTAGTTCTTGAATTTTTTGTTACTAGAATTTTTAGGTGAAGAACAAAAATAGATGAATATATTTATAAGTTTTTTAACTTTTTTTTTGGATTTTTTAGTTAAAAATTATTACGTGTCACAAAATGATTGGCTAAGAGAAACTTTTTAACAATAGGAGTAATTTGGGCAAGGGGTACATAGTTTAGGTACCACTTGTGACAAAAAAAAAATTTAAGTACCGATTGAGAAAATAAGTATAGTTTAGTTATCATTTTGTGATTTAAGTATATATAAAATGATAAAAATACACTTAAAATAATATAAATTTATTTTATAAGGTAATAATATTTTCATCATTATCAAAATGAGTTAATGTCCGATTAACTCATGAAACAATTTCTCGACCAAAGAAAACATTTTAAGTGAAGTGTTTATTTCTAACTCAATCCATTAACATATCCATCTCTTAAGCCCAAAACAACGAAAGCTTTAGTTTCTTACATAGGTCTATACATCTAAGCTAAAGGTTGGACCACTTTTTTTCTAAATCCACTTTAAAACCCCTCCAAAAATGAAAGATTTCACAATTAGGCCCTAAAACATAATTAACCATATATACAAAGGCAGCGCTTCTCAGTCTTACTAAATTATTCCTGTAAATAGGGTCTAATTATCCAAGAATTTAATATTTTCATTGTACTTAACAAAAATCAATTAATTCTTCCTTTACAATGATAAACAAGGGCTAGTTTCGTAATAAAAAGATTAGAACTCTACTGAATTAAATTCCAAATTTTCCGAAACAAAATTTTAATATAAATTCATTTAAAAAAAAACCTTGAAAGCTGTAATAGAAAAAGATAGATTCAAGGGTAAAATAATTTGGCAAAGAGAAGCTCATTCCAAGTATCTTGAAGGCCTGGCAAACACCAATGAACACAATCTGCATAGCTAACTGGGTTAGCCAACTGTTCAGGCGCCAATGGATTCCATTGCTTTTTATAAATTGATGTGTGTGCATCTTTGCGATAATTCGAGAGTTGAGTGATGTTAAGGAATGTAATGGGGTACTTTGATTTACTAAACACTTCCCCAATTACTTTCATTATAGTTTTTCTACTATCTGAACCCCAATAAGTCGAATCTTCAATCATTGTTGTTTGATTATAACAGTTCTCACCTGATTCACCTCCCCAATCAATACCCCTACCAAAAGAACAAAAACAAAGTGTATTTGATCAGTTTTTACGATCCAACCCAATTTAATTTAATCAAAATTTTAAATTATATACTCACTTTGCATGAGTAGGGGACATGCTAGTGAAAAAAACCCTAGTCTTCTTGCGATCCATATTTTTTCTCACCCATCTCAACATGCTTCTCATTCCCATTCCATAGGCTTCCTCAGTTGAAACCTTTATTATTTCTTTATTCTCCTCCTCGAACGATCCTTTCCTGTACAAGCATAAGCAATAAATATTTTTAAATTTTTTAAATATATTAAAAAATTTGAATATACCCATATCGGAGACCTACAAGACTTTCATCTCCAGGCCAGTCATCCACCACAAATAGGTATTGAAAACCAAGATATCAACCCCTTTCCAGTTCTTGCCATGCTTATTGATCGAACCTTTCCTCACTATTCTATCCGATATCCTATGAACAACCGCATTATCTGAGTTCGATTCAAGGAGAAATGGAGCCCAGTAGAATTCTATGCTCGCATTATAATCCTTAAATAAGAAAGAAAAATTGTTTGAACATCAATGGAGATTTTAACGTAAGAAAAATATTGATCATAACTTAAATTAAATTACGTACCTTGGCTTTGAAAACTGTGAGGGAACCATTTTTATGAGTTTTCATGGATTTCTGATCATGAGGGATGAGTTTATGAAGAAGACAGATCATTGATACGTATTGACCCCGGTTCAATGAGTCACCCACAAACATCATTCTCTTCCCTCTTAGTGTTTCCAACATCAATGTCGCATTGAAGCTGTTCATTCCATAATAATCATTAACCAATGTATGCGTTGAAGGTAAAAGTATCGTGAAAGTTTATATTAAAAATTAGATTATTCTTTGAAAGCAAAATTGAATCTAACATTTATATTAAAATGCCCGTGTCTTGTATAAAATAAAACATTAAAATATGAATAATTTAGTTTTACCTAGGAAGATCGCATCCATGAGGTTGCCATCGCCATTTCTGATAGTCTTTATCCGGCCTTCCATGTTCTTGACATGTCAGCTGGGGTTGAATGTACGGACACTCCGATTCTTCATAGAGAGGCCGAGTTAACTCGTCCTTCACCCACCTCCCACTGAATATATCACATCCTTCTTCGCCCTTCCCTATAGCGAATGCCAACTTCCCTCTTCTTTTCACTAACCCCAACAACCCCAATTCCCAAGTTAAATCCAAACAACATAAAAAAACAGAGCTTGACTCGTTTGACTGGGTTGAGTTAACTCACCAGGTTTAGGCATGACTCGGCCTGGAATTGGTTCAAGTTGTCCAAGAATGCACATGAAATCTTCTCCATAAAGAATAGAAACAAAAACAATGAAAGCTAACAATGTAAAGAGGTAAGGAGAGAGTCGAGCTTTTCTAAGAACAGCAGGGGAAGAAGACGACAATGGTGGTTTCATATTTTTGTTTCTTTAAAATTAAACCCAAGAATCTGTATATTTTTTACCTTAAATTTGTGTGGGAATTCTAATTATTTACAAGGGCTTAGGAGCTTAGGAATGTTGAGATTGAATTCATGAATCAATATATAGAGAGAAAACTATGCAAAGGTTTAACTCGGTAGTTTGATGGTTCTAAAATTATAATTTTATCGTTCAATATCTGTTTTTCTATACCATACTTGAACCCATGATATTTTATATCGACAATAATATCGACGTGAATCAAATTAAGAAAAAAAAAAATATATCTCATATATTTATTATTCTTTAAATATTTTATTAAAAATATGCTACTGTCTTTTAACACTGAGAATGAATTTAAAAAAACCCAACCCCTATAATGTATAAATAATTGAATTTCAAGTTTTCCAAATATCATAACATGAGGTTTAGATGGTTGTTTTTAGGGTAATTACATAAGTGAGTAAAATAATTGAATAAGTAGCTAATTAAAAGATGAAGTGTTACAATTTCCATTATTGAGATCTCACTGCATTCACACCAACAGCATGTAAAACAACTAGTCATTGCTTCACTTAATTTAGGTCTTAAATAGATTTTTTTCTACAATAATGACTTATAGATTATTATTTTTCTTCGTGAAGATTTGATGTATTGTCGATGTATTAGTACTTGAGATAACGTACGAATCTCATGCACCATCAATAAGCAACAGAACAATAAAGTGAAATAAAAATAATACTAAAATATCAATAAATATGATTTGTCTTTCACTTTCACTTAAATGAATTAAAGATGTTGTTAATAAGTTCATCATAGATACTGAGGGGAAATAGATGTTTCTCAATTTTTTTTTATTTTCATTAATTACTTACAGATGACAACATGTTTTGTAGATCTACTCAAGTGATTTATTTTTTGTTAAAGAAAATTAAAGAGAGTAGTAGTGGGCAGTAATGAAGAAGCTATAATTTTGCCTTGCCTTTTAAGCTAAGGATTGTCCCTAAATTTTAAAAGATGCCATATCATTATCCTGCTTTATACACCTCTTCTCATTCCATTACTTACAGTGACATGGAGAAGTAAATAAATATCCAATATCTGTATTTCTTATTTTTAATGTTATATATTTAGAACCTCGTGTGTTGGCTTGATGATCAGGATGTTCACTGTTCCAGATGTGATCTAGGTTCAAATCGTGTTAGTCGCGTTATTATTAAACTTTTGTCCTTTTCTTGTAATTCATTAAAGAAAATGTTATATATTTAAATTATTTTTTGCTATTGTATTTAATATTACGAATTGTAAAAGAAAAAAAATAAAGGTGATGGGGATGGGGATTTAATAAACTAAGGTTGCTTTGTTTTAAGAAATTTAGCATATAGGTGAGGATTTGGTGACATTTTACATTATATTTTGTTGACTTTCTTATATGCTAATGTCTAATCTTTAACAATAAAGCAGCAGTTAGCTGTTTTTAATTGTTGTACACCTTGGATGATGCAATGGACCACCTAAACCATTTCCATATTTTTTTTTATATTAGATTGTACAGCCCCTGATTTAAATAATTAATTAACAGTAAACTGAATCTTAATTCGATTGGTATTGATATTGTTGTTAAATACAAAAAGACATGGATTCGAGCACGCTGAAGCATATTTATTCTCTTATTTAAGGGTGAGAAGGGTTATGAATAATTTTAGGTGTGGTATAAAAAAATAAGATGTGATAGAATTAAAACATTGGACACCATTCAATGTGCCCGTCAATCACTTTAAAATATAATTTAAAAATTAAATATATTTATCTGTATACAATTAAAATGATAAATTATATAAATAATTTTTGAAAAGTACCAAATTATGTCAAAAATTAAATATAAAGATAAAATCTCAAATTTATGCTTAACATAAGGACTAAAACTAAAATTTGGCTATCGTTATATCTAAAAAATGAAAAGATAAAATTGAAGTTAAACCACGTTATTATGTCAACAATTAAATATAGAGATTAAATCTCAAATTTGAGTGTAATATACATTCTGAAACATAAATTTAACCCTTATTTTATAAACTAAGAAAAGTAAAAGGATCATAATTGAAATTGAACCATTATATTATATTAATCAATTCCCCTACCCATACCATAAAGGTGCTATTTTTTTTATACCATAATCATATTTAAAAATACAAGTTGGATGATTTTATGTATACTACACCGTACCTCACCTGTCTATAAAATTATCACCATATTTTTCAATTTATCTATAATTTTTCTTATATTCAAATTAAGTTTTTAGAGAGGAAAGCTTAAAAGAGAGTGATCAAGATTTTAGGTGAGAAAGTGAGGTTGCTAATTTGGTTTAGTATTAGTGTTTGTAATCACTTGCTATACGATGTGTTAAGATATTGAATTATTTCTCCGAACAAGGTTTCATAGATGTAAGAAAATTGAACTGAGTAAACACATTGAATGTTCATTGTGAATTTAGCCTTTATACTTTGGTTTTGTCAATTTTAATCTCTATACTTTTTGAATTTTAAAACTTTAATCCTTACCCGAATGTTTTCTGTTGAATTCGTTTAGTTAAGTTTTGGTATTAGTCATATACTATACGTAAAGTTGCAGATTTAGTTCATGTTTCTAATTTGATCATTCTTCGTTCTTATACTTTTTAATTTTAAAATTTTAGTCCTGAAGCAAACGACCACCATTAAATTCATTGACTAATTTTTTTGTGAGTAATATGTGGAACAACAAAATGACATATAGTATTACATATGCAATAATATGTAATATTATGTTCGTCACATAAGATTTCGGAAATAACAGGATTTAATGAATTTAACGATTACTATTTTAGTCAAGATTAAATTTTCAAATTTCAAAAAATATAGAAATTAAAAATAGCTAAATTAAAAATACAGGGACTAAATTCACAACTTATGTATACTACAATAACTAATGGAAGAATTTAACTTAAATATCAATAAAGGATTTTTGATATTTCAATAACCAAAATGAACACAAAAAAAAGGGATAGGGTGTTTAAACTGCTACTTCGTCAACTCAACTATCATTAATCGAATTAATTGAAAATTAAAAATTCTTAATTATTATTCAAATTGAAATTTGTACATTTTTTTTCTTATAGTTTTAATAAGTTTAAATCATGACAAAAAATACAATGATAATGCTTTTTTTTAGTTTAAAAAATTCAAAAAACAACAAATAAGACAATGACAATTTCGTTTTGTTAAATATTTTAATTTATTTTATATTTTTCATAATATTTTTTCCTTGACACATTATATCAATAATTGTAAGTCTATTTAATTTATATAGTGGGCTTATATATATATATATGATATATTGGATTTATATATATACGTATAATATTATTAAATTTGATTAATTAAATAATTTTAATGATCAATCGATTATCGAATTGATTCGATTCAATTCGATTAATTAATTCGATGATATTTATTGATCCTTTTACTCCATTTTCCTTGTACATATTTGATAAGCATAAGAAACTAAAACCCAAAGATTAACAACATGAAAAATAAAATAGCATTGCATTAATTCTTTTCCAATTCCTCCCTAGATTTCGGGATGAATAACTGAATCTCTGGATATGTTTAATCTCAATTATGTAACTTTGCAAACTTCAATAGTTACAAAAAAGCAAATAAAAAAACAATTAATTAATTCAATCACTTTTTATATTTCTACAATTAATTAGGATAAAATAGCTTAGTAAATAGAAGCTCATTCCAAGTATCTTGAAGACCAGGTAAACACCAATGAACACAATCCGCATAGCTAACCGGGTTAGCCAACTGTTGGGGCGTCAATGGACTCCATTGCTTCTTATAAATTGAAGTGTGGGCATCTTTACGATAACTCGAGAGCTGAGTAATGTTAAGGAATGTAACTGGATATTTTGATTTACCGAATTCCTCAGCAATCACTTGCATAATGTTCTTGTTTTCTGATCCCCAGTAATTAGGATCCTCAATCAAAGTCGTTTCATTGTAACAATTCCCACCAGGTTCCCCTCCCCATTCCTGGCTCCTACGTATACAAAATCATTCAACATCTAATTAAACATTTCATTCTTCTTCAAAATTCAGTGTTACCCTTTGTGATTGCACGTAGGAGGTAAAAGTACTACGAAAGCCTTTATATCTAGACTTAAATTGCATTTTATCCATTCTACTCAAAAAATGGATAAACTAATCCTTATATATTAGATTAAAAAGTAAACTAATCTTTTTGTTAAAAATTTCATCCATTTATAATAATGAGGTACTCGTGGCACACCACGTGTATCTGTTTGATTAATTTACTTATTTTTTTAGTAAAAAGGCTAAAATATAATCTAACTCTTAGTATACGAATCTCCATAATAATTTTAGCATATGTAGAAAGAAGTCGACTCACTTGATATGCAAAGGAGACATGCTAGTGAAGAACACCCTCGTCTTGTTACGATCCATATTTTTCCTCACCCATTTCAACATGCTTTTCATTGCCACTCGATAAGCATCCTCAGTTGTCAGCTCTTCGATATCTTTCTTTTCATCCTTAAATGACCCTTTCCCTTTCCTGTCAATGCACCATTGTTTCCTCAACTTAATTAAAAACCATTAACATGTTCAACCCACACGGAAAAATGAAAGAAAAAACCGTACAAGAACTTCATCTTTCGGCCTGTCATCCACCACAGGTATGTGTTGAATACCAGCACATCGACGCCTTTCCAATTCTTGCCATGCTTGTTAATGGATCCTTTCTTCACCATTCTATCGCCCACTCTGTGAACGATGGCGTTATCCGAATTCGATTCAAGAAGAAATGGTGCCCAGTTGAATTCGATCGTCGCATTGTAATCCTGAAAAAATGTATCACAAATAATACAACCATCAAAACAAAACTAGCCATTTAATGAGTTCAAGAGAGATTTGGGAACCTTAGTTTACCTTGGCTCTGAAGACTGTTAATGATTGATCGATGGAAGATTCTAAAGACTTTGCATTTGAAGGGAGAATTCTATGGAGAAGGCACACCATTGAAACATACTGACCCCGGTTCAATGAGTCCCCTACAAACATCATCCTCTTCCCTCTTAACGACTCTAGCATCAATGTGGCATTAAACCTTGTAACAAAAATATTGTCAAACATTAGTTATAATATTATTACAGGTTTTGATCCTATCTACTTTTTTTTTACATAATACTTAGAACTACCCATAGCTCCTCCCCAACCCATAAATAAAAGGATAATGCACTTCAGTACACTCGAACTTACGTCTTTTTGTATTTACAATAATGCTCATGCCAATCAAAGTAAGACTAAATCGACTACATAGCTTAATTCTTAAATAAATCAATTGGTGATGTGGTAGACAAACCAATGAGTATTAAAATAAAGAAAGAAAATAAAATTAAACAATACAAAGAGTAAACTTGTAGCTAACAGGACAAGATTGAGTTGTTGATGATGGTATGGCAAAATATTTCAACTATTTTGACTCTGAACATGTAGCAAGTAGGAACCAAACCAATATACAGTCTTTCTTCCATAGAACCAACCATGAATAGACAAAACAAACAAAGAAGACCCAGCTCAAAGTGGGCCCGACTACACCAGATTACGTGGACTAAATGCAACTCACTGTTCCCACGTCCTAATATTTTTTATTTAAACAGGAAGACCCTTACTTGCCATCCACTACGAGTTACAATGCATATAGCATCTTATAATTTTAAATATAATATAAATATTTTTTATTAAATATTAAAAAAGAATATTCTTTATAATAATAGTTTTGTACCTTATAACTAAATTTTAAAAAATATTTTTGTAATTATTAAATTGTCATGGCATAATTATTTTTTTTATCCTCTAAATCTCTAATAAATGACTCTTCATTTAATTTTTTTTGTATCTTTTAATTATTAAACTTGTATTGTTTATCAAATCACCCCAAAATGAATGAAAAAATTAGCATGAATTTATTAATTTTGCTGGCGTGACAAACACGTGGATTGTTATATGTATGCCACATTAGCAATGGATTAATTCTTTAAATTTTTTAAAATACCTTTATAATTTGTAGTAAGTACTTTTTATTTTTTAAAATAAATTTTTGGGATTTTTCAATATTTAAAAAGTTAATTAATTATCATTAAATAAAATTTTAGAATAATTATTTTTTTAAAATTAAAGGGTCAAATAAATTATTATAGCAATTGTAATTCGAGTTGATTCTCAAATTATAAAACACCTTCGTTACATAACTTTTAACTTTTGAAGTGTTAAAGAGAGACAAAACACTACTTTAAGATTCCCAGCATTGAAAAACAAGATAACATGAGAATAAAGTATTGCTCTGTGTTTTGATCATGAGTATAAAGAGGTTAGAGTTTTAGTGTCATTAAATACCTGGGAAGATCACATCCATGGGGTTGCCATCGCCATTTCTGATACTCTTTATCGGGTCTACCATGCTCTTGACATGTCAACTGGGGCTGAATGTACGGGCACTCCGATTCTTCATAGTGAGGCCGAGTTAACTCGTCCCTCACCCACCTCCCACTGAATATATCACATCCTTCTTCTGTTTCCCCTATCGCGAATGGCAGCTTTGACGTCGATTTCGTCTCTTTTTTCTTCTCTACAATCCCACAACCAAAACCCCACCAAGAAAACAGTATTATATATGCTTGTCAAACCGTAAAAAAAGTAAAAACGGTAACCGAGTTAAGAACTGAGTCACCTGCTTCTTCAGGTTCCCCTATCGGAAATGGCAGTTTCGACGTTGATTCCGTATCTTCTTTCTTCCCTATAATCCCATAACCAAAACCCCACCAAGGAAACAACATTATATATGTCAGTCAAACTCTAAAAAAAACGATGACCGAATTAAGAACTGACTCACCTGTTTCTTCAGGTTCCCCTATAACAAATGGCAATTGCGACGTCGATTTTGTCTCTTTTTCCTTCCCTACAATCCCATAACCAAAACCCCACCAAGAAAATAGCATTATATATGCTTGTCAAATCAAAACCAACAAATAAAAAAAGGCCGCCTGAGTTAATAACTGAGTTACCTGTTTCAGGTATTGGTTTAATTGGAACGAGTTCATTTCGATCAACAACGGAGAGCAAATCTTCACAATAGAGAATGAGAACGAAGACCGTGAACGTTAAGAAGGTGTAAAAGTAGGGAGAAGGTCGTGTCTTTCTCAGAACTGAAGAGGTTGACGGTGGCAATGGAGGTTTCATTATTTTCTTTTCCTTTTTGATGTTTGGCAACTATGATTAGATAAAAATGGTGTTTAGAAATGGGGGAGATCACTGAGTTCAACCATTTGCAATGATCAAAATATAGAAGCTTTTTCGTAGTTGTTGAAGTTTCCGAATATTCAATGTTTTATTTTATTTTATTTATTACTATAAAAAGATCCCTTAGTTGCCAAATTTTTTTTTAAAAAAAAAAACTTAAAAATACGAAAATATGTGAGAATAAAATATTATATATATGACAGCATTATAAGGTTGTCCAATTGTTCACCGTTTTTTTTTTATTGCTACGTTATTTAGATATATTATATTAAATTTAATCCTTTTATCAACAAATGGAACTTCTAGGGTGAAAATTCTAATGTTTGGAACTTCTAGGGTGAAAATTCAAATTCAAACATTAGAGATTGATATTGTTAAAAAGTATAATGTGGAGAGGTGGTCGACTTTTTTCAGAGAAGTAATCGAAGTGTTGTCTATTGGAAGTCGATGGAGTACTCAACTTCTCAATATTGTCCCTAATCGAGATTTTGTTTGCTAACTCTACAAAAAGCTTGAGTGTCGAACACTGCCTGAAGAAACTGAACATCGGATCGAAGAGTGTTAGATCAAGTGGTAGCATAGGTGCTCAATAATTTCATATAAGGGCATGGTTCAAAACTTATCAAAGTGTAAATGTCCTTATTTCTTTGGTAGGTAACCGTGTGCAACGCACAATCTGATCTTATTTGACAAGTTGTTCTCGTTTGATTAAACTTGTCGTCTCTTCAAACAACCTTAAGCACTCGAGCTTTCTGTAAAGTTAGGAGACAAAACCCTGATTAAAGACAATTTGAAAGACTACACTTCAAAGACTCCTTTGAAAAAAATAATCAATTTACCCTCAACAGGCAACCACATTTATAAGAAAAACTTCTATCTAATTAAAATACTAAAATTTATTAATTATAAGTTAAAATGTGTAAACATGAATAAATTTCTTAATTCTATGATAACTTGTGGGAAATATACCGAGTCTAATATTACATCAAATAAGTTAGAGGACGCTGGACATGATAAAATAATTCAAAATATTAGGGTATTATGACAAAATTGGTCCATTATTTTATTTTCGTTTTAAAAAAATCCATATAATTTTCATCCAAGCTGTATCCAAATGTAATATAGTCAACAATATTCCCAAGTGGTAGTTATAGATTTTATTATTATGTACCTACTTAATGATTTTAGAAATTATCTGATCATATTTGTTTTTTTATATAATATTTAAAATTATTCATAGTCTCACCTCAACTCATAAATAGGAGGATAATGTACTTTAATGCGCTCGAACTCATATTTTTCAGCATTGATAATAATATTTATGTGAATCGAATTAATACTCAATCGACAAATATATCACATATAATTAGTTAGGTCATTTTTTTATATAGAATAATAATAGTTAGTTACATTTTATATTATATAGATGGTTATGATTATGAAATGATGTAAACATAAGACTAATTGTGCTAATTTAAAATAAATTTGGTTCTATATAACAATTACTACTACCAAACTACAGAATCTTGGGCTGTTAAGGCATCAATTTTTTATTTTATTTAAAATGGATTTTTCTAGACCTAACCTAATTCCATATTACCTCATCATGAATCAAAAAATTACATTTTGCTATTAATATTTGTATTATATGAAAGATGTGGATTTAATCTTTCTATTTTAGTTTGATCATTTTTAATCTTTAAATTTTTTAAATTTTAAAATTTTAATTCTCACCAAATGATAATTGCTAAATTCATTAAGTTCTATTATTTTCAAAATTTGATGCAACAAACATATTATATTATGTCTAATATCACGTCATCTTGTTATTTCAACATATTATTTCGTAAAAATTCAATTAAGAAATTAATGGCTATCATTTGTGCTAGTACAGAAATTTCAAATTTCAGAAAGTATAGAGAATTTAGAATGATTCAATTGAAGAATAAGTACAAAAGCTAATAACAATATTAAAATTTAAAATTAAAAAAATATAAAAAACTAAAATTAATCAAATTAATCTACAAAAGTTACTAACAGAATTTAAAAAAAAAAAAAAAAAAAAACCTTTACATAGGACCGTATACTCCAATAGGAAAAAAACGGAGCATACACCTTACGGTAAGAATTGTGGAAACACCAGTGCAGCCAAGAAAAGTCTGAAACAATCAAGAACAGACATCAGAAAAGCAGGAAGAAGAAGAAGAAGAAGAAGAAGAAATACAGATAAAAACATTAGTACCTAAAATTGGTAACTTTTCAAACTTGGTCCCTAATTTGTTTTTGGGTTCATATTAGTCTCAAAACTTAATTTAGTCATTAAATTTGGATTCTATTAATTCTAAAAGGAAACAAACGGAGATGATACATATAATTGTAGACCCTCCCCCCTATCAAAAGCTAGCTTGGTTATACTATCGACTTCCATGTTTTCTTCTCTAAGAACATAATCAATTGACCAGTTCTCCTCATTTTGCAAGAGTTGTATGATACATCTGAATATTGCTGAATATGATCCTTTCGATAAGGCCTCTTTGATCACCCCCAATAATTTCCAAGTTGTCTATTTGCACCAAAACTCTATTGTGTTGTCTTCAGTATTAATATCACACCATCAAGAATACCCCACAATTTAGTTTTGAGAATAGAACATTTCCCCAATTTGCAATTAAACCCAAAGATCCATTTCTCATTTTGGTCTTTCAAAACTCCTCCTGCAGCAGCGCAACTTATGTTAATTTTAACCGTTCCATCATAACTTAGTTGAATCCACTTTTCTGTTTTTATCGTCTCCTCCCTTGATATGTGCCTTACAGAATTTCTTCCCTTGCGAACAAAGATGTAATGTGTTGTCCAACTATGCACACCTTTGACAATCTCTTCAACACTCCATGGCACTCATTGAAAAGTACGAATATTCCGATTCTTTCAAATTCACCAAGTAATTAAGCTAAAGAAGCACGACCAATCTACATTCTTCAAGAAGCCATTGTGTTTGTTTTGCAAATTAGATTCAAGCCATTCTTGCAAATTAACTGCAATGAAGAATGTTAACTTCTAAGATGGGATGATTCGGATCCTTACCTCCTTCGCTGTTTCACAATCTCTTATAGCATGGAGAACATCCTCCATTTCATGACCACAAATTGAACATCTTGCGTCACTGCTAATTCCACGCCTTAGTCTCTCCGCTTGAGTAAGCAATCGCTGATTGAGGTTCCCATCCAAGCACTCTTAATAGAGAAGCAACCTGATGAGGTTCCCATCCAAGCAATTTTGTTAGGACCAACTAAAGGAGGCGGAGGAGGAATACTAGTAATTTGTCCAATTAGGGGCTCTGAAAGCCAAACCCGAAAAAGTTCCAGATTCCACAATCCTTCTTCTAATGACATGGTACTTTGATTTGTCATCACCTAAAATTTTAAAAATATATAATTTAAAAATATTTTAAATATTTAAGAAATTTTAGATGATGATGTGAGATAATTTTAGAGTGTCTCGTTATTATACCTTAATAAAATCTAAACTAAATTGGAAAAAGCTAACAAGTTCAAAGATTAAGGTGGAAAAAGAAATTTTAAAAATCAAGATGAGAAAAATTACTAAAATTTAAGGATTAAATATTACTTTATCCTTAAAAAGTATTAAGAAGGTCTCATTTCCCTATGATGCAATATATATATATATATATTTTACTTTTTATATTTTAAAATTTAGATTAAATTGTTAGAATTTTTTTATTAAATTGATTGGTATGATATTTTTAAAAAAGATGAAAACATTTTGCAAAAGAAAACCCAAATTTCACCAACTCTTTCCCGCATGAAAACCCAACATTTCTGTCAAAGCCCATGAAGAGGAAGGGGAACCGTGTAATTAGCAGGCTTAACAGTCAACGTAACATGTTTCATTGAAACTCTTTCGGTTCAGGAATTTGATCGAACAGTTTGAGTGCATGGTCCATGTCACCAGATTTATCCATATACCAGAGGTTATGCAAAATGGGTGTTCTTGTATGGCCTGGAGTTACGGCTTGAGTTGCATTGATTTCCTGTGCATGACTAAACATCAACTTGACCAAAAAAGGAAAACCAGCTGCACCAGCCGGGAATCGAACCCGGGTCTGTACCGTGGCAGGGTACTATTCTACCACTAGACCACTGGTGCTTCTTGACAAACCGCAGCATACATTTATAATCAAACTAAAAACAAGAGGATGATGGATTCTTGACAAACTGAAGTATACGTTTGTTTCCTAATATAATTATACATAAAATATACATTTTAAATACTTTTTCTTTTAATAATTAATAAATTATTTATAAATTTAATGATACATGAAATATTTTAAAATTTTAAATATAATAATAAATAATATGTAACGCTTAATATATTAATACAAAAACATTGATTGTATTTAGATCTGTCCAAGGGTTAGGTAGCTCACCTAACACAATTTGGATCAAGCTTAATGATTTTTATACGTTGGGTTAGACTAGCTGAACCCAAATTTTATATAAATAATAAAAAAAAAAATTATATTGAATTATAAAAATATAAAAATATCAATTAAAAATACATTTTTAATATATTATTATTTTTTGAATAATAAAACATGCATTTTGAGCAGGTCGTGCAAGCCCAAAAACGGGCCTAGCCTTGATCAAATCGACCTTTCTCCATTGAAATCCAACATGAACATGTTTCAAATCTCACTAACCTTTTGGATTCAAGCCGTAACTGTGCTAGTCTTTCCAGTAAGTTTGTGAAAATTTAGTAAAAGAGTTCCTCCATTCTCATAATGCTGCTTGAAAAGAACGTGGTGTTCCCCCCCCCCCCCCCCATGAGATGGGCAAATGTGTTAGCAGGCTTTTCACTGAGTTACGCTCAAGGGTGGTCAACAATTGCACTCTAGTGCATGCACAAATCCCTTCGGGTCAGAATCTTGCTTGGAGCAGCAGCCCTGATTTTTCAGCAACCGATGCTGTCGGACTTTGGCTGACTCAAAAGCAGGATTTTTAAAGGAAAAAGCTTATTGACATAGGAAACACGATACAAAATTATGGTGCAAGACTTAACATTGGCATTGCTGTATCTGTATGGAGGAGATTACTGTGTATTACATAGAGATATCAAGACCAACAACATTATGTTGGATTCTAGCTTCGATGCTTAACTCGGAGACTTCGGATTAGCTAGGCTAGTTGATCATTCAAAAGGTTAAAAAAACACTCTTTTAGCGGGCATGGTGGGATACATTGCTCTCGAATGTCGATCTTCTGACAAGGCTAACGAAGAATCTGATGTCTATAGTTTTGGAGTAGTGGCATTAGAAATTGCTGGTGGTAAAAGGTCAATTGAACCCAAATTTCATGAGCTGGAGGCTCTATTACTTCCATGGGTGTGGGAATCATATGGAAATGGAAAGGTTCTTGACGTGGCTGACAAGAAAATGGGAATGGACTTCGACCCAAAACAAATGGAATGTTTGGTGATTGTTGGACTGTGGTGCCCATCCAAATCTCGAACTAAGAACATCAATCAGGCAAGTCATTCAAGCTCTTCATTTCGAGGCACCATTGTCAAATCTTCCAAGCACAATACATGTTCCCTGTTATAATGCACCTATTGCTCCAGGAATTGGAACAAGCGAGCCAGTACTTGTATCTAACATGACTCTCACATTTCCTCGTTAATTAGAATGATCCGCAACTTTTTTTGCATCAAATTTCCATGTCACAGCAAATCATCTGCCCTTGCAAAGGGTGAGCATTTGAGTTTTTTTTTTTCAAATGGTACATGTTTTTCACGGTTGGACCGATCAATTTAAGGTTAATCGATTTAATCAAAGCAATTTATCATAGGTTGGTTCAATTGGTTTAATTATCAATTTTAATTACTATAATTGAAACAATGATTAAAATAACATCGACTTAACTGAATGAATCAATTAAATCAATCTTAATTAATTTCTGCTCACTTCTAACCCCAACTTTCTCAGCAATGACTAAATTAATACTGACTTAACTGAATGAATAAATTAAACTTAATTATGTGAGTTTATGAAACTCGATTTTTACTTTAAAGTTTTAAAATTGAAATTGAATTTTATACCTTTAATTTGAATTCAATTTGAACTTTAACTACTATAAATTAAATTCGAGTCAACTAGATTAAGCCCGTTATCATGAAAATCTAGTAGACAAAGAAGGAAATTGCAATGAAAAGAAAATAGACAAGGTTTACCTCATGGAAGTCTAGTAGATTGAGTTTTTATGAAATCATGAATTAAATTTATAATGTAAAACTAGGCAAACATTTTGCAATCATCAGCCTACTTATTCAAAATTGAATATTTAATGCTTAAACTTCATCTATCCAGCTCTTTTCTTTTTGTAATCAACCCCCTGAAGCTTTTAACCCCACTGGTGCTTGCTTACTCCTTTTTAATGTTTTGAATGCACTCATCTTAGACTTATTCATGGGTTAGATTATTTGTTAAGATATGAAAGTTTATTCAAAATTTGAGAGGTTTGGATAAAAATATTAGACTCGAAAAATGGGTTTAGACAATAAACTTAGGTCCGTTTAAAATATGAATTGAGCTCGGGCTTGAACATTTAAGACCCGAGCCCAGTCTATTTTTAAGTTTATAATACTTTACATTATGTTATTTTTATATATTTTGTAATTTAGAATATATTAAAACATAAACATATACTAAATATATAATATGTAAATATTAAAATAATATAATATAAATATTTTAAAAAATTAAAAAATAATATGGACTAATTTAAAATAGATTTGGATTAATCTTTTACACATATAAATGGATTTAAACAAAATTTTAATCTAATATTTCGAATCAAATCAAATTTAAACAAATATAAAATATATTAATATTATACTTAAATCTACCATAATAACCTTTAAAAAAATGCTTCTCTTTTTGGTCAACAAACGATAAATGTTGAAAAGAGGAATTATTAAATTTATATAACTGTATATACTTTTTACACGTGGCAACTCAACTATGCTTTTCTTTTTCTTACCAAAATGGTTAAATTTTAGCGTTGGTCCTTCTAATATGTCTAAACAACTGAATCCTAATTAGTATTTTCAATATTTTTTTGTTACATGACTATCAATTGAATTTTTTTTTTAAATTTCAAAATGTCACATTAAAGAATTTAATGAAAAAATTTTAACGGTGATATCAACTAGACTTGAATTTTAAAATCCAAAAAATAGAAAATTATATTCATGAAAATAAAAATAAAAAAAAACTAAATTCAAATTTATAAAAAGCATAAAAATTTAAAGCATATTTTAACAATTAAATGTTTTACTTTATAATTTAATACAAGAAAAAAATCAATCCAACGTGAAATGTAGGCGAAAAAAACAATGCATGAGAAAAAATGCAACGATTTGAAGACGTTAGATCTGTAATAAGGGTTTTTTACAATAATGATATAAAAAAAATTTAATATCAAAATAATACACTCCCAGCATTATTCACCAAAATGGAGTGTGGTGCCTCCTAGATAGGCAGCATCACTTTAAAATTCTAACAAAATTTTTTTTATTTAATAAAACATTGAGGGACTTGAGATGAATTTTTCCATTTTTTGTTGCTGCTGAAAAAGTGTTAAAGGATGCCGCTGACAGTGTGATAGCACCCAATTTTAAAATTTGGTTAATTTCCCTTTAAAGCCCTCCTTATTTACTAATTTTTTTATTTTCCTTCAACACAAAAAATAGAGAGACCTATTACTAATTAGTCCAAAAAAATTTCTATCAAAATTTATTTTTGTAAAAAATTCGATTCCAACTGGAAATATGGTTAATCCAAAAAATTTAAAAAATATTAACATTTAAATTATTTAGGTATATATAATTACCTTGTATATAAAAAATTCAAACCGAACTAAATCGAGATTAAACCTGAAATAATTCAAAAAAAAAAACTCAAACCTGAAAATGCTTCAACCTAAAAAAAAAACACCCAATAAAACTTGAACCCAAAAAATCCAAACTTGAAATAATTAAATTAAAACGCTGGAATCGTGACCTCTAAATTCTATTCATTTATCTATAATAAAAATTATGAACTTTCAACATAATATAAAATAATAAATTAAATGCATATTTAAATAACCTTTTAATTTATTTTCAAATACAATTATAACATCTAATAAAATTATAAATGTAATAATTTAAATGCACAAACTACAAAAACATAGTCTTACGTTGTGGCCTATTTTGGTCGAAGATTTATTTTTGTCAAAAAAAGTATGGATTCGTAAAAAAATAAAAAAAGAGAATTATTTTCGAGTAATTATTTGATACATTATTTTAGAGTTTTTTAATATTATATACAATGTAATTATATATACCTAAATAATTTAAATGTTAATATTTTTTGAATTTTTTGGATTGACCACATTTTCGGTTGGAATTAAATTTTTTATAAAAATATTTTTCGATAGAAATTTTTTTGGATTAATTGATAATAGGTCTCTCTATTTTTTGTGTTGAAGGAGAATAAAAGAAAATAGTAAATAAAGAGGACTTAAAAGGTAATTAATCAAATTTAAAATTTGGTGCCAACACAGTCAGTGACACCCTTTGACACTTTTTCAACAGTAACAAAAAATAGAAAAATTACATCTTAAATTCCTCAATTTATTAAATAAAAAAGATTTTGTCAGAATTTTAAAGTGATGCCGCTTATTTAGGAGGCACCACATCTCATTTTGGTAAATAATACTGAGGGTGTATTATTTTGATATTAATTTTTTTTTATATCATTATTGTAAAAAACCCTCTGTAATGAGATTAGAGTTGCAGAAAGTTTTATGTAAAACCACATAGCTTATACCCCAAAAAAAGACAAAGTATAATTGGAAATGTTTGTCTTGCTTCCATTTATAGATTTTTTTTTGGTGAAAAGCAAAGACAAATTATTTATAGAATCTTTTTGAGCAGCAATGTGATGGACTGTCTCGCATCTCTATCAGTTTGACTTTTTGTGTATTTAAATAAAGTCCTTTATTCATATATGTAATGATTTTTGCTAATAAGCTAAAAGGTTATTTAATATGCAACTTGTAATTATAATAACATTGTATTCATCATCACTTTATTCATAATCTCTTATGTATTAAAAGAAAATATGATATTATTATATTTGTGTTTTCGATATCAACTTTTAAAAAATTATTATATGATCACTAATATCATTAATTTATTGACTGACAATAATGAAAGAGGTTGAAAAAAATTTAAAATTAATTTTATTTTCGTAAATATTCGGTTGGCTTCTTGAGAATCAAAATCAATGGAAGGAAAGAAAGGGAAAAGAGCAGTGATTTGGTGGGCTCTGATCGGAGATTGAAGGTCAAACAGTGGCGTTTGATGGTGGTAAAGTCAACGGCAAGTAGGGCTAATGAGGATGAAGAAGAGAGAGAAAGAAAAAATGAAATGAACACATGAAAAGAAGAGGAAAAAAACAGCGTTAGATGTTGAGCCCTTAACCAGAGTTAAGGGCTGAGTAATCATAATGTAATAAATCGATAATGTTAATGATCATATAATAAGCTATTAAAATTCAATAAGTAAAATGTAAATTTAAATAAATGCAAGTTATCAATTTTATAACTCACCTCGAAAATTAATTATTTCATTTCAACATTCATATATTCTATAAATTAAATTTTAATTATATGAAAAGATGCTCAAAACACAATTCATATAATTTCATTTTTTAACAAACTTAACTAAGGATCCTTTTAGATGAACATTTACTTTTAGTGCGGTATATTTAGTTTTTTTTAGTCTTATAATATCGTTACAATATTTAATCTCATCGTCGTCATTATTTTACATTAATCGTAAATAAACGCATCATTCATTCAAAAACACCATGACATAAAAGAAAAAAACTATCGCGAAATGTTTATCCCAAAATCTAATCCTGTGAGAAAAGATGAAAAGGAAGAAGGAAGAAGGTGTGACATTGTTAGAGAACAGAAAAGAAGGAATGCAAATTGAAAATTAAAGCAGCTTAGTTTGGAAGTATATTAACCTCGAGCACTCAAAACCCAGACACCATGTCAAACAAACCTTCTTTTTCTTTCCTACTATCTTATCTTTGTCCCCCCCTTAATGTTGCAATATTCGAGGTTGATAGATCCAAAAGCTAACACATCTTTGTCTTCTTATGTCTTTCTTACTTAAGCTGTAAATGGAGGATAGAAGCTTCATGAACCTCTGTATTCACCCAAATTCAGTCAATTTTTACAGCTAAATATCAGATATAAAATCACATAGGTGGTCGTTTTCTAGGATTATACAAACACCTTTTCCTTTTACAATAGAACAAAAATATTAATATTTTATCTTAATTGATATGATTATTGTTATCAATATCAAAAGACGTAAATTCGACTGTTTTAAAATGTATTTTCTTCCTATTTATGGATTGGGGAGGGGTTATGAATAGTTTTAAACATTATGTCAAAAAGAACAGAAATAATCAAAACTTATAATAAGATTGTTCAAAAAAAATTTAAACAATATCATTCGTCATTTAAATTTGGGGGGAGAGGGGCGAAGCTGGAAAAAAATTTAGGGAGGCCAAAATTAAATTGTAATTTTTACAATAGTAAAAATGTAATTTTTAAAGGATTAAATCGAAATTTTATCATTTTAGGAGGTTAAAGTGTAATTTTACCTTCACTAATTTAAAATTATAAAAACTTTTAATGACCTAAAAAATAATGTCTTTCATTTTAAGGGGAGCTAAAGCCGTTGCCAGCACCCCTAGATCCGCCTTGGGGGGGGGACAAAAAAATTCAAAATTGCATGCTCGTTTGATAGGAGTATTATTTTTTACATATATTTTAATATATAAGTTAATTAGTAATAAACTAATTCAAATAATATTTAATCACTCTCGTGACTTATTTTTAGCAAAAGAGAATAAAAAAATTTCGCTTATTTGAAGATGTTTTATTTCTTATAAGAGTTTATACTTTGTACTGACTATTCTTTATTGGGTAAACTAATGCTATGATCGCGTTTTTGTTTTGGTTATCCAACTTTAAAATTTCCAACTTAGGTACTAAGATTTATATTCGTCTCTGTTTTGGTCAACCTTTGTTAAATTGATGACGAAAATAATGACGTGATCTTTTCTAACTAGTATAATAACACATTTAGTCCTTGATACTTACATATTTTACCAATTTGATCTTAATCTTAAATAATTCAATAAATTTAAATCTTTAAATTTACTAATTCTATCAATTTGATCTTCAAATAATCTAATCAAAACTTTCAACTTTTAAAACAGAAATTTACAAATTCCTACTTGATCGTAGATCGAGTACGCAGAGTTTAAAACTAAATAATTACTAAAGATTAGAGAATTAAACACTCAAACTCCCATCGACGCACAACCCAACGACCCGCATTTGGTGTTTTCCTTCATCCTCTTCTTATCTCGTCCCTTTCATTGTTCAAACACTATTTTTTAAAAAAAGTTTTTAAGTTAATTAAACAATTCTTTTCTTATCCAACAATGCCTTATCACAATGGCAGAAAATAATAGATATTCAAGAGTCAGGATCTCTTTAAAATGATAAATTTTTAATTTAAGTGTTTTATAATTTATAAAATTTTAAATTAATAATAATAAAATTATATTTTGATGTTCAAAAAATGATAACTATTTAATTTAACCCTTTAAAATTAATAAAAATATAGAGTATTAAAATAATAAAATTAAATTTTTACTATTATAAAAACATATAATTTACGTGACCAACATCTACCCTTTAATAAATTTAAAAAATACGAAAAATTTATTACTGAATTCACTCTAATAAATATCTTAAAAGATAAAAAAAATATACAATTTAATTCTAACATAAAAAAAAATATTTGCGGCCTCTACCACCCCTTCCCAATTCATTTCCGTGGGCCCACTACGCACTGCTCCACCATTTCCCAATTCAGAATTCCCAGTTCCATAGCTAGCGTTTAATTTTTTTGGTAACGGATAGACGGAGCAAGCAAGGTCTATGCGTCTCTTAAAAAGAATTTAAATTATAAATTAATATACAATTAAATTACACTTTCACACTTCAAAATAAAAAAAATCTATTAAATTCCTTAAAAATAATAAAATCATAAATTAATAAATGATAAAATTATATTTTAATTTTTCAAAAATATATAATTTAATTATGCCCTTTGTCGAAACCATTTTTTAAAACGAGTTTCGAAAATTATTTTAAATTTGGGAGTCGCTAACAATCTTTTACTTTGGTGTGATTGGATCACCTAAAAGTTTTGAATTTATTTTGTAAAACGTTCGGTCTTCAAAATCCAGAAAAAGATAAGTTCGGGAGTCGATTACGTGCAAGAAAGGATAAGCACCTTCACACGTCTAAAATTGATATCTAGTCGATTATTTAATATCTTATTGTTTGAAAAATTGAGAAATTGAGGAAAATTAAAAATGTGATCTGTAAAATCTGTAAAACGAAACAATTTGATCTCACAGAAATGATCCTTCATTTTGAGTTAACTAAGAAAAATCACGTCCCGTGAGTTAAGGACGCAATATTTCAAATACTCAGATGAACGAAGACCATTTACCGATTGGTCAAATGAGGTTTAGGATATGCCCTTTTAGTTTTTTTTTTAAAATGATATATTTTGAAGTAAAAGATTTATGATAAACGATCTTCTTCTTCTCGTGTTAATTGCGAATCATGTCCTCATAAGTTAAGAACACAATGTCTCGGACACTCGAAAAAGAAAGAACATCCATCCCTAAAATGTGCATGTTTTAGATAAAAAATAAGGGCATTCGATTACTTAAGTTCGAAGATAAAAATCGCATCCCGTACGTTAGAGAACGATTCTATCGAGTTTTTTAGGTAATGAATGTCACCTTGATTTTTGAAAATAATTCATGAAGTGATAATAAAATAATTTAAAATATTTTATTCAAAAAGAATTCGAATATACGATTAATCAAAAAAATTCTTTTGTAAAGCTGATAAAAGATGTGCATGCATGACACATTTTAACAAATAAAATTCCAATTTGCAAGGTAATTAGATGGCATGTACATTGAATTTGAGTATAAGACAAATGAAAGAATCCTTGATAAACTATGTAAATTTAAAGAAGATAATATAAAATAAGATGAAAGTTAAAGAAGATTTAAGAAAAATTTAAACTAATCTATCTCTTTTTTTTAAAAGAAAAACAAAATTAAAATATAAAATGAATTTGCTAAATTCAAGGATAAAAAGGACAAGCAGGGACACGAAATAAAAAAAAGGGGCCGAATAAATGAATTTTTATTATTATTAACTTTTTAAACAATGATTTTGAGGATTAAATTAAAAAATGAGACGAGATTAGGGGTCGAAATTTAGGTTAAAAAAATATAGGGGTAGGTTTTAAACAAACCAAAATGAGATGACAATTTTTTTAAAAGTAAGATAAAATAAAAATGTTGGAAGGAATAAAAGGAGCAAATAATGAAAATTCTAAGGATTAAATTGAGATAGAAATAAAATTTAAATTGGAAATTTATATTAAAAAGAAGAGCGGGGCTTTAGTTCAAATATTAGAAGTTACGGGGACTGCATAGGAAATTTCCCAAAGTTCAGACACGTGTCCACTATAAATAACCGAAAGTCGGAGGATGAACATGAAAATGATACAAAATTCGAGGGGAAAATTAAAAGAAGTATAAAAAGGATTTGAGTGACAAAATTGTAAAAATTGAAAAGATAGAAGGGTCTAAAAAAATGGACCATTTCCAAAACGCACGGGTTTACCTTCGGGCCGGGTCAGAGTTCGGGTTTCGCCATGAAACGGTGGCGTTTAGTAGCTTACCTGATCAACCTCAAACGACGCCGTTTGGTTAACATTATAAGGTCAAAAATTTTTAGTAAAGTCATTTTTACATCCCCCTTTTTAAAAAACCTGATTTCTTCATTTTTTCTCTCAAAAACTATGAACCCCCCCCTCTTTTTACAGTTCGACCGTCGACTCCAATGGAGAACCACCGTCCATCCGTTGAGTTCCAACGCCGATCGTCCCATCCACCGTCGTACATGGCGACCAATAGGTAAAAGACCATTTTTAGTTTCTGTTCCTTCGTTTTTTTGAAACAAAGGGATCTAAGGATGAATCCAAACAAATCTTTCTTAGATCCTTTTTTAAAAAAAGCGCAAAAGAGTTTTCTAAAACCTTCAAACTGAATCTGACCTGCCCTTTTCTTATTTCTTTTTTTTGTACTTTCCCGCTTTTTTAAAAAAAAAAGCCATTTTCCATATTTTAGTTTTTTTACTTCCCTTTTATTTAAAATGAAACTATTAGATCTGTTTTGGTTTTCTACAGATTTGCAAAAGGAATAGAGTTATTTTGGTTCTTGTTTTGTTTCAAATTTTGTTTTCGAACAGATAAAAGATTAAGTATATGCTTTGCTTTCGAAGTAAAAATATATACATGTATGCGCTTATGAGATGATTGCTTACAAAATCGATGGATTCTTGATGGTTGTATTCGGATCTGCCTCTTCTGTAATCTCTTGATTTTTGTTGATTGAATTTTTTTTTTGTATTTTTTTATATCCTTCATTACAGATTTGAAATGGCTCTTTATAGCTGAAATAAATTACACAGAATACTGTTGTTTTTGCCTGTGCTTCTTTTCTGTTCTGCTGTTCTTCGTTGTTTCTTTCTTGCAGGTTCACTTTCATGTTGCGGTGGAGTCTCCTGCGGTCAACTCCGGCGTTGAACGGCATGCTCTTGCCGTTTTGGTGCAAGGGGCAACAGAGGGGTCTCGGGCAGTGAAACGCTTCGGTTGTCAAGGAATCAAAGGTCAGCCACGTGGCTGCTGACGTGGCAAGGGGTGAGGAGCGGCGACAGATTAGAAAAGATTAGGGTTTCAAAAGTTTTTAGGTTTTGAGCCTTTTGGCCAAATTTTGTCTTGGGATTTGGGGTTGTCTTTGGGCATTTGGGAAATTTGGATCTTATGTAATTTGGGATTTTTGTTGTAAAATAAACATTTAAATTAAATAAATTTAATTTAAATTTATCTACTTATTTTTTATTTCTTTTTAGGTTTGGGTTTTAAATCGATTCGGTTAAAATTGAGCTTCTACACCCTTAAAAAAATTTGGATTCACCCCTATGATTTTGTTATTTTAATGGAAAATTGTCAACAAGTAGAAGCCACCACGGTTCTATGCAAGCCTTGTTTACAAGACAACGTCGGCGGCAGTGGCCATGACGATGTTGGTAATAATAATATTATTATTAAATGTTCGAATCATGTTTAAGAATCAAATTAATAGAATAAATAAATATTAAGGACATTATATTAATTAAAAAAGGCCACTTTATTATTTACGTTATCAATTTAGCTATGAGTACCAAAATAGGAACAAATACAAACGTTAATGTCTAAATTAAAAAATTTTAAAATTGAATGATCAAAACAAAAACACGGGCATAATTGAGTGATCATTTGTATAATGGATCTTTTTTTTATGTTTGACCGTTTGTATACTGGTAATCAAACGAAGCTTTAATATTTTATTATTTTTCTTAAACCCTTAAATAAAAAAATAAATATATTTCAATGTAGAGGCCCAATTTTTATCGGGCCCAAAAATGAGACAAAAAATAAAATCCAAAATTTGAAATTAAATTAATTTTGAAGGTCCATTTACAAATCCAAAAATTACAAACAGACCCATTATTAATAGGCCCAAATGCCAAAATACACCCAAGCCCAAATATGAAAACCCTAATTTGATTAAGGTTCTGCTCTCGTCACCACATGCCACGTCAGCATCGCCACATCATCACCACGTCAGCCACGTGACCCCTCAGTGTCTGACCATTGACTCCTCGGCTCCCGTAACTTCTCAGCTCTCGAAAACGTCTCTGCCTAATGATCGTCCCTCTGCCCAAAGCCACCTCTGCCGCCCTTGCACCAAAATGGCCATGGCACAGCTCCCGGCGTTAGCGTTGACCGCAAGAGAGAACCATTATGGTAATACCTGCAAACGAAAACAGCGAATAACAACAGAAAAAAAAACAAGACAAAAGAATAGTACCCATGTAATTTATTTTGACTATAAAAGCCATTTCGAATCTGTAAAGAAGGGAGGGTGAAATTAATACAAAAAAAGAAAATCAAATACACAAAAAAATCAGCAAAGCACATTCGAACACCAAATAGACTCAAGAAGTGATTTTTTGTGCAAGGTATATCGTCCATATATATTCTAAAATTACTTCACCTGCATTTTTTTGTGTTTCATTCATTATTTAAGTATATAACAAAAAACAAAAGAGTAAACAATAGATTAAAAAGTAGAAAGGCCAAATCTTTTTCTCCATTTCACAAATCGAAAAGCATGACCAGATCCAAATCTTAAAAAAAAAGTAATTATCAAAAACCCTTTTTTTACGGATCTAGGGTTAGATCTACACTTTTTTTTAAAAAAAAAAGGGGGAAGAAAAATTGGTGTGATTTCTAGCTCTTAAAACCAAAAGCTTTTTACTAAAATACAAATAAAAGGAGTTAGAAAAGCGACCTTTCGAAGTCCCGACCACCATGTACAGTTGTCACTGACGTCGGAGGACGATGACTAGTGTTAGAACGGCGATTGCATGAAGGGCCGGCCATGGGGGTTTGCACAAAGAAAAAGAAGGGAAAGGTTTTCATTTTTTTAAAGGGTTGATAAAATGATTTTTTTTTTTACAGATTTTTGAAATTTATAAGGCTCCCGTACGACGTCGTTTTAGGGCATGCCTTAATACCTATGAAACAACGTCGTTTCATCCATACCCGAGTCGGACCCGACCCGTCCGCAAAGGATCCGCACGTTTCCATATAAACAGGAAATTACGCTCCGCGGTCCTTGTAACACCCTTATACCCGATTCACACGTATAAACCCGGTATAGAAGTATTACATATAGTATCGGAGAATTTATCACGTGTATAATAAAATTTTTCTTTCAAACAATGTGTTTTAAAGTTATTTTATTCAAAACTCATCATTTAGATTCATCAACTCGTAGTAATCTAAAACAATATTTATAATCATCCATTGGAAACACATAATAGTACCATTTGTACATGTCATTTTTACCAAAAGTAATATACCTAAACTGAAGTCTTTCATTGGTGATGTGATGTGATGAGAGGTTCCTTGCTCGACTCTAGCTTTCCGTAGCTTTTGTACCTATGCGTTAAAATAAACGTGTTAAGCTGGTGAAGGCTTAGTAAGCACTACAAACATAATAGATGATTATGCATTTATTGCTTAATTTTATCAAACATTTAAATACTCATGTGTATAAAATTTTCAACCTTTCATGCATGTAACATTTAACTTATCTTAATGCCACCATAACACACATTCATTCTCATATTCCAACTTACCTTAATGGTAGCTTTTACATTTTCATCCATTTTTCACAACTCAGTCATATCAGCCACATTAGTTCACTTAATTATCAACTTATCTTTCATGTATTCATCATTTCACTTACCTCAATGTCATAATTTGCACATCCTTTCACTTTTCACAATTTAGCCATCATATTTTTCTTAACCATAACTCACTTAGCTTATTTAACCACTTCGCCCATAGTAGACTTTATAGAACCTATTGGATAAACGGAACAAACAGAGAGTATCGAAGTAATAAACAGAGAGCACATAAGTGCTGGGTAACAGAGAGCACACAAAGTGCTAATCAGAGAGTACACAAAGTACTGAGCACACGAAGTGCTAATCAGAGAGCACACGAAGTGCTAATCAGAGAGCACACAAAGTGCTAATAACAGAGAGCACACACAGTGCTAAACAGAGAGCGCGCTAGTGTTCCTTAATGGCATGCCACTACTATCTCAATGGTTCTAACTTGTCTACATGGGCATAACACTTCATATTCATCATTTCTCATTATTTCACACATCACATTTACATTTCTATTCACATATACATAATTATCACATACCTCTTTACTCTTATTTTTACATTAATTTTCAAAGCTTTCCATTTGAGCCATAGTCACTAAATTATTTATATCTTGAGCTACGGAATTCGAAATTATAATCCGCTTGATGTTTCTGAAACTAGACTCAATCATATTTTCACCATAAATTTCCAGAATTTTTACTTTAGCTAATTTATACAGTAAATTCTTTCAATTTACCCTTTCTCTGCTACCTGACAGTTTCGACCTTTCTTCACTAAAAATTATCTATCTTTTTGTACAGAGATGAAATGATGTTTACGTCTATTTATTTTGAAAATAGACTCATCAAGGAATTAACCATATAAATTTCAGTCTCTAATAATTTTTATATATTTTTCTATGATTTTTCAAAGTCAGAACAGGGGAACTGGAACCTACTCTGACCTTGTTACACAAAAACTAGTATATCTCGAAATATACATTTCCTTTTAATTCACTGTTTCTTCCATATGAAACTAAATTCAATAAGATTTAATTACATATATAATTCGACCCTTAACTCATTATATACAATTTTTGGTGAATTTTCGAAGTTAATCCTCTGTTTCGTCCAAACTGTTTTACTAAATCACACATTAATCCCTTCATTTTATCATTGTAAACATTCAAATTAGGTACCTATATAACAATTTTTATGCTAATAATTCACATACCATTAGAGAAATTAAACTATAATTCAAAACTCTTGTAGTACTTACAACAAAAAGGCTGATTTCCTTCTCTTTTCACTCTTTACTCTTCTCTTTTCCTTTGTCTTTAATTTGATCCTTGCCTCTCTTCTCTTTCTCTTCAATTTCACATAAACACATATAAGCTATAAGCTATAATTCAATAATTTTCATGCTAAATAACAGTAAAATACATGTATGTCATAGAATTTAGCCATTTTTTACCTTAATCCTTGAATTCAAAATTTCTCAATTTAGTCCCTATGCTCTCTAACACCTCAAAATGAATTCTATAAGAAGTTTGAGGTGTCTACTAACCCGCTTCTATGCTTTTCTTTCAGAAATTTCAAAGAAAATGGAAGGTTTTGGAGTTTGGAAAGCTTAAAAATGATGGAAGGACCTATTTGGAATAAAATCAAAAGTTGGAAATAGGGGATATAGGCATAGACGGTTGGTTATGAGAAGAAAAGATGATATTCTCATCTTTTAATTGATTTTTCATCTCTCAATTTTTCTAGACTTTTCTTCAAAAATATCTCACTTAATAAAAATGGTAAAATTGCACTTTTAGTCCCTAGGCCTTCCAACTTTGCACTTTGGACCAAAACTTTGCCTCTAAAAATATATTCCACCAAATTACTCTTTTATCCCTCCTTAATCAATCTAATTCCCATGATGACTCATAATTCAATTTGGATAAATTACTATAAAGTCCTTCCTCCTTTCTCACAATTACTAATTAATCCTTAATTTTCTAACTTTTTCCTATTTTAGCTACATAGTCTAATTCTCAATTCTACTCCATTGCTGTTCCAAATCCGATTCAAGAACGTGGATGTTACAGTCCTTCTGTTTCTCCATTGTTTTGATTTCGATCCTTGTAAGTACGATCATAGTCAAAACGACAGCGTTTTCTGGCTTAAAACAATAGCTTTGAAACGCTGCCGTTTAGTAGCAAATCTTTAAAAGAATAAAATGGGAAAATCTTGTTTTCAGTCCCTTTTGTTTTTTTGTGTTTAAAACAGGTCCAAATTTGTTTTATTTTTGTTTAAAATTCAACTCAGAAATTTGCCCTTTCTTCCGAATTGGTCCTTTGATCAATAATAAGAATAAAAAGGGGAAATTTTGTTTGGTTTGACCCCGTTCTTTTGGTTTTGTTTAAATATTAGTCAAATTCTATTTAAATTATTTTCTTAAAACTAGCCAATCAATCTTTCCACTTTTATTTTGGTCCATATACCATTTAAAAAAAATTAAGTCTTGTTTAAATAAGTTTATTTTGATTTAGTTCTTCATTTTAAATAAGTTTATTTAGAATAAAAAGGGGAATTATTTTCTTTTTCTTTTTCGAGAGTTTTGTTCTTATTTTAATTTTTTTTGGTATTATTAAACCCTCCTTTTCATATTTCTGTTGCAAATCATTATTTTATTTTTATTTTAAATTTGTTAATGTTACAAAAAACAAATTTCTTTATGAAGTTCTCCATGGTTTTAGTTTCTTTACAAAAAAGGGGGAAAGAGGACTAGTTCATTTGAATTTTTTAGAGCAAATAAATTTTCTTTGAATTTAATCCCCAAGCCACTCTTTAATAATTATTACTTAAGTTCTTCTAATTATTTGCACTATTTATTTAATTTAGGTAATCTTCATTTATCTCTATTAAGTTATCATGCTATATTGTTCTTATGCACATCATTGTTTGATTTATTATAGTGATTATTATTTTAATAAAACATGTTTCATGCTATTTATCCTATATTTTCAACTACTTTTACCCCCTTAATTTAGGATGGAATGCACACCTATTCAAACATCTTTGCGAAATAGTTTGTTAAATCATGTTTTAAAACAAAATATATAATTTATCCTTTTAAGATAAAAGTTAGTTTATTTTGGGAATTTTTGAAGATAATGCTTTAACGTGTTGAGTGTTATTTTCTTCAAACTTAAGAATCGAACATTCTACTTTAAAATCAAAATCGCCAAACATTTTCTAAATATATAAAAAAAACACATGGATATATTTTTAAAAAAAATCAAAGCAATACTCTTTTATTTTAGGAATACGAGAAATTGTGCTCTAACGTGAAGAGTACGACTTCTTCCTTGAACCTAAAATAATCGAACATTCTGTCAAAACCATTAGTTACTTGATATTCCATTATTTTGGGGAATTCAAAAATTGTGCCCTAACGTGTTGGGTATGATTTTGCTTTGAACCTAAATAATCGAATATCTTATTCTAACATCCAATTCATGAATGACATTTTGAATTTCTACTCGAATTTTCGATTTTCGACACTTAAGACACTAAATAATCAAATAGGTGCCAATTTTGAGCGTGTGAGGGTGCTAACCCTTCCTTACATGTAACTGACTCCCGAACCCGTTTTTTCTGGATTTCAAAGACCAAAGCTTTTGTTAAAATGAATTTTAAGCATTTTAAGGTGGCCCAATCATACCGAATGAAAATGATTGGTGACGACTTCCATTTTTCAATCTTAAAATTATTTCCTAAACTCGTTTTTTAAAAATGGTTTCGACATTCAATAAACTCGAACACACGTTTTTTTTTTATTATTAATAATATCAATACGAATTAAATTAAGACTGAGTTGACATGTACATTGTTATTATTATTCATGTAGTTAGGTATAGCTAATTAAGGGCTAGTTTAGCATTACTTTTGAGAACTGCTTTTAAAAAGTGATTTTGAAAAGTACTTTTGAAAGGCTTGGTTTAATACTTGAATGTTTAGTATAGCTGTCAAAAAGTACTTTTGAGAAATAAAATATCTATTTTAGACATGTGTTATAAAGTAATAAATAAACATTTTAAATAAGGTTCAAATTAGTTAATATTATGATATTTTAATAATAATATATAAAAGAATTTATTATATTTTTATTAATATTTTAATATATGAAATATAAATGTTAAGTATTTTTTAAACAATTAATTAAAGAAGTAAAAATATCATGTGTTTTAGGGGTGAAAACGTAATTGAACTGTCAAAAGTGTTTTTGGGATGAAAAAGTTAAAAATTTTAATTTCTTCATTTGAGGAAAAGTGCTCTTAAAAAGTCAAAAAATTCTTTCAAAAGTTGCTTGTTTAGCATTGCTGTTGATTCAAAAATATTTTTTATGTCAAAAGTGTTTTTAAAAAGCACTACTAAACAAAGCCTAAATCATATGTATGAACATGTTGCTTTGTTTGCACATGTATATTAATTACCATCATCAATATATCATAATCATATAATTAATTAAAATTCTTAGATTTTGTTCTATCTTTTCGCCATTTTTGTGTTTAAAAGATAACAGCAAAAAATTTAAAGCCTAAAAGTTCTGTCTTTTTATGGAAAAAAGCCTAATAAATTTTTGGTAGTTAATCGCACTACATCCCTAAATTATTACCTTCATTTTAAATTGATCCCTAAATTTTAAATTATTATAGTTACATTTCATTGCTAAAATTATTAATTTGACTGTTAAATGATATATCAGATCTTATGTGATTAATTTAAAATAAAAATTTTAATAAAAATAAATATTGTGAAAATAGATATTTTAAAAATCTTATTTTTGAAGTTTTCGCATGTTCAATTATTATTATGTTTTGCTTTGATATTCAAATTATGTTAGCACCACTGAGTTCTCTATACTCAACGTGTGGATGTGTTTGTTTCTATGCGCAAGTGACAGACAGTTATTTGATAGTTAGAAGGAACTCGTGAAGCATCCAAGACTTAGATTCTCAATTCAGACCAAGTTAGTGTTCTTTTGTTTGTAAATGGTTAAAGGCATGTATCAAGGTTGAGTCATGTCATTTTTAGGTCTTTTGATATGCTATGGTACTTGTTCTGCTATAAAGTTAAAACATCACTATCTAATTTTGATGATTATATATATGTTTTAGCTTGCCTTATTATCGTTCTAACTATATGATGATATGATGCATTGGATGCCATGTTTGTGAACAATTTCAATGTGTGTATTGGCATGGTATGGTATTGGTATAACTTAGGTGACATTGGACATCATTTCTAAGCTTGAAATGTTGCATTATGGATTTGGTATGCTGGTCACAAGATGTTATGGTCATGTCTTGAGACACTATGAACAAAAATGACCATTCCAAGCATTTTTCAATAATGGTCTCGAGACATCAATTGCTAAGTCTCGAAACAAGTGACATTTAGTCTCAAGATAGGTAAACACCAAAGCTAGAGGTCTGAACCATGAGAAGTTTGTCTTGAGACATGGTCTTCAATTTCTCGAGACGTCCACCTGAATTTTGATAGTTGAGTTTGGACTTGAATCTTAACCCAGGACCACTTAAATGAGATTGTTAGATATCGGTAATGCATGATCATATTCGAAATTGAAAATGGTTTGAACTATGTCATGTTTATAAGCTTAATTATTTTGTAAATAATTTGAGTTAGTCTGGATTACTTTGGCAACATAATGTGATGTTTTCACAAATATAATGTAAAAGACATAATGATAAATTTAATCGTTAATGTTTACTTATTTTATCACTTTGATCTTTCTTTTAATCATTTTATCTATTAACTTTCAAATTTTAATCAAAATGCTTTTTTTTATGAAAATGCTAATTAATCTGTGAAAATTTTAAAGACATTAATGTGGCAGTCTGCACAATCTACAAGTACTTCATTACTGACACTAATATTTTTTTAATTGTTAAATTCTATTTTCTTTTTTCAAATTTTATAAGGAATACGTGAACTTTCAAAATAATCTTTAAAAAAATTTAAGATTAAAAAGTGATAAAAAATAAATATTAGAGTTAAATTTATTATTATATTAATTTAAAATAATAGAGGGATATCTTGATGTTTGATAAGTATGAAATGAATGATTATACAGCTCCATAATTGGATGAAAAGTGTTAACACAACAGCTGGAATTGATAAGTATTCATAAAATAAATAAAATTTAGCAAAGGTTGACTTAATTAAGGCTAATGCTTCCATTTTTAAACAAAGGTTAGAAATTTCAAGCCCAACATCTGCTGTTATCCTCAAACTCAAACCTCTCTCTTGTAATTAGAAAAACAAAACAAATTAAGGAATCTTAGGTCAGTTGTTTTTGTCTTAATTTTGTTTATTTCATAATCTAATTCTGAAATAGAAATTAAAAAAAATAAAGGTTAAATTCTGTTATTAATGGTAAGTTACGGATTTAGTCTTTATATTTTAATAAAAAATTTAAATTTTAAAATTTTAATTGTGATTCAAATGGTAACAGTTAAATACGATTGTTCAAATTCTGTTATTAGTCTCATGCTATTCATAAATTGTGGATTTAATCCTTATTCTCAGATTTGATTATTTTTAGTTTCTTTATTTTTTTTGAATTTTAAAACTTCAAATCTAGCTCAAACGAAAACATCATTAAATTCATTAATTAAAACTATATGATTTTTATAAGTATTATGTGAAAATAGTAACTTGATGCAACATTACACATATGTAATTATATGTTTATCACATAAAATTTTAAAAATAAAAAATTTTAACAACTAAGTCGAAACTAAAATTACAATAAATATAAATTGAAGTGCTAAAAATTTCATATTTTTATTCAAAAATTTATTTTTTAGTGAATTATAAGAAGATGACAAAGTCTTAATAGCATAATTCGAACTTAAATCACACTTAAGATAATGAACACCTTAACCGTAAGATAAACACATTTATCCAAAAATCTATTTAATTAACTATGTGTCAAACATAAAGTTGAAGAGGGAAAGCAAATATATATATATATATATATATATATATATAAAACAAAGTTCAAGAAACACTCCTTAAGAGGTTAAATTTCTTGTACTTCCCCCCACGTGAAGAAGCTTGATGAAGTGAGATCTAGCATGGCACGTGGAAACTACATCAACTTATATTATTTTTCTAATAATATGGATTATTAGCTATTTAATTATAAAATTTGTATTTTTTAGAATTAAAGTACCTTTTAAGTTTGTTTTATGATCCACAAAGTTAATTTTTTTAATAGTTACTCCTTCTAATAATAAGATTTGAACACAAACACAATATATTTTATCAAACACATTAATAAATTTTTATGCATTTTTAATCCACCCTTAATACTTCAAACTTCTAATTAATTATAGGAAGATGTATTTAAATTTAGTTCAACCCATAACTATCAAAAAATATTATAATATTCATATCAATTAAACTAATACTCAATTGATGAATTTAATTATAAAATTTTTAATATAATCTCTCATAATATTAATAGAATTAGTACTGAACTTTAAATTTCTTGGATATAAGCAATGGCGGAGTAGAAACCCAAGGGACATGGCTCTCTTTAAAATAGTAAAATTTTAATTAACCTTTTTAAAAATTATTAAAATATAAATTATTAAAATAATAAAATTACATTATTATTATTATAATAATATACAATTTAATTTCAATAAAAAAATTTTCGGACTCTACCAGATCATAGAGATTATATATGTTTACGATGTATGTATGAAAGTGATTTTTTTTTTGTGGGGTGAGTTGTATAAAAAACATTTTTATCAGTATTAAATTTTAATAATAAAAGTGATGGAAAGAAAACCCTAGTTTTACTTCACTTCTCACATGCTACAGTTGACCTTTATCAACTTCCTTTTTTTAAATCTTTAATTTGTTGTCTTAGCACATACTCTTGTCTATACTCTCTGTCTTTACTTGTCATTTTATTACTTAAAAAAAAACCAAACAAACTTGAAGAAATTAGGTTCCACTTTTCGGCTAGAAAAATCCAGGAAAGAAAATTAATTAATAAATTTATAAAATTTAATGTTTTTAGACTCAGAGTTAAGAGCTTACCAGGATCCAACCCAGAAAATAACCATTTGAAGGGGAAAAAGAGAAAGAAAAGGAGAGTTTATTATTAAGAAACCATGTCTCCAAAGATGGTCTCTCTCTTGACAGAATATTGATCATGAATTACATTGGTAGTAGAATTAATGAACTGATGATGATTGTGGAGGAGAAAGGGTTTGTCATAATGGAGTTGGTCGTCTAACAACTGAGAGGCGGTGGCACCGCCGTGGGCGGTGGTTGGAGTGGGGTTGGGAAGTTGTTGAAGCATGGGGTCTTGGACTTGGTGTTGCATCTGGATGCAAAGTATCTCAGCTTGAGCCACAGCGAGCTGCATTTGAAGCTCAGAAACCTGGTTCTGCAAGAAAGATATGGCCCCTACACATCCATAAACTGGATCCCTCACCCTTGCGTTTGCTTCATACACCAAACTGCTCACTGCATCCGCCCTTTGCTGCACTGGTAGCTCCTGCTTATATACATACATACTATTAAAAACATAGATATATAAAATCTGGTGATAATGATATGTAGGTGATATGGGATGAACCTGAAGCATTTTGCTGACATTGCTAGCACCAAAAACCTTGTGAACAATGGCAAACTTGTGAGGATCATCGGAAGGGAAGTAAGGGGCAAAGATACAGTCCTTAGCACAGCGGCGACGAAGCAACTTGCAGGAAGCGCATGGTGAATTTCCACCCATCTTTGGGAACTAAAAAAAAAGGGGGTTTTCAAAAATGGTGATTTATGAAGAAATTATGATGAAAAAGAAATTAAGCTAAGGAAACAAGTGATTTGATAGCTTGAAGGAAGGGTGTGTGAATAAAGGCACCGGCTTACATTAATTTAGAGGGCATGCATATTTATAATAGCCCAAGAACATGTGTGCCACAAGTGTGCGATTGTTCAACAATGGTAATTTTGTCTTCACTCTTTATTTATATTAATAAATTCAATCTAATAAATATATGGGTAAATTTCACTCAAGGTCACTAAAGTATCAGTAAGTTTACATTTTAGTCACTTAACTTCAAAAAGTTACAAAATGATCGTTGAACTATTCAAAGTTTTCATTTAAGTCACTAGCTATTACATTTGTTTTTATTTAAGCCTTTCGAAGAATTCAATAATTATTTTATAATTTTTTAAAGTCAGTAACCAAAACATAAATTTAATAATAATTTAATAAATTTAGATATAGTTTACCTAAAAAAATTAATTTTACAAACAAGGTTGAAAACAGTAATTCTCAACTTTTTTGTTGATAACTAGGATTCGACGTGGTGAGTTCATGTGAGTCCAAAATAGAACCATAGGGTGCATAAAAGAAATTGAAATTGGAGCAATGAAAGGAGAGAGAAAGTTTGAAAATTGAGGTGAAAGGTAACATATCCCAGTCTCCTAAAATATAGTAATGGAGACAAGTTTGATCAAATCCCACTACAAATTAGTCATGCTTCGACTATTCATCCCCGCTTATGACTTCTATTGAAGTTTGAATAAAATTAAATTTTAAATTGCAAGTCTCAATTATATATATGAGACATCTATAGTTAGGTTGGATATTAGTTCCCATTCAGATTGAGTTAATGTGTACATTTGTTAGTTAGGTTTGAAATTTAGATTTTAAGTCTATTGATTGAGTCTTGTTCGATTGGTATGATCATTGTTGCTAATGCAAGGAGGATGTGGGTTTGAGTTCGCTGAAACGCATTATCCTTTTATTTATGGGTTGGGAAAGAGTTATGGATAATTTTAGGCATTCTTTCAAATAGAACCCGATATAATCAGAAAGATTATTCAAAAATAAAATCTATTTATATTGTAAATGATGATTTATTCATATTGTTTTTTATTTTTGAATTATTATTTTATTTAATATTTAGTAATTATTATATTTATATATCTCTTTTGTTAAATTTTTAAAGGTAAAAGGTAATATTTTTAACATTTACATTAATATACTTAATTCATGTATACAATAAAAGTATTCAGTTTAGTGCCAGTAGAGTTAGGGTTAATAAGTATCTTATGAGGATATAGTAAAATATTAAAAAATAGATATTTAAGAAAAAGAGACAAATGATAAATTTTTAATGTTGCTTTTGGAATTAAAAAAAGTACACTATTAATGTACCAAATACTAACCTTACTTTATATAATATTATAAAGTTCAAAACTGGTTACACTATCGAGCTTTGAATATTAGAGTCGAACTAAATTCATATTTTAAGCGGGCCTAATGTTTTTAATCTAAATCCATTTTTCGAACTTAATATTCTCGAATAGTTATAAATATCAGTACCTACCATCATTTTTTTTCCTTTTTGACATACAATAATTTTTTAGGAAAATATTTGGTTTTTTGTCAGTTGAGTTTTTAGACTCTACAAGCAGGTCAATGGTTGATAAGTATCCTATAAAAGCATTGTAAAAAGGGTGAGTATTTGGTTCACTGAAAGTGTATTTTTTTTATTCCGTAAACAACTTTAAAAATCGACACGTGTTTCTCTTTTTTAAAATATTTATTTTTTAAATATTTTATCATACTCCTATCGGACATTTGTATTCCAATTACTCGTCCTAATTTTTTTATATAAAAATAGAGTGAAAGTGTGAAGGAAATAAAATATGTATATTTTTAAAGCATTAGCATATATAATGTAGCAAAAAGAAAATACAGGAGGCGCCCACCCAACTCCATCGGGCCCAAAACTGAGAGTAAAAACACAACGGTAACGGTTGACCGCCGCCCAAGCGTTCGTGTGTGATTGTTGCCCCGTCTATAAATTATCAAGGGTTGCCCTCCACGTTCTCCTTTCATTTTATTAGTCATTTTTTATTCCTCTTTCTATTTTCTTAGATTTATCAAAATTAAAAAGACATAAATACCCCAAAATAATATATTACTTTGTGAACGGAATAGGCTTTTTAGTAATTTTATAACTAAGTTGAAACTCGGTTGATAAGTGACACCAATTTAATCAAAACCTTAATATATAGTATAAATAAAATATATAAATATTTTGAAAATAATATTTGTTGCCTTGTAAAAGTAACGAATCTTTTAATAATTTTACAACTGAACTGAAACTTAATTGATTTGTAATATCAACTCAATCAAAACCTTAATATATAAGTGTATATATATTAATCAATTATATTTAATTTATTAACCGTATTTCAATTTACTTGACTAAATTATGACACACCCTGAAAATAATTTATGCAACAAATTTATAAAAAATGAATTAAAATTAAGTGCGATCATAGTTAAAATGGTAAAATTGATATAATAAAATTATAATATCTTGAGATTTTTTTTTAGGAATGGGTTCAAATCTTAATGTTATTATCGTGTGTATATATATTTTTTCAGATTTATTAAAGTATAAAAAGACAGATATTCCTTCAAAATAGTTTTTGTTCTTTTATAAGAAGAATGAACTTTGGATAATTTTATACTTAACTAGAACTTAATTGATGAATGACACTTAATCAAAATCTTAATAATAGTATAAATAGATGGCAAATAGCATAAACACACTAAAAACCTATTTAAATAGTAGACAAGTGCTTTCAGTGGCGAAGATTGAAAAAAATTTTGGGAGGTCGGAATTAAATTGTATATTTTTATGATAGTAAAAGTATAATTTTATTATTTTAATAGTTTATATCTTTATAATTTTAAAGGATTAAATAAAATTTTTATTATTTTTGAGATCAAAGTACAATTTTATAATTTAAAATTTTATAAAGTATAAAAAACCTAAATAAAAATTTTACCATTTTAAAATAATCATGACCCCAAATCTCTACTACGCTCCGCCACTTAATACCTTGAACTTTCATTACTTTAAACCTTCCTTTAGAATTTCAAGATTTCTTAATAATTATTCAACTCAAAAGTGGTAAAAAAAGAAGATATATTTTTTTGGTACTGAAAAGTTAAATTTTTTATTATTAATCCTATTCTAAATATAAATATCTTGACTTTGTCTACTGAAGCAGATTAGATGAGTTTATTAAATATATTATGTATGTATGTATGTATTGGATGAAGTAATGCCTCAACGTGCGTGCATGGAACTATAGGGGCTCATAATGGGGCGGGTTAGGGCATTAGGGTTGGAAAGAACAATAACAATAATGAAGTGTAGATAAAGATAGCTTACGAGAGGGTCAAGTCAAGGCCCCCTCATCACCATGCAAGTTGCATAAAAACAATTGAAAAATATGAAAAACCCTAAAAGCAGCACCATGGGGGTGGTGACCCTTGAGAGAGGTGTGAGCCGAGCCTCTCTACGTGAATGTTTGTTACTTTGTTAGCCTCACAAACATTCACGTGAATACTAGCCTAAAACAAGGTCCCCCCTCCCTCTTTCTCTCTCCATCCATTCTATAATTATATTTTAATTGGTAAAATATAATAAGCATTATTTGATTGTGATTTTTTTTTTGTCACTCAATTATTTAATTTTATCTTTTTAATCATCAACTGGTAAGTTTGTTCTTGATATTTTAGGGATTTTAAATGAAATAATAAATTGAGATTCCTTTTAAAATATTATAAATATATACAATAAAATAAAAAACATATACAAATAATTTTATTAAAATAATATGTTTTATTACATTAAGCGAATAAGATATTTCCTAACAAAATTTTAAAAAAATATCTACTTCTATGTCATCAGCTACAAAAACACAAAAAAATCATAAAAAAAATAAGTTCTGTGAGCATTTTGAGATGCAAAATCATTAATGATAACATCAACATCAATATTTTTCAAAAATCCTTCTCGATTGATAAATTTACCAGACCATTCAACCGTTCTCGTAACATAAATGTGACAGTTGGAGATGTAGCGTTTATGACGAATAATTGAAGGGGTTTTTTTTTTTTGCCTTCAATGAAGCGTCAATCAAAAGACTTAAAAGGTTGAAGATTTTTTTTCTCACGTTAAAAGCTAAAGAAAAAAAATTTTGAGCCTCTTCCAGTCGTGAGTCCTAGACGGCCGCACTCCCAGATTACGCCTAGGGTCGACCCTGCCAACTGGTTAACATAAAAATGAAAAAACCCACAAATCCAAGATAATTAAGTGATCAAAAAACACAATTGAATGGTTGAGTGATCATTTTGTAATTTTTCATAATTGAGTGACAAAAAAATTACTAATAACTGTGTAACTATTTTATAATTTTTTATAATTAAATAACAAAAAAAAGCCATAAATAAATGACTATTAATGTAGTTTACTCTAATTTAATATTATAATAATATACTACATAAATATTATATAAGACATAGTTTTAGAGTTTTGACCCCAAATCTTTTATTAGATCAACCACCAGTCAATAACAGAACAGAGCAAGTATGTATAAAATATGTATACATGTTACAAATGGACTATACAAATATTGTGTGATTAATATAGGAAAATTAAAGCATTATTTGTTATAGGCAGCTATAATTATCTCCTAATAGTGACCATAAATAGAAATAAGAAAATTAGGGTCCTAATAAAAAGTTCATCTACACCTCTCCATGCAAGTAAGACATGTGGACACTTTTTTTTCTTTATAAATAAACTTCATGACTTTTGTTGTGTGGCTAAGCACTTCCCTTTTTTTCTTATTTATTAGTTCAATTAATAATAAATAAGATTGTACTGTTGTCTAAAACATATTCTTCAAAATCAACCAATGGTTGGAAAAAGTAGAAGTGTACTTTTTTTTAATATTTGAATTAAGTTCGAATTTTAGAGTTGTTATTGTTGAAAATATTTTATTTGAATATCACTCTCGATCGAAATAAAACTAGACTCAAACCGTAAAACGGATGAGTACACTTGTGGTTATATAAAAAATAAATTTTTTAAAAATAAAAAAATAATCCTAAAGAACAATGCTTTTACTCGAACGAAACCTTGTTCTTTGAAAAATCAATCTTGTGCCTAATACTTCATGGTTCCATTCTACAATAACATTGAATCTTTCTCTTGAAGCTCATTGGATCTTTCGATACAATCAAGTAAAAAGTCCCAAAAACATCATATCCTAAAAGCCCAAATTATGTGATCGAATCAATTCCCCTCTATCTGTTGCGACACTTTTTTTTAATTTAAACCCTTACAATTTTCAAATTAACTTAAATTAATTTTTTCTAAAACAATTATGATTAAATAACAGATCCGACAAGTCAATTAAACCATTACAATTGGAATACAATTATTTATTTAATTTGACGAACATTTTAGAACCGAACATAGTAGAACATATTAGAACCGATATTTCAACCTCTAATTACTACGAAATTTAATATTAAAATCACTAGAAGGTTAAAGAGTTATCATAAACCTATATTTGTTAAATTTTATTCTTTTAATATATATAATAGACACATAGTAGCTTCCTAATCCGACTTACTAAAAGCTTAATAAGTCAATGGGCACATAATAGCTTGATTAGTATGAGATTATTATCAATACAAGAGGACGTGAAATTGAGTGTACTAAAACGTATTATGGTTATTAAAAAATAAATATAATGAAAATTTATAATAAAATTATTAAAAATTATATAAAATCGATTGAATAAAAAATTAAAATATGTTTAACTATTTAAAAATAAATCAATTGGATTTGATTCTTTTTATTTAATTATCAAGAAAACTCCAAGCTTTTAATGAAGTCTTTCTCAAATGATTTGGATAATTATGGTTCATATTTTCCAATAAATGATGTCTTGGAGACCCAATCCCGTGAGCTAAGTCTTCTTCAGTCGTTATCAACGGATGGTGGTCGACTTATTTTGTTGCCAAATGCAGTCGATTCCGATTGGGTAATTGGACTCGTGGGGTATGGTTGAGTCATGCTGACCGAGTCATTGAGTCTGTGACATTTTAAATTTTCTTAATTTACAATATTGCAAATCATTAATCAATCGTTATCATCTACTAAGAACAAGAAATTTGATGATTGAAATATTATTACAGCCCATTGTTTTGTATAATTGGAAAAAGAAAACCACCAGATATTGAATTAAGTACATTTCATGTATTCAAATTTAGTCACTTAACTAAACACTTAGAGTTAATCAAAGTCGAGTCAAATTCAACTACAAAATTTAAATTTAACTCATTAAATTAAATTAAATCAAATTAATTTTATCTTCAGATTTAAAGTGAATATAAATGGACGTTGCGGTGCGATATAGTGTGTTTACAGGCTCGATTTTGAGATCGTCTGGAGATGTAGTCGTCCAAGATCTAAGATTGAAAGGGTATAAAATATTGTTTTTCAGTTTTTAAGGGATCCAAAAACAAAATTTAATTTTTAAAGGCCAAAATTTTTTTTAACAATTTTTAAGGGGTCTCAAAAATTTTTTTTTTCAACTTTTAAGGAACCTAAAATTTTATTTTATTGTTTTGCCTAGCACCCTAAAAATGTAAAAAACGGACTTGTGCATTTAGCTTACTTTTTATATCACACTACAATATTAATCTTACTATCATCATTACTTTTAAATTAACCACAAATAAACACACTATCCATCCAAACTCATACTTAAATTTTTCTCTATTAACATCAAATTCAATTTTATGTCAATAACATAAAAGTAGTAATGATTAAAGTCTTTTTGGTACTTTTAGTAATCAAAACTCAATCATTATTGATATAATCACTTTTCGACTTTATAAACCATAAAATAAATAACACCAAACCCATATAAGATCGTAGGTAAAACACACACATTTGAGCTATGTGTCATATCATCATCATGTTAATTGTTAAAAAATAAAAATATAACGATAAATTTAGTTTTTTTAATTTTTTTATTAATTTAATTTTTTTAATTAAACTTAATCTTTAATTTTTTAAAATCATCAAATTATTTTTTTAAAAGAAATATCAATTAAAACATTATTTTATTTTAACGATATTAACTTAACAATTTATATGATATTTCACATGTACTTCATGTTAATATGATATTTTTTATTTTACATGTCATGTCAATAAATACTTTAAAAATAAGAGAAATATTAAAAAAATCAAATTTATAAAAAATTAGTATAAAGTATACACGGATTGTCATACAAACTCTCAAATTTAAAAATTTAACTTTTTAATCAATATTTCGTTAAAAAATCAACAATTTAACAAAATTCGACTCTTTAATAATGACCAAAGTAATCAAATATAAATATTAATTACTAAATTTTTCAGAATGATTTGGTGGAAATTTTTAATTAGTTATATATCAATAATGAAGATATAATAGAACACAACCTCCCACAAAGAAATTAATGAGATCCTGACATGAAATTTTTAGTGTTTATTTAATAATTTTAAATTGAAACCTAATTCGAGAGAGACTAATATTGAAATTTGTAGCCTTGTAGGAACCCTAAGTCTTATCAGTATTCTAAATTTCTCATCAGTACTCTTGCATTTAATGAACCATCACATGATTCCAAACTTCTTTTCAAGTCTTCAATAATCAAATAAAATAATCAAATTAAGCTAAGCTTTTTGTCTGTATAATTATTAGGAAAAATTTTCATATTTTAACAATATGTGAAATGATATCAAACTTTATTTTTGGATACTGTGCAATTTTTAAAAAAATAAAGAAGATTAAAAGGAAAATAATATAATTGGGAAGCAAAAGAAACAGACATCTTCAGCATCTAAGATAGAGCTCCGATGCATGTGTGAATTAAATGAGCTTCGTAAACAATGAATTTGATTCATTTTCGAGAATCAATTCTTTCTTCTTCTTTTTTTTAATTTTCTGTGATGATTCGGTCGTAATTAAAGTTGATTGTTTTTACACATTGGTAATCTCACTGTTGGGGATGGTGTTTTGTGCAATGTTCATCTCTTCCCAACCCCTTTGTTATTTCTTTTTCAAGCTAGGAAAAGTTTATCCAGAAATTTACATTTTGCTCATCGTAAAAAGATAATAACATGAAATGTGTTATAGAAAATGAAGTTATACATTATGCTGGGTGTATGAAATAAACCTTAAACCCTAAATTTAGATGATACAGAGAGTCATTAGAGATGATGATTAATCTAGGTTAGAAAGATGCTTGAGTATAAGCTATGGAGTTGATCATGCGTCTTGTTCTCTTATTGTCTATTATCTTGGTGATGAATAGAGAGGTTGACTTGGTGTGGGTCTTAGCAATCAAACTTAGTGGCGAATGTAAAGTTATGGACATTGTTGAAATTGATGTGAGGGGATTATATGAGACGATCGGACGAACATTGCGAGGTCTAAGGAAGTTTGTCTACCTTATGTGATGTATTACTTTGGCAAGACAAGGTTGAGACGAGAAATATTCTTCTAGTGAGGCTACGAGATCGAGCTTTGCCATGTTGTCCCTTCAAGTGTAGCTGTCTGATTCGACAAGGGTGTTAAGGCAATGGTATAACAATTACTCTCTAGATGAAAGACAAGCTATAAGGTGACGTGAATTGAGTCAAAACTTTGAATGGGCTTTTAAGGGTCTTGGCGAGGCATGTAGAGTAGGGGTGAGCAAAGCTTGCACAAAAGAGGTTGGGTGTTCACCTTCCTAAAAAATAGTTTGAGTTCAAATCATCATTGTACCCAAAAAAACCCTCCATGTTATACAACATTATAGCAAATATTTGGGTCCAATAAGATATATTTTACAAAAATATACTTAATTATTATTTAATAAATCATTAAAAAATTAAATTAATTGAAAATTAATATTTTTAATAGTTTGATTTTGCACACAGATTTGGTAATCCAAAATTTAAAAAATAATAGTTTTTCTATAAAAAATATGGAAAATGATAACTAAATAAAAGTTACTTATCACTTAATAAAAAATATTTTTAATTAATTCAATTTTAATTTATTTATTTTAATATTATATTATCTTATAAAGATTTTACATTTAAATTTTGAATTTTTTTAGAATAAGATAGGATGTTTAAAAATTAAAGATAAAATGTAAAATATAATTTTTAATAATTTAAAATCTATATTTATCAAGTAATTTAATTATATTTTATAATTAATTTTAAATAAATATATTAAATAAATTTTATAATTATTTTTAAATTTTTAATACTTAATTGTTTAATAAGTCTATCAAATAACAACTTAGGCTAGTGTTATTTTTTCCCATAACTTTCCCAATGGTAGTAATCTTCTTAGTTCAAAGCTCAAAGCCATTCTCCCATCATGAAAAAACCCAATATAAAGTAACATTTGGACCTTTCCAAGCTTTAATATTTATCCGATGGGCCGAAATGAATCATGGAACAAATCTTAATCGCATATTTGATAAAAATATTATAAATGTCTTCATATTAAAAGTCAAATTATATTTTATCTTTTTTTACTTAAGTAAATTAATTTTTATACATTAGATAAAAGAGCAAACTCGTCTTTTATGTTAAACATTTTATTCATTTCTATCTTTAAAATTTGACATGGTTGACAAAATAACCGGACAGTTAATGTAACGTGCCATGTGTATCTCATGCAGACGCATATAAATCAATTTTTAACTATAGAAATAAATGAAATTTTTAGTAGAAGGGCCAGTTAAAACGTAGAAAATTTAATTTACTCATTTTTTTGAACGAATATTTTCACATAATTTCGTAGTATTTTCACCATCAAATATTTAATTTTAATAAATTAATAAGATATACACATAATTTTTTTTCTTGTACACTACAAAATTTTTAGAAGAGATGTCAATGTCTGTATTTTAAGAGCTTTATTCACTTATGCAATAATGTAAATTTATAAAAAAATTGTGGAGAAATGTGTTGAATATATATCACAACATATTCACGAGGGGTAAAAAAACAACATTTATTAAAAAAATTATTTAAAATTTAAATAAAGTTTTAACTAAAACAATAAATATTTAAAAATTACGGTGTTTTAGATTTTCACATAGGTTTTATTATTTTTATATAAAAAGATATAAACATTATTGTAACAATATAATCGAGCTACTTATTATTTAATATTACTCAATTAAATATTTATCAATTAGTCTAATCGTATGTTAAATTTAATTTTAAGAAATATAACATATAGATTTTATAAATTAAATTCAGTACTTAATATTTCAATACTTATTTATTTTAATTTATCAAAAAAACTTAAATTGATATCCAGTTAATTCGTAATACGAATTCAATCAAAGGTTTGAAGTATAACATAAATATTTATTGTTTATTGTCGTATCAATTGTACACACTAAGCCTATCAATTGTTATCCAAACCCCAAAAAATATGATCCAATCAAATTCAAACTCAACCCAATTCAATTTGGTTAATCCAAGTCAATAACATGAACAATAGCAAAGTCAGGAGGGCTGGTCGGGGACTCGGTCTCTCTTGAAATAAAAAATTTTTTATTTAAATTTTTTTATAAATTATAAAATTTTAAATTAATAATAGTAAATTTATATTTTAATCTTTAAAAATGATAAAATTTTAATTTAATATTTTAAAATTATAAGGATATAAATTACTAAAATAATAAAATTATATTATTATTATCATAAAAATATATAATTTAATTTTGACAAAAAATATTTTTGACTCCACTTAACAAGAATTCAAAAGTAATTTAAGATAAAAGTACTCAAACCTAAAATAATCCTAAATTGAAATGACTCAAATAAATAATTTAAAATAATTACAACTCAAAATAATTTAAATGTATAGTAATTCAATCTGAAAACTAAAATTAGACTCAAAATAATTCGGATTAACGAGGGTGATATTTCCAAACCCAAATTCTAAGTAAGGTATTTAAATCTGCCACGTGGCTTATGATTTTTTTTACTTTTTATACCCAAAAGAAAAGAAAAGGTATTCCACGTGTCAAGTATTAAATTCGCGGTAAAAAGACGAGCAAAGGAAAGCGGCCGCTGGCGCTGCGCCAGTTTAGAATAGCGATCTTAATCTACACCGTGGAAAATATGGTCAACAATTATTTAATCCAGAAAGTAATCTAGATCAACGTGTAGTAATAACTCAGATGCTTCGATACAGTACGCTAGTAGCATGGAATTATTAAAGGCGGTTTTCAACCCAAATCCAAAGCTTTCATTTTCAGTATATATTACAACCCTCCATTTTTCTTCCCAGTTAATTTTCAAACAAAGGTCTCTGAAGAAAATGGCTATGGCAGCATTTTTGTTGCTTTTTTTAACGTTAGTTTCAAATTCAAAAGCTGATCGAGATTTCGATGTTCGTCAACACCTCTCTACTGTAACAAGGTCTCGCTCTTCTTCACTATCTCGTTGAATCGTAGTTTCATCATCATCTTTACAAATTTGAATCAGGTTTATATTATTATTTTAGTTTTTTTATTTATACCTTTTTTTTTGGAGCAGATATGGTGCTGTGAAAGATATTGTTGACAATTCGTTTATACCATCTGATATTCCTCAAGGCTGTACTCCTATCCACTTAAATCTTGTGGTAATTTTGTTTTTAGTTCTTCGCGGTAGCTGGAAATGCTGTTGAGATTAAGTTCATATGGAGTAGATGTGGATTTTAGATCTACATTTTATTGTTCGATGAAGTTTGTCTTTACAAATTTAGCATAATTGTTCTTTAATAATATGCCCCCACTGAACCAATTTTATGGAAGATTTACTACAAAGTCTGATATTAGATGCATGGGAGAAGTGGGTTAGGTATTGTGCAATGTTTCCAATTGTTAGCTTTATTGGATATCTTTAAGATTTGTTGTTGTTATATTCTGTGCAAAGCATAGCAGTTTTGAGATTGCTTGTTACTCATTGAACTGCCTTTTAAGACTCATTGTTTTGCTTGAGATTTCTAGCGTGGTTATTATTACTTGTTGAATTTCCAAACTCTGCCATCTTGGGAGTACAAACAAAAGGGAAGTTAATCTAAATTTTTATTTTTAGGCAAGACATGGAACACGTTCTCCTACAAAGAAGCGGGTGAGAGAGATGGAAAAGTTGGCTTCTCATATAAAGGAACTTATAGAAGATGCCAAACAGAGGAATTTGTCCTTACAAAAAGTCCCTGCTTGGTTTCATGACTGGGAGTCTCCTTGGAAAGGGAAAATGAAAGGTGGAGAGTTGGATATCAAAGGAGAAGAGGAATTGTATCAGCTTGGAATCAGGGTTAGGGAAAGATTTCCTGATATATTTAACGAGGAATACCACCCCGATGTGTATCCCATAAAGACTACTCAAGTGAGTTCTATGTTTGAAAATTTATCTTCTATTATGTGTGTGTGTGTGTGTAATTCAGAGGTTTTTTTCTTTGATTTGGGATTTCTGGTATAACATATGGATGCTACTGCAAACCTATTTTTCTTTATCCCCATCTCTGAAGATGGTCTTATTGTACATTATTTATTTATTTTGAATTTCCTTCTTAATTTGTGGGAAAGATTCCTCGGGCTTCTGCTAGTGCTGTTGCATTTGGCATGGGGCTATTTAGTGGAAAAGGAAGTCTAGGTCCAGGTCGTCATCGAGCATTTGCTGTTACAAGTGAAAGTCGAGCAAGTGACACAGTCCTGAGGTTTTTTGAGAGCTGTCAAACCTACAAGGTATGGACGATGTTTCTCCATTATTATTAGAGCACCAACACAAGTATGGTTAATACAATTATGTGTTTCTAGATTTTTCATCTTGTTATACTGATATTAATTTTGGCTACTTCAAATTTAAGAAGTTTGATGCAAGAAAATTAGCTGAGATTTTAAGTTAGTCAAACATTCATTTTGTTGTTTTCTTAAGTCATTTTTGTACATTTTATACATATTCAACACCTTTACCTCTTAGATTAATTTAACCTTCAACTTTCAGATAATGATTCATTTGTGCTGTAATTTGATTGGTTTGCCTTCTTATTTGCTTATTTAAACTGAATTTTGTGAGTGCAGGACTTCAGGAAAAACCAAGAGCCTTCTTTCAATAAGCTGCAAGAACCAATCCTGACCGAGATTACCTCTGCATTGGCTAAGCGGTATGAGTTCAATTTTACAAGACAGGATATATCCTCTCTTTGGTTTCTGTGTAAACAGGTACTCATCTTCTTTTCATGTAAATTTTGTAGTTCATACCCTGTTAAAAATCAGGAAGCTCTAATATTGGTCAATTCAACTTTAGTCTTATATTTTGGTTCCTTTGATTTTCAATATGGCAGGAATCATCCTTGTTGGATAAAACTGATCAAGCTTGCAGTCTTTTCAGTCCCACTGAGGTATTTTCATGCTTCATTACTCTTTATGAAGAAATCAATATAAACAGCTTCATTGGAGTTAGGATCTGTTCATTTAAAAGATTGGAGATAGTATGCATGCCCCATAACTTCTCATATTGAAAATACTGTTGTTATGTAGGGGCCGTTATCATTTTCCAGAATGTAGACATTTTTTCAAAAATATTGATGCTACTAATGTTTGCTAGAAGTATAGACCATCTCTAAATATTTTGAAGCTTAAATTTTATACAGTTTATTTATTTATATGTTTATTATTTTTCATTAATCTAACATATATCATTTTCTGATCTCCATACCAGTAAATACATAGAAGAAAATGCCTTCATTAAGATAACCATCTTGTTTTTTTAGATTACTTTGTCTTTGTTCCTTAAGTAAATATTAAGGAAAAATGAAACAAGATCTTTACTTTCAGGGAAGCTTGTATCCTGCTATTTGTCATGCTAATTTCAACAGTATATTTAGTTAATCTTGTTATTTTCCATGCTTTATGAGTTTTAACCTTCAAAAGCTGTCTAAATATTTAGGTTGCTTTGTTGGAGTGGACAGATGATTTACAGATGTTCATGGTAAAGGGTTATGGTAAATCATTAAATTATAGAATGGGAGTGCCTTTGCTGAAAGATGTTGTGCAATCCATGTTAGAAGCTATCAATGCTGAAGAAGGTAAATTTTTATGAGTTTTTGGTTGTACAGTTTTTACTTGTCTATGTGGGTGATATTTAGCAATGAGTAGTCTTGAATTGCCTATAAAATATTAGAAATTGTCTTCTTCTGAGTCTGATGCTGTTCTCTCTTATTATTGTAAGGGCAGAATAATCCACATTTCAACTTAACATAATTAGTTGACTTCTTCTGTCTGTAACTTTTCCTGCAAGTTTTTAATCTAGAGAATGAAATGGGCAAAAAAATCAAGAGCATTTTTAGTGTTGCTATTGTTGCCATTCATTAGCATAATTTCTTGAGAGATTACTGAACCTAAAGTAGATGAGATATAATTTTCTTGTGATAATAGCTTACTGTACAAGGCAAAAGGTTGCTTGATAATGGCTTGTTCTCGATCTTGACTTCCAATATTTTCCTCATGTGTAGATAACCAAGTACCTGGCAGTTATGAGAAGGCAAGACTGCGTTTTGCACATGCAGAAACTGTAGTTCCTTTTTCGTGCTTGCTTGGGCTTTTCCTTGAAGGATCTGGTCAGTGCTTTCAGCCTTACATTGTTGCATCCTTGATATCCTGTTTCACCACAATACTTAAAAGCGAGATTATGTGCGTCTCCATAAGGTTCTTACTATTTGCTGATTATTTGGTATTTATTTAAACATTGCAGATTTTGAACGAATACAAAAGGAGGAGCCTTTGGATCTCCCTCCTAAGCCTCCCCGGAAAAGAAATTGGAGAGGCAGCATTGTGGCACCTTTTGCTGGGAATAATATGCTGGTCTTATATAGCTGTCCGGCTAATTCTTCAAGCAAATACTTTGTGCACGTTTTACACAATGAGCATCCCATCCCAATGCCTGTAAGTTATTGTTGACTTTGAAGGTTCTTCTCCTAGGCTTTGCTTGGTATGGTGGAAAGAAAATTGAGAGATGGAAAATTAGAGGAGGAAAATGGAAAGAAAATATATTTTTTCTTTCCATTGCCGTCTTTGGTTCAAAAGATGAAAAAAGAAAAAAGAAAAAGCAATTTTCTTTCGTTAGTTGTGGAAGATGGAAAGAAAAAAACATGAAAATTTTAAAAAATGCACTTAATGTACATCTCATTTAGTCATGTTCTCTCTCCTTTATATGCATTGTGATGGAAAATCATGGTCTTTATTAATTTCTTTCTTATCAAGTACACTCAAAATTAACCTTTCTCACTTCCCTGTGCAGCACTTCTTCACTCAACCAAGTAAATTTTAGTCGTTCAATAATTCACTGGTTATACGAGCAAAAGGAAAATGTTATTTTTGTCATTTCTTGTTCCGACAACATGAAATTATTAGCATTAGTGTTACTATCAATGGGCAGGAGTGATGATTACATCAAAAGAACGTAGTGAATCCCATGTTCGCCTTCCTTAATTGTACTTAGTTTTTACCTAGATTCTTGTTCTTATATCTGCTTGTAGTTTTGCATACTACGGTTTTATAAGATCCTGCGTGAACTTTTTCCTATTTCATGTAACTATCTTCTAATATCGGTTTGATAGTGATGTTTCTTTTGTGGCGAACAGGGTTGTGGCGGTACCGACTTTTGTCCGTTTCAAGTTTTCAAGGTACCATAATCAGATCCTTCTTGTATAAACTATAAACATAATAATGACTTTCTCAGAGTTGCAAATGTCACTTCCAGGATAAAATTGTCGAACCCCATTTTATGCATGATTACGATACCCTTTGTAGTGCTCATCTTGATGAGTCAAAGCATAAGCCTGAAACCAGTAAGCTATCACAACTGTTCCGTTGGATCTTTCGCCTGGGGGGGAATGATGATACACCATCCCACAGAGTTGAATTGTAGTCTGCTTTTCAAGGAACAAAAATTGAAGGTATAATTGTTTCCCTTTTCCTCGCTGCCACTCCTTTTTCTGTATTCACTCCATGGCTAACACAAAATCGATTTTGGTAGAACGATGTATCTTGGTACCTGGCTTTTTTCTAATAGTCTGATTGGAGGATTCATGTAGGAAAGGGATTATGAATATTATATAATCTCTTTTCTCTCTTTATATACATACATAAGGTGTAATTGGTCTGAATATAGTAAGCTTGAGCTTGACTCGAAATTTTGGAGCTCAATACTCAACTTGAGCTTGACCGGCATCTATTTTTTAAGTTCGAGCTTGATTCGAGATATAATCGAGCTACTCAAGCTCGAGCTTCATTAAGCTTGTTTACCAATTTTTATACTTAAGCTCGAACTCGAGTTCAGCTCAATAATTAAGCTTAGGGTTACTAATATATATTAAGGTTAATAACGTAACTTAATAATATAAAAATATGTAAAGCTCGTGAGTTGTTCGAATGAAGTATTATTAAGCTCAAATTCAACTCGATAGTTCGAGTTGCTCAAGCTTGAGCGAGGCTCGATAATTATCTAATCAGATTTGATTTTTTTCGAGTCAAAACTCTAATATTATCTAATCAAATTTGATTTTTTTCGAGTCAAACTCTAATAACTTACGAGCACTATACATATACAGGCATATGCGTTGGGGACTGTCGTGGGAATCCACAGTTTGGAACGAAGGGAAGTACATTAGATTGATATTATACGAAGACATTGTCTCCACCTTAGTATTTTATTGTTAATTGGGTTTTAGTTTTTAAAGTTCAATTAATTAACTCCTATATTGGTCGTATACTAAAGTTTTTCGAGAGTTTGTGGTTGGAGGAAACATTTAATAACAAATTTATTAGGAAAATTGCACCGACACACAATAGATTTGGACAAGGTTTCATTTTCTACACATATAATGTGGGGTCCCCAGAACCGACACTACTGGGACCAAAAACATGCAAAGTCTATTGTTGCGTCTAGGATAAAAATAATTGTGTTTAAATTTGAATCTAATTTTGAACGGACCTCCCTGGCTCCCCATGCTTTTCTTAAAGAAGAACATATTAGTTTCTTCCTAATTGGAATTTTCAGTGTTGCTTTTCTAGTTTACTTGTTGTGAGTGTCATAACTTCTTCTCTTATCATGCTTAATCTATGGAAATAGTTCTAATATGGTTTTCTTTTTATTATTATTTCAGCTCTAAGTTTTTTATCTGATCAATATTAATTTTATCATTTTAATTCTTTTTATTCACTTTTTATATATATATATATATATATATTCACCCGTTATGTATTTAAATATCTTTTTATATATTCACTTTTTTTTTATATATTCACCCTTTTTATATGATAGATTTTTATATATTTATATATTTATATGTTATATATTTTAAAATAATAATAACCTAAAGAACTTATATTTTATAAAAATATATAAAATTATAAAAAAATTCACCTAAAATGAATTTGAATATATTGTTGTCCAAATATAATTCATTCTAGATGTGAAAAAATATACTTTTTAAATTAATTTTCATATATTTAATTTTTAAATTTATTTTTGTTACATGACGCATTGAGAAGTTATCACGTGGCAATGTAAAATTAGTTAGTAGTATCACGTTAGCATAAATTAATTGTATTAATATAGATATACGTTAGAGACTAATTATATGAAAAAATTAAAAATTAAATAGATATAAATTAATTAATTGAGAGCGAAAATCTATATTACTTTATATAAAAGATAAATACCTTCCTACATTGACATGTGGTTGATTCATGCTTTTCTTTTCATTATAGATAAATTTCAGTTTTTATCGTTTAATCATTTATTATACTTTAATTTTTAACATAATTTAATATCTAAAATTTTATAATATCATTAATTAATTCAAATAGTTAATATGGTTAACTTTTTATTCAAATATTATGCGATTATATATAATTTGATAAGAGATTTTTAAAGTTAAAAGTGAAGAGATTAATTTCTTGAAAATTAAAGTAAGAGGATAAAATATTAAAGGTAGGAAGTGTATAAAAACCTCTTGTGATTGATTGAATTAAATCGGATTAGAGTATCAATTTATAAAAAGATATCAAATCAATTAATTTGTGAATTAATTCGGAAAGCTTAAACTGGTTTTATAATAATTTATTTAATTAAACTTTACAAAACAATGATGCAACTAATTCTACAATCAATTTGATTCTGAAATTTTTATTTAGATGATATTTTTCATTCCATGCTTAAAATATATTTTAATTTTCAAATTTTTACTAAAAGGTAGATGAATGCTTTTTTAAGTAATCCAACTGAGTGGGATGAGATCCAACTCGGTTGATTTACGGCATGTCCAATTCCTTTTCTCTCTTTTAAGCTAATTTTACTCTCCGATCCAAACACAGCAAAATGCCGATTTCCGTTCAAAACATCTTCAAAGAACGCAAATTCCCTTTCCTTTTCGCTTTCTCATTTCTTCTCATTTCCGTCACCATCCTCCTCTTTTCCTACTCCTCCTCTTCCCCTTCCTTCCTCCTCTCCACCAATTTCCAAGTTTCCGATCCTCTTCCTCCTCCTCCTCCGCCACCTCCGTTACCCATACGATCTCCGAACAATGTCCCCGTCTCCTCGACCAAACCGGTTTCCAAGACCAACGCCGCAGCTTCTGACGTGGACTTGAATGTGAGTTTGGATATAAAATGGGAGAACTGTCAGTTAGGTCCGTTGGCGGTGGATTATATACCCTGCTTGGATAATTGGCAAGCGATTAAAGAATTGAAATCCAGGAGGCGGATGGAGCATAGGGAAAGGCATTGTCCGAAGCCCAGCCCGAGATGTTTGGCGCCTTTGCCGATTGGTTACAAGGTTCCGGTTCATTGGCCTAAAAGCAGGGACATGGTGAGCTTCAGCTTTTTTATTTTTGGTAAGATTTTTGTTTAATTGATTTTTATTTAAAAAAATTACTTGCAAAATGGTTTAGTCATTGAAAAAGTGGGAAAGAAGGTTTAATTTTATATATTTCTCTGTTTTGATAGTTTAGAGACTGAGTTCTTAAATTTTAGTGCGAAAGTGATTTATAGAGCTGAAAAGTCGAATTTATATGATAATATTCTTAACATTTAGTGAACTTCTAGATGATTTTTTTTTTCTATCTAGAAAATTGTAGTATGCTGCTATGCTCTATTATGATGCTGATTTTAAACATTTCGTTTCTTTAATCATAAGCCTGTTGAATTGCTACTATGCCTATGTTATTTTGAGGCTTATTTTTTCTTGAAATGTCAATTGCCTACACCCAATCTATATTTAGACAGAGGGTATTGAATATGACTCTAGAGAACCGTCCAAATATATAGAAAAACTTAAAAAATAAAAATAAAATATTGAACATGCTTGTATCGGGTATCCGGCACATACCCATATTTAACAGGCGCACCAAAGTTCAAGTAACATAGCCTATTATACGTGAGGAATGAGATGCGAAGAACTGAAGTCTGATGTTCACCAGGAACAGGTTTTAGGAAGCTGGGTGCTAAAAGTTATAAAATGAAAGAAATATCTGATGTATAAACATTTCTAGTGCTGTTTTACTTGCTAAATATGCAGGTGATATAACATATTCGTGCTCATTTGTAGGTTTGGTATAGCAATGTTCCTCATCCTAAGCTTGTGGAATACAAAAAGGAACAGAATTGGGTGCGAAAATCTGGTGATTATTTTATTTTCCCTGGTGGTGGTACTCAATTTAAGAATGGTGTTCAAAGCTACATTGGTTTCATACATAAGGTATGTGCTGGATTTTCCAGGCAAGTTAACACTTGATTTCTGATTTCTCCTCTGCTATTGGTTGAATTGTGGGCCTCGAAAAGACTGGATATTTTATTTTAAGCTCCGTTACGTTCCTCTCCCTTATAGTTATTTTTCGCCCTCCAGACTTTACCAGCTATTAAATGGGGAAAGAACATTAGGGTTATTTTAGATGTTGGCTGCGGTGTTGCTAGCTTTGGTGGTTATTTGCTAGATAAAGATGTAATTACCATGTCAATTGCCCCGAAGGATGAACATGAAGCTCAGATACAGTTTGCTCTAGAGAGGGGAATTCCTGCTATACTTTCTGTCATCGGTACACAAAAGCTAACATTTCCAGACAATGCTTATGATTTGATACATTGTGCACGATGCAGAGTTCATTGGGACGGAGATGGTATGGTATCTTTTATTAATTCCTTTCAGTATATGTTTGACTTTGTTGTTATACTTATTTTCCTTGTTTCAGTTTTCTATGTTTTTTTAGCATATCATGGAACTTTTTAGACTTTTGCTGCTTTGGAATGCAAAATGCAGGTGGGAAACCATTATTGGAGCTGAACAGGATTCTTAAGCCAGGAGGATATTTTATATGGTCTGCTACACCAGTTTATCGAGATGATGAAAGAGATAGTAAAGTTTGGAAGTGTGAGAATGCTGCTCTCTCTTACTTTTCATGGGGGAAATACAAAATTATTTGCCCTTCTTTAGATTTTCCTTGCTTACTTGTTTTGTCCCAGTATGATTAGCCACCTCATTTATTTCTTTTTGCCATCTCATTATTAGAATTTAAATGTGCTAAGTTGGTCCAATACTTTGTCTATATATCAGCAATGGTAGCTTTGACCACATCCTTATGCTGGAAGGTTGTGGCTAAAACTGTTGATTCAACTGGAGTTGGACTTGTAATATATCAAAAGCCTTCCTCATATTCCTGTTACAAGCAGCGCAAAGAAAAACTTCCACCTTTGTGTGAACAGAAAATCAATCAGAATGTCTCATGGTAATCTATACGTTACATTGCTCACGCTCAAAGACTTGCATGAATAATGTTGGGATATGTGGTGCTGGCGTTTATTTGTGTTGAAATTGCTTCTCATGATGTCTATTGACGGTGACAGGTACCAGCCTCTTAGTTATTGTATTTCGCGTCTTCCAGTTGACAGGAAGGGTAATTTGCTCAGATGGTCCACACCGTGGCCCCAAAGGCTTAGCAGTAAGCCTCCAAGCCTTCCATCCGAACCAGATGCTGAAGACATATTCATCGAGGACACCAAACATTGGGCAGCACTTGTATCAGAGGTGTATCTTGATGGGCTAGCTATAAGCTTGGGGCGGATAAGAAATGTAATGGATATGAATGCTGGTTATGGAGGGTAAGTAATATAACAATGTTCTAAACTTTTTTCTGTAAAAAACAAAAAAGTTGATTGATGTTTAATCTTGTGCTTCATCTTGCTCGTTCTCTGTGTAATTCATGATCTCCTATGACCTATATTCCATTTCACTTCGATGAAAGGAGATACAAGTGTTTTATAGGAGTTCTCTGCCTCAGATTTCTAGCACCTTTAATTTCTTACGAGTTATATTACATATGGTATGTTGCTGTAGTATAGCAACAGCAATTTTCTTTTTTTGAATATGTCCTCTGATCCTTTCTTTTTCGTGTCCACTGCTATCTAACATATCAAGATAAACTTTCTCTTGTAAATAATTCCCATGCTTGTATCGAAATTGTTGTTTGCAGGTTTGCTGCAGCTCTTATCGACCAACCTCTTTGGGTGATGAATGTTGTACCAATAGATGCACAAGATACATTGTCCATTATTTTCGAAAGGGGGTTGATCGGAGTCTATCATGACTGGTGTGAGTCTTTCAATACGTATCCTCGAACATATGATCTACTGCATGCCAGCTTTCTCTTCAAAAACCTAAAAGAGAGGTATGCAGTCGTGATATCACTTAAAAGTTACTGATCTAAATAATTTTATGCTTTATTTGCGATGTGTTCTCCAAGTAGGTGATTGAATGACCTAATAGATACCTAAAGCCAGTAACTGCATCATACATATAATTTCGAAGCTATTGGATTTATGGTTGAATTAGTTATCAGACATTTTGCCTCTCTCTCAGATGCGATATTGTTGATGTAGCTGTGGAAATGGATCGGATACTGAGACCTGGCGGATATCTTTTGGTTCAAGACACCATGGAAAATATTAAGAAGCTCAATCCAGTACTCCGTTCACTTCACTGGTCAACAACACTTTATCAAGGCCAATTTCTGGTTGGCGAGAAGGGCTTTTGGCGTCTGAGTGAGAATGATAACCGAAAAGAAACATGAGCAGCTATCGAGGTTCTTCCACTCCCAATTTGTCCTCGATGAAGATTGGACTTCAACTCCACATTGATATTCAAGTTGCAACATTTAAATTTACGTTTCATCTTTACCCTAAATCCAATCCTATAGAAGAAGGACGAGTTTATAGCATTAAAATAGCTTTATCTGTCAGATTAAATTATCCGAGTTTTGCTCGGCCATGAACAACAGGTCCAGCAGAGGTTTTGGACGGTTACGTTAGACGGACTCGAAGTGAGTGTTGTATTCAACATGAGAATATTCAATTCCTTTTAAATTTTGTTATTATTCAGAGGATCATAGATCTTGTACTAATATCTGAATGTATCAGACATGGATATTTTCTTTTAAAAGATTTAGAGTCATGAACAGCTTCTTCAACAGCTGGAAAGGAAAAAGAAAAGCATATGGTTGCGCCTTCATTTTTTTTTTCTTTTCAATTTTTTATTCGCCTAATTTAAATGAAATTCCATAGTTGCAGACAATTTAAGTGAATCTAATGAAGTTTCCAATTAAAGAGGTATCCACTTCTTATAGAAATTGGACAAAATGGTTTTACTTGTAGGAGAAGTCATCTTTTAGAAATCCCATGCCCTTCGTCAAGGGCTCTTGGTGTAATGTCTGATTTCATTTCCGAATATTTTTTTTATGAAAATAAATAAATCTTTTGAACCCATCTCAAAATTCAAAACTTGAATTCAATCCTCATATATTTGATTTCAATCTAGAATAATTACGTTGGAGTTTATATTGAGATTTTCAAGAACACATGAATTTTTTTAAAAAAATTAAAACATCTAAATTTTTTTTATATAAACTCTATTATAATAATTGAATAATTTAATTTTTCCAATCAAATTAAATTAGTTTGTTTTCTGTTTACGTCAATCACTTAAAAGTTAGTTGTATTAATCAATATGGTATATCGAAATTCTATCTGTGTTTAAAATGAAAATTTTCCTTTTTTTCTTGATATTGAACAGGTTTAGCGGTATTTTTCTGGCCGATGAGTTCCACTAGTTGCTATTAGGCGAAAGCCAATGCATAGATAAAGTTTATTCTACTTTCTTCAAAAATTGTGATAGTGGCAATAGTTCACCCTATTTTTTAAAAAAGCTGTGGCGGTGTTAATAATTGTAATTTTAGTATTTCTTAATTTTTTCCTTTAGTTTTGTTTTTGGAGTGTTTTATTTTCGAAAAATTTTGAAGAAAGTTAGACCACTGGGGGATTGGTTTTATGCATCACCGATGTTGAATGTTTTGGGATCTCTGGCATTGTTGTTGATTAGAACTCGTTATCAGCATAGTTTGATTATGGCATCATTGAAAGTTTTTTTTTTTTTTATATTGCTAGTTTAGCAGTGCATGTTGTATATATCTCTCTTTCATAATTTTTTTTTTAAACGGTCGTGACATGCAACTATTAAAACAATGAAAATAGATGGTTTCGAATACTATTTCGGTTTTGGTTTTGTTTGATAAGATGCTTTTTAGTCTTTTTAAACTGCTGTTGTTGATGTATTTTTTTTAATGAATGGATTTACTCTCTCTCAATAAAAAAAAAAAAAACAAGAAAAAGAAATGTGCAGAACATAACTAGCGATAAATACAAAGAAGGTATTAAATAGAAAGTATATACATTAGAGTAAGGTAGAAGCTAAACTAGACACACAAACTCGTACACTACATACAGTATAGATGACAAGCCAAAGTATTATTTGGAATGTTCCATACAAATTGATGATGGCAAACAACTGAAACTACGCAGAAGATGCACAAGAAAACGTCGTATTGTCAATGGCGAGCTTGCCCTCCAATGCCAAAACAGTCCGAGAATAGCAACCGAACTCGTCCCTGTATTTGTATTTCTGCCATGTACTCCCACTGCCGGAGATAACCGAATGACCCTTAACCTTCATCCATCCCTTCGATTCCTGCCGGTTGTTTAGAGTACTTGAAGACAACCCGTTGATCCGTCGTTCGCTCAAGGCATGAGAAACATTAGTGATCATCATATACATTTCCTCTTCCTTGGACCCCAAGGAACCTATCTGAGGCAATGGAACAGTAGATGTGATCACCGTTAACGGATACTGCCTCCGAACAACTGTACGACCTACCAAGTTACCCGAATCAGCTCGAACTCTCGAATCCCTCTTCGCCTTGACTCTTTGTTGAACAATCTTGTAAGTCCCATTAAAGTAAAACCTGATTAGATTTGTAAGCTTAAATTGCTGTGAAACAATGGTGGTGAAATTACCAGCTGTGGATTTAACCCAACCTGCAAACTCGCTGTTCCGATTGGCTTTAATCCTAAAACTCCCATCAAGCATTGTGAAAGTTTCTTGTCTTTGAATGGCTAGCGCCGGACTGTTGTAAACCACTGATTGAGCTTCAACTTTGGGAGTTCCATGATCTAACCAGAAGTGTAAATTCGCATTCACCAACCAAAACGATATCGCATCATCGACACCGATTCCAATATCATGATATTTCCCGTCCAATAACCATCCCAAAAACGGGGTTAAATCTAGATCGTAGCTTGGTAAATTGAAATCCCCGATTGCCACTATCGGTTCCCAGAATAATGGGTTAATCCCGCCGGTGAAAACAACCGGAAAAACCACCTCCGATCCTACGAATTTCCCGTCGATTGTCACGAAAACTTCCCTGTACGCGCCGTTCCCACGCTCCGTTGTCAGATTGTTCATTCGGATGTAGGAATAAGGAGGATTCGAATACCAAAACTCGTCATTGCCGTGAAACGAAGCGTATAATTCCAAAACAACTTGAACAGTGTTCTCCGGGAATAGGACTTTTTTCACGTGAACGTCGGATTCGCTTTCCACTCTGAACCAATGCCCTCTTTCGCCGTCGCTGGAGATGGGGATTATCAAATCTGGCGGCGTTTTGAACAATCCCAATTCGGCGGTTCCCAAATTGTCGTAATGGTTTTGACTTGGGGAAATGATAGACGGAAACCTAACGTCGTTAGGGACGATGTTTTCTTTGTAAAACAGGAAGGAAACAAGAATGTCGTAAACGCCGGTGTAAATGTCGTTAACGACGTTCTCGAGCATCATGGTGACGTTAAGTTGGGGTTTATAAAGAATCGAAGAATACCTAGTGATATCCTTCCTGACTCTCCAGAAGATCCCCGTATCCGTCGGCTCCGCCGTGCTGGTCCTGAAAATCTCGGCACCGTCGAGCCAGATGGCGGCGATACGATCGTACTGATCGCCGGAGGAGTCAGCGCGGAAATCGAGGACGACGCGTGGCCAGGGCGGAGAACAATCGGAAGGAGGAGAGTAAGGGGCGGAGAAAGGAGGGGAGTCGATTGTGTTGGCGAATGAATGGTTGATGACGGTGAGGGAACATGACGGAGTCAGATGATCGGACGGTAGAGGACTGGTCAACTCGAAGAATTCTTGAGCTTGGGGTTCTGGGTCTGAAGATTTTAGCCGCGAGGGTTTATGGAAGCGATCAGGTGCGGCGGCGGCGGTGGGTACTGTCCCGGTGAGGAAGAGTAATAAGCCAGTGAAAGATAAACAACAGTAGTTCATTTTTTTTCTTGAAAATTTTAGTTAATTTGCATGTTTTTAATACTTTGGGTATTCAATTTTTTCTCTAGGTGTCAAATCATATAACATATAACCATCATCAAGGGGGAAAAAACATAATAGTATACAGTTATTAAGCTTCTTTATGAATATGGAAGAGAAAAAAGATATTTGAGTTACTGGAAATATCTACTCTTGCTTCAGCCTTCAGGGAAAGGAATAGAAGGGAAGAGAGAAAATTGTATTTTTGTTTCTATTTTTAAGAGTAAATTACAGATATAATCATCCAACTATCAAAAATTTTTATTTTATGGTAAATTATACAGACGGTCACCAACGGAAGAGGAATGATGATGGGTTAAATTTATTATTATACATTTTGAAAATATTAATGTATTTATATATATATTTAGAATTAGGATGAAATTGAAAATATTTATAAATTTTTAGGGTTAAAATTTTAAAATTATAATTAAATCGATATAATATATAAAACTGAGAGTTAAATTTATTATTATACTCATTTTTTAATTACCACGTCAGTTTGTTGTTTGTGATTTTAACGAGAGTGATCAAAATGACCAAATTATATAACGTAAGTACTTAAAAAGTAAACTCTTTTTTTTAGGCACATTTTGATAATTAGATGACTATCTATGTAATTGATATTTATTTTTGTTACAAAAATTATTATATTTATTATTACCAATTTACAGAAAAGAAAATTCAAAATAATATATCTAAAGAGATTAGGTGATTTGTTGATTCATAAATTAACTTAATATCTATTTTTTTTTTATAAATAAAAGAAAGCAACAGAATGTCTTTTATCAATTTATTCTTACATATGGTAAATCAATTGTATCCTCTAGCAGTAATTTCTTACTATGAAATGTAAGAATGTTCGTGATACGTAAATTACAGTCACTAGTGCAATTTGTTCAAGTTAATCAGTACCAACTGAGTTTCCTTCGCTTTTCACAAAATGAGATATTACAGATTCAAATTTTCGAGAAATATCTTTTATCTTTCTTATTATAGTCTCCGATGGGGTCCCAACCAAACAATCATTAACCATTCTTGATGCCAATCTCGAATCTTTGTTAGTTGGAGTCCTTGTAACATAACCCACAGCTTTGCATTCAGAGCCAAACCTTGTCCAACATATCTTTGGTAACCTTTGATCCAGTTCCGGCTAAGTCCCTTAAGACACCTCCAATCGTTGATGAATCTCCATTATTGCTAGATGCGACATCCGAATTTACTTTAATCCAACTCACATTAGGTGGCTGCCATTTAACCAACTCCTTTCTGTTAACGTACGGTTTATTGTCTACTATTCATCACACAAACATTTGCAGCAAAGCTCTCTACAACTGATATAATCTATTCCACCCACAAATTCTCTGTTGGAATACATAAACATTCCGATTCTTCCATAAATTAACTTAAGATTCATATTTGATAATTAGAATAAAATATTTAAAATAAAAAATATTTTAAATAATCATTTTAATTTTAATTTTGAATAATGTATCTAAATGATTTGATTCCTAGGCATACTTGCAAGTTGATTTAGGTTTATCTTATTTGATTTATTTGTTTAATCATTTGTCAATTTAATATATCTATTAAATAGATTAATTTAGTTCATGTACTATTAAACGGAATTAAGAAAATCAGATTGAAATAGAGTTATACTTTATTATTTAATAGATTTAATATGTTTAAAGTTTTTATAGTTCTATGAATAAAATCTTTTATTTGGAATTTAACAACAAATAAAAAAATTCAAGATAATTTTTTATACATAAATGTTATTTGAATTTATTTAATTTTTTTTAATAGTGTAAAGACTAAATCGATTCATTTAATAATAAAAAGATTAATTTGATCCAACCCCTATAATACAAGGACCTCTCAAAAATTTAACCCTAAATAATTCTCCTCCCCACTCATCGTAAAATTGTAGCCCATGGAAAGATGCTGAATAAATTGGTAGGGACTAATTTGATTTAGCGAATTAAAAAAAAAAAAAAAGAGACAAAATGTGTAGTTGATAAACGACATGACATGATAGCAAAAAAACCAAACTAAAATTCAATCAGTACAATATTTATTTTATAAATTCATTCACAAGTCCATTTAATATATATAATCAACTTTAAACTATTATTATAAATTTAATTTTTGAAATTAAAAAATTAGCTTAAATAATGATTGGCACTTGAATTTAGTAATTTTTTGGGATAAATCTCAAAATTATACATGAACTTTAATTTAATGTGTAGTTCTACACATGAACTTTAATTTGGTACAATTATATACGTGAAACTTTAGTTATTGTTCAAATGTATACTTGAAACTTTAATTTTAATTTAATCATACATATTTTTAAAAAATAGATACATTAATTTATTTTTATATTGGATAAATATAATTATTTATTATTGCAATATATAAATATAACATGATGTTATATCAATAATTGTGTTAATAATTTATAAGAATTTAATCAAATCAAAATTTCATGTATAAAATTGCACAAAATCAAAGTTCATGTATACAATTACACATTAAACCATAATTCATGTATAGTTTTAAAATTTATCTCTAATTTTTTTCATATTAATTTCTAATTTTTTTTATCATATCCATCTTTAAAGTTAACAACGATACATAAATAAGTTTCTATAACTATTATCGTTAATTTTTTTAATTTGTGATAAAAATCAATTAATCTTATATGTCATGACATGTGTATCAATAATTATTTTTTATATTAATTAAATAATATTCTGTTAATATATCTATTTTTATCTTCTTCTTTTTTAACTTTTCATTAGATTTTTTTTCAAAAAATCTAAAGCATTTTCCTCCTTCACCGCCATTTACATCTTTTGCTCTCCTCCATTTTTGTTCATTCAAATTTTCTTTTGTTGTTCAAAGTAGTTCTCTCCTCCATATTCATTTCCATTCCCATCTTTTGCTCTTCATCTCTTTGACCATTCAATTATTTTTTAAAATATTTTTTTCATAATCACTAATTTTCTACTCCACTTCTCAAGCAATTTCGAAGCTATAAGCATGACTACAATTTTTGCATTTCAAGGAAAAAAATTATATTTTTAAATGTATTATTGTATGTATGATAATTAATTTTTATTTTCATATATTACTTACGAAAAAATTAGTTAATAGATTTAATGGTTATTGTTTGTATTATTAATACTAAAATTTTATAATTTAAAAAACATAACAACTAAGAATAATCTAATTAAAGAATATAGACTAAATCTATAACTTTACGCTTTATACATGATTAATAGTATAATTTAACTGTTACCATTTGATTAGAACTAAAATTTTAAATTTAAAAAATAAAGGGACTAAAATTGATGAAATTAAATTATAGATATTAAATCCATAACTTATCCAAAGTATATGAATAACAAAATTTGACAAAAAAAAAAACTTAGAAAATGGTGAAGTATTTGAGAGAGACGGGAGGGAGAGCTGTAAGAAGAAAACCAAAGATTTGTAATGAAAAAAAAAATAAAAGGATTAAAATATTATTTTAAAAAAATATTTCAAAAAATTAAGACATTTGTCATATGCTTATAAATGTATGAATACATGTATAGCATGTGGAACAAAGATATTGATTTATGTCACTAAATTTTTTAAAAAATAAATGGGGTTAGCCTTAGGGATTGGCATGATAAAAAAGGAGTCTAAGAGATTAATGTGAGTAAAGTTGTCAAATTTAGGGGTTAATGAATATAGTAAATCTATAAAATTATAATTTTGAATATAAAAAAATTAAAAAATTTCAAACATTTTTGATATTTTGAACGTGATACAATTACAATAATATAAATATGATATAAATGTATTGATTTTACATAATTATATTTTTATACAAATCCTACAAACTAATTTTAAAAAATAATTAATTTGTATTGTAACCCCCATAAAGAGTAGGAATGAAGGTAGGCATGAATCTGGAATCCCTTTAATCTTACCCTATTGCCTTATCTAATTCATATCCAGGCTTGCCTTAATAAGCACAAATCGCGCTTAACCTTATATTTGGTTCGTAATCCTTAATTTCTATGTTAATCCCTCCTTCCTAATTCCTTCAAACCCTCTCCAATGTTCCCTCACTGGCTACTAAGATCACCACCAACCACTCCCAAATCACCCTCCCATTTCTCCTCTTCTTCTTTGAAAGACATTAACGCCATCCTCCAAGAAGACCAACCCTTCCAATCCTATTCTAAATCCCCCAAAAAACCCTCCATTTTCCACCGTGTAACACTCGCAACCTCCGTCCTCCGCGCATGGGCGGCGGCCGCTGCGGCAGCGGCTCAAACCCACCACCATGCTCCCTTATCACCCCATCCCTCCGTTAGTCTCCCTTACGCTGATCAGCGGGTTGTACTTTACTTCACCAGCCTTCGTGTCGTCCGTAGGACTTTCGAGGACTGTAAGGTCGTCAGGTCAATCCTACGTGAATTCGGCGTACCGATCGACGAACGAGATTTGTCTATAGATTCGGATTTCGTAGACGAGTTGCAGGGGATCATCGGGCAGAATGAAATCAAAAGCTTTACGCTACCCTTGGTTTTCATCGGCGGGAAGTACATAGGTGGGGCGGAAGAAATCAAACGGTTGCATGAGTGTGGAGAGCTGAAGAACATGATTGGTCGGTCACCGGTTGGTCTAGGGTCCAGTGTCTGTGATTTATGCCAAGGGATGAGATTCGTTGTTTGTCGACAATGCAATGGTAGCCATAAGATCTATTTTGAAAAATCTGGGTTCCGAAGTTGTAACGATTGCAATGCTAACGGTCTCGTTAGGTGCCCGTCTTGCAGCCCCGGTCACCGTCGAGTCTCCTACTCTTTTTCTTAGCTTAATTTTAATTCATATTAAATCAAATTAGTAAAAAGAAAACAAGCATTTGTATTTTCTCGAATTCCCTATCTTCTCTTTTTTTTTTAATTACCGATAGCCTTTGAGATTTTATTTATTTACTTTTTATTTTACGTTAAAATATACGTAACATTAATATTGAATAATTTATATAGATACCGGCCAATATTATACGGATGATATTTGATTTCCACACATCCAAAAACAATACGATAAAAAACTACTTTTTTTTTTAATTTATTGGAATGAAATAATTAAAAGAATAAATCGATTTTTGTGATATTTATCGAAATAGATCATTTTAGAGAAAAAATATGAAAACATATTTAATTAATGCGTGTTCATACCTTAAAAAAGTATCAATGAAAAGTATGCTTTTCACCATGTATTGATACCATCATCAATCTTTCAAATTTCTTTCCTTTCGTTCATTTTCATATGTATTTTTCTTCACATACTTTACCATTTCCGAACCTGTTTGTTTACCTTGCAAGTTTATCATATCTGAAACGTGATTTTAGAATAGCTGTAGGAGAGATCAACATATAGAAAATGTTGCAGAAATGGATGATTAAAGGAACCGAACAAATTTTGTATTTATGATGAGATTTATGGCTATCAAGCCCTGAAAAAATGGGTGGTGGCGGCAGTGGCAACCGCTTCCTTGTAGGGTTGCTATAGTGGCACTTTCTTTAAACTAATATTGTAAAGGTCTCTCGTTGTCAATGGTGTCTCACTATCTCTACTCTGATAATGTTTTCTTTTATCTTCATTAAACTACAGAAAAAGGATTTTGGTATTGGACGATTCACTATGCATGCCATCCTCTTGAGTTAGGTAGAAAACAAGATGTTGACTACCATTAGAAAGTAGCACTCCACAAAGCATTCTCCCCTTCCTGATGAACCTTTTTAATACGATCAACAGACTTAAAAGCAAGCAACACAGGCAAGGGTATCGATACTCTCATGAGTATGTGTCTATATATCTTGGGAAAAATATTGATACTTTCATGGTATAGATACCTTGAGAAAAGTATAGATGCTTTCATGAAAGGACATGGAGAGGATATAAAAGATTAATACATGGTAAAAGGTATTGATTTTTTTTTAAGGGTATTGATACTTTTGAGTAGGTAAGAAAACGTGTCTAGTAAGATACATTTTCCTACAATATCCACCAAAAAATGCATTCTTATGGACTCGTTTTTACATTTATTCTTTAAAATTGGTCTATTCCGATAAATATCACATAAATCGACCTATTCCCTTATTTTTTTTAGAAAACGGGTTTTTTTTCATAATTTAACTATAAAAATGTGTCATTTCATATTTTTTTCTAAAAAAATTAATTAATATCACACACTTTCTAATACTACATCAATTCTCCTTAAAAATATTTTAATCCTAATTAGTGTTGATTAATTAAATAAAATTAATGTAAAAAAAAGAAAATTAACAAATAATAATAGTAACACAAGTTCTATGTTTTTTTTTTCAATTAGATTTATGATTTATGTTATGGTGGGTTAGAATTTAGAATTTTAATCTTTACGATTTTAGGGAAATGATTAGACTAGGATTTGAAGAGGTTTAAGGTTTTAGAATTTTAGAATTTTATAAAAAATAAATTAATTTTATTAATTTTAGAGTTAAAATTCATAAAAATTTTAAAATTTAAATTTTTTATATTTTTTTTAGATTTTTAAAAAATATTTTTTTAAAATAAAAATTTTAAAATTTTTATAAATATTTTGAATTTTAAAAATTATTTTTAATTTTTGAAAAATTATTTTGATTATTTTGTAATTTTTGTTAAGAGAGAGCCCAATTTGCTCATTTTCAAAATTGACAGGGACCAAAAGGGTCTTTATACTAATTTGTTATTCGAATTATTTGAGTTATTCGAATTGTAAAAAATTCAACTCGACTCGAACTCAAAATCTGAAATTTCTTATTCGAGTTGACTCGAATAATTTGAATAACTCAATTTAATTAACTCGAAATTCAAATTTTTTTTCGATTTTTTCGAATCGAATCGAGTTTGCTCACCTCTACTTTGATGTATTATATTATTCATGCATTCTAAAAAAATATGATATAGCATGTTATTATTAGATGCTTAAAAATTGACTTTTTAGATCATTCTAATCAAAGTTGAACTCATTTAAAAAAAAATTATGTAAGTTATTAAAAAAAACTTTCTAAATAATTTTTGTTATTTACAAAAAATAACTTTTGTACTTTATTTCCTTTTTTAATAAAATACTATAATTAATTAAAATCACGAACAATAAAAATATAAAGACATGACACATAATACAAACGATAAGTAAAACACTACAAATTGATGCACAAATGTCATGTCTACAAAATAATCCCAAAAGAGAAGAAAAATAAACTCACAATAATCGCAACACTGGAAGAATTTAGAAACAAACTAAAGATGCATCACCTTAACCAAAATGCTAAAAATTACATCATAATCCCACCATCATCAGATCAACTTGACGATGACTCCAATCAACTAAGAAATCATTGTCAAGAGCCTTAAGAGACCTATCGCACTAGTAATGCACAAAAAGCTAAGTTTTAGATGGTCTATTATTTTCCTTATCATCATCTCAGGTTTCAATTTTACAAGCATTATCATTGTACTTTATCATGATAGAGAATAATTCTCAATAAATCTAATAGCACCATTCTCATGACAAATTTCATATACACTAAAATATGACTAAAAACAAAAAATACTGTTGCTTTTGGATAAAACAAAGTGGATAACATAAAAATTATGAAAGTATGTGGATTGAAATTAAAAACAAAAGAAAAAAACATAAACTATTGTTGAAGAAACTATGACTAGCAACTAGTCCGAAAGTTGGCATCACCACTTACAAAACAAAGATTTGGCTTGAAAATTTTAATCCGGAATTTCTCTTCTACTTTTCTTCTTGTTAAATTTTGAAACTTTTTATGACTGAATTGATGTTTAATCAATTTATGATACTTAATAAAAAATTATTATTAATATAAATTATGATGTGATAATAAAGTAATATACAATCTTTCAATAAAAAAATAGATAAATGTATTGTGAAGAGTAAATAGTTATTGATTATGTTCTGTTGAGATTTTTTTTTGGTACATAAAAGTTTAGGCCATAACTAAAAAACGAACTTAATGTTCACACCCATCATTCCTGAATACGTGACAAATATTTTTTTTAGGAGTTTGCGTACTGAGGTAGGAGGATCATCAAGAATAATCCAATAATTAAGTCTGTCATCATCAATTTTTGCCAGGTGATCGGCAATCATATTGCTATCTCTCGGAACATATCTGAATCTAAGTTGCCATTTCTTCAAGTACCAGCCATGTATCGAGCATATTTCGTCAACACTACTTACCGCGGCTAAACCACTCCTTAAAAGCTCAATTAGCATTGCATTATTACTTTCGACCTCTATTTTTCTAAATCCTCTTTCCCAAGCAAGTTTTAATCCTTCTAAAATAACCTTGACTTCAATATTAAAGATATCAGCCATACTTGTTCTCATTCTATAGCCAACCAACCAGCCACCGTTCGGACCCCTCAAGACTCCTGCTATTGCCGCCTTAAGTCTGTTATTTGACAAAGAACCATCAGCATTCAATTTAATCCAGCCAACATCCTGAACTTGCCACCCTTTCGTTGTCATTGTCTCACAAGCAAGGTGTGCCGTAACTCCGGTCCTTTGTAATGACTTTGCCCACGCTATTGTCGACTTCAAAAGCTCCCCACTATTGCAATTATAGCCCTTGAATATGTAATCATTCCTGCTCTTCCATATAAACCAGCATATAATCGAAAATAAGGGTGCCCAATCTCCTCCAACGAGTTGAAAGTTACCTTCATCTCTAATGTTCCACCGTAGCCAATTTTCAAAGCTTAAGTCAAAGAAGATACACCAACCTTGTTCAGGGACAATGGATTTCCAAACTAATTTCGCAAACCCGCAGTCTCTTAACGTATGGAGGATCGACTCCAAAGCACAACCACAAAGATCATAGTTTTGATTATGGGATATTCTTTGTCTCGCTTGCTCCTCATTAGTTAGGATACGACCTCTTACAGCAGCAAGAGAAAAACACGAACCCTTTGTGGGACAACAACTTTCCAAATCTTTTTATACTGATCTTGGGAAGAAAACTCATTAGCAGCAAAGAGGTACTTATAAGATTTAGACATGGAGAACTTACCAGCGGACATCCACTGCCATTTAATTAGATCCAACCCCATTCCCTCCAGTGGCACACTACACGCCAAAATAAGATTGACAATTCTTTACGGAAGTACGGATGATAACCATTGCTTGTTCTACTCCCCATTTTGCAAGACTACATCACATACCCTCACTGTTTCGTCAAGAGGCCCTTGCTCGATAAATTCCTATTTAAGCGAGCCTACCTCCTTCAACCATTTATCGTTCCAGAAATTTATCAATTTACCATCTCAAACCACCCAAATAAAGCCCCTCATAACCTCTCCCATATTTTAGACAGAACACTCCATAAGTGTGAGCATTTACTACGATGTACATTCAAAGGAATTCGCTCGTGTACCTTGTACTTATTCCTTAATAAGCGAACCCAAATAGCGTCCGTATTAGCGACGAGATGATAACCGAGCTTCAAGAAAAATAACTTATTTAAACTCAACAATATTAATGATTATATATTCATCCAAAAAATATATAATGATTATATGGTAAGACAACATTGTATGATTATATATTCATCAAAAAAATATAATCATTAAACTCAACAATATTAATGATTATATTTTTGTTTCAAAAAAATATATAGTGATTATATATTTGAATTGTGAAGATAATGTTATTGAGAAGAATAATTCGAATATTAAATATGAATTATAAAATAAATATAAAAATTTGTAAAAAATATAATAATTATATGATAAAAATAATTATAATAAAACACAGAATACTAATATATAATAAATGAATTAAAATCTACAAAATAATGATAGTTTAATTGATAGATGAAAGAAAAAAATAATATAAAAAAATATTTTAAAATTAAATGATTGTTTCAAAAAATGATTTCATACATTGTAAACTCCACAAAGGTTAAATGAGTGTTGGAATTAAAACTTTGCCCAAGCATTGTATTAAACATACTTTTGTTCATAGGTAAAGTTATTCGTTTGAATTCGAAGGTCCTCTCAAAATTTGAAAGGATTTGAATAAGAATATTAAACCTAAAAATGTGCTTGAGAAAAAAAGTTAAACTTGTCTAACATATGGATTGAACTTAAATTTAAACATTCAATGCTTTAGCTCAACTTGGCTTAACTCGTCTTTTTTTAAGTTTGTAATGTTTTATATTATGTTAGTTTTATATGTAATTTATAACACATAAAAGATAAATCTACAATAGTACTATAATGTAGATATTAAAAAAATATTAAGATGATTATATATAAAATTTTAATAAATAAAAATATATAAAATTATTAAATATTAAATTCAAATAATGTATATATTAAATAAAATAATATATAAATTTATAAAAAAAATTAAAACTCATAAAAATAACTAAAAATTTATAAATGTATATATAAATATGTGAAAGAACTAAAAAATACATTTAGAATGAATCTGAATAAATGGTTGTCCAAATTTCTACTTAGGTTCATTCTTGATGTAAATTTCTTTTATGCTTTTATTGATGTATATATATATATATATTTTTTTTAATTTCAAACTAATAATAATATAAGTACCTTGATATTTTATAAAAAAATATATAAAATTACTAAAAACACATTTGAATTTGTCCAGACTCATTCTTCATTTGAAAAATACATTATTATTATTTTATATATATATTTAGAGATTTTATATTTTTTAATTTATGTTTATCACGTGACATATTGAAAAGTTACCATATGACACCATCGAATTGGCTAACAGTGCTACATTAGTACAAATTAACGATATTAATGCGAAATTACCAATCTAATTAACGGAATACAAGTTTAAGTACTAATTAAGTCTAAAACAAATTAAAAACCAACTACATATAAATAAACAAATTCAATGGCAAAATATATTAATCCAAAAAAATTATATAAACTTATATATTTTACATGAGAAAAAAAATGAAAATATGGCATAAATATTTTATTTTTCTTAAAAGTTTGAACTTCTGCCATAGATTATATACAAATATGTAATGAATTAAAAGGCAAAATAAATATGATGTTAACAAACATTTCAGTCTGTAAATTAAACTATTATGAATAAAATGAGATGCTATGAAAAGCAACATGCACACACAAACAAGCCAAAATTTATATAAAATGAATTATAAACCTGTAAAATAAAATTATTAATATAATATAAAAACAATAATATAATCTCAATAAAATCCACACATCACAAAACTTAAACCTAAAATCTCTACTTTCCAATGAAGCAAAACCCCCCATTTCCTTTTCTTCATTTGAACAATCAAAATTCATGTGTCATGACTTTGGATTTGATAATACTTGAATTTTATTTTCAAAGAAACAAAAAGGAACTTGTCAACATTATTGTTCTTTGATTTGATTTTTTGGGGTATGTACTGTTATTTGACTTGATAAAATAAAAAAAATTAATTCAATTGTGCATCATAAATTAGGTTAAAGCAAGACAACTCTAATTCATGACTGAATATATCAATTAGTGAGATGTTAATCAATCATTGTTATTTAATCAATTATCTTTTAACCACACATATATCTAAAAAAATATTTTAAAATCATTTAAAAAATTAAAACGTACTAAAATTAATAAAAAGTACAAGAAAATTTTTTTAATTGTTTTTAAAAATTAAGTAATTATAAATCATTTTGAAGTTATTTGACAAAAATACGAATTAAAAAACTAAAAAATATGAAAATTTAAGTAAATAATTAAAATGATTTTTTTTTATAAAATTAGAAGAATAAATAAACCATTATGCCAAATTTTACTCTCTTTTTTTGTATATTTTTGCTATTTTTGATGAAAGGATCAATAATAATATTAACATTATTGGAAAATTTTCACATCAACAATAAAAAAAAACAATTTGTTGCACACAGAATTTTCTATATTCAATCAAGTCAGTAAGAGGAAACATCAAAGAAAGTCACTAAAACTCAACAAATTAATAAATTAATGTAATTGTTTCATTAAAGGAAAAAAAAAACCCTTTAAACCTACCACAGTCCACAATAAATAAATAAAATCAAGCAAATGCCAAGTCAGCTTTGGACCCACCTAACCCTATTCTAAGAAAATACCAAAAATGTCTCAGTCAATACATTCGACCTTTTTTAAATCTTTCATATAAAAATTAATTTAAAAAGAAATAAAATATATTTTAAAAATTTAAAATATGTCACAAATTTAAAGTTTAGTTCATGTTTTTTTTTAGAATTTAATCTTTCTATTTTTCAGACAAAATTTATAAAATTAAAAATACATAAATTAAATTTTGAATTTGTAAAGAATATAGAGACTATGAGATTATTTAACCATTCTAAAGTTATGTTAAATAAATATTTAATTTTACTTTATACTCAAATAGCATTTAACTTTAATTAACATAAATCAATTTTTTTACTATATTAACATAAAATTAATTTTAAGGTAAATTACATCTAAAGCCATTAAACTATTAGTAAATTTACATTTTGATCATTTAGCTTAAAAAAGTTACAAAATGATCACTTAACTATTTGTAAGTTTTTATTTAAGTCATTGAGCTGTTAAAATCATTATTGTATGATCTTTTATGTTTGCACCACCCGCACCAATCGAAAGCTCTCATTTCTTTTTCATCTTTTTTTTTATGAAACAACTTTGAATGTCTTGAATTTACAAACTAAAATCTAAACAACTTTTTTATTTGATTTTCGACACTGATTGTCAAATCGACTTGGATTTAAGGTATGTTATTCCACTCGTTGATAGATACTAATATATCGTTCGTTGAATTATTGCTTGAAGCTCGCTAGCCAAACTTTTTCAAAAACTAAAGTTAAATAGCTTAATTACTTAAATAAAAACTTTCGAATAGTTTAATGACTATTTTATAATTTTTTAAACTTAAATGATAAAAACGTAAATGTAATTTACCTTTAATTTTAATTGGTAACAAAATACCTAGTGAGATATGTAAGTAGTAACAATTTTAGTGTAAAATTATTAAAAATAAAATAATTTGGACTTTTGCAGTATTTAAAGTAATAAAACATCTTATAATATGGAATATAATATCGAAATTATATGAATTACAAAAATAAATAAAATTTATACAAATCTAAACTACACACATGACTCTCAATTCTCTGAGTTATTATCATAGAAAAAGTTGTATAAATATAACACTTATAATATAATTACAAGCGAAGAAAATAACAAAAACTCATCTCTCCGTCGGCGCCGCCCTCTATTTTACTTTAGTTTTAATTTACTGTCGTCGTGAGTAAGGGGCAAAAGATTGGGTAAATTAACTAAAAATGTCGGTTTTTTAAAAAGTTTAACAGTTTAGGTCGTTTTTTTTTTAATTTACAGGAATAAATCGATTTTGAAAAAAAATGAAAAAACACATTTAATTAAATGTGCTTTCAAATTTGATCAAACAGTTAAATATTAATGCTTTTATTCTTTAGTTTTGAGTTTATTTTCTTTTTTAAAACTTAAAAATATAATTATAATTATTTAATCGAAAAAAATTAATATGCTAAAAATATTAATTAAAAAAAAAACTTGAAGCAACATTCAAACTTAAAATTAAATGATAAAAATATTAATATTTAACCATCCTATCAAAACTAAAAACATATTTAATTTTTCATTCTCTCTTCAAAATCTACCGTTAAATATTTAAAAATGATATATTTAGTTAATTTACCCCAAAAGATTTACAATTATTAATTATTAATTTTACCGCGATAAAGAAAAACTGAAAAAAAAAACGAAAATTCAAATCGATAAAGACTCAAGCTTTAAAAGGTTCTTTGCAGAGTTCAGCCTTTTTGAGTGTACGCGTTTTCAAACCCAAAGCAAATAAATTAAAAAAAAAAAGATAGGAAAAATCATCTGAATTCTGAAGTCTAAATTGATTTTATCGAGTTGTATTCAGCGTCTGACTCAGCGGCGTCATCTCTTTCAACTCAGTGAAACATTTCTGGGTTCCTTTTTTGGGTTAAGCTTTGATCAAAAGAAGAAGAATAAAAAGGAAGATGATGATCATGGACAAGAACTGGAAATTTATAAGATTAAAACAAGATTTCGAAGTTGGTGTCTTGCTGTTTTTGTTATGTCAAACTTCGGTTTGTTGGTCATTGAATGAAGAAGGTAAGCTTTTTTTTTTTTTTTTTTAAAGTTTTTGATTTTGTTTGTTTGCTGGGAAAGTGAAGGAAAATATGTGATTGATAATGGATATTATGCAGGATTGGCGTTGTTGAGGTTAAAAGATAGAGTTGTGAATGATCCTTTTTGTTCATTGTCGAATTGGAAAGAAGAAGATGGAGAGTTTGACCATTGTTCTTGGTTTGGTGTCGAGTGTTCTGATGGCAAAGTTGTTGTTTTGTAAGTTTTTTCCTTTTCTGTGTCTTACTTTTTTTTCTTGCTCTTTTGATTTGTGCTGTTTGGTTGCTGAGAAAAGAAAGGAAAATGAATTGTAATATTGAGTGCTCAGTATTTATTATTTTGTTTTTTTTTTTCTGGAGTTGTTAGCTTTGAGGATATGATTATTCAAACAGAAATATCTTCTTTCCAATTTTGCAATTTTGAGACTTTCATATTTTGTATATTGAAATTTTGATAACCTATTTCCTATAATATGTTCTAAAATTTGATGGAATGAACAAAATGCAGGAACTTGAAGGATCTTTGTCTTGAAGGAACATTGGCACCTGAACTTGGATCCATAGCTCATATTAAGTCCATGTAAGTGACTATGATTTGTTTATCCTCTGGTTCATATCTATGTTGCTTCCATTTTTCTTTTCTTTTTTTCAAATTTCATGTTGGAATCCGATAGATCTTCCATGAGATCTTAACATACATGAAAATCTTTTCTTTAAATGAATATACTCGTGTCATACACGAATTTATACCCAATACTCACACTTAGTCATTCTAATACCATCGTTTCCTCTACAGTATTTTGCGGAACAACTCTTTTACCGGAATTATCCCCCAAGGCATCGGAGAACTTGAGGAACTAGAGGTGTTGGACTTGGGATACAATAACTTCAGTGAACCGATTCCACCCGAACTTGGAAACAATTTGTCACTGACGATCCTGTAAGTCGACAGTGTCCGGGGACGATAATGGGTTGGATATCTACATTTTCTGTAATATTCCAATCCAAATCTGTTTTCATTCGGAAGCTTTTTCTTTTCTTTCTCTATCACCTAGTATAATAACTTAATTTATGCTTATGTTTGCAGTTTACTGGACAATAATGAGCTCCTCAATAGTTTGTCTCCTGAGATTGATCAACTTCAGAAGCTTTCAGAAACTCAAGTGGATGAAAACCAACTATCTAAGGCTGCTAAATTATCTTGCAAGCAAAAGATCAATACATGGTATGCCATCATATTTCCAACAGAAGCCATTCTTATACAATACCGATGTCGTTTCGACTCTTTATTTTGTTTTAAGTATTGGCATCCAAATATTCATGTTTGACGACATGGGATATAACCCTTCAAACATATTACAAATACATGAAAAAGCAAAGATACATACTCACATCCGATACTCACTGAATTTAAGAATGATTGCATCAATCAACTAAGGTCATGTCCAGGATGGACCTTTTTGGGCTGTGAAAGTTATATGAAGTTATATGTAAAGTGTTGTACTTATGTTACTCCAAAAACAAAATTAAAACATAAAGAATATTTTGTCTGGATCAAATAGATGTATTTTTCATGAAAATTTTCATCCTTTAGCTTTATTACTTTGTCTTTTTCTTTATGATTGTCTTTAATCCTTCTTTATCTTTATCTTTATCGTCTCTGTTAGGAATGTTGGCCAATCTGAAGATGCAATGCGAAGGAGACTGCTTCAAGCAAGGCCACCCTTTATGAACTTCAACAACATATCTTTGTCTCCTCGTTCTTCGCCTCGAGTTCCTACTCCTGTATCTGGTGAACCTTCCAGCAATCCTACATTCAGAAGAGATGCTCCGGTTAACCGATCTTCCTCTCCGACTGCTTCTCTGTCTCCATCTCCATCAATCCCAAATGCTTCTGCTCCATCATCTTCAGGAAACAATCCTATTAGGTCGGGTTCGAATCATCCACCTGCAATACTGGCCGGAGCTATAGGGGGTGGTGTATTCCTTCTAATATTAATAGCCTTTACCTATTTCTTTAAAGCTTCCAAGTTATCTACTGTGAAACCTTGGTCTACTGGGCTTAGCGGACAGCTTCAGAAAGCATTTGTAACTGGTAATTCTTCTGTTATGTTGCTGCCTCAATTCTTCATTTTTCTTAAAGACTCGTGCTGTACCTGAATAAATTTGGAATAAATTGGAAATAATCAAGCACATATCTGTATCCAACACATTGTAACTGAATTCATGTTGCATTTCAGGTGTACCGAAGCTGAAGAGATCAGAGCTGGAAGCAGCCTGCGAAGATTTCAGCAATGTGATTAGTTCTTCAACAGTTGGTACTGTGTACAAAGGGACACTGTCTAGTGGGATTGAAATATCCGTGGCCTACATCCCTGTGAAATTTGCCAAAGATTGGTCAAAGAATTTAGAAGCACAATTCAGAAACAAGGTATTGTACCGAAAACATCCATCTCTGTTACTAGGACTCGAGTGGAAAGATCAAATCTCCATACTCATTTCTCTCTCTCTCTATGCCTCGGACATTGCTGTCTTGCTTTACTTGGGGTGTTCTTATTGGTTTGTCTAACTATTTCTAGTTTTATAATTTCAGATCGAAACATTATCGAAAGTGAACCACAAAAATTTCGTCAACCTAGTTGGATATTGCGAGGAAGACGAGCCTTTTACGAGGATGATGGTTTTTGAATATGCTCCGAATGGAACACTCTTTGAGCATTTACACAGTTAAGCACCTAACTCTTGTTTCTCAGATGTATTTCTACATAACATGGAATAAGAACATCATAATATGTTAAGTTTTTCCTAAGTTTTCCCATGTATTTGGAATGATATTGCAGTTAAAGAATCCGAGCACTTGGACTGGACGACCAGGTTAAGAATTATGGTGGGCATGGCTTCCTGCCTAGAGCATATGCACCAGCTGAACCCACCCATACCGCATACCAACTTGTCGTCAACTGCTGTCAATCTAACTGAAGACTACGCGGCCAAGATCTATGATCCGTTCTCCTGGAACGAGATAACTGCAGCTGAGAGTGAAACTGATAGAAAAAGCCATTCAGATACACCATCATTATCAAGGGTAGAAAGTAATGTTTATAGCTTTGGGATATTATTATTCGAAATCTTAACAGGAAGGATGCCTTACTTGGTGGATGACAATGGTTCGCTCAATGACTGGGCATCGGACTATTTAAGAAGGGATCAACCACTCATGCAGATGGTTGATCCAACTCTAAGCTCTTTCGACACAACTCAAGTTGAGAAAATCGGAGAGGTGATGAAATCTTGTGTCCACCCTGAACCTCAACAAAGACCAGATATGAGAGAAGTCAGTGCAAGATTGAGAGAGATCACTGCAATTACACCAGAAGGTGCGATCCCGAAAGTTTCTCCTCTTTGGTGGGCGGAGCTGCAGATTATGTCCACCGAAGCAAGCTAGGGGATGAAGTTGTAGTTATAAGAATGAAACTTTGATGATTTTCTATAGCTTATATAGGTGAAAAGGAAAAAGAAGGTTGCACGTATTTAGTTTAGGTTAATGGAAAATCTGTTGTATATACATACATTTACACACTCATACATACATAAATACATATATATACACTCAAGAAAGAGAGGAAATCCAGGAAAATCTTCTTTCTGGATTTTAGCGTGAAAATACGTAAATGGAAAAGAAAAAGCATAATTTGCAAGCCTATTGGTCTCTATTTGTTCTGATTTGTTCATTGTTAATTTTTCTTTTATTTTTTTTACAATTTTGAAGCAACTTGTTCATCTGTTTTACCTTTATATGATTGTTAGCAAATCAAATACTATTCAAGTAAACAATACAACATTTCATAATCCATGCATAATATGATTTACAAATTAAATCGAGTCTCATTTAAGCTTACAAAAGCTCTTAAATTGACTTGAGAATAATTAAGGATCAATTTAAAACTTTTTCAAAATTAATGGAAATTTTTACAAACATGAGTTATGCGGTCGTGTGTTCAGATCATATAACTCATTGTGCCTATGTGGAATTAATTGTTCATGCTTCAATAGTTACACGATCGTGTTTAGCTTGTGTGTATCACATGACCATGTGATCAAGCCATGTCACAATCGGGAACCATGTAGTTTTTTAATACATTCTACTTTCAGTGATAATACAACCGTGTCACCAACTCATATAAAACACACGACCATGTGCTAAATAGTGTGATACATAAATATGAGCATGATTCAATTCAATCTTGTAACAAATCAACTAACCTACTTAATTTTAACTAAAACCTGCAAAAAAAATCCAATACACGTACCTTCTTTGACACACGACTTTTTATTTTTACATTCTTAAAAATAATGGTTAATTTTTAATTTTGATCTTTTTACTTTTTAATTATAAAAATAGTTGAATTTTAATTTTGGTCCCTATATTATATTAAAATTTGAGATTTGATTTTTATAATTGAATATTTTATGTAATTTGGTACCTCAATATTTATAGTGTCATTAATTAATTTAAAAAACTATTAACATTGTTAAATTTAAACCATTATAATACCATTTTTTGTGACATGATTATCAAGTGAATACTTTTAAAAAAATAGAATGTAGCACTAACAAATTTAACAGAAGAATTTTAATGATGTTAACAACTAAACTTTAATTTTTAAATTAAAATATAGAGGAATTAAATTCTTAAAAATAAAAAGGCGGACACTAAATTTCAAATATATAGAGAGTATAGAAACTTAGAGCATGGATCGAAAACCATAGTAGTTATAATTATAATTTACCATTATTAGTTAAAAATTTTGATGTAAACAAAAGTTGTGTTAATTTTATTTTAAAAAATTTGAATTGATAAATTAATATATTTTAATTATATTTAATAATTTAAATAAAAAATATTATTTTAAGCTAATTATTGTAAAATACAATATTTTTTTTTAAAAATTAATTAAATTATTAAATGAGTAAAATCACATGGAATGCAATGAATGTGACATTAAAAAACTTTTAAATTGACGATAATACCTTTATTTTTCATCATGTTATTAAATTCACATCTAAAAATAATTATAATATTTAATTCATAATTATGAGTTTAAAAAATTGAAATAAAATAGAAGTTGTGATAATTATATATTTAAAAATAATAAGAATTTAATAGAAATTATGATAATTATTAGTTTAAAATTTTTGAGATAAACAAAAGTTGTGTTAATTTTTTTTTATCAAAAAGTTGTGTTAAATTTTATTTATATAAAATAGAGCTATTATTTGAAAAGAATTCTACACATCTTAATTATCACTTAATTAATATTAAATTTATTTATATTAATTAATTATTATTTTGAATAATTTTTTTGTATTAATTACACAAGTAAATTTATATTGTTGGCTGAATATGTTAAAAATACTTTAATTATTATTTGAAAATTTTATATTATAATATTTGAATTTATAAATTAATATATTTTAATTATATTAAATAATTTAAATAAAAATATTATTTTATATTAATTATTATAATTAAAAATATAATATTCTAAAAAACTGATTAAATATTAAATGTTTAAGATTATATATGTAACAAGTTAATAATATTAAATATATAATAACAAAGTCAAAAAATGGTGCATTGATCTTATTGATTTATATACATATGGATGATAATTTTAGAAATTATTGCAAATATATTTTTATTATTGTATTGATAAATGAGATAATTTCTCGAAATGCTAAATCAAATCAGCCAATAACCAAAATATTAGTTATAAAGAAGTAAATAATAAAAAGTAAAGGGGTATTTTAGCAAAAAAGACTTCCTGAATAAACCTTTAACATCAAAAACCCCTGGCACCGCCGCCCGCCTCCTTACTTCACTGTCTTCCATTGCGAAGTTGGACCTTTGCCTTTTTTTCCGTTTACAATGTCAAACCCCGATTCTCTACCCGACGTGACTCCACCTAAATCGAAACCCGACCCCGAACACTCAAAACCCTTCAACACCGATGACATCGACGATGACGAAGAAGACGGCGACGATGGCTATGATGACGAGGACGCAAACGGCGAGGTATTTGGAGAGCCGAACCGCCCTAAACCTCAATCTCGAGAGGCTCAGTTCCGTTCGGAAAAACTCAAAATGGACTCGCTGCTCCAGCGAATGCAAAGTGGTCCGGTTTCGGTCCGAGTCCACGATGTGATCATCAAAGGGAACACGAAAACCAAGGAGCACATAATTGAAGCCGAGACGGAGGTGTTGAACAAAGTCAGCTCCATGCAACAGCTCTTAAAAGCGTCACAGATAGTGAATTTGCGACTCCAAGCGCTTGAAATATTTGATTCCGTGAAAATCACACTCGATTCCGGCCCGCCGGAACTTCCTGGAACTGCTAATGTGATTATCGAGGTCGTTGAGACAGCCAGCCCGCTTTCGGGACAGATTGGAGCTTATACGAAAGCGGAGGTGATTTTTTTTTTAATCTGATTTTTTGAAGCTTTATTTTTTTCCTTCTCTAATTTGCTTAGTTACTGAGAAATTTCGGGAAATTGTTGAATGTGGTTTTTTTATAGACAAATTAAATGTAGTGTATGAGTAGTTGAAATGGGAAACTAGGTTTGAGTTTGTGATGCTGAAATGAAAATGTGATTACTTCTGATTGACTAAATTTATTAGTGTAATGTGGTAATTAGTTATGTTACTTTGACTGGGCATGAGTGTCAGATTTGAGTATGTTTCGGGTAAATGTATTGTTCAAATTCTCTGAAGCTTTTATGTCGGGCAGGGTATGTATTTTGAGGATCATATCTCATACCCTGTCTAGATACATGCCGGGCAAATGTGGGTAGTTAAAGAAAAATGAAGAGTCGGAACAACGTAGTTGATTTGATTTTGTGGAGAGCTCTTTTGTTTAAGCTGACCGTAGTATAAGGAATAATGACAATGCTAATGAATGAGAATATCACGAGACAGTGGATTTGCTGGAGTTTTATCTTTATTAAAGATTTAGATGGATAAAAGAGTAGAAAGGATGCCTATTGAGTAAGGCTGCATATATGTAGATGTTAAATAAGTGTTTCCAGATTCAGAATGAAGGTGCATTTTGTTCCATTTGTATGACATTTATGCGCATGCATCTTATGTTTTAGATTTGCTTTCATAGGCTATATAGTTATGCATTTGGTCACTACATGTGACCAACAAAATGTGATATCGAAAATAAACTAAAGACATATGGGTGATCGTAAGTTCTGTTTCTCCTACACTTTGGTCACTCATTTTTTGTGAATTTATAAGTATGATACCTTGAATTCGGTTTTAAAGTTGTACAATGCTGTTGTAGGCTAGATCTTCCACAGTGGAAGGATCTCTCAAGTACAAAAACTTCTTTGGTTATGGGGATCTTTGGGATGGTTCATTGGCATATGGCTACGATCACTCAGCTGAGTTGAGCGCTGGTGTTTTTTTGCCGAGATTTAAAGGACTGGTAACGCCTGTCACAGCACGAGCATACTTGCTATCCCAAGATTGGCTGAAGTTTTCTTCTTACAAAGAGCGATCGATGGGCCTTTCTCTTGGATTATTTTCTACTCCATATCATGATTTAGCATATAATCTTGCGTGGCGTACCTTGACAGATCCATCACAAATGTCATCGAGGTCCATAAGGAGACAGCTTGGCCATAATTTACTTTCTTCTTTGAAATATACCTTTAAATTTGATAGGAGAAATTCAACAATGCGGCCAACTCGGGGTTATGCTTTTGTTTCTACTACTCAAATCGGTGGCCTTGCACCTGATAGTCGGAGCTTACGGTTTCTGCGACAGGTATGATTATGTGTGCTCTTGTATGCCTCGTAAGCGTTCTTGATTTTGTCTCACAATCATGCATTTGAACTTGTTTGTCAGCATTCCTGTTTGTCATTTTTTTTTTTCATTGAAATTTATGACAGGAGTTTGATCTTCGTTACGTTGTTCCTCTCGGATTTTATCATGCTGCTCTTAACTTGGGGGTTTCTGGCGGTGTTGTCTTTCCATGGGGGAATGGGTTCTCAAGTAGGGCGTCATCTTTGCCAGAAAGATTCTTCTTAGGTGGCAACATATCTCCGGTTTGTGCTTTAGGAGGCCCAACAGCATTATGGGGATTTAAGACAAGGGGAATGGGACCGACAGAGCCAAAAAGACAGGTTAACGATGAAAATGCCGAACCTTCTGGTGTGGATTTTCTTGGAGGAGACCTTGCTGTTACTGCTTTGGCAGACCTTTCTTTTGATCTTCCATTTAGGTGGTTTAGAGAAAAGGGAATCCATGCTCATGTGTTTGCATGTGCTGGTAATGTCGCTAAATTAACTGAGAATGAGTATCGCAATATCTCTGTTCAGAAGTTCGTAGAGTCACTCCGAAGTTCAGTAGGTGTTGGACTTGTCGTTCCTACGAGTTTATTTCGTATGGAGGTTTGCTCTCTCTATCTCTCTATCAATGTATCTAATTATTTTCAGTCAAGCAATTGATAATTTGTTAGATCTTAGTTTTCTGTTTTATATAATTTTACTAATAATCTAATTAGGACTTTATATTCTCTGAATATTCTATTATTGACAAGTTTTGATAATTAAGCTGGGGCGGGGGATTTGAACTTAGAATAGGACCTCCTTATTCAGGAGAACTTCAAGTCAAATAAAGGTTTTGAGTTTTGGCACTATGAAAGGATAACATAGTTGTAGATAATTTGACTGTTCACATAGGTCCCAATGCGCCATTCATTTCAATCGGTGCTATTTTGCGGAGAAAATGTTTGCTGAAAGCAATTAAGATCCGTTTCTCGCTGAATTTCCATGCTGCATATAGACACTATACAAAGGATTGCTAATAGAGTCGATAGCTCAATGCCATTTTTCTCTATTTTTGCCGTCGACTACTTTGTGTGTGTTGACTTTCTTAATGAGAAAAAGATATGGTATGATGGAGTCAATTTTATATTATTGCTCAAGTTCTGTATAAGACTAATGACAGTTACTTTTGGCACCCTGGTTTCCATTGTGTTTGTTTAGTGTTTTACATGAGTTTAGGAGCTGGCTTTTTTATAGCCAATGTAATTTCTCCTCCCATCTGGTGCAGCTTAACTACTGCTATATACTGAAGAAGTTCGATCATGATCGGGCCAAAACCGGTGTGTGGCTTACATTCTCTGCAGCATCATAGAAGTTTTGGACTTTATATTGGTGTCTGGCACAAGCGAAAACCGGCAGTTGCATCATAGAATTTTGGATCTTATATTGGGTGTCCAGCAGAATTTTGGAATCTAATCGATGTTGAATTGAGACTTTCATTGTTACTTTCTTTTCACCTGGAAAATAGGCCACATTCATCACAAATTGTATTTCATATTCCAGTTGCTACAGTCTTGGTGAAGAAGCAACTTTTTAAGCCAGACTTCTCTGTAACCCATACAGATAAGCTATGGGTTGATCCCAAACGTGAATCATCATTTTGTAATTTCGGTCGGATATTTACTGCCATTAATCTTAATAATTCTTATTAAAATTGAAAAGGTATAATATCAAAATTAGCTTTTAATTTTTACATCTTTTGTTATCTTTATTGTAAAATATTAAATACACTGCTATCATTTTTATTTAATAACAGTAAATTTGTAAATTATCATTATGTTCTCAAAAAAATATTTAGTGACAGTTTTTTAAAAATTTTAATCAATATTTTTTTAATGTATATCAAATATTGCAAGTTAATTTTCTCAGCAACAGCATTCACATTTGTGGAATTATAATATGAAAAAGCACCGAACGTTGTCTTAAAATTATGTAAACCTCGTTGTCGTTAAGAATAGAGGATATCTAAGGACTAGTTTTACAACTTCCAACACAACTGACGACCTTCAATGAGTTATTACACCCTTGTCGTGCAATTCCTAAAAATGGGGTAGCTTCTTGATTAAGATTTGGGGTAGCCCCGATTCTTTCATTTTTCTTAATCCCTATGCAAATAAATAAAAACAAATAATAATTTATTTTATTAGACACTTCAGATTGGATCATTTCTATTTTGTTCATTCAATATTAATTTAGTTATCACCATTAAAAAAATGGATCAAACTAATCACTTCACATTAAAAGTAAGAAATATTAACTTAAAATTTCAAGTATTTTTCCATTTTCTTTTTCTTTAAATTGTGTTTCTTTATTATGTTATTCTTTTCATTCTTCCTTAAATCTTTTTTTCCATTCTCTCTCTTACCCTTTTCCTCATCTTCTTCCTTACAGAACCTAGCCGTCGTCAATGGTCTACTCCGACCACTCAACCCTTATCAAATCCTAACCTAAACCAAATCCACAATACCCTAAACTTAAATATCTAGAAACCCACAAACCTGCATAAAATTATGAACCCAAAAACAATTTTATTGCCTAAAAAGGCTCATTTCTATAATTACTTACGAAAATAAGTTGTTTTGGATGATAATTATCAGAATGGTCTGTTTTTAATAAAACACGTTGAGTTGACATCATTTTTAGGAGAAATTCAAAAAAGCGTATCCAACTCAGCGTTCTTTTCCCCTGTCACATGTACGCTAATGTTGATACAATTTTGTCCGTGAAAATTCAATAGGTGTTGGACTTATTGTTCCTACGAGATTATTTCGTATGGAAGTTTGCGCGCTCTCTCTCATTATTTTCAGTCAAGCAATTGATAATAATTCAGATGTTAATTTTTTGTTTAATATAATTTTATTTATAATGTAATTAGGATTTTATATTCTCTGAATATTCTATTATCCACAAGTTTTCATAATTAAGTTGGGAAGGGGATTTGAACTTAGAATAGGACCTCATTATTCAGGAGAACATCAAGTCAAATAAAGGTTGATCCATTGGAATATGTGAGGTCGAAAAGGAACCTATCTGATCCACTTATCAAGGGGTTAAGTAGGAAGTTGATTCTAGATTCATCAAGAGGATGGGTTTTCAATCTATTGGTTGAGGAATTCATAATGGATACCCAACTTAGTTTATTAAGTTCCATGAGTCAATGAAGCTATAAAAAGACTTATAATATACATACCTACCCATCCTTACGGTGAATAATGTACATGCAAAGGTTGAGTTCACACTTTTAATGAATTCATAGCCCAAATTTTGAGTGGTTTTAGTGAGAAGGACTTGATGAATTCATCAACTTAAAAGGATGAATAATTTCTCTTAATAAATTCATATCCCAAAATTGTATGGGTAGTCCTAATGAGGACTTGACGAATTCATCGAATTTTTTAAAGGTTCATATCTTAGATTGTATGGGTGGTTCTATTTGAGAAGGACTTGATGAACTTAAAGGTTGAGTTTTTTTTATTCCTAATGAATTTATATCCCAAAGGTTGGATGGTTCTTTTAAAGTACTTGATAAATTCACCTTAAATTTTTATGAGAGGATGAGTTTATAGAAAAGCTTTTAAGGATTTCATATCTCTGATTAGGGTGATCTATGTTGAGATAAACTTGATGAAGTCACCTATGTAAGTGTGAAGCATTAATTACCTTTTATGAGGGACGTTGGGTTGTCTCTTTAGAGCACGTACCATCATTCTAAGAAATATTGGTCATATTGTTGATTTATCACGAATTTTGGTGGATGAATGGAGTTATTAGTGTGTCATGAGTTTATTCCTATTTTAAACAAGTTCCATATTCGTTCACTTCTTTAAGAGAAGAATCCTTCATTTCACTATGTGTTAATTTCATATACGTTTACTAATACTTAAGCGGCTGACTTCGCTATTGCTCTTCTCAAATGTTCAAAAAACTTCTTCTCGGTTTTCAATAAAAATTCTTGTTAAATTGTGGGGGAATATTAGAAATGCAAAGAAACAAATAGCGACAATATTTATAGGTTGATGCTTGAATTTTTCCGAACATTAAGGTTGTTAATCCCTAAAATTATTCTGATTGATTTTAAATTTAATAAATTATTCTATATTTTGTAGCCTATTAAAGATTGATTGGAGACAACGAATTTAATGTCATAAATTCGGTTGTTTTCTGAACATGTTTAACCTCAGTCTCAAGCCTATAAATAGAGAGAGATTTCTCATTTGCAAAACACACTGAAAACATTTAGCTTTTCTCTTTTCTCTATTTACAAAGTTTATTTTGTTCAACGGATTTAAATTTATTCCGAGAAAAGCAGTATCGCCGGAATACAATTTCGAAGATTACATCAATCAGGACAATTTCACTTTTAAGACAATGATTTTTCCATGACACGATCAATTTTTATTTTATATATTTTATTATTTTTTACCAATTAATGTTAACAGATTCATTTTAGAGCAATAATTATTTCCAACACATAGGTCCATTACGCCATTCATTTCAATTGGTGTTATTTTGTCAGAGAAAATGTTTGCTGAAAGTAACTAAGATCCATTTCTCGCTGAATTTCCATGCTGAATTTTGGAAACTAATCAATGTTGAATCGAGATTTTCGTTGTTGGACTTGACATTGGATGTTGCTCCTCCTTATCATGAGGTTTGAAGGGAGGCGCTCATAACTCACGTGTCATGTTCTAATGGACTGTCGGTGTACTTGAATAGATAAAACATTCAAACCAAAACAATACTTTCTAATCTTATTATTCACATTTAATGTGCTGTAAAAATACTGAATAAAAAAAAATCCAAAACAACCTTAGCTGATGTTTTAAGATGCATTTCATAAAAATCATTCAATTTTTTACCAAACGCCAGTCCCCTTTTCTTCATTTCACTCAAAACAACCATAGCTTCCGCTTCCCTTCCTAAACTCACCCATTTATTAGCCAAAACCCCAAAACTCCCTTCATCCAACATTGCATCCCTCCCTCCACATGCCTTCCCAAACCTCGCCGCCCCGTCGTAATACCCAATCCTCAACCTCCCATTTATCAGGTGCGTATGCGTCGAATACATCACCAACATTTCAGCATCCGTCATACTCCTTAACAATATTAACATCTAGTTTAGGAATGCTTCTCAAATTATTTTTAGAAAATAAGCAGAGAAAAGTTAAAATTTTTAACTTCTAAAAAAATTGTTTTTAGGTTAATTTTTTGGCTTGAGAAAAATATTTTTTTTTCTCAAAAAAAATTTGTTTAAGAATACTTTTGTCCCAAAAATGTTTTTTAGAAGCAATACTAAATAGGCCTTAAATGTCTTTCCACCTTCCTCGCCCTACACACTCCCAATATCAATGCGTCGTACGTCCGCGAATCGACACCTAACCCTTCCTCATCTATCTTATTCACCGCCGCACTCGCCTCCCTCAACTTACTCTCGTAATAGTATGCAATCAGTAAATAATTATACGTCATCATGTTTGGTGTAACTCCGACGGCTCTCATAAAATCGACCATCAACCACGCTTTCTCCATTTTCTTCTTCACCAACGCATTCAAAATTAGATGAAAGGTGACGACGTTTAACTCTCTTTTCCCATCATTTTCTTAATCACGTGCAGAAAATTCACGATTCTCTTGCAATGACGTACTATGTGATAAGATTTCTAGTTATTATAATATATCTTTTAAAAAATAATATAAACTAATATTTTATTACATTATATGAATTTTAGGACAAATATGTCCTCGTATTTACTTCCCAACCGTCCACACTAACTGCCAAAAATGCCTCAACTTCCACTGTTATAAAAGCCTCGACACCTTCCCTTTCTCCAAAATGGCGTCTGCCCAAGATTCTCAGCCTTTCCACTGGCACTACGCAGATCTCGAAGACCGCGACTTCCAAATCCACGGCCGAACTCTCGTCTTCACCATCGTCATCGTTGCCATCGTCCTTATTTTCGCTCTCATCTTCTTTTACACTCGATGGCTATGCAGTTCTCATCGACACGACCTATCCCCGACTTCACACGTACCCCCACAGCCTCCTCCTCAGCCTCGAGGGCTCGACCCGAATACCATCAATGCGTTGCCGGTAACTATGGTGACGAGGGGGAGGGCGGCGCTTGGGAGCGAGTGCTGTATATGCCTTGGACTGTTTGAAGATGGTGAGAAAGTTAAGGTTTTGCCTTCGTGTAACCATTCTTATCATTCCGAGTGTGTTGATAGGTGGCTCAGTGCTGAGTCGAGTTGTCCACTATGTAGAAATTCTCTTCAAGTTGAATCAGATCCGCTTCATCAGATTCCAGTCATTGTGACTCAGTAAACACACCAACACACACACACAAAAAAAGATTATTTTGTCTAATTATATTTTTATGGGTTTTCTCTGCTTTTGATTTTGTCTTATATTGTGGAGTTGCCATGAATGTAATGCTACCATGTGCTCGATGAAATTGCTCAATGAATAATTGTTTTTTTGGCTAAAATATGCTTCAAGCGCCTGTACTTTTATATATATATATTTGAAAGTTAGTTTCTCTTTTTTTATTTTTCAAATTTCAAATATTTAGTTCTAATTGTTAACAATGATAAAATTCTTCTATTAAATTTATTAATGTGATATTTTAAAATAAAAAAAATATTCTCTTATTAGCAATGTATAAAAAAGGCATAATATTAATAATTGAAATTGTATTTTTAAATTTAAAAAATAAAGGGACTAAATTCATTAAAATAAAAGTAAGAAAACTAAATTCAAACTGAACAAAGAGTAGAAGGACTTGAAGTAAATCTTAACTTTTTTGTTTTTCAACGACGGAGAAAGCTAGGTCATTTGTTGCCTTGTGAACGTGGGCTGTTGTGATTAGGGGAACACAATTCCAGTTTTTATTCCCTTTATATCAATGCTAAAATCAGGTATAATTATTATATTAAAATTTATAAAAATAAAAAATATCTCAAATGTATAGATTATGGCAATAAAAAAATCAAAATATAATAGGGACATATTCGCAAATTTCCAAACATAATTGATTAAACATGATTATTTTTTTATTTTTTTTGGTACAGGTGAGTATATGGATTTTTTTTTTTTGACAAAAGTATATGGATAATTATTAGGTTAAAGCACGACTGTTTTTTATATAATCTATAATATATATATATATATATACTTTATGAAGAATCCAGAAAATACTTTAATTGGGATAATGAAAGGTGGAGATTTGTAGTCCCTTAATTCTAAAAATTATATTTTAATCCCTGTTTCAGTGAGGTAATTTATAATTATTTTTTGCCTTTAACCATTCAATAATTTGGCATTTTATTTGCATTTGAAAAATCTCTGTGCAGTTAGACTGGAAATATTATATATTAAATTATTGTGTGAGAATGACAAGATGACAAGATACCTAACTTATATATTTAAATAAAATAATTCTCTTTTATATGTATTTTATAATTTTAGATACGATTGATATTTAAAAGATTAATTATTACATGTAAAATTAAATCGATATAATATCTCTATTATATGATTGAGAATATCATCTACTTATATTAGGGTAATTATTTGATGCATCAATAGAATTTTTTAAATTTCACAAACAGGTTGAAACTGTGTCTAGTATCATGTTTATTTATGCAATTAATTTTTTTTCTACACCCTATAATACACTGAAGATATATTAAATAATTTTCCTTTTCTTTTTACTTCAATCAGACTATCATACAAAATTATTTTAAGGTTTTATTTAATTAACTTGTATGATCATTCTTAAAACGTGATATCTAAAAGGTATGTGATTCAATTTTTATTTTTTAAAAAGTTTAGTTCAAATGATTAATATAATCATTGTTAAAAGGATGGCGCAATATTTAGTTAAACAAATAATATCAACTGAGTTAAGGCAGTGATGTTAAGCTTATAAATAGTGTAAAACATATAAATTCTTATAAATCCCTCCTCTATATATAATATTAAAATATAAATAAATAAAATATTTTTTGATGAATTATAAGAGGAGTGCAAAATTTTAATAGTAACGCGATTAACGCGACTCAAACTCAAATCATTCCTAAAGCAATAGATGTTTTTACCGTTAGACCAACACATGAAATTCAAAATATTTTTCATTAATATCATTTGAAAAAAGAGATTAGATATTGGATATATTAAACTAGATAGCCAAGGTTAAATTAGAAATATCCAAAAATTAGGTAGGCGCTCGGTTTCATACAAATTGAGCTTTGGACAAGGTGATTTTAACTCTCTTTTTTTACTATTTAAATTTAATTATAAACTATTTATATTAATATTAACATAAAATATAATATCTCAGTATTTTTTTAATACTAAAACAGACTACTAAAATAGCCCAAACTTGATTTTTTTTTTTGACAAAAGTCAAAACTTGATTTTATTCCAGCTTAAAGGGTGCTTTTTTTTCTGAAGGGAACCTGAGAAACCCTAAACTTGATTTTGGGCTAAAATAGGCCGAATCATGGTTTAACCCAACATATAATATCAAAGCCCAATTACCGAAAGGCCATTAGGGATTTAGGGTTTTAGCTTTTAAGCCTATATATAATCTCAAAGCCTTCCCTTTCTCTTCCTCATTCTCCTCGCAGCCTCCCTAGAAAGAACACTAAACGAGTGATTTTGATCTGCAAAAGGAGATCGAGTTCGAAGCCTTTTCACCATGAGAGCTAAGGTGAAAACCTCAAAACCCAAGCCATGATTTTATTTTTGATCTTTTTGATTGTTTTTATTGAAATATTGATATGTTTTTTTTTTTTTTTTTAAATTGTGCTAATATCAGTGGAAGAAGAAGCGTATGAGGAGGTTGAAGAGGAAGAGAAGAAAGATGAGGCAAAGATCTAAGTAGTCTAATTTTATTTTAAATCTAGCAATTTGGTCTATGTTTCTTTAGATTTTCTGTTGTTTGATGGATACTTTACTTTGAAAGGATCTAAGTTATCTTTATTGAAGCCTTTTGAATTTTCTGGAAACATGTTATTGTGTTTTCTATTAGAAACTTACGGTTTTGGATGTTAATTTTCTGAATTTTTTGGCTCGAAGTTGCACTTACATGGTTTTCTCTTGTTATCTCCACATGGAAGATAATGGCTATAGATTTTATTTTTTGGGATGTAGTTAGTTTGGATGGAAGGTGCTGTATGTTTAGCAGTATTTAATTTCACCGCCACAGCTCTTTTTACACTATAGGAAATGCATTGCCCATCCAAAATCCACCTAAAGTTGATGAAATATTTGAACTCATACACTTCAAAATGTTGCAATTATGTTTGTTAGATATGTGGATGTGTTTCGTATTGATATGTTAGGGTATTCTAGATTCATATTTTTAGAAAACTTTCTAGTTACAATTGAATCTGTTTTAAGGATTGTTGAGAGATTCAGTAGAAATTTTCGAAGCAGACTATTGGTCCCCAACAATCAAAAGTATCGTTTATTAGGGGTTTTCGTCTGTCGCTCTGCAACTGCCTCGAGAGCTTGATTCACAATTCCGGGAGTGCTTCAAATGTGGGTGGATGGCCATTCACCGAGAGAGTGTGAACGGTTCACCTTTTGTGAGGTATGAACCCGTGACCTATGTTATATGGTCACAAGTTGGAGAAGATGTTATTACCTGAGTTACGTGCGGGAGACAAAACCTCGAAAGACTACTTTGATTGTTGAGGAACTGGTTGATTGCTCGGTGGATTACATTTTAAAAATTTCTTCGGAAAGAGCCTCAGTAAGGATTTTATTCTAATATTCCTATTTACATAAATATTTGAATATTAGATATGAATGTTGTATTAATATGTTAGGGTTCTTTAAATACATTTAATTGTTTGAGGGTTATCTTCATATGTGGATAAATGTCAGATGTTTTGAGAGAAATGAAAAGTAAAAGCTGAGTTATTCTGCAATGAACGTTGAGGCACGATGATGTGTTTTTTAAATATATGGAAAAAAAGTTGAAGACCTCTACCGTCCAGAAATAACCTTAGCAAAAAGAAGGAAAGCAAAACAAGCCTTAGAGGGAGGTAGACTTTCAATTGTGCCCTTGACTTAAAAGTTCTTTACTTGATGGTTCACCAAGCTAATGGCGTTGGTGATCGGGCAAAACCCATTAATAGTTCTTACAATGATCAATTCAAGTAGAGGCATGGTGGCGGTGGTATAAGTGACCCAAGCCTGGTTCCCTTGTGTCGTCAATGCTCTTTCATCTAGGGGGCTAGGGGCGCGAAGCCGTTGGATTCCATGATAGCTCGACGCAATGGTGAGCAGTGGTTCTCTCGTAAGGCATGCTTCGACGTTGAGAGCTCGAGGGAAGGGGGGGATTTTTTCTCTAAGAAATACAATCATTTCAAGAGATTTTAATTGAAAAGATGAAAATTTGAAGAGATAAAAAACTAAAAAGATGAAAATATTTTCCTTTCCACAAGTGTGCTTGATAGATGAGATTGAAAAATGTAAAAAAAATTATTTTTTTTTGATACATTGATTGAAACATGGAAGGAAAGAAAATAAAATATTTAAAAATACACAATTTTAAATTAACATACACATTTCTTTTTCTTATTTCTCTTCTTTCATTATTTCAATTTGAAAGTATTGATTTTTACGTATTATCATGAAATATTGTTATCTCTCCTATTTTTTTCCCAATCAAGTTCTTTTCACTTTTTCATTTCCTTTTCTCATCTCTCTGCTATTTTACTCAACTAAACTCACCCTAAATGTGGTACAAAATCTCTAAGCAGCTTCTACCAACCTTGTCATTTTCTTTTTGTATTCCTCTATTTCTCTTTTAGACATAAACCAAACATAAGCGCGCATTTAGAGACCAAATTGCGATGTCTTCTCACCCTTTTCTTTTTTTCACCTCCAAACGTCAGGAATCAAAGTTTTGAACTGTCGGTGTCCCATTTTTATTAATCAAGAAAACATAAACGAAGTACAAAGCATCCCTCAATATCGCAAACTTGCAATTGTAATATATTCGTTCACTATGTGAATTGACAACGCTAAGAACAAGCTTTATTTTCTGCTTCGACAGTCCGATCTTCCAAACGACGAACCATGTATAAAACAGCATTAAGGGAACTGTTTAAGAGTCATTAATGAAACAAATAAATTTTTTTATAAGCAATGAAACAAATACTTGATCGCCATTGTTATCATTGCGAAGGATCAAAGCTTTTATCAACTCAATGAACTCAGAGAACAGTTCGGGCTGATCGTCGGAACACATCAAATTCAAACTCTAATCAAGATCTTGTTCTTCATTTCGAGGTCAATTACGTGTTTAGAAGATCAAAATTTACATAAGCTTGGTCGATTCTCTTAGTCAGTTCTTGATTTTTTTTTCATATTTACATCATACGTGCATTACTCTTTCGTGGCATGTCATTCGCATCACATAATCACCATTCCGATCAAAATAATCAAATCTAACTAAAGACCAGCAATAATATTTATTTTATATAGAAAAGATGTACATGTTGAAATCCGTTCTATTGTATTCAGCCAAAAATATCTACCAATAAAGAGTCGCCCAAGAAACATATATATGAATCATAAACAAATTTTCTGTTTCAATTTAGGAAAAGAATGAAGCAAAAAGAAGAAACAATGAAGTGGGAAGTGTTCTCGTATATACTGCTGGGTCAATTCCAAGGACATTAAAGGAAAATAAAACTACAAAATACAAATATGCATGTCTGATAAAAATCCTCGGCTTACCTTCTTACCAGCATCCAAAAAAAGCCTCTTTCTACCAAAAAGTAAAAAAAGAAAAGAGAATATTAGAACATAATAATATCATACAGATGAAACATTGAAATAGCATTATTATAAACTGGTCTTCAAGCCTGAAGAAATTGCCATGATTGGAATTATGATATCAATGTCTTATTTGTCACAGCAACAGAAGGAATCAACTCAGCTAAAAAAATCTTTCAATCAAACAAACCTGTCATGAGTTAATAACTGCTGCCCATTGGTGGCATGCCGTAAGGTGGCATCTGAGGCATTCCCATTCCTCCCATGGGTGGCGGCGGAGGCACAAATCCACCACCCATTGTTGGTCCTCCCATTCCTGGCATTGGCGGTGCAGGCAAGGCAAGAGGTAGTAACTGAGCATACATGTTCTGCAATGTAAGGCATTTAATTTTATCAGTAAGAAGAATTTTGAATCAGTCAAAATTCTATCTATTCCCACCGTGCAGCTGTAGAGAATAAATTATCAAGAAAAAGGAGATCAATTTTCGGCTCTCCAAGTTATTATTACCTGTTGTGCAATGACTTCTTTCTCTTCTTGCTCTTTAGCCTTTACTTCCTTTTGAGCTTCTATCTTGTCCTTGATAAGTTCATCAACTTTGCCAGTATATTCGCGGATAAACTGTAAAATCAACGAGAAATTAAACAAGGTTCAAATAACATAATCTCAGAACAAAAAAATCACAGGTTGAACTAAGATCAACCATCCAAACATTCTAGCTAATTAAACCCTAATTAACTGATGATACTGAAAGCGGCAGAGCACAGAAATCACCTGCAGCAGATATGGAAATGCGAAATCAATCATATTGTTGATCCAGGACAGCTCAAGAGCAACATCAGCTCGAATTAAGTCATAACAGACAAAGAGGCACGATGCAAAGCATTCCTTCTTGCCCTGTACAAAGAGAACATCAACACTGAAATTAAGTACAATTCAAAACAATAACCAACATTATAGTGATAATACCATAAGGAAAACCACCAAAGTGCAAAAACAAACATCTGTTAACTATACTTTCCATGTCATATACCTATAGTACGATAATTGAGTGCTATGGTCTATACTTTCTATGTTACTCAGACTCGGATGTTAATGTGGGATACAAATGTGTCTGGCACAGGTATATTTTTGTTTTTTTTTAAGTTTTTCCATGTATTTGAATGGTCCTTGAAAGGTCATCTCCCGATAACCATGTCCAAATATGCGCTGGAAATAAGTGTCAGATACAGATATTTCAAGAAAATGAAAGAGTACAAAAGCATAACTTATATTTGCACCGGAAAGGAACAAGTGGAAGAGAGCAAAATAACATAATTAGGAGTAGCAGTTGGCCAAAAAGGTGCAATGATTTCTACATCCAAAGTCCAAACATATAATCAGTCAGCATATATTTTTTTATGTATTGTGGAATGAGTTCAGCACCTGTTCAATGAAGTAAACAAGCAACTCCTCGGCAAGTTCACGTTCACCAGACTGTGATGCTGTTTCCATTGCATCTCTGTAATGGTTGTCCTTCTTTGACAAGGCAATGGACTGCTTCCATCTGCCTGCCTTTTTGTAGATGTATGCAGCAACACGCCTCATTTCAAGCAGCTCATGCTTCTCAACCTACACAAGCAATTTGGAAATAATATCAGAAACAAAGCTAACACCAAACACAAATGTAAGAAAAAGAGCACTTCACCTTTTGTGCAAGTCCGATCTGATCAAAGTTATCATGCAAATCAATAGATTCTCTTAATCTATCATAATCTTCTTCCTCCACATAAATCTCATTCAATGCCTCGTTTACTGCCGATACATTGTTGCTCTGAACAGCAACCATGTATGGCTTCACAAGACGTAGATGACCAGCCTGAAATTCCAAAAGGAAATAATAGTGAACCCAAAATGAACTATGGTAATAACAAAGAAAGTCGTTTATTTCAACATTAGATAATTTTTTGCTAGAATTGAACCTTTCTCATAATGTCAACAACACGAGTGTGATCCACACGAAGTGCAAGCACGTTCAGCATATCATTGATGAGATCTGGATGTTCTTGCAAGTAGAAGTGGACAGCCTTGTAATACAGCTCAACACTAGCAACTTTGACAATAATATCTTTGAACTGCATATGATCCCATGCTTCAGGAGAGTGGTTCATGACAGTAGTTGCAGCATTATCGAACTCGTCGTATTGGATATACAAATAGGTAAGTTCCTTCCAATGCTGCTGCTCATCACAAGCTCTTATCAGTTTGGGAATGTTGAGACGCGTAGAGAACAATTTAATGTGCTCCATAAGTTTCTCTGGACGATATCTGGCATACAGGACTCCCAACTCAGTAAAGATACCCATGTGTGCACGCTCCAATCCTAAACCACTCTCCATAAGAGAGATTAACTCATTGAAGCATCCTCTATTCTGATAGTATTCACTGACTTCTTCCAAGTCATCCACCTAGAAAATCAGCAAACATAATGGTCAAAATCATCGGGGACAAACAGACTCCAACAGACAAACATGAGAAGAAGAAAGGGGGAACTGTATGAGCAATGACTATTGTTCCTGAAAATTGCAAGTCAACTGGAAAGTAAACTCACCTGCACAATAACGTTAAGACCACATATCTGTGCCAATCTGAATTCCTCTGCATCAACACAAGCAAAGCAAACTTCCTTCCATGTTTTGGCACTGTTTGCTTTCCGTGCTGCGTCAACAGCACCCTGGAATTGTTTAAGTCTCACAAGTGTAACAGCCAACTTGGACCAGTTAGATATAAATGCAAATACTATTTTCGCAGCTTCATATAGCTCTTCATCGAACAATCGATCACCAACATTTTGAAGATTAGCCACATTTGGCATGAGAATGAATTCTTCAATTTCACTCAGTCTATCAATCTTTGCATATGCATAAATGAGTTCACCGTCAACCTTGGGCTCCTTGACTTTCTGCCTAACCATCAGAAGGTACCTCACGAGATCAGGGTAGACATTAGCATCCTCAGAAGCTCGGATGACATCAAGGAAGTGAGTAGCATCATCTGCACGGATAAATGATTCAATCGCATCGCTCACCAGCCCTTCCCTCAGTTGTGCCTTTGCCACCTGACTCCAAACAGCATCTTCTTCAACTCGGAAAGCAAATTCCACAGCTCGATCAATGCTTCTAATGTTATCCAGTAAAACATTGACAGCCTGAACATTTAAGTTAAACTTCTTGAAAATTGAAAAAGCTTCTTCATATAGTTGAGCTTCCACAGCCACCTCTCCAACTGCTGGTCCATCAAAGTTATCTAGCCTATTAATATAATCCATAACTCGAGAGGGATCTGCCTTGATAGCTGTCAAAATAAGTAGATTTTGTAGATTAAAGTTCCCACTGAATGCAGAGTTTTGGAGCACAATCTTCTCAAGAAGCTCAATAAGTTCATGGGGCAGGTCAGCAGTCATGAAAGCTTTAACAGCAGCAGAGACTTGTTCTGGACTTTTGCTTTCTGGCAAAGCAGTCGACACAACCTGATCAATTAGATGTCTTCTATATTCATTTTCAGGATTTAGAACCTTCTCCCAAAGATCGCCATCCATCCTCTCAACAACATACCTGTGATCAAAGGATGATGCACCCATAAGCCACTTAAAAACAAATATCTGATATATCATCATAAATAAACTAAAGAATTGCATACCTGGCCTGCAATTTGAACAACGAGTTCTTATTTGTGACATTGATAAGTTCATCATCGCATTGTCCTCTTCGGTAAGCCACAACTGCCAAGGTGGGATCACGTTTCTCGCAATACTTACCAACAACCCGGGAATCATAGTAAGGATTGGTTGTGAGGAAGTGCTCTGGATTGTTGTTGCTTTCAATGATGATTTTACCAAGAGCATTGTGGACATGCACATCTTGGCTTCCCTCACTTACAAGATGCTCCAAGAACTGCGTAAGCAAACGAAGTCGATTTCTGGAAACAACATGCAGTAAAATGAGAATCACAAAGTAGTGAAAAAAGGAAACGTGTACACAGGATATGGTAAGAAATCACCTCTTCTCACATTCATCCACAAGTGGCTCAACTGGAAGCAAAGAACGGACTGAGAGAATGAGACCTTTAATAAAATCTTCAGGGCATTCATCATCAAGCAACTGCCCCACTACCAAAGGAGCATTCCCTGGGTTCACCTGTCAAAAGAAGCAAGTTCACAATTACCCGGGTTTAAGTTGAACTCATATCATATGCCAGAAAACATATCCAGTCAAGAAAATTGCATACCTTCTGAACATAACCTTCAATGTAACGGAGCATGTTATTTGTGTAGAGGTAGTGGGTCAGATCAGGGACAAACCCAAATCGATCACAAACATTAATCAGGGGCCTAGCATCAGGAAGCTTGGCCTCCATCAGGAAGTTCTTTGTCTTTTCAGCATCATAGAAGTTTGATTCTCTGGTCACACGCTCAACCTCCTTTATTTGTCCAGTTTTAGCAGCTGCCTCAATGTACTTAAAGTGTATATCAGGGTCCTCACTGTCCCATAATCAGAACCAACATAGTAAGTGCCATATTAGATATATTATATATATCTGCGTTATGCTCAATCAAACAAAGGACATTTCTTGTTTGCTAAATAGCTTACCTTGAACTCAAATAAGATCCCAGGAAAAAGTACAATCCTTCGTATGACTTAAACTGCTCAAAAAGTTTTATGCAAGCCTCAACACCCAACTGCTCACAGTACTCCTTGGCAACCTGAACAGCCACAGCTTAGCCTTTGATGATTTCCTAAACATTTTTAGCATACTATTATATAACATTCTTTACCTGAACAATTATTTGAAGGTTGCCTCTTAGATTAACCAGTAGAAGGTCCTTCATGCACTCCAAAGCCCATTCTCGTGAAAGAGTGCCAAAAAACTCAACAAGCGACTGAAAATAGAATTATTATTGAAAAAATATATATCAGGATTTAGTAGTCTAATTTTTCCAAGAGATAAAGATAGCGGAAAACATGTACCTGAGGCTCAATAGCATGTGTGTTCACGATGACACGTTTAATGTCAGGCAACTCACTGTAATGCTGCAGAAAAAGAGTTAATTCAAACAATGACATATTTACCTAAAAGTTAAAACCACACAAGATGCAACAAGTAAAAATCTAAATAAGATAATTACCTGCAAAGCACGCACATAGAGACCAGCTTTCTCACAAAGTTGTGCAATTCGAGGCCGATCATAGTGACTGAACATTCCATTTGCCAAGATGGCATCAGCAACATTAGGAAAAGTTACTAGATTGATTTCCAAAACCTGCATAGAAAAGAATGTTGTCGACGTTAAATTATTCTTTTCAAAATTAAAACCAAAATTAGATTAGCTGAACCAGCACATAAAAGAAATAACCTTCGACTGTAGAAAAGCATGCTCTGGCAGATTTGGCTTCAAAACATCTAAAAGAAATGCAGTAGCCTCCCTTATCAAATTCCTCTGAAAAAAGGCAGATACCAAAAGGAAACAATCTCATGTAATTTGCATAGAAACATAAGGTTATTGACACAACCAATTTGATGACCAGCAGACCTGAAGAAAGAGGTCAGTAATAGTGTTGTAATCAACCGGACAACCTCCCTCCATTTGAGACATCATCAATGCAAAATTAACAGCTCCCTGCAAGTAAAACAAGTGAGAACCCATTTGTCCATGAAAATTTCACAGATTCAATCCCCTAAAAAATTCTCATAATAGTAGCTGTCGATTGGCAAACAATAAAACAAAGGAAGCTTTTACTTTAATCAGAATATTCATAAAATTTTAATTAAGAGGCTCTAATGAAGAGAATTAACACAATTGAATATATTTATCGATTGGTCATATGGCATGCTTTCAACACCTCAAACACTAAAGACCACAAGAAGAAGAATGCCGAACCTGTGGATCTGTACGAAGAATTGTTTGCAGAAGGAACAGATAGTCAGGAGAGTACCCAACCTGAGGAAACAATTTAGTCATGAATATTCAATGCAGCCATTCACAGAAATGTAAAAAACAAGTGGAGAAAAATTCTCATCTGATAGGCTGTAAAAAGGAGAGCACACATCAATCACACCAGAAAATGCTAACAGCAAAGAAAATCCTAACAGCAAAGAAAATGCAGCAATTACCTGCTTTGAGTATATTAAGATTTTGTCGAACTCCCTACGTTCTGCAAAAGCTGCGACAACTTTAGGAGTTGCCCTAGCTTTAATGTATATTTTCAAAGCAAGATCATTATCCACAGTCTACAACAAAAGCAAAATGAAATTAGAAGGCAGCAAAAAAAAGTAAAAACAGTCCCAATTTTAAAATGAAATTTAGATACAACTGAATAAGATACAGATATATTTCAATTAGAGAACAAAACAAACCTTCACAAGGTCTCCAAGTTCCTCACTACATTCCAATTTATCTTCAGCCAACCAATTCTCTAGAAGATTCTTCTTGTTTTGATTTACCACAAGTCGAGATAATTCCAATGACTCAAAGGCATTGAGCTTTCCCTTTGTTAAAAGTGTACCAAAATACTGCAACAGTGGTGGAGTCTGCCCAGCTTGCACAGGTACACTCTGCAGCATTCAATAAAACATTTCTGCCTCAGATAAAATCAACACAAACATAAAAACCAGAATCTGCATTAGAAAAAAGGGAAAAGCAAATATTACCTGAAACTTGGCAACTGTATCAGGCGTGCGAAGGATCCCCTGTGGAGACTCTGCTGCAAGCTCAGCAGCTTCTTTATACTTTGTCTGAGCAAACAATTCTTGAAAACGTTGGACAACCTGAGATATGCAAAACCACAGAATCAAAACCCTAGTATATTCTTAAAAGAACGAAGTAATCAAAAACAAGGATCTAAATAAACAGATAAAATTGAATAACTTAGACTACACATTCTTGTTAAGAACATGCAGCATCAGATATAGAGAACACTAAATCTAGTTATGCAATCCAAATGCTATCTCCAATCTCAGCATTGCAGCAAGACCGAAGAGATCCCAAAATCATTGAAGAAAGTAACCACAAAAGTAACTCTTAGTTAATATAGATTACTCCTTGGGATAATATTGTCTGGCAAGTAAAACCTACGGTTAATAATATCAGGTTCTTAATCCTCAATTGTCATTCTAATACAAAGATCCACAAACCATAGCCCAAGCTATACACATATCAATCAACTTACCAGGTTCTCTGCACCTGGAAGGTTTCCTCTTTTAGCCAGATTGACAGCAAGCTCCAAATTGTTCAACTGAAACAGAAAGCAACCAGGAAAAGTTGTAAGCCTGCATGTCTCACCTTATTGATACCAGAAAACACATGAAAGGCACAAAAACATACTTGACCGCTAACAAATGGCACTATTGTTGCTTCATTTACAGTAGCCAACAACACCTGACCTCGCCTGTTGATGGCATAAAACCCTCCTGCTGACGAAGCTTCAGATGTTAAAAATATTGGGTCTGGACTGATTCTATTTCTGTATACAGCAGTCGCAGTCTCTAGATCATAAACAAACAGCAGCCCAAGCTTTGTGATAACGTAGATCAAACTATATTTGTGTGATATCTGCCATTTAACGGAAACATGTCTTATTAATGGCACAAAATTTGAAAAAAGATTTACCAAGAAAAACAATCAAAGTTGAGGACATTATGCTACCTGCATTGCAACTGGAAAATCATCTTGAAAATCTGGTGGAAAGAATAGATCTGCCTGTTTCTTCGAAAACGATGGCTTACCTGTCATATTAGAGGTATTGTTAAAAGGTTCGAAATTAAATAGCCAGAAGGAGATACAACACAATGTTGTAGCTACTACGTTGTTTTCAAGAAAATAGTTACTATACAGCCAGGGCCAACACATGCCTCCCATCCAAATTAACTTAGAATAGCCTAGATCATAATTTAGAGCTTGCTACAGAAAAGTTCTAGGATTACTGAATTAAACCCCAAATGTTATTTGACTACTGAAAGGGGCAATGGCAAATTGCTCTATTTCTTTATTTTTTTTTTTACTTTCATTTTTGTTTCACTTAGAAAGACCCTCAGTTTCCCCTTATATACAACAAGGAGATAACAAAAGTATAACAGACATCATAACAAGCAGACCTGGCTGGGCACCAAGTTCAATTACATGCAACTTTGATACAATTTGGCCAGCATTAAAACTCTTCGTAGCAAAAGAAATAAGAATAGAAGGATTCTCATTTCCTGGAACCTGCACAACACAAACAAGCATATACAATAAGCAGCTAGTTAATTAGGGTATCATATCTAGGGAATAAAGTACAAAGAAATCTCCATACCTTAAATTGTGCAAATGAAGCAGCATGAGATTCAAGAGCTTGACTACGCTGCTGATCAACAGAGAAAAGTTGCATGTTCCCCTTCACCAATTGTGGCCTCTAAAGAGACAAGGCACGTAGATCAAATCAGAATTACATAGTAGCAGCAGAACATTTTTCTAGAAAGCGAATTTCACGAGTAATAATGATCATGCAAAGAACTATTCTAAAAGTAGAAAGACAAGATGGGGAAAAGGATAAGGCAAAGAAAGCTGAAAAAGGAATTACAGGGACGCAAATCCTAAAGGACACTGCAAGAGACAGAATAAATCATCCAAAAGGGTAATAAACTAATTCAGAGTTCTCTATAGCAGTTTGAGCTATGGGTCACACAACAACCACGCCAGCTAGAAGAACTTCTTAGGCAGTTAGCTTGGGACAATGTTTTGGGTATGTTACTTTAAAAAAACTGTTTTTGGCATAGAACAAAATTTAATTTACATTTCACAGTTTTCAAAATCCCAAAACTCAATACAAATGAAGGCAACAACCCCTTAAAAAAACACCTTTAGAAAGCATTGATAAGGCAACCACCTACCTCAGGTGCACCAGGGGCAATTCCAATCAAAACCAACCACTTCTCTGAAGGATCACATTTATAGTTTATTATCTGATTGTTCACCAAGTTTGCTGTTCTCTCAAACATCTTAACTGGCTCAGAATCACCTGCCAGAAATAAGATGCAGTGAGACTTGTAACACACAAAATATTGTTTAATAGATAAAAGTACATTCAGAAAAAGAAGTTTTTCAGATCTGAAAAAAAAAAAAAACAGCACCTGCAATGCTAGAAAAGTTAACAGAATAACTTCTTACCTGCAATTGACCAATGATACACAGAGGTTTGTGTGACCAGACCAAGCGTTTTTGGGGTAATCCATTTCCAAAATACAACCTGTAAATGAACCAAGGGCATTTTGCTAAGGCCATGCAATCAAGTTCAGTATTAAGGAAATACAAGTAATGTGGAGGCAGACAGATACTGCAATAACAAAATTGAAAACATTATAAAAAGAAAAAATTGAGACAGTAAATGAATTTGACCGGTTCAGGCATCTGATGCGATTTTATTTTTGCTTTCATCTCTATGTTAAATATTTGCAAGTGATCTTGAGTTGTTCCCGGTAGTTGAGCTACAAAAGCAATTTCATATTCTGTTAGCATAAAGCATAGATAGATTTTAAAAATTAAAGAAGACATAAAATTAATACTAGAGATATTTAATCTCCTTCTCCCTTAATTAGTTTTGTTAAAAGGAATGCCAAGCACTTGTATGACTTCCATTTCAACCATATTTTTGTTGTATTACAGGATCAAATTGAAGTAAATTCTGCTATAAGAACACGCTGAGCAACTGTTTGATTTGCGAATACACCCAAGGAATATATGGATAAAACAATAGGTAAGTGATAATTACTATGACTGTATATCACATACACTAAGATTCCATAAGCAGGGTCCTTGCAGTTAACAGGTATGGCAACATTCATTTGTTCATTTTAGAAAGCAAAAAGCAAGTATCAAATATTAAATACAAGGATGGTAAGTATCATTTTGAAAAATATATTGTAAACAAGTATTCCATTAAAAAAAACCTCAAACGCAACTAGGTTCTTTGTAAGGCCAGATTATATGCAAAACAGATCAATATTATGAACCCAATATGTGCTCTATGGACCACACAAGACAGCGATATTAAATATACAACCCACTAATCAATAACAAAAAGGCTAAATAATTAATAATCACTATCAATTACTACACAAATTTAACGAGCTTCAATAAAAATAACAACTTAAGGCTGGCAGTTAAGGTAACTGACCTTTCAAAGCGAGGATTCTAGAATTTGGATTCATGAGAGCAGAGTCAGCTGTAATAGGCCGTCTCAACGGCTGCATCGGCATGCTCATGTCGATGATCACAACACTATTTTGTGGCGAGGTTTCTCTCACACAAATATACTTATCAGATTCCATAGTTACATTCGTGAATGTGATAAATTGTGGATTAATACCAACGCTCGGCAACTGCAAACAGACAACATCATTCAGATCACTCAAAATTCTCAATATGTCAAAACGTAAAGTGCAACTTTCAAACAGATCTAAGCAGGTTTTACAGATACTAGATCTGATAAAGTTTATAAAGTATTCGACTAAGCTTGGCAACCGTTGATTAACTATAATTCAGCTGAATTTTCTATAAAAAAACGATCGAACCGAAACGAAAGAGTGAGAGAATGAGAGTGAAAGGAGATTACTTACAGTTAAAACCTCCTTCATGGCGATGGGAGCGTTCGCGGCCGCCATGGTGGCTCAGATCGAAGGATGAAGATCCACGAATCAGGAGCGGATCTAACGGCAGAGATTGAATCTTTCAATCGCGAGTCAAAACTGAACACTGAGAAAGAGACGAGCGAAACTATAAAAAAAATACTTTGCGAAGAGATCTGAGGCAGAGAATTAAAGCATTTGAAAAGAGAGAAAGTGAAGCAGATGGGAGAGATCCAATCCAAGGCACCGGAGAAAGTGCAAAGGACGAGTAAAAAATGTGCCTTGAAACACTGGTGTGCGCATTAGCTAGCTCTTGGATTTAATATAGATGCTGGATCCGGGTAATAACCCGATCCAAATTTCATTTTTTTTTTTTAATTTCGGGAGGGGTCATTTGCAAAAGCAAAGCAAAGGTAAATAAATAGTATTAACCTATGTTAAATGTGACAAAAACTGAATTAGGGGATCCAAAAAGATTAAAAACACATGTAAATTCAATTCTTAGGTGTTCTACTCGCTAAATATCATTAAAAGCCTTTTTGGATTAACGGTACGTTTACTTATAATTAGTGTAAAAATAACGATAATGGTAAGATTAGATACGGTAATATGAGAAAAAAAGAAAACTAAACGCATCGTATTAGAAGTAAACACCCATCCAAAGGAGCCCTTGAAATTATTGTAAGCTTCTAATAAATTGATTACGTGTTAAATAGTTATTGTGTTTAATGTTCTACAAAACATGACAGACATTTGACTATTCCAAAATTTTGCATTCGCAATCAGTATTTGAATAACAAAAGATGATAGTGGAGAGTCGACTTTCTTCACTAATAGCATCGGATCACAATATGGTTACTAGTTGAATCTACTCATATGACTACCCTTTTCCGTTGTGTTTGAATTTTTTATCTACTTATGTCCAAATTTACTCCGGTCGATATGCATCTTGAATATTGTAAGAGAATCAATTCGTCTCTTTGACTACCTTCTCTAGATCCAAAGTTTCTCTCGAAATATGGTTAAATTGTTCATTTTCCATATAACCTACATGGTACATGTCACTATCATATAAAAATCCTCAACTCCGTCGTGATGTCACAAGTAAAATTTTATCAAAGAATTAGTTCGTCGTGGTTCATTGTTTGTTGATTGACACATAACATCAAGCCCATAAGCGTTTTGAAAACACACAACACTAATTCCCAAATAACTTTCTTGACATTGCCTTAAGTCAATTTCTCACATATCATGAGCAATGGCACATCTTAAAATTAAGTTTTTTGGGGTTAGTAAAATTTTCAAACATTTTAAGAGTTTAATAAGAATTATTTTTAAAAAATAGGGGTCTAATTTTTTTTTGAGATTAGTAAGAATTTTAAGAGCTTAATTAATTTTTTTTTAAAATTAAAAGGTATAATGAGAATTTAAAAAAAATCAGGGGGTAAATTAAAAATTTTTAAAAAAATCAGGGGGTAATTAAAATTTCTAAAAATTTTAAGGAAAAATAAAAAATTTCCAAAATTTTGGGGTCTTAGGCCGTTATAATGGTTCACCCCTGATCATGAGTCACTTGCACATCAAAATGAGCAATGTGAAGGATAAACTTAGTTGGTAGGCAAACATCATTTAATGGAATTGATTAGACTAGATGCAAAGCTCTAATCCAACTCTATACTTGAATCCGACTCTATGTTGAAGTCTAATACTAGACTGAGATCTAATTATAGACTTGAACTCACTTTGTATAGGTGTTGATTAGTCTAGAATGCATACCTTATAGATTGGAACGACTTAGTGACCCTTGTGCGTGCTTGAAAGTGAGTGAAATGATCAACATGTATGAAATTGTACTGGCTAAGCCTACAAAAAAGTTATATAATGATCAACAGATAATCTTTATCTGCACCTCCAATATATGTTCATCATAATAGCATTTGTCAACGATGGATTATAATAACCAATCATACCAAGCAAAGTTTATTAATCCTTTCATAACGGAACTTCACCCATGTAACAACCCCATCATCTTGTTGCATAGCACAATCTGGGATTAAAGGTTCCAACGAACACAATCAACAAGGCCGGCTCTGGAGTTGTCTTGAAGTACGGTCATCCATGGTTCAAGATTGAAAGGGATTCAAAATTATTTTTTTTCAGTTTTTAAAAGGCTCAAAAAAATTTCAGCTTTTAAATACTCAAAATTTTTTTTATCAAATTTTAAAAGGTCTAAAATTTTTTTCTAACTTTTAAGGGATAAAAAACTCAAATTTATTATTTTACTTAGGGTCTCAAAAATATCAAGAACAAGCCTACAATCAACCCATATGACTTCCCCGGTAAATTGGATAAGATGAACAATGAGAAATAGAGATTGATATTCTAACGATTAACCCCAAAGTTGCATCCAAACATATGAAAACTAAGTGCTTACCTAAAGTATAATTTGGTGTCCATCTAGTGATCATAAAAAGAGCACTCTTTATTCTCAACATGCAACGTACAGTTGTAAGTTCCATATTTGACTTCACATTTCTTGTAAATGAGCATTGGAAAACCTTCTAACCATAATGTAAATAGTTGATAATACAATCGCTTCAAAAATCTTGACTTGCTAGCAATAACGGAGCCTAGTTGAGGCTCAGGGGGGCCATAGGCCCCCAAGGATTAAAATTTTTTCATTTTAATTTTTTGCGATCCTCCCTTTTGTATATATACTATAACCCTCTCAAAAATTTATTGTTTATATATTTAAATTGATTATTATAATGAAATACTATTTTTTTTAATCGATTGTTATGTAGTACAAATAATTTTAATTTACCCTCTCAAAATTAACACCTTGACTCCGCCACTACTTACTAGCTCATCCCAGCCATAATTGTTGCTTAATATAACTTTTTTATATATGTTTAGATAGATTTTTTTTTTGTTTAGTAGTGAATTTTTTTAATACTCGAAATATAATTGAATTGAAAATAATTGATTTTGATATTGAATGTGAAGATTATTGGCTAAGTTAAATCCAAACAAAAGCTATAATTATTTGATTAACAATGGGGTGAACGTTTGGTATTCAAATTTGCATATTAGGGTTTGGAAAGAAAAAAAAAACAGAGAAATAAAAAATTATTAAAATTATGATATTTGGATGATTTTTGAATTATAAGTTTAAAAATTATGATTATTTGAATAGAATCAAATTTTATATTTTATTTAATTTATAAATAATTTATTTTTATGATAAAAATAAAATTTTATATGTAAAATAGTGCATATAATTTTAAAGTCCTATATAAAAATTTATTTTTTAAAAAAGAAAATATATAAGAGTTATTGATTATTTTTATTTACTTGAAAATTTATTTTTTAAAAAAATATTTATAAAAATACTTTGAAATTTTAACAAATGATATCTAAAATTCATAAAACAAAACACATTTTATAAAAATAAATCCAAAAACCCAAAATTTAGTATAAAAAAGAAGAAGATAAAAACAAATCAAACCATCAATCTACCCAACTCACCCATGTTATGTACATTCAAGGGTGAATCTAAGGGGTTGACAAAGATCCCAACCCCTAAAATAGAAAAATGAAAATATCTTTTATAATTTATAAAATTTTAAATTAAAAAAAGTAAAATTATACTTTGATTCATTTTAAAATGATAAAAATTTGATTTAATTTTTTAAAATATAAAAATATAAATTATTAAAATTAAAAATTATATTTTTATTATAAAAAATATATAATTTAATTTCGATACGAATTTTTGACTTCACTCTTATCTTTCAAGTCATAACTTTGAATCCACCACTATACATCAAGAGGAATGTTAATGATAGTGAGAGTAATGAGATATTTCAGAGGTAAAAGTAGACTCATGAAAAAAAGCTGGCTTTTTTTTTGATCTTCTACAATTGGACTCTTTATTTGGGCAGCCCATCAATGTTAGTGATAGCGGTAGTGGAAGTCAAAGAAGTTATTGTACAAAAATATTTTTGAAAGAAAAATTTACAAGGAAACTCTAAAGAAAGATAACTAGAAAAGATTTGAATAACCTCGAATGCCTTGTTTAGGTTTCTGCTGTTTCTTTTTATAGGGAATTTTAATAACTCGTTCCAAATATCTTTTTTGATATTAATGCTTTTGCCTAATTTCCTTCTTGGAATTAATGTTTTTTTCTTGAAATTAATGTTTTGTTGCCTAATTTCTTTCTTCAAATAAATGTCCTTTTTGTATGCTTGCCACCTGGCCATCTTTTTTGTCTTTTGTGAATGTGGTGGTTTCCTCATGTCCATTTAATTTTTCTGGATATTATCAAGATTCATTTCTTCAATTTCATCCAGATTTAATGACTGATTGGATATTCGGGGTGAATTTCAATTTTCCCATGTGTTTCTGATATCTTCAATAATTTCTGATGGGTAGTCATCAATTTCCATGTCAGCTATCTTTTTTAACAGCTGAATAGTTTGTTTGTCTGGCTCATCGTTCTGGTTTTGATTGCCATAGCAATAGTCATATGCAAATATCCTTCTTCCGTCTGTCCAGAAGCGATATGTTGTTTTTGTCAAAATTTCATTAGCCTTTCCATAAGATCTACTCCTGCTTGGATTTGGTAATAAAGAAAATTATTCTGGCACTTATCAATGGATTTTGTCAAGTACTCCTCGTTTTCATTTGTTGCTGAGAGTAGAGGTCCTCCGAGCACAATTTTAAAATCTCATATTTGATATGGTTGATAAAATTTTTCTTTTTCAGCAATACCAATTAGGTTGTGAATATTAATATGAAAATACTTTATATAATCTTGATATTTGGTTTGCTTGATTAGCATTGTTTTTATAAAAGCTGAAAAATCTTTTGTTAGATGAAAAGAAAGATTTTGTATCGTAAGTTCTTTTACAAAACCCCATTCAATACTTGTTATATCAAATGGTTCATGATCAAGTCTAGATTTTATGACAAGGAATTTTCTCCCAAAATATTTGTAAAAACAAAGGATTTATAAAAATATTCAGAAAAAGATTTCTGAAATAGATTTTACTGTTTGCAGATAATCCTATTTATTTTTGTAAATATTTCTATTGGTAAAATAAATTGAGATTTATTATAAAGACGTAATTTAAATAGTTTATTAAGGACTGAATTATTAGTTCCTATATTTTTAAAATATTGAACTGTATCAAGAAGATTGTTTATCTCCTTAAGATCTAAATATCCTATTTCAAAATCATCCCAATCTCGATATAAAATAGATTTTAGTAATAAATCATGATATTTTTGCTCTTTAGTTGTTTTTTTCAACTAAAAATTGAGAAAGCTTAGTAAGAGCTCTTCTGAAATTTACTATTTGTTCAGTAATATGGGTTTTTCATATTTCATTAATAATATTATATATCTCTAGTGGTAAACCGGGATTATAAAAATCTTTTACCTCATTCATTTGTTGTGTTTTCAGAAAATTTTCTTTCGCACAATTTTTTTTTGCCTTTTTTATTATGTCTGCATAATTGGTTTGATATGCAGAATTTGGATCTTGTGACCAAGGTAAATAGTTTATCTGTGGCGTATAGGTTTGGGTTTGGACTGGTTGTCCTGCCATTAGGTATGGAACATAATATCCTTGATTAGGATAAAATGATACTTGTGTAGGTATTCTTATAAAATCAGGACAAAGATTTATTGGATTGAAATCATTTCGCTTTTTGCGAACCGTTGTCCATTCTCCCAATTTTTCTAAAGGTTGTTTAGCTTTATCCATAAGGCCTGCTAAGATAATCAGCAATAATATTGTCATTGTCTTTTACATATAAAACTTCAAAATTAAAAGTACATAACTCATTATACCATCTTATTCTTTTTGGTATTGTTTTTAAATTTTTATTAGTAAGAAACTGTTTAACTTCCTGATTGTCTGTTTTTATTATAAATTTTTTAGGTGCTAGATAAATAAGAAATTTTTTTATTCCTTTCTTTATAGTTAATAGTTCTTTTTCAAATATAATATAATTAAATTCATTTGGTTTAAATTTTCCTGAACTATATCCGCATAATAATTCCTTATTATTTTTAATTTTAGCTTTTAAAATACATCCCAAATGATTTTGAGAAGCATCAGTTTTTAGAATCAATTTATCACCTTATTTAGGTAAATAGACTTTAGGAATCCAATTTATTTCAGATTTTAATTTTCTTATAATTTCTGAATCTGTATTAGACCAACTAAAAGTTTTATTCTTTTTTAATTTGTCATATAATATATCTATATTTTTTGATAAGTCTGGAAAGAAATTTCTACCGTAATTTATTATTCCTAAAATTGTTGAAGTTGTTTTTTATCTTCAATCTTTTCAGGAAATTCTTTTATTTTAACTATGATATGATCTTATAGTTTAAGACCATCATTAGATAATTTAATCCTAAAAATTCTATTTCTGTTTTCTCTAGCTCTATTTTCTTAGGGCTTAAAATGATTCCATGTTTTATGAATTCTTGAGAAATAATATTTAAATGTTTTCTATGTAAATCTAATGTATCTGAAAATACTAAAATATCATCAATATATACAATGCAAAACTTCTTATATTTACCAAAAATAGAGTCTATCCATCTTTGAAATATTTGAGGTGCATTAGATAATCCAAATGGCATTACCTTCCATTGGTAGTGTCCATTAGGTGCACTAAAAGCTGTTAAAGGTCTAGATTCTTCTTTTAGCATGATTTGCCAAAAGCCTGATTTACAGTCGAACTTACTAAAATATTTGGCATGTTTTGCTTGGTTAATTAAAACATCTTTTCGTGGGATAAAATATCCATCAAAAATAATATTTTGATTTAATCTTTTATAATTAATTACCATCCTAGCTTTTCCTCTTTTTATTTCTGCATGATTTCTAACCAAGAAAGCTGAACTAAAATGTAGACTATTAGTTTCTTCTATTAATCCTTTTTCTAATAATTCATTAATTTGAATATCAAATTCTTTTATATCTTGTTTAGTATATATCATAGGTTTTACTCTAATGATTTTATTGGGATTTTCTAATTTTATTTCACAATATCTGGGATTATTTTGCCATAATTTTAATGGTTTTTCACTAAAATTATTTTCAAGTATTTTAAATAATCAATGATTTGTTTCAATTTGGTTTATTTGTTCTTTCTTTGGAGGTGCGAAATTTTTATCACACACAAATCTATGATTTTCTATTAATGGTATTTCTATAGAGGTTTTTTCTATAGATAACATTATTATATTTTTATCAATAGCAAATGGTAAATGCTGATATATGAAATTATTTCCTAATAATATATCTGCATGCATAGCTGGAAAACATAATAATTTTGGTACTACAAATCTTACATTATTTATGTAGACTGGTATATTTCTAGTTTTATATTGAATTATGGTTTCATTACCATCAATTCCTGTAGCTCTAATTGGATGTTTCATTGGTTCCCATTTTTCTACAGGAATGACATTTTTTCTGTAACTACTGGTTGTAGCTCCAGTATCAAGCAAAGCATGTAAAGAATATGTTTTATATTCTCTGAATTGAAATGTAACTTCAATATATGTATAATATTTTCTAGATTGAAAATTAGAGAATGTAATAATATCACCTTTTCCAATTTTCATTTGTTGAATTATTATTGAAGATTGTATTTCCTCCATTCTAGTGTTTTTAGAATTTACAGTTGGTTCTGTAGGAAATATAAGAATATGAACTGTTTTTATTCTATAGGTGTAGAAGAATTAAGATCTAAATTTTCCTCTTCATCTTCTATTTGAGTATTTGAGGGTAAAACTAACTTATTATTAGTATTTGTAATTGTATTATTTTTAAAATATAATTTATCTCCTGATGCAATATATTCTATAGTATATACTGGTTTAGATGTACTAGGACTATTAATATTTCCTATAATCCAATCTCTTGGTACTAATAAATCACTCAAATGTAACAATTTTGGTTGCATTTCTGTAGTAAATTTATTAGGTTCAAAAAGTTCAATTATTTTATTATTTACTTCTTTTATTTCTACTTCTGCTGTATTTGTATATTCATTAATAGAAGTCCAATTTATTGCTAGATCTTCTGCTAAATCATTAATTTCAAAATTTTTTGTCTGAATTCTAAGACATAAACATTTTTCTATTAAAGGATCTGTAATAAATATAAAGTAATTTGTTTTTACTTTAAATCCTATTACTCCTGTATGTAAATTTGATTGAATTCCTCCAATAAGTGTTTTTACTGGATTTTCAAATCTTTTATCTAATAATACCGCTATTATTGGTATATCATGACCTCTTCTAAATAATGCTCTTATTGTTATCATTATAATTCCTAAATGTATGTATCTTACTTGAGGGTATTTTCTTTTAATTCTCTTAATTTTTTCTTTAGTAAATAACAGGATTTTTGTTAATCCTCCTCTTGTATTTTTAACAACTGTATTACTACTAATTTTTTCTATATGTCTTTGAGTCCAAATTTTAAATTTAGATATTTTATATATTTCTTCTTTAGAAATATGATTTTTATTTATTTTTTCTATCATCTAATCAGAAAAGTCATGTTCTTCTCTGATTAGATTTTCTAATTTTATATCCTGTTGTTCCTCTTTAGGAATTTCTTCTAATTGTTTATTAGAACTATTTCTTGCATTAATCATAAAAATATATTCTTCTTCATCTGTATCAGATTCTGTTTCTGATAATAATTCATATAATAGTTATTCTTCAGGATTTGTTTCCTCTTCAAAACATATTTCTAGATTTTTCTCTTCAAGAGTTTTGATCATTTTCTTAGCATTTTTTCCCTTGTTAAGACAATTTGGTGCTATATGCCATTCTTCATCACATATAAAACATTTACATATTTGTTTTTTAGTTCTTTTAGGATTCTTTTTCCTAACAAATTTTATTTTCTTCTTACTATTATAGTTTTTAATATTCTTATTCCATGGTCTCCATTTAATAAACTTATATTTTTTATTTTTCTTTTATATTTTCTATAATTAAGACGTACTTGTTTACATCCAAATTCCCATTTATTTTCTAATATTTTTGTACAATGTTGACTACTTAATTTTTGCTTGACTTGTTTAGCAGCCTTGATTTGTAAACAATGATTAGTTATTCTTTCTTTTGCAGAATTTATTCTATTTTCTATAGTATCTATAGTTTAAACATCTAATCCTGATAATTTACTATGTTTTTCTAAATAAGAGTCGTATTTCTTTATACAAATCTCATCCCATGGAGATGGTAATTTATGAAAATATTGGTTTTTCCAAAATTCTATATTTTTATTTTTTAATTTTTGATATTCTTGAAGAAATTTTTTAGAAATTTTTCTAAGTATCTGATATCACATAATTTAATTTTTGATAAGACATAACTAGATATGTTATTCTGATCTTTTTTATCAATATAACCACAAAATTCTATTTTTAGAATTTGAGTATTTGGGAGTTTGAATTTGATTGATTAACTGTCCTTTTTGTTATATACCCTTTTCTAATTCTTCCCATCTTCTTAGGAATTGTAGAATATCTCCTTAAAATGTTCCAACAAAATAATTTAAAAATTTTTCTTTTGTCCAATTGTTGTTGTTTACAACAATAGTCATTGATTGTATCCAATCTTCTATAGTTTTTTCATAGTCCGATATAGGTGTGTGTAAGATCTAAATATATTCCTCATTGAGCAACATTTCTTTTATTAAGATCATCTATCCTATGTGGTATAAGTTGATTAGATGATTCTCCTAAATATTTTGGTTTTATTTCATTAGTAGCAATATTTTCAGTATCATCTGTTTGATTACCGAAAATTCTTGTAGTATTATTTATTTGTTCATGTTGTTTATTACAAAATCTTAAAAAGTCATCATTTAAAGTATTTGAATCTATTTTCCTTTTTCCTTTAGGATCTTGATTTGTTTGATCAGTTTCCATAGATTCAGGTTCAAGTATATCTATATTTTCATCTTCATTTGTTGAAGTGTTTTTTTCTTCAAATTGATCACTTGTTGCTTTTATATATTTTAGATTTATACTATTACTAAAATTTTCAGAACTACTACTACTATCTGTTGTATCATAATTTAACATATAGTGATAATTAAATAATATAAATAAATCTTTATGTTGTTCATAAAGTTGTTCAATAAGTTTTAAATATTCTATTCTTTCGTATTTATCTGAAGTTTTGGAAAATTTTTCTTTCCAATGTTCTATAAGTTGTTTATAAGATTGAAAATCATATTTTTGTTGTTTTGTGTATTTTTTCTTAGGTTTTTCAAGTTTTGAAGATGATTCTTCAGAAGAAGTTTCTTCTTCATCTGATAAGGTTAATATTATGTTACTATTACCATATTATAAAAGACCTAAATCTTCATTTTGATCAATATTTTTATTTTCTAAAACATGTTCTAATTTATTATTAATTTCTACTAATATATTTTTAAATTCATTATTTAAATCTAACTCAGTTACTATACTTAGATTATTTACTTGCTGTTCCATTTTATTAATTTTATTATACAACTTATTAAAATAGATAGAGGTTATATCTATTAGACTATTAAAACCTTTACTAATAGATGAAATATTATTTTCGTTTTTAGAATCTATATGCATAGTATGATTACAAGCTTTATCCTTATATAAACAGTCAGTTTCTTCCATTAATTTATTATCTCAAGTATCTAAAACAGTCTGTTATGGGTTTTGAGATAAAATAAACATGAAAGTAAGCTGAATTGATACAGACATTTGTGTGTGAAGAAAAAAATTATATCAATTATAAGATGATTTATAAATAATAATTTTATGTTATTAAAATATTTGGTTTAAAAAATTCATTTGATAAGATGATATGTAGTATTTATAATGTTAAAATAATTTTACTAAATGAATTTATATAATAATTAGTTTCTTATCTCTCGCAATGTAGAAGCTTAATATAAATAATAGTATAATTATTTTTAAAATTTATTACAAAATTTGTAACTCTTAATAAATATTATGATTGAAAAAGTAAAATCAAAATAATATAAATGTTACAGTTTATATTATGATTAGGGTAAATATAAGAATAGTCTTCTAACGATGAGAGTGTTTTTATTTTAGTCATTCAACTATAAAATTTTTTAATTTAGCCATTAATGTTTTTAAATTTTGAATTTTTTTATCACTTTTATGTTTCGTTAACGGAAGTCAAAAGTTATAATTTTTTACATTGACCCAAACAGGGGAGTCCTTAATCTGCTGACCAGCCACCTCCACTTCAGCCAATTGTACATCGCCACTTAGCCCAGACTGCATCTTCTTCAACCAGCAACTTGCACTGCCACCAGCTGCTCCAACTGCTGCTGTCACCGCCACTGCTTGCACCTGCAAAAAGAAGGAAAAGATTAGGATTGACATTTAATTGCATAAAAACAAAGTGTAATGATAGGATATATGGCTATAAAAGCCAGAATTGTAAGCCATTGTAGGGGTTACAAACCCTGTTCTTGAGAATCAATATATGAACCCTTAAAAAAATCAATACAAAAAATCTTCAATTCACCAGTAGAAGCATTCGAATAGATTCATAAAGCAATAAGAAACAGAGGCAGGTTTCAAAGACAAATAAGTAAGCAATCGATATTTCCCAGTAAGTATTTGGTCATTAATATTAACCTTTTAAACTTCAAAACCGTTTGCATGCTCTGTATATATTCATTAATGCCTTTATTACATTTACATTTTTCATAATTATTAACTCAGAGTGTTTTGCGTATATACATGTGCATGTATTAAATCATTACTCATATTAATTACACTTACCCGTTTCCAAAAATATCCATTAAATATTTGCTAGGTATTAATATTTTCATTAATAATTTTAATTAGTTTTAATAATAACAGATATAACATTATTAATAGTAATAATAATAATAATAATAAATATAATATTAAATAGCCTCATTAACAATAATACATTAATTAATGACAATATTAATTAATGAATTAATAAATAAAAAAAAGGAAAGTGAAAAGTCCCCCCTTTCGTTCAGTTTCTGTCACCATCACCGGAGTACAGACGCCGGAGTCTTCTCCGTGCACCGCCATCGCCTTGACATGCATGGATTTGCGAAAAAGGATAAAAAAAACTAAACTAAATAACTTTCAAAACTTTGGGGTTTAAACAAAAAGGACTAAAAGAGGAAAAGGTTTTTCAAGAAAGAGGTACGGATCTAGTTCAAAAACCAGATCTGCTTTTAAAATAATATAAAAAGGGAAGTGAAAACGAAAAGAAAAAAAGGAAAAGGAAACTATGGCCTTTCGGCTTATCGGGGTCGGTGGAAGGAGGCGCGTGGAGAACCCTCGGCGGCGGAGGAGTGGTCGACATGGGTGTGCGTGATCGAGAGCGTCGACGACGCGCCCCCACGCGCGGCTTCGGTGGCTGCCGAAACTCGGCCGGAGCATAGCCGGCCATGAGGAGAGAGGGTGAGTTGAGAGAGTTTGAAAGAGAGGGAGGAGTGATTTTCAGAAAAATGAAGGAAATAAAAAAAAAAACCTAAATTGCTATTTATATAGGACCCATCGACCCGACCCGATCTGACCCGAACCGGCCCAGGATCGGCTTGTTTTCGTTTAATGGGTTATTTACGCGTTTGGTCCTTTCGCATTTTTTAATTGTTTTAATTTAGTCCTTTTCATACTTTTAATTATTTTTAATTTGGCCTAGTAATTTTGTTTACTTTTCAATTTAATCCTTTGACATTTTGAATGCACCAGAGGCTGCATTTAGTCCCTTTTATTTTAATTTGTTTTAATTTGGTCCTTAAATCAATTTCTGTTTAATTACCAAATTGACCCAGGAATTTTTCAAGATTTACAGATTAGTTCTTTGACTTCTAGATGCCTGTGGGGCTGCCACGTGTCACCCTTTCTTGGTTTTATTATTTTATAGGTCCTTGGACTGTCCAAAAATTACCATTTTACCCCTAAACTTCCCAAAATCCCATTTTTAACCTCGGTTTCACCAAAAATTACCATTTTACCCACAAATTTTCTAAAATCCCATTTTAACCCCGATTTCACCAAAATTACCATTTACCCCCGAATTTCCCAAAATCCTATTTTCAACCCCGATTTCGCCAAAAATTACCATTTTACTCCCGAACTTCCCAAAATCTCATTTTTAACCTCGGTTTCACCAAAATTACCATTTTACCCTCGAATTCCCTAAAATCCTATTTTTAACCCCGGTTTCACCAAAAATTACATTTTTACCCTCGAAAGTCAAAAATTACCATTTCACCCTCGGGCATCCAAAGGTGCCGTTTTCGATCCCGGTCGCATCGTTTTTCTTCTTCACTAAATACTTGCATTTATTTTAATCATTATGCATTTGCGTTTTACTTTTGCATTCTATTCATCTGCTTATTATCTTGCTTCGTATTTAATTTCTCTCATTAATTGCTATTCAATATTTTAAACTTACACACTCATTTTCAAAGTATCTTTAAAGACGAGGCAATATTCCTCTCGTGTGAAAGCTTCGATAAATCATGCCCTAACGTGTCGGGTGTGATTTTTCGTATAACTCACACACGTCGAATATCCTTTTTAAGATTTTTATACCAGTTAAGCCTGAGATTCCGAGAATATCGTGTCCTAACGTGTTGGTCACGATTTTAATTCTCCACAAAAATCGAAGTAAGCGGGAATCCCATATTTGAATCTTTTAACCTATGTTTTCGAGGATTACATTTTAAATTCAATACGAAATTTTCAAACTCTCAAAAATATGTCTATATCACAAATAATCTTAAAAACGAGGCAATGTCTTTTCGTGTGGGAACTTCGAAGAATCGCACTTTAACGTGTTAAGTGTGATTTTCGTAATTCATGCGTATCGGATATCCTTTTCAAAAGTTTTCAAAATACTCTTCAAATTTAATAATTATATACAAAGTGGCTTTATAACCAAAAGAAGAAACAATGTTCTTTCATGTGAAGATCTCGAAACTTCGTGCCCTAACGTGTTGGTTGTGAATTTTTGTATGGTTTATATGATAGAACATTCTCTTTAAAATGCCCTGAAACGTCCTGCAGTTTTGAAACTCAGAGAATTTAGTGCCCTAATGTGTTGGACACGACTTCTAATTCTCATAGAGGGTCGAAACACGAGGACGAATTCTCCTTAAAAGTTTTCCTTTGAAATTATATGAAGCCGTCTAAAATAAACATCGTATTTTAAATTTTACTCGAGTTTTAATTGTTTTTATAAAATAAGACCCGAAAATAATCATGTGGTACCAATTTTTGGGCGTATGGGGTTGCTAATCCTTCCTCATACGTAACCGACTCCCGAACTTGTTTCTCTGGATTTCGAAGACCCACATTTTTAAAATGTTTTAAACATTTTATGGTGATCCAATCACACCTAATAAAAGATTGGTGACGACTCCCCCACTTTTTCCAAACATTAAAATCATAAAAATACATTTTTTTCGAAGCACCGTTCCCGAGGTGGTTTCGACAGCTGGCGACTCCACTGGGGAATTATTTTTAAAATAAACGAGAGTCAGGCCAAAATTGATAATTTTCGGGTGTTTTTTTGAGAACTTTTTAAGTTCGATTTTATTTAACATACGATCCTCGGCATTTTTGTGTGGTATTTTATTGTGTGATATTGCTAGTGTAATTTTGCATTAATGTGCATTGTGATACTACCCTTTTAAGTGGAGGCGAGAAACTACTCCTTCGTGAGGTCTTCACCTCCGTGCAGGATGGTAGATCACCTTCGGGATTACAAAGTACCCTTATTTTCGTGAAGTTTTCACTTCCGTGCAAAAATGCGGAAAATGCATCCCCCTAAATTGAACTCGTCCGTATAAGCCTGTAATGGGTGAGGATAGAGGAATCTGCTGGTTTGGGTACCCTTTACTTTAGAACCTAAACCACATATAGTGAGCCGTAAGCACTCACCCTAGATGGAGTTAGGCCGAGCCTTGTTTGTACCCGAAACATTTTTAGGTTCTGTGTTATATATTTGTATGATGATTTTGTTATATTTATCACCTGTTACTAACCATGTTTGTTTTGCCTCTTTCACCTGCATTTGCATCATCATAAATGAAAAGGTGTTGATTTAAATCCGTTTAACGACTAGGCAATTTCATCATGGGGGAAGGATTTCTCGGTAAAGTAGAAGATAATATGGTGACGCGCCTATAGTCTGAGGAGCAGCAATGCGGAAAAGGCGACAGCCTGAAAAATGGGCATTTGTCAGAATTTTGGGACTATACTCGTATCAATGTGACTCAGAACAACTTGTAGGAGTTGAAAGAGATTTGGGGACAGTGGGACAATGAGATGAAACAGATGTTTTATCAAGACTATGGAGATCTATCTTACTTGTTGGAATTCAAGATCGACAAACACCTTTTCCGAGCCCTAACTCAACATTGGAACCCCGGATATAGTTGCTTCACCTTCAGACATTTGGACTTGACACCTACCATAGAATAATATACTGCTCTGATTCGATGTCCAATGATCCAAATCGATAAGGCATATTCTAAAGACGTGAGTGTTCCAACATTGTTAAAGAGATTGATGAACGCAACAGGGATGAGCGAGCAATGGGTTGCTCATCGTATAAAAGTAAAAGGGGACAATAGGTGTATTACTTGGAAAAGTTTACGAGACCTGATTATGACGCACCCGGTTATGAGAAGACGCATTGACATTTTCACCCTCATTCCCGAAAGCACTAGGGCACGTGGAAGATACAGTAGTAGCATTATTTGATCGACTGAGTAGAGGAATTACGCTCGTCCCTATTATCCTGGCGAAAACTTTTCGCTCGTTGAGTGCTTGACGGAGGGAAGGAGAAAGAAGATTTATCGGCTGCGCACAACTCTTGATGGTTTGGTTTCACAGCCATTTCTGGAAAGTGGAGAAATTTTTTTGTAAAGTTTTCTCGACCGACTTCTTGCCTTTGAAGAATTTTGTGGCTTCGCAACGAGAACTGAAAGCATCTGAAGAAAAATAGGCGGCTGTTCTCCAGAATCTACGGGACGAGGACATTCAATGGTGCGCTTCTTGGTTTCTTCCCGATGAAGTCCTTTACCGTTGTGGCGATTTCGATTGGGTCCCATTACTCGGAGTTTGGGTGCCACTGGGTATGCTCCTCTGCTCGTTTTGAGACAATACAAAATAAGACAGTTCATCCCTGTAACACATGGTCTAGCACAGTGCGAGTTTTCGTATAAGGGGAATGATTATAAAAAGAAGGTCCGAGAGGTGGCAAACGCGTGGAAAATGGTACAAAGAATGAAGAAGTTCAGTGCGAACCCTTTAATTAGCTCGAACTATGATTGGTGGAGGAGCAAGAGGGTTAATGATAACATTTCCGTATCAAACCCTGAAAATGTTCGTCCAGTAGAAGAATGTCTGCAAGAAGTTCCTTCAAAGTTAGACATCCTCAAACAAGATTTTGAAAGGAAAAACTCGGAGTTTGGAAAGAGGATAGAGGTATTGGAGGAAGATAAGATGAAGTTGGGGCTAGACGTAGATTTTCACATACTAGAGGTGAAAAAGCTGAGAAAAGGAAAAAATAAAGCCGAAGAGGACCTCGAGGACTTAAAGAAGCATTACAAGAAGCTTCGTCAGTCTATGAAGATTGCAGGGCTGGGTAAGACATTCGAGCAATGACGTTAGGAGATTCAGATACAGAAGGACCAAGCGAAACAATGGCAAAGAAGGTTTCAAGACGGTCAGGCCCGTGAAAACGCCTTGAAGGGGGAATTGCTAGAAAAACAGGTCGAGAAGACCGAGATGAACGCTAAAATGACTAGTCTAGAAGCAAGGATAGAAGAATTGGAAGAGTCGTTACGAAGGCACCGTAATCGAAATACCATACTGGAACTCAATGCCTGCATAGCTGAAAAACAAGAGTTAAGGGAAATAGTGCAAGAATTGGAAGTCACACTCCATAGCAATGAAATCCGATTCGAGATTATGGAAAGGAATTTGGAAACTAGTGAATGGCACACTCACTAAGCCCAGAGGGAAGTTGGGGAAAGAGATCATGTAATAGGGAAAGCATTGACTCAGATGAGAGAAGCTGCAGATCACGTACAGGAATTGGCTGCTGAAGTTGATGTTTTGAGTCTTCAATACGAATCCAAGTGGGAGCGAGAAAAGAAGTTAGCTAGGCTTCTAGGAAAAGTTAAAGCTCTAGGACAAAAGGCCAAACCATTTGTGTAACTTCTATTTTATGTAAAGATTTTTCTCTCTCGAGAAGTTGCTCTAATGAAAAGTGGATTTTGGAATCAATGCCTTTTCTTGCATTGCATGCATCTCATTTACATTATATTTTGCATATTCTCGCATAACAATACTAATTAATCAAAATTAACAATTAACACCAGTCATCATTGAAAATATGCATCATTATTATACCTGCAAGAAAATAAAAGCCATGGAACAATGGCTTGAGCAGATCCAGAAAGAACTACAAGATCAGATGTAGGAGCAAATGGCAGCAATGTGTAGGGAAATGAAGAACCAATTTTCGGAGGTACAAAAGAGTTTGATGACAGAATTAGCGCAAGTTAAACAAAGCATGGCTGTGCTATTGAGGACGACGAAGACCCGAGTGTTCCTCCGAGCTTTACACCAGTACACAACCCAGCCTTACAAGAAATACCGGCCAGAGAAGTCCATGTCATCATTAGGCCATAACAGCAGACCACAGGCACGTCAGGGCCTGCTAACTATGTAGTCGGATCTAGGTCAAACCCAGAAGATATTGCTGCAAACCTGGGAGTTCCAGATTTTGATGAGATGATAAAAGAGGACCTCCCTAGGCAAATGGAGGAAAAGTATAGGCTACTGGAGGAGAAAATTCAGGCAATGCAAGGAATTGAAAATTCTTACGGAGTAGATGCCAAAGAATTGAGTCTGGTTCCAGACTTGGTTTTCCCTCCCAAGTTTAAAGTTCCTGAATTCAAAAAATATCACGGAACGAGCTGCCCCGAAACGCATCTGACCATGTTCTGTAGAAAGATGGTGGGGCATGTTCATCATGATCAATTGTTGATTCACTATTTTCAAGATAGTTTGGCCGGATCGGTGGTCAGATGGTATAACCAACTGAGCCGAGTGAAAGTTCGTTCATGGAAAGACCTGGCACAAGCTTTCTTGAAACAATATGGTCATGTGACCGAGATAGCCCCCGATCGGCTCACGTTACAGAACATGAAAAAGGGGTCAAACGAAAGTTTTAGACAGTATGCATAGCGGTGGAGAGAAATAAAAACACAAATACAGCCACCGTTGACAGATAAAGAGACCACAATATTGTTTGTCAATACCCTTAAAGCCCCCTATCTTAATCATTTACTGGGAAACGCTACCAAAAGCTTTACCGATATGGTCATCTCAGGAAAGATGATTGAGAATGTAATTAAAGCTGGTAAAATCGAAGCGGGAGAAAACGCTAGAAGACCTGCCCCTAGAAGAAGAGATAACGAGGTCAATAATACCAGTGTATACCGGCCTGATGGTGCCAAACCCTTCATATTAAGTCAGCCTAGGGCACCAGTAGTTAATCATCAAAATGCCCCGAGGTGGGAACCGAGTGTTAGGCCAAAAATTTAATACACTCCACTTCCGGTGTCGTACAAAGAACTCTACAAGATGTTGTATGACGCCCATGAGGTAGCTCCTCAAAGGGTGAAACCGTATGAACCACCGTTCCCGGCTTGGTACGACGCGAATGCTCATTGTGAGTATCACGTAGATGCTGCAGGACACTCAATTGAAAATTACCCGGCTTTCAAAAGGTGAGTCGAGGACTTGATAAGATTCGGGGTCGTGAAATTGGAAGACCCAGCTAGGCCTAATGTAGCTTGGAACCCTCTACCGAACCATTCCAACCAAGAGGTCAATGTCGTGCTGGAGGGAAAGGCACGGAAAGTCAAGAGAAGAGTGGAAGACATTAGGTCTCCACTACGATGGGTATGATAGCAATTAGTCAAAGTCGAGATGATCGTGAAGGATGAGAAGTGTATGATAATAGGGACTGACTGCGAGTTTCATGTTGTTAGGGCCCATGAAATCCAAGATTGTGACGAGTTCAAAGCCCTGCTGCAAACATTGATGGACAATCATGAGCTGGAATTCTTCGAAGAAAAAGAAAAAAAAGAAGTCAATGATATCTGTGCTTCCAAAGAGGGGTCGGTCAACCACCCGAAGGTGATCATTTGTAAACCACCAAAAAGTGCAGCCAGTGGCCAAACGACGCCTCGTATTATCATCCACAGACCTGCAACCTTCCCTTATAATGATAGTAAAAAGATTCCATGAAATTACAACTGCAATGTGACCATGCCTAGAGAAGGGGAGCTTAAGAAGGATGTAAGCTTGATTACCCGGAGTGGTAAAATTTATGACTCAGCCGAAAAAGCACAATAGGTCAATAAAGGGAAAGCAGTGATGTACGAGCCTGAAGAAGAAATAGTCGAGAGATCCATCAATGAACTAGTATCTGAAAAGGAGGCGAAGGAGTTTCTAAAGTTTTTAAGGCATACTGAATACAGTGTGGTGGAACAGCTCCATAAATAACCTGCACGAATATTGATCCTATCTTTACTCCTAAGCTTTGAAGCACATCGTGACGCATTAATAAAGATGCTCAACGAGACTTACGTGACTAATGATATATCGGTATGTAAGTTGGACCGCTTAGTCAATAACATTAGTGCAGACAATTTCATCTTCTTTGGCGATGATGAGATCCCGTCTGGGGGATGGGATCGACCAAAGCCCTCCATATCACAACCCGTTGTAAAGGGTACACGCTACCGGGTGTACTCATAGACAATGGGTCAACATTGAATGTATTACCACTGGCTACACTCCAAAGATTACCGATCGATAGCTCTCATTTGAAGGGATGCAACAACATAGTAAGAGCATTCGACGGGACAGAAAGGAAGGTGACTGGAAAAATTGAAGTACCCCTACAGATTGGGTCGAACACGTACGAGATAGATTTTCTAGTAATGGATATTAGGCCTACCTATAACTACCTACTGGGGAGGCCATGGATCCATTTGGCCGGGGCTGTACCTTCCTCTCTACATCAGAAGGTAAAGTTAGTGAATGAGGGGAGGTTAATTACCATCAATATGGAGGAAAAGATAATTGCCTCTGTAACAAGTGAGTCACCTTATGTGGGGATGGATGAAGAAGCTTTAGAATGCTCGTTCCGTTCATTGGAGTTTGTAAATGCGACCTTCATTTCGGAAGGAAGCAAGGTGCCTATGCCAGCAATATTATCGACTACTAGAATGGGTTTGCGGATGATGCTTGAGAAAGGAGCTGCCTTTGGAAAAAGACTCGGGAAGTACCTCCAAGGGAGAACCAACGTGCCAACCCTGATGGAAAAGTGGGATCACTACGGCTTAGGGTATAAGCCGGATGCGAAGTAAAAAAAGAAAGAGGTTGAAAAAAGACAAGAGAGGAGGAGGGCCAGACTATCTAGAAAGGAACCCTCGTGGGAACCTATGATTTTCCCACCTATCTATGAAACTTTCGTTTTGAGGGAAATAATTAACTAGAATGAAGAGCAAAGGGAAAAGCGAGTAACCATTGGTGCTGGGGGAGCATCATGAGAAACTTAAGCATCAATGCCATATCAGAAGAAGACAAGGAAGGGAGTCTATCGGGGATTGGTCCGTGTGCATTTGGAAGCACCCTGGATAACTGGATCGTGGAGGAACTACCTGTAATCATTAAATTTTCCTCAGAGTAATGCTCAAAATCACCTATTGCTTTAGGCCTGAAAGCAATAAGGATCTTTTGTAAAAGGCCCATGTTCATTATTCGGTTATTTTAAATAAAAGTGCATTTCCTATCCTAAAATCATTCGTTCATTTGTTCAGCTTAATAAATCACTTGTACATAATCAACAAATACCGCTAATCATTCTTTTAATACACACATACTCATATAAATACCACAGGATCATTCTTTCATAAATTCATTTTGTTCTTTGGACTTTCTTTTTTATCTCAACAGGTCCTCAAATATCAATAACATAAGTAACTCTGACGTTAACTTAGAACCTCACTTCGAGCAAGACATGTGTCTAGAAGAGCTTCAGAACTTTGAAGAGAATCAGGATTGTGATCTCTCCCCTGATCTGCTCAGGATGATAGGACATGAAGAAAAACAAATCCTGCCTCATTCGGACCCTGTAGAAATGATTAATTTGGGGAGTGAGGATGAAAAGAAAGAAGTAAAGATGGGGACATGCATCTCTGCGGAAACTAAAAGAACCTCATCGAGCTGCTCAAAGAGTTTCAAGACACCTTTGCGTGCTCATACCAGGATATGCCCGGTTTGAGCACTAACATCGTGGTGCACAAACTCCCTATAAAAGAAGGATGCAAACCCGTACAGCAAAAGCTCCGAAGAATGAGACCGGATGTGCTGTTGAAAATAAAAGAAGAAGTCAAGAAACAGTTTGATGCTGGTTTTCTCTAGGTCGTGAATTACGCTGAATGGGTAGCTAATATAGTCTCTGTTACTAAAAAGGATGGAAAGGTACGAATGTGCGTGGACTATCGAGACTTAAATAAAGCTAGCCCAAAAGATAATTTCCCTTTACCCCACATAGATACTTTGGTCGACAACACAGCAGGACATTCTTTGTTCTCCTTCATGGACGGTTTCTCAAGATATAATCAGATCAGAATGGACATTGAGGACATGATCAAGACCACATTCGTCACACTATAGGGAACATTTTGCTACAAGGTAATGCCCTTTGGACTTAAAAATGCAAGGGCAACTTATCAGAGAGCTATGGTAACCTTGTTCCATGACATGATGCACAAAGAAATCGAAGTTTATGTGGATGACATGATAGCTAAATCCCAAACAGAGGAGGAGCATGTGAGAATCCTGAGGAAGTTGTATATAAGGTTAAGAAAATATTAACTAAAACTAAACCCGGCTAAATACACTTTTGGGGCTACCTCAGGAAAACTGTTAGGCTTTGTGATTAGCAAAAGAGGAATTGAAATCGACTAAGATAAAGTCAAAGCCATACAGGAGCTACCACCACCCAGCACGCAAAAAGAAGTGCGGGGATTTTTAGGAAGATTAAATTACATTGCTCGGTTCATCTCACAATTAATCGAAAAGTGTGACCCTATCTTTCGCTTGCTTAGAAAGCGTAACCCGGGCGTATGGGATGCTGAGTGCCAAGAGACTTTCAATAAAGTCAAAGATTATTTGTCCAAAGCTCCTATCTTAGTTCCTCCAATTCCTGACAAGCCTTTGATACTGTACCTAACAGTCTTTAAGAATTTCATGGGATGCGTGTTAGGCCAGCATGATGAATCCGAAATAAAGGAGAGGGCGATATATTATTTGAGCAAGAAATTTACCGACTGTGAGACTCTGTATTCGCCTATTGAGAAATTATGTTTTGCACTAGTCTGGACTACACGCAGATTAAGACAATACATGCTTTACCATACTACTTGGTTGATTTCGAAATTAGATCCTTTGAAGTACCTAATGGAGTCAGCTGCATTAAATGGAAGGTTAGCTCGGTGGCAAATCTTGCTCTCAGAATTTGACATCGTCTATGTCAATCAAAAGACAGTAAAAGGAAGCGCGATAGCAAACTTCCTAGCCAGCAGGGCTTTAGAGGATTACGAACCGATAAACTTCGATTTCCCGAATGAAGATCTAATGTATGTCGCAACAGTTGAAGAGGCAACCACGAGGGAGCAACCGTGGATTTTGAACTTTGACGGAGCTTCAAACGTCATGGGTAACGGAGTTGGAGCAGTCTTAGTATCACCAGAGGGAGATCATTACCCTTTTACTAGCAAGCTTGATTTTGACTGCACTAATAACATGGCTGAATACGAAGCGTGCATCATGGGAATTCGTGTGGCCATAGAACGGGGAATTAAAACTCTGGAGGTTTATGGAGACTCCGCATTGGTAATCTATCAACTTAAAGGAGAGTGGGAAACAAGAGATGCTAAGCTAATGGATTACCGTAAGCTAGTTCTCGAATTGATTACGGAGTTCGATAATGTCACATTTCATTATCTCCCATGAGAGGAAAATCAAATGGCTGATACCCCTCGCTACTTTGGCCTCAATAATCAAAGTAAGTAGGCCAAAAGATGTGAAGCCCATTCAGATGAGTATCTATGAAACTCCTGCTCATTGTTGCGATATCGAGGCTGAGGAAGAAGTAGAAAAAGACGATCACCCATGGTACCAGGACATCCTTCAATTTGTAAGAGATCGAAAATACCCCGAGCAAGCTTCGGACAACGAAAAGAGAACATTGAGAAGACTTGCTAGTGAATATGTCTTAGACGGGGAAATCTTGTACAAAAAGAGGAAAGTCCAGGTACTACTGAGATGTGTCGACGCAGTGGAAGCCAAGAAGATCTTGGAGGAAGTTCACGAAGGTATTTGCGGGACACATGCCAATGGCTTCACGATGGCCAGACAAATAATGAGATTTGGGTATTACTGGTCTACCATGGAAAGCGATTGCATCAACTATGCCAGAAAATGCCACAAATGCCAGATATATGGAGATAAGATTAATGTACCCCCATCGCACCTCCATGTCATGACTTCTCCCTGGCCTTTCTTCATGTGGGACATGGATGTCATTGGACCAATTTCTCCGAAAGCTTCCAATGGGCATAGATTTATCTTTGTGGTGATCGACTATTTCACCAAATGGGTAAAGGCAGCTTCATATGCTAACGTTACCAAGTCTGCAGTCAGCAAATTCCTGAAAAAGGAGATTATATGCCGGTATGGGATGCCAGAGAGGATTATATCCAATAATGCTTTGAACTTGAACAATAGCACGATTGCAGAAGTTTGCGAACAGTTCAAAATCAAACATCATAATTCCTCTCCCTACCGCCCAAAAATGAATGGAGCTGTAGAGGCGGCCAATAAGAACATCAAGAAAATCGTGGCAAAGATGACCGAGACTTACAGAGACTGGCACGAAAAACTACCGTTTGCCCTCTTCGCCTACAAAATGTCAGTCAGAACTTCTACCGGGGCAACACCGTTCTCTTTGGCATATGGTATGGAGGCAGTCTTACCCATTGAGGTTGAAATACCTTCGCTCCGAATCTTAACTGAGCTCCAATTAGAAGAGGCTGAATGGATCCAAGCCCCGTATGATCAGTCAAAGTTGATCAAGGAAAAGAGATTAAAAGCCATCAGTCACGGTCAAATGTACCAGAAAAGGATGATGCGGGCTTACGATAAAAAGGTTCGTCCTAGAGGGTTCAATGAGGGAGACCTGGTTTTGAAGAAGATACTTCCCATACATAAAGATTTCCGTGGAAAATGGATGCCCAACTGGGAGGGACCTTATATAGTAAAGAAGACTTTCTCAGGAGGAGCTCTCATCTTAACAGAAATGGACGGTAAAGAACTATATAACCACGTCAATTCAGATTCAGTAAAAAAACACTTCGCTTAAAAAAAAAGGTCCACGATGAAAACCCGCAAAAGGGCATCCTGGAACCAAGAAATTTTGAATTGAAAACCCGCAAAGGGCGGCTCAAACCTAAAGCAGGTCAACGAGATAGAGAAAGGTTACAACTTGAAGTATCAACAAAGCACTCCAGGTCTTCTAGACACATGTCCGGGCTAGGGGTGATTCTCAATAAGTCAATGCAAACGTGGCTCATTTTAGGCGATATAAAGGACAATTAAATTGCCCTTTTCTTGTACTTAGCCATTTTGATTAATGTTGTTCCCTTTGACTCCCTTGTTAATAAAATTTTCAAATGCAACTTCATTTCCACACAATTTTTGTGCAAGCATTTTACGTTTAAATAACGAGTAATGAACTGATAAATCATACAAAGATTCACGAGCATTATCCTAAGAAATTTTCAAAATTATAGGGGTCCGAAACAGGATCACAAGTAAGGAAACACACTTGAAAATGGGCAATTCAAGGTCAGCGTAGAAGAAGCTGGATCGACGCATCAAGGACAGAATTTGTATGAGCAATAAACCATACTGGCCCGATTAATAACGAATAAAACATTAATCATGCACACATATAGTTAGGAGCATTTCAACTCATTTTTGAGCATAGGCATACTAAACAAACTGGCCTACCCAGAGGCCCATTCGAGCATATTTTACAAGTCTCGACACCTTGAAGCAAGACGAGAAATAACAAATTCATGACAGATCCCCGTGAAGTTATAAGGACAACCATTTTTCGGACAGATTATAGTTATTTGATCCTTTACCCCAAGTTTGGGGCAGATCACCATCAATCGACCTTACTCCAATCACGGAGTGGTTCAACAAGCGAGGCGGTCATCTTCTTGATGAGATACAGAGAAGAATACCAACTCAACGCTCAACGAGAGCAAGTCTTCGAACCCAGCTTCCTGATGAGACACTGAGAAGCAAGTCGAAGCAATAAAAAGGTTAGCTTCCTGATGAGACACAGCGAAGTGACCAGATTCTTCTTTCTAAGGAGATCCAGAAAAGCGAATCGAAACAAGCAAGGCGGTCATCTTCCTGATGAGATACAGAGAAGAACACCAACTTAGCGCTCAAACACGAGCAAATCCTCGAACCTAGCTTCCTGATGAGATACTGAGAAGCAGGTCGAAGCAATAAAAAGGTTAGCTTCCTAATGAGACGCGGAGAAGTGGACCAGATTCGTCTTCCTGAGGAGATCCAGAGAAGTGAATCAAAACAAGCGAGGCAGACATCTTCCTGATGAGATACAGAGAAGAATACCAACTCAACGCTCAACGCGAGCAAATCTTCGAACCCAGCTTCCTGATGAAATAATGAGAAGCAGGACGAAGCAATAAAAAGGTTAGCTTCCTGATGAGACACAGAGAAGTGGACCGAATTCGTCTTCCTGAGGAGATCCAGAGAAGCGAATTAAAATAGATAATTGTGTCATCTTCCTGATGAAACACAGAGAAGAAGACCAAATCAATGAAATCAGACCCAAAGATTACGATGATGAATTTCAATCTCCTTGAAATTTCAAGAGAATGGGGTAAAGTCATAGTAGCAAATTTTGACTTTTTGAAACTACCTAAAAGCAGGATGGAATCATGACACCAAATAATAGAAAGGCAGATATGGCGAAAATCAAACGTTCAACAAAGTAAAAGGCAGATCGCTTGGAGGAAAAAGGTCGAAGAAAGGGAGCTTGACAAAATTGGGCCTCATTTTGGTCTTTGCTCCATTCCTGTTACACAGAAATTAGCAAAGAGGGGCAACTGTTGAAGCCCAATTTTAACCGGGTTTGGGCCTTTGGTTTTAATTAAAGTCTAAATGGATTTTAAATTTATTTTAAATTTAAATTTCTTTTAAATTTAAATTTACTTTAAATTTAAATTTAATCAAATTTAAAATAATATTAAATTAAAAATTAAAATTAAAAAATCCATTTACAAGTGTCCCATTACAAAAAGGCCCAAATTAGGGCCCAATTCCAAAACGGGCCCAAATTGAGGCCCAAATTACATTGACCCAAACATGGGAGGCCTTAATCGGCTGACCAGCCACCTCCACTTCAACCAATTGTACATCGCCACGTCAGCCCAGACTGCATCTTCTTCAACCAGCAACTTGCCCTGCCACCAGCTGCTCCAACTGTTGCTGTCACCGCCACTGCTTGCACCTGCAAAAAGAAGGAAAAGATTAAGACTGGCATTTAATTGCATAAAAACAAAGTGTAATGATAGGAAATATGGCTATAAAAGCCAGAATTGTAAGCCATTGTAAGGGTTACAAACCCTGTTCTTGAGAATCAATATACGAACCCTTAAAAAAATCAATACAAAAAATCTTCAATTCACCAGTAGAAGCATTCGAATAGATTCATAAAGCAATAGGAAACAGAGGCAGGCTTCAAAGACAAACAAGTAAGCAATCGATATTTCCCAGTAAGTATTTGGTCATTAATATTAACCTTTTAAACTTCAAAACCGTTTGCATGCTCTGTATATATTCATTAATGCCTTTATTGCATTTACATTTTTCGTAATTATTAACTCAGAGTGTTTCGTGTATATACATGTGCATGTATTAAATCATTACTAGTTATATTAATTACACTTACCCGTTTCCAAAAATATCCATTAAATATTTGCTAGGTATTAATATTTTCATTAATAATTTTAATTAGTTTTAATAATAACAGATATAACATTATTAATAGTAATAAGAATAATAATAAATATAATATTAAATAGCCTCATTAACAATAATACATTAATTAATGACAATATTAATTAATGAATTAATAAATAAAAAAAAAGAAAGTGAAAAGTCCCCCCTTTCGTTCAGTTTCTGTCACTATCACCGGAGTACCGTCGCCGGAGTCTTCTCCGTGCACCGCCACCGCCTTGACATGCATGGATCTGCGAAAAAGGATAAAAAAACTAAACTAAATAACTTTCAAAACTTTAGGGTTTAAACAAAAAAGACTAAAAGAGGAAAAGGTTTTTCAAGAAAGAGGTATGGATCTGGTTCAAAAACCAGATCTGCTTTTAAAATAATATAAAAAGGAAGTGAAAACGAAAAGAAAAAAAGGAAAAGGAAACTATGGCCTTTCGGCTTACCGGGGTCGGTGGACGGAGGCGCGTGGAGAACCCCCGACGACGGAGGAGTGGTCTACGTGGGTGTGCGTGACCGGGAGCGTCGATGACGCGCCCCCACGCGCGGCTTCGGTGGCTGCCAGAACTCGACCGGAGCATGGCCGGCCATGAGGAGAGAGGGTGAGTTGAGAGAGTTTGAAAGAGAGGGGGGTGATTTTCAGAAAAATGAAGGAAATGAATAAAAAAACCTAAATTGCTATTTATATAGGATCCACCGACCCGACCCGATCCGACCCGAACTGGCTTAGGATCCGCGTGTTTTCATTTAATGGGTTATTTGTCGTTTGGTCCTTCCGTATTTTTTAATTATTTTAATTTAGTCCTTTTCATACTTTTAATTATTTTTAATTTGGCCCAGTAATTTTGTTTACTTTTCAATTTAATCCTTTGACATTTTGAATGCACCAGAGGCTGCCACGTGTCGTTGTTTTGGCTTATTTATGGAATTAGTCCCTTTTCTTTTTAATTTGTTTTAATTTGGTCCCTAAATCAATTTCTGTTTAATTACCAAATTGGCCCAGGAATTTTTTAAGATTTACAGATTAGTCCTTTGACTTATGGATGCCTGTGGGGCTGCCACGTGTCACCCTTTCTTGGTTTTATTATTTTATAAGTCCCTGGATTGTCCAAAAATTACCATTTTACCTATAAACTTCCCAAAATCTTGTTTTTAACCCCGATTTCACCAAAAATTACCATTTTACCCCTGAACTTTCCAAAATCCCATTTTTAACCCTGATCTCACCAAAAATTACCATTTTACCTCTAAACTTTCCAAAATCCCATTTTTAACCCTAATTTCACCAAAATTACCATTTTACCCCCAAATTTTCCAAAATCCCATTTTCAACCCTGATTTCACCAAAAATTACCATTTTACCCTCGAATTCCCTAAAATCTCATTTTCAACCCTGATTTCACCAAAAATTACATTTTTACCCTCGAAAGTAAAAAATTACCATTTCACCCCCGGGCATCCAAAGGTCTCGTTTTTTTTATCCCGGTTGCATCGTTTTTCTTCTTCACTAAATACTTGCATTTATTTTAATCATTATGCATTTGCGTTTTACTTTTGCATTCTATTCATCTGCTTATTATCTTGCTTCGTATTTAATTTCTCTCATTTATTGCTATTCAATATTTTAAACTTACACACTCATTTTCAAAGTATCTTCAAAGACGAGGCAATATTCCTCTCGTGTGAAAGCTTCGATAAATCATGCCTTAACGTGTCGGGTGTGATTTTTCGTATAACTCACACGCGTCGAATATCCTTTTTAGGATTTTTATACCCGTTAAGCCCGAGATTCCGAGAATATCATGTCCTAACGTGTTGGTCACGATTTTAATTCTCCGCGAAAATCGAAGTAAGCGGGTATCCCATATTTGAATCTTTTAAACTATGTGTCCGAGGATTACATTTTAAATTCAATACGAAATTTTCAAACTCTCAAAAATATGTCTATATCACAAATAATCTTAAAAACGAGGCAATGTCTTTTCGTGTGAGAACTTCGAAGAATCGCACTTTAACGTGTTAAGTGTGATTTTCGTAATTCATGCGTATCGGATATCCTTTTCAAAAGTTTTCAAAATACTCTTCAAATTTAATAATTATATACAAAGTGGCTTTATAACCAAAAGAAGAAACAATGTTCTTTCATGTGAAGATCTCGAAACTTCGTGCCCTAATGTGTTGGTTGTGAATTTTCGTATGGTTTATATGATAGAACATTCTCTTTAAAATGCTCTGAAACGTCCCGCAGTTTTGAAACTCAGAGAATTTAGTGCCCTAATGTGTTGGACACGACTTCTAATTCTCATAGAGGGTTGAAACACGAGGACGAATTCTCCTTAAAAGTTTTCCTTTGAAATTATATGAAGCCGTCTAAAATAAACATCGCATTTTAAATTTTACTTGAGTTTTAATTGTTTTCATAAAATAAGACCCGAAAATAATCATGTGGTACCAATTTTTGGGCGTATGAGGGTGCTAATCCTTCCTCATACGTAACTGACTCCCGAACCTGTTTCTCTGGATTTCGAAGACCCACATTTTTAAAACGTTTAAAACGTTTTATGGGGATCCAATCACACCTAATAAAAGATTGGTGGTGACTCCCCCACTTTTTCCAAACTTTAAAATCATAAAAAGATATTTCCAAACTTCACCCTTGAATATAAATAATATTATTAAACTATTTATGAATTAAGAATAACTATAAAAACATTGGAGTTAAATTAGTAAATAGAAATTATAGAAGGCCTTATAGAAAAATAGAGTTTATGTATCTTTTAAATATAAAACCACTTGTGAGCACTTTTATTATGTCAATAAAGCCTTCTTTTTTCTATAGAAAACCTTATTTTAGTATATGTATAATAAATAAAGGGTTAAATTTTTATCTTTAAAATATTAATTTTTCACCAACCACAAAAAAGTAAGAAGAATTTTTTTATATCACTTTATTTTTAAATATCACATTTTAATTATTTATTAATAAATATATATTTCACATGTAATATTTTATAAATAAATATATGAATTAGTATTTCATACAGTGATAATATATATTTTTTATTTCACAAACAGTTTTAAAAAACTTATCATGTGTTTCTGTTTTTTAATATTTTATTATACTTATATAGAATATTTATCAACCTCCTGATCTTATTAATAAATTATGAAAATTTTAAAACAATGTATCAAATATTATTTTTAAATATATTTGTATATTCTTGTAATATATCGTGGTAAATTTATCAAAATGAAAAAATAAATATGAAGAGCATGAATATTAGTATACAATATGTCAAACTAATTGCATTCAATCAATCAAGAGGGTGAGTTTTTTTATATAAATTGTTACAAGTTTTATAATTTTGTGTAAGTATACCATCACACAAAATAATAACATAAAGCATTACAATTTTCATAATGAATTGTGTATTATCTAATTATATAATTTATTATGTAGATAAAAATGGCAACAAAATACTATTATTATTTGTTATGATGTTCGTTGTTACTGATTCGTTATTCGATTATTTGATTATATCTCGACCTGTAACTTGCATGATTTGTATCTTGGGTTCGTGTCACCATGCAAATAAATCCACACATAAAAAATACGTGTTAATCCTAAAATAAGATACGTGTTAACATACATACAAATTTACATACGATATCACATTCAAAAATAATAATATATCATATAAATAAAAAATTTAACTAGACATTCACACAAAAACACTAACACTAAACTAAAAGACTCCATTACTAAACTAAGACACAAATAAATGAAGTTTGTAAAAGGAGCTATAAATTTTGCCGAGTAATTAACTTTGGAATTTTGATAAATAGCTCGACTGTCAAACAAATGTAACGAATAAATAACATGAAATCATAAAATAGAGATTAAAACATCATGTTCTCATCAACATCTTAACCATAAATTAATATTCCCCATGCATGAAATAATGATACTCGTGTCATTCTATTCTCCGTCGGTGACCTACGCGTACATAACTTGTTCTCTAACTCCGCCAGATAACCCACCACGGGTCATTCTCGAAAGTCACCGGTCACCTGTCACCGATTAACCCCCACCATTTTATATTTCCTTTCGTGATTCGAGCTGAGCCCAACAAATCATTATATATATGCTTATTAAGAAACTGGAACTCTCAGGATATTCTGGTTAAGAACTTTACAGTTTCACTTCCTCAGTCAGCGTCACCAGTTTAAACCAAGAAAAAGAAGAAACCATGGCTTCCCAACAGGAAAGAGATGAGCTTGATCGTAGGGCAAGGCAAGGAGAGACCGTCGTCCCTGGTGGAACCGGTGGCAAAAGCGTTGAAGCTCAAGAAAACCTAGCTGAAGGTAGTTTACTTAACAACGATTCTTTATTATTATCATCAGTATTTTGATTAACTGTTTGTTTATTAATGGCTTTTCATTTGGTGGTGGCGGCAAAGGGAGGAGCCGGGGAGGGCAGGCGAGGAGGGACCAGATAGGAAGGGAAGGGTATCAAGAAATGGGTCGTAAAGGTGGGCTGAGCACCGTCGAGAAGTCCGGCGGAGAACGTGGAGTGGAAGAGGGGATTCCAATCGATGAGGACAAGTTCGCGACGAGGCAGAGGGGCTAAATAAGTAAAAGAGAAAGAAGAAATAAAAATCCAACGTTGTTGGTGGAGAAGCAGCGAATGTTTAGGGCTAGCTAAAACTAAACTTCAAGGAGGTTTTCAAGTCATGTCATGTGTGTCATGCAGTAGTAAGTACTTAGTAGTATGTAAAATGGATGTGTTTCACAGTGTTTTTCTTTAAAGTAGGTAGGTGGGAAATGGAGATGTTTGATCTGCAGCTAAAAGCTAACAATGGAGATGTTTGCCATAAGTAATTATGACTTCCATAATTCATTTATGTTGTTTAACGTATTTATCTCTGACAATTTTAGTTGAGAAAAAGTCGAAGCTATATATGATTTTTTACAACTGTCGGAAAAAGTAAATGGAGATGCGGGGCATTGATCCCCGTACCTCTCGCATGCTAAGCGAGCGCTCTACCATCTGAGCTACATCCCCAGTTGGCCTTTTGTAGTCACCTTATTTTAACACAGTTCAAATCAATAATCCTAGTGGGTGATACTAGAGTGAAAAAAAAAATCGATAACATTGCGTTACAATGTAAATGCAGACTAGTAGTAGTAAAACTAAAAAACAATTCCATTCCATAACAGCAATTCTGCAAGAAATGATGTTGTATACAAAATCCAAAGAATCCATTCCATAACAGCAATTCTGCAAGAAATGATGTTGTATACAAAATCCAAAGAATCATTTTTCTATACAATCTTTTCTTTGCTTAAAAACCAAACCAACCAAATTTACGTCTTGTTTCTTTGTTTTTGGAACAGCCAGACACGGTGACAAAAATGGAGAGATTTCACAAGTCAGATGACCTGACAGCAGCAGCCCGTTGTCGGAGGAGGAAGTGCTTCGCGAGATGAAACTATGTTTGTGGGAGGACAGGGAAGCTGGGGTAGGGTCCTAAAGGAAAGCTCAGGTGTAATGCTTGATGATTCAGCAGCACTGCTTGATGGCACAGTGGCAGGGGCAAGGGCAATAGTAGGGCAAATCTGTTCCAGTGCCGATAAAACCTTGCCCATTCGCGGTCGTTGCGCCCTTTCACCTACGCACTCCGATGCAATGAGTACAATTTCATAAGCTTGCTCGTAGGAGTACTCCCTTAACTTGCTATCCATGATTTTGTCCAACATGTGTCTACTGCCAATATTCGGTTTTGCCCACTCCACTATGTTCTCCTCTATACCAGATTCTGTTTCGTGGATAGCACGGCGGCCGGAAAGCAGTTCCAGTAACAGGACCCCGAAGCTATAGACATCCATTGCTGAAGTTAGCTGACCTGCACAACATTGCAAGAGAGCTAATTCCTTCATTCAATACTTGTTACTTGGTTATGAAGGAAGCAATGTGCTATTATATCAGTTCCATAAGAACCAAAATCAGAGCTTGTGGTAAACAAAGATTGGATAAAAGGGGCAAACAAATTTACCTGTAGAAAGATATTCAGGGGCAAGATACCCTTCAGTACCGGAAGCTGGGTTGGGAAAAATTGGATCAGCGAGAGATGGATCAAGGCCAGGAATGACTTTTGCGTAGCCGAAATCCGAAAGTTTTGCATTGAAGGCCTGCAACAATGTGTGTCAGTGACTGATAACAACTGCTAATGCCAAGATCAAACATGAATGTTGCTAATATGTTACCATCAACATACATACCGAATCTAGTAGGACATTCGCTGCCTTTAAATCTCGGAATACAACTCGTCGACCATGTAAGAAAGAAAGGCCTCTGGCAACACCCATGGCAATTCTGATCCTTGTTTCCCACGACAATGGTAAACGTTCAGCTATGAAAAGATGATCCTCCAAGCTTCCGTTAGGTAGATACTCACAGACCAAAAGCTTATGTTCCTCTTCCAAGCAATATCCAATAAGCTTTACCAGATTCGGATGAAGATGCCGACCGAGGTCATTAACTACGGTCTACAGTCGATGCAAACCGATACATGAGGCAGAGAATAATTTTTCAAACAAAGTTACCATGATGAAGGAAGTAACCTACCAGCAAGTCATCATGATCCAGATCGCTTCCGGCTCTAAGGTGCTTCACAGCAACGGCTGTTCCACTTGCAAGGCTTGCGGCTCTACTGGTCCGCTCATCAATGTACCCCATGAAAACGCCATCCCCAAGGCGATTCGCCAAAGCAAAGTCTCTAGTAGCCAGGTCTAGCTCAGCATATGTGAAAACTTTCAGATTGACGGTTGGCAAATCACTTTCAGATATTGTATCACTCAGGAGACCGGTTGAAAGTCCTGAAGAGAGAGTCATTCCTTGCTACGAGTTAATATAAGATTTAAGGCCATATGTAACTAAGTTATTCACATCAAAACCAATGCCTTATATGCTGAATGAATAGATGTAAACGATTGGCTATTTACCAACACAAGCAGATTACTATATCATTACTCAAATGTTTAAAACAGAACTTCATGTCATTAAAAGTCACAAATTACTACATGCTTTTTGAGTCAATTTCAAGTGATAAACAACTACAGAACAAGCAAAAATGCCTTCTTTTTAAGGGAACACACGGTATAGAAGATTAACAAAAGACTCAACATGTCTACCTGAAATCAAGAAGTCCACAAAGATAAAGAACTGTTGCATGAAATGAAAGAACCCCATCAAAACAATAGCTCAAGTTAATGGAAAGCCTTTCAAGATAACAAGTAAAAAGAAAGATTGCATGAAATGGAAAGAACCCCATCAAAACAATACCTAAAGTTAATGGAAACCTTTCAAGATAACAAGAAAAAGAGAAGACAATGGCAAAGGAGAAAACCACCCATTAAAACATTACCTGAAGTAAAAGAAACCTTTCAAGGAAACAAGAAAGGAACAAAAAGAAACGATTGCATGAAATGAAAAATATCCAACTGCAAACATTACCTGAAGTAAATGAAACCTTCCAAGAAAGCAAGAAAGGAACAACAAGAACGATTGAAAGAACCCCATTAATACATTACCTGAAGTGTCAGGGTTATTTTGAGCAGTAGGCCAGAAGTGTTGCAAGCAATTGCCCATTGTCACTTCACTCAGTATTTCTACTCTTTTCCTATCCTTTGGAAGCCAAAAACTAAGAAACAAAGGGAATAAACTGTACGGGTTTTGCGTGAAAAACGAGGAGAAGAAGCTGGATAAACAATGTAGCGTGAACAAGCGCCTGGTAGAGAGGTCTCTGCTTCTTCTTCTTTAGCATGAAATCAGAGAAAAAAGAAGGCTTCTTTTTTATAGAGGGTTAATTTTTTGTTAAGACTTTTCAACCTGTTATGGCTGGGTTGTATTGGATATATTGCGGCTACAAAAGGGGTAATTCTGAGAAATCAGTCAGCTTTGATAGCTGCCTGCTAAGCCAGAATTTTGTTTTTTCAAGAATTAGTTTGTAAATTTTCAAGGGGCTAAAATATGGTTATACCATTATATTAACATATAATTTTATAATTTTTGAAGAGATTAAACTATAATTTTATTATTTTTGTACATTCCGATTCTATACTGGTATCAAATAATTTAAGTTTTGTTCAAATAAATTACGTGTTTCAATTAATATTGACTTATATATGTAGCAATTGATACAATATTTTATTATTAAATAATGCAATCTATACCAATATTAAATAAGAGATATAATCGTACCATGCATCTAACACAAGTATATCAGATAAAAGAAAAATCATATTAATAGAAAATTACAATGAGATCGATGATGAAGTTTATAATGGCTTCGATCACAAAATTTGAGTAATGCCATAACCTTCAACTTGGCTGAAACATTGAAGAGCACTCCCCAAAGAGCAAGAAAATAAAAAAGAATCAAGAATATGAAATAATCAAATGAAGTTTCTTTGTTGTTTTGATCCATCTTTCATCTAATAATGCAATAATATATTGAAATAAGTTAAGACTATAGTAAATGAGCAAATGAATCCTTTTTTCTTATGCCACCATCTGCTCTTGTTGTTCTATGTACATTTGCTCCACCCACGACGGCAAAGTTGCGGTTCCCATTGGGGTAACATCTTTCACGAGGGAATGAACCCAGGACACATCTGGCTCTTCCATATTTGATGCCATCATGTCAGTTGCTCTCGCAGCAGCATGGTTGTTTCTAAACCCGAACGAAGCGGATTTCCTAAGCTTGTTTAGCTCATCCTCTTGAATACCCCAATCCAGTTTCCCATTAGGGGAGCTCTAATCTGAATTGTTTGAAGACATTGTGGTTGTGGGATTAGCAGGGGCGGCAAGTCCGGTGCGGTTGGTCACTGCTCCACGGTCTATGAAACTCTGGCTCTGTTTTGCAAATGCTAAAGACTGAGAATTCATTACTGCTGCAGCCACAGTAGCCGATGAGTCATAACCGAATGTCGAGGGCTTTCTCACTAGGGATGATGTAAGGTTTGTTGGGTAGCTTGAACGTAGTTGGTTTGAGTTCTGGTGTATTTGAAGCCCAGTTAGAGATTGCAACTGGGCTTGTATTCAGGACTTTATGGACAGTCCCTTCAATGGAGACAGTAGGGAAGGATCGAGAGATCCAAATGTATCATCGAGATTAGTAGGCTTCAAATCTCCGAGACGACCGTATTCCTTACTCCAGCAAGATGGGGAGGAGAGACTCGATATCTCATCCATCAACTGTTATTACTGCAATTGATTTTCGAGCTCAAGTAACTCCATTTCCAAATCGAAATCTCGAGCACTAAAAGTAGTCTTCAAGCGACTACCAGGTAGCTGCAATGCTGGTGGGGTGAGGTTAAAGTTGTTCTGCCACAAGCCTCTAGTCTTTGGTGATGAAGAGGTTGCGAGAGGAGACATGGGTGGTGTTGAAACTGTTGGCATCGACAAAGATGAAGAACTGAGTGCTAGAGGGCTCAAAGTTGTCATGTCTACTGCATCCATTGCAGCAGACCTCGGAGAAGGCATCGCTGATCCAGTGGAAGCATACACAGGACGTAATTCTTCAAGTTTGTGAGTAAAGAAACAAACTTTACGAGCGTATCCAGTCTCATCTTTGCAAAGCCAAGTTCGATATTGAGCAGGTTGAAGTCAGGATTCGAACACACCGTGAGCATATTCACAAGTATCACCCTTAGGACATGCGCCCCTTTGAAACTCAGGGCATGGCACACAACTATAAAGTTGCTTCCTTGGGTCCTTTCTCCTCGCATTCTCACCAGGATGAACAAAAGGGCAGTCGGTCCAATCATAGGAGTATGCCCTCGAGCAAGGCTTCACCTTAAACGTATACATTCGAAAGTCATCGGTTCCATATATCCCGTTATTGATATCCGGTAGTGATACATCCATAGGATATTCTCTCTTCTCAGACCTTTCTTTTGGCAACTGAGGCATAATTGTCTTATCGGATTCTTCTTCCCTATTAAGAACATCATCGCCATTCAGTAACAATTCAATCACCTTTCTTCTGTAATTGCTCGAAGATTTTAAACCTAGCATAATCAGATCAACAGGTTTGTTCCTATTAGCATCTACACAATTCGCATCAGCAGATGCATCAAGCAACAGCGTGACAATTTCAATTGAAGAATTTGCACCACCAGCAACAGCACAATAAATGGCAGTAACCCCATCACTGCCACAAGCTCTATTCACATCAATCTTGCCACTTCCAATGATGTATTTCAAAATTTCGATGCTACCAAACATGATCGCAATCATCAGAGGCGTCCTTTCTTCAAATCCCATCTTTCTCTGTAACACTCTAGAATTTTAGGGATTAAAGTGAGGTAATTACAAAAATTTAAGGGCCTATTGGGTAAAAATTCGTTAATTGAGGAAGTTGGACTTATTTGTGATAAGTGTGAAAGTTCATGGTCAATTTAGAAACCCTAGCATATTCTAGGGACCCCTAAGGAAATAACCTAAATTGTGTAGGTATTTAGACACCCTTAATTTTCTCACTTCTTTTTCTCTTTAGTTTTTCTTTCTTTCTTTCTTTTATTTTCAAAAGCATTCACCTTCCGATCAAGGCCATTTCGTCGTCCGTTCTAAGCACTGTCACCATTAGAATACTTCTCTTGAAATTACACGTCCAACCACCTCCTAATCCCTCTTTTCAACCACCATTTGTGTGAAACAACAAGAGGGGACTTTCGGCCTTTGTTGTTGGTTTTGCTTCATTATTTTTCGTCGTTTTTGGTGTTGGTAAGTTACGAAATTGAATTATGGTTTGGATTTGGGAGCTTTTGCTTGTAAAATCGTGGTGGTCGGATGCTGTGCGGGGTGGTGGTGAAGTGGTGCTGCCATTTGGGGGGTGTTTCAAAATCTAAGTGTTTTGGGGTGTTGTATAAAGTGGGCTAGGTTGCCTAAACCCAAATCTCAAGCCTTTGCAAGCCCAGGTTTTTGACCAAATAAGAAACTTAAACCCTTTAAAATAAAGAAACCCAAACCTTAAACCTAAACCAAGTTAAACCGTTGACTGTTGATCGTTGACTTTGACCGTTGACTTTTTCGAAAAACCCTACCCTATCATTTTTTGACGTCCCGAGTTCGATTTCACTGTCCGTTTTGCCAAATTCGAACTCGAAAGCCTCATTTTGACTGTTTTATTTTTGTGTTGTACTTTATGTTTAGGTGATCTAGATTTCGAGGCGGACGATCTACCTCCTCCTCCACCTGTGCAACCTGTTCCTGCATCGATTCCGAGAGCTACACGTAAGTTACTTTAGTTTAGTCTTGTGTTAAAGTGGTGGCTAGGATTGATATAATATTAGTTGTATTTGTAGGATCTAATTCCGTTAGACCGGGTACTCGTACAGCACGTGATGGACGACCTCCTCGTCGTTAGAGTTCCTTTTTGCTTGAGGTGTGTTTCTAACTGTAATATACCTTAATGTATGTGATGTTGTTGAGATTATTTGATTTCATGTTGTTTGAGGTATGTTGATATTGAGATGAATGTGTTGTGATAAAAAAAATATAAAGGTATGATTGAAATTGAGCTGTGAAAATGTATGTTGATAATGTCATGCATATATATATATATATATATGTACATTGAGCATATGACGGATAATTATTGTGATTATTCTTCTGTTATTGTGGTGGTATATGGGATATAAATTGAGATTGAGATTGAGACAATAAATATGATAATCATGTGGTTATACCATTGTGTGTTCATGGGATGAGATTGTAAGGTGGAAGCAGTGGTTATCATTCCTCTTAAGGTTGATACTAAAACCACACTGCGATTGGTGACGTTGGTTGGGAAAGGGTTCTGGGGAACCTTTTCACTGTGTTGGTGTGATGGAGTATGGGTGCATTGCATTGTGTTTGTGATTGAAATATGATTTGTGGTTACCCTTTTATGATATAAATTGTTATGTTGATATATAAATACATTAGGTTGTATGTACTTTAGAGACACACTAGGCTGTATAGCTCATACCTCCACAATTTCCTTACAGCTATTCAGGAATTAGGTAACTTGGTACCCAAAGGCTTAGTTACAAATTTACATTATTTTATATTATTATTATTATTATTATTTTGGATTATTAATATTGTTTATTGATAACTATTCGTTTTGGGTTGTAAATACAATTTATTTTGAGACTTTTGGTATTTTACTTTTGGGAGTTTAATTAACTTATTTTAAATATAGGTTTAATACTATTTATATATGTATATTTATGTTTGTCTTTGAGAATGAATGTGTATGATTTTGAACTGTCGAGTTGTGTGTGGGTAAATTACTTAAATAACCTTCTAAATTTGATCGTATCTTCTGGGCCGGGCATATTCTCCGACCGTACCAGAAGCTCGCCTCTCCGAAATCCAAACCTTTCTCTTCTACTTCACTTTTGAAGGCTACTAGATCATCAGAGGCAGCCAATTCGAGCAAAATTGATTGAGAATCGGCTTTCGGCTCATGTAATTCACCTTCCATGATGAAACTTGAGGGCTTATGTTCACTCTTTGAACGACTGTACATCCCAAAACAAGGCCTGCATAATTATTACATCAACAAGATGTAACATTCGTGTGTTTGAACCGGATTTGGAACGGTGTTAAAATAGAATTGAGAATTAGAAATGTTTAATTCAAGTAAGGAAGGTTAGAAAAATTTAAGGATTAAATAGTAAAGAAGAGAAAATATGGGGACTAAATAGCGAATTATCCAAATTAAATTTTGAGTCATCATGGGAATTAGATTGATTGAGGAGGGGCAAAAGAGTAATTTGGTGGAATATATTTTTGGAGGCAAAGTTTTGGGCTAAAGTGTAAAGTTAGAAGGCCTAAGGACTAAAAGTGCAATTTTACCATTTTTATTAAGTGAGATATTTTAAGTGAAAATTCTAGAGAATTTGAGAGAAGAAAAAGTGATTAAAAAGATGAAAATATCATCTTTTTCGTTATGTTAGCTGTCCATGCCCTTTTCTTCAATTTCCAACTTTTGCTTTTATTTCAAATAGGTCCTTCCATCATTTTTAAGCTTTCCAAACTCCAAAACCTTCCATTTTCTTTGGAATTTCTGAAATAAAGTCATAAAATAGAGTTAGTAGACACCTCAAATCTCATATAGAGTTACTTTTTGGGTGTTAGAGAGATAAAGGACTAAATTGAGAAAATTTAAATTCAAGGGTTAAGGTAAGAAATGGTTAAATTCTCATGATATACATGTATTTTACTGTTAATTAACATGAAAATTATTGAATTATAGCTTATAGCTTAGATTTGTTTATGTGAAATTGAAGAGAAAGAGAAGAGAGGCAAGGATCAAATTGAAGACAAAGGAAAAGAATAGAGCAAGGGGTAAAAGAGAGGAAATTCAGCCTTTTTGTTGTAAGTGCTACAAGAGTTTTGATTTATAGTTTACTTTCTCTAATGGTATATGAATTATTAGCATAAAAATTGTTATATAGGTACATAGTTTGAATGTTTACAATGATAATATGAAGGGATTAATGTGTGATTGAGTAAAACAGTTGGGACAAAACAAAGGATTAACTTCGAAAATTCACCAAAGATTTTATATAATGAGTTAAGGGTCAGATTATGTATGTAATTAAATCTTATTTAGTGTAGTTTCATATGGAAGAAACGGTGATGGAAATGGATCTGTATATTTTGAGATATAACTGATTTTGTGTAATAAGGTCAGAGTAGGTTCGAGTTCCCCTGTTCTGACTTTAAAAAATCATAGTAAAATGTAGAAAAATAATTAGAGGCTTAAATTTATATGGATAAATCCTTAATGAGTCTATTTTCAAAAGAAACAGATGGGAACATCATTTGATCTCTTTACAAAAAGATATATGATTTTTAGTGAAGAAAAGTCGAAACTGTCAGGCAGCAGAGAAGCGGTAAATTGAAAGAATTTACTGTACAAATTGGCCAAATAAAAAATTCTGGAAATTTTATGGTAAAAATATGATTGAGTCTAATTTCAGAAACATCAAGCGGATTATAATTTTGAATTCTTTGGCTCAAGATATAAATATTTTAGTGACTGTGACGCAATGGGACAGCTTTGAAAATTAATGTAAAAATAAGAGTAAAGAGGTATATGATGATTATGTATATGTGAATAGAAATGTAAATGTGATGTGTGAAATAATGAGAAATGATGAATATGAAGTGTTATGCCCATGTAGACAAGTTAGAACCATTGAGATAGTAGTGGCATGCCATTAAGGAACGCTAGCGCGCTTACTGTTTCGCACTTTGTGTGCTTACTGTTTCGCACTTCGTGTGCCTACTGTTTCGCACCTCGTGTGCCTACTGTTTCGCACCTCGTGTGCCTTCTGATTTGCACTATGTGCGCCTACTGATTGCACTGTGTGTGCCTACTGGATTGCACTGTGTGTGTTTACTATTTCTTCAGCACTTGTGTGCTTACTGTTAAGTATTTCGGTACTTTCTGTTCCGTTTATCCGATGGGTTCTATAGAAGTCTACATTTGGCTAAAATGTGAAAAACAAATGTGGACCAAAGTGAAATGAATGTCAATGTGGTAAGATACAAGCTATTTACTAGTAGGGCGAAAGAGTAAATTACATGAGAAAATTTAAAAGTTTATACTTTGCTTTTGTAGTACTTACTAAGCCTTCACCGGCTTAACGCGTTTATTTTAACGCGTAGGTACAAGGAATACAAGATGCTAAATCAGGACCTCTCATCACATCACATCACTTGGAGCTTAAATTTAGGTATATTACTTTTTATGTAAAATGGCATGTATTATGGAACTTATATGTGTCCTTATTAGAAGACAAAAATGTTGTTTTGAAATGTTTTGTGTGACGAAATGAAATGAGATACTTTGGATGAAATTGTGTTTTCGGACTAAATTGAACTGTTGGTTAAGTTTTCACATGTTTCAGGGAGTTTTACTAAATTTTCCAACCTTAATGGCTGATTCTGAAGCTAGGGTATTGATATATCGTATATTAATGAAATACTTCTATATCAGGTTTATACGTATAAGCCGGGTATAGAGGTGTTACACAAGAACTCAGTTTCTCACAAATAGCAATAATCAAACAAAAGCAAGATAGTTCTACTACACCACAACACAAACAAATGTTTTTTTTTCATTTTTTTGAAAAAAAAAGGTAAATTAAAGAAACCCCAAATCTAGAATTATCAGTTCCATACACTACAAATCAAATAATACAAAAATTCAAATATAAAAGAAAGAAAATAGCTATGTTCTAAATCAAAAGCCTCGAGTCTCCCCTCCCCATCTTGTTGGAGTAAGGAATACAGTTGTCTCGGAGATTTGAAGCCTACTAATCTCGATGATGCATTTGGATCTCTCGATCCCTCCCTGCTGTCTTCATTGAAGGGACTGTCCGTAAAATCCGAAATACAAGCCCAGTTGCAATCTCCAACTGGGCTTCAAATACGCCAGAACTCGAACCAATTACGTTCAAGCTACCCAACAAACCTTACATCATCCCCAGTGAGAAAGCCCTCGACATTCGGTTATGACTCATCGGCTGCTGTGGCTGCAGCAGTAATGAATTCTCGGTCTTCAACATTTGCAAAACGGAGCCAGAGTTTCATAGACCGTGGAGTAGTGACCAACCGCACCGGACTTGCCGCACCTGTTAATCCCACAACCACAATGTCTTCAAACAATTCGGATTGGAGCTCCCCTAATGGGAAACTGGATTGGGCTATTCAAGGAAATGAGCTAAACAAGCTTAGGAAATCCGCTTCGTTCGGGTTTAGAAACAACCATGCTGCTGCGAGAGCAACAAACATGATGGCATCCAATATGGAAGAGCCAGATGTGTCCTGGGTTCATTCCCTCGTGAAAGATGTTACCCCGATGGGAACCGCAACTTTGCGATCGTGGGTGGAGCAAATGTACATAGAACAACAATAGCAGATGGTGGCATAAGAAAAAAGGATTCATTTGCTCATTTGCTTTAGTCTTAACTTATTTCAATATATTATTGAATTATTAGATGAAAGATGGATCAAAACAACAAAGAAAATTGATTTGATTATTTCATATTCTTGATTCTTTTTTATTTTCTTGCTCTTTGGGGGATTGCTCTCCAATGTTTCAGCCAAGTTGAAGGTTATGGCATTACTCAAATTTCTGTGATCGAAGCCATTATAAACTTCATCATCGATCTCGTTGTAATTTTCTATTAATGTGATTTTTCTTTTATTTGATATACTTGTGTTAGATGCATGGTACGATTATATCTCTTATTTAATATTGGTATAGATTGCATTATTTAATAATAAATTATTGTATCAATTGCTACATATATAAGTCAATATTAATTGAAACACGTAATTTATTTGAACAAAACTTAAATTATTTGATACCAGTATAGAATCGGAATGTACAAAAATGATAAAATTATAGTTTAATCTCTTCAAAAATTATAAAATTATATGTTAATATAATGATAAAACTATATTTTAGCCCCTTGAAAGTTTACAAACTAATTCTTGAAAAAACAAAATTCTGGCTTAGCAGGCAGCTATCAAAGCTGACTGATTTCTCAGAATTACCCCTTTTTGTAGCCGCAATATATCCAATACAACTCAGCCATAACAGGGTTGAAAAAGTCTTAACAAAAAATTAACCCTCTATAAAAAAGAAGCCTTCTTTTTTCTCTGATTTCATGCTAAAGAAGAAGAAGCAGAGACCTCTCTACCAGGCGCTTGTTCACGCTAACATTGTTTATCCAGCTTCTTCTCCTCGTTTTTCACGCAAAACCCGTACAGTTTATTCCCTTTGTTTCTTAGTTTTTGGCTTCCAAAGGGTAGGAAAAGAGTAGAAATACTGAGTGAAGTGACAATGGGCAATTGCTTGCAACACTTCTGGCCTACTGCTCAAAATAACCCTGACACTTCAGGTAATGTATTAATGGGGTTCTTTCAATCGTTCTTGTTGTTCCTTTCTTGCTTTCTTGGAAGGTTTCATTTACTTCAGGTAATGTTTGCAGTTGGATATTTTTCATTTCATGCAATCGTTTCTTTTTGTTCCTTTCTTGTTTCCTTGAAAGGTTTCTTTTACTTCAGGTAATGTTTTAATGGGTGGTTTTCTCCTTTGCCATTGTCTTCTCTTCTTTCTTGTTATCTTGAAAGGTTTCCATTAACTTTAGGTATTGTTTTGACTGGGGTTCTTTCCATTTCATGCAATCTTTCTTTTTACTTGTTATCTTGAAAGGCTTTCCATTAACTTGAGCTATTGTTTTGATGGGGTTCTTTCATTTCATGCAACAGTTCTTTATCTTTGTGATGGGGTTCTTTCATTTCATGCAACAGTTCTTTATCTTTGTGGACTTCTTGATTTCAGGTAGACATGTTGAGTCTTTTGTTAATCTTCTATACCGTGTGTTCCCTTAAAAAGAAGGCATTTTTGCTTGTTCTGTAGTTGTTTATCACTTGAAATTGACTCAAAAAGCATGTAGTAATTTGTGACTTTTAATGACATGAAGTTCTGTTTTAAACATTTGAGTAATGATATAGTAATCTGCTTGTGTTGGTAAATAGCCAATCGTTTCACATCTATTCATTCAGCATATAAGGCATTGGTTTTGATGTGAATAACTTAGTTACATATGGCCTTAAATCTTATATTAACTCGTAGCAAGGAATGACTCTCTCTTCAGGACTTTCAACCGGTCTCCTGAGTGATACAATATCTGAAAGTGATTTGCCAACCGTCAATCTGAAAGTTTTCACATATGCTGAGCTAGACCTGGCTACTAGAGACTTTGCTTTGGCGAATCGCCTTGGGGATGGCGTTTTCATGGGGTACATTGATGAGCGGACCAGTAGAGCCGCAAGCCTTGCAAGTGGAACAGCCGTTGCTGTGAAGCACCTTAGAGCCGGAAGCGATCTGGATCATGATGACTTGCTGGTAGGTTACTTCCTTCATCATGGTAACTTTGTTTGAAAAATTATTCTCTGCCTCATGTATCGGTTTGCATCGACTGTAGACCGTAGTTAATGACCTCGGTCGGCATCTTCATCCGAATCTGGTAAAGCTTATTGGATATTGCTTGGAAGAGGAACATAAGCTTTTGGTCTGTGAGTATCTACCTAACGGAAGCTTGGAGGATCATCTTTTCATAGCTGAACGTTTACCATTGTCGTGGGAAACAAGGATCAGAATTGCCATGGGTGTTGCCAGAGGCCTTTCTTTCTTACATGGTCGACGAGTTGTATTCCGAGATTTAAAGGCAGCGAATGTCCTACTAGATTCGGTATGTATGTTGATGGTAACATATTAGCAACATTCATGTTTGATCTTGGCATTAGCAGTTGTTATCAGTCACTGACACACATTGTTGCAGGCCTTCAATGCAAAACTTTCGGATTTCGGCTACGCAAAAGTCATTCCTGGCCTTGATCCATCTCTCGCTGATCCAATTTTTCCCAACCCAGCTTCCGGTACTGAAGGGTATCTTGCCCCTGAATATCTTTCTACAGGTAAATTTGTTTGCCCCTTTTATCCAATCTTTGTTTACCACAAGCTCTGATTTTGGTTCTTATGGAACTGATATAATAGCACATTGCTTCCTTCATAACCAAGTAACAAGTATTGAATGAAGGAATTAGCTCTCTTGCAATGTTGTGCAGGTCAGCTAACTTCAGCAATGGATGTCTATAGCTTCGGGGTCCTGTTACTGGAACTGCTTTCCAGCCGCCGTGCTATCCACGAAACAAAATCTGGTATAGAGGAGAACATAGTGGAGTGGGCAAAACCGAATATTGGCAGTAGACACATGTTGGACAAAATCATGGATAGCAAGTTAAGGGAGTACTCCTACGAGCAAGCTTATGAAATTGTACTCATTGCATCGGAGTGCGTAGGTGAAAGGGCGCAACGACCGCGAATGGGCAAGGTTTTATCGGCACTGGAACAGATTTGCCCTACTATTGCCCTTGCCCCTGCCACTGTGCCATCAAGCAGTGCTGCTGAATCATCAAGCATTACACCTGAGCTTTCCTTTAGGACCCTACCCCAGCTTCCCTGTCCTCCCACAAACATAGTTTCATCTCGCGAAGCACTTCCTCCTCCGACAACGGGCTGCTGCTGTCAGGTCATCTGACTTGTGAAATCTCTCCATTTTTGTCACTGTGTCTGGCTGTTCCAAAAACAAAGAAACAAGACGTAAATTTGGTTGGTTTGGTTTTTAACCAAAGAAAAGATTGTATAGAAAAATGATTCTTTGGATTTTGTATACAACATCATTTCTTGCAGAATTGCTGTTATGGAATGGATTCTTTGGATTTTGTATACAACATCATTTCTTGCAGAATTGCTGTTATGGAATGGAATTGTTTTTTAGTTTTACTACTACTAGTCTGCATTTACATTGTAACGCAATGTTATCAATTTTTTTTTTCACTCTAGTATCACCCACTAGGATTATTGATTTGAACTGTGTTAAAATAAGGTGACTACAAAAGGCCAACTGGGGATGTAGCTCAGAGATAAATACGTTAAACAACATAAATGAATTATGGAAGTCATAATTACTTATAGCAAACATCTCCATTGCTAGCTTTTAGCTGCAGATCAAACATCTCCATTTCCCACCTACCTACTTTAAAGAAAAACACTGTGAAACACATCCATTTTACATACTACTTACTACTGCATGGCACACATGACATGACTTGAAAACCTCCCTGAAGTTTAGTTTTAGCTAGCCCTAAACATTCGCTGCTTCTCCACCAACAACGTTGGATTTTTGTTTCTTCTTTCTCTTTTACTTATTTAGCCCCTCTGCCTCGTCGCGAACTTGTCCTCATCGATTGGAATCCCCTCTTCCACTCCACGTTCTCCGCCGGACTTCTCGACGGTGCTCAGCCCACCTTTACGACCCATTTCTTGATACCATTTCCTTCCTATCTGGTCCCTCCTCGCCTGCCCTCCCCGACTCCTCCCTTTGCCTCCACCACCAAACGAAAAGCCATTAATAAACGAACAGTTAATCAAAATAATGATGATAATAATAAAGAATCATTGTTAAGTAAACTACCTTCAGCTAGGTTTTCTTGAGCTTCAACGCTTTTGCCACCGGTTCCACCAGGGACGACGGTCTCTCCTTGCCTTGCCTTACGATCAAGCTCATCTCTTTCCTGTTGGGAAGCCATGGTTTCTTCTCTTTCTTGGTTTAAACTGCTGTCGCTGACTGAGGAAGTTAAACTGTAAAGTTCTTAACCAGAATATCCTGGGAGTTCCAGTTTCTTAATAAACATATATATATAATGATTTGTTGGGCTCAGCTCGAATAACGAAAGGAAACATAAAATGGTGGGGGTTAATCGGTGACAGGTGACAGGTGACCTTCGAGAATGACACGTGGTGGGTTATCTGGCGGAGTTAGAGAACAAGTTGTGTACGCGTATGTCACCGTCGGAGAATAGAATGACACGAGTATCATTATTTCATGCATGAGGAATATTAATTTTATATTTCCTTTCGTGATTCGAGCTGAGCCCAACAAATCATTATATATATGCTTATTAAGAAACTGGAACTCTCAGGATATTCTGTTTAAGAACTTTACAGTTTCACTTCCTCAGTCAGCGTCACCAGTTTAAACCAAGAAAAAGAAGAAACCATGGCTTCCCAACAGGAAAGAGATGAGCTTGATCGTAGGGCAAGGCAAGGAGAGACCGTCGTCCCTGGTGGAACCGGTGGCAAAAGCGTTGAAGCTCAAGAAAACCTAGCTGAAGTTAGTTTACTTAACAACGATTCTTTATTATTATGATCAGTATTTTGATTAACTGTTTGTTTATTAATGGCTTTTCATTTGGTGGTGGCGGCAAAGGGAGGAGCCGGGGAGGGCAGGCGAGGAGGGACCAGATAGGAAGGAAATGGTATCAAGAAATGGGTCGTAAAGGTGGGCTGAGCACCGTCGAGAAGTCCGGCGGAGAACGTGGAGTGGAAGAGGGGATTCCAATCGATGAGGACAAGTTCGCGACGAGGCAGAGGGGCTAAATAAGTAAAAGAGAAAGAAGAAACAAAAATCCAACGTTGTTGGTGGAGAAGCAGCGAATGTTTAGGGCTAGCTAAAACTAAACTTCAGGGAGGTTTTCAAGTCATGTCATGTGTGCCATGCAGTGGTAAGTAGTATGTAAAATGGATGTGTTTCACAGTGTTTTTCTTTAAAGTAGGTAGGTGGGAAATGGAGATGTTTGATCTGCAGCTAAAAGCTAGCAATGGAGATGTTTGCTATAAGTAATTATGACTTCCATAATTCATTTATGTTGTTTAACGTATTTATCTCTGAGCTACATCCCCAGTTGGCCTTTTGTAGTCACCTTATTTTAACACAGTTCAAATCAATAATCCTAGTGGGTGATACTAGAGTGAAAAAAAAAATCGATAACATTGCGTTACAATGTAAATGCAGACTAGTAGTAGTAAAACTAAAAAACAATTCCATTCCATAACAGCAATTCTGCAAGAAATGATGTTGTATACAAAATCCAAAGAATCCATTCCATAACAGCAATTCTGCAAGAAATGATGTTGTATACAAAATCCAAAGAATCATTTTTCTATACAATCTTTTCTTTGCTTAAAAACCAAACCAACCAAATTTACGTCTTGTTTCTTTGTTTTTGGAACAGCCAGACACGGTGACAAAAATGGAGAGATTTCACAAGTCAGATGACCTGACAGCAGCAGCCCGTTGTCGGAGGAGGAAGTGCTTCGCGAGATGAAACTATGTTTGTGGGAGGACAGGGAAGCTGGGGTAGGGTCCTAAAGGAAAGCTCAGGTGTAATGCTTGATGATTCAGCAGCACTGCTTGATGGCACAGTGGCAGGGGCAAGGGCAATAGTAGGGCAAATCTGTTCCAGTTCCGATAAAACCTTGCCCATTCGCGGTCGTTGCGCCCTTTCACCTACGCACTCCGATGCAATGAGTACAATTTCATAAGCTTGCTCGTAGGAGTACTCCCTTAACTTGCTATCCATGATTTTGTCCAACATGTGTCTACTGCCAATATTCGGTTTTGCCCACTCCACTATGTTCTCCTCTATACCAGATTCTGTTTCGTGGATAGCACGGCGGCCGGAAAGCAGTTCCAGTAACAGGACCCCGAAGCTATAGACATCCATTGCTGAAGTTAGCTGACCTGCACAACATTGCAAGAGAGCTAATTCCTTCATTCAATACTTGTTACTTGGTTATGAAGGAAGCAATGTGCTATTATATCAGTTCCATAAGAACCAAAATCAGAGCTTGTGGTAAACAAAGATTGGATAAAAGGGGCAAACAAATTTACCTGTAGAAAGATATTCAGGGGCAAGATACCCTTCAGTACCGGAAGCTGGGTTGGGAAAAATTGGATCAGCGAGAGATGGATCAAGGCCAGGAATGACTTTTGCGTAGCCGAAATCCGAAAGTTTTGCATTGAAGGCCTGCAACAATGTGTGTCAGTGACTGATAACAACTGCTAATGCCAAGATCAAACATGAATGTTGCTAATATGTTACCATCAACATACATACCGAATCTAGTAGGACATTCGCTGCCTTTAAATCTCGGAATACAACTCGTCGACCATGTAAGAAAGAAAGGCCTCTGGCAACACCCATGGCAATTCTGATCCTTGTTTCCCACGACAATGGTAAACGTTCAGCTATGAAAAGATGATCCTCCAAGCTTCCGTTAGGTAGATACTCACAGACCAAAAGCTTATGTTCCTCTTCCAAGCAATATCCAATAAGCTTTACCAGATTCGGATGAAGATGCCGACCGAGGTCATTAACTACGGTCTACAGTCGATGCAAACCGATACATGAGGCAGAGAATAATTTTTCAAACAAAGTTACCATGATGAAGGAAGTAACCTACCAGCAAGTCATCATGATCCAGATCGCTTCCGGCTCTAAGGTGCTTCACAGCAACGGCTGTTCCACTTGCAAGGCTTGCGGCTCTACTGGTCCGCTCATCAATGTACCCCATGAAAACGCCATCCCCAAGGCGATTCGCCAAAGCAAAGTCTCTAGTAGCCAGGTCTAGCTCAGCATATGTGAAAACTTTCAGATTGACGGTTGGCAAATCACTTTCAGATATTGTATCACTCAGGAGACCGGTTGAAAGTCCTGAAGAGAGAGTCATTCCTTGCTACGAGTTAATATAAGATTTAAGGCCATATGTAACTAAGTTATTCACATCAAAACCAATGCCTTATATGCTGAATGAATAGATGTAAAACGATTGGCTATTTACCAACACAAGCAGATTACTATATCATTACTCAAATGTTTAAAACAGAACTTCATGTCATTAAAAGTCACAAATTACTACATGCTTTTTGAGTCAATTTCAAGTGATAAACAACTACAGAACAAGCAAAAATGCCTTCTTTTTAAGGGAACACACGGTATAGAAGATTAACAAAAGACTCAACATGTCTACCTGAAATCAAGAAGTCCACAAAGATAAAGAACTGTTGCATGAAATGAAAGAACCCCATCAAAACAATAGCTCAAGTTAATGGAAAGCCTTTCAAGATAACAAGTAAAAAGAAAGATTGCATGAAATAGAAAGAACCCCATCAAAACAATACCTAAAGTTAATGGAAACCTTTCAAGATAACAAGAAAAAGAGAAGACAATGGCAAAGGAGAAAACCACCCATTAAAACATTACCTGAAGTAAAAGAAACCTTTCAAGGAAACAAGAAAGGAACAAAAAGAAACGATTGCATGAAATGAAAAATATCCAACTGCAAACATTACCTGAAGTAAATGAAACCTTCCAAGAAAGCAAGAAAGGAACAACAAGAACGATTGAAAGAACCCCATTAATACATTACCTGAAGTGTCAGGGTTATTTTGAGCAGTAGGCCAGAAGTGTTGCAAGCAATTGCCCATTGTCACTTCACTCAGTATTTCTACTCTTTTCCTACCCTTTGGAAGCCAAAAACTAAGAAACAAAGGGAATAAACTGTACGGGTTTTGCGTGAAAAACGAGGAGAAGAAGCTGGATAAACAATGTTAACGTGAACAAGCGCCTGGTAGAGAGGTCTCTGCTTCTTCTTCTTTAGCATGAAATCAGAGAAAAAAGAAGGCTTCTTTTTTATAGAGGGTTAATTTTTTGTTAAGACTTTGTCAAACCTGTTATGGCTGAGGTGTATTGGATATATTGCGGCTACAGGAAGGGGTAATTCTGAGAAATCAGTCAGCTTTGATAGCTGCCTGCTAAGCCAGAATTTTGTTTTTTCAAGAATTAGTTTGTAAATTTTCAAGGGGCTAAAATATGGTTATACCATTATATTAACATATAATTTTATAATTTTTGAAGAGATTAAACTATAATTTTATTATTTTTGTACATTTCGATTCTATACTGGTATCAAATAATTTAAGTTTTGTTCAAATAAATTACGTGTTTCAATTAATATTGACTTATATATGTAGCAATTGATACAATATTTTATTATTAAATAATGCAATCTATACCAATATTAAATAAGAGATATAATCGTACCATGCATCTAACACAAGTATATCAGATAAAAGAAAAATCATATTAATAGAAAATTACAATGAGATCGATGATGAAGTTTATAATGGCTTCGATCACAGAAATTTGAGTAATGCCATAACCTTCAACTTGGCTGAAACATTGAAGAGCACTCTCCCAAAGAGCAAGAAAATAAAAAAGAATCAAGAATATGAAATAATCAAATGAAGTTTCTTTGTTGTTTTGATCCATCTTTCATCTAATAATGCAATAATATATTGAAATAAGTTAAGACTATAGTAAATGAGCAAATGAATCCTTTTTTCTTATGCCACCATCTGCTCTTGTTGTTCTATGTACATTTGCTCCACCCACGACGGCAAAGTTGCGGTTCCCATTGGGGTAACATCTTTCACGAGGGAATGAACCCAGGACACATCTGGCTCTTCCATATTTGATGCCATCATGTCAGTTGCTCTCGCAGCAGCATGGTTGTTTCTAAACCCGAACGAAGCGGATTTCCTAAGCTTGTTTAGCTCATCCTCTTGAATACCCCAATCCAGTTTCCCATTAGGGGAGCTTTAATCTGAATTGTTTGAAGACATTGTGGTTGTGGGATTAGCAGGGGCGGCAAGTCCGGTGCGGTTGGTCACTGCTCCACGGTCTATGAAACTCTGGCTCTGTTTTGCAAATGCTAAAGACTGAGAATTCATTACTGCTGCAGCCACAGTAGCCGATGAGTCATAACCGAATGTCGAGGGCTTTCTCACTAGGGATGATGTAAGGTTTGTTGGGTAGCTTGAACGTAGTTGGTTTGAGTTCTGGTGTATTTGAAGCCCAGTTAGAGATTGCAACTGGGCTTGTATTCAGGACTTTATGGACAGTCCCTTCAATGGAGACAGTAGGGAAGGATCGAGAGATCCAAATGTATCATCGAGATTAGTAGGCTTCAAATCTCCGAGACGACCGTATTCCTTACTCCAGCAAGATGGGGAGGAGAGACTCGATATCTCATCCATCAACTGTTATTACTGCAATTGATTTTCGAGCTCAAGTAACTCCATTTCCAAATCGAAATCTCGAGCACTAAAAGTAGTCTTCAAGCGACTACCAGGTAGCTGCAATGCTGGTGGGGTGAGGTTAAAGTTGTTCTGCCACAAGCCTCTAGTCTTTGGTGATGAAGAGGTTGCGAGAGGAGACATGGGTGGTGTTGAAACTGTTGGCATCGACAAAGATGAAGAACTGAGTGCTAGAGGGCTCAAAGTTGTCATGTCTACTGCATCCATTGCAGCAGACCTCGGAGAAGGCATCGCTGATCCAGTGGAAGCATACACAGGACGTAATTCTTCAAGTTTGTGAGTAAAGAAACAAACTTTACGAGCGTATCCAGTCTCATCTTTGCAAAGCCAAGTTCGATATTGAGCAGGTTGAAGTCAGGATTCGAACACACCGTGAGCATATTCACAAGTATCACCCTTAGGACATGCGCCCCTTTGAAACTCAGGGCATGGCACACAACTATAAAGTTGCTTCCTTGGGTCCTTTCTCCTCGCATTCTCACCAGGATGAACAAAAGGGCAGTCGGTCCAATCATAGGAGTATGCCCTCGAGCAAGGCTTCACCTTAAACGTATACATTCGAAAGTCATCGGTTCCATATATCCCGTTATTGATATCCGGTAGTGATACATCCATAGGATATTCTCTCTTCTCAGACCTTTCTTTTGGCAACTGAGGCATAATTGTCTTATCGGATTCTTCTTCCCTATTAAGAACATCATCGCCATTCAGTAACAATTCAATCACCTTTCTTCTGTAATTGCTCGAAGATTTTAAACCTAGCATAATCAGATCAACAGGTTTGTTCCTATTAGCATCTACACAATTCGCATCAGCAGATGCATCAAGCAACAGCGTGACAATTTCAATTGAAGAATTTGCACCACCAGCAACAGCACAATAAATGGCAGTAACCCCATCACTGCCACAAGCTCTATTCACATCAATCTTGCCACTTCCAATGATGTATTTCAAAATTTCGATGCTACCAAACATGATCGCAATCATCAGAGGCGTCCTTTCTTCAAATCCCATCTTTCTCTGTAACACTCTAGAATTTTAGGGATTAAAGTGAGGTAATTACAAAAATTTAAGGGCCTATTGGGTAAAAATTCGTTAATTGAGGAAGTTGGACTTATTTGTGATAAGTGTGAAAGTTCATGGTCAATTTAGAAACCCTAGCATATTCTAGGGACCCCTAAGGAAATAACCTAAATTGTGTAGGTATTTAGACACCCTTAATTTTCTCACTTCTTTTTCTCTTTAGTTTTTCTTTCTTTCTTTCTTTTATTTTCAAAAGCATTCACCTTCCGATCAAGGCCATTTCGTCGTCCGTTCTAAGCACTGTCACCATTAGAATACTTCTCTTGAAATTACACGTCCAACCACCTCCTAATCCCTCTTTTCAACCACCATTTGTGTGAAACAACAAGAGGGGACTTTCGGCCTTTGTTGTTGGTTTTGCTTCATTATTTTTCGTCGTTTTTGGTGTTGGTAAGTTACGAAATTGAATTATGGTTTGGATTTGGGAGCTTTTGCTTGTAAAATCGTGGTGGTCGGATGCTGTGCGGGGTGGTGGTGAAGTGGTGCTGCCATTTGGGGGGTGTTTCAAAATCTAAGTGTTTTGGGGTGTTGTATAAAGTGGGCTAGGTTGCCTAAACCCAAATCTCAAGCCTTTGCAAGCCCAGGTTTTTGACCAAATAAGAAACTTAAACCCTTTAAAATAAAGAAACCCAAACCTTAAACCTAAACCAAGTTAAACCGTTGACTGTTGATCGTTGACTTTGACCGTTGACTTTTTCGAAAAACCCTACCCTATCATTTTTTGACGTCCCGAGTTCGATTTCACTGTCCGTTTTGCCAAATTCGAACTCGAAAGCCTCATTTTGACTGTTTTATTTTTGTGTTGTACTTTATGTTTAGGTGATCTAGATTTCGAGGCGGACGATCTACCTCCTCCTCCACCTGTGCAACCTGTTCCTGCATCGATTCCGAGAGCTACACGTAAGTTACTTTAGTTTAGTCTTGTGTTAAAGTGGTGGCTAGGATTGATATAATATTAGTTGTATTTGTAGGATCTAATTCCGTTAGACCGGGTACTCGTACAGCACGTGATGGACGACCTCCTCGTCGTTAGAGTTCCTTTTTGCTTGAGGTGTGTTTCTAACTGTAATATACCTTAATGTATGTGATGTTGTTGAGATTATTTGATTTCATGTTGTTTGAGGTATGTTGATATTGAGATGAATGTGTTGTGATAAAAAAAATATAAAGGTATGATTGAAATTGAGCTGTGAAAATGTATGTTGATAATGTCATGCATATATATATATATATATATGTACATTGAGCATATGACGGATAATTATTGTGATTATTCTTCTGTTATTGTGGTGGTATATGGGATATAAATTGAGATTGAGATTGAGACAATAAATATGATAATCATGTGGTTATACCATTGTGTGTTCATGGGATGAGATTGTAAGGTGGAAGCAGTGGTTATCATTCCTCTTAAGGTTGATACTAAAACCACACTGCGATTGGTGACGTTGGTTGGGAAAGGGTTCTGGGGAACCTTTTCACTGTGTTGGTGTGATGGAGTATGGGTGCATTGCATTGTGTTTGTGATTGAAATATGATTTGTGGTTACCCTTTTATGATATAAATTGTTATGTTGATATATAAATACATTAGGTTGTATGTACTTTAGAGACACACTAGGCTGTATAGCTCATACCTCCACAATTTCCTTACAGCTATTCAGGAATTAGGTAACTTGGTACCCAAAGGCTTAGTTACAAATTTACATTATTTTATATTATTATTATTATTATTATTTTGGATTATTAATATTGTTTATTGATAACTATTCGTTTTGGGTTGTAAATACAATTTATTTTGAGACTTTTGGTATTTTACTTTTGGGAGTTTAATTAACTTATTTTAAATATAGGTTTAATACTATTTATATATGTATATTTATGTTTGTCTTTGAGAATGAATGTGTATGATTTTGAACTGTCGAGTTGTGTGTGGGTAAATTACTTAAATAACCTTCTAAATTTGATCGTATCTTCTGGGCCGGGCATATTCTCCGACCGTACCAGAAGCTCGCCTCTCCGAAATCCAAACCTTTCTCTTCTACTTCACTTTTGAAGGCTACTAGATCATCAGAGGCAGCCAATTCGAGCAAAATTGATTGAGAATCGGCTTTCGGCTCATGTAATTCACCTTCCATGATGAAACTTGAGGGCTTATGTTCACTCTTTGAACGACTGTACATCCCAAAACAAGGCCTGCATAATTATTACATCAACAAGATGTAACATTCGTGTGTTTGAACCGGATTTGGAACGGTGTTAAAATAGAATTGAGAATTAGAAATGTTTAATTCAAGTAAGGAAGGTTAGAAAAATTTAAGGATTAAATAGTAAAGAAGAGAAAATATGGGGACTAAATAGCGAATTATCCAAATTAAATTTTGAGTCATCATGGGAATTAGATTGATTGAGGAGGGGCAAAAGAGTAATTTGGTGGAATATATTTTTGGAGGCAAAGTTTTGGGCTAAAGTGTAAAGTTAGAAGGCCTAAGGACTAAAAGTGCAATTTTACCATTTTTATTAAGTGAGATATTTTAAGTGAAAATTCTAGAGAATTTGAGAGAAGAAAAAGTGATTAAAAAGATGAAAATATCATCTTTTTCGTTATGTTAGCTGTCCATGCCCTTTTCTTCAATTTCCAACTTTTGCTTTTATTTCAAATAGGTCCTTCCATCATTTTTAAGCTTTCCAAACTCCAAAACCTTCCATTTTCTTTGGAATTTCTGAAATAAAGTCATAAAATAGAGTTAGTAGACACCTCAAATCTCATATAGAGTTACTTTTTGGGTGTTAGAGAGATAAAGGACTAAATTGAGAAAATTTAAATTCAAGGGTTAAGGTAAGAAATGGTTAAATTCTCATGATATACATGTATTTTACTGTTAATTAACATGAAAATTATTGAATTATAGCTTATAGCTTAGATTTGTTTATGTGAAATTGAAGAGAAAGAGAAGAGAGGCAAGGATCAAATTGAAGACAAAGGAAAAGAATAGAGCAAGGGGTAAAAGAGAGGAAATTCAGCCTTTTTGTTGTAAGTGCTACAAGAGTTTTGATTTATAGTTTACTTTCTCTAATGGTATATGAATTATTAGCATAAAAATTGTTATATAGGTACATAGTTTGAATGTTTACAATGATAATATGAAGGGATTAATGTGTGATTGAGTAAAACAGTTGGGACAAAACAAAGGATTAACTTCGAAAATTCACCAAAGATTTTATATAATGAGTTAAGGGTCAGATTATGTATGTAATTAAATCTTATTTAGTGTAGTTTCATATGGAAGAAACGGTGATGGAAATGGATCTGTATATTTTGAGATATAACTGATTTTGTGTAATAAGGTCAGAGTAGGTTCGAGTTCCCCTGTTCTGACTTTAAAAAATCATAGTAAAATGTAGAAAAATAATTAGAGGCTTAAATTTATATGGATAAATCCTTAATGAGTCTATTTTCAAAAGAAACAGATGGGAACATCATTTGATCTCTTTACAAAAAGATATATGATTTTTAGTGAAGAAAAGTCGAAACTGTCAGGCAGCAGAGAAGCGGTAAATTGAAAGAATTTACTGTACAAATTGGCCAAATAAAAAATTCTGGAAATTTTATGGTAAAAATATGATTGAGTCTAATTTCAGAAACATCAAGCGGATTATAATTTTGAATTCTTTGGCTCAAGATATAAATATTTTAGTGACTGTGACGCAATGGGACAGCTTTGAAAATTAATGTAAAAATAAGAGTAAAGAGGTATATGATGATTATGTATATGTGAATAGAAATGTAAATGTGATGTGTGAAATAATGAGAAATGATGAATATGAAGTGTTATGCCCATGTAGACAAGTTAGAACCATTGAGATAGTAGTGGCATGCCATTAAGGAACGCTAGCGCGCTTACTGTTTCGCACTTTGTGTGCTTACTGTTTCGCACTTCGTGTGCCTACTGTTTCGCACCTCGTGTGCCTACTGTTTCGCACCTCGTGTGCCTTCTGATTTGCACTATGTGCGCCTACTGATTGCACTGTGTGTGCCTACTGGATTGCACTGTGTGTGTTTACTATTTCTTCAGCACTTGTGTGCTTACTGTTAAGTATTTCGGTACTTTCTGTTCCGTTTATCCGATGGGTTCTATAGAAGTCTACATTTGGCTAAAATGTGAAAAACAAATGTGGACCAAAGTGAAATGAATGTCAATGTGGTAAGATACAAGCTATTTACTAGTAGGGCGAAAGAGTAAATTACATGAGAAAATTTAAAAGTTTATACTTTGCTTTTGTAGTACTTACTAAGCCTTCACCGGCTTAACGCGTTTATTTTAACGCGTAGGTACAAGGAATACAAGATGCTAAATCAGGACCTCTCATCACATCACATCACTTGGAGCTTAAATTTAGGTATATTACTTTTTATGTAAAATGGCATGTATTATGGAACTTATATGTGTCCTTATTAGAAGACAAAAATGTTGTTTTGAAATGTTTTGTGTGACGAAATGAAATGAGATACTTTGGATGAAATTGTGTTTTCGGACTAAATTGAACTGTTGGTTAAGTTTTCACATGTTTCAGGGAGTTTTACTAAATTTTCCAACCTTAATGGCTGATTCTGAAGCTAGGGTATTGATATATCGTATATTAATGAAATACTTCTATATCAGGTTTATACGTATAAGCCGGGTATAGAGGTGTTACACAAGAACTCAGTTTCTCACAAATAGCAATAATCAAACAAAAGCAAGATAGTTCTACTACACCACAACACAAACAAATGTTTTTTTTTCATTTTTTTGAAAAAAAAAGGTAAATTAAAGAAACCCCAAATCTAGAATTATCAGTTCCATACACTACAAATCAAATAATACAAAAATTCAAATATAAAAGAAAGAAAATAGCTATGTTCTAAATCAAAAGCCTCGAGTCTCCCCTCCCCATCTTGTTGGAGTAAGGAATACAGTTGTCTCGGAGATTTGAAGCCTACTAATCTCGATGATGCATTTGGATCTCTCGATCCCTCCCTGCTGTCTTCATTGAAGGGACTGTCCGTAAAATCCGAAATACAAGCCCAGTTGCAATCTCCAACTGGGCTTCAAATACGCCAGAACTCGAACCAATTACGTTCAAGCTACCCAACAAACCTTACATCATCCCCAGTGAGAAAGCCCTCGACATTCGGTTATGACTCATCGGCTGCTGTGGCTGCAGCAGTAATGAATTCTCGGTCTTCAACATTTGCAAAACGGAGCCAGAGTTTCATAGACCGTGGAGTAGTGACCAACCGCACCGGACTTGCCGCACCTGTTAATCCCACAACCACAATGTCTTCAAACAATTCGGATTGGAGCTCCCCTAATGGGAAACTGGATTGGGCTATTCAAGGAAATGAGCTAAACAAGCTTAGGAAATCCGCTTCGTTCGGGTTTAGAAACAACCATGCTGCTGCGAGAGCAACAAACATGATGGCATCCAATATGGAAGAGCCAGATGTGTCCTGGGTTCATTCCCTCGTGAAAGATGTTACCCCGATGGGAACCGCAACTTTGCGATCGTGGGTGGAGCAAATGTACATAGAACAACAATAGCAGATGGTGGCATAAGAAAAAAGGATTCATTTGCTCATTTGCTTTAGTCTTAACTTATTTCAATATATTATTGAATTATTAGATGAAAGATGGATCAAAACAACAAAGAAAATTGATTTGATTATTTCATATTCTTGATTCTTTTTTATTTTCTTGCTCTTTGGGGGATTGCTCTCCAATGTTTCAGCCAAGTTGAAGGTTATGGCATTACTCAAATTTCTGTGATCGAAGCCATTATAAACTTCATCATCGATCTCGTTGTAATTTTCTATTAATGTGATTTTTCTTTTATTTGATATACTTGTGTTAGATGCATGGTACGATTATATCTCTTATTTAATATTGGTATAGATTGCATTATTTAATAATAAATTATTGTATCAATTGCTACATATATAAGTCAATATTAATTGAAACACGTAATTTATTTGAACAAAACTTAAATTATTTGATACCAGTATAGAATCGGAATGTACAAAAATGATAAAATTATAGTTTAATCTCTTCAAAAATTATAAAATTATATGTTAATATAATGATAAAACTATATTTTAGCCCCTTGAAAGTTTACAAACTAATTCTTGAAAAAACAAAATTCTGGCTTAGCAGGCAGCTATCAAAGCTGACTGATTTCTCAGAATTACCCCTTTTTGTAGCCGCAATATATCCAATACAACTCAGCCATAACAGGGTTGAAAAAGTCTTAACAAAAAATTAACCCTCTATAAAAAAGAAGCCTTCTTTTTTCTCTGATTTCATGCTAAAGAAGAAGAAGCAGAGACCTCTCTACCAGGCGCTTGTTCACGCTAACATTGTTTATCCAGCTTCTTCTCCTCGTTTTTCACGCAAAACCCGTACAGTTTATTCCCTTTGTTTCTTAGTTTTTGGCTTCCAAAGGGTAGGAAAAGAGTAGAAATACTGAGTGAAGTGACAATGGGCAATTGCTTGCAACACTTCTGGCCTACTGCTCAAAATAACCCTGACACTTCAGGTAATGTATTAATGGGGTTCTTTCAATCGTTCTTGTTGTTCCTTTCTTGCTTTCTTGGAAGGTTTCATTTACTTCAGGTAATGTTTGCAGTTGGATATTTTTCATTTCATGCAATCGTTTCTTTTTGTTCCTTTCTTGTTTCCTTGAAAGGTTTCTTTTACTTCAGGTAATGTTTTAATGGGTGGTTTTCTCCTTTGCCATTGTCTTCTCTTTTTCTTGTTATCTTGAAAGGTTTCCATTAACTTTAGGTATTGTTTTGATGGGGTTCTTTCCATTTCATGCAATCTTTCTTTTTACTTGTTATCTTGAAAGGCTTTCCATTAACTTGAGCTATTGTTTTGATGGGGTTCTTTCATTTCATGCAACAGTTCTTTATCTTTGTGGACTTCTTGATTTCAGGTAGACATGTTGAGTCTTTTGTTAATCTTCTATACCGTGTGTTCCCTTAAAAAGAAGGCATTTTTGCTTGTTCTGTAGTTGTTTATCACTTGAAATTGACTCAAAAAGCATGTAGTAATTTGTGACTTTTAATGACATGAAGTTCTGTTTTAAACATTTGAGTAATGATATAGTAATCTGCTTGTGTTGGTAAATAGCCAATCGTTTCACATCTATTCATTCAGCATATAAGGCATTGGTTTTGATGTGAATAACTTAGTTACATATGGCCTTAAATCTTATATTAACTCGTAGCAAGGAATGACTCTCTCTTCAGGACTTTCAACCGGTCTCCTGAGTGATACAATATCTGAAAGTGATTTGCCAACCGTCAATCTGAAAGTTTTCACATATGCTGAGCTAGACCTGGCTACTAGAGACTTTGCTTTGGCGAATCGCCTTGGGGATGGCGTTTTCATGGGGTACATTGATGAGCGGACCAGTAGAGCCGCAAGCCTTGCAAGTGGAACAGCCGTTGCTGTGAAGCACCTTAGAGCCGGAAGCGATCTGGATCATGATGACTTGCTGGTAGGTTACTTCCTTCATCATGGTAACTTTGTTTGAAAAATTATTCTCTGCCTCATGTATCGGTTTGCATCGACTGTAGACCGTAGTTAATGACCTCGGTCGGCATCTTCATCCGAATCTGGTAAAGCTTATTGGATATTGCTTGGAAGAGGAACATAAGCTTTTGGTCTGTGAGTATCTACCTAACGGAAGCTTGGAGGATCATCTTTTCATAGCTGAACGTTTACCATTGTCGTGGGAAACAAGGATCAGAATTGCCATGGGTGTTGCCAGAGGCCTTTCTTTCTTACATGGTCGACGAGTTGTATTCCGAGATTTAAAGGCAGCGAATGTCCTACTAGATTCGGTATGTATGTTGATGGTAACATATTAGCAACATTCATGTTTGATCTTGGCATTAGCAGTTGTTATCAGTCACTGACACACATTGTTGCAGGCCTTCAATGCAAAACTTTCGGATTTCGGCTACGCAAAAGTCATTCCTGGCCTTGATCCATCTCTCGCTGATCCAATTTTTCCCAACCCAGCTTCCGGTACTGAAGGGTATCTTGCCCCTGAATATCTTTCTACAGGTAAATTTGTTTGCCCCTTTTATCCAATCTTTGTTTACCACAAGCTCTGATTTTGGTTCTTATGGAACTGATATAATAGCACATTGCTTCCTTCATAACCAAGTAACAAGTATTGAATGAAGGAATTAGCTCTCTTGCAATGTTGTGCAGGTCAGCTAACTTCAGCAATGGATGTCTATAGCTTCGGGGTCCTGTTACTGGAACTGCTTTCCGGCCGCCGTGCTATCCACGAAACAAAATCTGGTATAGAGGAGAACATAGTGGAGTGGGCAAAACCGAATATTGGCAGTAGACACATGTTGGACAAAATCATGGATAGCAAGTTAAGGGAGTACTCCTACGAGCAAGCTTATGAAATTGTACTCATTGCATCGGAGTGCGTAGGTGAAAGGGCGCAACGACCGCGAATGGGCAAGGTTTTATCGGCACTGGAACAGATTTGCCCTACTATTGCCCTTGCCCCTGCCACTGTGCCATCAAGCAGTGCTGCTGAATCATCAAGCATTACACCTGAGCTTTCCTTTAGGACCCTACCCCAGCTTCCCTGTCCTCCCACAAACATAGTTTCATCTCGCGAAGCACTTCCTCCTCCGACAACGGGCTGCTGCTGTCAGGTCATCTGACTTGTGAAATCTCTCCATTTTTGTCACCGTGTCTGGCTGTTCCAAAAACAAAGAAACAAGACGTAAATTTGGTTGGTTTGGTTTTTAAGCAAAGAAAAGATTGTATAGAAAAATGATTCTTTGGATTTTGTATACAACATCATTTCTTGCAGAATTGCTGTTATGGAATGGATTCTTTGGATTTTGTATACAACATCATTTCTTGCAGAATTGCTGTTATGGAATGGAATTGTTTTTTAGTTTTACTACTACTAGTCTGCATTTACATTGTAACGCAATGTTATCAATTTTTTTTTTCACTCTAGTATCACCCACTAGGATTATTGATTTGAACTGTGTTAAAATAAGGTGACTACAAAAGGCCAACTGGGGATGTAGCTCAGAGATAAATACGTTAAACAACATAAATGAATTATGGAAGTCATAATTACTTATAGCAAACATCTCCATTGCTAGCTTTTAGCTGCAGATCAAACATCTCCATTTCCCACCTACCTACTTTAAAGAAAAACACTGTGAAACACATCCATTTTACATACTACTTACTACTGCATGGCACACATGACATGACTTGAAAACCTCCCTGAAGTTTAGTTTTAGCTAGCCCTAAACATTCGCTGCTTCTCCACCAACAACGTTGGATTTTTGTTTCTTCTTTCTCTTTTACTTATTTAGCCCCTCTGCCTCGTCGCGAACTTGTCCTCATCGATTGGAATCCCCTCTTCCACTCCACGTTCTCCGCCGGACTTCTCGACGGTGCTCAGCCCACCTTTACGACCCATTTCTTGATACCATTTCCTTCCTATCTGGTCCCTCCTCGCCTGCCCTCCCCGACTCCTCCCTTTGCCTCCACCACCAAACGAAAAGCCATTAATAAACGAACAGTTAATCAAAATAATGATGATAATAATAAAGAATCATTGTTAAGTAAACTACCTTCAGCTAGGTTTTCTTGAGCTTCAACGCTTTTGCCACCGGTTCCACCAGGGACGACGGTCTCTCCTTGCCTTGCCTTACGATCAAGCTCATCTCTTTCCTGTTGGGAAGCCATGGTTTCTTCTCTTTCTTGGTTTAAACTGCTGTCGCTGACTGAGGAAGTTAAACTGTAAAGTTCTTAACCAGAATATCCTGGGAGTTCCAGTTTCTTAATAAACATATATATATAATGATTTGTTGGGCTCAGCTCGAATAACGAAAGGAAACATAAAATGGTGGGGGTTAATCGGTGACAGGTGACAGGTGACCTTCGAGAATGACACGTGGTGGGTTATCTGGCGGAGTTAGAGAACAAGTTGTGTACGCGTATGTCACCGTCGGAGAATAGAATGACACGAGTATCATTATTTCATGCATGAGGAATATTAATTTTATATTTCCTTTCGTGATTCGAGCTGAGCCCAACAAATCATTATATATATGCTTATTAAGAAACTGGAACTCTCAGGATATTCTGTTTAAGAACTTTACAGTTTCACTTCCTCAGTCAGCGTCACCAGTTTAAACCAAGAAAAAGAAGAAACCATGGCTTCCCAACAGGAAAGAGATGAGCTTGATCGTAGGGCAAGGCAAGGAGAGACCGTCGTCCCTGGTGGAACCGGTGGCAAAAGCGTTGAAGCTCAAGAAAACCTAGCTGAAGTTAGTTTACTTAACAACGATTCTTTATTATTATGATCAGTATTTTGATTAACTGTTTGTTTATTAATGGCTTTTCATTTGGTGGTGGCGGCAAAGGGAGGAGCCGGGGAGGGCAGGCGAGGAGGGACCAGATAGGAAGGAAATGGTATCAAGAAATGGGTCGTAAAGGTGGGCTGAGCACCGTCGAGAAGTCCGGCGGAGAACGTGGAGTGGAAGAGGGGATTCCAATCGATGAGGACAAGTTCGCGACGAGGCAGAGGGGCTAAATAAGTAAAAGAGAAAGAAGAAACAAAAATCCAACGTTGTTGGTGGAGAAGCAGCGAATGTTTAGGGCTAGCTAAAACTAAACTTCAGGGAGGTTTTCAAGTCATGTCATGTGTGCCATGCAGTGGTAAGTAGTATGTAAAATGGATGTGTTTCACAGTGTTTTTCTTTAAAGTAGGTAGGTGGGAAATGGAGATGTTTGATCTGCAGCTAAAAGCTAGCAATGGAGATGTTTGCTATAAGTAATTATGACTTCCATAATTCATTTATGTTGTTTAACGTATTTATCTCTGAGCTACATCCCCAGTTGGCCTTTTGTAGTCACCTTATTTTAACACAGTTCAAATCAATAATCCTAGTGGGTGATACTAGAGTGAAAAAAAAAATTGATAACATTGCGTTACAATGTAAATGCAGACTAGTAGTAGTAAAACTAAAAAACAATTCCATTCCATAACAGCAATTCTGCAAGAAATGATGTTGTATACAAAATCCAAAGAACCCATTCCATAACAGCAATTCTGCAAGAAATGATGTTGTATACAAAATCCAAAGAATCATTTTTCTATACAATCTTTTCTTTGCTTAAAAACCAAACCAACCAAATTTACGTCTTGTTTCTTTGTTTTTGGAACAGCCAGACACGGTGACAAAAATGGAGAGATTTCACAAGTCAGATGACCTGACAGCAGCAGCCCGTTGTCGGAGGAGGAAGTGCTTCGCGAGATGAAACTATGTTTGTGGGAGGACAGGGAAGCTGGGGTAGGGTCCTAAAGGAAAGCTCAGGTGTAATGCTTGATGATTCAGCAGCACTGCTTGATGGCACAGTGGCAGGGGCAAGGGCAATAGTAGGGCAAATCTGTTCCAGTTCCGATAAAACCTTGCCCATTCGCGGTCGTTGCGCCCTTTCACCTACGCACTCCGATGCAATGAGTACAATTTCATAAGCTTGCTCGTAGGAGTACTCCCTTAACTTGCTATCCATGATTTTGTCCAACATGTGTCTACTGCCAATATTCGGTTTTGCCCACTCCACTATGTTCTCCTCTATACCAGATTCTGTTTCGTGGATAGCACGGCGGCCGGAAAGCAGTTCCAGTAACAGGACCCCGAAGCTATAGACATCCATTGCTGAAGTTAGCTGACCTGCACAACATTGCAAGAGAGCTAATTCCTTCATTCAATACTTGTTACTTGGTTATGAAGGAAGCAATGTGCTATTATATCAGTTCCATAAGAACCAAAATCAGAGCTTGTGGTAAACAAAGATTGGATAAAAGGGGCAAACAAATTTACCTGTAGAAAGATATTCAGGGGCAAGATACCCTTCAGTACCGGAAGCTGGGTTGGGAAAAATTGGATCAGCGAGAGATGGATCAAGGCCAGGAATGACTTTTGCGTAGCCGAAATCCGAAAGTTTTGCATTGAAGGCCTGCAACAATGTGTGTCAGTGACTGATAACAACTGCTAATGCCAAGATCAAACATGAATGTTGCTAATATGTTACCATCAACATACATACCGAATCTAGTAGGACATTCGCTGCCTTTAAATCTCGGAATACAACTCGTCGACCATGTAAGAAAGAAAGGCCTCTGGCAACACCCATGGCAATTCTGATCCTTGTTTCCCACGACAATGGTAAACGTTCAGCTATGAAAAGATGATCCTCCAAGCTTCCGTTAGGTAGATACTCACAGACCAAAAGCTTATGTTCCTCTTCCAAGCAATATCCAATAAGCTTTACCAGATTCGGATGAAGATGCCGACCGAGGTCATTAACTACGGTCTACAGTCGATGCAAACCGATACATGAGGCAGAGAATAATTTTTCAAACAAAGTTACCATGATGAAGGAAGTAACCTACCAGCAAGTCATCATGATCCAGATCGCTTCCGGCTCTAAGGTGCTTCACAGCAACGGCTGTTCCACTTGCAAGGCTTGCGGCTCTACTGGTCCGCTCATCAATGTACCCCATGAAAACGCCATCCCCAAGGCGATTCGCCAAAGCAAAGTCTCTAGTAGCCAGGTCTAGCTCAGCATATGTGAAAACTTTCAGATTGACGGTTGGCAAATCACTTTCAGATATTGTATCACTCAGGAGACCGGTTGAAAGTCCTGAAGAGAGAGTCATTCCTTGCTACGAGTTAATATAAGATTTAAGGCCATATGTAACTAAGTTATTCACATCAAAACCAATGCCTTATATGCTGAATGAATAGATGTAAAACGATTGGCTATTTACCAACACAAGCAGATTACTATATCATTACTCAAATGTTTAAAACAGAACTTCATGTCATTAAAAGTCACAAATTACTACATGCTTTTTGAGTCAATTTCAAGTGATAAACAACTACAGAACAAGCAAAAATGCCTTCTTTTTAAGGGAACACACGGTATAGAAGATTAACAAAAGACTCAACATGTCTACCTGAAATCAAGAAGTCCACAAAGATAAAGAACTGTTGCATGAAATGAAAGAACCCCATCAAAACAATAGCTCAAGTTAATGGAAAGCCTTTCAAGATAACAAGTAAAAAGAAAGATTGCATGAAATGGAAAGAACCCCATCAAAACAATACCTAAAGTTAATGGAAACCTTTCAAGATAACAAGAAAAAGAGAAGACAATGGCAAAGGAGAAAACCACCCATTAAAACATTACCTGAAGTAAAAGAAACCTTTCAAGGAAACAAGAAAGGAACAAAAAGAAACGATTGCATGAAATGAAAAATATCCAACTGCAAACATTACCTGAAGTAAATGAAACCTTCCAAGAAAGCAAGAAAGGAACAACAAGAACGATTGAAAGAACCCCATTAATACATTACCTGAAGTGTCAGGGTTATTTTGAGCAGTAGGCCAGAAGTGTTGCAAGCAATTGCCCATTGTCACTTCACTCAGTATTTCTACTCTTTTCCTACCCTTTGGAAGCCAAAAACTAAGAAACAAAGGGAATAAACTGTACGGGTTTTGCGTGAAAAACGAGGAGAAGAAGCTGGATAAACAATGTTAACGTGAACAAGCGCCTGGTAGAGAGGTCTCTGCTTCTTCTTCTTTAGCATGAAATCAGAGAAAAAAGAAGGCTTCTTTTTTATAGAGGGTTAATTTTTTGTTAAGACTTTGTCAAACCTGTTATGGCTGAGGTGTATTGGATATATTGCGGCTACAGGAAGGGGTAATTCTGAGAAATCAGTCAGCTTTGATAGCTGCCTGCTAAGCCAGAATTTTGTTTTTTCAAGAATTAGTTTGTAAATTTTCAAGGGGCTAAAATATAGTTTTACCATTATATTAACATATAATTTTATAATTTTTGAAGAGATTAAACTATAATTTTATTATTTTTGTACATTCCGATTCTATACTGGTATCAAATAATTTAAATTTTGTTCAAATAAATTACGTGTTTCAATTAATATTGACTTATTTATGTAACAATTGATATAATATTTTATTATTAAATTATGCAATCTATACCAATATTAAATAAGAGATATAATCGTACCATGCATCCAACACAAGTATATCAGATAAAAGAAAAATCACATTAATAGAAAATTACAACGAGATCGATGATGAAGTTTATAATGGTTTCGATCACAGAAATTTGAGTAATGCCATAACCTTCAACTTGGCTGAAACATTGAAGAGCAATCCCCCAGAGAGCAAGAAAATAAAAAAGAATCAAGAATATGAAATAATCAAATCAATTTTCTTTGTTGTTTTGATCCATCTGTCATCTACTAATTCAATAATATATTGAAATAAGTTAAGACTAAAGCAAATGAGCAAATGAATCCTTTTTTCTTATGCCACCATCTGCTCTTGTTGTTCTATGTACATTTGCTCCACCCACGACCGCAAAGTTGCGGTTCCCATCGGGGTAACATCTTTCACGGGGGAATGAACCCAGGACACATCTGGCTCTTCCATATTGGATGCCATCATGTCTGTTGCTCTCGCAGCAGCATGGTTGTTTCTAAACCCGAACGAAGCGGATTTCCTAAGCTTGTTTAGCTCATCTCCTTGAATACCCCAATCCAGTTTCCCATTAGGGGAGCTCCAATCCGAATTGTTTGAAGACATTGTGGTTGTGGAATTAGCAGGTGCGGCAAGTCCGGTGCGGTTGGTCACTGCTCCACGGTCTATGAAACTCTGGCTCCGTTTAGCAAATGCTGAAGATCTAGAATTCATTACTGCTGCAGCCACAGCAGCCGATGAGTCATAACCGAATGTCGAGGGCTTCCTCAATAGGGATGATGTAAGGTTTGTTGGGTAGCTTGAACGTAGTTGGTTCGAGTTCTGGCGTATTTGAAGCCCAGTTGGAGATTGCAACTGGGCTTGTATTCCGGATTTTATGGACAGTCCCTTCAATGGAGACAGCAGGGAAGGATCGAGAGATCCAAATGCATCATCGAGATTAGTAGGCTTCAAATCTCCGAGACGACCGTATTCCTTACTCCAGCAAGATGGGGAGGAGAGACTCGATATCTCATCCATCAACTGTTGTTGCTGCAATTGATTTTCGAGCTCGAGTAACTCCATTTCCAAATCGAAATCTCGGGCACTAAAAGTAGTCTTCAAGCGGCTACCAGGTAGCTGCAACGCAGGTGGGGTGAGGTTAAAGTTGTTCTGCCACAAGCCTCCAATATTTGGTGATGAAGAGGTTGCCAGAGGAGACATGGGTGGCGTTGAAACTGTTGGCAACGGCAAAGATGAAGAACCGAGTGCTAGAGGGCTCAAAGTTGTCATGTCTACTGCATTCCTTGCAGCAGATCTCGGAGAAGGCATCGCTGATCCAGTGGAAGCATACACAGGACGTAATTCTTCAGGTTTGTGAGCAAAGAAACAAACTTTACGAGCGCATCCAGTCTCATCTTTGCAAAGCCTAGTCCGGTACTGAGCAGGATGAAGCCAGGATTCGAACACACCATGAGCATATTCACAAGTATCACCCTTAGGACATGCCCCCCTTCGGAACTCAGGGCATGGCACACAACTATAAGGGTACTTCCTTGGGTCCCTTCTCCTCGCATTCTCACCAGGATGAACAAAAGGGCATTCGGTCCAATCATGGGAGTATGCCCTCGAGCAAGGCTTCACCTTAAACGTATACATCCGGAAGTCATCGGTTCCATATATCCCGTTGTTGATATCCGGCAGTGATACATCCATAGGATATTCTCTCTTCTCAGACCCTTCTTTTGGCAACTGAGGCATAGTTGTCTTATCGGATTCTTCTTCCCCATTAAGAACATCATCACCATTCAGTAACAACTCAATCACCTTTCTTCTGTAATTGCTCGAAGATTTTAAACCCAGCACAATCAGATCAACAGGTTTGTTCCCATTAGCATCTATACAATTCGCATCAGCAGATGCATCAAGCAACAGCTTTACAATCTCAAACGAAGAATCTGCACCACCAGCAACAACACAATGAAGGGCAGTAACCCCATCACTGCCACAAGCTCTATTCACATCAATCTTGCCACTTCCAATGATGTATTTCAAAATTTCGATGCTACCAAACATGGCCGCAATCATCAGAGGCGTCCTCTCTTCAAATCCCATCTTTCTCAACCCTATTCTCCGACCGTACCAGAAGCTCGCCTCGCAGAAATCCAAACCTTTCTCTTCTACTTCACTTTTGAAGGCTACTAGATCATCAGAGGCAGCCAATTCGAGCAAAATTGATTGAGAACCCGCTTTCGGCTTATGTAATTCACCTTCCATGATTAAACTTGAGGGCTTATGTTCACTCTTTGAACCACTGCACATCCCAAAACAAGGCCTGCATAATTATTACATCAACAAGAACTCAGTTTCTCACTAAATAGCAATAATCAAACAAAAGCAAGATAGTTCTGCTACACCACAACACAAACAAATGTTTTTTTTTCCATTTTTTTGAAAATAAAAGGTAAATTAAAGAAACCCCAAATCTAGAATTATCAGTTCCATACACTACAAATCAAATAATGCAAAAAATTCAAACATAAAAGAAAGAAAACAGCTATGTTCTAAATCAAAAGCCTCGCTCTATTCTAAGATTTCAGCATCTCAGAACCAAAACTCACAACTTTTGACCAAAAATCCAAAAACTCAACAAACAAAAACTGATAATTCAAACCAAAGTTCAAGTTTTTTTACCTATAAGCAGTCTCAGTTGAAGAATAAGAAAAAAGGGTATTAGTTGAAAGTAGGTGAGGAGAAGCGTGAGTTCGGTTTAGAAGAAAATTTGAGGAGAAAAAAGAGTAAGTTGGGGGGGCCTTTTAAGGTTTGGGAAATGGTGTTTGTTTAGTAGGAAAATGGTAGGAAAGTGCGGCTTTCCTTCCCCTCACTTTCTATATTATGGGTCAAAGTCTAAACTTCAAAGGGCAGGCTTTAACTTATTCTTCTTCATCCCGGGTTTTTCCACGGCTATCATTATCATTGAGAGAGACAGGGGAAAGGTCCCCTCCTCCTTACTTAAAATTAAAGATGAAATGCCAATGAAATGTAAATGCAAAACCAAATGAAAACATTATCTTTTTTTTTTTGGCCAGTAAATGAAACCATTATCTAGTTGGATATTTTTCAACTCCAAAGCTCATTGGCCTTAGGCCTTCATGCGTACGTTAAAGATTCGCCTTCAGCTCACGCGCTTTGGAATTTTGTATACAATTTAATTTTATTAATTATTTTGGATTTAGAGTTTATAGTATATGTTAACTTATGTACACTTGATTATCGTCAAGTCACCGTCTAAAAAGGAAAAAATTTGAGTAAAAATATAGTTTTGAAAAAAAATAATATGGATGAATTGAGTTTGAATTTTAATATTTTTGTTTGGGTTAAATTTGAATAAAAAATTAAATTTTTTTTCAAGTCGGGTCGAACCCGAACTTATCAATCGACTTTAAAATTTTGTTAGAATCCAACCCAACTAAGTCCATGGACAATTTTAGGTATAATATTATCATTAATTAAGTTAATCTTCCTATATATATATATTGACCCAAAGCATGTACTTCACTACTTCGTTTGTTAATTGGATAACTTTTTAATAAATATATATATAGCTCTTACTGATAAATTCATTAATTATTTTATATATGTATTATTGTTGTTGTTAATGATTCTACAACTATTATATTTCAAAATCGATAACCACATTTACATTTCGATCACCATATGAGTTCAAGATTTTCATAAAGCGCCAGTAGAGATCAAAGAATGAAATCCCATCTTCTGGGGTTGCATCGAACCGTCAGCAAGTAACCTAAAAAATATACCATATGCATTGCCGCTATAGCATCACAATAATTAAACCTCCCTTTATGCAATACTAATAACATCTTGCCCGACACAAAACTTTGTCTTACTCTCACCCATCAATCCCATCAACTTAATCCAGCAGTTCTTGTCTTTTAATGTCAGTTTAACATTACCTATAAGAAGCATTTTTAAGACAACCATGAAACTGAGACGAATGGGGCAGCAGCGACGCTGGAAGATAATCTCCCCATTCCTATATTTAAGGTCACATACTTTACAATAAACTTATCTTAATCTGCTTCGTTTTAGGGAGACTTCATTCACTACGGATTGAGCATGTATGCTTTATACAACGACCATTACAAATTGGCTCTTATCCAAGCTGATGTCACAACATTGAGCAAAACGATGCGCATCTCCTTCGAGCACCAACAATATTATCTCCTCCACAAAATGAATAGACTAGCAATCACTGGACAACTTACCAAGAAATGGGAACCCTATGTTTCTCTTCCACATCTGTTTGCTGCTTTGCCCTTACCAAAAAAAATATATAAATAAATATTATTATAGCTGAATTTTTTTTGTATGTAACATATATTTGTGAAAATTTTATATAAAATGTAAAAATGGTAAAATTAAAAATTTATTGTTTCCCATTTTCAAATTTCACCATGGCATTATTCTTTTTTAAAAATTAGTTTAAATTGATTTTTACCGATATAAAAATTAAAAAAAATCTCTCATAATTATATTTATTGTTTTGTAAAAGAATATATCCTTTAATCATTTTCTAATTAAATTAGTGTCCAATTAACTCTTGATATTAACTCAAATCAAAGCTTAAATATAATATTTATTACTTTTACTTTACTTTTTAAATTAGACATAATTAGTAAAAATAGGAATCACTTTTACAAGTGACTATTGTCACGGACCGCGCACCAAGGCCTGAGACCAGCAAGCATCAAGCTGCCCAAGAAGCACTCTGCAGTATCTTGGGCCTATCACCACTTAGCCCAACACTTGGGATTGAAAAGCCTTACAAAGTAGATATGGCAAGTAGCACATAATCTAGCATATTCCCTTTTGATTCTTTCCATATCCTTTGTAATCTCTTATCTTAGAAATGTTTGATTTGAATTCCTTAGATTAAGGGATATTATAGATGTCATTGTATCTAGACCGTTGATGTACTCTAATCTTGATCGTTGGATGTAGGGGGCTTCAACTATAAATAGAGGCTTACCCCCACCTCATTTTACTCACTTCACTTTTGAGGAATATACGGAGCATTCACTCAAATTTCTTCATTGTCTTTTTGTTTTGCCTTTTCTTTCAGAGTTCTTTTGCTTCCGTAAGGATCTAAGCACTTTAGCTTTGATCAAGTTTCAGGCTTACTTAGGCGTTTTGTGATCGAAAAGCATCTAAGGCCTCACGCTCCAAGATTCAAGTTTTAAGGACGTGACAAGTGGTATCCGAGCCTATTCGAGTGAGAGAGATGGCACCACAAAACTCAAGCGAGGTTCCAGCAACTGAACGAGAGACTCGTGCTGCTGTTGAGAAGAAGAAGAGAGAGAGTTCCAAGGACATCATTTCAGCCTTAGAAAGAAGGGTTGCTAGACTTGAAGATTCCATGAAGGAAGTCAAAGAGGCCCAAGATGAGACAGAACCGTTTCACTCTCTTAAAGTAGAAGTGATGGTTGCAGTTCAAGGACTTCTCGATGACATATATGAGAAGTTAGACCAACGGGATAATTCTCTTGAAGTAGCAAGGGAGACTACCAAAGCCGAGTTGGTAAAGGAGATCGAGGATATCAAAAGTGAGCTAGCCATTTACAAGAGAGCCATGAAGAATGGCGTGATGGCAGAAACAGCATCACCCACACCAAGGATCGATGTCCCAAAGCCGAAGATGTATACAGGGACACGATCAGCCCAAGATGTTGAGAATTTCATTTGGGTCACGGAGCAGCACTTCCGAGCCATGGAGATCAGGGACGAAGCAACAAAGGTAAACACTGCTTCTGTCTATTTGATTGATATCGCACTTTTATGGTGGCGACATAGGTGCTCCGAGAAGGAGAACGGAGAAATTTTCATTGCAACATGAAGCGAGTTCCAATCCGAGTTCAAGGAACAGTTCTATCCCAAAAATACGCAACTAAAAGCCCGAGCAAAGTTGCGACAACTCAAGCATACTAGCTCGATTCAAGACTATGTCAAGGAATTCACCGAGCTCAAGCTTCAGATCCCAAAGTTGGGCGAAGAAGAAGGATTCTTTGCCTTCATGGATGGACTTCAACAATGGGCCAAAATAAAGTTGAAGTGGATGGGGGTTCAAGAGTTTTCCAAAGCCTTGTCCGCAGCTAAGTCCATTACTGAGTTCGAGATTAAAAGGTCCGAGTCTACTAAACCAAAGCCAAAATCCAAAGGCAATGGTGGGAGAAACAAGGAAAGACCAGCCAAGAAGGGGTCCGAAAAGCCAACAAGTGGTAATTTCAAGCTTCACAAGCCTTGGGAAAAGAATAATAAACCTTTCAAGTGCTACACTTGTGGAGGCAAGCACTTGGCTAGGAACTGCCCTCAAAAAGCTGCTGCCATCCAAGGGAATGATGCCGAAGAGAATGAGGCTCTTAAAGTTAACTCCATCATTAGCTCCATGGAGGTTAAGAAGGGCCATAAGAAGAAGGGACTGATGTTCGTTGACATCAGCGTGGCAGGCCAAAAGATGAGCGCTCTAGTGGACACAAGTGCCTCAGAATTATTTGTGTCCGAGCGGGCTGCCAAGAGACTTGACCTTCGTGTTGAAAAGGTAAGTGGGTTTATCTTGATGACTTTGATTTCTTAATTGGACTTAATCTCCTTGACTGGGTTAATGCGTTCCCTGTTGCCTTTGCCGATTGTTTGTGCATTCTGGATCTGAAACATCAATGCATTGTTCCAACAACCCGAGAGGCCGGAGTTGGAGCCAAGATAATATCAGCCATCCAGTTTAACAAGGGAGTGCGCAAGGAGGAACCAACTTACTTAGCTACATTGGTTGATGAGCAACCTACCAAGCCCATTGAGGTCCTAGAAGAGGTGGGATAAGTATTGGCAGAATTCCGAGATGTAATACCTGTCGAGTTGCCTAAAAACTTGCCACCAAAGAGAGAGGTGGATCACAAGATTGAACTCATGCCGAATACGGAGCCACCCGCTAGAACCTCTTACTGAATGGCTCCACCCGAGTTAGAGGAGTTGTGTAGACAGTTGAAGGAACTCCTAGATACGAGTTATATCCGACCATCCAAGGCACTCTTTGGTGCATCGATACTATTTCAGAAGAAGCATGATGGGACGCTTCAAATGTGTATCGACTATCGAGCTTTGAACAAGCTTACTGTGAAGAACAAGTACCCGATCTCGCTTATTACCGACTTGTTCGATCAATTTGGTGATGCAAGGTGGTTCACCAAGTTGGATTTGAGGTTCGGATATTATCAGGTTCGTATAGCCGAAGGAGATGAACCAAAGACTACTTGTGTGACGCGCTATGGTTCGTATGAATTCTTAGTGATGCCCTTTGGTCTCACGAACGCTCCCGCCACTTTCTGCACCCTCATGAACAAGGTATTACAACCCTTTCTTGATCAATTTGTTGTTGTCTACCTTGACGATATTGTGATCTATAGCAAGACACTTGAGGAGCATTTGGGGCATTTGAGAAAGGTGTTCAAAGTCTTGCGAGAGAACGAGCTCTACGTCAAAGAAGAGAAGTGCTCGTTTGCCCAACAGGAGGTCCCTTTTCTAGGCCACATTGTGGGAGGTGGCAAGATCCGAATGGATGGGTCCAAAATTCAAGCGATTAAAGATTGGGAGCCGCCAATCAAGGTGACAGAATTAAGATCCTTCTTGGGGCTAGCCAATTACTACCGAAGGTTCGTCAAAGGCTACTCCAAAATAGCCACACCCTTAACCGAGTTACTAAAGAAGGACAATGCGTGGGATTGGAGCATTGAGTGCCAACAAACCTTTGCAGAATTGAAGAAGGCCATGGTGAGCGAACCAGTGTTGGTGTTGCCAGATTACATAAAATCATTTGAAATTTACACTGATGCGTCCGATGTTGCCATTGATGGGGTACTTATATAAGAAGGACATCCGGTTACCTTTGAAAGCCGGAAGCTTAATGAGACCGAGAGGTGGTACACGGTCCATGAGAAGAAAATGACTGCAGTAGTGCACTGCTTGCGCACTTGGCGACACCACATACTTGGGTCTAGGTTTGTGGTATACACAGACAATGTTGCCAATCGTTATTTTCTAACCCAAAAGAAGTTGTCTCCAAAGCAGGTTCGATGACAGGAATTCCTTGCAGAATTTGATTTTTCCATGGAGTACAAGCCAGGAAAAGTGAATTCCGTTACCGATGCCTTAAGCCGAAGATACGACATGAAGTTTGTTAACTTGCCGCAGGCATAACTATTGGAGCACATCAAAGAGGGATTGTCACATGACCAAACAGCTAAGATGCTCATTGATTATACCAAAGAAGGGAAGACTAAAAAGTTTTGGCTCGAGGGGGACTTGTTATATGCTCGAGGAAATCGCCTCTATGTGCCTCAATTTGGAGAATTGCGCAAAGGGCTCATGAGGGAATGCCATGATTCCAAGTGGACGAGACATCCGGGGATGAACTGGACATTGGCACTGATTGCAGAGAATTATTACTGGCCACACATGGGCACAGATGTTGAAGCCTATGTGAAGACTTGTCTTGTGTGCCAACAGGAAAAGATAGAGATGAAGAAACCGGTAGGACTGTTACAGCCATTACCCATTTCCGAGCGACCATGGAAAAGTGTTTCCATGGATTTTATTATCGATTTGCCTAACACTGACGGCTTGTCGAGTATTATGGTTGTTGTTGACAGGTTTTCAAAGTATGAGACGTTCATTCCAGCGTCTAAGGTGTGTCCAGCCGAAGAGGCAGCCCGTTTTTTCCTCAAGCACGTGGTCAAGTATTAGGGAGTGCCAAAGACGATAATCAGTGATCGGGACACACGATTCACAGGGAGATTTTAGACCGAGTTATTCAAGCTAATGAGATCAAGCTTGAACTTTTCAACAAGTGTCTACCCCCAAACCGACGGGCAAACTGAACGAGTGAATGTACTCTTGGAGATCTATTTGAGGCACTATGTGAGTGCAACACAGCGCGACTGGCTAAAACTGTTGGATGTGGCTCAGTTTTATTACAACTTATAACGGAGTGAGGCCACAAACCAAAGTCCGTTCGAGATCGTGACCGGGCAACAATCGCTTACACCCAACATGATTGTTACCAAGTATGAGGGGCCGAATCCAGCAGCACACAAGTTTGCCACGGAGTGGCAAGAGCATCACGACTTGGCCCAAGCTTGTTTACACAAGGCAGGGAAGCGGACCAAGAAATGGGCAGACCGAAAGCGTAGGGACGTGAATTTCCAGGTTGGTGATCTAGTCCTTGCCAAATTGATAGGAATCTTGCGCAACCCAACCATGCACAAAGGGCTTGTGCGAAGATACAAGAGTCCGTTCCGAGTTGTGAAGCAAATAGGCATCATGGCCTATCGATTGGAGTTACCACCGACCATCCGAGCTCATCCAGTGTTTCATGTTAGCTTACTCAAGCCTTATCATCAAGATGAGTCAGATACGGATCGAGGCAAATCACATCGAGCGCAGTCGGAGTGAAGATCTCCTATGAGAACGAGGTTCGAGAGATCCAAGCCGAGAGAGTTATTCGACGACCAGCTTATCGACCGGGGCACGAATATTTTGTGCTGTAGAAGGGACTTCCCGACAGTGAGGGGAGTTGGGAACTAGCCGAGGGTCTGTGGCAATTCAAGAACCAAGTGGATAGATACCATGCTAGCCGAGTGACGAGGGCGTCACCAGATTCAGTGGGGGAGAATGTCACAGACCGCGCACCAAGGCTCGAGACCAGCAAGCATCAAGCTACCCAAGAAGCACTCCGCAGCATCTTGGGCCTATCACCAATTAGCCCAACACTTGGGATTGAAGAGCCTTGCAAAGTAGATATGGCAAGTAGCACATAATCTAGCATATTCCCTTTTGATTCTTTTCATATCCTTTGTAATCTCTTATCTTAGGAATGTTTGATTTGAATTCCTTAGATTAAGGGATATTATAGATGTTATTGTATCTAGACCGTCGATGCACTCTAATCTTGACCGTTGGATGTAGGAGGCTTCAACTATAAATAGAGGCTTACCCCCACCTCATTTTACACACTTCACTTTTGAGGAATATACAGAGCATTCACTCAAATTTCTTCCTTGTCTTTTTGTTTTGCCTTTTCTTTCAGGGTTCTTTTGCTTCCGTAAGGATCTAAGCACTTTAGCTTTGATCAAGTTTCAAGCTTACTTAGGCGTTTTGTGATCGAAAAGCGTCTAAGGCCGCACGCTCCAAGATTCAAGTTTTAAAGACGTGAAACTATGCACATTAAAGTAATTAATTATAATTTTTTAGAAAAACTTATATTTGAATATATATTATTTTTAGTAAATTTGAAAAATGTATAATAAGAAAATAATGGAAAAAGACAGATTAGGAAACCATTCATAGACTTCTAGAACCAAAAGAAATAAGAAAAAGAAAATAAAAAGATTAAAATTTGTAAAATTGTAGATTAAGAAAAGGCAAAAGACAATAAAAATGTCAGAAAGATGCAACCTTTAATCTGAAATTTATAAATACGGCGCTTGAAAAAAAAATATAAATACGACGCAAATTAACGGGCACGTGGGTGAAGGGGAAAAGAAAGGGCTGAGTGAGAACACGCGTTGTGAGTTGCGAGTAGGCTAGAAAAGAGAATACCCCAAAGTGAGTTGGGTGGACCAGAAATAGTACGAGATTCCAAGCTGTTACCGAGTCAATAATGCAATGGCACGTTTCGCTTCTATTTTATTTTAATTTTGCTATAATTATTTAATACGAAATAATTTTTTTGGTGAAAATACGAAATAAAAATTTTATTACAATTTTCAATGAATTAAATTTAATACATATTTTTGGGGTTCATTTATAGGATTTACTAAAATTTTTGTTGGAAGGATTTAATAAATTAATTAATAGAAATAATATATGAAATTTAATTTAGGATAAGATATCATATGCGGTCCTTCACTCAGCCTTCTACTTCCCAGTTCCCACTATTTGGAAAACTTACCTTTTTCTTTTAAGCACGTGTCAACGTGTCATATCATGAATCCAAATCTTTTAAATTTTATTTTGGATAATTATAAATCTATAACACTATATAAAAAATAGGGTAAATTCAATCATTGTCACACAACTATAGATACGTTTTCATTTTGGTCACTTTAACTATAAAAAATAACTATTTGGTCACTAATGTTTTGGAAGCTATTCTTTCTGGTCACCCGACCGTTAAGTAACATGACATTTTTTTAATTGGTCACTTTTTATCAAATTGAACTTGATTCTATATAAAAAAAATTAAAATTCTTGGAAAACTCTAAAATATTAAAAATATATAAAAATTCCAAAATAGATAAAAAAAAATTTTGAATTTGAAGGTTTATAAAAATTTGCCTTTTGCTCATTTTTCTTGAACCGTTATTTATAAACCTAAAATTTCTCTTTCTTCTATAATTTTTTTGTTCAAACACTTCTCATACAATTTGGCTCCAAATTATAGATCAATATTATAATTAGCATCATCAACAACTTCATAATAATAACAACAATCACTGCGATTACAACAACCCTACATCTGCCATGTTTGCTTAATTCCCCACTTGCCATTGCGCCCCTACTCTCCTTACCATCACCAATACGGCAAACCCTAATTACCTTTCCAAACCAACGTCGTCGCCTTCTTCCCCTCCATACACCTATGTGCTCCTCGATCCGGGATTTTGGACCTAATTACAGTTATAATTTCATGATTAACAACAAAAATATTATTTAATAAAACAAAATAAATTGAAACCCCAGCATAGCAGGGATTAAATATTAGTTTTATTTAAATTGAAATCGTTTAAATCTAAAATATATTTATTCTGCATGTTCAATCTTTTTTAGATTAAATTTGTATTGACTTTAGTTTTAAATTTTTGGATTCTGTGTTATCTCAAATTTGGATTTAATTATTTCTTTAAATACTAGACTTCTTATTTTATTGTCAACAAAATCTTATTTTAATTTTAGATTTTGTATTATTTTTTCAAGAAAAAAATTTGAATCAAGTTTAAAATTTTCCTTGGAAAAAAAATCTTTTTTCAATAATTGTAATTGATGTAAATCGCTATGTCAACAACATTAACAATCATGTTAGTGACGTAATTATCAATGATGGAAAACGTTGATTAAGGGATCTAATTGATGCAATATGAGAGTTGAGAGTTTAATTGAATGTGCTTTTCGCGAAGGGATTTAATTAATTTTTTCGGCAGAATTTAGGAGCTTATATACCTTTTAGCCAAATTAATTTTACTAGTGAGAGCTAAGCCCTAATAAATACAAAAGGGCCTTGACACGATGATTGTAGAGTTTTTATTTAATTAATATAACACCGGTGTGTTTCGTGGCTGTTGAGTTCAATACATTTTTTATTTTCACCGTTTACTCTAAACCTAGCCCTGATAAATACATTATATTAAACTTGACACTTATAGGTGTCGAGTTTATATTTATTTAAATTTTTATTATCTATCGTAAACTTAACTCTAATATATATCTTTTGTGAAGCTTGACACCTGTAAATGTCGAGTTTAGCTATAATGAATTTTAACTATTTATCTCACGTATTTGCCACTTAATGCATTTGTCATTGTTGAAAAACTTTGCTCATGTTCGCTTAAACAACAGTACCACGTAAGCATTAAAATAATTGAATCAACTGTCACTTTAATATAATAACGATGAACAATAAAAATCGTTAATCAAAAAGTTTAATTGATACGATCTAATGCTTATATTTATTAATTTATAGCCGTCGCCAATTACTTTAAGTTGCACACTCTGGTCTTAGCTAGCCTACATTTTTTAATTGCATATAATGGTTATCCTTTGCTAAAATATTTAAAAGGAAAATCATGAATATTTTATCCAAACGACAAATTGTTGTTATTATTTATTTGCACCTAAATCTTAAAGAACTATCCAAACAATCTGGAAATTGTAAGGCACATGGAGGGATGATTTCTCTTTCTTTTCTTAATGTTTTTGGTGGTGGGCTACATCCTTATTTCACAACATAAAAGGTATATTAAAAAAATATGAAAGACAATATAATATGAATATATAAAAATATAAAAATATATACAACACAAATCTTTTATATATTAAAATTTAATAAATACAAAATATTTTAAATATGATTATAACCTAATAAATAACACAAAGGTTACAGGGTACATGAATTGTCAAGTCGAATAATTTATTTTTCCACTTAGGATCATTGAGGACATCGATAAGAAAATATCTCTTTAAACCCAAAATAATCCAATTAATTCATACAGTCACATTTTTAAAAACGAAATCCAGCAAGTATTAAATTCGAATTCCAATATATGCAACCTTTTCTCTCAACTCCAGATTGAATACTTTTGTATTCAAAAGAAAAGAACATAGGAACTTAATTTGGTTAATCCATGCAGAATATGCAAACATAGGAAGTTAATACATGTATATATATAGCACATTACTGAAAGGAAATGGGAAAAGTATTAAACTGGGCAGGATAGATGTTTCTCTTGTACATAAACCTAATCGATAGGGAATTGGATCAGTCATTTGGACTTAAATGCAACTAAGTATCCACTCAATTCCGAAACATGAAAACCGAACACAAACGTAAAGCCTATGCATCATTCATTTTGTATGCCACTACATGTTATTCACGTACCTAAAGAACCGAAGCCATTGGCTTGCGATTCTAGGAAGGATAGGCCAGTAACAACAGAATTACGCACTCATTTGCCCATAGCTGCTTTACAACAACATCGGTGAATAAAACCAATCGAGGTTAATCTCTCCATCGACAGCTATTGCCTTACCTTCTTTTGGCACAAAGGGCAGTTGTAAAACTTAATCATTTCTGCCTTTGCCGGTGTTATCTTCACACACTTTCCATGGTACCACCGTTCACAGTTGTCACAACCAATCCAAAACTCATCGGAATTGTATCCTCCCCCGCAGATCCCACAAAAGGTATCACCCTGCTCTTCTTCATCCTCCTCATAACTATTATCAGCTATCTTGGGATTGTTTCTTGGCTGCCCATCAAGTGACCTCTGAAAGGCAAAAGGTGGAATGATAAATACAAAAACCATGCAAGCAAAAACAATGATACAGAGTTCTGATTTAACAGTTTGAATTGCATTCATCATTCACCTTAGTGCTATTTCGTGATTTGCTTCCGCTCTCTACTGTGGGTTTGTCTTTGACCTGCTTCCTTCCAGTAACAACTTCAAAGATGGTGGGAAGATCGTTTATCATGCTAAATAAGCGCTTTCTGTGGAGTGAAAGGCACAAAACTAGTGATTTATAGTCCTATCGCAACATCAAATGCCAAAATCTGCCACTGCATACCCATCTGAGATATATACACATATTCGACACTCACACCTAAGTCTGAGTAACAGAGTCAAGCATTCCAATATGAACATCGGCACTAATAATTTTTCGAATTTCAGACTCGAGACTCAGGCACAACCAGTCTCCTTCCTCATTTTTTTTTCTTCATTTTATGTAAAGTTATAGACATTCATATTTCAGTATGAATAAGATATATAACAGCTTAGTGCAAGAGGGAAGAGATGGATCATAAAGACAATCTCAATGCACAATGGTAAATCTACAATTCACATGGAGAAAAGACAGATGTCAGAATAGTGTACCTCTCATTACGATTAAGTCGAGCCCCAAAGTAGAAAGCCACAGAGAGCAACCAACAATCACTATGCACAGCAACCAGTGAAAGCCAGTCTTTGCGGTTCATCCCATCTCTTGCAAAATTAATGCCCAAGGCCGGTTCAGGGAGCTCAGGTGGAACTTCCTCTGCCGGTAAAGCTACCTCCCATGCCTCATTTGGGTGTCCATACAAACACAAGTTCTCCTTATCTGAGCAACAACAAATTAAAATAAGTTTAAAAGCGGCACTCAAAATCTCAAATTTGGGAGCCTATAGAAAGCAGAAACTTGGACTGAATGCTCAATTTGGTACCTAAAAGAAAATGCAGGAAATATGTATCGAATCTGAATAAATTCCTATCTTTTCTCGGTACCCAAACACAAATTCAAGCAATCTCAAAGGCAAAAAGAAAACAAATCTGCATCTAGATTGAATAGCAGACATAAAAACGACAACCCAAAGGCATACACACACGCACTAAAAAAGCAACTCATTTGAAGTTTACTTAAGAAGCCAGTCAAGACAAAGATTGAAAATCTAATGGCCTATGAAAAAGCAGAAAACTTAAAACGATTAAGGGAAATTCGGCTTCAAAATCGAACCGAATCCAATTCCATCACATAGAGACTACTCAGCTAACTCCAAAATTAAACGCACCACGAACAAAAAAGAATTTCCATCTCAAATTTCTAGTCAACTTTCTCGGCAACCAAACATAAATAGAAAAACTGGAAAAAAGAAATTAAAATACCAAAACTGACCTGGATCGCATTGCGAGTAGAAATCATCTACATCTGATCCAACTCGCACGGAAAATCATAAACAAATTAATAAAACCCAAAATGGAAATTAGGGTTTTCAGAAAAAAGAGAGAAAAAAAATACCGTAAGTGAGAGCACGAACAAGAGCGGAGTGTCGAGCGTTATAGTCTTTGAAGATCTCTTCAACAGTACGAGGACTAGAGGAAGCCATTTTTTCTTACAAATAACTATGAATTATTATAATTATAAATGTAACTCTGTTTGTGCAAAAAAGGGAAAATGTTCTTTATTTCGAAAAAAACTACATATCTTTTTGTTTGTTTGTTTGTTGTCTGAAAAAAAAAGAAAAGGTTTTTAGCAGATTTTCATGGAACATAAAATAAGGCCATGTTTGGTCTTGGCCCAAACCAAAATAACAAGGGCGTGTTTGGTCTAGGCCTCTAAAAATCACAAGGCCATTTTGGTTTATAATCATAATATAAAAACGGTTATAACTTTAAAAGTATTTTAAAAGAATTTCAGCCAAATATTTAATTTTATTGTGCACAATTTTGTGTTTGTTTAAAGTAGTAAAAATAGCAATGGATAATTAGAGTAAATATATTTTGTGATTGAAGTTTATGCCAAAACATTTCTGTAATTAATTATTTTAATTATCAAAAGTTTCATTCAAGAATACATAATACTATTTTTGTAGTTCACACCAGATGGTTGGTGTTCCAATTACTGCTTCTCTAAGCTCAGCAACAGCATTTGCAATGTTGCCATACTTAGCTTCTGAACTGGAGCGAGCAACCACATGCTGCTTCTTGGAGGACCAGCCAACAAGGTTTCCTCCCAAATAAACGCAAACAAAAGACCATGAGACAATGTCCCTTGTAGATATCTCAGCACTCACTTCACTGCCGACCAATGTTTATCAAGTTGGAGCTTGCATAGTTGCATGTACTTCCTCAAGAAGCTCCCCGTTCAAGCAGGCATTGTTAATATCTACTTGCCTCAGCTGCCATTGATGATTAAAAGCTAAAGCAATAAGAGTGGGAACAGTGCATGCCTCTGCCACGGGACTGAATGTATCTTGATAGTCAAATCCAGCTTTCTGTGCATATCCCTTGGCCACCAGTTGCCATTAGCCTTTTTCTTAACTTTAAACAACCATCGACAGCCAACAACTTTTGGATTTTCTAGTAAGGGAATTAAATCCCAAGTTTTATTCTTTTGCAAGGCAACGAGCTCAGCATGTATGGCTTGCTGCCATTGTAAATACCTCATGGCTACATGAACATTTGCAGGATCAAATGGAATATTAGTAGCATTATACGTACACATGAAGTTTTGGCTTAACAGTACTTTATTTGCCTCTTGTAAACATAGGGTGAGTGTTGATCGACAACATGAGCATCAGCTTATTGATGTGCTGAATCTAAATCTTCAGCTTGTTGGGATAAAGAATCACAAACAACATCAGTTATATGTTCAAAACTCATTATAGAAGTTATTAAAAATAAACTTAAATTCGAATTTTTTTATCAATTTTTAAATTTTTAGTTTGTATTATTAATTAGATTGAATTATATATCGATTTTTAATTTAATTGGTTGAATCGATAAATTTTATTTGTTTAAGCTCAACTTATTTATTCCTTAGCAAATAGAATAATAAAGTGCAAAATATAAAAATAGTTATTTATATATGATTTAAATTATGTTTTAGTTATTGAATTATAAATTATTACAAAATGATCATTAATGTTATTGATTTTTAACATTTTGACCATTGTGCCGTTATCCAACGTAAAAAAAAATGTTACAAAAATATGATGTGACACAAATAATATCATTAATCCGTTAAATGTTGATATGTTGTTCACCACATTTTGATTTAATAATTAAAATTGATATATATATATATATATATATATAATATGCATATATTAATTTTTCTTTTTTCTTTTCATATGCACGCGGGTTTTTCTCCCTTCCCCTTTCTAGTTTAACTTTTTTTCATTTCTCCTTTTTTTTCTCTGCTCTTCTCTTTTTAGCCCAAAATCTCTCCCCTCTCTAAAAGCCAAACCCAGAATCTAGCCACCTCTAATCGATCCCCGTGTTGGCCGTCAACGTTGGTGGTCGACAGAGATCAAACTTCACCTCCAAACTTTTGTTCGCATGCTCTTGTTTGTTATTTATTAAAATTAATCCACAAACTTGCCTCACTTGAAAAAAAATAAATTGTTCAAAAAAATAAAAGTATAGGGACTAGTTTTAACAAATGGTAAACATAGAAAAATTATGTTAAAAGAAATAGAGAGGGGAGAAAAACACAGAGAGAAGCAAAAGAGAATGAAAAAAAAGAAAGTTAAAAAAATATAAAAGAAAAAAATATATTACTCAAAACGAAAAAATATGGAGATCGATTGTATAAATTAACCTAAATTTTTTGTTGAAATGATGATTTAACGTGCCACATCAGCTTGCTATTACACCGTTAACGATAATTAACGGTTCAATTAAAACATAACGTTTCAAAAATAAGTGACTAAAATGTAACCTGAAGTAAATAGAAGTGACTATTTGGTAGTTTACCCTTATTTATTTTTGTTAATCTTTAATAGTTCCATTTGGGTTAAAAATACGAAAAATAATAAAAGAAAAAAAGGTTAAAAATAAAATATAATTATGTGGCATTGAAGATAATGATAAAGTGATTAAAATGTTTCAAATATATAAGATTAGTGATTATTTTGTAATAAATTAAAATTTAATGATTAAAACATAATTTAAACCATTTATGAGGACTGGTTTTTAATTTACATTAACTTTACAAGAAAGTACCATACGTCAATTTCTTTCATTTTCTTAACAAAAGAAGCAGCCGTAAGTTGACTCAGTCAATTAGACACAAATTTGATTTTTTTTTTAAAATGTTACATGATAAAAGATGAGTGATTCTCAAATATTATGATTTAGATGATTTTAATGCATATTTAATAATATCATTCTAATTTTTTAATTCAAAATTCCAATAAATTTATTAAAATACGATAATTTAGTATATTATGATGTGAATTATTTTAAGAGTAAATTATAAAATAATCACTCGATTATTAAATTTTTTGTTTTAAATATTTAATTTTTTTTTTGCAGTTTAGACACACATTACATAATTTAATTAATTTAGACACTCTCTTTAAAATTGTAAACATAAATCCAAGTTAGATTTTTTTTCCTAAATAAGTTTATTAGTAGGAGATTATTAAATATTATTACAATTTACAAAAAAAAATTTATTCACATGAGTTTTCTGTCTATAATTTTAATAAAAATGACCAAATTGATCAAATTATATAATGTGTGTGCTTAAATTATAAAGTATTTTTAATACCTAAAATAAATAAAATTAATAATTGAATAACTATTTATACAATTTACCTTTATTTATGCAATCTTTGATATATTTTATAAACTATACAAAGATTTTCTCTCAAAAATTACCATCAATATACTCATTTAATCATACAACCACTCTAACACCCTTATACCCGATTCACACGTATAAATCCGGTATAAGAGTATTACATACAGTGTCAGAGAATTAAAAACGAGTATAATAAAATTTTCCTTTAAATAATGTGTAATTGAATCGTTTTACTCAAAATATCACAAAATAATCAAGTATAATCAAAATCGAGACTTAAAACAATTTTGAAAATAATAAAATATAGATTTTGATTCGAAACAGGGTAAATTATCGATACTTTTGCTTAAAAACGAAACCAAGGGGGCATTCTGGAACTCTGGTATCGTTACCACCTTAAAATATCGATACCTCTATCTCAAGATCAGTAAATATAGCCGAAAACTTAGTAATAACTCACTGAAACAACTTAAAAACTTTCCCAACATTTCAAATCAGTCCAAAACACAATTTGAACCATTGCATTCAATTAATGTAAATTTTCAAAGCAACATTGATAACCCATTCATTAGAGACACATAGGTATACCATTTGTACATGTCATTTCACACAAAATAAATATACCTTGTCTTACAATCTTCCGATGTTGATGTGATTTAATGAGAGACACCTAATCCAACCTTAGCTTCTCGGAGGTCTTATACCTACGCGTTGAAATAAACGCGTTAAGCCGGTGAAGGCTTAGTAAGTACTACAAGTGTCATTAATCATTCATCTTTTAATCACTCATTTCAAACTCATTCATATAATTGTTTACTCATGTAAAATACATACCTTTTATGTATATAACATTTAACTTACAGTAATATTATGAATTCACATATTCTTCCTCATTTCACATTTTAGTCATTCTAACCTCTTAGCTTACTTAGTTTTATCATTCTTTGATTTCTTATACATATATTGTACTTACCTTTCATGTAATTATCATTTCACTTACCTCAATGTCACAATTTGCACATTCTTTCTTTTTCACGACTTAGCCATCATGGCTTTCTTGACCATAGCTCATTTAGCTTATTTATTCATTTGGCCCACAGTAGACTTTTATAGAACCTATCAAATAAATGAAACAAACAGAAAGTACCGAAGCACTTAACAGAAGCACATAAGTGTTGGGCAACAGTAAGCACACAAAGTGCTAATCAGAAGCACACAGTGCTAAATAGAAACACACACAGTGTTGAACAGAGGGCACGAAACGTGCTAAACAGTAAGCGCGCTAATGTTCCTTAATGGCATGCCACTGTTATCACAATGGTTCTAACTTGTCTACATAGGCATAATCTCACATATTCATCATTTCTCATAACTTCATATATCTCATTTACATTTCTCTTCACATATACATAATCATGTATTTCTCATCTTTATTTACTCAAAGGGTTACGCAATATCACCATTTTATCATATAATCAATATTTATAATTAAACACATAATATTTCACATATACATTGTTCATCACATATATATCATCATATACCTCTTTATTCTTATTTTTACATTAATTTTCAAAGCTGTCCATTTGAGTCACAGTCACTAAATTATTTATATATTGAGCTACAGAATTCAAAATTAATATCCGCTTGATGTTTCTGAAACTAAACTTAAATATATTTTTACCATAAAATTTTAGAATTTTTACTTTAGCCAATTTGTACAGTAAATTCTTCTAATTTACCCCTTCTCTGCTACCTGACAGTTTCGACCTTTCTTCATTAAAAATTATTTATCTTTTATTACAGAGATCAAATGATGTTTATATCTATTTCTTTTGAAAATAGACCCATTAAGGAATTAACCATATAAATTTCAGTCTCTAATAATTTTTCTATATTTTTCTATGATTTTTCAAAGTCAGAACAGGGTACTCGAACCTACTTTGACCTTGTTACACAAAATCAGATATATCTCAGAATATACAGATCCATTTCCATCACCGTTTCTTCCATATGAAACTTCACTCAATAAGCTTTAATTAAATATTTCATTCAACTCTTAACTTTTTTTATACAATTTTTGGTGAATTTTTGAAGTTAGTCCTCTAATTCTACCCAATCTGCTTTAATGAGAATAATTCTTTTCTCATGTTTCGTTATACTAAATTTCATTCAATCATACATAATTAACACTTATGATTAAACATATCATTCTACTCATTTTTATCACAATTAATCATATACTAATATGAATAAATTTTCCATTTAAATCTTGTAGTACTTACAACACTTGTAGATAATTTCTTCTCACTCCATGGTTTTCTCCTTTCCTTTTCCTTCAATTTGGTCCTTCTCCTTCTTTTCTTTCTCTTCAATTCCATACAAGACACATATATTCATATTAAAATCATTCTAACATATCATAATCTATGTTTCTAACCCAAAACTAACATGTATTTAAAGAGGAGTTTAGCTTTCTTACCTTAATCACTTGTATTCAACACTAATTCTCATTTTCTTTCTCCTCGAAGACAAGTATGGATGCATTTCTTTTAACAATTGGATAGCTACTACACTTCTCTATTAATTTTTTCACTAATCTTGAAGAAATTTGGAAGAAATTAGCTTAATTGATTTGTATTTAGTGAAAAGGACTAATTTGAAAAATGGTGGCTGACGTGAAGCACAATGACTGATGGCTTTTATAGCCTTTTCATCATTTCTTTTCTTCATTTCTCTAGATTTTTCTATCAATTTTTCTTTATAAAAATATCTTTCTTTAATAATAGTAAAATTCACTTTTATTCCTTGGGCCTTCAAACTTTACACCTTGGCCCAAATCTTTGCCTCCAAAAATATCTTCCACCAAATTACTTTTTTGCCCCTCCTTAATCACTATAATTCTCATAATAACTCATAATTTATTTTTGACTAAATTTCTATTTAATCCTTCTTTCTTACTTACACTTACTAGTTATTCCATAAATTCTTTAATATCTCATTCCGATCATGAATTCCACTTCAATTAATACTTCAAAAATACATGCTGAAAATGGGGATGTTACAACCATAGAATGAAATTATTATGAACTTAATCATACCATCAAGGCACTCAAATAAATATATTTGATAGTTCGCAAATTTGGATAGAAAGTACAAATAATTGTAATAATTTAAATTTAAATTTTAAATTAAAAAATAACAAAATTTCATTTTTGATAAAATTAACTCTCAAACTTGGCCACATATTTTTTTTACCTAAAGTAACGAAATAATCTTAAACACACCCTTTCCTTCGTAAGTACAAAGAAAAGAACATTTTTTTTAAAAATATTCAAATTTGTTCTTACTCCATATACTATTCTTACAAATTTAGTTCTTATATTTTAATTAGGTCAATTTGAATTTTGAATTTTGAATTTTTTGACACAAACGATAACATTTAAATCCATTAGGCCTAATTTTGTTATTGGTCTCATAATATGTGTAAGTTATAGGTTCAGTCTTTATTATCTAATTTAATCATTTTTAGTCTTTATACTTTTTGAATTTTTCAATTTCAATTTTGATTCAAACGGTAGTCGTTAAATCAATTTGTGACATGTTTATGAGTATTATGTAAAAAAAATAAATTGACATGACATTATACTTGTGATAATCTATTTGTCACATACAATTTTAGAAATAGCTAGCAAAATATAACTTAATAAATCTAACGTTAACCATTTAGTTCATGATTGAAATTTTAAAATTCTAAAATCACAGGCCTAATTGAAAAAAATTAGAATACACTCAGTATAGGAATTAAATACGCAACTTATGTATAGTACAAAGACCACTAGTAAAAATTCACTAAAAATAAACAAATGAACACTCTTTTGTCTCAACAAAAAACTAGTTACTAACAAAGCAGCCCAAACTTTTTGCATCCAATAAAAACAACAATAACAATCACCTCGTAACATTATGAACAAATTTTTTAACACTCAAATTCGGCAAATTTTTTGTTGTATAAATGCATCAATAATCTCTCCTTATTCTTCCATCTTCCACTCAAGAAAAGAGTACAACAATGGCTACAACATTATCATGTCGCTTCACATTGGCCCTTTTTATGGTCAATCTAATGGCAAGTCCTAGTTCGAGTGTGGCTAATATGAATGTAATCGATAAATGCTGGAGAGGGAACCCTCTTTGGCGGAGTCAACGACAACAATTAGCCAAATGCTCCGTCGGTTTTGCCAGCAAAATGATCAACAATATTGGTAAAGACGTTGTGAAGTACAAGGTTATTGATCCTTCCGACGACCCTTTGAGTCCTAAATCAGGGACCCTTCGCTATGGAACCACAATGATCAAAGGAAAAGTATGGATCACATTCAAAAACAGCATGACCATCACACTCCAAAGACCACTTCTCTTAAGTAGCTTCACCGCCATCGACGGTCGTGGTGTCGATGTCCACATAACTGGTGCTGGGTGCTTGTTGGTGTACCAAGTGACCGATATAATCATCCATGGGCTTCGCATCCACCATTGCAAGGCCCAACCACCTAGCACTGTGATGGGTCCAAACGCGAAAGTGATCCCTTTAGGCCAAATGGATGGAGATGCTATAAGATTGGTCACCGCGAGGAAAATTTGGATCGATCATAACACATTGTATGAGTGCCAAGACGGCCTCCTCGATGTCACTCGCGGTTCCACCAACATCACCATGTCGAACAACTGGTTCAGGAACCAAGACAAAGTTATGCTCCTCGGACACGACGATGGTCATTTGAGAGACAAAAACATGAAGGTCACTGTCATTTTCAACTATTTTGGACCTAAATGCAACCAAAGAATGCCAAGGTAAATAATAATTATGGATCAGTGAGCTCATGTTTCTTAATGCATATTTACATGAATTATCTGAAATTGTTATATATTAAATTACATTGCAGAGTTCGACATGGATATGCACATGTAGCAAACAATTTCTATCAAGGATGGGAACAATATGCCATCGGTGGTAGCATGAGCCCTAGCATCAAGAGTGAAGCCAATTTTTTCATTGCTCCGAATGATGTTGGGAACAAAGAGGTAACATGGAGAAAAGGAGAGAAAGGTTTATGGAAATTTTATTCAGTAGGGGATGTATTTGAAAATGGAGCATCTTTCAGTAAGCAAACAGGTGTAGGTGGAGCGAAACCTAACTATAACCAAGAACAAAATTTTAAGGTTGTCGATGCTGGATCTGTTAAAGAACTGACAAGTGAATCTGGTGTTTTACGATGCTCCAGAAGTTTAACATGTTAAAAGTTTAAAATCTAGTATTGGAGTTCTGACGTTAACACCCCCTTCCACTAAATTGTAACGTAAAAACTAATACTTTGCTTATATTTTGTTTGATGCAAAAATAGGGTGAATATTTGTACAAGAAAAAGGGGATATTATTATCATATATATGTGTGTTTGTTTTGTTTTGTAAATAGTACAATGAATCTCCGTCTTTTGACTTTATAGAAATCGAAAAAGATTTTTAATTTGTAAAAATTCAATTATTGTGCTTTATGTAAATTGATAAGTTAACTTGATTGAATAATAATACTATATATTGATATTAAATTGTTTGACTTAAAAATCAATAAAAATAATGCATACATAAAGTATTAATTTAAAATAATCCATACGCAACCAATGGCAAATTACAAAAAACAAAATAATGAGCTAGAAATTTAATTATATATTAATTTATAATTTTTTATTTATAAAAGGATTGATTTACAACATTTTCATTTTTTGAAGGTTAAAGTACAATTTCACTATATATATTAATTTATAATTTCTCTATTTATAAAGAGATTAAATTGAAAATTTTCAAATATTAGGGACCAAATCCTCTACATGTCCCGACAAATTTGCCTCTGGTTACAATGGCAGTGGGCAGGGGCGAAACCAAGGGGGCAGGCAGGGGCCCTGGCCCCTTAAAATGAATTTTTTTTATTTAGGCCCTTAAATTTTTTTAAATTAATAAAGGTAAAATTCACTTTGACCTCTTAAAAATGATAAAATTTTAATTTAATTTTTTTAAAAATGTACTTTTACTATCGTAAAAATTATAATTTAATTTCGACCCCTCTAAAAAAATTTTTGATTTCGCCCCTGACAGGTTAAGCTTGAGCAAGTACCAAGAGAAATTTATATTAAATCCAAAACTGATTATGCAGCCATAACATTAATCTCATTACCACTACTATATCTTAATTTATATTAAATTAGAATGGATCATGCAGCCATAGAATGTTGATGCGAACTTAAAAAATTTTGCAATTTAGACACTTCCGTTAATATTGCAAACATAAATCCAAGCTAATTTTTTTTCTAAATGAAATTATTAGTCGGAGATTTTTAAATATTGTTAGTAATAATTTATTACAATTTACAAAAAGAAAATCGACATGAATTTTTTAAATTACGCACACAAAATGCAATCTAAAAAAACATTGATACAAAATTCAGTGGAAAAAGAAAACTGTTTCATTTCGTTGATGTCATGTTGAGTAAGCGTGTGTTTTTCACCTCCTAGGAGCGTAACCTATTCCATTTCCTAACACATGGTAGCTCTACACGGCGAATAAAGAGCCCTTGCGAGTTTGCTTATATTTAATCTCCACACTTATAGCAAGACTTGTTTATCTTTCCAAATTGTACCAAAAACAAGCAGGGAAAAAGAATGAAAATAAATAAATAACAAAAATCCTCTTGAGATTCGGTTTTCAAATTTAAACTTGAATGTTTAAAGAGCTTTATTATCTAATATTATTTTAAAAAAATGTTTTCCTTCAAATTTTATATGATTTTGTTGTCAAAAATAAAATTTTACTGTTAATTGTAGAAAAATAAATTTGAGATGTGTGGTGATTATTATTAAAGTCTTATTTTGAAATTCATAATTCTGGAAAAATTTATAATTTCATTAAAAAAATCAGTAAGCCTCTATGACAAAAAATTCAAAAAATTTGATTAGAAAAACATGAGACAGATGTTTTATTTTATTTATTAAATTTAAAATATTAGGATCAATTTACAAAAAAAAAAAAAAAAAACTCTTAAAAAAGGGTTAATATACCTTTTGGCTTTCAACTTGTACTTTTGTATCAAGTTAGTACCTAATTTTTTTTGGACTTAGTTGGTACCTTAACTTGTATCTCGTCACATGGTTCAGTAACTTATTTGGTACCGTTAATTTGGTCTAATAATATGTGTAAGTTATAGGTATAGTCTTTATTATCCAATTTAATTATTTTTAGTCTCTATATTTTTTTATTTTTAAATTTCAATCCTGATTCAAACGGTAATCGTTAAATCAATTTGTGACATGTTTATGAGTATTATGTGAAAATAATAAATTGACATGATATTATATTTATGATAATTTATTTGTCACATACAACTTTAAAAATAGCAAAATATAACTTAATATATCTAACGTCTACCATTTGGTTCATGATTGGAATTTCAAATTCTAAAACCACAAAGCCTAATTGACCAAATAAGAATACACTCAGCACATGTAACTTATGCATAATACAATATTCACTAGTAAAAATTCACTAAAAATAAACAAATGAACACTTTTTTTGTCTCAACAAAAAACAAGTTAGTTACTAACAAAGCAGCCCAAACTATTTGCGTCTGATAAAAACAGCAACAACAATCACCTCGTAACATTATGAACAAATTTTTTAACTCTCAAATTTGGTAATTTTTTTGTTGTATAAATGCATCAATAATCTCTCCTTATTCTTCCATCTTCCACTCAAGAAAAGAGTACAACAATGGCTACAACATTATCATGTCACTTCACATTGGCCCTTTTCATGGTCATTCTAATGGCAAGTCCTAGTTCGAGTTTGGCTAATATGAATGTAATCGATAAATGCTGGAGAGGGAACCCTCTTTGGCGGAGCCAACGACAACAATTAGCCAAATGCTCCGTCGGTTTTGCCAGCAAAATGATCAACAATATTGGTAAAGACGTCGTAAAGTACAAGGTTATTGATCCTTCCGACAACCCTTTGAGTCCTAAATCAGGGACCCTTCGCTATGGAACCACAATGATCAAAGGAAAAGTATGGATCACATTCAAAAATAGCATGATCATCACACTCCAAAGACCACTTCTCTTAAGCAGCTTCACCGCCATCGACGGTCGTGGTGTCGATGTCCACGTAACTGGTGCTGGGTGCTTGTTGGTGTACCAAGTGACCGATATAATCATCCATGGGCTTCGCATCCACCATTGCAAGGCCCAACCACCTAGCACTGTGATGGGTCCAAACGCGAAAGTGATCCCTTTAGGCCAAATGGATGGAGATGCTATAAGATTGGTCACCGCGAGGAAAATTTGGATCGATCATAACACATTGTATGAGTGCCAAGACGGCCTCCTCGATGTCACTCGCGGTTCCACCAACATCACCGTGTCGAACAACTGGTTCAGGAACCAAGACAAAGTTATGCTCCTCGGACACGACGATGGTCATTTGAGAGACAAAAACATGAAGGTCACTGTCATTTTCAACTATTTTGGACCTAAATGCAACCAAAGAATGCCAAGGTAAATAATAATTATGGATCAGTGAGCTCATGTTTCTTAATGCATATTTACATGAATTATCTGAAATTGTTATATATTAAATTACATTGCAGAGTTCGACATGGATATGCACATGTAGCAAACAATTTCTATCAAGGATGGGAACAATATGCCATCGGTGGTAGCATGAGCCCTAGCATCAAGAGTGAAGCCAATTTTTTCATTGCTCCGAATGATGTTGGGAACAAAGAGGTAACATGGAGAAAAGGAGAGAAAGGTTTATGGAAATTTTATTCAGTAAGGGATGTATTTGAAAATGGAGCATCTTTCAGTAAGCAAACAGGTGTAGGTGGAGCGAAACCTAACTATAACCAAGAACAAAATTTTAAGGTTGTCGATGCTGGATCTGTTAAAGAACTGACAAGTGAATCTGGTGTTTTACGATGCTCCAGAAGTTTAACATGTTAAAAGTTTAAAATCTAGTATTGGAGTTCTGACGTTAACACCCCCTTCCACTAAATTGTAACGTAAAAACTAATACTTTGCTTATATTTTGTTTGATGCAAAAACAGGGTGAATATTTGTACAAGAAAAAGGGGATATTATTATCATATATATGTGTGTTTGTTTTGTTTTGTAAATAGTACAATGAATCTCCGTCTTTTGACTTTATAGAAATCGAAAAAGATTTTTAATTTGTTAAAATTCAATTATTGTGCTTTATGTAAATTGATAAGTTAATTTGATTGAATAATAATACTATATATTGATATTAAATTGTTTGACTTAAAAATCAATAAAAATAATGCATACATAAAGTATTAATTTAAAATAATCCATACGCAACCAATGGCAAATTACAAAAAACAAAATGATGAGCTAGAAATTTAATTATATATTAATTTATAATTTTTTATTTATAAAAGGATTGATTTACAACATTTTCATTTTTTGAAGGTTAAAGTACAATTTCACTATATATATTAATTTATAATTTCTCTATTTATAAAGAGATTAAATTGAAAATTTTCAAATATTAGGGACCAAATCCTCTACATGTCCCGACAAATTTGCCTCTGGTTACAATGGCAGTGGGCAGGGGCGAAACCAAGGGGGAAGGCAGGGGCCCTGGCCCCTTAAAATGAAATTTTTTATTTAGGCCCTTAAATTTGTTAAAATTCAATTATTGTGCTTTATGTAAATTGATAAGTTAATTTGATTGAATAATAATACTTAATGTTGATATTAAATTGTTAACTTAAAAATCAATAAAAATAATTCATAGGTAAAGTATTAAAAAAAATAAACCATTCATAATTTTTTTTTATTTGGTTTAGCAAGATTTTGGCGTCACATTAGTTGTCCATTTGGAATTGTGGGTGGTGTTTAATGAATTGGAAGTGGTTTGGAGTAAAGAAAGGTAGGGGTATTCAAATTTTAGTTAAAGCAGATTTATTTGATATAATCAATCTAATTCGGTTAAGCGATCGATTGATATATGTAGTTCGGTTGGAGGTCGGTTAAAGGTTTTTTAAAATTTCGATTAACGGTTAATTTGGTTCGAAATTGGATAATTAATTGAATTAACCAAACTCAATAAATAATATTATATATTATATATTATATATTATATGTATTAGGCTATTACTAATTCGGTTTATTCAAATAATTCGATCAAATGAACATTATCAATTTATTTTTTTTTATGTTTTATATTTGTTTTAACAAAAACAAAAACAAAACATATAAATTTTGGTTAATTCAATTAACTGACCGAATTAACCAAAATATTTCGTTTCATTTAATTTTTTTTAAAATTCGGTTTGATGAATGGTTAAAGTATTAAAAAGTCTGATAAATTCTATTAATATTAGTTCGGTTCAGTTAACCGTTTGAGCACCACTAAAGGCAAGTAATTCTCGAGAATGATAGTAGCAAGGCTCCGCTCAAGTGGGGGACATGTTTGTTCATTGGTATGGCGCGTTAATATGTAATTACAGGCACAACCAATGGCAAATTCAAAAAAAATTAATAAGCTAGAAATTTAATTAAAAGTTTTCATATATTTAAAATATAAGTTCATTATGTATTAATTTATAATTTTATCGTTTCTAAAGTGATTAAATAATATTTTTTTCATTTTTAGGAAGGTTAAAGTGTAATTTTATTATATATTAATTTATAATTTTTTTATTTATAAAAGGATTGATTTACAAAATTTTCATTTTGTGAAGGTTAAAGTACAATTTCACTATATATATTAATTTATAATTTCTCTATTTATAAAGAGACTGAATTGAAAATTTTCAAATATTGGGGACCGAATCCTTTACCTGTCTCGACAGATTTGCCTCTAATTACAATGGCAATGGGAGGTTAAGCTTGAGTAGGTAAGAAGAGAAATTTATATTAAGTCCAAAATTAATCATGCAACAATAACAATAATCTCACTGCCTATTTCTTAATATATATGTATTAAATTAGCATGGATCATGCAACCATAGAATGTTGATGGGGACTTAAAAAAATTTACAATTTAGACACCTAGATTACATAATTTAATTAATTTGGACACTCCCTTTAAAATTGCAAACATAAATCCAAGCTAGATTTTTTTTTCTGAATGAAATTATTAGTTGGAGATTTTTAAATATTATTACATTTACCAAAAAAAAAAAGTTCACATGGGTTTTTGATCTGCAATTTTGATGAGAGTGACTAAATTGATCAAACTATATTGTTGGAGCCAAATTTTAACCAGGACCAATACTTAAACCCATTTTAAGATTTATTTTAAAGATTAAATTTATTTTAAGTTTAAATTTGTTTTAAAATTTAGATTTAATTTAAATTTAAATTCATATTTCAATTTAAGACTTAATAAATATTAAAGTCCCAATTGAAGATCCAATTTACACTTGAAAAGTTCATCTAAAGGCCCAAATACAAAACAAATGGGTTTAATTATAAAATGGCTCATTTGGCCCAAACTCTAGTCTGCTAAGCAAATGACATCAGTTACCTCCACCTTCAACCAATCCCAATCTGCCACGTCATCAGCAATTGACCAGACCCAAGTGCTATCAGCTCTAGCTTGCTTTGCATTGTCGACTGCTACAAGCCACCAGAGCTGTACTTGCAAAAAAGAAGAATGGACAGATTTTTTTAAATTAAAAAGAAAAACTTGTAATGATGGAATTGAGGCTTTAAAAAGCCGAATTCAATCTTTTGTAAGGGGGGGGGGGGGGGGGAATTCATGTTCTTTTGGGGAACCCTTTGTTGATATTCGAAATCAATAAAAAGAAACAACCATTCAAAAAAACCCAACAAATAGATAACATTTGAAGTCAGATAGAAAAGGGGCAATTAATATAAAAAATCAACGGTAGATTACAAGTGTTCGGATATCAAGCTTCCAAGGTATTCAATTTCATTAAACATTTATTCTTTTTGGCTATTCGAATCTTCAAACTGTCTGTACACTATACATTAATATATTTATTATATTTACAATGATATTTATTATTCACAAACATGCATTTGATGCACATTAGAAATAATAGATAATTAATATTAATAAATAAGTATTAAATACTATTTTAATAAAAGGGGAAATTTGAAAGTCAGTTAGGGAAATTCTCTTTGATGGTTCCGTCGTCGCCGGAGTTATGTTGCCACCACCGGAGTCATGCCTAACCCGCCCCCGCTCGCCGTCCACGCTTTGTCGGAGTTAAAACTGCAAAGAAAACTATGGCTAACCAAATACATTAACAAGATTTCCTTTTAAAACAAAATGAAAGAACAGATTCAAAGACTTTTAAAGATCATTGCATGGGTTTCTAAATCAATCGAAAATCAAAATAGTTTTCTAAAGAATCGGAAGGAAAAGGTTTTTTAAAAAAAAAAATCAAACCGTTTTAAGAGAATAAAAGAGTGAAATGGATCTAGGTTTAAAGCGTCTTTTTTTTGAAATTTGAAGATCTGAAAAGAGAAAAGTTTTAAACTTTTTAAAGAAAAACGAAAATGGAAGATCTTACCTGAAAGAGGCCGAAGAAGACGGTCAGACGGAGACGATGACGGTGCGTGTGGCACGTGACGACGGTGGGACGACAACACGCTGGGCCGGAGCATGGCTGGATTTGAAGGGAGAGAAAGCACAGAGAAAATAGGAGAAGGGTATTTTTTTTTTTTAAAGGGAAATGGAGTCTGATTTGATTTTGGGATTTTTTTTTAACCTTTCAAGTGGGGTCAAAAATGCAGCCTTCGGATGGGAGGATTGGGGATTTTTTTTAAATTTGGGATATTTCCACATTAAGTCCTTTCAACTATTTTGATTTTTTTAATTTAATCTTCTTTATATTTTTAATTATTTTCAATTTGGCCTAGTAATTTTGTTTACTTTTCAATTGAGTCCTTTGACTTCTGGAAGCCTGTGGGGTTGCCACGTGTCACCCATTCTTTGGCTTTATTTCTCTATAGGTCCCTAAACTATCCAAAAATTATATTTTGACCTCAAAACTTTTTAAAAATTACATTTTGACCCCCAAACTTCTTTAAAATTATATTTTAACCCTAAGACTTTTTAAAATTTGCATTTTTACCCCTAAACTTTCCAAAATTCTATTTTTGACCTCGATTTCACCAAAAATTACCATTTTACCCCAAACTTTCCAAAATTCCATTTTTTACCTCGATTTCACAAAAATTACCATTTTACCCTCGAACTTTCCAAAATTCCATTTTGACCCAATTTCACCAAAAATTACCATTTTACCCCCACACTTTCCAAAATTCCATTTTGACCCCAAAACTTTCTAAAAATTGCATTTTTGCCCCAAACTTTCCAAATTCCATTTTTGACCTCGATCTCACCAAAAAATTACCATTTTACCCCCAAACTTTCCAAAATCTCATTTTTGACCCCGATTTCATCAAAAATTACCATTTTACCCTCAACTTTCCAAATTCCATTTTTGACCCTGATCTCACCAAAAAATTACGATTTTAACCTTAAACTTTCCAAAATCCCATTTTAACCCTGATTTCACCAAAAAATACCATTTTACCCCCAAACTTTCTAAAATTTTATTTTTTACCCCGATTTCACCAAAAATTACCATTTTACCCTCGAACTTTCCAAAATCTCATTTTTCACCCCGATTTCACCAAAAAATTACCATTTTGCCCTCGAACTTTCCAAAATTCTATTTTTCACCCCGATTTAACCAAAAACTACCATTTTACCCCTAAATCTTTTAAAATCCCATTTTTAACCCTAGATTATCCCAAAATTACATTTTTGCCCCCGAAAGTCAAAAATTACCATTTTGCCCCCTCATCATTATTTGCATTCATTTTAATCATTATGCGCCTGCATTTTACATTTTTGCATGTTATTTATTTTGCTTATTATCTTGGTTCGTATTTAATTTCTCTTATTAATTGCTATTTGATATCTTAAACTTACATTCTTATTTTCAAAGTAATTTTAAAGACGAGGCAATGTTCCTATTGTGTGAAAGTTTCGAGAAATCATGCCCTAACGTGTCGGGTGTGATTTTTCGTACAACTCGCACGCGTCGAATATCCTCTTTTAAGATTTTTATACCTGTTAACTCCGAGATTCCGAGAATATCGTGTCCTAACGTGTTGGTCATGATTTTAATTCTCCGCGAAAATCGAAGTAAACGAGTATTTCATATTTGAATCTTTTAAACTATGTGTCCGAGGATTGCATTTTAAATTCAATACGAAATTTTCAAATTCTCAAAATATATCTACATATATATCACGAGTGTTTTTAAAACAAAACGATGCAATGTTCTTTCATGTGAAAACTTCGAAAAACCGCACTTTAACGAGTTAAGTGTGATTTTAGTAATTCACGCAAATCGAATATCCTTTTCAAAAGTTTTCCAAACGCTCTTCAATCTTATATATACAAAGGATTTTAAGACCAAAGAAAAGAAACAATGTTCTTTAGTGTGAAGACCTCGAAACACCATGCCCTAACGTGCTGGGTATGAGTTTCGTATAATTCACGCGATAGAATACTCTCTTTAAAATTTCCCTAAACATCCTTTAATTTTGAAACTCCGAGAATATAGTGTCCTAATGTGTTGGACACGACTTCTAGTTCTCATAGAGGATCGAAATACGGGGACGAATTTTCCTTAAAAGATTTCCTTTGAAATTATACAAAGCCTTCTAAAATAAACATCGCATTTTAAACTTTACTCGAGTTTTCATTGTTTTCATAAAACAAGATCCGAAAGTGATCATGTGATACCAATTTTGGGCGTGTGAGGGTGCTAATCCTTCCTCATGCGTAACCGACTCCCGAACCTGTTTCTCTGGATTTCAAAGGCCAACTTTTTAAAACGTTTTAAACGTTTTGTGGTGATCCAATCACACCCGAAATAAAAGATTGGTAGCGACTCCCTTTTTGTTCCCATTTTCCAAACTTTAAAATGATTTTTCGAAGCCCCGTTCTCGAGGTGGTTTCGACATATGTAACATGCATGCTTAAATTATAAACTATTTTTAGTACCTAAAATAAAAAAATTGATAATTGAATGATTATTTATGCAGTTTATCCTTATTTTATTGAGTTAAAAAGCACTCTTTTATATCTTGAGATGATATATTGAGATTTGACTCATTAAATTTGAGGAAAAAAATTAGTAATAGCTTATATGTGTATAATTTTTTTTTAATTTATATTTCGTTTAATCATGTTCAAACAATTCAAGAATCAAAACAATTCGAATTTGTCTAAATCTGTATAGGATATGATCATATAAACAAAAGGATCGTCGATTAAGCAAAACAACACTAACTCCATTGTCAATATTTTCAAGTTGCATAAAACAAAATCAGAAGCAAAACAATGGGAACATCCAGACAAACCAAACAATCGATTGAACCCATAATTTTCGGGACAAAGAAAGTGGTTCCTTTAAAGGGACAGCCAAATGTCGATAAGTGAAAATTTGGGTTGGGTTAGTGGTTAGCAAGATCCCAAAGTCCAAATCGGATTGGGTATTGTAGCAGAGGAAGATGAAAGATGGATTAGAAGAAGAGCGACGGAGATGGTCGACGATGAAAGCTGGGGTTAAGGTGAGGTAAGTCCAGTCCTTGAAAAGGGATTTGAATCGGGTTAGGAATCTAAAGGGTAATCTAGAAAGGATATAAAAAATGGTATTTTAGGTAATGATAATAAGGAAGTCGTGATTCTTAGCTTTCTTCCTAAACAAGAAGAATTCATCTAATGGTTTTATTTTATTTTTTTGGATGTCTGGTTTTTTTATATATATATTTTAGGTTGGAAATAATGTGGGGATCAGTTAAATGTCATGTCACTTTTCCGTTACGTCTGTAACGAAAAATGGTTAGTAGGATAGATTTGTTATTTTTTGGAAGTGGAGTGACTGAATTGAAAATTGAGTGATTGTTTTGTTATTAATATCAAAGTTGAGTGACTGTTAATGTAATTTATTCTACAAAATAAGGCCCTAAAAGCCGATAATGTAAAGCTCAATTTGGACAACCTGAACCAACCTCCATTGCTAAGCATTGAAATTGGAGCTAAGGGGAGGATTCAAAGCCATTATAATTGCAGTTAACCATCAAAGTAAACAATCACCTTTCACCTTGATGCAATGAACCTCTTTCTAATGTTGTCGCTCCCGTAGTGATGAAAACTTCGTTTTTTAACCTAAAACAAAAGATGTCTAAAACTTTGGAAATATAACACCAGTCATCTAAGGCTCATCGAGTAAAGGTCGTCATCGGCAAATAAAAAAGACCAATCATTGCACCCGAGCAAAAGAAATAGCCTTAGAAAAGGCTAAGCGTAATGTCAATGCCCTTTTTATCTATATAATACAACAATAAAAAATAAATACTTAAATGCTATGTTTGCAACAGTTCCAAGAGGTGGAGGGCTTGAAGAAATAAACACCTAATTTTTTTCTGACGCAATCATTGAAACATCATTATAAAATAATCTATTCTTTTTAAAAAAAAATATTTTTTAAGGGTGGAGGGTGTGTGAGAGACGACACCAATGGAAGGTGAGAGAGAGTCGACACTAATATTTATTTTACCATTTGATTTTTTTTTGGTATTTTTGAGATAATAACAAAGCCAACAAATTAATACATAATAATTATAAATAAAATTTTGAAAAGATCACCTTCTTGGACATAATAATTGTATTTATACTAGTTAAGTAAATAGCAAAAAAACTCTCAAAAATTTCAACACAATAGGACCATATACTAAGTACATAAAAAATAAAAAATTAATGTTAAAAAAATGAATCATACCTACTCCCTTTCTTCAAAGCACCCTCTCTTCAAAATAAATTATCAACCAAAACTATACTAATACCCTTTCTATTATTTGCATTTAAATTAAAAAACATAAACATACTTGTATTTCTTTCAAACATACTCTTTCTACAAAATAAAAAATCCAATTAAATCAACACATCCATTTGTAAAATATATAAATATGGGTGTCATCTCTCTCTCACCCTCCATTGGTGTCGCTTCTCTCACACTCTCCAGGCTTTTTGGTAATGTTGCAAATATAAATATAAATATATATATATATATTAAAAAACACATCATTTTGTAATAATACTTCAATGATTGTATCAGGAAAAAATTGGGTGCCCCTCCTTCATGCCCTTCACTTTTTGGTACTGTTGCAAATATATCATTTTGGTAAATAATAATATTTGAATACCATTTAGATATTTATTTTTTATTTTTATATTATGCAAGTAAAAAAGGCCACAATGATAACCTTTACTAAGAAATGAAAAGGATTACCCCGATTCCAAAACTTATTGTTCCAAAATGATCCTCATCACATTGAAAAATTGGTCGGTGGTCGACGGATGGACTGACAAAGGCAACAAGTAGGGGTGGCAGACAACTGCTTACCCCAGATGCTTTTCAGGCTCTAGAACTCTTTACTAAAAGACTGACTGTTGAAACTAGTTAGGGAGGTTGCCAATGAAGTTTTTGGTATCTTAACGATGGAATAAAGGGCACGAAATGAGGGCTATGGGTGATTTCGACAACAAGCCAAGGAGGAGAGTGAAGTAGGTTTCCACTTAGGATTTAAAGACTTCAGAGACCTCCTAGATTAAACCGATCAAGTGAGAAGCCAACCAACGATGCAAAGATGCTTCAACAACACTAAGAGGAAGTCAGAAAGATTGGGGGTCTGCAATTTTTTTGGTTAGATTTACACTAATAGTTAGGGTGAGTAAAATTCGATTCGATTAAAAAATTTTGATAAAAATTTTAATTTGTGAATTAAATAGTTCAAGTTATTCAAGTTATTCAAATCAACTCGAATAAAAAATCAAATTTTCGGTTTAACTTGAATATGAATTACAAAATCGAGTCATCTGAAAATTCGAATAAAAAAAGTCGTTTTGATAAATGTTTACTTGTTTCTAAAATTAAAAGTCAAAACTCAAAACCATTATTTTAAAAAACAAAATTACGTCGTTTTGATAAATGTTTACCCATTAAGTTAAAATGCAAAACCATTATATTGTTTATATAGTTAAATAATCATGTGCTTCATCTATTAGTTAAATAAGCAGTCAATGTAAACACAACATTGAATGTAAATAATAAGACTCGTTAACTCGACTCAACTTGACTTGAAATTTTTTGACTCGATTTGATTTGATTCGGAAAAATTTTAAATTGAGTTTGGTTGCTAAAATAGAATTTGTCAACTTGACAAACTCGAAATTTTTTGACTTGATTCAATTTGACTCGACTCGACTTGACTTGATCGAACACTCACCCCTACTAATAGGTAAGCATTTTAGGAAGACAAAACTAAAAACCGGAATGGGGAAAGATAAAGGAAACAACGAATGTGTTTAAAAGTTTGAAATGTCGTTGGCACATGATGACTCGTGATGGTTCATAGTCACATTTAAGTTTTGGGAATGAGAGAGAGAGAGATTAAATTTTAGAGTAAAGAGATGTTTACACCGTTAAAGAGTTTAAGAGTGTGTTGGAGTTGTTTATGAAAATAAACTTAAATACGGATAAATAAAATGAAGAGTTTAACTAATATAAATATGTTACAAATACGTTAAATTAGTTAAGTAGATTTGATTAAATCAATTAAACCTAAATCGATTGATTGATTCATTTTATGATTAGATATAAATCGTTTAAAAAATCCATCAAACAAATCAATTTAACCACCTACCCTAATAATTATTAACTTTGATCATTTTTCAAATGATTGTATAAATATATTTGAAAAACCTAAACGAGATTTCAACATTTAATAATTTTTTATTATTTAATTTATTTTATAAGAGTCTTTAATTTCCTTATTTTTATTAAAAACTCAATGAAAATTGAATTATTAGCGAAAACAAGTTAAATATTTGGTCAAAATTAGGTAACTGTTTCATTAATTCAGGTTGACTAAGCGCGTGTTTATCACCTCATGGGCGCGTAAGGCATGCTAGTATCTAGCACGTGGTACTTCCATATGGCGGGTAAGGCAGCTTAGCGAGTTTGCTTATTTTATCTTCCAATTTCATAGCATGACCTGTTTAACAGGCTTTACAAAAACTAATGCTTTTGTTTTGCGCATACAAAAAAGGAAAAAGAAAAAAGAAAAGGAAATAAATGGTAACAAAAATCCAATGGGTTTCAATTTAATCTTGAATGTTTTATTATCTTAAATATTATTTCATAAAAAAAGCTATAAAGTATATAGAAAAAGAAAAATCAATTCGAAAAAAAGTTGAAGATTCAAATTCAAATTAACACTATCTTTTCATAAATTTTTATATGAATTAATTTTCAAAATTTTAATTTAATTTTAAAGTGAAGAAAAAAAAATTTGAGATGTATTATTGAAATAATATGAAATTTTGAAAAAAAAATAAGCTGTGTTTGGATGAGAGATTTCATTTCTATAATGTTTTAAAAAATTAAAAAGGAATTTATTCATTTGTGTAGAAACAATTTTCATGTCATTTTTTCAACAGCAAATGATAATTCTATTATGGTTTGATATTACTCTATTCTTTTTAATAATACATGAACTAAATTAATTCATTTAATAGTTTAGGGACTAATTTGATCTAACCTCTATAATAAAGGGGCTTTACAGGCACTTTCACCAAATTTAGTGATATGAAGATAAAACGTCCAATAAAAATAATTGCACTTGTATAAGCACCACATCAAAGCCACGAATACGATGTCCAGTCATAAAACAAATTTTTGTAATATATAAAGAAATTCAAACAAATCTTGAAATCCAAAAAAGAAATTCATAAAAAAACAGATTTTTTCATAGAATTAAAAAAAGAATTTATAAGAATATCATGTGATAGCTTGATGGTCAAGAGCATTCATCACCGTAAGTGTGATCTGGGTTTGAATCGTATTAGTCATGTTCGGATTTTATCCTATCACTGTAATTAATCAAAAAAAATATAATAATACAAAATTTCTATTTTTCTAAAATTTGTATATTCTAAAAATATTTGAAAACTCCAAAAAAATATAATATTTATAAGTTAAAATTTTAAAAATGTTTTTTTTTATAATTTCAATTTTTAAACTATAGAAAACTTTTTTATTATGCCAATATATTTATTTTTATAATTTTATAATATTCTTAAAATTTTTATGTAAAGTTAAAAAGATTAAAAACTACATTATTTTTGCATAAGAATTTACAAAATTATTTAAAATTAATTTTTTTCCTTTTTAGATTATTCAAAAGAATAAAGTTTTAATTCCAAAAGTCAAAAAAAATTAAATATCCTTTTCCAAAAATGACCTCTATTTTTATTTATTTTTTTGAAAAAAAATATGACCTCGACTTGATAATATTTTTCTATAAATTTATATACATAAAAAATAAAATTTTTGAATTTATAATATTTTTATAAATTTAAATTTTATATGCAATTTACTTATGATTTTATTTTTAAAAAACTAAGTTATCTTAAGAAAATTGTGTTTTTTAGAAAAAAAAAGAAATTTAAAACTTTTTTCTGGAATTTTTGTAATTTGTTTGCTTTATGATGGTTTTAATTTTTCTATTATTTAAAAAAAAATCAATTTTTCGTTCTTTTTTAGAAATTTTAATTTTTTACCTTTTAATAATTTTTTTAATATTTAATTTTATTATGAGTTGGCCTTGATAATATGGTTTTGACTTGACATGTTGTACGGCTATCATGATTTTATTTGTTCTTCACCGTCATGCCTTCAAGTTTAAACTACACAAGCTAATGAGAGATGACAAATGGAATAAGATTTACAAACTTGTGAAGTAGATGTATATTTACTAAAATTAAAGTGTAAGGACCAATTCTTCAAATTCAGAAAAGTACTTGGACTACTTATAGAAATTGATCAAAATAAATACTACTATTAAACCAAAAGTTTTAGCAAAAAAGAGAAATAAAGTTTTTGATTAATATTATTTTACCTTAAAAGAAATTATTAGGTAAATTTTTCCTACCACATAAGATATGATTTCTCTCAATAATATTATGTCATGAAAATTTTTTCTTTCACGTTAAGTCAATATTTTCATTCAATTTCATCCTTATTTATTGTTGCCTTTTTTCTTCTTCTCATTTCCTTATTTTTTTTTTCTTTTCGTCATGAATTAAGTATAATTGAAGCATCACAATTACACTATTCAATTACTAAGAGATCGTGAGAATTGGGATAATTGCGAACAATTATATTAAAATTTAATTATCTTATGGCTTGTCAAACACACCCGTACAAGATTTAAGTTTAAAAAAATTATTTTTATATAATAATATTTTAAATTTTTAAATATATATTTTATTTTTAAAATATACTTCCACGTTATTTTTCTAATTTCATTTAAATAATATGCAAATTTTATTGGTGATAAATAATTTTTCATACACTTTGACTTACCAATTTATTATAAATTATTTATTTTAATTTTAATTAAATTATATAATATTTATTATAAGTTATTTATCTATAGCCAATGATAAGTAAATGATAACAATAAGTATATTAATATTAGAGAATTTATAACTCAATAAATATGAAATGTTAAAATAATTAAATAAAATTGCATACAATTTTATTTGTTAATTTCATCACTAATCATATTGTTGAATATTTTTTTTAGATTAACATATTACATACCATAAATTTAAGAATTTATTTCCTCAATTATTATTGATATTTTTTTTATAATAATTAGTATTTTTTTTAAATGTAAACTTATAAAATTATTTAAATTATAATTTATACTACCAAACATGACTTGAACAATTATGATAGACAAATTTAAGGGGATTGGTAGGGGATGAAAAATTGTTGTTTAGACTCTTTAAAAATTTTTAAAATTTTAAATTAATGAATGTAAAATTTCACTTTAGCTCCCCTAAAATTAATAAAGATATAAATTATAAAAAATTAAAATTTAATTTCAACCCCTAAAAAATTTTCTGATTTCACCCTTATTACGATGTTCTTACAATTGTTTAGTGAACATGTATAACAAATTATTTTTTTTTATAATTGCAAAGAAGGTGTGAATTTTAAGTTCAAACATAACTTAGTGTTTTGAGTTCAAACATAATTACATATGTATTTTTTTATCTTTTAATATAAATGATAATAAACATATTTAAAAAACCCCTCAAATTGATATTATTTATTAGGATAATTTAATTTTTGGTCTTTAAATTTGGTAATTAAATTCACTTTATATTTGAATTTAATAATTTTAGATGACGTTATCAATATTTTTGAAACATAATTGAATTGATCGATCGAATCGATTAGACTGAAAATCGATAAATATATTAACTCAAATAAAAGAATTGAACCAATTAAAGAAGAGGCAGTATAGGATTTACAAGTGATAGCAGTTAAAAAATAAGATAGGAATTAAAAGAGGACGGTTCCAAACACGGTCTCATTCTCTTTCTTCTTAAAACGCTTTTAATATTGAAACTCTCCGTTTCATTGCTTTCTCTCTCTAAAACTTTGATTTTTCCTTTCTTTTCCTTTCTTCTCACTTTCTCTCCCCAAATGAAGCTGACGGACGGGAACGCCACCTCTTCCGCCGTCATCTTCCACTTTTTTAAATGACAAAGCTTTTCTTCCCTCTCCTCTTCGCCGTCAGTTCCCTCGGCGTTATCTCCTTCCCGCCGTTAACTCATGCCTTGGGCTCCGGCTGGACGCTCGCCGTCGCCTACGGAACTGCCACCGTATGCGCAATCGTAGCCGCACAGCCGACTCAACGCATTATCTGCTACCGCGCCGGCGATAACACCTCTTCCTCGATCGCCCCATTCCCGATTCTCCCCAACGTTTCCTACTCCACTGTCGCCGGTGGTCAAACCAACCTTTGCGCCCTCCGTTACGGCGGTTACAGCCTCCTTTGCTGGGAAACGAACGGCCCGGATTACCCCGTTAAACGCCTCTACGTTAACGACACCGTTTTCCTTCAATCCCTCTCCATCGGCGACGAAAGGATTTGCGCAAAGACGACGAACACGTCGCAGCCCGTCGCCTGTTGGAGACCCGACGGAAGCAACCGCAACGACGTCGGAGAGCTACCCAATCCCAATTACACAATGGGTAAAATCACGTCCGGATTTGGGTTCTCTTGCGGGATTGTACTGAGTCTAAACAACCGAGTTGCTTGTTGGGGAAGTAACTCGGTAGTATCGACAGACATCGAAAGGCAGTTCGGGAACATGTCAATGGTAAATATCGAAGCTGGGGTTTCCCATGTCTGTGGAGTGAACTCGATTGGCGATTTAGTTTGTAAAGGAAATAACTCGGCAGGTCAACTCAATGTTCCATTAAACAAAGGGTTACGCTTTGCTTCATGGTTAGCTCTCGGTGAAGGGTTTAGTTGTGGGATTAGAAGATTGAATGGCACAGTTGTTTGTTGGGGTTCCATGACTGAGTCCGCCATTGAAGACATCGAGTTCGAATCCATTGTTGCAGGCTTAAATTTCACTTGTGGGTTAACAACTAAGAATTTATCTGTAGTTTGTTGGGGTCCGGGGTGGCCTGGGAACAATGGGTTCAATTCAAATTATTCTTTTGAGTTACCTTTAATGGCGGAGATTTTACCAGGCCCTTGTGTTCAATCTTTTTGCAGTGAGTGTGGGCTATTTCCTGACTCGAATAGGCTTTGTTCTGGTTCTGGTAACATTTGTGAGCCCTGTTTTAACATCACCACCGCATCACCATCGTCACCGGTGGCTCCATCACCGAAGGTATCGAGGCCATCTCGAGAGTTGAGAAGAGGGTTGTTGGCTTTTGCCATAGTTGGATCAATTGGAGGTTTTATGGGGATTTGCAGTGTTATTTATTGTTTATGGACTGGTGTTTGTTTCGGGAAAAAGAAAGTTCATAATTCAGTTCAGCCAACAATCACTCGAGCAGGCTCGAATGGCGGTCCTGGATCGAACAACAGTCCTCCTTCGAGGTCTTTGATGATTAGACGGCAGAGTTCGAGAGCAATGAAGCGTCAACGAAGTGGACCATCAATGATTCGTCAACGAAGCGGAACATCATCGAAACACGCTGATAAAGCTGAGGAATTCAGCTTTGCTGAACTTGTTGCTGCAACCAATGGTTTCTCATTAGAAAACAAGATCGGTGCAGGGAGTTACGGGGTTGTTTACAAAGGAAAACTGTCGGATGGTCGTGAAGTAGCGATCAAACGAGGCGAAACCGGCTCGAAAACGAAGAAGTATCAAGAGAAAGAGATTGCATTCGAGTCCGAACTATCCTTCTTATCAAGGCTTCACCACAAGCATTTGGTTAGACTTGTTGGATATTGTGAAGAAATGGATGAAAGGCTTTTAGTTTACGAATACATGAAGAACGGAGCACTTTATGACCACTTACATGATAAGAACAACATCGAGAAATCCAGTAGTTTACTTAATTCCTGGAAAATGAGGATCAAAATCGCACTCGAAGCGGCTCGAGGGATCGAATACCTTCACAACTATGCAGTTCCCCCTATAATTCATAGAGATATAAAATCTTCCAACATATTACTCGATGTGAATTGGACAGCAAGGGTTTCAGATTTCGGACTCTCGATGATGGGACCGGAATCAGACAGAGATTACAAGCCAACAAAAGCAGCCGGAACAGTCGGTTACATCGATCCCGAATACTACGGCTTAAATGTATTAACAACAAAGAGCGATGTATATGGACTCGGAGTCGTAATGCTAGAGCTTCTAACAGGGAAAAGAGCCATATTCAAGGAGAGCGAGAATGGAGGGACACCGGTGAGCTTAGTTGATTATACAGTGCCTGCAATTATGAATGGTGAAGTAGTGAAGGTATTAGACCCTAGGGTTGGACCACCTGAGCTTAATGAAGCAGAAGCAGTAGAACTCATGGCTTATACAGCAATGCATTGTGTGAATTTGGAAGGCAAAGATAGGCCTACAATTGGTGATATTGTTTCAAATTTGGAAAGAGCTTTGACTGTTTGTGATGGCAGCCATGGCAGCATCTCAAGTGGTGCTTTCTCCATTGTTTCAGAGTAATTTTGTTTTAGGCAGGCATAGCTTTTGGGTTTTAAGAAGGATAGGATTTTCAAGATGCTTTTTTTGAACACTGACAACAAGAAGAAATGCTTACATCATTTGTTTCTGTTGGCCTTTTACAATTTTTTATTATTTTTATGTTCTTTTTTTTATTATTATAATTGGGGAATGGTTCAAAAATTTGACCTTTTGGGGTTTGATTTCACACCAAGAAGCAAAAAAGAGAGACAGAGACAAGTCAGCCAACCTAACAACAAGCAAAGATGGGGACTTAAACTTTAGCTTTCTAAGGTTTTTTTTTTTATATTTCAATGCCCAAAAATTGGGTTCCAAATATACCATTACAGAGGGGCTATTTTAGACATTATATAAAAATATATATAATAAAAATTTATAATAAAATTAATATTAAAAATCATTTTTTAAATTTTATTTAACATGAAGTAATGGCTATAAAAATATAAACATTTTAAACATGACTATAGTGAAAAGTAAGAAAAATAGATCATAAATTTGAGAAATTATCTTATGGATATTTCTCGACACATCGTTTTTTTTCAATTATTTAATGACGTTTCAATAATTTTTTTATGTCATTGATACATAATTTTTATAATATTTTTTTTATTTTGAACTCTAAATCTTAAACTCAAACCATAAACCTCAATCCTCAAACTTTAAATATTAAACTCAAATCCTAAATCTCTAATCCGAATCTTGAACTCAAGGTCATGGTTTAGGATTTGGGGTTCAAGTTTGAGTTTGAGATTTAGAATTTAGGGTTCAAGATTAAGGTTTATGATTTGGGTTTGAATTTTGGATTTGAGATTTGAGATTTAATATTTAAGATAAAAAAATTATCAAAATTATATATCAATGAAATGAAATATTATTAAATAATTCAAAAGAAATCATGAAAAATATGATAAAAATATTCATAAAATAATTTCTTCAAGAAATTCATATATTGGAAGAAAATAATGAGTAGTAACAGGCTTTGGCCACATGAAATTGACTTTGAACTAGAAAAGAAAAATGGCCAATTAGGCATAGTTGTTATCTCAGTCATCCCTACACGTGTACGGTCAATATTTAAGTTCCTCTTTTTATTTAAAAAAGAATATTGGGGATCTAATCCTCAATTATTCATGAAATGGTGGAAGTTTAATGAATAATTAATTCCATAGAAACAATTAATAGAAACGGTGCCCCCGTATTAATTTGAAAGCATATTTTTTGTATGAATGTCGAAATTAATATAACCTAAGAAAAATAATTATGAAATTTATTGAAATTAAATGTGGTGGTACATGGCAATGCCAGATAAGGTGGTGGTGGCCTATTTGGCCGGTGATTTAACAACCTCTTTCCTTTTGGCTAATTTCGGAGACCGAGTTTTAACTTAAGTTGAAGAAATAAATTTTTTATTTTTTTTAGTTTAAATAATTTAATTAAATATTTTCATTTAATAAAAAATTAGTTTTATTTTAATATTTCATTTTAAATTTATTATTAATAATAAAATTTTGGATTTTGAAAAGGTCTTAGAATATTTTTTGGATATGAATTTTGATTTTGATAAGCTAAGAATATTAAAACTAAATTTCAGATTTTCTCTCATTTACACTATATTTCTTCCTGTTTTTTTTTTGTTAGTATAATATATATTATATATTTTTAAAATCTATGTAAAAGATTTAGTCATAGTAGTCAACAGTATTAACAATTCTAAATAAATATTATAAAAACAGAGATTAAATCATTATAAAATTTAAATATAAGGATTAAATCTTAATTTTAAGGAATCAAAAGTGACATTTGATCATTTTCCAAGAGGAAAAATAAAAGAAAAGGAAGGGTTAGGCAGCCGTCAAAGTAAAATACCTTCGTATATGAAGATTAAATTTTAATTTTAGAAATCAAAAGTGATATTTGACTACTTTCTTATGAAAATAATACCTAGACACGTGTCAAGGTGGGAAAGTCATTATATAGATTATATTTTTTCGTAAATCTGCCCAAATTCGGGATTATTAGAAAAAGTGAGAAAAGAGAATGGGCCTTGAGTTGGTGCCAAGAATTTGGTTCATCAGTCTTCACCCAATTAATATTTCAATGTTTTGGGTCATAATTTAGACTTTTTTTTCTATGTTTGGAGAAAATGAAACATATTTAGAGCATTCAAATCAAAGTTAGAGAAGAGTATTAATGAAAGAATCAAAATAATATTAAATGTTGAGTCATTGATCCAATTGTTTGAAGCCCCCCTATCTATTTAAATTTGACTTGAAGGGGTATCAAATAAATAACCTTAATGTAAAACTATTTTTACACAATAATTTGAAGATTTGAAACAAGCTTAGGCATGTGGGTCATGACTAGACCCAGTCCGTCAATAAGTATATTCTTTTAGATATTTTCATAGCCTTGTCACAGATCTGATTCAAAATTCTTCATCATTCAAAACATTTTTAAAAATTAGTGCTAAAATAGTTTAAAGCACAAATGAGAAATTAAAGGAAAACTCTGAAATTTCATTTACTCCCGGTGAATGTGGAGCTCATAGTTTATGTAACAAAATTAAATAATAATAAACGATCAGACTCAATAGACTGAACCACTAGTATAACTTGAGTAACAAAAATTCAACCGAGAAGCCCGAGTGAACCACGAGTGTAGCAAAGGACTTGGTATCATATCTTCAATTCACACCAATCTTAAGTTTGATCTTTGATTACCCCCCTTATCATAAAAAGCAAAAAAATCCCAGCCAATCCAAATCTCCCGAGACCTTTGTAACTGTAATATGTTAACCACAGCGAGAGCGGCTAAGGTTGAAGATGGATCAGATTTGTGGTGGTCTTCTTTCTGCCAGTTGCAGTTTAGCTTCATTCACCCAATACAAGAGTCTTGAGATACCTTCGTAACCGTGATGCGAGCACCTAAGGCCAAGAAAGATCAGAATCGTGAACGTCTTCGTTTTGCTCGTTGCAGGTCAACTTCATTCATCCAATCTGAGAGTTGTAAGAGACCTTTATAACTGTAATATGTGACTGCAATCAGAGCCGCTACGATGATGATAAACAAAAGCAGACGCTTCATGGTGGCAACAAATTTCTGTTGGGAAATTAATGTTGTTGTTAGGCAAAGAAAACTGACTAGGAAATGCTTATTTAGATTATTGAGCTTGTGAAGAGAACAACATACCTGAAATCTTGAAACTTGCTTGCCCTCTTGAATCCGATCCCGCCTTTTTCTGCGCTTTGGCCCATGCTTTTCGTTTTCTGGCTCTTTTTTCTTCGATAAATCATGCAATGGTGAAAAATTATAAGCATGCATGCAAGGAAGGTTAAAGCATGCATGACAATAACGACTGATGCAAAATAAAAAATTTTTGTACCAGTTTGCAACCGGTTACTAAAATTGTAATTATTTAACAAATAGAATACGAAACAAGTACTAGACTCTCTTGGTAGGCCAAGCAGTTTCCAACCAAATTCCAAAGCAGCCCCACCCATTTTTTTGTGAAAACCTGATGATAAATCTCCGAAAATTGGAGATTGCTTTTGTGGGTTGATTGCTAGTAATTTAGAAAATGTTGGCATCACCAACTTCTAGAATCCATGATAATAGCGTAAAAAGTAACAAGGTGGTAGGCTGAATTTCTTGAGATTAAGATGTCTCCACAATGGCAACTATCTCAGCAACATCCAGAAATTCTAACTCAAAAGAGGATTACTCGATGAAAGGAATGAGGAAATTCAGGTTTCACAGAAGGAAATGCAGGCAGAATTTATTGTTACTATAAAACCTTACAACTAAAAGTATAAGAAATACTCCTATTTCAAGTAACTGTAGAAAGGAAATCGATACTCTATCAGGCTCTATTTCACCAGACTGCCTATCATGTTATACGTGATTACCGAAGATGCTTGAATCAATATGCATGCAATGCATGCCGTTTTCAGATAATCATAAACCAAAATCTTGAAAGCTTCAAAGTAATCTAAAATACGTAGGCTCCAAAGCAAATGAATTATGAAATAGGAGTTGAAAAATGCTAACTCAATTTAAAAGATCTTACCTCCAGAACCTTAGGTTTACGCAATTGTAGAGCTGACTCAACCTCCTGTACTTTGCTCTTACAATCTGAATTGCAAGGCAGAAGTCCAAGCCCAAACTGATTCTTTGGTATATCTTTGGGGTCATTACCAGTAGCACGATATGCAGCCTGAACATCTTGGCATATCCATTCCTTCTTCAAGGTTTGGCATTTACAGCGAACAGTAACCTGGCACATAGAAGATGGAGATTGAATAGGAAGTTAACAACACTTTAAATTGTGATTGTGAACTCGATTATATAATGTTGCTATAAGTTGAAAGGAAATCATTCACCGAAATCTCTGAAATATAAAAATTTTCTTACTTATCAGTGATATAGTCAATTAATTAAAATTTATTACCTTTTTGCTGCACTTATCAGGGGCTGGGCATTTATCAACATGGCATATTTCAGGACATAAATGCGTACAGTTAGGCAGCTTTCTGCAGCACAAGTTTCAAAAGAATTGATCATATATCTCAATTATATCAGGATGATGAAAAACAACCCAACAACCTAAAACGCAACTGCAGTAGGAGAGAGAGCAAGAATATATCTATAAACTACCTATGGCAAGGGCCCCCACATGAGCGAGCAGCCACTTGATCCTTTTCAGATAAATTGTTATAATGGATGCACTCAAATGCATGGACCATTGCACCACAGTGACATGACCGTTTCACGAGCACTTTGCAAGGAGGGCATTCTCCGGGATGACATGGTAGGGGGCAGGGGTGTGAACATTTAGGCTTCCTCACCTGGGGACATGTTTAAAAGATAAGGTAATCAGATTCCTCTTATTAAATACAGTTTCTTGTAACTAGATAAACTGTGGTGACTATGAGTTCTTGATAGCAGCCTTATATGTTTTTAAAGTTTAAAGTACTCGAGACCAAGAGAGCAAAGTAGGGAAAAAAGATTAGCAGGAGTCAGATATCGTAAATAGATTAAATGAGAACCATAACAGGTTTAGCACCTTCTGGCAAGGGAGATTACACACTTCACAAGATTCACTTCTTTTCTGATGTCCTGATGAAGAAGGCTGGGTCTCCAGGGGATGGCAAGTTTTTGTACAATAATGATTGCCACAAGGAAGAAGATTTCCACATAAATTATCACAAGAAAATCGTGTTGTATTGGAGCAAACCATCTGAAACAAGGAAGAGGAATTAGTTCAATATGAAATACACAGCCTTTGGGCAATCAAGTAGATCAATCAGAAGCTACTCCTTTACAACTTAAAAAGAAGTAAAACCAACCATCCTCTCTGCTCCAAAGTGCTCGCCAACACATGGTCTCCAAACAAGTTCAGGGCAAGGAGGGCAAGGGGTGCCTGGAGTGCACTCTGTCTGATGATTTGATTTCTTTTTCTTGGGTTTCAATGTGAATTCTGGATTGGGAGGAGGTTTTGGCCCATGACACCTGGAACATCAGAAGGAAATAAAAACTAAATTAGCTAACAGAGACATATGTAAAGTTTGAAGTTACACCTTAATCAAAAGGCTATTTGGCAAACCTTAAGTTGCACTTGTGACCACATGGATATTCTTCTTCACAAGGTGCCCGACATGGGGGGCAAGCTCCATAGTGGCATCTGTGCAGCTGGTAAAAAAGGGATGAGAATTATTGGCTAGGAGAACTTGAGCAAAATATGCCATATACTTTGTTTGTGCTAAGTAAGTTATAAAGAAAACAGAGACTCTCACTTTATGACAGATAGGTGCAATATAGAGACTTTTAAACATGATAAAGATTATGGATTTATTAATATGACAACACTAGCTAATAACATAAGTTCTAAGACATATGCAGTAGCTAAACCATGAAAATTATCATGCATAGAAATGAATGAAGTAATCGTGATGATTGCAGATAACATGTAATCCTAGCATAAGATTAAAACTTGGGCAGGGTCACATTACTATCAAAAGCTCAATATAACAGACACAAGGAAGCTACAACATAAATAAATTCCAGCAGGGAATATACAAAGGTAAAGAATCTTAGTAGTACCTTACTGGTGGATGCATGCCTGCACAAAGTAGTTATCTTACATAATTTACGGCATTTAGGAGGCTTGTGATCCATCTCAGTACCACAAGGAACCTAGTAGAAAGAAACCATCACAAAATGTCGAAAGGTGGCTTATATTAGCAAATATAAATAACATTTAGGAGCAATTTGCCAAATTACCACAAACCCATCATCGACTCAACTAAGATCCTATATAGCCATAATAGGAGATCTGAATGCTTAAATGCAGTAATATAACCATCTGCAAGTGAACATAGAATCTGTGATAAATGAACTCTCACCTCAAAGTGTGTCTCACCACATGCACATGAAATTGTCACCATAATTGGACAGGGAGCACAGGCACCTCTACAATAATGAAAACTCATAATCAGCACAGTTTTCCTTCTGGATAAGTACTCAAAGCAAAGAATGTATAGCATCTGAGCCTTTCTTTTCTCCTATAGATGCCAAGAATATAATAACATGACAAAAACAACTAGAATTTCACTTTGAAAAGTTTAGAGAAGGGATAATTATTCCATTTAGAATAGCAATGAAAAAGTAGCCAGGCTGTTCTCTTTGTTTAACATTGTCCTACTATAACAATTTTATTGCCCTACAGACACTTAAAAGAAAAGTAATAAAACTTAATCATGTAGCATACCTATGGCAAGGAGCAGGGCATTTGTGGTTCTTGCAGCGAAGCCTCCTATCACAAACCTGAAGCATCCATAATTCTATAACATTTAACAGGCAAAACAATTTCAACAAAAGTAAAAAAAAAAAGACAATAAAACACAACACCTCCGAACATGGCGGACAATCTCCATCACAACAACGACGTTTACAAGCATGGCGTCCGCAATCCCTCATTCTTAAGCACTTCCTTTCACATGACAAATCTTGATAGCAAGGAACCTACATTAAATTCAGATAAAAGAATCACGAAAATTCCAAAAACGGTAACAAAAAGCAATCAATCAAACATTTGCTACCTCTTTCTTCAATCCTCCACACCGGCACGCCTTCTTAACCATAGTCCTACAAGTCTCCACACAAGATCCTTTGTGACACCGCTCAGGACACCTATGGAAACCACAATTCAACAGCTTATTACAAGTTGCACCGCAAACTGGAGTCACCCCATCACAGGGCATCCCTTCATAAATTCTTTTCCCGCAAGGACATGTCCTATTTCCTTGCAATGGACACTCCCCACAATCTCCCCCGTGGCATCCTCTTTCACAAACATGCTTTCCACAGTTAAGCAACTTTTTACACTCATTTTCGCAGCGATAATCCCGGTTACAACAATCTTTCTCTTCTTCCCTTTTACCACACCGGCAACGGTAAGTCTCACGTGCATGGCAAGGAGGGCACGTGCCTGGATGACAGATTTTGGAGCAGTTATGTTTGTTACAATCTAAACGCTTCTTACAACGTTTGTTACAGGAAAAGTTTTTGAAACCACAACGGCGGAAATCTTCGACGGAGCCGCAAAAGCAACGCGCTTTGACGGATTTCGGGCAGGAAGGGCAGGGACCAGGGTGGCACAAAAGGAGGCAAAAGTGACCGCAATTGTTTGGCAACGGGCGGTTACATATTTCGCCGCAAGAGTGAGGGAGGATCCACGGGTTGTCAGACGGGGGATCTCGGAGCTTACCGCAGAAGCAAAGGTAATATTTAGGGATTTCAGATTTAGAGTAGGAGGAGCGGCACTTGGGGCAGTTCCAGGTGGCTTGTTTGGCGGCGGTTTCGGCGGTGATAGGGAGACGTGCAACGGCGCGTGCTGCTGAAAGGTCTGAAGATTGGCGGGCCCATGACTGAATGCAGAGGAGGTGGAAGAGAGCGAAGCAGAGGGAAGAGCAAGACCACGTCGGATCAGAGGGACGGATCCGTTCGAGGCAAATGAGGCATGATAAAGCGCCGGAGGAGGAAGAAGTTAAGAATGATTGGATCTTGGACAGATCAACGGCTGTGATCGAAGATGAAGATGATGAAGATGAGGAAAATTCAAGGTAGGTTTTGAAAATAGAGTTTGAGAGATCGGAACCGAGTTGGAAGTTCTCGGAATCGGAGTCCGAGTCCAGGTCCGAGTCCGATAATGGCGGTTGCGATGACGGTGGCGGGTGGTAGTTGGCCGTTGTGTTCATTTCTTGGATTTGAACTTCTCTTAGAGGAATCGGATTTTGCCGGGTTTTCAGAGTGATGATTTAGACGGCCCTCTTTTTGAGATATTCAAAAAATCACGTCCAGTTGTGATGAACGGCCCAGATTAATAATTCCATTTTCCATTTTGCTGATTTACAAATTCGGACAATGGAATTACTTTCGCAACAAATTTAGATATTCAAATGTCGGATAATGTTGGACAATTAAATTTGAAAATAAAAATATAATAACAAAAAAATTTTAATGTTTACCCTTTTGGCAAATTGAAGTTCTTTTTTAGCAGAAAAAATTTCTAGATTGAATTTTTTAGATATTAAAAACATTAAATTGAAAAAAAATAAAAAAATTTAAAATAGGACCTCATTGATGAATTTATAATAAAATTTAATATAAACCCTAAACTTTAAAATTCTAACTAAAAAAATCTAACCAGTAACTCCAGTAAAAAAGAGGATGTTGTTTATCTTAAAAGTCCGAGTTCGAGCACTTCTATATACAAAGTGTGTGTGTTGTCAATGGATTAAGAAATTATGAATCAATACTACTATGTAATCACACTACTATATTAAAAAAAATTAGCTAGAAAGACTCAACACTTGTAAAAGTATTATAAAGGTCTCTATAGTAAGAGGTTCATTGCATTTTATCTTTTTTTGACTAAAAATCGATTTTTTGTACAGAATCCTCCATGGTACTTTTACCGCTCAACACCACCCCCTCAATAAAATTTCTTTGGGTGTGACATTATCCTTCTCATATGCTTCGATAAATATTTTTAAGATTAAAACATGCTAGAAGTTCTTGTACTCTTCACAAATTTTAAATTTAATATCTATATTTTTATTTTTAGGAATTTAGTATTTTTACTTTTTAAACTTCAAAATTCAAGTTCAATTATTAATTTTGTTAAAATTATTTTGTTAAATTTCATTATTTTTAGTTACATGACTACCAAGTAAGATATATATATATATTATTCTCAAAAAAATGTCACATAAAAAAATTTAACTATGTAAATAACTAGACTTGAATTTTAAAATCTAAAAAAAAAAAAAAACTAAATTTTTAAAAATAAAAATATAACAATTAAATTTTAAATGTTTAAAGAATACATATTTAAATATTGAAACAAATAAGACTAAAGGGTCACAAAAAGACCTTAGTAACAATTTTTTTTAAAAAAAAATCAATTAAATCCTTTTAAAATTTAAAAATTATTACAAAATTCATAAAAGTTGTAAACAAAATTTATAAAATGTTATAAATTTTTATTAAAAAATAAAAAAAGTAGGGTTCAAAATGAACAAATGTATAAAATTTGAGGATTAAATTTGTTATTATATATTATATATAAATACCAAAACAAATATTTAACAATGCAATTTTAACGATGGGATTATTTTGCTTATTCATTTAACATGCGGTGGCTAATTTATCTATTTTTTCAATAAATAAAAAACTAAAATGCTATCAATGGTCAAGCCAAGGGGAGGCTGGCAGTGGCCCCGACCTCCCTAAAATGAAAATTTTTTCATTTAAACCCTTTATAATTTATAAAATGTTAAATTAATAATGATATATTTACACTTTGACCCTTCTAAAAAAATATAATTATAAAGATATAAACTATTAAACTGATGAAATTATATTTTTACTATCATAAAAATATACCATTAAATTATGGCTAAAAAGAATTTTCTAGCTTCCCCATTAAATGCGATCTAGAATATAATAAATGTGTTTTGTGATAGTTTTACCCTTAGTATGCCACATAAAAGCGAAAACAAATCAAGTAAATTGATTCGAAATTGAAATGTGGATGGTAAAATTGCTCCATAACAAAATAAGAGCCAATTTACCAAAAGGGTAAATGTTAAGTACCATTTCTGATAATTGGAATTATAAATTTAAATTTATGAATTTGGTAATATAATTACATATTTAGTTTTTATTAGTTTTATGTTTTAATTTCTAATGAAACGATAAATTAATATAATTAACATATTTAAGTAAAAATATCATGAAACCTTGTATTAGAAGTCGAAATATATTTTACTGTTCTACTTAAAAATTAGATAAATTAATTTATATACATTAGATCAAAAAATAAATTGATCATTTTGTTAAAATTTTTATCAATTTCTACTATTAGAAACAAGTTCATGTACGTCAATATGAGGTACACGTAACACACCATTTATAATTATTTAATTATTTTATTAGTCACGTCAACTTTTATACAATAGAAATTGAAGTAGAAGTACCATAAATGCCATTGTACTAAGAGTCGAATTTGAAAAACATTGAAATACGGGATTATTTTATTTGCTAATTAAACGATAAACGGTAAGATTCGGAGACATAATTACAAATATGACTAATTACACACAGCAATGATAGAAGCAATTCGAGAAAAAGAAGGAAAAAATTAAAAATATCGCACCCAAGTCCCAGCAATATAAACAAGCAGCAAACACGTAATGTATAAGGTAAAACTGCACACAAGCTCACATCCCGTCAAACAGATTGAAGGTTGGTTCGGAACTCAACTTCGGGTGCTTATGGATCGACGAATTCGAAGCGCATGAGGAGCTTTACGGAGCTGTATTTGTCGCCCTTGCGGCTGTTGAGGGGAACTGCTCGGATACCACTTCTTAGCTCTGAAATTGGTAGGCATGTTTGGCCCCCAAAGTCATCCTTTTCGGACATGTCATATTCATGCACTTCTACCCGAAGTAGAGCCAGTTCCGGGACAGTTAGAGGGAATTCGAATTCCTCGTTCCAACAAGGCACCCAATCATCTTCTAATGTCTTTGTTTTCTTCATCACCGAATCGACCAGAACTCCAGCAATCCCCACCTGGGCACAAATTAATCAAATTTCAAGATGAATATCGTTATTTTTACATGGACCGGGTTCTACCGGAGGTATTGCCAAAATTGTAGGCTTATTAACTTACCCTTGCATAAAAGTCCGGAGGAGAATACGCATCAAAATGAGTGTGAGGAAAATCATAATACCACCCTTCACCCATATACATAGTTACCTTCCGAAACCAAGATCAAGAAATTAGCACTCGGAGTTAAAAAAGAACCTGAAGAACTCAGATCTTATGGGCATAAAAACACTAACCTTCAAAATCTTTTTAACCGGTAACTTGACATTCGGATCAAAGTTTTTGTCAGGATTCAACAGGAAATCGGGTTTTTTCAAGTATCCGCATCCCCCATTGGCTTTGAACATTCCATGCATCAACCATAAAGATCTTCCATAACCCTATTACATGCCAACAAGAAAATAACCAAATCTTAGGATTCACCAAAGCATACTAACATATATCGATTTAAGAACACATTCCTCTAATTCGACTCTAATATTTGAGCAAGTCTAGGATAATCAACGGCATTTGACCTGCATATTAAATGCCACCATTTGAGCTCCATGCATCCATCCAATTAACGGGTTGTAATTGGAAGAGTCGACACGTGTACCCTTTGGATATACCCTAAGAATATTCCGCTGTGTAAACCTATAGCAGTACAATCATCAGAAAAAGGGAAATTTATATATATAGATAGATAGATAGATATAGATATAGATATAATCAAAAACAAACAACAATTAGTATGTAATTTGCCAAATTGTTTACGAAATACCTGACAATTTCTTTTCCATGAGTAATTTTAGCCTTTTCAAGTTGTTGCTCACTCATGCTAAGACGTCTCACTTTATCGGGATCCACCCTTAGACACTCTTCTAACCCTCCCTTTGGCTTTCCGGCATGAATAGCGATTAAACGTTTATATTCCGGTGCTAAAGCATGTTGTGGCTTATCTTCTTCGTCATCTAGATCTTCCTCATCTTCTTCATCCAAGTCACTCTGTCATAAAAGATTAAACAGGGTAAGTGAATTGTAACCTATACTGGTACAGCTAGTAAACTCGATTTGAAGTATTAAGATCACACTCAGAATCGTAGAGACCTTGTAATCATCTTTGATAAGGTCCGGAACTTCTTTCCCCCAAGCTTCTTCATCACTAGCCTTAACCCTCTCTGAATTGTTCTCTTTCTCCTTAACTTCTTTGGCCTCAAGGTATTCCTTTGGTGGTTTAGTAGATATGATTATGCGTCTTTTCAATGATTCCGGAGACGGGAATTCCTTCAGGCATTCTGAGCCAGGTGAAAACAAGATGTCTCCAAAGGTTTGAGCCACCATCTAGAAGTTAGCCACAGAAGAGTAAATTATGGGAACACTATCCATTTAAATTTCCCATCAATAAGGACCAAGAGACTCACCTCGGCAACTTTAGCCTGAAGATCCGGGGTAAGATGATCTTCTAGTGTTATAACAACCGGGAATTCTGACGCAACGAAAGCATACTCCTTAATAGACCTCAAACACTTGATGAGTTCCACCGGAGTAGTCAAAGTCCTACACGAAGAAAATTATTCATTTTCCTCTTGAACCAAAATTACTGATTTTAAAACATAAGAAACGATTAGCTACCATCGAGGGAGCTCACATGGTTAGTCGAATTAGTCATGTTTTTCCATCATAGAACAAGCCCAAGATACCAGCTCAAGTGAATGAGCGAACCGTTATAATAAAATTACGAGTTCAGTAAACCATTTATTTTCATTTCACAAAATGATTTGCAGTTCAAGAATATATATATACCTTCCGTGAAGAACATCGACATTATCTTTCGTGGAATTTGGCCATATATCCAATTCTATCACTCTCACGCCTCTCTTAAGTGCATGTATGATTGGGACATCACTGCAGTCGCTACTGAGTTGATTCCCGGTAAGATAGGAATTGTGACCGGTATGTATGAAATAATGTGACAAAGGAGCATTCATATCATGGTGGACCTGAATACAAAGAAATGAATACGACATAAACAAAAAAAGCACAAAAGTATAGAAAATCGATGAATTTGTTTCGTGAACCAAATTACAAACTGAATGGCGTATAGGGGTTATCACAAAAACTCGGATGGGAACAACGATCCTAAATTCATTTCCTTCATTGAGACAAGTTCAAAAGCATGTAACGGTATATTTTAACTCGAAGTAAAAGCATTTTCCGAGAAATCAGGGCATCACCACAGGCCAATTTTCAAAGGTATGAAAGCAACAAAGCAGTTCAGCCAATATTCACTAATTACTGAGCTGAAAATAAGTAATTAGTTTCATGTAAATCCCATGCAAAGATACCGAATTTTCCTACTCAAAGGTGAAACCCAATAGGAAATATAAACTCAAATATCACATATCCAAGACTTCCTTTTTATCCCAAATTTTCTCAGCAACCAAACACAAACATTCAGTACCAATTAAATTACAAAAAAGGAAAATTAAACCCCAAAAACAATATCGAAAAAGGAAAGAAAAATGAGTACAAATTATAGGATTAATCGAGTTTGAAGTCAAGTATGATAATCTATCTAGCTTGTGCAGCTCGATTTTTATTTCGAATGAAGCTTGAGCTCTAAAGTAAAACTCGATTGAGCTTGATCCAAGCTTCTGATTTGAGTCAAACTCAAGCTTTTTACAGCTTGTGTTCATCTAAATTACAATTTACAGCCCTAACTCAAAAATAGAAGGATAATTCCAAATTTAAGTTCAGCTGAGTTTATTGCAGAAAACCCAAATAGGAAGTAAACTCAAAGATCATATAGTATTTAAATAATTCCAATTTTCTCCCAAACTTTTCTAGCAACCAAACAAAAACTAATAATCTAAAGTGGAACCAAACCAATCAACATTTCAACCACAATTAAACAACAAAAAAGAAGAAAAGAAGTTTTTAAAAAAAAAAAATTTACCCCAAGAGAAGCCAGAGGAGGATTGATATCAGCAAAAAGATACTTAAAAAAGCCTTCAAGATTTAGACCCTTTCTATGAAAATGCTTAACACTATCGACAATTTTCTGAGCATCTTCTCTGGTAGCCTTATCTTCTTTCTGGTATTCAACTAAGAACCTTTGGAGTCCATCAACAGACATCGTCCCATTCTCAGAGTACTGCTCAAACACCTGCTTGATCTCCTCTGGTGCCTCTTTAACTGCAACCCTAAACCTCCTCCTGAAGCAAAAGCACACCCTGTATGTTTGTTTCGACATTGACACTGGGTTTCCCCTTAGAATTCCCAGAAAACAACCTGCGAATCTGCACTGTCTGGATTTTAAGTTCCTAAACTGCCAAGGTTTGTTCTTTTTGTTATGCTTATCATCTTTCTTTATTTTGTTTTCCCAGAAAAGTAGGATGAGACATGTTGGGTCCCACTAACAGTCTTAGTTGTGGACCCCAGTGGACAGATGGGATCACCATGGTTACTTCCGTTTATAAGGTTTCACGATTTGTCGTCTTTAAGCTTTATCTCTTCGTATTTCATTAAATCCAATGAGATAAGTTATGGGAGATTTTAGGGTTAATTTGATAAGAAATCCTTATCTTATGACTAAAATTTTAAATTAGTTCTCAAACTTCAAAACATTTTAATTGAATTCTCATTGTATTAATAGTGTATCAATCAGGTTCTTATGTCAATCTAATCATAAGCTTGGGCTTTAAATACCAGCTCAAATCTAATATGGAGCATATTTAAGATACATGAATTAAATGTACAAATTCGTGTACACTTATTGTATGTGCAACTTGGATTTGACGTGTTAAAAATAATTAATTTTCTTAAATTTTATTAACCCTATTTATTTTTTAACATATTATATTTAAATTGTTCATGCAATAGTCGATAGGTACATGTATTTATAATTTGATCCAAATGTTCTTAATATGCTTCACATCATATCTAAATTGACGACTAAGTTTACGAAAGATCTAATTGGTTCAATATTAATATATTTAGGACTCAATATCATATCTAACTTCAAACAACCATGACTCTAAGTTTCTATTTTTCTTACATTTAAAATCTATTTTTAAATTATATATAATCATGAACAATTTAACAATATTAACTATTTGAACTAGTTAATAATATTATAAAAGTATAGAGACCAAATCATGTTAGAAATTACAATACAAAAATTAAATCTCAAATTTAAGCACATTAAAAGGATTAAAACTGAAAATTAACCATTTTTATACAATTAAAAAAAGAGTGTTCTGATGTGTGCCACGTGTCAGGTGACTTTACATATAATTATATATAGTAGGTATAGATTGTGTTTGCCTCTTTATTTATAATTTATTTATGGACGGAATCTGTTATTTTCATCGCTGGCTGAATTATATCATTTTGCCTTTTTTTTTTTAACAGTGTGAAAGACGTGTTATATTTTTAAGTGTAAAAGCCGTGTTTTGTATTTTTTTTAACATAAATGTCATTATAAGTGATTATTATATTTATTTTTTTTATAATATAATATTTAAAATTATTTATAATTTTTTTTAATTTTTAAATAAAATGATAATACGTTTCAACGAATTCAAATTCACATATTCACATATTAATAATGATATCGATGCTAATTGATTCAAGAGTCAATTAATTTAATTAATGTATTTTTAATATCCTTACTTATTATCTGCAATCTTCTGCTTTATATATCTATATATATTCTTCTTTGTTTCTGTCAGAGAATATTTTGGATCTTTCATGAACTGGAACTATCTGGAAAGCTTTGGAGTTTGATTAATTTTATGATTAATGACTTTCCGAGTTTTAAAAAATGTTTTTTTATTTAAATAAAAGGGTAAATTACTAAATTAGTTCATAATATGCTCAAACTTAAAAACCACATCAAACTTTCTAGTACTCATAAACTATGTCATAAATGTTACGTGTAATGAATAATATTTCAATGCTTTAGTTTGACCTATCCTATTTCTATTCCATTGTTAACGTGCAAAACATTAAAAATCATTAAAATCCCATCATGATTCATGACTCAAATTTGAAATTAGACAAACGAGAACAGAAAATAATCTTCAATTTCCTTTTTATTTCAAAAGATTGAAAGTACAAGGACTAAAATTGAACAAATCAAAAAGTACAAGGATTAAAATTGATCAAATTAAAATACATGGACTAAATCCATAACTTTTGTAAAGTACAAGGACTAATAACAGAATATAACCAAATACTTACAATTGAAAGAAGAGTGGCGTGTAAAGTTTCTCATCATTGCTTCAAAGAAGAGCAAAAGAAACATGGACATCTTAACATTTGATAACTTTTTTTGCATATACATATATGTATATATATGTATTATCTTCATGGTACTAAGGGTTAAGGTTAATGAATTAGATTATGGTAATTGATAATTCTACACTATTTTATACAAACTCAAACCTCATTAGCAGCCTTACATTTTTGTGTTTAACTCCCTTCTTGTCATGCAGAGGGACAGACCGGAACCCAGTTCTTAACTCCGGTACCGGCAAACATGTTTGGCCACCAAAGTCGTCCTTTTCCGACATGTCGTATTCACGTACTTCAATCCGAAGCAGTGCTAGTTCCGGAACAGTCAAGGGAAAAGAGAATTCTTCATCCCACACTGGGCACCAATCATCTTCAATTATCCTTGTTTTCTTTTTAGCTTCATCTGCTGGCACTCCCACAATGTATATCTGCCATTATTAATGTTAAATAATCATCATTTATGTATCATAAAATTGAGGGACCATACTCAATTTCGGGTATAAGCGTTAGATACAGGTAACAAACGTACGTTCTGTTAGGATAATTATCATCACCAGTCCAAAACCGGAATGGGTTTGGACCGGATTCTAATGAGCTCGTAGATTGAGCTCGCTCTCCTGCGAAATTACATGTGCATAGGACCGTGTGAACACGTGTTTATATGCATGAAACCTAGCTAGCATGTCATATCCATGAACAATACCCATATCATGTAAATATACAAACACCACCACTTGAAAGAGACAGAGAAAAACACTCAATATGTTCATTTTTTTTCAAGGCTTTATTATGTATTTAGAAGATCATATCTTCATGCTAATATCCAAATATGCAACGAATACGGAAACTTAAAGAAAAAAAAGAAGAGTCCTAGCAACATAGTTTGCAACTCATTCCCTGTGGCTCGTGTTCAACATTTGTGTCCGATACGTATTCATACATAGATATAATGACATAATCTTCTAAAAACCCTCTAAATATATAAAGTTTTTAAAAAAAATTATTATATAAACTGACACTCGTATTTAAATCCGAGTAAGATAGGGTTGTCAAACCTTTGTATAGAAGTCTGGAGGAGAGTATGCATCAAAATGTGTGTGGCTAAAGTCCAACCGCCATCCATCCCCCATATATATTTTCACCTTTAACGTTTTCTGCACAGGCAAGAGTGTTGCTTTGGGATCAAATATCTCGTCAGTTGATCGAGTCAAAATATCAGGTTTTATCACATAACCACATCCTCCGTTGGCTCTAAACATGCCATGCATCAACCACAGTGATTTTCCATACCCCTGATAAAAACAACATTCATACCTAGTTATTACAAATGTTTTACAATTTACACTATCATCAAAGATTAAAACATATCCGATCTCTATATTCACATCCAACACTTATAGCCAAATCCAAAAAACAAGCTAACCTGCATGTTAAATGCAACCATTTGAGCTCCATGCATCCATCCGATAGTTGGTTTGTAATTTGATGAGGTAAAACGAGTACCCTTCGGATAGATTCGTAGGATATTCCTCTGTGTAAACCTGAAAATGTTCGGAATTGTTAATATATGTTCAACTTTTTAAAAGTTTTTTCTGTTGTATTGAAGAATTGTATCTTCATACTCATTTGAAAATGTACCGGACATGGATATTTCAACAAAAAAACAAAGAAAGGAATGTTGATATATAGGTACCTTACAATATCAAGTCCATGAGAACAGGCAAGTTTTTCAAGCTGATGTTCACTCAAACTAAGACGTCGAACCTGATCAGTAACTCCTTTTAACGCAGTCTTTAAGGAACCCTTTGGCTTTCCTGCATGTATGGTTATTAAGCGCTTGTATCCTGATACCCCGGCTTGCAATGATTTCATGTCTTCATCTTCTTGATCACTATCACTCTGCAATGCCATTCATATTAACTAATGTTATCTCATTATCCAAATTCAAATCTGTATTTGTATATGCATATCCTAATCAAACACTTACCCTAGAATTCGAATAACATAGTAAATTTCTGCTTACCGCGTCGGAGTCTTCCTTTGGGGATGATTCGTCTTCGGAGGCGTCCTTTGACCTGACCTCTAGATATTCTTTTGGTGGTTTCGTTGAAATCATGATTCGGTATTTCAATGATTCCGGTGAAGGGAACTCGGTTAAGTCAGATTCAGGACAGTACAACATAGTTTCGAACGTTTGAGTGATCATCTACAAAATTTATGATTGAAATCATTTCCGATCATCATAGAAAAATAGAAAACTCGAAAGGAAAAAAATGGAAGACTAACATCTGCAGCTTTAGCTTGCAATTCTCGAGTAAGATGATCTTCCAATGTAATAATAACTGGATAAGGGGAACTAACAAAAGCATACTCTTTAATGGATGTCAAACATTTGATAAACGACACCGGAGTTGTCAAGGTCCTATAATTTCATACACAAGAAGATACTGTTAATGATTATGATAGACCTATTCAAAGATTGGATTATAATTAACTCAAGCTTACATTACCTTCCATGAAGGACAAGAATTTCATCTTTAGAGGGCCAAAGATCAAGCTCGATGACTCGAACACCATTTTGCAAAGCCTTGATAATTGGAACCTCACTACAATCACTGCTGAGTTGATTCCCAGTTAGATAGGAATTATGCCCTGTATATATGAAATAATGCGACAATGGTGCACTCATATCATGGTGTACCTGCAAAATGACATTTCATTTATCGCACCTTGAAACCTATAAAATCAACAAATAACTTAAAGAAATTTGTATATTTGAAGTCATAGTTTCATTCACACAATTCGTCGAACACAAAACTTAAAACAACAAAAAATGGAAACAACAAGGATCCATGATCGGGAGAAAGAAAAAAAGATTACCTGAGTACGAATGGGGCCACTGAGATCATCGGAAAGCAAAAAATGAAAGAAATCTTCAATATTGAGGGTGTGTCTGGCGAATTTGGTGATATGGTGTCTCCTGTTCACAACCTGTTCGATGATATTCTGAGCATCTTCGAGTCGGGTGCTAACCTCACACTGGTGGACCGACATGAACCGTCTAAGTTGCTCGGCGGTCATATGTGTGGAACCATCATCGGTGAATAAAGAAAAGGCCTTGTTGACATCAGAAGGTGGCTCCACTTCATTGATCTTGAACTTCCTGTTGAAGAAGCTGAACATCTTGTAATTGTAGCTTCCACTGTCAAAACTACTTGGCTTCTTCTCCTTGTCCTGTTCCTTTTCCTTTTCCCTTTCCTTCCCCATTCCTTTGTTTTTGTCATTGGATTTTACTCCTTTCTGGGATTTTTTACTCTTTTTCATGAAGGAAGATTCAATGAAGAGAGACTAGAGAGAGATTCAAGAGTTTTTTTTTTTTTTTAATTTTTTAATTTTTTAATTTTATTATTATTTATTTTCCCAGGTCCTTGGAAAATGCAGCATTTCAAGCTGGATCGTTCGAGCTTAACGTTCTCTGTTTTCTCTTGTAGCAAATAACGAATCGGACGTTGTTTTATAATAACGCCATATTTTTCTTTTTTTTTGTTGATTGTGAATATTTTTTGGCAATTTGTGTAACTTTTTTTTACGGATAATAATTTTTATATAAACTTTGATACGTTAATTTTGTTTAACCTGTATTCATTTTTTTTATTGGTTTGGTTTGTTTTATGGTTTAAATGTTGTTGAATCTTAATTTCAACGATTTTGTAAAATTTGTATCCTCGATCGAGATTAATTTGAAAGTTTATATCATTATTTAGAAAGGGAAATCTATTTTTGTAATACATGTCAATAATGACGATAGAACAATCGCAAAGTAATAAGAAAAAAAAATAAAAATACATAAATTTTACGTGAAAAATTCTTTTAAGAGAAAAACCACGGCTAGAGGAGGAAAACTAATGTTGAAAAACGAATCATACAATAGGAGTTTCAATTATATCTATTTAAATATTGAAAAGCCCTATTCTATACGGGAACTTGTGCTAACTTCAGTCTTTTGCTCTCTCAGATCTCCTTATTTTACTTCTGTATTTTATTTCTTTAATAAGTAACGGGATTCGGGTCACACAACTCTAACACCTACAAAAACCAATTTACTGTATTAATGGCATAAGAAGAAATTCTAAAATTTTTATGGCAAAAAGATCATTGAGTTTAAATTCACAAGCAACAAGCAGATCTTAATTTGGAACACTGTAGACCAAAATATAAATAATTTAGTGACTGCTATTAAAGTGGATAGTTTTTGCTAAAATTACGTAAATAGTAAAATTAAAATTAATGTTACATATAAGCATACAATACTAAAAGCCATAAATTCTAGTATAATTACATGTACATAAAGGACGAAAAATGGAAAGGAGAAAAAAGAAAAATAATTGAAGAATTATAATGTTCAGAAATTGTTGCCAATGACGAATTTGTTAATACATAACAAAAGTTCAAATGTTGAAAAGTGAAAAAAAAAGTGGAAACAAGGAGCACGTTGCAACGATCATTCAATTTAGTCAGTGAGTGATGTCGTGACGTAAAACCCCAATGTTACAACATCACCCCAAAATTTTGCAATTTTTGCATTTCAATTCCTATTCGACCTTGATTGCGTAGAAAGCTATTATAAACCATATAAGACTTGGAAATAAATATGAAACATATATTGATCCAAATTTAATTATATTTTAAAATGAATTGAATTAAATTATAATTGATGTGGTAACGAATGTAGCATCTTGGTATTTGAACCCAACGATGGGGTCAGATATAAGGATATTACAGTTACTATGTAACTCATAATATATGTAAACGATATCTTGATCAGTGGAGATTCAACTGAGATGGATGCTGAGCTGATTGATAAACTTCATGATAAGTTTTTCTCTAAAAGACCTTGGAACTCTTGAGCATTTTTTGGGCATCGAGGTGACAAAGGTTTGGAATGGTTTGGTGTTACATCACAGAACTGCTTCAGAAAGTTAACATGGAGAACGATAATCCGGCTGTTGTATCCCGCAAACGATCCAATGAGGCCAGTAACTTGTTTGCCGATCCATAGTTATATCGTAGCATTGTTGGAGCTCTTTTGTATGTGTCTCATGAGACCAGATATCTGGTTTAGTGTTAATGAAGTAGCACAGTATATGCAGGCTCCTAGAGATGAGCATTGGGGTGCAGTTTAAAGGATCCTGCAGTGTATGCAGGCTCCTAGAGGTGAGCACTGTGTTGCAGATCCAAACTTGATTATGGACCGTTTTTCTCTTCATGGTGTCAAGACATGAGTTCTGTGGCCTCCTCTGATGCAAACTGGGGCAGTGACTTAAATGATAGGAGGTCTGTCTCAGGGTATTGTGCTTACTTGAACAACAACCTAGTGTCTTGGAGCTCTAGAAAGCAGTGATCTGTATCGAGATCCACTGTCGAGGCATAGTATTGAAGCCTTGCTGATGCTATCTCTGAAGTACTATCACCATTCACAAGTTGATTTTTATATTTACTAAACGAGTCTTACACGATGATCATTGTATTGGATATTAATGGATGAAAAACTAATGGAGTGAATTTTAATCCAAATTTAAGACATCCGAGATTCAAAATACATAATCAATCATATTCGTAGTAAAAACATTCTCGTATGTGATTCTCATTCCAAAACTTTAGTAAAGATGGAAGCTTAATCTACAAGCAAAAACTATTCATCTAGAAACAGAAGCATTCTTCAATTGTATAGCCATCATTAAGACAGCAAATCGAATTGACTAACCCATACAAAAAGGAACATAAAATCCAACATCATCTCAAACACGTTCCAGCAAAATCTCAGTATCTACAACCTCCTCCACTTTCTCACACATGTTCAAGCAAATCTGAATTTAATATCCAGCATTTACAATTCGTTTCACTGTCTCAAAGATGTTTAAACAAATTTCAAATAACATCCAAATCCCTTCCACTATCCTCAGTGTTATAGTAAAAGTTTATAATAGTAGTAAAACAATCGCAAAGCAAAAAGAAAAAAAAAAATAAGAACAAATAAATTTTACTTAAAAATCTTTTTGAGAAAAGTCACAAGTAGAAGAAAAAAAATTCATTAATGTTAAAAATTAAATAATATAATAGAGTTTCGACTACATTTATTTAAAAGTTAAAAAACACTATTTTGCCACTGTATTTTATTTCTTTAACATGTGATGAGATTCGAGTCATACAATTCTAACATTAAGATAGTGCATCTTTTATACAAAAAATACCACAAAATCCAACATTATCTCAAACATGACAATAACTCAAACATTCATTTTTATTTAACTAAGGAGATACTAGAAAAGCTTAAGAAATTTTCTTTTTAAATTTGTTTCTTGTTCAATAAAAATTCAGGCCTCCATCATAGAATCAATCCCCATTCTTGGATTCTTCATCATCGTGTTGATTTCAAAATCCACAAAGTCCAACATGATCTCAAACATGTTTCAAACAAGACAGTGACCATTCCCATAGATCATCAACTTAGAACACAAAACACAAGCAACAAAAAAACATAGTAAATAACTAAGAAAATAGTAAGAACTTAAGGGGTATTTTTTTTTTTTGCTCAACCAAAATTCATCCTTCTCTCATGGAATCAATCACTATTCTTGGGTTGTTCATCATCATTGTGAAAGGCGGTGGAGAAATTTGAAGACAAATCAGAGTAAAGAGAGACAACCTTGGAGATGTTCCCATTGAGTTCTTGAATGAGTGCAACGTTTTTGACCATGTTGTGGGGGATCTTCGACTGGTGGTTGTCGTTGACCTGTTGGATCAACACACGGTTCCGGTCTAAAACCGACTGAACTTGCTTGAAACTTTGATCAAATGATGCCCAAATTTCAGGGTCTCCATTTACATCCTCTGAATCTTGTTTCACTTGCTGTTTTAGTTTCTTCTTGTTACTGCTGCTATTTGTTGGGTTATTCGCCATGGGTTTTCGATTCTTTTACAAAGAACTGTGTTTGGGCTTTTTACATGTAAGAAAAATGGCAATTAGACCATTTTTGAGGTTTCAGAGATGAGTTTGTTGCAGAGATAAAAGAGGGGACTTTTGGGGTATAAATTTCTTCAAGCTTAGGAAAGCGGTGGAGTTTGGGAAAAAAGAAAAGTTTAAAGTCACGCGCGACCAGAGCGAGTGTGAAGAATATATTTACTTTTTACGGATAACAATATAAACCGCCATATCTGTCACGTGCGTTAAAATATCTTTCCTAAATGGTATAAGCAGTTCGCCCAGTTAGATTTTTGTATTAATATTATTTTTGCATTTAATGTGAATTTTAAGAAATAAGTTTTTAGTTTGAGATTTATTTCTATAAATATTATCTTAATAGCTTATATCTTCATAATTTTTAAATGGTCAAATTAAATTTTTATTATTTTTGAAGGGTTAAAGTGTAATTTTATTATTATTAATTTAAAATTTTATAAATTATAAAAAGTATAATTTAAAATTTTACTATTTTAAAGGATTATGATCCTTTGAATTTTTACTACGTCCTGCCACTGATGCCATGGAACATAAATAGTATAATGTTAATTGCATATAAAGATGTGAGATATATGCTTGATAGAGTTAGTTAATAAGATATGAAAAATCGTAATTTTCAAATGATACGTATAGATTATTTGCTTGCAAATATTGACGAATGTATTAGTTATTTGCCATGTTCATATACTCCCTCGTATCTAAGATGTGATATTGTTAGGTTGGTAAATTATAGTTCCACTAAATTGTGTAATAGTGATATGCATTATCATTATCAATGCTTATGTTATCTTGAATCATGAAGGTATCATTGAACTTTATCGCTCAACGTACGATTTTATTTTTTTCATGCGCAAGTTCAAATATTTCTCGAAGCCTCGAGACTTGAAATCAGCATCCAAACTACTTTTTATGACTCAATAAAGTTTATAAATTGTATTTCATTTTAATTTTATGGCCTGTACCCAAGGAATTTTCATCTAATTGCTTTGAGTTCTAAGTTAAAGGTAATGCTTGGCATGGAATTTTGTTGGTTTTTTGGACATATAATGTTTGAAATTTAGCCTTGAAAACAAATGTTTAGACACTACCATTTTAGGCACAATTTGAATTGAAATCTATGAAAGTCTTACAATTTAATATATATATATATAGGTTTTCATGTCATTTTAAACTTGTATTAAGTTACTTCTGGAAGTAACAAGTTGTCGCGTCGCGACACCAGACGAGGAACAAAGTAGAATTCTCGTGACAACATCATTGCTCCGAGGTCACAACGAGCACAACATAGAGAATTGCATCGAGACGAGAAACTCTTGACTTCAATTCAAAATTTTGAAATTTTTACAATTTGGTCTTATTTCAACCCAAATTAGTAAAAGAGCTTTTATAAGCTCATATAAGACCCGAAAATATTCATGTATTGTTTTATACACGTCTTGGTTAGATTTGAACATTTAAAGATTCATAATTTTATGTAATTTGATCGTAATTGTTTCTATATCAAATGTGATACTTTGTAACTCAAACCTGACGATCGGATCAAATAACAAGGTGTTACAATAACTACAATAAAAAATGATTTTCCCATTTCAAAAGCAATATTTCATATCGTTTTTCTTCATAATTTTGCCTTTACTATATTTTAATACTTATATACAGGGTCTAATATCTCTTTTAGCCCCTATACTATAATTGAATTATCACTTGAGTACATTATTGTTTATCTAATCAGTTTAGCCCCTATACTTTATTTTTTTATCAGCTTAGCTCCTATCCTTTCATTCTGTAATTCCCGTTTCCCAAATCCAAATTTTTGCTTATAAAAATGTTAAGCCAACCAATGACACGTTACTACGTGTTAAGAAAAAAAATTAAAAGACTTAATTTTTTTGAAAATATAAAAAAATTAAAAATCATTAAAAAAACCCAAAATCTTAAGAATTATTAAAAAACAAAATATCATAATCTATTTTCGAAAATTATAAAAAATATTTTTAAAATTTATAAGTATGCGAAACTCATAAAAAAAAAAACTAAAATTTTTCATAAAATGTAAAAAATTGTTTGTTTGGAATTTTAAGGTTTTTTTTATAAAATTCTAGAAATTTATGGCATTTTCTGAAAAATTTAAGATTTTTTTTATATTTTTAAGGAAATTGAGTTTAAACGTGGTAACATTTGATGAGAAAATCTTTTTAATGAAAAATATAGATAAAGTAACAGGTACACAGAATGAAAGTTTAGGGATGAAACTATAAAATAAATAGTACAAGTATGAAAGTGATTCTTTAACTTCAGTAGAAGGAGCAAAAAAGGTATTAAGCCTATATTAATAATAAATAAAAAAAAGGTATTAAGCCTATATACAATATTCTTTAAAAAAATAGTTTACAAATATATTCTATTTCAAATAAGTAAAAAAACCATTTAAAATATATATTGCAGCTTAACAAATATCAAATGTAGATAAAACCACGCGCCTGATATGAGAGTGGCTATAAGGCTCAGAAGAAATATCTTAGGGCATACTTCAATTAAAAAATGGAAAAAAGTGGAAAAGTCTCCCTTTTCTATACCCAAAATATCTGCCAATCATAAATATAGCTAAAAATTGCTCCTTTTTGCTTTAGTTTTATGGGTTTGCACACGACATGGCATGTACTAGACACCACCTTCTAACTTCAAATTGATTTGTTTGAATCTTCAATTTTATTTTAAAAATTATTTTATTTTTTTATTTAATATATAATTAATTTTTATGATATAAAAATATATATTTTATATTTGAAATTATGAAAATAATTTAAAAAATCTTGAAAAGGTCTTGTTTTTTTTAAAAATATTTATGAAAAAAATCTTGAAATTTTGTCAAATAATATTCAAAATACAAAACAAAGTTTATTTTATCAAAATAAATCTAAAAAATCAAAACAAAAATTTAATATAAAAAAATCAAGAATCGAATCAAATCAAATTAAGATAAATAATTTTAAAAAATATAAAAAATTCAACCAAACTGATGTCAACTCTAACTAAAAAAAATGAAAAATTAAATGAATGACTTAAATAATTTTTTTGTAAAATTGAAGAATAAAATAAATCATTATTTTTTTTAAAAATTTTAAATTAATCAAACTTAAAACATTTTAATTGAATTTTCAAATATTAATATCAAATCAATTAACTTAATTATTAACTTCATCGTTAAATACCAACTCAAATTTAACATGAAATATATTTAAAACACATACATACCTGATTTGCTGGTTAATATAAAAATGTTCATACCCCAAACCAAGTCTCAATGTCAATATTTTTTTGGGGTTAAATGTTAAAATAATTTTAAACTCAACCCAAGTTCACTCAAATGAGCATTTTTACTACTCAAAAAATAATAAAAATTATTTTTTATTTAAATTTAATTATAGAAATATTTTATATTATTATTTTTAAACAATAAAACAAGTTAGACAAAGCCGACCCGAGGTGAAAAACACAAACCCAAACCGAGTTTAAAGCAAGCCAAACTATCTAACCTGTGGACACCTCTACCATTAAATATATAACTTAGATTAGCATACCAAATTTAAAATTTTCATATAATAAACGCATTTGTTTATAAGTTGATACATATACATCAAGTTTGAATTAGCATTTAACAATGAAAAATTCAATTGATAAAATCCTAATATTTTAGAACTTAAATTATTTTAAAGTTATTTGATGGATTAAACTCAAATAATATTTACTTATACTCTATCATCTGAACTCGAATACTTCAATTATCAAATGAGGTTAACCTAATTAAACTCACGAATCCGAATAACATAAACAAATATAATATTGATATACATGTGATTTCATCAATTTCAGTCGGCAAACTGTAAGTGAATATGTTACCTTTACGAGAGGCATCTTGAGGTTAGGATATCAACTTAATCAAATGACCTCCTTTTCCTTCCAAGAACTGAAGCTCTTTGCAGCCTGGGGCCGCCCATCCGCCACTTCTTAAAGGCTGACATCGAAGTTTGAGCTGCTTCATACACTACAAAGATGAACAAAACATAATGGCTATGTTGCGCAAATTCTCAATCTTTCTCGAAATACCCATACGCAATGCTTATGTTCGACATATGAATATGATGATATAACTTCTAAGAATCCTCCAAATAAATGGAAAAACTTATAAAAAATTTAGTTGAACACATATTTGTACCTAACACTCGTACCTGAGTAAGGATAACATAGCAGAATTGTAATGTTTGTACATCTAAAGGGGGCATAGCAGTGAAAGAAATAAGCTTTAAATAAAGGAAAAGGATTCTCACAATGTGATTCTTCTTTTGTTAGAAGGGTCAAGAACTTGGAAGTTGTTGTGTATGCTGCAGTATAAGCCTTGGTTAAGATCTCCTTATATCTGATCTTGAATGCCGATAATAGCAAGATTTCAATGGTTTTATCACCAACCCTATCCCATCAAAACACAATGTAGCGACTGAGAATTCCATTTTTCATTACGTTACTCAGACTTCTCATCTTTCTTTAAGTATTAGTATAGGACAATTGTGCTCAAATTATATATATATATATATATGGACCAGTTGGATTTAGAAGGTCTACTGGCCAGACAGCCTAGAGATGAACTAAGAGCATGGATCCTACATTGCTTGGACTCTTCAATCCATGAGGACTTAACCTTTAAGGATCCCACAAATACATTAAAAAAAAATACTCAAAATTTTAACTAAACCCGTGTTGGTTAATATACTTAGTACTCGACACTTATACCCGAATCCAAATAGCACAGATTCTAAAAGATATTACAAGGACTGAAGGAGAGACTCACAATGGTGCTATCTTGCATCCAAACTCATAAAAATATGGAGATCGAGATTTAAGATCCACACAAGCAGCATCAGCTTGGATTTCCAGCCGTGTTCTGGACATATTAAAAAAATGTATTTAGAAAAACATCGTTAGTAACACAAAGACAACTTTACAAGCACATAAATCAACACATTAAAAAAAAGATGTTGGACTATCAAATAATTGATCATCATTCTCCCGTTGCAGATAGACAGACTTATGTAAGAATTTATAACTATTTAGTGTTTACTGCTTCAAATAAATCCAAACAATGTTCGTTGAGAAATAAAATCAAACACCTACTGGGTACTACCAAGCCAAATTCAACATACAGAACACCTTTGGATGATAAAGCATTGAAAGGCTTATGGGTGTCCAAAAGCCAGTCGTTAAGATCCGTGATTCTTTCGTCTCCCAGTATAGTACTTTTTGATACCACCCACATACCTTTAAGCTTTGTCACTTTCGCCTAATTCGATTCAAAACAAAGTAAGAGAGTCCCTTTACCTACTAATTGAGCTAAATTTATATTAACAACAGCAAAATTACCTAACAAGATGAATATTTTTTTTGAGAGAGAAAAAGTACCTTTGATTGAAACAGGCAGGGACGCTTATGGATATGGCTTGCCTTAAGTACAATTCTTGAGCAAGCCACAATGGAAGCTCCACTTTTGCTCCTTGTTCAACCTAAGATCCAAACATCACAAATTAACCCTTCTTTCTTAAAAATGGGGTTAGAGAGGAAAATTAAAAAAAAAAACTTACGGAGTTTGTTTCAGAACTTGGATCGATTATAATTCCATTTGCTGCTTTATGAAAAACAACTGGAACAAACTGAAATGTGCAAAAAGATTTCGAAAGAAAAATTAAATGAGGAAATTGAGAATTTAACAGTAAGCAAAAAAATAAAAAGTGAAAGTGTTAAACCAACCTCTTCCTCTGCAAGAATGTCATCGATATTGTAGTAATTCGCCATTTTCTTTTCTTCTTAAAATCCCTTTCTAGATCTCAGAGATGGGCGGAAATTAAGGTAAGGAAAAAGAAGATTATTGATTTAAGGGGTTTAGATTATTTTCGGAAATTGAGAGGGAAATTTGATGAGAAAAGGAGGGAAAATTAAACATGATTTTATTTGTAATTTTTTAATGGTCCTTCCCTCTAGCTTCAAAATCTTGCTTGATTTAGGATGCTTTTAGGCCCAATAATTAGGGCTTAATTAACCCAATGGAAAAGAAACATGAGCCCAACTCAATTTAATAAATATTTGCGATATTTATCATCTTAATAAAAAAATTAATAAATAAAATTACCTAGCTGTTCGTTGAGGTGAGTATTCTATAGAGTCGAGTCGAATCAAGTAAAAAAATTTCGAGTTAGTCGAGTTGACGAATTATATTTTAGCAACCGAACTCAATTTGAAATTTTCGAATCAAATCGAATCGAATCAAGTTAATGAATCTTATTATTTATACTCAATGTTGCGTTTACATAAACCGATCATTTAACTAGTAGACAAAATACAAGATTATTTAACTACATAAACAACATAATGGTTTTATCTTTTAACTTTATGAGTAAACATTTATCAAAATGACATAGTTTTGTTTTTTCTTATTTGAATTTTCGGATAACTCAAATTATGTAATTTATATCCTAGTTAAACCGAAAAATTTAACTTTTTATTCGAGTTAATCCGAATAACTCAAATAACTCGAACTATTTAATTCAAGATTTAAATCTTTTATTTCGAATCGAATCAGATTTTGTTCATCCCTAACAATCGTGTAATACTCTTTTATCTTATCATTTCATAATTCTACTAAAATTATTTTATGTTTATCTCAATTTTGATCCATTAATGATTAAAAGATACAAAATTTCCCCTCCAAAAATATATATATAAAATTTGAAACATTCATATGCTCATATGTGGTCATATAATGTTTTTCTTTTTGTCGTATATTTGCATCATGTCTAAATTAATGTCACTTTCAAACCAATACTTTTTAAATTGAACCAATGATAAAACCAATCAAGCTACCAATATGTCAGTCCTATTAAAAATTATTAAAATTCCCAAAAAAAAAAAAGATTCAACTGATTTTCTTTTACCAATTCAATTGGTTCGTATCGATTTTTGATCTAACTAATTCAAAATCACTTTTTGAAACAATTCTCCAACCAAATCGGAAAACACTGGTTCAAACTAAACAAACAAATATGCATCTGAGACATAATTCGCAGCATTCCTAAAAGATATATTAATCAAGTAATCAGCTGATTCAGTTTTGACATTGAAATTAATCCACTTTTTTTTTCTCAGAAAAAATATCATGTTTTCTTGTAGTTGCAGTTCATAAGTCGTCCGGTTGAATGGGGGGTTACTATAACATTTCACTAAAGCCCCACACATTATGGGTATTTTATGAAATCATGATAAAAGAATTGTATGAATTTATTCCTTTCTTTGAAGTGATAAAGAATCAATATGTGTTGATCCGAGCTCAAACAACCTGCACGGAGGTTGGTTGAGAAACTGCTCTCGGAACTGAATCGGTGTTCAAGTCAATGCATTACGGACTCGTAAAAGCCAAAAAGCCATCTGCAGTGCTAAAAGGCGAGCTTTAAAAAGGAATTCCTCGAACCAGATATCAATCCGGGAAAATAATGATTTCATCTGCGTCATCTTTGCTTCGACAACAGCTTCGGAAGAAACTCTTCCGATGATCAAAAAGGTCTCAAGTGAAGAACCCTGTAACTGTCATGCAGCAGTCAAAGCAATAAGCTCCTTATTATAACCATATTTTGTTCCAACACTCCCATGTCCGAGACTCACACTCAAGTCCAAGTAACATGGAAACAAAGAATTTAATGAAATCAAGTACAGAAAAGTAGAGAATACCAGAGAGTTATTGACTGCTCTTAAGCAATCATTTGTCTTCAACATTAATAGAATAACACGGGGTAATCGCTTGAGAAGCTCGGATATTTGAGGGAAATATTGAGATGCATACATCTGCCGGAGAAGATAGATATGGCCGAACAAGAAGTGAGAACCAATCAATTAAAAACAATCCAACATTCAAACTTATAGCAAATCATAATCTCTAAACACAAGCAGAGCTCCAATGGAATCCTTGTACAGAAGGAAGCCAATAAATAAGAGGAAAAATATATCAATATCAGTACATCAAAACTTATAATATCACCTGTAGTTCAGAAATATCACTATCAGTGCCTTTTATGACCAAATGATCCACAGCCGGGTCAATGACCCGATTCCAGGGCCTCATCGTTAGAATCCCTGCAAATAGGACATACAAGTCCTCCCCAGCACCCAATTTCACACTATGTTCCTTTATTCCATTAGCATCAGAAAACACCAATGCCTGCATGCAATGCAAGCATGAATTAACATATCAAGTTGCTCACAAGTAAAAGCCGATGTTACTCTAGCGTTGATACACATATTTCCAGCAAAGGTACTTTAAGAAAATGTAAAGTCAAAAGTAAGGTAAATAAAAACTATAAATGCATCATGAAATATATCCAAATTTATTGGGAGAGGAACATAGTACCCTCCAAAGAGAAGCATAGCTGAATCTAGTAGAGAAGTCGAGTTCTTTATAAAGACCATGGTCTAACAATATCAACTGTGGTTTTTTCTTCCCTGTGTACCAAAGGAAAAAAAGATCAGGTTCCGAGTGTTGTATTCAGAGAAGCAACTAAACTTCACAATCAAACACATGAAAAAGCCTCAAAAAGAAATGCATCACACAAACTCGGATTTTTCATGGCCACATCCCCAAAAGGGTGCAAACTGGTAAAGCAAGTTTTCGTTAATTTATTATGAAGTTGGAACATTTGAAACATTTTTTTCTTTTACAAATCAATCACGAGTTCCATTACTAAGAGTTTTATTATTAAAATTCTGAATTTGACATCACTACTATCAGTGAACAAATTCACGCTGAAAGGCAGAGCACGATCTTAGACGGATCAAGCTGGAAGAATTAAGAAAACAGACATAATAATACTTAGCTTATTTAGGATAGTTACGGAAACCAGAAAGATTTAATGCTGTTGACTCAAATTGCAACTAGTTAAGCACAAGTGGAGACATTCTCAAATTATTTCAACATAAAAGAAAACCTAACCGAAAATGCTCCTTTTGCCAGAAGGTAACGGCCGAACTAATAAATTAGCAGCATGTGGATCACAATGAACAAATCCATGTTTAAACATCATCTCAGCAAAAGTTTGACTAACCTGCATAGAATCAGATTACATATTTATGACAATCGTGTAACTGCACAAATATATATATATATATATCCTATAATGATTTTCCCAGGAGTTAATACAGCTTCTAAATGCCAAAAACAATCAGCAGACAATAATTAGCCAAGAACTTACCAATCTTGCAACTTCATTAGGTTGGATTCCAAGTTTTTGAATTGTAGTGACATCATTCACATATGCACCGTCCATGAATTCCATTGTTAAAAGCTTTGAGGTACTCAAAGACCAATGCACCTCTGGTGCATAAACATAATCTGCAATATGAGGAGACAGCTTCCGAAAATTTTCCAAACATTTGATGCTGTTATTTGCCTCTATCAAAAAGTCTAGCTCCTGAAAAGGCCAGAACCAATCAAATCCTATATCGGGTCAAATGGAAACAAAGCTAAATACATAACGGGCTAATAAAATAATAAGTATCCGAGCAAAAGACAATTACATATGTCGTCTATGTCCATGTTTGACAAGCAAGGGTGCATTGGAAGGTATAAAACCAGAAAATAGAGCACAAGAATACCATATCATAAGCAAACTGATTGTATAATACATCTAGATTTCTTGAAAGCATCAATTCAGACCAAGGAATTTTTAAGCAACTTGCCTTGGGCAAACTTTCTCGAATTTCAGCAACCAACCATCTGCAGGCATAAGCCAAGATATTCAAGAATTCTAACAGTTTGAAACCACATAACGATAAAACGTTTGAGAAATACATGGGATTCTACAGTTATCCATGAATGTAGAAACCAAACAAGGCAAGAAACAGTACCTATAATCAAAAGATGGGAATAACCAATGTAAAGTGTTGACAAGGAATTCCACAGTGGCTTGATCTGCAGCCGCAGTATCTGTCATGTGAGTGTGCTGGACCTGAATTTCAAGAAAAATGATACGGACATGGAAAATAAATCCTAACAATAACACCCAGAGGCATAAATTTGCAGAAGTCAAATAAAAAAATTTCCTGAGGTAAAAATAACAAAGAGTGAAACCTTCACAGCAACTTTTTGACCATCATGTGTACGAGCAATATGGACTTGTGCAAGAGAAGCACTTGCTATCGGTTTTGGATCAAATTCATCAAAAACCTGCATGTGAAAAGCTAGTTTAAATGGACAAGTATACCTTCTACATGTGAAAACAAAAATCGATCCCATTTACTATATTGGAAAAGCAGTTATCCAACCCAAACAATCATTAAAAACAATTCAATTCTGCTTCTTAAAATTATGTTTTCAAAACGATACATACTTTATCAGGTGTCTCTCCAAGTTCCTTCTTGAAGACTTCACATACTTGATCATACGAAGAAACCGGACACTTATTCAACATTGACTCCCTCATTGTAAGAACATACTCCGGAGGAACTACGTACTCCTACACAAATAAAAGAGCAAATTTTTTTCGAATCAAACCCATGACCGAATAGTATATAATGAATCCAAAAACCCAATCAGCAAACTTCATATCAAAGACACAGAGTCAGCATTACTACAAACATACCAATTGCCCAATATGTTGGCCAAGCTTGATATAAATTCCTCCATTTCTAAAACAAAGTTCTTGAAGCTTTCGTGCCGATCTTAAATGAACTTCATGTTTAATCTTAGCTCTCTCATTACTTCCTTCAGGTAGTCCCCGTAATGAATACTGGTAATCTAATCGCATAATTCAAACGCATAATTCTCAATTACTTGCTAATTTTCTATCTATGGCATTATAAAGAAAACAAAATGATTATTATCCCTTTAAATCTAACAAATTCAACTGATTTCTTTTTTTCAATAAAGTTATATTATTCATTCAATGTTGGAGCTTTAAGCTTTTAGTTAACTATCTTAATAAAATGAAGATAGAAAATAAAATGTCATAATTTTCAAGATTTGGAGGTACCGAAGACGATAGAGGCAGCAGTTGCGGAGCCACGGAGAAGGCGGAGAGGGACGCCGGTGCAGAGCTTGAGAGCTGCGGCGGGGTCGTCAGAGGTGGCGATAGTAGCGGCTGCACCTCCCGTACAAAGGGCAGTGGCGGCAACCACTAGTTTGGAGCGCGTACGCCAAAGGGATCGCGTTGCCATGGATTTTTTTGGATGGCCGGCCGCAAGACTACCGGGAACAAGCGAGCGAAAATAACTCTCCTATGTTTTACCGTCTTTTGGTTTTTTGTTTTTTTTTTTCCCTTGCCTTGTCTTTATTTACTTTTTTAAAAAATTGGGTTTGGCTATAACTCTCCTATGATTTACCGCCTTTTGTTGTTTTTTTTCTTTTTCTTTTTCTATTGCTTTTTCTTTATTTATTTTTAAAAAAATTGGGTTTGGGTTTAATCTGTTGGGGAAAATAGGCCAATAGCCCACAAAGTAATATCATTTTGTTGGGGGAAGATGGGTTTTGTTTTGTTGTTTGGATTCAAGGTAGAGAGGTGTTTATGAACCGATGAAATATCATAGTCAAAAAGCTTTTTAAATATCTCGTTTGATTTTTTGGAAGGTCTCGAGATAGTTCAAATAATGTAATTTATTATTCTAAAATAATAATAAAAATTACATTAAGGATGTATTTGTTTTACAAAAAATATCATGAATTTTTTTTAGTATTTTTTATGTTTGTTTCATCGAAATTAGCTTTGATTAATGGAAAATGAATTACTGACCAACAAAAAATAAGTTCATTTTTTAAAATTAAATTAACCTTTTGAAATGCGTAAATCATTTTTCGAAAAGAAACTCCTCGTTCAATTAGTACGAAGTTTGTTGTCGGGCCAAGTAATACGTAACATTTGGATTCAGTTAAGGGATAACTTAAAGAGGTGTTGGGCTATGAATGGGGTTGGTAGGCTCATCAACAATACCGATTAGCTTGATGGGGTCGTTGTCGACTACAACAACTCTTACCAACACTAGGTTAGGGATGGGTTGGTTCTAGGACTAGCTCGTCAATAAATATTGCACATGCTTACGTGCAAGCTCGCTAATTTTAATTTTGGTGGTGGCTACTCAACGAGGGTTCCCTCGAGATAAAAAACAACAATTTGTTGGCTCTAAACTAAAGCATGTGCTATGAATTCGTGTCGAATTAACAATCTTGAATCAACTATTTAGTGATGATAAATTTGTGACGCCAGTGCCAGTGCCCCATCCACCGTGGACGTTCATGAAAAGATTACTAGGTAATCTAAATTATCTATAGTTTAGAGAATCAAATTGAGCAAACGATTCAAATAATAGGGGACTATTATGTCGTCTATAAGTCCAATTGGGAAGATAACCTATCTTGACTATTAGAGCATGATTGACTCCCAATAATAGAGACATATATGTGATTGTCTAGACCGACAATACATTGGATATGAACCACGCGGAATTTATCCTAATTTTTTTTTATTTATTCACTTGTGACGTTCATGATGTGGCTTACTTAAATCTAGGATAAGTGACAGATAATGTGTGTATAACTCATATATTTTGATATATTGAAACCTAAACTCTTATGGCAGTGGGCCAAAAGTTGGTATGTTGGGTACATGACTTGTGTATGGCATGGTATCACTTACAATAGTGAAATTAATAACTCAAATAAAGAGTAAATGATATTCTCTCATTGGCATTGTATGGATTATGAAAATGAGACCTGACTAGGGTTATTTGTCTAAGACAAGTGATTTTTTTTCATTATTGATTCGAGTAATGATCATTTTCATTGTGGAAGATACAATGGTGACCATGAGATAAAACAGATTGAATCAGGTGAATAGATTTAACCTAAAGAGATCATGAATATCTTACGAGGACAACACACATGTGAATAGGTCATTGGACTAAAGCTTGAAATCAATAACTTTTGTAATGTAATATAATAGGAGAGTTCAATTATGATACTTTAGTGAAATGACTCCATGACTAATTAATTTTGTAATTGATGGAAGGGAAGTCTTAATTACAAATTATTTATGCCATGATTATATATATTCAATTGGTCCTTCCACTAGCTCAAAACAATTTTTTAACAGATTGTGTTCAACATGAACACATACAATATGCACACTCTAACATACTGGTCAAACTCTTCATTGCTTACGTTGTTGTAACATCCCAAAAATTTTCGAAGTGTTGAACAACGATAAAATAAATAATAAACTAGTTAGAATGTGAGAAAGTAAAAAAATAATAATAATCAATTACACAGATATGAGACATAAAAGATAGGTGTAGAAAGTATTTGGAAAAAGTATAAATATTAAGATAAATTAATTTGAGGTACCAATTAAATTGAAAGAGAATGGAAAGTATTGGGATAAAGTTTAAAAAATTGGGTGTTGAAAGCATTAAAATAAATTAATGAAAAAGGAAGAGTGACTAAAGGTCAAATTATATCAAAAGAAAATAGACATATATGAGTGTTATTATAAAAAAAGTAAAGGCGCAAAATTGTAAATAAAATAAAATAGATATTTTAATGGAAGAAACTAGAGAAATGGAGAAAAGAAAGGATGAAATGGCTATAACAAAAGCCATCAGCCATTTTGTTCTCGCGATAGCCACCTTTCCTCACCATTTTCAACTTTTGTTTTTTTTTAATTTAGTCCTTTTTTTCAAATACAAACCAATTAAGCTAGTTTCTTCCAAATTTCTTCAAGATTAGTGAGTAAAATTAGTAGAGAAGTGTAGTAACTATCCAACTGTTAAAAGAAATGCATCCATACTTGTCTTGGAGGAGAGAGAAAATAAGAATTAGTGTTGAATACAAGTGATTAAGGTAAGAAAGTTAAACTTCTCTTGAAATACATGTTTGTTTTGGTTTAGAAACGTAGATTATGATATGTTAGAATGATTTTAATGTAAAAATATGTGTTTTGTATGGAATTGAAGAGAAAGAAAAGAATGAGAAGGACTCAATTGAAGGGAAAGGAAAGGAGAAAGCAAAAGAGTGAGAAGAGATTTTCTCCAAGTATAGTAAGTACTACAAGATTTTAAATTGAAAATTTATTCTCTTTAAAAGTATATGATTTTAGTATATGATTAATTGTGATAAAAATGAGTAAAATGATATGTTTAATTATAAGTATGGTAATTATGTGTGATTGAATGAAACATAGTACAAAGAAACGTGAAAAAAAAATATTCACATTAAAACAGTTTGGACAGTAACAATGGACTAACTTCGAAAATTCACCAAAAATTATATAAACATAGTTAGAGGTCGAATTAATTATGTAATTAAAGATTATTGAGTGCAAGAAACGGTGAAAGGAAAAGAATTGTATATTTTGAGATATATTAGTTTTAGTGTAACAAGGTCAGAGTAGATTGGGGTTATCCTGTTTTGACTTTGAAAAATCATAAAAAAATGTAGAAAATTTATTAGAGACTGAAATTTATATGTTTGAGTCCTTAATGAGTCTAATTTCAAGAGAAACAAACAGGAATATCATTTGATTCCTGTACTAATAGATAGTTAATTTTAAGTAAAGAAAGGTCGAAACTGTCAGGCAACAGAAAATGAGTAAATTTGAAGAATTTTCTGTACGAATTGGCTGAAGTAAAAATTCTAAAATTTTTATGGCAAAAGATATTTGAGTCTAGTTTCAGAAACATTAAGCGGATATTAATTTCGAATTCTGTAGCTTAAGATAAAAATAATTTAGTGACTGTGACTCAAATGGATAGCTTTGAAAATTAATGTGAAAATAATATTAAGAGGTATATGATGATGAATACGTGAGAAAAATATATGTGTGAAATAATATGTGAATAATTATAAATATTGATAAAAGGGTGATATTGTGGAAGTTGTTGAGAAAATAAAGGAAAGAAATATATGATGATATATGTGTGAAAGAAATTGAGTATGTGATGAATAAAGAGTGAAAAATGATGTTGATTGTGATATTGCCCAAGTAGACTTATTTAGAACTATTGTGATATTAGTGGCATGCCATTAAGGGATCTTAGCGCACGCTCTGTTTAGCACCTCGGTGCTCTCCATTATTAGCACTTTGTGTGCTCAGTACTTTGTGTACTCTATGTTTAGCACTTTATGTGCTCTCTGTTACTTAGCACTTATGTGCTCTCTGTTTAGCACTTCGGTACTCTCCGTTTGTTTCGTTTATCCGATAGGTTCTATATAAGTCTACTATGGACCATGTGGATGAATAAGCTAAGTGAGCTATGGTTAAGAAAGCTATGATGGCGAAACTGTAAAAAGTGAAAGAATGTGCAAATTATGACATTGAGGTAAATGAAATAATGAACAAATGCAAGGTAAGTACTATATGTGTATAGTAGTCAAATGTTGAAAAAACTAAGCAAGCTAAATAGACTAAAATGGTTAAGTTGTGAAAAGTGGATGAAAGTGTGAAATATGTCATTGTGGTAAGTTGAATGCTATGAATATGAAAGGTATATATTATTACATGAATGAGTATTTATATATGTGTGTGTGTGTGTGTGTGTGTTAAAATGAATTAATTAAAAAGAGATGAATGATTGATTATCCTTGTAGTGCTTACTAAGCTTTCATTGGCTTAACGCCTTTAATTCAACGCATAGGTACAAGATTTCCGAGTAGCTAAGGTTGGATTAGGTGCCTTTCATCAAATCACATCAACATTGGAAGATTACAAAACAAGGTATATTTATTTTGTGTGAAATGGCATGTACAAAAAAGGGGTATTTTGTGAATTTAAAGAAGTTTTTGAAAAATTTGTTTTGAGCTCAAATGGGAGCATTTTTATGTGTATTTTTATGTTCTAAAATGTTGGTTTGAATTGAGATTATTGTTAGTGATTTTATAGAATTTTAAAAGCGATTTTTTTATGCAGATTTTTGAAAAAAATTATCAATACCTTTATGCATGGTATCGATACCCAATTGACAGAATGTGTTTTTGGTATCAATTTTTAAGTTACTATCGATATTTAACAAAAATTATCGATACCTTACATTAAGATATCGATACTTCTGGACAGAATGTCCATTTGGTCTCGTTTTTCATATTTTAAGTATTTTTAAATTGGATTCAAGTTTTGATTTTAATTATACATAATTGTTTTATGATATTTTGGATAAATTGGTTTAAAATCACACCGTTTGAAAGAAAATTTTATTTTACTCAATATTGCTTCTCAGACTTTGCCTGTAATACTCTTGTATCGGGTCTATACGTGTAGATCGAGTATAGGGGTGTTACAGTTGTCCACCAATAGATACTTGACCAATGTATGCAACAACGTTAATAATGCATAAAAACTAACCCTTCTAAATTGGAATGATGAGATGAGAAAAAATGAGAGAGATGTGTATGTTAGTTCAAAATTATGTATTTTTCAAATGTTTTATTTCCTTTCATTTTATTTTCCAACTCTATCGGGTAATGGATGGAAAGAAAAAAAATTATATTTTCCATCTTTCTATTTTTCTATCCTTTCAATTTTTCATCTTTCACTCTACTAAGCCAAGCCTACAAAATTGAATATAAGGAGAAAAAGAAAGAGTTGGCAAGTTTTTTCACTTAAGAAGTCAATATCTATAGGAGATAACTTTAACTTGACTGGAAAACAAAATGAGAAAGGGGTATTTATATGCACGATGAAAGAATTTTTCATGAAGAAAAGAAGTTGATGCCTCTTAGCATCAACACTAATTTATGTGTGTAAGATTGAGTTAAATGATTAAAATTCAAGTTTACTGAAAATGGTGAAAACATAAACATATTTAAACTAAACACTTGTATGTGGTAAATTCACTAACGTACATTTATTAGGGTTAAATTTATAATAAATAATAAAATTTTAAACACATATAAACTTGATATGGATTTAATAGAGTTTAACTCCTAACAATAAAAATTAATTTCACATATATTAAATATTATATGAAACTTGACACTTACGATTGTTAAATTAATTTAATCATTATATAGTTATTACTAATAATTCACTTGACATAATAAAAATTTTGCGGTACAAATCTCATAACGCAATTCAAAATTTATTGGTGTCGAATTAATTATAAAAGAAATTAAAAATAAATTTGTGGCTATTATTTTTTGATATTAAAGTAAAAGAAAAAACTCGAAAATATAATCTTGAATGACTTTTTTTAATGATGACAAAAAATATTTATAGACCATTTTCAAGCTAAAAAGTTGGCCGCTACAAAGGTAGGTTTTGCCAAAGTTATGAAAAACAACATTCAAATGGATTACTTCAAAAATTAAAGGTATAATGATTTAGTTCATCCTCCAAATTTATAAAAATGTTTATCTTATCTCAATATTTAATTTTTCATCTTTTTTAATTTTTTAATTTATGTTTTTGTCAAATAATCTCAAAATAGATGTAAAAGTTAATTTTTTTTAATTTTACTAGCGTGGAGTACGGGTGGATGACACGTCAGTATTTAATTTTTTTTAAAAATTAAAAAATTCAAAATAATATTAAAATATTAAAAACATAAAGAAATATTTTCTTATATATTTTAAATTTTAAAATATTAATTAAATGTTGATATATCATACACGTTGCAATCTGCATACATGTCACATTAGCAAAGTTAGCAAGTGTTAACTTTTCATCTATTTTGAAATGATTTAATAAAAAAATATAATTTCAAAGATTAAAAGGAATAAATAATTAAATAATTAATTAAAATAATTTTTTATAAAATTAGAGGATTGAAAATTAAATACATAAGTTCTCTTTTTTCTTATCCATAAATACTAGATTTTATTTTGTAAAAAACACTTTTTAAACATTTAAGAATATTAAAAATGTTTTACATATTCAAACCAAAAAAAAAAAAAATGTGCAATGAACATGCAAGCAAGACCCCCACTTGTTTTCTAGAAAAGCATATCATATAATATTTTATTACATTATTTAGATTATTATATTCTAATATATAAATATATTAGAACCTTATTCTATTTCACACCGTGTATCAGACGTGTGCGTCTCATGCCAATAGGCTTCCACCATTAATTATAACCCTACCCCTCATATTAGTGACATCAATGTTCCTCTTTCATTTAATTTATTCCGTTCGTATTTGATATATTGATAATATATTTTTATAGGATATTTATTAATTTTTGATATTGATTTGATTTTTAACATAACTTACCCTTTATCTTATATATGATAAATTCGAATACAATATAATGACGTGATACATATACACGAAAAATTAATTAAAATAGGAGATAATTAAAAAATAAATATAATATAATATAATACACAAATGTGACATACATAAATTATTAAGGTTTTAAAATTTATATGCGTATATTGTTATAGTATACGTCGATAATGACAAAAGAAATGATCGTCAAGTAATAAAAAAATAAAAACATAAAGATTTTACATGAAAAACCCTTATAAAAAAAAATCATTGATAGGGAAGAAGAAATTTACTGATATTAAAAAAATAATACAAGAGATTTGACACTATACAGATTTAACTTGTACAATAAAATCCGTACATATATCATAATTTAAGTGGTAGTGTTTTGTATTTGTAGAGCAAGCTTTAAACATTGATTAAGATGTGTCATTAATTAATGTACATAATTTATTTGTTTCGATTTCATTTCAATGTTGCCACGTAATTTCTTACGTCACAACGCCTATTTTTTTTTAAACACCCTTTCATTTCATATTAAATATATAAAGACAAAAGAATATCTAAATTGTGGGGACAACTTTAAATGAGGGTAGTCCAAATTCAAATGATCCAAAAATCAGAATTTTAAAGGTGTTAGCTCCTCTATTTTATAAAATTTAAGATTTAATTTGAATTTTGTTGATTGAGTTTTAATTCAATTGATAATAATATAATTTTTATTTAATGGTTAGAAAAAAATTATAGATAATTTTAGTTATTGTATAAAAAAATAAATATAATACAAATTTATAATAAAATTAATATTAAAAAATATTATCAACTTGTCAAAATTATTTTTCGTTTATTATATACCAAATCTTATGAGAATAATTTAATTTTAGAACATTGATAATATTAACAATTAAATTAAAAAAATTTAAATAAAAAAAGTAATGTGATTTAATTTTTAAAAAAATAAATATAGAGAATAAATTATAAATTTTACCGATATACAAAAATTGACCACACATTTTAACCTACTTTTGATATCCAATTATATTATTTAAAGCACGGGATGCTAGAAGGGTAGGCAGTAAGCTCAAATGAAAAAAAATTATGTTTTAGATCTTCTAAAATTTGAAAAATTATATTTTGATCTTAAAATGATAAATTTGTAATATGATGTTTCTAGAAATTGTTTAGTCTTTCAGGGACGAAGTTAGAAATTTTTTGAGGAAGTTAAAATTAAATTATATATTTTTACGATAGTAAAAATATAAATTTACTATTTTAATAACTTTTATATTTATAATTTTTAAAATATTAAATCAAATTTTTATCATTTTGAGAGATAAAATATAATTTTATCATTATAAATTTAAAAATTTAAAATGTTTAAATGAAAATTTTTCATTTTAAATATATCGAAGCCCCTGCCAACCTCTTAAATTCGCCAATGCTTATGCTTGAATTCATGTGTCATGAGTGTATGTATATATTAGGCCTCATGATCCATTTGTTAGTCATCTAGAAAATGGGGAAAGTTTAGGTGAAATTTGACAATTAGGGGGCCTTCATAGGCAATTTACTTGACTACTTGTCAAATAATGATGAAATCAGCCCGTCCATTTGGATTTTTGACCAAAATCATTTCAACAAAATATAAGGGCTGCTTCTAGACTTTTACAACTTCCTCATGTACGGTTTGAAAATTTGGGCAAGAATTTTATAAATTTGGAGTAGTTAGAATAATATCAAGTTTTACAATTTATTCGAATTATAATATTACAATTGGGATATTTAGAGTAAACTGATCATTTAGATTTATTGTTAAAAATTAATTTTTATATATAAATTTAAAATATACGTAACACGTCATATATCATTTTTTGATTATTTCGTTAACTATGTTAATTTTTAATAGTACAAATGATTAAAATTTTTAACAGAAAATATTAATTTGATTTTAATTTAACGTATAAGAATTAATCTATTATTTTTTTATCAGCGAATAGCCGGATCTTTTGACGGGTACAGTGGTTAGTTGTCTGTTAAAAAAATTGTACAGGTAATTCCGTTAACTACTCCGTTCCAGCCCCACCCGCCATTTCAATTTAAGCGTTGCTTGTGCGTGTTAAGTTCCTCCATGTCATCTTCAATTGTCATCAGTGCCGTCACACCCCAATTCTCACAGTCAAACACTTGGAACCTTCTTTCATACCTTACTGCCATTTTCCCTTTCATTTTTAACCTTCATTTTTCCATTTCCTCCTCACTCAACTTTCAATCCTTCATCTTTGTACATAACAAAAATCGCAAAATAAAAAAATTTTGAAGAAAGAAGGGAGATGGGTTTTTCAAAAGAAGAGAAATCGAGAAGAATTTGGAGGGTTTTGAAAACAGTGTTTTTCTTAATAACAATGGCGATTTCGTTCCTCGTATTTTCTGCGCCGGTTTTTCTCGTTCTAGCCGACGCCCTTTTGCCTTCCGCTTTGCTCTCTGCTTCGCTTTCGCCTTCTTATTTATCACTCCAATCCATTCCTTCCCATTTCGATAACTATGATTTTAGATCTTCTCTCATAGATATTCCCCTCATATCCATCATCAGATCAGCTGTTATAATCTGTAAGTTCATCGATAACCCATTCCAATTTGTGAATATGTTTAGTGGAATTAAAAGTCAATTTACTTTACGCAAAAACCCAAATCGAATTGTTGTTCCTGGAAATTGAATTATGTTTGGTCTAAATCTGAATCCAGTCCTTATACTCTTCATACTTTTGAAATCTAGTCTCTCTGCTAGACTACTTGTTTAATTGATTTACAGATTTTCTGGTTTTATTTATTTTGCAGGTGTTTATAGTTTTTGTGATGGGCCAAAACTTTCGAGGGGACCATACCTGGGAATCACAATGATTTGTTCCATTTCATCGTTGGTTTTTGTTTCCATAAAAGCTTCGTTTGTGCTCAGTTCGAGAATTCCTAAAGAAGGGGCGTATGTTACAGCCATGGAAACCGCTCTTTTCATTTCTTCATTAGCTTTGGCAATTGCACACATGATTGTGGCTTATAGGACAAGTTGCAGAGAAAGAAGAAAGCTCCTTGTCTACAAAATTGACATTGAAGCTGTAAGTTCACGCTATATTTGTAAAATATTTTAATATATAGAATTAAATTAAGGGCCATTGATGAAATAATTAAATGAAATGATTAGTATAAAAATAGCGGTGTCGGTAAAATTAAATACTCTAAGGATACAGCCCAAAATCATACCAAAACTGTAGAAAGTAGGGAATTCTACGTTTCTAGAAACTCAATTGTTTAAGGAAAGTAAAAGATGTTATTTTCATAAATTAAATTAATATATTTTTTTATTTTTTATTGGCACAGATTTCAGCTTGCAAGAATGGGTTTCGAAGGTATCAAAAGATTCTCCAACAAGAAAGAGTGAAGTAAATGCAATATTAGCAACACTGAAAACGATTTTCCTTTCCAAGAAACCTACCCTGTTTTTGGCTCATCTCAGCCTTCTTTCCCACATTTCAGGTAATTATCACTTCCCATTTAATATCAGATTCGACTCTAATAATTAGAGATATTCATAACTCAAATTCATTTTAAATTTTATGCGATGCTTAAAACTTTTAACCCATAAATATTAGAGTATAATACATTTTAGCGCATTCAACAACACGTTGATAAATAAATAAAGTAATAATGTGGTAGCCATGAAACTTCATATGATTAACCCTGCATTTCCTTTTCCTTTCTTCTTTTTGCAGATTTAACCAAAACCAATCAGTCACTTGAAAATCAAAGTGTTAACAATCAGATCACAGCCAGCAGATACATACATACCTACGTATATATATATATATATATACGTAGGTATATATATATTATATTTTGAGGAATTGATCGTACATACAATGATTTTGAGTGTACAGTTTGTATTACATCTGTAAATATTAATTTAAAAAAAAAGGAAGAAATGGGCCAAAGGTCTTTTCCTTACCCGAATTTTTTTAAATATTTGAAAAATATTTATATTAGGTATTATTTTTGGGCCAAAGGACTTATGCTTCGTATTAGATTAATTGTTTTTGGGTCAGCTTGTAAAATAAAAAAATTAAGTTTAAAATATGCTTCAAATTTATGTGCTGTTCTATATATAAACATAGTAGAGGGATCAAGACTGGCATTTGACCATTTTTATAATGACTAAAAAATATAAACCTCGACACGTGTGTAAGGCTTAAGACCTCTTTTAATATATAGTCAAATATACTCATTTCAATGCATAAATAAAAAATTTTCATGTATTAAAAAGTTTTTTTTAATTATATCAACATTTTAATTAAAATAGTTAATGATTTAGCTATTTGAATTAATTAATATTATTTTAAAAATATAAAGTTAAATTATATCAAATTAAAATTATAAATTTGAACACAGTAATTTTTTATAATGAATTAAACACGACATTTTTTTTTTTTTTTTGTGAAAAAAATAAGGTTTACACTAAATTGAACTGGTCACAAATATCATCTATTGTATCGAAATATATGAGTTTTATAAATTTGTAAAACAAAACCTTCCTTAGCGTACAATTATAAGTGTGTAAGCCTTCCTATTGAAAGATATTTTGGTTAGGCAATCGACAACTTATTTATTTTCTCTAAAGACATATCTTAGACTCCAATGTTTTACATGCGACAAAATTTGATGAATTCGTCTAGTCAAAATAAAATTTGAATATACCAATAAACTATCTTGGATACATTTAATCACATAATTCTTTTAAGACCGAACATTTCCCACATGCCTGTTATATTCGAGAATCCATTCCCCAGCTTCATTATGCACTACTCCCCAGACACCCCCTAATCCTGTGTTCAATTTAGCCACTCAATCCATATTTAAATGGACCCAACTTCCTGACAAAGACTGACCGGAACTATCTTCCTCATATCTTACTTCTATATTAGAGTATAGATGCCAAAAACCAAATTAAAAAAGAAGAAGAAGAAGACATGAATAAATAAATAAATTTCATTTTTTTATGATTGGATAAACGAATCAAATTTCAAGGTTTTGTTCTTCAGCTTTGTGCAATGAGAAATTTGGTGAATTTCATTTAAATAAATAGAATTTAGATCCCAACATTTGGGGCATTTTTACGACTTGGAAATAAGGATCAAAACAATGCCCACTGCCTCCTTCCTGCGGATATCTGTATTACCTGAAGAAAATATTTATACCTTAAATCCCTCACTTTCAAATCCAGGTAAAATAGTGATCGTAACCCCAACTTTGCTTATTGCATCCCCTCATCCACTACATCTTCTTTACAATCTGGGTGAAACAGATTAACGCCGACGCTGCAGGTTGATCGGAAATCGCTTTTGCGTTCGGGTTGTGGGGAAGAAAACTAGCTTATCTTCTTCAGCAGGTACCCAACTGTTTCAGAAATATAAAGTTAGAATCCAACATATCTTTTTATTAGATCAAAGCTCGGTTTGATTACCTGAACTGAGTTACAAGGTGGTGTAAGAATACTGAGATTTCTACTCTAGCAAGCTCATATCCAGGGCACAATCGAGGCCCTCCTCCGAATGGCGTGTAAAAGTTTCCCCAACAGCTCATCCCCAAGTTATTACTCTGTTCAAATTCATCCAACACTAGTTTGTAAAAAACTATTTCTATTTGGTCGTCTCGTGTTTGTTGCGTTACATCTTATACTTAAATTTACCTGCCATCTCCATGGATTGAAAGTGCGAGCATCTTTGAAGTGATCATGATCAAGATGTACAGCACGAAACGATGCAAAAACCTTCCAACCCTTCGGAATTGTGTAACCTGGTCCAGCCGAGTTACCAGTAAGCACAAAAGAAATGAGTCTAACAGGTTTCGGATTCGAATTCTAACATCTACTGCCCTTTTGTCTGTTTCTAGACTAAAATTGTGTTTACTTACCTTTTATGTTGACATCCGTCACGGTTCGTCTAAAAACTCCACTGATAATATTCGCGACTCGTAACGTCTCGTTGATAATCTGGAAAAATAGTAATACCAAACCATGGATTAAGCAAGAACAAATGCGAATTTGGGTTTAATCCTCAATTAGAGGACAATGGATTACTTACACATTGAGTGAATGGCATTGACTTATAATCACTCCATTCAGGACTCTCTGAACCGCTTTTCTTCAACCTAATACCGTCATGTTCTTCCTGCCCAACCAAACAAGTTTCGGAATCACTATGTATTTAAACAGAATGCAACTTGCAAGCTATTCGAGTTCAGCTCAAAAAAATTGAATTCGAACTTGAACTAAACTGATTATACCCCTAGCTTATGGTCCATTGGTCTAAGTGGGCCTCAAAAGCAATTATGGGCCATGTAGTGTTCTCATGAGCCCTAATGCCCTTAAATTGTCCCACGCAAAATTGGTTTAAAGACGATCAAACGGCTAAGATTAAAATAATCCCGTCAATCAAGAGAGTGTGTTAAGGGAAAAGAAAAACAAAACAAGCCTAGGAATAAATATGGTTTGGGTAAATTTTAAAATAGTCACTTTTATTTATCTCAGGTTACATTTTTATTAGGTTATCAAATTTTTATTTGAAATGATGATTTTACATGTCACGTCAGTTTATCATTACACCGTTAATGAAAATTAATGGCCAGAGATTAAAATATTACAACACTATAACGAAAGCGACTAAAACATAACATTTCAAACATAAGTGAATAAAATGTAACTCGAGGAAAACAAAAATAATTATTTTGATAGTTTATTCAAGGGTTTTGTTTCACTTCCATGGTAGTGACGTATCTATGACATCACCCAAAAACTTTACCACCGTCCGATGGTCCTTCCCCTTGAAATCAGTGCCGCTATTTCCCAACAACTCACCTAGGAACAAGGGTCAAATCGTACACCCTATTGCACACAATAAAAAGTTGTAAAATCCCCAATGACCCAAAAATACCCTTCGGTTTCCGAAGACAAAATTGTCAATGAATTAAAAAAGGTCATCAGAAAATTCTGACAAATGGTAAAATTTTCCTTGTTTTTTACTTTCTTAATATTTTAATTTATTACAGCTGAAGGCGTGCAAATTGGAGAGTCATGATTATGTCGGGTAAGACAAAATTCCCAGTTCCTACTTTGACTTTTATGTTTTCTTTGTACTTTTTGCCTCTACTTTTGACCTACAACATTAAAACAGAATCCAACCTTTATCATACATTTTTTCGCACCTTTTTCCCCTTGCCTTGTATATATGGTAAATATTTTTAAATTTAATTATAATTTAAATATTAAAATTAATAAGTAACATGAAATTATCAATTAGTGTCATTTTCAACAAATATTTAAAACATTTGGTTTTATCTGTCAGATATTAATTCCCAAATCCCATCAACGTGTGAATGAAGAAAACAAAAAGTCTTACAAAAAGCAATGACCAATTTCATCATTATTTTATTTCTTGAGGACCCACTAAGAAATTTCAGTTTTCTGCTTTTTCCCAAAATAATAAAAATAATTTACAAGGAAAGATGTGATATCTTTTAATTGAGTAAATTATTATTATTTTTTTAATAATTTAGTTATAGATTTTAATTATATATGTTATTTTTAACATAATATTTAAAATTATTTATAAATTCTTTTTAATATATAAATTGAAAGATAATGCATTTCAGCATATTTAAACCCATATCTTTTTGTAATAGTAATAATATTTATACTAATCGAGTTAAAACTCAATTGATTAATTGATTAAAACATATTTAAAAACTACCAATAAATTAAAATTTATATAAATAAAAATCTCAACTCATATGAACTTTTTAAATAATAAATATGGATAGTTTTATTTTATATTTAATGAGATGATGTAATCTAAATAATTAACATATTTAAATACTATATATTATATAAAATTAATATCAAGAATCATATTCACACTTGAAACCACTCATTTTTTTAATTTTATTTTAATATGGTTATTTAAGCTATTTAATTAAAAAATAATTACAACATTTTTGAAAAATATAAACATTCTTATAATAAAATTTATTGTTTTTAATTTTTTTTATTTTAAGTCTTTTACACCTAACTGAATTAAAGAATTTATAAATAATAAAGATATCAATATAATGAGGTAAAAGTAATATGAAGGTCATATAAGAAAGGTCAAATTGTATTTTATCTAGTAAATTGATTTTTTATTAAAAATTTGATATATTTGTCTTGTTAAAAACTGAGATACAATAACATACGACATGTCATATATAGTTCATAGTGACACATAGAGGTCAATTTTTAATAATAGAAATAGATGAATTTTTTAATAGAATGTCCAGTTTGTTATACGACCTAACATATAGAAACTAATTTACTATTTTTTGAGTAAAGGAAACAAAATATAATTTAAATACAGGGTTCTGTATATTACTTTTACGGAATATAAAATTATAAAAAAAATAAAGATAATGAAATAAATTACCTTGAGTTGAGCTAAAGCAAGAGGGGTCTGAGTCAAGAATTTGACAGCAAGAGTCATGATAGTTGAAGTAGTTTCATAGCCAGCAACAAGCAAAGCAACCATGAAATCTACAATTTGTTCATTCGAAAGTTGGTCTTCTTCCCATTCCCCTCCTAATAATGCTCCCAACATATCATTCTTCCTTTCACCCTTTTCATACTCTTCTCTTCTTTCCTTTACTACCTTGCTCAATGCTTCTGCCACTTTCCTTCTTGCCTTCAAATTAATTTCATAATTTTGATATTATTTTATTTTCATTTATAAAAAATACACATATGGAAAAAGATATGGAGTGAGTTTGCTTACTTGGATGGCACGACAGTAGGTGGCGGAGAAGAGAGGCAAAGGAACGGTGAAAAAGCCTTCGATAACAAGAAGGTATTGTTTTCTTAAACTCTCACTCCATTCACCAGGATCGAAACTCATTAGCTGCTTCACAGCTAATTCAAATGTTATCTATATTAAAAAAAAAGAAAAAAATATTAAAAAAAATTAATAATCACTGGATGTTGATGTGGGGCGTGGCAATGAAATGATTGAGTCACCAACAACGCCATCTTTGATTCAAAACTGAGTCGACTCAATCCCAGTCCAACTAATGATTTGTTACCTTCTTGGCCTCTTCCATGAGGAGGATACGGTCGGTCCAGGAATCCAAGTTGAGCCGGATTAACCGGTCTATGTCAACCAAAAGTTGATCCTTGATAATTGACGAGTTGGCGAAACTCATGGTCAAAGAATGCATTCTTTTGTGAAGGTTTCCTTTCATCAAAAGCAAAGAATGTTTCCCCAGCAAATTCGAAATCGAACCGGGGTAGCTACACTCGAACAGCTTCCCTTCGTTTTGTAAGATGAACCGGTTCGTCTCCGGATCGGCTGAAAACACTGTCGGCTCACCGAATACGTGGGTCGTAAACACTGAACCGTGCCGTTTCACCCTTTCATCGATAAACGGTTCGGGGTTTTCGGTCTTGTAAGCAGATATAAGCTGTAAAGTCTCCCCGATGAAAGGTAAACCCAAGTTTCCCGGCGGTAGACGGAGGCGCCGGAGACGATAAGCACGGAGGAGCAGGGAGATGACGGTGACGATGAGAAGGATCGAAAGATAGTGAACAAAGATAGCCATGGAAAAAGCTTTTAATTTTTTTTTTTTTTGCTTTATCGTTTTTGAATATAAATATAGAGAAATGGGAAGTTTATAAAGGAAGTGTGTGGCTTAGTTAGCAGCACACGAGGGGTATCCGTAACATTGCAAGGAAGGGGATGAAAATGAAAGATAAAAAAATGTTGGGGGATAAAATTGGTAAGAAACTTGTCAGCCAGGTGTAAACCAGATAATTTATTTATGGACTGGGTTGCGCCCTCGCGGGTAATCCGATGTTTCCAATTATAATTTTAAAGGTATAATGATTTATTTAATTTTTTATTTTTTCAGTCATTCATTTAATTTTTCATCATTTTTAATTCTTAAATTTGAATTATTTATCATATCACCTTAAAAAAATTAACGTTTGTTAATTTTGCTAATAGCTACGTGGATAACATGTTAGCAACTAATTAATTTTTTAAAATTTAAAGAAAATTAAAAATATTATTAAGATTTACTACACATATCAATTAATATTTTGGTATGTAATTAGAAAAATTGTTGTAATTCTTTTCTCAATTAAACTTTGATTATTTTAGGGATATTTTAGCATGATTAAAACTCTAATTTTAGCTTAGGAGTGATAAGGTGTAGTTGCATATGAATTTTAGTGAGAATTTTGTGATAATTATGAAGAGTATTTTATATTCTTTTTGTGAGTGTCCTATAAAATTTAGGGTTTTATTTACAGTTTGCTCTTTAAGATTTTAAGCTTTGTATTATGGTTTTGGATAATGTATAGGTTGTATATTTAGGTTATTTTCTCCATATTTTACTCTACTTTGTTTACTCATTTAGTGAAAAACCGAAGTCCCTTTTACCAGTGCCTTTTCCCTTTTTGAATTTTTTTTACGTAAAATATTTATGTTCGTTATTGACTATTTTTTTTATCTAAAAAGATGTTCTAAAAACCTCATTTTCTTATTAATATGTGACGATCAAAACCTTATAAAACTCACCATAAATTGGAATTAAAATATTTTATTAGCACATAATATATATTAATTTAAAATGGAAGGTAGAGTTAAATTATTCATGCAATTATTTAAAAAAAATTCAACATGTGAATTATACAGCTACTTCCCTATTTCCTCAGTTTCTCCTTCAGAAAAAACTTGAAAAACTTATATATAATCAATTATTTTTAAAAAAAATTATGCAATTATTTTTACTCACCAAAATGATTATTTTTGTCTCAATTTATCTCAATAATATATTTTTATTGGACTCTAATAAATTTTAAAGTAAAATTAGATGAATAATTTATATATATATAATCAAGTGCAAATTAAAAAACTTGAGTTTAAGCCTGTAGAAAATTTATGCAAATAATTTCACAACGAGAAAAGGGAAAGGAAAGTGTATATATACAATAAGGTGAAGTCAAAAAATCTTTTGAGAGGTCAGAATTAAATTATATGATTTTTATAATAATAAAAATATAATTTTATTATTTTAATAGTTTATATATTTATAATTTTTAAATAATTAAATCAAAATTTTATTATTTTGATAGTTAAAATATAATTTTATCATTATTAATTTAAAATTTTACAAATTATAAAATTTATAAAAGAGAACAATATTAACCTTACCCTTAACTAAGTGGTATAATATTAATTCTAATCTATTTCAATTATAAAATATTATTTTTTAATTAATAAATGATTAGTGCAATGATAAGATACATTGTAATTTCAAGAAAAAAACTCAAATTTAAATTTTAGAAACAATATTATTAAGGGCATCCCCAAACCCTACAAATAAACAGTAAAACGAACATGAATAATATATAAAAATAAATATTTTTTTAAAACAAAATTTTTACTCAAACTTTTAAAATTTTATGTTGATCCAAAATGAAATTTATGCCCCATGGGATATGAGCCATAACCACATTTATACATGCTTTCCAGTCTCTTTTACATTTTGCCACCCCAACCTTTCTCCAATGGTGCATGCGTTCTTTTGGCCCACCATGAACCTACTAGAAATATAAAGCAACCCTAACTTCATCATCATTATTATTTTAAAAATATATATTATTTGCTAAAGTTATAAAAAAATATTATTTTTTAAAGGATTTTATGATTATGAGAATATAGGTACAGCATCATGAGTTAAGTTTAGGATTGTTTAATTCAATTTAACACTTTAAAAAAGTTAAATTCCCGTATTAGTCCTTGTACTTAGTAAAAGTTATGGATTTAATCCTTGTACTTTTATTTGGTCATTTTAGTTCCTACACTGTTCAAAATTTTAAAATTTCAGTCCTACCAAATAATAATTGTTAAATTCATCAAGTAAGGTTCTGCTAATTTCAAAATCTGATGTGCGAAACATATTATCATATATGTAATGTAATGTCAACTTATTATTTCCACATATTACTCATTAAAAATCCAATTAATGGATTATCGACTGTCATTTGAGTTAAAATTGAAATTTCAAAATTCAATAAAATATAGGGACTTAGAATGATCTAATTGAAGAAAATGGACAAAATCTACAACTGTACGCTTAGTGCAAGACTAATAATTAAATTTAACCAAACGAATTTAACTACTACTGTTTGGTCAAGACTAAAATTTCAAAATTTGAACAGTACATGGACTAAAATTTACCAATTTGAAAGTACAGGGACTGCAATTGATCAAATAAAAGTACATGAACTAAATCCATAACTTTTACAAAGTACAAGGACTTAGAACATGATTTAACCTTAAAAAATATCATAGTTCTCTTAACAAAGCAAAAATGCTTCAATTTTTTAAAAAATATATTAATTGATTAAATAGAATGCCATTATTCCTCCACATTGTCCTAAATAAAAAAAATAAGGGAAGCCGAAAGCTGTTTTTTTTTTTTTGGTTAATTATCTAATTTATGCCATTATCCATAAATTATCATCACTTACAAATAATTAATTTTTATATTTTTATTTAATATTATATATATTAAAACAAATATTATTAATTTTGATCCGTGTGATATAAAAGGTGGATGATAGCATGTTCATCCACAGGGTCCATGAAGGGACAGTTAGCCCTCTACGTAGACATACCCATAGAATAATGATCTCTATGTATGAACTCACTATTTTGTTTATATATATATATATATTAAAGAATACCTCGTAGAGGATAGAAATTTTTTTTTTTGGGTAAAAATTGAATTATAAATTTTGAGATATCAATATTCGTACTGTAAATAATTATTGGTAAATGGGGATATCTCATGCTGGTTAAGTATAGATTATTAAGAGGGTTTTTATATAGTTTTACTATTGCGCGAGGAAATGGTGGGTCAATTTCAAAATTAACTCTATTTTTTTTTTACTTTTTTTACCTTTTATATTTACTATTTTATCTTTCTGCTAGCATAAATAGAGAGTTTTCATTTCCTTTTAAATTCAGCTATTCTTTCCTTAAATTATATTAGAGAAAATTTTGTCTAATAGTTTGAATTTTAAGCGGGATCGATTATAATCTCTCCAAATTTTTTTAATAATTAATCCTATTATGATTTCTTTATGAAGAACAATATCAATTGAATTTCATCTTTTTTTTTGAGTGTACGAATATTAAAGCACTGTGTTAACTTTGGAAGATGACGTTCACTACTCGATTACATCAATCAGGGTAAATTTATTTTTAAGACAGTGATTTTTTCACGGCACAGTAAATTTTTTATCTCTTAATTCTTGATTTATTTTTCCAATCAGTGCTAACAAATTTATTTTTGTAGTAGTATAGTTTCCAACAATCAAAATAAAAATTTGGTCATTTATTAATTAATGGTTTCATTATATTTGAAGAGATTAAATAGATTTTTTTATTTTTTGGGGTCAAAACGTAATTTTACTCTATATTAATTTATCATTTGATTATCTTTAAGGGATTAGAACAATAATTTTACATTTTTTTAGGAGTCAAGACCCCTACCTGCCCCTTTATATTCGTCTTTGATTTACTACGTATCACATATTAATTTCTGAAAATTATAAAAAAATATATATATTAATTAATATTGGCTTGAAAAATTAGACAAATTTTGAGCTTTGTTTTCACTTTGAATATCACAAATATTTTTTTCATATTCACATAATGTTCGAATTCTAATGTTATAATTATTATTTGCAATGGTTTGAGATGGGTAAGAATATTAATTTTTGGATATTTATTATTATGTGTATATATATATATATAATAGATTTAGATATTTTAATCCACTTTGCTTTTGAGATAATGGATTTGAATATTTCAATTCAAACAAATTGTATTTATTTTAAAAAATTATTGATATATACAATTTGAATATTAAAAATATATTAATATAGAGAGGTAAAGTTAATTCAAATTTAAATATTAATGCTCAAATTAAATATGAATAATAAATTTATTTTAATTTTAAAATAGTTATACAAATTTAACCTCAAATATTTATATTTAGAAAAATACAAATATTATTGACAGGGGCGGAGCTAAAGGGTTAGGTAAGGGCTCTAACTCCCTTCAAAAAAAATTATCCCTTTTTTTATGGTGAATTACAAAGGTAGGGTAAAATCCTAACAACAACGTGATTAGTGTGACTCGAATCCAGGCCACACCAAGAACAATGAACACCCTTGACCATTAGGTCTGAATTGAATTCGAGTTGTACTAATCACATTTGTTATTTGGGTTTTAACCTGTTATTCTAATTCATCAAAAAAATATTCCTTTAATCCTTTTAAAAACTACAATGTTTAAATTAATTCAATTACAAAATTATATTTGACCCTCGTAGAATTTTAACTTCAATTATGACCTCTCTTGAAATGTAAAGTTTATGTTAATGTAACATTAAAGTTATTTTTTAACTATCTAAAAAATTTATAATTCTAATTTCAACCTTCCTTAAAGTTTCCCATGATCATATAAGCTATTATTATACTATTCATCTTAAATAAATCAAGAATTTCTTTCCCTTGAAAACAAGTGAGAAAACTTTAATATTTAAGTTGTTAGTGGGATTAAAAAACTTTGGAAACAATCGATTGAATCTTAGTTCAATTGGTGTTGACATTATTATCAATGCAGAAGGACGTGAGTTCGAGTGCACTGAAGCTCATTATTTTTTTATTCATGGATTAGAAAAGGATTATAAGTAGTTTTAAACATTATGTAAAAAAAAATTAATATTATCAAATTGTTAAAAAAACCTTATAAACATGAAATTGGTTAGAATGGAAGTAGGTAGGTTTGTTGATTTGAGACAGATTAGGAAACCCTTTCCTGAATTCCTGGGATTTGAACAGACTTCAACTTTGTTTAATTAACTAAATCATAATTATTATTATTTGTTTAAGTAGCAAAACTGTTGCTGGATATTGTGACAAATCCAAAACTCAAAAACGAGGTGATTGCGCTGCCATCTCATCCTATACATTAATTAATTACTCCAATTTCCAAAATGGATAGCATTGCTTCATAAGTATGCTAATGAATCTTAGTTATGACAATGCAAATCATAGGCTTGGGAATATTGAGACAATGATGCACCACCATCATCCTAACTATTTATATTCGGGTTTTGTGCCTAATATAATTTTTAATATAAATAAAAAGAGATTAATTTACAAATAAATGTCCAAAAATTAAAAAAATCATCAGATTAGATTTTTTTTATAAAAAATTACAAGAATAAGCTGTTTTCTCCATCAGTAACCTCTAATGGCTAATTAAATAGCTGTAAGACCTTCCACCTCCACCAACGGTCAAATTATATAATATATAATCTACTTTAAAAATTTAACCCAAAATCAAAGACGAAGTCAAAAAAATTTTTCAAATGTTCGAAATTAAATTGTTTATGTCTTTATAATTTCTAAATGATTAAATCAATTTTTTATCATTTTTAGGGAAGGCCAAAATACAATTTTATCTTTACTAATTTAAAATTTTTAAAATTTTAAAAGACTAAAATGAAAAAAATTCTCATTTTAAGGGGGATTGAGCCTCCTACCAGCCCCCCTAATCTGCCCCTTCCCAAAATATAACAAAACCTTAAATTTAATAAACGCTACTTTAAAAATCCTAAACACTAACCTTAAAAAACAAAATTCTCCCACAAATCACCTACGAGAAGCGTTTTCGTAAAAACAATCTATTCTCATAATTTTTCTAAAAATTAACCTAATCTTATAATATTTTTTAAATTTTTTCAATATTTTTGAGTAAATTAGTCAATAAAATATAGTTTCTTTTATATATCATACACAATAGTTCTTTTAATCCAAATAAAATCACCATTGCATTTGACCTCAAAAAGTAAATTATGAGGATGGTAGGGCCATTATTTACACGGTTCTATTAATTTTTTTATTTAATCATTCAATTTTTTGAAATTAAATATTTCAGTCACTCTTTTATTAATTATTGTTAACTTAGTAAAGAAAGTTAGTGTTTAAATATTCTATCAATATCCTAGATCTAAAAAATTTAATAAATTTAGCCCTTAATTTGGCAAATTTTATCATTTTAGTTCTGCTGAGACCTTGGGTATTTTTTTCCCCAGACTTTGTTGCTGCCTTCTTTGTAAATTATCTCTAGATTTTCCCTCCTTTGGTATCCTTAATATTCCTTTTATTCTCAAAATCTTTATTTCTTGATTTTCAAGGGGCTTATTTTCTTATTAGTTTAGATTTTATCAAGTTTTTAAGATTTGAGTGTATCTTATTCTTCAAATCAATATTGTTGTTCTTCTATTGCTTCTTCTTCTATTCCATTCCTTGTTTCAACTTCTTTTGAATTTCACCACCAAACTCAATGCTTAGAAGGAGGGAACTAAGCAAAAGGAAAGAAGAGAAGAGACATATTTTTATAATCTATAGTTACTTTTTAAATTTTAAAGTTTTTTTCTTTAATTTTTAAATTTAGGATTAAATTGATATAATGTGTAAAACCTGAAGGCCTAAATTTGTTATTAGGTCAATAAAAAGCCCATGTTAGACTTTCGTTACTGAGTTAACGACAACTGAAAGGAGAGTGACCAAATTACTTAATTTCGAAAAATTGAATGACTAAATCGAAAATATTAATAATTGAGTGATTAAAATAAGACCAAGTGCATAGTTGAATGACTATTCTTATAATTTACCCCAAAGCTAGAAAAATATGTAGGACTTTTATAATGTATCTAGGATATAACGTTATAAACTGTCAAAATCACAGTAGTGTAAATAAGATGTAAAAATATTAACAAATAATTCCCGTAACCTCTCTAAGTATTCATTTTCTAAGTATTTCTTGTAACTTTTATTAACAAATAATGCAAGTTTAATTAATTGTTTTCTCCTTTTTCTTGTTCTTTGATTTTTGTTTGCTAGACTTTCGCTATTGTTGTCCGGAGGGTTGCATAATCTGTTGTCTTTCGACTGAATGGTTAAATTCGTAAGTTTTATTGTTGAATTTCTATTAACGATCATTGTTGTTCGCTCTTGTCAAAAACAATTTTCTGCTTAATTTGTTCGAATTTTTTGTTTTAATGTTCGATTGTTGTTCTTTAGGAGAAGGTATCGAGGATAACAATCCCCCAAACGTCTTAGATTCGTGAATTGCTGTATCATGTGATGGTAATTGTTGTTTTCGATTTGGGATTTTTGTTGTCTAAGCTTTTCGACGTAACTCGTTTTGCTGCTCTAATTCGAGCGTTTTGCTTGGAAGTGATTGTTTAAAAGGCCATTGGTTTATAGTTTTTAGGTTTCTGTTGCTTCCTTGTCGATTTTGTAACAAGTGTGTAACAAAAATCTTAAATTTTTGCGAACGGCAAAAGCCGAAAACCGGTGTTGTCGACGCCACATGGCCGTGTGCCTAAGGAAAAGAGTGATTTGAACCTAAAGTCTCTAGGAAATATACTAACTACTTAATTATCAAGCCTGTTCAACTTCTTAGAGATTTTTTACAATTAACTCCCTATATTTCTTGATATGAATCTGCTTTTTTTTTTTTTAATTTATATTATAAATCCTGCTTTGCTTTATAATGTAGTAATTAATGAAATTTAGTTTTGATTAATACCAAAAGTTTTTGGGGTTGTTTCCATTGGGACGTGACATTTTAGAAAATTCCTAAGATTTTCACCTCATAATTTAATTTTTTTTATTGATTTGGTCGGCCAAATTCCTTTATAATCTTTTGGGATTTGGTTTCTTTGTCTTTAATCGTCCAATAATTAAGATTAAACCCACTTTTATTCTCCTATTTATGCCTAATTTTTTGCTCCCAAAGTGCACCAATTTGAGGACTTTATTTTCTCCACCTTATCCATCAATCATTCACTAATCCACTAACTTTTATTAACCTCAATCCAAAATTTTATTACATAATCAAATTTTAATGAAAAAAAATAAATACTTAATTTTATAGAAACTAAATTTGTATTATAAAGTTTTTTGTAAAAAATTAATATTGTATAAGATTATATTCTTCAATAATAGTAATGTTATGATACTTATTATTATTGACCCATCTCGATCGGATTCTACACGGTTCGCATGATATTAAATGTTCACAGGAAGGGCATTGATACCCTCTTGTAAAGCCACATGTGAGATCGCACACGAAATAATATAAACACGTGTTAAGTCTAGAGTGGGGTACGTGTTGGCATACATGAAACTTACCTAAAATATCACATCAATGAACAGTAATAATATATATTATATAAATATACAATCTGACCATCTAATGAGATATAGAGAAAAACACTCAACAAGTAGTTTTTTTTAAAAATTATTTATTTCATAATTTTTATTTTGACTAAGAGTTAAAATATCATAATTTGAATATTTTATTTTAACAAAATAAAGAGATAATTTTTTTAAATATATATTATTTTATATAATTACTAAACTGCTCATAATATAAATTTTTAAAAGTAAAATAAACTTAACATTTTTAACATTAAATGATGATAGATATTCAATATTTTAAAAAGAAATTTTTGTGCTTACTTGAAAAAATTATAATCACTATGATACACATTTAATTCAATTGAGTCTTAGTTCGATTGGCATAGAAATTGTTATCAATGTAGGAAGCCGTAGGTTTGAGTGCGCAGAAGCACATTATCTTCCTATTTATGAGTTAGGGAGGGAGTTGTTGATAGTTCTAGGTACCGTGTTAAAAGAAACAGATATGATCAGAACCTATAATGAAATTACTCAACGAACAACTAATAAAAGAAAATAACAAAATATATTGAAGAGGATACCATTAGAGCAATTCATCTTTTGAATTTTGTTGTAGAAAATAAGGACAAAGGTGGCTAATTATATGCGTAGAGTAGGTACACTGTATATCATTCATTCTCTATTCTTTCCTTTCTTGTTTTTTCTTTGTCTTTGATTTTGCAAGAAATATCATGCCATTGATGTCTCTTTTCATTTTCACAGTCTGTGAATCCAACCTTTTTCTTTTTTGTTTTTGTTGCTTTCCTTGTGATTTCCATTTTTCATCCCTCATTCAAATTATTCCTAAGCTGGAAAGATTTCTTTTTGTCTTAAAAGGGAAAATATGTATTTTAAGTACACATGTTAATCGGGATTGGTAAATCGAATTGATTTTGGATCAGATCAAATAGAGTTTCAAAAATTTCATGTTATTTTGTATTGGGCTAATTTTGGATTTGAGTTACTTTAGATTTGGGTCATTTCAAATTTTCGTCAGATTTTTTGAGGTTATGGTTATTTAAGTTTATTTTGATACAAGTTATGGGCTAAATTGTGCATATATATATATATATATGCTGTTTTTTTTTTATGTTAATTGGTCAAATAAAACTTTTTTTTGTCAATAATTAGGGAAATAAGTTGATTTTTTGAAATTTTGAAAAAAAAATAATTTTTTAAAATTTTATATTGTATTTTGATAATTTCTCTTCGCTTATTAATTTTACTTGCAAATAAATAGATAATATATGTTTTATTAAGTGTTTATTGTATTTTGAATTTTCTATTAAAATCATATAATGTAAGATAAAATTGAAAATTTTATGATAATTACAATTTATAAACTATAAATTAAAAAAAAATAACTATGTAGGTTATAAATATTATTATTGATTTTTTTTAAAATATACTTAATTTAAGTTCGGATAATTTTGAATTATTTGTTCAGGTCATTTCAGGTTTAAGTCATTTTGGGTTCATGTCGTTTTAGATTTGAGTCAACTTCAAGTTCAAGTTGATTTCGAGTTATCAATTTTTCATGATTAAATTAAATTCAATCTGATTTGAGTTTATTTTGATTGGGTTAGATTTTCAAGTTGAAGCCAGATGATTGATAGGTATAATTTAAACTCAAGTCCAAACCATATTTTAAATATACTTTTTTTTAATAACCTTACTTTTTTGGATTTTGTACTTCTGTCCTAACCTTTTAATATTTTAGATTGGCTTTCAAGCTTGAGTAAGTACTTCCATCGTTGAATGTTGAACCCCAACTTATATACATATATGTTGAAACTTTGATAATCTAAAATTAAGTTATGAATGAAACCGTATCAAATATTTATGACATAATTATATTTCAAAATTAATTTAATTTACAAGTTAATCAAAATCATGAACGACATCGTATACACAAATTGTGGTAACTAAGAGTTTTATATTGTGTTTGAAACTTAAAGCCAATGGAGTATTGTTGTTTTCATCTTTTTAATTAGTGATCACATAAATACATAGTGAATAATATGCAACTTTGTATAAATGAAATTGATAGTGGAACTTATTAGACCATTAATTTTTTTATTTAATTATGAAAATAAAAAATTTAAAAAATAAAAATCTAAGAAATCTAGAAAATGAGAAAAAAAAAGTAACAAACACTAATAATAGAAATATAAACATCTATTTTATAAATGATAATAAAAATTAAAATTTTAAACTATGTTTATCTTGATTCAATCGTTTTTTATCGGTTCATCATTTTTTTTTCAACCGATTTTTATTGATGTTATAGTATCGAATGAATTAGGCAAACCACAGTTCAATCGATGGTCCAATCTATTTCTAACAACCATATTAATATGAACTAACGATCATATGCATATATATATATATATGTACTAATTTATTTGAAAACTTAATTTTGATATATCAAAAGAATAAGAAGCTCTAAAGAAATTGTTAAAATGAAGGTGTTGTTTGATAAATTTAGATTTAAGTGTTGAAAATTTCAGTATTAAAAAAATTAAATATGAAAAATTAAGTATTAAATTTGACTTTTAAAAATGGTTTGATTGTTACTTAAAACTAAATACTAAATATATTTAAATTTTAAATTATAAAAGTTTTTAATTTACATTTTACCTTTACTTTTAAACATTTTAAATTACCCCCTGTAAAAATAAATATTAAATTACCCATTCCAATCAATTACACCAAAAACAAAATAGTATAATTAAGAGGCATCCCCACCGCACGTGCACGCATGAATGACTGCGACAAAATTCCGACATCATCGACTACATAAACAAATAATCCCCACATTAATTACCAAAAAGAAAAGATGTCTTAACTTCCTTTTTCTTTTTGGTTGGTTAACTGACATTGGAAATTATTAATCATTAATGTTGGAGTTTATGCCAAAACAATGATTAGTATTGACATTATAGATATCATGAACAAAAATGAATTTCATAAGATGATTTGATGGTTAAAAATATTCACTGTTTCAATTGTAGTATGAAATTGAATCACGTTAATCACATTTGTTATTCAGACTTTGCACTATTATTATAATTCACAAAAAAAATGAATTGGTCCAATATTTTAATAAAAGCAAACATTTATGAAGAAAACAAATCATCTTTTAGGATAAGTTTGTTTATTATTTAACTTACAATTATTTTCTAACAGTGGTGGTGTAAAGAACTTTTTTTTTGAAGGGATCAGAATAAATTTGTATATTTTTATAATAGTAAAAATATAATTTTATCATTTTAATAATTTATATCTTTATAATTTTTAAAGGATTAAATCAAAATTTTATCATTTTTGAAGGGGTCAAAGTGTAATTTTACCATTACTAATTTAAAATTTTATAAATTATAAATGACCTAAATTAAAAATTTACTATTATAAGGGCTATAATATATATATAGAGGGGGAAATTGCAAAATTTTAAACCTTAGGGAGCCTATTTATATTTTTGAGAAGATCATAGTACATTTACAAAGGTTTAAATTGAAAAAAAATTTAAACTTTGGGGGCCCATGGTCCCCCAAGCCCTCTATTAGGTTCTGTTGTTGCTTTTGAATGTTTTATTTTTATTTTTTTATAGAAAGAGATGAAAGAGTATCAATTACAAAATAGCATCAGGATTATAAAGTAAAAATTGGCCATCTATCTATATCTGGTTAGCAACCATTGTAGGAGCTCCATGGAAAACTTGGGGACCGTTAGGGAATTCCTTCATTAGTCTAGCCAAAATGTGAGCAGTAAAGTTCGGCTTTTTTTATATCTACTTAAAATCCACTCTCTATTCATACTCGCATAACTTTTGAATTCTTAAAACTAAATTTCTATTCAATTGCCCTTTGAATCTACCATGAATACCTTTGATTAATTAAGATAAAAAAGTTGTAAATAACGATGTAATTTTTATCTAATTTAGATGGATTGTATCTATTAATATAATATAATATAATATAATATAATATAATATAATATATTTATTTATTAAAAAATAGTACAAATTTGAATATTCAAAATCAAATATATTATATATTATGTTAACATTTGAAATATATAACTAAAAATTGAAATTGTGTTAAAAGTTTGAAAAAAAAGATACATAAAAATTTTTAGTTAAAAAACATAATATTCAAAGATTATATATTAGTTTTACTCAAGAATTTTTTTCCTTTTGAAATTAATTTCAACCTAAAAAATAGGCATAAACTATAAATATGAAAGATGACAAAGTATAGTACACCAAATTTAAAAATTTAAATTAAATCTTATTTTTTCTAATATTATTTAAATATTTTAGTTATTTTTTAATATTCAAAATTAAACATTAACTTTATTAAAATTGAAAAATTAAATAAAATCCATAACCTTTTTTAAAAATGAATTATTTTTTTAAATATTCAAATTTATAATTTTAAATTTATTAAACTTTTAAAATTAAAAAACAAAATTTAAGAACTGTTTTTATATTTATTTTTAAAAACTGTTTAAAACCTTTTAATATTAAAATTGATATGTTTTAAATTCGTAAGGAGTATAAAATCTTTTTCAAATATTCTTTAAAATTCAATAACTATTAGTTTAAAAGTTTTAAAACTTTTTAATATTAGAATGGATATGAATTAATGATTATTTTTATTATTTTAAAAGTTTTTTTTACCATTTTAAACCATTAATAATTGGTTTAATTATTATTTATTGAATTTTATTTTATACTTTTTTACCTAATTTTTATAAATTTTGAAAATGTCGATATTATTTTAATTAAAATTTATAAAGGAGTAATAGTATATTTTGCTTTAGATATTGCTAAGTGGAACCAATCAAATGTTATTGCTTAACTAAATGAAATAAAAAGATGATGACCATGATGATGTATGGTGGCAGTGTGCATTCCACGTTGGCCATTCCCTCATGAGTACGTGGCTGCGACATGCTCACTTCCCGACAATATCTTCCGACATCAACACGTGTGGAAAATCGTGGTTGTTCCCTTTCTACAGCACATCTATTTGATCGTAAAGGATCTTTCAATTTGTTTAATTCTGTAAAGTTCCAACTTTACGGTAATTTCGTTGCATGCCTCACCCTTCACCAATCAAACCTTAGAAACCAATGACTCAACATCCAACATTTTTTTCGAAAACTCATTTATTCCAATTAATTTATAGGATTTAAATATAAAATCATAAAATATTTGAATAAATTAACGTTATCGAAATTTAATGTTTTAGTTATTTTTTTATTTTTAAAATATCTATTAGAACGAATCTAATAATTAATTTTTTGCATTCTATAAACCTATTAAGGGGTGAATGTTAACCACGAGTTTTAAAGTTGTTTTATACCCGGAATAAGTTTTAATTAATTTCTTTTAAATCATTAACGGTGACATTTTTTTTTTATTTCTAGTTATACTATTAGTTGCAAACCTAGATGGTCTGTAATTTGCTTATTTTGTTGGAATAATTTAATCTAATTATTTTGACTATTTTTATGTATACTTTTTTAAAGTCATCATGCGATCTTAATTGGTAAAAATATTCAGTCAAATAAAGATATTTTGAAGAGTTTTAGTTTTAGTATGATTGACTTATCTTGTTTAGAGATATTTGCAGTTAGTAGAAAATTAATTGGTGAAAATCTCTTTTTATTTCATGTCATATCAAGTGGTTAAATTGGACGAAATTTTAGTTGTGTAAGCCGACCATACTAGTTGAGATTCACAAGTCTCCAACATTATATATTGAAAAATTTGTTTATTGTTTTATTTGTTGAAACGGGCTGTTGCTAATAGCCAAGAAAAACAAAGTGCTTGAATGTGAGTGATGGTTGCGATGACCATTGAAGGTGACACTAAGATAAGAATAAAGAAGGCAAGAACATGACGAATTGCTTATACAATTCAGGTTTCCTATGTTTGCAAAGCCTAAATCAATGAGTAAATTCTCTGTCTTTCAATTCAATACAACAAGTGCTTCAAGTCCTATCACATCCAGGTAGATCAACTTCACTTTTGTACCTAAAGATCTAGACCACTCATCTCTAAGTTCCCCGTTAAAACTTAGGCAGTAAGCAGAACTTGTTTACTCTCTCAAATGCTCTCTTAGAAATACATTCTATACTATGAACAGATAAGAGCTCTCGATACTCAATGCAAAACCTATATTAGTCTCTTTAATATATAAGAGTTTCGAGGTTTGCCAACATACTAGATAAATTACAATCAATTCCCCCATTAAACAACAACTAACATAGCAAGATACAATATCATAATAAAGGTCAATTTGAAAAGGATTGTTGGAGATAAGTCTTCAAGTTATCTCAATTCGATCTCCATAATCTTAGCGATCCTATTCTTAATATGATTCAATCGAATTTTCAGGATAAGTTACTTCAATTGGATCGATCTTTATAAATGAGTTTTTATACTTCCACAATATCAAAATCATTCAAAGCCCAAGTATTTTGTTTCAATAATTGCCAACTTCAAATATGACAGGAACAGAGTTTGTCGCAATGTTAGTCATATTGGCCACTACCGTTAGCACTTTGGCAACCACTTCAAAAACTTGCCTCGATATTATTTTTGAGTTTCAAGAGCAATGATTTGTTAAATAGAGGAACTTGTTTTGAGTGCATTTTGGATAGTAAACAAACTGTTTTAATCAATTTGTGACTAAGCTTTTAAGGGGAAATACTTAATGGGAGAGTGAATCAAGATGATTGAATAGGACTGAGGTTAAAATATGGTGAGTGAGCTTAGCTTAAATCTTGTTTTGGACTATTGAATTATATAGTGAATTGCTATCTAAATAATTCCCATACACGTAAAAAGAGATTCCGAACTATGTAAGTAATTAGTGTGTTCATTGTTTTATTTTTTCAATTTTAGTTGTATCTTAAGTTGCAACTCACGACACAAATGATTAGTAACTCAAAACTAACAATTGGGATTAAAGTTAGACACCAAACGAAATTAGTAAAGATTTTACTATTGAATTGTTGAGACACGAAAGAAAGCTCAATCTCTAAATCCCCTATGCTGGAGGGCTCCAATTACGCCTACTGGAAAGCATGCATGAGGGCATTTATTAAATCCATAGGTAAGCGGGCATGGAGAACAGTATTTATTGGTTGGGAGCCACCATTTTCTATTGTAAAAGATGTTAGTAGTCCTAAACTAGAGATCACTTGTACCACAAAGAAGAATAAGGCTGCAAACTACAACTACGAAGCTTTGAATGCCATTTTTAATAGAGTCGACCCCCAAGATTTCAAGAGGATATCAAATTACACCTCTACTCGCGAGGCTTGGACCATACTTGAGACAACACATGAAGGAATATTTATTGTCAAATAATCCAGACTTCAAATGTTAACAACTAGGTTCGAGACTCCCAAAATGTTAGAAGATGAAACCTTAGCTGACTTTTATGCAAAATTATGTGACATCTCTAACCGAGATTTTGCCCTTGGCGAGGAGTATTCTAATGCAGAGGTCATAATTAAAAAAAATTCAAAAGGAATAACCAAAATAAATCAAGTAAGTCTAAAAACAAAGAGCAACACAGTTGTGAGAGTTAATAAAGGCAGAAAGACGCTCGACAATCCTTTGATTGAACCCTTCTAGGTCGCTTGCAGGACCTACTATAGTGCTCACTTCAGGAGCCGATGTTGTAGTCTTAGTAGCAGACTCTTCTTCTTCTCTTTCAGGTTGATTCTCAGGGGCTACAAAAGTATGCTTGCCTTTAAACCATTTTTGAGAGAACTTCAACTCAACAACAGTTCTCTCAAGTTGCTCAGTAGCTCGAACAATTCTATGATTCTGCTTTTGAAGGATTTGAAAAATCAAGGAGGGAAATGAGAATAGGTGCCTCACATGCACCTTTTCTCAATTTGGCTGAGGTTAAACTCGACCATTGCTACTACCTTTTTTATTAGCACAGCAACATTCTTGCTTACCACATCTCTCTGAGTGTTTGGTAACCAATTCCTTGTTACAATTGCACACAAGGTAGCTTATCTAGTGCTCAGAGATAAGCCATGTATTGCACCCTTCAATGGCCAAGTTGGATTAATTTTATTGGTGATGATGGACCCATGTATATCACCTTTCTAGAACATGGACATTGTGAAATAGTTGTCCTTGGTCATCATTGATGCTACACAATAAGTTAAAATAAAATTTGAGCATAACCTGTCTAGAGATGCTTATGGATTGGGTTGGATCGGGTTCGAGTTGGTCTAAGTATGATATTAACACATTTTATGTTTGCTCAAGCTTAGTCTAGCTTGAAATATGAGCTTGAATTTTTGTTCAAACCCGTTCATATTTGCAAAAGATTAACTCAAGCCCATTTTAAGCTTCCCCATATTATTTTTAAAATTATCTGACCCCATAATCCCATTATTCTCTAACAAGATGTCTATACCGTACTCAACAAAACTAGTTTCATCTATATTATGTATTGAATAAAATTTTTCTTCAAAACGGGTAAGATTGAGTTTTCCTAAACTCGACTTGACTAATTGAAGAATTAGACCCATTCGTAACTCGGTTTAAGAAAAAAATCGACCCTATTAGATTGGGTCAAATCAAAACTTGTGGTGTCCAACATTTTTCTATCATCCAATCAAATGCAATCAAATGCAATTGACATTTTTAGTTTTATTGTTGAGCTAAGCCCAAACCAATTCGAGAGCTTGTTTGATCGAATCAAGCACTTGTTTGGTTGTATTGAACCCTTAAATCTATGCTTGAAAATGACATAAGAACATTGAATTACCCTACAAAAGAATAAGGTGAAGAAGCCATCAATCATCCAACCTCACTCACAAAGGGATAAGGCACAAATAAGGGCCCTAAAATTCTCATTCCCATCCATCAATTCATAAAATAAAAGAAAAGCAACAAAATTTTTAATCTTTGCTTCCTACACTTTTAAAATAAAATTTTTAATTTTAATCAATCGATTAAAAAACTCAACACATCATTTTTAAAAAAATTAATATTCTAATATTTTAATCTCACTTTTTTTTTTTCTCTAAAATCTAAATCCTTGGTTGATAATGAATGAAATGATTTCTGATGTATCATTGTCTACATGTTATTTACCCTATAATATATATTACAAGCTTCGTCTAGTTGTAGGCCTATAACTCTTCAGTTACACCACGAGCACCACCAGCTAATCCTCATCCATGGCCATCACCACCTCGGCAGCTGCCACGGCCTCACATTTCTTCGGGACTCGTATTTACAACCCTGACCTGATAAGCTCTGGTCAAAACCAAGCTAGGTTTGGGTTTAGTTTTGGCACCAAGAAAGCACCACCTTCACCACAACCCAAAAAAGCAGCCCAGAAACCACCATCCGACCGCCTTGTTTGGTTCCCCAATGCGAGCCCACCGGAATGGCTAGACGGGACAATGATAGGAGACCGAGGGTTCGATCCTTTCGGCTTTGCTAAACCAGCAGAATACTTGCAATTTGATTTGGACTCGTTGGACCAGAATTTGGCCAAGAATGAGGCTGGTGAGATAATCGGGAGCAGAGCTGAAGCCGACACCGTTTCAGCCGTATACAGAGGTCTTCGGGTTGCAAAGGTTTAGAGAATGTGAACTGATTCATGGAAGATGGGCGATGTTGGGAACTCTTGGTGCCATTGCTGTTGAGGCACTCACTGGAGTTGCATGGCAAGACGCTGGAAAGGTAAGTTATATAATTTATCATGTTCCATGCAATTTTACGTATAATAATAACAATATTAATAATTTTACATTATATTATGACCTCTTTAAATTTAGATTTTTAGGCATCCCCGCTCATAATTTTTCAAAATAGAATGTGTAACCTGAAAAATAAAAGCACTAATTCAAAATTAAAAGAAAATTCTATTTGTTTTTAATTTGGATACAGAGATAACCACATCCAAATATGAGCTTAATATGATTATATTCGGTAAATGTATCACGGAGGTCCTTATACTAAGAGTTAGATTGCATTGTGCCTCTATTCATAAAAGGTAAATTAATCCCTATACGTTAAATCAAAAGGTAAACTAATAACTAATCCTTTCTATTAAAGTAAAGGAGGTAAAATACAATTTGACTCTATGATCTAATATACAGTAGAAATGGATGAAATTTTTAATAGAAAAACTAACTTGCTCTTTGATTTAATGTACAAGGAATAATTTATCAATTTTTTAAAGTAAAAAAAAAATACAATTTTACTCTTAATACAATAACCTCTAATACTTTTACTGATTATACTCATTCTAGATTATAATTTATTTTATTCCTTGTCCAAGCTACCTGTTCAATTTTTGAATAGGTATAATTTCCATAATTTTTTTTAAAAATTTTCTTGATTATATGTACAAATTTTAAGCAAGGAGATGAAAATATTGATTTTGAAAATGATATTCATGTTAATATTAAAGATGACAAATAGTGGTGGGGCTTGAAAATTTTTTGGGCGAAATTAAATTATATATTTTTACGATAATAAAAGTGTAATTTCATCATTTTAACACCTTATATTTTTATAATTTTAAAGGTTTAAATCAAATTTTTATCATTTTTGAGTCATCAAAGTGCAATTTTATTATTACCAATTTAAAATATTTTAAATTATAAAGGAACTAAATTAAAAATTTATCATTTTAGGGAATCCATGTCCACTATGCTTTGTCACTGATGACAGGTTTTGCATTTAAAATGCTGAATTTTATTTTGTTTTATTGATGTTGATGAATTTTGAATTTCAGGTTGAATTAGTGGAAGGATCATCTTACTTAGGGCAACCACTTCCATTTTCGTTGACCACATTGATATGGATTGAAGTATTGGTAATTGGTTACATAGAGTTTCAAAGGAATAGTGTACTTCCTGAGAAAAGGCTCTACCCAGGTGGCTATTTTGATCCACTTGGGTTAGCCTCTGATCCTGACAAAATTGATAACCTTAAATTGGCTGAAATCAAGCATTCAAGGCTTGCTATGGTTGCCTTTCTTATATTTGGACTCCAAGCTGCATTTACTGGAAAAGGTCCTATTAGCTTCATTGCTAGCTTTAACACTTGATCATACCCATATTCATAATTTTCTATTTTTATATAAAAATTTGTTGTACTGATAAATTTTGTTATTCCAATTTCCAGACATTTTAATCTCATGTTTATGTAAGTTTTCGTGTTTTGTCATGTCTTTTATTGTCAATGAATCGAATACCTGCAATTTCTATAGCATTTGAATATGGATCCCATGATTTATAAGCTATTTGGGCCAATCATTTTTGGATTTGTTGTGCCATTTTGGAAAATAAAACAATCCCACTTCCGCGGTTAGTTTAGCAATGCTTTTTAGGTTTTGTTTAGCATTGTTTTTTAAAAGCACTTTTGAGATAAAAGCATTATTAAACAAAGTGTTTTTGAGTTTTTCAAAAATACTTCCAAAAGTAGATTAAATTTTTTTAATTTTTTCTTAAAAGTGCTTTTTGACTTAAAAGCACTTTTAAAAAGCATTGCTAAATTAGCTCTAAGTGTTTTTGAGTCAAAAAGCACTTTTGAGGAAAAACTAAAATTTTCTCCATCTCTTTTTGATCAAAAAAGTGTTTTTACAAAGCATTTTTTATGCTAAAAACACTTTAAAAAACTGAAAAGCACTTTGTTTTGTTTAGTAATGCTTTTATCTCAAAAGTGTTTTTCGTCCCAAAAGTGCTTTTGAGAAGCAATACTAAACAAAGCCTAAGCCACTTCGGATGAGGACTTCAAAAAAACAACTTTTTTGCCACTAAAATATAAGAAAACTCATACTTATCAATATTAAGACTAGATAAATTATCATATACAAAAAATCTTATCATACACGTATACGCGTGGAAATCTTAAAACATATATATGTGTTTAAAAATAACATATAATAAATAAAGAAATGTATGATTTGAAAGTAATTAATCATAATATAACACATTAAATATGTGCAATATTAAAATAAAAAATTAGATTAATTATGAGTAAAACAAAAGTTAAACATATAAATACAACAGATAAACAATATTAAATGCACTAAAATTATTTAGCATGATTTGTCGTTAATTGTGAGTTAGTGTTGAGTTAACTACTGACATCAACTCAATAATATATATATTTTTAATTACAAAAAGATATTTTTATAATTTCCCTAACTGAGTTGGTGCACGATAAACTCGTGACGCCTATTCAATCAAAAACTTAAATAATAGTATCGATATTCAACTAATGAAAATAATAAATTGTGCATGATGAAATAAAAATATATAAGACACCAAATGAAGCTTTGGTTGAGTAGTAAATTTAATGTTTTACTAATTCAATTGGGGTGGGTTTAAATCCCACAATATACATATTTTTATTGATTTTAGTTAAAATGAAAAGACTCAAATCCTCTCAAATAATATAATTTTTTTAATTACAGAATAACATTTTCGTAATTTTTCTAACAGAATTGGTGTCCGGTTGACTCGTGAAATCAACTTGATCAGGATCTTAAATAGAAGAATAAACATACAATTAAAAGATATAATAAATTATGTATATTAAAATAAAAATGTATTAAGTCATCATGGTGCAAACCCACATCGTGTGAGCTCATGAAAAGACGTGAACGCTTCACGTGTGAACTCAAGATGCAAACCACTTAGACTACGAGTCGAGACCCTATTGGGCAAACAGGTAATGAGTCGGTAATGGCAAGTACAATAACGAGTCAATTTTTTTCATGGTTTTTATATTTTTCTTCATATTATAAAATCCGTTTAAATCATCTTTTAAAAAAAAATTCATTAATTCATTCTATGAATGAGACCATATAATTCGGGGGAGGAGGAACAACAAACATTCATCATAAGTATTAAATGATAAGCTCCATCAACTCAACAAATGCTTCAATCTCAGCATCAATAGAATATTATGACACGTTGACAATTAACTCTGTCATAACTCAAGCATGACATATCTGGATTGATTACAAGCACTTAATACGATAAGAAATCAGCCTCGGCTGGTCGAAAGTGGTGAAAAAAAATCAGCAAAAGAACTGAGCATCCACCAAACTAGAGAAGACAAAATCATCCCTAAAATCACTTACAAAAGTAAGACTATATGCACAAGTAAAACTAAAAAACGTGCTACAATAGTAAATAAAAACTTCTAAAAATGAAGATTTATTAAGCAATAGAAAATAAATAAATAAAAACTTAAAATAACACGAGTCCAAACCAATTCGTGAAATAATTTATTATTTTAAAAAACTCCCAAAATATAAACAAGTTAAGAAGACAAAAAGTCACCCACTTTTCAAGAGAAACTGTTGATGGTCGATAGAGTTTTAATGACGATAAATATCATCATTTGTCCATAATAATTTGTGAATATATCAAAGACACCCACAAAATAGATTTGTAAATTGAAAAATAAAAAGACATATAGTGAATAAGAAAAAAAAATTGATGAAAAAAAAAACTAACGATAGACAACCTAAAAGATAACACCACCGTTAAACAAAACAATCTATCTAAATTATTCTATATTTATAAAATTTTTAACAAATAAACAATTTGTCTAACATAAAGCTTCACATGTTTATACTTATTTTGACCCATCACCTATATACCACATCATTATTCATGAGGTAACCATATCTAACTATTTTTTAGACTAATCTAATGTCTAAATAAACCAAACATCAACGTGTCTCTGGTAATTTATGTCTTTTCCTGTTATGAAAATTTCTTTTTTAATAATTGTTTCTTTTTCTATTTTTAGTTTCTATTTCTGTATCATACTATTTTTTTTATATAAAAAACTAATTATATAATTTGATCATTAGCTTTATGTTGTTATTAAATTTTTATCATTTTTCATCAAAATCAGTCATTACAGGATCAGTTAATGTATGTCGCTCTATATTCACCATTGACATGGAACAATCCATACCATGAATAACATGTGAACATGTTATTTTTTACGTTTTAACATCTATAAAGCTCTCCAAAACTCAAAATGAAGATTAAACTGATTTGATTTGAACCCAAATTTTATATTTTCATTCTATATTTTTTAACAGATTGAGGCCAGTTTAAGCTATGGAACTACAGTTTACACCAATAGAGAATCTGCAGAAGTCAATATTCAAAACCCCACAAAAATCAACCTCTTTAATCTCATCTATAAGATCTGCCAATCAAGTTAAGTGCAGTCAATTTTTGGTCTATGGTTACCTTCATCGTTCATCACGTTTTAACTCAGGAAAGTTGAGGGTTTCTTGTTGCTCAAGCTTCAATGGCTTCAAGAGCATAGAATCGAATCCTTCAAAGATTGAGTTCCTCGATCCCACATCGCTTGGAATTTATCCTGAGCCACCGAATTGGCCCGAGAGAGACGAGGTTAGAAGGTTCACCATCGAACAGAAAGCAAACAATATGGGGATCCAACATTCGCTGAGGTTCATAGAGAGAAAACAAGGGTGGAAATTGGATAGTTTCATTGATAACGCAAGTGAATTTGCATATTCCTCCGTTAAAAATGCCATTTCTTCATTACTTTTCATAATCAGAGAGATTCAAAACTACACACTGATTATTAGGGAAGGTTTTTATTCCCAAGATTTGATGGTCGTCATTTCTAAAATCCAACAAGACATGACGTTAACCTTCGTATGGTTGTTCCAACATGTGTTTTCCAAAACGCCCACGCTCATGGTTTACCTCATGCTTCTTTTGGCAAACTTTTCGATTCAATCAATGACGGAAAAAGCTTCTGTTGATGGAATCCAACAAGGATTCACCCAAAAAGTTGTTACTGAAACTGTGTTAGTTTCGGACAAGGAAAGTGAACAAGAAGATCAATGTCCTAAGGTCAATGGGGAGGTTGAGGCTTCAAGGATGAGAGGGGAGTCGATTCGTAAAGCCCTTGATTATCATATAAGGCAACAATTGGTTTCTCTATTGCATGTGGAACTCGAACCAGATAACTATGAAGTTCATTTCAGAGCAGATCTTGCTTACCAAAAGTGTATTGCCGAGGATCCTAAGAATGCTCTTTTGCTTGCTAAGTATGCTCAGTTCCTTCACCTCATTGTTAAGGATTACGACAGGTACAATTTTTGCCTTTATATGGAAAAAAAAATCTAACTGATTTTGGTTTCAGACATTTGTAGGAAAAACTCCCAACAAATTGAGTGCAACCATAACTGAACTCACTCTTCAATCTAGATAACATATAGCAACCTGAACTCACAAGAGTCGACCCTTGCAACTCTTACAAGCTATTGTAACTTTGAACTCTACTGTATTGGATAAGATATTATCCGATACAAATATGTTTAATTATTTTAAGTTTTTTTTTTGGGTGAAAAAGAAATAAACAAACTAATTACGTAGACTAGACCGCCCCAACGGAGAGACCTCAAATAAGCGTAGATTGCCTCTTCTATCACGAATCAATTTGACCAAGCTATCAACATCCTTATTATCCTTTCTAGAGATGTGTCAAATACTCCAATGTCATATCTGCGACAAAAGCTGATGGATTCTCCTGATCTAAGCAGAATTGGAACCATCTAAACTCTCTTGAATGGCTTGAGTTGCTTCAAGATTATCGATTTGAATCAACACATTATCATAACCCTGATCTATTAAAAGAGTAAACCCATCCAAGATACCTCACAATTTAGCATCGAATACGGAACAGTTCCCCAAGTATCTATTAAAACCAAGAATCCATACTCTATTTCGTTCTCGCACTATTCCTCCTATTGCAGCAAAACCAACTGCATTTTTTACAAACCCATCAGTATTTAAACAGATCCAATTACCGATCAAGAATGAAAGTGGAATCTGCCCCCGTGACTCAGTTGTTGAAGTCCTATTAGGAAAGATATACTGTTTTGCCCAACTATAAGATATCTTGATAGTTTCACTATAGTCTCTAATAACATGCAATATATCTTCGAAAACATGCCCACGTACCCCACAAGCAGTATCATGCCCAAGACCCCGATGTACTCAAACCCCAAAATCTTTAAGACATGAATATTAGACACCAATAGTTAAAAACAATAAATAATAAAAGCAACATAATTTACTACTTTCAGAAAAGAACAGAAAATAAGAAATTAATCTTTGAGGTTTCACATCGATATCAGATACATACTATTCATTTATCGGCCTGGTACTATATGCAGGGCAGAAGAGTGCTTCAAATGTGCTATAGGGGTGGACCCTCAAGATGTGGAGGCATTGGGACTATATGCCGATTTCTTTTGGCACGTTAGAAATGATCATTGGAGAGCCGAAGAAATGTATCTACAAGCCATCACGTCTGACTCCAAAAAATCTTTTCCAACATTAAAATATGCAAATTTCTTATGGAGCACTGGTGGAGAAGGCACTTGTTTTGCATTTGATGCATCAAAATAGTAATAAACTGCTTATTAAAAGGTAGATATGACTCCCTCCTTTCATTGGATATTACTTAATGCTTTATACATATTCAGAAGTTCCTCTTGGGTAGATAGAACTACAACTAGATATAGTTTATATTTATAAATTCCTTCTTTGTGCTCTTGGAGGTCATGGTGTGTTGATTGATATTGGATTCAACAGCCACTTGTTGTACTAACATAGCGCTGCAATCAAAGCCTGAGCACTAATGGATGAATCATCTATATTAATATCGTTTGTATTTATCTTCGATAGTTTTTGCATGCAAAACAAAAAAATAAAAAATATTTACTCACCGATTGTTTAACATTTAACTAATATTAAGTTGAATCCAACAAGTGACTCCAGTGGAAAAGAGGATGTTATTCATCCTAGGGGTCCCGGGTTCGAGCGCCTATGTGTGCAAAGTATGTGTGCGTTGTCAAAGTGTTAAGAAAGTATGAACAGATATTACCATGTAATCACTCCAGTATATTAAAAAAAAAACTGATATTAAGTTGCATCATGTGGTTGAATCATGATGTGAAAAGAGAACTTGCATAAATAGATAATCTAAAAAGTCCATAGTTTAATCGAAATTGAGTAAATCAATCAAAAGATTATTACTTAATCTATCAAGGCCAAATAGTAGATATCTTATTGTGGATATCAGAACGGATGATTTCTAAAACATAAATATAATTGTTTAAATTAACAATTTATTGGATAGGACCTAAACAGAATAGATATTAGACTCGAATCTCCTACATATATCAGATTCTGTAGTCATCAATTCTCGAGTATATTTACACAATCTAACAAATTTATTTTCATATTCTGTCACAATCATTCTATTTTGCTTCAATCCGATAAATTTTCGTTTCTTGTTTTCTAAAAATAGTTGGCCACAAACTTCTTTTTAAGTTATGGTAAGAAGAAATTCCATGTAATTTTTTCAATCGGGTTTACACTTCTCACTGTGACCCACTATTGGTAAGCTTTATCTGCAGAAGTTTACACCAATAGAGAATCTGCAGAAGTCAATATTCAAAACCACAAAAAGCACACTCTTTAATCTCATCTATAAGATCTGCCAATCAAATTACGTGCAGCCAATCTTTGGGCTATGGCTACCTTCATTGTTCATCACGTTTTAGCTCAAGAAAGTTGAGGGTTCATTGTTGCTCAAACTTCAATGTCTTCCCCCATGAAAACAGTGTTCACGAGAGCATAGAATTGAATCTTTCAAAGCATCTTTTAACATCAAAGGTCGAGTTCCTCATCCAACAACGCTTGGAATCAGTCCCGAGCCATCGAATTCGCCCGAAAGAGATGAGATTCAAAGATTCAGCATCGAACAAAAAGAAAACAACGTGGGGATCCCACAATACATTCGCTGAGGTTCATAAAGAGAAAACAAGGGCGGAAATTGGATGGTTTTGATCATCAGAGAGATCCAAAACTACGCGATGATGATTAGGGAAAGGTCTTTACTCCAAAGATTTGATGGCCGTCATGTCTAAAATCCAACAAGACATGACATTAACCTTTGTATGGCTGTTCCGACTAGTGTTTTTCAAAAGGCCGACACTCATGGTTTACGTTATATATGCTTCTTTTGACTAACTTTTCAGTTCAATGAATGGCGGAAAAAGCTTCTTTTGATGCAATCCAACGACAAGTATTCAGTCAAAATGTTGTTACGAAACCGAGTTAGTTTCAAAGGAAGAACAAGAAGATCAAAGTCTTAAGGCCAAGGGGGAGGTTAGGGTATAGAAATCAATGGTGGAAGAGGCTTCGAGGATGAGAGGGAAGCCGATTCATAAAGCTCTTAACTATCAAATAAGGCAACAATTGGTTTCTCCATTGCATGTGGAGCTTGAAGCAGATAACTTCGCAAACGAAGTTCATTTCAGAACGGATCTTGCTTATCGAATGCGTGTGACTGCGGATCCTAATAATTATCTTTTGCTTGCAAATTATACTCAATTTCTTCAATATTTTTTTTAGAAGATAATAGTAAATTGCAATTACATAAAAAAACACTTAGCCATAGTGAAGGGATGTTACAATCAACTAACAACAACCCTTGAACAGATAATAGTGGTTCATCAAACACATAAACTCATAAATCCAGAATTCGCACACTTAACCATATGATCTGTACCTTTATTATTATGCGCCTGTAGAAAATGACAAACACGTACGTTTCAATTTCTATTTAAAAAATAATATAATAAACGTAACTCAGAAATCGAACTGTTAAAGCTTCACCTGCCAACAAAGATTTCACCTTGTTGTCAAGCACTATGGCAAGTAAAATTTCTACCTATATTAATCAATATACAAATTCGAGATTAGAGTGTTTACTCTTACCCACATTCCCTTTAAGGTATCTTACTTGAAGGCTCGCCTTAAGCAGTTTTTAAGTAAGGACTCAATTGGTAATGTGTTAGAAAAAAAGACTATCTTATAAAAAATGTCTGGGTTTGGATCGAAGTGGAAATCTTTGGGAGCAAAAATCAAATTTTGGTATGTGTCGTGTTGCATGGGAAAAGTCCAAATCTAGGTCATAGGAAAAAAAATACTTAAAATAAATTATAACGTAGCAGTTTTAAAGAAAAAAACATAGCAAATTTTGTTTTTAGACATTATTAGGAGGATTTGATCGGTTCATCTATAAGCCCCATCCATTTTTTTTACAAATTCGGGTTAAGTCGGGCCCGGTCAAAATAACTTTACTTGAGATCCGATCCATTTTCTAAACGGATCTTATTCTTTATCCAAATTCATTTTTCGAATCTATATTTTTTCTCAAACCTTCCTACTTTTTCAAGTGACTGGATTCATGAACAATTCTATTTAAGTCTATTTGATTGAATTATAAAATAAAAATAAAAAACATTCTTTTATTTAATTTTAAATATCTAAAATTTAATTTTTATTTGGATAAAAAAAATTCCTATTGAATTAAATTTGAATATAAATTGAGTAGTTTGGAAATTAAGAATATGAATCCCTAGCTTTGGACAAACACAAGAATTTAAGATTACAAGTGAGACACATTGAGCTTCAACTTAAAGTGACCACTAACTTTTTTTGAGCTCCCCATGTTCCAATTCCATGCAAATCCAAGGGAGTCCCCCCACCATGATTGTTTTGGTAGAATTATTGCTTTTAATAATGAACTCCAAAATCAAAACATGCCCACAGGGCCCATTGCTATCTCATTTTTTTTCCCTGAATTTTCTCCATATCAACTTTTTATTTTGTGTGATATAAATTCAAATAAACAAACGATTTACATAGAAATTAGTTCTATCCTCTTTTAAAGCTGCTTGAATCTTTACGGCAGGATCATCAAACATGTATAGGTTCTCATCATTCACAAAAGCTATTTTTGTAAATGTATCCATTATCTGATTGTTCTCTCTGATAGTGTATTTTAAAAACCACTTATTTTCTTTTGACAAAAGCTGTTGAATTCTCTTTATCAGTGATGAATTCGATCCGACTGACTGACTGTCAGAAATAGCTCTAACAATCTCAAGGTTATCAAATTGAATTATAACATCATCGTATCTTTATTTCTGAAGCAGAATTAAACCATCCAATATGCCTCATAATTCAACGACAATAACCGAACACTTCCCAAAAATGATTATACCCAAAATTAAGCCATCCAATATGCTTCATATCACCTTTTAAAAATTAAATATATTCACTCAATTAACTTCTTTTACATATATTTCATGTATCCATTTTGTATTTTTTCTTTATATATGTGTTATTTTCCATACTATATTTAAAGTGGGCCAAAATTGCATGTACACATATACGGATCATATTTCAAATTATATGATGTATGATGGTGTCCCTAAAATCTAACCTAAAGCTATTGCCAGCACAAAATGATAAAGCTAAAAGATTCTGAAATTCATTGCATGTTGTTACATTTCATGCCATTATTTTATGTTATCCATATACATGTCCATTGTTACGGGCGGAGTCAGAAATTTTTTTTAGAATGATCGAAATTAAATTGTAATGTTTACAATAGTAAAAATATAATTTTTAAAAGATTAAATTAAAATTTTATATTTTTAAAAAGATTAAAATGTAATTTTATTTTTATTAATTTAAATTTTAAAAATTTAAAAAATCTAAATAAAAAATTTTCATTTCGGAGAATTTGAAACTCCTACCAGTCCTTAAATTTGGCCCCTGAACATTGCATAATACTATATATTAAATATTAAATATGATCAAACTTCCAAAAGAAATGCCTTAGATGACAAAAAGACTTTCTGCAATTTTCTTATGCATTCTGATTTATTAATCATTGGTTCATATAAAACCAATGTAGAATTTTGTGAATAAAATTCAACAACAATATTATAATTAGGAGTGGCTTATATATTAAAGAAATATAAATACTTAAATAAAACTAATAACGGGTGGATATAATTATTTTTGGTAATAGAATTATTAAAACATGTGATTAATTAGGTATGCTATATTATATTATTTGATTTATTTAGTTAGAATATAAGGTTTTTTATTTATCTAATAGAATGTAAAATTACTTGAAAGTAATACATTTTACTAAATTATTCTTGTAAAATTTGATTTTTCATTTATTTAATTATTAGAGTTGTATGATCTGAATCCTTGTTAAAGAAAAATACAAAAGGAAAATTAGGGGGTTCATGTGAGGCTTAAAGCACAAAATATGCTGCACAAGTAGAATCCGTATAGAACTATATTTATTCTATTTGACATTGATTAGAATAAGTTTTTTAACCTTACTACACTTCAATCTATTTGACATTAATTAGAATAAAGTTTTTTTTTCAACTTTTAAATAGATGTAGTTAAAATTCCTCTTGTATCATTCAAATTCGACATTAGTGAATTTTATTCTTCTTTACCCGTGATTTTTTCAGAAAAGATTTTTCATGTAAAATCTTGACATTGTCGGAAATATAAAATTATCAACTCAAGATAATTTTTGAAATCCAAACAGAAGAATGTTGTTCCAGAATCTTGCCTTGCCTCTAAGAATATAAGATTATTGAAACCGAACTCTCCTTAAATTTTAAATTTAGATTTCGGTTTGTGCTAGTTTCGTTATAGTTTTAAAAATACATATCGGGTATAATTTTAATTTCTTTCTTACAAAATATATTATTATTTGAATTTAAAAATTATAAATGTTAAAATTTAAATATCAAGTAAAATTTTTAATTTTTTTTGGAGTTCATTATGTGCAAATATCATATATAGATTTTATTCGAATTCTTTCAAATTTAATCCAATTCTTCTCATTTCATCATTTGTCATATTGTGTATTAATTTAATTATATGTTATAATTATTTCAATATGTATTTATATTTTTTATTGTACTTATATATTATATTTATAAGCATAAAAATCACATTTTAAAAATAACTATTAAATTAATTGAATTGAACTCAAAATTCGTTATAATATAAAATTATAAGAAGCTTAGGTGTTATGTTTCGCCGCCCCATGTGCAAAAATTTGTGATAGAGATTATCAGAAATAATTTCTAACATAGCCGAAAAAATTCATCATATGGGATAAATAAATCAAACTAAATTAATTTTCTTAATAATTTCATTACAGATTTGGATTATATTTAATTTTTTATATATATAATACTTAAAATTATTTATAATATTTTTTTAATCTATTAATAAAAAAATAATGCGCTTCACACACTCATACCTATATATTTTTACATTAACAATAACATTAATATCAATCAATAAATCTAAATAAAATTTACACTATCATAAGTAATTTTTTTCTTAAAGTTAATTGAATTATGTCACGATATTTTAATAAAAATTCCATTTTTATCATTGGAAGAGAAAAAAAAAAACATCATTATATCAATTTCCACGCTCTCTCCCTTCAATTTCACACTTGACAAAAGTGGCAGTGGGCGGTGCCTGATAGATGGTCACAGCCCACAGATCTGTGGCCGAAATTGAGCCAAATTATGAATTATGCAGTCATCCCATTGTCGTTTATAGCAAAAAAAATATTCCATGGATATCCATCCTTCTCCAAATAATAGTTTGTTTCTTGAAGATCCACATTTACTAACCACTCAATAAAACTAATTTTATTATTTTCAATGTAAAAAAATATAAATAAAAGTACGTTGAGATATATTATCTGTTTATTTAAAAGTTAGAAAATAATTATAAATAATTTTAAATAATATATAAAAAATATATATACGTTAGTCATATCCTACATTAGCTTATCTATAAGATATTGTTTATAGTCGACACAATCTCATGATTTTTGCATCTATAATTCTATCTACAGTAACATCGATGGTGAGAATTCGTTTTAAATTCATATCCACTCTCAAAAAATTATTCCATATAAGTTATTAAATTTTGGTTTTATAAATAAAGGTTTAATGTATTATTTAGTCTTTAAGATATACTATTTTTCTCATTTTAAACTTTAAAGGTTTTTCCCATGTAATGTTTTCGATCATTCATCGATTCAATCTTTTGAATGTTAAAAAAACGATTAATGTTTTTAAGTACTTATTATACGTTATGAGTCAGATGATGAGATCGTAATAATTAAAAATTTCCTTGTTGAAATATGTTTCCTAAAAATGTATAAAATCACTTAAAGTTTTCAAATTATGTATCAAAACTTGTTTTGGAATAGTAATTAAAGCTTTCGTTTAGCACTTAAATGATATAAGTTTAAATTCTATCATCTCCCTCCTCTCTCTTAATATTGTATTGATCAAAAAAAGTTTTTAAACTACGGATTGCATTTTAAATTAATTCTCAAATTTCAAAATCTTTTAATTTAATCCTTGAAATATTAGTATTGTATTGATAAGATTACTCCATTAACCTAACATTAATTTGAACATTAAATACCAATTCGAATATAATGTAAAGTATATTAAAACACATTGCTTAAATTTTAAACATGTAGATACATATTGCATAAACAAATTGAATTTAACATATAAAAATAAGTATCACGAAAATTTAATAGGTTTCATTTTTTTTTAAACTCAAAACCTGCTATAAGTAAAAAAAAAATATAATTCACATGTTTTGAATATATTTCACCTCCTATTTGAAATAATATTTAATAACTAAAATGATAGATATACGTAATTAATATAATATTAATAGTATGTAACTCAATTACAACGATTTGAAAATTGAAAACTAAAGTAAAATATTGGCCATAATTTGGAGATGTAAGGTGAGTAAACTCTACATCAAAACATAAATGTCACTAAATTATAAGGTTTTTATAAGAGCGAGTTTAATAATTAATTTTTTGTATTTTGTAATCTCATTAAAAAGATAGATACCGATCATAAATTTTAAAACTACTTTATATCCAAGATGATGATTTAACTCTCAACTACTAGTTAAAATATGAAATATCTTTACCATCTTACCGACTCGTGATTACATCTAACAATTATTGATAATACCACCAAATTATTAGTAGGTAATAAAAAAAAAAGGTGATTCAATATTATTATTATATTACTTTTAACGAGAAAGGATTGTATGAAACAGGGATATTATCCCTTTCCAATAGTTTTATGACACATCAACAATTTCATCCTAAATTTCAGAATTTTAATTGTAATTTAATTTTTTTCAGGATGAAAATGTTGAAATTAAAAATAAAAATACTGATGTGACATAAAACTATTGAAAAAGAGACACAAATGACGTGGTGTCACTGTTTCATTCAATTCTTTTCCTACTTTTAACCCCTCCCTACACCCCCACCATTTTCTCCGCAAACTTAGCCTATAAAAATCACCATTACAAGACCCAAAGACCCCCACTAATTCTAAAAGAAAGAACCAGAGTTTTCTCTCTTTAGTTTACTTCTTTTTGTCCTTTTGGATTTTTTGATACTAAAAAGAAAAGCAAAGAAGAAGGGAAATGGAGGGCAAAGAAGAGGATGTTAGATTGGGAGCCAACAAGTTCACAGAGAGGCAACCAATTGGGACCGCGGCTCAGAGTCAAGATGACGGCAAAGACTACACTGAACCACCACCGGCTCCATTTTTCGAGCCTGACGAGTTAACCTCATGGTCCTTTTATAGGGCTGGGATTGCCGAGTTTGTGGCGACTTTCCTTTTCTTGTATATCACTATTTTGACTGTTATGGGAGTTGTTAAGGAAAAAACTAAGTGCCCAACTGTTGGGATTCAAGGAATTGCTTGGGCTTTTGGTGGTATGATCTTTGCTCTTGTTTACTGCACTGCTGGCATTTCAGGTAAGCTTTCTTTCCTCCCCCCTTTTTTGTTTCTCGAGAAAACCAGAATGAAAACTGTATGAAGAAACTAATAAAAATGGCATCTGTACGGTGGTGGTGGATAGGTGGTCATATCAACCCGGCAGTGACTTTTGGACTGTTCTTGGCGAGGAAGCTGTCGTTGACGAGGGCAATTTTCTACATGGTGATGCAGTGTTTGGGCGCCATATGCGGGGCGGGTGTGGTGAAAGGTTTCATGGGGAAGACTCAGTACGGTATGTTGGGCGGCGGAGCTAACTCGGTGGCTCATGGCTACACAAAAGGTGATGGCCTTGGTGCTGAAATCGTCGGCACCTTTGTTCTTGTTTACACCGTCTTCTCAGCCACTGACGCCAAGCGCAGCGCCCGTGACTCTCATGTCCCTGTAAGCATCCCATAAAATCAAAGTATGGATGAAGCTATGTATGTTGTTACTAACGGATGAATTTAATTCTGTATGGCTAGATTTTGGCACCATTGCCAATTGGGTTCGCAGTGTTCTTGGTACACTTAGCCACCATCCCAATCACTGGAACTGGTATCAACCCGGCTCGTAGTCTTGGTGCAGCCATCATCTTCAACAAGGACAAGGGCTGGGATGACCATGTGAGAAGACTCACTCAAATTTTCTCACTTTTTTTTGAAATTAATTTAATTTCTAATCCTTATCTATTTTGGTGTGGTTTCGGTTGCAGTGGATTTTCTGGGTGGGACCATTCATTGGTGCAGCACTAGCAGCACTCTACCACGTTGTTGTGATCAGAGCCATTCCTTTCAAATCAAAGTGATGAGATGAAGATGAAGAGTCATGATTGTACGATTATGAGCTTAAGTTACACGAAAAAAGAGAAACCCAACAACCCTTTTAAGTTTGTTTGTAATTTTCTTAAGTTACACGAAAAAAGAGAAACCCAACAACCCTTTTAAGTTTGTTTGTAATTTTCTTTTGTTTGTATGATTATGCCTCTGTTTTTTATTTATTAAACTTGAAAAAGGAAGGTTGGTAATGACTAATGAGCAATGGACGCATCTAAAAAGTCGGTGGGCATTTGTATTTGTATGGCTATGATTTGTGAATGAGAAATGTCATTGTCATAATCCCATTTACATTTCTTTTATTCAAAATTCGAATATATTTAATCATTAATATTATATTTTATATTTGTGTAGATGAGGTTGTAATTAAGATACCCATTATCAATAGCAGTAATTAGTCTTTTCGATAAAATAAACAGATGATCGCGAAATGTATTATATGTTCATCTAATAACTTTAAATTAATGTAATTATGCATATAAAATTTTAGTTTTAATTCAATTACATTATTTATAGTATATACTAATAGTTTAACATGGAAATATTTAAATTATATTTTAAATACAAACAATTGAATCAAAATAAATATATATTTATACTACATTAAATGAAAATTTATATAATTTTAAAATTTATCTTTTAATATATATAAAAATACCAAACACAACATATGACTACCAGCCCATGACTAGTTTGTTTCCTAAATGAAGAAATTGAGTTGGCTTCTTTTTGTATTCTTATCTTATTATATTGCTTTTATGAAATGTTCTATCAATATGAATGTATACGTTACTGAATACAAATTACTAGCACTTCAATGGATGTATATGTTAAGTTTTGAATATAATATGAAAAAAACAATAATTAAATAATTAAAATATGATACGAAATGTCGATTGAGTCTTAATTTGATTGGTATCAATATTGTTAACAGTGCAAAAAAAATATGAGTTCAAGTACATCAAAACACGTCTATCTTCTTATTTAGATATCATATAAATATATGAGTCTATCATATATGAATATATATATATATAGGGCGAAGTCAGATTTTTTTTTTGGGACGAACAAAATTAAATTATATATTTTTATATAAAAAATTAAATCAAATTATTTCATTTTAAGAGGATGGAAACTCCTACCATCTCCTGTCTTAGTCTTTATATATATATATATATATATATATATATATTATTAAACATCTTTATAATATAAAAAATATTCTACCTAACTTACCCATCAAGTTTGTGCCAACTATCAACACTTTCAACAAGTTTGTGCCTAATCCTAGTATGTAGATAAGGTGTGTGTGTGCGCGCGCATCTATAGCACCAACACATACACATGCAGATACCTCCTCATTCGTAAGATTCACTTGAATTGCGGGTGTTCTTATCTGCTTTAGCTTTAAAAATGGGAAAAAGATTGAATGAAACAGTGATACCACGTTATTTGTGTCCCTTTTTCAATAGTTTTATGCCACATCAGTATTTTCATTCTTAATTTCAACATTTTTATCCTGAAAAAAATCAAATTACAATTAAAATCCTGAAATTTAGGATGAAATTGTTGATGTGTCATAAAACTATTGAAAAGGGATAATATCTCTGTTTCATACAATCCATTCTCTTAAAAATGAGCCTATAAACTCTTTAATTAGGGGCCGGATCTGTATCGTTTTTGTTCAACAGACCCATTTCTTTTACAGAAAATTTTGAAGTATATAATGATGGTTGTTTTCTTTTAGTCGTGTTGAGATTTTAATTTTTACTTTCAGTAAAAAAACGTGTATAATTTATAAAGAGAGAACATCTCAAAATGACTAATCATTTGTGAGTGTACAATCAACTTTCAAGAGAATATGAGCATCTATACTTTTGAGTGGGATTTAAACCCTTGACTATGACATATAAAACACCACTTAAAAAGATATGATACTACTTACTAGTAATGACTTGGATAGAGTCAAAGAAACAAAAACCTTAATATGATCCAAAGGCAATATCTATTATTAATAAAAATCTAATCAACTATCTAATAAACAAAACTTCGAAAACTTTTTTCAAAAGAATCGCTTCTCTCGGGTTACCATTAATATTTTGTAACCTATCTACTTTGTATGAAAAATCTTTTCATTGAAAAATTTGAGCCCTTGAGGCTCTTGACGGCAGTTTTAGGCTGGTTTCTAGGCCTTTCTTAGGGTTTGACGGTGCTTCAACAAAAACACCCATAATCCAAATAAGACAATGAAATATCACTGAACATGTGGGCAAGTGTGAAGTATGTTGAATCATAGTTGTCAAAGTGTTTACTTGTTGTGGCAACTCATCCATCTCAAGATCACTGATATTTCTTCTAAAATTACAGTTTTTTTTTTTTAAACTTCGAATCAAGCTTTGATATACGAAATTAATTTCGAAAAGAATCCAATAATAGTTTTAATCAGTAAAGTTTAATTTGGAAAGACTTTTAGATAAATTACCACACTAGAAACTTGTCAAAATTAAAGTGATAAAGTCTAACACTAACTCACGTGTTTAGAAATTAAGAAATACTCTTAAATTTCTCAAAAAGAAAAAAATATTTGGAGATGTTTAATATTAGGGCAAAATTAGAAAGATATGTTATTGTTTTTATTTTCCTTTTTAGGTCGTTTTTTTAAATTAATAAAATAAATCATTTTTTAAAAACGTTTTCAGTTGAACACACTTTCATCCAACAATCATTTCCCCAATGATTTTTGAATGTTGGAAATGGTAAAAAATTTTAAGGGCCAACGGTAACTTTTTTTTTCCTATAAATATCAAGTCATTTTTCATTCTTTTCACTCAAATCCACTTTTCTCTATTCTCTCTAAACTCTTTATAAAAATACAACGACTTTATAGTCCATCGACACTTTCATGCTATACTTCTTGATGGTCGCTATACATTCCTCCTTATTTGGGAATTGTTGACCTTTAGCCAACTCTTTTGATTCAAAATATAGCGCTAACCAATGAAAAGGTATTATATCCAAGTATTTTGGGAACTTAGATGCATGTGCAGCATCTGGATCTACGCTTAACATGTGGGATGAAGGATCATTTCGTATAACAATGCCACGAGTCAGATTCCTGAGCAGAGGGGCATCTACATTATCAAAATTGTTTGCACCTTCGTCTTTGATATCATCCAAAATCTCATCGAGGTCGAGGTCACTAAAATCCTCCCTTGGTGATCGGAACCATCATAGTCACCGGGTTCTTTTACACTATCTGCATTGGTACCAATTACCAATGGATGTATCTATAAATGGGGACTTGGATTAGAGTTATTATACACAATAAGAGCATTGTGTGAATTGCTTCCCAATGTTGGTATCGCTCCATAATCGCACAGTTCTACTTTCTTAACTTTCATATCAAAGTCAAACCCGTGTACAGAAGATCGACTATCCATAGACACTCTCGTAACCTCTGTATACAGGTCATGAACTCCATATTATTGATTTAATGGAGCGATATTTTGTATCGACTCAACATCCACTAACTCTGCGAACAACTCAACTGGTCCAACATTACTAGGCGAGCAATACAGTATGATCATAGTCTCCATGTCATCATCCTCTACAAGTTGCATCTCCTTATATTTGCACAGATTTGATGAAATTGGAAATTTGTAGAATAGTTTGGACATCTTCCTCCCACAATGTCGAGCAATTTTCGCACCAATCTTTTGTTTAATTCCATCAAGTTTTATGCTCTTGCTAAACTTCATTCCTATTTGATGGTGTGATTCAGACATACAATCAACTTTCATATGGCAAATTACCTCATTAAAATAGACGTATATGAAGAATTAATTATTCATCTTCTATGTTAAATCTGTAAAATAAATTAAAAATTATATCAATTTCTATAAAACAATTCATACCATATTAAAATAAGAAAAAGTTTTGTATCAAACAAAATAATTTACATATCATACTAGAAATTATTATTAATATATAGTCGCATAATTATATATAATAGTAACATAAAATGAAATTACATAAAAAAAATAGTTACAACATACCTTTACCAAATCAAACTTGATTTATGGAGTACAAAAAAAACTTGAATTTTAAAATGAAAAATAAATATTTTTTATATCCAATCTTGGTTCCTAATAGCGGTAGAGACCGAAGTTTGAAACTTTTGCCAATGTTTCAAACTTAAGATTTCTCTTGTTTAATTTTAACAACTCAATATTTTTTTTCTCGTTTTGTTTCGAAATTGATAAATAACAATAATTTTTTTTTAAGTTAAGAAACGGGTTTAATATAAAAATTTAGTGTTGCAACACTGTCAGATGACACCCTCTCTCAATGTGATTACCCAATCACATCGCCCTAACATTTTTAAATTTTTTTTATAATTTGAATCAGTGTTGTTAATGTGTTAGACGACATCACTTTAAAGAAAATATTTTTTTTTTGTATTCCTACTGTATTTGTTTAATATTTAAAGGACACCACTTAAAAAATAGTTTTTTTTCACTTAAAATGATTGAGTGATGATGGGTTACTTTTAAAGCTAGTGTCCTTGACACATTAACGATACTTATATTTATGGTAAAAAACATACAATTTATCTAAATAATATATAACATATCACATTTTAGTAATTAAAATTTATTATTACTATTCATGTAAAAAAACTCATTTTAAGGTTTTATAATCATTGATGTGTTATTACTATTGTCATTGTTTGTCATTTCATGAATTTTTTTATTTGGTTTAATTGGTATTTGTGATATACATGTTTTATTTTCTATTATTTTTTTTGTTTGTGCTTTTATTTGGGTTCCATTTAGTTAGATATTTCTTTTATTTAGTTTAGATTTTAAATTCATTTTAGGCTTCCTTATTTTTTTAGGTTAGATTTTAGAATTTTAAATTAAGCTTTTTAATTAGATATTAGCATTTTATATTAGAAATTAGATTTGCTTCTAAGACCTTATTTTAGAATTTTAAGTTAGGTTTTCTAATTTAGATTGTTGGTTTATATATATGTTGTTAAATTGTATGATTTCATTAGGATTTTTGAATTGAGATTTTAAATTAAAATATTAGGAATTTTCTACTTAATTTAAATTGTAATATTTTCATTTAAGATTTTTATTAGGTATTTTAAATTAGAATTTAGAATTTATATATTAATTAGTTTTTAGGGTTTTATTTTAAATTAGATTTTAAGATTACTTTTTCTTTTTCATTAGGTTTTTTAATTAAATCTTTGAATTTTTATATCAAGTTAGATTTTAAGATTTTTATTCGATATTTTTTTGAATTTTTTATTCGAGATTTTAAATTGGTTAGTTTTTGGAGTTATAGTTATTTCTCTTTAGTTAAGAAACTCTAATTACCGAATCACATAAGATTGTTTTTAGACGCATTGTAAGAGTGTTATAACTTTCCTTACGCGTAAGTATATTGTTGAACTCAGAAATTGGTGACGAGACCAAGTATTAGATTTTAAGATTTTTCCTAGGATTCGTCTTGAAATCTTAGACAATAGGTGACTAACCGATCTAACTCTAATTGATTATGACATGACATGATTAATACAAGTTGTCTTCTTACTTTACGATTCCACTATATAATGTAACTTGGTATTAATTAAAAATTAAGTAATTAATGAGTCAATATTTACTTTCATTTTAGTTCGTATGCAAAAAAATATTAAAAAATAAATACAAATGATATTAATGTGAATAATAAAATTTCATTTAAATTAAATAATTATAAAAAATTACACTAGATCTTAACAGTGAAAAGCTTTGCGGAAAATGAAAATATGGTCGTAAATTTGCCTTCCGAGAATACAGGCAGAGATGACATGTGGAAGAAAAAATTTTGTTAGCATCACCCCAACCAACTATTGTAACTCGTCAAGCAAATTTGCATGAAAAGCTTCACGGGTGATGAAAATATTGTCTCGAATTTGCCTTCCCCCAATAAAAGCGAATTGCGAAGGAGGGAGGTTCCATTGGTGTTGCCATGATTCAAAGCTCGACCGGCTGTTGTAACTTTTTCTTATACAATTATAATAAAATATATAATAATTTCAATCCAATCCGAAATATCTCTTATTCAAATAATTTCAGAGAAAACCATTCTTTTTCATCTTATCTTTGATCTTGAACTCCATATAAACTTCTCCTATAAATTTTGTGCTTTTTAAGTGTTTAAAAATTATAATTATTATTTCACCAAAAAAAATTGTAATTTCCTTTCAAATCTCGCTTTCTTAAACGGAACGACCAATGACTCACAAGTAGGGAACTTCAATAGCCAAAGTGAATGCCATTTCCTTTCCTTTTCCATTCGCTACTACCAAAGCCTGAGATGCCATTTACTGCTTTCTCTCTCTAAAACGTTTGATAGATCGCTTTGCCATTGCAATCGTTGCCAAACACCAGCTTTTCTCGAGAAAATATTCAATTTCTTTTTTTTTTTTAGGGATCATAGATATGTCAGACGCATTAATAAATGGATTGGCAGGAGCCGGTGGAGGAATTATAGCTCAACTCATTACGTATCCTCTTCAAACTGTATGATTTTCTTTTCATTTTCTTCATTTTTTTTAAATTTAATTTTTTTAGCTTTAATTTTTTTTTTAACAAAATCGATCTACAGGTAAATACTCGTCAACAAACAGAACGTGATCTCAAGAAAGAGAAGCGAAAACTTGGAATCATTGAACAAATGTGCCAGGTTTCTTATCTTTTCTTTTTTGCAATTTTTTTGGTTAGATGGCGATTTTATTTTATAATAATGGGAAAACCTTTAAATTTAAAGGAACCTGCTAATGGAATTTGAATTTTGAGTTATTGTTCATGTTAGGTGTTGTTTGGCTGTTAATTTTTCAAACTAGTTTTTAGTAATTTTATTAAAACCGATGTTGCATCGTTGCATCTCAGCTATTTGTTTATTTTTTTCAATCAATTATGATTTTCTTTTATTCTTTAACAAAGTAAAATTTAAACAATTGGAATTTATGTTCAGTATTGAATTTGTTTGCCTATTTTGTGAATAGGTTGTAAAGCAAGAAGGATGGGGAAGGTTGTATGGAGGATTAACGCCTTCATTAGTAGGTACAACTGCATCTCAGGTGACGACCTTTAAGATTTTTAGCACAACTGTTATTGCTACTATTAAATTTTAACTAGAGTACTATGGCACTTGGACTTGGCAGTGAGTGTAATACATATGTGTCTTGTTTTTTCTAGTTATATATATGTGGAAGATCATTGTCGTGTACACATTCAAATGTGTTAGTAGTAGATGTTGAACACATTTATTTTAAGGAAAACAAAGAGTCTGTAGAAGATAGCTAGTAATTGTAATGTCTCCAAGTGAAACAAATGAAAATTAGGGACATGAATATGTTGGCTTAAATATATATAAACAAAATCCCTTGAACTAAAACTAAATAGTCATTCAAGCCCCCATTATCAAACATCTATCTTCATTCAATTGAGCTTTTGATTAGACAAATTTTGGTTAAACACCATAGTCAATTTTCCATCCAATTGAGGGCTCAATTAGATGAAAATGGATGTTTGAGGGCATAAATACTTGAGATAAATATTTGAGGGTCAACTGCAATAACGATAAGGGTTTGGATGGTTATTTAATTTTAATTCAAATATCTTGTGACCTCTAAAGAGCTATTTTTGTTACTTAACTATATTCTTTATAATTGTTTCTTGATCTTGAGTTTCATACTGATCTATCTTTAAAATGGAATGCTTTTCCCTTGCATCAACTGCTTTCTTCCATTTGTAAGTGACCGTAAAGTTGCTATATTATGTGTTTGTTCAATTTTTTGGGTTCATGAATACTTCCTATTTCTATGATACAGGGTGTTTACTATTATTTCTATAAAATATTCAGGAATAAAGCTGAAAGTAAAGCACTTGAACGCCAGAAAAAAGGGGTTGGCGATGGATCAGTCGGGATGCTTTCATCACTTGTTGTAGCTGCTTTATCGGGGTAATCTAGTTTTTATTTTTAATGTTACCTCAAATCTGATTGCCTGTGGTTGTTGCATTAGCTTTTTAAAAGTTCTATAAATTGTAAAGAAACTACACTAATTTCGTTCAAATAATATCCATAATTGCAGTAATAATTCTTTTTACATATTAGCTAATTACATGATTATATCCTTTCTCCATGCAGGTGTGTAAATGTGCTGTTGACGAACCCCATTTGGGTTGTTGTGACACGCATGCAGGTAAAGGGCATTTCAAAAAGCTTTTTATTTTCTGTAAAACAAAAAAAGCACAAACTTTAATGTGAATATATTTATTGTTGAATATCCATACAATAAGCGTGGTGCTTTTGATCTAAGTTAATGGCTATAATTCTCTTATTATCCCGATACCTTGACTAAAATATTGCCTTGAGAAAATACAAGAAATTAAATGTGGTTTCTTGGGTATAATTATGAGTTCTTGATTAGTAGGCCTAACTTTGTTTTAGATCACACAATGCCTTGTACTACTTAATGTTTTGAGCTGTGCACTTGAATTTGAAGGCATCCACTTTCAATTTTCATGCTTGCTCAGATTTTAACTAAAAAAAAAATGTTGTGTTGCAGACTCACACAAAAATTTTGAAGAAAGATCACTCTAATAGGTTGGCAACTCCTGCTCCGGAGGAAACAGTTCTTTCTGTCATTGAGCCTTTTTCTTATAGCACTGGTCATGCGGTATGCACGATCACTTGGTCTATATAGTTCTTTTATGTTAGCTCACTTATAACATTGAAGCTCATTCAGGTTTTCTCCAGAAATAGTAGAATATTGTTGTTTTAAACTCTATACAATAATAGAAATGCAATATATATATATATATATATATTAAAGCATTATCCACATCTCTGATATTTGCTAAATGATGATTCTTGTTTTGAGTGGTGGAAAGGCCATATGGAAAGGGTCGATGGGAGGATTGATGATAGATAATCACTAATAAATGATGAAGAAATGAATGGATGTTATAGGTAGAAGTAGAACTATTTAGAATTATTATATCTAATATAGCAATTATTGTTAAGAACTTAGATATGGAGAACAAATCGGTGAAGGAATTTTGAATGCTGAATTGATGCTTGAATCAGATGTGCATGAATTTGGAATGAGGTCAAAATAGCAATTTTCATATTATATCATACGTACGTTCTTATTATTGTCTGGATGTAGAGTTTGATTTTATCATGTTTTCCTCATAAATAATTGTAAATATCTCAAAGATTTGGATTAATTACTTTGAAATTTGGTTTCATTGTTAATTTCAACCAAAATGCACAACATTTGGTTACATTCTTTTGCATATGAAATACTTGCAGATTCAAGAAGTCTATGATGAAGCTGGCTTTTGGGGATTCTGGAAAGGTGTATTCCCAACATTGATCATGGTATGTGAGAAGTGACTGTTACACTTGTTAAGAGAGTTTCACTTATCGTTCCTGTTGTTTCACACAGGTGAGCAATCCGGCTATGCAATTTATGTTGTATGAAACGATGCTGAAGAAGCTGAAGAAACAACGATCTCTTAGTAACCCAGGCAACAATGGAGTAACTGCTTTAGAGGTTGGCTCTGATTTCATCTTCCTAATAATAATGATGATGTAATGCTATGCTATGCTGGGGAACATGAATTTGACAATTTGAATTTGGATTTAATTGGCTATGTTGATTGTGAGAAAGATATACACTTGTTGTGTATTATTTGAAATTCAAAATGATTATATAGTTTAAAAGTATAAAAACACGAATTTTAAATTCACTATTAAATAAACATATTTTGAATCTATAAATTTGATAAATAATCTTAAATGTTACATTTATATTTCTTCTAAATCCATATTTAGAAATTCAAGTTTCGAATCGCTACCTTTGTGTTCCTTACAGATCTCATTTCTTCTATGTTTTAATCTTTGAATTAGTTGTCTAATTATGCTAGATATTTCTCCTTGGAGCTTTGGCCAAACTAGGAGCTACTGTTGTGACCTACCCTCTTAACGTAGTTAAGGTATGATTATATGACCTATGTTATTTTGACTCTACATTTCTCTTGAAGTCCTCGTTTTTGCTCTTATGTTTGACACAATTTCATACATGGAGTATGGGATATGACTCTTGAACTCTCTAAATACATGTAAAAATTTAGAAAAAAAAATTAAATATGCCCGTGTTGAGCACTTGGACTGAGCAAGGAAAATTGAAAACCAACCCAAACCAAGGTGTTTGAATGGTTTATGAATACAAATTAAAAAACCGCGATTGCCCGAAGCCAAACCGAATTCTTTATTATATAAAAAATAATTTATATTAAAAATAGTAAAAATAACTTGAAAGTTCTTGCAACAATATTGTTTTTTTAGAAATATTTATGAAAAAAACTTTTAAAATTTTGTCAAGTAATATTCAAAAATCATAAAACAAAGTTCATTTTATCAAAATAAGTCTAAAAATCCAAAATAAAAAATTAATATGAAAAAACTTTATTATGATGGGTGGTTCAAAAAATCCAAAAAATCCAACCGAACCAAACCGATATCATCCCCATTGGGCACATACTCGTATTTGTCTTGATAAGCAAATAGCTTATAACCTTTCTATATGCAATTCTTTGTTGTCTTTATAGGCAAGACTTCAAGCAAAACAAGTTACAACTGGGGATAGAAGGCATCAATACAAAGGTTTGTAACGTTATGTTGAAGTTTGCATTTCATTAATGCTTCCACGGTTAAAGTATCAAAAGTAGTCCGTACTATAGAATTGAGTAACTAAACTTGATGCATTTGATATTGATGCGAAGAAGTAAAATTTGTTATTGTGTTGATGAAAAATTATTTAAATATTGACAGAATTTTGAAATATGAAACTAAAGCAGCAAAAAAATTGTTAATACACAATATCAACAGAAGTGGAGGAGAGGAGGGTATTTTGACGAAGAAGCAGAGAATAAGATAATAAAGTCAAGTGTCTGGAGTGCTCCCCCCTCCCTTCTAAGAGTCTTTAGAAGTATATAAAGGGGTTTTTTCCGGGTTGGATTTCAGGTCGGGTTAAGATATATTCTATAACAAGAATCAATCTTTTATTTATTTATTTACCAAAAGGCATTGTGTTGTTAGATTTGTTTGCTCAACAATTAAAAACATGCCATTCTTACATATAGGGACTTTGGATGCTATTCTAAAGATGATCCGCTACGAAGGCTTCTATGGATTTTACAAAGGTATGAGCACAAAAATCGTACAAAGTGTTCTTGCAGCTGCCGTATTGTTCATGATCAAAGAAGAACTTGTCAAAGGTGCTCGATTGTTGCTTGTTAAGGACGGCATGCACACCATGAAATCAAAGCTTCCTTGACTCGGAAACTCCCTTGCCCTTCGCTCTGCTGCACTCCTCTCCGCCTCTGCTCTCTTTCCATTTCAACACTAGTAAGTTGTTTCTCAAAACATTCAAACTTGGATTGTGCCATATATTAAACCTCCCAATAAAAGGGATAAACATAGAAAGATTATTTGTTGAAATAAAATCTATTTACGATTCAATTTATCATGTTTTTATTATGTATTGAAATGTATCGAGTCTAATATAGTTTAAGATTCCAATTTTAATAATTAGGGATAGCAATGAAATGCAGTGTTGTGGTGGTTTTATACGCACCTTAACTTCGATTTCAACTTATATATAAAATTGTTTTTAGTCCAATTTCATTTACTACGTTGACCCTAATGATATTGTGCCAAATGGGCATATAAATGATTTATTTTGATATATTTTTGGGCATGATGTTACTAATTTTAGTGTTTATTGTTTAATTTTTATGTAGATGCGGTAAGTTTACAAATGTAAAAAACAAGTGAAATATGGAGTCACATGGAAGATTTGGGCATGGAAGAGGCAGGCTTTTTAGGTCTTAGGACTTTTATTTTCATTATTTTTATTTAAATATTATTTGTACCTATATTCTTTTCTTTAGAGTTTAATTAGGATTAAGTTTTATCATTTATATTTTATTTAGATAAATATTCTTTTTTGATAGATAAAAGAAAGCATCATATTACCTTATTTTTTATAGTTTTTACAGATGTAATTCCATATATATCATCTATTAGTAACTTTCTAACCATATCCGAAAGGACATCAATATTAATTAAGTGAATGTCATTGGAAGAAGACGATTTTGCTAACCAATCGGTGACTTTGTTTCCTTCTCTGGGCACAAATTGAAACTTTACCTCCTCAAATTTATCTGAATAAATATTTAATTTTATTTTTAAGAATTTGGGTAGGAGTAAGAAAACTTTGGTGATATTTGTTGAATATAACAATACCAATTTTGTACAGTGAGTAATGAATCCTCACAACATGTCAAGAAGTTTGAGACAGTGGTTAACGACGTTAAGCGTCGGCTTGAAAGATAAAAATGATCACTGATCCATGTTTCTAGAGTCACGAATAAAGAATCATATTTACTTGCAAAAAATAAGGTTTTATTTGTAAGAAAATCAGTTTGTGAAATATCTTCAACTTTAATCCTTTAGCAGTCACAGAGCTTTCGTACTTTGATTACCCATTACTCTTAAGCGTTTAGTTTCTATCTAAATCTTAATCATATGTACTCTATCAATAGATTTTCTTTTAATAATAATAATGCACTTTTCTTGCAATCTTTCCTGATCTTTTCGTTAATTGTTATTCCATGTTTATATATTTTCGATATTCATAATATATTTTTCGGTTAAATGTATTAATATTATACACTATTTTATAAATATTATTTTGAATTGTGAAATTTAATTTTTATGCAATATTAATTTATAATTTAAAATATGTCAGTTCTATAAGAATTAAAATTCTATATTAAAAATGTCTTAATTGACTTTAATTTGAGATATAATATTGTGATGAAAACTATTTTTATTAAATAATTTAAATATGATTTTGAACGTATTAATTATAATTGACTTAATCCTCATTAAAAATAACTTTGTGTTTTTATACAAATACCTATTTTTTTTACATAAAAATAAAACATACATTATTTGAGGAAGAAAACGATTTAGAAAGCAATGGAAGTGGAGGTACATTAAAGTTTCATGTTCTCTCCATCTTTTTTTATTGCTAATGTTAGAATTAAGCTCCCGTCTACTTTGGTGATTAAAAGCTTTTTTTTTATAGACATTTAGGTTGATTTATATTCTCATAATTCATTAAAAATGTTTGAATATAATTATCAATTGTTATTGTTGGGATTGACCCGTATAAACAACAAAATAATAAAGTGAAGAAAAACGAACACAAATATTTTATATGGAAAACCTTCAAAGAGAGAAAAATTACAGGCAAAGAAAAAAATTAACCTAAATGTACTAAACTTACATTACCCAAAATTCCGAATACAAAACTCAAAATCTTATAAAGCAAATCGGTAAACAAAATCTTAAATCTCATAAAGCATTCACAAAATACGATTATATCTTATTACCTTAAAGAAAAGCCCTAAACAAGGATACAAGGCATACCCCACACTTATCTTTCTCAAATATATCTAAAAACAAAATCAAATTTTCTACAATTATTTCTTTAAATTGATGTATTTATTTCTCAATTATTTATTAATTTTTTATTTCTCAAGAGCCTAATAACTAACATTTCGCATTCTATAGACTCGTTAAGAGGTGGATATTAGCAATTATTTATTTTTGTAAATGTGTATAATTATATCAAGTTTCAAAATTCAAATATAAATTTGAATCACAGTTAGAGTTTCACTATAATTGAATCAAATTTTAAAATTCAAATATAAATTTAAATCACAATTAAAGTTTTACTATAATTGAATCAAATTAAAATTCATATATACCATTACATATTAAATCAAAATATATATAATTTTAAAATTTATATCTATTAAAAATTAAGTAGTAAGTAATCAAAGTTAAATAAGTAATTAATTACTTAATACTGAATCCAAGCTAACAAGTGAGGTAATCATTGCTGTCATCGCCCTCTCTGACGTGGCATTTCTTTTTCTAGTGGGATCCACACAACCATGAAATACTATATAAAAGCTGACGTGGAATTTTACCAAATAAAATAAGTGAATAAGTAATAACCAACCAAAGCACGGATCTCAAACCGAAAAACAATTAACCGTATTCTATAAAACACCTTGACGTCCGCCTGTATTTTCATTATATATACCCTTTCCAGGTTAAATTCTGTTTTCCTTATCTTCATTTTTTCCTTAAAATTTTTGTGGAGATATTTTTTCTCTCTCTAATAATTTCCCTTCTCTCCCTCTAAAGCGACGCCTCTCTCGAAGTACGCCACTCGATCTACTCGATCTTCACGCTTTTAATTCTAAAATAATTTGAAATTTTTAACGAATTAGGAACTTAGATTCCTTCATAAATCGAATAATTTGTCAAATCGAAATTTTTTAAGGTTCCATATTTTAAAATTTGTGATTGAAATCATCGATGGCTAGTTCTGGGAACCGAGAATTTGTTGATGATCATGTGGATCAAAACGGCGACGAATCGATCGATTCATCATCGGACGGCGTTATCGAGACCTCCTGTGGCGGTGGATCTGGAGCAGCTTCGAGAGAAAACTGTGAGACAAGGAATGAAATCGGACTCACGGAAAGATTAAACGACATATTTGTTGATGAAAACGACGGAGATTTGTTGCTTCAACAAAGCAATCGAGAAGATAGGGTTTTTCAATGGTTGCAAGCTTTAGATATGCAATTAATCGGCGCTTGTCGAACCGATGAGAGATTAAAGCCTTTGTTGAAAGTCAACGTATCAAACGGCGTCGCCGAGGATAGATTGTTAGCTCATTTGAGTCAGGTACCTTTGATACCTTGGAATTTCAATTGATACAATTGTTCAATTTTTTTTTAAAATCGAATTCTCTTCTGAAATTATTATAAATGTTTTATTTTTTTATATCAAAGTCTTAATTTGTCTGTTTTATGTGTGTAATTTTATTTGTTTTGATGAAATTTGCAGCACTTTGAGCCATCGGAAGTTGGTATGCTGGCGAGGTGTTTTTGCATACCTTTGGTTTCAGTTCGAGTGGGGAAGATTAACAAACTAGGAAGTCATTTTCACCCTTGTGCTATAAGGTAATTGAATTCTTATTGATATGAAGTCTCTAATATATCATAGATTCATCTGCCCTGGATCCATCATTCATGTTCATTAGCGGTGCAATTAATCTCTAAAAACTTACCATTTTGGTTTTCTTTTCTTCTCTTATTAAATTTGGAATTATCAAATTAGGTAAGTGGTGACGGGTTTGGAATATTAGAGACCACTTATAGATGTAGTTGCAATCAGAAGTGAACCTTTTTTCTGTTAGATCCATTAATCCATTCACATTCATTACTAGTGTCTTAATGGCCTTCCTGGCTTCCTTTTTTTTTTTTTTTTGAATCAACCTTCCTGGCTTCCTTTTTATTTGGTCTTTCGTACACTTTTAATTGCATATAGTGTTTTTGGCTGCTTACATTGTCTGGTACAACTCTTAAAATTTCCCCGTTGTCAAGGTTTGGGAATTAAGATGATATTAATTGATTGTATTGTGTTATATGGTGATGATTTCAACATCCCATGCAGGCAGCTCGTTTAAAAATAAACAGGAATTTAGAAAATTTCTGGTCTTTCACAGTGTGTCTCATATGTTTACTACCTGTAAGTTTGTGTGGCATGCATTTTCATATGATTATATGTGCTAGTATTTGGAAGTGACTTGTTTTTAGTAATGACTTTTTGTTTGATCTTTGAACTTGATCATATTACTGATGTATAATTGTACTCTTTATATCTTAGTTTATTTCTTAATTGTGTTGTGTGTTCTTCATTTATTTACATTTTGATGCATAAGCCTAGGTAGTCTTATTGTTTTATCATATTATTGGCATTGTGTTAAGTACATACTGGATTGATTTTCTGAATTGTTGCATTGCTTCTGGTGGTCAAAGCATAGTTTTGCATAACTGTTGACTGTTAAAAAGATCCTATATCTGGATCCTGGCCCTACATTATAAGTAATAGGACTTTTGTTTAGCAACTTCTTTAATTGATTTCCTCTGTTGGAAACTTTCCCTTAGTGCCAGGATTACCCTAGAATATGATTTGACTGAAAGGTATATTTAGTGGTTAATAGAGTTTAGAAATTTTTGGGTTCTATTTTAGTTTGTTGTTGGCCATCATGTTCATGCTTCCAAATAAAAATGTCTTTTGACTTGTAGGTAAAGTGGGCGTATTCTATAATGATCTCTGAATTGTGAGGAAGTAAAGGTAGTTTCATCTCCTATATTACATAGTTTGCTGCTGTTGCTGCTGTTCTGTGGATATATAGGTTTGAAATTTACTAGATCAATTATAAGTAGGGTTGAGTGCTAATTTTATCATGTGTGAATTGTAGTTACAATTCTTTGTCTGTGTCAACTGTCAATTGTCAGTTTTGCTGTAAATTTTGTAGAATCTGATATGTATATTTTCCTTGTTATTTTCTATTATATCGTGGTTACTCTTTTACTATACAATGCCTCATCATTGTGGTTTATGATTTTGTCTTTAGTCATTAATGACCATTTCTGGAAGGTTATTTATGATAATAGATTATAGCTGTTCAATTTGTCTATGTTTATGTAAAAAGAGGTGTGTAAGGCATTTCACAGGATATAAAACAGATTGTTTTAGAATACATAAAATGATACTATTGGAAAATACATGAAATGTAAAGACTGACCTGTAGGTTTTTCTTGTTTTCGGAGGATTCTTGGAAGGTCTATCCCTCACCTATGTCCAAATATATGGGTACTTTAGGCAAAAGGAAGAATTGAAGAAGCATGTCAGTCCTTGCCAAAACCTCTGTATTCCTAAAAAAAATAACTTATTTGGTTAACTTCCTGAGATCTTATCTCCATTTAGTTTTTCCATTAGAGTCTTCTTTTTGGATGATATAAATGGCTGAATCTTACAGCTTGCTTCATGCAAGGTGTTATGTAATAGACTTATGCTTATAACTTGATCTTACGATTTCTGTTTAGAATTGTAATTGCCCATTTTTACTTTGTCGAAAGTGCCTCCTGAAACCTTTTGAATTGATGCAGGGGAAATTTGATTCTTACGCTTTTGCCTACATCAGATTTGCGCCTTTCATTTGTTGGGGATGATGGTCAAACCGAGCGACTGTTCACTTTGAGTGACAAACCTCAATGTGCTGCTGTTTCCATTGATGAGATCCCAGCAGACAATTCTGGACGATCTTTCCTCGTGAAGATCCCAGATGGCAAAGTTTTTTACTATTGGTGCTCGGAGAAGTCGAAGCTCCTTGGGATTGAATTACTCTCAAAGGTATTCGTACTTTTCTCATCAGTACTTTCCTTATGCATGTACAGACTATGTTTCTCATACTCTTCATTTTTTGTGGCATACCTGTTTTGACACATATCCAGATATGAGCATGGAGATATGACTCTCCAAAGATAAATGCTTGAAATTGAATATACTCATGTAAGATGTATATTGCATCCAACAGTTATAATTAAGTTCAGAGTAACATAGTGTATAGATGTGCATACCTACAAAAAATTCATATTTACATCGTTTTAGTTTCACCTAGGCAATTAATTTAACTCTTTTAAACCCTCACTAACAGATTTTGTTCGTCAATTGGTTGCAATCTAATATTATGTTTTTTCCATGATAGGTGAAGGACTTGATAAAAAGAAAACCATCAATTGCTGAATTAACTGGAATCAGCGAATCACGACTAGGCTGCTTTGCAACTCAGCTTCGTGCATATCTTTTTGGATCCACGGTGAGTAATACACAAGCAAGTTATTCAGGTCCACCATCACCCAATTCTGTGCTTGACACTATCGATGTGCACAATGGACAATCTTCGTCAACATCAAAATCCTTGCGGTCCAGGCACTCTAGCAGTCAAGTACTCAAGGTGAATGCACTTTATCAAGGTAGCTTAAGTCCAAGATCAAGTTCTTTCAAAGAGGGCTTGACCCGAAACTTGTCTTCTCTAAGGAGCAACACAAGGGATAAGTTACGACGGCGTGGAGATAACCATTTCTCGGAAGCTGACAGCCTTCCAATTGCTTCACCTGTTTCAAAAGTTTCCTCTGATGGCAACCAAGCTGAAACCAATAAGCTTCCGGATGTAAAGAGCTGTACATGCACTCCAAATTTCCTTGAATCACTTGGAAAACTTTCTGTACCACCGACTCTAAGCTCTGTATCTCAAACTTCTTTAGTATCGCCTGTCTTTTCTCCTTATTATTGTTGGTGCCCCATAGGATCATCTACTCTACAACACTCGGCTGCTTCTGAGCTTCCATCCTCGTCAATTGAATCTCTTAAGCTTCCACCACTTTCTTCAATACTGCCAATGAATAGTGCTTCAAGCTTGTTAAAACCGACGCCACCACTCGATCTGGCTGATGTCCCTTCACTGGATTTTCCAGCTTTCCTCCCAGAACCATTGGTCCGATTGCCAATGGCAAGTTCGCAACAAATTCCTACCTTCACACCTTTGATTTGTGATCCCATTGTTCATATTCCAGTCATTGATGTTTGCTCTTCAGGACAAGGTTACTTGGTTAGTGCCGGTCCCACCCTTTCAACAACAATTCCTCCGTTGCATCCAAACCTTGTGAACACCGAAACCGTGGTTGAAAAGGGTGCTAGAGAAACTCTTAGGCTGCTCATCAGTGGTTCAACTCAGAGTAATCCTCCATTGATTGATGTATTGCCGGCAGTTTTAACCAATGCTGATGAGAAAAAAGGTATCTTTGTTGCCGGAAGCCGGGGTCTATACAGTGGAACCAGAGATGTTAGCACCATTGCCGAAGGCATTGCCGCCGTTAGTCTGGTTACACTTACTTCCAGCTCCGTGGTAGATAGTATCATAAAACAATGTAGTAGCAACAGTCGTGATGATCCTGATACGAAGAAGTTGATGGGATCTAGCGGCTCAGATGAATCATGTTCGAACAATAATGGTGCTAAACTCTCAGGGTCGAGAGAAGAAAATGTTTAGTAAATAAATTAATGTTTTTTTTCTATTTTTCTTTGAAAATGAAAAATTGTAGATAAATGTATCTGCAGTTTTGTCACAATTTAATTGTAATTAGTCCCAATCTTTTACCCATTTTAGGGATTTGCTCTCCTGTAGTATTTTTACTATTGTTATTAGTGTGGTTAGTATGTGAATGGGTTTTTCACTTTTTCTGCATTTTCCACCACCGTCCAGTTCCCTGGTCTTCATGTACATTTTCCACTTGCAATTTGTCACTCGGTTATTTTATGTATTTTATTTTTTTTTAAAATTGATCTTTTCCTTTCAATCTCTGCGGTCCATTTTTCTAGCTTTTATATCTTCTTCTTGTACCATGTCTTCTCAACCCGACCCGTACCTGACCCCATTTTTAGTACCTACTGGCGGATCCTTTTCTTTGTCTTACACTTCCACGGAAAACAATTTCCGAGTAAACATTTCTTTCAATCCGTTTCTCGTTTTGATTTAAAAAGATCCAATTTGAGTTTTTGGATGGGAGAAACCGGTTTATCCAATGTCGTTTTGGGCTTGGTGATGATGTACGTCGACGACCCGAAAGACTGCAACGCCATTTCCCTCGTTTCCGGCGTTGGTACGAGCTCGACGCATTGACATGTAAGCACATAACGATTTCACTTTGTTACAAGACGAGTCCCGATCAGTTGCTACGGCGGCTTCGGCACTTGAAATCGTTGAAATTGAAAGGAAAGCTTCGGGCGGCAATGTTTAATTTGATACCAGAAGATTGGGGAGGGCACGTGAGGCCTTGGATGAAGGAAATAGCGGAGATTTCAATTGCTTGAAATCTGTGCATTTCAGAAGGATGATTGTTAAAGATTTAGATTTGGAAGTGTTGGCCAAGTCTAGAGGGCAGGCTTTGAAGCTTGATAAATGCTCTGGTTTCTTTACTGATGTAATCTTGCACGTTGGTCGCTTGTGCCGCTACTATTCTAAATTCTTTTTAATTTGATTTGAACTTTTATTGTGTAATTCATCGGTTTTTGTTTCTTTCTGAATTTTGTAAGCTTGATAGTGTTAATTTGAGTCGTTCTAATGGAAATATGGCTTGAGTTTAGTGGAATTAAGTATAATTGTTGGTTTAGTCAATTCTAATTACTTCGGTGTTAAACCTCTGTTCAATTAACTTGAATTATGTTGATTACCCGAGCTAAACTCTAGGGGAAAACAACATTGGCTTGGTGTTTGTTTCTTGGGAAAATGTGAGAGGTTTATGTTTAATGAAACCTGTATTCTTTTGTGTCGATAAATGTTCAATTGTTGAAGTTGAGGTGAATCTCTCTCTTCTCAGCCTTTTAAGCAGTCGATTGCTTTGTTGTCTTGTAGAAATGAATCTGACTGAAAAGCTATATGAATTATTAAAACTGATTTATTTTGTGGGGAAGAAATGGCAGTGCTCAATGCTGGCATATGTAATTGAATCGGTTTTCATCTTTAAACTTTAGGACGCAGAGACCTAATCGAGTCAGGGAAGGAGCAATGGTCGAAACTTGCTTGAAGTTGGATATGATATTGCCATACCATTTCATGAAGCTTTATGAGGTTACAGCAAGGTCTCATGTTTATTTGATCTACCCATTAACGGTTGATTTAAGTTAGTCCAAGTTGAGTATTGCTTGACCAAGAAGAAAAGATAACAGATTTGCCTCTTGACAATGGAGTTCGGGCTCTATTGAGGGGCTGTGAAAAGCTTATGAGATTTGCATTGTATCTCCGACCTGGTTTTTTAACGGATGCAGGGCTTGGATATATCGGCGAACATAGTCGGAACGTGAGATGGATGTTTCTGGGTTACGTTCGGGAGTCCGATGCTGGGCTTTTGGCACTGTCCAAGGGATGTCCTAACTTGCAGAAACTCGAAATGCGAGGTTGTTGCTTCAGTGGCGGAACCACGTTTAGGTCTAGGGGGTTATGGTTTTTCTTTAAATTTTTTCAATTCATACTTTTATAAATTTACACTATGGTTCCTAAAAATATAAGTAGGCTCTTCAAAATTTAAGATTTTTATAATTTTTCTCTTTGTATATATATTGTAGTTCTCTTAAAATAATAAATTTTTAATTTATACCCTTTATAATTTATAATATTTTAAATTAATAATGGTAAAATTACACTTTGGCCTCCTAAAAAATGATAAAAATTTAATTTAATCTTTTAAAAATAATAAAAATATAAGCTATTAAAATTATGAAATTACATTTGTACTATCGTAAAAATAAGAGGATAATGTGTTTCAACGCACTCGAACTCACGTTTTCTTGCATTGACAATAATATTTATGCCAATCGAGTTAAAACTCAATCGACTTTTACTATAAATTTTTTTGTTTTTATTTTTTTGTGTTCAATGTAAATTTGGATTAGATTGACTAGTTGGGTTGGGTTTAATTTAAATTATGTATGTAAATAGGCTTTTTCACGTGACATACAAATTCAAATTAATTGAATATATTGATTAAAATATATTAAATTATTTTGAAATTTTAAATAGTTTTTTAAGACATGGTAAAGAATTCAATTCATAATATTTCATAGGTGGTATTAGTGGGAAAAATATAAAAAATATATTTTATTTAAATTAAATTTCTATGAATATTTTTTTAAATAATATTTCAATTGAATTTATTAGAAATTAAAATAGAGAAACATTCTAAACGAAATTAAAATATAGTAAAAAATAACTAAACAAAAATAAATTAAAAAAAAATTAGAAAATGAAACATCAGACCAACAAAACACGTGGAAAAAGGAAGCAGGAAACAAAACTCATTGTCTCTATCTATCTACATGCTTAAGGATCGAAGTAGGAGTGGTGGGTGAAATCAACAATCTTGCAAGTTACTTCGCAAAATAAATCTGATTGCATCGACAAATAAACCACAAAAGGGGATCAAACTATTGAAAGATCACCAATAATCGTAAATCAGAGCCGATCGTTGTGAGAAAATTATCCACGAAAGCAAATCTACCACAAAGGTAGACGAAAACGTGTCATAAGATAGAAGCTTGTCACAAGGCAGAGGAAAAACATGCCACAAAGGCAAAAAACTAGAAGAAAACCAAAATATAAAAAAATAAAAACTGAATATAAAAAAAATTAAAGGGAAGGAATGCCGACGATTGACGACCGCATTAAAACTGACGTCGCCGCCGACTAATCAAGAATGAAAGAAAGAAACAGAGCGGCGCAGAGAGAAAATTTGAAAACTTTAATTTTTGGCAAACTTCAAAGTTATACGAGTATGCATTTCTACGAAAATTTTAACTTACATTAAATTTGTTTCTCTTATTATCTGATAATTAAAAAGAGTTTTTACCTGGTTATATAAATACATTTATTATACATTATAAATATATCTAAAAAAAACCCTATTGAGTAGTTAAATTAAACCTGAAATTTAATAATCAATTGATTTAATTATTTTTAAATAAATATTTATCTAATTTAATCAATAAAATCATAGAATTAATTGAATGAGTAAATTAAGTAGGGTATAAACTATTTTAGCATAGTTTTAAGTTTAGATATGAGATTTTATAAACTATTTTAGTAGTACTAAAAATTTATTTTAAAAGAGTTAAAAGATGAATCATAAATTATCGAGAATTAAAATAAAATATCGTTATTATTTGATAAAAATTAAAAGGTAATGTCACTCGAGTTTTATATTTCACCTTATTTTTAAGTTTAGATGGTTCATTTTTCATAAAATATCTATTGAATTCATTTTTTCTTAGTAGCTTCTGAATAGTGGATATGAGTTGTGTTTGATAGTTATGAATTTAATTTTATTTTTCGAGAGATCACATTCTATTTGGTTAGAAGTTGAGTGATGAAATTTTATACTACATTTATATGTAATTAGGCCTTGAAATTAACTGGGCGCTTGTAGCTCAGTGGATAGAGCGTCTGTTTCCTAAGCAGAAGGTCATAGGTTCGACCCCTATCTGGCGCGTCTTTTTCCATTTTGAGTTTCTCCTTGGATATGACGGGCTTGCTTGGAGTGGCTACATTTTGACTTGAAATAAAGTTGCAGATAATTTTTTTTCGAAATTTAAGACCAATAATGAAATAATTGATTTATTTATTGATATAAATGTACCAAATCTTACTGTAATAAGATTTTTTTCAATAATCCATTCGTTTGGTAATTTTAATATATTCCTACTTCTATTAAAGGGATTGCTATTTTTTAATAACTAATATTGCTTATATATGTTTGATTTTCTAGTAAGAAAATACTGATTGATTGATGTACAAGTGAAATGTGAAGTGATAAGTGATGCAACAACTTTTGAAGATTAAAATCCCTCAAAAATTCGTAGTAAAACCCTTTGTTGTTTTCACATGCAAAGATGTTGACCATAATCACTGAATAGATAACTTGGTAAATCACAAAAAATTAAAGATTTATCCAGTTGGATTGTAATTGATCTTTTATTTTAACAAGTCTTATACTCTTTTACATATTAAAAGGTGTGTAGAGGTAAAAAAGTGTGAATAATTTTAGCACTTATTCTCTTATTTAGAACTTGATTTTTAGAGTGTATTTTGTAAGTAATCAAGTGAGTCGGCTGATTTTTATCTTAAGTTTTTAAGGGATAGTATCTATAATTCAAAGACGAAGTTGCTAATCCAATGAGTGTTAATGCTTATAATTACTTGTTATACGAAATATTAAAATAATCAATTATCTTTCTGGATAAGATCACGCGAAAATAAAAAAATCGAATTGCATAAACATATTCATCATTCATTGTTTTCTGTTTTTGTTCTTCACTAATGCTTGAAGTATTTGACATTGCTTGTGGCACGGCTTTTGACATTGCTCCTATTCTACTTGCAAATATTAATTTTGGACCTAATAGTTTAAATATTTCATATATCATAATATTTGAGTATATTTTAATTATTAAATAAAATATTTATAAATACATAAATAAATAAAAACTAATAATTAAGGTTTGGAGTTATGCATGGTATACAAAAATTAAATAAAATTCACTCTCTTTCGTCATTCTTTCTCTTCCTCCACCACCACCATCATCATCATCATATAATCCACGTCTACAGCATCTGTTCGCTGCAAAAAGTACACAATCTCCCACTTCCTCTTTCACACTCCCTTCATTTTGGTCTTTCAAACCCCATAAGCCCTTGTCACTCCTTTTTATACTCTCATTTTTCGTTTATTTCTTCTTTCTTTCATAGATCCAGGCCTTCTTCTTCTTCTTCTTCTTCTATCAAAGGTACTTTCAATTTTAACCCATTTTTGCTTGCTTTATGTTACTATCTTTTCATCATTTCTTTCTCAAATTAGATCGACTCACTGGGTTTTGCTTGGTTCTTTTCTTTTCTTGTTAATTTTAAGTCCCAGATCGGGGGTTTTGAGGATGCTAGGAAAATAAAATGAGAATGAACTAAAGTTTATGAAGTGTCTGAGGTTTCTTTTTTGTATTCTCTGCAAAAAACGAATGTAAAAGTTTAGCCTCGTAGATTTGGGTGCATGTATATCCGAATACCCATATCCGAATATGTATTGGACGTGATTTTGAGACATTGCTTAAGAAATATGAAGCGTTAGCTAGGCAATAGTGGCTTTATCGATTGCCATTTATGTTACCTTTAGACCAAAATTACTGAAGAATAAACTGATTTGAAGTTGTAAATTTTATAGCAAATGTTGTTGAATTTGACATAATCTGATTCTAAATTGTGTTTTTGGTTGTTTGTTTTTTAACATCTTTGAGCAGTTAATATAGGCAAATATAAGAGAAGAAATTGAATTGAAGTTGATACGTGGAACTACATAAAGAACAGTACGATTCGTGTTGATCTAAAGCACATTCGAGCCATGTCGTTTATTGGTACCCAACAGAAATGCAAGGCTTGTGAGAAAACTGTTTATCCAGTTGAACTTTTGTCTGCAGATGGAGTTCCTTACCATAAATCTTGCTTCAAGTGCAGTCATTGCAAAGGGACACTAAAGGTTGCGTTTTATTAATTGCTTTTGATAGTTATCCGATTATTGGTTGATATATAGATGAAAAAATAGTTGACAATGCTTGTTTTGTATGATGCATCTATTGCCATTTATTGCAGTTAGTAGCTTTTACTTATGTTACTCGGATTTGGGTATGAGCATATATCTCTATTATTACTTTTGATCATTTGTTGATGTAGATGAAAAAATAGTGAACATGCTTGTTTTTGTACATTGACTAGGTTTAAAGCAATTGGAATACGCTGTATCTATTGCCATTTATTGCATTTAATAGTAGCTTTTAGTTATGTTGCCTCGGACTCAGGTGTGAGTATTAGATATAGGTATGTTTTTCTATACATTTGGAGGGTCATGTGTCTATAATCATCTCCAAATATGTTGGATATGGGTTCTTCAAAGGTGTATGAAGGAGTGACTTTGACATTATTGTTATCATACTATGGTTTAGTACAAAAGAATTTTCTATGTTATACACTTTAGAGAGAATATGTAATTTTCGAGGCTTGAATCACATAATAGATTATGTTTTGACCAACTTTGTTTATCGGATTTAAATGAAGTTTCTGCTCCTAACCTAGCGTCTTCTCTTGTATGTTATTCAGTTGGCTAATTACTCCTCAATGGAAGGTGTTCTTTACTGCAAGCCTCATTTCGAGCAACTCTTCAAGGAGACGGGTAACTTCAACAAGAATTTTCAATCGCGTATGTTCCTTATGATCTTGCAGATAAAATCACTTACTTGATTTCTTAATTGTTTTGTTTTGTGGGTTTAATTTGCCATTAATTTTATTTTCAACAGCTGCAAAGGCAGCTGAGAAGTTAACTCCCGAGCTGGTAAATTTCTGATGCATGAACTGCATGTGTTTGATGATTCGATTTGTGTAATGATAGAGTTTGATAGGTTATTGGATGTGCTTGCTAATTCTGAATTACTTCTTTCAATTTCAGACGAGATCACCAAGCAAAGCTGCCAGCATGTTTTCCGGGACAGTCGAAAAATGTGCTACTTGTGGCAAAACTGCATATCCACTTGAGAAGGTAAGAGTTCCTAGATCCCAATAAGTCATTTTTGTGAGAAATGTATCTTTTCTGTAGTTGCGAGACTTTAATTCTGGGTTGTCTGTCCTTCTTTGTTACCCGGACTTGGGTTTGAGTACCAGATACGACTATATGTCCGACATAAGCATGTTCAATTTTTTCATGCATTTGGAAGATCATCTCTTCCAATGAGAGGCATAATTAGATTTTGTGTTCTCCAAGTTCCATCTGAAGTAATCAACTGCACTGATAGGATAAGTAATGTTATCACTTTATAAGTGATTCTTTGTTTTGTTATAGTCCGACTATCGTAGAGCTTAACGCATTTTGATAGTTGACAGTGGTTTCTATCAATGCTTCGGCCATCATTTATTTCGGAGTAAGGTTTTATGTAGAGGGAGGTTGAACTTTTGAGATTTTCTCACAACTAATGTCTTGAAAATTCCAATCTCTACTTCTGTATCTATATCAGCTTCGGACTTTATTGAAATGTGTATTAATGTGCTCAAGTCCTCCATACACCAAGCTAAAACATGGGTTCTTTGTTCCGTATTTTCGACAGGTAACTGTAGAAGGTCAGTCTTACCACAAATCATGTTTCAAGTGCTCTCATGGTGGCTGCTCTTTAAGTCCATCAAATTATGCAGCACTTGAAGGCATTTTGTACTGCAAACATCACTTTTCCCAGCTCTTCAAGGAGAAAGGAAGCTACAATCATCTTATCAAATCTGCATCGATCAAGCGTGCCGCTGCATCCGTTCCCGAAGCTTGAATACCTATTTCACGTTATTCGTCTATTCCCATGTTTGCCGGTGTGTTTTCTAATTGATTTCTTGGATTTATGCTCGGGAGGGGAACCGGGAAGAACGAACTCGGGTTTCTCTCCGTTTGTTTGAGGCTTTGGTATTTGATTGATCTAAGTAGAAGTGAATCTTGTAAACGGACTCTCTGTGCAATACATTTTTGCAATTCAAATTTGACTAATTTCGAATTAATGTTTATTTAAATAATAAATACCACATTTTATTCACATTATCTAAAAATTAATAATAATAAACTACATTCAATCTCACTAAATTATTAATAAATTTATATTTTTATTATTTAAATGATCATTGAAAAATAGTGTTTTGAACTTTTTTTTTATAATTTAGTTTTTTTAATGAAATAATTTTGAATATCACAAATCTATAAATCAAAATTCAAATTATTTTTTTCGATATTTGACATTAACCGTTAGATCGATTTGGATTTAAAGTATGTTATTTTAGTTAAAGATATATTGATTTATTATATCGATCATTGGATTATTGCTTGGAATTTGCTATTCAAATTTTTTCTAAAAAAAATTTATAATTTTAATGACTTAAATAATTTTTTTTAAAAAGTTCAATAATTTAAATAATTTTTTTAATATTTTAATAACTATTTTGTAATTTATTAATAGTTTAATAATGAAAAGGTAAATTTGATGATATAAGCTCTAGTTTACCCAAAATAAACTACCACCGAAACTCGGATCCAACCTTTTACGTCGAACTCACTATTCAAAAGCAAACCCGAGTTCAACACATTCTGGAAATGTCGAACTCACTCCCCGACCTCCATAGCCATCTCTCTCAGTAAGCTCTCTTTTCTTCTCGCTTTGCTTTCTTTTTCTCATTTAATTTAAACATTTCCGTTACTTTTTTTCAGATTAAGGAAGCCAATCCTCGACTCGCTCTCGAAAACGCCATATACTCCTCAAGAAACCTCAACAATCTCCGTAAAATCAACGCTCGAATCTCTTCTCTCAACTGAATCATCAGTCAAAGACTTCGCCTTAGCTTGCGCATTACTCTCTTCTTCTCGCTGTTCCACTCACGAGCTTCTCACATGGATCCCCGTCCAACTTTCGACCGTCGCAGAAACCGCCTTTTCCGACCTTTCGAAAGCTTACAACGACGCCCTTCCTTGCCATGAGAAGAGAAATTTGGCGGGGGAATTAATGCCGGAAATATTGCCAGTTTTGAAGGACAAGATTAAGGAGAGCTCGATTGACAAGAGTGATGAAACCGACGAATTTTCCGCAGCGTCGGCTAGGGCTCCCGTAGGCTTCGCCATTTTGGCTGCTTATCAATTTAGATGGTTTGTTTCTCAGGTATTTAACAAATTATAAATTTAATGTTCTCAGATTCACATATTTCTTTCTCTCTTTTTTTTTTTTAATTTTAACGTTTATCTGTTTACCTTTTTTTTTTTTTTTGTAGATTGAATATCCAGATTTGGGTAAAATGATAATTTTGGTTATTCCTTGTGCGTTAACTTGTCTCGATCACTGGTCGCCGGAGGTGAAAGTAAGCAACTTCATAATTTTAATTTTGTGATATATAAACTTAAGTGATATAAGTTCTTGAGATTATTTTGACATGGATTATGTTTAGGGGCAGGGGATGATTAGCTTTATACATGTAGCAAAAAATGTGAAAGCAGTGGAGCTTGATTCGTATGGAGATGTGATTCTTGATGCTTGCTGCCAGAACATTTCTTCTGATGATGAGATATGGCAATATGTTGTGGAGATGTCGGTGCTACTAGTTACTTGTATTCAAAGAGACAATCCCCGTAGTTTGTGGTATACATGCCTTCTTTCTCTCTTTAGCGTCTTGATCGTTCTATTGACCAAGTTCAGTATGCTCTTATTACTCAAGTTAATTCCTGTAGCTTGTGTATAGTTATTTTCGTTCTCGTTAGCATTTTGATTGTGTTTCTTTGTCTATTAAGTGTCTTCATTGTGCTTGTTAACTAAGTTTAGCATGCTCATATGAAGCAAAATAATCAGTGGCTTGTGGTATATACTTGTTTTCTTCGTCACTTAAGCTTCTTGATTGTGTTTGTTAACTAAGTTTAGTATGTTCTGATGATGCTTAATAATCCTTGTAGCTTGCAGTATATTTGTTTTCTTTGTCTCTTTTATCATTTTGGTTGTGTATGTTAAATAAGTTTTATATGCTCGTATGACACAACATAATCTCCATAACTCGTGGAATACTTGTTCTTTTTCCCTCTCTTAATTATATTAGTTGGTTGATTTTAGTATGATCTTATGATACGAGATAATCTCCATATCTTGTGGTATACTTGTTTCCTTTTTCTCCTCAGCACCTTGTTTGTTTTCATTGAATAAGTTCAGCAAGCTCTTAATATGTTACAATTTCTCTTCACATAAATTTATAGGCAGGGAAACTTTTGTGCATGATAATGATGGAATGAATAATTGTGGGCTCAAATGTCTTAATTGGGGCACTAGGATGAAAATGTTTGTGTTGTGTCAACCAACCAATTGGGTTGCAAGAAGGGACTTTAGGGTCCAGGAATGAGGCTATATGCTTGGTCTTAGTCATGAAGTTTTCCTGCTTTTCACTTCAGAAGATTGATTGCTGGATTTGATCAATTTCTGATCTTTTTCTTGTAATGTTAATTTAGCATCATTCTGCTGCTTTTGATTGTTGTTTCTTGATACTTGTAGCTGGCTTTACTTCATTCACATCTCATATATGCTTCATAGTTTGGTTGCAGTTGTACTGGACTGTGTTGGCTAGTTTTAATTTTCATTTGCCTTTTATATAGGTTTGAGAAGATGCTGAATGAGATGTTGAGCCATTTGGAGCGGCAGCCAAGGAATAAGGAGCGACGTATTGCTTGGCTTAAACTTATTGAGCCAATCTTCAATTCTATTGGCCTTCTAATATTAGCCCATATTAGGCGTATTTTCCCACTATTCTTCCAGTGGATGCATGTTGATGATGATGAAACAGTTTTACTGGTAAGATTATTGCATATTCTTGCTCCTGCTTCAAATTAATATGTAATTAGCAGGTGCTGGCATCTTAGGGAAGTTAGGGGAATGAACTGGGAATGAATCTATCTTTTATACTCTCAATGTTCTGCAGGTTCTCAAACGAGTTCAAACAGTTGTCCGGTTAACATGGTTACGGCATACACCATACGTTGAAAGGTAAACTAAGTACCTTTACCTCAGGTTTGCACTTGATTTACACTTGGATTGTTTTACTGTTCAATGGAACGGAATATTGTTTTCTTAAAAAATTAGTTTTTAATTGCATTTTAAGAAGCTTGTAATAACACGGTGCTTAATGATGATTCAGATGATAAAAGAAAAAGTAAATAAAATGGATATTTTTGTAGTGCTATCTTATTTTAGGAATTTCAATCATTTGAAGCTTTTTTTGTGACTTGATGTATAAGATCGCTCTGATCCTTTGTTTGAAATTGTTTCGATCAAACCCTGTTATTGTCCTCTTCCTTCAACATACTGTTCATTGTGAACTCCAGTTTGACGAGGATTCTATAAATTCACCATTTAAATACTGTGTATTATTCTATTGACGCTACTTCCTGTCTTCTTTCTCAATGGTTTTCAATCTTGTTTGCGTCCCCATTTTCCAGATTGCTAGATGAACTTGTGGTATTATTCAAAGAAGCAGCACTGAGAAAGGCACGTGAAGAAATTCGAACTGATATTCGTAATCTACTAATCATGCTTCAGCAGTAAGTCACAGTCGAAATCTGTTGAGCATTTTCTAAACCATCTTCTTTCCCTGGCCCTAATCCTTGTTTTGTTCCTTGTAATTGCAGATGCAAAGGTCTACAGTTTGAAAGAGCCTGGAACAAGCACCAGGATGATCCCAACTTGACCTCCCTGGCTTGTAATCTACCAGCAAGCAGAGATTAGACCCGATGTCAAGCCTAAAGAGGGAAGTGAACTTAAAAGGTAGAGGAGACAAAACCGAAGGCGGAGATGATTGAAATTGATTATTAAACTGAGCCATAAAGTTGGAGATGATGTGGGATCCAGATCAAGCCAAAAGAGGTAATAGAAATTGATGAAACTAAACCTCGTAGAAGCGAAGGCACAGACTTGTACATAACCTTTTTGGTGTAAATCTCTGGAGTCTGGTCGGTGTTAAAGATTTAGGAGGTGAAGATGTTATAGGAAATGGTAGGTTTAATGATACCATGCTTAGTGAAAACATGCATACATGTAACCTTTGATATGAGCAAAAAAAAACCCACCATAGTTTTTAATACTTTGTGAACGTTAAGGATTAACAAATTATAGATTCTTATCATCCTCATTGCATGACCATCATTATGATGGATGACATGGTTATCATGAATACTTTTCTGTTTCTCACGTTGCATGGCCAACATACTTGTTATAGGAAGCGGTAGGCTTAATGATGCTATGCTTAGTAATGACATGGATACATGTAAAAGGATGTGCAACTTGTGGATACTCATCATTCTTGCATTGCATGACAGTCATACATCCATAATTTCATACATACAAAGTCTATAAACAATAGAATTGTAAATTTTTACGAGTTTTCTTTTCCATTAATTAATGAAATATGGGAAATCTAAACAATGTATAAAGACCAATTCTACAATTTTTTTCTCCTGAAAGAATGAACATAAAATGGTATTTCCTCTAATTTTTGGCTAAAATCCCGCAGCTGTTGTCGATACAAAAGAAAAAGCAATTTCCCAGGTTTCCAGGGGAAAATTATAGGAATCTATGGCGCAAAATACGCAGCATTGTATGCTACCCAAACTTTGCCTCTTTGAACATTGTTGATATCCTTGCACTAAAATATATCACACTCACAACCAATACCGTAATCCCAGGATGATGTCTCATTTGCTTCGTTTCTTCGCTTCACTGTAGAGTATAACCCCGAAGACCGTGAGTGTATAACCGAGCATCCCAGTAACGGAGACTGGATTTCTAAAAATCAAAATCGAAACCACGACAGCTACCGCTCCTTTTGCGTTTCCTAGAACCTGCAAGAGCAAATGTCTCAGTATTTGATGTCTTTTGCATTTACTAGGGGACCCGTACAATACATCGGTCGTTCCAACGAGAAGTTCATAAAGAAGCAACACCAGAGGAACTGTGTTGGTTATATAAACAACTGAAAGACGACGGGTGATAAGTGCACTTATGTTAATTCGATTTCGCAAAGAAGTAACCATTGTAGTAACTATGATGGTAATAAACAAGATGCATGCTATCATAGCATTCAAGACCTCTAAAATCACCAACTTGTTCGATAGATCGAACAAGTGTACTTAATTTTAATTTAATTCCATATCAGATAAAAGATTTAAAGAATCCATCCTTATTTTTCAAAGAAAAGATGTGAGATAACGATGCATGCCATACCTGCAAAGTTAGGGCGCTGGTGTGTTTCGTGACCAAAAAGTTGGTCAAATTCACAAAGTATGCTAGTGTTGAATTGAATAGTAGATACCATATGATCTTGACATCATCTCGGGCAAGGGCAAGGGTTATACCCACCACATTTTCCTCCATAATGAGCGTTGCCGGAAGTAGAAATACGACAGCTATCGGAGCCATGTAAAGGAGGAGGTTCATGGAATTCAGCTTCTCTCTAAAAAATAAAATTACAAGAAATTTTCAGTGCCAATTCCTAGTCTCTGAACAAAAGCAAATATACGGAAAAGAAAAGAAGTATGCCATCAACCATAAATGTCAATGCAAAGGCATAAATATTCCTCACCCTTCGGATGAAAGCAAAATTCCTTGTAAAACTGACTTGAGAGCTCGTGCAGCCGTAGCTGAAATGCACATGATAAACCCAAATAGATGGAAACTCGGTTCACCCTATATGCAACAAAAATGAAAAATAAGAATCCGAAAGCGGATTAAGCAAATGAAATACAACAAAGTGATTAATGCAGAACACGATTTAAATCTATAAAACGCGAAATGGAAGAAATTTGAAGGGTTTCTTCAAATCAAGTAGAGGTAAAAATTCCAGCTATGTTACTTCAATTTTTCACTTTCTTTTCGAGTTTTGGCATCCAACACCTGTATTGAACAGGTATCCAAACATGGTACGAGTATCATACACCCATATCCAATAGTTAGACCTGAGTCCGAGTATCATTGAATTTCAGACTACACACTTTTTCATGCCACAACCAAAACATACAATATGTGAAATGCATGGGAAAATGAGGAAATAGGAAGTATATACACTAACCATTATTGAACCATAAACAACAAGGTTTTCATATCAGAGTTGAAAACTTAATCATCCATTTGAAACCAACAAAAGCTGAAATACAATCATCATTGTTATCGACAAAACATCCAAATTATACTAAAAAGTTAGGCATTTCCACAAGTTAGAATAGCAAAAGAAACCAATTTTGAACAAAATACAGCAAACTCTAAGTCTCCTAAAACAAGCTACCATTTACAAAGTTATGAGACAAACCAATAAAAATTTCAACATGGTAAAACATAACCAATTTCCAATCAAATCTTCAATCAATCACATCAAACCAACAAAATAAAGCTAACCCATTCCGCAAAGAAAGCTAAAAATTTGCTTTAAAAAAAAAAAAAAAAAAAAGAGGAGTAAAATACATACCCCACTGGCAATGATAACCCCAGTAACAACAGGGACTAGAGTAATGTAAGTAAGCCAACCTTCCCTCTTCAATGTCATCAAGTAAGCGAAAACCGCAGTGAAAAAGGGCGTCGTAGCACCGACAGCCTGATTGAAACTAACCGGCAAATACCTCAAAGATATATTCCCGAACACCACCGACACACAAAAGACTAAACTCAAAGTCGTGATCTTGAAAAACTGAACCCTAGATCGAATGGTCTGCATTGGAACCATCTTCATCCATGCAATTGCGATGTAGCTTAACAAAGAACAAGCTGTCATGTGACACATGGTTAAGAAGATTGGGTATTTGAAACCGTAATTGCTTAGTAAATACTTGTTTAACAACAAGACACCTATGTTGGAAGAATACCAGGCTGATACTAGCCCGATCGTGAACATTCTCGATTGGTTTTTCATGGTTTCTTTTTGGGTTTTGAGGATCTGGGTGTCTTAATTTGGGCGAAGAAAAAACTGGGTTTTAATAGAAAAGGAAATTGGGATTATATGAAGATGGATCTGGGTGGAGCTTGGGAAATTATGGGTGTTTTTGGTGTGAAAAATGGGCTCTTTCGAGATGATTTGATGGAACTAGCTGCCATGGATCTGATTCAAGTTTCTCATTAGAATATCAATGAAACCCAGAGAGAAGAAAAATTAAAAATTAAACTAAAAAAAGCAAAGAAAAAGTAAAAGCTTTAATGTTATGAAGATAGCTATGGATTGGCTGCCTCTCTGCAAAATTCTCTGAGAAAACGAAGAGAGATTAATAAAGGATTTTAAAAGAGAGGAAGTAAACGCGTTTGTGCTATTATTTATTAATTTTACATTTATATATATTTGTAATTGCTTATTGATTTAATCAAAGAGGGTTAAGTTATTTTTGTTTTCATTTGTTTGGGTGTGCTTGAAAGGTCAAAGTGATGGTGGGGAACGGATGGTAGAAGGAGACTTCCATTAAGTTTGAAATTTTCTGAAGGCACTCTTTTTTAAATAAAAAAAATAACCGGCAAATGTTAATGCCATCTTTATAAAACAAATGGACAATGCATGCATGGAACAATAAACACGATTAGTTTAACTCGGACTCAGCTCATATTTGAAACGATAAATATTTTGATCATTAAATTATTACATGGGATTTAGTTTAATTGATATTATTATTATTATTATTATTATAACAATGATAATATAAATAATTCTATATATTATATAAAAAAATAAAGATAATATGCGTTCAATGTGCTTAAAGGAATATTATTTTCAATATACAAGAGAGAAGGTTTTATGAGTAATTTAAACATTGTAAAAAAAAAGTATTTATTAGGGTTAATGAGCTCTTGGCATTCTTGATTAAGATAGAGGTATTGGGTTTTTGAGCACTCGAATTTGAGTTTCATCGTGCGCAGTTATGATGTGTGCGTTTTCGATCAAAATATGTATGTATGCCATGGATGAATTTTGTTTTGTTTTCTCATGTTCTTTGTGTATAGGCTTTTGACTTTGAGGGGAAGTTTAGTTTGCAAAATGAAAGAATATTTCTAATGATATAATTACAAATGTGAAAGATTATTTAAAATATTACTCTCACATTACATTGCCTTATTTAGTTTATTTTGTTGTTTGGATGATAAAATGTAAGATTATTTAAAAATATATTTTACTAAATTGCTTTTGTAAAAAAAAAATTTATTGTATAACTACACAAAAGTCGAAATCAAAACATAGGGATCTATGTCAGAATCTTACATTACTTAGTGAATGTAACATTCCTTGAACTAGGGAGGAGATTTGATTGAAATCATCTTACATCGTAAAGGTAATTTTACAGTTCGACATAACATTCTCACGTTTGATTCGCAAAAATTACCTTGAGTCGATAATCTTTTTTTTTTTTTAATAATACCAAGATTCTAAAATATAAGGAGTAATCTCAATATCGCTTATAATGTAAATTCCATGAGTAATCATGTATATATATGTACATATTTTTAAAATTATTATAGTATAATATTATAATTCAATATATTAATAAAAATAGATAAATTATCTACTATCATATTTAATATAAACAGTACATTAACCAAATGTAAATTTTATCTAAAATAGTTTTGAATTAATATATATATGTAGTAATAATATAAAAGAAATCAATATTCATGTATCAAATAATGGAATGGAGTTTGTACTTGAAGCAAAATTAATATATTAATTATAATAGTACCATATTTAATGTAAGATTTAGGTTTATATTTTAATACAATATTTTAGAGTTCAATGAAAGAGTACATGTAAATTTTTATTAATGTTGAAGGAACTAAAATTGCTAAAAAAGCAAATTCTATGGCTTGGATAGTTAGTAAAATGTAGTAATTTTATATTCCATTAATCAAATAACAAATTTTTACATTTCGATCAAATGAACCAAATAGAGTAATATAATATATTCGATATAAGTAATTTTACATTTCGATAATTCTATTATAAAAAGTAATCTTACATTTTATAAATTAAACACCCCTTAAATAGTAAAATTGTAGCCTTGAAAACTTTGAGTATGTTCAAATCTCACTATATGTAAATATCATTTATAAGTTTTCAATCTAGATCTATTCTAATTTAAATCTTATCATGTGTTAAATTTATTTTGAACTAGATCCAAATATTAATTTGATTATCATTTCAATCGTGTGCTATAATTAAATTGAATATGTATATCATTTGTAGCTACAATGATATTTGTATTTGAAAAATCAGAAAACAATAAAAAATAATTTAATTTGATACATAAACTTTTGATTTGATACAATTATATATAAAAAGAATTAATTTTATGATATTATTCTCATTAAAAATACATTCATTTACTTTTATATTAAATAAATATAATTATTTATTGAGACAACATTTATAACAGTACTGATAACGGCCTTGCTATGATATATGTAAGTGTACATATAAAATTAGGCGAAGCTGTCTTAATCGGACGAAGTTGGTTATTTATTAACACATGTCCACTGGCATGCATTCAAATTGACTAAAATCGCATATATTAGCTGAGCTGGACCAATCACATTTATGCCTTCATAGCAATAACACGTTTAGAACTTGGGACCAAAAAGTCGAGCCGACACCCCTTTTCGGGTAAATTTGAAAAAAAATGTGATTTTTTAAAATATTTTTAAAAAAATTCGATATTTAAAATAAATAGATTAAACTTTAAACATGTATTTCATTATAAATTCTTATTATATCAATTTTTTTAATACAATATCTAAAACTACTCATAACACTTTTTTAATCCTTAAATAAAAATATAATACACTTCAACATACTCAAACTCACAATCTTCCGCACTAACAACAATAACAATGTCGATTGAATTAAATTCGATCAACAATTTTTATCCAATTAAATGCACGGAAGTGGATATGTGTTAATAAATAACCTACTTCGTCCCATTGAGACAGCTTCGCCTAACTTTATATGTACACTTACGTACATATATCATAGCAGATCTTCAAATTAACTCAGAACTGTTATAAATGCTATTTCAATAGATAATTTTTTTACATAAATTCTAATAGTGTAAAATCAAAATTAATATATTTATTAATATTATATAACTACATTTTTATTATTTTATTTATATAAAATAAAAGATTATTAATTAAAAATTGAATTAAAAAATTTGAAAACAATATATTTATTAATTATTAATTAAATTTTTTTAAAAAGTTAAAAACAACAAGAAATAAAAAATACAAATTTAAGTAAGAAAAAAATCAAACCCGAGACTCAAAAGATAAAATTATTAACATTTAACTATCTGATCAAAAGAGCTAATGTGTCAAGTTATTAAAAAAACCGTGTTTTCATACACACTTCCTGCAAAACGCATTTTTTATTTCTCTTTTCAAAATCAATCTATTCCCTAAATATCCAAAAAATCGACCTATTTCTCCATTATCTTCCAAACCAGAGAGGACACCGATTCTAATTCCATGCAGAGCCAAGTAATTTACGCTAACAGAAGAAAGAAGATGCTCCAGTGGAACAATCTTTGTTATTCAATTCCATAAATGATTGATTACCAAAAAACTTCACTGGTCGAAATTAATTACTTGAAAATCTTTGATAACACTAAAGTCTAATCCACTATCATCCTAATGAAGAAAAAAATGGCCTAAAAAAAAACACAACATTTTGACATGGAGACGGAGAGAAAAGATAGAATCACCCAAGTCCTCGATCGAACACCAGGCATTTAGACAACTGCAAGGAAAGAATAAAATTGCGAAATTACAAGAGGACGAACAAGCATTTGTAGCTATAATATTATAGTTCAAAGAGAATAGTGTTCAAAAAAAAAAAAAGTTATCTACATGTTTTCACAAGGTAGATTCCATTTTGGTAGAACATCTCAATATCATTATATAATACTAGGGCAAGAAAAAGTTTATGGCCTAATATGACGATATAAATAACGAACGTAGGTAAAAAAGGATGAAAGGTCGTATAGACTGTGGCGACAAACAAGATCGGAAAGACATAGAAGCTAAGTATGTTACTTGAATACAAGTGTGTATTCAATAAGAGTTTGTTCAGAATTTTTAAGTTTAAACATGGATTTGGCGGGTTTTATACCCATATCCAGTTATACATTGGACATGGGTGCTTCAAAAAATGAAGAGTTGGACACTGGTATGTTTTAACTTTTTAAAGTTTTTCCTAGTATTTGGAGGCTCCATGAAGGATTATATCCTTATCTATATTTATACAGAAATGCATTGCACACGGAGTATGTTCGATTTTTTAAGTTTCTTTTCATGTATTTGAACACTCCTAGGAAGATCATATTTTTATTGGACCATGATACAAGTACTACAAGAAAATGATGAGTTGGAACAAGAATGGTTAATCTTTTGAAGTTTTTCCATATATTTGGAGTGCCTTTAGAAGGATTATATCCTCGTACCTATATCCAGATAAGCATTGTACATGAATACATGAATAAAAATGAAGAGTCAAAGCAACATACGAAGCAACAAAAGCTACAGCATCAAAAAATCAGTAGAGCTGAATTATGTCATGCAGTTAATGTAGGGGTCTCACAATGAATAATCACAAGGACTTGAAAGTTGAAACAAGAACAATATGTGAATCCTTACAGAAGTTAAAGTTTAAAATTGCAGACAGGGACGAATGGCTAAAAATGGAGATGAAAACTAAAATTTTCATAAAGACAAAAGGAAGGAACAATGAATTGATCTCACAATTAAAATACAAAAATTAACTTGTTCATCAAGTAGCTAATCTTCAGACAAAGTTAAACCATTAAACTGAACAGAGGTTCCTCTTATACGACTGGAATTAAACAGATATAAATGGCAAACTCATGAACCCACAAAAAAACTACAAAAGATCACTAACTGGAAATCAACATTACCTCATATATTGCTGGGGTACATGAAGACTCGGACTCTATCTCCCTGCAAAGGAATCAAAAGATACATATAAGATAAAAAGTACAATGTATAGAAAGAATGCCATTATATAAAAACAATATAACATGCTTACCATAGATTTGGGGGGAAGATTAGACTTGAACTTAGCACGAACAACACCACTATTACCGTGAGGTCTAGTAACCTTTCCCCATATGCAGCGATAGTGTGAGCCCTTCTTCTTCACCTTAGCTTTGTAAATGTACGCCATTCGCTTGCCGGCATACCAAGCTACTTCCTCCTTGGTGTTAACTCCCTCAATCTGGATCAATGAAGTGTTTGGATACTGGTTTGATTTTGACCTAACACCCACCGCCACAAACAAATTTAAGTAACAATCCAAATTTCAAAACAAACAAAACCAAATCCAAAAACAATATATACATACATATACACTAGAAGACCTTAAACTCTGATTTTAGTTGACAAAAGTAATTACTTTTTTCCCCTAAAGCAATCCTAGATTTTCAATCACACTATTCCCCCAAACTGTAAATTCAGTCTGCGTGGCCTGACTCTACAGAGTATAGCCAATAAAAACCCTACTTCTGCAAATAACTTTCCTTTACTCAATTTTGTATCAATTAAATCCGAAATGAAAACTCCAAAACCCGATGCTTAGCTCAATTAATTCATGTAATCATCCTTTCAAAGTGGCATCCAGAAAGTCCGGAATTTGAATCCAGAAATCAATAATTCTTCCTTTATCCAGACTAGAACTTTTTTTAATAAAAATTTTTAAAAAAAAAACTTCAACTCCATTTTTGGCACATTAACTCAGCTAGAATTTCTCATACATATAACTAAATATTCAAGTTCCTTAAGAAAATTCCTTAATTCCCCAAAAAAGGAACAGCTTAAAACCAACAGAACAAAAATACAAAAAAGGCAATAAAAAAGGCTAAATTCTTATTACCTCTTGTAACCCAAGATAGTTCCTCTTACATAGAGTCTGCAATAAGGAAGTTCAAAAAAATGGAAAAGCAAAAGATTGAATTAAATCTTAAAACTATATTCCATATCTCAAAATGTAAATTATAAAAAATAGGTTTTAAAAGAGAAAACGAAGAGATCAAATTCAAAGGGCACCTGACTCGCTCTCCTTGGCGTCCCTTCACCATTTTTTTCCCGATTCGGAAATTGAAGCTTATTCCTTTTGATTCCGATAACGGCGACTGCAAGTGAGAAACCCTAGTTAGGTTTAGGGTTTGAGGAATTTATATCATTATAGAGTAAAAGTAGTTTGTAGACGGTAAATCCGATGTATAAGCGCTTACGGTCCTAGGAAATCATGAGGCCTTTGGGCTTTGTGGGCTCTTTTATTATCAGAAGGAGAAAACCTTTGTTTTTTTTCTAAACGTAAGCATTCGATTGAATCGGGTTGAATCAAATTAAAAAAATTTAAATTAGTTGAATTGATGAATTTTATTTTAATAATTAAATTAATTTAAATTTTTTAGAATCGATTCAAATTGAGTTGAGTTAATGAATCTTATTGTTTATACTTAATATTGCATTTACATAAATTGATTATTGAATTAGTAGACGGAGTACAAGATAATTTAACTACATAAGTAAGGTTGATGGGTAAACATTTATCAAAATGACGTAGTTTTGCCTTTTAACTTAATGGTTTTGACTTTTAATTGTAGAAAATGTAAACATTTATCAAAACGACGTAGATTTGTATTTTCTTATTAGGATTTTCGGATAATTCAAATTGTGTAATTCATATTCGAGTTAAACCGAAAATTTTGATTTTTTTGTTCTAGTTTATCCTAATAACTTAATTAACTCAAATAACCCAAACTATTTAATTCAAAATTTGATTTTTTTTATTGATTTTTTCGAATCAAAGTAGATTTTGCTCACCCTTATTTCTTTTTATCCAAATACACCTTTGGTTATTAGATTAAGAGTTAAAATGAATTTTGCCCTATTTATTTAAAAAATAACAAATTAGTCTTAGAGCAAAGAGTAAACTAATCATTCTGTTCAAAATTTCCTTATACGTTGACATGAGATACATATGGCATATCATGTGTCATTGTTTGATTATTTTGTCAGATACTAATATTACAAAAGATAATTTTTTTAATAAAAAAGACTAATTTATCTATTTTTTAAATAGAGAGAATAAAATGTAATCTAACTTTTGATATAGTAGCAGAGAGTACTTTTACCTATGTGTTTGAGTTTTTTAGATATCAAAGATCAGCAAATACATGATATTTTTTAGAATCAACAACTATCAGCCTTATAGCAGCAACTGTTGCCGCAATCGACATACAACTAAAGAAAATAACATTGAGCCAAAGCCATGATTGATGTAAACTACTCAGTGAGCTCTTCTTTGCCACAAGATACATATGGCTTGCAAGTATAAATGTTAATGGAAATGTGCTTAATGCTCCTGTAAGACTCTCTAAATCCCCGAGGAACGGGAGAAGAGCCGACACTGTTGAGCTGATAACAAGGTGACCACCCCTTGCTGCGATTCGGAAAGTTAAGCTTTTTAACTCAAAGGCTCCTCCAGTGATTTTGAACTTCGTGTCCATGTACTCGTATGTTGGACTCGCGAATATCTACGTCCGGTTAAGGAAGCTAAAACAAGTTAGTGTAGCGGCAGGGTTATCACCGAAGATTCGCTCAATATTTGAAAAGATATGGGCAGGTATTTGCTTACATGCAAAGCAATGACTGATTGCAGGAAGGCCGAAATGTTAGCAGCGGCCTTCACCCAAACTGGACCGCTTACGTTACTAAGCAAATACGTTGATGCCGAAGCTCCGTAAGCCCAGTAGCCGATGAAAGTAACCGCATACATCGGTACGATTCCGATGGTGAACTGAAAGTACAAAGCTTTCAGCATATTCTCTACTGCAGGCTGCCTCAATGTTGCCTGTTATGAAAACAATGGTTGAGAAGCCTAAACAAAATTAAATACAGAAAGATAGTGTAGTTTAACTATGTTACTCGGACTCTTCATTTCGACTATTCTTATAAGCCCACCTGTATTTCTGGAACCATTCCAGTATTGAAAGCAAACATAAGATTTGAAGATGCCCCTATGATTGAAAATATTTTACCGGCTGTTGTCCCATGTATGCTATAATCTCTAGGTGGTGCATTCATTCCTATAAACAACATGGGAACATCAATATTTGTATGATTATCAGTATGTCCGATTATGTATCTAACACGAAACGAATTGATATTAATCTAAGCCACTCGTATAGATAGATTGTGTTATTTCGACTCTTCATTTTCTTTGAATATAAAGGTCTTTGGATTATAAGACTGTAAATTATAAGAAATTACCATCTTTAGCAGCGAGCACGGATGCGACAACGATGTAAATGAGGCTGAGAATGGTGGAACATCCTAACCATACTGTTAGAGATGACAAATTAGGGGTTGAAATGGCAAACAATATAGAAACAAATCCGGCAATGGCTGTAAAATATGGAAGCTTCATAGTATCCTCTTCCACGAAAAGCAAATAACAAGCCTGCATTGCATGTTCCTTTACTTCAGATTCTTTTTCTTTTTAATTTTCAAGCAAATTTATGGTATTTACCTTTAAAGAAGAAGCACCCAAAATGAGAAACCCAATGTTAATCATGAACAGATTAACATATTGCAATGCCCATGTTAGATAATAAGCTTCCCTACCTGTTGATACACGAAAGCTCATCTAGCAATCAATCAAACAAATAATTACATCATTAACATTCATACTAAAGCTGATGATATATTCCTCTCTTACTCGGATCTGAATGTAAGTGTTGAACTATATATATATTCACCATAGTCATGGAAAAATAAGATTAGATTGATATAACCATTTCAACTTTTTAATCCATCTTTTTAACAGTCGACGTATTGAAGGATGGGTGGTACCGTATACTTCACCAGCAAGATCTCTGTATCTGATATGGCGCTTTCCTCTAAATTCATGAAGCTTGGCAACAAGCATATTAGCATACAAAGATATGGCGGTGGCTAAAACCAGGCCAACTACACCTCCGATCCAGCCAAGAGGGACCATGACGGTCCCTGGATATCCCAACACAAACACACTGTTCACACCACTCGTCAACACAAATCCTGCCTGGAACCATGAATCTGTAATCTCACCAATACACCTCAAATTACCTCCAAAGGCGAACCAAAACATGGAACATCATATCAATTAATGCTATACGTTTGCTAGGAGTTATTATCTTCTTCTTTTTTTCTTTTTCTTTTTTTATATTTTAACATATAAGTGAGCTATAAATTAATTTAATCAATAATATTTAATTATTTCCATGACTTTTTTTTAATAAAGAGTGAATTTTTTATTTTAAAAATATTTTATTTTTTACACAAGTTTTTTTCTTTATCTTTCTAATTTTAAATTTTAAATTATACTAATTATTATTTTTATTTTATATCCAACTATGTAATAAATAAATATTTTCCTAATGTTATTTCTAGCCAAACGTACGAGATATTAGCTTATAGCTTCATCTAATAATCTTACATAAAAAAGAAAGGAAAATATCTTTATTCTAAATTTGACTATTTTGAAGATCAAATGTGTTTATATTTAGACAACAATATGACATATCTATTACGGGTGTTCACGTTGGTTAAAATCGAATTAATTGATCAAATCGATTTAATTTAGTTAATTGATCGGTTAATTAATTTAATTTGATCAGAGGTTGATTAAATTTTTTTTGAAATTTTAATTAATGATTAATTCGGTTCGAAATCAAGTAATTAACCAAATTAACCGAACTTAATAAATAATATTATATGTATTAGATTATTATTAAATTGATTAATTCAATCAAATAAACATTATCAATTTATTTATTTATTGATACGTTTTATACTTGTTTTTACAAAAAAAAATATAAATTTTAGATGATTCGATTAATCGATCAAATTAATCGAAACATTTCGGTTCGATTAATATTTTTTGAAAAAAAAATTCGATTTGATTAACAGATAAATGATTAAAAAGTTCGATTAATTCGATTAATATTAATTCGATTCGATTAATCAATCGGTAAACCGTTTGAACACCCCTAATATTTATTCATACAATACTTATTTATTGAGTTCTTTTTATAAAATAACAAAACGTTGGTATTGTCTTTCAATTGGATCTCAACTCAGTTAAACAATTATTAAAAATATTTTTTTATAAAATAACGAAACGTTAGTTGCAATTACTAAAGATATTTTCTTTTATAAAATAATAAAACATTATCATGGAGATTTTTTTTTTCATTTCAAATCATTTAAAATTTAAAAAATACTATTGATAAGATTTGAACTCAAAATATTATCATATATAATGTTTTTATCATAACTAAAATTTCATTTTATAAATATATACTTATAATATAATTTTTTTAAATTATATCGTGAATATATCATAATTTAATATAAATAAAATGTAAATGAAATATGATAATCAAATCCATCATCACTTTGAAAATATTGAAATAAAATCCATTATCAACTTGAAAATCCGAAATATATACACCAAAATATCATAGTACCCACCGGGCAGCGGCTTTAATTAAGATAATGTAATAAAATAAAAGCATAATTGGTTTTTTCTCTAATTTTATAAGAAATTATTTTAGTCATTAATTTAAATTTTTTTATATATTTTAGTTCTACATTGTTTGCTTAATTATTTTAAAATTATGAAAAATTAATATTTACATATGAACTATCACGTGTATGTTATGTTAGTAATTTGTAAACAATTTTTTAAATTTTATATGTTTTTAATATTTTTAAACAAGTTTTTAAAATTTTTAAAAATAAAAATGAATTAATTACTAAAAATATTCACTTATATGTCACATCATATCAATGAAGTTAAAAATAATTAATTTTTTATTTATTTTCAAATGATTTAACAAATGGTACAAATTTAAAAAACTAAAATAAAAAAACTAAAATCGCTGATTGAGTTCTTACATTGATATCATTGTTGTCATAGTAATTTAGGCATTTTAATTTAATTAGTTCAAGATTTGAAAGTTTATTGATATTTTAAAAATAAAAAAAAAATGATGAGCAGATAAATAAATAAAAAAACAATGAGAAAGAACCTCAAAAGAAATTAAAAAGAAAAAAAATCACAAAAATGGGTAAGTAAAAACCATACCAGTGCTAATTTGATGAGCAGTTTCAGGGATCTCAACAGTTGAAAACCTATCATCTTCCACATCAAATCGATTATCTGCTACCATGTTTGGCTCTCTTATCTTTCTTTCTTTTTTTTTTTTTTTGATTTTCCTTCAATGTATAAAAGTTGGGGATCTGGGATTGTTTGTTTCTCTGCTTTCGTTTTTCATTGTTGAATTCGAATGCGAGAATTTATCAAGCCACTTAAGTGCTTTGTTTTCTATTTATAGAACATCTGATTTTTCTTTTAATTCTCAAACAATGAATCGATGCTCTTATTAGGCGCATCGCGTCAAAAATGTGGAACCAAAAATTTTCCCACTCTTTTATTTTCCTTTCTTTCGTAAACATCCATTTTCTTGCCAAAATGTTGGAAACTCTTAATTAAGGTGTAGAGCAAACTCCTCTTAATGCAGGCCGAAGTCTTTGGGTTCGAACACAGATTACCGTCTATACAGATGGTGGCCACCAAATGTTATTTAACACCGGCCCATAATTCTTAATTAGACCTTATTATTAATGGATCAGGTTTGGGTCGAGTCAATATAAAATTTTAAATTGATTTTTTAAATTTGATTCGACTCGAAAAATAAATTTAAAATTTTGTTAAAATTTGGTTCAAATTAAAAATATTAAATTTGAGTTCGATCTAGTTCGCTTGTATTATAATATTAAAATAATAGTAATTTAACAAACAAATATATCTTTTTTTATATATAAGCAAACAACTATCTCTAAAATAATAACAAAATTTACAATGAAGCAAAAATTATAAAATATCCAAAAAATTAAAATAATAGCAATATAATAATAAAATAACGATAAAAATAATTTAAGCTGATTCGGATAAGCCAAAAATCCTAATTGAAACTTAATCTATTTAGAAAATTTACACATCCTATCGTTTTCCATGAAACAAATACAATTAAATCACATGTATGAGCTGATTTAATCCCTTTTTATCTTAATGTGCAAGATACAATTAAATCACCTGTATGAGTTGACTTAATCCCTTTTATCTTAATGTGCAAGATATTAAATATCAACCTAGATGAAAGATAATACGTCCTTTGAATGAATCTTTTAATGTTGATTTACATAATTTTTGTAAAATATTTATAATTTTTTTTATAGTTTTACAGATTTCTATAATTTCTCATACTTTTTATATCTTTTTGAATTTTTTAAAATTTCATAATTATTTTATTTTTTATAGATTTTCTATAATTATAGGTTAACTTTTTGTAAATTTTAAATTTTTTACAAAATTTATTATAATTTTTAACCAAAATAACACATCATTACTAACCTAATATGCCACATTAGCATGAATAATCAATGAGTTGCTAATTGACTAATTGACATGTTAGCTTTTATTTTTTTGTTAAAATCACGTCGATTTTGAAAAATAATTGCTACGTGGAAAAAAAAGAAGAAGAAGAATAGGATAAAATTGAAAACCCCAAAATATTAGGTCAAATTTTGCAATTATTCCAAAAATAATAAAATCACATTTAAAAATAAGGCTCCCATTTTTGAATATATATATATATATATATATTTATTTTCTAAATGTTAAAAAATATGTTTGGTAAATAGAAAACAAACTTTGTTTTCAACAATGAAAACATGTTTAGTATCTATTACTGCTTATATCGATATGGATTAGAACGAAGGTAACATATTTGATATTTAAAACATTATTAAAAATATTTTTGAGTTTATAAGAGTTTGAAATTAGGTCAATATATTTAAGTTTTCACAACTGTTTTTATGGTGGTTTAATTTAGTGGGCACTGCCATATTAATACTTGTAAATAAATAATAGTTGACTGTATTTTTTAAAAAAAGTGGTGGTGATTTTAGTTTTAAATTTTTTTTAGTCGTGTTTTGGTACATGCATAAGATTTGTTAAGGTAAGGGCGTTGCCAAATCTATGGTGAATCGTTTTTGGAGAACATTGTCATGATAAAGCACTATAATGATATTCATAAAATTAGACTCTAAAATGACGAAAAATAGAATAGATTATTTGATACTTAATTTTTCTTATATCATTAGTACGATAAATCTCTTGAAACTTTCGACAGTTATCTCTTATTTGATTAAAGTTCGTCGTCAAGTTAATTTAATAATAGTGGAGCTAAGATGCATATATAAATAATTGATCAAGGTGATTATCTTTCCACTATTGTGATTGTTGATAGTTTGCCTTCCTCTCCTGTTTTTTTTTTTTTTTTTTTACATACAGTGACATTTGTTCGTTAATTTATAGCATTTAATTTATCATTTATAATATGTGTCAATTGTTTATAATTCCTCTTGAGAAGAGTATTTTTTTAAAAAAAATCAATATTTTTATCTTTTTCAAAGCATTTTTAATGAAAAACATGTTTTCTAATTATTATATATTTTTACTTTTCAAAATTAACTTTTAAAAATTCAATCAAACATGTTATTTTTCAATGTTTTAAGAAAATTATCTTTATTTCCTAAAATCAAATGGAGTCTATAATTCCATCAAATTTAAAATTTTAAATGATTTAAAACACAAATGTGTATTTAAAAATAACATACAATTAAAATTAAAATAATAGTATAATATACAACGTACGAAAGTAATAAAGTATGTATAATAAAATTAAAATGCATAAAAATATTAAAACAAAACTTTAACTTAGTGGTAAATCAAATGTTTTATTAGTGCAATTGGTCTAACCCTCACCATATGTATATTTTTATTGATTTTTAAAAATAAAAAGATTAAAATACCCTTAAATAATATTACTTATTTTAATTAACGAAAGGTATTCTCGTAGTTCTTTAATCAAGTTAATGATCCAATTGAGGATTATACTAACTCAATCAAAAATTTTATTAATAGATTACATATTCTTGAATTCCTTTCCTCACGTGAACTAAGTACAAGTCACCTATTTCAAGACCAATTTGCATAGCCTCAATAAGTCCAATCCTGAGGCAGATTTAAGGTTCCCACTGCTCTATCGTTTCTATTTTCTGGTCGCAAGTTTGCATTTCTTCTGGGTATCGACACAGCTACGAGATTTAAACAATCAGAATTTCATTTACTAAGAAGCATTTAATGTTTACATAATTTAGGATTTAGAATTTAAGATTATTTACCATGGTTTGATGCAAAACCACTGTTTGTGCCATCAAAGTTGAGGTTTAATGCTTGGACAACCTTTGCTGGTATTAGAACCATAGTGCAACCTGTTTCAAGTCGGGTTTAAATTACAATTCAGAATACGATTTCAATCATTTCATATTTATAAAAAAACCAAAATATGCTATAAATTTTTATATTATTCACAAATTTAAAATTTAGTTTTTATATATTTTAGATTTAAAAAATTTAAGTTCAAAGTGTCATTTTGAAATAAAAAAAAATACTCATATCATAGTCTTATAGTTAAAAGAATGATGTTATAATAAATTTGAATTTAATAAAATAATTTTATTACTGTTAACAATTGGATCTTAATTTTAAAATTTAGAGAGCGCTAAATTTCTAAAAGGAAAAATATAGAAATTAAATTTTAAATTATAAAAAATATAAATACTTATAAACGATAAATATTATCAAACATCAACCACGATGAATAATAGAAAAAAAGGACCACAAAAGAATGCTTTAAGATTATAGTTCCAGTCGATTTCAGAAAGAATAGAAAATTACGAAAAATAAAAATTAAATAAAATCGAATCGAATGAAATAAAAAAAGAGAGTAGTTTTTACCTTATGTCTTTAAAATAAGGCTCATGCTCATGTTAGAAATTAATTTGTAATTTTTTGATATAATAATAAATTTAGTTTTTAAGATATATATATATTTGTAATTTATATATTTTTTAAATTAAATTTGATTTTTAATCTTTATAAAAAAGTCAAATTTAATTATAATTCTTTCAAAAAGAGTTGAATTGACGTTTTTTTTACGAAAATACTAATTAAAACGTTAAATTTTAAAATATGATAACCCACATAACAATTCACATGCACTTCATTTTTTTAAATTAACTTTTTTTTTATAATTTTTTGAATATTTTATAAATTTTAAATTATTTTTTTACGTGACAATGATGATAAATAATATCAAGTCAACATAAAATACACGTGAATTATTATACAGGTTGCTATACCAACTTCGTTAAAAAAAATTAATGTTTTAGTTATCATTTACATTGAGTAAAAGCGATTGGACTCTTTTTGAAATATTAATTGTCAAATTAGCTAAAAAATATAGGCCAAATTGATAAAAAAAAAATTGTAAATGTTGAATGTTAAATTTAACATTCTACCTTTTATGGGTAAGCTATATAGTTGATCACTCAATTTTTAAGACACTTTCATTTTGGGTGACATCTTGGCCTCCCAAAATGAAATCTTTGCAATTTTGTCGTCTTAATCTTATGGCGCTTTCATTTTAATCACACCAAAATAAATTTTTTGCAATTTTCTCAACATACTCTTAAGGCGCTTTTATTTTAATAATTCAAAATCTTTAACGACAGTTGACAATTACATATGATATCATGTTTACACTTTCATTTTAATAACTTAATTTCTATGTTACTTTCATTTTAATCACCTCAAATAAATCTTTTTTAAGTATTGATGAAAGTAAAAAATATATATTAAGCATTGAAGTGAAAAAAATGGGAGAAGTTAAACTATTGCATTAAAAATTTTGACAAAATGTACATGTTTATCTAATTGCCAAATTTTTTTTTAAAAAAATTTAATATTAAATTTTTAAATTTTAAAATATCAAAATTAATTAAATAAATTGTTCATTTTAAATTTCTTTTTTTTTACATATCAACATTATTGAGTGATAAAAAATTTTAAAAATTTATTTAATTAATTTTTATGTTTTAAAATTTAAAATTTCAATATTAAAAAAAAACACTTTTTAATGTATTAGTTTAATTTCTACTGAATTTTACTTTAATTCTTAATATTTTTTTATCTCGATAATACTTAAAGAATATATTTTTTTGGGTGACAAAATGAAAGCGATTTAAAAATTGATTGATTAAAAGTGGATTTCGATGGACGGTGTATTTAGTTGTGATTTGTGTAAAAATAGTGGTGGCGGTGAGATTAGTTAATGTAATGATATTGTAACGTGAGACAAAAAGTAAGCTAAACATATTGTACCGTATCGTCCATCTAATTCATCTTAAAATGAAAGTGTAAACATAACATGTCGTATATAATTAATCGTTATGAAAGATTTAACGCTTGATTAACTAAAATGAAGGTAACCTGAAAGTTAGGTAAGGCTTTTTTACTATTGTTTCTCAAAAATACTTTTGAAATAAAAAAAAAAATTTGAAATGAAAATATTATTAAACAAAGTGATTTTTAATTTTTCAAAAGTGCTTAACATTTTTTTTTTAATCAGAAAGTTTTTGCCCAAAAGTAGATGAGAAAATTTTAACTTAACTATGGGATCATATACCTTTTCTTTTTCTTGTTTTTCAGGCGTAGTAGCTTTTACCTGATTTCTTGCGAGGCTTAGAAGGTTTGTTGTGATATTTACGAGGTAAGAAAACCCCAGTTCCAACGGACTCTGTTTTAACATTACGAAATCCATGGAGTAAAATCACTCTCGCAGGCAGCTGTTGTGATTGAACTTGAAATGAAGGCCTTGAGCATTCACCCCTTTTACCTACTTTATTACTCATTAATCTACTCTTCATCTGCTTCGGCGGCTGCTGCTGCTGCTGTTGATTTCTTGCCTTCATTGGCCTTCCATCATACTTACAAAACCAGACAAAATGAACCCATAAGATCGAAAAGAAAAACGACATAAAACCCAACATCTTTCGGTGGAGGCTTACATGATTTGTTTGAGCAAGATTACAAGAAACACTCTGGTTTGACTTCTTCATAAACCCATGATTTTGAGTGGGGCGGTTTCTTCCATGGTTAATGTCGCTGTATTTCGCTACTTGAGAACCGCCACTGCTCTGAGTCCACTGTGCTGATCTCGCCAAACCTCCATTTTCCTACCCATATAAGAACAATCGCATATAATTAATAAACCAGTCCCAGAGGAGCTTTAACCAGCTCACTACTCAACATTGAATAATAATAATAATAATAAGCTTCAGTTTACCTCGTTGTTGTTGAGGGAAAGACCATATAGGGTGAGTTTATGATTGGTGGAGAGAACAAGTCGGCGAGTCAACCCAGCAAGAAACTCATCCCGGTCACTGCTCTCAGTCTCAGTAGGCCCGACAGTAGATTGAACGGGGAAGCTAAGAGCTGAGAACAAGTCGTATGAGTGCTCAAACTCGTAGGGGAAGAATTCAGTGTTATTTTGTTTTTCCATAAGAATATCATCTTCCACTAAAATCTGGGAGGGGAGCCAAAACTCAGCATCATCCATCTGCTCACCCATGAGGAAAGGGAAAGGGAAGGAAAGAAGGGGAAATGAAGGGGAAGAAAGATTAGTTTAGATATGAGTGAGGCTTCAACTCTAACATTTTAGATCCAACCCCACCTTAACTCCCACTTTTTCTACTTTATATAATATAATCAAATTTATTGAATAAGGATTAAAATTAAATCCACAATTTAAGATTATTTGAGCTTCGTGGAAGTGTTTAGTTTATTGCAGGGAGAAAAAAGAAAAGGAGAGAGAAATGAAAGAAAAGTAATGTCAAATTGTGGTTTTGATCATTTTTTTATACTCGAATTCACAATTTAATCATTATAATTTAATTTGAAATATATGCGTAAAGTTTGAGATATTTTGATAAAAAATTATAAGTTTAAGAAAAACAAAAAGATAAAAAATTAAATAAAGGTTAAAATATTTTTTTTTTAATAAAATTGAAAGTTGAGATGAAAAAAAAATCTAATAGACCCAATTCAGGACATCATTGGATTATATGCGTAAATGTTGATTTAAATAGTAGTAGAAAACTAAATGCACCATAATAGCTAGCTTAATATAGATTTGTTAATTGTTGTAATTGCTTTGAGTGTTCCCTCGTTCTTATGTATTTTTTTGTTTATAGTTATATTAAACTTGTTTTATATTTTACGAATAATCTCTTGACCCAATTATTTCGGTATAAATAGTACTTATCTATTTTGCCACCGTAAGAGAAGTTGATTGGAATTATTTAAGCAACTCACGTAATCGTTGATTTCGTGCAAATTGATTTTGAATAACTTTATCGAGATCAGAAGTAAATTGTGCAAAGATTTCTAACTCGGTGAATTGGGTCAATTCCAATTTTGATTTATCAGCAACTTGTTCATAGCTTTAATTTTGCCAATGATCCAACTGTAGAGACAAAAATCTCCATATGAATAGCAGGTCTGATTCCAACATTGAATAGATCGGCGAATAAAAATATTTTTCTATCTGTAATGAAAATCACATTAGTACGAATATACGTCGAAACGTTTTGTTGTAGGTATGATAGTCTAGGTTCGATCCCCCAATAATTCTATTCTCCTCTTTCAAATAAAAAAGTTATATTTTATATAAGGTAAAGGTTGAATGGTTTGTAAATAAAGAAGGGTATAAGAAACGGTTACACAATTTAAAAACTTATAAATTAAACATGTAACAATGTGTTTATAAAGTAGTTGTACTAAAAATAAATTCCGAACATAAGCAATCTCTCAGTTTCCCTCGTGTTCAAGTAAACAAGCATTCTTTAAATAGGCAGAATAAACCTCAAAATCCTCAACTAGTGTGAATGTAATGTGATTATACATGATGTTTTTAAATATACCAACGAGTTCTACAATTGTCTAGTTGTGAATTGAATTACAATTAACGGTACAATTATTTTTGAATATACTGGTATAATTACATGGTAGTATCTGTTCATATTTTTTTAACCCTTTGACAACGCACACAAACCTTACATACATAGGCGCTCGAACCCGAGACCCCTAAATGAACAACATCCTCTTTGTCACTGGAGCTACTTGTTGAGTTCCAACTAACGGTACAATTGAGCATGCAACTAGCATTAATACATAATTTTAATTTTTAATATCTATACTATATAAACCATATTTAACACATAGTTTTGAACACAAGGCATTAAATTCTTAATTATCTTAATTTTATCATTTCAACTAAAATCATATTTAATTTTATATTAATTTCAACTAAAATCTTAATTGTTGTTAACAGTGTAACGGTAAGCTGACGTGACTCGTTAAATCATCATTTCAAAAAAAAATAGATTAAATCATACAATTGATCCTTATATTATTTTTTGTTTTGAGCAATTTAATTTTTTTCTTTTATATTAAAAGAGATGGAGAAGAGAGAAAAATAGAGGGAGAAGTAAAATAAAATGGAAAATAAAAAAAAAGTTAAAAGAACATAAAGGAAAAAAAAAATTAAATTGTTCAAAACGAAAAAAATATGAGAACTAATTGTATAATTTAACCTAAATTTTTTTGTTTAAAATGATGATTTAACATGTCATGTCAGTTTACTATTACACAGTTAACAATAATTAACTGCTCAGTGACTAAAATATTACAACACGTTCACATAAGTGATTAAAACGTAACATTTCAAACATAAGTGATTTTTTTTAATCAAAAAACATAAGTGAAAAGAATACTAAGCATGTTAATTATTGCTTAATTAATATTAAAGTTAATTATGTTAATTTGTTATTATTTTGAATAATGTTATTTTGAATTAATTACATAAATTAAAACTATATGATACGTTGAATACATTTGAAATTTTTTTATTGTAATATTTGAATTGATAAATGTTAGAATTGCTTAAAGAAATAAAATACAGTAACAAAATAAACAGATTTGTGAGGACGAATCCTATCAATTGAGAATGTCATTTGTAATTAATCGACTTAAAATGAAAGTTGATTGCAATGTTAAAATAAGCGAGAATAGTAACTTTTTTAACCGATTAGCAAGTACCTTCACAACCTTCGCAAGAATCTTGTATAAAACATTGCAAAGAGCTATAGGCATAAGATCCTTCATAGAAGTTGGCTTATCCTTCTTTGGAACAAGCACTACAATAGTCTTAATAAGCATTCCCGGAAACAGTTCACTCTAGCCAAGAGCAACACTGCACATACACATCCTCTCCAATAATAGGCCAACACCGTTGAAAAAATGTAAGATTCAGACCATCGATGCTTTATCCATGTGCACCAACATAACCGCCTCCTTAAACTCTCAAATCTCAAATGCGGCAAGCAAGGCTGCATTCTGGTCCGCATTGACCGAAGGCGCAGACTCGACATATGCAGAATAATCATAAGAGGTTGATGCAACAAACAGATCCTGAAAATACTTAGTATTCGCCTCTCCGTGACGCAACCATAAAACCATAGCCCTTTGACGCCAACACACAGCCTGTTGAGAGAGCAAGCAGTTAAGTTGGGAGCCCAATTCTAGTAAAGATAAACCATTAGCCCAACAAGCTTGCGCGACTGTTGTACGTCGCTTTAGAAAAAGTTAGTAGCGGCTGACTGGTGCTAGTGCCGAAATGCCTCACTACAAGCATGCAGACACTCAACTATACCAACTGAAGCAGAACCGTTCCATCACAAAAGAATCAGTTCATAACTAATTTTTCTCACCCCCCAATTAGAAAACAAACTTGGGTATACTTGCTTTTAATTACTTTTTGTTATTTGATTAAGGAATAAATTTTTTAAAAAAATACATGAATTTCGATTTAATGTACAATATCGTACGAAAATTTTAATTTTGTGTAATTTTATACACGAACTTTTTATTTAATTCAGTTTTTACAAATCATTAGCAATATTATCAAATTAGCATCATTTTACATGGATATATTGTATACCTAAACAATTATATTAATCCCATATGAAAATAAGGACATGCATTCATTTATTTAAATGTATATAGTTGAATTAAAATCAAAATTTAATATATATAATTACACCAAATCAAAACTCATATATCAAGTTACATACTAAACTAAAATTCATGTATAATTTGATATTTATCCCTTTAATTAATAAAAAATTAATTTGGGCATTTAAAGTTACTCAAAACATCTTGATTTTGTGTTAATTTGGATCAAAATTTGTACCTTAACTTGACATTACCATAGAGATCAAACTTATGGATCGGATCCTTTTCATCATCCACATGCTATTTTGGTACTTTAGATAAATTGGCCTCCATTATTGGGTGTAAAATTTAGTATAAATTAGGGGAAATTACTTTTTTAATCAATCTAAACAGTGATTGTTTTTCTTTTGGTCACTTATTTTTTTTTTGTTAATTTGGTTAGTCCAAAAAAAGAAAATGGTCAAATTGGCCAATCGGTCGTTAAATGTTAAGAGAAAAACTCCTTATTTAAAGTGATTAATGAATAATTTATCCTAATTTTAAAGTGATTAATGTAAAAATACACTGTCAGCATTCTATTACAAATTCAAGATGGAATGACCAATTTGAGCAATTTATTTTTTAGAATGACAAAATTGATAAAAAAAAATGTAAAGTAATCAAAATAGGAGTAACTAACTGACTTTTTAAAAGAGTTTAAAAACTATTTACGTATTAATATCTAATTAAAAATATTAAATTTATATTTTATCATATAAAAATATAGATATTATTACAACCTTGCCTGTATTTAATTTTTTTCTTTTAAAAAATTTGCGGTGCATTTAAGATTAGCCTGGGATGAAAGCGTAGTTCACGTAAATTGACACATCTATCGGCTCTAAACGAGCCGACAGCTGACTCATCACTTCTTATAATATCATTATTGGTCAAATGCTGTTATTAGTCTCTGTACTATATGAAAATTACCAATTTAGTTATTATACTTTAATTTCATCAATTTTAATCCTTAAATCTATTAGGTCAAATTCTGCTATTTGTCACTAAGTTTCAGATTTAATCCATATTCTTCAATTTATTTATTTTTATTACTTATAATTTTTGAATTTTAAAAATTCATTATTGATATTTATTAAATTCGTTAACCAATATAAGGTGACTTTTATGAGTTTATTATGCAAAAATAACAACATGATATATATTATAATATGTTTGTTGCATAAAATTTTGGAATTATTTAATCAAAATTCTTATTTCAAAATCCAAAAAATATAAAGATTAATCAAATTAGGGTACATAGATTAAAATCTATAATTTACTCATAATATAGGGACTAATAGAAAAATTTAACCATGATTTTTTTGATTTTTTTTTTTTGATAAACCTTTTCTCACAAAGTGCAGCTTTTAGAGAGACGTTAAACCAATGGCACGTGCCCCATCTGTTCTTCTTCTTCTACAGTTCAAAAAATCAAATCCTTTTAACCCACTCACCATCTCTCACTTTCTCAGCAAATGTCTTCCCTTTGTAACTCAAAGCTTTTAGCCTCTTTTTGGGGTTTCTGTTTCTGTTTTCAAAGATAAAGAAAAGGGTAGGTTTTTTTTTTTTTTTTTAAGTTAGCAAAGTATTTAAATATGGAGGCTTCAATGAAGAAGAAAGATAATTGGACCGAGTCATTGTCTGCAACTGAGTTGAGTAGCTTTAATGACGGTGGTGAGTCGAAAGAGGGCAGTTCTAGTATTCGTAGTAGTAGTAGTAGTTCCAGTGGGTCTAGTTCAGCTTCTTCTCTTTTGGGTTTGCCTATAAGGAAAGCCATTACTACTGCTGTTGGTTCAGTGTCAAACAACTTAGATGTTTCTAATGGAAATGGAGATGAAGATGAAAAGTATAAAAAACTGGGTTCAAAGATCAATGGTTAGTAATGTTGTTTATAAGTTCAAATTTTGCAGTTTTTTATTTAAGTCTAAATGTAATTTTTTTTCTTTGTAAATTTCTAGTAGAGACTGATATAATGAAAGAGAGGTTTGCAAAACTGTTGCTTGGTGAAGACATGTCAGGTTCAGGAAATGGGGTTTGCACAGCTTTGGCCATTTCAAATGCCATCACCAATCTTTGTGGTATACCCTCTTCTAACATTTTATGTAGCTACTATATTTAGATCCTGGGTTCTTGTTCCAATTTAATTTGGAAAATATTGTATGTAGCTACTCTATTTGGGCAATTATGGAGATTAGAGCCTGTTCCTGAGGAGAAGAAATCAATGTGGAAAAGACAGATGGAATGGCTTGTTTCTGTTAGTGACCACATTGTTGAGTTCATACCCTCTTGCCAAAATCTTCCAGATGGAAGTAAGCTTGAGGTATTGCTCTCATTCCTCTTTCTTCTTTCTTGAAATTTCCAGATGGAAGTTGAAGTTTCTTGTCTTTTTAACTGTTTGTTTTTTGTTTTTCGTAGTTTATGGCTTGCAGGCCTAGATCAGATATTTTCATAAATCTCCCAGCCCTGCGTAAACTCGATAACATGCTTCTGGTAAGAACTAACAATGCTTGCTTTCGGGTTCTAGTTTGAGTTCAGAACTGTAAGCTAGCTTTGTTATGCAGGATATATTAGATGGTTTCACCACTACAGAGTTCTGGTATGTTGATCAAGGGATTATAGCCCCGGATGCCGATGGCTCTGCCTCGTTCCGGAAAACTCTGCAACGCCAGGATGAGAAGTGGTGGCTACCAGTGCCCCGTGTGCCTACTGGTGGTCTCAGCGATCATTCGAGAAAGCAATTGGATCACAGTCGTGAGTGCACAAATCAAATATTGAAAGCTGCTATGGCAATCAACAGCATTTCTATATCCGAAATGGAAGTTCCGGATTCGTATTTAGACACACTCCCGAAGGTCAGAAAACTAGACATAATTTGCTGTCTTGTTATGTCTCCTGTTCGGGGACAGCATTTCGGTCTACGGACAATGCCACAAGTTCCTACATGATCTCTTAAATGTTACAAACTGTTATCAAATGTGCCACACATGACATAGTTCCCGAAATTTGTGTTGCAGAGTGGAAGAGCTTGTCTTGGAGATTTCATTTACAGGTATATAACATCTGATCAATTCTCGGCGGAGTGCCTGCTTGATTTCCTCGATCTATCATCGGAACATGTTGCTTTTGAGATTGCGAACCGTGTCGAAGCCTCAATATACGTGTGGCGTCGAAGATCTTATTCAAAGCCTCCAGTCAATCCGAACCGATCTACTACAAAAACATCATGGGAAATAGTAAAAGATATGATGGTTGATGGAGATAAAAGAGAATATCTAGCAGAAAGAGCTGAAACTCTCCTGCTTTGCTTGAAGCAACGATTCCCGGGTTTGACGCAAACTACGTTGGATACAAGCAAAATCCAGTGCAACAAGGTTTGAACTTCGAACCTTTTCCTGAAGATATCCGGTTTTGCTGAAAGCTACTTCATTCTAGTCCCCAATGTTATTCAAACTATACCTTATTTTAAACTTGCAGGATGTTGGAAAGTCCATTCTTGAAAGCTATTCAAGAGTTCTTGAAAGCCTGGCATATAACATTGTGGCACGGATCGACGATTTGATATATGTCGATGACTTAACAAAGTATTCCGATAAGTTGTCATCGGTTCCTACTACAGTTAGTCTAATCACGTACAAAAAGGTCCCGGTCGTGCCTGTCTCAAGCACTCCGTACAAAACAGCAATCACCACACCGAGCTTCTTGCCTGCTGCACTCCAGATCAGCCCTGCAGGGGGAGAAAGAACTCCTTTTCTCAAGGAGAACCACAACGACAACAACAACAACAACAATAACAGCAAGCCTCATCGCCGTGGCATCGGAGTGAGGAGGATCTTGACTAATTATCTTGGAGTCGATCCAAGAGCAAAGAACTGTGGTAATCCAACCGATGATGGCTCATCAACAATGAGCTCCAAGACTACAGATATGCCAGAGAATCAAAAGGATCAAGTTACATCAAAACAATCATCAGTACACCCGAATGGGACGAGTATGCAACAAAATCGTCCGTGATATACTTTCAGTCGAGATTCTTGGAAGATGGAAAAGAATACAGATGTGATAAATAGAAGGGAATTGTTGATGATAGAAAACTTGTTTGGTGCAGTAAAAGAGTGATATTTATGTTCCACATTGTTGTAGTAAATTTGAAAGTAACCGAGAATGACATGATATCAAAAATTATAGGCTATTGGATGTTGGTTCACTTAACATGCTTTCTCCATTTATAGCTGAAAAAGGTGAAAAATAAAAAAAGGGGCATTCCGAGAATTGAACTCGGGACCTCTCGCACCCTAAGCGAGAATCATACCACTAGACCAAATGCCCTCTCTGTTTGCTATCTACTAATATAGTAAACATTGCGTAAAGAAAATAGGGAACTCTGACAATTTCGATTTAATTTTCGGGTAAACAACTTAAGTGGTCATTTAACTTTTGGGTAAATTCTATTTTGGTTACTCAACTTCAAAAACTTTCAATTTCATCAACAACTTTTTTAAAATTTAAAATTTTAGTCATCCTAAATACTTCAAGGAAGGCTGACATGGGCATTTTTTTAGTGGCCTAAGAACAAATTTATCCTTCCAATGTTTACATATTTTATCAATTTGATCTTAAATCTAAAAATCCAACAAAATTTTGTTAATATCAATCTCAACCCTTAGATATTTGGTTTTTACTTACATTTTATATAAAAATAATAAAAATAAAAATACCACTGAATATTTATTTTAATTATAATTTTTAAGTAATTTCACTAATCAAGTTAATTTCCAAATTAAATTATAACACCAAATTCAATCATAGAGGTAAGTAGATTATATCTGAAAATTTAAAATTTCAATGTAGCATATAATTTTAAGAGTTTTAGTACCAAAGAAAACACACAAAAACATGAAGCAGCCGATAACATCGTACAAACATGGAGTTAACGCAATAGAAGGATGTTCAAATGAACACAACGATGGGACTCCTCACTTTGTGTTCACCATCATCCCACACTAAAGCACCAGACACCATAGCTTTATCCATTGTCCCTTCCACTATTACTTCAAAAGACAGCTTTTGTCCCACCGACGTGAACGACAGAACATCGGGGTTAACCCTGATTTTCATCGTACCTGTCGGAAAACTCAGGTTAGCTCTGTAAACCGCCGTCGGAGATCCCACGTTTGTGACGGTCCTTTTGAAGGTACGGCTGAATGGTTCCAATGGCGAAGTGGAAAGACCAAAGGAAGGGTAGTTTAGATCCGAAACTGTCCCATTAGTGTCATTAGGACAAGTGGAGTTGTCTTTGGATAATAATTGTATTAACCGAGTGGCGTATCCTTGTCCGCATAAGAAGTTGATGTAATCGGTTTCATTGGCATCGTATAATAGACCTGGATTTGCAGCTTTTAAAGGATTCAAATGGCCTGAACCGTATGCAAATTCAGCTTCCATGTTAATGCCAGAGCTCATAGGGGCGGCTGCAATGGGAAAATTAAGTAAAAGTTGTGTACCTAATCCAACTATAAAACATATTTGGTATGAGATTTATAATTGATTACCTGTGGTCATAAGGGCAGATTGAACAGCAGCAGGAGACCATGTGGGATGAAATGATTTAACATAGGCAGCTGCACCAGAAACATGAGGACAAGACATTGATGTTCCTGAGATTATGTTGAATGTCACGAACCTGTTGTCGCCTGGAACTGAAGAAACAGGAGAAATTGAAGACCACGCTGCTAGAATGTGAACCCCTGGTGCTGCTATATCTGGCTGCAAACAACAATTTAATGAAAAAAAAAAAAACCCCATCAATCCTACACAACTTTCTGCAAAATCATATGACTTGGATCCGAGTGTCACATATATGTATATGTCTAACAAGATTTGTCCAAATATCAAATTATCTGTATACATCCGAAGTTCTTAGAAAAATTTAGATAAAAATATTAAATTCAAATATGAATTTAGGTAAAAAGAGACTAGTTTAAAATATAAGCTCATGACTTTGTCATTCAAGAGCAAAATCACTCTCGGCCTCACCTACCCATTTTTTCTAAATATATATTGTTTTATTTTCTTGTACTAAATAGTAATTTACATCCCATAAAAAATATTTTAAGTTATCTATTTTTAAAATTTTCATAGAAGAAAAATAGTAGAATACTATAATTTTAAAATTGATAATGATTAGAATTGAGCAAGAAAATAAAAAAAAATCAAAGATTGATCCAAATCGAGGTGTTTAGATGATTTATGGGATATAAGTTGAAATACCGTGGTTACTCAAACAGATCGGATGCTACTTTTTTATTTAATTTATAATTAATTTTAATTTTTATGTTTTAAAAAATAAATATTTTATATTTAAAATAGTGAAAATAACTTAAAATTTTTATATAAAAATATTGTTTAAAATACCATATAAAAGTTATTGATTATTTTTTATTTACTTAAAAAATTAATTTTTTTAGAAATATTCAAATGGCATAAAATAAAAATCATTTTGTCAAAATAAATTTAAAAATCTAAAATTAAATATGAAAAATCGAAATCCGAATTGGATTATTATGAAGATTAAAAAAACAATCAAACTGAACTGAACTCACCCCTAATATTGACAAGCCTAAATAAACTTGGATTAATTATTTACTAATATGAGTAGACTTGAATTAAATGCCACTAAATAGGAGCGAAATCAATAAATTTTTTTAAGGATCAAAATTAAATTAATAGCAAAAATATAATTTCACTATTTTAATATCATCTTTATAATTTTTAAAGATTAAATTAATTTTTATATTTGTAGGAAATGTTAATATGCAATTTTACATTTACTAAACCTAAATGATTTTTTTTCATTTTACGAGAGGCTGAGACCCTGTCAGCTCCCCTAATTTCGTCATTGCCACCAAATCTGTTGACCCACAAATACTTCTATCTTTACCTTAAAAATGTTTATTTTTTATATATTGGACACAATTATTGAAAGGAAAAAAAAAAAGTCAAACCATTAAAATTTCCATTAAATTACCTTAATAATCTCGGGTGTAATCGGATTTGGACCTCTCGACGAGAAAGAGATGATATAAGGAGCCAATGAGTCATTAACCTCAGTACTCCTGAATATAGTTGCAGTTGGAGCACTACAAATTTTTATCCAAACCATATAGGCAAAGTCTTAGATGATATTCATTTGTGTATTCATATCATATTGGTATCGAGTAATCGTACCTGGTGGAGTTTACGTACTGAAAAATGTGGCGACCGTCAACCAAGTTAAAACAAGATGCAGGCAAAGGAAAAAGGTTAGAAAAGTCGATGTTGTCTTGGTCTCGAACCACGGTCCCAGCTGCACCAGCCGAAAGGGCTCCTACCCCGTTAGTTTCTATCGTATCACAGACAACAATCTTGTCCTTCACCAAATCTTTATCCAATGAATTCCGAAAACAGAATCTGTATAAGTGAATCACTCTCTTTAACCAGTTTTAATAAAGTCGAACTAAAATCGAATTTAACACTATTTTTAATTTTCTTTAAAAAAAAAAAAAAGAAGCTAAGTTCATGTTACCTGGAGGATGTACTAGATGCTCTAGTAGTGTTTGGTGCGTCTCCACCATAAATCATAGGGTACGTTTTATTCTTGAGATCAAATGTGTTTATTGATACTCCCTACATACATCCATATATATATATATGGTAACTATCATTATAAACCATAAAATTTATATATGATTATAAATCATGTATGTATTCATATTACCTCATAAATCTTGTTGTTGCCAAGTTGAACCTTGGTGGAAAACTTGCGATTGATGGTGCTAGCCGCCACGGAAAGCGACCACGGTGAGAAATTAGAGATCGTTGAACGTCCAGGGCCATTGTTACCAGCCGAACTTACAGTCAGTATACCGTTTTCCATAGCGTGAAAAGATGCGATATCGATCGCATCTTCGAAATAGTCTCTGGTCTGTCCTCCGCCGACTGAAATAGATATAATGTCGACTCCATCAGAGATCGCATCATCGAATCCCGCGAGAATGTCAGCATCCTGACAACCATCGGACCAACATATTTTGTACACTGCGATGCGTGCCGATGGAACCCCTCCTCGAGCTGTCCCTGAACCAAAGCCGTAGAGACTTGCACCGTCGACTAAATTCCCGGCTGCAGTGGAAGCGGTATGAGTCCCATGACCGTCGGAGTCCCTCGGAGATTGAATTTCATCCGGGAAAAACAGTCCATCGCTGCGGTAATATTTTGCACCTATGATCTTGCTGCATTTGAACATATAGCAATATTAGTTCCCCCGTAACGAAAATATACTTGTATCCGAAACACACCCTTAAACCGAGTAACATAACCCAAAAAAAGGAAACAAAATTTACTTGTTGCAAGTGAAATTGTCTTGTGGTTGAAATTGGCAACTGCCTTTCCATTTGGAAGGAGGTGGACCAAGTCCTTTGTCATCAAAGCTTAGAGATTCAGGCCAAATTCCAGTGTCTAAAACTCCAATGATAACATCACTTTCCATGGTTGCTCTTTCAACTTGTTGAGGGAATCCCATAAAATCCCATGACCTTGTTGTTTGTGGTTTTCTCTTTTCATTTGGAAACACTGATATTACACCCTTCACTTCTGAACATATCCAAACAACCACAATTTAAATTAAGCTCGAAGATCTGCGTCCTAATCTACAGAGTATTTCCGCTTTGACTTTTAAAGTAGACCTATCACTATAATTCGAACTTGAGAATTTGATTTGTTTAACTTTAATATGAGCTTGATCTAACCTGATTTGGCATAAAAAAAAAAAAAATAACAATCCAAAACCAGAGGGGCATGCTAGGGTCTTACCCTCACCTTGGTTAAATGAGAACTTCTCTTTAATCCTTCCCAAAAAATTGTAGTTTTTGGCCTCTTCAAAAGATTAATAATATAATTTAAGCTTTTTAAAATAAAATTTTTAATTTTTACCCCTGCAAAATTTTATAATTTTATTTCGAACTCCTAAAAATATTCATGGCTTCACCTTTGAAATCGGCCCAACTTGAACTAAAAAATTATCGAAACTAGAAACGGGCTGAACCCATAACAACTTAAACATGATGACCAAACAAGTAGGTCAAAATGAACCAAACTCAAGTATCAAACCTGAATTGAAAAACTTGAATTATTCAAATTTGAAATTGACTTAAATTCAAATTAATTTAAATTCGAAATAATATGAAAATTTTAAAACTTGAATTGATTCAATCCAAAATAATCAAATTTGAAATCAACCTAATCTGTAAGGTTACAAGTCTACTTTGTCCAAAGTTTAATAATCTAACCCTTAATTGAATCATTCAGATTATTTGTTAAGTTAAATTGATTTGCTCGATTTGACTGTTCATCCAATAATAATTAAAAATCCATACAAATTTAAAAATATTATAAGACCAATTCAAATGCCAATTTTTTATTTCTATTTCTATTTTTTTCAATTCATCTCAAGTGGTTCACTCAAAAGTCAATTTCTATATTCACACCATTATGCTAATTGATTTTTATTCAATCAACCTACCAATCTAATCCGATTCAAACTTTCATAAAAAAAATAATTGATAAATACAAACTTAAATGTTTGCGTATATATCATAATGGAATTTAAGAAATTTTAAAAGTGAGATTGAAGTGCTACACTTACCGGCCATTTTTTGTGCTTCTTCCTCAGTCAAATCCACCACGAACCCATTAAAACTCTTTTTGTAGCTGTACACCACTCTCTTCGACTCACTGCATTTACTCCAATTCCATACTTAATCTCAATAACCAAAAGTAGATTTTATTTTATTTTCGGAATAATTATAATTAATTATTATAATTAGCAATTAATTAAACGCTTATAAAATTTACATAATACTTGAATTTGAGACCTTAAACTTCGAGTCATAAAAATATGATCCTCAAAAGAAAAAAATTCTATCTTCAAATTGATTTTTTAATTTTTTATAATATTTTTAATTTTTTAAAAAATAAATAAATATTTAAATAAAAAATTTCAAAAGGAAATTCGAATTTAAATTTTAGAAATACGCTTAAGAGAAAAAAGTTACAGAATTTAGGTTTATTTTGTAACACATTTTTATATTTATATCATTTATGTTAAAAGGTTAAAATAATAATTTAATATAAAGTGGGATGAGTCGAGGTAAACCATTAATATATTCATATCCACTCTTTTAAAAAAATTGTATTGTCTCGCTCTCTATCTACTTAAAAACTTATTTCATTCGAAACAATTTTGTATAGTTTGAGTTTCGTCATCTCTACTTTACCTTTAAAATTATCTTTTAAAGAAATGAAATATTGAATTATACACAAGTACGTTAGAGTATATATTAAACATGTGCCTACTCAAAATTTCAAGGTTTTTGTAATATTTAGAGGAATATATTTTCTTTGTAACTATATTTGAATATAAGGACGAAGTTAAAAAATTGTTTTAGGGTTAGAGATAAATCATAAATTATTGAGAGATAAAGTGTAATTTTTTTGAATAACTTCATTATAGATTCTAATTTTTTTTTACACGATACTTAAAATTATTCATAGAATTATTGATTGTCCTTTTACCTTTGTCCCTATTTGAACATTTGTATATATGCATACACGATGTAAATATCAGATAGGAATATTAAAAAAAAAGAAAGAAAGTGAGGCAACATATGTTTACAAACCTGCCAAAAACATCTTGTACCATGCTGCTATGAAGCAAAGCTGTGGAAGCTCCATCTTTAAGCCGGTTACCCATATACACAATATAGCTCTGAATATTCACCAATGGAATTTTTTTTTTAAAAATGAAAAATGAAAAAATGAAAAGAAATTAAATCCATTATTAACCTTTCGATTGGCATTGGCGTTGGATTGAAGAAGATGAGATGCTGCTATGGTAGTAAGAAGAGCTAAGAGAAAGCAATGAAGAATATATTTTCCTCCCTCCATTCAAACAATGCTCACACAAAAATAAATATAAGAAACCTTTCCAAGTACTATATTTATGGAAAAAAATATATATGTTTGTTTTAAAGTCTTAGTCTTTGTTTGTGTCAATGTTAGAAATAAATTACATTTAGAAATTTAGATTTTTAATTTTTTTTGGTTGGTTGTAAATTGTATTTGAGATAATATTTAAAATTGTAGATGAACTTGTTGGAGAATTAATATAGCAAAATAAATACGTCAATATTGACAAGTACAAATAATAAGAAAATAAATAAATAAACAAATAAATATTGTCATGGAGAATCACTGTCTTAGAAGTGATTTTGCCCTGATCAATTTAATCAGAAATAGATGTTGCTCCTCAAGGTTAACACAGTGCTTTTAAATTTGTACACCAGAATGAGGAAGATAGAACACAATTGGTATTGCTATTTTTTAAGAGAAAAAAGAAAAATGAGAGAATCAAGAAGAATGAGAGAAGTTTTGATTTCGTTGCTTGTAAAAAATGAAGAGAAATGAATCTTATATATAGAATTCTCAAAGGGGTAAAATGATCTAAAAAATTCAACGGCATATTGCAACGACCAGATTTCAACTGTCATATTTTTGCAATACCAAAAATTGAGACTTTTAATCTTTCGGTTCGTTGTAAATTATATTTGGGATAATATTTAAAACTGGACATAAATTTTAGTCAAATGTGTAATGTTATGTACAAACTTCGAATTATATATTTATTTATGCTTGGATTAAATTTTTATTTTTTTTAAAATAATTGTCTATTTCCTACAATCAAGTTTGGGATAGCCTTATTAAACAAGTGTTCCTAAATTTTTTAATTCTTGTGGATATGAACATATGAAATGTCACAAAAAGATAGGGAATTGGAAAAACCAGCTTTCAATTAATGTATTGACCTAGACATTTTGATTTTTCTTTAGTATCAATAAATTGGGTGTTACCAATGGCTATAAGTAGTGAACTACTTTTCAATATTGTTTTTTTTTTTCATTAAAAATGGAGAAAAGTATTTGGAGATTGAGAAATTATTAGGTAAATTGTTCCTATTAAATATATTATTATTTTTTATTCAATAATTTATTACATAATAATATTATCATTTTTTTCTTATGTATTATTTAAGGGTGCGTTTAGTTTGATTCGATCGTATTTTTTTGAATTTTTTAAATTATTCATGATAATTCAAGTTTTTTTTTATGATAATTTTGAATTTTAGATTTTCGGATTTTATTTTAACAAAATGAGCATTATTTTATGAATTTATACTATTACTTTACAAAGTTTCCAAATTTTCTCCATAAATGTTTTTTTTTAAATATTTTTTTAAGTAAATAAAAAAAATTAATAACTCGTATATATTTTTTTGAAAAATAAGTTTCATATAAAATTTTAGCTATTTCTAAAGGGTTTTGAATAAGTAGCAAACTTAACTAATAAGTTAGAATAGGAGAAAATAGGTCAAATTCAGCTATTAGACATTATATTTTGAGTAGGTTGTGGATTTAATACCTATATTTTAGTTAAGTCATTTTCAGTCCATGTACTTTTAGAATTTTAAAATTTTAGTCTTGACTTAATAACAACTATCAAATTAATTAAGTTATGTTATTTATAAAATTTAATGTGTTACACATACTATCGCATGTGTAATGTCATGTCAACTTGCCATCTTCACATATTACTCACAAAAAATCAGTTATTAGATTTAACAACTGTCATTTACATTAAGATTAAAATTTTGAAATTTAAAAAATATAAGACTAAGAATGATCTAATTAGAGAATATGAACTAAATCTCTAACTTTACGTATAATACAGGACTAATAGTAGAATTTAACCAATCAAATTTAACTACTACTTTTTATTCAGGACTAATTTTTTAAAATTTGAAAAATACGTAAATTAAAATTAATCAAATTAAAATACGTGTACTAAATTCACAACTTATGTAGTTTACATGTTCCAATGGCAGAATTTGACCGGAGAAAAGATTTACAAATAAGTTTGATTTTAGCTTGAATCATGGTAGAATGACCCCGACTTTGTTTGGCATTTTTGGTGGCGTGTATGGAAAGCAACCAAAAACAGAAAAGGAAAACCGCGTTAATCACTCATTCAATTATTATTATAAATTTTTTTAGATTGATTTTTAATTTAATTGGTATGAATATTATTGTCAATGCAGGAGGACGTGAGTTTGAGTGCGCTGAAGCTTATTACTCTCCTATTTATGGGTTGAAGAAGGGTTTTTTAAATATACTGGTGTGATTACATGATAGTATCTGTTCGTACTTTCTTACGCCTTCGATAAGGCACACGTAAATGCTCGAACTCGGGTCTCCTAAGATGAATAACATCCACTTTACCATTGGAGCCACTTGTTGAATTCGAGAAGGGACTATTAGTAGTTCTAAGCATTGCATAAAAAAAACAATACGATTAGAAACTATAATAAAATTATTCAAAAAAAATATTAACATATTTTTATTTTTATCACCAATTTAGCTAATCATAGCTTCTAAATCTGATTTATTATTCTAATCTATGATTATATGTTTGAGAACCAAATCGATAGAATTTATAAATGTAGAAAGTTAAATTTATTGAATTAATTTAAAATTAAATCAAATTGATAGAATGTATAAGTTTAAAAGTTAAATATGTTATTATATCAATTAAATAATTAATAAAAATGTTAATGATAAATTTTTAAAATTTTGTACTATGATAACCAAAATAAAAAGACGCTAACAATTGGTCATTACTTGCTATATAAAAATTTTAGTTTTTAAAATCAACGTGTGATTTCAGTGGAAAAGAGGATGTTGTTCATCTTAGGAGATCAGGGTTCGAGCACCTGTGTGTGCAAGGTGTGTGCGTTGTCAAAGAGTTAAAAAAATATAAACAGATGTTACCATGAAGTAATCACACCGATATATTCAAAAAAAATTAGTTTTAATAATATTTTCCCAAAAATTATTTTTCAAATAAATAAATAATTAATAACTAATATAAAAAAATGATTTTTAGATAAGGTCTTGGATTTGGAAAGAGGGCGATGGGCAGTTAAAATTAGGGCTAAGGCCACTCCAAAGTCCAAAGGAATAGACATGCCATTTTTGGGTGGATGGGTGGGTCGGCCCTCGGTGACTCCTTCCATTCAAACCCCCCCTACTTTTTGACTTTCTCAACTAACCCACATCTCTTCACCACTTTCCTAACATGTTTTTATTGGTTATTTAACATTTTCCATCCAAATCTAACCAATTTGATAAAAAAAAATTTAAAAGATTAATTTTTTTTAAAATAAGAGTTGAAATGAAAAAACTGACAAACATTAAGAGTTAAATTTGACATTAAACGTCTTTCGAGTACTAATTTCTAATTAATAAGTAACAAATAAATTTTAAATCTACATTTTCAAAGGTTAATATGTTAAGGGTAAACTATATTATTAGTCAATAAATTAAAGGTAAGTTTTCGTTTTTATCACTTAATTAAAAAAAGTTACAATTTGTTCATTGAACTATTCAAAAGTTTTCATTTAAGTTGTTGGACTGTTAAAATCGGTGCTATATGGTTTTTTCTATTCGCACTGCTTGCACCAATCGAAAACTCTCTTTTTCCTTCTCTTTTACAATTCATTTTTTCATAAAATAATTTTGGACATCATGAATTTGCGAATCAAAATTCAAACAACACTTTTTTTTATCTCCGATACTGATCGTCAGATCGACTTGGATCAGAGATATGTTCTTCTGCTCATTGATGGGTACTGATCCATTGAATCGATCATCACTTGGAGTTGGTTGGTGGAACTTTAAAAAAAAAAAACATTAATAGCTCAGTAACTTAAATAAAAGCTTTTGGGTAGTTCTGTGATTTAAATGAAAACTTTCGAATAGTTTAGTGACCAAATTGTATCTTTTTTTAGTTGAGTGGCTAAAACAAAAATTAACTCATAATTTAGTGACTAATAGTATAGTTTACCCATTTATTAAACAAGCCCTTGATTTTCATCACAACTTTATTTAGGTGCAGCGCTTATATTTTTACTACACTTAAATAAACCATTAAACTTTTATGGGTAAACTAAATTATTAGTCATCCAACTATTAGTAAATTTTTTTGGTCACCCAACTATTCAATTTTATTTTTTTTGTCATAAGCTAGCTAACAATGGTAGCTTTAAAAATAGACATAATAGCAATTTTAAGCTTAAATATTTATAAATTATGTCAATTTATTCTTGATTCTAAAAAAAATTAACTCTCAACATTTACACAATATGTAATTTATTTTTAATTTTTTGCAATTTTGTTTTTCTTTGTGACATTGAGGGTTAATTTTAAAAGAATGAGAAAAGATAAAAATTATTATCTTAGAATTTTTTGGTATTTCCATTTTTTATATATTTTCAATCAAATTCAGCTAATAATTTTTTTTAACTTTTTAGGTGAAAGGGCTAAAAAAAAGTAAAAAAAAGTAAAGCTGCAAATACAATGTGTAAATATTGAGGGTTACATTTTTTAGAATCAAGACTAAATTGATACAATATATAAATGTTAAGGATTAAAGTTACTATTATGTCAATGTTAAAAGTTACCACCATTAACCAGATGTTGACCAAAAAAGATAAAATTAAATAATTGGATGATCAAAAAAAACTTACTAATAGTTGAGTGACTAGTACTATTGTAGTTTACGTAACTTTTATTGATACAATATAAAATTTAATCTCTAACCTGTATGCAAATAAACGTTAAAATTTATAAGCCATATCTAAATAAAACTCTTAATATAAATCATTATTTCATTTACAATAAGATCTAATTCAAATACAAATCAAAGAATAAATGGCGGTAGATGCGATGTTTAAATTGGCTGAAGAGTGTGCAATCGGTTTACACGTAGTCACTCAGGCACTTGACAGAGTGCGTGATGTTTTATTACGAGATCAATGGTAAGTAGTGATTTTGATTTAGTTGAGACTTTAAACTCAACCTCCTCTTTTGTACCTAAAAATACAAATCAGAGTATAAGAACTTATTTGGATACAACAAAAAATGTAGGGACTTATTTAGCGAATGTAATCTAGTTCAAGGGCACTTTTAGTAGTTTAGCCATTTCAAATTTCAGGTTTTCAAAGCTATTATACTGAAGTAAATACAACTATCGGACTCCTCGCTTTATGCACACCATCATCCCACACTAAAGAACCAGAAACCATAGATGCATCCATTGTTTCTTCAATTATTACTTGAAAAGACAACTTTTGTCCCACAGATGTAAACGACAAAACATCAGGGTTAACTCGGGCTCTAGCTGTTCTTGTCGGAAAATTCACTCTTGCTCTATACGTCGCCATCGGAGATCCCACATTCGTAACAGTTCTATTGAAAACACGACGAACAGTTGTTGAAGAAGAAGTGAAACAGCAAATGAAGGGTAGTTTAGATCCGAAAGTACTGTTCCATTTGTTGCTTCAGAACATGTTGCATTATCCCCAGTAACTTGTCGAAGAAACCGAGTATCATATCCTTGTCCGCATAAAAAATTTATGTAATCAACTTCACTGGACTCGTAGATTAACCCTAGGTTTATAGCTTTGGTTGGATTCAAATGGCCTGATATATCCGTATGCAAACTCAGCGTCCGAGTTCATGCCTGAACTCATAGGGGAAGCTGTAGTGATAAGGGAAGATTTGATAGCAGAAGGAGACCAAGTGGGATGAAAAGATTTAATGTAGGCTGCTGCGGCGGAAACATGGGGACAAGCCATTGATGTGCCTGAGATTATGTTAAATGGAACCCATCTATTATCGCCTCTATTTTGGGAAACTGGTGAAACTAAAGACCATGCAGCTACAATATCAACCCCTGGTGCTGATAAATCTGGCTGTAATTATTACCCACCAAAATCTAGAAACGATCGTATTAGTTGGGTACTGACCATACTACTAACATATTTTATACTTATTTACACTCGAATCGAAACATAAGCTTAAAATTTTGTTCAAGTTAGATCATATTTATAAATAATTGATCCAAATTTATTTTAAACTTGCTTATATTATTTTAATAATTAATAAATTTTTTTATTTTTTTATTTATTAAAATTTTATATTTAATTATTTTAACATTTTTTAATATTTAGATTATAGTAGTATATATAGTACTATAAATTTAGATTTTATGCGTTATAAATTGCAAAATATATAAAAAAATATAATATAAAACATTAGAAACATAAAAATTGAACTAGACTTGAGTGTAGAATGTTCAAGCACAAGTTCAACTTATATTTTAAACGAGCCTAATTTCTTTATCCAAGTTATTTTTCGGACTGAACGTTTTTGCTCAAACCCTCTTAAATTTCAAGTTGGCCTTTAAGCTTGGAGGAATAACTCAATTCATGAATAAGTCTAATTAGGATTAGGTCAAGTCAATTGCTTGTGGTATTTAACACGATTTTTGAAAAAAAAAATAAAAATACAAAAGGAATTAAATCGAATTATTATCACCTTTAGAAAAGGTTATATGAATAGAGACTATATAGTCATAAAGTTTACCTTGAGTATTTCGGGTGTAATCGGATTCGGACCCCTCGAGGAAAAAGAGGCTACATAAGGAGCCCTTGTGTCATTAACCTCATTGCTCTTAAATATAGTTGCAGTTGCATTGCTGCAATGGATATGTGCAGATGATTGTCAGTTCGTTCACAATATTATATTTTACAAAACGAAATCGAAAGACAAAACCCGAACTACAAATTACTTCGTCGAGTAATATTATAAGAATGCCGGTTAACTAACCTTCCGGCAGCTGTGGATGCGGTGTGAGTTCCATGGCCTTCTGAGCCTCTTGGAGAAATGATTTCGTTTGAGCCAAATAATCCATCGCTTTTGTAATATCGTGCTCCTATGATTTTACTGTATTCAAATAATAATATTGGTTAAAATCGAGTCGGAATGGCAATGGAGCAGAGCAGAAGCGAGAACTATTTTATTTACATTCGTCTCGCTATTACATAAAAGATGCATACTTGCTGCAAGTGATATTGTTTGCATCTTGGCAAATGCCTTTCCATTTGTCCGGAGGTGGAGAAAGTCCTTGGTCATTAAAACTTTGCGATTCGGGCCAAATTCCAGTGTCTAAAACTCCGATGATGGCATCACTTTCCGAAGTTGCTCTTTGAACTTGTTGTGAGAAGCCCATGAAGTCCCATGATCTTATTGTATGTAAGATTCTCTTTTCATTTGGAAACACTGATACTACACCATTCATTCCTAAATGGTCAAAGATAATTACTCGGCAGTTTCACGCTTTTGTCTCGGGAAAAATATGGAGTTGAAGGTGTTATAGAAATCACGTTCACTCACCGGCATTTTCCGTGCTTCTTCCTCCGTTAGCTCCGCCACAAACCCGTTAAAACTCCTCTTGTAACTACAAAGCACTGACTTCGTGGCGGAATCGCTGTCGATGTAATTTATAAAGTTATATTTAAATGATAACAGTAATCTTATATTAACCAAAACTCTAAGATATGAGTTATAGATAGCGTATTCAAACTTCGGTTAAAATCAAATTAATCGTTTGAACCGATCTAATTCAATTAATCAGTCAGCCAGTAGCAGAATTTTGTTCGGTCGAAGGTCGGTTAATGGTTTTTTGGAATTTCGGTATCAGTTAATTCTATTCAAAATCGAATAATTAACCGAACTTAATGATAAATATTATGTGTAAATTATGTGTTAATTTCAAGTCTTACGTAGTGATTCAAGATATAAAATTTGGGTTAATTTGATTAACTTTCAAGACAACAACATATATTTCGGTTAATTTCAATATATTTTTTATATGTTTTATAATTGCTTTAACCCAAAGATAAAAACATATAAATTTCGATTAACCGCAATATTTCAGTTCGATTATTTTTTAAAAATAACTTAATTCACTTAACGGTTGAAAAATTATATAACTCGATTAATTCGGTTCGATTAATAACCAAACCAACCGTTTCAGCATCCCTACTTATAGAGATATATGTTTAATATAGATATATTTAAATATTTAGAAAAAATTTCGTATGATGATACTCATGCTCATATTTAAATACATCGAAAACGAATATTTAAGAAAATAATAATAAATCATATATAGTTGGAAAATAACAATCAAATCCGAGTAATTAGTATTGATTTATATACCTGCCTAAGACATCTGGCAGCATACTGTTATGAAGTGAGGTTATTGCAGTTCCAACTTTAGGTGGATTTCCCATGCATATAACATAGCTCTGCAAATTCCATGGTTTTAAAATATATTAGAGTTGTCGATTGAGTTTTAGCTCGATTAACATGAGTATTGTTATCAATACAGATGAATGTAGGTTCGAGTGCGCTAAAACATATTATCCTTTTATTTATGGGTTGAGAAGGACTATGAGTAATTTTAGACATTATTTTTTTAAAAAAATAAATATGATTAGAACTTATTACAAAATTATTCAATATATATATAAGTTTCTTAGCAATGATCAATTTGTCAAAAAATTAGAAATAAATTAAATTATGTTAATTTCACTCTCTTTTTTTAAAAGCTATCATTTTTAGGCAGGTAGTGATAAAAAAGACAAAATTGAATAATCAAGTGATTGTTTTGTAACTTTTCATAATTGGGCGATCAAATTTATTTTTACTAATAGTTAAGTAACTATTTTATAATTCTTCATAGTTAAATAACTAAAAGAAGTTTACTAAAAGTTGGGTGGCTAATAGTGTAGTTTATCCATATTAAATTTTTTATTAATAGTTAGATAACTATTTTGCAACTTTGGTGACTTAAATCATTGCAATTGGACGATAATGTTTTGGAAATTGACAGTCAACTACTATGGTATGCTTTCTCAGATAGTATAGTAGATATTTCAGATTTAAGATTGTTACTCAAAAGATTGCTTTCAATCTTTATCCATGCGTTAGATTCATAAATCTACTAATAAAACCACTGCACTCATTGGCAGGGGCCACGTTATCTCATGCAAAATTACTCTAAATTTTTAAGATGGCCTTCTATTGTGGATGTTTTGAATGTTTATTTTTATTTTTATTTTTTTTGTTATCAATGAAAATGAAAAAAGTTAAATAAGTTTTTCTTATAGAGCAAGTCTACTATTGATTGATGTTGATTTTGCAACATCGACTCTTCAAGTTAGCTTATATATATTCCATTGCTGCATATGCTTTTCAATGTGGGATTTTGATGTTTTTATTGTGTTTTCAGACACCAAAAGGTTTTAGTTAATGAAATCCTAATTACATAGCAAAACTTCTTTGTAGTTTTGTTTTTCCAGCTTTTCTTTCTTCTTCTTCTTCTTTTTTTTAAAAATAAAAGAACAAATGAACACACCAGACCAAACATATTTGTATCCAATATTTAGATCCAAATCCGAATAAAGTAGGCAATATTCGAAAAAAAAAATCAAACCTTTGCTCATAAATAAAACTTTCTTCTTACTAATTTTTTGTATCAACAAAGATAATGTTTTGTTTTCATTATGTAATCTATATCATTTGAAAACTAAATATATAATTCTACAATACAATTATTTAAAAAATGCATTAAGTTATCAATGTTTAAAAATTTAATAAAAGATTATTTCCAAAAAAATTAATAAAAGGAAAAATACTAAATACTAAATAAAAATAAAAATAAAAAATGAGAAAAAAAATCATATGTACTATTTATAAAAATAATAGATTTTAACAAAATTTAAGAATAATGCCTTTGATCATGCCAAGGTTAAGCAAATACGTATGACATTGATATCAACCCTTTCTTAATTCTATAATATATTAGGTTTTTTTATATGTTACATAATCTATATAATTTGAAAATAAAATATATAAATCATAATGATAAATTTAACCTTCGATTTAATGCATCTTTTGTCAATTTACTTTTTAAAAACAATTAAATCATTTTTTAACGAATATGCTAATTAAAACATTAATCTTTAACGATGGTGTAACAACACTCATAATAATTCACGTGTAATTCATATGACACTATTTGTTTTATATATACATCACTAAATAATTTAAAAATTATAAAATTATTAAAAATAAAAATAAATTTAAAATTTAAAAAATTAAAAAAAAAACATAAAATACACTTACATCGTCACATGTTTAAAAATTTAACATTTTAGTTAATATTTTCGTTAAAAAAATTTAATTTTTTTTATAGGTTCAAAGTCAAATTGAACTCCTTTCAAAAAGTAAGAACAAAATTTAGCTCTAAAAAATTAAAAGTCAGATTAGCAAAAAATATAAATATTAATATCTCGTTTGATTACTAGTATAATAATACAAGGAAAAAACTTATTTATCACATATGAATTACAATAATTAGACTTAAAATAAAAAATATTTAACACAAATTTAAATTTGAAATTAGAAGAAACTGTAATAAAAGAAAAAAAAATATCAAATAAAAAAAACATGTGCGTTTTGAAAGAAGAAAAAAAATCATATGTACGAAACTAAATTAAATTGGGTTAAAAGAAAAAATTAAAACTCAATCATCCTACAAACATCTCTATCATAGGCATAGACAGGCAGAAGGGTTGTAGGGCTTAAAAGCAATGAACATAAATTTGTCAGTTTGTCATCCAAAATGAATTGCAATGTTTTGTTGGATTTATCTCAACATGTTTCAAAAACAATAATTCAATTGTTGCTCATGCAAGCTATGCCAACCCCACAATTCATAAAAGGTGTTCTTACCTAAACAAGCAACCCCCAAAAATCCGACAGCTCGGAAGCCATTAGCAGGTAGTTGGGAGACAGTGGAGACGTTGCCTCACTTGTAAAGAAAATGAACCAATGTTGTCGTCTGTTATACGAACGATGTAGGAAGAACTATGAGCGCATATGGAGATTTGGCCTCATTTCTTGATTAATCTCAAGACATCACCGATGAGATGCAAGGAACCAGTTACAAGGACCTAATCAATAAGATAAGGGAATTATAAAACCCAAGAGAAACACGAACGAAGTGAGAGTTGTAAGCATTAAAGGAAAGAAAAAGCTACAACTGGACCACAACCTCGATGCTTCTTCAATAAGACCAAGGAGTATAGGGGTATGCCTATAGGCTATAGTTAAGTTTTTGCCGAGTTCTCCCTACCTAGGTTGACACTCATATTCAACACATATTCGGACATGGGTGTCGGATATAGTATATCTGACATTCATCGATCATGTACTTTTCTGACAAATTATTCACTAAGCCTAACCAATTATTCCCAAGACAGTAGGCTACAAGTGTTATATTAAAGACTCAGCAATTTAATCGACACAAATATCAACCATCATAAAAGACAACTCACAGGAGATCATCCATACTTTACTCTCAATTCAGTAATAAAATAATGTTTCAGAGGAACAAGAGTCACTCAATGGCTCGATTCATGCATAACCCTACACGGTTTTACAAGCTACACATTCAACCACTACATCAAAACAAAGTTAGAATGCTAAGTTCTGAGACTATATCCAGGATCTTGGTCTAAAGTACTCTAACCTTGTTATATATAAGAGGCAGGCAAATATTTGCAACAGCAAGCTTATAATCTCAAGCAAATATCATCCACAAAACACAATCATTACCTGAAAACGAACAAATCGATCCTTCTGAGCAGTATCCCTGAGCCATTTGATAGCTAATGGTAGAGAAGAAAAGACAGAACTGTTTTTACAACTCATAACGCTCATTCCTGTATCATCTTTCACTTCTTCACAAGCTTGGTCCATGTTACTGGGCTCCCCTCCTAGTATATGAAGGAACCAATCATTATAAACCAAACCAAACTAGAGCACGTCCACAATAAATTTGCACATTTTGTGATGATCATAATTAAAATCGGTTCACTTATATCATCAAGCTGAAAAAGGGATTTGAATCCCAAGGAAGTAAATCCCATTGGAAATCAAATATTGGGAAAAAAACCTTGAAACATTATGAGACGAAAAGGTTGCAGTCTTAATTAGTGTAAAATTACAAACTCAACATAACTCACAAACTATGAATTTTGGAAAATAAGAAGAATGTGATGCCATGCATTAGACTGATACCTTTATCACTCTGCATAAGGCTTTCCCATGCTCTTTGAAGAGCAAATTGCCATGACAAATCAACTTGAGGATCAACTGTGGGTAATGCATGGGATCCAACCTTGTGATACACGGATATGTTTGGCACAAAGAGAGCCTTCTTGAAACAGACACCTGCAGTATCGATTAATAATTTTAGACTAAAACAGTGCCATAAAGGATTAAAGCACCTGAAAGTAACCATTCCCCTAAAATACCAGTTTTTCATGATCTTCAAAAGCATTTACAATGCTTTCCATCATATGGATGTAGAATTCTATCCAAGAGAACATATCTAAACATGCTTCTAACTCAAGTAATTACCATGGCTGGCACATGTCCTCATCAAGCGAGGCATAAGCAACTGAGGATCTCGCACTGACATACAATTGAATAGCAGAATCTGCAAATAATTCCCAAAAGCTTAAGTCCAGTATCATCAAGCTGCAGCTCAAATCTATTGTACAGCTTAAAGTTTAGAAAAGCACAGAAATATATATAAGGTGTGCATGAATGTATATTTGAAAAAAGTAGCAACAGTTTACAGCCAGATGCTCAAGGAATTATCAAAATATACATTTACTTTTGCCTCAAGTTATGTTTGAGCTTTATAAACTCAACCATCAAATTTCTGAAGCTTTCTGAAAACCCAAATAGTCTCCTAGGTTTAGATTATCCTTCATACTATTAACTCATAAGAAAAATACAAGTCAGCACCAAACAATTCATGTTTGATTGCTTCTTTTGAATTGCTAAAATAGAAAAGGTTGAACAGTGGATATAATGAGATCAAAACAAAACTGATGTCTTTAAGGACAGAGAACTCTCGATTAGTCTTAAGTTTGTAAACCTGTGGAAAAGAGAAGGGCACTCTACCTGGGCAGTATCCTTAGATGCTTCGTCCATATGCTGCTGCGTCTGATAATTCAGGTTAGATAGGTGGTCATCATCCCTAGAGCAAAGAGAAAACCACTTTGCACAAGCTTCCATGCTTTCAGGACTGTGGGCTCCATCCAAATAAAAAACCAGATTTCCAGGGCTTTCAATGTCAGGGACAATCTGAGCCCGCCCTTGCAAACTTGCTGTGGTTAGGCCCTTAATAAATGGTTCAGGCAATGGACCCTATTCCAAGGAAAAAAATAACTTTTAAGCAAATGGAAATTGGAATGCAGAGAAAGTCTCCAATAAATAGAACCTACTGTTTGATTGAAATTGATGACAGGATGACCAGTCCTCTGAAGCCAAGTAGAACACAGTGCAACAGCAAGACCGGCATTCAAATATTGATGTTCACCTTCAAGTGCAAGTTTTAGACCATTCAGCAAATTCGCATCTAGTGGAGGTGCTACTTGAAGGTTTACCTGTTAAGAACATAATCATATTCATGTCCTTTAGGACAAGGCAATATCCAGAATTGAATACAAGTTGAGTCATGAATTTAAGTACTTTGCATCAGGAAACTCAGAAATGGAAGTGTTATGCAACATACATTCAACTTTGAAGCTTTCTCTTCAAGCACATGCATTGCCTCTTCAGGCTGAGGTACAGTAAAGGCCGGGATTTCATGCTGCATCAGAAAAAGTACTAACATAAAGGTTTTGCTTGATAAGATGGAAAGAAAATTAGAAAGATGAAAAATTGGAGAAAAGCAGAAAAATAGAAAATATATTGTTTCTTTCCATTGGTATGCTTGGTAAGAAAGATGGAAAAATGAAAGGAAATATAATTTTATTTTCATCTATGGTTTGGTAGCGTTGGAAAATGAAAATTTTAATAAAAAATACTTAAATCTTGTAAATATGCACACTTAACTCACATCTCCCTTGCTCTCTCTCCTCTTATCGTTATAATTTGGAATGATTTTGCTTTTATGCATTAGAATAGAAAGTAGTTATCTCTCCTATTTTCTTTTCTTTCACTTTTATTTCCTACCAAGCATATACAATTTACTTTCTTTTCACTTTCCCACTCTCCATCCTTGTACTTTTCCGCTCAACCAAGCACACCCAAGAAGAAAGAAATAGATTTAAATTATGTTGCAAAACTGGAACAGAGTCTTATCATATGCTTTAAATCGATGTGGTTCTAAAAGTAAAAGCACCTTAAAAATACCAGCCTTCTCCCCAGCAATTTCTCCCAGAGTATTTCCTGTTTATGGCATCCAAAAGAGGAAAGAAAGCAATCTTTAGCATTAGCTTTAATTATTCTGAAAGAAGCAAGTTATTTTGACATACATGGATACACCAAATGACAAAATCACAAGTAATTTATTCACGTAGCTCAGAAAGTTAGTATATAGGGATATGAAGCAGATTTATGAGTCTAAATTGAGAAAGATGATAGACAACATTAGAACAATTGTAACTATATTTTTTCATTTAGTTCTGCATAATTCATTTGTTCTCCAGATAACGAAATCTCACAGATATGCTAGAAATATAGCGGTTAACATTAGGCTCAAAAAACCTTTGATATCACAAATTTACTGCACAATGTTAAAAATAATGGAATACAAAATGAAATGTCTCTGTTACTTAGAGATCTCGTTCAATAACTTTACAAAGATATTCAGAGATCTTTCACTTATATTAACTATGAACGTTCATGAGAAATTAACTAAAGTTATATCATACTGACCAAGAATCTCCATGTGATCATACCCAAGGGAAGATATACCACACACAATAGGTTTTTTAACCTGATAAAAATACATTGACAAAAAATTAGAACAAGATAGGCATTAGCTTTATATTCTGGCACCACAATGGCCAGAAATGATAGGCTTAGCTTGGCAGATATGTAGAGTATTTGTGAACAAAATTAGAAAAATACCACATTGGTTGCATCAAACCTTCCACCCAAACCAACCTCCAGAATTGCAACATCAACCTGCACAGACAATTTAAAGGCAATCATTATTTTCACTTCATAGAAAAGGATGATCATGAAATGGTAGAAGCAACATGGGAACAGCTTCACATAGAAGGATCATAACACACATCAAACCTGCTCTGCTGCAAATATCTTAAAGGCAAGCAAGGCCAGGAAGCGAAAGTATGTAGGCATTGGTACATCATCATTGGTTTTTTCCTACAAATCAACGAAAAAGGTTGAGTAGGATTAAATACATTGTTCAAAGGAAAAGCCCAAAATAAATACTGTTTTTTCAATGATAAATATGGAAATGAACTGAGAGAGAAATGATACTGCAGATGATGCTGTTTCAAGTCGTCAAAAAGGCAGTCCAGGCAAGTCCATGCGGACTATTCAGGTTTGTTTGAAATGCTACACAACTCAATTATTATTCCTTCCACTAGACTGATTGGCTAGAGAAGCCCTAACTTCCTGTTGACCATGCCAAATTCTAAAAATAGTATCCCACTCCCCCCCCCCACAAGAAAAAAAAAAGAGTCATCATATGCACCATGCATGACTATTAGCTTTTAGTCTGATGATGCTTTGTTGAAGACAAATACTAGGAGAAAAAATTTAGCAAATTCTAATAAATAATTTAAGACTAATTCTTGTATAATAATAGTTGACGACATAGGAAGTCCTTATTGTAGAGCCTAATACTTACAACTTAGGACAGACAATAATTGATGTTTAAAAATTTTAAAAAACCAACTTAATAACATAGAAAAAGGCAAGTATAATTGTTGAAGACCCCAGCAAGACGGAACACTAGTGTTGATGTACCTTCAGCCTATCATAGCACCACCAGAAATATTCCAAGAATTTCTCCTCACCTATTTCCAAACTGAAACAGCCAAGAAAGACAAGAAATTAACAATACTGTCAATACCTAAAATTATAAATACTCATAGATAGCAGTAGTTAGCCAACATTTAAATTATAGAAAGCTTTAAAAAATTATGGATAATAAGTTACCTTCCTACATAAGATCAATTAAATACACAAACCACCCATTTGAAACCCTTACCCATCCAGTCGAAACCTTTCGCGAACATCAATAAGATGAGGAGATGTGAAAAGTCCAGTCCGCAACCCACAATTACGTAATATAGATTCAGCAAACGTGCATGTTGATCCCTTTTCAAATTCCAAATGAAGAGAGAATCAGTATATCAATTCATATGCTATATACAAACATGACAGAAGAATTAAGTTACATCGAAGCCAACTAGACCAAAATAGCACCAATGCCTAAAAGGCCGAGTGCTAAGGAGCTCGGTACCGACATCCGTCTCAAGTCTTGCAAAAGGAGAAAATATGTATTGGGGGAGTTTTCCCACCTCAGCGTTAACCCGACTTAACTCAGAATAGTCGGGGCCAATGTGACTACTGATACAAGGTCTTAGACAAAAACACTAGTAGAAAATAGTGGCAAATGCGAGGACGAAGCTACAGATAAATGCAGCATACAGAAAAAGAAAAGAAACGGGAAAAGATTCTTAAATTTAATTAGCTAAAATTAATGAGCTTCAGAGAAAGAAAATTTTCAATACCTTTCCTTTAGTGCCAGCAACATGGATGATTTTCAACTGTGAAATTGCCTCATCCAGTTCCAAAATCTATAATCCATTCAACAATCAGCTTAATTTTAAACTCTAAAAAATCAATTTCTGAAAAAAAAAAACTCATTCAGAACAAAACCAAATTACTTTCAAATAATCAAAGAGCAAGTCGTAGCGGTCCCCTTTATTACTGTTGTCAGCACGGCTCTTTTTCGTTATCAACGACGACAAGGCATCCAACGTCGATTGGTATCGATCCGCCGCAGACTCCATCGATCCTCCTACAATAAAACAAAACAAAAAATAAATAATAAAAACTGGGGAAAAAAAACAGTTTTTCAATCTTCTTCTTCTTTTTACCTTTGGACATTGGGATATTTTTGATTTGGATGGATGAAAGGATTGGGGAATTGAGGGGAGGCGTTGAGAAGTGAAGAGCAAGAGATGATGAGATTGGGAATGCAGGGTTGAGAAATTTTAACGCAAGGAACCACATTCACCAATAGTGACATCGTTTTGTTTTGTTTGTGGGTTGGTCGCAGACAAAGATGCCCACTATCTTTTACCTTATTTTATTCTTTTATATACCTAAAATTTTATGTTCAAAGGCTCCTGGACTTTAGGATTATTTTTTAATCTTTCCTTTTGCAGTATCATTTGGCAGTCAAAATCAACAAAACCATAAACAACCAAAACAAACTAACAACTTTCCACATAAAAGTAGACTTATAAGCAATCAACCTCTTCATGGTTTACTAGGTGAGTCTAAGACTTCAAGTAGATGGGTTTTTTTATATATTTCACGAGTCGAATCAATTCAAGCGAATTAAATTTTGATCAGTTGACTTTCATTAGATATTCTATACACAATAATCATGAACTTTAATTTGCAACTCATGACATTAGACCATACTTATAAGATTATCTCAAATGAAAAATTTTAAGTGCAAATACTACAAAAAATTTGTAGGAACCTCGACTCTAGGTAGAGTCCCCATACTTTAAACCTTGGATCATCTGAACCGCCACATCTGATCGACTACTAACCTACCAAGTGAATCAAGCAAGTAGGTCTAAACAAAATTTTGTTGACTATCTTGATATTGTTGTGAGTTCGACGATATCCCAATGATCTCATCATATACTTTCATGTGTTGATATTCAATGATAACACAACAAAATTTAAAAGAATAGATTAAACAACGACATTTGAAATAAATGTTTGGAAATTTCTCATATTTGAAAGAAACAAATGATATTATCTTTACCTGGACTCTTTAGCTCGAATCTTTCAAGTAGATGTTTCTAGACTTTATTAATAGCTTTCAAATGCATGATTAAGGTATCATATTTTGTGCATGATTAAGGTATCATTTATGTTTGTTTTGCAGTTTGTGAAGACTAAACCTTTAAGAGTTCATGACTCTCCCTCCCAACAACATTGTCTCTAAAGTTTGAACCTGAATTCTTTCATTAAGGAATGTGATGTGCCTCAGTATCGCACCCAACACTCGTTGGTGTTTATCTTATCTTCATTAAATTCTCTTTCGTTCATTGTTTAAGTAGGAAGTTGTATATCAAGACCCAAACTGCTGTGGTTAAATCCACGCCTTCTAAACTTCCACTCTTTAACCACTCCTACAGAATGAGTTGATTATCCAAGACTAACCACAAGCCACTGCTAAGCAATTTCAACTTGTGTTTTTCATATCTAAAGCACAAAGATAAATAAATAAAGTTCCTTTCCATCAACCTCGCTTTTTTTAAAATATTGTAATTTTGTAACACTTCAAATGTATTTCGTTCTTGGAAATTTTAATTTTGTGTCAAGATTCTTAAATTGAACTATTTCGAGAAATTAAGCTGTGAGGATTCCGATAATGGACAGGGTAATAAAATAGTGGTCCATTAATTAGAAAATATTTTTTAATTAAATGTATTAATTAGTTAGTAGCTGGAATCTAGTATTTAAGGCTTACGCCAGATTGTAAGAATAAAAAAAGCAGAGAGGTTAATGGCGAAAGTTGGAAAATAGGATTTAGAAGAGGTGAGGTTCTTAAGTTGCAATTTTCCCAAGCCCATCTAAGCATTAAATGTGAATATGATTTTGTATTCTATCTAGTTCAATAAAAAATATTTTAATTAAGATGGATTCGATTTAAATTACTATTTGCGTAATAAAATTAAAACATAAAATTTTGTAGTTTATATTGAAATTTAATTAATTGTCTAGATATACAATATAGTAAACACCTAAATATTACAAATCAATCAAATATTAATTTAGTTGAATAATAATCAGCATATTTTTATTTATAAGGTAAATTTTATTATTGTAATTGCTTATTTTTTTCATTTTATATTTTTTATAGAAAAATAAAGAAATACATTCAATATAATAAGATTTGAACTCTAACTTTTTACATTCAGGGGGTTGATAAGGCTCAGATTTTTTAAACTGAAAATTTTATCATTTTTAACCTTTTAAATTTTTAATTTTTAAAATTCTTTGATCCCTTTTAAAAATTATAAAAATTTAATTTAATCCTTTAAAAATTATAAATATATAGAGAATTTAATTTCAACCCGTGAATTTTTTTTCTGATTTCACCCCGTTAACATTTGTACTTTACTATTCAATTAAAGTTCATATGTTGTTTATATTAATTTTTTTATAAATATATGTTTTTATGTAATTCTATTTTTCACTCATTTAGTGAGTATGTCATAATCTAGTATTTGGTTTGATTTTTTATTCATGATTTGATGTTTGCATTACCTTAAATTTAATTATTTTCTCCATCTCTTACTTCAACTAATTTTTTCTATTTTTAATTTATATAATCATCTCTTTTTATAATAGTCTCGTTTGTTTGCCCAAATTTTGTCTATTATAAAGAGGTGATTGTTATACACCTACAATAACATGCTCTTATAGAGAGATAATCTCTTTTAAACTTACAATAGAATTCATATCATGAATTTTCATCAAATAAAGAACGATTTTATTTTATATTTTTTCACGTGATTAATTATAAAGTCATAAATATAAAATTAATTAATTAATTAATTAATTAATCATAAGTTACTAAATTTAAGTAACCAATTTATAAGTTTATGGTGTTCCAAATTCATAATAAAATATTTAATTAGGGAACTTAATAATTTGTTGAATTGATAATTTTTTTGAATATACTGGTGTAATTACATGATAGTATCTATTCATACTTTCTTAACCCTTTGACAAAGCACACACATTTTGCACACATAGATGCTCGAATTTAAGACTCCTAGGATGAACATCGTCCTCTTTTTCATTGGAGCCACTCGTTGGGTTCGTTGAATTGATATTTTTATTTTCACTCATTGAAAATTATTTTCATTTAATAAATTATGATAATAATTTTTTTTCAAGTAAAATTTAATCATTTATTGAAATAATATTTTAATTAAGATCATTTTCATTTAATAAATGATAATTAATATGTTTACTTATATGAAATAACCACAATTTTAGTTAAAAATTTAGACAATATAATGTTATAGAAAATTAATTTAATAAATAATGCTATTCATAATTATAAATGTTGCTGTTATAAAAGGTTAAAATAAAATATAAAAAATTGTTATACTAAAAATTTATTTTTATAGCGAAATATTGTTATAAAGAAAGTTAAATCTATTTTATTTTTTATATTTTTGAATAATTTATCCGAATAAATCGGTCCAATCTGAAACCGATGGTAGAACCGATTTAACCGCCGGTCTATAACTAATGGGTGAGATGAAAAAACCGGCACGTTGAACGCCAACATTGAAAGATAAAACATGTATAAAACAAAAGCCCTCCCAGTGTCGTTCACTTCACAACAGACTCTCTAAACATGCCGATCGACAAATCCGACCCGAACCTGAACCAATCTAAACCGAGCAAGTTCCGATGGGGGGAGCTAGAGGAAGACGACAATCTTGACTTTTTGTTACCGCCCAAGGAAGTGATCGGACCTGATGAAAACGGGATCAAGAAAGTGATCGAATACAAGTTCAACGACGAAGGCAATAAGGTGAAAATAACGACAACGACCCGAGTCCGAAAGCTAGCCAAGGCCCGATTGAATAAACGGGCTCTGGAGAGAAGGAATTGGGAGAAATTCGGCGATGCTGTGCGTGAAGATGTGGGGAGTCGCCTCACCATGGTTTCCACTGAAGAAATAATTCTCGAACGACCTAGAGCCCCTGGTTTGATTCTCGATTCTCATTCTCTCCCTTTTTCTTTTATTATTGTTTTCATTTCTTCTAGATTTGATGAATGGGATAGAAATGGACTGTGAGCATTCGGATATTTGTCGATATTTGATCTGCTTTTTTGCGGGGATTTCGAATTCAGATATTCTAAGTAACAACTGATATCTAAATTTTGTGATATCAGATTTAGATATCCTATTTCTTGCGGTGTCTGATAATATTCGAGTTCATATGATATTTGATTAAGGAATTTGTGATTTAAGTTTTCTATTGAAAAATTTTGATAGAATTGGTGTTTGATGCAGAATTAAAAGCTAGAACATGTGATTTTATAATATAAAAGTGTAAACTACAAAAATATTCACTTTTGTTTGCTTTAGATTACATTTTAGTTATTTATAACTGAAATGTTAAGTTTTTTGGTCACTTGCGTAGTCACTTCCAAATGAGTTTTAAATGTTAAACTTGGATCTCCAACTGAGATAAGAATAGTTTTTTCAATCAAAATGGAAAAGAAAACTAGAAGAAAAAAAAAACAAATGATTTTTCTTTTTCAATTCAAGTAGTAATTAATTTAAAATTTTCAATTAATTAAATTTATTTAATTAAAAACTTATTCTCGTCTAAGTTGGATATTCAAGTTGTTATTTAAAACCCATTTAGACTCTCAAGTAGGATTGCCGTTAGGGAGGTAATGGAGCTTAATGGTAAAGTGACCACTTCGTAGCAAAACGATAATATAAGTGACTAAGACGTAACATTTTAAACATAAGTGAGTAAAAACGTAATCTGAGTCAAACGAAAGTGACCATTTTTGTAGTTTACCTACAATAAAATGCCTAAGTTTGTGAACAACCTTGGCCTAACTGCAAGCGTATTGCGTTGTATGAGAGCTTGATTTCAATTAGCCAATCACATATGGACTTGTTAGTGGCCTTTTTTCACAGTGAAATACATCTCTATGTTTCACTTTTGAGCCATTAACTACATTCTTCGGATGCATGGTTTTGCATTCGTATTTCCGCACTTACCTTACTAGCAGTGGAATCTGAAATTCCGCTCCTATTTTTGTTCAATCACTTGATTTTTTGTTTTAAAGTTTAATGCTTGCATATTTTGTTTCGGTTTCGTGTTTCATTCGAACACAAGGGCTAGGTTTTGCCAATCTCATATTAGCTGAATGGCTGTTTGTTTCATGTGGCCACCAATAGCATTGTGCTTTGTTGGCATTCAATTGTTAAACTGCGAAACTGAATTCTTGGTTTCATCCCAAGGCCATAAGCAACATTCAAGACATGTGTTAAATTAGGTCTAGACATTGAAGGTTTCTATCATGATGAAGACTATGTTAGAATTGCTGGAAGACATTCGTAGTTAAATTAGGTTGTAAACTTCTGAACTTTCGGTTTCTATCATAGTTCATCTTTTGGATGTCTAAACTTCTAAAACAGGGATTTATTATTTACAGGTACGAAAGCCGAAGAAGTAAAGGTACCCGGAGACAGCTTGGCTCAGCTAAGCAAGGGAGGTGCTGTTCTCATGGTGTGCCGCACGTGCGGTAAGAAAGGTGATCACTGGACTTCCAAATGTCCGTACAAGGATCTCGCTGCTCCGGTTGAAACCTTTGTCGATAAACCTGTGGCATCTGATGCCTCTGTGGCTGCTTCTGGATCTGGAAAGGGAGCTTATGTTCCACCAAGCATGAGAGCAGGTGCCGAGAGAACTGCTGGATCAGATATGAGACGTAGGAATGATGAAAACTCAGTGAGGGTAACAAACTTATCTGAGGATACCCGGGAGCCTGACTTGCTTGAGCTATTCCGTCCATTTGGTGCCGTGACTCGTGTGTATGTTGCTATGGATCAGAAGACGGGCACAAGTCGAGGCTTTGGTTTTGTTAACTTTGTAAATCGAGAGGATGCGCAAAGAGCTATTAACAAGCTCAATGGCTACGGTTACGACAATCTCATCCTTCGAGTCGAATGGGCCACACCAAGAGCAAACTAGAATTCATTCAGTTGCAATTCACTGTCTGTAAGTGCAGATTTTAACCCTTTTTTCTTTAAATTATTTTGCCTGATTATTTATGTAAGTTGATTTCATGGTTCTCATGGTTGGCATTTGTGTCAATGTCATCAATTTTTTGACTCTTGTCTATTGAGAAGTGGAAACAGGAGAAAGAAAGTGTTCTTTTGTTTTTCTCAAATAATAAAAGATTAGCAAAATTTTCGATGTTACTTAGATTTTGTTGGATGTATGTATGCTTGATTTTCTTTCTCTAAATTTATACATGATTTAATCTACAAATGTATAAAAATATATATATTTGTACAAAAATTATCTTTCGTTGATGGATTTCGAATCGATTTGCTCCAAATGAAACGATTTAAATATTTTTTAAAGTGAATTGGTATTAAGTAGATTTATATGAAATTATTATTTTATTTTGTATATATAAACTATTAGAAAGATACAAATGTAATAATGTGTCATAAAAAATTATATATTTTATAGTGTTTTTTTTTTTGAATATCTATGTTTTCACATTTAATTGACTTTAAAAAATATTGAAAAAAATTAAAAATAAATATGAAAAATTATATTGATAAGAACATATGTAAATAAAAAAAACTCAAACACAACTCAAAATTCAAACTTGATTAAATTTAAATTTTAAAATAAACTCAAATTTATTAAATTCCTTTTGAACAATTTTATTATAAATTTTGATTATACATACTCTAAACTCAAACCCACGTCTTCTTGTATTGATCACAATGTCAATCGAATTAAAGTTCAATCGGTCAAATTTATTAAACCAATGAATTGCTCAAATTTAAATTTCTTGGATTAGGTTAAATTATACTAATAAATTAGTCGTATCTAATTGTTCATTATTCTGTATTAGTTAAATAGACAAAAATACATTAAAGTCACCAACTAGTGAAGCTAAATATTAGAAGTACGGACTCAAATTATATTTTAAAAAACTAATAGCTTATTTAATTGCCCCAGAAACCATACATTTCAGCAATCAAGAAAACATAGTTCCTTTATACACAGGACCAAAAAAGGCATTTCAAGTTCTAACTAATATATTACCCACATGTAAATACATAACAATCCACTCCAAATATTTCGATTTGTATGCCCCCAGAAACACCCCAAATACACACTTACCACTGATTGCCAATCAACGTCTCCGAACTCGCCTGCCATTGGGATTCATTGGTTCTGCTGCCGGACCTTCTGCTGCAAGATCCATCCCGTATACACTGCTGACACTCCTCTTCCGACTTGAAAGCAGACTCAAGCTCTCCTCGCTGGATGCAAAGGCCTTCAACATCTCTGATAACAAAGATGGACAACATTCCTCCAAGTGTTTGAACCCTTCTGATTGCATCACCACTGCAGAATAACGGAAATATACATTAGCTTATGCGTTACCATTGCCAAACAAGAAAATATATTAGTTTGTAATGTAATACTACTTCCTACTTTTCAACAGAACCAGGTTCTTGTGATAAAAAATGATCTATCACAATCACTTTCCATTGACCTCGGAACAAACACATTCAAAGCTTGTCAACGATTGAAACAGGCATAGAATTGACTGAAAGAGACAAATGACTAACTGGTACTACGAACAAATTTTCAGGTATAAATTCCAACATCTGAAGCATTTCACAGATTTGAGCACACAACTTGCTATGCCAAGACCAATATCATGCACTAATTCGTTTCCCAGCATTTTGCAGAACAGTTATATCTAAAAATTTCAAGTACCAAACTGCTTGGAGGTTAAGGGATTAGGTGTATTAACCTCAAGGGTTTTGTACTTGAAATAAAAGCATCTATTGAGAGTTAGACATGTATAGGAAAGAAGACTTCTGAAATGCAAACAATACAAAAACCCAAGTTTACATAACCTGGAATTTGCACTGGTAGTATTTTGAACACGCACCTCCCAAGTTTGACGGAGTTGCAGCAAATTTTAAACATATGGCCTTAAGCTGTGCACAATGGTGCTGCTCAGCAAGTGCAAGGGTTGTTGCCACTGTATCAGCATTAAGTTCTTCACACAATTTCGCCTCACACAACACTTTGAGTCTATCTAAATTGTACAGATCAGCAGCAGCCAAAAGATGCTGAACCATGTTGGTAGAGGTACACATAGATGTGGAGTCTACAATTTCTTGTACATCAGGAAGCTTGTCCGTATAAATAAACAAGAGCATTGCCTGGAAGAACAAGAAGAACAGGTAAGCGTAATGACGAATTCTCATTTGAGACGATCTTCATTAGCCAATAAATGAAAAAGCACATCAACATAACTAAAATCTATACTTGGATCTTCACATCCAGGCAAATATAAGAACCACAATTTGTTTAATCCTATTTCTAATCAAATGAATTACGAAGAATCACATTATTTCAAGGGTTTGCTTATGCAATATGCTTTATTTAAGGTTCATTCTTCAAAGTCCAAAAGAAACTAAAAGGAAGCATCACCTCGAAGATAGAAGGCTCAAAATCTTTCATTACTTCTTTATCCAAATGAATTCTCATTTGAGTTGATCCTTTCATTAGCCAATGAATGAAAAAGCACATCTATATAACTAAACTCTACACTTGGATCTTCACATCCAGACAAATATAAGAACTACAATCTATTGAACCCTATTTCTATTTCAATTAATTGAGAAGAATCATATTTTTACTTCAAGGGTTTCCTTATGCAATATACTTAATTGTTGGTTTATTCTTCAAAGTCCAAAACCAAAAGAAAGTAAAAGGAAGCATCACCTTGAAGATAGAAGGCTCAAAATCTTTTACTACTATTTTATCCAAGTTAGGGTCCCCAACGAGCCCGAAAAACTGTGCTTTAAATACAGGTGAACGTGCAGCAAGGATCAACTTATGCGCTTTAAATGTCTCATCACCAACTTGAAACATTATATCACACGCAACTTCAGATTCTAACAAAGCTCTAAGATTCTGACCCATGTCTGATGGCGGTACAGGAATAGAAGACAGTTTTGGTCCCTCAAGGCGAGTTCTGACTACTCCAACAGTGCAGTTCATGATTAGGCAATCATCCTTAATGTAGTCAGAACTTTCTAAAGTTGTTCTTCTAAAGAAACGTTTGTAGCCCCTGAATGCATGGAAGAAAGGAGGTAAAAGCAATATAATATACACGCATTATGGAATGAATATTATAGTAATGCTGAAAGAAACTTAGATGCTCGACATAATATGAACATATTTCAACAACAACAGAGATGAACATGAAACATTGAAAGTGATATTAATGGAAATCACCAATAAACACTCCTAAAAGAGAAAAGTTACTGGTTTCTGCCCCTAGAACCATTTTCATTTTTCTTGTTTCCGTCATTGCCTCACTGGGTCTTGTCCCACGCTCACTTAAGCTATACTAACAGCTTCTACGTGGTTTTTAGCTTATATGAGTTCATAATTCTTAGACACCTTAAATTGGTGCAATGCTCAGATTCTCATACTAACTAGAATTCAAAGCGAATACACAAATGTCTCAAAATCTATATAAAACCATTTTATCATATCAACATATAGCTTAAGCACAATAATGACATGGGAAATTTAACAAACACACACAAATTGCTGAACCTCCATTTTCGATCAAAATTCACCAACATATACCCATTTAATCACTATAATGTAAATAAAAGCAAGTACCAAATAAATTATAAAATCATTCTCCCAATGCACAAATATATAGAGAGTTTCAAAAAAGAACATAAAATTATGAACCAAACCCCTAAAGTCTAAACCAAAATTATTACCACATGCTTCCTCTGTACTTCAACGTATAAGGCCCACTCTCCAACGCTCTATCGAAGTGACTATGAACCTTATGCTTCCCTTTCCCGCTCTGGTCAACAAGGGTGAGCTCGAAAAGCGCTCGAACATCCGTACCTTCGCTTGCCAAGGCAATGAAAACCGAAACATACATCGCACTATCCTCCGGATTTTTACCGTCGGGGTAAAAGTAAATCGCCCAATCGTAGCCTCCGACCGTAAAAATATCGCTTTGTATACATTTCCCGGCACCCATCCCTTTCGCCAACGAGTAACCCTTGATCGTGAATTGGTGTGACCCGTTCACCGTCTCACTCACCGATTTCGATTCCGAATCCTTGAAATCTTCCATGTTGCTTTTCTTTCTTTTTTTCATCGAGTTCCCCAAAACCCTAACCCTAGAAATTGCATTTATTGGGTAAATTTGGAGAAATAAGTGAGGGTAAAATGTGGAAAAGAAGAGGTTAAGGCTATTTACTTATGAAAATAGAGGTGACGGTGATTGTGGTGGCGGCAGCGACAGCAGCGGCGGCGATAAAATGACCGGAGGGGAAATGTTAAAGAGGTTCCTGAGTTTTTTTGCCCTTTTTTTTCCTGCTACGGTGGAGTTTAGGGGTTGGTTAACGAGATTTGTGTATGTAATATATATTTTTTTAAGCAAAAGTAGCAATTTTTATATGTAAAATAGTAAATAATAAATGGCTAATATACTAAAAATCCCTTAATTTTTTTTTTAACATAATTGGTACTTAAATTTTTTTTTCTCGTTTTTAATAATAAACATCATTTTTTTTTTCACTTAGATTCAATTGGTATCAAAATTTAAAAATTATAAATTATTTTTTAATATTTCACTAACATCATTGAAATAAGTTAATTTCTTTTTCACTTAGGTTCAATTGGTATCAAAATTTAAAAATTATAAATTATTTTTTAATATTTCACTAACATCATTGAAATAAGTTAATGTAACATTGACGATCAATAACACGATGACATGGGATAAAAATAAAAGTAAAAAATTATAAAAACTTATACTTCTTTTAACACATTGGGAATTAACTTGGCCAAATAATTATTTAAATGCATTTAAAATATATAAAATTTATAAATTATAAAAAAAATCAAATTTTATAATACTAGATTTATAAAAAAAAATCAAATTTTATGTATTTTTAATTTACTAATATAAAAAATGATGATTTAGAAAAAATTAAAAATATATAAAATTGATCTAAAAAAAAGTTTAGAATGAATATGGACTAGATGCATTCATGAGCCGGGTTAAAATCGAGCTTAGGCATAATATTAACATATTTTATATTTATTTAAGTTCGATTCGACCTGAAAGATGGGCTAAAAATTTATCTCAAGTCTGATCATATTTGTAAATAACTAACTTAAGCATGTTTTAAGCCTGCCCATATTTTTTAAAATTATATTTAGATTATTTTTAATTTAATATTTAATAATTTATATATTTTATAGTTAGTTATCTTAACATTTTTTAATATTTACATTATAGTAGTATTATATATTACTATAGTTTAATTTTTATGTGTTACAAGTTACATAATATAAAACATTACAAACTTAAAAATAGCTCGGGTCGGGCCTTGAATGTTGAAGCCCAATTTAGGCCCATGTTTTAAACGGACCTAATTTTTTCGCTCAAACTCATTTTTGAACCTTAATTTTTTGTTCAAACCCTCTCAAATTTCGAGCAGGCTTTCAGGCTTAGACGGATAACTTGATCCATAAATAAGTCTAATTTGGACAAATGATTATCCATATTCAAATGTATTTGGCTAATTAGTTTTCTAGGTTCATTCTAGTGAAAAATAATAATTCTAATACTTATAATTTTAAATGTTAATAATAATATAAAAATTAAATATGTATATATATAAACTAAAAATGTATGTCTAAAATAAACTTGGGCAAATGGCTATCCAAATTTAGATGAATTTGGATAACCATTTATCCAGTTCATTCCCTATGAGTTAAAAAATTATATATTTTTAAATATTTTTATCACGTGTCAAATGTGAAGCTATCACTTATCATCGTGCTATTGGTCATCAATACCACATTAATATGTTTTAATGGTGTTAGTTTGGTACTTAAAAAAGTACTATATTAGCTTACGGTGTCCAAATTTAGTTCCCAATTAGGTTAAATAAAAGTTAGATATCTAGGTACCAATTGCCAAGTTTAATTAGTTTCGGTGGCACTTTCCATTTGTGTCATACGTCGAGAGGAGTAAGAGATGTTACAAATGTTCCCTATACTTAAAGTTGGCAAAACAAACTCGAGCCGAAAAACACTTGCTCGTGCTGGTCCAAGCTTGTAACGATCCGAGCCTAAGAAAGCTCAAGCTTGTAATAAATACGATTTGAGAAAATTTGAGCCTAATAGAGCTCGAGCTCAAGAAAGCCCAAGTTTGTAAGAATCCAAGTTTGAAATCGATTTGGCCCAAGATCGAGATAAATCCAACTCAAAGCTCGAATTTATAATTGAACAATCACAATAAATTAATATAATTTCATGATATTACTTAAAATAAAAATAAATGATACTTATTTATTTTATGGAAATCTGTTCACAAGCATTACATATTTATATTAAAATTATGTTAATAGCAAAAATAATTGATGATAAATTTTTATGTCAAATTATAAAGTGAAATATTTTAAAAAATATTAATTGAATATAAAATATTTTTAATATTGCAATTATACATGTATAATAAATTATTAAAATTTAAATTTAATGATAATATAAAATATATAATAACATAATATATTTATTTAACAATACGATAACTAGTGTTCTAGTTATAAGAAATGATTAACATGATTTATTATGCAATACTGAGAATATCACTAATAAATTTAATTTTAATAAATTGGGAATTTAGGTTTTTTTTTATTGATTAATTTTTAATTTTGTATTAATATTATTATTTTTATATTATTTTTTAGTTTGGAATAAATTTATTTTAATTTAGATTGGGTTTTGAATTAAAGTTTAAATTGAGCTTTTTTAAAAAACACTTTCATGTCATAGTATTTTTGGTTGACACAAGAAAAAAAATTTCATGTGAAAGCGTTTTTTTTGAAAAAATCTCTGAAAATGATGCCATGTAAGCGTATTTTTGTAAAATTGACCCATTTCAATAATTATTTTCAAGATGATCCATTTTCGTAAAAAAATTCAAAAATGGGCCTTTAATGGTCATTACCTGATATTTCTTTGAAAAAAAGTTAAAAAAAAATTAAACCTCAATGTAAAAACAATTATCAAGTTTAAGAGTTAATTTGAATAAAAAAAATTCAAATCTTAATAGAAGAACAATTGCATATTTCAAATCTCAATACGGAAATAATTATCAAAATTAAGGATTAACATAAACAAAAAAAAATTAGACCACGATGCGAAAACCATTGCTAAGTTGATGCCAAAAATGGATTAACATAAATAATATATAAAGTAAACTACATGTTCACCCAACTTTCATACATTTTTATTTTCATTTTAGGCACTCTTGTAACTATCTATTTTTCAGTTTAACTACTCTGGTACATAAATCTGAGTTGGAATTTTTATAACTAATAAGTAATTTATAAAATTTCCACATAATATTTAATTTCCATGTCATTAAGAAATTCCCACAAAAAAAATCTTCACACCTACCTTGTTAACCACCACACTCAGCCACCACTCAGTCTACCATCACTTGCTGAACCACCATCGGTCTCTACCATCACCACCATTCCTGACTATATCCACCATCTTCCCCATCACCACCATCACCTACAACACCATTATCACCAAATGTAACATCTTTCACCCATCTCCATCACCGAATTAAAGTTATGAGATGCTATGGTAAATAACATAACAAAATCATGCTATTTCAATTCAAAGCTTATTAAAACATTCATTAACCATCAAACATTCAGTCAAGACCGAACTTAAAAAAGCTCTAAAAACAATTTAGAATTAAACATGGACTAATTTAAAACTTTTCAAAAAAATATGATAAAAATGCAAAACAAGAGCCACACCACCATGTGAAAGGTTGAGGTCGTGTAAGCATTACCACCTCTTCATAACCCAAATCCCATTAACCACCACCATAAATGACCCAAAACCCCATCTAATAGAAATTCAAAAAAAAAAAAGAGAGCAGAAAAAGGTGACTCATCTAATAGAATCAAAGCCTCTCGTGCTCTCTTTCCAAATCCGGACGGTGGGTTCGGCATCAAGACTGAGAAGAATGTTATACCTCAGAACCGAGGCAATCGGATGACCGAAGAAGGAGATTGGAAGTCATTGAACTCTTGGTTTTGAGACGAAATTTGAAGAGTTTGTGGCCGATCCAAGAAAAACTAATCGGAGATTTGAGACGAGGAAGAGAGGAGAGTTTTGGTGCGCCTAGTCGCCAGATAAGACTACCAGAGCATGCGACATCGACGACAACAAGTTGGAAGAAGCAAGGGTTTGGTTTTCGTTAGAGAGGAAGAACTTTTTGTTGGAAAGCTAAAATTTCCATGTAATCATAAAAAAAAAATACAATAGTACGTTGAAATTTATAAATTATTTACCTTAGAATGGCTAAAATGAAAATAGATGGTAACGGAAGTGCCAAATTGAAAAGAAAAAATTTTGAGTTCCTAAAAAGAACACCTTGCACGACACGTAAAAGAATAATTAAAACATGCCATGAATTATTATCAGAACAATCTGTAAAAGTGAAAACATAAGTAAAAATGAAGAGTACATTCAAACTTGTAATGGTTTTTTCTTTTAATTTATGTTCTTTTACAAAAAATGGTGAATTCGGTATAATTATTTCATTTGAATTATGCTTCAACAATTTTGTTAATAGTTGTTTCAAAATTATTATTATTAATTGTTAGTGCCAAATTCAGGCCAAGTGTTAATAACAAAAGTGTCATTACTATCACTTCCTCCAACACTAGTCCAAATAGTTTAATGGTTTACTAACTTCCTACTTAGTGCAATGTGATCTTCAATTGGACAATGAAACTTTCGTGCTCATGTGTGCAATCTCATCAGTGCATTGGAAAAGCAATACGCAGTAAACAAATGTTTGCCATAGATTAATAACTTCACTATTTCTCTCTTAAAACGATTCCAATATGCAGCAAAGCTGCCCAGTCTTAAATGGCATGGCCATGAAATGATGCTTAGGTCAACGTGTAACAATTTGATTTTCAGTGATATCAAAAAAGGTGATTTTAGAATCCCATTTTCGTAAACTGAGTTCATAAATATTGATATTTGTTCCATCAATTTTGTCTGTTAAATAGTTAATTTAAGTGCAGAGATTAAATTATAAAAATCTAATCGCTATAGATTTTTAATTTATCAAAGACTTAGAGACTTAAATTTTAATTATCCAAAGTTCAAAAATGGTAAATATACTATTTTATAACAATAGTGAATGATGATGGAGATTCCATTATGTTTGATGAAAAGTTAATTATGTTAAGTAACCCATAATTTAACTAATAAAATTAAGTTAATTAACAACTAATCCATGTATAAATAGAAAATGTTAGTGGGAAATCTCTTATCTTTCTTCTCTTCACCGTCCACCATTAATAGAAAACTAAGGAAAAGCTTCAAGTTGTTCAAATATTGTTCAAGCCTTTTTCTTGTAATTTTTATAGATTTGAGGTCATGACTAGTTTGAATTTAGGGATTAAATTAAATAAAATGTAAAATTTTAATGGTATTGAAAAATGAGGTTATAGAAGTTTATTCATGTCATTGCATAATATGAAAATGTTTGGTATTATTGGAATCTATAACATAATTATTTAGATCAAGAATTTAATCAAAGGGGAGTTAATCGAGAAAAAGTTAAAATTGTTAATTAGTCCTTGAAGAATCAACTTGTTTAGTATTTTGAACAACTAAGTTCATATGGTATTTATTAAATTAGGTTGTTATGTATTTGATTTATATATGTATGTTTGATTGTGGATAATTAGTTGTGGATTGGTATGATATGCTAGAAATGGACTGAATTGAAATGTGATGTTTATATGTGTAAAAGATGCCCATGTGAGCTTAGTAAAGGTCAGGATACAATTAGCATGCCAAAAAAATCTTGTGCGTACTTGTACGAGATTTATTGCAGATGTTATCGAGGTCCAACATTTGTTGCGAATTCTCAAGTATTATATGATACAAGTTTAATTCGTCCTAGTAATCTAATGTGTCATTATAAAGGTTTAGCCCAGACGAGTAAACAAATATGTATATATTCAGCCTGAACGAGCAATTAGTGTGGTGTAATTTACCTGTGTATCCATGTCCATTTACTAGGGTTCCTTAAGTTGATTGTTTAACATAAATAGAATGTGATTGATGTTTAATTACATGTGTGAATAATTAAATATTACTTAATTAATTGTTATTATTTCAATAACAAATATAATATTCCGTAATTCGAACTCGATGATCAGGTTGGACAAAAATGTTAAAGAAGATATGATAAGTCAAGGATCAAGATAACAAATGGCTTAACATGATAAAGCATATATAATAATAAATATATGATATAATAAGTATTAGTTCTCATCTTCCAAATATTCACTTAATTTAATTTTCAACTCCACCCTTTTCGTCTCAGGCCTCATATATCTCCGCCACTCAATAATAAATCATATATACATACAAAAAGTAAAAATAATACTAATACATTGCAATAATAGTCACTATCATCTAAATTTCGTGTATTGATATGATGGTTAAGAGTGTTCATTGTTCTAGACGTTATCTATATTTGAGACGCGTTAGTCACATTGCTGTTAGGGCTTTGCTTTTTTCTTATAATTCATAAAAAAAAGTCACTAGCACCTCTTTTTTGAAGAAAAAAAACATTCGATTCAATTTGAAAAATTCGATAAAAAATTTAAATTTTGATTTAAAGTGTTTGGGTTATTTGAGTTTAACTCGAATGTGGATTACATAATTCAAGTTATCCGAAAACCCGAATAAGAAAAAATAAAACTCGTCGTTTTGATAATGTTTACATTTTCTAAAATTAAAACTCAAAACCATTAAGTTAAATAAATTAAAAGACAAAACTACGTCATTTTGATAAATGTTTACCCATTAAATTAAAAGACAAAACCATTATATTATTTTTGTATTTAAATAATCTTGTACTTCGTCTACTAGTTAAATAACCAGTCTATGTAAATGCAGTATTGAGTATAAATAATAGGATTCATTAACTCGATTCGACTTGATCAAATACTCATATGGGTTAGGTTGAAGTTTTAAGCGCAATTCACGAGGAATAAGCAATCAATTAATATGAGTAAGCAAGGAAAAAAATAATTTGAAGAGTTAATTAGAATTTTTTTAAAGTTTTAGGAACATTTTAGAAATGGAATTATAATTTGAGGATGTGTATTGAAATTAATCCAAAAAAATGAATAACTTGGAGCAAAACCCCAATCCAGCAATCTAGTGTGTGGTAATAGATGACGCAAACTATTGAGTGGCGAAGGAGCATCCATAAATAGCAACCTCAAAGATAAATCAAGACTCAGAAACTGCAATCAATCCGAATCTGCCACGTGTATACATGATCCATCTTCATTGTGTGGTATTCAACAAATGAGACAATTTTAAGACCAAAAATGAAAAATCCTTGATTTTGGTACACAAAAAAAGCATAAACTTATCCCCTATAAATGTTGCTCCCCCATCCACAGTTACTTGAGCTACTCAAAGCCCACACTCCCAAATTCAGATAACAAATTCACAGTTGTTTTCTTCACTCTTTGTCTCAGCCATGGCTGCAGCCATCTCCACCGTCGCTGCCGCTGCCGCCGCCAACCGAGCACTGGGAGTTTCAGTCCCAACCTCAGCTTTCATGGGGAAGAAAGTGAGCTCAAGATTCAACAACACCAGGCAGGTTCCTTCGGGAAGTTTTAAGGTGTTGGCAGCGGAGAAAGAGATTGACGAAGATACACAGACCGAAAAAGACCGATGGAAAGGGTTGGCTTACGATATTTCGGACGACCAGCAAGACATAACTCGAGGGAAAGGGATGGTGGATTCCTTGTTCCAAGCTCCCATGAATGATGGAACTCACTATGCTGTCATGAGTTCCTATGAATACATCAGCCAAGGTCTTAGAACGTAAGTAGTCTCCCACTCTCCTATGCTGCCGGAACGTTATCCACTACCATCTACCTCTTATATGATGATTATATATGATTTTAGGTACAATTTGGACAACAACGTGGATGGTTTCTACATCGCTCCTGCTTTCATGGACAAGCTTGTTGTTCACATCAGCAAGAACTTCATGTCCCTCCCTAACATTAAGGTTCCTCTAATCTTGGGTGTTTGGGGAGGCAAAGGTCAAGGAAAATCTTTCCAATGTGAGCTTGTGTTTGCCAAGATGGGTATCAAGTGAGTTCATCATTTCTTATATACAAATTATGTTACTTTATCGGTATTTAGATTTATTGATAATTGTGTTGAGTTTGGCTAAACCTAATTATTGTTCCTTTAATAAAAAAAGTATTTTTATTTTTATATAGTTATAAATATATTAAAGTAATTATATTTTTTTAATATTGTTTCCAAATAAATCTTTACTATATATTAAGTTTATAATTGAGATGTTGTCACAACTTAATTAAATATTAACTCATTTAAATATTATTATTTTACAAAATGAATTATATTATTTTGAGGATATATTTATTTATTTTACCTTTTATATAAAAAATAGAAAAATATGGATTTAAATTTATAATATTCAACAAATTTTCTTAGGTCTAATTCTGCTATTAAACTTTGTACTTTATGTAAGTTGGAAATTTAATGCATGTACTTTAATTTAGTCATTTTTAATCTCTATACTTTTAGAATTTGAAAATTTTAGTTCTAATCAAATGATTACTATTAAATTCAGTAAGTTAAATTTTGTTATTTTTAAATTTTGATGAGTCAAATATATTATCACACGTGTAATATTATGTTTATTATTTTTACATATTACTAAAATAACAATTAATAGATTTAATGGTTGTCGTCTGCATTAAGACTAAAATTTTGAAATTAAAAAAATATAGTCACTAAGAATAACCCAATTGATGAACTTGACTAAACTTTAACCATAATACAAGATTAATGACATAATTTAACCAAATAGATTTTACTATTTTTGTTGGGTTAGGATTAAAATTTTAAAACTTGAAAAGTACAAGGACTAAAATTGATCAAATTAAATTACATGTACTAAATCCATAATTTATACAAAATACAAAGTCTAATAGAAACTTTGACCATTTTTCTTCATCTAAATAGTCGTTTATCCTTTATATCAATTTATTACATAATTTAAATATGCTGTGATAACTGATAAATTATAAACAATGAATAACTTCCAGCCCCATCATGATGAGTGCTGGAGAACTGGAAAGTGGAAACGCCGGTGAACCAGCCAAGTTGATCAGGCAAAGGTACCGTGAAGCTGCCGACATAATCAAAAAGGGCAAAATGTGCGCCCTCTTCATTAACGATCTCGATGCTGGTGCCGGTCGTATGGGAGGAACCACCCAATACACCGTCAACAACCAGATGGTTAACGCTACCCTCATGAACATCGCCGATAACCCCACCAACGTCCAGCTCCCCGGTATGTACAACAAGGAAGAGAACCCCCGTGTCCCCATCATCGTCACCGGTAACGATTTCTCCACATTGTATGCTCCTCTCATCCGTGACGGTCGTATGGAGAAATTTTACTGGGCACCAACTAGGGACGACCGTATCGGTGTTTGCAAAGGTATTTTCAGGACCGACGGCATCCCAGATGAAGACATTGTTAAGCTTGTCGACACCTTCCCCGGCCAATCCATCGGTAACTCTCATTAAAATTTTTTCACTAGGTTTAGTTATGCTAACAGTCACTACACGCTTCACAATTTGAAATTTAGTCCACAACTTATTTGAAAATATGTTGTTACGTGGGTTCATTGTTTTCAGTGGCGGAACTACGTTGGAGCCAGAGCGTATCCTGGCCCCTAAAAGTTTGGAAAATTTTGGTTAAATCCTTTAAAATTTTTAAAAATTTTAATCAAATATTCTAAAAGTTTTGAAAATTTTAGTTAAACCCCTTAAAGTTATTGAAAATTTTAAATAAACCCCAAAACACAATGACACGTTCTGTTTCGAGTGCGGATCATTCGAGTGATATATTACGATTAACAATGGTTTTTCTTTTGGGGTTGATAAATTGTAGATTTCTTCGGTGCCTTGAGGGCTCGGGTTTTCGATGACGAAGTGAGGAAATGGATCGGTGAGGTCGGAGTTGCAAGCGTTGGGAAGAAGTTAGTGAACTCAAGGGAAGGACCTCCAACATTTGAGCAACCAAAAATGACCATTGCCAAGCTATTGGAATATGGAAACATGCTTGTTGCTGAGCAAGAGAATGTTAAGAGAGTCCAATTGGCTGACAAATACTTGAGTGAAGCTGCCCTTGGGGAAGCCAATGAAGATGCCATCAAAAGAGGAACTTTCTATGGTTAGATAATCCCCTTTCATCTTTTATCTCAAATGGAATTCGGGTTTTCTCAAATCGACCCGAACTCGACTTTTTTTTACAATTTGATCCTAGTGACAAAGAATGTTGTGTTTGTTGGCAGGCAAAGCAGCACAACAAGTTGGGGTTCCAGTTCCCGAAGGATGCACTGATCCAATTGCTGATAACTTTGATCCAACGGCTAGAAGTGATGATGGAAGTTGCACTTACAAATTCTAGACCTCGTATTATAAGTGTTGGGTTAAAAACGAAAACCCCTTTTCTATTTTGTGTAATGATGTGAGATTGATCCAAAACTGTTGTTTGCCTTTTGTTCCAATTATATGATTTTGCTTTCTCTATTCTTAATATTTTCTCTCATATGATTTTGCCTTCTTTTTTTTTTTTTTCCAATTATTTTATATTCAAATTTCACATTTCCCAATTTGACTTAGGTTCTATTTAATCTTTCTTTCCTAAAAAAAATATGAAATATGTTGTATTAAAATATATGATCTTTTGTCTTAACTTGAATAAAGTGATAGTTAAAGTTCTTATTAAGCACTTGTTTAGCACTCATCCAAACTGTGTTACTCTCATCTCCTGCCATTATTGTATCAGAAAAAATTATATTTTCTTTTACTTTAAAGTAGTTTAACCTACTAACCAAATTTTGGTTAATTATACCATTATTATTCAATGCATGTTTAATGATTTAGATAATGCTTGGATCTTTTATGATTTAGATAAAATTTTTACGATTTATTAAGGCTCTTCTTAGTTGTATCAGAGTTTGTCACTAATTTATTAATAAGTTTATGTTTTAGCATTCAACTTTAAAAAGTTATAAAATGATCATTGAGTTATTCGAAAATTTTCATTTAAGTCATTGGGATATTAAAATCGTTGTTGTATAGCCTTCTCAGTTCACAACACATATTCTCTTCAACAGTTTAGTTTTTTTTAATAAAATGAATTTACGAACTGAAATCCAAGCAACTTTCTTCTCTTGTCTCTAACACTGACTATTAGATCTACCTAGATCTAAAGCATATTCTTTTGCTCGTTGATGGGTACTGATCTACCATATCAATCTTCGAATCGTTGCTTAAACTCATTAGTCAAACTTTTTTATAAGAAAAATTAATAACCCAATTACTTAAATAAAAATTTTCAAATAATTTATGACTGTTTTACAACTTTTTAAAATTAAGTAACCAAAACGTAAATTTACTACTTATAGATTAATGATATTTGATATAATTTACCTAAAAAAAGCATTTTTTTTAATGGTAAAGCCGAAACCTCAGTTGGTGATGAACAAGTAAAAGCCCAAAAAATAAATCTATGGGCTCTACTGGATAAAACCGTAAACCTAGCTCAAAATCCATTATAAATAAATGAAAATCCCCATCAATAAATTTCTCAATCTAAAAACCCTAAAGCCTCCCTCAAAAAACCCCTTATCTTCCCTTCTCAACAACCCAGAAAAACAACTAATCTCTGCATTTTCAAAAGCCTTCCTTCAGTTAAAATTCCCCTTAGGTTTCGTTTACGAAAACTAATTTTCCAAGGATCCAAACAAAGGGCGGTGATTAAAAAGAGAGAGGCTTGAGTGGGATCATATAAGAAAAAAAGAAAAAAAAATCGAAGATGCCGCCTTCTTTCAAAGGCTTTGGTGTCTCGCGTTTTTTTTCTCTTTTTTTTTCCGCCCATTTTAAATCTGGGTTTTTACCCCACAATGACTTGAAAACCCTAAATTTACACTTGATATGAGCCCTAATTTGTTTTATTTTTGTATTTTTTTAATAATATATTTGCATTTGTTGTATTTTTAGGAAATAAAGCGATTATTTATAAGGCTTTGTTTCTTCAACAACAGTGCAGAAATTGAAGGTTTAATTTTTTTATGTTTCTTTTTTGAAAAGAAAAGAAATAAGAAAAATTAAGCGGCGGCCAGACAACCGTAGGGATGGTATCCACAGATGGAGGGTTTTTTAATCCCTTTTTGTCTACTGATTCCATCTCACATCTCTGTTTTTATTTATTTTACATTGATTATGAATTAATATTTATAAAAATCCATTGAGGTAATTGTTTTTTAAGTTGGGTTAGTGTGTTCAAAATGACAATTTGATGATAAATAGTTTTTTTTTATAAATAAAAGAAGGCAACATTCTGCTGTAATACCTCAAGACCTTACATGAATGCGTAGGTTACTATCACCTGTGCAGCTTGTACGGGTTAACTGATCAGCGACCAAAATTTTCTCTTTTAATGAATTGAAATATGACTGATTCAAAGTCCCAAGAGATATTTTGTTCCCTTTTAGTATTAAATCATCGTTTTTTGTTTCAATTTACACCTAAATTAAAAAAGAAAATTGCAAATGGAATATGTTTTGTACCTATTGAATGCTATAATTTTTGGAGTAAAATAAGACGGAAATGATAGATTATGTTGACCAAAAATGTCTAGGATTGAATTGAGAATTTAGAGGTCGAATTATACTTGGACTTGATAAGAGACCAACATATATAAAATTACGATGTGGTTAGTTAATTGAGCACTTGCCTAGTAATTTTTTTAAAAGAATTTCGGAATGTAAAATATAATTATAAGGATATTAATCTTTTATTTTTTAAAATTCAACGATATATTATTAAAGAAAGGTTAAAAGGAACATAACTATAAGATCAAGGGAATACTAAATCTAAGACAATAAGCATATCTCGTTCACTTTCTTTTAGATCCTTGAATATTATCAATCTGTAAAGAAGAAATATCAGAATAAAAGATATAGGCAAAAGAAATGTAAGAGAGAACTCTCACTCTTACGAGCTTGTGAACGTCTTAATTAAGGCTGTAGCTAAAGAGGTTGGTAAGTTTCGACCCCCTTAAACTATAAAATATTTCATTTAATTATACTTTAATCTTTTTTAAAATAATAAAAATTATAAAATTATAAACTTTTTAAAAAATAAAATAAAATTTATTATTATAAATATTACAATTTAATTTACTCCCTACTAATTTTTTTTTTCTTCGCTCGTCAAACAGTCTTGAAGAACAAGCCTAAATTCAGATAAGTCATGCCGTGAAGAGTTATACGCGTCTATAACATCTGCACAATCCGATTCGAAAATTACCTTTCCAAAATTTAGTGTTTTCAACCAAGAGAGAGCCTCTCGTATGGCCATCAATTCAGCCATTTGTACCTCCCAAACAGTAAAGGCCGTTCCTAAACAACCTCGGATAAAAGACCCAGCTGCGAAAGAACCACCCGATGTAGAAGAGATGGCGGTGTCAACGTTACACTTTACCCAACCATCAGCCGGCTTCTCCCAAGTGACTCGACTGCTGCTCCTTCCCGACGGAGCATCTTGCCACTCCTTCAAAAACCTGTCAGCCTGGTCCACAATCACGGCTGCTGGCGCATCTGTTTGCTTCCAAACGTCAGAATTCTGCACTAAATTAGTAGAAACCTGAAAAGTAGAGATTAAATTCTTAGAATAAAAGTACAGGGGTTAAAGTCTTAATTTACAAAAGTACAGCGACTTATGGAAAAATTTACACTTGTTATCTTATCCGATATATAATCGACAGCCGTGGCAATTCCTCCTTTCTAGTTTTCTGACAGCGGGAAACTATGGGTTTAATTACCTTCAATCGCCGGTGAACCAATCTCTAATCCACTGGCTCAACTGGTTTTTTGGTCAATAACTATGGGTTTAAGCCTTTTATTTGTAATGGCTGTTTCTTTTTAATTCTTTTAAGCTCTGAAGGGTTTTTGTAAAAAAAATTCTTCCTTTCAAATTACAATAACTTAACCAAAAATAAATAAATTCTGATCTTTGTTTCAGCGGAATTTTCATAAAACAATTTGCATTTTTAATTGTTTTCTTTGTGTATATGTGTGTGTGTGTGTATATATATATATATATTGGGATTTAAGAACTGAAGATCCTTTCAATTCAAAAGGTGAGTTTTTGAACCTTTTTACTTGAATTATAAGGTTTCGTCCTTTTTATGGTTTACTTTTTTGGAGCTTTTTTTTTAATTTCCCGTTGAATTACGCCAAATTGTGAGTAAATTTGGGCTTTACGTGATTAAATTGCGAATCGAATTATGATTTGGATCGAGATCTGAGCTTCTTTTTTCCCTTCGAAAATGTAAATCGTGCCAAAGTTGGAATTTCGGTTGAATTTTAAGTTTTATGGGATTTTTTTAGCTTCCGCTAATTATTTAAGAAAAAAACAAAGAGAATAAGATTTTCAATCAATACTAATTTAAATTTCACTGTGGAAAATTTAATTTTAACAGATATTTGAATTTGATAAAAGCTAAGCAACTGTATTCTTCTCTTAATATACCATTTTGGGATCCGTAAATTTGATATGTTCATTTTTAAAAAAAATTCTGGCCGTTGAATTTCCTTGATTTTTTTCAGTGATCAAGCAAATTTAAATTGGGTTATATATATATATTATTTCAAGGTTTGTTGTGGTCATCTTTGTTATTATTCTGATGTATGAGCTATTCCATTTTTGGATTGGTTTATGTGCAGAGAATTTGAATCTGGAATACTTTCTTGTTGTTGATGGATTGAATTACCTTAACATGCCTGTGATATGGTGTTTAAGAAGAGGTTAGATTATGGATTCAATGCCTTCAATGTCCATGACGTTCCCTGAGCTCCTCGATCGATGCGGGTATGTTTCTTTTTTTGTACTTGTCCTTTAAGGTTCTGTTTGATCCTGTTGATGTGCTAACTCGATCAATAGAATACAATCCATTTGGGTATGTTTTATTCTATTGTTTCTCGTCTTTTAAGGTTGCATGTTGAACTCGTGCTAGTTTTGGTCTCCAACTTGATGATAAAACTATGGTCCTCGATTGATTTGAGTATGTTTCGATTTTTTTACATTGTCTTTTAAGGTTGGCTGTTGATCTTGTGCTAGTTTTCGATCATGTTGATGTTCTAATTTGATGTTTACAACTATGGTCATTGTTGATTACAGAGGAGGAGTCGAAGTAAGTGGACAGTTGAGGAAAGTCAGTTTTGCGCATTCGAAATGTTAGCTTCTCTAGCTGGGAAGCAACTGCAGGAGAGTGAAAGTTCTGCTTTGAGCAATGCTTCAGAAGGACACGAATGTGATTCTATAGGTAAAAACTGTTCTAAACAGGAAATCCAGTACGAAGATAAGCCTTTGAAACCCAAATGTTTTGAGCAAGGAAGGTGTGAAGCAAGCGTTGCTGCCTCAGAGTTGACTATTGAAACGGGTGATGATTCGAAGGACTTTAGATGTGCTGAAAATAATGCCATTTTGGAATGCACTTCGGCAAAGACAGATCCTGCTTGCTCAGAGGAAATCAATGGCGATTTAAAGTATGGGAGTTTTCCGGGTAATGTTGATGGAAAACACTGGTTCACACAGCGAAGATTTCTCCGCAACAACGGCGAGGAGATCCAGTACCTCAGGAACTCCTGGACAGAGTTTTGGCTGCCCATGCTTACTGGTCTTAGCATCAAGCTAAAAAGCAGCAAAGCAAGCATCACCATCATCGTCATGGAACTCCAAGCATCACAGTCACAGACAGCACTGAAGCTGACAGAAAGGGAGTTGCACGCGTCCCAATCGGTACAATGTAAGGAAAACAAAAAGCACACACACCCACACTGACATGAAACATTGTAATCTTGTTGCACTCTCACTTGATTTATTGGCTTGGTTTTTTCATTGTGGGTGAGCCATTGGCACTTTCTGTAAATAAAATGATTAGTCTACTAACCACATTTTTCAGTACTTTTTGGTTATTCATTCTTTTGATTTAAATTTGTAATTCATATCCAATGAAGTTAGGGGAATCAAAGACAAGATATTTATGATTAATTAATGTAAAAGATTAGGTTAGTGTATTAATTAGGAATTTTCTCTTTTGATTTGCACTAGTGCTAGATGATGAGGATGGCAAGAAGGCTAATACACAGATATTATTGATTTAATTTCAAAGTGGGGTATAAAATTATAGAATGTTAATCTGTGTTTAGTGTGATATTTAAAATAAATATAGTAAGTTTTATATATTTTTAAAGAGTTAATTCACTATTTGGTCCTTAAACTACATTACTTTTTTCACTTTGATTTTTTTTTGTTCTACTTCGGTTCAATCCCATTAGTTTAGTTCCACTTTTGCCACAACATAAAAAAATTGCCAATAAAAATGTGATATGTGTCACATTGTTAATGTGGCATATGGCAAGAGAAAAAATTAAATACAAAAATAAAAAAACAAATATAATTCAAAAGTCAAATCGAAAAAAATCCAGTGGTAGTATATATATATATATTACTGCTAGATAATTAAATAGAATAAGTTATAAAACATTCAAGAAAGCAGAATAATAAGTTATAAAATTAATTAACCAAAATTTTATTACAATAATACTTATTTAAAAATAAATTTCCTAATAAATCCAATCAGTGACTTCAGTGATAAAGAGGATGTTATTCATTCTAGGAGACCCGAGTTTGAGCATCTGTGTGTTATTAAAAGATTTAAAAAAATATAAACAGATACTACCATATAATCACACCAATATATTTAAAAAAATAATAATAAATTTCCTAATATATTAAGAAAATTATGAAAAGAACCGTTTAACAATTGAGGTTATTGAAAGACATTTAAGCTTGGTTTTTTTTTTTTTTGGTATTAAAGACATTTAAGCTTTAATCATATATTTAAGGGTAAACTATAAAAATAGTCACTTTTGTTTGCCTCAGGTTACATTTTAGTCACTTATGTTTGAAATTTTACGTTTTAGTCACTTATGTTAGTATTTTGTTACGAAGTGATCACTGTGTCATTAAGTTCCGTTATCTCCCTAACGATAATCCTACGTGGTAGTCCAACTAGATTTTAAGTGCCAACTTGAATTTCCAAATGGAATGAGAATAAATCTTTAATTAAAATTTAATTAACTAAATATATTAGAATTAAAAGGGAAGAAGATGAAGATGAAGAAAAGAGGTGTGTGGAAATGGGTTTAGAGTTTTTTAGTTAAGGTTTAGGGTTTAAAAATTTTAATTAATTAAATTTATTTAATTAAAAATTTATTCTCATTCCATTTGGAAATCCAAGTTGGTACTTAAAATCTAGTTGGACTGCCACGTAGGATTACTGTTAGGGAGATAGCGGAACTTAACGGCACAATGATCATTTCGTAACAAAATACTAACATAAGTAACTAAAACGTAACATTTCAAACATAAATGACTAAAATGTAATATGAGGCAAACAAAAGTAATTATTTTTATAGTTTACCTTATATTTAATTGTTACAATGATAAATCACATATCTAATTAATGTTAGATAAAGGTATAATGTGTCTAACAGTCTATTGTTTTCATTTTTTTTGAGTATTTTACTGTGTTATCTTGGTAAGGGAAATCAAAAATTTATAAGACACGATTATTGTTCATCGAAATGATGTCTTAGGTAGTTTTTATGCATGTCAACACGTATGATATCATAAACTTAACATGTGTTTGTCGATTCACTCATTTGACTTCGCACTTTCTACTTACGAATAATAAAAAACATGTGAACTTGACTTGCGAACCCTTAATGTATATACCTTTTAAGATCCAAACTCGAATTGCGGGTTGATAGTTCGGGATTATATCTAAATTTCGGATCGGTAATAAGAAGTTGGATAACAATTTTTAATAACAATATTACTATATTTGTTGTCCATTTAAAAAATAATAATTTATAGTATTAAGATAAATTTTTAATCTAAACTTTAAAATACTTACTTTTTTCTGGATTAACAGGAAAATTTAGAAATATTTAAAATAAGCTTACATGTTTGACATGTTTTAGACCCCAAAAAAAAAAGTCAGAAAAAACCTTTTTTCCTTTTTAGAGATGACTTAATTAAAAGAAAAAAACTTACCAATCTTTTGAAATGAAATACTATATTTAGGAATGAATAGACGGCTAAGATTCAACCAATCATCATCACCCTATTTAAAAAATAATTTTCTTATTGTTCAGTGAGTACTGTTCTTTTTCTTTCTTTATAATTCCAACAAAGGTTAACCTTTGTCTCCCCCTTCTCTCTCTTTTTCTCTGTAAGATTCTCAGCTCAGGTACTTCACTTCTGTTGATCTTTTTTCTGTTCCTTTAAAAGTAAAATTATCTTGATGGGTTTTTTTTCTTTAAGGTTGTCTTGTAAAAGATTCTGATGTGTTTTTAAGGTTGTCTGACTTTTGAACCCTTAAAGAATCTATTTTTTTTGGGTATATGTGTGTGTGTGCTCCCAGTTTGATTCTTATATTTGTTCTTGAAATGATCATTTTCTATCTGGGTTTTGGTTTATATTCATTGTTGTTTAAGTTCCCTTATTCATTTTTTTATAAAAAAAATTATATTGTAAAAACATGTTATTTGTTGTTCTTGTTGATAACATAATGCCCAGAATTTTCATTTTCTTATTTAGAATCCAGTTCTTTATATGTTTGATGTTGTGTTATTTTGATTTTTTTAGGTATTTTTGAGAAGGAACATAATAGTTTATTGTTGGAAATTGTGTTGGTTTTTTGGACAAGGAACAGTACCTAGAGGGGAGGTGTTGGATTTGAGGTTGGAATTTTCCTAGGTTTTATTTTGGTTTGTCAGTTTTTGAACTTGAAAGTGAAGAGCTTTGATAGTTCTGAAATTTGGGTTTCGGTTTTTTATATCTTTGTGAAACGTATCGTCATGGATCCGTCGTTGCAGGGGCTTTACAGTTCTGTTGATAGATTCAGAGTAAACGATGATACTTTGTTTGCGATATCGAGCCCGAACTTTAATAGCGGGTTTAAGAGCGAAACTTTTGTCGGTATTCCTCCTTTGCAACCTGCTACGATTCCGATAAATTTGCTGCCTTCCACTAGTGTGAATGAGCCTGAGGATTATGACTTTAGCGACTTAGTTCTTAAGTACATAAGTGAGATGTTAATGGAAGAAGATATGGAAGATAAGACCTGCATGTTTAAAGAGTCTTCGGCAGCCCTTCAAGCTGCCGAGAAGTCATTTTACGAGGTTCTCGGAGAACAGTATCCACCTTCTCTGGAACCCGAATTGAAAGATCAAAGCCATGAAAGCTCAAATGAACATGGTGGTCAAAGTTGTTGCAGTTGTAGTAGTAGTAGTAACAGTAACTTACTCAATCTTCCTTGCAACTATGATTTAGGCATGCAAATGTCTTTAAACTACGGTTCTCGGGCCAATTCATCCCATAGTTCCGGGAACAGTGCTGGTAGTCTTGTAGAAGGCTTTACGGATTCTCCAGTGAGTACTCCCCGGCTTCCTGAAATATTTGGTGATAGTGAGTCCATCATTCAATTCAGAAAAGGGTTCGAGGAAGCAAGTAAGTTCCTTCCGAATCGCGGGAACTTGTTTGTTGATGTAGAAAGTGACGGACTGTTTCTCAAAGAGGTGAAGGAAGAGGCTAAAACTGTGGTAGAGAAGGTGGAAAATGAGTTATTGCAAGACAGATCGAGAGGAAAGAAGAAGCCTTATCCCGAGGATGCGAATTTATACAACGGCAGGAGTAACAAGCAGTCATCGGTTTATACTGAATCTACTATAAGCCCAGAAATGTTTGATACAGTGTTACTGAATTGTCAGAGTGTAACCGACCTTCAAAAAGTTTTGCAACACGAAACAAACAAGAACTTGCAGCAGAACGGACAGTCAAAAGGACCTACGGGTGGGAAGGCACGTGCGAAGAAAGGTAAACGGAATGTGGTGGATTTGAGGACTCTGTTGACTCTTTGTGCACAGGCTGTTGCGACTGATGATCGGAGGAGTGCAAATGAGCTGCTGAAGCAAATCAGGCAGCATTCTTCGCCTATGGGTGATGGGATGCAACGGTTGGCCCACTATTTTGTCGATGGTCTAGAGGCACGCTTAGCTGGCTCTGGGACCCAGAGTTACAATCCTGTTTTCACGAGACCGACATCAGCTGCTAACATTTTGAAAGCTTACCATCTGTTTCTTGCTGCATGTCCTTTTAGGAAGCTCTCGGATTTCTTCTCAAATACGACGATAATGAATCTTGCGGAAAATGCTGCTAGGCTTCATATTGTTGACTTCGGTATTCTATATGGTTTCCAATGGCCTTGTCTTATACGGCGTCTCTCATCTAGACCCGGGGGACCGCCTAAACTAAAGATCACAGGGATCGATCTTCCGCAACCTGGTTTCCGGCCAGCAGAAAGGGTTGAGGAGACAGGGCGTCGTCTTGCAAACTATGCTGAAACTTTCAAAGTTCCATTTGAGTTCCATGCAATTGCACAAAAATGGGACACCATTCAGATCGAGGACATAAAGATTGAAAGTGGTGAAGTGCTTATTGTAAACTGCATTTACAGGCTTCGGAATCTGCTCGATGAGACTGTGGTTGTGGAGAGTCCGAGGAATAAAGTTCTGAACTTGATGAGGAAATTGCATCCCAATGTTTTCATACTAGGGATTGTGAACGGCGCCTACAGTGCTCCATTCTTTATTACGAGATTCAGGGAGGCTCTCTTCCACTATTCCACTTTATTCGATATGCTCGAGACTAATGTGCCCCGTGACATTCCGGAACGGATGCTAATCGAGAGAGAGATATTTGGGTGGGAGGCAATGAATGTCATTGCATGCGAAGGTGCTGAAAGAATCGAGAGGCCCGAGACATACAAGCAATGGCAGGTCCGGAATACAAGGGCCGGGTTCAAACAATTACCACTGAATAAGGAGATGATGAAGACGGCAAAGGAGAGAGTCAATACAAGCTACCACAGAGACTTTGTAATCGACGAGGATAACCATTGGTTGCTTCAAGGGTGGAAGGGACGGATTGTTTATGCACACTCGTCTTGGGTGCCTGCCTCATAACCGCACATTTTTGAACTACTCACGGAAAGGCAAAGTCTTGCAAAATCAGCTGCAGTCTTTTTGATGGTTATGATCCAGTGACGGATTTCCCATAGACGAAGATAAGGTGATCTATCTGCTTCACTCCGACCCTTACACACAAGCATACACATAAACTCAAATTCCTGAAAATGGAACTTGATATTGATGACCGTTTGCCGTATTTTCCAACCAGGTTACGTAAGATCATTGCTGGTGCTTATTCTCATGCTGTTGGAGGCTGAAACGCAACATGTACCATATCATTCCGGCGGTTACCTTATGGCTGGAGGTCATTGCATCGATGCTCATAAAACGTAAAATATATCCAGGAATAACGGCAGCAATGGTAACGCCTTTTGCACACCTGCAAATTCTTAACGAAACAGATACGTAATTATATTAAAACGTAGCTGTTTAGCGGAATGGTAATGATATTAAAGTATGTTGTTTGCATAAAAACAGTGCTTATTGTGTTTGCTTCAAAGTTGTAAAATTTATTGTCAAGTTTCTCGGACTTTGATGGTAAGTGTCAGATATAAGTATGTGTTTGATATGGGTAAATTAAAAAAAAAAAACTTATGTATGTGGTAGATTTTTAAAAATTATTATAATTTTGTATCTTTGTCTAGATATGTGTTCAATTTAGAGATGGTAAAACTCAAACCGTCCGATAGAATCCGAATCGATTCACTTTAAATGGAGTTGATGTTTTTGTTTGAGAAGTAGAGGCGGGAAGGGGTGAGATGGATTTTTTTCTTTTAGATAATGGGTACGAAATTGAAAGTTAACATTGTATAATTGTATATATATTTTATTTTGAAATAATTTTTTCATAATTATGTTTAAATATTTTGCTTGACTTCATAAAAGTTGAAAATATTTAAAAATTAGATTAAAGTAGACTGGAGATGGATGATAGAACAGAGATTTACTAGTATTCATCTTCGCTTGGCTCCATTACCATCTTAATTTAATATATTTAAACTTATCATGAATGAATTTAATCGGTGATAAAAAAAATATTGTTCATTTTAAAAGGCTTAAGTTCGAGTACTTGTGTGTGTAAGATATATGTGTCTTGTCAAAAAATTAAAAAATAATGAACAGATATTACCATTAATCATTTTAGTATAAATTAAATTAATTTATTTTAAATATTTTTATAAATTTTTAATAATTTATTTAAATAAATTAAACGAATTAACAAATTAATAACTTAACTGATTTCGTCACAGCTTTGAAAACATTAAATGTATCTAGTGGTAATTTTTTTCATTATGTAAATGTATTCTGTTTACTTTGACATTATCTTAATCAATATTTAGTCATATTCAAATGCAAAAAGGTATTACTTCGTTAATGATTTTATATTATAAAATTTTCCAACTTTTTGACTTAATATATATATATATATAGTTATTTGTCTCTTTGTTAGTTGTGGCAAGACTATTGATTTTTTTTAGGTATTTGTTTTTAACATTTATATCTAATAAATATTCAAATATAAATAAAAAGATAAAATATTAAAAAAAATTACTTATATGATGTAAGTTTGCATATGTTGAAGCACAATATCTTCATATTTATAAATTAGAAAATGACTATAAATAATTATAAATATTGTGTTAAAAAATAATATAATTAAACTTGTAATGAATTATTTTAAAATATATATTTATATTAAATAATCTAAATACCGAGCATAATATTTTCCACATTTGTATATGATTGGACCTACAGAACCAAGACTTCACTGAAAAAATATGACATTCTAGAATCCTTTAAATATTTGAAAAAGAATTTCTTTAAAGAATTATTAATTTTGTTTCAGACATATGCATGAATCTAATAATTAGGTTCAAATCAGTGTGCATTTGACTAGTTGAAGTACACACACATGGTTTTATGTAGAATTTAGTAATTAAGTCAATTGGAGTTGTTGCTTTCTACTAAACAATTATTTAAGTTGAATGAATATATATTTTTTAAAATATAAATAATAAATCAGACTTTGATTAAATGATAAATGTATAAATATAGAAAATTGGGTTTAAATTTTATTATGTGTATATATATTTTTATATAAAATATAAAAACAATAATAAAAATATTTTTGAAATAATACAATTTGTTTTTGTAAAGTGAATGTATTTTTATTTTTTCCAACTAAATTTATCGTGACAATAATTTAATTAAAAGTTTTATAATAAATATATATGATGTTTAGATATAAATTTAGAATCGGTCAAATTGAATTATTCAATTAGATTATAAATTGTAAATTAAATTTGTGAATTTAATGTTAAATTAAGTAAACAAAATAATTATTTAACAAAAAACATGAAATTGGGTTTAAGGGTATAGTGTTTATGATTAAATGTTTATCTGTATTGTAGTTCATCAATGAGTATCAGAGAAATAATGGTAAAATGATGTGATGTTAAATATTAGTCAAATGTTAGCATTACATTAATCTGATGATAATTTTATTAATTTGTATGATGTAAATGCTACATTTAATTGTAACATCCGTGTTTTTGAATCGGAGTTGGAACAGCATAGGAAATGAGTCAAGAATTAGAATATGTAGCTAAAATAAGAAAATTAGGAAAATTTAAGGATTAATTAGTAATTGTGAGAAAGGAGGAAGGACTAAATAGTAATTTATCCAAATTAAATTATGAGTCATCATGGGAATTAGATTGATTAAGGACGGGTAAAAGAGTAATTTGGTGGAAGATATTTTTGGAGGCAAAGTTTTGGGCCAAAGTGTAAAGTTGGAAGGCCTAGGGACTAAAAGTGCAATTTTACCATTTTTATTAAGTGAGATATTTTTGAAGAAAAGTCTAGAGAAATTGAGAGATGAAAAATCAATTAAAAGATGAGGATATCATCTTTTCTTCTCATAACCAACCGTCCATGCCTATATTCCCCATTTTCAACTTTTGCTTTTATTTCAATTAAGTCCTTCCACCATTGTTAAACCTTCCAAGCTTCAAAATCCTCCATTTTCTTTGAAAATTCTTTAAGAAAGGCATAGAGGGAAGCTAGTAGATACCTTAATTTCCTTATAGAGTCCACTTTGAAATGTTAAAAAGAATAGAGATTGAATTAGAATTTTGGAAATTCAAGAACAAAGGTAAGAGATGATTCAATTCTCATGACATGCATGTATATTTACATAATCTAGCCTGAAAAAGTATTGAATTCTAGTCTTAAGCTTATATGTGTTTGTATGATATTGAAGAAAGAGGGAGGAAGAAGAAGGACCAAATTGAAGAAAAAGGAAAGGAGAAAGCTAACGTGTGAGAAGAAATTATCTACAAGTGAGGTAAGTACTACAAGTATTAAAAGACTTAATAACAATTAAATTAATGTGTTTATAATTTTAGTATATGATTAATGATGGTAAAAATGAGTAAAATGATATGTTTAGTTATAAGTTTGGTGATTATATGTGATTTAATGAAATTTAGTGTAAAGAGACATGAAAAAGGAAACATGTCCATTAAAATAGTTTGGACAGAACAGAGGAATAACTTTGAAAATTCACCAAACATTGTATAAAAAGAGTTAGAGGTTGAATTAAATATGTAATTGAAGCTTATTGAGTGTAGTTTCATATGGTAGAAACAATGAAAGAAAAGGAATTGTACATTCTGAGATATACCTGATTTTGTGTATCAAGGTCAGAGTAGGTTCGAGTTCCCCTGTTCTGATTTTGAAAAATCATAGAAAAATTTACAAAAATTATTAGAGACTGAAATTTATATGGTAGAATCCTTAATAAGTCTATTTTCAAAAGAAATAGACAGAAACATTATTGGATTTTTGTACTAAAAGATAAATAATTTTTAGTGAAGAAAGGTCGAAACTGTCAGGTAGCAGAGAATGGGTAAATTAGAAGAATTTACTGTACAAATTGGCTAAAGTAAAAATTTTGAAATTTTTATGGTAAAAATATATGTGAGTCTAATTTTAGAAACATCAAGCGGATATTAATTTCGAATTTTGTAGCTCAAGATATAAATAATTTAGTGACTATGACGCAAGTAGACAGCTTTGAAAATTAATGTGAAAATAAAAGTAAGAGGTATATGATGATGAATATGTGAGAAAAATATATGTGTGAAATATTATGTGTTAATTATAAAGATTGATTGTGTGATTAATTGGTGAAATTTTGGATTTATTTGAGGAAACAAAGGTGAGAAATACATGAATATGTATATTTGAATTGAATTTGAATGATTTGTGATCAAAATTGAAAGTGAAAGTGAAAGTGAAATTGGAATTGAAAGTGATATGAATTGTAAATTGAAAATCCCTATTAACTAGTCGGGCTGAGTCGGATATAATTGGCATACCATAGGATTGGAAGAGTTCAGGGATACTTCGACCTTGAGTCGATGAGACACCGAGTGTCATTATTTTACTTCGGATAGATTCGATGAGGTACTGGGTACTACTTTATTTCGGCTAGGTCGATGAGACACTAGGTGTCAATTTATTGCTTCGAACTATCCTATGAGGCACTGGGTGTCATTCTGGTGTGTTTGGTTGGATCCGTGTATCCGCCAAGGTCCGAGTCTTGTTAATAGGGTAAACAATGTGAAAAAAAAGAATGTGTAAATTGTGATATTGAGGTAAGTGAAATGATAATCACATGAAAGGTAAGTACAATATATGTATAAGAAATCAAAGAATGATAAAACTAAGTAAGCTAAGAGGTTGGAATGACTGAAATGTGAAATGAGGAAGAATATATGAATTTATAACACTACTGTAAGTTAAATGTTATATACATAAAAGGTATGTATTTTACATGAATAAACAATTATATGAATGGGTTTGAAATGAGTGATTAAAAGATGAATGATCAATGACACTTGTAATAATTACTAAGCCTTCACCGGCTTAACGCGTTTATTTCAACGCGTAAGTATAAGACCTCAGAGAAGTTAAGATTGGATTAGGTGCCTCTCATCAAATCACATCAACATCGGAAGATTGCAAGACAATGTATATTTATTTTGTGTGAAATGACATGTACAAATTGTATACTTATGTGTCTCTAATGGATGGATTATCAATATTGCTTTGAAAATTTACATGAATTGAATGAAATGGTTAAAATTGTGTTTTGGACTGATTTGAAATATTGGAAAAGTTTTTAAGTTGTTTCAGGGGATTATTACTAAGTTTTCGGCTATATTTATTTATTTTAGAACAGAGGTATCAATATTTTTATGGTGGTATTGGTATTTACCCTGTTTTGAGTAAAAATTACATTTTCATTATTTTCAAATTGGTTTTAAGTCTCGATTTTGATTACTTGATTATTTTGTGATATTTTGAGTTAAACGATTTAATTACACAGTATTTGAAAGAAAATTTTGTTATACTCATTTTTATTTTTCTCTGACACTGTATGTAATACTCTTATACCGGGTTTATACGTGTGAATCGGGTGTAAGGGTGTTACATGATCCTTCCATCTCATGTTTCAAATTTGAGTTTTTTTACATAAATAATATAAAAAATAATTAATCACAAAAAAGATATGAGAAATTGATTAATTATAAAAAATGGCATTTGTTATACTGTTCCGATAATGCTGTCTGTCATATTGACAATACCTGATTGAAATACAATAATCTAAAATATTCAGGGATATAATATGCAAATTTCTCATTTAGATTAGCGACATCGAACTTTAAATAAGGTAAATTGTTTCATAAATCCTCTTTATTCATTATTTTTTCTATTCCCCTTCAACACAAAAAATAAAGAGGCCTCTCACCAGTTAATTAAAAAAAATTTCTATCAAAAAGTATTTTGTTATATAAAAGTCGATTCCAACCGGAAGTAAATTTTATTTATTTTTCGAAAAATAATTTTTATGTTCAAATTATGTATGGCATAACAGTTAAAGATATTCATAGTAGTTTTCTTTTGCTCATATTATATTTGGAAACTATAAAATTAACTAATAATTATAATTTATACATAATAAGATTTTTCTAAAGCTTAGATAATTATAATTTTATACCGTGTCCGTAAATCAAATACATAAGAATTTTTTCTTATGTGATATAATTTAAAATCGCCATCACAATAATTAGTTTAACCATTAAATGAAACGTCTCATCTTATGTTGTAAAAGTCTTGGTTTAAAAGTTTTCAAAGTTTCTAAAGAAACAATTGTTCACTCTCTCTTTTTTTGGTTTTATTTTATTTTTAGTTTTTAGTTTTTAAAATTATGTGTAACATTTTACTCTTCTTTAAAATTTTCATTTTAAATTACATAAGATTTTACATGCCATTTAATGATTAAATTAATGACTTCAACAATAAAAGGACCTGATTGATATTAAATTAAAATTTTAGAGATATATTTAGAATATTTTAAAATTTAAGGACCAAATTAAAAAGAGGTCATAATTGTAAGATGCGTAGAGGAATTAACTCGAATAAATTCTCAATCAATCAATTTGTCCCTATGTCCCCACTAAAAAACAGAATCACTCATATACCCACGCTTTACCATCGCGCGTTATTCCACGCAAAATGCACTCAACATTTCTAACAGTTTGCACGTAGTGCTTTGTCTTTTTCATTTGAATAAACTCTGTTCTGTTTTTTCATTGGTTAAAGCAAAACTTCTAGGTTTTTGAATAGGTTAAACTATAGGAAAAGTCACTTTTGTTTCTCTCATATTATATTTTAGTTATTTATATTTAAAATATTATATTTTAGTCACTTGCATTATTATTTTGTTACGAAGTTATCACTCTGTCGTTAAGTTCCATTCTCATCTCAGTTGAACATTTAAGTTGACATTTAAAACCTATTTGAAATGTTACGTAGGATTTTCATTAAAGAGGTAACAGAATTTAACGACACAATAATTACTTCATAATAAAGCGATAACGTAAGTGACTAAAACGTAACATTTCAAGCATAAATGACTAAAATATAATATGAGAAAAATAAAAGCGATTATTTTTATAGTTTATCCTTTTAAATATTGGGTTTTAAGTTTTCTTATTTGTGATTATATGGATTTTTAGTTCCGGCCTATGTATATGTTATGAATCAATTTTGTTTGGTTTTTTATTTTCTGTGTTTTGTATTAATTTAATTGTAGGTTATAGTTGTTTAGGCATATTTATTTAGGTCTCTTTATTATTTATAAAATATTGTATTATTATCGGTAAAATTATATTTTAATTTTTTTAAAATAATAAAAATTTGATCTAATCTTTTAAAAATAATAAAGATATAAATTATTAAAATAGTTAAATACTATCGTAAAAATAATAAGATTGATAAATATCTTATAAAAATGTAACAAAATATTAAAAAACACACTAATTTTTTTAAATTGTTTGTGAAATAAAAAATATTTTCCTATATTATAAATGTTTTAAAAGATTCATATACTTGTGTTGATGTTTTTTCTTTTTAAAATATACACGTGTTAATGTAATTTTTGTATAATAATTATTTTTCTAATTTTAATGTTTATCATATCTAACTTAGAAATTTCAAAATCACAGTGTCTTCCACGCGCTATAACGCGAGTCCGAATGTCATTTCTCTTCTCATTTTGGAAATTCCGGTTTTAATTTTTATTTCCCTTTTATCTATTCAGCCGAACCCTAAAGAAAACCTCTCTTTTGACAGCTTTATGGCCACCAGAATCGACGGCGATTCTTCCCGAAAAATCATCTCCGACCCGACCCGAATAACCAATCGCTCGATAACTCTTCGGATCCTCAATCCTTGCTCCATTCCAGGTGAGTTGAGGAACTCTTTTTATATTTTATTTTCTGATCTTTTTACCGAGGGTTTTAAGCCACTGTAGTTTTAAAATTGAAATTATAGTGGAAGGACAGTTAATGAATTTGGTTATTTTGGGAGGTGTTTGCTTTTTCAATTACAATTCTTAAGAGAAAAGAACCCAATTATATAACATGATGTACTAGTTGGCATTTCCCATTCGGGGAAATTGATGTGAAAAATGGTGGAAGAAATTAGGGCAGTGGATTCAGGGTTTTATGTCTTTATCCCTAATCTTGAGAGAAAATTGTGAGGAAATTAGTGAAATTGGTATGTTTCTTTCTTCTGCCTTCTTTAATTTTTTGTTGAATTTGATATTAAAATCAAGGTACTTTGGTGGCATTATGATCCATATAATTGACTCTGCACTGCGTGAAAAGGGCGGATTTTCTTTCTTTTTGTTTATAAAGATGTAGGAATGATCAAATTCTTGTCCGTTGATTGGGCGTTTTAATGGATTTGAGTGGTGTTTACCTTATATTCTTATTTGTAGGACAATAACATTTACTCGTAGTTGAATTGTTTCTAAAGGTTCATCATCTGGTTCTCTGTTCATGGGGTTGTTTTTATTGTCCATGTATCACTGAAATGATTGTTTAATTGTTATAGATTCAAAAAGTTTGATTTTGTTTTACTCTTGTTTCTCTTAACTGATCAGGTTTTTAAAAGTCTAAGCACAATGGATGATGTAACTGATTTGACTGGCGATGGAGGTGTTATTAAAAAGATTGTAACAAGAGCCAAAGCGGGTGCGCTTGCCCCTTCCGAGGATCTTCCGATGGTTGATGGTATGCATTTGTTGATCACATGAAGTGTACAGTTGGTTTCTATGATGAGTGATATTTTATTCATCCATCCATATATAAACCTTTGCCGAATTTCACCGGAAACGATTTCGTGTTTGGTCAGCTTGAAATTTCGTTTTCTTTTATCTTTATATATTTCTGCAGTCCAAACTCCAAATGTATAAATTAGCATTCCCACAAGATTCCGGATTTGTAAAATTTCTTCTTTGTTGTTTGAACAGTTCATTATGAAGGTACCCTAGCTGAAACCGGTGAAGTTTTTGATACAACACATGAAGATAACTCTGTTTTCTCCTTTGAGCTTGGAAAGGGAACGGTTATTCAGGCTTGGGACATTGCTTTAAAAACTATGAAGGTCAAAATATAATTTCTTTATGTCGATTATAAGTTATTTAGGCTTCTCTGACATGTCTTTTTTTCCTTTTTGGCAGGTTGGTGAAGTTGCGAAAATAACTTGCAAGCCAGAATATGCCTATGGTGCTGCCGGATCTCCCCCCGATATCCCACCCAAGTACTTGATTCTTATTTTCATCTTTTATTGTCATTATAAATGCAATTGGCTTGTCAATGGCTATGATGGCCGAAATATGAGATCTTGAATTGGCACTATCTTTTGTTTACAGATATAGTTAGGACCTATTTTGTTTAGATTCAGACTTTTTCTTTTCTTGAATTACCAGTGTCCGATATCCGTATCTAATGCATATCCGGGCATGTTATGGGATATAACCCTTTAAGGGCCCTCAAAATACATGAAAAAACGTAGAAGAAAAAATTGAACATACCTGTTTCAGAACATATCTGTGTCCCATATTTCCACTTGTGTCCGAGTAAATTAGTCAGGATGATTGTGATTTGCTAGGGTATTTAACCTAGTAATCAAGCCATTTGTATTTCTCTAAGTTCCTATGAATGAATGTTATTTCTTATTTTGTATACAGTGCTACCCTTATCTTCGAGGTGGAGTTACTGTCCTGCAGGCCACGAAAAGGTTCCAGTCTTGGTAGTGCTTCGGCAGAGAGAGCTAGGCTTGAGTAAGTCGCATTTCTTTTCCCGCACCTTATTCTGCTTGTATTCTTGCATAACTCTCTTTGCATAGATATTGTCTAAAACATTGAACAATAAGAATTTTGTTTTAACATTCGGTAAACTTAAAATCAGGGAGCTGAAGAAGCAGAGGGAAATTGCTGCTTCGGTGAAGGAGGAAGAAAAAAAGAAGAGAGAAGAAGCAAAAGCTGCTGCCGCTGCTCGTATTCAAGCCAAGATGGAGGCCAAGAAAGGTCAAGGAAAAGGTAAGGGCAAAGGCAAATAGTTAAAGAAGGATTTTATATTTGATATAGACTGATAAAAAAAACAAATGTTGAACTGATCAAGTTTCATGTCAGCCATTTTAATGGTGATATTGCTTATTGGTAATGTTGGAAAAGGGTCAGTATAGCCCTCTTGTTTCTGGTGCTTAGCTACTATGTTGATTAGAGCAGTTCCAGAAATTAGTTAATCGATTAGACTTATACTTGGTAATTTTAGACACGATATGAAAACACGACGACGAGCATGACTAGTTTGGCAAACATGTTTAAAACATGTTTAATACACACGTTGTATTTCTATTTAGGGTTTTTACCCATTATTGATAATATTAGACATGATATGAAAACTCGACATCGACACAAACATAATAAATGCACTTAATAAAAGCTCTAATTTCAGAATTTGTTATTATAATTCCCATTCACATAAACTCAGCTAAAATTTAACACAAGTTTTCATAAAATCAGAATATGGATATAAATATTTTAATATAATTAATATTACAATGAAAAATTAATTCCCAAGGTTTTTTCAATCAAGGCTATACGTCGTACAGTCAAAGGTTCTTCTTTGTTTATAAAAATGGGCCATGATTGGATATGTGGGCTCCATTTTGAACTCCAAAAAATGTATCTTCTATTTTAATCCTTGGTGGGTTCCTTTATTTTAAAGGCCCATCTCTAGCCGTTGACCGGCGAGATCACACCTGATCTCTGCAAATCCAACCCTTGACTTCACTAAATCAAATTCCATCCACACGTTTTGTTGATGATGATGGCCAATCACAAACGCTTCAATCCCTAATAGATCAGAGTTCCCAAATGTGAAGCAAAACACTGAATCACTCCCCTTATTCATCTCGGGTACTCGAAATAATAGCCTCTCGCCCGATACTCTCATCTCGGCCCCTTGAAACATCAAACTAACTCGTGGTAAATTCGAAAAACTCGTACTGGGTGACTCGTCAACTTGGTAACACAAGTCCATTGCTCCTTGGAAAACGAAGTTCGGATCCTCAAAAACTCGTAAAACCCCTCTTGTTTGTTGCAAAAACTCGTTTCTTAACGCGGTATAAACCGGACCCATTAAGAAAGTAAATTGGGTGCCCGAATCAACCATTGTTTGACCCGCACCCGTGTGATCCGGTAAAAAAGCGGATCTTGGTAGGTCCAACATTTTGTTCCCAACTTTAATACCTTCTAATTGGACCGTATATGCAACCCGATCAAAATATGGCAATGGATCGGATATTTGAATCAAAGGAGTATAATTTAACGTTTTAAGCCACGAGAATCTCGTATCGCCGAGAAGTAAAACACCAGACGAGTCAAAACCCGATATACAGTACGAGAATTTGGGAAAACCCATTTGACTCACGAATGATAAGGACCCACGGTTCATGCCCATTAACCCGGTTGTTTTCGAATCTTCATCTGAATTCGAGCTAAAACCCGAGTCCATACACCCGAATAAAAACCCGGGTCGGATGGAGGACCCGATGACAAAATTCTCATACGCGAGAATTCCCTCAATTGAGGAAGCGTCGGCATACGAGACAGCCACGTGGCACAGCTTATTATTCGGTTCGCAGGAAGCGGGTACGAGTAAGTCACGGGTACGGATTTTACAAATGGGTGAAGCGCAAGGGATGTGAATGTAAGATTTGGAAAGTTTAGGAGTAAAAACGAAATTTAAGTAGGGAGTTTTTTTACAGTGAAGCCACGAGAGTTCACTCCCGGTGTCGAGGACCATAGTGACATTCTGTGGCGGCGAGCCGACGGATAAAGAAACTGTTAAAGTAACGTTATGGTGGAAGCCAAGCTTGTTGGTGGCGGCGGCGGAGGAAAGTTTAGAGTTACGGGCAAAGGTAAGTGGGGGTCGACCAAGGGTTGTTTTCAGTGGTAAAAAGAGTGTTTGTTTGGAAGGAAAAGAAAAGTTTTGATGGAAAAGAAGAAGGAAAATTGTCAAATGAAGCAGAAAATGGAAAGAAGACATAGATTTAGTTTTGGGAAAAGGGTGCTTTGATCTTCGGTTTTGTTTTGTACGTAAAATGCAACTGTTGTTCGGATGTTCTTCGAGTTTCGTGTAGCTTTGGTTCCTTAAATACTGGTAGCAAAAATCATTATTATTATTTTTTTAAAAATTGAAGAAAAAAAGTTGTTCTATTTATTTAGATTTTTTTAAAAGAAAATATTCAAATTGGTCATACGATATTTTTTTGGATTTATTTGGAATTTTTTTGAAACTCCAGCTATTGACACCTGTTTTTCCATTGCGTTTTAAAAATGTTTTTGGACGAAAAAACACTTTTAGCATCATAAGCAATAAAAAGTAATGCACTTTTATGTATAGAAAAAGTAATTTTAAAGTCAAATGATATTTTTAACTTTTATTTTTATATAATATTTATATTGAACATTAGGTTCTTTTATTAAAATTTATTTCAAATATATAATTTGCAATAAATATTTTTAATATTTAAAATATAATTTATACATTCAAATTAAATTTTATTAACAATTCCTTTAAATATTAAAATTATTTAATACTGTTGTTTTTTTATATTTTTATTGAAATATTAATAAATATTAATATTATTTAAATGTATATTTTTAGTTTACAATATCAAAATTAAAATAAATATTTTATTTTTCAATTAAATTTTTTAATAAGAATTATAAAGCAAACAATTAAAATTGTCAGAATACTTTTTTATGTACAATTTCATGATATTAATTTAATTTATTCAAGCTTTTCTTTTTTAAATCTTTCGATTTGGTTTTTAACCTAGTCAATACTTGTGTCGTTGATTCACCTTTTCTTACCTTTGTTGTCTCCCCTCTCTCATGGCAACATTAAAAGGGTTCATACATTCCTTTAAAATATAAATTTTTATTTTTAATTTTTTAAAATTTATGAAATTTTAAATTAATACCTATCAAATTTATATTTTGTCTTTCTAAAAATGATAATTTTTTATTTAATCTTTTAAAAAATTAAAAATATAAAGTATTAAATAGTAAAATTATATTTTCACTCTTATAAAATGTACTATTTAATATTATCCAAAAAAATTCTTAACTTCGTTTTACGTTCTCTTTTTCTTGTAATTGATCTTTTTATCTTGTCGATTTAGCTTTGGGTGACCTTTGGGAAGGGGCTTCATGCCTTCTTCCGATAATGGTGCATAGGTGGTTGTCACCTCTCGGGTTTCCTATTGTCCACCTTCCTTGCCTTTCATTTTCGCTTTTCTTGGCATGATAATGGCACAAGTATTCTTTGAAATTTTGCACTTGAGTTCATGTACTTTCATTTTCAAGAATATATAAATTTCAAAATTCAATTCCAACTGCTATCGTTATTATTATTTGTTAAATTCAAATTCATTATAACGTCATTTTTTTAATTATATAATTGTTATGTTCCTAACGTCTGTGTATATATATATGATTTATTAATGTAAGAGTGCTATCAAATCTAATGAAAACATTTTTTGAAATTTATAATTTTTATTATTAATAATATTTTCTTTAAAAAAACACTTCAAGTTGGAATATTAAAAAATAAAACAAAATCCAAGATGGTGTCCTAAAATCAATCAAAATCCATTGATGAAGGCACCGAAATGAGCTTTTATTATTATCGTAGTACACCATTTATAGTGAATTTAATGCAGAGAGAAAATGTGAGAACAACACAGCAGATTTAATAAATTTATACAAATTTTCTTCAAAACATATTAAATTGCCTTCTTTAAATATACACGGTTTTATTTGCGGCCATTTTCTGCCCAAATGTTTACATTTATCAAATATAATATAATTATATAAAAAGAGATTATAGACTAATTTTAATAAATTTATGCGTGATGAAAAATACATTAGTTTTAATGATAAAATTAAAATATATTTAATTACAAAATATAAAAATAAAATAAACAATTAAAATGGAAGTGGGTCACAGCCTGGCCTGACCCTCCCTCTCCCATTAATTTAATTTAACACCTCTCTAGAAAACATTTAAATCTTTCATTTTCAATCCTAAAAATTTATGACAAAATTTTGTATTTCGACCAATGATTCTACTCCTCTTCTTCATTATAATATAATATCATTTTATATAGATGATAATGACCATTTTTCTATAAATTTTCTTTAAAACAATTACTTTTAAATTTTAATCCATTATTTTTGGTTGGCATCTAATATATATATATATATATAATGTTCTAAATAAAAAGAAAAAATCTGAAAAAGAAACATAATAATTACTTTTGTTCAAAGCTCTCTAAGTCAAACCTAAATTTTTTTCAAATTCAATTTTTAAATTTAATATTTTTCTCGACTTAGAATATAGATCAAGCTTGGATTTCAATATTCAAATCCGTACATAGTGGGATCATTTTCAAGTTCATGATATAATATGATATGTTATTTTTTATTTTATTTTATATATTATGTAATTTATATTATATAAAAATTAAATATACTATATTATAATATAAATATTAAAAAATATGTTAAGTTGTGTATGTTTAGGTTTAATAAAATATATAGAGATAGTAATATATGTAATTACTAAATATTATATAAAATAATATTTTAAAAATAAAATAATATATATAAACGAATTTAAATAGGTTTGGATTAATTCTTTACAATAAACATGGGCAAAATTTAAGGACTTTATTTTGAATCGAATCAAACTTGAATTATATATGGTATTTACTAACATATGCATAATCTCAATCGAACTTGATCCGACCAAGTCTATGAACACATTTAATCGTAATTTTTTTTTAATTTAATAACATGTTAAATATAACTTCTCATTTTTAATCTAAGATTAATATTCAAATATTATATTCTTACTCTTTTTGAAAGAAAGAACTTTTAATTTAAATTTAATAACAAACAATAAACAAATTTTTGGTCAACAATTAAAAATATGTAGATTCGCTTAAACAAGTACTATACTCAATTTTAGAAGTTTTGAAAAAAATTGTATAACAAAATTTAAAGCAATTATATATATATATATAAAAGAGCAAATATTTGGGTAAATAAAATCATAAGGTAAATCTTACTATTCCAAAGCCAATCTTAGAAAACTCAAAAAATTTAAAAACCTGAAATGTCACTCCATATTCGACTGGAAAAGATAAAATTTATTTTTAGAATGTTCATATATTTATGATATATATAAATTTTAATTTTAAGATACTGACATAATTATTTCGCATTTTATATTATGTTTTAATTATATTTCAATATCATTTGTGTAACTATATCATGTTCAATAATGTGAATGTTATGTATAATATATCAGATTTAAACATTGGAGATAATATTATTAAGAGGAACAATCATGAACCTCAAACACAGATCACAAAATGGAAATAAAAATATCAAAAAAAAAAAAAAAAAACCCGGATGTGGAATATCTCAACGGAGCAGCAACTTAATAGCAATATAGAAGACTGCATTACCCAGTAAACATGTCTTCCAATGGACTCAAAAATGTTCTCAAAGGTTTCATACACAAAACATAGCCTAACCACAAAAGATTGCAGTAAGTCAACAGGTCTTACATCGGCTTCGTTTTACGATTATGATTCCGATGCAAAAATAATGAGCTTGAATCCAACATGTTAAAATGGATGCAGTAGTTTCTTCCCAGAAAGTAATATTATTATACCAGGGAGCTGACAATGATTTAACATGGGATTCAATGATATGTTGATATAAACAATACTTACAGAGCATAAAACATCACTGCAGAATGTGCTTCGATATTTCAAGGACACTGCTCCCCTTATAAGCAGTCAGAAAATTAGTTCCTGCAATAAAACGACGAAAGATGTGTTTAGCGATTCATGTTTACGACAGAACATTTGAAGAACTTTTACTCTTTCAACAACTACCTGAAAAATAAGTTAGTATCGTTTCAGGTCATTCCTCGTTTGCCTTTAGTGGCATTCCACAGGTTCAGTAAAAATTCAACACCCTCTTGCAGGCTTGCCCTTCTTCCTTCTCCATAGTTCCACAATTCGGAAATTGCGTACCGTCCACTTGGATTGTATTCGTTTATTTCTTTTATAACCGAAGTGACCGACTTATACACTTCATTTCCCATCTCATCCTTCAAATCTTTCAGCTTTTCATCTTCATCATCAATCACTTCCTGAACCAGCATTATCAAACTTTGAGCACACCATTTCGTACAGACAGATAAGAAACGGAACAAGGAACAAGCAAGATGCGTTTCGCAAGAAAACACCTAACAATACGGTCCGGAAAGGTTTTATGATTATGAAAGTTTTTATGTTAGGCAGGCTTCTGCTGCAATCTAATTCATTCATGTTTTCTACAATGGAGGAAGTGTTATATTTGCTCCGACTCTTAGTATTTCTTAAAGCACCCTGTCTAACACCTATGTCCGAAGCATATCGAGACATGGGTACAGAGAAATAACCCTAAAAGGATCCTCCAACTACATAGGAAAACATAGAAAATTTTGAAAATACCGATGTCAGACACACATCCATAGACAATCTTGAGTCCGAGTAACATAAGAAGAGAACAACGGAACTTCAGAGCTACCATTAAGTAATAGGACTCTGGCAATTGTATCCCTAGTCATGTTCAGTTCTATAAAGGATCCATACCTAGGATCAAAGCAGTAAGACATATATACATGACATCTACGTCATACCAGTGGTAAAGTTGAGAAAGGGAAAGGGGTTAATTTGCAACACAAATTTAATGGGAGTCAAGACCAAAAGACCTGATATTCTTCTCCCTCAAGTTTAATGCGTTTAAAAGGATGCCAGTTTGGATCCTTCAGATATTCCTCCCACAATGAGCACAGTTCCACAGCTCTCTCCTCGGCTAGTTCCTCATTATACCTTCTCTTCATTGCTTCAAGGAACGGTTTATTGTCAAGTTCTCCCATTCTCTTGACACCGATATTTGCACAACTTGATATTTCTTTCAACCCCTACAAAGTGAATGGATTAGTACTTCCTGACTAGCAAGTATGTCGAGCCATAAAAGGGTGTAGCAGAATTTTAATAAATATATGATAAGCACTACAAAACAGTAGTAAAGTAACCATATATGAAAATCTTCTTAAGCCTTAGAAGCTTGTAATGAGGTCAAATAGTTGTACATGAAACTCAAGGAATAATCTAATCCGCCCTGACTGATGTTTCATTTCATAAAGGTGGGGAATCAGAACTTCCATATTCCTGGAAAAAACCATTTATACGATTAAAAATCTGTGCTTCATCCTCTTTCGGTTGTATGTTAGTTTTTAGGAAAAGCATTCAAATAGAATGAAAAAGCGAAACACCAAGAGAAAATAGTAATCCTCTGCATTACTATCCATTGGACATAAATTTCTTAGGCTTAATTCTGTTTTTCACAATACCATCAAATAATTCATGATTAAGCAAGCTTATCCTATAATGCAACACAAATCATAGCTCCAATATCCTACATCTGAAAAATATATTGTTCGAAGATCTTAAAAGACTTTCAGATGTTCATGCAGTAGAGTTTAAGTGTCTCAGCGCAAGCATTAAAAAAAAAGAACTCACATTAATCAATTCTTTGCGAGCTTCCTGCAGCTCATTGTTGCTCTTACGTTCGCTTACAATAAGAGTTTGGTTCAATGCTTCTAAATCTTCAAGCTCTCTCTCCTTTTCTCTCAACTCCTTAAAACTTGCCTCTATAATTGTCAGAACTATATCATCATCTTCGTCTCCCAGTTGTCTAATTACATTCATTGACCCTCTTAGTTGCTCGATTTCCAGTTCTAATGCTTGCTTTTGATCTAATTGTTTCTCCAGTTGAATTATCCTATTGTGAAGTTCCTCCTTCTGCCTCTGGAAAATTGATGGTCTAGTCATATTGTCAATTCTCAGCTTTCTAAAACTGACAAGGAAGTCGAGAGGTACTAAAATAAAAGAAGGGCTCGAATGACAAACAAACAAACCTTCTGATCTTCAGACAATTTCATTAAATTTTCATCAGCCCTTTTTTGCTCCAAAGCAGCCAACAGTAATGCACTATTTTGAACAACATTCTGGAAGAAGAAATATGTTAGCTCTATATTTTTCAGTCCTGAGCATGCAATTAAAGTGGTCTAATGAACCAACTATGAGACGAAAGTTTCACCAAAACAATTTTACAAAAAACTTAGCGGGTGAACACACAAAAGTGAAAATGAAGAATGAAGCATGGTACCTCTTCAAGCTCCTCAGCCAAATTTTTCCTTTCTCTTTCAATCAGCGCCTCTCGCTTTTCAAGTTCAACTTCGCGCAATTCCAGATCTTTTCTATGAGATTCTAGCTGTGACTTCACTTTTTCATGGTCACTAAAAACCTTCTGGTAGTGTAGCCTTGCACTTTGTTGAGTCTTATTAATCTCTATGAACAGAGGCAAAATAAGTTGAACCTTTGAGACAACAGTCGTACCAGGGAACACTTCCAAACATAAAAATGCTCAACAGTATAGTATAAAACAGAATAAAACCAAGGAACACGGATGCATATAATATATATATTTTTATTAATAAAAGTAGTTTCATAATAAAACTTAAACTGCAAGACAATAGCTAAAACACACCTTTGTTATATGCTTGAAGAAGGTTATCTTTTTCTTCCATTAAAACCTTGAGGGACTTGGAAGTTACGGAACACATTGCTTCCATCTCTTTTAGGTGTTTGTTTTTAGTCTCGAGGATATTTGTCAAATATGATACAAGTCTATCTTGTTTCCAAGCTTCTTCCTCCATGAGCTTGGAAATGGTCTTAACGTCACTAGTCTTGCGTAAATGTTCTCCAATAATACTGCTTGACTTGTGGTCATCAGCACGGGCGATCCAAGCATAAAGACCATACTTAACATCATTATTAGCACCCCAGTCCTTTTTCCCACGATGGTCTGCCTCATAAGCATTCTCAAATGACAAGGCATTGTGTAGCCCTGACCAGTCTTTACGGAATTCCACGACAGCAATTCCTGAATGACCACAGTTATTCCAAAGTGGGCGAACTCTTATGGGGTTGAACCCTCTCCTGATCAATTCATCCCTCAACTTGGATCCACTTTCCCCTACAGTTCGTCCTTCCTCTGACTTTCGAGTAGGAATATTAACCACAATTCCGGTCCATGGCCAAACAAATTTCTCATCGTGGTCACAACCACTAAGAGGATCCACTTGAGCTGCAGGTTTCAATGAACTAACCAATGGCACGAGACCCTTTTCCAAATACTTAGCCAAAGCCAGGTGATTGGCTTTCATTATTGGTGTTCTTCTTGCAGAACTACTATTTCCCACACCAGAAGCATGCTGGACGAGGTCTAAGTATCGGTAAGTTTTCTTCTCAGGACAATAGGGGCACGTATAAGTTTCATCTGAAGCTTTGACAATGTGCTTCCCATTCTTATCATGGTCACAACCACTAAGAGGATCCTCCTGAGTCACAGGTTTCAATGAACTAACCAAAGGGGCAAGATCCTTTTCCAAATATTTCGACAAAGCCAGGTGATTGGCTTTCACTATTGGTGTTCTTCTTGCAGAACTAGTATTTGCCACAGCAGAAGCATGCTGGACGAGATCCATGTACCGGTAATTTGGCTTTTTCTTCTGAGGACAAAAGGGGCACGAATAAGTTTCACCCGAAACTTTGACAATGTACTTCCCATTCTTTAGTTTTTCATAAGATCTATCTACATACTTTCCCATTTCAGATTCAGTTATATTCGAACCATCTATCAAGCTGATATCCATTGGAAAGGAAACCTAAAAGGTAACAAGACAGAAAATCAAACTACATCCAATAGAAAACTATGCACTATTTCCTTATAGGTTTGAACAATTAACAAACCAATTAAATTACAAAATTTTAAAGATATCTTGCCTTCAAACAGAAGCCATGCACATTATCTAGCAGATAATTCAAAAATATGGAGATATTTTTTAATTCAATAGATTATCAAAATTTAATGGAGCAAGATATGATTAATTACGTTGAAGCCTGGACATTTCTGGACGGCAGTGTACATGTCTATCTTGTTTTTAGTCCCGGTGATATTTGTCAAATATGACACAAGTCTATCTTGTTTCCTGGCTTCTTCCTCCATGAGCTTGGGGATGGTCTTAAGGTCACGAGTCTGGCGTAAATGTTCTCCAATAATACTACTTGACATGTAGTCATCAGCACGGGCAACCCAAGCATAAAGACCATACTTAACCTCATTATTAGCACTCCAATCCTTTTTCCCATGGTGATCTGCCTTGTAAACATTTTCAAATGACAAGGCATGATGTAGCCCCGGCCAGTCTTTTTGGAATTCCACGACAGCAGTCCCTGAATGACCATGGAAATTCCGGAGTGGGTGAACTGTTATGGGGTTCAAGCCTCTCCTCATCAACTCATCCTTCAACTTGGATCCACTTTTTCCTACAGATTGCCCATTTTCTGACTTTCGAATCGGAATATTAACCACAATTCCAGTCCATGGCCAAACAATTTTCTCAGCATCGTCATGACCACTAGGGGGATCCTCTTGAGCCGAAAGTTTTGATGAACTAACCACAGGCACATGATTTTTTTTCAAATACTTCGCCAAAGCTCGGTGAGAGGCTTTCACTATTGGTCTTCTTTTTGCGGAACTACTATCTCCCACACCAGAAGCATGCTGGAGAAGATCCTCATATCGGTAATACTTCTTTTTCTTCGGGGGACAATAAGGGCAAATATAAGTTTCGTCCGAAACTTGGACAATGCATCTTCCTTTCTTTAGTGATTCATAACATCTATCTTCATACTTTCCCATTTCAGATTCAGTTATACCTGAATCATCTCCCGAGCGGAAACCTAGAAGATAGCGACCAAACAAACATTAAACAACACTCAACAGAAAACCATACTATTAATTATAGGTCTGGAAATCAAATTACAGAAATTTAAGATAATTCTCCTTCAAACAGAAACCATGCACATTAAAGCAAAATAATTAATTCAATTATATATCCTTTTTAACAAAAGGGTATTAACCAAACCAAAACAAGGCACAATTATACACAAAGTACATTTTCCAAAATAAGCAACTGTTTATATACCCGGGTTGAACACACACCCGACACTCACACTCGAGTCCAAGTAACATAGAAGCAAATCCAAATACTATGGTTATAATTCGAATAGTTAGAATTAGTGGTGGATGTTAATAATTCGCTATTTTTCTATCATTAGACAAAGTTAAATATAAAAGTACAAGCAGAATTAAAAAAAAAAAAAAAAAACCTGCTGCTTTGCAGTATCTCTAAACCAAATAAAGTACTTTACTTTCTTCTTCAACTACTTCTCCCAGGAACCAAACAAAGGTAGAAAGTAAACAATTAAAAGAAAACAAATGCATGCAATGGTTTAGATTTAAAACAAAAATTGCAGGAATCAGGAGATGAATAACAAGCAGTAGAACAACTGCAACATTTAAATGAACAAAAAAAGAGAGAAAGGAATTACCGAGTCCATAAAATTTTCACACTGAAAATGCAACTTATTGGTAAAACAAAAGCAAAGATTTTGATGAAACAAATTGAAGTAAAACAGATATGAAAAAGAAAATAAGAATCGGAATTTTACCTTCACAAATTAGAGGCTCGAATTTGAGGCTTTTGAGGTTCTCCGAAGACCTCAAAATTTTGCGAAGAAATTATTAGAAGTAATTAATTATTTGTTTATCGTAACGAATGGATTTTGACTCAAGATTGAAACAGTAGAAATCAAACCCGCTCGACCCAACCAGAAGACATTATGGATTTTAATTTGGGTCGACTTCGCTCTATTCCAATTAAATTTTAAATTTAATTATTAAAATAATAATACTATTTTATTATTTTTGAAATAATAAAATTAGCTCTTTGAGTCGGCCCGAAAATTCCTTTATCATGGTTTGACGTGGCGATGTACAATGCCCATTAATATCTTCATTTATATTTCACCAAATAATATTAGGGTAAACTGCACCCAAGGTCACTAAGGTATTAGTGAGTTTACATTTTGATCATTTAACTTCAAAACGTTGAGTTATTTGAAAATTTTTATTTAAATCTTTGAGCTGTTAAAAACGTTGTTGCATGATCTTTTTTGTTCGTATTGATTGCAGGGGAGAATTCAAAGAGGATGGCAGGGTCTCCGGCCCCCCTAAAATGAAAAAATTTTCATTTAGGCTCTTGAAAATTTTAAAAAATTTTAAATTAATAAAGGTAAAATTTCACTTTGGCCCCCCTAAAAATGAAATTTTTTTGATTTAATCCTTTAAAAATTACATTTTTACTATAGTAAAAAATTTAAGAATATACCTTTGATCCAAGTCGATCTGACGATTAGAGTTAAGATCGAAAAAAATACTGTTTGGATTTGGATTCGCATATTCGTGACGTTCGAAATTGTTGCATGAAAAAATTGAATTATAAAAAAAAAGAAAAAAAAACTTTCGATTAGTGTATGTAAAGCAAACAAAAAAAAATCATATATAATCATTTTAATAGTTGAATGAATTAAAATATAAATTTACTCAGCATTGGGTGTAATTTAGATTTACCCAAAACAAAACAAAAAACCAAAAGGTTTTTATAGATTGGTTAATAAGCAGAAACGTGGACAGAAATTCAGCTGAACTGGAATGTTGTTATAATATATTATACGTCCTCCTTTCTACTAACAAAACACAACTCTTATTGAATTATGTTCAATTTCCGGCTGTTTCTCCCATTTTCTCAAGGTAACTCATTCTAGTTGGATTAAATAAATTATTAAAAATTTAATTTTTTATTTAATCAATTTAACTATTTAATTTAATCGATTTTTTTCAATTAATTTATATCTATTCCTAAATCAACCGATCTAATAACTTTCTTTGATATTTATATTTTTTAAATTATCTAAATTTTAATCAATAAGTTTTCCTAACAATTTAAGTATAGTATATTGTCTTAAATTATCCAAATATCACTATTTAAATCCAAATTAAATATTAGATATTTGAATCCACAAAAATCAAAATCTAGATAGGTTAAAAGTAAAATTTTAAAAATAATATAAAGGTGTAATAATAAATTTAACTTTTAATTTTTATATCTTTTGTCAATTTGATTTTTATTTGACTTTTTAACTTTACAAAAAAATATTATTTTAGCCTTCTATTTGATTTTTCACCACTTTTAATATTTGAATTTGTGATATTTATCAAATCATTTCAAGATAAATAAAATAAATTAACATTTGTTAATTTTGCTAAGGCGACATACATGTGGATGCCACCTTAACAATTACTTAATTTTTTTTTTGTAAATAACAATTATTTATTCTTTTAAAATCTAAAAACATAAATTTTAAATATTATCCGAATTTAAAATTTTAAATATTATCCGAACTTGAAAAAATCCACAGCAGATGATAATTAAAAAATCTAAATTTAAATATTATCCGAATCTGAAAAAAAAAAACAGATCAAATACTCCGCAGATATCCTAATTAAGGTTCAAGAAAAATTTTAAAACATTTCGTAACCCACTTTTCAAAAAAAAAAAAAAACCCTCAAATTTTATCAAAATAAACAGAACCCAAACACTTTCTAAAGTCTAAACTCAGTTTTTCTAGTTTCGCGTTCAGAACCTGTTTAGAACAACGAAAAGAGTTCTTCATATTTGCTTTGGATTTTTTTAATCTGTATTATATATATATATATATTCGAATTATATAAGTAATTTTAAAATAATTAAATAAATATATTCATATTCTATATTTATTCAAATATAAATAATATAATAATTTCCTATTAATAGAGAAAGAAAAGTAATAAAGGGAAATAGGTGTAAGGTTGAAGGTGTCCCCTGCACTAACCGTGAAGGCTGCATTAAACATTAACCAAGTCTTCCATGGACTCAGAAAAGTTCTCAAAGGTCTTACATACCATATTCATGAGCTTGAATTCAACATGTTAAAATCAATGCAGTTTCTTCCCACTAAGGTATATTCTACCATGGGCTGGGAGCTGAAAATTTATTTAACATGGAATTCATACAATACTTACCAATCCTATATTCCGAAGATGCATTCAGTCTTTAGGTAGTCGGAAAATTATTTGCTGCGACGAAAACAACGATACAATGATCAGAGATTCAAGATAAACATCTCCAAGGGTTCAGTATTAATTTTCGACAGTACCTACCTGAATAATGAGTTAGCATCCTTTCAGGTCATTCCTCGTTTTCGTTTACTGGTTTCCCACAGTTCCAGTAAGAATTCGGCACCTTCTTTCAGGCTTGCCTTTCTTCCTTCTATGTAGTTCCACAACTCAGAAATTACGTACCTTCCACTTGGATTGTATTCGTTTATTTCTTTTATGGCCGAAGTGACAGACTTGTATGCTTCATTGCCCATCTCAGCTTTCAAATCTCTCAGCTTTTCATCTTCATCATCAATCACTTCCTGAACCAGCAATTATTGAACTTTGAGCAAACCGTTTCCATACCGACAAGAAAGCAATGGAACAAAGAACACGCTAGATGTGTTTCACAAGAAAAACATAATGATAAATTTTAAATTTATTTTCTTGCTGATTCAGCATCGAGAACTGCATCCAGATATCCAATGAACAGAATGCGTAATTACAGATGTAGAAAAACAGCCCTCTACAATGCCTACAACAAACAAAGATAACAATTATAGCCGACTAACCTAAAAGGTGAGTGCGGGTAAGACTGGTGAATCTTGAAGTACATCATTGGAATGTTCCAAGAGATTGCACCCAACTAAAGATTTACTTCTTTATCAGAATATATGTATAAATACGTAATACATACATAGATGTAGCTATGATTATTGGAACAATTAGAGGTAAAGGGTTTATCCAGTTCTATTTTTTACAAGTTTCCAAGGACAAACAAAAAACAATGAGTAATGCTGTCCTGAAACCGACATTTGTGCTTGTAAAATGTTTCGCACGAGGTAGGCTCCGATGGAAATTCTAATAGCGTACATGTTTTTTACAATGGAGGAGGAAGAGAGCAATGTAACTTTAGAACTACCATGAACTAATCACACACACACACACACTTGCACACAAATATATATATGACATCTTTGCAGTAACAGTGCTGAAGTTGAAAAATGGGGGAGAAGGGGGACTGCAGCATGAATTTAAGGGGAGTCATGAAATACAGACCTGATACTCTTCTCCTCCCTCAAGTTTAATGCGTTTGAAAGGATGCCAATCCGGATCCTTCAGATATTCCTCCCACAAGGAGCACATTTCCGAAGCTCTCTCCTCAGCTAGTTCCTCATTATATCTTTGCTTCATTGCTTCAAGGAACGGTTTACCATCAAGTTCTCCCATTCTCTTAACACCGATATTTGCACGCCTTGATATTTCTTTTAATCCCTACAAAGTGATTGAATTAGTACTTCCTGAATAGAAAGTGTCATGAGCCATAAAGGCTGAAGCAGAGTTTTAAGAAATTATATGAAAAATACGTTCGCAAATCAATTCGACTGATAAACCTAACAATTCTGAGTAAGAAAAACAGTTGCAAAGCCTTAACCCATGTTTCATTTGACAGAACTGCAATATCTCGGGGGAAAGAAAAAAAACATGTACACAATCAACCAACTTGCTTTTGATCACCTGTGCTTCAGCTAATCTTTTTATCATATCCATTAGTTTTAGTGAGGAAAAGGTGTTGAAATAAAACCAAGCATTACTATCCAATGAGCCTGATTTCTTTGGCTTATTTCGGTTTTCCGAATACCATCATATAATTCATGATTAAGCGAGCTTACCTGGTAAGGCAACAAATCATAATCTCAATATCACCATTGGAAAAATATATGTTCAAAGATGTTAAAAGACTTTCAAGTGGACATCTGCTAACTAAAGTCTGCAGTAATGCACAAGGTTGAAAAGAAAACTCACATTAATCAATTCTTTGCGAGCATCCTGCAGCTCATCGTTGCTCTTACGTTCGCTTACAATAAGAGTTTGGTTCAGTGCTTCTAAATGTTCAAGCTCTCCCTCCTTTTCTCTCAAATCCTTAAGACTCGCCTCTATCTTTTGCAATACTTCTTTATCATCTTCATCTCCCATGTGCCTAATTACATTCAATGAACCTCTCAGTTGCTCGATTTCCAGTTCTAATGCCTGTTTTTGGTCTAATTGTTTCTCCAATTGAATTATCCTATTGTGTAGTTCCTCCTTTTTCCTCTGGATAATTGGTGGTCCAATCATATAATAAGTTCTCAGAATTGTAAAACAGGAAAGGTAGTATTCTGGTAAAGAAAAAAAAAGGACACGAATGATAAACAAACCTTCTGATCTTCAGCCAATTTCATTACATTTTCATCAGCCCTTTTTTGCTCCAAAGCAGCCATTTGTAATGAACTATTTTGAACAGCATTCTTGAAGAAGAAAAATGTTAGTTTTAGATTCCCCAGTAACTCTTTGATCAACATTCCTGAGTATACAACTAAAATGAAACACATCAAGATGCTGCAAGAGCAACCAAAGTTGATTTATTCTTATAATCATTATGCCTTTATGATAAAAGAAATTAATGGTAGGAAATCACCAATTCTAGATTTTAGCTTGCAATGTAGGCACCTGTGTTTTACCCTTCAGAATATATGATTACATATTATTCAGGAGATTCATGATTTTGAAAATCAACAATTATCTCCACAGGTTGTGATATATGAAATTCTATCAAGACTGCCAACAAGGAACAAAAATGTTGATTTCAGGACAACATTGTTGCAAAAGCAAAAAACTCTACACCAGTATTATGAGTTCCAATGGCATCAATTCCGAAGTGGTCATATGAATAGAATATGAAACAATAGTTTCACCGAGAGCACCCCAATATAAAACTTAAGGAGGTGAACAAGCAGAAGTGAAAATAAAGAATGAAGCATAGTACCTGTTCAAGCTCCTCAGCTAACTTTTTTCTTTCAGTTTCATTGAGTGCCTCTCGCTTTTCAAGTTCAACTCCACGCAATTCCAGTTCTTTTTTATGAGTTTCTAGCTGCGACTTGAGCTTTTCGTGGTCACTAGAAATCCTCTGGAAGTGTTCCCTTGCACTTAGTTGAATCTTTTTAATCTCTGTGAACAGTAGCAACATGAGTTTGATACCTTTGAGACTACAGTAGTACCCGAAAATGCTTTCAAACATTTAAGTTAATGGAACACCACAGTATTGTATAAAAACAGTAATGACATGTAACAGATTCGATGTAGGCTACCATCCGCAAACATAACTGAACACTCAAAAACAGAATAAAACCAACAGATGAATGGAATGTGTGTATTATTGCAACTTGATAAGAACTAAAAACACACCTTCATTATATGCTTGAAGAAGGTTTTCCTTTTCCTCGATTAAAACCTCAAGGGACTTGGAAGTTTCAGAACATATTGCTTCCAGTTCTTTTATGTGTTTGGTTTTAGTCTCGATGATATTTGTCAAATTTGATACAAGCCTATCTTGTTTCCTGGCTTCTTCCTCCATGAGCTCGGAAATGGTCTTAAGGTCGCCAATCTTGCGTAAATGATCTCCAATAATACCACTCGCATTGTAGTCATCAGCACGGGCAACCCAAGCATAAAGACCATGCTTAACATCATCATTAGCACCCCAGTCTTTTTTCCCATGGTGATCTGCCTCGTAAGCCTTCTCAAATGACAAGGCATTATGTAGCCCCGGCCAGCCTTTACGGAATTCCACGACAGCAGTCCCGGAATGACCACGGAAGTTCCAAAGGGGGTGAACTCTTACAGGGTTGAACCCTCTCCTGATCAACTCATCCCTCAACTTGGATCCACTTTCTCCTACAGATCGCCCATCCGCGGACCTTCGAGTAGGAATATTAACCACAATTCCAGTACACGGCCAAACAATTTTCTCATCATGGTCACATCCACTAGGAGGATCCTCTTCAACAACAGGTTTTGATGAACTAACCACAGGCACAAGATCTGTTTCCAAATACTTTGCCAAAGCTAGGTGATTGGCTTTCACTCCTGGTTTTCTTTTTGCAGAACTACTATTTCCCACACCAGAAGCATGCTGAAGGAGATCCTTGTATCGGTACTTTTGCTTATTATTCTTGGGACAATACGGGCAAGTATAAGTTTCGTCCGAAACCATGACTGTGTACTTCCCATTCTTTAGTTTTTCGTAAGATTTATCTTCATACTCTTCCATTTCAGATTCACTTATATCCGAATCATCTCCTGAGCTGATATCCATTCTCAAGGGAACCTAAAAGGTAACAATAAAACAAAACATCAAACTACATCCAATAGCAAACTATACACTTCCTTATAGGTATGAATAATTTATTGGCCAATTAAATTACAAAATTGTAAACATAATTTCTCCTTCAAACAGAAGCCTTGAATATTATCTAGCTGATAATACGAAAATAATTAAAATACTCAAGTACAATTTTGTCACTGCATTTCTTTTCCTGCCAGATACAGAAGCCATATGTTTCTCCGACTTGTTATTTTATTTTCTTGAAGTAGATATGATACTCTAAAAACTCTCCAAACATACAGAAAAAACTTCGGAAAAATAGAAGAGGATCGAACACATACCCAGAATCCGCACTCACATTCGAGTCCAAGTAACATAGAAACAAATCGAAATACTATGATTTTAATTTGAATAGTTAGAATTAGTGTTGCATGTTAATTATTTGCTAATTTTCAATCCATTGTTTCTCATTTTTCTATAGAAAACAAAATTACAAGAAAAAAGACGTTGCATTGCAGTATCTAACCAAACAAAATATTGTCCTTTCTACTTTTCCCAGGAACCAAACAACGCCGTAATATTAATATTTTAAAAACAGAAAATGCATGCAAGGACCTAAATGATAATTTTCACTGCCCCCCCCCCCCCCCCCCCCCGATTCATTATCACAGTAAAGAAAAATGCAGGAAAAAAAATCAAAACAAGCAGCAGATCATTCCAACTACAATATCTAAAATTCAAAAAAGATCAAGAAATGATTTGACTGAAGTCAACAAATTTTCACAGAGAAATGCAATTCTCATTAAAGCAAAAAAAACAAGGATTTTCATGAAATAAATTGAAGAAAACAAAATGAAGTAAAAAAAAAAAGACTTTAACAGTTTACCTTCACAAGATATGAGCTGCTTTGATTCTGAGAATTTTGAGCTTTCTCCCAAGAGCTCTGATTTTGTTAAGATTACACAACTGTCAGTGCATAAAAGACTATTTATTATTGTGTATTTTTAGGGAATTATTTAGAAAACCGAAAAATAAAATGTGCATTTACTTGACACCTGGTAATATTAGACGGATATGATTGCATTTGAAATTGTTTATGAATTAAATTAGATGAAATCGAATATATATATATATATTATAATATGATATTAATATATTTTATATTTATTTAATTTTGATTTGATTCGAAATATATATAATATTAATATATTTTTATATTATAATATAGATTATTTTAGATTTATTAAAAGTGGCGTAACAAAATATATTATAAGTTTAGAAACCGGTTCGAATTTCAACCTTCAATATTTAAGTTAAAGCTTGGATTAATTTTTTTCTTAAAATTTATCTTTAGGTTTAATATTTTTAAATAAATTCTCGTAAATTTTGAATAAATTTTTAAATTTATACGGATAACTTAATTTTTAAACATATTAAATTAAATTAACATGATAGAAATAAATAAATAAATAAACAAAATACTGTACAATTTTAGGAGTTTATGGATGAAGTTGCGACCTGAAAATTATTTTGTTTTCTTGTCAGAAATACATTTAATTATCTAAAATAATATTAAAGAATATTTGTTTGATTAAAATAAGTTTATTATTAAATTAAATGAAATAATATTTTTGTCCTTTTTTAAAACTAATAATTTCATTTATTTTTAATCTTTTTAATTTAAAAATACGTTTTTTTAATTTATAATTCAATTTAAGTAGTTTAAAAGTAAAAAAATTTAACTTTAACCTCAAAATTTTTTAGTTTTATTTTAATCACTTAAAACAAAATTTTCAGCTTGATTCCTACATATATTAATCCAAAACAAAAAATCTCAATCTTTATACAAGTTTACACACATGAAAACTTGCAAAATACATACACATATCAATATAATATAAAATTATTAATAGATATCAAAATTTATATAAATATAAAATATTTAAAACCTGTTTCGTTGAAAGTCTAAAGAAGTCTGGGCCTTTTTACCGACGCTTTCTTGCGGAACTGATGTTGGTGGAGAAAATTTTAGAGATGAAGAAGGGAAAAGACACTCAAAATAGAATGGGAATTTTATTTTATTTTTATCACTTATAAACTTTATATTGTTGGTAAAAGGATGGTGAAGGTGAGAAGACAATGCGAATTTAATTGTGGTATTGAAGCCAGTGCTAATGGGTCGCGTGAGGGATTATGTTTGGCATGGAAAGAAGAAATTGATGTTCAACTTCGTAGTTACTCTCGTAATCATATTGATGTTTTAATTAGTGAGGACAATGGTAGTAAGGTTTGGCATTATACCGGATTCTATGGTGAGCCTTATGTTGATCAACGAGTTGAAACTTGGAATCTTTTACGACGGTTAGGTATTGATAATAATCTTTCGTGGCTGGTATGTGGGGACTTTAACGAGATTTTGTTCTCATTTGAAAAGGAAAGAGGGGCTCCGAGGGATGAGAGACGGATGATGGCTTTTATGGAAGCTCTGGAGGATTGCGAGCTCCAGGATATGGGTTTCTCAAGTAGTAGTTTTACGTGGGAACGTGGGAATCTTCCTGAGACGAATATGACGGAACGGTTGGACAGAGAGGTTGCCAACGAAGCGTGGTTTAATCTTTTAGTGGTGGGAAATTGTATCACCTCCCTCATACGTTCTCGGATCATTGTCCATTATTGGTGAATATAGTAGATAGCTATCGAATGTCTGGGCTCCCTTCTTTTAAGTTTGAAACTTGGTGGTTGATGGAAGAGTCCTTAGAAGGCGTGATTCGGGAGTATTGGAAGATGCCAGCTGCTTCTATTTTTGACAAATTAGAACGTCTTAGTAAAGGATTGTTGGATTGGGCGAAAAAGATTAAGAGGAAAAGAGTTGGTTTGAAAAGTCATTTGGAGGAGAAGCTATCTGATTTGCTTATGGGTGATAGAGATGATGATGCTTTGGCAGCAATCATTGATATCCGTATTCAATTGAACATGGAGATCGACAAGGACGAGGCTTATTGGGAACAGAGAGCTAGAGTGAATTGGTTGCGCCAAGGTGACAGAAATACTTCTTTTTTCCACCGTTCTACATCATCTTGACGGAAGAAAAATAGAATTGATCTATTATTACGATCGGATGGTACAAAGACTAGTGATGAGGAGGAGATTGGGCATATTGCTATGCAGTATTTCAAGTCCTTATTTACTTCACATCGTACAGGCAGTTGGGATAAACTCTTGATTGGGGTTCAACGGGTGGTTTCGGATGAGGATAATTCTTTCCTCCTTGACCGCTTCACTGAGGAGGAGGTTTATTCGGCTCTGCAATCTATAGGTCCTACTAAGGCTCCGGGTTTTGATGGCTACCCTGCAATTTTCTTTCAAAAATTTTGGAAGATTGTTCGCAATGATGTTGTCTCGTTTTGCCTTGGAGTTTTGAACTCAAGTATGCCTATTGATTTTGCTAATATTACAGAGATTGTTTTAATTCCTAAATCTCCACATGCTACATCTCTTGTTAATTTTAGGCCGATTAACCTATGCTCTGTTTTATATAAATTGGTGGCTAAAGTCTTAACCAATAGGCTACAGCATGTAATTGGGCGTTGTATTGATGAGTACCAAAGTGCTTTCGTTCCGGGTCGCCTTATTACTAATAACATATTGGTCGCGTATGAGATGTTGGATTCCTTTCAGAAAAAACGGACGGGGAAGAAAGGTTACTTAGCTATGAAACTAGATATGTCGAAGGCCTATGATCGAGTTGAGTGGGATTTTCTTGAAGCTGTTATGTTGAAGATGAGTTTTGCTCCTAATTGGGTTCAATTGATATTGAAATGTATTTCTTCTACCTCTTATTTGGTTCGAATTAATGGTTGGGGGAAAAAATTTTGCCATCTCGTGGTTTAAGATAAGGGGATCCTATCAACCCTTTTCTGTTCTTAATTTGTGCGGAGGGACATTCGGCCTTAATAAGACTAGCAATGGCAAATGGTTTCTTGAAGGGAGTTCGCACGAGTCGGAGCGGTCCAAGGTTGTCCCATTTGCTATTCACAAATGATAGCATCTTGTTTGGAGAGGCTACAATTGAGGAGGTGGGTTTCTTGAAGACTTTATTACATGAATATGAACAGTGCTCAAGCCAAATGGTGAATTATGATAAATCGATGCTTCTTTTTAGTTCAAATATTAATGAAGTGAATAAAAGTCGATGGGCCACTCATATGGGGATGCAAATATCTTCAAATTCGAAACGTTACTTGAGATTACGAATATGGTGGGAAGGAGAAAGAAGGAATCATTTCAGATGATTAAAGATCGCATTACTCAAAGGATTAGTCAGTGGAATATGAGAACACTTTCACAAGGGGGAAAAGAAACCTTTATTAAATCAATTCTACAATCTATACCATCCTACGCTATGTCGTGTTTTTTGTTGCCTCGATCTTTTTGTGATGAGTAGAGCAAATTTGTGCTAGATATTGGTGGCAACACAATCCAAGTAAGCATGGAATTCACTGATGCGAGTGGAAACACATGTGCCGATTGAAGGAAGAAGGTGGAATGAGTTTTCACGATATGAGAAAATTTAACATTGCGCTTTTGGCAAAACAAGGATGGAGAATTATTTCATGACCCGATTCATTGATTTCCCGAGTCTTGAAAGCTAAGTATTTTCCTAGGACTGATTTTTTAAACTCCAATTTAGGCACTTATCCTTCTTATGTGTGAAGTATCTGGGCAACTAAAGGGGTTCTTCAAAAGGGGCTGTGTTGGAGAGTGGGCTTTGGTGACACTATATCGGTGGCTAATGATCCTTGGATTCCAAATAATATCAATTTTAAATTATCTGATTGTGGTGCTTCTGTTCAGAATTTAAAAATTGCGGATCTAATTGCAGATAATCGAACGTGGAAAAAGGTCATCGACAATACCTTTTCGGAGGCTGATGCCTGTAATATTCTCCGTATTCCCCTTGCTGATGAGGGACATGTTGATTGCTTGGTCTAGGGTAGTGAATCATCGGGTGAATTTTCGGTTCGTAGCTCTTACAGAATTTTACAGAACAATTTTCAAGAATCTACTGCCTATGCTTTACAACCTATGCTTAAAAACTTTTACAAAAGCCTCTGGAGTTTACATATTCCAGCAAAAATAAAGATTATTATCTGGCTCTTTTCTTGGAACTACATCCCTACGTTTGTGAACTTGAAAGCTAAGAGGTTGTGTGCTTCTGCGACTTGCCCTCGATGTGGTATTGAGGAAGAGACAGTTGATCATGTGGTCAGATTGTGTCCAAAGTCAGTAGAAATTTGGTCAGAGCTGAATTACCAAAGTTTATTAATTCCTCAGAATATGAATATTGTGCAATGGTTTACCTGGGTCTTTCAGGTCAGTACTATTCCTCAAAGCAATTTGTTTTGTTGTGCAATCTGGTCAATCTGGAATGACAGGAACCTGCAAGTTCATGAACAAAGATCAATTACTACTAATGATACTGTTCAGTTCATAAAAGGGTATATGGCCGAGCTTGATGGTGTAAAGGAGAAACGATTTACCAATGGTCCGGAGGCGGTTCTCTGGAAGGCACCACCACCTTCGATCATTAAGATTAATTTCGACGGAGCTTTTCATCAGAATACCTCCTGTGCGGCGTTGGGGGTCGTGGCTAGAAATGACAAAGGTGAAGTTATTCTTGAGAAGGCCACTTTTTTACAACATATACCTTCTCTTTTTGCTGCTGAAGCCTGGGCATGTTTGTTGGCGATTAAAACTGGGATTGAAAATGGGTGGAGACATCCTATTGTGGAGGGTGATGCTCTGTCCATTATCAAGAAATGCAAGAATGAAACTCAGGATAAATCACTAATCGGACCGTTGGTTGCAAATACACATCGAAGGAAAAAGTGGTTTCATGATATCCAATTCCTTTTCATTCCTAGATCTAGGAACGATTATGCTCATTCGGTGGCTAAAAGGAAAATGAAGGAGGAAATCCAGACGTACCTTAACAGAAGTTTGTCCCATGGTGGCGATGTCTCTTAACCTTCTCATTTTACTGCGTTTTTACGGTGAATGGATGATTTGGGTTTTCTATCGAAGGGAGGTAATTTTCTCACTATTTCTCTGGCTTTTGGCTGCTCCCTCTATTAAGTGAACCGTCAGACTTAAGCTTATGAACAGTTTACTTTGAGACTGGTGTCACTTACGTTTCTGATTGGCTGAAGCTTGCGGTGCTGTCATTATTTTTTATGAAGTTTTGTCGTTTAGGTTTCTATTGTTTACTTTGTTTAAAGGCTTATGTCTGGCCTGCATTTATGATTTTATCTGCTGATGTTTTGTAATAGCACCTATTTTAATAATATTTCAGTCAATCGATATTATTCGAAAAAAAAAAAAAAACTTTATATTGTTGTTACAAATGATTATTAATTTTTTATACATGCATTTTAGTTAATGTGTATCTGGTACATACATGCATTTTAGATAATTCTATTCATTCGCCTAGATTTCCTAAATTCATCAATTCTAAACACGATCATATTATTCTATAAGTCTTACTCTAAAAGATGCTTTGATAACGCAACAGAGTAGCAAAAAACAACCAAGGAGCAAATTATTGTTTTCGGAATCGAATCAGACTAACCAATCAAAGTATTAATTTAAAATAAAAGATTAAATTAATCGGATCAATCGAATAATTTTTACCTAACATTCTCCAAATACCTTCAAAAACCTAACTGAACTTCATATCCGAAACCGAATAACATAATAATTAATTATAAGGGCAGGAAAGCAGATATCGGAACTCAGATTCATAATGCTGAACTTCAACCATTTTGGCAAACTGGTATTTAGATTCTTTGTTTAAACAATCCATAATGGATGTTTTCAAAGAGCCAGAACGCGGCAATTGGCTATAAACCCATTCCACCAACGATTCCATGTCGTCGGCGAAATCTTTCATATGCCATTGCAGTAGCTTCGGCAATGAAACCTTCTTCTTGCTCGTAATTCCCACCGATGCTTCCAAATAATCAACTTTTGCTTTCCCCAGTTCGTTCACTACTTCATCGGCTGTATAGATCCTTAACTGCATTTTCATTCTCATTACTTTCATGTATCCAACACTAACATCCGAGTTCAAATAATATGAAAAGAGACTTACTGCTGGTGACGACCATGTGCCTCGGCACAGGGCGAAAGTTACATTGGGTTCTGGATACCCCAAACCATAGGCATGTCTTAGTAGCATTTCCTTCTCATCCATTGGACCCTTCCAATGTCAAATCACATCAATCAAAAATCTGTTAATGGAATATATATATATATGCAAGAGGTAAGTTGTAAACAATGTGTATAATTGACTCACAAATTCTGATTCACATGGATGGCGAAGAATAAAGTGCTCAATGGCTAAAGCATTCAGTACTATACCACCCACATTCAGTGCAGCCTGCACCATCAAAACCAAATATTTAATAACGAATATAATTAATTCTATCAGATACCGATTTAGTTAATGAAACAATGGGCTGATAGTGATAACAAGTCTACCTTATTCATAAGTGCTAATACTTTCTCTTGTGTGGAAGGTAGCCCATGTTCAAGAAATACCTGAAATTGTGATTAAAGTATAATTAATGCAATTTGCTGCTTTTAATCTGATGATCATATTATTTTAAAATACATATATTTTTTTGAGTTTTAAAGGTGTCTTACAGTACATGCATAATACAGGCATTGTAGATATTGATCCAAAATGCTAGCTTTTGCTTGTAGGTTAAGAATGTCAAGTCAACATTAGATAATCTATGCATCAATATCCTGTCAAACAATCGAATTATATTAAATTAAAGTAAAGGGACTAAATTGTGAGAATCGCAGGGTTTAGGGCGTACACACCTCAACTTTCCAATGGGTGCTAAGCAATCAGAGAATCGAGTGAGATCGAAGGAATGTCTTGTGATTTGGATGAAGTTCTTGTAATCCCCAATATCTCTAAAAAGGCCATCAAATTCTGGGATTATACCGTAAGGATCAATGTTTGATGCATTTTGATTGAAGCCAAACATGGGTGATTTGAAGTTAATCAATGAGTTCTTTGCCGAGTATCCTCTCGAAGCCATGCAAGAGAAGCTAAGCTTTGCTACAATGGCGGATCCTTCTTTATCTAGTGATCCCTGCTGATTCAATTCAAGAAATATGCCTATTAAACATCTCACAAGTTCTTCCGACAGTTCATTTGGTTTCTCATTGATGATCGGGCATTGCTTTTGAATTCTCCATGTTTGTAATTTCTTTGATCTTTGATTAACTTCTCCTGCTAAAAAAAAACAAACACCAAAGCTCTTAAAAATTGATCATGGATACCTTTAAATCATCAACATAAACTTACCAGTAGAGCATTGTGAGGAAGACAAGGTTAGGATATCTGAAGCAGAACCCATGGAGGCTAGCCTATGGCTTTTAATTCTCCTTTTTCTGAGAACATCGTAATTTTGGGATCTGGTTCGTTGATTTAGATCATCGTCGTCATTTCTCGGTGGTTTGCATATGAGTTGATTCTGTTGTTCCCGGATTTTCCATTGTTGGGTTAGTTTTTTCTCTTGATACAGTTTCATTTTCAGGTCATCGATTTTCCTCTCCAGCCAAACAATCTCTTCTTCAACCGTTGCTAGTTCAGCAAGAAGTGCCTGAACCTGACGTAAAATTTATAAAGTACGTATACAATATTTCAAGTGTTAATTGCAATTTAGTGTGCATCTGTCAGGTCATTATAATTTGTTATAAATTAAATACTGCCATTAGTCCCTGTATTTTATAAAAGTTATAAATTTAGTCATTGTACTTTAATTTGATCATTTTTAATCTTTGTACTTTTTAAATTTTAAAATTCTAATCCTTGCCAAATGATAATTATTAAATTTATTAAGTTATGCTATTTCCAAAACTAATGCGGTAAACATATTATCATATGTGTAATGACATGTCAGCTTGTTATTTTCATATATTACTTACTAAAAATTCCAATAAATGAATTAATGATTGTCATTTATGTCAAGATTTAAATTTTAAATTTCAAAAAGTATAGGGACTTAAAATGATTCAATTGAAGAATATGAATTAAATCTACGTCGGTATGCATACAGGACTTGTAAGTGAATTTAACTATTATTATTTGGGTTAGGACCAAAGTTTCAAAATTAAAAAAGTACAAAGATTAAAATCAACCAATTCAAAAAGTACATAAATTAAAATTGATCAAAATAAAGTATAAAGACTAAATCCACAACTTTCATAAAGTACAGAAACTAATAACAAAATTTAACCTTTATTGATTTATATTGGAAAACTTTATGTCTATTTTTTATTTTATAACTACTAGTAAATTCATCCATATATATATATATATATATAATTACTTTAGTTTTACACTTAGGTGGAGCTTTCCCATACATATATATGGACTATTATTCAAAAATAATTAAAATATGATATAAATCTATGTACTTTTCATCAATTTGAAATTTAGTCTTTATACTTTTATTTTTAAGAATTTAGTGTTTTTACTTACATTTCAGATTTTAAATTTATATCTAACTGTTAACAGTGATAAGATTATTTTGTTAAATTCAAGTTCATTAAAACATCATTTTTTTGGTTACATTACTACAAAGTGATTTTTTTTAAAATTTTAAAATGTCACCAACAAATTAAAAGAAAATAGTATTAACAATTGAACCTAAATTTTGAAATCCATAAAAAAAACTAAATTTTTAAAAATAAAAATATAAAGATTAAATTTCAAATTTATGAAGAGAACAAGAGACGATGACATATTTTAAGCTTCAAATATATATATTATAGATAAATAGATAGATATAGGTTGAATTCTAGTTTTAGTCTTTTATTATGTTGATATTTGATGTTTTTTTTATTTGGTGAAAAGTAATAAAACTTAAAAGATTAAACTACGTTGCCATAATTAAAGGTACTATTAGCTTTGTCACTCTCAAGAGCTTCTAGTAGATATATAATAACAATTGTCAAAACATTAACTCCCTCAAGATCAATAGATACCATCTTGACAATTCAGTTTATGATTAGGTTGATCTATTTGATATTTAATCTCTCTAATTAAATTATATTTTTTTATGGAATTTTAATTTGTTCTCTGTTTTTATAATATTATTAATTAGTATATTCAAATGGATATTAACATTATTTAATTATTTACAATTTTTTCTTTCAAACAATTTTATGTATTCGACTAAAATGAAAATTTATTATTAATTAAGGGTAAATTTTCATATTGCTCTAATAGTATCATTAAATAATGGTAAAAGAAATCCATATAATCACGTATTATTAATTTTAACCTTCTAATAACATTATTTAATTTAAATATGACGAAATTTTTATTAAAAAAATTATTCAAAAAAAATATGACGAAATTATGAGATTAAATTCTAAATTTCAAATGAAATAAAATGATAATTACACCTATATATATATATATATATATATACTAAAAATAAAAATATACATAAAAATGTTTTAATAAGTAAAAGATATCGTTTTTTTTTTCTGTATTTAAAATAAAAAAAATCGATAAGGAATAGATGGATGGATAAATCGGGTTTTAGTTCAACCATGCTAAATAAATTCTAGTATACTGCATCTGAATCATCCATATGTGCGTATAAATATAAATGCGCTTACTTGAGGCGGAAGCAACGGTGGGAGCAATGGCGGCTGCTGCGACAATGATAGCGGCGAAGCCTCAAGCGCCCGCCGCAAAACCCTGTTCACTTCTTTCTCTTCATCTAATTCCGCTTGCAATTTATCCACCTGTTTGTCAACAAACAGTCACTAGATCCTCAAAAATACTCCATTAATTCCTGCATTAACAAAAAAACTTAAATAATGGAGCTCCAATGCTTACCTCTTCTTGAAGCTCGATCTTCTTCTTCTTTTCCTCGGTTCGTTCCGTCAAAAAATCTTCGAATTTCATCGTCTTCTTTAATAACACAGTTTTCAGTTTTGAAGTTTATCCAAGATAAACTCGATCTATATAGAAAGAGGTTAAATTGAGGATGGCGCCATTAATGGAAACGAAAAATTGGAGGGAAGAAGCGGTGGAGGTGATTGGGCGGTGAGTTGTAAAATGGATTTGAAGAGCATGACCATCTCATGAATTTATTTAATTGTTGGAAAACTGGAAAGTTTATAAAATTGCAGACGTGAAGTCCATGAACAGTCAACACATTCGTTGCTTCAACTCTTTTTTAAAAAAAATTAGTGTAATTATTTTAATTTAGCGTTTTGGTTGGAAAATCATTAGAAAAAAGAAGAAGAAGAAGAAAATGGATTAGGAGAAAAAGGAATTTTTCCAATGAGTTGAGCTATTATAACCGATTCATTAAATTGGTTGAAAAGTAAAACAAAGTCATTATGACTTTTTAATATAATTTTTATTAATATTTTTTAGGAAATTTTTATTTAATTATTGTTGCACGATAATCAAGAACTATTTGACCAGTTAATTTAGAGTTATTGAATGATTAAATCCATGGTTAATGAAAATTGAAAACTTGATCACATAAGCTTTTTTTCGGTTCCATCAAGTCAAACATAGAATTAGCATGTCAATTAAAAACTTAAATACAACGTCTTTGCTGATTCCAATCGGTGAAATGTTATTTTCATATAGTTAATGCAAATTAAATTTGATATAAATTAAAAAAAATTTAACTATTTATTTTATATTAAGAATTTTTAACTGTTAAATATATATTAATATAAATAATAATATAGATTTGGATTAATTTAAAAATTTATATGCATATCAAGTACAAATATCTTAATAAATTTAATGATTAAATTATTAAATATACAAAAATTACAAAATATATATATAAAAAAAAACATGACTTTAATTTTACACTCCCTAAAATATGTTAGCTAAATCAATTATGTTATTATAGAATTTAGCTTACGTTATTATTAGAATGCAAAATATATATAACACTTTTTAGAATACAATAAATTACTATTTAAAGACAGCGGAGATCTTTTTTTTTTTTGGCGAAAAACAAAATAACAACTAATTAAGTTAAAACACTGAGACAATTAGTAAACAACTCTTTCTTTTTTGTTGAAAGTCAATTTGGTAATTTGATCAGCTTCTCTTCTCTTGGGACATATTATAGTAGCCAATGATCTACTATCTTCATATGTTGGTAAATCCATTTGATTAGCGTTGAGTTGGAAGTATTCAAGTTGTATTTTTTATTGCTTCAATGATTTTCAAGTTGTTCGTTTGCAACAAAACTCTGTCACATTGTCTTCCTTGTAATAGTGATAATCCGTCTAAAATACCTCAATATTCTACCTCAAAAATGATAAATCTTCTTAACCTTAAATTAAAACCTAAAATTTACTCTCTTATTCATCTCTCAAAACTTCCCTTGCAGCAGCAAATCATGAATCCACCTTAATCAAGTCATCAATTTTTAAACTCACCCATTTATCACTCTGATTATACTTCCCCCATCATTAGTCCACCATTAGAGTTTACCTTGGGGAGAATCTCATACTGCTTGATCCAACTAAGCAACCTTTAATTATTTCTTTTGCACTCCATGTCGATCCTTGAAGAATGTAGAAGTTTCTGTTTTTCCAAATACGCCAAGAAACTAGACTAAAGAAAATCGACCAATCAACCCCTCCAAAAGCCAAATATTGGCGATTCTCCATATTATTAATAATAGTTTTTTTAAAGTAAAGAAATCATATTTCAATTATGCTAATTAGTCAAATGTTGGTGTGTTTAAAATTTTAGTTTCTTTTTTAAAATGAAAGATTAGTTGAGACATGGCTAGGGATATATTAGGTAATATTGGCTAAGATATGGTAGTAAAAAATAGTATAAATATAAGATAATATCTTTTTAAAAATTATATAAACATGAAGTACTAATACATTGAATTTTATATAGATATAATATTATATGAAACAGCAATAATAACACATGGGAAAGAGTATTGACCTGAGTCGCTTTTTCAGTCAAGGGTGCGTTTCGTAGTTTCGTTTTTTAATTGTTATTTATGTGATTGGTCTAATCAGACGTGCGTTTGGTATAGCCGAAATGTTAGCTCCACAGATTCTTTTCTTCCATAAAGAAATTTCAAATAATGTGAACAACAAAAGAAGATCTAAAAAGTCCCAAATCGCCGTCTGTGGGAATCGAACCATGACCACGTGGTTAAAAGCCACACGCTTTACCGGCTGAGCTAAGATGGCTGTTGGTACTCCTTCTCTTATTAAAGTTTATTGATTAAACAAAAATTATGAAGAAATATTATTTAATTTTGCATGCATTTACTCATTAAATCAACTGCTTTGGTACAACAGGTAACGTTAATTATAGTCAATATTAGAAGAAAATTTAACGAGTTATGATAATCTACTATAAATATTTTTGTTGGCTACCAAATCACAAAAATACAAAACTAGGTCTTTCAATTATTGATTATTAATAATTATCATCATTAATTATCAAATGAAAATGACATTTTACTTTAGGTTAGGTAGGATTGACTTGGAATAAAAATAACATAAAATTTCAATTTAAAAATTATCTTATTTTAAATTTTATATTAAAAATTCAAGTAGATTGAATAATCTGGAAATTGAAACATAGTTTTCCTTTTTGGGGGGTTCAATTTTTCTCAAAAAAAGCCAGAAAGACTGTTACAAATACATAAAATTCAAATTTAAATTCTCAAATTCCATGCAATCCATTCTCTTATCTCAAAATCTGACATAAACAAGCCTACTATTATAAAATCTACCATATGATAAATGCGATATTAAAAACCATAAGGTTAGCCCGCTTCTGCTGTCTATTATTGACTGCTTTTAATGGCTACGCCTAGGTGATGGGTCGGCCGACCTAGACCTGGACCCAGGGGGTGACCTTGATGCTCTACCAGGTGGCGACGGCCTCCGTGCAGCCCGTGGTGCTTCCTCGGACTCGTATGCAGGCTTCCTACAAGTAGGTCAAAAGATAGATTCAATTTAAATTACGCCCAAAGTTGCGGACAAAATGAATATTACAGTGGTTAACTGCAGTAAATATCGGTCGTGTTGTGCCCGTAATAGGTAATTTCTTTGCATATATGGGTTGCAAGAATGGAACTAAGTTGAAATGGTGAAATAGATTGTGACTTACTCGCCATAGCCATTTCCACCAGCATTTTCATATCCCGGAGAATATGATCCGGGATTGTAATCACCGCCACGATCTTGTGGAGGACCTCTTGGGGATCTTGGATGGTCTTCATGCCTTCTATCTGGTGAAACCGAATAGTTTCCTCTTCGTCTTGGAGCAGGGGAGTATGACCTGACAATGCCAATATTTAACCATTCAATATTTGCTAACACTCAAGGCTATGATGGCAATTTGACAGCTTACCTTGAGCGATATCGGCCTCTAGAACCTGAAGGACGGTGAGGAGAGCGCGTTGGAGATGCTGAACGAGACCGAGAACGCCCTAACACATCGTGTAAGGAATCGCAACAAATTAGTTTACTATCACATAGCGGAAAAAATAAATGAATGATAATTTGTATATATCCGAAGCAAACTACCCATTTCACCACACTTGGGCTCGGAAGTGAGTGTTAGATATGGATATGTATCTAACAAGGATGCTATGAAAACAGAATTTAATGTCAGTAATAACGTACCATAATAAGATGATCGTCCCCCGTATCCTGATGGTCCTCTGGAGAATTACATGCCATATAAATCTCCAAGCAAATGTAAGTAAAATAACAAAAAACCGAGTACATGAGAGAGAGAGAGATTACCTTTGCCTTGCTTTATGCCGCATCTCCTCTGGCCTTTTCCTTGATTCTGCAGCAACAACGACTGATATCTCTCTCCCGCCAAATATCTTCCCATTCATGCGCCATTGAGCTTCGGCAGCATCATAAGAATCGACAAACTGCACAAACGCAAACCCTCGAGGAGCCCTGCAGAAAGTATACAGCTAGCCTTCACTTACGCATTGAAGTTAACAACAAGATGCGACGGGGATGTTGGAACTAGAATATAATGCTACTTCTACATTGCCATCACTTTGTACACTTCACATCTAAATACGACTCCATATGTGGTCCAAATTTACATAAAAACGAGCTTAGTGGCTGACCTTTTCCCTTAATATTCAATATCAAAGGCAACTTCAAAAGGAGCAAGTGAGTCGAAAAATCTTCACATGCTTGAAAATATAAGAAGCACTCAATATCAACAATTTTCCTCTAACTAAATATCTCTTCAAGTAGTCTTCAATTGGTCGGGGTCTCGTGAATCAATCTTCTTCCTCAAAAAAAACACCTCTATTTGATTGTGTAATTATATAGTTTCACTTCATAAAGGAACATTCTTCATATGATCATTACTCGTAAAATCCTCGGATTCATCAAATGTGGGGCTTCGGCTTGTTTTTTACGTCAAACCAATATACCCCCTGACAAACCAGTTCAAAATTGAATTCACTCCGGGTTAAAAGAAAAAGGAAAGAAAAGGAACACGAGTGTTTTAAGAAATAGCACGAAAAACAATCCAAAGGAATTAACTTTGTTTATATGTACTGACCATACAATGACTAAAGATCTAAGAGGAGAATAAGAAAAGACAGCAGCTGGTAAGCTATAGTAGTTTTAGCAATGGCCAAAGATAGAGAAAAGTCGATTCCGATTTCTCATTCAATTTAAAAAATGAGAACAATCTCAGCAGTTTTTGGCTTGGTCAACCTATTGTATGAAATAGCACGAAAAGCATTTCAAAGGAAGCATACGACGACATAAAATCTAACACGAGAATACAAAAAAGTAGATGTGTCACTATCACAAAACTTCATAAAACCATCCATTTATACCACAAATTGCTGTTTTTATAGCTACCAATGGCCAAAAAAGAAGAAAAAATCAATCAGTTTATGGTTGGTTTACGCATAAATGTTTTACCAATTATGGCAAGGAGTTGATTATCAAATTTTCCGAACCAACCAACTTGGGTTTGACAGAAGAAAAAAGCCATGAAGCTCATGTTTAATCCCAATAAAAGTAAATAAAACATAAACTACAAGGAATGAATGTCACACCAATTGTGGCAAGGAATTCAATATCAAATTTTCTGAACCAACAATCTCAGGCTTCGACTAAAAAAACACGGAGTTTGTGCTTAATCCAGATAAAACTAAACTGAACATAACCTAAGATGCCTTAAACAATCATAAACTACAAAGAATGAACTTCCATTAGAACAATGCAAAGAAGCGTGAAATACAAACCCTGTATAGTAATCTTTTGGAATATACACATCTCGAACAAGTCCGAATCTCTCAAATGGAATTCGAAGTTCTTCGGGTCTGCAAACAGTAATACAAACATAAACAAGTCATTTAACCAGCATTTGAAAAGGGGTTCATGATGAAATATTTACCTGCAATCCAAAGGAATGTTTCTAACCAAAAGGCTTCCATTATTCTGCTCCCTCCTTCTCCCATACCCTCCTCCACCACCGCCTCCGCCTCCGCCACCACCACCACCACCATAGCCCCTCCTTGGGGGACTCCTTTCTCTGCCTCCATAACCTCTCCTTGGTGGACTATAGTATTGAGGACTGTATCTCCTCATTCCAAAAACCCTGCAAAAAAAAAAGTACATGAACTTCACATATATGATTTTCAAATAAGTAAATAAAATTTTACCCATCAAACTACATGAAATCCTTGTTATTTTCTCATTTTAAGATGATCCAAGAAAAAAATTTAAAATTATACAGTTAATTTTATTTTTTTTAAATGAAACAATGATTCATTATTTGCTTATTATTTTTAAGATAATCAAAGTTAAATTTAAAAAAATCCATAAAAAGGGAAAATTCTTTTTACTCAAAAACTAACCCAGAAAAACAACAAATTATAAAATAAAATAGAAAACACTTTCTGTTTGGTTGATGAGAAAAACTAATGAACAGAAAATCTTAACTATGAGCATTAACTGGGTTGAACCTCAACAATACCCTTTAAAATTAAATTTATATTTAATAAAAACAATAAATGTTAGCCAAATATAGCCTAAAAATCATACCCAAATCTTAAAATTGAAAAAAAAAAGGTACAACTTTTAGATTAGGAAGAAAATTAAAAAAAAAAAGATTACCTGAAATGAAAATTTGAAAGAGAGAGATAAAAAAAGAAGACAAAGATTTTTGGTTTGAGTCTTTGAACTTAGATCTGAACTCCAAAGTACTATGTTTTGTTATAATAATGTTAATGTTATTTCCACGTGCTTTTTTTTTTTTTCAAATCAGGTTTGGACCGCAGTGTTGGGCTCGGCTCTTCCACAGTTCCACCCTAAACCCCGTTAGAAATTAATTCTTTTTTGGTATATTGCACAAATTGGTCCCTATAAAAAATAAAATCAATTTAAACCCTGTCAATTTTAAAAATAAACGATCACAGTGTTCATGTTTTTCTTCAATTGTACATGATTTTGATTGATAGAATAATAATTTAGCCCTTAATATTTATAATTTTTATCAATTTGGTCTTGATTTAACAAATTTAACCTACACCATTTACATATTCTATCAATTTAGTCATGATTTAAATTTAGTCAGCAATATTTACGCATTTTATCAACATGGACACAAAATATGTAAACATAGATAATTAAATTTGATTGATTAATCAAACTAAAGATTAGCGTCGAATAATAATATTATGGAAATACGGGATCTAATCATCAAAATGATATGTACTTATTGTTTTTTGGCAATGATACGAATGTTATTAATGGAAATTGCAAAATCAATAGAAAACGATTGAACGAGAGATGATTTGATTTGGGAAAGCAGAATAATTAACATCAATTAAGATGAATATATGGTGTAAAGAAAAGGAAAAGAGAAGAAATAGAAAAGGGAAGACAAAATTTTACTAGGAATTGAAAAGGGCGAAGTAACTATCTAATTAGGGAAGGAAATTAATTTTATACCTAGGGTTTGTAAACCCTAGCCCAATTTTTTTGAAATTGAAAAAAGTAAATTGGAGGGAGGAAGCTCAAACCTAGGACTTTTAAGATAGGAGATTAGCTCTTAACCATTGAACCTAAACCCATTTCTTAATTAATCATTTCAATTAACCCACTATATTTCGAGGCATAACATGGATATCCACCAACATCCACTAATTCTTTCACAATAATGGTTAAATAACCATCTAAGTTCCTTGGTTAATTGCCAATTGGATCCTCAAGCATTTTCCAATTTAAAATTCAATAGCGATTAGACTTTCCCGATTTAATTACTTAATCGATCTTTAATATATTTTCATACTAATTTCATAAATCCTCCTATTATATTCTCATGGATTCGGTTTATAAAAATGGGGTTTCGAAATCGCATTATTTAACATAGGCAAAAGTTAGGTCGTTACAATTTAACATATACTCCTTATTATCATTTGTTGGTCCTTAACCAATTTCTTCATCAACTGAATCGAAACTTAAATATGCATTATTAATATTATCAAGATTTTAGTTTCCCTTATACTTTTCAAAATATGGATCATCCAAGTTACACTTATAAATATTCATGAAGTAAGCAATAAATTGGCACGATGCAACATTGTCTTTTTAGACTACAATGAAGTTGTGTTGTTGATATGATTTTTTTTTTTTTAGAATAATAAATGTCCTCTCAACTATATTTCGAAACTTTGAATGTCTCAACTCAAAGCATTCACAAGCCATATTTAATTCTTGTTTCTAGCTCCTCCATTCTCTAAAATAGTATCGTATCCCATGATATGTTGCAAGAAAACATTTTGTATTTACAAAACCAACATCTACTACATAATATTTCTTACAAAATAACAGGTAACAATTTGAATAATTTATAAGAAAAATAAAATAAATAACAAAAAGGTGATGATAATATTAATGGATTACCATATGCAATTTTTAACCTATTTTGAGATCTCCCATAACATAATTTCTTAGTACTCTAGAATCTAAAGCACAAACTAATTTTATAATTCTTTAATTATAATAATTTTTATAAACCTAATTTGCAATTGTTGAGTTGTCCAAATACCAAACCAACTTTTGTAACTTTTTTTTTTATAATATTTTGATTGATATTCTTTGATTAAAAATTGATATAGAATTTATAATATAGACTTTATAAAATATATAAAGTGTTGAATAGCTTTTGAAACACTTATGTTAGGATACTCAAATTTGTGTCCAAGTAAGAATAATATAACATATATAAGCCTAATTTTCCCTAAAGTCAAATTTTGTATGAAATATTTGAACTTGATATGCCCAATAACAAGCATTTTTATCTAATAATAAATATATATTATATTTTAAAATTAAAATATTTTATTATTATTGTAAAAGATAATTTTTTTTATAAACTTGTACAAAAAATAATTTATTAAACTTAATTTATGTATGTGTGTTTGGAAAGTCACATTGTAATTGATAATTTCTTATAATTCTTTATTTAACTGTTCTTAAAATTCTTAACACTCTTCCTAATAATTGAAAAGTGTAATTAGGAGTGCTTTAATTACATTCAATTACAGTAGTTATCCCAACCCGTGCAATTACTATGTGGCTTCGGGAAAAAATTAGAGATAAATAAAATATTAAAATAATTTTGAAAGAAATAATAAAAAAAAAAGTGTTGAAAATAGGGTTAAAAGTGTGACACTCACATGTTTTGTCCAAAACCCCTAACTAATTTGGGGAGTAATCAAGTAAAATAAGTTTTATTACATGACATTATCAAGATTTGACAAAGACATCGTTTTACTTACTTTTGATCACACAATTGAGAGCATTATATTCACACACGAACTGTTCAATTAAAGCCAACACCGTTTATCAAGGATGAAGTCAAGTAGCCAGACCTTGGACTCTTTGATTAGATTATCTAATTGTGATTTTAGTCTCAATTTAACTTAAATCATCTAATTTAATCATTTTCTTAAGTAGATAAATTTTCATTTTTTACATTTTCAAAAATTTTCAAATTTGGTCTCCAATTATTATTATTTTTTAATTTTCTCCGGAATTCCAACAGATGTTCCTGAATTCCCCATTCTTCGTTTGCTTTGGAATTTAAAAAAATCAGTCAATATAAAGAGATGATAATAAAAAAAGAAGTTGAGTTTATAGCTTAAACAACTTTTGTTTTCATCATATATTCAAGCTACAGAGCCAAACAAAAGTAAACTACAACTTCGACACATTATTTATAGATTATATATATAGTCTTCAAGTTCTTGTTCCAGATCAACATCTTCATAACTTTAGCATGCTTAAGAGAGAAACCCTGCAATTTAATTAACCCAAAAAAATAATGAAAACAGAAAGATAATTTATATACAAAAAAAGCCAAATAAAATTGGGTTTTCCTCTGTGTGTGCGTGTGTTGAATTCCATGGTGTTTTCACCTTTGATTAATTATAATTAAGTATCAGCGCAAATGATGTTTAAAATCTCCCATGTAAACAAGACTTCACGTTTGGTGCGGTACAGATGCCCAACTGGATCATAGTAGTACTGCACCATCATCATCATCTTAATATTTGCATACATGTATGTAGGATGAAGGAAACAATGGTGGTTTGATATACCTTATACATCCTGCCGCGACCCTTATAACCAGAAGGGACAAACCGTTCTTCCACAATCCACCCCGGGGGCAACCAATCATAGGGAGCATCGGTGTTGTCACAGTACTTGACAGTGACACCCACTGACTTCCTATTGACCCTTCTTCTAGCCTGCTCTTTCACCACCTCCAAGGTGGCTAGCGTCAATGGCGACCGCTCCTTAGCCTGCTGCTGTTGCGCCGTTGTTGCTACTGCTGGTGGTCTCCCCCTCTTCCTCTTCCTCGAGCTCGACTCACCACTATCCACCTTCATCACTGCGCTAAAACCTACAATGCTTCTTGTTTTGTGTGAACCTTCTCCATTTCTCATCATCTATATATAGCCCCAGAATGGGTTGTTAATTTTGCAAATTTGCATATTTGTCTCTCATTTTCCTTTTTTCTTTAGCATTTGTCCCTTAGGGTATTGAATCATTTCAATTTTACCCTCGGACATATATATGTCTTTCTAAATTGATTGAGCATAATTTTTTTTTTTAAAATTAGGTTTATTCTATTGGTTATACAATTATTTTGAAAATGAAGTTATTAAATGCGTGGGGATGATTGTTACGTATGTTGCATGAAAATGCATGTTGCGCGTGCAATCTCACTTTAACCACTCGCTTTTTTGAGCACGTATTCTTAATTTATGTCTTGTACTTTATTATATCATCGAGAAGTTAAGAAAATACATAGTTGATATTAATTGAATTGTGATCAAACATGTTAATTTTTAAGCAATTTGATTTCTCATGTTTTAAGATAATTTTTTATTTTAATGACTATAAATCGTGGACTAAATGTTTTAAAAATTACAAATTCGAGTGAGTTTAGACCTGTAATATTCTTGTCAAGTGATTTAAAAATCTTGATTTTGAATCATAAAATCCATTATTTAAAGGGTTAAATTGAAATCCATTCAAAAACTTGTGGTGGATATCACAATAATATGGATTTTGGTTGAGATTTCTCCTACGAGCATTAATTATGTAACATCTCAGGGTGTTTGCACTTACCATATATATTATTTTCAAATAAGGCTAAAAAGTAAATGGTGAGCCAAAACCATTAATAAAATGAATACACATTAAATTTTTATGTCACTTATACTAAAAATAAAATATTAAAAAAGCAGGTGACCTGGAAATTTACCTCTAATAATTGAGACAAATCATTGGTTTAATTAAGTAAATATAATATATATTTTTATTTTCATTGAGAATATTATTTTATTTAGTATATATTTAATGATAAAAAGTCATAAAAATTATACATGATTTTTGGTCCAATATACAATGTGATACATAAATTTTGATTTTGTATAATTATACATAAATTTTTTACTAGATTTAATTTTCACAAATTACTAAAAATATTATTATCAATGTATATGCTATAAAATTGAATTGATCATTGAAGAAGCTCTCAACCATGTTTAAAGATGATTATCATTCGAGACAATTCAGTTTTTCTTTTAAATGATTAGTATGTAGCATTATGATTTTCTTGATTTTTAAATTTTTAATTTGAATATTATGTAATACTAATGAATTATTTATCGACAATTAAAGAAATAAATGAATATTAAGGTGAAAAAAATTATACGGAAAAAAATAAATTTAATGCCCACTAAACATCAAATTTAATGCCATGTGGTCAACAATTTTGTTGTAGTCTCTAGGAATATTCGAATTTGTACACTCCAATGGTGTTTTAGGACCTGATCAATCAGTTGCAACTCTATCATCTTATTAACAGCAACATCTCCAGCCAATATTAATTCAACTACCATCACATTATCACATTCTAGTTCCAAATGTCTATACTCAGCTCCCATGCAATTTGGAGTCCTTATAAAATAGCTCTAGTTTTCAACTTTAAAAATTCTATCCTTCCCAATTCTCATTGTGAAACCCGCTGACTCAGCTCTAGTGTTGTTGCATGAAGATTTAAATGAATTAGTCCCTAACTGTAATTAGAAATTTCACTGGTCTGTAATCGTCATTAGTTGACTGTCCTTTGTACCGAAAAAAGAGCATATATTTATTGTAGGGTTTTTATAAAACTAAATTAATTTCACATTCTTTCATTAATTTTTTATAAGGATAAATATGAAATTCACACATGAAAATTTATCAAATATATAATGTACACATTAATTTTAGTTTGATGCAAGTATATACACACAACTTCAATTTAATTCAATTATATACATGGATAAAAAAGCACACATTTATTTTTATGTTAGATAAATATAATATTTATGTATATCATTTGTAAATGTAAATGTAAAATGATGCTACATGCTACATCGATAATAATATTTTTAGTAATTCGTGAAAATGAAATCTAATAAAAAAATTATATATAATTGTACAAAATCAAAATTTATGTGTTACATTGTATATTGGACCAAAAATCATGTATAATTTTTATGACTTTTTATCATTAAATATATACTAAAAATAATAATATTCTCAATTAAAATAAAAATATATATTATATTTACTTAATTAAACCAATGATTTGTCTCAATTATTAGAGATAAATTTCCAGGTCACCTGCTTTTTTAATATTTTATTTTTAGTATAAGTGACATAAAAATTTATTGTGTATTCATTTTATTAATGGTTTTGGCTCACCATTTACTTTTTAGCCTTATTTGAAAATAATATATATGGTAAGTGCAAACACCCTGAGATGTTACATAATTAATGCTCGTAGGAGAAATCTCAACCAAAATCCATATTATTGTGATATCCACCACAAGTTTTTGAATGGATTTCAATTTAACCCTTTAAATAATGGATTTTATGATTCAAAATCAAGATTTTTAAATCACTTGACAAGAATATTACAGGTCTAAACTCACTCGAATTTGTAATTTTTAAAACACTTAGTCCACGATTTATAGTCATTAAAATAAAAAAATATCTTAAAACATGAGAAATCAAATTGCTTAAAAATTAACATGTTTGATCACAATTCAATTAACATCAATTATGTATTTTCTTAACTTCTCGATGATATAATAAAGTACAAGACATAAATTAAGAATACGTGCTCAAAAAAGCGAGTGGTTAAAGTGAGATTGCACGCGCGACATGCATTTTCAAGCAACATACGTAAAAATCATCCCGCGCATTTAATAACTTCATTTTCAAAATAATTGTATAACCAATAGAATAAACCTATTTTTTTTTAAAAAAAATTATGCTCAATCAATTTAGAAAGACATGTATATGTCCAAGGGTAAAATTGAAATGATTCAATACCCTAAGGGACAAATGCAAAAGAAAAAAGGAAAATGAGAGGCAAATATGCAAATTTGCAAAATCAACAACCCACACTGGGCCTATATATAGATGATGAGAAATGGAGAAGGTTCACACAAAACAATAAGCATTGTAGGTTTTAGCGCAGTGATGAAGGTGGATAGTGGTGAGTCGAGCTCGAGGAAGAGGAAGAGGGGGAGACCACCAGCAGTAGCAAGAACAGCGCAACAGCAGCAGGCTAAGGAGCTGTCGCCATTGACGCTAGCCACCTTGGAGGTGGTGAAAGAGCAGGCTAGAAGAAGGGTCAATAGGAAGTCACCGGGTGTCACTGCCAACTACTTTGACAGGACCGATGCTCCCTATGATTGGTTGCCCCCGGGTGGATTGTGGAAGAACGGTTTGTTCCCTCTGGTTATAAGGGTCGCGGCAGGATGTATAAGGTATATCAAACCACCATTGTTTCCTTCATCTTACATACATGTATGCAAATATTAAGATGATGATAATGATGGTGCAGTACTACTATGATCCATTTGGGCTTCTGTACTTCAGCAAACGCCAAGTCTTGTTTACATGGGAGATTTTAAGCATCATTTGCGCTGATGCTTAATTATAATTAATCAAAGGTGAAAACACCATGGAATTCAACACACGCACACACAGAGAAAAACCCAATTTTATTTAGCTTTTTTGTATATAAATTATAGTACTTTTTTCATTATTTTTTTGGGTTAATTATTAAATTGCAGGGTTTCTCTCTTAAGCATATGTCAAAGTTATGAAGATGTTGACTGGAACAAGAACTTGAAGGCTAAATATAATATCTATAAATTATGTGTCGAAGTAAAAGCTATGTAGTAGTTTTCTTTTGCTTGTGTTTCAAATGCTTTGTATGTTGAATATATGATGAAAAATAAACATTAAATAAATTAAATAAAATTTGTTTAAGCTATAAACTCAACTTCTCTTTTGATTATCATCAATTTAGATTGACTGATTTTTCTAAATTCCAAAGCAAAAGGTAAAGGTGAAATCAATAATTTTTAGTGAAACGTGAGATGATTTTTTTTTAAATGGAGGCCAAATAAAAATATATGCTAAATTAACTTAAATTGAATTATTAATTACAAAAAAGGTAAAAAATGCAAATTTATCCATCTTATAAAAAGACTAAATTATTTTACTAAAATTATGATTTAGTCCTTAATCTTTGCTTTTAATAATTAATTAAATTATTAAAATAATATAATCAAGTTTTATTTTAGATTACGAGGTTTAATTTGAAAATAAGTGTGTTTTAATTAAGTTAAGACCTAATTAAAAAAGAGGAGAAACAAGGAGTGACCAAAAAGAAAAATTGTGCAACTTTTGGGAAATTAGTCTTCTACTAGGAATTTCCACCCTCTTTTTCTTCCCTCTCTTTACCTAAACCCCTATTTTTAGTTCCGAAATTAAGTACTCCAAGAATTTAATTTTTGTAACACCTTAAACCTAACCTAAAACAAAAGATTTAAGTCGAGAATGTTACATCAACAACATAGAGAAACATCTACTACATTAGAATTAACCCATAGCATCCTAGTATTAAAAACTATCAAACAATTAACACAAACGATACTAAAACACACTAACGGAACTAATATTAAAGTTAAGATCCCACACACAAAGATATAAGAGAAGTCCTAAGTAAAGTTCGACAGCAGTACAACATTAGTCATTAATATAAAGTCATAGTGAAACCTCAGGATGACGAGTTCCCCGCCCACAGGCCGTCAGTTTTGAGAAGGTTTTGAAATTCAAATAGGCTAGTTAGTACAACATTTATTAATGTGTTGCAAAGACTATAAAGTTCTACATACAGAAACAATTCAAATATCATTAATAGTTCAGATGATGTAGTCAGTCAACTTAATCAGATTAATAATTTCCTACAGTTTAGAAACATAGTCAAACATATACAAAGATAGTTCCAAATTCCAGTACAGTTACAGATACAAATATGCAATTCCCATCCCTTACACACCAACTCCGACCAGCCCAACACACCAATAGGTATATAACACATGTCCAACCCTACACACCTTATAATGTCGATACGGCACGTCACAATATTCACAGTCTCACTGTTAGATTAGATATAATCGTGAGTGGTTTAACCACTAAAATAGTATAGAATACTTCTTTCAGTTCATAATCCCTCCCTATGCAGATGCAGAGATCAAATGACAGAACTACGCATTTCAGATATATATATATATATAAAATCCAGCATTTCTACTATATCAAATACCAAAGTTACACAGACCAATTTACAGATATTCAGAATCAGGTTGCGAACATGCTAAATAACTTTCATAGGACAGCTCAAGTCAAAACGGGAGCCACACAATTGTGTGTTGGTCTGTGTGTGACACACGGTTTGGACACACACCTGTGTGACCACTGTACCTTTAATTGTAAAACGGTATACACACACAGTCTGACACACGTCCGTGTGACCATTGTACCTCTAATTGCAAATAGTATACACACACGGGCGTGTGCCTGGCCCGTGTGTCCCCTGTACGTTAATTCTCAAAACAATATACACACACGGTCTGGCACATGCTCGTGTGCCCTTTGTAGCTTATTTTAATGGCACACGGCCTGGACACACACCCGTGTGCCTTCGAACAACCTCGTTTCTGGGAAAATTTACAGGAAAAAAAGCAGGAAATTGAGAGGGGTTTCGATACCCTCCTATTACACAATGATATAGAAGCAACCAACCGCGTTCTCGGAACCTAAAATGCAAAAATGGAACCAAAAGCACCATTATTCCTCACGAATTACTAACTTATACACAACGTGGTTTTGTTGAGACTTTCAACACACAAACCACCAAATCGATCTCCATTACCTTCGCGCACAGAGACCAATTTACGGATTACGGGCATTAGGCGAGATCCTACTCTCGAGACCTTCTCCTAAACCTCCACAAACAACCAACACATAAGAAAATCGTTCCAATTAGAAACAATCCCAATTTCATTGACAAGAGCATCTACTAACAAATCAAACTTCAACAGAGAATGTTAAGGTTCCAGAATAATAAAACTTACACTTACGGTTTCAATAACGTGAACGAACGAATGCCAACTGAAAACAATAATCACTGGAAGAAGAACAATGAACAAAGCAAAAAGATAAAATAAAAGAATAACAGTAAGAAAACTTTTAAAAAAATAATGCCAATGAAGAAACCAAATTTAAAATCCAAAATCATTTTCTCGGAGAAGAGCAAAAATATATTTGCTCGTCGTATACGTAAAGATTCAAACATAGGACTAGAAGACAGACAGATGCATAACCATTGAACCACTAGACTCATCGTTGAAACACTAACGCATAGAATTTAATTTATGTCACGATATCACAATCTAAGGTTCATAAAAAGAAAGTATAAAATCTTAAAAGATACGACTTGAACCCCAAACATCAGGTAAGCAAACAAAACATATAACCATAGAAGCAGAGACAGATTTGTTGACATAACTCGAATAAAAGACCAAATTTTTGGGGCATTACAATTATGCTTAAGTCATGGTAATTAGGAAATACGTCAACTAAGTAGCTTTTTACTATTTTAATAATGCTATGTATAGTATTATCAAAGGAAAGTAGCGTTGAGGATACAAATTTTAGTTCCAAGTTATGAAATTATGGTAAATTAAATAATAATGGAAAAAAATTAAATTATTAAATTAATAAAGTATGTCATGACATTATATAAAGTGGAAAGAGAGCTTAAGTGAAGAAGTGTTGGTGTTATAGGTGATAAATGTGTAAACTAATAAATAATATGTAAGTTGAATTTCTTCTTCTCATTTTATTATTTTCGATATATACAGTTGAGAAATAAAATAAACAAAAAAAATAAAACATAGGTTGAATGACTAAGTGTTTAGTGTCCTCCGTACAGACCCAAGTTTAAGTCACCCCTTCTCTTATTTCTTTCCTCTTTTATTTTTGGCTTAATATAACATTTGGTACCTAAACTTAACATTTTTTTCTAATTTGGTACCTAAACTTCTTTTGGACCCAATTTGGTACCTGAACTTGACATTTTTCCTAATTTGGTACCTAAGCTTTTGTTTAGATTCAATTTGATACTTAAATTTATTAAATATTATAAAAATTACGTAAAATGATAATGATATTGAATTTTTTTTGTTATGCTACAAAAATATTATCAGTTTTAAAGAAATTTCATGTTAAAAATAGGTATTGAGCTATGTTTGACGAATTAATATTAAAAAAAATTAGGTATCAAATTAGGAAAAAGAGTCAATTTTAGGTATTAAATTAGGCCCAAAAAGTTTAAGTACCAATTTAAAATGAAGTGTCAAGTTTAGGCACCAAATTAGGAAAATTTTCAAGTTTGAGTACCAAATTAGGAAAATTTTCAAGTTTGAGTACAAAATTTGACCAAAAAAATAATTATGTACCAAATTAGGAAAAGTGTCAAATTCAAGTACCAAATGTTATATTAAACCTTTATTTTTCAGCAACTATGGATGAAAGCCACAACAAAGTAAATACTTTAGGAATAAAAACTAACAAGAAATGGGCAGTGACCCAAATGGTTAAGTGTTAGTATATTTCCATTATTGACCCAAGTTTGAGTTGTTGCCCCCTCTTTCCTTTCATTTTAATTTCAAACTTGGGCAAAAATATGGGGAAAATTGCAAGTGAATGAGCATATATTTATTGTAGGATTTTTTACAAAATTAAATTAATTTCACACATGAAATTTTATCAAATGTATAATGTAATACATTAATTTTGGTTTGATGCAAGTATATGCACACAACTTTAATTTAATTCAATTATATACATGGATAAAAAAGTACACATTTTTTTTCATGTTAGATCAATATAATATTTATGTATACCATTTGTAAATGTAAATGTAAAATGATGCTACATGCTACATGGTATTGTTGATAAAAGAATTTTTTTTTTAAACAATAAATGCCCTCTCAATCACATTTCAAAGTTTTCAATGTTTCAAATTAAAGAGTTCATGAGTCATCTTTGATAATAATGCGAAACCCGAAATTGAATTTTAGAAGCTTGAATAATCAATTCAAAGCAAATCGAATGAAAAACAAACTTTCCTAAAAAAGAAGAAAACCATGTACAACAACAAAAAAATTTTAAGACTTTCAAGAACCTAAAAATTGAATGGAATCAAGATTAAAAATAAAAAAAATTCTAGAATTAAAGAAAATATGTAAAGATTGAATAATGGGTTGATGAAACCCAAGGTAGAAGCTGATAAGTGAATGGTGGCAAGATAGATGGATAAGTAGCGTAGCCTCCTTTGATGAACAATTACCTTCGATGAACAATTACCAACAAAGAACTATAATGGCTTTTACTCAATCCTCCGAGTTTAAAATACTAAAAAATTCGTAATAAATAAAAGGTGAGTATTTGATATATTAGAAGTGTGTTTTTTTATTCCACAAACAACTTTAAAAATTTGACACATATCTTTTTTTTAATATTTATTTTTTAATATTTTACTATTCCCCTATAACAGACTTGTCAATCCTTTAATATTACTTGTGAAATCTAAAAACTTCACTGGTAATGTACCAAACAGTTTCTCATAAATAAATCCCTAAAATATAAAACTTCATAAATATATTATTGGCTTATATATAATCAAAATTAAGCATTGATATCGAACTCATTATGATGTAAACTCGAATCAAAGCTCGAAACACATAATTCCCATAATAATTTCGTCCAGAAATTTATGCTTGTGCAGTTTTCACTGAAATGGCATATCATGAGCTCTTGAAGTCCAAATAAGGAGATTTAAAGTTCTTTTACATATCTTTCATCGGTATGAATGCATCTTAACCTAGAAATACTTAGATCCCATCAAAAAATGCGTCTCAAGTTAATTGATCATCTAGACATGAAAATTGGCAACTTAGGTGAAATTAATTTAGTAAATTTCAACTCATCCATGCATGTATCATTATGACTAGCTTCATTCCCTCAAATGGTATTGAATCTCATAATATATTACAAGAAAACATTTTATATTTGTATAACCAACATCTACTATATAATATTTTCTAAAAAAAGAACATGTAACAATTTGATAATTTATAAGAAGAATAAAATAAAATTATAACAAAGTGAGGATAATATTAGTGGATTATCATATGCAATTTTAATCTATTTTGAGATCTCTCGCAAACATCATTTCTTAGTGCCCTAGAATTTGATAATTTGCACTTGATTGGTTGCTCAATAGCAAACAAACTTTAAACATTTTTTTTTGAATTACAAACAGTGATTAGCGCGACTCAAACTCAAATTATATTTGAAATGATGAACACCCTTGATCATCAGAATAATACATTGAGTTCAAACTTTAAAACATTTTTATAATATTTTAATTGTTATTCTTAAATGTAAATTAGATAAATAATAATATAGAATTTACAATATATCCTTTTGCAAGAAAAGTTATATGAAATGTTAAATAACTTTTATAACATTGGTAATCAAATATGTATAAGCTTAATTTGCTATTGGAGCCAATTTTGTATGAAATATTTGGAGTTCATATGTCCAATAGCAAATATTTTTATCTAATAATAAATATATAATTATATTTTAAAAATAAAATAATTTCCTAAAATTAAAATATTTTACTATTATTATAAAAAAATAACTTGTATAAAAAATAATTTTTTAAACTTAAATTATATATGTGTTTGGAAAATCATATGGCAATTAATAATTTCTTGTAATTCTCCATGTAATTATCTAAATTTTCAATATCTATTTAAGAATTGGAACGTGTAATTAAGATACTTCAATTACATTCAACTTAATGGGATCTACAAATTACAATTGTTATCTCCACATGGGAAAAGGATTGAATGAAACAGTGACACCACGTCATTTGTGTCCCTTTTCCAATAGTTTTATGCCACATCAGTATTTTCATTCTTAATTTCAACATTTTTATCCTGAAAAAAATCAAATTACAATTAAAATCCTGAAATTTAGGATGAAATTGTTGATGTGTCATAAAACTATTGGAAAGAAATAATATCCCTGTTTCATACAATCCTTTCTCCTCAAGATGTCATATTTGTGCAGTTATAAGCAATTACTGGATGGCTTTTCAAACATTACTCTTATAAAGAAAAAAATAAAAATAAATCAAATATAAAAATAGTTCTCAAAAGAAGTAACAAAAATGTTGAAAATAGGACTATGAGGATCCCATTCATATGTCTTGTCAAGAATCCCCTAACTGGTTTGGGAAGTATTGAGGTAAAGTAATTGTTCTTACATTGCATCAACGGCTCGCAAGATCTTGTTTTGCTCATTTTTTGTTTAATGATTAAGAGTTTTATTATCTTCACACTAAAATTGTTCGTTTAGAAGTTAACGCCCTTTTTCAAGGGTGAAGTCAAGCATGACCTCTTGGTTAAATGTTCCAATTATACTTTTAATCTCTCTTAAATTTAAATAATTAAATTTAATTTAATTCATTTAGTCCTTTTATTAAATAAATAAATTTTCATTTTTTACTTTTTCAAAAATTAATTAGTCAATTTAAGTTATTTTAACATGTATTTTTATTTTGGCCTCCGTTTGTTTTTAAAATTGTTTCACCTTTCACTAAAAATTATTGATTTCACTTTATCTTTTGCTTTGAAGTTTAGAAAAATCAATTAATCTAAAGAGATGATAATCAAAAGAGAATTTCTTGAAGTTGAGTTTATATATAGCTTAAACAATTTTTATTTTTCATTATATATTGAAGCTACAAAGCATTTGAAACATAAGCAAAAGTAAACTATTACATAGTTTTTACTACGACACATAATGTATAGATTATATATATATATATATATAGTCTTCCAGCTCTTCTTGCAGTTCAACATCTTCATAACTCTGACATGTTCAAGAGAGAAATCCTGCAATTTCATTAACCCAAAAAAATAATAAAAAAGAGAGAGATAGTTTATGTATAAAAAGCCAAATAAAATTGGGTTTTTGTGTGTGTATGTATGTTGAATTTCATGGCGTTTTCACCTTTGATAATTATAATTAAGCATCAAGGTAAATGACGTTCATTTTAGTCCACGCAAACAAGACTTCACGTTTGGAGTAGTACATCTGCCCAGTTGGATCATAGTAGTACTGCACCAACATCACCACCACCACCACCATCATCATCTTAATGTTTGCATATATGTATGTAGGATGAAGAATACAAGGGCGGTTTGATATACCTTATAGAGCCTGCCAAGGCCCCTACGACCAGTTGGGACGTACCGCTCTTCGGCAACCCATCCGGGGAGCAACCAGTCATAGTTAGCATCAGCATTGTCAAAGTGCCTCACTGAGACAGCCATTGACATCCTTTTTCTACCCCTTTTTTCAGCCCGCTCTTTCACTGCCTTCAAGGTGGCTAGCGTCAACGGCGACCACTCCTTAGGCTGATATGGTCGCGGTTCTGGTAGCGCAAGTAGTGGTGTTGCTAGTCTCCTCTTCCTTGAGCTTGAGCTCGAGCTCGACTGCCCACTCTCTGCCTTCATCACTGCTCTAAAACCTGCAATGCTTTTTGTTTTGTATGACCCTTCTCCATTTCTCATCACCTTATATAGACCCAGTGTGGGTTGGTAATTTTGCATATTTGCATATTTGCCTCTCATTTTCCTCTTTTTTTTTTACATTTGTCCCTTAGGATATTGTATCATTTTCAATTTTACCCTTGGACATACATATATACCTTTCTGTATTAGTTGAGCATAATTTTTAAAAATTTATTTAGGGTTATTCTTTGGTTATACAATTATTTTTAAAATGAAGTTTTTATTAAACGTGCAAGGATAATTTTAATGTACGTTGCATGAAAATGCATGTCGCGCGTGTTATCTCACTTAACTTACTCATTTTTATGAGCGCGTATTGTTGATTTTAGATATTTTATTTTACTTGATCACCGAAAAATTAGGAAAATACATAATTGATATCGATTACAAGTTAAATCTTTAAGCAATTTGATTTTTGATGTTTGTGTTAAATTTTAAATGGATTTAGAATATGATAGTTATAATTGCAACCCAATTTTTGTAACATTAATATTCAATCTTCCATAAACATGTTTAATTAGTGAACATGGGTTTTACTAATGAATGTTTTAAGATAAATTTAAATGTTTAATATTCTTGTCAAATGATTTAAAAATCTTGAATTTAAATCATAATTTTCATTATTTAAAGGGCTAAATTGAAATTAATCAAAATTTTGTGGTGGTTTTCACAATATTATGGATTTTGGTTGAGATTCCCCTACGAGATGTAACCTCTGGAGGATATTTTTTCTGTTCACACTTGCCAGATATATTATTTTCTAATAATTTACCATTTAAGGTTAAAAAGTAATAAAATTAATACACATTAAATTTTTATATCAAAATATACTAAAAATAAAATATGTAAAAAGAAAGTGACCTGAAAATTTATCTGTAATAATTAGGACAAATCACTGATTTTATTTAGTAATATGATATATATATATAAATATTATTTTTTAATTGATAGTATTATTTTATTTAATAATAAAAATCATATAAAGATTACACATTAATTTCAATTCAAAGTATAATTTATCTAATATGAAAATTAATATTTATATATATTTTCCATTATTTAATTTCAATTAGGCAGCACGCTTTTTGACCGAAGTTTAACCCCCTTGAAAATCTCGGAGTTTGAACAGTAAAACGTCTTTTGTTCGTATCTAAAGGGCGTATTGTAATTAATCAATACGGTTAGGGGTATTAGAGTAATTTGGAAATGGTGAATGCATGTAATCCAAATGGATTTCTTTCCTTAGAGATGCCCCCAATTTGCATTTATTATGGTAACCGTTCACTGCTTTTCATACTTTGCCATTTAAAACTTTTCGACGGATTCCTTACCCAATGAAGAGCTTTTTCTAATTTAAAACTTTTTTGGTAAATAATTCAAATCTTTTTCTATAGGTAAAATACATTTATCTCTTACATTTTGTGTAAAATATCTTAAAAAATAAAATTATATTTTACTTCAATTTAGATGAATTCATTAGGGATCAATCTTAAAATTATACATGAACTTTGATTTAATGTGTAATTATATACTTGAAATTTTAATTTGATACAATTATACACGTGAAACTCTAATTGTGATTCAAATGTATACTTAAAATTTTAATTTTAATTTAATCATGCACATTTAAAAAAAGGATAAATCCCAAAACTATACATGATCTATGGTTTAATGTGCAATAGTATACATGAACTTTGATTTTGTGCAAATTTATACATGAAATTTTTATTTGATCCAATTCTTGTAAATTATTAATACAATTATTGTTATAACATTGTTTTTAAATCTGTATGATTAAATCAAAATTAAAGTTTCAAATATATATTTGAACCACAATTAGAGTTTCATGTATATAATTGCACCAAATTAAAATTCATGTATACAATTACACATTAAATCAAAATTCATATATAATTTTGAGATTTATCCCTTAAAAAAATAAATACATCAGTTTCTTTTTATATTTGATAAACATAATTATTTATATATGCAATATATAAACATAAAATAATATTATATCAATAATTTTGTTAATAATTTACAAGAATTTGATCAAATCAAAATTTCATGTATAAAATTGCATATTAAATCATAATTCATGTGTAATTTTTGAATTTATCCCTTATTAAGATTGTAGTGGAAAAAATATTAAACAAAAAGTAGAAGGGATGATAAAAATAAAATATAATTAGTATTGGTGGCCCAAGTGGTAGTGTAGTTAACCATATGACCATGCACGGATTGGTGGCTCACCTTATCAAGTATTTGATGAGGCATTTCCTGTCACATCCCAGGGTTAATTGTAATAAATGGGCAAAAAATGAATTAGACTTGATGGTTAAGTGTTACTCCTCTATTTTAGAAGTTTTAGGTTTAAGCTTCTTTCCTCTCATTTATTTTTCGCTTTTCTCCAGCAATCTAAGATAAAAGTCACACCTAAAATATACACAGTTTGAAATACATATTAAGCAAGGAATAGGCTTTAGGCTTAATGGTTAAAGAGCTAGCTTCCCTTCTTAGTGACTTGAGATTGAGCTCATCCATCCCTTACCATTTCTTTTTAATTTCGAGTGTTTGCGACCCCTAAGCTTTACAAATCCTAACTATTTAGTCCTTTTCATATATTGACTAGGAATGCCTCTTTTCAAATACTAGTAAAACTCTTTTTCATCCTCTATTTCTTTTCTTTTCCTGCTCTTTTCTCTCATAATTGCATCATACTTCCATCTTTGAACTATTGATTATTTTCTTTCTCGTATTGAATTAATCCTCGTTTCTTTTATTTCTTAACGATGTTAGAGTCGTCGTCAAATAGCATCCTTTTGCCAAGGATCGACAAATACATCTCGATTTCGATGATTAGATCCCAAATTTTTGTAATATTACTATCCGACGCTAATCTTATGTTCGATTAATCAATCTTTTACGGTTCTTACCAAATCTTTTGTTAATCTTGTCAAATCATGAAACCAAACATTATTTCGTGTGTAAATATTGTTTGAAAGATCATATTTAGGTGAATCGAATCAAAATCGGGCATGAGGAATGTCGATTGGACCCCCGATAAAAGGTATGTATTCTTTACCAAGTGAATTGGGGTAAATCTTGTGTAGGTTTAGGGCCATATTGTCTACCACATAGTCGTGTGGACCACACGGCCATGTGATATTGTTTCGTTAAGGTACTTCGTTTTTCAAGCGGTCATAGCCTATGATTGTGTAATCCTTCCACACGGTCTTTAGTATCTCACACGACCATGCGACCTTTGTTTTACAGTTTTGCCCAGAAATTTGTGAATTGTTCTATTTAGTCCCTATATAGTCCCCAAACTATTTTAGAGTGTTATTACTCCCAATTGAATCTCTAATAATATGTATAATTGAAATATATGATCTGAATGATTGAATTATTATTGTTATATGCATGACATGTGAACAATACATGCCTATTGATATTGTTAAATTGAATACATGATAAGCATGTCTATTGCTACCGTTTTGATCTGTTATAAGTATGTCATGTTGCATTGCATGGGGTGGGATGATATGAGCGGAGGAAGTGTGAGCGATTTATCTGCAACTATGAGTGATTTATCCATAACGATGAGTAGTTTATCCACAACGCGGTGTAAGGATGAAGGAGTTATGGAAAACTCATACTGTGGTGTGTAGCGGAGTTGGGTAGAATCTATTCTAATAAAATGAAACTGCATCGTCATTCATGAGCATGTACATGCATAACTGTGAATTCTGAAATATTGTTATATTGATGTGTTGATTTAAATGATTAATACTCTTAATTGCTATATGAGTGTGATTGTTTTGAGAATTGTTATTTAGCATGCGTCATCTATTGTTTGCACCGATTTTCTTGTGATAAGACTCACGTTGAGCTTCATAACGTCACCCTATTTTAATTTCCATCTTTCTAGATAATCCGTAAAATTAGGACGCAGACTCAACATTTGAAAGGTCTCAGTTCGGATAATTATTTTATAAAAGTATTTTAAGACTTATTATTATAATTTTTGTTATTCAAAGACTGTACCATTTTTTTAATTGTGACATGAGACATAGGTTTTAGATTTATTTGGCATGCATGACATTTATTTTGACTTTAGATTTGTTGAAATATGGAACCTTATTTAATTTTTCATGAAACCAGGTTTTCATTAAAACTATATTATATATCACTTTTTCGCTGCATCACTATGTAAATGAGGTTTGAAATATATATATAACTAGAATTCAAATTTTGCAAAACAATCATTAAGATCAAACAGTTTTTGAAACTAAACCGTAATCTTTTTGAAACACGTTAAGTTTTCTTCAGAAATTAAAGCAAACATTTTAAACAACTGTTTTTAAACTCCGATAGTTTTCTTAGGTCATTTCAGTGGCTAATGTAATCTTTTGAATTTGGGCTTAACGTCTACATCGAGTTGGAAAGGTTACACTCTCACTCTATGAATTAATCACCTCTTTAAACACTCGAGCTCTCTTCAGAGTTTGATGACAAAACCCTCATTAAGAACAATACTAACCTGGTGAGGGATCCACCAACTCTAAATAGACAACACTTCACAAACTTCTGATGGAATTGGTCTCCCTCAATAAGGCTTTAGCATAATGTCAAGGTTGAGACCTTGGGAACTTTAAAATTTCAAGTTCAAGTCTCACTTTACGTAAACCATATGTTTGTTCTCAACCTATATTTATTATAGTTTGTGTCCTACCATATGTGGACTTTGTATTGATTTATTTTGGTTTAGATTTAGATATATTTTGATTATCAGCCAGACCATAATTTATAATAATTAATTTATTTTATAGTTATTTGAATGTAGTCTTTGTAACTACAATTGTGACAATTCGTATATGTATACACAAATTTCACATAAAAAATAAGACATGGAAAATTAGAACAAAAAATTATTTATGAAATTGAGTTATGATTTTTATATAAAAACTTAGATTTTTCTCTTCAGTGGAAATTTGATTTAAGGACTTGATCTTGAATGGATGCGAGTTGTTTCAAGGATTTCAAGACTTTTTGAAACTAGGTATGGGCATGCTTGCTTGAGAATTTAATTTGATTTGGGTTCAATGGTCTTTAAGATTTGACTTTGATTGAATGAAGTCTGCTTCAAGAATAATCGAGACTTGATCTAAAAAAATGGATTTGAATATAATTTGATCCAAAGGTTTTTAAGATTTGATCTTGGGTCTGTACGGTTGGCTTCTAGAACCATCGAGACTTAATCTTAAAAACAAGTTTTATCCCTTTTGTGTTAATGCAGCCTGATCGAAGAGAACTTTGATTCAATAGTTTTCAAGACTTGATCTTTGATGAAAAGATATGAAGGACAAATATTGTCCCACCAAATTTGTAAACATAAATTTTGCGTCAAAATAAGACATGAAAATTGGAGCAAATCAAAGAAATCTTATTTATGAAATTGTGTTACAATTTCTAGATAAATTTTTCTCTTCAATGAAGTTTCTAAGGATCATCTAGACTTGATCTTGAACAATGTGAATCGCTTCAGGGGTTGTTGAAATTTGATCTTGAAATTGAATTTGAAAAGATTTTTGTTTGAGAATTTGATTTGGTTTAATTTGGATTCAAAAAAATCTTTGAGACTTGAATTAATGAATTTTGCTTCAAGAATTGTTGATACTTGATCATGAAAGTAAGTTTTATCTCTTTTATCTGATAATAATATTCCAATTTTGGGACACATTTTATTTTTAAAAGTATGATCATGTACTATTTTACTAATATAATTTAAATAATGAAATAAATTCAATAGTATTTCTTGTAAATTAATTATATTGATGTTAACTAGTTAAATAATATTTATTATTAATTATTTATACTTCAACAATGACAATGAGTATTGGTACTATTATTTTAAAGTTTGATTGAATTAGTGTCATTCATAAATAAAGTCTCAATCCAGATAGAAAATTATCAAAAAAATTATTTTTTACAAAGTAACGATTATTAGACTGTGCTTTTTTCTTTTATATTTTATATAAAAACTAGAAAAATACACATATGATAAAATTTAAACTTAAAGCATCTGATCTTTAATGCTTTAACTTTACTATTTCAACGAAAGTCTCATTTGGGTCCTATATAAACTTTTTATAAATATATTTGTTACATAAATTATTTCACCCATATCGTGAGTGTGTCATAATCTAGTATGTTTAATTTTAGAGACTGAATAACCCAACAGTTAAGCAATATTAGAATAATTAGATAAAATTGCATGAGATGTTTGTTTTTCTTGTTAATTCTTTTAGTAATCGTATTGTCAAATACTTTTTGAGATCAATATATTACGTATGACAATTTGATTTTAAGTTTTGTTAATTATTTAGAGATTTTTTCCTCAAGTATTATTGATATTTTTATTATAATTAATATTTTTAAAAATAAAATTAAATATAAAATATAGAACTATTCATGACAAAAAATAAAAAATAATTAATACAAATATATATTTGAAATTTGAATAATGAATAAAACTCTTGTAAAAAATAAAACTTCTTCAAAATAAGAAAAAAAATCTTATTTTGCCACAAATAAATTATACGAGTGGCTGAAAATTATTAATTATAATTAATTTATTATTAACTTATGTTAAAACATGTGAGAAAAATAATATTATTTTTGCTAAGTGTAAGAAGAAGATCACATAGTGTAATTGTTGATTGTAAGACTCAAACTACAACCTTCAATATTTGGAGTCTCAACCTTTGTCAATTAGGCTAAGTTCTTATTGACTCATACGAGCCACTCTTAATTATATATATTTAATTACCAAAACATCATAATAAATAAAGATTTTAAACAAGCAATTGGTTGTATAAAACTAATTTAAGTATTTACTAGATTATGACACATTCATGATATAGGTGAAAAACAAAATTATGTAACATATGTATTTATAAAAATTAATATAAATATCAAATGAGACTTTAATTGAATGGTAAAATACAAAAATTGATAACTACAAAGGCATTTATAGGTTAAAATCCTATTATATGCGTGGTTTTCTATTTCTCTTTATAAAAGATACAAAATGACAAATCTTATGTGATGGCTTGATGATTAAGGGTGTTTAATATCTCAGGTGTGATCCAAATTCGAGTCACGCTAATTTTATTTATTATTTGAGTTTTATCCTGTTATTATAATTAAAAAAATACAAAATAAAAAAAATGCCGTTCAAATAATAAAACGTAAGGATATTTTTGTTATTGTCTAATTGAGTTAATCCTTGGTTAATTCATGACACAAATTCAATGAAGTGTTTAATATACAGTATAAAATATTATATAAAAAAAACTAATTGGGCTTCTCCTCTTCAGGCGAAAAAGGCAGGCCCCGGGAAAATAGAAAAGCTCATCTTTCGCTCTTTATTTTAATCAAAGCAAGGAAAAATAATAGCAAAAACTTTTTAAAAGCCGCTCACCGTGGGGCTCGAACCCACGACCACAAGGTTAAGAGCCTTGCGCCCTACCGACTGAGCTAGACGGGCTTTGCTGCTTGGTTTACGGTCTTTACATAAAAGTAAAAAACTGATCAGTGTGCTACAGCCATGTTAAGGGTATCAAATTCATGTTGCTATTGTTCACAAATATGAGTATGTAGAACTACTCATGACTGGGACATTCGTCCAAAAAATGGGAGTATTTAAATAAAGTATGAGATTCGAAAAATGAGTTTGGATAAAATTTAAGGTTTGATTTTTTTTTTACGACTCGAGCCTTGAGCAAGATTTTTTTTACCCGAGTCCTATTCAGTCCGAATATATTATGTTATTAAAAATTATTGTATTAATTTATATTTATATTGAATTACTAGTCCAATAATTAAATTCATTACCAAAAATATATAAAAATTAATTTAAATACCTTACATGAATTCAACTTAACCCATGTACACCTCTAATACAACGAAACTTCCAGAAGATTTTCAAAATCCCGAATCTCTTAAATAATATGTAAGCATTTATTATGAAAGGTAAACTTAAGTGCCTACTTTTCAAGCTATTATATTTTAAACAAGTAATTGGTTGTATAAAATTAATTTATGTATTTCTAAATAAGAGTCATTATATGTTTAGAAATTTTTGTTTAAAATTATCTATAGTTCTTATCCAATCCATAAATAAGAAAATAATTCGCTTCAACACACTCAAATTCACATCGTTTTGTACTTGTAACAATGTTGATATCAATTTAGTTAAAACTGTCGGAACTTATAAAATTGTATAGATACTCTTATTGATAGAATTTGTGGTTTTTCCCCATTCTTTTCTCTCCCATCACGTAATCAGTACAAAAATGTTTTTTCATAATATAATTAGTATAAACATAGTTTTCCACATCGTAATTAATGGAAAAATTATTTTCTCATCATATACTAAACATAAACATACTTTTCATAATATAACTAATATAAAAATGCTTAATTTATTGAATTTTTTTTTATAATAGTGGCAAAAATCGAACTTTAATCACTATAATTAAGTGTTTAATTTATGATCGCGTCATATATTATGATGTAAAAAATTTATAAGAAAAAAATAAAAGAATAAATGATATATTTAAAATTATACTTGTTCTTAATTCTTTCGTGTTGTAAAAATTTAATTTTACTTTGTAATCACTCGAATAATTCACTTGTGTTGTAACAATTTAATACTTATAATTATTTGAACATGTATTTATATTTCTTAATACTCAAAGAATAAATAAACCTTCTCTAGCCCATCGTAAAAGTGAGTTAGACTTAAGGCTAAAAAGGTAGGCCCATTTTAGGGGGAAAGAGAAAAGCCGGGAATAAAAGAAAAGAAATCGCCCACCGTGGGGCTCGAACCCACGACCACAAGGTTAAGAGCCTTGCGCTCTACCGACTGAGCTAGACGGGCTTGGTGCTGTTTTGAAAACATGTTATAATAATGGTAAATATTTTGACTTTGTTATAATTGTTTTGAGTATAAAATAAATATAAGGCGTTTAAAATTTTGTGTAATATTTATGTGAATAATATATAAATAAATATAAGGGAGTTATATGCATAAATAGATGTGAAACTAAATTAAGTAATTAATATCCATGCATAAAAATCAGTGAAGAATGCAGTTCAAACTGCAATTTCTTGGTCAAGCAAAACCACTAATTTAACAAATCTATACCCAAATTTGCCTAATAATGTTCATATTGTCACCACATCCCATTGCATTTCTAGCTAATTTGGAAGTTGAATGTTTCCAAACTTATTACTTCAACACTTTATTTCATTTAATTCTTAAATCAATATCTTATCTTTTTTCGATTATATTATAAAAAAATCATTGATCATGAATACTTACCTGATTTTAAGATAAAGAATCCCGTGTGTTGACCTGATAATCAGGATGTTCACCGTTTTAAGTGTGACCTGAATTAAAGTCGCGTTTTTATTAAGGCTTTGTCCTACTATTGTAATTCATCAAAAATAAAAATACTGACAAATAAATGCGAATTTTCCATATATATATATATATATATTCCCTCATTACGTATGCTTCCGAGAGAGTAGTTGGTGACTCAACTGTTCTTTTATGGAAATGGAGTTGTTAAGTGTGTACATATATACTATCCTTAATTATTTAAAGGCTTGTTTCATCCTTGATATTTCCAAAAAAACAAAGCAAAACAATGGGGAGTGTTGTTTTCCATGAATTCAAGAGACAAGCTTCTTTTTTCTTGAAAGAACAGATCAAGACTGTAAGACTGGCTTTAACAGATGTTACACCAGTTGAATTGTAAGCTTTCTTTTTTCTTACAATTGTTTTGTTTTAAAGCATGTTCTGCAATATAATCCATTCTTTTATCCGACAATTTTGTTGTTTTGAAGCTTAACTGAAGAAGCCACAGATGGGAACATGTTATCACCAAATGCATGTAAACTGGCCGAAATATCAAGGGCTGCCTTTGAAGTTGATGATTATTGGAGAATTGTTAAGATTTTACACAACAGGTAGTCAATTTTTTTTCTTTTTCCTTTTCAATTCTAACGTTTGAGATTATTTTTTGTTGAATTTCAATAGTCCATATGATTAATGATTATTGATATATAAATTTACCATCTCATATCTTGAATTTGGGTTTAATAATATTTTAATTGATGACACTTGTTAGGTATACATTTTAATATCTGTAACCTTTATTTTTTTTTTTCAAGCTTTAATGTCGGAAAGAAAAAAAAAATCTTCATTTTTTTTGGACAAATTCATATTTTGAACTCGGATTTAACCTTAGATTCAATTCTCAATATATATAGTGGCGAAGTTGAGGGCAGTAGTGATTTTGACCCCTTGATTAAATAGCAAAATTTCACTTTAGCTGCTCCCAAAATATAAATCATTCAAATTAATTTTTTTAGCTCTTTCATAAATGAAAAATTTTCATTTCTAGTTCCTTCAAAAATATAAATAGGTTAAATTGTGCCAAAAGTCCCTATACTTTTTAAAAATTGGGAATTTTATCCCTGTACTTTTATTTCATAAATTTAGTCCCTCTATTTTTCAGATTATAAAAGTTAAGTCCAACTGTTAACACTACTAAATCCTTTTTGTTAAATTCAAGTTAATTATAAAATTATTTTTTAATTACATGGCTACCAAGTGAATATTTTTTTTTCAAAAATATCACAATAAAAAATTTAACAAAAGAATTTAGCAGTATTAATAATCGGACCTGAAATTTGAAATTTGAAAAGTAGAGTGATTAAATTTCATGAAATAAAAGTATATGGACTAAATTCTTAAATTTCGAAAAATATAAAAACTTTTGGCACATTTTAACCACATAAATAATATAATTTAATTATTTTAAAAAAAATTTAACCTTAACCTCTCTAAAATTTTATAATATTATCTCAATCCCTAAATAAAATTTCTAACTTTACCCCAAGATACACACAACTTCTTTTCTTATTGGATTCTTATGTAAGGAACTTTATCATCATTACACTATGACCTCCTTTGTACGGAAGAAAACCCTCATATTTTCTTGTAATTTATCATATTCTTAAGTCGGGTTAGTTTTAGATTTAACCAATGACATTCTTTCCTTCCGCTCCAAAAAAAGTAAAATTTTAATATAATCTTTTTAAAAATTGTAAAATTTATTATATATAATTATAATAAAAATAATTTAATTCGAGATCCAATTTGATATATTCATGATCCAAGTGCTAAAAAAGGAGCTCATCTTTATTACCTGAGAAGGCTATGGACAATGGGGTAAAAAAGGAGTCTTCCCCTCATTTTTCAACCTTACCATTGATATTATGCATCAACAAAATTATAAATTAGTATAATGGTAAAATTACACTAAAAATTCTGACAAAACCATTACTAATAGCTTTAAAAATCAAATCTCAAAATTTTCAAACTTCAACCATATTTTTTCTTATGTTTCAGGTTGTCCAAGTTTGATGCAAAGAATTGGCGAGCATCCTACAATGCTTTAGTATTATTGGAACATTTGTTAACTCATGGTCCTTTAAGGGTTGCCGAGGAGTTTCAAAATGATGAACATTACATCAAGCAAATGTCAAATTTTCAGTACATTGATGAAAACAGGTTGCTAACTTCATTTAATTATTAATCCATTAACTTCTCATCAATCAATCAATCAATCAATCAATCAATATATATGTTTATGGAAAATTACAATATCTTAAAAATAATTGCAGGTTCAACTGGGGATTGAGAGTGAGAAAACTATCGGAGAAAATCTTGAAATTACTTGAAAATGAATCATTTCTCAAAGAAGAAAGATCAAGAGCTCGACAACTAACAATGGGGATCAAAGGCTTTGGGAGCTTCAACAAGATTTCACCTTCAAAAGATGAAAGTTTCAACTGGTTTAGCAACAATGGAAGGTTTGGGTCTATGTTATATTTTGATCAAAACGATGAAGAACATTATTTCTGGGAACTTAAAGAGAATTTGACTCCATGGAAGCAAGAAACTAAAGGTACTAATATGAGTTTAAAAAGAAGTAAAGATGGAGAATATGGAATCAAGATGGAACATCCATTTTGCGAGGATGAAATGGAAGATGTTGTAGAATCATTGCTTTCTTAGATTATGTGAAAAAAATATGAACTACTAAGACAGCTTTTGTTGTTGTTTTGATAATGCTATGATAGTGTTCCAAAAATATGTCTTCTTGTAGGATTACTGGTTTAGGGTTTTTCTATGGTTGTGTTTGTGTTGTAGGAATGTGCTCAAGAGTGGAATTGAATTTGAGTTTTAAAATAAAACCAATCAAGCTCCAACCCCAACTTTAATCCACAAATTGTAAGTCAAGCTTTAGCTTAATCCTTTTACAGTTTGAGTTAGCACTAGATTTGATTATGGGTTTGGTTGGATACGTTTTGAGCCGATGCAAAATTTTAGATTCGTTTTTTAAATTTAGGTTTAGTTCAATTTAAAAAATAGACTTAAAATTTTATCAAAATCCGATCCAAATTTAAAATGCTAAACTCGAGCCCGACCCGGCCGTATTAAATTCTTTAGATTAATTTTTATATAAAAATAAATTTAAAAAAATAATACATCAAATATACTAAAAACATTAAAATGAATGTTTTCCAATAAATTGAAAATACGTTGAAAAAAGTTTTTATACTTAAATAATACTAAAATAATTGCAACTTAGTAAGCAAAATGCCTCAAAAATTGTAGCAAAATTAATAATAAAATAATATTTATATAATATCCAAATAATAACAACAAAATAATAATAAAATGATAGTAAAATATAAGTGAAATGACAGCAAAATAACAAAGAAACAACAACAAAAAAACTAATTCAGGTTGGTAGGGTTTGGACCAAAAAATCCTAGCCAAGGCCAGACATGTTTAGAAAATGAACCTTATTTTCAATTAAACCCACTCGAAAAGTGAATTTTTGAATCTGAATAGGTGGCCCGACCCATAAACAAATCTAATTAGACTTCTATTCTAAAGGAGATAATTTTATATAATACGATACACATTAATAGTAGAGGTAAGTTCGATTTTTTTTCAAAGCGTCTATGATAAATCGGTTTAGATCACTTATTTGTTTTTCTATGTTAATTTTGAGTTTTGAATTTTTTTTTGAATATATTGGTGTGATTATATGGTAGTATCTGTTCATACTTTCTTAACCCTTTGACAACGCACACACACCTTGCACACACAGGCGTTCAAACTCGAGACCCCTAAAATGAACAACATCATTTTTTTCACTGGAGCCACTTGTTAGATTTTAAGTTTTGAATTTTAGAACTTATTTTGATAAAAACAAGTTAATTTATTTTATGACTACTTAAATTATCCATGACAGTCGGTTTAGTTCAATTCTTTGTTTTTTCATACTAATTTTAAGTTTTGGATTTTTTTGACTTGTTTTAATAAAATAAATTTTGTGTTATGATTTTTGGATATTATTTGATAAAGTTTTAGAGTATTTTTCATAAATATTTAAAAAAATTAAGTTAAACAAACTCAGTATCTCTTATATAACATTTTTATGAAAATTAATTTTTATATAAGATTTTTAAATTATTTTTAAAAAATTAAAATAATTATAAATTAAAAAATAGAATTAAATAAAATTATAATTTTTTAACTCGTATTTTCTAAATTATTTTCCTAAACCCTAATCGCTGAATTTGGATGTTTAAAGTATTGGGCTTAAAAGCCCAAGAAAAGCAACACGAGTTCATGCATGGTTTAGCCCACGTCATTATTGAGTTGTGGATGTAAGGGATGAGAATGCTGATGGATGGTTAAAAAATTGGATATTTTTATTATTTTATTTTATTTTTACTTGACTTGGATTTTTTTCAATATTATTAAATGCTAATAATATTAAATTATAATTATAATTACAATTATCACAATACTTTTTCCCTATATTTTATGTTTAGAGTTCTAATAATTATGTTTTAAAATTAGCATAATTTTAAATTAATAATGGTAATTTAAATTCTAATTATTTTTAAATTTGTAATTACTTCAACTTCTATTTTATGCTTAAATTTTTTTAAACTCGTCTTTATATATATATATATATATATAGTCATTCATGCTAATGAGGCTTCGATTTAGTTGACAAATGCAAAGTTTTAGGTATTGAGTGTTCAAGTTCAAAACTTATTATATATAATTAAAATGCGTCGGTCTTTGAGTCCTATCGTGAACTATTGTTATGTGTGGGTTTTAGTTCAATTAGTTAATTCGTGCTCTAAATTGTTAAGTTGTGCTATAATAGTTTGATACTATACTAAATGATTACTCATACATATATTTGTACTTTTTTTTTGAATATACTAGTATCATTACATGGTACTACCTGTTCATACATTTTTAACCATTTGACAACGCGCATACACACATAGATGCTCGAATCCGAAACCCCTAAAATGAACAACATATATTTGTACTTTCAATTTACTGTACTTGTAAAGTTTCAATTTTTTTTAAAAAAGTTAAATATGTATAATGAATTAAAATTAAAATTTAAAATTTTATATCAATGAAAGATTATTAGTGGAGTGACAAGAGATTTTTATATGAATTTGTTGATATTGTGTTTGATTTTCAAATAGTATTTTTCAATTGTTTTATTTGACGATTATATAAAAATATGAAAATACCCTTATCATAATCTTAATTATCTTTTGAGCTAACTATATAATATAGATGACAACAGTTAAAGAAAAAAATGAAAAATGAAAATAAAAAACATGGCATGTCATGAAATTAAAATGTTTGTATATCACTACAGAAATATTTATTTATTTATTTTGGGCATCTTAAAAATATATTTACTTAATAACAAAGTTTTCAACCAAAAAAGAAAATAAAATGAAGGTCCATATGTGTAACGCGGGTTGAGTTTGAATCCAAATCCGAAAAAGACCAGACCCCTCATAAGCGCGTAGCCGACTTCTTTCAAAAAGAAAAATCAAAATTCTCACCCGCCCGAAACACGCAACTAAAAACTCGTGGTGGACCCCACGACTTCTTTTTCCAAATCCGAAAAACAAATCTCAACCGTTCATTCTGTCAAATCCAACGGCTGTAAACCCCCCATTTTCCCTCCGAACATTCTAGAACCCAAATCAGCCTAATTTAAAATATATAAAAGCACTAACCCTTAATACAAAGCCACACAGTTCATTCTAAACAACAACTTTTCGTTCTTCGATTTCTTCTTTTTTTTTTTTTCTAGTTTCTTTGATTTTTGTTGGAATTCAGAGTGATGGCCGGAAAAGGAGAAGGACCGGCGATCGGTATAGATCTCGGCACAACGTATTCTTGCGTCGGAGTATGGCAACATGACCGAGTTGAAATCATCGCCAACGACCAAGGCAACCGTACGACACCGTCTTACGTTGCTTTCACTGATTCCGAGCGTTTAATAGGCGATGCTGCTAAGAACCAAGTCGCCATGAATCCGATCAACACCGTCTTCGGTACATCTCTATTTCCCCTTTTATCATTAAAAAATTGCATTTTAGATTTAGATCTGAGACTTTGTATGCCTTTAGAAGTTATTTCTAAAAGGAAATCTATTTTTGTATTATTATATTCTATTTATGACGTCATATGATTTGCGCGAATTTAGTAGAGTTGTCTTCCCTGCTGTAATTTTGTTTACTGTAAAATTAATCTACTTTTTTTTTGGTAATTGTTAAAATTAACAGATGCTAAGCGATTAATCGGCAGAAGATTTAGCGATTCGTCGGTTCAAAGCGATATGAAGCTTTGGCCTTTTAAGGTAATCGCCGGTCCTGGTGATAAGCCCATGATTGTTGTTAGTTACAAGGGCGAGGAAAAGCAATTTGCTGCCGAGGAAATCTCATCTATGGTGTTGATCAAGATGCGTGAAATCGCCGAGGCTTACCTCGGAGCGACAATTAAGAATGCTGTCGTTACTGTCCCAGCATATTTCAACGACTCCCAAAGGCAAGCTACCAAAGATGCAGGAGTCATTGCTGGTCTTAACGTTATGCGAATCATCAACGAGCCAACAGCCGCCGCCATTGCTTACGGTCTTGACAAGAAAGCCTCCAGTGTTGGTGAAAAGAATGTGTTGATTTTTGATTTGGGTGGTGGTACTTTTGATGTTTCATTGCTTACTATTGAAGAAGGTATCTTTGAAGTTAAGGCCACTGCCGGTGATACACATTTGGGTGGTGAGGATTTCGATAATAGGATGGTTAACCATTTCGTTCAAGAATTTAAGAGGAAGAATAAGAAGGATATTAGTGGGAACCCCAGAGCATTGAGGAGGTTGAGGACTGCTTGTGAGAGAGCAAAGAGGACTCTTTCATCGACCGCTCAAACTACCATCGAGATCGATTCATTGTATGAGGGTATTGACTTTTACACCACGATAACTCGTGCAAGGTTTGAGGAGCTCAACATGGATCTTTTTAGGAAGTGTATGGAGCCAGTTGAGAAGTGTTTGAGGGATGCTAAAATGGACAAGAGCAGTGTCCATGATGTTGTCCTTGTTGGTGGTTCCACTCGTATTCCTAAAGTGCAGCAGTTGTTGCAAGACTTCTTCAACGGGAAGGAGCTCTGCAAGAGCATTAATCCTGATGAGGCCGTTGCCTATGGTGCTGCGGTTCAGGCTGCTATCTTGAGTGGTGAAGGAAATGAGAAGGTTCAGGATCTATTGCTTTTGGATGTCACTCCTTTGTCCCTTGGACTCGAAACTGCTGGTGGTGTCATGACTGTTTTGATTCCGAGAAACACTACCATTCCCACCAAGAAAGAGCAGGTGTTTTCGACTTACTCTGATAACCAACCCGGTGTCTTGATCCAAGTTTATGAGGGTGAGAGAGCTCGAACCCGGGACAACAATTTGTTGGGTAAATTTGAGCTCTCTGGCATTCCACCAGCACCCAGAGGTGTTCCCCAAATTACAGTTTGCTTCGACATTGATGCTAACGGTATCTTGAATGTCTCTGCTGAGGACAAGACTACCGGCCAAAAGAACAAGATTACGATTACAAATGACAAGGGTAGGTTGTCGAAGGAGGAAATCGAGAAGATGGTTCAAGAAGCCGAGAAGTACAAGTCCGAGGATGAGGAGCACAAGAAGAAGGTTGAAGCCAAGAATGCATTGGAGAATTATGCCTACAACATGAGGAACACTGTCAAGGATGAGAAGATCGGTTCAAAGCTTGACCCGGCCGACAAGAAGAAGATTGAAGAAGCCATCGATGGAGCAATCCAATGGTTGGATGGCAACCAGCTAGCTGAGGCCGATGAATTCGAGGATAAGATGAAGGAGCTCGAGAGCATCTGCAATCCTATCATTGCCAAGATGTACCAAGGTGCAGGGGCTGACATGGGTGGTGGCATGGATGAGGATGCCCCACCTACCGGTGGCAGCAGTGCCGGACCTAAGATCGAGGAAGTCGATTAAATCAAATATTAAGACAGTATTTTGCCGATGTTTGACAGCTTCTTCTGGTGCTATATTTCATGTTTTCTGCAATCTATGTTTTGGTTTATTTTTGGGAAGATTACCATTTTAGGTAATGAATGTTGTTCGTTTTAAGAATTATATTAACTTCTTAATATTAATGTTTAGTTTTATCTTCATTGTGTTTAGGTTATATGTTTTTTTTTTTTTTTCTTGAATCGTTACAACAGCGAGTCTTTGGCAGATTCAAGTGTTAATGAATCATACATTGACTTGAAATGTAGTGGAAAACTGTGTTCATATGGTAAACGATGGACTCGGTGACTAAAAAAATATAATTCGAATTCTCGAAGAAATAGATACGAATAAAAAATTTGGATATAATATAAATATATAAATATGAATAAATTAGTTCTCTATCTTGAATTGCTTCATTTGAAACATTTTAATTAAAAACATTATCAATCTTTTCAAGGGTAGTGAACTTGGAAATTGTTTAATTTTGGTACAAGAGAGAGACTAAATCAATGTCAATTTATAGAAGATACATTACATCAAGGAAATTTTCATTTTCTTGTTGTATTTGAAAGACTTAATCCAATGATTGCTTGAATATATTTTTTTATTTAACAATGTTGAAAACGTCATTTTTACCAAACCATTTCTAAATACCTTAATATCAAGATCTCATGCAATTTAGAATCCATCTAAAATACTTCTTATCTTTGCCATGGTCCAATATTTCTTGTAAACCCTACAATTCAAAATCCAGCATGATAATGGACAATTCCATCTGTAGCATTCTTAGAATTCTGACACATAACACTATTTGTATTCAACTTTATTTAACCATCCTCGGGTAGTTTCCATTTTATGAATTTCCGAAGGTAAGCATGAATTTGTCTCCCACTATTATCCGTTTCATGTTTTTATATTGAATTTTTTTAGTTGAACATTTTTTCCAAGGAAAGTTATTGGATTAATTTGGATAAAAACTAATAGTCAAGTTATGCGAGAACAAATTTGAATAAAAAAAAAACGTTTAGGTCTTAATATGTATTCCATTATCAAATTTAAAGATTAATTTGAATAAAAAAAAGTTTAGGTTTTAATGTGAAAACATTTGTAAGTTCAAATCTAAAAAAAGTGTATTTGACTCTAAATCAAATAACAGAAGATTGTGTTAGTCATAGATTGTTTTAAATTAAATATGGTTATCATCCTCTATTATGTTTAAATTTAGGATTTATATTATTTTACTTGGATAAAATTTGATTCTTGTATTTTTATTAAATCATTAGTTAATTCTAATGATTAACACATTTAATTATTCTGATTAAAATGTTGGATCGAATTTTTTTTCCAAAAAATATCCATTGAAACAGGTAATCATGTAAGTTAGGCGTTTCTTTTATATATATAGTTTAGGCGGTTGAATTATGTTTATGGTCCCTATACTATCTTTAAATTTAAGATTTGGCATTGATACTTTAATTTGACATTTTTAGGTTTATGTACTTTTATAATATTATTAGTTAATCTAAATAATTGATATATTTAATTATTTCGGTTTAAATACTAAGATTTTTTTAAATATCCATTTAAACTTATTACACCAAATAGTTTTTTTTATGTGCATGCTATAAAGTGTTTTTTTTAAAAACTTAATCATTTTAATTAAAATAGTTAATGATGTTGAAGTTAAGTATTTGAACTAATTGATTTCATTTTAAAAGTAGAGACCGCATAATGTCAAATTAAAATACAAAAGAAAAAAAAAAGACAAACTATAATTCATTATTATCTTATAATGGAATGGATTTGACACATGTTATTGAGAAAGGCTAAAGGGCATTCCTTTTATGTATAGAGTATTATTGAATGTTAAAAATGTATGGATAGAGAATTAGAAATTTAATCTAATACTTAGATTTAAGCACTTTAATCGAGTTGATGTCACCTTTAATTAAGATATCAATTTAATTATACCTTTAATCAAGATATTATTAGTCACTAAATTATGGGTAAGTTTTTGTTTTGGTCACTTAATTTAAAAAAATCATATTTTGATCATTGAACTATTCAAAAGTTTTCATTTAAGTCAATGAACTATTTAAAAATTTTTATTTAAGTCACTAGGTTGTTAAGGATTTTTTTAAAGTTCTGCCAGCGAGCTCTAAGCAATAATTCGATGATCAATACGACGGATCAATACCCATCTATGAGTAGAAGAGCATACTATAGATCCAAGATGATTTGATGGTTAGTGTTAGAGATCAAAGAAAAAGATATTTGAATTTTGGTTCACAAATTTGTGACATCCAAAGCTGTTTCATGAAAAAAAATGAATTGTAAAAGAAAAGGGGAAGAGAGCTTTCAATTGGTACAGGTAGTGCGAACAAAAAAGCCATATAATATCGATTTTAACAATCCAATAACTTAAATGAAAACATTCGAATAGTTCAGTGACCAAATTGTAACTTTTTTTAGTTAAGTGACCTAAACAAAAATTTACCTATAGTTTAGTGACTAATCTTGCAATTTCCCTTAATATTATTATGGTGTCACGTTTGTCTTTTTATATTTTTACATTATCTTTAAATAAAAAATAAAATTTTTTATAAATCTAAGGATCGTATAGAATATAATATTAAAATACAAGTTTAGTTACATTCCACCTATATTTATTATTAACTAAATTTTAAAAGAAAAAAGTTCAAGGGTCTTACCACTGGGGAGAAAAGAAGCTTTATAATAATATGGGTTTAACTTTATTTTTTTTATACAATATTTAAAACTACTCATAAATTCCTTCCAACTCTTAAACAGGAAGATAAATGCGCTTCAGCGCGTTCTAATTCACGTCCTCCTGTATTAATAAATTACTAATACCAATTGAATTAAGATTCAATCGGAAGCTAGGGGAAGGAAATTAAAAGAAAATAACATCCTTTCCTTTGTTTGGATTAGAGGAGAAGAAAGGGGTTAGGCAGCAGCCTTGGACCCCATAAATATGGTAAATTGGCTATAGAGACCCTTCAAAGTTTGTGAAATAATAAATTAGTATAATGATAAAATTATACTTTGATCCTCTCAAAAATTTATTATTCATTTCTGGTTCTCTTAAAGTAATGCTTTGGATAGTTTTTTTTTTTTTTTTTTATTTGAGCAAGGAAAAGTAAAGGCAATTGAATTTCTCTTGCTTTCCCTTAAGTTACTTGGTTTTTAATTACCCCAATTTGGGGCAAAGCTAGGGAAAGACAAGTGAGGTTACTTTTAAGATGTGAAATTACATTTATATCCTATTTATTTTTTGCACAAATTATTTTATAAAAGAATATGACTAAAAAAATCATTTTTATTAATCATTTCTTTTTAACTTTTCACAGTTTAACCAAATAAAAATTGTAAATATTTTTTTACTAATTTTATCTATTCGAACAAAATAAATATACATATTCTCCTTTCTTTAACCTTATTTCTTTTCTTTTATATATAATTTTGGGTAAACTATAAAAATAGTCATTTTTGTTTGTCTTAGGTTACCTTTTAGTCATTTATGTTTGAAATGTTATGTTTTAGTCACTTATGTTATTATTTTGTTATGAAGTAATCACTCTATTGTTAAGTTCTATTATCTTCCTAACAATAATCCTATGTGGCAGTCCAACTAAATTTTAAGTACCAACTTGGATTTCCAAATGAAATGAAAATAGATATTTAATTAAATAAATTTAATTAATTAAAAATTTTAAACTCAAAACCTTAACTGAAAAAGCTTTAAACCCATTTCCACATGCCTCTCTTCTTTATCTTCATCTTCTTCCCTTCTGATTCCAACGTCATTAGTTACAAATCTGTCTCAAAACTTGAATCTTTAATATCCATTAACCCAAAGAAACTTATGTTTTCAAGCTGCAACTTAGTTACCATTTTTGGGTGGGATTTCAAGACTTAAGAATTGAATCCATGAGTCGAATCTTAATGAAGCAAAGTAGTCAAAATAATTATTAAAGGAATTTAAAAGGGTCAAGTAGCTCTATTGGAGAGGACTTGAAATTTATCAGCTTGAAAACATTAGTTTCTTTAGGTTAATGGGTTTTAAATATTCAAACTTTGGGATAGATTTGTAACTAAAGATATTAGAATAAAGGAAGAAGATGAAGACGAAGAAAAGAGATGTGTGGAAATGGGTTTTGGGTTTTTTAAGCTAAGGTGTAGGTTTAAAAATTTTAATTAATTAAATTTAATTAATTAAAAATCTTTTCTCATCCCATTTGGAAATCCAAGTTGGCACTTAAAATCTAGTTGGACTGCCACGTAGAATTATCGTTAAGGAGATGACGGAACTTAATGGTAGAGTGATTACTTCGTAACAAAATAATAACATAAATGAGAAAAATATAACATTTCAAACATAAGTGACTAAAATGTAACCTAAGGCAAACAAAAGTAACTATTTTTGTAGTTTACCCTATAATTTTTGAATCTCAATATTTTTATACGTATATTTATATCTTTAAAATTTGACTTCTTATGTGCTAAACTGTCAGCCATATGATACTAATATAAGATACCCCAAAGGTAGGGGTGAGTATTCGATTGAGTCAAATCAAATTGAGTAAAAAAATTTTAAGTTGATCGAGTTGATGAATCCTATTTTAGTAACCGTATGATACTAATATAAGATACCCCAAAGGTAGGGGTGAGTATTCGATTGAGTCAAGTTGAATCGAGTCAAAAAATTTTGAGTTAATCGAGTTGACAAATCCTATTTTAGCAACTGAATTCAGCATAAGCAATAAGCGAGTAGTGTTTAGGAAAGAGAAACAATGGTGTTCATTGAATAGAAGCAGCTATATGATACAATGAAGCCCTTGTAGAATGCAAAAGACAGGAAATGCCTTTTACAAAATGCATGCAAAACTGTTGATCAAAAGAAGCAAATATCAAAGGGTTGAATCCAATTCATGGTTTGGATGGCGGATGGCGGATGGCGGTTCCCAATGGGGTTTGGGGCTGATGGAACCTTTCGCATCTTCTCTTTCACCTGTGTTTCCAAGTTGCAGATTCATTCTTCTTGTCAGCCATTTCTTCATAATCGAACAATGGCCAAATATAGACTTATGTAATGTATTGTGATTATGCTAAAATCTGATTCACTTACATGCTATGAAATGAAAATATAATTATTATTGGTTATTATGGAATTTAAGTTTGAGCAGCTTAATTACTGAGAAAATTGAATTCTAATGGGTTGACTTTAAAAGCTTATTAACATAATTAAAATTTTCTATTTTTAATATATAATATTAATTTTTAGCTAGTATTGAAAGATTTTGATTCCAATTCAAATGGAAGCTCGAGTGTCGAATGAGAATTAAAGCTCAAGTTTAGCGTGTAAACAAGTTTAATTTAGACTAATCAAGCAAACTTGAGTAATTTAAAATTTCATTGTGAATCGAGTTCAAATTTTAAAAAATTAAAATCAATCGAGTAAGAGTCAAGCTTAGCTTCTTGGAATACGATTTGACTACATCCTGTTAAAGTTGAGCAAAATAAATTGAGAAATCGAAAACTAATTTGAATTATAGTGTTTGGACGATTTTTGGTTCATAAGTTTAAAAAAAAAAAAAAAACCACTATTATGGGGTGAATTGGTTTCTACTTTTTTTTAATTTTATAATTAATTTTAAAATTTTTTATAATGTAAAAATAAATATTTTATATTTAAAATAGTTAAAACAAATAAAAAACTATATAAAACTGTTTTTCAAAAAAATATTAATTGTTTTTATTTACTTAAAAAATTAATTTTAAAAATAATTTTGAAGCTTTATCAATTAATATCCAAAAGCAATAAAAAACCAGTTTTTTCAAAAAAAAATTTGAAAATTCAAAACTCAAAAATAGAGATAAATTTTAAAATTATATATGAACTATGATATAATGTGTAATTTGATACACGAATTTTGATTTGGTACAATTATACATATAATAGTTTGATTGTTGCTCGAATGTGTACAAAAAACTTTAATTTTAATTCAATTGTACCCATTTAAAGGAATAAATACATACTGAGTTAAATCTAGAGAGGTACGGGCTTGGCCCTTCTAAAATGGAAAATTGTTGTTTACGCCTTTTAAAATTTTTTAAAATTTTAAATTAATAAAGATAAAATTACATTTTGGTCCTCCTAAAATTATAAAATTTTGATTTAATCATTTAAAAATTATAAATATATAAACTATTAAAAATTAAAATTTAATTTCAACTCCCTCTAAAACAATTTTCTGAATTTGCCTTTGAATACGTATACTTATTTTTATGTTAAATATATATAGTTATTTGTATTATAATATGAAAACTTAAAATGTTCCTATACCAATAATTGTGTTAGTAATTTTTGAAAATTGAATTAAATCAATTGTAAACTTTATATGCAATCGGATGGTTTAATTCAAGTTTTTCGTGTACCCTCATCTTCAGCTCTTAATTTATTGGCTGATGATCGCAAGAAATCCTTATTTTAGCATGTTTTAATTTAGTATTCGCTTAATGCTATTTTATTTCTACAAAAAAAAAATTAATATTCATGTATAACATTATCTATTGAACCAAAATGGATATATAGCTTTGGGATTCATACTAAAAAATAACACTAAAGAAATGAAAATCAAACTGAATTAGCAAGATTCAAAGAGAAAAAGAAAAATCCAAAAAACTCGATAATACCGAACCCAACACAGCCTTATATCCTACTACTAACCTAGATCGTAAGTATATTTAGCAATAAGAAAACTCACCCAAGCTAAGGAGAACCTGTTGGAAGGATTTTGTGTTTGTTTTGCAGTACTAATCTTCAAATCATAATCATCTATAAAAACAAAAGATTACAAATGTTATGAAATTGGTCCCTAAAAAAAAAAAGAGAGATTTGGTCCCCCAAAAAACACTGAGAAAAGCTTGCCTGTTTCAATGGCTGGAATCCTTAAAGCTATTGAGAAAGGAGATTGTGAAGCTGAAAGAAGAAGAAGTGCAATGATCATATAAGCTAAAACTTGGATATTCTTCATCATTGCCAAAGATTTGTGGGTCTTTAATGGAGGAGAGCAAGGCATTAATAGTGGACATATTGGTTTACTTAATCATTACATAATTTGAAAACTAGGTTAACTTCTTGCTTATGTTAAATGTTGTCTGGGAATCCGATGCCTTTTTGCATATTTAGATTCATGTTAGGCTAGAGCTGTGGGGATTTTATTAAGTCAATGTCAAAATTTATAAAACATGAATTATTAATGTGTTAAAATTGATAAATATATTTCTTTAAATATAACATAAACATGCTAATCACCCCACCGATTTAATAATAAAACTTGTATAAAATTTGAAATAAGATGTGTTTGTGTTAGAGTTGTGTGGTCCGAATTTTTATTAAAGAAAAATACAGTGATAAAATTAGGGGATTTGTGTAGGGCTTAAGGTCGAGGGTCGGTCTCCGCGATACAAACCATGCTACATAAGTAAAATCCGTATAGAACTACACTTCTTCTATTTGACATTGATTAGAATAATATTTTTCTTCTCATATACCCGTAATTTTTCTCAAAAAAATTTTCACTTAAAATCTATATATTTTTATTTTCTCTTTTTTCATTGTTTCGTAATTGTTTTTATTGTTATTATCAACATTAGTTTAACAGTTTGCAAACCCATTCTCAATTCTTTTTCACTGCCCTAGAAAACAACAAGGTGGTTCCTACAAAAGTATGTCGTGTGTGTAATGAGAAAGTGCAAGTGGTCTCGTATTTTGAGACTCCCTAAACCTTCAAGATATGGATAATACAACGTTGACTTGAAGCTGAGTTTTCATGATGGGTCCATTAATTCACCACCCTAAAGTTTGATAAATTAAAAAAAGAGAGAGAAGGAAACAACTGGATTTTGGCATGGGAATGTGTCGAAACCACTTCGAAAGCGGAGTTTCGAAAACTTATTTTTTAAAAGTTTGGAAAAATGGGGATAAAAAAGGAGTCGCCACCAATCTTTTATTTGGGTGTGATTGGATCACCATAAAACGTTTAAAAACGTTAAAACGTCGGTCTACGAAATCCAGAAGAATAGGCTCGGGAGTCGGTTACGCACGAGGAAGGATTAGCACCCTCGTACGCCCAGAATTGGTACCACATGATCATTTTCGGGTCTTATTTTATAAAAACAATGAAAGCTCGAGTTTAAAATACGATGTTCGTTTTGAAAGGCTCTGTGTAATTTTGAAGGAGACCCCTTTTTTAGAAAACTCGTCCCCGCATTCCGTTCCTCTTATGAGAACTAGGAAGCATGTCCAACACATTAGCACACTACATTCTCGGAGTATCGAAATCAGAGGACGTTTAGGGAACTTTTTGAAGAGAGCATTCGATCGCGTGATTTGTACGAAAATCATTCCTATCACATTAAGGCACGATTTTTCGAGGTTTCCACGCGAAGGAACATCATCTCATTACTTAAAAATTTGGATATGGATAGGGGTGTGTTAAAAACTTTTTAAGGGGGATATTTCTTTCGTACGAATTACGAAAATCATACCCCGCACGTTAGGGCACAATTTTCGAAGTTCTCGCACGAAATAATATTGCCTTATTTTTGTCATGAAAGTTCTTCGTATATATTTTTGAGAACTTGAAAATTTCGTATGAAGGTTAAAATGCAATCTTCGAACACATGATTTGAAGAATTAAAAGGAATACTCGTTCACTTCGATTTTCACGAAGACTTGAAGTCGCGACCGACACGTTAGGACACGACATTCTCGGAGCCTCGAAGTGAACGAGCGTAAAAAACTTGAAAAGGATATTCGATTCGCACGAATTATACGAATAAATCGCACCCGACACGTTAGGGCGTGATTTTTCGAAGTTGCGCTCGAACCGGACATTGCCTCGATTTTTGAAGTAATTTATAAATGAAAGTGTATTTTTAAAATACATGAGTAGCAATTGATAATAGAAATTAGATACGAAGTATAAGTAGATAAATAATGTGCAAACATATAAAATGTAGGTGCAAACAAATGAAATATTGATAAATGATGAAATCGGGGTGAAAAATGAGACTTATGGATACCCGGGGCAAAATGGTAATTTTGGTGTAATCGGGGTTAAAAATGGAATTTTAAAAGATTCGGGGGTAAAATGACAATTTTCGATGAAATCGGGGTTAAAAACGGAATTTTAGAAGCTTCGGGGTAAAATGGTAATTTTCGATGAAATCGGGGTTAAAAACAAAATTTTAGAAGCTTCGGGGGTAAAATGGTAATTTTTGGTGAAATCGAGGCTTCGGGTGTAAAATGGTAATTTTCGATGAAACCGGGGTTAAAAATGGAATTTTAAAAGATTCGGGGGTAAAATGGTAATTTTCGGTGAAATCAGGGTTAAAATGTAATTTTGGAAAAGTTTTGGGGTTAAAATATAATTTTGGAAAAGTTTTGGGATCAAAATGTAAATTTGGAAAAGTTTTGAGGTCAAAATGTATTTTTAGTAAAGTTTCGGGGTCAAAAATATAATTTTGGAAAAGTTTTAGGGTCAAAATGTAATTTTAGGAAAGTTTTGGGGTCAAAATGTAATTTCTGGATAATTTAGGGTTTAGGGTGCATTAAAACCAAAAACATGTGACACGTGGCAGCCCCACAGGTATCCAGAGGTCAGGGGACCAATTTGAAAATCTTGAAAAATTTTTGGACCAATTTTGTAATTAAATAAAAGTCGATTTAAGGATTAAATTAAAATAAATTAAAAATAAAAAGGACTAAATGCAGAAATAATCCAAAAAATGACACGTGGCAACCTTTGGTGCAGTCAAACAGTTAAAGGACTAGTTTATATACCTTGAAAAATTATTGGGCCAATTTCGTAATTAAAATAAAGTTGATTTGGGATTAAATTAAAACAAATAAAAAAATAAAAAGGACTAAATGCAGAAATAATCTGAAAAGTGACACGTGGCAGCCTATGGTACAGTCAAACAGTCAAAGGACTAAATTGAAAAGCAATTAAAATTACATGGCAAATTTGCAAATAATTAAAAAGATGCAAAAAGGACAAAATTGAAGCAAAAAAAATGCGGAAGGACCGATTGCGCAAATATATCATTTTTTAAAAACACGCGGATCCCAGGGGTCCGAGGGTCGGATCCGGGTCGGGTCAACGGGTTGCTATAAATATCAAATTTCAGATTTTTTTTACTCCATTTTTCATTTTTTTTCTCAAAAATTTCCCTCTCTCTCTCCCCTTTTCTCTCAAAACACCCCCTCCTCTCCAACTCCGGCCGAACCTCGGCCTGCCGTCCGGCACGCGTCGCCGGCCACGCGCCCGTGCGCACCGCTGCCCACCGGAATCCGACGCCAAGCTCGGTCACGCATGCGACGGTCCGTCGTTCACGCGCTTCCACGCGCGGTCACCGGCGAAGGTCAAACATTCGCTTTTTCATCTTTTTTATTTTTATACTATTTCGTTCTTTATTTCAGTTTAAAACAAGAAATTTAAAGTTTTCAAAAATTTTCACAAATCCCAGATCTGGATTTTCCAGATCTGGGGATTTCTAAACCCTCCCCCTTTTTTTTTAAAAAAAAACGTTTGATTGTTCATTTTAAAGCCCATTTTTATTTTAAAACAATCCATTCAATTTTTACAAAACAGATTCATTCTTCGCCCCTATTTTCCTTCAAAAATCTGTTTTAATCCCTTTCTTTTTCTTTGCTTCGCAGGTCCGCGTATTACCGGGCATGGTCACGTTCGACGATGGCTTCGCGATGGTGGACGACGACGGCGTGGCCCGGCAACGTTCGAGGTTCGTTACTGACTTTTCATTTTCTCTTTTTTTTTTATATTTAAAAGATCTATTAATTAATATTATTAGTATTATTAATTATTATTATTATTATTATTATCATAATTAATAAATCATTTAATAGGTATTCAATGCATGTTTAAGAGGAAAGATAAATGAAGTTAATGTATGCGTATATATGCTTTAAAACGTTAGGAATAACAAAAACAATGAATGACAGCACTGATTTATTTAATAAGTATTAATGTGTACTCAGAATATAAAGAGTCTAAAAACTTTAACCATGAATCGACAACTAAGGCATTGATTCTAAAACTGTACCTTGGTAATTTAATGTCTAAATTTGGGAATTTGCTCCGAGTCTTCCTGTTATTTTCTGTGCATGATCTAATATCTCTTGTTTAGTATTGAGCTGAAAACAAACTGTGTATTGATTTTTGAATGTCGGGTTTTGTAACCGAAAAAAAAAGCCCCCCCTTTCAATGAATTGATTCTGGTTTTTTATAACCAGAATCACTATGATGCTATTTTGTTGTTTACCCTTAAATGCTTGCCTAATTTCTTTGCTTGTTGCAGGTTCTTCTTGGCACTTGTGATGACAGGGCATGGTGGAGCAGGCGGCTGGTGGAGCAGCAGCAGGTGGTGGCAGAGCATAGGCACGTGGGGAGGGTAGCATAGTTTTAGGGTTTGACTTTGAGGTTATTGAGTTGAGGGCTGCAAATGGGTTTCGGTTTAGGCTTGTAAATTTGGGTCATAATGGGTGTAAATGGGTCAAGGGAATTGGGCCAATTGGGCCGTGTATTTGGACATTGGACTTTTAAATTTTTAATGTTAAATTTAATATTTTAATTTTTATTTAAATTTAAATTCAAATTAAATTTAAATATTTAATTTTAAATTTAAAATAAATCTAAATTTAAATAAATTTAAAATCAATTTAACTCAAAAGTCCAAGCCCGGTCAAAATTGGGCTCCAACAGCTGCCCCTCTTTGCTTGTTGTCATGTAACGGGAACAGAGCAAAGATTAAAAGGAGGCCCAATTTTGTCAAATTTCGCTGACGCTCGGCTCTTTTGTTGACAACACTTGACTTGCCGCTCTATTCCAATCCATCGTGACTGCGGGAAAAATAGAATCTGCCCTTGGCTTACCGCGTCCTCCTGAGTGGGGTTTGGCGTTGAGGCTTGGTTTTGCTCTTCAAGGAGATAAAGACTTTGCTATCCATCTTTACCTCAATTTCTAGAGGATAGGAAATGATCTTGCTCTTACTTCAATTTCAGAGATAAAGACTTGACATTCAACTTTACTTCAATTTCAAAGATGATGACGCTGCTCTTACTTCAATTTCAGAGATAAAGACGTATTATCCACTCTACTTCAATTTCAAGGGGAACGTTGCTCTTGCTTCAACTTCAGAGATAAAGACTTGATATCCAACTCTACTTCAATTTCAAGAGGATGACGTTGCTCTTACTTCAATTTCAGAGATAAAGACGTATTATCCACTCTACTTCAATTTCAAGGGGAACGTTGCTCTTACTTCAACTTCAGAGATAAAGACTTGATATCCAACTCTACTTCAATTTCAAGAGGATGACGTTGCTCTTACTTCAATTTCAGAGATAAAGACGTATTATCCACTCTACTTCAATTTCAAGGGGAACGTTGCTCTTACTTCAACTTCAGAGATAAAGACTTGATATCCAACTCTACTTCAATTTCAAGAGGATGACGTTGCTCTTACTTCAATTTCAGAGATAAAGACTTGATATCCAACTCTACTTCAATTTCAAGAGGATGACGTTGCTCTTACTTCAATTTCAGAGATAACGACGTATTATCCACTCTACTTCAATTTCAAGGGGATAGTAAAAGGTCTTGTTTGATCTGATTCATCTTGACTTCCAGGGGAGGTTCATTGTCATGGATTCGACTATTTATGTTCGCGAAACGCTGGGTTATTCATTGTGACTTGGAACTTTTCCTTTCAAGTCGCCGTGATGCGGGATCCTCTATCGCGGTCTTGGCTTTTTCTTTGTATATCCTATGACGTTGAAATCTGCAGAAAATGCTCAAATGGTCCTCTATATAGGCCGGATATGTTTGAGATGTTATGCTTGTAAATGAGTTATAATGCTCTTAACCTAGAATGAATGTGTATGATTTAATGTTTGAATTTTCAAAGATTAATCTTTTATATTTCGGAGCCATCTCTTGACATTTCCTTGAATTCAACCTGGCAAATATGACATTCGGATTGCTTCTTTTATGTTTTAGCTCTTTCAACTGGCAGTCGCTTAGGAATTTCGCATCTTTTAGGCAATTCCTAAAATAATACCTGCGAACCCTAGTTTCCTTTTTATGACTTTTTATCTATCATTTTAATATGAGAATACTTGGAGAATATGGAAAAGAATGGGATCAAATTTGGAGATTTATTGGCTATGATATCAAACATTTACAAAGAACAAATAACGACCAATAGGAAAAGTATTAGACATAGATATCAGCTATAAGTTTCCCTGATCCAAAGATCATTTTTCGCCTGCTATGTTTCTGGAGGTCTCAGAATTACTCCGTCGATGCCTCAAGATGTAAAATATTTCTTTTTGCCACTTTTGAGGGAGCCGTTGGTTGTCTTTGTTTTGTATTTGAGTTGCTCTTTTCGAGTTTTCAACTCAAAACCCCTTTGGTTTCGGGATGCCCTTTCACGTGTTTTCATTCTGACCTCTCTGTTTTTTTTTTATGTGTAATATTTCTTCACCGAGTTGTATAGCTCTTTGCCATCCATTTCAGTCAAAATTAAAGCTCCTCCAGAGAAGGCTTTCTTTACAACGTACGGCCTTTCCCAATTAGGCATCCATTTTCCTCGAGAGTCTTTGTGTATTGGAAGTATCTTCTTCAAGACTAGGTCTCCCTCATGGAATTCTCTAGGACGAACCTTCTTGTTGTAAGCACGCATCATCCGTTTTTGGTACATTTGACCATGGCGGATAGCTTTTATTCTCTTTTCCTCAATCAAATTTAACTGATCATATCTAGCTTGGACCCATTTCGCTTCATCCAAATTCAGCTCTGATAAGACTCGGAGAGAAGGAATCTCCACCTCAATGGGCAAAACAGCCTCCATTCCATATACAAGTGAGAATGGTGTTGCCCCAGTAGATGTTCTGATGGAAGTCCTATAAGCAAGAAGGGCAAAAGGTAGTTTTTCATGCCAATCTCTATAGGTTTCTGTCATTTTTGCGACAATCTTCTTGATTTTTTATTCGCTGCTTCTACTGCTCCATTTCATCTTTGGGCGATATGGGGACGAATTATGGTGTCTGATCTTAAACTGTTCACAGACCTCCGATATCGTGCTGTTGTTTAAATTTAGTGCATTGTCTGATATGATCTTTGCAGGCATCCCATATCGACATATGATCTCCTTTTTCAGGAACTTGCTGACCGCAGACTTCGTAACATTAGCATAAGAGGCAGCTTCTACCCACTTGGTGAAGTAGTCGATAACCACAAAAATGAATCTATGTCCATTAGAGGCCTTTGGCGAAATTGGTCCAATAACATCCATGCCCCACATGGAAAAAGGCTACGGGGACGTCATGACGTGTAGGGGTGAAGGAGGCACATGTATCTTGTCCCCATAGATCTGGCATTTGCGGCATTTCTTGGCATAGTTGATACAATCAGTCTCCATGGTCGACCAATAATACCCAAATCTCATGATCTGCCTAGCCATCTTGAATCCATTCGCGTGCGTTCCACAAATCCCTTCATGGACTTCTTCTAAGATCTTTTTAGCCTCGATTGAATCCACACATCTTAATAACACCTGATCCTTCCTTCTCTTATACAGGACCTCTCCGTCTAGGACGTACTCATTTGCGAGCCTTCTCAATGTCCTTTTCTCATTATCAGTAGCTTCCTCAGGGTATTTTCGATCCTTCACATAGTGGAGAATGTCCTGGTACCAAGGATTTTCTTCTTTCTCTTCTTCTTCGATGTCGCAGCAATGGGCCGGAGCTTCGTAGATGCTCATTTGAATGGGCTTCATATCCTCTGGCCTATTCACTTTTATCATCGAAGCCAGGGTAGCCAAAGCATCAGCCATTTGGTTTTCTTCACGTGGTAGGTACCTGAACGTGACCTCGTCAAATTCTTTGATCAGTTCGAGAATCATGTTTCGATATTCAATTAATTTGGAGTCCCTGGTCTCCCATTCTCCTCTAAGCTGGTAGATCACCAATGCTGAATCTCCATAGATTTCTAAAGCTTTGATCCCTCGATCCATGGCTGCTTGGATCCCCATGATACATGCCTCATATTCTGCCATATTATTTGTGCAATCAAAGTCAAGCTTGCTGGTGAAGGGATAATGGTCTCCTTCTGGTGACACTAAAACTGCACCGATCCCATTACCCACAGCGTTCGAAGCACCATCGAAGTTCAATCGCCATGAATGCTCAGCGATTGTTTCTTCGGTATTCGCGACATACATTAGATCCTCATTTGGAAAGTCAAATTTATCGGCTCATAGTTTCCAAAGCCCTACTGGCAAGGAAGTCTGCGATTGCACTTCCCTTAATTACTTTTTGGCTCACATAGACGATATCAAATTCCGACAATAGGATCTGCCATCTAGCCATTCTCCCATTCAGCGCGGTTGACTCCATCATGTATTTTAGAGGATCCAACTTTGGGATCAACCATGTCGTGTGGTATAGCAAGTATTGTCGCAACCTTCGAGTAGTCCAAACCAGTGCGCAGCATAGTTTTTCTATTGGGGAGTATCTTATTTCACAGTCAGTAAATTTCTTACTGAGATAGTATATGGCCCTTTCTTTCCTTCCCGTCTCGTCGTGTTGGCCCAAAACACATCCCATAGAATTCTCGAAAACCGTTAAGTACAAAATTAATGGTTTGTTGGGATTTGGTGGTACTAGTATCGGAGCATCAGACAAATACTGCTTAACTTTATCGAAAGTCTTTGGCACTGATCATCCCAAACACCTGGGTTATGCTTTCTAAGAAGGCGAAATATTGGGTCACACTTCTCTGTTAACTGCGAAATAAACCGAGCGATATAATTCAATCTCCCAAGAAAACCTCGAACCTCCTTTTGCGTACGAGGCGGGGGTAATTCTTGTATGGCTTTAACTTTGTCTGGGTCTATCTCGATCCCCTTTTGGCTGACCATAAAACCAACAATTTTCCGGACGTAGCCCCAAAAGTGCACTTGGCAGGGTTTAATTTTAGCTGGAATTTCCTCAACCTCATGAACAGTTTCCTCAAGACATCCACATGTTCCTCCTCCGTTCGGGACTTTGCAATCATGTCGTCGACGTAAACCTCAATTTCTTTGTGCATCATGTCATGAAATAACGTCACCATGGCTCTTTGATATGTTGCCCCGGCATTTTTAAGTCCGAACGACATTACTTTATAACAAAATGTTCCCCACATTGTGACAAAGGTGGTTTTCGCCATGTCTTCAAGGTCCATCTTTATTTGATTATATCCAGAGAAACCATCCATGAAGGAGAAAAAGGCATGCCCTGCTGTATTATCTACCAAGTGTCGATGTGTGGCAGCGGAAAGTTATCTTTTGGGCTGGCCCTATTCAAATCCCGGTAGTCTACGCACATACGTACTTTACCATCTTTCTTGGAGACAGGCACTATATTGGCGACCCATTTCGAATATTCAACTACTCGGAGAAAACCCGCGTCGAACTGTTTTCGGACTTCTTCTTTTATTTTAAGCAACACATCAGGTCGCATTCTGCGAAGTTTTTGTTGGACGGGTTTGCATTCTTCTTTTATTGGGAGCTTGTGAACTACGATGTCGGTGCTTAGCCCTGACATGTCTTGGTAGGACCAAGCGAAGACGTCCTTGAATTCTCTTAACAGCTCAATAAGATCTCCTCGTGTCTTTGCTGAGATGCTTGTCCCGATTCTTATTTCTTTCTTTTCATCCTCATCCCCTATGCTTACTGTTTCCACTACCTCTTTGTGGGGCAAGATTTGCTTTTCCTCCTGTTCCATCATTCGTTGCAATTCAGGAAATATGTTACAATCCTGATCATCTTCGAAATCCTGAGACTCTTCAAGACACATATCTTGCTCGAAATGAGGTTCGGAGTCAGTATCACTCATATTACTGATATCCCAAGATCTGTAAAGAATGAGAATGGGCTAATGAACAAAATAAATTAAAGAATGGCTGTATGACATGATTATGGGTGTATATATTCAAGAATGATTTATTTATTCATATATGTAAGTGTAATTAATTTATTTTGGGATTTGAAAGGAAAAGAATAAAGAGATAGTTGTCAAAATGTATCTTCATTTAAAATAATGGATAAAAACTCAAAAGCCCTTTTACAAAAGATTTATATCATTCCTGGGCATAGAATGACAAAGGTTCAACGAGTATTACTTTGGAATGTTTCTAAAACTACGGGGAGCTCCTCTTCTGTCCAGTTGTCCAAATTACTCCCAGGTGCATACGGACATATTTGAAGCGAACTCATTTCTTCAGCTTCTTCGGAAACGACATTTATGCTTAATTCCATTACCCGTCTCGCCACTCTTGCTTCCTCAAGCCTTAGCCCGCCAGAAATGAAAGTTTTTGAAATATGAGGGAGGGTCATTGGTCTCCAACCGATTTCTTCCCGGGTTATCGAGCTCTTCTTATCTCTTGTTTCTGCTCTATCTATTTCTTCTTTTCTTTCACATCCGGTTTGTACCCTAGCCCGAAACGATCCCACTTTCCAAATAGTGATGGTGCGTAGATTACTCCTTGGAGGTGTTTCCCGAGCCCTTTTCCCGGTAATGCTCCTTTTCCAATCGTCAAACGCAATCCCATCTTCGTCGTTTGTGATAATTTAGGTTCAGGAATTTTACTTCCCTCTCTAATGAATGTGGCATTGACAAATTCCAACGAGCGAAAAGAGCATTCTATTGCCTCTTCATCCTTGTCTATGTACGGGGCATCATTTGTTACAGACGCAACAATATCCTCCTCAGCATTGATTGTAATCAACCTTCCGTCAGTTACCAACTTGAGCTTTTGGTGAAGTGAGGATGGTACTGCCCCTGCTGCGTGAATCCAAGGTCTTCCTAATAAACAATTATAGGAAGGCTTGATATCCATCACCAGGAAGTCAACCTCGTAAGTATTTGGGCCTATTTGCAATGGTACCTCGATCCTACCCATCACTTTTCTTTCAGTTCCATCAAACGCTCTGACTATGTTGTGGCACGTCTTCATGTGGGAGCTATCGATGGGTAGTCTCTCAAGAGTGGCTAACGGTAGAACGTTCAGAGCTGAGCCGTTGTCAATAAACACCCCGAGTAGAGTATACCCTTTGCAGCGAGTGGTAATATGCAATGCTTTGGTCGATCCCATACCTCCAGATGGGATTTCATCATCATTGAAGAAGATGAAATTATCAGCACTGATGTTGTTAATCAGTCGATCCAGCTTGCATACCGATATATCTTGGGTCACGTAGGTTTCGTTGAGTGCCCTCATTAATGCGTTACGGTGTGCCTCTGAACTCAGTAGTAACGCCAAGATAGATATACGTGCGGGCTGCTTATGTAATTGTTCAACTACGCTGTACTCGCTGTGTTTCAAGAATTTTAGGAACTCTTGTGCTTCTCTTTCTGCCACCGGCTCGTTTATTAGTTCTAACTTGTCAGTCATCTTTTCAGGTTCAACCGTTATACCTTTCCCTTTGGTGGCTGCTCTCTATTCCACATTGTAAGTTTTACCGCTGCGTGTGACTAAGTTCACGTTTTACAGCTGCTCATCCTTGGGTGCCTTGATGTCGCATCCGTAATTCCAGGGAACTCTCTTACTGTTTTCATAAGGAAACGGGGCGGGTTTCCGTATGATCACACATGGTGTCTCTTGTTCTCTCGTCTCAGCTCCCCTGGATGTGGAGATGATTATTATTGGGCGATCATGTTCATGCTTCATTTTCCTTCGGAGGAGCAAATGTCCCCTATCTCTTCCCCTTCTTCGAAGAACTCTAATTCCTTGCGGTCCATCAGGTCTTGTATTAGGACCTTGAACTCCGTGCAATGCTGAATCTCATGACCTTCAGCGTTGTGGAAGTCGCAATAGTCCTTTACTTTTACCATCCTTTCGCCGTCCTGTCTGATCATTCCCCTAGCCACCAGCTGATGCCATACCCATCTCATGGGGGATCTGACCTCTTCAATGTGAGCTTTAACCCTTTTTCCGTCTATTCCGTAATTGCATTTACCCCTTGATCAGAGTGGACGGGCAGAGGGTTTCCAGCCACATTAGGTCTCGATGGGTCATCGAATCTTATTTTCTTCATCTTGATTAGTTTTTTCACTAATTTCTTGAAGGTGAAACAATTTTCAAAGGAATGGCCAATCACTCCTCCATGAAATTCGCATTGGGCATTGCCATCATACCACTTTGGAAATGGTGGTTGTACGGGCTCCGTGATATATGGGGCTACCACGTGTTGGTCATACAACTGCTGATAGAGGTCTTTGTAAGTGACGGGAATTGGAGTGAACTGAATCCTCTCGGTATTCTTTTTCCAGTTTGACTCTGTTCTTGGTAAATTCTGATAGTTGTCAGAAGGAGGTTTTGACTGCGTCATCGCAATTGGTTTCGAATAAGTTGATCTGTATGTACTTACATTGTTTACCCCGGTTTCCTTCCTCTTTGGGACTACCCTTTTTCCATTGTCTCCCGCGTCGATTTTTCCGCTTTTAATCGCGCTCTCAATCATTTCTCCTGACATTACTATGTCGGAGAAACTCCTTGTAGCATTACCTACCAAGCGATCGAGATATGGCGCCTTTAGTGTGTGGACAAAAAGCATCGTTGTTTCCTTTTCGGTTAAGGGCGGTTGTACTTGAGTGGCTAAATCCCTCCAACGTTGAGCATACTGTCGAAAGCTTTCACTTGTTTTTTTCTCCATATTCTGCAGGGTAATTCTGTCTGGCACAATATCAGTAACGTGGCCGTATTGCCTCATAAAAGCTTGGGCCAAGTCTTTCTAAGAATTAATCTTTGCGCGGCTTAGTTGGTTGTACCATTTGGCAGCGGATCCAACTAAGCTATCTTGGAAACAATGAATTAATAATTTTTCATTGTGGACGTACCCTGTCATCTTCCGACAGAACATCGTAATGTGCGCTTCTGGCAGCTGGTCCCGTTGTATTTTTCGAATTCGGGCATCTTGAATTTTGGGGGTAGCACTAGGTCTGGGACCAGACTTAGTTCTTTGGCATCAATTCTGCTGTAAGCGTCAATCCTCTCCATTGCTCTAACCCTGTCTTCCAGCCACTTGTACTTTTCTTCTATCTGTTTAGATACTTCCATTTTGGTTCTTTCCGCTTCCATTGTATCATCGAGGTCGGGGTTGATGGGATTCGCAGCGGTTTCTCCCGGGTTCGATCCTGACCCGACTAGGTAATTCGCTTGGCCTGATGCGCCGATGGGCTGAGGTTGTGCCCGAATCAAGACAGGTGTTTCTCGCGGGTTTATTTCTGGCGGGGCTTGATGATGCACGGGTGTGAAGCCAGGAGGATATTGGGGATCCTCATTTTCCTCTCTTGGGTCTTCAGCGGGTCCTTTTCCCTTATCCGAATCCCGCAACAACTGGGTTAGCTGATTAATTATATTACTTTGAGATTCAATTATTTGATCTCTCATGTCCCTTTGAACTCTCTCTAGCTGGTCCTGCAGCTGAGCTTGCATTTGTTCTTGGATTTCTTTTTGCATTTGTTCTAGCCTCTCTATTCTCTGATCCATAGCTTTCACCTTCTTACGCGTGTAATAACGATGTGGGTTTTCAATGTTTACTGATGTTAACTGTTATAATTAATCTTAATTAGTTTGGAGATGTTGTGTCAATAATGTGCAAGATATGATGCAAAATGCATGTATGCAAATATGAGAAAATGCGTTGATTCTAAAGTCCATTTTCATTTAGAGCAACTTCTCGAGAAGAAAAACCTCTTTACATAAGAGAGTTTATACAAATGGTTTGGCCTTTCGACCCAAATCCTTAATCTTTCCTAGCAATCCCGCTAGTTTCCTTCCTCGTTTCGATCTTGACTCGTACTGAAGGCTCAAGACGTCGGCTTCAGCGGCTAGCTCCTGCATGTGATCAGCCGCTTCTCTTATTTGGGTTAGTGCCTTACCCATGACATGATCTCGTTCCTCGACTTCTCTCTAGGCTTGCCGGGTGTGCCATTCACTGGTTTCTAAATTTCTTTCCATGATCTCAAATCGGATCTCATTATTATGTAGTGTAGCCTCCAGTTCTTGCACTTTTTCTTTTAATTCTTGCTTCTCGGCCATGCATGCTTTCATCTCCGATACTGTGTTTCGATTTCGGTGCCTCCATAATGATTCCTCTAACTCCTTTATTCTTGCCTCTAGATTGGCTATCTGAGCTTTCAACTCAGCCTCCTCGACCCGTTTTTCTAGTAGCTCTCCCTTCAAGGCGTTTTCTCGGGCTTGACCATCTTGGAACTTTCTTTGCCAATGCTCCGTTTGGTCTTTTTGTTCTTGAATTTCCTGACGCCATTGCTCAGAAGTTTTCCCTAACCCTGCAGTCCTCATGGATTGCCGAAGCTTCTTGTAGTGTTTCTTCAAGTCTTCAAGGTCTTCTTCGGCCTTATTTTTCCCTTTTCTCAACTTTTCGGCTTCTAATCTATGAAAATCCACTTCTAATCCTAGCTGTATCTTATCTTCCTCCAGTACTTCTATTCTCTTTCCGAACTCTGAGCTCTTACTTTCAAAGTCATGCTTGAGGATGTCTATCTCTGTTGGGACCTCTTGTAAATATTCCTCTAGAGGGCGAACATTTTCTAGATTTGGAGCAGGGATGTTGTCATTTACTCTCTTGCTTCTTCACCAGTCATAATTCGGGGTTGTCAATGGTTTGGCACTGAACTTCTTTATTCTTTGTACCTTTTTCCACGAATTTGCTATTTCCCGAACCTTCTTCTTATAGTCGTTCCCTTTATAAGAAAATTCGTAATGTGTCAGGCCGTGTGTAACAGGGATAAACTGCCTTGTCTTATATTGTCTTAGAACAAGCAACGGAGCATATCCAGTAGCACCCCAGACTCCGAGTAACGGGACCCAATCGAAATCACCACATCGGTAGAGAATCTCGTCTGGGAGGAACCAAGGCGCAGACAATTCAATACTTTCATCCTGAAGATTCTGGAGAACGACTGCCCATTTTTCTTCGGATATATTTTACTCGCGTTGTGTGACCACAAAGTCCTTTAGAGGCAAGAAATCTGTCGAAAACACTTTATAAGAGAACTTCTCCACTTTCCAGAAGTGACTGTGAGACCAGACCATTAATAGCTGAGCACAACCAATGAATCTCCCTTCTCCTTCCCTTCGGCAAGCACTTAGCGAGCGAAAGGTTTCTGCCAAAATAGCAGGGATGGGTGTAATTCCCCTACTTAGTCGGTCAAACAGTGCTACTACCGCGTCCTCGACATGCCCGAACGCCTTTGGAAATAAGACCAAACCATATATGTCGAGGGCGAAGATATCAGCACGTTTTCTCATATCTGGATGAGTTGCAATTATTTCCTGCAGACTATTCCAGTTAATACATTTGTTATCTCTTTTCACCTTAATTCGGGAAATAGCCCACTGCTCACTCATTCCTGTGACACTCATCAATCTTTTTAGAAATGTCGGGACACTTGCATCTTTCGAAAATGCTTTATCGGCTTGGATTCTAGGACAACGGACTAAGGCGGTGTATTCCTCTATTGTCGGTGTCAAGTCTAAATGACCAAAGGTGAAGCAGCTATAGGCAGGATTCCAATGTTGGGAGAGGGCTCGAAACAGGTGTTTGTCGATTTTTACCTCGAGTAGGTAAGAAAGATCTCCATAATCTCGGTAAAACATCTGCCTCATTTCATCATCCCATTGCCCCCAAATCTCTCTCAACCCTCGCAAGTCGTTTTGAGTTACATTAATACGAGTGTAGTCCCATAATTCTGACAAGTGCCCGTCTTTCAAGCTGTCTCCCTTTTCACGCTGTTGCTCCTCGGACCATAGGCGTGCCACCATATTGTCCTCTACTTTATCTAAAAATCCTTCTTCCATGATAAAACTGCCTAATTTGTAAACGGACTTCAATCAAACCTTTTCGTTCATAATGATGCAAATGCAAGAGACAAAACAAACGCAGTTAGTAACATGTAATAGCAGAAAAGCATTCAAATATACATAACACAGAACCTAAAAATACTTTGGGTATATGCTATCGGGGCTTGACCTAACTCCATCTAAGGTGAGTACTTATGGTTCACTATATGTAGTTTTAAGTTCTAAAACGTGAAGGGTACCCAAACCAGCAGATTCCTTGGTCCTCACCCATTACAGGCTCATACGGTCGAGTTCGGTTTAGGGGGATGCATTTCCCGCATGTTTGCACGGAAGTGAAAACTTCACGAAAACAAGGGTACTTTGTAATCCCGAAAGCGATTTACTATCCTGCACGGAGGTGAAGACCTCACGAAGGAGTAGTTTCTCACTTTCACTTAAAAGGGTAATATCACGATGCACATGATGCCAAATTATGCTAGAAATATCACAGAATACAATATTAGCAAAAAGATGTCGAGGATTGCATGTTTAAACAAAATCAAAGTTTAAAAGTTCTCAAAAAGAAAAAGACCCGAAAATCATCAATTTTGGCTTGACTCTCGTTTATTTTGAAAAATGTCCCCAGTGGAGTCGCCAAGCTGTCGAAACCACTTCGAAAGCGGAGTTTCGAAAACTTATTTTTTAAAAGTTTGGAAAAATGGGGATAAAAAAAGAGTCGCCACCAATCTTTTATTTGGGTGTGATTGGATCACCATAAAACGTTTAAAAACGTTAAAACGTCGGTCTACGAAATCCAGAAGAATAAGCTCGGGAGTCGGTTACGCACGAGGAAGGATTAGCACCCTCGTATGCCCAGAATTGATACCACATGATCATTTTCGGGTCTTATTTTATAAAAACAATGAAAGCTCGAGTTTAAAATACGATGTTCGTTTTGAAAGGCTCTGTGTAATTTTGAAGGAGACCCCTTTTTTAGAAGAACTCGTCCCCGCATTTCGTTCCTCTTATGAGAACTAGGAAGCATGTCCAACACATTAGGACACTACATTCTCGGAGTATCGAAATCAGAGGACGTTTAGGGAACTTTTTGAAGAGAGCATTCGATCGCGTGATTTGTACGAAAATCATACCTATCACATTAAGGCACGATTTTTCGAGGTTTCCACGCGAAGGAACATCATCTCATTACTTAAAAATTTGGATATGGATAGGGGTGTGTTAAAAACTTTTTAAGGGGGATATTTCTTTCGTACGAATTACGAAAATCATACCCCGCACGTTAGGGCACAATTTTCGAAGTTCTCGCACGAAATAATATTGCCTTATTTTTGTCATGAAAGTTCTTCGTATATATTTTTGAGAACTTGAAAATTTCGTATGAAGGTTAAAATGCAATCTTCGAACACATGATTTGAAGAATTAAAAGGAATACTCGTTCACTTCGATTTTCACAAAGACTTGAAGTCGCGACCGACACGTTAGGACACGATATTCTCGGAGCCTCGAAGTGAACGAGCGTAAAAAACTTGAAAAGGATATTCGATTCGCACGAATTATACGAATAGATCGCACCCGACACGTTAGGGCGTGATTTTTCGAAGTTGCGCTCGAACCGGACATTGCCTCGATTTTTGAAGTAATTTATAAATGAAAGTGTATTTTTAAAATACATGAGTAGCAATTGATAATAGAAATTAGATACGAAGTATAAGTAGATAAATAATGTGCAAACATATAAAATGTAGGTGCAAACAAATGCAAATATTGATAAATGATAAAATCGGGGTGAAAAACGTGACTTATAGATACCCGGGGCAAAATGGTAATTTTGGTGTAATCGGGGTTAAAAATGGAATTTTAAAAGATTCGGGGGTAAAATGATAATTTTCGGTGAAATCGGGGTTAAAAATGGAATTTTAGAAGCTTCGAGGGTAAAATGGTAATTTTCGGTGAAATCGGGGTTGAAAATAGAATTTTAAAAGATTCGGGGGTAAAATGGTAATTTTTGGTGAAATCGGGGTTAAAAATGAAATTTTAAAAGATTCGAGGGTAAAATGGTAATTTTCGGTGAAATCGGGGTTAAAATGTAATTTTGGAAAAGTTTTGGGGTCAAAATATAATTTTGGAAAAGTTTTGGGGTCAAAATGTAATTTTGGAAAAGTTTTAGGGTTAAAATGTAATTTTAGTAAAGTTTTAGGGTCAAAAATATAATTTTGGAAAAGTTTTGGGGTCAAAATGTAATTTTGGGAAAGTTTTAGGGTCAAAATGTAATTTCTGGACAATTTAGGGGCTTACAAAGCATTAAAACCAAAAACAGGTGACACGTGGCAGCCCCACAGGTATCCAGAGGTCAAGGGACCAATTTGAAAATCTTGAAAAATTTTTGGACCAATTTTGTAATTAAATAAAAGTCGATTTAAGGATTAAATTAAACCAAATTAAAAATAAAAAGGACTAAATGCAGAAATAATCCAAAAAATGACACGTGGCAACCTCTGGTGCAGTCAAACAGTCAAAGGACTAGTTTATAAACCTTGAAAAATTATTGGGCCAATTTCGTAATTAAATAAAGTTGATTTGGGATTAAATTAAAACAAATAAAAAAATAAAAAGGACTAAATGCATAAATAATCTAAAAAGTGATACGTGGCAGCCTATGGTACAGTCAAACAGTCAAAGGACTAAATTGAAAAGCAATTAAAATTACTTGGCAAATTTGCAAATAATTAAAAAGATGCAAAAAGGACTAAATTGAAGCAAAAAAATACGGAAGGACCGATTGCGCAAATATACCATTTTTTAAAAACACGCGGATCCCAGGGGTCCGAGGGTCGGATCCGGGTCGGGGTCAACGGGTTGCTATAAATATCAAATTTCAGATTTTTTTTACTCCATTTTTCATTTTTTTTCTCAAAAATTTCCCTCTCTCTCTCTCCCCTTTTCTCTCAAAACACCCCCTCCTCTCCAACTCCGGCCGAACCTCGGCCTGCCGTCCGGCACGCGTCGTCGGCCACGCGCCCGTGCGCACCGCTGCCCATCGGAATCCGACGCCAAGCCCGGTCACGCATGCGACGGTCCGTCGTTCACGCGCTTCCACGCGCGGTCACCGGCGAAGGTGAAACATTCGCTTTTTCATCTTTTTTATTTTTATACTATTTCGTTCTTTATTTCAGTTTAAAACAAGAAATTTAAAGTTTTCAAAAATTTTCACAAATCCCAGATCTGGATTTTCCAGATCTGGGGATTTCTAAACCCTCCCTTTTTTTTTTTAAAAAAAACGTTTGATTGTTCATTTTAAAGCCCATTTTTATTTTAAAACAATCCATTCAATTTTTACAAAACAGATTCATTCTTCGCCCCTATTTTCCTTCAAAAATCTGTTTTAATCCCTTTCTTTTTCTTTGCTTCGCAGGTCCGCGTATTACCGGGCATGGTCACGTTCGACGATGGCTTCGCGATGGTGGACGACGACGGCGTGGCCCGGCAACGTTCGAGGTTCGTTACTGACTTTTCATTTTCTCTTTTTTTTTTATATTTAAAAGATCTATTAATTAATATTATTAGTATTATTAATTATTATTATTATTATTATCATAATTAATAAATCATTTAATAGGTATTCAATGCATGTTTAAGAGGAAAGATAAATGAAGTTAATGTATGCGTATATATGCTTTAAAACGTTAGGAATAACAAAAACAATGAATGACAGCACTGATTTATTTAATAAGTATTAATGTGTACTCAGAATATAAAGAGTCTAAAAACTTTAACCATGAATCGACAACTAAGGCATTGATTCTAAAATTGTACCTTGATAATTTAATGTCTAAATTTGGGAATTTGCTCCGAGTCTTCCTGTTATTTTCTGTGCATGATCTAATATCTCTTGTTTAGTATTGAGCTGAAAACAAACTGTGTATTGATTTTTGAATGTCGGGTTTTGTAACCGAAAAAAAAAAGCCCCCCCTTTCAATGAATTGATTCTGGTTTTTATAACCAGAATCACTATGATGCTATTTTGTTGTTTACCCTTAAATGCTTGCCTAATTTCTTTGCTTGTTGCAAGTTCTTCTTGGCACTTGTGATGGCAGGGCATGGTGGAGCAGGCGGCTGGTGGAGCAGCAGCAGGTGGTGGCAGCAGCATAGGCACGTGGGGAGGGTAGCATAGTTTTAGGGTTTGACTTTGGGGTTATTGAGTTGAGGGCTGCAAATGGGTTTCGGTTTAGGCTTGTAAATTTGGGTCAAAATGGGTGTAAATGGGTCAAGGGAATTGGGCCAATTGGGCCGTGTATTTGGACATTGGACTTTTAAATTTTTAATGTTAAATTTAATATTTTAATTTTTATTTAAATTTAAATTCAAATTAAATTTAAATATTTAATTTTAAATTTAAAATAAATCTAAATTTAAATAAATTTAAAATCAATTTAACTCAAAAGTCCAAGCCCGGTCAAAATTGGGCTCCAACAGAATGAATATTGTTGATTTTCTAATCATCTAGTAGAAGCCTCCCAAATCATAGCTTTTACACCGTCTAAATGAAAACCCAAACTTCTACTAAAGTTAACTCCTACCAAGTATTAATACTACTTTATTTAATATCTTTTATGGAAGAACAATTATTGTTGAGAATATGCTTATCGATACGAGTGTACAACAAATAACAAAGGAGGAGATAAAGAGTAGAAGATGGTGATGCTAGAAGCGCCGATTTACTTAAGTAGGTGGAGAGTCAAAAAAAGGAAATAAGTGAAGAAGGAATGAGGAAGCAAGGGAGATTGTGTGCAAGTAAAGGGACGACCAAAAGATCCCTCCTTCATCGTTCTACACTGTATTTATAGGGAGGGAGGTGTCGTGCCTAGTAATGCCATGTCATCAACAAATCTGAGACATGGTGGTCGTGTGGTCGGCCAGGTGGCAAGACTATTGTATGTGGGTTGTCATCGAGTGTGATACTGCTCCGACATTCTCTTTGTTGAGATAGTATGAGGTTGTTATGCCTTGATGGTCCTTGATGGTCTCTTCTTGGAGGTGAGGACGAGATGCTCAGATGGCTAGTCACCCAGTAGTGAGCAATTGGGTGATACAAGATGGGAAACTGTTTGGGTAGTCTTTAGATAGGAAACTAACCAAGTGATACGAGGTGGAGGGCCATTCAAAGATGCCTCTTAGGAATCCTCTCATGATACCAAGTGTTCGTGTAGAATAAGGGGTATAAAAATGCTATACCAAAAATAACTAGATTGAGAACAATTGTCATTTGAATAGTTATATTTAGAATAACTGTACTTCAGAACAATCTCTAGAACCCTTTTCATTTATTTCTTCACTAAGCCTTGCTTTTCCACTTAACTACTACTTGTCGTTGCACCCAATATCTTTGCAACTGAAAATCTCTTTCATCATTTCTATTCAAAACCTAATTTCGCAATCTGATCACTACACTTAAAAGTAGGAGTTCTCAACTCATTTGGGAACTTCTGGCATTTTGGCAAATGTTATTCTCTCAATCACTCTCTAGAACTCTTTCGATCTATTTCTTCACTAAGCCTTGCTTTGTCACGTTAACTTTTACTTATCACCGCACTCAATACTTCATGGTTTCCTCCAATTTCATTCACTGCCATCTCTTAATGTATTTTGTTTCACTTGTTTGTAATGTTTTCTTTCCTTACCAAAAAAAGCCTTCAACAATATTTAATATATATTTAGGGGCAAAATTAGGAAAAAATTTTAGGGACGTCGAAATTAAATTGTAATTTTTACGATAGTAAAAATATAATTTCACTATTTTAATAGTCTATATCTTTATAATTTTTAAATGATCAAATCAAATTTTTATATTTCTAGGAGGCAAAGTGTAATATTATTTTTACTAATTTAAAATTTTAAAATTTTAAAGGGTGTAAATAAAAATTTTTCATTTTAAAGAGATTGAGATCTGTATGTATTGAATGTATATATTTTATGTATATATTGAATGCATATATTTTGAACATAAATATTTTAAAATTAATATATATATATATATATATATATATATATATTATAGTAAGAAGGAGTTTATAATCTCAAACATAAGAAAAATAATATTAAAAGGTATTTTTAAAGAAAATTATTTATGTGAAACATAGGATTTGAAAAAACCCCAACTGTCCAAGTTTAGTAAATTTGTAAGAAAATGTGTTTTTGATGTAAAACAAGCAGATGATTTATCTTACCTCACCTCTAATCAACTCCTGACTGCCAACAACGATAAGATGATTTATCTTACGTCGTCTCTAATCAACTTCTGACTAATATGACAGTTGTTTTATGCCATGTCTAATCAACTTTTGTCCTTAGAATATTGGATAACAAAGAAAAATCAAGCACTCGCCTTCAAAAAAAGGCTCCTAGTCAAAGTTTGTTGAACTTGAGATATTATGCTTTACAAGCATTGGCCAAGCTAAGTTTTTTTTTTTTTAATATCGTTTATATCTGTTTTATAGTTCATATTCAAAATTCATGATTATAATTATTTTTTAATAATACTGTTTTTAAAATTTAAATTTATTTTTTTTAAAAATTAATATGTACCTTCCTATTACACCAACACTTGTTATTAGTGACTAAGCCAAGTATTTATAAGTTAAAGATGTACTTAAATCTAAGTAAAAACTACCTAATTAACCAAACAAAATTCGTAATTTACTTAATGAAAACTCAATACTCTTAAATTAATTATCTTAATTACCTATAATTAGTGAGTTTTACTTACAATAATATTTTTAATAATTAAATATAAAATACCTTTAAATAATAAAAAGTTTAAAATTAAATTAAATTTCTATACTCGTTATTATATAATTCGATCCGAAATCTAATAGTATATAATAAAATTTTATAGATATTTTAAGAGAATGGATTTTTTCTTCTCTATTGTTGGATCAAAATCTCTTTCATCTCCAAATCCGTTGATCATGTATATCAACACTCATATTTAAACTCATATCAATGATATAAATTGTGTTAAATTTAAAATTCATACCTAAATTATCACTTTTTAAGTACAAAAAGAAAAGGATAAATAGTAGGACACCCCTTTGGAAAAATAAAAAAAGGGGGTTGTGTGGGGGGGGGGGGGGTATAAGTATGATTTATGTCTCATTGACCTCACAATGAGACAAAGCTATAATGATACCATTTACCACTATTTTAAAAGATTCTTTTGTCTCCAATTTTGTAGGTTTTCATTAGGTAATTGATTACTTTCTATTTTATAGGTTTCTTTCGAATTAAAGTTACTTTTGCCTTTTGCTTCCTACCATTAAACATTTTAATTTAATACTTAATTTCATTTCTTATGCATATAAAAAAAATTTAAATTAATTTGATATTTTTATTATATTGATTAGATATGTTATTTTTATTAATATATATTTACCGATGTTTTATATTAAATAAATAAATAATTAATTAAAATATTAGAATGATTTTATGCTAAAATTATATATGTTAAAGTTTTTGTTAGATCCTAATTTAACCAATGTAAAGGGTTCAATTCCTATCTTGAGTATGAAACAATTTTAAAACTTGTGACCGATATTTATTTTTTTAATGGATTTATAAAATATGAAAAATTAATTATTGAATTCGCTTCAATAGATATTTGAGAACTAAAAAAAAGGGTGTGCATCTATATCTAAATGTATATATTGCTGTTATGCTTGTGAATTATGATTTATTTTCGGGTAAAGCTTCATTGTTGAATATAAGGGCAATTGGAGAGACAATTTTGGCATTTTCATGTGGTTTTTTCCATAGCTGTAAGATTCAGTCATGTCAAGCATTTGCAAAAGATGCTGAAACCCACTTTTTAATTAGTAAAATATTTATTTTCAATAACTTTTCATTTTGGCTTAAATCCAATGATTTAATTACAATAAAGTTTAGGCACTTGAAAGCTCAGTCCCAATACTAAAATAACTTAAACTATAAAATGGTATTTAAATTATATTTTTTTTCGAGTTAGTGTCTAAATTTTTTTATCAATCTAAATTATATTTTGTTACTTAAATTGCTTCCGTCTTTAAAAAAAAAATTTTAGTCAATCATTTTATGACACATGCTACTTTTAAATCACAAGTTAATATTTAAATTATAGTATTTCTTTTAAATTGGTACTTAATTATTTTTATAAGTAATATTTAAACTATATTCTATTATCTAAAATGGTATCTAAACTACACTTTATTGTCCAAATTACCATAATCGTTAAAAAAAACTCTTAACCAATCATAAAATTTTTATGACATGTCACGCTTTAAAACTAAAAAAAATCCAAAAAAGTTAAATATTATTTTCTTAATTTAAAAAAAAAACCTTATAAACATAATCATCTTTTTTATTAGTCACCTAAGAACTTTGGTGAGGAAAAATTTAATAATTTGTTAGAAAACTCATCCAAACTCAATTTCCAACGATAAAATCCAGATTCCGATGAGCTTATTTTTTCAATTCTTTGGTCACCTCAATTCAAAACCCATATCTTTTTTTTTCCCTTAAAAAAAGATCTGTTATGATAAAAAATTATAATGAGATTATTAAAAAAGACTCGGTGTTGAGCTCGAACACAGTTAGATGGGTAACTCAAACAAAGAAATAGTTTTATTTGAAGTCCATAGATAAGGCTTGATTCATTGAAAGACAAAACAGTAGAATGGAAAATAAGATCCAACCCAAAGCCCATGCTAGCTTTCAGAATCTAAAGCCTTATAGGATTACTTTTACTTGTCTACATTGATAAGTAGGCATGATTTTGAGAAGCCCACGTTTTGATACTGCTTTCATATCAACAAGGAAAGACAATTCAATCATTGCTTGCTTCAACAAGATACGTCTTCCCATTTCATGTCCACATGATACAAATCATTTGCATCAAAGCAACGAGTGAATAGATCAAAGATTCAATTGGATGGTGGTTGATTGGTCGCACCTTCAATTTTTAATTCGATTGATTTATTTGGTTAAATTAAAAAATTTATTTAAATAAAAAAACTCAATTCAATCAATTAATATGTGAATCGATCTAACTGTTTATTTTTCGAAAATTATTTTCAGCGAGGGTGAAACAGAGCCCTTCTCATTCTCTCTCCTTTTAATCCATGTAAAGAGCCTTACTCAACATTTTCGTCTTTTAATTCAATGCTATGCAAGACTCCAATTCTCCACATCAGCATTATGTTAGATATTCAATGTACTGAGTGATAAAAGAAAATTGATTTCTAAAGAAAAGTACACACTAATCAACAAAATAATACTAATTTTTCCCTGAAAAAAAAAACCTTAAAATTCAAAACAAGAATAAAAATCTAAAAAAAAGGTCGGATCACAAAAGAAAATATTAAAAACATTGGGTATTTATAGTACATTTTTCTGATATTTTACAATTAAAATGAGGTTAGTATTCACACATATAGTAAAGACATACATCTCACATACATACATTACATTTAAAGAGAGTTGTTGCCAAATAAAAACTCACCACTTGCTCCCTGAAAACTTAAATATAGGTAAGTACTATGGGTGAACATCCATTAACCACCAAATCAATCACGAAAATTCGATAATTTATAAAAAATATGCATACAATATTTTAATATTAATATAAATTTGAAATATTTGATAATTTGAAAAGTAGAATAAGTTGACTTAAATATAGGTGTGATGTAGGGCATTATTAGGTTATGAAAGTATGAGATGGATGCCAATTTGCAGACAAATTAATATCATATATGTTGGGTTTTAAAACCCATTGGCTAAGAAGAAGAGGAAAAAGTCAAGATCAAGATTTAAACTACTGTTGGAACCAACCTAGTTAATCATACACCATTTAAATTTTCATAATGAGGTATTATTGGAGAAGTGACTTCATCTTCTACATGTATATGAGGTATAAAAAATAAATATATTCATATTTAATATTTATCGCAATTAATTGTTATAATACATGTTACATCTGTGCACATTATTTGGTTTGATCTACACATTTTATTTAAGATACATATATTTCGTTGAATTCCGCCATTAAAATATGTGAGGTAATTTTCACAATTGTTAATTTTGTTAAAATTTTAAATAAGAGTATAATATATTAAATGCGGTGATGTTAATTGTTTTTAAATTTATCATTTGAATTCAGGAGTGTATGTTGGATATGAGTATATATTTTAAATAAATATATTTTTTATTAATTTTTTTAATATACTGGTGTTATTACATGGTAGTATCTGTTCATATTTTCTTATCCCTTTGACAACGCACACTCACCTTGCACACATAGGCTCTCGAACCCGTAATCACATAAGAGAAAAAAAATCTGATTTGTCATTCTCCTACTGATAAGGGATAAGGATGACATGGAATTACAGTTTCATATAATCCATTATCAAATCCAATAATTGTTTAAGGATGAGATTGAAGTTTAAGGAATTTTAAAATTTTGAATTATATTTAGATTTATTTTTATTTAAATTTAGAAATATTTAAAATTTAATTTAATCCTGCTTTAGAATGATTGATTTCAATTATTTATAATTTTAAAAATATAATATGTTTAAATTATTTTTTATAATTATATTATATTTATAAAAATTAGATACAAATATTGTAACATCTGCGTGCTTGAATCGGATTTGGAATAATGATAAAATAAAATTGAGAATTAGAAATGTTTAGTTGAAGTGATGAAGGTTAGAAAAATTTAAGGATTAATTAGTAATTGTGAGAAAGGAGGAAGGACTAAATAGCAATTTATCCAAACTGAATTATGAGTCATCATGGGAATTAGATTGATTAAGGAGGGGCAAAAGAGTAATTTGGTGGAAGATATTTTTGGAGGCAATGTTTTGGGCCAAAGTGTAAAGTTGGAAGGCCCAAGGACTAAAAGTGCAATTTTACCATTATTAAATAAAGATATTTTTATAAAGAGAAATTGATAGAAAAATCTAGAGAAATGAAGAAAAGAAATGATGAAAAGGCTATAAAAGCCATCAGCCATGGTACTTCACGTTGGCCACCATTTTCTACCATTTCAACTTTTGCTTTTCTTACAAATTAGTCCTTTTTCACCAAATATAAACCAATTAAGCTAGTTTCTTCCAAATTTCTTCAAGATTAGTGAATAAAATTAATAGAGAAGTGTAGTAGCTATCCAATTGTTAAAAGAAATGCATCCATAATTGTCTTGGAGGAGAAAGAAAATGAGAATTAGTGTTGAATACAAGTGATTAAGGTAAGAAAGCTAAACTCCTCTTTAAATATATGTTAGTTTTAGGTTTAGAAACATAGATTATGATATGTTAGAATGATTTTAATGTGAATATATGTGTTTTGTATGGAATTGAAGAGAAAGAAAAGAAGGAGAAGGACCAAATTGAAGGAAAAGGAAAGGAGAAAGCCATGGAGTGAGAAGGGATTATCTACAAGAATTGTAAGTACTACAAGTATTAAAAGACTTAGTAATAATTAAGTTAAAGTGTTTATAATTTTAATATATATGATTAATCATGATGAAAATGAGATGTTTAATTATAAGTATGATAATTATGTGTGATTGAATGAAATTTAGTGTAAAGAAGCATGAGAAAGGAATTAATCTCATTAAAATAGTTTGGACAGAACAGAGGACTAACTTCAAAAATTCACCAAAAAATTGTATAAAAAGAGTTAAGAGTTAAATTATATATGTGATTAAAGCTTATTGAATTTAGTTTCATATGGAAGAAACAGTGAAAGAAAACGAATTTTACATTCGGAGATATACTAATTTTAGTGTAACAAGGTCAGAGCAGATACGAGTTCCCCTGTTCTGACTTTGAAAAATCATAGAAAAATGTAAAAAAATTATTAGAGACTGAAATTTATATGGTTTAATCCTTAATGAGTCTAATTTCAAAATAAACAGACGATAACATTATTAGATATCTGTACTAAAAGATAAAAAAATTTTAGTAAAGAAAGGTCGAAACTGCTAGGCAGCAGAGAAGGGCTAAATTGAAATAATTTACTGTACAAAATGGCTAAAGTAAAAATTCTGAAATTTTTATGGTGAAAAGATATTTGAGTCTAGTTTCAAGAACATTAAGCGGATATTAATTTTGAATTCTGTAGTTCAAGATATAAATAATTTAGTGACTGTGACGCAAGTGGACAGTTTTGAAAATTAATGTGAAAATAAGAGTAAAAGGTATGTGATGATGAATATGTGAGAAAAAAATGTATATATGAAATATTATGTGTTTAATTATAAATATTGATTATATGATAAAATGATGATATTGTGAAAGCCATTGAGGAAATTAATGTGAGAAATACGTGACTATGTATATGTGATGAAAAATGTATATATGATGTATGAGTTGTGAATGATTTGTGATAAAAATTGAAAGTGAAAGTGAAAGTGAAAGTGAAGTTGAAATTGAAAGTGATATGAATTGTAAATTGAAAATCCCTATTAACTAGTCGGGCTGAGTCGGATATAGTTGGCATGCCATAGGATTGGAAGAGTTCAGGGATACTTCGACCTCGAGTCGATGAGACACTGGGTGTCATTATTTTACTTCGGATAGATTCGATGAGGTACTGGGTACCACTTTACTTCGGCTAGGCCGATGAGACACTGGGTGTCACTTTATTGCTTCGAACTATTCGATGAGGCACTGGGTGCCATTCTGGTGTGTTTGGTTGGATCCGTGTATCCGCCAAGGTCCGAGTCTTGTTAATAGGGTAAGTAATGTGAAAAAGAAAAAATATGCAAATTATGACATTGAAGTAAGTGAAATGATAATCGCATGAAAGGTAAATATAATATATGTAAGAAATCAAAGAATGATAAAACTAAGTAAGCTAAAAGATTGAAATGGCTAAAATGTAAAATGAGGAAGAACATGTGAATTCATAACACGACTGTAAGTTAAATGTTATACACATAAAAGCTATGTATTTTACATGAATAAATATTTATATGAATGAGTTTGAAATGAGTGATTAAAAGATGAATGATTAATGACACTTGTAGTACTTACTAAGCCTTCACCGGCTTAACGCGTTTGTTTCAACGCGTAGGTATAAGACCACTGAGAAACTAAAGTTGGATTAAGTGCCTCTCATCAAATCACATCAACATTGAAAGATTGCAAGACAAGGTGTATTTATTTTGTGTGAAGTGGCATGTACAAATGGTACTTATATGTCTTTAATGAATGGGTTATAAATGTTATTTTGATGATACTTGATTATTTTATGATATTTGAGTAAAATGATTCAATTACACATTATTTGAAAGAAAATTTTTCGTTACTCGACTTTCTGTACCGTACTGTAATGTAATGCTTCTATATTGGATTTATACGTATAAACCGAGTGTAGGGGTGTTACAAATATATTTTAGGAAATATCAAATATTAAAAATTTTGATGTATTGAGATGGTAAGACAACCTTTAAAATATATTAATGAAGCATATATTGATTGATTATTATACCTATTTTTTCTTGAATATACCGGTGTGATTACATGGTAATATCTGTTCATATTTTCTTAACCTTTTGACAACGCACACACACCTTGCACACATAAATGCTCAAACCCGAGACCCCTAGAATGAACAATATCCTTTTTTTCACTGGAATCACTTGTTGAGTTCTTATTATACCTAATTTTTACCACACATTACTCTTTCGATCATGCAAAATGCATTCACAAATTTCTTAAATATTAATGTAATCTGCATTCATAATTATTTAATTATTGGTAAGATTCTTTTATGAGTGAAATATTATAAGATTTAATTTTATCTTTTTTTATTCATTTTCTTTAATTAGATGTCGTGATAATTTACGAACTAACATAATAACAAATTTAATTCTTAATTTTAAAAAAATTAACCTTCAATGTTTAAACTTTAAAGGTTAAATTTGTAATTGTACCAATAAAAATATGTACAATAAATAGAACACTTTGTGATTAATTATCCTTAATTACTCAATATTGAAATTGAAACTTTAAAGATCATCATTTTTGTTTCGAGTATCATGCATAATAGTTTCATTATCAGTCTCTCATGATGATAAGAATCCCTCACCATGAAAAATCCAATCAATATATTTATTAAATCCTCTACCTATCAAGTCTACATTTTACGTATGGACCTAAATTTTTTTTCCTTTAATCGACTTAATATGGATAGGTGATGCATTTACTTCCGATAAAATTAAAAATAATAGTGATAATAAAATTAGTTATTGTAATTGTAAGGTAAAAGAATTCACCGCTCCATAATCATCGCCCATCCAAATCAACTTTTAACAAATGCAAAATCTAAAAAACACTCAATTCCATATAAGTAATTGGGACTTACTCTAAATTTTGAAACCCGAGTTTTATTCATAAGTTAACAACAAAAAAACGTATACAATTATATTATTGGGTTTAAAAATAAAAATAAAAATAATGAAGCATAGATGAAAGGTATATGGGGTCCCAAGCAAAAATATTATTAGGAGTGTTGTTTGAGTGGTGAATACAATTACATTATTTAAAATGGCTAAAACCAGCTAACAAAATTGAACTATTTACAGTCCAGTCTACAGTAACTCCTCTTATGAATATTTTTTAAAAGTAAACATATTGATTTTCCTTTTCAGGTGCCACAGCTTGCTAAACAATCATATTTTTTTTTTCAAAAGTAAAATAAAAGTAATATTATATTATATTATATTATCTATCAAACGTCACAAATTGCTAAAGATATGATTTTTTTAAAAAAAAAGTAAAATAAAATCTATATCATATATCATATATTTATATATTACAAGATTTAAGACCAAAAATGATATGACCAAATAATTTTAATGATCAAACGATATTTTCAGATCTATGAACTGTAATGGCGAGGAAACATTTTTATTCCATCAAATCTAAAAGCAAGAGATTTAGATTTAAAAATAGAGTTTTTGAAGTAAGTGATTTTTCGACAACTTCTTAATATGTTTGAGAGTATTTCAGAATAATAAATGATTTTACAAGTTAATTTATATCAGTGCTATTTTAAGTTATATATTTTTTTGTGTTTTTCTATTGTTTAATAAGTATTTAGTTTTAGAAGTTTTTGTTTGTTCTTGTAGCATACATTTTTTAATCTTGCTTATATATGTAATATTAGTTTTACAATTGATTTTAAAGATGATTTTGTTGTCGTCCTCTCTAGTTTGGTAATGCTCAATTCTTTTATCGATTTTTGTTCGTCGCTTTAGACCATTCGGGGCTATTTTTTTGTCGTATTAAATGTTTGCAATCACTCCAGATATGTCGTGCTTTAATTTTGACAAAGCCAATGGTCAATGTGTCATAATATTCTATTGATGCTAAGGCTAAAACTTTTGTTATGTTGATAGAACTTATTTTTCACTATTTATGACGGGGGTTTATTATTATTTTTCACCATCTTAAAATGTTTTTATAAAAAATTAAAAATTCTTTTTAATATTTAGGTGAAACTTGAGCTATATGATGCTAGAAATTGAAAAAAAAAATGGTTTGTTTCGACATAAAAGTGACTAGTGTAATAAAGTGAAAAAAAGATAATTAAAAAAAAAAAATCTCTCCCTGCATGAGCTTACGACAAAATAGAGAAGAAAGGGAAATTAAAATATACGTGTATCTTTAAAGATAAAAGTTAAAAATGAACAAAGGAGTAAAAGTTTAGCTTTTGTAGTTGGAGTTACTGGAGAAATTGCAAGATAAGTCCCTTTGTCTTCACATTTATTATAAAATTTGAAAATTATCTTCTTTTTTTTTTTTCAAATAGCTTTGAAGATTTTCCAAAACTTTACATGGATGTATACTTACTTTTTAAAATGTGCATGCAAAGATATAATATATATTTTTAAATAAAAAATGCTGAAAAAAATGTTTAAAATAATTTGTTTTTTATATACAAGTTTTAAATTTTTTTAAAAATTTAAAAACCTATTTTATATTTAGCACTAAAAAATAAATAAAAACATTTTAAATACAATATAAAAATAATTTATCCAGAGTTTTATGCATTTTAAAATATTCATGCTATTTTCAAAACAGAAATTAAAGTTGAAAATATATCTATAATTAAATGAATAAAGAAAATGATATGGATATGGTATTTAATATGATATTTGGAACATTATTGGTCGTAAATGTTTTCCTTTTCTTTCTCTTTTTAGAAAAAGAAAAATGAAATGTCGTGTCAATAGATTTCAATGTAGTGGTATAAAAGTAAGCAGTGTGACATAAATTCATGTATTTTCTTTTTCTTTTTTCCTTTTTTTTTTTTATGATTAGCCAGCAATCCATTCACAATTTATAATAATTATAACTTGTTCATCATTCCCAAAAATTTTGATGGGAAGCTTCAATGGCTTCATCAGAGTTTTGATTTCTTGGAAGCAAAGAATGTTAGTCTCTGAAATTGTTGGGTTGATTTGTTTTTAGGAGTTTTCAATATATAAAATACTGCAAATGTTTGGGTTTAAACAATAATTGAAGGTCAATAAGTTGCAGATGTGATGGTGATGAGATGAAGAAAATGGAGAGTTTCGTTTTCCAAAGTCTAAAAGTTTAAAAAGTGGGTTTTTGCTGATAAAAAAATGGGGGGTTTTAATTTGCTTTTTCTAATTTTAAAAAATGTTGACGACTTCCATGAATGAGAAACCCAATTTTTATTTTATTTTTTATTTATGATTTTTAATAATTTTTATTTTTATAATTTTTTTAAATTTTTAATTAATTTTCAAATTATAAATCCATGTCGTGATCTCATATTATCACCAGCCTCCTATTTAATGATGGTATAAAAAAATTCAAGTATCAATCTAAGATAAAAATGGGTTAAATCACTATTTGGTGCTTGAATTTGATAAATTTTTTTATATTGGGGTTTGAATATTTTTTGTCTAAAATCCTAAATTTGGCAATTGTTTTCATTGGGATCTAGACTTGATAACTTTTCTCACATTAAGGCTTGAACTTTTTTTGTCCAAGTTAGATCTCGAACTTAACAATCGTTCTCACATTGGAACCTAAACTTTAGGGTTTTCAAGGACTAATTTAGATAAAAAAAAAGTTAAAGTCTCAATATAGGAACATTTGTGAAGTACAGGGCTTAATTTAGACAAACAAAAATGTTTAGGCCTCAATGTAAGAACAATTGTCAAGTTCACGATCTAATTTAAACTGAAAGAAGTTCAAGTATCAATGTGGAAAAAATAATCAAATTCAAATCTTAAAATGCGGTTTAATCCTTAAATAAAACCTTAAGTACCAATTAGGAAAGATGTATCTTCAAGTGCCAATTATGTATGTAAATCTTAATAAATTATTTACATTTTTTATTATTTTATCAATAAATGTTTTTTTTTTAATCTCATTGTTTGAACTTAACAAGTTGCTTCAGTAGAAAAGAAGATATTGTTCATCTTAGGGGTCTCGAGTTCAAGCGCCTATGTGTGCAAGGTGTGTGTGCCTTGTCAAAGGGTTAAGAAAGTATGAACAGATACTACCATTTAATCACACTAATATATTTAAAAAAAAATCTCATTGCTTAAATATTATTATATTATTATTTAAATATTTGAGGATACCAACTTGATTGGAGATATTACCAAATTATCCTTCTATATTTGAAATAAGTTCTACTTTTGTAAGGGTATTTTCATTTTTATATTTAAATAAAACCAATAAAAAAATACAAATGATGATATTTAGATTAATGTCATCAACATACATAAGACCTCAACTTTACCATTATAACCAAAGCTTCATTTAATTTTTTTAATAAATTAATATTATTATACAAAAGTTTTCACCCACATTATTAGTATATTAATAATGTTATTAATTGAGTTTTATCAGAAGTCAACTTAATATTAAATTTTTTATATTTTTTTGAATTTTCTTTTCACCAATATTATAACATTTTGACATGTTACAAAAAAATGATAATACTACGAAAGATAATTGGAGTGAATTTAATATTATTAATTTGATGTATTTATCTATTTAAAATTTTTTTACTCACAATTTAAATTAATCTTTTTCATTTTAATTTTGTACATATTACATATGTGTTTCAAATTATACAGTTTTTATTTATTTATTTTATGTTATTTTTAAACCCATACATATACTCTAAATTAGTGATTTTCACATGCATACACGTGTAATAAAATAGAATTAATAGTTTAAAAAACATCAATGTCCCAACTTAGACCAGAATAGACTCGAAACATGGTAAGATTAAAAATGGAATAAAATTTAGACAAAACTCATATATAATGAGACTTAAATATGAATGTTCAAAATTTTATTTTTATCGTCTCAATCAAATATATTATTAATATACATATTAAAAAAATATAAATGTAGTAAAAGGATGCATATTAAATAAAAATGAAAACATAAATAGTAAGAAAGAATTCACTATGAATCACAAATTCTAGAAGCTCTTAGAACCCTTTTTTCTCTTCCTAATATTCTCCAAAGAATTGATAACATTTAAAATTAATTACCAAACCTCACCAATCCATAATAAAATTTTCTTTCATAGATTGGTTGTTGATTTTTTTTATGTGAATTACAATAACAGGATAAAATAATTAACGTAGTTCGAATTTAGACTACATTTAATATGATAAACATCTTTAACCATTAAATCATTATATAGATTATTGATTTTGATATTATTATAAGTAAAAAAAAAAATTATTGGCCCAAAAGTTGGTAATTTTAGTGCGAACTACTTTTCTTTTAATTTATTATTTATTTAAATTTAATGGATGCTTTGCTCTGAATGTGACTATTCTTTTCCATAGGAATAAGATTCTCAAGCTATTAATTTCAGTTTTTAATACAGTTTTAATGAAAGATGCACCAGAATTTTTATAGCCTCCTTTTTAAGCATTTAATTTAATGAAAAAGTTGAATTACAAGAGTTTATGTAGATTACTTAATTAGTTACAAGAATTTGGTTCGTAAGACATTTAGAAAATACAATTACATTCGAGCCTTAATCGAGCTTACGAAAGCTTTTTATCATTTCAGGAACTTATTTGGATTAAAATGAAAACTTTTAAAATACACTTAGATGGTATCACGATATCAAAAGGTTGGTACCGCGAAACCGAAAGCAGTATCAAAACTTCAAAATAAACCAGATGCGTATCGTAATGCCTAAAGTTAAGAATTGTGATATCAATGACAGTAATCAAGCTTCTCAACCTGATCAAAATGCAAAGTTTTCAAAATATACAACATATGAGCATCACGATACCAAAAACAATCCACTAATTCCTCTATTTTTGTACTCAAAACACAACTTTGATACCAATGTAATAACAACCTTTCAAACTTCTCATTTGGTGCATTTTGCACAGTATTTTCCTGCACAAAAACGAATCAAATACATGCCAAAACATAGCATTTGACCAATTCCAATGATCCATTCCAATATACCTCAATTTGGCATCAAAACCTACCGATCCAACTTATTCAAACTTAACTTATACAATCATGTCTTTTAGCTATTCCAATCATCATTTCCATTCCATACTATTTCACTCTCAAATTTATAATTCAAAAGCCATATATATAACATAACACATTAACATACTTTAGAACATTTGAAAGATTATCGAATCAATAACGAGATAGTACGAGCTTCTCGACGATCCGCGTTAATCGCGTTTGTTATTCATGTATTGTTCTATTATTGTAATTCACCCAAAAAAAAGTATTGGTGCAAATCCAAAGGTTAATATTGAACAGAATTTAAATAAAAAAATATTAAATGCGTTAAATGTTTTTAAATACTTCATTAATACATTATTAATTGGACCCGCAAAGAAAGGAAAATTAAATAATTAGTTACAAATTAATTTAACTTTAACTGCATTAAATAATTAGTACTAAATTTTCTTCTTGGATTTTTGTATTTGTTTGACACTCGAATTGGAGCTCCCACACCATGTAACTATTTTGGGTGTGTTTTGTTAGGTAGAAAAGTGGAGGGATGAAATGAAAAAAAGAAGAAGTGTTTTGAGTGTATTTAGTAAGAAAGAAAAGTGAGATGTAAAAAAAATAGGAGAAATAATCATTTTATAATTTAATACATAAAAATCAATCTTTTCAAATTGAATTATAAAACGAGAGTACGTTAATTCAAAATTATACATTTTCAAATATTTTATTTTCTTTCTTTCCTTTTGTCAACTCTATCAAGCAAAACTTTTATTCTTCTTGCTTGACATCTTCAGTTTGAATGGAAGCTTGAATAACTCGTATTTCGACTATCATGAGATCTCCAAATAGACTATTTTTACATATAATTTTTTCTCCAAATCAATTTCATAATTAATCACTTTTTTAGGTTTTTTTTTTTTAAAAAAAGCCATAGATTGTGAATTCTTTTTCAATCATTTGGACCATGATTAAATAATTTTCCCAAACAATGCTCTCATGATTCTCAGTGACTAAAGATCATTACCATTTAAGGTGACCTGATAATCATGGATCATAGTGATGTAATCATCATTTAAGATGATTAAACACACAAGTTTTGGAGGAAGCAAATTTTTAGTGAGTAGTATTGATTCTACTTAATTTTATAACTTGATAGTAAAAAGAGTTCAGTCCGTTGGACGGTAATTAAGGGCTAGTTTAGTATTGCTTTTGAGAAGTGCTTTTAAAAAGTGTGTTGGAGAAGGAATTTTGAAAAGTACTTTTGAAAAGTTTGGTTTAAGATTTAAATGTTTAGTATAGCGGTAAAAAAATGCTTTTGAGAATTAAAATGTTCATTTTAGACATGTGTAATAAAGTAATAAATAAACATTTAAATAATATTTAAATTAGTTAATATTATGATATTTTAATAAGAATATAGAAAATAATTTATTATATTTTTATTAATATTTTAATATATAAAATGTAAATTTTAAATATTTTTAAACAATTAATCAAAGAAAAGAAAGTAACATGTGTTGGAGCGATGAAAATGTAATTGAACTGTCAAAAGTACTTTTGGGATGGAAAAGCTAAAAATTTTAACTTCTCCAATTAAGGAAAAGTTTTTTTGAAAAGTCAATTTTTTTTTAAAAGTTGCTCGTTTAGCGCTGCTTTTAGACAAAAAACACTTTTACAGTGAAAAGTACTTTTTGAAAGTATTGGTAAACAGAACCTAAATCATTCTCCAAATTAGTGAGATTGAAGGGGGAACGGAACGGGACGGGACCGCATGTGTAATATATTTAAAATCCCTATTTAAACTAAGGTACTCAATACTGTATTTAGGGTACTTTTTGGGTTTGATTTTCAATGCTTTGAATTTCATTTAATAGTTATTAATTTTAAATATAATTATAAAAAAATAAAAATGGTCAAGATAAAAAAATTTAAAAATTAGTTTAAAATATAAAAAATTTGTATGGGCCAGTACATATTGATGCAAGTCAGTATTGACTTGAACAGACCAAAATCAAAATTTTGACCGGAACGAAACATAAACTATTTGGTATCGATTTAGGACTAGAATGGTACGTACCGATTGGTACGATGTCGACTACCATCATTTAAAACGACTTGAATAGAAAATTTTATTATTTCAAAAATAATAAATACTATATTTAAGATTTTGATTGAATTGATGTCACTTATTAACTGAGTCTCAACCATGATGGTCGATTTCACATCGGTGAAAATTTCAATCTGTACTGGTCACACCAGCTCTTTCCGATCAATTTTGATCGCATCGATCAAAACATGGTGCATCAATCGGTGCATGAATAATATTAAAACAACAAAACTTTTAATCATTTACTATTATACTAAAGACTTAATTAGAATATATTGACCAATAAAAAAAATATTACACTAAAAAGTAAGTTTAATTTTTTTAAAATAATTGGAACATAGTTTCACATTTAAAATATAAAAATTAAAATATAATAAAAAAACCCTACTCACCAGATTATCAAAGAAAAAAAAAATCCTCACTCGTCCTTCAACTTATTGTATAAAAAAAATCCCTTCACCCTTCAGTTTTTTTTTTTGTTAAATTTAAATTTATTGAATGATGAATTTTTATTTTTGAAGTTTATTAATGATTATTTTATATAATTAATGAATATTTTATATTTAAAATTTATTTAGTATCATTTATTTGATATCTGTAAATATTTTATATATATTAAATATATATTTTTTAAAATTGATAAACTTAAAATGGTTCATCAAAACATACCAATACTAATATGTAACAGTTCTAATAGAAAAAATATGCGTTTATTAGTACGTTACCGACTACCTTGATCTCAAGTAATAAATATTATTTTCAATTAAAAATATATATTATTTTGAAGGTAATTTTACTTCTTTATATATATTTTTTTTAAAAAAATACTTGCACATATCGTGATGTGCCATATCTAATAAAAAAATTATAATGAATTATTATTTTTATTTTTAAAATATGAATTCAAATTAGTTCTTAAACCGAACAAATAATGTAAACTTTAGAACCCGTGTGTTGATCTGATGATCAGAATAATCATTATCCTAAATATGATTTAGGTTCGAATTATATTAATCGCATTACTGTTAAAATTTTATTCTTTTCAATGTAAACCTTAAAGCAAGTAGTTGATTTAAAAATAATGGTATCACCACTGAGTCTATAATTGAAAAATCACCACACCATGTCAGATCACACAATAATTTTATCAATCGTAAGTGTTGGGAGCATCATGTACCAAACTCCACCTTTGTCCTAAATTTATAAAAACAGTTGAGGAAGACGTGAAGAATTAGTAATAATTTTGACATGCAAAAGTGACAAATTTATAAATACATACATCGCCTTCTTCATTTCTTCAAACCAATCTCTAAATTTGTCAAGTAGAGATTAACCAAAAGAAACAGAACACCATGAGCATGAAGTCCTCAGCTACCTTTTACAATCAAGCTTTGCCATATGTGGCCATGGTTTTAATGCGATTCGGCTCTGCCGGTATGCCCATAGTTGCCAAATACGCTCTTAACAGAGGTATGAGCCAACATATTTTGGTGGTTTACCGCTTCATCATTGCCACTCTTGTCCTTGCTCCTTTCGCCATTGTTTTCGACAGGTTTGGTTCTCTTTGTTTATCTCTTTGTTTATGTTTGAGTTCGGAATTGGTCCCGGAAATCACAATCCGAACGATGTTCGTTTTTGCAGGAAAGTTCGGCCGAAGATGACCTTATCTGTCTTTGTTCAGATTGCTTTGTTGGGCTTATTGGAGTAATCAAATCTTGAACCATTAACCAAGTTTTTCGGTGTTTATCGTGATTGTGGATGTAAGGTTTGATTTTTCTTACAGGCCTGCTATCGATCAGAACTTGTATTATACCGGCATAAAGTACACGACAGCAACCATGGCGACTGCCTTGTGCAATGTTCTACCAGCCTTTGTGTTTTTGCTAGCTTGGGTTTTAAGGTAAATCAGCAGTTCATTGCAAATAAAATATGACCAGAAACGTTTATTTCACGAAAAATGAATTTTTCCCAAATTTTCCGATCTTGAAAGTTGATATTTTTGCAGGCTTGAGAAAGTTGATGTGGGGAAAGTGAAGTGCCAAGCAAAGATTTTGGGGACCATTGGAACAGTTGCAGGAGCAATGATTATGACAATGGTTTATGGGCCAATGTTGCCATTGCCATGGACCAAAGTCAATCATCATCACCAATCTACTAACACTGATGCAAATAACAATGAAGATTCTCTAAAGGGTGCTGTCATGATCCTTGTAGGATGTGTTTGTTGGGCATGTTTTGTCATTCTTCAAGTAAGAAATCCAAATGTGGACCCTCTCATGTTTCTCCAATTCTTCATTTTTCTTAAAGTTTCTGTATTTAACTCCAGAATTTATCACAAATTCAAACACGGATATAAGAATATAATTCTTTAAAAACAGATACTCGTGCCCGATACTCACATTCAAGTTTGAGTACTCTATACATACGTAGGTCGAAACTTAAATTGAAAAGCAAATTCGATATGAGTTTTTTTGAGTAATAACCATGTTTTGGTCTTTGTATAGGCGATTACCCTAAAATCATACCCTGCTGAGCTCTCCTTAACAACATTAGTTTGCTTTATGGGCGCAATTGAAGGTGCCATTATTGCCTTAGTAATGGAAAGGGGCAATGCTGCTGCTTGGGCCATTCACTGGGATTCTAAACTCTTTGCCGTAATTTACAGTGTAAGAAAGCCCCTTTTTTTTCTCATCACAGATTTAAATTATGATCGTATTGAATCACATTTATCGCAATTATAGACAATCGTAACATCATATTCGATTTTGGCAGGGAATTATATGTTCCGGGGTTGCTTATTATATAGGAGCAATGGTGATTCAAGCAAAGGGCCCTGTTTTCTTTGCGTCATTTAACCCTTTAACAATGGTTATAGTTGCCATTATGAGCTCCTTTATCTTTTCTGAGATAATGTATCTAGGAAGGTACGTAACTTACATATCTGATATGTTTTTTTTGATAGAATGTTTGGAACTATCTAAAATCTCTTATCAACCCACAAATAGGAAGATAATGCATTTCAGCACATTCGAACTCACGTCTTCCTATATTAATAACAATACTTATGCCAATTAAACTAATGTTCGATCAATCTGTTTTTTAAAACACTTAGAAATAAAAGTAGCTTTCATTTGGATTCAATGTTTTTAAATATAAATAAAGTAAATTGCTTCCCAAAATATATACTTTTAGTCGAGACAATTTACAATTATGTACTAAACTTTATGGGATCCGACATAACTTAGTCCACCAATATCATATAAACTTTTAGAAAGTAAATATATATATATATAGTTTGACACATGTTAATTTCGTATTCGTTAATTATAAATATTTTATATAAATTTAGTATTATCAATTAGTCAAAAGATGATAAAGTATCATGGAGATTTTTTTATTAGAAGTCGGATTATATTTTGTTTTCTCTACTCAACAAATGAGCAAATCAGTGTATGTACGTTAGATAAAATTGTAAATTGATCATTCTGTTAAAAATTTCATCTGATTCTAATATTAAAAATTTATTTCTATACGTCAGCATGTGGTACAAAAAGACAATTGAATAATTATTTTTCTTACATGATATATTTAAAACTCAAAAGCCAAACAATTACAGGGTAATTGGAGCAACGGTGATAGTTGTAGGGCTCTACATGGTCTTGTGGGGAAAAAGCAAAGATCAGATGTCGTCAGATTCATCAAACAACACCACCAAGGATGAAATTCCCATTAGTGGTGATGAGCTTCAAATGGCCACTCAAACAACAACACCCATTTCCAATCAAGATTTTGTAGTTTTGGATCTAAACAAAGGGGCTGTTTCTAGTCAATCTTCTAAAAAGAACCCCCAATAAAATATCAATATCTATCTGACTAGGCTTATTTTAATTGTTTGGTTTGGCCTAATTAGCCATTTGGTTTTCTTTCTTTTTATCAATTTAGGCTTCCATGCTTTCTTTCTTTTTCTAGATTTAAATATGGATTTGTCCATCTGTATCAAAATAAAGATTTAAGGAATATTTTTTTCTTGAAATCCAAATATTTTATGTATATTTATCAACTTACTTATTTATCACAAGTTCCAATCATGATGAAATAGACTTTATGTATATTGCATAAGCATAATAGAAATTGATTAACTAAGCTCATGGTATAATTACAGATGTTACTGATTTAATCTCTGAACATTTCGAATTATCTTCACATAAACAAGTAATAACATAACATAAATTGAATTTGAAAGTTGATTTACTTGGCTCATGCAAACACCAATATTCAATAGTTTTGAAGCTCGAAGCTTGAATCTCAAGCTTTTGTTTTTTTTTTTTACGAAAAATTTGATACAAATATTAAAAGGGTGATAATGTATTTTTTTAACTCCACAACTAAAAGTGAAGTTCAAAAATTAACATATGTTTCCTTTCTTTGCATATATTCACCTTTTTAACATTTTACTGAATCTTATAAGACACATGTTATCTCCTCGACGCAATATATTAAACATATAAATATTTTTTAAAAAGGTAAAGTATTTTTTGTATTTTGTTATAACGTCTATCATGTTCTCCATACTCTATACATGATAAAGCATCATTCAATTTTCTCCCACACGAAAATTCCATTCTGCATCGTACTTTTTGCATCACTTAACTTATGGTTTTTTATCGTTTTAAGTGAAGCAATTTAAATTCTATATTTCTATACTTAAATATTCGAAGATGTTTTTCTAAATTTAGATTGTAATTGAAAAAAAGAAAGTGTAGAAAATTTTTCTTTATTGAAAAGTATTGTTGTGGATTTGTGAAGTGGATTCCCATTGAAAAAAAATAATAGTAGCACCAAACTGAATACAAGTTCTAAAGGAGCACGACAATGAATGGAAGTATGTTGGGATCTTGGTCAGCCTCAGTTGTTATCAATTATTATCATTAAAATGATAAATAAAAAAAAGGAAAAAGCTTGATTAAGTGCAAAAGCAGTGAATCATTCATAACATCCTAGGAAATAAATCTGTAGGTTAAAGATTAACAAATAAATAAATCATATTCTTTGGAATCCAAAGAAAAGCATTTTAAAATATTCTACAAAGATGCCCCTTTTTTTGGGTTTATTGTCTGATTAAAGTGGAGATTAGATTTATTATTTCTTATTATCACAATTGCATACTTACTAATTATGAGTATGACAGCCACCTTAGATTATAAAACTTTATTTTTCATATCTTAAATGTTTTAAATTAAGATTAGATTAAATTGTTGATTGATATAGATATTGTTGTTAATGTAGAAGTACGAGGGTTCGAGTATGATGAAACGTATTATCTTTTTATTTATGGATTGATAAGGGGTTATAGGTAATTCTAATCATTGTGTAAAAAAGAGCCAAATATGATCAGAATCTATAATTATATTATTTAAAAAAAATAGTAAACTTGTTTAAAAGTCGGATTACTCCATTAATTTAATAATATGGACTTGGGTTAGCTCAAGTTAAGCCTGTAAACTTAATGTTTTGGGAATTGAATTGAATTAAATTGATTAATTGGACTAATTGAAACAAAAATTGATAAATTTATCGATCTGAAATAAGGGAAAAAATTGTTTGAGCTGAGAATCGGATTGAACCGCTTTTGAGCTGTGGACCGCCGTTAAAAAAATAAGTTGAACCGGTTTTGGGCTATACATTCCTAGGCCAAACCCATATATATTCGGCTAAAATCCCTCTAAAACCCGCCCAACCCTTTAAAAACCTAAGTCCCAGCCCAAAATAATAAAACAAACTTTAAAATTGGTATAATAACAATTTTAACCCTCAATATTTATATATTATGTTAATTTAGTCTTGATTCTAAAAATTTTAACTTCAAAATTTTTTGAATTTAGAGTGTGTTTGATAAACTAAAAATTTAAGTGTTAAATTTTTATTGCTAATATTTTAAATGCTTTATTTGTATTAAAAAATTATTTGATAAATTAGCAAATATCATTTTAATATTTTCTACATTAAGTGAGAAGTACTTACATACCAACATATTTTATTCAACATTTTTTTTTTTGAAAATCTTATATTAAGTAAAAAAATTAAAATGGTTATCAAATACATTTAAAATATGAAATGTTTAATTTTTTTTTCTAATGAAATGAATATTTTTAATGATTTATCAAACTCACTTTATTGGAAAAATATATTTTTAAAATATTGTAAAAATGAGAAAAAATGAATTTTTTTAAGTCGACGTGAGTTTTGTTTATTTAAAAAAAATTCACTCTATTATGTTGCTTTTCAATTTAATTATTAATTGAAAACAAACATTTTATCACAAATTTAATTTATAAATAAATGAAACAATTCAAAATATGTACAAATTTTCAATTATATATATTAGCAGAATATACATATGTTTAAAGTGAAAAAGAAAAACTTCATATTTTCATCCCCATCTTATTACAAAACTTGAATATGAATAATTGAAACAAGTTAAAACACTAATAACTTTGATATAATTTTAATAAAATTAAGATAAATTAAATTATAAAATAAAATTTATGAATGTAAATGTGTAACTTATTTTTTAATGTTAATGATTAAAAGGTGTTTTATCATAAATTTTGAAACTCTTTGTTGAAAGCCAAGGCAACTTTTAGATAAAATCTAAATTTATTCTTTAAGAGATATTTTTTAGAAAAGATTCAACAATATAAAATAAAAAAAAAGGATATTCTAGAAGATTAGATATTCTAGATGAACATTTTAATTATTAGATATTTGTAAAATTAACGACAAGAATATTGACGTATGTCAACAATCCAATGACCACTAAACTTCATAAATAAGGGCGGAAGCTTTCAATTCTTGTGATGATTAAGTTCCAACACTTTTAGAGAATAAATTGGAGTTAACTCTTATGCAATTAATCTACATTTTAATTTCTATATAATTTATTTATATTAGAATAGTTAAAAGAATAACAAACAATAAAAACTAAACAATGTCAAAGAAACAGTAGAACAAAGAGTTTAGAATAACACTGAATACATTTTTGAGTAATTCATTATTTGATTGATTAGTGACTAAATGTATGTATTTATACAACTTTCTTAAGAGATAACTGTTAATAACTACTGACTAACAATTTAACAAAAACATAGTTACAACTGTACATTAGTTAATAGACTGCTAACTTTCACCCAACTACTTTAACGTCGAGACTCGAAGAAGATTGCGAAGTAGACAAAACTCTGAGGCAGACAATGATTTAGTGAGAACATCCACAACTTGATCACATGCAAGAATCTCACCCACCAAAAGAAAATAGTCTGCAACATTTTCATGAACAAAGAATAAATCGAGCTCTACATGTTTGAATTTCGAAAAACTAAATTAGCTGCAAAAAATCATAAATACGAGGTAATTCAAAATTGAAACTTAATATATAAGTTTGGCAAATGAAGGAAAAAAGGTTACTCACCTAATGAACATTTCATTCAAGAAAAAAAAAATCTTTAATGTTAAAGATTAATTTTCTCCAATACTTCATCTTAAATAAAGTGAAACTTGACAAAATATATATATATAATTTTAAAATAATTTATGTGATTATAAAAGGAATCATCCAACCTTCTCATTTATAATTACCAGTCATGTAATTATGGTGAGTGTATATTCATGTAAATTCATGATAAAGAAAAATATGTAACAAATAAAAAATAATAGCATTTAGCTTTAGAGTAATAAAAAAAAATGATCGAATTTTATTTTTTCAGTTGTTTTATAGAGAAGAGAGAATCTTTTGTGATGTTAACGACGTAAAGGTTACTTCAAACGATATATATATATATATCTTTCATATTTATTTTATTATAATCAATCTATAAAAATTAAATATTTTAAATTTTATAATTATCACTTTTTAATAATATTATTTTATATATTATTTGTGCATGAATAAAATAAAATAATATTTTATATCATGTTTTGGATCATAGATTAAATTTAAATTTTATATTAAATTTCGAGACTAGAATTTGAGGTTTATATTTAAATAAAATTATGAATATTTTTACAAAAAGAAATAGTCTCAGCAAACACTCGTCGTAGAGCTCCATCAACACAATAAAGTATTTAGTTTCAGCATCAATAGAATATTATGATACGTTGACAATTTTTTTGTCACAACTCAAGCACAACATATTTGAAGTAATTACAAGCACTTAATACGATAAAAAAATCAACCCAGGATAGTCCAAAGCGACGAGCAAAAATCGACAAAAAAAATCTAGCATTCACCAAACTAGAGAGGACGACGACAAAATCATCCCTAAAATCACATGCATAAGCAAGACTAAAAAACGTGCTACAGGAGCAGACAAAAACTTTTAAAATTGAAAACTTATTAAACAATGGAAAAACAAAAAACATATAAAACTTAAGATAATACGAGTCCCAATCAAATCGTGAAATCATTTATTATTCTGAAATACTCTCAAAACATAAACAAATTAAGAAGTTGGCGAAGAGCCACCGAATTTCTAAGAGGTTGGTGGAGTTTTAGTAACTATAGACACCGTCATTTGTTCTTCACAATTTGTGAAGACAACAAAAATTTTCACAAAATAAATCTGCAAATTGAAAATAGAGAAGATATAAAAGAAAGAAAGGGTTGATCGAAGGGCAAAAAGACGGACGATAACCAGCTCAAAGGTTGACACCGTCGCTGAGCAAAACAAAAGATAAGAAGTAAATAACTTACAAAAAAAAAATTAGGGTTTTGTAAAAATTGATATTTTAACATTAATTATTCATTTAGTTTTTAATTAATTACGCTTACGCATCTCTTTTCTTAATTTCTTTTCCTCGATATTCAATATGTTTTAGTATTTGAAATAATTATTACTACTTATTTCTTAGTCATTTAAATTTGAATTTAAAAATAAAAAGTTAAACACTCATTTGACACAATTCAAACTATAAAAAAATATTTGAATGAAATAAAAATATAAAAATTTATTTAATATGTTGAGGCCCAATTTTGACCGGGCTAATCAAACCATTTTGAATTTGTTTTAAAATTAAATTTATTTAAAATTTAAATTTAATTTAAATTTGGATTTAATTTAAATTTAAATTTATTATAAATTCAAATTCCAAATACAAACCAGTCCAATGTTCATTTACAACCATGGCCCAATTAGCCCAAATCCCCTTAGCCCATTTACACCCATTTTGACCCTTTTTTTCGGCCCAAATTACAGTAGCCCAGTAAGGGCCAAAATTTGCCTACTTGCACCAGCAGCAGGTAATCGGTCAAACCTTGAATCTGACCCACGTGCCTATGCTGCTGCCACCACCAGCTCCATCCACCATACCCTGCCATCACAAGTGCCAAGAAGAACCTGCAACAAGCAAAGAAATTAGGCAGGCATTTAAGGGTGAACAACAAAATAGCATCATAGTGATTCTGGTTATAAAAACCAGAATCAATTCATTGTAAGGGGTCCTTTTTTTTTCGATTACAAACTCAACATTTGAAATCAATACACTAGCCTTTTCAATACCAAACAACTTTCGGCCAAGCATCAAATAATCGGCAAAGACCAGTTCCAACTCAATACCAACCCATTCCAGTATTAAGAAACAGGTATTCATTATACATACATTTATGACTACAATTTCAAATATTTAGAGTCAACATAATACATGAACATGCATTTATTAGTCGTTTCAGTTTCCCAAAACAGTGAATGAATGTATCAGTAAATATTAATGTGGACAGTTATAATTCCTATATCATTAATAAAAATATTATTAATAATTAATAATTATAATTAATATTTATGATTATAGTTAATATTAATAATTAATAATATCGAAATAATAAATAAAAAGGGAATTCTAAGGGACCGGATACTCCCCTCGTCTGTTGCGCTGCCGCCGTTCACCATCGCAAGCCCGGACGCCGTCGACTTCATCATCGTTCGAATCCTGCATAAACAAACACCAAAGAGAATAGTTTCGAAACCAAAATGTATAAAAGAAGATGCTTTGAAAATCCCAGATCTGGGTCCAGATCTGGGCTCGGGTTTCAAGCATAATAAAAAACAGGGGATTTTCGGATCAAAAAGAAACCGAATGGTTCTTTTTTAAAAGAGAGAGAGAAGAAAAAATAAAAAGGAAAGAAAAGAAGAGGAACCCTACCTTGGACGGCGGCCGGATGGTGGACGGACGGCGCGTGTACGTCCGACAGGGGTCAGGTCTGGCCGGAGGAAGCCGGAGCGTGACCGGGGCACCAGCACGCGCGCGCACGCGCGGGTCAGGCGTCTGCCGGAACTAGGCCGGAGTCTTGGCCGGCCAGAGAAAGAAGAAGGAATTTGAGGAGGAGGAAAGGAGAGAAAGAGGAGAGAAAGAAAGTGAATTTTAATAAAATGAGAAAAATGAAAAAAAATAATATGAATAATATATATAGGACCCGTTTGACCCGATCCGACCCGACCCGACCCACCTAGGATCCGCGTGTTTTTAAAAAAAAGGGCTAATTGCGCGATTGGTCCTTCCGCTTTTTTTATTTGCTTCAATTTAATCCTTTTTGCACTCTTTTAATTATTTGCAATTTTACCCTGTAATTTTAATTGGTTTATGAATTGGTCCTTTGACTGTTTGACTGCACCAGAGGCTACCACGTGTCAATTTTTCGCTTATTTCTGTATTTAGTCCCTTCTATTTTTAATTTATTTTAATTTAGTCCTTAAATTAACTTTTATTTAATTACAAAAATAGTCCAAAAATTTTTCAAGGTTTTCAAATTAGTCCCTTGACCTCTGGATACCTGTAGGGCTGCCACGTGTCACCTGTTTTTTGGTTTTATTGCTTTGTAAGCCCCTAAATTGTCCAGAAATCATGTTTTGACCCCAGAACTTTTCCAAAATTATATTTCGACCCCAAAACTTTTCCAAGTTACATTTTGACCCCAAAACTTTTCTAAAATTACATTTTGACCCCAAAACTTTTCCAAAATTACATTTTAACCCTAAAACTTTTCTAAAATTACATTTTGACCCCAAAACTTTTCCAAAATCACATTTTAACCCCAAAACTTTCAAAAATTATCATTTTACCCCCAAACTTCCCTAAATCCCATTTTTAACCCTGATTTCACCAAAATTTACCATTTTACCCTCGAATCTTTAAAATTCCATTTTAACCCCGGTTTCATCGAAAATTACCATTTTACCCCCCGAATCTTTTAAAATTCCATTTTTAACCTCGATGACACCAAAATTACCATTTGCCCCCGGGTATCCATAAGTCCCGTTTTTCACCCCGATTTTATCACTTATCAATATTTGCATTTGTTTGCATCTACATTTTATATTTTCGCACATTATTTATCTACTTATTATATTACTTCGTATCTAATTTCTCTTATCAATTATTACTCGTGTTTTTAAACTTACACTCTCATTTACAAATTACTTCAAAAATCGAGGCAAGGTTCGGTTCGAGCGTAACTTCGAAAAATCACGCCCTAACGTGTCGGGTGTGATTTATTCGTATAATTCGCGCGAACCGAATATCCTTTTCAAATTTTTCTTACACCCGTTCACTTCGAGGCTCGAGAATGTCGTGTCCTAACGTGTTGGTCGCGACTTCAAATCTTCGTGAAAATCGAAGTGAACAAGTATTCCTTTTAATTCTTCAAATCATGTGTTCGAGGATTACATTTTAACCTTCATACAAAATTTTCAAGTTCTCAAAATATATATACGAAGAACTTTCATGACGAAAATAAGGCAATATTATTTCGTGTGAAAACTTCGAAAATCGTGCCCTAACGTGCGGGGCATGATTTTCGTAATTCGTACGAAAGAAATATCCTCTTCAAAAGTTTTCAACACACCCTTATCCGTATCCAAATTTTTAAATGAACGAGACAATGTTCCTTCACGAGGAAACCTCGAAAAATCGTGCCTTAACGTGCTGGGTATGATTTTCGTATAAATCACGCGATCGAATACTCTCTTCAAAAGTTCCCTAAACGTCCTTCAATTTCGATACTCCGAGAACGTAGTGTCCTAATGTGCTGGACACGCTTTCTAGTTCTCATAAGAGGAATGAAATACGGGGACGAGTTCTTCTTAAAAAGGCCTCTTTTAAAATTACACAGAGCCTTTCGAAATGAATACCGTATTTTAAACTTCACTCGAGCTTTCATTGTTTTCATAAAATAAGACCCGAAAATGATCATGTGGTACCAATTCTGGGCGTACGAGGGTGCTAATCCTTCCTCGTGCGTAACCGACTCCCGAACCTATTTTTTTGGATTTCGTGGACCGACGTTTTAACATTTTTTTAAACGTTTTGTGGTGATCCAATCGCACCCAAATAAAAGATTGGTGGCGACTCCCTTTTTATTCCCATTTTCCAAAACTTAAAATATTCTCCGAAACTTTCGTTTTCGAGGTGGTGTCGACAGCCTGGCGACTCCACTGGGGACATTTTTCAAAATAAACGAGAGTCAAGCCAAAATTGATGATTTTCGGGTCTTTTTTGAGAACTTTTCAACTTTGATTTTGTTTAACATGCAATCCTCGACATCTTTTTGCGTAATATTGTGCTCTGTGATATTTCTAGCATAATTTGGCATCATGTGCATCGCGATATTACCCTTTTAAGTGAAAGTGAGAAACTACTCCTTCGTGAGGTCTTCACCTCCGTGCAGGACAGTGAATCGCTTTCGGGATTACAAAGTACCCTTATTTTCGTGAAGTTTTCACTTCCGTGCAAACATGCGAGAAATGCGTCCCCCTAAACCGAACTCGTCCGTATGAGCCTGTAATGGGTGAGGACCGAGGAATCTGCTGGTTTGGGTACCATTCACCTTTTAGAACTTAAAACTACATATAGTGAACCATAAGTACTCACCTTAGATGGAGTTAGGTCAAGCCCCGTTAGCATATACCCGAAGTATTTTTAGGTTCTGTGTTATGTATATTCGAATGCTTTTCTGCTATTACATGTTACTAACTGCGTTTGTTTTGTCTCTTTCTACTCGCATTTGCATCATTATGAATGGAAAGGTTTGATTGAAGTCCGTTTACGAATTAGGCAGTTTTATCATGGAAGAAGGATTTTTAGATAAAGTAGAGGACAATATGGTGGCACGCCTATGGTCCGAGGAGCAACAGCATGAAAAGGGTGATAGCTTGACAGACAGGCATCTGTCAGAATTATGGGACTACACTCATATTAATGTAACTCAGAACGACTTGCAAGGGTGAGAGAGATTTGGGGGCAATGGGATGATGAAATGAGGCAGATGTTTTTACCGAGATTATGGAGATCTGTCTTACCTACTCGAAGTAAAATTGACAAACACCTGTTTCGAGCCCTCTCCCAACATTGGAATCCTGCCTATAGCTGCTTCACCTTTGGTCATTTAGACTTGACACCGACAATAGAGGAATACACCGCCTTAATCCGTTGTCCTAGAATCCGAGCCGATAAAGCATTTTCAAAAGATGCAAGTGTTCCGACATTTCTAAAAAGATTGATGAGTGTCACAGGGATGAGTGAGCAATGGGTTATTTCCCGAATTAAGGTGAAAGGAGATAACAAATGTATTAACTGGAATAGTCTGCAGGAACTAATTGCAACACATCCAGATATGAGAAAACGTGTTGATATCTTCGCCCTCGGCATATATGGTTTGGTCTTATTTCCAAAAAGCGTTGGGACACGTCGAGGATGCGGTAGTAGCATTGTTTGACCGACTAAGTAGAGGAGTTACACCCGTCCCTGCTATTTTGGCAGAAACTTTTCGCTCGCTAAGTGTATGCCGGAGGGAAGGAGAAGGAAGATTTATTGGTTGTGCTCAACTATTAATGGTCTGGTTTCACAGTCACTTTTGGAAAGTGGAAAAATTCTCTTATAAGGTATTTTTAACAGATTTCTCGCCTCTAAAGGACTTTGTGACCACGCAACGTGAGCAAAATATATCCGAAGGAAAATGGGCAGCCGTTCTCCAGAATCTTCAAGATGAAAATATTGAATGGTGTGCGCCTTGGTTCCTCCCAGACGAGATTCTCTACCGATGTGGTGATTTCGATTGGGTCTCGTTACTCGGAGTCTGGGGTGCTACTAGATATGCTCCGTTGCTTGTTTTAAGACAATATAAGACAAGGCAGTTTATCCCTGTTACACACGGCCTGGTACATTACGAATTTTCTTATAAAGGGAACGACTATAAGAAGAAGGTTCGGGAATAACAAATTCGTGAAAAAAGGTACAAAGAATAAAGAAGTTCAGTGCCAAACCATTGACAACCCCGAATTATGACTGGTGGAAGAGCAAGAGAGTAAATGACAACATCCCTGCTCCAAATCCAGAAAATGTTCGCCCTCTGGAGGAATATTTACAAGAGGTCCCGACAGAGATAGACATCCTCAAGCATGACTTTGAAAGTAAGAGCTCAGAGTTCGGAAAGAGAATAGAAGTACTGGAGGAAGATAAGATACAGCTAGGATTAGACGTGGATTTTCACAGATTAGAAGCCGAAAAGTTGAGAAAAGGGAAAAATAAGGCCGAAGAAGACCTTGAAGACTTGAAGAAACACTACAAGAAGCTTCGGCAATCCATAAGGACTGCAGGGTTAGGGAAAACTTCTGAGCAATGGCGTCAGGAAATTCAGGAACAAAAAGACCAAACGGAGCATTGGCAAAGAAAGTTCCAAGATGGTAAAACTCGAGAAAATGCCTTGAAGGGAGAGCTACTAGAAAAAAGGGTCGAGGAGACTGAGTTGAGAGCTCAGATAGCCAGTCTAGAGGCAAGGATAAAGGAGTTAGAGGAATCAGTATGGAGGCACCGAAATCGAAACACAGTATCGGAGCTGAAAGTATGCATGACCGAGAAACAAGAATTAAAAGAAAAAGTGCAAGAACTGGAGGCTACACTACATAATAATGAAATACGACTAGAGATCATGGAAAGAAATTAGAAACCAATGAATGGCACACCCGTCAAGCCCAGAGAGAGGTCGAGAAACGAGATCATGTCATGGGTAAGGCACTAACCCAAATGAGAGAAGCGGCCGATCACATGCAGGAGCTAGCCGCTGAAGCCGACGTCTTGAGTCTTCAGTACGAGTCAAGATCGGAACGAGGAAGGAAATTAGCGGGATTGCTAGGAAAGATTAAGGATTTGGGTCGAAAGGCCAAACCATTTGTATAAACTCTCTTATGTAAAGAAGTTTTTCTTCTCGAGAAGTTGCTCTAAATGAAAATGGACTTTAGAATCAATGCCTTTTCTCACATTTGCATACATGCATTTTGCATCATATCTTGCACATTATTGACATAACATCTCTAAACTAATTAAAATTAATTATAACTGTTAACATCAGTAAACATTGAAAACCACATCGTTATTACACGCGTAAGAAAGCGAAAGCTATGGATCAGAGAATAGAGAGGCTAGAACAAATGCAAAAAGAAATCCAAGAACAGATGCAAACTCAGTTGCAGGACCAGCTAGAGAGAGTTCAAAGGGATATGAGAGACCAAATAATTGAATCCCAAAGCAATATAATTAATCAGCTAACCTAGTTGTTGCGAGATTCGGATAAGGGAAAAGGACCCGCTGAAGACCCAAGAGAGGAAAACGAGGATCCCCAATATCCTCCTGGCTTCACACCCGTACATCATCAGACCCCGCCAGAAATAAACCCGCGAGAAACACCTGTCTTGATTCGAGCGCAACCTCAGCCCATTGGCGCATCAGGCCAAGTGAATTACCTAGTCGGGTCAGGATCGAACCCGGGAGAAACCGCTGCGAATCCCATCAACCCCGACCTCGATGATACAATGGAGGCGGAAAGAACCAAAATGGAAGTATCTAAACAGATAGAAGAAAGGTACAAGTGGCTGGAAGACAGGGTTAGAGCAATGGAGAGGATTGACGCTTACAGTGGAATTGATGCCAAAGAACTAAGTCTGGTCCCAGACCTAGTACTACCCCCAAAATTCAAGATGCCCGAATTCGAAAAATACAACGGGACCAGCTGCCCAGAAGCGCACATTACGATGTTCTGTCAGAAGATGACAGGGTACGTCCACAATGAAAAATTATTAATTCATTATTTCCAAGATAGCTTGGTTGGATCCGCTGCCAAATGGTACAACCAACTAAGCCGCGCAAAAATTAATTCCTGGAAAGACTTGGCCCAAGCTTTTATGAAGCAATATGGCCACGTTACTGATATTGCGCCAGGCAGAATTACCCTGCAGAATATGGAGAAAAAAACAAGTAAAAGCTTTCGACAGTATGCTCAACGTTGGAGGGATTTAGCCACTCAAGTACAACCACCCTTAACCGAAAAGGAGACAATGATGTTTTTTGTCCACACACTAAAGGCGCCATATCTCGATCGCTTGGTGGGTAATGCTACAAGGAGTTTCTCCGACATAGTAATGTCAGGAGAAATGATTGAGAGCGCGATTAAAAGCGGAAAAATCGACGCAGGGGATAATGGAAAAAGGGTAGCCCCAAAGAGGAAGGAAACCGGGGTAAATAATATAAGTACATACAGGCCAACTTATTCGAAACCAATCACGATGACGCAGTCAAAACCTCCTTCTGACAACTATCAGAATTTACCAAAAACAGAGTCAAACTGGAAAAAGAATACCGAGAAAATTCAGTTCACTCCAATTCCCGTTACGTACAAAGACCTCTATCAGCAGTTGTATGACCAACACGTGGTAGCCCCATATATCATGGAGGGGTGATTGGCCATTCCATTGAAAATTATTTCACCTTCAAGAAATTGCTGGAAAAACTAATCAAGATGAAGAAAATAAGATTCGATGAGCCATCAAGACCTAATGTGGCCGGAAACCCTTTGCCCGTCCACTCTGATCAAGGGGTAAATGCAATTATGAGAATGGAAGGGAAAAAGGTTAAAGCTCACATTGAAGAGGTCAGATCTCCTATGAGATGGGTATGGCATCAGCTGGTGGCTAGAGGAATGATCGGACAGGACAGCGAAAGGATGGTAAAAGTAAAGAACTATTGCGACTTCCACAACGCTGAAGGTCATGAGATTCAGCATTGCACGGAGTTCAGGATCCTAATACAAGACCTGATGGCCCGCAAAGAATTAGAGTTCTTCGAAGAAGGGGAAGAGATAGGGGACATTTGCTCCTCCGAAGGAAAAAAGAAACATGAACATGATCGCCCAATAATAATCATCTCCACATCCAAGGGAGCTGAGACGAGAAGACAAGAGACACCATGTGTTATCATACAAAAACCCGCACTGTTTCCTTATGAAGATAGTAAAAGAGTTCCCTGGAATTATGGGTGCGACATTGTGGCACCCAAGGATGAGCAGCTGCAAAACGTGAACCTAATCACATGCAGCGGTAAAACTTACAACGTGGAGGAGAGAGCAGCTACCAAAGGGAAAGGTATAACGGTTGAACCCGAAAAGGTGACTGACAAGTTAGAACCGATAAACGAGCCGGTGATAGAAAAAGAAGCACAAGAGTTCCTGAAATTCTTGAAACACAGCGAGTACAGCGTAGTTGAACAATTACATAAGCAGCCCGCACGTATATCTATCTTGGCGTTACTACTGAGTTCAGAGGCACACCGTAACGTGTTAATGAGGGCGCTCAACGAAACCTACGTGACCCAGGATATATCGGTATGCAAGCTGGATCGACTGATTAACAACATCAGTGCTGATAATTTCATTTTCTTCCATGATGATGAAATCCCATCTGGAGGTGTGGGATCGACCAAAGCATTGCATATTACCACTCGCTGTAAAGGGTATACTCTACCCGGGGTGCTTATTGACAACGGCTCAGCTTTAAACGTTCTACCGTTAGCCACTCTCGAGAGACTACCCATCGATAGCTCTCACATGAGGACGTGCCACAACATAGTCAGAGCGTTTGATGGAACTGAAAGAAAAGTGATGGGTAGGATTGAGGTACCATTGCAAATAGGCCCAAATACTTACGAGGTTGACTTCTTGGTGATGGATATCAAGCCTTTCTATAATTGCTTATTAGGAAGACCTTGGATATACGCAGCAGGGGCAGTACCGTCCTCACTTCACCAAAAGCTCAAGCTGGTAACTGACGGAAGGTTGGTTACAATCAATGCTGAGAAGGATATTATTGCGTCTGTAACAAATCATGCCCCGTACATAGACAAGGATGAAGAGGCAATAGAATGCTCTTTCCGCTCGTTGGAATTTGTCAATGCCACATTCATTGGAGAGGGAAGTAAAATTCCTGAGCCTAAATTGTCGCAAACGACGAAGATGGGAATGTGTTTGACGATTGGAAAAGGAGCATTACCGGGAAAAGGGCTCGAGAAACACCTCCAAGGAGTAATCTACGCACCGTCGCTATTTGGAAAGTGGGACCGTTTCGGGCTAGGGTACAAACCGGATGTGAAAGAAAAGAAGAAAGAGATAGAGCGAAAACGAGAGATAAGAAGAGCTCGACAAGCCAGGGAAGAAATCAGTTGGAGACCGATGACCTTCCCTCATATTTCAAAAACTTTCATTTCTGGCGGGCTAAGGCATGAGGAAGAAAGAGTTGCGAGACTGGTAATGAAATTAAGCATAAATGCCGTTTCCGAAGGAGCTGAAGAAAGGAATTCGCTTCAAATATGTCCGTATGCACCTGGGAGTAATTTAGACAATTGGACGGAAGAGGAGCTCCCCGTAGCTTTTAGGAACATTCCAAAGTAATACTCCTTGCACCTTTGTCATTCTATGCCCAGGAATGATATAAATCTTTTGTAAAAGGGCTTTTGAGTTTTTATCCATTATCTTAAATGAAGATACATTTTGACAACTATCTCTTTATTTTTTTCCTTTCAAATCCCAAAATAAATTAATTACACTCACACATATAAATAAATAAATCATTCTTGAATATATACACCCATAATCATGTCATACAGCCATTCTTTAATTTATTCATTAGCCCATTCTCATTCTTTACAGATCTTGGGATATCGGTAATATGAGTGATACTGACTCCAAACCTCATTTCGAGCAAGATATGTGCCTTGAGGAATCGCAGGACTTTGGAGATGATCAGTATTGTAACATATTTCCTGAATTGCAACGAATGATGGAACAGGAGGAAAAGCAAATCTTGCCCCACAAAGAGGTAGTGGAAACAGTAAGCATAGGGGATGATGATGAAAAGGAAGAAATAAGAATCGGGACCAGCATCTCAGCAAAGACACGAGGGGATCTTATTGAGCTACTAAGAGAATTCAAGGACGTCTTCGCTTGGTCCTACCAGGACATACCGGGGCTAAGCACCGACATCGTGGTTCACAAGCTCCCAATAAAGGAAGAATGCAAACCCGTCCAACAAAAACTTCGCAGAATACGACCTGATGTGTTGCTTAAAATAAAAGAAGAGGTCCGAAAACAGTTCGACGCAGGTTTTCTCCGAGTAGTTGAATATTCGGAATGGGTCGCCAATATAGTGCCTGTCCCCAAGAAAGATGGTAAAGTACGTATGTGCGTAGACTACCGGGATTTGAATAGGGCCAGTCCAAAAGATAACTTTCCGCTGCCATACATCGACACTCTGGTAGATAATACAGCGGGGCATGCCTTTTTCTCCTTCATGGATGTTTTCTCCGGATATAACCAAATAAAGATGGACCTTGAAGACATGGCGAAAACCACCTTTGTCACAATGTGGGAACATTTTGTTATAAAGTGATGCCGTTCGGACTTAAAAATGCTAGGGCAACATATCAAAGAGCCATGGTGACGTTATTTCATGACATGATGCACAAAGAAATTGAGGTTTACGTCGACGACATGATTGCAAAGTCCCGAACGGAGGAGGAACATGTGAATGTCTTGAGGAAACTGTTTATGAGGTTGAGGAAGTTCCAGCTAAAATTGAACCCTACCAAGTGCACTTTTGGGGCTACGTCCGGAAAATTGTTGGGTTTTGTGGTCAGCTAAAAGGGGATCGAGATAGACCCAGACAAAGTTAAAGCCATACAAGAATTACCCCCGTCTCGTACGCAAAAGGAGGTTCGAGGTTTTCTTGGGAGATTGAATTATATCGCTCGATTTATTTCGCAGTTAACAGAGAAGTGTGACCCAAAATTTCGCCTTCTTAGAAAGCATAACCCAGGCGTTTGGGATGATCAGTGCCAACGAACTTTTGATAAAGTTAAGCAGTATTTATCCGACGCTCCGGTACTAGTACCACCAAATCCCAACAAACCTTTAATTTTGTACTTAACGGTTTTCGAGAATTCTATGGGATGTGTCTTGGGCCAACACGACGAGACGGGAAGGAAAGAAAGGGCCATATACTATCTCAGTAAGAAATTTACCGATTGTGAAATAAGATACTCCCCAATAGAAAAACTATGCTGTGCACTGGTTTGGACTACTCGAAGGTTGCGACAATACTTGCTATACCACACGACATGGTTGATCTCAAAGTTGGATCCTCTAAAATACATGATGGAGTCAACCGCGCTGAATGGGAGAATGGCTAGATGGCAGATCCTATTGTCGGAATTTGATATCGTCTATGTGAGCCAAAAAGCAATTAAGGGAAGTGCAATCGCAGACTTCCTTGCCAGTAGGGCTTTGGAAGACTATGAACCGATAAATTTCGACTTTCCAAATGAGGATCTGATGTATGTCGCAAATACCGAAGAAACAATGACTGAGCATTCATGGCGATTGAACTTCGATGGCGCTTCGAACGCTGTGGGTAATGGGATCGGTGCAGTTTTAGTGTCACCAGAAGGAGACCATTATCCCTTCACCAGCAAGCTTGACTTTGATTGCACAAATAATATGGCAGAATATGAGGCATGTATCATGGGGATCCAAGCAGCCATAGATCGAGGGATCAAAGTTTTAGAAATCTATGGAGATTCAGCATTGGTAATCTACCAGCTCAGAGGAGAATGGGAGACTAGGGACTCCAAATTAATTGAATATCGAAATATGATCCTCGAACTGATCAAAGAATTTGACGAAGTCACGTTCAGGTACCTCCCACGCGAAGAAAACCAAATGGCTGATGCTTTGGCCACCTTAGCTTTGATGATAAAAGTGAATAGGCCAGAGGATATGAAGCCCATTCAAATGAGCGTTTACGAAACTCCAGCCCATTGCTGCGACATCGAAGAAGAAGAGAAAGAAGAGCATCCTTGGTACCAGGACATTCTCCAGTATGTGAGAGACCGAAAATACCCCGAGGGAGCTACTGATAATGACAAAAGGACATTGAGAAGGCTCGCAAATGAGTACGTCCTAGACGGAGAGGTCTTGTATAAGAGAAGGAAGGATCAGGTGTTATTAAGATGTGTGGACCCAATCGAGGCTAAAAAGATCCTAGAAGAAGTCCATGAAGGGATTTGTGGAACGCACGCGAATAGATTCAAGATGGCTAGGCAGATCATGAGATTTGGGTACTACTGGTCGACCATGGAGACTGATTGTATCAACTATGCCAAGAAATGCCACAAATGCCAGATCTATGGGGACAAGATACATGTGCCTCCTTCACCCCTGCACGTCATGACATCCCCGTGACCTTTTTCTATGTGGGGCATGGATGTTATTGGACCAATTTCGCCAAAGGCCTCTAATAGATATAGATTCATTTTTGTGGTTATCGACTACTTCACCAAGTGGGTAGAAGCTGCCTCTTATGCTAATGTTACGAAGTCCGCAGTTAGCAAGTTCCTGAAAAAAGAGATCATATGTCGATATGGGATGCCTGAAAAGATCATATCAGACAATGCATTAAACTTAAACAATAGCACGATATCGGAGGTCTGTGAGCAATTCAAGATCAGACACCATAATTCGTCCCCATATCGCCCAAAGATGAACGGAGCGGTAGAAGCAGCGAATAAAAACATCAAGAAGATTGTCGCAAAAATGACAGAAACCTATAGAGATTGGTATGAAAAACTACCTTTTGCCCTTCTTGCTTATAGGACTTCCATCAGAACATCTACTGGGGCAACACCATTCTCACTTGTATATGGAATGGAGGCTGTTTTACCCATTGAGGTGGAGATTCCTTCTCTCCGAGTCTTATCAGAGTTGACTTTGGATGAAGCAGAATGGGTCCAAGCCCGATATGATCAGTTGAATTTGATTGAGGAAAAGAGATTAAAAGCTATCCGCCATGGTCAAATGTACCAAAAACGGATGATGCGCGCTTACAACAAGAAGGTTCGTCCTAGAGAATTCCATGAGGGAGACCTAGTCTTGAAGAAGATACTTCTAATACACAAAGACTCTCGAGGAAAATGGATGCTTAATTGGGAAGGGCCGTACGTTGTAAAGAAAGCCTTCTTTGAAGGAGCTTTAATTTTGACTGAAATGGATGGCAAAGAACTATATAACCCGGTGAATTCAGACTCGGTAAAGAAATATTACACATAAAAAAAAACGGAGAGGTCAGGATGAAAACCCGTGAAAGGGCATCCCGAAACCAAAGGGGTTTTGAGTTGAAAACTCGAAAAGAGCAACTCAAATACAAAACAAGGACAACCAACGGCTCCCTCAAAAGTGGCAAAATGGAAATATTTTACATCTTGAGGCATCGACGGAGTAATTCCGAGACCTCCAGAAACATAGCAAGTGAAAAATGATCTTTGGATCAGGGAAACTTATAGCTGATATCTAGGTCTAATACTTTCCTATCGGTCGTTATTTGTTCTTTGTAAATATTGATATCATAGCCAATAAATCTCTAAATTTGATCCCATTCTTTTCCATATTGTCCAAGTGTTCTCATATTAAAATGATGGATAAAAGGTCATAAAAGGAAACTAGGGTTCGCGGGTATTATTTTAGGAATTGCCTAAAAGATGCGAGATTTCTAAGCGACTGCTAGTTGAAAGAGTTAAAACCGGGAAGAATCAATTCAAAAGTCAAATTTGCCGAATTGAATTCAAAAGAACGTCAAGAGATGGCTTCCAAATATAAAAGACTAATCTTTGAAAAAAGCAAACATTGAATCATACACATTCATTTTAGGTTAAGAGCATTCTAACTCATTTCCAGGCATAACATCTTAAACATATCTGGCCTACATAGAGGACCATTTGAGCATTTTCTGCAGGTCTCAACGTCATCCCCTTGAAATTGAAGTAGAGTGGATAACACATCTTTATCTCTGAAATTGAAGTAAGAGCAACGTCATCCCCTCGGAATTGAAGTAGAGTGGATAACACGTCTTTATCTCTGAAATTGTTGAAGTAAGAGCAAGATCATTTTCCTATCTTCTTGAAATTGAAGTAAAGCTGGATAACAAGCCTTCGCCCCTCTGAAATTGAAGTAAGAGAGTAAGATAAAGCACCAACATCATTTTCGTCCTTCTGAAATTGAATCACAGTGAATTGGAATAGAGCTGCAAGTCAAGTGCTGTCATTATGAAGCGGTCAACGATGGAGCCGAGATTTAGCGAAACTTGATAAAATGGGCCTCCTTTTGGTCTTTGTTCTGTTCTTGTTACACAACAACGAGCAAAGAGGGGCAACTGTTGAAGCCCAATTTTGACCGGGCTAATCAAACCATTTTGAATTTGTTTTAAAATTAAATTTATTTTAAATTTAAATTTAATTTAAATTTAGATTTAATTTAAATTTAAATTTATTATAAATTCAAAGTCCAAATACAAACCAGCCCAATGTTCATTTACAACCATGGCCCAATTGGCCCAAATCCCCTTAGCCCATTTACACCCATTTTGACCCTTTTTTTCGGCCCAAATTACAGTAGCCCAGTAAGGGCCAAAATTTGCCTACTTGCACCAGCAGCAGGTAATCGGTCAAACCTTGAATCTGACCCACGTGCCTATGCTGCTGCCACCACCAGCTCCATCCACCATACCCTGTCATCACAAGTGCCAAGAAGAACCTGCAACAAGCAAAGAAATTAGGCAGGCATTTAAGGGTGAACAACAAAATAGCATCATAGTGATTCTGGTTATAAAAACCAGAATCAATTCATTGTAAGGGGTCCTTTTTTTTTCGATTACAAACTCAGCATTTGAAATCAATATACTAGCCTTTTCAATACCAAACAACTTTCGGCCAAGCATCAAATAATCGGCAAAGACCAGTTCCAACTCAATACCAACCCATTCCAGTATTAAGAAACAGGTATTCATTATACATACATTTATGACTACAATTTCAAATATTTAGAGTCAACATAATACATGAACATGCATTTATTAGTCGTTTCAGTTTCCCAAAACAGTGAATGAATGTATCAGTAAATATTAATGTGGACAGTTATAATTCCTATATCATTAATAAAAATATTATTAATAATTAATAATTATAATTAATATTTATGATTATAGTTAATATTAATAATTAATAATATCGAAATAATAAATAAAAAGGGAATTCTAAGGGACCGGGTACTCCCCTCGTCTGTTGCGCTGCCGCCGTTCACCACCGCAAGCCCGGACGCCGTCGACTTCATCATCGTTCGAATCCTGCATAAACAAACACCAAAGAGAATAGTTTCGAAACCAAAATGTATAAAAGAAGATGCTTTGAAAATCCCAGATCTGGGCTCGGGTTTCAAGCATAATAAAAAACAGGGGATTTTCGGATCAAAAAGAAACCGAATGGTTCTTTTTAAAAAGAGAGAGAGAAGAAAAAATAAAAAGGAAAGAAAAGAAGAGGAACGCTACCTTGGACGGTGACCGGACGGTGGACGGACGGCGCGTGTACGTCCGACAGGGGTCAGGTTTGGCCGGAGGAACCGGAGCGTGACCGGGGCACCAGTCACGCGCGCGCACGCGCGGGTCAGGCGTCTGCCGGAACTAGGCCGGAGCCTTGGCCGGCCAAAGAAAGAAGGGGGGAATTTGAGAGGAAAAGGGAGAGAAAGAAAGTGAATTTTTAATAAAATGAGAAAAATGAAAAAAAATAATATGAAATAATATATATATAGGACCCGTTTGACCCGACCCGACCCGACCCACCTAGGATCCGCGTGTTTTTAACAAAAGGGCTAATTGCACGATTGGTCCTTCCGCTTTTTTATTTGCTTCAATTTAATCCTTTTTGCACTCTTTTAATTATTTGCAATTTTACCCTGTAATTTTAATTGGTTTATGAATTGGTCCTTTGACTGTTTGACTGCACCAGAGGCTGCCACGTGTCAATTTTTGGCTTATTTCTGCATTTAGTCCCTTCTATTTTTAATTTATTTTAATTTAGTCCTTAAATTAACTTTTATTTAATTACAAAATTAGTCCAAATTTTTTTCAAGGTTTTCAAATTAGTCCCTTGACCTCTAGATACCTGTGGGGCTGCCACGTGTCACTTGTTTTTGGTTTTATTGCTTTGTAAGCCCCTAAATTGTCCAAAAATCATGTTTTGACCCCAGAACTTTTCCAAAATTATATTTCGACCCTAAAACATTTCCAAAATTACATTTTGACCCCAAAACTTTTCTAAAATTACATTTTGACCCCAAAATTTTTCTAAAATTACATTTTAACCCCAAAACTTTTCTAAAATTACATTTTAACCCTAAAACTTTTCTAAAATTACATTTTGACCCTAAACTTTTCTAAAATTATATTTTAACCCTAAAACTTTTCTAAAATTACCTTTTAACCCCAAAACTTTTCCAAAATTACATTTTGACCCCAAAACTTTTCCAAAATTACATTTTGACCCCAAAACTTTCAACAATTATCATTTTACCCCCAAACTTTCCTAAATCCTATTTTTAACCCCGATTTCACCAAAATTTACCATTTTACCCTTGAATCTTCTAAAATTTCATTTTTAACCCCGACTTCACCGAAAATTACCATTTTACCCCCGAATCTTTTAAAATTCCATTTTTAACCTCGGTTTCACCAAAAATTACCATTTTACCCCTTGACTCTTTTAAAATTCTATTTTTAACCTCGATGACACCAAAATTACCATTTTGCCCCCGGGTATCCATAAGTCCCATTTTTCACCCCGATTTCATCATTTATCAATATTTGCATTTGTTTGCACCTACATTTTATATTTTCGCACATTATTTATCTACTTACTATATTACTTCGTATCTAATTTCTCTTATCAATTGTTACTCGTGTTTTTAAACTTACACTCTCATTTACAAATTACTTCAAAAATCGAGGCAAGGTTCGGTTCGAGCGTAACTTCGAAAAATCACGCCCTAACGTGTCGGGTGCAATTTATTCGTATAATTCGCGCGAACCGAATACCCTTTTCAAATTTTTCTTACACCCGTTCACTTCGAGGCTCCGAGAATGTCGTGTCCTAACGTGTTGGTCGCGACTTCAAATCTCCGTGAAAATCGAAGTGAACAAGTATTCCTTTTAATTCTTCAAATCATATGTTCGAGGATTACATTTTAACCTTCATACAAAATTTTCAAGTTCTCAAAATATATATACGAAGAACTTTCATTACGAAAATAAGGCAATATTATTTCGTGTGAAAACTTCAAAAATCGTGCCCTAACGTGCGGGGCATGATTTTCGTAATTCGTACGAAAGAAATATCTTCTTCAAAAGTTTTCAACACACCCTTATCCGTATCCAAATTTTTAAATGAACGAGACAATGTTCCTTCACGATGAAACCTCAAAAAATCGTGCCTTAACGTGCTGGGTATGATTTTCGTATAAATCACGCGATTGAATACTCTCTTCAAAAGTTCCCTAAACGTCCTTCAATTTCGATACTCCGAGAACGTAGTGTCCTAATGTGCTGGACACGCTTTCTAGTTCTCATAAGAGGAATGAAATACGGGGACGAGTTCTTCTTAAAAAGGCCTCCTTTAAAATTACACAGAGCCTTTCGAAATGAATACCGTATTTTAAACTTCACTCGAGCTTTCATTGTTTTCATAAAATAAGACCCGAAAATGATCATGTGGTACCAATTCTGGGCGTACGAGGGTGCTAATCCTTCCTCGTGCGTAACCGAATCCCGAACCTATTTTTCTGGATTTCGTGGATCGACGTTTTAACGTTTTTTTAAACGTTTTGTGGTGATCCAATCGCACCCAAATAAAAGATTGGTGACGACTCCCTTTTTATTCCCATTTTCCAAAACTTAAAATATTCTCCGAAACTTTCGTTTTCGAGGTGGTTTCGACATAATATATTAGCCTTAAATAAAAAAATTATACTCAATTAATTTGTAAATGAAGCAATTTATTAGTCTTATATATTGAATAAATTTATAAAGTTGTATGATTTGATTTTAAACCCTATTTTTTTAAATGTCATCTGTCACTGTATATCATTGACTTATAAACAAATATTTAAATTACTGAAAGCAGAGTTAGAGTTTGTAAACGGCAATAAAATAAGAATAAATTTAAGAAATCTTTTTATGGAAGTGGGAGGCTATATAAAAATAGCTCATTTTTCAATTTTGATTGGGCCCAGAAAATAAAATAAAAATAAAAATTTTAAATTAAATTTTAATTTAAAAAATCTATTTATAACTTAATTACAAGTTCAATCTCAAGTCAAAACTTAGCTCAGATGGCCCAAAACTTAAAAAATATATCAAAAACCCTAAGGGCACGTTTGGTTCGCTGTAATAGAATAGAGGTGTAATGGAATAGAACTGTAATGGAATATAGCTGTAATGGAATAGAGCTGTAATCAGTAATTCAATTGTTTAGTTGATTGGAATGGAATAGAGCTGTAATAATATTCTTGTGTTTGGTTGAATGGAATGATGCTGTAATAGCATAAGAAAAAATGCTTAAATGACTAAAGTACCCTTAACAGAATTTTTTAGTTAGATGATTATTGTTATTAAATTTTAATGATTATTATTAAATATAATTGAATAAAAATATTAATTTATTTAATTATATTTTAACATAATTATTATTAAATACAATTTAATAAAATAATATGAAATTTAATAATATTTTTAATATAATTATTATTAAAATATGAATTAGTAAAAATTATAATATATAATTTTAGAAAAATAATATATAACCTATTTTTTAGTTTTAAATTATGATGCATATATACTAAGCTTAAATATCATTAATAAAATAAATAATTTAATTATCTTCTGAACTAAAAAAATAAAAGATTAGAAATATAAATAGCTTGATAATTATATTTTATATTCAAACATAATCTACATATCATAATCTATATGTTAAATTTTATAACATCAAAAAGTTACAATAGTCTGCGATATTCTATTAATACCATCTTACGATCCAAATATTACATATACAAAAAGTTAACAAAACAACACCAACACAACCATGATTTTTAATGGTCTGAAAGAAATCTTCTCACCCATTCCAGTCGCACGGAAGGAGGCAGACTAAAGAAAACGATCATTTGCGTTGGATTGTCCGGGATTTTGCTCAACGCAGAATATCGTTCATCCTCCGTTAATCCTTCCACTTCGCATAAAGCCGGATATAATTTCTGAGCACTTTCTTGAATGATCATTTCTGGCTTTTGTTGAATCAGCGGTCGTTTGAGCATCTTTCCCAGTGGCACGATCCTTTGCGTAGATGGCAGTAAGTAAAACAGGCTCTTCTTAGTCTGAGGTCCTACATCTTTCCCAGTTTATTTCCAGAGTTAATGGTGATATTTATATAATACGTGCTGCAATTGTAAAACAGGCTCTTCTTAGTCTGAGGTCCTAAATTTGTTGCTTGCATTTGCAGCAAATAATGAAACACTTATAGAGAATGTTTATCAAAGCACATACAAATATAACCATTAAAATAACTTAAGGGAGTTTCATTCTAAATCATATATATATAATTATTATGACTTTAAAACCTAAAAGAGGCTAAACTTGGGCAATTCCTAGGTAATCTCAGTTCCATAAACTTTGAAATGTTGGTACTTTAGTACCTGACTGTAGTAGTATCCAAGACACCACAACATCACATACCTGGCTATGAAGTTACAATATAAAAAAATGCAATAAGAATCTCAATGTAAAATTAGGAATTACTTCTTGTGAGTTTATATAAAAATAAAATGGATATGACCCAAATCAAGTCACTGCCAAAAATCAATAATTGAGCCTAAAATCAAATTCAAAGTCCAAAAAGTAAAATAAGGCTCATTATCAAAATCAAAATTCAAGGGCTAGGATCGATTTAAAATATATATATACCAAATTTGAATCCTAACCTTAAACAATATATTATCTATATTAAAATATCTAAAATGAAATTAATTTAACAATCAAACACCTTCAAAGACCCACAACTTGGAAACAAATATTTTTCTTGGGATTTTGAGCTATTCCAAATTTTCTTATAAGAACAAAAACATGGCAAAACATCATGCTATATCATGAGATAGTTCAACTGAATGAGATCCTTTCATATGGGTGTCAAAAGATCATCTCATCATTTGAATAAAGATAAGGAAAAAATAACAACCATAAACAAAAGAAGCAACTTCATAAACAATGCCCTACCTTGAGGCTTTTGTTAAAATTTCACGGGTTTTACTATTGCTGACAAGCCAATCCCTTCGCATGCCATTCTTTCCTGATGCACTGACCCAAGTGTCTACTTGAACAACATCACCCCTATATGACATATACATAGGTATAATGTTCATTAGTATCAAATTGGAGCCAAATTACATGCCTCAATGACATCACATTGTGCATTGTATCAGTATGCTTTCTTGATGATACACATAAAACTACAACTACACAGATAAGACCAAGGTGGCTTATCGTGTGTATATTTTGTCACTAAAGGAGCAAACCATGAACATAAAAGTATGATTTACCAAGTTGGATAATGATCAACCACAACTTGCATCCGAGTGACTACCCATATTAAGTTTTTCTTGCAATAAGAATATCAAACACTACAACATCACATACCTGGCTATGAAGTTACAATGTAAAAAAATGCAATAAGAATCTCAAAGTAAGTTCAGCTGATTGTTGAATATCAAACAACAACTCAGTATTCTTCAACTTGTTCCACTCACATTTCAGCTCTTTCTTTCACAAAACAAGACAACTTTTCTTTCAAGAAAAAAAACCCAATATGATTATACCAACAATAGTTATCAAACAACATAATCCTGTATGAGTTATTCACCTTGAATGAGGAAACCAAATATTCATTACCCATCCATCACATATGGCTAAATGGTTGTTTTCTATACCATAATTCTAAAAGGGAGGAAGTGAGGATTGGTAGTATAATTTAGGGACTAGGCTCATGATCAAATGGCAGTTATCAATCAATTGCAAAGCATTTGAAAAATGGAGCACCTTTTCTCTATAAATTCATGCAAAATAGCTCTACTTCAAGATCAGACAAAACAAAACCAGCATTATAAACAATGTTCAACTTTATTATAAACAATTAGATTAAACCAATGAAGCAATAGACAATAAACACAAAATAAGTTTACCACTTAATGAGCCATCCAAAGAGGAAATGTTGCATGATAAGAACCTTTCAAGCACTTCAGCTTTATACATTTTAAGCATCCCAGTATTCACCTTATTCCAATGGGTTAATAAACTAGGGGTTTTTTTTCCTTTCAAAACTTTAAAATGGGAAACTCTAATTCGTAAGCAGAGAAGCAAAGAGATGAAATTGTAACAATGGAAGTGAGATTGAGGGGAATAATAACCTTACTAGGATCAACTTTTGGGAAGCTTCAAGGATAAACTCGGTCAATTACTTTGGGGAAGCTATGGAGTAAAACGTGTACAATTCCTTTTTAGAGTAGATATTCAGGAAAAGGGGAAGGAAAAATAACAAAAATCTAGGAAAAAGAAAGATGAACTGAAAGCAGTAATAGAAATCAATGGCCTGGAGTAAAGGTAAGAAAAGTAAACAAATGGATAGAAAGGGCGATAACTAGGCGCAAGCAAGACGACCAAGAAGAGAAATAAATTAGAAAGAAAGCAAGCCTGAAAGAGATGAAGATGAAAGAAACAAAAAAGAGAAGTCTGAAAGAGAGAGTGAGGGTAAAATTGGAGAGGCTAAACAATGAATAGAGATTTTGTGGAGAGGGAAGGGAATAGAAACGGATGTTTTTTCTGCATAAAGTTGTAATGGAATACACCCATAATGGGTATTCCATTCAACCAAACAAAGGATTAGTGGTGGGCCCATTGAATTGTGGTGTAATGAAATGGCTATCACAGCCAACCAAACAGAGTGTAAATATTATCCCAATCGCCGCTGCCACGTTAGCACTACCACGTCAGCCCCACGTCATTGCCATGTCAGCCACGTGACCCCTCAGTGTCTGGCCGTTGACTCCTTGACTCTCGAGGTTTCTCCTCTGCCCAAGACTCCTTTGCTACCCCGAGGCTTTCCCTCTGGCCGAAGCCACCTCTGACACCCTTGCACCAAAATGACCAGGGCACGGCTTCCACCGTCGGTGTTGACCACAGGAAACAACCACTCCAATGATACCTGCAAAAAAGGAGAAACAAAGCAGAGACAGCAAAGAACAGAGGCAAAAAAAATAGTAACAATGTAATATTTCGACTATAAAGGCCTGATCTAAAAATTTGTAATGGACACGAAAAATTAATAAAAAAGGAGCAGTTGAGCACAAGCAATAGAGATCAACGATAGATTCAAAGGTATCGTATTTGTTTCATTTTCATGTTGGAATATATATATATATATATTTATAAAATAAAAAAGTGTAAATGGATGGATTTCAAATAGGGAAATAAGAAGGGACATATTCGAAAACCCCATTTTTAAAAAATTTAGATCTGTGTTTTTTTTTTCAAATATACACACACACATATATATATATATGAGTAAAAAAATTAAATTTGCTTTTAAAAGCTCTCAAACCCAAATCGGGGTTTGTTTGAAAAAAGAATAAAAATCGAAGCTTTCATATTTTGGTTTCGAATCCAACGTTTTCGCCTCCAAATCTGGAAAATTTTCAAAAAGAAAAGTGAAAGGAAACGTTTTTTTTTTTACCTAACCACCGTGTACGGTGGCGCGCACGACCGTCGGAGGTAGCGGAGCTAGGGTGGGTTGAGAGCTGAGTCTTGATCAAAGATAGCTAGCATTTGAGAGAAAAAATAAAAGAGAAGGGAGTTTTTTTTTCTTATTTTTTAAAAGGAAGAAATGATTTTTTTGTTTAAAAAGTTGCTTTTATACTGCCCCTGGAACGACGTCATTTAGGCTTAAGCTGATAAGCTCTAAAACGGCGCCGTTTTACAGTTCTCGGACGCAACTCGACCTGCCTCAACCAAGGTCCGCGCGTTTTGAAGAAAAGGAAAATTTTCTGCCGTGGTCCTTCTGTGTTTTACTTTGCTCTAATTTTGTCCTTTTATTCTTTTAAATGTTTTTAAATTTTACCCATCAATTTCTTTGGGTTTACAATCAGATCCCCTGACCCTTTAAAATCAAGGGATGACGTGTACAGGTATGGGGATAATTTCCCATAGGTCCCTAAATTTCCCTTTTTTTAGAACATTTTCCCCGCCTATCCTTTTTGTTTATTTTTTGACCGAAAATTTTGTTTTTAACTCTGATTTAGTCCTTACTTTTCTTAATTTAACCCTTGTTCTTTCATTTTGTACTTTCTTTTACCTTAAACTTTATTTGGACTTCAATTTAACCTCTGAATATTTCTTTCATTCCTAAAATTCGTGCTTTAAGTTTTTTTTGGTCTTGGTTTAATCCTCTCATTTTTTTTTATCTCCCAAATTAACCCTAAATATTTTTTAAAAATTTAATACAAATTTCTTTTTCTTCAAGATTGGAACCTTTATTCGTTTTAAAATTGAGATCTTCATTCTTTTATTTTTACATTCTTAAACAACTCTTTATTTAATCCATTATTATTTCCTTTTAAAAATTAAGTTTTGCATTTGCTTTTTATATTTGTTTCGAATTGAAAATCTTTTTTTTTAAATGTAATAAAAATAATAATAGTAACAATGTTCGAATTATTTTCTTTGTTTCGAATTTGATTGTCTTTAATTTTCGCCTTTTAAAAATTAAGTTTTAAGTTTTTTTTAAATTTATTTTATTTAGTATAATTTCTACTTATCTTTTTAATTATTTATACAATATTGTTATTTTCCACATCATTGTTTTATCATTCTGTTTACTTCATGCAATTTATTTCATTGTTTTAGCCACTTTCACCCTATTAATTTATAAATGAAGGGTATATTTATTCAAACATTTTTTGTAAAATAGTTTAGCTAGATGGTGCGTTTTTAAAATACATAATTATCCTTTTTAAGAGAAAGTCCTTTTATTTTGGAGGATTTGGAATGTAGTGTCCTAACGTGTTGGGTATTATTTCCTTTCAAACCTAAAATGTAGAATAAACTCCTTAAAATCGATAATGACTATTTCATTTACAACATTGTACATTTCATCCATCCTTTTACGAATTTTCTTTCTAAAAAGGGATAAAATATATATTATTTTTTGACATATAAATTGTTTCAAATTAAAAGGCAATGCTCTTTTAATTTAAGAGGAATTGAGAGATCGTGCCCTAACGTGTTGGGTGTGATATTTCTCTGAACTTAAACAATTGAGTATCTTGCTCAAAATTGATAATTGTTCGATATTCTCTTATTTTAGGGGATCTAAAAATCGTGCCTTAACGTGTTAGGGGTGATTTTGCTTTGAACCTAAATAATTGAATTTCTTATTTTAACATCTAATTCATGAATGACATTTTGAATTTCTACTCGAATTTTCGATTTTCAACAATTAAGACACTAACTAATCGACTAGGTACCAATTTTGGACGTGTAAGGGTGCTAACCCTTCCTTACTTGTAACCGACTCCCAAACCTATTTTCTGGATTTTAAAGACCAAATATTTTTTTATAAAATAAATTCAAACGTTTTATGGTGATCCAATCACACCAAATTAAAAGAATTAGTGGCGACTCCATTTTCAAATTTAAAAAATATTTTTGAAACTAGATAAAAAATGGTTTCGACACTCCTAATCATTTTGAATTTGATTCAACAATTTAAACATAAAAATAACGGTTAGTAAAACTCGATTTGATTCGAAAAATTAAAAAAAAATCGAATTTCGATTTAATCTAATTGACTCGAATAACTTGATTTGAGTTTCAAGATCGAGTTGAGTTGAATTTCGCAATTCGAATAAGATATTGGTGTAAATACCCTTTTGGTCCTTGTCAACTTTGAAAATAAGCAAATTAGTCTCTCACAACAAAAATTATAAAATAATTCAAAATAATTTTCAAAAATTGAAAATAATTTTTAAAATTTTAAAATATTTATAAAAAATTTCAAAATCTATATTTTTAAAAAATTATAAAATTATAAAAAATATATATAAAAGCTAAAATTAATAAAAATTAAAATAATGATTCAAATTTATCATACTTAAGTATTTTTTTATTATTTTGCTTTGAAAATTGTTCAAATATATATGATTTCACGTTTATGTGCTCTAACATGGAATTAGCTATATTGTAATAATATTTTTATTTTACATGTTTAATTTTTTTAAATTTAACTCGAATAATTTCACTCGATTTGACTCAACTCGGATTTCATTTCACTCAACTCGACTCGAAAAAAATTTAAATTGAGTTAGGATAATAAAATAAGACTTTTAAACTCAAAAATTTTTTCACTTGATTTGACCGAACGCTCAACCCTTCATAAAAGGGAGAAGTTGTTTTAAGAAAAAATATATATCATTTCACATAAAAAAAAAATGAAAACATGTGCTTCATTATATGTAATTATTCTAAAATATCTGTAAGTCTTCACAAAAATTTCAAACGCTTTTGATTAATTAGAGAAAACGCATGGTTGGACCAACCCCTTCCTACTTTAATCCTATAGCAAATATAAAAGTCTTCACAAAAGTTTCAAATATTAATTTCTATTAAAAAGAAAAATTATAATAAAAATATTGATTTAAAAAGGAAATGGAATATGGTGGGTTATAATTTAATGAACATAAAATAAAAATAGATCAGAAGGGTTTACAAGAAACAATCTATTGCAAGAGTTGGCTTGGCAAGCTTCAACAATTCCATATCATTCTCGAATGGTGTCAAGTTCAAATCTAAGCACAAAACCTTATTAGACTTCTTCACAATTGGTGACATCAATGGCTCTTGGTGGTTTTCTTCACTCAAATTAGCTCTATGCCTTCTCATATGCCCCCCTAATGCTTGCCCGATCGAGAATTCCAGTCCACATATCGAACACTCATGCGCCTTAGGCTTTGCTGGTGGTTGATTCTCCGACACCCCGCCATCTCTCTCGATCAATTTAGGCTTCTTATGGCTTGCTCTATGCCCTCCTAGAGCTTGAAACGACGTGAACTGTCGATTACATGTTTTGCACTCGAAAACTCGACAACTAGGGTTACTATCATTCATGGTGGATTCATACATGTTTCTTCCTTGTGAAAGGAGAATCAAATAATTTGCCAAAGCTAAATTATTCTCCTCTTCTCTATTGGAAAAGCTTCTCTTCATGCTTTTTTTCTTTGTTGGGGCCGGGGGGGGGGGGGGGGGGATGAATATGGTGTGAAAATGAAAGTTTGCTATATTTGATTTTTTTTTCTTTCAAAGGAAAAAGAAGGGAAATGGGAATTTAGGGCATTCTGAGGGTTGTTATATTTATAGGTTGGTTAGAGAAGTTGGAAGTTTGACTTTTTAAGTTGACCTTCTTATAATGACGTTTTTACCCTTGTTTTACTTGTTTGATTAAGTAATAAAGTCATGGGGAATTTGGGAATTAAAAAATGGTCCCGCTTTGGGGGAGTTTGAGTGTGAAATCAGCTCGGCTCTTGTACACATAAGCATGATCAAGTGGTTGAGCCAAGACTCCTCAATGAGTTTCGAGCGAGTTGAAAATCTTTATTGGAAAATTAGAATCTTCAATCGTCTAGATGCTTTTAACTTTCTCAGCAAAACTTAGAGACTAGTTGTTCTCGTCACGAAGATTTATAGTCCCGGGGTAATACATGGTTGTTGATAATTCATGACACAATCTTAGTTATAGTAGGTTTGTTTCCATGTGAACATAGTGTAAAGGAAAAACAAATAAACCCTCTACTTGTTTTCACACTTATTTAAGAAAAGTAATTTTATTTTGAATATTTATCCAAATTAGTAAAGAGGGTTTTGTTGCAAAAAGCTAAACAAAGACAACTTGTTAACTTCTTTATTCTTTGGTCATCGCTGTAATTTACACTAACACAAAATTCAACAAAACAATACCCAACTAATTCAATTTCTCAAGCAATTTCTTTGCCTAAAACTGTCGCGTAAAACAACGTACTTAATACACCTTTGGTTTTTAGCATTAGCGACGACGACATCTTTAGTTCGTGGTCATTAATGACGTGCCAAAGACAGACTTGATAATGGTTATTGACGAAAGACTTTTTCTTTGTTAGGTTTTTTTTTTTTTTCATGACACGTGATATTGCATTTGAATTTCCTATGAATATTTTAGGTTTTCCTTTGTCACAATTAGAGGTGTGAAGGAAAGTTTTTTGATTCCCATTCGATCTTAAATTAAATATTATTTTATTCATCCCAAATCCAACTCAAAATTTTAACCACCTCAAATTGAATTACAATTTTTTATGCTTTACACTTTTTTTTTCTGGGTCAGTGAAAATCTATCTTATTTTGGTAACTCTAATTAAGATAATTGATTAAATTAGTCATTGTCATTAAAATTTATATTAATTCACTAATGGATTGCTAGCACGTGACATTTTTCTATATTTTTTACTAAAGCTAAGGATCTCTGTAATTAGCCCAAAACATTTTGTTTTATTACTATTTTTGTTCTTTCCCCACCTTTTTTTGGTTTTCTGAGATGGTAGATGAAAAAGACGTTGAACAAGTTTAATTGTTGATTATCATATGAAGTTGTAATAATACGTGAATCCTATGTCTCAATCTCTTGCAACTTTTTAAAAGAAATCTGGAATTTGGATTTCTAGTAATCTGGTATTTGTTCAATTGGTTTAGACCAATTATGCAATTATGAAACAATAATAAGGATCTGATAATAAAATATTATGAAAACCTCAATAAGATAAAAGAAAAAAAAGAGCTTAATTTTGAAACTGCATTAAATGGTTCTACAGCTTAGATAAAAGATCTCTACAATTATAGTAACGTTTTTAGTTTTAGTCAAAAATAAAAAATGTCACATGTCAATTACTTAATGAGTTAATGTACAATGCCAGCAACCTATTAATGAATTAATGGAATTTTTTATGACAATGACTAAGTTGAATAATTATTTTAATTAAAGTAACTAAATTAAAAAATTAGAGTGACCATAATAGAACAGACTCTATTTTAAAGTCAACATGGATGTAATTTACTTTTTTCTTTAACTACCAAACTAACATTGTGCTCATCTTATATAAAAATAATTGCTTTATATTAGTAATGAAAGAAACAAAACATAACAGAAATGACGATACATAGCAAATTGATTAATTAAAAAACAAAGAAACAATCAACTTACATAAACTTTAATTGATATAATATAGTAAGTGTTGAAGCCCAATTTATCCGGGCCCAAGTGATTGGATCTTTAGGTTTAAATTCATTATTAAATTTAAAAATATTTGAAATAAATTTAAAATTTAAATTAAAAGTCCAAATAATAAAGTCCAATTACAAGCCCAATTGGGCTAATTTTGGCTAACCCAAATTCAAACACACTTTGTTACCCCAACAATAAAGGCCCAATTCGGCCCAATTCCCTTAACCCATTTTAGCCTTTTAAGCCCAAATTACAAGCAGCCCAAACAGAAATCTGGCAGTCAGCTCCACTTGCACTGCCTACCGGCCACCTCAGCCAATGGTGTGATGCCACGTCGTCGCCACTGGCCATCACCTCCAAGCAAGTTGCTTCTGCCACAGCCATCATCTTCACCAGCTGCTTCCAACCGCCACTGCCATGGAACCTGCAAAAAGAAAGAAGGATTAGAAATGCATTAAATTGTAAGAAACAAAAGAAGATCATTGTACATTTGGCTATAAAAGCCGAATTGATTTCATTGTAAACAGGGTTACAAAACCCTGTTCTGAAACGAACCCAATTCTTAAAATCAAATTTTCTGGAAATCAATACAGATCCACTCTCATGCTACCCTTTTTTTAGCAAATATTCGAACAGTCACCAAAGAATATTCAGCCAGATATCAAACAGACAGCAAAGAAAAGGTTCAAGTCAATACCAGGTATACATGCATTCATAACTGAAGCTGTCAATGTTTGGGTCTTTAATGCACGTGATCATGCATTAACTACTTTACTGCCGGCATGCATCAGTCTTTTAAACTTCCGAAATAGTGAATAAATGCATTAATGGAAGTTAACATCGTAAGTTACAACTCTTTGATTGTTAATAATATTAATAACAATTATAATAATAATTAATAATAATTAATATTTATAATTAATATCATTATTAATGATTAAAAAAAAGGGAATTTGAAAGGGCCGAAACTTCCCTGGATACGCTGTTGTCGGGGCGCCGTTCAAATCCTCTGGTCGTCGCCGATTACACCGCGTTGAACACCTGCAATAACAACCAAGATTTTTGTAATAACAAGAAAAAAAAGGAAAGAAAGGAGAGGTGAAATGACTAGATCTAGTTCAAAAATCAGATCTAGTTTTAAAATGAAACTCAGAATAATAAAAAAGAAGAAAGAAAAGGGCGGTTTACCTTCAGGATCGACGGCGCGTGTACCGAGAAGGCGCGTGGACGATGAACAGGAAGGTTCGGCTACGGATTTTGAACGGCGACGACGTCGGCTGGCCGTGCAAGGCGCGCGTGGCACCCAACGCGGGACGGACGACCGGGGTCTGGTTTGGCCGGAGTGTGGCCGAACAGGGGAGAGGGCTGAGAGAGAGGAGAGAAATGAGAGAAAAAGGGGGGTTGATTTTAGAAAAATGAAAAAAAAATGAATTAAAAAACCAAAAAAAAAATATTTATAGTACCCATAGACCCGACCCGATTCGACCCGAACCCGCTCTGGGATCCGCGTGTTTTTGCTTAATGGTCTATTTAATCTTAATTTTGTTTTAGTTTTTTTTATTGCAATTCTGATTTCTATGTTTTAGTTTTAATTGGATTTAATCCTCTTTTTATTTTTGCACTACATCCATAAAGTAGTAAGAATTAAATCTCAATTTGGGATTGAGAAATCTCAGAAGTTTTTCAAGAAAAGAAAAATATGATGAAATATTTGTGTTGGAGTCACAAGAAATAAGAAGACATTCTTCAAGGATATAACATTTCAATTGCTTGATCAGAAAAATAAATAACCGTAAAAAGAGACTTGAACAATCTTTCAATTTATTGTATTTGACATAAATATCATCACAATTCACAAATACATATATAATCTTTAATAACCAAACAAGAACACACAATTCACAAATTATTTGCAAGAAAACAGTAGAAGAACACACAAATCCACACATGGACTTCAATAACCAAACAAGAAAGCCAACACTTGTAAACTGTGATGTGAAGTGTACCGCAACCAACCAAGGTAGGTGTTTTGGGGGCAACGGATCATGAACTTCCTTCATCTTCCCGTCGTATAAAAGAATAATTAGAGCTCTGCCATGTTATGCATTCCAAATGAACAATGTAGTCACACCCATTGTTTAAGCACTCAAGAGATAGATCTAGGCAAGGTTGACGACATACATGACATGCAGAGATCTTCTTGGTGAAAGTGAGTGGGTGTGGATGGCTCCTCATTCTATAGCAACCCCCGAGCTTCATAAATGAATGCCTTTTCACAACACATTCACGATGAGCTGAAGTGTTACAAGTTGCACAATGGTAAAACCAATGATTTGGATTTCGACTTTCTTCACAAATGTCACAGTAAGTGTATTGTGAATAATGATTATCCTCATGATAGGTGAGTGTGAGAGGATGTTCATCATACTTGTGTAGAATCTTGTTGGGAAGCCTAAGGCACCTATTATGCACAGAAAAATTGCAGTGTTTGCATACATATGCTGCATATAACCGATTTCCACATCCATGGCATTGCCCTTCATATTTATCATAACGATAAAGGCGGTGTCCATGCCCTTGAAATGTGGGAGTATCAGAAATTAGAGCACATGCAAGGCATCTATAACTCTCACAAATATTGCATTTGTAGGCAAAACTAGTATTGAACCAATAGAAGCATCGTGGACACTTGAAAATGTGATTTGAGGTCAAGGTAAGGGGACTTTGGTGATGGTGAAACCAAAGGCGTTTCTTTTTAGGTGCTTCTGCACATGATTTATGGAGAAAGAATTCACATTGTGAGCAATAGTAAAATAAAGTTGAGATGGATAACATGCAACCATCACAAACTTTGTGACCCTCAGAATCATTGCTTAGAACCAAGTTATGCTGATGGTTCAAATGCTTTATCTCTGAAGCTACTACAACGTCTTCTCCAAGTGTAGTCACTTTGATAACATCAAAGGCCGACTTCTCGTGAAGATCCTCATCCATGTCTTCCGACTCATCGAATGAGAACCAACTATATTCTTGTGCACAATCAGCATGAACAATGTAATTGCAATCAGAACAACAATAAACCCCATGCTGTGCATTTACCTCTTCAGGGCAAGCTTCACATATCCATGTTTTCATCTCATATTGCCCAAGGATGAAGGTGTGGGAAAGCCGATGACGATGTCGTGGAAATTTGATGATGGGTGGCAATGAAATGCATTTTTCATGGATTGTAAGACTGCATTTATAACAAGTATAAGAAGCACAATTCCCCGTTGTACCACATGCATCACAAATGAAGGGGGCCTGCTTCCAGAAGAGGGTGAATGGGTGTTCATGAATTTCACCTTTAATAATAGGTGGTGGGGATGCACAATCAACATGAAGCTTAAACTTGCATATGGAACAACAATAAACAAGCCCTTGATCTTGGGTTTCTTGACAGATTTGGCAAGGAAGAGATTCTGGGTCGGATTTTAGAAAGAGAGGATGGTTACGGTGGCAAAGGTGGTTAAGTTTAGTTGGTAGCTGAGCACACGTTATATGAAGGGCAACCTCACAAGATGAACAACAATAAACAAATCCCATTACTTGGGTTTCCTGACACATTTGACAAGGGAGATGCTCACTATTGAACTGTAAAATTAGAGAATGTTGGGTATGGAGAAAATGTTTGATTTCAGTAGGCAAATCAACACATTTCTTATGTAGGAAAATTCCATGGCCAAGATCAAGGTATGCAAAATCTAATAATCGGTTCCAACATGCAAAACACTTAGCATCCTTCAATTCTTCCAAAAAATTTTCAATAGAGACCAGTGCCTCTTTATGGGGAATATCTTCAAGCTTTCCAAAGCCTTTTTCAGCAATGCTTTTAGAAAGCAATGCACATTTGACATGAAGGTCAAGGTTACAAGAACAATAATAAACAAACTTGTCAAGTCCTTTGTCACAAAAATCACAAGTAGTTTCTTCTGGACTTACTTGAAGTTTAAGGCTGTGGTTGCAATGAAAGGGGAGATTGATCTCCGAAGGAGCCTCAGCACACAACTTGTCTAGGTGATATCCGCATTCTACACAGCTGAAGCTTGAACCTGAAACCAGCTCCCCACATCCCGAGCAATAAGCCTTCTGACTTTCATGGTTCTGCTTTTCAATGAACACAAGTGGATGTTCATGGCTGAAGTGTTGAAGCTCCATATCTCTCTTTCCCTCTCGTTTCTATGAAAGTTTTGTGGGTTAATTAGAAGCAAGGTATGTATGATTTTGAAGTCCCCCGATTCAAAATTTATACATTGGATGAGAAGGATATCTGAACCTTTTACTTCTTTTAAAAGGAAAAAAAAGAATCAAACATATGAAATTATATATACAAATGAATAGCAAAAGACTTGTGCTTTAAACATCCCCTACCCCTTATCAAAGAAAAAATTATTGGAAAATTATTCAAAACTATTACAAACTTGAAAGCAAAATTATATATACATATGCAATTTTTTTCAATTTAGACTAAATTGATAAAATGTGTAAACATTAAGAATTAATTTTCTTCTAAAACTAAGACCAACTTAATAGAATGTGTAAAGTATTGATAATTATATATATCCATTGAAAAATAAAAACTCCACAATAATATCAACTAAGAATTGATATAGCAGCACAGTACTTGCGTTATCAAGTATCTTCTTAATAATTAATATATGGAGAGATGACAACTTGTGGCTGTAGTTTAGTGGTAAGAATTCCACGTTGTGGCCGTGGAGACCTGGGCTCGAATCCCAGCAGCCACAAATACCACTTTTATATTTTTTCCATTTTAATTCAAACCAAATCCTAACTTTCAACGCGACCGTAACAGTTGGCCCACTGGTGAAGCGTACGGTTAGTAATAGTATCATTTTAGGCATTTGAATTTATTTTTACCCATTTTACTTCTTGAATTAGTAATTAAATTTATTTTTGTCCTTAAATTTAGATTTTGTTAAAATTTGACATAGCACTATAATATTATATTTTTTTATTTTTAGATAATAATGTGATGCAATTTTAGAAAGTTATATCATCACTCTTTTATTTAAAAAAAAATCTAAGTTAAAGTAGTGGTGGAGCCCGAAATTTGGGTGGAAGTAAATTGTATATTTTTACGATAGTAAAAATGTAACTTTTTCTTTTTAATAGTCTATATTTTTATAATTTTTAGAAAGTTAAATTAAATTTTTATCATTTGAAAGGTTAAAGTGTAATTTTATCATTACTAATTTATAATTTTATAAATTATAAAAGGCCTAAATTAAAAGTTTATCATTTTTAATATAAAAACCAAATTTTGTTTTTTATGTGAAAACATAGTTTATTATTTTCACATAATTTAGAATTTGATAATTTTTATGTTTTTTTGTAGTAAATTATATACAGATATTCAAGTTTCAATCAAAATGTAAGTTTAATCAAAATTCAGAGACAATTAGTGTAGTTTATCTTATATATAATTTTTAAAAATTCTAAAATATATTATTTAATAAATTTAAAAATAAACATGTAAAATCACGTGCAACGCAACACAAGAACTGGTTAAAAAAATAGTGCTAGTTCTCAACTCAATTTAGATAATCATGTAGATATGAATTAAAATAAATAAAAAATATTATTTAAAATTTAATTATAAATTATATAAATATTAATAAAAATTTCAAAATATTTTTTTATTTTAATATTGAAAAGTTTCAATTAATCAAATTAAGTTAAACATGAAAATTTTTTAAAATCACAACCCTATATGATGCTGTCGATATTTAATACCCATTCCTACATCTAAATAATAGTCATTCACTCATTCTTTCAAAATTTATATATATATATATATATTAACTATCTCATTATAGGTTATAATCATATATGTTCTTTTTAACATAATGCTTAAATTTATCCATAGTTTCTCTCCTCCCATAATGTGTTTCAACACATTTGAACTAACGTCTTTCTACATTGACAACAATACCAATCATTTTAAAACAAAGATCAAGTTTTGTTTGATTGATACAATTTTTTAATCTTATCATTTTTTATCTCCAAAATTGAAACATACATTCGTTCCTTAAGAATTTAGTATACCTTATATTCTATCGACACTTTCGTTTTAATATTTAAAAGGTAAAAGATATAAAGAAATACATGCCCTCTTAGCTTAAGTATTCCTTACCTTCTCTTCACTCCTGACATGCCTAAGTATCTATTCTTAGTATTTTGGAAATGATATATCCTTTAAAGCAAGTAAAACAAAATTCTTTTCTTGCATTTTACATTTTAAAATTATGAAATTGGGAACTTTTCTTTTACAAAGAAGATTGGTATGTTGGGTATAAAAAATGAAGCGGATATTTTAATTTTAATTAATAAATCTACTAAATATTTTGTTTTAAATATTAACCAATAGACTTAAGCTTAAATATATACACATCCATTGAAAAATAAAAACTCCACAAGCATTGATATAGTAAATACTTTTACGGAAACCTAACAACTTGTGGCTGTAGTTTAGTGGTGAGAATTCCACGTTGTGGCCGTGGAGACCTGGGCTCGAATCCCAGCAGCCACACATCTTTTTATATTTTTTCCGTTTTAGTTCAAACCAAAACCTAACTTTAAACGCGGCCACAACAGTTGGCCCATTGTTGAAGTGTTCGATTACCATTAGTACTAATAGTATGATTTTAGGCATTTGAATTTCTTTAGGGTAAATTACATAGTGACTCAATTTTAGAGTAGTTGACAAAATAGTTACTTTAATTTTATTTCAGCCACTCAATTTTGAAAAAGTGACAAGTCAATCACTGACGTTATCAAAAAATAACAAAACAGTCACTGACGTTATAAAAAAAATAACAAAACAATCACTGATTAATATTTTCTGTTAGTGTCTTAATGGGACCACTGATGTGGCAAGTTAACTAACTGATGTAATCAGTTAACTTGTCATGTTGGACAATTAATCAAAAGATCAAAAAGAAAAAAAAAAGATGATTGGTCAATCTCTTGCTCAATCTCTGAAGAAGAAGAAGAAGAAAATAAATAGATGAGAATAAAGAAAAATGGAAGCTACGCAATCTCTTGTTCAATCTCTAAAAGCCAAAGGGAGGACAAAAAAACCCCTAAAATCAACCCACAATCAATGGTAAAAAACCCCTAATTGTTAAGTTAATGTACTAAAGTGAACAAAAAAGTAAGTACAAAATTCAACTAATTGTCAAATACAGAGATAAAAAATTACATTAACCCAAATAATAATAAATCTCTCCAAAGTAAATAAATTATAATATTGTTAAAACATTTGTTAAATTTTATTCAAAGCTTGTAATGAACATTATAAATAAATAATTATTTTAATTTCCATTTTATAACAATTATCTTTTATTTTTTTCAATTAAATTATATTTTATCGCTTATAATATACTTTATAATTTTTTTATCCAATTTTTGTTTAAATAATAAAAATTTTATTAAACATTAGAATAACTCGTGTACAGTAGGGAAAAGAGACCAATTATATATAAAAGGAAGGCATTTGTTGAAAGTTATTATTATATAATAATCAAATTTTAATTTTGATCGCACTATTATGCTCATATTTATGATTTAGTTTTTATATTAAACTTTCACATAAATTGATTTTTTTTACTTTATAATGATTTTTAGTTGGTTCAAATAGTTAACATATTTAATTATTTCAGTTCAAATGTTGACGTGATTTTTTTATACACATATAAATCTATATAGTTAGTGTGAGTATGTAAACAAAAAGTTTCGGCCTTAACATTTTAATTAAAATAGTTAATGGTGTCAACTATTTGGACTAGACAACGATATTATAAAATAGAAGAAATAAATTATGTCAAATTAATTATGATATATATTAACTATAACCATAATTTAACCTAAAACATTTTAAATCAACACAATCATTTCTCATTTAATTTTGAAAAAAAAATTAAAATATTTCATTACAGTTATCTTTTCCCAACCAAAGAAACATTATATTAATCAAATATTACAATTATTTTTGTATCAATTAAAAATTTTTATAAACGTTTACTAAATAATCATAATATAATTAAAACTATATAAAAATTTGAAACCTTACAAATTTGCAAGCAAAACAATATTGTAAGTATAAAAAGTAAATGTATTAATGTATTGGGTCGGATTTGGATCAAGTTTAAATATGATATTAATACATTTTTTATTTGCTTAAATTCAGTATAGCTTGAAATATTTGCCTAAAATTTTATCCAAGTTTATTCATATTTGTAAATGATTAATTCAAATCCATTTTAAACCCGACTTAATATTACAAAATATTTATATTATTTATAATTTAATATTAAATAATTATATTTTTTTATTTATTAAAATTATATAGTCATTTTAACATTTTTTAATGTTTACATCATAATATTATATATTACTATAGATTTAGTTTTTTTGTGTTATTGTATAAAATAATATAATATGATATATTATAAACTTAGAAAATGAGCTACGTCGAGCAGGGCTCAGGCCTTAAATGTTCAAGTTCGAGCTTGGCTCATATTTTAAGCAGACTTAATTTTTTTTGCTCAAGCTTGTATTATTGACCTAATATTTTTGTCTTAAACCCTTTAAAATTTATAGTGGATCTTCGAGCTTAAACTGATAACTTAACCCATGAACAAATCTAATAAGAAGTGACAACTTGAACATTGACAATTGCATTTTTTTCATGTGAGATTGATTTTGGATATTCTTCACAAGGTTCAATATTTGTTTTGCCCTTGTAATATAGTGAAAAGTTCACTTTTTTCTATTTTACTATTTTTTCAGTCACTTTACCCCCTCTATTTTCATTCTACCACGTTAACCCATTGACCATTTTCGTCAAAAAAAATCTCACATGACCATTTAAGCCAGTCAAATGAGAACATGTGGAGGGCCAAAGTGAAAATTTTACTACAAGTCAATGGGCGAACACTTGGACACTTGGAAAATCTTTTAACAAAATTTGCCATTGGGCTAATGTGCTGGACAGAACGAAAGTAGGTGACAAAATGACAAAAGAAATAGTAAAAGGGCTAAAGTGAGAATTTCACTATAGTGCACGAACCAATATAAATATTAAGCCTTTTTACGAAGTAAATTATGTTTATTTGTTATTTTGTTTATGTTTACACCGAAAGTTAGGTGAATGTATTTAGAAGAAATTAATTTTTTAAAAAAATATTATACAAAATGAAATAATTTTTTTAGAGAAAAATTGCACAAAATTCAATAAAATGTAAGAACAAAAGATCCACAAACAAGGAAAAGAGAAACTAAACCCAAATCAACATGCTTACCCCATACACCTGATTCTATTTTCTTCATCTGTGAGCACATGATTAGAAAATGTTACGATGATATCATAAATTCCACATGATTGAAGGCCAAATTTAATTTTAAAAAAATATATAAATGTTGATTAAATTTATTGATATTTTTTCAATCCCACATTGGTAGAGTAACAAAGCCAGCTCCTCTTGGCCTTTATAAATATTAGCTGTAATAATGTCATGTTTTTTTGCCTTAAACTAATGAGTAAGGAAAACAAAGCGAGCGGTGGGAGCTGCTTGCCGCGCCCTGATTATGGTGCGCAAGAATTTGTGGAGGTGCAAAAGGCTGGCCGAGTGCTGACGCTGTGCTTACTTTGCGCGGAACTCGCTCGAGCGGGCCTACCTAACCAATTTTCAATTTCAAATGCTTCTTTGAATTTAATGGTTTAAGAGTCTTGGTAAAATATTAAATAATTCAAGTAATTGTTAAACTAATAGTTTTTCACCGTTAAATTATGCTTTTAAAAACACGTTACAAAAGAAGCATAAATTAATAATACTCCATTTATATGATTATGGAAATGGGAATTGGATTATGAGATATAACAGATTTTTGGGAAAATGTTTTGTTTTTTATGTTGAATTGCGAGGCATTCTCGATAGGGTGTTCATTATTCAAAATAAATGTTTTTAAGGTGTAATGATTGAAGCAAATAATTTAGAAATGATTAAGGTTATTCAGGACTTTTTTTTGACTAACGCAAAATTTACCCTCATTAGAAGAATTCAACAAAACTTTTAACGAAAGTTGAGCATTAGGTCATTCAACACATTCTCAAGGAGTTAAACGAAATTGCTGATTGCATAGCTAAATTGATTTTAGATACATGTCAAAACTTACGGTATTTGAAAAGATTCCAATGGAAGTGTTAGCAATATCTTCTATTGTCATAGCAAGTGTTAGCCTTACTCAAAAGTTCTCTATGTAATTAGTTTGTATTAAATTTTCTTTTCACCAAAATTTTTTTTTCATTTTTTGTTGACTTTCTTAGACCTTGAAACCACTCAAAAATCGAAATAACCCATTTCTTTGGCTACTAAAAAATCAACATTCCGACACGAAAAAAGGGATTTGTAGGAGCAAGTTGAAGATAGAAACACTGAAATTTGGTTGGTATGCAATTTGCTTGCTGCAAGATTACTTAACAAAGGGGCCAGACGAGTGCTTGAGTTTGATCAAATTTGGTGCTGCCAGTGATGAGGCAAGGAGAACTGTGGACATTTGATAAACGTTTATTTTTGTTTAGAAATTTTAGAGGACATTTGACAGACATTTGCTTTGTAATTGTCCCTCTCTTCTAGTGGAGTTAGAAGTGAAAGGTGGAAAGGGAGATAAATGCGTTTAATGGGCCTTTCTAGCTCATTATGTACTGAAAAGGTGGGCCTTTCTATCTCTAAGGGAATTGTTGCCCCTAATGAGGGTGGGTTGAATGAAAATTCTTTTGGGCTTGTTTATGAAAATAGTCAAAATAGATTCCGATGATCGCACTCCATGGATCTATGTGCGAGAAAACGGATTCGAGATTAAAGGAGTTTGAAATATACATTCTTTTCTTTTTGAGTAGGTAAATTTCGAACGTTTGGTTGATCTGAATCAACAACTCCGAATCAAGTGATACGTTTACAACAAAGATCTTGAACAGCGATTACAATTTTGATTGTTTCGATTTTTAATATCCACCTATTTTGAATGATGAAAATTTTCTCTCGTAAACTGTTCAGAGACTTTTTCGAAATTCTCTTTCATTGCTAGTTCTACAAGAAAATGAGTCATTAAAAACATTAAATCCAATCACTAAAATTCATAGTGAAAACATTTTCAGTTCATCGCCATCACTATTATATTAGTGACTACCTCAATGAAATTGACACAGTTGTTCAAATCTTTAGTGACCATTTTTTCGTCCCAAAAAGATTAATATTAGTGTACAATTTTTTTTATTTTAAAACTACATTAACATTGTTATTACTTTCCATAAATAAATTATCAATTTGATATTTATTTTCACTAAAATTCAATTTAAACGGGAATGGTAGACTTTTTTACCCCAATAATATTAAGAAATAATTTTTTTAAAATAAAACAAGATTTTTCATATCGACCAAAATAGAACAAGTTTTGATTCTGTCAAGAAAAATTGGTTTGTGAAATGAAAGGAGGGCAAAACCCTAATACTATGCAATTAGCTAGACTCGAATCACACATAAGGCGACGAACACTCTAACCATCAGGCAAATACACAAAACCTATTCTAATATTTAAAATACAATAGAAGTGGTCAAAAGGGCAAACACCAAATATGTGCGCTTAATATTAATTTTTAATGTATAAGTGGGTTTAAAATGTTTCAAAAATTCTCATCACCACCCAATCAATAACCATTGATATACTAAAACAAAAATGTGCCAAATGATAAAAATACCTCTTGGGAAAAATTATCATATTATCTCTTAACTTGTATTTTTATCTGATTCAGTCCAGAACTTTAAAAAATGACTTAGACAGTAACATATGATATTCCAAATGTTCAAATGCCATAGTTATAAAGAAAACCGAGTTTCTCATATCGGATTATGGTCGAAATTATCTTAAAAGTATCATGCGAAGAAAGGAGAAATTTTAAGGCATTACAGTTGGGCTTAACCGAAAATTAGGGATTCAAATTACATTAACGATCACATTGTATTAGTCATGGTTATGGGTCAATTTTGATAAATATCAGCAATAGAGAAAGTTGAGAATGCAAAATAATGAGTGTGATATCATATTGTGACCAGTATTTGATATTTCGGAATTTTCTCGTCATTGATTGAAGTGCAACAAAGAGAGGGAATAAAACCAGCAAATAAAAGTAACATAAAATAATTATAAGATGTTGGAATAGATGAAGGGGCCATGCTTTGGTTGTTTGCGTGAAAGGTGATTGAGAGAAAGCAATGGGATGGCAATGCCATACATTTTGTGCTTAAAAACAAGCCGGCCTTTCAATTGCTCTTTTATCAACTAAATTGTAAGTTCTACAGCACATTATGGGCAGATTTTGGATGCTTCTGTAAACCCCAAAAAAATCATATGCATAGTGAAAACAGCATTGCTTCTGAAAACCCAAATGAATCATATGCTTCTGAAAACAAAATTTAAATCACAAACCCTCACTCTGACTCCACTTCCTTTCAACTGCAAAGAAGTTGGTGAAAACAACATTGCTTTCTTTTGATAGGGAAAGGGTTGGGCTATGAAAGGAAGTGTAGTCAGAGTGAGGATTTGTGTTTTCGACTGTGTGGCGTTTAATATAATGCATGCTATGATCAGTCACGGTAAATAAACCAAAAACATTGACTGCATCTTTTGCTTCAGCTTTGGGTGGGGAAGAGGTTCAACTTAATAATTTTTTTATTTTATGAATTACAATAACAGGGCTAAGCCCGAATAACAAACGCAACTAGAACCTAGATCACAATTGGAGCGGTGAACACCTTTGATCATCAGGTCATCATATAGGATTCTTGAACTTAATAATTAAGATGCATGATTAGGGATTTAAGTTGTAATTATGGACATATTTTGGGTATTGAATTGGAACTCAATTTATATGTGACATTAATTTAATCAAAATCTTTGTTTGAAACCAGCTGTTACACATATAATATTAAAAAATGAACCATGCAAAGGGAAGAAGAGTAATAAAAGAACAATAAAGAGAACAGATAAAATGAAAAGAAAAACCAACTATCAACCTTTCAATTTTAAAAAAACTACCAGCAAGTAACAAAACATCGCCTCCTACCCTCTGCTAAAAGACAAATTTGCAAGAGAAGCCTTAATTAACGATTCCAGACGTCAACCCAATGGCGAATTGAATCTCCATCGATCCTCATCAGCAACCTTCTTCAATCGGACAGGTAAATCATCCCACCAAGTAGTGTTTTGAGGCAAAAATCGACCTTCCTGAGGAATTTGGTGGGCAAATTGATTCCTTTTTCTTGGATTAAACTTAAATTTACAATTATCCAACGATTTTGCTATTCGTATGATGGTTTTTGAGTCTCCTTCAACTTTGAGGCTGCGAACTCCCAACAAGATAATTTAAACAAAATATTAAATATAGTGTGAATGAATCTTATGAATTGTAAAGAAAAGAAAAACATTGCTTTGTTTTTCACACTCAACTTAAGGGGAGAAGTGGGGGTGAGCTTTGGAATAAGTTAAATAATGATAAAAAGATTTATGATTAAGTGGTAAAGAAAACATCAATCTCGAGTTCAAGTGTGCACTAATTTTAAAAAGTAGAAATAAGAAAAAAGAAAAAAGAAACTGAAAACCATTTAATATAGGGTGGCCAACGGTCGTATCTAATAAATTATTGAAAAATGAAAACGATCGTATCTTTTTAGCACAGTTGAAGGGTTCCAACTGGGACTGTGTGGGGTTTGGCATGTTGGGAGGAATAGTAAGATGCTTAGAAGGACCCACTTATCACGTGGGGAGGAATTACCCTAATGCCATATCCATCAACAAAAACAAAAGCTCTGGTCATTTACAAATCTCCCCTAATCCCTTCTCAGCCAATTATCATCCATCTCCCACGTGGGATTCCTGGCCCCCTCACCCCGCCATCCCCATCCCCTTCCACCTCCTTTTCCAGTACTCCCTTACATCTTATATTCTTCTACCCCTCCCCCACCCCCCCCCAAGATTTGCTACAATCACATTGCACTTGTAATCATGGGGGATTCTTCAACTTCCTATATACACATGGTCACTGCTTTTCTTTTTCTTTACTTTGATTCCGTATATATTCAGTATATATGTATGTAATGCTTTTTCTTTTCTTAATTAACAGGTGCAGCACTTGATAGAAAAATGTTTGATCTTCAACATGACAAAAGAAGAGTGCATGGAAGCACTTTCAAAGCATGCAAATATTAAACCTGTCATCACCTCTACTGGTAAACTATTAACACTTACATATTTTGCATGCAATAATGGAATTAAGGATAGTGTTTTTTGGATTATTTGGAATAAACCCTAATGATCAAGTTTTGGGTTTTGCTTATTTTCTTGATCTCTCTGATTAAGATCTCGTTGCAGATATTGTTTCAATCCATTTAGAACCGATCAGCTTCAACGGGTTTCGTTCTCTTCTTCTGATAACTTAACCTATCCACCTAAAAACTCAGATCAAACTAGAGTAGGATAACGAAAAAGTTCGTAAATACTGAGATTCGAATCGAAACATACTATATGTCATCTCCTTAAGTGAATACTTTAAACTAATTGAATTAAACTTCAAGTTTCCTTTTAAATTAAGTGGTTGTCATGATCACCTGAACTAATTGAACTAAAACTCAATTTCACTTTTAACTTAGGTTATTATGATTGAAACTCGGGGTCGAATCTAGGTGGAAATTTTCAAAATATTTTTACAGAATTATTGCTTTCAGTCACATGAATGATATCATCAGCTTGACCACTTGTTGGTTCATTCTGTACCTATTTTTTTTTCTTTATATGATCAATGGTCCTCCTACTATGATAATAAGGAATAAGTTATTTATATATATGTACAGTTTGGAATGAGCTTGAAAAGGAAAACAAGGAATTCTTTGAAGCCTATGCACAATCTCAAAGCAAACAAGACCGAATGTCCGAGGAAGAGACGAGTCGAATGATCCAGAAGATGATCTCGGATTCATCTAGTAAAGACCCTGACAAATGATATCGGTCTGATCCGGGATTTAAATAACGGTTAGAGCATAAAGTTACATTCATCATTTCTCGATTTCAACTCCTTTGTCATTGCTATTCAACTCCTTTGTCATTGCTATTCAACATAATTGATTGCAATAACATCTTTTATACATAATTCGACAAAAAGTGTAAATATTGTGACCGTAATTTAAATCCCGTTAAAGAACCCGAAAACCTCATTTCCTTATCTAGCCAAACAAAAAATACCAAAATCAAAGCCATTGTCCATGGAGTCCTTTTAGACCACTTTGGGAGGGGCAGTGGTCCTATTACACATATGTTTACTACGGAAGATCACCGAGTATTGTATTTTGATTATCATTGGTCCCCCTTTCCAAACAAAATCTAAGCTACCCTAATTCAAATAACCAATCATTGTACGCCACATGGATGCCGCATAACAAAATTCCGAAGAAAAATACAAAAAAAGGGTATTGTCGTAATTTCATCTCAATCTTCGTCGAGGGTTACTCGTCATTATATTATGTTGTATATGTGTATATGAAGTTGAAATTTTGTATCTATGTTTTTGTTGTATGTAAATTGAAGGGGATAGTTATGGTTCTAATGGCAACCTCTGAAAATCTGTGTCATCCTTGGTCTTTGTAGAAAATTCTTTTGTCTTTGCTTTGTCTAGGTGTATATATATTATTGCACACCATCAAAAGATTTATATAAAAATATTTTTATAAAATTAGAACATAAAGGAAAAATGTATTTTTATAGTAATATTTATTATTTTATAAAAAAAATTAGTAATTTTGTAACTATTTTTTATCATATTAATTTATACCTCTAATTCAATAAAAAAAAACTTAAATATAGTATATATGTATTATGTTTTCTGAAGAAAAATGGTACAGAAAATAAAAACAAAACAGTGGGGACTCCTTGTCCTCAGAAGCTTGGTCACGTTCATGAATTTTTATGCTCCATTAATGCATGTGAAGGTGAATGAATGGAAAAGTATAGAATTAAGACCAACACTTAAAGACAAGGGATAGTGGTACGAACATGTAAGAAATTTTATGTAATCCTATGTAAGGATTGGATTACTTACTATTGGTTTGGATTAGATTGAATTTAGATTTTGTAATTTTAGTTTACATAAATTCAATTTGATCTCTAAGAAATTTCTTGTACTAGAAACAAAAATTGGATAGAGGCACCACAAGAAGCATTAACACGATAAGGTCCCCACAAATCACAATGATTTAATTCAAAATTTTCATTCGGCTTAGTGTCACTAGAAACAAAAACTTTCCTTGTGTGCTTAGCTCTCAAACAAATGTCACATGGTTTATTCTTCACCAAACTATTACTAAGTTTAATCTGAGGAAGAGATGCAAAAAATTTTGTAGACGGATGCCCCATCCTCCTATGTCATAATTCAAAGGAATCTATATGACTAGCCTTGCATGCTTGGACTGACGCCGTCGACTTCAAACAGTAAAGCCCCTTGCACTGTTCACCCCTCCAATCACCATCCTCGAGGTGCGGTCGTGTATAACACAAATTTTATTTGTAAATTGGACATCACAATTAAATCCAGCAACCAACTATGACACAGATATCAAACTGCAATTCAAATTTGGAACGTAAAGAACATTGTCCAGCTTGATATGTTTTCCCGAACAAACTGATCCCTCATTCAACGCCATTACCTGCTCACCATTAGGCAAACCAATTGGACATGCCTCAATTTCTTTCAAATTTGTTAAACATTCTAAAGTCCCTGTCATATGTTGGGAAACACCCGAATCAATGATCCAACTCAGATTACTCTTACCATTCAACTTTTCGCTAGTACTCGATGAGAAAGAGTGTCCATTTTTTGACCATCAACATTTGTTCTTTTTCAAACCGATTTGATAAGTGTACCGTTAAAAAATTAACGGGGGATGATGTGAAATATTTTTAATGAGATATAATTTATTAATTAAGTAATTCAATAAGATAATTAGATGTGAAAAATAATAAAATAAATCAATCATACATGAAATTAAAAAAATACCTCTTAATTTAAAGAAAATAAACTCAATTATCTAAAAAAATGTTTTAAAATGAATGCATACATTCAGTATTTTTTGTTTGATTTATTAATTATCTTTTTGAAATCTCTCAGTAAACAAACTACGCATTCGTTTTGAAACATTTTTTTAGATAATGACATTTATTTTCTTTAAATTAAGAGGTATTTTTTTAATTTCATGTATGATTTATTTATTTTATTATTTTTCACATCTAATTATCTTATTGAATTACTTAAGTAATAAATTACATCTCATTAAAAATATTTCACATCATCACCCGTTAATTTTTTAACGGTACACTTATCAAATCGGTTTGAAAAAAAAACAAATGTTGATGGTCAAAAAATATTCAAAAATACAATTATGGTCATTTTTATAAAACATGTAAATTTGTCATTAAGCCTTTTTTAATGAAAATACTAATTAAACTGTTAAATTTTTAAACATGCATACAATTCACATGTACCTCATGCTAATATTTTTGAATTTTTATTATTTTTTATAATTTTAAATTACTTGTTAACATGACATATAAAACAAACAGTGTCATATTAGCTTGAACTACATGTGAACTATCATACGATTATCACATCAAAAACGTTAAAAATTTAATGTTCTAATCAATATTTTTATTAAAGAAAAGTGATTTGATTCTTTTTAAAAAATTAATAATTAAATTTAATTAAAAAATAAAAAACAAATTAATAAAAAATATAATTATTAAGAATTAAATTTATTATTATGTAGTTTTATCTTTGAAATATTAAAACAAGAAAAGTTACACTTGGTATTCAATTATTACAAGTTTGAAAAAGGTTGAAGCAAAAAACAAATCTGAGTAAGCAAAAAGATAATTGAGTGGCCTTATCTTTTCTTTAAACGAATATCTAACATTAAAAAAATATGTTTCTTTTTTTTAAAAAGAAAAAGGCCAATAAGATTTTGGTACTATTATTGGCAAGTGTTGAAGATGCATGACCTTGAACGTCTACAATCGAGTTTTACCATGTGAAAATTATGTACAACTTTTTTTTTATTTAAATTCTATTATATATTTAATTTTTTTATATCTTTCATTTTCGTTTTACGATCCATGTTTGAGATTTATAATTATCTTTTTTAATAATATCGTTTTCAAAATTCAAATCTTAATTCTTCCACCCAATCACTTGTTGATATTATATATTTAATTTAATTGTGCTATCATAATTGATGCAGTATTGCCAACGATTTATTTATGCAACTTAGGGATGATATTAGTTCAATATTTCAATATTTCAATTGGATGTTTTAGATTTTTTGAACTATAATCTTAATTCAATTCGACTTTTTCTCAGTCACATGTTTAATGATGCCAATGTTCCCTTTTCTCATCACCCAAGCTATTCACGGCATTAGAGAGCTCTTTTTAGGTTATCTCTGTTTCTCTCATCTAAGTCACTCATGACCATGTGCTTTTAAAGCAGCCACTGTGGCCTCAAGCTCTTCAATTCTAGTGTGGTCCTCTGACTCACCACCTTAAGTAGTAATCATTATTGGATATATTCAATTAATCACAACGCAATTTGATTTTAATATAACATATTACAGATTGAACTTTGTTCTTTCATTTGTTAATCAATGCGACACTTCACTCAAATCAACCAAGAATCTGAATAGTCTGTTTAAAGATAAGCAAACCACAAGTTAATCTCTAACCACAGTACAATCCCATAGGGCATAGCTGATCTACCTCACCTTCCTCTAGAAGGAAAAAGAATTTATTATTCTGAAAAGCATTTACAAAGAAAAAGGGTTACAAAAGTGACCCAATTACACTTACCATCGTTGGACTTGGGGTTGTAGGGGCAGCCCTATAAAGAATACATTTTCCAATGAAATAGTCCAACAAGCGTTCATTGTCCACCCCTATCAACATGTTATAGTGATTTAATAGAAATACTGACATGTGACCTTTTTTTTAAAACAACACTCAGAATCATTGTTTTTAATCGGATACTAAGAGAATCCCAAAAGGCATTAAGATTGGGATTTTTTTTTCTAAACACATTATCTTTTAAAATGGATTTAGATGAATGATATGGTACGATACATTTAACATATTTTTTATCTTATGTTTCATTATCTTTTTACCTTACCATGATCTTATAAGAAGGTGGCCTCTAGTATGGTACTCCATCACAACCATACAAAGCTAAGTCGCGACACAGAAAAGTGTTGCAGAGACCTAAATAGTGCGTTGCTACAGCAGTAGTGTTTGCGTTTTTATTTTATTTTCTTCTACGATTGTTCTGATTTTTTTTATTAAGTAGACAGTAATTACATCAAATAATAAATGTTTGAATGATTTTTTAATAATAAAACAAAAATATATAAAAAGAATTTTAATAATAAAATACTCAAAAGCCCAAAAACTTCAATAATTAAAATGGGCCCGAAAATCAAGTACATGGCCCGAGGTTCAATTATATTAAACGACGGCTTAAAATGAGTTCCAATTAGAAAATTTTCAAAAAAAAAACTTCAAAATACGAATTAACATTTTATGCTAAATCAATAATTGGTGCTCGAATCCAACAAATAGCTCCAATTAAAAAAAAAAGATGTTGTTCGAAATTAAATTATAATTTTTATAATAGTAAAAATGTAATTTAATTATTTTAATAGTTTATATCTTTATAATTTTTAAACAATTAAATCAATTTTTTTATCATTTTTAAGAAGAATAAAATATAATTTTATTTTTATTAATTTAAAATTTTAAAAAATTTAAATAAAAAAATTCATTTTAAAAAAAAAACTGGGCGCTTGCCATCCCCTAATTAATAGTTACACCCCTGACCATATTCTTATTCAAAGTTATAAATTTATAAATTTTAACATATTAATAATTCATATGATATATTTAATATATCAGTATCATATTTAAATTAATATTCTCAATATCATATCATATGGAAAAAAAAAAGATCATATCTAAAGATAAGAAATGTGACAAAAGCAAGAAAATAGCCAACATAAACAGACAAAACATGCTTCTCGAGAAGAAGGTTGTCCTATTTTATGGAATATGCATTGTTTTTTTTTTTTTTAAGCTTGAATGGAAAATACATTCCAAACAATGTCCACTTATTTCAAATGTTACCATAAATAAAAAAAATAAAAATATTCATGGATTGAGTGAGATTAAAGTTTGATTTTAAAATTTTAAAATTTAAACATATTTTTAGGTCCATTCATTCCGTTCAAAAAATCTATTTTACAATTAAAAAATTAATAAAAATTTAAAAATTTTAATTATAGTATATATTTTATAATTAAATTTAAGTTTAAAAATTATATTGTATTTCAAGTAAATTTAAATTAAAAAAATTTTGTCCAAGTTCGACCCAAGTTGAATCAGACCTATTGAGCTAAAAGGTTGCAGAGTAAAATGCAAAAAATAAATAATTTTTTATGGGTATTCTTTAAAAGTAAGAATTATTCAATAACACATAATTAAATTAAAAAAAACACAAAAAGAATTATTATTTTTTTGGTATTGTAAAATTAGAGTGTTAATACTCACACACATAATAATGACATTTTCACATTAAAAAATACATTACGTTCAAAGAAAGTTGCTCAAATAAAAGTCTATCACTTACTCCTTGAAAGCTCAAACCCGAATAAATTTTACGGATGAATCAATCATGAAGGTTCATAAAATATAATGGTTGCAATTGCATTTATTGTATTATAATTTTCATTTATTCGACGAGATTATTACATTGATATCTACTATTTAGATATACGATAGGTTTTGTGCTTAGAAAATCTCTTTCGAAGTAAAAATCTCATCGTTTTGATGCTTCAATTCCCTCTCTAACCTTGAATTTCTTAACTCAAACCTTTGGTTTAACCAGTCTATAATGTCTGAAAACACAATGTCGATGTTCTCTGGTGTTTCACCATATAACAAGCCATGCCACATTCCAGGATATAGCTTCAATGTCTTGTCTGAATTTGATGCCACATCGTATAGTTGTTGGCTTCCAGTTTTATCTGTTACTTTATCATCTTCTCCTTGAAGAATTATAAATGGTAATGAAACCTGTTAAGGAATTAAGAAACCATCATTGTTGATGCATAGTATCAACGGTAGTGATTTAAAAGGGAGAAGAGTCCTGGTTCAGGAGAAGAGAGGAAGAAAATAATAAAGCTGGAGTCTTTCCCCCAAATGGAGTGTTTGAAGTTATTTTAAATTATGAATATTTCGGATTGAATCTTGAATTGGATCTAGAGTCGAGTTATTATATACTTTATTATAATTGTATAACAGTTATATATTTTATTCAATAAATTTAATTAAATCGAACTAAAAGTTAAATCTATTTAAAAAAATATTTAATGATAATATTTATTAATACCTCCTTAAGCGTTTGTTCAACCTCAATGCTCATCTTTAGAAGTTCGTGGCCTGTATTTAGACGAGGACGACCTTTGTAGCAATATGGATTTTCTCTAATCTGGAATTAATTAACTTAATTAACATTAGCAAACAAATAGGATTTAAGAAAAACAAATATTTAAACCATTGTCAATATAGACCTATACTGACGAAAACGTATCTATATAAAGTGTCACTAACGCTATCAGAAAGTGTTATGTGATAGTTAATTTCACATCATCTATATCATATATGTATATATATATATTAGTACAATTAAGATGCTTTTCATGTTCATTTTATGATTCATAAAGATTAATCCTCTTGTGTTCATAGTTGATCTTCTCATCAATGTTATCTTTAAGAGTTGAACTTGAGTTCTCTTTTTGAGAGTACACCAAATATTTATTCATAAAATCTAGAATCTTTTTTTTTTTTAATTAAAAAGTAAAATTTAGATTTTTTTTTTAAATATAATTAAACGTATAATAATAACTCCACCTAGTTTTAGGGACGATATCCTCCATCACTATATCAGACATGATTATTGCTATATATCCACTTATTAGAACTATACATGATAATTGCTATGCATTATATGTGTATATCAAACTCAAAGCGTCGCTAAAACTGAGTTGTGTCTATATATTGACTCGAAAAGCATCAGTAAAAATACCTGTGCCCTTATCTCGGGCCTTTTGAAACCAGCATCAATGACATCTTGACTTGGAATTAGTCTCCAAGTTGGAATAAAATTGCAAAGCTTTCTCAAAACACTTGTCACTAAAGGATGTGGCTTCATTTCATCTGCAATCTGTGAACACAAAAATTTTGGACCACAATCTAATCAAGACCCTACAATGGTGACAAAATTAAGTTTTTTTAAGGAAATAATTAATTAGAAAAACGTGGGAAGACATTAAAGGAAGTTTAAACAGGACCAACATGAAAAAAAAGATCATGATTTGGTAAAGGATTCAAAAAAAAAAAATAAGAGTAAAATTACCTTACACATGGGGGCTGCAAGGACTGCCCCATCCCAATAGTCTGGCATTTTCCTATGTATCATCAACAACACTGCTCCTCCCAGTGATTCCCCTAGCAAAATTCTCATCTTCCTTTTGTTCTCTTTCTTCTCTGAAAATTCATTACATCAATGAATAAATTATAATCTGAACAAGAGTAATCATTCATATACACATACTACATATAAGCTTACAATTGAAATGATAAGGTTTAAGGTTTCAACTCTAAACCGAGTTTTTTTTTTTCTCAAGATATCTGCCAGAGCGAGTCCTATAATTAATCTTGCGCATTCTGTAAGCCCATTAAATGGTAGATGTTGACCACGAATTTTAAAGCTACTTCATACCCAAGACGAGGATTGAACCCTTGACCACTGGTTAAGATAGGAGAGATCTTTATCATCTCACTAAACTCTCGTGATTCTAAACCCAGTGTTTTAATTATGCAAATTACAATTAAAAATGCAAAGTAATAATTAAGTTGAATAATTATCACCACATGGAAGCTTAACATTGAAAGGATAAGGGTTTTCAACTCTAAACCCGGAATCCTCCAATTAAGAATAGAGAAGGTGAAAGATTTACCACAGATTTGAGTGAAAAAATTGGAGCAATCATCAACAACATTGTTAAAACTTGAGATATAGCCATGCAAACCAGATGACTTCCCATGCCCTTCATAATCTATTCCATAAACTGCAAATCCTGCTTTCACCAACCGATTTGCTGTAGCTGAATTCAACAACAACAATAATCATATTCATCACAAATTCCCAGTCTTCATTTCTCTTAAAATACTCGTATTATATACTTACAGCTCATTGTGATGCTGCATTCCATGGCATAACCATGGCAGATGAAGATTAAACCTTTGGGTTCTTCATTCACTGGAATCCATTTGCATGTAAATAGCTTTAAACCTCGAGAATTCAAGATATATTCCTGAAAAATATATTGTTTAAGAAATCAGAAACTGATAATATTATAACAAGTTATAAAACTGAGAATCCAACAGACTAACCTCATCATATTGAACACTTCCATTGTCAAGATCCTAAAAACATAAATAGATAATTAGATAATAGAGAATATTAACAATAAAACTGATGCTTAAAACCAAAATATAATCAGAACAAACCATGTTTATATGGCTTCTGGCTCTCTTCGTTACCAGAAAGATGTGATGAAGGATATACAGGAAGGTTTAAGAGTTGCTATAATATATAGATAGATAGATGGAGATGGGTTTGGCCATCGTGGAGAGTTGCCTGAATAAATTAAATTAATTAAATATTATAATTCATAAATGTTTTAAAATTTAAAGGATTAATATATCATTTCATACCTTAGTTTAACTTTTTTTTAATGTGGTACCTGCGATATTTTTTGGTTCAATGTACCATTTGCATTTGACAAAAATCATTCATTTTGGTATCTAAAGGTGATTGTGTTAACTTTTTAGTGTTTAATTCAAGTTTTAAGATTGATTTGATGAAAGTTAATTGTTATTTCATTTTTTCATGATTTTGTTAATAGAATAAATTTAGTGTTACTTGTGAATTTGTTTAATTTGTCAAATACAATCCAATGGATACGATTTGATCGGGTTTAAGGTTGATTTTGATGAAAGTTAATTATTAATATTATTAATTAATTAAGAATTTTCATCAAATCAATTTTAAAACCCGAATTAAACACTAAAAAATTAACATCGTTACATTTGAGTATCAAAACATATTACTTTTGTCATATACAAATACTAAATTGAATCAAAAATTAACATAAATACCATTTTAAAAAATGTGTCAAAGCAAAAAAAAAAAAATACAAGTGGGTTTTAAAGATTTACATTTAATAACTTGAAAAAACAAATAAAAAAGTCCAAAGATGATGCAATTTAATTGAATAGTGAAGAACAAGGATAATGAAGAAGTTGGAAAATTAAGCACCAAAATCCAATCCATATGATGTCATCTTTTTTTTTATTTTCCAATTGGCATTATAATTCACTTTGTTTGACAAAAACAAATAATTTTAAAAAAACAATATGAGTCTTTTAATTTCATTTCGTAAAATTTAAGAAAAAATTCCAAACTCTCCTACACCAACTCCACTTTTTAGACTTTTTACTTTGTTTTCAAAATCAACAATGATTCAATTGAATTATTAATTCTAACATAGGCAAAAAGAAGATATTATACCATTTAATATAGGAAACTTTTAAAAATACAATAATTCTAAGGGATAAAAGTACCATAGAGGCTCTTGTAGTTGGATTGCATTTTGCTCCATCTACTAAAAAAATGTGCAAATTAATCCTTATATGTTAGATCAAAGAGCAAATTGACCATTCTATTGAAAACTCCATCCATTTTTACAATTAAAAACTAATCCATATATGTCAAAATGAGATACACGTGGCACATCATCAGTTTGGTTATTCTGCTAGTCATGTCAATTTTTAACAATAAAAAATTGATGATATTTTTAATAGAAATGACATAAACTAATTTGCTATTTTTTTAGTAAAAAGAAAAAATATAATCTGAATTCTAATACAGAGACCTCCATGAGAGGCGAATTCAGGGGGTTGACAGGGGCCTGACCCCCCTTAAAATGAAAATTTCCTCATTAGGACCCTTAAAATTTTAAATTTGTAATGGTAAAATTGCACTTTGACCCTCTTAAAATGATAAAAATTTAATTTAATTCTTTAAAAATTACAAAGATATAGACTATTAAAATGATAAAATTTCATTTTTACTATCATAAAAAAATACAATTCAATTTTAATCCCCCTAAAAAATTGTTAACTTCACCCCTGACTTCCATGATAATTTTACCAATTCTAGTGTTATTAAAGGAAGCAGCCAAGTAAGTCTGTGTATATATGAATATAAATGGGTCATAATTCTCAAGATCAAATCAAATAAAAGAAATTATGAATATAAATATACTCCATTTTAATTTGTGTGCTTTAATGTTGCAAATTGATTAGAAAAACTGGAACTGGGCGGCAGATCTTTGAGAATTCGACCAACCACTGCTTCTTAGTGTCTCAAATGGATGCTTTATATTTCCTTTTGAACTTTCTGCTCAGCTTTATCAATAACCTTTTCATCACTATCATCCATTTTTAAGATTTAATTATGGAATCTATCATAATTAAACTTTTAGAAGATGCTTTGTTTGAAGCAAGTTTCTTATAATCATAATAAATTATTTCAACTTTAAAAAAAATCACTTTAATTTTTATTATATATTTATCAAATCATCTCAAAATAAATAAAAAAATAATTATAAAAATATTTTAATTATTATTAAATTAAATTATAGATTGTTTTATATTCTAATATAATATTATGTTAAGTATAATTTATCTAAAACTATCCATAGTCTCTCCCCAACCCATCCAATAAATAGGACCGGATAATGAGCTTCCGCACACTCAAACTCACATCCTCCTTTATTGACAAGAATATTTATACCAATTAAATTAAAACTCAATCCGCCTCTTCATTATTTCGTAATACAAATTGAAAAATGAATAAACGAAATAAAAAACAATATGGGTATAATTGACTATTCGTTTAGAATAATTTATTGGGTAAAAAAGGAATGGTGTATATGCATAGTTTTCAATGAAAAGATGTGGATAGAAGAACCAGAAAGAAAGAAGAGATATATGAATATAATACTCCTATCTCAATCTTAATATATACTTCCACTAACTTGTATGTATGGACAAAGAAGGAAATAAAACCCTAGAAAACATAATTCCAACAAAGCAACACCAAATCAATCATTAAAATTAGACCAAACTTTCAGTTCTCTGTCCATTCGGTTGGCAAATATATGTTGAAGTATTGTATAATCATCAAATCTCAATTTCTTTGGCTATAAGTATAGAGATCCTTCTATGGGTTTGCAAACTGATCATTTGCCAAGAGCCTAACAATGTGGCTTTTCTTCCAGATTGTACCCATTAAAGGCTTTATCCACATTTTTAAATATTAAATATATTATTGGTTAGTATTTGGAATATTGATAATGTATATTTTTATTTTACAAATAGTTTTAAAAAATTATCATGTGTTTTTTCTTTTAACACATTTATTCTTTAATGTTTTATTGTGTTCTTATAGCACACTTATCAACCCATATTGATTTTATTTGTGGAGTTTAAATATTTTCTGTGATTTTTTTTATTCTTTTCTTTTCCTTTTACTCATAACATATGTCCATTAATGGTAATAGTTTTTGTGACGTTATAACACCCCTTACCCGACTTGATCACTGGATTCAAGCTATAGGATGTTACAGTCGTTTCCGGAACAACTACAACCATTTAACGTTCAATTTACATCATAATACAAGTATACATAAATATTTCAAATCATTTTCATATCATATAATCTTTCTTGGATCTTATACGAGCCTACGTATTCTCTAAAGTAAGCTTGAGATTGAACAAGGATCAAATGGAAACATTTTTAAAATTGTAGGTCATTGTAGTAAGGTGAGAGAGTTCCTCGTTGCAACATGGCACGCTGACTTGGCTCGTTGTGATGACAAGATTCCTCATCACGCCATGGCCTGAAATCCAAAGCTCATCGCGACAACCGTCACTCGACATTGCGACGTAGACTCTAATTTTAGCCCAAATTAGACCATTTGATACCTATTTCAATCTAACACTCAACACAAGGTTTGGTGCATATATTGCACAACAACATGTGGGTAATGCAAAGAAATCCCATATTGGTTATGTATAGGCTAATAAAAGGGTTTAAATTTTTCCTTACTTCTTATCATCATTGAGTAATTGTGTTTAAGGTCCAACACACACGCGTTACCCGGCTCGGTTTGTGTTAAGATCTGCGCATGTTTATTTTTGGACAATGTTTTTATAAACAGCGCATAAATAATTTTCAGGATTTTTCAGTTAAAAAAATCCTCAACGTTTTGACTTTTGAGGATATAGTAGGACAGTTTCGAAACTGTTACTTTTTTTACAATATTGCCCCTGCAGTTTTACTATTTTGTTAAGCTTACTCGATTTTGTTTCTTATTTTTTGTAGTTGACATGTTGTGGAACACGGCTATTGGATCATCTAAAAGCTTACATTATTCAGCATCTATCTCGGTAGTTCTTTCGAATTGTCCTTTATCGATTATGTGGTATGTATATAGGTTAAATGGTATTAAAGTTGTATTTTGATTAAATGATATGAATAATGTGAATTCCTTATTTTGCGGTTTTGTAAATGTGTATATATGTGTTATAAATGTGTAAAAGCATGTATGGATTGAGAATGATTATGGATCACTTGTTTTATGTTGATTTTGGTAGGTTTTAGCAAGGTAGTGATGAATGGTATACTAAGTATGCACATTATCGATGAATTGATAGCATGGAATGGTATAATATGCTTGAAAGTCATTAGAACAATTGATGGAATGTATTATATGTATAACATCTTGTTGTGAAATGGTGTCACTGAGACATATTGGTTAAAAGATTAGAAAATGGATATATGGCATGCTTTGAGTTAGACTTACAAATTATATAACGAAGTTAGTAAGGTGTTGTATAGGCATGGATTGTTTAAGTTGTTTAAATCATAAAGATCGATCGGGACCCGAATTAGTTTGTTAATCCTTTTTTACATGAATTATGAAATGAAAATTTTATTTTTAAACTGGAATGGCATGTGATGATCTATGTTTACTGTAGTGACATCCCGTGGCTCGGGTCCAATGATAGGATCGGGTATGGGTGTTACATTTTATATAGTTTAGCTAATTATATTCAAATAAAACTCTCAAGTATAATGAATCTCTAATTCATCTAAACAATAAATAACTTTAAATTAAATTTTTTTGTTGACTAAGAAACATAAAACTCCTAAACAACTTAAAATATTTAAAAAAATTAAAATTCAGAATAAATAGATAATAAATTAATAAAACCTAATACATACAATATTGGGTTCATATATAATCATAATTAGGCCTTAAACTCAAACCCAATATGATTTAAACTTGAATTAAAGCCCGAAACTCGTTATTTCCCGTAATAATTCCGTCAAAAAATTCCGCTTGAGCAATCTTCTATAAAATGGTCATAACTTGAGCTCCCCTCCCGAACTTGAATCGAGTGATTCGAAGTGTGTTTCAAAGTTAAGAGATAACTCTGTGAACGCTATGCAGACATCTTGACCAAAAAATGTCTAAATCCCTTCCAAAAATTTTCGTAAATCAACTGACCTTCCAAACTTAAAAATTGACAATCTAATTGAATTGACTTTAATAAATTTTATCCCATTTGTACATATATCAAATTTACTTAGATTTAATTTATTTAATTTAATTGTGATGTTGCAGGTGATGATAATAAAAAAATTAGGATACCACATAAGTCTCAGAATGCAATGTAAATAATACATGAACTGCTGGTGTATGCGTAGTATACATTGCATATTTTATTAATTTTATTTTGTACCATAGAATAGTTTGGCCTTTGCCAAAAATTAAAATTAGAAAATATACATCATATAATGAAAATTTTTAAAAGCACTTATATCAATTTTGAAGGGAATCGATTCATTTATTGGAAGAAATTTTTGATGTGTCGTTTTATAGAATATCAACTCAAATCTCGAATAATTGGGTATTGTTCTTAGAGTGTCTATGCTTAGTTTTAGCCCTAGGTCTTTGTCTCCTTATTTTGAGGACAGTCTGCATAAATTTACGGAGTTTCAATGGGAGCGCTTAAGTCCACCAAGAAAATATTTTTACCATTTGGTCTTGATGGGATTCGAACTCATGCCTTTAAAAGGTCTTAAAGGATAAGAATACTAGTACAACCACTTGGCTAGGTGTATCAAGTATACTAAGGTAAGGCATATAATGTATTGGTTGATGATTCTATCCCATAAACGCACTTTGCATAATTAATATTTCTAATAATACTGACACTTTTTTTATGAGCTTACAAATCGTATCTACATCTATCAAGACAACATTATCTTTCATTGAGGATCTAAAGCTCAATTTTATTCAATATAAATATAATAATAACTTAAAACAGGCAAATCAAATAAAATTAAGTGAGTAGATTGGATTTCTAATATTAGGTCCAAACAATGTTTTCAACTCCTAATCTCATTAACTCGCCATTTAATCCCCAACAAGTAATCACCATCACTCACCAAATCCATATGCCCCAGTTTATTTATTAACATTAAATGTTTATTTGATATTTTATAAATAAAATTTAATAATAAATTCAGCCCTCGAATTTATATTTGTATTCAAATTAGCTTTTACTCTCTTTTTTAGAGTTAATTGACATTCAAATTTTCATGGCTAACCTGATATTATTTTTTATATAAGATTTAGGGGTTAACAAACAAAAAATTTATTCAAAATTAAATAAAATAAGAAAACATAAAAAAATAAAACGTGAAAGTTTTTCAAATTTTCAAGATTAAAATATAAAAAGAACCCTTAATGAAAAATTGAAAACCCAATTGAGTCTTTAATTATCAAAATTAAATTAAAAGAAGTTATATGTCCATATTGTTGTGAACCATTTCCCATTGTTCAGTAATGGATAGATTATAATCCGAACATAACAGAAACAAAAACGTGAGGAATTGTATCAGATGAATGGATAGATAACTAAAACAGCTGTATTTTTTTTTCTTTCTTTTCAATTCAATTTACTGAATTAGAAGTTATTTACAAACTTTTTTTTTATTTTGAGAGCTAAATTTATTGAATTTTTTTAAGATTTTGAGTTAAAATGATAATTTTTATAAACATTGAGGGTTAAATATTTTATATTTAAGATCAAATTGATAGAATTTATAAACATCAAAGAACTAAATTTATTATTAGACTAATAAAAAATATTACATCAACTTCTCATCAATCATTTAACAACAAAACGATCAACAATTAAATCTGTTTTTTAAAGTTTTAATATCATATATATTTCATGTATAATTATTATTAATTAATTTCAAGCAATATGTTTCGTTATTTGTTGTAAATACATATTTTTACTTTAAATTTATGGTTTTCATACATATACGCATGTGATGTTTCTAGTATATATTATATTTTTAATTAAATTTAAATAAAATAAGCTTTAATTATTAAAAATTAAATTAGCTGGATCTACATGGGCCGAATTAACGAAATATCTGTTTTTGCCTGGATTTCGTGGACCGATAGGTAGCCCATTCATTGGTTAGTGACTGGTTAGGGTATCGATTGGTGACTCTGTTATCCATACCTTGATGGGTAGGATATGAGAGTGTACTGGATATAGATTTATTTAAGGTTATATGTTGCTATTAGTCCCTGTACTTTATAAAAGATTGAAATTTAGGCTCTTTACTTTTATTTGATCAATTTTTTTCAAACTGGTCACTTTTAGTCCTTGTTCTTTTCAAATTTTGAAAATTTAGACCTGCGCCAAATAGTAGCAATTAATTTTGTTTGATTAAATTCAATTATTAGTCTTGTACAATGCATATACTTATAGATTTAGTCTATTTTTTCCAATAGGATCATTGTAAGCCCCAATATTCTTTGAATTTTAAAATTAAAGTGTTGACGCAAATAACATTCATTAATTTTAGCTAGTAATATGTGAAAATAATAAGCTGACATGGGATTACACATATGATAATATGTTTGATGTTAGGGGCGAAGTCAGAAAATTTTTTGAGGGGGAGTAGAATTAAGTTGTATGTTTTTACAATAGTAAAAGTGAAATTTCATAATTTTAATGGCCCGTGTCTTTATAATTTTTAAATGATTAAATCAAATATTTTTTATTTTAAAGGGTTAAAATATAATTTTATAATATATTAATTTAAAATTTTAAAAATTATAAAAAAAATTAAAGGTGAAATTTTCATTTTATAGAGGACCAGCGCGTACCATTCTCCTTAGCTCCACTCCTATTTAGTGCATTAAATTTTAAAAACAACAAAACTTTACTTAATAAAATTAAAAATTATTATTTAATGAGAATTGAAAATATAAAATTTAAAAGATATAAGAACTAAAAACATCAAATAAAAATATTAAAATTAAATCTACAATTTTTACAAAATGGAGTCAACATTCAACCATTTATTTAATTTATTTAAATGTTATAATTTATAACATATCCGTATATACTATATCTCTTATATATAAGTTGTCATTTCGAGGGCTACATTAAGTGAGGCATAACACGTCCTGGGGCCTTGATATGCGCGTCCAATACGGGACAACACATGAAAAAGAATGACATGGCACATGGCACGAACCTTAAAAAATATCTATCTATATCAATATGCCAAACTTTATAAAATACTAATTATTATACTTTCAAAACTTATATAATTTATTATTAATAAAATCTCGGGTTGAAATTATGTTACGAATCAATCGAACATTAATTTAATTTTAAAAATTACAAAATATTTTTTCGCGATTAAAATAAATTATATTATTTAAACGTATTTTAATTTTTTTATTTTAAAAAATAAATAAATATATATATAATGTAGGATATATATTATTTACACGTTTACAACTTTTTATATATTATATTTCACATTTCATTCATATAAACATACATGTCAAATTTAAAAAATTAAAAATTTTAATTACTTCATATAAAAAATTAAATATAATAATTAAATATAAAACAATGTACTTTATTGAAAAATATAATATATTAACAACTTTGGAATTACAAAGAATTTAACACCTAAACCTTAAACCTTAATAATTTAATCCATACCTATATAGCAAGCTAACAATAATTGTCTCCTTATTTATATCAAACCAAAAGCAATAAAATTTTCTAAATGAAAAAAAGCAATAAAATAAGCCAACCATTCAAAAACAACTGGCTAAAACCATGAGCATAGAATTAAATGTGCCATATCCCACCCGACAATGCTGGACAGCTATTTTATGAAAACTATATAAACATGTAGATTGAATTTTAATTTGATTGATATGAGTATTATTGTTAATACAAGAGAACATAAGTTCGAGTACGTTGAAGCATATTATTTTTTTATTTATGAATTAGATTGAAATTATGAATAGTAATAAACATTGTATAAAAAAAACAGATCAGAACCTATTATATTTGATATATAACTTTAAAATTAAATACAAAATGTAATTAGATTATTTAATAAATAATAATTTTAAAATTTTTAAATGTCGAGCCCTTGTTCATTAAAACACATTATAATTTGTTTTTTAGTTTGAATTATCAAATATGTTTTAAAAATTAAATTACTGAAAATATTTAATTTTATTATATTATGTAATATTGTTGTGTTCAAATATAGATATACTATCGTTTTTGTCTTAGTGCTTATTGGTCTGAACAGCCACTGTAAGTCTACCTTTCTAATTAAATAGCCGTATTTGCTTTTCTTTTCTTTTTAAAAAAAAAGCAGCTCGGCATCCTATAAAAGCACTAACTGAATTTATTAAATTGCAGCTATTGGTTGAACACAGAATTGACTGCATGCATGTTTCTGTTTTAATTTATTTTCAAATATTTATGTTTGATTTATATTCAAATATAATATTTCAAAAATAAAATTCAAGTGTAAAATAAGATATTTTAAGTTAGTCTGATTAAGACTTATAAAATCAAGAGTATTCAAGATAAAAATCCAATTAACAAATATAACTTTTTATATTTCAATGTATTTTTTCAAATACATATTTTTTTATTGATACACAATATCAATAATAATGACCCAAGAAAATAGAAGAGTTCGAATTCAAGAAAAAAAAAGAAAAATATAATTTTTAAAGCTCGCTAATTTTTTCGACTAGATGGGGGATAAATTTTTACTTACAATATATATAGTTCGCAATGTTCTACAATACGGATCAACCCTCCTACCGTAGTAATGCCTGAGAAATTGCACGCCAAATCCCAATCTTCCTTATTTATCAACACTTCTCAAACACATACTTATATCTATCCTTCATATTTGAATTAAAATAATATATATATATATATATAATAAACACATTTTTTTCTAAATAAGAAAAAGATTAAATGAAAAAAAAATATGGATAATCTGATCAATACAACTTTTCGTTTTTCAAGAATATAATTTAATGTTTTCTTAAAATGGAAAAGATTAAAAGAAAGAAAAAACTAAGATACTAATTTGGTTGAGAGAATATAAATAATTTAATACTATATTTTATTTGATTCTTCCAATGAAAATTATTAAATTATGTTAAAAGTAATCCATTTGTAAATTTATTAATAATTAAATAATTAAATTGTAAATTTATTTATCTTCACATCTAATATTCATTAGAAACTTAAATCATCAATAACCCGACCCGTAAATCTGCTTCATGGAAAATTTTACAATTTCTTTTTCTATTTTCTTTCCATCCAAACACCCATTTTCCAGTTGTTTATTCCCGTGTGCTACTCTCTTTGGACTCAACCACCATCTTCTGCCCTACTAAAACTCTAAAGCATACTAAATGCTAAATACTATTCCCACGATACAAGTTGGTGGCCATATTTTCAAACCCTCTGATGCAATTTTTTCAAATTCGTGATTCCAATATCACTACTATCAAGTCCAAAATTTTTAATATCACAATGGTAATTGTTTTATATTTTACATTTATTTATTTTCCACATTAAATTCTAGCGTTACATTAAATCGTATTATTTATTAAATATTTAAATTTTATAATTATCTGAACATTTAAAAAACAATATTAATCAATCAATTTCAATTCAGCTGTCAGTTGTCAGTGTTATGGTTGAAATTCAATTTTCTTTAAAACAAATTACTCCAAAAAGAGACTGAAAACTTTTAAGTATAAATAGATGCAAAGTCTCATGCATAATGTCCCCCAAAAAGATTACAAAAAAGCTTGAAATTACTCTCTTTTTTCTCTCTTAATCAATGGATCTTTTCATGGCAATATCTTTATTATTTCTTTGCTTCGTTTTCTTCATTTTCAAGTCATTTTTACAGAAGAGGAACCAAACCTGTTATCTTTTAGGGTACGAGTGTTACAAAGCTCCAGATGAACTGAAACTCGATACCGAAACTTGTGGGGAACTCGTTTTGAGGAACAAAAACCTGGGTTTAGACCAATACAAGTTCTTGCTTCGAACAATGGTTAATGCTGGCATCGGTGAAGAAACTTACGGCCCAAGAAACGTCATCGATGGCACTGAAGAAACCCCGAATCTTTCTGGTTCGCTTTCGGAGGTCGACGATATCGTCTTTGGAACCCTCGATAAACTCTTTGATAACACCGGGGTTTCCCCTTCGGAAATCGATATCCTCGTGATCACTATCTCGATGATTTCTTCGGTTCCGTCGTTGCCGGCTCGGGTTATTAACCGGTACAAGATGAGGGATGATGTTAAAGTGTTTAATCTCTCCGGAATGGGGTGCAGTGCTAGTGTTATCGCGGTCGACCTCGTACATCATTTGTTCAAAACGTATATGAACTCGTTTGCAGTGATTGTTAGCTCGGAATCTTTGATTCCGAATTGGTATCGCGGCAACGAAAGATCAATGATGCTTCCCAATATTTTGTTCAGATTGGGAGGGTGTTCGTTGTTGTTGACGAATAAAAGCTCGATGAAACATAAATCTTTGATGAAATTAAAGCTTTCTGTTCGTTTCCATGGTGGAGCAAGCGACGAAGCTTATCAAAGTTGCACCAGGGTCGAAGATTCCCAAGGCTACTGCGGCTTTTCACTTTCGAAAAGCCTGCCAAAAGCCGCCGCGAAAGCCGTAACGATGAATCTTCGAGTCTTATTCCCAAAGGCGCTACCGTTACGCGAACTTATTCGGTACGCGACGGTTTCGTTCTTACACTCGAAGCCGAATAACAACAAGGGCAAAACTCCAAGCTTGAATATGAAATCCGGGTTTCAACATTTCTGTATTCATCCTGGTGGAAGGGGAGTGATTGATGCAATGGGACGAAGTCTAGGGCTAAACGAACACGACCTCGAACCGACTCGGATGGCACTTCATCGGTTCGGGAACACGTCCGCGGCCGGAATATGGTATGTTTTAAGTTACATGGAAGCTAAGAAGAGGCTTAAGAAAGGCGATAGAATATTGATGATCAGTCTTGGAGCAGGTTTTAAATGTAATAATTGTGTATGGGAGGTCATGAAGGACGCCATGGATGATGTTAATGTGTGGAAAGATTGTCTCAGTCAATATCCTGTGAAATCTACTGCCAATACGTCGTTCTTGGAGAAGTACAGTTGGATCAATGAATCTGAACTTTAACTCAACCAAAACTTTGAAAAAAATGGAAAATTGAGTCGAATTATAATGTTAAATTAATGATTTAGTTTTCAATGGTTTGAAGTTACAAAAGAAATAGAATACTATAAGAAAATTTGAATTGAATCAAAATATGAACTATTATTTTGTTTATGACTATGATCCTTTTTTTTTTTTGTGAATACTATGATGCTTATTTATGAACCCTTTAATTCTTTTTTCTTTATTAATTTAATATCCGTTATTATTATTTATTTATAAAATTTAAAGGATGAATTGTATGAAATTGGGATAACACATCATTTTATATATTTTTTTCAATAGTTTAATAATACATTAATTTTTTTTACTGAATTTCAGTATTTCGCTTCTGAACAAAATCAAATTCAATTGAAAAGGTTGAAATCTAAAAAAAAAATTTGATGTGATATTAAATTATTGGAAAGAGATACAAATGATGTGTTATTCTAGTTTCATGCAATCCTTTTTCATAAAACTTATGATAAATTAATAAATTATATTATATAAATTTTGAAATATTTGTATATTTAGTCGTGTTTGTATAATATTTTCAATTATTTATTTTAGGGAGAATTACTTCTAGAAGATGAGACTATTTTAGGGTTTTAGGGAGAATTGCTGAAAAGGGGTCTGAAAACATTTGGTCTATAATTTGAACTTACAAATACAGTTTCTTGCAAGCAGTAATTAATGCTATAAGGATTTTATTTGATTATTTTGTATTTTTTTTAAAAAATTAATTTTAATGTACAACCTAATCACAACAAGAACTTTTTCTAGCCAACAAGGAAATATAATCATTTAAAAAAAATTATTTATTTCTATTTTTTAAATTGGGTTGGTCAAAATTCAATAAATTCGACTTACTTTTTTTTTGTATTAATAATAGAGCAAGGATCGATTATTTAATCGAATTTGATCAGCAATTTTAGCATGAGCAACATGAAAATTTTGAGGTCTAAGCAAAAACTCTTTTATTAAACCCGTCAAAATGTGAGGAGCAAAATTCACTTCTCTTGGAATTTGCTTAATGATCACTCGCTATTTACTTTTGTACAGTTTTTGGATTCGTAAAATCAAATCTTTATTCATTTGTCCTTTAAGGTCACCATTAACACCTTTAATAGCCTGAAAATTAATTAGATTCAAGGATAACCTCCTTTCACTTGAAATCCCATGCTAAATGAAGATCATCATAGATAACCCAAAGTTCATATTCTTCAATACATCTTTCAATATTTTTCCCAATCCCTCATAACCACCTATCATACTCATCTCTTATCGCTGTTGTCGAAGATGCAAAACCCGAAGACAAATTATAGGCACCATCAACATTTAATTTGAAAGAACCAATGGATGGTGGACTCCACTTAAAATTTTCTACATCGATTGCTCGTAGTTCCACTTGACCTGCAAAACTTCAACTTAATGTATCTCACTCAACACCACGAAGATTGTATTATAAGATTCCTTTGTTTCCAAAATTTTTTAAAATTAAATAGATATATGTATATACCATTTACTCACCCTTAATGTGACCGATTACAAAACATTCTCTCTGAATTTTTTATTTCTATTTTTTTTCCCCAATCACGTTTAAGCTTAGAAAGCACCAATATGAAAAGAAGAGAAAAAAATGGAAGAGGAAGAAGCATTAAATAGTTATAATTGAATGAGATAGGAAAATCTTTATTCACATTGGCCACTTGACTTACAATTAAATTAAAGTCAATGTTTAGGTAATTAGGTTAGGGATAGAGATAAAATTAAAAGACATTCGAGGAAGAAAATTAATAATTGATTTTTTTAAAAAAAATTCTTCATTCCCTCTTAATTTTGATAATTAGTAAATTGTCAATTTTAAAAAAAGCAGAGTAATTTAATCTTTATCTCTTTATCAATTTCAAAAGTGAACAACTAAAAACAATTAGTAATAACATTCACTTTTTTCCATCAATTTATCTTATTTTTAATTGGTGTATTAACAAATTTAGTTATTAATATTTACACATTCTGTCAATTTGATCCTTATTTTAAATAATTAAATAAAATTTATTTAGAAGAAATATAAAAAATTATAAATTATCTTGAATTTTTTAGAATCTAGATCAAATTGACAAAAATTGTAAAGATTGAATGTTAAAATTATTATTAAAACAATAAAAAATAAAAAAATTGACAAAAAAAAATAAACATTATTATTTTCTCACTTTCGAAATTAAATTATTTTGTTTTTTAATAAAATAATCATTTTTAAAGTCTGCAGCTAAATTTAAACTAAAAAATTTCGAAAAGCAAAATATTGAAAGGAAGAAACCTAGGTGTAGTACATAAGTAGACCAGATTTCATTTATGACCAAAGAGATATCATAACTTCCTCAGATCCACAATAAAGCCTCCACATTAAAATCAACCAACTACCTCAATTAGCTGTCTCCATTGCTTTAAATTTGGGTTTAAAGTATTCGGGAGGTCCCTCTATAGGGACTTATCAAATTAGTTTTTATTAGATTTGTTAATGTGTCGAATCATCCATTCAGGTTTAAAGATTTGTTCGAAAAATAAAAGGATTTGAGTAAAAAATATGAGGCTCGAAACATAAGATTGCATAAAATTTAAAGTATGCCTTTTATATGAGTCGAGCTTTGGATAATATTTTTTTGACCCGGCCCAACTTGAATATATTATGTTATAAAAAATATTATATTAATCATATGTTTATATTTTTTTTAAATTATTAATCCAATAATAATTAAATTCATTACCCAAAGACAATTTACCCAACTAAATAACTTATGTTTTTTAATATAATAAAATGTTTATTATATTCATAATAATGTTTTTTTAATATGAATATATTTTAATGTGTTAGAAAACTTTTATTTTAGTAGTGCATTATATTTTTTAAAAAAAAGTAAATAAAAACTAAATTTAAAAAAACTAAACATGAGCGGGTTAGGTCAATTTCGATTTTTCCTTTCATAAATTATGCTAGGCTTAGGCAAAAAGTAAACCAATTTTTCAGGTTGAGTCAAGACTGAGCTTAGAAAATTTGTTCAGATACCTTGCATGAGCCTGACCCATGACTATATCTAATCCTTATACTATTAACAATAACCCAATAACTTTAAATTGTAACAGAGTTAATATTTATTATATAAAAATATTTTGAATTTTTTTTTCAAATTCAATTCAATTCGTCATTTTCAAAACCATAAAAAATGATTTTTTTTAAATTGTAAATGTTAAACCTATTTCAATTTAATTTTATTTGATTCTTTTTATTAATACAAAGACTCAACTATTCCATTTAATTATAGAAAAACTAATTTGATCAGATCCCTATAACAAATGGACATTTAAAGTACATTTAGCTTTAAATTTGTGTCACCCTACATCTGAACTTATGTCTTATTTGCCACAACCATACATGAATACGATATAAATATTGAATTATTAAAATTGTAAGGACTGATTAAAAATTAATCAAATTTAAGGTATAGCCAACAATAAGTTAAATAATAACAGCCTACATGAGATGATCTTCAATCTACTCTGTCCTAAGTACCATGTTGCCGACCCTAAATCAAGAGGTTTGGCCTCGATGTGTAAGCAAATCAAAATAGACCTTGATTTTGCTGTTTAAAGTGAGCCCTAGCATTGGCTATAAAGAAAAGGGTTTAGTTTTTATCAATTTAGTCCTTATTATTAATTTTGAGTTAAATTTAATTCTCAATGTTTTTTTTTAAAAAAAGTCAAAATTGGTTATCAACTTTTCAAGAAAAAAAGTTGAATTGTTGTTTTTTAATAAAATACTGACTAAAACGTTAAATCTTAGATATGGTAGTTCGCGTGCAATTCATAATGACATGACATTATTTGTCTTATATGTAAAGTCAACAAATAATTAAAATTCATAAAAAATTAAAAAAAACATAATGGAGCATAAGTGGATTGTCATGCATCACGTTTAAAATTTTAATATTTTAGACAATATTTTTGTTAAAAAAATCATTTGATTCTTTTTCAGTAGATTGATGGTTAGATTTGACTCTTTTTTAAATATTGAGTCAAATTTAACTCAAAAAATAATTGGGGCTAGATTGACAAAAATGTAAGCATTAAGGACTAAATTTGACCTTATGTTTTATGAAAATAAAAATATTATTAAAATTTAATATATTAAAACTAAATTTATACAATATATATTTTTATAATTGAATGCTAAAAAAAAAATACAGTTTTACACCCAAATAAAGTCAGACATATGAGCCGGATAACATGTCTACCTATTAATATCGTAACCCAAATGACTGTTGAGCATAGTTATAGCCCACAATCAATTAGTCTTAGCCCAAACCAACAAAAAACAGTAAATTCCATTTATGGTCACCCAACTCTTAAGGCATTTCTATTTTGGTCTTCCAATTACAAAATTTTCTAATTTAATCACTAGCAGGTTCAATATTTGACATTTTGATCACTCATCTATTAAAATTTTAACCGAGTGAAATTTTCTTTTTCATCGAATTTCAACAAATTCCATTTTCTACCTAATTTCTACTTAGTTTGATTTTCAGCTAATAGAAGTCCTTGGATAGAAATTAAAGGTTCTTCAAAAACGACTAAATTTGGAGGAGTTGATATGTAAGCCTTGCCATATGATCAGCGACCGCGTTTTGGGATTTAGGAATATGATGAATACATACATTCCTTTCACAATTAAAGATACCATGAATTAAATGTAACTCCACTATTCTGCTATTCCACCAGCCAATAATTATTCCACTAAAAGTGTATTATCAACAAAATTTTATTTTTAATGAACGGTTAATATATAATTTGTATATAATCTACTTAGCATTAATTATAATTTCTTAAAAAATAATTGTTTTTTAAATGAAAATTATTTATAAATTTATTTATTTATATTTATATATATTTAAGTAGCTTTTATTCCATTTTTATGTAACTTACCCCAACACTAACTCATTAAATCTTTATAAATTAATTTTTACAATTGCTTATCTTAGTATTGTCATTATTAAAGTTAAATTAACTTACGACATTATTAATATATGCACACTTTATAATCAATATATGCAATTGATGGAATAATAAAGTGTGCATAATAAAATTAAAATATATAATAATATTTTAAAATAAATCTTTGGTTGAATAGTAAATTTAAAATTTTATTAAAATAAATGTCATGGGTTCAAATCTCCTCATATAAAAAATATTTATTTAAAAAAAATAAAAAGATTAAAGTAGTATCAATTAATATAACTTATTTTAAATACGAAATGACATTTTCATAATTTTTTTAGTCGAGTTGGTGTCTGATTGACTCGTGACACCAACTTAATTAGAGGCTTATATATCTATAATATTATTTAAACCCTAACTGAATTGATGTCATAAATCAATCAAGCACCAATTCGATTAAAGAAATTACAAAAACGTTTATTTGTATTTAAAATAAATTATATTATTTAAGGGTACTTTAGTTTTTTATTAAAAAAATTGCATATAGAAGAATTTGAACCCGCACCAATTGAATTGACAAAACATTAAATTTACCACTCAATTAAAACTTTATTTTATTTTTTTATAAATTTTAATTTTATTATGCATGTTTTATTACCTCCATATATACGTACTATTTATTAAGCCTTTTATTAAGTTGGTGTCACCCATCAATCGAGTATTGACTTTGTTAGAAAATTACAAAAAACTCATTTTATTTACAAAGTAAATTATATAATTATATGCATGTTTTTACCTTTTTTATATTTTTATAAATAAAAAATTTTATGTCTTCGTAATAAGAGTTGAACCGGATATCATGCATATAAAACCTTTTTATTTATCATTTCAACCAAAGCAATTTTTAATTTTTATTTGAAACTTTAATAAGTTATATATGTATTCTATATATACACATATGAATATCATTTTACTCACTGTTTAATATAATTTTTTTTAATTTTAAGATCTTACATATTTCATATTGTATTATTATTAATTTGTTTCAAATAATACATTTCATTATTTATTATATGTTATTTTTAAACACACATCTGTATTCTAAATACGTAATTTTCACACACATACACGTGTAAAAGAATTTCTAATATTAATAAAGTTGTTGATTGAGATAGTGTCATAAATTAACTCGACACCAACCTAAAGTTTAAGAAAACACTATGATAAATAATGATATTCATTTAGTATTCTTAATATAATATAATATAATATAATATTATTTTTATAAAACAAAAAGACTAAGCTACCATAGAATAATATAACTTATTTTAAATACAAATTTTTTTTTCGTAATTTCTCTAACTGAGTTATTGCTAAGTTGACTCGTAATACAAACTCAGTCAAGGTTTTAAATAATATATATAATCAAATTAAAGATTTGATTGAGCGATAAAATTAAATTTTTATCGACTCAAATGTCATAAGTCCAAAACCTGACATATACAAATTATTTATTAGTTTTTTTAAAAAAATTAAAAAAATTAAAAAAACTTAAAATAATATAACTTATTTTAAATACAAAAAGGTATTTTCGTAATTTTTTTAACTGAGATGATGACGGGTTGACTCGTAACATAAACTTAGTCAAGGGTTTAAATAATAATATAGGTATATTTGAGAATGATCCACTTATATTAGTGTAAAAATTAAAATAGTTTTACACATTTTCATAACTTTTTCTATGATAATCATTTTAACAATCCAACCATTTTATTTCATATCATTCATATAAACCATACATGTTTATTACTTAAATTAAAAATTTATAACTATTTGTTTTAAATAAAAATAAGCTCTCATCCATTCAATATAAATTAATGCTTACTATATTTTAAATTAATATAATAAAGATATAGATCGATTCAAAAATTTATGTGCATTTATATATATATAATATTGTAAGTTTTAAAATTTAAAATTGATGTGAACAACTTACTTAATTAACACGTGAAAGTCATTTTTAAATATAAAAAAAAAACAAAAATATCTTAACAGTTAAAATTATTATCATTATTTTTTAAATTTATTATTGTAATTTAATTTTAATTTTAATTTTGTTTGAAATTTTAATTTTAATTATTTATTAAATTTTGAAATGATTATAAAATTTAATTTAAATTTAAATTTAAGATAACTAAATATATAAATATTTAAATTTTAAAAATTCTAATATATATTATTTAAACATAATTGAAACATTTTAAAACCAAGAAATTAAGTGAAAAGGTTCAAATTGTTAAAAATTTATTCAATATCCGATGGTACCTACCCGCTCCTATGAATTCTATTAAACAGCCTGTAGTCCACATGCGTATAAAATAATGAGTGTTGGTTTCTGACATGTAAAGCATTTTAAGATCATCTTCAGACCAAACTCTTCCAGGAATTACTCCTGAGTATTAAGAAAAGAAGGTAGCCTCAAAACTCTTCCAGGAATCCTCTTGCCATTGGAGGTGAACCGATTGATGCATTAATGGAGGAATGTATGGGTCGGTGAGGGACAGGGATAGGGATAGGAAGGGAGTTGATTCTTAAAAGACATAGTTATTATCGAGTAAGGCATTAAAACCAAGCTCTGTATACAAAATCTTAATCACCACCGCATGAGAGATGCTTGATGAAGAAGGCTTGAGATTTGTGGTACTAGAAGATTTAAATGGAGATAAAATCTCCATCAAATTCTGCCCACCAAGCCTGCACCTATCTGCAATGTTGACTTTAATTTGAATTCCAGCATGGGTGGTCCAAGTGGACAAGGGCAAATGAGTTTTAATCCAAAGCCTAATAGATGTTTTTGTTGAGAGAGTTCGATTTAAAAATTAATTTTATTGTATAGTGAAATCTTATTTTTCTAAAATCGAACGGCTGTGTTATTTATAACAATAAATTTTTTATTAAATTTGTATTTGTGTTTTGGAATAAGTGATGTAAGTCATTTTTTTAATTTTCTATTAACACGATCTTTTTCGTTATTTTCGAACCTTCAATTTGCTTAGAGTGTAGACTCTAATTCAAGAATCGATAAAAACAACAAAGTTTTATTTATATTTTATTGATCTTTATTGATATTAGAGTGTAGACTTTAATTCACGAATCGATCGTATGTGTGTCCTTATAGGATATTCTTAATCTTTTTGGGTTAAATATGTTCACCCAATATGATCCAATATTATCTCATGGTAACTATTTCATTTTTTTTTTACGAAAAAGTCAATTACTAACAAATAATAATTAAATAAATTATCTTTAGTCAAATATCTTGTAGCCACAATTCTTTTCCATTTGTAATGCCAATGAAAATAATACCATTTACTTTTATTAGGATATGAATTCTAGTAATATAAATAAGGGTAAATTACACCAACATTCACTTAATTTTGATGTTGGAAAACAGACAATTATCAAATTTACATTTCAGTCCATTGACTTTGAAAATATGACAAAACAGTCATTTTTCATGTTTTCCATCACAAACGTCACGGAATAGTGACATGGCAATTGACGGCGTCAGAGGAGTGTGGAAAACGTCCAGCTAGCCGGTTACATTTAACAAAACAGTCACTCAACTTTGAAAATGTGACAAAATAGTCACTAAAGTTATCGAAAAGTGAAAAAACAGTCCTCTTGACTTCTTCCATGGCTCCAAAACCGAGTCTCTAAACTTGAGTGGCAAAACCTAACTCCACCCTCTCTTTAATCGAACCACCGGTGACGCTATATCCTCAAATTCCTCTAACCCTTCTTCCACAACGTTAACCGTGTAATCTTTAACCCTTTCCATTGACTCTCCACAGTCACCGCCACTCTTTTCAATCTCTTCGACTTCCTTTTTCTTTTCATTCAGGTAAAAATCACTAACTGAAATCATCTATGCCGCTTCTATTAGCAAATCCAATGAATCATGAAATGCAGCTGTTGAAAGCTTTAACTCCATCCTTAGTGTCGCTCTTAAACTCTTTGCTTTTTTAAATATCTGTAACATCAGAAGAAACACCCGTCGCTATAGCTTCACCTGTACATGCTTTCTCTTCATCGAAACTATTCTTAGCAAAACAATCGGATTTTTCTTCGCTCTCGTCATAGTCGTAGACAAAAGAGCCTAAGATCAAGTTTAAATCAATATTGAACCCTCTTTTCTTGAAAGAGTTTGGGTTAATTTCACATGGTGGTGGGATGCTTGAAATTAAATAAAGAATCTTTTCGAGACAAGCTTGAGCTTTGGAACATGATCTTCCATGACGTGCGTTGGTAAAACAAAAATCTCTTACCTGATTATTGTAGTACAAATAAGCCAGTTTTGGAGTCAAACAGAACAACACCCAGACTTCCCTTTCATTTCACATCTCACAAGGTCTTTACCAAAATTTTTCGAGAAAATTCAAGAGAGAAAATTGAATAGTAAGTAAAGGACTGTTTTATCTCTTTTTGATAAACTTAATGACTGTTTTGTCATATTTTCAAAGTTGAGGGACTGAAATGTAAGCCGATGATTGTTTATTTCCCAATATCACAGTTGAATGACTGTTGGTGTAATTTACCTTATAAATAAATTGATGCCATTTTAGAATTTTAGAATTTGAAGTTTTTGAAAATTTAAGAGTTTTTGCAAATTTTTTAAAAATTGAAATACTTTTTTTATATTTTTTCAATTTTTATATATCATTTTTATTTTTTAAAATTTATATTTATTTATTTATTAAAATTTTATAAAAAATATTTTTAAATTTTTTGAATTATTCATATATTATATATGATTTTTTTATAATTTTTAAGTAATATAATATATTACATATTAAAAAAATAAAGATACTCATGACATGTTTTAATAAAGTTAACAGTGATTCTTTTAATTTAAATGTAATATCTTTATTTTAAATAAATTTAATTATCACGTGATACAATGTGATTAGTTGATGTGTTACGTGACATATTTTGATGGGCACTACGTGATAATTAACTTTTTTAATATCGTTAGAAAAAGAATGATTAAACCAAATAACAAAATAATAATGTAAGTAATAATTTGAAAAAAAAATATTCGGAAAGATAAGCATAGTTCATTAAGCTTAAAATCAAATATGAGTCAAAATGATAAAATTGAAAATTAAAAATATATGATATAAATTTGTCTCAAATGGTGAGTGAAAACGAAAAAATATTTTGAACCAAAAAAGGAAATGAAAAAAATTATATAAATATTAAATAAAATATGGATTAAAATGGTAGTATTGTTGATTTAAGATATTAAGTTAATTGTATCATAATTTAATTAGTATAAATATTATTGTTAATAAAAAAAAACTTCACCTTGTTAAAATGCATTATCTTTTAGAGTTGGAGACCCGAATATTATATCACTGTCAAAATTGTTAAAAGAAAAAAAAAAGATATCAATTTCACTCGGTTGAATATAGGTATAGGAGTTTCCCCACACCTTCCTCAGCCAACCACTTTCATTTTCTCTTGTTTTTACTCTTTTTTTCTTTGAACTTTCTTCTGTGTTCTTTTGTCCTTTTTATCTTTACTATTTTAATTATTATAAAATAATAAATATTCCCTTCATTTCTCTCCATTTGGCGTCTCACCTTTGCTTCTCTCTTTCTTCAACCAATCATGGCCTCTTCTTCAATCCAAGAAGGTAACACTGTTGACTCTTGCTTGACTCATCTTTATGTTTTCACTATTTTCTTTTTCATTCTTTTTTGTTGCAAAGTTTGAAATTGATCCTTTAGCTTAAAGATTCACTTTTGATTTTTGGGTTTTGATTCTGTCTTCAAAATATTTAATGGGTTCTTTTAGAATAGGAGAACAGTTTAGTTCAGTTGACTTATCTGTTTTTTAATTGAATTTAAGATTAACTTTAGCTTAGTATATATCTAGATCCCTTGGAGCCTAGTTCATTTCCTTTGATTTTGAATTATGTGGTAGTTTTAGTTAGAAATCAAGAATAAAGATGAAGAAATTGGAAGGGGGAATCGTTTTTGGTAATTGATTCTTTGGTAGGAGCTGGAAAACCAAATTTTCTAATTTTTGGTGGTGGGGTTAAGGATTATGACAAAAGTATGGTTAATTTAATAGTTATATTGATTAGTGATTGATTGTTGATTGTTAAGGTGGAGATATGGATCTGGAGAAAGGACTGGAGAGTCCACATCCGAGTCATAATTCTGGCATGGAAGCTTCACCTATACCATCACCGTCCTCAACTGCAGCAGCGCCGACTCCGGCTTTGATCCTAACAAATACCGGCAAGCGTATTGATAGAATGGGAAGTAGCCTCACTAGTTGCAGTTCCGGTATTACAGACCACTCAGCAACACCATCACCCTCGTCTATAGCAAAGACACCAGCTTTGATCCTATCGAATTCTGCTAAGCGGATTGACAGAATGTCCAGTAGCCTCACCAGTTCCAGTTCTGGTACTGGAGAACCCTCAGCGACTCCATCACCATCATCAACAGCAAATGCCCCTGCTCTGGTCCTGTCGAATTCCGGCAAGCGCATTGATCAGGCTGCCAAAAAGAAATACGTGAAGCAGGTAACTGGACGGCATAATGACACCGAGCTGCACTTGGCAGCGCAGCGTGGTGATTTGGCGGCTGTAAAGCAGATTCTTGCCGACATTGATTCTCAGATGATGAGGACTGCGAGTGGGGAAGATTTCGATATGGAGGTTTCAGAGATACAGGCTAGTGTGGTAAACGAGGTGAATGAGTTGGGGGAGACTGCCTTGTTTACTGCTGCAGAGAAAGGGCACCTTGATGTTGTTAAGGAGTTGTTAAAATACTCAAACAAAGAGACCGTTACTAAGAAGAACAAATCTAGGTTTGATCCATTGCATATTGCTGCAAGCCAAGGCAACCATGGTAATGATTTTTAGCTTTCATTTTGTGATTTTGCTTGTGCTGTTATTTGATTTCAATTGGTTAGTCAAGTTCTTGCGAATATGATATTTAGTAAAAGTACTGGTTCAAGTTGGTCTCAAAGTCTGATGAATAAATTTGATGATAAAGCTATGTTTGATAGCTCGAAAGATGTTGGTCAAGGGGGAGAGAAAATTTTGAACCAAAAAGTAAAAATGGATTACTTTTACTTGGTTGCCTTTGATTAGTGTCATATATAATCCATTCCTTTCAGCAAGTTTTTTTGTCTACTACGACTATTTGGGAATTATGATGGAGATATGAACCTAAGAAAGGTTGTGAACTTTTTCTTTTAAGATGTGCAAGACAACATATTCAATATTGTCATACTAATGTTATGAATTGCTTGTTGCCATCTGCTATATGATTTATCGACTATACAGAATGATGAGGTGACATCCTCTTTCAACCTTCGGAGCAATCTTTCATCATATTATTAGCTTTTGTTTCTACAGACTAGTAGTCCTATTTCAGTTGTGTTTTGTAGATTCTAGTTTGGAAAGGTGACCTGGGTCTATTCCTTGCAGATATTGTACAGGTACTCCTAGATCATGATCCCAGTCTATGCCAAACATCGGGGCCATCAAATGCAACCCCTCTTATCTCTGCAGCTACCAAAGGGCATACGGCGGTAGTCAATGAGCTGCTATTGAGAGATGGTGGCTTGCTAGAGGGTACAAGATCAAATGGGAAAAACGCATTACATCTAGCTGCTCGACAGGGGCACATAGATGTCGTAAAAGCGTTGCTGAGCAAAGACGCACAGCTGGCTAGAAGAACTGACAAGAAAGGACAGACGGCATTGCACATGGCTGTTAAAGGACAGAGCTGCGAAGTGGTGAAGTTGCTTCTCGAGGCAGACGCGGCTATTGTGATGCTCCCGGACAAGTTCGGGAACACTGCCCTCCATGTTGCCACTAGGAAAAAGAGAGCAGAGGTATAACTATTCTCTCATTCCTTCTTTCTATAGAGGTAGAAGCATATGTATCACGGATGCTGCATATTATTTTTCCATAATTCGGATACTGTTCAAATGGTGAGCAGCAAATTATATAGTAATACAAATTTATGTTCATTAAAACCCAACCGCAATTTTGTGCTTCAGTAACATCCTTGAAATAGTTTTAGTAGCATGTATGGCATGTTAGAAAGACAAGGTTGAATGCAGCGAGAGACGAGGATGTCATGTAAATATGTATTCGACTGAAAATTTCAGTTCTAGACATCAATTTATTTAGTGAATGGTTTATAGAAGCTATGTTATTTGGATCCGGGTCTACAGGATATGGATGTGTATGCTCTGACTTCTCATTTTTCTTTTCCAACATATATCTTGACATGGTATGAGGATATAACCCTTGAAGGATTTCTAGATACATAAAGACCTTGAAAATATTGAACATATCTGTGTTGGGCCCATAGCCATATTTGACACTCATGCCCAAGTCCAAGTAACATAGATTTCCTATATTTCGTGACATTCCTTACAATTTTTATGAAACTGTTTCATATTAATGAATCTTCATATTTCCTTTGCAGATTGTACATGAGTTGTTGTCCCTTCCTGATACGAATGTCAATGCACTCACCAGAGACCATAAAACAGCCCTTGACTTAGCTGAAGGGCTTCCCCTCTCTGCAGAGTCCACAGAAATAAAGAGCTGCCTTTCTCGCTGCGGTGCTCTCAGAGCTAATGAACTGAATCAACCAAGAGATGAGTTGAGGCAGACAGTGACACAAATTAAGAAAGATGTCCATACGCAGCTCGAACAAACCAAAAGAACCAACAAAAATGTTCATAATATTTCAAAGGAACTTAGAAAACTCCACCGAGAAGGAATCAATAATGCCACCAATTCTGTGACCGTGGTAGCTGTTCTATTTGCAACTGTTGCTTTTGCAGCTATATTTACCGTGCCTGGAGGAGATCAAGATAGTGGAGTTGCTGTGGTGGTAAAGTCAAGTTCTTTTAAAATCTTCTTCATCTTCAATGCTGTTGCTCTCTTCACCTCTTTGGCTGTTGTTGTTGTTCAAATTACGCTGGTCCGAGGTGAAACCAAAGCCGAGAAGCAGGTAGTGGAAGTGATTAACAAGTTGATGTGGTTGGCTTCTGTGTGTACTTCAGTTGCCTTTATGGCCTCCTCGTATATAGTGGTTGGCCGGAAACATAAGTGGGCTGCTATTTTAGTTACTGTTGTAGGGGGTCTGATTATGGCAGGGGTTCTTGGCACCATGACTTATTATGTGGTGAGATCAAAGAGGACTAGAAGGAAGAGGGGAAAGAATTCAAGGAGGAGCGGATCCAACTCGTTGCTTCATTCCGACTTCACTAATTCGGAAGTCGATGTCGAAGATAGGATATATGCTCTCTAATCTCTGAATCTCTAGCTTCTGTTAATGGAAAAATGGAAGATATGTTAGAAATGACACCCGATATGGCAAATGCGGAAGATAAGATTAAATAAAGATAATAACTTTCAGCATCTGCCTGTTAGTTAGTATATGCACCCGGCACACCCTGCATTCATGGCCAAGGATTATGAGGTATGAGCAATTCGGACAACTAATCCAGGACTTTTTAGTTAAGTAGTAAGGAAGAAAATATGGTTATTTGTTGCATGTCCTGTCGAGTTTGTTGAATCCATATGTTAGTTCTTTGGTGGCTAATGGCATGAGTTTCAGTCCTTAACAGTGTATCATTCTCACTTGCATACGATATCAGAGCTTGAATACAACTTGACATTTCTTGGAGCTAAGTCTGGTAAACACAGAATCAATTGTCACCTTCGGATTTTGGTCAGCCTGCATCGTCATAAATCAGCTCATTTGTCAGATTCAAACCATTCAAAAGTGTCGATATCTATTAAAACCCTGGCCTTGAAATGTATGAATGATTAACTTTTGCTGTGATTAAACTGTATTTTTATTGCAATACATGCTTGTTTTTTTTTTTAGTTACAGTGTCCCACAGGGGTGATAGTTGCAGTTTTTGGAATAGAATAAGATTGTGTTAATGAGCCTCTCCATAGAACAGCTGACCACCACAAGCAATAGGCGATGCATTGCATAGTTTCGTCCCAATTTTTTAGCATTGTTCGAATGCTATTTTCAAGGGACTTATTGGGAAGAATCTCAAACATCTCTGTTAAGGCTCCACCCAATTTACTCTCTCAAACCCCTGAATCCAGCAGCTCTCTACACTCTTCTTGGTAATGCAAAGAAAATCATTGTTAAGGATTTAGTGCGGAGCTGTTTAGGATTTAGTGGAGATATTATTATGGGTTTTTTTACAAATTTGTCTATGGCTTTTGTTATTAAGTATAAATAGAGGGTTAATTTCTTTCTTTGCTTTTTGTTCGCGATTTTTTTTTATAAAATTTGTCGATTTTCCTCAAATTATTTTTTTTAAAAAAATTCTGTTTAGGAGTTTAGATTTTAAGTGGGATCGATTGTGATCTTTCCAAATTTTTTTTAAAATTGTTCTTACTGTGATTTTCCGAGAAGAACAACATCAATCGAGTTCCATCTTTCATATTCGGGTATACGAATATCGAAAAATTGTGTTAATATTAAAGTACATCGATCAGGACGAATTTATTTTTAAGATAGTGACGGCACAATAATTTCTAATTTCATATTTAATTATTTATTTTTTCGGTCAATACTACCAGATTTGTTTTGGAGTAAATTATATTTTTGACACTGTTCACCATATGAATTGCTTTCATTTTAGTGGCTCTTCATGCCCTCACAATGTGAGTCACCACTATAAACCATCTAGATATCGTGTTGAAGCATATTGGTGAAAAATTTCTTAAAATTTGATATCCTCTGTAAAAAGGTAAAAAAAAAATATTTACAATAAAATTCATTGACCAAACTTAGTAAAAAAAAACTTGTGAACACTAAAATTCATTAGCCAAACATAGTAAAAAAAGCATGTTCCACTCCTATTGGTTTAAATTTACTTAAAACTTGTTTTCCTTTATAGAAATAATAAAAAAGAACATTTTTACAGTAAACTTCAAGCACCAAACTTAGTAAAAAAATATGTTTCCTATTACAATTCATTGTGAAACAGTAGTATATATACACATACGTGTGTTTTCAAAGTTACAACAAATACATTTAACATTTTATGATCGCTGATATTTATTTTATAAATAAGTGACAATTTTTGCATTATTTTTTTAAAAAAATTTAATTTTAATTCTACATTAATTAAAGAATAATTTCATAGCTCATTTTCACTATTTTCATAGAAAAGTTAATTTTAATCCTATATTGACTACATAATACTTTTATAGTTCACATATTCACTATTTCATTCAAAATTAATTTTAATATCATATTTATTAGAGAACACTTACATGCTTAAACTTACCTTATAAATAAGTGTCGATTTATTTACTGTTTTTATTAAAAAATTAATTTTAATCTCATATTAATTAAAAAACACTCTCATATATCACATTTTAATCCCACCTTAAATTATTCATTACCTTCATTAAAAATTAATTAATTTTAATCCCACTTGCTAGACAACATTCTCATGCTCATACTTCCGTAATTAAATCACGAACGAGCTAGTTTACCCGACTTCTAAACAGCTATCAAACGACGTCGTGCCATTTCAAAGATATGATTTTCTAGCATTTCTTTTCCTACCAAAATTGTAGAAAAGGGAAATAAAAATAAAACCTGAGCCCAGAGCGAGATAAAGAGAGCCAAAACCCTTGTCGAAAATTCCTAACCCTAGAAAATGGACAAAGATAAACACGCAACCAAACGGTCCCGAGACCGCGACGGCCGGCACCACCGTGACTCCGATCACCACCACGACAGCCGCGATTCCCACCGGCGATCCGATCATAGATCTTCCACATCGCGCCGTGACGAGCGCGAGAGATCTTTTGAGAGGGAAGGTTCGAGAGATAGGAAGCATCGCGAGTGTTCCTATGAAGAAGTTGAAGCGAAGAAGAAGAGGAAAGAGAGGGAAGAGAGTGAGGAGAGGGGAGAGAAGAGGAGTAAACTTGGAGATGAAAACAGAAGAGAAAAGAGAGAGAGGAGGAGATTTGGGGATAAGGTTAAAGAAGCTGATGAGATTGAGTTCTCCAATGGCGCCAATGGTGGTGATCCAGTTCAAAATGTGAGTCTTCTATGTTTTTTTTGCTACTTTTATCTTTGCGATAATTGTTCTTTCTTGTTTGCTTGGTTTTGGTAGATGAATAGAAAAAATTGCACTTAAAATTCAACTGGTAATAACAATTCTAAAGCATTCTATGACGAGCTTGTTGTAATTTTGAATCTAATACGATTTAGTTTTCTATCATTTTCTTTTGCTTTGAAGCAAATTTTTATGTAATAAGAAGAAAATAGTATAATTAGCAAGTATAACAACTTTCGATTGTAGATTTAACCTTACTGCTTTATGTTCAGTAATCTAGTCTGTATCAGTTTAAGTTTCTCTGGGATTATAAAGGGAGCTTAAACTTGTTTAGTTGATTTTATGTTGTTTTCTGGGATTTAAATTGACACTGCGGATGCCTTTTTTGGTCACCTTTGTTGTGGACATAATAAATGCTATTGCAGTCAATTGCGATAAATGTTGGCCATGAATATTGGTGGCTGAGAGAGATAGCGGCTGTAATGTCACATTGTGGGCACTGCTTAAATGCACGTTTGAACATTGAATTCCCTTGATGTTATGCATTTCTCTCAAATGGCTATTCCTACTAAGAGTGAATTGTTGCATACTTGCATTATGGTATACATTCTGTTTAAACTGCGATGAGTTAATACTTAGTACATGAGTTTTTGAACTTGTTTGTTGGAATTTCTTTTTCCTAGTTGTTTCCTTGTGTTGCTGGTTACATTGATTTATGGCCAGAGTCATAGTTGTTGCCGTTTTACATTTGCAGCTAATCCAAGGCTTGTAGAAATAGAAGTTCATTTACATGATTTAATGCATGTTGCTCCTACTCTTCTTTTTTCTTTGAAGCGTTTGACTGGCACCATGTTTGATGCATAGGATATGGGTATAAGGATTGACTCTTCAAGTGCATGGGAAAAATTAGAAAAAATTGAATATAATGATGACACACAATAACATTTCTGACACTCACATTCGAGTTCAAGTAACTTAGATTTGATGAACTTTCAAGGAACTTATCCATCTTCTGTTGTCTATTGTTAATATAATGTTTCACCATTTTTGGCTCAAGAATATATGCTAAGTCAAGCATAACTAAAAAGCTTAGAAATTGGCTAACATCACATGCTAGCATGAGATCTGAAATGTATAATGATGCACAACGATGTTTGAACAAAAATATGGAATGTATCAGGTTTCAATGGAGTTATTTTATATTATGCTAATTTAAAATTGATCTGAAGTTATATCATATTGCCAAGTTGTAAGTTTGTATGCTGATGTAATTTGCTTTTTTTCATACCTGAAGGGTGCTGCTCAGGCATCATTACCGAAGACTGGTCACCCCCTTCCTACCAAGGTATCTTCGATTTCTACTGCTGAAAATAAAGCATATAGTGTTACCGGATCTCATGAGGTTACTGGATCTAGTACAGATGGCTCTTCTTCTACTGGGAAAAGTGGTGCAAACCTCTCTCTTGATGCCTTAGCCAAAGCGAAAAAGGCTTTACAAATGCAGAAAGAATTAGCTGAGAAACTGAAGAAGATACCCTCAGTAAGTTCATCTTTTTTATTTTTCTGTTTTGTCCAGATGTTTTAAATTAAAAAAATACTCATGTTGTATTGGTATTGTTTGGTGTAGTTGAACAAAGGCCCTAGCTCGAGTTCAGTAATGACTACTGGAACAGTTCAACGACCAGTCTCATCTGTGGCTACATCTGTTGCCACTGGACCATCAAGCTCATCAGTTCCCCCTGCCTCTGCAGCAGTAGCTTCTGTGAAGCCACCTACTACTGGCATGCCTGCTGTTCCGGGCCTTGCGTCAATACCCAATTTAGAAGCTGTTAAACGTGCTCAAGAGCTGGCTGCTAAGATGGGATTCCGCCAGGACCCTCAGTTTGCTCCTCTTATAAACTTGTTTCCCGGACAGGTGCAAGTAGATGTTCCAGTTCCGCAGAAACCTACGAAGGCACCTGTTCTCCGTGTTGATGCACTTGGTAGAGAAATTGATGAGCACGGTAATATCATAAATCTGACTAAACCAAGTAATCTTAGCACCCTCAAGGTTAGTGAAATTTGTTGTCTTGGTGCAATCGTGGTTATGTTCTTACTTTCAATTCTATTTATGTTCTGTTCTTTAACTCAATCCATTTGATATTTCAGGTCAACATTAACAAGCAAAAGAAAGATGCATTCCAGATCCTTAAACCTGAACTGGAGGTGGATCCAGAATCAAATCCACATTTTGATGCACGGATGGGAATCAATAAGAACAAGCTTCTTAGACCAAAAAGGATGACTTTTCAGTTTGTAGAGGAAGGGAAATGGTCAAAAGATGCGGAGGTCATCAAATTGAAGGTATTATTGTGTTTTTATTTGTTTGATCATTTTATTAGTTGCTTGGTTTTGTGAATATTGTCTTTTTATTACAGAGTCAGTTTGGAGAAGCAAAAGCAAAAGAGCTAAAAGCAAAGCAAGCACAATTGGCAAAGGCAAAGGCTGATATAAATCCAAATTTAATTGAGGTGTCGGAAAGAGTTATAACAAAGGAGAAACCAAAAGACCCAATTCCTGAAATAGAGTGGTGGTAAGTCGATATTCCTTTCATTATCGTCTAATTTTAAGTTCACATATGTTTAATTAATTCAAACACATTGGAGATCTTGGTTGATTCAACATGTCTTCAAATTAAACCTGAAAAACCCATCAGCTGGGAATTATGTGAGAAAGATTCATTTATTGCTAAAAATGCAGTTCATTGCAATGATTGTTTTTGTTTTTCTTCTCTCTGATTAGCTGTAATTCTTGGGTTGCATCTTCATTTTCCTGTAGAGGAGTTTGTTTTGATACCATACTGTTCGCTAAGCAAAAGTTTGAAACTCTTGCCTTCTTGATTTTGTTTGTAATATTCAAACTGAGACTCGAGGCATGCAACGCTATTCACCATGTGTAAAGCCGAAAAACTTTGCATTAATTTTCAGCATCATATGTAATTTCTGTATAAATAAATTTAAGGGAGGCACTAAAATTTATGTCACTTGGAGTCAGGTATAAGTGTCAGATATGGGTATATATATATATTAAAGTTTTCCATTTATTTGGTGGGTCTTTGGACCATATTCACATATCTATGTCTGAATATATGTTGGACATGGGTATTTTAAGAAAAATGAAGAGTGGAGCAACATAGATTAGAACTGCTAGGTTATTTCATATTTTTAAGTTCCCTTTTCCTCATTGTGTTTTGTATTTTGTATTGCAGGGATTTACATATTCTGGTTTCGGGTTCCTACGATGATATACCTGATGGTGTGCTGTGTGAAGATAAACTGAAGAAGGAGAAAATCACAATATATGTTGAACATCCTCGTCCGATTGAGCCTCCTGCTGAGCCAGCTCCCCCACCACCTCAGCCCCTGAAGCTAACCAAGAAGGAGCAGAAGAAACTTCGGACTCAGCGACGTCTGGCCCGGGAGAAGGATAAACAGGAGATGATTAGACAAGGCCTGATAGAACCTCCAAAGCCAAAAGTTAAGTTGAGCAATTTAATGAAAGTTTTAGGCTCCGAAGCTACCCAAGATCCTACTAAGCTTGAAATGGAAATCCGAAGTGCTGCTGCTGAGCGGGAACAAGCTCATGTCGACAGGAACATTGCTCGCAAGCTTACTCCTGCCGAGTGCCGTGAAAAGAAAGAGAGAAAGCTTTTTGATGACCCAAATACGGTGGAGACTATTGTTTCGGTTTACAGGATCAATGACCTCTCTGATCCCAAGACCCGCTTCAAAGTTGATGTTAATGCCCAAGAAAACCGGTTGACTGGTTGTGCTGTGATTTCCGAGGGCATTAGTGTTGTAGTAGTGGAAGGTGGAAGCAAATCCATTAAGAGGTACGGGAAGCTTATGCTTCGGCGAATCAACTGGGCTGAAGCTGTAAAAGATGACGAGGACGGAGATGAAGATGAAGACGAAGAGAAACCACCTAACAAGTGTGTGCTGGTTTGGCAAGGTAGCGTTGCGAAATCAAGTTTTTACAGGTTCTCGGTTCATGAGTGCATCACTGAAGCAGCCGCGAAAAAGGTATTTGCAGATGCAGGAGTTGCCCATTACTGGGACCTTGCGGTTAATTTCTCTGAGAATGATTTTTGATTTCTCGAAAAGCTTCAAGGAAATCAGCTAGACTTTATTAAGAACTACTTCCTCCAAGCCTTTTGGCTCGGTTGTGTTCATTGCGAAATACTTTTATCGAGGTCTGTTTGTTGAACGAATGGATTCAGCCCGAATTTGAGCATCGTATTATCAACAGCTGCTTGACCAAAGTTCGATCTGAAATATGAATAAGAAATTTCGCTTGAATCCTATACGCCACACCAAAAGTGAGCTGTTGTTACTTTGGACATGAATTTAAATTGTGCTGGTTTTTACCATTTTTGTTTTATCGATTTGAAATATGAATTTAAATTGCTGTTCTTTCTTAGGACATGAATTTAAATCTTCTAGAGTTGGTTCAGTTTCTTTTCTAAATTTTTATCATATTTATTTGGCTCATATTTCCTTCAGTTTCAGATATTAGTAATGAAAAGTCTGAATAAGTCCTAATAAAAGCGTATATGGAGACTTCATGGTATACAAGTAAAGCTAACACAACATGTTGGAGTTCGAAAATCTATTCTCTAAATTTGGGCCTCTAATGATTTGATTTCGGAACCTTCCAACCTTTGGTTAGACCGAGGATGCCACCCAAATTTTCCCATTTAAATCTTTCTCAGCAAAAATTGAGGCGGAGAGAAAATATGGAACATACGGAAAATGAGGCGCAAAGAAGCTTTCTGACGAAACCAATAAGCTTAGGGTATATTTTTTAACAATACCTCTTTATTTTAATAATATTTACTTATTTTATCATTTCAATTTTTTATTTTATTTATTTTTATCAATTTGATTTGTTGAAAATAAAAAATTGAAGACATTGATTTGGCAACTCACATAATAATTTATGTATGTTTTATAAAAATTCAAAAAACAAAAAAAAGAAATTAAAAATTCAACAGATTTAAAAGACGCATATTTTTTAAAATATTCATGTCGGCAATAAAATATACAGAAACTATCACTTAGATTGTTATGTGTCATTAAGATTTTAAGAGCTTAATCATGTTTTCCATCCAACACAAAACAATTTGATAAAATTTTAATAATCCAAAGAAAAGAATTAGGACTAAATGACAAAAAAGTCAAACATTAGAGATCAAATATTAATAACACTGACATTAACACGCTATGTTAAAAAAACCAATTGAATCTACCATTGAATCAAAATTTTCCATTTTAATCTTTTATATTTTTATGAATATTTTAATAATTTATTTAATTAAATGGATTAAAAATCAATGATTTAATCGATTCAACTACAGTTATAAACTATTGCTTTCAAAATTATTGTGTGAGTCATATTCTTTCTTCACAACAAATTACATAATATAATCGAATTAAAATTAAAATAAAAAATTAACGAGGCTCAAATTTAAAATATGAAAATTGTAAAAATCTCAATCTTACCAATAAACCCACCCTTTTGGTTGTCCTTACCTGCAAATTGTGATTTCTTTTATAGTTTGGGTAAGGTATTTCTTTTTGGCCAGTAGTAATCTTTTATATTTAGTCCAAGCTTATTATTGTCATTTCAAATCCAGGGGAGGGTCTTTCCGTAATTACGCTTTCTCTGATTTTTGAGTGTGTTGACTCATCCTTATCCTTAGGGCGTAAGGCCCCTATAAAGAAAACGCTGCGTTTAATTCACTTCTCCCACTCTTCGCTTCCTTTCCCTCTCCCCTGTGTCTTCGAAAAATATCTAGGGTTTTTCATCTTCTCCTTCTCTTCGCCTCTTTCTCTTTTGAAACTTTAATCGTAAGCTTTTTTCTTTTTTTTTTCTTCTCGTTTTAGTATCTTGCTTATTTTATTCTTGCTTTTCGTTTTTAATTCTCATGCTCTTACGTCTCTAATTTCTTTATTATTGTTTGTAGATCTGAAATATTCTCGAGCTTTTTGTTTTCCGCTTCTTTTTATATTTTTTTTTCGTTTTTTGTGATTTATAATTGTAATTTAGAGATGTATGAATTTAATTCTTTGGCCTGTTCGAATTGTGAACTGAAAAACTAAGTCTCTTCCTCAATTTTGTTCCTTTTTGAGTTACTTTTTTTTCAGAGAAATTTATTTATTTTTTTCTTGTTTGTTTGCGATATGTATAATGATATATAACATGAAATATGAGTTCTTTTATTTATTTCTTAATTGGATTTAACGAATATAACTTTTGCAGAATTAAAATTAAAAACTTGTTTTTTCAGAGGAATTTGTTTATTTATGAGATGTATGATAGTAGATAATATGAACAATGAGTTTGTTTTGCTTTTAATACTTGATTTTTTGTGTTTTTGTGTGTGTGTGTGTGCAGTTGGATTTAAAGAAGAAACTTTTAAAGAATTAAAATTAAAAACCTAGTTTTTCAGAGAAATTTATTTATTTTTTCTTGTTTAATTATGAGATTCGTAATAGTAGATAACATAAACTATGAGTTTGTTTTACTTTTAAGGCTTGGTATTCCTTTTGTGCAATTGGATTTAAAGAAGATGCTTTTAAAGAATTAAAAGTAAAATGGTAATACTTGGGGGGGGGGGTTAAGCTGCATGATTTTTTTATACAGAAGGTTCCTGTTAGAATTAGCATTACATTTTAATTGTCTGTTAAATTAAAAATTGATTTGTATTTTCTGTTCTACGATGGAAGAAAAACGAAGAGCTTTAAGATGAATTGAGCTTAAAGTTGACTGTTGATTCCAACATTTAAGACAAAAATCTTTCTTTTATGTTTGTTATAATAATTGGAGTGTTCTAATTATTTTAATTTGTGTGGTTGTATTTTCTTTTTTCTAATGGAAGTTACTGCAGGGAAAGAAAAAAATGCCTAGGTATGATGATCGCCGTGGTGGCACTCGCCTTTATGTCGGTCACTTGTCTTCAAGGACAAGATCACGTGATCTCGAGGACATGTTTAGCAGATATGGAAGGTAATCAAGCCTTTTTTTTATGTTGAAGAATTCATAAATTTATTTTGTAGCTGCATTTAATTTAATGTGCTTGTTCCAAATGTTCTGTTTGGGTGTTAGTGGTTGTTCTATTCTTTTGTATGGATGCCCTTTAGGATAGGTTCAGGGTAGGGATGGCAAAACTTGAATTACTTGATGGATTCTGAACCGATCTGTTGATATTTTGTTTTTTGAGAAGTGGATGCAGCGCAGGGAGGGGCAGTTATGATAATTGGTTGCCCCATTTCACCCTGCCCTGCTCCACTATATGAAATTACATTGTATCCTTGTATATATAACCATTAAAAGGGTAAAAATGTTATAATGTATTATTGAAAAAAATTAATATTTTTTATGTTTAAATATTTCTTAAAGAATCATATTTAAATATTTACTTTAAAAAGATTGAAAATATTAAAGATAGGTGGCAAAAATTAAGTTGAAACGAAGTGGGTGAGGTGGGGATGGATGCATCTAGCATCCATAGATGTGATGGTGGTCTTCAAGATTTTACATCCATAGTGGAGTAGGGTGGGCGGTAGAGTAGACCATGCCGTTTCATTGCCATCCCTAGTTCAGTGTGTAGTGTCAATGAAGTAGGAGAAAATAGTCGTTGCCAAAGCCCTTAATGTAGCACTTGACATCTGGTCCTCCTATTAGAATACGAGTGAGAGTGTTGCAACCCTCCACGTGTCTGTGTGGTTTAACTTGAATGATCTTGTTGAAGGTCCCTTGGCTTTTGCCTAACCTGGAGGTCTATGGTGAGAGGGTGACCTTGGTGGATTTGGCGAGTCTTTCTATAGTGTTATTGCGTGTTTTTATCGAAATGGCAACAATCTCAAAAGTGGGTGTTTTTGGTTCATCTGTGAGGGGCGAACTATCAACCCTTCGATAATTGTGTCCTGATGGCCTTACTGTTTCTGGCACCCGTTTACGCAGAGTACGTGATGTGGATATGAAGCGCGACTATGCATTCGTTGTAAGTATATATTTACTCTTGTATTTTATCTGAAAAACTTTTCTTCATTATATCTATAGATTTTTCACTATGTATTGAAAATATGATCTTTTCCTTGGATTGTTTATTCTTTGTTCGTTATGCGTGTGCTTTTGTTTGCCTCCTTGATAACAGGAATTTAGTGACCCTAGAGATGCTGATGATGCAAGATATTCATTGAATGGTCGAGACCTAGACGGTTGCCGTATCATTGTGGAATTTGCCAAGGGAGTAAGTTTGCTGATTACTTGATTGCCACAATTTTCTAGAAACAATGCTATATGAAACCCATTGACAAATTTAACCATTCATTGGTTAATCTTATCATATATTTATATCCCTATTCCCTTATGCCTTTGGTATAAGTAATGAAAAAATTGCATGTTCAGTTCAGTTCAGTTGTTGCTGTGGTACTAGTAAAGAAAAATTGTCTGAATGCTGACATGGGTTTTTGAAACCTGGTAGTAGAGACCTATAGATAGGATTAAAGCAGCAAAATATAAGATGCTTGTGGTCTAGCAATAAATATTGGAACTAGGTACAACTTACTAGTGAAGCCAGTAATAATGTTTGCATGTTTATGCTTTACAATTACGAGTTTGATGTTTAAATGAATGAATATGTCTAAATAGCTGCTGCCTAGAAAGAGTTTAAAGCCTTTTACATAACTACACATTAGAATATTGTTGTTGCCACTTGGTTTCTATACTATAAACAAAATATGAGAACTGCTGGTGGGGGAGAAAGTGTTAAAACTTGCCTTGTATGTGGAATCGTATACTGTGTGTCATTCCTCTTTGTCCTTGTTGCCCTAGACTTGACTCTATATTGTTTGAATATTGAACCTGAATTTAATTGCATTTTAGGTGCCCCGTGGCCCTGGTGGATCTCGTGATTATGCTGGAAGAGGTCCTACTCCTGGATCTGGGCGCTGCTTCAATTGTGGAATCGATGGTCACTGGGCTCGTGATTGCAAAGCCGGTGATTGGAAGAATAAGTGTTACCGCTGTGGGGAACGAGGCCACATAGAAAGAGATTGTCAAAACAGTCCAAAGAAACTGAGGTCCTCTTCCTTCATAGTCCCATCTACTTTTATTATTCTCACTAGTTTGGTCTGATAAGGAGCGTAATCATGTTTTATCGTATGAAAACTTCTATTTTCTTTACTTGGGAAATGACTCTATTGTTGCAGCCGTAGACCACGGAGTTACTCACGTTCACCCAGTACCAGACGTGGTCGAAGCAGAAGCCGCAGTTACAGCCGAGGGCATAGTGACAGGTTTGTATTTAGCCTTCCACATCCAAGATTCCGGTTCTGATATGTGAATTATTTTGGGTTGGTTAACTGTTTATGCCTCTGTGTTGAATCTCTGGGCCTTGTACAGTAGATCGAGATCACCTGTGAAGCGAGAAAGAAGTCTCGAGCGTGACGATAGAAGATCAAGGAGTCCTAAGCGCCATAGGCGTTCTCCGTCTCCAGTTCGAGGGAGGAAGCATAGTCCAGAACGTGATGAAAGAAGCCCACAAGAGAGACGTAGCCCATCCCCAAGGGATCGCAGACATGCCAATGGTTCGGATTACAGTGGGAGTCCCAGGGGGAGGAGCAGAACTCCAGATCGTGAAGCTGATGCTGAAGTCAGGGATTATAAGAGCTCCGCAAAGGAAAATGGGAACAGCCGCAGCCCTAGCCCGCTTCCCAAGGAGGATCGGAGCCCTATTTATGATGAAGAAGATGATGAGAATCATGCATCTCCGAGACGCAGCGAATCAAATTAAGCTCTGCGGTGGTTTGAAAGGGGTAGGTGTTGGTTACAATCTGTGTTTGTTAGAAACTTTTGAGTTAATATGTTTGGATGGATAATTTTGTGTTCTGGAATATTGAAACACTTTTTAACGATTTTTATTTAAGTCTATTTATATAAGTAACCTTGTCTTTGACAAAATAGTTCATAATTTCTGCATTACTTGAAAATGAATTTGGCTTTCACAAAATATGCGAAAAAGTTTAATATTTTTATTGGATATATTGATATCCATAATGGATCTGTATCACACGGGATAAATGTATGTGATTTAATACTTAATTGTGTATGTTAGTATGAAATATTCAGATAATTATTCTAAGGTTTAATTATAAATTTGGTCATTAATATTTGCATGATTTATCAAAATAATTTTAATTGTATTTTTAAGTTTTTTTAGTCATCATTTTTTTGATTTTTTTCAAATTGTTTTATTTTTACATATTTAATGGAAATATTGTTAAAAAATTCACGAAGATGATGTGAAATTTTAAATATGAAATATTTTTAATGAGATGTAATTTATTATTTAAATTACTTAACAAAATAATTAATTTAAAAAATAATAAAATAAATAAATAATACATTAAATTGAAAAATAATTTATAATTTAAAGAAAATAAATAAATTGTTTTAAAAATTAATTCAATAGAAAAAACTTTCAATAGATAAATATATAAAAGATTGAGATCTTTTAAAAAAAAATTGTAACTTTAAATTTATTCATTAAATTTATTAGAAAAAATTAAAAAAAAATAAATATTGATGACTAGTAAAACTCACAATTAAAATTATTTTGATAAAATATAAAAACGTTATTTTAATTATTTAACATATATATTTAAAATTTAGAAGTTTAATATAATTTTTAAAATGAAAAACTAATAAATAAAATTTTATATAATTTTAATATTTTATAATTTATTTATAATTATTTGTAAGTTTATGAATAGTTCTAATTTTTTTATTTTTTTATTTTTTATAATTTATTATGACTTTTATAAAATTTTATAAGTTTATATAATTTTTTAGTATTTTATACTTCTAAAATATATTGTTTAATAATTTTATTTTTTTATAATTCTTTATGATTTTTAAGCAAAAAATATAAAATAAAAATTATCACATCTAATTATCTGATTGATTCACTAATTAATTTAACCGTCAACATAATCAAAAACAAAAATTGTTAACAGATATTAATTTGAATACAAATTTAATGTAGGGATTAATTTGATTTTTTCAATTTTTCTTAAAATTCTTTTGTGCTTATAACCATTTTTTAACATATCAGCATCTCTAAAAATAGTGTTTTTCTCATATCAATATTTTTTAAAACCGAAAACTATATATTTTTTCATATGTTTTTAACTTTTATATATATATATTAGATCTACTGTTGTTCCTGGTTTACATAGTTTATATTTAATGTAGGCATAATATTAAATTTAGTTCTTAGTATTTATATATTTTGTTAATTTGATTATTATTTTTTGAATTAAATTTATCCTTTAATTTAAAAAAAAATCAAATTTAACCGTTAATATTTCAAAAAGAATCAAATTATTAGTTTTTTAGCAGAAATTTTATCGAGATCCTTATCCCCATATAGACATAAAGTCAAGGAACAAAAACATTGATTGTTGTTCATGGGAGGGAGTGAAATGCAACAACGTGACTGGTCATGTAATCGGCATCGATCTTAGTCACAGTTGCCTTGTTGGGTCTCTCTTTGCAACCAACAGCCTCTTTCAACTTCACAAACTCCAATTGCTTGACTTCAGCTTCAACAACCTCAGAGGCTCTCTTCTTGAGAACACTAGCAGCTTGTTTCACTTTCATGGGCTCCAACGACTCAACCTTGCTGATAATGGTTTCGATGGCACCATCTCATCAAAGTTATTTAGCCACTTGGTGAGTTTAACCCATCTTAATCTCTCTTATAATGGGTTCTTTGATGATGTTGAATCATATTTGAGATTTGATGGCCATGGTTTCGACATGCTTGCAAGAAACTTGACCCAATTAAGAAACCCTGTGCTTGACACTGTAGATATGTCTGATGTTGCACTTCCTTCCTAAACTTGTCTTCATCACTTTAACAGTTCCAACTCAAGCTTTTCTGTCAACTTGGGATATCTCAACCTTCGTTCCAACTTGCTTCAAGGATCAATTCTGTCAACTTGCTTGAATCCTCAAATTCCAATTTCAAAGGAGTTGTCAGTGATCATCATTTCAAAGAATAAATTGACAGGAAACATCCCTTCTTCTATTTGCGATTTGAGTTCACTTGATGTTCTGGACTTGTCTGAAAACAGCTTGAGTGGAACTAGTTCTGATTGTCTTGGAAATTTAAGGTCTCTCCAGTTCTTGAATTTGCAGATGAACAACTTCTATGCAGGATCCCTGATTCTTTGTGAATAATAGTGAGTTGAGCCATCTTTTACTCAATGACAATCAATTGGTAGGATTAGTACCGACATCTTTGGCTAATTCTACCTCATTGGAACTTTTAAATTTGGGGAAAAACAAGTTATCAGATAGGTTTCCCTATTGGTTAGCTTCGCTTCCAAGACTGCAAGTTCTTATCCTGAGATTTAATAGATTTTATGGATCATTACCTCATTCCAGAGCTTCATATAATTTCTCTGTATTGCGAATGATTGATCTTTCTGGAAATGAGTTTACGGGCACATTGCCCACGAAACTCTTTCGAAATTTGAGAGCAATGAAAGGTAAATCTAAAGAGTGGTTATACCCCACAACTTTCAGAAATATGATGATATATGGCAGTAATATTTATGAAATTCCTGTGAATGTAACAACCAAAAGATTGGAGCTTGAATTGACGGAGGCCGTGGCCATTTTTGTATCTATGGAATTATCAAACAACCAATTCTGTGGAAAGATTCCCGAGGAAGTCGGGCAACTTGTTTACTTACAAATGCTCAACTTCTCTCACAATAACTTCATCGATCCTATCCCAGCATCGTTTGGCGATTTGGTAGCACTTGAATCGTTAGATCTTTCATCAAATAAGCTTGATGGTAAGATTCCTTCTGAAATGACAATTTTGACATTTCTTTAAGTGTTGAATCTTTCGAAAAACATTTTTGTTGGATCAATTCCTCATGGGAATCAATTCAATACCTTTTATAATGATTCCTACGGCGGTTACTTGGGATTGTGTGGCTTACCATTGTCCAAGCAATGCATCAATCATGGGGGGGGTCGAACCGCCTTCACCATTGGTGGTGGAACATGAAAGTTCTGAAATATCCTTCTTTTGACAAGTTGTAATAATGGAGTATGGAAGTGGTGTAACACCTCTTACCCGATCCGATCGCTGAATCCGAGCAAATAGGTGTCACGACTACTCTGATTTAATAAGAAACGAATTAAAACCTTAATTCCATATTATTCACAATATTATATTTTATTAGAAAATCATTAGTGAAATCGAAACTTGAAAACGAGTTGATTTGTTTCTATTTTAAAAGAATTTTTGATAACTAGAAGACTTCTGCCGATAATTGCATGAGTAGGTATCGGTAGTACTAAAGTCAGTAAGAACTCAGAATTTACTGCAGAATTCTACCAGTACAACCATGCATTCTATTGATACAACCTATGTTACTATTGGTACTACGAGTTCCAAAGAGCAATGTAAGATTTGTCTATGACTTCTACCGATACTCCAAAATGAACCACCTCAACTACTGTACATCTATCGATACTATTGAGATTTCTACCGACACTATACAAGTCAGTAGCTAAATACATTTTTCTCCTGTACTTCTATCGGTACTATGATGGATTCTACTGATACTATACTTAACTACCAGAGTTCTATCGGTACAAGTGTGAAACTACCGAAACAAGACAACAATTTTACGACATATACAATAGCAAATTAACAGGCCACATCAAAACATCAAATAACAAATTTCCCTAGATACCAGGATATACAATCCACCATAATCTAACAAAATACAAAACGTCCTAAATCACGACTCTACTTAGGTACATACCGACCCTAAAATAAAGCAAAATTCACAATCACTTTAGTACGGGATTTGTCCTTGGATGCCGCATCGCAGATATAATAAAATATACCTAACCTGCGCACGAGAAGCAAATCACACGCATGAGTATAATTTAGTGGTAATACTATAAACAAATATTAAAGCAAACATAATTGTTACTTAAATAATTAATTCAATAATAAATATTGCTATTTCAAAGTCATGAAGATTTCAATTATATTTTTGTATTTCATCAACACGCTTATATTTACATGTCGTAGTATCAGTATACATATTCACACCTCATTTTAAATCTCAATGCACATTACACAACATTTTCATTTCTATAACCATCATTTCCATGTCATTATGCATAATATTTTCATACATACTATATTTTAATTCCTTCTCTCATCACATATCTTATAATATTTCTATTTAATTATGCGTATCATTTATCATTTTAATTCCCTATTAACACGATTCGGATTTTGACGGAAACACATATTCAATCAACACACCGGTTTGACACCCAGTGCTTCATCCTTGCCCTTTCTTGGAGAATCCGGATCAACACTAGTTACAAAATTAAATACACAATATTTTTCATTAAAACTCAATAAATTTATTTCTAACTAAATTTATCTTCTTACTTTTTCATTCTTACAATAAATCACTAATTTTCCAATTTTTTCCTTTATTATATTAAAATTAATAATTTATCTCACCATTTATTTCTTTTCTACTTCTAACTCCCAAATACACTTAATTACCTTAAAACTCTATTCATCCAATAATGGTAGTATGTAATATTCTCAATAATAACAAAAAATACGAAATGGGTCAAGAAGAGTGAAGTATCAAAATCTCAAAAATATAAAAATTATAAGAAAAAAAACTTGATTAAACTTACTAATTTGAAGCTTTAACCAAAACACCCAACTTCTCTTCTCCCTTTCTCTGTTTCGAAAGTGGCTGAACAAAGAAAGAAAAATATCTTTCTTAGATTTCAACTACTACCCTATTATAGCATTCATTTTCTTTAATTATTTTTTAACTCCACTTAACGGCACTAAGAGTGTGGGTGAGCAATTTGCTCCTTTAGTCCTTCCTCCTTTGATTCAATTAAAATCCTTTTATAAATTGCACTTTGATCTTACATGAAATTTAATTCTCACATTTAATTAAAACACTTAAAATCACTTATTCAAATATTAATTATTCTACAATTTATTTTTGTAAATATTTTTATTAAATATTTACGGATCGATTTACAAAGACGGAATCTCAAAATACACTTTTCCGATAATCCCAAATCCGGATCATTACAAATGGAGTGGTGCTAGGTTTGAGCATGGGTTACATTGTATTCACATCCGGATGACCATGATGGTTTGTTAAAAATGTGGAGAGAGACTGAAATATAATTTGAAGAGGTGAGTAGAAAGAAACAAAGTGAGAAGAAACTAACTCTGCATCCAACATCTTAGGTGAATTTATTTTCTGACAAGTATTTCATAAATTTCATCCTTCTTAATTTAATATTAATTTAAAACATGTTTTTTTTTTTTTTTTTTGTAATTTGTGATGGTGGAATTGGAACTCGAGATTGAATTGGATGGGAAGGTTCAATATGTTCAGTTCCTAGAAAACGATTAGAAAATAAAAATGGAGATGTTAATTTAGTAGATAATATAAATATCTGTGTTCATCATAATTTCTAAATTTACATTTGTGGGTTTTGTGTAATTATATTTAAGTACTGCATAAACTTAAGCTAGTAAGCAAATATTGTCGTAACTATGTTTGAATTATTAATTTATTAATAATTCAAACATAGTTAAATTAAATTATTGTTAACTATTAAAATAAAATATTTGAATTTTTTTTAATAAATTATGTTTTTAAATCATTAAAATTGATATTGAATGGTAATATTTAATTAAAAAATCAAAGTTGGTGATTAAATTTAGTAAAAAATTGAAGTTTAATAATAAAATTTAATCACTTAAGATTTTTAATGGTAAATTTACTCATATTTTTAACATGTACTAAGATTAATAGTAAAATCAAACCAAATATTTTGTAAGACTTCTATTCATCATTTATAATTTTAAATATCCATAAAAAATTGATTAAATTAATAATTTTGAATATGATGTAATGAAAATAAAATCTTTACATTCATATATAAAGTTATTAGTTTTACTCATAATCACCATTAATTTCAAAACATCTAAATCCACATTCAAAGTGTTAAATTTTTCGTAATCAAATCAGTCAATTTTAAAGACTTTGATCCATCATTTATAATTTAACTTTTGACAATTATATCTTTTGTGATTTTTTAATGAAAATACTGATTAAAATGTTACATTTTTAAACATAAAAGTCTACATGACAATTCACGTATCTTCATGTTAATATTTTTAAATTTTTATGAAATTTTTATATTTTTAAATTATAAGTTGATGTGTTATAAGATAAATAGTGTTATGTAGGCATGAAGTACATGTAGACTATCAAGCGGATTGTCACGCCACGTTTATTAAAAAAATATTGTTTAGTCAATATTTTAATTAAGAAAAAGTGATTTGACGCTTTTTGAAAGATTTATGATCAAATTTAGCTAAAAAAATAAGGACTAAATTGATAAAAATATGTAAACATTGAAAACTAAATTTATCATTATGCCTAATTTGTATTATGAAAATTTTGGTTTAATTAATCCTCGATCCCTACCTATACTCTTTCAATTTTAAAAATTTAATCTCTTTAATTACTTTTGTGATTTGAAAATTAAAGTCTAATTAATAACACTATTAATGAATTTCTCTCACAGTTTGACATGTGACAAAAATGATAAAAAATAAAAAAATAAAAAATTTAAAAATTATTAAATTTTAACAAAAAACTATAGAAATATTTTAATTTTATTAAAAATTAGAAACAAAAATTATAAAAATCGTTAAAAGATTATCAAATATATACAAATATAGAAAAAATTATAAAATTTTATAAAATCGTAAGAAAATTATAAAAAATGTAAAGAAATGAAAAATTCATAAAAAAATTATAAAAATAATCATACTAAAAGAAGCATTTTAAAATTTTTTTAAAATTTTTATTTTTTTATCCTTTTTCATCACATGTCACGTTGTATTGTAATACATGATGGCTTTAACTAAAAAAAACTGGGGATCGTTAATTTTAACGGTCAAAAATTATTCTTTTAAAAATAAATTATTTTTAACGGTCAAAGATTAAAGTACACAATTGAGTGCAAAAAAAATCATGGGCTTAATTTTTTTTTTTTTAAGTTTGAAAGCTTTTTTGATGCATTTTAAAAATTCAAGGATTTAATTGAGTGAACAAAATATAAGAGCTTAATTTTTTTTTAAAAAAAGGTTAAAAACCTAATAATTAATAGGATAGCGATTTAACTCAAAACTTTAAGTCATTCAACACAAATATTTTACTATTAAGCCAATAGATTGTTAATTTTTTTTGAGCAATCTCATTATAAGTTTTTTATAATATCTGCTTTTTTTGACATAATAACTAGAATTACCCATAGTTTCTCCCAAGTCATAAATAAGAGGATAATGCGTTTTAAAGCACTCGAACTCACATCCTTCTACATTAATAATAATTCTCATACCAATTGAGTTAAGACTCAATTTGCAGATTATTAATAAGTTAATGTTGATTGTAATTGAAGCATTAACTAAGATAATAAATGATAATACAAGGCACATCCTTAGTTATAGTATGGATTAGTCAATGGCTAATTTTGTAGGGCTGAATTGTAATTGAAACAAACGTCTAAAAATGAGAAAGACTTGGAATTATGACTTACTTGGCTGTTGTTACAATAGACGAGACATACCTTTGTTTCTTAACTTTGTACTTGTTTTTTTTTCGGAGAAAAAAAATTATATGGGAAGCCTTTGCCTGGTTTTGGTGGTGTTGCAACTTTCATGGAGTTTGTCTTCTTCTGTTCCTCCTTCATCCTCTCATTTATGTCTCCCACACCAGAGAAATGCTTTGTTCCATTTTAAAACCACCATTTCTGTTGATTGTGATTTTTATCACGATGGTGGTTATAGAGATCCTTATCCCAGGATAGACATAGAGTCATGGAACAAAAGCATTGATTGTTGTTCATGGGAGGGAGTGAAATGCAACAACGTGACTGGCCATGTAATCGGCATCGATCTTAGTCACAGTTGCCTTGTTGGTTCTCTCTTTGCAAACAACAGCCTCTTTCAACTTCACAACCTCCAATGGCTGGACTTGAGCTCCAACAACCTCGGAGGCTCTTTTCTTGAGATCACTAGCAGTTTGTTTCACTTTCATGGGCTCCAACGACTCAACCTTGCTGGTAATGGTTTCGATGGCACCATCTCATCAAAGTTATTTAGCCACTTGGTGAGTTTAACCCATCTTAATCTCTCTTATAATGGGTTCTTTGATGATGTTGAATCATATTTGAGATTTGATGGCCATGGTTTCGACATGCTTGCAAGAAACTTGACCCAATTAAGAAACCTTGTGCTTGACACTGTAGATATGTCTGATGTTGCACTTCCTTCCTTCTTGAACTTGTCGTCATCACTTGAACATTTGAGTCTCAGTTGGTGTCAATTGGATGGGGAATTCCCAGCTCAAGCTTTTCAGCTTCCAAACCTCAGAGTTTTAGATTTAAGTGGGAATGAGAATCTTACAGGTTATCTCCCTAACACAAACTGGAGTAGTGGCCTTGAGTTGCTGGACCTTTCCGAATGTGGTTTTAGGGGGTCAATTCCAGCATCATTTGGAAATCTCACTCAAATAATTTCCATTGATTTAGAAGGAATTCCGCTTGAAGGACAGATTCCAGATGTTTTTGGAAACCTTAGAAAATTAACTTCTTTGAGCTTTTCTTCATGCAATTTGAGTGGTCCACTTCCAATAAGTATCTTCAACCTCACAAAAATTACCCATTTGGATTTGTCATATAATTATTTGGAAGGTCCCTTTCCAAACCATGTTAGTGAGCTTCAATTTCTAGAGAAACTTGGGTTATCATATAACTCTATAAGTGGTGGAGTACCATCTTGGCTGTTTACTCTGCCATCTCTTCAAGTCTTGGACCTCAGTTATAACAAACTAGTTGGTCCGATTGATCGAGTTCAGAAGCCTAGTCCCATCCAAGACTTTGGTTTGAGTTATAATAACATTGGTGGTCCAATACCAGATTCCATTTTTGATCTTGTGAACCTTACTTCACTTGATTTGTCATCAAACAACTTGAGTGGTGTCATCAAGTCAGATATGCTTTCAAAACTCACCAGTCTTGAATTTCTTGATGTTTCAAGTAATAGTTTATTATCATTAAGCACAAGCGGCAATGATGTGAACTATTCTTTCCCCCAGCTTACAACTGTGATATTCTCTGGTTGTAGCGTAAGGCAGTTCCCGAACTTCTTTCAAACATCGAAGTTGACATTTTTAGACCTTTCCAATAACGTGATTTCTGGTGGAATTTCCAAATGGGAAGCTGAAGGGTGGGAAGGATTGCTATCGTTGGACCTTTCTCATAACTTTTTGACTGCTTTGGAGCAATTTCCGGGAAACAACTTGGGATATCTCAACCTTCATTCCAATTTGCTTCAAGGACCTATTCTGTCAACTTGCTTGAATCCTCTAATTCCAATTTCAAAGGAGTTGTCAGTGATCATCATTTCAAAAAATAAATTGACAGGAAACATCCCTTTTTCTATTTGCGATTTGAGTTCACTTGATGTTCTGGACTTGTCCGAAAACAGCTTGAGTGGAACTATTTCTGATTGTCTTGGAAATTTAAGGTCTCTCCAGTTCTTGAATTTGCAGATGAACAACTTCTATGGCAGGATCCCTGATTCTTTTGTGAATAATAGTGAGTTGAGCCATCTTTTACTCAATGACAATCAATTGGAAGGATTAGTACCGCCATCTCTGGCTAATTCTACCTCATTGGAACTTTTAAATTTGGGGAAAAACAAGTTAAGAGATAGGTTTCCCTATTGGTTAGCTTCGCTTCCAAAACTGCAAGTTCTTATCCTGAGATTTAATAGATTTTATGGATCATTGTTTCATTCCAGAGCTTCATATAATTTCTCTGCATTGCGAATGATTGATCTTTCTGGAAATGAGTTCACGAGCACATTGCCCACGAAACTCTTTCGAAATTTGAGAGCAATGAAAGGTAAACCTAAAGAGTGGTACTCCACAACTTTCAGAAATATGATGATATATGGTAGTAGTATTTATGAAATTCCTGTGAATGTAACAACCAAAAGATTGGAGCTTGAATTGACGAAGGTCGTGGCCATTTTTGTATCCATGGACTTGTCAAACAACCAATTCTGTGGAAAGATTCCTGAGGAAGTTGGGCAACTTGTTTACCTACAAATGCTCAACTTCTCTCTCAACAACTTAACCGGTCCTATCCCAGCATCGTTTGGCAATTTGATAGCACTTGAATCATTAGATCTTTCATCAAATAAGCTTGACGGTAAAATTCCTTCTGAAATGATAAATTTGACATTTCTTGAAGTGTTGAATCTTTCGGAAAACTATCTTGTTGGACCAATTCCTCATGGGAATCAATTCAATACCTTTTATAATGATTCCTACAGTGGTAACTTGGGATTGTGTGGATTACCATTGTCCCAGCAATGCATCAACCATGGGGGAGATGAACCGCCTTCACCATTGGTGGTGAAACATGAAGGTTCTGAAATATTCTTCTTTTGGCAAGCTGTAATGATGGGGTATGGAAGTGGAGTGGTGCTAGGACTGAGCATGGGTTACATTGTATTCACAATCGGAAGACCATGGTGGTTTGTTAGAAAGGTGGAGAGAGACTGGCAATACAATTTCAAGAGGTGGGTACAAAGAAACAGAGCAAGAAGAGACTAGCTCTGCAGCCAACATCGTGAGTTTCTTTTCTAACAAGTATTTCATAAGTTTCATCCTTCTTAATTTAATATTAATTTAAAACATGTTTTTATGCTTTTGCAATTTGTGATAGTGGCATTGGAACTCAGGATTACATTGGATAAGAAAATTCAGCATGTTCAGTTCTTTGAGAACGATCTATTTAAATAAATAGAGTGCTGTTAATTTAGCAGAATGTTTTTGTATTCATCATAATTTCTAAATTTATATTTGTGGGGTTGTGTAATTATGTTTAAGTACTTCATAAACTTAAATTGTTAAGCAAATATTATCGTAATTGTTAAATTCTAATTGTATGAATTCCAATACGAAATTCTAGTTGTTATGAAAGAGTTTAAATATGATTTTTAATCAACGCAAATCTCTTTTGACAAGTAATTTTAAAATATAATATTCATTTTTCTTCAACTTCCTGTAAAAAAAAATAAACATAAGATGCAAAGTATTACAGAACATATTATAAGTAGTACTGCATTAACATAAGCTGTTGCTTAAAGTTAGATTATTGTTAACTATTAAAATAAAATATTTGGAAAAATAATTCTTATTAAATTATGTTTTCAAATCGTCAAAATTGATATTGAGTGGTAATAATATTTAATTAGAAAATCAAAGTTGATGGTAAAATTTAATAAAATTTCAAAGTTTAATAGTAAAATTAAATCATGTAAGAGTTTAATGATAAATTTACTCATATTTTTAATATATAATAACAAATATCGAAGGAAATAAAATGTACTGGGACTAATAGTAAAATTAAACAAATATTTTGTAGGACTTCTATTCATCATTCATAATTTTAAATATCCATAAAAAATTGATTACGTCAATAATTTTGAATATGATGTAATCAAAATAAAATCTCTGCATTCATGTACGAAGTTATTAGTTTTACTCACAATCACCACTAATTTCAAAACATTTAAACCCACATTCAAAGCCTTAAATTCCTCATAATTTAATTCGTGAGTCAGTCAATTTTTAAAGACTTTGACCCATCTAGTCTTCCAAGCCTATCATCTTGGAAATAATTATCATTAAATCCCGTATATTGATCTGATAGTTAAGGTGTTCATCGTCTCCAAGTGTAATTTGGGTTCGAGTTATATTAGTCGCGTTGTTATATGAGCTTTACTCTACTCTTGTAATTCAACAAAAAAAGAAATAATTATCATTAATTTCATTTATATCCCTACACATGTTTGTTAAATTTAACTTTTGATGTTTATATCTTTTGTAATTTTTCAATGGAAAAACGGACTAAAATGTTACATTTTTAAACATAGCAATCTATATGACAATTCTTGTCTACTTATAAAAAAAATGCTAATATTTTTGAAATTTTATGAAATTTTTATACTTTTTTTTAAATTTTGAACTTATAAAAAAAATGCTATTTCTCTGGAATTTGCTTTGTCTCAAGTGAGCTTGATGATGTTTATACATGTCTTGATGTCCTTTTATATATATATATATATTATTAACTTTTTCAAGTTATATATTAATCTCCAGGTACTTTGAGGTTCCTGAAAATTTCATGAGCTAAAACTACCATTTCTTTTTGATGATATTATTGCATGTATAAATGAAGAAGCTATTTTTCTTCAAATCTTTCTCAAGCAATGACGACGTCCATGTCAATTTTTCGCTTTCAGCCGACAAGCAAGTTTACTGGGAAAATACTTATGAAAATGGATTTGATAACCAACATGGTGGCAACAAGGCCGAACACAGTTTTTGTAGTCCTAAACATTTGTCTGGAAAATCTCAAAAGCAAATATCGGATAGCCCGAGCTTTAGTAATGATTCATGTCTTCAAAGGAGTGGTTCTTTTTCATCTGCAACATTTATTGTTGATGATCTAAACAAGCTTCCTAATGTTAATCAACATCAGCAGTATGATCACTCACTGTAAGGAATTTGATTTTCTTTTTTATTCATGGAGTATAAATCTAAATGCATGCCATTCATGTTCTTGCGGTTTTCTAGGTGGATGGCTCATAATCTGGAGAAGAAATCAAAGACTAAACTATGTGAAGGGTGGTTTTGAGAAGCCATGTTCTTCGGTTTCTCTGAGGTTGCACTATGATTCATCTGGAAACTCTTCTTCTTGTTCTAGCAATGTGTCCAGTAACGTTATTGACTGCTATATCGATGGAGAACGGTAGCCAGCACGTTGCAACTGTAGGGACTGTTCGAAAAGAAATGTTGGAAATGGAGGTGGAAGGCTTCTGCCCCGGGTTCGATATGCAGCCCCTTCATCTCCAATAGGTGTGCAGAAGAGAAAAACATGTCTGATTCAGTGGAAACCGGATTCGAGCATGAGTCACCACGGGTGATAAAAAAGAATGTGATTGGGAGGCTTTCGCAGACTCATGCTATCCCAATATCAAGTTCGAAAGAATTTGACTTCTGTATTCCGATCACAACTGAAGATGTATATGGTGGATGCTTGAAAAGGTGTCCAGATTTCTCGAGCCTGGACTTTGCTTCTGAAACAGTAGAGGATACAGAGAAGGAATTACAAAGAAGATCTAAAGAAGCTGAGGAGAGAATCTTGTTTCTTTCTGAAGCTCTTGGGCAGGAAAGCTTTGTTTGTGACAGTGGGTTCAATGCTTCGTCACTTATTCAGACTGTTAGGCACCTAATGGAGGAGAAAATAAACCTGACACTTGAAGTTTCGGAACTTCTACGGTCTAGAATAGGTGATAGAGCTTGTACTAGGGAGGAAGTGAGAATTGTAAGGGCTGAATTCGAGTTGCAGACAAAGAAAATCGAGAAGGAAAAGCATGAGATAAAGTTGGGTTTGGAAAAGGAGTTAGATAGAAGGTTGAGTGATTGATCGCTTAAGCTTGAGAAGTATCGGTCATAAGAGCAAAGGCTTTGAGAACGAGCTCGAGAGCTAGCGGAGCATAACGTTTCACTTCAGCGAGAGATTTCAACCTTTAATGAGAAGGAAACCAGAAACAGAAGCATTATGACTTATTCGGCAGAACAACTTAAATCACTGTCTATGAAGGTGGAAAACTGGAGTAATGAGAATGAAGATCTACAGAACAATCTTTCTCAGTTGCGAGAGAATTATCGAGCAGCAACGGAAGATCAAGATTTTATTAGAAGAAGTTTCAAAGAGAAAGATAAAGAGTGCAAGGAACTGCAAAAGTCCATTACCAAATTGTTGTGAACCTGCAGTGAGCAAGAGAAAATGATCGAAGGGTTGCGACAAGGATATCACGACGAGATCGATAAGAAGAAATCAGGTGAAAAGAATGAAGACAAGGTGAAAAAACTGCAAATGGAGCAAATAAGGTTAATTAAAGTAGAATTAGCATTGAGAAGGGAATTGGAGTCGTGTAGGCCGGAAGTTGATTCTCTGCGACAAGAGACTATCGATTTTTTGAATAGCTTGAATGGTACCACAAATGACATTGGAGCTTTAACTTTCAAGCTCGACAAGGAAATCCGAAATCGCATATGCTGCTTACAGGATCAAGGACTCTCTATGCTTAATGAAAGCACCCACTTATCTTCCAAGTTAATTGAGTTCACAAAGGATGAATGGATTTATGACGTCTTCCAAGTCTTTATGTTAAGACAATATCGTTCGGACCCATCTCATATTCAGGAGATCCAGGTTCGTCCAGACTTGAGTTTTGAGGAAGAACCGATTGAGATTCTAGCTCAGGATGAGAAAGTTCTTCGTAAGAAGACCATTAAGATGGTTAAAGTCTTGTGGTACAATTATGGTTATGAGGAGGTTACTTGGGAGCTCAAATCTGTCATCAAGGCCAGTATCCACATCTTTTTGATCCAAGTAAATTTTTAGGACGAAATTTCTTTTAAGGGGAGAGAGTTGTAACATCCTAAATTTTTTTAAGGACTATATAGATAAATTTTGAAAATTTGAGTGTTTATTGCGTAAATTTAGTAAAATTATGGACTTAATTAAACTCTAGATGAAATCTTGTGGTCAATTTGGAAATTTTGGGACCTTATTGTGATGCGTGTAAAGCTTCTGGGGCAAATCAGAAACCCTAGAACTATCTAAGGGCCTTCGAGTAAATACTCCATTTTGTTGGATATAAAATCTCTTTTTCTCCCTTTTGAGACTCTTCTTCTCCCATTTATTTCCCACCTCTGTCGAAATTCTCCTCTCCCTTACTTTCGTTTTTCGTTTACCCTTCAATGACTGATCGTTCACCGTTCGTGTTCAACACCTCCCCCACCGTTGTGACCATCATTCCTTCGCGAACAAAACAACACTCTCAAATCTCCCTTCGCCACTACCGTGTGTGAGAACGATGCAATAAACTGTTCGGGTCTTAAGTGTTTCCACTTGTTCGCAGCCTTCTTTCGCCGTAGTTTGTTGTTTCTTCGCCTTTTTTGGAGCTTGATGAGTTGTGCATTATGTTGGTTGACGTGTTTTGCCCTCTTTATTTGGTGCTTTTTCATCAAAGGAACGTCTTCCGTCGAGCTCCAATCGACGCCATCGATCAATGGGTTGAAAACCTTAAATTTCCCCAATATATTAAGGGTGAAAAGTGGGCTAAGTAGTGACCCAAAGTGGATTAAGGCCCAAACCCTAAGTGTTTAACCCAAACAAAAACCCAAACCCTTAACCTATAACCCAATACCAAAATCAAGCTTAACCCAAACCTTTGGAACCAAGCACAATCGGTCAGACCCAACAACCCGAATCGAATCGAATCGAACCGTTGATCGAACCGAATCAAACTGAACCGTTGATTGAATCGAACCGTTGACTTTGACCAAACTATTGACTGTTATTGATCGTTGACTTTTTTGGTTGACCGTTGACTTTTTTCGAGAAATCCTACCTTGTCATTTTTCGACATTTTGAGTTTGTTTTAGCTGTCTGTTTTGTCAAATTTGAACCCGAAAGCCTCATTTTAACTGTTTTAGTCTTAATTTTATACTTAGAGTTATTTAGAGGTTTAATTTAGAAAATCTAATGTGAGATATTTGTATTTAGGTGATCACGATTTCGAGGTTGATGATTTACCACCTCCTCCATCGGTGCAACCTGCTCTTGCACTAGTTTCGAGAGTTACACATGAGTTATTTCGGTTTAGTTTTGTATTTAGTAAGGGGCATAGGAATAGTGTTAATATTAAGTTTGTGTTTGTAGGATCTAATTCTGTTAAATCGGGTGTTCGATCAGTGCGTGATAGACGACCTCCTCGTCGTTAGAGCTTCAGTTTCTAGAGGTGTGTTTCTAATTGCGACTTATCCTATTGCATGTAATGTTCTGTTGTGATATTTTGTGATGATGCTGTGATATGATATCAATGTAATGATTTACATTTTGATATGAAAATGGTATGTAGTGTTTTGAGTTTCATTAAAGCATATTGATAATGTCAGGCATGCATATAAGAATGTGATTAATTAATATATATATATATATATATATATATATATATATATATATATATATATATATATTGTGATAAGAATATTGTGAAACTCTGATATATGAGTAGTATCTTGAGAGTGAAATTAAGATTGAGATTAAAACTGAGATATACATGTGATCATACCATTGTGTGCTAATGGGTTGGGTTTGTACGGTGGAAGACATGATTATCACCCCCTTTAAGCGGATGATAGTAAAATCACACTGCGATTAGTGACGATTGGTTGGAAAGGGGTTCTAAGGAACCTCTTTATTGTGTTGGTGTGTTGGAGTATGGGTACATTGCATTATGCTTGTGATTTTATCATATTTTGTGGTTATATTATGTGTATTAATATTGTTGTGTCAATGCAATAGGATGTATGTTTTTTAGAGACATACTGAGCTTTTTAGCTTATTTTCTTACAGTTTTTTTTACAGATACCTGAGACTTAGCAGATTTGGTAGCTGGAGGCTCTTACATCATTTTCTTTATTTTATTCTGGCATCTTCTATTACAATGTGTAAAACTCATTCTTATTTCGAAACAAAATTGTTTCGAAAAGCTTCAAAAGAAACAAAAAAATGGATCACTCAAAGCATTTTATTTCTAAAGGGAATAATAAAAGAACTTTCAAAAAAAAATCCAATTCCATTTTTTGGGTTGAGAGAAATATATGAATTGGGCGAAACTAAAAAAGATTCGATAATCAGTAATAAGATGATTCGCAAATCATTACTTCAAATTCAATCTATGGCGTGGACAAATTATTCATTAACAGAAAAAAAAAATAAAAGATCTGACTAAGAGAACAAACACAATCAAAAATCAAATACAAAAAATTCTAATTATAAAAGACAAGAAAAACGAATTTCTAACTCAAGAAATAAATAGTAGTTCTAACAAAATAAGTTATCAGGATAAAATATTAGAATCAGCAAAAAAATTTTGGCAAATAGTAAAAAGAAGAAATATTCGATTAATCCGGAAATTCTATTTTTTTATAAAATTTTTCATTGAAAAGATATACATGGATATTCTTCTATATATCATTAATATTCCAAGAACCAATACCCAACTTTTTCTTGAATCAACAAAAAAAATGATTGAGAACTTCATTCACAATAATGAAGCAAATCAAGAAAGAACTAATAAAACAACTAAAAATACAACTCATTTTATTTCAACTAGAAAAACCTCACTTTCTTCACTTTCTAATGTTAGTATTAGAAATAAAAATGAAAAAGCTTTTCGTGACTTATCCTCCCTCTCACAAGCATATGTATTTTACAAATTATCACAAACCCAAGTTATTAGTTTTTATAAATTCAAACCTATCCTTCAATATCATGGAACATCTCTTTTTCTTAAAAATGAAATAAAAGATTATTTTGAAGAACAGGGAGTATCTCATTTCAGATTAAGACATCATTATGGGTTAAGACAGAAAATAGTTTGGCATTCTGGACTGAATGAATGGAAAAACTGGTTAAGGAGTCGTTATCAATACGATTTATTTCCGAATAGATGGCTTAAATTAGTACCAGGACAATGGCGAAATAGAGTCAATCAACACTATCTGGCTCAAAATAAAGATTTAACAAAATGGGATTCAGATGAAAAAGAAAGATTAATTCATTACGAAAAAAAAAATGATTTTCAAGCGAACTCATTACTGAATCAAGAATATAAACTAAATCAAGAACAAAAATATAAAAAATCAAATTTTAAAAAACACTATGGATATGATTTTTTATCATATAAATCTATTAATTATCAAGATAAGAGGGATCCGTATGCTTATGGATCACCATTCCAAGTAAATAAGAGCGAAGAGAGTTCTTATCATTACAACATGGATAAAAAAAAAATTTTTGATACACTGAGGGATATCCCTATCCATAATTATCTAGGAGAAGGCGATACCCTAGATGCTATGGGGAATTTTTCGCACAGAAAGTTTTTTAATTGGAGAATTCTTCATTTTTGTCTTAGAAATAAGGTCGATATTGAGTCCTGGGTCGATACCAGTACCAAGAGTAACAAAAATATTAAGACTGTGGTTAATAATTATCAAATAATTGATAAAATGTACCTTTTTTATTTCACAATTTATCAAGATCGAGAAAGCAACCCATCCAATAAAAAAGGAAGCCATTTTGATTGGATGGGACTGAATGAAGAAATACTAAGTCGTCCTATACCGAATCTAGAACTTTGGTTCTTCCCAGAATTTGTGCTGCTATATAATGCATATAAGGTTAAACCATGGATCATACCAATAAAATTACTTCTTTTCAATTTTAATGGAAATAGGAACATTAATAAAAATATTATTGAAAATAAAAAAAGGGACTCCCTTATAGTACCAAACGAAAAAAAAATTATTGGATTAGAGAATCGAAATCAAGAAGAAAAAGAACCCATAGGTGAAGGGGGTCTTGTATCAGATGCACAAAAACAAGGAAATTTGAAATCCGTTCTCTCAAACCAAGAAAAAGATGTTGAAGAAGATTATGCTAAATCAGACAAAAAAAAACGTAGAAAGAAAAAGCAATACAAGAGCAACACGGAAGCAGAGCTTGATTTCTTCCTAAAAAGGTATTTGCGTTTTCAATTGAGATGGGATGATTCTTTAAATCAAAGAATAATCAATAATATCAAAGTATATTGCCTCCTGCTTAGACTGATAAATCCAAACGAAATTGTTATATCCTCTATTCAAGGGGGAGAAATGAATCTGGATATTTTGATGATTCAGAAGGATTTAACTCTTAGAGAATTAATGAAAAAAGGAATATTGATTATCGATCCAGTTCGTCTGTCGGTAAAAAATGATGGACAATTTATTCTCTATCAAACTATAAGTATTTTGTTGGTTCATAAAAATAAACACCAAATTAATCAAAGATACCAAGAAAAAAACTATATTGATAAAAATCATTTTTATGAATTTATTGCAAGACATCAAAAAATGACTGAAAATAAAGACAAAAATCATTATGATTTCTTTGTTCCTGAAAATATTTTATCCTCTAACCACCGGCGAGAATTGCGAATTCGAATTTCTTTCGATTCAAGGGATAAAAATGGTATGCATAGAAATCCAGTATTTTTAAATAATGTAAAAAACTGTGGTCAAGTTTTGACTAAAAACAAACATCTTGATAGTGATAAAAAGAAACTAATTAAATTAAAGTTCTTTCTTTGGCCCAATTATCGATTAGAAGATTTAGCTTGTATGAATCGATATTGGTTTAATACTAATAACGGCAGTCGTTTCAGTATGGTAAGGATCCGTATGTATCCGCGTCTGAAAATTCGTTAATGGTACATTTTAATGGTACATTTTCCCCTATATTATGTATGTATCGTGCCGGGTATATGAAAACAAATAGATGGGCACAAGGATTGTCTTACATTTTATTCTGATACACGATACTAATTTAATGACATACATATCAATTAGATCGACAAATAAATCAACAAAATCCTCTTATTTGAACTCTCAAATTTTCTCTTTTGGAGAAATCTCTCACTCTTTTGTATCCCTATACGAATCAAATCGAAACCCGGATTGATTAATTTTATTTGAAAAAATGATAAAGTTCATAACGAACTTAAAATCATCGTGTATATCAAAATGACTGGTATTATTATTACTGATCAGTAAAATTCACATTCAAAAAAAGGGGGAAATTTTTTTGTTTTATGGTAAAAAATTCATTCATCTCAGTTATTTTTCAAGAAAAAAAAGAAGAAAACAGGGGGTCCGTTGAATTTCAAATAGTTAGTTTCACCAATAAGATACGAAGACTTACTTCCCATTTGGAATTGCACAAAAAAGACTATTTATCTCAGAGAGGTCTACGTAAAATTCTAGGAAAACGTCAACGACTGCTATCTTATTTATCAAAGACAAATAAAATACGTTATAAAGAATTAATTGGTGAGTTGGATATTCGGGAATCAAAAAATCGTTAATTTGCAAATTTTGAATTAGTCGATTTATTAGATTTTCATTTTGATGTACTTGTTTTCGTTTTCAACAATTCATGTAAGAATGAATCGAGGAAAAACTTATGAATCTATCAGCTACAGAAAAAGACCTTATGATAGTCAATATGGGGCCTCACCACCCATCAATGCATGGTGTTCTTCGTCTCATCGTTACTCTAGATGGTGAAGATGTTGTTGACTGTGAACCAATATTAGGTTATTTACACAGAGGAATGGAAAAAATTGCGGAAAACCGAACAATTATACAATATTTGCCTTATGTAACGCGTTGGGATTATTTAGCCACTATGTTCACGGAAGCAATAACCGTAAATGGACCAGAACAATTGGGGAATATTCAAGTCCCTAAAAGGGCCAGCTATATCAGAGTAATTATGTTGGAGTTGAGTCGTATAGCTTCTCATCTATTATGGCTTGGACCTTTTATGGCAGATATTGGTGCACAGACCCCCTTTTTCTATATTTTCAGAGAAAGAGAATTAGTATATGATCTATTCGAAGCTGCCACCGGTATGAGAATGATGCATAATTATTTTCGTATCGGAGGAGTGGCGACCGATCTACCTTACGGCTGGATAGATAAATGTTTGGATTTCTGTGATTATTTTTTAACAGGAATTGTTGAATATCAAAAACTTATTACGCGAAATCCTATTTTTTTAGAACGAGTTGAAGGGATAGGCGTTATTGGTGGAGAAGAAGCAATAAATTGGGGTTTATCCGGCCCAATGCTACGAGCATCTGGAATCAAATGGGATCTTCGGAAAGTTGATCATTATGAGTGTTACGACGAATTTGATTGGGAAATCCAGTGGCAAAAAGAAGGAGATTCATTAGCTCGTTATTTAGTCCGAATCAGTGAAATGACGGAATCTATAAAAATAATTCAACAGGCCCTGGAAGGAATTCCGAGTGGTCCCTATGAGAATTTAGAAATCCGATGCTTTGATCGAGAAAGGGATCCAGAATGGAAGGATTTTGAATATCGATTCATTAGTAAAAAACCTTCTCCCACATTTGAATTACCGAGACAAGAACTTTATGCGAGAATGGAAGCCCCAAAGGGAGAATTAGGAATTTTTCTGATAGGGGATCAAAGCGGTTTTCCTTGGAGATGGAAAATTCGCCCGCCGGGTTTTATCAATTTGCAAATTCTTCCTCAGTTAGTTAAAAGAATGAAATTGGCTGATATTATGACGATACTAGGTAGCATAGATATCATTATGGGAGAAGTGGATCGTTGAAATGATAATTTATACCACAGAAGTAGAAGATATCAATTCCTTTTACACATTGGATCGTATAAGCTATTTTGGAGATTTCAGTATATTTTATTATTTATTATTTTATCAAGATTGTAAGTTGTTTTAAATTTTGAGATTGTGGTATTTATTTTAGAATTTATTGATTATTTAATTTTGATTATATATATATATATGTGTGTGTGTGTGTGTATGAATGTGAATTATCAATTTGCGTGTGGGTATAATTACAGTAGTGACCTTCTAGATTCGATCATATTTTTTAGGCCGGATAAAAGGAGTTACAACATACTTATATCTTACCCAAAGTATTTTCTTATTTTGCATGTGAATAGCAAGAATAAACAAGCAACTACCTACTGAAATAGGTTTAATTTGGGTGTTATATGTGTTGTATGGGGTAAGGGAGAGGATGACAAATTGTTTACACCTATATTACTTATATTTTTTTATTTTTCTTAACATGTCTATGTCTAATTTACATGTTATACATGTATTTGGATATGAGTATGAAATATGATCCTCCAAATATATCAAAAACTTTAGAAAAAAAACGAGCATACTTGTGTGAGTCTGTGAGACATACTCGTATTTGATACCTCCAAATTCATATATATGTATATGTTTATACAAATTCAATTGCAACCACTTGTATGTTTGGGGTTGATACGAGTGCACTTTTGCAGTTACTTGATGTTTATGATGCATTTCAATCTTTATGTTTATGATACTCCGAAGTTTGAACATATATTTTACTTAAGTTTATTCATTTATTTATCTTTTCATGAATAAGGGAGGAGTTTGTAAAAATTGAGATTTGAATCACAAACTTGTTGAATGTCACCTCGTTAGGATAGTTGTATGAATAGAACTACTTATTTGTTGTTACCTTGCATTACTTCTCACAAAAAGTATTATGTTGCCCTAACTTTTCATTTTTCTTGAAGTATTTGCTTCTGTCACTCGTGTTAGTCGCATAGTAAGACATATATATGTTACCTTTACCTAAAATTCATTTCCGAATCCAAGTAATATAGCAAAATGATAGCCTTGTAAAAACTTGTAGACATGGTTAACTATTCTTTTCAATTCCTTAATAACATTTCAATGGTAACAGATGCTAAAGAAAGATGAGAATGAAAGCGTATTTGAAATGACTTACAAGAATCAATCATGTCAAGGTTTGAACCCCAAACTTGCTAAATATCATCGAACCAACCAAATTAAACCTTGAGTTTTATTAGCCACATGTTTGATTCCTTTACTACATTTCGATGTTAACAGATGCTAAAGAAAGACGAGATCAAAAGTCGTTTTCGGAACGACATACAAGAATCCACGAAAGAACTAGCCATCTTGAGAGGGGTATTGCCAAAGGTTTCTCAAGAGAGAGATTTGATGTGGGAAGAGGGGAAGCAATATTCTGAGAAGAACATGGTTTTGAACCCAGAAGTTAATGCATTGAAGAAGAAAATTGAAGGTTTAGATGAAGATATATTATTAAAGGAAAGGCAAATTACAATCTTGAAAGACACCTTGAACAACAACAACAACAACAAAAGCTTTGATCTTCTTGGCAGTGTTGATTCTATATCTGAATTCCTTCTACATTGACCATTGGCTGAGAGGTAAGTTTTGATAATCATATAATATGTTACTTGTTTCACTTGAGTGGCAACTACGAGTATATTAGATATAGGTATATTTGATTTATACATATATGTATGTATATGTTGGATAAAAATATTTCAACAAAAAAGAAGAGTCCTATTCATATACTCTTTTATGTGTTTTTAGGGAAATTTTTTCCCAGTTTTGGAGTGTGGGGAGCTTCATAATTTTTTTTTAAAAAATTTGTAATCATCTTTGTGCACAAATGTAGAAGCAATTCTTTGATTCAAGCAATGAAATTTTGGTGCTTTTATTTATTTATTTATTCATTCATTTTAAATTTTTTGGTATTCTTAATTTACTAGTGTTTCAGCATGAATATAAAACAATCATATATTTTAATTATAAATTCATTAAAATATGAAAATGAATTCAGTGTTTAATGAAGGTTTCTATATTGGCAATAGTGAGTTAAAAATTATGATAGGTATATTTATTTATTTATTTTTAAATATCAATTAAGAATTTATTTATGAAATTTTAAAAAAATTATTACCAATGTATTAAATAATTATTTTTGAATAAATCAATAAAGGACTAATTCGATAGATTATTTCATGATTTGGTTTTAGATTAAAAAATCATTAAATAAAAAACATATTTTTATTAATTATTTAACACCAATTAAGTAAAAAAAATTAAACCTTTAACCAATTTACTCCATTTTCCTTTAACCTTACTCTAAAGGGGAAGTTTTTATTTTGCTAAAAATGGAGAAAGCTAAATGAGTAAAAGTTGCCTAAAATATTGGTTTGTTTACATGCTCGAAACCTAAAAAGTCAAAGTCAAAACCCTTACAACCAATAAATTAGAAGAATAAAAAACTGAAAAAATTATATATAAATTAAATAAATACAGCTTCCGATCGTTCCAAAAATCTCAAGATTTGTTTTCATAAAAAAGAAAAAAAAATCCAATACTTGTTTTTCTTTCTCAAATCTCTCTCCAAATCTACCTTTCAAACTTTCTTACAACCTTTTCAATCCTCTTTTGTTTTTGTTTTGTTTTGTCTCAACCTCCTTAAAACAATTTCCCCCCCTTTTTTTTGTTTATTTAATCTTTCGAATTAAGGGTCTTTGGGTGTGTTCCTAAACAGGGCTTCTAACCTGGAAAGATTATAAGAAATTCTTCATTGTTTTGTAAGGTATGTAAGAAGAAAATCTCTGCTTCATCTTTTTTTTTATTAATAATTATGTTTTGTTTCAGTGTTTGATGTTTTTAAGGTGATGAGTTTTTGTCTGAAACTTCTTAGTGTTCTTCTTTTTGCAGTTTCTAGAAATACCTGTAATTTTGATTCTATTTTATTCCCTTTTTTGTTGTATGTAGAGAGGTGAATTTCAAGAATTTAAGTCTAATAGTTATAGAAATTGATTATCTGAAAAATAAATATTTTGTAGTTTTATTTAAATCCATAACTTTTTATCCATTTTAAATCGTTTGAAGATTGGAAATGTGGAGTTTTTAATTAGGTTTCAAGTTCATGTCTTTTATTTGATGTTTTTAAGGTATTGATATTAAGACATATTCATATCCAACATTCATATGTGAGTTCGCATGAACTCGGATTAGGGACTTAGATAATGTTTATTGCAACTGTGAAATTTAATATTATCTGAATTTATCTATATATGTTTGATTTCTAAAACTTTTGCTTTTTGGAAATTTAGTTCAATTGGAGCTGGCCCTGAATCCTTCTCTTCTTCCAGGAATCTGTTTTTTTTTTTGGACTAATCCGTAGGTCAAACTCGGATTAGGGACTTGGACAATATTTATTGCCTGCCTAAGGGTTAAAGATCGAATCATAGTAAGAAGTGTTGATAGCATCTATACTTCTCCGTAAATAAGGAGGAGAGAGCATCCCATTCATTGAAGATAATATCCGACTAAGCTTGACATAGAACATTTTGTCGGACTCCTTTTAAAATCCGCATATTCAGTTTAGAATATGTAAGTTATGGTATCAACAACATTAAGGAGAATCGTGTCGCCCTGCTGGAAGCCTTTGGTCGAGGGTGAAAATTCCAGTAGAGGTGGGGTTGGTAATGGTAGGGTTGATGGATTGTTGTGGTACGAAGACTCAGGAGAACACGTAGCGGGCGAGTTTTCGATGGCCGTAATTCAAGCAAACAATCTATTGGAAGATCATAGCCAACTCGAATCCGGTCCAATCAGCTCGTTTAAATCGGGTCCCCATGGGACATTTGTCGGAATCTATGATGGTCATGGAGGTCCGGAAACCGCTAGGTTTATAAACAAACACCTTTTCAGCCATATCAAGAGTATGCTATTCTTTCTCCTCTTTGCTGAATTGTATGGGAATTTATTATTTTCTTGTTTAACAAGTGGTTTATCGGTTTATTTTCATTAGTTGAATCCGGAAACTTCGTATTTTTGTAGTTATAAGATATTTAGAGATGTATCATGTACCTTACATGACTAATGAGGATAATGTATGCATGCTTGAGTGAGGCCAGAAACCCGGAACTTCACAAGTAAACAAGCATTTATATGTTTATTTCACTCATAAAAGTTGTAGAAGAAATTTTCGGTGGAAACGAAGATAGTTCAGTTCTTGTACAGGTTCAGGAACTTAGAACTTAGATATTGGAACTATATGTTCCTTAACTGCAAAGTTCTTACTAGTTTCGAAAGTCGTCATCAATATCTCATGGTTCAATAATTTACAGGCGATGACAAATGTCAAATTCGGACTTATTCAGATACTCGTTTCCTGCCTCCCTTAAAAACATCGTAGTTATTTCCTCCCCGAGCTTTAGTTGCTGATTTTTAATAGCTAATGCATGTTTACTGACTTGACAGCTTTTAATGGTGCAGAGTTTACAACTGAGAATCACGGAATGTCAGCCGATGTAATCAACAAAGCGTTTTTAGCTACCGAAGAAGATTTTCTTAATCTTGTCAGGGAGCAGTTCGAAACTAAGCCACAAATCGCTTCAGTTGGTTCGTGTTGTTTGGTAGGAATAATTTGTAGTGGATTGCTTTACATTGCAAATGCCGGAGATTCCCGAGTCGTTTTAGGAAGACTGGAGAAAGCCTTTAAAGAGGTGAAAGCAGTTCAGTTGTCATCCGAGCACAATGCAAGTTTCGAGTCCGTGCGGGAGGAGTTGCGATCGTTACATCCCGATGATCCGCAGATTGTGGTCCTCAAGCACAAAGTATGGCGTGTGAAGGGTATAATACAGGTATTTTTCGTAGCTTCAGGATATTATTTTCTTAGTAAACGTCATATTGCTATACAAATTCTAGCTTTCGTATAAAGGCATACGACCTATCGCAATCCCAAGCCTATCTAATTCCTTACCATCCAAGAAACAACCTTGATACTTTTTATTCAATAATTATTTTTTTGTATATTTGATACGGATTATATTGGAATTTGAAATTGTTCGATGAGTATTTGTCTGCATTGAATTGTGCTGCCAAGAGAACTAGTTTAAGCTTTTGATGGATAATTGCCGTAAAAACTTATTTTGGGATGTAGATGGATTTTAGGGACAATGTTGTGGATTTCTACTGAGTTCGTATTTCACCTTCTAAAGTGATCATTTTGTAGTCTTCATGGGAATGATTTCGGATTAAATAGCAACTTGGGTTTTTTTGATGTATAAAATTTGATCTAGTCATGATTTTGAGAATTTAAATATGATTTATGACTCGAAGGAACTTTTATTTGAATTAGTGTGATCTACCAATGTTACTCGGACTTAGGTGTGAGTATTGGACACATGTATGTTTTACTTTTTAATGAATTTGGAGGGTCATATCTCGTAGTCATGGTCGATGTGTTTCAAACATGGGTATCAGGCATCGATACTAAAGTCGAAGTAGCATAATGATCTACACAACTAAGTATGTGCCAATTGATTGTTTCCATTGACCCAGTTTTTTTATGTAATAGATTTCTAGGTCCATTGGCGATGCATATCTAAAGAAGCCAGAATTCAACAGAGAGCCCCTATTACCGAAGTTTAGAGTTCCAAATTCGTTCGAGAAGCCGATCCTACAAGCCGAGCCAGCAATATCAGTACAGAAACTCCGTCCTGAAGATCAGTTTCTTATATTCGCATCGGATGGTCTATGGGAACACCTTAGCAATCAAGAGGCTGTTAACATTGTAAACACATGTCCACGCAATGTAAGTTCTCTTTTCGTGATTTTCTTTTGGGTGCTTGTCGGATATGAATGTGTCTTGCACGGTATGTTTAAATTGTCCTGGTTCTTTTTAATGTATTTTGAGGTTTTTGGAGGGTCAGGGTCATATCCTCAATCTCATGTCCGGATAGGCATCTGGACATGGGTGCTTCACGAAAATGAAAAACCAAGCAATATAGATTTAATCTTTCTATGCATATAATGCCTTACAACTGAGAACAACTCTTATACTATCAGAACTAGCCAGCCCTTCCTGGGTTCCTTTTGCTTAGTTCCCAATACGTGATAAACGAAGGAAAGGTGATCAGTGCAGGATGGCAATGGGTTGGATCGGATTGAAATCTGATGGATTTGAGTATTTTTCCAACTATAATGGTTGAGTAGTGTTGTCTTCCTTAAATGTCAACTATGAGTTTATCTCATGCAATCCGGAAAATGGTTTCTTGTCCTTCTAATCCTGGATACTTAAAAGTTTTTGTTTGTTTTTGTTTTCCTCCATGAACATGAGTTATATAACGAGTTTGTATAGAACTTATCTTTATATTAATGATCAAGTTGCCTATGGATAAACTTATACAAGACATCCATGCAGGGTATCGCGAGGAGACTCGTAAAAGCTGCGCTTCGTGAAGCTGCAAAGAAGAGAGAAATGCGATACTCAGACTTGAAAAAGATCGACCGCGGAGTGCGGAGACATTTTCACGATGATATAACGGTCATCGTTTTGTTTCTGGATTTCCATCTGATAAGCAACGGCTCGTCGTGTAGACCCCTGGTTTCTATCCGAGGCGGTGCCGGAGTATCAGGAAACAGCAAATACTAGCCACCGAAACAGGTCGTAGACCTCTCTATCGTTTTTACTCGACCATTCCTCTCATTTTGTATTAAGAAGATATCCATAAAAGATTTGATAGAATTATTTTAGAGAATCCATTCAAGTTATAAATCTTGGTGACTTTGACATGTCATAGAAATTGAAAGAAAAGATATAAAAGTCATTTAATTTCTGTGGTATTTTTCCATTTTCCTTTGAGAAGTTATTCACTTTTTGCCCCTAATTTCTCTTTCCATTTTCTTGAAATATCCGTATTTTATTCATATTCAAAGGATATTTTATTCGTATTATCAATTCGGACTAATATTTATTACTAAATCAACATTTTTATTTTAAGCTAATAAAAATATATAAATATTAATATAAAATAATTTTTTCATTTTAAGTGATTTTTTTTCTAAATGTTAATTGATTTTTGAATTAAATTAAACTAAATCCAACCTTAAATAAGCAAAATTTTTGAATTAATATTATTGGTCCGTTTTAGTACATTTTTGGCATAATGATTTATTTTCATAAAAAGCCATTTTAGTCTTTTATTTAATTTTTTGTTCCTTTAATTCTTAAACTTGTGTTTTTTATTAAATGGACGAAGAAGTTAATATTTTTAACTTTGTTGATGTGATATACATATGGATTGTCATGTGGATGATACATTATCATTTAATTAATTTTTAAAATTTTAAAAATTTTAAAAATAATTTTCAAATTTTTCAAATTTTAAAAAATTAATTAAATTTTGACGTGTCTTTTCATAACAATCTACATGTATATCACATCAGTAAAATTAATAAATGTTAATTTTTTCATTAATTTTAAGGTGATTTGACAAAAAATCTAAAAAAATCTGTCTAAATGTTTCTCTCAAAATTAATAAATGTTAATTTATATATTTTTTTATTAATTTTTTCATTAAGTTCAAAGTTAAAAGAGGCGAAAAATAAATAAAGGGCTAAAATGAATTTTTTTATAAAGTTGAAGGGTCAAAAAAAGTCTGTCTAAATTTTTCTATCTATCTAATTAAATTAATCAATTATAAAATTCAATTTTATTTTATTTATTTCATTAAATTAATTTAATAAATCCAAAAAAATTTGAAGCCCAATTCAAAATTTTGTAAAGGCCCAAGTATTATTAGCCCAAAATTCAACCCCACAGGCAGTCTATTTTGCAATTCTTTTTAAAAAAACCCCTAAAACCCTAACGTCTCTAAAAAAATATCAAATTTCCCAAAAAATCATGAACCAGAGATCTTCGAACCTACTGGATGAAGCCTTAGGGCTAGACCAGGTCATCGAGCCATGGCCTCTAAGGGGTCGAGTAGTGGCTATAGAAGACCAAGTCGAGACTAGTGGATCGTTCGTTCTTCACCATCTACTTAAAAGCTCTCTTTCTCCGAATTCCTCTAATGTTACCATCTTCATCGCTTTCTCTCAGCCTTTCTCTCATTACGATCGTATCCTTCGGAAACTAGTAAGTATCTTCTTCCATTGAAGCTTTACTTAATTTTTTCTCATTACGATCGTATCCTTCGGAAACTGGTTACCTTTTCTATGAGTTCATAAGATTTGCATTAGCACTTAAATGCGTAAGTCTTGAATTAATTATATTACGGTTTATGTTTGATACAAGGTATAAGTTCCCGGGTCCAATTTTTTAGAGAGGATACGAAGTGAGGGATGAAAACTATGTTTTCTTGGTTATCATGTAGTGGGTTTTTTCTTGGAAATGTTGTTAATATTATTTGGTTTTGTTGTTCATTTGTTGAAATAGGGATGCAACTTGGTATCACAAAGGGATAAAAGTAGATTCTTTTTCTTTGACATGCTTAAGCTGCAGTGTCCAGGTGAGAAAAAAAATCTGGTAAAATGATTCTTCCATAACTTTCTGCATGAATATTCTTTGTTTAAATGAGAAATCATTTAAATGATGATGTTGATTCTGATATTGGACAAAGTACATGAGCTGAAATTTGATAAAACATATGTTTTCAATATAAGAAATTCTTTTGTTGCTTTATTTGTCTACATGTTTGTACTGTCAGATTTTAGGATTTCAAGACTGCAATTAGATGTCTTTCCATTAACGTTGTTATTAATTTTACTTGTTTGTGCTAATGTTAAAGGGTATAAAGATTAAATCACTCAGTTCTATGATACATGGATTGAATTACATATTCGACCATATTTCAGTAGTTCACGGACTGCATTAATTTATCCTTTTATGTTTGTGATTTCGGTTTATGGTCTTCTTTGTGGTTTTATTTCGATGAGTTTTTCAATTTGTTTGATTAGATGGAAATGAAGGAATAACTCCTGGAGGTGGACTCATTGCATTGTATGGGAAAATACATAAAACCATTTCAGCTTTGCCTGAGATTAGTTGGAAAAACGTTTCCATTATCATTGATGATTTATCTCTTATGGAGGTGGCTGTAAATGGCTCTTCAGATTATGTCTTGGATTTCTTGCACTATTGCCACACTTTAACATCCGAGTTTGTAAGATAATACCTTGATTCCCCTCATTTTGTCATATATTTTTCTTGAAGTATGCTTGTTCAATACTTGTGTCCAATGCCTATTCTGAAATGGATATGGGGATTTGATCCTCTAAGGTTGCTCCAAATACATAGAAAAATGGGGGACCCCCCCCCCCCCCAAATATACTCGTCAGAAACACATACTTATATTTGACACTCTTACACAAATTTAAGTAGCATAAATTTTGTCTACCGTTCACCCTCTATTCTTAAATTTTCTCTTGTTGAATCATTGTTGTTAGGACTGTTCATTAATCACCCTCAATCATGAAGATATTTATTGGAGTGAAGATAGACCAACATTTTTGATACAAATGGAGTACCTTGCAGACATTTTGATAAAGGCGGAGCCTTTGGCTACGGGTTTAGCAACCGATGTGCATGGACAGGTACCAATATGCTATTCCTGTTTCATTGTTGGATAATTGTGTCATTTCCATTATGTATTTATGTTGTAGTTTACAGTTTAGAGTAACATAGACTACAATTGGAAATGCCATTGTTTCTTGAATATAGACGTTCCTATAAAAATGGGAAATGTCTTGTCTGTGCTTTAAACTATTGATTTACTAAATTAGAACTTAGAAGTAACGAAGTAGGATCTCATCGCAAGGTTTTTATTATGTTCAGTTGACAGTTTCGAGTAACAAGGTTATAATTGGAGATACAATTGTTTATTAAAAGTTCCTATAAAAATAGGAAATGTCCTACCTCTGAATGTGGTTTTTATCATGTTGCAGTTGACAGTTTCGAACAAGGGTTGGAACAAGGTTAGTAATTTCCATTTCAAGGTCAAGGAAAATGTTGTCGAATGCTTCTACCCCGGAAGAAGCTGAGGTTGATGAAACCTGAAGCTAGTAAACAGGCTTGAAAGTTCTGGGTTTTCATTCGATATTTGTAGATGATGAAACAAAGGAAACCTTAGATGGTAATAGAGAAGCTATCATGAAGAAGTTCCCTTTGTTGGGACAAAGAAATTCAGCCCTTTTGTTGCATCTATTAATATTATTAATGTGCATCTGCTAGTTTTGCTGAAGATGTGGGTTCCGGCTTTCATTAATCCCTATTATGTTGGTGTATTTTATTGGGTTATAATCATGTCTAAGGTATTTTATATTTGTATAAATTTTGATATATTTATAATTATGGTTGAGAATAAGAACGAGAAAATTGAAAAGCAGTTCAAACTATAGTGATCAATTCGATTTCGATTTAATTTGTATTGAATTTTATTTTGGTAATAACTAAAAAACTTTTAAAAATAGACCTGAGATGTGGTATGGTGGTTTTTTTTATCTTATCCTTTAATTATGAGATTAGGGATTTGATTTTTATTCAGGAGAATGAAGTATATTTCATGATTAACTGCTTACTTTTACGGAAAGGATTTGTGGCTAAAGGATTAGTCATTATAGTGGTGGATGTCTTAACTTTGATTAAAAAATTATTCTTAAAAATGTGATGAATAAATAATTATTTTAATGGTTAATATAAGATAGGAGTATTTTTTTAATATTTTTAATTAAAAATAGCAAACGACCTAAATGATTAGTGGTTGTAAAGAAGAAAATGGTAGTGCTTTTTAAGTGGGTATTTATTTAGAAATTCAACAAATTTTAAAAAAATCATAAAAAATTTTGGAAAAATTATTGATGTTAGTAGTAAAGTATAAATGATTAGCGATGCAAACTATTACTGTAAATGTCATTGAAATTTTAATAGTTCAATTAATTTTTTTTATCTTAAAAATTTAATTAAATTTTGAATGTTTAGAATTAAAATGATAAAAAAGAAAATATCAATGTGATAAATTTTTTTTTTGAAACAATGTGACAAATTTGATAATTACTGATATGGGTTATTTGACGGTGTTATGCTTTATCTTAAATGTTTAAGGTTTAAAAAATATTATGTAAATTATAAAATTATTATATAAAAATGATATAAACATTCCAACAATAATATTTATTTTTAGTTTTTAAATTTTTTCCTAATCGAATTAGAATAGATATAGATATGAATTCAATTTTTCATTTTTATAATATCAATATGTTTTTAGGGAAAAATGTTTTATTTCAAATGAGTGAAAACATATAAAAGTTTATAAAAGGATATTTGTTAAATTCTAAAATTTTTGTTTATTGACTTTTAACTCAGTTAACATCAACAAAGAAATTTGGACTTTAACACATATAATCTTCTGAATTAAAAAAAAAAAATCAAAACATGATTCATTTTTCATAAATTCATTTGGTTAGTTTTAAAATATTAAAATATCTATTAAAATGTTAAATTTTTATATAATTTTTTTATATTGAATAATTTTAAAAATATTAAACGTTTTTTATACCATGCTTAGAATTACTCAAACCTCTCTCCAATCATTCAATAGAAAAATAAATACGCTTCAAATTCACATCCTTTTATGCTAATAATAATATCAATGCTAATCAAGTTAAAACTTAAGAAACAAAAAATATTAAAGGTTAAGAATTAATATATTGATTGGCATGAACATTATCGTCAATGTAGAAGGATGTGGGTTCGAATGCACTGAAGTGTATTATCTTCCTATTTATGGATTGGGAGAAGCTATGAGTAATTCTAGATATCGTGTCAAAAAGAGTAGATTCGATTAGACTTGTTTATGGGTTGGCCTATTTGCCTATGCCTAAAAGCTCGCTTGAAATTTGGAAAGTTTGGGCAAAAAAATTACGTCCGTTTAAAATATGCTTTGGGCTTGGATTTTACTATTCAAGGCCTGAGCTCGATCCGACCCGACCCGACCAGTCCCATTTAAAATTTATAATACTTTATATTATGTTATTTTTATATAATATGTAATTTAAAACACATTGAAAAAATAAACCTATACTAAATATATAATACTACTTTAATGTACATATTTAAAAAATTGTTAAGATGACCATATAAAAAATTATAAAAGTATTAAATATTAAAATAAAACAATATAAATTTTTTAAAAAAATTAAAAATAATATGGGCGGGTTTAAAATGGGCTTGAGTTAATCTTTTACAAATATAAATAGATTTGAGTAAAATTTTAAGCCCAATTTTCGGGTTAAATCAGGCTTGGGCAAGCATAAGGTATTTTAATACCATGCCTAAGCTTAACTCGAATCTAGTTCGATCTGGCCCATGAACACCTCTAAGTTATGGGTAATTTTTTTTGAATATACTGATTTGATTACATGTAGTATCTGTTTATATTTTCTTAACCCTTTAACAACACACACCTTACACACACAGATGCTTGAACCCGGGTCTCCAAAAATAAATATTATTTTCTGTTCCATTGGAACCACTCACTGAATTCTAAATTATGAATAATTTAAACATTATATAAAAAAAATGATATTATCAAAACCTATAATAAAAATTTTCAAAAATTTAATACCTATATAAAATAGCTGTACGTATTAGACGTACCAAAAACGCATCATTCTCAATCTAAAAATAAAAATAAAAAAGTTCCCAAACCCTAAAATTGGGTCCCACAAAGTTCCAATACGGACTCAAGTCCCACCCGATATCCGATTTCGAGTCCTTGGCTTTGAAGAGCAAAGCTGCACTTTATTTTTTATTTTTATTTTCTCGGTCCTTCTTCAAAAAAACAAATCGGGTTCGTTTCCAGAAAAATTTTCTTCCAAGGCCTCATACACACCTCCCTCCCCTTCCCTTCCTCTCTTTTTTCTTTACTTTTATCATTCTTAGCTTCTTCCCCAATTTTTCAGGTCAAACCCTAACTCTCTCTTTCCATCTCTCTAAGATCCACGGAAAATTTAACCTTCTCTTTAAAAAAAAAATCAGATTGAATTTTTGCATATGTTTATGATTTGAGTGAACTACGAGTCTATGATTTGAAATTTTTTTAACGATTTAGTATTATCATCATTACTATGAAATGCTTTTAATTGGTCCACTGAAGTTGTAAGTGAGAAGATTTGGAACTTTTAAGATAGGTTGTAGGAGTAATTATGTGAATTTTCTTTTCTTTGCTTCTGTTTTTAGTTATCAGTTGACAATTTATTTATCTTTCTTGTTTGGAAAGAAGTTATAAAGAAAGGAAGGAAAAGAATTTTGATTTCATTTTTAGTTGTCCGAGATTAGTAAAGTGGTAAAAAGGGGAAATGAGGTTTTAGAATTCTGATTATAAAGCATTTGTTCTCTATTCTTTCTATGATTTAGCGCATGTATTTTGAATGGTTAGGAAATGGTTTTCTTCATGTTTACATGCTGTTAATTGTTGGTGTAGGAGGACTAGTGCTTCAGTATCTTGGGTCCTTTTTAGAGAATTTCTGGTTTTTTTCCCCCCTAAGGTTTTTATGTATTTGAATGCCTTTGGAGGATCATATCTGCATGCCAACGTCTGGATGTGATTTGGACACAGGTGTTGGACATTGATATTTCAAGTAAAATGAAGAGTCAGAGCAACACTGTTTTACGAAGTAGTAATTGAAACTGAATTGTATTATGGGGTTGAATACCTTGTTTGTGCAACATAGCTAGGGGGTACTAGTGCTAGCTGAGGTTGTGATATTTAACATGGAGGAGAGTTATTTATATCGGTACTACCTCAAAATGCATTATTCTGGAAAGCTTAGAAGAAGATCTTGTTAGTTGCTATTTTTGTTTATTTTTCCATGCTATGTTAAAGTATTGCTTCTTTAACTATTGTTATAACACTTTTTGAAGGTTGTGTTTAGCTCCTTATTATTCATAATTTTAGTGTGTGTTTCTTGATTATTGATAAATCTGTTTATTTATACAGGGATTATTGTGGCTATAAATATATGAGATGGATAACCAAGAGGATGAATCTCGGGCTGGAGGTGAACACCATGGAAAACAAGATGATGAGGTAAGATTGATGGCCTGGTTAATTTCACGTGAATGGATGAAAAAGGTTTACTGTTTGGTCATTTATTCTTTTCCTTGGAGTGGTTTTTCTTCATAAGAAGTTACTTTGATATAACACACATATATGTTTTGTTCCAATTGCAGGAAGCTGTTGCACGTCTTGAGGAAATTAAGAAATCTATTGAGGGAAAAATGGCTCTTCGTCAAACCAATTTGAATCCTGAAAGGCCTGGTTAGTAAAATTTACCACATTTCAGGGTTTTTATATGGCTATTGCTGGTTGTGGAAATGGTTAAATTTTTTAACTTGATTTGTTTATTTTATAGTGATTTTAGCCAGTGCTGGAAATATTTTTGAGGAGATGTAAATGCTTATAGTTGGCCTATAATTCATCTGTAATTCTTATCGACTTCTGCTATAAATTAGAAACTGAGAAAAGAAATGACTATAGCTTATAGTATGTTTAGTAACAAATAGATCAGTCCTGAGATAAGCTTTAAGTGGCTTGTGAACTTATCATATCAGATTCTGTTGAAGGATTGAGGTTTGCATGTTAGAAACTCAGATATTGAAGCTTGTAGAGAAATTGTGTCTTCGGATTTTGAACATTCAAATATCAAATTATTATTATCATCATTGTTTAGAATTTTATTTCTTTTGACCATTTTCATCCATGAGATTTTTTTTTTTTTTCCTGTTCTATTCTCCTTTCAACTTGAGTCAACTCAGACTTTCTATTCGGTGCCATGGGTCTATTATTGCAAATAACCAAACCATCTAAAACAATTTTCCTTTATGTTTCCTACTATGGTGCTAATTCAAGTGGACCTGATAGCTATTTAAAGTGCTGGAAAGCTGGCCCTTTTTAAGTTTTGTCCATACTATATTTTATTTCTTTCCGATTCATCTTAATTGGTTGTTGTTATATATTTTATACTGGTTATCTACGGAGTCCCTTCTTATTATATAGCCACGAAAGCATTTAATATCTATCTTTTTAACACGAAATCAATTTTCTATGAATATTGGTACTTAAATAACTGTCACATAAATGTTAATATTTTTTTTTCTCTTGGTTCTAGACTCTGGCTTCCTCAGGACTTTGGATTCTAGCATTAAGCGCAATACAGCTGTTATTAAAAAATTAAAGCAGATAAATGAAGAGCAGAAGGAAGGATTGATGGAGGAGCTACGTAGTGTCAATTTAAGTAAATTTGTTAGTGAAGCTGTGTCTGCTATTTGTGATGCCAAGCTTAAGAGTTCGGATATACAAGCTGCAGTGCAGGTAGCTTTCATGAATGAGTTTGGTCTACAAATTGTATGATTATATGTTTCAACACATGTTATTTAGATTATATGGTTATACATATTGTTTTCTCAGTTAATTTGCTATGACGACATTGTCTTAAAAAGATCTATGTTGTTTCCTATCCAGACATGCAAAGTTAATAGTAGCATTTTTTGTTTAGATTTGAAATGTGAACGCTTCGTATGTTCTCTTCAGCTGAAAATGATACGTGGTTTCATGAGCCAAACCCAAAGACTTGAATGAATCATAGCTGTGTAAGTAAGGTGATTAAGAAGAATTTTAAATAAGAAAGAAAAAGAAACCTGTTCTCTTTTTGTCCAAATGGGTTGTAGTAGCTTCTCGAATCATTATTTACATCCTCCAATGTCCTCATGGGTAATTGTTGGGCTTTTGCTAGCAGACCCAAGTTTTAATGAGGATTCAATAATATAGCTATTAAAATTGTTTATTCCATACGATTCAAAGATCTTTAGAGTGTCCTAGTCTGGTTCCTCTTACTATTTTAATTATCAACTTATTTTTATTTCACCTTGTCCATTTGTGTGTCTATATACATCTAATAAGCTTCCCTAGTTTATCGTGTGTATACATATGCATATACCAATACATAATTAGCTGCCCTAGTTATGTTAAGTATAACAGAAATTCCAGTTTGAAATTATCCATGACCTTCCCAGTTTCTTCTTATATATTCTCATCATTTTTGGTAAAGTCGCTTGCTCAATATTTGTAAATGTGTTTATGGATGTAGGTATACATTCCTTGGTATCATTAATGATGCGCATATCTATGACATCTGTATCTGCATGTGTATTAAGTTTGCTGGTTTTTTAATATTGAGTTCTCTTTCATTGCTATGATTGATGAAGTCACCTGTTTGAAGTTTTTAAATGCGTTAATGGATTATTCAGATTTGTTCTCTGAACTGAGGAGAATATACTTATTAGCAACATTATGCGTCTGTACGTTTGTTAGCTTTTTATTATACACTGAATCTTTTAGTCGTTTTAAGTTTGTTAGCAACTTACTATTGTCTATCTGTCAAAGATCTGCTCTCTGCTTCATCAAAGGTACAAAGATTTCTCACCAAGTCTGATACAAGGGCTCCTGAAAGTCTTCTTTCCTGGAAAATCTGGGGATGATTTAGATGCTGACAGGAACTTGAAGGCAATGAAGAAACGGAGCACTTTGAAACTCCTTCTGGAACTTTACTTTGTTGGAGTTATAGAGGACAATGGAATCTTTATCAATATCATTAAGGATCTTACTAGCACAGAGCACTTAAAGGACCGAGATGCTACTCAGACAAATTTGACTCTTCTTGCTAGTTTTGCTCGACAAGGGCGAGTGTTTCTAGGACTTCCAGTGTCTGGTCAAGAAATTCAAGATGAGGTACGTTGATTTTTGTTCTTTAGATGGCCTGATATTTTCATCTCATTTTATTTTTATGAAAGCTATTATGGCTGTATTTCTTATTTTAGATTATTTGTAGCATTAATTTTGATAATGACAGTTTATGGTTTGACATAGCTTCTGTTGGCAATTTGCTACAGTTCTTCAAGGGCCTTGGTATCACAGCGGATCAAAAGAAAACATTTAGGAAGGCATTTAATCTATATTATGATGCTGTAACTGAACTTCTTCAGTCTGAGCATGCAGTAAGCTTTTGCAATTGAAAATATTATCTTTTAGGGGAGATAAGTCAATGAGGTTCTTATTTGGACTTATCTTTAGCCATATCTTGTGTCATGTGTGATAAGTTTGAATGCTTGATTCTTTCATTATCCTTTGCTTTCTTTCCCACTTCCCCTAATTGATGGGGTTTTTCTTTTATAGTCACTTCGCCAAATGGAGCATGAGAATGCCAAGATTCTAAATGCTAAAGGAGAGCTCAGTGAAGAAAATGCATCTTCATATGAAAAGCTACGCAAATCTTATGATCATTTGTACCGCAATGTCTCATCGTAAGTTGCTTTATGATGTCATCGTCATGGACTTTCTATTTAGTGGCAACTAGATTAACGGTCAATTAATTGATATTAACATTTCTGTAGTGAATATAGTATCATTTAATTTATTCTATATATAATCATAAATGTTTATGTGTAATGCCTGAACCATGATTGATGATGTTATGATTGACAATTTTTTGCCTTTATTAGCATTGAGTAATGATGGAGTTGCATTTTGATATCTTTGCTCTCTGCAGATGAATGGATGTGTTCTAAGTACCAAACATCTGTTACGTAACTGCTGATCAGCATAAATATAACAGTATAATTGCGGAATTGCCTCATTCATACCATAAGCATTTAGTTTTTCCATTTTCTATGTTAACAGAAAATTTTTGAAGACTGAGCCTCTTCTAAATACTACCAATTGGCTTGAGTGGAACCAGTTGCACTTCTCCGCATTTCAAAACTGAAATATTTAACTGCTACCAGTTGTTACGTGCACTACATATGTACTAGATTTGTCTTTTAAAGTGTTTGTTGGGAAAGTTGCAGCTTATAGGAACATTTAATTTGGTAGAAACTTAGTCTTTGGATGCTCAGTGGAGAGTTTGAGATCACTTATTCTAAGGATAATATGTTTGAGATTTCTATTGTTTCTGAAGTGCAAAATCTGGTATCAGTGATGACAACCTAAAAGAATAGGTCTACTGATATGTTTAGCTTCAAGCTGTTCTTGAGTTTAGTGCCCCATGTGGTAAACAAAGATGGTTTCTGGTAACTTCAAAGTAAGACTGTTGCTCCTGAGGTTGGAGTGATTGCTCTCATTCCTGAATTTGGAGATCTGTATCAGATTAATGGTTATCAAGAGTGTGATTGTTGGCAAAGCAAAACTGTAATTGATTTTTTCTATGATTTCTTTGGATATTAAATGCTACTCAGGTAATTTGAATCGCATATATCCTGATATGGCTCTTGCATTACTGAGTCTAGGAACTAGATCCCTTATGAAATTGAGATCCGCTTGGTATTACTCTCTCTTCCTTCTGATGGATGAGCAGTTCTATCAAGAATTGTGGCAGATATGCTGTTTTTGGGCTCAGATTCAATGGTCTTTTCTGTGAAATTTTGTATTTACTGATGTAGTTGTACAAAGTTTGAAGTGAAATAGAATTGTGATGAAGTGTTGTCCTATTTGTCTAGATCGGTGAAGAATCAGTTGAACTATTTATTACTTTTTTGATAAAGCGTTAATTATTTAAAACTTAATAGTAACTTTATTATGTTGGAACTTTGGACCCCGGTTTTATTGGGGTCTCTTTGGTCTTGCCAAAGTCAGTGACTAACTTGTCCCCGAAAAAAAAGAAAGAAGAAAACAGAAGTTGGTGTTACTAAATTTGCTTGTCTAGCATGCCTCTTGCATCAGGAGTAACTTTCATATTAGGTTTATTACTTACAAAAGAAAATCATACATAACTGATTTTGCTTCTCTCTCTCTCTCTCTCTCTCTCTCTCTCATATTGATTGTTCAATTATTTTAAATTATTGTATTGCAGTTTAGCTGAAGCACTTGATATGCAGCCTCCAGTCATGCCAGAGGACAGTCACACAACTAGGGTTACTACAGGGGATGATGCTTCATCAACATCTGGAAAAGAGTCTTCAAACCTTGAAGCTATATGGGATGATGACGACACTAGAGCTTTCTATGAATGCTTACCTGATCTTAGGTATGTTGTGGCCATTATTCAATTAGTTAAAAAGAAACTTCATTAATAGGGCCCTTCATTGATGGTGTTTTGGAAATCAAAGATGTATTTGCTAGCTGTTAAGAGCATTGTGTACATGTTCTTCACAGAGCATTTGTCCCAGCAGTGTTATTGGGAGAGTCTGAGTCCAAAGCAAGCGAGCAAATGTCAAAGGCACAAGAGCAACCAACTGTAAGTAGATCAAAATTTTGAACGTTATTGTTAGCTCAATTAAGGTCAATTCAAAGCCAACAATTCCTTCAGGCTTTCATCTGTGGTTTTGCGCTGCCAATGATACATTATCCTTTTTTGTTTTACATATTAAGTTTTGGTTGAGTTCAAGCATCGTTGCTGCTGCTTTGCTCTGACATGGAATGGCTAAAAAAAAGCTGAATTAAAGAAATAAAAATAAGAAAAGTGAAGCATTTTGATCTGGCAAACCACGAAGGCGGAATGAATCAGTTCTTAAATCCTTAGCATCTGATCTTATGCCAGAAACCTGTTACTTATTTTCTTTTTTGGTGGCATGGTAGGGCAGAGAGAGTATTTTTCTGGACTTATTGATTGCTTGATTGGTGTTTGAGTTCTGACAGAGCTGGTTTAAGACTCCTAAAGAGTCCTCTCTATTTAATGTTAATCTAAATTGTTTTTTGGTTTACCTTTTAGGAATCCTCTTCTGAAGCAGATCAAAGTACACCAGTCGCACAAGATGCCTTGGACTTTTCTGCAGACTCTGGCACTCTGCAAGAAGGGAAGAGTGTAGAGAAAGGGAAGGATAAAGAAGAGAAGGATAAGGAAAAAACCAAAGATCCAGACAAGGAGAAAGGGAAAGAGAAAGAGAAAGAAAAGGATACAGATAAAAAAGGAGAAAATGAAAAGGAGAAGCTCAAAGGTAGTGAAGGGACAAATTTGGATGCTCTACTGCAAAGACTCCCAGGTTGTGTGAGTCGTGATCTTATTGATCAACTGACGGTAATTAAACCTCTGTTTTCAGTCCTACTGTTGAATGCCACTTTTCGATGGGGTTTTATGCAACTCTAGAAGATTATTGAATTGCATTTAAAATTTCAGGTGGAGTTCTGTTATTTGAATTCAAAATCAAATCGGAAAAGACTTGTGAGAGCTTTGTTTAATGTACCAAGGACTTCTTTGGAGTTGCTTCCATACTACTCACGCATGGTTGCAACATTGTCAACTTGTATGAAGGATGTACCCTCTATGCTCTTGCAGATGTTGGAGGAAGAGTTCAACTTTCTAATTAATAAAAAGGTTTGCTTCCTTACAAGTCCCCTCGTTCTCTTTGTAACTGTCTTCCATCTCTACATTCATTTCCTTTTTGCTGGTAACTTATTTCTTAAAATTGAAATTAACTGCAGGATCAGATGAACATTGAAACAAAGATCAGGAATATTAGGTTTATTGGAGAACTTTGTAAGTTCAAAATTTCATCACCTGGCCTTGTCTTCAGTTGTCTGAAGGTATGTGCAAAGCAGCTAACTGACAAATGTTGAATTCTATCCAATTTTTGTTCCTGTGATGATACTTCCATCTCATGGGAATTTATGAGCTTTTTGAAACAAATAGAACTATAGAAATGAGGAGCAATCGGTTTGTTGCTCTCATTTTCATTGTCTTATAATTTGTACGCTATAGATGCAAACCTGTTTCATATGCTTTCTTATTCTAATATTCTTTTTGTAACAGACTTGTTTAGATGATTTCACTCATCATAACATTGATGTCGCTTGCAATCTTCTTGAGACGTGCGGTCGTTTTCTGTATCGTTCTCCTGAAACTACCATAAGAATGGCTAACATGTTGGAGATCTTGATGCGCTTGAAAAATGTAAAAAATTTGGATCCTCGGCACAGCACACTTGTGGAAAATGCTTACTACCTATGCAAACCACCTGAAAGATCTGCACGGGTCTCCAAAGTCCGTCCTCCATTGCACCAGGTATTATTTGCTTTTTCTGTCAAATATTCTATTTGTTTTGGTGTTAAACCATTTTACTCAGTTATTTCAAACTTTCTTGCAGTACATTAGGAAATTGCTATTTACAGATCTTGATAAGTCTTCCATTGAGCATGTGCTGAGGCAACTTCGTAAATTACCATGGAGTGAATGTGAATCATATCTCTTAAAGTGCTTCATGAAGGTTCACAAGGGGAAATATGGTCAGATTCACTTGATTGCTTCTCTCACTGCTGGTTTGAGTCGCTATCATGATGAATTTGCTGTTGCTGTTGTTGATGAGGTTTGCTTCTTGAATTTAGAACTATTTCTTGAGCTGATTTTTATTTTTCCTATATCTATGTTATCTGGGTTTTTAAAGGAATTCACTACTGTATATCATTGTGTTTTTATTTGTATGGTCAGCTTTGTATTCCCTTAGGATTCGCAATTTGTTTTGATTCTGTGTTGATATGGTGAGAAATGCTGGTGTGTAACTTATGGTTCTATTAAAATTCTTTTTGGTGTATACCTTTTGTGAACAGTTGAAACCATGGCAGTGATTTGAACAAAAAAAATCTGCCAATTAGGTTCTATGTTTCAAGTTCAATGTATTATTTAAACTGTAGAACACCTTTCCTTTTTCTTTTTCCGTAATATATCGGCCTTGGTTTTCGTCTAAGGAGAAATTCTCCTCAACATGATATGATGGTTTTCAGGAGGTTTCCCTGCATTATGCTTGAAAGACTATTGTTTTTTTTTTTTCCTTAGGATGGCAGGATGCAAAAAAAATTAGATTGCTCATGGCCTGGACTGTTATTTTATTTTCCTCCCCATGATTATATTTAGGTATTGCTCTGTGAGATCCTTTTCTCGTTTGGTAAATATGCTTGGAGAATGCTGCCTTTTGAAAAGGTTTTGGTATTTGAGGATTTGACTAGGCCTTCTTGAAATTATTTGTTTTTGCCTGACCAAGTGTAGATGACTCCAACATGAGATTCTTATTAACCAAGATGGAAATATATTGAGATGCTATAAAAAGTTAGCTTCTAACATCAGAACTTACTATATCTATTAGGTGTTTCCTCCTGTTTTCTGAGATATTTGTGCGCATTTTGTTCTGGTATCATCTTTCCCCTTGATGATTATGGCAAAGTCTTTCAAGCGTAATTTTCCTTGCAGATAAGACTGGAAGCATACATACCTATAATTCCCCTCGCCCCCTGGTTTATGTTCAGTTGTTATATTCTGTACTTTCAGGTTTTGGAGGAGATTAGACTTGGCCTGGAGTTAAATGATTATGGGATGCAGCAGAGGCGTATTGCTCATATGCGTTTTCTTGGGGAGCTATACAACTATGAGCATGTTGATTCTTCCGTCATCTTTGAAACACTCTATTTGATTCTTGTTTTTGGCCATGATACAGCAGAGGTATCTACATATCTAGTTTATTGATGTTATATGGTATACTTGCTAGGTTCAGCAATGTGCTTTCTAGGCACTTAAGCTCCTCCACTCCCTCCTCTCTCTCTAATAGATTCTTAGGGGTTTTGTCCCTTGAACTTCTTTACAAATGCATTCAAAGATAGGAGTTAGTTTTATAGAACTTATCTGCCTATATGGGGGCTTATGGTGGGTTAGGATTTAGGAATTTTAGGGCCAAAGGCTATGAGGGTTAAGGTTTCGGAATTGTTCAGGGTTGAGATCTGATCTTTTAAAAGAGGGCTGGATTTGAAGAAAATGTTCAATTAGATTTCTTGTTAACTGAAAATCTAGGGATATTGTTAGATAACTGGCGGAAATTATTTTATTACCTTTGAAGAGTAAAATACAGAACATTCTTACGGACCATAAGAACTTTTAAATGATTTTGTTGTTATTAAGCGTTTGCATTAGATGTCGTTTAATTCATTTTTTTTAGTAATCTGATTTTATTGTCTCTGTTGTTAGCAAGATATCCTCGATCCACCTGAGGATTGTTTTCGAATCAGGATGGTTATTACTCTTCTTCAGACATGTGGGCACTACTTTGACCGAGGTTCTTCTAAGAGAAAACTTGATCGGTTCTTGGTACATTTCCAGAGGTACATTCTTAGCAAGGGTGCCTTACCACTGGACATTGAATTTGATTTGCAGGTAAGCAAGGTTGAACTATTGATTTTATGTTTCAGAATTTGTAATTTGGAGCTATATAAACGTGATAAGCTGACAAACTGACAAATATGTAGGACTTATTTGCCGAATTACGCCCCAACATGACCCGGTATTCGTCTATGGAAGAAGTTAATGCAGCTTTAGTAGAACTTGAGGAACATGAACATAGTGCTTCAACTGACAAGACAGTTAATGAGAAGCACTCTGATACCGAAAAGCCTTCTAGCAGGACGACTTCCCATTCAATCTCAACTGACCAACCTAGCATTTTGAATGGTTCCGAGGAAAATGGTGGGGTTCACGAGGAAATTGGTGACAGTTACAGTGAATCAGGGAGTGAAACCATTGAACCAGAGGGACATAATGAAGATGATTTGGATGAAGAGAATCATGATGATGGATGTGATACTGATGAGGAAGATGAAGATGATGGACCTGCTTCGGATGAGGATGACGAAGTTCATGTCAGGCAGAAGGTAGCCGAGCCTGATCCTCTAGAAGTAGCCAGTTTTGACCAGGAGCTCCGGGCTGTAGTGCAGGCAAGTTTTTGTTTTGTTTTTAATTATTGTTATTGAATTTATAATTCTTTTCTGGAAAAAGGGAAATTGTCCGGTTTCTTACGGTTGAAAATAAAACAAAAAGGCAAGACTCGATGTGTTTCCAAGAAATCAGCCCTATTCCAACATTCTCCTCTATCAAAATCCAATTCAGTTTTAATATTGATGTACTTGAAATATACTTGTTGAAATGTCTGCTATGCTAAGGTTTTGAAATTTCTGTCTAATGTGATTGGTCAGTTCAAATTGAGGACGCAAGAAATAGTTGGCTTGCTATCCATTTTGATTCAATTTTTTAATTACAGGAGAGCATGGAGCAACGCAAGTTGGAGCTACGGGGTCGACCTACATTAAACATGATGATACCAATGAATGTATTTGAGGGTTCTATCAAAGATCACCATGGAAGGGTAGTGGGAGGGGAAAGTGGTGATGAAGCATTGGATGAAGAGGCTGGAGGAAGCCGGGAAGTGCAGGTGAAAGTTCTCGTGAAGCGGGGGAACAAACAACAGACGAAACAAATGTATATTCCCCGTGATTGTACTCTAGTCCAAAGCACGAAACAGAAAGAAGCCGCGGAGTTTGAAGAGAAACAAGACATTAAGAGGCTGGTGTTGGAGTATAATGACAGGGTAGAGGAAGAGAATAATGGACTCGGAACACAGACATTGAATTGGCCAAGTGGAAATAGCAGAGCTTATGGCCGTGGGAACTCGTGGGAAGGATCCAGCGGCAGGAGCAGTGGATCACGTCATCGCCATCATAGCCATTCAGGAAGTGGATCTTATTATGGCAGAAAAAAGTGAGATTCATGGTAGAATAATGGAAAACCCGGAAGACTGGGCGTCATATTGAGCCGCCATTTCCACACATTAGACAAAGATTGAGAACAACATTGGCTTGGGCTCTCAGAGCACCGCCAGATGATTGAATGATCTCTTTCTGGTCTGATTTGAAACGGAATTTTGATGTTACATTACCCTGTAACTGCAAATCCGCAATCAGGCCTTCCTGCAGTATGGCTACTGTTGCATCGATTTTCTCATATAGGCAAGGTACGTAATACATCTAACCTGCTGCTCTGCTTTTACTAGATGTTAGTCTTTAATTAGGAGTACGTACAATGGATTCCGATGTGTGTCTATGAACTGAAAATAAGCATTACAGAGTCCGGAAATGATTGGCATTCCCATCTTTACTGTTGTATTATCTGGTAAAAGGGAAGAAATGGATTTGATTAAAACATGGTTTTGTTACCCTAAGTGAAGGTTTCTCAGTCATTCTGTTTGATATAGAAAAGCATGACTGCACTTATTTGATGTGTATATTTTCTTTTATAATTTCCATGCTACCTTCTCTCTTTCTTATTTTAGCCTTTCAAATCTGAAATTTTAATTTTTATGTATCACTCATCATCAAAATCTCTTACCCTACCCATTGAACTTCTCCAGTTATCCGCTTGGGTTGATAGGCCCGGTCTCTTCGGGCGTTGAAAAATATTTTTTTTATCGAAAAAAAGGGATTGATTTCTGTATATAAATGTTGAATTTGGTTTTTGAATTTTTTTTTTTTTTTTGCGATTTGGTAATTTAATATTTGAGTTTTGACTTCAATGTTTTACAAGGATTAAAATACATAATTCGGTTCAATGAATGTTTGATCTGTGTGCTCTAGTAAGAAATATATTACTTTAGGTACAAAATTGAACATCGAAGCTAAATTCGAGTATTTAACTGGGGAAAAAATATTAATTTGAAAATTTCAAATACCAAAGATTAAGGTTAAATTCAGATATTAATTGAGAAGAAAAGGAATTTGGGTATTAAATTAAATATTGTCAAATTTAAGTACTAAAAGAATTTTCTTTTTCGTAAATTTTCAGGACAATCTAGACTAATCCAAACAGATCTGAGCGTGAGAAAAAAAGAGGTTTCTGGGTCAATCCAACCCGGTACGATTTGTAGACACTTTTGGTAAATTGAGCAAAATTAGCGGAAATGAATATACATATTTCAAAAATTTTTGTTGACAACATTTTTTTTAACAAAATGAGTTATTTTCTTTCTCTTTTAATGCATGATATTAACGTAATTTACTTTTTTAAATTATTTCATATTTTAAATATAAATTATTCATTATTTCAGTAAGTCTTTTTAACTTTTGGATTTTTTAAAAAAAAAGGGGTAATTTGAAAAGTGATATTTTCACTTACATTCACTTTGATGATGGTCTCAAGGTGAATTACATAGCAAAAAAATTTCAATTATTTTCTTGGAATCTAAACTAGGTAGAAGTTGTTGTGCTTACCTAATATGCTAGTACATTTATCGACAATCCGCAAGCTAGAAAAAGTAAAATGTGGCCTCCAACTTTATTTATTATTATTATTATTATTATTATTATTATTATTATTATCTCGTTGTATCTACTATGTAAGTGAAAAAAAATGGAATATTTAAAGATGTGAAAGATGAAATCAATAAATCGATGTATATGAATAGAAAATAGTTGTCCAACCGAACCTTTTGAGATATAAACTCCAATAAATTTAATTAATAATTTTAATCAACCCTTCAAGAAAAAATGCTTGGCAAATTGAAGGATGTATAATGAATTTTCATGACTCCTTGAAGAAAATCGAGAAAAAAAATCGCATTAAAAATTACAAGAAAGCATCTTGCAAGAAAGAAATTACTCCAAGAGTTGAAAATTTTATTAGTGAATCAAACAATGCCTTTAAAGAATAATGAAGAGGCTTTTACTAGCAAAATAAAACTTTCAAGTATAATAAAACCCTAATTAATCCAAATAAGTACTTTTAGTAAAACTAAAATTTCTTGTTGACTAAACATAAAAGTCCACAACTTTAAATGCATAAAAATATTCTAAAATTTGAAATAAATATATAATAAACTAACAAAACCTAGTAGATATAATATTAGTCTTATATATAATCAAAATAAGGCTTTAAACTTGAACACAATATGATTTAAACTTGAATTAAAGTCCGAAACTTGTAATTTCCCATAATAATTTAGTCCAAAAATTCGTTTGCACAGTCTTAGTAAAATGTTCATAACTCGAGCTCCTAAACTTGAAATCGAGTGATTCAAAGTACATTTCAAAGCTAAAAAATATCTCTTCAAACACTATGCAAACATTTTAATCCAAAAATGTCTAGAACCCATCCAATAATTTGTCGCAATTTGACTGATCTTTCAAACTTGAAAATTGACAGCTTGGTTGAATTGACTTCAGTAAATTTTACTCTATCCATGCATGTATCAAGTGGTGGAATAAATGATTGAGAGGAAGAGAGAAAGTAAGTTGGGAGAGAGAATATGCTTCTATGTCTGAATGGTCACCTTTTGTTAGTATAATGAGAAGGCATATATATGAGATAAAAGGTGTGCCATGTGTAAGAGTCCCACTAACGACAACGTCACATCCTGTCTCTTTGCAAGGGCGGCAATGTAATTATCGAGATCAGTGACATGACATCTTAAGATGATTAAACAATCAATGGACGTAAGATTTTATGCACTCTTGACGAAGATAGTCTATGACAAAAGTCTGTTAGTTAAGTGATCCACCATAAGGTAATTTGATATTGGAGGTCCACTACTAACATTTGTATAGAAGTGGACATGTATAGGTGCCTGCAAAGGTGGTACAACAATTACCCCAATATGAGGAGAGGTTATACAGTGACCACCGTTGACTCTACTGTATGTAGTGGGAAGGTCCATCGAAGTTCATTGCAATTCTTTATAATTTTGAAATTGAAAATTTGAAATTACAATTTAAGGCGCGCCTTTTGGGTAACCGAGATGATTAGTAAGGACTGAGTATGACATAACTGTCATGCAGTGACTGACTATATACCAAAGTTCATTCTTGTATTATAAAAAGGGTGAGTAAGTGAATCCCATATAATGGTCTGATGGTTAGTGGTGTTCATTATTCCAAATGTGATCTAAGCTTGAGTCGCACTAGTTGTGTTTGTTGTTCGGGTTTTGTCCCGTTATTGTAATTCACCAAAAAAAACGGTGAGTTGGTATAACAATCCATTTTTAGTGATACAAAAAATGGTAGTTTTGAACCTCATTTTTCGAGAATCGAGTTAATAAATATTATTTATTAATATTTACGAATCTATTATAGCGATATATTAAACTAACAATTACATTCTTTTAAATTGTAACACCAATTTAAAATTATATCCTTTTAGGACCCTACATTATCTAAAATTTACAAAAATTTTACATCAATTTTGAAATCTATACAGTTTAATCCTTATGTTCAAAAACTAGCAATTTACACTTTGTAATCTAGTCCTATTTCACTTCTAAGCTTAAATTATATCAATTTAACACCAATTTCTTTAATAAATCAACCATGTCAACTTTTATAAACTTTTTCAATTTTGTAAATTGGTACATGGGTTAGCTAAATCAAGCTCTTATGACCTCAAAAATATAAAAATTACAAAAAAAAACTAAATTAAACTCACCTATTAAGGATCAAAAGTTAAAATGCTTAAACCCTATTTTCTCCTCTTTGCTTCATTTTACCATTGTTGGTAAGGGTTGAATTGTGCATGTTGACATTCTTGAGTGCCTTGTGTGGTGCTTGTTTAGGGCTAGTCGCAACCAGTATTTATTGGAGACGTCTGGTGGTTGGTACAAGGGCTGCGTTTAGTGGTTGGTGGAACATTGATATCTAGGTTTGTCATTATGGTCCATGCATGCCACACCAATTGTTGATAATAGGAATCAACAAGGGGGAGTAAAGGGTGACATTGATGGTTGTTCACATTGGTAGGGCACTAGTTTTAGTATTTGTTAAGTAGGAGTGATGGAAAAAATGATTAAGAGGAAGGGAGAAAGTAAAGTAGGAGAGGGAATGTCCTTCTGTGTCTAAATGGTCTCTCTTTTTTAGTGTAATGAAAAGGCTTAAATATGGAATAAAAGGGTTCGCCACGTGTTAGAGACCCATTAGCAGCAAAGTCACATCTTGTCTCATGCGCTCTTGACAAAGGTAGTTTGCAGCGGAGGTTAATCAGTTAAGCAATCTGCCATAAAGTAACTTGATATTAAAGGCCCACCCAGTATGATGTTCGCATAAAAAGAGACACATATAGGTGTAACAGCCCGATTTTTCAGTAGTGTCGAAAACAGTGATTTCGGGATCACAAATCCAATGACTCGAATCGTAAATTTTATTTATTAAAATATTTATGACTTCGTTTACATCATATTAAAAATTTGGGTTATGAAATTTGACGTTAAGATAGTTAATTGAGTCGAAAAGATTAATTTGTAATAGGAGAAAAAGTATAAATGATTAATTAGAAGGACCAAATGAGTAATTTAACCAAGGGATTTTTATTGAGTGGATTAACATGACAAATATTGATTAATAATGGGAATTATTAAGGTTAAAAATGTGATTAATTAAGTTAATAAAAAAGTCTAAGAAATTACAAAAATGCCATTGGTATATATTAAAGAAAGAAAAGATGATACTTTTCATCCTCTCTTCTTCTTCCTCACGATTTAAGCTAGAGAAAATTAGGGTTTGATCTTCCAACCTTTGATCTTTAAATTAGGTAAGCAAACCTTGATCGTTTTTAGAAATTCTTATGTTTTAGCTTAATCTAGCTTATGAAAGGACTAATTTGTGAATCTGTCAAATGTTATGAAAATTCATTGTTTAAAATGCTTGTTCTTGAAAGCTTTTGATATATTTGAGTGTTTGATGCTTGGGTTAGATCTTTTTGTAAAGTGATTTATGATGAAATTAGGGTTTAATGACTAAAATGTTAAAATGGTAATATTATTGTACTTGTTGTGAAATAAATGGATTTTCTTGGATTTTTATGGAGACTATGAGTATTCGGCTGGTATGGGTTGAGCAGAAAATGGGTATTTTGCATGTTTTGTATTGAAAAGACTAAATTGAATAAAAAGAAAATGTTAGGGGTAAAATCATAATTTTACCAAAAAAGGGTTTGATTGTGTTAAATGAATTGATTGTGTGATTTAATATGAGAAATTTAATGATTTGTGAATGTAGACTACGACCGTGCCACCGGTCGTGGAAAGAGAAAATTAGCAAAGTAGTCTCTAGCATCCATTCACAACTGCAATCCAGTCCAGTAAGTTCGTTTAGTTAAATTCTAGTTTGCATTTCATATACTTGTATTGTAAACCATTGTAGTGAATTGAAATGATGATCGAGAGATGAAAGACAAGAATAAAGAAAAAGAAAGGCAACTTTGAGCCGTAAATGAAAAAGGGTCTGATGACTAAGTGTCATTGTGAGTAAATGAATCTTTTATGGATTATGAGGTCCGATGACTAAGTGTTACCGTGAGTATATGAAATCCTTTATGGATTTAAAGGTCTGATGACTAAGTGTCATCGTAAGTATATGTATCCTTTTCGGATTAAGAGGTCCAATGACTCTATATCATCGTGAATATACAAATCCCTTGTGGATTATAAGGTCTGGTGGCTAAATGACATCGTGAGTATATGAATGAAGTGAAATCCATTGCAGATTAAAGGTTCGATGACTTTGTGTCACCATGAGTATCAAATGCGAATTGAAACCTACTTTAATGTATACGGTTTAATCAATTCAGTTGATTTGATTGACAAACTCTTGAAGTTGGTGAATTTATTTAACTTTATGAACTTACTAAACAAAGAAGTGCTTACCTGTGAATTTGCATTTGTTTTGTAGATTCAATTTTGTTGTACGGAGATCGGATCATCTTGAAGCATCACACTATCCCAGAGTTTTTCAGTAAACTTTTACATCACTTGGTTAATATGGCATGTACTAGGATGATGTTACCTTTTGCTTTTATACAATGAGTTTGTGAAAAACTGTTATGTTTTGATGAAAAGTTGAAAGTAGACTTTAAGTACCTTGTATTGACATAAATCATATATTTGTGTTGACTTGAATGCATAATTAAAAGTTGTGTATGTATGAAATCAATGAATTTGTGTTTGGTATAACTCTTGAGATTTTACATACTTGTTTCGGTGGAACCCATGTATGTTTCGGTAGAAGTACAGGGTAGGAGAGAGGTTGCACACCGACTTGAGTTGTATCGGTAGTTAAATTGTGAGTATTGGTAGTTGTATGTATAGATGTATCGGTAGTTTGTATGCTTGTATCAGTAGAAGTTGCAGGGTGGGAATTATATCTCTTTGGAGTTTTTAGTATCGGTAGATGCATGACATGTATCGGTAGAAATTATACTTTTATCGGTAGAACTAATACAGGTATCGATAGAAATCTACACCATTTTGGAATTTTTTTTATGACAGGGCTACTACTGATACTTGACCATTAGGTACTGGTAGAAGCCTCCCAAAATTTTGGAAATGCATTTTTACCCTTATTGATTTGTGTTTATGTTTAAATGATGATATGTAACATGTGAAATGAAATATTTTAATAAATAAAGTTGTATAATACTATGATAAGATGATTAAGGATAAATGAATAGTAAAACATCGAAAATCTTAATCGACGACGGTGTCCGAATTTTGGGTGTTACATTTAGTGGAATCAGAGCTTACAGTTTAGCCATTTCTTGAACTATATTGGTCGTGTTTGATGATTTAGAAGTACATGCCATATAAACCTGTGATAGTGTGATATGGATAAATCCGATTTAACTAAGATTTTTACAAATAAATGCAGGATGCCTGACTCTGAAAATGATGAAACTGATGAGGTAAACAGCAATGTTCCAACTAATGACTCTAGGGCTAGTCAAAGTGCATCAATACTACCGATAACAGAAAATGAAGCAAAGAATATGTTCTTCGATTTAATGGGACAGTGGTTCGCGGAATTTATGAGAAATAATCCGATGAAACCACCCCCTACGCCTCTTGTCACATAACCAGGTGCTCGACCGGTAGCACCCCTAGAAAGACCTCCACCACTTTCAGTGGTAGAATCGAGGCGTCATATCCTTACAGATAGGGTTAGGAAATACGAAGCTGAAGACTTCCGAGGCAGTGTTGAAGACGATCCTTCCAGAGCTGAATACTGGTTGGAAAATATGCTGAGAGTCTTGAATGAGATGACTTGCCTTACTGAAGACTATGTAAGGTGTGTTGCGTCGCTACTGAAGGACGAAGCTTACCATTGGTGGGCTATGATGCCTGAAAACAAAGTTACTTGGGATTTCTTCCAAACAGAATTTAAGAAGAAATATGTCAGCAAGCGATACCTGGATAAAAAGAAGAAGAAATTTTTAGAACTGAGACAGGAAAATAAAACAGTAGCAGATTACGAACGAGAATTTGTGCAGCTCAACAAGTATGCAAGAGAAGTGGTACCTACCGATGAAGCTATGTGTGTCCGTTTCGAAGAGGACCTAAACGACGAGATTAGAATAATGGTGGGTGGTTCTGAAATTCGACCGCTGGTAGTGCAACGGACAGAGTTCAAAAGATGGAAGAAATCTACAACAATAAGAAAGAGAGAGATAGAAGGTTTCAAAAATCTGGAAAGAAAAATATTGACATGACTTTCTTTATGCCACCGCAGAAGAGATTCAAAGAAGAAGCTAGTCGGGGCCCAGTTTCTTCAGGATTTTTGAGTAGGAGTAAGTCGGGACCACCAAAATCTAGATTTCAGAACAGACCCGCAGACAGTGTAGCTAAAGTTCGTAATATACCTAGCTCGATATGTGGGTATTGTAAGAAGAGCCATGTAGGTGAGTGTCGCAAGATGAAAGGGACATGTTATCAATGTAGAAGTGTAGATCACTTTCTGAGGAACTGTCCAATGAAATCTGAAGCAAAGGAAGAATAGAGTGTAAAACCTCCTACTACACCACAAAGAGTAGATGTCCGGGGCTGAGTAACGATACAAGTGGAAACCACAAAGATAACAGGGATACTGTAGCCTTTGAGACTCGAGTGCCTGCACGGGCTTATGCTACCCGAGCCCGAGAAGAAGCTACCTCTCTTGACGCTGTGACTGGTATATTTTATCTCTTTAATGATATTGTGTGTGCACTGATTGGCCCGAAATTGATTCATTCATATATTTGTACTGTATTAGCTACTGAAAAGAAATTGCTTGTTGAGTCGACTGAGTTTGATGTACAAGTCACAAACCCATTGGCCCATAGTGTTATTGTTAATTTGGTTTGTCGTAAATGTCCACTGAGAATTCGGGACTATAATTTCCCTGCTGATTTGATATTATTACCATTTACTGAGTTCAGTGTAATTCTGAGAATGGACTGGTTAACTAAGCATGATGCAGTGGTTAATTGTAAACGAAGAAGGATCGACTTGAAACGATAGAAAGAGGAAGTAATCACAGTTGAGTCTAGGAAGTTAAATGGTGGCACCAGAATAATCTCGTCTTTATCAGCACAGAAGATGATTTGTAAAGGTTGTGAAGCATTTTTGGCTTATATACTTGATACTCGGAGTACCGAAACAGAGTTAGAAAAAGTGCCAATTATCAAGGAATTTACAGATGTGTTTTCAGAGGAGTTATCGGGTTTACCGTCGGTCAGAGAAGTAGAGTTTGGCATTGATTTAGTGCTCGAAACTACACCAATTTCGATTCTACCATACAGGATGGCACCCATTGAATTGAAAGAGTTAAAGGCACAATTACAAGAGTTGTTGTACAAAGGCTTTATCCGACCGAGCATATCGCCTTGGGGCGCACCAGTATTGTTTGTGAAAAAGAAAGATGGATCGATAAGAATGTGTATAGACTACAGACAGCTAAACAAGGTAACAATCAAGAATAAATATCTGTTACCTCGTATTGATGAGTTGTTTGATTAGTTGAGAGGTGCGGTTGTCTTTTCTAAAATAGATCTTCAATCGAGTTATTATCAGATGCAAGTAAAAGACAGTGATATGCAGAAGACAACATTCAGAACTCGATACAAACATTATGAGTTTCTAGTAATGCTATTTGGATTAACTAACACTCCGGTAGCATTTATGGATTTGATGAATCGAGTTTCTAAACCTCAGCTGGACAGATTTGTAGTGATGTTCATTGATGATATATTGATTTATTCTAAGTCAAAGACAGAGCATGTTCAAAATTTGAGGGAAGTTTTGCAAATAATACGAGAAAAGCAGTTGTATACAAAGTTCAGCAAGTGCGAGTTCTGGCTCCGAAAAGTGGGATTTTTGATCCATGTAGTATCATCGGAGGGTATTCGGGTTGATCCAAGTAAAGTGTCGGCTATTCTCGATTGGAAGGTACCTAAGAATGTTTTCGAGGTACGTAGTTTCCTGGGATTAGCAGGTTATTATCGTCGATTTGTGAAAAATTTCTCTATCATAGCCTTGCCGATGACGAAATAGCTACAGAAGAATATTCAGTTTGTATGGTCAAAAAGGTGTCTGCAGAGTTTTGATAAATTGAAGAAATTATTGATAGAAGCTTTAGTATTGACACAACCTGAAACGAGTAAAGAGTTTGTTGTATATACTGATGCATCTCTAAATGGCTTGAGTTGTGTATTGATACAAACAGAATAGGTAATAGCTTATGCCTCTCGGCAATTAAAACCACATGAACGAAACTATCTGACCCACGACTTGGAATTGGCTGTCATTGTGTTTGCTTCGAAGATCTGGCAACACTATTTATACGGGGAGAAGTGTCACATATTCACAGATCATAAAAGTTTAAGGTATCTGTTCTCGCTGATGCTTTGAGCCGAAAATCATTATTTGCTTTGAGAGCAATGAATGCTCAATTGTCACTTGAGGGTGATGGTTCTGTTACAGCAGAACTTCATACGAAACCGTTATTCTTACAGCGGATACGAAAGTTGTAAAAAGATTACTCAAAGCTTAAGGCTAAGAGGGAACAGATGCAGAATGAAGCAATTACTGAATTTACTACAAATGATGATGGTATGTTGTATTTCCGGGGCAGAGTATGCATTCCTGATAATTCTAATTTAAGACAGAACATTTTGTCAAAGGCTCACAGCAGTACTTACTCCATTCATCCGGAGCGCGAAAATGTATAACAATCTGAAGAAGATGTATTAGTGGCCGGGTATTAAATAAGAAGTCTCAGAGTTTGTGACTAGATGTTTGGTGTGTCAGCAAGTAAAAGCTGAACACCAGGTATCGTCTGGATTATTGCAGCCTATTACCACTCTTAAGTAGAAATGGGAATGGGTTACTATGGACTTTCTCACAGGATTACCTGTGACGTCGAGGAAGAAAGACTCGATCTGGGTTATAGTAGACAGATTGACAAAATTAGCTTACTTTATTCCTATCTTAGTAGATTTTCCACTAGAGAAGTTAACTGAATTGTATGTATCTGAGATTATACGACTATATGGAGTACTGGCATCGATTATCTCTGACAGAGATCCACGTTTCACCTCGAGGTTTGTGAACCAGATTGAATTTCAGTACTGCATATCATCCGCAGACGGATGGTCAGTCGAAATGGGTGCTACAGATTCTTTAAGATATGTTACGATGTTGTATACTTGAGTTCGAGGGTAGCTGGGAAAGGTATCTACCATTGGTAGAGTTTGCATATAACAACAGCTATCAGACTAGTATCAAAATGGCCCCGTTCGAAGCATTATATGGTAGGAAATGCAGAACACCTTTGTATTGGTCAGAGTTGAGTGAAAACAAGTTAGTTGGAGCCGACTTGATTCATGAGACCGAAGACAAGGTACGAGTGATCCGTGACTGTTTGAAAGCAGTATCTGACTGGCAAAAGTCTTATGCAGATCTTAAAAGGAAATATATAGAATTTACAGTGGGAGACTGAGTCTTCTTGAGAGTTTCACCTTGGAAGAAATTGCTAAGGTTTGCCAAAAAAGGAAAGCTGAGTCCATGGTTTATTGGGCCGTATGAGATCATTGAACAGGTTGGTCTTGTAGCATATAAGCTGACTTTACCACCGGAATTAGAGAAGATTCATAATGTGTTTCACGTTTTGATGTTGAAACAGTACCGGTTAGATCCTTCCCATGTGATTGCACCTTGTAAGGTTGAGATACAGTCGGATTTGTCGTATTCAGAAGAATCAGTTAAGATTCTAGCTCGCGAGGTAAAAGAGTTGCGAAACAAAACGGTACCATTAGTAAAGGTATTATGGAACCGACATGGGCTTGAAGAAGATACATGAGAGATAGAAGCTTCGATGAAATCACAGTACCCTAACCTGTTCATTAGTAAGAAATTTCTAGACGAAATTTCCTTAAGGGGGCAGAGTTGTAATAGCCCAATTTTTCAGTGGTGTGGGAAACAATGATTTCGGGATCACAAATCCGACGAGTCGAATCGTAAATTTTATTATTTTAAATATTTATGACTTCGTTAATATTGTATTAAAAATTTGGGTTATGAAATTTGATGTTAAGATAGTTAATTGAGTAGAAAGGATTAATTTGTAATATGTGCAAAAGTATAGTTGATTAATTAGAAGGATCAAATGAGAAATTTAACAAAGGGATTTTTATTAAGTGGATTAACATGAAAAATATTGATTAATAATGGGAATTATTATGGTTAAAAATATGATTAATTAAGTTAATAAAGAAAGTCTAAGAAATTACAAAAATGCCACTGATATATAAATTAAATTAAAGAAAGAAAAGATGATATTTTTCATCCTCTCTTCTTCTTTCTCACGATTTAAGCTAGAGAAAATTAGGGTTTGCTCTTCCAACCTTTAATCTTTAAATTGGGTAAGCAAACCTTGATCGTTTTTAGAAATTCTTATGTTTTTGAGTTCGTATTAGCTTAATCTAGCTTATGAAAGGACTAATTTGTGAATCTGTCAAATGTTATGAAAATTGAAATTGTTGAAAATGCTTGTTCTTGAAAGCTTTTGATATATTTGAGTGTTTGATGCTTGGGTTAGATCTTTTTGTAAAGTGATTTTTGATGAAATTAGGGTTTAAAGACTAAAATGTTAAAATGGTAATATTGTTGTACTTGTTGTGACATAAATGGATTTGTTTGGTCTTGTATGTAGACTATGAGTATTCGACTGGTGTGGGTTGAAGAGAAAATGGGTATTTTACATGTTTTGTGTTGAAAGGACTAAATTGAATAATAAAAAAGTGTTAAGGGTAAAATCATAATTTTACCAAAAAGGGTTTGATTGTGTTAAATGAATTGATTGTGTGATTTAATATGAGAAATTGAATGATTTGTGAATGTAGATTACGACCGTGCCACCGATCTTGGAAAGGGAAAATTAGCAAAATAATCCCTGGGATCCATTCACAACTGCAATCCAGTCCGGTAAGTTTTTTTGGTTAAATTCTAGTTTGAATTTCATATTCTTGTATTGTAAACCATTGTAGTGAATTGAAATGATGATCGAGAGATGGAAGACGAGAATAAAGAAAAAGAAAGGCAATGGGCTTTGAGCCGTAAATGAAAAAGGGTCCGATGACTAAGTGTCATCGTGAGTATATGAAATCCTTTATGGATTTAAAGGTTCGATGACTAAGTGTCATCATGAGTATATGGATCCTTTACGGATTAAGAGGTCCGATGATTCTGTGTCATCGTGAGTATATGAATCCCTCGTGGATTATAAGGTTCGGTGGCTATGTGTCATCGTGAGTATATGAATGAAGTGAAATCCATTGCGGATTAAAGGTCCGATGAGTTTGTGTCGTTATGAGTATCAAATGCGAATTGAAACTTACTTTAATGTATACGGTTTAATCAATTCAGTTGATTTGATTTACAAACTCTTGAAGCTGGTGAATCTATTTAACTTTATGAACTTACTAAGCTAAGAAGTGCTTACCTGTGAATTTGCATTTGTTTTGTAGATTCAATTTTGCTATACGGAGATTAGATCATCTTGGAGCATCACACTATCCCGGAGTTGTTCGGTAGACTTTTACATCACTTGGTTAATATGACATGTACTAGGATGATGTTACCCTTTGCTTTTATACAATGAGTTTGTGAAAAACTTTGTTATGTTTTGATGCAATGTTGAAAATAGACTTTAAGTACTTTGTATTGACATAAATCATGTATTTGTGTTGACTTGAATGCATAATTAAAAGTTGTGTATGTATGAAATCAATGAACTTGTGTTTGGTATAACTCTTGAGATTTTATATACTTGTTTCAGTAGAAGTACAGGGTAGGAGAGAGGTTGTACACCGACTTGAGTTGTATCGGTAGTTAAATTGTGAGTATCGGTAGTTGTATGTATAGATGTATCGGTAGTTTGCATTCTTGTATCAGTAGAAGTTGCAGGGTGGGAATTATATCTTTCTGGAGTTTTTAGTATCGGTAGATGCATGACATGTATCGGTAGAAATTATACTTGTATCGATAGAACTAGTACAGGTACCAGTAAAAATTTGCATCGTTTTGGAATTGTTTTATGACAGAGCTACTACCGATACTTGACCATCAGGTACCGGTAGAAGCTTCCCAAAATTTTGGAAATGACATTTTTACCCTTGTTGATTTGTGTTTATGTTTAAATTATGATGTGTAACATGTGAAATGAAATATTTTAATAAATAAAGTTGTATAATACTATGATAAGATGATCATGGATAAATAAATAGTAAAATATCAAAAATCCTAACCGACGACGGTATCCGGATTTTGAGTGTTACAATAGGTGCCTGCGAAGGTTGTATAACAATATTAATATTCATAACCTTCTTAAACAAAGGCTATTATGTAATTTCACTAACCAAATTGGTATAGAGTTTGTGTCACCAGACAATCACCTAATAGTATAGGTTATTAAAAGCATTGACTATGTATTAGAATTAATCAAACTTCAACTAAATTGAAATATATATATATTTCAAATGCAATACTTATGTAATTTATTTTTTAATAAAATATATTTTATTTCAAAAAATCAAAGCCAAAAATCTTTTGAAAATTAACCTAGTGTGTGATATATAAATAAATGATTAGGAGACAGGATGAATCTAAAAGAAAAAAAAAATCTAGGAAACACATGATTTGATTCTTAAGGTGCAATTGAAGCAATTTGCAGCGAATATTGGCTTTTAAATCTTTTTGTGTAAAATTATTAAGTTTTGTACATCAAACTCTTTTCTATCCATTTTATGAACCAAAAGAAAAGTTCCCCTTTGCCTTTTACAAAAGTTTTAAAGCCTTCATCATTTCTGTTTCTCAGTTTATATTTACTAAAACCATTCTTTATTTAAAAAATAAATAAATTAATACAAAAAAAAAGAATTTTTACTCAAGCGTTGACAATTTAAAAAAAAAAAAAAACCTTGGTCCTTCAACTCGATTTTAAATTAAATAATTTTGTTTAAATTTAATTATAAAATATGTATTGTCGATTGAGTTTTAACTCGATTGACATCAAGGGCGAAAATTTTTTTTTAAAAGTTGAAATTAAATTTTTTATTTTTACGATAGTAAAAATATAATTTTACCATTTTAATAGTCTATATTTTTATAATTTCTAAAAGATTAAATCAAATTTTTATCATTCTTAATGGTCAAAGTGTAATTTTACCATTAAAATTTTAAAATTTTAAGTAATTTAAATGAAAAATTTTTTATTTTAGGGGGGGCGGGTCCTGCCAACCCCTTGGGTTTGCCATTGATTGGCATTGACATTGTTGCAAAAGAAAATCGTATAGGTCACAATTTTTTTGAGTGAATTACAAGAGAAGAGCAAAGCCCTAACAACAATACAATTAGTGTTACTCGAATCTAAACCATATCTAATGTGATGAACACCCTAATCATTAGATCAACACGAGATTCAATAGGCCACAAAATTTAAGTCAAGCTTGTAGGAGATACTTTAAAAGGAAAAATAATTTTGTCTGCCAAAGAAATGTAAAAAGAATATTTTCTATTTTTATTGATTAGGCTTTTTAGTTATAAAAGCTACAAAGCTTTCAGATCAATTTTTTTTTTTATAAAAAGTGCAAAAACAATTTATTGAATATGATCCAATTCCAAACTTTAAAGTAATTTTATAATTAAATTTAAATAAATACATTTTATATATTAAATAATAATTCAAACATAAATTTTTACTATAGAATCTGACTCATTAAATAACTCAATTCTCTAATAAATCAAATTTTATTTAAGCTAGGGGCAATCAAGGGATAATTGCAATTTTAGCCCTCTTAAAATTTAATTATTTAATATAAGCTTTTTCAGCTCTTTAACTAATGAAAATAAATTGTATTTTTGGTTTCTCCAAAAATTAACAATTTAGTTTAAACCCTTTGAATAAATTTTCAACCTTAATCCCTTTAAAACTTTTATAATTTTATTTTATCCAACGAAAAATCCCTTACTACGATCCTACTCACATATATCATGCAGAACTCCCAACAAACCTAATACCAAAAAATATGATTTACAAATAGGTACGAAATAAATAAATCGGTAAACCGACAATTATTTGGAGCAGTGGTTACAGTTCTCAAGCACTTAAAAAATATGGATTTTTCTACTCTCAGTTTGAAAAAAAAAAAAGCACCTAATAATTCTCCAATTTTTTCCCAAGCTTCTAAATTAATAATTCATCTTTTGAATTAATATAAGTTGAATATAAGTTGGCCAATGGCAACAATTCATCTTTTGAATGGAATAAAAAGCTTCTAGCCTTGAGAAAAATACTTAATTCATGTGGGGAAAGAAAGGAAAAATGATCACATGTAGGCCAACAAATGAATTAAATTATCATTTAGTATTAAAGGTTTTTAGTTTAACGTGATACCAGTATTTGATAAATGTTATGCATTGTGGTACCTAAAGATAACTATATTAATCTTTTAGTATTCAATTCGGGTTTTAGGGTTGATTTAATAAAAGTTAATTATTTTTTAGGTAAAACTAATTGCTAATATTGTTATATTTGAAATCTCGTAATTTTGTTAATAGAATAAATTTATTTTGTGTTTAATTGGTTGCATGCAATTTGATGGTTGTGAGATTTTTTCCGAGGTTTAAGATTAATTTGATGAAAGTTAATTACTAACAGTATTAATCAATTATGAATTTTCATCAAATCAATCATAAAACTCGAATTGAACACACAAAAAATAAGTTTGTTATCTTTGAATAAAATAATGTGTAACATTTACTAAATACATATATTTAATTAGATAAAAAAATCAACTTTCTTTTTTTAAAAATTTCAACTTTCCTTTTTTGTTAAAAATGATTACATAGTACAATAAATGAATTAAAAATCAAACTTTCTTTTCTTAAGAAAAGTCCAACTTTCCATTTTTTTTTCTCTTAAGTGCAATTTTGATTAGAAGTGTTGATTGATTATGGATTACTTTGGGTTTAGATAAAAACATATTTTTATATTAAAGGTTGATTTTGTTATAAAGTTCATTTTATTTGTTAAAATTAACTTTATATTAAATTAAATTTTAATGAAGATTCTATAAAAAAAAAATAGAGCTACTGCCTAATGTTGAAAATAAAATACATAAATCAACATCTGTTGAAAATTTATTTTTGAAATAAAAATTAAAATAAATAAAGTATTAACGTGGAAAACATGTAGAATAGTGCAGTTTGTCACCTTAATTTTCATCTCTAGGAAAAAAAAATGCTGCCCTAATTATTGATAGTTAGAAATTTGACTTATATAATTATTTCTTGGAAAATAATATTTTATTATTTATGATTTTTTTTAAATATACATGGTAATATTAACACATATCCTACTCTAAACTTAACACATGTTTATGCGGGCTCATGTATGATCTTGCATGTGACTTCGTAAGAGAATACAAATATCCATCTTGTAAACACCTTTTATCATGCAAGTCCGATTTGCGAGCGCGATAAAATCTAATTCAAACTCATTCGAGTTTTGGGTCAATAACAATAATTATCATAACAAAGTATATGTCGTATTACACACGTGCTTTGGCATGTTAAACAAAGCAGTTAATTACATGAATTTTTGTTAAATTCAGAACAAATTAGCAATAAATAATAAAACAAGAACCAAAAGTAAACCTAATAATTTTTTTTAATTTAATAATTTATTTTTTATGAGAACCAAATTTATCTTTTATCATATATATATGACCGTTAGATATTCAACATCACTTGGGAATAATCATATGGACTTTGATGATTAATCCAGTTGTAGCTAATGATGGATAATAAAATATAAAATAAAAAAGGGGAAAATTCCCTTGTAGGTCATCCAACTATATAAAATTAAAAAAATGGTCAATCAACTAATCATGTTTGTCTTTTTTAATCTAATTCCATTAACTTTTTTTATGGAGAGATGATATGACAATTCAAAATTTGATATAACAAATTTAATCTTCAATATTTATACATTATATTAATTTAGTCCAAAAAATTAATCTTCCAAAAATCCGATGTCTATCTTTTTAAAAAATTTTAATTATTATTTTCTTTATTAGAGAATTAATTAAAACGTTTTTAAATAGAAAATATTTTTTTTTTTCAAAGTTTGAAATTGCTGCAAACACAATTCACTTTGGTTCCCTTCGTTGCAAACAAATTGTAGACCATGATTTGCCCCACATGAAAAGTATAGTTTAAAGTAAATGATAAGTACTTTTAATAATTTTTTTAGTTGACTTTAGATTCAAGAAAGAATATTAAGTTGGGAAAAAAATTAAAGTGTAAATTAAAGATTAATTAATGATGATAATTGTTGTTTCATTTTAAGAAAATTGTGGAAATTTCTCCCTTAATTTTAGGATTTCTATATTTTATGGCTTTAAGTGTTGAGAATTTAAGATCCTAAAAGAGATATTTTAAAAAAAAATTAAAAATAAAGTTAGGTTTTAAAAAAACTCATTTGTGAAATTAATATAAAAACTCAAGGAATTATCTCAATAAAAAAAGTTAAAATAGGATTAATAAGATGACATGTACCCTTATGATACAATTAAAATAAATTAAAAATAAATAAGAGATATATATGTAGAGGTACGGCTTTGAACTCGGAACTATGGGCAATCTTGCAAGGAATAGAGCTCGCGAGACAACGTGGGTATGATAATTTGATTGTTGAAAGCGAGTGTTCAGTGGCAATTGATATGATTAAGAATAACTCAATCGGTACTCCATCAAATATTATAGTTGGAAAATTCAAGAGATCTCTGGTCATTTTAATGCGGTTGAATTTCATTTTGCATGACGAGATGATAATTTAGTAACGGATTATCTTTTTAGAACCTGTAATTCAACTGAGTTTGAAGTTTAAGTTATATGTTCATCTAGTATTTTTGTTAAGCAATTACTTTTAGATGATATTTCTATTATTTCTGATGTATAAAAATTTGAAATAAAGTCACTTTGGTGCCACTTTTACCATAAAAAAATAAATAAGAGATTTAAACCCATTCATCTTTAAAAAATTAAAATTAATTTCTTTTAATATCATAAAAAATGTAAGGTTTTTCCAGCTAATTGAATTAAAGTGAGTCATGATTTTGCCTTTATCTAGAAGAAACTTCTTTGGTTTTGCATGGTAATGATAATTTATGATGACATCATGAAAATTAATAATAAAGAAAAAAAAGGAAAAATCCAAAACATGAAGCATAAGAAAGAGAGTGAAAGGAAAAAAGAAAAATTCCCTATTAGACTCATCAAGTCGATTGAGTCTTAGTTCAATTGACATGAATATTATTATCGATATAAGAGGACGTAAATTTGAGTACACTAAAATATATTATTTTCTTATTTTTATATTAAGAAGGGGCTATGATAATTTTAGATTTTATGTAAAAAAAAAACAGATATAAAAATTGTTCAAAAATTGATTAGACTTATCAATGAAAAAAACTCAAATTTGACTTATTTGTCTTTTTTAACAAAATTAGTTCCTTTAATTTTTTTGTCTCATTTTTCATAAAATCATGATAAATTGAAATAATTATTATTATTATGATTTATCTATTAATAAGTAAATTTAGGATATTAAAATAAATTTATAAACTATAATTATAATAATTCATGAAAAACAATAACATCACCAACCATAATTTATAAATTATATATATATATATAATTCTAGAGTAAATATAATAATTATAATTTTAAAATATGGCATCTACTGCTTCAATATCTATATATAAAAAAAAAGAGATTTTTGTTTTTAATTGGAATTCAATTTTATCTGAGAAAAGGATGTAATTAAAATAATAAAAACAAAACGATAGATTAATCCAAAATTTAAAGTTACACATGTAATCTAAAATAATATAAAGAATTTATGGTATTAAGATTACATCTTATATTCGAGCATATTGATACTATTTAAAAATTTAAAATTACAAGATAATAAAAATATTGAGAATTCAAATAATATAATATTATTTCAAAATGTGAGATAGCAGGGTGTAATGTTACATTTGATGAACCAAATTCACCATTAAAATAAGAAATGAGGAATGAACTAAATACACAATAAACCAAAAAAGAGAGCAAATGCTGACCAAAAATAAATTAAAATTAAAACAACTAATTAAATTTCACCATTAAAAGAAGAAATGAGGAATGAACTAAATACACAATAAAAAAGAAGAAGCAAATGTTGACCAAAAAATAAGTTAAAATTTAAAACAACTAATTAAATAAAATTCTATTTGCCATTTAATTATAGATACATAATTTATCCTATTTGATATAGAATAAGATTTTTAGTACCAATTTAATATTATTACTATTATTTTTATAATAAATAAATAACCTTATAAATAGAAGTATTATATTTGTTTTATGAATTTATAAAATAATGCTAGTAGCTATGAATCTATAAATAAAGAAAAAAACTTGAATTACATTCAAACAATGAAAATGATAGAGAGAGATAAAGAGACAAATTTCTTTTATTCATTTTTACTTGTAAATTGTCGGTAAATATATCTTATTTATATGATGGAATAAATATATCTAACATGTTGATTGAATCCCGAATGAAATTACGAATAATTTTAGATGAAGTCTTTAATTAACATTCATTTCGAGTTCGATTTTTAAAAAAATCCTTACTCCTTTCCCCGATTTAAAAAAAATCTACTTAAAAAACTCTTATTCACATAAGAGTTGGTTTTATATTATATAGAGAGAGAATATATAACTATATTTTCTAGCATAATAAAAGTCTACTATGCTCCTATATATTTCTTAGAAATTGGAAATATATATTATAAAATAAGTTAAAAATTCATTTATATCTCTATTTACTCGTATAGCTTTCTTAGGAGTTGATTTGATATAATATATAGATAGATATAAATAATATAAAATTTAAAAGGGTAATTATTTGATAGTGGGATTTTTTAGATTTTACAAATAGATTGAGGAGATGACAAGGATAATAATTATTTATATATATTTTCAATTAATTAATTTAATGGATCAACTTAAATAAATTTGAATTTTAGTTATTATATACAAGAAAATAACATAAATCCATAAAAATCCATTATCATGTTTGATGATGCGAGCATGGATAACATGGATAAAAAAAGCCATTCGCATCTTATTGTTGTTTCAACATTCAAAATGGCTCTTTTGCGGACCATTATTTTGAACGCTTTTGAAGCATCCTTTCATTCACCTAAAAACGTTTTTTTTTTTTTTTTAAAGGTAATATATTATTTGGTATTTTAGGGTTTTTTTTATCTCAATTCAATACTTGAATTTAATTTTAATATTAATTTTAATTCATAATTTTTTTAATTTAATATTTAAATTTGATTTAAACATTTAATTTGATACTTCAATTTTTATCTTTGATTCACATTATATTATTTGATTTTCATAAAAAAAAAAAAAAAGAAGAAGAAAGAATTTAAGTGACATGTTCGGTAACACGGATAATATGGACAAAATACGACCAAAAGTGTTACGACAATATTTGCATCAGGCTGGTCCTTTTTTTAAGTCAAACTATGCCACCTATCTATGCCTCCCTTCTATTAATATTAATTCGAAAATTTTAATAAATATAATATTTTATAATTACACTTGTTATATAATTATAATTCTAATTAAAATGATTCCATTTGAGGTTAAATCCGAAATCCTAACCGGTATAATAAAATACGATAAATATCCTAAAAAGAGAATGTTTCTTCTTCTTATTTATTTTTTCTGAACCAGAAAACCATCTTCTTTGATTCTTGATCTCTATATTGATTTCTGTGAATACCTTATATCAACAATACTCAACATTTATTATAAAAAAATTATTTATTGATTTAAAAATATATTAAACTCATAATTATATTTTTAAAAAAAGAAAAAACGAATGACCAAAACCTAATAAAATTTGAAACAATTAGAAACAGATCCCCTTGAACAAAATGTCTTTGTTTTTCCTTATATTGGAGGCTTTTTTATAGTTAGACCTGAAATTTTCCAATTACCAAAATTGCCTAATTCCCCCCCCCCCAAATTTATACTACATGACACTTTCTTTATACTCAAATAATATTTCCTTTCTTATTTAAATAACACAATATTAAATGATTACAAAAGCAATAGTAAATTCAAAATTCATAATATCTTTCTGAATTAGCTTTCGCATAAAATGTGAGATTTTATAAACACCGGGGTATATGCTTGGCTATGAAATCTACAACTATGTCATGAGCTCTAAAAATATGATAGATACAAATCCTTTAATTTTTTTGTATCAATTTATGAATAACTCATAATTCCATAAAATGATTGTCAATAGCTTCTCCTGTCAAAATTATTTCCACTAAAAGGTTATTATCACATTCAAGTTTAACATGATGATATCCCATAATAAATGTAACTTTTCTAATAATGACCTCGCTTCAATCTTAAATACTTCGCCCTACCTTAAAACCATATAATAACCACATAATCAATTTTCATCAATATTTCTAATAATGTAAATTTTAATATATAATTTTTACTGTATTAAATTCTTATATTCATATTAATTTTTATATTATACTTTAATTATTTATATTATGTTTAAATTCAACATGACTTGGATGGTCAACCTTTCTCGTGTTACTTTGATCCTTCTTTTTACATTGTTTTCCAATTATTTGGTCATACAAAGCTACAAACATGGATAACGTGGGCAAGCGTGCAATTTTTATTTATTTTTGAATATTTTCTTAGTATAATTTTGGAATTTTCTTTTAATATAAAATTAATCCTTCCTTATTAAGCATTTTTCCATTAAATATTCATTCATTAAGTTTTTTGGTATTTTGTTAAGTGTATCTCTATTATTAATTGTCACTTGTAATTTATATGCTATCATATTTAAATATTCGTTTACGTGTCATAATCATATATATATATATATATATATATATTGGTGAATTATAATAGAAAAATAAAATCTTAACAACAACATGATTAATATGACTCGAATCCAAATCACACTTGGGACAATGAATATCATGACCATCAGACCAACACACGAATTCAATGTATTATATATATTTGATAAACCATTAATTAATATTCTATGAAGTTTAATATATTTTGTATATTTATATTTTATTCATATTATCTTCCTCTGGTAATTACTAAAATCATGGAACATGCGTTGAACTTAATTCCATCATTTGGCAATTCAACATTAAATTGGACAAAATTCAAACATAGTCATATGACTCCTTTTCACATTTATAATCATAAAAAATTATAGGAATAAATATCAAGATTATATATGAATTATGGTTTAATGTGTAATTATATACATGAATTTTGATTTTGTGTAATTTTATACATGAAATTTTAATTTGATAAAATTCTTGTAAATTATTAACACAATTATTGATATAACATCAGTTTATGTTTATATATTTCATATATAAATAATTATATTTATATAATATAAAAATAAATTGATGTATTTAATTCTTTAAATGTGTATGATTAAATCAAAATTAAAATTTTAAGTATACATTTGAACCACAATTAGAGCTTCACGTGTATAATTGCATCAAATTAAAAATCATATATACAATTATACATTAAATCAAAATTAATGTATAATTTTAGGATTTATCCCAAAATTATACTTAACTCTAGATTCAGTAACTTGGACACGATATTATTACATAATATAAATACAATAAAAGAAAAATTAAAAACATGATACATATATATTATTACGTAATATAAATACAATCAGTGAGTAATGTTGATGAAACCAAATGCATACATAATTGGTGCTTGAAATGTTGGAAAGTTAAATTTAGACATATTCAGAGAGATGCCAATAAAATTGCGGACTGCATTACTAAGATAAATGGTGGCGTGATAGATCAATTGATTATCTTTAACGATCCCTCGAATTATGCGAAGGAATTTTCGAAAGAAATATTTGATAATTTTTATTGGCCAGAGATAGAATACTCTAATTTTTTATGTTCTCTTAATTTTTTTTTTCTAATTTTACTATTTACCAAAAAAATATGAAACTTTGGTAACTCATTTCCTTCAAATTTATAATGATAAAAAAAACAAAAATATTAATTTATTAAAAGCTATATAAATATAAAATAATTTAAAAAGTAATTATGATATGAGAAAATATACGAATACATGAATTGACATTTTTATTTTTCTTATACATTTTCCTAAATAATTTATACCTCAAATTCCAAAATTATTTAAATTGAAAAAAATTATAAGTGCACTAAAATCTATGATTTCTTAATTAGTTTTTTTATTTTTTTTGTCGAGCTTGAGTTGAAATTGATCTAAAAATTTGATTGATTGTTTAATATAATATTAAAAATAATAAAATAGATAATTATTTTTAAAAAATTATTATTAAAATTATTTTGTGTCGGATCAAATATATATACAGATTTAGTTGGATACAACTATATGGATATACATTTTTTATCTATATTTGATATATCGTTAGTGAATAATTCTATGCATCATTACGGCTACGCCATTGGAAATAAAATTTAATTGTAATTAATATTAATATAATAAAATTTATCATAAAAATATTAAATTTAATTAATTATATTTAATAAAATTACTTAAATTGATTTATTATTTATTAAGTATGATTGATTGGATTTAATATTTGTACGGTAAATATTTCTTATTTAATTTTACTTATCAATGAAAAAAACTCAAATTTGACTTATTTGTCTTTTTTAACAAAATTAGTTCCTTTAATTTTTTTGTCTCATTTTTCATAAAATCATGATAAATTGAGATAATTATTATTATTATGATTTATCTATTAATAAGTAAATTTAGGATATTAAAATAAATTTATAAACTATAATTATAATAATTCATGAAAAACAATAACATCACCAACCATAATTTATAAATTATATATATATATAATTCTAGAGTAAATATAATAATTATAATTTTAAAATATGGCATCTACTGCTTCAATATCTATATATAAAAAAAAAAGATATTTTTGTTTTTAATTGGAATTCAATTTTATCTGAGAAAAGGATGTAATTAAAATAATAAAAACAAAACGATAGATTAATCCAAAATTTAAAGTTACACATGTAATCTAAAATAATATAAAGAATTTATGGTATTAAGATTACATCTTATATTCGAGTATATTGATACTATTTAAAAATTTAAAATTACAAGATAATAAAAATATTGAGAATTCAAATAATATAATATTATTTCAAAATGTGAGATAGCAGGGTGTAATGTTACTTTGATCCTTCTTTTTACATTGTTTTCCAATTATTTGGTCATACAAAGCTACAAACATGGATAACGTGGGCAAGCGTGCAATTTTTATTTATTTTTGAATATTTTCTTAGTATAATTTTGGAATTTTCTTTTAATATAAAATTAATCCTTCCTTATTAAGTATTTTTCCATTAAATATTCATTCATTAAGTTTTTTGGTATTTTGTTAAGTGTATCTCTATGATTAATTGTCACTTGTAATTTATATGCTATCATATTTAAATATTCGTTCACGTGTCATAATCATATTTACTATATATATATATATATTGGTGAATTATAATAGAAAAATAAAATCTTAACAACAACATGATTAATATGACTCGAATCCAAATCACACTTGGGACAATGAATATCATGACCATCAGACCAACACACGAATTCAATGTATTATATATATTTGATAAACCATTAATTAATATTCTATGAAGTTTAATATATTTTGTATATTTATATTTTATTCATATTATCTTCCTCTGGTAATTACTAAAATCATGGAACATGCGTTGAACTTAATTCCATCATTTGGCAATTCAACATTAAATTGGACAAAATTCAAACATAGTCATATGACTCCTTTTCACATTTATAATCATAAAAAATTATAGGAATAAATATCAAGATTATATATGAATTATGGTTTAATGTGTAATTATATACATGAATTTTGATTTTGTGTAATTTTATACATGAAATTTTAAGTTGATAAAATTCTTGTAAATTATTAACACAATTATTGATATAACATCAGTTTATGTTTATATATTTCATATATAAATAATTATATTTATATAATATAAAAATAAATAAATTGATTTATTTATTTCTTTAAATGTGTATGATTAAATCAAAATTAAAGTTTTAAGTATACATTTGAACAACAATTAGAGCTTCACGTGTATAATTGCATCAAATTAAAAATCATATATACAATTATACATTAAATCAAAATTCATGTATAATTTTAGGATTTATCCCAAAATTATACTTAATTCTAGATTTAGTAACTTGGACACGATATTATTACATAATATAAATACAATAAAAGAAAAATTAAAAACATGATACATATATATTATTACGTAATATAAATACAATCAGTGAGTAATGTTGATGAAACCAAATGCATACATAATTGGTGCTTGAAATGTTGGAAAGTTAAATTTAGACATATTCAGAGAGATGCCAATAAAATTGCGGACTGCATTACTAAGATAAATGGTGGCGTGATAGATCAACTGATTATCTTTAACGATCCCCCGAATTATGTGAAGGAATTTTCGAAAGAAATATTTGATAATTTTTATTGGCCAGAAATAGAATACTCTAATTTTTTATGTTCTCTTAATTTTTTTTTTCTAATTTTACTATTTACCAAAAAAATATGAAACTTTGGTAACTCATTTCCTTCAAATTTATAATAAAAAAAACAAAAATATTAATTTATTAAAAGCTATATAAATATAAAATAATTTAAAAGTAATTATGATATGAGAAAATATACGAATACATGAATTGACATTTTTATTTTTCTTATACATTTTCCTAAATAATTTATACCTCAAATTCCAAAATTATTTAAATTGAAAAAAATTATAAGTGCACTAAAATCTATGATTTCTTAATTAGTTTTTTTTTTTTTGTCGAGCTTGAGTTGAACTATATATGGATCGATCTAAAAATTTGATTGATTGTTTAATATAATATTAAAAATAATAAAATATTTATATTTTGATAATTATTTTTAAAAATTTATTATTAAAATTATTTTGTGTCGAATCAAATATATATACAGATTTAGTTGGATACAATTATATGGATATACATTTTTTATCTATATTTGATGTATCGTTAGTGAATAATTTTATGCATTATTACGGGCTACACCATTGGAAATAAAATTTAATTGTAATTAATATTAATATAATAAAATTTATCATAAAAATATTAAATTTAATTAATTATATTTAATAAAATTACTTAAATTGATTTATTGTTTATTAAGTATGATTGATTGGATTTAATATTTATACGGTAAATATTTCTTTTTTAAACTTTCTTTGCTCTCTCTCCTCTATTTATATAGCCTTTGTTTCCCAACTTTCAAGTAAAGCAACTTTCCTCTGTATATTTCGCTCTCTGCTTTTCAACAATGGAACACAACGAAAAATGCGCCCAATCTCAATCCTGTTCTTCTTCACCACGTTTTCCATCCCCTAGCTCTCAATCTCCTCCTCCACCACCACCGCCACCAACTTCTCCTTCTCTTCCTCCTCCGCCGACGCCTACGGTTGTTCTCAGCCCTTGCGCTGCATGCAAAATCCTTCGCCGCCGCTGCGTCGAAAAATGTGTTTTAGCTCCTTATTTCCCTCCAACCGAGCCTTATAAATTCACCATTGCTCATCGAGTTTTCGGAGCTAGTAATATCATCAAGTCTTTACAGGTAATTCCTATTTTAATTTCCTTCCCCAAACCGCCATTACTGAACCAGTTATTTTTATCAAAACCATGATTAAATGTTAAATGCAATAAATAATAATTTATCTATTTTATTAATTTTGAATTTTGATAATAATTATTATTATTTTCAATAATATCACGTACAATCTTGTTAGCTTTTGCATATTAAGATTTAAATATATTAATGAGATCGTTTCCAGTTTACGTAAACATTTCAAATAATTAATTACTCGATTAAACTTATTATTATTGAATCAAATGTTTTAATTGGGCTGATCCGATTGTGCGAATGATTGCTAATAATTAAAATTTAAAAATAAGTATTTTAAATATATATATATATCAAAATTTTAAAATTGCTCAAATATTCACCCTAAAGAAAGTATATTAAGATTTATTAGTTATGTACCTTTATAATTCAATTAAAACATTATTACCAAATTGAAAAAAAATTCGATTATTTCGTCGCAAATCTTGTTTGGACCAGTCCGATAACTTGTTAAAATTTAAAATATTAAAAAATTTAAAAATATTTATCCAAGTTTTATCCGTATAAGTTTAACTATATTCCAAACCCTAGCAAAGTTTTTAAAATTGAATGGATTTTAATTAAATAAATTATTAAAAATAAAAAAAATTTGAAATAAAAAATAATTATAAATTTCGGTTCTTAAATCAATTTTTATCTTAATTCTATCAATTCGTATTAGTTTTCACCCGTTTTTTCACTTGTTCCAACTCAAGGGCTGCACCAAGAGGGTTGGCCAAGGTTCTCTAAAATGAGAAAATATCACTTTGGCTTTTTAAATTTTATAAATTTATATGATAATAAATAATAAAATTACATTTTAATTTTAAAAAATGATAAAATTTGAATTTAATCTTTTAAAAATTATAAAGATATAAGTTAATACTATTTTTACTCTTGTAAACTTACACAATTAAATTCTAATCTCAAAAATATTTTTTGATATCATCATTGAACATATCGTGATTGGTCTAATCCAATCTGATTTCAACAATCTTAAACCCTACTTAATTTCAAAAACTAAAAAACATTTACATATTTTTTCTAGGAACTACCGGAGTCGCAAAGAGCCGACGCAGTAAGCAGCATGGTGTACGAGGCGAGCGCTCGGATCCGCGATCCGGTGTACGGCTGCGCGGGGGCCATTTGCCAACTTCAAAAACAAGTGAGCGAGCTCCAAGCCCAACTAGCCAAAGCCCAGGCGGAGATCGTGACAATGCAATGCCAACAAGCCAATTTGCTAGCTATAATATTGGAAATGAGTCAATCAAAAGAAGCCAATATTTCTCAGCATCAACCTTATAATATGGACACCACTTGTTTTCTGGATGATAATAATCTTGGTTCCGCTTGGGAGCCTCTTTGGACGTGAAGATATAAAAAAAAAGGTTGAAGATGATGATGGAATTTAGTTATAAAAATTATAGAATTAAATTAAATATTTTTGCTTTTGTATTTTCTTTTATGTTTATATTTATAGTTTAGAGAATTTTCTATGAAGTAATTAGTTTTTTTTCAGTAGAAATGTGTCCCTAAAGTTTTTTTTTTCAATTCTTTTTGAATAATTTCATTATAGGTATGCTTTTTTTGACACAATACCTATAATTACCGATAGTCCCTTCCAACCCATAAATAGATACAACGCACTTAAACCTACATCCTCTTACATTAACAATAATGTCCATGCCAGTCGAGCTAAGACTCAATCAATAATAATTTTAGGTATGTTAGATATATAATTTGATGAATTAATTCAACTAAATTTTGGTACATTTTGTCAAATCTTTTGACCAAAGGAACTCTTGGAGATTTAGAATTTAGACAATTTTGTTTATATATATATAAATTTTCCATAAAGTGATTGGTTTTAGGGTTAATATAATTTTTAGTCCATTAATTTCACTTTAGTATCTATCTATCTATCTATTGTCAATTTTGAAATTTGAACTTAACAGTTAGATTCATTTTGGTCTATAAACTTAACAAATGTAAAGATTTGATGATATTGTACAATCTTAAAGTACCACGTCATTAAAATTTGATGGAATCCAAGGTTAAGGATTAAAATAGACTTAATTACCAAATTTAGGTATTAAAAGTGAACAAAAAAAAATTACAGATAACAATATAGACCTAATTATCAAGTTCAAAAATTAAAAGTTATATAAACCCTTAATTTTATTATAAAAAAGTGCCCTTATATTTAAATAAAAGAGATACAGAGATATTGTAGATTTAAATTCCATTATATTACATACCATTTTTTTAAAATGATTTCATGAGCTAAACTTTGAATATATTTTGTTAATTAAATTTTAATTTTTTTCTAATGTAGTGGTGTGATTATATGGTAGTATCTGTTTATATTTTTTTAATCCGTTGATAATGCACACACACCTTGCACACACACCTTGCACACACACCTTGCACACACAGGTACTCGAACTCGGATCTCTTAGGATGAACATCATCTTCCATTGGAACCACTCTTTGAGTTTTGAGAGCAAATTAAACCTTTTTCTCAACAAATATAATTAGGAAAAATATAGGAGAATAGTGTGATAGAGATGAATGTCATTATCACCGAGTCCTCCAATTTTTGAATTAAAAAGCAATATTGGTTTACCTAATTATTATTATCATTTTGTAATAATCTAAAATAGTTTCATTCATTAGTTACTTGTCAAAGTAGCCTGTTATTCCTTTCGCTAATATTTTTTGACTAATTTTTGGCTTTATCATCCTCCCTTGAGTTCCTCGTGATTGTGATTTCTATGTTTCTAGATTTTAAAATCGGATCATCAATTCGATTTTTCGAGTTAATTTTTGAAAAATAAATTTTAAATTTATATATTTATATTGTATTCTATTAAAAATTATGTGACATGAATCTCTTCACTTGTCAAAAAAATAAAATATAGAAGTAAAATAAGAGCATTTGTAAGGTAGTCTGAGGTCGTAGCTCGCCACAAATCCCCATTAAGCACAAAATTGGACTAGGGGTGCGGGGGTGAAGCTTCTGCGTTACGGACCATACCGCACAAGTTGAATCCGTGTAGAACTATACTTTTTCTATTTGATTTTGATTAGAAAAAGATTTTTCACCTCTTAAATAGATGTAATCGAAACTCCTCTTGTATAAATTGTTTTTCAACATTAGTGAATTTTTCCTCCTATACCCGTGATTTTTTCCTAAAAAGTTTTTCACGTAAAATCTGTGTGTTTTTATTTTTTATTTTTACGATCATTTTATCGTCATTATTGACGTTTATTATAACATATTTGTATCATATTTAAATAAATTAATAATTTATGTTATATATCATATTTTGTTCATATTTAATTTTCATATAATGTAAAGTTATATTTTTATTGTATTTTTAATTTTGTATAATATTCATATTATGCAAGCATAGAAGTCTCAATTGCTATAAAGGGTGTAACATGTCTATGGCTGTTGACCACACAGTGCATGCCATATGATAAGTAGGACTCAACATTGAACAACCAAATTTGACTAAAACAAATCCTATTTATTAAATAATAAAGGTTTTTTTTGGAACCATTACAAGCTCCGAGGGTAAGCTTAGAAAACAGCGAATCATAAAGCAAATTAAAGAATTGGAAAACAAATAAGCATTTTTAATCTATATATTTTAATTTAATAAAATTTAATACTTATATTTTTCAAATCAATAATATTTTAATCCCTAAACAGTGACAATTAAATTTAATTGGTGAAAATTTACCATTAATATTATACTATGCATAAAATTGTAGATTTAGTACATTTTCTTTAATTAAACCATTTTTTATCCTATACTTTTCGAATTATAAAATTTCATTATTAATACAAACAACTACAGTAAAATCCATTAATTGATTTTTTTGTGAAAAAGAAATAAAAAGCTGTTACGACATTGCATAAGTGGTAATATGTATGTCGCGTCAAATTTTAAAAATAATAAAACTTAATAAATTTAACAGTTATAATTTAGTTAAGATTGTAATTTTAAATTTTGAAAAGTACAAAAATGCATAGCATAAGTGTAGTACAACAACTAATAACAGAATTTAACCTTAACAAAAGCAGAGGCCATTTTAAGATAATGGTTCATAGTTTAGAACTTGACTCTACCCGGAATTAGCCGATTTCTTTTTTGGAGACTTGATCCGTTGCAATGTCTTTGTTTCCGTCCATGGCCTTCCTCAACAACTCATAGCCGGCAAAGTTCATGGCGCCAAAGGGAGCAATCCAAAAAAACCTTGGTATGAATCCTTTGAACAGGGCAAGGGGCCCTTCGTGACGGACTATAGAAATGGCTACCGCTGACATCGATACGTTTTGGCCCCCAGATGCAGTCATCATTCTAGTTTTAATGACATCGAATGGTGTACTAATAACAGAAACTAACCCTCCGGAAATAGCTCCGACAACAACTGCTTCCCACGGTTCCAGTTCCCGTCTTATAAGTCGTTGGGTAAACTAAAACAAAATGCAGAAGCAAAACGATAATTCAGATAATAAATAATGACAATTATGATTTAAGTCCGATCACGTATGATTCAGCGGGAGATGAAATGGTATTCTAGTAAGGTATATATCGGTTCTTCCACGGAATCTTACAACTACAAGGAAATTGCATTATTAAGGCAAGTACACTATTAGGGAGGACTGCCAATGTAAGTCCCTTTGGCATGCCGCCATGGCAGCTTTGACTACGGTGGCAAATAAATTGGTGGAAAGAAAAATCTCGATGTGAATACAAAAATAGATACCTTTTTGGATTCAGTGTAAAGGCCCATCCCTGCAACATAGAACGGCAACTCACGACAAAGTGTGGCCCCAGCGCCACGGAAAAAGGCCTGCGAACCTTCCTGCTTCCAAGAACCAATAAGAGCTTCTCCGACGTTGTCGTAAAGGTTAGCCTGCAAACGCTGCTTCAGTACCTCACTAGGTAAACGAGCCATTGTTCCTAGAACTGTACCGAGGAAAGATGCCATGGATTTAACCTACAGAGCACAGAAATGAGAATTTAACTCGGTGTTGCAAATGAAAATTAAGTATGCAAGACAACTTTCCACATGCACAGAAAGAGAAACAAACCCACAAAAGCCGTGTTACTTGGACTCGAGTATGAGCGTCGGACACATGTATTTTTAATAATTTTCAAAATTATAATGCGTTCGGTGAATCCTTGGAGCATCACACCCCAGTTCCCCATGTCCAGATATGCATCAAACATGAGTAATTCAAGAAAACGAAAAATAGTAGCAACATAGTGCAACAATAATTACCTGGATGTCAGGGAGGTTCGGAGCAACATTGATCAATACAAGTTTGCTTACTTCAGATATTCCTGTCCGCAATCCATTGCTGCAATGTTGAAAGAAAACCGATCGCACAAATAAATGACAGAAAGCAAAACGAACTACAAACAACAACAAAAAAATTATAAAACCTTGAAAACTGTCCAAGAATTGCAGGGATGGAACCCTTATAAAGCCCCCTTAATCCGATTTGCGGAATGTTTGACATAAGTTCCAGGAATGTCAGGGTGGTTGACGCTTGTGTCACGGGCCAAAGTTCGCAGCCCGTGACCATTGCACACAATGAGTCCCATAGAGGTCTATCATTGACATTGGGATCATTTAGCCCACATGAGCTGGCCCGATTCGGAGAGCTGTTGGTCAAGCCTATCAGATTAAAACCTGGGTGGCCCAATAAGTCAACTTAAGGCATCTTGGCAGAAATGGGAACTAATCCTAGAAGATAAGATAGAATCATATCTTTAGGATTAGATAAGATTTAATTTGAATTTAATCTTGTAAATCCCATAATTTAAGGGATAGGCCAATCTCATCCGTCGATGTAATTCGATCTTGACCGTCTATTGTGGGGGAGCTCAACTGTAAATAGGGAGCCTCCCCTCATTTGTAGACACACTCCAAAATACTCATTCTTGTATTGTTTCTTTGTGAATACAATAGAGAGCATTTACTCAAACTCTTTCTCTCTTGTTCTTGTTCTTGTGGCCTTTCAGTTGTCTTTTAAGCCTTCTTTTGGCAAGTCGCTTCCGCTATACAAATTTGGTGCCTTAGAGGTATTCTCTTGGTGAATCCTCATCGTGGAAATCAGGCTTACTTAGGCGCTGTGCGTTCAAAGAAGCGTCTAAGGCCGCACGCTCCAAGATTCAAGGTCTAGGGACGTGACAAGTGGTATCCGAGCTAGTGTTGCGAAGGCACCGTTCGTGATGTCGAAAGAAGATTTCAAACTGAAGTTGCCTTGGATATCAATGAGGGACGCGAAGGAGTCAATCAGTAGAAATTCTGATCACATAGATGACTCGACGGAACAATCGAGGGACTATGTGACCATAAAACTCAACAGGACTAGGGATGAGATAAAAGGGTTACTCAATTCCCAAAGGTCTAAGCTGACAGAAAGGAGCGATGCTCTCGAAGCCATGCTGGTGGCTTTCAAGGAAGAAACAATGGCCATGACGAAGGCTTTGAACACAAGACTAGAGAAGCTCGAAGGAGAGCTTGCCTTGTGTCGAGCAGCCGTGGGGAATGGAGGAGTGTCAAGTGCAGCACTCAGTGATGTCCCAAAGCCGAAGGAGTTTATGGGGACAAAGTCTGCATGCGATGTGGACAATTTCTTGTGGAGGATGCAGAACTACTTCTGTGCCAAAGGCATCGAGGATGATGCGAGCAAGGTAAATATTGCTTCAATGTTTCTTACTGATAGTGCGCTTTTATGGTGGCGAGACAGGACCACAAATAAAAGGCATAGTGAGATTGGAACGTGGCAAGAGTTCCAAGATGAATTGAAGGGACAATATTACCCAAATGATGCCGAGGACGAAGCTCGAGCAAGGTTGCGATGGCTAACGCAACGAGGCACAGTTGGAGAGTATGTTCGAGAGTTCAAGGAACTCATGCTCCGAGTTAGAGATGTGACCGAGAAAGAAGCATTACTTGTCTTCAAGAATGGATTAAAGCCGTGGGTCAGACAGGAATTGGAACAAAGAGGTGTCCAAGAGCTGTCAAAAGCCATGACGGTAGCAGAATCCGTGGTCAAGCTTGGTCTAGGGAAAGACAAGCTTGAATCTTCCAAGTCCGATGAAAGGGGCGTATGTGAAGGGAATCACAAGGAAGATGATAATGGCGAAGGCAACGGCGACAATGGTGGTAATGGGAAACCACGAGTTGGGGAAAAGAAGCCCAACAAGAAACGAGGCAAGTTAAAATGTTTCCTTTGCGACGGTCCACATTTGTTGAAGAAATGTCCAAGGAGATCCGAGTTGTCTAAAAGGGGCAAGTCGGAAGGTAAGGCCGCAAGACTTGGTTCGAGCGCAAGGGGTGTCGAAGCCAAGAAGGCCGAAAGCGAGAAGAAGCCAGTTGAGTGCTTCTTGTGTCATGGTCCGCATAGGTTGCGGAAATGTCCGAAAAAGTCTGCCACTGATGAGACAGACAAAGTGCCCAAGGAGCTTGGTTCGAGCGAAGCCAAGGGGGCAAAGAGGAGCAAAAAGAAGCGAGTCAAGTGCTTCTTGTGCCGTGGTCCGCATGAGTTGCGGAACTGTCCGAAGCAACAATCCGTGAGGGTCAAAGAAAAGGCAACATCGGAGCTTGTTGAGTCATCAAAGGGGCTTCCACCTAAAGAAGAGGTGAGTTTGTCATCGGACTTAATGGAGAAAGCCGCGATGAAAACAGTGAAGCTGGGACCAATGAGGCTCAATTCGAGAGAAGCGACGAAGTTGGCCGAGTCATCGGCGAGGCTTCAACCCATTGAAGGGGTGAGTTTGGCATCGAACTCAGAAGAAGAAGTTGCGATGCAAACTTGGAAGCTAGGTTCAATGAGGCTCATTTCTGTTGACACATCGGAGGAGCTTCCACTTATGAGAAAAGTGGGTGGTGCATCAAAGTTTGCGAGAATGACGATGCAAGCAGGACAGTTGACCAGAGTAAATGCGACGAGTAAGGTACATTCGAAACACTTTGATAGTGTTTTGCATTCTAACTTGGTGGCTTGGCAAGAATGTAGAGGCCCTTTCAGAGTTCTTAAGCAAGAAGGCCAAGGGACTATGGGTGATTCAAGGCCAAGTGATGTGAATCATGTGGATTCCGATCAAAGCGAGTCAGAATGTGGGCAAGTGAGTACGAAGACTTCTTGCCAACCTGATGTACCAACATGTGAGACGGTTCGAGTTAAGAGGCGACGTAAGCCGAGGCGAAAGTTCCGAAAGAGGGGACGACCCGATAGTGAGACTAATCGGGATAATGCTAAGGCAACGAGACGAGACCGAGGCGAATCAAGTCAGTGCCATTCTGGAGCCACAACGAGGGCGTTGCGAGAATGGGTGGGGGAGAATGTCACGGGCCAAAGTTCGCAGCCCGTGACCATTGCACACAATGAGTCCCATAGAGGTCTATCATTGACATTGGGATCATTTAGCCCACATGAGCTGGCCCGATTCGGAGAGCTGTTGGTCAAGCCTATCAGATTAAAGCCTGGGTGGCCCAATAAGTCAACTTAAGGCATCTTGGCAGAAATGGGAACTAATCCTAGAAGATAAGATAGAATCATATCTTTAGGATTAGATAAGATTTAATTTGAATTTAATCTTGTAAATCCCATAATTTAAGGGATAGGCCAATCTCATCCGTCGATGTAATTCGATCTTGACCGTCTATTGTGGGGGAGCTCAACTATAAATAGGGAGCCTCCCCTCATTTGTAGACACACTCCAAAATACTCATTCTTGTATTGTTTCTTTGTGAATACAATAGAGAGCATTTACTCAAACTCTTTCTCTCTTGTTCTTGTTCTTGTGGCCTTTCAGTTGTCTTTTAAGCCTTCTTTTGGCAAGTCGCTTCCGCTATACAAATTTGGTGCCTTAGAGGTATTCTCTTGGTGAATCCTCATCGTGGAAATCAGGCTTACTTAGGCGCTGTGCGTTCAAAGAAGCGTCTAAGGCCGCACGCTCCAAGATTCAAGGTCTAGGGACGTGACACTTGCAACTGAGTCTGATAAAGTACGAAAATGGATAAGAAAAAGGGGGAAAACAAAAAATCATGAAAAGGCCCTGATGACATAATAGCCAGAGATAAGCCGAACATCAACAGTTTACCAGATCACGGACCAGTCAAGCATGGAGCTTGTGTGGTGTATCAATTGCGGATATAGCTCACACCGGTAAATTTACACCAGATGAGCTCTCCATACTCCAGATAATATCCACAAGAAGATATGATGACTATAGATTTTACTAGATGTTCACAAATGGATATTATTACATAAAAAACGGCACTAGGTTGAAGAATTTACCTTCACAGTATCAATTGGATACATTAGAGCTGAAGAGAATCCACATGAAAGACCCCCAGCAATTGCGGATTTAAGAACACTTAAAGCTGGTACTTCTGCAGGCGGTGCAACAGCAACAACAGACGCAGCTTTAAACCCGATATTCCTGTATTTAATACAAAAAGAAGCTCAATTAGGCTCAGAATACTTGAATTCAGCTCGCTTGATAATTAAAACTGTTCAAGCTCGAGTCGGCATTGACCAAACCAATTTCAATTTTTTCTAAGTTCAACCTATATAGCCCAAACCAACGACATTTCGACAGTAAATTAAATTCGACCTTGTGCTTCCACTACAGTTTCAGAATAAGACCCCTCAAATGGAATATTAACCTTACTGAGGATCATCTTGACGTAATCGGTCAGTAGGTAACAGAAGCATAAAATTGCGGAAGTGTCCATATGAAACAGATTCTTCAGTGCCCGCATTCAAAAACCGCATCATGGCGACAGCATTGTCTTTGGTTGCTGGAAGCCCGGTATTTTTAAGAGATGCCAATATTTCACTCTTTTGGAGAGTCCCAGACTCGCTTAAACAAAGAGAAGTATAAGCTTGAAGAATGGTTGGCTCCTTCCGTTCCATCAAGGACAAAAACTGCTTCCAGCCAAAGGATTTCGAAAATGGATTTCTTCTAGCCTGGCACATGAATTCCCGAGAATATTTCAGTGGCAATTTTCTTTTTTTCATAGCAACTTCAAGATCTTCTAAAGTTACTTGGCCATCGCCATCTCTATCCAGTTCTTCAAAGAACCTCCTCCCTGAAAGAATAAAAAAACTGAGTAAAAGTTGGTGCATAACTATGTAATTCGGGCTTGGATGTAAGTTAGTAATAGACTTGGATGTAAGTAAAAGTCGATGATGCAAAACTAATCACTGCTAAGCTTTCTGATAAACCATACCTTCAGACTTGGTATATCTGAAGAACTCCTGGACAGAGAATAACTTCTTCTTGTCTGGATGGTCTAGCAAAGACTGGCCCAGTGGCAGTGGAAACTCAGTCAATTCCGTAAGCAAGATCATCGATAAGGTCGATCTCAAATGCTCCACATCTGATAGAGGAATGTTACGTATCAGACTTGCCAGTTTTTGTGATGAATTACCACCAGTTTCTTCCCTACCGCCTGTACCAACACCAACAAGACCGGACGGAACACCTCCTACTCTAGCAAACTTCAAATTTCCCAAAAATCCATTTACATCGACTTTTCGACCATCCCAAATACTTGCAACGGCTTTTAAATAATCAAGCTTTTGAAGATTTTGTGTCAACTGGTCAAATGCAAATCCTATAAAGCATTCAAACAGTACATTCTCCTGTTCATGATTATGTTCCAAACCCTCATTCCTTGTGATAACCCGGGCCCTTGACTCTCCAGGCTTAAACTCAAACAGTGCCTTTGATTCCATGTCATGAGTACACGAACTTAGACACCCTTTATGTTTGTCCATTTTCCAAATCCATTTCTTCCCAGATTTGAATGAGCTCGGTATAGCCTCGACAAATCTGTTAACCAGCACTGACCAATTCGCTGCAAACAGCAACCGATTCATACAAGTCCTTTCAACCGTATCAACATCTTTTCCTTTCAATCCTCTCCTAACTGCCTCGACCTTTTTATCGTTCAGCCCATTTTCCGGCGAAAACATGCCTATAAAAACATCCATCGGAACCTTAGACAACCCTTTCATTCTCTCTTCACTACCAACATGATTCGACCGATTATTAACACCGATTCTGTTCTTCACACTGAAGATTTGAACCTTACCATTCCAATCACTATCACTACCATTCAATGGGGCAATCAATTCGAATTTGTTTCTTTTATCATTAGACACTCCCCAACAACTTTCAAGATCTTTTGCAGCTTTCTTAATGCCAAATTCAAGAGGTGAACATGCTTCTTTTATGAACCGAATCCAATTCGGATTCGATTCAAGCGGATCACTTTTCGACGTCATTTTCTCTATAAACACACAAAAAAAAAAACATAAAAATCAAGAGCCAAAATGACAAAAATTATGTACCAAAAAAATAATTGACAAAAACCAAACCTTCAGCCAATTCAAAGGGTAAAGATAGCTTTTTTTACTACTCGAATTGAAAAACTATATGTAAATTTGCACATTTCTTAAGATTCAACAAGTCAATAAACCCCCAAAAAAAACATAAAAGATCATGAGCCAAATTGAAAAACCAAATTTTCAGCCGATTCAAAGGGTGAAGATAGATTCTTTTATTACTTGAATAGAATAAAAAACAATCCCATTCCCCCAAAGAGACTAAAAATTTGTAAATTTACTATTATACAAACTCAAAAATTGCATTTTTCTTGTGATTCAGCAACAACCATATTTCTACAACTCAAAAACCCAAAAAATAGAAATAACAATCATGAGCCTGATTGAATTGGAAAAAGAAATCAGCCAATTCAAAGGGAGAAAAGAGCTTCTTCTCCTACTTGAATCGAATTGGAAATCGATTCCATTCCCCTAAATAGCCTAAATATCGTCAATTTACTGCTACGTAAACTCCAAATATACACTTACATTGAGATTCAACAAGTTCTTTGCACCAAGTAAAAAAGAATCCACTGAGATAGAGCCAAAATTTCAACACACACACACAAAATATTACAAAAGAAGAATAAGAATCCACCAACTAAACCTTTTGTACACTAGAAGTACAGGAAATGAACTAAAAGAAGAATTCACCTTGGGGAATGATTTGTTGAAGAAATTGATTTAAAGCATTGTACTGAAGAAAATAGCCAAATGATAAAAAAAAATATTTACAAAAATCACATTGACTTAAAATCAATCATTTAAATGATGTGAAATAAACAGTAAAATTAAGTGACCGACATTTCATTGCGTTTTGATCAATTATTACCTGATAATTATATCAAGACTTAAAAATGATATTTTTTTCACATCATATTATATTAATATACGATTATATCATTATTTGAAAAAAAAATTAATGTTGATCATTTAATGTCGGATATCAACATTTAATGATTCAAATAAAGGGATATAATACTGACCAAAAGAAAACCATAAACGGCATTGGGACTTTTGCAGGGGGATGGAAACCCCAACAATGGAGACTTCCTGGGGTCTGGCGAGTCATGGAAGGAGAAAAAGCAAGCTTTTTGCAGAAATTGAAGGAAACTTTGAGGTTTGAGAGATGAGTTTTAGTTTCTGGAGTTGGAGATGAGTTTGAGGTGATGGTGTCTGCCTATATCTCTTTCTCCATCGTCGACTACATGTTTAAGCAGGGATAAAACTGGATTTGTTTTCCAGCGTTTAAAAGGTCTAAAAGAACAGTGTTTGATTGTTTGACAGTGTCAAATAAAACACTGCAAATTTCATTGTTTGAATTATGGTATTATTATAAAAAAATTCATTTTTAAAAAATATGATTTTAATTAAAATTAAATAATTAGAGGATAAATTAATTTCAAAGAATAAATGAAATTCAAGAAATAGATTTAAAAGTAATAAATGAAATTAAATGATTTTAATCAAAGGATAAATTAAATTAAATGATTTTAATTAAAGGATAAATGAAATTAAAATAATAAATTGGAAAGTAAAAAGAATTTAAAGTTAATAAACAATGAAAATGAATAGGATTTAAATTTAAAAAGAAGGAAAAGAATATGAGATTTAAATACGGTGTGGAAAAAAATATCCTGATGTTAGTTATTGAAATCTTTAACTCAAAAAAATTATTTTTTAAGTCCTGACACAATTCTCACGTAATGATTGGGTTAAAATTAAACCTGATCATGGGTCGAATCATTCAACTTGACTTGAAGGCCCTTCTAAAAAATGGAAGGGTTTGGATAAAAATATAAGCCCAAAAAATGGGTTTGGATAAAAAATGAGGCCTATTTTCTAAATGGGCCGAACCTCAAGTAAGAGTTTTTTGGCTCGAGCTCGGCTCGACCCGAATAAATTAACTATTTTTAATAAAAATTATATTGTTGTTTTGGTTTTTTTTTACTGTTTTGATTGCTATTTTTTATTGTTTTGGTGTTATATTTTTACTGTTTTAGTTGCTGTTTTGATGCAATTTTTTTTACTATTTTGGTACTGTTTTTATTGTTATTTTTGTTGCTATTTTTTCTATTATTTTTACTGTTGTTTTGATTGTTATTTTGGTTGTTTGAATGCTATTTTTATGCATTTTTATTATTATTTCGTTGTCTTTTTTAATATTATTTGAATATTGTAGAATTTATGTTGTTAATTTTTTTACTATTTTATTTGCAACTATAAGTATTTTTAATTTGTTTATTTTTAATATTTGTTTTAAAGTTTTTAAGTGTATTTGATATATTATATATTTTTTAAATTTGTTGTACATAATAAAATAATCTAAAAATATTAATATGGGCCGGGTCGGATAAGGCTCGGGCTTGACTTCTATTATTCAGGTCAAGTTTGGACAAAATTTTAGCCCCATTTTTTGGTCAGGCTTAGGCCTAAAAGTTTGTTGAAGCCCGACCTGAACCCGACTCGACCCGACCCGGCCCACGATCAGCTCTAGTCAAAACCCAATGTAGTGTCAGTCATTAAAGTCTTCCACCCAATTTTAATGTCCATTTCAAATTATTTGGATGATTATTTTTTAACTAAGATCATTTTTGTAAATATTATTTTTTAGGCCATTGAATAAAATAATCAAATTACACAGAAGGATGTAAATACCAAACAAAACAACATACGATGACATAACATAACAACGAGATCTGTTAATGGGTCTGACTATCCATCCAGGCACGAAAGTTCGCTCGAAATTTGAGAGAGTTTGAGCAAAATATATTAGGCCTATTTAAAATATGGGTCGGGCTCAGGCTTAAACAATCATGACCCGACCCGTTTTAAATTTATAATATTTAATATTATATTATTTTTATATATTAATGTAATTTAAAACCCATTAAAAAATAAAGTTACATTAAATATATAATACTACTCTAATGTAAACATTAAAAAATATTAAGATAATTATATAAAAATTTTCAATAAATAAAAAAATTATAAAATTATTAAATATTAAAATAATATAATATAAATATATATTTTTAAAAATTAAAAACTAATATGGACGGGCCTAAAATGAGTTTGAATTAGCCTTTTGCAAATATGAACGAGTTTGGATAAAATTTTAGGCCCATATTTTGAACCGAACCGAGCTTGAGCAAACATAAAATATGTTAATATCATGTTTAAATCCAACCCGAACCCAACACAACCCGACTCATGAACACCTGTAATAACAACAAATAACATTTATATGATACCAAACAAAACCAGGAATGATGAGATTAGGATGAGTATTCGATCGAGTCGAATCGAATCGAATCGAATCAAAAAATTTTGAGTTAGTCGAGTTGACGAATCTTATTTTAGTAACCGAACTCAATTTAATTTTTTTTAAATGAATCGAATCGAGTCAAAAAAATTCAAGTCAATTCAAGTCGAATTAACGAATCCTATTATTTATACGTAATATTACGTTTATATAGACCGATTATAAAATTACTTAACTACATAATTAATATAATAATTTTACGTAAATATTTATACGATAACATAACAACAAATAACATTTATACTATGCGAAACAGAAAGTGTAAGGATGAGATAACATAGGTAGGGCCAAGTATGAGGTACACCATACCAAGCAGTTTCTATTGCCATGTGATAATAAAGCTGTGGTTGTCATCATCATGGGTCTTGGTGCTGTACATTCATTGGCACTTGTGATCCCGTGGTCATGTTACACCATTTCCCAAGAAGTCACATTGTGATCCCGTGGTCTCAGCAACAGTAGAAATAACAATCTACACTGGAGTTTTTGAGTATCAAGCCAATGCTGCAATTGTTGACGTAATCCATCCATTCTGAGTCAAAAATGGCAACCAAACCAGATCGCCATGGCGAAATTACAGTCCTTGAACAACTGTTCAACCGTTTCGTTATGTTGTTTGTAAAGCCAACATTCTGGAGATACACTAATTGAACGGGCTTTCATTGAAAAGGGTTTAAAATAAAAACCCTAATTGATTCCCAAATCGCAAAAACGGGGTTCAGAGGCGGAATCACTTCAATTTTGAGTTTTCAGTTTTAGGGGATTTTTTTTTTGTGAATTCAGTTTTAAGGGATTTTGATTTTACGTATAAGATAAATTAATTTACTTTTTTTTTCTCTCACCTGTCAAATTTATGCAGAAAAAAATAGCAGAACATTATCTACCAATAATTCTATCATATGTATTCATATGAAATCCATAGAGTTGTTTTTGAAAATAGCCCTCAATTATTAATGGAATGTATAAGTTGAAATTGATTAATAATAACATATGAAATATGTATAATATTAAATGGATAAAAATAGATTAAATTGTAAAAAAAACGAAATTTAAACATGTAAATAAATCATACTAAAAATATTAAATACACTACAATTATATATATATTTATATAATTTTATATTCATGCTTAGTTTTCATATATTACTAATTCATGTTTTAATCATCTCAAAACATTATTTATAGGTGTTTAAATTTACTGAAGAGATAAACAATATGGTTAGCTTTTTTAATAAGAAATTTTACAAATTTATGTCAACTTCAATCGGATTGATATCTAATAATAGAGCAAATTGAACTCCATGTTTGATCTGATAGTTAAGATATTTATCGTTTCAGGTGTGATTTGAGTTTGAATCGCATTAATCACGTTGCTATTGGAGTTTTATGTAATTCAAAAAAATAATAGAGTAAATTAATTTAAACATAATTATGTATGAAAGAATAAATCAAGCCTTGAGTTGATTGGATACCTACTCGTTTGAATAAAAGTTTTTTAATTTGATGAGTCATGCTAAATTAAGCAAAGGACAAAAACATATATAAAAAAAGTGGACTACGACATTTGATTACCTACAAAATAAGTGAGAAAAAAAAACTTGGACAAGTGAATATTATTGGTTTAATAATTACAAAATTAAAAAAATTAATAATAGCAAAAAGTTAATAAGCACAAATAAATAATAATAGAAACATAAGCATTGATTTAATAAATTATAAAAATAAAATTAAATATTTAAACTAATTTAATTTAAACAATTTTCTAATCGGTGCAATTAGTTTTTACTAGTTGAATCGAATTTTTTGGCTCAGCCAATTAGAGAAATTATGGGTTATTTTATCTATTTAACTTAAAAAAATAATTATAAAAATGATTTAGGTTTAAAAATATTCAACAAAATGATTTAAAATAAACAATGCACTTAGATTTTGATCATTTAATGGTCGACATCTTCTTAAAATTTGAATCAATTATTGTTTGATGATTGTGTCAGACTTTAAAAAATTGATTTTTTTTGTCATGTAATGGTCGGCATTAAAATATTTTTTTTCGTACTGTATCATACTGATATACTTTTGCACTGATATTTGAAAAAATGTTTTGGGTGGTGACACCAACTTTTAAATAAAAAATTATTTTTTTAAGTACGAGTCATTTAATGGCTGACACCAATATTTGATGGTCTTTTCAAGTAATAATTTATCTTTAAAAATTATTTATCCTTAAACTAAATGGCCATTAAATGTTTGAAAATCATTTATCATTAAATGGTTTTTTTCAAGTAATAATTTATCTTTGAAAATCATTTCATTTATCTTTGAAAAGACCATTAAATATTGGTGTCAGCACCCAAAATCATTTAATATCATTAAAAATAATTTATTCTTTAATTAAAATCATTTAATTTAATTTATAATTTTCAAATTTATTACTTGAATTTCATTTAAAAAAAGATAAATTAATTTAAAAGAATAAATAAAATTCAAGTAATAAATTTATTCAATTTATTTTTATGTTTATTTTTTTTTAAATGATTTTAATTAAAAATTAAATAATTAAAGGAAAAATTAATTAAAGGAATAAATGAAATTTAAGTAATAAATTTGGAAGTGATAAATAAAATTAAATGATTTTAATTAAATAATAAATTATTTTAAATGAAATTAAATGATTTTTAAAGATCAATTATTACATGAAAAGACTATTAAATGATACATGATTTTCAAACATTTAATGACCATTTAATTAAAGGATAAATGATTTTTAAAGATAAATTATTACTTGAAAAGATCATTAAATGTTGTTGTCGACTATTAAATTACCAACATAAAAAAATAATATTTTATTTAAAAAGTTGGTGCAGGTAGACCAACACTCAAAAAATAGTTTTTTATTTAAAAAGTTGGTATCGACTATTTAATGGTCAACATCAAATTTTTTTAAATACTGGTATAAATTTATTCCAGTATGATATTGTGTGAAAAAAATATTTGATGTCGGCCATTAGATGATCAAAATTAAAAAAATCAAATTTTTAAAGCTTGACACAATCATCAGGCAATAATTGATTCAAATTTTAAGGGGTGTCGATCATTAGATGATTAAAACTCAAACATACTGTTCATTTTAAGTCATTTTGGTGAATGTTTTTTAATCTGTATTTTTTTATAATTATTTTTTTAGGGGCTAAATGGGTAAAATAATTGAAATTATGGTTCTAGCTACAGATGTAGTTGTAACTTGTAGAACAATTGGACTAAAATCATAACTTGTGAAAATTTAATCAGTTTGCTTCTTGTTCAAACTTATGTCTAGACATAAGTTTGAACAGACATAAGTTTGAACAAGACAACGAACAAAAACAAAAAATAAAGAGAGAGATAAGTACATTAAAAAACAATTTTACTTTACAAAATAATTGATCCAGTACTAATCTATTCACTAAATCTCAATCTATTATCAAACAAGGAGTAATCGAAGCTTTAATAGATAATCCCAATCCCAACAAATAACCCCAACTTGCTATAACCAATATTTCACTTACAACAAATTCAAATCTCTCCAATAATGCCTATGAATTAGTGCAGAGTGAGTAAACCAACAGCAAAGATACAAACAAAATCAACACAAACACTTTCCAAAAGATGCATCCATCCACACCAATAGGATGCCTGTTTATAGGCAAAATGAGGCATTTTATCTTAGCAGATTTTGTGAAGATAAATATATCAATTTATTACATAATAATCTTGGATTAAAACCTCCAATATTTATTCTAATTTGAAGCCTTACAAGCCAAGAAAAATTAGTAGATAAATCTTCGATATAAAGGCTTAAAAGATAAATATAAGTATTAAAGGACAGCATGTGATCTTTAAACTTTTCAATAGTTAAATTCGATCACCATTATTTTGGACAAGATAAAACATGCTATATGGATCATTTGCTCATAGATAAAATAATTGTAGAGGCCAAAGTAAAAACCTCCAACATATAACTTCACTTGAACTATCTTGAAATCATGTCCAGACTATTGTCCAAAAGTCTATCTCTGTTTAAACATGAAAATAAACAAACAATTCAATAATTTATTTGAACATTAGTTAAAACATCAGATAACTCAAGTCCCCGACAATCTCTCATTAACTTTCTGACAAAAAATAAGCAAATGATAAAAAACTCTCTCTATCACCATACCATAGAAACATATGAGATATCAAAGACACTCAGAATCTCATAATAAATTATCTTCAATAATGCTCATACAAGAGAACAAATTAGCTTCCTAAGAAAAAATGACAAACAAACAAGCTATCCCTAAAAACAACATTATCAAAATTCGGTAGCATATTTATAAAATTTATTATATGTATTGAATATTTTTTAAATTAAATAAATAAAGCAAGTTTTATAAGATGAATCAATTTGCGGTAGTCTCTCATAATTTTTTATACTTTTTCGCATTTTTTATAATACTCATATCTGTTATATTTTTTCAAAATTTTTTATAATCTCTCATAATTTTTTATATTCTCGTATCTTTTTTGGTAATCCCTCATAATTTTTCGTACTCTCTCATGATTTTTTTTATACTTCCTTATATTTTTTGATGCTTTCTCTTTTTTTTTTGTATTCAATCTCATAATTTTTGGTTCAATACTCTCACATAAGTTTTGGTACTTCCTAATGTTTTTGGTTACTCGCCTCATATTTTTTGATACTTCCTCGGAATATTGGATACTCTCATGTTTTTTGTTATCACTAATCTTTTTTTTTTACTAATAAAATTTGTTATATATTAATAAATTTAAAAATATTAAAATTTAAATAAAATATAAAAAATTATATATATTTTTCATATATATTGAGGTAATAACAGAATTATTTGGGGCATGGATAGTGAGTTGCCCCCATATTTCTTGTAATGTTTGGTTATCTGAAAACTGAATCAACTGAGACTTTCGACATGCTTGACTGCAATTGGGGAAATAAGCCAAAATCCAATAATTGAGGCTGATTCAGAAGACCCACATTGAATCATTGCACTTTGGGAGAGTCAGGTTAATTTATCAAATTGACACAAAAATTTTGATTATTTGCTAAAATAATTCAAGTTAAAAAATATACACTAAAATGATCTGAAATGAACAGTAAAAGGTGAACAGGACTTGGCCAATGATTGGTGTCAGACATAAAAATTTGTGTTTTTTGGTGTTGGGCATCAAATGGTCGACACCCTATTTTCTATAAAAAATTACATTTTTGGGTGTTGGTCATTGCATGGCCGACATCTCCTGTTTCAGAAAAAAAAATTCAAAATTTTTTAGTGTAGGCCATCAAATGGCCGACACTCTCTTTTCTCGAAAAAAAATTATATTTTTGGGTGTTGGCCATCAAATGGCCGACACCCTCTATTCTCGAGAAAAAAATTCAAATTTTTTTTGTATTGGCCATCAAATGGTCGACACCCTCTTTTTCTCGAGAAAAAAAATTGCATTTTTAGATGTTGGCCATCAAATGGCCAACACCCCCTATTCTCGAGAAAAAAATTTCAAATTTTTTTGGTGTTGGCCATCAAATGGCCGACACTCCCTTTTCTCGAAAAAAATTGCATTTTTGGGTGTTGGCCATCAAATGGCCGACACTCCCTATTTTCGAGAAAAAAATTCAAATTTTTTTGGTGCTTGCCATCAAATGGCAGACACCTCCCTTTTCTTGAGAAAAAAATTTTAAATTTTTTTGGTGTTGGCCATCAAATGGCCGACACCCCTTTTTCTCGAATAAAAAAATTTCAAATTTTTTTGGTGTTGGCCATCAAATGGCCGACACCAACTTCTCCTCATTCTTTATAAATAGGGTTTAATTTTTTTATTTTGAAGTAAGTAAGAAATATTTCTCTCAAAATAACAAGAAAATGATAGTGTTTTATCATTTATCATTAGATGAGTATTTTGTTTTGGAGGATAGTTGTGAAGTGTACAATCGAATTTCGGGGTTGAGCTATATACTGTCATGTATTGCCGGAGTTGAATTATATACTGTCATGTGAAGCGGCAAAAATATAGCTTCAGTGGTTAGATGATTTTCTGCACCATTGAACAAAATATTATATGTATATGATATAGTCGCCGCTAAATTTAACTATATGGTATAACCGTAAAGGTTATGCTATCAAAGGTCAGTTAACGGAATTCTGTCATCGAACGGCCGATCGAGATGACTTGGCCGGGTATTCAGTCAATATGGACTCATATTACTTGAGGGTTAGAAGAATTTATTGAAATTGGCCAGGTATTCAGGCAGATGAACATTATCTAACTGAGATGAGTTGCGCCAGTTTAGGGTATTGTAGGTTATTTTGTATTATTATTCAAAATTTAAAATTCCGTGTATTAATATTAACAATTATTTATAATTTATTTTATCTGTAAATTTAATTTGTATTATTGTAATATTCAACAAGATTTATATTTTATTGTATTAATATAATTTTGATTTATTAAATATTTTGTTTTGAAAATTTTAAAGAATAAATATTATCTACAAATTAAAAATATATTAAAAATATTAATTAAAATTAAATTTACGAAATAAACGAAAATAATCAAAAGAAAATAACACTAGTATAGTTAATGGTCGAGATCGACTTTTAAGTCCAACACCAGATATATATATACAACCGTCAGTACTAAAAATTTGAATTTTTTGTTCTCATTAACAGTGCAACAATTTCTTTGTTTATGTTTAGTTTTTTCTAATCTCAAGTTTTTTCAAGATGAGTTCCAGCATTTTCTTTGTTTATGTTCATTTTGATGGAAAAATTATCAATACAGATGATGAAGGTTGTGTATTTGAAAGCAGAGAAAAATCGGAATGAGACTGAGCAAGCGTGTTTCGTTGGATGAATTGAAACGGAAGATCAGTACAAAGATAGCTACTCGTTGCGGGAAGCAAATGTTGAGACTATTTTACAAATTTCCAGTTTCATCAGATCTAATAAAGTTCTTCGAAATGGAGCTTGTTGATAATGATGATCTAGGGACAATGATTGAAATTTATTGCCCATTTGAGATCGAAAATCCATGCCCCATTGAGTTGTTCGCGGAGATATCACACCTCGAACCAATTCAAGTCTTAAATCCAATAAGTCAGCGTTCTGGAATAGATATTGATCTTAATGTATGCAGGGAAGATCAATCGGGTTATGGAGGGTCTATTCTAGAAAATCCAAACACCGGAGGATGCTCGTTTAACATCCAAAACACATGTCATCGTCTACAATTTCATCCGGAAGTGCTGGCCCCAATAGAAGATGATGAAGAAAATGAAGCTTTGGAAGACCCCGATTTGGATGACATCCCCGAAGACTTAGATAATGAGGGGTAGGTGGAGGGTGATGATGTTAACACCCATTCAAGAGGAAATACGAGCCCGAGTATAGTTATTAGGAATAATCCGGAGGTCTTCATGAGCGACGTAGACCCAGATGCGGGTCAAGCTCGAGAGTTTTCGGAATATAAAAACATAGTTTCGGCTCACCTACTATACGAACAAACCGAGGAAAAAGAGTTGTTCGTAGGACAACAATTTGAGAACAAGAAGGACTGTTTAAATACAATAAAACAATACAGGTTAAAGTTAGCTGTGGATTATAAAGCAACGAAGTCGTCGCAGTCTTTGTACATCGGAGAATGTTTAAAAGCCGAGAGTGGGTGTAAGTGGCGTATCCGAGCCGCGTTAATGCAGCAGACTCAGCTATGGACAATAAGGAAAATGGAAGGTTCGCACACATGCACCATGGTTCGTATGACGCAAGACCATCGAAAGTTAGATGCAAAGACCATATGTAACTTGTCGAAACCACCTCTTAGAACGAAGTTTCGAAAAATTATTTTAAAATTTGGAAAATAAGGAGTAAAAAGGGAGTCGCCACCAATCTTTTATTTGGATGTGATTGGATCACCACAAAACATTTAAAACGTTAAAACGTCAGTCCACGAAATCCAGAAAAATAGGTTCGGGAGTCGGTTACGCATGAGGAAGGATTAGCACTCTCGTACGCCCATAATTGGTACCACATGATCATTTTCGGGTCTTGTTTTATGAAAACAGTGAAAACTCGAGTAAAGGTTAAAATGCGGTGTTTATTTTGAAAGGCTCTGTGCATTTTTTAAAAGAAATCTTTTTAAGGACATCTGCCCCGTATTCCGAACCTTTTAAAGTCATGTCCAACACGTTAGGGCACCGTATTCTCGAAGCTTCGAAATGGAAGGGCATTTCGGGGAATTTTAAAGAGAGTATTCTATCGCATGAATTATACAAAGTCCACACCCAGCACGTTAGGGCATGGTGTTTCGAGGTTTTCACGTGAAAGAACATTGTTTCCTTTTTTGGTCTTAAAATCCTTTGTAAATATATAAGATTGAAGAACGGTTTGGAAAACTTTTGAAAAAGATATCCGATTTGCGTGAATCACGAAAATCACACTTAACACGTTAAAGCACGATTTTCCGAGATTGTCACACAAAAAGACATTGCCTCGTTTTAAAATTATTTGTAACCTATTCTTATAGATATGTTTTGAGAATTTGAAAAATTCGTGTTAAATTTAAGATGCAATCTTCGAACATATGATTTGAAGGATTAAAAGGAATACTCGTTTACTTCGATTTTCACGAAGAATTAAAGTCGCGACCAACACTTTAGGACACGGCATTCTCGAAGCCTCGAAGCGAACGGGCGTAAGAAAAACTTGAAAAGGATATCCGGTTCACACGAGTTATACGAATAAATCACACCCGACACGTTAGGGCGTGATTTTCGAAGTTACGCTCGAACGGAATATTGCCTCGATTTTTAAATGAATGCGTAAGTTTAAAAACACGAGTAGCGATTAATAAGAGAAATTAGATACGAAGCAATATAATAAGCAGATAAATAATATGCAAAAATATAAATGCAGGTGCAGACAAATGCAAATATTGATAAGGAAGAAGAAACGATGAAATCGGGATTAAAAATGGGACTTTTGGATACCCGGGGGGAAAATGGTAATTTTGGTGAAATCGGGGTTTAAAAATGGAATTTTGGAAAGTTTAGGGGTAAAATGGTAATTTTAGTGAAATCGAGGTTAAAAATGGAATTTTAGAGGTGAAACCGGGGTAAAAATGGAATTTTAGGGAGTTCGAGGGTAAAATGATAATTTTTGGTGAAATCAGGGTTAAAAATGGAATTTTAGAAGGTTTGGGGGTATAATAGTAATTTTTGGTAAAACTGGGGTTAAAAATGGAATTTTAGAAAGTTCGAGGGTAAAATGGTAATTTTTGGTGAAATCGGGGTTAAAAATGGAATTTTAGAAAGTTCGGGGGTAAAATGGTAATTTTTGGACTGTTTGGGGACCTATAAACAATAAAACCAAAGAGTGGGTGACACGTGGCAACCCCACAGGCATCCAGCAGTCAAGGGACTAAATTGTAAATCTTGAAAAATTCTTGGGCCAATTTTGTAATTAAATAAAAGTTGATTTAGGGATTAAATTAAAATAAATTAAAAATAAAGGGACTAAATGTATAAATAAGCCAAAAAGTGACACGTGGCAGCCTCTGGTGCAGTCAAACAGTCAAAGGATTAAATTGAAAACGAATTAAAATTATCAGGAAAAATTGCAAATAATTAAAAAATGCAAAAAGGACTAAATTGAAACAAATAAAAAGCAGAAGGACCAAATGCACAAATAACCCATTTTCCAAAAACACGCGGATCCCAGAGCGGGTCGGGTCGGGTCGGATCGATCCACATGGGTTACTATATATATTATTTTTTAGTTTTTTTTTATTTTTTTCATTTCATTAAAATTTCACCCCTCCTTTAAAAAATTCTCTCAACTTTCTCCTCACCCTCCTCCATGGCCAGCAATGGCCCTCACGCCAGACCGAGCTCCGGCTGATCCTCGCCACACGCGCCTCGGCCACGTCCTCGTCGGCGTACCCGCCGTCGACTCCAACCGTCACGCGCCGGTCACCTCCTCTCCGACCGTCGGCGGCCACCATCGAGGTACGGCTTCCCTCCTTTTTCTCTTTCTTTTTTTCTTTTAAAAAAACAACCCTTAAGTTTTTATTTTTTTCTTTTTAAAAAACCCAGATCTGGGTTTTTTCAGATCTGGAAATTTCTAAATCATTCCCTTTTTAAAAAAAAAAAAAGTTTGCATATATATATACATGTATTTTAAAATCGTTTTTGATTTCCCCTTTTCTATTTTCAAGTTTTCAACTTAATTTTTTTTGACATGTTATGCTTTGGCAGACATTCCACACTTGCGGCATCCCTCACGACCACAGACGAAGTTAGAGAGGCAGTGATCGGAGTGGCGACGGTGGTGGCGCGCGGCGGTGGACGACGGTGGCGCGGCTAGGCGATGTGCAGTGGAACAGATAAGCTCGTCCTTTCATTTTTGTTTATTATTTTATTACTAATATTTTATTAATATTATTTAATATTAATATTTATTATAATTGTTATCAGTGTTACTGTTATTAATTTGTCATAAATATTAAATATGTAATCAATGCACTTGAAAATAACAGAGTATCATAATAACTGGTATTAGTCAAACATTTACTGCATTTTAATACATATGTTGTAAATTCAAAGAATTTGAAACGGTTATAAATGTTGATGAGTGTATGTTAAAGTACCTGAGTATTTAATGTTTGGGTGCTGAGAATCTGATTTGCCTGTTCAAATCTCCTTTCTTACTAACTGCTTTGCTTTGTATTTCGAGAGTGGCTTTGAAAGTCTGTTCTTTCTATTGACTTTTATTTTTTTTTTGAAGAAAAAAACCAACCCCTATTACAGAAATTAAGTCTGGTTTTATAACCAGATTTTACAATGATGCAAAATTGTTTCTTGTAAATTAATGCTTGTCTTTTCCTTCCTTTTTTTGCAGGTGATGGTGGTTGTGGCAGTGCAACTTGAAGCTGCTGAGGTGATGAAAGTTGATGATGTGGCGGACTGGGATTGGCCAAATTGGAGGCTGCCAGTGCAAGTAGGCATGTGACTCTGGGCAGATTTTTAGCCCTTATTGGGCTGCTGTAATTTGGGCCAAAAATGGATCAAAATGGGTGTAAATGGGCTAAGGAATTGGGCCAATTGGGCCTTGTAAGTGGACTTTACCATTTGGACTTTTAATTTATTAATTTTAATATCATTTTAAATTTAATTAAATTTAAATTTAAAATAAATTTAAATAAATAAATTTAAATTTAAAATTAATTTAAACTTAAAAAATCAAAATCCAAGGCCCGGTCAAAATTGGGCTCCAACACAACTGTATCATGCCTATGGTGAAAGAGTCTCCATTGAATAAGGTATTGGTCTATATTTCAGCCATGCAAAGCTCGCTTCAATTATAAGATTTCGTACCGGAAGGCATGGTGGGCGAAGCAAATGGCGATGCGGGAGTTGTATGGTGACTGGGATGCGTCATACAACGAGCTCCAAGGGTGGATGGTCGCGATACAAAAGTATGTGTCGGGGACTGTAACTGATTTACAAACACTGCCGTATGAAGGTCCGAACGGGGTGATTGATCTGGGAAAACGACGTTTTCACTGATTATTTTGGATGTTTGACCCGTGTGTTAAGGCCTTCCCTCGTTGCAAATCGATGGTGCAAGTTGATGGAACCTGACTATACGGTAAATACACGCAAATACTATTGATTTCTATTGCACAAGACGGTAACCGAAATGTACTTTCGATCGCATTCGACATAGTCAAGAAAGAGTGCTTCGAGTCGTGGGAATTTTTCTTAAAAAATCTGAGGAGGCACGTTGTTAAGCAAGACAACATTTGCCTTATATCAGACAGATCGAAGGGACTACTTGCTGCAATAAGATGATCGAAGGTTCCGTGCAGGTTTGTTTATTACATCCGGTACATGTCGGCAAACTTTCATAGTGATTATAAAAATAAAGAATGGAAAGCAGAATTCGTGAAAATGGGTAATAATTATTGTTTGAATTTTTTTATTCAATTTAATTTTAAATTTTATCAGTTTGTGAAATATAAAAAATACTTATTCGAAATTTCATATGCATATGCAGCTCATCAATTTGAACCGCGGAGATTCAGACAAAAGTTCGCAAAGCTTGAAGCTAAAATGAAACATTTACCAAACGACAAAAATCTTCGTGGGTGGTTGGGTAGCATCCAGACGTATCAATGGACACAAAGTTACGATGACGGGGCTCGGTATAGCCAGATGACGACCAACCTGGTCGAGTCAGTTAACTCTGTCTTGAGGCGAACACAACATCTACCAATTGCTGCTGTTTTCTCGGCAACCTTCTATAGGTTGGCCACATTGATGCCTACGATGGGGCAGCGACAATTCGCTCAGATGGAGGCCGGACACTTGTACGTTGAGGACATTCGAAGGGCCATGGCCACAAACAGTCAGAGAGATCAAACGATGAATGCAGAAATTTATTCGCGGGAGTTGGAGATTTTTCGGGTTTCAAAGTACATCGGTCGTCGCTCGGGTGCTCCACCGAGGTCGTTGATCTGGCAAACAGGCGATGCGAGTGCTTTACATTTCAAGCTCTTCGATATCCTTGTGCGCATGTTCATGCAGCTTGTGCGACTGCAAATTTAAATGTCGACCAATTCATAGACGAGGTGTACACGCTGCAACGTACATTGTGTGTATTGGAGAATGAATTTCCCGTAATGCCCGATGTATCAAACTGGGAAGTTCCATCGGTTGCTTTTGAGATGCTACCGGATCATAGTCTCTGTAGAAAGCCTAGAGGTCGACCACATTCGACGAGGATTTGCTCTGATATGGACATTAGGGAGATTGAGGAACCGAAATTGTGCAGTGTTTGTCGAAGGTCTGGCCATAACCGATCCACTTGCCCACATCGTGTCTATATTTCCGATCAATCCTCTCGTAATGCCAGATTGTCCGACGAAGAATGAGCGCATGTCCACTAGTATACACGAAGTATATTTGTATAAAAATTAATTTGAAAATTAATTTAAGTTGAAATTAATTTGAAAATTAATGAACATGTTTAAATTTAAATAATTTAAACTTCATAATTATATAAGTTTGAATTTAAAATTCTACTTTAAATTTGAAGTTTAAATTTAAAATACATTTAAAATGTATTTAACATAATTTAAAAAAAGATAGTTATTATATTACAATTTATATCAAATATTGTGTTAATTTGACAATACATTATTTATCAAATTTTCATATTTAAAGTACAAATTATTATTATATTATAAATTTTATCATATAATGTGTTGATTTGATAATACATTATTTATTAATTTTATATCTTTAAATAAAAATTATTATTATTATTATATTACAATTTTTATCATATAATGTGTTGATTTGACAATACATTATTTATTAATTTTATATCTTTAAATAAAAATTATTATTATATTACAATTTTTATCATATTTTAAATGTTGATTTGACAATACATTATTTATTAATTTTATGTCTTTAAATAAAAATTATTATTATTATATTACAATTTTTATCATATTTTAAATTTATTAATCAAAATAATCTTGGTCCACCCAAAAATTACAAAATGCCATCAATGGTCTCCTACTATAAATAGTATTGGACCACCCACTTTCCACCTCACTTAAACCAATATTGCAGCTCAGCAAACCCAAAATTCTAGCTCACCAACGTCCGAGACCGCCGTTGACCGACTTTGTTCGACTTTGTCCACCGTTGATCGAGTTTCATCCATTATTTTATGGATCCCAACGTCATTATACGTAGTCATGACAATCACCGTGTGGGTGCGATTCGAGCAAATCCGAAATTCTATAGGATGGTTAGATCCCGGCATCATTATCCGGGTTATAAACCCCATAGATTGGCTGAACAATATATCGAAGATGCGGGGTTCAAGATTGCTGCCCGCATTAAAAACATGAATATTCGGGCCGATTTAATAACAGCCTTAGTCAAAAGATGGCGTCCTAAGACTCACACGTTTCATCTCTTGTGTAGAGAGGTAACAATAACTTTAGAAGATGTTGCAATCCAGCTCGGACTACCCGTTGAAGGTGAAGCGGTAACGGGTCCGGGTATACTAGACGATCCTTGTGGCACTTGCTACCGGTTACTTGGCAAGGTGCCCCCGGATACTGAAACCGGAAAATTACCGTTTTTAAAGTTTACGTAGCTACACGAAAACTTTAGACATCTCCCGCAAAATCCAACGCAGCTGGACATTATCTATCATGCTCGCGCTTTTCTTCTACAATTACTAGGCGGTATCCTTATTCCGGATACTAGCCAAAATAGAATAAGCATTATCAACCTTTCGTTATTGGAAGATTTCAAGGCAGCCGGGAATTTAAGTTGGGGCTCAGCAATATTGGCGACATTGGACCGGGAGCTTTGTCGAGTGACAAATCCCGCAGTTAATGTCATGTGAGGCTGCACATATCTGCTCCAATCATGGATACTATACCGACTGCCTTCCATCGCCAATGTATAGCACATGCCATACTCGATGCCACTAGTTAATAGGTGACTCGATGTCTCGATTTTATATTTTTTAAATTTTATTAATTACTATTTTTTTCTAATTATTTTTCAATTTTTCATATGGCATTCAGTTCCGAGACTTGGGCGACACTAAAAAATATCCCCATATACGTCGCTGGTTAGACAAACATGGAGGAGATGATGTAAGATATGTTTTCAAATTTTTTATAAGATTTTTTCTATTTTCGAAATGTGTTTTATATTTTCGAATTTTTAAAAAAATAAATATTTGATATTTTTTACAAATATTTTTTACATTTTCGAAATATAAAAAACACATTTTAGACAAAATTTGTGTTTTTTAGATTTTCATTATTTTTGTTAATTAAATTCGTGTTTTTATATTATGCAGTTCGTGTGACAGCCTTATATTTTAGACGAAATTACGCCTTTCATCCCACCATTTGTTTACCAGCACAATTACCAACTTTTCTCGTGTAATGTGCCGGTATTCAATTTTCATATGGTGGAATGGCACGCTGGTGATCGGGTTTTACGATAGTTTGGTGGTATACAACATATCCCGAACCTTCCCTTCCAACTCGATGAGGTCCACCAGCTCGACAAAAAGGGACAAGGTAAAAATCGAATAAATTGGACTCACGATCTTCAAGCATATATCGTGCTTTGGAATGACTGGGCAAATAGGTGTTCATCCTTGTATTGGTATAATGGGGATTATTCTGGTACCCCATATTACAACCAATGGTATATTGCATACGGGATGTCGATGCTTGATTCCCGAGAGTATACGTCAAGAAGACTTATTCCGGAAGGCAACTGATGGGGTCCAGCGAATAATGCATATGGACGTCGTGGTCGGATCCCCGATTCAGATTCCGAGCCCGAGGATGAGCCCAATGACGAGCTTGCGGACGAGGCCGATTATTAGCCCGAGTACCAGCCGGAGCACCAACCCAATCCCAGTATCAAACATCTGGCTCTTCGTCTTTTTTGCTACACGATTATCATCATCATTCGATTGAGGACATTTTTTGCATCGACCTCGACCTTCAACATACATGTTACTCCGGTTCTTCCTCATATCAACCGAAGATCCATCCGGAAGAACGTACTCCAACAATGGAGGATATTTTTGGCTCGACACCTCAGGTCACTCAACCTACTCTCGATTACGTTGATGATACGTACGATTTTACCGACTTTCTTCGTACACCAATCGAGACACCCAACGTTGACACCATCGAGGATGAGCCGATGAACACCAATGTAGCGCTTTCTGAACAAACTGTACTACGGCCTCGACCTCGCTGAGCCCGGAGGAAGCCGGACTGTTACACACCAGCGCCGGGGACGTCGCCGGGATCTACTCAATTTTGATTTTTTTTCCTTTACTTTTTAAATTTAATTTGTAATTTCGTTTTTTTAATTTAATTTCGAATTTCTTGTGTATTTTAATTTTTCTTTCTAATTTCCTGTATATTCTAATTATTTTTTTAAAATTTATATCATCTTTGTCAATAATATTTATTTCCCCACATTTTGACAACATATTTAATATTTTTATATATAATTTAAAATTATTTTAATGCAAGAAAATACAAATATTGTATTTGAATAATAATAAGCAACAAATTAAATTTACAGATACAATAAATTATAATTATTTATTAATATTAATACACGAAATTTAAAAAAAATAAATTTACAGGTATAACAAAATACAAACATAGATAATATCCATATGCTTGAAAATCGAGCTGCAAATATTAGTACCGAGAAACTTACTCGGGTTGCCATTAAACGCAACCTTTTTCAGTTTGTCAGACACAATGCAGTCGGTCTCGGTTACCTGTTAAATGACGGAGAAAGTCATCCGACTTTTGACAGCATAACCTTTACGGCCTTACCACAACGCCTACATAGAGCAACAATATATCTACGTTGGAATAGTTATTCGACAGTTTTGTTTGTGATAACAATTTATTCCAACGTAGATAATGTCCATCTACGTTGGGTATCTCGGATAGTCTTCAATGGCACAGAAAATCGTCTTACCACTGAAGACATATCTTTGCCGCTTCATATGACAGTATATAACTCAACTCCGGCAATACATGACAGTATATAGCTCAACCCCGAAATTCGATTGTACACTTCACAATTATCCTCCAAAACAAAACACTTATCTAATGATAAATAATAAAACACTCTCATTTTCTTGTTATTTTGAGAGAAATATTTCTTACTTACTTCAAAATCAAAAAATTAAACCCTATTTATAGAGAATGAGGAGAAGTTAATGGCCAACACCAAAAAAATTTGAAATTTTTTTCTCGAGAAAAGGGGGTGTCGGCCATTTGATGGCCAACACAAAAAAAATTTGAAATTTTTTTCTCGAGAATAAGGGGTGTCTGCCATTTGATGACCAACACCCAAAAATTTAAATTTTTTTCGAGAAAAAGGGGTGTCGGCCATTTGATGGTCAACATCAAAAAATTTGAAATTTTTTTCTCGAGAATAAGGGGTGTCGGCCATTTGATGGCCAATATCCAAAAATGCAATTTTTTTTCTCGAGAAAAGAGGAGTGCCGATCATTTGATGGCCAACACCAAAAAAATTGAAATTTTTTTCTCGAGAATAGGAGGTGTCGGCCATTTGATAGCCTACATCCAAAAATGTACTAATTAAAATGTTTTTAAGTACTCTTAAAAAAAATTAAGTATAGATTACTTCATATTAATTCAAGATCAAAGCCATACAAACAAACTGACATGATCGGTACGAATATGGTACTAACTACCATGATTCAAACTATCTTTAGCTTATACTTAATTTTTTTGAATAATCTCATTATAGATTTTGACTATATTTTTTTTTTTACACAATGTCTAAAATTATCTATAGCTCCTCCCTAACCCATAAATAGGAGGATAATACGTTTCAGCGCAGTCAAACCCACGTCCTCCTACATTGATAACAATATCCATGCCAATCAAGTTAAAATTCAATCCGCTATATTATTTAAATTATGTTTTGATAAATCAATTTTTTAAAAGTTACGATATGATAATTGACATTATTAAAAGTTACAATATGATCAATAACGTTAATGATTTGTTATATTCTGATCACTGAATTGTTAATTGTCATCAACGATAAAACAACAAACTAACATGACATGATATATCATCCTTTTATGTGAATCTTTTCATTTCAAATTGCACATTGAGTCTTTATACTTTTTATTTTATTTTATTCTTTTTTCTTTACAAAAAATTTGAGAAGACAAGGGAGATAAACTTAATTTGTTGAATAATATTATTGTATTTTATAATTTCAAATAACAATAAAGATTTTGTTTGGAAAAATGGATATGAAAACGTTTAAATTGAGTCTTCTCTATATGGTGGGCCAAGGGGTGAGTTTCACTTGAGTTAGTGGTTCAACATGCCGAGTCCATGTTGAACCGTGAGTTCCTTCCGTTTCCCTCCATTGTTTATTAAGTTTTGATGCTTCAAAAGAATATAAAAGTGAAGAATGATGTTCTATCGGTTGGGGTTTCGGAGCACAAAATCTCCAACAAACTGTTTAAACCAAGTCGAGTGAACGACTTGGTACCAAGAGAGCTCGATCCACCCTCTGTTGCAATTAGATTTGTTCATGGTCAGGCTATTCGTCCAAGTCCAAAAGTTCACTTGAAATTCGAGGAGGTTTGGATAAAAATATTAGGTTCGAAAAATAGATTTGGACAAAAAAAAATTAGGCTCGTTTAAAATATGTATTAAACTTGAGCTTGAACATTAAAGGCTCGAACCCGGCCCAACCTAACCCGTTTTAAGTTTATAATATTTTATATTATGTTATTTTTTATATATTATGTAATTTAGAACGCATTAAAAAATAAATACATATTAAATATATAATATTACTCTAATATAAACATTAAAAAAAATGTTAATATGACTATATAAAAAAATTTAATAAATAAAAATTATTAAATTATTAAATATTATAATAAAAATATAAAAACTTTTTAGAATATAATATAGATGGACCTAAAATGAACTTGGTTAATATTTTATAAATATGGGCAGATTGAACAAAATTTAAGCCCAAATTTCAGGTCGAGTCAAGTTTGGACAAACGTAAAATATGTTAATATCATACTTAGACTCGACTAAAACTCGATCCGATTCATGAACACCTCTAGTTATAATAGGAGCAGCTAGTGGAACTTAAATGCTACCGCGACTCAAAAGGCAAGGTAATGGTCTTGCTCGGAACCAAAATTGACAACATTAACTTGGAGGATCAACAACTCAACGCACGAAAGGCTCACCTCACTAACCTACTTCAAGACTTGGAGCATTCTACGTGGTGAAAGGGGGAGGTTCGACATTTTGTCAAAAAGGGGGAGAGAGTCTGGTTCTTGATGATCGCTATTGGTTGCTGGTGTGTTTGAATGCTGTTGCTGCTGATGGATAAAGATTGGATGTTTTTATTTTGAACTTTATATCGTATGGCAGTTGTTGGATTTTGCTACTTTTGAATTTGTTTTAATACTTGGAATTGGTGTGTTGAAACTCTATTGTGCATAATCGTAGGGGGAGCTATGAAAAAGCTTTGTTATTGCTTTATTCGTATCATGCTACATTCTTTTGGATATGATGATGCATCTGTGCAGAGGAAGTTTTCACCACTTAGTTTTGTCAAAATGCCAAGTGAGAGATTGTTGGAGAAGCTTCTATTGCTTGTCCCATGTACCATTATAGCGAACCTGTTTCTCTATTTGGGCCATCATTTTGAGCCTTTTACAAGTTTCGGTTGGACTGAGTTTGATACATTTAATTATGGTATGTCTGACAAAACAGTAATTTAAGTTAACTAGAGATCTTAGTCTCCCAATCAACTTCCTTGAGGTGGTATGATAAGCATAAAAATCTTATTATCTCTTGATGGTTAAGAATTTCTCAAGTATTTATCAACTATTTTAGAGGAGAATATTTTGTTGCTCTTTTAGCCTCATCAAGTTTTACAAGCTGAGTTCTATAAAAAGTGTGTGCTTATGTTTTGATCAGCTTGTTTGTTTCTTTATTTTTCAATTAGTTGCTTAGTTGATTAAGGTGTTTGTTGCCCTTAGTCGAATCTCTATTGAGTGATCTTTTCTAGTTGTGGAATTGTGAGTTCTTTATTGAGGCTGCATATACTTGCTTGGGGAAGAAGTTGTGGGCTTTAGTTTATAAGAAAGAAGTGTACTCTTGAATCATTTGGTGATTGAATAAAAGATCTATCTTAAGCGAGATTCTAAACAAAAATTAATTGTGTTTATTCTTTTCTACTCTTGATTTCTTTACGCTATCATCTTCTTTCTAATTGTTTTTACGACAAACACTTCAAATAATTGTTTTATCATATCTATATACTCGTTTATGATTGTTTTAAAAATGATGCTAGGTCAACTTAATGAAAACATTACTTTATCCTTATTGGTACAAAAAATTAATGAGAAGAAATTCTTAATATGAACAAAGGTTTTTTTCCCGAATATTGCCAATGTTATTCGGGCTTGGATCTAAATATGTTCGGCGTAGGTGTGTTCATTTGATTTTTTTTTTTCATGTATTCAAACCATCCTTAAAAGATAGTTGTGCTATGTAATTAGGATTTCATTACATAGTTTTAAGATTTACAACCTTTTGGTGTCTGAAAACACCCAAAAAAAATAAAATTAAAATCCCACATTGAAAAATAGGAGAAAATTTTACGTCTAAAACAACAGCCTTATCCAATACACTTATTCTTAACTCCCTTCATTTTCATTGATAAAAATAATAATAAGCATTCAAAATATCTAAAATAAAAAGACATCTTAAAAAAATTCAGAATAATTCGCATGAGATAATGCCACTCTTGCCAACGAGTGAGCTGCTTTATTAGCAGATTTACGAACCTAATGCAAAAATAAAGATTGAAAGTAAGATCTAAATTAGTAATCTTTTGAATGATAACCTCGAATCTGAAATATTCATTTTACTATGTGAAAGAGCATACCTAAGTCATTGGACTATCAATTTCCCAAAATATTATCGCCCACATGCAATGACCTAAGCCACGAAAGAGTCCCGCGCACAGCAAGTATTTCAGCCTGAAATGGGACCATTTCACTCTTCTTTAAACCTGAGATGCATCTTACAAAATGACCCCATCATTCCGCACAATCGCTGCCCAACCAACAGTACCTTGATCAGCAAAAACGGCTCCATCAAAATTGCCCTTTGAAGGTTTACACCAACAAGTATCACCATTGCAGGATGTCAAGACACTAGCTGGTGCTCATGCACCGAACGAGCTGCTACCCGAATTCAATTTAAATAACAAAAAAGTGCTTTTATATTAAAATTTAATTATAAAATAGCAACTAAAAATATATTTTTAATATTTTATTTTTCTTAATAGTAAAATAAATTCTTTAGATCGGTTGGATCGGACCGACACATAAACACCTTTACGATTTTATAATTTTTATAATTAAATAATAAAAAAATCATTAATAATTAGATGACAATTAATATAGATTACGAAAAATATATTTATATTGAAGTATGTTAAAACACATAAAAAAAATATAATCTTAAAATTATACTGTAAATAAATTAAAAAATTAAAATTCTCAAATCATATAAATATTCACACTTGATATTCACCTCTAATCCAAAAGATTACAATATAAATAAGCTTGGGGGTATGACTGCCACCACTATTTGACCATTCTTTTTACCAGTTAAGATGTCATTGTTATTCTTTGAATTGGCTACTTGATTTATGAACTGACTTGTTAACTAATCCAATTCTTTTCAGAAAAGTTCAAAAATACTATAATGACTCAGTTGCTTTATATATTTATTTTGTCGATTCAGCAATTTCAAAGTTTTTTTTTTTTAAATAGTCTTTTTTTTTCATATTCTTTTATTTTATGACATAAATATTGTTAATAATCTCTGATGTGAAAAGACGTTGAGATGAGCCCACAACAGTTAATCTAAAATTGAAAATGCCCTCTCTGTCACACTATTCTTTCTATACATATTCTAAATAATTTTTTATTTCCAAAATAGAAAAATATCACTTTCCATCTTTTTATGTATATATAAACTAAGACCATGACCAACCATGGATAACTTTTGGATACTTCTTTATATTTTTTTCTCTGAAAAATTATATATATTTTCTCTGAATTATATATATATATATAGATTGTTTGTTTTGGGTTTGAAGTTAAATTTTAACAGTATTGAAATTCATTACTTTGCTGCTTGAATTTGCTTGTTTGCATATTTGTTAGAATGTAAAATGTTCGATCATTTGCCTCAATGAAAATTGAACCTTGTTTAACTTGGTAATTATTATATTCATGTTAAACCCAAGATTTTTTTAATTAATCTCGATTTTCCAAAATTTGAATCTTTGGTCATTGGGTTTTTGGTTAAGTAAAGCTTTCTCTTTTGAACGAAAAAATTAAAGTTCAGATGGAAAAATATATATTTTGGTTTCCAGTTTTTGTTGTTTATGTTGCTTTGCCTTATGCTATAAGATTTAAAACCATAGTGGCATTGCTTGAAAGGGTTCAGAACTTGAGGCTCTATAAGATGATGCTTAAGTCACACTTCATGGTTATGTTGCGGATAATGGGATGGATAGGAAACGTAGTCATTGGCATACAATAATTTTATATGCAATTATAGACATTGGGATTCAAATCTGAAATCTGCTGCCCTATGCATGAAATGAGATTGTCCAATTCTAAGATAGGAGAATAGCTGGAAAACTTGGGTTTTACAGTATGAGATTTAACTGTAGTCGATCACACATCTTTCAGCTATATAGTTTTGCATAACATGAGTTATATACATACACACACTCACAAAAGAGATCATAGTTTAAGACAAGAGATTACATGTACAGCGGATTCAAACTTGAGATCTGCTGAGTTAGAACACCGGATTTCACGATAAGATATTCAACTGCAGTTCTTGATTATGCACCTCTCAACTCTTTGCTCTGCATATTATTACTCCTAAGCAACCTTTGCTTGACCTTATTCCAAAGTTTGGCAGCAAATCCTCTGGTAACTTCCTTTGTTCACCTGTTTCTCTGCATAAAATTCAACCTTGTTTGCATATTTGGGTTTTCTTCCTTGGATGTTGTTGGTCTACTAAAACCTTTCATGATATTTTACAATAATTTGTAATGACTGAATTGGCAACAATGATATTTTAGAAGAATTTCATGCAAAATTGCAGTCTAGTTGCTTAAAAGGAAGACAATGACACAAGTTATTGTAGTCCAAACCTTTCGCCCTTGCAAATTAACTTTTTCATCTCTTCCGAAATTTTGATTAGGACAAGTTACTTTTCAAATATATTAATAAGATTGTTGATTGAGTTGATATCATAAATTAATTTGAGACATCGACTTAAAATTGATGGTAACACCATGATAAATAATTGTATTCATTTAATATTTTTAATATAATGTATTTATATGTTTAAATTTTATTTTACTCATAATTTAACCTTTTTTTTTATTTTAATATCATAGTATATTTCATGTGCTATTATTAGTAATTAGTTTCAAACTATATATTTTATTATTTATTGTATGTTACTTTTAAATACATCTTTTATGTTCTAAATACATAATTTCTGCATACATACGCGTGTAATAAAATTTATTTTATATTAAATCCCTTACTGAGTTGGAGTCATGAGTCAAAATGTGTTAAAACTTAAAAGAGAAATTACAATTTTTAGCAAAAAAAAAAATGTCGACAAATTAAAATTGAAGGAGCTGCTGTAATTTTGGTGGTGAAAATCTCAAAATTTCCAGCAGCGTTCAATCGTTTTTGACCACTAACAAAATCCAGAGGCCATTTGAAGGTGGTTCATATTTTAGAGCTTGTATTTACCCGGAACTAACCGATTTCTCTTCAGAGACTTGATCCCTAGCAACCTCTTTGTTTCCGTCCATGGCCTTCCTCAACAACTCGTAGCCGGCAAAGTTCATGGCACCTAAGGGAGCAATCCAGAAAAACCTCGGTACAGCTCCTTTGAACAGGGCGAGGGGTCCCTCATGACGAAGTATAGAAAAGGCTACTGCTGACATCGATACATTTCGGGCCCCGGATGTAGTCATCATTCTAGTTTTAATGACATCGAATGGTGTAGTAGTAACAGAAGCTAACCCTCCGGATATAGCTCCGACAACAACTGTTTCCCACGGTTCCAGTTCCCGTCTTATAAGTCGTTGGACAAACTAAAAAAACATGCAGAAGCAAAATGTTAATGTGTATAAAAAATAATGATGATTAAAATTAAAGTCCGATAATTCAAAGGAATCCACATAGCTGGAGGCGAAATAAAGTATATCAGTGAGTATTTTTGTTACCTTTGTCCAATAAACCGGTATTCTATTAGGCATATATTGGTTCTTATACAAAGTCTTACAACTACAAGGAACTTGCATTACCAAGGCAAGTGCACCATAGTGGCTTCAACTACTCCGGAAAATAAATTGGTGAAATGAAAATTGTCGAAACTAATACAAAAGTAGATACCTTTTTGGATTCAGTGTATAGGCCCATCCCTGCAACATAGAACGGCAACTCACGACAAAGGGTGGCCCCGGTCCCACGGAAAAAGCCCTTCAGACCATCCTGCTGCCAAGTACCGATAAGAGCTTCTCCAACGTTGTCATAAAGGCCAGCCTGCAAACGCTGCTTCAGTACCTCACAAGGTAAACGAGCCACTGTTCCTAGAACCGTACTGAAGAATGATGCCATGGATTCAACCTACAGAGCACGTAAATGAGACCTTAACACAATGTAGCAAATCAGTATCAAAATAAGTTTAATACAATATTATGATTCATTACTTTCCAGAGTACGGAAATTAAGTGTGCAAGACATCTTTCAGCACGCCCGCAAAGAGAAGTAAACCCTCAAAAGCTATATTACTTGGACTCGAGTATGAGTGCTAGGCACAGGTATTTTCAATATTTTTCAAGATCTTCATATATTTGGAGAATCCCTAGAGGATCTCACTCCCATTCCTGAGTTTGGATATGCATAAAACAGGGGTGCTTCAAGGAAAACGAAAAATTGGAGCAACATAGCACAAAAGCACATGTGGATGCACTCACATAGAACAACAGAGTTAGTATGAGACTTCACGAGCACGTAAAAACACTACTGACAAACAAGGAGATCTGGTACAATCTAAGAAATAGACAACCAATGACTTGGAAGTTCAAATTTTTGTTTTCTTAATCATATCAAAGAATTAAAATTTCCTAGAACAATTAGTTCAATTTTGGTAATTGTTTACGTTCATGTATAGCGAATTCTTTGAATGTGCACTACTATGTTACTCCGACTCTTCATTTTTCTCATAGTACCTATGTCTGACACCAATATCCAATGCATATCCAAGTATTGGTACGAGGATATGACCATCCAAGAACCTCCAAATACTTACACCTGAGTCTAAGTAACAAAGGTAGCTTGTTTAACATCATTTATACAAATAAGTAGAAATTTCCTGTAACTTCCTGTTTTTCTTAGTTTCCATGACTAGTCGGGCAATGCCCATGAAATCAAGGGAATTTATAAACTGGGCCCAAATGAAAAAGAGCTACATGAATACAACAGACATTCAATTGTAATAGTGCAACAAGTACCTGGATGTCAGGGAGGTTCGGAGCGACATTGATCAATACAAGCTTGCTTACTTCACATATACCTGTCCGCAATCCATGGCTGCAACATTGAAAGAAAAGTGATCACATGAACAAATAAGAGAAAGCAAAATCAAAATCCGAACTAAAAACAAATGATAAACAACAAGATATATGTTTATATATAACCTTGAAAACTGTCCAACAATTGCAGGGATGGAACCCTTATATAACCCTCGTAATCCGATTTGCGGAATCTTTGACATGATTTCTGGGAATGTCAGGGTGGTTGATGCTTGCAGCTGAGTCTGATAAAGTATGAAAACAGAAATGAAAAGAAGGAAAAAAAAAGAATCATAAAAAATCCCTAATGACATAAACAGAACGTACCTTTACAGTATCAACAGGATGCATTACGGCCGAGGAGAATGCACATGACAGACCCCCAGCAAAAGCAGTTTTAAGAACACTTTCACGCTGTATTTCTGCAGATGGTGCAACAGCAACGGCAGTTGCAGCTTCGAACCAGATATTACTGTATTTAACATAAAAAGAAGCTCGATTAATTGTGCTAGAGCTCAAGTCCGAGTAAAAGAGCTTGGTTATGCTTAGAAAATTTAGCTTACTTGATAACTTAAATTGTTCAAGCTCAAGTTTGACTTGACACTGACCAAGCCAATTTCATTTTAATTTTAGTTAGCTTACGAGCGCATATGCCTTGTTTACACCCGTAGTATAACGAAGGTAAAAGGGAGGACTGGAACTTTATGCTAAATATATACATTAAGTAACCGAGATGTAAATCTAACATTGAACTTCTAAAAGTTCAGCCCAAACCAAAGACAATAAAACAGTAAATTAAAATTAACCTTGTGCTTCCACTATAGTTTGGGAATAAGACCCTTCAAATGGAAAATTAACCTTACCGAGGATCATCTTGAAGTAGTCGGTCAGAAGGCAACAGAAGCATAAAATTGCGGAAGTGTCCATACGAAACAGATTCTTCAGTGTCCACATTCAAACATTGCATCATAGCAACAGCATCGTGTTCGTTTGCTGGAAGTCCGGCATTTTTAAGTGATACCAATATTTCACTCTTGTGGAGAGTCCCAGACTCATTTAAACAAAGAGAAATATAAGCTCGAAGAATGGTTGGCTCCTTCCGTTCCATCAAGGACAAAAACTGCTTCCAGCCAAAGGATTTCGAAAATGGATTTCTTCTAGCCCGGCGCATGAATTCCCGAGAATACGTCTGTGGTAATTTTCTGTTTCTCATAGCAACTTCGAGATCTTCTAATGTTACTTGGCCATCACCATCTCTATCCAGTTCTTCAAAGAACCTCCTCCCTGAAAGAGTAATAACTGAGTTAAAGTCGAAGCATAACTATGTAACTCGGACTTGGATGTAAGTGAGTAGTATACTGTAGTACAGATAATCACATTAACTGAGTTAAAGTCGAAGCATAGCTATGTAACTCGGACTTGGATGTAAGTGAGTAGTATACTGTAGTACAGCTAATCAAATTAGACAATATAAATTACCCCGACGTAAAATTAATGCCATGAAAACTCAAATGATAGCATCAACGACAAGTCACAGACGCAAAAACAGTTTATTTATGCAATACCAAATACTACAATCTCAATTTCCGAGTTTAATATGGATCATGGAAAGGATCTAACAAGAAGCCAGAACTGAAAACTAACCAATTCCCACATTTTAAGCATGAAGATAAACACAATACAGAATTCGAGAAAGCTATAGTTCAAATTATGCTAGTCATAATCTACAACATCATGCATTTCTTTAAGGACTCGGCTATTAAGAAACCAAATAAAAAACAAAATCCATGATGCAAAATATATCATTTGCTAAGCTGTCTGATAAACCATACCTTCAGACTCGGTATATCTGAAGAACTCCTGGACAGAAAATAACTTCTTCTTGTCCGGATGGTCTAGTGAAGATTGGTTCAATGGTGGTAGTAGCTCAGTCAATTCCGTAAGTGTGACTGCCGGTAATGTAGTTCTTAACCGCTCCACATTCAATAGAGGAACACTAAGTATCTGATCGGCCAGTTTTTGTGATGAATTACCACCGGTTTCTTCCCTACTGCCTATACTAACACCATCATCACCCTCTTCATTCATGGAAGAAGCAACTCCGGCAATACCAGATGGAACACCTCCCACTCTAGCAAACTTTAAATTTCCTAAAAATCCATTTACATCAACTTTTCGACCATCCAAAATACTTGCAACAGCTTTTAAATAATCAAGCTTTTGAAGATGTTGGGTCAACTGATCAAATGCAAACCCTATAAAGCATTCAAATGATACATCTTTCTGACCATGATTATGTTCCAAACCCTCATTCCTTGTGATAACACCAGCCCTTGATTCTCTAGGCTTAAACTTAAATGGTGCCTTTGATTCCATGTCATGAATACATGAGCTTAGACGCCCTTTATTTTCATCCATTTTCCGAACCCATTCCTTCCCGGATTTGAACGAGCTCGGTATAGCCTGGACAAATCTGTTAACAAGCACTGACCAATTTGCTGCAAACAGCAACGGATTCATACAAGTCCCTTCAACCGTATCATCTTTTCCTTTCAATCCTTTCCTAATTGCCTTGACCTTTTTATCGTTCAGCTCATTTTCCGGTGAAAACATGCCGATAAAAACATCCATCGGAACCTTTATAGACAACCCTTTCATTCTCTCTTCACCACCAACACGACTCGACCGATTATTAACACCGATTCTGTTCTTCACACCAAAGATTTGAACCTTACCATTCCAAGCACTATCACTACTATTCAATGGGGCAATCAATTCGAATTTTTTTCTTTTATCATTAGACACTCCCCAACAACGTTCAAGATCTTTCGCAGCTTTCTTAATACCTAATTCAATAGGTGAAAATGCTTCTTTTACGAACCCAATTCAATTCAGATTCGATCCGATCAGATCACTCTTCGACATAATTTTCTCTATCAAGATTCAACAGGCAATAAACCCAAAAAGCATAAAAAATCAAGAGCCAATGACAAAAACCAAATCTTCAGCCAATTAAAAAGGTGAAGATAACTTCTTTTACTACTTGAATCGAATCAAAATCAATCACATTCCCCAAAAAAGCCTAACATTTGTCAATTTACTATTATACAAACTTAAAATTTGTTTTTCTCTTGAGATTCAGCAACAACCATGTTTCTACAACTCAAAAACCCAAAAAATAAAAATAAGAATCCTGAGCTAGATTGAATTGAAAACTTCTTTTCCTAATTGAATCCAATCGAAAATCGATGCACTTCACTAAGTATCCCAAAAAATCGTCAATTTACTGTTATATAAACTCAAAATATGCACTTCTCTTAAGATTCAACAAGTTCATTGCATCAAGTAAAAGGAATCCACTAAGCTAGAACCAAAATTTGAACACAAAATAAATAAAAAAATTACAAAGAAGAACCTAAGAACCCAGAAGGAAAAACTAAACCTTTTGTATACTAAAATTACAGGAAATGTGAAGAATTCACTTTGGGGAATGATTTGTTGAAGAAATTGATGCTTTTTTAAAGCATTTGTACTTACAAAATTAGCCAAATGGTGTATTAACCTGTGTTCAGCATAGCTTTTACAATAGAACTTTTATCAAATAAGTATTTTTTGACTAAGTAAAAGTAAACAAATATCATTTGGATTGTTTTTTTTTTTACTTTTAAAATGGACTTTTAAATCATTAAAAAAGTTGAAATATTCAGCAGTGAAATTTCAAACAGTTTATGTTACAAAAAAATTACTTTTTTAATCTCAATATTAAGTATGGGACATTAATTTTTTTTAAAAATCATTAATTAAAAATTAAAAAATATTTTATAAAATAATATAACTGTACTAATATTTAAATATAAATATTTAATGATTATATTTAAATATTTAAAATATAATTTATATAATCTAATTAAATTTTTAAATAATTAAAATTAATTACTTAAAAATATTTAAAATTAATATTTCATATATTAAAATATTAACAATAAATTATAATAAATTATTTTTATATTCTTGTTACAATATCATAATATAACTAATTTGAACATTATTTAAATGTATATTTATTACTTTATAATATTATATTTAAAATAAATATTTTATTTTTTAAAAATACTTTTTGATAGTAATTTTTAACAATTAAATCTTTAACCAAATTTTTAAAAATTACTTTTTAAAAATATTTTTTTACCGCACTTTTTAAAAGCACTTTTCAAAAACAATGTTAAAATAACTCTTAATGCCTTGAGTTAAAATGTTAGAGGTTTAAAACAGTACGTAAAATTTTAAATAAAACGGTGAGTTTTGGGAGTCAATGAAAACGGGATGTTTAAAGGCTGAGTCAGTAACGTCCAGCTGACAGTAGCTAATAATTACTTTGGTTTTCATTTGCAGGCATGAAAGAAAAATATAGAGAACAATCTTCTTTTTCTTCATTCTCTTTGCCTCCTCTTCAAAAGTCGTTTTGATTTCTTCTTCTCTTTCTCTCTTTTCTATTCGTGGTTCAACACTTAACAATTAGTTTTTAGTCTACTTTATGGAGAACGATTCCAATTTTTATGGAGAAAGACAATAGTTTTTAACAATGGATTCGTCTAAGTTCTTTTCGAAGTGACAAAACAAAAACAAAAACAAAGGGTGCTTTTCAAAAGAAAGTGGAAATTGACATGCAAATTTGGAATTATAAGATGTCATTTTTAGTAATAAAAATAAGATTTTTATTTTTTTAACAAAATTCTTTTTTTGAACATAAGAATATTTTTATATTAATTAAATCTGTTGAGATTCATCCGTGTTTGAAAATCTGTTCGAAAAATGAGTTTGGGTAAATTTTAAAATATTTTTTATATGAGTTGAGTCTTAGATAAAAAAAAATTTGCTAAAACCCGACTTGAATATTATGTTATAAAATAATTTTATATTAATTATATATGTTAAAAAATAGTTATATATTTATATTGATATTAAATTACTAATTCAATAATAATTAAATTCATTGTTCAAGATCTAAAAGAAACTTATCCAATGAAATAACTCAACCCAAAATATAAAATTTTAAAATTTATATTTAATACAATAAAATATATATTATATTTATTTGAGTTTTTAATATAATAAAATATTTATTATATTTATATTAATGTTTTTAATATAAATACTTTTTAATCTATTTTTAATGTGTTAGAAAATTTTTATTTTAACTTTTTTTTAGTATATTTAATATATTATATATTTTTAAAAATTTAATTTTAAATAAAAATTAATCTAAAAAAATTAAAAAATGAGAGGACTGGGTGGAGTTCAAATTTATTTTTCTTATATTGAGTCCCGCTACAATAAAATTTATTTTATCTTTTGTGTTAATTTATATTGAATGATTATATCTAAAATAATTAAGTTGATGAAGATTTTTCTTAAAAAAAAAGAAGAAGGAAGAAGATGATAAAATAAAGTATATAAAAATATTACTTCAATCAGAAGGATTTACCAAAAGTCAACAAAAGGCACCTTAGTTAATATAATTTTAAAAGAAAATTATTTTAAAATTATTTAAGATGGAATCTCGATATAATCTAAGATATGGTTTATGATATAAAAGAGAATAATAATAATTGTGTAATATAATATAACTTGGCTTTTGAACATCGGAAGAGGTCATAAATATTTTATATAAAAAATTTGTAGTTAAATTATATTTATTAATTTGAATAAATAATCTTAAAGTGTGTGACTCGAATTTCGTTTGATTCAATTTAAAAAATTCGAGGTGCAATCCATTTGTTAAAGAAATAAAATAGGAAGGTAAAATTAGGGATATGTGGGAGTGAAGGTCTAAGGGCTGAAGGCTCGAGGACGTACAAGTTTAATCCTATAACTTCTCCTATTAGATGGGTTGTTTTTCAATATTAATGAATTTCTTCTCTTTTACCCGTAATTTTTCCGATAAAGATTTTTCATGTAAAATTTACGAATCCTTATTTTCCTTCTTATTACTTTGTAATCATTCTTACTATCATTATCAAGGTATAGTATAACAATACAAAAGTTTACTACAGCACAATTTACTAATATAAGGAGCTCTTAATATGTATGAAGCATTGGCCAATATCTACTTTGAAGAAACAATTGATTCATCAAACAAAACACAAATGCCTTGGCAACCGGTGCTCCATAAGAAATTTGCATATTTTGACGCTTGAAAAGGATTTTTGGTGTCAGCCTCAGTAGCTTGTATGTACATTTCTTCAGCTCCCCACTGATCCTTTCTCACTTGCCATAAGAAATCAGCATATAGTCCCAATGCCTCGGCATCTTCAGGTTCCACTTCAATAGCACGTTTGAAGAACTCTTCTGCCCTGCATATACCATACCAAAACATTAGAGGTATGAATCTGATATGGATGTGAAACATCAAGGACTTTTTCTGAAAATTTACCTGTCATAGTCCTTGACTACAAGGTGAAGAAATTGAGCATAATTTGTAAGCAAAAGAGCATTATTAGGCTCCTCAGCAATACGCATTTGGTAAACAAGATCCGTTTTGGAATGAACTTCATACTTATCTGCTTCAATCCCCACATGCAATATTGGAGAAATGACCTTAGCACATTGATCTTCTTCTTCTTCTTTTTCACTTTCCTTGTCTGAAACCAACATGGTTTCTACAACAACATTTTGAGAGAACCCTTGTTGGATTGCATCAAAACAAGCTTTCTCCGCCATTGATTGAACAGAAAAGTTTGCCAAAAGAAGCATGATGTAAACCATGAGTGTTGGTGTTTCGGAAAACACTTGTTGGAACAGCCATACAAATGTTAACGTCATGTCTTGTTGGATTTTAGACAAGACAACCACTAAATCTTCTGAATAAAGACTATCCCTAATCATCAGCGTGTAGTTTTGGATCTCTCTTATGATCAAAACTAATGAAGAAATGGCGTTTTTAACTGAGGAACATGCAAATTCACTTGCATTATCAACCAAACTACCCAATTTCCCTTGTTGTTTTCGCTTTATGAACCTTAGTGAATGTGAGATCCCCACGTTGTTTGCTTTTTGTTCTATAGTGAACCTTTGAACTTCGTCTCTTTCAGGCCAACTCGGTGGCTCGGGACAAATTCCAAGTGATGTGGGGTCAAGGAACTCGACCTTTGATGGTAAAAGCTGCTTCGAAGGATTAAATATTTTGCTATTGTGAACAACGTTTTCATGGGGGAAGCCATTGAAGCTTAAGCAACAACCGGCTTTCAACTTTCTTGAGCTAAAATGGGATGAACGATGAAGGTGACCATAGTCTAAACATTGGTTGCACTTAACTTGATTGCCACATTTTATAGATAATATTAAAGAGGTTGATTTTTGTGGGGTTTTGAACATTGACATTTGCACATTCTTTGTAGGTGTCAACTTTAGTTCCATTGCTCAATTTGGTCACAATCTGTCAATAAAAAAGAAAAAAAAATTCCAATAAAGCAATGGAAGAAAATTCATTGAAGCTCAAAAAATCTATGAAAACTTACCCAGAATGTGAATATTTTTGTGGGAGAATTAAAAAATAGTTAAAAATAAAAAATAAAAAAATTGGGTTGAAAATGTTAGAACATTAAAAAGAACATTTTCACCTGTTATTCATAGTACTGGTTGTTCCATATCAATGATTTCATGGTCAATATTGAGCCATATGTCCTGATTAATTGACTGATGACTAATTTTTATAAAAAATGATAAAATTTAATAAAAAGATAAATCAACATTTGAAAAAAAGAAAACGTATGCTACAAAAATAGAAAAGACACAACTTAAGAACTTGTTCATAACAAGAAAAGATAAAGATACACTGATGTTTGGGTTTTTTTAGACATTATTTTGATCTAAAAAAACATCGATTCTTTGGATATCCCTAAAACTAGATTGAAAATGCGACAATTGAGGCCATGTTTATAGAAAAAATTAGTTATGATAATTATGATAATATTTTTATCACTTTTATTTATAAAATTATCAGAATATGTGAAGAATACATTCTGGACTCTTTTTATCACTTAACATGCCAAAGATCAACTAGCTGGGTTTGAAACTTCTGCCAACCGAGCACAATTCTATGGCTTTTCTCTACCCACTTAACCACCAAGGAGATGTACTTATACCATCGGCCACAGATCAAAATCCGTGATCGTTGACAGCACATCCACAAAGATTAACTTATTAAATTGGATTTATTTGATTCATATAAATCAATCTGATTCATGAAATTCATAAAAATTCTCATTTACTTAGAAATTTTGATGATTCAATAAAACACTCTAATAAAATTAAAGCTACCAGGTGAATAGTATAAATCCTAAAAAGATAACATTATAGAGTTTAAATCCCTTACTACGTTCAATAGTAGATAAACTTTAATTTTGATCGTCGATATAATTTAATCTATAAAATCAACTATAAACAAAGACTCCTCCCTAATTATTATTGCGTTAATATATTAAAAGCATTTAATCAAACCATTGATGTGCATTGATTTCTTGTGATAACTGTGCTATTTTAAAACTTCTGCAAACTAAGCAAAATACTATGGCTTTTCTCTACCCACTTAACCACCAAGGAGATGTACTTACGCTACAAGCTGCAAGCCATGAGGAAAGAAAGGCTAACCATGCATGACTGTGTTATTTGAACCAAACAAGTCTTTAACACCATGGCGCTTGTGGAAGTCCCGGACACCTTCCAACACCCTTAAATCGATTCAAAATGTTTTTAACAAGATCCCAAAGAGGCATTTTATCAAAAACTTTACGGGCAATCCTCGCATGACAAGATTTAGCATGAAACCTCACAAGAGCAGCTTGAACATAAGTATCCAAACCGTACCCACAAATCAAAACATGACAATAAATAGTTTCACCCATACTAAAAGCCATTAAATTGGCAGAATATTTAATCACGGTGGAGAATATGTAATTTGAAGATGAAATACTGGCTAATAACATCCGGCGATAGTAGAAAAGGGATTCTTGAAAGAAACTGAATTTAGATGTCAAGTAATGAAAGAATGGAAGAGAAAGGTATCCGGTTTGGGAATGGAAAAGAAGAGGCGGCGAGTGTAGCTAATGGTGAAGTGGGGGCGTAACCAAAAGAAAGTAATTTGGTAATGAGATATTGGCTACGACCCAAGCCAGTGATGACGATCCGTGTATGGACTTGTTGAAGAGTGGTATATTGGTGAATGTGTAAGGGTAGCGGTTGATGAAGTTGTTTGGCTTCCCTGGAAAGTTACCATGAAAATGAGAGAGGAGAGAAAGAGCGGGAAAATTTTGAGATCAATATCCACAGTCAGAAAAGGTTTTGGGTGATTGCACATTGCAGGGAAAATTTTTGGCGGGTAATTAGCAAAATGATACGATTCTAACATTGGGATATTTATAGAGAAGTCCCTAATTTTAGTTAAAAATTAAAAATACCTAATATGTCACATCATTATTAAATCACAGACTCTTACTACTAAAGTACCATACTGAATTCTTAATTATAAATCTAAATTATGAAATGCTATATTTGAAAAGTTTTGTCCAATGTCCTTTTCATTCATGCATTGCTCTCATAGAATATCAATAATCTCTTAAGATTTTATTTGTTTACTTAATTTGATTATTTTTATCTGAAAGCTTCATTGTATCTCCAATAATGAAAATGTTTATAATTTTTAAAAGTAACGAATAAATCATTTTTTGAAAAGAAATGAACCATGGTCACGTTCCATTTCCATAAACCGGTCAATGCGTTTGAGAGGATACCATTAACTCTTTATTTGATCTACAATTCTAATATCTATAAGTGAATCTACATCATGTAAGAGTATCATACTCATCATACCGACCTTTCGCTTACTATTTTGAGATGCATTGGTTTTTAATATATCAAAGTATACAGATCATGCATACATAATAGTTTACATTCTCAAAATTGTGTTAAGTACATAATGATTATCACAAGTGAATTGATTCATAAACATATGTAAGATTGATTCATCTTGGGTCTAGTACAAAACATTTTCAATTCAAATTATCACATTTATGCGTCTATCTTAAGTGACAATCTTACTTCGATAATCAAGACAAATTATTTTCTCAATTGGACTTATAAATAGTCCTAACAAGTATGGTTATTGTACTACTATATTTATTTTTGGATATTTTTATAGTATTATATTATTATACTCGTATCCAAATTTTCAAATTGCTATTTGATTATGTAAATAATTTCGAGCACTCTATTGTTACACGAGATGAAAAATAAAACTTGAAACATAATATAGAATATGACATAAAAAGCGACTCGAATACAATACGAGTAGATTTGTCAAAAAGAGTTGGATTTGGCTATGGTCCAAAGTTTTTCTAATTCCCTTATCCTATGGTTGTCAAATTTGGACTATACCAAGTGATTAAATAAAAAATTGATGGTCTAATTGATTCAACTAATATCATAAAATAAAATAAAAAAGATTAAATCAAAAGAATCGATTGAATTAATAAATAACTAGTCAAACCGAATAAAAAACTGATTAAAAAATTATTTGAATCGAATTTAAACTAGTTTAAATATTTATTTTTATTGTTATAAAATTAATGTTCATGTTTTTATTATTATTTATTTGTGTTTATTGTTTTTCTAAAAAAATTTTATGATTTTTTAAAAATTTACTTTCTTTTATTTCCCAAGGGTTGAACCAATAACATAGACTACAAGAATGTATTAAGTAAAAACTAATTTATTCACTCTTCTTGCAATTGTTAGCAAATAGTAGTTGCTAAAGAAGATCACGAGGAACCAACAAATGATTAGGTGTAGTGGTATGGCATATTGCACTCTCAAAGGGAAATATAGATTCGAATTTTAAAAATAATATTGTTGAGAGGGATAACCATAAACCCCAAACATAGACCGTAGAACGGACGTGCATAATACCAAAAAAGAGAAGACCATGAGGACTTCTTTTATTGACCCTTCTTTGGTTTTCTAGATCTCGAAACTCAACTTATCTATTAGGAAGTCGGAAGTGCATGACATGATACTAAAATGATAATCTATTAGTTTTTCTAGAAAATTAAGACATGGATAAAGTAAAAGATGATAAAAATTTTCTAACAATAAAAAAAATTGATATTTTTCAAAAATATATTAATAGGTAAAGAGCTTTTGAAAATTCAAAATTTATTTTTGAATTTAAAAACTTGAATAAACTCATTAGAAAATGTGAAAATAATATGTATAATTACATGTTTGGGCGTATCCAACGATATTAAACACTTGCCCAACACTCGTGACAAAAGTGTGCATGTTTCATAAACTACTTGCCTTTGCCATTGCTTGGCATTTCTTCCTTATTTGGGAAAAATATCAACCTTAGGAGGACCAGAATGTCTCCTAGTATTAACTGGGGATATAGGAGATGAAAGTTGATTGATCGGCAATCTTGGCAATCCCCTATCCGGATTTCTATTAATGCTCGGCGGTCGAGACCGGCCCTTTGATGACGAAAGTGTCGGTGTTTTATTACTAGGTGGTGAGTTTGCAAAGACCTCATCGTCTCTCTCCAATGATAAGCCTCCAATGCTATGCCTCTTGTAACGATCAGGCAACTGAATCCGTGTCGGACTGGGGCTTTGCAATCCCTTCTTGCTAGAAATAGAATGTGTTTTAGACGGTGGAGTGGAAGAGGACCTACGGTTTGGAGGTCGAATCGATTTTGTCGGTGTTGAAGACCGTTTATTATGATTGTTGTTAATATCACTTTGAGACTTAGCTTTGGTGATTTGCGCACCAACACTCTTACTTGGGCCGTGGTCATTGTTATCCAATGCAGGTTGAATCTCCCATGGTCGAGTTGACATCCATCGTTCTAACCAACTCCAACTCCATTTAGGATTAAATGGATCCATAAATGTGTGATTTATCGATCTACAAGTGACCTTCCACGATCGCTGTGTTAATAAAATTGAATTAAATCTAAGTAAATAAAAAAATGAAGAGATCCTATATTTATATACAAATCGAAAGGAAAAAAACTCGAAAACCTGATGAGTAAATGAATAAGCTAAAGCTCTCTCCCTTCGCATGGCTGCTACATGTCTATATTGTTGTTTTGCTTGCATTTGCTCTTTAGACTTGGTACTTAGATTCCAATCTTCTCCCATCTATGAAAATAATCGTTAAATCAAAAATCGAACCCAACCAAAAATATTTAACTATGATTCAAAATCGAAATTTACTTACGTAAGATTTGGAGTTTTGCATCTGTTTGTCGTATTTAATTTGAAGATGCTTTTGAAGTGCTCGGTTTTGTTCGGACATTCTGAGTTGCCTTGTCCGAGTTTGGGATTGCACTCGAGCAAGTGTCCGCATGCATCGTAACGTAGTAGTGGCTTGTCGTTTCACAGATTGCCCTTGTATCAATGATTTCAACCTCTCTAACCCTCTCAAATCCCGCAATGCTTTCCTCGCCTAACAACACAAATTAACTCTATGCACAAATACAAATAGTCGCGAAACATGACATTAAGTTAATCTATGCATTAACAATTACTGTTAAGTCTACAGTTTATCTTAAATGTCAAACATTACTCAAATTAAAAAAAAAAAGGGAAGAATTTTGATACCAAGTATCCTCGATAAACAGTTTGAATCTTAACAGTAGCTATTTCCTCCAGTGATTTTCCCAAGTAGTGTGGCGACAAAGTAAGGCGAACCAAGGCGCCGGTCACCATGGTGGTAGCCGGAGCGAACCAGTTGGCACGTTTGCTTCCTTCATTTCTAGCTTTGATATTTTCAGGTAATTTAACCCAATTTTTCTTTGATTTTTGAGTCTTCCCATGAAATAAAAAAAATACAAAAAAAATTAAATAAAAAATAATTAGATTATGAAATAAAATAATAGAAAATTAAACCTCATCTTTGTTGGGTTCAAGGCTTAAAACTTTCTTCACAGCACTAAACCAGCTTCCTTTTTTGCCCATTCCTCAATCAATTCTTCTTCAAAACCAAAAGCAACCAATGTAATTAACATAAAAATAAATTAAACTCTTAAATTGCATTGAAAATAATTATTCGAATAAAATCTATTCCAAAATTATTTTATTTATTTTATAAATATTTTTATTTTTTATAAAATAAAATAAATATTTTATATTAAAAAATCTCAAACAAATTAATATTGTAAATAATAATATTCGAATTTTAAATCTATTAAATATTGCTGATTTATAACTGATTATATATAAGTCAATTAAACTCAACTCAACTTCAAAAAATTGCAAAAATTACATTGTTCAACCAGGGCGAAACTAGGAGTAAAGCCAGTAATTTTTTTAGAGAAGCGAAATTAAATTGTAATTTTTACAATAGTAAAAATATAATTTCACCATTTTAATAGTTTATATCTTTATAATTTTTAAAAGATTAAATCATTTTTTATAATTTTTAGAAGAGTTAAAATGTAATTTTACTTTTACTAATTTAAAATTTTAAAAATTTTAAATAATATAAATGAAAATTTTTCTATTTTAAAGGGTTGAAGCCCCTGCCAACACCTTTAGCTACACCCCCTCTATTCAACCTTAAAATTATTGGAATATCCATATTTAAAAAACACTAACAATTGAAAAAAAATACAAAATTAAAATAGAAATATTATTAAACCAAGAAATGAAGAAATACCCAGATTGCAAGAACAAAGATCAATGAAAAAAAACAATCAATAACATAATTTTCAAAATTAAAAATTTTTAATACAAAAATGAATAAATTTGTGCAAAAAGAAGAACAATACCTGGGAAAATTCGTAGATGTCAATTAAAAATTTGGGACATTCCCTCTCTCTTCCTATTCTATATTGAAACAAATTGCAAAAAGGAAACAAAAAAAGGAGAGAGAAAAAATCAAATGGCAATTTTAGTATTTTTATTGTGGGACACCGATTTTTCTTTTTACTTTGTCAAAAAAGTAATTTTTTTTTAAATGTACCTGCCATTTTTAGTACAATTATATTTTTATTAATTTTAAAATTTTAAAATTTTAAAATATTTAAATGAAAATTTTTCATTTTAAAGAAATCGGAACACTGTCAACTTTGCCCCTGTGTCAGAGTTGACCTTTTCCGTCTAGACTCGGTGTTGAAGTAGGAGGAGATGCCCAACTGTGGCTTATTTCATTGATGACATATCTCTTTTATGAATATCTACTTTTCTATTGCTAAGAAGACATGTAACGCACTTAAAAGTACTGAAATAATAGTAGTAGCTTGCATGATACATGTGGAGAAGCATAACATGCACATGCGACCTTTTTTCACAAGGATTATAGCATCGAAATTTAGGGTGTTTAATTTTCAGTTAATCGATTGAATCGATTTAATTTGATAGAAGTCGGTTAATAATTTTTTTACAAATTCGATTATTAGTTAATTTGATTCGAGATTGGGTAATTAACTGAATTAATAGAACTTAATAATTAATAATATAAATTATATATAGTTTAATTCGAATAATTCGATCAAATGAACATTATCAATTTATTTATTTTATATGTTTTATACTTATTTTAACAGAAAAAATAAAAACATATCAATTTTGATTAACCGAATTACAAATACTCAAGAGACTAAAAAAATTATTTTTCATTTGGAGAATAATGGCCCTTGCCTACCTTTTCTAGCTTCACCCCTGTAACACCCCTATACTCGATTTATACATATAAACTCAATATAGGAGCATTACATTACAGTATGGCATAGAAAGTCGAGTAACAGAAAATTTTCTTTAAAAACCGATGTCTTTTAAGGCCATTCAAATCGAAATATCATATATTAATCATTTCATTTTCATAATTCATAACATTCGAGATAACATTTTTTTTCACTCATTAGGGATTCACACAAGTACCATTGTACATGCCATTTCCTTAAAAAAATACCTATATTTGGAATCCTCCAAAGGATGATGTGATGCGATGAGAGGGCCTTGAACTCGACTTTACTCCTGGTAACTTTGTACCTATGCGTTAAAATAAACGCGTTAAGCCGGTAAAGGCTTAGTAAGCACTACAAGCATAATAGATGACTATTTATTTATTGCTTAATTTTTATCAAACATTTCAATACTCATGTGTATAAAATTTCTAACCTTTCTTACATGTAACATTTAACTTACCTTAATGCCACCATAACACACATTCATTCTCACATACCAACTTACCTCAATGGTAGATATTACATTTTCATCTCTTTTTCACAACTTAGTCATTTCAGCCACATTAGTTCACTTAATTATCAACATTTAATTACACATACACATATAGTTCTTATCTTTCATATATTCATCATTTCACTTACCTCAATATCATAATTTGCACATTCTTTCACTTTTCACAATCTAGCCATCATAGCTTTCTTAACCATAGCTCACTTAGCTTATTTATCCACTTGGCCCATAGTAGACTTTTATAGAACCTATCGGATAAACGGAACAAACAGAGAGTACCGAAGTACTGAACAGAGAGCACATAAGTGCAGGGCAACAGAGAGCACACAAAGTGCTAAACAGAGAGTACACAAAGTACTGATCAGAGAGCACACAAAGTGCTAAACAGAGAGTACACAAAGTACTGATCAGAGAGCACACACAGTGCTAATAACAGAGAGCACGAGACGTGCTAAACAGAGAGCACACACAGTGCTAAACAGAGAGCACACACAGTGCTAATCAGAGAGCGCGCTAGTGTTCCTTAATGGCATGCCACTAATATCACAACTGTTCTAATTTGTCTACATGGGCATAATCTCATTTAACATCATTATCCACAACTTATACATCATAGATACATTTTTCTTCACATATACATAATCATATATTTCTCACCTTTATTTTGTCAAATAAATTCATAATTTCACCAATTAATCACACAATCAATCTTCACTAAAATTTATATATCTTTTAGTACAGAGATCAAATAATTTTCCCGTCTATTTCTATTAAAAATAGACTAATTAAAGAATTAACCATATAAATTTCAGTCTCTAATAATTTTTCTATATTTTTCAATGATTTTTCAAAGTCAAAACAGGAGAACTCGTATCTGCTCTGACCTTGTTACACAAAATCAGTTATAACTCAGAATATACACATCCATTTAATTCATTGCTTCTTCCATATGAAACTACATGCAATAAGATTTAATTACATATATAATTTGACCCTTAACTCAATATACAAAATTTTTAGTGAATTTTCGAAGTTAACCCTCTGATTCTGTCCAATTCTGTTTTAATGAAAACAATTTCTTTCTCATGTTTCATTACACTAATCTCACTTAACACCTAATTAAATAATAATTTCCATGCTAACAACTCAAATATATTATGAAGAATAGACTATAAACTAAAATCCTTGTAGTACTTACAACAAAAAGGTTGATTTCCTTCTCTTTTCACTCTTTGCTCTTCTCTTTTCCTTTTTCTTCAATTTGATCCTTGCCTCTCTTCTCTTTCTCTTCAATTTCACATAAACAAATATAAGCTATAAGCTATAATTCAATAGTTTTCATGCTAAATAACAGTAAAATACATGTATGTCATGAGAATTTAACCATTTCTTACCTTAACCCTTAAATTCAAAATTTCTCAATTTAGTCCCTATGCTCTCTAACACCTCAAAATGAATTCTATAAGAAGTTTGAGGTGTCTAATAACCCTCTTCTATACTTTTATTTCAGAAATTTCAAAGAGAATAGGAGATTTTGGAGCTTGGAGGGCTTAAAAATGATGGAAGGACCGATTTGGAATAAAATCAAAAGTTGGATGGAAGAGAGAATGACATGAACGGTTGAACATGAGAAGAGCTAATATTTTTGACTTTTAATTGATTTTTAACCTTTCTCAAATTCTCTAGAAATCTCACTTAAAATATCTAACTTAATAAAAATGGTAAAATTCCACTTTTAGTCCCTAGACCTTCCAACTTTACACTTTGGCCCAAAACTTTGCCTCTAAAAATATCTTTCACCGAATTACTCTTTTGCCCCTCAATCAATCCAATTCCCATAATGACTCAAAATTTAATTTGAATAATTCGCTATTTAGTCCCCCATATTTTCTCTCCTTTACTATTTAATCCTTAAAATTTTCTAACCTTCCTTACTTCAATTAAGCATTTCTAGTTCTCAATTTTATTTTAGCACTATTCTAAATCTGGTTCAAACACACGGATGTTACAACCCCGAACTTGTAGTATCGAGATAGAAAAATGATATAGATACTAAAATTCAAACCCTAAAATTCTTAGATGTAATCTCTTAAAATGCATTTACTTAAACTAACAAATAATTAAATTAAACTTCAGGTTTTAAAAGGATTTTGTTTTATTTATAAAAGAAAATTGCAGAAAAATTGTTAATATATTCAAATTCTACATTGATTAGATCACAAGAATATTTGCATAAATTAATTACATTAAAATTTAGGTTTTTAACCAATTCTTTTTATTCAATTTTTTTAAGTCGATTGAATCTTAATTTATTTGGTATAGATATTGTTGTCAATACAGGAGAATGTGAGTTCGAGAGATAAACACATTATCTTTTTATTTATGAATTAAAAAGAAACTATAAATAATTTTTATTATTATATAAAAAAATAGATACGATGATTGAATATAATTAAAATAAAATTTTCATACCAATTTATCAAAGGGGAATGGCAGCCTGGCAGAGCGCCGGCTCCCCTAATTTCTTTAACCTTTTCTTGGAAATTTTCTGTTTTAGTCCTCCTACTATTTACATTTTAGTCTTGTTTATAAATATCATTATTTAAATTTTGTTTAAGTTATGCTTTGGTCCTACTTGAATTCTTATTTTGATTTTCTTTCATAGATTTTGTAATTTAATTATCATAAATTTAGTTAATCTCAATAACCTTTACATTTATGTAAATATTCTTAAATTACTATCGTGATTGTAAAGGTAACAAATTATCGTAAAAATTGAAAATTAATATAACATTGTATTGCAGTTGTTAATTAAGTATTCGTTTCCACCCTAAAACCTTAAGCAACCTCCACAAACCCATGCCGGATCTTCTTTCTGATCGGCCGCCGCAGTCACCGCCGCTGACCGGTGATTGAACCTTCATTGACTTGTGTTTTCTGCTCTGTCTCATCTTCATATCCTTAAGTTCAATCTCCATTGGGAACCTTCCAACTCCAAATGCAAACAAATACCACCTAGATTTAACTGGGGTTGCCAACATTGATTCTTTTTTCAACGAAAAATTAAACTTTTCATCGTTGAATCCCTCATTTTCCACCCCAAATTTGTTCTTCGAAAGTGAAGCCGGCATTGAGCATGACTTGTTGAAAAAACCCTTCCTGATCCGTGATACCTTTGTAGATTTTGATGAAGGATAAGTCCAAGACTTGTTGAATGGGTGCCGTGATGAAATTTTCCAGGGAAACAAACAGCCGAAATCCTTCTTTTTCTCGTTGTTTTCTTGCTTGATTTTGCATTTCAGCCTCTGGGATTTGTTGCCAACATTGGGTTCGTCTTCTCTGTACGAAATAACTTTCCCGCAAAAGATCACGTTACTGCTATTTTCCGGCAAATTCGAAGCAGAAGCGGGAAAATCACCACTGAAGAACTCGAACAAATCACCATTATTATTACTTTGCTGATTCCTCAAATATTCATCATCGTTCCAGAATTGATTCGAATGATCATCACCGTTCATTGCAAGATCACAAAGAGAAAGTGTCTCTTCTTCATTAGATTCATATCCAAAATCCTGCCATGAATCTTGGATTTGTCGCATGATTCACCTACCTATTGAAAACTAAAGATTGAAAGAAACTATAATATAATGAAAAAGGAAAATGAAATTGAAAAAACTTTGATTTGATGGAAGAATAATCTCATGTATATATATACACACATGATAAAAAAACATACATTAAAGATGGCTTTCTAGAGGAAAAAAAATAAAAAGTTAAAAAAAAATTATAAGATATTTTATATATCTATTATATGTATAGATACGACTTCTAGAAGCTGGCTTTTCTAGATGATTTTTTTTTCTCTTTGTCCTTTTTTTTTAACAGTGAAATTAAAAAATTGTTATGTCTTTATTTTTAAAACAATTTCATTATAGATTTTAATCATGTTTGTTTTTATACAATATATAAAATTACTTATAATTTTTTTCAACTCATAAACAAAAAATAATACATTTCAACTCACTCAAATTCACGTTTTTTTGTAGTGACAACAATGCTCATAATAATTGAGTAAAAATATATTATTTTTTAGTAAAAATAATATATCAAATTCAAATATAATAATAATAAAATCTCTCCAATATTATTATACTCAAATTAATAATAAATTGTGATTAAGACGGGTCTAAATATGAACCCATGTGTTGGTCTAATGGTCAGGATATTAACTGAAATCCAGGTATTGGATTCGAATCACATTAATCATATTTTTGTTATAATTGTCCTCTTCTTATAATTAAAAAATAAGGTTTAAATATAATAATTTTTTTCTCTGTGTGAAAATGAGAAATTATTGCGGTGTAATTAATTAATCATAACTTTTTGAATTGTATAAATTCAACATAAAATTCTCTTAATTGAATTAATTCATTGCAACATTTTAGTAAAAGAAAGTTGAAAATGAAATAATCTCGAAATTAATTATGCCCTAAATTTTATAATCAAGCCAAAAAAGAAGTCTTTATATTTTGGAGTAAAAACCTTAAAATTTGTAGCATTAATATTCTCCATTCAAACCAAAAAAAAGCCCAAAATTATGGAGAGAGACTTAGAAAATAAATTTTTGTCAAAATTAAGGGGAAAAAAGCACTTTCATTATCATAATTATAGTGTATTTACGAGGAATTCAAACATTTTATAACCCTTAAAAGAAGTAATTAGCAAAGTCAATTCAAAGTAAATTGTGAATTCCATAAAGAATTAACTGATGGAATAATTGAATGAATGAATGTAATTTTGGGATAAACTATTTCTTCTTTAAACACGGCAACAAGTAATTTCAATCCTCAACACCTCTAAATATGAAATAAAAAAATTTTAAATTATTGAATGCTGTGTGTTAGTCTGATGATCAACAGTGTTTATTGCCTCAGGTGTAATTTGGATTCGAGTCACGTCAGTCGTGTTGTTATTAGGGCTTTATCTTTTCTTTGTAATTCATCAAAAAAAATTTAAATTATTATGATTGAGTATTAGTTCGATTGGCATGAATGAGTGTGCTGAAGCGCATTATCCTCCTATTTATGGGTTAGGGAGGGGTTATGGGTAATTCTAGAGCATGTGTCAAAAAATAGTAAATATGAACCTACAATGAGATTATTTTTTAAAAAATTAAATTACTTTTAAAAAGCCAAAAATGAATTTAAAAAATTGGGAATTGAAGTACAATTTCATCATTGTATTAATTTGTAAATTCATAAAAATTAAAGGGATTTTATAAATGATTCTTCACCTCTACTTAAAAACACGAGAGTGTGCTTGGATTTTTTTTTTTTGAAAAAATAGGTAAAATTACATTAAGTAAAGATACGATATATCCCGCGAAGATTCTTTTATAATAATTATTTTCTATCAAAAGTCATTTTAACTATGCAATCAACATCCTTGTTGCTATCTCTAAGCATATACTATAGAAGTCAATTCCAACTTTCATCAATAGTTGTTGAAGAGTGTGCTTGGATTTCGGGAAGAAGGTGTATGTAATTATTTGTAATAATACTATTAGAATCATATACATAGATTGAATTAAAAATCGGTGATTTGGTTAGTTTGAGACTAATATATAATTGAATATAGAATAAATTATCATGAATTAAATAAAAATTAGAAAATGAGACAAAAAAAATTGATGATTCAATGGACTATGATTTTTTTAATTACACATATGACTTGTTTGAATTATCATTGTAATTAGTAAGTCTCACTGATGCATGTATCAAAGCATCCTAATTACTATGAGTATCTAAATAGCAAGAAATAAAATTCAAAGTGAACAAAATTTTGTGATGTGTTTGTGTCGTCTATTGAGACAAAAAATGAAAATTAGTTAATTGGTATGGTGCTTCTCTTCGGATCGGTACCCCTGCTGATTCTCGATTCAAATTATTCGACCGAACGGTCCAATCCAATTCAAATAACCATGGCTCTAAATCTCTATATATTTCTTATACTTGGAATTTTGTTCCCTACTTTTATTTTCAAAAACTTTAATCCATACCCGTTCAAAAAAAAAACTTAATCCATCTACTTTTAAAAATGTTAACTATTTGAACTAATTAATAACATTATAAAAATATAGAAATCAAATTATGTTAGAAATTAAAGTATAAATACTAAATCTCAAATTCAAACGTAATAGAGGGACCAAAACAAAAATTTAACCATTTATCTATAACACAAAATGATGCTTTCAAGGTTTTTTTAATAAATTACAAATAGTAATTAACGCGACTCGAACTCAAACCACACTTAAAGTAACAAATACTTTGATAATCAAGTTAATACATGATGTTCAAGTACAAAGGTGGTTTAAAGCTTAGAGTTATTTGAATTTTTCAAATTCTATATTTTTCCATAGTTTAGTGAATACATATATCTAAGAAATAAAAAATAAACTAAATAATTTAAATTGAAAATATTGTTAAAAATAATTTTAAAAGCTCATAAATTATTTCACTTTCTAATTAAGTTAATATATATATATATTTTTTATTTTCGAAGATATCCATTAAAATAAGTTTAATAATTATTCTTTTACGTTCTACAAATCAATTAAAGAAATAAATATTAATTGCGAGTTTTTATTGTTGTTCCATACTCATGACAAAAATTAATCCTATATATTTTTTCTTATATTAAAAAAAAATATTCAATTTTAATCTATAAACCTATAGATAAAAGGAAGACTTCATGGCCTTCCCGTACAACAGGTCAATGTGTCTTTGTACATTTTTATTTTTTGTCAATATTTTATTATTATAATTTCTTAAAGTAGTGTTAGAATGTGTTTAGGCTGGGTAAAAGTATTTCATTAAGATTTTATTATTATATTAACTTATAATTTCTTAAAAATTAAAAGGACTAACTAATAATTTTTAATTTGTAGAATACCAAGGCGACTGCCTCTCCCTGTCTCCATATGGAGTTGTTGCATTAGGTGTTTGGGGTTTTATTTGATACTTTCTTTTGAACGTAGACCAAGTTATAATAAACCCACATTTAAATTTAAAGTCTCCATAGATTGATGTTTATTTTTAATACGATGTGTTTAGTTTTTTATCTCACATTATAGTATTATTATAATATTTAATTTTACTGTTATCGTTATTTTTACACTAATTGTAAGTAAACACACCGTTCATCCAAAAAGATTCTTAATCATAATAAATCAATTCAAATTAACCCATCATAGGCTATTTAATGAGCTAACAAAATCCATAATCTAACAAATAGACTTATTTTTCATAAAATGTTTATTTATGTTATTTTTTAAGTACAATACAATGCACATCACGTTGTTAAAATTTTGTAATTAAAAATTGCATATGTTGAACCCGTATTGACTTGATTATTAAAATATTTACTATTTTAATATGATTTGAGTTGAAATCGCATTAATCACGTTGTTATTAAAATTTTATTTTATTTTTATAATTCATCAAAAAAATTACATATTTTATAATTTCTAAATAAAACCACCAAAGACTTTTTTTTTTTCAAAACATTAAGATTTATTTCCAGAAGTTTTTTTAATTCTTGGAAATATTTTAAAGTTTAAATTAGCTCGAGTTTTATGTAAATGGGAAAGAGTGCTGAACATTATTTTTGTTTTAAATTGATAATTAAATTTTAAAATATTTTAATTATATTTTCGAATTATTAAAATTATATCAATAAGGTACTTTAATTACTAAAACCGATAATCTGACTGTAAGTGACATAAAAATCTTATATAGATAATTTAAAATGAAAATATTAAATGACAAAATAAAAGAAAAATAGAAGGTTGTAGCGAAACTTTTAAAAATAAAAACTAAGTAAAAATATAAAAAGCTTTGTCGTTCATTTTTTCGTTTTTACTCTTCAATGTTACGAGGCAATGTTTAACTTTTCTTTTAAATTTTCATATTAACTTTTCTTTTCTTTTTCCATTTTTTTCATTTTACATTTCTTTTTAAATTTTCAAAATTTTGGAGTCTCATTTAACGCAGGAGCGAAGCCAGGGCTTGAAATTAATTTTTTTATATTTTATAATTTTAAAAAGATTAAATTAATTTTGTTATTAATTTTACTTTTATTAATTTAAAATTTTAAAGAGTTAAAATGGATTTTAAGGGAGGGGCAGAGCCCTTGTCAACTCCCTATATTCGCCTCTGATTTAACGGTTAAATTACCGATTTTAATAACAGGAGGACTTGATTAATATAATATTGATAGTTTAGGAATATATTTAAAATATTTTGAAGTTCAATGATTAATTTAAAATTAGGATAATAGTTTCGGGACATTAAGTGCAAATAACTCAATCTGAGGTGATATTTGTTTCCCTAAAATAGCTTCCGTAAAATGAATCATTTTCTAAAAAAATTGATATTTTTTGTGTTTGAATAATTGTGCGTATAAGATTTTCCATAGTTTGATTTTTTAAATTTTTTTTTTTGTAAATTGTTTTAAATAAAATAAACGCAATATATATAATATTAGTTATAAAATATTATAGAAACATCTCTTTTTTATAACTGGAATTTATTTTATAATAATTAATATCTTACATGAACTTAATAATAAAAATGTTTAATTAAAACTTAATATAAAGTTACATATACGAGGATAGATAGTAACGTTGGAGCGGGAAGGGACAAATAAAATTAAAGATGATTTAAACAAATATTCATATTTATATTATTATAATGTTTATATTTTATATTATTAAATATTTATAAATTATAATATATATATATTTATTATTAAAATGTTAATGTAAATAGTTTTAATAAAATATAAGAATATTATTTAAAATTTAAAATTATTATTAATGTTAAAATATATTATTAAAATAAAAATTTAACATTAAATAATTTTATTAAAATGATAAATTATATTAATTATATTAATAATTTATTGTATTGTTAAATAAAAATATGCATGTTTAATAATATTAAAAATTTTGAATATTAACAATATTTTAAACTATATATTTGATATAAATATTTCGTGTATCCAATGATTATTCACTATAATGAGTCCAATGATTAATTTCTTGTGTTCGATAAATTCGATGATTAACAAATGTTTTTAAATAAAATTTATGAATAATTTTGATTTTTTAATTCATATATATAATAAAAAATAATATTTAATGCATTTCAGTGAAGGAATCTTATTCAAGAATGCATTGTGGATGCATCAAAATTATTTCATATGAAATTAATAATACATGAAAAATAATAAGAAATTTATTGATTTTTGTATTTACTAAAAATCCATTATTGTAAATAATATATTAACTAATCCTTAAGAAACACCCATTAACAAAATTAGGGTTTAGGAGTTCGTACTATTTCGATATGTTTTAGTACAAAATTTTAATATTTTTGTTATAAATGTTTTTGGTTTTTATTATAATATTTAAAAATAAAACATATTCACTTAATTAAATTGTTGAACTTAATTAATAATTTTAAAATTTATTTTTGTTTATAAATATATTTATATTTATGTAATTGAGATATATTTTAATATATATAATCTATGTGAAAATATTTTAAAAAATTATCTATAAATTCAAAGCAATATAATGAAACATGTGGCTATCAATATGCATCAGTATCAGAATAAAAAAAAATTTACAATACTAACTATCTTAATTTAGGTTTTTTTAACAATTTTAATATAAATTTTGATTATATATTTTTTTCACAATGTTTTAGAATTACTAATAATCTCCTTTCAACTCATAAATAGGAGGATAATGTGTTTTAGCGCACTCGAATCTACATCTTCTTACATTAATAATAATACCCATATCAATTGAGTTAAGGTTAAATCAGTAATTTTTATTTTCTTTCCCAAATTCTTTTTTTATTCTTTTCAATTTCTAGAAGCGTTTATCATAGCGACAGTTAAAATAGTAGGCTATTATTATATTTGCTGCTGGCAAGTCAAAATATGGAAAAAGAAAGTTCATAGGATCCACCTTTTGATTTTTTTCATTAAGAAACATTAAATTTATTCAAACATTTCTCCTATGACGTGGTATTATAATATAAAGTTGTTAAGCAAAGAGTTAGTAACTTTTGGATTTATGCATTTTCATTTTTAAATTTTTGATTCGGTTAATCGGTTTATAAAGAAAATTAGGTGTTTAATATTCGCAGAATATTCTTACCATTTTTAATTAAAGATTAAATTTTTTATTTTTTTAAAGATGAAATAGAAAATTTTAACATTTTAAGGGTCGAGACCCGTTGTTTACCCCACATTGACATCATTCTTATAGAAATGGTATTTACATATGGTTGAGACTCGAATATAAAACATTAAGATTTTAAAGTTTCAACCTTATTATTGGTTGAGCCACTTTTACTTATATTTGGCATTACATTTCATTAATGTTTCACACTGGGTTGATTATTTATGTGTACGTATTAAGTTATAGAGTAAATTGAAGATTAAAATATACTTTAAGCAAGATTTTTAGAATCGGACTGGTGATCAACTGGTCAGTTTATTGATTTGTAAAGTTCAATTAAATAAATCACTAAAAAATAAAAATTAGTTCAATCTATTTTTAACTTTGTTCAACAGGTCAATATCGGTTCATAAGTCAATTAATCTAATGCCTCTCTTCAAATTAATATCCAAGCTAGTTCTAAATCCTGTTGAGCAGTCCAGTTCAATCTAACCGCCACGTTAGCACCGCCATTTCAGCACCACGTCAGCCACGTGACCCTTCATCTGTTGACCATTAACTGCTCCTCTATCCGATACTGTTCCTCTCCCCGAGGCCATTCCTCTGCACGAAGAACCTGCTGCCGCCCTTGCACCAAAATGGTCATGGCACTCTCCCCGACGTCGATTTGACCACAGGAGGCCACTACTCTGGTGATACCTGCAAACAGAAGCAAAGAACAATATAGAGCAGCAAGCAGAAGCAAAAGAATAATTGTTCATGTACTTTATTATAGCTATAAAAACCATTAATTTGAATCTGTAAAAGGACACAAAATCAATACAAAAAAACCAAGAAATCAAATTCAAGCAGAGAGACTCAAAGAAAGTCCAAGGTATTATTTTTGGTTTATTTAGTCATCTTCGAACATACATGTGTTTATACAAGTGTTATATTTATTTTATTTACCAAAGGTGCATCATTTTCCCATTATTTCGAAATAGAAAATAGTTTAAATAAACTTTAAAATGAAAAACTAGGGTTTTGTATGTATATATATAAAAAAATTAGATCTAAAGATTTTTAAATAAAAAAGGACAAAAAATAGAAAAGGAAGGAAGAACGGTTAAAAAGATACAGATACGATTTTTTTCAAACATTTTCAAAAAAAAGAGAAAGATCCTCTTGTTTTAAACAGATCCAGGTTAGATCTAATCGATCTAAACCTAGATCTAGATCCAAGAAAATAAAAAGGGCGGCTGTTTGTTTACCTGATCGCCGTATACAGCAGCGCGTGGCGAATGGACAACGTTGGTGAATGGTGGCGATCGACGGATGAATAGCACAAAGGGATGGCCCTAGGGTTTCATTTCAGAGAAAACTGAAACTAAAGGAAAGTTTTTTTTTTTTTTAGATTTAAAAATAAAACTGAAATTTTAGCTTAAAAAATGACTTTTATATCGTCCCTGGAACAACGCCGTTTAGACTTAAGCTGATAAGTTCTAAGTGCTCAGCCCGCGTACTCGACCCGTTCTGGCTCAGACCCGCGTGTTTTTCATATATGGTCTATTTATTTTCGCGGTCCTTCCTCATTTTATAAGTTTTAATCTCATCCCAATTCTATAATTTAGTATATTTCCAAATTAACTTTGAAAGTTATCCCCGTTTACATCTAGGTCCTTTGACCTCGGGTGCATCTCAGGGTGACACCTGTCCAAAACTTGGGTTATTTACCCATTCGACCTCCCGCCTTTTATTAATTCATCCTCGACCCCCCTCCTTTTTATTTGTTTAAAATTTAACCCTAATTTTTTTTTTCTCTTCTTCTTTTAATTCAATCTTTAAATCCCTTTTAAGCACAAACAACCTTTTTTATTTTCAAAATTTAAGCCTTTAATCCTTTTATGTACTTTAAATCTTTATTTGTTTTAAACTAATATTCAATTTTTCTTTTTTTTTTATTACTTTCTTCTTTTTCTTTTTACGAATAGACCATTTCCATTTCCCTTTTATTAATATTAAAATTTTTAAACTCATTCGATTTTAAATTTTCTTTTTAAATTATTTTACTATTTGGTTTGCTAAGCATAATTTTCACTTACCTTCTATTATTTAATATATTATATCGTTATGGTGTATATCATTGTTTTATTGGTGCTTCTTGTAAATGTTATTTCATGCGATATATATTTTGTTCGTACTTTTGACCACCTTTATTCTTTTAAAAGAAACGAAATGCATGTCTATCCCAATATTTTTAGTAAAGCGCTCTGATTAAATTATGTGTTTTAAAAATACATAAATTATCATTTGCAAGCAAAATTCACTTATTTTGAGAATTTGAAAAAAATGCCTTAACGTGTTGGGTGTTATTTTTTTTTTAACCCAAAACATCGAATGACCTATTGAAATCGATAACGGTTATCCTATTTACAAAATTATATGTCTTTACCCATCCTTAAAATCCTTTTCTAAAAAAAGATAAAATTTATCATTTTTCAAGGTATATAAATTATTTTAAATTAAAAAGTTATATTCTTTTATTTAAGGGGATTTGAGAGATTTTGTTCTAATGTATTGGGTATAATCTTTTCTGTAAATCTAAATAATTGAATATACTACTCAAAATTATAATTGTTCGATGTTCTTTTATTTTAGGAGATTCAAAAAATGTGTCATAACGTGTTGGGTGTGTTTTTGCTTCAAACTTAAATATTTGAACATCTTGTTATGACGTCTAATTTACAGACGATAATTTGAATTTCTACTTCAGTTTTCGATTTTTCAACAATTAAGACACCAAATAATAGACTAGGTACCAATTTTGAGCGTGTGAGGGTGTTAACCATTCCTTACATGTAACCGACTCCTGAATCTATTTTTTTTGGATTTTGAAGATTAAACGTTTTCTACAAAACAAATTCAAATATTTAGGTGATCCAATCACACCAAATTAAAAGGAATGGTGACAACTCTCATTTTTCAATCTTAAAAATTATTTTCGAAACTAGCAAAAAAATGATTTCGACAAACTAAATCATTAAAAATAAAAATCTAGTTCAACCAGTTTTTTTGTCAGGTTCAATCGATCTGTTCCAATTCGTGGGTTAATTAATCTAATGCCTCTCTTTGAACCGATACTACAACTGGTTCCCAATCCTACAAGTCAGATCGATTGGTCTGGTCCGATTGAAACAACCATAACTCTAACTTTCTATACACTTTGTGCAATTGAAATTTAATCCTACTTTTATTTCCAAAAGTTTAATCCCTCAACTTTTCAAATTTAAAAATCAAATTTTAAATTATATATAATCACATAACATTTTAATCGAAAACTTAAAAATATTAACTATTTAGATTAATTAATAACATTATAAAAATATAGAGACCAAATTATGTTAGAACTTGATATAAGGTTAGATCTTGAACTTAAGCATAATAGAGGGATCAAAATTGAAGTTGAATAATTTTTCTATAATGTAAAAAAACCACCACGGTGCAGCACGTGCCAATACAGGAAGTCCAAACAGACGTTCCTTTTATATAGAGTTATATAGATGTTAAGAATTTAATTTTGTGTATTTTTTGGGTATGAAAATTCGTTTTCAAATTATATATAATTATATAATATTTTAATTGAAAACTTTATGATATTAATTGTTTAAATTAATTAATAATATTATAAAAATATAGAGTTCAAATTATATTTGAAATTAAAATATAAAAATTAAATCTCAAATTTAAATATATTAAAAAGATAAAAAATGAAAATTAACTATTTTATAAAATAAAAAAGAAAAGAAAAAGAGTATGATGGGTATGCACCACGTGTCAACATGAGGAAGGTCTTATATATATAGGTACAAGAATTTAATCCTTCCACATTCTGAATTTAAAAATACGTTTTCAAATGATGTATAATCACATATTATTTAAATTGGAAAGTTAATCATAATAACTATATTTAACTAATTAATAATATTATAAAATATTAAAATAATTAATAATATTATAAAAACATGGGACCAAATTATAATAAAAATTAAAATATAAAAATAAAATCTTAAATTTAATCAAATTAGATGAATAGAATTAAAAATTAAGTATTTTTATAATTTTTTGAAAACGAGTGGGTGTGCCACGTGTTAGCACGAGGAAGGTCAAAGGAACTTCCTTTTTTATATACATGTACAAAAATTTAACCATGTAGTTTTTTAATTTAAAAATTGCTTTTAAATTATAATTGAAAATTGACAATATTAAATATTTGAATTAATTAATAATATTATAAAAATATAAGAATTAAATTATATTAAAAATTAAAATATAATGATTAAATTTTAAATTTATATGCATTAGAAAGACCAAAACTAAAAATTAATTATTTTTATATAGAAAAAAAGAACATGATGGATGTGTGCCATGCGTCAAAAAAATTAAATAGCTCTTATCTCATGAAGTTAGCTTTCCAGTTCGTGACTAAGTTGGAGGCACTATGGGTTCGGCTTCTACGAGCGAATTACAAAGTATGGGAGATATGCCCTTCTTCGATACAAAAGGGAGCATGTTCTTACGTTTGGCGATCCCTTGGTAAAATATGGAACAGTTTTAAGGAGGGGCTGGTATGGCATATTGGGGATGGTAAAACGGTGGACTTCTTTCAAGATGTTTGGGTGCCAAAGCTCGGGAAGTTGCAGGAGCATGTTTTTTCGGGGGTTGCTATTCCTTCAAATTCAAAAGTTGTTGAATATGTGGAAGATTCAGGCTGCTGGAATTGGAATCTGTTAAAATTGTTTTTCCCTACTGATATTTTGGAAAGAATTAGATGTTTTCATCCTCCTAAAATCGAGTATGGTAGTGATTCTTGTTCTTGGGGAAAGACCTCAAATGGTCAATTCACGGTTAAATCGGCTTAACAAAATCTGGTGCAAGTAGATAGTGCAGGGGAAGGAAAAATTTGGAAGGTGATTTGGAACCTTGCTGCTCATCCGAGGGTTAAAACTTTTATGTGGTTAGACTGTAATAATCCCATTTTGACAAACAATGAGCGGGTTAGACGTGGCATAGCTGATGATGCTAGTTGTGGAGTGTTAGGGGCTGTTAATGAAACCATAATTCACACTCTTAGAGACTGTCGAATAGCTAAGGACGTTTGGTTGATGCTTGTTTCGTCGATGGTGTTACGGTCTTTCTTTCTTCTTGATCTAGAGGAGTGGCTACATCATAATTTAATTGATAACAATTTTAGGTATATCCAAGGTGCAAGGGGTGGAGTATATTTTGCTACGGTCCGCTGGTTACTCTGGAAACAACGCAATGGGGTGATCTTCAATCGACAGCTGGATGATGCTACTACAGTGGTGCGCCGGGCTGAAAGTATGAGAGCATATATGTCGCATATGCTCGTAAAACAGGGGCTTCAGAGTGTTGCTGTGGCAAGGGAAGGAAGTTGGCAGTGCCCGAAACCTGGATGGGTTAAATGCAATTGTGATAGAGCAACTAGTGATACGGAAGATTGGGCAGCAGCTGGAAGAGTGCTACGGGATCATAGAGGGGTTTGGATTTCTGGTTTTCAGCGGTTCGGCACTAAGTTCAGAACTTTGGGTAATACTCCATGGCCTGCAAGTTGCATTTTGGCTGGGACACATGAACGTGGTACTCGAGAGTGACTGTTTGGTGGGTAGAAAAAGGATTGTATGAAATAGGGATATTATCCCTTTCCAATAGTTTTATGACACATCAACAATTTCATCCTAAATTTTAAAATTTTAATTGTAATTTGATTTTTTTCAGGATGATAATGTTGAAATTAAAAATGAAAATGCTGATGTGGCATAAAACTATTGGAAAAAAGACACAAATGACGTGGTATCACTGTTTCATTCTATTTTTTTCCTTGGTGGGCATACAAATAATTAAAGTTTGTATTGAAGAAGGAACTGGGGATGCCATTGTCAAAGAGATTGCTCGAGCTTATCGACAACTAGCGAGTTGTGAGATTAATTTTGTGAGTCGAAAATGTAATAGACTTGCGGATTGACTAATTAAAAATTGTGATAAAAATAATATTACTCTTCGTATTATTGATAAACTTTGTATTGAAGTCAGGCAACTACAAAAGTCTGACTATCCTAATTATCCTACTCAATAAATTACAAGAATAGGACAATATTTTGCTCCCTTTTACTATAAAAAAAAAACAGTTAAATGACCTTCCTTTTATATATAGGTTTATAGATATTAGTGACTTATGCTTGACTAAAATTATGTTTTGCTTATCATTTTTTTTAAATTATTATATAATTATTAACATTATCGATTTTTCAATATTATTTTAGACAAAAGGTTTAGGTCAAATTATAGTGCTAGTCCTCTCTTCTTTTTCTTTTTAAACAATTTAAGTTTTTCTTTAACTTTCCTTTTTCTTTTCTTCTTTCTTTATTTTCCCTCCTTTTTCTTTTAAAAAATGAGCAAAAAGTAAACCTCCTCCTCAAGCAATCGAGTTTTAAGGTATGCTTAGTTGGATGAAAAAGTAAAAAAAAAAACTTTAAGTATGTTTGGTTAAAAAGAAAAGTGAGAGGAAAAAAATAAGAGAGATAACAATTTTTCATCTTAATGCATAAAAATCAATCATTTCAAATTAGAATGACGAGAGTGAAAAAAATGAGAGAGATATGTATGTGAGTTCAAAATTATGTATTTTTCAAATATTTATTTTATTTCCTTCTATTTTTCAACTATTCCAAAAAATGGATAGAAAGAAAATGTAATTTCCTTTTCATTTTTCCTCTCCATCAAACATAACCATAGAAAGAAAAATAATGTTTTCCATCCTTTTAATTTTCTACCCCTTCAATTTTCTATCTTTCCAATTTTCTTTTCACCCCACCAAACAAAACCTTTGACAAATCTCAACATTCATGCAACAACAAATGTCTTGGATTTCTCCTTGGAAGCAAGCTCCGCTTTGATGCGAAAACCCAACATCTAGCACAAAAGAATTCAAGAAGTTGGAATTACAAATTAAAGAAAAAAGTATTGAAAGAAGATCAAATTGATAAGAGAATAAAGTTTTATGGCCATTGATTGTAATTTGGCCCAAAAAGTTCACTTTTGGCTTGCACATGTAACCGGGAGAGTTTAATTAAAAATCTTAGTTGGATTGACATGCATATTGTTGTCAATGTGTAAGGATGTCAGTTTAAATACGTTGAAGTGCATTATCCTCTCATTTATGGGTTGAGAGAGATTATGAATAGTTTTAAATATTGTGTCAAAGAAAACAAATATGATCAAAATTTATAATTCAAATTTAAAGCTTGAAGGCTTATAATTGCTTTAAAAGCTCGAAAGTAACAAACTCTAAAAATAAATAAAATTTTACTTCATGCAAAATAAAAAAAATTATTACAATTTTATTCAATTGTGTCTGATATGTTTGGGCAAGCAAAATTTAATATGCATTTAAATAATAAAATTTAAAATAAATATAAAATCTTAAGAAAATAATATAAAATTTTGCACTAATAATTTAATTTATAACGAAACTTTATTTATTCAATTAAAAAAAATAAAAACACTTAAAATTAATTAAATATTTGATTTTACAAATCTTATGTAATTGAATATCTAATTAAATGAAATAAATATTTAATATATTAAATAAAATTTCAATTAGCATAAAACTCAAGCCCGACCTTAAGGGTCGTTCAGAGGTGCGACTGCCTAGGACACAAGGTTAAAGGATCTAAATTTTTATTTTTTTAATTTTTATGAGTCTCAAAATTTTTTTTAACTTTTATAGATTAAATTTTTTTACTAACTTTTAAGGGTTCTAAATTATCTTTAATTTTTAAGGGTCCAAATTTATTTTTTTATCAATTTTTAAGAAATTTTAAAAAAAATTTCTCTAATTTTTATTATTTTAATTAAGGCTCGAAAAATATTAACAATGGACTTATAAAACTCTAAAATTTAAGTCGAAAGCATAGCAATCGGTGACTAGGAAGACTTTGCTATCTATTTTCACGTCATGCCCCTTGCAAGTGGAAAAATTGAGGATATAACTGTCAAAATGGATCTTAAATGAGGGTATTTTAGGGAAACAAAATATGTTCGAAATTTTGTAGCTTATAAAACTGAAACGACAGGCCACTGCAAAAACCCTTATCAGCCGCTGGGGTTTTAGCTTCAACTCTCTCTCTCTCTCTCTCTCTCTCTCTCTCTCTCTCTCTCTCTCTTTCCTCAAAGGTTCGATTCTTTGATCTTAAGTTTACTCAATTCGTTTTCAGTTCTTTTTTTTATTAATTCATTTGTTTGTGCTTCCTGGATTTTGATTATTTCTTTTTGTTCGTGGCTACTGTTTCTTCTTCTTTTTTTTTTTGTAATTTGATGTTTTAGGATCTTATTTGCATTTTTATTTTAATTTCGAAGATCTATATGATGCTTATTATTTGAATTATGATTTAATTCATTTGTTTGTGTTTCCTGGATTTTGAATCTTTCGTTTTGTTCGTTGTTACTGTTTCCTTTTTTAATTTGATGTTTTAGAATCTTATTTGCATTTTTAATTTAATTTTGAAGATCTATATGATGTTTATTTTTTGAATTATGATAGTTCCTTTTTTTTTTTTGCTTCAATTCGTTTTTTATTTGAATCTGTTATATTTTTGCTAGATTGATTGTAGTGATAGCAGTCGAAGATTTATTTAATAATTTTATGAGATTTTTTCTTTTTCTTTTTCTTTTAAGTTCGTTGTATTGACTTTTTTGTTTTATATGAGTTTTTTAATATGAATATTTTATAAAGTAAATTTGTTATTAGATTTTGTTGAGATAAAATAATTTCTATTAATTCAGTCATTAATCCAATCATTCCTTTTTTTTTTTTTTGTGTGTGTGTACGTTAAACTGTGAGACTGGAATCATTGTATTGTTTGTTAGGTTTGATATAATTATATAAAATTAGTAGACTATTTAGAGTTTTTGTTTCTAATCTCTTTTTTTTTTTTTGCATAAAATTACTAATAGTCAAAAGTGAATCTTGGAATCCATTATAATTGTTATATATGAAAGTAAAATCGTTGTATTTCTTGGAGAAGGGATTTGATCAAATTGTGATTCTAGTCATCCCTATCCTTTTACAATAGGACAATGACAAATCAAATTTTTTCTCTTATTTTTTTGCTTTTTTAGTTGAATATATGGAATCACAGTTTCATTTAATTCCTTCTCGTATTTCTCTTGGTATAGATATAGTTTGAATATTGCATCTTCTATTTTTTTTTTCAATATTTCAAACAAGAATTTAAGTAATTAAAAATTAAAATGTTTGTTTGAAAGATAAATTGCATGGCTTTGCTATTACATGGAATTACATATTAGCATTGATATTAGAATTTGAGTCTTTCTTTAAGTTGTAATTCCCCCATGTTGATGAGGCTAAAGTAAATATTAAGATTCCGGTTTAATCTGTTCTTTGTTCTGTTTAATTTTGTTTAATAATGTTAGTGCAGATCCTAGCTAACAGTGCATAATGGGTAAGGAGAAGGTTCACATCAACATTGTTGTTATCGGACATGTTGACTCTGGAAAGTCGACCACCACTGGTCACTTGATCTACAAGCTTGGTGGTATCGACAAGCGTGTGATCGAAAGGTTTGAGAAGGAAGCTGCTGAGATGAACAAGAGGTCATTCAAGTATGCTTGGGTGCTTGACAAGTTGAAAGCAGAACGTGAGCGTGGTATTACCATTGACATTGCCTTGTGGAAGTTTGAGACCACCAAATACTATTGCACTGTCATTGATGCTCCCGGACATCGTGACTTTATCAAGAACATGATCACCGGTACCTCTCAGGCTGACTGTGCTGTCCTTATCATTGACTCCACCACAGGAGGTTTCGAGGCCGGTATTTCTAAGGATGGACAGACACGTGAACATGCTTTGCTTGCCTTTACTCTTGGTGTGAAGCAAATGATTTGTTGTTGCAACAAGGTAGAATTTCTTCTTCTTAATTAATACAAAGTTTTATTATTTGTTTTTTTTTTTTTCTAATTGTTCTGTTCTATACAGATGGATGCCACAACTCCCAAATACTCAAAGGCAAGGTACGATGAAATCGTGAAGGAAGTTTCTTCATACTTGAAGAAGGTTGGTTACAACCCTGAGAAGATTCCATTCGTCCCTATCTCTGGTTTTGAGGGTGACAACATGATTGAGAGATCAACCAACCTTGATTGGTACAAGGGTCCAACTCTGCTTGAGGCTCTTGACCAGATCAATGAGCCCAAGCGACCCTCTGACAAGCCTCTTCGTCTCCCACTTCAGGATGTCTACAAGATTGGTGGTATTGGAACTGTCCCAGTGGGTCGTGTTGAAACTGGTATCCTAAAGCCAGGTATGGTTGTTACTTTTGGTCCCTCAGGATTAACCACTGAAGTTAAATCCGTGGAAATGCACCATGAGGCTCTTTCTGAGGCTCTTCCTGGGGACAATGTCGGCTTCAATGTTAAGAACGTTGCTGTCAAGGATCTCAAGCGAGGATTCGTTGCTTCTAACTCAAAGGATGATCCAGCGAAGGAGGCAGCCAACTTCACCTCCCAAGTCATCATCATGAACCACCCTGGCCAGATTGGAAACGGATATGCTCCTGTCCTTGATTGTCACACCTCCCACATTGCTGTCAAGTTTTCAGAAATCTTGACCAAAATCGATAGACGATCAGGTAAGGAGCTTGAAAAGGAGCCCAAGTTCTTGAAGAACGGCGATGCTGGATTGATTAAGATGGTTCCCACCAAGCCCATGGTTGTGGAAACCTTTTCCGAGTATCCCCCACTGGGTCGTTTCGCTGTGAGAGACATGAGGCAGACAGTTGCTGTCGGTGTCATCAAGAATGTGGAGAAGAAGGATCCTACTGGAGCCAAGGTAACCAAGTCCGCCGCCAAGAAGAAGTGAACCGAACAAATTTTGGGTGATTCAAAAAAACTCTATCATAGTGACTATAATAGAACTTTAGTTGTGTCGTTAATCCGAACTATAGTTACATGTTTTGATAGTTATCGTTTTAAGTTCACACCGTCTTCTGGAGGATCTTGTTCACAGAACTGGGTTCTTGATAGACGGTGGTGAGGCTTAAATGATGTCTGTTATGTGCTCTTATTTTCCATTATAACATTCTCAAAACTTTTTACGTCATTTCCTGGATTTTTCTTGAATGGTTTAATCAATATTTTATATCATTTTAAATTGTTTTTCATTTGTATTATCTCCATATTACAAAAGTTAAAGTAAGTATTAAACCTTCTATATATATCAAAACATATTAAATGCTATGATGTTACTAAGAGGGGGAAGATACTTTGGTTATCTACGCCTTATTTAATATGGTGTCAAATATTAGAATAGGAATAAAGAGTAACAAAACATGTCGTGCAATCATTTATAATAAACAAAGCAAACAAAATTTTCACTACATCAAAACTGGCATAGCAGCAATAAAATGAAATTCCAATTAAAATCCACGAAAGTTTGTGTTCCTCTGTAATCAACAGGGTTATTATTCAAGCGCTTATCATAATCCTACCCTATAGACCATTCGTCTTAACAATGAAACTTTCACGAGCTCCCAAGACCCGTTTCCCAACCTTTCGAATGATCAAATCATAAATTCTTAAGAGCTGACTCATGAGTTGCTTTCTGGGGTGTGAGTCTTGCCAACAAAGCCTTGTTATGGCAATGCTCAGCATCTACAAAGTAGAAGTTCCCATTGGCCTTAAATGTCACGAACGGCCTGTTGGTCTCGGCTGGACGGATGTCTGCAAACTTAATGGTTCGTGGAATATATGTTGCCAACCAAGACATCATTTCCACCTCGAAGCTGTCTGAACCTGGCTGCCACCGGATTTTGTGGATGTAAGGGCTCACGAACCAGTGAAGTGCGGCAGTTGTTGTAGCACTAAAGAATATCACAGAGGATGCTACCGCACCTTTCAGAATCACATTCATATCAGGAGAAGTCATGAATGTAACCACAGGGCCTAATGATACCGAGAGGCAGCAGGTCGAAAGTGAAAGCATCTTTACTTTCTTGATTGTAGAAGAAATTGGACCGTAGTAAACGACCCCGGCATCCTTCTCATCTTCATCGTCTTTTTTGCTTTTACGAGGACCAATGCTGATTTTGTTGTCATCTTCAGTTGTCTTAGCTTGAGAAGCCCATCTTTTTTGGACACTGAAAATGCACGTTGCATAGTTGAGGTTCGGCTTCGCATATTGGTTGCCAGACAGTGTTGCAAACCTACAACAATAATCTAAAGCAGCGGAGAGAAGAATAAGCAAGAGAACATGATATTGTCGCTTATATACTATAATTATAGCAGAAATAACTTCCAAATCAAAGAAAACTAACAAGAAGCATGAATGGAACAAGATTTCCTGAATTGTGTCTTAACATGGATTCATGGAATTGTTGACCATAACATATTATTCACAATTCAATGTCACAGAAATCATGCAAACCTTTCCTGCAATAAAAAAACAAGTTTTTGGTTACAATTTTCAAATTAATCCATGGCAGCCTTCCTGAGTTGTACATTTAAAGAATTCAAGAATCATGAAATCCCTGATCTTTTCTGATATCCAGAAAAAATGGGGTGATTTAACTGTCAAGGAGTGGGGAATGGTTCTAAGAAACAAATTCTGAATGTGGTTGGACCAGGTAGATCAAACGCCATAGTGACGATAAAACACTAGCCACATACATCTAATTTCACGAAAGAGAATTATAAGTAAAGCACAAGTAGTGGCAAATTGTTGCCAATTACAAGCAAACATTTGCAAGCATCAAGTTGGAGAAAGATTTTCATGAATGATTCAATGATGTGTGACATTTCTTGTTTTTCATACGACCATACAAGAGCAGACAAATGGTTTGGTTTTACATGCCAAAGCTATAAACCACTGGCTAAACGTACACAAGATTAGACCTGGCAACTTTAGATATGACACGAAAGAAACAACTAAAATTGACATGAAAAAGTAATTCAAAATATAACATGGATACACAAATGAACCAAACTCTATAGAACACTAGTTACTATAAATATATAACATCTTAAGCACGACATTATGACAGAGAAATAACACAAACACTAGAAGGTATAAGCTATCTTGGTCATCAAAGGGGAATTTTCATGTAGGATTCAAAGATGTGCAACACTTCTTGCAGTTTATCATACAATAACACCCGTCACTACCCGACCTTGAGCAATGATGCTATTGACACTTGCAAGTAAACAGTTTGGTTTCACATACTACAGCTAGAAAACACTAGTTACACCTTACTCTAAGATTAAACCTGGCAATTTTATATACAACACGAGAAAAATAACTAAAACATGACATGAAATGGCCTGACTCAAAGATATGCTAAGTTTATTGTTTTTTTTTGAGAACTCTATCATACAATAACTCGAAGCCATCACCCTTCTGCTTGGTCTTGAACCATGAAGCTATAACAACTGAACTTGAAGCAGTGATATGGTTTCACATAATAATATAGCTATAAAACACCAGCTAAACCAAGACTAGATAATAAGGATATACGAATGTATCAAAATCTTAAATAATGTAAATAATTAACATGTCAAAATTTATACAAAATATGTAATAACTTTATCACAGAAAATAACACAAACACTTGATTGCAACACCAATTCGAGTAGATAAGCAATTTACAAACTGAACCACTTCCTATAACTAAAAACCCATCAACATTTTGAGTAACCTTAATTCTAAAATTTTGAAAAACCCAGAAAAAATTGGCAGATTCCAACAACATAAAAACTAAATCTTTTTTTCCCTTACATGTATGAGCTTTTGATAATAAAACCCAATTTCCAGATCAAAGGAAATGCCCAAAATTTCAAAGAATAAGATCAGAAATAGTATTAACAAACATGGGTATTGAGGTTTTAGACTAAATCAGACGTTTAAACCTCACATCTAAAACGAATGAAGAACAAAACAGAAGGGGGGTTCCTAAATAAAGACAAAGAGAACCTGAATGGATGTTTCTGGAAATGAGTTGCTTGGATTGGGATCGAAGCAAGTGGAAAAGAGCAGTTCTCGCCATATTTCTAACGGATTTTGCAGGGAGACTGAAATGTGTTAATCGAACAAGGATTCATTTTACAAGGGTTTTAGATGGTTTTTATAATATATGGCAATTTACAAGAAATTTTGAAATGCATTTCAATGAGGGCATTTGGTCTAGTGGTATGATTCTCGCTTAGGGTGCGAGAGGTCCCAAGTTCAATTATCGGAATGCCCCTCATTTCTCAATATTTTTTTGAATTAGAGAATTTAATAAAAATAAGGTAAATTTCACACTAGGTCATTAAACTATTCAAAATTTTTTATTTAAGTTATTGAGTTGTTAAATTCGTTGATGTATGATCTTATTGGTTTGCATCGCCTTTATTAGTCAAAAACTTTTCTTTCTCTTCTCTTTTACATTTTAATTTTTTATTTATGAAACAATTTTGAACGTCATAAATCTGCGAATCAAAATATAAACAATTTTTTTCTCTAACCTCCGACACTAATCTTCAAATCAACTTAGATCAATGTTGTTCTACTCATCAAAGGGTATTGATCCACCATACTAATCGTCGATTTTAGCTTGAAACTTGCTAGATAGGCTTTAAAAAAAAAATTAACAATCCATTGACTTAACTAAAAACTTTTGAATAGTTCAGTGATTATTTTGTAACTTTTTGATGTTGAGTGACCAAAATGTAAACATACTAATAGTTTAGTAACCTTGGGGGCAATTTACCCAAAGAAGGAATGAAACAACTAAAAGGTATTTAGTTTATGTTAACTTCATTACTATTATCATTAAGAATAAGTAAAGGCACAACAGAGGAAAACCAAGCCATTAAGCTCAAAAAACACAAAGCTAACATAATAATGGCCCAAAGACCCGAAAAAGCTCCAACCCCCAAACCCTAGCTACAATTTTTTGTCGCCCCCGCCACAAGTGGAGGAAGAGGGAGAACCACTAGGAAGAAAGAGGGCCGTGGAGGTTTCACCAAGCCACCGGCATGCATGCCTACAAATAGAGGCCACGCTGCAGCAAAAGTTCGTAGAAAAGGCAAAATCATTGTGGAGTATGCCAAAATTTCAACACGAGCAAATCAGAAAATATTTTTAGAAGTTAAAATTAAATTATAATTTTTACGGTAATAAAAATATAGTTTCACCGTTTTGTAGGTGGCCGAATTTTCACTTTTCCTAATCAATTTTGTTAAGGGATCAAGTTTATTTTTTTTAAATCAAGTCAAATTTTAATAAAAAATAAATCTATTTTTCGAATTAAATTAAAATTTAAAAAAATATTTTAAATATCTTATATAGACCCAACTTAAATTTGACCCGACCCATGAGTATCTATAAATTGGATATATTGTAACTTAAATAAAGCAATGTGGGTCTAACATGTTTTATATTTTCAGTAAAAGAAATTTACATTGTTATGGTTGGTTTATACGTAACTATGAAATAATTACTTTTTTAGAAAAAAAGAAAAATATGAAATAATCGGCCCATATGCGTAGTCAATTAGTTTCTTTGGGGGCCCGTATGCTAACCTGCCCAAGTAAATCCAATCCTATCATCTGTGAATGTTATCTAATTTACCCAAATTTAATTCGGGTCACACTTTCGGAGGTAAAGTCGGCCATTGAAGCTTCAAAATATGTCGAACCATTCGCGAACTCAGTCTCTGGTCTTCGGGATACCTTGGCCTGAACTCAACGATGGCTTATTCTATAACGACGTCGTTCCACATTCCGATTCCGGTCACTAAATTCATTTTTCTCCTCCTTTTTCCTTTAAATTTTGTTATAATTTTTAAACTGAATATTTTTCATCTCTCTCTCTCTCTCTCTCTCTCTCTCTTTTGATTTATAGAGCTTACTTTAATAGATTTTTACTCAAGGAAGTACAAAAATTCAGCTCCTTTACAAGGGTAATTTTTTAATTTTTTAAAAATTATATCAGATTTTCAAAATTTTCTTGTTAATTCTCTTTTCCAAATTATTAACGATTGAACAGTTGGTTGCAGCGAATTCAAAATGGACAGGTAGATTTCTGATAAAAAGAATTAAGTAATTAATAAAAAAAACAAAAAAAATCAATTTTTTGCTTTTTTTTTTTCAGATATCAGTTGATGGAAGAGTCGTTAAAGATCCAAATACGATTCTCAGGTTTTTTTTTTTGTTTTTCTTTTAAATTTCGTTCTAATCATTATTTTCCAATTTATGTTTATTTTTTAATTCATTTTTTCTTTTCTTTTTTCAGCGGCGATTCAGTTTTAATTTACGTTAGGCTTCCATGGAAAGAACCTGATGTTCCTCATTTGCTTGAAGTTTTGTACGAGGATGATGACATGGTAAATTAATTATTTTAATTATGTTTGGTAAAGATAGAATAAAATCTGAATACTGGAGTATTTTTTAATTAATATTTAATCATGATTAGTTCAACTTTTATCATCCAAGAACAAGGAGGGGAAGTTATAAACTTTAATTTCCGTTTAATAAAATCATTACCCGAAACTTCAAAATGTATAAATTGCTATGAAATATTAAGATTATCAGGGCTCAGGACTTGGGGTGTCATTGTCATACGAGTATGTGTATAAGACAGGTACACTTAATTTTTATTAAGTTTTCGCATAAATTTGGAGGACCATTTTCGTATGTTGTACCCATATCCAAGTATGCCTAGTCCTACATGCTATTTTAGAGTAAATGAAGCGTTCGGGGTAATATAGGAAGAAAATAACAAACAAAAAGAAAGATGAACTCATGAATTTGTATGCATATATAGTTTTGTTTATGACTGTACCATCTTTAATCTATGATGCTCGGACAGGCACATGTTCCGGTGGTTGTTCCATATCTTTAGAGAGTCGACATTTTCATTTTCCCAGTCAATTCTGCAACATACACATCATACTAAAAATTAAGAGTCAAAGAGATATAATTATAATCTATATTGCTCTATCTCTTCATTTTCTACGTTAAGTACTCTGGAGTTTGGTTAAATTTCTTGTTAACAAATTATTACTACCAAATTCTAGTGTCGCATTAGGAGCTAGAGTTTGATGTTTTATGTAAATTGAAATGTTTATGTTTAGGTTGCTTTAAACAAGCCTTCTGGTCTTCAAGTTTTGCCTGGTGGCCTTTTCCAGCAACGAACTGTTTTGACACAGCTTTGTTGGAGTGTAAAGAAGCAGAACTCTACACTAAACAGTCAAGAAACGCATCCTGTTCCTGTTCATCGCCTAGGAAGGGGTACATCAGGTATGCATACCCATTATTGCCTACTTGATGTGGACAACATGACCAAAGCATTATATTTCTTTATGTCATTTGCTTACTTGTGCATCGCCTAGGAAGGGGTTCATCAGTTTCGTATACTCATTACTTCTTACTTGTCGTAACACGACAAATGCATTATATTTCTTCATGTTATTGCTTACTCATGCATCACCTAGCAAGGGGTACATCAAGGTTTGCATGCTCATTATTGCTTACTCAATGTAGACAGCATGACCGAGACATTATATTTCTTCATGTTACCGCTTACTCTTGGATCGCCTAGGAAGGGTTACATTACATTTGCATACTCATTGCTGCTTACTCGATGCTGACAACATGACCAAGGCATTATATTTCTTCATGTTATTGCTCAAGAGTAAGACGTAAAGCAAAGGCTAGGAAGCAATAAATGGAGAAATAAAAAGTTAATGTTGTATTTCTTTTGCATCTGCATACTCTATCTTGAGTTGACTCAAAAATCTGGCAATAGTTTGTTGCTGTTTAAGTAACTACTATTTTATTGTTTCTTCCATAGATAACCAGTTAGCCTCTGATATTTGGACTCTGATGTGTGTCGGATAACGGTGTGTCCGGCATGGGTATGTCCAAAATTTTCTTTTCAGTTTTTCCATATAATTAGAGGATCCTATATCTGTACCCATGTCCCAATGTGCCAGATATGAGTGTCAGGCATCGTACTTAAAGTAAAACATAAAGTCGGGGTAACATAGCTGTTAGAAGTTTATTGTCCTTGCTAAGTGTTGTTTCTTGCCTGTTTATGTGCTATTTTCCTTTCCCTTAATTTTCTAATAAGTTATTGACCGACACAAATTCTGATTATTATTGTTGTTGTCATTTTTCTGTGGGTTGATCTCTTGCTGGTTGGCTTCTAGGAATATTACTTTGTGCAAAGACAAAAGTTGCTAAAACTCGCCTAGCAGCATATTTTGCTAATGGAACATCTCTTGTTGGAGCTACCAGGTAGTAAAGGAAACCAATTGGTATCATACTAGTTTCCACTTACAGTTTTGACTGTGTTATTCGGACCTCGGTGAGAGTGTTAGATACATGCATGTGTCTAATATGGGTATGTTTAGCTTTTTCTAAGTTTTTAATATATTTGAAAGGTTCTAGGAGGATCATGTATCCCCATTCCCCATGTCAGATAATGTATCGGACATGAGTTTCGAACATGAATCTTTTAAGAAAAATAAGTCAAAGCAATAAAGGCTTTGCAAGTGAAAAATAACTATTTTTATTACTGGTAGCTCTTCTTAAATAAATAATAATTTTTTACATAAGTTTCTTTCAGACCTGATTATCAGAAATTAAGCTTCATGTCTCAGTTAGTGGTTATTGTTGCAACTTACAGTAACAATGTTGAATGATTCTGTAATCCCCAAGTATCTGAAAATAAGTTTAAGTCTAAATTCAATGGGAATTTATAATTCTAAGATGATAATGAAGGAATTTCACTATATGATGGAGTAAGAAAAAAAAGAAGTTAAATGTACATAGTTTGATGTTTTCAAAATTCCCAAAGAAAACTTGCAATAGCTTGGAAGAAAGTAAAAGCCATTGGAAGAACAGCGGCAATATGAGTAGAGCCCTAAGTGGCTCAGGAAGTTACTGTTGTTTTTTAGTTAAAAAGAGCAACTTTAGGCAAAGCGGTGTATTTAGTTCTCAATCATTTTACTTGGACTTGGATGTGAGTGTTAGATAAGAGAATATACCCAAAAAAGGTATGGTCAGATTTTTCTAGGATTTTCATGTATTTGGAGGGTCTTTGAAGTCATATCCATTTGTCAAATGATGAGTTGGAGCAACATGGGTTAAAGTTAGACCATTAGAGAAAGGAATATTGAAGTGCAATGGCATATGTAGTTTACTGATTAAGCTATGTGATATAACTAGCTTGAGTAATGAAGATGGAATAATTTGTTATATCCACAGTACAGGTTGAATCATGTCATTTTAGAGCTTTCCTTTTATATTTATAATTGTATTACTCATACTCATGTGTAAATGTTGGATACGAGTACGCGTCCATCATGGGCATGTTCAACTTTTTTCTAAATTTTTCATGTATTTTGGAAGGTCCCTGGAAGGTTATATCTCCGTATTTATGTCCAAATGTGTCATACATGGGTTTCGGGCATGGATATATCAAGCAAAATTAAAAGTTCGAGTAACATAGATTTATAAACCTCTTTCCAAAATTTAACCATATGTAAATTCTGCTGAAACTGTTCTTACATGTACTATAATAGGAAAGCTGAACGAAGTGGTACCAGGAAAATATCAAAGATATACCGAGCACTTGTGACTGGCTTACTTGTTGATGACAAGGTAATCTTACAGCATACTTTTGCTCATAAGAATGACTATGGTTCCTTATTTCTATTTGTGTTTTATCCTTATAAACACATAATATTGGTGAATTCGGTCATCCGCATCCACTGACCTTGCATCTCAGTTGAAATTTTTCATGGCATAAAGACTTTATGTCAATTGAATATTGTTTTTGCATCACAGGTTATCATCGATCAGCCTATTGGAATTGTGCGATATCCTGGAGTGGCCAAAGGACTATATGTTGCTTCACCTTCAGGTTTGTTTATATCTAGCATCATCTGTTCAACAGATATAATCTTGAAAGTTCAATATAGTTTCTAAACCATGGATTTAAAGGACCAGTACTGGTTTTTCATGAATTTTGGACACTGAGTTGTAAGATTTTGTCTATGTTACTTGGGCTCGAGTGTGAGTGTTGGATATGAGTATTTGTCTATCAAGGGTATGGTCAGAAATTTCTTTAGTTTTTTCATGTATTAAGAGGATACTTGGAGGTCATATATCTATATTCATGTGTCGGATATGAATGTTGGACATGGGTATTTTAAAAAAGATGAAGAATCAGAGCAACATAGGATCTGAGTTGCTTTTTCATGATGTGCTCGTACACTGAGCTTAAGTATCTGTTCTGTTATTGGCTTGTAATTTGTCATTTTTTTTTCTACTTAATTAGGGAAGCCTGCTTTGAGCAAAGTTGAAGTTCTGGAGAGAGATGAGAAACAAAACTGCACATTGGTTCAGGTATGTGTGACCAGGACTATTTAGGTGGTTACGAAAAAGCTTAGATAGATTTTTGTTTTAATTTGCTTTTACTAATGTCTTAAGTTACGTGTTTGACAGGTTGAGATTGAGTCGGGACGGCCTCACCAAATACGGATTCATCTTTCTTTCATAGGGCATCCCTTGTTGGGTAAGAACTGAAGCATTGCTTTGTTTATGTAAATTCAATAGTGAATGAAATCTTTGAGTTCTTTTTTTAACTTATGCTGCCATTTCTAAACGAAAATGTGCCACAAATGACATTTACATTTCTCTGACTGTTCATTTTTATTTAAGCATCCATGTCCACACATTTTGGGACATGGTTATGGATATGACCCTCCAAATACATGGAAAAAACCTGTCTTGGACAAAGGCTATATGATACTCACATCTGAGTTTAAATAACAAATAATGGCGTGTTGTATAAAGGCTGTTGTTTTTGTTGTTCAACTGATATGTTTTCGCCAACTTATCAGGTGATCCGCTGTATATTGCTGGGGGCCAACCAAGGTGTTTTGACCCTGAGCTTCTTGATGAAAGCTTTGCACAAGATGGGTATGACTACATTTGCTTGCATTTCCTTCCTGATCTTGTATGATTAATACAACAATATTAGCTTCTTCTCTTCTGTATGAACTTTTACTGTGATTTAGATTTACCTTAAAGTTTGATATCTAACTTGTAGATACCATATTTTGTCCGAGTCAAATCTCAATCCATAACCAAGTTATGAGAGAGAGTTGAGGGTTTGTAACCATTAGGCACGATGTGGCATAACTTATTAGTATTTGTGGCATTGTTTAATTGACGTGTGTCACATATTCAGGTATAAGTATGAGATGTGATCTTCTAAGCATCTTATAAATACATGAGAACCATAAAAAAAAAAAAAATTTAAACATATCCATGTTGGATACATACCAATACCGTATACAATTACCAGAGCCTGAGAAAAATAAGTTAATGAGGAACTTTGTTTATTAACCATAGTAGATGTTTAATTACCTATGTATTATTAAGTGAAGAGTCGTACAAACCTCAGTACTCTAAGTTATGAGCAATGGTTAAGGTTTGTACCCACTTAAGTGCATTGCGACATAACTTGTTAGTAAATAATAGTTATTCATAATCTCTAAGCTCGTATGTTCTCATTTGGCACTGTTTAATTAGCCCCTGTTACATCTTTGGACATGGGTATAGGATATAATCTTCTTAGGATCTTCCAAATAACAATTATTCGTGTTGAACATATATTTGTATATTTTAGTTCTAGGAGTTCAAGCCTGGAAATGAGTTGCTAAACTGCAGAGTATTTAAAATTGTTATGACAGAGGGTACCACAGGCCTACGAACCCTGTACCAGGAGATTGCGGCTATTACTTGCATGCGCATCGACTTGTTCTTTTGCATCCAACCACAAATGAGGTAAGTCCATAAGTTACGATGGTTTGACTTTTTTTTTTGGAAATACTCTGTATCCGATGCATATCTAAGGGTGATAAAGGTCTGATTCGGTTTCAAGGGAAAAAAGTGCTGTTAATGTGTAGTATTCTGTCTTTTAAAAAACTGAACCCAGATCGAATTGAATGTGATAGGTAGCTGAACCGAATTCTATCGGTTCAAATCAGTTTGGTTTGTTTCTTTTCAAACTTTTTGTAAAAAATATATTCTGTAAAATATTTTAAAGATTTTTTTCCACTCATTTAGAAATTAAATATCTATTTTTATAATATGAAACTTAAACATTTATTTAAAAATAAAATTTGGTTCGGTTCAAATAATATGGGTTTTTTAACTTCTGAATCGGAAACGACTGAACAAAAAAAAAAGTTTATCCGAATTGAAATCAAACCAATTTCAGTAAAATCAAAATCAAAATCAAAATTGAACCGAACACTATGTCTCCGAGTAGTTTTTGATTTTCTTGGTTTTCTGGCTCAGCTTTATGCATATTTGAATACGAGTGTGGAATAGAATCTCTCAACATAACCATATATTGTGTTAGACACACAATTAAATCCAAGTAACATAGATAATTTGGTTTCCTAGTAAACATGCACATCTATCCATATACTTTGATTGTAATATCACTTCTATCTTCCTAACAATTTTCAAGTTCATTGTTTACATTTTTGTTGCAGATGATTTACATCACCGCGCCGCTTCCCTCCATCCTTCAAACGTCAGATGAGGCCAACGGCTCGCTGCCGGGATCCATGTTTGTCAACTCAGCTAATTGAGAGAACATGGCTCATTTAACGGCCTTTTCTACTGGCAATACCGGTAAAATTCAATTCGATCAGATCATCGAGAGTACTGTTTTCTTTTCTATTAGAATTATCATCTCGGGTATAGATAGTGGCAGGCAACGACCTTGGCCCTCAGAAATGGTGAAACCACCATTTAAACTCTTCAGGTTTTGTGAAATTACAAGATAAGACCTCTAAAAAATTTATAAATTATTTTGGCCCTTAAAACAATTTTCTGATTTCACCATGTATCATCATTTCAATACCTAGTAATCTTTGTATTTTTGCTTTGTTACAAGCCGATGGCAGTGCAGTCAATAACCCCTCACTGCAAATAAGAAAAAAGTAGGGGCTAAGAGGGTCTCTCTGCGGTAAACCACAAGTTGGTTTTATCAGATTTCCCAGCCACCCATTCAAATCAACAGAAAACGTAAAGGTCGAAACATAATGCATGAAAAGGCAAAAGCATCATCAAATTAATATTAGTTATCATTAAAAATATATATATTAATTTTTTTTCAATTGAATTGTTATTCGATTAATTCGTGATATGAAAAATGTTTTATAAAATAAAAAAAAATAACATGCTGTAAAGAAAAATTGACATTAAAAGATATATGTTTGTATCGTGTTCTTATTATATTTTTGCTTCATTTTCTTTAATTGTTTTTCTATTTTTTTTTCTCTTACTTTAAATTATTATATTTACTAATATGCCATGCCGCATACCCATATAACAAATATATTTATAAAAATTTATGGTTTTTCCCCATGCACAAATGCCACCATATGAGGAGAAAACCAATTTGTTCGTAGTCGCAACATTAAAAGGATTTAGAAATAGATAAAAAAATGCATTATCTAAATCGACTTTAGATAATTGCATTTTAATATTATTATAATCAGGTAATCTGATAATAAACTCTGATCAATTAAAAATTTATTGTCAAAAGTGTCAAGAAACCTATCACATTAATGATTCATGAAAAGGCCAATTTTAGATAACTTATGATGCAAATAGCTAAAATATCTTTCATTTTATATGATTATCAATCAAATAAAAAGTTATTTTATGTATCAATTCTTCTCCATCTTTGTAGTTCAATTTTGAGAACACCATCAAAATACTCAATCTTAATGAGGTGCGATGAGAAATATTCCCAATATATTTAATGATGTCCTTTCCTTGGTAAATCACATGTACATATTAGAATACAACTAGAGAATTAAAAAAAAAAAAACTAAAATTAAAACTACCACTACTTTCAAAGAGAATAGAATAGATAAGAACCACCACTAGAAATTAAAACCATTAATATTTTAAGAGAAAACAAAGTGAATTATTATTTTTTTGGTACAAAAGAAGTATTAAATCAGAGATAGATTAGAGAAGATGATTTCCCTCCATCTTAATCATCGTGCAATGATTGCAACACTTCATCCGGTGGTTGCATGTAAATATGTCTTTCCAATGGTCGTAAGAATGTCCTCTTTGTCAAGTCATCCTCAACCTTGTTCCCCTCTCTGAACAATGTCTAACGTGAATCATCTAAGAACGTTTGAGAAGATCCTTGATGACACGTCTCATAGCTAAATAAGTTCATTCATCTTCTTTTGCTTGGATCACTTCGATAGCTTCAATACTATCAATCTCAAGTATCACATTCTCTAAATTTGGATTCTATATTAAATGGAGCCTCTCAAAAACACCCCAGAAATCTGTCAAAATCACAGAACAATAATCAATATTTTTAAAAAAAGCAACTACCCAAACCCTCTGATGATCTTGTATTAAACCACCTGCTACAGCAATCCCAAACAACTGGCAAACTACACCATCAATATTCCAAAGTGAATTATTATTTATGTACAGGTAATGCCCAAAAATTTAAGCTTGGAAAGAAAAAATCTGAAGAAGGAAATGAAAAAAAAAGGAGGCATTAAATTGTCATTGCCTAACCGAACTAATTTTTTCAAATAAAAGGAAAAAGAAAGTTTTTTTTTTTTTTTTTTGTTTGGCGAGGAAAAAAGTGAAAGGAAAATGAATTTTACATTTTTTTTATGAAAAATAAATATTACAAAACACAAAAAATACTTAACCCTATTTTCAAGGAATTAAGTGGCCCTTCTCTTACCCCACAAGTTGGAGGGTTATCATGTCAACTCCACCAGGCAATCAGTAACACGCAAACCCTAATTTGAAGACTTGGTGGGATTTAATGAAATTAAGAAAAAAGGGAAATTTATTAGGAAAATGACACTACTTAGACCTCTAAAACTTAACCTCAATTAGTTCCACCACTGCACAACATGCATGACTCACGGATTGTCTCTTCTGCAAGTGGCTGCTACCAGATTTTTAGAAGGGAGTTATAAATAACATTTGTTTAAGGATTTGATTGTTTTTTTGAATTAGATCATATTTAAAATGTAATTAAATAAAAATCGATTTCAACCATTGTGTTGAACTGAGTTCATGTTAAATTTGATTATGATATGATTCAGATAATAACGGAATGTATTCAGTCTAGCTTCAATTCCCAAATTAAAAATCATAATTATTTTAACCAAACCAACATTTTTATCTCTTATCATATAAAAATATATAATCTTATTGTCGATTGAATTTTAACCGGAACAACAAGAATCAATACGAAACCAATTGCATTAATTTAATCCGTTTAAAATTCTAAACAACAAACATATATAAAAATAAAGTTATACTTTTAACCTCTTTAAAATTTAAAATAAAATTATACTTGGTCCCTATGATAACTTCCTTAATTTGTTATTGAATGGACCATATTGTGTACTTTTCAATACTCGTATCTGACTTGATCAACTGTGTCTGGGGATAAAGCTTCAATATTGTCAGATATATGCCATTTTCAGTAATTTTTTCCTTTAATGGATCTAACGAAAATTAGTAAAATTGATGAAAATAACTTCACATTTTTTTTAATTAAATAAGGCTTTCATATTTAATTTTTACTTAAATAACCCTTTCCATAAATCGAAAATTCATTTGTAATAACAAGTTATTTTTATGAAAATTAAAACATATATGAAAGCTCTTTTTTAAAAATATAAACATTAAAGCTTATTTTGAGTACAATAAAAATATATTAGTTTTTTTTAAAAAAAAATAAAACAATGATATTGGTTAAATTTATACATTTTCTTTCCTTCCAAACAATGGCCGAGCTAGAGGGTTAATAGGGATTCTGGTCTCATTAAAATGTAATTTTTTTATTTAAATCTTTTATAATTTAAAAAATTTAAATTAATAATGATAAAACTACACTTTAACTCCTCTCAAAAATAAAAAATTGATTTAATATTTTATAAATTATAAAGATATAAACTATTAAAATAATAAAATTATATTTTTATTATCGTAAAAATATATAATTTAATTTTAATCCTTCAAAAATAATTTTCACTTCCAAATTTAATTCATTTTTAAAAAAAAATAAAAGTTATTAATTAAAAAAAAGATTGCTCAAATTCGATTTAATAATAAAAGAAAGACGTGAGGTGGAGAGAGGATAAACATTTGATGAATAGGCCAAGTAGTAAACGTTTTTAAAATTCAACGCTGTGTTCGTAAACTGAACTATGTTTACGTTTACGTAAGTATGTCGTAATTTTCAAACCTATTCTCCTGTCGATTAATATATATATATTTTTATTATCTAAATAAGTTTTTTTTTAATTTTTTATCCTTAAACTATCAATTTATACCCTTAATTGATATCAATCAATAAGAAAGATTGATAATTTAGAGAAACTTTTAAAAAAAAAATTAAGGACCAATCTGAAAATCAGACTATAATTTAGAGGTCAACTTACTAATAAAACATTTAAAAAAAAGGTAAATTGTTAGATGATTCATGTAAATTGAATAAATTTAAATTTAACTATATTAAAGATTGTAAATTGAATATTAACTCGATTGGCATGAGTATTGCTGTCAATGCAAAAGGACGTGAGTTCGAGTATGTTGAAACATATTATCTTCATATTTAAAAATTAAGGAGGAGTTATGCGTAGTTCTAAATATTGTATGAAAAAAAGTAGATATGCTTAGAACTTATAATATTTTTTTATTTTTAGATTTATTTCGTCAAAATAAATTTTGTTTTACATCTTTTGGATATTATTTGATAAACTTTTAACTTTTATATGTTTTTTTTTAAAGTTTATATAAAATTTTTGAGTTATATTTACTATTTTTAATATAATATGTTTATTTTTGCATCATAAAAAATAAATTTAATTAAAAATTAAATAAAAATAGTATTGGTTACGATTTGGGTAACTTTAATTTTTTTAACTTGTATTCTATAAATCATCCAAACACCTTAATTTGGATAGATTTATTGTTTCTCAATTTTTCTTATTCAATCATGATCAACACATTAATTCGTGTTACTCTTTTCAAACACTTACTATTAAAATCTAGAAAAGGAAGAACATAATCTTAAAAGAATATCATAATCAACATTAATATAAATTATTATTAATTGGTCAATCTTGTAAGGCTAAGAAGAAATGGTGATGAAGAAGAGGTGTTGAAGTCTAAGGTCACTCTCACTTTGACAAAGTCAGTCATTTCTTTTTGGAATGATTTTCTCTTCATCATTGTAAGCAAACTCAACTCTATAAATAACCCACTCTTTTGGATCCAAAAATTTAAAATTATAAAGGAAAACACAAGATATCCAAAGAAGAAAACGAGCTCTATTTGAATATATAGGGAGATAAGAGAGAATTTTCCAAGTAGCTTGAGTTGCAGAAAGCTTGATAAATGAGCAAAACAATGGCGTCGCCGCCGCCAATGGTCGATAACAAAGCACGTTCATTGGAAGAGACACCAACATGGGCTGTTGCAGTGGTGTGTTTAGTTATTGTTGTTGTTTCAATCTTCATCGAACATGGCATTCACATGCTCGGCAAGGTATGTTTAATTTTATTTCTTCTCCCATTTGAAACTTAATTCGATGGGTAATTAATTGTTACATACACTTTTACGTAGTGGTTGAAGAAAAAGAATAAACCAGCTCTTTATGAAGCACTCGACAAGGTTAAAATAGGTAATTTATTAATATTCTCTTTTTCCTTTTTAAATATTCATATTTAAAAATTAAAAATTAAAAAATATGAAGAGTTGTATTTGTGTATTGCAGAGCTGATGCTGATGGGATTTATATCATTCCTACTAACAATACTTAAAGACGTTATAGCTGACATTTGTATATCACAAAGAGTAGCGGACACGTGGCATCCTTGTGATAAGAATTCTAAGGATAAATATCCTCCTAAAGAAACTGATAAATGTCGAGAAAAGGCATGCCTTTTATTTTGTATTTTATTTGTTTAAATATTAATTTTAAGATAATATTTTTAAAATTAATTTTGAAATTTCAGGGGAAAGTAGCATTTGTATCGTCATATGGAATCCACCAGCTTCATATTTTCATCTTCGTGTTGGCACTCTTTCATATTCTTTATTGCATTATAACCTATGTTTTGGGAAGTTACAAGGTATTTTATAATTCCTTTATTTTAATTATATTTTATATTTCTTTTCTCAATTTGGTAAAAAAAAATATTTAAGATTATTATTTTTTTTGGACCACAGATGAAGACATGGAAGACTTGGGAAAATGAAACCAAGACGGTTGAATATCAATATTACAATGGTATTTTATAATGAAACCTTTTCCTTTTTTTTATTCATTCATTTATTTCATTTTATAGATCCTATTTAGGAATGAAGTAAAAAATTTATTTTAAAAATTAAAATGAATAAATAATTTTTTTAAGGTGAAAGTATAATTTTATCATTATATTAATTTGTTATTTCATAAAAAAAATTTAAAGGACTATATAATCAATTTACCATTTTGGAGGTCTATTGCCACTACCTCCGGTCTAGACCTATCCGAAAAGCGAGAAGGTTTGAATAAAAATATAGACTAAAAAATGGATTTGAGGAAAAAATGATGTCCATTTTCTAAATGAGAGGAGCCTCAGGTAAACTTTTTTGGGCTCAGACTCGACTTGAATTTGGAAAAAAAAAACTACTTTTCTGTTTTGTTGCTATGTTTTATTGTTGTTATGTTGTCATTTTGTTAATATTGTTATTAATTTATTGTTGTTTGGATATTATATAATTCTTATTTTATTGTTAAATTTGCTATTATTTTAAAGGTATTTACTTGTTAAGTTAAACTTATTTTAATGTTATTTAAATATAAATACTTTTTTATAATTTATTTTTAATTTATTGATAAATATTTATTTTAATATTTTTAATATATTTGTTGTATTATATTTTTAAAAATTATTTTTATATAAAAATAATATTATAAAAAATTAATACGGCCGACTTGGGCCACACCCAAACCTAGAAAATAAATTTAAAATTTTGTTGAGGTCCAACCCAAACTCGACATGACCCATGATCATCTCTAATCTGTATACTTAGAAAAATAATTGTATATTTTAAAATTAAAATTGAATAAAATTATTTTTATTAACAAATAATGAGTTTTTTTTTCTACTTTTTGATAATGTAGATCCTGAGAGGTTTAGATTTGCAAGGGACACTTCATTTGGACGTAGACATTTGAACTTTTGGAGCCGCTCCACTTTATCTGTTTGGATTGTAAGCAAAATCAAATTTTAAATTATTTAAAATAAAAATTATTCAAAATTTAATTATGATAATTAATATTTTTATCTGTTTAAAAATAATATTTTTAATCTTTTATTATTTATTATTTGTCAGGTCTGCTTCTTTAGACAATTTCATGGGTCAGTTACAAAAGTTGATTACTTGACATTGAGACATGGATTTATCATGGTAAGCTAAAATTCGAGATTTAGATTTCAATTTCGGATCGATTATGGTGAATATTTATTATAATATGGTGTTACAATTACTATAGTTGAGTTTTATTGCTGGTCAAAACTCGAATTTACTATGTTTTTAGGCACATTTGCCACCAGAAGAGGAAACAAGATTCGATTTTCAGAAATACATCGAGAGATCATTAGAAGAAGATTTTAAAGTTGTAGTTGGAATCAGGTTACTCTTTTTTATTTGAATTTGAAAGTAATCGTTAGATATAGACATGTGTTCGATTCAAATATACTAACTTATAATGTCATATGAATTTGCAGTCCAATTATATGGTTTATTGCGGTCTTGTTCCTACTTGCCTATACACATGGTAAGGATTTTCATGTACAATATCCGTCATTTACGAATTGAATGTTATCACGGTCTAAATAATTTGAAATCGTAAATAATTTATTTACTTATTGTGATTACCGTTGATAAATAAGTTGTTCTTTATGAACAGGATGGAGATCTTATTTGTGGCTTCCTTTTATCCCTTTAATCGTAAGTACACTACAGTTTTCATATATTAATTCTACTAGGATCATCGACAGTGTAGATTCAAAAGAAAGGATAGTACGAAACATGAATGTCACATCATTTTGTATACCTTTTCAATTATTTAATGACATTTCAATAATTTTTTTCTATATTATTGATACATATTTTTCGAAGTTTTTTTAACTTGAACCTTAAACCCAAACCTCGAACTTGAACCTCAAACTTGATCTTAGAACCTGGACTCTAAATCAAAAGGCTAAGTTCAAAGTTCAAGTTTGAGATTCGAGTTTAAAATTTAGGGTTTTGGATTCGGGTTCGAAATTGAAGTTAAAAAAATTATGTATCAAAGGCTGAAAAAAAATTACTGAAATATTATTATATAATTGAAAAAAATAGAAAATAACATGGTGATCTTATTTCATACAATCATTTATCGTAGATTCAAATATTTATAGATATTCATTTTACTTTAAAACATAATGGATTACAATAATGTTTGAATTTGGATAATAAATAGGGAGCTTTTGCTTATTTCAGATAATTCTAATGGTTGGAACCAAGCTGCAAGTGATCATAACAAAAATGGGGTTAAGGATTCAAGAGAGAGGGGTTGTGGTGAAGGGTACACCACTGGTTGAACCAGGCGATGAACTCTTCTGGTTCGGCCGCCCTAGCTTCCTCCTCCTTCTCATTCACATCGTTCTTTTTACGGTAATTATTTTCACTTCAAACCTAGCTTTTTATGTCAGATTTAAAAAAACTATGAATCTAAGTATGTTCCTGATTTCATTTGTGCAGAATGCATTTCAACTGGCCTTTTTCGTATGGAGCACGGTAAGCAAAAGCCTAAACCCAGTGTTTGTTTCCTGAGAAAATGTTTGGATTAGCTTATCTAACACTTTCTTTTTATCCTATTCAGTATGAATTCACCATAAATTCTTGCTACCATGAGAAAACTGAAGATATCGTCATCAGAATCTCTATGGGGTGAGTTTTTCTTTCTAGCTAAGATCATAATAAATTTTAAAAAAAATGAAAACAAAATAGTGATAATATATATTTGCAAATTTCAGGGTCATTATACAGGTTCTTTGCAGTTACGTCACTCTTCCACTCTATGCTTTAGTGAACCAGGTAATAAATTAGATCGGTCTATGAATTCAATTTTGGATGAAGTTGATATAAATTTAGTTTGATATAGTACTAATTTTTAGATTTTAATTATAAGGATATACTAACATTACCAAATATTATTTCATGAATCTTGAATTTTGAATTCAAAAATTAAATCTCGAATTCAAAAATTAAATCTCGAATCATGAACTCTAAACTCTAATCTTGAATCCTAAACCTCAAATTCAAAAACCCGGATCTTAAATTTGATTTAGGGTTCGAGATTTAAGATTCGAGTTCGGAGTTCAAGATTCAAGTTCGAATTTGGATTTCAAAATTCAAAAGTCAAGATTCGAGATTCAAAGTAAAAAAATTATCGAAATTACCTATCAATAGTATAGATTATAAGAAAAATCTATAAAATAATTTCTCCTATTAATAATATTATATATATTTTTTGTCTACAGATGGGAACAAAGATGAGACCAACAATCTTCAATGAAAGAGTTGCAGATGCACTTAAAAATTGGCGTGACACAGCGAAGGAAAATACTAAACACGGCAAGCGTTCGGAGAATACAACGCCATTTTCAAGCAGGCCGGGAACTCCAACACGTGGGATGTCTCCAGTCCATCTTCTGCATAACTTTCCCCGAAAAACTGAGGAAAGCGGTCATACGTCTGCGGCGCATTCGGACTTCGAGAACGACAAATGGGATCCGGCCGATACGTTTGCCAACTCTTCGAGTCACAGAGATATCGATGTTCCTGAAGTCAGTCGTGGTGGATTGCAACTAGAAATGAGGGAAGTTGCGGATGCGAGGGTTCTAGAATCTAGAGCTTCACAAAGGGTATCGACGTCATCTCGGATAGCTCGAACACAACACGAGATCGATATTAGTCCGTCCAATTTTTCCTTTGCAAAAAGATGATCGAAACCAGCCATGTCCTTCTGGTTAGATTCAATATGTTAGAATTTGATAGGATAATTGCTTGTAATTTTGGAAATTACTTTTTAAATAAAATTGCTTATTTGTTAATTTTTCTATAAATAATTTTTTAGTAGTTGACGTGGATAATTAAAAAATACGAGTACACTTCAATTTCAGTTTTTTTTTTTTTGGAGATGTGAAAACTGTTAGAATATAGAAGAATTACATGTTTCGATAATTTCAAAGACAAGTTTAATATAAAAGGGAAACATCGATTGAATGAAATGAATAATACCTTTTAAATATAAATTCAACCTATAATTAAAAAATTCACCAATTTAATCTTAATTTCAATTTTTTAACCTTTGATTAAAATTTGAAATCAATCGAGCATGTCCAAGATAAATTGTTGTAAATAGAAATGTTCGTAGATGAAATCAAATTAAATTTAATCATTTTTTATTTAATATTTTACTCAAACTCTTTTAAATATTTAGTGTGAACTCATATTTAGAAGAATTAGATGTAATTCTTGAACAAATAATTAAAAAGACATAGTAATATTCAACATGCTCAATTTTTCTTTACATCCATATACTTACATCTTCATATACTATTTCAAACATGTGTCGACCTTAAATCTCATTTTATTTTTATTTTATTAAATATTATTATTATTTCATTCAAATATTTGAAAGATGTGAGCATAACCTTATCCAAATCTTTATCATCATTATTGCTATTATTATATCTCGACCAACATCATATCTCATCATCAAGTTAAGTTTTATACTCTTCGCACATTTAAAATTTAATTTTTTATTTTTATTTAAGATATTTAATTCTTTTAACTTTTTCAAATTTAAAAATATAAATTCAATTGTTAACATTATAATTTTTTTTTTGATAAATTCAAATTTATTACATTAATGTTATTTTTTTATACATGTGATTATTAAATGAGGTTTTTATATAAGCTCAAAATGTTACATTAATGAATTTGATAGAAAAAAATTTATGAGGTTAATATTAGATTTAAATTTAAAATTTAAATATGATAAAATCAAAATTTTAAAAATAAAAATTAAGAGAATAAATTTTAAATAATACAAAATGTAAAAAAAAACTTGGGCTAAGGCGGAAAGGTCAGGGAGAGGAGGTGTTTAAGTCCGCAATCACTCTCATCAGTGACAAAGTCATGTCTTTTTGGACTGTTTCTAAGATTTCCTCTCCATTATGGCAAGCAATAAATAATTCATTATTTTTAAATTGAAAAACACAAAAGATTTAATAATTGAAAATTTTTGAAAGTATATATGAGGTTTCAATAGTTGAAAATAGATATATGCATGAAACAAGTTATTCGCTCATAATTTGAGAATGTTTGGGCAAAAAAATTAGACATTGTTAAAATATGGGTTGGACTCGAATTTGAACATCTAAGACTCGAGCTCGACCCGGCCCAACTTATTTTTTAAGTTTATGATACTTTATTTTATGTTATTTATCGAAACCATTTTTTTGATGCGTTTTGAAAATTATTTTTGAAGTTTGAAAATGGGAGTCACCACCAATCTTTGATTTAGGTGTGATTGGATCACCTAAAATGTCTGAATTTGTTTAAAAAAACGTTTGGTCTTTAAAATCCAGAAAAGCAGGTTAGGGGGTCGGTTACGCATAAAGAACGGTTAGCACCCTTACACGTCCAAAATTGGTACCTAGTCGATTATTTAGTGTCTTAATTGTTGAAAATAAAAATTCGAGTAGAAATTCAAAATGTCATTCATAAATGAGGCGTAAAAACGAGATATTCAAATTTTTTAGGTCCAAAACAAGATCGCACCCAACACGTTAGGGCACAATTTTTGAATTCCCTAAAACAATTTAATACAGAACAATTATTGATTTTGAGTAAGATACTCGATTATTTAGATTCAAGAAAGATCACACCCTACACGTTAGGGCACAATCTCTCAAATTCTTCTTAAATAAAAGAGTATTGCTTCTCTCTTTTTTTAAAAAATATACCTTGAAATAGTGACAAGTTTTAAAAATTTGATGTTTTGGGTCTCAGGGAAAATAACACCTAATACATTAAGGCACTACTTTCAAATTTTCAAAATAACGAATTTTACCCATAAAATGATAATTTATACTCTTAAAACACATAATCTAATCAGAGTATTTTACTAAAAAAATACGAAAATAGACATGCATTTCATTTTTTTTTTGAAAAAAAACAAAGATGGTCGAAAACATCAACAAAGTATATCGTATGAAGTAATATTTTTAGAAGTATCAATGAGACAATGGTACACGTCATAACAATCTAATATGTTAAATAACAAAGGACAAATGAGGATTATGCTTAGTAAAATAAAGAATAGAATAATTTAAAAGGAAGATTTAAAAATTTAATGAGTTTTTTTTTTTAAAAATATTAGTGAAAGGCAAATGGAAATGGCCTACTCGTAAAAAAGGAATAAGAAAGTAATAAAATAAATAAAAAAATGAATATTAATTTAAACAAGTAACGATTTAAGGTACATAGGTGGATTAAGAACGTAAATTTGGGAATAAAATTATCGTAATTAAAGAGGGTTTTTAAATAAATAAATAAATAAAAAATAAAACAATTGAATTAAAGGTAAAGAAGAAAAAAAAGATAAAAAAGATCGGGATCAAAATTTTAACAAATAAAATAGGAGGGGGCTCGAAGGTGAATTAATAAAAGGTGGGGGTTGAATAGGAAAATAACCCCAATTCTGGATAGGTGTCATCCTAAGATGCGCCCATAGTCAAAGGACCTAGGTGCAGGCGGTGTAAATTTCAAGGGTAATTTGAAATTAAACCAAAAATACGAAATAGGGGTGGGATTGAAATATTTTGAAAATTCGGAAGGACCTTGAGAGGAAATAACCCATTTTAAAAAAAATCTGATTCTTATATTTTATGCCTAGGATAAAGACAACCCATGTCTTGGGAACCTAAAAGCCACGTGACCAATGTTAAAATAGACATAAAAATTAAAGATTTTTAAAATATAAGATAAAAAACTGAATTAAAATGAATTTATTTAATCAAAATTTGAAATAAAAAATAACATATTTTCAAATTCAAAATCTGTGGATCAAAGTGGGAAACGTTGTCGCATGGGGGAGATATTTAAATCAGAAACCCCTTAAAAAATATCAGTTTTCATCTCTATTTTTTTAAAAAAAACACATTTTATTCTTTCTTTTCTTTTAGAAATTCTTTCAAAACTTTCCCATCACCGTCTCAAGTCCAACCTTCAATCCACCGCGGCTCCGTTAGTTCGACGTTCACGCGCCGATGCAGAGTAAGTAAAAGGTCACTTTTTATTTTCAAATGAAAACATATGCACGCATATGTATAAACATCAAAACAAGTCATTCATTTTATGCTTTGTTCTTCTTTGTTATTAAACCCCTTTTTGAAGAAAATGGTGAGTTTTATTTTTTTTATTAAAGGATTATTTATTCTTTGATGATTTAGATTTTAAAACTAGATTCGAAATATATGAAAAGGATTTTATAATTTCTTTGATGAAAACTCGACAAACACCGATTTTCCAAAATAGGTTTTTTAATAAAACTCCTTTTGCTTCGAAACCCTTAAAATTTTGATCTATTTCTTCATTCCCCTTCAGGTTTTCGAACATGCAAATATATATATATATATATATATATGTATTAACAATATGTAATATGCTGAGATCGGTATACCTTGAAACGAAATATTCTGGGAAGCTTGTCTGAATCTGAAATCCTCTTTTTCTTGTATTAATTTTCTATCGATTTTTTTTTGTATTGATTCTCTGTCTGTGCTGATATTGCCTCCAAAATTATGTTACAAAGATGATGGCTTTTATAGCCAAAACGAATTATATATTCACTGTTGTTTGCTTTGTTTATCCTGCTCTGTTCTCTACCTGACCCTCTGTTTTGCTGTTCTTTGTTTCCGTTTTGCAGGTATCACTAGAAGAGCACAGTGGCAGGGTCAATGCCGGTGTTGAACGGCGTGCCTTTGCCGTTTTGGTGCAAGGCAAACGAGGGGCATCGGGTAGTGGTGCATTGGGCAAAGTAAAGGACTCGAGGAGAGGGACGTTTCGAGAGCCGAAACGTCTTGGAAGAAGAGTCTCGAGAGATGGGGGTCAAAGGTCAATCGGTCAAAGGTGAAGAGTCAGTGGCTGATGTGGCTGCTGATGTGGCGCTGACGTGGCAACAGTGACGTGGCATGATGACGTAGTGATGACGTGGCAATGTGGCTGGAGCAACAAACCCAAATTTGGGTTTTAAAACTTTTCAATGCATTTGGGCTTGTCATATTGGGCTTAGAATTTGGAATTTTGTAAATGGACCCTTGTAAATGGATTTTTAGATAATGAAATTTTATTTTATTTATATTTGGGTTTCATTATTTAGAATAATCTTAAATTTAAACATATATTTAAATTTAAATTTTAACAAATTTAAATTTAAAATAAATCCCAAAATGGGTTTAGTTTGGGCTCGGTCAGAATTGGGTTTCAACATTATTTATATATTATGTAATTTATAACTCATTAAAATAAAATTACATTAGATATATAATACTACTCAAATATAAACATTACAATAATGTTAAGATGATTATATAAAAAATATTAAAATAATATAAGCCTAAAATGAGTTTGGGTTAATTTTTTGTAAATATGGATAAATTTAGGTAAACTTTTAGGGCCATATTTCAGGTCGAGTTAGGCTTAGTCAAAGTATAAAATAAGTTAATATCATGCTACAACTCAACCTGAACTTGACTTGCCCTGGCCCAGAGCACCCTTAGTTGTAAATGAAAAATATAAATAACAAAAAACTATATCACTTGGTTATTAATCAAAAGTTGTCACTACTCATAGTGATGAATTGTGTCTCTTAGTTATGATTATTCAAGTAATATGTAATGAATAATTATATTCATTCTTAATAGCTGTGACTACCCAAATAGGCATCTCTTGAATAGTTACGTTCTATGAAAAGACATGAAAACTCCTAAAAATAAGAGTGAAATTTCATTTGCAATGTACACAAAAAAAATAGATAAAAATATCTTCTTATCCATCTTTTAATATTTAGAGATTATTTTATAAAGAACTATTGCAATTTTTGTTTTTAGAATTTGATACTATTGCTATGCTATGTTGTGCTCAATGTCAATGGACCATTTTTGTTAGTACAAAATGCCACATATATTGGGATTCATTATATCCTCAAGATTCATTTGCTTGTAATTTTTTTGCATATAAAAATATAGGTGAGGAGGTCAGGGGCAAAGTGAGGAAAAAAGTTTGGGGGCCCAAAATTGAATTGTTTATATTTTTATAAATTTTAAAGGATTAAATCAAATTGTTATCATTTTAATGGGGCAAAATATAATTTTATTTTTACTAATTTAAAATTTTAAAAATTAAAAGGGCTAAAATGATAAATTTTTCATTTTAAGGAGGTCGGAGCCCTTGTCAACCTCCTTAAATTCACCTCTAGATGAGGTGAATAGAACATTAAAAAAAGTGACATTGTTACATGTTTTGAAACATTCGTTAATTTATTATAAGTTTATTAGTATCTCTATGCACCAACATCAAGAAAAAAAATTAAATCCATTATAAAATCAGTATTAATTTAATTAACCAAAAAAAATAAAATTGATTAAATTCGATTGGTTGGATCAATTTAACTTGTTTTCTTTCAAATTATGTTTTCATATTGGAATTATGCACTACTTATATAAGATGATTATTTGATTATTTGGTCTACTAGTAGTGAAAACTTTTAACTCCACGATTAAGTTGAGATTTCACCATGTATCGTTAAATTGTATTTAAAAAATTAAAAAAAATAGAACATGTGACGAAATCTCAATATTGCTTGTAAAGTTAAAAATTTTCACCATTTGTGTACCAAATATTTCCAATTATATAATATAAATGATAGAATATGTGATATAATAATTTTATTATATGCCTATTTTATTTATATTATACAAAATATAAAATAAAATAAAATAATTGACTAGTTTACTAATAAGTATTGGGTGCAATGAAAAGGTACATTGTATTTTCAAGGGAAACATGTTTAAACTTTGGAGACAACATTATTGAAAGGAGTAACCATAAACTCCGAACATAAACTGTAAAATAGACATGAAAAATACTCAAAAAAATTAGCTAGTTCAATCTATTAAGATAAATTGATTTCAATTTTTTCATATTAATCCAATACAATATTAAACTCACATAGACATACACACTTAAATAACTGACCATTTTAAAAGGCATAGGTTGATAATGGTTTCGACTCTCTTAAATGAAAAAAAATTCAATTAGACTCTTTTAAAATTTATAAATTTAAATTAGCAAATATAAAATTACACTTTGACTTTTCAAAAATGATAAAGATTTGATTTAATTCTTTAAAAATTATAAAAATATAGATATTAAAAAGATGAAATTTCATTTTTACTATCGTAAAGTATACAATTTAATTTCGATCCCCAAAAAAATTTTCTAACTTCGTACGTGAATGAGTTGATCAATCTTTTAGCCATTGTAATCAACTATTATTATTGTTTGGTCAATCTTGTAAAGCTAATGCGAAAAGGTGATGGGAAAGAGGTGTTTAAGTCCAGAGTTATCCTAATTACAAAGTCATTAATTTTTGGAAGTTTCTATGATTTCCTCTTCATTATGGAAAGCAACTCAGCTCTATAAATAACCTATTATTTTGCATCTAAACTTTAAGAAAATTAGTTCTATTTGAATATATAGAGAGATAAGAGAGACTGTTTGAAGTAATTTGAGTTGCAGAAAGCTTGGAAAAATGAGCACAAAAATGGCCCCGCGGTCACCGCCGGTTGATACTAAAGCACGTTCATTGGAAGAGACACCAACATGGGCTGTTGCAGTCGTGTGTTTAGCTATTGTTGTTGTTTCAATCTTCATTGAACATGGTATTCACGTGCTCGGTAAAGTATGTTTACTTTTACTTCTTTTACTTTTATAATTAAATTTTAGGTTTTTATAATCAATATTTACAGCTTAATTTTTTAAAATATATTGGTATGATTACATTATAGTATTTGTTCATATTTTTTTAATCTTTTAACAACGTATACACACATTGCACACAGAGGCACTCGAACCCAAATATTTTAAGATAAACATTATCTTCTTTTCTATTTAAATCACTCGTTGAGTTCAAATCTAGAGCTTAATTAAATCGATTCCTTTAGTTAAATTTAAAATTAAAACTTATTAAGAGGATTAAAACTGAATTAATTTTATTTAAACAAAGAACCTACTGCTTGTACCAGCCTCGGTTTCACCTTGTCTCAAAACTCAAAGTTTGTACATCCTTGAAAATTTTAGTATTTGTAATCTTACCCTTATCTCATATTATGTTCTTCCTAGAGGTTTACACGAGTAGGGCGACTCTGCCTGACTCAGAATGTTTACCAAAAAAATGAGAAGATTTGGAATATGAACTCGAAAAATGAGATTAGACAAAAAAAAAGACTCGTTTTTCGGCTCTAGTTCAACTTGAATTTGCAAAAAAAATCATGTTATTTTGCTGTTTTTTTTACTGTTTTACTTTTATTTCACTATTATATTACTATTATTTTGTTGTTATTATTTAGATATTGTATAACTCTTGTTTTATTGTTAATTTTATTACTATTTTAGAGACATTTATTTGTTAAGTTACATTTATTTTAGTGTTATTTAAATATAAAATTTTTTAATTTATTTTCAATCTTTCGAAAATATTTATTATAATGCTTTTAATGAATTTAAAGTATTATAATTTTAATTTTTATATAAAAATAAAATAAAATAATTAATATGGATGGGTCGGACTGAGTCGGACTTGGGTAAAATTTTATATTCATTTTTTAGAACGAGCTTGAACTTATCAATCAGACTTAAAATTTTGTTAAAATTCGACCCAACCTATCAATACCTCTAATTATTCTTAGTATATCATTTTTAAGTGTAATTATATGAATTGGTAAAATTAAGTATTTGATTTATTAACGTAAATCGTATTGATTTTATTCCATGATATTTTTATGGAAAAAAAATAAGTTTTTCATATATATATATATATATATCATTGTTGCATATACTTTTTACACAGTGGTTGAAGAAAAAACATAAACCAGCTCTTTATGAAGCACTTCAGAAGGTTAAAACAGGTAATTAATTAATATTTTATCTTCTTAAATATTTATATCTGATATATATTCAAATAGTATATAAATAAATTAAAAATTAAAAAATATGAAGAGTTGTATTTGTGTATTGCAGAGCTGACGCTGATGGGATTTATATCATTCCTACTAACAGTACTTAAAGACGTTATAGCTGACATTTGTATACCAGAAAGAGTAGCGGACACGTGGCATCCTTGTGATAAGAATTCTAAAGGATAAATATCCTCCTAAAGAAACTGACAAATGTCCAAAAAAGGCATGCATTACTCCCATCTTATTTTAAAATTAAAACGTACTAATTTTAGACATTAAAATTCAATTTTTGATTATTATAATTAGATTTAAATAATGATATTTAGAAAGTAAAATAAAATAAATGAATTTAAATAGTTTTGAATTTTTTTTAAAAAATATAATGTTAAGCTTAATTTTTAATCTTTATTTTTTTAATTAATTTTTTTATCAAATTTGATTTTTAATATTTAAAAAAATTAAATTTAATAAAAGAATTGAATTATTTGATAACAAAAATTTAATTAAAATGTTAAAATTTGTTTTAAATTTATATGACAATTCACTTATGCTTCATTTTATGATTTTTTTTTATAAATTTGTTTGTGTTTTGAATTTTTTTTTCTGAATAAATTTTTTTCAAAATTTTAAAATTGTTTGTCGATGTAATATATAAAACAAATAGTGTTAGTTGCACACAAATTATCACAGGAGAAGCCTGGGGCTTAATAAAGGCCTCGGGCCCCCTAAAATGAAAATTTTCACCTCTAATCTCTTTTATAAATTTTAATTTAATATATGATAAAATTACATTTTGTCCCTTCAAAAGTAAATTTTGATTTCTTTTAAAAATTATAAAAGTATAGGTTATTAAAATGATGAAATTACATTTTTACTATCACAAAAATATACAACTCAATTCCGAGCCACCCTCTCAAAAATTTTTCTGACTTTACCCTTGCATATTATCATACAGATTGCCACGCCAATATTATTAAAAATTAATATTTTTAGTCAGCGGTTTCATCAAGGAAACTTTTTTAAAAAAGTTAACGATAAAATTTAACTAAAAAACAAGGGCCAAATGAACATAAAATATAAACATTGAAAGCTAATTTAACCATTACACCTTTAAAAAATTATAAATATCCTATTTGTTTGGAGATTCGAATTTAATTAATTTTGAATTAAAATTTGAAATTTCGGGGAAAAATAGCATTTGTATCGTCATATGGAATCCACCAGCTTCATATTTTCATCTTTGTTTTAGCTCTGTTTCATACTCTCTATTGCATTATAACCTATGTTGTGGGAAGTTACAAGTTTAATTATTTTTTAAATTTCTTTTCTCAATTTGATATAAAAAATATTTAAGATTATTTTTTTGACCACAGATGAAGACATGGAAGACTTGGGAAAATGAAACCAATACAGTTGAATATCAATATTACAATGGTATTTTATAATGAAAATTTTTCCTTTTTTTTATTCATTCATTTATTTAATTTTATAGATTTTAATCGGGGTAAAGTTGAAATTATTTTAAAAATCAAAATGAATAAATAATTTTTTAATGATTAAAGTACAATTTTATCATTATATTAACTTGTTATTTCATAAAATTTGAAAGGACTATATGATGAATTTATCATTTTAGAGGTCCAATGACATTGCCTCCGATCTAAACCTATCCGAAAAGTAGAAAGACTTAAATAAAAGTAAAAATCAAAAAATAAATTTGAAAAAAAAAATAAAACTCATCTTCTAAATGAAATGGACCTTGAATAAATTTGGGCTCAAATTCGGCCTGAATTAAATATTTTATTAATAAATAATAAGTTGATTTTTTTTTATTTTGTAATTTCAGATCCTGAAAAATTCGTGTTTGCAAGGGACACTTCATTTGGACGCAGACATTTGAGCTTTTGGAGCCGCTCCACCTTATCTATTTGGATTGTATGTAAAATCAAATTTAAATTAATTAATTAAAAATATTCAAAACTTTTAATAATTAATATTATTAGGCTATTTGAGTTAGAATTCAATTTTAAATAATAATATTAAAATAAATATAATTTGTATTTTTTAATTGTTATCAACTGTGTTTTTTTAGATAATTCTATGGTTTTGTAAAGGTTGATTACTTGATATTAAGACATGGATTTATCACGGTAAGCTAAAAGTTCAAAAATTTGTAATTTTAATTACAAATTGGGATTATTTTTTATTGTTAAATCAAAATATCAACTATAAATGTCCTTGATGATAAAGATTAATTACAATTAGACTTCTTCATGAGTTGGGTTATTCGTTAGGTTTGAACATTTGCTTGAAATTTAAAAAATTTATTAGGCCCAAAAATATAATATGAGCGGGTCTAAAATGGATTTGATTACTCTTTTGTAAATATGAATGAATTTAGACAAGTATAAAGTCATGCTTAAACCCGACTTGACCTATAAGCACCTCTAATTATAATTATTTAGCTAAGAAAAGTACAAAATTTATGAGTTCCTATTGCTCATTGAAACTCAATTCTGCTATGTTTTTAGGCCCATTTGTCGCCTGAACAGGAAACACAATTCGATTTTCAGAAATACATCAAGAGATCATTAGAAGAAGATTTTAAAGTTGTAGTTGGAATCAGATTAGTGTACTTTCTAATTTAAATTGGAGTGAAAGTATCAGATACAAATATACGTTGGATTTCATATATATAATGTCGTATGAAATTGCAGTCCACACATATGGTTCATTGTGGTCTTGTTCCTGCTTGCTTATACACATGGTAAGAATTTTCATTTTTTTTTAATAATCTCGTTATAGTTTCTGATCATATTTGTTCTTTTTGACACAATGCTTAGAATTACCCATAACTTCTCCCCAACTCGTAAATAAGAGGATACTGCACTTCAGCACACTCAAACCCACATATTTTTACATTAACAACAATATCTATATCAATCAAATTATGACTCAATCGACAAGATTTTTATCTTTTACTATTGTGGTTACTATTAATAAATAATTTACCTTTTATGGACAGGATGGAAATCTTATTTTTGGCTTCCTTTTATCCCCTTAATTGTAAGTACAATGCATTTTTCATATATTATGAAATTGCCTTTATGGATTCATATACTTATGGATATCCTTTTTGCATTTCACATGTTGAAGACATAATAAATTAAGATAATATTTAGATTCAGATAATAAATATTTAAATCGAAAAACTTTTGCTTATTTCAGATAATTCTAATGGTTGGAACCAAGCTGCAAGTCATCATAACAAAAATGGGATTAAGGATTCAAGAAAGAGGAGGTGTGGTGAAGGGTGCACCAGTGGTTGAACCAGGCGATGAGCTCTTCTGGTTCGACCGTCCCCACTTCCTTCTTTTTCTCATTCACATCATTCTTTTTACGGTAATAATTTTTATTTCAAATTTAAATCTTTTTATTAAATTTGAAAATCGATATAATATGAATTTATGTACATATTAAAATTTTAAGTAATATAAATATAAATTTATTTAAATTCGAATAAAATATAATTACATTAATTAACTTTTGAGAGCAGATTTGAATTTATTTAAATATGATTTCGTTGTGTAGAATGCATTTCAACTGGCCTTTTTCGTGTGGAGCACGGTAAGCAAAACCTAATCCCAGTGTTTGTTTCCCGAAAAAATGTTCGATTAGCTTATCTAACAATTCTTTCCCTTTCTTTCTCAATCCTTTTTAGTATGAATTTACCATAAATTCTTGCTACCATGATAAACTTGACGATATCATCATCAGAACCTCTATGGGGTGAGTTTATTTACGGATAAAAAAAATCATCTTTTTGGCTAAGATCATAAAATAAATTTTAATGATTTGAAAAAAAAAAAACACTGAACATATATTGCAATTTTCAGGGTAATTATGCAAGTTCTCTGCAGCTACGTCACTCTTCCACTCTATGCTTTAGTGAATCAGGTAAGAAATTACACCGATCTAAGGATGGAATTATTGGTAGAATCTAATATGTAAGGGTTGGAGAAATTATTTTATATATCTTTTCCACCATATTATTCACAATCTCTTTTCAATTATTTAATGATAATTTTGGTAATTTTTTTGTTTTGCACCCCGAACTCAGAATCTTAAACTTCAGATCTCGAATTTGAACTCTAAATTCCGAATTTAGATCTCGAATTTAAATCATAAATTTTAAACCTCGAATCTCAACCCTAAATTTAGGGTTGGAGTTTGGAAATCTGCATTTGGATTTATGATTTAAGATTTGGGGTTTATGGTTAAAGATTTAAGATTCAAGATTTGGGGTTTATGGTTAAAGATTTGAAATTTAAGATTTAGGATTTAGGGTAAAAAAATTATCAAAATTATGTATGAATAACATGAGAAGAATTACCGAAATATCATTAAATAATTGGAAATAGACAATAGATGATGTGATAGGAAGGATTCATAAAATAATTTTTCCGAATTTTAGATGAAATTTTAATAAATTTAATTTGATATAGTCCTAATTACCACTTAATAATAATCTTTAAATTTAATTATATGAATCTATAAATACTAGTAGGATAACTTTTTTATATTTCAAATTTTTATTTACTAGTAAAAATAAGTAGTTATTGGACCTAACACATATGCACGTCTATTATTTTTACCCTAAAGGTGAATTATTGAAATTATTAAAAATTTTGTTTAAACCCACTAAACCGAATCAATTTATCAATTAAAATAAAAAATTCAACACTTGAATTTGTTTGAATAAAAAATATATTTATATTTTTTTATTTGTGTACAGATGGGAACAAAGATGAGATCAACAATCTTCAATGAAAGAATCGCAGATTCACTTAAAAATTGGCATCACACAGCAAAGGAAAATACTAAACACGGCAAGCATTCGAAGAATACAACACCATTTTCAAGCAAGCCCACAACTCCAACACATGGGATGTCTCCTGTCCTTCTTCTACATGGCTATCCTCGAAAAAGTGAGGAAAGCGGTCATACGTCTCCGACGCATTTGAACTTTGAGAACGATCGATGGGATCCAGCAGATACGTTCGCCAACTCTTCGAGTCACCATGATATCGATGTTCTTGATGTTAGTCGTGGTGGATTGCAATCAGAAAGGAGGGAAGTCGTGGACGTGACGGTTCAAGAATCTATAGCTTTGGAAATGGCATCAACGTCACCTCAGATAGCTCCAACACAACACGAAATCGATATTAGTTCGTCGAATTTTTCCTTTACGAAAAGATGATCGAAACCAAGGATTTAAATTGGGTTAAACAGTTCTGAATATCGACGACGAAGAGTTTTTTTTTTTTTTTTTAAACTTGTATTATTAGGTTTTATTTTAATATCTTTTTGTTCGTACTTGTCCATCTAAATAGATAAAATTTACATCTTGAATTAAATTATGACACACTCATGATATGAATCATAATAATCAAATATAATTTTGATTGAAATGATAAAATTAAGATTTTAAGAATAATAATGTTTTTTATTCGAAACTCTTCATATACATATATTTTTCTAGATATTATAAGCAAAGACAAAATTACTCTTAAAACAATATTTATTATTTTGTAAAAATAAAAGGATTTTGGTCAATTTATAATTGAGTTAGGACCCGATTGATCGGTGATGCTAACTCAACCAAAATCTTAAATATAATATAGATATAGGGGTGAAGTCAAAAAATTTTGTTAGCGGGCGAAATTAAATTGTAATTTTTACGATAGTAAAAATATAATTTCGTCATTTTAATAGTCTATATCTTTATAATTTTTAAAAGATTAAATTAATTTTTTTATCATTTTTACGGGTCAAAGTGAAATTTTACTTTTACTAATTTAAAAATTAAAAAAAATTGAAAGGGCTTTTATTGAAAAATTTTCATTTTAGGGGGAGTCGGGCCCTTACCACCCCTCAGCTTTGCCCCAGTATGATATAAAATAGGAATAAATCTCAAAATTATACATGAATTTTAGTTTAATTTGCAATTGTATACATTATCTTTAATTTGGTACAATTATAAACGTGAAACTCTAATTGTGGTAAAATGTATACTTGAAAATTTAATTTTAATTTAATCATACGCATTTAAGAAATAAATATATCAATTTATATCTATATTGTATAAGTATAATTATTTATGTATGCAATATATAAACATAAAATGATGTTATATCAATAATTTTGTTAATAATTTACAAGAATTAGAGCAAACCAAAATTTTATGTATAAAATTATACAAAATCAAAGTTTATATATATAATTGCACATTAAACCATAGTATATGGATAGTTTTGAGATTTATCCTGATATAAATATAAATATAATTATTTGATAGGATTATTCCTTGTAATTTTGGAAAAGATTAACTATACCTAAAGTCACTAAACTATTGTAAATTTACGTTTTGGCTACTAAACCTAGTAAAATTACAAAATGGTTATTTAACTATCGAAAGTTTTTCATTTAAGTCATTAACTATTCGAAAATTTTTATTTAAGTCATTAAGTTGCTAGATTTTTTTTTAAAAGAAAGTCTAACTAGCGAGCTTTAAACAATTATTCAATGATCGATTTTGTGGAGAAGAAAATCATTTGGATTTTAGTTCACAGATCTGTGACATTCTAAATTGTTTCATAAAAAAAAAAACTAAACTACAGAAGAGAAGCGAATGAGAGCTTTCGATTGATGCAGGCGATGTAAACAGAGAATAATACTATATAACAACGATTTTAACAGTCCAATGACTTGAAAATTTCTGAATAGTTCGATGACTATTTTATAACTTTTTGAAGTTAAATGATCAAGATATAAACTTACTAATAATTTAATGATGATGTGGATAATTAAAAAATGAGTAGATTTCAATTTCAGTTTAATTTTTTATTTTGGAAATAATAAAAGATCAATAGCCTTCCAAATATATACATTTTATTTTACACTTTGTAATGTCCTTATTATCATCTTCCTCCTATTTCTTTCTCTATTAGCTTCAACATTTCTGAAACCTGTTGAAAAGTAAAAGTAAAAAGATAAAAAAAAAGTAAAAAAAATTGAAAATGAAATTAAATAATAAAAAATAACCTCAAAATAGTTTTGCAAAACTGGAGAATGTTGATGAAGTTTTGCATATATCTTCTTAAGTAGTTCTGTAAGTTGCTCCACTTGATCTCCAAGAAGGTCCACCTATTTCTCAAACATTAAATAAATAAATAAAAATTTATATTTAATGTGTGTTTCAAATCGAAATAGATTTCATCGGTTTAACCTTCGATTCGATTTTTTAATCATTGATTGAAATTTGAAATCAATCAAAATAATTATGAACAAATTGTTCTAAGTAGAAGTATCTATAAATTGGACCAAATTAGAATTAAAAAGAAGAAGAAGAAAAAGTTAAAAGCACCTCAGCTTCAGCCATTTGTAGATTCTCACATCTCCTAATGAAAGCTTTCCTGTAAAGTGATTCCTTTTTGATGAGTGAGACAATGAGCTCAGCCACTAAATTTACCTCACCCTCCATTTCTTTTAACCTGCAAAATCCGAACACATCTATGTTATTTGGATTTGAGTGTAACATTTAAATTTATGAGTTTTGTTATGATACTCATTATTGATTCGTAATTTAATTGGATCTGGGTCAGGTCTTAATCCGTATTCAACATGGTTCGAACTTCAAGTTCACATATGAGGCTATGGGTTCATGTATAAGGCATTCACATCTTTCTATGAGACTGCACGATGTGAGTTTACATACCATCACATAGACGAACGCATATCGTATAAACACATGTTAAACCTAGAGTAGGATACGTGTCAACATGCATGGAACCTACTTACGATATTACATCTATGAACAGTAACCATATCATATAAATGCACAACTCTACCCATTTAAAGGACACACAGAAATACCCTACAAATTTAATTCTTGAATACTTAATTTTTTTATTTTCTAAAATTTTTCAAGCATGTGAAGGGTCCTTAAAGTATTATAACTCTATATTAATGTATGAATGTATGTCGAATCCGAGTGTTGAAGATGCTTACTTTAAGAAAATGTAGTGTCGAAGCAATATAATTTAAATTTTTATTGACAATCTATAATTTATATTATTTGGACTCTTCATCCTTCCTAAAATATTTGTGTTCAATATCTATTTTTGATATCTATCGAAATATAGATATGGAATTATGATCTGGCAACTATGTGGAAAAACTTTAAAAAATAAGTGTACTATAATCACTGAAAGATTTGCATCCAGATCCCTTCCTAAATCCGGATAACATAGTATACTTTAATCTATTTTTGACCTAAATTTGTATATGGAAAAACTTTAAAAAATTACGCTATTAGTTTCATACTAAAATTATATCAATAAGCAAAATCATGAAAGTTAATGATTTCAAACTCTTCATTTTTCGTAAAGTATCTATACTCGGTATCTAATCAGATCCATTTTCATATGATATGATCCTCAAAGGATCTTCCAAATGCATAAAAAATAAAAATTGAACATATTGTAAAAGATATATATTCGCATCTGATACTTATCGGATTCCAAACAACATACTATCTCAGTATGGAGGGATCAGTTAATTCTACTCTATACTCTAAGTGATAATAATCAAAGATCAGAAAGATTTTTGGTCTGAAATATAGGAAACATTAGCAAATAATTGCAGTTCATAGGCAAATTTAAGTACCTCAAAGAATACCTTCCTAATTTCATACATGATTCGAACTCGAAACTCTTCAATATTTGCGCCATATCCTGGAAGGAGGTTTCAAGATATTCATCAATGGAGGGCTTCCTGCAATTTCTAGTGGTAATAACTGGATCTAAATTGTTTATTGTTATGCCTAATTGGGACCCTAACTCATTCAATGATGCCTTGCCATATTCCAATTGTAGTAAAGCTTTCTCGAGCTTGATATTTGCTGAATTAGTACTGTTTCCATCATAGGTTAAAAACCCGGGACAATGCTCTTGTTGGTCGAAACTGAATCTGGACATGACGTGTTGAAGGTGGATCTTCTGTTGCTTTGTTTCGGAACAGGCGGTTAGGATTAGAGATTCTTCGTCTTCAAAAAACTTGACTAGTTTATCTAATGTATGTCTCAAATTGTCGGCAGAGATCGAGTTGTTTCGATTTTGGTCTCCATTCGCCCAGTCGTCGGTTTCCTTTACAATGCAACCTTGTTTCACTGCCTCAACAATGACCAATTGAAAAACATCTTCCCTTATGAGACTCTCAAGGCTAAATGCATATATTTTCATATGTAATTCCTTGATTATATCAGCTAGGAAAACTGTCAGAACGTCGTCCTTGATCGACATTGCCACGTTTTCGAAGAATTTATCATTGGCTTTGGTCTCTCGTAGTTTGATTAATGCGCAATTGGAAGAGTTTATAATGTCTCTGAAGATCTCACCGAAGACAAGCAAGCAAATTTCCTCACTTAAACAACTTACAGACTTGAAAATTTCTATATTTTCATTCCATTCCCCGAGAATTTCCCGTAGGAGGAATGTGTAAACGTCGTGCCAAATTTCTCTAACGAAGTAATCAGGGTGAATTAATTCCTCGAGGTTCGTGTTTTCGGAAGAGAGTAATGGCACCGTACCCTCCAAATGATCTAATCCGCTATTTGCTTCGTGACTTTCAGGCGCCGTTGCCTTGGGGAACAAGGTATCGTATTTCGCACTTCTTATTTCCTCGTTCCACTCGGTTTTCATTTCCTCGATAAAGTTTTCGTACATACCTTCTTTGATTAAGCAATGCATGTGATGAGTAAGCATCTCATCATTAAATTCATCCACCAAACTTTTGAAAAGAGTTAATTGAATCTCTTCCATTAGCCCGGTTTGAAGATTTGAATCCTCCATTTCTTGTTTCACAAGTTTTATTTCGCTCCATGGAGCTTCAGTTCTTGTTCCAGGAACTAAGCTTTTGTTCACTTGTTCCCATATTTCTTCCATACTGTGAACACCGAATTTCTTGATATCGGTTCGGTCGTCCGTAAACTGCCCTGTCTTGAGAGGCTTTTGCAGTTCATAATCATACTTATTGTCATAAAAAACATCACCAATTTCAGGACTTGAGTTGATTAAACTCTCCAACCTCACCATAAGTTCTTGAATCCGTCGTTTCGGATTGACGGAATCCTTTTCTTTCCATGTTGGTGGACTTGATTCTCCAAGAAGTTCCTGTGTCAAGAAATCGAGCTCCTCACTTTTTCTCCGGATTACAGACTCATGATTCTTTATCGTCTTTACAACATGAATTCCATGATCATTTCCCGAATCCTCTTCTCCGTGGTGCTTGATCATACCCAATTTCCTGAGATCTTGACCTTCCGAAAAACTTCTTCCTTTCGGAATTCCCTTTGGTTTCTTGACTTGAGCCTCATCTGGATTTCTAACAAACAGAAGCTCGTGATTAAGAAAATTAATCTCTCGAATCACCTCGGATAAATGTTTTCGCAGGCCTAACGAGGCCTGCAACTCTCGTTTCTTCACTTCGTCTTCGAAATTCTCTCGGAAACCTTTCAACAAATCTTTAATCACAACTGCAGATATAGATCTCTCAATGTTCAACATCCATTGATGCTCAATTGGCCCGAGTTCCGATAAAAAAATTGCATTCTGCATCTTACAAAAGGCAAGATCTAAAGTCTCCTTCAAAATCCCAATATCTGATCCCATCTGCTCGATTTTCTTATTGTCGATCCCTTGATTTCTTTCTTCATCTTGAATCTGATAATTCGGGTCGAGCTGTTGTTGGATGTTCCATACCTGCTGATCGACTGAATGCTTCAACTCACAAAATTTACCTTCTCGATCCCCGGCTTCGATGCTTGCTTGACTCCCAAGAAACAACCCATCAATGCCCTCATTTTTCCAATGTTGTTCAAGATCAGCATACAATGAATTCATTTTCTTTTCACTCATCTCCAATGCCTTTTTAAGCTTCGATTCATTCCCTAATCTCTCCGATAACTCTTTATCCTTATCAGAAATTGACGATTCGACTTCCTTAAGTCGACCTTGAAGCCGATCCTTGATCTCCGTCAAGTCGTCAAGCAACAATTCCTGGCTAGTTTCGAGATCGTAATCACCTCTTTCTTGTTGAACGAATTTCAAACAACCTTCTAATTGCATCACCGCGAGTTCGTAGAATTTCGATATCTCATTCAAACGTTCGATTACACCGGTTTTGGATTTAACTTTTCGGTATGCATTGTCCATTGATTTGTGAAGAATCTGCATCATTGTTGACTCGGTTATGGAAACTTTGATATTACTATTTGCACTATCCACTTCGATCAGATTCAAAATTTGCTCCATTTGAGTATACAAAATTTTTCTGGAAAATTCAAGGGAAAATATAACAGAACGCAGTAGAATAAGAAGTTGATTATGGGATTTGTTAGATACATGCAAAAGATTTTTTTTGAAAGGAATTATAAATTTTTTTATGACTTCAAATATTAAAAATATTATTTTACATGAAATAATTTTAAAAAAAAATAAAGTTAGTGAATCGGATTTTTATATTTTCCCTTTTTAAAATGTTAGTTCTAAATTTTAGTTATTCAAATTACCCTTTTCCATAGGAAGGGGATTCTATAAGATTTGATTGATCAATTCTATCATCTACTATAGGAATAAATATTAAAATTATACATCAACTATGATTTAATATGTAATTGTATACATGAATATTGATTTTGTCGTAATTTTATTCATGAAATTCTGATTTGATCAAATTCTTGTAAATTATTTACACAAGTATTGATATAACATCATTTTATGTTTTTTTATTGCGTACATAATTAATTATATTTATCCAATATAAAAATAAATTGATATTTTTATTTCTTTAAATCTGTATGATTAAATCAAAATTCATTATAATTTTGAGATTTGTCCCTCTAATATAATAATAAATTGACTCTTAACATTAAACTCAATTGGTATAATAATAAATTTAGCCTTCAACTTTTACATATTATGTCAATTTAGTCATAACTTAAAAAAATTAACTCTCAAAATTTACAAGTCATCTCAATTTTGTCCTAATTCTAAAAATTCAAAGAAATACATAAAAATACATAAATATTTTTAAAATATATAATAATAAATTAAAAAAAATTATAATAATAAAATTTAAAATGTCAATTCTCAACAATAGGATAAATAAGTACAAATTGAAAATTTTTATGTATTATTTTACTCCAATCGGTACTTAAAAAGATATTTTTTGGGTGATCAAAATGAAAGTGACCTAAAAGTTGGGTGACCAAAATGAAAGTATAAACATGATATGGAATGTATAGAGTTAACCGTCGTTATAGACTTCATACTTGGGTGACTAAAATGAAATCGCCTTAAAAATTGGGTGACCAAATTGTGGTGACCAAAATGAAAGCTCTCTAAAAGTTGGGTGACCAACTAGATGTTTTACCCTTTAAAAAAAGAGATAAATTAGTAAAAGTATTATACGGCATCGTTTAGGAAACCAACAGTCAATATATTAGTCAACGGGTAATATCAGCTTTAATAGGATTCCCAAATAAAATCCCTCCCGCGTTTCGATTGTCTCACTTTTTCCAGGGTGAGCGAATTTGACAATTAGGGTTTTTCTCTGAAATATTAAAAAAAAAACTCGAAGATGATCGAGGTGGTATTGAACGATCGGCTAGGGAAGAAGGTGCGCGTGAAGTGCAATGACGACGACACGATCGGAGACCTTAAGAAGCTGGTTGCGGCACAAACCGGAACTCGGGCCGACAAGATCCGTATCCAGAAGTGGTATACGGTTTACAAGGATCATATTACCCTCAAAGATTACGAGATCCATGACGGTATGGGTCTCGAGCTTTACTACAATTAAAATTTTATTTTTGTAATCTGCTTGGTCTTTGTTTGAACAATTTTTAAATTTTATGTACGAATGTAATATAATCGTGGATGATGGTATTTCCTTTTTTTTTAATATTAATGGAGGAAAATAAGTTCTTGGATTCGTTTGGCTCTTCTTAATAGTGTTAGATTCATGTATTCTTATGTTTTAATATATACGTATGTGTATATATATATATACGCACACACCTTTGGTTATGGATTATGGAAAATTGGGCACAATGTTTGAGGGGAAAAATTGAAAGCCTTGGGTATTTGAGTACTTGGGTTTGGATTTCTTCATCCATTATGTTTTGTATTAGTTTGATTTTACCTTGTATATTTGTGTTTCTACTTGTGAGTGTTACTGTCTTTGTAGTAGTAAAACTTTCATAGAGAAAATCTGGAATTCAAATGGAAATTTGCATCAATTCCATTCATATGAAAGAGTATCTTAGAATATGGAATGTAGAACGGAATTTGATTCTTTAGTGTTTAGAATTTGGTGCTTGTTCATGTGTTCTCGGTTATTTCATCCCTGGGAAAAAATTCAAGAAGAAATTGTATGGAATGGTTACTTTTAACATATATTACTTTTATTCAATTATATTATATATAACATAATTGTCAATGAAGTGTTGGCGTTGTTGACAAAAGCAAAAGCATTGAAATTCCGTCATGAAGCATTGCCATACAAAGGCATTTAAATCTGTACCTTTGAGTCCATATGAAAATTATGTTCAGTTGAATTAAGTTATGTAGTTTAGTGATTATAATTATTTATTCTAATTGAAGCTGTGGATATAGTTAGTGGGTTGTAACTTCAAAAATATAAATAGTTATGTTTTTGGAACATGTTTGTGTCGTTCTGTGTTTTTTTTTTTTTTGTTTCTTTTGTTATTATTTTTAACAATCTAACTATAATTTCTGATCATATCTATATATATATATTTACACAAAGCTCTTATTGGCTCAACTCATAAAATAGAAAGATAATGTGCTTCAGCGCTCTCGAACTTACGCTTTTTTGTATTGACAACAATATCCATGTCAATCGAATTAAAACTCAATCAACATATTTCTTTCGTATTATGTAATCATGTTATGTCTAAAATTATGGTACTTAAATGAGCATATTTTCGAGCCTATTTCACATAAACATGAACTTTCAAGGTTTGAGGACCAATCGTTATTTATTCTATCTATTATTTTCAACAGGAAAGAATTACACTGTGTAAACATAGTATTAAAAAAGAAAAGAAAAGAAAAACAAAAATTCTATTGAAAATTTTGATACTATGTGCAAACAAATTGTTTATTGCTAAGGTGTTCTTATGTGATTCAAATTCATATTAAGACAATGTCTCTTATATAAATCGTTTAAGTGTTTGGCATAATGCATCTAATTAGATACTTTTTTTTTCGGGTCAAATAGATACAGTAGTTTTTGACACAATACAATTACTTGATATACAAGTCAAATTTATGAAAATATTTGTTTTAAAATAAGATTTAATATTTAAAATTTTATGAATCGATTTTTCTTAATTTAGGGTTCGTTTGTTTCAATGAAAATGGTTTTTAGAAAATAAATTTTAGAATATTGACTTACTTTTCTAGAAAAGTTAATATTTTTTAGTGTTTGAATGAATCTGTGTAAAATATTTTCTGTTGTTTGACAGATTTTTTGAAAATATTTCATAAAAGTTGTTTTTTTTAGTTACATATGTTAAAAACATTTTATTAAATTTTAATTCATTATAATGATATTCTTTAGTTACATAACCACCAAATGAGTATTTTTTATTTAAAAATGTGACATGAGCAAAATTGACAAAAAATGTAACAATGTCAACAACTGAACTTGATTTTCAAATATGAATAACAGAGGGACTAAATTCTTAAAAATAAATGTACAAAGACTAAATTGTAAATTTATAAAGAGTATATAGACTTATGACATATTTTAATTTTTATACTACAAAATATTTATTATTAATATATTTATAATTGTAATAAATATTCATTATTAATATATTAATATTGAATATTTTCAATAATATATGAAGAGTATTATTTAAAATTATTATTTTAAAAATTTATTATTAAAATAAAATTGAAATATTAAATAATTTATTAAAATAATAAATTATATTAATTATATTAATAATTTATTATATGATTAAATATAAATTAATAAAAGGTAAATTACATCAACAGTCACTTAACTTTAATTTGGAAAAACAAACAGTCACTTGTTTACATTTCAATCACTCAACTTTGAAAATGTGACAAAACAATCACTAACGTTAAAAAGTGGTAAAACAATCGTTAATTTCTGTTAAGGGCTTATCGGGATCGCTTATATGGCAAGTTAATTGGTTGATGTGACCAATTAACTTGCTACGTTGGACGAGGAATTAAAGGGTCAAAGCCTTCTCCTTTTCCTTCATTTTTCATGATTTTCTGGGCCATTTTCTCTTTCTCGTCATCCAAACAACTGTCTTCTCCTTCTCCTCCTCCACCACCACGTTTCACGTCCTCCTTGCCAATATAGTAGCGGATTTCAAATCCATTTCCAAGACCCTCAACAGACAACCTCAGATCTTTCAATAAGCAAGACATCTTTCAAATCTATCATGCATTGTAAAACGAAAAAAACAAACAAGTAAAGCGCAATTAGAAAGCAATTAAAGGGAATTAACACTTTAACAAATTTAAATTCCTCAAACCTTCACAACATCAATAAACTATATATACTAATTTCCAATGTTCTCCTTCTATCCACGTTCATCTCATACAACCTCAAAAAGAAATCCATTTTGGATTTCCAGAAATATTAATCGCATCTATAATATTTTATATTAATATTTTAAATATTTTTAAAAATAAAAGTTATTATCAATATAATAATATTAAGTTGGATTTAAGTTAATTTTTATATAAAAAAAGTTACTTATAGATGAGTTTTTTTTTTTCGGAAAATGACTTACGCTTTTCAAAAGGTTAAGTCATTTTGCAGAAAAGAAGTTTATTTTACGTTAACCTGTAAGTCATTTTACGTTGACTAAGCTATTTTATGTTAAACGAATATAGAAAAATGCATAAAACATTTTCTTTAAAAACTTACATGTAAACAAACGGACTCTTAATTGGTATTATTATTGTTACAACAATAAGCATTAATTCGAATGTGTTTGAATATATTAAATCAATTTGATGGTTAAATTGGTTCGTTGTTGACCTGTATTAAATAATAATGCTTTCCCAAAATTTTTCAATGTGTAAATTAACCATTAAATTTTTAGGATTTCTTAAATAAAACAAAATTACATTATGGAGCGCGAGATAGTGAAAATAATATTTGCAAATTTAGAATTTCTTTTGAATTTCTACAATTAAGTTTAATATTTATACAGTTCATAATTTTATCTATTATTCTTCACAACAAATTATTATTTTTATTAGAATCCAACAAATGACTCCTGTAAAAAAGAGGATGTTGTTCATTCTAAGAGTTTCAGGTTCGAGTAATTATATGTGCAAAATATGTGTGCATTGTTAAAAAGTTAAAAAATATAATAAAATATTACTATAATTATGTAATCACATCAATATATTAAAAAATTATTTTTTTATTAGACCAATAATTTAATTTTCTAAAACTTGTTCAAGATGGAATTAGTCAACAAGCTCAATAAATCAAGTCCATTTAGGTCTTGGATTATTCACTTTAGCCCTACCCTACCAAAATGGGCTAATTGGGTTTCGATAAAATATCTAAGCTGAATTGGGCTTTGAATTATTATTTAAATTTTATTTTTAAAAGTATAAATATTAATATAAAAACATTTTTTATTTTTTAATATTAAATCTGAGACTTAACAAGAAACAAAGTTAAAAGAAAGACAAACTCTTTCTTTAATAATAAATAATTAATTTGTTCTTATCTTAAAAAGGACAAATTAGTAAAATCCGGTTATACGATGTCGTTTTGCTTTAAAAGAATTCCAATATAAAATCCACCCCCAAGCTTCAATTTTCACATATTTCCAGGGTTAACAAATTTGGGAATAAGGGTTTTCTCTGAAGTAGTCTTTAAAAAAAAAAATCGAATATGATCGAGGTGGTGTTGAACGATCGACTAGGGAAGAAGGTGCGCGTGAAGTGCAACGACGACGACACGATCGGAGACCTTAAGAAGCTGGTCGCGGCCCAAACCGGAACTCGAGCCGACAAGATCCGTATCCAGAAGTGGTACACGGTTTACAAGGATCATATTACCCTCAAAGATTACGAAATCCACGACGGTATGGGTCTCGAACTTTACTACAATTAAAAAAATTATTTATGTAATCCGAGTGGTCTTTGTTTGAACAAGCTCTAAATTTTATATATGAATGTAATATAATCGTGGATGATGGTATTTACTTTTATAAGGATTATTAATAGAAGAAAATAAGTTTCTAGATTTGGATTTTGTGCTTTTTTTTTTTCAAATTAGTGTTAAACTCACTTATGTTGTACCTTATATTTTCACCTTTGGTTATGGATTATAGAAAGATGGGCACAATTAGGGATTAGAGAAGAGCGAACCGTTAATTCGATCGGTTCGATGGGTTCTTTTTAACTTAGTCAATTTAACCGATCATCATATGGAATAATCAAACCAGTCCACTTAACATTGGTAGGTTTGGGTTAAGTCGGTGAACTGATTTTTTTAAAATAATGAAATTGTATTATAAAATATGAATATATTTAAAATAATTAACAATATTAAATTGATGACTACTGACCTAACCAATAAATTGGCCTTACAATCGTTTAAACTGAATTGCTCAAAGAGTATCTTAAAATGGAATTTGATTCTTTAATGTTTGGAATTTGATTCTCAGAATATGATAATTAGAATAGGATTTGATTCTTTAACGTTTGGAATTTGATTCTCAAATATGGTAATTAGAATATAATTTGATTGTTTGATATTTGGAATTCGATTCTTATTTGGAATGGAACATGTATTCTTGATTTTTTAATCAACAGAGAAAAAAAATTATGGCATGGTTATTTTTTTGCATATATTATTTTCATTCACGTGATTAGATTTTCGAGAAAAATTCAATTATTGGGACATGTTTGTGTTATTTTATCATGTTATGTTCAAAATTATCAAACAAATTTAAAATAAATTTAAATTTATTTTAAAAAATAAATCTAAAATTCTGTTCAAGGATTCGAGCCTGACCTAATCTATGAAGATTAATTTTTTAGATATAATATATCAAACAGGATAAAAATATTAAAATAAATATTTTTCAACAAATTAAAAATACATATAAATTTTTTTTTATATTTAAATAGTATTAACATAGTTGTAACTTAATAAATACTTTTAAAATTGTAGTAAAATTAATAATAAAATAATAAAATAATATTTAAATAATAATAATATAATAATAAAATGATAACAAAATAATAACAAAATAGCAACGTAATAACAGTAAACAAAAAAAAAAGTAACAGAATTTTTTTGTCAAAATTTAGGCTGGACTTGGGTGAAAAAAGTTTTACTCAAGGCTTGGTCTATTTAGAGTCCATTTTCTAAATGAATTTTAGTTTTTTTTTTTCAAGTCTATTTTTTAAGTTTATTTTTTTACCCACATAATATTTTCAAAATTCGAAGAGTTTTTTTGTTAGGAATGCATATAATACAAGGAAAATTATTTAGTACATTGTTAGTGAAATTTTTAAACTTCGCAAGTAAAATTAAAGGATTAACAAATGAGGTATAGTAAAATATATAAAAATAAATAAATATTAAAGAAAAAGACATAATTTTTTTTTTAAAGTTTTGTGGAATGAAAAGAAGCGCATTGTCTGCATACAAAATACTCATCAAATTTCTTAATATAATAAAGGATGAGGATTACATTGTATAAGGCTTAATACATGAAACCCTACCAAACAATAAAAAAATGGACTCATATTTTTAATTTCAATTTGATTGAATGGTAAGGAAAGAAAATTAACAAAAAGGGGGATCTATTCATGATTTGGCATTCTATTCAACCTCTCCATAGATCATGGCAATGATATGTGAGCTGTCAATAGATCGGGATGAGTAAGCCAGCGAGATCCAATGTTTTCTGGTTTCTTTTCTTGCTCATGGCAATGCTACGTGGGCTTTCGATTGATCGAGATGGTTAAGCCGGCATGTTCCGAGGAGGGTTTCCGGTAACTCCTCTTGTGTATTACCCTGAAGAAGTAGTTTGGATCAAAATCAAAGCCATCAAACAAATATATTGTACTCGGACTTGAGGAAGTGTCGGATGCGAGTATGTGTTTAACTCAAGTATGTTCATCTTTTTTCTAACTTCATTAAAAATGAAGAATCGGAGCAAACATAGAAGCAACTTACTTAAAATGAGAGCATGATGCAAGTTAATTATCTCGTTTCTCTTTCGTTGCTTGCAACACAAGGAAAGCTCACATTTTTGACACTTTAAGAGAAGTCTTACCTGTATTATAAATGCCATTTCTACGACCAAATTGTTAAGATATCCGAGTACAAGATTAGCTACACCCTGAGCCACCGTCGAAGACCCAACATCTATATCAGCCTGAAATTTAAAATCGTTTCATAATGAATCGAAAAATCACGAAAAAGAAAATATCAGAAAGTCAAAGAATAACACAATTATCATTCGCAATTGTACTTGGTTTTGAGGATTCAAGAATCTACCTCCAAGTAATTTTTTCCACGGAAATAACGAGTATCGAGAGCTTGACCGAGTAAGCAAGCTTTCTTTCCAACACTTTGTTTGACTATCCATGATCCCTGAAGAAATATATTATTTGGTAAAACATAGTGTAAATGAGCTTGAGCTCAACATAAAGTTCGAAAAGTGTTCTAATGCTTGAGTTCTCAACCCTAATCAGGTTAATATTGAAAACTTTCAATTCAAGCTTCAACTTGAGCACAGTTAATCGAGCTCAAAGACACGGATGAGAATCAAACTCATCTTTACTAGACAAATGAGCCTAATTGAGCAAGCTCAAGCAATTCGATCTGTTTCTTGCTCTGAGTTTATGTCGGGGAAGGAGCCTCGATTTTGAGTAAAGCTCGCACTTCTTACAGTTTGATTTGGGCTCAGCTCGATTATACTTCAAAAAGGAAAATGCCTGCTATAGTTTTGCTTACCTTAGAAATGTATGGTATGAGCTTAAATCTTGAGTTTCTATAGGCATCATCTCCATTGACGAACTTGTACAGCAATGGGTGATCTTCAATGGGAGTTTTTATCATGTAGTACAGTGCTAATGTATATGTCGGTGAACCGGGAATCTGACTCATAATAATTGAGAGTATCTAATGTGATTATTGACAAAAAGAAAAACATAGAAGTAATAAAAAAAATGTATAAAACCTAACACACCTGCATATTGATGATAAAGAAAAATTCTGGTCCACGACGTTCTGCGTATTTCTGCATGAATGTATATCAACGAAGTTTATTTTTCGATCAATGATTTGTATCTAATGCGTAGTTTTTCTTTGTTTTGCATAGATGAGTAATAACATGGTTCAGATTTTATAAATCGGAACATAAGGCACAAAATTACAGTCCAAACCTGAACGATACCACCAACTCGACTGCCTAAATCATCTTCTCGTTTGTCGGATATTAGCCAGTCTGCCCCAACCATTTGCATCGACGTTCCATTTGCTTTAATCTACCACAAAAAATACAAATTAAGAACATAGATTGAAGCTAATTTACATTTCATGGATTTGAAAAGCGAGTAACCATAACTTTCGAGGCCATTGAATGTATTATGAATAGCTTTAGATTCTAACTTTACAAGCTGAGTAATGCAGACTGAATGGTTGAGCTATATATGCGTCCGACACGGATATGTAGAATGTTTTCCAAGTTTTTTTTAATGCATTTGGAAACATCAAGAAAAATGAAGAGTCGGTAACATGTATGCATATATGTATAAATAAATGCATGCATGCTGGCATATCATATGCATGTAAAAATGTATGCTGTCGAGCATGGAAATTTTAAATAACCTATTTACATTTTGAAAATGAAATTGAAGTGAATGAATACCTTTCTGTTGTCTTTCAGGTAAGTTTGACTGCGTATCAAAAAAGAAGAAGGGTCTCCGGCTGACCAACTGCACAGTGAAGTAAAGGTTGGGTCCTTTTGGAGAGAGGTTCCGTAGGAGAAGACACCGCTGTCTTCCCGAGCCACCTCTTGTAACTCTGTGTAACCCTTCTTTTGAACTGCAGCATGAATAATAGTTTAGAAACAGCTAAGATGCATTCGATCCATCAATTATCTCAATAACTTTGGTTAGCATAATCGAACTCACTTGTAAGACCGTGCAATTTTCTCACTAAACCGGCTGCTGATGTTATTTTTGACTGTGGTATTTTCTGCATGTTCGATTATGAGAAAACGGTAAAAACACAATAAATTGTATGAACTCATACAAATCCAAAGATCGGAAATGTCTCTTCAATATAAATTCCTTTGCCACATGGCTTGTAACAATTATTTGAAAAACAAAGAAAAAATAGGTGATCAAGTAAGTACCGGAGAACTTGGTTCAGGAGACCAGTCACTCTCCAAGCGATCATAATCCAAGAATTCATCTGCTTCAGGAACATCAAAGAACTCATCCGGTTCTTGATTCAGGCGCAATAGACTTACATGCCCGGTTGGTGGTTTTGCTGCCTCGACCTCCATTAGAACATTTTCCTCGATCTTTATCGTCTCTTCAGGGCTTTGAGTATCAATCTTAGTATCCTCTTTTTCTAATTCAGGCAAGTGTGCATCATTCGTCCACTCCATAGACAAGCATTCAGGAGGATAATCTCCTTGTTTTGCTTTGAACAGCTCTCGTAAGGCTGCGAATCAGTAAGTTCAATAAAATATTTTACATCGGTGAAAAAGGAAACTAGCAGGAATGAAGTTGAATTATTATTAATGAGCAGAGGGGTACCTGCAACTCTCTCAAGCATATGAATCGTCAAAGATCTAGCAGCCGGAGTTCGGAGATAAAATTTCCAGAACTTCCAATCTATAGCAAGCATGTGTTTCACAAGTGACTGTTTTCCTTTGTTCACCGGAGTGATAACATATCCGCCACCTATGTATTTATAGGGAACAATTTAAAATTCAAGCAAACATGCAAACCATATAAGTAGAGCCATGTTTTGGACCAAGGAATTCAGAAAGGAATAATAAAAAGAAATCAGGGCAATGAGTGGAAAAATGCATGTGGAGGTTTATATTGTTTTATCATTCAACTGGTGATTCCGTAGGTTCGATTGGAAAACTTATTCAAATGCATTAATTAGAGGAGAATGAACTTCTATAAGTTCCTAATGTTAAACATGCATTACTTTTTAGATGAGCACGGACATAGTCATTTTGAGGTGGACACTTCTTGTGAGACGTGGAGTGGTAAAGAATCACTGCAACAACAACAAAAAAGATATGGGATGTTAAAGCTTGAAAATAATATTTCCAAAACTGCATGCGTTTTGGTTAGAATACAGTACCGTATGTGCCATCATCCTCTCGTCTCCAATAGCGTTGAAGTAATAAATCTCTTCGTTTCATTCCCCTGTAACAACTGTGATCAATACGAAATCTAAAATGTGAATTAGGCTCAAAGAAGGCATAGAATCTAACCATGGTAGCCAGTCGCTATATAACTTCTTGTAAATGATATCCGTATGACCATCAACGTGCTCGACCACGCTGCCATGGTAGAGGCAGAAATCCCATCTGCAAGACAATCGATTATTTAACATCTGGTTCATATATATATGTATGTATGTATGTATGTATGTATGATAGTGGAACTTGAATGGAAAGTAAATTTGCAGCAATCTCACTCTGATCTTGAGGGACCAAGAGACATGACAACACGGAAAATTGCCTCTGAGGTCCCATCAACCACGCCGACAGCCATTATTGCTGGAATATCATTCCAATGCTGAGAACAAAAAGTTTCTTCAGCCAAACAAAAACAAAAAGAAGATTGAGAATAGCATTCATGATTAATGTCCCAAGAGCAACCTACCCATCCCCGAGTATTCTTGTCTTTTGATTCTTTGAAAAGCCGTAACCCTGTGTTAGAAACACAATGTCAATGACATGTCGCGTTTATGAACTTGAAACATGGTTTGAACTTAAATTTGTACCGTTCTGACAACCAAATATTTTCCAAGGTGAGGGTGCAACAACATCGGATGTCATTGCCTCGGCATGTATAGATGAGTGGAATGGCCAATGGACAGAGTCCTTGCTGTGTGTTCTCTTAGAATTAGTCAATCTGTTTGTAGAGGAATACGCCATTTAAAATGCATACAAACACTGACACCCAAGTCCTAATAATATAGCTAAATAAGGAAAATACGAGGTAATTGCCCACTTCATACATGTATGTGGAGGGTTATATACCCCTATCCATATCTGAAAATGTGTCTAACATGGGTACTTCAAGAAAAAGAAGAGTCGGAACAACATAGGTTACTAACGAAACAAGCATTTCAGCCTTTTCTTACAACTAAACTAATAAAACAAGTCGGGAGAGTATAAACTATAATTACCTCAAAGATGACCATATCTTATTAGAAGCTGAAAAATTCTTTGCAAGACATGGAGATTCCTGAAAAAGAAAATTATAAAATGTAAGGCTTTCATCACAAGAATAACCATTAAACTCTCAGATTTTTAAGTTCATAGTATTAAACCTTCAATGCAGAATCCTTCAAGCAACGAATCCACCTTGCTGCATCCTCTGAGCTAGTCGCGCCTAACTGTAATGTTTCGATATTAGAAGATTGCTTGCTAATAAGTTAGGTTACTGGGACTCAAGGGTGAATGTTGGGTATGGACTCCAGCATGGGTATGTTCAATCCGTTCTATATTTTCCTATGTATTTGGTAGGTCCTTGGAGGGCCATATCATCATACCCTCATCCGGACATGTTCCAGACATGGGTGTCAGTGGAGATAAAAAAATAAACACAGTTCACAGTATTAGTATACACACCTTAAGCTGATCATTATCGACTGAAGTGCTGTAAATGGTGAAAATGAAGAAGACCTGAATGAGGTGAACACTTCATAAGCATTAAATATCGACATTGCAGCACCGAAAGGAAACAGCCATAGTCCCGGAAAATAAAAAAAAGGGATTTAATAATCAAACCTTCTTGTTAATGCTTGCCCTTCCATTGTCTGTGACCCGAATGTATGAATCAATTATAGCACTTCTAACAGGCTCCTGAAAAAGAGAGTTTCAGATTATTATACTTTGATTCAACTGGTGTTACAAATTAAACGGGACCGTAATTGGTAGATTTCTTGCATTTCAATTACAGAAGGCCGGTTCACCGAAAATTTTAAAACTGATAACCATAAAAGACATCACCAAGATTTTTAAAAACTAAAACGTGAATCCTACAATAACTCTTCAATTACAGAACAGTGGATTTATTAAAGCCTTAAGCAGAAAATCAAATTAAGTTATCAAGAAACCAGCCATATGGATATGGTATAAAACTGGATTCTCTTTTTTTTTTTTTTCTTCATCTACTAGAATGGAAATTTGATAATAGGCAAAAACATTAATGAAACTATTGGCTATCAATGTAAAAAACCAACCACTTAAACAAAAATGAAATCCAGAAAACTATATACAAACATCCACACACATATATATAAACATGATCAAATGAACATAGGGTTTAAGTATCACTTGAAGTTGAAATCCAGAAAGTTATATATGCGTACATACAAACATGTACATATAAACATGATCAAATGAACATGGGGCTTAACTTAGTTGGTTTATGCAGTCTAAAAGGTGAAGCTCGAATCTCATTGCATATTTCTAGGTAATAAAACAAAACAAAACAAAACAAAACAAAACATGCATTTGCCTCATTAATAAAATGCTTATCATCAAAACAAGAACATATCATAATACTAGCAATAAAAGAACATAACATTCTTTCCAAAAACATATGAAAGATCCATAGTTCAAGTTCAACAAAAATTAAATTAAAAAAAGAAGAATTGGGTTTACCTCTTCTTCAGAAATGGGGGTGGCTTTATAGCTTTTGAGAACATTGTTATGAAGAATGAAGTAACGTTTGCGAGAGAACTGCAAGCCAATACGATTAGAACGTATTGTATATAACCAACCTTCCATTTCAGCTTCATTTTGAGAAACACCCATTGCTTTAAAATCACTCAAACCCAAAGCTCTATACCCTTTTCTCCTTCTTTATTTCTTCAACTTCAATGAAGAACGTTTATTGCATGGCACTGGGTTTCATTTATATATTAATTTGCTTTGGGTTTTGAATGAAAATTTTGAGGGTTTGATCCTCTGATCCCAGCAAATGGAATCAGAGAATCAAATTAGGGAAAGCCAGTGAGGCTTTTGCAATTTGCAGAGCAATTTATCCTTTCCTCCTCCTTTTTATTTTTAAATTTTAGTTTCTGTTTTGTTTGTTTTATTTTGAGTTTTACCCTTCAATGTTGAAACTCTGTTTTTAGAATATAGACAGAAGATGACGGCTTTTATCCCATTCCTTTTCAAGTATTTTATTCCCTCATAATCATTAGATCTTGACATTTTAAGAGTCATTATAACTAATTAAATATATTTCTTTTATAAAAACAACTAATTAAAAATATTTGAAAATTAATAGATAAGTTAAATAGAAAATCTGTTTAAACTTTTAAATAGCAAACCTGATTAATTAGTTTTACTTTTAATAAAATATATAATAATGGAAATAATCATTGTAAAATATATAAATATTTTAAAAAAATTATTTGTATAATGTTTAAAATATAAATATGTTGGACCAATAAGTGCTTGGATGTAATGAAAAGATATATCGTCTTTTTAAGGGAAGAACTCAAATTCATATCTTGAAAACGATATTTTTAAAAAGAGTAATCACGAACCTTAAATCTGAATAGTAAAACAGATATAAAATCTATTAATATTTATTATTTTAATCTCTAAAAAGTCATTGTAAATATTGCATTAAATAATATTATGAGTTATAAAAATAAATAATATGTATATTTAAGTGTTAAGTAATATTTTTATTTTTGATAAAATCATATCTAAAGTAATTTTTAATATATATTTTTTAATTAATACTATTCATAAAATAATTATAATTAATTTTTAATTTAAATATTGCATTAATAATATTTTATCATGTTTACGGAAAGAAAAACACGAAAGTAGAAAATTAGATTATATGCATTATACTTTTAATAATAAAAAAATATTAATAATGCTTCATAAAAAATATTTATTGTGTAAACACGTTTAGTTATCTATTTAGGGATAAATTTTAATATTATACATAACTTTTATTCGATGTGTAATTTTATACATGAATTTTAATTTGGTGTAATTATACACATGGAATTTTGATTGTTGTTTAAACATATACATAAAATTTTAATTTGAATTCAATTTTACATATTTAAAAGAATAAATATATTCGTTTCTTTTATATTAGATATATATAATTATTTTGTATTACAATATTTATACTGAATATTATATCGATAATTATATTAATAATTTTTGAAAATTAAATTAAATTAATATTTCATGCATAAAATTATACAAAATTAAAGTTCATGTATAGCATTGTGTCACGGGCTGTGAATTTCTAGCCCTGTGACAATCGCACGTTTAATCAAAGTTCATATGTAGTTTTAAGATTTATTCCATATATTCAAGATAAATTTTTTATTCAATGAGAAAATTATTTATTTATTTTAATCTAATAAGTGATTTAATGATATTTTTGTTTCGATACAAGTATATCTAAAATAAATTATTATCTTGTTTCAATTAATATTATTAATAAAATAAATATAATTATGATTTTTAGTTTAAACATGATACTAATAATATTTTATCATATTTTCTCAAAAAATTGTGTAAAAAAAGTACAATTAGATTATAGGTATTAACATCCATAATAATAATATTGATTATTCAAGATAAATTTTTCGTTCAATGAATTTTTTATTCGATAAAAGAATTTTTAATTTTTTAATGTTGTAGAATTATATATAAAGTAATTTTTTTTATATATTATTCTTATTAATATTATTAATAAAATAATTATAATTATTTTGTACCTTTTAGGTTAAACATTATGTTAATAATTTTTATCATATTTATTGAAAATGAAATGTGAAAGTAGAAAAAATCAATTGAAATCAAATTAATGGTTGAAAGAATATGTTGATGACATTTTTTGGAGATAAAAAGTTGAAGTTTACTCTTTTATTATTTTAAATTTTTAATAATTAGTAACATAATAATGTACTATTTTAAATAAATGTAAAATTTAAATGATAAAAAATGTAAAATTTTTATGGTAAGAAGTTTAAATTTATATGATAACAAAACATAATAAATAGTATGTAGATTTACAAAGTGAGAGTATTTTGTCGAGTCGGATCATGTGTGGCACACAATCACCTATCAAAGAAAATGGTGATCATTTGCCCATGATAGAGTTTGAACTAATAGACACTTCAATAAATTGGTATTGTCCTTAGGTTAAGTTGAAGTTTGTTTCTCATTTCTGCAAAGAGTTAAAGTACTTAAAAAGGTTGCTCGAGATGCAGATTCACAAAGTTAGAGCATCTTGCCAAGTTGGATCGTGCGGGGTGCACGAACATCTACCAACCTATTTCGAGCTTAAGCTCAGATTGATCTTGAGATCGAGCTCGAGTTCGTGCTGATCTCGGGCTCAGATTTTCTCAAGCTTGGATTAGATCAAGCTCGAAATTTTTGAGGTTGAATTTTCTCGAATTTGGATTGTTACGCGCTTAGATTATAATATGTGGATTTTTGGGCTTACTCGAGCTCGAATTAGCTCGGACTCAAAATTTTTTGAGGTTGAATTTTGTTGAATTTGAATTGTTACGGACTTAAATTAGCACAGACTAGCTTTTGGACTTGAACCTATTTTGCCAGCTTTAGATGCATATGAGCTTGGAATGAAACATCGAGAATTATCGGGAGTGAAACTGAATGATTACAAGGAGGCCCGAAGGAGGATAGGTGGGCCATGGCTTGACTTGAGTTGAAACAATAAGGAGAGATTGGTTATTAGATTCAGTTTGATTTTATTATTATTATTTTTTCATGTTTGTCTTACGATCCATGTGCGGGGTGCATGGTTGTCCCTCACAACAATGTCATTTTCGAATTTAAGTCTTTCCCTTAATGCAATGTGTCTTACCATTGTAACCAACCACTTATTGATGATTTGACTTTAATTTTAATCTTTATTTTATTTATTTTTGTTGAAAAATAGAATTATCATCCATCATTGTAAATTCTACTCTACTTACTACTATTTAAAAATTTATTTTTGACGGTCTCTACAATCATACAATATATTTGTGCGAATTGAAAAATATTTCCACTCATTTCAACTATACACTTTTTGAAGAAAAACAGAATGGCTTAAATTTTACTTATGAATAGCTGAGATATAAACCGACGTGGGTATTGAATTTTGGGCTTCGATTTTTACCCATGAATACCTAAGATATGAACCGACCTGGGTATTGAATTCTGGGCTTCTACTTTTTCATTCATTCCTTTTCCTCCTTGTTTTTTCTCTCAACTGAAACTTTTTCAAATTTTAATTTTTCTTCCTTTTCCGAAATCAAAGTAATAAAAGAAATTTCAAGCAGATTCAGAACATTACCCATCTCAAGAAGGTATGTAGATTGATTTCTATACATTTTTATTTTATTTTACTTTACTATGTTTAAAATTTTCCTTTTTCCTCTTTAAACTGCAATTTTAGCTATCAATTTGTGTGTAGATTGAAAAGGTTATGCTGGAAATTTGTTTAATAAATTTTCTGGAAAAAAAGTAATTTTTGATATTAGTTGAATAAAAGAAATTTGTTTTTATTTTTAATTATTTGGGATTTTACTGGAAAATAAGAATTGCTTTTGGTTATTAAGCTGTAATTTTAGTTGAGCACAACAATGGGTTCAATTCAACATTATTATTTAAAACAAAAAAGAAACTTAAATTTCTATGGTTGGACTGGAATTGCAATTTGTTTGAATTAGGAAAATTTGTTATATTGTGTTAATAGATAGCGATGAAAATGTCAAACAAAAATTCTATAGGAAAATGAAGAGTTCGAGCATCATAGGATATATATGTTAAAGGCTTCTATCTTTTACTTGAATAAGTCACTCATCTGTACAAATTGCAAAGGGTTATGTTATTTCGAATCTTTATATTTCTTGAGTACTTGTATATGGGATATGACCTTCAATCATTTCCAGTTTCAAGCACATACCCGTATCTAAACTCAATAGAAAATTAAATATAGCCTGAATTCTATTGAAACTGACATTCTTATACAGTTTGTTTCATGATTTGCTGAAAATGACATCTGTTGAGGGAAGTACAGCTGAGCCTCGGAAAACTAGTAATCCGGCTGCTAACACCGCTAAGATTCAGAGTTCATCATCATCATTCCGAAGGTGGGGTAGGAAGTATCCTTTTATCAGATATGGGCTTCCAATGATTTCGTTGACTGTGTTCGGGGCAGTTGGCCTCGGTCACCTCTTGCAGGGCAGGTTAGTTCCAGTCCACTTGATTTGCAAATTAATTTTCCAAACCACTTTAGCGGATGAGACCTATATTTCATCTGGCAGTGAATATATCTTCTGTGCAGAGAACAGCAGATGCCATGTTAATTTTGAGGAGCAAACCGTGTTATGCTTAGATAATTGGCTCAGTTCTGTTCACGGTGTATTTCTTATGATCGGAGTTGGACCTATAGTTTTATGCCATCAGTCCCGATGGTGGTATATGGTTGTTAATTTTTAAAGTTGGTAAAAAAATTCCAATGACAATAGGATGTAATCATATGATTGGAAGTAGAAGGCTATTTTCGTCTTCTTGTTTGACTCACCTTAATCTAGCACTCTATGATTCTTACACACACATTTACTTGTATGTACATATCTTACTGCGGTTTTAAGGTAAACAACCAAATTAGTAGTTTAAGGAAAATGTTTTAGTATGATTCTTGTTTGGGCTCTTTATCTATGGAGTGTCGAGCATAAGGTTCAAGCTTGATCATCTATTAGTTTGGTTTGGTTATGAGTGTAGTTGGTCAAGTTTGACGGCCTTCTATCTGATTTTCTGACTGAAAATTCTAGGGTTCAATCTATGTCCATGAAAGGTGCCACTGCTTAAACTAAGAGTACTTACCACTGCTGTGTTTTTGTCTATCTAGAGTTCACATGAACATTTTCGGTTTGCGTGCTCCAATTGAGAACTGCTGATCATTATGTGGACTTTTATTTTCAATATGATTATCTGTTTCAATCACTGTTGCAACACCTCTAATCCATAGTTAGTACTTATCATCATCATTTCGTTCGATCTTCTAAAATTTTTTAGTATTTCGTGGTTCAGCAAGGATATAGCAAAGGTGAAAGATGATCAAGAATGGGAAATTATCGAGACGAGAAAAGCATTATCAAGAACAGGACCCATTGATGCATATAAGCCAAAAAAGATTTCATTAGAGGAAGAGTTAAAGGTATACAAGTTTTTTATTCTTATGTTATTTAAACTTGGCTCTGATTGTCGGATATATCTGACCCATGTTTAAATGTGAATCGGACATGAATATCAAACATGTGTACTTAGAGAAAAATGAAGAGTCTTTGACTCTGTTTTTCTTCTGTTTTGTAGGCTTTGCAACAGAAGGTTGATATAAACAACTATGACTACAAAAGAATTCCAAAGCCAAATGAAGGAAACTCAGGCTAGTATATTTTGTGGTCTCTTTCATGCTTGCAGTAATATTAGGATTTTGGTGCCTTTTTTTTTTTGTGATCACCGCTTCTTGATAAATACCCGGGTTTAATCCGAATCCGCTACGACTCTGTTGCTCATGTTATTGATTGTTGTGAAAACTTAAAACACATTTTTGGTAGTTGAGTTGATGTATGTAGCGAATGGTTTAGCATTCCATTTGAGAATTTTTAAGAACATTGACGGTTATTTGGAATTAAGTGTGAGTGTCGGATATAGGGATAAAGGTATATATTTGATAGTTTCAAATTTCAAATAAGACACTCATACTCCCTCAATCAGTAATCAAAGTTTTATTTTTATTTTAAGTTTAATGTAATGTGTATGCTGTCAATTGTGCAAAATAATTCCTTCTCAAAAAAAAATATAATAATAATCACAAGTGGTTGGGTGTACTGGTAAGGCACCTTGCACTCTCAAAGATAGGACGTAGGTTCGAACTTTAGTGACAACATTGTTGAGAGGGATAATCATGAACCTCAAACATGTACCATAAAATGAAGATGCATAATATTTAAAAAAAAAACACATCCTCTGAATCAACAATCAAGGATCTCACATATTAATTGTCACATAAAATTTCATTTATCACGTCTCATCCGAGGTGATGAAAGCATATCATAATGCCACTACCTAGATTTATAATGGTAGATCACCTGGCTATTTGCCACGTACTCTTCTATAAGAGCTTGGTACATGGCACTTAAAGACCCAGGTTAAGAGTATTTAAGGCCCAAAAAGGGTCACCAAAGCCAAGCTCTCCTCATCCTCCTTCCACGGTTCCACCATAATCAACTTCTAGTTCGACTCTCCCTTTCTCTTTCTCTTACCATTTTCAGTCACTTCTTTACCTCGTACTAAACGAGATGAATCGTGCATCCTTGCTATCCAATCCACTTTGTCCCGTTATACCATCAACAAAATCAAAAGACAATTATATCATTTGTAAATCAAAAGATGATTTCCTCTTTTAAAGGCAAAGTTATATAAAAACGATCAAAGTTATAAATATTATTTTTTAAATTGAAAAGAATTTTTCTGTATTTTTATTTATTATATCTATTTTATCCATTATAGAATTGATGAAATGCATTCGTAATTCATAAGACATTATTATTTAATCTAATTTTAGTAATCGAATATATGAAGAAGAAAAGATTGAAAACCTTATAAAAATCGAACAATTACACTCAAATCATAATTTCTTTTCTCCATTTCATGTAAGCCGATTTAAACCCTCTAATTCAAAGCATTTTCATAATATTACATCAAAAAATAAGCCAAAAGAAAATGTTCTCCAGCAAATAACAAAGTTTAAAGTCAAACCAATATATGCAATATGCTAGTCTAAAATATGCAATATGCTAGTTTAAAAAGAATATTCGACAACACAACCAATAAAAAAAAATAAACATCCTATGTGATTTTATTTAATTAGTTATTTTCTCCGTAATATTATGCATATACTCCTTGTCAATTTATCATGATCATTGATCAAGTATAATTAATTAATGATAAATACTAATTTAATTAAATAATTTATTTATAATAAATACTGTTTAATTTAGTTACTTATTTAATAGGTTGATATGAAATTTTTAGATCATTTAATCAAGATTAGTAAAATAACATATAGGTTTATTTTTTAAAATAAAATATGTCATAAAATTAAAATATGGTAATTAGAATTGAGTGTAATTCTTTGTAATTACACACTTTCTATAAAAATTTAAAATTGTAATTGCAATGCTTTAATTACACTCAATTCAGGAGAACTTACTAATTATAGTGGTCACTTAAACATGTCACACCTGTGTAATTACAAGCAATTACACACATATACAATTATTAGGTGACTTTTCAAACATACCGTAAATAATGATCACGATTCTAGCATCAAGGATTAAGAAAATAGAGGATAAATAGTTAAATAATTAAATAGCTTTAATTATTGAACCCAGTATTTAGCCGGTTGGTCATGGGTTTCATCTTACATCTCACGTCTTGGATTTGAGTCGTGATGTGTGAGTTGTATAAAAAATGTATATATATTTTTTATTATATTGATGTGATTATTTGGTAATATCTATTTATACTTTTTTAACTTTTTGACAACGCACACACACATGTGCTTGAATCCGAGTCTCCTAAGATGAACATCATCATTTTTTTCATTGAAACCACTCATTAGATTCTATAATTATTAATTATATATCAAATCATAAAATCCCATTGGTAACCAAATATATTTGAATAAAAAGGTTGAAACCCTCTAAAATTAAACATTTTTCATCCAAATATAATGTTCTTTCTCCATTTTTTACTCAAAACCACTTGTCTATTTACACCAAAAGTCCCTTAATGTAAGCCTATTTAAACACTCTAATCCAAAACATTTTTCACATATTATATCAAAAATACCAAAAATAAAATAAAATTAAATATAAAACAAATGGCCTCCAAGAAAAACAAGACGATAATGGTGATTTTTGTGATGGTTTTAATGGCTGGAATTTGTTCAAGCCAAGACATTGCTCCATGTATGAACAATTGCATGCCTGAATGCATGGAAGACGAAGGTTCTAACAAAGCTGACTGCTTAAAAGCTTGTGAGCAGAATTGCCATGAAACTAAAGGAAAAGGGGATGCAATTGATGTTGAGTGGAAAATCACTTAATTAATTTGTTTTCCATTTGTTTTTATTTTTTTTTGGATTATTATCAGATAAATCAATAGCATAAGTTTTTTTTTTGTTTGTTTCTAATTTTATTAGAGGAAATCTGTTTGTGAACTTAAAAAATTAAGTAGCGATTTGTAGGATAATTTTTGTGTGTGTGTGAGATTTTCTTTGGATTGAATTGTAATAAGGAAAGGATAGCTTTGAATAAGATTTTTATTTTATGGAAATAAATTATGATTCTTTTTTATTTAATGTTACGTTACGTTTGAGAATCTTAATTTACTATTAGTTAAATTTATATGCTCGATTAGTATGGGTATTGTTGTGATGTTATCAATGTAAGGAGATTATGGGTTCGAGTGCACATAAGCGCATTATCCTCTTATTTATAGGTTGGGAAAAGACTATGGGTAGTTCTAAATATTGTATCAAAAAGAGTAGATATGATCTGAACTTATAATGAGATTATTCAAAAATATGTATTTATGTTTAACCTTATAAATCCTATGAAAAAGCATAGACATAATAATTTATTGGCTTAATGATAAATTTGGCCACTAATGTTTACATGGTTGGTCAAAATGGCCTTAATTGTATTTTTTTAACTTTTTTTGGCCATCAATTTTTTTTAAACTGCTTTTTCTAACAAATTTGATGAAAGTATTGTTAAAAAAATTAACGTGAATGATGTGGAATATTTTAATGAGATATAATATGTTACTTAGAAACCCAATAAGATAATTACATATGAAAAATAACAAAATAAATAAATAATACATGAAATAAAAAATAACTCTTAATTTAAAGAAAATAAATGAATACATATGTTTGTTTACTGAGATGTTTTAAAAATATAATTAATAAATCAAATCAAAAATGCTAAATATGTGCATTTGTTTTGAATTTTTTTAGATAATTACATTTATTTTCTTTAAATTAAGAATTATTTTTTAATTTCATGAATTACTTATTTATTTTATTTTTATTTACATTATTTTATTGAGTTATCTAAGTAATAAATTACATTTCATTAAAAAAATTCCACATTATCTCATTAACTTTTTTAACGGTATTGAAAAAAAAATTCATGGCTAAAAAAGGTTCAGAAATATAATTAAGATCATTTTGACAAAACATGTAAAGTTGGTGGCTAAATTTGTCATTAAACTTAATTTATTTGACTTTTTAACTTTACAAAAAAAATTAGTCATTCATTTAATTTTTCATCCTTTTTAATTTTTAAACTTTCATTATTTGTCAAATCACCTCAAAATAGATGAAAAAATTAATGTCTATTTACTTTGCTGATATGACATATTATTTAAAAAATATAAAAATATATTTTTAAATATTTTTACTTTTTAAAAAATAATTAATTGTTAACATATCATACACGTAAATTATCACATAAATGCCAAATTAAAAAAGTTAATGTATTTTAATATTTTCATTCATTTTGGGGTGATTTGACAAGTAATACAACTTATACAAGTTTAAAGATTAAAAGTTACGATTCACCAAAAATAAAAAATAAAAAATGCAAAAAATTAAATAAAAAATTAAAATAATTTTTTTTTGTAAAAATTAAGATGTTAAATAAGTTATTATGTTAAAAAATAAAATTATTATTGATATGATTTTTTTATTACTAAAAATTAATTAATATTATGCTTCAACTCAACTATTATATAAAAATAATATTTTTTTTAACTTGTGCTTTATATATAGTATAGATATCAAAAGAAGCCTCTAACCTTTAATATGTATACTTAAATGAACCGTTAAGGCTTACATGGATACAAATAAAAAAATAACCACTTATTTAGATGTAAGAAAAATATGAAAGCTTATTTAAATAAATTGATAAAATTTAGATTTTATTTAAATATTTTAATTGATATATAAGGTTAACAAATAATAATTTTAATCTAACGAATGATGGTTTCTCTCGATCCTCTCACCAGCCTTGAGAATAATATTATAAGTGTTTATTCAAGAAGTATGCAATTGATAAGTTGGAAGAGCTCTTCTCTCGGATAGTACAAGTTGAACACTAATGGTACATGTAAACCAATTACAGGTATGATTGCTTGTGGAGGAGTTATATGGGATTGAAATGGAAAATGGATTATCGAATTTTCTAGATTCATTGGTTCCTATATATTCGACATTGGAAGCAAAACTTTGGGGTGTTGTTGAAGACCTTCAACTTGCTTGGTGGAATGGACAGAGAAGAGTTATTCTTGAATTGGATAATATTGATGTTGTTAATATGTTGGCCAACAATGTTGAGATTAGGGAGCATAACTTAGATCTGGAAGCTCGTATGTACATGAAGAAAGAATAACTCTTCTTTGTCTATTCTTTCTTCATTTTTAATCTGAGCTTGACTCGGGTAAAATATATTTACTACAATTAATTTATGATTTCATCATTTTTGAAAAGAATTAAACATAATTTTTTTAATTTTTGAAGCTAAAGTGTAATTTTACCATAAAAAAATTTATAATTTAATATTTTAAGGTGTTGAAATGTAATTTTTCATTTCTAGGGGCCCAAGGCCCTTTCCTCCCTCCTTTTGCATTCGCCCTTAAGAAGCATATACTTTAGATCCAAGTTAATCTGATAATCTGTTTGGGATTGAAGAAGGAAACTGTTTGGATTTTGATTCCTAGATTCGTGACGTTCAAAGCTGTTTAAAAAACACTGAATTGTAGAAGAGAAGTGGAAGGAGAGCTTTTATTGGTGCAGGCAATGCGAACGAAGAAGGTCATACAACAACGATATTAACAGCTCAATAACTTAAATGAAAACTTTCAAATATTTCAATGACCATTTTGTAACTTTTTTAAAATTGAGTAACCAAAACGAAAACTTACTAATAATTTAATCACCTTGAACAATTAAGTATTGGTTAACCGAAGCTGAAGAAAATTCCCAACTTCCAACCAACCCCAAACCTTATTTTACTCCATGATTCACTCAAAACCACTTAAAAAAAAAAAACTAAAATCCCTTATAAAAATCCCAATTCTTCCCACTTATTTTCACATCATTGAAAAAAATAAAAAAAAAATAAAAAAAATAAAAAATGGTTACCAAAAAAACCATTTATTTGGTAGCGTTAATAATTTTGGGTTTGATTGTGATAGTGATTGCCCAAAGTGATTGTGTAGACAATTGCTATCCAAAGTGCTTTGAAGATGTTGGTGAAGAAGAAGGATGCAGACATGCATGTGAAAGATTTTGCTCTGAATATGCCGAAATGGCTTAACGATTAAGAGATATGTAACGTTATTTCAAAATTTCTATCGTTATATCAAAATTTTTAACGTTTTAGTTAAACATTTTGATATATGTTTTTTTTTTTTTTTTTGCGTACGATAGAATTCTGCTTAAGAAATTTTGTAAAAAATATATCGGAATTTTTTACAATCTAAAGTAAAATCTTAAAAAAGATATAAAATAGCATGTGAATGATTTTGTAAAGAATTTCTTGCAATTGTTTTTTTAATTGATGTTTAAATTTGATTATTTGATTCATATTAATTAATGTAAAATAAAAGAAAATATTTGGTACATTATTCGTAGAGATTTTAAACTCTACAAGTAAGAGATTAACAAGAATCTTATAGAAGTATATTTTTTAAAAAAGAGGGGCACATAATAATTTTTTAAGGCTACTTATGGAATAAAAAAGTTACCAATACTAGTTGGTAAAATAATATATAAAAGATTTTTGTAAAAAAGAGAAAATATGATAGAATTATTTCCTAACTAATGTTATAGACTTGATAATTTGTTATTCGTATTTTTTTGTGTGAATATACTTGAGAAGTTCCTCTATCATAGAGATTTGATAAAATTAATTCCTCTACTATTAAATAATTCAATTTAGTCCTTATAATATAGGAATCTCCTGAATACTATTAAATGAAATCTTCTATTTGTAATGTCAAATTCGAATAGAGTTAACACTTATTATTAAATAAAATCTTTTTAATAATATGGGAACTAAACTAATACATTTAACACTAGAAAAAACTTATTTAATTTAGTCCCTGTAATACAAGAACCTCTCAAATACTTTAACCTATTTTTTTCATGTCATACTAATGTTTGAGATCTTTCAATTTAATATGCCAAAATTATTTCTTAATTGATGATTAGTTTTGATAATTTTTTTTATGTTAGATAGGTTTAACCTCTTATTACTATAATTAAGAGTCCAACATTTAGAGCTGAAGTTAGAATAAATTTTTAAGGGGTCGAAATTAAATTGTAATTTTTATTATAGTAAAAATGTAATTTCATCATTTTAATAGTCTAGATTTTTATAATTTTTAAAAGATAAAATTAAAATTTTATCATTTTTAAGAGGGGTCAAAATAAATTTTATTTTTATTAATTTAAAATTTTAAAAAACTTAAATAAAAAATTCTCCACTTTAACTGCGTCCCTGCCAACACTCTATAAATAAATCTAATGCATATTCGCCATTACTCGTGTATTTGTATTATGAATAACCTTAATAAATGTAAAATAGCATATGAAAGATTTGTAGAAGATAAAAAGGTGGAATTTTTTTCCTAATTGTAGTAATAATACTAGAGGTCATGGCACGTGGGGCTCAAATAAAGTATTTAGATTAATTTTTTAAGTTTACATTTATTCAAAAAATAAGTTTTATTTATTTATTTAAGTTTTACTTAATTTAAAAAAATAAATTCAGATCCGATTCGATTTGTTCATATTTGATATTTTTAGGTTAATTTAAAAAAAGTAAATTCAGATCCGATTCGATTTGTTCATATTTGATATTTTTAGGTTAATTTTATTTAAAAATATATTTTTTTAAAATACAATACACTAAATACACTAAAAATATTAAAATAAAAGTTGTCTAACACATTAAAAATACATGAAAATATATTTATATTAAAAAACACTACCATAAATATAACAAATGTTTTATTATATTAAAAATACAGATACATATGATAAATATTTTATTTTATTGAATATAATTTTTAGAATTGCATATTTTGGGTTGGGTTATTTAGTTGGATATTTTTTTTAAGTTTAGGGTAATTGGTTTAATTGTTATTGAGTTAGTGATTTAATATAAATATAAATATTTATTATTTAACATATATAATTAATATAATATTTTTATAACATAATATATTTTGGCTGAACCGAGCTGAGCTCAGGCCGAAAAATCTTGCTCACGGCTTAAATTCTTTTATTTTTCGAACGGATTTTCGAACCTAAACGAATAGCCCAAACAATGAGCATGTCTACATAACACTATTAATTCATATATTTATATTATCTTTTTTCGCGTAATAATCTTGTTTAAAATATTTTTATTATAAATTTTACATATTAATAATTCTCATAGTATAGATTTGACACAATTTTATAATTATATATTTTCTTAGAACAATAACTACTTTTGGCCTTCAAAATAAAGAAAGAAAAAAGGCATTTCACCTTTTTTTTTCGCCTTATATTGAATTTTTATAATTTGTCAAATGGTGACTAATTTAGCATTAAATGCCGAAAGTAAATATTTATGCGGCTAGGCCGGTTGAATGAAAAATGATGATAATGTGTCAATTTTTTAAAAACGCTTTGGAAATTTTTCTCAGGTGATATTCAAAAAAATGTTTTAAGCTGGAAATTCTTTTTGCCATTTTTCAGCAAAAACGCTTTCAGCAGAAAGCTCTCTCCGCCAAGTCTGCAAAAGCGCTTCCAGCAGGAAGCTTTTGTCCTCTGATTTTTCTAGTCGTTATTTTTAGAGTTAGGGTTTTATTTATTTAAATTAGGATTTAGTATTAGGGTTTTGTTTATTTAAAGTAGGGTTTAAGGTTTTTTGAGATTTTTAATTAATTACTTTGTAATAATTTTTTGAGATGTTAAATAATAATAATTTAATTTAAAATTAAAAAAATCGTATTTTTACATCAATCGTATATTCGAATTTCAAAAAATTGAATTGGATTTATAATCAATCCCTAAAATTTATTCTTTTATCTATTATTTTCAAATAATCATGTTCAAAAAAAATATCTCGGGAATCTTAGGATATATGATGGGTTTTTTGGAACCCGAGAATCATGAAATAGCCATTGAAAGTAGGTAATTGTTGGGTGGAAATGAGATTTCTATTGGAAGCATTTTTACTGACTTGACGGAAAGAACTTCTAACTGAAAACACTTTTCTGCGTATCACCTAAAAAAACTTTCAATTGAAAGCATTTTTCAAAAATTGACCCATTCCTGTCATTTTTCATTCAATCGGCCTAATCTTGTAAATATTTTATTTTTTTAGCATTTGCTGGTAAATTAGTCCAAATTAACTTTTTCATTAATAACACTAACATGGCTTTCAAGCATAGATATATTGTCCTACATGGGACTCCACATGTATTATGTAACATTATTTTATTATATATATCATATTAATAATTAATTAAAATTTAATAAATTATTAAAAAAATACTAATTATAAATTATAAAAAATTAAAAAAAATCATAAAAATTAACAATTATTAAAATTATTCAAAATTAAAAGTTATAACAATAAAAAATAGTAAAAATATTAAAAAATTAGAAAAAAATACAAACAATTATTTAGAAAAGTATAAATACAAAAAAATGGATTCATTCCAGCCAAACCCCTTACCGCTACTACCGATTCACCCTTTTTTGAAGTTAAATACAACAATCGATTAAAAAAAAAATCCAAAGCAAAGAAATATTGTGTGAATTTTCATAATTTTAATAATTTTGGTTATTGTTTTGAACTGCCACTAGTTAGCCAAAAAATGAAAAAAAAAAAAACCCAATTATGTGTAATTTGATAAATAATAAAATGTAAAAATTAAATAAAATATGAAATAAAAATATATTAAAATAAATTTTTACATAATTCGAGAGAAAAAAAATATTATTATATATTTTATATTAATTATTGTATCGTTATCATATCTAAAATTAACATTACTCAAATAATTTAACCTCATTGACCATTCTTCAATAATCTTAGACATGATCATTGAATTATTTTTGGTATTTGAGGTGGAGGGATGCATATATAGTCCGTTAGCAAGGTTGATTGTTTCCGTTATTATTACAAAACAAATGCAATCGGTATTACTCCAATAAAGTGTACAATTCTTGAGTGTATCACATATCATACATAATTATTCAAATTCAGTATATAAATTAAATAGACCTAAATATTTTTGCTCTAAAACATCATTCCAATCTAATACTCCTATCTAAACCCTTCAAAGTTTTGAGTAAACTTTCAAGGTTGACCCTTGAATAGGTTTAGTAGAGACTACTTTGACCTAATAACTATTGCATTTTCCACAAATTTCAACCTACAACACCATCCATCAAACAACCAAATAGCAATACATATTACTCAAAACAAGTATCCTGAAATTTGTGTAAATATTTTCAAATATAAATTCATTTTCTCATTCCTATATCTTGTGGCGGAGCCAAGTTAAAGCCTAGGAATCATGGTTCTCTAAAATTTAATTTTTTTTTTCAATTTAGTTCTTTATAAATTTACATTATGACATTCCAAAAGTAAGTCCCCAAAATTTAAGATTTTTACAATTTTACCCTTTGTATATATATATATTATAACCTCCTTAAAATGATACATTTTTAATTTAAGCCCTTTATAATTTATAAAATTTTAAATTAGTAATGGTAAAATTATACTTTAACCCCCTCAAAAATGATAAAAATTTAATTTAACCCTTTAAAAATAATAAAGATATAGACTATTAAAATTATGAAATTACTTTTGTATTATCGTAAAAATATACAATTTAATTTCGATCTCCCTAAAAATTTTTTTGACTCCGTCACTGCCCATATTCAAATGTATAAAATATAATAAAAATGAAAATCTGAATAATATAAATTGCGGTAACATAGAAACATTAACATAAATGACTCAAAATGTTGCAAATTTAGATGCTCCATTAAACATTATGTTCAATGAGATGATTCTATAACATAAAATGACTACTGTATTTTCCACAACTTCAACTTACAACACCAACCTCTTCCTCTGAACGAACAAAGTGCAATCTATGTTATCCAAATTCGCAGTAAATGCTAGATACGAGTATATGTCCGACATGAGTATCCTTACTTTTTCCTAAATATTTTAAAAGATGATACTCCCATATCCATGTTTGAGTTTATGTGGGAGTATATTGGTCCGACTTTTCATTTTTCTCTAAGCATTCGTGCCCAACACCAGTGTCTAATGCATATAATGGCATACTAGAGTCAGGCACATAACCATACCTAACACTCACTCAATTCAAGTAACATAGGTGTAAGACAGAAATGTCAAACATAATTTTTTTAAAGAAAATGAAATTTTGGGTAACATAGAATGCAGTTTCATGCAATATTAACATTAAAGACTCAAAATATTGCAGATTCGAGTGCTCCAACAAACATTATGCACATGCAACTTGTGCTTTATTCTTTGAGTCCCTTTAAGAAATATGAAACAGAAAATCCTTACCCACCACTTATAGGAGGAATAATGGCCAATTCATCTTTGTCTTTAACAACAGCTGACTCGGTTGTGTATTCTTCATTGAGAGCAAGAACAATGCACTGACGAATCTCGTCCAAATTAGGAAACTTTGCAACAAGCTTGTTCAGACAATCTTGAGTAGTGCTACCGGATGAAACCTCCATTGATAATTCGGTCAACCCTGTTATATCTCGAGCTTTGGCGAAGAACAGCACCTTTATCTGAATGGAGGATCCGTCTTTGACAACTGATTGCACTGCAGGAAGATTATCCTCCTTAGTTTTCATGTTAACAGTGGGACGCAGCACTTTTTATCACAAATTGAACCTGTTGATCCTGCAAAAGAAGAAAATTGACTTTAAACCACCATTAGTATTGAGGGAAAGGGAAAATTCAAATCTTGTTCTTCAAGCACAGATCATAAACCAACTACCAAGCCAGATACTGGTTCAGCAGTAAATATCTGTTAGGAACCTTGATTCATGTAATACTAGAACAGAATCATAAGTACATAAATCAGGTGAACACTACAGGTCAGAGATCCATCTATATTCAAATCAATAGACGATAATAGCATTCCGTTGGAACAGCAAATCAGCACCAATAATACACCAACTATAGATCCAAATACTGAGTACAGCACTGATATCTACTAGAAAGCAGGATTCATGAAATACTAGAACAGGACTACAAGTACATAGTTCAGATAAAAAATAAAGATCAGAAATTTGAATTAACGGGTTGAAACATGATATTACAAGTATAGCAAATTCTATTCTCTAATAAACTCAATTGGGAATAACAGCATTTGTCATAAATAATCAGATGAACAATACATATCAGAGATTTGAACTAACAAGTCGATGGTTTTATACAGCAATCAGACCACAAACCGCCCCCCATGTAACCTAAAATTTAGCGCAATCCACCAAACTTAAATATTTTTTCAAGATTCTAGATTACGAACTCATTTAGCAGGAAGGCGATTATTGAAAACTGAAACCGGAAATGGGTTTCTAAGGAATTAATCGATTATTCAAGGATTCAATTCAAATTAGATTGTAAATTCAGATTACAAAAGAGCAATTGGGAGATTAGGAAGAAATCGATACCTGGAGAGAGTCCGAAAATTACAGGATCTAGAATCAGATCGAATATTGATACCTGATAGTGTTTTTAAACAGTAAATTAGAAATTAAAAGGTTGACCAATGATCTTAGGTTTGGTGCTAACAGTGGAGAACTGATTAGTAGAGGATGAGAGAGAGAGGAGGTTATTTCTGAAGGGTTCGTCCAGGTTCAGATATGGGATTGGTGTAGTAAACATTAACGGAAACCATTCGTCAATTTAGTATAGGTCGGTTAAATTGGTTATAGAGTGTACTAAATTGGTTATAAGAGTGGGTTTATTTGATTCTAGGGTAAATTATTAAAATAATTATTTTTATTTACCTCATATTATATTTTAATTATTTATATTAAAAATATTACGTTTTAGTCATTTATATTATCGTATTGTAACAGTTTAGTCAATGAATCGTTAATTACTTAAAGTGGCACGTTAAATCATCATTTCAAACAAAAAAAATTAGGTTAATTTATATAATCGATCCCCATATTTTTTCGTTTTGAGAAATTTAATTTTTTTATTTTTTAATTTTCATTTTCCTTTGCTTCTCTCTGTTTTTTTTTTTTCATTTTTTTTATCGTAAATTTTCAAATATAGAAAAAAATTGCTTAAAATGAAAAAAATGATTTATTTAAGATGTGAGTCAATTTTAGACTCAAATATTTAATGTCCTGAACTTGGCTTAACCCAATTTTTTATATAAATATTATATTACTTTTATATTATATAATTTAAAATATATAAAAATTAAATCTATATATATATATATATAATACTATAATGTTAATACAATTCTTTACACTATTCTTTTATTTCTAATCAAACATTTCCTTAATATTGGTAAATATTTCTTTATAAATTTGTATACTTATTGATTCATTAGATTGTGGTTCAACTTATTTATTCTTGATGCTTAAAGGTTTAAAATTGTTTCGAACATTTAAACCGATTTCGAATTTAAGTGAAAGATATGAGAATATGTTGATACAAGTAAATTATATTAAACTTAAACGTCATTGAATATTTTAAAAGATACACTCCCATATCCATGTTAGAGTTTATGTTGGAGTATATTGGTTCGACTTTCAATTTTCTCTAAGTATTCGTGTCCAACACCAGTATCTAATGCATATTACGACATACTAGAGTTAGGCACATAACCATACCTAACACTCACACTCAAATTCAAGTAACATAAGTGCAAAACATAAATGCCGAACATAATTTGTTTTAAGAAAATGTAACTTTGAGTAACATAGAATGCAGTTCCATGCAATATTAACATTAAAGACTCGCAGATTCGAGTGCTCCAACAAACATAATACACATGCAGCTTGTGCTTTATTCTTTGAGTGCCTTTAAGAAATATGAAACAGAAAATGCTTACCCACCACCACTTATAGGAGGAATAATGGCCAATTAATCTTTGTCTTTAACAACAGCTGACTCGGTTGTGTATTCTTCATTGAGAGCAAGAACAATGCACTCACGAATCTCGTCCAAGTTAGGAAACTTTGCAACAAGCTTCTTCAGACAATCTTGAGTAGTGCTACCGGATGAAACCTCCATCGATAACTCGGTCAACCCTGTTATATTTCGAGCTTTGGCGAAGAACAGCACCTTTATCTGAACGGATGATCCATCTTTGACAACTGATTGCACTGCAGGAAGATTATCCTCCTTAGTTTTCATGTTAACAATGGGACGTAGCACTCAGTTTATCACAAATTGAACCTGTTGATGCTGCAAAAGAAGAAAATCGACTTTAAACCACCATTAGTATTCAAGGAAAGGGAAAAATCAAATCTTGTTCTTCAAGCACGGATCATAAACAAGCTACCAAGCCAGATACTGGTTCAGCAGTAAATATCTGCTAGGAACCTTGGTTCATGTAATTCTAGAACAGAATCATAAGTACATAAATCAGGTGAACACTGCATGTCGGAGATTCAAATTACGGGGTCGAAACACGAATTCAGTTTGTCTGCCATCTATATTCAAATCAGCACCAATAATACACCAACTATAGATCCAAATACTGATTACACCACTGAAGATCGTATTCCCATAGCGGGTTCTATAATGTATACAGTTCCATGTTTTGAACATTTTAAGCATATTGGAACTAATAAACAATCCTGAAATCATGCAATAAAATCCATCATCTGATCTCTCAAATGCATTATATAATAATGAATAATTTGTATGTATACTGATTTTTGTCATATTTTGCATTTACAAAATGAAGAACAGTTGCTGACTTGCTGTCAACTCAAAAAATCTCTTAATCAAAGCTTAATTATGATACAATTTCTCCTTCTTCAATATCATCATATAGATCATTGCCTTTGGTTTCGTCTGCCCTGTAGTCATGTTTGAGGAACAAGCCTAGCCGATGCAGCGGGCTCTCCTTTTGTGTCTCCAAATTCAGTTCAATCCCAGCTGTGTTTCCCATCTTTTGAACTGCAATCCTAGCTGCTTCTCTTTCTCGATACCTTATAGTTTTCGCAGCTTGGATATGATCTTCAATATCTTCATACAGATCAGTGTCTTCGGAGTAGTCGTGTTTGAGGAACAAGCCTAGCTGATGCAGCGGATTTGGACCAGAAAGAGAGCCTCCACACAGAATCATGAGCTCCTTTTGTGTCTCCAAATTCAATTCAATCCCTGCTGTGTTTCCCATATTTTGCAATGCAATCCTAGCTGGCTTCTCTTTCTCTATCACGTATTGTTTTGTCAGCAGCTTTGACAGCTGGAATAAGATCTTGAACCTTTGCCTCCTCTTTACGCAATCTTTGTAACAACTATGTTGCTTCTTCACTCGATCAGCCTTTTTCCGCGACATTGGCAAGGGGATAGTAGGATTAGGAGATGTTATCAAGGCTCCACCAGATGTCTCATCTGTTACAGTTGCAGGAATCTTAAGTTGAGAACCGAGAAGAGCATTATCCGAAGCACAATCGATCATACTCATTGCGCTGGCATTTGCGTTGGAAATCCGGTTTATTAGAGGGCATCTGCAGCTGATTTTCCGCCAATAGATCGACTTCTACGATTACTGGTCATGTATTTTCTTGCCAATTTCCTAACAGGATTCTGTCTTGGTTTAAGACACTCAACCTTGTCCGATGAATTCAATGGAACAAGCCATTCAGTTCTTGATCATCAAATGTTTGAAGATTGAAAAGCATGTCTGCAATCGGATATTTCTTCAGTTCATCGAGTAGAGAAGAGTACTGGTGAATTATTGTGATTACATAGTATCTGTTCATACTTTCTTAACCTTTTGACAACGCACACACACTTTACACACATAGGCGCTCGAACCCGGGTCCCCTGGAATAAACAATATCTTCTTTTCTAGTGGAACCACTTATTGAGTTTTTTTTTTGAAGTTTTGAATTGGAATAAATGTTGTAATTCATACCTATCTTATATTTTCAATTTACAGCTTTAAAACATAAATTTGAATAAGAGTAATAAATTATAATTTTTATTTAATAGATTTAAATTTATTTTATTTTAAATATATATTAATTTATTGAATATTTTAATAATGAAACTGATTTTTTTATTATTAATATTTATTTGTAGATTTTTTAAATATTAACCCATGCATTTACTTTTCAACTAACCCGATTAAAAATATTTTAAAAAAATATTTTTCATTTTAGTAATTAGAATATTCATGAATGTTAAATTTGTTTTTTATAAGTTATTATATAAAAAATCAAATTTTTGTGATTAAATTTTACTATTAGTCTCTATACTTTATGGATATTGTAGATTTAGCCATTATACTTTAATTTGGTCATTTTTAATTTTTATATTTTTTAAATTTTCAAGTTTTAGTCATCACCAAACAATAACTATTAAATTTATTCAATTAAGTTTTGTGATTTCCAAAATATGATGTGGTAAACATATTACTCTATATGTAATATCATGTCAACTTGTTAATTTTATATATTATTCACTAAAAAAATAAGTTAATGGATTAATTACTATCATTTGCGTCAAAACTAAAATTTTAAATTTTGAAAAGTATAAAAGCTTAAAATGATCAAATTAGAGAATATGAACTAAATATACAATTTTACAAATAGTACATGATTAGTAATTGAATTTAACTAAACAAAATTAATTGTTAATGTTTAGGTCTGGACTAAAATTGACTAATTCTAAAAGTATAAGGTCTAAAATTTATAAAGTTACATTATAAATACTAAATCCATAGCTTTCACAAAAATACAAAGACTAAAAGCAAAATTTACCAATTTTAATTTTGATCCCTATATTATACTCAAAATTTAATCTCTATACTTAATTTTTTATATAACAAACACTTTATTTTTTTACATTATTTGTTACCTAAAGTCTTCCTTATGTCTAAGTTTTTTTTTAATATAATAAGATAATGATTAAATTTCAGATTTGGTCCTTATACTATTCTCAAATTGGATATTTAATTTCTATACTTTAATTTTTGACATAATTTGATACCTTAATTTTTCCAATGCCATTAGTTAATGTAAATACTTTATTCCAATAAAAATGTTAACTTGAATTTTAAGAATTGTTAACATCATTAAAATTTTTTGCTAAATTTAAGTCTATTTGCAATATCATTTTTTTCACATAACTATTAAGTGAATATATTTCTTTTAATTTCAAAATTTAATACCAGCTAATTTAATAGAAACATTTTAATGGTATTTAACAACTAGACTTAAACTTTTATATTTGAAAAATAAAGAGGCTATATTCTTGAAAACAAGAATGTGAAAATTAAAATTCAAATTATATATAAAAAATATAAAAACTTAAAACATATTATAACATTTAATAATTTAACTTAAAATATCAATTCAATACAAAGCGTGAGTAAAAATTATTTAATTGGCGAATATAATATTACTACCCGCAAACTTACATTTCGGAATGAAATTACTATCTGAATAATGGATTCTGGATTAGAGAAGATTATAGGAATATAACCTACTCTTGTTGATGTTGTAGTAATTGAGATACATGTCCTTTTACCAATCGAATTTAAATATTGAAGTCAACATTTTGGTAATGATGAAGATCATCGTTGTAATAATAATCAGTAGGAAGGGACATTCTGGTAAATTTAAATGGAATATTCCAAAATCATAATCATCATCGGACCGCTTCCCAACGCCATCACCTCCCAACTATTTTCTCTTTCTCTCATTCAGCTCTCTTCCTCTATCTACCGCAATGTCCGCAACCGCCACTCGCCTCCGCCGCGTCGCCGCCGTTGCTACAGCGGCAGTAGCTGTTACTGCCTGCGGTGGCGCTGTTCTCTTACCTCCGTCTGTTTCTTCCAATGACCGCGGCGTTGGCCCCGTCGTAGAGTCCATGAGGCGGACGATCAGTGATCCAAATGCCATTGTTCCTTCCAGAAGTGTCCAGGAATCGACTCTGATCGGTGCCAGCTCGACTAGTCCACTCGACATCCTGGTCGTAGGCGGCGGTGCCACCGGTTGCGGCGTTGCTCTGGACGCTGCCACTAGAGGCCTCCGTGTCGGCCTTGTTGAGCGAGAGGATTTCTCTGCCGGAACGTCTTCTCGGTCTACGAAGCTAATTCATGGAGGCAAGCATAAATGGTTAATTTGTCTGTTTGATATCTATTTTCACTGTTTTAATGGAATCTTAAGTTAACAATTAAATTTAAAAAAGTGAAAGAACTTCAAGTTGATTTGCGTGATCATATATGCATTTTCTTGGCTACTTGTTTGATTGCTGATTTTAACATTAGAAGAGGCCAAATCCAAATGATGAGTGCATTGATTCGAAATTTTAGAAAGAGAAAGGCTAAAATTTTTGGAACTTGCTCCTTGTGAAGAAGATATTAAGGTCTTTGCTGCTTTGGGATCTAGCAATATAGCTCTTGACTTTTTATTTTTTATTTTTTACTTAGAGAGCAAAGAGTTAAACACATAAGGACATCAAATAATCCTTTCAAAATTTTATATCCAATATTTTGGTATCATATATTATTTCCGGTTAGGTATTGCATCCTTGTATTAATTTATTGATACACAGGTTTTCTTTGGAATTTTGAAGTGGTTTCTGCAGCTTGTCATTTGATTAAGGTTAAAAGTTTCAAGTCTGGAAAATCTTTGTTTTGAATCATATAAATTGTTTGACGGATAGCAACAATTTTAGTTGCCTCCTTTAGGCCGAACAACACTAAATTGTATTCCATAAAATAGGCATATGAAGCTATAATTCCATTTCTTCTTCATATGCTTGTTTCAGCTTTTAAGCTAATGCATTTGTTAAATTCGGTTAGGGGTCCGATACTTGGAGAAAGCTGTCTTTAACCTTGACTACTGGCAATTGAAGCTGGTTTTCCATGCACTTGAGGAGCGTAAACAGGTTATTGAGAATGCGCCTCATCTCTGCCATGCCTTGCCATGCATGACACCTTGTTTTAACTGGTTTGAGGTAGTATACTACTGGATGGGCTTGAAAATGTACGATGTGGTCGCAGGACGCCATATATTACATTTGTCCAGATACTATTCAGTGCAAGAATCTATTGAGCTCTTCCCTACTCTTGCAAGAAAGGGTAAAGATAAAAGCTTGAGGGGCACAGTTGTGTACTATGATGGGCAGATGAATGACTCTCGCCTAAATGTTGGATTAGCTTGCAGTGCTGCACTTGCTGGAGCAGCAGTGCTTAACCATGCAGAAGTTGTATCATTTCTTAAAGATGAAGGTACCGAGCGGATAATTGGTGCAAGAATTCGTGACAATCTGTCAGGTACAGACTGTATCTCCTTTGAACAATAAAATATTCACACAAATCATTAACCGATTTGAGCATATAACAATTTACATGTTTGTCTTGATTAGTCTGTTTTCTAGGTCTTCATCAAATACCTCAAGTTTGCAATGAAAGAAAAAAAAGTCTAAAGGGCTATAAAATTTAATAATTACTTGTTAATAATCCTGTAAGCAGTTGATTTCTAAAGCCATAACACTTACTGTTGTTCTCTGACTTGACCCTGTCTTTCAGTGAAAGCAACAGATTCACATGCATTTTAGTTTTACTTTTTGACATTCACAGGTACCTTATGTCTTGAAACTACCAATTAATTTCTGTCCAAGCAGCTGATTGTGATATTGTAATTGCTTGCTCTAATTAGTTATGACTCGAATACATGATTCAGCTTTCCCTTCTAGGATCTTGAACTTTGAAATATATCAAAATTAAGATAGAAAATTGTATAGTTTGAGTGTTTAGCTTATCCTAATTTCTTAGAATGACAGCAGGGATGCTACAGCGGAGAAATGCTTGAGAATGAAAGTTTCCATTGAACTTGAAAGCTTTCCATCCAAATTATATGAAGTACATAGTTTCTTGTTTGTAACTGCACGTTAATAATATTAAAATCTTAAAAATGTAAGATGCTGCTGTTCTGTGGTTGGAATTAATGAGCATTTTTCTTCCAGTTTACGCCATTGGTTATTTAATATTTACATTCCAAAATAGTTGATTTCCTAGTCAATTTATCTTTTTATTTTAGCTAATCTCATGTACTGTAAGGTTAAAGCAGTGTTAAGTAATTCTTGATGTTTTTATTAAGATGATGAGAAGAATAAGTTTTTTTGTTCGTATGTAGGGGAAATGATTTTGCATGCATATGCCCCAAAACATGTTTGCAACAAGACTTACACATTAAAAATTTCTTTCTTCAGCATATCGCTGCATACCAATATTGGTGTAATTAGGTAGCTTAAGTGGTTATCTGTTTGATCTTTTTGTTCATTACTATATAAACAGGCCAAGAATTTGAAACCTATGCAAAAGTAGTCGTGAATGCGGCTGGACCATTTTGTGACTCTGTAAGGAAAATGTCTAACAAGGATGCACAGCCCATGATTTGTCCTAGCAGTGGTGTACATGTTGTTCTCCCTGATTATTATTCTCCTGAAGGAATGGGTTTGATTGTCCCTAAAACTAAGGATGGACGTGTTGTTTTCATGCTTCCATGGTTGGGGAGAACTGTAGCTGGCACTACGGATTCTAATACTTCCATCACTGCACTTCCAGAACCGCATGAGGATGAAATACAATTTATACTTGATGCTATATGTGATTATCTTAACGTCAAGGTATAATCTGGATTTGTCAATGTTTGATATGTTACTTTCTCATTCTAGTTAATTTCTAATTCTGTCTCGTTTTTGGGTATCTGTTTAGTGTAATTTTCAACTAAAATTATGACTTAAAACTCTTAGGTACGGCGCACAGATGTTCTTTCTGCTTGGAGTGGTATTCGTCCATTGGCAATGGATCCTACTGCAAAGAACACTGAGAGCATCTCTCGAGATCATGTTGTTTGTGAGGATTATCCTGGTTTGGTCACAATAACTGGTGGAAAGTGGACTACTTATCGAAGGTAATATTTACTTTGGTTTTGGTAAATTTTCCTTTTATATTGGTGGTTTACAGTAGATCTGGCAATATTAGACACAACACGAAGACAAGATGGATAAATACCTAAAACACTACACCACAAAAGAAAAACATCACGAACACGACAAGATACATGAATGTATCAATATTTATATAGTACAAATTATTAATGTATCAAATTTTATATAAATATAAAATACCTTAAATACAATTATGAATGGTAAAATACTCGAGAATGATGCAGATACACAAATAGTTAGGTCTAGTTTACAGTAGTTCATCAAGGCCAAATTTATTTTTATTGATAACTAATGTTGAGAATTTGGAGAGTAAACTGTTGAACTACAAATTAATTGATGGGCATACTCTGTATTCCCTTGATATTCGAGCACGGCATCTTGTCCGTTTGATCTCCTTTCTTTCCCTGTTTTCTTTTTGATACGAACTTTCACACTTACTAGAATTATTTTCAGCATGGCAGAAGATGCGGTTAATGCAGCTATCAAGTCCGGTAAGCTAAGCCCTAGGAATGAATGTATAACAGGCAACCTACGGCTGGTCGGTGGAGATGGATGGGAAAGCTCATCTTTTACTGTTCTTGCTCAGCAGTATGTACGCATGAAGAAGACACATGGTGGGAAAGTTGTTCCAGGAGTAATGGACACAGCTAGCGCGAAGCATTTGTCTCATGCTTATGGGACCTTAGCGGAACGAGTAGCCACCATAGCTCAGGTTGGTTTGCTATGCTCTCACAAGCCATAAGTGCTAATTTTTTGGCTCAGTAGTTGGTCTGTGATCATCTTCTCAAATCCCAGAGTTTGAATCAATCCTCCCCGAAATAAAATCTCTTTCGATCTAACATAGAGTGTTTTGGGAACAATCAAATATGGTGAAGTCTTATCTTCTTTGTATTCGGTTTAACAATTTCAAATCTGCCTTCGAATTTCTAGAATGAAACACTGGGTAAGAGGCTTGCCCATGGTTACCCATATCTGGAGGCTGAGGTTGCATACTGTGCTCGAAACGAGTATTGTGAATCTGCTATTGATTTCATCGCCAGGAGATCTCGCCTTGCTTTCCTTGACACTGATGCAGCAGGCCGTGCATTGCCACGCATTATCGAAATACTTGCTAAGGAGCACAATTGGGACCGGTCGAGGCAGAAGCAAGAAATGCGAAAGGCTAGAGAATTTTTGGAAACTTTCAAGTCTTCGAAGAATGCACAGTTCCATGACGGGAAACACCAGTAGTGACTAGTGAGTATGATTTCCTATCCCGTTAACCCGCGCAAATACTTCTAAAAGTTTCTTATACCAAATTAACGATATGTTGCAGTTAACATTGCTTTTAGGGTTTTCGACATCAATGAAACAGAATTTTGAAGCTCGAAGACTCTCCATTAACGTTTTTCATGTTGGGTTTCCGATGTTCATACAGGTATGTATATCATCTTCATTCTACTACACAAGCGGAATGTCAAACATGAAGATACTTCGAAGGCACTCGATTTTATTGAGCTTGCTTTACATATAATAAGTAACAACGCAACTTTTTCCTTAATTAATACAAGTGTTTATTGTATGACGTGATTTTGTTTATTATATATTGTTATGAATATTATTAATTGGATGTTCAACTTTTCATTTTTCTTAACTTTTCATCTTTCTCAATTCTTTACCTTTCATCTTTCTGAACTCCTCAATTTTTATCTTTTTGTAACTCTTTTTCTATTTATGCATTAGAAAATGAGAAGTCTAATCTCCTTTTATATATATATATATATATATATATATGAGAATTAGTTGGATTTCTATTGCTTTTCTCTTCTTTTCCATACTCATTACAATATATATATATTATTCTTGTGTTCTTTGCATTATTATTATTATTATTTTATAATACTTGTTAGTTTTTTTAATATTATTCTCCTTATAGGTTTTTATAATATATACTTTTTTTGATATAATGTTTAGAATTATCCATATTTTTTTTTCAACCCTTAAATAAGAGGATAATGTGTTTCAGCGCACTCGAATCTATATCTTTCTGTACTTTTAAATATATTAAATCAATTTCTTTTTAAATAAAACACCAAAAATATAAAATAAAATAATAAATAAATAAATATATAAAAAAATATAGAATTTGAATATCCAAGTCAATTGACTTTGTATGGATTTGGATAGTTGACACTATTCAAACGAGAATCAAATCAAAAGTTTTGTTTAGTAGTGTTTTTTAAAAGTATTTTTGACATAAAAAACACTTTTGAATAAAAAGAAATGCTAAATAAGTATTTTTTGAAAAAAAAATTAATTTTTCAAAAGTTTTTTTTTTCAAATTGAAAAGTTAAAATTTTTAATTTTTTCATATCAGAAGTATTTTTGACAATTCAATTACATTTTCACTCTTTTAACACATGATACTTTCCCTTCTTTGATTAATTGCTTAAAAATATTTAAAATTTATATTTCATATATTAAAATATTAATAAATATAATAAATTATTTTCTATATTTTTATTAAAATATCATTATATTAACTAATTTAAATATTATTTAAATATTTATTTATTACTTTATAATACATGTTTAAAATTGATATTTTATTTTTCAAAAATATTTTTTGACGGTTATACTAAATACTTAAATTTTAAATCAAATTTTTCAAAAATACTTTTCGAAATAATTTTTTCAATGTACTTTTTAAAAATACTTTTCAAAAATAATATTAAACTAGTCTTTAATATTTATGATACTATCTAAAACTTTTGCGTTTGGGGGATTGAGTCGCAGAAATTACATGTGGCAGTGATTTGCTATCATCTGTAAATGTATTACTCCTATCTAAAATTATCCAAAATCGCACAACATACGCATAAAATGTTTAATTTTATGGTATATTTTAATTTTATTGATTGTAAATACTATACTTTGTTTTATTTTATTTGGAAATTAAATAATTAAAATCGATTAAAATATTCTATTTGCATTAAAAGAATATTATATGAATAATTTAAGTTTCGATGTTTTTTTTTTTCAGAATCTATATAATTTTTTTAATATATTGGTATAATTACATGATAATATTTGTTTACACTTTTTTAATTATTTGACAACGCACATATAAGTGCTCAAACTCGGGTCTCTTGGGATGAACAACATCTTTTTTACAACTGGGATGAACAATATCTTTTTTACCATTAGAGTCACTTATTAGATTCTCAAAATCAATATAATTAAAAGTAAAACGGTAAAAAGAATTTATTAATATTTCAAGAAAAGTTTAATTATGTAAAGAATATAATGAAATAAAAATATCATGATAACACTTAATAAAATTAAAATATAATAAAAATTACTATGATAAGAAGTTTCACCTTAATTCTTTTAATTTTCAATTATGTACATCGCATTGGAGTGATTGACTCATTTGAAGGAAAAAGAAAAGTAAAAAGTTTGATTTGTTCTGTGGCAGATTTATTTTTCTTAAAGGTTTTATACTTATAGATATAACTAGGGGTGAAATTAAAAAAAAAATTTAGGAGAGTCGAAATTAAATTATAATTTTACAATAGAAAAAACAGAATTTCATCATTTTAATATACTATATTTTTATAATTTTTAAAGATTAAGTTAAATTTTTATATTTTTAGGGGATTAAAGTATAATTTTATCTTTATTAATTTAAAATTTTAAAAGTTTTAAAAGAATCATATGAAAAAAAATTTCATTTTAGGGGGTCGGGTTCTGCCAGTTCTTTAACTTTGTCAGTGTATAAGTATTATAGTAATTATAATTATGAATAATATTTTCTAAGAATTACAATAAAATTTTAATAAGATCAAGTTAATAATTGAAATATATATAAATTTTGTAATAAATTTATTAAACGGCCGGATGATTGTATGAATTTTTAATTTTTAAAATTTTAATTGTCACATTTCAATTTTTTAAGTATTAATTTCCATTATTAATTAATAATAAAACATATTATTTTATTTAAATTTAATTATAATATGTATTATCATATCTAGTTGAATGGGTTCAATTCAAGTTTAATTTAGGGTTTATTAATAAATCATCTTGCCAACTATATATCAATATTCATATTGACTTTTAAAGTTTATTTACAATAATGGTATTTAAATTATTGCTTTTGTTTCAATTTTCATGTTGGCACATTGCATACTTTTTTTGTAGGCATAATTCTTATATATTTTGTTAATTTAATTATTATTTTAAAAGTTAAATTTAATAATTAAATTTTTAAAAAAAAGTTAAATTGCTTTTCTTTAAATGGTGATTGAAACTTTAATTTTTTATGATTAAAGAGGCATTAAAATGTCGCTTTAACTTTTTAGCCGGTGGTAATTTATATATATTTCATGCTAATGTGACACTATTTTTTTTATGATTAAAGAAGCATTAAAATGCCTAGGACTTAAAGAAATCCGACAATTAGACTCCCGGAAAATCGCTTAAGAGTAACTTCTTAACATGTGTGCTAGGGATGTCTATAATACGAATATCAGCAAAATCGCTTTCACAAGCCTTGGCAAGGAAATCCGCAACCAAGCTGCTATCCCTTCGAACAAATTGGATTTTGAACTCTGCGAAATGGCTTAAAATGTTCTTGATCTTCCGAACAACAATCTCCGAGGGAGGCCCATCAAAGCAATCTTGTATCATTTTTATAGCAAGACAGTCACTGACGATACACACTTTGTCAAAGCCTTTAAGCATAGTAATTTGAAGACCATAAAGAATTGTCCATATTTCCGAATTCAGTGCAGACCCTTTACCTAGAAATTTTTGAAAACCCAGCACCCATCGCTCATGATCATCGCGCAACACCCCAGCAACATCTGACCAGGATTCATCAGCACTTGCAGCACCATCCGTGTTGATTTTTATCCAGCCTGAATCCGGTGGAGTCCACTTGACAGCAGCACCTCTTCCTGTAACAGATTCGCTCCTAGACGCAGCTGTAGCAATGTTAGGCGCCATACAAAGAGCAGTATTAACAAGTACTTGAATATCGCCTAATTGTTGCTGGAAGATGAACGCATTACGTTGCTTCCATATCAGCCAACAGACAAAAGGAAGGAGAATCGGACCAGCAATACCCTGCACATTTGTACCCACCGTACTCTTCGAGACAGCCAACAACCAGTCCCCCATTTCAAGATCAAAGAAAGATTGAACAGCATCCAAGCGAGCGATTTACAATCCCGCAGCACATGAAGAATAGTCTCGCTTGCAGCTCCACTCCTAGTACACCCTGCGTCATTCATCATCTTCCTACGGACCCTCTCATTATTTGTAAGAAGCCGATCCCTTTTGACTAGCCACAAGAACTGTCGGATACGAGGAGGAAGCTGAGACTTCCAAAATACTTCCAATTGTTATCAACACCAATCGAATCATCCCGAGTGACACTGTCGTAAGCCGATTTGACTGTGAATCGCCCATTAAGAGTATGCTTCCACATGCAAACATCCTCACCAAGATTCTGACTAGGAGGATGACAACAAGCAATGTTATCTAAAATCTCCTTATGAAAAAATAATTGAAGCACAGACCAGTCCCAGTTCCCATTCACATCCACGAAGTCAACAACCTTTAGCACGGGCGAGATAGACACTCCAGGAAAAAGATAATGACTAAGGGGACCCATAGTTGGAACCCAATCGTCCTTGATAAAACTGACTCTATGACCATTCCCAACACTCCATTTAATCCTCCCACGAAATCTAAGTCATACCTTAGCCAAAGAACGCCACACAAAGGAACAAGAGGTGCGATCAATCCTATTAGGACAAACATCAAGCACTTTGTATTTTGAGCGTAGAACCCGAACCCAAAGTGGATCCACCTTTGTCACAAAGCAATAAGCCAATTTCTTCAAATACGAAACATTTTGTGAAAGCAGTCTTCTCAACCCGATTCCTCCTTTTTGTAAAGGCATATAACATGAATCCCATCTCACTAAAGCCACCTTGGGTTCATTAGTAGTAGAGCCCCAGATGAATCTCCGCATTACTTGCTCAATTTGATCACAAACACCCACAGGCACCATTACTGTTTGCATGAAAAACCCCGGGATTGTGAATAAAACCTACTTGGCCAACATGATCCTTTCTACCAATAAAAAGAGTTTAGCATCGAAAGTATATGTAAATTACCATTACTATTTTTTATATGCACATCAATAGATAATTTAAAAAATAATTAAAATGTTAAAAAATAAAAAATTCAAAAGAATTATAAAAAGTTCACAAAAAAAAAAAGCATGAAATATATGTAGATTACCATGCAAGTTACCATGTAAAAAATTTGACATTTTAGTTAATATTTTTGTTAAAAAAATAATTCAACTGTTTTTGAAAGGTTGATGGTCCCAAATTTGACTCATTTTAAAAATTATTGATCAAATTTAATTAAAAAAAAAAGAATAAGGGCCAAATAAAAAAAATGTAAATGGTAAGGATTAAATTTGGCATTGTGCTTACTTTATAAAGATAAAATTTATATTTGTTATATCTCTCCACCAAAGACATCATTGACCTGCACTAACTTCCTCTGAAAGAGCATCCCATCAGACCTCTCATTCACAATACCTGTGAATGTGGCCACTCGCTCTACCTCAAAGGAGTCCTCCACCCGAGTTTAAGTGTAGATATCATCCTAATATGGACAAATTTCCAAGATAATAAAGAACCTATTTAAGCTACACTACCTCGTATTGATAGGATCTCATAATACATACATATAATTATCTATTACATATTTAACGGGGCTAAATGTTTACTCTTACATGTCATAACGACTAACAAGGAGACTTCTTTTATAAATACCTTAAAAAATAATGAAAAATAGAGGAATGATGTTTTAGCACCCTAGAGCTATTCTGAACAATTATCTTTTGATCAATCTATCCTCTTATTTTTGTTCTGGCTCTCGATTTCTTCGGGTGAATTGGCCTTCTTTACACCACATTGATCTCCTTATTATTTTGTCTTGTCCACCTCCCTTGTATTTTGTATCAACAATAGTTTAGGTATTACTTTTGATAAAATTTTATTGATCATGTTTTAATAAAAGATGAAATTAATAGTTTAAGTATCACTTCCAAAAAAAAAAACTTTGAGGATCAAACTGAAAAACAGAATATAGTGCAAGGGTCAATTTAGGAAAATCCATTCTTATGCACAGAGGACGCCCTCGCTGGCTTGGCCATGACGGCTACTCAGTTACAAATTGCAAGTAATTTTTATTATTATTTTTAACAAAACGACAAGTCGTTTTGAGTTGCGGTTCCTATTATCAACTAAATGCTGTTCAAAGTAAAAATTTTCTCAGGAAACAAACACTACTTTTTCTCCCGCCATCTCTACCCCTTTACGCACCCATCCCTCTCGCTATATAGTGTGAAAGAAAGCTCAATGAACTCACCAAATGAAACCCCTGATCAATTCTCCCAATTCCCCCTTCCCCATTTCACTCTCACTCCACCTTTACCGAACCCTAACCCTAATTTCCCTCCAATCCCAAACCCAAACCCAACTCCAACGCTAACCCCAGTCCTCGATTCTAACGCCAATGCTACACCTTCTCTTGATGATCAACTCCTACCCTTCTCAGTTCCCAAAAAACGACGACGCGGCAGGCCCCGACGCACTGCCTCAACGTCATCGTTTCAACTCCTTACCATCCCCAACGATTCATTCAACCCCAATGTTCCATACTCTGACCCTAACCCTTATTCGATTCCCTCATCGGTAGCTGCGTCGACACAAACTTCACAACCCAAAATTGCCGACGAGATCATCGTTATCAATAAAGAATCGACGGCTGAGGCTCTTACCGCTCTTTCCGCTGGATTCCCTGCTGATTCTCTCACTGAGGAAGAAATTGACTTCGGCGTAGTTTCCTCTGTTGGTGGCATCGAGCAGGTAAATTACATTCTTATTCGAAATCACATTATTGCGAAATGGCGCGAAAACATATTCAATGGGGTGACTAAAGAAATGTTTGTTGATTCTATGCCACAACATTGTCGTACGCTTTTAGATTCTGCTTATGATTATTTGGTTACACATGGATATATAAATTTTGGTATTGCCCCAGCAATCAAGGACAAAATTCCTGTCGGTCTTAGTAAAGGTAATGTGGTTATCGTTGGTGCTGGATTGGCGGGGCTGGCTGCGGCTAGACAGCTAATAAGGTTCGGATTTAAGGTGACGGTTTTGGAAGGGAGGAAGAGAGCCGGTGGGAGGGTTTATACGAAGAAGATGGAAGGAGGGAATAGGGTGAGTGCAGCTGCAGATTTAGGTGGGAGTGTTTTAACTGGTACATTGGGGAATCCATTAGGGATCATGGCAAAACAATTGGGTGCCTCACTTTTTAAGGTGAGGGATAAGTGTCCACTTTATCGGATGGATGGGAGTCCGGTGGATCCAGATATGGATATGAAGGTGGAGACGGCTTTTAATCGGCTTTTGGATAAGGCTAGTAAGCTTAGGCAGTTAATGGGGGAGGTTTCCATGGATGTTTCACTTGGGGCAGCATTAGAGACGTTTAGACAGGTTTATAGAGATGCAGTAACTGAAGAGGAGATTAATCTGTTCAATTGGCATCTTGCAAATTTAGAATATGCAAATGCAGGATTGGTTTCAAAGCTTTCACTTGCATTTTGGGACCAAGATGATCCATATGACATGGGAGGGGATCATTGTTTCTTGCCTGGAGGGAATGGAAGGTTGATTCAGGCTCTAGCAGAGAATGTGCCTATTTTATATGAGAAGACTGTGCATACTATTAGGTATGGCAGTGATGGAGTGCAGGTTACGGCAGGAAATCAGGTGTTTGAAGGTGATATGGCACTTTGTACTGTTCCTCTTGGAGTTTTAAAGAGTGGGTCAATAAAGTTTGTTCCTGAGTTGCCTCAGAGGAAACTTGATGGGATAAAGAGGTTGGGATTTGGGTTATTGAATAAGGTCGCAATGCTTTTCCCTTATGTATTTTGGGGTACAGATCTTGATACCTTTGGGCATCTTACTGAAGATCCAAGTCGCCGAGGGGAGTTTTTTTTATTTTATAGCTATGCAACAGTTGCTGGTGGTCCTCTCTTGCTTGCTTTAGTAGCAGGAGAAGCTGCACATAGGTTTGAGACTCTACCTCCTACAGATGCAGTGACCCAAGTTCTCCAAATTCTCAAGGGTAATCAATTTCGATTTCATGTGTTGAATAATTTATTTGTTGCAGCTTCTTCTTTTTTTCCTGTAAGCTTTTAATATATCCTGTAGTCTGAAATACCAAAAGACAGTCATTAGCTGCAAAACGTAAATTAATGTTGCGGTGCGTTCTTATCTTCTTTATGTACTGGTTGCTCATATTGCTTAGATTCATGGAAGCTTCTTTGAATATTTGAATAATCCCTAGCACTTTGTCACTTATTTTATTTGAATGTGCTACAAAGGAAGCATTAACATTTGATACGTTTTTAAAAGAACTTCTATATGTATTGGTTGCTTGTGTGGTTCATTTTAATTGCAATATGCAACTTTCTTGGGTTTCTCATTGTCTTATGGTGCATATTCTACAAAGAAAGGGCGAAGTGTCCTGTGGATTTGAACCAGCACCGATTGTATCTTGTGTCCAAAAATTTAATTGTTCTCGGTTATGCGAGTATTCTGAGACTGTGTATAATTGTCTGCAGGTATATATGAACCGCAAGGAATCACTGTCCCTGAACCCCTGCAAACCGTCTGCACTAGATGGGGTGGTGATCCCTTTAGCCTAGGTTCATACTCTAATGTTGCTGTGGGAGCATCTGGAGATGACTATGATATATTAGCAGAAAGTGTGGGGGATGGAAGACTTTTCTTTGCTGGGGAGGCCACTACACGTCGATACCCTGCCACCATGCATGGAGCTTTTCTTACTGGGCTCAGGGAAGCTGCAAATATGGCTCAATATGCCAAGACTCGGACTGCAAAGAAAAAGATAGACAGGAGTCCTTCAAATAATATTCATTCTTGTGCTTCCCTCCTTATGGATTTGTTCAGAGAACCTGATCTGGAATTCGGGAACTTTTCTGTTATTTTTGGTCGAAAGAATGCTGATCCAAAGTCACCAGCGGTTTTGAGGATAACATTTAGTGAGCCCCGAAAGAAGAATCAGGAAGGTTCAAAGACAGATCAGCAACATTCTAATAAGGTGCTTTTTCAGCAGCTACAGTCGCATTTTAATCAGCAACAACAGCTACATGTTTACACATTGTTATCTAAGCAACAGGCGCTTGAGCTGAGAGAAGTGAGAGGTGGTGATGAGATGAGGTTGAACTACCTCTGTGAAAATCTGGGAATTAAGCTGGTGGGACGGAAGGGTTTGGGACCTAATGCTGATTCTGTCATTGCATCTATAAAAGCACAGAGGGGTGTCCGGAAACCCTCAACAACTCCTTTGGTTCTAAAATCTGGTGAGAATCATTGTTTATTCTTTGATTTATATTTCTCTTCAAAATATAAGAGCTTGAAATAACATTTATATGGTTTTGGTAAAGGAGCATCGAAGATGAAACCAGGCACTTTAAAGCAAAAATTCATTAGGTAAGAGCCGAAATTTCAATTCGTTCTTCATATGCTCATTAAAGATCTCCGTACGATCAAATGAAGGACTATTACCTGATCCCCTCTGTTCTCCATTTGTTATTCTTATTTTCACAGGAGGGCTAAAATAGTCCGCAACACTAAAGGGTTGATTCCTGCTTTGGTTCCGACTGCAGCAAATGGCAATATGCCAGAGGAAATGAAAGTGATAAAGCAGGCTCCTCCTGACTCCTCTGCTTCGGGTATGTCTGAAGGCTTCTAGTTTCCTTATTAGTCTCATCCTCTGTGGTACATTTCTATTCCATGCAGTTAATTGTTCTCGTTAAGTTTTCTTTCTTTTTGTTGCTATTTTGGTGTCAAATCTCTTGATTGTTCAATTTGTGCCTTTGTTCCACCTTTCTGTAATTCACATGGTGTGTGTCTTTCTCTGTATGAAAGTTGTTGGGGAAATTTGCTAGTGTTTATTCTGGTTTTGATTGTGATCACAAAACCAAGATACTAAGCTTGATCTGAATATACGTATATCGTCTGTCTGTCAATGTAGAATGGGTTAATATTTTCAAATGGGAAATCTGAATATAAGAAAGTTTCATTTTGTTAGGGCAAAACCAAGGTGAGATGTTGAAGCAATGAGCTGGGTATGTCGGTGTGTCCTTTTTTGAAGATCTTGAGAGTTCTTTGTCAGTGACATTGCCTAAGCCTGACTATTCTGCTGCCCCCCCGCCCCCCTCTCCCTTAAATGCATAGACCTTGCATTATTGCTGTACCAGCTGCAACCAAATGTTCTATTCCCACCATTTGGTTAAACTCTCGGCTCAATCGGTTTTACTGTAAAGTTGTCTTTTCCCTTGGCCTATACAGCTAGCTATGCATCAAGCAAGAACCTGTTTTTGGCAATGGTCCTGGGATGCATTTATCGAGTGTCCGTTCCCCATCAAAGACATTCCTGCCACTTTCTGCAGCACCAACTTGACTTCAGAATAACTTCTCCGCAACATTATCAACAAAGCTTGTGATCACAGTTTGGCTATGATGACAAACTGTTTAATATTCATGAAGCCTGTTGTGACCAGATCCAAGGGAGAAATGTTCTGCTGTGGCTGAGGATTTCCAGTAAGATGCAGTGGGAGAAAAAGAACAGGCAATGGTTCTTTTATAGGGTTCACGATCGACCTCACTCCGTCAAATGAACTGAGAAGATCGATCCAATCTCACCATTTACAAGGATGGTTGCTGCTTACTATACCCTCAAGGCTGGAATTCTAGGATCTCTGATCATTGTAAGAGTTAAAATTACATCGGCCTCAACGTTACTCGGATTTGGATGTAAATGTGGAATATTGATGTGTTTTAACACTACAGTGTATGTTCAATTTTCTTTAACTTTTTACTTGCATTTGCGCAAATATCTATTTATGTATATCTTCTCTTCTAGTCAATTCCTAATTGTACATCAGGAGGTATAGGAAGTTTTGGGCAAATACGAGTAAAAATTGATGTACATGATGCTTGCTTGCTGGGAATGTTGAATCTTGAGAGATTTTATTTAACTTCGCTATAAATGTTTTTCTTTTGTTTGTGTTGGCTTTTAATTCCTTATAATATATGTTTTGTCTCATTGCATTCCCGCAAGATTAGGGCACGTCCAAGGTCCTGGTGCTCATTTCCAAATTGGGTTTTTTTTTTCAATAATAAAAAAAGTATGAATATCAAAATTATATATTAATTTTAGTTTAATGTGCAGTTCGATATATGAATTTTAATCTAGTTTATACACATGAAATTTTGGTTTTGATCCAAATGTATAAACTATACAAATGGTTATTCAATTATGCTTATGTTCCTGTTTCGATCACTTTAAAAATTTTCAATTTCAATTTAGGTATTAACGTTTGAATTTGTTCTTATTTTGGTCACTCGTTAAATCAATAATGGTAAGTTTTTTTAATTGGTATAAAAACACATTTAGTCCTCAATATTTGTACATTCTATCAATTTGATCTTAATACTATATAATTTAACCTTTCACATTTATAAGTTCTATCAATTTAGTTCTTAAACACATCTTCATCATAAATCGAAATTATAAAAAACAACAAAAAAATTAATTGGAAATGTTTGTAATGTATCGTTTTTGAGTGAGAAATTAATTTTTTTTTTCATTTTTCAGTAGAGAAGATTGATAATCTCTTTTCTATTGAAGCACATCAAGAAAATATATTTTTATTAGATTGAAATCATCTCACGAAATTGAACTTGAAACAACCAAATCACATCGGGAATGAAATGTGTACGTTGCAAAGGAAAGAAGGGATAAAAAGTTATTCGAAAACCTCTCAAAATTGATCAAGTACAAAAAGAAGATTGTGCTTATTTTTCCATTAAAAAAACTAAAATAACAATAATCTTTCATTGATATTATTTTTTATCTCCAATTTATTAGCAAAAAGAAAGTGATGATGGGTGATGTTTGAAATAAGAATGGTTGCTCCTCTCGAATAAAATGATCTTTTCGTATTCATTTAAGGTGTTTTTGAAAGGGAAAGACGTTAAGTCCATATATATGGGTTACGGAGGCAGTGGTGGATGAATGATTGACTTCAACTTTTCTCAGGAAAAAACCTTTACCATTGCCACATTACTCACCAAATTCAGAGGCTCGAATCGTTTTTTCGTCTGCTTTTTTTTTCTTTTGAGTAAACAACTGGTTTTGTCGATGAAAATGTGAAGGATGTTCAAGAAATGTCCACACTCAGACGACAAGTAAAGGTTGAAATTGAATAGGGAGCTGTGATAATTACACTCTTTTGATTTTGAAAAGGAATTACAAGTAATAAGCTAAACAAAATCAATTGAAAAAAATAATTTCCTAATGTGCTTCAACAACAATGAGACTACCAATTTTATCAACCGGAAAAAGAATGAAAAAATAAATAAATACCTCACCCAAAAACAATGAGACCTTACCTAATTAAATTTATTTTTTATGAACATGTGTTTAAGGATTAATTGATAAAATTTGTAAATATGATTGATTAAATTTATTGAATTGTTTAAAATTAAGATAAAATTGATAGAATATGTAAGTGTTGAGGATAAAATGTGTTATTATACTAGTTAAAAAAAGCTTTTCGTTATTAATATAATGGCAAGTGACCAAAACAGGAGCAATTTCAAACGTTAATATCTAAATTAAAAATTTTTAAAGTTCGGTGACCAAAACAAAAACGACGAATACAAATGAGTGACCATTTGTAGAATTTACCCTAAAAACTAATGTAAGTCGTTGAAGCCCATCGTTTGGTTTCCCAGGATAAATGGATATTGGCTGTCCATAAGCTAAGCTTGAACTCAGACAAATTGGAGGAGATGCTTGATATTGTCTAGTTCATCGAATAACATTATCACAAGTGTGTTATTTTTATAGTATATCCTTAATTTCTTTAGGATAATATCCAATATGATTCTATTTAATCTCATGGTAGTATTTTGATTATTTTTCTTCAAAAAATTTCTTCTAATGTGAACCACAATCCATTTTCAGAAGTCTCATTTGAGAAAAAACCGAAATGGTCTTTTAATATTTTATTATTATTTTTTGAATATATTGGTATAATTACGTGGTAGTATCTGTTCATACTTTCTTAACTCTTTGATAAGGCACACATACCTTGCACACACAGACGCTCGAACTCGAGACACTTAGGATGAACAACATCATTTTTTTCACTGGAGTCACTTGTTGAGTTCTATTTTTAGTATAAGTATGACATAAAAATTTAATGTGTATTCATTTTATTAATGGTTTTGGCTCACCATTTACTTTTTAACCTTATTTGAAAATAATATATATGGTAAGTGTAAATACCCTAAGATATTACATAATTAGAGCAACCAAAATCCATAATATTGTGACAGCCACCACAAGTTTTTGATAGATTTCAATTTAACCCTTTAAATAATGGATATTTTTATTCAAATTCAAGATTTTTAAAACACTTGACAATAATATTACATGTCTAACTTCACTCGAATTCTTAATTTTTAAAACATTTAGTCCACGATTTATAGTCATTAAAATAAAGAAATATTAATTTATCTTAAAACATGAGAAATCAAGTTGCTTAAAAATTAACATGTTTGATCACAATTCAATTAATATCAATTATGTATTTTTTTAATTTTTCGATGATCAAATAAAGTAAAAGATATAAATTAAGAATACACGCTCATAAAAGCGAGTGAGTTAAGTGAAATAGCACGCGCGACATGCATTTTTATACAACACACGTAAAAATTATCTCCACACGTTTAATAACTTCATGTTCAAAAGAATTGTATAACCAAAAGAATAAACCTAAATAATTTTTTTTAAAAATTATGCTCAATCAATTTAGAAAGACATATATATGTCCAAGGGTAAAATTGAAAATGATTCAATACCCTAAGGGACAAATGCAAAAGAAAAGAGGAAAATGAGAGGCAAATATGCAAATATGCAAATTTGAAAAATTACCAACCCCCACACTGGGGCTATATATAGATGATGAGAAATGGAGAAGGTTCACACAAAACAATAAGCATCGTAGGTTTTAGCGCAGTGATGAAGGTGGATAGTGGTGAGTCGAGCTGGAGGAAGAGGAAGAGGGGGAGAGCACCAGCAGTAGCATCAACAGCGCAACAACAGCAGGCTAAGGAGCGGTCGCCATTGACGCTAGCCACCTTGGAGGTGGTGAAAGAGAAGGCTAGAAAAAGGGTCAATAGGATGTCACTGGGTGTCACTGTTCAATACTTTGACAGGACCGATGCTCCCTATGATTGGTTGCCCTCGGGGTGGATTGTGGAAGAACGGTTTGTCCCTTCTGGTTATAAGGGTCGCGGCAGGATGTATAAGGTATATCAAACCACCATTGTTTCCTTCATCCTACATATATGTATGCAAATATTAAGATGATGATGATGATGATAATGATGGTGCAGTACTACTATGATCCAGTTGGGCAATCGTACCGCACCATACGTCAAGTTCAGTTTGCATCGGAGGCATTAAACACCATTTGCCTTGATACTTAATTATAATTAATTAAAGGTGAAAACTCCATGGAATTCAACACAGGCACACATAGAGAAAAACCCAATTTTATTTGGCTTTTATATATATAAATTATCTCTTAACTTTTTTTTCATTTTTTTGGATTAATTGAATTGCAGGGTTTCTCTCTTAAACATGTCAGAGTTATGAAGATGCTGAACTGGAACAAGAACGTGAAGACTATATATATAAGCTATAAATTATGTGTCTATGTAGTAGTTTTCTTTTGCTTATATATGTTTCAAATCCTTTGTAGCTTAAATATATGATGAAAATAAATATTATATAAATCAAATAAAAGTTGTTTAAGCTATAAACTCAACTTCTCTTTTGATTATCATCTCTTTAGATTGACTGATTTTTTTTTTAAAATTCCAATGCAAACGATGAATGGGGAATTCAAGAACTTTTGTTGAAAGTTCGAATTAAATTAAAAAAAAAATTGGAGGCCAAATTTGAAAAAAAGTTAATTATTAATTTTTAAAAAGGTAAAAAGTGCAAATTAGAAAATGATTAAAATGATTAAATTAAAACATTTAAGTTGAATTGGGACTAAAAGCACAATTAAATAATCTAATCAAAGAGTCCAAGGTTTTTACTCGAAGTGAACAGTTTGTGTGTGAATATAATGCTCTCAATTGTGTGATCAAAAGTAAGTAAAACGATGTCTTTGTCAAATCTTGATAATGTCATGTAATAAAACTTATTTTACTTGATTACTCCCCAAATCAGTTAGGGGTTTTGGACAAAACATGTGAGTGTCACACTTTTAGCTTCTTTTTTTTTTCACTCAATTGGGTATTTAAATTTTCAAATGCATAAAAAAAAAATTTGATAGTTAATTTTCACAATTGATCGTTAAAGTTAATTGTTTCTAATTTTTTTTAATTAAAATCATCCCGTGTCATAATCACGACATGACATGTGATAAAAAATATAAAAAAATAAAATTTTGAAAATGTATTAAATTTTAATAAAAAAATAACATTGATTAAAATTTAGAAAAAATTATAAAAATCGTACAAAAATTATAACAAAATTGTAGACTTTTATAAAAATTATAAAACACATCAAAAAATCATTTAATAATTAACTTCAATTGTTGACCATTAAAGTTAATGATCTCCCAAAATTTTTTCTGTTAAAGTCATAATGTGTCACAATACAGCGTTACATGTGGTGAAAAATGATAAAAATAAAAATAAATAAAAATTATAAAATTATCATACTAAAAGAAACATTTTATAATTTTTATAATCTTTTACGAATTTTATATTTTTTTATATTTTCAATAGTTTTCTTAGATTTTATAAACTTTTATAATTTTTTTCTATATTTTTCTATATTTTATATTTTATATTTTCTTACATTTTTATACTTTTTTTTCTAATTTTTGATAAAATTTAAATAGTTTTATAGTTTTTTATTGAAATTTATAATTTTTATAATTTTTATTGTTTTTTATTTTTTTTATCATTTTTTATCACATGTTAAGCTGTGGTTGTAACACGCAATGGCTTTAACTGAAAAAAATTAGGGATGATTCAAATACCCAATTGAGTGCAAAAACAAATCAAGGGCTTAATTTTTTTTTTAATTTGAGTCTTTTTTATGCATTTTAAAAGTTGAAGTACTCAATTGAGTACAAAAAAATGTAAGGGTTTAATTACTTTTTTGAAAAAAAATTGAGAATTTTTTTTATGTATTTTTATAGTTCAAGTACAATACAAAAAAGTAAGAATTTATTTTTTTTAAAAATTTGAAGATTTTTTACCCAATTAAATCTAATTTCTATATTGATTTTTAATCTAATTGATATGAAAGAATATCAATCAAAATATTATAAAAAAAAAAAGTTACAAAGTTGGTTTGCTATTTGGACACCCAATCAATTGCAAATTAGGTTTATAAAAGTTATTATAATTAAAAAATATATAATCAAAATTCAATAAGTGGTTCCAGTGGTAAAAAAAAATATTATTTATCTTAAGAGACTCGAGTTCGAACATTTGTGTGTACCTTATAAAAGAGTTAAGAAAAAATATGAACAGAAACTATCATATATTAAAAAAATTATACAAATATTATCATCATTTTGTTGTTATTTATTTTATTTTCCTTATAAATGATTCAAATTGTTACATGTTATTTTTGTAGAAAATATTATGTAGTAGATGTTGGTTTTGTAAATACAAAATGTTTTCCTGCAATATTCAAAAAAAAATATTTAAATACATATTATAAAATATGATATCATTTTAGAGAATAGAACTAGAAACAAGAATTAAAGTGTAGCATTTCTTTGAGAATGGAAATGGTGCCAATCTAACGCTCTGCCCTCCAAGTGTAGCATCACCGTACGTATCTTAGCAGTCTCAGGATCCCCTTCAACCTCAAAGAACTGTTCCAACTTAGCCCACCAGCCTCTGAAATCTATTCCATCAAACTTTGGGCAATCGAGCCTATATACCCTGCTAGGTCTATCCAAAACAGTAGATCGAGATTGAAAATGAACACTGCCCAGTTCAGGTATTGAATGAGTATTGACAGTAACTGGTACTTGACCATTGGTAGGATTAACTGAATCCTTAGGAGCAAAGCCAGGAGGAGATCCTCCCAGAACACCTTACCCCTTGGCCATAGCACCAGTAGCTGGATTAGACTGCCCAAATAAAGAACGAAGTTCCCCTTTAAATTCTTCTTTGAACTCTTGCAATTTGGTCTTCATTTTGGTGTCCAACCGTGCCAGCTCCTCCTGGATCTTAGAAACCTCCTGCTACAACACACTGACTTCTTTCTGTAAATGAGTAGTCACGCCATCGCTAGCCATGGAAGGGATCGTAGAGGCTCTGCCACCTTTGATGCGATTGAAAATTTAAAAGAGAAAAACAAATAAAGAAGAGAAGGAGAAAGGAGAAAATTCGAGAGAGAAGAGAATAAATTACTGAAATCGTGCTTAACAAATTGCATCTGACTCTGGTTACAGTGGTGTTTTAAAGAGGTGGGAAAATAATCGCTGGAACAATCGGTTATCCTCCGAACAGCTAAGCCTTTCTTTAACATTATTTCTCAAAAATATTTTTAAGACAAAAAAATATTTTTTAGATAAAAATATTACTAAATAAAATATTTTTGACACTAAAAATATTTTGAAAAAAATATTTTTTTGGTCAAAAAGAAATGAAAAAATTTAACTTTTTTTCAAAAATATTTTTTTATCAAAAACATTTTTAAAAAGTATGACTAAACTAGTTTTAAATCATTAACCCTCAACGCACCGTTTCATTCAACACTCCCAATACACACCTTATAACTAACGTGAAACGCGCCGTTTTGCTATGCTTATCAACAATTCAACATCCCATAAGACGTAACACTTATTGCTTCTCAACTTATTTTCCTAATTCGAATTCTACCCCGTAACACCTAGCCATCGCCGTCCATCACCTCTACGGCATCGTTGTCCCTTTCTCTTCCTCCCTCTTTGATTTTTGGTTGCTGACTCATTTTTGTTTTTGCAGGTCTTGTCTTGGATTTGGACTGCTGCTCTTCTTTTTTCTTTTTCGATCTTTTTGGTCATTGAGTTTTGATTTTCTGTTTTTTTGGGTTTGATTATTGGTTTTTGTTTATGGTGGTTTATGGTTGTTGATATTTGGGGTTATGTCAGGGCTTGGTGGTGCTGAGATGGTGGGGTTTTTTACCCGAATATTCTAAAAAAATAAATAATAACCAAAATGGTACCCCTAATCTAAGTGGCGGTACTAAGGGATTTTTCTGACATGTTTTTTTTTATTTTTATATATTAAAAAATAAAAAATATTATTTTATTGGTAGAGGGACTTAAAGTGGCGGCATTCAGGGTTTTTTTCTACACGAAAAAAATATGAGAAAAAATACCTGACACTCAATGGAGAAACACAAAGTGGCGGCACTAAGGGGTGTTTTGCCACTTGGCAGCACCCTATTGTGCCGTGTGTGTATTTGTGTAGAATATTTAATAGGTGAAAATTAATTTTAGTGGTTGGAAATTTTTGGTAGGTGATAAAAATTAAATAAAATAAAATTTTTGTTATAAAAATTAAATAAAATTTTTGTTATAAAAAGTTAATATAAAATTTTAAATATTTTTTATTTAAATGGTAAAATTAATAATTTTAATTTGGATCTCATGTAATATATGTATATTTTAAATTTAATTTATATAAAATATAAAAAGATAAAAATACTTCAAAATAAATTTATTATTTTATAAAAATAGGAGATTTTTAATAATTCACAAAAAATTAAACCTAATTAATTAATTACTACAATATAATATAAAAAATAATTAATTATCAAAATAATACTCCCATCATATTATTTACTAAAATTGTACCATTTTAGTAAATAATGGTATGTGGATAATATTTTGGTATATAAATATATATTTTGTACCATTTTAGTAAATGGTCCCCCCCTCCCCACTTATTTTATAACAAAAATTTTATTTTATTTAATTTTTATCACCTACCAAAAATCTCCAATCACTAAAATTAATTTCCACCTCTTAAATATTCTACACAAACACACACACGGCACAATGGGGTGCTGCCAAGTGGCAAAACACCCCTTAGTACCGCCACTTAAAAATCCTCTATGGTTGCCGCCACTTTGTGTTCCTCCATTGAGTGTCAGGTATTTTTTTCTCGTATTTTTTTGTGTAGAAAAAAACTTCTAAGTGCCACCACTTTAAATCCCTCTACCAATAAAATAATATTTTTTTTATTTTTTAATATATAAAAATAAAATAAAAATAAAAAAAATACGTGTTAGAAAAACCTCTTAGTGCCGCCACTTAAAGTCCTTCCACTTAATTAAACATACCATTTTGGTAAATAATAAACTAGGGATACCATTTTGGTTATTATTTATTTTTTTTAGAATATTTGGGTAAAAAACCCGAGATGGTGTGTTAGTTATGAGTAGTTTTGGTGACGAGGAGAATGGTGGTGATGGTGCAGCGGTTGTGGTGGAGGAATGGTGAGGTGCGAGAGAGAGGGCCTAGAGTCGGTGACTGTAAGTAGGGGTGATGGATGGTGCTGGGAGTGGTGAGGCCCGGCTTAAAGGGATGGCCGGTTGGAGTTGTTATAGGGGTCGAGAGATGGTGATGGTGGACACTGCTGGTATTGGTTGAGGGAGGGAGAAAGTGATGAAAAATGGTGAAGGGCCCGAAAGTGTCCAAAAGTCCACCATCCAATTCCTCATTTTTGTTGATTTATGGAGAGGGAGTGATGGAGTGATGGAGATGGCATAAGGTGGCTGGTGAGAATGGCAGCAAGGGGTAGAGGCAGGTAGGATGGGTGATGGGATGGTGGCAGCTGAGTAGAGGGTCCTGACAACGGCATAAGGAAAGGGGCAAAGTACCAAATTGCAATGATTTGAAAACTTGAGAGGCTTTTTGTAATATTCCTTTTTCTGATGTTTATATTTTCTGAATTTTGTAATGTTTTCAGATTTTTTATGAATAAAGCCAAAATTTATTTAAGCCTATTAACCCAAATTTCAACCATGTTTGAAGAATTCAACATTTTAATTTAAATTAGCAATATTTCGAAATTAAAATCAATAAAAACACGGTTAGAATCATAGCCTAATACATTTATCCAAATTAATCTTCGATTTTTTTTTAAAGTTGATCAGAAGAATCATAGCCTAATGCATGTATCCAAATATGCATGGACGGGTATCAAACACCAGTATTTCAAGAAAAAAAATCGATTTGGACCTAACATAGATAAAACCACACCAATCCGTATGTATATATATAAAAAAAAAAAAATGTATTTCCAAAACTCACTTTCATCCATTTTTGCCTTCAGTCCCTTGCAACCATTGTTCTAATTTAGCCTCTTTATCTGCCTTGAAATCATCGTAGTTTTCAGACCTGAACGATAACTTATGGTGTGAAAGTTCAACATCATCCTCTGTTTCTTCCTTTTCGTCTTCCTCATTGGGTTCATCGGCCATTTGACTTGATACAGGTAGCTCATCAGCTTCTGTATCAGGAATTGAACTAGTGCTAGCAGATGCAACCGATAACGGTGGAGCTGGTTGTGAAGGTGGCTTTTGGGGCTCGGTTTCCATCTGTTCCTTGGTGTCAAGTTGTGGCCACTTAAAATTGCTTGCCTTCTGTTTCGCGGACTTGATTACAGTAGAAAAATAATTACTCCCATCGAACTGGACATTCCCAGCAGGATTCCAAGACATTGGTCCCGAAGAGCTAGTTCTTCCCATCCGAAAGCTTGAAGCAGGACTGTGGATCAATCCTCTCTTCGGTTGTTTTGAGGACATTAACAATAACGAACTCTTAATGTCCTTAATCATCTCGTCTGCAATTGGGAAACCGCATTCCTTCATCGATCTCACAGTGGTGATAGAATCTTCCAGGTCTTGTGTGTGTAAAGTTGCTTCATGAGATTTTTCTACAACGTGATTATGGAGATTAACTACGTTAGGAATGGCATTCTCGGTGTGCTGTTGAATGTAGAAAAGTCCGACTGAGGGTTCATTCGCCACAAACTTTATCATCTCAGCTAGGGATTCAGCTATCTCCACGAAACCATCCACGGTGGAGAATCCATTCATCTTGTTGAAGGTGAATGGCAATTCATCACTGAGGTTTGTCCGAAAATCACAAATCGAAATGCATGTCAAAAGGGATGTTTTAAAAGAGAAAAAAACTATGCTATTTGCTCCGTCTAACAACGACATCCGATGCATTTCAGACAAGAATATAAGGCATGATCCTCTAATTATATGAAAAAATGTCAAACATATACCATATCCAACACTTGCCCAAATCTGGATAACACAAAAGCCAACGGCAAATTTCTTTCCTACAATCAATGTCCCAAAATTGGCAATTTTTTTTTTTAAATTTCCACTATAATCCCTAAGAAAGTGATGTATACAGAAACAATTAGAATAAAATTGATCCCCAATTTGAACAACAATCACCATCAACACCTTATTCATGGTTGCTAGTGGGTTTGAATTCAAATCTCGAGCTATGCAGTATTAAAAAAACCCTAAAAATTTATCCAATTAACTGCTTTTAGAACCCTAATTCCCAAATGTAATTTTGACCAGAAAGTGCAGAATTTGATTTCAGAGAAGGTTATTACTAAGCTCTTATGGCTTCTCTACCGTCGAGATAAACCTTTAACTCATACCAAACAATTTCCAAATAATATTTCATGGATTATTCAATGAATTTTAGGGTTTAATTTCATGGGGGAAAAAAAAAGAGGAATCAGATAAACAAGGCATCTTCAATTTAGCCAAAAACAAGAACCCATTGAACAAAAAAGGGAAAATTAAAAAAAAAACAGGACAATGCATTTAAATTAACACCCACATTAAAACACGAGAGAATAACAAAAACCCAGAAATCAAAATGTGAAATTGACTTTGATTTATTCAATTAAAAAGGGAGAAATTACTTACCAGAAGAAACGAATAGAAGAACAGTTGAATTTGCCAAAGATAAAGACAAAAGAACAATATTCTGGTTTTAGATCAAAAGAAAGAAAGATTAAAAAGCTTCAAACTTAGATAGTAAAAGCTTGAAACTTTTTTTTTTTTTTTTTATGTTATCTCTGCCCCTTATCTATGAAGCTCCGTTGAGAATTTATTTATTTATTTTTAAAATATTATCTTTTATTAAATAAATCCATAAGTTTTTCATAAATGAACTAACGGCATATAGAGACAAAAAGCAAACTAGTTTTGTAGCTTTATCTTTTTTTTTGATGATCTTTTTTAATTTTAAAAGCTATGGTTAAGTGACTATTAGATAGGTTGACATAGATTTTATTGTCAATTTAGGATGATATGAGTTTGAGTACAGTGAAACATATCATTTTCCTATTTATATATTTAGAAGGGATTATGGATAGTTTCAAGGGCGTAGTTACGAGGTTGGCAGGACCCCGATCCTTTTAAAATCAAAAAACTTTCATTTAAGTCTTTTAAATTTTTAAAATGTTAAATTAATGAATGTAAAAATTATACTTTTACCCTCTTAAAATGATAAAAATTTAATTTAATGCTTTAAAAATTATAAAGATGTAGATTATTAAAATGGTAAAATTTCATTTTTACTCTCGTAAAAATTATAATTTAATTTTGACCCCCATAAATTTTCGTATATAAATTAAATTATATTTTTTTATAATAAATCCATATAAATGTGACTAATTATTTGAACCTAAAACAGCATGCATGATAAACAATTAATTTTATCATTATAATCAAAATGTCAATTGATTTTAAATTTTTTTCGTTGATAGTGTGAGCATACCATAAATCTTATATTTACATAAAGTATTTTATTAAGTTGATGTTACGAGTTCACTCGACATCAACTCAGTCAAAAAATTGCTTAAAAACCCTATTTTAATAAGATGTTGAATATTAATATAGTAGTATTTTCATATTTTTCTTATTTTTATATGAAATGTTTAAATTAAAATATTTAAAATGCAATGTTTAAAAATTGAATCCAAACTTAAAGAATATTTAACCATAAATATTTTATCATCTCACCTATAACTCAATTGTTATTTTTTTTTATAAATATTATTTTAATATTATTTTTTCTTTCACTTATATCATGGTGTAACATATTTTCGTATTATTTATAGGTTTGACAGATTTAAGTGTCACTTGCCAATTAAGTTTTAATTCAATTACAAAATTACTAAAAAAAACTTATTTTTTTTACAAAATAATAAATATTATTATGAGGGTGCTCATGTTAAACATTAAAAAATATTATTATATTAAAAGAAATATTTATTTGTAGGCTTGAAGAATTTAAATAATGAAGAAAGTGTAATTTAAGATAAATATAAATTGCAATTCAATATTTTATCGAATTTTAACTAATCTTTTATTATGATTATAAAAATAATTTTTCTCTTTCTATAAAAATAGTAGTTCAAATTATAATAAAGTGTAATTTAAGATGAATAGAAAGTATAATTTAATTTCTTATTGAATTTTATCTATTGAAATTTGATCTTTGAATTTGATTTTTTTTTCTGATAGTATCGAATATTTTTTTAATTCAAATTAGTGGTAAAACTTATATATTATCACAAATTTTTTTATAACATCGTTAAGATATAATTATGTAACACTCTAATATTATATCAAATCATCACTTAAAATTTGACTTCGTTTCTCATAATACCTCTCCATAGCCTAACAAAAGCTTTGCCATGTATCGAAAAATAGAAACCCAATCACCTGGATCAACTTCTATTTGCAAAAGCAATCCCTGCTAGTTCAAGGCATTACTTCCACCATCTGAATTGTCAAATTTCAAGAAATAAGCTTGCTCATTTATCTGACACACAATTTCTAACTTTTTGATCATTTGGAAATATGCATCTTCAAGAATCCCAATGTTACAGTCTGATTTTTCAGGATTTTCACAAGTTGTCTGGACAGGGGTGTGAACAACAGTAATAAAAGCTACATAATTACTGTTCTCATCAGAGTCAGAACATTCACCCTCATCCTCCTCATCACTCTAGTAACAATTAACAACTTCTGCTCCTTTTTGGTAATGACACATTCTGACTGAATATGGCCATAATCTTTGCATTTAAAATACTGAACTTCTTTCTTCTTGTTCTGAGAGTTGTCTTCTTTTGGTTGAAACATTTTGTTGGGTCTTCTTGAAATTCATTCTACTGAATACTTTGGAAAGCAAATCTATTTTGTCTTTGATTTCATCAATGACCTCGCAACTTGTCACGCCTCCCTTCTTCTAGATTCAATTCAAAGGTTCTAAGTGAACCTATCAGCTTATCCAGTCTGAGTGTGGTGATGTCTTTGGCTTCTTCTATAGTTGTGACCTTGATTGCAAAACGTTCTAGCAATGACCTCAAAACTTGCCTCACCAGTTGAACTTCAGAAAAGCGTTCACCAAGGCAAAAAGCTTCCTTAAAAATGTCATACAATCTAGTATAAAAATTTGAAATACTCTCATCTTCATTCATTTTCTGATTCTCGAACTTAGTAGTCGAAATTTGCAATTTGGACATTCTGACAGTAGCATTCCCTTTATGTTGGTTCTGTAGAATGGTCCAAGCCTCTTCAGCAGTTTTACATGTTGAAATCATCTTGAACTGCTCTATGTCAACCCCACTAAAGATGGCATAAAATGCTTTTGAGTTGGCTTGAGCAGCCATTCTCTCAATAGCAGTATATTGATTTTTCTCTTTTACCTTTTGTTACGTACTCCATCATCACCAATCATCTCAGACTTTGTCCATCCTTCCTCAATAGTTTCTCATGCAGTTTCATCCATCGACAAAATCAAAGCTCTCAGCCAAGCTTTTAAGTAGGCATAGTTGGAGGAACCAACAGGAAGAGGTGCTCGAGAAATAGAGCTTTCGTTTTTCATGGCTTCCATGGTAGCAAACTGAACTAGAATCGTCTTCAACCAACTCTTGAAACTAACTCTGATACCATTTGAAATAAATTAGTCTATTTGTAACTTGTTCAAATTGCTTTCTGCTAAAGTAGTTCAAAAACAATCTTATTCTATTAGTTAAAGCTCAAATCTACCCTTACAAAAGAAGCAATTGCAGCTCCAATAACTAACCCCAACTTGTTACAATCACTCACTCAAACCTTACTTACAAATAATTTAATCTCTCACCAAAAAAAAAATACCTATGAAATGAGTGTTAGAATACAAAGGAAAACGACAAAAAATATTTCAACCAAACAACACGACACTCTCCCCAAACAACGCATCTTCATATGCAAACTAGATGTGTATTTATAGGCTCAGTATGTTAACCTAATCGATCGATCCAAGTAGAGATAAATACTTTTTTTTTAACAACATAATAATCTTGGATAAATAACCTCCAAAACTTATTTCAAAATAAAACTTAATAAACTCAATAATATCAGCACATAAATCATCCAGGATAATAGTTATCCAATCAGACAAATCGATCAAATCTTCCTTAAACCATCAATTTCGATTACCATGATTTGAAAAATACGTGATTAAATCCATTTGCTTATGGTAAAATCATATGTAAAAGCCGAAATTAAAAAGGCCAACATCTTATACTTGTATCTTTAAACCAGGGTTTAAAAGTCATTATTTTTTTTTGTTTTGTTGCACTCTAATGCTACAATAGCTTTTTTCTTTCTTTCATCGAATTTGTTCTAGTTTAAAATATATGATGAAACTATTCCTATATAATATTTGTAGCTATAGCAATTAAAAAAAGGTAAATTACACCAACAGTCATTCAACTTTGATATTCAGAAACAAACAGTCATCGAGTTTATATTTTAGTCTCTCAACTTTGAAAATGTGACAAAACAGTCCTTTCTCACGTTTTACCTCACAGACATCACGAAATAGTGACATGGCAGTTGACGGCATCAGAGGAGTCAGGAAAACATCCAGCTGGTCAGTTATATTTAACAAAACAGTCAATCAACTTTGAAAATGTGACAAAACAATCACTAAAGTTATCGAAAAGTGACAAAACAGTCCTCTTGGCTTCTTCCATGGCTTCAAAATCGAGTCTCTAAACCTGAGTGGCAAAACCTGACTCCGCCTTCTCTTTGATCGAACCATCGACGATGCTATATCCTCAAATTCCTCCAACCCTTCTTCCACAACGTTAATCGTGTCGTCTTTAACCTTTTCCATTGACTCTCTGCTACGGTCGCCACTCTTTTCAATCTCTTTAACTTCCTTTCTTTTCATTCAGGTAAAAATCCCTGGCTGAAATCATCTTTGCCGCTTCTATTAACAAATCCAATGAATCATGAAACGCCGCCGTCAAAGCTTTAACTTCACCTTCAGTGCCGCTCTTAAACTATTCGCTTTTTTAAATATCTGTAACATCAAAAGAAACATCTGTTGATGTAGCTTTACCTGTACCTACTTTCTTTTCATCGAAACTTTTCTTGGCAAAATAATCGAATTTTTCTTCGTTCTCGTCATCGTCGTCGACAAAAGAACCGAATCTCAAGTTTAAATCAATATTGAACCCTCTCTTCTTGAAAGGTTTTGGGTTAATTTCACATGGTGGTGGGATGCTTGAAATTAAATGAAAAATCTTTTCGAGACAAACTTAAGCTTTGGAACATGATCTTCCATAGCGTGCGTTGGTAAAACAAGAATCTCTTACCTGATTATTACAGGACAAAAAAGTCATTTTTGGAGTCAAATAGAACAACACTTAGACTTCCCTTTCCTTTCACATCTCACAAGGTTTTTACCAAAATTTTTCGAGAAAATTTAAGAGAGAAAATTGAATAGTAAGTAGAGGATTGTTTTGTCACTCTTCGATAACTTTAGTGACTGTTTTGTCACTTTTTCAAAGTTGAGTGATTGTTTTGTTAAATGTAACCGACCAGTTGGACGTTTTTCACACTCCTCCGACGCTGTCAACTGCCATGTCACTGTTCCGTGAGGTCAGTGACGGAAAACGTGAAAATGACTGTTTTGTCATATTTTCAAAGTTGAGGGACTGAATATAAACCTGATGATTATTTGTTTCCTAATATCAAAGTTGAGTGACTGTTAGTGTAATATACCTTAAAAAAAATATCATGTTAATGATTTAATGGAATTTTACCAAAACAAAATATTAATGAGGAAATTAAAAAAACTTTAACTTATAATTTAACCTAGGGTTTATTAGTTTCCGAAGATGAAACAATACACGAACTTTGAGGGATTTTTTTTATTTTTTTTACCATAACTTGGAGGCGTGAGCACCCCCCAACAGTTGAATTGCAGCAAGTGGAGAGTTCCATAACCTTAAGAACCCTAGAAACATGGACACTTCAGATACCCCAGTCACCAAAACCGCTACCTCGCCGCCCAGCAGCAAGAGCCTGACCCTAAAAGGCTCAAAATGTCTACCACCACGACGACCACGTCCGAAGACGAAGATGCTGCCGCCACGACAACCGACACCAAAAAACCGAGATACAAACGCCGCAAAATCGCCATGTTCTTTGCCTATTGCGGTGTCGGATATCAAGGAATGCAAAAAAACCCAGGAGCCAAAACCATCGAAGGTGACCTCGAAGAAGCGCTATTCCACGCTGGCGCTGTCCCCGAGCAAGATCGTGGCAACCCAAAACGTTACGACTGGGCCCGGTCGGCCCGAACCGATAAGGGCGTAAGCGCCGTGGGCCAGGTCGTTTCTGGGCGATTCTACATCGACCCTCCTGGCCTCGTGGAGCGTCTTAATCAGATACTTCCGACCCAGATTCGGATATTCGGGTATAAGCGTGCGACGGCCTCTTTTAACGCGAAGAAGTTTTGTGATCGACGGCGGTATGTTTATCTTATCCCAGTTTTTGCTCTTGATCCAAGTTGTCATCGAGATAGGGAAACTGTTTTGTCTAGTTTGGGGTCCGGTAACGAGCTTGTTAAGTGCTTGGAATGTTCGGAAAGAGGCCGCAAAGTCATAGGTGTTATGGGCAAGCGTAGTAGTTTTGAACCCAAGTCGACTGTAGTTCAATCTGGCATTTCATCGAACAATTTAGATGTAGAAAACGTAATTAAGGAAGATAACCTGACATCTCAACTTGAGGAAGAGGTTACTGAAATGGATGATTCTGGGGTTGTGGAAGTTAAAGTTAATGTAGCGAACTCTACAATAGTTCAGTCTGACATTTCATCTAACATTGGAGATGCTGAAGGTGCAATTAAGGAAGATAACCTAACATCTGAACTTAAGGAGGAAGTTATCGAAATGGATGATTCTGGGGTCATAACAGATGAGGCTAATGTAGCCAAGTGGACAATGGTTCAGTGTGGCATTTCATCGAACATTGGAGATGCTGAAAATGCAATCAAGGAATATAACCTGACGTCTGAACTTAAGGAGGATGTCACTGAAAGGGTTGATTCCTTGGTTGTGGAAGATAAAGTTAATTTAGAAAAGAAAGAGGAAAGAAGATTTTGTTACGGTGAGGAAGAAAAGAAGAGGTTCAATAGAATATTGAATCACTATGTCGGGTCTCACAACTTCCATAACTTCACTACAAGAACGAAAGCTGATGATCCTGCTGCATGGCGCTATATTGTTTCATTTCACGCAAACACAGTTATCACTGTCGAGGGCATTGATTTTGTTAAGTGTGAGGTTGTGGGTCAGAGCTTCATGCTTCATCAGATTCGAAAGATGATTGGTATGGCGGTTGCGGTCATGAGGGATTGTGCTCCTGAGTCTCTTATCGAAACTGCATTGCGAAAGTAAGTAGTTCTGATTCTTTTTAATTGTATCGGTGTCTATGTATCTAAAAATTGAGATGGGTGTTGGATACAAATATGTGTTCAACGTGGAATACTCGAGGATCACACTCCATGCCGAATCCAAATGTGTGTCAAACATGGATACTTTAGCTAATATATCTTAATATATTACAGGGATGTACACATCAATGTACCTACGGCACCTGAGGTCGGTTTGTACTTGGATGAATGCCTCTTTTCATCATATAACCAAAAATGGAAAGATAGTCACGAAGAGTTGTCTATGAAAGCTTACGAAGAAGAGGCGGAGGAATTCAAGATGAAGTTTATATATTCTCACATTGCCTCCACGGAACGTGAGGAAGGAGTCGTGGGCCTGTGGTTGCATTCTCTAAACCACAGAAACTATCCCGATTTACGAGTCGGCAGTGGAGACACAGTTGAAGGGAAGAAGAGTCTTATGGTTGATGACAAAGCAGACACCGTCAAAGAGGAAAGTAATGTAGTGGAGAAAAACAGTGACACTGCTGAGATGCGAAGTGCCGAAGAGTAGAATATTATGATACGCGTACTCATTGAACAAATTAACTATTTTACATAATTTTTATTAAGTTATAGTTGGATGGTCTTCCTGTTTCAGTTGGAACTGTTTGTGTTGTGTATGTTTTCCTTCCGGGTCAAAATTTGGAGCCGCTCTGGTGCTAATTACAAGGCTGCTCGTGTTTGGAAGGAAATGGCATAGGTCAATTTGGTTTTGATACCATGCCGCAATCACTTGGATGGCTATTCTGGATATGTCGCCTACTAAAGAGCAGACTTGTCGACCGCCCTTTCTATAATCCGGCAGTGGAGACAAGGGTCTGTATTTTCTTCGCTTGTGATCATTCAAAGCAGCTTTTCAACTAAGTTCTTCAGGCTTATGGCATTCAATGGACAAGCACCTGTGTCTATCAATCTTCAGCTTAGAGTTATTATATTTAGCATTTATGGAGGATGAGAAATATCCAGCTTTATGGAGAGAAGGGTAATTCAATTTCGGCTTTTCATCGACCTTTGGCCTTTGGTGTTGGTGTTAGATACGAATATGTATCCAATAACAAGTAATAGAAAAGAAAATATACCCCAAACCAAGAAGGTAAACAAATGTTCTGTTTTATTAACACAGGGATGCCATTTTTTCCATTAGAAACTATTATCCTAAGTTTAATGCATCATATTTTTGGGTTGAGAAATGAATTCAAGTTAAACTTGATGCCTTTTCAAGGACATGGTTTTGTAGCGAAGGCATGCTATAATACTCAATACACGGATAACAATATCAGTAGCAAAGTGGGAAGAATTAGAACATATGACGCACTTCAAATGAGATGGATAGTGGATCTAAATGTAAAATATGCATTCGATTGGAGAAACTGATGTAAAACCTCCCGATAAGGTTTTTGATGCTATAAATGGGAAAGCTATATGGTTGTTCAAAATCACCATGAATCAGTCTTCTAACCCTTGTACGTTATAGTTTTATCATTCTTTACACCAGACGACTATGGCTTTATTCTTATGGGTTCGATCTATGATTTACTTTACACTAAAATTATCCTTTCAATGTTCAGTCTTAATAATTGACTTTGATCATAGTGACTTCGTCCAACTCGTCTAACATAGGAATATAACTAGCGGGGAAGGGGGATTAACTTAGCTAACTAACGGAAGGGTCTAATTAATGTCATTAAATTTTGAGTTAATAATTACATAAGTTGAACAATTGAATGAGAAAAAATTGATTAATTGCATTAGGTGAAGTTAGAGTTCAAAGATCTTAAAGTTGATTGAGAAATCTATAGATTTTCATTGTTTTAGTTTAATAGAATTTTCGGCATTTCTTTAGTTTAATTTTAATAGTAATTAGAATTTATTTTCTTGATTTGGATTAGATAAAACTGAACAAGTTGTATTTAAGAGCTTAGAATTTGGTCCTCGTGGGAACCATATCCTCTTATTACTTTATTACTTGATTTGACACATGTAGCTATCATATCATTAAATTAATATATTATACCATTAAATATTTTATATTATCATTAAATTCAAATTTTAACTTTATATATCTATCATATATAATTAAAGTATTAAAAATTATTTCACTTTATAATTTAACATAGAAATTGGTTATCAATTACTTTTGATATTAATAGAATTTTAATATAAATATGTAATGTTTATAAATGATTTTTTCATAAAATAAATAATGATAATTTATTTATATTTTATATTTATTTTAAAAAATATCATTAAATAATATTTTTTATTAATGTCTATTATGGATGTTCAATTATAAATTTGGGTTTTGAGTTGGATTTATTTCAGGTTCAAGTCATATCGGTCTTGGATTTAGATCCTTAACATTCAGGCTTTCTCAAGATCAAGTTTTTTCGAGTTCAGATTTTCTCGAACTTGAATCATTACGGAGTTGGATCGACAAAGACGAGATTTTAAGGTAGTGCTTGTTTTGCTAATGCATATAGGACATAAGAATGAGGATATAATTCTTTCAAAAAAAATTTAATAAACTTTTTAAGACTTTTCTTAATTGTTTTTGTATCCATTTGGTGTTGTTTTTAAGTAGCAATGCTTTCCATTTTAGTAATACATTCCTAATAAATTAGCACTTTAACATTCTATAGGTGAATAGTAAAGGATGAGGTTACCCCAGTCACATTCCTTGTAAACAAATATTTAAATAACAGTGACATCAAATTTACAACATGGCCGTCTTAGCTCAGCTGGTAGAGCGCATGGCTTTTAACCATGTGGTCGTGGGTTCGATTCCCACAGACGGCGTTTAGCTTAATTTTATTTTAGCTAGCTTCTCACTTACATCGTTATAGCGAGAATTATTTTGACGCCGCTAAATTAGATATTGTAATAAACATCTTTAAATTATTGTTTAAATTTTAAAATGTTTTAAATAAGTTTTTAAAATATTAATATTATTCTAATTAAATTATTGAATCAATTTAGTTTTCAATTTAGATGTTAAATGCTAGTTCGAATATAACATGGAGCTGATCTAAAACACCTCAATCAAATTGTAAATACATGTATACTTAAAATATGAATAGTTTGGATTTAATGTGTTAAAAAAGAAGATAATGTCAACAAAAATTTAGGACGGTTAACATGTTAAATTCAAGTTGCATTTATGGTAAATATACTTATATTTACAATTTGATCCACGTATTTCAAAAATATTCTACTTCATCAATTAAAATATTTTAAAATAAAATTTATAATTTGAAAATGTTTAATACAATAAATCTTTTTCTTTTATTAATTGATTCACAAATCATATAATAATTAATTTCAATTTATTATTACAAAATACACAATAAATGAACTTAGAAAAGTGTATAAAAATTTATACAAACATGACTAATCAACTAAAGTGACAATAACAATAGTAAGGATTGATTGAGAAAATTTTCCCATAAGGAGACATACCATGTTAAAATGTACATTATTGTTATCCAAAGATGAGCCAAACAAAAATCAATAATGAAATAAATAAAAGAAAAAGTGCAAAGAAAATGGGACAAAAATGCACCGACTTTGATGTGGGATCTCACATCCCACCTTAGCCACCTATATAAATTTTCAACTCATTAGTTCTATCAATCCAATCAAATAAATCTTGCAAACAAATCAATTTATTAAATCGAATCACATAAATATTGTATGAATTTGAATTTAAATGTACGTATTATCTTTCTATTTGTATTAAAAAATATTATATTTAACTTTAAATATTATCTAAAAAAATATGATCAAAACTTTAAACAACATTTATGTAATGTTTTTTTTTCCGGGACAACCTAAAATAACTAGGTCAAAAAACCAACCGAGTTAGCTCAATTATGAGTTCAGCGAAAAGCTTTGAAAGAATAATTCAAAACCCGCCGACCCGATCCCTGAACACTTTGTACCAAACAAATCAAAGAAAAAAATTTCATTTCTTATCTTAATTATCATTGATTCCCTTTCTTTTGTAATGTATACTACAACAGTAATGGTAGAACACCTTGGTGGGTGGTTGAGTGCAAAAACAAAATAATTAAAAAGGGCAAAAAGATTGAGGCTATTAATCTAGATGGTGGGAGCGGTGGTGCGCCGCTCCCAAATATCATTCCGAAGAAGTCACCATCATTGCCGCTGGAACCACCACGGCCACCACTGCCGGCGTTGGTTGTGCCGGTGTACCCAGGATAAGAATAGCTCCCTGTCTCTTCTCTGTACACGAATAATTCAAATACACCTTGGATGAGACATTAGTATGTTAACATTTTTGGTGTAAATATCATTAAAAGAATTTCATGTAGGAGCAGATTTTCAAAGTGGGTATTGCAGGGTTCCACTGTAATCTTTTGTTAAGGGACTTTTGCACCATAAGGGGTACCAACCAACTGCATTGAGTTTTCAAGTTGAGTATTTTAGAGGTAGAAAAGCTCAAGTCGGGTCAGAAATGGGGAAAAAGAGCATCTTTTGAGTACAACTTTTCATTAATTAGCAACTACTATATTGAGATGCAAAGAGACAGAGAAAAGAAAAGTGCATGAAAAGCTGTGGTGCTGACCTAATATCCTAAGGCTCCATATGGGTGATGTTGGAAATAATTAACAAAATCGGTTGAAGCCTAGATGGATTGAAATATACAATAACATAACATTCATACAAAAGTACGAGATATTCAGACTTAAATATCAGAGGTTTGTGTTAGATTTGAGTAGATTAAAGCATATTCATTTTTAAAAATAAAAAGAATTACCGATAGTAAATTTCTAAGACTCTTATCACTACATCAACAGAGGAGGGCCTAGGTAATGGCCTACAAGTCAGAAGAAAAACCTCTCTTTTTTGGCCTACATTAACAGCTACACATTCACATCAGAGGGGTGCCCACATTGAGTCACTGAAACACTTTTAAAACAAATGGACCCCTACTCTTTGCTAGCTGGAACCCTCCACTGAGCCACCACCTGCCCCCATGTTTAACACTATAAACATCACCTGCCTCACTCTCTTCACAATCCCCGTGCAAAAGCACATGGGTTAAGGACAAGTTGAGTCTGTACTAAAGCTGTGAAGAGGCACACGCAATCACGTGCCTTTATGATCAAAATTACAGAAATGGGGTCTAAAATATGAACACCGAATTATAAATTTATAACAGCGGTAGTTACAAGTGGCAGGTAATTCAGTTATAAGGGCAAAAGAAGACCAAAACGAAAGGGTAGATTAGGGTTTTACCTGGTCTCACCAAAAACGCCAGCGTTTGAAGTGAGCTGTTCAACGAGGGCAGCTGATTTAGGCTCCACGCTGGAAGCTTTAACATATTGAGTCATTACGCCAGCTCCTGAGGGTACAAAATACGCTCCATTGACCATTATGTCCCATCTGTTCTCCAGTTCCAGTCTGTCCAATCCTTCTCGTCTGTATCCACGCGCTTTGTCACCTATTTATTAAAAATAAAAAATTTATTAAACTGTAAACATTGGCTGCCTGGCATGCACAAATCCTACACAAACCCCCAAATCCACGCGCCACCGCTGAGAGTGGAGAATTACAGAAGAGATCCACTTGCAAATAGAAAACAAAATTAATTTCCCCAAAAGCACACAAGTTAGAAAGAAAAAAAAAAGGTTCACGAGACACCCACCAAAAGACATTCTTAACCCAAACAATTCTTTCAAAATATCTTTTAACTTGTAAAGAATTATTTAAATGAAAAAGAAATAAGGACTAAATTGAATAAAGTAGTGAAGTTGAAGGACAAAATGAAAAAGGGGGTTTACCTCTTTAGCGCTAGGATCCCCAGGGGCAGTGTAGCGATTGCCTTGACTGTTGATGGTAGGGTTACCGCTACCGCCGATAGCATACATTTGCCATGAAGTGAAATCATTGTTGACCACGTGTATATACCCTCTCCTACACCTTGGCATCCTTTGCACCAATCCTACCCCAAATACATTGAATGCTATCGTCACCTGCATCCCTGAATCAGGCAAATACCTAACCCAAAATACAAACCCAATTTCAAAATGGGATAATTTCACTTTTAGCCCCTCAGCTTTTTTTAATCCTTTGGTTAATGGGAAAATTGCATTTTTTTGCCCTCCAAAATATTAACCCCTAAACCTTCTTATAATTTTATATTAGACCCCAAAATTCTACTCTCAAAATTTACATTAAACTAAGCTAAGGGAAACTGAAAAACGTACCTGTCATCGTGTCCCAAGAGCATAACTTCATCATGATGAGCAAAATAGCTATTACTAATGGTAATCCCAGTGGATCCCATAACAGCATCAACCAACCCATCGGTGCAGTAACTTAAAGAACAATGATCAACCCAGATTTTCTGAGACCCAAAAATGGAGATCCCATCACCGTCCGATCTCCCTCTCCTCCCCACATGCGTCGGAGATGAAGCAATGTTAGTGTTCCCCGAAGGTTTACAATGGTGAACGTGGATATTATGGATGATAATATGCGACACGTACTGTAACGTCAAACACCCATTTCCGGTTATATGGACGTTGACCCCTCTACCGTCGATGGTTTTGTAAGAGTTGAAAATGAGTTCGTGTTTGAGTTTGATGACCATGTTGGTTGAAAAGACGATCCAAAGGGGTTCGTCTTGGATGACGGCGTGCCGGAGGGTGCCTGGTTTGGGGTTAACGGTGTCGTGGTCGGAGGAATCGGTAACGGTGTAGATCCGACCGCCTTTGCCACCGAGGGTGCCTCGTGCGAAGCCAATGGAGCAGTCGGCTAAGCGTTGACGGTTATTGAACCAGTTGGGGTCACATCTCCAGCAATCATCAATGGGGTTTCCAGTTCGACATTGATCTTTGGTGTTTCCAGACAATATTTGTCTTCTAGATAAAGATGCATTTAAGCTCCTGCAAGGAAAAAGTGAAGATTTTTACTAAATGTAGGGAGAAAAAACAGATTTTTCTCGTCTCTAAGCTCATTTCCTCTTGGAATCCTTCAAAAAAAAAGAAGGGGGAAATTGAGATTTGGGGTTAAAAAAAACACTAAAATGGGTTTTCTTTTCCTTTTTGTGAAGAACAAAGAGAAGCCATTGTAATGCAAAACAAAAGGGGTGAGGATTTGGGGTTATAAAACACTAAAATGGGTTTTTATTTTTTGAAGAACAAACATTCGAGGGAAGCCATTGTAATGCAAAAACAGAGAACTTGAAATGTTCAAAACAAAACAAAAGGGGTGAGGATTTGGGGCCATGAAACACCAAAATGAGTGTGTGTGTGTGTGTGTGTGTTGTGAAGAAGAAGCACTTGAGAGTAGCCATTGAAAAGGGGGGATTAGCTTACCATTGAACATCAAGAACAACGGATTCAGGGTGAGGGTGTTGATGAGGGAGGCTAAGATTGAAGGCAGCTCTTGAAACTGAAGCCAAGATGCACATCAAGAGAATGCAGGTGAAAGGAAGCATCTTGGAAGTGAAATGAAGCAACAAAAATGGAAACGAAAGTTGGGGATTTCCAGTTTTGTTCTTCTGTATGAAAAAGCTTCACTTCTTTGCACAATGTAATGTAACTGGCAGTTGCTTGTTGACTGTTGTTCTAGAGCTCAAAAAAAAAAAACTTAGGAGATTGCAAATCCTTGGAAAATGTGAAGTGATTTATATAATAATACCAAAGCAATTTAAACAAAAAGTGAAATAAAGAAAGAAAGAAAGCAAGCAAGCTTTGCTCAAAGAAAACAAGAAAGAAAAAAAGAAAAAAAAACCCAACCCTTTCTCAATTTTTTCAACTTTTTATTCTTTTTTTTTTGGCCGGATTTTTAACTTTTTCTTTGTCTAAGGTAGATTTTACAAATGCTCACCCAATTATGGTCTTATTATTATTTTGATTATTTAATTTTAAAAAAATTATTAATTAAAAAAATTTAAAAATTTTAATTTAAATACTAATGTTTAAATTCGTTCTTGTTTTGATTACTTGTCATTAAATTAATAAAGAAAAGTTTTTTTATTTGGTATAATAACATATTTAATCCTTAATACTTAATTATTTTTTCAACTCTGATCCTAATTTTGAATAATTTAATAAATTTAACACTTCATATTTACAAATTCTATTAATTTGATCATCAAACTTTTTAAGTAAAGCTTTCAGCTTTTAAAACAAAATGCATTCCACATCTATTAATTGTTTTACTTATAGTTAAAATTATCTAATTCGATACATAATTTTTTTATTTATATTATTAAGAAGTTTGTGTTAGAAATTAATTAAACACCATTAAAAATAATAGAAAATATAAATTTTAATAATATAATATATAATAAATTTACTTATATAATTTTATATTTGTAAAAAAATAATATTCACTTTGGCTAGCATAATTTTAGTTTTTAATTAATTTGATCAATGATTTGACACTAAATTATATTACTAGTGATACATATTGCTTATTGTGAATTTAAAAATTAAAAATAAATAGAACATGTAATATTCTCTTAATTAATTTATAAAACTAAAAAAATGTTTATCAAGTAACAAAAGCAAATTCAATAAATTCATTCACATTTTTTTCTTATAAAAAAATAAATTTTCATATATAATTGTTGATTGTATAAATGGATTTTTCAAAGCCATATTTTTTAATTTTGGATTTAATTTCTAATTCTAAATACCAACTTCGAGGATGTACCTTGAAGGAAATATCATACTAACAACAAAAGTAAATCTAAAGTTTTTTTAAGGTTTTTCTATTTTTTTAACCAAAATTTTATCTGTCAATTGTTATAAAATATTATATTTAGAAGAAAGTTTATGAAAAAATATAAAAGGAAATAAAGTTTCAAGATAAATTCATTAGTATTAAGATTGGCTAGAAAATGACTCGTTAATTGAGAAAAAAATTTATTTCTTTTTTGGGTTTTACAAATTTATAGATATGGAATGCCTTTATTTTAAAAGCTAAAAGTTTTTATTAGGAAGTTTAAAGATCAAATTAATAGAATTTGTAAATATAATTAGTTAAATTTATTTAATTATTTAATATATAATAAAATCATATAAATAATTTAATATTTGTAAAAAGAACAATATTTCACTTTGAGTAGCATAATTTTAGTTTTTAATTAATTTGGTAAATGATTTGACACTAAATCAGATTTTTAGTGATACTTATTGCTTATTGTGAACTTAAAAATTAAAATTAAATAGAACACATGATGTGTTGTTCGGAAACACCAAATATAACCTATTCCAAAAATTAAAGTAAATAATAGTAAAAGGAAAGTAGGATCTAATCCTCAGGGACTGGAGAGTCGTAAAAGTCTTGTCTATCGAGATCGTGGACCAAATCGTGCCCAAGAAAAGCTCCGTGATCTAAGGAAAAATAAAAGAAACAGAATTAAAAATAAAAGAAAATAGAACTAAAAGAAATAGAAAATAGGGAAGTCGAAGTAAAAATAAATGGCATAAAATAAACAAGTTGAAAGAAGAAGGGTTTTATCGATATTTAGATATCCAATCTCCGGTTATCTTGATTCTTCCTCGATTCAATCATAGACTTTAGATGGTTCTTCTCATGCCCGAATAAGCCAGTTATAGTGGAAGAGGACGCCTACGACCACCAGCTCCGGATATAGTTTTTAGTGGAACCTGACTCTAGCCAACCGTCGCACCAATGAGACTGTCTTACACTAGATCACCTTTTCCCAACGACGAATGCCACACTGTTTTGTCTCTTTTGGCTCGGCAACCTCTGATGCAGTAAGTTAACGAACCGACTGTGAAACTTTCTCAAAACACACAAAGCGGCCGTCTTTGCACAAGATGAAAAGATTACTTTTGTAGGGGTTTTGGACGGAAGCTTCAATCCCGTATTACAGAGAATTGATGAATACTCGGGTTGAAAAGAATTAAATGCGGATTCTAAGCCTCATGAACCTTAGAGGAATATCTGATAACCTTTGACTAGAAGGGTTTTTTAGTTACTCGTGATTTTTGGGAAGAACACAAGATAATAAAATAAAGCTTTTATTGAACTTGAGATTTAGGGAGATGGAGGATTTTTCAATGAATGGAGAATGAATAATTCAATCACTCCGTACATAATATTCCTAATTGAATCCAATCTAAATTCTAAAAGATAATTAGAATTATATCTAACATTTAATTTCCCTAATTGGATCCAATTTAAACTCTAAAAGATAAATATAGAAAGATAAACATAAATTAAATACAAATTTAAATAATAAATAATATCTTAAATATTAAATCCTAATATAAAATATATTTAATAAAACAAAATAAAACCAAGTCTTTGTCCTATAAACTCTCTTTTAACATTTCATCTTCACACGACTTCAAATTCTCCTCTAAAACCATGCTTTTTGTCTCCAATTTATCTTTTATCACCACTTGAGTCCCTACAAAATAAAAAGACAATAAATAGCCCGATTTAATAGGATCATACTCTAAATATATATATATTTAATATCTAAAAGTATGTCATATTTAAGTATTATCAACACATAATAATCTTTTAATCATTTTATAAACTAAAAAAAATTATTATCGATGTAACAAAAGGAAATTCAATTGATTCTTTCACATTTTTTTCTTATAAAAAATTAAATGTTCATAATTTTTCGTATATAATTATTGATTGTACAATTGAATTTTTCAAAGTCATATTTTTTAACTTTGGATTTAATTTTCACTTTTAAGGATCAACTTTGAGGACTATTTCTATGTATTTTGAAGAAAATATCATATTACTAACAACAAGAGTAAATCTAAAGTTTTTTTTTAAAGGTTTTTCCATATTCTTTAACCAAAATTTTATCAATAAATTATCATAAAATATTATATTTAGAAGAAAGCTAATAAAAAAAATAAATAAAGTTTCAAGATAAAATCATTCCTATTAAGAATTGGTTCAAAAAGCGGCTTGTTAGTTGAGAGAAGTTTTTTTTTTGGGGTTTTACAAATTTATAAATGTGGAATGTCTTTATTTTAAAAGTTAAAAGCTTTTATTAGGAAGTTTAAGGATCAAATTGATACAATTTGTAAATATAAGTGGTTAAATTTATTTAACTATTTAAAATTAGGACCAAATTGATATAATAAGTTAGTACTAAGGACTAAATGTGTTATTATACCAAATAAAAAATCTTTTCTATTATCAATTTAACGGTCGATGACCAAAGCAGTCTCCAAGATATCCTAAGTAACATTTGCAATTGTGTATTTTGCAATCCTCTTAAACTCTTACAAGTCGACTTCACATAAAGATTGCAATCATTTTGAGTTAGCATTTTCCAATTTCTCTTCCTCTGTGGTCCATTGTGCTTCCGGCTTCACAATTCTACCACTCTTAGTGTTTATCTCATATAGCTCCCAACCAATCAACGCAACACGCCATGTCTTCTTATCAATGGACAAAATATGTGCCTTCATGCGTGCTTTCCAGTAAACATAATTTTCAACTTCAAGCATAGGGGGATGAGATGTAAAAGAACATTTTCATAGCTTGAATCTAGTAATACTTAAGATCTTCACTTTATTAACTTGAACAATTGTTAAGAATTAAGCTAAGTGTGTGAATGAGTGATAAGGGAGTGGACACTCCTTCACCACTAAATAAAAACAGTGAAAAAATAAATTACGATTTGTTTAGACAATTTGGTTTCCTTGCATTTGTCGAGTTTAGCTAAGTGGGAAATATCCACTCTCTTTGATAATTAAACAAGTGATCCTAATCTATCACACCCCATGTGACAATTTTCCTCACCTTTGCACTTTGAAGAATGAAACTCTCAACACTAAATTCACCCTGTGAATTAAACAAGTAGAAATACAACATAACATGTTTTGCTATCAATATACACTCATACAATAAAATTGTAACACCCCTATACCCGGTTTACACGTATAAACTCGGCATAAAAGTATTACATACAGTATCAGAGATTTTAACACGAGTATAATAGAATTTTTCTTTCAAACAATGTGTTTTAAGTTATTTTATTCAAAATACATCATTTCAATTCATCAACTCATAGTAATCCAAAACAACATTTATAATCATCCATTGGAGACACATATTAGTACCATCTATACATGCCATTTTTACCAAAAGTAATGTACCTAAACTGAAGTCTTCCATATGAAACTACACTCAATAAGCTTTAATTACATATATAATTCGACCCTTAACTCATTATATACAATTTTTGGTGAATTTTCGAAGTTAATTCTCTATTCTGTCCAAAACTGTTTTACTAAATCACACATTAATCATTTCATTTTATCATTGTAAACATTCAAATTAGGTACCTATATAACAATTTTTATGCTAATAATTCACATACCATTATAGAAATTAAACTATAATTTAAAACTCTTGTAGTACTTACAACAAGAAGGCTGATTTCCTTCTCTTTTCACTCTTTGCTCTTCCCTTTTCCTTTGTCTTCAATTTGATCATTGCCTCTCTTCTCTTTTTCTTCAATTTCACATAAACACATATAAGCTATAAGCTATAATTCAATAGTTTTCATGCTAAATAACAGTAAAATACATGTATGTCATGAGAATTTAACCATTTCTTACATTAACCCTTGAATTTAAAATTTCTCAATTTAGTCCCTATGCTCTCTAACACCTCAAAATAAATTCTATAAGGAGTTTGAGGTGTCTACTAACCCCTTTCTATACTTTTCTTTCAGAAATTTCAAAGAAAATAGAATATTTTGGAGCTTGGAGGGCTTAAAAATGATGGAAAGACCTATTTGGAATAAAATCAAAAGTTGGATGGAAGAGAGAATGGTATGAACGGTTGAACTATGAAAGAACTGATATTTTTTACTTTTAATTGATTTTTTAACCTTTCTCAAATTCTCTAGAAATCTCACTTAATAAAAATGGTAAAATTGCACTTTTAGTCCCTAGACCTTCCAACTTTACACTTTGGCCCAAAACTTTGTCTCCAAAAATATCTTCCACCAAATTACTCTTTTTTCCCTCCTTAATCAATCTAATTCCCATGATAACTCATAAATCAAATTGGATAAATTGCTATTTAGTCCTTCTTTCTTTCTCACAATTACTAATTAATCCTTAATTTTTTTTTCTAATTCTCCTTACTTCAACTAAACATTTCTAATTCTCAATTCTATTTTATCACTCAAATCCGGTTCAAGAACGCGGATGTTACAAAAATTCCTCACAATGACAAATTAAGTGCTTATTTCTCTTTGTACAATAAACTATACAAGTTTCTTAATTATATAGAATATTTAGAAACTTGCTAACATAAGAAAATTTATCACAATCCCACTAAAACAACAATAATATAAGTTGAATACAATATAATAATTAATATAAACATAGACTCTTGGCAGCAAAGCAATTGGTGCTCCAATTCAATCCAATATCCACGATTGAAGGGATTAGATAAAGTAATCTAATTCGATTAAATCTTCAAACATATTTTCACATGTGATATGATATTCAATAATGTGTTAGATATCATCCACACAATCATTATAACTCATAAATATTGTTCAATAAATTGCTAACATCTCAAATATGAAAATTGTTTCGAACAACTCTAGCAGTCAAGGAGTGGGCACTTCCTTGACACTTAATCACTAGTTCCATATTTTTCAACACTATTGATATTTTTTTTATGATTTTGGTGGAGTATCTAATTTAAATTTATAAAAAGAAAAAGAAATGAAATGAAAAAAAGAAGTTAAAGCACTACATCAAACAAATTAAATGTAGAAGTACCATATTGAAAATTTTATTAAACCACATTAAAAATTTTGTTAAAGTAGACAATATTTTTTTAACACTATCCCTAAAAAAAAGCTATATTCTTATATATATAGAAAAACATATGTGTATTTCTATTGAAAAAGATTTGGAAGAGATAATTTGATTAACTGTTTTATCTTTTTACTTCATGAAAATTTTAAAAAATATAAATTTATATATTTTTTAATATGTAAAATTTTGGTTTTCATATTTTAGGAAAATTGAGAAATAGACTATAATGTTAACTTTTACCATTGGATCATAGCTTAAAAATATTTTATATGCACAAAATTAAGTAAAAATTAGCATTTTTACTATTTAAATGCAATAAATTAACAAAAATCAGCAATTCAAATTCTAAGTATTCACTAACAACAAGACAAGTTATCGTCATATAGTATTAAATTATAAAATTTTAATTAAGTGATTAAAATAAAAATTTATTCATAATTAAATGATTAATGATATAATTTATTTATTAAAAACTGTATAACAGATCAAATGAATATATAATTTATAAAAACCTTATTTTAAAAAATTATTATATTATATGAATGCAGGTGAACCGACCTTGATCCTCTTATTCTATTTATTTGAGGCCGGTGGGTGTTGCAATATTCTATTATTATTGCCGCCATAAACTATTAAATCAATATATTTTCCTCTATTTATTTTATATTTCTTTGACTGCCTAACCTTCAGATTTCTTTATTCTTATCCTTTGCACAAATTCATTTATCTAAATAATCAAAATCAATACTCCTTGTCTGTAGGGATATATCTGTATTTTTCAAAATTTCAAACATGGACAGTGGGGAAGCCAGCCTCCTTTCAAATGAAAAAAAATTTAGGCATAATGATAAATTTGGCCACTAATATTTACATATTTTGTCAAAATGATCCTAATTGTATGTTTGAGCTTTTTTGGCAATCAACTTTTGTTCTTTTCTTTTTCCAAATTGCTTTTTTTTTAACAAATTTGATGAAAGTACGATTAAAAAAGTCAACGGGATGATGTGAAATTTCATACGTAGAATATTTTTAATGAGATATAATTTATTACTCAGATAACTCAATAAAATAATTACATGTAGAAAATAATAAACTTAATAATTAATTCATGAAGTTAAAAAATAACTCTTAAGAAAATAAACGTAATTATCTATAAAAAAAAGTTTCAAAATGAATGCATATATTCAGTATTTTCAATTTGATTTATTAATTATCTTTTTGAAACCTCTCAGTAAACAAACATATGCATTCATTTTGAAACTTTTTTTTAGATAATTACGTTTATTATCTTAAATTTAAAAGTTATTCTTTTTAATTTCATGTATGATTTTTTTATTTTATTGTTTTTCACATGTAATTATCTTATTGGGTTACTTAATTAATAAATTACATCTCATTAAAAATATTCCACACCATCTCTGTTAATTTTTTTAATAGTACTTTCATTAAATATGTTAAAAAAAACAATTTCAAAAAAGAGAGCAAATGTTGATGGCCAAAATATGCTAAAAAATATAATTAGAGCCATTTTGACAAAATATGTAAACATTAATGACAAAATTTAACATTAAATCAAAATTTTATTTAATTTTTTTATAATTTATAAAACTTTAAATTACTAATAACTTATATTTTTCTATCATAAAAATATATAATTTCATTTCATTTCAAAAAAAAAAAAAAAGTTTGACTTCGCGTGAAAATGCAAAACTACCCAAAATTCAAATGTGTATTATACATATATAATTCGAGTAATATTATTTAAATTTGAATTCAAATTAAATATGATTATATGTGGGATATATGAATGTGTATTGTTTATTCGGATAATAAATTGAGTTAATTGTATTTAACATACTTAAATTATAATCTTTTTTTTAAATTAGTTCTTAAATTTCAAAATGTTTTAATATCATCATTTAACAATCAGTGTTATATAAATCAGATCATTTCGTTATTAAAACCGTTAAATAACATGTCAATTCTTATGTGCTAAACTAAATGAATTTTAAAAAAAATGTTGCAACATAGTTTTTAAAAGTAAAAATTTAAAATAAAGTAAAATCGAAAAAAATAAACGATAAAACATCGATAAAAAAGCTTAAAAAACATAAGGTTTTTACAACATTCATTTTAACACTATTCATTTTTCTTAAATTTTTATTTTAGATTATGTCATATAAAATTAGAATATCACTTAACAGTTGAATTAATAATTTTAGTAACAAAAGAACCTAATCGATATAATTTTAATATTTTAGAAATATAATTAAAACGTTTTAAAATTTTAAAATTAATTTAAAATAAAAACCATAATTTAAGAATATCCTATACAATTATCTCTATCGGATTTAAATATCGGACGCATCATTAAAAAAAAAATGCTCTTTCTATGAATCGAAACTCAGTTTTATATAAACATATGCATTTTAACCAATTAAACTACTTCAAATTTTAATGTAATATAAAAAAAATTATATTCCAAGATCAAATTAATTAATTAATTATGGGTTAAAGTAATTGGAAGGAAGGATTGAATCAAATTAGTCCTATTGATCAATTTAATTCTCATGTTATTAAAAAAATTAAATAAGTCCAAATTAAAAAAAGTTAATATTTACTGTATAAAAATATCTTAAAATTTATTTTTCAATTATAGTTCATTTACTAAACCATAAAGAATTTAAAAATATTATTCTATTTTAACTATATTCTAATTTAACCTTTTGGATATCTTGAATATCTCAGTTTTTGGTTTAGCCAATTAAGACTTTGTTTTATGGTTACTTTTGGGGAATGCAGTTGTAATTGTTTGTATCTTTAACATGCCTAGAAATGAATATATATATATATATATATATATGATCCATTTCTATTTGTTAAAAGTTATCGAGAGAGTAGTGATGTCTATGTAATGATTTAATAGTTAAGAATGTTGATCATCTCAAATAGAATTAGAAAGAATTCATTGTTTGGGTCATCATCTTCGTCCTTGAAAACATTGTCGAGCTTTTAAGCCATGGCTGGACGGTGGCGAAGTCGGTGGAATTAGTGGCAATGGCTGCTCCACTATCCTTCCTTTAGAAAATATTGGATATTGCTAAGTAACCCTTGAACTCATAATAAATGAGTCAACTATGTAACACGTGCCGCTCGCTGATTGAGTCATGTGCCACGTTAAAAAAATGACAGCGTTAATGTTATGGATCAAAATAAATTACAGGTATCAAAATAGACTTTTTGAAAGTATACATGGTAACTCTAATAGCTTATGTGATTTTAAAAATTTTAGTTTATTTTATAAGATAATTTTAATAGATTTTATGAATTTTGTTCCAATTATGTTTTTAGTGTTAAATCGGACTAATTTTTAATATGTTATTATTCAATGTAAATCTGATAAAATATGGGGATAAATAATTTGACATAAGTAATTAAGATAGATTTCTGTTCCAACAAAATTTTTTTTCGCCCTAACAAAAGCAAACAAACAACTTTTGTTTTGGTAAAAAAATTATTTGTTGACGTGATGCATATAATTGACAATTTTTTAAAAGTTATAATTTTTAAAGGTTATAAACAGAAAAAAAAAAATCAAAAATAAGGATAGAAAAAAAATGGAGTCGCTCACGCTTTCACGTATCAAGAATCAACAGATTTCGTTAAGAAGACAAAGTTTCTCTATTGTTTTTCCTTCTTATTTCCTTTTCTCATGTCTAGTTATTGTTTCTATTTTAAGATGTTTCTCAAATTCTCCATAAACTAAATTATCTTTTTCTAAGGTTACAATAAATTCCATGTTTAGTTAATTGAATGTTTTCTGTTTCCATCTCTTTTTATTGTTGATAGAGTTTAAATTATTTATTCAATCTTGTTCTTCGTTGATAATAGTCTGATCAACTATAAATTTGACAAAATTTAAAGAAATCGAAAAATGACTTTTCGATTTAGATCTAAAATTAATAACTCTGGGTTTTATAGATGGATCAATCCGTGAGTTATAATTAAGATAAGAATATACCTAATTAGATTGAGTAGTCATAATTGGGGTTGTTCTTAATAAACTTGGTGTACATTATTGGTATAGTTAGATTAAATTAGTTCGGAAGAGCTCCAAGTTAATAATAAACTCTATTAGTATAAATTGGGTGGAGATGGATCAATTAGCTAACACATTGGATGAATTTGTAATATTAGGGTTTTACTATTGATTGATTATTTTGATTTGATTTACGTTGCCTATTTTTATTTATTTAATTTAGTTAAGAAAAATTATATCACCGATTTATTTGAGTAGGTATTAGAGTAATTTTTGGTGATTGGTGTTACAGTTAATAATAGTTCTCAATATAATCGATATTTTATACTACTTGTAACAATATATATACTTGCATGTATGATTTTCGATCAATAACATGCACCACATTAGAACAAACCCATAAGTATAGGGGCCTTTCATGTATTAACTCTTGACTTTTTTGTGAGTAATATGTGAAAGTAGCAAATTGATTTTGCATTACACATGTGGTAATATATTTATCACACAAGATTTTGAAAATAATAGAACTCAACGAATTTAAAAAATAAAAAATAAAAAATATCGAATATTTTAGTGACTTAAATGAAAGCATAGTTCAATGACCATTTTGTAGCTTTTTAAAAATTGAATGACCAAAACATAAAGTTACTAATAGTTTAGTGACCTTAGCTGCATTTTACCCTTAATTGTTTATTTCTTTGAAATAGGTTCGGTTTTAGGCTTGGAAAGCCGTTAAGCGACTTAAATCTGAATCTGAACCTCCACACAGTTTTACCATAATACCCTTTATATTTCCTTTCTCACTTTCCCTCCCATATTCAATCAAGAGGCAGAGAGATTTAGGGTTTGATTTTGAGAGTAAGGTTTTAGCTCATTCTTTGCTATGGAAAATTTAACAACACTCGACACTGGGACTGCCGTCGTCACAGGTACTTCGATTACCTTAAAATACCCTCCATTTCTTGATTTCCCCCCTGAATTTTATTGGGTTTTTTTAAAAATTGTTTTTTTAATAAATTTTAGCCAATTTTTAAAAGCATTATTTTCCTCCTCGAAAGGTGATTTCACTGAATCTTTCTAATCATTTTATTGTTTTCTTTTCGTTAATTTTTTTCTTCTAATCTTAAATCTGAGAAGATTCGAATTGGGAATCTCATGTTTTCATGATTTAGGTTGAGGAACGAACCCTGATCCTAAATAGTAATTTTATCTGCATAATGTTAGTTGAATAAATTGGATAGCTTTTTTAATTACATTTTGGATTTGATAAATTGGTTAGTGAGACTATAATATAGTTTAGTTTGATGCTGGAGAAATGCAGGAAAGTTGAAATTTGATTTGCTGCTGATGCAACTGTTTAGTTTGATTTCTATGAGCTGATGTAGAGGTTAAGAATAAATTTTTTTTGTTCACCATGGGATGGAAGATTGGTTATTCTTTTTTAACATGATTAAGTTCACTGAATTTCAGCTTAAAAATCTGGTCGGATTTCAGGTGATAAATTGAAAGGGGAGATTATGGAAAATAGATGCTCAACGGGTAATGCGTCAAGGAAAGGGCTTACTGACATATCCAACTTTCAGCAGCAACCTAAATTGTTAAACCAAGGTGCAAAACTGCTGTTGCAACCTGCTTCACTCAGGACTAAAGATTACATTGACAAACTTCAACAGGCATGTTTTGAACTGCAATTAACTCACCTTTCTTTGTTTTTACGTTCACTCTTTAATTTGTTTACGTGTGCCTTTAGCTTACTGAGGCTTTTATTGAATCTGCCTCAGGAAAATATGATGCTGATGAAAGTTCTTGCAGATCGAAAGTATTCTCTATGATTGATTTTATTTTATTTATTTTCCTTCCCTTTCTAACCATTGCTTGCTGTTATTTGTGTTTGGATGACTTTCCTTTTTATGGTTTTGTTTTTTTTAATTTTGGCCAGTAAAGTCATTGAATTGAGTGGAATTGAGTTACAAAAGCTGAGGATCAATTCGGAGAAGTTTCAGCAACAGAACATGATACTTGCCCAAGCAAACAGCCAGATGTTAGCGGTACCTTAGTACTTCTTTGTAATTGTCTGTTTCTCAGTTTATAACTCTTAGGGGCATACTTTTAATGATATTATGATCTTCTGGTGAGGTTGATGTTTTACTTTGGGTTTTCAGGAACTTAATTCAAGCAAAGATAGGGTAGGTTTTCAGGACATTAAGTTTCATGAACTTCATTTTGCTTATTGCTTTTGTGCTATTGTATATTTTTGGGACTTGACCATTGAGTTCCTTTTTTTTCAGTTAAAAGCCCTTAAGCATGAGCTGGGATGTAAAAATGCTCTGCTTAAAGCTATTAAATTGGAGGTATTTTTATTTTATTTTGCAATAATCTACTCATCTAAGTGCACGATAGTCAGGTCTAAGTTAGATTCCATTGCTGTTTATCAAATCCTTTGTCACCTGCAGAACATCTGGAAATGAAGCATTAAATAGAATAATTTACAGCAGCTATATTGATTTTCTTTTCTTGTGTTTTACCAATGTAACATGTTATTCATACATTCTTTTCCCATGGTTTGAAGTTAGGAACAAACAAGTGTGGCAAGACAGGTGAATCACATGATGAAGAAAATAAACCTTGTAATATGAACAGGTGTGGCGAGACAGGTGAATCCCTTAAAGGAGAAGATGAAGAGAATAAACCTTGTAATATGACCAGAAAGCGACAATCATTCGATCTTGGTAACTTGCTTGACAGAAATTTTAGTTGAAAAATATTAATGTTGTTCATTATACCATTGTCATTTATCATTTGCATGCTGCTTCAGGTCCTTGTAATATTAAACCAGTCCAAGGCAAAGAGGGGGTCAAGAACAAAAGGTTTTTGTACATTTTTATTGCTTTGTTTAAATTAGTTTTCTAATAACTTTAGTGCTTCCTAATGAAAAAGGAAATTTATGTTTTCTTTTATGTTTTCTTAGCAGGGTATACTCAAAAAGGCAATCTGCTAGGCGTAAAACCCAAGAAGCAGAAACAACTGAAGATGTATTTGAGGTAGATGATTCAAAATTTCTTGATTCTACCTGTGATGATAAGGTCCATGAGAGTGGCCCTTCTGATATCAAACGAGTCCAAGCCAAGGAGGGGATTGACAACAAAAGGTTTTTGTACATTTCTTATTGCTTAGTGCAAATTATTTTCAATAACAGTCTCTAACTTTTTTGTTTGAAAACTTCAGTGACAAAGGAAAATTCGTGGTTTCTTTTATGTTTTGGTTGCAGGGTATGTTTAAGAAGGCAATCTGCTAGGTTTAAAGCCCAAGAACCTGAAACTACTGAATATATGTTTGAGGTAGATGATACAAAATCTTTTGCTCCTATCTGTGATGATAAGGTGTGTAAAAGTGGCCCTTCTGATAGTAAATCCACCCAAGGCAACGAAAGGGGTGACAGCAAAAGGTTTTCTACATTTTCTATTGCTTTGTGCTAATTAAGTTTCTGACAACAGTGTTTTATTTGAAAACTTAACAACAATGGAATTTTGTGGATTGTTTTCATGTTTATATCTTACAGGGTATGCTTAAGAAGGCAATCTGCTAAGATTAGAGCACAAGAACAAGAAACGAGCGTAGATGTGTTTGAGGTAGATGATGTGAGGTATCTTGTTTCATCTACCAGTGATGATAAGGCGCACGAAAGTGGCCAACTATCTTCTGATTCATCAGTGAAAAGCGAACAGGAAGAAGGAAATATGGGTGTGTCCACCAGAAGTGAAGCTCAAGAACTTAGAAGGGTTTCTGCGGGAAGGCCTTTACGCCGAGCAGTGGAGAAGGTCCAATCCTACAAGGAAATGAAGCTTAATGTGAAGATGCGCAGAGAAGTGTGAGTGAGTTCATTCTCTTTGCATCTTTCTAATGAGCTTTGAGTTGCATCTAATTTCGGTGTTACCACAACGCTGTATAATATATGATGTGCCTTTTTTCTTTTTCTTGACATGCCTAACCCAATGACTGTTGGAAATGCCTGAATTCCAAGTAGTTTTGTGAGATTTTTGATCCATTTGCTGGTCGAATGTGGAATATTATTTGTGTGGGAATTTTCAAAAGAGAATTCGCCTCACTCTTGTCAATTCCCACTTCTGTTATTTGGGTTTCGAGCTCTCTTTTTGTCTCAATGTACTCCTAACTTAATAATGGAGGGAGGGAGGGAGGGCAAACCCCAAATTCTACCTCATTATCTAATTTATCTTTGATGGATTTCGCTTGAATTCCATTGGCTGTGCTTAATTGAATTCTAATATAACCCAAGCAAAAATCAGAAGAGGGTTTGATCCTTGTCCTTGGTATGGATTAACTTTAAAACTTGTGATCAGTATCTACCTCTTTAATGGGCCTAAAAATGCAAATGATTAGTTATTGAGCTCGTTTCGGTGGATACATTGATAAAAAAAAATATAATATTTGTTAAAGGTGTCTAATATAAAAATAAAGTAAATTAAAAAATAGTTATTTTTGTTTGCCTCAAATTACATTTTAGTCACTTATGTTTGAAAAGTTACGTTTTAGTTATTTGCGTTATCGTTTTATTACGAAGTGGTCACTCTGCTTTTAAGCTCTATTACCTTCCTAACGACAATCTTATGTGGCAATTCAAATAGGTTTTAAATACTAAATTGAATATTCAATTGAGTTTTTATTTTACAATTTTAATTAATTTAAAATTTTTAATTAATTAAATTTATTTAATTAAAAATTTATTCTCATCTCAGCTGGATATCCAAGTTGTCATTTGAAATTGATTTGGACTGTCACATAGGATTGCCGTTAGAGAGATAACAAAGTTTAATAACAGAGCGACTACTTCGTAATAAAATGATAATATAAATGACTTAAACATAACATTTTAAACATAAGTGACTAAAATGTAATCTAAAGCAAACAAAAGTGACTATTTTTATATTTTACCTTATAAATATACTCAAAATTCTTAAAAGTGTTTTCTTTTATTAATGTTTTGATGAATCTATGTCAATGCCTATATATCATATATATATGTTTTCAGATTTTTTTTTCCATCTTTTATTAATTGGCAGTTCAAATTTAGTGGCTTGACATTTTTAAGGAAAAAAAACATAAAATCTGCCACAATGTTTTTCACATAAATCAAATCTAAAAATAATTAATAAAATAAGTCAATTGGTAATTTATTATGGATTAATGATAAATTTGCTCACTAATGTTTATATGTTTTGTCAAAATAATCTTAATTGTATTTTTGAATTTTTCTAGCCATCAATTTTTTTTCAATTTACTTTTTCTAACAAATTTGATGAAAATACCATAAAAAAATTTTAACGGAGACGATGTGGAATATTTTTAATGATATATAATTTATTACTTAGGTGTCTCAATAAGATAATTGCATGTGAAAAATAATAAAATAAATAAATCATACATGAAATTAAAAAATAACTTTTAATTTAAAAAGAATAAACGTAATTATCTAAAAAAAATTTCAAAATGAATGCATATGTTCAAAGTTGATTAGTAGAATTGTTTTTATTCCTTGCTCTTTGTTTTTATCTACATCTAATACTATCGACTACTCTTATTTGTTACTAGACAGCTAAACAATTCCTTATAAAAAACAAAAGAGGGCTTAAAACAAAAAAAATAATATTTATTATTTAAATTAAAAGTTATTTTTTAAATTAAGAGTTTTTTTTAATTTCATGAATTATTTATTTATTTTGTTATTTTTAAATGTAATTATTTTATTGGATTATCTAAGTAATAAATTACATCTCATTAAAAGTATTTCACATATGACATTTTATATCATCCCATTAATTTTTTTAACGATACTTTTATCAAATATGTTTAAAAAAAAGCAAGTTGAAAAAAGAATAAAAGTTGATGGTGAAAAAAGATTAAAAAATGCAGTTAATGTTATTTTGACAAAACATGTAAACGTTAATGTTCAAATTTATCATTAAACCTTTATTTATTGAAAATAAGTTTAAAAAAGAAAAATCGTCTCTAAAAATAAGACATATGATTTTTTTTTTTACACTTTTAATTGATAAATAAATCACAAATTGACATATTTATTAATTATTTTTGGGTTTTGATGAATATAAAAAATTTCATCTTACTATTTTTAAAAATAATAATATAATTTTAGTTCATAAAGAATATAATCTTATTCAAAGCTATATGAAGAAAAAATAGTTAAATAAACTAAAACTTTTGTGACTTGCATGAGCTTACTTCTCGCTGGTTCTTTTACTTTTATAAAGAAAATTATATAATTAAATTCTGAATTAAAATTTATTTAATTTTTAATCTATTTTATTATTAAAATAAAGGATAATATTAACAATATTATATATTTTTATAAATGAAAATATATTTTAGTATTGTTTAATTTGAACTTGCTAGATTTTTTTTATCAAAATTTACAAAAGCTTCATTAATATAGACAGTGATACAATAGTATTGAGTAACTAATTAATTAACACATTGCAGAAATAATTTAAGTAAAAGATGGTAAAACTCAGTCTTCTAAAAAAGAAACAAACAGTTCAAATAATAATTCATTGTCATAATTCAAAGTAACACTAAAATCACAAACTCAAACAAATCTTACACAAATCCTAAACTAATATTGAAATTAGCAAATCATACAAACTCAACTTAAACTTCCACAAATCGATTGAAATTGAATCCAACAAACACATTAATAACACATGGAATCATAAACAAATTTTATTGAAATATCAAATCCTTTTTGAGATCCTTGGAATAGATAACCTTCTTGAACTTTCATTTCAAATGCTGAGAAAACACATCTACAACAATGAGGACAATTAGAACTGATGTTAATACTAAAAATAAAATCATGCTATAACAGCAATCAACAACGTTGATGATTCAAAAAAGACTTTGTAATTATTGAGAGAACTTACCAGAAAACTTTAGACTTAAAATAAACGACATCTGGAGTGAATAATATAATTGCATGTAGACTCTTTACAATTGAAAATTTCTTCTTGGCAAAGCTTTTCACAACAAGAGCATTCGGGATAGCCCTTAGCCTTCCTAAAAAATTTAAGATCATGATAATGGTTGTGCTTATATGAAGGAAATGTGCTCTCATCCTTGATAAATGGAAATTCTCCAAGAACACATTTGGGATGAGCAGAAGTATCACAGATTGAACAAGAATAATACCAAAGGCTTGGATCTCTTTTCTGTTCACATATATCACAATAACTTTGTCTGTATCATCATCTTCATAAGTAAGCTTTAGCACGTGTTGATCAGTTTTGTGAATAGCTGAATTTGATAATATTAAGCATCCAAAATCCAAAGCAAAATTGCACTCTCCACATCTGAATGCACCCACCCGACACCTTTCGCCACAACCATTACATTTCTCCCGGCATTTGAAATCAAAAAAGAGAATGTGTTGGTGTCCTTCACATTCAATGACATCAGCAACTTTAGCACACCTTATGCACATGCGCCAACATCCTTCAATTTTGTAGAAGAAACCACTACAATCTCGACCGCAAAACTCACATTCCACGAAGTCACTCAAATAGAGAGTGGAATTGGCTTGACGAAACCAATGTAGCGTGATTCTTGGCAATTCAGCACAGGTTTTGTGAAGAAAAAAGGGGCATTCTGAACAATAATAGAAGAGAGTTGAGATAGATAGCATGCACCCATCACATTTTCTATCAATTCCCTCCTCCATCTTGTCTGCTAACCCCAAGCCATGTGGATGACTCAAATGTTCAATCTTTGTAGCTTCCCCACCTTCATTCTCCTCAATAACACGAATGATGGAAGACTCCGTAGATTTTTCATAAGGCTCCTCCCATTGCTTTTCTTCCTCAATTACGTCGTACAAATCATCATCCTCTAAGACACAATTGACATGGACAACGTAATTGCAACCTGGCTTCCCACAACAGTAACTCCCACGCTCTAGTTTCACCTCATTGAAACAAATCTTGCAATCTTGCCTTGTAAGATCTTCAAGGAAATATTTGTGAAAAATGCAGTGATGATGTCGTGAAAATTTGATAATGCGTGGGAGTGAAGTGCACTTCTTATGGACTACGATGCAACATTTCAAACAGATATAAGAAATATAATTTCCCTCGGTGTCACATGCATCACAAATGAATGAACCTGGTCTCCAAAGCAAGGAGAATGGGTGCTGATGGCGGCTTTTATCTTCAACAATGGACCTCGGCCAAGCAAATTCAACATTGATGTTAAAATAGCAAAGACGATTAAGGAACAGAGGGTGAATGTGATGGGAAGGGTGGTTAATTTTAGTGGGTAACTCATCAAGGCATTTCTTGTGAATGATGAATGATGGACAATCAAAACAAAAAAATGTAGCATCTGTCAATGGTTGATGACACCAGGAGCAGGTGAATGTTTTGAGTACATCTATGGCCATGGGACTTTCTATGAAGGTCAATGGATGTGGGTGGATGTCAGGTTTGGAGGGTTTGTTAAACTTATACGAAGAAGATAAATGAGCACATTTGATGTCATGAGGATGTTCAATCTAAATATGATGTTATTTACTTAAACATTTTAAAAAACATATTATATGGTTTAAGTTGATAACTAATTAAAATAAGGTCAATTAAGTTGAATGGAGACATATCTAATTAATTTTTTTTATTTGAAAAGTTGAGCGGTTAAATTAAAATATTTAAAATTAATTAAGTAGATTTGGATAACACTTTTCATTTCATCATTTTAAATTTAAACATGGATAGATCATATAATATATGGCTTAAGGATGTAAAAAATCTTCAATTTAAAAAAAAATAAAATTAAGCCCCTATTTTTTTTTGCATTCACTTGAGTATTTGAACTTTCAAAATGTATAAAAAAAACTTTCAAATTTTTTTTCAAAACAAGCAATTAAGCCCTCAAATTTGACTTAAAAATTATCGTACTAAAAAAAATTATAGTACTAAAAACCAAGCAATTAAGCCCTCAGATTTGGCTTAAAAATTATCATACTAAAAAAAGCATTTTATATTTTTTCTATAACTTTTATTGATTTTTATTTTTTTTATCATTTTTCGCCACATGTTAGCCACCATAATTAAATATGTCCATCGTAATCAAATTTGTTATTAATTTTTGTCACATCATATTTTATTTATTAATATTTTATATAAGAGTTAGCTTCTTTACTTGCTTAGTTACTTCAATTATCTTCTAATTCTTATCACTATGTATTTTAAAATTAAAAAATATATTAAATGTAAAAATTCAGTTTTTTTAATAAAAATTATCTTAAAGATAAAATGTAAAATTGATACTAACATAAAATTTTAGCATGGATATTTGATGGTATCATCAATAATTTAATTTTGATAGAAATTTATATATTGAATAATTCAGTAATATAAATATTATAAAATGTTAAAATTAATTTAATAATATAAATAATAGATATAAATAAATTATTATTATTTAAGTTTAGGGATTTTTTTTATAGATGATTTTGATTTTTGATTTGGGGGTCAAAAGTGAGAAGTAAAAGTTTAGGGAGGGGAATAAAAAGTTTTGGAGGTTTTGGGAGCAAAATTTTGAGAGGAAAGTAAATTTTTGGATAGAAAATATTTAAAAAATTTGGAGAAAAATGGGTCTTTGATAGATGGGGGTTGGGATGGGAGGGGAGTAAAAGTTTTGGGGGAAAGTGAAAGAGAGTAAAAATTTTGAGGGAAAGTAAAAATGTTTGAGGGTTTGGGATAAAAATATAAAATATTATAGTTTAATATTTAGTTTATTCGAATTATTCGAGTTAGTCGAATTCGAAAATTTAACTCAATTCGAACTCGAAATTCGAAAAAAAATTCAAGTTAACTTGATTAACTCGATTCATTTAACTCAAAATTCAAATTTTTTCCGAATTTTTTAGTCGAATTAAGTTTTGCTCACTCCTAATTAAAGGACCTTTTTGATGCATTTTATAATTTTTATGATTTTATAAAAATTTCCATTTTTTATAATTTTTTACGATTTTTATATAATTTTTTCTAATTTTAATATTTTTATTAAAATTTAATAATTTTTATCTTTTATTGGTTTTTATTTTTTTTATATTTTTACCACATCTCATGCTGTGATTGTGACATGAGACGACTTTAACTGAAAAAAGTTAGGAGCAATTAACTTTAACGGTCAACTGTTAAAGTTAACGGCTAAATGATTTTTTGATGCAATTGACAGTTCAAGTACCCAATTGAGTAAAAAAAAAAGCAGGGGCTTAATTGCTATTTTTGAAAAAAATTTGGACATTTTTGATGCATTTTGAAAGTTCAAGTACCCAATTGAATGCAAAAAAAAAGGAGGAACTTAATTGCTTTTTTTAAAAAAGTTTGAGGGTTTTTTTGATGTATTTTAAAATTTCAACTACATAATTGAGTGTAAAAAAAAAGTACATTGTTAGTGTACCAAATACTAACCCTTAGTATAATTATATTTGTTTAATATTAATGTAAATATAAAATTTAAATTTATTACTAAAATTTTAAAATATTTATTTATTTTTATGTAATTTTTAAATTTATTATTATATATATTTTTGGGAAATGCTTATGTATTTTTATATATTTCTTTGAATTTTTTAGAATTATGATGAAATTAAAATTATTTGTAAATTTGTTAATATAAAACTCAAACTTTGGATCTTCAATATTAACAAAAAAAAACTTATAACTATTTACTATTTTGAGTTGCGGACACTTTATTAAAGTGTTGTGCCTCGCTTCATTACAAGGATGACAAATTTTATTTTTGTTGGAAATATGGTTATATATATATTCACTAAAAAAGTCTTTTGTAAGAATGTGCTAATTTTTGTTTACATGAATATCACAAATAGATTTATATGCAAAGGTGATTCATATGGATGATTAATTTTTTTATATAATTATTAGAATTATCCATAATTTCTTCTTTAAGTCATAAGTAAGAAGATAATACTTTTCAACGCACTTGAACTCATGTTTTACTACATTTACAACAATACTAATATCAATCGAGTTAACACTTGACCGACATATGAATAATTAATTAAAAGCAAGGCATATTGCGATAAATCATAACAAGTAAGGTATATGCAAGACTAACTAAAAGTTTGATACTTTAAAGTATTCCAAAGGTTATCACTTTTTTATTTAAATTAAAGTTTTGTGTTTTGCTTAATTCCAAGGACAACCATTTTGATTTAAATATATTGAATAGAGATGATAATAAATTGTATATTTGTAAATTTTGTAATATTTGGATATTACTATTTGAATTTAAATTAAACAATTATCCATTATTTGTCCAAATATGATAAATATATAAAGTCAATAAGTAAAAAAATAATAGCAAAAATTTTAAAATGTAAAGTGGATAATGGATTCGGATATTAAAATCCAAATCCATCCATCATATGAAAAAAATATAATTGGTTTAAATAACGAATATTTAAATATTAATTTTTACCTTCATCCTGAATTTACTGTTAATATTAATTAAAATATACAAATTTGAATATTATTGGAATCAATACTCATCCCTATCCATTGCGACTCTAAAGATTGTTGATCAATTTGGGTTGGGTCAAGCATCAACCCAACTTGAGTGGCTTGGGTTGGGTGAGCACTACTTAGTTATGAGACAATTGCCCATTTATGTATGAATTATGATAAAAGGAAATTGAGCCCTTTTTTTTTTTTGAAAAATAGAAATTATTTTCAGCACAATGATTTGGGTGTATGGAAATAAAGGTCTTTTTCGAAATTGACTCAAAAAAATTGATTAATTATGAAAACGATTCAAGAACAAAATCTTGTGCAAAAATGATTCGTTTTTTATGGTTTTTGTGTCGATGCAGCCAACCTGACCGGAGCACCCCTCAAAATTATCCAATGATTAGTTTTTTCAAATAAAATATATATTTTGATTCCATCACCATGTCGGACGATACAAATATCTATTTTTTCAAATAGTCGTTAAGAATATAAATATATTATATTCAAGGAGGAAAAAAAATATTTTAGTTTTTAATTGTGTTGATATGAAAAACAGTACCGATATAGCATGTTGACATTGATAATTAAAAAAATTAATGAGATTGTTTGAGATAAAAAATTAAAAAAAGATAATTAAAAAAATTCTAAAACTAGTAAATGAAGTACATGCAAAAAGAATTGAAAGCTTGATATGCAAAACAAAATTCTCACTTTCTTTATTAAAGTATTTTTGATACATTGCAAATTTCCGAGAAGAAAATATCATTCATAAGATTTAAATTTTGAATATTCAATATTAACACAAAACTTTTAACTATTTATTATTTTGAGTTGTCGACTCTTTATTAAGGTATTGCACCTTACTTAATTGAAAGGATGATTAGTTTTTTTGAACAATTTTATTATAGGTTCTGTTCATATGTGTTTTTTTAAGACAATGCTTAGAACTGTCAGTATATCAAATAATCACCTCCTATACTTAGGCTATTTTAAGTCCCAATTTTGTAACAAAAAAAATTACAAATCTAAAGAAATTAACAATTAATTTTTTTAATGAAATATAAAATAAAAATATTGGCATAAAAAAATAAAGTGGGAGGTTATATAGGTGATCAATTAACAAGACATGTTACCACAGTAAAGGAAGGTACATGCGAAAAAGCTTGATATGCTGAAGTATATTGCTTTCTTTATTAAAATAATTGTGCCTTCCTCAATTACAACGATAACCATTTTATTTTTGTTATCAAGTTTAAAGATTACTTTAAACAGGGTGGGCTCATATTCAAAATACAATTTTTTAATTTTTTCGAGTTTCTAAAAACTTAAAATAGGATGTTTGACTTTCAATCAGAAAACTTAAAGAATACTTTGAGACAATAAATATAAATTTAATTTTATATATATTTCCAGGATGGTGTAATGAAAACTTTTGGCTGATCAAATTCAATTTATTTTATACTTTTATATTATAACATGTGATATAATATGATGAAATTTAAATTTACGGAACAGCATGTTCATGCATATGTATGATATGCATGTCATATAGTTTAGAGAAAGAATGTCACATGTACTTGTCATTGCATTTTAATCATCCATGATTGAAATTGGATATAAAAATCATTGTATGTTTTCTAAAAAATTGAGTGGGAAAAGATCTTTAAACAAGACTTATGACTTGATTTCTTGTGATGACATGATAATTTGTCAGTTTTGAGATAGATATTATCGAGATTTTTTTTAAGAAGACAACTGGTCATGTATGATAATTTGTATGTTTTATTGTTAGTGGTATATTCTTTATAATATTTATATAATTTTGTTGTATTGTTATATATTGTTTTTATAAATTTTTGAACATTTCATATTTTTTTGGACGTGTTAGTGCTTTGATATATTACGTGTAAAGTTCTCATTATTTTTGTCAATCATGTTAGTGTCCGTTAATAGCTAAATCTGACAAATTTCATTAACAAATTGACTTAATTAAATTTTCTTCTCTTTCTATTGAACATTCAATTGAGTGCATTTTTTTTCACTCAATTGATTTTTTTTCTTATTAAAGGTTTTTCAAACCATTTTGCTAATAAAAGTTGAAATATTGAATATCATATCCTTAAATTAAAATTAATAATATATGTTTGGATAAAAGAAAATGACATTTTTGAGATAAAATAAAAAAATGATAATAAAAGAAATTGATGAAAAAATATATATTTATATTTTTATGTTCGTTTTACAATTTATATTCGAGATTCGTCTTATTATTGCACCCAACACTTGTTGGTTAATAAAAAATATATTGATAAAGTATTTATATATTTTAACAATATTTAAAATTTTAAACACATTATTTTTCATTTTTAATTTACTAGTTAAATTTTTTTAAAAAAATTTAACTAATAAATGAAGTATACATGCAAAAAGAATTGAAAGCTTGATATGCAAAAATTTCTTGCTTTCTTTATTAGAGTATTTTTGGTACATTACAAATTTCCGAAAAGGAAATGTTATTGACAAGATTTGAACTTTAAACTTTCAATATTAGCACAAAACTTATATTTAAATGTGATTTATATGGATGATTGATTTTTTTATACAATAATTAGGATTATTCATAATATTTTTCTAACACATAAAAGGAAGATATTGTTTTTCAACACACTTAAATTCACATTTTACTATATTTATAATAATACCATTATTAATCGAGTTAAAATTCGACCGACATATGAACGATTAATTAAAAGCAATGCACATTGCGATAAATCATAACAAGTAAGGTATATGCAAGACTAACTTAAAATTTGATACTTTAAAGTATTCAAAAGGTTATCACTTTTTTTTTTTAAATTAAAGTTATGTGCTTTGCTGTATATTAAAAAAAAAAAAAAGGTTCTGTGCTTTGCTTAATTCCAAGGACAACCATTTTGCTTTTGCTAGTTAATGTAGAAAACCACAAAAAAGCATGGCTTTCTTTCATTATTTTTCAAAATTATAAAAAAAAATATTTTTATAAATATCTTCAACAGCAGTCTATGAAAACTAATGATATGATCTCAACCTTATGTTTTCTTTTTAAATAAATACAATCATATGATTCAAATATATTGAATAAAGATGATAATAAGTTGTATATTTGTAAATTTTGTAATATCTGGATATTATTATTTCAATTTAAATTAACTAATTATTCAATATTTGTCCAAATATATAAATTTATTAAGTAAAAAAATAATAACAAAAATCTTAAAATGTGAAGTGGATAATGGATTCGAATATTAAAGTCCAAATCCATTCATGCAAAAAATATAATTGGTTCAAATAATGAATATTTAAAGATTAATCTTTGTCTTCGTCCTGAATTTACTGTTAATGTTAATTAAAATATACGAATTTGAATATTATTGGAATCAATAATTTCTAAATCCACAAAATGTAAATTGAATAATTGTAAATAACTAAATTTGCATTATCAATAGTCATCCCTATCCATTGCGACACTAAAGATCATTGATCAACTTAGGTTGGGTCAAGCATGAACTTAACTTTGCAAATATTTGAGATTTGTTTTATTATTGCATTCAATACTTGTTTAAAAAATATATTGATAAAGAATTTATATATTTTAACAAAATTTAAAAATTTAAACATATTATTTTTTATTTTTAATTTAAAATTTGAAAATTAATTAATTGAATTATAAAGATTCATTTATTATAAATAAGAAATTTTAAAAATTCTTTTAAACTAGATTTAAAAAAAAAATTCTAACTAGTAAATGAAGTAAATACATGCAAAAAGAATATTGAAAGCTTTATATACAAAAAAATCTTGCTTTCTTTATTAAAGTATTTTTGGTACATTGCAAATATCTGGAAAGGAAATATCATTGACAAGACTTAAATTTTGGATCTTCAATATTTACACAAAATTTTTAAGTATTTTCTATTTTGAGTTACCAGACTCTTTATTAAATTACTGTGCCTTGCTTAATTGAAAGGATGACTAATTTTTTTTGAACAATTTTATTATAGGTTCTGTTCATATTTGTTCTTTTTAAGACAATACTTAGAATTACCTATAGTCTTTTTCCAATTTATAAATAGGAGAGTAATGCTCTTTAACACACTTGAACTACATTTTTACGCATTAATAACAATACCCATATCAATCAAATTAAGACTCAATTGAATATAAATGATTAATTAAAAGCAAGGCATATGGCCATAAATCATAAGTAAGGTATGTGCAATACTAACTTAAAGTTTGATACTTTAAAGGTTATCTTTTTTTTTTTTTTTAATTAAAGTTTTGTGCTTTGCTTAAGTCCAAAGATAATCATTTTTGCTTTTGCTAGTTAATGTAGAAGATTACAAAAAAGCATGGCTCTCTTTCATTATTATTCAAAATTATAAATAGATTTTATATAAATATGTTGAAGAGCAATCAATGAAAAACTAAAGGATATGATCACAACCATTTGTTTTTTTTAAAATAAATATCATCATATGATTTAAATATATTGAATGGAGATAATAATAAGTTGGATATTTGTAAATTTTGTAATATCTGGATATTACTATTTGAATTTAAATTAAATAATTATTCATTTTTTATCCAAATATAATAAATATATGAATTTTGTAAGTAAAAAAACAAAAGTGGATAATGGATTTGAATATTAAAGTATAGTTGATTCAAATAATGAATCTAATATTTGCTTGAATTTACTGCTAATATTAATTAAAATATAAAAGTTTGAATATCATTGGAATTTATAATTTCTAAATCAGCAAAATGCAAATTGAATAATTGTAAACATCTAAATTTGCATTATCAATAATCATCCCTATGCATTGTGACACTAAAGATTATTGTTTAGCTTGGGTTCGAAGTCCACTTGAAAAGTAAGAAAATTTGGATAATATAAATTCAAAAAATGAGTTTGGACAAAAAAATAAGACTTGTTTAAAAAATGAGTCGAGCCTCGAGAAAAGCTTTTTTGATACGGGTCTGACCCAAATTAGTAAAAAAAAAATTTGCTCTGTTTTTTTTATTTTGCAGCTATTTTTCTTGTTGTTTTTTTTACTATTTTGTTACTATTTTATTATTATGTTACTACTATTTTATTTTTATTATTTGGATATTGTATAGCTCTTATTTTATTGTTAATTTTATTACTATTATCTTTTCAATTTGTTGAGAAATATTTATATGTTTTTAGTATTTTTGATGTATTATATTTTAAATTTTTTTTATATAAAAAAATTAATCTGGGCAAGCCAAGCCGGGTTGGGCTTGTGTTTTAACATTTTTATTCGGATGGTCTTAATAAAATCAACTAGAACCTGTTGGTTATCTGTGACCTGCATGGATTCACTTCTAGCTGGGTTCTTTTATTTATTGTTAAAATAAAAGATAATATAATTTTTTTATATTTTTATAAATAAAATTAAATAAAAATATTTTTAGTATTGTTTAATTTGAACTTGCTAGATATTTTTTTTTATCAAAATTTAGAAAAGTTTCATTAATATAGACCGTAATTCAATAGTATTGAGTAATTAAATTAATTAACATTGCAAAAATAATTTAAGTAAAAAATGGTAAAACTCAATCTTATAAAAAAGAAACATTTCAAATAACAATTAATTGATAATTCAAATTCAACAATTCACAAAATAACAGTAAAATTACAAACTCAAACACAAATCTCAAATAAGATTAAATATAAATCAGACAAATACATTAATAATACAAGGAATCATAAACAAATTTTATTGAAATATCAAATCCTTTTTGAGATAGATAAACTTCTTGAAATTTCATCTCAGTAAACATATCTATAACAATGAAGACAATTAGAACTGATGTTAATATTAAAAATAAAATCATGCTAAAAAAAAAAAACTTCGTAACTATTGAGAGAACTTATCAAAAAACTTTAGACTTGAGATAAATGACATTTGGAGTGAACAATAAAATTGCATGTAGATTCTTTACACTTGAGAATTTCTTCTTGGCAAGGCTTTTCACAACAAGAGCATTCATGATAGTCCTTAGCCTTCCTAAAAAATTTAAGATCATGATGATGATTGTGCTTATAAGAAGCAAATGTGCTTCCATCCTTTAGAAATGGAAATTTTCCAAGAACACATTTGGGATGAGCAGAAGTATCACATATTGAACAAGAATAATACCAAAAGTTTGGATCTTTTTTCTGTTCACAGATATCACAATAACTTTGCTCTGTATCATCATTCTCATAAATAAGCTTTAGCACGTGTTCATCAATTTTGTGAATAGCTGAATGTGGTAATGTTAAGCATCCAAAATCCAAAGCAAATTTGCACTTTCCACATTTGAATGCACCATGCCAACCCTCGCTACCACAACCATTACATATCTCCCTGCATTTGAAATCAAAAAAGAGAAAGTGTTGGTGTCCTTCAGATACAATGACATCAGCAACTTTAGCACACCTTATGCACATCTCCCAATTTCCTCCAATTTTGTAGAAGAAACCACTACAAGCTCGATAGCAAAAGTGACAGTACTGGAAGTCATCCAAATAGAGGGTGGCATTGGCTTGAAGAAACCAATGTTGCGTGATTCTTGGCAATTCAGCACACGTTTTGTGAAGAAAAAAGGGGCATTCTGAACAATAATAGAAGAGAGTTGAGATAGATAACATGCACCCATCACATTTTCTATCAATTCCCTCCTCCATCTTGTCTGCTAACACCAAGCCATGTTGATGACTGAAATGTTCAATATTTGTCGCTTCCCCACCTTCATTCTCCTCAATAACACCAATGATGGAAGACTCCATAGATTTTTCATAAAGCTCCTCCCATTGCTTTTCTTCCTTAATTACCTCGTACAAATCATCAAACTTTAAGACACAATTGACATGGACAACGTAATTGCAACCTGGCTTCCCACAAGAGTAACTCCCACGATCTAGTTTCACTTCCTTGAAACAAATCTTGCAATCTGGCCTTATAAGATCTTCGAGGAAATATTTGTGAAAAATGCAGTGATGATGTCGTGAAAATTTGATAATGCGTGGGAGTGAAGTGCACTTCTCATGGACTGTGATGCAACATGTAGAGCATATGTAAGAAATATAATTTCCTTCGGTGCCACATGCATCACAAATGAATGAGTCTTTTTTCCAAAATAAGGTGAACGGGTGCTGATGACGGCTTTTATCTTCAACAATGGACCTCAGCAAAGCACATCCAAGGTTGATGTTGAAATGGCAAGGAGAACAGCCATAAAAAGCTCCAGAATGTTCCTTTTGGCATAGCTTGCAAAAACGATCATCATCACTACGATTAAGGAACAGAGGGTGAATGTGATGGGAAGGGTGGTTAATTTTAGTGGGTAACTCATCAAGGCATTTCTTGTGAATGATGAATGATGGACAATCAAAACAAAAATATGTAGCATCTGTCAATGGTTCATGACACCAGGAGCAGGTGAATCTTTTGAGTGCATCTATGGCCATGGGACTTTCAAAGAAGGTCAATGGATGTGGGTGGATGTCAGGTTTGGAGTGTTGGTTGAACTTATACGAAGAAGATAAATGAGCACATTTGATGTCAAGGGAAAACCAACATGAGTTACATTCATAAAAAAAAATGTTCCGTTTTTCCTTGCATAATGCACAGCCATATACCCGGTCATCACTAGGATGTGGCCTTTCTCGAAGAAAAAGACCTTTGTCTGAGTGCTGGGGATGGAGAGGGTGATTAGGAAGTGAAAGGGGTGCGTCTGCACATTGCTTGTGAAGGTGATAATTGCAAAGAATACAAGTGAAGGATGGAGGTGAAAGCAGCTCCCCACATCCATGGCAGTAAGGTTTGAGACCTTCATTGCTTTGCTCTGCCACTAAGTCTAACAGCAAGGGATGCTGCGGATGAAAGGGATGGGTAATCTGTTGCAGCGACATGTCGTGACTCTGATTCTCCATTGATGTGTGTTTGTGAGAAAGGAAGGGGAGAATAGGAAGGAAGGAAGGAAGGAGAAGAAGAAAAGAAGGGATAAGAAAGAGTGGGAGGAGTGAATGAAAAAGGGTAGTTTGAGTTTGAGGAGTTGTGGTTTAACACAATTATATTATTTCTCATTTTCTAATGTGTTGTGTTGTGCAAACTATATTCTCTCTTTTCATTTTTAATAAAATTTTTGATTTTATAAATGAAAATGTATCCTTAACATACCTTAGTGTAAATTAAAGTATCTTTAACTTAAAAATGATTGGAATAAAATTTTAAAATTAATTAAGTAAATTTGAATAATATTTTTCATTTCATCATTTTAAATTTAATCATGGATAGATTATATAATATATGACTTGAGGATGTAAAAAAATCTTTATTTTTAAAAAAAAATTAATTAAGCCTCTATATATATTTTTTGCACACATTTGAGTATTTAAACTTTTAAAATGCATAAAAAAAGTCTTCAATTTTTTTTCAAAACAAGCAATTATGCCTTTAGATTTGGCTTAAAAATTATCGTACTAAAAGAAGCATTTTATATTTTTTCTATAACTTTTATTGATTTTTATTTTTTATCATTTTTCACCACATGTTAACCACCATAATTAAATATGTCTACCGTAATCAAATTTGTTATTAACTTTTATCACTTCATATTTTATTTATTAATATTTTATATAAGAGTTAGTTTCTTTATTTGCTTAGTTGCTTCAATTATCTTCTAATTTTTATCACTATGTATTATGAACTTAAAAAAATATATTAAATGTAAAATTTTAATTTTTTAATAAAAATTATTTTAAAGATAAAATGCAAAATTAATACCAAGATAAAAATTTAATACGAATATTTTATGGTATCATCAATAATTTAATTTTAATAGAAATTTATAAAGATTCAATAATTTTTTAGATTGAGTTCGAAATCCACTTGAAAAGTGAGAAGTTTTAGATAATATAAGTTCGAAAAATGAATTTAGACAAAAAAAAAAAAAGATTTGTTTAAAAAATGAGTCAAGCCTCGAGAAAGACTTTTTTGACATGGATCTGACCCAAATTAGTAAAAAAATAAAAATAAAAATTGCTCTGTATTCTTGTTGTTTTGCTGCCATTTTCTTGTTGTTTTCTTACTGTTTTATTACCATTTTACTATTATGCTACTATTATTTTATTTTTATTGTTTGGATATTGTATAATTCTTATTTTATTATTAATTTTGTTACTATTTTATAGGCATTTACTTTTTAAGTTATTCTATTTTTTTCAATTTGTTGGAAAATATTTATTCTAATGTTTTTAGTATTTTTGGTGTATTATATTTAAAAATTTTTTATATAAAAAAATTAAGCCAATCTTTGCATTCAGTCGATACTCGTACATAAATCAACTCGTTTTCTTCATCCCATCTTTTCTGTTCTTTTCCATTATTATTGTAACCCTTTACTTGACTACCATCATCACTTTGTAGACGATTTCCAAAACCCACTATCACTTTCTTACTCTATTTTCCAGACCAATCAGTCCGATTCAAACATCATTGAATAAAACAGAGTTACATGTTTTTGTCACCCTTCATAAAGATTTGGTCCAATTCAAAATATAACGCGAAAAGAGGTACCCTTTCAAAATTATAAATCAAAAGTTCAAAAGTGAAGCAGCCTACAAGATGAAGTAAACAACAGCTAACTGTTGCAATCAGACATGATAAATCGATTAACCAGTCAAAGCCTATTTGCAACAATTTTTCTTTTAAAAAAAAAAAATCAATAATTTAGTCTGTAGGTTCCGAAGAATACCTAATACAAGCTCTGCTTGTTCAAAATTTGTGGTTCTTGCAGCTATGATTAATCTCAGCTTTCTTGCCTCAAAAGTATGCCAATGATTGGGAATATGTTTCACTCAAAGTTATAAGCATTCCATCAAAAGACCCGACAAAAATGGTTGTAAGAGCCAGAAAACTAATCCATCATCCTTTCGGCTACCTTCTGCATTATCATACACTCAGCTTGATGGATTGCTCGCTGTGATCCCGTGATTGTCACTTTCCTACAACCCAAGGTAGAAGAAGATAGAAAAGGGTTTTAAATCTTTAAGAAAATAGCCAATGAAACTTTGGCTTAATGGCAGGGCTCAATGCTTGATTAGCTAGTACATTAACACAGGGTCTCCCTACCTATCTGTTGTTGCAGACATGAAATCGCCTCGATCCGATATTTTTATCCTGGCCCCACTTACCTGCAATGATAAGAGTGTGCTCAAATTCAGTACATGAGCAAAATGCTATAGGTTTATCATTTATAAACCCGACTAATTTCCATTATAAAACCAACAATGAGGATAACAAAGATGCTATAAACAACAGAAACCATGTATTACTTCACACAATATGCAATTGCTAATAATAATAATAATAATAATAATAAGATAGCAGTAAAAGCTGTTGGATATAATTTGTAACATCTAGAATACTTGCATGCATCTATATTTAATGAATGTGTTAGAGTAGATGCATTTAGTTTAATCAATGCATTTAAAAAAGATGTATCATGCATGTATCTAATTAGGTTATATGAATGTGTCGAATCCAATAGTCACTTACAATTAATATATAAATAGTTGTATGTGATGAAGCATGGTAAGATTAGTAGAAGAAAAGTTTAATACAAAGTGAGTTAATTTTCTTCCTAAAGAAAACTGTTTCTCTTCCACCTCCTTCCAACAAAAGCATCAAATAAATACAATACAGATACGGTAGCTTCAAAGCAACAAGTATTGCTTCGTAAGCACACCACCTTGCATTTCTGAGAATAGATGAGACCGTAATATTGTTGATCTCATGCATATGAAAAAGTAGAAAACCGGATCCTAAGGAAAGGTAATACCAGACAAACATTTTTCAATTTTCATGCAAGCCTTATCAATACTTAGATACTGATATAATCAACCAACAGCAAGCAACTCAGTTCACTAGAACCCCTCTCATTAGCATCAGTACCAGGGGTGAAGCCAAGAGTTTTATGCTGGGGGTGCTGGAAGAAATAATAACGTAGATGCTAATTGCAAAAGGACAGGACGTGAAACTGGAGAATATGACTCAGCAAAAACCACAATAATATAAAAGATAGAGCTCAAGCTATGAATAACAGGATGTATTATTGATGTTTCAAAATTTTATATCTGAATAATATCAATGTTCTTTAAATATATGTATTATTGATGATAAGGTGCGCGAAAGTGGCCAACTATCTTCCGATTCATCAGTGAAAAGCGAACAGGAAGAAGGAAATACGAGTGTGTCCACCAGAAGTGAAGCTCAAGAACTTAGAAGGGTATCTGCGGGAAGGCCATTACGCCGAGCACTGGAGAAGGTCCAATCCTACAAGGAAATGCAGCTTAATGTGAAGATGCGCAGAGAAGTGTGAGTGAGTTCAGTCTCTTTGCATCTTTCTAATAAGCTTTGAGTTGCATCTAATTTCTGTGTTACCACAACGCTGTATAATATATGATGTGCCTTTTTTCTTTTTCATGACACGCCTAACCCAATGACTGTTGGAAATGCCTGAATTCCAAGTAGCTTTGTAAGATTTTTGATCCATTTGCTGGTCAAATGCGGAATATTATTTGTGTGGGGATTTTCCAAAGAGAAATTGCCTCAAGTTCAAACAGCTCTTGTCAATTCCCATTTCTGTTATTTGGGTTTCGACATCTCTTTTTGTCTCAATGTACTCTTAACTTAATAATGGAGGAAGGGAGGGCAAACCCCATTTTTTACCTCATTATCTAATTTATCTTTGATGGATTTCACTTGAATTCCGATCTCAACTAAATTCTAATATAACCCAAGCAAAAATCAAAAGAGGATTTGATCATCCTCGTACCTATCTCTTTAATGGATTCAATAATACGAATAATTTATTATTGAATTCACTCCAAAAAAATTATATATATATATATATGTTTTCAGATTTTTTTCCCATCTTTTATTAATTCGCCGTCCAAATTTACTGACTTACATTTTTAAGGAAAAAAAACATAAAATCTGCCACAATTTTTTTCATATAAATCAAATTTAAAAAATAATTAATAAAGTAAGTCAACTGGTAATTTATTTATGGCTTAATCACAAATTTGGTCACTAACGTTTATATGTTTTGTCAAAATGATCTTAATTATATTTTTGAACTTGTTTTGGTCATTAATTTTTTTTTAAATTGTTTTTTCTAATAAATTTGATGAAAGTACCATAAAAAAAATTAACGGGATGATGTAGAATATTTGTAATCAAGTAAGATAATTACATGTGAAAAATAATAAAATACATAAATAATTCACCAAGTTAAAAGTTATTTTCTTTAAATTAAGAGTTATTTTTTTTAATTTCATGTATGATTTATTTATTTTATTATTTTTCACATGTAATTATTTTATTTGGTTATCTAAGTAAAAATTACATCTCACCTACTCAAACAAATCATAAATGAATTCTAAAGTAATATTAAATTCAAATCATAGAAACCCAAATAAATCTTAAACAAAACAACACTTAAACCAAATCACACTTAGAATTTGAGCATCTTTTCATCGAAGAAGTAAGAATGAAATGTCAAATCCTTTGTGAACTCCTTAGATCGAATAAAACTTCTGATGCTTTCCATTTGAGCAAATCATATCTCCAATCATGTAAATAATTAAAATTGGTGTTAATAATGAAAACAAAATCATGAAATAGTAAAACATTGATGATTTAAAAATAATAATAACTCTTTAATCATCCATGCTACTTACCACAAAGCTTTAGATTTCGTAATCCAGACATTTGTAATGGGTAATATAGTTGAATGTAGACTCTTTACATTTGAGAATTTCTTCTTGGCAAAGCTTAGCACAATGAGAGCATTCAAGGTAATCTTCAGCCTTCCTAAAAAAATTTAAGATCATGATCATGTGGGTGATTATAATAATCCCACGTGATCCCATCATTGAAAAATGAAAATTTTCCAAGAACACATTTGGGATGAGCAAAAGTATCACAGATTGAACAAGAATAATACCAAAAACTTGAATATCTTTTCTGCTCACAAATATCACAATAACTTTACTCTGTATCATCATTCTCATAAGTAAGATTTAGCACATATTAATTAATTTTGTGAAGAGCTAAATGTGGTAATGTTAAGCATCCAAAATCCAAAGCAAATTTGCACTTTCCACATCTGAATGCACCATACCATTTACCATCAACGCCACAACCATTACATGTCTCCCTGCTTTTGAAATCAAAAAAGAGAAAGTGTCGGTGTCCTTCACATTCAATGACAGCAGCAACTTTAGCACACCTTATGCACATCTCCCAACCTTCAATTTTGTAGAAGAAACCACTACAAGCTCGATAGCAAAACTCACATATCCGGAAGTCATCCAAAAAGAGGGTGGAATTGGCTAGACGAAACCAATGTTGCTTGGTTTTTGGCAATTCAGCACAGGTTTTGTGAAGAAAAAAGGGGCATTCTGAGCAATAATAGAAGAGAAGTTGAGATAGATAGCATGCACCCATCATATTTTCTATCAATTTCCTCCTCCATCTTGTCTGCTAACACCAAGCAATGTTGATGACTGAAATGTTCAATCTTTGTAGCTTCCCCACCTTCATTCATCTCAATAACACGAATTCTAGGAGTCTTGGGTTCGAGCACCTGTGTCTGTAAGGTGTGTGTGCGTTGTAAAAAGGTTAAAGAAAGTATGAACAGATACTAGCATGTAATCATGTCAGTATATTCAAAAGAATTTAGTCTTCGTACTTTTATTTTTAAAAATTTAGTTCTTTTATTTTTTGAATTTAAAAATTCAACTCACATGAATTTAATAGATAAATTTAATGATATTAAAACTCTTAAAATATTGCATCATTATTTAATCAAAATAAAGCACTTGAGTTAATCAATGACATTGTAAAAATTGAGGAACCAAATTATGTCAAAAAATTGAAGTATAAAAATTAAATATTAAAATTGAGCATAGTATATGGACTAAAATTGAAACTTAACCATTGTTATATAATCTTGTTGAACGTGGATTGCATGCAACAACAAGAAGCAGAGCAGAGGCAAAAGACAGACTCGGTCAACACATAAAGACCAACATTTGTGCCAGCATTTTGTTTCATTTTGAACTTAGTTTAATGTTTTTTTGTATTTTAATACTGATGTAATTCAGTCAAGTTGGAAGCTGTTTTTAAAGCTTAGAGTCAGCTAGGCTTATGTTGAATTTATCAATGTGATCTTACTGTTGAAATTTGCTTATGTAATGCAGATATTGACCCATACCCTATTGTTCCTACTATTATTTTTGTAATGATATATTCACAATGAATCAATGAAGAAAATAGTGAACTTTTCATCAAAATTTTTACCTTCTCTGCAACTTTTCTTTCATTTTCTGGTTTTGTTTTCACTAAAAGAAGCTGAGTCTTTAACCTAAACTAAGAGTTGAGTTCAACTGCACTGTCATTTTATTCAACAAATCTATAGAAAAAATATTGTGTCTTGCCACTCTGTTACGTTCTTATTCTTTTTTCTTTTCACCTTATTTTTCCGATTTGGACATGTCACCAATAATTCGGAAAAGCTTCAAGGCAGCATTGGATGAAAATGACATCCTGATTTCACCTGCAGCTCCGTCCGTTGCTGTTGAACAGTGGCTCACATGCAGCATAAAGAGAGCCATTGCAGCAAACAAGCTACATGAAGATTCAAGTTCATTTTGTATTTTTGATGCTATTAATTTCATTTTAATTTGATGATGTAATTAGTCAAACATTAAGTGCTACTTTTAGTGAATTATGACAGCTAGTATAGGATTATATTTTAATGTATTGTTCCATACTTCCTACTGTTCAAAATCTGCTGATGTAATGCAGATATGCACCATACCCTATGGTTGCTATGATTTCTTTCTTTTGTATACTTGGAACTATCAATGAAAAGATCAGATCAATTTGTTCCAATACATTCTTGCTCTCATTTTCTCTGTTTTCACATACAAACGCCATTGTTTCTTCTCCAAGCTTCATAACTTAGTTATCAAGGCACTGCCTTGTTAAGTTTGTCTGTCATTTTTACAACAATTGGCATCAGAGCCTACTTTTTAAAGGGGCCTTATACTTGTTTGTCTCAAAAAAACACTCATGTCTTCTTCCAGCTTCTCTCCAACAGCACCACCACAATTTAATGGTGAGAACTACCACATTTGGGTAGTAAAAATGAAGACTTACCTGCAGGCATTTGACTTGTGGGAAGTTGTAAATGTTGATGTTGAACCACCTCCCTTGAGAGCCAACCCAACAGTAGCTCAGATCAGGCAACACTCTGATGATAGAGCCAAGAAGTACAAGGCTATGTCATGTCTTCAAAACTGTGTGACAGATGGAATCTTCACTAGGATTATGGCTTGTGAAACTCCAAAGCAGGTCTGGGACAAGTTGAAGGAGGAATTTCAGGGTACAGAGAAAACAAGACAGCAGCAGCTTATCAATCTCAGGAGAGATTTTGAAAATTTGAAGATGAGTGAGTCAGAGACAGTCAAAGAATATTCAGGAAGAGTCATGACTGTGGTTAACAGCATCAGGCTTCTTGGGGAGCAGTTTAATGAGAGCAGAATAGTAGAAAAGGTGTTAGCAACTGTACCAGAAAGGTATGAAGCAAAGATCTCCTCTCTGGAAGACTCAAGAGACTTGTCAAATATTACACTAACTGAGTTAGTCAATGCTTTTTATGCTCAAGAACAAAGAAGAGCAAGCAGACAGGTAGAGCATCATGAAGGGGCATTTTAAGCTAAAGGCAGGTCCACCACAAGCTCTTCTAACTCCAAAGGGAAGAAACCTTGGATGAACAACAAAGATAAGTTCAGAAGAGATGGAGTAAAGAAAAGTTATCCTCAATGTGCTCATTGCAAAAAGACCACTCATCCTGAAATCTACTGCTGGTATAGGCCAGATGTTCAATGCAAAAATTACAAAAAGATGGGACATGCAGAAAAAGTGTGTAGAAATAAGGTGCATCATAACCAACAACAATCACAGCAACCAGAAGCTAAGGCTCAGGTAGCTGAAGAAAGTGATGCTCAGGAGGAGCAAGCATTTGCAGCATCAAATTCTGCAATAAAAAGAAAATTTACAAAAGGTTGGCTGTTGGACAGTGGTTGTACAAACCATATGACACATGATGCTGAGATTTTTAAGAAGATTGATACAAGCTTCAGTTCTAGAGTGAGGATTGAGAATGGTCAATACATCAAGGCTGAAGGAAAAGGTGATGTTCTCATCAACACACCTACAGGTACTAAGCTTCTTTCAAATGTGTTATTGGTACCTGAAATAGATAGAAACTTGTTAAGCATAGCTCAGTTAATTGAGAAGGGCTATTCTGTTATGTTCAAAGACAAAAAATGTTCCATTTGTGATCCAAGTGGATCCAAGCTAATGTCAGTCACAATGACTGATAGAAGCTTCATAATTGACTGGAAACAGGATTCTACTATTGCTTATGCCTCTATTTTAGATGAATCAATGTTGTGGCATAAAAGAATGGGACATGTAAATTACAAGTCATTAGCTCAATTGTCTAAGGAAGATTTAGTTGAGAATCTCACTAAAGTAGTTGAGCATAGTCAAGTCTGTGAAGTTTGTCAGATGGGAAAGCAGACAAGATTACCATTTCCTGCCAACAAAGCCTGGAGAGCCACTAAGAAGTTGCAGCTTGTCCACACTGATGTTTGTGGTCCAATGAAGACTGACTCTTTGAATGGAAGCAGGTATTTCATCTTGTTCATTGATGATTTTTCTAGATATTGCTGGATTTATTTCCTTAAACAAAAGTCAGAGGTTGGTTCAGTATTTTGGAAGTTCAAGGCAACTGTTGAGAATCAATCAGAATGCAAGCTGAAGACACTAAGGTCAGATAATGGGACTGAGTACACATCACAAGTGTTTCAAAGGTTCTGTAATGAATCTGGAATTGTACATCAGTTTACAAATGTCTATACACCACAACAAAATGGTGTTAGTGAGAGAAAAAACAAGACCTTATTGGATATGGCTAGGTGTCTGATGTTTGAAAGAAATTTGCCAAAGAATCTGTGGGCAGAAGCAGCTAACACTGCTGTTTATCTTCAAAATAGACTTCTTACAAGGGCGTTAAGGAACAAAACTCCTTTTGAGGAATGGTTTGGTTTTAAGCCCTCGGTTGCACATTTGAGGATCTTTGGTTGTATTTGCTATGCATCTGTTCCTGCAGTAAAGAGGGATAAGCTTGATAGAAGGGCACAACCAGCAATATTTGTGGGATACAGTTCTGATAAGAAAGGGTACAGAATATTAGATCCTTCAACACTCAAGATTTTTGTGAGTAGAGATGTTGTATTTGATGAAGCATCAGCTTGGAACTGGAACAAGTTGGAACTTGAACAAGTTGTTGATAAAGTGTTAGCAAACCAAGAGGCTGAACTCAGATTGAACAGGACATGGACTTAGATGATGTGCCTGTCAGAGGAACAAGATTGCTCACTCAAGTTTATGAAAGGGCAGATCTAGCAAATGCTGAGCCAATGAATTTCAATGAAGCTTATGAACAACAGGGCTGGAAGGATGCTATGCAGGAAGAAATTAACATGATAAACAAAAACCAGACATGGGAACTAGTGGAAAGACCAGCTGACAGAAAGATCATTGGTGTGAAATGGGTCTTTAGGGCCAAACACAATGCTGATGGCTCCTTGAACAAGCTTAAGGCAAGGTTGGTAGTGAAGGGATTTAGTCAGAAGTATAAGATTGACTATTTTGAGACATTTGCACCTGTGGCAAGACTTGACACAATTAGGTTCTTAATTGCTCTAGCAGCTCAAAAGCAGTGGAAGATACATCAGCTTGATGTGAAATATGCTTTTCTCAATGGTTTTCTCAATGAGGAAATTTATGTAGAACAACCTGATGGTTTCAAAGTACTTGGCCAAGAAGCAAAAGTTTACAAGCTGAAGAAGGCTTTGTATGGTTTGAAACAGGCACCAAGGGCCTGGTATGACAAGATTGACAGCTATCTATCAAGTCTTGATTTTGAGAGGAGCATCAATGAACCAACTTTGTATTTGAAGAAAGCTGGTGATGAAACACTTTTGATAGTCTCCTTATATGTTGATGACCTCCTTGTAACAGGAAGAAATGATGAGATGTTAACAGATTTAAAGAAGAAAATGCAGGAAATGTTTGAAATGTCTGACTTGGGACAAATGTCTTATTTTTTGGGCATGGAAGTATTCAGACACAGGAGGGTATTTTTATAAGTCAGAAGGCCTTTGCTTTGAAGATATTAAACAAGTTCTGCATGGAGAATTACAAGTCAGCCATCACTCCAGTTGCTGTTGGTAATAAACTTTCAAGTCAAAGAACCTTTGAAAAGGTTAATGAGGCAGATTATAGAAGTTTGGTTGGTTGTTTGCTTTACTTAACAGCTACCAGACCAGATATAGTTTTTGCTGTTAATCTCTTATCCAGATTCATGCATTGCTGCAATTCATCACATTTGCAAGCAGTTAAAAGAGTTCTGAGGTACATCAAAGGAACTCTGAATTATGGAACCAAATTTGTTATGACTGAAGATATGAAGATGTATGGATACACTGATAGTGATTGCGCAGGATCAGAAGATGACATGAAGAGTACTTCAGGGTATCTGTTTACACTAGGATCAGCTGTTTTCAGTTGGAGTTCAAAGAAGCAAACAATTGTAGCACAATCCACAACTGAAGCAGAGTATGTTGCAGCAGTAGCAGCTGTCAGTCAAGTCATTTGGCTAAGAAAGCTTATGAAAGACCTCAATTTGCATCAAGAAAGAGCAACAGAGATTAAGTGTGACAATCAATCTGCTGTTGCAATTGCAAAGAATCCAGTATTTCATGGCAGAACCAAGCATTTTAAGATTAAGTTTCATTTTGTTAGAGAAGCACAACAATCCCATGAAGTCAAACTGATTCATTGCAGTTCTGGGGATCAATTAGCTGATATTTTGACTAAACCTCTTAATGCAGCAAGATTTGAGGATTTGAGGGCAAGAATTGGTGTTTGCTGCATGCAAGCCAAGGAGGAGTGTTGAACAGTGGCTCACATGCAGCACAAAGAGAGCCATTGCAGCAAACAAGCTACATGAAGATTCAAGTTCATTTTGTATTTTTAATGCTGTTAATTTCATTTTAATTTGATGATGTAATTGGTCAAACATTAAGTGCTACTTTTAGTGAATTATGACAGCTAGTATAGGATTATATTTTAATGTATTGTTCCATACTTCCTACTGTTCAAAATCTGCTAATGTAATGCAGATATGCATCATACCCTATAGTTGTTATGATTTCTTTTTTTTGTATACTTGGAACTATCAATGAAAAGATCAGATCAATTTGTTCCAATACATTCTTGCTCTCATTTTCTCTGTTTTCACATACAAACGCCATTGTTTCTTCTCCAAGCTTCATAACTTAGTTATCAAGGCACTGCCTTGTTAAGTTTGTCTGTCATTTTTACAACAACTGCATATAATAAGATTGGCATGCTAGTTGAATTGCTGTTTTTCTTATTTTACTTGTTTGTCTAATCTATTTCCTGTTCCTTCTTTGCATGATAGTGCGAGGGGTGTTATGACTCATGTATGGATGGTCATTAAAGGTAAACATTGAATTACAAAGTTGATTATGATGCTTGCAGGTGAGAAGAAGAATGACACATTGGCAATGTATGCCGGAGATATTATGACGGTAAGAACATTTAGGTGCTGCAATTATCTTATTTAAGCCATTGCTCCACAGCTTTGAACTAGTATCATGAATGTTTGGCTGGTTAAGTATATGTATAAGTTAAGGTTGTGGGTTTCCCCGCATTGTTCTGGCCTCACTTATTTGTTGTGTCATTTTTTTTCTTCTTTATTGCAAGTAATTCCATTTCACTTCTTCAAAGGTAGTAGAATAGTTGAAATAGTATATTTATCCTTGTCCCATTTTGAGATTCGATATCCATATACAGGTGAATGTTAACTTGGCGGGCTTACCTGCGTTGGTTTTACCATGTGGATTTGTTGAAGGGGGAGCTGTTGGCCTTCCTGTTGGCCTTCAAATCATTGGTGCAGCATTTGATGAGGTATGCTGCTCATTTTTTAATTAACTTGTTATTCTTCATTTTGCAAATTTCCCCTAAACTATTTAGCGATGCAAATTGCCGGCGAAATTTGCTAAGCACCAATGCTTATGAAATGGCTTCTTCAAGCGTAGTCTATAATTTGGAGACATGGATCACTTGGTGCTAGCTAATCAATATTGGGTAGCTAGAATTGTTGTAATTTCAGTGAGAAAATATTTGTTTTACGAAAAGAGCTTATAGCATTGTGTTAGAGGAAACACCAAAATATACACAGGCAAGCATGCAACTTAACATATATTTGTTTGAAAGTTTAGAGTCAACTATCATCATCATCATCATCATCATCATTATTATTATTATTATTTCTGCTTTCTATCCTAGCATTTGAAAACTGGTAGTCGAAATCTGCTGATAATCAAAGGCATCACTTTTTCCCATGACTTTGTTGTTGCAGGAAAAGTTGGTAAAAGTGGGTCACATCTTTGAGCAGACTCTTGAAGGTTACAATTTTGTTCCTCCTCTCATTACGGATGTGGATGGTGCTTTGGCCTGAACTTTGAGGATCCATGGTTTTTCAAGGAGATTAGTAAGTAGTAGGCTATGAATGAATCTTAAAATTGAAAACCATTGTGGTGAGTGGATCTGCTACTTCAGACTTTGTGCTGTTAACACATATGACTCACTTTTTGAGCCATGTTGATGAGCAATGTGCTTTACAGACCCCAATGATTATCCGCAGCAACAGCAGCAGCATTGAACTACAATTTTGTTCCTACAAATAATTGCTCAAGTTTTGTCAATCTGTCCAAAATATTTCAATGTGATACGTTATATTTATTGTATAATTTTTGGGTGCTTATTGTGGTTGAGGTGATGGTGTTGAGTGAGACAAGTTTAAGCAAACACTCGCTCTTGTCACTCAATGAACTTTTATTTACTTAATAAGTGGTACTATATCCTCAATTTCTATGCTGCCATCAAGCTCATGAAAATAAATAAATTTTGATATAATAATTTGTTTGATCCTTCAAATTCATAAAAAAAAAGTCACTTTAGTTGTTCATTTTTTTTCTCCACTTTTGAGAAGTGTTTTTAAAAAGTGATTTGAAAAAGTGATTTTGAATGTTTACTATAACTGTCAAAAAGTATTTTTGAGAAATAAAATATCCATTTTAGACATGTATTATAAAATAATAAATAAACATTTTAAATAAAGTTCAAATTAGTTAATATTATGATATTTTAATAAAAATATAGAAAATAATTTATTATATTTTTTATTAATATTTTAATATATGAAATATAAATTTTAAATATTTTTTAAGCAATTAATTAAAGAAGGGAAAATACTATGTGTTTTAGTGATGAAAATGTAATTGAGCTGTTAAAAGTGCTTTTGGGATGGAAAAATTAAAAATTTTAACTTTTTTATCTGAGAAAAAATGCTCTTGAAAGTAAAAAATTTCCTTCAAAAATTACTGTTTAACATTGATTTTGGTTCAAAAATGCTTTTAAAAAGCATTACTAAACAAAGTTAACTCTTCAATCTACTCCATGATAAAGATACCAAATATTGGAATTAACTTTATTTATAATTTTAAAATTAAGATGTCCAATTGAAACAAGGTGTCAAATATTGGAATTAACTTCATTTATAGTTGAGATTGAACTCAATTTTGCTTCATATTTGCATAATTTTCGTGACTTTTTTATGTTGTTGTATTCAAGACTTCATATATAATATATATATATATATATATGCAAAACAAACAAGTGCAGTAAAAAACCATCTAGCATTAAGAGAAATTGGTGGCTTCCAAAAGTTTCATTATATTTGAGGTAAAACAATAATTAATCAACATTACCCAAGTCATTTAGATAAGCAACAATTCAAATAACTATTAATTTTCATAATTTAAATCCAATAAATAACAAAATAATATTAAAATCGAATCTTATAAACTCAAACAAGTCATAGATGAACTCCAAAGTAATAGTGAATTTAAATCCAATTAAAATAAGGTCAATTAAGTTGAATGGAGACATCTAATTGATTTTTTTTATTTGAAAAATTGAGGGTTAAATAAAAAATTTAAAATTAAGAAAAATTAATTTTAATTTTAAAATTAATTAAGTAGATTTGGATAATATTTTTCATTTCATCATCTTAAATTTAAACATGGATAAATCATATAATATATTGAAAGTAGGTTTAAAAAAGAAAAATCGTCTCTAAAAATAAGACATATGAATTTATTTTTTTACACTTTTAATTGATAAATAAATCACAAATTGACATATTTATTAATTATTTTTGGGTTTTGATGGATATAAAAAATTTCATCTTACTTTTTTTTAAAAAAATAATATAATTTTAGTTCATAAAGAATATAATATTATTCAAAGCTATTTGAAGAAAAAATAGTTAAATAAACTAAAACCTTTGTGACTTGCATGAGTTTCTGATTGGGTTCTTTTACTTTTATAAAGAAAACTGCATGATTGAATAAGAATAATTCCAAAGGTTTGGAATTCTTTTCTGTTCACATACATCACAATAATTTTGCTCTGTACCATCATTCTCATAAGTAAGCTTTAGCACGTGTTGATTAATTTTGTGAAGAACTGAATGTGGTAATGTTAAGCATCCAAAATCCAAAGCAAAATTGCACTTTCCACATCTGAATGCACCATCCCAACACCTTTCGCCACAACCATCACAATATTTGCCCCTCCATTTGAAATCAAAAAAGAGAAAGTGTTGGTGTCCTTCACATTCAATGACATCAGCAACTTTAGCACACCTTATGCACATCTCCCAACATCCTCCAATTTTGTAGAAGAAACCACTACAACGTCGATAGCAAAAGTAACAGTACAGGAAGTCATCCAAAAAGAGGGTGACATTGTGGATCAAGCCAAAGTTGTGTGATTCTTGGCAATTCAGCACAGGTTTTGTGAAGAAAAAAGGGGCATTCTGAACAATAATAGAAGAGAGTTGAGATAGATAGCATGCACCCATCACATTTTCTATCAATTCCCTCCTCCATCTTGTCTGCTAACCCCAAGCCATGTGGATGACTCAAATGTTCAATCTTTGTAGCTTCCCCACCTTCATTCTCCTCAATAACACCAATGATGGAAGACTCCATAGATTTTTCATAAAGCTCCTCCCATTGCTTTTCTTCCTCAATTACCTCGTACAAATCATCATCCTCTAAGACACAATTGACATGGACAACGTAATTGCAACCTGGCTTCCCACAAGAGTAACTCCCACGCTCTAGTCTCACTTCTTTGAAACAAATCTTGCAAGCTTGCTTTCTAAGATCTTCAAGGAAATATTTGTGAAAAATGCAGTGATGATGTCGTGAAAATTTGATAATGCGTGGGAGTGAAGTGCACTTCTTATGGACAACGATGCAACATTTCAAACAGATATAAGAAATATAATTTCCCTCGGTGTCACATGCATCACAAATGAATGAACCTTGTCTCCAAAGCAAGGAGAATGGGTGCTGATGACGGCTTTTATCTTCAACAATGGACCTCAGCAAAGCACATCCAAGGTTGATGTTAAAATGGCAAAGAGAACAGCCATAAAAAGCTCCAGAATGTTGCTTTTGGCATAGCTTGCAAAAACGAGCACCATCACTACGATTAAGGACCAGAGAGTGTATGTGATGGGAAGGGTGGTTAATTTTAGTGGGCAACTCATCAAGGCATTTCTTGTGAAGGATGAATGATGGATAATCAAAACAAAAATATGTAGCATCTGTCAATGGTTGATGACACCAGGAGCAGGTGAATCTTTTGAGTACATCTATGGCCATGGGACTTTCTATGAAGGTCAATGGATATGGGTGGATGTCAGGTTTGGAGGGTTGGTTAAACTTGTACGAAGAAGATAAATGAGCACATTTGATGTCAAGGGAAAAATAACAATCATGACATTCATAAAAGAACATGTTACGTTTTTCCTTGCATAATGCACAACCATAATCTTCATAATAATTACTTGGCCTTTCTTGAAGAAAAAGACCTTGGTGTGAGGGTTGGGGATGGAGAGGGTGAGCAGGAATTTTACGGGGTGCGTCTGCACATTGCTTGTGAAGGTGATAATTGCAAAGAATACAAGTGAAGGATGGAGGTGAAAGCAGTTCCCGACATCCATGGCAGTAAGGTTTGAGACCGTCATTGCTTTGCTCTGCCACTAAGTCTAACACCAAGGGATGCTGCGGATGAAAGGGATGGGTAATCTGTTGCAGCGACATGTCGTGACTCTGATTCTCCATTGATCTGGGCGTGTGAGAAAGGAAGGGGAGAACAGGAAGGAAGGAAGGAAGGAGAAGAAGAAAAGAAGGGATAAGAAAGAGTGAGAGGAGTGAATGAGAGAGGGTAGTTTGAGTTTGAGGAGTTGTGGTTTAACACAATTATATTATTTCTCATTTTCTGCTCACTATCTTCTCTCCCTTTCCAATTTTAATAAATTATTTTATTTTATTGAAAATAAATAAATAAACAATATATTTTTGTTTGAAAATGTATCTGCTGAGAATTAAGAAAAATTCTTCAAAGTTAATAAAATAATAATAGAAAATTACAAAAAAAATATAAAATTGTATAAAATTACAAAAAAATATATAATAAAAAAATATTTTTATTTGAAAAAGTATGTTGGACATGCATTAGTGTAAATTAACTAACGTGTTTTAAGTTTAAAAAAAAATTGAATAACATTTTAAAATTGATTAATTAGATTTCAATAAAAAAATTTCATTTCATTTAAAATTCAAACCAGTATGTTAAATCTAAATATGAATACATCATGTTATTTACTTAACTTTTTTTGAATGAATTTACATAACTTTTTTAAAAACATATTATATGATTTAAGATTGGAAAAGCAATTAAAATAAGGAAAATTAAGTTCAAAATAAAAATTGTCATCAGAGAGATCTACGTAGTTAAAGACGAAAATTATTAATGAAGAGATCTAATTAGTTTTTTTATTTGAAAAATTGAGCGATGAAATCGAAAAAAATTAATAAATGGGTGACCAAAATAAAATTAAAGGCATAATTGTGTGACTATTTTTATAGTTTATCCAAAAATAAAAAATTATTAATAATTTCAAAAATTTAAAAATTAATAAAAATATACATCTAAAATGAACTTGTACAAATGATTGTCTATATTCAAATGAATTAAGATGAATTATTACAAAACTATAATAAATTATAAATTATAAAAATATTATTATATGTGTAATGTTATGTAAGGAAAACAATTAATTTAGAGGGTAAACTATAGAATTAGTCATTTAACTATTAACGTGTTTCTATTTTGGTCATCAAACTATAAAAAATTTCAATTTTATCACTAACTTTTCAGATCATTTCTGTTTTGATCACTTTCCGTTAAATGGTTAACAGAAATGATGAGGTGGACATTTTTTAACTAGTATAATAACACATTTAGTCATCAATACTTACACATTCTATCAATTTTATCTTAACTCTAAATAATTTAAATAAATTAACCCTCAATATTTACAAATTCTATCAACTTGATCCTTAAAAACATATATTTAAATATATATATATATATATAAATGTGGAAAAGGGCCTCTCATCTCTCTCTATTTGACTTCTAAACGTGCATCTCTTCTATCTTCGATTCCTACCATCCATTATTGGGGGATGAAAATTGATAAACTTCATTTTTTATTGTGTTAATAGCATTCTCAAAAGAGAGAGAGTAAACTTTTCCTATGAAACCTAGCAAATAATTAACAGATAAAAAGAAAAACGAAAAAGATTTCTGTGAGCCTTTTCAAATCATTTTTTGAATTTCTGTTAACTTGAAAAATCTTGTAATAATCTGCACTCATCTCTAATAATATAATTTATCTTCAACTAATTTGTTTGTAATTTATTTAGAAAAATGATATAAATTTTCTGGGTTTTCAATTTTTCTAACTTGAATTTTAGATTTTTTTAATCCCATATTTAACAATATTACAGAAAAAAACCAAAACTATGATAGAATGAAAATTCTGGTACCAGCTTGGAAGAGTATGTCAAGTTTGGGGGGGCTAAATGCATATTTGAGTCTTATAGTTATAATAAATACAAGCACATATAATATTATTTTCCACTTTATCATAATATATAATAATTATTTAATTATATATGTTTGAGGATCAAATTGATAGAATGTGTAAGTATTGAGGACTAAATGTGTTGTTATATCAATTAGAAAAATATCACATCACCAGTTTCATTAACCATTTAATGAAGAGGGACTAAAACAAATGATCTAAAATGTTAATGACAAAATTGAAAACTTTTGTAATTTAATGATCAGAACAGAAATACACTAATAATTTAGTGACTAATTTTACAATTTACCCTAAATTAAAAGAGATTTTGATATGCTAAAGCATTTTATTCTTTTCTTGAAAACTTGAAATGCTAAAGCATTTTATTTTTTATGAAAGTATTATTCTTTTCTTTTATTTGCAAACAAGTTTGGTATATAATTCTTTATACTTTGTTAAGACTTCATCAATGAAATTTGGAATCACCCTTTTATTTTAATTCTTAATTAATTTTTAATTAAATTATAGAATAAAATTTGAAAGTTAAAATAGATTTTAAGTCTCTGTATTCTTAATGTATTTAGAATTTAGTCATCGTACTTTTACTTTTAAGAATTCAGTTCTTCTATTTTTGAATTTAAAAATTCAACTCTAATTGTTAATACCATTAAAATTTTTTGTTAAATTCGTTAGACATTTTAGTTTTTTTAAATACTCACATAATAATTATGTAGCAAAAAAAACATTGCAATAGATGTGAATTTAATAGATAAATTTAATGGTGTTAATCACTCTTAAAATATTAAATCATCATTTAATCAAAATAAAACACTAGCTCCAATCAATGACATTGTAAAAGTTGACGTACTGAATTATGTCAAGAAGTTGAAGTATAAAGATTAAATATTAAATTTGAGTGTAGTATATGGACTAAAATTGAAACTTGACCATTGTTATATAATCTATAGAAAAAAATAGTGTCATGGCACTTTATACTGTATATGGATTAAATATTGTTTGCGAGAAATGAAGGAGATAATAGGAAGGAATGAAGGAGATGAAGAAAAGAAGGGATAAGTGTTAAATTGAGGAATGGAAGATTGAGGAGTTGTGGTTTAACACAATTATTTCTCATTTTATAATGTATTGTGCTGTGGCAACTATCTTCTCTTTTCAATTTTAATATAATATTTAATTTTATTATCTATGAAAAAGTATCCTCAACGTAAATTACACAGAGTTCAAAGAAAATTCTTTTAAATTTGGATTTTAAAGAAAAATCTCATAAATAAATGAAGTAAAATAGATGCAAAAATGAACTCAACGAGTGGCTTCAGTGGGAAAAAGGATGTGATTCATCCTAAAGATCTCGAGTTCGAGCACTTATGTGTGTAAAATGTGTGTGTCTTATCAAAAAATTAAAAAAATATGAACAGATATTATCATGTAATCATAACAAGTGAAGTATATTAATGCAACACTAGCTTAAAGTTTTTTATACTTTAAAGTATTCCAAAGTTTATCGCTTGATTTTTTTTAAAAAAATTTAAGTTGTGCTTTGCTTAATTCCAACGGCAATCATTTTGCTTTTGCTAATTAATGTGGAAGACTACAAAAAAGAATGCCTCTCTTTCATTATTTTTCAAATTTATAAATAGATTTTATATAAATATCTTGAAGAGCAATCATTAAAAAATTAATGGATATGATCACAATTAGACCTGTTTATGGGTTGAATTATTCGTTTAGACCCGAAAATTCATTCGAAATATGAAATGGTTTAAGTAAAAAAATTAGACACAAAAAATGAATCTAAATAAAAAAAATTAAACCCATTTAAAATATGAGTTAAATTTGAATCTTTAATAAAATAAATCCATTAATTAGCACCATTAATTAGCGTTTCTAATTTATTTTTTTTTGCTTGAAACTGTTAGATCATGTAAAATAGATGTGTATATAAGGATTTGTAAAATAAATCCATGTCCTTGTTTATTTATTTAGGATATGGATTTGGTATTTTATTTAAAATAAGTTTACATTAACATAGCATGCCATTGTTATGTAATTAATTTGTAAATTCTAAAGTATTTAACTTAGTTAACAAGCTATGCATTTGTTTTATGTGTTTTCCAAATCATTGCTCAATGAAAGCGTATGAAAGTCCTTGTCATACCAAGAATAGTATGACTTGAAAATTTAAAAAATTAATAATGAAAAAACCCGATTCAATTGATCCAACCTTATTTTCCAGACCAATACTACCTATCAGTCCGATTCAAACATCATTGAATAAAACAGAGTTACATGTTTATGTTACCCTTCATAAAGATTTGGTCCAACTCAAAATATAATGCGAAAAGAGGTACCCTTTCAAAATTATTAGTCATAAGTTCAAAAGTGAAGCAGCCTACAAGACGAAGTAAACAACAGCTAACTGTTGCAATCAGACATGATAAATCGATTAACCAGTCAAAGCCTATTTTCAACAATTTTTCTTTTTAAAAAAAAAATCAATAATTTAGTCCGTAGGTTCTGAAGAATACCTAATACAAGCTCTGCTTGTTCAAAATTTGTGGTTCTTGCAGCTGTGATTAATCTCAGCTTTCTTGACTCAAAAGTATGCCAATGATTGCGAATATGTTTCACTCAAAGTTATAAGCATTCCATCAAAAGACCCGACAAAAATGGTTGTAAGAGCCAGAAAACTAATCCATCATCCTCTCGGTGGCATTTCCTACCTTCTGCATTATCATACACTCAGCTTGATGGATTGCTCGCTGTGATCCCGTGATTGTGACTTTCCTACAACCCAAGGTAGAAGAAGATAGAAAAGGGTTTTAAATCTTTAAGAAAATAGCCAATGAAACTTTGGCTTAATGGCAGGGTTCAATGCTTAATTAGCTAGTAGATTAAATTAGCTAGTAGATTAACACAGGGTCTCTCTACCTATCTGTTGTTCCAGACATGAAATCACCTCGATCCGATATTTTTATCCTGGCCCCACTTACCTGCAATGATAAAAGTGTGCTCAAATTCAGTACATGAGCAAAATGATTGAATCCAATGCTATAGGTTTATCATTTATAAACCTGACTAATTTCCATTATATTCCTTCCACCACGACCAAGAACCAGCCCAATATGCTCATCCGAAACACCAATCGTGATGGACTTGCTACGATCCTCCTGGATACACATATGAAAGGCTTCAGTCAAGTAACATCTATTTAACTACAATATACACATATACCACGAGTCCTTTAATTTAAAACAAGCATGTCATATATTGATGCCAAACTAAAACAACAAATTTGATTAGCAGTAAACAATATAAATAGCATCAGTCAGAAGGCAACACGGATAAAGCAAACCAGATAGAAATGAACCTTGTGATTTGGAAACTTCCCGCCAGTCCCATTTGGTGCATAGCTCATCGAATAGTAAGTCGCTGTTGCAATAATAGTGTTCATAAAGCAGAGAAAATTAATGCAACTGTAGGAGTTTGTTTAGACTTGGCAGCCAAATAAAAAGAGTACAGACCTGCATATGAAAATGGAGCATGCATAGCTTGCGAGTAATGAGGGTCTTCGCAAAGCTTGGAAAGAATCAAATCAATTGCTTGCATCTGCTCATCTAGTGTGCCAGTAAGTGTTACTAGCCTATCATTCAAGCCATAAAAATTATTATCCAATGGAGATATCTTAATGCCAGCTTGGGAGTCTTCAATCAATGACCTGCAATAAAGTATAAATACAATCAGGACTTGCCTTATCTGTTTTAAGGCAGCCAATACTTGGAGAAAGGGCCCAAAACACTCGAATAGCAACTTATCACAAGCCAAAAACATGTAAAATGAGACAGTTTTAAAGAATCTTTTAGTATACATATTGTCTCTTCTTACAAGGCAGGAAGATGTTAAGGATATGTTTGTTTTAAATAACCAAATATATATTCTTGCAGAGCTCAAGCCACAAGTAGAGCTATAAGTCTATAACCCACTAAGGAAAGCAACCATATATACTTCCTGAATAAGCATGTGTTCACAGTCAAATCGTGCTACTCTAGAAATGAACAGGCTAGTTAACACTAGTGTCTTCTTGCATGGAAATTATTTTAAAATGTTGTCATCTCGGGGAACATGTCTTCAATCATTCAACACCAGTGCAGCAAATAAATTTTTAAGGGACAATAAAAATTTTATGTTGATATCCAAGCTTCTCTAAAGCCTAATGTACTTCAATGACAAGGAAGCCAAATATAGCATAATTCTCAAAAACCATATGCCCAATCTTTCGATGTTGTAATTAATTATAAAACAAAAGGAAATGACAAAAGAAGCTTCTCCAAACAAATGACTGTCAAGTTTCTTTATCTTCCATGTCAAATAGATTGAAGACTTCACCATGATTTAGGGTTAACCTTGGTCAGATAGGACTTTGACAAATTAAACCTCTGGTAACTTCCGACATTTTCACAAATATACCTGAACTAATTCATTTCTTAGTCATGACCATCTACTTAATAGGTTATTACTAGGCAATTCAAGCAGACACACAATGAATCCATGATGCATCAAAGTTATTACTATGGTAAGCTTTACTAAATTTGTTCCTACTGCCAAAAATTTATCCTTCAAAATGCCCATCTCCCCAAGTTAGCTCTCAAACTTATTGTACACAGCACTTTGCAATGTCAAGTTCCTGGATTATCCCCAACCTGGTCAAATATAGGTTTTGTCGTACACATTCTCACACATGAATCATTTCCAAACTGCGTGGCACTACTCATGCCTATTTGACTATACTTTAAATCGATGGTAGGTTGAAAATTTTATGATTATTCTCTGCAAATGAACAGTATAATGGAAGAATAAACATGCATCTTTTATAAACAAGCCTATGCAGTGTTCAGCATACTTCAATTTTGTAACATTACTAAAAACAACATTCAAATTTCACAGGTAAATTTTCAAAATCATAGCAACAAAAACATGTAGAATTATCAGAGGCAAGCAAACTTCTTACTTTATGGTAGCCCCTCCCTTTCCAATTATACTGCCACAAGAGCTATTGGGAACAATTAGCCTGACCTTTGTTCTTGGTCCAACATCTTCATTATCTTCAACATTAAGCTGACCAGGAAGAAACAAACTTATGTTATCACGAGAAAGAGAACTTATAGAGTCAAAAGTCATCATGAAATTACCTCATCGAATAATTTTGCAAGGATAAGCTCCGTAGCTTTGAGTATGTCATCAATCGCTCCAGAGACCATAATGATCCTGTCTGATGTTCCTGGGAATGTTTCATGATTGCGTGACAACTGAATTCGAGCCCCTGATTTTGACTGAAATTCAGTAATTGTTGACCCACCCTTTCCAATTACAGAACCAGCCGCAGCATTGGAGACAAGAAACCTTATAAACATAGGCTTCTCCACATTTCCTGACAGAAGAATGAGCAAAAAGTCCATCAGTTAGTTCATGGATCATAACTGCATTTGCAGTTAATTGAGGAATTTTCAGAGCAAACATGAAAGTTTCAACAATTTGAGCAATCTCCTCCCTTTTAGCCTAAAATAAAACCAACAATGAGGATAACAAAGATGCTAAACAGCAGCAACAATGTATTACTTCACACAATATGCAATTGCTAATAAGAAAAAAGATAGCAGTAAAAGCATCAAATAAATACAATACAGATATGGGAGCTTCAAAGCAGCAAGTATTGCTTCATAAGAACACCACCTTGCATTTCTGAAAATAGATGAGACCGTAATATTGTTGATCTCATGCATATGAAAAAGTAGAAAACCGGATCTTGAGGAAACGTAATACCAGACAAACATTTTTCAATTTTCATGCAAGCCTTATCAACACTTAGATACTGATATAATCAACCAACAGAAAACAACTCATTTCACTAGAACCCCTCTCATTAGCATCAGTACCAGTGGTGAAACCAAGAGTTTTATGCTGGGGGTGCTGGAATAAAAGAGGGTAAAAAATTATGAACTTTTAGGTAGGCAAAATAGACTTTTACCATTTTTTGAGTAACAGAAAACTGGATGAACCAAGAGGGGTCAAATTTGGCATCAGCCCTAATCACCACAACAACTTGGATCCCTTACAGTCCATCACCTTATGTTAAAAACCGAGGAAGAAATAATGTCATAGATGCTAATTGCAAAAGGACAGGACGTGAAACTGAAGAATGACTCAGCAAAAACCACAAGAATATAAAAGATAAAACTCAAGCTATGAATAACAGGATGTATTATTGATGTTTCAAAATTTTATATCTGAATAAACTTGATGTACTTCAAATATATGAATACACATTAAAGAAAAGAAATAGAGCTTACTCGTGTTAGACAGAATAGGTAACACATACACCTATTCGGAACTCACCCGGAGTCCCTGTAATACAGCATTCAAGCATAAGCTAAATATTCAGACCATATTCTTCTTTTTCTCACTCTCCATTTACCATTTCACGCCAACCAAACATACTGTTAGGGTTAGGGTTTAAAATTGTATATTAAATAAAATTTATAAATAAATGAAATAAAACTCGAAATTCAAACAATTCCAACCTTTATATTAGAAGAAAATAATACTAATAATACCAGGAAACAAAAAAAAAAAAAAAAAAAAGCTCCATTACTCCAAAGCAGGAAATAAATTAAAAAACAAAACTCAGAAATGAAACGCTTCAACGAAGAAAAGAGAAGATCCAATCAGAAATTACCAGAAGTCGGCGATTTAGGCGGCGGAGGAGATCTATTTCTCGCCGCCTCCGGTGATGACACGTAAGATGATTCCGTCGACTCCATTTCTCCCTTCTACCCTCTTGTAAGCCAAAACCAAAGAAGATAAAACGTATACAAGTAGATAAAAGAATGCAGAGCTTAACCAAAATAATAAAAGAAAATCACCTAATTATTAGAATGTTAAACAAATAATTAAAGGGAGAGAGAGTGATTAATACTCTTTTTCTTTTTCACTTCAAAGCTAATCAATTTCTTCGATCCGAGCAGAAAATTACAGATATATTCGTTATCTATTCATCGCTCGCTGACTTTAGGCTCATTCGAGTTTTTATTATTTATTTTAATTAAACCGTAAAACCCGCCTAATTTGTAAAATCTAATAATATTTTTAGGGTAAACTACAAGAATAGTCACCTAACTATGTAAATGGTTCTATTTTGGTCGCTTATCTGTAATTTTTTTCAATTTAGTTACTAAACTTATCAAAATTTTATTTAGTCATCCTCCCTCTAGCTGCTATTAAATGATTAACAGAAATCTACTGTAATTTTTTTTTTTATTTTCTTCACATTTACTTACCCTCGTGGAAATCTAAAAATCATCACCATACCATGGGAGGAGTGCTTAGTATGATGAGACCTTGTATGGATGTCCAGAAGCTGAAGGAGTTCAAGGGTTTGAGAGATGCCAAAAATGAGAGCAATTTTTTATGGGCGCATGGAGTAATATTTTCGAGTTGTGGGTATTATTGACAAACCAATTAAGGTAAGTATTGCCTCTATGTACTTAATTGATGTAGCTTTGTTGTGATGGCATTGTAGGTGTGACAACATGAGACGAGAGGTTGTTTCCATCAACACATGGGACAAGTTTCGAAGGGAGCTTAAGCAACATTTTTACCCTAAGTGTGTTAACGATAAGATACGGTCATGGTTGCATCGTCTTACTCAACACAATGGGGTGTATATGTCAAAGTGATTAGGGATTATACTTCAAATCACCAACTTGGAGACAATGAAGCCTTCTTCTACTTCATGGATGGACTCAAACCATAAGCAAGACTTGAGTTACAGCGTCAAGGGGTCCAAGACTTGACGCTAGTGATGGCAATGGTGAAGTCACTAGTGGAGATCAAGAGTTAAGAAGGATCAATTCGAGTACCAAAGCATCGAGATTTAGGATTGAGTGGAGGAGTGTTATGTGTTCCTTTGTAAAGCTTTCTAATTGTACACACTATATTGAGTTTAATATAATATATATTGAGCATTCTCCTACACTCTCCCTTGTTCAAGTTTGGCTGTCTTTTTATCGTTGTTGGTTGTTGATAAGGCTAAGCTTAGGCAAGGCTTAAGTCTCATGTCTAAGACCGCACGTTAAGTCGAGCTAAAGTTTTAGCCTGTCACAAAACTTTACTATTAGTCTATGTAATATGCGTAGATTGCAAATCTAATCCCTATATTTTAATTAGTCTATTTATATTTTGAATTTTGAAATTTTAGTTATGACTCAAGCAATAATCATTAAATTTATTAAGTGACAAATATATTACGATGTTAGTTTGTTATTTTCACATAATACTCGCAGAAAAACCACACTATTTCAAATTAATCGATTTAATCGTCATTGTTTGAATCAAAACTAAATTTCTACTTTTGAAAAATATAAAGATTAAAAATAATCAAATTAAAGAATAAATATTAAATCCACACCTTACTATTCAAGTCAAAATTAAAATTTCAAAATTTTAAAAAAATACATAACTAAAATTGATCAAATTAAACTAAAAAGACTAAGTTCACAACTTTAGTATAGTACATGAACTAATAACAAAATTTGACCAAATAAATATTATATAATTTAACAATATTTATTTACACATTGTAAATTTTTATTGTATTGTTATTTTATGTTTATATTCTTTACATGACCCCACCCATGTGAACTTCAAACTGTTGAATTTTATTTTATAATAATTAATTGATCCCAAATTGAGATTAATTATATTTTTTTATGTACATATATTAATGATAATTTGGAATTTGTGATTATCGATGCCCAACTTGTCTGGAATAATAAATAAAAAAAGGTGAAATTGGTAAGAGTGAGAACTAGTTTGTAATTTAATATTTTTTTCTTCCTTTATACTAATGCCATGTCTCACATTTAAGTTAGTAGTAATTAATATATAGTACCTTATAGAAATAGATCTAGGTTGAACCATAAATTTTATTAATTGAATTTATAGATAAATCTCAAAATTATATATAAATTATGGTTTAATATATAATTGTATATATAAAATTTGATTTTGTGCAATTTTATATATGAAATTTTGATTTGATCTAATTCTTATAAATTATTAATACAATTATTGATATAACATCATTTTATGTTTATTTATTGCATACATAAATAATTATTTTTATCCAATATAAAAATAAATTGATGTATTTATTTCTTTAAATGTGTATGATTAAATCAAATTTAAAGATTCAAGTATAATTAAAACCATAATTAAAGTTTCACGTATATAATTGTACCAAATTAAAGTTCATATATACAATGATACATTAAACTAAAATTCATGTAGAATTTTAAGATTTATCAAAAGTTTCAAAAGTTCATGTATAAAAATAAATTAAAGTTCATTGTATCGAAAGTTTCGGGACAGTTCGCAGCATCGTAGTTTGTGTGTCAAGATAGCTTGCGTCTAGTGTGTGTTGGCGAGTCTATTCATATTTGGACAGTCCGCCAAATAGTTAACATGTTTGCCAAATGATAGTTCATCATTTTGGTGTTTAACTTGTTCGTCAAATGACAGTTCGCCATTCTGACAGTTATCCTGTTCATCAAATGTATGAGTTGTTACATGAATAATCATCTCACAACAGGATTTAAGATGGATAGTCGGGAATAGGGAGGATATTTTGGTTAGCTTAAATCCATGGGTGCCTAGAGACTATGATTTTAGGATTGATATAGCGCGAGGAAGGATTGCTATTAGCATGCAGGTTTCTTGCTTGCTTGATCAAGGAGGCTTCTTCCCATGTGCTATTTGCATGCCCACGAGCACGGGAAACTTGGAGTTATTGGGAACATGCTAGCTTGCTGGTTGATAGTGCGCAGTTGGTCGATTGTTTTAATGGTGTTAGGGGGCAGCAAACGAGGGAGATAGCAGATGTGTTCTATATCGCCTGTTGGCGGTTGTGATGGGCTAGAAATGAGATGGTGTTGCAACTTTCGAGTGCCGCTGGCCTGGGTATTTTTCAGTCTGCCCTACGGCTGCTTCGGGAATTGAAGGAAGCTAATGCTGCTTGTACGTAATTGGGCGGCACCGATTAGCATGCATGTACCGGGGGGTGTGCGGCCATGCTTAGACGGTCGAGGGGATTGGAAATGTTGGGTGGATGCTTTTGTTATCGAGAGGGAGGGATGTTGGGGGATTGGAGTCATGGTGCGAAGCTGGGATGGTGGGTTCATGCAAGCTTTTTCTTCAAGATTTGGTGGGTTAATTCCACCCAGGCTTACACAGGCAATGGCTCTTAGGGAGGGGCTGAAATGGATTATTTATAATTTGTGGAATTATGGAATTGTGCTCTCGGATGTCCAACAGGTTTTCTTTGCCATTCAAGCTGCTCACGAGGACTGATGGAGGCTTCAACCGTTCGGAGTCTCCAATGAAGGTTCCAAACTCTATTTTATTATTACAAAAATTATTTAATATATACCAATTATATTTTACAATAAATTTTAGCATTAATAATAACTTTAAAATTTAAATATTTTAACATTTTATTAAAAATTATATTGATATTTTAATAACAAATATAAATTACAATTTACAAATATTTAATAACAAATGTTTTAAATATAAAATATGACTGTTTTAAGAATATTGGTACCAATTATTTTTTTTAAAAAAAGTGGAAAAAGAATCATAAGAATATATTCCCATCCCTATACATATACAATACAAGGTATTTATTTGTCTTTAAAAATAAATAAAATAGAATATATTTTAAACTGAATTTGGGCATGCATGTTAAAGCTAAAAATAAAATGCAAATTAATTATTTACTTACTTTGAGCCAAGTAGGGAAGTTGCTTTTGCATCCAGTAGCCAGTATTATTGAATCAATATCCTTTTCTTGTCCATCCACGAACTTACCTCCATTGCTTGTTATTTCTTCAACACCATCCATCACCTGAAAACATACAGAGTTATTGGATGTGGTAATTCTGGAATGGAAGTCTGTTAAGTTCATTTCATGTCCTAAACCATGTGAGGGATAGCATTGAATCGACAAAGGTCCAAACAGACTTCCATGCCGGAATTACCACCTCCAATAACCAAAACCCTTTGGTTTTTAAACACAGAACCAGACTTGTATAAACTGGTATGAACATCTGGACCTTTAAGCCTGTCGATACCAGGGATATCTGGTATAACAGGCTCAGCATTTTCACTGGTGGTAACAATGAGCCACCTTGAAAAGTATTCAAAGTCTTGAGAGTTTTGACCCCCCAAAACCCCAAAACATGATCAAATTCGGCCTTTATTACAGCCAGGTTGAACCTAGGTTTGATTGAGAAATGTGAAGCATAGGTTTCCATATAAGGGATGAACTGTGGTTGGTTGGGTACTTTGGGAAATAAGAGATGAACAAAACCGGTGGCAAGAGAAAGGGATTTGTTCTGTTTAAGGGAATAAGGGTATGAATGGAGGCATGAAGGTTAATGAAAAGGATTTGTTCTGTTTCTCAAGGTTAATGAAGAGATAATGCAGGGATTCTTAAATTGTGCAGTGCAGCAAGAGAAAGGGACGGAATTGTTCTGTTTAAATAAATAATGGTATTAATGGATTCTTAATTTGTACAGTATAATATCTGTTCATACACCTTGCACACATAAGCACTCAAACAATATCTTCTTTTCCACTAAAGCCATTTGTTGGGTTCAAGTATTAATGAATTCTCAATAAATCAATCTCAACTTTTATTTATTCATTAATAAAATATAACATATTATCAATGGTCAAAGATTATCATCTTCCTTCTTTATCCATAAAAAAATAATAATCCCTTTCTTATTTTTATGCATTCTTTGAACATTTCAGTCTAATTATTAACCTATATGTATACAAATTGATACAGCTATTCTCCAGTTCAAATAAAACATTTTCTTGGTAGAGTGAATAAAATCACAAAAAAATAGGTCATCTCCTGGTTTAGCCTTTGTCACCATTCTATTAAGTGCATCCTTAATGTTTGCACCAGTGGTCAGAACCGACGACCCCGGCGCATCGGTGAGGACATTAACATCGCTTTCTTTAAACCCAAAAGTTCAGGATCACATCTCTTATGGCTTTCACATCATTGATTACAAGTTCGAGACTTCAGTGGCAACATAGTACAAAACACTGTTCTTAAATATAAAAGTGAGAAATGAAAAAAGCCATGATGTAACTTAAGAGCATAAAATTAAACGTTACTTCAAATGGTTTATAATTACGTTTTGAGTCTCACTTCAGCATTCAACCGAGATATTTTGAATTTTAGATGATTGTTGAATGTTGAAAGTAAGATTAAATGTTCTATTGAATGATTAGCATCTAGTTCTTATTCAATGGGTTAATATCATATATGCCACTTCAAGTTTATTAAACCTATCAATGTAAAATTTTTAATTTAAAAATGTTCAATGTGATACATTTAATATCAAACCATTTTTCATTGGAGTATCTGATAAACCCCTATCTCTCAATCTAAACATTAAACCGTCTCTCAATCTAAAATTTGTTTCTATGCTTGTTTAATATTAAAACATAAAAATATAATATAATACATCCTCAACACAAATAACGTTTATTTAATTGTAACCTTTCTAATTTCAATAAAAAAAACCCTACCTATCAAATCATATATGGTAAATAAAATGTAGCACATTGCCCGATATATAACATTTATGTAATTCCTTAGAAAAAAAATTGTAGCACCTTTCCAATTTCATTGACCTTTTTTAGTAAAAAATATACATAGCATCAATATTTAGTAGCATCATCCATATGCCTCTAGCATGAAAGTATTACACCATTCCCTCCACAAAAAATTCACATTCCTTGCAGACCTCGTCCACTTAAACTCTTTCAGTTTGGGTACATCAATCTTAGGTTTAGGTGCCACAGCTAACACCCCATTACCGAAAACAGCTTTGTAGATAGAGAGCTCTCCCTTGAGCTCTACAATATGTTCCATTAAATTCATCACATTGCTTCGAGAGCATTATTCTTCTTTTTCATCTCACCTACAATGATAGTGAAGACCCCTTGCATCGCATCCGCATTGACATTGAGAGCCTTGGGCATATATCTCTTGAGTCGATCTTGACTCACTTCAAGCTTTATGGTGCGCCACTCAATCACCTCGAGTGTTACTTTCATACCATCAATGAATTCCTCGAGATAGGTCACTCGACCTTATAAAGTCGACATCATATGGCTCGATTTGCTAGCTTTCTTGCTCCTCCCACGAGTCTCCCTCTGCCTAACTTGTTCATCTATTTCAGCATCTAAAATGAAGAAGCAACGAACAAACAGAACAGTGAAAAGAAAACTAAGCACACCAAGTGTTTGAGTAAATGCTCACAAAGTGTTTCTATTACTTTGAAGAGTTACTAATGAATGATTGCAAATGAGGGGAAGATTTTTATTTGTAGTTGAGTTCTTCTAAATCCAACGGTACAGTTTAAATTACGCCGACGGTTGAAATTAAAGCCTATCCACAAGATGATAGTCTTAAGGGATGTAAACACTATACAATATCTCTTAGGATGAAAAAATATTTACCATTATAACTTTAGTTTTACTGGAGTATTTAAATGAACTACCAAAGCTTCAAGTAGATAAACTTCTCCATATGTTGCATGAATTGGGCTGGTTCAAACGGGTCAAATGAGCCACATTTAATTAGTCGGCCTCCATGGGACGTTTTGTATACATCCATCATGAGCTTCGATCTGCAACCCATGACACTAACACTTCCATAAACAATTTTGAATTTAAGTAAACAACAATTGTAGGCAACAACACATTATATCAAACATCTATTACAATTTCCTCAAGTTAAAATAATTGAATGGCTTAATATCATATATGGCACCTTAAGTTTATTAAATTTATTAATGTAGAGATTTTAATTTAAAAATGTTCAATATGATACATATAGTATCAAACTATCCTTCATTGTAGTATCTGATAAACCCTATCTCTCAATGTAAAATTTGTTTATGTACTTGTTTTGATAGTAAAACCTAAAAATAAAATGTAACATATATTTGTTTAATTGAAACGCTTTTCAATTTCAATAAAAAAATCTTACCTACCAAATCATATATGGTAAATAAAATGTAACGCATTGCCAGCAAATTTGACGTTATGTAATTCCTTAAAAGAACATTTGTAACGCTTTTTTAATTTCATTGATTCTTTTAAAAAAAAAATCAATCTACCTACCCCATTTTTATATAGTAAATATTGACATAAATGGAAAGAAGTGATAAATAAAATTATATAACATGCCTATAAATTAAGGACATTTTCCAAGTAAATCATCAAAACAAAAGCAATGAAGTTCTCTATGCATAAGAAATTTCTTTTCATCTTATTTGATGATCTAAATTGGATATTCTTCAAAGGTAAAAAAGTTTCACTTTCATCCTATTTTTTTCTTGTGGTTTCTAAGCTCTATTTTTTTCCTTCAAATTTTTTACATATATAAACTAAAAACCATATTTCATTAAATTAGGTCAATGAAGTGCCCTTTTTAATCTCGAGCAAGAAATTTTTTAAAAATAATTTATTTTGATCTAATCATAAACTTATTTCATATTTTTATGTAAACTGAAATCAAACAATAATATATTAAAACATTAATGAATATATTGTTAATATTTCTTTTATTTTTATTTGTGTTTCTCAGGTGTAAATGAAAAAAAATAAAAATTGAAAAATCGGATCAGTGATTTACCAGATATCTATGGAAGTTGGTGGGGGCATTTTAGGTAGATATTGGAGATTTAGGGAAGTGACATCAAAGGTGAAGGCATTTTGGGCGGATGCTGGAGATGTAGGGAACGACTTCAAATCATGCTTTCATCATTAGGGTAAATTCCATTATAAGTCACTCAACTATGTTTGTCATCTAATTATGGATTTTTTAAATTAATCACCCAATTAATCGAGGTCGTTTTTTTGTCTATTTTCGTTAAGTGTCGTTAAATACCTGACAAGAGGGCGATATGGCAATTAAAAATAGATAAAATAATAAATTTAACCTTCAACTCTTACATATTATATTAATTTAATTATAAATTTGTTAAAAAATTATCGCATGATCTCAATTTAATTCTTATTTTAAAAATTCAAAATTATATACATAAAAACACAGATTTTTAAAAATATATATAATAATTTTTTTATTTATATATATGGACAAAACCCAATCTCATCTCATCTATGACAATCCTCAATCTCTCTATGTTTTCAACAAATTCTTATTAACATTTTTTTTAAAAAATGATATTTTCTTTTTCTTTTTGTAATTTATTATTATTGTTGTTGAGTGATGGCTGAAATGGAAGATACCCAGATTGTAGAAGTCCCAGGAGATGAAGAGCATCAATAATCATTGATTGATCTTCTGTTTCATCAGTTAAAGCTTCGGCTTCTCCATACCTATAATTGCTGGCAACTTGGTTCATCCCTGCTACTATTCGCTTTGCTACCACCTGCTTCAAAGAACCCACACCCATCTTCTTCCTCAGAAGCCGCAGCAGCAGCCGCAGCCGCAGCCGCAGCATTTCTTAAAAAAGAGAAAGAAAAGCCTAAATTTAACATCAATTGCAATCAGCCATTCTCAAAATAAGACTAGGCGTGATGCTTAGCTACATTGAATTCTCTGATTGTTGTATCTGTCTTGATAGCTTGATGTTTGAACTTGTCATGTATTAAACCTGATGTATTAAATATATAATATCTTAATTATTTAGATACTTTTAAATTTAAATCTTAATTATTAAATATATAATGAAAATATGAACATTTATTTAAATCTTATTTAATTTTATTTATCCCTTCAAATTCTAATATGCCACATATTTTATATTCCCATCCCTATCCATATACAATACAAGGTATTTATTTGTCTTTAAAATGAATAAAATAGAATATATTTTAAACTGAATTTGGGCATGCATGTTAAAACTAAAACTAAAATGCAAATTAATTATTTACTTACTTTGAGCCAAGTAGGGACGTTGCTTTTGTATCCAGTAGCCAATATTATTGAATCAATATCATTTTCTTGTCCATCCACGAACTTAGCCCCATTGCTTGTTATTTCTTCAACACCATCCATCACCTGAAAGCAGACAGAGTTATTGGATGTGGTAATTCTGGAATGGAAGTCTGTTAAGTTCATTTCATGTCCTAAACCATGTGAGGGATAGCATTGAATCGACAAAGGTCCAAACAGACTTCCATGCCGGAATTACCACCTCCAATAACCAAAACCCTTTGGTTTTTAAACACAGAACCAGACTTGTATAAACTGGTATGAACAACTCGACCTTTAAGCCTGTCGATACCAGGGATATCTGGTATTACAGGCTCAGCATTTTCACCGGTACCTTGAAATGTATTCAAAGTCTTGAGAGTTTTGACCCTCCAAAACCCCAAAACATGATCAAAACCGGTGGCAAGAGAAAGGGATTTGTTCTGTTTAAGGAAATAAGGGTATGAATGGAGGCATGAAAGGTTAATGAAGAGATAATGCAGGGGTTCTTAATTTGTGCAGTGCAGCAAGAGAAAGGGACGGAATTGTTCTGTTTAAGGAAATAAGGGCATTAATGGATTCTCAATACATCAATCTCAACTTTTATTTATTCATTAATAAAATATATATAACATATTATCAATTGTCAAATATTTCCATAAACAAAAATAATCCCTTTCTTATTTTTATGCATTCTTTGAATATATCAGTCTAATTATTTGCACTTATATTAAAAATAAATTTAAAACGATTTAGTTATTTTTTCGTATTCTAAAATAATTCGTTAACATGTATAATTACCCACTCGGTGAATACATATATATAAATAAGAAACTATTGAGAAACTATATGAAACTTTAAGTTTATTAAATCTATCAATGTAAAATTTTTAATTTAAAAATGTTCAATGTAATACATATAATATCAAACCGTCTTTCATTGTAGTATCTGATAAACTCTTATCTCTTAATCTGAAAAATGTTTATATGCTTGTTTAATATTAAAACATAAAAATAAAATATAACACATCTTCAATGTAAATAACATTTATTTAATTGTAACTTTTCTAATTTCAATAAAAAAAACTTACCTACCAAATCATATATTCTAAATAAAACGTAGCACAATGCCTGAATATATAACATTTATGTAATTCCTTAAAAAAAATATTTGTAACACCTTTCCAATTTCATTGACGTTTTTAGTAAAAATAAATAAATAGCATCAAGCATCATTCATAATGCCTATAGCATGGAAGTATTACACCATTCCTCTACAAGAAATTCACATTCCTTGCCGACCTCGTCCCCTTAAACTCTTTCAACTTGGGTACATCAATCTTAGGCTTGGGTGTCACAGCTAACACTCCATTACCCAAAGCAGCTTTGCAGATAGAGAGCTCCCGCTTGAGCTCTACAATATGTTCCTTTAACGTCATCACATTGCTTCGAGAGCATTATTCTTCTTTGTCATCTCACCTACAACAGTATTGAGGACCTCTTGCATCGCATCCACATTGGCATTGAGAGCCTTTACCATATATCTCTTGAATTGATCTTGACTCAATTCAAACTCTATGGTGCGCCCCTCAATTACCTCAAGTGTTACCTTCATACCATCAACGGATTCCTTGAGATTGGTCACTCGATCTTATAAAGTTGACAACATATTACTCGATCTGCTAGCATTCTTGCTCCTTCCATGAGTCTCCCTCTGCCTAAATTGTTCATCTACTTCACCATCTTTCTTGATGCTGTCGAACCTTAGCTCTGATATTTAGTGTCAAGAAGCTAGAACTTTAGTCTCGCAAATCGTTTGGTTTAGGCAATTTCTTTGTTTCAAATCAACCTAAGTTAGTCAATCTCTCAAAAGAATGAGAGTTTTCAAAAAAATTCTCTAAGGCACCAAAATAAAGTGGAAGAAGACTCAAAAATGAAGAAGCAACGAACAAATAGAAAAACCAAAAGAAAGTTAAGCACACCAAATATTTGAGTAAATGCTCTCAAAGTATTTCTATTACTTTGAAGAATTACAAATGAATGGTTTCAAATGAGGGGAAGACCTCTAGTTCCCCCAAATCCAACAATACAGTTTAAATTATGCTGACGGTTGAGATCAAAGCCTATTTACAAGATGAGAATCTTAAAGGATTTAAACACTATACAAATTTATCCCTTAGGATGAAAAAAATTTACCATAATAACTCCAATTTTATTGGAGTGTTTAAATGGACTACCAAATATTTAAGTAGATGAATTTCTTCATATGTTGCACGAATTGGACTAGTTCAAATGGGTCAAATGAGTCATTTAATTAGTCGACCTCCATAGGACGTTCTGTGTACATTCATCATGAGCTTCAATCCAAAACCCGTGACACTAGCACTTCCATAAACAATTTATTAATGTAGAATTTTTAATTTAAAAATGTTCAATATGATACATATAGTATCAAACTATCCTTCATTGTACTATCTGATAAACCCCTATCTCTTAATGTAAAATTTGTTTATATGTTTGTTTTGAAAGTAAAACCTAAAATAAAATATAACGTATATTTGTTTAATTGTAACGCTGTTCAATTTCAATAAAAAATTTTACCTATCAAATCATATATGGTAAATAAAATGTAACGTATTGTCAGCAAATATGACGTTATGTAATTCCTTAAAAAAACATTTGTAACGCCTTTTCAATTTTATTGATTTTTTTTAAAAAAAAATCAATCTACCTACCCCATTTTTATATAGTAAATATTGACATAAATGGAAAGAAGTGATAAATAAAATTATATAACATGCCTATAAATTAAGGACATTTTCCAAGTAAATCATCAAAACAAAAGTAATGGAGTTCTCTTTGCATAAGAAATTTCTTTTCATCTTATTTGATGATCTAAATTGGATATTCTTCAAAGGTAAAAAAGTTTCACTTTCCTCCTCTTTTTTTTCTTGTGGTTTCTAAGCTTTATTTTTTTCCTTGAAAATTTCTACATATATAAACTAAAAAACATATTTTTATTAAATGAGGTCAATGAAGTGCCCTTTTTAATCTCGAGCAATTTTTTTTTTAAAAATCGAGTCTTGACTCGATTTATTTTGATCTAATAATAGACTTATTTCATATTTTTATGTAAACTGAAATTAAACAATAATATAATAAAAACAAGCATGAAAACTTATTAAAACATTAATGAATATATTGTTAATATTTCTTTTTTTTTATTTGTGTTTCTCAGGTGTAAATAAAAAAATAAACATTGAAAAATCGGATCAGTGATTTACCAGATATCTATGGAAGTTGGTGGGGGCATTTTAGGTAGATGGTGGAGATTTAGGGAAGTGACATCAAAGGTGAAGGCATTTTGGGTAGATGGTGGAGATGGAGGGAACTACTTCAAATCATGCTTGGTGATTTCATCACTAGGGTAAATTGCATTATAGATCACTCAACTATGGAATTGTGTTTTTGTCTTCCGATTATGAATTTTTTTAAAATAATCATCGAGTTTTTTTTTTGGCTATTTTCATTAAGTGTAGTTAAATGTATGATAGGAGAGTGATGTGACAATTAAAAAATAAATAAAATAATAAATTTAACCTTTAATTTTTATATATTATATTGATTTAATCATAATATTTTTAAAAAAATTATCATATGATATCAATTTAATCTTAATTTTAAAAAATTAAAAATTACAAACATAAAAACACAGATTTTTAAAAAATATATAATAATTTTTTATTTATATATATGGACAAACCCAATCTCATCTCATCTATGACAATCCTCAATCTCTCTCTGTTTTCAACAAAATAACATCTTTTTTACAATTTTTGATATTTTCTTTTTCTTTTTGTAATTTATTATTATTGTTGTTGAGTGACAGCTGAAATGGCAGATACCCAGATGTAGAAGTCCCAGGAAATGAAGAGCATCAACAATCATTGATTGATCTTGTGTTTCATCAGTGAAAGATTCAGCTTCTCCATACCTATAATTGCTGGCAATTTGGTTCGTCCCTGCTACTATTCGCTTTGCTACCACCTGCTTCAAAGAACCCACACCCATCTTCTTCCTCAGAAGCCGCAGCAGCAGCCGCAGCCGCAGCCGCAGCATTTCTTAAAAAAGAGAAAGAAAAGCCTAAATTTAACATCAATTGCAATCAGTCATTCTCAAAATAAGACGCGAGATGCTTAGCTGCATTTAATTCTCTGATTGTTGTATCTGTCTTGATAGCTTGATGTTTGAACTTGTAAGATATTAAACCTGATGTATTAAATATATAGTATCTTAATTATTTAGTTACATAAATTTTTTATATAAGATGTTGATTATCATATTTTGAAAAGTCTGGAAAATTGTATTAATCTCAATTAAGAACTCAGGTACCAATTAAAAGTGGAAAAAAAAGACCAAAACACAAGATGTTGCACCTACCATACAACAACACAAGGCCCTGCAAAGTCAACAAAACAAAGCGCTTTGCTAAACACAGGATTATCCCCTAATTTCATTAAGCTATCTGCCTCACTGTTTGCAACTCTTAGCTCCCTAAAACTATCAACAAGAATAAGCTCAGAAATGATTTTTGCAAACTTCCTAATATTGAATTTGGATTCAATCACAAGTTTATGTGAAATATCCCATTTTCTAGCAATAAGGATGATTATTGTTTGTGTTTGTAATTCATATACAAACTTCGTCACTAACTGATAAATTTGTTGTCAACGTATATAACATTTATGTAATTCCTCAAAAAGAACAATTGCAAGGCCTTTCTAATTTCATTGGTTCTTTTTTTTTAAATTCTACCTACTCACCTTCCCCACAAAGTTTGATGCAGAACCCACCTCTCTCATAACTGATAACTCCATAGACTTCACATCGATTTGTTACACCTCTAACATTTTCTCTGGGCCTCTTGAGCACTCTAATCTACGAAGTTAATGTTCTTACCACAATGAACATCCTCGACTAATTAGATTGTCGACAATACCTTGGTCTCACATTTCTTATCACAATTCAACGGCACAATATATTGTCATTGATGAGTGTCCAAGATACATGTACAATAGACAAAAGGAACAAACAAAACATTAATCTTGTCAAAGAAATTCAAGCTAAGAACAAAGTTGTAATCAACTAAAGGAATTGTCTTGAACTCTCCCTTGCCTTTCCATTGACTGATCTGTAGCTCAATTCTTTATGCTACTCCCATAGTTAAGACCTCTTTACAATCAACAAGTCTTATGCTCTCGTATCAATAAGATCACTCCTTCTTTGACTTGGGATGTTGATGTCCAAAAACATTAACTCTTTCTGCTTGCGATCCCTCTTCTCTTTTACAAAACTGAGTATCATTGATTTAAGCTTTAATATTCTTTCCTCGATAGACTCTACTTTATCTTCTTTACTGCTTATGGATAGCTTGGGCTGCTCTGGACAATCCCGTATGCGGACTTCAACATAATAAGCACTATATCGGCTCCTTCAATTTGTTGTTTTCTTCAACTTCTCATTATGCGGTTTCTCATTACCATCATTTACACTATTTTCGTTTTTACCTTATTCTTCTTCATTTCTCTCACCATTGCTCTTCTACTTGGGTTTGGAAGACTCGAACTTGTCTTTCCTAAGAACAAGCTTAATTAAGGACTCTGCTACGGTCATGAATTTAGTAAGATCTTTGATCCCTTGGCATTACAACTTTTGCTTCAGCCCATTCATAAAGGAGAAAAATGTCTCCTTTCCCAAATTAGAAATATGGAGCATCAATTCAATAATCTCCTTCACACACTCCCTAACTATGTATTATTGCATAAGCCGGTGCAACTAAGCCTGAGTCTCATCCTCGACATACTCTAAGTAAAACTGTCCCTTGAATTTTCTCTAGAACTCCTTCCAAGCCCCAATTATAACATCTTTTAGGCGATTTAATTGCTTCAGATTCGCCTAAGTTAGCCTATCTCTAAAAAAATGAGAATTCTTAAAGAAATTCTCTAAAATGTCGAAATAAAGTGGAAGCAAACTCTAAAAAACGAGAAAGCAATGAACAAACATAAAAGCCACACGAAAGTTAAGCACACTAAGTGTGTTTGAGTAAATGCTCTCAAAGTGTTTCTATTACTTTGAAGAGTTACAATTGAATGATTACAAATGAGGGGAAAGACCTCTATTTGTAGTTTAGTTCCCCAAATTCGACGGTTGAGATCAAAATCTATCTACAAAATGAGAGTCTTAATGGATTTAAACACTGTACAATCTTATCCCTTGGGATGAAAATATAGTTACCATGATAACTCTAGTTATATTGGAGTATTTGGCTAGACCATTAAAGCTTCAAGTAGATGGATTTCTCCATATGTTCCATGAATTGGACCAATTCAAGTTGGTCAAATGAGCCACATTCAATTAGTTAGCCTCCATAAAATGTTTTGTGTACATTCATAATGGGCTTCGATCCACAACCCATGACACTATCATTTCCATAAACAATTTTGAGTTTCAGTGAGCAACAATTGTAGGTAACAACAAATTATCTGTAACGTCTATTACAATTTTATCAAGTTAAAAAAAATTGAATGACTTAAATCATATATGTCACCTTAAGTTTATTAAATTTATAAATATAGAATTTCTAAATTAAAAATGTTCAGTGTGATACATATAATATCAAATCATCCTTCATTGTAGTATGTGATAAACCTTATCTCTCAATGTAAAATTTGTTTGTATGATTATTTTGATATTAAAACATAAAAATAAAATGTAACGCATCTCCAACATAAATAACATTTGTTTAATTGTAACGCTTTTCAATTTCAATAAAAAATCTTACCTACCAAATCATATATGATAAATAAAAATGTAATGCATTGCCAGCAAATATAACGTTGTGTAATTCTTTAAAAAAACATTTATCACACATTTTCAATTTCATTGATTTTTTAAAAAAATAAAAAATCAATCTACCTACCCCATTTTTATATAGTAAATATTGACATATATGGAAATAAGTGATAAATAAAAATATATAGCATGCCTATAAATTAAGGACATTTTCCAAGTAAATCATCAAAACAAAAGTAATGAGTTGCTCTTCGCATAAGAAATTTCCTTTCATCTTATTTGGTGACCTAAATTGGATATTCTTCAAAGGTAAAAGTTTCACTTTCCTCCTATTTTTCTTCTTCTGGTTTTTAAGCTTTATTTTTTTCCCTTGAAAATGGTTACTTATATAAACTAAAAAAACATATTTTATTAAATGAGATCAATGAAGTGCCCTTTTCAAACTTGAGCTTCGCTCGATCTGTTTTGATCTAATCATAGAATGATTTTATTTTTATGTGAGTTGAAACCAGATAATAATATAAAAAAAACATAAAAATTATTGAAAGATTAATGAATATATTATTAATATTTTTTTTGTGTGTGTGTTTCTCAGGTGAAAATGCAAAAAAGATGAATAAACATTGAAAAATCGGATTAGTGATTTACCAGATATGAAATGTGAAGGTTGGTGGAGGCAAATTTGTTTAGGTGGTGGAGATTTAGGGAAACGACATCAAATCATGCTTGGTGATTTGATCACTGCCATCCAAAACCATCGGCTGATGGAGATCTCTTAGAGTCCAGGCCATCTTGGCAATTGTGTAGGATCTCTTTGATCCTAAACACTTCACCGACGATCATGGATTCTTCTTCGATTTCGTCAGTCAAAGCTTCAGCTTCTCCATGCCAATAATTGCTAGCAATTTGGTTCGGCTCTGCTACTGTTAGCTTTACTTTCTTTGCTACCACCAGCTTCAAAGACCCCACAACCACCTTCTTCTTCTTCATCTTTTCTAAAGAAGAGAAAGAAAAGCCTAAATTTAACATAAATTGCAATCAGCCATTCTCAAAACCTACCTCTTTAAAGTGCTAGTAAACCTCAAATTTGATCCATCTTGCCACTCCGTATCATGTACAAGCTTCATCAAACAGCATACAATCCATTTGTTCACATAGAGTTCAAACAAAAGTTCGAAGAGATCTCATGGATGCTCTTGATGAGTCTGGTCTTCGTCCCAGGAAGATGTATAGTTTTTGTTCGAGCTCATAAATCTAGTGGGCTTGGTAATTTTAATAAGACTAGGCGTGATGCTTAGCTACATTTAATTCTCTGATTCTTGTATCTGTCTTGATAGCTTGATGTTCGAACTTGTCATATATTAAACCTCATGTATTCAACATATAATATTTTAATTATTTAGTGACATAAATTTATGATATTTTTTTTAACATGTTGATTATCATTTTTTGAAAAGTTAGAAAAATTTTATTAATCTCAATTAACCAATTAATAGTATTAATTGAGAAGTTAATTTCATCCCTTTATACTTTAATTTGTCAGAATTTGTTCCTCTTTACAAAAATCAAGAAATTAGTCTAAGCAACTAGTTTTTTGCAAATTTGATTAACATGGCTTAACAATGATTCCCAATTGGATTAACTTATCAGCTCCCATAAAGTATGTGGACTAAATTTTTGAGAAATTAAAATAAAAGATTAAATTTTCAAATTTCATAAAACAGAGGGATGGGATTCAGAATTAAACCCAACAATTCCGAAATCTCTTCGTAAATTACTCGATTATAATCTTACATAAAATAGTAGGCCGATTTTCTAGCTTAGTACCTGGGCCTTCGGCTATTTGGCAACTCGCATCTTCGTTATTACCATGTATTGTTCAAACATTTACCTGTGTGATTATGAAACTTGATCTTTGAATCAGTGAGAAGAAACAATAGCAATGTGCAAACCAAACCCACAAAAACTTATAAAAGCTTTCATCAATTGGACTTTAGCCATAAAAAATGCTTCTTCCCCTCACCAAGCCTTGGTTCTTTACTCTCAAATGCACTGCCAATCGGTTCCTTTTAATAGTTTCTCAATTCTCTTCACCCTCAAGTCATGTACTCCTTTGCGAAATCCGAGTCTCATTGCCCACCTCCATTGTCACATCTTGAAGTTAGGGTTCGTTTCCCATGTCTATGTGGCTACTTCTTTGTTGAATGCGTACGTGGGTTCTTGTTTTGATGATGCGTGCAAACTGTTCGATGAAATTCCTGAGCGAAACATTGTTACCTGGAACACCATGATAACTGGTTTTTCACGGTCTGGGGATGTAGACAAAGCGTATGCCTCTTTTAAGGCAATGCCTTTGAGGGATGTTGCTTCTTGGTCTGCCATGATTGCGGCTTTCATGAATAACTGGAAATGGAATTGTGGGTTATCTTGTTTTAGAGAAATGGTAGCAAATGAGAGGTTGAAACCTGATGAAGTGACTGTGGGAGCGGTTCTATCTGGGTGCGCTCACATGGGTTCTCTTGGATTGTTGGCGGGAAGATCAGTCCATGCGTTTATAGCTAAAAATGGGTGGAACTTGGCTGTCGAAATCGGCACTGTTTTGGTAGATATGTATGCAAAGTGTGGTTTATTGAAGTATGCTTGTATAGTTTTCAATGAAATGCAACAAAGGAATGTAATGACTTGGACGGCATTGATTAGTGGATCTGCACAACATGGCTACAGTGACGAGGCACTGTCTTTCTTTGAAGCAATGCAAGAGACGGGAGTGAAGCCTAATGAGATGACTTTTACAGGCATTCTCAATGCATGTGCCCGTAAAGGTTTAGTCAAGGAAGGCCGCAAGTATTTTGATATGATCGAACAATATGGTTTGGAGACTAGGATTCACCATTATGGGTGCATGGTTGACTTGTATGGCAAGGCAGGGTTGCTAGAAGAAGCTTATCGGGTTATCATTACAATGAAAGTTGAACCCAATGTTGTTATATGGAGTTCTTTTTTGTCAGCTTGTAAGGATCATAAGCAATTTCAGATGGCTGACAGAGTGATCAAGCAAGTGATGGAAATGGTAAAGCCAGAGAGTGATGGAGGGGTTTATTCTCTTATATCTGATTTATATGTTTTGAATGAGAAATGGGATGATGCGGAAAGAGTAAGGAAACTAATGGTGAATCAATATGTGAGGAAGACTAGGGGCTCTAGTTTTATTACAAGTTGTTGAATTCTTGAAAGCAATTTTGTTTCTTCTCAAGATCTATATTACTCGGACTCAGAAGTGTTGGGTAGGATATGTACTAAAGTTTTTCAAGATCTACGTTCAGGGAATGCATCGGACATGAATATTTGAGCATCTGGTAGACCTTGGTCAGTGCTTCTGCAGCTCATTGCAATCTCCTTGAAACAGAGTCAAACAGTCCATCAGTTTATGTGCTCTTGTCATCTGATTACTAAGCCAGAATCATCGGATCATTCCAAAACTGGAATTGCCAAAAAACCCAATCAATATTGTAACTCGAGTTACAAAAACGAAATGATGGGTTAAAAAAGTAGGATACTTTGCATTATAAATTAAAAGAATAAAATCTCAAATTTTAAAAAATTCAAACTTACCAAAGAACCTAAACAATATAATAGAACATTTTGCTCTTCTCTCTTGCCCTCTTCTTTCTTAATTTTTTCTTTTGTTCTTTTTTTTTTTCATTATTATCAGGAAAATCTTGCAGATAAATCGTTGATGTTAGAAGTTTTGATGATTCTCGAGAATGAAAGCAGTATTGCAAGCTTAGATTATATTTCTTAAAAACTGGAGCAAGAACGATTTATCTAATAATGGAATCCAAATCTTGCATTGAGATGTATTTTGTTAGGGCTGTGAGGACTTTGAAAAAAAAATAAAACAAAATAAAATTTACAAAGCAATTTTTGAGTAAAGCAACGTGAAGTTGTTGATGTGGCTAAAAATGTTCATCAACTATAAAAAATAAATGAAATTTAATTTGAAATTTTTAATATTTTTATATAAATTTTTCTGCAAGAAATGTTAGTTTAATTTTTTTTAGTTTTAATTTTAAGATTTTTTTAGATTTATACAGTGGTTTTAAAAAAATGTTCTTTTAGTTATTTTTTAGATTTTCTAGTAAATTTTAGTTTGAGATTTTTTTTATGTTTTTTACAATTACTAATAAGAAAATTTTAAAATTATCAAAATGATTTTTTTAACTATAGCTCAAGAACCAAATTAGCTATTAATCCTTTGAATTAGGGTGTAATTACTTTTTTAGAGTGACAAAAATATAATAATTTGATAATATTCGTGGCTATTATGTAATTTTTTAAAGTTAAATAATCAAAATGTAATTTTAAACAAAATTTAGTAACAATTAGTGTAGATTACCGTTAATTTAAATTATTGTTTTTATTATTAATATTCTAATTCAAGTCGGGTCAAACTCATCTGATTTTAAAAAAAAATTACCTAAACTTATGTAAATCGAGTTGAACGGGTATTCCTATCCTTTAGACAGGTCTTGTAGAATCGGAAGTTGAATGTTAAGTTGTTTAATCTAAGATTCTCTTGTGGAATCCTTAGACAGGAATTGGAAGTTAATGAATGTAGTTTGCATCTCTTCAGACAATGAGTTGCTTGCTCCCAAGTTCATTCTTCCGGTGAAGGCGATCTCCGATCCATATTTTTCGAAGCTTCTTCTTCCCCTTGGAAGTCATCATTATATCAGTTTGGTTATTGTGTTAATGTTTACATGGTAAAAGCTGTGATGTCCTGTTTCATTAATGAAGAGCCGATTGGTAGTGAGTTGAGCAAAAACAATAAGTTCAACAGCTCTCGTTTAGAGCATATTCTGCCTTGCTTAACTGGGCAGAGCCGACCATTTCCTGTTCGGAGTTCGTAATATTATCACAGTAATTTACACTCGACTACTCGTTTTATTGCATCTTATCTCTCTCGATATCCTTTTTGAGCATACCAAAGTAGATGATGATCGAAACTTACGTAATCGAACTGCAGTATTAGTTGATTCCCTTGATGCCTTCCATATCAATTTCATTGAGGACATTGAAAGCTTTTGGAAAGGCTGTGTAATGGGTACAGGCAGAGACTACTTGGAGTATTGTATACCTAAAAGATGCTCATATTATAACATTAGAAACACCGAACTCCAAACGCAGCTCCGAGAATCGCGGAAAACTGCTGCAAACATGAGAAGCCTAAGCTATGTTACTCGGACTCGAGTGAACTCGGGAATGAGTCTTTGTCAATATACATAACATTCAATTCCAAAGATAAATATATAATTCGAATTTAGCTTAGTTTTGTAATGATATTTCTCGTTATCGACCTGAAATCCGAATATAACCTGGACTATCGACCCGTGACCCGTACATTAAGGGCTCGCCAGCCTAGTCTGCATGTCCCCAAGTCTAACAAGTAGACCAACAAACACGTATTAAGTCTAAGACAACATACATATTAGCATGCATAGAGTCTAACTAAGATGTCAATTCGATGAATAGTAATCATGTCTTATAAATACCCGATTCTTCAGGAAACAGCAAAATACTCGAAACAAATTCATAATCAAATAATGCAAAAACATCATAAATCGAAAAGCATAAGAAATAATAAGCACTAGAAAGAATCATACTACTTTTTTTCTGGACAATGAAACCAAGCTTTCCTTGTAACGAATGAATCGCTCTCTTAGTACTTCCTTTGACCTCTCAATTTGCTTGGTTTTAGTATTATACCAAACAATTCTCCCATACCCATCTCTAAGGACAAGAAGCTCACCATTGTTCTCAAAGCTGATCACCGGTCGAAACATTAGTCGATCTTCCGAGACCGGTACTTCGATCGTCAACTGCTTAATCCAAGAATCTGATACACCATATTCCTTCATCGCCCATAAATCATAAACATTCATATTTACTTTTTGTTTGATGATCAAAGAAAAGAAATTTTGATACTCTATAATCAGTGCATTCAGAAAGTAATTCTCCTTTTGAAAATCAGGATGATTTGGCAAATTAAGCTCTCGAAATACCTCCTCATCAAATTGAAATGACATGATCATCCTCTTAGATGACCTTAGATCTCGTCCTCCCCAGTGAAAGGCTCCATTGAAATACCCTTTACCTTGGAATGAAGTTGTCAAAACAGACCTGGGATTCACTATTTCTGTACTTCTCCATGAATTCATATTCAAGCTATAAATTTCAACCTCTAATGAAAATAGACAATAATTGGGGTCTCTAACATTTACTACAGAGTCTTTAATCTTCACTACTACCACTCTATAATCATCAAATTTAGGACAAAACCCAAAGCCAATACTAAGAACAAAATCATTATAAGCATGATGACATTCCGGAAGCTCCAAAATTTCTCTTGTAGAAGGATTGCAAATATATATACTTAACCTTTTATCTTCCTTCAAGAAAAAATATAAATTATTACTTAAACAAACTAATCCATTGGTTGAACCAATCATGAATCCGGATGATTTCCCAAATAAACTTTTAATCGACGTCGAAACATCGATGCTGCTGCAATTAAGATATTGCTTAATGTACTTGTAAGGACGAGACCCATAAAGTAGAAAACCAACACTGTTATTACCGTAATAATTGAGATGCATGGCGATGAAACCAGGGTCTTCAATGAAATGACGCCATGATTGCTTAACGCATTTGAATCGAAGTAAACTCTTCACTGACAATCTTGATAAGATATCTATTTCGATATCGTCCGGAACTTGAAAACTTGGTGCAATCTTCTCCCTTTTCACCATCTTCCTTTGCTTAAAAAACTAGAGGTTTGCTATTATTAAGGTATTGCCGGCGTAAACAAATTATTTTTCTTTCTTTTTTGTAGTTTTTTCTTTACCTCTTTATTTTTTAAAAAAAATATATATATATACTAAAATTGGACCGTTTCAAGCTAGCCTGTTCCACTAAACAGGGGCAGCAACTCGAGAAAACCACCACCAAAAGGTGGGGTCAGAAAACGAGTACAAAGACTCAAGAGATTTCGGGATTACAAAATGAGAGAGAAAAGCATATGGACTTGGAGAGATTTTGGGTTTTGTTTTCAACACACATCTACTTGAAGTAGGATGATATTGGAGTTTGAACTATGATGTTTTAATTAGTTTTTATTTTTGTTGATGTGTTAGCTTTGAATCTGGGGTTTAATTGTGTTGCTTGTTTGAAATGATTTTAATTAGTTAGATGATATTGAATTTTGTATTTATCTTGACTAGAGTTATTTATTTGAACTTATATGGTTAATGTTTATTTTGGTGGTTTAATTTCAAATTTTTAATACTTCGATTATGATTGAGGAATGATAATATTAGTGCTGATTGAACTCTCACCAACTGATTCACCATTAGCAGCATAAATCCAAAGCTAAAGGCCCTGCATCTTTAAAGGCTCTCCCCCAATCAAGATGCAATCACCCCATAGCCGAGCAGTCTTCTTAAATGTATAGTAAGACCACACCAGAATACTTAAGCCATGTAACTCTATTTTGCATTGTCCGAGGTTCAATGGTCGTGAACCATCCCTTCAATCACAACCAGCTTTTAAGCTTTCCATCATCGTCAAACTGGATTAAAAAGTACTATCTTCTTAACTTCAGTGTCCAACACTCCTTCCATTTTGATATTTAAAAGTTTCATAATAACATCTAGGTATCCCCACCACACACTTCTCCAATCTTTGTACAACTTAATTCATCGTTGATTCACCTTCATATTTCTAATAACATTGTCAACACTCCTTTCTCAATGGGTTCTTCATTCTTATTTTGTTCACATCACCACTAGACTCACCCTTCCCATGACTATTTAATCCATCCTTAGCCTCAATAACAAGCTTTTTTTTTTTTTTTTTTTTGTTTCTTACTTCAATGCTTAAACAATGAATGTTACGCATAGTTATACTAAAAAATCTTATTTAAGTTATATCGTAAACACCTGCTCACTTCATTATTCTTATTTAAAATATAATTTTTATCTGTATTCTAGTTATCATCCTTTATCTTAAAATTTATTCAAAACTTACTAAAAAGATTGTGATTGGTCACTAAAAGATAAAAAAAATCTAATTAAAATAAAATAATAGTAACAATATTTTAAACATTAAAAAATAGCATTAAATCAACAGTTGTTCTATTGAATCTTGCCAATGTCAAGTCCTAAAACTATTTTGTCTCATAATCACACAATCAACATTCTACACAAAAATATATCTCTAGAAAATCATCATTTATATAAATTTATATTATTACGAGAATAGTTTATCGTTTTAAAATATTTTTATATAAAATCCCACACATATTCAGACTTGAAAACACCCTATCATTAATCTTTACCATTTGATTTAAAGTTGCATTTTATTTTTATGTAAACCTTTATCAAATATATATTTTACAATGTAATCCTGCAATGTAATAACTTTGCTTGAACCAATATGCATGTTGAAAATTTACTTTTGGAACCCTGTCCACAAGCAAAATTACTTGATTCCCAAAGTGGTACGTAATTTGGTTCTGGGATTTGGGTTTTGCTCTAAGTTTAATGATTATAAGATGGCATACATGCTCTCATCGTGATTTATCCCCATCGAAAGCTCAGATTCACAGCTTAAGCATGAATTCACGGAATATGATTAAGATAGCTCGTAAACTACAACAAAATGGGTTCAAAAATGAAGCTTCTCATTAACTAGAACATGAAAAAAAAAAACAATCTTTTAATCCATAAATTGAACTAAAACAATAGTAAATGCTCTTAAACCATTTCTAATATCTCTACCTCCCAACTAAGAGCAAATGGAACACAACTTATATAAGGTCGCCTCTACTGTAACAACAATCACCATGAATAAATATATATGATAGAGTTAACAATAACCCTTTATCTTGATCAGTCCTTCCTGACTCACGAGCCAATCAAAACTATTTGCTTGTGAACCAACTTCTCAAGTCACCTTGCCTTGCCTCATAATTGATGCTATTCGATCTCTATTCTCTGTAACTTAATGTTGACATAAACAAAAGCTAACATTTGCTCCGTTCTGGCTCCTTACTGCGCTCCTCTCAGTTTTACTCACAACTGCTGGTGCTGGAAAATTGCTAGTAAGAAGAATCAGAACATGGTACAAACAACCTATCCCATCTTAAATTCCATTCACTTTGATGAATAGTTGATGAATGATCATTTCTCTTACCCTGTTTCCTAGTCAGAATCAGCATCAGTATCTGGATCAGCATCAACAATGCCCGGAAATGAGTCCATAGATGAGTCACTATCCAAATGCACCATAGATGAACTACCCTTCTCGGCATTCGGCAAGGTTGATGAAGTTTTTTCGGCAACATTATCAAAACCATCAACTTTATCCACGCAAGAGAACATATCATGATTGGTATCATTTAAACCATCACTAGCAGAAAGGGGCGTCTTAGATTCTATTTCACTACCTTCAGGATTTGTTCCAACTGCAGGACCCATGACAGCTTTCGCAGAAGCTATTTCCTGAGACTTTGGAACTGATTCTTCCAAGTGCCAGGGCTGCACCACAATTTCATTTTTCGTTCCCATATGCACGTCTGCATTAGCTGCTGCTGGCTCTTGTTCCCTTACCTCTAAAACATTTGTAAATGATGAATCATTTGGTCTTGATGTTCGATCCTTCATACCCTCAACAGGAATGTTTTCATTTTCATTTTCATTTTTATTTTCATTTTCATTTTGTAGCCACCTGTCATATAAATCATCATCATGTGACTCAACGCCACCTTGTTCTGTTCTCTGCATGGCACTGAGAAACGATGAATTTTGCTTCTGACTGCTGGAGTAAATATTTTCTAGGAATCTATTGCTAGCTCCATCAGTAGAATTATGACAAGCAGAGTAGAAATCATCTAGTGGAAGGGCTCTAGGATGTATGAGCACCTCCAGTGCAAACAAAGCATAGGCACAAAATTGTGCGAGCTTCATACCAGCTTCTTGTTTACCTGGAATAGCCATATAATTACAGTTAAACAAAATGAAGTATGGCAAAAGTTAACAAGAATCTATATATTCAACAGACTATGCAAATGCCTGCACAATGTCTTTTACTTATTAATTATTCGACTTTACAGGCTAAGTTGGTTTTTTGCCCTGGCATCCATTTGGAGTGGATCACAATAAGCACTACAAACGAGACGAGTTCCAAGAGGTCATCTGAGCTGCAAATGAATTTAGTTTATGGTTGAACCCTCAAAGCCATTGTTATATATAGGTTAAATTCTGCTATTAGACCCTGTACTTTGCTTATATTGCGGATTTAGTACCTTTACTTTAATTAGGTCATTTTCAGTCTCTGTACTTTTAGACTTTGAAAATTTTAGTCCTAACCAAATAATAACTATTAAATTCATTAAGTTCTATTATTTTTAAAATTTGATGTGTCAAACATATTATCGCATGTGTAATGCTATATCTATTTGTTATTTCCACATTATACTCGCAAAAAAACCAACTAATAGATTTAACAACTATCGTTTGCATTAAGACTGAAATTTTGAAATTCAAAAAATTTAACCACTAAAAATGATCCACTTGGTGAACGCAGACTAAATCTATAACTTTACGTATAATAGACAACTAATGACATAATTTAATCAAATTAAAGTACAAGTGCTAAATCCACAATTTACACAAAGTAGAGGGTTTAATAGCAGAATTTGACCTTATATTTATTACCATCTCAAGGAAAATAATTTGTTCTTATTGTCATTTTACTAAATGTAAAACAATGTTACCATGTAGAAAGTAGTTACCTCTACGAAAAAGCTCAAGACCTTGAGATAAATATGGTGGTCGGACGCGAGCTGGGGCAAGGAACGATGTCAAGAGTGCACGTAATGATGAGAGCTGGAAATCTGCCCATACTGAGGCTGATTCATGAGGCAAGAAAATGTTGCTTTCCAAAGTCCCCCATCCCCTTTTACATGAATTTATGGCTGTCTTCATTAAAAGACTATCAATGCTTGATCGCCAACTCTCAGATTTTGAAGCAGCACCCTTTGACAAATAAACATGACAGTATTATATTCATTGAATACTTTACAACCATTATGAACCATAAAACTGCAGACTTCCTTTAAATCTTATAGATATTGTTTCTCCGGAAAACATGATAAAAACAACATCATGTATGTATTTAGGATGAGTTCAATAGTATTTCCTAAAAGAACAAGCAAGTACAATCATACAGAAAAAATAACGTAGAACAAACATTTTTCTATTAGTTGGACAATAACTATTTGTATACATATATATAATATGAAAAGAAATGTCTTCAAAAATATCTTAATATTTTGGCCAAAAAAAAGAACAGACAATCTAAAACAAACTTCACAAGCAAATAGTTTAGCATAATATTTTTTTGTTTCATCTAGTTTCGCTTACAATTCAATTTTATCAATTTAGTTTCTATAATCCTTAAAGAATGGAAAAAATATACATATATATAAGCTGTTTTACTATCTTATACTTCCAATTAGGGGGAAAAAAGGAATTTGGTCCATATTTCATGTTATGTTACTTCTTTTTCTATACAGTTAGCCTATGACAATTTATTCTCTCCATACATATGTACATATGCATACATATATATATACACAAACACATGTATATATAATATATCATGCTAGCTAAGTTGTCAAATGGCAAATTTTTCTACAAATAACATACCACTGTAAGGAGGACTTCCAAAGTGTCAAGTGCAGCTATTTTTACAGTAATTGGAGTCATTTGATGGGTAGTGGATTCTCCCACCTTTGGACCAGGTGAATCTTGCTTTTCCTCCAGAGATCCAGTTTTAGCACCATGCTTTCTTTTCCTATTGCTAAGCTGGGGCAAAGCTCCAGTAGCAGGACCTGTGTTTGCAGGGGACATCTCAATTTCTTCACCACCAAGAGAATTCAGATCATTAGAAGCATTCTCAATGACATCTGGTGCAAGATATATAGCAATCCCTGGTTTAAAAGAAAAAATGTTGCATATTAGTATTTCAGTCAAAGCTCATCTCCATGACAATAAAATAGAAGACCACTATGGTTAAAAATCAATACTTATAGTCCTAAATGACAAAAAGTACCAATTTATCCCTGTGTACCATTAGTATTCTAAAGCACTATTCCTTTAATAAATTAGATTGTTATATAGCAAAAAGAATCTAAAAAGACATAAATCTCTGACCTTTCAACTTTCACCAAGTTTTATGAACATTCAGCAAATGGAGTCTTAAAAACTCTAAATTCATTCATTCATCAAAAGTATTATTAACGCATTTAATGTATAGCCTCAAAGTGTTAAAAAGTTCGTTTCAAGAGATTTTTCTTTATTTCTTTTCAGAATATACCCACAAGCCCATAAATAACCACAAGGAACTCCTAGTCTTCTATATTGCAAAGCAACAGCAGCAAATACAAAACAACCAACAAATAGCCAAATTAAATTAAAAAGAGAAGAAGAAGAAGAAGAAGAAAGCTATTAACAATGAGAATGAGCCGAGCAAAACTGCATCAACATTGTGGTCCTGTGGAAAGAACCTTTGGTTGCCAGAAAAAAGTACTTCTTTAAGTTGGAAGCAGGACATAATACTCGGTACCAACTTTGTGGCAATCAGTAGGCCCTATGTAGCTACTGTTAAATATTCTATTATACAGAAATATTATTTCCAGAAACTTCAAATCCAAAATAATGTTTTATCTCTGCCACGTTGAGACCCAATTCTTCAGACAGATTATCATTTATTTTCATTCTTAGATTGGACAGTTTGACAAACCTATATGTAAGTTGGCACTAGAACTCAAGGGTACGCTATTGTCCTTTCCATCCCTTACCCAGTTTCTATTTTGAAGCATTAAAAGCACAATCTGGAAAGAATATCTCATTTGAGCAGAGTAAAAGATCCCAGGCTCCCAGCTGAATTTTCAGAATATGATGGAGGGCTAAAGTTTTGACATTTATCAAAAGAATTACTGGAAATGCAAATACATGCATGACCGAAGATAGGAACTAGGTGCTAATAACCAAAAAAGAAGGGAAAGAAATAGTAATAGACTGATGTTTAAAAGCATAGGGGGTAAATTTTATAAAGCTATTCAAAGAATTACTCCTTACCAACACCCATTGATAGAAGCAACATTCGTATGATTGAATAGAGCTTTATCCTCAATTCTGGAAGAGAACATCTTTTGAAATATCTTGTAACTGCTCTCACAATGTATGCAGAATGTGGTAACAGTTGCCTGAAAACAAAATCAAGATAAAAGTAAAGCACATGTATTTACTCAAAATTGATCATCGAAAAACTACACATGACTGAAATCTATTGTACAAATAAATATACATAGAAAAGTGAAGAAATATTCCAAGAATATCTACAAAAATGGAAGTTGGCGAGGAGCAAGCAGATAATTACGTAAAGCATGTGGTAAATGAGGCTAACATGACTTTTCAAGAAGATAATACCTCTGGTTCTCTTATTCCACTAAGGTGCATTGCTCACAATCTCTTTCAGAATTTAAAGAAATTTTGAACCTTAACAGTGTAACATCTTTAAATTGATTAGCATTTAAGTGTTCTTTTGTACACTATATATATGCTAAGATATGACCACTTTACTTAATTCTTCATAACTTGTGTGTTTGTAGACATCCAAAAACACCACTGAGAAAGATACAAGAAATTGCATTATGGAATAAGCACTGGTGCATACACAACAAACAAACAGATTGATAATCACAATAATATAGAAGATACGAAGGTGAAACAATTTGAATATATAATTATATTTTAAAACAAACATATTACTAAACATGCATAGATAGAAGAAGACAAAGGACATAAAAAATGGAATTAGTTGTCATTTCAAAGTAGACATACATCATAGATGCGAGCAAAGGATTGAGGTGGCCAGTCTTTACAAGGAAATTGTTGTTTTGTTCCCAATTGATTCATATAGGTTGAAAAGAGAACAACCAACTATTGCAACCAGCTTATGACAAAAAGTCTAGCAAAGAATTATGAGCAGAAAAGATAGCCTAAAAAGAAGAGCCGAAGTTTAGATCTCAATTGTGCTATTTTCAGTCCCTCTACTGCAATTTTAATGATTCTATCCCTATAGTTCAGTTAAAAGTCTTTAAGAATATTGATAATGATATGCAGTTAATTCAACACTGTAGCCATTTTGTTCATTACACAACATGTCAGCCTCAACTTTTTCTACAATGCGCAAGGAAAAACTTTATTTTTAATTAAAAAATTACTAAACCCTTTTCAGAAATTTTGCGGAAAGATAATTATTATTCAATCAAAAAAATAAATTATTCTTTTATACTGTTATATTGACATAGCAAAACATTAATCCACCTCAGCATATCAGGTCATTACCAAAACACTGCATAACCCAAGTTATAGGCAAATATTAACACCTTAGTTAAATTGGAACGACTAAATTCATTAGAATTGGAGTGAAGGGACTAAATTGCCAAATTTAGTTAATAGAAGAACAAAACTCAAACTTCGGTGAAAGAGAAACATAACAGAAAGAAACATAAAAAGAGCACTCTCCTTTTCGCAGGTACTTTCAGTTAGATATTAAGCAATCGAAGTAAGAGAAGCATTTTAAGATTTGTATTTAAAGGGGAAAAAGGTAGAGCCACATGTATTCTAGTAAATAAAGATTGCAAACCAGAAAAAAGACAAAAGAAAAAGGGCAAATATGCCTACTTTCTTCTAAAGAACTGTAAGAACATTGTAGTAAAACAAGTAGCTCTTTGTTACCTGCGCATCCCCTTTATAATTGCAATGAGAAGCTCCAAACTATAAGCATGCAAAACCGGAAGCTCAGAACAAATTAACTCTTGTTGCACAGAAGTCATAAAGGGCAACATGGTGTGTGGCAAAGAACCATCAACTCTCAGCAGCCTCTCGACAAGAGCTAACATCGACCGAACTGGAACACTAACCTGTTAACCAAAACATATAATGTTGCTGAAAAGCATGATTCTGATGGAGCAGTAGCTTAAAAGAAAGAAAAAAATAAGTCAGAAGTATCTTGACTCAAACTTATAAAGCCACATTTACATATATCACATTTTCTATTCCAAAAATAAAAGAAAACCCATGATAATACCTGAACTGGATATGAACTTGTGAGCATTTTACAGCAGCAAAACATCAGAGTAGAGATAGTTGCTGTAGGCAGTCTCTCAGAACTTGTTCCCTTAAAAGAGGCACCTCCTAAAGGTAATGGCAGATCTTTGCCAGGGGGAGCCAATAATCTCCTAGCTTCATCAGATTTAGCTTCTGCAAGTTATTCAATGTACATTCATTTACTTATTTATCTTAACAATAAGCGGTGATTTATCCATAAAGGAGTTAAATTATATTATTATACCTTCTTCTACACCTTGAAAGGCTTCATTGAGGTGATCATTAATTGAAATCAAAAATTTTTGCATCATTAATGACCAGCTATCCTTGTCTCCTTTTGCTTTGGGGAGCAATGCTAAGCAATAACCAAGTTTCTGAAGATTGAACGAGACCAAAAAATAAAATTAAAGCATGTAATGGAATATACCCATGCTATCTTTTTTTTACCTTTTCTTTTGTATTCATGCCACAAAACAGGGGAAAAAAAAAGAAACATTTTACCTTCAATGGTTTATTACTATATTTCCCTGAAAGAATTTTTGAAGCAACAGCAGCTTCAACCTGCAAAAATTTATTTCCGACCAGTAAATAGTAAATTCATTAGCAGGACGAATCTAATAATTGTATTAAGGTGCAGTTCAGTTGAAAGAAATCTTTTTATTCCTCTCTGACACCAATATGCAAATAAAACTATAACAGCTGAGGTTTGATTTCTCCTATCATATTGAATCTAATGTATGAAGTATCATATATGCTCCCCATGATTTTATTGAATCTTACAAGTCATAGCATATATGCCCCTGATATATTATTTAAGATTCATCAGAAAGACAATTTTTATGTATGAAGTTTCCACAATATTTCTATTTCATGCTTCTAGATTATGGTGTTAACATAGACAATTAGGATCAGAAAAGCATCCTAAATAGAGACCTTAACTTCTGTGATGCACTAAAGGAATAGTAGTCAAATCATGCATCCATGTTGGAAATAAAGATATCATGTTGTTTTCTTGAGATATATTATCATAAAATGAACTGCCATGAATATACAACTTTGAATGGTATAACAAGCTTTAGTGACTTTTACAAGAAATAAAGATAGAACATAAACATTAATCTTGTATCCACATAGCAAAATGGTGTCTACTATACTTCTCTATCACCCAAACTTTCTCACTTCTTCCTCTTTTTCCTTTGGCAAATGACGGCAGAGATTGCATGTTATCATATTTGAGCATTTTGTAACCTTATAAAGCACAGAGTAAGCCACAGAAATTAAACCAAATTATTAATGTTTTTAATATCCAGCTAAAGAAGCTTCTTATCTGTGTATAGCATGTTTCTTCAGCTTCTATTCTCAACTTATATGAGTTTGTATCTACATAGCACACGAATTGACACGGGACATGAGTTCATTCCAGACATTGTTAAATAAGATTAACATTTTTCCATACATAGGTCAAACAAATAAAACTTACATATTTCTGTTAATGGCTTTGTTTCTATTACAATTTAAAGGCCCACCAGCTTTTAAAATTTGACCCCATAAAATTTGAACTTATTATAAACTCTTTTTAAACTTGAAAGAAAACCAAAAGTTGACATAGAATTCAAACATAACATGGGAACGCAGTACATTCAAGCACCCTAAACAATATGGCATAACACCAATATTTTCTCTTTCTAAAACTTTAACCCCCCCCCCCTTTTTCTTCCATTCCCTGCAACCATAAGCTGCACCTGATATGTATCAAAACACATCTGAAGCAAGTCTACAACCAACATAGATACAACAATGATATGTAGGGAGGGGGGGGGCTCATAGGTCTGTACATTACCAACAATTATTGAGAGTCAGAAGTTTCGTAATGCAAATAAACTTACCTTGTCATAATAATGATGGATAGAAGCTGGAAAGAAGGCTATAAGGGCATATAATAAAGTAGCTGCTCCTTCCTGTCATGACAAAACAAGGATGGTAAACAACACTTCAAAGCAACAAGACAAGCAAATAGAAGAAAAGACATTATTTACAACTTAAGTCTGTATCCCTATGATTCCTCCCAAGTCTAAAAATGAATTTCAACTAATGTTGCCTCTATCTAAATAAAATTATAGGTGCATGTGAAAGAATAAATGAATGAATGAAAAAAAATGCATTTTCATATCTTTCTGAATATGAGCTTCCATCCCTTATTATAAGACTTGTTTACACATTATAATAAATATGTTCTAAACATTGTATGTTTTGAAGAAAAAGATAATATTAATTGTAATAAAATATTATCAAAGAACAATTACAATGTTTTGAGACATTTCTATCCATACAAGCTTGGAAGGTACAGCAGGAAAAAAACCTAGAGATACACTACATACCCAAACAGCCTCCACATTATCCTCATTTAAAAGCTTCAAAACAGGTTGGACGAGCTTCCCAGCAAGCAAGTTCCCATCTTTCTTTACCTCTGGAAATCTAGCCAATCTAGTTCAGCAAAAAGAGTAGTTCTCCATGTTACAATATAGTATGATATATGTCATAGAGAATTTTGAGCATTAAAATTTGCTGTTTGGAGCAATCTCTAACACAAAACAGAGGCAGCTGAAGCAAAAGTATTGCCAATATGCAAAAGTAAACAACTTATGCAAATATAAGAGTTGGTTAGAAAAAGCTTTGGAAATGGTGAAACAAAACCATATTAAGAGATCTATGGTTGTTGATGATTATGAAGAAATAGACAATGGCCGGATTTTATCCAAAATGCATACAAACATCTTGACTAATTCTATGACTACATAATCACTTCATATTCCTCAATACTCATTAAATTTTGACTTTAACCCAACTTTCAACTGTACTAGCTTCCCTCTATAAAATAAGTAATCACCAAAATTTCTGTCGAAATAATTTTCAAAGCAACTGCTATCAGCATAAATATTACATGCAAAATATACATAAAACAATGTATTGACTTGCACATGAGTGCATATGCATATGTAAGTACCTGTTCAGGCTATATGTGTTTTTTTCGGCAAGAAAAACAAATATCTAACCTTGTCAATAGATCTGCTAGTGAGGTACAAGAAGCAATCTTCACAAGTTGAGAGTCTGCTGGAGGCTGTTTAGAACAAAGGATATGACATGTATTGTCAAGTACATCAAAAAAGAATATAAAGAACTGCATCAAAATATGCCTAGGAGTACACACACACACACCAAAACACATTACACATTGAAAAGAAATTCGAGCTTTCATAAAATTCAAGGAAAAGACATGATTGTTAGCTACAAGAAAAATCTCAAAGTTCCCGTACTCTTTGCAGCATAAGAAACAAATCATGATTCAATAGCACAAACACTACAAGCTTTACAGCTAACATGCTATCTACTACTCATAAATGACCGAGTTAGAAAATCTAAAATGCAAGCCAAATGAAGTTGGAAGCACTACTTGATTTTGATCTCTACCCACATCAATATCACACCACCTAAAGCTTTTGTCTCTATCTCTGTATAAACTAAATAGGGCACAGGTACTGACTCACATTAATATCTTGAATAAATTCATTCAAAACTTTTCAGCCTATACAAATACACAATCCTGAAACACAGAATCCCAGTGTGTTTAATCTTCAATTACTCTCTCCCAGAAAGCAGTCCAAAGTCAGACATAACACATCTTGTAGATGTTTGCTAAACAGAATAATGTTAAATAAGTTCATCTACAACTAACAGATTATTGATGGCTACTTAAATGTTAAATTCTTTGCAAACTTCTATGTGTTCTTACGCAATCAATGTAAACCAGATTTAGATCTATCCACTAATAATACAGGATTTGATATGCATTCCCATAAAACTTAATTAACTTCACAGGGTAAAACTGCAATGCTTCATGTACTAAAACATGATTCTCAGAATTGTACCCAAAAAATATGATACAAAGAACATTTTGGAAAGCATACATAAATCATCATGGTTATAAACAATTACCATCTATCATAGTACTATTTTCATATCAGCAGCCTTTCGAAAATAAATTAAAGAAATACAAATAAAAAATCCCACTTGCATGAACTTTAAATAAGGCAGATAAACAAGTAGACAGAAAAAACAATGTCAATACAATATTTCATATACCTGAATATGTGATAGAAGCTTGTTGAGCCAAACAGAGTAAGAAGACAAAAACCGTTGATTACTGCACTCTTGACAAGTAACCCCAAGCAAACAGATTCCAACCCAACAGTTATCTGACTACAAAAATTTACATAAGATTGAATAAAATACGATTGGGGGCAATAAAGAAAATTTCGGCAGAGTTCCAATTTTATCATTAACAAGAATGAACCAGAATAAAGCCAAATTGCACTTTTTTTTCTTTCAGCAATAAAAGAAATCTCAAATTCTAATTCTTCAACTTTCGAAAACAGAAACTACACATCAAAAAAAAATTAACAGAGAGATGCTTCATAACCCACAGCTCAGAGCTAGAACAATAGTTTATTTTCAGGGACAAGAAAATGTTAAATAATCACAGGTCATTCATTTTAAACAGGAAAAAGGGAAACATTTAAAAACTCAAAAGAAAAAATTGAAACATACCATATCGCTAGAGAGCAGCGATAACAAGCAATTGAGCCAATCATCGACGGCTGATTTCCAGGTGTTAATGAGCTTTGGATCGATGGATTGTGAGTCCAATTCCGACAAGAGACGGTGAGTTTGGAGGATGGAAACCAGGCTTGGCAGCTCAAAACAGCTGTTGTTGAGATTGAGAGGGTGGTTCTCGGCAGGAAGACATTGTCTAATCAGACTGCGAAGCATCACTGGCTTCAATCCGACATCGTACATGTTTTCTAATTGATCAAACCTTGCCATTATTCAAGAAATGGAATTGCTTTATCTTTTCTTGGTGCTAATCATAAAAATACAAAATAAGTTGTTTTTTTTTTTTTTTTTTGTTAATAAGGGTTTAGGGTTTACGTTTGACAGAAGAAGAAGAAAGAAAACAAAAAACCTGCAACTATCTATACAATGACAATTAAGCCCCAGCGTAATTAATTATTAAAAACATTTATTAAATTCTTATTAAATTATATGAAAATAAATGTATTATTTTTATATATTAATCCGTTAAAAGATTTTTCAAACTCGTATTTTATATATTAGTTTTTAACATCACATACATTGTACATATGTTACTATTTAATAATTTAATTAATTTTTAATTATGATAATTAGTGTAAAACAATATAAATTATTTAAATTGTTGAAATAAATTAAAATATATTAATTTGTTTAACAATTTGAATATTATAATACTAAACAAATGTCAAATCGTCATTAAGGAATTTTTACAATATTCAATGTAGAATATAGTTTTACTTAATCTAATTAATAAAAATTATTCAATTTATAAATAATTAATATTTTATAAATTAAATTATTTATTATTCAATTTTTAATTTCCTTTTTCAATAGTGAATAAATTTACCATAATAGTTCTTAGATAATATATAATTAAACTATAATATATTAGACTACATTATAAAATATATTATTTACAAAATTTTTATATATGAAGTTATTTATTATATAAATGTTAAGAGCTAAATTTATTGAATTCAAACTAAAATGATAAATTTTATAAATATCAAGGGTTAAATGTTTTGAATTTTTTAGATTTAAGATCAAATTGATAGAATGTATAAATATTAGAGAGCTAAATTTGCTATTAGGCCCATATCAACTTTCCATCACTTACCTAACCGACAGGAGAGTGATTAAAATATTTAATTTCAAAAAGTTAAATAACTAAATAAAAAATTAATAGTTGAATGACCAAAATAAAACCAAAGGCATAGTTGGGTGACTATTTTTATAGTTTAGCATTTATTTATTTTTTGAATTTGTACATATTTAAATTTTTTATAACATTTTTTATAATTTTTAGAACATTTAATAGTTTAATACTTTAATAATCCAACCATATTATTTCATTTTTATTCACCCAGATCATACGAATTAAATTTTGAATAACTTAAAAGTAACTATTTATTTTTATGTAAAAAATCTTTCGATATATAAATATATACTAATAAAGACATTCTTTATGCATGAGACGGAAATAAGAGATCAATTCAAATCATTTATGTGAATTACAATATATTGTGATTACAAATAATTACAGTTCTCTAGACGTGTTTGGCTAACAAAATATAATTATATTGTAATTTCTCATGTTATGTTTGGTAGTATAAATTGCAATTATCTAATTATGTCATTTATATTTTTAAGAATATTAATTAATATAAAAGTTTATTAGTATAAAAAATAATTTATAAACAAGTAACAAAAATTAAAATAAAATAATCATATGTATTATGTTAGTCTAAAAAGGCAGTTGATAATACGATTACTAATAAAAATAACAAGAAAAATAAACATCAAATGTAATTTTATCTAATTGTTCTAGTGCATATTTGTTGGATTATTCTCTCTTTAATATTTAACGCATGTTCTTTATCATCATCTGTTGGTCCTTAATAAAATTCATCATCATCTTAATTCGAATAAACATAATTAAGATTATCGAGATCTCTTCTTTCATGTATCCTACGAAGTGTGGGTCATCTTAATTTCACCTATAATTGAAATTATGAATTATGCATGTAACACCCCCTAACCCTAAACCGTCGCCGAAATAGAGTTACAGGGTATTACCAGACATATCGGATAACTTACAAATAATAAATAAATAATTAATGAACATACTATAAAATAATCATAAAATTTCTTAATTGGACCCTCACGGCTCAAAACACGTATTAGAAGAGAATTGGAACTTGTTTTGGTGCTCCATAGATTTTTCGTAAAAAAAATTTTCAAACGCGATATAACCCCCTTTATAAACATCTAACTTTCCCTGCAATTTCAACCCGCAACCAAAACAATTTATACTTAAATTCACCTAAATCATAATCATTCCATTAACATATTAATTCAATAATTAAACATTCTTCATATTATTCAGAATTTACTAATAACTTTATTCATTTTTCATTCAAATTTAATGCCAAAATTTATAATATATTTTTTACCATTTTACTAAACTAATATCAAAATATAGTATATATATATATATATATATTTGTAACCAACATTACAAGCATATACATGTAACCTATACAACACCTAGTACATGTCACTTTTACCAAAAGAGGAGAATTACATCACCGAGTTTATACTGAGGTCGGGATCGATCTGGATGTTGAACCAAAACCTTAATTTCTAATAACCTGCGCACGGAAACAACCGTACGTTGAGTATTTCATACTCAGTGGTATTACTATAATTCAAATTATAAATAATCAAATAAATTTCACATAATCAATCATATAATACATGAACACATATTATCTTAATTTATACATCACTTTCATTCCATATCAATATCAAATCAATTTAACCATTTCATTCTCATTTCTCAATTTCATCACATATCACTTTATATGCCTTAATTTTCATTTCTATTCAATTTTTCTTTTCACATTATTTACCTCTATTAACAATACTCGGACCTTAGCGGATACACGGATCCAATCAAACACACCAGAATGGCACCCAGTGCCTCATCGGATAGTTCGAAGCAATAAAGTGACACTCAGTGTCTCATCGGCCTAGCCGAAGTAAAGTGGTACTCAGTACCTCATCGAATCTATCCGAAGTAAAATAAAGACACCCAGTGTCTCATCGACTCAAGGTCGAAGTATCCCTGAACTCTTCCAATCCTATGGCATGCCAACTATATCTGACTCAGCCCGACTAGTTAATAGGGACTTTCAACTTATAATTCATATCACTTCCAACTTCAATTTCATTTATTAAATATAAATATCGAAATAAATATTAAATAATGAATAATTTAAATTATAGTAATACAAACCCGAATTTCGCGATTACTCCTCGATAACTTTCTACTTTCCTTTTTGTGCCGATGCTTCGAGTTCTTTGCTAGCTATAAAAATAATAATAATAATTTACACTATTAATTACAACACTAATTTACAATAATAATTGAATTTCTATCCAATTTATACCTTAATTCCAATTTAATCCTAATTAACTCATTTATTTTTCTAACTTAATTCATACTTTATTTTTATTCAATTTCCTTCCATATTCTACTTAACTATCTAATGTTCATAATAAAACCTTAATTTAAAATTTCTTTTAATTTAATCCCTCTATCACAAAACTTATGGCTTCTTTTACAATTTAATCCCTTTATCTATTCAAACTTGAAATTTATTCAATTAAATCCTAATTCACTATTTTGTTCAAAATGAACTATGTTCAAAAACCTTAAAACTTCCAAGAACATAACTTAATTCTAAAGCTTCTAAAACATCTAATTTAAGAAAAAATGACTTAATTGACTTACCACTTAAAGATTAAAGCTTCAAAATCCTAGTTTTTCTTATTCTTTTTTTCCTTCTCTTTTCTTTCTCTCCTGTTTGGTGAGCCTCTGTTCTGTTCTTCTTTTGTTTCTTTTTTTCTTTCTTTATTCTTTTATATATATATATATATATATTAGTTAATAATAATAAAATAATACTAATTAAATAATAATTTATATTATTATATTTTAATATTAATTAATAATAGATTAAAATCATGAAAAATCTTTAAATTTTTATCTGTTTGCGGCCTCAATTTATGCAATAGGCATAATTTCTATTTTAGTCCCTTTTTTTTTCTTTTAATCTATAATTAGATTTTCATCCTTTATTCAATTTAGTCCTTTTTATTAATTACTCTAAATTAAATTAAATTCACCTAATCAAAGCTTAATTAAACACACTACTAAACTCATAATTACTCCTAATAATTATTTACAAACACGATTTACTAAGACGGAGGTCCTATAATTCACTTTTTTCGGTGCCCGTGAATTTAGGTCATTACAATGTAACATGCTAGTATAGTCCAACTTTTTATTTTATAAAAAAGTTTTAAGTCTAAACCTTTCATATTGCTTCTTATAAATAATATAATTTTTTGACGTAACTTTAGAAGTTTGATTTTTATAAATAAGTTATGATAAAAAAGACTATAACATTTTTTATGAATAAGTATATTATATTTATAATATATATCATGGACACATAAATAAGTTATGTTCATACTTACCATAATTTTTTATAAATAAAAAATATTATAATACTTTTATAAAATGTAAATATTTTTTTGGTCATAATTTTAGATTTTTTGGACTTAAATAATATTTTTGTTATAATTTTATAAAATGTATAAATTATTTTTATAATATAATTTTTTAAATTTTGTAATATACTTTTTTTTACCATAGCCATCCCAAAAGTTCATAAGTGTTCATATTTATAATATAATTTTTATAATTTGTATAAAAATTGAATTGAAGTGTAATTACTTCACTTCTCATCATCCCTCCTAAAATTTTGAAAGTGTAATTGGAATATTTCCCAAATATATATTTTATTTCTTTTCTTTCTCAACAAGATCAATTATTTTATTAAAATTGAAAAGTCGAGATATTTCCCGAAGTTGTTACACACCTAGTCAACTATAAGCAAGGAAAAGAAAACAAAGAGGTCAAACCGTAACTCCTCATATAGCCACTTTTTTGTCATTCCTCAAATTAATATTATTGTGTCTTTAATACGTGTTTGAGAATTAAATTGATAAAATTTGTACATGTAAAGGATTAAATTTGTTGCAATATTTAAAATCAAAATTAATTTGATAGAATGTGTAAGTGTTAAGGACTAAATATATTATTATACCACGTAAAAAAAAAAAACCTCACCTTACTATTTCCGTTAAAAATTTAACTGGTGAAAAGGGTAGGTAACCAAAACAAAACGAACGATAACATTCGTGAAAAAATTGAAAGTTTTTATAATTTAATAAAAAAACAAAAAAAAAAGCTAATAATTGAGTGATTGATTATATAATTTACCCTTATAATTATCATTCCTATGCATAAAATATATTTATAAGTTTTGTAGTCTTCCCTTTAACTAGACAAAGCAAAGTTACTCTTGCAAAACACAATACTTTAATTTTTTTTACTTCAGCATCTCAAGCTTTCAAGTTACTCTTGCATATACCTTTCTTGCTAGAATTTATGGTAATATGCCTTGTAATTAATTAATCATTATAAGAAAGGATTTTTGGTAACATAAATCTTACTATCTTTCTTCTTTAAAAAATTCCTTATTTTTTTGATTTGGTATGTTTTCGAATAAAATTCTTTAAGATGCATTAAAAATTAACTATAGTATAAAATTTAAGGTTAAAGGTCTTTGAAGTCCTTAAACTTTTGTAAGAAAAAATTAATTAAGTTGTTATGCTTTTTTTTTTTTTTCATTTCATTGAGTCTTTGAATATTAAAATTTCAATCAATTAAGCTTTTCAACCGTTAAAATTTATGATCAACTGTTAAAGAGTAAAGACGGCGATTTTGAAACTTGTTTTAATCACATGACACGCTAAAATTATGCTATATGGTGAAATATTACATTTTATATTAAAAATCATAAAAAATATGAAAAATCGTAAATATATATACATATACAAATTTTAAAAAGTAACAAATTGTAAACATATATAAAAGTGAAAAAAATTACAAAAAAATTATATAAATGAAAAAAATATTAAAAATATTAAAATTTGGAAAAAATAAAGGCATTAAAATTAAAATTTAAAACTATAAAAATTATGAAAATGATTTAAAATATAGAAAAGTGAAAAAATTATAAAAAAATTTAAAAATTAGATGAATTATTAAAAGGGTAAACTGTCAAAATAGTCACTTTTGTTTACCTCAGGTTACATTTTAGTCACTTATGTTTGAAATGTTATGTTTTAGTCACTTACGTTAATGTGTTGTAATATTTTAGACACTGAGCCATTAATTTTCGTTAACAGTGTAACGATAAGCTGACATGTCATGTTAAATGATCATTTCAAACAAAAAATTTGGGCTAAATTAATCACTTGGTCTCCATATTTTTTTGTTTTGAGTAATTTAATTTTTTTCGTTTTGGTCCCCATAAAAAGGTTTTAACAAATGGAAAACATAGAAAAACTACTTTAAAAGAAATGAAGAATGGAGGGAAATAGAGGGAGAAAGAGAATAAAATGAATAAAGAAAAAAAAGTAAAGTTCAAAGAACATAAAAGAAAACAATTAAATTGCTCAAAACGAAAAAATACAAAGACCAATTGTATAATTTAACCTAAAATTTTCGTTTAAAATAATGATTTAACGTGTTATGTCAATTTACCATTATACCTTTAACAACAATTAACGCTCAGTGACTAAAATGTTATAATACGATAACGTAAGTGATTAAAACAAAACATTTCAAACATAAATGATTAAAATGTAATCTTAGACAAACAAATGTGACTATTTTGATAGTTTATCTTTATAAAAATTATATGAATTACAAAAAATTTAAAATATGAATTACAAAAATGACTATTTTAATAGTTTACACTAAGACATGTTCAAACAAAAATATATTATTATTTTCAATAAAATGAAATATTTTATTAAGAATGAAAAGAGAAGGTAGTTGGCACAACACAACACAGCAGAAAAAGAGAAATAATTGTATTAAACCACAACTCCTCAAACTACCATTTCTCAATCATTCCTTTAATTCATTCCTATTATCTCCTTCATATCCTTCATTTCTCACAAACACACTAATCAATGGAGATGAAGAATGAGAGTCACTACAAGTCAGTGCAACAGATTACCCATCGCTTTCATCCGCAGCATCCCTTGGTGTTAGTGGCAGAGCAAAGCGACGAAGGTCTCAAAGCTTACTGCGATGGATGTGGGGAGCTGCTTTCAGCTCCATGCTTCACTTGTATTCATTGCAATTATCACCTTCACAAGCAATGTGCAGTGGCACCCCCTTCACTTCCTAATCACCCTCTCCATCCCAAGCACTCAGACAAAGGTTTTTCTCTTCGACAAAGGCCAAATCCTAGTGATGACCTGGTATGTGGTTGTGCATTATGCAAGGAAAAACGTAACATGTTTTTTTATGAATGTAAGACATGTTATTTTCCCTTGACACCAAATGTGCTCATTTATCTTCTTCATATAAGTGTAACCAACAGCCCAAACATGACATCCACCAATAGCCATTGACCTTCATAGAAAGTCCCATGCCCATAGATGTACTCAAAAGATTCAACTGCTCCTGGTGTCCTGAACCATTGATAGATGCTATATATTTTTGTTCCGACTGTCCATCATTCATCATTCACAAGAAATGCCTTGATGAGTTACCCACTGAAATTGATCACCTTACACATCGCTTGCACCCTCTTATTCTTAACCGTAGTGATAGTGATTGCTTGTGCAACCTATGCCAAAAGCAACATTCCGGACCTTTTTATGGTTGTTCTCTTTGCTATTTTAACATCAATGTTGAATTTGCTTGGCCGAGGTCCATTGTTGAAGATAAAAGCCGCCATCAGCACCCATTCTCCTTGCTTTGGAGACAAGGTTCATTCATTTGTGATGCATGTGACACCGAGGGAATTTATATTTCTTATGTATGTTTGAAATGTTGCATCGTAGTCCATAAGAAATGCACTTCACTCCCACGCATTATCAAATTTTCTCGACATCATCACTGCCACTTTCACAAATATTCTTTTCGAACACGAGAGCTTACAAGGCAAGACTGCAAGATTTGTTTCAATGAGGTGAAACTAGAGCGTGGGAGTTACTGTTGTGGGAAGCCAGGTTGCAATTACGTTGTCCATGTCAATTGTGTCTTAGAGGATGATGATTTGTACGAGGTAATTGAGGAAGAAAAGCAATGGGAGGAGCTTTATGAAAAATCTATGGAGTCTTCCATCATTGGTGTTATTGAGGAGAATGAAGGTGGGGAAGCTACAAAGATTGAACATTTGAGTCATCCACATGGCTTGGGGTTAGCAGACAAGATGGAGGAGGGAATTGATAGAAAATGTGATGGGTGCATGCTATCTATCTCAACTCTCTTCTATTATTGTTCAGAATGCCCCTTTTTTCTTCACAAAACCTGTGCTGAATTGCCAAGAATCACGCAACATTGGTTTCGTCAAGCCAATGCCACCCTCAAATTCAAAGACTTCCGGGGATGTGACTTTTGCGATCGAGATTGTAGTAGTTTCTTCTACAAAATAAATGAAGTTTGGGAGATGTGCATAAGGTGTGCTAAAGTTGTTGATGTCATTGAATGTGAAGGAGACCAACACTTTCTCTTTTTTGATTTCAAAAGCAGGGAGATATGTAATGGTTGTGGTAGCGAGGGTTGGCATGGTGCATTCAAATGTGGAAAGTGCAAATTTGTTTTGGATTTTAAATGCTTAACATTACCACAGCACTTCACAAATTGATGAACACATGCTATACCTTACTTATTATGATGATAAAGAGTAAAGTTATTGTGATATCTGTGAACAAGAAAGAGATCCAAGTCTTTGGTATTATTATTGTTCAATTTGTAATACTTCTGCTCATCTCAGTTGTGTTCTCGGAGAATTTTCATTTTTCAAGGATGGGAACACATTTCGTTCTTATAATCACAATTATCATTTTGATCTTAATTTTTTTAAGAAAGTCGAGACTATCCTAAATGCTCTCGTTGTAGTAAGCATTGCCAAAAAAAATTCTCAAGTGTGAAGAATCTAGATGCAACTATATTTTTTATTGCAAATGTTTGAATTACTAAGTTTATTTGTGGTAAGTACTGTAGATGATTAAAGATCTATTTTTTTAAATCATCGATGCAATTAATTGCTCTTATTTCATGATTTTATTGCCATTATTAACACTAGTTCTAACTGTTTTCATGGCTGCAGATGTGTTTTGTCCAAATGGAAAGCACCAGAGGTTTTACCCGATCCAAGGACTTCGTAAAGGATATGACATTTCATTCCTACTTCAATGAAGGATGCTCAAATTCTAAGTGTGATTTGGTTTAAGTGTTACTTCCTTTAAAATTTGTTTGGGCTTGTATGATTTACATTCACTACTACTTTAACGTTCATCTATGATTTTGTTTGAATGTGTAAAATTTAATTTGAATATTATTTTGTGTCCGAAAATTAATAGTTTTTTTAATTATTTCTTATCTAAATTATTTGCTATTTAAATCATTTCCTTAATATTAATTAATTATTTAAATTATTGTTTTATATTAATTAAACTTTTGGAAGCCACCCAATATTTGGTACCTATACTACAGTCAAGTGCTTAATAATTTCAAAATATCCAATAAAGTATTCAAAAAATTTTCTTCCATTGCAATCAACTACATTTCATCATTTATGTTTATTCAATTTAATTTTATTTTATAATATGAATAAAATTTATTTTTAATATTTTAAAAAAATTAATTATTTGTTTATGTTATATACTGAATTTTCACCTAAATGCCACATCAACAAAGTTAATAGACGTTAACTTTTTCCTCTATTTTAGAATGATCTAACAAACAATGCAAGTTGAACAATTAAAAAAGACGAAAAAATTATTAATGACATGTCCAAGTCGGGAAAACACTTTTTAAGGTTTTTCATTTAGTGAAAATTTTTATATTGCATTGTTTTCTCTACTCGAAGATTAGATCTCTGTATATTTTTAAAATAAGAAAAAAAATAAGAATAATTATTTGTAATAGTTTAAAAAATTGTTAATCTTTTAAGAAGAATTTAATTAAATAATATGATATTAATTTAAAATATGACTATTGAATTTAAGCTAAATTTATTTTTTACCATTTTCACGAAGGTGACATTAGTTTAAAATGACCACAATATGAATGATGTTAAATAGTCTTCTTGTTCAATGGGTTTTGAAGGTACATTAAGGAATTTTTTTAAAATACATTTTTTTGAAATTTTTAGAATTAATATTAAATTGATAAAATTTGTATATATTGAAAGTTAAATTTATTGAATGTTTAAAATTTAAACAAAATTGATAAATTTTGTAAGCATTGGAGAGCTAAATTTATTAATAGGTTAGTAAAAAAGGTAACTAACAAGTAAATTTGATAAATTAGAAGATGGAATGTTAAAATATCAATAGTACTAAAAATTATGAAAATATGTAAAACTATTTTAAATTATATTAAGGGTGTATGAGATTCTTTCGTAAATACATATTTTATTTCTTTTGTTTTTTTTTTCCAGAAGAATCAAATATTTTTTTGAATAGGTTGACATGATTACATGATTATTATCTGTTTATACTTTCTTAACCTTTTGACAACACACATCTTGCACACACATGTGTTCGAATCCGGATCACCTAGGATGAACAACATCGTATTTACCACTGGAGCCACTCATTGGGTTGACTTTATATATTTCTTTAAAAGTCGATATTTTCATTTTATTAATTTATGTTTCATTTAAAACCTTTTAAAATCTCTTTTTTTTTATTGTAAAATCTATTTAAAAATATAAATTTATTTTTATTTTTTTTGAATATAATAAAAAGTTTCATATAACAATTAATTTATTGTTTGAAATAAATATAAAAAGTAACACGTGTTTACATTATAATTTTTATTAAAAGGCTTAATATAATATTTGATACCTAAACTTGACATTTTTTCTTAATTTGGTACTTAAATTTTTTTGATCCAATTTGGTACTTGAACTTTATATTTTTTCCTAATTTGGTGCCTAGCTTTTTTTAGATTTAATTTAGTACCTGAATTTATTAAATATAATAAAAATTATGCAAAACAATAACAGTGTTAAATTTTTTTTTGCTATGCTACAAAAATATTATCAATTTTAGAGAAAATTCATGTTAAAAATAGGAATTAAGCTATGCTTAACGAATTAATATTAAAAAAAGATTAGGTATCAAATTAGGAAAAAGAGTCAAGTTCAGGTACCAAATTGGATCCGAAAAAGTTTAAGTACCAACTTAAAAAAAAGTATCAAGTTTAGATACCAAATTAAAAAAAAGTGTCAAGTTTAAGTACCAAATTGGACAAAAAAAGTTTAGATACCAAATTTAAATACCAAATATTATATTAAACCTTATTAAAATATATAAACAATTTATCAATATATTTTTTTATAATTGAATTATCATTTTACAATTTATATTGATAATTATATTGAGAGTTGGTAATTATATTTCCTAATATCATTATTTTTTTATTCAAAAAGAACAACCATCCATTCCATATCCCAATTAAAATAATACACCGAAAATAAGACCTAGTCAAGCAAGCATGAAAATCTCATAACTCCAATCATTAAGTCATCTCAATTATTTATAAATGTCTTCGAATGTGATAAAGTGGCATGACGAAATATATTGTTTTTAAGGTTAAGTTTTAATTTTAGTCCATGTATTACGCTTAAAATTAAGATTTAATTTTTATATTTTAATTTCTTGATATCATTTGGTGTTTTAATTTTTATAATTTCATTGATTAATTTAAGAATTCAAAAGTATAATCGGGGTGCTCCAATTACATTTAATTCGTTGAGATCCATCAATTATAATTATTACCCAAACATATCACCATTGTGTAATAACGAATGATTACACCCAGATTTAATTACTAGGTAACTTTCCAAACACTACCATGTGTGTTTGAGATTCTTTCCCACATATATTTTATTTCTTTTCTTTTTCTTAGCAAGATCGAATATTTTATTAAAATTGAAAAGTCGAGATATCTAACAAGTTGTTACACACCTAGTCAACTATAAGCAGGAAAAAAAATACAAAGAAGTCAAACCGTAACTCCTCAAACTGCCATTTCTCTCGGTCATTTCTCAATTCAATATAATTGTTTCATTAATTTGATAAAATTTGTAAATGTGAAGGATTAAATTTGTTGTATTATTTAAAATTAGAGCTTATTTGATAGAATGTATAAGTATTAAGGACTAAATATATTATTATACTAAGTAAAAAAAATCCCATCCCACCATTTCCGTTAACATTTTAACCAATGAGGGTTACAGTTGACCAAAACAAAAATGAATGATAAAATTAGTGACAAAATTGAAAGTTTTTAGAATTTAATAAAAAAACAAGTTAATAATTGCATGACTGATTATATAATTTACCCTTAGAATTATCATTCCTATACATAAAAAAATTAACTATGAGATAAAAATTAAGGTTAAAGGGTCTTTAAAGCCCCTAAATTTTTCTAAAGAAAATTAATTAAGCTCTTATATTTTTTTTCACTCTAATTTTAAAAGTTAAAAAAACATTAAAATTTTATTTTTGTCTAAAAATAACAAAAAATTATTTAAAAATATAAATAAATATAAATAAAAAACCAAAACATTTGTATTAAAAAATACAACAAAAAAAATATATCAAATGGTTAAAAAAGAAATGAACACAAAATAGTTTATGAGCATCAGAAAGAGATAAAATTGGACATCCCCATTAGACATGGAATCGACAAAGTTATCTCTTTTGATTTAGTTCAACTTGTATTTTTTCTAAATTAGAATTTTTTTGGGACTTTGGTCATTTGACTGATGTATTTGGATTGCTCAAATTTGAAAGTTATTGATGATATGTCCAAGTCAAAAAAATTAAGGCAAAAAAAAAAAAGATACTATGAACGTGGCAAAGTGCCATGACACAATATTTTTTTCTATAGGTTATATAATTTGAATATATCGGTGTGAATACATAGTAGTATTTGTTCATACTTTCTTAATTTTTTGACAAAATACACACACCTTGCACACGTAGATGCTCGAACCCGGGACTCCTAAGATGAACAACATCCTATTTTCCACTGGAGTCACTTGTTGGGTTCGCTCAAATTTAATATTTAACTTTATACTTCAACTTCTTGACGTAATTTGGTATGTCAACTTTTACAATGTCATTGATTGGAGCTAGTGCTTTATTTTGATTAAATGATGATTTAATATTTTAAGAGTGATTAACACCATTAAATTTATCTATTAAATTCACATCTATTGCAATGTTTTTTTTGCTACATAATTATTATGTGAGTATTTAAAAAACTAAAATGTCTAACGAATTTAACAAAAAATTTTAATGGTATTAACAATTAGAGTTGAATTTTTAAATTCAAAAATAGAAGAACTGAATTCTTAAAAGTAAAAGTACGATGACTAAATTCTAAATATATTAAGAATACAGAGACTTAAAATCTATTTTAACTTTCAAATTTTATTCTATAATTTAATTAAAAATTAATTAAGAATTAAGATAAAAGGGTGATTCCAAATTTCATTGATGAAGTCTTAACAAAGTATAAAGAATTATATACCAAACTTGTTTGCAAATAAAAGAAAAGAATAATACTTTCATAAAAAATAAAATGCTTTAGCATTTCAAGTTTTCAAGAAAAGAATAAAATGCTTTAGCATATCAAAATCTCTTTTAATTTAGGGTAAATTGTAAAATTAGTCACTAAATTATTAGTGTATTTCTGTTCTGATCATTAAATTACAAAAGTTTTCAATTTTGTCATTAACATTTTAGATCATTTGTTTTAGTCCCTCTTCATTAAATGGTTAATGAAAATGGTGATGTGATATTTTTTAATTGGTATAACAATATATTTAGTCCTCAATACTTACATATTTTATCAATTTAATCCTCAAACATATATAATTAAATAATTATTATATATTATGATAAAGTAGAAAATAATATTATGTGTGCTTGTTTTTATTATAACTATAAGACTCAAATATGCATTTAACCCCCCCCCCCCTCAAACTTGACACATTCTCTCAAATTGATACCAAAATTTTCATTCTGTCGAGAGTTTTAGTTTTTTTTTTGTAATAGTGTTAAATATGGGACATGTGGCACTAATGATGCCATAATCTATTTTTTATTAAAAAATGTTTAAAATTTTAAAAGAAAATATATAATATTTTTAACATATAAAATAAATTATAAGTTATAAAAATATATGTTTCTAAAAAATTATAAATTATTACAAAAATAAAAAAATCTAAAATTCAAGCTAGAAAAATTGAAAACTAAGAAAATTTACATCAATTTTCTAAATAAATTGCAAACAAATTAGATGAAGATAACTTTTATTATTAGAGATGAATGCATATCACTATAAGATTTTTCAAGTTGATAAAAATGCAAAAGATGATGATTTGAAAAGGCTTGCAGAAAGCCTTTTCGTCTTTCTTTTTATTTGTTAACTATTTGTTAGGTTTCATAGAAAAAATTTACTTTCTCTCTTGAGAATACTATTAACACAATCATAAATGAAATTTATCAAAATTATAAATTTACCGAACTTTTGAATTTATCAAAATCATAAATTTATAAATTTCTAGATTTATGGATTTCAAACACAATTTGGGGAGGGGTATCAAACACAAATTTCTTGAAATTTTCTCTCTAATTCACCCCATCATTTTCAACCCATGTCTCTTCTCCTTAAAAAATAGAACTTAAAATTAAAAAGAACAAACTTTTTCAATTTTCATCCCCCATTTAAATGTGTTTATATATATATATATATTTAAATATATGCATTTGAAGATCAAGTTGATAGAATTTGTAAATATGGAGGGTTAAATTTATTTAAATTATTTAGAGTTAAGATAAAATTGATAGAATGTGTAAATATTGAGGACTAAATGTGTTATTATACCAGTTAAAAATGACCACCTCATCATTTCTGTTGATCATTTAATGGAAAGTGATCAAACCAGAAATGATCTAAAACATTAGTAATGACGGTCTCAAACCTTACTGCCATGGATGTCGGGAACTGCTTTCACCTCCATCCTTCACTTGTATTCTTTGCAATTATCACCTTCACAAGCAATGTGCAGACGCACCCCTTCAACTTCCTAACCACCCTCTCCATCCCCGACACTCACGCTCTGGTCTTTTTCTTCAAGAAAGGCCAAGTAATTATTATAAAGTATATGGTTGTGCATTATGCAAGGAAAAACGTAACATGTTCTTTTATGAATGTCGTCGTTGTTGGTTTTCCCTTGACATCAAATGTGCTCATTTATCTTCTTCGTATAAGTTTAACAAACCCTCCAAACCTGACATCCACCCACATCCATTGACCTTCATAGAAAGTCCCATGGCCATAGATGTACTCAAAACATTCACCTGCTCCTGGTGTCATCAACCATTGACAGATGCTACATTTTTTTGTTTTGATTGTCCATCATTCATCATTCACAAGAAATGCCTTGATGAGTTACCCACTAAAATTAACCACCCTTCCCATCACATTCACCCTCTGTTCCTTAATCGTCTTTGCTATTTTAACATCAATGTTGAATTTGCTTGGCCGAGGTCCATTGTTGAAGATAAAAGCCGCCATCAGCACCCATTCTCCTTGCTTTGGAGACAAGGTTCATTCATTTGTGATGCATGTGACACCGAGGGAAATTATATTTCTTATATCTGTTTGAAATGTTGCATCGTAGTCCATAAGAAGTGCACTTCACTCCCACGCATTATCAAATTTTCACGACATCATCACTGCATTTTTCACAAATATTTCCTTGAAGATCTTACAAGGCAAGATTGCAAGATTTGTTTCAATGAGGTGAAACTAGAGCGTGGGAGTTACTGTTGTGGGAAGCCAGGTTGCAATTACGTTGTCCATGTCAATTGTGTCTTAGAGGATGATGATTTGTACGAGGTAATTGAGGAAGAAAAGCAATGGGAGGAGCTTTATGAAAAATCTATGGAGTCTTCCATCATTGGTGTTATTGAGGAGAATGAAGGTGGGGAAGCTACAAAGATTGAACATTTGAGTCATCCACATGGCTTGGGGTTAGCAGACAAGATGGAGGAGGGAATTGATAGAAAATGTGATGGGTGCATGCTATCTATCTCAACTCTCTTCTATTATTGTTCAGAATGCCCCTTTTTCTTCACAAAACCTGTGCTGAATTGCCAAGAATCACGCAACTTTGGCTTGATCCACAATGTCACCCTCTTTTTGGATGACTTCCTGTACTGTTACTTTTGCTATCGACGTTGTAGTGGTTTCTTCTACAAAATTGGAGGATGTTGGGAGATGTGCATAAGGTGTGCTAAAGTTGCTGATGTCATTGAATGTGAAGGACACCAACACTTTCTCTTTTTTGATTTCAAATGGAGGGGCAAATATTGTGATGGTTGTGGCGAAAGATGTTGGGATGGTGCATTCAGATGTGGAAAGTGCAATTTTGCTTTGGATTTTGGATGCTTAACATTACCGCATTCAGCTCTTCACAAAATTGATCAACACATGCTAAAGCTTACTTATGAGGATGATGGTATAGAGCAAAATTATTGTGATGTATGTGAACAGAAAAGAATTCCAAACCTTTGAAATTATTCTTATTCAATCATTCAGTTTTCTTTATAAAAGTAAAAGAACCCAATCAGAAGCTCATGCAAGTCACAAAGGTTTTAGTTTATTTAACTATTTTTTCTTCAAATAGCTTTGAATAATATTATATTCTTTATGAACTAAAATTATATTATTTTTTAAAAAAAAAGTAAGATGAAATTTTTTATATCGATCAAAACCCAAAAATAATTAATAAATATGTCAATTTGTGATTTATTTATCAATTAAAAGTGTAAAAAAATAAATTCATGTCTTATTTTTAGAGACGATTTTTCTTTTTTAAACCTACTTTCAATATATTATATGATTTATCCATGTTTAAATTTAAAATGATGAAATGAAAAATATTATCCAAGTCTACTTAATTAATTTTAAAATTAATTTTAATTTTTCTTAATTTTAAATTTTTTATTTAACCCTCAATTTTTCAAATAAAAAAAATCAATTAGATGTCTCCATTCAACTTAATTGATCTTATTTTAATTCGATTTAAATTCACTATTACTTTGGAGTTCATCTATGACTTGTTTGAGTTTATACAATTCGATTTTAATATTATTTTGTTATTTATTGGATTTAAATTATGAAAATTAATAGTTATTTGAATTATTGCTTATCTAAATGACTTGGGTAATGTTGATTAATTGTTGTTTTACCTCAAATATAATGAAACTTTTGGAAGCCACCAATTTCTCTTAATGCTAGATGGTTTTTTACTGCACTTGTTTGTTTTGCATATATATATATATATATATATATATTATATATGAAGTCTTGAATACAACAACATAAAAAAGTCACGAAAATTATGTAAATATGAAGCAAAATTGAGTTCAATCTCAACCATAAATGAAGTTAATTCCAATATTTGACACTTTCAATTGGACATCTTAATTTTAAAATTATAAATAAAGTTAATTCCAATATTTGGTATCTTAATTTTTTACGCACTTTTTCTCATATAGAAAAGTTAAAATTTTTAATTTTTTCATCCCAAAAGCACTTTTAACTGCTCAATTACGTTTTCATCCCTAAAACACATAGTAATTTCTCTTCTTTAATTAATTGCTTAAAAATATTTAAAATTTATATTTCATATATTAAAATATTAATAAAAAATATAATAAATTATTTTCTATATTTTTATTAAAATATCATAATATTAACTAATTTAAACTTTATTTAAAATGTTTATTTATTATTTTATAATACATTTCTAAAATGGATATTTTATTTCTCAAAAACACTTTTTAACAGTTATAATAAACACTCAAATATTAAACCAAAATTTTCAAAATCACTTTTTCAAATCACTTTTTAAAAACACTTCTCAAAAGTGAAGGATCAAACAAATTATTATACCAAAATTTATTTATTTTCATGAGCTTGATGGCAGCATAGAAATTGAGGATACAGTACCACTTATTAAGTAAATAAAAGTTCATTGAATGACAAGAGCGAGTGTTTGCTTAAACTTGTCTCACTCAACACCATCACCTCAACCACAATAAGCACCCAAAAATTATACAATAAATATAACGTACCACATTGAAATATTTTGGACAGATTGACAAAACTTGAGCAATTATTTGTAGGAACAAAATTGTAGTTCAATGCTGCTGCTGTTGCTGCGGATAATCATTGGGGTCTGTAAAGCACATTGCTCATCAACATGGCTCAAAAAGTGAGTCATATGTGTTAACAGCACAAAGTCTGAAGTAGCAGATCCACTCACCACAATGGTTTTCAATTTTAAGATTCATTCATAGCCTACTACTTACTAATCTCCTTGAAAAACCATGGATCCTCAAAGTTCAGGCCAAAGCACCATCCACATCCGTAATGAGAGGAGGAACAAAATTGTAACCTTCAAGAGTCTGCTCAAAGATGTGACCCACTTTTACCAACTTTTCCTGCAACAACAAAGTCATGGGAAAAAGTGATGCCTTTGATTATCAGCAGATTTCGACTACCAGTTTTCAAATGCTAGGATAGAAAGCAGAAATAATAATAATAATAATGATGATGATGATGATGATGATGATAGTTGACTCTAAACTTTCAAACAAATATATGTTAAGTTGCATGCTTGCCTGTGTATATTTTGGTGTTTCCTCTAACACAATGCTATAAGCTCTTTTCGTAAAACAAATATTTTCTCACTGAAATTACAACAATTCTAGCTACCCAATATTGATTAGCTAGCACCAAGTGATCCATGTCTCCAAATTATAGACTACGCTCGAAGAAGCCATTTCATAAGCATTGGTGCTTAGCAAACTTCACCGGCAATTTGCATCGCTAAATAGTTTAGGGGAAATTTGCAAAATGAAGAATAACAAGTTAATTAAAAAATGAGCAGCATACCTCATCAAATGCTGCACCAATGATTTGAAGGCCAACAGGAAGGCCAACAGCTCCCCCTTCAACAAATCCACATGGTAAAACCAACGCAGGTAAGCCCGCCAAGTTAACATTCACCTGTATATGGATATCGAATCTCAAAATGGGACAAGGATAAATATACCATTTCAACTATTCTACCACCTTTGAAGAAGTGAAATGGAATTACTTGCAATAAAGAAGAAAAAAATGACACAACAAATAAGTGAGGCCAGAACAATGCAGGGAAACCCCCAACCTTAACTTATATATATTCTTAACCAGCCAAACATTCATGATACTAGTTCAAAGCTGTGGAGCAATGACTTAAATAAGATAATTGCAGCACCTAAATGTTCTTACCGTCATAATATCTCCGGCATACATTGCCAATGGGTCATTCTTCTTCTCACCTGCAAACATCATAATCAACTTTGTAATTCAATGTTTACCGTTAATGACCATCCATACATGAGTCATAACACCCCTCGCACTATCATGCAAAGAAGGAACAGGAAATAGATTAGACAAATAAGTAAAATAAGAAAAACAGCAATTCAACTAGCATACCAATCTTATATGCAGCGGACGGAGCTGCAGGTGAAATCAGGATGTCATTTTCATCCAATGCAGCCTTGAAGCTTTTCCGAATTATGGTCCTTACCTAAAACACTTATATGATCATGAATGTTTTTCTTTAATAGCAATGCTCCTAAAAGAATCACGTGTTTCAGCATATGACAAGTAAAATGGTCAAATTAACATACGCATCCAAAATTATACAATTACATATTTGGTACCCTTACTACAGTCAAATGTTAAATTGGGCACCTTAACTTCAAAATATCCAACAATGGATTCAAATTTTGAGTCTGTTTAGCAGATTGGACATACAACTGACTATATTAGCAGAAAAATGTGTAGCATATGTCATCACGTGGGTCTGATATTAAGGACACATCATATTTTCCAGAACTCAATTAGTAGAATGTATAATCTGGTCATGAGAAACAAAGTTTGAGTAACATATTGCACATTTTAGACATAAGTTACCAAATAGAACATTTGACCATATATGAGTACCATGTATGTGATTAACCCTTATAAATAAATTGCATGACCAAAAAAATCATTTACACAGGAATACCAATGGAAAACCAAGAGATTGTTAGAGACTATAAATTAACTTTGTGATTTAAAATATCGATACTTTAATTGCTGAAAGCAAATAATTACTTGAATAAAAAATTTAATTTAAACATCAAAAAGTTGTTTTGTGCACCTATAACAGCTATTAAGAATTTTATCAGCTGGACATTTTGACTTTAAGGTGACACATTAGATTTTATGAGAAGGCAACTACAGGTATATTGCTAGCCAGTTATGCATCTTCAGATTAGGACCCTGTAAAGGATTCTTTTGGTTAAGTGAGGAAACGTTACAGATCAGTAAAATGGAGTGTCGTGGAGAGATGACGGAGAAGAAGATCAGAGTAGACCCTAAAAAACAAATACGGTGGTGATGGAAGCAACAGGGGCCGAGAAAAGTGAGAGCTACAGTGGTTGTAAAAAATTATAGCAAGTGAGTTGCAAGGAGAGTTTTAGAGTGCTTCAGTTTGCCAAAAGATCAAAAGTCCCCTAAATGAAACTTTGGATCTTCTATTTATAGCCTTTCCAAAGTAGTTACCCCAAAGAACGGTTATGAAACAAGTGAAATATTTTATTGAACATGGGAGAGATGTGAGTTAATTCACAAGAACGTGTAATGAATTATTGGGTAATGAGAGTGAATGACATCATGTTCATGTTACTTGTAGTGAGCAATGGGAGAGAAGTTATGAAAATAGTGGGTATAATGGTAGTTTAGTGGAAGTTACACTTATGTAACTCATTTTACCCAGGAGAGAGCTACTTGCAAACTTAAGTGCACATGCACACTTTGATCAACGAGGAGAGGGAGAGAAAAAAAACTTGTACTCCAAAGAAAGGTTAAGAAGTAGAATTCTTAACAATGTATGTATCTAAGCCTCCAAGCCATGCTCTCCAAGACATCCCGACAGTGGAGCAAACCTAAGAATTTTGCCAACCTTCTTAAGCTTAGCTCCACAGTCTTCTCAACAAGGAGTGGTCTGCAAGGAACAATATTTCCTGACACTACTATTGACAAGAAGCGTTAACAACCAAGGACGAGTATCTACAGACTCATAAGATAAACAAAGTAAAGATGTATTTACTGTAATAGGAATGACACCTGTTGAGCACGCTTGTAATATGCATCATAATATCCAGCTGAAAGTGCATATGTTCCCATTAATATTCTCATTTTGACCTGCAAAATTGAAATGCATTCATGTCAAAATTCCAGATTGATATAACTAATATAACACTAAATTTCTCAACAGTGAACTCATAGATAGACCTCTGATCCAAATCCTTTAGCCCTCGATTCTTCATAAAGGGCATTTAGCTCATCAGAAGAAGCTTGATTCCCATATCTGGATTTGTTGAAAATCATGGAAAACCATGGAATAGTAATTAGTTCCAAACTAGCATTTATCCATCTGCATAATGCGTGCTTGAAAATGGAAAAACATTTTGTAGCATGTCACCTGACACCATCATATCTTGATAAGTTTGAAGATGATTCTGATGATGCAAGAATATAGTAAGCTGGTAAACCAAGAGAGAAGGATGGCAATGAAACCTGCAATAGTTTCAAAAGAATAATGAATATGTAAAACCAATATGCATTGGATTCCCACACACACAAAAGAAAATAAAGAAGCCAGTGGCACTTTTAAATTACACCTCTTTCAAAACACATCCTAATTGTTCCAGATGAGCTGCAGCACCCTGTATTGCTGATTTAACTCCAGAATCAACACCAGCATCAACAGTTTCACGGATAAGACCGACCCTTAACCCCTCTAATGGTCTGGATTTCAAAGAACTTGCAGAAGTGAATTGAGAAGTGAAATCAGGCACCTCCTGAAAAGCAATATTCTTACACAATTAGACCATATATTAAAGCAATAAGACTAAAAATGAATAATGCCAAAATGCCTTCAACTCAAAGTAGACGGAAAGAGCCAAAGTAGCAATCACAGTAATTAAAGTCTAAGATTCTATTGCATGGTACAATCATTGATGCGACTAAAAGCCAAAGAGAAGAGAAAATATAGGAACTGAATACAGAATAGGTTGGAAAAGTAAGCAAGAAGGTAAAGAGTGATATGGAGCCCTTAAATCAGGGTAGCAAAAAGGAACACAGGAAAGTCACACAAATAAAGGAACCTTCTCATTCAAAAATGATCACATCAATGATGAATCATATCATAAGAAATTTCACTTCAGTAAGGTGATTAAAAGGAACAACTGCTTAAGCTATAGATGGTAGCACTCAGATATAGACTAATTTTCTAAGCAGCTCGACAAATAAAGAACATATGCATGAGGCATGACAATTTATTCTTGGATATGTATATCCCTGTCACAATCTTCCAAACAAAGGTATATGTTCTTTGTATTAACAGCACCTAAACAAAGAAAATATCACTCCTAGTTTTAAATTGAAAGAGCACTTAACTCGTTTACTGCTAGTGGCATCAAGTGAATCATGACCAGAAATTGCATGAAGAAGAATTCCGGTGTCAGCAATGGAGGAACCAAAACATCCGATAACATCAAGGGATGATGCATATGCCATAAGTCCAAATCTCGAAACACGTCCGTAAGTTGGCTTCAAACCAACTACACCGCAAAATGATGCTGGTTGCCTCACACTTCCACCAGTGTCACTCCCAAGTGACACAACACATTGCCTGGCTGATACAGATGCAGCAGAGCCACCCGAAGATCCCCCTGGCACCCGAGAAAGGTCCCATGGGTTCGCTGTCACCTATTCAAACTAATAAATGCATTACTAACAATCAAGCAAAAGCAGTTATCAAACAGAATTAAGGCTCTAATTAGCATTGTTGTTGGCACAGCTTTTGACCTCAAAAGCTATTTTTCATAGCAAAAGCAAGTACATATCTTGGCTTCTGTTGTTAACATCATGATTTAACAAACCAAACCCAAAAACTTAGAAAAATGATGATTTTAGCTTTTGGAAGTTGAGTTTTGGATAAAATAACTTTATTATCCTCTTATCTCTAAACTTTTATTATTTTAAACATATATCTTCTTTACATTTTAATTTCAGCAACATCAAATGCTTCTAACTTTTCAAAACCATATTTTTTTTCACCGCATTTTTTTGGATTCAAGCTATTTTCTAAACTAGGCTTTCTCTAACACAAACACTAGACTACCCCTAAACAATCTGAATGGGAATTTAACCAAACCTTAAAAGCAGAAGCTTCAGTGGTACTCCCCATACCAAATTCATCCAAGTTGGTCTTTCCAACAACAATGGCGCCCAAGTCCTTCAACCTCTTCACGGCAGTGGCATCGAACGGGGGACGGTAGCCTTCCAGGATGTGAGAGCCACCAGTGGAAGGCATATCAGCCGTACAAATGTTGTCTTTGATAGCGACGAGGACACCAGCAAGGGGACCCACTTCTTCATTCCTTTTTATCTTGTCGTCAATATCCTGCGCTTGTTTCAGGACCTTGTCAGGGTCGGAGACGTGAAGGAAACAGTTGATATGGGGCTCCGTTTGTTTGAGACGGTCCAGGTAGGAATGGGTCAGTTCCACAGCACTGAGGTGACGGTTGAGAAGCGAGTCACGAATGGAGAGGATTTGTGATTGGTCTGCTGCGAAGAAGGTCCTGGTGACGGGCTGTGCGGAAGAAAGGATGTGAAGGGGGCGGGATTTGGTCCGGCCCCGGAGTGGGAAACGAGAAAGATAACGCGGGGGTTGAATTGTTGATAGCATTTTTTCAAAACAAGGAAACCAAAGGACCCAAGATGAATTTTTCATTTTTATTGTGATGACCCCACGTCACCAAACAAAATAGCTGACCGCATCGGTAAAAAGAAGACCGTTTTGGAAAAAAAGAGGAGAAAATTTTCTCTTAAGCATTTTATCAAACAGTTTCTATGCGCAATCAACCTATATACAACGGCATGAAAAGCGTAAATAGAAACAAAACTTATTAGTGAAAACAAAACAGTTCTCCGAATGACGATAAGGATAGAGGAATGGAGGCAAATAGCAACGACGGAATTGAGAGAAAAAGGCCTACGTCAGGCGTCACTGACTTTGGTCGGGGATTGGGCTGGATGTAAAAGTATTTTATTGAGTAATCCAACGAGTTAACCATCTTAATCCAAATAGACCTTAAAACGCTTTGTTTAATAGTGTTTTTTCGTAAGTACTTTAATATGGAAAAATACTTTTGAATTAAAATAAAAGTTAAACAAATAACTTTTGAAAAAAAAATTTGTTTTTCAAAAACATTTTTTCAAATGAAAATTTTTTAATTTTTACATCTCAAAAAATATTTTTGACAGTTTAATTATATTTTTATCTATCTAACACATTACTTCCCTTCCTTTGTTAATTGTTTAAAAAATATTTAAAATTTATTTTTCATATATTAAAATATTAACAATAAATTATAATAAATTATTTTTTATATTTTTATTAAAATATCATAATGTTAAGGTTTAATATAATATTGGATACCTAAACTTGATACTTTTTTCTAATTTAGTACTTAAATTTTTTAGGTTCAATTTAGTATTCAAATTTCACATTTTTTTCTAATTTGGTACCTAAGCTTGACTCTTTTTTAAAGTTGGTATTTAAACTTTTTGGGGTCCAATTTGGTTCCTGAACTTGACTTTTTTTTTCTAATTTGATACCTAATTTTTTTTAATATTAATTCATTAAGCATAGCTCAATACATATTTTTAACATGAATTTTCTCTAAAATTGACAATATTTTTGTAGCACAACAAAAATAAATTCAACATCGTTATTATTTTGCATAATTTTTATATTATTTAATAAATTTAGGTACCAAATTGAATCTTAAAAAAAAGCTTAGATACCAAATTAGGAAAAAAAGTCAAGTTCAAGTGCCAATTTGGATCCAAAAAAAGTTTAAGTACCAAATTAAGAAAAAGTGTCAAGTCCAATTACCAAATTGAGTAAAAAAAAAAGTTTATATACCAAATTAGGAAAAAATGTCAAGTTTAGGTACCAAATGTTACATTAAGCCTAATATTAACTAATTTGAACATTATTTAGATACTTATTTATTACTTTATAACACATGTCTAAAATGAACATTTTATTTTTCAAAAATACTTTTTGACAGTCATACTAAACAATTACAGCATATTTGATTAGCTGTAATAGTAATTCAATTACTGATCAATTCTTGATAAACAGTAATTCTTTCGTTTGGTTCACAGAACCATTCATTCCACGGAATGTCATTCATCTCTTATTACAGCTTCTCCCATAATAGGCATTCCTTACCATAACCAAAGAATAGCTGATGAATGAAGAAAAAAACCTCTAACCTGCCATTATTGCCCTTTTATCACTTTCAGCCTCACTAATACCTCAAGCCACCACAACCCCAAAGTAATTGACAGAGTTGATCCTCGAAGCTTCCCCATAGTTGATTCTAGTAAGGTTATTATTCCCCTCAATCTCACTTCTATTGTTACAACAAATCTAAACTTGTTTATATACTGGGTGTATCCCTCTAACTCTAAAGAAGAGTCCTGTATGAAACAAGAATTTTTTTTTTTTGTTTTGTAGCTGATTGATCAGAAAGATCGAGTGAATTAGCGATAATAGCAAAAGCAGAGAAATATGTGGGATATGATAACGCCGATGATATACTAACAAAAGTAGAAAACAAATCTCTAAAGATCGAGAGCTTAATTAAACAGTTGAAATTTTTAATACGAATTGGAGTTTCCCATTTAAAAGTTTTGAAAGAAAAAAAATCCTTGGTTTTGATAGGGTCTCTTTCAAAGTTTTTAAACGAGATTGAGAGTATTTGAGCAAAATGAAATTTGGACTAATTTGCTTAGTCCCCCATGGAATCTGCTTTTATGCTTTTCCTCTTTTAGTAGTTGTTAGTGCACAACTATTGTTTCATTGAATGTTAACATTATTAGTGACTAATGAATAGCTAGAAGCATCTGCAGCTGATGAATTTGCACTTTGTGACCAAATCTTTTACTAGGTTTGTTGTTCCAATTGTTGAGCATTTTGCCTAGTGATGTTATAGCTATTGGGGAAACAATTGCTTTCATTTCAGGCACACATGCTCTGTAGTTCATATATTATTGTTATGAATATTTTCAAGTATGTATATAGAAGATTGTCGATTGAAGATCGCACCACATGTGATCAGTGTTTTAAGATCCATGAAAAGTTGATCGAGAAAATCGATTTTGAATGCATACTTCGTTCCCTTGCAGACACTATGAATACAACTTGACTCTAATCACCCTTTCTTCCCTTTGAAAAGATAATTATTATAGAAATATTCAACATTTTCTCTTCATTGTTCCACATGCATGTGAACCACAAATTGTCCACCACTGAATGATTAGAGGCAGAGACTATGATTTATCATAAATTAATAATACAAATATCTGGCTTTGCTTGGGGTCATTGCAAGTGTTTAATTATCAAATCATATTACCAGTGAATCGACTGTGTTTCTCTGTTTACTGCATTTTTTTTCCATTTAGTATATAAATCTTGTTACTTATTGGTTGCAGTGAAATTCTAAGAACAATGAGATTGATATACCAAGCCAGTAGAGAAAAGAGAGTGGAGATGATCCAGTCCATAAGTTCAGGGTCCAATTATAAGCATAAGTTAATAATTATATTAAAATATGATTAAATTATTTATTATTATTAATAATTCTATTAAGATTTAATAATAATAATCATCTATCTAAAAAAATTATGCTAATGATACTTTGTCATTTCAATTTATTTTCTTATGCTATTATAACATCTATTTCATTCAATCAAACACATGAATACTATTACAGTTCCATTCTATTACATTCAACCAAACAATTAAATTACTGATTACAGCTCTATTCAGTTACAGCCTTATTTCATTACAATTTTATTCTATTACAGTCTTATTCCATTACATGAACCAAACATGCCGTTAAATCTTAAACCAAGCTTTTCAAAAATACTTTTAAAAACACTTTTTAAAAGCAATGCTAAACTAACTCTTAATAGTGGTTGATTAGGTCATTAAATCTAATTATTTTGGGGTAAACTAGATCATCAATCATTAAATTAATGGGTAAATTTTTGTTTTGGCCACTTAATTAAAAAAAACTTCAATTTCGTTATTAAATTATTTAAAAATTTTCATTTAAATAACTAAAAAATTGCTATATGATTTTTTCTATTAAAAAAGTCTAACATATGCAAGATTTATCACTCTTCTTGTCTCAGAATGTGTTAGGAATGTTACATGAACTGTCAAAATTTATTATATCTTTTTAATTTTTTTTAAAAATTTTATTGATTTTGTCTATTCAAATATTAAATTAAGTGAAAAAAATAAGAATTTAATTGATTTTTTTTAAAGTTCGACAGCTTTTTACAATACAACCTTAAGCAAAAAGAAAAAAAAAAATCATCTAATCCATTTTTATAGGTTATCCTGGAATAATGATTCGATAATTTCTTTCTATTTTTGGCATTTTCTAACTTCTAATTTTAAGAAAATTTGTAAATTTTAAATATTTTTATAAATTTTAATCATTTTTGAAAAATTTTAATGATTTTCACCATTTTTAATTCTTTAAATATTTAATATTTTAAAAATACTTATATATATAATTTTTAAAAGTTTTAAATATATTTTTTACAAATTTTTATATTTTTAATTTTTTCCATTTTTTACAATAATATTATTAATTCAACTAATTTCTTTTCATTTTAATTATATATATATATAATTTATATGTTTTTTTATAAATTATATATATATATATATATTCATTCTGTATTTTTTTATATATTTATTTCTATTTTTACATACTTTAGCTACAAAATTGTGAAATGAGTGTACTTTAGGTACTAAATTGGGCCAAAATAAAGTTTGGATACCAAAGTAAGAAAATGAGTATAATTTAGGGGCCAAATCTTAAATTAAGCTTTTTATTATTATTATTATTTATCCAGCAATCATTGCATTCAATCATTCCATTTGCAACCCAATTCGAAAAAGAAAGAGAGAGATCGAGTGGAGATCGCCTAAAAGGTAATTTCTCATCTCATCATCCGCGTTTTCTGCTTTTCTTGCCATCACAAAAATCTGGGTAATCTCAGTTCCTTTTTCATTTCAATTTTTTTGGTTTAATTAACTATTCCATTGTGTAAAAAAAGGAAATTAAAATAGAACAGAATGATAATTTCCTTTACTCTTTCAATGATTATACTTTCTCTGTGAAATGGGAATTTGAGAGATGCTTTTCTTGGTTGATATTTGTATGGGTTTCCTATTCATTATTTCAATTTAGCCACTATGGAGTGTTTGGGTTGACTTTCCGTTGAATTGCTGGGAAACGTGTTAGACTTTATTTTCATTCGATGTACAAACTTCATTCTTCAAACAGATTTGAATTTGCTTTTACCATATACGATCTACAGGCTGCACTGTGAAGTTAGTCTTTAGTCAAGTTAAGGGAGATTTTACTTGTGAAAAACTAGTTCTCTAGAAAAAGAAAGTTTAAACTACTTGGTGGAGGTGTACTTAGTGAAGGGTATTATGCATGCTGTAGATTTATATTTTTGCTAATCAATTGATACTAGTAGAGCACTTATAAATGAAGAAACTCCTGATCATGTTGGGAAGAAACGGATGAACCCTTGCTTATCGATTTGTAGTTGAAAGAGTACTAACTCCTGATCCTTAGAATGTCAAGCAATAACTACGAAATGGGTTCTTTTTATTCTCTCTTAGGATGCTGGTGACTGAGTGTATATTAAGGCTATGTTGAGGCCTGAGACACTGTTGTAAGGTGGATCATAACTAAATAAGTGTAGGGTAAAAGGATTGACATAAAAATTATTGAAATATGACTCTTGCCTCTTATTAAACCATTAAATGAGGATTTAAATCCCGAGGGGCTCTTCTTTTGATGGCTGTAAATTCTAAACTGACCAGCATAGTGACAGATAGCAGTGAGTGAGCAGAAGAGAAGAGAAGAATAATGGAGGAGATAAAGGTGGATGAGAAGGAAGCATTGGCATGCTGTGGCAGCTCCCAATTCGCTAAACAAATGGCTTTGGCATCTCCATTTCCTTTAGTGGATCATGCTATCTCTGTAGCCAAGGATATCTGGTTCAACAAGGTCACTCCTTTCTCATCTTTTATTTATTTAATTAAATATTTATCATCATTAATTAAGTATTCTTCTTCAGTTTCTGCTAAGCAATAATTGTAATAAATAAATTAATTTGATGGGTGAAGGTTGATGTTATTGGTTGGTTGGAAGCATTTGCAGCTCATCCTCAGATTGGAGAATCCCCTTCTTCTCATACCACCAGTGCCCAGTTCGTGTTTTTTTCCTTTTCCAGTCATAGCTATTAGCTAGGGATCTCACTTCGCTCTTGATCTCATCATACCATGCTATTTGCTTGTGTTAAGAATCATCATCACTTGCTAACCCAAGTTGGTCTTATCTTTCTCCCCCCTTCCCCTCGCTTTCTGTATTTTCTGATCCTGTATTTGTAGCTTTTAATACCTTAGTTCCATCTGAAAGTAATAATAATGAGAAAAAAGAAAAGAAAAAGAAAAGCACCCTTTGTTCAATTCAACCAAATTTAACTACTTTATACTTCAACTTTTGCCTATGATGTAGCCATTAAATCATTAAATTGCATATTCCCTCCTCATTTGAATTTAACTTCTCATATTTTACATCTCCTCTCATCTCATGTATTTTCTGTTTCCGTTTAATGACAAGCGGTGCAAAAATAAATTTCCTTTACCTTGACCAAACATCTTAGATTTTCTTTGTAATTGGATTTTCAATTTGTCTTGTAGTGTTTCCTTTCCCTACTTTTGACACATCCTATCCCATCCCAGCGTACATTTGGTTATGGATGAATAGTAAAATAAAACAAGTTCCAGTTTCATTTTCAAACCCTTCAACACTTGCTAGATAGAAAGTGGAACAGTTATCCTTGTAACTGTAATGCCCTGCCAAACTACAATTATTCTTTGAATTTCTCCTCTCTCTAAATTATGAAGTTCTTTTTTTGTTAGTTCACTTGAAATTATTCTAATTTTTTTTTATTTACAGGTGGAGTAAGGGAGAACAATCAACTGCTTTAGCAACTGCCACTGATTCTGGGTTACAGGTTGAAATTATGCTTCACTTGAACAGCTAAAATATTTAGGCACTGAAAACATGGCTCTCAACAAACATGATTGTCAGGCTACCTAATTGCACCCTCACACAGTACATAATCAACCATGTAGAATTAATAATTATATATCTTTAGTTATTCGTGTAAGGAATAATCACTTTGTTCTTACAGGAACTATCTGACTGGAATGCTCGATATAGGCAAAAATTTGGACATGTATTTCTAATATGCGCCTCTGGGAGGAGCGCTGCTGAAATACTTGGTGAATTGAAGGTAGAGCTTGCACTAATATTACTTTTGCTGTTGCCTTAATCTAAAACTTAAGCTTTCTTCAAATGACGTCTTTATCGAGGTGTTTGTGATAAATTTTTTTAGATTTTGATAGTTGTCTTGGAACTTGCAGCCTTTTAAATGAGCAATTGTTTACTAGCAGAGCAGTTGTTACATGCATGAATTTTATGCTAATGGTGAAATTATTCCTGACCCCTATAACCTGGCTTTATGCATATGATTTTTTTTTTTGTAAGAAAACAATAAACTAGCTGAGCGCATCACTTGAATAAGAACATGTTCTTGTACAACCTCTGAACTTATAAATTTATTGTATCTAATTTCTGTAGGGCACATTATGCCTATCTTCATCTTTCTGAATATGCGATAACTGGCCAGTCTTGTATCCTGAGGCCTTTCAGAAGTTGATATGAATTATTCTAAATTTTGCTTTTGCAGAACCGGTACTCAAACAGGCCCATACGTGAGCTTGAGATAGCATCCCAGGAGCAAATGAAAATTATAGAATTACGCCTTAGAAAGCTTTTCTCAGCTAAAACAAAAGCTGATTCAACAGGCAGCCAGTATTCAACGGCAGTAGCGAGTAAAGCTGAAAGTACTTTTCACTTTCCTTTCTGCCTTCTCCACCACCTTCCCCTCCCCCTTTTACCCCCTTAAAACATCACTTTCTTTTTCATCGTGCGTACAAAGATCCTCAACACATGCATTATTTTTTGGGGCCTATGAGTGGGAGTACTCCCTGAGAGACTCAAGCTTTAGGCCTACCAATACCAATACAATGTTCGCATTAGATGAACTAGAAGATTAGGAGATTCATCCGACCTTGCTAAATCAATGAGATATGACTATTCGAAGCAAGTCAACCTGCACAATAGTTAGCATCTCTGTAAATATGTTGAAGAACACAATTCCATCCTTACACAATAATTGTTGACAAAGAAGAAGAATATGTCCATATGGATTGTTGTCTTTCAACGGTGCCATTGTTGAGCCACACTACCAAAAGTGTTTGAAAACCATGTTTTTAAGCAAAACAAAAGCTTCCTTAATGCACCAGTCCTCATGGAAAGTGGTGCTGCTAGGTTAGTTTATTCTACTGGCTGATGACCTTGCATGTGCTTAAAATAAATCATCCTAGATGAAATGAATATAGAAATACTGCAAGTTCTGACCATCGAAGAGCAAAGTTCTTCCTGCAATGGATGGTAACACTTGTTTCATTGCAAGAATAAATTCGTAGAATGTCCTTGTTTGCATTGTAGTCCTCTGTATTCTAGAAGATGAATGGTTAACCTTTTGGGGAAAACAATTCTAAAACAAAATGGGGTTCTTGTATTTGTCTTAAAAAATTGGATGTATATTAATTTTAATTGTTTTTATCTTTGTTTTGTGCTATGCATGCTTTCAGTGTTTGGATTTAAGTCACCCTTTCATCCTGTGTTTTTTCCTTCATTTTTTGAAACTAGAAGAACGTGTGGGCATAATTGGACAGCATTTAACTGCTCCTTTAGAAGGTTTTCCTGCAAAAGCTCCTCAAGTCCAAGCTCGAACTCGACCACCAATCACTACTCATGTATTAGATGTTTCTAGGGGATCTCCAGCTGCTGGTATTGAAGTACGTTTGGAAATGTGGAAGAGCAGTCATCCTCGTCCATCATTTGGTGAAACTGATATAGGCGGATGGGTACTTGAAGGAAGTTCAACTACTGATAGAGATGGACGGAGTGGTCAGTTGATGAGCATAGTAGATGCTCTCAGCCCTGGAGTATACCGAATAAGTTTCAACACAGGTAAGTACAACCCTGGAGGCTTTTTCCCCTACGTCTCAATTGTGTTTGAAATCAAAGACACACAGAAATTCGAGCATTTTCACGTTCCTTTGCTGCTTTCACCATTCTCCTTCTCGACATACCGAGGGAGCTAGAGGAACCATATTTTCTTATAGAATCCACAGTACTTGAACATGCTTGCATAGGGTTAACTGACTTGATGGGGTTCATCTTTTGATATCATTACTGTTTGTATGTGGTGTAACTGGAGAATGTCACCATTTTATTCCAATAAAAAACAAGTGACGAATAAGATTGGAGCTTAAAAAAACTTTCTTATCCTTTGGTATTTGTGGTTCATGTCTAAAGTTTTGATCTTAACCTGCCAATCTTAAATAAAGAGGCCTCTTTAATTACATCATTCCAGTCCCTGCCATTGCTAATTATTATCCATTGCATATTAAAGTCTAGTTTGGAAAAATGCGATTTGTTAATTTCATTTGTTTTTCATTGCTGCCAACAATTATGGTAAGAAGTTAAAATGATTATATTAGATATGATGTTTTTTTAATAACATAATAGGTTCATTTAAATGATATTTGAAAAAAATATATAATAGTGCATAAATATAAAAAAAGTTAAAATATTTTTTAAATAATCAATATAAATTACTTGTTGAATTTTAAATTAAATATAAAACCTATATTTTATATTAAACATTTAAAAAAATTAATTATTAGTATAACACTAAATCCACCTAAGGGTCTAATCGAGTTGAATCGAACCTAAATACCGTCAAGCTCGATTTGAAATTCGATGTTCGATGTTCAGTATTCGACTCAAGTTTGATCGAACCTCTATTTTTAACTTCAAGCTCAACTCGAGATATAATGATTAAGCTTTTTTATTAGTTTTTGTACTTAAGCTCAACTCAATAAAATTTAGCGTTAATAATATCAAAAGCAAACACATAATTTAATAATATAAAAATATGAAAAATTTGATAAAGCTCATGAACCATTTGAGTCCAGTATTGGATAACTTGACACATTAATCAAAATTTAGGGTTAATAATATCAAGTATTGCAAAAGCACCCCGAGTACTCCGAGCTCGAACTCGACTGCGGATTACCATTCTTGTATTGGATGTTTCAAAGGGATGTGCAGCTGGTGGTATTGATTTACGTTTGGAAATGTGGAAGGGAAGTGAAGGTGGTCCATCAATTGGTGAGATTGATATAGGTAGATGGGTACTTGAACCATATTCAACTGTTGAAATTGATGAGCATGGTTGATGCTGTCACCCATGGAGTATACAGAATAAGTTTCAACACAGGTAAGTACAACCATGGAGGCTTTTTCCGTTATGTTTCCATTGTGTTTGAGATCAAAGAGACTCAGAAATTGGAGCATTTTCATGTTCCTTTGCTGCTTTCACCATTCTCCTTCACTGCTTACCAAGGGAGCTAGAGGAACCATATGTTTGAACCAACAATGTGATACATGAACGTTTGTGTAATTTTATATATGAAGTTTTGATTTGATTTACTTTTTACAAATTACTGACACCATTATCAATTTATTACAATTTTAGTTTGTATTTTACATACGCAAACAAATATATGAATCTAATATGAAAATAAACGGTTGCATTTATTTTTTTAATGGTAAGCTACACCATTAGTCACTAAACTATGAGTAAGTTTTCGTTTTAGTTATTTAATTAAATAAAGTTACAATTTGATCATTGAGTTATTTGAAAGTTTCCATTTAAGTCATTGAACTATTCAAAAGTTGCTATTTTAGTCACTGGGTTGTTAAGTTTTTTTTTTTTTTTTAAGTTTCACCAGTGAACTCCAAACGACAATTCGACAATCAGTATGGTGCATCAATACCCATGGACAAGTCAAAGAACATAACTTAAATCCAAGTCGGTCTAATAGTCAGTGTCGAAGGTCGGAGAAAAAAGTTGTTTAAATTTTGGGTCGCAGACTCATGACATCCAAAACTATTTCATGAAAAAAAATTGAGTTGTAGAAGAGAAGGGACAAAAGAGCTTTCAATTAGTGGAGATACTGCGAACAAAAAAAACCATATAACATCGATTTTAACAACTCAATGACTTAAATTAAAACTTTTGAATAGTTTAATGACCAAATTGTAACTTTTTTAGTTAAGTAATCAAAATGAAATCTTACTCAGAGTTTAGTAATTAATGATGTGGTTTACCTTTTCTTTAAATACATACGATTGAATCACCATTAAAATTTTATTTATATAATTACATCAAATCAAAATTTATATTGAATTAAAATTCATATAAAATTTGATATTTATCCTCTCTTCAAATTAAATTCTTGTTCTAAAAATTACAATTGAAGTTGTACATGACAAATTAGTTTTTCAACTATTATTTATTCAAAAATTATCCTCGTCATTAATGGAAAAATATGAATATGATTGTTTTATTTGTTTAAGCTCTCTAGATATCATAAACGGGTTTAGAATGTGATAATTGTAACATTTATTTATTTACAACGGGTTAAAGGTATGAGAAGTGTTTTATAAGGTGAAGTAAAAAATAAAAAATATATATATATAAATATAAATAAATATGACACTTATTAATTACACGACTTATGAAGTCTAAAAAAACTCTATACACAAATAACATATCAAATAATTACCCTTCATTTATATATTTAATGTTTTATTAAACCCATTTGAGGAATTAAAAAACTCCTCAAAAATTACTGTTATAATTGGGTAAATGTTAGCAAGGACGAAGTCAGAAATTTTTTTTAGTAAGGATTGGAATTAAATTATATATTTTTACGATAATAAAAATGTAAGTTTATTACTTTAATATTTTATATCTTTATAATTTTTAAAAGATCAAATCAAATTTTTATCATTTAAGGGTCAAAGTGAAATTTTACCATTATCAATTTAAAATTTTATAAATCATAAAAAAAATTAAATGAAAAATTTTCTATTCTAAGGAACCAGAACCCTTGACCCCGCCCTTAAATATTAAGATATAAATCTGTAGATATCACCCGTTAGAATATAAACTTGATTAAGCCTTAATCTGATAACAAAGATTACAAACATTTAGATACAACTTCTATCATAAGAATGAGTACATAAATCTACCCATATTCCTCTAAATTTTAATTTGTTTATACATTCATGATACGATATGTTTCATTATAATAGCTATGAAATAATGTCCCTTTATTTTAGGAGAAACTAACTTATTTGTGACGGATTTCTATTTTAAAAATGTAGTTCATGGATTTTTTTTTTAAAATAAACAATTTATGAGTGAGATTAGAAAGATAATATATAATTTAAAGCATACTTAAAAATAAAGAAATAAAAGTCGGTTGAGTCTTAGTTCGATTGACAAGAGTATTATTATCGATGTAGGAAGACGTGAGTTCGAGTCCGTTAAAGCGCATTATCCTCCTATTTATGTGTTTGGAAGGAACTATAAACAATTCTAGACATTGTCTCAAAAATATCAAATATAATCAGAACCTACATTAATTTAAAAAAAAAATCAAAACATGCGTAAGAGTTTATCAAAAAAAAAAAACAAACAAAAACTTATATTTAATTTAATCATATCTTAGCATAGCTTTTAAAGATGTTTTGTGAATATGGATTAAATAAAAAAAAACATCTTAGTGACATGAAGAATAAAAAAAGAAAATAAATAATTGAAGAAATTAAGTGGCATGAAACGAAAAAGGGTTAAGGAGATAAAGGGAATAACAAGAGAGAGAGAGAGAGAGACAGTCAACGGAGCATGTGGCATTAAGCCAATGATTTTTTTTTTTTGAATTTTCCTTTTCTTCAAGATGATTAGTATATTGATCCGATTAAAGGGTTGAATCGATTACATTAGTGAATGGTTTGAAATTAATTGAATTAAATTAATAATTAATAATTTGATCAGTTTAATCATCGATCCGATTTTTTTTAAGACAATAATGAAATTGGTAAAAAGGGGAGATTGGGACAAAACCCAATTCAGTTCCAATCATGTTCATTTTTTTCTGTTCAACCAAAAACCATGATTGGGCATGCATTATACACTGATCAGTACCGGCAGCCAAATCTTTTGACAACTCAATTCCTTATTTTTATGTATATATAGGTCTTGGTGTGCTATAGAAATGGTACAAGCTGAGCATAGGTTGTATTTGAGTTAATTTATTCCAAATCTCCTTTCATATTAGATTCTGTTTCATTCTTCAAAGTGATTTATATTGATTTATTTTATATTCGAATTATAATATTTTGATGGATTTATACAAGATCATAAGTAAACTTATTCATGGGTCGAGTTATCCGTTTAGGTTTGAAGGTCCACTATAAATTTGGGAGAGTTTGAGCAAAAATATTAAACCCGTTTAAAATATGGGTCAGGTTTAGACTTGAACATTCAAGGCTCAAGCCCGTCCTAACCTGTTTTAAGTTTCTAAGACTTTATATTATATTATTTTTATATATTATGTAATTTAGAACACATTAAAAGAATAAACCTATACTAAATATATAATACTATTCTAATGTAAACATTAAAAAAATTTAAAGATGACTATCAAAATTTTCTATAAATAAAAAAGGTATAAAACTATTAAATATTAAAATAAAAAAATATAAATATTTTTTAAAAAATTAAAAAATAATATGAGTGGACTTAAAATAGGCTTCGATTAGTTTTTTGTAAATATGAACGAGTTTGAAAAAAAATTTAAGCCTAGATTATGGGCCGAGCTTGGACAAGCATAAAATATGTCAATATCATGTTTAGGCTCGACCCATGAACTCTTCTAATAATAAGTATATAAAATGAAAGTTTAATAAAAGTATATAAATGAAGATGTGTTGATTGAGCTTTTAGGAATTTCACCTTTTTCTCTAATGATTTGTCTACCAAATATCACATAAGAAATAAAGACTAATTGCACTCTATTAGCCAAAAAAAATTCTTTAAGACTAATTGCACTCTACTAGCCAAAAAAAAAAAAATGTAATTACTATATTAATAATTACACTTTCTTATAATTACCTTATAGTGCCTAAAGATACCCTTAATAATTAATTTAAGTCTTTCTTAACATTTTTTTTTAATTTTAACTCCTAAAATTTTATAATTTTATTTCGGGTTTTAACGTAAAATTTCTAACTTTTACCTCTAGATAGCTGTTTAATGTACTGATAATGTATAAATTTACACACATGCAGTCCACATGCTTTATAGTAGGAATTATAGAACACTTATCATTGCAAATTATTGTTTTCTATTAATGATTAATAATAAAAAATTGAGAATAAATAAAATCAAAAGCTCAAACATTCCAAACAATGAATCTGTAATAATATATGACTGAAATGTGGGGAGTAGGTTGTTCCACGTTTTACCAAAGAAAAAAAAAGCACATGGGCATGCTGTGTCTTAACAATGATATACAAGTTGTATTATAACAAATAATTTAGTACCGTTTTGAAAAAGTTTTCGGTTTGCATTCGTCCCGATTTAATGTTTCAACAGAAGTTAAAATTAAAGTCGGGATAGAACGGTTTTAAAGTAAAGAGGAGAAAGGAGCAAAATAAAGAGAAAATTAACGCATGGTATTTGTTAACGCAATTAAGAATTATTAGTCTTACCTTGCGGAGCGTTATTGTTATTCAATGATTCCAATTGTTACAAACCACTTTCCACAAAGTAACTTTGCTTACAAGCAAAGTATCTCTCTCTAATAAACGTATAAAAAGTGCTGAATGAACAAAAGTAGACATATTACAATAATGCACTTCAAAAGACAATATGAGAAAGTTTATTAGTAGCGTATTATAAGCTAATACAAGAGCTCCTCCACAACGTTTAGATATGCTTGAAATGCTCATTAAAATCTTATTTTTATTTCTTAAATAATCTCTGATAATTGTTTCATAACTTCATTGAAAAGTAAGTTTCAGATACTTCGATCAAAATTTGGATAGTCCTTGTATGACACAAACTCTTCTCCTCTTTTAAGAAGCTATTCGATTGAACCAAAAATCTTCGCATGGGTTTGTAACTATTATCACGAATTACAAATCCATTTGTTGCATAAAACCATTTTATACAAGGATCTAATAAAAATAAACACGGTCAAATATACCAACACAAAATCTTTAATCAAATTATGAACATATTCCCCTTGGCATGTATTTCTATTCTCTAAAAATAAAAACATTGCCAAAACAAATTCAATCACCCTATCAAAAATCATTTCAAAAGCACAACTAAATCAACTATAACAGTAGCACCAAATCAGATATTATTTTCCCTAACTCTAGTATCCATTGTATGATTTCCTCAAGTTTACTTTAAGGAATGAGGTGATAAATAAGCATGAGCAATATTCTAATAAATTCCAAGATAAGTCATAAACATTCAAGATACATTTTCAAGTTATTGACCTAATTTCTTTAAAGTAAGGGATTCAATTTCATGATCCGATTCAATCTAATTTTTAAGATATAATTTTTATATGAATCGATGTTTAAAGATAAACCAACATATATTCAAAATACCAGCAAAGATCACAGTCCAAATTATTGTTTCAAAATATTGCAAATTTCAAATAAAGCAAGTTTATATGACTTTGCGTGCTGCCAAGTGCAATTGACAGGGCTCATAATGCTGTCTCAACATTTTATTCAAAATTTTGAATATTAAATAAGAAATAAATATAAAAAATAATTAATAATAATACATTTAATTTAATGATATTTTTATGAAATAATGATAATTTAAGGTTAAACTGAATTCCATTATTTTTTTTACTTATTGATATTCAATGCAGGTTTAATCACCATTCACAAATTAATTTTTACATTAATAAATAGGTATTACATGAACCTTACATATTTGAATGATAACCATCATTATATTACATCTTAATGAATGAAAAAAGATAAAATAAATCTTAACTCGAAAATTTTCTCCTTAAAACAATAAAATAACTTAAAACTTTTTTAATAAATATATAATTTAGACTAGTGTTACTACCAAGGCATGATCCGTACATGTCTACTTTACATGTATATCTTAACCCCTTATCCATACTCTCAATGAATCATATATTTAATATCATGATAGCTTTCTAAAATAGATTTAATAACATGGATAATCGATTGAGTCTTAATTCGATTGACATGAGTATTGCTGTCAATGTAGGAATGCGTAAATTCGAATACGCTGAAGCGCATTATATCCTTAGTAATGGGTTGAGAAGGAATTATGGATAGTTCTACGTATTCTTGTTTTAAAAAATAGTAGATATGATCAGAACCTATAATGAATTGGTGTGGTTTAATGATCCATGATTATATGCATCAGAGAGGAGGGAGCAGTGGCTCTCTTTTGTAAACAACTGACACACACAAATGTAATGATCCAAAAGTCGACCCCAGTTATATATACATTTTCATGAAGAGAATTGTTTGAATTTTAAATATGATATTATTAAAAGAATAAGTATAAATTTAAAAAAAATTTAAAAAAAACCATAATTATAAAATAAAGATAACAAATTAGTAAACATCATAAATGAGACTATACACATAATCTTTCTTTATCATCTCTCAAGTCCCAATCTTCTCCTTCTTCATTTATGGTAAAGGCCAACTTTGTGTGATGCAACCATTGCTCCTTAATTAACTCACATGAATTTTGTCTCTCCTTGAGTTTTCATGCTAAAAGGCCAAATACCCTTTGCCTCAATTCTAAAATGTTTAAATTTCCTCCCAACCCCTCTATTTTCTTAGGTCTTTGAAATTTAGTTCTCATGTTTTTATTTCCAGAAATTTAATCTTTCTATTTGTCCAATTTAAAAATTAAGGTCCAATTGATAACATAGTTAATGGATTTTCATTAAATTTGAATATATGATATTTTAATATTAAAGTTGTGATTTGAAAGTTTAAAAGTTCAAGGAGTGCAAGTACCCGAGAGATAATTAGACTATTATAAAATACTACATATTATCACCTCAAAAGATAAGTTCCAATTTTTTTTTTGTCTTTTTATATAAATTCAACATTAATTTTATTAAAGAATTAAAGGTAATGTCTCTTCTACTAACTAAAGACAATATTGGTTAATCCATTTTTATAGAATGAAATGTGCCCCTTGGTTACAACATGGAGGGAGCAACTTAAGTATAATATAATATAAATTAGCACTTCCCTTTTAATCAATTAGGATGCATTTGAAAGAAAAGAGTAGTTGAGGATTCTAAAATTGAAGTATATAAATTTAGGGTTTGATCATATAATTCATTTCACAATTGAATTTTAGGATTTATAAAACTTTTGGAAGTATATTTATTCTTTTCGACACAATATTTAAAATTATTTGTAATTTTTTTTAACTTACAAATAAAAAAATAATCCGTTTCAATGCACTTGAATCCACGTTCCCCTCCATTATCAACTATTTCTTTATTTAAAAAATACAAATTTGTTCTTTTATATAAAAAAAAGCCATTATCATGACAAAAATACTTTTGTATTTAGTGATTATTCAAAGGGGGTGAACAATAAATTTTTAAGAAGAACATTGAATTCCACAAACCCCAAAATTTAATAGGAACATGATAGGCCCTACCAACCCCATTGCTTTTCCATCTTCCCCCTTCTTACCTTCTCACCTCTTGTTTTAAATACCATTGTTTCAACTCCCTTCTGCTCCCATATTTATTATTCTTCACCTACGCACCCCACAAAGACAAGACACCATGAAGCTACCTGCTCTGTTCAAGCCTAAAGAACCCACCTCCAAGCAACCATGGCAATGGCCTTCATGCAAGCACCCCAAGACCCTGTCTTTCCGAGCTGGAGACGACGTTTTCAAGACCGTTAACTCCATGTTCTTCGACCCTAACAACAACAACGACAGCGGTGTTCAAACCCCACAGTCATGGTTCACCAACTCTTCCGACTCACCCAGTTTATCCACCACCACCACCACCGACTCAGATCATCAAGGCTTTGATGGTGAATCTTTAGAGACAGTCGTCCGTGGAGCTCGTTCCGAGAGGCTGTTCTTCGAGCCAGGCGGTGACACGAGTTCCATCCTCGAAGAAGCCAAAGCAGCCGGTAGTGGTGGTGGTGGTGGTGGTGGTGATGGGTTGTTCCCGTTCAAAGAAAGCGTGATTCTAGCTATGGAATCTGATGACCCGTACGTGGACTTTCGTAAGTCGATGGAAGAGATGGTGGAGACACATGGGATGAAAGATTGGGAATGGTTAGAAGAACTGTTGGGATGGTATTTGAAGGTGAATGGGAAGAACAACCATGGATTTATAATCGGAGCTTTCATTGATCTACTTGTAGCTATCACTTCTTCCTCTGATTCCACATCTTATTCTTCTGCTATTTCGTCTTTCCCTTCATCTCCTCTTTGTTCAACTGAAGGAGATGTGGATGAATTTCAACTCCAACAAAACATCGTTTTGCCTTAGAATCACAGGTCGTTGGATGATGGCTTCTTTTTGGCTGTATAGTATTGATCACCATTGCATATGTAATAGATGTTATTATAATTAATTGCAGTAAATTTCGAGGTAGAAATGAATCAAAATTTTCATATAATTATCGTTAGGTTATTTTGTGACCCCTTTTTAAATTATTGTATATAAGTTCTGTTTTCATCTCTTTTTGCTTTTATAACATTATTAGTTAATTTAGATAATTTAAATTATTGTCGATTGAGTTTTAGCTCGATTAGTACGAGTATTGTTGCTAATACAGGGAAACATGAGTTCGAGTGTATTGAAGTGCATTATCTTTCTATTTATGGGTTGAGATAAACTATGAATGATTTCAAGTGTTGTGTAAAAAAAACCCAGATATGATCAGAACTTGTAAATTTTTTCTTGGAAACATCCATTTCTATTGATCACTATATTAGTACGAAGCAAGGCAAAAAATTAGTTCAATCAAATTAAAAATCAATATCTTTATTTAATTTTATGAATTTATTTAATTTAAATCAAATAAATTAAAGAGTCGATAATTTAACTAGTTCGATCATCTATCCAATTCTAAAAACATTTAATCAAACTAAAGTAAAAAGACTAAATCTTAAAATTAAACTTTATAAAAGAACCCAAAGAATAATTTGATTGTTCTTCTTTAGTTGCAACAAGTAATCCTTTAAATACAGATATAATTGAGAATAGGATTTGAATGTGGAATTCTTTTTGAACTTTTTTTGATGACTTACAAGAAGATGGTAAAGCCCTAATTTTAACACAATTAATGCGACTCAAATTCAGGTCACACATGGGGTGATGAACATCTTAACCATCAGGTCAACACACGAGGTTCAATTCTTTTTGAACTTTAATCTTATTATAGATTCTTATTATATCTACTCTTTTTAATACAATGCTTAAATAGCTCATCTTCAACCTTTAAATAGGAAGATAATGAACTTCAACTCATTTAAATCACATTTTCTTATATTGACAACAATATCATTGCCAATTAAATTAAAACACAATCTGATGCGGAATTTATAACATCAAATTTCATCATTTGTGCATGTATAAAATTAGTTGAAGGTTGATTTGTAATTTATTTTATGGGATAATATCTTATTATAATTATTAGTTGTACATATAAAATTGTTTGAATAAATAATGGACAATTTCCATTAATATTGAACCAAAAAGATACATCAGGTTGTACCACATTCATCATAAAATCAGAAAAAAAGAAAATATCTGACAAAGTGGATACTCTGGTTTGATATCAATGTATTGTTTACCCTTTTTTTTGTTTCAAAATTCAAATAAATAATAAGAAGGGTGCATTTATTATTAATAACTCTTTTTTAATTAATTTTAAAAAATAAGTGGATTAAAATTTCAGAATTTGCACTGGATGTGCTTAGGATAATATATATAATTCACATAAACAATCATGTAATCTATACCTTAAGCTACCTGGCACATACCCATCAGCCTTTTTTTAATGAAAAATGGCTAATTTTCAGTTTTCGTCCTTTGGATTTAATCTTTATCTTTTAATTTCTAACATAATTTAGTTTCTATATTTTTATAATTTTATTAATTAATTCAAATATTATGTTGTTATAATTAATATGAAAGCAAAGAGATTAAATTATTGAAAATAAAAGTTGGAGGACTGAATTTTAAATGTATAAAGTGCCGAGATTTAGAGTCATGGTTATTTGAACTAATCGGGGTATCAATCTGGAGAGAGACATCAGATTGGTTGACCTGCGAATCAATACGAGCTGATAGAACTAGGTTAAAAAACCGATTGAATTGTTTTTTATTTTTATAAAAAAATTATTTTTATGTTTTTAATGATTCATTTAACCAACCATATGAACCAATGGTTTGACCAGTTCGACCATTGTTTTGGTTCTAAAAACTTTATTTAAAATATATTTAATATTTAAATTTTTATTCTATAATTTAACATAAATAAATAATCAACCTAAAAGCGTGAATAAATGAATAAGTAATTAAAATAAGAAAAAAAAAACATCTTTAGAGTACATTTTAATTATTAATTTGTGACCCATTTGCAGCAATGAATTAAGGTCCCTAAAAAGACTACCAATGGATTAAGAGATTTAATATTGGGCTCCAAATGAGCCCAGTTTTTAATATTGGGCTTGCGTCATAATAATTCGCAATATAAACTTAACCTGAAAATGGCTTAGAATGAAAATGGGTCTAAGAAGAAATCTCGAATTATCTTTCAATTGAGGTGTTTGGATTAAAAATCGTAATTATTCGAATAGAGTTTAATGTCATTTTTATTTAATTATAATTAATTCGATTTTTATGATTTAAAAATAAGCACTTTATATAATGTACAATGTAAAAGTTATTGACAATTTTTATTTACTTGAATTTTTTTAAATATTTTATATAAGATTTTGAAACTGTATCAAATAATAAATAAGTTTTACACATTTGAATGGTGAAGTAGATCTAATTTGATGGAGGTGATAGCAGTTAAAATTTATCAATTAATAAATAATTAAATAATAAAATTAAATTTTTATTTTGATCAATATTATTTGAATGGATCAATTGATCAGATTAATTGAATCAAAAATTGATCAAGTATTAACTCAAAAAAAAAGATAAAAAATCAATTATTTCGTGAATTAATATAAACAAATTGATTCGAATTAAAAAAATTTGTTAAATAATTTTATTTTTTTTATGTTAATTCGATAGAATTCGAAATAAATAATTTTTTTTCGAACACACGGATCTGATTCCAATAACATTGGAATTGATGTCTATTAAAATGTTTGAAATTAATTAAACATCTAGAGCCACCTAGAAACAATTAAAAAGAAAATTAACCAAATTATCCCATTCCAACCGGAGGCCTCCAAATGCAGCAAATTTTGTTTAATCCTGGGTTTGCATTTAATCAAAATCCTTCCTGTGTTGATTGAAATACCAGCAAACAGTTTTAGCTGCTAAAACCCAGTTTCAGGTACTCTTTTTTTTTTTTTTTTCATGCTTTTGCTGCATTTCTTATTTTTCCTTTAGCTAGTAAAATTTAGAGTTAGATTTAAAGATTTGGTAAATGTAAATTCCCTCTATGAGATGGCCCCAAATCTGAAATCCTTCATTGTTTATTCTTCATCTGTCTTTGTTCTATTCTTAGCAATCTCTTTTAGTTTTAGCAGAACAAACTACTACAAAATCTTCCACCTCAAATCAAGTCTCACTTCTTACAACCCTAAATTCCTTCAATCTGTTTTCTCATTTATGCTAAACCCCCCAAAACCCAACAAACCCCATTGGCCAAATCCCATTTCCAGGCCCCCTCACTGTGTTCTATGGATGGCTCCCTTCCTTTCAGGTGGTGGGTATAGTTCAGAAGCATGGTCTTATGTTTTAGCACTCGATGAATACATGAAAAGTCGAGAAAACCCGAGTTTTAAATTGGGTATTTACCAACATGGTGATTTAGAGTCACTAGAGTTTTGGGAGGGATTGCCTCAAGATGTAAGGGATTTGGCAATTGAGTTGCACCGAACCAATTGCAGAATAAATGAGACCATTGTTGTTTGCCATAGTGAGCCTGGTGCTTGGTATCCCCCATTGTTTGAAACGCTTCCTTGCCCTCCAACGGGTTATCATGATTTCATGTTTGTTATCGGTAGGACCATGTTTGAGACGGATAGATTGAATTTGGAACATGTTAAGCGTTGTAATAGAATGGATTCTGTTTGGGTTCCTACTGAGTTTCATGTGTCCACATTTGTGCAAAGTGGTGTTGATCCATCTAAGGTTATGAAAGTTGTGCAACCTATTGATGTGAGGTTCTTTGATCCCTCCAAGTATGAGCCGTTGGATATTGCTTCCAAGGGGAATCTGGTTTTAGGTGCAAAAACCCCCAATTCAAGCCCCGGAAAGGAGTTTGTGTTCTTGAGTGTCTTCAAATGGGAGTTTAGGAAAGGATGGGATGTTTTGCTCGAAGCATATTTGAAAGAGTTCTCCAAGGATGATGGGGTGGCTTTGTACTTGTTGACTAATCCTTATCATTCTAGTAGAGATTTCGACAACAAGATCGTGCAGTTTGTGGAAGACTCTGATATGCAAAAGCCAGCTAATGGATGGGCTCCGGTTTATGTCATTGATACTCATATAGCTCACATTGACTTGCCTCGACTATACAAGGCTGCCAATGCGTTTGTTCTTCCATCAAGAGGAGAAGGATGGGGAAGGCCTGTTGTGGAAGCCATGGCAATGTCGTTGCCGGTAATAACAACTAATTGGTCTGGGCCTACTGAGTATTTAACAGAGGAGAATAGCTACCCATTGCCAGTGGAAAGAAAGAGTGAGGTAATGGAAGGAACATTTAAGGGGCATTTGTGGGCTGAACCGTCGGTTATTAAGCTTCGAGCTCTTATGAGGCATGTGATCAGTAACGTGGAGGAAGCCAGGGCTAAAGGTAGGCAGGCAAGGAAAGACATGATCAATAGCTTTTCTCCGGAAATTGTTTCGGAGATTGTCACAGGTCATATACAAAATATACTTGACAAATAACAAGATGATGTATGATCATTGCTCTTCTGGTTTTGAGATGATGTTTACAGGTGGAGATGTGATCAGTAAGTGGAGGTGATTTTACAAGAGTTTGCTTCTTTAACAATTAGGCTTAATGCTTGTTAGTTCGGTTTGGAAGCAATTCAATTACGCTGTAACATTAGAAACTTGGTTTTACTGTCTAGCTGGTCGAATCATCTGCTTCATTTAATGGCTGTTCATCTTTGTGGTGTATCAATTTTGCCATTCCTTTGATATGCAAACCCATGTTATATTGTACTCGTATTACATGTGTTCGTACTTCATAGCTTATATAAGTTTCTAACTGTTACGAATATAATCATCTATCAATGTTCTTTAAATCTTCCATAGGCTTTCAAAGGTATGGGAGTCAGTAAGAAAAAGCTAATATAATTCAACTTTTGCATCCTGTATTGAAAAGGAGAGATGTAAAAGGAAGTTCTCTTATCCCACATCGGCTACGTAAGTGAATTCTATAGTATTAATAAAAGGCAGGTTTAGGCACCCGTATCAACGAACTACTAGACGAAGTGAATGGGTTGCGGCCGGTGCTTATAACTTGGCCAGACCCAGGAAAGTCCCCGGGCCCACAGCCGCAGAGATGCGGACTCGGAAACGAGTAAAGCTTCAGGCCGTCGGGGTCTGTCTTTGCCCATTGGCAAGGCGGGGGCTGAGACAAGTGTGGAGCCCTAATGATCTCGACGCCTAAGCAATTTGGCCGATTCTCACAGTTATTCACTTGGTCCTTAAGCTGGACTAACTGAACGGGGCTTATGATCTCGTAGTTCTACTTTTTGCTACCATTCATGAATTTTCCATCTTTGTGGTGTGACATTTTGAGTTATATTAATTATGTCTTATTATTATTGAAATTGCTTAAAACTTTTGTCATTTAAAAGATGTTGGGGTTATATTCTTTATATTATTGAAATTATTAATTAAACTGTTAAAATAACACGATAGATGTATGGATCATAATTTAAAAATAAAATTTGAAGAAAATAAATATATATTGTAGAAATGAATGTTTTAAAAATTTTAGTTTTGAAGTTTTTTCAGAAAATTTATCATTCATCTTTTTTTTTCTTCCAATTTTACTTCGATTTTAATTTTTACCTTTAGAAGTTATGTGACGATATTTATTTCTTTAAAATTTTTATTTTAAATTTAGTTACATAAAAATTGGTATGGGCGCAAATGAACAGAATGTTCGATGAACTGTTTGTGAATCATTTGTTTATGTTCGTTTATTAAGCTAAATAAACGAGTATGAACAAAATTTTTATGGTTGTTTAATAAACAAACGAACACGAATAGAGGTGTGTTCTATTCGTTTATGTTCACGAACAAGCTTGTTTATTTATTAATGGTATTTTTTATAAAAAAATTAAAATAATATCTATGTGTATTTTTTATTTTTTATTTGTTTATTTATTATTCATTAACATTGTTTGTAAACATGTTCAAATATATGTTCATGAATATATTCGTTTAGTGTTCGTGAACACTAAATAAACGAACATGAACACACATAATTTCAAATAAACGAACATGAACAAAAAATTTGAAATTCTTAACGAACACGAATCGAACATGAACATAAACAACTTCAAAAATAAACAAACAAACACGAATAGAGGTTTATTCATCTAAACTCGATTCATTTATAGCCTTAAAAATTTATATATCATTTAATGATTAAATTAACGATTATAATAATAAAAAAATTTAATTAATATAAGATGGAAAATTTAAAAACACAATTAAAATGTTTTAAAGTTTACTAACTAATTTAAAACGAGGTACAATTAGCAGGTAATATAAAATTCTAACTTGATTTGTACCCTGTATTCATTGAAACGGAAACCCTTCAAATAAAAAGAAGTGCCCTTATCCCGCACCGACTACATAAATAAATTATTTAGTCTTATTAAAAGACAGGTTCAGACGTATAGGTTCTTACTGAATTGGTCGGACCCACACTTGAAAACGAGTAACTTTTCATAGGTTTAGACGTGCAGGTTGGATGTTGTTTTTATAATTTTTCATAGTTAGGGATTATTAATGTAATTTATTTTAAAATTTTATAGCATATTTTGTAAATATTTTGGGTACACACGAATATTAAATTTTTGTTATACGATGCTTACTTTTAACTATAATTTTTCTTCAACCATTAAATCATAGAAAAACACATTAAAATATGCTCGAATATGTATTCTCTTGATTGTTACAATAACAATAATTTTAATTAAGTTAAAGCTCAATCAATAAATATGAACTTTAATCTGTAACAATGAAATTTTGATTTATTTCAATTTTTAAATACCACTAACATTATTATTGATATGATATTTTCTACATTTAATTAGTGTATACAAAAATAATTATAATTACCCAACATGAAAATATGAATATTTTTTAATACGTACAACAAAGTCAAAATCACTTTTTACCATGTAATAATTTTACAGCTGTATTAGGATTTATATCACTTTTCACTGAAGGTGTGTGTTTGATAAATTAAAAATTCAGGTGTTGAAAGATTAAGTATTAAGTTTTTACTGTTAAATTTATATTAAAAATTGTTTAGTAAATTAATAAATATAAGTACCGAATATAATTATATTTTTAATAAAAGTAATTATTGATTTTAAAAAATATATTTTTTAAATTTTAATCTTATTAATATAATATTCTATATTATTTCGGATAATTTTAGATAACATATACATATGGGAATTTAAATGTGTTTTTTTAAAGGATAATTTATTTTAATTTTTTAACAAAATAAAATCAACTCAATATTTTTTAAATTAAGTTATAAGTAGTTACCTACCTACTTTTCTCATTCAACACTTTTTTTGTTGAAAATTGTATATTAAGTAAAATATTAAAACGATTATCAAACATATTTAAAATATTAAATGTTGAAAATTTTCATTTCGATTCTATTGTTTATCAAACATGCCCTAAGTTCTCTCCACACTTGTAGTAGGATCTACATCAATTTTCACTAAATTTTCATTTTGAAAATTCAAAGGTAAAATCAAGGGTTTTTTTTTCTAAAATAATACAAAATATATATATATATATATATACCAAAATAATATATTCTCCCCGTTAATTATCAAAATGTTACATTTGGAGGGAGTGGTGCCTATCTGGTAGGCGGCATCACTGTACATTCTGACAATTTTTTTAATATTAAATAAATAAAAAATTATTTAAATAATAAATTTTTTAAAAAAATACTAAAAAATACTGATACGGGAGTGGTGCCTACCTGGTAGGCGCCTACCTGACAGGCAGCACTAGTGATGCCTACTTATTAGGCGGCACCAACCCGAATTTTTAGCGTTTTTTACCTAAATAATACCCAAAAAAATTATACACCAGAATATAATAAAAAAATAAAATTAATAACTTAAATAATATAAATATATATTTTTTATAAGAATTGTAGAAAATAATATTATAAAATTGAAAAAATTAAATTAAATATTAAATAAGAATAACTCAATTTTTTAAATAAATAATATAAAAATATTTAATTTAATTTTTTCATAAATAAAAATTTTTAATTTAATTTATGGATTATTTATTTTAAAAAAATTTGAGTTATTCTTATTTAATATTTAATTTAATTTTTTCAATTTTATAATATTATTTTCTATAATTCTTATAAAAAATATTTTTTTATTTTTTAATTTTTTATAATTTGAATGGATTAAAATATATATTTATATTATTTAAGTTATTAATTTTATTTTTTGTATTATATTTTGGTGTATAATTTTTTTGTATTATTTAGGTAAAAAACGATAAAAATTCTGGTTGGTGCCGCCTGACAGGTAGGCACCACCCCCGCATCAGTATTTTTTAGTATTTTTTTAAAAAAATTATTATTTAAATAATTTTTTATTTATTTAATATTAAAAAAAATTGTCAGAATGCACAGTGGTGCCGCCTACCAGATAAGCACCACTCTCTCCAAATGTACCATTTTGGTAATTAACGGGTAAAATATATTATTTTGGTATATATTATTTTTTTTTGTATTATTTTAGAAAAAAAACCTAAAATCAAGTGACTCATTTGCATTTTACTTAAAAAAAATGCACTCTTAAAACATGTTACTTACTTAACAAAGACGGTTAAAATCAATACTATATAACTTTCTGTGTCTGCATTGCATGCACTAATCCAAAGCTCTCTTTCCCTTTTTTTTCTAAATTTTTTTTTTTTTTCATGAAACAACTTTGGACATCATGAATTTACGAATTGGAATTCAAATAACTTTTTTCTCCTATCTCTGACATTGACCGTCAGATCAACTTGGATCTAATGTATATTTTTCTACTCGGTGATGGGTATTGATCTATTATACCGATTGTCGAATCATTGCTTGGAGATTACTAGCGGAACTTTATTTTTTTTTAAAAATTAATAACTTAGCAACTTAAATAAAAACTTTGAATAGTTCAATGATGAAATGTAATTTTTTTAATTAAGTGAACAAAATAATTTGTTTTCATAATTTAATTACTAATAATATAATTTACCGTAATATTAAGAGAATAATGTTCACAAAAAGAAATTTAAAGCACGTTTGAAATTTAAATCAAACATAGCCAGATTTATGCATTGTATATGTATTATAAATTCTTTAGGGAATTTGATGTTTAAGCTACAACAATTTATTTGAAAAATATGGAAATAAATAAATAATAATATCAGTTCACATAATAAAGGTATTTAATTTTTATTTATTTTATTTATAAATAAAAGTTGATTATTGTCGGTAATAACCAACTTTTAAAAGGTATCCATAAATAAATTTTCTCTTATTACAAACGTATCCAAATTCATGCAGGCTGATTAGAATTTTGCACAAATATGAAAACTTTTTTTTGCCATAAATGTCATAATTTTTTTAAATAATTTTATTATAGATTCTGATAATATTTGATTTTTTTAAAACAATATTTAGAACTATCCATAATATTTTTTAACTCATAAATAAAAGAATAGTACCTTTTAACGCATTCTAACCAACATTATCTTGTATTGATAATAATATTCATATCAATTGAGTTATGATTCAATCGATCACAACTTTTTTTTTTAAGTGAGGAATTTAGATGGTAGAAGGGTCCACAAAATTAATCACTAATCTTTTCTTATATTTTATTTATTTTGTTCATAAGACACGTAATTTTATAAACCACATATTTTCTTTTCCATTTTTTTTTTACTTTTTGTTTTTTTATGTTTATTTTTTGTGGAAATTCAAGATATCGTACCTCCTTGAAAATGAAACATAAGCAAAAAGCTGGAGAGCTGAAGCGTGTATAATTAAATAACCAATAATGGTAGCCTCTCTTTATATCTGTCCAAGTGTTGGGGCTACTTTGGTCCAATCTTAGTTTTTATTTCGATCTGTTTGCTTCGGTTAGAATTAAAATTAATATCTTTATTTAAATTTAATTATAAAAATAAATAGGTTATTTGGGTTAGTCAGGTTTGAATGATTTTAGATAAGATATGTCATTTTTTTTAAGACTTTACTGTAATTAGTAGGGGTAAACGTTCGATCGAATTGAGTAAAATTATTCGAGTTAAACTAGAATAATTAAACATGTCACATTATAATTTTATAAGAGTATAACTAATTTCATGTTAGAACACATAAATTTGAAATCATATATATTTGAAAACTGCTTCAAAGCAAAATAATAATAATAAATTACAAGATGATAATAAACTTGAATAATTAATTAATTAATTTAGCTCCCAATCCAATTCTACTGCAGCCCTTACCCATGCATGAATGAGTTTGGGAGGATATTTCATCATTGGAGTCCTAATTTCTGGTGGCTTTGACCTGATCCTGGTGGTGGTTGATCAATTTAGTGAATATGCTAGGTCACCCACTCACTTCCAAAACTGTTGGTGGCTTGCTTGGTAGGGGAATCGTTGGTTTGCATGGTATTCCAAGGACCACTCTTGAGTACTTTCCGTCAAGACCTCTTCTGTCTTAGTCCTTCACATGGGGATGATTGCTTATCATCCCCAATCCGATGGCTAAATGGAAGCGGTGCGACCGTTGTTTGGACAGAATACTTGTACAACACAAGCTTTCATGCTTCATCCAAGATGAGTCATGTCCCCTTTTCAAATTGTGTGTGGAAGAGCCATAATACTTTACTTAAGGCTCCCCTTCTTTGTCTTTTACTTTATCTGCAACTCTACTTTTATCTCATATCATTGTCGTTCTCGTCTTGGAGGCTGATCTCGTTATCATCATTGCAGTCTGTGGCAGAGCATAGTGGACATGGCCTTCCTTAAAATAGTAAAATTTTAATTAAATCTTTTATAATTTATAAAATTTTAAATTAATAATAATAAAATTATATTTATTACAATTCATATTATGATTCTTACGAATTCTTATTTCAGACTCAAATATGCAGAGTCATGATGAATTCATAAGGAAAACCCTTATTTTGGATTAATAAGAAAATCAACTCATCGTAATCCAATTAACAAATCTTTCATGTCTTTCATAACTTCCATATGCCATAAGCATGGATTTGCTTACACGTAACTAAATACATGTGAATTTATTTAGTGATGATAGTAGATGAATGAGTCTTATATGCAATGAAAGAGAAATGATTAATTTTTTTGGTAAATTTAATGGGTAAATATTTATCAAAACAAAGTAGTTTTATTTTTTAACTTAATGATTTTGGCTTTTAACTTTAGAAAAGATAAACATTTATCAAAATAACGTAATTTTTCCTTTTATTATTCGGATTTTTAAATAATTCGAATTGTGTAATTCATATTCGAATTTAATCTAAAAATTTGATTTTTTTATTCGAGTTGATCCGAATAACTCGATTAACTTGAATAATTCAAACTATTTAAATCAAAATTTGAATTTTTTTTATCAAATTTATCAAATTGAATCGAATTTTACTCATTCATATTCAAAATATTGAGGTCTTTCCAATACTTTCCTCATACACAAAGCACATATTTTGTAATGATTTGATTATACATTAAACTCTTAACACTTATAAATTTTAAGAAACTCTTAAAAAAATGTGTTTTGAAAATTAAGTTTAGAAATATCTATTTTAATACTTAATTATTTTTATTATATTAGAGTAAAAAAATCAATGATTAAATATATTTAAAAATATAATCTCGATTACCACAATTTGAAACTATATACACATGAAGAGTAATTATTGCTCAATCTAGCAGTTCCTCGTATAAAATTCACAATTCACACAGTCCATTCACCATCGTGTTAGTGTCTCAGGCCAGCCAGATTGTCCACAATAGCACTCAACCCACGACAACAAGACAGCAACATTTTGATTTACCAATTGATGTGTCAGTTTAGTTTAAAATTTATCATTTTTAATAATATGTTAATTGAGTTAATGTCACTAATTAAATCTGGTCTTAAAATTTAATTAAAAAATTATTCTTTCAATTTATAATGAGTTGATGTCACTTTACCTGTCAATCAAATCTCAACTTAAAAAATAACAAATATTATTTTGAAAGTATTTATATTTTTTTATATATTAAGTGATTGATTGAGTTGATATAACATATTAATTGAGTCTAAATTCAGTTAGTAAATAATTAAATAATCTTTCAATTTTATAAATTTAATATTATTTTGAGGATGTTTATGTTTTTTTTTTATATTTTGATAAATCTTAAAAAAATTACATGCATATAAATGAAAATCGTGATATTTAAACCTAAAACATTAAATACGGAAAAAATTCAACTTTCAGCACTAAATTAAACAAAAAAACTTAAATACTAAATTTAAAAAAATGTCTAAGTTCTTAAGCCTTATATACATTCCTCTAAAAAAATTACTAGAATTCGTATCACCATTCTGTGGCTGAGAAATATTTTTTAATAATAAAATTCATCGATAAGAATTATGTTTTAAAATAAAATAAAATAAAATAAAAATAATTATTAATTTGAAGCGAATGGTAAAATTTTAATGGTAGTTATTTATATTTAAAAAAAACATTTATACTATTATTTAAGCGTAGAATTATAAATTTGATTTTTAATGTTTATATTTTTTATCAATTTGATCATTATTATTTTCGTAAATTAAATTTGACACTCAATATTTTAAAAAGAATACAATTGTTATTTTTTTATTATGAAAATATTGATTATAATGTTAAAATTTTAAATATGGCAATATTTGTGCACTTCATGCTATTTGTTGACTTTTTATAATTTTGAGTTATTTTATTATTTTTAAATATTTTTATAATTATTAACTTATTTGTTGACGCGACATACATTTTGTTTATATCTTTATTTTACACAATGCTTATAATTATCCATAATTTCTCTCCAATCCATAAATAGGAAAAAAATGCATTTTAACGCGCTCGAACTAACGCCTTCTGCATTGACAACAATGTCTATACCAATGGAATTAAGACTCAATCAACAATTGTATATAATTTTACAATATACAATTTACTAATACTATTATTTTTTAGTGGCTCATGCATTAAACATATGCCCGTTAAATAATTTTATTAATTTTTTTTAATTTGTCTACCAACAGTATATAGAAAAGTATTAGATATAGTACCTATGTATTTAAAATATATTTTAATTATTTATTCATGAACCACAAAAACTATTTATAAAGTATTTATCTTAAAAATAATTTTTTTTATAATTTAATGAATAATAAAAATATAAAAATATATAAATTACATGAAACCACTTACCGTAATTTTAGATCAATTTTTTAAAAAACTATAAAAAAAATATTTTACATGTGAGAAATTTGGAGTCCATTCCAAAATAAAATAGAAAATATTTTGCAGAAAATGAGATTTATATGATCAAACAAAAACAGCAATGACCAAAATATGTAAGTTGTGGAAAATGAGAATAAAAATTTCAATGCTTGTACTATAACTTTTGAAAGAAAGAAAGAAAATTTCCAAATGTCTGCAAGTTGCTTAGGCATCAACTTTGAATATTTGTTGCAATCCATTTCTTCTTGTAATAAAAGCTTTTTGGTTACAACCCTCTTTTGACTTCTTCATCTTACAGGAATTCATGTCTGTGTAAGATTGCTACTTTATTTACACGAAGTGAGATTTTAACGGAAGATTACAACATTTTAAGATACATAATATATATATATATATATATACGTATATTGATTGTTATATCTAATTTTCGTATCGGTTGAGAAATATTTTTTTAATAATAAGATTCATCAATAATAATTATGTTTTAAAAGATAAATAAATTAAAATTAAAATAATTATTAATTTGAAGCGAATGATAAAATTTTAATGGTAGTTATTTATATTTTTTTTAAAAAGTATACTATTATTTAAGAGCATGATTATAAATTTGATTTTTAATGTTTACATTTTTTGTCAATTTGATCATTATTAGTTCTCGTAAATTAAATTTGACTCTCGACTTTTTAAAAAGAGTCGAATTACTAAAATGGTTGCCACATCAACATCATTAAAAGATTAATGTTTTAAATAACATTCTCTTTAAAAAAAAGTGATTTGATTACTTTTTGAAAAGTTAATGACCAAATTTAACTCCAAATAAGAATAAGGGTCAATTTCACAAAATACTAAATTTATCATAATGTCATTATTTAAGTGCGTGACTAAGTTGATATCACGAATCAAATAAGCACCAACTCAGTCAAGGAAATTAATAAAATATCATTACATACTTTAAATAAATTATACTATTATGAGATAGTTTTGTCTTTTCTTTATTTAAAAAATTTGATAAAAAAAGTTGCAAATGTTAATATTTGAACACATGCCACCAACATCTATAATTTTTTTCTGTACAACTTCAACCAAAACTTTATTTGCATTGACAATGTTGAATGAGTTGCTATTATTAGTCAACTCGATACCAACTCAAAAAAAGTGACAATACCATAATAAGCATTTAGAGTGCATTTAATATTCTTAATTTGATGAATTTATATTTTTTATATTTCCTTTTACTTACAATTCAAACTTTTTTTTATTATAATCTTATACATATTGCAAGTTCTATTATTATCATATTCAAATTTCAAGTTTTAATTATTTATTGTATGTTAATTTGTCTTTCTGGTAATTTTGTTTCTCAATTGATATCATTAAATCAAGAGGCACTAAACTCAATTAACCTCTTTATGAAAAAAAATTAGATTATGATATACTCACAATGTGGTTGAAAATTTATATAACAAAATAAATAAAAAAAACTAATACAAAATGTAGCTTTCGTTTAAATGGTTAAGTTAATAACTTGAAAACTAATAAGATGTTTTGGATTTGAATACCATGAACTCTATAATTTGTGTTTAATTTTCTAAGTTTATCAAAATATAAAAATATATAATACCTTCAAAATAATATTTGTTGTTTTTTATACAAGAATGAGTAAGTTGAAATCTGGACATTATAGTAGTATATATAAACTATTTTTTTACTGTTGTTGTAACACCCCTTACAAATCCGATTGTCGGGTCCGAACATTAGTGTGTCACATTAGTTGTCGGAGCAACTATTGGAAAAATTCACAGAAAAATCATCATTTCACTTCATGGATCATGCAATTAACAATAATACAACATTGAATATGATGAACATTCTTTTTAGGGTCTTATACGAACATATGAATACTTTAAAGTCAACCCGAGATCAAATAGGGATCTTTTTGTAACATTTTTTTTAAAATTTCAAATCAAGTACACCATAATAAATCATTCAAATATTCAATCATGTCATAAATACCCCATATAAGTATCGATACCAATATGAGCTTTGATGTTTTAGAAAAATTAAATTTAACTCTAAAGTATCGATACCTTCTTCATGGTATTGGTACTTTATCTATGTATTGATATCATTTTAAGGTTCTATTATTCTGAAAATAAAGAAAAGTTGTTAAAGTATCGATATCTTCCTCTAAGGTATCGATACCTCAAAGTAAAATGTTAAGAATCAACATTGTGGTACTTATTTTATGCTCACCTAAATTAACCCAAATGATATTTAAGTGTACATTTCACTCGTATAAAACAATCCAAAACATATATCCAACATCCATTCGATCATTTACAAAATCAATCAACCCAATATGCCACAATTTGGCACCATTTCATAACAAACATACAAATTTTCATCCATTGAAGCTCAAATTATGCCAACATTCCTATAAGCCATTCAACATCATCCAATTCTATACCACGACATTTTCAACTTATACAATCATGCCATTTAGACTATCAACCAACATTTCCATATCGATTCACCGAGTTTATAAGTCATTTAAGTGTCACATTTATAACCTCTTACCATACCAACTTACTCACATACATATAAACATTAACTTTCTCAAATTCAACCATTTACCATTCATTGCATATGTTCCAACCATGTCAAACATACATACTAATCAAGATATTCATTCATCTGGGCATCATAATTGGCAATTCATGGACCTTTAACACTACAGCAAAATAGGCTATTAACGATATTTGGGCAGAAAATGCCGCAAATGGTAAAGCAATAACGACGTTTTACATAAACGCCGCAAAAGGTAGAGCAATAGCGGCGCTTATGGAAAAGCGCCGCTAAAGGTCAGAGCAATAGCGGCGCTTATGGAAAAGCGCCACTAAAGGTCAGAGCAATAGCGGCGTTTTCCCATAAGCGCCGCTAATTTATTTAAATTTTATATATATTAAATTAAGTTAAATTAACTAATAATTTTTTAATTTATACTATGGTAGTATTTGGTCATACTTTTTTATCCCTTTGACAACAACGCACACACAGGCACTCGGAACAATATCCTCTTTCTAATAGAGGAATGACAAATCAGATTATAGTACATGTACTTTGAAAATGTCCAATGTGGCACTTGAACTTTCAATTTGTATATTATTTGGTACTTTGATTTTCACAACATGTCCAATACGATACCTGTACTTTGAAATTTTCTAATGTCGTGCCTAAAATTGAAATCTATAACATGTTTTAATTTTGAAATAATTTGTGTTCTATCCATTTATATAAATGGTTACTCAACTTTCATTTTTTTTTTATTTTAAACATTGAATTTAAAATTTTTGAAATTTGAAAATAGAGAAACTAAATTCCTAGAAATTAAAGTATACAAACTAAATTTCAAATTTATAAATAACACAAAGACTTATAACATATTTTAATTTTTGAAATAATTTGTGTTCTATCGATTTAAGTCAACCTCGTCACAAATTTGAATAACCATGATAATATATAGTAGATCCTATACTAAATTGAAGCATCCAATGATACTCTCAAATTTGCATCAACTCTAATTATATTCCGAAATCCTCAAAAAAAAAAATACGAACAATCAAACTAAAATCCTATTTCTTTATGACCTTTCATATATACCCACCATTATTTTGTATGCGTGTCTAGGTATGCAAATTGTTTCTCTCGAAAATTAGAAACCTTAGTTGATCAGTCACCAAATATATATAAAAAGTTTTCGATTTGGTGTCGAGATCAACGAGAGAAGGCCATGGATAAGAGTGGCCTTATGTTCCGGTATTTGCTACTCATATGGAATTAGTTATTTGACTCAAATCTCCTTATATAGTAATAATGTATATTAATCAATATTTAATAGTTAATTGACTCAGTCTCCTCTTATACTAATATATATATATATATATATATATATTATATATATTAATGTAATATTCAAGAAGTAATTCACTCAAACTATTAAATAGAAAAATATTTAAACTTCATATGTACAAAAATTAAAAATTCGAATTGTTAATAAAGAGATTCGAACTAGGCAATAAAGAAAAAGAACAAGCATTTTAACCAATTAAGCCAAAATCATTTAATTGATGCATTAAGGAAAAAATTTATTTATATTAATATAAATATAATACTGTACAAACAACAATACAAATTGTTAACAATGAGATTTCAATCAAGGTTACAAGGATAAAAATAAAGCATCCTAACCATCTAAGTTAAAATAAAAATGTTAACAATTAGTTTCGAACCTGAACAATAAAGAAAAAGAACAATCATCTAACTAATTAAGCTAAATTAATTATTGATACATTAAGAGAAAATTTTCATTATCTTGAATTATATTAGTATAATATTGTATAAAACATAATTCAATACCTTCAATGTAGTATTCAAGAAGTAATTCACTAAATCTATTAATGGAAAAAGATTTAAAATTAATAAGTAGAAAAAAATTCAAACTGTTAATAAATAGATTCGAATCGGAGCAGTAAGGTAAAAGGACAAGTATTTTAACCAATAAGCTTAAATCATTTAATTGATACATTAAGGGAAAATTTTAATTATCTTTAATTATATTTATATAATATTGTATAAAAAAGAATTTAACTTGTTAACAATGAGATTTGAATCAAGGTCATAAGGAAAATAGGCAAGCTTTTTAACCATTAAAGTCAAATTAATTAATTGACATATTAAGGAAGTAATATTATTATATAACTTATCTTACGTGTTTTAAAAATTTATCGGACATATTCCGTACACGTGTCAAATCTGAACAAATAATACGATTTGCTTGACGCGTTCCGTAAGTTGACAATCTACAAGAAAAGGGAAAACAAAAGGGTAAGCATATCGAATACTTAGTAAGTTCACAGATATTTGAACAAAAACTTACCTCAAATTACATCTTAACTCGATAAAATACTAGCTTTACGATTTTGCCTAAACCTAACAATCACATATCAACAAGGTGAGTATCAACATATATCACATCTTATAATAAATCAAGCATATAACATTCTCAATCACTTATAATAAACATTTATTCAATTCAATATAATGTCATCACTAATTCATTTAATGATTCAAATTCCAAATCAAATGATTAATTTATTGCATTTTCATATCGACCGTCCGGGTTAGTATAGGTATAATAATTATATTGATTTGGGGGAGAGGGACGGTGGGTGAGAGGGAGGGTATTTTTTATCAAGATATTTATGTTTTTTTATATATTTCTTCGATTTTTTTAGAATTATAATTGAGACTATTTATAAATTATATATAAAGGATAACTTTTTGAAGTAGTAACTAAATCGTAAAAATTAAAAATTAAAAATATTATTATACCCTCCTGTCAAATACTTAAAAACACTAAGATAACTGAAGGAAATAAAGACAAACTCAATTAGTTGGGAGAGTAGTTTAAAAGAATTAATAGTTAGATTAAATAAAGTGATAATTAGGTTTGATAAACTGGCACTAAATCGAGTTGGAAATAACATCAAAACTCTGTCACTCCATTATAAATATAAAATAGCTAGCAAAGGTAATAAACAGTATAGAGACATCATTGGAGCTCCAAAGCTTAGTATTGTGAGAATCTTAATTTCCGCTATGGATTCTTCTGATTTCACCGAATCAATGCTAGATCAGCTCCCTATGGAAAGATTTTGGGACATTCCTTTGTACCAATGGGATGGATTTTGGTACAGATCTTATCATCTCCAAGCAGCAATGGCTCTTCGTTCCCAGTACATCGCGCGCGACGACGACATCATCCTCGCATCCCCCATGAAAACCGGCACCACTTGGCTCAAAGCCCTTTGTTTTTCCATCCTTCAAAAGGACGAATACGCCGCTCGCCTTAATGAAGAAACGCTAGGCAAGACCGAGGAAGACAATCCCCGTCACCACCGAGACCCGCTCGTCGACAACCATCCCGCCGTCTACGTTCAAACCTTGGAAGTTCAAGTTTTCACGGCGAAACCACCGCCGGATGTTTCGGCTATGAAGTCCCCAAGGCTTTTCCACACTCACTTGCCTTACACCGCATTACCGGACTCCATTAAAACCTCCAACTGCAAGCTTGTTTACATAACAAGGAACCCTAAAGACACGTTGGTCTCCATGTGGCACTTCTTCAATAAACTCCGGACACCAGAACAAGGTCCATACCCTTTTGAACAAGCATTCGAGTCCTTCATCAATGGTGTTTCTCATTTCGGTCCATTTTTCGACCACGTTTTACAGTACTGGAACCAAAGCTTGAAATCACCCAACAAGATACTGTTCTTAAAGTACGAAGACCTCAAAAAGGACCCCAAAGGTGAGGTTAAGAAACTGGCTTCGTTCCTTGAAAAACCATTCAATAATGAGAAAGAGGTTGAAGACGTAATATGGAGGTGCAGCTTGGAGAGGCTGAAGAACTTGGAGGTGAACAAGAATGGGATCGACCCTTGGGTTGGGATGCAAAACAGTGCATTTTTCAGGTCTGGGATTGTTGGAGATTGGAAAAACATGATGAGTAAAGAGCTGAGTGAGCGTTTGGATCAAATCACGGTGCAGAAATTAAAGGATTCTGGGCTTCGCCTTGAGATTTGAACCCCCTCTCTGCACCTCTTCTCTCGGTATCTTCTGCATCGTTAATGGAATAAAATAAATAATTCAGTATTTCTGTGTGTATTTGTTACTCTTCTTCTACCCATTTCAATAATAAATATAACATATTATATAATTAGAATTAATGTTATAAATTCATGTAGGTAATGTCTAAGCGTGATTATTCTCATCATATTCAAAAGGAATAAGGATAACATGGAATCATAATTTCATATAATTTTTTTTTCTGTATTTAATATTATAAAATTGCTTGAAATATTAATAAAAATAAATATTTGTTACACTTGAATCTATAATTTAAGAGGGTTTTGTATTTTCATCTATACAATCGTCACTTTATTTAAACTTATGGTGATAAATCATTTGATCATTTGTTCTTCATTTGTCAATAGAGATACGACACGCAGTGTCTCGAGATTATAGTTAAGAGTATATAAATCCTAACTAAAATTGAAAAAGGACCTCGTCTCTCTCTCTCTCTCTAAACATCGCATTTGCCTAAACACTTTTTATGCTGACTCTTCGCCTTGTATCACAAGAAGTGCACCTCCTAACTACACTATCATTTTGATCTTGTCTGATCCTAGCATCAACAATATTTGAATATAATTATTTTGTTTGGTAAAAATAAATTTTTGATTTTTTTTGAAAATTAATCATTTTGTAATTTTGATATTATAAATATAATGTTTTATATTATTTTAAATAGATTTGGGTAGAAGTTAATATAATAAATTGAATGTTTTATTTTTTAAAATATAATTTAAAAACAAAAACTGCTTAACATTTTTAATATTAAATGATAAATAAATACTCATTTACTTATCTTATTTAATATTAGTTTCGAAAAATTAATTTATATTAATTAATATATATGTAGGAAGACAATGTTTTCAATGAATATAAGAATATTAAATTTCATATTAATTAAAGGGGTGTATTCAAACTTTTACGTGAACCAGAAATATGTAAATTTGGCAAATGAATTATTAAAAGTTTACGGTGAAACCAATCATAAACACGTGAAATTAATAGTTGAAGAGAGTTAAATGGTGAAACCAACCATAAACACGTGAAATTAATAGTTGAAGAGAGTTAAATGGTGAAACCAACCAATAAATCCTTAAATTCTTTTCAAAATATAAATTACGCCTTTTCGTAAAAATGCATCCAATTAAACCCACAAATATTAACAATTTATTATTTAGGTTCTTTGATCAATGATTTTCATTGTTGGCCATGTCCATTACTTTATTAATGAGATCAGTTATTGAATTATCCATCACGATATTAATGTGACACTTTACGTCAACAAACTAATTTTTTTAAATTTCAAAAAAAAGAGAGTTTAAATTCAAAATAAAATTGGATAATGGACTTTCAAGTTTATTTCAATCTAGCTATCCATTTGTTTTAATTCATTCTTTTATATAATTAAAACAAACAATACAAATTATAAGCGTTGAACCTCATATTTATTATCTCTATCTCAAGTGTGATCTATGTTCAAATCACGCTAATCGTATTTGTTGTTCGAATTTTATCTTATTATTATATTTAAAAAAAAAACTGTAAAGGTTGAAAGGTTTCAATCAAATGTATTAAACTTTTAAATATATTTTATTGTATATCCACATATATTATATTAATTATATTATCTGATTTATTAATTCCAAGCTATGCTTTCATATGAAAGGATAAGTTTTTTTTTCCCTTTATTATTTGTCTCATTTATCTGATTCATTATATATATAGTTTAAAAAAATTCTCAAATAAAATAAGACTAAGGCCAACTATAGGAGATGATGCTATAGTTTAAGCTCTAGCTTCCTTATACTTTTCATAAATATATATATATATATAATGAACTCATAACTTAATTTAATAATCATGTTTGAAGAGTAAATTTCAATATTTTAAAAATTTTAATTCTAATATCTGTAAGTTTGTTTTTAATCTTAAATTTTTTTTCACTTCCAAAAATAAATATATAAAATATCAATGAATTATATTCCGAAAATTGATTGACTGACATGTTTTTTTTTTCAACGATGTTAATAATAATGATCAATTTCAATAACGAAATAAAATTTAAATACTGGAATCAATTAAAAATAATTTAAATACCATACGCAAACAAAACCAATAATTAAGGATGTCTTAAACTTTTAATTAAAACTAATGGAAGTTTCTATCAATGGACCCAAAATGATTTAGCTTTTCTTCGTCATAAAAAGGCTACTAAACAAATCTGAATGCCATTGTCCTTTACGATAGAAAGATTCCCAAATCATTGCTCATCATTTTAATATGTTTAATAATAAAAATAGTCATTTTGTTTGCCTTAAATTATATTTTAATTATTTATGTTTGAAATGTTACGTTTTAATCATTTATGTTATCGTTTTGTTACGAAATAGTCACTCTATCATTAAGCTCCGTTACCTCCCTAACGGCAATCCTACATGGCAGTCCAAATAAGTTTTAAATATCAAATTGGATGTCCAACTAAGATAAAAATAGTTTTTCAGTCAAAATGAAAAAGAAAACTAAAAAAAAAAGAGACGGACAATTTTTCTTTTCCAATTCAAGGTATAATTAATTTAAAATTTTCAATTAATTAAATTTATTTAAGTAAAAATCTATTCTCGTCCCAGTTTAACATCCAAGTTGATATTTAAAACCCATTTGGACTGTCACGTAAGATTGTCGTTAGAGAGATAATGGAGCTTAACAGCAGAGTGATCACTTCGTAACAATATGATAATGTAAATGACTAAAACGTAACATTTCAAACATAAGTAACTAAATTTTAATTTAAGACAAACAAAAATGGCTATTATGTAGTTTATCCTATTAATAATAATATGTTTTTAAAGTTATTATATTTTATACATATCTAATACAACTACTTATGAGAAAATAAATTTATTATTATTCTGAATTATTATTATTAGATTTTATTATACCAATGATTTGGATGAATAAAAATATGTATTTATAAAAATATATCAATAATGGCTATTAGTGAAATGGTAAGGGTTTTCACGTGAATTTGTTGATCTTGGGTTTGATTTTCAAATAATTTTTTCAATTATTTTATTTGATTTTTTTATAAAAGTGTGAAGAGAAGAAAATATTATTACAATAATATTGATTATCCTTTAAAGTAAGGGAATTTTAATAATTTCACATTTGAAATAATGTCGAGTTAATTCGTGACATCACTTGAACGTTCGATCGAATCGAATGAAAAAATTTTAAATTAATCGAGTTGGTGAATCCTATTTTATCATCTTTAACTTGATTTGAAATTTTCTTAAATCGAGTCGAGTGAGATAGAATTTGAATCGAATTGAATTGAATATATTTATTTTAGTTAAATTAAAAAATAACTTTGATATTGTTTATTTTTATGTAATATTCTTTTTTGAAAATATATTTTTTAAAGTTTTTAAACATTATCCTTTAAAAGAAAATTAAAGTAAACAAGTGACTAATAACATATATATTGTTAGCAACAATTTGTTGCCAAAAAAACAACTAATAACATATATTATTGTTGATGTTTAAACAAATGGAAAAAATAAAGGCAATACAACACGAGTCCAAGTAAACAACAACAACACAATAAAATTATAATAGAAAACATAAGTAAAAGTTCAAAATACAGCATAAACCTACTCTCAAAACATTAGCATTTTACAAAGCATTGGCAATTTGGCTTCTCTCAAAACCTTGTCTTTGTCTAACTGTTCTCTAGCTCAGGGGAAGTAACTAAGAGGCTAGCAGGGGGCCTCGATCCCTCTAAAATAGAAAAATTTTAATTTAGGCCCTTTAAATTTTTTAAATATTAAATTAGTAAAGGTAAAATTACACTTTAATCCCCTAAAAATGATAAAATTTGATTTAATCTTTTAAAAATTTAAAAAATATAAGCTATTAAAATGATGAAATTTCCTTTTTATTATCCTAAAAATTATATTTAAATTTCGGCCCCTTAAAAATCTTTTCTAGTTTCGCCCCTACTGGCACTCTACGTACTTATGGATAGGGTGAGCAAAACTTGATTCGATTCGAAAAAATCAGAAAAAAATTTGATTTTTGAGTTATTCGAATCATTCAAGTCAACTCAAATAACTCGATTCAAGATTTGCGTTCAAATTGAGTTGAATCTCACAATTCGAATAATAGATTGATGTAAATACCCTTTTGATTTCTATCAACTTTGAAAATAAATAAATTGGTCTCTTTCCTAACAAAAATTACAAAAAAATCAAAATAATTTTTAAAAATTTCAAAATTTATATTTTAAAAAATTTGTAAAAATTCTAAAAAAAAAAAATTTTAAAATAATAAATTTGGAAACCTAATTAATGATTCAAATTAATCATATTCAAGTATTTTTTTTTGCTTTGAATTTTTTTCAAATATATAGTTTCAAATTTATGTGTTCTAACATGAAATTAGTTATAACTGTAACAATATTTTTATTTGACATATTTAAATTTTTTTTAATTTAACTCAAACAATTTCACTCGATTCGACTTAATTTAACTCGAATTTTATTTTACTCGACTCAATTCAAAAAAATTTCAAATTGAATTAAAATGATAAAATAGTTCTCAAATCTTCTTCTCTTTGTGTTGTTTAAAAAAAAAACAAAAAGATACCCTAAAACTTTTAAATATATTTTATTGTATATCCACATATATTATATTAATTATATTATCTGATTTATTAATTCCAAGCTATGCTTTCATATGAAAGGATAAGTTTTTTTTTCCCTTTATTATTTGTCTCATTTATCTGATTCATTATATATATAGTTTAAAAAAATTCTCAAATAAAATAAGACTAAGGCCAACTATAGGAGATGATGCTATAGTTTAAGCTCTAGCTTCCTTATACTTTTCATAAATATATATATATATATATTAATTCTTAAAATATAAACTATTGAATATCCATGAACTCATAACTTAATTTAATAATCATGTTTGAAGAGTAAATTTCAATATTTTAAAAATTTTAATTCTAATATCTGTAAGTTTGTTTTTAATCTTAATTTTTTTTTCACTTCCAAAAATAAATATATAAAATATCAATGAATTATATTCCGAAAATTGATTGACTGACATGTTTTTTTTTCAACGATGTTAATAATAATGATCAATTTCAATAACGAAATAAAATTTAAATACTGGAATCAATTAAAAATAATTTAAATACCATACGCAAACAAAACCAATAATTAAGGATGTCTTAAACTTTTAATTAAAACTAATGGAAGTTTCTATCAATGGACCCAAAATGATTTAGCTTTTCTTCGTCATAAAAAGGCTACTAAACAAATCTGAATGCCATTGTCCTTTACGATAGAAAGATTCCCAAATCATTGCTCATCATTTTAATATGTTTAATAATAAAAATAGTCATTTTGTTTGCCTTAAATTATATTTTAATTATTTATGTTTGAAATGTTACGTTTTAATCATTTATGTTATCGTTTTGTTACGAAATAGTCACTCTATCATTAAGCTCCGTTACCTCCCTACATGGCAGTCCAAATAAGTTTTAAATGTCAAATTGGATGTCCAACTAAGATAAAAATAGTTTTTCAGTCAAAATGGAAAAGAAAACTAAAAAAAAAGAGACGGACAATTTTTCTTTTCCAATTCAAGGTATAATTAATTTAAAATTTTTAATTAATTAAATTTATTTAAGTAAAAATCTATTCTCATCCCAGTTTAACATCCAAGTTGATATTTAAAACCCATTTGGACTGTCACGTAAGATTGTCGTTAGAGAGATAATGGAGCTTAACAGCAGAGTGATCACTTCGTAACAATATGATAATGTAAATGACTAAAACGTAACATTTCAAACATAAGTAACTAAATTTTAATTTAAGACAAACAAAAATGGCTATTATGTAGTTTATCCTATTAATAATAATATGTTTTTAAAGTTATTATATTTTATACATATCTAATACAACTACTTATGAGAAAATAAATTTATTATTATTCTGAATTATTATTATTAGATTTTATTATACCAATGATTTGGATGAATAAAAATATGTATTTATAAAAATATATCAATAATGGCTATTAGTGAAATGGTAAGGGTTTTCACGTGAATTTGTTGATCTTGGGTTTGATTTTCAAATAATTTTTTCAATTATTTTATTTGATTTTTTTATAAAAGTGTGAAGAGAAGAAAATATTATTATAATAATATTGATTATCCTTTAAAGTAAGGGAATTTTAATAATTTCACATTTGAAATAATGTCGAGTTAATTCGTGACATCACTTGAACGTTCGATCGAATCGAATGAAAAAATTTTAAATTAATCGAGTTGGTGAATCCTATTTTATCATCTTTAACTTGATTTGAAATTTTCTTAAATCGAGTCGAGTGAGATAGAATTTGAATCGAATTGAATTGAATATATTTATTTTAGTTAAATTAAAAAATAACTTTGATATTGTTTATTTTTATGTAATATTCTTTTTTGAAAATATATTTTTTAAAGTTTTTAAACATTATCCTTTAAAAGAAAATTAAAGTAAACAAGTGACTAATAACATATATATTGTTAGCAACAATTTGTTGCCAAAAAAACAACTAATAACATATATTATTGTTGATGTTTAAACAAATGGAAAAAATAAAGGCAATACAACACGAGTCCAAGTAAACAACAACAACACAATAAAATTATAATAGAAAACATAAGTAAAAGTTCAAAATACAGCATAAACCTACTCTCAAAACATTAGCATTTTACAAAGCATTGGCAATTTGGCTTCTCTCAAAACCTTGTCTTTGTCTAACTGTTCTCTAGCTCAGGGGAAGTAACTAAGAGGCTAGCAGGGGGCCTCGATCCCTCTAAAATAGAAAAATTTTAATTTAGGCCCTTTAAATTTTTTAAATATTAAATTAGTAAAGGTAAAATTACACTTTAATCCCCTAAAAATGATAAAATTTGATTTAATCTTTTAAAAATTTAAAAAATATAAGCTATTAAAATGATGAAATTTCCTTTTTATTATCCTAAAAATTATATTTAAATTTCGGCCCCTTAAAAATCTTTTCTAGTTTCGCCCCTACTGGCACTCTACGTACTTATGGATAGGGTGAGCAAAACTTGATTCGATTCGAAAAAATCAGAAAAAAATTTGATTTTTGAGTTATTCGAATCATTCAAGTCAACTTGAATAACTCGATTCAAGATTTGCGTTCAAATTGAGTTGAATCTCACAATTCGAATAATAGATTGATGTAAATACCCTTTTGATTTCTATCAACTTTGAAAATAAATAAATTGGTCTCTTTCCTAACAAAAATTACAAAATAATCAAAATAATTTTTAAAAATTTCAAAATTTATATTTTAAAAAATTTGTAAAAATTCTAAAAAAAAAATTTAAAATAATAAATTTGGAAACCTAATTAATGATTCAAATTAATCATATTCAAGTATTTTTTTTTGCTTTGAATTTTTTTCAAATATATAGTTTCAAATTTATGTGTTCTAACATGAAATTAGTCATAACTGTAACAATATTTTTATTTGACATATTTAAATTTTTTAAATTTAACTCAAACAATTTCACTCGATTCGACTTAACTTAACTCGAATTTTATTTTACTCGATTCAATTCAAAAAAATTTCAAATTAAATTAAAATGATAAAATAGTTCTCAAATCTTCTTCTCTTTGTGTTGTTTAAAAAAAAAAAACAAAAAGATACCCTAAAAATCACAACACTAATTCCGTGATGATTTGACCATATATTAAACTTTATTCTCATAAATATTAAGATACCCTAAAAAACATATTCTAGAAAATTAGCTTCTAGGTATACCTACTTTAATACTTAATTAATTTTTCTATAATATTCAAATAAAAAAAACCAAATTTTCATTAAAAATATAGTCTCCATTAACATAATATAAAAATAGGAGATAAGTACAAATTATTGTCTAAATTAATCTAGCATTTTGTGGGTTGTTTGATAAAAGTGTATGAAATCCAGCACCCAATAAATTTCAATTATTATTATTATTACATTTAAAAACAAACCATTTAATAATTACATGTGTATGTATATATACCAATTACATGCATATAAATATGAATAATATTAATTTTAAAATTACATATACATGTAAATATTAAATGATTTTATGCATACACGTGCAATGTACGAGTTTGATCGTTTGTATCAATTAAAATATTACTTTTATAAAATAAAAAAAAATACTTATAAATTTGTAAAAAAAATTACCATTTTTAAAAATATTATATTACAATTTTTGAAAAATAAAATTTTAATGTTAAAGTTTGTGTAACCCGAATCCCTGTTATTTGTTAAAGAAATAAATACAGTGATAAAATAAGAGATCTATGGAGGCAAGAGGTCGAGGGGATCCCCATTAAGCATAAAACTAGACAGGGGTTGTGATCGGAGGTTTTTCAAGATACAAATCATGTAGCACAAGTAAAATATGTATAGAACTACACTTCTTCTATTTGACATTGATTAGAATAGAGTATTTCAATTTTTAAATAGATGTAGTCGAAACTCCTCTTATATCATTCAGTTTTCAACATTAGTGAATCTCTCCTCCTCTGCTCGTAATTTTTCCCAAAAGGATTTTCATTTAAAATCTATGTGTTTAATTTTTTCATTTTTTATTACTTTGCTATCGTTTTATTGCCATTATCAACATCTATTATAACATTGAATATGAAAAATAATATTTTATAAAATAATAATAATAATTATATATTTGTCAAAGAATTACCATCTTTTTAGAAAGAAAATGACATTATATTAAGGTTTTTATTAAATACACTTATAGACAAAAAAATTCCCTAAGATCTATACTAACAGTCAAATCGGCAAAATTTATGTCGTTGTTCGGGGCTGTGGCCCTATCACATTTTATCGACAGAATCAATCTGTCGGAATATGCCTTTTATTGCTACAGGGAAAGTGATTCCATTAGTAGAAATTGTATTATTATTTACTATCGCTCCTAGACTTTACCGACGGATGAAAACTGTCACTTAATTATTATATCATATAGTGACAGATTTAGAAGTAAAATATTTTTATAATGGTAATTAAATTTAAAATTTTACGTGACATATTTTAATGATAACTATGTTTTTTTCTTTCAATATTGTTTTATATAATGTTTTAAATAAAATAAAAGAACTAAAAACATATGGAACACCTAATTAAAAAAAATTTAAATACAAGGTTATTTGGAATAGGCAAGACTGGTCCGTTGCTGGCATAAGGAATGTTGATAATTCGGAACCGATCGAACGAGATTTCGGGTAGCATGACCCGAGGCCCACGAGCGACGTAACGGTTGAACAATTGCGGCTCGCCGGATAAGATCTCAGTGTAACTTTTGTGACGATGTTGATTTCGAAAGGCCTTGTATGACGATGGTGAATGAGGGTTCCCGAGGAGGGAACCGTAAATGAATTTGAACGAATGAAGAGGAATACAATGTTGTGATAACAACGCGAAGTAAAGATTCGATGGATCGTCGATTATGGCGTTCGCGAGGAGACGGCGAGCGGCGGTGATGAGCGTCGGGGAGCCACGATGGGTTTTCTTACCGGGAATGAAATTGGCTTTTATCGACCAATCGGGGCGTGACAGCTTGGTGAATGGATCGGCATGGATGTAAACATTGAAGAGATGTTCGTTTCCCTGGAAAAATCGTTGCCATAATGGAGCAAAAAGGAGATCGGAGTTTGTGAGGAAAAGGAAAGCGATTTTCGGGTGAGAATTAGCGGTTCTGATATGGGAAATTTTGGGAATTCCACGGGATGATTCAATATTGGAAGCTAATTCAAAAAGATGGAAATCGTCGAGTTCATCGGTTATATGGATGGGGGGTTGTCGTTCTTCATTTTTCCGGAGAGGGAAAAATTGTGGGGCAAAAAGACCAAGAAGGTAAAGTGAAAGGAGAAGGGTAAGAGAGTAGATAATGGAAGATGATGCTGATGAGGATGAAGATGGTGAGGCTAATGATGACATTGTTTATTTATTTATTTTGGGTGTTAGATAATTTTTTACTGTGACAATTTTTTTTCCCGAGAAACAAACTAGGAAACTAAAAGAAAAAGGGAAGGTGAAAAACTGGGGAGGATGGTAATCACAAAGAGCAAAATTTCAAGTTCTTATTGGTTTTTCAAAAAGAAATTGAAAAACCAAGTCACAGTTTTTTTCAAATGTCAAGACCAAAATTGCATTTGATTTGATTTCTGATTTTTTATTTTGATTTTGAGTAATATGTAAAAAAAATTAGTGAAAACGTGTTTAATTGCTAAATTTGTACATTTCCATTTTTAAGAGTCAAACAATTACGTAATATGTTGAATCTAAAAGGAATTTTTTTTTATCTAAAAAAGGACTATTTTACATTTTTCACTATATAAATAAAAGAAAAAAAATATAAATAAATTATAACTTGGATTGAGTTCAATATTCGACTCAAACTTAGTTGAACTTTATTTAAAATGTTAGAGCTCAATTCGAAATATAATTGAGTTATTCAAGCTTGAGTTCGATTAAGTTTATTTATCAATTTTTATTCTCAAGCTCAATTAAGCTCATATGTTTTTAAGCTTGAGCTCGATTAAGCTCATTTATCAATTTTTGTACTCAAGTTCAATTAAGCTCATATGTATTTAAGCTTGAGCTTAACTCGATTCAGTAACTAAGCTTAGAGTTAATAATATATATATTAAGTGCAATAATATTATTAAATAATGTAAACATATTTAAAATTAGACTTGTCCATGTCTGGCCCAACCCGAAGGTCCGTTCGAAAAAGTGGAAGAATTTGGACAAAAATATAGACTTGAAAAATGGGTTTAGACAAAAAAATAAAGCTTATTTTTCTAAACAGTTTGAGCCTCAGGTAAGTTTTTTTTGCCTGGGCCCAACCTGGACCGAATTTGAAAAAAAAAAGGTGTTGTTTTGCTATTGTTTCACTGTTATATTGCTATTATTTTGTTGTTATTGTTTGAATATTGTTTTGCTATCGAGCCTAACTCAAGTTTTAGAATTTTTATTCGCGACGGGCTTAGGTAAAATCCTAAACCCATTTTTCAAGCCGAGTTGGGTCTAGACCTAAAAAGCGAGCCAAACTTTTTTATTTGACCTGACTCAACCCATGAACAACTCTATTTAAAATATATATTAAAAATGAAAGCTCAATCAGGCTTACCAATTGTTTGACTTGAGTATTACTATGCTCGATTAATAGTTCAAACTACTTAAACTCGACTTGATAATTATTAAATTAAAATAAATTAAAATGTTTTTCGAATCAAACTCAAATAACTTACAAAAACCCATATGTGATTTTCAAGGCTTGAGATCTACCTTTTGCGTTCAAGGTGAGCTTCACTCTACCTTAAAGAGGTGAGTGTGACTTTCAAAGTTGAAGATCTACACTTGTGCATTCAAGGCAAGCCCTACTCTACCTTAAAAGTGGAAGTTAAATTCATTTTATCTTTAATTTCCTCAAATTCCATTTTATAGCTTAAACTACAAACACATAGCATATTAGAATACTATACATAAAATGTAATAACAAAAACAATCAATTTCATTTCTTATAAAAAATATAAGTACAAAAAAGCCATGAAAGTTAAATGAAATGGTAAAGATTTTTCTTATTTTAATCAGTGATCAAGAATTTAATTCTGCTCTTGAGTGTGGAGTATGAGCTCTCAGAATGTGAAAAATTAGTTATAAAACTCACTCCAATAAACAACTGGAAAAACTAAAAAAAAAAAAACCTTAAACAAACAAAATAAAGGTCCTAAGACCTAGCATTCTCGTCTCCTTCATCCTCATTATTAACCTCTTGCGCGGACATCGCAACAGTAGGGGTACTTGGAGGAAGCACTACTTGGGTGTAATGTTGTTCTCTAAACTCCATCCTGTTAGAACCAAAGGGATTATAAATAGTGAAGTCCGCAGCAACATCACACAGGGCACCAAGATGGACGTTAGGAATATCTAGCAGATCATGAGCTACTTGCATGCCTAGTATAGCACCCCTTTCAACATAAGGAAAAGTCTGCTCACACGATTTCTCTCTAGCATCTGCTTATACATTTGAACACTCTTTCTCCTTCACAGCAAAAAAAGCTCGATGGGTTGCGATTTGTTCATCGAGTTTGGATAAGCAGACCCTATTTTCCTCTTTAATAGCCACAACTTTAACCTTAATTAAACACTTCTCTGATTTAGTTAACTTCAGATTCATGCTCTTTTTTCAGAGAAGCCAACTCCATTGCATGCTTGCCAACTGAGCATTCCAATTCTTTAACCTTAGCTTGAACCTCAAGCTTGTTCTTCTTTAGCTCTTCACTCTCTCCCTCCAGACTTCAGAGCAATCTCCCTCTTAACAACCTCTCCTGAAAGCTCCTTATAATGCTTCGCTTCCAATTGTAGCTTGCGAACAGTAACTTAAACTTCATTCCGGTGAGCCTCCTGATACTTCAGGGACCTCACCATCTGAAGAAAGGCGAAGGCTTGTTCAGCAGACAGCAACCAAACCAGCCCAGAAGCTTATTATCTCAGCTACACTGGTTGGGGTCTCTCTAGGGAAAATGATTTGCGCTTACAACGTCTCTCTAGAGAAAATAATGAGTGTTTGGGGTCTATTTTTCCTATAATATACCCCAAAAAGTGATTTTCCTTCCCTTTGTCAATAGAAGAGGAAGAAGTGCAGTTAAAGAGGTAGGAGGAATAGGAAAGGGAGGCTGCAATGCAAGAAGTACAAGTTAAAAGGCAATAATAGATAAATTAAAGATTAAGAAAAACAAGTCAAAGCATATTTAACCTAGAAACGTACTACTGCTTGAAGATAAAAGGGCGGGCTGCATCTGGAATGTAGCTTAGGCTCATTGATTACTCAATTATCCTAATATATTTTATCATCAATTTAGAATATCACGTTACTGTCATTGCAAGGAGACAAGATGTGACTCTACTACGAATAAAGTTCAAGATGCGTGACTTCTCTTATCTCCTATATATAAGCCCAATCACAACACCTGAGTGATCAGAAAACACTCATTACGATACTTAGAACTTTCTTCTCAAACCTACTCCAAGCTATCCTCCCAACTCTCTTCATTTTCACCAAGAACAGTGGCTCTCTACCTCAATCCAGGGTGAATCGCCATCAACACAACTGTCTATTCCTCCTTGCTGACTATACCTATCAACAAGACCAAATTGATACATTACGTAAACCTCAAGAGCTATCTTTTTAAAATCTTAATTAAATTGACATAATATGTAAATGATAAAGACTAATTTTATTATTATGTCGATTAAAAAATATCATCATGATTGTGTGACAAAAAAATCTAAAATCTAGATGATTATTTTGTAAACTTCTATACTTAAATGATAAAAAAAACTTACTAATATTTAGATAATCACAAATGTAACTTACCCAAAGGTAATGTTTGGTGTTTTCCTATATTTTATCATAAAAACCACATTATCATATTCATGAAAAAGTTATTTTTAAGGGAAAGTTAGATTAAAAAATAAATAAATAAAATCTAACATGCCAAACATTAAAATCACTTTACAACTTATTAAATTCTCAAAATAACAACTACTTTTTATTAGAAGCGTTCATAGGCTGGGTCGGCTAGATACAGATTGAGCCTAAACATAATATTAATATATTTTATGTTTACTCAAGTCAAGCCTACCCTAAAATATAGGCCTAAAATTTTGTCTAAATTCACATATATTTACAAAAGATTAACACAAGCTAATTTTAGGCCTGACTGTATTATATTTTAAATATTTTTAAAAATATTTATATTCTATTATTTTAATTTTAATAATTTTGTTTTTTTATTTATTAAATTTTTTATATAGTCATCCTAACATTATTTTAATGTTTCATTAGAGTAATATATATTTAGTACAAGTTTATTTTTTAATTTGTTACAAATTATATAATATATAAAAATAATATAATATGAAATATTATATACTTAAAAACGAGTTAAATTGAACTGAGCTCGAATCTTAAATATTTAATTTTGAGTTCAATTCATATTTTAAATGAATCTAACTTCTTTATCAAAACCAATTTTTTAAATTTAATATTTTTATTCTAATTCTCTCAAATTTCAAAAATAACTTTACCCATAAACCGATATACTTTCCATCATATGAAATTAAAAAAAAAAAAAAGTAAAGAGAAAATGAGTTAAAAGAAGAAAAAGGAAAAGGTCGTCCTTGAATTCATTACCAAGAAACTCCCACCCACTCACAGTTCGTTTAACATTCAAGTATTAAACAGTGACTAATAGACCAGATCAACGGCCCAGATTGGCCCTCAATTGGATTCGGCATCTGTGGACAATTCTAGATCCTTCCATGATATCACTTTCCCAATTTTTATGAATTTAAAACACAATCAACCTCTCAAAGCATTTCAACTTTAGATCTGGACCGTCCATTTTCACCCGATATAACTCGATCTCTAGCCGCCCATTTCCCCTCTCTCTTTCTGCCTCACTCGCCGTCTCACCTACGCTCTCTTCGCCTCTCGCTTATTGGTTCAAGATCTGTTAGTTTTCTCTTTTAAATCTCTGATCTTCTTTCTTATGACCTGATTTTTTTTTGGGTTTTATTGAATTTTCATTCTGGCTTTTTAGGGTTTTGATCTGATCGGATCAGTTAAAAATATCAAAACATGTTTGGGAGAGCACCGAAGAAAAGCGATAATACCAAATACTACGAGATTTTGGGAGTATCGAAAAACGCTTCCCAAGATGATCTAAAGAAAGCTTATAGAAAAGCCGCTATTAAGAATCATCCCGATAAAGGCGGCGATCCTGAAAAGGTTAGCTTTTTTTCGGTTAATTATGTGTTTGACTGAACTGGGCGTTCTTTGATTGGGGCAAATTATTGACTGATTTGTTGTTTCAGTATATGATTTTGATTTTTATGCTGTTTCGAATTCCTTCTAATTAATTTGGTTGAAGGGGATGGTGAAATTGAAGTCCTATTACTTCCTGGATGGTTAAAATTATTGGGGTTTAGGGTTTGTTGGATTATGTGTTTGTTCAATTGTCTGGAATTTCGCTTGTTTCAATTATGCATTGTGTGTTGGAATTCAGTTTAAAGAGTTGGCTCAAGCTTATGAGGTGCTGAGTGACCCGGAGAAGCGTGAGATTTATGATCAGTATGGTGAGGACGCCCTTAAAGAAGGGATGGGCAGCGGTGGCAGTGGCCATGACCCTTTCGATATCTTCCAGTCTTTCTTTGGTGGCAATCCTTTTGGTGGTGAGATTTTGAATTAAAACTTGTTTACACTTTTGGTGATTAAAACGTATTCCTTTTAATCTGTCCAAACCTAAAATTCGGTTATGAATGCAGCTGGTGGAAGCAGCAGAGGCAGAAGACAAAGAAGGGGGGAGGATGTAATCCATCCCCTCAAGGTATCATTGGAAGATCTCTACAATGGAACATCAAAAAAGCTTTCACTTTCAAAAAACATAATCTGCTCCAAGTGCAAGGGGTTAGTGTTTTAATTGAGTAATGTGTGTGGTATTGATAGTTTAGACTGCTTCGATCTTTGATCTTTGTTAATGGAAATTGTTTTACATGAAAATTTTTCAGTAAAGGGTCTAAATCAGGTGCATCAATGAAATGTGCCGGTTGTCAAGGTTCAGGAATGAAAGTCTCCATCCGGCACCTCGGTCCTTCCATGATCCAACAAATGCAGCATCCTTGCAATGAGTGCAAGGGTACTGGTGAAACCATCAACGACAAGGATCGTTGCCCACAATGCAAAGGTGATAAGGTTGTGCAAGAGAAGAAAGTCTTGGAGGTTATTGTTGAGAAGGGTATGCAGAATGGACAAAGGATTACTTTCCCAGGAGAAGCTGATGAAGCGGTAAGGCTTTGATAATCTCTTAAAATAAGATTGCAATTTTGTAACAAATCCACAACTTTTCTTGTTGCTAACTTGGTTGATTATGAAAATTTGCACTTTTGCAGCCCGATACAGTTACTGGGGACATTGTATTCATCCTGCAACAGAAAGATCATCCTAAATTTAAACGAAAGGGTGATGACTTATTTGTAGAGCATACATTGGCCCTTACTGAGGCCCTTTGTGGCTTTCAGTTCATACTGACTCACTTAGATGGCAGACAACTCCTCATTAAAACCCAACCTGGGGAAGTCATTAAGCCTGGTGAGGATATTTATGCGAACTTGTATATAACTGCACCATTCCTTTTATGATAAATGTCTTTACTTGCAGCTTTAATGGTTGTCATTAGTTGTCGAGTTAGCTGATTTGCAACGAACCCTCTTTCATTTATAGGTTGCTAGTTGACCTTTTGATATCTTGTAGTTGATATTTATCTTTAAATATGATTGACAATTTTTCTTTGTTTAACATAGATCAATTCAAAGCAATAAATGATGAAGGAATGCCGATTTATCAGAGGCCATTTATGAGAGGTAAACTGTACGTTCACTTCACCCTTGACTTCCCTGACTCGTTGACCCCGGACCAGTGCAAGGCACTAGAGGCTGTGCTTCCTCCCAAGGCCTCGGTTCAGCTGACTGACATGGAGCTGGATGAGTGCGAGGAAACAACCCTGCATGATGTTAACATTGAGGAAGAGATGCGTAGGAAACAGGCTCAAGCTCAACAAGAAGCTTATGAGGAAGATGAGGACATGCATGGTGGTGCGCAGAGAGTACAATGCGCTCAGCAATGATAAAAAGGCCGAATGTCCGAGACACAGACGGTGGTTTTTTGGTGATGGAAATTGCCGGCATGAAGTGAGAAGGGATTGAATGTACTGTGGTTAAAAAAAAAAAAAAAGAACATTTGAGAGTCAGATTCTCAAACATTGTTGTGTTTTGGTAGTGGTTTCATTTTTGTTTTTATTAGTGCAAGTTTTTTAGTAATTGAAATGGTGTTTTATGCTTTGAAACCTCTGATACTTTCTAAGTATGCAAAGATTTAGATTTGGAACTTGACCTTATTGTTGTGGCATACTCATCTTTTTTTTTCTTATGCTGGATTTTTTTTTCTGTTCAAATTCTAGAAAATTATTTAGGATTTTTCTTCCAATAAATATTGGGTTTGGGTCTCTTTTTGGAAAAAAATTGAGAAAAACTGTATAGAATAAAACATTGAAATAATAGAAATCGATAATTGCGGTTCGATTTGGGGAGTTTTTAGTAAATTTGAGTTTTTGTAAAAAAAAAAAGTATCGTTTTGTTTCTTGTTTAAAAAGATATAATATTGTATTTTTTTATTGTTTAGAACAATCATAATATATGCTTTAATTCTTTTTATATAAATTAAATAATTAAATTAATATCATAATTATTTATAAAATTATTTAAAATTTATTTTGAATTAAGTTATTAAATTGATGAATCATCGGAAGTTGTTAAAATGAAAACTAATACATGAATCAATTATATATCTAATATCTTGATATTTTATTTCGTTTTTCTTAATTAATTTAATTAATTGCTAGCTTTAATTAATTATAATTGAGTCATTGCAATATGTTATTATTGAAACAGATTATGTTTTTGGTATTCATGGAGATCATAAAAATCATTCAAATAGAGATTTGATTTTGTGAATTCAAAAATTGTACAAGCGCGAGTGAAGAATGTTCATAAAGCAAAGTAACTAGAAAGGTGAATTCTACTACTAATACCTTGACTAATCTTATGAAAGATTCTCCCATTAGTGCACAAATCTTTCATGTGGCTCCTCTTTCGGTTGATGATCAAATTCGATTTGATAAATATGTTCAGTTATCCAATCCAGATCTTACTTATAGCTTGTAATTGATATTGTTTTTTCTTGTTGCCAATATATAAGGGATATAATGTAAATGTGTCAGTATACTATAAGTGGATATTAAAATTTGGCACTGATTGATGTTAATTTTATATTTTAAAAATATGGATAAATGTATCACTCAACTTTTATGAAATTAGTCACTAAATTTTGAATTTTAATTGATTTTGCCATTAATTTTAATTTTTTAAATAAACTTTTATTACTAAATATTTATTTAAATGCTTTGAAAACAAAATTTAATAGTAAAATAATTTCAAATATATTTTTAATAGTGAATATTAAGTTTATTAAAATTATAAATTAACTTTGGATTTTTATTTAATAGAAGACTTGAAATTTTATAAAATATATAAAAATACTCTGTTTTTCATAAATAACAGTTTTTATTAATATTTAATATCATGTAAATTAATTAATTATTTTTTATTTAAATTAAAATTGAATATTAAAATTTAATAAAGAATCAAAGTTTAGTTTTAGAATTCTTTCAAATAAAAGTTAGAAAATTCAATATAGAGTTCAAATAGAATGATAATTTCAAAGTTTAATTTGAAAGTAGAATGGTAAGTATCAACAAAGCTAAAATATAGTGACATTTTAATTTCTATCTAAAATATAATCGCAAATTTATACATTAATCATATATAATTCACAATATGTGAATAATTATTTTTTTTATAAATAAAATATTATAAAATTTAAAACTATTTCCCTAAAATTAGGATTATGCTTATAGTTATAATTATTACCTTTAAGAAAGGATATGTCTACTCTAATATAAAATTTACTTTAATAAAATAGGTTTCATGTGAAAAACCTGAATCGAATTGAATAATACAAAACTCGAAGTGAATATATTACTTCGAATTGGTTTTTCAATTTTTTTTCAACCCTAATAATTTCACATTAAGGTAAATTTCTTTTATTTTTCTTTTTTAGATATTTTGTTGTTAAGACTTTTCGGCTAAATTTTATAAAAATATCGTTCTTAAAAAAATAGGCTTTTAGGTCGTTTTCTCATATCTCGAGATTTATCGGGCATTAGAACACCCTAGATTAACTTCAGGATAAATGTTCGAGCGTGTTATTCTCTTTCAAGGGCACTCAAAGTGTTGTTGAGATAACCGAAATTATCTTTCAACCATTTCATCTCTATCCGGCTACCAAAAAACTTACCCGACACCTTGCCTAATAGTTGCTCACAAATGCTGCTCCAACCGCCAATGACTACTGATCTTGTAACGATTGACCCGTCCACCGATAAATCAAGTTGTAAAGCTACGTCTTCAAGTATGATTGTACACTCACTGCATGGAAGATGAAATGTGTGTCTCAAGTCTCCATCTTTCCACCAATGCATTGATAAATGTGGGATCCAATCTACACCCCCTAGTATATGAGACACGTGCAAGAATCCCGCCTCTTGCAAGTATCGTTCGCGGTGCCCTCGATGATAAATTGTGTATGTATGTCTCCAATATTCGATTTTCGACCTAAATATAAAAAAATAAAAATGTAAATTTAATAATGTTAACAACTTAATAATGAACTTAATTAAAATTAAAAAAAAATTTAAAAAATTCTTATCATTTGCAATTAGATAGTCGGAAATGTGTTTGTCATCAAAATAAATGAGAGTATTTGCTATTATAAAAATTAATTAAAACGAATAAAATACGAAATAAAAATTTAAAGCAACAAAAACTTTAAAAAAATTTAATGAAAAATTGAGAACTAGATTTGAATGCAAAATGGAGAAAATGACTTGGGTTTATATAGCAAATAAATTAGTCGTTTTGAAGTCGTTGGGATTTTTAATAGTTAGAAAATTTACCATTGTGAAAACACGTCCTATAGGACGCACTTTCAACCACATAAGCAGAAAACGTATCCAGTAGGACTTATCTTCACTTTCTCTCTCCAAAATTGACCTATTTTCTTAAATAACCTAGAAAACGACCTAAAAACCTATTTTTTTAAACGACATTTTTATAGAATTTAGCCTGTACTTGTCATTGCTTAAAATTCTTTTTAAAACTATATTAAAATAAATTAAAATATTTACTTTTTTAGATTAAGAAAATCTTCTAAATCGATTCAAAAGTGTGAATTAAAAATCTCATAACTTCTATATTAATTAAAACATAATTGCATGTGTATATAATATATATTTTATTAAAAAACTTAAAAAAATACATCAGAAAAAAAATTTGAAAAATATCAATTAGCCTGAAGAAACCAATGTTGTCTGGACTAGTTGGTTGAATCGAAAACCGGCCAGGTATCTATTCGCTGAGGTATAAAACCAATTGCCTTGTGAATTAAACTAAAATACAGATTGAACTTTTTATATTCGAACCGATCGAATGAAGAATAAATAGTTTAACCAATTCGAGTACTGGTCTAATTTCAAAAATATTAAAAGAAACACAAAAGCAGTAAAAAAAGTTGAAAGTGAAATGGTCCCGACTGGCAAAACAAGCACCAATATTTCCCTGAGCTTCCCATACTACATACATACATTCAGCTCTGCCAGGCAAAACAAACATCAAGGTTTTTGATGTGAAAACGGCACCAAGTTGAAGTTGAAGTTGATGTTCAAGGTTTGTTATTAAGAACAACCATCATTTCAGATAGAGACAAAAGTTATTGAAAGAAACTAAGAAGAGATGCACATCATTGCCACCGCTTAATGCTCCCCCCACATACAAATTAACCACAAACATTCTCAGCTCCTTTAAGAGCTAACAGAGAGAGAGAGAGCACTGCAGATAGGTAGCTACCTTGAAGACAAATGAGTCTCTACTTTTAGGAAACTACATCACAGAACATACATAGAAGCAGCCTCCCCAAGTTACACTTCTAACTAGGAAGAGGATCCAGGACAATGGCTGACCTTCTTCAGTAGTCCCTTTATCTCGCTCTCCAGCTTTGCCTTCATCTCCGGAGACAGATTATCCCCCGATTTCTCAAGCATTGATGTCATCATCTCTAGATTCTTCTTTATAACGTCAATGGGAGGTGCGTCACCAAGGCGAGGCATTGCACCGGTAAGCTTTGCAGGCAGCCGGAATCCCTCCATGTGTTGATGAGTGGTTAGAATATTGTTATTCTGAAGCTGATAATTCGTAAGGGTTGCACCGAAAGGATTGCTCTCCTCTAAACTCCGCAATGCTTTTTCAGCATCTTCGTTACGCATAAAAACAACACGGGCATTACTAGAATCTTTAAGTATCTGAAGCTCTGATTCCTTCAAGGGCCCAAACCTGGAAAATGTGGCAATCAAAACTTCTTTTGAAGGCATGGAAGCACCAGGGGTGAATGTCAAGAGGAGAGTGGTTGCAGGGAGTTTCCCACTTGTCCCTGCTCCATTATAATTTATAATCCTACTCGGGGTGCCTAAACTAATCTCGCCTTTCCTCCTCCTCCTCCTCTTCCGTGCAGGTTTTCCTGTAGGTGGGACACTGTTTGCCTCCTGTGAATCTTTTGTCGATGTGTTGGGTTCCGTGCTAGTTCCATTTAGGTCCGGTATGTTTGAAGTGAGCACAGGGTTCAGACTGCTGGATGGCGCTCTTGGCTTCCTTCCTCTCTTCTTCTGACCTGATTTGCTTTCAGATAGAAATGAAACCATGTTTGGACTTGTCAGAGGTGCAATAGGTCCACTAGAATCAGGCAGGCTAACATTCAACCCTTCTCTGTCACTTTGCTCAGCAATTGTTTCAACAGAATGCGGGCCAGTCCCTTGAAAGTCTAACATAAACGATCTGGAGCTTGCATTATCTCCATTTGCAACAAATAAGCCTGGATTTATAGCACCATTTCCATTTAAATCAGGTATGTTAGTAACTTCTTTAGTCTCCTGATGCGTTTGTTTCCCATTAGGTGCTTCAGAGGCCATTGTCTGTGACTCTTTTGCCGATAAGTTGCATGCCACTAAGTTAATATTCCCATCTAACATGCCAGAAGGAGATTTAACGTTTGATGTTGCAGAGCTTGTAAGCTTCTTTTTCTTCTGCATTTTATTCCTAGGAGAAGTGAGGGGCGAGGAAGTAGGCTTCCTCTGATTTGGATCATTCCCCGACAAGCAAGGATCAGTAACGGTAGCCTCTTTTTGATTAGCCATATTCTTGCAGTGCATCTCATAAATGGACTCATCATGATATGACGAGATTCTGAATCTAGAAAAGAACCACTCAGTCAGACCAAAGGTTTTACTTTCGGTTTGAAACAGGAAATCAACAGCTAGCAAATGTAACTCAGAAAGCAGATCAGCAGAAGATGTATTGCTGAACCCCGGATAAGCAGTTACATCGTTTCCCTTTATAAATTTCCTATACCATGTTTTCTGGAACCTCTTTGCACTTCTTTTGTCAGATGAAGGAGACCCGATAAATTCCTTAACCTCCTCATGAGAAACTTTCGAAGTTTTAGGATCTTCTGTTACAGGTAAAACTTTACCTTCCAAGTTAACATAAGGATATGACAAGTACCTGCTCTTCTTTCGTTCCCTCAACTCATAGCCCGTTTCATTTCTTAATTCACTGTCATCATCACCATTTTCCACAGAAAGACATGTGCCCTGATCAGGCCCTTCAAACGGAGTGCTGCTACTACTCAGCTCATAACTAACTTTCCTCTTTCTCTTCCTCGAAGTCAAAGCCTGTTTGCTTGAAAAACCACCTTCTCCAGCAATGATGTCTTCACAGCTCTCAGGAAAAGCCCCCGAGTTCTCACCTGATGTCTTTGCTGTAACCCCATTTGGATTGTGCTGTAACATCTCATTCTTCATTACATCGGATTGTTCCAGCAAGAACTTATATGAGATGCTGTTTTCTTCAGCTAAACCAGCATTGTTATCCCTTTCACCCATTGAACCGCTGCCTACATTGTCTGCATCATATGTCGTTTCCCACAGTTGGTGCAAGGGCAACTGGCAATGTCCTATGGAACGGTAAAATGCTGACAAATAGTTCTGTAGGGCAACGAATTCAAGCATACCAGGCTTTGAAACAACCTGTGCAAAACTCTTGAGTTGACAAAGAAACTTTACAGGCTCAAACTGAGTAGCAGAAAACTCCCCCAGTCGACCAGATTTGCGCTCGGGCATGGAAGCTCCTTCCTTAGTTGAAGAACCATAAGATAAGAACTTATCTTCTTTCAAAATGCATGAACATGTCATCTCCATCTTCAGGCACTTCCCAAAATCCTCCACAGCCTTCTCAACTGCACCAAGAAAACTACGAGCTTTATTCCGTCCAATCATCTGACGAAAGTTCACATGGAAAGGCTTCAACTGAGACGAGCAGCACCAAGCAACATGGCTACTACCAAAGTACCCAACCAACAACCCATTTTTCTCCTCACTAGCCAAAGCATACTCCGGCGATTTTGAAGGATCAAAGATCTTTCCCGGCCACCAACTCTGACTTTTGGTTCTTATCCAAACAATATCACCAACATAGAACTTATATTCCTGCCCATCAACCATTAACTCCTCCTTACCCGTCATTAACCCAGTACCGTTTACTTCATTTAAAGTACCCGAAAAGTCTACATAAAGCGAAATGTTGTCTCCCGAAACTTGTACACTCTTAACTAAACCAACTCCATTAATCCCTGATTGATCATCTTCCTTAGTCCCCTCATCCTTAATAGGTTCTACAACTGCATTATCCCCAATTCCAGTATCCACTCTCAGTTCCAACCTCTCCTCTTGATCATTATCCCCAATTCCAATATCCACTCTCAGTTCCAACCTCTCCTCTTGATCCTCTTTAACATTATCAACTCCATCACCCACTAAACAGCCTTCTTCAGTCTCAATGATATTGACACCATTCTCTTTTACATCCATGGCTAAGCTATCTCCACCAAAAGCATTACCATTTTCTTGAAGCTGAACATCCAAAATGGAGCCTAACCCATTACTACTTTCAATCAAAGTGAGCAAATCAGGAGGTTCATAAGCTTCCTCTAGGAGATCCAAATCTGGGTTTTTTGCTTCTAGGGTTTCTGGGGTTTTAGGGTTCTCCATTATCACTATTCTCTAAGTATCTGATAAAGAAAATAATTCAAACGCCATTCATGCAAATAAAAATTACTAAAACATATTAAATACATAAAAAAGAAGAAGGAAAAACCCAGAATTAAAACAGAGATTATAAGTACCTGAGAAGTCAAAAAGGAACATCTGGGCATTCACACTGAGAGCTGAGTTGACGACGAGTCAAACTGATTCATTTAAGCCGAGTTGAAAAAGAAGCTTTGGGCTTTTCTTTTGGGTGGAGTGGGGGAAAGGGAGATTTAAGAAAAATATAAAAAAAATTAAAAAAGAAAGAGAACAAAAAAATAATTGAGAAAGAGAGTACATTATGAAATTACTGTCTCAAATACAGAAAAAAAGACAAAAAAGAACAGATTTTAATTGTTTTATAATCCATTTCTGATTTTAAAGATTTTACCTTTTTCTCTTAAAAAGGAAACAAAACAAAGCTTTTAAAGTCAGATTTCAATTATTTGTGGATAGGCTTCATATATTTTTATTATTAATTAATTATCAATTCATAATCCAATCAATCTCACTAGTTGATCTCACAAATTAACATCTAGTAAATAAATAAAAAATTCTTTTTGCCAAAAATGGATCATAGATTTAATTTTTTTTAAATGCGGATTCTTGATATTGATTTTATATATTTTCATATAATTTTTTCACTCATAAAATCTTGTTTTAATTATGAGGAAATATAAAAAAAAACGAGGAATATAAAAAAATTTAAGAGAATAATAAAAAAAAATTATAAGGTGAGTATAAAAAATACAAGTACCAAAAACTATAAGAGATTAGTAAAAATTATGAGTGATCGCTAAAAAAATGCGAGGGAGTTTTAAAAATTATGATGGATTACTAAATATTGGTTAGTACTAAAAATACATAAGAAGCATTAAAAATTACGAGGTGAATATCAAAAAACACGAACTGAGTGTAAAAAAATGAGGAAATACTAAGAGATTACCAAATATTAATTCGTTTTATAAAATTTGTTTTATTTATTAAATTTTTTTTTAAACTTATTATTATACATAAAAACTTTTATTAATATGAAAAAGATATTTTTTACAGTAAAAATAGATATTTAATGTTATCACCAAAAAAAAAAGATACTTAAAGCCAAAACTTAAATTTTAAAACATACCAGAAATTCTGAAAATATGTCCAAAATTACGGGAAATTAGCAAAAATTATAGGAGAGTACTAAAAAATTTGAAGGATATTTTCTTCCAATTATATTTACCGGATTACCCTGTATTCCATCTGCTATTACAAGAATTGTCCTGCCTTCTATGCTTCAAAACACCCCAAAACATCATAGGTGGTCAACAAAAGTGGGTCAACGTCAAAGATATTTAATAATTATATTAAAAACAAATTTATGTTTAATGGGTTTTTAGTAGTTATTAATTTCATTTTTTCAAACTATCCCTTTACTTAACATTAATTAACATTTTCTATTCATAAAAAATTAACATTTTCTAAAAATAAAATAATATATATATATATGTTACTTTTTATCCATATATTTGTTACTTTCCTTAATATAATTAAATTCTAATATTTTGATTTTTTACAATTAGTTTTTTTATTGTAAATTCTTGTTATGAAGGATTATTATCCATAAGGATTTGAAAAGAAAAAAACTTATATATGAATGTTGTAGTTTTTTATTTTTATAAATTTAATTTATTAAAATATTTAAAATAATGAGATAAATATTAAATTTATACATGAATTTTGTGTGCGATTTGACACATGAATTTTTATTTGGTGTAATTATACATATAAAACTTGTGTTGTAATTTATTGTATACACGGATTTTTTATTTTTGATTCAGTTATTCACAATTAAATAAATGAATACATACATTTACTTTTACATTGAATTGCTATAATTATTTGCGTATGTAATATCTAACGTAAACTGTTGTTAATTCGATAATGTTGTTAGTAAATTTTTAGAATTGAATCAAATAAAAATTTCTTGTATAAATTCACACAAAATCAAACTTCATGTATAACATTTCACGTTGAATTAAAATTAATGTACAATTTTAATATTTATCTCAAATAATTAAAGTTGAAGTTTAAATTTTTTATTGGGAAGCAATAAATATTATTTATTTATTTTATTTCGGTAGAAAAAGAATGATGAAAGGTCAATTACAAAGGAGCACCATGACTATTAAGAGAAAATTGGTCATCTATATGTAATTGGTCGTAGGGGTGAGTATTCGATCGAGTCGAGTAGAATTGAGTCAAAAAATTTCTAGTTAGTCGAGTTGACGAATCCTATTTTTGCAACCGAATTCAATTTGAAATTTTTTCGAATTGAATCGAATTGAGTCGAGTCGAGTTAAAGAATCCTATTATTTATACTCAATGTTGCGTTTATATGGACCGATTATTTAACTAGTAAACGAAGTACAAGATTATTTAACTATATAAACAATATAATGGTTTTGCCTTTTAACTTAAATGGGTAAACATTTATCAAAATGACATAATTTTACCTTTTAACTTAATGGTTTTGACTTTTAACTTTAGAAAGGGTAAACATTTATCAAAACGACGTAGTTTTACCTTTTCTTATTCGGATTTTCGGATAACTCGAATTATGTAATTTGTATCCGAGTTAAACTGAAAAACTTAATTTTTTATTCGAACTCGAATAAAAAATTAACTCAAATAACTCGAACTATTTAATTCAAAATTTAAATTTTTATTGAGTTTTTCGAATCAAATCGGATTTTACTCACCCCTAATTGATCGACAACCGTTGTAGGGATATATTAGGAAATCCCCTTTATCAGCCTAGTCAATTTGTGAGCAACCATATTTGCTTCCCTTGAGAATTGTTATATATCCACCCGCCACTCTTGTTTACAAAGTTATAGAATTATTAGGACCAAGTCTCTATTCAATTGTCCTTGAGAACTACAATGAATGGCTTCAATTGTTAGGGCACAATCCATTTCGACAATAACATTAGCCCATTTTGCATCTCGAGTCAAGAGGAGTACATCATAAGTTAATCATAACTCAGCTTGCTCAACACTACATTGCCAAAATATTATTTATTTTATGTTATGTTTAATAGGATAAGTAATCAAAATTATTGTTAAATTTATCGTTTATTACATAATGTATTATTTAGGAATGATACACATTTACTTTTTTGAATTTAAATGTTTCAATGGGCTTTTCCATAAACCAATTAAGTAAAGGGTTTGTAATTACAAAAACATGAAATTCGATGGGATAATCAAATCCATAGCAAATGTCATCAGTCCTATGAAATTCTACGCAACATAATGAGATGATTAATTTGTTGATTGATTTAAGTATATAAATAAGGTCTGTAAAATCAAAACCATTAACGATAGTTCGGATATCAAGATTTACTTGAGCCAATCTAATGTATCATGAAAGAACTTAAAAATTAGGAGGCAATTATCATATTCAAGAACAAAGAACAAATTTCTAAGGCCCATGTCATTGGCAAGTTCATCGAGTCCCAACAAAACCGCATGTGCCTTTGCCCAAGTTGAATGCACTTAGCTCGACTCCGTCCTCACGCAACTAACCAAAACAAGGCCATCCTCATCACGAGCTACGACCCCTAAGCTCGCCGCTCAACATTAATCTTCACAAGGCCCGCCAGAGATTGGCACCATCTAACCTTGCATTCATGCCTAGGCATTATTGATTTACCAAAAAATTGTGTACCTGAAAATCCTCGTGAAGGCCCTTCGCATAATTTAAGATGATATATGGTGGTGTATACTTCAAAGATACAATAAAATCTTTAACATTTCGAAAATAACAGCAAAAATGACAAGTAAAAAAGCTTTTTATATAGATATTCAATAAATGTACCTTTCCATGAGATACCCTTTTATAGGGATATATCTTTTAACAAGATACCATTTCATATAATTATATTGTTTTACAAGATAACTTTACATAAAGTTATATATTTATAAGATAATTTTACGTACAAAAACTATGTCTTTACAACACAACTGTTCATTAATAATTATAATTTATTATATTTTTCTAGATAATAAAATATTATAATCTACCAACATTATAAATTACTAACAATATTGAGTCTTAATTCGATTGACATTAACATTGTTGTCAGTGCAGGAAGGCGTGGATTCGAATGTACTGAAGAACCTATTCAAGGGTTAGATAGAGGCTATAAATAGTTCTAGACATTGTATAAAAAATAAATATGATAAGAACCTGTAATAATATTAATGTTAAAATTAAAACAATACTTAAACTTAATGAGAAAAAATGAGTAAATATAGCCCTAAACCTAAACTCTAAAACTTTTAAAAAAAATCTTTAGAGGATGGAAAGAATCTTAAAAGAAAGAAAAAGAGCTCCACTCCCAAGCTTTTATATAAAAAAAAACTCTACAAAGATAATTTAAAAAAAAGAAAGTAAATAAATAACGAAATTTCTTATACAAAAACAGAGAAAGAGGAAAGAAAAACGAGAGAGAACAAATATTATTTTAAAAGAATTTGTATTTTTTTATATTTTAATAAATTTAAAAACTACTTACTAATAAAAAAAATATTTGAACACAACCCATTATAGTTTTGTTATCAAAATTTTATAATTTCAACTAAATTAAATTTATTTATTTTTTTTATAAATTTATTACATAATTTTTTCATGTTTATAAATGAATTAAGATTTTATTCAGAAAATCATAAAGTTATCACTGGCAGCTGCGGAAATATAAACAGGGTTACCGCCTTGAAGCTACGTTTTCTTTTTATCCAATATTTGAACCAAGGATTGGAATTTCCACTCTCAAGCTCATTGTAAGTAATCAAAAACTCCTTTTAACTTTGATTCTTTCTTTGGGTTTTTTTTTAAAAAAAAAAAAAAAAGCTAATTCTCAGTCAATTGAACTTGGAAACTGGATTTCCAATTACTGTTTGAAAATTTGATAATATTTTGACTTCCCACAGTTCGGTTTTTGCAATTCGACTTGTCTTTGACTTGGGTTGGTTAATTATTTGGCTATTAATCAATAGTAAGGGATATTGATTGAAGAACTGATAGTGAGAGTGTCCTTTTGAACCTTTGTTATATTGCAGTTTGGGAATGAATAGTTGATAAAAATGGGAAGGTAATTTTGAATTTTGAATTACTGCTTGAAAACTTGATCAAAATTTGACTTTCCCGGATTTTGATTCTGCAAATGGACATGTGGACTTGTGTTGGTTAATTATTTTTGGAATTTTAGATTAGTAATAATGATGTTGAGAATTGAGATTGTCCTTTTAACACCTAGTTGTATTGCTGTTTTTGTTTCTGCAGTTTGGCAATGAATATTTGATAAAATGGCAAGACAAACTAATACCCTTTTTCTTGAACAATGGTTGAGGACTAATGTTGGTGGTATGAGCTCCTCTGTGTCTGGACATTCTTCGTTGTCAACTTCTTCTTCGTCTGCTCGTGCCATAATTCAAGCTTGGTCTGAGATTCGGGATTCGCTTCAGAACCAAACATTTAATCCCCTTATCCTCCAATCATTGAAAACCCTCCTTAACTCACAAGCTTCTCTCCATGTTGCTGATCCTCAAGCCAAACTTCTTTTATCTTTACTCTCATCCCAAAGTTTCAATCTTCCTTCCGAATCATATCCTATCTTGCTCAGGCTTCTTTATATTTGGGTGAGGAAGTCTGTCAGGCCATCAACTGCGCTTATTGATTCAGCTGTTGATGTCCTTTCTCATGTATTTGCTACTGAATTTGGTTCGAAGAAAAGTCCTTCCTTTCTTGCTGAAGGTAGTCTTATTTTGGGGGCCATTTCATTTGTGCCTTCTGTGTCTGAAAGCTCGAAAATAGCATGCTCAGAGTTGCTTTGTAGGCTGTTGGAAGAAGATTATGAATTGGTTAGATCAGGTGAAGAAATTATCCCGGATGTGCTGGCTGGGATTGGATATGCGTTATCTTCTTCTGTGGATGTTCATTTTGTTAGAGTTTGGGATTCTTTGTTAGGAATTTGGGGAAAGGAAGATGGGCCTCGTAGTACAGTTCCTACTGCTCTAATGATCTTGCATTTGGTTGAATGGGTTGTTTCTGGTTGCATTAAATCACGTTCTCTTAAGAAAATTGAAGCTTTCTCACAGCAGATATTAGGGACTTCGAAGGCGAGCTATGTTCCATTTGCTCTTGTTATGGTTGCAGCAGGAGTATTGAGAGCTAGTAGACAAGCAGCCAATGGCCAAGGGTTAGAGTTTGTTTCCAGACTACGGATTTCTGCAGAGAATCAAATAGCCTTTGTAGCACAACAGTTGATTTCTAAAACTAAAGGCTATATAAACTCAGATAATGATCCTACGAACAGTCTTCTTCGACAATGTTTATCATTAGCCTTGGCTAGAAGTGGTGCAGTGTCTTTCACTGCCCCTGTGCTTCTGTGCCTTGCATCGGCATTGTTAAGGGAAATCTTTCCCTTAAGCCACTTATATATGCAGATTCTTCAGTTTATCCATATTAGTGGGTCTGAATTTGATATCAACGAGATTAAAAGACATCTAGACAGTGCACTTTTTAAGGAAGCAGGTGTCATAACTGGTGTTTTCTGCAACCAGTATGTCTCAGCAGATGAGGAGAGCAAAAGTTTAGTGGAGGGTCTTATATGGGACTACTGTCGGGATGTCTATTCTGGTCACCGAAAGGTTGCTTTGTTGCTTCGGGAAAGAAACAATGAGCTACTAGTTGATTTGGAGAAAATTGCGGAATCTGCTTTTCTTATGGTTGTGGTTTTTGCTTTGGCGGTAACAAAGCAGAGACTAAATTCAAACTTCTCTCAAGAAATACAGAGGGAGAAATCAGTCCAGATATTAGTTTCCTTCTCTTGCTTAGAGTATTTCCGACGTATGCGTTTGCCAGAATATATGGATACAATACGAAGAGTTGTTGCATGTGTTCAGGAAAACGAGTCTGCATGCATCTCTTTCGTGGAATCCATGCCCACCTACGTTGACTTGACCACTTGGCAAGGTGATATTTTCTTCCTCCTTTTGGCCATGGGAAGCTGATGTTTACATATTGTTTTAATTGAGCGCTAGGCTTAGCATCTCAAGTAATTTTGCAGCAGTTTAAAGATCTGGATGTCTTTCATGTTGTTCTATAAATTGTTAGTTTTACGTGGACTTGAATTTTGTCTTGTAGACTTCTCGTCCAAGCAGAAAATGGGGTATGAATGGTCCAAAGATGACGTACAAACTGCTCGTGTTTTATTTTATGTCCGAGTTATTCCAACTTGCATTGAACGATTGCCGGCTCACGTGTTTAGGAGGGTGGTCACTCCAGCTATGTTCCTGTATCCTAAAATACATGGTTACTTTACTTGAAAAATTTACAATTCATATTAAACTCTATAAACTCTGGTTCCTGATAACAATGGTTATTAGATATATGGGACATCCAAACGGAAAAGTAGCTCGAGCCTCACATTCAATGTTTGTAGCATTCATGTCTTCAGGAAAAGACTTTGAGGATGAACGAGTGTCACTGAAGGAGCAACTTGTTTTTTATTACATGCAAAGATCTTTAGAGGTACCTAAAACTTATCGAAGCAGACAGTCGTAATACCCGAAACATGTTATCTTGTGGGACTAAATTAATATTCTTCATTGTTATGAATATAGGGATACCCCAAGATCACTCCTTTTGAGGGCATGGCTTCAGGAGTTGCGGCCTTAGTTCGACATCTTCCTGCTGGTAGCCCAGCAACATTTTATTGCATTCACAGTCTTGTTGATAAAGCTAATAACCTCCTAAGTGATGCAAATGCTTTAAAGGCCGATGACTGGAAAAACTGGCAAGGAGGGCCAGAGCCTTGTAAAAAGATCCTTGAGCTGCTTTCACGACTTATTTCCCTCGTCGATATACAGGTAAATACAATTTCATCCATATGGAGCATAAGAAGTAATTTTCACATTCACAATTAAAATCTATGTTGTCTGACTTGAATTTTTGAAGTTTTTTGCCCAGCGGTCAATATCTGATAAATTCTCAGATATAGGTACAGAGAAAAAAACTTGAGAAAATAAACCGTATCTGTATTTGACATATACTCGTATATCTGACAATCACACTGGAGTCTGGGCAACAAAGTACTAGATGATATTAACATTTACTCATTTGTGTAGGTATTACCGACTCTAATGAAGTCGCTAGCACAGTTAATTATCCAACTTCCAAAAACAGGCCAGACCATGGTTCTTAATGAGTTATACGCCCAGGTTGCTGAATCAGATGATGTCACTCGGAAACCAACTTTAGTTTCATGGTTGCAGTCATTATCTTACCTTAGTTCTCAAGCCAAAATGGAGGTTTTTACCTCCAAAGAGAGGGAAAGCAAAGAAAACTCTGCTTCTCCAGGGACTGTAGAACCACATGCACGTTTGTGAGACATTTCGATGCTGTTCTTCTGACTAATGACACGGCTAATTCTTTGATAGATGGCCAGAACATGTGCAGGGCTGCCGAAACCGATAAGCTCATATGCAAACGAACTTTGGTTTCATAGAGTCATTGTCTTACTTTTGTTGTGAAAGGTAGAAGCGGAGATCTGAACTGCAAATGAAGAAGAAATTAGAACAATGCTATATTGATCAATTCTTTAATTTTCTGGAAGGTGCCATTGTCCCACGGATATCTGAATATAGATAGGAAGATATGATATCAAAGACATCCATAACTTACACTAATACTCTAGTCCGAGTAACTTAGAATAAATGTTTTTTGTTCCTTGTCTGCATCATGATGTTAGCCAAGAGTGGTATGGACTAAAGCCTTGGTGTTGACTATGGAGGAGTACATGGCTTTGAAATGGAATAGATAAACTGATATTAGCACTTTCATTCCAGGGTGCATCTTGTAATTAAGAATGAGCTTGAATGATCAAGGATTTTAAAATGTTTTTATCGTTTAATGAAATCATAAAATTTTGAAAGCAATTAAGTGTATTTATACCAATACATAGTTTGATTTCAATTGTTCTTAATAAGGAATCATTAAACATTATATGTTTTTGGTCTAATAAAAATTGATGTAAATTTTTTTTTTTTTAGCTTAACACTCAGAGATTTGACACTTACTTGGACTAATTCCAAATGAATAGATTTATAATTTCATCCTTTTCGTTTATTGATAACAACTCTATCTAGTAATTAGATGGTTTTATATTCCTTTTGAATGTACGAACATTTTTCTTGTTTTTATAATGTAACTATAGGAGGCATTTCAACTTTCAAAAGTTGATGTTTTATAAATTTAGTTTATTCATAGCATATTTGGTGAACATTCTCGTAATTTTTTTACTTATTGACAGTGTTATTGAAGATTCGGTCAAATTCTTGAAAATGAATGAAGGTTCTTCAGGTTTTGATCATTGGGTAAAAGAGTTAGTTCTCTTTAAAAAAGGAAACATAATTAATTTTTGTATTTTCTACAAGCGATCCTATTATCAAAATTTTTTAATAACCAAAATTTCTGATAGGAATACTTTATCTTTAACACTCCTAACTCATAATTGTTCAGTTTAATGAATTCCGATTCAAAAGACAATAAATCTTCAACATCATTAATTAGAACGGTGGATGATTGTTTGTAAAAGTCTTTAAAAAAAAAGATAAATAATAAAAATTCTCGGACATATCCACAACAATCTAAAAAATAATAATAATAATAATAATAATGAAGATTCTCATAAAATATATTCCAAAACGAAATGAATAGTGAGATTTCTGCAAAGTTTCTTAAATGATTGTATGTAGGTAATACTACCCCCATGTCTAACTATGTGATTTTATATTTTGTGCTCTTAGCGAAATAATAAATAGGGACATCCTTTACATTAGTAGGGGAGGAGGGGTACAAGTTGGGAGGTGCCGGAAGGGGAATGGATAAAGGTGAATATTGATGCAGTTGTGGAAGTTGACTCATTTGTTGCTGCGGTGGAGAGAGTGGCCAGGAACAATGGGAACGTTGGCTTTGGGGGTTCTCCTGTAAGCTAGGAATTTGTCCGGTGATGGAAGCTGAGTTAAAAAGGGGGCTTTTGAGGGAGTTAAACTAGCATGGGAGAAGGGAGTTAAGAAGATTGTCTTAGAGGTAGATCGTATAGAGATAGTTAACCTATTGAGTAGCCAGAGTCAAGATCAAAATTTATTAGGGGGAAGAGCAAGGAATTTATTAAAACAGATAGAAGAGTTTTGCGTGATACATACATCAAGACAGATGAACAGAATATCGAGGAATATGACCAAATTTTCCATGAAAATGAACGTGAAATGAAAAATCTTTAACAAAACTTACTGGGCATTGCATAGTATTGTGATGGCTGAAATTCCCAATCTAATAACAAGATAAGACGAATAAATTTCTATTTTGCTTTGAATTTTTTATTTAAAAAAAAGATAACCACATTTTTTACTTAAGTTTAGGTTGTTACAATAATATAATATTAATATCTTAAATAATTAATATTATACACGAAATAGAAAAATTAATGTTGCTTTATTAAATAATTAATATTAAAAATAAGCATATTTGAACAAGTTAATAGTAACGAATTTCTTTTCTTCCGATAATATTAGTCACAATTACAAAATACACTACCCTCACAGTCCCCAAACGATGCATTTAATACACGCAGTATCTCTTTTACACGTTTAATGATTTTGATTTTAATTTTAAATTTAATTTTTACTTAAAAAAAAGATTAATTTTAATTTTAATTCATGAAACACAATATAGATACACCAACTATCATATTATATACTGCACCTCATAATCGATTCACTATTTGTTTCCAGAAGTGATGTATATACTTCACACGTATATACATATACAGAAATACTTATACCACTATATTTGACACCTATGTCCTACGCATTCATGAAGATACGACTTTCTTAAAGTCTCCTAAATACATGGAAAGACAAGGAAAAAATTTGTACTTAGACAAATACTTACGTCAGATATGACACTCACACTGTTGAGTGTTTTTCTATATAAGATGGGTTAATTATGTATATTTATATGATACGATCATTGTTTATAGATGTGATATGTTAGGTAAGTCTCCATGCATGATCCCATCTAGGGTTCGAACACACTACGCATGTACGAACCCATGTAGAGTGCGAGTCAGAACCCGACGAACTAACAGGTCGGTAATAGTGAGTATCATAACACACACTCAAGTTCGAAGTCCCAAGGGAAGGGAAGTGGGAAGTCAAGAATATTCAGATAATGCAAAATCATCCATAAAGTATATGATAATGGAAGGAAATTTCCTTACGACTGCTGTAGAAAGATAACATTTATTATTTTCTGAGGGCATCAAAAGCAGTCAGTAAAATATTTCACAAATTACTAATTGATATAACTCATGAGAGATAAATTGCAACGTCAAAGCTGGCATTTCCAACCATAAAGAAAATCAAAACTTTCTTTGTCAAAATGTGGTCAATTGAGGGTTTAAGACCATGTTACCTTGACTCGCAGTAAGTGACGAATGCTGAAATGTATCGAACTTGGATATGATTGAGGGTCATAACCCCATATGTTCGAATACGTGTTGAACATGTGTACTTAAGGGAATATGAAGCGAGTCCAGGTGATGTAGGTTTAAGAAACTATCTGCAAACCACCATTCCTATTTGATTTTGACCCTTCCCACTCGTCCTTTTCTTCCCTTTTAAATTCTTTACTGATGCAGAGCAGTCGAGAATCAATTACTGGAAACAAGATGAGTAATGGAGAAGTAATAACTTCCCACAATTGCAAACGATGCAATTCCACTACGAGCCATCCGTAACCAAATGCCACGAAATAAGATATTTCTATCTGCAGGGTGGATGCCAGTGAGTTTCTCGAATCTTTTCCCGGGTGTTTTCCACTTGAGAAGCTTTCTCTCCATTGAAATGAACTGCATGGGAAAAATGGCTATAAATATAACATTGATTGTAACTATGATATTCCAACTCTTCAATTTTCTCGAAACTCTCGTGTTTGACATAATATGGTTATAGGGATATGACCTCCAATAATCTTCCAAATACATGAAAATACTCAAAAAAATCTGACCAATCTATCTCGGACACATACCTGCTCATACCTGAGTCCGAGTAAACATAGTAGTTAACATTGTGTCTCACTTCATACTAGCTTTTGTTCTTAATTTTTTTTCTTGAGTTACATGACTAAAAAATCACAATATATTGAGTTTCGAGTAAAATATAGGGTACATACAAGGGAATAAAAACAAGAAAAATATCGTAAAAGGTAAATTAACAAATATGAAAATAGGATTGCATAGTAACTGATTATATGGAAAGCTGACAGCAAAGGTTAAATTGGATGAACAAAGCCAACATGCTAAAGCGGTCATCAAAGGCAAAGTGATGCCAAGTAAAAGAAATACCTTGGGCAACACTGTACATTGTGATCGACTTTTGGCAGTGTCAAAACCATGAGATGCTGCAGCAGCAACTGAACCTGAAAATCCTGCTGCAAGACTAACAGCTAAAGGAGAGAGTGGACCGATTTCTTCATCATACCTGAGGGAGAACAACAAAAGGATTCCAAACTTCAGCCACATAAACTACCATCTAAAATCAAAATCCTACTTAAAAGTTCAGGCAATGATGAAACTAATCACAGATGATTAGACATAATTCCATATAATGATATTCCATCTAAATTCTTGATATCATGTTCATTTTATACAACCACGGCATAGTTGAATGGTCAAACAACCGGCAAACCTTGTGAGACTACAAAGATGAAAAACCATGTCAAAAGAACCTCTGATTACAGAAATTCCATATGATTGATATTTCAAATATTGATTTCATGTTAGTCTTTTATAAACCACAACAAAGCACAATGGACCAACAACCAGTATACAACCACAACAAAGCACAACGGACCAACAACCAGCAAATGTTGTGAGACTACAAACAAGGAAAAGCATGTCATAAGAACTTCTGATTATATAAATTATTGTACAAACCTAAGATAATCTTCAAACTTAACCATAAATTACATGGAAATTATAGGACTAGCTCTCACTAAAAGGTTACAAAAAGCTAAGCACCCAGATGAGCTTTATCTTTAAGGTTAAATGATCTTTATTTTAAAGGAACAAAAATATTATATTTCTGCTTCGCAGTAAAATCTGATTCAGATTGTCTGTCTAATTTAAAAACCATGATTTTAGACCCAAGAAGTATGCTTTTATCACATGATCAACAAAAATTCTCCAAAAAGAAAAACATAGGTAAAAGGGGATATCCAATATATGGGCAAATAAAGTGTGACAAGCAGTATAAGAAAAAGAATCGAAGTCTTGGACTTTATTTAAGCATATGCAGATAGAGACAAAGTTATAGATACATTAACGACTAAGCATAGATTCCAGGGAGCACTCCAATTGTTAGAACTTGGTCCTTTCAATGAGAGAGTTAACAGGTTTAAACCTTAGGGAGAAGGGGTGAGATTGAAGGGATCAGAAAGGATTATCTTCATTGGATACCATCGAGAACCAATGGTATACTATAAATGCCAAAAAGACGTATAAACTAAACCACAACTGAAACAAGTAAAGGCAAGGAAACCTAAGACATTTTCTGAAGTCTTTTCCTTCTTGAAGTTTGTTGACAAAACAGACACACATGATAGAGAAACAAAGGTTTGTTCTTCATAAACCTATGAAGATAACAAATACTAAGAGAAGTTTGATAAAACACACAAAATCCCTGAACCTCGATCATAAGTTTGACAAGCTTGATGAACTTTAGCATCTAAAGTTGCCCAGACAGAACATCAATAACAAGACTCATAGACAATGCTAAATAACTTCCCTCAGGGAACACCCCTGAGCATCTAAAAACATTTTCTTTTTTGTTTTCATTTTTCTTTAATAATTTCTTTACCTTACAAGCACTAGATTTGTGTGTTATCACACTAACACGGTAAAAGTACATTAAATCAAGGTTTGAAGTTCCCCATGAGACAGCAGTACACTTGAACCAAGAAATTAGCAGATTTTCAGCTATATTTGGTTCAGGATCCTTCTCTCTATTCTCCTTGACATTAAGTGTAAAACATAGTTGAAACCATTGTTGTTTTGACTCTTCATTTTGCGTGGAGTACCCACGTCCAACACATTTGGACATGGGTATGAGGATATAACCCTCCAAATACACCGAAAAACATTAATTTTTTTAACATATATCAATATCTGGAACTCACACCCGATTCTAAGTAACATAGATTAGAATGCTGTTGCAGGTTTATGATAAACTAAATAAGAAGTTGCATGCATTTAAACAACCAAAGATATTCAACAGGGAAACTCTATGCACCAAATGGAAAGGAAAAAGCACAAAAAGCACCTGGGTGGGGGATCCATCCCAGCTGCCTTCCAATTAAGCATAACTTGGTGCAAAAGTTCCCAAGTAGAGAAAAATATGCCACCAAATACAGAGTCTCGAGCTACTCCTGAACGAAGGCCTCTCCATAATGCACCCCATCCTTCCAAAGAAATAATTTCAGATGGTCTCCGGACATCATAAACTGGTGGTGGCCTTCCAGACCCAGTCATCATCCAAGGGCACTCTTGTATGGCACCGACCATATTAGAGTGCTTGCTGTTTAAGATGGACAACATACCTACAGCATGGTTCAATGCCTTCATATCTGGAGTATATCCACGTAATAATTTGGAGACTGCTGGCATAACAGCTTTATTTTCTGATGCTGATGATGCTCTTGTAATACGAGAAGCAGAGGTAACCTGTGCACGGAGTTTTATAAGTTCAAACGGCGTGTTTGCTAGTGACTCGACAGCACCAGCTGCCATCCCTGCCATAAGGGCCTCAGAGACATACACAAAATTGTCTTCTCGACCATCTGCAGAACAGCCATATAAACATAATGCAGCGAAATTTGTGGATGTAATGGGAAAAGAAAAAGTTCATTAAAATTATTTTCTTATATTATGCCATTTACATGAAAATCTTCAAATAATGAGGAAGTTACTGGGGATGAAGCAATCACTGATAGCAAACGCATCATTGCAGCTACTACAGACATCAGAAAATGATTCACATGATTATAACCATTAGCTTTCTTATACTACGTCTGAAAAACCTTGTCCTTATTGGAAAACCTTGTCCTTATTGGAATTCAACAAGAAACTAAAAAAAAAGCTTCGACTAACATTAAAATTTTAATTTTCTTTATAAAATTGATGTATCGAGGGTTTTAATGTCAAAAGGTTAAAAAAAATTCACCAATATGAAACTTAAAAAAAGTATGTATTAGGTTTTCATAAAGAAAGAAAGAGGGCATAGTTTTGAGACATCTAAAAAAGGGAAAGATGGATAAATAAAACGGGACTGAGGGAGTAAAATCCACAAATACATTAATATTATTATTTAGAAATGGTATAAGAATCACAGATTTTTAGCCCATTACAATACAGATACTCAATTGAATCCCATTCTCAAGTACAATGAAGAGATGATGATATTAAAAAATTCATTTTCAAACATCTGCACCCATTTTACGACACATGTTTACACATAACTAGCAAATTGGACAGAAAGGGAAAAAAGAAGTAAGAATGTCTGTGCTAGATATACAGCTAGGTCGTAGGAGTGATAACAGTACAATTCAGTTGGTTTTGGAAAAAGTCAAGCAAAACACTAACTTGAAAAAATTGAGATAAGGGTCTTACGTTTCTGAATATGGCACTGTATTATCATGAATGAAATTAATATGGAATAACTTTCTGATTTACTTGCAATTTGATAAAATAACAGGTTGATGTTCTACAACAAGCAACACCATAATAGCTCCTAAGATGTCTCTTTTGTAACAGGAAAAAATATAACAGATGCCTTTCATGGTTTTTTAACACCCAAATAGTGGGAGAAAACAATGCAACAAACGTGTTATATCAAGAATACAACATTTAGGGTAAAATGCCTTATAAAACAGAATTAAGTAAATGACAAGAATACCTTTATAGAAGGCTGTCAAAATTTCATATATTCCAAAGCGAGCTGCCATACCAAAATTTCTCCCCCAAGCAAACCACTCAAAGCCACTGTACAAACCTATATATTTCAAAATAAAGCAAAACTCAAAGTCTTTCTAAAAGTTAGGATACTTGCAGCCCCCCAATAAAAATCAATGCTAAAATGAGAAAGGAAGGAGCAAAAGAAAGGGTTCAGGAGAGAGGAACTGCAAATTTTAGTTTCGATAGTTGAATATTCAAAATTCTGAGTGGTATCAACCAAAAACAGGAAGATTGTCCATCTTCCGAATTTGGACTGTCCCAAGACTCCATCCACTCCGTTTTCAATACTTCAAACTCTTTTGTTTCTTGATATTATTTTCTCAAAAAGAAAACAAAAAGAATAGAAAAAAAAAAGGGCTGGTACCAAAGCAAACCATAGCTCTAACAGGTTTTGTTCCTTTCCAAAGATATCAAAGCAAATAAATGCTAATCATTCAACTCTAATCTTTTAACTAAACAAGTTAGATTCTTTGTGCTCCATGCTTTCCCAAATTACAGCTAAACCTTTCAGCCATGTCAACTATGTCTTCATTGTACATACCATTAGTTTAAATATCAAGGAGAAAAAGGCATTGGCTGCAACAAAATCCGTTTTGCTGCTACCGTACATTATCCTCCACAGTTTTGCTTCCACAAAAAAGAACAGAGCATTAACTTTGTGCATAAGCTTTTCTCTCCATCTACCTTCAACCATTTTCTCTCATGGCACTAAAAGCCTTGATCAAACATGACATATTGCCAAATATATAAATTACAGGCAACTGATTTATGATGTTATTTCAAATCAGCAAAGAACATTTCCTCATTTTCAATTCTTAGTGTACTTGAATGCAACCAAGATAAGAAGGATAAAGTATTCGACAAAACTTTAACATTTGTTAACCACCCCATAATGTAAAAACTAAACACAGAAAAAGTAATCACATCAAATTCTGAAAATGACAATTCCCATTTCCATTCCACGAAATATACAATCATTGTATTTACTGTAAGTTAAAAATTCTAACAGCCACGCAACATTCATAGGTTTTGCCTAAATAACATTTTTACTAAAAGGTGGAAGACTGGTATTTTTTAGAACAATAAGTAAATAAAAGAGAAGGTTAAGGACTTACCTGAATACCCTGAAAATGCTCGAACTCGTTTTATAACCTGAGAGGCATTTAATTGTTTAGCAGAACCTGAACCAACCTGTTCACCTCAAATTTTAAGCATATTGGAAATAAATAGTGTAATATCTTTTCTTGAACTAGAAAAAGAGTCCTTGAATGAAAAGGGAAAAAAAAAAGGGAAGAAAAGCGGAACCTGAATTAGTGATTTGATAGTATCAAGTGGATAAGTAAGAGCAGTGCCAAAAACCACAGAACCTGAAGCAGCAATTGCATGAGTTGCAAACAAATGGTTCTGCAACAATTCATCCATTTCAACCTGGAAATTACAATGATTTAATATTTTTTATTTATAATTCAAAACAAAAGAATATAATTCGCTGCAAATGCACATTATCTGTTTGATAAAATGATTGAAGGAATGATGAACTATGGCAAATAAAAGACTACTTCAGAGCAAAAGAAGTTAATTCGTAGCAACTCAAGCATACATGTTAACTGTTTGATAAAATGATTGACAAAATGATGAACTAACGAAAAATAAAATACTAATTCATCATCCAGTGAAAGGAACATACTTGAGCCTGTGGAGCTTAATTACACTTTCTTAATTATATTTAAGTTGGTCAGTGGTGTTCTCAACAAATAACAGCAAAATTGTAATACTTCTATACCTGCAAGTTTGAAGAAATAATGAAAGCAAAAGCGTGAGGTTAAAGAAGAAAACTGGCCATCTAGAAATAAATCTAACGAAATCATAACCTTATTACCAACAAGGTTAATATACCAAATGGTACTGGAATTTGGCTTCTATATTCAATTTGCTACCCAAAATTTAATTTGCAAATAGATAACTAATTTTAGATTCCCTTAAACAAATTGGCTTTTTTTCATTGGCATAATAATAAATTTAGCCCTCCAATATTTACATATTCTATCAATTTAGTCATAATTCTAAACAATTCAAGTTATTTAACAAATTTAGCCCTAAACGTCTACAAAATTTGTCAATTTAGTCCTAATTCAAAAAAATTAAAAATAGAAAATTATTAAAAATGATTTTATTCGATAAAAAAAAACATAGGTAGCAACTACTAGGCTTAATATAGAAAAAAAAATCTCCAATATAGCTGGTGCTCCTTTCTCCCTTTGGGAGATGATACTTTCTGTAGGCTTAATTTAAGAAACTATCGGTGTTGTCTAGAAGTCTCAACATATCTGCCAATAAGCACCTTAGACGATGAAATTCTCTAATATAGCTAGTGCTCCTTTCTCCCTTTGGGAGATGATACTATTCTGTAATTTTCACACAAATTGAAGAATACTTGCACAATACGTTTAACTTTTTTAATCTTTAAATTGATAGATGGTATTGCTTGTGAGAGTGTTACAAAGGGAAGTTTCTTAAATTAAAATAGTTCTACAACTTCAATGAATCTGCTTAAGGAATGAGGAAAACTAAAAGTAAGGATACTTCTCTTTAGACTCTCGTAAAAAGCACAATACTACCATAAAATCATCTCCATAAAAATTTGTCCATACATATTACCTACCCACTCTTATAACTACTGAAAAGAGTTGAACTATAACCTTCTGGAAAATAAATCTTATATTAATTACCAGCTGCAACTCAAAGAATTGACTGATATTTGACCATATTAACACAAAGGATTTTGACATAACAAATGCAAGTACCAGAAAATCTCGAAGCAAATATAAGTAGAAATAGACATGGCTATCTATTTCGCAGCATCTTCAAAGAAGAACAAAAAATAAGTAAAAAGAGGAATGAAAAATTCTACTATGCAAGCTATCAAATTTAAATGGTCTAAATGATGACCCAAAAACAAATTTATGATATTTATTCAATGAATTGAATAAAGAGAAAACATAATTTGTTAAAGGCAATCACAACCCAAAATTTCTACCCTAAGAATCAAATAAAAAGAAAAAGTGCTAGAAAGAGGAACTTACTTGAAGGAGATATTTGAAAGAGAAAGAAACGAAAACGGAGGCCTTGGAGGCGGAATTTGAACCCAAAAATTCGGAGGCCAAGCCAACTCTGGACTACGGAGTACAGAGTGAGTAACGCAAATGATTTTTTGTAAAATATTTTTTTAATTCAATAGAATTTTAGATTTTTAATAAAAAATCGTTATTTAATATTTTAATATTTTTATTTAATCTATTTTTTATTTTTTAAAATTAAATTAAATTGATGAATTTTGTTAATGGTGAGAGCTAAGTTTATTGAAGTTTTAGAATTAGCATTAAATTAATATTAAAGGATTAAATATAAAGCTTATTTAAACTCACTTATTACTCAATTATTATATAATTATTAATATCACTATTGTTTGTGTGCTTATTTTATTATTTGGTTATAATATAAATATAAATATTTATATCTAAAAATTAATATATATATATATATAATTTTTTTATTATTTGTTTATTATTTTTTCAGGAAAAAAAAGAAAAAAGTTAACATGGCATTCAACTATTAAAATAATACAAAATAATGATTCATTTATTCAAGCTTGTTTTATTTTCGACCCGTACAATAGTGTTGGGTGGTCAAGTTTGGATTTTGATGATAAAATGGTTTGACAACTACTCTATTTTAATTTATTTCCAACCTTTAAAGAGAACACATTTGACCAATAGATATGAGTCAATGGTGGGCGAATGGTATTGGAATTAAGTTTGGAGCGAAGCCAAAAATTTAATTGGGTTCGAAATTAAGCTATTTATTTTATGAGAGAGTTAAAATACAAATTTCACTATTTTTTTGAAATATAATTTTATTATTTTAATAATTTATATTTTTATAATTTTAAAAAAATTAAATCAAAATTTTATTATTTTCGAAATCAATATACTATTTTACTTTGTACTAATTTAAAATTAAATCAAATACTATTCTCTAAACATCCTTCAAATATATGAAAATCTTGTACATGAGTTCAAGTAAGATAAGTTTATACTTATTTGATTTACATGAATGTAAGATGTAATATTTGAATATTCATGAACAAAGAGGTCTTCTCTTTGTTTGCAAATAAAACCTTTGATGATCAAGTAAGGCTAGAAAGTTTAGTAAGAAAATATTTCAATGGATGTTATTGAAAGATAATTTCAGTGTGGCAGATCATCACTCTGGTAAGCTATTGTCTCTTCGGCTAGCTAATCTGACACAAGCCTTCCTTCGGTCGGATTCCTCCCCTTGTTCCTCAGCGTACAGGACTTTAGCAGTCATTTCCAGCTGTTGTTCCATTTCCAATGGCAGGTTCGCACTATCAGAAACTCCACTTCCTGACTGAGTTGCATGTATTAAGCATGCTGCCAATGTAATGTTCTCCAACAGCAACTAGAGAGTACAACCTGAAAAGGAATTGAAGCTAAAATAGACAGAATCCGGAGAAAAAATATTCAGAATATGAAAGCAGTGCAAACCTGAAATTATCCAAACCCGAAACTGTACAATAAACACTAATGCCACATCCAAATATAGGACCCTATTGATCTTTAGCCTATCCAAAGGCATGGAATGTGCGCTATCAAATGCCGAGAATCTTTGTTCTCCAAGCACCAGTGTTGTAAAACTGGACACTCATCAATCCTGAGTGATCCAAGAGAAGGAGGCAGTCCTTCTTTCGGCAATGTCTGAAGTTGATAGCACCGAGAAATGTCCAAGACTTGAAGAGATGGCAGGTTTTTCAAGAGCCTTTGAGGTAAAGATTTTAGATCAGCTACATTTCTTATGTAAAGCTCAATCAATGAAGTAGGAAGAACATTCTCTGGAGGACATATCCAATGGATCCATAAATGGTGAAGATTGATGAGCCTGTCTAAGCCCCATTCGGACATCGGTTGTTTCAGGTTCTCACAATCGATGAAAAGAAGTGATAAATTCAGAGGCAAACCACCATCAGGAATGACCAAGATATTTGGACAACTCTTTACTTTCAGCTCTTTAAGTGACTTGAGATTGTACATTGCTTGAGGAAGGGACTTAAGATTCTTACATCTGTTTACCCTTAGAAACTTGAGATTAGGCATTAACAGTTGAGATTCTGGAAAGGATTCTAAACCGTGGCAACCGCTTATTACCAATGTACTCAAGTGAGTTAAGCTGTTGAAGCAGTCAAGAGGCAAGGCCTTTAGATTGGTACAGTATGAAATTTCAATGGTTTCAAGTGCCTTGCTGTGTTGCAACATCCTGTCTGGAAATGAGCCTAATCTTCTACAATTGAACACAATGAAACTCTTAAGGGTTTTCGGAAGTTGTCCATTTGGGAAGAACATCAAAGATGAAAGTCCTTGCATTCTAAGACCCTCCAAATGCAATTTATTGCCATTGTCGCACATCAGTCCCTCTGGTAAAGCTTGAAGCAGCTCGCAATCTTCGATAAGCAACATCTTGAGCGATGGAGGAAATCTACCCCTTGGGAAGGATTCGAGAGAAGGGCAGTTTCCAATGGTTACCTCTTCAAGATGCAGGATGCCATCATCATCATCGTCACCATTAGACATTATTCCTTGGGGTAGAGCTTGAAGGAGTTCGCAATCTTTGATGACCAACTTCTTGAGAGTAGGTGGTAATTTTCCACTCGGAAAATATTTGAGAGAAGGGCAATGTATTATCTCCAACTTTTTGAGATGCATGATGTTGCCATTGTTTCCACCATCTATCTGCATTATCCCATCCAATGATTTGAGCTCTTTGCACCCTATTATTCTCAATATTCTTAGACATGAGATGTTAAATAACTCATTAGGTAGCCTTCTAAGGTTGTTGCAATCAAGTAACTCCAAAGCTTCGAGATTGTGTGATGGAACAAGTTGATGAGCTTCCCTTGCCAAGGGATCAAACATGGGACACTTTTTGATCACTATACGGTTAAGGCAAACAAGGTTGTCGGTATTGCTTCTATCCTCCCACAAGGATGTCAGTTTGGTGCATTCTTCGATCCTCACATCTTCAAGTGGTATCATGTCTTGTTTGAATGCGTTTGGCAAACAAGCAAGATGAGAAATGTTCGTAATTTTCAATGTCCTAAGACACTTGAGATGAACCATGCTTCGAAAAATCATCTCATTACACTCTTCCAAATTCAGGTTTCTAAGAGATGGAAGACTTACAATTGAATATGTTAACTGTGGGCATTTGCAGATCTCAAGTTTTATGAGTGACGGAAGATTGGTAGGCAATTTGCATACCAATTTAGGACAATTGTAAATTTGGAGTTCATGAAGTCGTTCGAATTGCCGAACCCTTCTAAGTTCAATGCCAACAAGTGAAGAAGACCATTCTTCCCAAACTAACATATCTTCAAATCTTAGAATCTCTAGTGATGGAAAAGCCTCAATCGAAGAAGAACCACAGCCGTAAAACTCAAAGCCCACTGTTTTTACTGCAACCATGCCTTTTATGATCAATGTTTTCAATGACAACAATTGTCCAAGTGACGGTAGGGAAATGATTCTTGGACAATGATAAAGCTCCAAGTGTGTTACTTTAGAAAACAACGGATCACCTACCCATGAAGGGAATTCTTTAGCTCCATAGAACTTAATCGTTAACTTTTGCAGGTTTTGATGAGGTTTTAACCAGCTAAGAACTTCCATCTCACGTGTCTCATTTCTCAAGTGATGAAAATCACAACTCCATTCTAGCTTCAATTCATGGAGGCCCTTCTTTTCATTTAGATTAGCATGCCTTGCATCTTGTATATCCAACACATTATGCAGCTGCAAAATAGATAACTGGCCTCTAAGATGTGATAGGCCATTCAATTCTCTTAGTCTCAATCCATCAACTTCCCCCACAACAAATTTAGGCAATGTCAACAGATTTCTCAGTTTACCTATCCCTGATGGCATCTCGTTTAAAGCCTTCGTGTGTGTGATATCGAGATGCCGAAGATCCATTAGATTCCCGATAGTTGCAGGCAACTGGCTGAGCTTATAGCACCTGTTTAAGATCAATGTTTGCAGGTAGAAAAGGGATGCTATAGATTCCGGTAAACATTTTATCATGCAATGAGATAAATTGAGACATCTCAAATGCTTCAATTCCCCTATTGATTCTGGTAACTTACTGAAGTTATAGTCACAAAGGGATAATGACCTCAAGTATCTCAATTTTGGCAGAAAATCATGCAGCACACCGTTAGATAAAAAGCTGCGAAAGGAATACGAGAAAGGAGAAAACGATATGAATGTTCTCAAGCTTGTCATGTGGTGAGACATTTCGAATCTTTGAGACGTGTCGTAGTTCTGCTTCGTAAAAGACAAGTAACGGACCTTTTCAAAGCTTGCATTCGATATATTGACATGCTTGAACTTATCTGTAAAACTGTAGCAGATTTCTCCTGCAACAAATTGAGCTAAGTCGTTGATAAGATCATGCATCACAAACCGTGATTCCTTGTTACTTGCCCGTTGGAAAAACGATCTTGATAACAAATCAAGGATATATTCGTGGCCTAAGTCTTCCATTTGCTTCATTCCTTTTGGCTGCGGCAGAAGAAGCCCCTCTGCCATCCATAGGAAAACTATTTCATCCTTATCGAATTCATAGCCTTTGGGAAATATCGCACAATAAGCAAAGCATTGTTTCAAACGAGATGGGAGATGATGATAGCTCAATCTTAGAGCTGGAAGAATGTCATTCCCTTCATTTGGTAAATTCCATAGCTTGCTATTCAATATTTCATGCCATTCATTGCAAGTTCGCTTACCACGCAGAAGTCCTCCAAGGGTTTTCACTGCCAACGGTAATCCTTTACACCTCCTTACAATTCCTTGTCCGATTTCTTCAACATTCGGATGTGCACTGAAATCTCTCTTTCCTAATGCATGTTGAGCAAACAATGACAAGCAGTCATCATATGGTAATGCTTGCAGATGATAAGCCGCGACATTTCCCACCATCGACGCGACCTTGCAATGGCGTGTAGTGACTATTATTTTGCTACCAGATGCCCCTGCTTTGAAGGGTCTTCTTAGGAGATCCCATTGATGGTAACTTTCACTCCAAACATCATCCAAAACAAATAAAAACTTCTTCCCTAATAACTCCTCTTTCAACCTTACTTGAAGTGAATCTAGATCACTCAAACATTCATATGAATTCGACGAAACTTTCTCCAGTATTATTCTTGTCACCATCATAAGATCAAGCTGTTCCGAAACACAAACCCAAGCTTTGATGGCAAAACGATCGGCAACCCTTTCATCATTATAAACAAGTTGAGCCAATGCAGTCTTGCCCATTCCTCCCATACCAACTATAGGCTTTACAGAGACTCCATTTTCATCACCCTTCAGCAGCCATTGAAGAATATCTTCTTTTTCAGTTTCCCTACCACATACATGATCTTCAATCAAAGAAGTAGTTATTCTTTTCTCTTGTAACCTGCAGGACTTGGACGTGTCTCCTCCAGCTATCTTCGTCAAATTCAAGCCGAGACCATTGATCTCCGATGAAATGCACTGCAATCTATCAGTAACATCCTTTATCTTGCTTCTTATTCCATAATCCAACATGGAATGGCTTCGTCTTGTACCACCAAACCATGCACGGAACATGTTCAATGAATTGTTTGTTCGAGCTTCGTCAAACAGTAGTGGGAATTCATCCAAGATATCTTCCATATCAAAAGCCAAAACTCTAACCTCGGAAACCCAGATTTTCACCAAGGGAGCGGTTATTTGCTTCGTTTCTGCTTCCTCGAGTACTGCTTGGATTTTCATCAACAAATTCCTCCATTTCTTAAGCTCCAAGCCAACTTGATCCTGTTTTGCAAAGCTTAATAATTGTGTAGAATCCAACTTTGCGAACAACCATTGAAATGTAGCTGCTAGAAGTGCGCCTCCAACGACAGACAAAGCATCCATTTGATTAACTTATCTGCAACAACAATCAATGAATATTCAGAGATGATTCAATATATATGTATATGTATATGTATATGTATGTTTTCTTTTTCTTACAACTTAAATTTTCGATGTAATAATATATATGTATATGCATATACATAAAATTCATTTTATCAAATTCAGGCGTTATAACAACAATTTTTTCCATGGCTACCAAGTCATCCGCAAATTTAACAAAGTGATCTGTAAAGTAGAGAGATTAAATTCATACAGAGATTAAATTCTAAATGTAGGAAAAAAGTATAGGGACTTAGAATGCATCTTAACCTAACAATTTTCGTTTTAACTTTAAATATTATCTCTTTCTATTTATCCATCTTTCTCACCAAACACCAATAAAAAAAATCCAGCCTCTTTTTCTTTCTTTCCAGTTTCCACAACAACTTTTCTTACTTTGATTTTCTTTCTTACCAAACAGAATGTAAAAGAATCAAACATTCAACCAGAAACAAAATGCATAAGAATAATCTTAGAAAAAAAAATGTAAGATAAGCCATTTATCATTCACAAACCTACATTAAATATAGTATAAAAAAATAAAAACAAAAAGGAAAATGAATGTAATTAAATCAAGAGAATATAAAATCATACCTTGAAAAAGATTGAAGAAATGTAGAATTTGATGAGCAGAATACAAAAAAAAAATGAGAGTAGTTCGAAAAGAGAAAGAGCAAAACTAGTTAAAGCTCGATATTTTTCCTCGACATTTCCACTAACCCAGCTAAGAAGTCAATATGGACAGTAACTGGCCAATCACTCATTAATTTCTTCAAACTTCCCTGACAAATTTTTTTTTAGGTTCATATTTTTTAATTCCAAAAATTTAGTCTGTCTATTCTTTTGACTTCGCAATTCAAGTTGACTAAATTATTAAAAAAAATTCTTTTAAATCATTAGTAAAATCAATATTATTTGAATTTTTTTGTTTGCACTGCATGTAGTAATTAAAAACTTTATTCCTCTTCTCTTAAATGTCACAAACAATTGAATCAAAATTCAAATAAATTTTTTTTTTGTCTTCAACATTAATCGTTAAATCGATTTAGAATTAAAATCAAATTATTAATTTTTCTAGTTAAATTATCAAAATAAAAAATTAACCATCTTTTAGTAACTAATGGTGTAATTTACCGAAAATTTTAATATAACATGCATAAATTTCCAATAAACAAAAAAAAAACCCTCATAATATTTAATCAATATTTTTAAATTTTAATTAATTACTTAAAAACAATAATTTTATTTATATGCATATTGAAAAAAAATAGTAACGTTTTGTATGGTGTAGACCTAACACTAATGGAAGTCTTCATTGAAGGCCAGCTGTTGTCTAGCTAATTTCCTCCCACCGACGATGCACTGTCCTCCATACGGGTCGGGTTAATTTTCTAATTCGATAGGTCGGATTCGATTCAAATCTGGTTTGAATAAAATATTTTTAATTCGATTTGGTTTTAATCGATTTGAATTAGAAAAATTTTTCAATACAATAAAAAAGAGAGAATTAAAATCGATCGATTTTAAATCATGCTACTTTCGGTAGATCTTCATGTAGTGCTTATAAGATCTCATCCGGGGGTTGCACGTTAGTGACTCTTCCCAAAGGACTTGAGAACGTCATTTTCGTCAAACCATATGTAACTTTATTACTTTCTCTTACGATATGATTTAAATGCACAATCCAATCCCGCTTTGAGAAGAACTTTGATTGCCCTAGTTACTGTACCACCATTTTGTTCTTACTCAAGATCTTGAATAGCATAAACAGCTTCCTTGCAATCAGTCTCAAGAAATCACCTTTTTTAAGTCAATCTTCCATGCTATTTGTAATCCATCTAAGATGTCTCAGAATTTCGCCACGAGACTTGAGCAAATCTCAATCTTTCTTGTGAAACCAGCACACCAAATCCCAACCTTGTTATGGATCAATCCTCCTACCGTAGCAATGTCCAAGAGATTGCACATGAATTAGAAATTTAATAATGAAGTTAATATTTTTAATTAAGTATATAAAATAGGTTGAATTCTGTCATTAGTCTCTATACTTTACAAAAGTTATGAATTTGGTCTTTGTATTTTTATTTGATCATTTTTAGTCCTTATATTTTTTTTATTTTTAAAATTTCAATCCCTACTCTATTATCGCTATTAAATTTATTAAGTTTTACTATTTTCAAAATCTAATGCGGCTAGCATATTATCATATATGTAATGCCACATTAACTTTTTATTTCTACATATTACTCATTAAAAATATAGTTAACATAATACATGATGAATGTAATTATTACTGTTCACATAATACATGACGAATTTAATTTCCACAGATTTATGTCAAAATTGAAAAAGTATAGAGACTTAGAATGATCCTAATGAAGAATATGGGCTAAATCTATAATTGTTCACATAATACATGACTAGTAACTAAATGTAACTAAACAAATTTAATTATTACTGTTTTGGGTTAGGACTAAAATTTCAAAACTCGAAACGTACAGAGCTAAAGTTAATTGATTTGAAAAGTAGATAGACTAAAATTGATCAAATTAAAATACAAGAACTAACTCTATAACTTTCACAAATTACAAAAACTAAAAACAAAATTTAACCCATATAATATAATACTTTTCCATCCGTATATCAAATAGTTGTTTTAATTCACTTAAGCATATAGTAGCACTTTAAATACCATTCTAACATAAAAATAATATAAATACAAAACACAAATTGTGAAATTGAGTCTTGGGATTATACACAGTTAACAATCACATGATTGCTCATAAATTCAAATCAGTCCAAATGAATTTGGCTAAAATTAAAAAATTGGAAGCCTAATCCGACCCCAACCCTTCTAAAATCAAAGAACGAAAATGAAACATACTTAGCAAGACGGACCACATTAAATTCACATGAAACGAGATCCATGCTGACCCAATAATCCCTTAACATTTCACTTTTTTTTTTTGGGTCTTGTTGTATATTACCTATGTTTATATAAAAAATATATTTAATAAAAAATCATATAAAAATTAAATGACGATTTGATTACAATGAGTTGCAACTCAATAAAAGATTTAATATATATATATATAGTTAAAGTTATGTGACTCGAATCTCTTTTGATCCGACTCAAAAAATTTGAGATGCAATTCACTTGTTAAAAAAATAAAATAGAGAGATAAAATTAGGATCTGTGAGGACCTTGCCACAAAAGTTAAATCCGTATAAGACTATATTTTTTTATTAGACGTTGATTAAAAAAAGCTGCGCATAGTCGAAAACCCTCTTGTATTCTTATTTTTTAACATTAGTGAATTTTTTCTCATTTGTCTGTGATTTTTCTTGATAAAAATTTTTCACTTAAAATTTACATGTTCTTATTTTTCATTCCTATTGTTTTGTGATGATTTCTACCACAATTTTTAGAAGAATAGCCAAGTTTTTACCATCAAAACACCAACACATTTAAAATTATTTATTTAACTTTTGACATCACACTACATGATTATGACACAAATAATATGAATGCTAATTTTGTCTAAGTACATGTTTCAAAATAATATAGTTAATTTATCATGTTTTTTATTATAATCAACATCAATAATGGTAGTAGGAATGATTGTAAAATAATAAGACAGAAAAATAAGAACACATAGATTTTATGTAGAAAACCCTTCTCGGAAAAAACAACAAGCAAAGGAGGAGAAATTTACTAATGTTGAAAAACACACACTACAAAATGAGTTCAACTACACCTATTTAAGAGTTAAACAACCTTGTTATAATCAATGTCTAATAGAAGAAGTATAACCCTATAAGAATTCAACTTGTGCGGCATGGTCCGTACTATGGGGTTCACCCCCACATATAAGTGACGGGATTCGGATTACACAACTTTAACATTTTCATATCGTGTAAAAAATTATTGGGTATAAGGAATATAAAGATAAGAGAGAAGAAATAGAAAAAAAAATTGAGCAAAAGTGGGTTCCAATAAATTTAATTCATCTAAATGAGACATTTGATTTTGTGTGATTGAATCAATTATTTTAACTAAATAAATTTAAATTGAGTTAAAATGATTAAGTTTAATTGATTATTGATTAATGAAATTCATAATTAAATCGATACAATAAATATTAAGAATAAGAGGAAAATAATTTATTCTAAAAGAAGATTTGTTATACTTCCTTCAAGTGTCATTAATGAGCAAACTTCAGGTTAACGTATTCACATCGGGTAAGTTTTTAATTAAGTGAGCCTAATAAACCTTGAATTACAGTAAACTGACAAACCTTCACAAGGTCACTCTTACTAGATGCAGGTGGAATGTCAGGTTTATTAATTATTCAATTGTTCTAAGAAGTTACAAAATATAACTCTATTGTTAATAAGTTTGGAACGCATGGACTATCTTGTCTCTTATATATAAACTCACTACAACATTCGAGAGACTAAGATACATAAACTACTTCTCTTTCCTCTTCATCTTCTTTTTATCTAAACCTACCTCCTCAAACAATATTACAAAACTCTTCGTTCAGTGGCTCACTGCCCTAACCAAAGGTGAACTACTACGATAACCACTGTCTCTTTCTCCTTATGAGTCTCATTAAATTCAACCCATCAATATTAATTGGGTTAGTCGAATAGATTTTAAAATTAATTAATTAATGGTGGGTTTAAATGGATAATGAAGTATAATATGTTTAATTTATTTTTTATCTCACGTTTTAATATTGTTACAATATCTAATTTTATCATCACTGTTATTTTTACACTAATTACAAATAAATATACCGTTTATCTAAACACACCTAAAATGAAAATACGACTGATCTCTAAAAAAAATTACTAAACAGAGCAGGAAGATGTGATATAACCACGACAAAAAAAAAAAACCAAAAGAAAAACAAAAAAAATAATGGTTTGTGCATCGTGTTACGTGTCATATGAAAAGCTATAACTTAAGAAAAAGGCAAGAGAAAACAAACAAAGAAGAATGTCATGGAACCGTTTTCCAACAGATAGCATGTTGCTTGGTATACCAAACTCTCCCGTGACTCATTATCTTTATTTTTTATTTTATGTATACCCTGAAAATCTAGAACGAAAGTTTGGCCTGGCTTTTTTTTTCTTGATAATTTTAGATACAATATAATAATTGTATAAAAAAATAACATAAATGTGTTTATAAATATATCAATATATAAATATCATAATATTATAATTTTAGTCTCACAATCCGTAAAATTTTAGATGATTTTTTGATCGCAAAATGAGAATTTATAATAAAATTTTTCTAAAACACTAAAATAAAACGAAAATAATTCAATGACAAAAAAGTAATTAAAAAACAAAAGAACCACAAAAAAACTCAAAAGTTGTTTGAGTAAATACTTTCAAAATATATTCACTAATTTTAAATGGAGTACAATGTGATGATTACAAATGAAAAAAAAATTTTATTATAACTGAGCTCTCCCGATCTAATAATATAATTTATTTTATTTTGATGATCGAGATTAAAATTTATCTACAATTGAAATTATTAATGAATTTAAATGATTTTTTAAAATTACAAAATCAAATCTTATCAAATTACACATATTCAAATATTACTTTTTATATTTATCAAAATAATCTTAATTTTCTTATTTCATCAAAACTTTAAGTAAATAAGCTTTCTCACATGTCTCACACATCGAATCAATTCAAATAGATTAAATAAACTCTATTTAATTAATTAATTTTCATAAATATTTTGTATATATTTATCACGAATTTTAATCCATAATCCACAACATAAACATAAATATATAATTTGGGGAAATTATATATTATTTTGGGAACATGGGAATCTTCACGGTTGAAAAATGAACTTTTGGAGTACGTGAGTCCCGTGAACTTAGTGGACCTACCCTTCTAGTTTTCTTCGATTATGACACTTAGGACAACCAGGCACAACTCTTTTTTTTTTAATTCCCTTTTTTATTTATTGAAATAAAAGTATTTTAGAATAATTTAAAAAATGAATTTCACCTCAAATTTTAAACAAATAAATCTACACAAAATATCATATTTCACTTATTCCGAATATACCAACATAATATCAATATTTTTTAAAATATATAAATTATTAATATACCTTAACATCAGACATGTTAAAGTGAAACAATTACAAAAAAAATTACCAAATTGTCGGAACATGGGGACAACTTTAATATATTTATAATTATTATTAGAAAAAGATGGCAAATAATCCAAAGCTATTATTGACCGGGGGAATTCTGCCCCTACCCGTTGTTCATCTCTATCTTCGGAAATATGTCATGTCCTGACCTACTGACACCATGTCATGACAAATCTCATATCTCTCTTTCTTTTTTTTTCTTTCTTTTTTATCTTGGTTCTGGTGTTGTTTTAATTTTACGATTTTTTAACATTTTCTGTTCATATTTTTCTATTTTTTTATAATATTTGTTAAATTATTCTGTTTACTTTTATTGTATTATATAAATAAGACTTGAACTCAATTTCTTTTTTAAACTAAATTTTGGATTCCTAAAATTATCACCATTCACGTGATGAAACAAGGAAATCGAATTTAAAAATTAAAATATAAATTAAACCCCATCAAAAAGGAAAAAATGTTTTTCTTAAAATAGTAAAATTTGAAAAAATAATTTACTTGGATTGAATTTTAGAATTATATCCTCCAAAAACGCATAACAAAATGACTTTGATAAAAAAAATCCAATATGTATTTATGAAACCAATATTTTAATAAAATATTTATTAGTGGTAAAATTTTATCTCTAACTCTGATATCAATTTAAAAAATAATGATTATTGTTGATTATCACAAGTCTGAATATTTGGTAAGTTACAATTATACCAAGTGGTAAGTCTACAAGATATTTGTTTATGTTTCGTGGATTCATTATACAAATGCAGGGCCTTACCTTGAGATCTAATTCACTATACTTCCAGTGAATACAAGCAATAATCAACAGTTTAAGTCCTACACACTCACCATATAGTAACTTAATTTTTTTATTCTAATTTGGATAACTCTTCACTAAGGCTCTCTTCTTGAAAGCTTAGTTATAAATTAAGTGTGAGTTTACTTACAAATTACAATTTTGTGCTCGAAATACTTGGTCCTTTACGAAAAAGGATAAGTGTTTTCTCAATTATCTTTTACTCGATACAAGTTGAATATATGTAAGAGTTTTATGTTACTATATAAATTAATTACAATCATTCTTTTATATACAAAAGGGTCTTCAATTATCTTCATAAAGACTAAAGTAAAAATTAAGATATTCAAAATATTCCAAAGCGAACATGATTCAATCTCTATAAATAAAAAAATTTGGATAACTTTGAAACACTTTTTTCCAAGCCTTTGAAATTTGATTATGCACAAATAAACATAGGTGGCCATAAATTATATTTAGAGATCACCAATTTAATGCATAACACATTTTGGCTCAAAAAGATTCTCAACACAAATAAGATAAGTTTTGGTTTATCTAACTATGCCTCAAGTTGCAATTTTCATTGTAATTGGAAATAAAAATTGCTTCTAAAACTTAAAAGAAAAAGAAAAAGAAAAATTGCATTCTCAAATGGGTAATGTCTTATTATTATAGTACAATGCAAAAATAAGGACATTGTAACCCTATGATCAAATCATCTTAGAAATTAAGAATTTGAGTTGATGATATGAAATTTATTAAATGAATTATTGAATACGCTACTTTTATTTAAAAATTAGTTTCTCTATTTTAGTATTGAAATTGTTAAATCGATTAAAAGATAAACTCGCATTTCTCGATGCAAATATTATGTGACACAATCAACAAATGATTGATATTTCTTTTCTTTGTTATTTATTTCAACCGTTGATTTAAAATACTCCCACTATAATGACATTTTTGAATAGATGTCACCTAGTATTATTTGAATCGAATCAAATCAACCGATTAAATTAATTGGACCGAGAATCGGTCAAGATACTAATCTAAAAGATGATTTTAAATCAATTAGATCGAGAATACGAAATGTTGAACGTGCTAAAAATCGATTGAACGGATTTTTTAAAATTTTTAATAGTTTTATAATCAAACACTTTAGCAGTGGATTAAAAAACATCGATGCCACCCTCGATTGATATTATAAAGATGCCAAATTGATTCAGAATTTACCCCTAAGCATGCACATATATATGTATACATGCAATCTTTGTTCCAACTGAAACAACTTCCGGTAGTTTTAATGGCAAATCTAGTTTTAATGCACACTTCACTCCTATTTTTATCCACTCTTTTTCATTGTGTTCTTCTTTCAGACCAGTTTCAACCATTTCAATACAATGCTCTCAAGCAAATCCAGCAGCTCCTCAATTACCCATCGGTTCTTACCATCTTTGACAACACTTGGGATTTCTGCAACATCGAACCATCGCCATTTTTAACTATCGTCTGTTACGAAGACAATGTAACCCAGCTTCACATCACAGGCAACAATGGCGTTTTCCCACCATCGTTGCCCCACAATTTCTCCATCGATGCTCTGTTTTCAAGCATTTCAAGTTTATCAAATCTCAAAGTCCTTTCTTTGGTTTCATTAGGTTTATGGGGTCCTTTACCTGCTACCATCGGTAAGCTTTCTTCCATGGAAATACTCAATTTAAGCTCCAATTACATCAATGGTTTTATACCTTTGGAACTTTCATATTTGAACAATTTGCAGACACTTGTTCTTGATCATAACAAGTTCACTGGTCAAATCCCTCATTGGGTTTCTTCTTTTAATGATTTAGCTGTTTTGAGTTTGAAAAACAATTCACTTTTTGGGTCACTTCCAAGCTCCGTTTCAAGGTCCGAAAACCTTCGAGTTTTGGCTATGGCGGATAATCATTTGTTTGGGGAAATACCCGATCTTCAAAACTTGACAAATCTTCAAATTCTCGATCTAAAAAACAATTATTTCGGCCCAAATTTCCCTGTTCTACATCACAAGGTCGTCACTGTTGATATCCGTAACAACAGTTTTAAATCCAGTGTTCCAAATGAATTAAACTCTTATTTTCAGCTTGAAAGGCTTGATATCTCCATGAATGGACTCATTGGACCTTTCCCTTCATCTTTATTCTCATTGCCTGCCATTAATTACATCGATATCTCCGGTAATAAACTCACCGGCAAGCTGTTTCAAAACATGTCTTGCAATGCACACCTTGTGTTTGTTAATTTGTCTTCAAATCTTTTAACCGGCGATTTGCCGGCGTGTCTGCGAGAAAACGTCGAGGAAAGGGCTGTTTCTTATGACGGGAACTGTTTGTCCGGTGAAGAACGAAATCAAAAGCCTTTGAGTTTCTGCCATAACGAAGCGTTGGCCGTCGAAGTTTCGCCTCAAAAGTTGCGGCATAAAGAACGTAAAGCCATGGCTGTGCTTGTATCGAGTTTAGTGGGAGGGATTGCTGGATTAGCGGTGATAGTTGGTTTGAGTTTATGGGTTTTTCAGAGAAGAAATAGAAGGGCGGCCATGAAAGGACCTTCAACAAGGTTGAAAACTGAGAAGCTTTCAACAGTTAATACAGTAAAGTTTTTATCTGATGCAAGTAAGATTCTCTCTCTCTCTCTCCATTATTAATCGGTCATCTTGATTTTTTTCTAAAAGAAAATCCTAACTTCAATCATCCTAAAAATATCGATATGAAAATAATTTCACATTTTCATAATTATATAAATAATTATTGTTTTAACTATTAAATCGTATATGTTTATTCATGCATATCAAATATGATATAAATTTAAAAATTTTAACTATTTTAGATAAAAAAATTTAACTCTTAAATATATGTATATAAAATATTTTAAATTTATATGATAAAGATATTTGATTGATTCGAAAGTTTACATGCATTAAAAATATAATTATATTGATAAATTAAATGTTTAAATTATTAAAATATTAATCATATAAATAATTATGGAAGTGTATAAAACTACTTTAATTTTTACACGATATAAGTGGATTCCCCTCTCTCTCTCTCTCTCTATATATATATATTAAGAATTTATTGAGTTGATATTACAAGTCAACCGGATATAATCTCAGTTGGATAATGACTAAAATATTTTTACTTTACAAAATAAATTGTATTAATTTAAATATATTTTGTTATTTTATATCTTTTATATAGAAAATAAGAAAAATATACCCAAGTTTGAACCTAGCTTTTATAGTTTTTCAACATTTATTCTTTATCATTTCGATCATAACTTTTTTTTGTTATTTATGTTAATTTTTCTATAAATATATTTGTTATATAATTTTTTTTCACATCATAAGTGTATTCTAATCTAATATATTTAAATTTTAGACTCACTCAAATTTGGATAACATGGTTAAATATATAAGTTTGCTTCTAGCATAATGGAATAAGTTCAATTAGATATGTTCGATTTAAGTTAAATTGTGAAAGATTTTCTATTTTTTTTATTTACATTTACTTTTTACATATTTGATTTTGAGCCCAAATCACTACTTATTTATTGTTTTTTATACTAATTATAAAGCTTTTAATTAAGGGAAAAGACGAAAAATAACAATAAATTGTAAAAATAACTTATATTAGAATAGTTTTAAAAATTCTAATTTTTAAACACCAATGCAATAATGTGACATTATGAATCTTTTAAAAGATAAACATATTATTACACATTCTATCATATTTAACATATTCTTTAATTCAATGTAAATTTTTAAAAATAAATAATCAAAATTTTAAAAAGAAAAACAAAACTTTACAACTATTCTACTATTTAGGGAGGAAAAGGGAAAAAATCGTAAGTGTAGATCAATAAATGATTTCTTTCTTTTACACAATTTTTATTTTTAATCATTTTCTTTTTATCTTTAGGAAAAAATTCCGCTGCCCTTCGTACTGTCGAACCTGTTGAATTCTTCTAATCAAAATTGAATTTGAGTCGGCTGAGATCCTGTCTTTAATAGTTTTGATCACTTCTAAGCTATTTATATGAATTAACACTCTATCATATCCTCATCCCTGTAGAAAAAACAAACCATCTAAAATTTCCAAAGCTCGACATCAAAGACTAAGCACTGCCCTAAACAATGGTTGTATCCAAATATCCAACCCCCATCTTGATCATGCAATGCCTCCTCAGCAGATGCAAGCCCTGCCACTCCCTTAACCGCTCCATCAATATTTAAATAAAACTAATTACCTGGCAAACGATGTTTGAGATCAAATTCATGCCACCTAACTGTGTCCTTCTTATGGATAGCAGTATACTATCTTGCCTAACTATACGGAAAAGATTTTAACAATCTCAACAACATCCCAAGATAATCTTTGAAAAATAAACATATTCTTGTTTTTTCAAATACGCCAGACAATCACACAAAAAATACAAGACCAGGAACCCGTGTTTTTAAATATATAAGAAAACCAAAAGCTAAATCAAAATTTTAATTATTTATTTCTTACATAATTTAATTAAAATTAAATTGAGTTAGAGAAATTATTAAATGTGAAATCAAAATAATAAGCGAAATACTATATTTATAAAATTATTTCTTTATAATAACTTTTTATCTCAAATTTTAATGAACTTAATTTTATTCCTAAGTGAAATACAAATAATAAGTTTTAACAAAGATATTATTTCAACAAAATATTTAAATTTTATATAAAAATATATTCATATTTTATCAAATAAAAATAATTAATAAATATAAGTTACATTTGTAAATTTTATCAAAGCTACTATTTATATCTCAAAAATTAATAGTATTATTAATATCTTATAGTTTTTAATTTAAAATTTTAAGAAAAAAATTCAAATATAATATAAATCTTAGATGTTGTTATAAGTATCTCAAATGTTATTATAGGTATATAATAACCACTTCTATATAACATTTAAAATTTTGTCAAATAAATGAGATAGTTGTAGAGAGGATTAGGCCTGATCATGGGTCGGGCCACCCGGTTAGGCTCGAAAATTTGCTCGAAAAGTAAGAAGATTTGGGTAAAAATATAGGCTCAAAAAATGATATTGAGCAAAAAAATAAAGCGCATTTTATAAATGGGTCAAGCCTTGGGTAAGTTTTTTTTTTTTTTTTGCTTGGGCTCGATCCAAATTTGCAAAAAAAAAAAAACATTATTGTTGCTTTGCCACTGTTTTGCTATTATTTCGCTATTTCATTTCTACTATTTTGTTGTTGTTTGAATATTGTATAACCCTTGCTTTGTTATTAATTTTACTACTATTTTAGAGACATTTGTTTGCTAAGTTGTACCTATCTTAATGTTATTTAAGTATAAAAATTTTGTTTAATTTATTTTCAAGGGAAATATTTATTTTAATATTTTTAGTGTATTTGATGTATTATATTTTTTTTATATTAAAAATAATATAAAAAATTTTAATACGGACAGACTAGATCGAGTTTAGATCTTAACATTTTTTGTTCGGATCGGGTTTGAGAAAAATTCTAGGCCCATTTTTTGAGTCAGACCCGAGCTTAAAAAATAGGTCTAAAATTTTATCTTGATCTGACCCGAATCCGGTCCAGCTTGGCCCAAGTATAGCGTTTGCTTGACAATATTTAGAGAAAAATAAAGAGTCGGAATAATGAGTGGGAATGATATTTGTTGATTAATTTTATTTTGTATAAAATGCAGGGTATATATCAGAAACAATGAAGATGGGAGCAAACCTCCCTACATATCGTGCCTTTGCTTTGGAAGAACTAAAGGAAGCTACTAATAATTTCTCTCATCCATCCATCATTGATGAACCTTCACTTACTCAAGTATGGATATTTTTATTTTTCCAATATTAAAAAAAAAAGTTAATGAATCATATCATGCGCAAAATACGAATTCAAATGTTATCTAATTTTTTCAAGCATCTTATCTGAATTTAACTTGAGCTCGAGTTAAGTTCAAACCCATATTATTGTTGGAGAATGTGAATATTTGATCAATAAATTACAACTTGTAATTTACTATTGTTATGTTCATATGATTCAACAAAAATTAAGTTTGATTATTGAAGAACTTACATTATTTGTATTCAATAAAAATGACAGATTTACAGAGGAAAACTTGGGGATGGAACAGCAATTGTGATTAGAAGCATAAAGATGAGAAAAAAACACAGCCCCACCATGTTTACACAGCACATAGAGATGATCTCAAGACTCAGACACAATCACTTGGTTAGTTGCATTGGTCACTGTTTCGAATGTTGCCCTGATGATTCAACCGTCGGCATCGTATATTTCGTGTTCGAATCCCTTCCGAATGGCACCTTGAGAAGCTCCATTTGTGGTAAAACCTTTCCATTTCTATTATATGCAAGGTCTGAATGTGAATATAAGCTAATATAGTTAAATACAAATACGTGTCGGTGCAGGAGGAGGGGAAAGGCTGAATTGGGCACAAAGAATAACAGCAGGAATAGGGGTAGCAAAAGGGATACAATTCCTGCATACTGGGATCTTGCCTGGAGTTTTCTCAAATCATTTGAAGATTACTGATGTTTTGTTCGATCCCAATTTTCGTGTCAAGATTTGCACTTATAATCTCCCTCTTTTAGCTCATCAAAATGCTGGATTTGTGGTATGAAAACTAGTAATTTACAATCAACAACTTAATCTTACATTTAGTCCTCAACTTACTTCTTCTTTTCTTATATTTCGGTCCTTGATGTGACATGATATCAAAATGTCACATCATTATATAGATCAAAATTGAGAAAAGCTACCAGATTCCAAGATGAATGTGTAAAAACAAAAAAAAAAGTTAAAGGGCTAAATTGAGAAAAATTATAAAGTTTAGGGACTAAATATAATTGATAAATTTATATAAACAAAAAGAGTTGTTTGAGTTAAATGCAAATTAACTTTTTTAACAATTTCAGGGTGGTGCTGCAGTTTCTTCCAATGGACTCAAATCAAACATTGGGGGAAGGTACATTTCTTAATTCTAAATAACTTTATATATGATAATTACAAATACAAATGTCTTAAAATTTAAATATGATTATAACATAATAAATATTAATTTTGGTACTAAAAATGCAGGGAAAAAGAAGAAGAGAAGAATGATATTTATGACATTGGTGTAATATTGATGGAAATTCTGGCGGGAAGGCCAATCATGTCCCAAAATGATGTTATGGTTGTCAAAGATATTGTGAGTTATTTTTTTTAATTTTTTCGGATTTAATAATATTAAATACGATATGATTATGTTATTTTAAAATAACAAAATAAATAATTAAAATATAATACAACATAATACAAATTACACAAAATTACAGATAACAAAATGTGTTTTATATGATTATGATTTATTATATATATTTAAAGCATCATATTATCATATCTATGTTTGTATGTGTTGAATACAACCTATATATAATTAAAGACGATGGGTTGGTTATTGTTCCAACTTGTGTGCAGATACAAGTGAGCAATAAGATGGATGATACGGCTAGAAGAAGCATAGTGGATCCTACGATTATCAAAGAATGCTCAAGTGAATCCTTGAAGACAGTGATGGACATATGCCTGAGATGCCTGTCTGATGACCCAACCGCTCGTCCTTCCGTTGAAGATGTCCTTTGGACTTTGCAATTTGCGGCTCAACTTCAAGATCCATGGCGACATGATTCTCACCACATCCATCGTCTATCTGAATCGAATCCGAATAATTTACAAGAAGAGATTTCTCGAGGGTAAACCTTTTGATGGCTTTTGGAATTTATAGTTTGCAGCCATCACTGATTTGTAAACTGGATATGAACAAGTTCAATACTGCTAATGACACTATTTCATGCATAAGTCTACGCAAAGGATATCTTTAGTTTCAAGTTCAATACTGCTAATGACCAATGTATATGAACCAGTCAACAACATAGTTAAACAAGATGACAAAATGAGATACTCCATCCATTCGTGGCACAATGCCATTGAAAAAATCACAGGCATACATTTTTACTGAAGTAAAAGCTTGTACCATGATGCTGCCTTGGATCATAAATCACCATCTGAGACGTATCTGGACAAAGGACTTTAAGAGACGCAGTAGAAACACCTGATGGTGCTGATGTACTCTTATCTGCACAAATGAAAACAAAAATTAGCCCAATGAGTATTAATACTAACCTGGAACAAGAATAAAAAGAAAGGGTTTTTACCTGTCATTGCAGATCCATTTGAGAGAGCTGACTTATCCAGTTTCTTACCAATGTTTTTAGCAAGCCACTGAAGAGAATATCAATGGAGTTCAAAAATTAGCAAATGCAATTTCAATAATTCAAACATAGAGGCACAGAAGCAATTTTACGAATTATAGGTACAGTTTTCAAAGGAAAAAGATATTACACAAACAAGTCCCAAATTTTTGCATATCTATTGCCGAGACATGAGCAACAAGTTTGCGGTTTTATGAAAGAACAATAAAGCATGTTATCCAGACAGGTTTCAATAATCTAGGGCAAGAAAAGATCATTTTGACCGGAGGTTCCAAAGGCAGATATGCATCTGGTTCAATCAGAAGCTCTAAAAGGAGCCAAATTATGCATCAGCCTTTGCAATGTCACTACAATGACCATAACAAACACCAAGGTTATGACTAAAATAAAAGAATATCCCTAGTTGCTGATACGTTATAGAAAAAGTTTGAAATGGTACATAGTTATCTTGCAATGGAAATTTCCAACTTCATTACATCAATGAACTTCAAAATTTCCCATCAGTCGTAAACATTTTATGACACACTTCTCAAATACATCAGATCAATCTAAACAGTCATCAATTGTATAACACTCACCTCTCTGTAACTATGTGTATCATGGAGGATTAAGAAGAAGGCCCTTGTTGCAAGACCTAGTACCAAATAAGGCTACACAGCTATAGCTCATTCTTCTGTGGACTTATTTGGCTAAGATACTTATTAGAGGAACTTCATTCTTCTTCTTAGGTTTGCACCTACACGATGTGCGTGTATGTGTGTATCTTTGTCCCTTTCTAAAATTTCAATACTACTCAAAACTTCTACCAAGCATAAACCCTTCATTCTTTTGGCTAGTAGCTTCAACATAGATCCCAAAATGCTGCTTGCAAAAACAGGCATAAACCAGAATCAGGTAATCATCAAAATCCCCACCTAAAGAGCAAATCACCATTCACAGACCAGGGCAGCGCCAAACATACAATTAATAAGGTTTTCTTACTACTACTAATCCTACATCCAATTTTTAAAAAGTCTTAGTGTGGATTTGGATGGTCGGTGCGGTGCAATACGTTTAGCTTACTTTTTATCTCACGTTAAAATATCGCTACAATATCTAATCTCATCACCACCATCCGCAGGTAAATGCACAGCCCATCCAAACCCACGCTTACTAACAAACATTTCTACCTTCAAGCCAAATTATATACTTCCAGAAAAGAAACTTTTTAATCTTATTATTCACATTGAATGTGCTGTTAAAAATACTAAATAAAAAATTATCAAATGAAAACCAACCTTAGCTGATGTTTTTAAGATGCATTTCATAAAAATCATTCAATTTTTTACCAAACACCAATCCCCTTTTCTTCATTTCACTCAAAACAACCATAGCTTCCACTTCCCTTCCCAAACTCACCAATTTATTAGCCAAAACCCCAAAACTCTCTTGATCCAACATTGCATCCCTTCCTCCACATGCCTTCACAAACCTCACCGCCTCGTCATAACACCTAAGCATCAACATCCCATTTATCAGGTGCGTATACGTCGAATACATCACCGACATTCCAGCATCCATCATACTCCTCAACAACACCAAACCCCCTTCCACCTTCCCCACCCTACACGCTCCCAATATCAGCGCGTCGTACGTCCGCTGATTGGCACCAAACCCTTCCTCCTCTATCTTCTTCACCACCGCGCTCGCCTCCCTCAACTTTCTCTCGTAACAGTACGCAGTCAGTAAATAATTATACGCCGTCACGTCCGGTTTAAGTCCGGCCACTCTCATCATATCCACCACCCGCCACGCCTCCTCCATCTTATTCTTCTTCGCCAACGCGTTCACGATCGGATGAAAGGTGGCTGCGTTCAACTCTCTTTTTTCCATCATCGCCTGAACCACGCGCAGCGAATCTTCGACTCTCTCGATCTTGCAGAGACGTGCAACGAGCAAATCGAAAGCCTGCTTGCGCGTGACGCCTTTGTCTAAACGAGACAACGTTTGGATCAAAGGGTCGAGGATAGAGAGAGAGGAATCCGTATTGGTGATGAAGCTGAAGGTTTTGATGGTGTTGAAGCACCCGTCTTTTACTCGCTTGTTGAGAAGGTAGCCTACTGTCGCCATATCTCCATTTCGGCCGGCTTTGTAAACCTGGTGGTCGTAGTAGGACGATGTGGGCTCGTCGGGAATGGGTCGTCGAATGGGCCTGGGTCAACATACTGAGCGGAGGAGGAGAAGCGCGTGAAGAAGAAACTGGAGATAAATTGGGGATAATGGAATTTGGTGTTGAGTTTTCGGAGAATGGACATATTAATGTTATCACTGAACAATGCCGGAGAGATGGAGGGTTTTGGTGTTGGGGACTTTCTCTAGGGTTTAAGGAGAAAATCATAAATTTAGTCCTCCATTTTTATATTTTCTATTAATTTGGCTCTTGTTTTTTTAATTAAATTTAATCATTAATTTTTATTAAACAAGTCAAATTATTTTTTTAACGAAAATGTTGACTAAAACATCAAAATTTTAAATGATATTGACTTGGTAAGTTCACGTGCACTTAAAACTAACATGTCATTATTTATCTTATATGTTACATTAGTAAGTAATTTTAAAAATTATGAAAAATTATTTTTAAAAATAGTTATAAAAGTTTCATAAAAATTTAAAATATAGCATGAAGTACATGTGATTGTCATGCGGAGTGCGATGTTTAAAAATTTAACATTTTAATCCGATATTTTCGTTAAAAAAATCAATTTGATTCTTTTTCTAAAGGATATTTATCAAATTTAATTCTTTTTACAAGCTTGAAGGTCAAATTTAGCTTAAAAATAATAAAGACCAAGTTGACAAAAGATGTAAATGTTAAAGACTAATTTTGATATTATGCTTTTTCTAATTTTAATAATTGCTTTTCAAAAAGAAATTTTATTATTCTCTTTAAAATAAGGATGCTCAAACTTTGGTTAAAATAGAATTAACCGGTTGAATCGATTTCATTCAATTAATCGGTTGATTAATCGATCTAGTTCAGTTGGGAGGTCAGTTAAAAGTTTTTTGAAAATTCGATTAACAGTTAATTCGATTTGAAATCGGGTAATTAATCGAGTTAACTAAAGTTAATAAATAATATTATATATTATATGTATTAGACTACTAATTCGGTTAATTTGATCAAATGAACATTATCAATTTTTTATATGTTTTATACTTGTCTTAACAAAATAAAAAACAAAACATATAAATTTTTTTGAAAAAATTTCGATTCGATTAACAGTTAAAAGATTAAAAAATTCGATTAATTCAGCTAATATTAGTCCGATTCGATTAACCGTTTGAACACCGTTAGTTTTGAGTTGCTATTTCTTTTGTAAATATTTATTTTGATTTTTAATTGAAATTTAGAAATCATATTATATATATATCATATATTTTATAATATATATAAATAATATAATCAGCTACATAAGCTCTATAAGCCACAAGTGACACTCTCTCGTTTTTTTATCTAATTTCTATTTTTATTAAATATGAATTTAAAAAATTATTAGTGTTTTTTATTAATATCCCATGCACTTCCGTACATTTTATATAATATTTATTAATTAAAATATATTAAAATTTTATCCAATAATTCAAGATAAACTTCAAATATAACTAATTTTAATAAATATTTTTAAGTATTAAAAAAGTATAAAATATTGAATGAATTCAATGATGACAGTATATTAAAATAACTCAAAATATTAAAAATATTTTAATAGGAAAATTGATAAACTTAAAATATAATATGATCCCATATTTTGATATATTTTAAGTTTATATGATGACCTGTATATTCAATTATATTTAATATATTAGCATTTTAATAAATTTAAATATGACCCATATCATACCATATCCATATACCCTTTACCTGAATACAAAATCTCTAGAATCAAACTATATATAATTAAAGATGATGGGTCGGTTATTCCAATTTGTGTGCAGATACAAGTGAGCAATAAGATGGATGAAGAAGCATAGTGGATCCTACAATTATCAAAGAGTGCTCAACTGAATCCTTGAAGACAGTGATAGACATATGCCTGAGATGCCCGTCGATGACCCGACCGCTCGTCCTTCCGTCGAAGACATCCTTTGGCTCAACTTCAGGATCCACGGCGACATGATTCTCGCCACATCCATCGCCTAACTCAAATCCGGATAAACCTTTCTATCAAAGATGGCTCTTAAAATTTATAGTTTGCAGCCATCACTGATTTGTAAACTGGATTACTATCGCTTTTTAAGTTTGTATTCGAATCCAACTCAAAACAACTTGTGAATCACTTTTACAGATGTAGCCTTTTAACTTGTTTATATATGATATTTTTTATTGGTAATTTTTTTTTGGTCCAATTAAATATACAGAGATAATGCAATGTATAAATCAGATTCAATTATTGAATCAATTTTTAAGAAAGCATTCTCCTAATTTAAAGGTTTGAAGAGATTTATGGGTAAAAATTAGACATCGTATACATAATACAAGGACTAATAGCAAAATATGACCTTTAAATTTTTTGTATTTTATTATTAAAAATAAATAAAAAGAATAATTTAAGCTCATCCAATCCAAATTATAAGAAACCATGTCCAAGCCTGGAGAAAAAAACACAAACATTGAATAGCTGCACTCAAACTATGCTCACAAAAAAAGACTTGGCAAATATGAATATGAATATATAGAAGGAATCATTTATACATAGAATTGGCGAAAGTGTATATAATACAAGTACAAAAAGAGATTTAACAAGTACTGCCAGAGAGATCCCCAGAAAGAGCACTTCCATAAGAAACTGAACCTGTTTGTGAAGCTGAACCCCCTCTTGCTTTCTGCATTTGTCTTATTCTGAATGCATCTCTTTGCAATGGCTGGCTTTGTACTGTTGTACTTTCCTCCTCTTCTTGCCCTTGTAAAATAAACACACAGATTAGCCAAATCCTACCCCTCAAAATGGGTGACAAGTTAAAAAACACCCATGTTATCTAAACATACGGATGTGCCTGACACGAACATATTAGATGGAATAAATTTTAGAGCTACATCCATAAATTAACAATAACTCAGAGATGCAATGGGGTCTTGTACAGTAACACACTGATTAACAAAACGGGTCTTCAACACTAACGCTAATATGAGGATGTGCCCATAGCCGTATGTCACACGTTTAGTCCTTGGGGATATAAGCAGGTGCAATGCAATCCTATAAGACGTTTTTTGGGGAAGAGGGTAACGGCCCTGTGACATGTGCCCATTCCCAAAAACTATACTAACAAAGGCACCCAAATAGTAGAATTAACAAAACTTTGCACGTACATGTGCCACAGCACCTATGTTACTCAGACTCTGTTGCGTCTAACCCGAGTATATCCAAAATTTTCAAGATTTGGATAGTCCATGGAAAATAATATCCTTATACCCAGGATTATGTCAGATATACACTGGATACCTAAAAAATTGAAGGGTTGGAGCAACATGGGAAAATAGATGCTAGTTAAATTCATTTCAGTTACCATGGCCAGTCACCCATTCCAATAAGAAATAAGAAATAATGCAGTTGATCCTCAACAAAAACAATATCCAGACCAAGAAAGTAATGGCAAGTAACTTACTGTATTGATCCTTTCTTTTGCCGAGCTGTCTGTCCCGTGGCCTGAAAGATGAGTTACTGGGAATGGGATGGGACTTGCTTGACCCAGAAAGATCACTTGTGCTAGGAGCAGGACCTGCAGTCCTCTGAGATGGAAAGCTCGTTGCTTTTTTTGTCTGGACAGTTGGATAGTCATTCTGCAAACAAATAGACAATACGATGTCTACATTTGGTGCCGGACCTGAAATCATTACCAAAAGAAATGAATAACCAGGTGACAGACGCAATCTGAGATAAGCAATTAGAATTTATCATGTACTTGTAATCTTACTACCACCCTATGTTACTCAGCTCGGGTGTGAATATCAAAATATGAATGTGTCAATATGGAAATATTCAGTTTTCTCTTAGTTTTTCTGTATATTTAAAGAGTCCTTTAAGGATCATATTCCATAACCATGCCCAAACATGCATCCACACAGGCATCAAACAAGGATCACATCCCATACCCATATCCTTATTCGACACTTGCAGCCAACCCAAGTAACATAGTTCTGTGTCTGCACATGTACATATACCATTTAATGTATTCTTGACAGAATATACGATGAAAATTTTCACTTAAGATATTTTCCAACAAAATCCATTTTATAACTTTCTCAAAGAGGTTCTTTCATCGTCAGACTTGGGTGTTGAAACAAATACTTTAAGAAAAATGAAGACACTGAAAATGGATACTGCAAGCAAAATGAAGAATCGGAGAAACATACTCTGTATATTCTCTCAGTTCCTATATTTTTCGGTTTTATTACCCTATTCTCTGAATTTTCTTCCTCAATGAGGATCTTTTTTATTTTTTGATTCTAGCTTTGCCCCTATGGCATGAACCTTGGAATGAATTAAAAAAATTAAAGAAATATATAAAAATGGGTAAAATTAACAATGAATCATTATTCCAAAGTTATAAACTAGTTATTCTAATAGGATATTAAAATGCCAAGAGTGCAAAACAAATGATTTTCCTGGGATACCAGATCAGAAGGGACTTAAAAGGCCAATTGGACAGAAATTCAAGCAGATGCATTGCTGTATTTCATCATCAATATGTTGCATTTTGGATCATAATTCAAATTCAAATACAGATTATAGGTTAATATCAATCAGCATTAGATATTAAAGCATTCAAAACTGAAGTAGGAGTTTGAAAGATTACCCTCGGTAGAAGGCAAGCCAGCCAAAAATGCTGACAAAGCAGGTGGTGTTGCTTTCAGTACTTCATCAAATGCATTGGAGGATACACTGTCTACCATTGAAACTGTGGGATTGGACAATGGGTTTGAAGCAGCACCAACAACTGTAGCCATGGGATTCGACAAATTGGGAGCACCAAGAATTGCATTAGCGGTGTTTGATGGAACAGTAGTTCCTAAAGTCAAACAAGTTCAGTCAGTTAAGAATCTAGCATTTCAATATGATTCAACGAGCATACAATTCGATGTTATAAAAGGTAAAAGCATAACATTTGCCACTCAAGTCATGCCAATTGCCGGAAGGTAAACGAGCAGAACTGCTAAAAGCTGGTGACCTTAAAAAGCCATTATCAAGCCCAAAAGAACAGCAAAATAATATAATTCGTTATACATATCAGATATAGAATTTAAACATCTCACCCCAGCCTCTCTCAAAACCTTCCCTCTTCTACCTCAATGGGGAAATGACACAAAAAATGGAACGGAAAAAGAAACACTGTAAAATCCTAACAGCTATAATTCCTTAAAAGTTACACCAAGGAGTATAACTGCACTGCATCACATGGTCAACCAGCACCATTTCTATTGAAGTTAATATATTGAAAACAGAAATATAACTGCACTGCACCACAAGATCACCCAGCATCATTTCTCTTGAAGTTAATACAAAACTGTTTTCAACAAAGTTATAAGCTAGTTAGGGGTCACCATTTCTAGAAGCATAATAGTAGCGTAGGAGATACATTTTATGTTTGACCCGTTCTAAGCCAACACCCTTGACTTTGAAAATTGGAGAATCTCTATGGTTCCTTTCCTTTTTCAATGCCCAGCCGTTTGGCTAAGTTGAGCTTTTCTCTGTATCGTTTACCATTCTACTACATTTCATATTTCTTTTCTCTTAATACTCATATTTGGTTTGCCATTTCCAAGATTCATGACAGTAGTTATACAAAGATGAATAGGCATATTCCTGGACATAAATGAAACTTTTAAGTAAAACTGCTTTGCTATTTATAGATCAATGATTTAGGATTGATTTATAAATTACTCATGTGCATGCACATCTCATAATCCTTCGTATTGACCAGTGTGCATCAAAGATCATCTAATAGGATAACTCCCAGAATCACCCATAGGACCTCACCTCAGAATGAAGAGCTCAATCAGACAAATAAAACCTACGGAGCATTTCAATTGCTCTCATTTCCCATATCACGTACATCAATAACAATAGTTTTGGTTAATTTCATTTCCAAGTCAAATTACATCAGAAGTTCACTAGAAAGAATCAGAAGAGTTAATTTTGTTAATCACATCAAAGCAGCGCTTGAATATTCATACACAGATGACCACATAATTCTCTAAAAAGGACTTCTTGAAAGCTTCTATTGCAATCTCACTAATGAACAAAGTATATAGATAAGACTTTAATTAAAACAAAGATAACAACCTAAAGTAGCAAAGGAAACTAAAAAACTATTGGAAACAATCACATGATTATTGAGGCAATGAGGTCTAATTTTTTCTACTGAATCATATGCCTGTTTAATGCATAAATGACTGCATAAGTCTACACAAAGGATATCTTTAGTTTCAAGTTCAATACTGCTAATGACCAATGTATATGAACAAGACAACACCATAATTAAACAAGATGACAAAATAAGATACTCCATCCATTCGTGGCCCAATGAAGTTGCTAAGAAAAACAGAATACCATTGAAAAAATCACGGGCATATATTTTTACTGAAGTAAAAGCTTGTACCATGATGCTGCCTTGGATCATAAATCACCATCTGAGATGTATCTGGACGAAGGACTTTAAGAGAAGCAGTTGAAACACCTGATGGTGCTGATGTACTCTTATCTGCACAAGTGAACAAAAATTAGCCCAATGAGTATTAATAGTAACCTGGAACAAGAATAAAAAGAAACGGTTTACCTGTCATTGCAGATCCATTAGAGAGAGCTGACTTATCCACTTTCTTACCAATGTTTTTAGCGAGCCACTGAAGAGAATATCAATGGAGTTCAAACATTAGCAAATGCAATTTCAATCATTCGAACATAGAGGAACAGAAGCAATTTTATGAGTTATAGGTACAGTTTTCAAAGGAAAAAGAAATTACACATATACAAGTCCCAAATTTTTTCAAATCTATTGCTGAGACATGAGCAACAAGTTCGCGATTTTATGAAAGAACAACAAAACATGTTCAAGCTTAAAGCATATAAAAAGTAGATATTAACCATGTTATCCAGACAGGTTTCAATAATCTGGGCCAAGAAAAGATCATAATACTTCATTTTGACTGGAGGTCCCAAAGGCAGATATGTATCCGGTTCAATCAGAAGCTCTGAAAGGAGCCAAATTATGCATCGGCCTTTGCAATTACATTACAATGACCATAACAAACACCAAGGTTATGAGTAAAATAAAAGAATAACATCCCCAGTTGCTGATATGTTATAGAAAAAGTTTGAAATGGTACATGGTTATCTTGACATGGAAATTTTCAACCTCATTACATCAATGAACTTCAAAATTTCCCGTCAGTCATAAACATAGCATATGACTTTTATTTACAACATACTTCTCAAATGCATCAGATCAATCTAAACAGCCATAAATTGTATAACACTCACCTGCCACCCTCAAGATTTTGATAGAGATCTCTATAACTATCTGTATCATGTAGGATTAAGAAGAAGGCCCTTGTTGTAAGACCAAGTACCAAATAAGGCTACACAGCTATAGGTAGTTCTTCTATGGACTTATTTGGCTAAGATACTTGCTAGAGGAACTTCATTCATCTTCTTAGGTTTGCACCTACACAATGTGTGTATCTTTGCCCCCTTCTAAAATTTTCAATACTACTCAAAACTGCTACCAAGCATAAAGTCTCCATTCTTTTGGCTAGTAGCTTCAACATAGATGCCACAATGCTGCTTGCAAAAGCAGGCATATAATCATCAAAATCCCCACCTAAAGAGCCAATCACCATTCACAGACCAGGGCGACACCAAACATACGACTAATAAGGTTTTCTTACTACTATTAATCCTACATCCAATATTTAAGAAGTCTTACTTACTAACAAATATTTCTACCTTCTTGCACACAAATAATAATAGTTATTAGTCCTAAGCCAATGTTTAATGAATGTCCTAGTCAGACCCTCCTGCATTCATAATCATAAGTTGTACTGCTTAACCATCCTCTCTATTACCAAAATTTACAACTTTCAATGTGTATCACCAAACATAGTTCCTGTTCTAACTAATAGTCTGCATTATGTCACAAGTTTTCTCCCTGAAGATTTCTAAGATTAACCCAGTTAAATATGCAAACCAACATCCTTAGTAATTTTCTTTCTCATACAACTGATTTCTCCTTTCCATTTTCTGATTGAAATGTTCCATTTATGAGAGGTGTGAAATCGAAAGAAAGAGAAGAAAGAGGGACTGCTGCTGGTTACTGTTTTGGCTGTAACAGACAGTGAGAAGAGAAGAAAAAGTAAAGAGGAAAAGAGAAAATTATGTTCTGAAAATATTCCTTGTGTATATACACTCCATTACACAACCTATTTATACTAATAATCAGATATACAAAGAATGTAAGTAAAAGATTACACATCCTAATATTGTGCTAGTCAATCCCTAGAATCATGATACATTAAAACCTTAAGACTACCATCACAACAAGAACCATATTTCCGTCAAATAATTTATAGCCAGACAAATTAAACATGCAAAAACTAAAAGGGAATGAAGTAAAAGCATCACTGAGAACTTCAATAATGTATCAACATCACAAGTACACATGAATATTTACACATAGATCAAACAAATGAATGAAGGATGCAACCTAGAATGTAATCCATCTAAAATAACAATGGTATATCCTGATGGGAGTAACCTCTTGTCTGGATAAGTGGTCAAGATCCTTGGAGGAACAGGGCCAGAGATCCTTGAAACTATAGCGTGATATAAGATCTAGTAGAGAAGTCTCCAGTGCAGAAGCACCCTCTTCACTTGTTCCAGAAAGAGCTTCTTTCTGCCTTTGTTCAACCTACATGGATAAAACAATAGTTATGGCTCTTCTTTTTTTTTTTTTTTTTTTTTTTGGGGGGGGGGGGGGGGGGAAAAACAGCTCAAAGAAAAACTCCCAAAGATGATGATTGAGGTGACATCTAAAATATAATTGAAGATATTGTTCAACAAAGCAGATCCAGACCAGCTTCAAAATAATATCAAGAACTCCTTCATGCATAAAGAAACAAGGATCTAAGAAATCTTCAACAGCTTCGAAAACACACTGGAAATATATTAAAGTACCGAGTATGATCCAACAGAAATTCTCTACCTTCAACATTCTAGCTAGATCGCCATAAGTTTTCTCGAACTGGGTGAATCGTTTCCAGACCTGCAAAGGAGGGCAATTTCAAATATTAGTTGCTATAATGTTAACAAAATATATCCAAAACTCACTGTTTTACAAACAAAATATAAACTAGTTATTTCAAAAGATACACTTTTTGAAAATAAGAAAACATAGCATTTTCAAATAGTAACTATTTCTCAGCTCTTCTATCATAAGCTTGTAAAGGTGTAGTGTCAAGGATGTGAATCAGAAGATTAATTAAGATGCTGCCACCTTCTGCTGGTTCTAACCGCTCAGAAGTCAGTAAGATTCTCTTCAAAGTGCAAAACAGTAAAATCAAGGATGTGGACACTTCCCCTTACAGTCGGATATCTATTTCCATTTTCATGTTGAGGGTTGATAATATTTTGGACAAGGGCTATTAGCAATGACTTCTAGAAAATTTTATAATAAATCAGAAAAGGGATCTGTTCTTGCATTCATCCTTAGTGGTAGCTGTAGATATCGACACTGATTAACTATATACAAACTTAATTCAAGTAAACTACTCAGAAAATTTTATGCTTCTCTAATCATTGTCGTACTATATACAAACTTAATACAACTTCTCCAAGAGAAAAAAAAAATAGTGCCCCTGTATGCTCTAGATTATTCAAAAAAAGAAAAACAAACAAACAAACAAACCAAAAAAAAAAAAAGAAACAGTTTATTAAGTTCAATATAGTACCTCAATAGATTCTTCTTGTGGTAGTGAGCTTAAGGCTCGCTCAAATAATGCTCGGATGTTTGTGTCATCATTCAAACAAGACAAAAAATCTGCGTATCTGCACATATCAGAATATAACAGTGTCTTTATCCATATTGTACAACATTAATTGCAATGAAAGCAATGAATCATTTAGCAGATTATATCCAAAAATATTAAGACATTCAGCACATTTAAGAACAAGTTGATCACATCCAAAGAACACTTGAGGCACACAAGTTTACATTTACTTAATATTTAAAATAACGACTGCAAACTACATAACAGATCAACAGGGCCTTCACCACTCAAGCCACATGCAGGGAACTTGCACGAGCTGTTCTTAATCTAATCTCTTGTTCTTCCCAACAATTTCTCTTTCAAAACTAAAAACCTGATTTCACTAATGTTGTAGGACTAAGAAAACTTGAATTGAGAACTCTAAAACAATGGTTCATGTAATTACTCTTCTGACTTAGACAATTTGCATGGGATTAATCTAAATAGTCTAAGTTTTCATAAAACAAATGACTGAATATGTCAAGTTCCCTCTAAGCAGTAACTAGAAAACCAAGAATTTTAAATGATCTAGTTTGAAAGTAAAATTATTGTTTAATTAGCCGTTGAGGCAACAAGGGTAAATATACTAAAGGGAACAGAGTTAACACTTTGACTTTCTCAAAATTTACTGCCATGATATTTTGAACTTTTACTTTCAAGTTGGAGACCTAATATATATAATGCTTTTACTACCCATGTTCATTTTCAAGAAAAACATCAAAGAGAACAAATTCCTACAAAACTATCCAACGAGGTAACAACTAATATGCTAACAAAATTATCGAAAAAACAAACATACTCTAGAATATATACAGGCTCGTGCATAAATTGTTTCAACCCTGCTTCAAAAACATTGTGAGCAACCTGCATAAAGGATGGTAACAACAAAAGTTATGGCGAGGTTTTTTTTTTAATAAATTATTCACATGGCAATTTTTTTCGTTGGAAAATAATCAATTGTTTCAATCATGTAATAACATTAAACCTCCACAAATCGGGGGAGAAGAAACAAGAAAATGAATGGTTCTTATAATAATCATCTTAAGTAGCAGTGTTGCCCTTATTCTTTTCACTTCCCCACATACAAGCTATCATAATATTTTCTTTCTTTTTTTTTTTTTTTTGAGAAAATGAAACAAATAGCACCTTTGGGTCCTTGTCAAGACAAAAGGCCATCAATGCATAAGCAACATAAACATGGTACGTGCAACTAGGTGATTTGCGAGCATCTAAGAAATACTTGCGAGCTGCTTCAACACCTTCATTCCTTCTTAGAAAGCGAATAAACTGCAGCAAGAAACTATGAAACAGTCACTAAAATAAATAAGAAAATAGTGTTATAACATACTTTAACTTCTTATAGGTCATTTAAGGACAGACAAAATTTGGAGAGAGAACCTTAGTTTAGAGAGAATAACCTTAATTTTAATCATATAATAAAACCATGTGTGCACTTGATAACAAGGAGGCAGTTTAAGCCGTCTTAACTCCTTGATAAAACTATTAACAACCTATAACTTCCTTACTTGTATATGCCCCAGTGCTGTGGTCTCAGCAGAATCCCCCAAAAGGCTTTCATATAGTTTCTTCGCAGACTGCACCAAAGGGAAAGCAAATCAAAAAGGCAAAGAGCCAATAGTTAAACAACTTTAAGTGGAAAGATTGAACAATTTACATACTTGAAGCGCTCCACGGGATTCCTCTAGTTCTGCATATGCATACTTCAGCATTTCTGACTCTGATAAACAAGAAAACAGATGGAAAGTTATAGAAGGTGATAGAAGAAAGGTGCAACAGGGCTACACCATGGCAGAGGCTAGATACATATGAGAATATGTTACTAGAAATATTCTGAACAACTTTCTTGCCAAAGAGAAAAGAACTAATTACCAGGAAGAGCCTTCAAGGCTCGCTGAAATACCTTGACTGCAGCATCCATGGAGCCACTTTTAGCTTGCCATGTAGCATAGTCATACCATATATCAGGATAGTGGTATAAATACATCAGACACTGGGTACATGAGAATGCAGCAAACAACATTAATAGAGACAAAGAATGAGGAAAAGACATACATGCGGCAAGAAAATAATAAATATAAGGGTCACTACAAACAAACAAAATTCAATGGTCCCCTAGGGGATACATTTTTTCTTTGAAAGAAAGTACTACTAAAATTAAGAAGTGAAACTTGTAGAACTCTTTGTCACCATATAGTTTAAAGGTTAGTAAAATTTGAGAATATTTCAATCCTTTTTTCACCTACTCATACAAGAAACTGGAACCCTTATTCATTACACTCAATATTGTCAAGGCACACACCAAGGCATGCCTAAATGCTGTACTTCGACAATAAACAACAAAATCATCTTAGACCTTTTTTAGTGAGGGCCTGAGGTGCATTTGATCAGGCACACACCTGACCCACCAAAGTGAACTTTTTTTGCAAGACTATAGGTGCAAAAGAAGTAAATGAAATTCACTTTTCTTTTATTTTCATCGTTATTAATTAACTTTACCTCTAAGAATTCTGCATGATTAGTAGATAAAAGTGTATCACTCTTTAATTTATTGACAAAATTGTATTCTTATGCTTACTGTATACACACAAATAACAACTTGCATATTAGTTGGCCCACTCTTAACATATCATCTAATGTAGTCAAGGCATGCAGCTACACCAAGGCACAATGCACTTAAGAAGAGCCCATACACCTGTTAGGGTGAAGTACCTTTGTATTCTACAAGAAACAGTTATGCTTAAACAGGTAAAGTAATTGAGCCCAACTTCATTATTTTATTTTCTTCTTTGATCAAATATAAATTTGCTCTTTGCTAGTAGCTTCAGATTTTGCTTTGTAGAAACTTTCTTGAATGCAAAAAGTATTCAGAAAATTGCAAAATATGCAACTGCAAACAAAAGCTAGGAAATAAGTGTAGGATTGACTCTCTAGATTTCCACATAAGCTTAAATGCATTAATGCTGAAGATGCTACCTAGAAAAAGATATCAAGTTTAGACACAAGTGGGTGCAAATGAGTATTACATACATGATAGCCAAAAGCAGATATATCAATCATTAAATGAAATACTGAGTATTAAGCTACCTGTTCATACGAGAATATAATTCGCTTATTGGAGGCACTGTCTATCCTTTGTGGATTTCCTCTGCAACAAAGTTGAATTTGAGAGGTTAAGGATCTAAATAATAGTATTCAAGAGTGTAGTAACAGATGCACTTTCATCCGACCATAACATAAATCTTCAGCTATTTACACATTTAAAATATATATATACAAAAATTGCTGTGTAAATTTATTTTATCACAGGCACATCAGAGAAGTGGAAATGTTGTTGCAAACCACCAGAATATAAGAATTTGTAAATACTAAAATGATACACATATAGAAGCAATCAGCAAATATTTTCTTTGCTCTTGTACATGTTTCACCTTCTGACAAGAGATATTGATGGCAGTCCACGTAACTGCTCAACTTATTCCAGTTCATATGACATTTATACTCATTAGAACCAAAAATCAATATCCAAAAAGAATGAAATAAAAATAAATCAAGAGATCATATTTTCTTAATTAAAAAATAGTAAATTCCTAGAGTGGTAGTACCCAGGTCGATGAACCTTCTACCATGGCTGAAATTTAAATCATAAAAAAGGGGGTGGGGAAGAAATGCTGTGTTTCTTACTTCTCAAAAGCTAAAAGCCTCTTCCATGCAACCCACTGCATCTGATCCTGTAATAGGTAACAATGAAATATGAGAAAAAGAAAACAGAAATCAAGATAGTAACATCTTCGATGAAAAAAGGAGTATCCAAATATTAAACATAAGCAGCTGTTGTCAGCTATATGCACCTCCTATCATATAATCCACCACAGAACAATCAGCAGAGACATTGCAACCTTGTAAAGACTTTTGCTATTTGTTCTTCTGAAGCCTATCTGCATGCTATTTATATGCATATAAACCTAATCATATATGCATCATAGTTTAAAACTCTTCAAAGCCTATTTTGGCACATGTTACTAATGCAAGGTTTCATGCCGTTAAGTGCAACAAAGAATCTTAAAACAAGGTAGAAAAGGAAGATAAAACGCTGAAGCCTTTAATTTAGCACACGTCCATGGACGATGAATTTTTGGAAACTTGCATACTTTCTACTAATTGAACATAATGCTAATTTTATGTTTGTAGGTAGAAGGAAGATCCCATTTTTACCAAGCTTTAGCTCAATTTTAGAAGTCTGCTGAATACTTAAGCTGAAATTACATAATTTTGATGTTAATCCGGTCTTAATTTGTTCTGCAATAGACACTAAATCATATACTATTTAAACAGAGTCCACCATCATACTAGGAGTTAAAAATTTTAGAAACTATACAGCAAGTAAAGATATAGATTACATGAAGCAATCAACTCCGGATATTCAAGGAGCTTTAGCTCTTAAACCTAGAATTTATATGTTCTTCTGTTTCTTCATCCATTTCAGTAGTTCAGAAACATAAATTCAGATCATTAACCACCTTTTTTTGCTAATCAAGAACAATAGAAATAATTGTTGCTACTCAAGAACAATTGCAATAATTAAGAGTTTCTTTTCTTTTCTTTTCTCATATTTTAAGTTTCATGTAAGACAGACTGAGAGAGTACTATGTTGGATTAATATTTCTACACGATACTAAACCAAAATTCTAGCAAACTCTAACCAACATCACAAGCTGCAATCAAGATACCACTTAACCAGAAAATTTCCAAGAAATCCCATTTTTTAACCAATGCATTATCTCGTCACAGACATAATTTTCTCATCTTTCTCTACCTTTCACAATTCTTGCGTTGCAACAGAAACACTCGTGTTTCACAGCAATTCCATAATACGATAAGGGTTACCCCTATATAACCAATCCAAATATAAGTGTGTGCACTAGACACTTAACTTCAATGAGCCAATAGAAAAAATGAAAATAAAAAATAAAAGGCTGAAATTAGCAAGAAAATACCTTGCAGGAGTCGGTAGGTGGTACTGCAAGCATATTCCAATCAATTTCATCGACGTATTTCTTCAGTTCCCTGTATACAGCCCTCGCACTGTTATATTTTGGTTGATACTCGGAGAGAAGTCCTTTGGCCTGCCCAATAAGATAATAAGTACAGCATTCTATAAATTTACATGGAATGCCTGCACCAGAGCAAAAATAGAAACTATCCAACCAAAAAAGTAATCACCATGATGCAAAACCTTACCAGCTGGCGGCTAACAGAGTTTTCGAAATTCTCATAATCCCTCCATAACTGTTCAATGTGATGTGTCGGAGTAACAATAGCTTTCTGGTAAGCTTTTCGCACTGCAGTCATTCGCTGTGTCTCTTCCTGAGTGTTGGCAGCCTGCAAACCATCTCTTTCTAAGGAAAAAATAGCATATACACGCATAAAAGGTTAATGGAACTTTACACAAAGGGAAAATCTAGGCAAAAAACTTCACCAACCGGCATTGATTTTAAAAAAGCAATGTACTCCATCCATACGGGTCCAGATGCTATGTCAGCTCCTGATAACATACACATCAGAAACAGGGAAAATTAGTTTTCTGAATAGGGTATAAAAAGACTGCTGTATTGATCATTCCAGCATAGGCACAGGCACAAACACACGAATACATATACATACACATTTTCCATTTTTACTTCTAAAATTTCTGAACCAACACAAAAGCAATATCTACTGCGAAAGAGCAAAGCCTAAAAGATTTTAAAGTTCAAGAGAAAACAAACCAACATAGCTAAGCATAAAATCAAAAGCCTTTCTAGTCTCTTCCTGACCCTCTACACCTTTCCTGTCATTGACCTTCCTGATGAATCGAATATAGCAGCGCCTACAAAACCGATAGGAGCATAATGAAATAAGTTATCACATCAATTAAGCATTATTTCTATCCAGTTAACTCCACAGCACAAAACACCACAGAAGAGATATTAACGTTGACACTCAGCCTAAACATAATGAAATTCTCATTCCTTCAGGAAAAAATACATGACAAGAGGTATCTATTCGTTTTGCTAATTCTGGTTCAAGATCTCTGAAATGAATGTTAAAACAAAGTGTGTGCATGTGAGAGAGAGTGAGAGAGAGAGAGAAGCTCACAGCCTAAGAATGTACCCGTTTGCTTATAATGTCATCAAAACAAATTAACAACAAAACAGGCAGATTAATCACACACATAATTGGCAATACACACATAGATGCAACAAGTATGTTAGCTGCTTGTTCAGAAGAATATCTCAATGGGCTTTGTCAAACCTAACAGTAGTACTGTTATGTTCGGTTGCTTTTCATTCCATGCTTAGGGTTCAAAACTCTTCTATTTCCCAAAGTAAATAGTCTTCCAAGCCCCATTAAAAAAATTTAAAGAGAGAGAGAACACAATGATTTCCTATGGCATCAAACCTGATGGTTTGAAAAGATGATTCAGAATAGGAGTAGAAACATGTAAGCAACCCTCCAAGAAGTTAATTTTCAGAATGCACCGTTCAAAGGTGTTCCTTCTAACTTTAGGGTTTAAGGAATTGCCATATAATCTAAAAGGGCTAAAATATTTATTACAAAAACTTATGTTAACCAGATTTGGGGTTAAGTGTCGAAAGCAAGTGTTTCACACAGATAATATTTTTCTTTTAATAACTTTTTCCATATACTTAAAGGATTATACCCCATACCCATATCCAGAACTCCAAATATTTTCAAAAATAGGTGTCAAACATGGGTATTTAAGGAAAATAAAGAGTACAGGTAACAGAGACCAACACTTCCTATCTTAACTATCTTAACTGGTCTATATTACTTACTTTTTGGTTCACATAGCAGACTACAAAATCTGCATTCGGAAAAAAATAAAAACTAATATTCCAGAATTCAAAAAACCTAACAAAGTAAATTTAAGGATCAATTACGTTAGAATTTGTGTTTGTACATTAATTGTTTCTTCAATTTTTTTTAACAAAATAAAAAGTAATTAGTAAAATAAATAAAAGGAACAGTACGGGACCGACCGGGGCCTTAAATTTTTGGTTTTTTAAATATTTCATGAAAGAAACAGTGTCAGAAAGCATTTACCAGAGAGGAACATGAAGACAATTCAACAAACAACGACTAAAGATCTGTTTGGTAGCATCGTCGTTATTTACTCCCATCTGTGCTTCCACATATTGCCTCCAATATTTTGCCTGAAAATTTTCACATTCAAAACTAAATAAAAACCAACTCAATTTGAACTTTAAACTAAAATCAAAAGTAACAAAAAGAAGAAATTTACAGCAGTGGGAAAGATGGCCAAGAGTTGCTCATAAATTGGTGCCGCCTGTGTAATTGGCAAATGCTATAACAAAGAAAATAATAATAAGCAACAAGAAGGGAGGAAAAAAAGAGTTGGAGAGATGTAAATTAAATGAAAAAGAAAATGGCGGACCAAGGCACTGTTGGCGAGAATTTCAGCAGACTCGACGTTGTACTTATCAACGGCAGCCATGGAAGTGGAATTGTGATTGGAAGCTTGGGCTTAAGTTTTTTCTTATTATTTTTTTTAAATTTAGGAGCAAGAAAATATAAGTATTCAATTAAAAAAAAATCTTCTTCTTCAAACTTAACGGATTCAATTATTTGCAACTGGGAACTAATTGAGGAACACGAGCTGTAAGGGTTTTTAAAAAATCAACAACAAATACAATTTAAAAACATTAAAAAACCCCAAATTTGACAAGAAAACAGTTATTAAAATCATATCCGATTCCAAAATCAATTTTAACAAGTGATTTTACGACTGCAAGATCTAGATTTTCAAACAATTAAAAAAAGAAAAAGAAATTAATATTTGACAAAAAAAAATAAACCAGTAAAAAGAAAGAACACGAAAAGAGTGGGAAGTAAAGGAAAAGAATCATAAAAGACGCCGGCCGATGGCGACGGTAGGAGGTGCAAGCGGCAGCGAACCTCGGCGAAACCTGGGGAAAGGAATGGCGGGAAGGAAACGAGAGAATAAATTGGGAATTAGGGGTTTTCTTCCAGTAATTTATATGACCACCAAAACGATGCGTTTTGAGTTAAAGAGAGGGGAAGTTATAATTAAAAAGGAAAGGATAGATAAGGGTTAGCCCACTTGGATCTTGGCCCATCCTTAGTCCACTTGAAGGAGAACACAGCAAATTTAAGAATACAAAAGGTGAAATTCTACTATTAGTATTTGTGCTTTTAAGTAAATTGTATATTTAGTCCCTGTACTTTAATTCACTTTTTCAAATTTTGAAATTTCAGACCCAAAAGGTGAAAGTTAAATCTTCTTGGTTAAATTTTGCTTCTAGTATTGTACTATACATAATGTTGTAGATTTAGTCCATATTATTTTCCAATTATATCATCTTTAGTCTTATACTTTTTTATTTTCAAATTTTTATTCTTAACATAAACGACGTTCATTAAATCTATTAATTGGATTTTTTATCAAATATTAAAAATAGCATAACTTAATAAATTTAACAGTTACGGGTTGTTTGGTTATTACTGAAATTTCAATTTTTATTTTTTTTTACAAAAACAAGCATTACTTACAACGTTGTGGATTAATGAAATAATCACTTTTAAAAAATTATTATAGGTTGTGTTTGACATCTTATGTTTCAAAATACGAATCTTTGAGAAATAATATAAAATTTTATAATAAAATACATGTTAATGTAATTTTCTTATTAAAATTTTTTGAATTTATTTATGCACACTTTAGTGTTCCCTTTTGAAATATGTAAAAATAGTTATAAAATTTAAATTTATGTTTTTATATCTTAAACAATTAATATATTCTTCTATCTTAAACTCTCACATTTTCATTGAAAATTATCTTATTTTTTGAAGTAAAAATGTATATTTACAAAACGATAAACTTTTTATTAGTGATTAATTACGGTCAAGGTAATTTGATAATTGAGTTTGATTTTTTTTGTTTTGTTTTTGCCAACTAAGATATCAACTTGAATGTCACATGTACCGTTGATGACATAAAAATGATATCATCAACAATATATGTGATATTTGATGTGGCATCTTAATTGACAAAAACAGAACAAAAAAATCAAACTCAACTGTCACATCACCTTGACCATTAAAAATTAACGGTCAACGTCGATCAAGGAATCATTTAATTGAGTTTTGACAGTTCTATTACCAAATAAAGTGAAAAAAAAAGGATTTAATTACTTTTTTTTTAAAGATTCAAAGATTTTTTTACAATCTTAAGCTTAGAAATAATGATTTAAATGCATGAAACTTCCTCAAATTGTAATCTATTGGTCAGATGTTTGTCTTCACCAACAATAACTTAAATTCGAATCACAATTTAAAAAAAAAATTCTTCGATAAATAATCAAAGTTTTACCATGCCAATATAACCGAAAATTATCATTTGAACATCGCATTTTGCTAATCACTTTTCGTTGATGACATTATCAATTTCCTTAAAACACTGTTAAGTTCACATCTACGACTACGACGAAGTGTCATACAATGGTCAAAACACCTGCAACCACGTCCTCGACAGAACTCGCCAACATGATTTAGAACTACACTAATAATTAAGAAGTTAGGGAAGACATGAATATTACTGTTGGCGAAGAGAAGAGAGGACTACGTCTTGGAGAGAGCTGTCTCTTTGCATGGCATCCTTAAATTCTTCGAACGTAACCTTCCCATCACTGTTTGCATCCATTCGATCGAATATTTCATCCAACTTTCCAGGTTCTGTAATATCTGGTGGAAGACAGTCATCGGGCAATGCCTGTAATGAATGCAACCTTCATTATTTTATATACAACACAGTTCTAAAATAATTAATCTTAGTTTATTCATGCAATTATCCTTGAAACATGACATATCAGCATATACGGTTGTACGAATAAGGTAAAAAAAAAGTAATTATTGTATTAAAAAATACGTTCAATTCCTATAAAAGATTAGAAAGGTCACAAACCATCTTGTTTAAAAACTTTTTTATTTTTTAGATGTGTGATTGTAATATTTTAACATTTACTCTCTTTATCTATATAGGGATGACAATAAAATGATCCAAGATAGAAACAGCCTCATCCCCTTCAACACCACTCTTGCATGGATGCTAAAAACATTGATACATCCATAACTATTTCATGTAACTCCATCCCACTTTTTTACTGATGATTTTCAATGTAACATTGTAAAATATATATTTATATTTAGTAGCAAACTTTGGTATATAAATTTGTTTAGTACATGCACAATATATATATATATTAAAAATAGTTATTTTAAAAGTAGAGATCGAGTGGACTGGAGCAAGTATTTGTCAAAATTGCCTCATACCACTATCTACATCCACATTAATTAGAAAAAAAAAATTTATAAGAATAAGGCTGTGAATTTACTCTTAACATTGATGCTAGTTCTTCTTTAGTAATGCAACCAGATCGATCTGTATCATACATCTGTTAGTCAAGAAAATAGTAGCTTGTTAATAAATAGAATAAAAAAGTATTCTCAAATCTTGTATGTTGATCTGATGATCAGACTGTTTATTGGAGTGGTTTGAGTTTAAATTGTCCTAACCGCTTTGCTGCTAGAGTTTTACCATTTAAAATTCATCAAAAAATCTTTTTTTTTTATTGTACGGACTGTTATACAATATACATCAATTTTTTCAAATAATTGAAAGAAATTTATTAAAAGAAGAAGAAGCTTGAATTAGCTAGGATAGCAACTCTTTAAATAGGACCATCTTCTTTAAAATAAGATAAATAAAGGATGTACCTCGAAGCACAAGCGGAGAGCATCATCTCCTTTAGAATTCTTAAGACTGGAAAATCCACATACAATTTCTCTCATATCAACAGTTCCATCTCGATTGCTATCGAATAGGTCAAAGATACGAGTAGCCAAAGGCAGTAGTGAAGACATGTTCATTGCTTTTAGCACCTCCTCGAATTCGGGTAAAGTAGCATTGTCACCATTAGCACATCTGTATGTTATCAAATACTATATTTAAAAATGACTGCATTAAGTAATATTCGAGATCTGACAGTTATTCAATACTATCTCTTAATAAGACTACAATCAAGGATAAGCGAAAGGATTGCAGTGTTGGGAATCAAACTTGGAGGAACACTATCCCTTAAGAATGGTCCTAAGAACTAGTTAGGACAATGTCCAAGTTTCTAGATCTATTTTAAAAGTGATTGCATGATATAATTAATATAGGATTCGAGTTTAGACTACATGAGAATGAGGGAAAGAAATGTAGATACTAGATTTAGATGCAAAGTTAGGGGACTAGCGAGGGTCCCGATCTCTTAAAATGAAATTTTTTTTAGGTTACTTTGTAATTTATAAAATTTTAAATTAGTAATAATAAAATTACAATTTAACCACCTAAAATGATAAAATTTTTATTTATGAGCTATTAAAATAGTATAATTATATTTTTACTATCGTAAAAATATTTAATTTAATTCCATCTAAAAATATTCTCTGACTACTCAATCATTTTAAGGGTAGGAGATTTAAATGAATCAATTAGGATGAGAACCAATTTGTTGAATATTAGAGAAGTGAAGGATGAGATCCAACTTATTAAATACCATCTCTTTAAATTGATAGGTCAAATGTAACGAGGAAAAAAAAGTGAAAAATAGAAGGCTAGGTTTTGAATGCTTACATTTTCTTAAAATTCGACTTGAGGTTATCAATTTCGTCCTTTGAAAGGTCATGGGAGCCTAGCAAACTCCTTAACCTCTTCGTCCTTAGTAAAACCTTGCTGCTCAACACACTGGCTATGGCTGCAGCACGTAGCTTCCGACGCGCGTTAAAACTCTGCAATCTCGAAACAACCTCCGCATCTATTTGTTCTTGCTTTGCTGAATCCCCAATGACCCATGGATGAGCTAGAAGCTGTTTCAAAAGAAGAAGGCACTTGATTTAATTTGCATTTCTTTTTTTTTTTTAATTTTAAACTGTCATTTTTTTTCAAAATCAAATAAAAGCGAAGGTAAGTCTAAGGTGAGATCCTTTTTAAATTAATGGTTATGGTTAAAAGATAAAAATAATAAATTTGTAACAGTTTGATCAAGCCACGAGAAAAAAATTATTAGTGACCTGAGAACCTGTTAAATCAGTTATTGAATACTTTTCTCTGGAAATCAATTCTATTCCTTTAGTGTTGAAATTGGTTGAATAGACTAAAAGGTAAACTCGTATTTTTCAATGCAAATCTCACGTGACATGATTAACGGTGGATTGATGTTTCTTTTTTTTTTTGTCTTTTTATTTTAACTATTGATTTAAAAAGTTCTTACGAGATCCCACTATAAGTAATTTTAAATAGATGCTACCATCCAAATCGAACCATAGACTGTTGCTTCAAATGTTAGGGAGGAAAAGGGGTTAAAAGAAAGGAGATGATATACATACTTGTTCAGCACTAGGTCTTCTATCAGGATCAACTTGCAACAAATTAGAAATCAAATGCTTTGCTGATGAAGAAATGTTTTTCCATGTCCTCTCATCGAAATTGTACTCTCCCTGTCAAAACATCAAATATTAATTTATTATTCAAATAAATCCAATGAATTATAAAGAAGGAATGAAAATAATTAACATACAGCCATTATCATCTGTTGTTTTTGACGATTAGATTGAGCAATAAATGGTGGATACCTGCAAAATATGAAAATTAAAGAAATGGCATTATAAATTTGGTGTGAATATATTACGTAAATTGAGGAATATGTACGTGTTTGCTATATTAGGGTTAGGTTTTAATGTTAAATTTAGTATTAATTTTTTTCAATTTAGTACCTGAATTTAATTTTAATGTTCAATTTAATATTTGAGTTTTTTCAATTCGATACTTCAAGTTTTTTTGTCCCACTTAGGTGTCTGAATTTAGCTTTAACGTTCAATTTTGATACTTGAATTTTTCTGTCCCAATTAAGTACTTAAATTTTTTACTAGAGAACATGTGTCTAGTACTCATTGAGCAACATGACATTGTTTGGTCTAGGGATCAAATTAAATATTGAAGTCAAACTCAAGTATCAAATTGGAAAAAAAAAGTAACTTAAATATCAAATTGAATTTTGAAACTAAAATTAAGAACCAAATGATATATTTAGGATGTTAAATACATATATACACAGTATCGGAGCCAGGGGGCTGGCAAGAGACCTCTAAAATATTTTTTTTTATTTAGAATGTTTATAATTTATAAAATTTTAAATTAATAATGATAAAATTATATTTTAGCCCTTTAAATGATAAAATTTAATTTAATCTTTTAAAAAATATAAAAATATAAACTATTAAAATAATAAAATTATATTTTTATTATCGAAAAATATATAATTTAATTTCAACCCCAATTTTTTTTTTTACTCCGCCACTATATATACATTTAACATGGATATAAGTTTAGAATTGAAAAGAATGTTTTGATCTTAAATTATACAAACATATTTGAAAATGTTGAATATTTGAACATATTTATTAACGTATTATCATATTATCATATCATATTTTTTTATTCAAAGTTATCGAGATAAATCAAGTTAAATATAAATTTAAATAAAAAATAAGTTTAATATGAAATTTATCGCTCTACTTAAAAAAAATTTAATCACTATATTTTAATTTTTTTGAATTTGGTAAATACATAAAATTAAATTGTTAATTTTTACTAATTTCTTACATACAAATGACTGAAATGTTAATTTTGTTAATTTCATACATACAAATTATTAACAATTGATTTTTATGTCTACGATTAATAGTAAATTGGAATAATATTACTAGACTTATTTTTCTATATATTAAAATAAAAATATAATTTCTCAATTTTCCTAAAATAAAAAATAAAATTCAATGAGAAATAATAATAATAATAATAAATTTAAAATTTCGAACAGCGGGAAAAAAAATGGAAGATTTTGTGAACATACCCTGAAAGCAAGATGTATAAGATGACACCCAAAGACCACATATCGCTCTTTGCTGTGATTTTCCCTTGAGAAAGCGCCTCCGGTGAAACATAATCTATGGATCCAAACAACCCGATAACCGGATCGGTAAATTCCTCCACCGAACTCAATCCAAAATCCATGATCTTCAACGTCGAATCTTTATTTTTATTCAAGAACAAGCAGTTCTCCGGTTTCAGATCTCTATGAACAATGTTCGCCTTATGGATCGCCGCCAATCCTCCCGCGATCTGCCGTACCACCGCCGCCGCACCGGCTTCCGAGTACCGTGTTTCGGCCACTATCCGATCGAACAACTCGCCGCCGGAGCACAATTCCAGCACCAAATGAACCCCAGCTTGATCTTCGTAAACGTCATAGAGATCGATCACGTTCGGATGCGGCGAAACGTTCTCGACGATCTTCCTCATGACGAGGATCTCGTTCGTCAACAGTGCGTCGGAGATGGAAACCTGGTTACGCGTCGGCAATAACGCCGCCATCGAAGATATTGTTTTCTCGACTCGAGCTGGTGACGGCGTCGTTCCGAATCGTTTCAGTGTTTTAATGGCAACTTGTGTTTTCTCATGATCTGATCCGTTCTTTCTTTTTATACCTTTTCTTACGACTGAGAATCCACCTCGTCCTAGTATATCTAGGATTTCGTATTCTTCTACTAGTTTCGCTTTATCTTGTCCCATGGGGAAATCAATGTAAATGAGATGATTTGAAGAGCTTTTGAGCTTTGTAAAGCAAGCAACAATGGCGGATGAGGTTGAAGCTTGAGGATTTGGTTGCTAAAATAGTCAACATAATCAGGCAATGATAAGGGGAAACGCGGATTGACATCAGCAATTTGCAAACAGTTGATTCATTAGTTTATGGTATAAATTATGAACCAAATTCAGATGGAACCAAAGGAATATATTATAAGGGGAAGTAGCTGATGATGAAGTGACAAAGTTAAAGTCAACTATGAACTAACCACCTTTTCTAGAAAAATAAAAATAAAAATAAACAAAAATTATTCAGTGTGAAGAACTGGAAAATAAAAGATTTTGTTTTATATTTTTAAAAATTAGAATTTAAATCTTAAAAATAATATTTAAAAAAATTATAAATCTCAATAAAATTATTTTTATAAATTATAAAACAAATATATATGATACTTTTAAATTTACTAAAAAAATCTCAATTGTTGAATTAAATATTCAATTTAATTCAGATCTAATTTATTGAGATTTAGTTGAGTGGAATTAAGCTTTGAGTGGAAAGACAAACTTGAGATTAGCTCAAATACACTCACACAACACAAAATACAATTATACTATAGCATACGTTAAGATGATGATGTAAATAAATGAATGTTTTAATATATAATTAATAAAATATGAAATTTATTAAATAGAAAAAAAAGTTTTTAAGTTTTTTTTCCAGTGGGAGGTTAGAATAAAAGTTAAAGAACGGAAATAAATAACTAAAAATGGTTAGAACCACCCAACTTTGGGCAGTTGAGTACATTGCTTAGGCAAGCCATGACTTATTATGTGAGAAAATATATATTAAAGCATATATGACTCAGTCAATTTGTAAAATCTTATAGACAGACAATATAATAATATTATATATAGTGTTTAGTGTGTTTCTTATTAATTATGTAAAATTTAAATAATTATTTTATTGTTAATATTTAAATTATGTAAATTTATTGATTGAGTATTAATTCAATTGTTACGAGTATTGTTATACAGTAATATATGAGTTCGAGCGCGTTGAAGCGTTTTGTCATTTTATTTATGAGTTAGAAGGGACTATGAATAATTTTAAGCATTATGTCAAAAATATATATATGATCAAAACCTATAATGAAATTGTTCAAAAAAATATACGGATCTAAATTCAAAAGATAATAAATATGGGTTCGAGTCCAAATAATATAAAATGTTTGACCAATAAATAAGGAGATTCAAATAAAAAACAGAAATTGCATTCAAAACTACTTGTTCCCATCTTTCTATCAATTTCATATTATGACTATCATAAAAATAAATATAGGAGAGATATACACTACAACAACACTAGTCCCCAAGACTCAATCGATATATGTCTTGACCCAACACCTTCTGAAACTTCCCGAAAAATCTTTCTAAAAACATTCTAAAAGAAAAAAATTAAAGAGAAAAATTAAAATCTAAAATTACTAATACCACCACCCAAGGTAGTCAATTTGTTTTGGTGCAGCTCGTACTGGTCGAAATGCTCCATTTCCATAGTAATCATGAACAATAAACTTTAGACTCTATTATGATTTAAAATTTTGATCGATCTCATTATAATGATTGATTTTATTCGTATTGATTTCAAATATAACATGTCAATTGATATATAAAAATGAAATTTAAAAAGTATATATTTTTTATTTATTTTGAATTTGTTAAATGATGGATTGTTAGATTCATAGCCCCTCAAACTCTCATTCTTTTGTATTGACAACAATGTCAATACCAATCGAACTGAGATTCAATCGAAAAAACAATTAAACTAATAGAAACAATCATTTTAATAATTTTTTTGTTGATTAATTTTAAAATTTAATTATTTAATTAAATTAAAGAAATGATGAAACTGATTGAATAAAAAATTGAAAGTGTAATGAGCGGTTTAATTTCGAAAGCCTTATGCAGATTCAAAAATATTTGAATAACAATATAAAAATAAACTTAAAAAAAAAATCAAATTAGAAAATGGGCTGGGTTCTAACTTCCCATATTCAAAAGCCTTTTAATTTATTTGTTGGTTTCAATGTAAATACGAAGCATTTCAATTTCCAGTTTCTTAGAGGGAGGTGTCACTGCAAAAGATTAACGAAGAAAACTTGCGGAGATCGGATTAAGAGGCAAATTCGAAAAGGAAAACATGGAAGATTTTGAGAAGAAGGTTTCAATAAAAGACTCAATGGAGGTTGAACAAGAAAACAGCAATTGCAGTAAAAGCAATGAAATTCTCAATTTACTTCGCAAATTCCTTGAAATTCAACAGCGTAGAGCTCAAGCTTACTCCAAGCTTAAAACGTAAGCCTTCTTCATTTCTTTTTGCTCCCCAAAAAGAAACCCCTAAATTTGATTTGGGTTTGATGGTTTGTTCGGATTAGTTTAAATCCATTCTTTTATGTCAAATTTTTTCTTATTTATAACTATTTCTTGGGGTTCGCCAATCAATGATAGTTTTAAATTGCTAAAAATCAGGGAAAATATCATGAATAGTGAATCCATGCGTCTAGTAGTTCTTGAAATCCCTCCCTTGGGGTTTAATTTTTTTTCTTATTTATATATATTTTGGGGGTAAGTAAGTGAATCCATGCGCCTAATTAGAACCCGGTTTTTTCAGTACGAGATGCATGTACTTATACTAACTCTTACTTAAGCTTTATCTTGAAATGAAAAGAGTAAGAATAGTAAATTGCTTATAAAACGCTTCGTACGGCTGATAATTCATATATTCATGTTGTTTTCGTGTTGGAGTGATAAGAATGTACTTTCAACATGTATGATATTGAATTCCTTACATTTGGAAAGTCATGTATTTGTGTAGTTTTCGTGTTTAAGGTATTATTATATACTTCTAAAATTTTTATGGCCATGGTGCAAGAATAGGGAATTGTTTGTAAAAGGTTTCTTTGATGCTTAATGAAACCATTTTCATGGAAGAAATTGTGTCCTTGAGTGATGAGAATGTATTCTTTAGACCTGGTGATCTTTGTCTTGCGTCGTATTCATGTTATTTATTGTCACAATCGTGTTTAAGGTGTTATATACTTATAAACTCTCTGCATGTCAATAATTCATGTTATGTAGATTTTGATACATTCGTCTATTCTTGTCTTGTCCGTATTATTATTATTTGGATAAATCTGTTTTTTAGCATCCAAAAGAAGCAGAAATCTGCTACGTTACCAACCCAATACAACAAAAGAAACTATGAAAAAATGAGCTAAAGATAACCATTCATGTTCGTATTATTTTTTGTATTGCGTTTTTAATTGTTTTTCTCATTTGCTTGTATTGTGTGTTTTTTGTCTGGTATAAATATAATGCTTCAAAAGGCTTACACTGAATGTACTATATGTTATGCTTTTGTTATGTTTACTATGTTTTTAGAGAGAATTTTGAACGTTAGTTTTGGCATTAAACTGATCAGGGGTTTTTCGGAGTATATGAAATCGGGAGGGGAATTGGCCTACCAGCAGCTTTGCAGTGAGATCACAGTAGAGTTCAATGATTGCTCGAAACAAGTTCTGAGTTCAACACCTGATCATATCATAACCTTTGAATTCCTTTTTTTGAGACCATATGTTCTTACTACATCATTGGCTTGAGTGCAGGTCCTTGAGATGGAATCTCTATTTTTAAACCCCGATTACTGCCGAGTTGATCTAGCTGAGCTGCTCAGAGCCGTTCAAACACAGGAAAAGCAGAAATTGCATTTGGTATGTCTCTAGTCATTCTTGTACTATTGCTCCTAAGATTATTATATTGACAATTGGAATTATAATTTTATGTTGCCATTCTATGTTATCGGAGATGAGTGTCAGGTACGGGCAAATAAAACTCAATTTGGATATTTTATTAAATATATATGATACATATTCTTTGTCATCAACCTTCTTACCTGTATGACTATATCTAATCCGTGCCTTATCGTAAAATCCTGCATTCTCTGCTGCTGATGTATTTTTATATATATATATATATTCTATACATAGACTGCCACAATTCAGGTCTTGAAGAAGGCAGGTTGCCCGTCAGAGCGTCTGGTGAACCATGAGAATTGCTCATTTAAGAAGCCAATGGAGCATGAATGTGTGCATCTCCACGAGATAACAGAAGCTGCTGGAACTGAAGAAGCAGAAGCAAATGCTGAGTATGATAACGCTCTCAAGGAAGCCATTAGAGGAGTGCAAGATGCTGTAACCGCCATTAACGAACATTTAGAAGAAGTGAGATATGAAATTGAAGCCCTTGAAACAGAGTAAGCTCACTATTACATAACCCAAAGTGTTTAGTCACTCAAATTATAGTCTTTGCAAGGGTTACAAGAAAAGGGTTCGGGTTCGGGTTCGTGTCAAGGTTGGTGTAAAATGCATGTTCTGTGTGCTGAGTGGGGTCAAATTTCGCCTAAATTTTTTGTGCTTGATACATAGGGTTTGGTAGATGAAATGTAAGGTTGTAACTTTTTTTTTTAATTTCAATATAGAAATAGCTTATATTATGGCATTGAATAGAATCTGAGTATTCTTTTAGTTTTCGAGTTGCTTGGTTGAAAATACATGCATTTCATTTTTTATTGAGTCATAGTTTGGGAATAAGGGAAAGAGTTGATTGCTTATTAAGTAATTTTAATGGGTAGATTGACTTTAACTGGATAGTTAGATAATTGAGTTAGTTTGGTTATTCATTTTATGAACTACTATTGATCGTTTTAAATGACTTAAACTGATTGAATCCAATCTAAACGATTGACATCGGTTTTGAACTTTTGATAGAGTGAATTGTTTTTATTATTTATTTAAAAATAATGAAAATTTTATTTAAATTGAGACCTAATTAATGTAGTATAGATTTGAGTTATGTACCATTGAAGACTCATTTCCGAAATTATTTACGAAAATGGATACAAGGAAAAATAATTATTGGAATGGATCACTTTTATAAAAACGTGTTTATGTGATGTTGTTTTCAGGGGTTTTTTTTTAGAAAAGCGTTTTCACATGGAAGTTTTTTTTTTTGTGTCAGTCAAAAATACTTTCACATCATAGCGTTTTTCAAAGAAGCGTTCACGTGGGTGCACTTTAGGGGTGTAAAATTTAAAGTAAATGATAAAAAAGGAAACAAAATAATTTCTTTTGGTATTTTTATTTGGAAAATCCTTGATTGATGTTTATATACTTTTTAAGTAAATTTTTTGATTTAAAAAAAGTAAAATCAGACTGTTTTTTAAAATTGTACTTAAAAGACAAAAAAAAGAAATAAAATAATTTCTTTTAGTATTTTTCCTTAAAAAATCCATGATTGATGCTTATACTTTTTTTGGTGATTAGTTGATTTCAATTTGAGAATATGGGAAAGGGCATATCATTGTTGATTAACATTTATAACAGTTTGATTTGGATGAATTTTACTTTTTTTTATTTTTATTTTGCAGTATTTTGGGTTTTTTAAAAAAGGTAATCAAAAACAAAATTGGACATCAAAGCTATCGACTTCAAATTCAATTCATTAAAATTTATTTTTTAAAAAGATTATATATATATTTTAAAAAATAATATATAATATATTTGTTTCTATCTTAACATTTTAATTAAAAATAAATTTTGTTTCTATCGATTTAATTAGATAATGGTTTTTTTTTTATCTTGTAATTCGAAAGGCTAATGAAATAAAACAAATATGCAAATATCCTAAACTCTAATTAAACCAAAAAACCCTAAACTTAGGCCCTAATTTGCAAATATCCCACCGAGAAAAAATGGGCAAAAGCGACCTTTGTGGAAGTTTTTTTGTAAAATGCTTCTATGTCAGTGTGTTTTTCCTTACACAAGGACAAAAGCTTTTACATTGAAATGCTTTTTATGAAAAAACCCTTGAAAACAACATCACATAGACGCATTTTTGTAAAAGTGACCCATTCCAATAATTATTTTTCCTTTTGATCTATTTCAATAAATAATTTCGGTAATAAGCTTTTATTTTTACATAACCCTATGGATTTGTTACATTAAAATGCTTTTTATGAAAAAACCCTTGAAAACGACATCACATAGACGCATTTTTGCAAAAGTGACCCATTCTAATAATTATTTTTCTTTTTGAACTATTTCAATAAATAATTTCAGAAATAAGCTTTTATTGGTACATAATCCTATGGATTTGTTAAATTTCGAAGGACTAGATGAGGTATTATTTTTAAGTAAAATAACACAACCGATAATGAGGTTTTTCATTAATTAATTGTTTGCCTCCCGTGCTGTTTCTTCCTTTTCAAGTCACATACCATTCCTTGTATGACAAGGACTTTGTGATAAATAAAACTGAAAATATTGTATTAAATAAATAAATAATCGTTATCAGATATGAAAATTATGATTGTTCTTCGTGTTCGACTTTAGTGACGTGGAGATAAGTTTGAAAAATGGATTATTTATAAGATAAAAGATACTTCACATCAAGAAATGGATGAATGCGAAAATGGACCTCGATTAATGGAGTTGAAAGAAAATTATGGTGCTCCTGAATGAAGCTTGGGTTATGATATACATGCAAACTGTAACTTATAGTTCTCTCATTCTTTACTGCAAAAAATTACTGCTATATCTTTGTTTTGCTGAAGAAAATTTGTGCCTTTTAATTTTTCGAAAATTGTGGATGGCCTAAGAGGATTTAAGTGTTACATGTTATAAAATAATTAATATTCTTATGGTTTTAGATTGTTGTGGATGTATTCATGGCATAAATACCCTCAAGTAATCTTAAATCCATAAAGAATCAAAGTGGTTACCTAAATTGCTAATAAAAGAAAAGAACAATTCATAAAATTATTTATAAATCATTAAGGTAGTACTGGATTAAGAAATACGTTTTTGAATATTTTTATAAATATAATAAATTAAGATAGACTCTTTTTTCATAGGTTATAATATGTTACAAGTCCCTATGCTTTTTAAAATTTTAAAATTTAGTCTCTTTATTTTTAGGGTTTAAAAATTTAAGTTCAACTGTTAATATTATTAAATTTTTTTGAGTTAAATTCAAATTAATTACAATGTCATTTTCTTTAAATGTCACACCAATAAATTTTTAAAAAAAAAATAACAATATTAACAATAGGACTTGAATTTTAAAATTTAAAATAAAAAGACTAAATTCTTATAAATAGAAATATAAAGGGCTAAATAAAAGTATAGAAAGAGATGTGGCTTGCCACCTATTCAAACTAATAAATACACTACTAACCGTCAACGGAAGCAAAAGCAGTTATCAAATAGAATTTCTTAAACCCATAAAGAATCAAAGTGGATACCTAATTTGCAAATAAAAGAAGAAGTACAATTTTTACTTCAAGTAAGAAGGCAAAGTATTATTCTTGTAGAAATGCGTTACTTTGTTTTGATTTTTTATAACTTAAAACCTTTGCTTTTAATTTAATTTCATTTTCTTTTCTTTAACAAATTCTTTGAGTATATCATATGTTCGATGCGGTAATTTTTTTTTTAACTATGATATAAAAATTAAGGCTATAGGGTCTTCAAAGTTCATGAATTTTTCTAAAAATATTAATTAAGTCTTTAATTTTTTTTTTTGCATTCAATTGAGTCATTATACGTTAAAATTTCAATTTATTAAACTATTCAACCGTTAAAATTAACAATAATTATTTTTGAGGGTTATTTTCATCATGTGGTACATTAGGATTATGCCATGCAGCTATGGTATTATATATATTATAAGTCATAAAAAATTATAAAAATAATAATAATATATAAAAATTTAAAAAATATTATAAATGGAACAAAATATATCATTTATAAAAATTATGAAAAAATTTATAAGTATTAAAATAATATATATATATATATATATATATATATATATATATATATATACAAAAAGATAAAAAATTGTAAAATTATGAAAAATTATGAAAATTATTAAAATTGTTAATTAAATTAAAAAATATTACGAAAAGCATAAAAATTATAAAACAGATTAAAAACTATGAAAATTTATTAAGTAAATAACATGATGTATTGGTATTTAGATTTAACATGATGATTTGAATTTTAAATGAAATGAATCCACTTCTTTTTTATTCTTTTTTTTTCAAGTTACAACACGTTACTATTTTACTTCACGCAAACGTGTGTCCAACCTACTTTTTCAAATAAAAAAATTGGAAAGGGAGAGAAGATAGTGAGCAGAAAATGAGAAATAATATAATTGTGTTAAACCACAACTCCTCAAACTCAAACTACCCTCTCTCATTCACTCCTCTCACTCTTTCTTATCCCTTCTTTTCTTCTTCTCCTTCCTTCCTGTTCTCTCCTCCCTTTCTCACACGCCCACATCAATGGAGAATCAGAGTCACGACATGTCGCTGCAACAGATTACCCATCCCTTTCATCCGCAGCATCCCTTGCTGTTAGACTTAGTGGCAGAGCAAAGCAATGACGGTCTCAAACCTTACTGCCATGGATGTCGGGAACTGCTTTCACCTCCATCCTTCACTTGCATTCTTTGCAATTATCACCTTCACAAGCAATGTGCAGACGCACCCCTTCAACTTCCTAACCACCCTCTCCATCCCCGACACTCACGCTCTGGTCTTTTTCTTCAAGAAAGGCCAAGTAATTATTATAAAGTATATGGTTGTGCATTATGCAAGGAAAAACGTAACATGTTCTTTTATGAATGTCGTCGTTGTTGGTTTTCCCTTGACATCAAATGTGCTCATTTATCTTCTTCGTATAAGTTTAACCAACCCTCCAAACCTGACATCCACCCACATCCATTGACCTTCATAGAAAGTCCCATGGCCATAGATGTACTCAAAACATTCACCTGCTCCTGGTGTCATCAACCATTGACAGATGCTACATATTTTTGTTTTGATTGTCCATCATTCATCATTCACAAGAAATGCCTTGATGAGTTACCCACTAAAATTAACCACCCTTCCCATCACTTTCACCCTCTGTTCCTTAATCGTAGTGATCCCAACCGTTTTTGCAACCTATGCCAAGAGGAACATTCTGGAGCTTTTTATGGCTGTTCTCTTTGCCATTTTAACATCAACCTTGAATGCGCTTTGTTGAGGTCCATTGTTGAAGATAAAAGCCGTCATCAGCACCCATTCTCCTTGCTTTGGAGACAAGGTTCATTCGTTTGTGATGCATGTGGCACCGAAGGAAATTATATTTCTTACATATGTTCTACATGTTGCATCACAGTCCATAAGAAGTGCACTTCACTCTCACGCATTATCAAATTTTCACGACATCATCACTGCATTTTTCACAAATATTTCCTTGAAGATCTTAGAAAGCAAGCTTGCAAGATTTGTTTCAAAGAAGTGAGACTACAGCGTGGGAGTTACTCTTGTGGGAAGCCAGGTTGCAATTACGTTGTCCATGTCAATTGTGTCTTAGAGGATGATGATTTGTACGAGGTAATTAAGGAAGAAAAGCAGTGGGAGGAGCTTTATGAAAAATCTATCGAGTCTTCCATCATTGGTGTTATTGAGGAGAATGAAGGTGGGGAAGCTACAAAGATTGAACATTTGGGTCATCCACATGGCTTGGTGTTAGCAGACAAGATGGAGGAGGGAATTGATAGAAAATGTGATGGGTGCATGCTATCTATCTCAAGTCTCTTCTATTATTGTTCAGAATGCCCCTTTTTTCTTCACAAAACCTGTGCTGAATTGCCAAGAATCACGCTACATTGGTTTCGTCAAGCCAATGCCACCCTCCATTTCGAAGACTTCGTGAAATGTGAGTTTTGCTATCACGGGTATTTATTATCCCTTGTGTGGACTGGATTCGAATCACGCCAGTCGTATTGTTATTAAAGCTTTGCCCTTTTGCAATTCACCAAAATTTTTTTAATTTCTTATTTATATAATAAATGGATTTTTATATTTCAGTTAATTAATTTTAAAATTTTAAAATAGAAATGCAAAACAACATGCTTAAATATTTTAATATTGTTAAAATATATAAATACTTTATCCATATATTTTTCGTTAATCAACAAGTGTTAGGTGCAACGGTAAAGTACATTATAGAGCGTAGGTTTGAATCTTGAGATGACATCACCGGAACTTATAATCACGAATCCTGAATATGAATTGTAAAACGAACATAAAAAATATCAATATATATATATATTACATTAATTTCTTTAATTATCAATTTTTATTTTTATCTTAAAAATGTCATTATCGTTGATCCAAACATATATTATTAATTTTAATTTAAGTGATATGATATTCAATATTTTAACCTTCATTAGCAAAATGGTTTAAAAAAACCTTTAATAAGAAAAACTCAATTGAGTCCTTAGAGGAAAAAAAAAACCCACAGTCAATTGAGTGTTTAGTAAAAAAAGGGAGTAACCTAAAATTATAACAAACCAATAAAAACAAATGAAACTAACCTTGCCGACGCATGAAAGCAGGTGACCCTATCCGCACACACACAACGACATGAGCAACGCTGGGCAAGATTACACCCTTTCGCGAGAAAGACGCGGATACCAAAGAAGCAAGAGGGCTGGGCAAATCCAAAATTATCATTACAACCCACAAACTTGGATTGAAATTCAGCTCATAGAAATCAACAAGACTTTGTTCATAATTTGATGCGATTATTCACATGTGCAAATAAAAGAAAATAAAATGCTTTATCATATCAAATTCTCTTTTAAGTTAATTGTCAAAATTTAAAGTTGAATTAAGTTAAATTATAAATTGATTACGGATAATTATAGGCTTTCATGACTCTTTAAAAAGACGCCATAATTATAAATTTTGAGAAATGATAAAATATTTTATTTCAACGACAATAAAAAAAAGCATTTTAATAACATTTAAAATGAATTTATAATTTCATTTTAATACTTTAAACAAAATTCTTTCATCACCCATAGTTGGACGTTGATTTCATATTTTTCCCCTCATTTACTTTTCATTGCCCTACTTTTACTTTGAGCGTTGGAATCTAATTTTACCATTAATAATTTTAAAAATTTTAAATTACAAAGGGACTAATGATAAAATTGCTAGCCCCTCTAGCTAAGCCAGAAACTTTTTTCTAGGCCAAAGTTAAATTATAAATTTTATGAGAGCACAAATAAAATTTATCATTGTATTAGCTTATAATTTTTTTATTTTTATAAAAATCAAATCATAATTTTATTATTATTAGGGGCTAATGTGTAAATTTATCACATATTAATTTAATCTTTAAAGAAATTAGAGAGCTTAGAAGGAAAATTTCTCATCTAAAGGGGAACTAAGTGCCTGCCCGCCCTTGGTGTCGCCCTGCTTTGGACTTTAAAACTTGTTGTGCATTGTATGGCTTGGGGCAAGCGCCAGAAGCTCAACATTACCTCATTCAGTTCCTTATAAAATTTAATATATTTAATTTCAAATGCATGAAGAATTGTAATGGTTGTGGCGACAAGAGTCGGTGTGATGCATTCTGATGTGGAAATTGCAGGTTCGCTTTGGATTTTAGATGCTTAACATTATCACATTCAGCTTTTCACAAAATTGATGAACTAAACTTTACTTATCATGATGATAAAAGAGTAAATACATTGTGATATTTGTGAACCTGTTTGATAGCTACGACACCGTTTGGTAGAGTTTTGTTTCATTTAACTTTCTTTTTAAAATGTAATTTACGATAGATTTAGAATAATCAAAACATAATAGATCTTATTTTAAAGACTTTATGCTGTTTGGATTTTGATTCATTATTTCGCAACGTTTAAAAGTGCTTCATAAAAAAAAACTTAACGATGCAAACAAAAAAGCTATCCAATAATAATTTTAACAAAATTTTTGAATAATTCAATGATCATTTCATAACTTTCGAAGTGACTTAAATGAAAATTTTAAAATAATTTAATGAACATTTTATATCTTTTCAAAATTAAATGATTAAAACGTAAAATTGTCAATAATTTAAAAACTTTAATTATAATTTCTCTTAAAAATGATTTTTATAGGACAACCACAAAAACTATATAATAATAGAAATAGACAGTGATAGAAAATCAGTCAATGGTTATACCTGTTATTATCAAATGATTAAGTCAATGGCAACAATTGTACAAAGGTATGATTCTTAATTATATGAAGTTCAATATCAAGTATTTTGGCATTTTATTATTTTTTATTTGAACCCCACATCCCTGTTTGAATATATATTAATAAAATTCTTTAAATACAATATAAATAAATAAATTAAGAAATTTTAAGTATGAGATAAAAAACTTGAATTGCAAAAGTAAAATATCATGTATTTTGATACTATTAATCAGATTTTCTCGTTTTTATCTCGATCGTAAACAATTCATATTCGGACATGAATATAAGAATAGAATTTCTTCAATGCATAACGTAACTTAGTAACACGATGAATGAAACATATTCAAATCCAACACATCAAATATTCGACACTCACTCTTTAATACAAAGCTACTAACAATTAAGATAGGATTACATAAAAAGTCCCATGATAACAAGTGTTATTTGTCATATATATACAACATTCAATTCAATGGAGATTCTCTTTACTTGTTATAGTTTAGCTTCTAATGTAACTTTTCTGTTGATATTCAAATCTAAATACATCAAAACTCCAAAACCATAAATAAAAAAAAATAGAAATCTAAAGCCATCTGGCATAATAAAATCTAAAAAACAACAATAATAAATCACTAATCACTAACTCTAATGGTACCTTAGTTGGGGCAATGACACCAAGCTTTCTCTGCAATGAGTAAAATACCATTGTAATAATGACTCAGATTGGCCTTCAATTTGCTTGGTTTTAAGATCATACCAAATAAATCTGTGATGGCTATCTTGAAAGAGAATCTCATTATATTTAAACTCCGTAATCGTTCTAAATATTAGTTGATCTTGTGAGGATGGTACTCCAATGTTGAGTTGTTTAACCCAACTATCCCATACACCATATTCTTTCATCACCCATGCTTTATAAACATTCACATTTTGTTCTTGCTCCATAATTAAACAGGAGAAGAAGTTCCCATATTCCGTAATCAAAAACTCGACCACACCTTTAAAATCTGGATCATTAGGCAAATTAATCTCTCGAAACACCTCTTCCTCAAATTGAAACGATATGATCATTTTGATAATTTGTTTGGATGGTGATATCTTCAGTCCTTGCCAATGAAAAGCTCCATTGAAACACCCGTTGCCTCGATACAAAGGCAACAAAGCCCACAAGCTTGGATATTCCGTTTTTATCGTTTTCCAAGAATTCATGTTTAGACTATAAACTTGACTCTGAACTTTCGATGAAGACGAATCACGACAGTAGCTAATCTTTACCACTTTATAGTCATTGAACGTATGACAAAACCCAAAACCAATGGCGACAAGAAAATCACTATGGTCGTGATGACATTGCGGAAGCTCCATAATTTCTCTTGTGGAAGGATTGCAAATATGTATTCTCAACGTATCATCTTTCCCCATAAAGCCGCGTATCTTATTACTTAAGCAAACTAATCCATTGATTGAACCAATTATGAATTTTCGTGGTTGCTCAGAAATCGACTTCAGAAGTTTGATTCCATAATAATAAGATCCAAAAATGAAAAAGCCATCGGTGTTTCTACCATAACAATTCAAATGCATGGCGATGAAAGTAGAGTCTTCAATGAGATTACACCATGATTTCTTAACGATTTTGAATCGGAACAAACTTTTGACTGGCAATCTTAATAAAATTTCTCTTTCGTTCTCGTCTGGAACCTGAAAACTTCCCAGAGACCCCTTCCTTCTCATCATCCTCTTCAATAAATTGAATCGACGAAAAAAATAAGAGCTTTTCTAGTCGAAACAGTACCTTAGTAAGGCTTTGCCATTTAAGAAATTTATTATATAAACTTATAAATCGGCATAATTTCTTATTTTATTTTATTTGGTACAGTTTTGTTATATTTAAACCTCTTTTTTAAAAATAATTTAAGGTAGATTGGGTAATTAATATTTGGAAAAGTTGTTTTGTGGGGAAGCCAAACAAAAAATTTAAGGGTCGAAATTAAATTATTTATATATTTATAAGGGTAAATTATAAAAATAATCACTTTTGTTTGCCTCAAGTCACATTTTAGTCACTTATGTTTGAAATGTTACGTTTTAGTCACTTATATTATTATTTTATTATGAAGTGATCACTCTGCCGTTAAGTTTCGTTATCTCCCTAATGTTAATCTTACGTGGCAGTCCAACTAGATTTTAAGTGCCAACTTAGATTTCCAAATGAGATGAAAATAGATTTTTAATTAATTAAAATTTTTAAACCTAAATCTTAACTGAAAAACCCTAAACTTATTTCCACACACCTCTCTTCTTCATCTTCATCTTCTTCTATTCCAATATCTTTAATTACAAATCTGTCTCAAAGCTTGAATCTTTGAAACCTATTAACCTAAAGAAACTTAACGGGAAGAAGATATTGGAACCAAAGATATTGAATCTTTTGGTTAATGGATTTTAAAGATTCAAACTTTGAGACAAATTTGTAACTAAAGATATTAGAATAAAAAAAAACTTAACGGGAAAGATATTGGAACCAAAGATATTGAATCTTTTGGTTAATGGGTTTTAAAGATTCAAGTTTTAAGACAGATTTGTAACTAAAGATATTGGAATCAAAAGGGAAGAAGACGAAGATGAAGAAGAGAGGCGTGTGAAAATGGGTTTAAAGTTTTTTTAGTTAAGATTTAGGGTTTAAAAATTTTAATTAATAAAATTATTAATTAAATATTTATTCTCATTCCATTTGAAAATCCAAATTGGCACTTAAAATCTAGTTTGACTGCCACGTAGGATTACCGTTAGGGAGCTAACGGAACTTAACGGTAGAGTGATCATTTTGTAACAAAATAATAACATAAGTGACTAAAACGTAACATTTCAAACATAAGTGACTAAAATGTAACTTGGAGCAAACAAAAGTGACTATTTTTGTAGTTTACCCTATTTATAATTTTTTAAAAATTAAATTAAACTTTTATCATTTTTAAAAAAGAAAAATGTAATTTTATTTTTACTAATTTAAAATTTTTAAAAATTTAAATAACTTAAATAAAAAATTTTCATTTTAAGATGCTCCTCCTACAGTTTGTCATTTGTTATATTTATTATATAAACTTATAATTGGGCTTAATTTATTATTTTATTTTATTTAAAATTCTTTTTAAAAATTTAATTTATGATAAACTTGGTAATTAATTTCAGAATTGGAAAAAATATTATTTAAACTTAGATTTGGTAATTAATATTATATTTGGAAAAGTTTTATTTTATTTGAACTTCTATTTTTTAAGTAATTTGTCGTAGATTTGGACATTAGTGTGTATATTATATAAATTGGCTTGCTGTATCTAATAATGTTTAGAAACACCGCTGGGTATGGTGTTTGATCCTAGCGATTTGGAGATACTTTCTATTTACCTCCCTATGTTGATTGCCAACGGCGGTGACGTGGTGGATGTTTTAGATCAGCAATATAATGATTTTATCAAGGTTTTTTTTATGTTTATTCATGCAAGCTTTGCTTTTTCTTTTCAGGTTCGAATAATGAGTTGCATAAAGAAATCAACGATTTGTGTTTAACCTTCGAGAAAAGATTTTTCAAAACAAGAGCGATGGGATAAGACCTAAAAGGATTGTGGAAGACGGCAACGGTGAACAGGCCAAGAATGAAAATGAAATCATGCCTGAAGACTTTACGAGCTTTGCTATCACTTTGTGGGGCATTTGGATCCATAAGAACAAAGTTGTATTTGAAGGTGTTACTCCAGATCCTATGGCAGTAATTGAAGCAGCATCGGAGTTCAAAACAGTGCAGTACAAGTACCAGCAAGAGGTATGTCTGCCAACTAACACTAGTTATATTGGATCTCCTCATCAAAACATGGCACAGTATTCATGAGAACTTCAACCACGACAAAGGAGTGGCTAGAAGGCTGATGATAATCCAAGTCACCCTAGCGATGGCTATACAACTTGAAGTTTCTTCGTGTGTCATTTGGACAGAAGGGAGGATCATTGAAGATAATCGGAATCCTATTCATTGGGAGTTTAAACCAAAATCATGGATGATACCAACACCTTGAGGAAATTGCTACAGAATTTGTACTCGTGCACTGGAAACAGGATACAACCAAACTGATAGTTTTAGCTTTTCATTTGGAACTTTCGACTGTTCCGCTGATTTTTTAATTTTGTATTAAACAAAAAAAAAAAAAAACTGAAGGTTTGAGTTCAACAGGTAACCAAACACTTGCACAGGTTTGGATAATAGATTTAAGAACTAGATAACCCAATAACTGAGAATCAATGACATTGAATTCTGCTAAAATGGATGTCGTGGTGTTTGCCTATTATTATTATTATATATAAAAGAACTCGAATTGAAAAGTGACATTTAACAGAGAAATTCAAGAATGACTTTCTACATGTGCTCTAAGGATTAACCAAATATTCACTAGTCTCTGCCTCTGGTATTGGCACATCTACAGGGATTGTCTTTTTCCAGAAACGGGCAGAGCTCATTGATCGGCAAACTCGAGCTTCTGTATGTACAGAAACCGGCTCCTTTATTTTGGTTCATAGTTATTTTCTATTATGGGGATACAGAGCTCGCGGTTGCCTCAGATTGTTTCTCTTCAAGCTGAGTTTTTTAACAATTTATTTCTTTAATTTCAAAAAAAAAAATCTATTTAACCAAATTTTTTTCATAAAACTCTAATTTAGCCCATAAAAAGTAAATTTAATTAAAACTCAATTGACAATTTAATATCGTTAATTTAATTTCATAAAATATATTATAGTACTAAATAATTTATAATATTATTAAGAATTAAAAAGTATCATTATTTTATAAAAGATTTGACCGATTTTATTTATAAAATTAGTTTTCATTACCAATTAATAAAACAAATTATATAAAAAAAATTCCGTAAATTTGAGCGGTGGGTTAATTTCCACATGTTAAATACATATACAATTTAGACTTGGATTTGTCCAAATTCAAATTCAATTTTTTATTTGTTATTCAAACAAAGAATTTAGATTTTCAAATCTAAATCCAATTTTTTTTACTCAAATCATAGTTTATGATTTCCAAATAGGGCTATATAGAATTTATAATTTCTTTTATAATAAATTTATAACATTTTTAATTTAATTCCATAAACAAATACAAAATAAAGAAAGGATTATATAAAACTGTAATTCTATGTCATATAAGGAAATGACACATCAGATTTTATTTATTCTTTTCAGTTTTTTCTTTCAGAAAAAAATTCAAATCCAATTAAAAATACTAAAAATCGGGATAAAAATAAAATAGAATTACAATTTCATATAATTCTTTCTCATACAAAATAATATCTAAATATTAATTTAATAAAAATTAAATTAAATAATTACAATATCTAGTATCAACACCATGGCATCAGGAATGTTTATAGACCAGATTTCGATTTCTACTCTGTTACCAACTTGGGGATCAGTTTTAATAAGTTAGAAGATGATATTTGGCTCTAAAAACTTATTGTGTTCTTTTGCTGGATTTGAACTCCTTTAATCAAAGAATTAGAAATTAAAGTTTACATTTATGCTCGGTTTAGTGGTGTTTTGAATCGCTTCAACTTAGTAAAGTTGTACCAATTTTATCAACTAGTGCTAGACGCAGAAATAAAGCATATTGCATTCTTAAGAAGATAAACGAAAATTTGAGGCTAAAACTTGTCTGAAAAAGAGGCCATCCTAAGGTCATTATCCAATCAGATAGTTTGGGGGATTTCGCAATCCGCTTTTATCAAAAGAATTCACCACATCTTGAATCAAGAAAGCAACTGACATATACGTTATATTTCCAGAGAGAAAAATAGAAGTGTCGACTTCATAGCCAAACTGGCATTGGAAGGCAAGGAAGACCTTCAATTAGTTGAGATCCCCCTGAAAGCAGTTTTGGCTTTTGTTAAAGCTGACAAAGAAAAAGACTTTTGTACTCATGTAACTTAGTCTTTGAAGTTGTTTTAATCACCAATTTTTTTTTTTTAAATATTGAAGACAATATTATTGAAAGAAACATTTACAAACCCCGAATATTTTTCAATTGCTTGAATTCATGGAAATCGATTAGGATAGCTCCTAAAGTACAACAATGTGTGATACCTTTTACTTGCCATCTTTTCATATGTTGTAACTATAATAAAATGTGTTGCTTTCTCCCAAAGTTTGTTTCTTCTTCCGGTTAACACGATAAGATTATAAAATTTGAGAAAATTTTGTATTAAAATTGCTAAAGAATTAAAATTATGATTTTTTTTTCATTCAATCAAAAGTAAAAAAAAACAACTGAATCTTATAATTTTAGAGAGACTATAAATATATTTCATTAAATCAAAGAGGGGTAAGGTCATTGCCTACCCCTTGACTACACTCTAGTAAAGATGTTTATGGATCGTTGGCAAGGGTTTTGATTTCTACACTGCTTGATATTAAAGCTCGACATTTTACGCTCTCGAGCTTGAAAGGTCAAGGCTAGGAGATGATCATCTATCTGGCTAATAAAAATTTGAACAAATGTGTTGCCTAAGGTATGGTTTAATACAGCGTAGAGACTTTAGTTGATGAATTATTCAAACATAACCTCGAAAGCAACTAATCTATGGTACTTAAATTCGAGTACGAGTATTTTTCATCATACACAACATTCAATTCAATATATAAATTGTCATAGTTTAGCTTCTAATGTAACTTTTCTATTCATTGTATTTTCCATTATGGGGATATAGAGCTCGCTGTTGCCTCAGACTGTTTCTCTTCAAGTTGAGTTTTTTAACAATTTATTTCTCTAAATTAAAAAAAAAACAATTTACCCCGTTTTATTTTTTTCTTTTGTTTTTATTAGCCGACAGCGACATCAGCTTTAATGCTGTGCGTTGACCGCCGCTATTCCTTCCCTTTAATTTGTTATATTCAGCTCTTATTTTCTTTTATAGTTTGGTTTTTCCTCTGCTATGTGGCAAACTTCTATCTTATAGCACGTTTTCGTATACATTTGTGATAGATTTGCATTCGTGAATAGTTTTGTGTTCGTGAATAGTTTTCTCACAACGTTCGGTTTTGATTTGCAATTATCGATTGTTTTTTAGTAGTTTGATCCCCTTTTATGATTCGTTTGCCGATGCAGTCATATTTGTTTTACGAAGCAGCCTAAAAGATTGTTGATTTCACTCACCTTCTTACTTTGATCCTTAAGCGTGTAGGTGGATAGGGACAAGGAGTTTTGTTTCCAGCTTCCTTTCCCTAGTGTTTCATTCTATCCTTGTCATTGCAACCCATAAAAGTGTTTTGCTGGTCTAATGTTTCGTTCTCTAGTTTTTTTTTAGTTTCTTTTTGTTTTGTTATTTTTTTTATTATGTTTTAATTTGGTTTGAAATATTTTTCTATTTTAATTTTTAATAAATACATATTATTAAAAAAACAATTTATTTAACTATTTTTTTCATAAAACCCTAATTTAGCCCATAAAAATCACTTCAATTAAAACTCAATTGACGATTATTATCATTAATTTAATTTCATAAAATATATTACAGTACTAAATAATTAATAATATTTTTAAGAATTAAAAATTATCATTATTTTATAAAAGATTTGACCCATTTTATATATAAAATTAGTTTTCGTTACCAATTAATAATACAAATTATATAAAAAAGATTCCATAAATTTAAGCGGTGAGTTAAATTCCACATGTTAAATACATATTTAATTTAGACTTGGATTTCTCGAAATTTAAATTCAACTTTTTATTTGTTATTCAAAAACAAAGAATTTTGATTTTCAAATCTAAATCCAAATTTTTTTTACTTAAATCATAGTTTATGATTTCCAAACAGGGCTATATAGAATTTATAATTTTTTATAATAAATTTAATAACACTTTTAATTTAATTTTATAAATAAATACAAAATAGAGAAATGATTATATAAAATTGTAATTATATGTCATTCTTATCCCTTTCTAATAAGGGAATGACACATCATTTTTTTTTAAATTTTTTCTTTCAAAAAAAAATTCAAATATAATTTACTAAAAATTAAGAGAAAAAAATCTGATTTATGACTTCCCTATTGAAAAGGGACGAAAGTAACATAGAATTACAATTTCATACAATCCCTTCTCATACAAAATAATATCTAAATATTAATTTAATAAAAATAAAATTAAATAATTGCAACATCTAAATATAAATAACATTTACTCCATGGCAGAGGGAATGTTTATCGGCCAGATTTCAATTTCTACTTTGTTACCAACTTGGGGATCAGTTTTAATAAGTTAGAAGATGATATTTGGTTCTAAAAACTTATTTTGTTTTTTTGCTGGTTTTGAACTTCTTTAATCAAGGAATTAGAAATTAAAGTTTACGTACATGCTCGGTTTAATGATATTTCGAATCATTTCAACTTAATAAAGTTGTGTCAAATTTATCAATTAGTGTTGGACGCAGAGATAAGGCATATTGTATTATTAAGAAGATAAACGAAAATTTAAATCTTGAAAACAACATTATTGAGAAAGATATTTACAAACCCTGAACATTTTTCAATTGCTTGAATTCATGGAAAACGATCGGGATATCTCCTAAAGTACAACAATGTTTGATGCCTTTTACTTGCCATCTTTTCATATGTTGTAGCTATAATACAATGTGTTGCTTTCTCCCAAGTTTGTTTCTTCTTCCGGTTATCACGATGAGATTATAAAATTTGAGAAAATTTTGTATTAAAATTGCTAAAGAATTAAAATTATGATTTTTTTTTCATTCAATCAAAAGTTAAAAAAGACAAAATTGAATTTCATTAAATCAAAGAGGGGTCAAGGTCGTTGTCTACCCCTTGACTACACCCTAGTAAAGATGTTCATGGGTCATTGGCAAGGGTTTTGATTGCTACACTGCTCAATATTAAAGCTCGACATTTTACGTTCTCGAGCTTGAAAGGTCAAAGCTAGGAGATGATCATCTATCTGGCTAATAAAAATTTGAACAAATGTGTTGCCCAAAGCATGGTTTAATATAGTGTAAAGACTTTAGTTGATGAATTATTCAAACATAACCTCGAAAGCAACTAATTTATAGTACTTAAATTAGAGTGCGAGCATTTTTCATCATACACAACATTCAATTCAATTGATATTACAAACACATATATAACTTGTCATAATTTAGCTTCTAATGTAACTTTTCTATTCATATTCAAATGTAAATACATCAAAACTCCAAAAACCATAAAAATAAAAATCTAAAATCATCAGAAATAAAAAAAAAATCACTAATTTCTAACTCCAATGGTAAATTTAAATTCATTATTGGAAAGAAGTGGTGCTACCTTGTTTGAGACAATGAAACCAAGCTTTCCTTGCAACGAATGAAATACCATTGTAATAAAAACTGAGAATGGCCTTCCATTTGCTTGCTTTTGGAATCATACCGCATAAATCTGTGATGGCTATCTTGAAAGAATATGTCTTTACATTTAAAGTCCCTAATTGATCTAAATATTAGTTGATCTTGTGAGATTGGTACTTCAATGCTGAGTTGTTTAATCCAACTATCCGACACACCATATTCCTTCATCACCCATACTTTATAAACATTCACATTGTGTCCATGTTTGACAATTAAAGAGGAGAAGAAGTCCCGATATTCCGTGATAAGAAACTCGACGTCACCTTGAAAATCTGGATCATTTGGCAAATTAATCTCTCGAAACACCTCCTCATCGAATTGAAACGATACGATGGTTTTCATAATTTTATTGGATGATGATCTCTTCAGTCCTTGCCAATGAAAAGCTCCATTGAAACACCCGTTGCCTCGATACAAAGGCAACAAAGCCCACGAACTTGGATTTACCATCTTTACCCTTTTCCAAGAATTCATGTTTGAACTATAAACTTGAACCTGAACTTCCGATGAAGACGAATCACGACGGTAGCTAATTTTTACCACTTTATAGTCATTGAATTGATGACAAAACCCAAAACCAATGCCCAAAAGAAAATCATTATGATCATGATAACATTGTGGAAGCTCCAGAATTTCTCTTGTGAAAGGATTGCAAATATGTATTCTCAATGTATCATCTTTCTTCAGAAAGCAACGTATCTTATTACTTAAGCAAACTAATCCATTAATTGAACCAATTATGAATTTTCGTGGTTGGTCAATTAAGGACCTCGGAAGTTGGATCTCATAAGAATAAGATCCATGAATGAAAAAACCATCCGTATTTCTACCGTAGCAATTCAAATGCATGGCGATGAAAGTAGAGTCTTCAATGAGATTACGCCATGATTTTTTAACGTTTTTGAATCGGAACAAACTTTTGACGGGCAATCTTGATAGAATTTCTCTTTCGATCTCGTCTGGAACTTGGAAACTTCCTACAAACTCCTTCCTTCTCATCATCCTCTTCAATCGACCAAAAACTAAGAGCTTTTCTAGTCAAAACCCTAAACCCTAGTAAGGCTTTGTCATTTAAGAAATTTGTTCTATAAATTTATACTTCGGCATAATTTCTTATTTTATTTTATTTGGTACAGTTTTGTTATATTTAAACTTCTTTTTTAATTAATTTAAGGTAGATTGGTAATTAATATTAGATTTGGAAAAGTTGCTTTGTCATTTAAAATATTTATGGGATAAATATCAAAATTATACATGAATTTTGATTCAATGTGCAATTTGATACATAAACTTTGATTTCATGCAATTATACACATAAAACTTTGGTTGTGATTCAAATTTATGTATGAAACTTTAATTTTGATTTATCATGCACATTCAAAGAAATAAATATATTAATTTATTTTTATATTGGATAAATATAATTACATGTGTATGCAACTTATAAACATAAAAATGACGATATATCAATAATTGTATTAATAATTTATGAGAATCAAATCATATCAAAATTTCATGTATAATATTACACAAATTTAAAGTTTATGTATAAAATTACATATTAGATCAAAATTTATGTATAGTTTTGAGATTTATCTCTATATTTATTATATAAACTTATAATTAGGCTTAATTTCTTATTTTATTTTATTTGTTATTGTTTTTTATTTAAAATTCTTTTTTTAAAATAATTTATGATAGACTTGGTAATTAATATTAGGTTTAAACTTAAATTTGGTAATTAATATTATATTTGGAAAAGTTTTGTTTTATTTAAACTTCTTTTTTTAAGTAATTTGTCGTTGATTTGGACATTAGTGTCTTTGTTGTGTTTGTGTATTTTATCGGGTCATACCATTTTATATTTATATACTTTTTTTTTATTTGTTAGTTATTTCATTTACTCACCTTACTTTTATTTATATAAATTGTCTTGTTGTATCTAATAATATTTAGAAACGATTCAAAAAATCATGATTGTTATGTTGAGTATGGTGTTTAACCCTGACAATGTAGAGATACTTTTTATTTACCTTCTTATGTTGCTCGCCAACTATGGTGACGTGATGGATATTTTAGATCATCAATATAATGATTTTATCAAAGGTTTTTTTATGTTTATTCATGCAAGCTTTTTTAAAGTTTTATTTCATAAGATTCTCTTGAAGTAATCATGAAAAAATAAATGAAATTAAAAAGAAAATAACAAATTTTATTCATTTAGCGAAAAATATTTTGGTGCTTATTTTAAAAACTTGTTTCACATCATAATTTAAATGAATTTAAACATGAAATTTTATGATATACAATAAATACAATGTAACATTGTAATATTTTTGAACAAATTTAGGGGTCTCTAAAGCACTTTCAATGAAGTCACAACCATATGAGAAACAGTTGATTCACACACCACAAAGCTTTTAATTTTAAAATTTGTACATAGATAGGCTACTAATGTCCTTGAAAAAGCATGGATCAAAATTTTCAGAATTAGATTAATGGATGAACCGGTCAAGTCATTGATAAATTTAAACTCGTTATTAGAAATGAATTTCTAATAACATTAAAAAGTTTCCAACGAAAATAAAGATGGAGTTGTATAGTGGCAAGAATGTTATAAGTTGACATCAGAGGCCAAAATTCAAATACTAACGACAATTTCTTTCAGTGCCAAGCAAAAGCAGGTAATTGATGAGCCTGAAGAAGCATTATGAGTGAAAGAGATGTAATGAAGCACATCACCTGGCAAAGAGAAAATAGATTGAGAGAAGCAAATCATGGAATGGTTCAAGACGAATTGCAAAACATGGGCATCCGTAGGTGGTGGGAAACAAAACCTCTGTTTGAAGGCAATGAATAACCGAAATGGAAACTTACCCATGATGGTAAGTTTTCTGTAAAATCAGCATATTTTTAGCAACTCAATGACAGAAGGCTGAACTCCAACACTTTGAACATACCCAAAGATGTTTGGAAGATGCTATGGTCAGCCACAATACCTTTTGAAGTTGTCATCTCTGTGCACTTTCTGTCGAGGTGAAGCAGAGACCACGAACCATCTTTTTTGCGAATGTAACTTCGCAAAGGCGGTTTTATTTGATTCACCCCTCGGAGTTCAGACATACAACCTTGGTGTTCATTCAATTGGCACTTGGATCATGCCTGAAGGTGTTACTCCAAATCTTATGGCAGTTATTGAAGCAGCATTTGGAAGTCACCCAGACAGACAAGAAAGAAGTGAAGTACAAGTATCACCAAGAGGTATGTCTGCCAACTCAGAGAAACGCCCTAGTTATATTGGATCTCCTCGTCAAAACGCTGGAGTTCAAAACACGGCACAATATTCATGAGAACTTCAACCACGACAATGGAGCAGCTAGAAAGCTGATGCTAATCCAATTCACCCTAGCGATGGCTATACAACTTCAAGTTTCTTCGTGTGCCATTCGGACAAGAGGAACGATCATCGAAGATAAGCGGAATCCTATTCATTGGGCGTTTAAACCCAAGTCATGGATGATATCAACACCTTGAGGAAATTGCTTGTACACTGAAAACGGGATACAACCAAACTGATAGTTTTAACTTCTCATTTGGTACTCTTTTTTTTTTGGTGAATTCTCATTTGGTACTTTATTTTTTATTTTTGTATTAAAAAATTTCAAACTGAATGTTGAGTTGAAGCTCGAACTTAATTTTTTTTTTGCTATAGAATGGACTTTCAGACTTAAATAGGTAACCAAAGTCTTGCACAGGTTTGCATAAGAGGATTAAGGACTAGAAAACCCAATAACAGAGCAACAATAACATTGAATTCTGTTAAAATGGAGGTGTGGTGTTTGCCTCTTATTATATATATATAAAAAAAAAAACTCAAGTTGAAAAGTGACATTTAACAGAGAAATTCAAGCATGACTTTCTACTTGTGCTCTAAGGATTAACCAAATATTCACTAGTCTCTGGCTCTGGCACATCTACAAGGACTGTCTTTTTTCGGAACCGGGCAGAGCTCATTAATCCGCAAACTCGAGCTTCTGTATGTACAGAAACCGGCTCCTTTATTTTGGTTCATAGCTATTTTCCATTATGGGGATACAGAGCTCGCAGTTGCCTCAGACTGTTTCTCTTCAAGCTGAGATTTGAGGAACGCCAGCACTGAAAGGCGCTGCAAAGTGAAAACAAACATGAGAACCCCGTTTTCTGGGGATTAGTTATAGCTTAAAAACTTACATTTGAGGAGAAATCTTACCCTTGGCTCGAGACTGGCTTCTTCGGATTTCAGTGTCAAAGATTCTAACAATTGTATGGCTTCTTGAAATCCATCAACCGCCACATTCTCTTTTCCGAGAGTTCTGTCTACATCTGCAACTTTTGCAAGAGAAACGGCTACATCCAGAATCTGCAAATACAAAAGCAAAAATACACTGTTCAATGCCGACAGAAGAATCAAAGTCAGAAAGTAACAGAGCTTCTCGAGTACTAGAATGGATTTCAATTGTAAATCCATCACAGAAAACAAAGAACCAAAATTCAGCATACTGAAAATTTTTCAAATTTTTGCAGTTAAATAAATAGATTGGGCAAAAGATATATCAAATGTCTGAGGAATAAAAAATAAATAAATATTTGAAACTAATAATTCGGGTTTTTGCATAAAATTTTCGGGTGAGTTCACTTATTTCAACATTCAATAACATAGAAAACTATATAGATAGCCGTTTAAATCATTCCAAGTAAACACTCTTTATTTTTGGCAATTAGACTTGTCCAAGAGCAGAGCTGCCCACCTGGCCCAAGATACGGTAATTAGTAAGTCGGGTTGCCCATGGACACCTCTACTGGCATTAATCAAAGAAACAAACTAGAGGGATTACTAAACCATGTACCAAATGAACCTATATTACCAAAACTCAGGTTTTTGTGTTGGATACAGGTTTGGGATCAACACGGGTATGTTGGTATTTTTTCCTGACTTTTTTACATGTATTTGACTGGTCCTTGGAGAATCATATCCACATACATCGATGTCTGAATATGCGTTGGAGACAAGTACTTCAACAAAAATGAAGAATCAAAGCAACATAGTGTTAACTAGTTTCTTACTTTTTACAAACAATATACCCATTCAGTTTCCACAGGCAGCGGTTTTGACAAAAAGTTCATCAAAGTTCAACTAACTCAGACTAGCCTTCCATTTTTGGGTCAAATTATGACAAACTAAAGGGACAGGTGTGGTGAGATCACAACCCTAAACCAAGTCTGTGGTATTATACCATACCCAGAGCATGTCAGAATGATAATACTCTGTTTTTACTAACTAACTATCAAGGTTGGACTAATTTGGAAACATGGGGAATTTATTTTGTACTCCCTTGTTCCGCCAACTGCTGCTTTTTTTTTTCTTTAAGTACCCTTGTCCGACATTGACATCAAACACATATCCAATCATGGCCATGGGGAATACGATTCTCCAAGAACTCCCCAAAAACATGTAAAAACAAATTAAAAAATGAACACAACCGTGTTTGATGCATGCTCGTATCCAATACTCACACCCAAGTCCAAGTAACATGGAAACCCACTATTTGGTCATGGTTTTGGTTCCCAGTCGAATTTTATTAGTAGCAATGATTGGGGCTATAACACTAACAAAACAAGAAGACGCAAGGTGAAAAGACCAGTCAACTGGTGTACTTCACTAGCCGTGAGTTTTCAGAACCTAAAAATTAAGGAATTCTAAAGTTTATAGTTATTGTAAGAATGGCTTAGTTCAATAGTTGCATCAAAGATTATTTGGTAGGAATCAAGTTGCGGAACAGTGGCTGAAACATGGTAATCCAAGAAACTTATGCATAGAACCAAAAAGTAGGGTTTTAATGAGGCCAGAAGATTTGATTGACACAAGTTGACTGAAACCTATGCTACTCAGGCTTGGAAGTAAATGACAAATGTGGGTATGTGTCAGGCAAGGGTGTGCATCTGCTTATTTTTTGAAAGTTTCTCCATATATTTGGAGAATGTCCCATCCATGATAGGTTTATTTATATCAGTATGAAGAGAACGCAAAAACTTTTAACCAATTTAATTTGTCCACAATGCCAGTCCCGTACATCCCCAAGAATGGGAACCAAAGAAACAGTGGAATACAGATTCAATTGGTAGAGACTGGCAAAAAACTGGGTTAAATTGTAAAAAACCAGTTTTTTGGTTTTTTTTCTATTACTAAATTCATTTTTGTAAATGATGAATTTTGAATTTTTAACCTCTTAATCATATATTGAACACCATAACATGACGCCAAATACATATTTTTACTAACTAATTAATATTTCGTAGTTATTTAATATCAAAATATGTTTAACATTAATTTATATTGACTGGATAATCCGGTTCAATTGATTCAACCATCTGAACCAGTTACCCGGAGGTCACCCTGGTTTGACCTCTGATCCAGCATTTTATTCAATGCTCAAAAGCACTGATATAGACCTATAACATACACAGACTATGATGATAATAACATGCTAAGCTAAAACGGAAGGGTAAAAAATAAGGAATAGAAAGAAACAAGCATCTTACCTGTGAAACAACACTGGGATGGTTCTTGATGACATCTCGACGGACACCCAGTGATCGGAAGTAGTAAGACCTTGCCGCTTGAAGATCTCCATCATAATACTTTAGGTCACCGATTTTGTTAAGTGAAACAGATAGTGTATGTGTGATCTGCAGAAAGTATGTTTGAAAATGATGATCATGGCAGCCTCATTAATGAAAATGTAAGGAAGCATCGCAAGGAAAGTTTGTGTTGTAACCTCAAGATCATCAGCTGGCAATTTTGTAAGGAACTCGACACTTTCCTCGAAATAATTTATTGCAGCAGCAGCATCTCCCATTGCTCGACTGCAAAAAACTTGAATGTTCAGATTTACTCAAACAATTGCCTTACAAATATAAAGATGTCTTCTCCAGTTGTCCATATTAGACAGTTTTGCTCTTTCAGGATTCTTCTCTAAGTTTTCTGATATCATGCTTACAGTCTATGAAAGCACAGACGCTACTGTAAAGGGAGTGTCTACATGTCAGATATGGATATAGCGTTGACATGGCAAAATACATGTGAGGACACGTCAAAATCAATAAAAACAAAATCAGATACGATCAAAATATGGTCAAGATTAGACGCGCCCCTTTTTTTTTTTTAATTCGTCTCCTAAATATGGAATAGACAATGAGCAATTGGGTTAAATTAGGTTTTTAAAGACATCAAGTTTTAAAATTCGAAAATAAAAACTAAAAAAGCTATTTGCATATTAATACTTAATAAAAAAGTATCAATTTTACATGTTTACTATATACCATTACATTAAAAAAAAACTTTTTATTGTTGTGTCATACCATATCCGTGTGCTAATTTTTTTTAGAAATTATTGTATCATTATGTACGTGTCATGTCTGACATAGGAGAACTATTATGTTATTTTATTATTTTAGTCTTACTTCTTAGTCAGTAGACATATAAATAGACACCTAGGATTGTAAGATATCTTTAGGGTTTAAATCTAAAGCTAGGATTATTAGTTACCATTCTAGTGTAAATATAAGGCTTGGATTAAGACTTTATTTGTGACCCTAGCATAAATAAGTTGTAATTATTTACAGCCACAACATTCTTGTTATTTTCTTTGAATTAATAGAAAAAGTAAAGTTTTTTTATAACTCTATATTTTCTAGATTTCAAATTTTTCTGCTCATTTTTCAGTCCAAATTCTAATGATTTACTGTTATTTTTCCCCTAAACGTCTAAACCACACCAGTGTTGCACCCAAATTACGTGTCAGTCTAGGTACTTCCTAGGCCCTAGTAAGAAGATTATCATAAGGATAACAACCGAATATAATTCCCAAACATATTTGAATTCAACTAAAAATCAGTACTCTTCAAAAAGCCAATCTTTTTGCACAAAATAGTCTCACATTTTTCACAACAAAACTCTTGAAACATCCTCAACCACCATTCTATCTCTGCAACATTAATGTCAATAAAGATTCTCCTTCATGATCTTAAAAGACCCTCAGTCACACTTTAAGGCCAAAAAACGGATTTCCCATCAATTATTTCTCAGATTTAAAGTCATTTCACATGCTTCAACATTCATTAGTCGAACTAAGGATTAGTCTTGGCCTCAACAAATCATGCAACTTTTAAGGAAGAGGGTAGGGACGTTAGATGATGATTCAGAAATTTGAAGTGAAATTTCTTTGATTTCAATAAGATGCATCATATCATTAGAAAGTTCAATATTCTTCCATACAAGTGCTATAGTAAAAGAAACTCATTACACTCTTTCAAAAAGATATTTGCTCAACAAAGCATTCCCTAGAGTATGTTGCTTTGACTCTCTGAAATCCCCATGTCTAATGCATATCTAGACATGGATATCAGTATCTAATCCTCCAAGGATTCTACCAAATACATGAAAATCTTATAAAAACCGAACATACCCATGTTGGATACATATCCATATCCAAGACATACTATGCCCAAGTAACATTGTACCATATCTATATCAAGATCAAAGAGCTCAAGGAAGGATAGATACATTATCATATTTGGGTTTACAGCAAGCATTGACATTTAGAATGAAAGTCATGGAATTATGAATCGCAGTGACACAGCTCAAACATCTTAAAACCTCACAAGCACATTTAGTAATGAACGAACACAACTAAACATATGCAATAAAGAGGAAAGAGAGGAGTGTGTCTAGGGAAATACCAGCAGTCACCAAGCATACCCAGAACTGCGCCGAGCTGTGAGCACAACTCAGATGTGTTTCCCATTTTATCTAATTGATCTCGGATGTCTTCCGCACACATAATGAGTCTAGATTTAGCACTTTCGATATTCTGTGCACGGAATGCCTGTATAAAGCAAGCATAAACTAATTTCAAATAATCAAAACAGGCTATTAGGAGTAGAGAAGTAAAGCAACAAGCACGACACTTACCCTCATGGCCTGTTGCACCAAGAAAGCACCTCGGTCCAACGAGACATCCTCGTAAATTACCTTCTTATCATCGTTTGAAACTTGCTCGCCTTCACCATTGATGCCAACATGTGCCCTTTTGATCCTAGCATGCCCTTCAATAAATCGATCAACCATGCTTTGAAGATTGGTGTCAGCTTCCAGTTTCTCTATGTCAGCTCCACATAGTGGACAATCCTTAAACCGAGATATGCACACTCTAAAAGGAATGCAAAGTTATCATTAGATCTAAAGGAATAAAAGGGTTCTTCTAAGCAATTGTATCCAACAAATATTCAACATGGCACCGCAAGATCAATGACCATCCAAATTTATGAAAAGAATATAATTGCATACCGAATTAGACACACCCTTAAACCGAAATATACAATCTAAAAGGACTACAAAGTTATCATTAGATCCATGTTGCTTGGGTTCTTTCATTTTCCATGAAGTACCTGTGTCCGAGTATACTAAACATTAAGTAACATAAACATTACAAGCAGGGGAAAAAAAGCAGAAAAAATGGTCAATTATGGAAGAAAGAAAACAAAATGTTCGTTATCATAAAAAAGAAAGTCGAATAAGGAAAACCCCACAAAAATTATCACAAAACTTGCAGCAAAAAAAGTCAAATAATAAAAAAATGCATCAACAAATTAACATAAAAGGTAAAAAGAAATCAAATCAAGGATTATCGTAAATAATTATTTTAAAAAAAGCATAAAAACAGTCGAATAAGAAAAAGGAATCAAAGAATTATCATAGAAAACAGCAAAAGAAGTGAAATAAGAAAACCCAATCGAAAGAAGAAAAAAAGGGATTATTGATTATTACTTGCAAAAGAGATGAGAACAAGGGATACATTTGGTGCAGTCAAAGAGAAGTGCTTGACAGATCATACAACTGAGAGGACCAAGCTTAAAATTATTGGAATCGTAACCAAAAGGGCACTTCGGAGACACGGTGGCGGTGTCACCGGAATCTTTCCTTGTTGCTTCGCTGCCGCCGACGGTGGATTTTTTGGCCGGACAATTTTCGTCCGGTCGAGCCGCTTTCACGAATGGGCAAACCGGGGTGGTCATCTTTATCTATCTACCTATAAAAATAAAAGAATGAAAAAAAATCTCATATATAGTTAGGATTGCAGATTGGAAACGACGTCGTTACTGTTTCTATGGCCCCCAATCCCTTCTGCAACGCGTATTCACCTCAACGACTCATGTCTTTGTCTGTAATTTTCCTTTTATTTTATCATTAAAATCCTTATAAATTCTCTTTATTTTCAATAAAACCCATAGACTGTAGATTTTTCTCTCACAGCCTCCATGTTTTTTTTTTTTTTTACTTTTTTTTATTATTAAGAGCATTTAGGTTTGGTAAATTTGGATTAGTACTCTAACCTATGTTCATATTTAAATAAAAGTTATTTTTTTTAAAATAGTGAAACAAGTTTTTTAGTCAATTCAATCCTTGAACAACTTTAATTTTCAGATTTCGTTAGTATGATTATTGATTTTACTTGTTTGCACCAATATTAAAGGTACAAAGATATACTCGATTCTATAATACATGGATTAATTTATAATTTTAACTATTGTACAAAGATTGTCTAAAGAATTTTCCCTTTGTAAAAGTGGATAAGAACCATTTATTTTCAAAGTCAAATAAAAGAAATTATTTTATGGACTATTTCCACCACATCACTCATGTTTTCTTTCCAATTATTTAATAACATTTCAAGAATTATTTTCATGTCATTAACATAAACTCAAACCCGAAACCCTGAGATTCAGATTCAAAATTTAGAATTTGAGGTCGAGGTTCAATGTTTAGGATTCGAGATTTAGTGTTTAGGTTCAAAGTTTTATATTCGAAGTTCAGGATAAAACAATTATTAAAATTATGTGTCAATGATGTAAAAAATTCTTGAAATGTCATTAAATAATTAGAAAGAAACCATGGGTAATATGATGGTAAAGGTTCATAAAATAATTTTTCCCATGTTATTCAGATTTCTTTTTAGAACTGTATATAAAACTTATATTGAATTGACCAGGTAGATACTTCTATTATAAGGATTGAATCAAATTAATCCCTTTATTATTAAATCAATTTAATCTTTATACGCCTATACCATTAAAAAAAATCAAATAAGTCTAACTTTCAACAAAATTAATATTTACTATTTAACAAATTTATATTTTAAAAGCTTTTGATCAAATATATTGTTTGGAGTTAAACTATAAATGAAAAAAAGATTTTCATGCCAATTCTTAAAAAATAAATGTTAACTTATATAGCAATTTTAAAAAATAAATATTTTGTTACAATTTGAACTTATTTAATTCTTTTTAATTCTTTTTAATAGTTCAAGGGTTATATTCATCCAATACTTATATTCACCTAAAACTTATATAGCAATTTTATTTTTTAGCAAATAAAATATTTATTCCAATGAAAAATGGTATACAAAGTCAGTTTGGATATTCTTAGCCCAGTAAAATCAAGAAAACCAGAAGCATATAACAAAAAGCATGCACACCAAACATGTATTCATATTTCATAATAGGTGTCAACACTTTTCTAAATGCTTCAAAAAATTTAGGGAAAAAAACTTGTAGATACACATGTCAAACATATATCCATATTTGATAATCTTAATCAATTTAAGGTTTCAAAACTTTTAGTTTACAAATATTTGGTGCTTAAATGGAAATGGCAGACACTTTCACCCAGAGCAGACAAAATTACACAAAATTTAAGCTATACATTTTACAACATGGTGGAATCCGAAATGATGCCTCTACAGATTTAGGATAGAATCATTCATTGATGTTGATTTTAGCACCACCGGCTAGAAGATGGTGCTGGACTGTAGCAATATCTTTTATCTTGTTACTCAAACTTGACTTTGAGTGTTAGATGCAAGTATATGCCCAGCACTGGTAATCTCCGTTTGAGTTTTTCCATATATTTGGATGGTCTTTGAGAAGGTATATCCCCAAACTCATGTCTGAAAATGCATTGGACATAGGTATTTCAAAAAAGATAAGGTACTAGACCAACATAATCTTTTTATCATAAGCAACATACACAAGCACTACATGTTCGTAAAATGATCAAATGAGTACTAATTAGGATTCCACCATGATTATCAAAAAAAAATAAATTTGAATGAATTAAAGAGATGTGAAGAAAAAGAACTCACGAGTTTCAACACACAGGACCCTCTTTGAAGGTCGTCTATTTCAACTGGAGACAATTAAAATCCAAGGACCATTACACTTGGGAGGTAATTGCTGTCATTATGTCATAGATCTGCAACAAGTTTTAAACAATATCTGCATTTTGAAGATGAAGACCCTGGAGTTACCTGCATTACATTATAAGCATTGATGAGTACAAAATTTAAATCTTTTACAAAAAAATCATAGTAAAAAGATTACTTTTTTAAGATGTAGAGGGTCCCCCCAACCTTCCTTGCCCTCCACTCATATCCTCATTAAAAATAGTAACGTTCAAGTGTGAGTGTCGATGCGAGTATGTGTTGCACACATGTATGTTACTCGGGCTTCACAAGCTAGCAATTCTAATTTGCTATGTTTCTAACACTCAGATGCATGAGTCAGGTACGACAATGGTGTACTTATGCTTATACCCATGTCTGGATATGCACTGGCCATGTGTTCTTTGACAAAAATGGAAGCCAAAGCAACATAGGTATATCAAACAAATAGGAAATTCTCAAAAGTAACCAGGGAGTTTGGGTGTGATAGCACTTAAGAGATGTAACCTCATTTGGTTTATCGCTTATTAGATCCATACAAAAAAAAACAGCACCTAGCTCCATCTCAAGGTAAGTAGGGGTGAAGCCAGAAATTATTACTTTTTGTTTGGGGAGAGGGGGGCGAAATTAGACTGTATATTTTTTATGATAGTAAAAAAGCAATTTCACCATTTTAATAGTCTATATCTTTATAATTTTTAAAGGATTGAGGGGAACCAAAGTATAATTTTACCATTACTAATTTAAAATTTTATAAATTATAAAGGGGGCTAAATGGAAACCATTTTAAGAAGCAGCCCCCCTCCCCCTGGCTTTGCCCCTGAAGGTAAGAACACCACTTCAAAGTTTGCAGTAATCCAATCCTACTTGATGTTCAGTCAAGGACGCATGCATTCCTGATTGCTCGGTAGAAATGAGGATGTTCAAGTAGTTCAATAAAAAAACATTGATAAAACAACACTACATGAAGTCAAATGGATCTAATCAAGACATCTAAGAGATTAGCAAAAACCCATATCGGCTTTCAAAAATATTTAACCAATCATTCTCGTAAATACCACTGACCAGAAGAGAGAGAGAGAGACTTAGAGAGGCGTCTTCTTATCATCTAAGCATCAACATATTATTTCATTCAAATATACATGATCTGACTCATTGCAAGCTAAAACTCCATCAAAAGAATCCTTGATGCATGAAAATTCAAAAAAGTTACTTGGTCAGGAAATTGCATGCATGTGCAACTATCACTCAAATTTGGGTGCGAGTGTTGGATACGAATACATATCCAACACGGGTAAATGTAAATTTTCCAAGTTTCTCCGTGTACTTAAAGGCTCCTTGGAGGGTTATATCCCCGTTCTAAACATGAGTTGGACACTGAAACTTCAAGAAAAATGAAGAGCCAAAGCAAAATAGATATGCCGTAATATTACTTAGCAAAATTAACAGAAAGATAAAGAACAAACATACCTTAAAGTCAGCCTCCTGGAAATCAAGCACTACTACTCATGAGTGCCAAAGCAGATCTTCACTATTAAGCAAAGATGACACCTTATGGACAAGCTCTCAGTTAAGAAGATTGAGTCATACCAGCAATACCACCTGGAAGATCACAGAGATTGAGCCAGCAACTCAGAACAGTATTCAAAAATTATGATAAAGTATAACAAATAAAACGCCAAAGGAAAATCCAACTTAACATTGCTAAATCAAGCATACTATTAAAAGAAGCATGATATGAAGACAATCTTACAGCTCATACAGCTGGAAGAATCCTCAGAGGCAGTGTTGCACATCAGCTGAAAAGCTATGGCATAGCTATACAATCATTGACATCAACATGGATATCATATTGCAGCAGAAGTTGTTGCAGTTTCAAAGCTGCACTTTCTTCAGGGTTCTTGACCCACTTTTTCTCAAACCCAAGGATGAATGCTCGATGAGTAACTTTATTAGGCAGTATACCATTTCTAATCATCATTTCAACCAAGTTGCATGCCTTGTCCATGTCTCCAATGCCACAAAATCCGTGAATGAGAGTGTTGTATAATACCAGGTCCGGGCTCAACCCAATATCAAGCATCCTAACAAACAGAGCATTAGCTTCTGTCATCCGTCTTTCCCTGCAGTAGCCATTAAGTAAAGCACTGCAAGTCAAGACATCAGGTTTCACATCGCATTCACTCATGTAAAACCATACAAGAAATGCTTCCTCAAAGTCCCCTTTCTTGGAGAGCCCATCTATGATATTTGTAAATGTCACCGTATCAGGAGAAACACCCCTTCGGACAAGCTCATTCAGAATATCTTTCGCCTCATTCGTAAATCCTCTTTTAATTAAGCTATCAATAATAATGTTATAGGTTGTAACTTCCGGAGAAATGCCAACTGATCTCATCATATCTACAAGCTTAAAGGCCTTGTGTAAGTGGCCCATCTTTCCATAACCATCTATTATTGTGTTAAATGTAACAACATCGGGTACCAAACCCTCCATTATCATCTTTTGAAATAAATAATCTGTCATTTCCAAGTCTTTGGATTTGCAGTAAGCATCAATGAGCAATGTGTATGTAGTCACAGACGGGTTAATTCCACATTTTAACATTTTCCCAAAATATTGAAAAGCTCTATCCATATCCTGATCTCTACAATAGCCTCCAATCATAGTAGTATAACTAACACAATCAGGAAGAAAGCCCAATTCAAACATCTCTTGAAATATCAGAGAAGCTTTTACCATGTTTCCTTCTGCACAAAACTTTGCGATGAAACTATTGTACACAAAAATATTCGGTTTAAGATTAAAGAATTTTATAACATTCATTGCTTCCATTGGTCTTCCAACTTTACAGTAACCTTCAACAACAGAACTAACCAAAACTGAATCCGGAAAAACTCCAAATCTAATTATTTTAAACAGCATTGAAGTTGCTTCTCCTAAACAAGACATCTTACAAAGAGTGTCGATTATGATAGTATATGCAACAACATCTGGTTTAATCCCGTAGTTTTTCATGTCCATCAGCAATTTCCAGGCACTTAAAAGGTGGCCTTTATTGCAGTACATGTTGATAAACAAAGTAATAATTGATACATTCAAAAGAAACCCTTGCCTCGTCATTCGATCAAGAAAATCCCAAGCCAAGTCCAATTGATTTAACCCTAACAACGCCTTAAGCAATGAATTACAAACGCCAACTGATGGAAACATGTCAAAATGCTTCATTTGGCGCGTTAATTCAAATGCCAAATCAGCCTTCTTTTCTCTTATATAACAATCAACAAGCATGCTATACACAGTTCGTAAAACCGTTTTATCACTATGAGTCTCGTAAAAGAGTTTCAACAATTCATCCACCGGAACATCTTTGCTAACACTAACTCTCACTAAATATAGAATAAAATCCACCGCTATATGATTCATGTTCCCGGAAACTAATATATGTATCATCTTACAAACCGTTTTATTTGAATGCAATGATCCAATGCAATACTCAGACAACTTGAAGAAATGCAAAGCAAGCTCAGAATTCGAACTTTCCTCGAATAAATCATTCAAAGTCCGAATCAAATTTGACTCATTCAAATCAACAGCATGTAGATTCTCGGGGTTAATATCGAAACCTCGTTTCGAGAGTATCGATTTGATCATACTCATAGGGTTGTTGCATTCTTCAGTGTGTTGTTGAGTGATGAAATGTTGGGATTCTAAAAGACATGAAGCACATGATGAGAATTTCTTACTAGGAATCTGCCGGAATGGGTTTTTTATGGTGAACAAGAGCTTGCTAAAGATTGAAGAAGAAACTTTCATGGAAAGATTGAAATTTTGTGGTTCATCAGCGAGAAATGAGCTGAAAAAACTGTAAAAAAAAATTAATGGAGTCCTTGTGAATTCAACAGAGAAAGAAACAATCTATTTTCATACAAATTATAAGAAAAAATGAAGAAAAAGAAAAAGGGAGAGGAAGGGTTTAAAGAACCTGGTGCCGAGGGACAGAGGCGCCCATAAGATTAACAGTCGATAGCTTAGGTTTGCTTAAAAATATAATAAATAATAATAAGTATTACTCGAAAAAATTTGAGGTAATGATCATGGCCGGACTGGGCTGGGTTGAGCCGGGTCAGCTCAAATCGGATCAACTCAAAATACATTTAATTTTGATTAAATTTTGCTATTAATCTCTCTATTTCTATAAAATTTACGATTTAATCCATATATTTTAAAAGTTAAAAATTTAATTTTTTTTACCTTTTCAATTTAAAAATCCTATTTCAATCATCATTGTTGCCAATAGTTTCTGTCAAAATTAATTAACTTAATCTGTTTATTTTCTATCAATCATATGTCACATAATATCAAGACAACCTAATTAATGTGTCAAATTGATAAATTTTGACAAAAAAATACTAAAAACGATAATGATTGAACTGAGATTTGTAAATCAAAAAGATAAAATGACTTAATTTTTAACTTTTTTAGTACATGAATTAAATTTCAAATTTTGTTAAAGTATAGGGACTAACAACATATTTTAACCTTGGAATTTTATGATCTATTTTACTCAACATCTTTCTTTGTTCTTTTTGTATTTGAAAGTTAATCCCTATGCTTTTGTTTTTAAATTTTTAATATTTATACCTTTTCAATTTGATAATTGAAGTTGAATTGATAACACTACCATAGAATTTTTGTTAAATTAGATTACGTGACATTATTTATTAAAAAGATTTCTCACATGATCAATATTACGTGTTTGGAATGTTAAATTAGTAAATAAAAATATTGAATATAGAGTTTTAAAGTTTTTTATTTTAAATATGAGGTTGTAAGATTCTACGTCTATTTTTGAGAAGCAAAACAAAATTCAATACATCTATATATATAACATGGCTTCCACGTGACTTAAAATAATGTCGTGCCAATAAATTTAATAAAAAATTAATAGGATTAACAATTAAACTTGAATTTTGAAATCTAAAAAGTAGACAGATTAAATTCCTAAAATTAAAAATTTAACAAGATTAACAATTAAACCTGAATTTTGAAAACCATTAGAGCTCATAACTTTACTTAGGTAAGCCCTTGTATTGTTCTCAAATAAGTCCTTGCCCTTTTATTTAGTAGACCATCAAATAAGCCTTTAGCTTATCTATATCCAAATATAAGCACTTAAGAGCTTATTTCAACACAAATTGAAGGTTTGAACCTTAATATGTTAAAATAAGTCATTTATTTTATTTTAATTAGAATAAAGTGTTTAAACCTTACTACATTACTCTTATTAGTTGTTGATTGGAATAAAGTTTTTCAACCTATAAATAGGCGTAGTTATCTCCTCTTGTATTCATTCAATTTTCGACATTAGTGAATCTTCTTCTCCTCTGCCCGTGTTTTTTCCCGAAAGAGTTTCCACGTAAAATCTGTGTGTTCTTTCTTTTCGTTTTCTTTGTGATATTTATTCATTGTCGTCATTTAAATTTTATCAAAAAATAAACATTAAATTCAAATGAGGTATATTTTTTCTGTCCTTTTCAGATAATGAAGTATGTTTATTTATATGATATAGTACTGTTCATTAATAAGATATATTGGATAGGTTTCATGCATATGGCCACGTACCATACCTCTAGTTCAAATACATGTCTATAGAGCTCTAAACTCATATAACTTCGCAAGATAGAGATCGAGCCTAATCTGTCACCTTGCGAGCTTAGTCTTTGGATCAAGTCTGCGAGCTTAATCTTGATTTGCGATATTGTATCGCGAGCTCATTAAGATCCAACCCAAAACCTAAAATGAGTTTGAGACAGACGGACGATGGTAATCATCTTAACATTTATAATTTATAATTTAAAATATAGTTAATTAAATTCCTTTCATCTATAAAACTAATTTATTTATATTTAATTTATTAATTTTAAATGAAATAAAATCAATTTTAAATAAAATATTTAATTGATTCATATTTAATTAGAATTTCATTGACATTCTAATATTCAAAAATAAAATTTAATTTTAAGTTAAACTGCATATATAATCATCCAATAATTCAAAAACTTTATTTTATGTATCCAAAATAAAAAGATTGTAATTTGAGTATCTATGTTACATAATTCGGTCACTCATATTAAAATCACGAACAACAAGCTAATGCGACAACTAAAAAAATAGTATAATAATAAATTTAATCTTCAACTTTTATTTATTATACTGATTTAATCATAATTTAAAAAATATAACTATTAAGATTTACAAATATTTCTAATTTAATTCTAATTTTAAAAATTAAAGAAATATATAAAAAAACATAAATATTTTCAAAAAATATAATAATAAATATAAATATTTGATGGTGGAGAGGTCCGGTGGGGAGAGGGATTATTTTATTTAATATAAATATAAATGTTAATATAAAATTTAAATGGTTTAAGAATCTCGTGTATTGATATTAAGGATGTTCATCGTTTTAGGTGTGATTTGAATTCGAATCACACTAATCATTATTTGTAATTCATCAAAAAAATTAAATGATTTAAGAAATAAAAACTAATGGTTTATTAACATGTTTATTGTAAAAAATTATTTAAATGGTTTAAATATGGCAACCCACAAATTTAATAAAACTAATTTAATTTTAAAATTTTAAATTCGTATCAGCGGCCAATTTTGTCAAATATGCCAAAAAAAAATTTGGTAAAATAGGTCGGGTTTTTCTCTTAGTTAATAGAAAAGTACATTCAACTAGACACGTTTTTTATTTTAAGTTGTATTTTTTGACTTTTTTAAAATGTAATGAGTTTTTTTTTGTTAGATGGTTAAATGTTAATTGTAACACCCCCTAACCCTAAACCGTCGTCGAAACAGGATTACAGGGTATTACCAGACATATCGGATAACTTACATTTAATAAATAGATAATTAATGAACATACTATAAAATAATCATAAAATTCCTTAATTGGACTCTCGAGACTCAAAATACGTATTAGAAGGAAATTATGACTTGTTCTGGTGCTCCGCAGATTTTTAGTAAATTTTTATTTCGAACGCGATATAACCCCCTTTATAAACATCTAACCTTCCCTGCAATTTCAACCGACAACCAAAACAATTTATACTCAAATTCACCTAAATCATAATCATTCCATTAACATATTAATTCAATAATTAAACATTCTTAATATTATTTAAAATTTACTAATAATTTTATTTATTTTTCATTCAAACATAATGCCAAATTTTCTAATATACTTTATACCATTTTACTAAACTAATATCAAAATATGATATATATATATTTACAACCAACACTACAAGCATATACATGTAATCTATACAACACCTAGTACATGCCACTTTTACAAAAAAGAGAAGAATTATATCACCGAGTTTATACTGAGGTCGGGATCGATCTAGATGCTGAACTAGGACCTTAATTTCTACTAACCTACGCACAGAAACAACCGTACGCTGAGTATTTCATACTCAGTGATATTACTATAATTCAAATTATAAATAATCAAATAAATTTCACATAATCGATCATATAATACACGAACACATAATATCTCAATTTATACATCACTTTCATTCCATATCAATATCAAACCAATTTAATCCTTTTCATTCTCATTTCTCAATTTCATCACATATCACTTTATATGTCTCAATTTTTCATTTCTATTCAATTTTTCTTCTTCACATTGTTTACCCCTATTAACAAGACCCGGACATTAGCGGATACACGGATCTAACCAAACACACCAGAATGGCACCCAGTGCCTCATCGGATAGTTAGAAGCAATAAAGTGACACCCAATGTCTCATCGGTCTAGCCGAAGTAAAGTGCTACCCAGTACCTCATCGAATCTATCTGAAGTAAAATAATGACACCCAGTGTCTCATTGACTCAAGGTCGAAGTATCCCTGAACTCTTCCAATCCTATGGCATGCAAACTATATCCTACTCAGCCCGACTAGTTAATAGGGACTTTCAATTTACAATTCATAGTACATTCAATTTCAATTTCACTTATTAAATATAAATATCTAAATAAACATTAAATAATGAATAATTTAAATTATAGTAATACAAACCCGGATTTCGCGATTATTCCTTGATAACTTTCTCCTTTCCTTTTTGTGCCGATGCTTCGGGTTCTTTGCTAGCTACAACAAAAAAATAATTTACACTATTAATTACAACACTAATTTATAGTAATAATTGAATTTCTATCCAATTTATACCTTAATTCCAATTTAACCTAATTAACTCATTTATTTTTTCTAACTTAATTCATACTTTATTTTTATTCAATTTCCTTCCATATTCTACTTAACTATCTAATGTTCATAATAAAACCCTAATTTAAAATTTCTTTTAATTCAATCCCTCTCTCACAAAACTTATAGCTTCTTTTACAATTTAATCCCTTTATCAATCCTAACTTGAAATTCATTCAATTAAATCCCTAATTCACTATTTTGTTCAACATGAACTATGTTCAAAAACCTTAAAACTTCCAAGAACTCAACTTAATTTCATCAAAACTTTATTCTAAAACTTCTAAAACATCTAATTTAAGAGAAAAGGGCATAATTGACTTACCACTTAAAGATTAAAGCTTCAAAATCCTAATTTTCCCTTTTTCTTTTTCCTTCCCTTTTCTTCTTCTCCTGTTTCGTTTAACTCTCTGTTCTGTTCTTCTTTTGTTTCTTTTCTTTCTTTCTTTATTCTTTTATTATATATATATATATAGAAATATTAGTTAATAATAATAAAATAATACTAATTAAATAATAATTTATATTATTATATTCTAATATTAATTTATAATATTTTAAATCATGAAAAATCTTTAAATTTTTCTCATCATTTGCCGCCTCAAATTGTGCAATAGGCATAATTCCCATTTTAGTCCCTTTTTTTTTCTTTTAATCTATATTTAGACTTTCACCCTTTATTCAATTTAGTCCTTTTTATTAATTACTCTAAATTAAATTAAATTCACCTAATCAAAGCTTAATTAAACACACTACTAAACTCATAATTACTCCTAATAATTATTTACGAAATCGGTTTATTAAGACGGAGGCCCTATAACTCATTATTTTTTCGGTGCCTGTGAATTTAGGTCATTACATTAATTATTTTATCCTTGAGTTTTGAGTTTGATTATTCTTCCACTCAAATTCGTATTTTTTATTTCATGTTATTTTAAGTTTTTTTATTATTTTTAATTAATATTTTTAGTATATCAATTCTCTTGATTAAATGGTTAAATAATAATGATTTCATTTTTAAGTCTCAAGTTCAATTCTTTTTTTAAACATATTTGTAATTTTTATTTCGTGTTATTTTAAGTTTTTGTATTTTTAATTAATAAATATATATTTTTTATTTTTTAATTCATCTTTTAAGTAATAACTCTTTTATTTATAAAATCAAATAATTATTACAAATATCATTATTTGTAGTAAATATAATTTTTATATGTGTAATATTTATTTTTCAATGCATATCATGAGTGTAGTAAATTTTAGTATTATATATTTTTGTATGTGTATTTGAAATATTTCACATATAAAATATTTGAAATATCATACCACAATGTAAATGAAAAAACAATGATATTTGAAATATTTCACATATAAAAATAATAATTATATTTGAAATAATTATTTCATTTTATATTAAAAATCACCATACCCACAACATATATGGAGAAAATAAATATTTGACACATAAATATTATACATAAAGAAAAATATATAAAAAATTCATTAATGTTTATATTATATATAAAAGAGTTATTAATTTAAAATATTTTTAACATAATAATATATAATATTTTTATTATATAACTACATATTTATTATTTGATTTTATAAATAAATGAGTTTTTAATTAAAAATAATATATTTATTGATTAAAAATAAAAAAACTTGAAAAAACATAAAATAAAAATTACAATTGTGTTTAAAAAAAATTGAACATGAGATTTAAGAATAAAATCTTTATTATTTAATCATTTAACCAAACCAATTACTATATTAAAAATATTAATTAAAAATAATAACAAATATAAATATGAGTGAAAAAAAATCGAACATAAGACTCAATTACAGAACTACTAATTTTTAATCATATTACAAAAAAAAAACTAATTATATTAAAAAAATTTAAAAGAAAAAATACATCTAACTGGACCACGGTTACTAATGCAACTACTAATGTGATTTGAACTTAAATTATACAGTAAACACCCTACTAATCAGGCCACAGTTTCTAGATTTGTGTATTTTGTACCAAGGACATATATCAATTTTGTTAACTTTAAAGCTTAAAGCTGACAGTTGACAACAAAGCTGTGGTTTCTTAAAAGGATAAGCTTTAATCATTGGATTATGAGCTTCAATGGCGGGCCAAATTTCTAACCCAACCACTCCTGGCTGTCGCATTAATCTCAACGTCGGTGGCAAGTTTTTTGAAACAACCGTCTCTACCCTCCAGTCCGTCGGTCCTGATTCCCTCCTTGTTGCCTTTTCCAACCGCCCTGTCTCTAATCCTATCTTCATCGATCGGGATCCTGAAATCTTTTTCGTCCTTTTCTCTCTCCTCCGCTCTAACCGCCTCCCATCCACCGCCCTCCGCCGCTTCTCTATTCAGGAACTCGCCGAAGAGGCTCTTTATTACGACATTGAATCTCGCCTCCGCTCTGCCTCTTTGCCATCACCGCTTCGTGGCATAGACGCCTACATTGTCGGTACCATCCGCCCTGCCTCTGACGCTATTCCTTCCACTTTCTCCGCCGGAGATGATGGTTCACTTTGGATCGCTCACGGTGGTCAAATTTCAATATACAATTCCTACTTATCATACTCCACAACCGTCCGTACGCATCTCGATGATATCACCTCGATTTACCGGGTATGGCCAGAGATAGCTACTGTTGGATCCGAATCCTCATCGGGTCTCCATATCTACTACCTCTCCAACGGTCACTATACCGGTTTAATTCATTGGACTGACCAGGACGATCCACGGATATTCAAAGCCCGAGTCTACGTCATCGCTAACTCATCTGACTCAGTCTTTGTATCATTCGACTGTCCCCATAGAGAAAACAACGTCCTTGTTATCGATAGATCAACGTTGCAGGTCTCATCAAAGCTGACTCATCAATCAGGAAGCGTCGCCAAGAACACAGTCCCCGAAAAACTTACGTGGCTATCAGAAAGTGGTTTGGCTATCAGAAGTGCGGTCACATATGGGGCATTTGGTTACTCGGGTTACATTAGGATATGGGACCCGAAAAGTAAGGAAGTGGTATGGGAAACGAACGAGCCAGGTTCGGGACGAAACAGAAGGTTCGGAGACTCATTTGCTGACGTCGGTGTCGACATTGACGATTCAATACTCTTCAAGGTATGTTCGAAATCTGGGGACTTGGCAATGGCAGATATTCGTAAATTAGGGGATGATCCTTGGGTATATATGGAAGATACAAATCCTAGCATGAGAGGTGATAGCTATTGTGGGAATGAGGTGCATTTGCAGTGCTATAAAAGACAGGTTTTTGTGGGGAAAGATGGAGGACTGGAGGTTTGGTCGAGATTGAATGAAAGAGTTGGTTCGAGTGAGCAAATAGGGGATAGTGAAAATGGAAGAGATGAGGCGAGTTTGAAGAGGAATTATGTGGATAAAGTGGAGATGGGGGAGAGAGGGTTGATAAAGAGAATTGAAGGAGGTGGGGAAAGATTGTTTGTTAGCAGAGAAAATGTGGAGGGGATTGAGGTTTGAGAGAGTTCTAATCATTCTGGTGTCATTTCTGTTTCTTCCTAAATCACAATTTGATCCTTTTGAATTGAGGAAAGATTGAATCTATTCTTTTTGGCTCTGTTTCTTCCTAAATCATAATATTTTTTTGTTGTCAAGAAAGGAACATTAGCATTTCATAACATTAAGGTCGAGATTAGTACAGAACATAGTCATTTGCATCAGCAAGCAAAATAGAAGCCAACTCAATAGGTGCTTCGTTGCCGATGAAAATAAAACCGAGGGAGTCTCAGGTTGAAAAGTGCTCTCCATCCTAACCAAAGCATCAGCACATCTATTGGCTTCCGGGGAAGTATGGTTCAAAGTCCATGCCTGGAAAGTGTAGGAGAGTCTGCCACCATCCAGCAATGTTTGTAGGAGGTTAGGATGCAATAAGTTCAAAATAAGATTTATGACAGCAGATGCATCTACTTTACTGTTATAACAATTAAGAGCAAGGTTTAGACCATCTCTTAAACCCCAAAGTTTAGCTTCCACACTAAAAGCTTGGGGAATATGGTGATAGGATCCTCTCATTCATGTGCCATTATGATCTCTAATGACTGAACCAGCTCCTGCTGAGCCAGGATTTGTAAGTGCAGAACCATATGAGTTTATCTTAGCCCAACCTGGCTTCGGTTTCTTCCATCTTGTAGGTATTACAATCGGTTCATTTATGAACTTGAGAGGGAAGGATAGAGCAAAGAATTCAGCGGCTTTGGCAAGGGCATGTTCCAATATCCGATTGAAACTATAGTGGCTGTTAAAAATTATTGCATTTCTAGCAAACCATAGTCCTCAGAGTGTGAATGCAAAAACTATATTGCTATTTAACCAGTCCAACCTGTCACTATTTCGTTGTCTTCCCAATCTGTCATGATCTCTTGCAGGGCATTCCCGAAGTATATGCTCTCCGTTGTTTCATGGGGATCTTGAAAAAGGGGGCAATCATCAGGTACCTGCAAAAGCATCCCTCTGTTTCTAAGTAGATCCCTAAATGGTAGAATTTTATTGTAGCATTTCCAAAGGAAAAATTCGAAAATGTACCCGCAACTAGCTCGTAAGCACTACTGAGAGTGAACAGACCAATTTTAGTGCAATTCCAACAGAAAGCATCATTTCCTATATTCAAGGTAGATATTGTGGTCCTAAGAAAGCCCTTGATGGCTTGATTTGGGAGTTGTGGGGGATCGACCTGATTAAGCAACGAACAAGTTAAAAATAGCGGAAGAAATTGAGAAATTGAACACACATTTAACGTGGAAAAATCCCTCCGAAGAGGATAAAAAACCACGGGCAAAGATAAATTTACTATAATGGCAAAAGAATGAAGAGTACAAAAGATGGAGATAAAACTAAACCCAAAAAATCCGAAAATAAAGAACCTTCAAAATGTAAACACTAAATTCTCCAAAAGTGTAACTCCTAAACTATAATGGGTATGTCTAAATGGATTATATTTTTAAGGTTGTAAAAGAGCCTATTTATAGGCTAAATTCCTAAATCAAATAATAATAAAATAATCTAGAGTAATAAGAGTTTGACTCAAACAAATAAACAGAGTTTAATTGAAACAAATAAACAGAGTTTAACTGAAAGATTATTTCTTAAACTTGACTTGAAATAGGAGTCATAATTCAAAAAATCTCCACCTTGACTCATATTTTCACAATGCCATCTTTGCCAAAGCCCGCCACGGGCCTATCTTGAACTATGCAGGGAATTAACTGAGTCGAATCTGTGCTTAGAAGCTGGAAGCCTTCTAGCCTTCGACTTGTGCACTGCCAAATCAAAACTAACCCGGGTATGATTTTCACGAACACAGTGCCCTAACTTTTCAAAACCTGCATTCAAAAGAGAACCTCTCTTCAACGAAACAATCATACATTTTTCCCTCTTATGACCAAGTTGCTTCCGCTCCAAATGAGTTGACTTCAACTCCGTAAAAGACGAGGGACGTCCGATTTCACTGGTCACTGTAAAACCTTCCAGAATATAAAGACCGTCGATCTTTTTACCTTTTAACAAAACGAGAGCCCCACAAGATACCTTAATGCCGCTTGACTCAATATTGATTATGCAACCTTTTGAGTCTAAAATACTTAAGGAGATGAGATTCTTTCGTAAATCAGGTACATACCTAACATCTGATAGTGTCCTAATCGTACCATCGCGCATCCTAATTTTAACAGTACCAATACCGATTACCTTACTGAATGAATCATTTCCCATGTGCACAACTCCACCTTCAATTGAACTGTATGTGGAGAACCATTCTCTGTTGGGACACATGTGAAAAGAACATCTTGAATCTAGGATCCACTCGGACGTAACCTCGGAGCTTTCGCTCGTTGACACTAACAAGAAATCATCACCACTTTCATCGGCCAAAGTAGCACCAGCTAAATCTTTCTCGTTACTCTTAGTTGCCCTTTTATTTCGCAGTTTGTAACAATCTGCTTTGACGTGACCTAATTTCTTACAATAGCGACACCTTTTGTCTCGCTTCTTTGATGCTACCAAAACAGAAGCTTGCTTATCTGCCTTGTTATCTGAACCAAACTCATTATCGAGTTTGTCTTTGCTCAACAAATGACCCTTCACATCCTCAAATGAGAGCTTATCTCTATCATAAATCAAGGTTTCCCTAAAAGACTTGTATGAAGGGGGTAAAGAGCACAACAATAGTATAGCCTGATCCTCATCGTCAATTTGAACCTCAACATTATTTAAATCATTCAAAAGAGTAATAAATTGACTGATGTGATCTCTAAGAAGCTCACCTTCGTTCATGCGAAACGTAAATAGACATTGTTTCAGCACTAAACGGTTAGCCAGAGACTTAGTCGCATAAAGAGTTTCTAAACTATAATGGGTATATCTAAATGGGTATATTTTTAAGGTTGTAAAAGAGCCTATTTATAAGCTAAATTCCTGAGTCAAATAATAATAAAATAATCTAGAGTAATAAGAGTTTGACTCAAACAACTAAACAGAGTTTAATTGAAACAAATAAACAGAGTTTAACTGAAAAATTATTTCTTAAATTTGACTTGAAATAGGAGTCATAATTCAACAGGAGTTGTAGTGAGGAGCTCTCGGGGCCTGTTCTCTCCCATCTACTTTACAAATCGGTCCATGGATGAAATTTCTTAAGGGACCTAAACCAAAGTTTTTATTTCGAATAATCCATCTCATCCCTTCTTCTATAATGCCATATCATGGTGTAGTATACATGAACTGCTATGTAAGTTGCCACGTCAATATCCTATTACGAGAAATCACATGTTGCTTTTAAAGCTCCAAGAATGAGGGTTACCACCAAAATAAATAGAATAACCTGAAGTGGACCTTTAATCATCCACATCTGGTCCTTAGTTGGCATCAGAAAAACCAGTAATAGCCAATCTTTCAGCAGGCTTAAAACTTACACCATAAGACGATGTAGCAGCCAAATACCTCAATTCTTTTCAGAGCCCTGAAATGTGTATCTACAAGCTTATGAACAAATTGACAAACCTTGTTAATTGGTCGAGAAATTATCACATATTGTGGACACTCTCATCATCCTTGGACTGCCAGACGACGCAGACAAGGAACATGAGCTAACCATTGGTATAGGTACTCTATGAGCCTGATCCATATGATACTTTTATGAAAGTTCCATGATATAGATACAACCTTTGATCAGTGCAGACAAGAAACATGAGCTAGCCATTGGTGTACCCGATACTTTTGTGTTGAAGCATAATCTAATTTTTTTTCAAATTTGAGATTTTTGTAGACTTCAATTTTTTGATCCAATCCATTAACACATTTGTAAATGTATTGTTATAACACCATGTACACTACAACATAATACAAATATAAATCGCTTACTTTATATGTTGAGGATAAATCTGGATTAAGCAACGAACAAAAATGAATAGAAAAAAATTGCACACAAATATTTACGTGAAAAAATCTTTTGAAGAGGATAAAATCACGGATAAAGAAAATTTCATTAAAGCGACAAATAATCGAAGAAGAGTACAAGATGAAGAAACAAACAAACCAGAATTTAAAAATACAAAACTATCCCAAATTTTTCATAAGACTTTCTTAATTTTATTGTTGAATCAATTTCTCTAAAGTTATTTGAAGGCTTATTTATATGTTGAAATTCGTGAATAATTTAATTATCCTTAAAGTTATTTCACTTACTAAAAAAGGATAATAGAGTTTAACTAATAATATAACAATGCATAAATAAATAAGCAAACATAATTTGAAAACTTCAAATTACAACATCCAGCAGCAACATGCTGGGTATGGAAATTTCATACTTAAATGAACACTTTCTTTCAACATCCAGAATAAATATTTCAAACCCCTTTTTTAACTTATTATTAAATAAAATTATTTAAGTATTAATTTAATCATAATAACATAAATAGTTTAAAAATGTAATTAAATATATCAATTAAAACAAATAAAAAATAAATATACATATAAAACATATTTATCTTTCAAAAAATTAATATCACAAATTAACTAAATCCTTTCCGTGTACAAAGTAAATTATATTATTCAAAAATATTTTTATCTTTTTATATTTTACAAATCAATAAAAACTTAATTATAAAATAAATTAAACCCATAAACAATAATTATTAAACATTTAATTTAACCATCTCAACTTACAAACTTTTAATAAATATATTTCTTCCATAATTTTTTTTCTCACACAGCCTAGTATATATAATGTTTCATACCGTAAGATTTAAAAGATAGAAACAGTTCTCACCAAAAAAAAAAAGAAAAAAAAGAAGAAGATGAAACAGTTAGAAGCACGCCAAAAAAGAGTTAAATTACAAAAAAACCCTCCAGCATCAGAGTATAGCAAAAATGTCCGCTGTTTAAAGTCCTTTCAAAATTATACACAAAATATGCTAACCTATGCTATGCACAAACATGTTTAAGGGGAGCAGTATCTCGAGGTGGCGGAAGAGACAAGGGTGGTGTACGAGGCAGAGGAGAGAAGGTATCCTAGTCAATGATTTCTCCCTCTCCTTCATTCCTCACAAATTCTGCTACTTTCTCCCTAACATACAAATCCTCTGGGTCAACTTGACTGTCATGCTTTTTGTTGTCGTCATCATCTTCTTCTTCTTCATCAGCATTGTTGTTTTTGATATCATCATCACCAGCAGTATCAACGATACTTTGGGTCATTGTCTTGTTGCCAGCTTCAATATTATCTTCAGCATCAAGCAAGGTTTTCTCTTGAACCATCTCACCCTCGGATACACCATCTTTAACAACTACTACAGGAAATTTCAAGGGCTTCTCAGGCCAATCCTTAAAGAAAGAATTCATAACCATGAAGCGGAGAACCTGCAACAACTGGCTTTTATCTTTCCTTATATCAGCGCTAAGAAGTTTTTGCAAAAGGGTCGGACTCCTCTTGCTGAAAGAACTGCCATCAAATGATTCCTCGGTTGTTGGTCTCGGTTTCTTGGAAAAACGGTCTCTGTTATCTGGTCTCCCTCTTTTATCATTCCTCATTCCAAATCTCCCCCTCTTGGTTGACGGCCTATGGTTTTCTTCCCTTCCAATCACCCTTTTCTCCAAACCTAGCAGATACTGTGGTGGAATTTCTGCAACTTCGACTCCTAACTCAACTTGCTTTGCCAAAATCTCCTTCAGTTGCTACAACAAAAGGTTACAATATATAATAAGAAAAAAATTCAAGAAAAAATTTCAGTTACATAGATTGTGACAATGAAGCATCAATCCGGCCACCTTGCAGTAATTTTAGTCACTAAATGCCTGTTTTTAGATTGAAACAAATTTATAAACCCAGAACTGAAAACTTAGTAATTTTTTCATGAGTATTTAACATTGTTAGACATGCTTAGACAGAATGCCAATATTCTCAAATCTTGGATGCTAATACTATGTTATTTGGACCCGGGTGTGAGTTCAAATACGGGTATGTGTCTAACAAGGTAATGTTCAATTTGAAGGGTTGTATTCCCATACCCAAGTCCAACTATGTGCCAGATACAGGTGTCAAACAAGGATACTTCAAGAAAAAAGAAGATTCAGAACAGCATAGACAAATATGGCTAGGACGAGACACAAGGCAGGCTTATAGGTGGAAAGCATCAAACGTTTTTTGACCAGATGGTTTCCTTTTAAGATGAGATTGGCCTTATGCTCAAGCTTGTGCAATACTAGTAAGTATTTATAGATCAGGAAAAATTAATAAATGTACCTCGCTACGTGATTTGGCAACCTCGGAGTCAGCTACCTTTCCACTCAATTTCTGCAGCCACCAAAGTCAATTATCATTGAATGTACACACTTTAAAGGGAACAAAAAGTGAAATGAAAGAGCATTCTACAGCTATATCCAACCTTCTTTATGTTGGCTTTTGTCGGATAGAACTTCTTACGTTCTTCACGCCACTGTCTTATCTCTTCCTCCGTATAGGTCAAAGCAAGGGATCTTCTCATTTACGAAAGAATTGTGGACACATCAAAGCAGAGATTAGTAAGAAAGAAGGTAATTATAAGAGGAGAGAAAATACATGACAAATTATGAGAAATATTAATCATAAGCACAGGAAAATAAGGTTCTGCTGTAGATGATTTCACTAAAATGTCAACTGCAATTGGTCCGGTTCTATTAGCCTCCCTGTTCGGAATTATTATCAAGGAAAATATTAACTCTTTCTAATAAGTACTTGGAAAGAACAGAAAGAAAATCCTTTAACATGGCCATTTACAAGGCAGCTTGTAAATTAATTGAAACCTATGTTGCTCCAACTCTTCATTTCTCTTGAAATACTTGTGTCCAATACATAACCAAACATAAGTTGGGAGATATGACCATCCAAGGATCCTCCAAATACATGAAAAAACTTTAAAAGAAAATTGAACATACCCATCTCAAGCACATATGCATATTTGACAATCACAATCAAGTCCAAATAACATAGCTGAAAACTACCTAGGCTGTCCATACACATACATTTCCCGTTCCCCAGCAAACAACTAAATACAGAGAAAAAAAAAACAACACACACTAAAATCTTGTGAAATTTTAAAAGTTCTGGCCTTTATACCAAATGAAAACAAGTAAACCAACAAAGCATGAGCATTCCTTTTTCCATTTTCATGCAAAAGGAGGGATTCCATCCACAAACATTTCAGGCCTCGACTTATCATCAATAGTTCGAACTTATACAAGCAAGAACTTAAGCACCTCACTGACATGGAATCAATTAAGGGTTAAGTCGGACAACTAATGGTTTTTTAACATGATTGCTTAGAATGATTCCAGTTGTGACCACCATTAAAACATTCAAGGAATTAAGTTTCTAAAATTAACCACATAAAGCTCATTTATTTTAGCTCAATGCAATACATCCCCATTTGTCAACTCACTCTAATCCCATACCACTTAACTTCTATTTAAAGTGATTCACGTAAATACTCAACAGATGCCACCGTTCCATACTCCATACCAATAAAACTCCCATGATAAAACAGATATTGACAGCCAAAGAACTGCTTCAAATAACAGTCATTAATAACTTGGGTATTAAAACACTAAGAAAGCAAAAATAAAACTGTCTAATTTCAGGCTAACCACTGTCATAGGTGTAGCATCCATCATTTGTAAATATAAGCAGTTTCAACTAAATAAATGTCTCATGTTAACACAATTACTCTCAAGCGAACGTTTCTGTCAAAAAGCAAAAGTTTTCTTCACATCTTACAAGCAAAATTATGATACGAGTCTGAGCAAACAGAAGTTACCTTCTCTTTTCTTTAGCTGGGTTTGCAGAATTAGAATGAGGAAATTTAGCTGCCCTCTCATTATCAGGCCCTGTTATTTTTTGCTCAAGGTGAGGAGAAACTAGAAATTTTTTTCAAAAGAAACAAAAGAATCTAGTAGCAAAAAAAAAACAAAATAAAAGAATAAGAAGGTACAAAGGAAACCAATATCTATTTTCAAGTTGTAGACACCAAAAATGCAAAGTTGTGCATGGAAAAATTTGTCTGTCTTGTTTTTTAAAGAGCCAAAACAAACAAATCAATCTCAAACATAAAGCTTCAGATATCTATACATTGGTATTCATATGTGAATTCAAATAAATTAAACAAACTATATCTTCTAATATCCCTTTCTTGGTTTTTTAGTTTCCAAAAGATAGAGAAGAATTTAAGCTTCACAACGGCTTTAGCTCTACCAATCTCATACTTCAGTGATCCAAACCTATCCCAGACAACTCTTAAGGTCTTTGATTATTTAAGTGTAAACTTCTACGCTTTTACCAGCTTACCTGAAAAATAGAAAACCTTCCATCATTTTTTTGCAATGCTAAATTAAATGTTGGAATAAACATATTTTGTGCTCTTAAACATAGTGATCAACACTAAAAGCAAATTCCATCGATCACTCTATACACCTTGCACATCCTATTCTATTTCTTGAAACCTGTGACTAGCTGGGACTTCCATCTTAAACCCTATTTCACTATTCCAAAGAAAGTCTTGTTTCACCCAATCGCAGTTTATTTTCAATCAGATCACTGGAATTACTAGTCAGCGAACAAACACCATATCATATTCATTAGGCCATAGATGACCGAATGCAAGATTAAGAAATCAAGATTTTTTTTTTTTTTTTACTAGAGCAAATTTCACTGCCCTATTTTTTTCAATGAACTCCTACTTGTCCCGGTTGAATCATTATATAATCTTTTAAAATTTGGCTTAAATCAGTTCATTTATAATCAAATTCCATTTGAGTCATAAAGCCAGACGAAGTGACAACTGTATTAATAGTGAAAATGTCAAGTAACTTTTTAGTTTTATAAGTTATTTGAAATTCATTAAACAGAAAATTATAAGTTATTTGAAATTCATTAAAAGGTTAACCTTTTTTCTTATGTCCATTTGAAGATGCAAACGCTCTCTTTGTATTATCCACCTGATGGAACTGAGGCTGCTGGAACTTAGACTTCTGAGATCTACAAAAATTGATTTTAGCTGTATAAAAAGCCAAAAATCGAAGTCTTTCACAAAGAGAAGCTAGAAACCGTAAGATGTTTAAGAATACCAACCCCCATTTTGAATCCCTTTTAGCTTTTCTTCCTGGAAAATTGTTCATATTCTGAGTGTTTCTACTAGGACCACCCTTCAACAATTGAAAAGACTTGCATTAATTTCAAAAACGAAATCAAAAGATAAAATAGACACCAAAAACATTGTGGAAAAGAAAATTTAACACGATACATCAACCATTTCCAGCTCAACAATTAGGAAACTTTCACATTAAATAATATCAAAGCAGCTTGAGAAGTTCTGCGTAGGGAAAAGGTATAACATAAGCTATTAAGAACCCAAATGGAGTATCTCCAATGGTAAGTATATCTTTCCAAGTCACTGCACAATAAATAATGCAAATTCTCATTTGATATCAATTGTTTGAATCTTGACCGTTAACTTTACAAGATGTGTTTACATCAAAGAAAATGGCATAGCTGCACCATTGGAACTTTGAAAAAATAGAATTGCTAAACTTTATGCTTTAATCCACCAAAGGCAATCAGACTCTCTTAAACCACTTTCAGAGTTAACATTCACAACCAAACTATCTCCTTAGTTCTAGCACAAAGTTAAAACAGTAAGGGGGCAAAAACAGATACCATTGGCCTTCTGAAAGAAGGGTCTCCTGGTACTTGCGAAGCAGGTGCAGAAGACAAATTTGATACATTAACATCCGCTAAATTTTGCTGACTCTGATTGGCTTGCTGCTGCATCTGGTTTGGCTGCATAAACCCAAAATGTGGATTCGGAACAATGGCTTGGCCACCAGAAACAAACTGTGAGAGATCTGGGAGTTGAGCATTCAAAAGTTGGCTCACATTCTGCAATTGGTTCTGTAAAAAAAGCTGTTGTTGCTGTAGTTGTTGCCGCTGCTGCTGCTCATTTGTCAAACCCATATTATTTTGTTGAGGCAAATTCAACCAATTTGGTTGATTTGGATTATGCAAAGAGTTACTGAATTGAGCAGGAAGTTGTTGGAACATTGAAAGATTGTTCATGTTTGGGAAAATTGGACCAATTTGAGGAAACCCCGTACTGTTATTTTGTGTAGGAAACTGCTGGTTAGCTCCATTTATGAATCCAACATTATTTAGCAATGGCATAACACTAGGATTCTTATTAATATTATTAATATTATTACTCAACGGAGTTGGCAGCTGAGGATTAAAAATACCCATTTGAGGTTGCATCATAAGCATGTTCATGTTGTTATTGCACTGGTTTGCCACCGCAGAATTTGATTGAAAACCATTCTGTTAAAAAAAATCAAATCAAAACCCAAATTTCAAATTCAAAAAAGAGAGAGAGAGAGAGAGAGTAAGAAAGAGAGAATCAGAGAGGCTACCTGCTGGGGTCGGTGGGGAAACGAATTGAAAGGAGGTCTCATTGAGTTACAATGAGAACTATAGATGCCGTCGAGTTTGCCAATTGATGAGAGATAAATTACTTGAGCTTTCGCGGTGGAGTGTTTTGAGGTTTTTAGGGTTTTAGATTGTGAGAATTGAAAAACCTCTAACTCCTTGGAGGGTTTTGGAATGGATTTTTAGGGTTTTAGATTGTGAAAATTGAAAACCCAGCTGATTATTGGGCTTATAACAGGCCGTAGGGTTAGTGAAATAATTTTGGCATAATAATAAACTTAGCTCTTAATGTTTACATTTTTTGTCAATTTGACCATTATTCTTTTTTTAGCTAAATTTGACTATTATCCTTTCAAAAAAATCAAATCATTTTTTAAGATGTAGATGTGGCAACTCGTATTGTAGTCGTCTATGTGTACGTAATGTTGATATAACAATAATTGTCTTACATTTCACGTCAACAAATAATTAAAAAATAAAAAATAAATTAAAATTATAAAAATTTCATAAATATTTAGAATAAAAATAGCATGAAGTATACGTGTATTGTCACATTAAAAAACCTAACATTTTAGTCATTAATTCTATTAAAAAAAATTTAACTCTTTTCCAAACGGTTAAATCAAATTTGGCTCTTTTTAAAAGGTTGAGAGAACTAAATTTAGCTCAAAAATAAAAAGAATCAATTTGATAAAATATGTAAATATTAAGTATCAAATTTGATATTATATCAATAACTTTAGCCTTTCATTTTTCTTATTGTTAATTGTGCAGTATTTTTTTAATATTTTAATGGATCGTAAAACAAACATAGAAAATAGTAAAAAAAAAATATCAAGTTAATCTCAATATTCAATTTTATTTTTTAGCACAAAATTATCCTATTTATTTATTTTTATTATTGTTATACTATTTTTATCCATAAAATCTTAAAAATTATTTCATTTTAAATTTATCTTAAATACTATTGAATTAAATTTTAAAATATATTATAATTCTAGTACATACTAAATATTTAAAATTAGTTTTAAATTTAATCACATATTAGTTTTGAGATAAATGTATTGATTCTTATTTAAAGTAAATAAATATTAGATAAAAATAAATTGATTAACCCTAAATCCTAAATTATTTGTTTGTTAATAATAAGTTAACCTTTAGTTAATAAAATTATAATTGAAAATTGTAAAAATTAATAATTTTTTAACATTAATCTCACCATGAATTATTATCATATAAGCTCTTTGATACAATATCTAATTATTCATAATCCCTCTCCAACCCTTCAATAAAAATATAATGTGTTTTAACACACTTAAACTCATATCCACTTGCATTAACAATAATACCGATACCAATAAAATAATTTCGAAATTTCTAATGAAATGCTTAACGGGCCAAATGTATCAAACGATTTTAATTAGCAGTTCCCCATATATACCGAACTTTATAATGAGACAAATCATTCTTAGCAATTACATTCCATTGAAATCTCAATCTCTAACATCGAGAAATATCAATCACCTCCTGGACATTGAAGGAGCTAAGCTTGTTAAAAATTTTCTATAACAATAACAATCTAGTAAATTGTGCTTATCTATCAACCAAACCAAAAAATAATAATAATATTTCATTCCACCAAAAATATACCGTACAGGATAATATAACATTGACAAATAATCTTTCATTCCCGTAATTCTATTACACAGACAATCTTGTAGATCGATGTCACCTAGACTTTACTTTGAATCCCATGGCGCTTGAAGAATTCTCTAAATCCATAAGCACTGAGATCGTAATTGAACTGCACAATACCATAGATGGAACAATAGATATAGATAAAATATCAAATAAGAATAAATACAGAAAAGAATATTGCATCAACAGAACTCAAAAAAATACACTTTTACCAGCATTTATGTGTATTAATGATTGTGAAATTCTAGATAGTTGAGTTTATGAACAGAAACCAAGTGACTGATGAATGAAACTAACGGTGGTTAAGCATATACGGGATTTAATGTACAGAATGCCCACAAACCTAAAATATTAAAAGCATTGTATATGAAAAGCAGAATGAATATCTGAAATTTGTGTTTGCATATGGAATCATATTGAAAAAAAAAAAAATCAAGAACCAGCACCGATGATGCTAAAAGATTTTAGGGGAAAAAGGCTACAAAACTTACAGGTAGAACTTTTACGGCATATCTTGTGATACTTGGATCGACAAACCTCCCTTGATCTGCTGCCTGCAATAGAATGTTCTTATTAAATACATCAAACATTCAGGATTAAGCTCTAATATTATTATAAATAGTAGACTCCAACATAAAACAGGGCACAAGTTATAGATTAAAACATATTTTGCACTTGTAAGATTCATTTGAATGCAGCCTGAGTGCAGGTGAACTTATGGGAAAACACCGTAAATAATATAAATACTAAGCTATACAATCTCTCATAGTTATCCCTATCGGTGCACTTTGGATCGAAAGTGCCTATAGGCCACATGTTTAAGTTGCAGAAACAGACATTCTGCAAAGCAGAAATAAAGCTGCAAAGCTGCATAGTTCATATACTTCCCGGAATCCAGAGAAGTGTAGCGTATGCTTGAGCTTCCTTTTTATCTATCAGAACTCTCCCTTCAGATTTAACCGCTGAAAGTGATCAACTCCATGGTCCCACAAAAAGTCTAATCTTGCTTATATTAACCAAACCCCACATTTTATTCAAACTGAAATATATATATATATATGTTCACTAGCCACAATTGCAGCAGAGACTATTGTTTGTCATTAACACTTGCTAGCAGTCGTTTAGCCTTCTTTCTTTTGACTTTTAGTTATTTCCTACACCAACACACTGTCCCAAGATTATACTTCATTTGTCTTGCAACAATACAGACACAGAATATATGGGAACTAGTTTTTCATTAATTCAGAAAAGAGAAGCAGTACTGGTTCATCTATTTCTTTTCTTTCCTTTTTTATTTTTTCACCTGACAAGTTATCTATATTGGTCATTCTCAGCGAGGCAGCAAAGCTAGTAAATTTTGATGCCAAACCTTTACAAGTTATGAGGTTTTTGCAGGAGTAAACCACAATGATTTGGCTACGTGCTCTAGTTCTACAAAGGCCTACTTGTTAAGAGGCCATAACTGAATCAAAGTAGCAAGATAGTAGAAAGTTCAATTGGCAAATATTCTTAAGGTTATTATAGTTTCAGCAACTATTAGACTTCTGTATGTTAAACAAAAATCATACAATCCTTGAACAACCCCAAACTAGTCAACTTTAAGTTCGGGATGCTTTAACCTGTTAAACAGCAAATGGTTACAACAGACCAAAGCAAGCAAATGGTGCAGTAGAGGGAGAAAATAGAAATAAAGAGCAGTTGCATACTTGCTCTGGACTATGAAATATTTCAATGAATGGGTATTCATTCTTCTGCCGTGTTATACAAAACCCTGGATATTTTGGGCACTCAACCTGCAAGAGAATAACACAAGAAACTAAGATGTGAGTGTAAAGAAAGAATAAAGAAACTAAGCTATATAGTAAGTTAGCACAACTACTATCACCATATAACAGTAATCACTACAAAATTTAGGGGTTGTTATATGCTGCAATGGTAGTTTAGGTAGGTACATAAAAACCTCATTCCCCATCCCCAATGTTCAAATCCAAGGCCTCGAAGTTGAAAGTCATAGGGTATCCGCGTAAGTTGGACAAGGGTTTATACTAAGAACAGCCAGTTTAAAGTGAAAATGCTAAAAGAATAGAAGCATGGTAAAGAGGCCCCTGTACAAGTATCCAGATTGCATCTCAAAAAATGGGTAAATTAGTTTTTCTACATTAGATCAAAGAGAAAAATCGTCAACATACAGAAATAACCATTTTCCTCTTTGAACTAACGTATAGGGGCTAATTTGCCCATTTTTTGAGTAAAGGGGCAAAATACATACAATGGCCTCCATGGTACTTTTACCATAGAAGCATATACTCTCATACTAGAATAGACCCACTCTACAACAGCGCTATGATGAGACTGTAAAAATGTAAAAGTACTGACCTGTTTCATCATTTACACATTATCAGAAGAAGAAGAAGAAGAAACATACGCGCATAAATTTAACATTCGGATAGAACTCAACAGCAGCTTCCTCCAATACTTTGTCAAGATGCTTTGTGTAGTTTCCCCTGCAATATACATACAGGATGAGCTAGGGGAATGTAGATACAATGGGTAAAGGGAGGGATGGGGTTTTATATGACCTGATAGTGAATGCAACAACAACGGGATGACCTTGCTGAAGTAACTGCACAAATTCACGCTCGGATTTGAAATGAATAACCCGTGATGGTCCAAGATCTTTAGGATAGCCAGTATAATACCTTCAAATTTTAACAAGAAAATAAACATAAACATGAATGCTGTATCACACAACATTCATATTAGTACTACAATTTATCTGCTTAAAACTTGATGGAAAAAAAAATCAAAAATTGAATTGAATTTGCAAGATCAAAGATAAATGAAAATTTATCTTACTTGCAAGATGAACGGAGATGAGTGATCATTCTATCAAAAAAAGATTGCTCCATTTTTGGAAGGAGAAGCTGAATCTGAGTCACTAAACCAGAAGCTAATTTTTTTTTTATACCAGAGACATAGAAGAGCTAAGAGAAAGCAATAGAAGAAAAGAAAGGGAGAAACGTTATACTAACCTGGGTTTTGCTAATGGAGAGGAGATGAAATTCTGTTGACTGGCCTGCAAATTGAAAAAAAAAATTTTGGGGGAAATATGTTTGGGAAACTAGGAGAATAAATGAAAATGGTGGCTGTGCAAAAGTGTTTTGAGTTTGGGATAAACCAACATTGTAGTACCGCATTTGTCAACTTTTCTCAACTTAGTCCCTGAACTTTTTTCACATTAATCCTTTAACTTTACAACTTTTTTTAGTTTTTGATCTATGCGATAATGTGAGATTATGATATTGTACCACCTTAAGCTGACAGTGAGCCGAGCCGAAGCTTGATTCTAACAAAAACTTCATGTTGAAGCCCATTTTTAAGCCAACTTGGTCTATTTCAAAAACTCATTTTATTATTCAAATAATAATAATTTTATAAAAATATGTATTTTTATTGATATTTTATAATTAAATTTCAACTTAAAAATATTTTTTATTATTTAAATTAAATTTGAATCGATTCAGATCAATTAGGCTCGACCCAATACACAAAAATCATTTTTCAAGTCTGGCCCAAATTGAATTGGGCCCATTGGGTCGGATGGGGTATCCGGCCATTAGATAGGTCTAGCGCCACCCCAATGACATAAAAAAACTATAATTTTTAATAAAATTTTAAGTGAAGACATGAAAAACAGTAAAAATATTAAATTGAAATTTTTATCAAGATTACGACTAGAAGTTATTTTATCCCTTCGAGTTTTGATTTGGGTAAGAGGATTAGTTAGATTTGATGCTTTTATTTTAATTTGGTCTTTATTATTTTTATATTAGAATATATGAATTTACGTTAATTTATTAATGTTTTATATGTAGAATCAAGAATATATGAGTTTCATTTTTATTGGAATGGAACAAAATTTTTGAGATGAAATTATGTTTTTATGGTGTCACAAATCAATTTAAAAATGGTATTTTATAATTATAAATATAATTGTTATATTTTTTGATAAGTTATGTGAATTTGAAAAATTATACGCTTTTAATGTGCGTAAAGATAGTGATCATGATGTTATTTGTTATATCTATAATCATAAAAGACACAATACAGATCGTAAATGCAATTTAAATCATTCTTAGCTCACGATATAATTTCTTTCAAAGATTAGATAATGAAAGAAAATGGGAGTATGAATTATAATATGATCTAATGGTGGAAGCCAATTCATTATTAGGGACAAACGCTTGATCGAGTATCAACTAAATTTTTTTAAAATCAAGTATAGCGAAACGAAATTTTAAATTTTGAGATAGAAATTAAATTAAATAATTTAATTAATTTTAGTATTATAATAACAACTCAGTTGAGATTATCAAATAATTCAAATTTTCTAATAATTTATTTAATTGATTTTAATGTTTTAAATTTAAATATTAAAAAAATTTAAAAGTTTTGGTAAGAGCATAAACAAGTACAATTTGTCAAAAAATTATACATTTTTTAGTTTCTACTACTATTTCACTTTAATTTTTTTTATGTTTTTTTACCAAACAATATTAAAAAAATATAATTTTTTATATGATTAAAATGAAAGTGACTTAAAAATTAAGTAACCAAAATGAAAGTATAAACATAATGTAGTGTTTACACTCAATAACCCTTAGAGATTCAAAGATTGAGTGACTAAAATGAAAGTGCCTTAAAACTTGGGTGACAAAATTGCAAGGGTAACCAAAATTATGCTATTAGTCACTTTATGTAATTTTATTTGGTCATTTTAGATTAAAGTCCTTGTACTTTTCATATTTTAAAATTTCAGTTATCACCAAACAATAACAGTAAATTTCATTATGTAAAATTTTATTATTTTCAAAATTTGATGCACCAAACATATTATTATATGTGTAATATCATGTCAGCTTATTATTTTTATATCTTACTCACTAAAACTCCAATTAATGAATTAACGACTATCATTTGTGTCAAGACTAAAATTTCAAAATTTGACAAAGACTTAAAATGATGCAATTGGAGAATATAGACTAAAATTACAAATGTACGCATAGTATAAGACTACTAGTTTAATTTAACCAAATAGACTTAACTGCTAGTGATTGGGTTAAGACTAATATTTCAAAATTTAAAAAGTACAGGGATTAAAATTGACCGATTCAAAAAGTATAGGACTAAAAGTGTTCAAATAAAAGGATAAGAGCTAAATCCACAACTTCGGTAAAGTACAGGGACTAATAGCGGAATTTAAGCTATATATCATATAAATAGATTATAAAGTTAGGGTTATAGCGAAAAATCGATTTTGAAAGGCAGAACAAATCACAAGACGAGCGAGTCGATCACAATTCTCCGTGAGTTTCCTTTTTTATTTCATTTGAAATTTTCTGTTTCTGATTTCCATTGGTAAAACTAGCAATTGCAATTTCTTTTTTTTTTTCTTAATCGTAAAATTGAAAAAAAAAAAGAAATCGCAGAATATTCGAGATAGGGTTTTGAAAAAAAATCCCTAAATGTACAACGGAATCGGATTGACCACCCCTAGGGGGTCAGGCACCAATGGTTACATTCAGAGCAACAAATTCTTTGTAAAGCCGAAGACGAATCGGGTAACCGATTCCACCAAGCCTTTCGAGGCAGATCAAGGCACCGCAGGTCTCACCACCAGGAAACCTAACAAGGAAATCCTCGAGCATGATCGCAAGCGTCAGATTGAGCTCAAGCTCGTGATTTTGGAAGATAAACTCGCTGAACAAGGTTACACTGAATCTGAGATCGCTGATAAGCTTGTCGAAGCTAGGAAAGCTCTCGAAGATGCTCAACAAGAGAAAGACGAAGAAGAAGGAGAAGTTATACCAATCCCTACTCGCCAGCAAAAGTAAATTCTTGTCTTTTATTTTGTTTTTAATTTTACTGATTATGGATTTTTTTTTGGTTGTTTATTTATTGATTATTCATGTTTTGGAGGTTTTGGTTTTCGGTTACGCAGGCTCACCAAGTGGATTATTAGTTTTTTTTAAATTACTCTGATTAACAATGAATGATTTATGTTTTTTTATTATTTATTGATTCATTCATGTTTTGGTGGTTAGGGTTTCGGATACACAGACCCACCAGATTGCTGCAAGGAAGGAGAAGCAGATGGAGACCTTTAGGGCTGCTCTCGGGATTGGAGCTTCTGAATCTGGGCTTCCTCCTCTGCCAAATCGTCGAAAGAACATCGATGAACGGGAACATTCCTTTTTGGATAGAGATCCACCTGTTTCTGCAGCCATGGATGTGGATGATCTTAAGGCAAAAGCAGACAAGAAAAAAGGTCAAGTAGTTGAAGATGAAATTGATGAGTCACGACACCGGAAAAAGAAAAAGGGGCAAAAGAGGTCCAGGCATCATGACTCGGATTCAGATGATACTGATACAGATAGCAGTTTAGAGCATTCGAAGAAAGCTAATCGCAAGAAGAAGAGCCGTAAGGGTTATGATAGTGAAAGTAGTGATTCTGATGAGTCTGCCAGTGGCAGGAAGCTAAAAAAATCAGCGAAGAAGCATGATAGACACAGACCATCTGATCGACAGGTGACAATTATATTTAATTTTGATCCATGTTCCAAGCTTAAATTTTGCCATAGTCTTTTGCGGTTCTGGTGAATGAGTCCTGCAGAATGCAATCTAGTGGTGACTATACTAATTTGCATGAATCTTGATAAACAAGTTAATTAGGTAAAGCATCTCACATCATAATATGCATTCAGGAAATATTTTAGGATTCTTATATATTAAAGAATAAGTTAGAGGATTGCGATATTTTAATTTTCATCAAAATTGATTGACTGGATAGCTGCTTCCATGCAAGATTTTGACCTGAACTTGCCGAAAGCTATGCTGTCATTTAATCACATAGTGTAGATTTATGTTTAATGTTAATACACTGACCTCTTGGTTTTTGGAATTCCCTCATGAATCATTCAAGAAGTAAGAGTAAAATTTTTATTGTTGTTAAATTAAGGGGCATTTTACAAAGCTACCAACCGTCCTCATCCCACTTTGCCTTCTCTTTTTCTCCTTCCCTAACAGCAACGTTGGAGCTTAAAAGTTCATTGGAAAAGTTCCAGCAGAACCAACATGTATATGATTGGAAATGACTATACTTATCTTAGGTTATAACAGGAAGTACTCTTTTTTACCTGTTTTCTAGCCATTGTGAGGCTATTACTCCCCCCTGCATTTATGACATTGTGGTGAGCTAATTGAGAGCTAATACAGTGGTCTGATAGATGATTGTGAGTTAATACTGATCTGTATGACATTTTGTTACCCTGTCATTTGTATTTCAATTATTTGATTTCCTTAAATCTTGCAGGCACAACGTCGACGTAGACATGACTCTAGTGAGAATGATTCTGAAACTGATGGTGGGAGGGAAAAGAATAGAGGTGAAGTTCAAAAGCAGAAGTTTGAGGGTAGTGAATCTGATTCTGGTGCTGACAGAGCGAGAGGTCGTAAAAAGGAAATGGTTAAGAAAGGTCATCAAAGGCATGACTCCAGCGAGGGTGACTCTGATTCTGATGGTGGGAGGCAAAAGAAGAGAGGTGAAGTTCAAAAACAGAATATTGAGTCAACTAGGAGCCAGAGGAGAGAGAGGGACATGGGTAGTGAATCTGATTCTGATGCTGACAGAGCAAGAGGTCATAGAAAGGAAATGGTTAAGAAAGGTCGTCATAGGCACAACTCCAGTGAGGACAACCTTGATTCTGATGGTGGGAGGCAAAAGAAGAGAGGTGAAGTTCAAAAAGGACAGATTGAGTCGACTGGGAGCCAGAGGAGAGAGAGGGACATGGGTAGTGAATCTGATTCTGATACTGACAGAGCAAGAGGTCGTAAGAAGGAAATGGTTAAGAAAGGTCGTTGTAGGAATGACTCCAGTGAAGATGACTCTGATTCTGATGTTGAGAGGAAAAAGAAGAGAGGTGAAGTTCAGAAAGGGAAGATCGAGTTGACTGGGAGCCAGAGGAGAGGCAGGGATAGTGACTTGGATTCCGATGTAGACAGAGCAAGTGATTATAAAAAGGAAATAGTAAAGAAACGTGGTCATAGGTATGATACAGAAGATGACAGTGATTCTAATACAAGTGATGTAAAGGTAGAAAAGGGTAGGAGAAGAGGTAGAAGACATGATTCTGATGATGAAGATTCCAATTCATCCTATGGCAGAAAAATTGGCAAGGCTACAGCAGCAACAGACAGGGCGGCTAGAAGGGGATCGGTCTCTTTGACAGATGATAATGATGCAAGTTCTAGTGACTCTGACAGCACTGATGTAAAGCGTCAAACCAGTGAAAAGAAGAATGCTGCTGACAAAGACAGAAGAGGACATAGAGGTGATGATGACAGTCATGGTGTTAGAGGTAGTCGTCGGTATCAAGAAGAAAAAGACTCTCCATCTTATGCAGCCAAGAATGATGATAGAAGGGGAAGGACCCTAAATGAGGATGATAGATTAGAGAGATTGCAGAAATCAGAGAACAATAGAGAAATGATGAAGGGCAAGAGGAAGCTTGATGATGAAAATCATGACGAGCAGCCAGAATTGAAGTCAAGAAGTAGAAACTTAGGAAGTGAATTGGAGCGCAAAAGGGATAATCCAAAGGATGCTAAGTTTGATTCTGAATCACATGCCAAAGCTTATGGGGAGAATGATGATCGGAATAGGGATGAATATTCTAGGTGGGGGAAAGATGAGCGGAATAAGGATGAATATTCTAGGTGGGGGATGGGTGACTGGAATAAGGATGAATACTCTAGATGGGGAAAAGATGATCAGAAGAGGGATGAATATTCTAGGTGGGAGAAAGATGATCTGAAAAGGGATGATTATTCTAGGTCAGTTAGGTCTGGAGGAGAGATTGACTGTGATAATGTTAGACAAGATGGCAGACTTCAAAGTAAGATCACCAAACCAGATTGTGGATCTATGAGAGGTGATCAGGATTATGATGACCGGAGAGGTGGACGGAAGCGTGGTAGGGATGAAGAGGAACCTCGAGGGAGAGAACAAGAAAGAGATGAGATCGACCATAAATATAGAAGTCGTGGAAGGGCTGAGGAGGAGCACCATGGAAGCCGTAGGCACAGAAAAGGGGAGGAAGATGATCGAGGGAACAAAGGTCATGTGAGGGATAGACAACTGGATCATTCTGAGAAAATGGCATATGATGATACTCGGTCTAGTGACAGAAGATCGCGTAGAGATGACCGACGTTGATGGTTGTGGCAGCATACTGGTGAGTTGAAAGCTTGTTATATTTTACTACCTGTTAGTTTTGAGTTGCATTGGCAATGAAAATCTTTGACAAGTTCTGTTCCTTTATATTGTTGACTCAAGCATATTATCGTTTACTTCTCTTGGCAATTTGAATTTTCTTGCTTATACATTGGTTGCTCCATTGATGACGAAATAAGGGATTTTCGATTATTATCTTGATACTTGATGTTCAACAAAAAAGTTTTTGATAGGCTATGTTATCCTTTATTCTTTACTCACTTATTGAGATTAGATATGGGACAAATTTTTTTGGTGCCATTTGCTTAAAAAAGAAGTGCACTTAAGAACCTAAAGCCTGTGCAAAGGCCTCCCTAAGGGGTTGGGTGGTTCGACTGATAATTAAGGGCTGTGCTGTAGCATGCCTTAACCAAACTTGTCTTGATTCTTTGTTTTCATTTTTGTTTTTGCCTTCCTGATGATACATATTGAGAGCTGACTTTGTTTTATTTTTCCCTTTCTTCATCAGTGAAGGCTGCAAGTACGAAATGGAACCACTTCAAAGTGTCTCAAGGCTTTTCGAAGGCAGGTGTCCTTTTTTCTGAATGTTGTGGAAATTGAATGTTCTTTTTGTGCGTGTGTTTTGTTCCCCCATCTTCCTTCTTTCATTTCCCTTGGGTACTTGGTAAGGGAGTTTTTCATATGCTGACTAATGAATAAGTCATGTTTATGTTTGGAAGAAGTAGTAGTTTTTGTAATGGCTTTTTGGTTGCATGTCCAAACATTTTCTTCTTTAATGTATACTTGATATTTGTTAGCTGTTAACCCATTAAGCGAGTAGTGAGACAGAGTTTCTTCTTCCCTTCAGTATGGTCCAAAAAGATTAGCTTGAAGCTTTAAATTGGAAGGTTCTTACTTGTACCCGTCTAGATATTGTGTTCGGATATGCGTTTGAACATGGATACTTAGAAGAAAAGGGTGGTGTCTAGGGATGTCAATTGGGCGGGGATGGGTGCGGGCTGCCTCGCGACCCGTTGTAGGTACAAAATTTAAAACCATCACTGTCCCACGACCCGCTAGACTAAAAACTATCCACGCCGTACCACCCACATGAGTTTTCAGACCCATTTAATCCATGTTATATCCCTCTCGCAATCCACTTTATTAATATATTTATAAATATTTGTTAAATAAATATAAATCAATTTTTTTTATGAAGAGTAGTCTTTTTTTATTTTCTTCAAGTTCATGGCTATTGAAAATTTTAAAAATTTAATTATAATTAAATTTAATCATTTTAATATTAAATTAATATAATATTTATCAATATAAATATTAAATTAAATTTAATATTAAATTTTATTAAATTAATAAAATATTTATCTATAAAATAAACATTAAATTAGATTTAATATTAAATAATTATTTTAATATTAAATTAATAAAATATTATTGAGATAACTATTAAATTAAATTTTTATAAATATTTATTTTTTAAATATATTTATTATATTATTCGAGGCGGGTGGGGATGGAACGGGTATAAAATTATATTCATGCCTATTTAACCACTCACGACGAGTTTACATTTTTATTTTATTCTTGTTTCACTACTTGCAAAACTTGTACTTTTTCTTACTTAATTAAGTGCAAAGTGGGACGGATTTTCACGAAACTCATCCTACTGACATGTCTAGTGACGTTTGAAGTGCAAAATAGACTTGAAGAAAGAAATTATATGGCTAACAGTTAATGATAAGAAAACCTTATTATCCTCCGGATTGAGTGGTTAAAATGATAGTTGCTTGCATATTTTATATTCATGAATTGGGTGGCTTGCAATGTTGTTTGAACCTGATCGGTTGAATCTGAAATTGGTTAGGGTTTCGATCTAATTAGAGATTGGATCGATTGACTTGTGAATCAATATGGATTATCCCTCTCAATAATGTTGTCTACAATGTTCAAACTTACATTCTTCACGTAAGAGTGCAATGTATATTATCACTGCATTTAATAAGGGTGTTAAAATTTCGGTTAAAATTAAATTAATTGATTGAATAGATCTAATTCAACTAAACAGTCAGTGGCTGAACTTAGTTCGATCAAAGGTTGATTAATGATTCTTTAAAATTTTGGTTATTAGTTAATTTAATAATTAATCAAATTAATTGAAATAAGTGAACTTAATAATTAATATTATGTATTAATTATGTGATAATTTTATAATTTATTTAGTATTTTTAATTATGTAGTTGATATATTGTATTTTTATTTTATTTTTCGCCAAAAAAAAACTTCCAACATTTGTTGGGATGATATATTTAAACTACTAATTGTAATTTTATACTAAAAAAATATTTATTTTAGTAAGCTTGATTAGACTCTAATGCAATATAGGGAAAATTATAGACTCGGATGATCATTCAAATTTAAAAATTTTAATCAGATTCGGAGGAAATATTTATTATATGAGTTTACTATACTTATACATATAACATATTTGGATTTTTATTATTCGATTTACATTTTAAAAAATATTTTTATTTTATAATTTACTAGATTCGTATATTAATCACATTTGAATAACCAATAGATAATTATTTATTTTGGATTTAATTCATTAATAAACAAATTTGAAATTTGAAGTTATTTGAGTATTACAAAAATTACATTTATGTGATGTATTTAAATTATATGATCATCTTAATTAAAATAAGAAAAATGTGATGATATCTCTTTTTAATATATTTATAATTATGAAAAATGTATTTTAAGTTTTGAAGAATAAGGCATGCTTCCTTTTAATTAGAAAAAGTAAAATTCTTTGTGCTTACAACTAAGCGAAGTACACTACTTTAATTCTTTATTTTTAAAAGTGATAATCTTTGGATACTTCATATGTCACTTTCGCATATATACCTTATTTGCTAGTAATATACAATTCATTCAGATGAAAGAAATTCATAACTTTTTTTTTATTGAAAATGTAAAAATTAATTTTATATTTTATAATTAAATTTACAGCAAATATCTTTATTAAATATGAATTCTAGTGGGCCAAAAGTTTAAATAAAATTTTTTTGATTTCGCTCCTGGAGCATACACAAATCTTAATGTTCAAATATTCATTATACAAATATGCATATAACATATTTAGATTTGAATTATTCGATTTACATTTTATTTTTTAACTTATTTTTAAGAGCTTTTAGGCATGCAAATTTTTTACGCCAAAAAACAATTAATTCATATTAATAAACAAATTTAAATTATGGAACAGTTTTGAAATTTCATATTAGAATATTACAAAAATTTATCTTTATTCAATATATTTAAATTAAATAATCGTCTTTATTAAAATAAAAAAAAATCATATGGTGGTGATAATATCTGTTCAAGTTTTGAAGAATAATGGAAGAGAGGCATGCTTTTTGTGTTATTAGTAGAATTCTATTCGGTGTTTTTGGCTTATCGTCTTAAGTGGCTTCTAATTGAATCCTTACCATTAATATAAAAATTAATTAAATCCCTTCAATAATTATTTTTTTCTTTGATCACATTAATCATTGAACCAATTAGATATATAAATAAAAATAATGTCGAGTAAAACATGCGAGCATACTAATTTCTCATGGTTTCCAACTGTTGTCCATGTATTCATGTCATGGCGTGATTAAGTAGTAATCCTAAACCCAAGTAGTTGCCTTCTTTGCAAATAAAAGAAAAGCACAACTTTTAACTTTAATAAAGAAAGCAAAATATTATTCTTGTAGAAATGCTTTACTTTGTTACGACTTTTTTATAACATATACACCTCACTTTTTATTTAATTCTCTTCTTTTCTTTTTAACCCAACAAGTGGCTCCACTGAAAAAAAAAATATTATTCATCTTAAGAGTCTTGAGTTTGAGCACCTGTGTGTGCAGAAAATATGAACAGATACTATTATGTAATCACACCAGTATATTCAAAACAATTTATCTTTTCTTTTAAGAAATTTTTTTGAGTATCTCATACGTTTGATGCATTAAAACATTTTAATTATGATGTAAAAATTAAGATTAAATGATCTTTAAAAGCCCCTAAAATTTTCCAAAAAATAATTAAGTCCTTGTATATGTATATATGGCATTCAATTGAGCTATTGAATATTAAAATTTTAATTTATTAAATCATTTAACTGTTAAAATTTACGGTCAACCGTTAAAAGAGTAACGATAGTTTTTTTTGGGATTGTTTTTGCCACATGACACATCAAAATTGTGCGTAATGAAATATGATATTTTATATTAAAAATCATAAAAACAATACAAATATATACAAATTAAAAATATTATGAATTTATAAAAATATATAAAAGTTCAAAAAGTTATAAAAAAATATTATAAATGAAATAAAATATATAAAATATAAAAATTATTAAAATTTGAAAATAACAAATATATATTACAAAAAATAAAAAATGTAAAATCATGAAAAATTTTAAAAATATAGAAAATTATTAAAATTGTTAATAAAATTTAAAAACTATAATAAAAAGCATAAACTTGTTAATAAAATATTTAAAATATTTAAGTTATTATTATAAATAATGATTTTTTTTTTTACTATTTTTCAAGTTCGTTTTATTGTTCATGTTTTGGGTTTGTGACTGCCTATCTTAATAATGTCGTCTTCAAGGTTTAAATCTACGTTCTTCGCTTAGAAATACAATATGTCTTATCATTACACCCAACACTTATTAGTATGATATACTTAAACTACTAAAAATAAATCTATACTAAAAAAATTATTTATTTTAGGAAATATTTTTTTTTTGAATTATTCGATCTATGATATTTTATTTTAGTAAAAGTCTTTGTGCTTACAATTAAGCAAAGCACAATACTCTAATTTTTTATTTTTAAAAGTGATAACCTTTGGATACTTGAGCATTTTAAATAAGTCACTTTTGCATATACCTTACCTTCCTTGCTACAATTTACGGTAATATGCTTTATTTTTAATTAATCAATCCTATGAAAAAGATGTCCAGAAATTAATTTATAATTTTATATTTTACAATCAAATTTAAATAAAAATATATTTATTAAATATGAATTCAAGTTCATAATTTTTCTATCTGGTGATGATAATTTTATTTTTTGGATTCAAATTGAATTGCTTTGGTGTTCCAATAAAAATAAATGTTTATGTTTGAAAGGATTTTAACCATTGTTTTCTTTAATTATTTGCAACACAATTTATGTTGGGTCAACTTTATGTGTTATTACTAAAAGTTTATTTGGTGTTTTTATATATATATATATATAATTGTTGAGAAATTTTTTTTAAAAAAAATCAATCAAACTCATCGATTTAATTGGTTCTTAATTGAATTCTTGTCGTTAATAAAAAATTATTAAAATCTTTTCGTTAACTATTTTCTTCTTTGATCACATTAATCGTTGAATTTAATTGATGGGCTAATTAGATATATAAGAATAGATAGATAACAATAATATTGAGTAAAACATGCGAGCATAATAATTTATTATGGTTTTGGACTGTTGTCGATGTATTCACGGTATGAATGCACCATTAAGTGATCTTAAACCAATAAAGAATCAAAATGGTTACCTAATTTGCAAATAAAAGAAAAAAAAAACAGTTTTTACTTTTAATTTAATTGTCTTTTATTTCAAGAAATTCCTTGCTTTTTTGAATTGGTATGTTTTCGGATCAAATTCTTTGAGTATGTCATACCCTTGATGCATTAAAATTGTGCAATGTGACAAAATACAATATTTTATATTAAAAATTATAAAAATATATTCCATTTAAAAATATTATAAAATTATTAAAAATTTTAAAAAGAAAATATTAATAATTATTAAAATAACAAATATATATAAATTAAAAAAATATAAAAATTGTAAAATTATGAAAACATATTTAAAAACATAGAAAATTATTAATAAAATTTATAAAATATTATAAAAAGCATAAAAATTATAAAGCAAATTAAAAATATATGAAAAATTATCAAAAAAATCATTTTTTTTATTTTCACACATCAACCATCATTTGATCCTTGAAATTATCTGTTGTATTTATCCAGACCTCTGCAAAACTTTCACCCATTTAGTCTTTAAAGTTAATGGTCAATTGTTAAAATGTAAGGACAATCAGTTTTAGGTTGTTTCCACCCCAAATACATAAAATTTATATATATCAATATAATAATTAGTTAATTAATTAAATTAAAATATTTAACAGTATGTTAAATGTTAAATTTTATTATAATATATAAATAATTAAGTTATTAATACAGTGTTTGATTATTTTCTTTGATAGTTATTTTTCATTGCCTTCCATTTTTTATTATCTAAATACAATCCCATTTTCTTTCTTTTATTTAAAAAAGAAATAGAATTCAGCCTATACTATAATCTCACACTTCCAAATCTCGCTTTATCCAAAATATCTTATTTACACAATTATTAGTTGCATGCCACTTTTCAATTTTTTTCTCAATAAAATAAAATAATTTATTAAAATTGGAAAGAGAGAGAAGATAGTGAGCAGAAAATGAGAAATAATATAATTGTGTTAAACCACAACTCCTCAAACTCAAACTACCCTCTCTCATTCACTCCTCTCACTCTTTCTTATCCCTTCTTTTCTTCTTCTCCTTCCTTCCTGTTCTCTCCTCCCTTTCTCACACGCCCACATCAATGGAGAATCAGAGTCACGACATGTCGCTGCAACAGATTACCCATCCCTTTCATCCGCAGCATCCCTTGCTGTTAGACTTAGTGGCAGAGCAAAGCAATGACGGTCTCAAACCTTACTGCCATGGATGTCGGGAACTGCTTTCACCTCCATCCTTCACTTGTATTCTTTGCAATTATCACCTTCACAAGCAATGTGCAGACGCACCCCTTCAACTTCCTAACCACCCTCTCCATCCCCGACACTCAAGCTCTGGTCTTTTTCTTCAAGAAAGGCCAAGTATTTATTATAAAGTATATGGTTGTGCATTATGCAAGGAAAAACGTAACATGTTCTTTTATGAATGTCGTCGTTGTTGGTTTTCCCTTGACATCAAATGTGCTCATTTATCTTCTTCGTATAAGTTTAACCAACCCTCCAAACCTGACATCCACCCACATCCATTGACCTTCATAGAAAGTCCCATGGCCATAGATGTACTCAAAACATTCACCTGCTCCTGGTGTCATCAACCATTGACAGATGCTACATATTTTTGTTTTGATTGTCCGTCGTTCATCCTTCACAAGAAATGCCTTGATGAGTTGCCCACTAAAATTAACCACCCTTCCCATCACATACACTCTCTGTTCCTTAATCGTAGTGCTGGTGCTCGTTTTTGCAAGCTATGCCAAAAGCGACATTCTGGAGCTTTTTATGGCTGTTCTCTTTGCCATTTTAACATCAACCTTGGATGTGCTTTGCTGAGGTCCATTGTTGAAGATAAAAGCCGTCATCAGCACCCGTTCACCTTATTTTGGAAACAAGACTCATTCATTTGTGATGCATGTGGCACCGAAGGAAATTATATTTCTTTCATATGTTCTACATGTTGCATCACAGTCCATAAGAAGTGCACTTCACTCCCACGCATTATCAAATTTTCACGACATCATCACTGCATTTTTCACAAATATTTCCTTGAAGATCTTAGAAAGCAAGCTTGCAAGATTTGTTTCAAAGAAGTGAGACTAGAGCGTGGGAGTTACTCTTGTGGGAAGCCAGGTTGCAATTACGTTGTCCATGTCAATTGTGTCTTAGAGGATGATGATTTGTACGAGGTAATTGAGGAAGAAAAGCAATGGGAGGAGCTTTATGAAAAATCTATGGAGTCTTCCATCATTCGTGTTATTGAGGAGAATGAAGGTGGGGAAGCTACAAAGATTGAACATTTCAGTCATCCACATGGCTTGGGGTTAGCAGACAAGATGGAGGAGGGAATTGATAGAAAATGTGATGGGTGCATGCTATCTATCTCAACTCTCTTCTATTATTGTTCAGAATGCCCCTTTTTTCTTCACAAAACCTGTGCTGAATTGCCAAGAATCACGCAACATTGGTTTCGTCAAGCCAATGCCACCCTCCATTTCGAAGACTTCGTGAAATGTGAGTTTTGCTATCGACGTTGTAGTGGTTTCTTCTACAAAATTGGAGGATATTGGCGCATGTGCTTAAGGTGTGCTAAAGTTGCTGATGTCATTGAATGTGAAGGACACCAGCACTTTCTCTTTTTTGATTTCAATTGGGAGGACGAATATTGTGATGGTTGTGGCAACAGGTGTCGGAGGGGTGCATTCAGATGTAGAAAGTGCAAATTTGCACTGGATTTTAGATGCTTAACATTACCGCAATCAGCTCTTCACAAAATTGATGAACACGTGCTAAAGCTTACTTATGAGGATGATGATACAAAGCAAAGTTATTGTGATATATGTGAACAGAAAAGAAATCCAAACCTTTGGTATTATTCTTGTTCAACCTGTGATACTTCTGCTCATCCCAAATGTGTTCTTAGAAAAATTCCATTTATCAAGGATGGGACCGAATGGTTTTCAAAATATGGTCATGATCATGATCTTAAATTTGTTAGGAAGGCTGAGGACTACCTTGAATGCTCTCGTTGTGGTAAGCTTTGTCAAGAAGAAAATTTGAAGTGCATACAGTCTACATGCAATTATATTGTTCATTACAAATGTCGATTTGGCTAAGCTCAAAGCTTTGTGGTAAGTACTTTGGCTGATTAAAGAGTTATTTGTAACACCCCTATACCCGGTTCACATGTATAAACCCGATATAGAAGCATTACATACAGTAATGGAGATTTTAACACGAGTATAACAAATTTTTTTTTCAAATGATGTGTTTTAAGTTATTCTATTCAAAATACATCATTTCAAGTCATCAACTCGTAGTAATCCAAAATAACCTTTTATAACCATCCACTAAATATATATAATAGTACCATTTGTACATGCCATTTTTACCAAAAGTAAAGTACCTAAATTGAAGTCTTCTAATAGTGATGTGATGTGATGAGAGGTCCTTTAACTTGACTTCAACTTCTCGTAGCTTTTGTACCTACGCATTAAAATAAACGCGTTAAGCTGGTGAAGGCTTAGTAAGCACTACAAAAGTAATGAATGATCATTTTAGTAATCATGCATATAAACTTCTTGTCTTACTTACATGTAACCTGTAAATTATCACAATAGCACAATTTACACTTTTAACCACTTTCTGTAGCTTTACCCATAGTAGACTATCATAGAGCCGTTAAGATATGCAGAACAAACAGAGAGTACCAAAGTACTAACAGAGAGCACATAAGTGCTGGGCAACAGAGAGCACACACAGTACTAAACAGAGAGTACACAAAGTACTAATTAGAGAGCACACACAGTGCTAATCAGAGAGCACACACAGTGCTAATCAGAGAGCACGAGACGTGCTAAACAGAGAACGCGCTAGTGTTCCTTAATGGCATGCCACTAATATCACAATGGTTCTAATTTGTCTACTTGGGCACAATCTCAATTAGCATCATTTCTCATAAATGATATATCTCACATAAATACACAATCAAATACTTCACATTTATATTTTCAAAACTGTTCTCTTGCGTCACAGTCACTAAATTACTTATACCTCGAGCTAAAGAATTTGAAATTATAATCCGTTTGATGTTTCTGAAACTAGACTCAATTATATTTTTACCATAAAATTTCCAGAATTTTTACTTTAGCCAATTTGTACAGTAAATTCTTTCAAGTTACCCCTTCTCTGCTGTTTGACAGTTTCGACCTTTTTTCACTAAAAATTATATATCTTTTATTACAGAGATCAAATAATGTTTCCTTCTATTTATATTGAAAATATACTCATTAAGGAATTAACCATATAAATTTCAGACTCTAATGATTTTTCTACATTTTTCTATGATTTTTCAAAATCAGAACAGGGGAACTCGTATCTGCTCTGACCTTGTTACACAAAATCAGTTATAACTCAGAATAAACAGATCCATTTAATTCACTGTTTCTTCCATACGAAACTACACTCAATAAGCTTTAATTACATAAATAATTCAACCCCTAAATCATTATATACAATTTTTGGTAAATTTTTGAAGTTAATCCTCTGTTCTGTCCAAAACTGTTTTACTAAATCACACTTTAATCCTTTCATTTTATCATTGTAAACATTCAAATTAAGTACCTAATCACAATTTTTATGCTAATAATTCACATACCATTAGAGAAATTAAACTATAATTCAAAACTCTTGTAGTACTTACAACAAAAAGGTTGATATTCTTCTCTTCTAACTCCTTTCCCTTCTCTTTGCCCTTTTCTTCAATTTGGTCTCTCTCCTTCTTTTCTTTCTCTTCAATTTCATACAAACAAATATAAGCTAAAGGCTAAAATTCAATGATTTTCATGCTAAATAACACTAAAATACATGTATGTCATGAGAATTTAACCACTTCTTACCTTAATCATTGAATTCAAAAGTTCTCAATTTATTCCCTATGCTCTCTAACACCTCAAAATGAATTCTTTAAGAAGTTTGAGGAGTCTACTAACCCCTTCCTATACTTTTCTTTCAGAAATTTCAAAGAAAATAGGAGATTTTGGAGTTTGGAGGGCTTAAAAATGATGGAAGGACCTATTTGGAATAAAACCAAAAGTTGGATGGAAGAGAGAATGGTATGAACGGTTGAACATGAAAAGAGCTGATATTTTTGACTTTTAATTGATTTTTAATCTTTCTCAAATTCTCTAGAAATCTCACTTAAAATATCTACCTTAATAAAAATGGTAAAATTCACTTTTAGTCCCTAGACCTTCCAACTTTACACTTTGGCCCAAAACTTTGCCTCCAAAAATATCTTCCACCAAATTACTCTTTTGCCCCTCCTCAATCAATCTAATTCCCATGATGACTCAAAATTTAATTTGGATAATTCGCTATTTAGTCCTCCATATTTTCTCCCCTTTACTATTTAATCCTTAAAATTTTCTAACCTTCCTTACTTCAACTAAACATTTCTAATTCTATTTTATCACTCAAATCCGATTTAAGAACGCGGATGTTACACTATTTTTCAAATCATCGCAATTAATTGCTCTTATTTCATGATTTTGTTTTCATTATTAACATCAATTCTAATTTTCTTCATGGCTACATATGTGTTCTTCTCAATTGGAAAGCACTAGGGGTTTTATCCGATCCATGGAGTTCACAAAAGATTTGACTTTTCATTCCTACTTCTTCAATGAAGGATGCTCAAATTCTAAGTGTGATTTGTATGATTTAAATTCACTCGTATTTTAGAGTTCATCTATGACTTGTTTGAATTTGTAAAATTCGATTTCAGTATTATTTTGTTATTTATTGGATTTGAATTATGAAAATTAATAGTTATTTGAATTATTACTTATCTAAATGACTTGGGTAATGTTGATTAATTATTGTTTTACCTCAAATATAATGAAACTTTTGGAAGCCACCAGTTTCCCTTCATGCTAATGGTTTTTTACTGCACTTGTTTGTTTTGCACACACACACACACACACACATATATATATATATATATATATATGAATTTTTTAATACAACAACATAAAAAAGTTACGAAAATTATGCAAAAATGAAGCTAAATTGGGTTCAATCTCAACTATAAATGAAGTTAATTCCAATATTTAACACCTTACTTCAATTCGACATCTTAATTTTAAAATTATAAATAAAATGCATACACAACCATTTGAAAATTATAAATAAAGTTAATTCCAATATTTGGTACCTTTACCATAGAGTAGATTGAAGAGTTATAAGAGAAAGAAAAATAAGCAACTAAAGTGACTTTTACTTTTATAAAATTGAATGATCAAATAAATTATTATACCAAAATTTATTTATTTATTTATTTGCTTAAATTTGTCTCACTCAACACCATCACCTAAACGAAAATAAGCACCCAAAAATTATACAATAAATATAACGTATCACATTGAAATATTTTGGACAGATTGACAAAACTTGAGCAATTATTTGTAGGAACAAAACTGTAGTTCAATGCTGCTGCTGTTGTTGCGGATAATCATTGGGGTCTGTAAAGCACATTGCTCATCAACATGGCTCAAAAAGTGAGTCATATGTGTTAACAGCACAAAGTCTGAAATAGCAGATCCATTCACCACAATGGTTTTCAATTTTAAGATTCATTCATAGCCTACTACTTGAATAAAGAAAACGAGAATTTTTTGCATATTAAAAGCAGGGAGACATGCAATGGTAAATGGTATGGTGTGGAAAGTGCAAATTTGCTTTGGATTTTGGATGCTTAATATTATCACATTCAGCTCTTGACGAAATTGATGAACACGTGCTAAAGCGTATTTATAAGGATGATGATACAGAGCAAAATTATTGTGATGTATGTGAACAAAAAAAAGATCCAAGTCTTTGGTATTATTCTTATTCAATAAGTAATACTTCTGCTCATCTCAGATGTGTTCTTGGAGAATTTCCATTTCAAAAGGATGGAAGCACATTTCCTTCTTATAAACACAATCATCATCATGATCTTAAAATTTTTAGGAAGGTTGAGGACTATCCTGAATGCTCTTGTTGTGAAAAGCTTTGTTAAGAAGAAATTCTCAAGTGTAAAGAATCTACATGCAATTATATTATCCATTATAAATGAGGTTGGCATTACTAAGCCTAAAGCTTTGTGGTAAGTACCCTAAGAGAGTAAAGAATTATTTTTCAATCATCAATGTTGTTGATTGTTATTATTTCATGATTTTGTTTTCATTAATAGCATCAATTCTATTTGTCTTCACTGTTTTAGATATGTATTGCTCAAATTCAAATGGAAAACACCAAAAGATTTATCTAATCAAAGGAGTTTACAAAGGATTTGACATTTCATCCCTACTTCTTAGATGAAAGGATGCTCAAATTCTAAGTGTGATTTGGTTTCATTGTTACTTTATTTAATACTTAGGTGGGTTTGTATGATTTGATTTCAATATTACTTTGAGATTCATCTATGATTTGTTTGAGTTTGTAAGATTTGAATTTTGTGATTTGTTGGATTTTACTTACATAAATTATTTCAGCAATGTTAATTAATTTAATTTATTCTCAACAGTACTGATTTACCGCATATATTAATGAAGGTTTTGGGAGCCACCAATTACCCCTTATGCGACATGCTTTTCTACTACATTTGTCTGCTTCGCATACACACATATAAATATATGTAGTTTTGATTATTATAACATGAACTAAAAGCATGATAAAAAGTTAAGACACCTAAATCAAATAGAAAAACATTCATTCGATATAAAAAAATATTTATACCTAAATTAAATTGTCAAATATTTTTAAAGAAAGAAAAATAATATATGAAGCTCAATCCAGTTCAAGTCTCAACTATAAATGAGGTTAATTAAAATATTTGATCACTTATTAGAGTGAAATGTTCAATTGAACACCGTAATTTCAAAATTATATATAAAATGCATTCTGTTTTATCATACACAACCATTCAAAATTATAAATAAGGTTAATTCTCTTACCACAATAAAATAATAAAGTGTTCAATCGAGCACCCTAATTTCAAAATATCCAATAAAGTATTCAATTTTTTTTTTTTTTTGTTACAGGCTATGTTTATTTATATTCATTTTATTTTATTAAGTAACATTAGTTTTTTTTTTATCTAAAAGTTAAAACATTTGTTTTTTATCTAAAATTTATTCTTTAATTTAGGTACTACTTATGTTATATTTTTAGACATATTGATAAATTTGGGGGCCATCTTAGCAATATCTTTTGGGAACAAAATTGTACTTTTATGCTGTTATTGTTAGGAACAAGTCATATGTATTAATAGCACAGAGTTTGAACCAATGGATCCATTGATAGGCTACTAAAAGTTCTAAAACAGTATTTACAACAATGCTTGAAGCAATATTTAAGATTAGTACCAATTGCTTTTGGCACTGACTATGAACAAGGTAAAAAAAAAAAAAAACTCACGTTTAGTTTCTCTATATCTGTGAAGCCTTACCCAGAAAGATATTCGCTATCTTAGCAATTTCTACAAGTGATTTCAACCTCTAATGCTCACTAGACTAAACTCCTCGCTTTTGCACCTAACTCTAGAAAACTCTCCTCTAAGTTCTCCCTAAACACTTAGGACAATACTCAAATAATACACTTGATTTTCCACTCAATACACTCACAAGAAACGTTCCTTAATGAACAAGATTAAGTGCTATCAGATCAATACATCACCCATACAGGTTTCCTCAATTTATAAGGAACCAAGACTTTTTAACATACTATATCAATTACAATCAATTTCAATCTCCACATAAAACCAACATGATTACCATCTAAAAGAATATCTTCAATGAGCTCAAGATAATTCTTGGCTCTTTAGGATAAGCTTCCATGTTTATCCAATCCGATCCAGTTTCTTCAAAGTTGAGAAAACATTTTCCTCAATTCGATCCAAACAAAGCTTCCATGGGTTTTGCAGTCATCAAAGTATTAGCAAGAATGAAAGCCTAGAGATTTTTGTTATCAAAATTTGTCAACTTAAATATATAAGTTTCTGAGGTGAGCAATGTCAGACACCAATACAAAAACTGCCAACAAATTTTTTAACAAAAAAGGACACTTTGGCTAAGCATTTTATCAAACAGTTAATATGCGCAATCAGGCTTCAATCCAACTAAGCCGAAAAATAATGATGTCTGCCTCACTCTTCCACAAGTATCACTCCCAAGTGACACAACACGTTGCCTGGCTGATACAGATGTAGCAGAGCCACCTGAGACAGATTCACTGTTTAGCACCTATTCAAACTAATAAATAGATTACAAACTATCAATGAAAGCAAAAGTAATTATAAACAGAAGAAAGGGTACAAGAAAATGTAATCGGATAATACAAAATAATCAAGACATGATAGCCTCATTGTTAGTGAAGTCAAGTTTTAGGCAAACTTTCTTTCCTTCTCCATCCAATGGTTCACAAGTTGTCCATGAAAGAAGCCTCATCAAATCTAAATTAACATGAGAAATCAAAGATGAACTCAACCAGTAAATATATATGAATGCTACACTTAAGCTTGATAAATGGATTTATCTAGAAAAGAGAAATATAGTAATAGGATAGCTGCTAATGATGATTCATGAGGAAAAAGAAAGCCCTTATATTGTCAGTCTCAAAACCATATAGCTGCTAGCAAGAGACATTAAACCATATAGCCCACCTCTTATATACTATCATATGCAGCAAAGAGGAGAAGAAAAAGAGAAGAACATGGAAATAGAGATCCTTGAAATAAGTTATATGGCTGGCATTTTAAATAGGATGCTGGAAGTCATTAATCAAAGAAACAATAAGATAACCAAATTTTATGCTTTATGCTCTCAACTCTCAAACCAACTGTAGAAAAATGGTCATTACAACAGCAAGCAGTTGATACTTAACCTGGTTTTACAGTTTGAAGCCCTGATATTATACATGCTATATTCTGAAAACCAGCTTGCTCCAATTTATTGGCATTTGGCAGCAGCAGTAGATCTTTTTATTAATCATGCGGGACACCCGTGTCTGATGCATACTTAACCCATAAAACCACTCCAAGTTGCGGTATTAAGTGAGCATCATCCATGAAGCTAAGAGTACAAATGCAAAGTACACAGAGAAGGAACCTGACCAACAAAATTGCACAAGAAAAATCAGGAAAAAATGAGTGAACCATTTGTCCATTTTCCCACCATGCTAATAATTTATGCCCTATGCTGGTTTCTATAATCAAGGGCTGTATTAATGAAGTAATAATCCACATGTAGATCAAGTTACAAACCTTCAACTGATGACCATGCAATTCTGATTCATTTAACAGTAGAGTACTATCATTTAACAGCATCAACTTCAAAAAATTCAACATAGGCAAATCCTTTAGGTTGACCAAACTTGTCTGTCAAAATGGATACTCTGTCACAAGAGTGGAATTGCAGCTGAACTTCCTCAGGTGTACATGCATAGTCTACCAGATGTTACAAAGACATATAAAGAAATACAAAGAGAGATCTACAAAACATTGAGATCATTTATTAATTGTACACCTAAACAGTCTATAAGTTACCTAAACAAAGCATATGACAAACTAAATTAATGTTTCCCCTGAGTAAGTTGTTAACTACATATGGGTCAAATTAGTTTGAATCACATTGAACTCGCCACTCGCCATCTGTAATAACTAAGATTTAATTGTTCATGCACATGCACAAAACAGAGCATTTTCAAGCCACACAATATACACAAGCACAAAACCAAATTGGGTTGAAGGGATCAAACTGGTAGAACTACTCCTACATCCTTTGGCCAAACTAAAAAAGCATGATCACAATTTTATTTGAATAAAGAAGGATATCAAAAAATTATAGAGAACATCCTGACAAAGCAAATTCCAAGCACCAGCAGGAGGGGAAACAAAAATTTGCAGCTCGAAACCCCTGTTTTGCCAGCCACTTGATTCGCACTCCGTGGGAGATGGGCAATGCAAATATCCCAACCACGTCCGCACAGTTGTAGTGTATTTCTAACCAATGCCAAGCTATCAGAAGCAGCCTGGGCCATCATTCAACAGCTGGACAGCTTGGGAACTGTCACATTCCACCACTACCTTCTTGAATCCCTTCTCCCAAGCAATGGAGAGACCCCATAATTCCGCTTCCAGCACAGTACAAATCATACCTCACATTACCAACGTAAATAGATGTGGAGTCGACTTCCCTCCTTTTCAGCTCGGGTTGCGGAACCCATAATTCAAACACACACGATCATCCATAAAGACGTTTAATTTATTTTTCAAAATTAGAGAATATATTTTTCTTTCTCAATTTAAAACGGAAATGAATCCAGAAATTGTTCAAAAATATACCTAAAAACTCAGATCAAATAGTTAAAAAAACAGACGAGAAAAATATCAAACTTTATGATATACAATAAATACAATAAAAAGTTGTAATGTTTTGGATAAATTTATCATTAAATAAAGAAATATAAATGTGGTAGATGATTTGATTTTCGTTTAGGCTAAATTTCGTGATAAATCGTTTATTATTTAAAAAATACTTGTGAGAAGAGAATTAATTATTGTTGTGTCGTTTAGGTCATATCTATATTTTTTTTTTTAAAATAAAAAAATGAAAATCTTTAATAAGTAAAGATCAAACAAAATTTTTAACAAATTTTAAAATAATTAGTTTTTCAAAACATAAAGCCTACATTCTTTTACTTTTCTTATTAATCTAAGAGTTATAGAAAAATAATTTTTAAGTGTGGTTAATATTGGATTAATAAAAATGGTTTTGAATGTTTTATAAAACTTATAAAGTAGATAGGTATTTTCTTGGAAATTTTGAAATGAATTTTTGCACTATTTCAAAACTTGAATATTTTAAATAAATAAGTTATTATTATTATAAATAATGATATAGTTAATTATTTTTTTACTATTTTTCAAGTTCATTTTACTATGCTTAGGTTGAATCAAATTTTTTAGTATATATTATTTTTATGAATTTTTAATCATTTATTTTATCAAATCAAATGAATTGATCGAATTGACCAAATCAAGAATTAGTAGTTTGATCGATTAGATTATTGGTCCAATTTTGAAAAGCATGATAGGATAAACTTTTTCAAATCTGTTCTTTGTTTTATTGTGATATTTATCTTGCCCTCACTTGAATTAAAATTTTAATAATAAACTTAATATTTTTCATTTAGATTTATTTATAAAAATATATTTTTGAATTTTTTTAATAGTCAAATGGATTAAGTCTTTTGAAATTTTCATATAAGAATATTTACTCTTTCAACATTTATTAGACTATTTAAAAAATGATTTTTTATATTAATAATCAAAAGTTTAATCTTAATTTGACTATTTAACTTTTTTTTAAATATTTGTATCTATTAACTGCCAACAATTTTTTTTAAGAAAAATAGAACAAAGACGAAAATGATAGAAAATGAGTGAATGGACCCGAGGCTGCTCTTCTCAAAGTTTTTGGCAAAAGTCGCTTGTCGACAGAGGTTGATGACGATGATGGAGGAAAAAATAACTTGCAATTTTAACTCTAGTGGAGTTTTGAAAGTTATAAAATAAAATTTTAAAAAGTTACCAAGTCAACAAATCATTTTTCACATAATTATTTTAAATAGAGTGATTAAATTAATAAAAGAATTTAAAGTAATTAAAATAGGATAGATTTTATTTTAAAAGTGACTCTATTTTATGTTGTTTAAATTTTGATTAAATGGTCCGTGATGTTTAAAATTATTTTATGAAAAAAAATGAATAATAAAAAAAAAAGGTAAGAAAAGCTTTCGTGATGCGAATAAAGAAGCTTTGATAATTAAGTGATTTAAATGAAAACTTTAGAATAATTTAATAATTATTGTATAATTTTTTAAAATTAAATTATTAAAACGTAAATTTATTAATAATTTATTTTCTACTAAAAAATAATTTTTATATAAATATCAAAAGCTTGATGACCATTTAATTTCTTTTAAAAAATGTATTTAATCCATTAACTGCCAAACATTAAAAAAAAAAAAAAACAACCACAAAAACTATATATAATAATAGAAATAGACAATGATAGAAAATCAGTCAATAGGTAATTTCTATACCTATTATTATCAAATGATGATATATTATCCAAGCTGCTTTCATAATCAATATTTTCGAAAATTTATCAAATCAATCATCAATTCATAATTTGATCGAATTTATCAATACAAATTAAATAATTTATTAAAAATAATAAATTTAATTCAATCGATTCAATCAAGTATTTAGCATTTTTTTTATTTCTTATTTCAACCTAGAGTCCTTTATGGGTTGAGCAAGACCGGATTTAAGCCAAGCCCTAACAAAATTCTAAACCCAGATTTAGCTCGACACAAAAAATAGACTTAAATTTTTGTCCAAACTCGATTCAAATAAAATGTTTCCTAACAAACTAAAAATAGATTTTTAAAAAAATATTATACATAAATAACATTAAAATAAATACAACTTAATAAGCAAATATCTTTAAAATAATAACAAAATTAATAATAAAACAAAAGTTATACAATACTCAAATAATAACAAAATGGTAATAACATAATAGTAAAATAATAACAAAAAAAAGTAAAAAAGCAACAACAAAACAAATTTTTTTCAAATTCGGGTCAAGACGAGCCCGAGCACAAAAACCTTATTCGAGATCCAATCAATTTTTTAAATTGATCTTATTTTTTATCCAACCTGTTTTTCAAACTTATATTTTTGCTCATATACTCCCACTTTTCAAGCAAACCTTCAAGCCAAATAACCCGACCCATAGGTTTCAACCCCACATCCATGAAATAAAATACTTTAAATACAATAAAATAAATAAATCAATAACTTAAAAGCATGGGAACAAAAACTTGAATGCCAAATAGTTTAAAGTGGCAAAATTAAAAAACCATGTATTTGGATACTGTTAGTCAGATTCTCTCATTTTTATCTCATCTAGTCGATCCGGCGGTCGTAAACGATTCATATTCAAACATGAATATAAGAATACAATTAACATAGCACGATGAACGAAACATTTTCATATCCAACACATCAAATATTCGACACTCACTCCCTAATACAAAGCTACTAACATTTAACATAGGATTACACATAGAGAGTTGCATGATTACACAAAGATAAGCAAAGATCCCACACGTCTCCGATGAAAGGATACGGTAATCCACGGACTCTCTAAATACATGAAAATCTACTTGCTCTTCAAATACAAATGCTTAAAGCTACTAGCTATCCCCTCTAAATCACACCCTTACTAAACCGAGAGAATATAACCTCACCAAGCACAACTACATTTGGAAGATAACGATTGTCACCGGTTCCAACATCAAACAGTCCGGATCCTCGTGTTGCCAGCTTTCAACTCTGCATGTTAAACAATGCTGGAATTCGACTCGTTCGCCTCTTCCATTTGGCTAAGCTTTGCTACTGCTAGCATCAAACCTCAAAAGCACATTTTTCTACTTATTCCATGTTAACATCTTTATTGTTCAGACAAACTAATTCCAGGATTGAAACTAGCCGGTTGTGGTTACTAAGGAAACCGAGTCCTCGGTCTTCCCCTTCCCCTTTTCTTGACAGGATACGAAGGAGCCGGTTTTTGTCCTTGATTAACATGTGTACCCATTGGTGACACATTTTGGCCATTGGAAGTTTCAGCTGTAAATGGCCGAACCGGGGCAGGAGTTGGATTGATATCATTTTGGTTAGGGTTAGGATTTGGGTTTGATCCACTAAATGGAAAAAATGGGGAAAACCCAGACGGGAAAGGGCCGTTAGGAGGCATGCAAACAAACGGAGGACCCTCGGATGGCTCCGGGAATATAGGAACCAAGGTACGGACTGGTTTTACATCCAAAACCTCAGATTTATTGATTGAATTCGGATGAACAGCGTTTCCACCCATCACTCCTTCCATTTCAAACAAAAATCAAGTCTTTCAACCACAAAATTTATGCACTAACCCTAAAGCCCCAATGTGAACCAAAATTACAGAAGTATTAGTCCTTGGAACCTTTTTCTTCAAAACCATGAAAAACCCATATAAGTGTCCTCCATCTTGACTTGTTTATGCACTAAACAAAGCTCCTATGTGAACCAAAATCACACAAAGATCAGCACTTTGAAGTTTGAACCCAAAATTCTCCCCCCTTTTTTTCTCTTCAAAACCAGTAAAAACCCACTTCAGTTCTTCACTTGTTTATGCCCTAAACCACAAAAATTACAGAAAGATAAGCCCTTTGAACCACAAATTCCCCCTATTCTCTTCAAAACCAGGAAATACCCACTTCATTTTTCACCATTCTCGACTTGTTTAAGCACTAAACGAAGCTCTTATGTGAACCAAGAAAATTTCCCCTTTTTCTTTCCTTCAAAACCAGGAAATACCCACTTCAGCTGCACTGAATCAATGTCCTATGCGGAAAAAAAATATTACAGAAAAAAAAAGAAATCAAATCTTTAAAATAAAGTATTTCTTAAAAACAAGAAAAATACCCATTTCATTTTTGACGATTCTTGACCTTTTTTATGCCAAAAATAATAAATAAACAGAAAGTGTGAAGACAAAGAGATCTAGGGTTCTATCTTGAAAAAGGAAGCAATTATTATATTTTTTATCAAAAAATATTAACACAAAATGGAATTGATGTTTACCTGAAGATGAAGAAGAAAAGCAAGAAAGCGAAGAACAGTGGACCGACTTTGAGGTGTAGATAGATGGGATTTGGGGTGCTTAAAAGCTTTGTTCTAAGAATATATATATCATATTTTTTTCGTTCTCTTTCAGAATAAATAAATAAATAAATATACCTACCCATGTGGGTGAAAATGAAATATATATATATATATATATATATATATACTAAGTATTTTTACATGTTAAATGGCATTATGTGGTGTAAAATTTTAAAAATATTTTTTTACAAACATGATTATATTTTAAAATAATAGATAAAAATGAAATAGTAGTTTTTTGAACGAATGATTATTTTTATAAATAAGAAGAAGTTATATGAAATTATGATTTTATGTTATTTTATTATTTTTAATAAGAGACGATAAATTAGATTTTTTTTATTTTTAATATTTTTAATTGGATTTGAATTTTTTTTCAAGAGGAAAAAATTGAAAATCAAGAGAAAAAATTTGATTAATCATTTTTCTACTAAAAAGAAATAGAGATGACATGGAATCATAGATTCATACAATTGTTTCTCTTTTAGAAATAATTATTTATTATTAATAGGTGGTTTTTCTAATTGTTTTTATTTTAAAATTTCAGATTTTTTTAAAAAAAATATTATTGTCAATACAAAAATATGTGAATTCGAGTGCACTGAAACACATTATCTTATTTATGGCTTGGGTCTAAACATTATGTCAAAAAAAGTATATACGATCAGAACTTCTAATGAAATTATTCAAAAAATCTTTACTATATTTAGAGTTTAAATTTTCACTTTATTTTCAATTTTTTTTAGATTTCATATTTTAAATTTAATTATTAATATCATTAAAATTTGTATATTAAATTTACTAGGAGAAATTTTGAAATAAATTAGGTAACAAAAAGGCGGTGAACTACTATTAGTAAAATTCTTCTTTTTTTTATCATTTAGTTGTGAAATGTTACAAAATGATCATGTAACTATTAGTATTTTTTTTGGTCACTTAATTATAAAAAACTACGAAATGATCACTCAACTATTTAATTTTTTTTTTGTCAGAGATAACTTTTAAAATTAACATAATAGTAATTTTAACTCTTAATATTTATAAATTATGTCAATTTACTCTTGATTCTAAAAAAAATTAACCCGCAACATTTACACATTGTGTAGTTTAATTTTTTTTTCACAATTTTACTTTTTTTTGCTACATTGAAAGTTAATTTTAAATTAATAAAAAAAGTTTAATTTTAAAATAATAGGAAAAGATATTGTCTTGGATTTTGGAGTGTTTCCATTTTATTTTATTTTTTATATTTTCAATTAAAATTAACTAATAAATTTTTTAACTTTTTATGTGAAAGAGATAAAAAAAAAAGTAAAACTTTAAAAGAAACCAAATATTAAGAATTAAAATTGTTATTATATCAATTTTAAAAACTGTCATCATTAATTAACTAACGACCGGTAATAAAAAATAAATTTAATAATAATTGAGTAATTATTTATATATAGTTTACTAAAAAATAAAATTATAATAAACATGAGTTTAATTAAAAAATTACTGAGATTTACATTTTATAACGTAATTTACATTTTTAAATTAAAAATGGAATGACTGAACTTTGAATATAAAAATATATCTAACCCTCCAAACGAAAGGAAAAGTCAAGATTTGGGTGAAATTATGGAGATTTAAAAGTATGTTTTCATTTTCCTATCTCAAATTTAGGATTTTCCAGGCTTTTGAAAATTTGAATTTCTTGATTGATGGCATGGGACCAACATACAGAACCGCGAAAAAGAAGAAGTGAGTAACAGGGTTTAATTGAAGATTTAATTTTAGTTATTAAATTCAATTATCACGCTACCATTAAACCCTAGGGCTAGGGCTAGGGCTAGGGTTTTCCAATTTATTTCAGCACATTTTATAGGTGAAGATGTGTTTTACGTTCTTCCTTTCTTTCCCATAAAGAAATTGAGTTTTTTTTTTGTTTGTTTATTAAACTTATTTTTAAGGTTTTAATGGATTCGATTCAACAACTCTATATCTCTATTTTTTATATAAAAAATTTTATTTATTGTAGATGTAAACGTATGTTTGATAAGTATAATATAGAAATTTAATATAATGTATGATAGACGTTTATGCACATAATGAAAGAGAAAGTCAGATATTACCATAAAAATTATAATTACAATTATTAAAATATACTTTAAATTTTTTGTATTTTTATTTATTTTAAAATTTAATTTATCTATTTTTACATTAAATATATAAGTTAAATGATTGACACAATTAATTTTTTTTATCAAATTCAAACACATTACAACATCATTAAAAATATAATTTTTTCTGTTTTAAAATGTTACACCATAAAATTTTTAAAAAAAATTAATAATATTAATAATTAAATTTATATTTTGGAACTTAAAAAATACAATAATTAAAATTTTAAAAATAAAAGTAAAATTACTGTATTCCTAATTTACACAAAAAAGTTATGGAAATAAGTACAAAAATTAAAATTTTAAAAATAAAAATATAATATATTTCTTTTTGAACATTAGTTTCAATATATATTCTTTATGTTTTTTTACACTGACAATAATAACAATGCTAATTGAGTTAAGTTTCAATCGATAAATAAAATATATTATATATTTTTTAATCATTTAAAATAGTGTATACCTAAAATTTAAGTTCATTCATACGATCAATGTCTCAGCAATATAGTCCAACATAACAATATATGTAATATCAAAAAGGGGAGTGTTGAGTGTCAATTAACTCCATAAAGATGCATAACGTTTAACTTAATTCCAAAGAAGAGGCATCACATTCTTCTATCAATCTATTTATCTATCCATCGAAGATTCTTTTTTTTATAAAATTGTAGTGGTAGTTCATTCCTATAACAAAATTCCCTAACATCATTTAGATAGACTGCCAAGAAAAGCTCCTTTGCCTATCACCGTTGCCGAAGGAGGGAACCGAAAATCCATCAGCAAAACTGCCTTTCAACCACTTGGACGCTACCCTCAATCTCTAGATACTGAAAGGCTGATAATTTAGCTAAAAAGAGTCTGCTTTGTTGTGTTAAAAACGGATCATAACTCATCGTGGGGCTCTGATCCTCCATTTACTTTTTCATTGGTTGAGTTATCTGAGTCCCCGGTGGGTTTGTCATTTTGAGAGGTATCCTTCTCAGAACTGGTTGTGTTCTCTGATTTGGTCTCGGTTTCATTCTTTACGGGCTTCTCGACTTTAGGTTTCGGCTTGGGAATTCTCTTAATGCTTGCAGCCTAAACCAATAGCAATATATTAAACACAAGTTAGGCGCATTTAAGCAAACTACTAAGTAAAAGCAAGTAAAAGTATCATTATTTCTGGTATTGATCAACTAGAACAGGCAGCCATACCTTGTCTTGCAAATTGAACACCTTCTCGTATAATTCTTCAGATGTGAAAACAGGTGTGCTGTATCTGGACGTCCTGGACAGAAGGTTGACATGATAGTTGTCAAATTGAACATGTAAGAAAAGGTTCGAAAGCGGGATTAAAAGAGAACCATGACAAGAAATATATATGTTTTGCTCAGAGCGTGTGACTAAAATAACATGAACGTTAAGTTTCAGATCAAGAAAAGCTAATAGTCAATAATAAAAAGGCCGCAAAAATTGTTTACCAGTAATGATTTGAATGTTTAGCATAAAAGAAACCAGTTCCAGAAAACTATAAGAACTCAAACAAAATAATCTACAGGGGAGAAAGAAGATGAGAAAAGGTATGGCGTCATTAAGGGCTATGTTACTTGGACTCTGATATGAGTAGGTTATAGGGGACTATGGTGTCATCAATTATTTTTCAAGATTTCCATAATTTTGGAAGGTTGATGAAGGATCATATCCTCATATCCTATACCTACAACGAGACATGGATTGGACATGGCTACTAAAAGAAAAATGAAATGGGATGGACATGGGTGCTTCAAGAAAAATAAAATCAGAGAAATACAGATTAAGGGTCCACAAGGGCGAGCACATAACAAAACGAATCATAACTGGGCAGGGTCATCACTCATCGTAACCATTTTATCATAAATGGGCTAAACAGATCCCTCCTTGACACTGATCTTACAATGGGAGGAGCCAAATATGGCTCCTGCAGGCCAAATCATGGGGAAAATCCTTATTCGTCTGACCCAAAAATCCTTGTATCTTCATTAAATTCAAAAATGAAAAAAAAATCCCCAACTTTAATGACCTTAATAATTCAAAAATAATAGAAGTTATTATGATGCCTGTGTCTCTTTTACTTAGTTTTCTTTTGCCATAAAAGGTACCTTTTCCTATTTTTTCTTTCACCTATGCAGATGATCTATATAATACTTTAGAGAGAGGTCAGTGTCTATTTCTAAAGATCCAACATCTCATTGTTCTATATGAATGACTTCAAACATATACTAAGAGCAATAACTTACTTCTTTTGCTCTGCCTCCTTCTCATCCAACCAAGTCTTCAACTTGTCCATACTGGTCAACAACTGAAGCAAAATGTTTATAAGTTTCTGCCACAGCTTAAGCAGATACCTAATCTAGAAAATATCACAAAGAGAATTTCAAAAGTGAACAAATACCTCTTCTATTCTGTCTTTCGGCAGCCAAGGTTTTTCTGTCTCCCACCCACGAATAGTCTACACAGATACCCACAAAAATGAATATCCGTATATCAGTTAACTAAATCCTTTTGTCTCAGAGATGATGGTATCTTTTGGTCGATGGATCTGAATTCTGATTTATTAGGGCATAACAACTACATAAAACCTTATAGGTAACATTTAGTAGAAAGCATGTCACAGATAAACAATCTGGTGTGTACCTGTTTCAAGTCAGAGAGATATTGTCGAGCAACTTCTACTGCTTCTGGCCGTGCAGTCAACTCCTTAAATCTACACATTAGTTAGTCATAGAAATTGTTTCAGTCCACCATTAAGCCCTTTTAATGGGTAATTGTTCAGATTATATTGTCACATTTAAAAAAGAAAAAAATAATCCCAAGAAAAAAGAGGATACCGGAAAAATATTGGATCAGCTGTCGCTTTTAATGAATTTAGATGATCTTGAAACTCCGAGGCACTCGCATCTTCACCATCAGTATACAACCATTCTTGAACCTGAAAAAAGAAGCTCTGTGCTTAGTTTTTAATCTGAGTGAAGCTTACTAAAACAATCTCTGAAAAGATGGGACTCACCTCATCAAGCTTTTTGATAACAGATTGGCGTTCATCGTTTGAAGATACTTTTTCAAAGTCTTCAGATGTTTCAAGCTGAAAATAATACAAAACATATTACTAAAACTGCTTTTGTTCTCTAAAAGAAAGATTGAACACCGCAGACAAATTAAACACTCATATAATCGACCAGACAGTGAAAAATTAAATAAAGTGCAGAAACTAAAACAATTTCCGTATGCTGAAAATCTGAAAAAAGGGTGAGACATAACTCAAAAAAATCCATCATGACAGAAAGCAAATATAACAGCTAAATAAAATTTAACAGAAAAACAAAAACCACACCTTCTCTTTCGTAGCATATATATATTCTTCAAGGTTATTTTTTAACTCTGCTGTTCTTCTTCGCTCCGCATCCTTCTTGTCCAATGCTTCCAATCTACGTTTAGCTTCAGCCAAAGATTCTTTTGAAAGAGGCATTCCAGGTCCCGTTGTTTTCTCCACTATCTGCAGTGAAAAGAAAATGGGAAGACGGATAAGATAAAAATGCAACAATAATGAGCTAATACAAAAAATATATTCTAGCAAAAGCAAGGCAAATAATTGCATGTAATTAAATGTTCCAACATTGTGTGCACCTTCAGTGGAATTTTGAAGGTCCGCTTCTTTAGTTTTCTTTCTGTACCAAGATCTGCTGTACTTGGTTCTTCAACAGTACTGTTAGACCCCTTACTAACTCCGCCATCTGACTCCGCGTTATTGTTACTTTCTTCAGAAGTGCTGTTGGTACCATTGTCAACAGAAGCATTGGGGGAAGCACTGGTTGTGTTCTCTACAGTCAAATTCTTTTTAGGAACTTCTATCCATTCTGTTATTTGGATAACAGCATCTGCTTGATCCAAAGAAAGAATTCCACTTCTACTAAGAGAGAAATGCAAGTTTGTTTTGATGGGAGCCGACAAATTCCTTGATGAGTACCTGCATAAAGCAGATAACAAAAGACCTTCAATTATTTCTTGCAGAAGTAGAAAAATAAAATTATAATAAAGTACCAAGTAGGTTTTTTCTATGAATTAATTCATATTGTCACCATAACTGATAAGTTCACATTTGACCCTCACCCTCCCAACCAAAAAGTATGAGGTCCCATTTCATTTGTTTCAAAGGTTATGATACCAGATCTCTTTTATACGGTCTCAAAATCCCCTTTAAAAGAAACTAAACCAAACTATTAACACCAAATTATTGAAATGTGACAAAGATCTGCATAGATCCTTACTTCTCGGCTGTATCTGTTAAACCAGACACCACATAGTGAGCAAATACAGGAGAGGTAATCCCTGGAGGTAAAAGATCTTCACGGTCGTAGGCAAGTGATACTTCAAAATCTTTGCTGTGATTGATGGACTTGAAAATCTGTAAATGAAATATCAGGCATTACCGTTAGTAAAACTACTAAGAATACTCCTTTTAAACACTACCTCTACAAGGGTTCAAATGGCACATTGTTTTACCTTGCTGGGAAGTTTTTTCATCCTTGGAAAAAGTAAAAGCCTGGTCACCTCCTCTTTTGAGAGATCAGCCCCATCTAATTCAACAACAAAACCATAGGAAGAACCATCAACCATCCCCAGCTTACGATTCAACTTAATTCCATCACTTAAATTTGCAGCATGTAGCGCAGAACCAAGAACGATTGCTTCATCAGCATCGAGATGTTTGTCTAGATCTTTCCTTCCAAAATATTCCTGGAGCTTAGCCTGTTCAGGAAAACGGAAACAAGAATAAGATTTTATACCACACCTCCTCATGTATAAAAATGTGAACCTTCGACAAAAATGCAACTAGATAATTCTACATAATACAAGTAAAACTTCTTTCTTTCTTTCTTTCTTTTTTAAATGATCTGTTTCTGCACATATGCAATAGGGGAAATGTAGAACAAACCTGCAACTTTGGAACTCTAGTAGCACCTCCAATCAGCTCCACAGCATATATATCATCAGCTTGAAGACCAGAATGCTTAAGCACTTCTTTTACAGGTACAAGAGATTTATCCCAAAGATCTGCACAGAGCTCTTCAAACTTCTCACGAGTTATGGTGCTCCTGAAGGGAAGAAAGAACAAAAAAGCAAATTCAGACAAGCACAAGCATAGCACCCAAAGATTACCACAAATTCCAGATAATGTTCAAACTTATTTTCTCTGTGATTGTGTGATGAGACTCCTAGGCACCCTTTCTAGCTTAGAATTTTTTCTTCATTCAATTTTCCCTATTTTATTTAATATTCAAATTACGAAGTTTCCATAACAATTAACACCTAGCTGTCCACTACCTTTATTTGATAAGAAAAAGCAAAACAATTTATAACTTCTAAGTACAGGATGAGAATGAATGGGTAAAGAACAATTAATAGATTTTTTTTATCATTTTTGCCAACTCACAGAAACTATGATATTTCCTAAAGAAATGATTTAAGGCCCTCAAGGGGAAGGACAAAGAGAGCAATATCTATAAATTGTCCACAGATTCTTATATGATATCCTGGCATTAATAAGATAAAAATATGAAACAAGTTAGAAGAGAATACAGAAAACCAGAAGAAGCAAACGTTGATCCCAGAAGTACTCAAGCAGCTTAGACTAGTCAACAGTTTTAGAGAAACAGTTAAACATCTCAAACCTTGGCTTCAATCATAACTTTTCATTCTAAGAAGAATATGAAACAAAGTCATATTCAACCTCAAGCTTTTCTTTCATGAACAAGAAATATACAAATCTATAACTAAGCATGTACCTAGAATTAGATAAGATTATTTAAAGGCTACATACCTGAAATCCCGATCATCGAAGAGGGACTCGACAGATATTGGAGCTGCTGTATTTGCACTTAAAATTTCTTTTGTACGCTTAACCTGTTTTTTCAACTTAGCCATTGCCTTGGGATGCTTCCTCACATCGACCCCATTTCCAACTTGTTTATTGAACTCGTCTGCAAAATGCTCCACCAGCCGTAATTCCATGTTCTGTCCTCCTAGTTCTGAGTCCCATCTAACATCCTTCACCTGAAAAAGATGTTAAATGTCGATGAACATGGAAACAATATCCAGATATGGTATGATGAGACATTTAACTGTGAGACCAGAGCCGAATAATAGGCAACAGCTGGTTATCAGAAGAGTAAATCCAAAGCCATTCGATATTGTCCTAGGAAGAAAGCAGATGCAGGAGCAGTCCTCCTTTAGGAACAACTATCAGTAGAAAAGCATTTTAAAAAGTGGAGGGTTGTTAAAAGGTTCTTGTTAAGTGGAAATATAAGTCAGCAAGAAAGAAAATATGGATTACAGTGATGAAATTACAGCACCATTAAATTTTTTACCAACTTTCAGTAAGTTTAAGCTTAATCAGACCCATTCTTCTCAGCATGGAAGGTATTGATGTAGTCAACGAAAGCCTTATAAAAGAATAAAGATTCGTTCCTAATGCCAAATAAAAGAATAGACTACTGGATCCGTTAGAAACTGTGAAGCTTTTAAGAGCAACCTAAGCTTTTAGCATCTTGGTTTTCTAATCATAGAATTGTTAACAGATTAAAGAAATCAATGATCAATCCAATTCACTGATTTGATTACAGATTATCAATCACCCTCTATTGATTAAAAGAATAAAACTAATGATCTTATCTAATTCATTGATTTAATTACACTTTACCAATTATCCTCTATTGATTAACAGAATAAAGAATCAATGATCAAACTAATTCACTGAATTACAGATTATCAACAATCAGATTTCAATTCCTAACAATTGCATTCATTACAAACCCTATAACTCATTAACATATCATCAACACTAACACTAAGAGATTTCAAGTTGGATGCTTAACAGTTTAAAGACAATAGCAAAAAGTAAGTTCCAAATACGTTTTAAAATTGTAAAGTTTTTTTGCTTTTTACCTGAAATTGGTTGACAGAAACAGTTTTCCCAAACTCCTTAGCATTATAAGCAGAATAATAAACAAGAGCTGCATAAGTACTACTCGAACCCATATCATACAAAATCACATGTCTCGACTCATTCGAGAAATCTTTATCGATCCCATACTGTAATGCCGCCCCCGAATGCTCGTTTATCAGCGAAATGACGTTTATTCCGGCCATTTCCGCCGCCCTCAACAACCCTTTCCTCTCCGCCTGTCCAAAATACGGCGGCACCGAAATCACCGCATCTTTAACCGTCACTTTAGAATGAAACTCCGCCAAATTAGACGCGTACTTCAAAATCATCCCCAACAACTCCTCAACGGAGTAACTAACATCGCTCGAAACTCGAATCTTGGCGGCGCCTCTAGAATCTTCAACTACATCAAACGGAAGGTACATTGAATCGGCGGAGCGCTTGACGTCTTGATAGGGCTTCCCAATCATGTCTCGAAGATTGGAGAACACTTTGTCGGGATAACGAGCAACGATCCCGGCGGCTTCTTCACCAAGCAAGCGAATCTCCGATTGGAATGCTACCAAGGCTGGGGATTTCCGCTTGGACATCTCGTTGATGGCTATGGTGATCGGACTTTGGCCAGGTTTTAGATTCACGACGGCCACTTTTAGCCATTCTGAACCTAGATCTATACTTGAAACAGCTGATTCCGACCTAATTAGGAATAACGATAGCAGGGATAAGAATATCCCTAATCGGAATAGCATATTCTTCCTCAAAAGTATTGCTTACAAATATATTTTTTTTAAAAGTAATTTGAGAGAAGACTTCAGAGAAGAGAGGAAGGTTCTTGACGCAGTGAATCAGGGAGGGGCTGCTGCAGATCGAGTTCTGGTTATTTATACCGTGAGCCGACTGGAGAGTGTGTTTGACGTGGAGAGTGTATAATGTCCTATCAGAAGGAGCCACGTGGAATAACTGGCACGTGGCGAATTTTTAGATGCTTAGATGTGTTGTGCTTTCGTGTCCGTTACTTGGTCGTTTGCGGGTTCTTTGGGCAAATTCACCTTTTAAGTTCACATCTTATAAAATAAATATCCTCAAAAATAAAATAAAATATATTTTTTCATTTTCAATAAAAACTTTCATATTAAATTTATCCTTTTAAAACAAATTCAATAATTATTATAAAGTAGATATCTATTAAAATAAGAAGTTTAATTTAATTTTAAGGTTTTAAAATTTTAGGACTAGAACTGTATATAAATATAAACTTCTGAGAAATTAAATTCAATTGAATCACGATTTCATTACATGATTATGATTTGTTTTATTATATATAATTTATATTATGATTAACTTGTTTTTAGTATAAATTATAAAAGTTATTGTTTATTAAAAATAAAAAATAAAAATAAAAGTTATTGTGGAAGTAAATTTATAGATTAAGAACTATTCTCAGAATATGGATTCGAGTGTAATGAAGTGCATTATATTCCTATTTATGAGTTAGGAGGTATTATGAATAATTTTAGATATTGTGTAAAAAAATCAATTATGTTTGGAATCTATAATGAGATTGTTCAAAAAAATTATGTATATTTGCGATGATGTTATGTAAAAAAAATTAGTATTTGCATTGTGTCGAACTTTAGTGTTTGAGATGTGAATTTTATCTATACAAATGTTTGACTTCGTTGGTTATTATTGGTAGTTAATTGATTATGCAAATCTCTTGTGATGAAAATTGTTAAAGTTTGAGTTGCACTTTGAGTGATTTTATATTTCAATGCAGAAAAATGAAGTTATTATTCGGAGTATTTTAGTGATTTTGCACTTTAGTGCATTTCAATTTTATTTTAATTTATACTGCTTGTTCAGTTGAATCAATCATGGGTTATCAACTCAAGAGAAAAATGAATGGTAAGTGATTAAAAAATATTGAGAAAGAGAGACATGTGCTTAATTAAATAAGTGTTAAAGAAAGATAAATCGTAAGGTGAATAAGTAGTGAGAGTATTATTATCTAAATGCATTATATCAATATATAAATTGGCATATTATACATTAATTAAATTTATAATGCTTGATTTATGATTCATATGAGTACTTATTAAATTTATGTGAAACTTAACGTGTTGTTTCTAACACATAGTATGCAAATAGTGCTTGGGAAAAAAAGAGTTCGATTAAACTAGATGAATCACAATTCATCATTGGCAAGATATGAATTATGAATTATAAATATAAATATGAAATGAAAGTGGCATATACACGGGTGTCGAAATTGAAAGATAGTGTTTTAAATGAATTGTAATATTGAATTCAAGTAGAAATGTTCAATTACATTGTGGGTAATTGCTAAGGGGTGAACATGTGACATTTGAATGATATTTTGAGGTATTTTGAGGATTAAAAATGGTTAAGAATGATAGAGACTAGTTAAAGGTTGTTATATACAAATTTGAGGTGTTTTAGCTTTGATTTTAGGTCCCTTGCACCATTGATCGATATCAAATGAGCTTGTATCGATACAAGTATTCCAATGAGCAAAAATGAACGGTGTCAAGAGAGTTGTATTGATACTTAGAATAGTGAGTATCGATATAAATGTTCTATTTTATCCTATTTTTGCTCAAAGTTGGCCCGAACAAGCCTCAAACAACCTCCAATTGCAACCAAACTTTAAAGGAAGCTTAGAGGTTATTCAAATTACTCCAAAAAAATTTAATAAACTTCACATTAAGTGTTTGAGATTGTTTATAAAGTTTCGTGAACTTAGTGCCTAAATGTGGAATCCTTTACTCGGTTTATCGGTGTTACTCGAATAAAATGTCTTACATTATAAATAGATGTTTGACCGTCTCATTTAAGACATTTTCATTTTTTGGCAAACTTAAACACTTTAAAATTCTCTTTCCAACTATGTTTCTACAATCACAACAACTTTCATAGTTTTACTTTTCTCAATCCCTTATTGCTTACATCACCATCACCTACCACTACACTTGTTTTTCAATTGCTGCTCTGATTTTCCTCTCCGTCATCTTTTCATGACACTCATTTTTACTAAAATTTGTTAGAATTTTTTTTAATAAAATGTAAAGTGGTTATAGTAGCAACACGAACAATATGACTTGCAATAAATAAATAGATCGATGATTTGTTTATTGTAAGTGTCGAATAAAAATAAATGCCCTACCAAAAAAATATAAACTTTGTAATAGCAGTGAGCAAGGTTGAATTTAGGTTTTTTCTTAAATAAAAACAAAATGGGAGTTTTGAAATTAAAAACTAAATTAAAATTAAAACTGTCAAAAGAAGTATTGCAAGATAAAATATAAGAAAGGGTTAATATATATTTTAACCTTTGAACTTGTCCATTTTTACTTAATTGTCCCTAATTTTTTGAATTTAATTGGTTCCTAAATTTATATTTCGTAAATCAAGTTGGTAATTCTTTATAAGAAAAATCAATATGATGTGAATCTGGTCAAAGGTAAAATCTCAATTTTAACTCTTGAATTTGATCATCAAAGTAATTAAAGATAATTTCGATGTGCTATGATAAATCAATTACCATCTCACCTAACTTTTCTATTTAAATTACGTAAATTTTTAATGGCAATAGCTTATTCCAAATTTACAACTACAATATATTTATACCGAGTTTGTTTTTAACATATGTTTTGTGTTGGGATTATAAATTTTTTATTATTATTTAGCTAAATTATAAAATTAAAGTTTTTCTATTAAAATTGTTCATGTGGGATTCTGAAAAAAATTAAACAAAAAATGGCATTATAATTATCTTAAATTCAACCGAAAAATTTTAACGATATTAACAATTTTTAAAATTCGCATTAATATTTTAATCAAAATAAAATATTTAAATTAACTAATAACATTATAAACATTAAAGTATGAAATTATGTCAAAATTTAATTTATAAAATTAAATCTCAAATTTAAATATAATATAATGATGGAAATTGAAGTTAAAATGTGATATTTTTATATAATCTAAAACATATAATGTAAAAAAACAGAAGAAGAAAAAAAACATGAACACTCATCATTTTCTTGTATATATAATATAGTTATTGTTATTAGACCACAAGAAATAAATTTAGCCTTTATTCATGATTTAACTCTCGAATTATATATGTTTTTTTTCATTTTGAAACAAATTTTTTTATCTTGCATTGGTATATAAAGTATAATTTTTATTCTATTTTACCTTAAAATTTATCGGTTTTCAATAAGAATATGACATATGTCACGTTATTGAAAAGTAGATATAAATCGGGATATTTAATAAATTTATAATAAGTTATTTCACTCTTCAATTTTTTTAAAAAAATGTCATTTTAATTGTCTATTTAATGTTTTAATTTTTTTATCTTGATTATTCAAAATAGATTAAAAAGTTAATGTTTGTTAATTTTATTGATGTAGCATCCACGGGATAATTTATTTGTATGTCATGTTAGCAATTAAATAATTTTTTAAAATTAAAAATATAAAAAAATAATTTTGATAATTTTTAAAAACATTTTTTATATTTTTTAAATTTTTAAAAAAACTAATTAATTATTGATATAACATTCACATAATAATCCATCTAAAACGAAAAATTGAATAAAAAACTAAAATATTCTTTTATAAAATTAAAGAATCAAATAAATCATTATATTTTTAATAAATGATTTTAAGAAACAGAACTTAAAAAGCCCATTTACTGAAGAGCCGGTTCAAAATAATGCTTTTATGGTCTTTAAACCCAGCCACCCATGAAAAAATATTTCTTTTCCATTGCCGGGAATTGAACCCGGGTCTCCTGGGTGAAAGCCAGATATCCTAACCACTGGACGACAATGGAATAGTTGGTAAGGTTTTAAAAACAATTACAAATAAAAATCTTACTGCTCGATGTAATTTTTTTTTACAAAATATAGTTTATTTATTTTTCTGTGTGTTTCCGGAAAAATATTTTGGACAATATACTGTCTTTTATAAGTTAACCCAATTTTCTGATGTTTCTTCATAAAATATTGGTAAAAGTATAATGAAGGCTCTTATATTAAGAGTTAGATGTATATTGATTCTTTTATTAAAAAATTAAAAAATTAATTTTTATACGTTAGATTAAAGAGCAAACTGATTATTCTTTTAAAATTTTCTTTCATTTCTATTGTTAAAAATGAATCCTAATACATCACTATGAGGTACATGTGACACATCACATATTACTGTATGATTATTTTGTTAACCACGTCAGTTTTTAACAGGACAAATGTATCAAAATTTTAACAGAAATAATCAATTGCATTTTAATCTAACGTACAATAACTAGCTTGTCCATTTTTTGAGTAGAGGAGGCAAAATTGCAATTGATCTCCATCTTCCATGTACTTTACAATGTATGAATCAACTTAATTCCACCTATGATTAAAGTTACGAAATTTGTAACATATTAGTACGATTCAACCTTTTTTTTTTATGTTATACTAATGTGTTGTTGTTAATGTGGAAAATATTTTTTTAGAACAACAAATGCCTTCTTAATCACATTCTGAAACCTTAATTTCTCAAATTAAAGAGTTTGTGTGAGGTATCTATGGTGCTTGTGCTCAAAACCATTATCTTAAATGGTATCATACCGCACGATATAGTACAGAAAAACTTTTTCTATTTACATATTTAACATCTTCCTTATCATATTTGAGTTCTTAGTCCAAACAATTTGTAACATTAATTATAAAACTTATATAAACTTAACTAGAAGAATATTTATGCTAGATTATATCTCTTTTTATAATAAGTAAATTAAATCAAAATAATATAAAAAATTATACATGCTATTACTTTAATAATAAAATTACCATTTAACATATTTTTTATTAATTAATGTCAAATACTTATCGTCCCATTGATTTTGAACTTTTTTGCTACAATATTCGATCACTATTGCATTAATTAATGTCATCTCCTTCGATTTGTTCCTAAAATGATCCTCCGTCTAACTTGGTATCATTGTGATTCAAATATGATGATTTAATATTTTTTTTCGAAGAACAAATTCTTTAGGTTAAATTTGTTATTAGTCTTTATATTTTTCATGAATTGTGAACTTAGTTTTTATACTTTAACCTGGTCAAATTTAGTTAATATATTTTTAATGTTAGTTAATTTTAATCTTTACATTTTTCGAATTTTAAAATTTCTGTCGATCAAATGGTATAAATTAAATTTGTTTAGTTAAATTTTGTTATTAGTCTTCTATTATGCCTAAAGTTGTAGCTTTGATCTATAGCTGATTTTTTCTTTTATTATTAGTATATGAAAATAATAAATTGACATGTATTTTTTTACACAATGATTAAAACTAAAGATAATTTTTCTCTAATTCATAAATAAAAAAATAATGTATTTAAATACACTCAAATTCACGTGCAGACTCGACTGACAAGAATTCGATTGAAAAAAACATAAATCCATTAAATTTAACATTATTGTTATAGTTAGGACAAAAATTACACAATTTAAAAAATACAACGATTTCTTTTCATGTATTTAAGACCCAATTGCTTAGCCCGATGATAAGTAGACATGTTATTATAAAAGGATACTGAAACCCCAATATCGAACATGAACAGAATAATTTCAAAATCATTTGAAACCCAGAAGCATAAGAACCGCTCAAAAAACATCTTCGGCGACGGTTAAATCCCCCCTTTTTACCCCAAAACCAAATCAACAAGTCTGCGACTCTGAGTGATATAATTAAATATCCTCTATATTGTTTTGGGGGTTTAAAAATCGAACTTTGGGGTTGATTTGATTCGAAAACAGTAATGTCCGCATCTACCGTCTCGATCACCGCCAACCCAGCGGCGACGACGCCTCGCCGGCGTTCCCTCGTCGCGGATAAGAGATCGAACATTGAAGCTTTGGTTGTTGATCCAAATGCTACTGGGGTTAACCTTGTGGAAGACAAAGCCGCCGCCGCCGCCGCCGTTGGTACTGCCGGTTACAGAAGAGATCTGAGCCACGATTCGGGTCGTGCGGAACCGTCAAAGGACTCGTTGCAAGCGAAAAGGGTTGTCGTGGGTCAAAATTCGAACGGCCCGCTGCGACGATCGCGGAAAGGAGCGGTTAACAAGGCCGAGAAACCTCGGTGGTCGACTGCGGTTAGCATTTTTGCTAAGAATTTAGCACTTTTGCTTGTTTTGGTTGGATTAGCTCAGATTATTAGGAGATTGGCTTTGAAATCTGGGGATGTTAGTAGCGTCGGGACACATACGGGATTAACTGAGTTCGAGGGTAGGGTTGCTGAGGTTGAGAGTTTTTTGAAGACCACGGCTAAGATGATTCAGGTTCAGGTAGAGGTTGTTGATAGGAAAATTGAAAACGAAATTGGTGGGTTAAGGAAGGAATTTAATGAGAGAATTGTGGATCAAACTGTGGTATTGGAGAATTCATTGAAAAAATTGGAAGAAAAGAATGAGGGATTGGATAAGTCCTTGAGTGAATTGAAGAGTGCAGATTTGTTGACAAAGGAAGAGTTTGGAAAGATGTACGAGCAAATGTTAAAAGAGAAGGGTCAAAATGGTGAGTCTGAGATTGCAGTGAGTTTAAGCGATCTAGGAGCCTATGCAAGAGAGATTGTGAAGAATGAGATTGAGAAGCATGCCTCGGATGGGCTTGGCAGGGTTGATTATGCTCTCTCTTCAGGTGGGGGAAGGTTGTTCGGCATTCAGAGCCCTTTCTTGCTGGAAAGGGAATCAACTGGTTTCTGAAAACTAGCCGAAATGGAGTTCATCAGGATGCAGACAAGATGTTGAAGCCAAGTTTTGGAGAGCCAGGGCAGTGCTTTCCATTGAAAGGAAGCAATGGGTTTGTTCAGATTAAGCTGCGCACTGCTATTATCCCAGAGGCTATTACTTTGGAACATGTTGCCAAGGTATTATTGTCATTATGCTTACATTGTTGTATAGTTTCTTTATATTTGTCTTTGTCTTTGTTTTATGATGCAATGTGTAACTGTAATCCGTTTCTTTTGATGAGGCTGAAACTATAACATAAGATCCATAGGATGGGAATATTCAAACTTGAGCTCATTTAGCCAGTCCTTTTTTGCCAAAGGAATTTACACTTAATATGAACTGTATCTTTAATCTCTGATTCAACCCCTGATCTTGCAATAGCATTCTGCTTCTTATTCTTTCAGGACACTGTTTCCCCTATCTAACAGCTAATGATTTTGCTAGATTTGCTATAGTTAGGAGATCTATCTAAATTTGATGAGGGCCATAACTTTTATAAAGTTGGACATATATACATATGTATATGGATATGGATCTTTTAGAAATTAAAGGAGAAAAACATGTTCAAAGATTGTACTAGGTAAAAACATATATCTGGATATATATGGATTTTGAACAAGGATTGGTAAATATTACACTATCCTACCCTGCATCCTACCTCAAATAGGTAAATATTTTTGTCTTATTTCTTACAGTTAGATGTAAATAACGATGTTTTAATAGTGTTTCCTTTCCTTCAAAAGTGGGTCCATGCAAGGAGATATTGGTTAACAATACAAATGCTGAGGATTGTTTGAAGAGTGTGTGCTGATGAGGACATTGTATCTATATGTAATTACTTTTAGCAGAGGCATAGTGGCAGACTTTTGGAAGTAGTGAGTGAAGATATAGATTTTCCTGGTACTGCTTGATTTGCGTCTAAAGAGTACAAGAGCTATTTGTATATGTACAAAAGAATTGATTGCTAGGATTAGACATTTGATTTGTTGTCAATTTTTTGTTTCTTATATTTAGTTTCCGCAGGCAATTTGCAACTTAAGATATTATGTATCTGTCGCTTGAAGAACAGAAAGGACCCTTTGGTAGATGGCTGAAAAATGCCAAAAGGGGTTTCGTTTTGGCCTTCCATTTTAACTTACAACATCTTGAAGTGCCATTATTTGTTCTTGTTAATCTGCCTTGTTGTTTTGCCTATCTTGACTAAACCAACAAGTGATGGATTGCCAAAGTTGAAATTTACCATTGTCACTTGTTTAATGAATAAAAGAATCATTCTTTGTTGAGCTTCTCACCTTTCATTTATGATGTCAGAATTAGGATAGCTTGCCGCCATTGTATGAATATACATGCCTTCATTTCTTGCAGCCTTGCCCTTTTCATAATTTTTTTTTATAAATTCCTTTTCATAATTTTAAGATAATAGCAAAATAATATAATATTGCAGAAAATGTTGAAACACCAAGCAGAACAAGCTAATATAAAAATAGCAATTTACTGAAAAATAACCAAGTACATAGATAGAAATAATGTGGAAAAATAAGAGCACAAGAACACTAGGATTTATGTGTTTTGGCTTTAAGCGTAATTTGGTAGGGGCAGTGAGAAATTTTTACTATGATTGAAGCAAGATGAAGGAAAAAAAAATAGTTTTGTACCCAAAACTCATTGGAATTCGGTCAAGCTGGTGCACTCAAGATAGACTTAGGCAAATTGACAATTTTGTATAATTTTCATTTGGACTCATTGGAGTGCTCTTTCTGTTTTCATTCTCTATCAACTTTGTCACAAGTGCTTATTGTGTTGTTCATGTACCATGTACAGAGTGTTGCATACGATAGATCCAGTGCACCCAAGGACTGCCGCGTCTCTGGCTGGCTGCAAGGCCGTGATCTTGATTTCGCTGTTGATGCCGACAAGATGTTTCTTTTGGCAGAATTCACGTATGACCTTGAGAAGAGTAATGCTCAGACCTTTGATGTATTGGATACAGCAGGTATCGGAATTGTTGACACAGTTAGGCTGGATTTTTCTTCCAACCATGGAAGTGCTTCACATACCTGCATTTACCGTTTGAGGGTGCATGGTCACGAACCCGATTCTGTTTTAATGGTGAAAACGGAGTCGTGATCCTTATTGTCTTTGCTCTGCATTCTCGGTACTTGTCGATTTTGTCTCTTCATTTAATTATATATATTGACTCAGATCATTCTACTAACTACATACAGATTCCGTATCCTGTCAGAAATCCGTCTGTGTAGCAAATGAGTGTGAATCTACTTTTATGTTTCCACTTTCCAGTTAGGTTCTACTTGAATTAAGAACAATGATTTCCATATATGTATGTACGTATGTATGTATGTATGTATGTATATGAACTAGATGTAGATGACATCTATATCTATACTATATATGTCTATCTATTTATATTTATACTATTATTTAAACTTGTGATTGAATTGGTGTCACAAGTTAATTAAACATCAATTCAATTAGAAGAATTACAAAAATGTCTTTTCCTAATTAAAATAAATTATATTTAATTTTTTTTTTATTTTTCAGAAAATAAAAAATTTACACATTATTGGATTTGAACCCATGCTATTTACATAATATAAAACATTAATTTTACCACTAAATCAAAATTTTATTGTAACATAATATTTACATTTTTTTGAATATATTAGTATGATTATATGGTAGTATCTGTTCATACTTTTTTAACTTTTTGACAACGCACATACACCTTGTACATATTGGTGTTCGAACCCGAATTTTTTGGAATGAATAACATCTTCTTAACTACTAGAGTCACTCGTTGGGTTTAACATAATATTCACACTTTAATTGTATTATATTATACTTTATTATTTCCATCGATTGTGTTGTATCTATATTTATGGTGATATAAAATTATTTAAGAGTTGATTTAGTTGATATTGATGTTATGAGTCAATCAAATATCAATTCAATCAAAAAAATTACAAAAATATTTTTTCGTAATTAGAATAAATTATATTATTTGAGGTTATTTTAATGTTATTATTTTAAAAATTTTAAAAAAATTATACGTGATTGGATTTGAACCAAAATTTTACCACAAAACTAAAATTTTATTTTAATATAATATTTATAAATGGCATTCTAAATATATGATTTTCAAACATATGTGAGTGATAAATTTTTTAGTTATATGTAAAGATATTGAATTGGTGTCAACTATAATCGAGTCTTAATTCAATTGTTAAAGTATCAAAACTCTTATTTTAACAAAGTAATAAATATTAATTTAAAGATATTTTTTATTTATTCATATAAAATCTTAAAAAAAAATACTTGCTCTCAAATTTTCCATTTAAACCAATGTTTAATTTTAATATCAATTTTTAATAAATATATTACATAATTATTTTCACTCGTAATCTACCATTTATTTATTTGTATCATATTTTTTCTATTTGCTTCTGTAGTATCATGTCTAGTACTTTTGTCGGATAAAAATTACAAAGGCCTAATTTATTAATTTAGTTTATTTATTTATTAATTAATTCAAAGATAAAGCAGTGGTTTATGAACTTTTTTGTTTTGGGTACATGTGTTTTATGAACTGTAATGAGCAAAAAAGGGAGGAAAAAAGGCTGTTCTTGCTGGATGATTCCTTTGGTGGTTGGAGAGGGGACAAAGGTTTCTTCAAAGATTTGCATGTTGCCATGAAATACTATCCTACTATTTATAATATGAATTGCATTGTTGGATGGATTATGATCACCATTATCTATAATTATCGTTCATCAAATCGGATGATATGTCGGTTTTAATTAAATCTTAATCAATTAAATCGGATTTTTTATTATGATGTTCAAAATTTTAATTACCATATTAGATAAAATAATTTGTTAAATCAATTCAGTTTGATTTGAATTTTGTTTAAATAATTATTAATGTTTAAAACTATCCATAAATAAAATAATAATACGTTTTAACATATTTAAACTCACGTTTTCTTACATTTATAACAAAATTCATATAAATCAAACTAAAATTCAATCGACTTGAATATTAAAATCAAAACCATGCTTATTTGATTGTTTTATGTAGCTAATTTGGTTTCTAAATACTAAAATCAGTTTAATAGATGGATTCAGTTTTGGGAATCCGGTTTGATAATAAAAATTAACGGTTTAGACCGGTGGGGGACCATTGATCATGAAGCGTAGAACTAGGGGAGTCAAAGCTTTAAAGGGTAGGCAATGCCTTTGACTGCCCCGAGCGGCTTCTGACCCCATTTTTATGGGTTTATTGATACGGTCGGATTAAGTAAAAAATTATAAATACTTTTTTAATGATGAGAATTAAATATTTATTTTATTAATTTCAAATCATATGTTATATATTACAAGTTCTAATATTTTTAATAATTTTAAATAATAAAATTTAAAAGCTTAAGTAAATATTGAAATTTTATCTAGGTTGTAAAGTCAAAAATATAAAATCAAGACAAATAATATTATCATAAATATAAATATAAATATAATAATATATTATTTAATTATCATAAAGAAAAATATTATTTATTTTAATATTTAAATTAATTATCATTAGAAACCCAACGAGTGGCTCCAGTAAAAAAAAAAGATGATATTATCTTAAGAGACCCAAATTCGAGCACCTGTGTGTGCAAGGTGTGAATGCGCGTTGTCAAATGGTTAAAAAGTATGAATAGATGCTATTATGTAAACACACCAATATATTCAAAAAATAATCATTTTCATTAGATTTTTAAAAAATTTCCATTATAATCTTATTAAAGAGAGATCATTTTAAATATTTTACCTCAACAATAAATATCTTATTTGCAAGATGAAAAATCTATTGATATGATATTCAATGAGTACTTTCACGAATGAATGTAGAATAATTATTTGAATGCTCGCTTGGGTTAGCAAGTGATCTACTAGATAGATATTATCGAATAGTAACATTTAATGAGAGATATGAATAAAAGATTTCGAGAAAATTAGTATTTTCCGAATTATATCAAATCAGTAAATAAACAGTAAATTCATGGGTATTTAACCCGAATTAAATCTAATATTTTTGTTTTAATATTATTAGAAAATAATTTATTTAAACTAGAAAATTAATTAAAAAATATATATAAGTTGGACCAAACTCAGATCATACACGCTTTAGCTACTTCCAAATCCAAAGGAATAAAAGAATTTTCTTGAACTCTTCATTCGAAAAGATCACACACAAACAAAGAAAAGAACCAAATTTATTTTAGTTTCCAAGAAAAAAAAATACTTAAAAGCCAAGAAAAATCTAACAAAGCATCTTTTTAACTCTTTACCCGTAAAAAAAAGAGTTTAATTTAATGGAGGGGACATTTGAGATTCGATCCCCACGTTTGACCGTTTCGTTTTGAGGAGTTTCATTTTATTTTCTCGAGAAAATCTATCTCCTAAAATCCGACCAACCAAACAATAACCCACTGTTATACTTTTATTAATAATAATACTTATATGGGTTCTGAATATTGTCTTTGAACAATTGGGTTTTTTCATTTTCATTTTATTTTCTCGAGAAAATATTTCTCTCAAAATCCGACTAAACAAACAACAACAACCCCCCTAAAAAAAACCCAATGTTTATATTTTATTGAATATTCATATAAACAAAGCAAATTTGGGTTCTTGTCTTTAAACAACAAATCTAAAGCCAGACATCTTTTTGGGAAACTCCGATACTTTTGTATTTTTGTTATTGTTTTATTTTACCCCCCATTTGGTCATTGGGTTTCAATTCAACCCCAACATTCTTACATTTTTTCAGGTTTTCTTCTTTCTTTTTCTTTTGACCCTTTTTGTCTCCTGCAACTCCTTCTTTTGACTAAGTTTTTCTCATATTGGGAGATATAAAAAAAATATAGACAATTATTATATATATATATATATGTTTGCTTCAGTTGACTTCTTCCTTCCTTCTGTGAAAACTGATTGATTTCTAAATAGAAAGTATTGGGTTTTTCCTTCTTCTTTTTTCTTCTCTAATGAAAAAAATCACGAATTTTACTGTTGAATTCATGTTTTGAATCATATTTATTCATTTATTGCAGGTAACTTAAGGGGGTTTTTCTTGGTGATGATTGGGGTTGGATTTTCTGGCATTACACTAATGAATCAAGACAGAACAAACCAGCAGGCTTCAGTAAATTTCCCCCCACTTTACTTATTTTCTTTTTAATTTTTAATTAATTTTATTTGTTAAATAATTTTCAATTTATGTTGTGTTAATTTTTGTCCAGTCTTTGATTGGTAAAATATTGAGTGTGAAGGGAAGAAATCAAAGTAATAAAGAGATTGAAGTGAGATTTGGTTCTTCAGGTGAGTGCTTCTAGTATCAAATAAATTTACCAATTATCATAATTTTCTTCACTTTGAAGATATTTTAGCATTTGCCAAAAATAATAATAAATAATTAGAAAAAAAAAAGAAGATAGGAAAAGAAAATGTTCTTATCATATTTTTAATTATTTGATTTAAGAGGAAAAGTTGTTCTTCATGAAAGAAATTCAATTATTTTGATTTTTTGTCAAAGATGCCATTCTGTTCTCCTTTTTTAAATGGAAAGTAATTAGCATCCATTTATTTTTGCTTTTTGGGGTTCAAAAATATGTTGAGATTTGGGAATAGCATAAATTGGATATGGCTATTCGAAACCCGGATTTATCGGATGCCACGTTTTAAGGATGACTGCATGAACGAACCGAGTTATGTTCCGGTTCCGGATTTGTTATCAAAGCTCCATTTTCATCTTTATGTGTATGACTTGCTTTTTTGTTTTGCTTATTGAAGTGAAAAGCAAACGGTGTTTATGGATAGATTTGTAAATTTGCTTTTTTGGGTCGGATTTGGGAGACGGGGAAAAAAGGGTTGCAGATGTCGAGATTCGAAATTTGCTGGTACTGCTTAAAGGTGGCTACATGAACCAACTAGATTTAGGTCCCGGAATTTCTAAGTTGTATCTTTTTCTCTATCTTTCATTTAGATGATAAGGTTGATCCTTTTGGTGATGATGAAAGCATGTATACGTATCTATGGTGATACAACATGAATATATACATATATGTATATATATTTATATAAATTCCGACAATTACCACTGAAAAAGGCAAGAAAATGGCAATTCGTTTGAGAATATATTCTTGTTTTGGAATTTTTATCCATGGAAGCTTAGCATTCACCACCACTTTTGTTGATGTTTCCTTTCTCTTTTTTCTTTTTATATATAATTAGTTCTTAGTTTTGAATCGAGTACCAGTAGGAAAATCAAGCGTTTGAATTGAGTACCGGTAGGAAAATCGAGTGTTTGATTTCTAGCAACGAATGTTTCGTCGAAAAAGAAAGTTCTTGTTCTTTATATGGTTATAAATTGCAACAAATTCAGTAAATTTTGTTTCTTTATTTTTTTTTATCTTGATTCGTAATTGATTGTTGATTTTATTTGTTTTTGCAGAAGAACAATATGATTTGCCACTTCAACCTTTGCTTTCGAGAGACAAAAGCACAAAAGCTGCTAGTGAGAATATATCTTTCCGGTAGTGTCCTTAGATGGGTTTTTTTTTCTTTAAAAAAAAAATCATCTTGGTCTTTTTTGAAAAGCAGGTTTGCTTATTTGATAAACCTGGCTCTTATCAATGTTTCGTTTGGTTTGTTAGTGTCTTCGTTGCGACATGGAATGTAGGAGGTATATCTCCGGATAGCAAACTCAACCTCGATGATATTCTTCAAGTTCGTGAAGAATCAGACATATACGTGTTAGGGTAATTTTCTCAATCTCTCTCAGATTTTGCCTTGAGATTCTCGTATTAACATTTAGTTTGTGCTAAAGCAAGTGTAAGCCGGTTGAGTTGACCTGGAAAAAATCCATTTTGAAGGGTTTTGTTATAGGATTTTCACTAATATTCTGGTTGGATATGTTTTTATCATGCAAAGGGAATTGTTTTATATTGAATTTTTTCTTTTGGGTTTATTAGTTTTCAGGAAATCGTTCCCTTGAATGCTGGAAATGTGCTTGTCATCGAAGACAACGAGCCTGCGGTGAAATGGCTCACCTTAATAAACCGGTCACTAAACAAGGTGAATTATGTTCCTTTAAGAGGATCCAGATCCATTGGTTCACCCGGGGGTTCACTGGTTTTCCCGAAAACTTCACTTAGAAAGGCCAGCAAAGCTTTGAGGACCGAGAATAAACGGAAGCTGAAGAGCTGCAACTGTCCTATAGGTTTGGAAAGGAAGAATAGCAAAGAATTCTGTTTCCGGTGCCCTCAATCGCAAACGAATGAAAATGATATTTCGTCCGAAGACGATGAAGACGGACCTAACGGTCCTTCTAGTACAAACCCGATTAAGTATAGTCTTGTAGCAAGCAAGCAAATGGTCGGAATTTTTCTCACGGTATGGATGAGGAAAGAGCTTGTACAATATGTAAGCCACCTACGGATATCCTGCGTAGGTCGCGGTATTCTCGGGTGCCTTGGCAACAAAGTAAGTTGAGAACTGAACCATGCATTGTTTACTTCTGTCGGATATATTGAAATGAAGATTTATGAATGCAGGGCTGTATATCAGTGAGCATGCTTTTCCACAAGACAACCTTATGTTTCCTGTGCAGTCATTTGGCATCTGGAGAAAAAGAAGGCGATGAACTTCGGAGAAATTCGGATGTCATAGAGATACTTCGGAACACGCAGTTTCCGAGGATCTGCAAAACATCGAACAGTAGGGTGCCGGAAAAAATTCTGGATCATGAGTATGCATCTATGAAACTATGAACCAAAGTTTTTAAATTGTCAAATCTGTTGCAGTTTTTGACATTTACGATCCTGTACTATTCAATGTTTTTCTTCAGAAATATTTGTATTATTTGACTTATTTTCATCGGGAAATTTTTGCAGTCGGGTCATATGGCTAGGGGATTTGAACTACAGGATAGCTTTAAGCTACTCTGACACTGGAAAGCTTCTAAAAGAGAAAGCCTGGGATACATTGTATAACAATGATCAGGTAATTTCGAATACCATATTAAAAAAGAAAAGACCTGAACACGGAAATTTTTGAGAATTATTGTAAGCATCCGTGTTGGATACGTACTCGTATTCCTATGTTTTACTCAGGCTAGAAAAAAATTAACTTTCTCGTATCAGCTTACACCTAAGCTTATGTCCAAAACTAAGTCAGACACGAGTGTGGGATATGAGTGCCAAACACGAGTACTTAAAAAGAGAAATATAAAGACCTCCGGGTCTTTATATTTCTCTTTTTAAGTACTGCGTTTGGCTGTTAATGTCCGACGCATATACGTATGAAAGCTTCAAAAAATGCATACTTTTGTCAGACATATATCCGTAGTCAACTCTTTTGGAGTAATCATAGATTACATGGATTGATTTGGGTCATTGATGATTATTGCTAATACGAGAGCTATTTGTGCTTGGATGCACAGCTAAAGATCGAAAGAGAGGCGGGGCGAGTGTTCAAGGGATGGAAAGAAGGAAAAATATACTTTGCACCAACTTACAAATACTCTCTTAACTCGGACATTTATGCTGGAGAGACCGTCGAGACTAAAAGCAAAAGGAGAACTCCAGCTTGGTATGTATTTGTAAATTTTCAGGTTAGAAAACCCAGATCGAAGTTTAAACTGGTCAGATTTTAGGTGTTCATTTGAACGTATCCTATATAAGAACGAACATTCTTTTGGTTCTCAATTTAAGTGGCGAATCATTTGATTCTGACGGTTTCGATTTTTCAGGTGTGACAGAATACTATGGCGTGGAAGTGAAATATATCAGCTTTCGTATGAACGGAAAGAATCGAGGTTTTCCGATCATCGGCCGGTTTGTGCGACATTTTGGGTGAGCGTTGAAGCAATGGAGGATGGATCAAAGAGAAGATGACCTTTTGTTAAATAAGAAGAAGAAATCATTTTCCAAAAAGAAAAAAAAAACATAAAATCTTGGTTATTTTTTACAATTATTTCATGTTTAGGCATACAGCAAATGTAAATTAATTCACTTCAAAAATTAAAAATAATTATTCTGCTAAGATCATAAAAACGTATTATTTGTTCTACATTAGAGAAATTTTACTCGAATTCGAATTATTAGAAAAAAAATTGTTAAATTTTCTTCGAAAACTTTTATAAGATCCAAACTAGAAACATTTGACAACAAGCCTCTTTGTGAATAACCTTTTATAAATCTAACTTATGATAAATATTCTAAAATGTTACAAAATTAACGATAAAAAATTCATAAAGATAAATTATCAAAAGTCATTTTTATTTGTTTCAGATTATACTTATGTTTGAAATGTTACATTTTAATCACTTACGTTATTGTTTTATTATAAAATGATCATTTTTGCAATTAAAAATTTATTACTTTCCAAACGGCAGTTCAATAAAAAAAAACATTTCATAACAATTTTTAATAACAAAATGATCATTTTATAACAAAACAACATCGTAAGTAACTAAAATGTAACATTTCAAACATAAATGACTAAAATATAAACAAATAAAAATAATTATTTTGATAATTTACCCACTTCATAATAGGTTTGTCTATGATTAATATAATCCAACCCAACCAATAAACACTAAATTTCTCTTAGTAGATGAAAAAAGTACAAGAAAAGGTATCCATAAGCCGAGTCAAAATAATATACTTTCAACCAAACAAACAAAAAAAAAAAAGAATTTTCAGGTACAAGAAAAATAATCAAGCCATGAATGGTTAATTGATTATGTATAAATTGATAAGCAAACAAAATAAAGGAAATGGTAGAAGAGAAACGGAGATGATAAAAGAAAAGGCACAACAAATTTGCTTACTTTTATTTATTGATAAAATGAAATAAACCAGTTTTTCAAAACAGATGTTACTTCATAACGTCAAACATCAAAAACAATATATCCTAACAGATGTTCATGAATCCAAAGATGGAGAGCATTGACCAAAAAGTATGTTGTTAGATAAGTCCTTTGCGTCGTTAGTTGATGAGTCGACAAACAAACTTGCTAACCCTGGAACATAATATCAACCAGGGTATAATCCCAACCTGCAATTTAGGAGATAAATGGCAAAACCAAAAAACTTGCAATGTTAGGATATGAGTTGGACAAAGAAATCGAACATGAATCCTTCAAAAACAGATGAAGAGTCGGAGTAATATAGTTTTAATCCATATGAGAACAGATGAAGAGTCGAACAGTTTTAATCCATATGAGAAACAGGCAAGTACGGCCGAGGCAAAGTACTTGTGTTCATAGCATTACACACCTCAATATGGATTTTAGATGGTCTTTTAGATAGGCCATGTTAAAAACAATTGGAATAAACAAGAGAAAATCAGAGATGGAATTCATATCCTATTTCTATAGAAGGAAGAAGTTAAAATTATAATTACGGTTAGATCTGCTAATATTGAAAAGAATTTTTACCCGGACATTGTTGTCAGAAGAACCCCCAATCTTCCAGGATAACAGCCTCCCTGCAAAAAATGGATGGTTGTAATCCAATCAATAAACAATCGATTTTCTCTGATTTTGTGTAATTTACATTTGTCCTCCATTTGATTCTTGCTAATGCTTTCTGTCTGGTGTTTTTTTATTCATTTCATCCAAGGGACAAACTTTTATCTACTTTCCGGAGTATGTCATTAAGAAGCATGTATACCAAATTTTATGGGCAGTATGATTGTGTCAGCTCAAGCATATTTAGACAAACTGAAGTTAACAGTCAAAGAGGAAAATGAGATAAAATCTAAATATTTGCCAAAATCATTATCGTGCATTACCAAAGGGTTGCACAAGATGTTGAGATACGTAAGCAACAGGAGAGCTCCAAAACCAAAGGATTAACAGAACATGAGCTATGACCTGCTCAAGAAGACGATAAATCTCTTAGGATATTTAATCAAGCCAACAAGCATATACAAACTTCTAGATAGTTTCGTTACACAGAGAAACACCTTTACAATGAACAAAACTTTCAAATACAAATCATATGACAGCTTCATCTCTTGGGTCAGATGTGCCTGATCTGAAATCAAATGTTGCTTCTATAAGTACAGATGATATAGTAACAACTTAAGGGTTAAAAAGAAAGAAAGGGAAATAACTAGACTATAGCGACTGTTTATGGAAAGAAGCTTTCTTTTTTGGAAAAGAAAAGAAATATAGCCGAAGAACAAGAAAGAATATTGAATGATATGTTCAAGTAATTGAAGCCAGCTTTTTCCAAAATATAAGTATAATCTGTACGGCAATAAAATTGATCTCATTTGTCTCTCAGGATTAAATTAATCCTTACTCTCCTCACCTGTAAAACTTAACAGTAAATATACGGGTATATTTCCCCAAACAGGGTTTAAAAACCTTATATTCCATCAATTTAGACCACTAAACCCATGTTGCTTGGACCCTTCACTTTTCTTGAAGTATCCATGTCCAATACTCAGTGTCCAGCTCATGGGTATGGGAATAATGAGCTCAAATGATCCTTCAAATACATGAAAAATTTAATCATACCTGTGTCAGATACATACCCGTGCAACACTTAACACGCGAGTCCGAGTAACATAAATCAAATCTCCAAATCAACCATTATTTGATTGTTCAAAGAACCAAATTCATATAAGCTTATGCAATGGGAAAATATTAAGCAATTAACCAAAGGCTAAAACCAAAATTGGCCTCACAATTTGCAAGTTCCTTCTCCTTGGCAGCAGCCATCCTCCTAAGCTTAGCTGCTTGTGCAAATGTAGATGGTCTATGAAGCAAAATAGATGTTGTTTATGCGCCAATTGCGATTGATAAGCTGATTAAACGGAATTAAATGCCATTTAAATCACTTACTGCGAATAGGAGGCAGCCTCTTTTAGAAGCTGCTTAATCTCTGCACGAAGCTGCATTTCCTTATGAGTTTTGGATGCTCCCTAACCATGAAAAGAGAAATCTAATCACCATTGTGGAAAACCACAAGAGAATCTAGTATATTAAAATTAAGCAACCATAAATGACAATATCTAGCAGAATTTGGTACCCTCTTCAAATCATGGATCCATTTGGTGGCAAATTGAAAGGCAATGATAATGAGAAAAACAAAAGGAGCTGCCAAGGATCTTGTTCGTTCTAGGATTTCTCCTCCTCCCAGCATTTCTCCTTCTCCCATGGTTTCTCCTTCCATGTTTCTCTTAAGCTGTTACATGAAAATTTTGAGGGAAAGAAAAACATATCAAGGAAATAAACCTAGGAAGGAAATTTTCCTTCTTTTTTGCAGCCTGGCTTACATTTTACCTTATTCGAGTCCTATACAAATACTTCCAAACAAAAAGAAAAAGTCCTATACAAATAAATGTTCCATTGTAAAATCGAGCCTTTGTTCTTCCTGTTTATATAAGCATGAGTTTAACTAAATAAATATTATAATTAAAATTGATTCCCCAAGGCAATTTCGACTTTGATGAAATCTTCCTTTGAATCCCTATATGAACTTTACTTTAAATAAACCTGTTTTTTTTTTTTTTTGGTTTTTACTAGATCTTTCACCTTCACCGATAATAAAACGAACATGACACACTCTGAAAGTGAGAGCTTTAACTCAATGTCATTAGTCCCACATGAAAGGAGAAACAGATTAATAATAACAATAACAACAACTTAATGGATATTGCAGCAAACCAATTTACTAGGAGATGAAAACACAAAAAATCAAAATAATAATAAATAAATAAATAAATACAGACATCAATAATCAGTTCCAACAAACGGAAGGAAAGACCAGGGATGAGACAATAAATTGAAAACAAAATTGAAAGAGAAACCCTAATTTCTGTAATGATAACGATCTTACACGCATCTAATAAGTCTCATAAATCGAACAGTCGTTAATAGAGGAATTCCCAAACCCTAAACAAGCAAATTTATTCAAAATTCCCACCCATTAATCTGTTTCTAAACCACCATAGGAATCCCGAAAAAAGCCCTTTAACATTACCTAATTCGAAGATAGCGTAAAATTCCAAACGCTAATTGCTAAATACCCCCACAAATATCAACAATAATTCATAAAGAGCATCGATTAAAGGAGAGAGTCATGAAATTAATAACTCACCTGGGAAACAGCCGATTGCTAAATAAAAATGCAGAGCTTGCGGATATTTTGTTTAAAAATGGAAAGAAAAAGTAAGAAAGTTAATTAATGGTTAACTTCTGCTATTAGACCATGTAGTATGTGTAAATTATGGATTTAGTCTTTATATTTTAATTTAATCATTTTAATCCCTATACTTTTTTGAAAATTTAATTTTGACTAAAAGGTAGTGGTTAAAGTCATTAAATTATGTTATTTTTTAAAATTTTATATAGTAAGTATGTTATTACATGAGTTATTTTATGTCAATTTACTATAAAAATTAAGCTTAAAAATCAATTCCAATATAATTTAAACTCGAATTAAAAATTCAAAAATCATACTTTTTGTAATAATTTCTTTTAAAATTTTGCTCGCGCACTCTTTATTAAAAGAATTTAACTTAGGCCTGTATGTGTTTAGTTCTCCTTCTAAAAGAATGCTTGGGGTCTTGCATGAGGACCTTATTCTATTTATAAGGAAAACCTAAATCGAAATAAGTTAATATATATGTAACACTACTTTTTTTAAAAAAAATTGAGCATCTTAAGTTGTAGTATTTGGTTTTTCATTAAACCAAAGTCATTGATCAAAGAATTGGTTGAAAATTTTTGAACTATATCTTTCTCAGTATACGTCATAAAGTAAGTCAAAATAAAATTATCTTTTAATTTTATTTCCGAGCTTCGTCTTCATGATGTTTATGATTGAAAATATTTATTCTGTTGTTACAGTAGATACTGAAGCTTTCGTTTGTTTAAAAATTCTGTAAGACGATGACTCTAATTCAATTGTTATTTTTCGTATTCTTGACCTCTGTTTAATGGGTAATTTATCCAAATGACTTAAAAAATTTTATTATTTACGAAAATGACCTAAATTCAAAAATATACATCAAAATGACCTAAAATGAACTGTAAAGATTCTAAATGCTCATTCAATGATTGACACCTCATCAGATTCCACCCCAATGATTGGTGTCAGATACCAAAAATTATATTTTTTTTGTTTTAATCCGGTATTATATGGATATACGAAAATACGGGATTTTGAAAAAAAATTTTTTGGTCGACACCAAAATTGTTTTTTTGTCAGATTAAAAAAGGAGTGTCAGCCAATGTATGACTAACACAAAAAAATAAATTTTTTTATCAGTTAAAAAAGAGTGTCGGTCATGCAATGGCCAACACCAAAAAATTTGAATTTTTTTATCAGATAAAAAGGTGATGTCGGTCATACAATGGCCAACACCAAAATATTTGATTTTTTTTATCAGATAAAAAGGAGGCCAATGCATGGCCAATACAGAAAAAATTTAAATTTTTTTATCAGATAAAAAGGTGTATCGACCATGCAATGGCTAACACCAAAAACTTTGATTCTTTTCTATCAGATACAAAAAGATGGTGTCAGTCATGCAATGACCAACATCAAATTTTGTTTTTCTCAGATTAAAAAGGGAGTGTCGGTCATGTAATAGTCAACACCAAATTTTTTTTCAAAATCTCGTATTTTCGTATATCCGTATAATACCGGATTAAAAAAAATACAATGGTCGACACCAATCATTGGGGTGGAATTTGATGAGGTGTCGGCCATTGGATGGACATTTAGAATTTTTACTGTTTATTTTAAGTCATTTTTGTGTATATTTTTAAACTTGGGTCATTTTCATAAATAATAAATTTTTTGGATCATTTGAATAAATGACCCCTGTTTAATTAATTAATGTCTTTTCTTTTCTATTCTTTTTAATTATTTTGGGTGTGGGGAGAGAGGTGAGACAAATTAAGTCATTGACGATAGATTGATTTCCCTGCTTAGAAAGAAAAAAAAAAAAAAGGAATTGTTTAAAATTATTCAGGCATAATGAATTTCTTGCCCCTCCAATCTAAACAAAAGCAATTTTAGCATTCTATTTAGTTGTTCGTCTCTTTTAGTTATTGTGTTTACATTTTTTATCAAATCATTTCAAAATAGATAAAAAATTAATATTTATTAATTTTGTTGAAATGACATACATATAGATTGTCACGTGAATGACATGTCAATATTTTTTTAATTTTAAAAATATTAAAAAATATTTTTAATGATTTTCAATTTTTAAAAATATTTTTTTAATTTTAAAATTTTGAAAAACTAAATAGATGTCATATCCACAAGTTAATCCACGTGTATGCCATGTCAACAAAATTAACAAACGTTAATTTTTCAATTCATTTTGAGGATGATTTGATAAAAACACAAATTTAAAAAAAATAAAAAATTAAATAATTAATTAAAATAATTTTTTTTATAAAATTAAAAGATCAAATAAATCATTGTTCCAAAAATTAAAATCAATTATAAACATTCTCAATAAAATAATTGGACTTTAAATCTCTGCTTTGAAAGTGAAATATAATTATCGGAGTATAAAACATAATTTCAGCCCCAATTTACATTAATATTTGGTATAATTAATATTAACATTATAAATCTAAAAATTAAAAAAACAAACTTATAAATGATACGTAAATTCGATCTAAGAAAATAAATTGTTAAAAAGTTAAAAGCAAATAAAAATTTGAGAATTTAAAAAAAATCCAAAAAGCAACATCCCTACTTCCAAATCACATATATCACCATCTAAAATTTTCTTTTAAAAACAGGATAATATTTGATCCATTTGTAAATATTTGAAAAATAATTTATTAATTATATTTATATAAAAATATTTAACTAATCTTAATAATAATTATTAAGAACAATAAGATAAACTATATTGATAGTCATCTAATTATAATTTTTTTTATTTTAAACATTGAAATAAAATTTTACAATTTAAACAATTACATTATATAATTTAATTATTTTAATCACTCCTATTAAAATTTAAAAAAAATAAAATTTTCTGTTAAATAATAATATTATTTTAAAAATTACACCTTTGCTTTCTCTCTTTCATGGTCATCATCATCTTTCTTCTTTACCAAATCATTAAAATCCCATAAAAGTTGACTAAAAATTTTTTTTATCAAAAAGTTGACTAAAAATTTAGAAAAAAAAATGGGGTTGATAATTTCTCGAGGGGCATAATTAGAGGGTTTGCAGGATGACTCTTTCTAAAATAAAAAAAATTTAATTTATTAAAATTTTGAATTAATAAAAATAAAATTACATTTTAATTTTTTTACAAATGATAAAAATTTAATTTAATTTTTTAAAAATATAAAAATATTATTAAAATAATAAAATTATATTTTTACTATCATAAAAATTATCATTTAATTTTGTCCCTTAAAATAAATTTTACTTTCGGCCCTGAATTTTCCTTTATACATATTCATCTGTCTGTTCCCTTGAGCTAATGTCATGAAACTACTCTCCAAAAGGTTCCTCTCTGTTTCTCTTCAACTATTAAAGCTATTCAAATCTTTTTCCCGATCCCTTTTCCATAGCCCAACAGAGAAGATAAAAAGTTTGGAGATTACAAACAAAAACCAGAGAATTCAAACCTCACCACCTCTCCTTTGCTGAAGCTACTCACCAAGATTTTGCTCCCATTTTCACTTCTTTCTGTTATATTATTCTACCCATTTATATGCAAATTCTAAGCTTTGGCATATGGTTTAGAACTCTTTAGTTTCAGTGTAGGCAAGAATTACATGTTTTTGCTTTGCAATGGGATTATGGGCTGCTTGTTTTCATTGCCACCAGCTCTGGTTTGATCGAAAGTTGTGGTGTAGAGACTGGTATTAAAGCTGAAAAGGGTGTGAAGATGAGCAAGGGAGGTAGTCAAGCAGAATTAGAGGTGGAATCATCAAAGGCAGAGCCAAAAGGGTCCATTTCAAAAGAGACAGTTGTTGCAGAATATGATGAAACAGAAGAAGAGGTGCCCTTGGTTGTAGAACTAGAAGATGAAGGTAAAGAAGACAGATCAAATGAGGTTGTTTCAATAGAGGAGGGTGAAGATGAAGATCTTAAGTCAATGAGTAATGAAGGGTTAAACAAGAAATGTGAAGATTTTGATGAAAGAAGGGATTCAATTTGAAACTCGCCAACTGATTAGGGTTCAATAGCAGAATTATCAACCCAAATTTTTAGTGAGTTTTTCTGGGATTTTAATGTTTTGGTAATAAAGGATGGTGATGATGAAACAGAGAAATCGAAGGTGTAATTTTTCAAATAATAATATTATTTAACACAAAAATTCATTTTCGTTTGGATTTTAACGGCAACAAACCTGATAATGGGTTGGGTCAAATTCAAGTCAGATTGATATAAAATTTTGAGTCCGATCCAATTCAATTCAAAAAAATAAGTTTAAAATTCTGTCCATATCTAATTCAAATTAAAAATGTTAAATTCAAACTTGACTCGATCTACTTGTATTAAATTATTATTATATAAAAACAATTTTTAAAAATACGATGCATACAAAAAAATATTTATACTTAAATAACATTAACATAGTTGCAAATAAAGATGCTCATGGGCCGGGTTTGAGCCGAACCTAAACATAATATTAATATACTTTATGTTTGTTCATATTCGGCCCGACTCGAAATATAAACTTAAAATTTTGATCAAATCTATCCATATTTGTAAAAGATTAATCCAAGCTCATTTTATGATCGCCTAGATTGTTTTTTAAACATATTTATTTTATTTTAATATGTAATAATTTTATACATTTTTTATTTATTGAAAATTTTTATATAGATATTTTAATATTATTTTAATATTTATATTAGAGTAGTATTATATATTTAGCATAGCTTTATTTTTTCTAATGTGTCTTAAATTGCATAATATATAAAAATAATATAATATAAAATATTATAAACTTAAAAATAAGTCTGGTCGAGCCAGACTTGAGTTTTGAATGTTCAAACTCGATCTTGATCCATATTTTAAATGGGCTTAGTATTTTTCCCTAAATCCTCTCAAGTTTCGGGCAGGCCTTCGGGCTTGGACAAGTAACCTGACCCATAAACAGGTCTAGTTGTAACTTAACAAGTAAATGTCTCTAAAATAATAGTAAAATTAACAATAAAATAAAAATTATATAATATCTAAATAATAATAATAAAATAATAACAATATAATAGCGAAATAATATCAAAGCAGCAATGAAACAACAAAACAACAATTCGACTCGAGCAAGGCCAAAAAAAACTTACACAAGACTCGACTTGTTTAAAAAAGTGTCTTATTTTTTTGTTCTAACTTATTTTTCAGATTTATATTTTTTTAAATCTAATTAAAATGATTAAATTATGTGATGTAAGTACTTAAATTATGAATTTTTTATTTTGATAATTAAAATAAATTTTTTTAATAATTGAAACACTATTTGCCAAAAAATAAATAATAAATCTTCCTTTTTTTTCTCCTTCATCTCCTCTACTTTTGACGATTTTTATTCTCTTTCTCTCTCTTAAGCTTTTAGCTTCCCATTCTCTCTCATTTCCTTCTCTTACTTCTCTTTTCTTTATTATTTTTTTTTCATTTTCTCCATTCGATTTTCTCTCTCCCCAATCACAAATCCTCAAAATTCCAATAAAAATAAAAAGGAAAAAAAAAAGATTTCCCATTTTTTTTTAATCGTTTATTTTGCTGAATCTCGATGTTTTGTTCTTTCTATTCTCGGATCCTTTTTCTTCTAGCTCAAAAATTACGGTTAGAATTCATATATATTGGTTTAAGGGTTTCCTCTTTTGATATTAATGATTGTTAGATCAAGGAATTTATTGTAATTTTAATTATCTTTTTTGTGTTGATTTTCAGATTTTTAATTTTTGCTATTACCTCAGCTCTCAGTTCAATCAGAAACCATTATTGAGCTAATTCAAAGAGTTCTTATTTTTGGCAAAAATTTCCCCAACTCCTTAAGGCAGGTAATCGAGTTCTACATTTCCTTAGATTTTTTTTTTCGTTTAGTTCTTTTTTTCTTTTTTCTGATTCTTTATTGAAATTGGTAGATATGGATTAATCTAATGGTAGATATGGATTAATCTAATGTAACTAGATAGTTGACAGTGTAATTATTGCAGCGTATAGATTATTAATGATGGATTATTGGAGTAACTTATGACAGAATTATTCTGCAATAAATGCATTTTGGATTTTACCTTTTATCTGAACTTATTTATTGTCATCATTTCTGGAAATGTGTTATTTGCTTTCTAAATTAGGTTATAGGGTTTAATTTAACTTCCAAAGATTGAAGCGATTTTTCCTTTTTTGGAATAGAATTGGACCTTGATCCACGGTTTACATCCATGTTTGCTGTATTTTACACTCTGCGGATAAATTTGTTTTCTGTCAACCGTCTCTAATCTTTCTGCATTCCATGACTTTTTCTGTCATTTGCAAATCGGTTATCTGTAGAGAGATGACGTTTTCTTTTGTTCTCAAATCAGCTATCCTTTGAGAGATGACTTTATATGTTGTCTCCGAATTCGTTCTATGTGGAGAGATGTGAATATATTTTCCCAACTACTTTTGTTTGATTCCATACATTTAAAATGTATATTTATGCTTTCTTAATTTCTTCTTTAATATTTGAATAAATGAGTCAGCTGGTTGATCCACTTGTAGCTTGTCGTGATGCATAAAGCGCGTATATCGTAAAAGAGAGAGAGAGAGAGAGAGATAATCATGTACCTATAGCAGTTTGAGTGCAATTATGAAAAAGTGAGAGGAAAAGGTTCTGCGTTTTCTTTGGTTCTCGGTATTTTAAATTTGCGTGTTTTCTATCTTTTCTCTTGTTTCAGGTTTTGGATGGTTCTCACTTGTTGATAGGGAGTTTGTGTGTGATTACAAAGAGATGAGTCACACAAAAAATGAGAGGGAAGATGGGATTCTCTCTAAGGATCAGACAGAATCATCGTTGATTGATGATGGCAACTATGGAGGAGGTACCGGTGGGGGAGTTGTTCTGAAGAAAGGACCATGGACGTCTGCTGAAGATGCAATTTTAATTGACTATGTGAAGAAGCATGGGGAAGGCAACTGGAATGCTGTTCAGAAGCACTCTGGACTATTTCGTTGTGGAAAAAGTTGTCGCTTACGTTGGGCAAATCACTTGAGGCCCAACTTGAAGAAAGGGGCATTTACTCAAGAAGAAGAACAGCTGATCATTGAACTCCATGCAAAGATGGGAAATAAATGGGCTCGAATGGCTGCACATGTGAGTGTTCAATTCAGTTACTGTGAATCTAGTTATTTTCATGATTGGTCAAATACAGAAATTTTTTGAACCTAACATAAAAAAGAGTTAAAAGTATTACATAAAAAAATGTAGACTTTGGACACTTTCATTCTATAATAAATTTAGAGCAGGTTAAATGACTTTAGAAAGTGGTTTAGTGATTTTTATGTGATTTCACACATAAGAGCAATGTTATTCCTGGCCTGGTTGAAATGGTCATATCCCAGGATTATAATAATTAAAAGAAAACACAGCTTGGTATCATGATTTCCCCTTCTTCCATCCCCTGTTCTTATCAGATCTTACCCCTGAAGCAAAAAGGAATATTAGTGAGAGAATAGAAAGACAATTTAGTCATTCTTTGAAATGAATAAACCACGTTTTGCTTTTTTATCTGTGTTATGATTTTTTTGTGCTAGATGCTGAACAATAGCAATTTATGTTTTCCAGAATTCCATGGCAGCTATTTCACCTTGGAAATGCTAAACACTTGTGCAAAGCATGATAAAACTTCCAGCTACCAAAGTTTTATACATCTGTCTTTTAGGTGTCTGAAACTCTCTTTGCTCTGTTGTGCAGTTGCCTGGTCGTACAGATAATGAGATAAAAAATTATTGGAATACCCGGATTAAGAGACGTCAGCGTGCTGGGTTACCTCTCTACCCTCCCGAATTGTGCTTGCAAGCATTGCAGGACAGTCACGGTACCAGTGCAGTTAATGGAGGGGATAAAGGACCTCATGATATCTTGCAGAACAACAGCTATGAGATACCTGATGTCATATTTGACAGTTTAAAGGCAAATCAAAATGTCCTGCCTTACGTCCCTGAACTTCCTGATATATCTGCAAGCAGCATGCTGATGAAAGGTCTAGGTTCTCAATATTGTAGTTTCATGCCACCAACAATCCATCGCCAGAAACGTCTTCGAGAAGCTACAGCCTTTTTCCCTGGTTACACTGGTTCTATTAAAAATGAATGCCCCTTGTTTGAGCAGTTTCAAGATGATATCTCAGACAAGGCTGCTCAATCCTTTGGGTTATCTTTTCCAATTGAACCAGATCCTGCAACCAAGAACTCCTTGCAATTTGGTGTATTCCCAGGTAGCCATAACCTTTCAAATGGCAATTTCTCTGCTTCAGAGCCTGCTTTGGAGGCTGTGAAGTTGGAGCTCCCTTCACTCCAATATCCAGAAACTGAATTAGGTAACTGGGGCACATTTTCTTGCCCACCACCTTTACTTGAGTCTGTTGATGCTTTTATCCAGTCACCACCACCAACCAGCATAGCAGAGTCAGATAGCCTTTCGCCCCGTAATAGTGGCCTGCTGGATGCTTTACTTCACGAGGCAAAAACTCTAAGCAGCGCAAAGAACCATGCATCTGACAAGAGTTCAAATTCAGCAACTCCTGGTGATATAGCTGAAAGTTCCACCTTCAACATCTGTGAGGCAGAATGGGAAAACTGTGGTGAGCCTCTTTCTCCAATGGGTCATTCAGCAACTTCTCTTTTAAGTGAGTGTATCAGTGCAAGTGGCAGTACATTGGATGAACAGCCACCTGCTGAAACCTTTACTGGTGAGCACCTCTCTGATCTAAACTTGCTAAACATGATATTCTGTATTTTTTACTAAAATGTAAATTGATATCATATTCAGATATCCTAGGATTCCTATCTGTATCCGCTCCGAATTTGTCTCGGGTTATAAATCTAATATCTGTATATCAGATATGAATCCGCAAAAATCAGATCAAATAGTGTTGGGTATCCAACTTTTAACTATCCATCGTCATCCCTACTTGATCTAATATTCCAAGTGTACTGGCGAGAAATGTACATGCTCAATTTCTCTCTATTGTTTTTCTAGTGTGTAGTAACTCGATTTTGGATTTCTTTTCAGAGTCTCATGTGAAATCAGAGCCAGCTGACCATGTTTTCACCCCAGAGATACAAAATGAGGCTCCTATTCGGTTGGACAGTTGTCACCCTGATACATTACTTGCTTCTAATTGGCTTGAGCAAGGTTCTGGTTACGATAAGGACCAAACCATCATGACCGATTCAATAGCAACCCTTCTTGGTGATGAATTGAGTAGTGAATACAAGAATATGGCAGCTGGAACATCGATCTCGAGTCAAGCATGGGGCCTTGGTTCTTGTGCATGGAACAATATGCCTGCTGTCTGTCATATGTCCGAACTCCCTTGAGCTGTGCCATCTTGATTGTATGAACTTCTCTGAAGCTTTTTTCTTTTTGTTTCATTCATTGCATGATTTGTTTGACGTGTGTGGTCAAGCGGGCCTGATGTAACGAAGTTCATTTGGGGTGAGACTATAATATGGTAAGAGTCGTGAATGTTCGGTTTGTTGTTTTCGATGTTTTTCTTGTTGAACTGTTGAATGTGTGTATGCCGATACAGAACTATTAGGCATGCGGATGCGTTCAAGATGTTGTTATAATTTTAGAATAATTGTGCACTTCTAGCATGGAATCTTGGTACCATGATTTTGGCTATTTGATGCATGTGTCTTAGCCTGATGCTGATTTGTGTATGAAACCCATTTTTAGTTTTCAGTCATACCAACATTGCATCTATGTTACTCGGATTCGGTTATAAGTATCAAATAGGAGTATGTGTTCGATACAGGTTGTTCAATAATTTCTTAGTTTTTTCATGTAGTTGTAGTGTCTTTATTATACTTATATCGGACATGAGTGTCGGACACACGTGTTTTTAGTCCGCAACATGGCTTTGAAATAAACGTATGAAAAATTTCTTTAACCACTGATGGTGGTCGTGTTGGTGTTTGGTTCCTTCTTTGAAGTTTTATTTAATTAACTTCTTTGAAGATTTATATATTTGCACTTTTGGGACTTCTTACTTTATAATCTTTAGGGTTTGGTACATATTTTTATGGGGAGTTGCGGTGGATTGGATTGATACCTTTCTACTTGCCGTTGCCTTCTTATTTAGTTTTTGTTCCCCTCTTTTATTTTTATTACTATGATTTTCCCATTCTTCACGTTGGTTGTTTATACCAAATTATGAGAGAAAAAATTTTTGAAGTTCAAATATGTTTTGAGTTTCTGTACGTTTCTATTTTTAATTTCAAGAATTTAATCAATTTATATTTTAAATTTAAAAATTTAATTTTAATTGTTATTTCTATTAAAATTCGTCCATTAAATGTGGCACTTCGAAAATTAGGAAAAAAGTTAACTTGTTAGTGATTTAAAAAAAAAATAAGGGTGAAAATATTGATGTAGATCTTTTTCTTAAAATCATGATAAAATAATGGGTTTTTTTTTGTTAGAACAGTGTTCTTATAAAAATAGCATTAACATTGTAGTTGTAATTGAAATAGAAAATAATATTAACTATTCAGATAAAATTATAAAAATATAAATACAAAATTATGAACATAATAGACATTAAAATTGAAATTTAACACTTTTTGATAATTGGAAATGTAAAATTTAACACTTCCCTGTATTGGGAAGGACGGTTAAAGGAGTAGGTTCAGAGGTGTAGAATGACAAATGCCATTGGACACACTTTCAATATAGGTTTACGTATTTATGGTTTTTCTTTCTATTTCTTTTATTTGTGTTACTCGGAGTATTATGCAGTGTAAATTACTCGGTTACTCATTCACTTTTTAATATATTTCTGTTTTGATTAGTTGAAGTTTTTTTATTAATTAATTTATTTTTGTTAGTTTAATTTTATTTTTTAGTCACTCTATCGTTAAAATATTTTGGTCATCAAACGAAAATATTGATATTGTCTTCTTTTGATTGTATAATGATAATTTTAGCTCTTAATATTTTAAATAATCTATCAATTTTATCTTAATTCTAAAAAAAATTAACAAATTTATCCCTCAATTTTTACATGCATCATCAATTTATTCATATTTCTAAAAATTCAAAAAACTTATAAACTTAATCCACAAATTCATATTTAAACCATATTATTTTCTCGTCTTGATATTTAAACTTTTTTTTAATTATAAATTATACATAAATTACTTTTCTTTTTTCAAGTTGATACCTCAATTAATCAAATCGTTAAGTTTATTTTTTTAAAAAGATTTATTCCACAAATTGATACTTGAATTATGATTTATTTCCCATTTCGAAACTTAAACATTTTTGTCATAAGTGATCCCTAAACTATTCTTATTTACTCAATTTACACCAAAATATTATATTCGTTGAAAAATTTCCAGCCAATAATGAACCATTGATTTTTATAAACTTAAAATTTATTTTTAATTATTTTATTTTATTTTATTACATTATTCATCTCTCTTTATTTTTTTCTTCTATTTTTTTTTTAATTTTCTTTCTTCTTCCTTTATAATGACTAACAATGCTCAAAATTTATCTTTCGAAGATCGAGAGCTGACGATTATTTACATTTTTGAATTCCAGCATCTACTTGCTCTACCTAACAAGATAAAAAAATTTGTTTCATCAATTAAAATTAGTGTTTTCAAAACTAGATCAATAATTGATCAAGGCACTAATCCGAAGATAGGGTTGAATCGATTATCAATACAATCTAATTGAACCAAGCTAAAAACCAATTGAATTGAATTTCTTTAGTTTTTAAATATTTTTATATTTATAAATTTTTAAATAATTTATTTGATCAAGTCAGGCAAACTGATTATATTGAAAACTAATGACTTGACTGGTTCGACCACCAATTTAACTCTAAATAAAGAACTGAGAAAACATATAAAAGAATATTATACTTTTTATTTTTTTTTCATCACATGTCAATTTTTAATTGGTTATTTTTTAAAATAGATTCAAGATTAACGAACAATTAAACTAAGGTACCATATTGACTTGTATGGACCAGTAATTAAAATTCTTATCAAACATATATTCAAAATATGTTACCCCATTCTCTACCTCCAATATTGTATAAAAAAAAAAGTACCAACTTAAAAAAAATAAATTAGACATCTTTTAAATAAAGGCAAAGTTTAGATACTAATTTAAGCTAAGCCATTTTTAAAATACTTAATGGATTGACGATAGAAAGTAACAACTTGAAAGTAGTCGAATATTAAAACATATAAATTGTAAAAAGTAATATAAAAACAAAATCAAATATTGTAAAACATTTAAAAATATAAAGAACTAAAAAGGGGTTGAATACAAAAAAGGAGGGCGACCACAACCACCCACTTCCTCAAGCTGCGGTGGCAATGGCATCAACAACAGTGGTGACAGCAAACATGTGCCAATGAAATTATGAACCCAAATTTGCTTTGGTATCAACAACAGTGGCGGTGGCGATGCACACATATTTATGCTTATAAATCGCAATAAAGGTCACATATAAAATGATGTTCATGACTTGTAAAAGACACACGACACATAGTAACTTTGTATAAATCACAATAATGTAAGGTTAAATTAGAATCAAAACAATGATTGAAACCATAAAGCATTAATTAAACAAAAATGGCCATTGTTATAGGTATCTATGCAAATACTGCTCCATACAAAAATGAATGACATGTAGCATAATTTATATCAATATATAAACCTAATTGCTGCAGAAAACTTTTGTTATTGGAGACCTCTATGCCATACCAGAAGCCAGAATGCAGGAACTAAGGAGAGAGGTTGGTTTTGTTACACATATGTTGTAGCTCAGGCAGGTTCCGAGATGCGTTAATACGACTCCCTAGTGAAGATATATCTCACTTCTCGGCCCGTCGGTGTTTAATCAAGTGACTAAGCTGTGCTTTTCTTGCTTCTGAAGTTTTCCTTCAGTAATGCAAATTTTTTCTTGCATTGGTTTACGGTCTTCCCGGGAACAGCAGTGGCTACTCGTTCCCAACGCTGACTGGTTTCCTTTGGGAATGTCTTCAGAGCCTGGATCAGTGCTCTTTCTTGTACAGCAGACCATACATCTTGTTCTGAACTTGATGAAACACCATTGCCAGAAACCACATCGACAGGATTACTTGCAGCTTTATCCGAGTCTTCAGGGCTGCTTGTCTTTGCAGTTGTGTTTTCAGTCCTTGAAGGCATAGAAACCCCTCCTACTTCCTCCCTGGTGGAAAGTGGAGATGCAATAGTTGCCGCTGGTTTCCTCTTCTCGAGAAAAGAGTCAAATGCTTTGGTAGCATCAGGCTTCTGGAGAAGTACTGTTTTGGTAGCTTTTAGAATCTCTTCCACAGACCGACCCGTACCAATGTACTCTGAAATAACCTCCCACCTACGAGATGTCCCTTTCGGATATTTCTGGGTTCCTTTTCTCAAAAGCTCAATCTCTTCATTGGTCCAAGGTTTCTCCTTCTTCTCAAAGCTGCTGCTCGAGAGGATACTTCCATTTGAATCCACAGAACCATTCAGATGTGAGCCGTTCGTATCATCTATTTTTTTCTCTTCCGTGTTGCTATTGTATCCACAAGCATCTTGGATTAGTTTAGCCCGCTCTAATGCTTCTTTTTCATCCATCTTATCACATAAACTTCTAAGCTGCTCAATGCCAAGGGTCATACATAAACTTTCTACATCCTCCTCAGAAAGATCAAGTAAATGTTGCGATAAAACAGGTGCAGAAAGTGTTCGAAGTCGAGTTCGCTCTTTACGGAGGAGCTTCTTCTCTTTCTCCTTATTTTTCTTATGCTGTAAAGCAGCTTCGGCAGCTCGTTTCTCCTCCTCTTCTTTCCGGCGTCTCTCCTCTTCAGCAGCCCTAGCAGCTTCTTCCTCCTGCAACTGCTTTGCACGAACCTTAGCTTCTTTTTTCCTCTGTTTCTCAGCTTTCTCCTCTTCCTTCCTCCTAAGTATTCTTGGGTCTCTTTTGTATGCATTATCAACAAGTGCACGAATCCGAGCATATTCCTCCTTCCTAGCCTTCTCAGATAGTTTTGCATTCTGCCTCTCCATCCACCTTTTATGGTCCCGAGACTCGGCTTGCTCGAGGTCATACTCATCTGTATGTGGGAATTCCCTCCAGCTTTTGAAACTATACCAAAAATTATAGAAATTGTCGACATCTTTTAGGGGAGTACTGTCATCTCCTAAAGATGGGACAGGCTGGCTCACCGACCATCGTCCATTCCTCATGAAAGCTGGACCAAACACCTTGAAGAAGTCTTGTGGGGCACAATCGGTAGGAATTTCATCATCAAACTCATCCGTGGAGTCGTAGATTCTTCTCCTTACAGGATCGATCAAAATCTCATATGCTTCTTGGATGGACTTGAAGTGATTCTCAATTTCATCCTTCTTAGCTTGTTTTGCAGCCTCAGTCTCCTCTGCAAGAAGAAGATTCGCGAGTTTGTCAGGATGATGTCTCAAGGCAGCTTCACGGTAGCTTTTCCTTATCTGATCCTCAGTGGCAAGATATCTTAAATGGCTCAACCCAAGCAATGCATAATGATCCTGCTGCTTGCCATCAGCACCAGATTTCTTTTTCCCTTTGTTGCTATACGAATCAGATGATGGCATATACACTTGCTCCTTATCATTACCGACTTTCTGATCATCAACGTCAGTAGTATCATCCTCCTCACAGCCAAAGAGTTTAAGAGCAGCATTATGAAAGGCATGGCCAGCAGGTTCGTATTTTAAAGCCTTAACAGGAAGGCAATTTGAAGAAACATAGAGTGGCTGTCCCTCCACAAGCTCCTGAGAATACGATATAAGCTGAATGCTTGTGTGGACCGCCATAATGGTTATGGTGGATACACAAAAAACCACAAAAAGACAATAAATGCCAATACCAATATCTGGGAATAGCTTTTGCTAGTTTGACAATCTGCAAAAAGTTGCAATCAGTACAGCTTGTGTTAATACGGTCACAACAGATATATAATGATGCAACCAAAAGATTATTTCACGATATTGGCTCGGTGAGCAGGAACCATTCGGTTAGCTTAGCCCTACAGTGCCAGACTGCTCGATCGGAGCTAGCAAATTTACGATTAAAGAAACAAAAAGATTAGAAAGAAACGTAAATTATCTCTTCATCCACAACTCCCAACCACAATCACTCCTAAAATAAAAATCATTACTTGAAACCTCCGTTACCCGGACTCGGCAGTTAGGGGTACCGTACCAGTATCGACACGGATTCCGACACTGGACACGGATCCGATCCGGCGAAATCGACGGACGCGGCGGTTGGAGAACTGAAAAGAAAAGACGATGAGAGGAAAGATAAAAAGGAGGATACACGGCAGCGGCGATGGTAGAGATCTGATAAAAGCCCCCAACGGCAGTTAGGGTTTTATTTTTAATGATGGGGTTTTATGGTTACCTTGGATTAACGGGGCGAGGAGGCAATGAATCTTATTGGTGACGCAGTTTCCCTCGATCTGAACTCGGTAATTACATTGTGTATATAATGTAAGTAAAAGGGTAAATGAGTCGGCTCTCGGCCGAGTACGGAAGATAAGCAGGGCACGCAACTGAGACACTTGGGTTAGCCCAAATCTTAAGCCTAATTACTCAAAATAGGGGCGCATTTTATTTTACTTTTCAAGCTCGAACAAAAATTATAGGTTGGAATTAGACTTGATCATTTATCGGATCAGGTTTAAGTCAAATCGACTTAAAATTTTAGGTTAATTTTTAGGTTTGAGTTTAATTTATTTAAAAAATAAATTTAAAATTTTGTTTAAATTCAGTTCAGATTAAAAATATTAATCTTGAGTTTGGCCTAGCACTCCCGTATTAATTTTTAATATAAAAATAAATTTAAGAAATACAATATATCAAATACACTAAAAAATTAAAATAAATATTTCTTAACATATTAAAAATACATTAAAAAAAGATTTTATAATTAAATAATAATAAGATAATTACAGCATAACAAGTAAATGTCTTTAAAATAGTAACAAATTAACAATAAAATAAGCGTTATATAATATTCAAATAATAACAATAAAATAATAGCAATGTAATAGTAAAATGATATAAAAACAACAGTAAAAAAATTTTAAAGCTCATTCGAGCCAAGGCAAAATAAATCTACTTGAGGCCCAACTTGTTTAAAAAATGGTTCTTTTTTGTCTAAGCGACGTGCCTACATTTTTGCCTAAATCCTCTTACTTTTCAAACGGACCTTTGAGCTTGGGAGGATGGTCTGACCTAGGGGTGAATATTCGATTGAATCAAGTCGAATTGAGTAAAAAAATATCGAGTTAGTCGAGTTGAAGAATTCTATTTTACCATCCGAACTCAATTTGAATTTTTTTCGAATCGAGTAAAAAAATTTCGAGTCGAGTTAACGAATCCTATTATTTATACTCGATGTTGCGTTTACATAGACCGATTATTTAACTAGTAGACAAAGTACAATATAATGGTTTTGCCTTTTAAATTAATTAGTAAATATTTATCAAAACGACGTAGTTTTATCTTCTGACTTAATGGTTTTGACTTTTAACTTTAGAAAAGGTAAACATTTATCAAAACGATATAGTTTTGCCTTTCCTTATTCGAATTGTGTAATTCATATTCAAATTAAATCGAAAAACTTAATTTTTTACTCGAGTTGATCCAAATAACTTGATTAACTCAAATAAGTGGAACTATTTAATTCAAAATTTGAATGTTTTATCGAGTTTTTCGAATAGTTGGGACTGATTTTATATTTAAAAAGAAATGGTAAAAGCACTTTTTTGATCCTTCTTAATTTTGATATTGAGTAAATTGATCTCTCTAAAAAAATTAGAGTAATTGAATGCTTGTCAATTTTGAAAGTGAGCAACTAATGACAATTAATTACGGTGTTAACATTCTTGTCAATTATATATAATATTGATTGATATAATAACAAATTTAACCTTCAATGTTCTTATATTTTGCATTATTGTTGATGGAATGTCCAAATATTTCAAGTCAAAATTGTTAAATCGAGACTAAATTGATTAAATGTGTAAACTTTGACGACTAAATTTATCATATCAATAAAAATATATATAATTGATGAAAAATATTAATTTTAGGATTAATTGTTCTTTTTCATTTTCGAAATTGATTGAATTTAAATTATTAATTTCTTGAAAGGAGTAATTTACACAATAATACTTTTAATTTAGTTTGATTGATTTATTATTAAAGTTTGAATAATTTGATCAGGCAGGTAAGAACATTCACCAGATAAAATTTTGAAATTAAAACACAATTTCATCATTTTATTTTATTAAGTAATATCTTTATAATTTTTAAAAAATCAAATTAAAATCTTACCATTCTAAAATTTTTAAAAGATTAAATTAAAATCTTATCATTTTAAAAGTTAAAATATAATTTTTCTATTATTAATTTATAATTTTAAATATTTAAGTATGCAACTTTCCAATTTTTTTGGAAGGCCTTAGCCCCCTCTGGTCGTCGTTTATAACTTCAAGTTTGAAGGTTTAGATTACCACGTGACAACATTTGATTGGCTAAAGTTGTTTTCTGAACGAAGATAACAGCTGAACTAATGAGAGACAAAAATGAAAGCATGAGAACCAAAGTAATCAAAAAAATTTTGAGGTACCAAATTTATAATTTATGTATGGTACAAGAACCAAAATAGGTATTAAGCCTTTAACATATGGATTAATTCAATCAAATTTACCCAAACTATAATCAAAATTCTAAATTGATTCTTAAACTTTTAATTGAATCCTTAAAATATTAATATCGCATCAATTAAGCTCTTCCATCAACTTAATCATTAGTTTGAGTGTTACATAATAATTCAGATATAACATGAAACATAATTAAAACACATGAATCATATTATAAATAGGTTCAAAAGAAATAATCTCCTAATTTTAACCATTTTTTGAACATGTCAAATCTAAGCTACTCATACATTAGCTACATACGTGCTTACAATTTGATTATGTATTTTAAATACATTCTACATCAAATTTAAATTCACGGTTAACATCTAAATTGACAAAAAAATCAATGTAATATTAATACTAATAATTAGCTAAATTTTATGCTATCTAAACTCTAAATTAGTGATATTTTTGTGTGAGAATTATATCCACAATTTATTAATCAACAATAGTAAAACTCAATCACCATAAGAATTCAACCCTAATTATAATATTATTTACAGCACAAAATATTTGCTGAAAAAAAAAAACAATATAATGTTAACACAGTATACAAGAATTATCCACCCACCATTCTTGTTGAAACTTAAATATAGTGGTTGCAGAAAGATGCATATATAGACAAACATGGTATCAAAGCTTTTGAGCTCGAGTTTTAGCAATTGCTTTATCTTTTGTATTTCTTCATTCAATGTCTTATTGTAACCATATTGCTCTAAACCTGAAATACAAAAAGAGACCCTAACCTAAAATCGAAGGTTACCTCATTTATTGTTGTAATCCCACAAGTTCATAGCTCTGCAAACTTCCTTTTGGGATTGAGAACGTTGTTTGCTTCGTCGGTAATGACTTAATTTCGCCATCGTCTGATGTAATCTCGAGGCCACATGCATGGCAAAGGGATTCCACATCCAATTCCTATAAGAACAGTAGCACATCCAAATCAAAGTACATACATTTACAATGCTAAAATAAAGGATCCATGTTATTCCGACTCTTCTTTTATTTTGAAGAATTTGTGACTTAGAAAAAATTGAACATGCTAACATCAAAGGCATGCTGATATCCGACAATCGTATCTGAATCCAAGTAACATAATAAAAATTCTCCAGTGTAGGAAATAGTACCTTCATCATCAAAAGTTTGGACAATTGTTCCAAAGGATAAGGATGAAGCTTGTAGCAACAATTATTTATATATGAAATTGCCAGTGCTCGAACCTGTACAAATATTTGAAAGTGGAAATGAAAATTAAAGGGCAAAACACGTACAACAAATACAAGGAACTTATCTATGTTACTTGGAACTGGGTATAAATATTAGACATAGATATGTATTGGCACAAGCATTCTCAAAATTTTTCATATATTTAAAAGGTTCTTGAAAGACCATATCTCAATACCAAAGACTTGCTAACACTTAATAGGAATTTTTGTAAGATTTAAAATCTGAAGGATATTAAATAAAAAACCGAAGAATATTTAACCTATTTCCAATTTATCTTTAAGCTTAAAAAATGAAAAATTATCTTAAAAACAATATTACAATTCCACAAAAAAATCATTCTATTTTGATTTAGTATATGTTAAAATACTTTTCTAGCAATTTTTTCATATAGTTTACACATAAATTGACTACAACAGAATTTGTATGTCAACTATCATATCTGGCTTTTTTTCCTTTGTTTATTGAAGTACTCATGTCCAATGTTCGTGGCCAATATATATCCGGATATAGGTATGGGATATCCTTCAATGACTCAAATACATGACAACAATTTCTAGGGAAAAGAAATTGAACAAATATGTCACACACACCCGAGTCCTGCTAACATAAGTTTCTAACATTATGTCCATAAAGCATTGTACCACTATACTGAATACTATGGTTGAAAACTATGTGCAACAAACTAAAAAAGAAAATGCCAAAAAGAGAAAGGTTATGCAGCAAATGATGTGGTAGATTACCTCGTTCACATTAGGCTCTATAATACAGTACTGTAAATATGATGCCTCAGACGATACGATACAGAGAAAACGCTTATAATTTCCCATTCGATAAAATCTGTAGCGAAATAAAGAGATTTCTTAGTTCCCTTCCGATTTGAGATTAATTTCTGAGAAAATAATTAAGAAATTGCAGCAGTGGGCATTGAGAAAACTTCTAGGTTACCTTAGAACTTGCCGAGCAAAATGCATTTCTTTAGACTTCATTATGGGAGAAGGTACATTACGAAACCAATATGACAATGACTCCTCCTGCAAATCCGGAGCAGTAGTTCAGGACCAATAAGGATGAAATTATGGATGGAGTACATAGTCATGAAAACAGTGAAATATAGATATCACCGTTTGTTGGTTCTTTGAATCGAGGTGAAGAAGCACGTATAATGAACGAAACTGCGCTTCATTCTCATAAACAAAGCTGTTGTTGCGATTAGCTTCATACAAAACATACAGAGATGCCAAAGCCTTTGTAAGCTGCTCCATGTTTAGATATTGCAATGACGAAATACTCGAACTGGTACAGTTTCTGAGCCTTTGGTGAGAGATTACATGAAATTTTACCTGTGTGGTGAAATATATAAAGATTCAATATTGGATCAAGCTTTTACCTATGTGGTAAGAACCGAATCAGAGGTTGAACCGGTTGGACCTCCAATCCTGGTTCAATTGGTTGAACCGGGCAATTCAACCACTTAGAAAAAGAATAAATTAATAAATATTTTTTTAAATTAAGAAAACTATATTTGCAAAATTCAAAGATAAACAATGAACCAAAACACAATGAAAAAATCCAAATTTTTTTGTTAAAAGATAAAAAATAATAAAGGAAAAACAAAAAATCTGGTTTTTTCTATTCCCAATTTCCAACTTTTTACTGTTTCAAATTTGTTTTGGCTAATTCCATTTATTTCTCACTGATTGGAACTTTGATTCCCGGTTCAGCTGACTGGTCTAGCTCAATACTGACAAAACTGGATTTTGTTCTATCTAAGCAAGACTATTCAAGCTACTTTGCCACAATACAACCAGCTATGTTACTCGGATTTGGATGTAAGCGTTGGATACAGGCATGTGTCCCCCACAAGTTTGCTCAGTTGGTTTAAAATTTTTTCATGCATGTGAAGATATGCCTGTGGAGTCAGAACCCCACACTCATGTCCAAATATATGTCAATACAAATATCAAACATTGATACTTCAAGTCAAATGAAGGCCGGAGCAACATAACCAACCGAAGCCTACAATGATAAATGAGTTAAAAACACAGTATTCTCTAGAAAGATACTATCATCAGTAAGATGAAGGATGTAAGCTTTTTTAAGGTTTAGAATGCAATGCAAGTGATAAGAATGAAGTATCATCAATAGGCATAATTCTGATATAGAATCTGGAGAAGAGTAAATCAAGCAGTACGACAGTTGCTCCAACTCCTCATTTTTCTTTAAGTTTCTATGCTTGACACTCATACTCAACTCATATCTAGATGTGTGTATGAGGATATAATCCTCCAAGGACTCTCCAAATATATGAATATCTTGAAAAATCGAACATATCTGTGTCCACAACTCACAATCAACTTCGAGTAACATAGGTACAACTCATGATTATGTTGCTCAGACTATTCATCTTTCTGTAAGTATATGCATTTGACACTTGCGTCTAAAATTTGGATATATGTATGAAAATGAAGATACCCATGTTAGAAACATTTGTATCCAACACTTTCACTCGAGTTTGAGTAACATAGGCTCTTGATACAACAAATATAAAGGTTTAAACAAAAGGCAAATGTTTATGGCAAGCAAATCAAAATCTTGAAAGAAAAAATTAATATACCCATGTTAGACAAACACATACCCTATTCAACACTCTCATTTGATTCCAAATAATAAAAGGCATATGTTCCTGGGCAAGAAAATCGTACCATTTTCTCGTACATGCAAATTGCTTTATCATTGACAATATGCTGCATGCTAAGATCCTGCCTTATCGATCGAGTCCTATCGGAAATGAAGTCATGAACCACTTCGAAAGGATGCTCACTCGAGTCCAATAGGTTTAAAAGGTAATTCAATGTATCTTCTAATACTGAGAGAGGGCGCACATCCGATGCTTGGACATGCTTTACTGATATGGTTCTGCAAAACTAGCAAAAGTAAAGGATTATCAACAGCCTTCAGCATTCAATAAAATGCATTAAATAATACATATTGCCATATTTAAGCAATGGGATTAAGCATACAGATTAACTTCCATATTTATTATACATTGCTTTCCACGTGATTGTGATTAATCACAATAAAAGAGTAGTAGCATAGTTATGTTACTCCAACTCTTCATTTTTATTTAAGTATCAATATTTAAAACTCAGATTCGACACATATCTGGAAATGGTTATGGGGATATGATCCTTTAAGCACTCCCTACATCTGACACTCAAAACAGAGTCCAAGTAACATAGAATAAAAGTGCACAAGACTCCTAAATTCTTGGTTGGAGGATTTAACTGTGATGTTCAAATCATTGGATAGACCATGTCTAAAATGCATCGAACACAAATACTATGAAAAATTTTGAGTTAAAAACACACAGACACGACCAGAATTTTGATATCATGATAGATAACATGCATGATTCATTTTTAAAGATAATATTAATAGCAAATCCATAAACATAACAACATAAAAGGTTGATTATATTTAGCAGTACAAAATTTATATAACATGTGAATTTGGATAAAGAATATCTGATGGTTAATATCTGCATTTGCTCCTAATTTGTTATGGGTGATAATTATAGTGAATCCGCAAAAAAAAAAAAAAAAAACAGATAAAATATTTGAGGATATCTGAGTCCACGCCATTACAATCTGTAATTTTATTAACAATTTATTTAAGATGATAAATTTCAATCAACCTCAAAGGCAATGCATGAATACTCATTGCGAACACCTTAATGAACTACATATTAAAAAGCTGTCCGAACAAAAAAACAAAACAAAAAATTAAATGCTTGAAAGTACAAAAGCTTACCTTTTTGACAGCTAAAGATGGAGATGTTTTCCTAGGATCTCCATGTAACCTTTCGAAAACAGCTAAATCTCGTAGGCGTTCCCGCTGAGCCCTCTCCCCATCTGTAGTAACAATGATGCAAAAGGTTACAAACTACATATTTTGATAAATAACTAGCATCTAAGAAGCACAGATACTTCTCTCAACGTAGTGTACAAGTGTAGGATACAATTCCAACACGATAAAATATGTGTCGGAAAAATACAATAAAAAATTAAAAACAAAGTCGGACACTGTTAAAACATGATCATAATATAGTTGGACGCGTACGGACATATTTTCAGTACTAGAGGTATCTTGGTAGCTAGCAATCTAGCACAAACTAATTGCTACTTGGTTTCATATTTATGTCTGCAAAGTGAAGTTGCAATTAGAGCTTCATGTTTCTACCATTTTCTTCATCTTCTAGGAACCAAAGTTAAGTAACCAAAGTAACAATCGAGCAAATTTATGAAAAATCATAAACCAACATAAAAAATACGGAAAACCCAAATTTCAGAACATTAAAACAAGAGTAAATTTGCTAACTTTTAGCTTCTAATCACAAATTTTGAAATAATTAAATGAATAAATTACCAGGGCACATGAAAGGGCAAGTTCCAATTATCGAACCAACGTCTTCTCTTGCTTCTTGTTCTTCTTGTTGTTGATTGATAGCAACATATGTTTCGGATTTCCGGTTACGGATATGGCCGGGATTTCTAGTATTGTTAGGGGTAGTTAAACTGGTTGAACTGGAGCGTGGAACGAAGTTTGAGGATTGGGTGGTTTTGGTTGGATTTGTAGAGAAATTTTGAGACCGGAAACGCGTTGGGCCGGTCGAGGAAGAAGAAGAAAAGGAGGGCTGGTTTCGCCGCTGTTGACGGCGGCGGCTGCTGTCGTCCATGGCGTCTACTGCCCGGTTGAGCTTCGGTTTTCACCTTCGACAGCGGTGTTGATACGGTCACGACATATATATAATGCTAAAACGATGGAACCAAAAGATTATTTCACGATATTGGCTCGGTGGGCAAGAACCACTTCGTTGGCTTAGCCCTACTACTGTAGCAGACTGCTCGAAAGGAGCTAGCAAATGTACGATTAAAGAAAAAAGAAAGTAGAAAGAAAAGCAAATTATCTCTTCATCCACAATCCCCAACCACAATGCTTCCCATAATAAAAATCATTACTTGAGACCTCCATTACCCGGACTCGGCAGTTAGGGGTGCCGTAATGGTGTCGACACGGATCAGATCCGGCGAAATCGACGGCGCGGCGGTGGGAGAACTGAGAAGAAAAAACGACGACGAGGAAAGGGAAAAGAAAAGACGATATCTGATAAAGTAGCTGCTGGTGGGAAAGCCCCCAACGGCAGTCGGTCGGCAGTAACAGAGAAGAAAATAACATGCACTCGTGACTTTTAGACTGTTAAAATATAAATATCATAAGCCAATATACGAAATCAATGAAAATCCAAAAATTATTAGAATAATGTTTTTTAATATTAATTAAAAATTATTTTTTTGAAAAAAACTAAAAAATAATAAATTATATTTATTAAATATTAATTAAAGAATTTTCAGAAAATGATAAAATATCCCTTTGAAATTTTGATAAAAATCTATTTTAATTTTTAGTAAATTCCAAATATCATATTCAATCCTCACTCAATTTCAAAAATCAAATATTTTTTTAAAGGTGAATAAATTTTGAGAAAATATTTTATAAATTTTTCGTATCACATCATTCATCGTCATTTTTAACTAATTAATGATATTTTAATTATTTTTTCATGTTATTGATATATAATTTTAAAATTTTTTTATTATGAATTATGAACCCAAAATCCAAAACTTCGAACCCTAATAGATTGAATTTTGAACTCTAAATTTGAAACCCTGAACTCAAGTTCGAAATTTAAGATTCAAGGTTCGAGCTTAGGTTTAGAGTTCAAAATATAAAATTCAGAATTCAAGCTTCTGAATTTAATGTCAAGATAAAAAAAATTATCAAAATTATATATGGATGACATTAAAAAATTATTAAAATGATATAGTGGGGAGGTTGATAAAATGATATCTCATCAATTCTAATTTTGTCACCATAATTCATTTATTAAATCATCGTCAAATTAAAGTCTAAAAATATCTCTATATATGAATTTGCAGATATTTTACCATTTCATATTAGTTTAGGTATTGTTCCATCTCCATACAGATATATGAATTAACTTTTGTGAAGTTTATTGATGAGGGATTTTTTTAATAGTAGTTTCAATTCATTAAAGAATGTAATTCGTCTTATAATAAAGGGTTTACGAAGTAAGATTATAGAATACACTACACCTTTGGGCAGAAGATGATTATAGTACGATGAAATTTTTTATCTCTTAATTATAATATTTAATTTTATCATTATCATTATTTTTAATCTTAATCAGCATGATTTTTTAAACACTTGGTCACCTAAAAAAACATCTCAGCAAGATACTTGATTCCAAATTATCTGAGTTTACTTGTCACTCACCTGGAAACTAAACGCAAAATTAAAAAGAAATAGAATATTGGCTAAAATCAAAATTAAAAGAAACCAGACTAACACCAACACAATTTTCAAAAAGATAGAATGAACTTTTATCTATCAACAAGCTTTCATCTATGGTGTCCATCAAAAAACTTCCACCAAAAAACAATCACAACAGCAATTGAGAAGTAAGTTAACAAAAAAAAAAAAAGGAAAAACCAAAACTAGTGATGAATATTTTATTACTGAAATTTATTTAATTTAATCATCTTATATTTGTAAATATTTTTATATATATATATTTTAAAAATATACTGACCACCTTAACCCCTTTTTATCTTCAAAAATATCAAACTGGGATCCACCTTGGCCCCATGTATGCATACGTTACATATAATAGAGCTTACAATAATGGATTAGATTATTTGATACACAAAAAATAACTAAAACAAATATAATGATCTAAAAGAAATACAAGTATGATGAGAATATAGCAAATATATCAAAACAATGATAGAAACCATAAAGCATTAATTAGAACAAAAATAGCCATTGTTATTGGTACCTATGCAAATACTGCTCCATACAAAATCAATGAGAGGTAGAATATTTCATATCAATATATAAACCTAATTGCTGTAGAAAACATTTGTTATGGAAACCTCTATGGCATAGCAGAAGTCAGACTGTAGGAACTAAGAAGAGAGGTTGGTTTCGTTACACATATTTTGTAGCTCAGGCAGGTTCTGAGATGTGTTAAGAGGATTCCCACTTGAAGATATATCACTTCTTGGCCCTGTCAGTGTTTAATCGAGTGACTAAGCTGTGCTTTTCTTGCTTCTGAAGTTTTCCTTCAGTAACGCAAATTTTTTCTTGCATTGGTTTACAGTCTTCCCGGGAACAGCAGTGGCTACTCGTTCCCAACGCTGACTGGTTTCCTTTGGGAATGTCTTCAGAGCCTGAATCAGAGCTCTTTCTTGTACAGCAGACCATATATCTTGTTCTGAACTTGATGAAACACCATTGCCAGAAACCACATCGACAGGATTACTTGAAGCTTTATCCGAGTCTTCAGGTCTACTTGTCTTCGCAGTTGTGTTTTCAGTCCTTGAAGGCATAGAAACCCCTTCCACTTCCTCCCTGGTGGAAAGTGGAGATGCAATAGTTGCCGCTGGCTTCCTCTTCTCAAGAAAAGAGTCAAATGCTTTGGTAGCATCAGGCTTCTGGAGAAGTACTGTTTTGGTAGCTTTTAGAATCTCTTCCACAGACCGACCCGTACCAATGTACTCTGAAATAACCTCCCACCTACGAGATGTCCCTTTCGGATATTTCTGGGTTCCTTTTCTCAAAAGCTCAATCTCTTCCTTGGTCCAAGGTTTTTCCTTCTTCTCAAAGCTGCTGCTCGAGAGGATACCTCCATTTGAATCCACAGAACCATTCAGATGTGAGCCGTTCGTATCATCTATTTTTTTCTCTTCCGTGTTGCTATTGTATCCACGGGCATTTTGGATTAGTTTAGCCCGCTCTAATGCTTCTTTTTCATCCATCTTATCACATAAACTTCTAAGCTGCTCAATGCCAAGGGTCATACATAAACTTTCTACATCCTCCTCAGAAAGATCAAGTAAATGTTGCGATAAAACAGGTGCAGAAAGTGTTCGAAGTCGAGTTCGCTCTTTCCGGAGGAGCTTCTTTTCTTTCTCCTTATTTTTCTTATGCTGTAAAGCAGCTTCGGCAGCTCGTTTCTCCTTCTCTTCTTTCCGGCGTCTCTCCTCTTCAGCAGCCCTAGCAGCTTCTTCCTCCTGCAACTGCTTTGCACGAACCTTAGCTTCTTTTTTCCTCTGTTTCTCAGCTTTCTCCTCTTCCTTCCTCCTAAGTATTCTTGGGTCTCTTTTGTATGCATTATCAACAAGTGCACGAATCCGAGCATATTCCTCCTTCCTAGCCTTCTCAGATAGTTTTGCATTCTGCCTCTCCATCCACCTTTTATGGTCCCGAGACTCGGCTTGCTCGAGGTCATACTCATCTGCATGTGGGAATTCCCTCCAGCTTTTGAAACTATACCAAAAATTATAGAAATTGTCGACATCTTTTAGGGGAGTACTGTCATCTCCTAAAGATGGGATAGGCTGGCTCACCGACCATCGTCCATTCCTCATGAAAGCTGGACCAAACACCTTGAAGAAGTCTTGTGGGGCACAATCGGTAGGAATTTCATCATCAAACTCATCCGTGGAGTCGTAGATTCTTCTCCTTACAGGATCGATCAAAATCTCATATGCTTCTTGGATGGACTTGAAGTGATTCTCAATTTCATCCTTCTTAGCTTGTTTTGCAGCCTCAGTCTCCTCTGCAAGAAGAAGATTCGCGAGTTTGTCAGGATGATGTCTCAAGGCAGCTTCACGGTAGCTTTTCCTTATCTGATCCTCAGTGGCAAGATATCTTAAATGGCTCAACCCAAGCAATGCATAATGATCTTGCTGCTTGCCATCAGCACCAGATTTCTTTTTCCCTTTGTTGCTATACGAATCAGATGATGGCATATACACTTGCTCCTTATCATTACCGACTTTCTGATCATCAACGTCAGTAGTATCATCCTCCTCACAGCCAAAGAGTTTAAGAGCAGCATTATGAAAGGCATGGCCAGCAGGTTCGTATTTTAAAGCCTTAACAGGAAGGCAATTTGAAGAAACATAGAGTGGCTGTCCCTCCACAAGCTCCTGAGAATACGATATAAGCTGAATGCTTGTGTGGACCGCCATAATGGTTATGGTGGATACACAAAAAACCACAAAAGGACAATAAATGCCAATACCAATATCTGGGAATAGCTTTTGCTAGTTTGACAATCTGCAAAAAGTTGCAATCAGTACAGCTTGTGTTAATACGGTCACAACAGATATATAATGATGCAACCAAAAGATTATTTCACGATATTGGCTCGGTGATATAACAGTCCCAACCATAACATAATACAAAATAGCAGAGACAATAATAAATACAAACACAAATTATATAATTGAGTACAATGCAACCACCAAACTCATTACCCATAATTGATAAAAATACATAATAAATATGTAAACCCTAGAAATTACCTTAGAACAGTGATTCAGTGAACAGGGATTTGAAAGACTGAGAGAGTCAGAGGTCGATGGCCGACCGATGGATAGAGATGAGGAGCAGAGGTCAATGGCCGACCAACAATGATGATGATGCAAAGGTGAGGAGGACAGGAGAGGCCGACGGTAGGGGTGACCAGGGGGGAATGGCCGACGGACAGAGGTTAACAGCTGAGCGACGGGGTCGGGGTGGATGACCGACAACGGGATAATGCCTGCAGCAGGGAGGGGAAGGTTTTTTTTTTTTTTTTTTTTTGTTTTTGAGTTTTTAGTTTTAGGATTAGTAACTTTTATTTAGGATTTAGATTTTTTTTTCATTCCTAACTCCCTATAACATTTTTTATTTTGGGTTTAAGACCTTGGCCGGTTGAGGCTAGATGGTATTTGGGCTTGGGATTTAATTTGGGTCTGGAGTGTAAATGGGTTATGAGATATTGGGTTTGGATTTAATATATATTATATTTCATAAGTATGTTAAGTCTGTTATTTCGGTTTCAACGGTTCTGAAACTCAAAATCAAAACCGACCCGAGATCACTGCCCAAACTGACGTAAGAAACAGACATAAAACTGAAACCACCCAAATCGAACCGGAAAACCAAACCGGATCAGTTGGTTTGGCTTGGGTGGTTTGACCCGAATTCTGCACACTCCTAAAAGTCATCACTTGAAACTAGACTCATTATTCTTGCAGAACTGCACACATCATCAAAAGTAGAGAAAAAAGACACTTAAACAAGGCACATCTTTTATGAACAAAGATACAACTAGGTATCAAAGGTTTGCAACTAAGTAAAGTCTAGACCTAATGGATAATAGGAGTAATTTCTCTATTGACTTAGCGAGCCGTGTTAAACAAATTCTAACAAAAATCTCAAAACTCATTTACTAAAGAAGACAATAATGAACAGTGAATAAGCTCCTAAGGAACAGAAATGAAGCGAAACAGATGATTGCTACCTTCCCCTTCGAAAACCCATTTTCCCATCACGTAAACAAGAGAGGGAATAATCTTTTAATCAAAATTATGAACAAAGAGACAGCTAGGCATCAAAGGTTTGCAATTAAGTAAAAGCCTTGACCTAATGGATGACAAAAGGGAATTTTTTTTTCATTAATTATATTCATCAAACAAAATGTTCGATTCACTTAGCAACACACACAAAACAAATTCAAACAGAATCTTAAAACTAATTTATTAAAGAAGCAATGTTTAAACAGTGAATAAGCTTGTATAGGGGGGAAAATGTAACAAAATGGACCATCACTCCCTTTCCCTTCAAAAGCTCATTTTTATTCCATTCTTCCAAACAAGACAAAGAAAAAGCTTTTACTCAAAACTATTAAGAAAGACACAGCTAGACATCAAAGGGTTTTTTTTTTTTTTGGAAAATTATTGATTGCCTAAATTCATCAAACAATTCGTCCCATTAGCTTAGCAACTCGCATGAAAAGAATTCTAACATAATCTTAAAAACTCATTTACTTTAGAATCCAAGTTTAGATGGTGATTAAGCTCGTTTTCCTTTAAAACACCCTTTTTTCAATCCTTCCAAACAAGAGAAAGTAGGAAAATTATTTAATCAATTCTGATAAAACGTTTCACACCCAATCACAAATGAAACGATATTAAACCCTATATTCTCATTCATTAAAAATACATATAATAACTTCTTTTATCTTCCCCTTTCATTTTCGTTTCTCATAGAGAAACCGTTTCTTCCCATATTCCCTACAATCTAACCTTCTTATTCAACAATTTGTTCCATTACATGCTTTTCTTTCTTCATTCAAGTTTGAACACACAAAAAAAAAAACGGAAAAAGAAACTAAAAATACAAAAAAGAAAATCAAGAAAAACGAGGGTTACCTTGGATTAACGTGGCGAGGAGGCAATGGATGCTATTGGTGACGGAGTTTCCTTTGATCTGAAACTCGGGAATTACATATGTGTATATATAGTATATAGGGAAAAGGGCAAATGAGTCGACTCTTGTCCGAGTAGGGAAGATAAGCAGGGCATGCAGTTGGGTCACTTGGGCTAGCCCAAATCTTAAGCCTAGTTACTGAAAACAGGAGCACGTTTTGTTTTTTCTTTTCTCTTTTTTACTAAAAAATAGGCTCAACAAAATTTTATTGATTCATAGCAGAGCTGATGATAGGCCGGCCTGGATTCAGTTCATGCAGATGTAAATGGTTAGATTTAGACGGATTTGAAAAATGAATTTAAAATTTTATTTAAATTTAATTTAGATAAAAAAATATTAAATCTGAACTTAGCTCGGCCTGTTCATATCATTTTTTTTATAAAAATAAATTTAAAAAATATAATACATTAAATATATTAAAAACATTAAAAAAATAATAAAATTAATGATAAAACAATAATTGTATAATATTCAAATAATAATAATTTAACAGCAAACAAAAACAAAACACCAGTAAGCAGCTAAACAACAACAAACAACAATAAACAATAGCAGAGAAATTTTTTTAGGCAAATTCGAGTCGGATTGGGCTTAGACCAAAAGAATCTTACTTGAAGTCCAATTCGTTTAAAAACGGACCTTATTTTTTACCTATGTCCATTTTTCAGGCATATAATCTTTTTACTTTTTAGGTTAATCTTTTGAGTTTTGTGGTTTGACCCATGATCAAATCTAGTTGGGATAGACATTTTATTTAAAGAAAATTGGTAAAAATATTTTTTTGATCCTTCTTGATTTTGATATTGATAAAATTAATCATTCTCAAAAAAAATTGGAGCAATTTAAACCCTAAATATTTCGAAAGTGAGCAAATAAAGGCAATTAATTACAACATTAATTTTTTCTATCAATTGTACATAATTTTGATTGGTATAATAACAAATTTAGTTATTGATGTTTATATATTTTGCATGAATGTTGACAAAACGTGTAAATATTGAGTTTTGAATTGTTAAATCATAATTGATAAAATGTAGAAATGTTACAAGCTAAATTTGATAAATCTAGACTGAATTGACAGAATGAAGACTAAATTTATTATTATATCAATCAAATTTATGTGCTATTGTCCTTATTTACTCTTTCAAAATTGACAAAAATTAAATTATTCTATATCAATTTATTCAATATTTAAATTAAAATAATCCAAAGAAATCTTTTTACTAATAATTTTTTCTATAATACTTTTAATTAAATTTGTTAATTTATTAAAATTACTTAAAATTAAAATTTGATTTGAATCGAATAATTGTAGTCGAAGAACTGTAATCATAAAAAAGTGATATTATAATTTGACCTTAATAATTTAATTTTTTTTATTTTAATATTTACATATTATATGTATTATTAATTAATTTTAAAATTTTATAATAAATAATTGTTCTGAATGTATTTATATTTATTCAAAATTTAATTTAATTTTTTTAATATCTTATATATAGAATCAAACTATACATTAGTATTTTTAACTTCATTCTTATATTTTCATATGCTTGTTATAGAATTTTTAGGTAAATTATTTTCATATGTTTCTATTTATTCAAATATTTAATAACTAGGGTTTTCTATCAGATGAAAGCAGAACAATTTTAGGTGGTTTCAATCCCACTCGCAATTTGAAGTCTCTCTTTCTCTGCATTGCTTCTCTTTTCTGAACTATGGGCAAAAATGTGGTCTCTGACGAAGAAGGTGATGCCGTTTTTTTTTTGGGTTTTTTAGCTAAAACCAAAGCCATTAATTTGTTTTTTTTTGGCTAACGAATCCTTAAATTTTCTTACAATTTTTTTTTGTTTTGGTTTTGGGGGTTCAATGCATGCAGAGGAGTTGGAACTCGACGAAGATGGAGAGCCCATTGAGGGAGACACACTCAATGACCGCGACCCTGACGACGACGACGAAGAAGACGGTATAGCTTGTTTTTTATATCCAATTTCTCCTTTCAATATTGCGGAAATTTTTTTAAGTTCTGAGTTCGGTTTTTTTATTTTTATTTTTAGAGAAACAATGAGAATGAAAATAAAATTAGGGCTGAATGCCATGATGGGTGTTATTTTTTTTCCTGTTTTATCAGTGGTTCATGAATTTATTATAAAATAATTAGGGTTGAATGCCATGATTGGTGTTATATTTTGCTCATTTGGGCGGGAGGGTGTTCTTCAGTTTTGTCTGGGTTCATAAATTCGTTGTAGTTATTTGATTATTTATTTTGGTTTGAACAGATGACGGGCAAGATGAGTATGAGAATGATGGATTCATAGTTGATGATGTGGAGGATGAAGAGGTAGATGAAGCTGAAGAGAGGGAAGATAGCGATGAGGAGAGGCGGAAAAAAAAGAAAAAAAGAAAGAAGAAGTGAGTATTTTTCCTCCATTGATGCTATGTTACTGCTACATTTTCTGTAAAATGAAGATGAGATATTATTAGTAATTTATTTTTTTCCTTTAAGAAAGCTTCATATAATTTTATTAGTCAGAGAGGGTAGTTTAGCTAATTTCTGATGATGTTTATATCAATGTTTTCAGGGAAGCTGAGGACCTTGATGAAGATGACTATGAGCTCCTCCGGGAGAATGATGTTAATGTACCAAAGGTTGATAGATTTGTTTCCCTGCCCCGAAGAAATAAAAAATGATGATTGTTAAGTTCTACGAGTGAAATTTTATCTCATTTAAGTTCTTTTAGTTTTGGTGAATTAATGTTAGATTTGATCATACTGATTATTTTTGTATAATTTGTTTCCCTTCACAACTGTTTTACCTATATATTTGAGCTTCCTGCTTCACAATTTTTTCCAGGGTAGCAAGAAATTTAAGCGGCTAAAAAAGGCTCAAAGGGATTTAGATGAGGTACGGTATGGGCTCTCTGATGATGAGTTTGATGGAAGCATGAAGGCTTATGCAACTGCTGAGGAAAAGCTTAAGCATACCTTATTTGGCGATGATGATGGTTTGTATATTTAGCATAGTATCCATTATCATTATCATTTGAATTCAGTTTTGAATAACTGGTTGGTATATGTAATTTTTTAGGGCAACCTCTCGAAGATATTCCTGAAGATGAAGAACAAATAGAAGAGGAAGAGGATGGAGATATGGGTGAAGAAGATGAAATGGCAGACTTTATTGTAGAAGAAGATGATGTGCCTGGGGCTTCTGTTAGGTACAACCTATGTACTGCATGAATATGCCGATCCCTTTTATACTTTAATTTTGGAAGTTTCTTGAAGTAACTTGTCTTTTAGACGGAAGAAGATGAAGAATAAGAAATCAAGGCATGCGTTTGATGTCTCGTCATCTGCTTTAAAGGAAGCTCAAGATATATTTGGTGATGTTGATGAACTGCTGCAACTACGCAAACAGGGATTAGATTATAGTGATCAGAAAGAAAGGAGACTTGAAGATCAATTCGAACCCACTGTTCTTTCTGAAAAGTATATGACGGTAAAGGATGATGAAATTCGGACTATTGATATTCCAGAAAGAATGCAGGTTTGTTGATATAGTTATTGATGTCCTAACTATTTATTTCCTTGTTCTCTCTTAACATGAGTCCATTGCCTTCACATTTGTTTTTGTAGATTTCTGAGGAAAGCACTGGCAGTCCTCCAACGGATGAAGAGAGTATAATAGAAGAGAGCAACTGGATGCATAAACAGCTTACAAGTGGTGCAGTACCGTTATTTGGTAAAGAAAGGGCGGATCTTTCAGTAAACAAGGATGACATCATGAGGTTTTTGGACCTAACACATGTCCAGAAGTTAGATGTACGACATTCTGATTTGATTGATACATGACTGCTGTTGCACTGGTTTCGTTTTTCTTAGTATTAGTGCATTCTTTCTTTCAGATTCCCTTTATTGCGATGTATCGCAAGGAGCAGTGCCTAAGTCTGCTGCAAGATCCTGAGTCACATGAGGTTGATGATGTTGATCAGGAAAAATCTGATAAAAAACCTACAATAAAGTGGCACAAGGTAAGAAATATTTTTTTATTGTGTATCTAATCAAGTTCAGAAGTTTATTCCTGTAATAATGGATACTATGCTTCTTTTTAGGTACTTTGGGCAATTCGGGATCTGGACCGGAAATGGCTGCTTCTTCAAAAGAGGAAGAGTGGCCTTCAGTCACATTATAGTAAGCGATTTGAAGAGGAATCTCGTCGGATATATGATGAGACGAGACTTAACTTGAATCAACAACTTTCTGAGTCAATTCTTAAAGATCTCAAGGATGCAGAGTCAGAAAGGGAAGTTGATGATGTTGATGCTAAGTTTAACTTGCATTTCCCACCAGGGGAGGTTGGTGTAGATGAAGGTCAATATAAGAGGCCCAAGAGGAGATCACAATATAGTATTTGCTACAAGGCTGGTCTCTGGGAGGTTGCAAGCAAGTTTGGATACAGTGCTCAGCAACTTGGATCTCAGCTATCTCTTGAAAAGTTGGTAAGTGTGCTTGGGTAATTTCTGTCATATTCTATTGAGATCTAATGCTCTTTCTTTGATTGTAGCCTGTTGATGAGTTGGAAGATCCTAAGGAGACACCAGAAGAGATGGCTTCAAACTTTACAAGTGCAATGTTTGAGACTCCACAATCCGTCCTCAAAGGAGCCAGACATATGGTATACAGTGCTCTTCTTATGAGCAAATAAGTACTACTGTTGACCATAACAACCTTGTTTTATCATGTCTACTTATTTATTGTTTTTTCCCCTAGGCGGCGCTTGAGATAAGTTGTGAGCCATCTGTCAAGAAATACGTTCGTAATATCTATATGGAGAATGCTGTAGTATCAACCAGCCCAACACCTGATGGAAAAATAGCCATAGATTCTTTCCATCAGTTTGCTGGTGTTAAGTGGCTGCGGGAAAAACCATTGAGCAAATTTGAGGATGCACAGTGGCTTCTAATCCAGAAGGCTGAAGAGGAGAAGCTTCTTCAAGTAACTTTTAAGCTGCCAGAAAAAATTATGGATGACTTGATTAAAGAATGTAACGAAAGATATCTTAGTAATGGTGTTAGTAAGTCTGCTCAACAATGGAATGAACAGAGAAAGCAGATACTGAATGATGCTCTTTTTGGTTTCCTTTTGCCATCGATGGAGAAAGAAGCAAGATCCTTGTTGGCTAGTGGAGCTAAGAACTGGTTACATTTGGAATATGGCAAGGATTTGTGGAATAAAGTTTCCGTGGGGCCTTATCAAAAGAAGGAAAATGATATTAATTCTGAGGAGGAAGCTGCACCACGTGTCATGGCATGCTGTTGGGGCCCTGGGAAGCCTGCAACTACTTTTGTGATGTTAGATTCATCTGGAGAGGTGCTTGACGTGCTTTACACTGGTTCTCTTACATTACGGTCTCAAAATGTTAATGACCAGCAACGCAAGAAAAATGATCAGCAGCGTGTTTTGAAGTTTATGACTGATCATCAACCACATGTTGTTGTTCTTGGAGCTGTGAATTTGTCTTGTACCCGCTTGAAAGATGATATTTATGAGGTAGGCTTATCATTGTTGAGATGTAGTCTTTCTTTTCCATTTATCTAAAATATCATGTCCTTTAGCTTAACGTTTTAGTTTTGTTTTTCTTGGTTAATTTCTTTTTGTTGTTATTTTAGCAAAATATTAGTTTAGCATGTCTCTACCACTTCTAAGTTTGCAGATCTTTGTTTGAGATGTGTCTCACTTTGTTAAGGCCTATTGTCATTTAAGTCCCTGTCAGTGAATTTCTTATCTTCTAATGGTAAATCTTTTTTCTTTTTTTTGGGAATCGTCTAAAGGTAAATCTTATTTCAGTATTCTGATCAGGTGTCCCGCATGTTATCAAGAACAAAATTTCTGTATTTGTCCTCATAAAAAGGCCCACATGTTATCAAGAACAAATTTCCGGACTTGTCTTCTTGAAAGGACCCAAATTACTTGCTGAAATACTTGCTTCAAGCATCCTGATTAATTATGATATCAATTTTTAATTGTCTTTTATAATTGTTCCTTTTATTCTTTGTGCTTATTTAGTATATTCCATTGTTATCAGATTGTATTATGATATCAAGTATAATGTCATTTTTTTCAGAACGAATAAATTTTCAGTGTTCAATAAGTTATGCTTCTTAAATGGTCTGTTCTTCATGCTATGTGCTGCTTATGTAGTTTCTGTCTTCTTTACCAGATTATTTTTAAGATGGTGGAGGAAAATCCTAGAGATGTTGGGCATGAAATGGATGAGCTGAGCATTGTATATGGGGATGAGTCTCTACCCCGTCTCTATGAAAATTCTCGGATTTCAGCGGATCAGTTACCTGGCACATCAGGTGAGTAGATCTTCATTCACTGAATTCTGCCTTAGGTATGCAAGTTTCTATCCATCTTGATTTATTGATGATCTTGTCCATTATAAATATTGTCAGGCATTGTTAAGCGGGCTGTTGCTCTCGGGCGTTATCTTCAAAATCCACTGGCAATGGTTGCAACTTTGTGTGGCCCTGAGAAGGAAATATTGTCTTGGAAGCTTAATCCTATGGAGAGCTTTCTAACAGCAGATGAGAAGTATGGCATAATTGAACAGGTTTTGGTTGATGTTGCAAATCAGGTTGGCCTTGATGTTAATTTGGCTGCAAGCCATGAATGGTTGTTTGCTCCTCTGCAATTCATTTCTGGTCTTGGGAGTAGAAAGGCAGCATCACTGCAGAGGTCATTAGTAAGAGTTGGAACAATTTTCAGTCGAAAAGACTTTTTGCAGGCCCATGGACTTGGTAAGAAGGTTTTTGTCAATGCGGTAGCCTTTCTACGGGTCCGTCGGAGTGGGCTTGCTGCCAATAGCAGCCAATTCATTGATTTGTTGGATGACACTAGAATACATCCAGAATCTTATCTTGTTGCCCAGGAATTGGCCAAAGATGTTTACGATGAGGATTTTAGAGGTGACAATGATGATGATGATGCATTGGAAATGGCAATAGAACATGTTAGGGACCGACCAAGTTTGTTAAAAAGCCTTCGTCTTGATAACTATCTAGAAAGCAAGAAGCGCGGGAATAAGAGGGAGACCTTTTATGATATAAGAAGGGAATTAATTCAGGGCTTTCAGGATTGGCGGAAACCATATAAAGAACCAAGTCAAGATGAGGAGTTCTACATGATTTCAGGTGAAACTGAGGATACCCTGGCAGAAAGCCGGGTTGTGCAAGCAACAGTTCGCAGAGTGCAAGGTGGACGGGCTATTTGTGCACTTGAATCTGGATTGACTGGGATGATTATGAAAGAAGACTATGCAGATGACTCGAGAGATATTGTTGAGTTGTCTGATAGGCTGCATGAAGGTGACATCCTGACCTGCAAGATCAAATCAATTCAAAAGAATAGGTATCAGGTGTTCCTGGTTTGTAAGGACAGTGAGATGAGAAGCAATCGACACCAGCATGTCCAGAACCTTGACCCTTACTACCATGAGGAGCGAAACAGCATACAGAGTGACCAAGAGAAAGCTCGTAAAGAGAGGGAGATGGCCAAGAAACATTTTAAGCCGAGGATGATTGTCCATCCACGCTTCCAAAATATTACTGCTGATGAAGCTATTGAGGTATGTTGCAAGTAATGAACTTTTTAAGTTTACCTTTGACTGGGTTGAATTAATTTTAACTTCAGCCTTGTCTGTGGTCATATAGTATATTCTTTAAGTTCAAAAGAATAAATATAAACTCTTCTCAATTTCCTTGTTCCAACTTCCAATCTGGCAATAATATTATTTCAACCTTAATGCATCTTTCATGTGCAAAAAGAATATACAAAATTAACAAATGGTGACTTGATTGTTTGGTAGCTTTTGGATTAATAACCCTGTTTTGATGAATATATAATGGTAAATAAGTGGACCGGTTGCTGTAACCTGAGGTACAAACATCTAAGAATACAATTAATCCCATAGAATGTACAAAATTAACAAATGGTGACTTGATTGTTTGATGATGTTGCACATTTGGCAGCTTTTGGATTCATTTATTATCCAAGGTAGCTTTTGGTTGCTTAAAGCCATGACACCTTGCTTCCTTTTCAAATATGAAATATCTGCAATCTCATTTTGTTTTGCTTCTGTAATCTAATGACTGACTATATTTGGATTTAATCATGTTTTTCTTTTCTTCTGTTGTACAGTATTTATCTGATAAGGATCCTGGAGAAAGCATTATCCGTCCCAGTTCTCGTGGGCCTTCTTATCTAACTTTAACTCTCAAAGTTTATGACGGAGTTTATGCTCACAAAGATATAGTTGAAGGTGGAAAAGAACACAAGGACATTACCAGCCTGCTCCGCATTGGGAAGACATTGAAAATTGGGGAAGACACTTTTGAGGATTTGGATGAGGTAAGTCGTTCACTTAATTCTTGTTTTCCTGGGTTTTTCTGATATAAGCCTTAAACTTTGCAAGGGGTGTGAATAAATTGGTAATAACCACATAGGCATTTTGCTGAATTGGGAGTTAGGTTGCAGTAGGAATCTTGTGCACTTGTAGAAACAATGGCTGATCATAAACTGGAAGACAGATTTCAGAGTTAGAACATAGATGCTGAAGAATTGAAATGTTGATTGTTTTTTGGTTATCATCATACAAAAAACCTGTTTGTCAATGCCTTAAACCTTGAGGACTTACACCGGAGGATACTGAACTTTTAATCGACTGTTCTTCTTGCATGGGCAAGTACTCATGGTTGCCCCTTGATATGTTTGGCTTCTAAAGCTGTATGGATCATCTTAATAAAAATGAACTAATTGATACTCATTTATTATCTTTGAATGCAGAAGCCCCCTAAACAAAATTAGGAAGTAACCATTAACATTGAAAATCTGTTTTTTTGAATAAATTGTTGTAACATAAAATGATATATTGCAAGGCATAAGAATGTATGTAATGGATGTCTTTTGAATGCATTTAAATTGCAGGTAATGGATCGATATGTTGACCCCCTTGTGTCTCATCTGAAGGCGATGCTGAGTTATCGCAAGTTCAGGAAGGGAACTAAAGTAGAGGTTGATGAGCTTCTAAAGATTGAAAAATCAGAATATCCAACGAGAATAGTGTATTGCTTTGGCATTTCTCATGAACATCCTGGCACTTTTTGTCTTACTTATATACGGACTTCGAATCCACATCACGAGTATATTGGCTTATACCCTAAGGGATTCAAGTTCAGAAAAAGGATGTTCGAGGACATTGATCGTCTGGTTGCTTATTTCCAGAAGCATATTGACGATCCACAGCATGAGTCAGCTCCATCAATTAGATCAGTTGCAGCAATGGTACCAATACGGAGCCCTGCTGCTGGTGGCTCTTCTGGGGGATCTATGGGTGGTTGGAAAGGGCATTCTCATGACAGGGGTCAATCTTCCACTCCAGGTTCTAGAACAGGTAAACATTGAAATAACCAGTTTTTGTTTGTGTTTAAAATATCTATTAAACGCATCTCCGTTTACTGAGTACCACTTGAGTATGACATCCTGACATATTCAAGTTCTCCACTAGTTCTATTCGTCTTCTGAATGTGAACTGCCGAAGTTTGTTTGACAATGGAAAAGCCAGGCTGATTCCGAATCATTTGACTACATGTTTCAGTAAATACATCTTTTTAGTTTTGGCTAATTATTTAGCTTTTGTTGAATTTTTATCATTTGCTTGCAGTAAATAAATGAAGTTCATTTGGAGAAAATTAGTAATAATTGCCTGTACATTAGAAAAACTTCGAATTAAGCTACCTAGAATGTTGCTCCCTTTTATTTGTACGTATTCCTCTACAGTCAAGTTTTGTCTAATTTGTGGTCAATTTGGTTGTTTCATGTAGGTCGTGGCCGAGACGGGCATCAAAGTGGTGCTCCACGTGGTGGTCGTGGACGTGGTAGGGGTGGCTCGTATAACAGCAACCGGGGGCGTAACAATGGGCAGGATTCATCTTATGATGATACCCCCAAATGGGATTCAGGTAGCAGCAAGAAAGGGGATGATGGTGGTTGGAGCAGTTTCCCAGGAGCTAAAGTTCAAAACTCTCCAGGTACGGAAGCTTTCCCTGGTGGTTGGGGTGCTTCTGGAACTGAAAATGGAGGTGGCAGTGGCAGCGGTTGGGGTGCTTCTGGAACTGAAAGTGGAAATGGCAATGGCAATGGCAGTGGCGGTGGCAGTGGTTGGGGTGGCGGTGGCAGTGGTTGGGGTGCTTCTGGAACTGAAAGTGGAGGTGGCAATGGCAGCGGCAGCGGTTGGGGTGGCAGTAGTGGAGGTTGGGATCAAGCAAGTGGTGGTACTGACAATGGGGGTTCTGGCTGGGGATCTGCTCCCAAGAGCAGTAATTCTGGTGGTTGGTGAAACCCTCAGAAATTTTGTTTTTCCCCCTTAACCAAGCCATGGGTTGTAGGGCTTTAGTTTTTAAGCGGCAGCTTTAGCTTTGCGTGTAGGCTGCCTATTCACTCTTGCTAATAAAAATCAAATCTTATTAGTACTGCAAAGTGTATATATTTATTATTACTTCCAATCAAGTAGAAATAGAGATGGCCAGTGGTAGCTTAGGTTTTATTTTTTTTTATTTTAAAGGGTTTGAGTAAAAATATTAAGTCGTACAACTATCAAGTAAATACGAATGTAGGTAGGTAAAAAAAAAGAATAAAGGATCAAATTTTGGTCTCAAACATTTGAGGATGGAGTTTTGGTTTCAACATTGAAGGTTCCATTTTTCATTCATTCTTCTTGTTACATGTTGCTTTTATAGATTTTTTTATTGTTTGATAAATTTGAAGTAAGAGTAGGGATGTGTAATTTTTTTTTTTTGTGTATTTTTCTATATATATGATATGAGGTTAAATATGTAATATTATAATGTAAATATTAAAAAATTTAAAAAAAAAAATGAGGAAGGATCAATTTACATTAGTCGTTTTATTCACCAAGCGAAACAAGCTCTAAATAAGTTATATTAGATTATCATATGCCTATAATATATTCGTAATAGTTTGACCAAAAAATGAAAACAAAGAAAAAAAGAGATTTTGTACATAATCGTTTATTAATGCAGTTAGAAAACATTCCTATTCTATGAAGCTTTTCATTGTACAATTAAGATCTATTCTTGTATAAAGAAGTAATTGCAAGTCCAACAGTTAGTCTCAACTTACAACTACTTACCCACAACTTTACTTACAAAAACCAACCTCTCATAAAGAATACCTATTAATTGAATGCGAAATTACAAGTAAAAATAATAACAAATAATCAAGAAATTCAATACAACACTCTCTAAAAGACACATAAAAATAATTCATCCTTGATAGTTTATAATTATCCATAAAAGTTATCTCTTGAATGAGAGAGGAATGACTTAGGAACAATTAAGCAAAGTTTATAATTCATTTAAATCTCAAAAATTATATATAAATATATTTTTTTTTTGGATATATGAATGTATTGACTCAAAATATAATTTGATAAGTTAATTTTAATTTTTTAAAATTAAATGTATTAAAATTTGGTTTCCATCTTACTTTTTGAATTCATTAGCACTATAAATCTTTTATTTTTTTTGTGTTCTTAATAAAGTTTTTGGTTGAGAAAAATATTCATAAACTTTGATACAATATATAGATTGATACATAATTGCTGAATTAAACAAAAGAAATCAAAATAAAAAAGTTTTGAACTTCAAAAATTCTCGACCTTGAGCTCAAATTAAAAAAAAAAAAGATGGAAGACTGATCTTATTTTATTACTTAACAAAAAATATTTTTAATTATTTATTATATATAAATATTAAATTTATTTGAGAGTTGAGTTATCCTTTATATCTAAAAAGATTTAGGGATTGTTTGGATAACACTATAATTGAATAAAAGTGTTATTATTAGAGTCGTAATTACAATAATTACACTTTCTCGTAATTACAATGAATTGTAATTCTTTAACTCCATATACAATTTTATCTAATTGATCTAGTATTTCATATTTGTTGGGTTATTCCCTCTTTAACATTTAACATATATTCATTGTCATCATCTGTTCCTTGATAGGGTTATTCATCATCTGAATTTGAATATGTATTATTAATATATTTTTTTCATATACTCTTCAAAATATGAATCATTTCAATTCCACTTACGAATAAAGTTATGAAATATGCAAAATGCTAATACGTATGATCCAAACTTTTTTTTTATGCTTTATTGAAGTGATGTTAATAAGAGAATTTTTTTTAGAACAACAAATATCCTCTCAATCACATTTTGAAACTTTGAATGACTCAAATTAAATAGTTTGTGAGACGTCTTTAACGCTTGTGTCTGATTCAATTATCTCAAATGGTATTGTATCCCATTGTATGGTGCAAAAAAGCTTTTCTTTTTTGAGGTTCACGGTGAACTTATGTTAAATTTCTTTTTATATATAAATTAAGATAAAATAATATAAAATTTATAATATATAACTTTTATAAAAGAAAGTTTTATAAAGTGTACAATAGTTTTTATAATATTTCGGGCTAGTTTAACAATACTTTTCAAAAGTGTTTTTGAATCAAAAAGTATTTTTGAGAAAAAGCTAAAATTTCTCCATCTCTTTTTGGTCAAAAAAAATATTTTTCTAAAGTATTTTTTGTACCAAAAGCACTTTTGAAAAATTCAAAAACATTTTGCTTAGTAATGCTTTTATTTCAAAAGTGCTTTTTATCCTAAAAGTACTTTTGAGAAGTAATGCTAAACAAAACCGAAAGATAATATATATATATATATATATATTTGTCATAATTTTAGAATATTATTTTAAGTTTTTTTATAATATATAGCATGAACACGTAAATAAGTTATGCTTATACTTTTTTTGTTATAATTTTTTTATAAATAAATATATTTATATCACGTAAATTACTTTTTATAATATACATTTTGACTATAATTTTAGAATTTTTTTTCATAATTATCCTAAACACTCATATATATTTATGCTTATAATATAATTTTCATAACTTGAACTTGTATTAAACAAACTCTTTGTCGATGAGACCACCGCTGTGGCACGAATCTGAAACGATTGTGAAGCTTGTTTCTTCTGGCAGCTGCTGAATCAAGTGCCTGATGTCCACGTCTGCACAGCAATGTTTAATTATACTGATTTAAATTGCAGCAGCTAAATAATTAAGTTAGCTTAATAAATATATTTTATATTTATAAAAAACATGATATGATTAATAAAGGAAAATATGTAGTTGACGAGTTGAGATTCCATTTTGGAATCATGATCAACATTAATATTTTTTCAAAAAAAATTAATTATTATTATTTTTCATTCATTAGCAATTACTGCAAATAGCTCTAGATAATCCAAGACAGATCAACTCAGACTGCATTATGCAGTCTCTAAAAACAATTACAGCAGAAAAAATAGATAAAACACTCACTTAAGATTTAATACATAAGAGTATGGTTGAATCAACATACTAAATAAAGAATTGAAATCCCTTTCTCAGCATTCGCTTTCACCACCAAACTTTAAAGATCTCAAAAATTAATTATTATCTTTTAAGATTTAAAGTTGATTTAGATTTTGACATTTAAGGTTGAATTTTCGATTTTTTGGATTTGAGTTTCAATGGGTCAATGTTTTAAGGGTTTGGTTTTAGGTTAGGGTTTTTTATTTTTGGGATGGCGCACGAAATTCATGCTCGAGCGTAGCTTCTTCTACGCCAGTGGTTAGAGATGACCATTTGTGGGATTGGAAGAAATATTGACAGATGTAGCGTTGAACAAGCAGAGTTATAGGCGATTGATTATGATGGTCTCCAATTGGCTTGGTTTGCTAAATGATATAATATAATTGTCGAAATTGATTGTGCTTTAACTGTTAAAGCCCTTAATGGTAGGCTCCAAGGACAGATGAATAGGTATTTGATTATGAGAATTCAAGAATTTTATAGAAGATATTGGAGGGTGAAAATTCAGCAGGTTTCGAGGGAGGCAAATATTGCTACTCACACTCTGGTTAAGTTGATGAAGGGCTTCCCTTATGATTCTCACGTTTTTTAGGACTTACCTTTAAGAATTGCTGTTCAAATTAGAAATGATGGTCAAAATTTGTTTTACGATTCTCTTGTTCCTTTGTAATTGATCTATAATTTACTTCTTTTACAAAAAAAAAAATGGTGCCTTAATTCGAGATTTGAATTTAAAGTAAAATTTTAAAATAATAAAAAATTATTAATTATTTAAATTATAGTAATTTTTGAAATATTTGAATAATAACTTATAAATAATATATACAGAAAATAATTATTTCTTAAGAATTTAAACACTTGTTAACAAATGAGGCATTGTTTAGATGGTAAATTGAAAATGTTGAAAACTATGAAAGTGTACTATATTTTTATATTCATAAAAAGATACGATGATGACAAAAAAAATCCCTTAAATTAATATAATTTACTTTGTAAAATAAGAGTTCTCTGCTATTATCAAATACGACACCATCACGAAGAATAAAAAACCTACCATAAATTAGATTGAGATCACAAGGCACGATTGCGTCATCCTTCCGGCCTGGTTTCATGTCTGCCTCAACTCCATGTCCACTGAAGTGGAATAACAGAACATCTCCTTGTTTAGCTGCTTTCACCATTTTTACAAGTCCAGCCATAATGTTTGCACGTGTAGGCATTTTTGGGGACCCTGGTTCATCAGTTATGAGCTCAACATGTTGAGGATCAAAGTTAAACCTTTTCAAAATCACGTCTCTCATGGCATGCACATCATTTACGCATCCTTTCAACTCGTAGGGGGTGTTGGGGTAGTTGCATCCCACTAGAAGAGCTGTCTTGTTACCTCCCTTCATTCTGTCTTTGAGTTTGCTTGTCTTCTGATTCCGATGTTGCAGGAAGAACCCATATATATACACACACAAACTAGTTTACGTTATACCATGCAATGATAAGCTCACAACAAGTTGGCACCTATGTCATAATGATAAATTTAACTCTCAATATTTACATTTTTTTGTCAATTAATTTTTTTAATTAAATTTGACAATTAATCTATTAAAAATAGTCAAATTATTTTTCTTTAATGAAAATGTTGACTAAAATATTAATTTTTTAACGATGTTGGCATTACAATCTACGTGGTAGTCTACATGTACTTCATGTTAACATGATATTATTTATCGTATATGTCACAACAATAAATAATTTAAAAATTATGTAAAAATATTAAAAAATAAAAATTCAGAAAAATGTTTATATAATTTTATAAGAATAACATGAAGTACACATGGATTACCATGCGAGTTGCCATGTTTAAAAATAATATTTTTAAATGTAGAAATAAAAGTTGCTAAAGTTTCCATCATACCATTAAACCAATGTATCATCAACTATTTGTACTTATTTTTAAACACTTTTAATGGGGTTGCATGAAATGCTTGATTGACTACATGTATATTTATCAAAAAAAATGAATAATTTGAAAAGCTTTCAGACAGAAGTGGGTGATTTTGATATGTTACAACAATAAATAATTTAAAAATTATGTAAAAATATTTAAAAAATAGAAAAATATTTATGTAATTTTAAAAAAATAGAATGGAGTAAACATGGATTATCATGAGAGTTATCATGTTTAAAAATAATATTTTTAAATGTAGAAATAAAAGTTGCTAAAGTTTCCATCATACCATTAAACCAATGTATCATCAACTATTTGTACTTATTTTTAAACACTTTTAATGGGGTTGCATGAAATGCTTGATTGACTACATGTATATTTATAAAAAAAAAATGAATAATTTGAAAAGCTTTCAGACAGAAGTGGGTGATTTTGATATATTTGGCCTCTAACAAGAGGAGTGGATGATTAATCCGAATTGGGAGGAGGACAGGTGTTGTGATGGACAAAGAGGAAGACAAGGTGGTTTCCGACAGAAGTAAGAAAGCTCTAGCAAAAGAAGATTAATGATAGAAAATATAGGGTGGTGGTAGAAGATAAATGTTTATAACAGCACTGATATGGTCTTCTTCGCCTTCGTCCAACACATCATCTTTATGTTTTTATCTTGGTTGTGACTCACGTTGGCCTTCGTCTGCAAGTGCTGTCCGTCCTACTATCGTGATTCTGTTGCCTACCTTTTGATTTCTACGTCTTAGGGTCTATTTGAATCGGAAAAATGTTTTTAAGGGTTGAAGTTAAATTATATATTTTTATAAGAGTTAAAATACAATTTTAGAATTATATTAGTTTATATCTTTATTGTTTTTAAAGGTGTTACATCAAAATTTTATCATTTTTGAGATAAATTGTAATTTTACAATGTTTAACGTATAATTTTATAGATTTCAAAGAGACTTAAATATCAATTTTCCATTATAAAGGTTTAAAATGTAATTTTTATTTTAAGGGGGTCACTACCCTTGCCTACTCCGGTTACTTCCTTTAGCAACGAGATTAACTCTAGTGAGATTGAAAATAGAGGTGGCTCTGAGATTAGTAGTTACTATAATGATGAAATTAAAATCAGTAGTGAGATGTGTGTTAGGATTTAAACACAACAGTGGAAGTGAGATAGATTATAGATTTATAGTAAGAAAGCAAAATAACCATTATGGACATTAAACTAAAATTAAACTAAATAGTTTGCACCCTTCCGTATATTTGTGTCCGATTAATATTTTAACGATAAAGACGTTATATTTCATATTTCATTTATATAAATCATGCATGTCAAATTTGACATAAATTAAAAAATTTTAACTATTTGTTTTATGTAAAAGTACTTTTAATTGTTTAATAAATGTTAATATATACAATATTTTAGATCGATAAGATAAAAATATCGAATCAATTTGAACATTTACATGCATGAAAAATACAATAATATCAATAAATTCAATGGTAGGATTGTTAAATTAATAATCATATAAAAATATATGGAAGCGTGTAAAATTACTTTAGTTTCACAATGGTGTAAGCGGATCCCTCCCCTTTTAAGATATAAATTTTTCTGGTAGAAAAAAGATAGCGTTAAGAGATTAAAATAGATAAACCATAATTAAGAAAACATAGACTCATGGCTATCTCTATCCAAATTTAATTATATAATTTAAATTTATGTAGTTAATATTATTTATAAATATAAGTATAAGTATAAATATATTTCTTTATACGCCTAACTAATGTAACTAATGTAAAGAAAATCCACAATCAAGTTATTTGTTGAAGGGAGGTCGGACTCTCTCTTGGTAGAAGTCTTCGAATGTCATCTATTTGGGAGTTGATGGACCCTTCAATAAAAAGTATTGTCCCCATGTCAAGATTTTTTTCCTGGCCTCCACAAAGAGCCATTATATAGTTCTCAAAGGGGGGGCTCGGTCGGTGGAGATAGGTACAATGGCTCTTTGCGGAGGATGGGGAAAAAACCTTGACATGAGGACAATACCTTCTGCTGAGGGTTCAGTTGGCTCCCAAGCGGGCAATACTTCGAAGACTTCTCCTAAGAGAGAATCTAACCTCCCCTAAACACTATTCACACACCCTTATCCCAAACCAACAACAAAATATCACTACAATCACAATCAATCATGCAAAAATACCAAATAAAAAGAAGAAAGCCTCCTATGTTAGCATCCCCAAATAGGACTTATAGAAGCAAAGAGAATCGAAGCAAAGAGAATGAAAAAATATAAAAAAAAAACGAGACATAAACGTACCGAATTCAGTTAGGAGTTAATCGGAGAGTTTCGGGTGATGGAGGCTCAAACAAAAGGTCAAGAAAAAAGTCTTGTTGAGAAGATGAACATATTGGACTCAAGTGACCATCTTATAATAGTAGACAAAGATCAAATAGGTTCCTTGTTAGAGTTTCGAGTTTGAATCAGCAAAGTTTTAGGTCATTTTAAGGAAAATTAAATCATAAGGTTGAAAAAACTATAGTTTGATGTGTTTCTTTGTTGAAGGAGGAGGTCAGGCAATAGTGAGATTACTGGAATACAATTGTGAAAGAGGTCCCTAAAACCCTAAAACTTTTGAATACTTTAGTGACCTACTTGTAACTTTTCTAAAATCTAGTGATCAAATTGCAAACTTACTAATATTTAAATGAATTTGTGTGTAGTTTACCCTATGATGAATAGCGAGTTAACGACCATATCAGAGATCCATTAGCAACCTAATGGTCCAATGACTTAAATGAAAGATTTTGAATAGTTGAATAACCAATTTAAAACTTTTTTTAATTGAGTGGCAAATGTAAATTTACTAATAACTGAGTGACCTTGAGTGAAATTTACCCTCTCTTATTTGACTTAAAAAATCAAATACAAGATGGATTTTTCCACAATAGGCCAACATCAATAATGTGGAAATAGGACGGTCCATACCTATAATTGTTGAAATCGAAGGAAGAAGAATTCAATGACTAAATGACACAAATATAATGTAGAAAAAGTTATGGAAGAAACCAGTGATATTCTTTTGCCATAAAAGTTCTCTCTTGAGAAGAAAGGAATGGCCTAGGGACAATTAAACAAAGATTATAATTTATCGGGATAAATTTTAAAATTATATATAAATATTTATTCAATAAGTAATTTCGATACGTAAATTTTATTTTTGTAAATTTTTTTATACCATCCCTTGTAAAATGGGAATTTAGTTGATTTATGAATTTACGTATCAAATTCCACATTGACTTATTATAATTTACGTATCAAATTCATTTTGGGGGTCGAAAGGGCCTTAACCCTCTTAAAATGAGAAATCTCATTTTTAATCTTTTAAAATTTATGAAATTTTAAGTTAATACATGGTAAAATTGTATTTTGACCTCTTAAAAATGATAAAATTTTAATTTAATTTTTTAAAAATTAAAAAGATATAAACTATTAAAATGATAAAACTTCATTTTAACTCTCATAAAAAAGTATACGATTTAATTATGACTTTTCGAAAAAAAAATTCTAAACTCACCCTCATTCAAACTTCAAAAATTACTTGGAAAAAAAGTTCATGGACTAAAGTCTCTTTTGAATGGCAGTGCGTTTGTGGTTAATGTAAAAATATCGATAATGATGAGATTAAATACTATAATAATATTGTAATATGAGACAAAAAAATACTAAATATACCGTATTAGAGTAAGGAGGGGATGAAGACGAAATAGAAAACCAAAGGGATAATGAAAAGAGAAAAGTTGTATAAAATATATGTGGTAGCGGGGAAGATAATGTTGGTGATGCTGAGGGATTAGATATTTATAATATTAATTCATATTTTGTTATTCAATATATATTTATTTTCACTATTTATTATTATAAAATATTATATTTATTTAAAAGTTACGCTATTTCATGAATGCTTTACATACTAATAAAATCAACTAATATTTTATAAATATTGATTAAAATATTTTCAGTTAATATAAATGTTGATCTAATAACTTAAAAATTCATCTACATTCTTTACATAAAGTTAAAATTTCTTGCACATTGTCGATTGAGTTTTAATTCAATTGATATCGATATTATTGACATTACAAGAGAATATGGGTTCGAGTGTGCTGAAACGTATTATCTTCCTCTATAAAGGTTGGAGAGTGACTACGAGTTATTCTAAACATTTTATGAAATTCAATATTTTTATTATTATCTTGGATCAATAGTTGTTATGGATCACAAGCTAAAATCTGGGTTTTATTTAGTATTAACTTTATTCTTAAATTTTTTAAAGAGAATACTAATTAAAATGTTAAATTTTTAAATATAACAGTTTGTATGACAATTCACGCGTGCTTTACGTTATATTTATTTGTTTTTTGGGATTCTTATGAACTTTTTATATTTTTTAATTTTAATTTTGCTTTTTTGTTTTTTATATTTTAAAATTGATGAAATAAAAATATCTAATTTTAGAGTGAATAGCAAAAGAATTTACTCAATTTTAAAACACGGGTATTTTCCAATTGTTTGTCCCCTTCCAAGTTGGGACCCAAAGTCTTTCATGGCCTTCTCTATCCATTGTAAAGCACATATCAAATAAAAATACAAATTGATACAGCTGTTGTCCATTTCAAATAAAATAATTTCTTGGCAGGTAGAGTGAATAAAATCATTAACTTGGTTTTTTATTTCATTTAAAATAAGTCCAGTCTAAAAGAAGGTTGAATTCAAGTATACTATCGACAATAATTTTCATAAAGTTATACAGACTAAAATATGCATCTCCAATAATTCAAGCATAGAAGTCAGATTCTGCATTCTAAGGTAACAATAATAAACAAGTTCTCAATGAAGTGGTATTAAATATCTATGTGCTTTGTATGAGAGTACAGTATTGGGTGTTTTTGGATATGTTTAATGTACTTGTGTTGTCGTTTCAACACCATAATCAATTTTATTTTTTGCTTCATCCATAATAATTGTGCACAACAACTCCTAACTACAATACTTCAATTGTGGATAACTGGATAGAACTTTGTTTTTTTTTTCTGTGCCATGAAATTTTGCTTAACAAATAATAACAAATTTGTGGAAATAGAAAGACTTAGCATAACATATTTAATAACCACCGCTTGGGTTAGGATAGAAATTTCAAAATTGGAGAAAGTATAAATAATTAAGCATTTAAATCAAATCATGCATTCTAAGGCATAAATAATAAACAAGCTGTCCATGAAATGGTATTTAATATTTATGTGCTTTGTATGAGAGTGAAGTAAGTATAAAGATTAAAAATGATTAAATTAAAGTAAAAAATTAAATTTACAATTTATAGAAAATTTTGACCAAATATTTAGGGCAAGGAATATATCCATAATATATAACATATATAAAAAAAAGGTGTTTGAAGAATCTTTTAAAGTGATATAAATATTATTATTATTATTATTATTTGTTATTAATATTTCTATATTGGTATTGATATAATATTTTCATTTTAATATTAAATTATAATTGTTAAAGAAATATACTTTATATTCATGTTAAATTAACTTTCATTATAATTTAAAATATTTAATTTTGAGTTACACTTTTATTATTATTAAGAGTTACTACGAAGGGGTAAAGATAGATGTATAGGTAAAAGAAGAGGAGATCGAGGTATTAGAAATAGCAGCAACAAAAATGGTAGCAGGAATTATAGAGTCAATGATGACCAAAGGAAAGACAAAGAACAGGATTTTGATAAATCCAAGATAAAATGCTCCATATGTCAAAAGTTTGGTCATTATCGTTTTGAATGGTATGCTAGGCTACCAAATGACAAGGATGAACAATCACATTTTGTTGAGAACAAAGTTTAATTGAGTTTTTGAACAAATTTTCAGGAAAAATTACTAAAAGTATCGATACCATATATGTAGGTATCGATACCTACTTGACAGAATGCCTTCTTGGTCTTGTTTTAAAAATTGATATCGACATTCGGGTAAAAATATCGATACCTAACTTTAAAGTATCGATATTTTCTTCAAAATTTGAAATATTCAAACTTCCAAAATCCCTTTTTGGTATCGATTTTAATTTCGGTATAGAGACCTTTCATAAAGTATCGATACCATCAAATCAAGTATCGATATTTTGCCCTGTTTTAAACAAAAACAATATTTTAAGAATTTTTAAACACACTTTATGATCCGATAATGTTCCTATATGATTGTTTTAATAAATTTCATTGCTCTGTTTTTTGGTGTTGGTATGACTTTCATGTATCGCTGCTGTGTTGAGTGAACTAAATAAAGCCAAACAAATTACTATTGGGGGAACTAAATAAAAGACTAAAACTCGCAGCAACGTTGGCAACAACAATTATTAAATGCAATGAGATATTCAAGGCATGGTGATGAATTCTTAGATTTGTTCTTGGTTAGTTTGATTGATTTTTTGCAAATGTTCTTTACGGCATATGTCATTTGTTGATGAGAACAAAAAAAGTAGGGGTGTTAACTAGTCAGAAGCAAAATGTAATTGTGGAATGGTTCTAGGTGAAGTGTACGTTGGTTGTAGGCTGTTTTTGTTTGGATTGTTTGCTGCAATTTGCAGCATTGTTGTTTTGGAAAGGGTTGGTTGATCCAATTCCTTAATGTTGTAATATTTTGATTGAGCAAAAAAAAATAAAATATCTTCATTGTTTAAAATGAAAAATTTATCGGTATTCGACTACATTGCTTTGACACCGTATGTAATACTCTTATACCGAGTTTATAATAATGAACAGGGTATAAGGGTGTTACAGATCAACTGTTGGAAAAAGAGTATGTTGTCACTTCCAGGAATGGTGCTTGTGACAACATACTCGTTTTCGAACAAAGCATGGTAAAGTGAACAAAAATTCAAATATCTTGATAAAGTCTAGGATAAAAAAAAATCTTTAAGATATTCTTCAAATAATCTGATCAAATCTTTATAAAATTGAAGATTCAATTTTTATGATCAAATTTGAATATTTTGTTATTTATTTTTCCGTTAGAACGTGTTGAAGCCCAATTTATCCGGGCCCAATGAATTTAGTTTTAAAATTAGATTTATTTTGGATTTAAATTTGTATACAATTTAAATCTATTATAAATTTAAATTTAAGATTAAATTAAATGTCCATTTACAAAAATAAGTCCATTTACAAAAGCCCAAATTACAATGGCCCGAAGAAGGCCGAAACCCAAATACAATAAACCCAATTTGCCCCAAATTATAATAGTCCAATTGGCCCAAACCCTAAATCTAAACAGAAAGCCATCTTCCCACTTGCATCAAGCCGCCTCCACCTCAGCCAATTGCAGACCGCCACGTCATCGTCTTCAACATCACCTTTAGTCAACTTTCACTGCCACCAGTTGCTCCAACTGCTGCTGTCACCGCCACTGTTTGCACCTGCAAAAGAAAAGAGAGCTTAGGACTAGCATTTAAATGTACAAAACAAAATTGCATGATGGGATATTTGGCTATAAAAGCCAAATTGATTTCGATTGTAAGGGGTTGGGACCTCTTCCTTTTTTCAGTAAATCAATATACATTCATCCCTTTTCTAAATAGAAGCAATCAATTCCAGCACAATTATACGAACAACCTCAAGGCACAAAAGCAGAGTACAAACCAGAATATTGCATCCAATAGTTTCAAGAGGCTGCCACGTGGCACTATTTCGGCTTATTTGTGTAATTAGTCCATTTTATTTTTAATTTGTTTTAATTTGGTCCTTAAATCAATTTCTGTTTAATTACAAAATTGACTAAGGAATTTTTTGAGATTTACAGATTAGTCCTTTGACTTCTGGATGACTGTGGGGCTACCACGTGTCACCCTTTCTTGGTTTTATTATTTTTAGGTCCTTGGACTATCCAAAAATTACCATTTTACCCTTAAACTTTCCAAAATCTCATTTTAACCCCGATTTCACCAAAAATTACCATTTTACCCTCAAACTTTCCAAAATTCCATTTTAACCCTAATTTTACCAAAATTACCATTTTACCCCCGAATTTCCTAAAATCCCATTTTCAACCCCGATTTCACCAAAAATTACATTTTTACCCCTGAAAGTCAAAAATTACCATTTCGCCCTCGGGCATCCAAAGGTCCCGTTTTCGATCCCGGTCGCATCGTTTCTCTTCTTCATTAAATACTTGTATTTATCTTAATCATTATGCATTTGCATTTTACTTTTGCATTCTATTTATCGACTTATTATCTTGCTTCGTATCTATTTCTCTTATTAATTACTATTCGATATTTTAAACTTACACGCTCATTTTCAAAGTATCTTCAAAGACGAGGCAATATTACTCTCGTGTGAAAGCTTCGATAAATCATGCCCTAACGTGTCGGGTGTGATTTTTCGTACAACTCACACGCGTCGAATATCCTTTTTAAAGATTTTTATACCCGTTAACCCCGAAATTCTGAGAATATCGTGTCCTAACGTGTTGGTCACGATTTTAACTCTCCGTGAAAATCGAAGTAAACGGGTATTCCATATTTGAATCTTTTAAACTATGTGCCCGAGGATTACATTTTAAATTCAATACGAAATTTTCAAATTCTCAAAAATATATCTATATCAAAGATAATTTTTTTTTAAAAAATGAGGCAATGTCCTTTCGTGTGAGAACTTCGAAGAATCGCACTTTAGCGTGTTAAGTGTGATTTTCGTAATTCATGTGAATCGGATATCCTTTTCAAAGGTTTTCAAAATACTCTTCAATCTAATAATTATATACAAAGTGGCTTTATAACCAAAAGAAGAAACAATGTTCTTTCATGTGAAGATCTCGAAACATTGTGCCCTAACGTGTTGGGTGTGATATTCGTATGATTCATATGATAGAACACTCTCTTTAAAATGTCCCGAAACATCTCGCAGTTTTGAAACTCCGAGAATTTAGTGCCCTAATGTGTTGGACACAACTTCTAATTCTCATAGAGGATCGAAACACGAGGATAAATTTTTCTTAAAAGTCTTCCTTTGAAATTATACAAAGCCGTCTAAAATAAATATCGTATTTTAAATTTTACTCGAGTTTTCATTGTTTTCATAAAATAAGACCCGAAAATAATCATGTGGTACCAATTTTGGGCGTATGAGGGTGTTAATCCTTCCTCGTGCGTAACCGACTCCCGAACCTATTTCTCTGGATTTCAAAGACCCATTTTTTTTAACGTTTTAAACGTTTTATGGTGATCCAATCACACCTAATAAAAGATTGGTGGCGACTCCCATTTCTCGTTTATTCCAAAATATTTAAAACGATTTCTTTTTCGAAGCCTCGTTCCCGAGGTGGTTTCGACAGCTAGCGACTCTACTGAGGACTTATTTTTAAAATAAACGAGAGTCAGGCCAAAATTGATAATTTTTGGGTCTTTTTTTGAGAAATTTTTAACTTCGATTTTATTTAACATGCGATTCTCGGCATTTTTGTGTGGTATTTTATTGTGTGATATTGCTATTGTAATTTTGCATTCATGTGCATTGTGATATTCCCCTTTTAAGTGGAAGCGGGAAACAACTCCTTCGTGAGGTCTTCACCTCCGTGCAGGATGGTAGATCGCTTTCGGGATTACAAAATACCCTTATTTTCGTGAAGTTTTCACTGCCGTGCAAACATGCGGAAAATGCATCCCCCTAAACTGAACTCGTCCGTATAAGCCTGTAATGGGTGAGGATAGAGGAATCTGTTGGTTCGGGTACCCTTTACTTTAGAACCTCAACTACATATAGTGAGCCAGAAGCACCCACCCTAGATGGAGTTAGGTCGAGCCTTGTTAGTACCCGAAATACTTTTTAGGTTCTGTGTTATATACTTGTATGCTGATTTTGTTATATTTATCACCTGCTACTAACCATGTTTGTTTTGTCTCTTTCACCTGCATTTGCATCATCATAAATGAAAATGTGTTGATTTAAATCCGTTTTACCGACTAGGCAGTTTCATCATGGAGGAAAGATTTCTCGATAAAGTAGAAGATAATATGGTGACGCGCCTATGGTCTGAGGAGCAGCAACGAGGGAAAGGTGACAGCCTGAAAGAGGGGCATTTGTCAGAATTCTGAGACTACACTCGTATCAATGTGACACAAAATAACTTGCAGGAGTTGAAAGAGATTTGGGACAGTGGGACAATAAGATGAAACAGATGTTTTATCAAGACTATGGAGATCTATCTTACTTGTTGGAAGTCAATATCGATAAACACCTTTTTCGAGCCCTAACTCAACATTGGAACCCCGGATATAGTTGTTTTACCTTCGGACACTTAGATTTGACACCTACTATAGAAGAATACACTGCTCTGATCCGATGTCCAAGGATCCAAGTCGATAAGGCATATTCCAAAGACGTGAGTGTTCCAACATTGTTAAAAAGACTGATGAACGTAACGGGGATGAGCGAGCAATGGGTTGCTCCTCGCATAAAAGTAAAAGGAGACAACCGGTGCATTACTTGAAAAAGTTTGCGAGACTTGATTGTGACATACCCCGACATGAGAAAGCGCATTGACATTTTCGCCCTCAGTATATACGAGTTGGTCTTATTCCTGAAAGCACTGGGGCACGTGGAAGATGCAGTAGTAGCATTATTTGATCGACTAAGTAGAGGAATTACCCCTGTCCCTGTTATCTTGGCAGAAACTTTTCGCTCGTTGAGTGCTTGTCGGAGAGAAGGAGAAGGAAGATTTATCGGCTGCGCACAACACTTGATAATTTGGTTTCACAGCCATTTCTGGAAAGTGAAGAGATTTTCTTGTAAGGTTTTCTCGACTGACTTTTTGTCTTTGAAGAATTTCGTGGCTTTGCAACGAGAGCCGAAAGCATCTGAAGAAAGGTGGATGGCTGTTCTCCAGAATCTACAAGACGAGGACGTTCAATGGTGCGCCCCTTGGTTTCTTCCCGATGAAGTCTTTTATCGTCGTGGCGATTCTGATTGGGTTTCGTTACTCGGAGTTTGGGGTGCCAGTGGGTATGCCCTTCTGTTCGTTTTGAGACAAGACAAGACAGTTCATCCCTGTAACTCATGGTCTGGCACAGTGCGAGTTTTCGTATAAGGGGAATGAGTATAAGAAGAAGGTCCGAGAGGTGGCAAACGCGTGAAAAATTGTACAAAGAATGAAAAAGTTCAGTGCGAACCCTTTAATCACCTCGAATTACGACTGGTGAAGGAGCAAGAGGGTTAACGATAACATTACCGCGCCTAATCTAGAAAATGTTCGTCCAGTAGAAGAATGTCTGCAAGAAGCTCCTTCAGAGCTAGATATCCTCAAACAAGGTTTTGAAAAGAAAAACTCGGAGTTTGGTAAAATGATAGAGATATTGGAGGAAGATAAAATGAAACTGGAGCTAGATGTAGATTTCCACAGACTAGAGGCGGAGAAGTTGAGAAAAGGAGCCAAAGAGGACCTCGAGGACTTAAAAAAGTATTACAAGAAGCTTCGTTAGTCTATGAAAATTGCAGGGCTGGGTAAGACATCCGAGCAATGGTTCCAGGAGATTTAGATACAGAAAGACCAAGCGGAACAATGGCAAAGAAGGTTCCAAGATGGTCAGGCCCGTGAAAACGACTTGAAAGGGGAATTGCTAGAAAAATAGGTCGAGAAGACCGAGATGAGAGCTAAGATGACCAGCCTGGAAGCAAGGATAGAAGAATTAGAAAAGTCGTTACGAAGGCACCGTGATCGAAATACTGTACTGGAACTCAAAGCCTGCATGGCTGAAAAGCAAGAGTTAAGGGAAAGAGTGCAAGAATTGGAAGCCACACTCCATAGAAATGAAATCCGATTCGAGATTATGAAAAGAAATTTAAAAACTAGTGAATGGCACGCTCGCCAAGCCCAGAGGGAAATCGGGGAAAGAGATCATGTAATGGGGAAAGCATTAACTCAGATGAGAGAAGCTGCAGATCACGTACAGGAATTGGTTGCTGAAGCTGATGTTTTGAGTCTTCAATACGAATCTAAGTTGGAGCGAGGAAAGAAGTTAGCTAGGCTTTTAGAACAGGTTAAGCTCTAGGACAAAAGGCCAAACCATTTGTGTAACTTCTGTTTTATGTAAAGATTTTTCTCTCTCGAGAAGTTGCTCTAATGGAAAGTGGATTTTGGAATCAATGTCTTTTCTTGCATTGCATTTGCATCTTGCATATTCGCGCATGACAATACTAATTAATTAAAATTAATAATCAGTTAACACCAGTCATCATTGAAAATACCCACCATTATTATACCCGCAAGAAAACAAAAGCCATGGAACAACGGCTTGAGCAAATCCAGAAAGAACTTAAAGATCAGATGCAGGAGCAAATGGCAGCAATGTGTAGGGAAATGAGGAACCAATTTTCAGAGGTACAAAAGAGTTTGATGACAGAACTAGCGCAAGTAAAACAAAGCATGGATGATAAAGGAAAAAGCCCTACTATTGGGGACGACGAAGACCCGAGTGTTCCTCCGGGCTTTATACCAGTACACGACCCAGCCTTACAAGAAATACCGGCCAAAGAAGCCCATGTCACCATTAGGCTACAACAGCAGACCACAAGAACGTCAGGGCTTGCTAACTATGTAGTCGGATTTGTGTCAAACCCAGAAGATAATGCTGCAAACCTGAGAGTTCTAGATTTTGATGAGATGATAAAAGAGGACCTCCCTAGGCAAATGGAGGAAAAGTATAGGCTATTGGAGGAGAAAATTCAGGCAATACAAGGAATTGAAAATTCTTACGGAGTGGATGCTAGAGAATTGAGTCTAGTTCCAGACTTGGTTCTCCCTCCCAAGTTTAAAGTGCCTGAATTCGAAAAATATCACGGAACGAGCTGCCCAGAGACACATCTGACCATGTTCTGTAGAAAAATGGCGGGTATGTTCACAATGATCAACTGCTGATTCACTGTTTTCAAGATAGTTTGGCTGGATCGATGGTCAGATGGTATAACCAACTGAGCCAAGCGAAGGTTCGTTCATGGAAAGATTTGGCACAAGCTTTCCTGAAATAATATGGTCATGTGATCGAGATAGCCCCCGATCGGCTCACATTACAGAACTTGGAAAAGAGATCAAACGAAAGTTTTAGACAGTACGCACAGCGGTGGAGAGAAATGGTAACACAAGTACAGCCACCGTTGACAGATAAAGAGACCACAATGCTATTTGTAAATACCCTTAAAGCCCCCTATCTTAATCATTTGCTGGGAAACGCTACCAAAAGCTTTGCCGACATGGTCATCTCAGGTGAGATGATTGAGAATGCAATTAAAGCTGGTAAAATCGAGGCGAGAGAAAACGCTAGAAGACCTGCCCCTAAAAGAAGAGATAACGAGGTCAACAATCCAGTGTGTACCGGTCTGGTGGTGTCAAACCCTTCATATCAAGTCAGCCTAGGGCATCAGTAGTGAATCATCAAAACGCCCCGAGACGAGAACCGAGTGTTAGGCCAAAAATTCAATACAGTCCACTTCTAGTGTCGTACAAAGAACTCTACAAGATGTTGTATGACGTCCATGAGGTAGCTCCTCAAAGGGTGAAACCGTACGAACCACCGTTCCTGGCTGGGTACGACGTGAATGCTCATTGTGAGTATCACGCAGATACTGCCGAACACTCAATTAAAAATTACCCGACTTTCAAAAGGTGAGTCGAGGATTTGATAAAATTCGGGGTCGTGAAATTGGAAGACCCAACTAGGCCTAATGTAGCTGGGAACCCTCTACCGAACCATTCCAACCAAGGGGTCAATACCGTGCTGGAGGAAAAGGCACGAAAAGTCAAGAGAAGAGTGGAAGATATTAGGTCTCCGTTACGATGGGTGTGGCAGTAAATGGTCAAAGTTGGGATGATCGTGAAGAATGAGAAATGTATGATAACAGGGACCGACTGCGAGTTTCATGTTGTTAGGGCCCACGAAATCCAAGACTATGACGAGTTTAAAACCCTGCTGTAAACATTGATGGACAATCAGGAGCTGGAATTCTTTGAAGAGGAAGAAGCAAAAGAAATCAATGATATCTGTGCTTCAGAAGAGGGGTCGGTCAACCACCCGAAGGTGATCATTTGTAAACCACCAAAAAGCACAGCCAGAGGTCAGACGACTCCTCGTATCATCATTCAGAGACCTGCAACCTTCCCTTACAATGATAGTAAAAAGGTTCCATGAATTACAACTGCAATGTGACCATGTCCAAAGAAGGGGAACCTAAGAAGGATGTAAGCTTAATTACCTGGAGTGGTAAAATTTGTGACTCAGCGAAAAAAACACAAGAGGTCAATAAAGGGAAAGCAATAATGTGTGAACCCGAAGAAGAAATAGCCGCTAAGCTTGAGAGATCCACCAATGAACCAATATCTAAAAGGGAGGCGAAGGAGTTTCTGAAATTCCTAAGGCACAGTGAATACAGCATGGTGGAACAGCTCCATAAGCAACCTGCACGAATATCGATCCTATCTTTACTCCTAAGCTCGGAAGCACATCGTGACGCATTAATGAAGGTGCTCAACAAGACTTACGTGACTAATGATATATCGGTATGTAAGTTGGACCGCTTAGTCAACAACATCAGTGCAGATAATTTCATCTTCTTTAGCGATGGTGAGATCCCGTCCGGGGGATGGGATCGACCAAAGCCCTCCATATCATAACCCGTTGTAAAGGGTACACGCTACAAGGAGTACTCATAGGCAACGGGTCAGCATTAAATGTATTTCCACTGGCTACACTCCAAAGATTACCGATCGATAGCTCTCATTTGAAAGGATGCAACAACATAGTAAGAGCATTCGATGGGACAGAAAGGAAGGTGACTGGAAAAATTGAAGTACCCTTATAGATTGGGCCGAACACGTACGAGATAAATTTTCTAGTAATGGATATTAGGCCTACCTATAACTGCCTATTGGGGAGGCCATGGATCCATTCGGCTGGGGCTGTACCTTCCTCTCTACATCAGAAGGTGAAGCTAGTGAATGAGGGGAGGCTAATTACCATCAATGCGGAAGAAGAGATAATTGCCTCTGTAACAAGTGAGACACCTTATGTGGCGATGGATGAAGAGGCTTTAGAATGTTCGTTCTGTTCACTGGAATTCGTAAATGCAACCTTCATTTTAGAAGGAAGAAAAGTGCCTGAACCAGCATTATCATCGACTACTAGAATGGGTCTACGAATGATGCTTGGGAAAGGAGCTGCCTCTGGAAAAGGACTTGGGAAGTACCTATAAGGGAGAACCAACGTACCAACCCTGGTGGAAAAGCGGGATCACTACGGCTTAGGGTATAAGCCGGATGCGAAGCAGAAAAAGAAAGAGGTTGAAAAGAGGCAAGAGAGGAGGAGGGCCAGACTATCAGGAAAGGAACTCTCGTGGGAACCTATGATTTTCCTACCTATCTATGAAGCTTTTGTTCTAGGAGAAATAATTAATCAGAATGAAAAGCGAAGGGAAAAGCGAGTAACCATTGGCGCTGAGAGGAGCATCACAAGAGACTTGAGCATCAACGCCATATCGGAAGAAGACAAAGAAGGGAGTGTATCAAAGATTGGTCCGTGTGCGTTTGAAAGCACCCTGGACAATTGGACCATGGAGGAACTTCCTGTAATCTCTAAAATTTCCTCAAAGTAATGCTCGAAATCACCTATTGCTTTAGGCCTGAAAGCAATAAGGATCTTTTGTAAAAGGGCCAATGTTCATTATTCGGTTATTTTAAATGAAAGTGCATCTTCTATCTTAAAATTATTCGTCCATTTTTTAATTCAGCTTGGTCAATCACTTGTATATAACCAACAAATACCATTAAATCATTCTTTCAATACACACATACTCATATACATACCACAAGATCATTCTTTCATAAATTCATTTTGTTCTTTGGACTTGCTTTTTTATCTCTCAACAGGTCCTCAAATATCAATAACATGAGTAACTCTGACGTTGACTTAGAACCTCACTTCGAGCAAGATATGTGTCTAGAAGAGCTTCAGAGCTTTGAAGAGAATCAGGATTGTGATCTCTCCCCGGATATGCTTAGGATGATAGGACATGAAGAAAAACAAATCCTGCCTCATTCGGATCCTGTAAAAATGATAAATTTAGGAGTGAGGATGAAAAGAAAGAGGTAAAAATAGGGTCATGCATCTCTGCGAAAACTAGAAGGAACCTCATCGAGCTGCTCAAAGAGTTTCAAGACATCTTTGCGTGGTCATACCAAGATATACCCGGTTTGAATACTGACATCGTGGTGCACAAACTCCCTATAAAAGAAGGATGCAGACCCGTACAGTAAAAGCTCCGAAGAATGAGACCGGATGTGCTGTTGAAAATAAAAGAAGAAGTCAAGAAACAGTTTGATGCTGGCTTTCTCCAGGTCGTGAATTACTCTGAATGGGTAGCTAATATAGTCCCTGTTCCTAAAAAGGATAGAAAGGTACGAATGTGCGTGGACTATCGAGACTTAAATAAAGCTAGCCCAAAGGACAATTTCTCTTTACCTCACATAGATACTTTGGTCGACAACACAGCAGGACATTCTTTGTTCTCCTTCATGGACGGTTTCTCAGGATATAATCAGATCAGAATGGACCCAGAGACATGATCAAGACCACATTCGTCACACTATGGGGAACATTTTGCTACAAGGTAATGCCCTTTGGACTTAAAAATGCAGGGGCAACTTATCAGAGAGCTATGGTAACCTTGTTCCATGACATGATGCACAAGGAAATCGAAGTTTATGTGGATGACATGATAGCTAAATCCCAAACAGAGGAGGAGCATGTGAGAATCTTGAGGAAGTTGTTTAAAAGGTTAAGGAAATATCAACTAAAACTAAACTCGGCTAAATGTACTTTCGGGGCTACCTCAAGAAAACTGTTAGGCTTTGTGGTTAGCAAAAGAGGAATTGAAATTGACCTAGACAAAGTCAAAGCCATACAGAAGCTACCACCACCCAGCACGCAAAAAGAAGTGTGGGGATTTTTAGGAAGATTAAATTACATTGCTCGGTTCATCTCACAATTAACCGAAAAGTGTGACCCTATCTTCCGCTTGCTTAAAAAGCGTAACCCAGGCGTATGGGTTGCTGAGTGCCACGAGACTTTCAAAAAAGTCAAAGATTATTTGTCCAAAGCTCCTATCTTAGTTCCTCCAATTCCTGACAAGCCTTTGATACTGTACCTAACAGTCTTTGAGAATTCTATGGGATGCGTGTTAGGCCAGCATGATGAATCTAAAAGAAAGGAGAGGGCGATATATTATTTAAGCAAGAAATTTATCGACTGTGAGGCTCGATATTCACCTATTTAGACATTATGTTGTGCGCTAGTCTGGACTACACGCAGACTAAGACAATACATGCTTTACCATACTACTTGGTTGATCTCGAAATTAGATCCTTTGAAGTACCTAATGGAGTCGGCTGCATTAAATGGAAGGCTAGCTCGGTGGAAAATCTTGCTCTCAGAGTTTGACATCATCTATGTCAATCAAAAGGTAGTAAAAGGAAGCGCGATAGCAGAATTTTTAGCCAGCAGGGCTTTAGAGGATTATGAGCCGATAGACTTCGATTTCCTGAATGAAGATCTAATGTATGTCGCAACAGTTGAAGGGGCAACCACGAGGGAGCAACCGTGGATTTTGAACTTTGACGGAGCTTCAAACGCTGTGGGTAACGGGGTTGGAGCAGTCTTAGTATCACTAGAGGGAGATCATTACCCTTTTACCAGCAAGCTCGATTTTGACTGCACTAATAACATGGCTGAATACGAAGCGTGCATCATGGGAATTCGTGCGGCCATAGAACGGGGAATTAAAACTCTGAAAGTTTATGGAGACTCTGCATTGGTAATCTATCAACTTAAAGGAGAGTGGGAAACAAGAGATGCTAAGCTAATAGATTACCGCAAGCTCGAATTGATTACGGAGTTCGATGATGTCACATTTCATTATCTCCCTCGAGAGGAAAACCAAATGGCTGATGCCCTCGCTACTTTGGCCTCGATGACCAAAGTAAGTAGGCCAGAAGATGTGAAGCCCATTCAGATGAGCATCTATGAAACTTTCGCTCATTGTTGCGATATCGAGGCAGAGGAAGAAGTAGAAAAAGACGACCACTCATGGTACCAGGACATCATTCAATTTGTAAGAGATCGAAAATACCCCGAGCAAGCCTCGGACAACGAAAGAGAACATTGAGAAGACTTGCTAGTGAATATGTCTTAAACGGGGAAATCCTGTACAAAAAGAGGAAAGACCATGTATTACTGAGATGTGTCGACGCAGTGGAAGCCAAGAAGATCCTGGAGGAAGTTCACGAAGGTATTTGCGGGACACATGTCAATGGCTCACGATGGCCAGACAAATAATGAGATTTGGGTATTACTGGTCTACCATGGAAAGCGATTGCATCAACTATACCAAGAAATGCCACAAATGTCAGATATATGGAGATAAGATTAATGTAACTCCATCGCATCTCCATGTCATGACCTCCCTCTGGCCTTTCTCTATGTGGGGCATGGATGTCATTGGACCAATTTCTCCGAAAGCTTCTAATGGACATAGATTCATCTTTGTGGTGATCGACTATTTCACCAAATGGGTAGAGGCGGCTTCATATGCCAACGTCACCAAATCTGCAGTAAGTAAGTTTCTGAAAAAAGAGATCATATGCCGGTATGGGATGCTAGAGAGGATTATATCTGACAACGCTTTGAACTTGAACAATAGCACGATTACAGAAGTTTGCAAACAATTCAAAATCAAACATCATAATTCCTCTCCCTACCGCCCAAAAATAAATGGAGCCGTAGAGGCAACCAATAAGAATATCAAGAAAATCGTGGCAAAGATGACCGAGACTTACAGAGATTGGCACGAAAAACTGTCGTTTGCCTTATTCGCCTATAGAACGTCAGTCAGAACTTCTACTGGGGCAACGTCGTTCTCTTTGGCATATGGTATGGAGGCAGTCTTACCCATTGAGGTTGAAATACCTTCGCTCCGAGTCTTAACTGAGCTCCAATTGGATGAGGCTGAATGGGTCCAAGCTCGATATGGTCAGTTGAATTTGATCGAGGAAAAAATATTAAAAGCCATCCGCCATTGTCAAATGTACCAGAAAAGGATGATGCGGGCTTACGACAAAAAGGTTCGTCCTAGAGAATTCCATGAGGGGGACCTGGTTTTGAAGAAGATACTTCTCATACATAAAGATTTTCGTGGAAAATGAATGCCCAATTGGGAAGGACCTTATGTAGTAAAGAAAGCTTTCTCGGGAGGAGCTCTCATCCTAACAGAAATGGATGGCAATGAACTATATAACCCCGTCAATTCAGATTCAGTAAAGAAATAATTCGCTTAAAAAAAAAAGTCCACGATGAAAACCCGCAAAAGGGCATCTTGGAACCAAGAGATTTTGAGTTGAAAACCCGCAAAGGGCGGCTCAAACCCAAAGCAGGTCAACGAGATAAAGAAAGGTTACAACTTGAAACATCAGCAAAGCACTCCAGGTCTTCTAGACACGCGTCCGGGCTAGGGGTGATTCTCTATAAGTCAATGTAAGAGAGGCTCATTTTAGGCTATAAAGGACAATTAAATTGCCCTTTTCTTTTACTTAGCCATTTTGATTAATGTTGTTCCCTTTGACCCCCTTGTTAATACAATTTTCTAATGCAACTTCGTTTCCATACAATTTTTGCACAAGCATTTTTCGTTTAAATAACGAGTAATGAACTGATAAATCATGCAAAGATTCATGAGCATTATCCAAAGAAATTTTCAAAATTATAGGGGTCCGAAACAGGATCACAAGTAAGAAAACAAACTTGAAAATGAACAATTCAAGGTCAGCATAGAAGAAGCTGAATCGACACATCAAGGACAGAATTTGGATAGGCAATAAATCATACCAGTCTGATTAATAACGAATAAAACATTAATCATGCACACATATAGTTAGGAGCATTTCAACTCATTTTTGAGCATAGGCATCCTAAACAAACTGGCTTATCCAGAGGCCCATTTGAGCATATTTTACAGGTCTCGACACCCTGAAGCAAGACGAGAAATAACGAATCCATGACAGATCCCCGTGAAGTTATGAGGACAACCATTTTTTGGACAGATTATAGTTATTTGATATTTTACCCCAAGTTTGGGAAAGATCACCATCAATCGACCTTACTCCACTCACGGAGTAGTTCAATAAGCGAGGCGGTCATCTTCTTGATGAGACACTGAGAAGCAGGTCGAAGCAATAAAAAGGTTAGCTTCCTGATGAGATACAGAGAAGTGGACCAGATTCGTTTTCCTGAAGAGATCTAGAGAAGCGAATCAAAACAAGCGAGGCGGTCATCTTCCTGATGAGATACAGAGAAGAATACCAACTCAACGCTCAATGCGAGCAAATCTTCAAACCCGGCTTCCTGATGAGATATTGAGAAGCAGGTCGAAGCAATAAAAAGGTTAGCTTCTTGATGAGATACAGAGAAGTGGACCAGATTCGTCTTCTTGAGGAGATCCAGAGAAGCGAATCAAAACAAGCGAGGCAGTCATCTTCTTGATGAGATATAGAGAAGAATACCAACTCAACGCTCAATGCGAGCAAATCTTCGAACCCGGCTTCCTGATAAGACATTGAGAAGCAGGTCGAAGCAATAAAAAGGTTAGCTTCCTGATGAGATACAGAGAAGTGGACCAGATTCGTCCTCCTAAGGAGATCCAGAGAAGCGAATCAAAATAAGCGAGGCGGTCATCTTCCTGATGAGATACAGAGAAGAATACCAACTCAACGCTCAATGCGAGTAAATCTTCGAACCCGGCTTCCTGATGAGACACTGAGAAGCAGGATGAAGCAATAAAAAGGTTAGCTTCCTTATGAAACACAGAGAAATGGACCAAATTTGTCTTCCTGAGGAGATCCAGAGAAGCGAATTAAAATAGAATTGCGGTCATCTTCCTGATGAGACACAGAAAAGAAGACCAGATCAATGAAATCAGACCCAAAGGCTACGATGACGATTTTCAATCTCCTTGAGAATGAGGTAAAGTCATAGTAGCAAATTTTGACTTTTTGAAACTGCCTAAAAGCAGGATGGAATCATGACACCAAATAATGGAAAGGCAAATATGGCGAAAATCAAACGTTCAACAAAGTAAAAGGTAGATCGTTGGGAAGAAAAAGGTCGAAGAAAGGGAGCTTGACAAAATTGGGCCTCTTTTTGGTCTTTGCTCCATTCCTGTTACACAAAAATGAGCAAAGAGGGGCAGCTGTTGAAGCCCAATTTATCCGGGCCCAATGAATTTAGTTTTAAAATTAGATTTATTTTGGATTTAAATTTGTATACAATTTAAATCTATTATAAATTTAAATTTAAGATTAAATTAAATGTCCATTTACAAAAATAAGTCCATTTACAAAAGCCCAAATTACAATGGCCCGAATAAGGCCCAAACCCAAATACAATAAACCCAATTTACCCCAAATTATAGTAGCCCAATTAGCCCAAACCCTAAATCTAAACAGAAGGCCATCTTCTCACTTGCATCAAACCGCCTCCACCTCAGCCAATTGCAAACCGCCATGTCATCGTCTTCAACATCACCTTTAGTCAACTTTCACTGCCACCAGCTGCTCCAACTGCTGCTGTCACCGCCACTGTTTGCACCTGCAAAAGAAAAGAGAGATTAGGACTAGCATTTAAATGTACAAAACAAAATTGCATGATGGGATATTTGGCTATAAAAGCCAAATTGATTTCAATTGTAAGGGGTTGGGACCTCTTCCTTTTTTCAGTAAATCAATATACATTCATCCCTTTTCTAAATAGAAGCAATCAATTCCAGCACAGTTATACGAACAACCTCAAGGCACAAAAGCAGAGTACAAACCAGAATATTGCATCCAATAGTTTCAAGAGGCTGCCACGTGGCACTATTTCGGCTTATTTGTGTAATTAGTCCCTTTTATTTTTAATTTATTTTAATTTGGTCCTTAAATCAATTTCTGTTTAATTATAAAATTGACCCAGGAATTTTTTGAGATTTACAGATTAGTCCTTTGACTTCTTGATGCCTGTGAGGCTGCCACGTGTCACCCTTTCTTGGTTTTATTATTTTATAGGTCCCTAGACTGTCCAAAAATTACCATTTTACCCTCAAACTTTTCAAAATCTCATTTTTAACCCCAATTTCACCAAAAATTACCATTTTACCCCCAAACTTTACAAAATCCCATTTTTAACCCTGATTTTACCAAAAATTACCATTTTACCCCCAAACTTTCCAAAATACTATTTTTAACCCTGATTTCACCAAAAATTACCATTTTACCCTCGAATTTTCCCGATTTCACCAAAAATTACTATTTTACCCCAAACTTTCCAAAATCCCATTTTTAACCTTGATTTCACCAAAATTACCATTTTACCCCCGAATTTCCTAAAATCTCATTTTCAACCTCAGTTTCACCAAAAATTACATTTTTACCCTCGAAAATCAAAAATTACCATTTCAGCCCCAGGCATCCAAAGATCCCGTTTTTGATCCCGGTCGCATCATTTCTCTTCTTCATTAAATACTTGCATTTATCTTAATCATTATGCATTTGCATTTTACTTTTGTATTCTATTTATCGACTTATTATCTTGCTTCGTATCTATTTCTCTTATTAATTACTATTCGATACTTTAAACTTACACACTCATTTTCAAAGTATCTTCAAAGACGAGGCAATATTCCTCTCATGTGAAAGCTTCGATAAATCATGCCCTAACGTGTCGGGTGTGATTTTTCGTACAACTCACACGCGTCGAATATCCTTTTTAAAGATTTTTATACCCGTTAACCCCGAGATTCCGAGAATATCGTGTCCTAACGTGTTGGTCACGATTTTAACTCTCCGCGAAAATCGAAGTAAACGGGTATTCCATATTTAAATCTTTTAAACTATGTGCCCGAGGATTACATTTTAAATTCAATACGAAATTTTCAAATTCTCAAAAATATATCTATATCACAGATAATTTTTTTAAAAAAAAACGAGGCAATGTCCTTTCGTGTGAGAACTTCGAAGAATCGCACTTTAACGTGTTAAGTGTGATTTTCGTAATTCATGTGAATCGGATATCCTTTTCAAAGGTTTTCAAAATACTCTTCAATCTAATAATTATATACAAAGTGGCTTTATAACCAAAAGAAGAAACAATGTTCTTTCATGTGAAGATCTCGAAACATCGTGCCCTAACGTGTTGGGTGTGATATTCGTATGATTCATATGATAGAACACTCTCTTTAAAATGTCCCGAAACGTATCGCAATTTTGAAACTCCGAGAATTTAGTGCCCTAATGTGTTGGACACGACTTCTAATTCTCATAGAGGATCGAAACACGAGGACAAATTTTCCTTAAAAGTCTTCCTTTGAAATTATACAAAGCCGTCTAAAATAAATATCGTATTTTAAATTTTACTCGAGTTTTCATTGTTTTCATAAAATAAGACCCGAAAATAATCATGTGGTACCAATTTTTGGGCGTATGAGGGTGCTAATCCTTCCTCGTGCGTAACCGACTCCCGAACCTGTTTCTCTGGATTTCGAAGACCCACTTTTTTAACGTTTTAAACGTTTTATGGTGATCCAATCACACCTAATAAAAGATTGGTGGCGACTCTCATTTCTCTTTTATTCCAAAATACTTAAAACGATTTTTTTTTCGAAGCCTCGTTCTCGAGGTGGTTTCGACAGTACGATTTTCATAGGTGGGTCAACACAGTTTCCACAAGATCAACTTAGTCATGACTCAACTGTTTTGATTAAAAAAAATTATCAACAACAAAAATAGCAAGTTATGGTTCCTAGGCAATTATAAACAGTTGTAATTAAAACTTTAACAACTCCAACAAAATTAATTTCATATATATTTTTTTGAAGAGAAAGGATTGTATGAAATTATAATTCTATGTCATCATTATCAATTTTCAATAGGAGTATGACAAATCAAATTTTTCTTTCTAAGAAATTCAAATTCAACTAAAAATGCTAAAAATCAGGAAGAAAAATCTAATTTATTCCCTATTGAAAAAAGATAAAGATGACATAAAATCACAATTTCATACAATCCCTTCTCTGTTAATTTCATATCTCACTACAATAATTGGTGTGGAGAGATAAACAGTAAGTAGTTCAATGTTAATTAAAGTGACAAAAGAAAGGTACTTTTTATTTAAAATATTCGTTATCGTTTAAGAACAAATTCAACCATAATAATAAAAAAAATAGCAAAATTGTTATAAAAGTAATATTTTGGGCAAAATATAATAAATTAAATGTTAATTTTCCTCTACTTATAAATATACATTTATTTTATTTTATTTCTTTTAAGATTATGTTAAGGGTTTCATGTTTAAAATTTAACTTTGTTTAAAATGGTTTGAAATGTTTTAAAATTAATGATAAAAATGTAAAATTATTTTTTTATAATTTAAAATTTACATTCATTTAATCATACTTTATATTAAATTTCAGGTAATATACCAAATAATTTTTATAAATTATATTCAATACTTAAATTTTCGATAATTAATATTTTAATAATTATTTTAAATACGTATTTAAAATTAAAATATATTTTATTTTATTTATCGAATTAATCGATACAAGCAATTGGATAGAAAGTCATAGATGTAATGTATTTGACTTCAACCTTATTTTAAATTAGATTTACTTTAAATGAGGTCAAAAATAATTTAGTGTGCGAAAAGGTTTTATTCACTTTACCTAACAAAAAATTTGTTTTACTTGAACTCGAGAATCGGCGTATATCAAATTGTATTTTTCAAATAATTTATAATTTAGATATATATGAAATTTACTAAAATTATATTCAGAAATAATTTATAATATCATATGTAGTATGAATATTTTAATTACTTCTTATGTATTATGTTTATTATTTTTTAATGTGTACGTAAATTCTAATAGTTTAATGTGGAATTTGATAAGTTTATATTTTGGTCATTCATATTTATTATAGGATAAATTACATTAAAGTCACTCAAATATTAATAAATTTACATTTTAGTCATTCAATTTCAAAAAAATTATAAACTGGTCACTAAACTATTTGAAAATTTTAAAGATCTCCTTCACAATTATATTTCAGTAATCTCACCATCGTCCGACCTCCTCCTTCAGCAAATAAACACATCAAACTATAACTTTTTTCCTTCCTCTTTAAACTCTATAATTTAATTTTCCTTAAAATGACCTAAAGCTCCATTGATTGAAACTTGAAACTCTAACAAAAAAGCTCATTGATCATTGTTCGTCGAATGATCACTTGAGTCCAATACATTCATCTTCTCAACAAGACTTCCTCCTTGACCTTTTGTTTGAGCCTTCATCGCTTAAAACTCTCCGATTAATTCCTAACTGAATCTGATACGTTTATATCTCCTTTTTTATATTTTCATTCTCTTTTCTTTGATTCTCTTTGCTTCTATAAGTCCTATTTGGGGATGCTGACATAGGAGACTTTCTTCTTCTTCTTCTTCTTTTTCTTCTTATTATTTGTTTTTATTTGCTTGATTGTGGTTGTGATAACATTCGGCTCTTGGTTTGGGATAAGGGTGGTTGAATAGTGTAGAGGACTGGTGAGACTTAAGTTTTTAATTTAATAAACATCTTACTTTTTATAGAGTATACAATTAATTGAAATGAATGTGTTTATTAATTATTAATATTATTAATACTTACTTAAAATTAAATTTATATTTGATTTTTTATCTCGGTCCAATTAATTAAATAAAAAAATCATAGTTTTAATAATATTTGAACCCAACGAGTGGTTCCAGTGATTAAGAGGATATTGTTTATCCTAAAAGACTCGGGTTCGAGCACTTGTATATGGAAGGTGTGTGTACGTTATCAAAGGGTTAAAAAAGTATAAATAGATAGTATTATGTAATCACACCAATATATTAAAAAATTTAAATTTACAGAAAAAATAATTAGTGTGTGAAAAGATTTTATTCAATCTACCTACCAAAAAATATTTTTATTTGAACTGGAGAATAGTTGTATCAATTTGTATTATTGTTTGATGTGCTTTAGAGAAGGCCAAATATTTAAAGTCAAACCTAAGACTTCGGGTCCCAACTTGGAAACCAAACAACGAAGAAGGGGACAGTTATATATATATACGATCAAATATAATATAATATTAATTAATAATAAATAAAAAAATACACATACATATGGTGAAACAGAGATCTACATATAACAATTATACATAATAAAATTCGATTATTGGTACATAAAAATAAATTGGGCTCATAGAATTTGCTTCCTTTTTCATTTCTTACTGTACAAAGTTTGAAGCATACAGTATTTTATTTTACGCATTTCTCTAGTCAATTTGAACAAATAACTTATAATCGTAAAGAATAGAATATTTGTGTTACTAAATCACAAATATAAAAACATAATTGAATCACTACTTTAATTGCATGTGAACCGAAAACAATATTATTTTAAAAAAAAGAAAAAAAGTAAAACCCTATCCACTTTATGATCATCTTTTGTACCTAAATCTTAAACCATATTTTCTCTTATTACATCTAACATTTGATAGATAATATTTTTTAAGAGTTTCACTAATACGAAAACAATATAATATAACTGCTGTAACTCTGTGTGTATGTGTATATATAGGTTCTTAGTGAGACGGTGGAAGCACATTAATAAAAGGGTACAAGCAACATAAAATACTCAAATTAGCAAAGCAAGATGGCCGCTAGGGTTACGAAGAGAGCAGTTCTGGTGGGATGCAACTACCCCAAGACCCAATTCGGCTTGCATGGATGCATCAATGACGTGAATTCCATAAGAGATGTGATCCTGCAAATTGGGTTTAATGAAAGCGATGTTCATGTCCTCACCGATGCGCCAGGGTCATCGGTTCTGCCTACTGGTGCAAACATTAAGGATGCACTTAATAGAATGGTGAACAAGGCTAAACCAGGAGATGTCCTATTTTTCTACTTCAGTGGACATGGAACACGCATTCCAATCATTCAACCTGGCCAGCCCTTCAAGCAAGATGAAGCAATCGTGGCTTGTGATTTAAATCTCGTTACTGGTAGGTTTTTGTTTGAATTTATATATTTATTTTAGAAATATACATATACATATTCATACCCTATGGTTTCTGCAGATGTGGACTTCAGGCGTTTTGTTAACCGGCTACCAGAAGGAGCAAGCTTCACAATCCTATCAGATTCGTGCCACAGTGGTGGTCTCATTGAAAAAGAGAAAGAACAAGTTGGTGGTGATCAGCATATGCTGACACCAGTCAATCCCAACAACCCTATACCGTCTAAGGTTAAGGCTAAGAGTCTTTCTTTTGATATCATAAATGGTGCGATAGATACAGCAGCAGGCATCCTACACGACGCAGCAAATATTGGCCAAAAGATTTACGGAATCTTCGGGAAAGATGTGAGTCTCAAGTTCCATCCTCACTACGTAGACGGGTTAATGGTGATGGATCCACTGACGGAGGATGACGGGATTTTATTAAGTGGGTGTGAAGCCAATGAGACATCATATGACCTGGTTTTGGGGAATAGAGCCTTTGGGGCGTTCACTGATGCAATGGTTAACGTACTCAATCAGCACATGGCCATGGGTAGTGGAATAGGCAACAAACAACTTGTGGCTGAGGCTATCACGTTTTTGAAGGACAAAGGATTCGAGCAGAACCCTGGCCTTTATTGCAGTGATGGGAAAGTAAACGCAGCTTTCTTGGGTGGCTTTGCTTAAATTTCCGATCAAAATAATGGCGCTCAGGCTGTCAGTGTCATGAATAATAACGTGCTATGTTTTGCACTACTACTAGAATAAATTTGACAGCCTGCTGACTTATATCTACCTACCGCTGTTTTCCTATGCATCTTCTTATATAGTGTGCGCTTGTTATGTGTGAAATTCTCGTGTATTGGTCTTCAATCTTATGCCACTAGCCTATTTGTAATGTTCATCATGCTGTAATGATAAATAAAAGCTTTTATTGTCTTGTTTTGTCCTATAGAGTTTTTTAATTTTACAAGTTAGGTTAAGGGGGTTGGACATTAAAAAAATGGAGTGGAGAAACTCAAGGTGTCCAACAATCTTCATCAATAACCTTCCCAATAACATGCGTTAGGGGAGTGATTTCAAGGTTAAACGGGTCCCATTCTACCATAAACTGCTTGTGGTAAATATGATACGCGTCAATCCAAGATCTTCATTTTGGAAGAGATCCATCCCGATCGGCGACAAAGGATATATGCGGACCAATATCGATCACTCTGAACCAATCAACAAGGTGTCCATAGTGGATTCATCAGGTGGGGAGGTTTGGAGTGTAGGGGTTTCAGAAACTTGATTCATTGAAAATGCTTACATTAATTCCATTCAACCTTTTTGATATTTTTCAAAAATTTTACCATTTTATTTATAATATTTGTTTTATTTCATTACTTTCAAATCATATTTAATATTTGAGAATAATTTACATAAGGATATCTAAAAATTAAGGTTTTTAGGCACTAATAAAATTGTCACATCATCAAATGTTAAAGACATGAAATTATTATTATATACTTATCCATAAAGAAATTATTATTATTATACCACATTATTCATGGACACTCTCCAATTATTTAATGACATTTCAACAAATTTTCCCATGACATTAAAACATAATTTTGATAATTTTTTTATCCTCAATCCCAAACCCTAAATTTTAAATCTAAAATTTCAAACTTTGAATCCAGAATATAAAACCCCAAACCTATAATCCCAAACTTTAAACCCCAAATTTATAATTCATAACCCCAAACACTTAAACTTTAAACTCGAATCTTAAACCTTAAATCCAAACCCTAAACTTTTAATCTCGACCCTAAATCTCAAGATTCGGAGTTTAAGATATAAGGTTCAAGGTTCGAGTTTGAGGTTCGAGGTTTTGAATTTAATGTAAAATAATTACCAAAATTATGTGTTAATGACATGAAAAAATTTATACAAAAATCATTATTATTATTTTTAAATTGGTTGCACAAAAATTAAAAAAAATATTAACTTATAAAAAATTAAAATTTATTAAAGAAGAAGATACTTTATTTATAATTAATAATTTTAATTATTTTAAACAATTTAATTAAAACTATATTAAATTGGAGAAGATATTATTGTACCGACAACTAATTGCATGTATTTGCCATGCATTTTTCTAAACAAAAAAATAAAAATAAAACAGTTGTCCTGTCCTATTTATTAGAGTATGGTCAGTGAGCATAGTGTGTGTTTGTGTGTATATATATATAGGTGTTTAGTGCAACGTCCGAAGCACAAGACAAGACAAGCAACCCAAATTAGAAGCAAGATGGCCGCCGAATTTATGAAGAGAGCCGTTCTGGTCGGATGCAACTACCCCAACACCACCAACAAGTTGAGCGGATGCGTAAACGATCCGCAAGCCATGAGAGACATGATCGTGAGCAGGTTTAGATTTGATTCCAAAAATGTTGAGCTCCTAACTGATGACCCAAAATCCATGATTAAGCCTACACGTGCAAACATTATGGCTGCGCTCAATACGATGGTGGCCGCGGCTAAAGAAGGAGATGTCCTGCTTTTCCACTTTAGTGGACATGGAGTTGTGGACCTCATTGACCCCAACCAGCCTTCCAAGAAGGGTGAAGCAATTGTGCCTTGTGATCTCAATCTCATTTTTGGTACGTAATTAACTCGGTAAATTAAATAATTAAAATAATCTCAATCTAAGCAAACTATTATTTATATCATATGGTGGCTGCGATGGTTGTGCAGACGTGGACTTGGGGCACTTGATTCAGCAACTACCAAGTGGATCAAGCTTCACAATCGTTTCGGATTCCTGCCACAGTGGTGGTCTGATTGATAAAAGTAAAGAACAAATTGGACCCCATACTACTCTAACGGGTATGTTGAAACGTTTTTGAAAAAAAAAATTTTGCAAATATTTTTTGAAATCAAAAAAATAGAAATTGTCATCAATTTTTTAATTCGGTGTGATTGAACCACCTAAAACATTTAAGAGAAAATAATTTGGTCTTCGAAATCCAAAAAGATGGGTTCGGAAATCGGTTACCTGTGAAAAAAGATTAGCACCCTCATACGCCTAAAATTGGTACCACGTCGATTATTTTAGGGTCTAAATTGTTTAAACTTTGAAAACTCGAGTGAAATTTAAAATATGATCCTTACATACATAATTTATTTCGTGCAAATTTTTTAAAAATTGAATTTGATGAGAAAAATGTCCATTTATTTCGAATTAATCAGGAATTGAAGTCTTGTCCAACACGTTAGAGCATAATGTTCTCAAAATTTCGAAATTAAAGGACATCTTGAAAAATTTAAAGGAGGATACTCGATTGTGCAAATTCTACAAAAAATCACACCCAACACGTTAGAGCACAATTCTTCTAAATTTTCATACGAAAGGATATTACCTCGATTTTTTTTAAAATCCTGTATTTTGTTTTTTTTAATAAAGAAAAATATTTGATTATTTTGAGTCGAAGAAGTCGCACCTAGTAAGTTATAGTTAAGGTGTGACTTTCTTACTACAAAATAACAAAATAACGAATATTGTTCTAACTTTGAAATTTATTTTACCATATACATATATATTTTTAAAAAGATGAACTATATTACACAATATACACATGCAATAATAAGATGTACCATGGCATCAATACATGCAATTGTAAATACAATGAAACAAGACAACAACATGCATGTTCAATATTAAAATTAACATATTAATAAATAAATTAATACGTAAAATTTACTTGAAAGGGTTCAAATTAATAACAAATAAAGACAAGAAAGAAGGAAATTTAAAAGATGAAACGAATTTAAAAAATTTAAAAGTAATTAGTAATTTAAAAAAACTAGAAAAGGTTAAAAGTTTAAAAATAAACTATAATAAACTTAAATTTCAAAAGAATTTAAAGGGAAATAATAAAATAAAGTAAAAAATATTTCGAAGAAAACATGTTGGGAATTAAAATGAAAAAAAAGAATTGGACAATTGATTTAAAAAAAGTTTAAAATAATTAAACGAATTTGAGAAAGATGAAAATACCCAGGGACTGGACCAATAAACTTCCCCTTTTATTTAGAAGAACAAGGCTTGAGGATCGAATTAAAAAAAGGTAAAACTAACTTGCTAATTTAAAAATTATTTAAAAAAAGGACAGACCAATTTAAAAACAAAATGAAACTTTGAGGCTAAAAGGGTGATTTTTCCTTTTCATTTTTCAAAGAAACCCACTATTGTAAACGGCAGCGTTTCATAACCTGATACTGCACTCCAAAACGGTGCCATTTTCGAAATGGTATTTAAGCTGAAATTTTTACCAAACATTTCATTTTCATTCTTTTTTTTTTCAGAAAAAACTGTTGTTCTTTCCCTTTTTTTCTTTCTGTGGCCGACTTCAACAGCGACTGTTGGTCTACTGTCGATCCATCGCAGCTCCGTCATGCTCTAACGCTTCCGGTCGTCACGCGCCGCCTTCCACAGCGGCTAGGTAAGCGAAACGTCTCTTTTATTATTATTTTTGCTTGAAAATTCTCAGATCGGGTTCTTAAACTCCGAATCCGAACCAATAAAATCAAAAGTTTTGCCCTTTTTAGAGTTTTTCCCTATAAAGTTTTAGATCTAGGTTTTCAAAATTCAATTTGTTTTTTCTTTTCTTTTTCAAATCTATTTTTATAATTTCGTTTTATTTTCTTATTATATTTTTTTTATTTTTACTTATATAAAAATAATAAAAATCAGTAAGTATACTTATTTACAGACATATATGTACGACGTATGTATATAAATAAAAATAAAAAATGAAATCAAGATATATATATATAAGCAAACTGAATTTTTTATTATAAAAAAACAAATACATATACAATAGATTCTTTTTGAAGCTTTTTGTCATTTTTTATTATTCAGTGTTCGTAGTAAAGACAATTACATGGGGCTTTTTATAGTCATATGGATAAGCTTTTTATACAATAGATTCTTTTTGCAGGTCTTCATGGCGGTAGAGCTCAACGGCTCAGGGAGTTGTTGTTTCGGTGAAAGGGGCAATAGAAAAGTCAGGCTTCGGGGCGTGGGTGACTCGGTTCTTGTGCCCGCTGACGTGGTAAGCGACGGTCGAAGCTAGGGTTTGAGAGATTAGGGTTTCCTTTTTTTTAAGTCATGGGCTAGTTGAGATTGGGCTTAGGTTTGTGTTTCAATTGGATCAGGATTTAATGGATTTCAGGTAGTGGGTTAATTTTGTATTTGGGTTTGGGATGGTTGGTTTTTGTTTTAGTTGTAAAATAGATTTTTTTACAATGGGCATTTAAATTAAAATGTATTTTAACTTAAATCTATTTTATTTTTAGATTTATTTATTTTTTGGTTTTTCTTTGGGCTCGGATGGAAATGGGCTTCTACAGGGTATAGCACCATCTATTGATTACAAGACTAGGGGTATTTCCATTGGAACCTTATATCAGAGCCTACAAACAACAGCCAACGTCATGAGCCTGACATCAAGCTTCTTTGACACAACAACAGTTGACAATGCCATCAACACTGGAACAGATAATATGACGGATCTTGGCCCTCTTGACCACAATCTTTGGGAATAGTGTGAGTCTCATATTCCTACCTCATTATGAACGTGATATTTTGAATTTGAGGTCACTGACGGAGAATGAGGGAATTCTGTTAAGTGGGTGCCAAGCCAATGAGCTTTCAATTGATATGCCAGCGAGTCATAAAACCGGAGGAAAGGTGTTTGGGGCCTTTACCTATACAGTTATTGAGAAAAGTAGACTGTAGCGAAAAGACATTATACATCGACGACGCACGAGTCCAGGGACGTCCAAGGGAGCCGAATTGAGTCTCGATTGATAGAGAATCGGAGGAGTTGCAGCAGAGGTTTCTTGTTTTCTCTCAAAAATGCTGCAGTTTTTTTAGGAAACTGATCCCTCATTTACTAGGGTTAGTTTAACACTTTTTTTAAGAGTGCTTTTAAAAATGATTTTGAAAAATAATTTTTAAAAAATTTAATTTAATATTTAAGTGTTTAGATGATTATTAAAAAATACTTTTAAAAAATAAAATATTCATTTTAGACATATATTATAATGTAATAAATAAATATTTAAATAATATTTAAATTAATTAATATTATGATATTTTAATAAGAATATAGAAAAATAATTTATTATAATATATAAAAAAATAAATTTTAAATATTTTTAAGTAATTAATCAAAGAATGAAAAATATTATGTGTTGAAAAGGTAAAAATATAATTGAACTGTTAAAAATATTTTTGAGATAAGAAAGTTAAAAATTTTAACTTTTCTATTTGAGAAAAAGAGCTTTTAAAAAATCAATTTTTTTCAAAAGTTACTTGTTTAGATTTACTTTTGATTCAAAAATATTTTTCATATAGAAGATATTATTTATCTTAAACGTTTCGAGTTCGAACACTTGAGTGAATAAGATATGCATGCGTTGTAAAAAAATTTAAAAAATATGAATAAATATTATTACATAATTACATTAATATATTAAAACAAGCTTTTCATGTCAGAATTATTTCTAAAAAATATTATTAAAGAAAATTTAAATTTCATTATTGTCGGTAGAGGGATACAGCTCATTGCTGGCTGGAGGTAGGCGCTTAGGGTTTTTTTTTTAGTTCAGTTTTACTTGTTTTGATTGAGCTTAATTTGAGCCTTGTTTTATTTTTTTATTTTGGTTTAGTTATTTTAATAAATCCAGTCATTTTATTAAAAAAAAAAAATCATGATCAGCTCTAATATATATATTTATGAATATATTATTTCTATTCTGTAAATCAATTTCTTAAGCAATGGAACTTGCTGATTCGGTTGAAAGGAATAGAGGGAAAAAAAACTTGGTAAAAAAACCTTTCATAAAGTTGACTACTTTTAGAAAACGAATTTTTTTTTTTAAAATTTTCTCACATTTTAAATGGGTTTATATTTTTTATTATTAAATTGTAAGTCTAGTCAAGCTAGATTAATTTTATTTTTCGGTCTATGATGAAAAAGATCATCTTATATAATAATTTTATTTTTTAAATAAAAAACAACACAAAAATTTGATGACAATTATAGTAAAAACTTTTGAAATGAGAATCATAATGATTTTAGTCATTATATCAAAATAAATGATTCTAATAGTTAGATTTTGTATTTGAAAAATTTTAAAATGATTCGAAACCTTAAATTTTGTATTTATCTTACTTTACTAAAATAAAATCAACAACGCCCAATCTTTCTTTTTTTTTTCTTTTCATCGTGTAATTGAAATCTTAAGTTAAAAATAATCGATAATTTTTATTTTTAATTTTTTTGAAAAAAATTGAAATGAAAAGCAAGAGATTAGAGTTATTAAGATTAATAAATTTTCGTATTAAGTATTTGTTTATCTTGATTGAATAAATTGAACCATTATTTCATTCTAAAAATTGAGATTTTTTCATTGGTTGAATAAAAGGTGAATGACCATTTCATTCATAAAAAAATTGAGATTTTTTTTAGTTAATTTCAACTATCACTTTTTAATCAGCCAATGAAAATATCCCAAAATTTTTAAAATGAAATTGTCCAACAATTTTTTTCAATAAAAAAATGAATACTTAATATACAAATTGATTATTCTTAATAACCCTAATATCTTACTTTCAATTCTAACTTTTTATAAAAAACAAATCTGAAAATAAAAATTATTCAATTTTGTTTTAATCTAAAAGAAGAGAAACATGAAGCATGTTGATTATTCAATTTATTTTGAATTAATGGCTAAAATTATTTTATTTCTTTTTGTTTTTATTTTAAAAATTCTCATTATAGTTGTAATTAAAAATCTGAAAATTTTTTTGTTATTCATAATTAAACACGACAAGTTACTATCACTATCCACATCCACAGTGATGTTTCTAAAGGGATTGACAAGCAACTCGATCCCCATAAAAAATTGTCCAGTTAGATCATTTAAAAATTTTAAATTAATAAATATAAAACTATACTATAATCTTCTTAAAATAATAAAATTTAATTTAATATTTAAGAAATTATAAAAAATATAAACTATTAAAAATTATAATTTAATTTCAACTCTTACAAAAATTCTCTAAATTCACCTCCAATATTCCAAAAATAAAATCCAAACAAGTTCCCCTATCTGAGAACATAACAATGGGCAAAAACATGATGGCCTTATTCGGCAAATTAATCGATTAGTCTCGAATGTAATCGATCTTAACGTTACCAATCGAAACAAGACCCTCCCCTTCTTGAGGACCACGACCAGTAGGGGGACGGGGAGCCCGACCACGCCTTCGAGGAGTTGCCTTGCTTCCAAGCCATGGAATATCAACTTTTTGGTAATCGTCCCCCAAAGCTCTGGAGTCAAGGCAATCGCCAACCTTAACACGAACCAGATTTTTATTCTCGTCGTAGAAAAGAAATGCAGATCGAGATAATCCTTGTCATCGCTTCTTCCCTGGTAATGTCTTCCAAATGTTCCACATTCGGTCAACATTGGCGTGATGGGCGTAGAAAATTGGGTCTCTACCAGCAGAATAGAAATTCCCCATGTCTTCATGATAGAGTTCTTCCTTGTCACCAACCCCAATCTGAACGGCAATGTGAGAGCCGTTCTCAACGGAACCCGCTCCTGGGTCGGGACAAGAACCAGCGCGGTACACCTTTCCAAAGAAAAGAGAAGGGGCCTTGATGCGTACCATTTCCCTGTACATCAAACTGAGATTACATTTTGTTTGACGTTCCCTTGATAAATCATTGTCTTTGCCACCGTTAAGATTAACCAAACTGGGCGGTAGGTGGCTCAAATCGCGCTTGCTATCGTAGAGCGGTGAACTAGAGCCTTCATAGATTTCAGGCATAGACATGCCACTGGGAGAATCCCAGTTCCAATATGGAATCGCGAAATCTGGATCGTTAATCAACTTCCCCAATATCCTCTCGAAGATACAAGTATAGAACCCATGGAATGGGAAAAATAGCCATGAGTTGTGAACCTGAATTGATTGACTTGGGAACAACGTTTGAGAATAAGCCTCATTGCAATAGGCACAATGAACATTAGCTTGTTGCATGAAACTACGTGGATCATCCTTATCAAGTTCTCTCATGAGCCTCATTGCTTCTTCAAATTTGTTCAAGTACCGAGAATCAACTAAATGTGCTGCCGGCCTATACCGTATTTTACGAACGGGAGGTGGCTTGACATCTATGATAGTTGTTGATACTGGTGGGCAGCAGTCGATACCCATGGTGGTTTGTACACCACCCGTCGGTTGAACCGTTGCTTCCACACAATGAGACAGGTCAGGACTGGGGCTGCCAATGTAAATGGGTCACCACCAAGAAGGTTGGTTGCACCATAAAAACTTCCTCCAAGGCCTAGAAGGATATCCCTCCTATCGAACCTATTGAGAGAAGAGTCTGCATTGTTGGCTTTGCACGACACTACTTTCTTGGAAACAAAGTTGAAAAGCTTTTTCTTCTTAAATATGGAACCTCGACATGTTTTGGAGAAATTTGGAAGAGTGAAGAAAGTTGATGGGCAATTGGCAGTGGAAGCCATAGCTGATTTGATTGTGTGATGATGATGATGAAACTAAGAAAGTATAGAATTTATAGCGGAAATCGATGGGGTTGGATCCTTTGTCATTATTCTTGTGCATTAAATTACTTCTTCCCACTTGATGATGGCATTGGTATAGTAACCAAATAAGGAAGGAAAGAAAACACGTTAGAACAATTCAGTATTCTGGATAACGTGGTTTTTTATCCACAATTTTTATTTAACTTTTGGAACAAATAATCGTAAAATTCTATGGTTGCAGACGGCTTCATGCACCAAATTTTCACGTACGTGGATCATTCTTGGAAAGATCTATATGAACATAGGAAGTGACAAAAACTGAAAAATATTTGAAATCGTCTGTGTATATATCCTCCCTGTCTAAACATGGACGAGCTCATGGCAATTTATTTGAACATCTAAAATTATGGAGAGTGTATTGACTTGATGGTCAGTGTGTTTGTCGTTTTAAGTGTAATTTGGATTCAAGTTTCGCTAGTCGCATTGTTGTTACGGCTTTGCCCTCCTCTAAAGATAAAAAAAAGTTAAGGATAAATACATTTTGACCTTCTAAAGATAAAAAAAAAAATTCCACTTTAATCCTTTTGAAATTCTAAATTAATAAGTATATACAAAAATAAAATTATACTTTCATTTTTTTAAAGTTTTATAATTTAATTTTGACTCTAAAAATAAACTTCTAACTTCATCGTTGTCTTTATATAGGGATGACACCTTCCAATGGCTAATTCAACGGCGAATCTAAAGGGTATTGGCAGGGGTCCCAATCCCCTTAAAATGGAAAATTTTCTCTTTATAATTTATAAAATTTTAAATTAGTAATGGTAAAATTATACTTTAGCCAACCAAAAATGATAAAATTTTGACTTAATCTTTTAAAAATATAAAGATATAGGCTATTAAATTGGTGAAATTACATTTTTACTATCGTAAAAATATACAATTTAATTCCACCCCCTCAAAAAAAAGAAATTTCATGGCTTCGCCCTTGAGCTTAGTATTATTTTAGTCCCTTGAAGTTTTTAAGATCATAAGTTAGTTTAATTGTAAAAATACACTTTGGCACTCTAAGATGAAATTTTTTCAGTTTAATCCCTTTAATATTCTCATTATTTTAGTCTCATGGAGGTGGCAATAATTTTTAAGATCATATATCCATGATAGAGCGCGGCAGATATTAGGGCAAAGCACGCCAACAGTGAAACGTTGATGGATTTGATAATATTCGCCCTTGCCCAACTTCATTACCATCTCTACATGCTTTATCATGCGCATTCCTACGTGTCACAAGTTAGAGGTCACACAATTAAATGAAATGAATAATTTTATTGATTATTAATTATTTTAATATTTATATAAAATTAATATTATATTTAATTTTTATCAGATCAATCAATTCTCACTTTATATCAATTATGTTGGTTTTTTTCTAAATTTAAATTACTGGAAATTTTAACATTGTTTTTAAGTTAGATTTAAGTTTGATGTCATCAAAATAACGTAGTATGAAAGGATTTTATTGACTTTACCAAAGGAGAAATTGTTTTACTTGAACTTGAGAATTGATGCATAGTTTGATGTACATATTTTACACGTGTGCTTATTTTTAATTAAAAAATAATATTTTTTTCATATATTTAATATATTAAATGTTTTATAATTAAAATACGACTTATCATCGAGAATCTTCAATGAATAATAATAGAACATGAAATTTCGTATGATGATTTATTTGACCGTTAATAAAAAAAAGTCATTTTAGTTTTCAATTTAATTTTTCGCCCTTGAACTTGCATTGTTTGTCAAATCACCCTAAAATAGATGGAAAAAATAATGTCGGTTAGCTTTGCTAACGCAACATCCGTGTGGAAGTCCATGTGTATCTCACATTAGCAATTAATTACTTTTAAAAAAAATTAAAATATTAAAAATATTAAAATATAGTTTTTATTTTTTTAATAAATTTATACTTTTTTAAAATTTTTTATATTTAAAAAAATTAATTCCTAATGAGTCATGTGGATTGACAGATTTAACCTTTTTCATCCATTAAGATGATTTGACAAACAATGCAAGTGGATTTAAAAATGTAAATTTTAAATGGAGGGTTAAAATATCTTTTTTTTTAATAAAGTTGAAAGGTTAAATAAATCATTATGCCTAAAATAAAAAAAATAATGGCAAGCATATAAATAAATCCTAGTAACTTTGTTTAAAAATAATTAAATAATAATTAATTATAAGTAAATACTAATAACCTAAACTCTAAACCTAAGATCCTAACTTGTAACCCTGTACCTTAAACTTTAAACCCAAGATCATAAACCTAAACTCAATATCCTAAATCTAAAATCGAGAGTTATTAGTATTTATTTATAATAATTACTAAATAATATTTAATTATGTTTGTTGAGGCAAAATATGCTGAGAGTTGTTGAGTGGCGCTCGGTAGTGCTAACTATAGATTGCCATTGAAGTGCTTAAATACTTGCCTTAATTGGTTTGGTTCAATTTCATACAAACACATATAAGCTTAAGACTAGAATTCAATACTTTTTCATGCTAGATTATGTAAATATACATGTATGTCATGAAAATTAAATCATCTCTTACCTTTGTTCTTGAATTTCCAAAATTCTAATTCAATCCCTATCCACTTTAACACTTCAAAGTGGACTCTATAAGGAAATTAAGGTGTCTACTAGCCTCCCTCTATGCCTTTCTTAAGGAAATTTCAAAGAAAATGGAGGATTTTGAAGCTTGGAGGGCTTAACAATGGTGGAAGGACTCAATTGAAATAAAAGCAAAAGTTTGGATGGAGAAGAATGACATGGATGGTTGGACTTTTTAAAGAGAAGATGATATTTTCATCTTTTATTTCCTTTTTCTTTTCTCAATTTCTCTAGAATTTTCCATTAAAATATCTCTCTTTAATAAAAATGGTAAAATTCACTTTTAGTCATTGGACCTTCCAACTTTACACTTTGGCCCAAATCATTGCCTCCAAAAATATCTTTCACCAAATTACTCTTTTGCCCTTCCTTTATCTCTATAATTCCCATGATGACTCATAGTTCATTTTGGTTAAATTACTATTTAGTCGTTCCTTCTTCCACACAATTAGTAGCAAATCCTTAAATTTTCCTAATTTTCCTATTTTAACTACATATTCTAATTCTCAATTCAACCTTAACACTATTTTAACTCCGGTTCAAAAACGCATATGTTACAGTGGCGCTCGGTAATGCCAACTATAGATTGCCATTGAAGTGGTTAAATACTTACCTTATTTGGTTTGGCAATTTAATGAAGAAAATAGTTAGACTTGATTATATGCTATTTAATTAAAGATTTTTTTAGTCCATCTATGAAAACCAATCATTGGCCTTTGGAGATTGGGTTGGATTCGAGTGAATCAAATCAACCCTTGGACTTTGGAGGATCGATCAAGATTATGCTACTATTTTGGAAGTCATATCTTCGATTGATTGTTCTTTGATTAGTGTGATTGTATTAGCTATTTTCAAGGTGTTACTTTGTATTCACTTAAATTTTATGTTAGCAAGCTACATGGAATATATGTGGAGAGACTTGTATAAGTTGTATACGAGAGCTTATTGAGTGCATTCGAATTTGTTCATTAAGGAACGTTTTTGTGAGAAAGTGCAAAATGTATAATAAACATTTTTTTTTTGCTCATTCAAAGAGTATTCAGAATTACAAATATTTGAAGCATTGGAAAATCCAAACCATTTTAGGATCAACATACAACATATTGCTACAGATCAGTGCTTGTTTTAAACCATAACCAAAGTGTCTACTAATAACATCAATAACAGCAATAAAACACCAGAAAAAATGATAAATTGCATCAACACAGTAAAAGCACACACAAATTATTGAGAGTATTTACTACCCAAGTTCCAAAAGGGGAGGATTTAGTACAAATGTGAGATCTTTATACTTGGGGAATGATAGAATGTGAATCACTTATTGTATTCATGTTCAAAGATAGTGAAATTACTCATTGAGCTAGCTTTCGCATACATAGAGAAATCGAAGTGCGTAAACAAAACTTATCAATCCAGTGACTTAAATAAAAACATTTGAATAGCTCAATGACTACTTCGTAATTTTTTGAAGTTAAGTGTCCAAAATGTAAATATCCAATCCCTTATACCACCTTACCAGTATTAGCTTCCCCGCTACCACATCGATACTGCCTACCCACACTTTCAACATATTGTACCACTTGCTCGCTACCTACCGCTTTCCTTAATTCCTGAGATAAGTCAGTCCACCACCTTGATTTATCTGTTTTCGTCTTCATCTTCCTCGTGAGTCTCCTTCCCCTTTGTTTTTAATATGTATCAGGTGGCTTTTTTTGAACATAGGTGTTTGTTTGCTTGATAGGATGGTTTGCTGCAAAAGGTGGCTTTTCTGTCATTGAAAGGGCTTGGTCTCACCAATGCCTAACTCTGTAATATCCAGATTGAGCAAAAGAAAAATATTACATCAAGGTCGTGAAGACCACCGTGCAGAGCACGAGAATAGGGCTGAGAGGCGCGCGGCTATACCCTAATGAAAAAACTCTCCGAAGGAGAGACCAAAGAAGCGTACAAGAGGCGCTTAGAGATGAGCACTCATTCAGGCTCAAGTTTGAGCTTTTTTTTCATTTTTAGCACGAGAACAAGACCCAAATCATTACGTTTGAAAGTTTTTTTTTAAATAAGTTAGGAAATTTTATTTCATTCGAAAAAAATAAATTAAATAAATATATAATCTGACACGTTCACTGGAAACGGTAAAGTAACCTGACGAAAGCTATTAAAACAAAATAGGAAATTGAAAGTATTTCTCAAGATTGAAACAAAATTAAAATCATCTATTTCCACGATCAGTCTACAACTAAATTTCATCATCAGCAAGTAAATTGAAATGTCTCTCTTGGGTTCTTCAAATAGAAGAAAATAATTGCTTTAATCGATTAGAAAAAGAGAACCGTCATCGTCCTGAGGAGAGAATCGAAGTTCAAGAGTCGGTAATATCTTCGATACCATTGCCAAGTATCACTAATGGGGCAGATCCACCCATCTTCAATCCAGTGTCGTAGCGTTTCCGACAGCCACCGAGACTTTCTCCATCCTATACATGGAACAAGAATATGACTGGCCTAAATCGGCGAGCACATGTGCGGAGTTGTTAAATCAACACGGTAAAAAACGAAAAGTTAAGTTCTCAAACCTATTGCTTTTTGCCTTAATCTCCTTCACAATAACACTAACTATTGAGTCGTCATCTAAATATGGTATTGGCAACTATCGTTGGAGGCCTAACGTGGTGAATTCTCAACAAATGTCGAAGGTTTGGAAAGGAGTTGTGGAAGTTAGAAGACACGAAGGGATGGACAAAATGTTAGGTGAAGGAAACTTTATATGGGGCGTAGGCAGTGGGCGATCAGTTTCATTTTGGATGGATCATTTGATTGTAGCGTGTGCTTTGAAAGACAGATTCCCCAGACTCTTCTTCTTGGCTTTGAAGAAAAATATCATGGTGGCCCGAGGCTTGGGATGGTCTTCACAAGGGTGAAACATTTTTCAAGAGAGATTTGTTTGAACGGGAGAGGGTCTCTGCAATTTAGTTGTGGCAGATTCTCAAAGGGGTCTCTTTAACTGAGAACAAGGCAGATCAGATGATGTGGGAGGTGGACAGCAAAGGGAAATGTACTGTGAAGAAAGTTGTGTTTTCTCTTGATTGTGAGGTTCTTCGGCGCATCAAAAGGGAAAAGAGTGGATTGCTGAAGAGATCATTTTCCTGCGCAAAATGCGATCTGTTTGTTGGATTAGAGCCATTATTGGTGGTAAGTGAGCTTGGTTGGTGGTATGAACCATGGGTTGATAATGGTTGATTGAAAGGGGGCAACATCCTTTCCTCGCAGATGGAGCAGTCGTCTCTTTATTTTTATTTTATGTATTGTATTCAGAGTGAAGAAGGGCTTGGGGGATGATGTGGGGTGTTCAAGGATGGTGTGAGGCGATTGTTGGGGTTGATTTATTGCCCCTTGGAGTGGATGGGATTGATTGCAGCGGAGTGTAAGGCTGTTAGTCCACAGAAGTTAGTGATTGGGTTGCCTACTGAAGATATGGTTTAGATGTTGAAGTATGCTGGAAATGCCCAAGGGTGGATGTTGGATTAAGCCTTATATTCATGAACTACATAAAAATCTTAATTTCTTGCATAAATATATATAATTATTTATTGTCATTCGGACTCAAATTAAATAGTTTTGAATAAGGTTTAATCATAAGTAGTGAAATTTGAAAATAGAATTAATCATTTACGTCTCGACTTCTAGAGAGTTAATTTCGAGCATTATTAGTAAAAAATTAAAAATATATATATAAAGAGAAAAATAACGTAAAATAAAATAAGAGTTAATTTTTTTAAGTTTATATGACATGGCAGTCTATAATTGGTTGTAATATTTAACGAATATAACATTTTGGTATAAAATGAGTAATGGAAGAATAGTTTAGGTACTATTTATAACTAAAAAAAAAGTTTAAGTTCCAACTTGAAAAAAAGAGTATTGCTTAGGTACTAATTTCTAGGTTAAACTTGTTTTTAAATAGACTTAATGGTTTGACTAATCGAGGTAATAATTTGGAAAAAAAATAATTTAAATATCACTTGTGGCAAAAAAAATTTAGATACCAAAATAAAAAAAGGTATAGTTTAAATACAATTTGTAAATTAAGCCTTCATATAACTATAATATATATAAATTATATATTAGATTAAAATATAAAGCTACCTATCATATAAATAATTAAAAAAATTCATTTAAAAATAAATAATATAACTTTTTTTGGGTCAATGGAAACATAATTATCTAATATAAATTAATTCAATATAAAATTTAAGTTTATTTATTATTATATAAATTCATTTTAATTGACTTGACATTCTTATTTGTAAGTATGAAAAAACTTATAAAGTAAATTTATTTAGCCCTATATTATAGTAAAATTAAATTTTTATTTATAAATATAATAAAATTTAGATATAATAATTTATTTAATTTTTCAACTTTACAAAAAAAAATCATTTTAACATTTCATGTATTTTTTGCCTATTCTAATCGTTAAACTAGCATTTTTTTGCCAAAAAATCTTGTAATGTATAAAAATGTTAACGCTCGTTAATTTTGTTGACATGACATTCTATATATATGTCACGTCAATAATTAATTCAAATTTTTAAAAGTTTTAAAAATTATAGAATGCTATTATAATTTTAATGCTTTTTAAATTTTCAGAATTTTTTAAAAAATTTAAGTAATTGCTATGTGGCATACATGTGGATTCCACATAAACAAAGTTAATAAATATTATTTTTTATTTATTTTGGGGTGATTCGATAAATAATATAAGTTCAAGGGTTAAAAGAGATGAAAATTAAATAGAAAGTTAAAATGATATTTTTATAAAGTTGAAAGATCAAATAAATTATTATACTTAAAATTTATAAATAATAAAAAAAGCAAATGGTAAAATTTAATAATAAAAATTGGCCGCTATTTTACATATTATAATAAATGAAATATAAAAATTCAGTTTTCATGTCAATATTGATTTTTATAATTTGTCCCAAATTGGATTGGTCTTCTTTGAAAAAAATTGGCCGCTATTTTATATATTATTATAAATGAAATATAAATGATTCTCTGTTTATTGAACTTGGCTCAATAAGGGTGTTCATGTAGTGTTTAAATAAGTGGACAAGATTATGGCTACTTTCGCAGACATTGTAAGAATCATAGAAAAGGTAGGAAATGTTGTTTTTTCGTTGGCAAAAAAGAATGGAAATGAAATGGCATCTTCCTTAGCGATAGCTGATATAATTCGTGAGAAAATGCTTAAAGCTTGGTGATGCGTAATTGCTTTGAAGTAATCGTAGAACAGATCGAATGAAGAAAAAAAAAGAGATGGCGAAAGTTCTAGTGAAAGTTGGTACGTCAAGAAATATTTTTTTTTAAAGTATCGTGGTTATTTGTTGTTATTGTATTTGTGATTTGTGTTGTGTTGCTTTTGCTAGATTGGTCTACTGTTTTTACAAGCATCGTGGTAATATGATGTTGTTGTATTCGAGTGTTGTGTTATTTTTTGTTGGACTGATCTGCTATTTTTGTAGCTTTGTTGGTCTTATATGAGTTGTATTTTACAATCTCATTTTTGTAATACAATGATTGAGCCAAAAAAAAAAAGACACATGCATTTGAAGCTCAGGTTGAATCTATGTCGGGTATTTGTGTTTTTCTACATATTGATGGGGCAGTGAATGTGAATACACGGCGCACATCTGTTGGTGGTGTAGTGAGAGATTAGTTTGGAGATTGAATTAATGGGTTCAATCATAATTTAGGTGTTTGTTCAATCATTGATGCTGAATTTTGAGTATCTAGGACAATTTACTCTTGTTAGAAGAAAAAGAGTATGTTAAAACCTTAATTCAGACAAATTGCTTGGAAGCGGTTAGTGCTATTCAAGATGATTATTTGGAGTATCAAATTTTGCCTTGGTTCGACGAATTAAACAGATGTTACAGTATAAACAGCATTGGATAGATTTTTTTTAAATATATTGGTATGATTATATGGTAGTATCTGTTCATATTTTCTAAACCCTTTGACAACAAATATATACCTTGCACACACAGGTGCTCGAATCTGGATATCCTAAAATGAATATCATCCTCTTTTTCACTAGAACCACTCGTTAAATTCAAAACATTGGATAATTAGACATGTCCCTATAAAGAAAAAATCATGTTGTTTATCGTTTAGCTAAAATGTTTTCTATTTAGATTGATAGTGTACAGAGAATAGCATACGTGTTTAAGGAGTTGCTTGATCTCCTTAAGCAAGATAGTGCTTCCGGTGCTTTTGTTAATTCAGATAGATTGTTTGAAGGCGGTCAGTGCTATTTAAGATGATTATTTGGAGTATCAAATTATGCGTTGGTTCGACAAATTGAACATATGTTACAGCATAAAGAGCATTGGATAGTTTTTTTTTTTGAATATACTAGTGCGATTCCATGGTAGTATCTATTCACACTTTCTTAAAAACTCTTTGACAACACATACACACATTGCACACAAAGGTGCTCGAACTCGAATCTCCTAAGATGAATACCATCCTCTTTTTTATTGGAACCACTCATTGAGTTGAAAATATTAGATAGTTAGACATGTCCCTATAGAGAAAAACTAAGTTACTTAATGTTTAGCTAAAATGTTTTCTATTTAGATGGATGATATACAGAGAATAACGGACGTGTTTAAGGAGTTGATTGATCTCCTTAAGCAAGATAGAGCTTCCGGTGATTTTGTTTATTTAGGTTTATGTTATTATATTTTTTATTCAATAAAAGAAAAAAGACACACATGCATGAAACAGGAGAAACAAATTGATGAACCCCATCAATCCGATGTAGCAAGAAGACAAAGCATGAAGCAAAATATTCACCCCAAATCAACAAACGAAGTCGATCTTAATGTTACCAATCGAAACTTCCCCTTCTTTAGGCACCAAAGTCACCACAATGCTATCATCACCTTGAATCTCCAAATCCTCCAGCGCTTCTGATAATGGCAAATACAGATTTGTACTAAGCATCGCCTCGGAGTGGCAATCTCCGTGCGGTATATTCGTAAAGCTCCCCACGAACTCCGAATCTTCCGGTTTGGAAGGATTGTAGTCGTCATCATCGTCATTAATGGACACATCGAATTGCACTGAGTCATTTCTGTCTAGCTGTATGTTTTGAAGAACCAATACTTCTTCATCATCTTTTTTCATTGGTTTCTTTGGCCTTGGAATCTCGATGCGCACTGCTACCTTGTCTAAAACTACAGGGAAACCCCTGCGGTTTGGTTTCTTTCGTTTGGCTGCTACATCCTGACCCTGATCCTGACCCTGCCCCAGACCACGACCACGCCTTCGAGGTGTTGGCTTGCTTCTAAGCCATGGAATATCGACACTTTGGTAATCGTACCCCAAAGTTTTGGAGTCAAGGCAATCGCGAACTTTAACACGAACCATATTTGCATTCTCATCGTAGAAAAGAAACGAAGAATTGAGCCAATCTTTGTCGTCGAAATCACGTCGCTTCTGCCCTGGCAATGTCTTCCAAATGTTCCACATTCGATCAACATTGCCATGATGAGCGTAGAACAAAGGGTCTCTACCAGCAGAATAGAAATTCCCCATGTCTTCGTTATAAGGTGGATTCTTGGCACCAACGAACTTGTGAACGGCGAGGTGAGCACCGTTCTCAATAGTACCACCTCTCGGTTCGGGAGTACAACCAATATCGGTTTCGGATACACAACCGGCACGGTACACCGCTCCATGGAAACAAGAAGCGGTCTTGCTGGACCTTACCATTTGCTGATACATCACATAGAGATTACTCTTTATTTGTTCCCTCTTTGTTAATTCATCAAAGTCATCTTCTTCTTTTTTCTTTTTTACAACTGATTTACCGTCATTAAGATTAACCAAAACGGGCGGCTGATGGTCCACATTGCGGTTTTCATCGTACAATGGAGAGTAAGGGTCTACATATATCTGAGGCATAGACATCCCACAGGGAGAATCCCAGTTCCAAAATGGCATTGCGAAATCTGGATCACCAATCAACTTGCCCAATATCCTCTCGTAGAAATACAGATACATCCTATGGAATGGGAAAAAAAGCCACGAGTAGTGAACTTCAAGTTTTTGATCCGGAAACCCCACTTGACTATAAGCCCCATTGCAATAGGCACAATGAATATTGGCTTGTTGCATGAAATTACGTGGATCATCCTTAGGGAGAGCTTTCATTCTCTCCATTGCCGATTCAAATTTATACAGGTAATCACGATCAACTAAATGTGCTGCCGGTCGATAACGGATCTTGCAACTTAAAGGTGGTTCGAAGTCTATGATCTTTGAATCTTTTAAGTTCGGTGGGCAGCAAGGGACATTCATGCAGGTTTTACTGGTATCTACGGTTGATTCCCCACAGTTGGACAGGTCAGGCTCGATTGGGACTGCCAATGCAAATGGGTCTCTAACAAGGCTGGTTGCACCATAGAGACTTCCCCCAAGGCCAAGAAGGATATCCCTTCTATCGAACCTATTGAGAGCAGAAGAAGTGTCTGCATCATTTTGTTTCCCATTGCTGGCTTTGCATGACACTACTCTTTTGGAGTTAAAGTTGGAAGGCTTTTTCTTCTTAAATATGGAAGGTTGAGATGTTTTGGGAAGGAATATTGATGTTTGAAAGGAGAAATTAGGAAGGGTGAGGAGGGTTGATGGGGAATTGGTAGTGGAAGCCATTGCTAACTAGCTTGATTTGATTGTGTGAAGATGGTTAACCTAAAAGCATGGGATTTATAGTGAAATCAATGGGGTCGGATCCCTTGTCACTATTAATGTGCATTAAATTACTGTTTTCTCATTTGATGGTGATGGATGGGGGTACAGTAACAAAAGTCTTCAATGCTTTTTTTTTTTTTTTGTAAGTTTTTGTCTGAGAAAAAAAAAAGTCTTCAATGAAATTGTGATGTTTCATACTAAAAATATTTCATATGAACCATTGAAATTTTTATTCTTATAAGTAGCTCGAATTTTGATAATAAATTTTTTTATTAAAACGAAAGTAATTTTGAATAATAAATATGATTTGGCTCATATTTATATGTACCATGAATTAATATCGAGAATTTGTCTATTATTTATACCTTAGAATGCATAATCTGACTTATATACTTGAATTATTGGAGATGCATATTTTAGTCTATATAACTTTATGAAAATTATTGCTTGATAGTATACTTGAATTCAACCTTATTTTAGATTGGATTTATTTTAAATGAAATAAGAAAAAAAAAAACAAGTTAATGATTTTATTCACTCTACCTGCCAAGAAATTGTTTTATTTTGGAGAATAGCTGTATCAATTTGTATTTTTATTTGATATGTGCTTTACAATGGATAGAGAAGGCCAAACATTCAAAGTCAATCTTAAAGACTTTGGGTCCCAACTTGGAAGGTTCAAACAATTGGAAAATAAAGGGATAGTTTACTCTTTGCAATTACATGTGAATTTAATTTATAAAATATAATAATATTTTTTTTTAAGAAAAGGATGTGAGCTTTATTAAATAAAATCTAAAATCTGTCCAAAATCAATCTCAGATTAATAACAGATGACCCAAAGTAACAAGCCTAATAAAGACTAAAAAAAACATTTAGAGTTCAAAAATTCAAAAAATAAAAAAGAAAACTTAGATGATAATAATCCAGCCCACTTTCTTGGGAAAAGGTAATACCCGTCCCATCTCTCATTTGTTCATTAATGCTTTGATAAATTTTTTTCTAGAATCAGAAAAATCTTTAAATTTCTTAAATTATATTTTTTTATTTGGTTCATTTATTAACAAAATGTAAGATAAATATTAAATATATATATTGAATATGAAAATGTTACTTAATATTATAAATATCTAATCCCTCGACGTCACCAACATTATCTTCCCGCCATCACATACATTTTATACAATTTTCCTCCTCTGATTATCCCTTTGGTTTTTTTATTCGAATAATTTTTTGAAGATTGAATGAGGCTGAAGTTAGAATTTTTTTCAGAAAATTATATTTAAATTATATGTTTTTTTATGAGAGTTAAAATAAAATTTTATCATTTTAATATAGTTATATAAATGAGAATTATTTTGCATTTTTTTAATTAATAAGTTGAGTGACATATTTATAGATTTTAAAATTAAGGTTTTGTTAGTGTTTTTTAAATAATCTCGACACTCATAGGCGGTGGCTGGCGAGTTCAATTAATTTTTTTATTTCGGTTACAAATTACTATATATGTTTTCTAAAATTTTACAAAGATCTCAATATCATAAATGTTAAGCTTTGTTTAAATATTATCCAAAGCTATTATAAAATTAAATTATATTATTAGGGTTTAAAATTTAAACATTTTAAAAAATAAATAGACACCTAAACTCAAAATAATTACTATAATTTCGATGGTACACAAAAACTTGGTGGTACAATAAACATCACTAAATTCGACATTTATTGGCGTCGAGGTACAATAAATATTTCTAAAAAATTTAATAAAAAACACTATTAAATTATGAATAAAATATATTTTTAAAAGTTATAACTTATAATTGTATCAAAATTAAAGGAAAAAATCAATAAAAATATGTATATGGTGATTTTTCTTTTTTAATATATTGATGTGATTATATAGTAATATCTATTCATTTTTTTTAATCTTTTGATAACGCACATATAAATGCTCGAACCCGGGTCTCGTAGGATGAACAACATTCTCTTTACCATTAGAGCCACTCGTTGGGTTCTGTATATGGTGAGATTTGAACTCATCCCAATTGCATTAACAAAATTACCTATATTTACTATTCAAGTAAAACTTTATTTTAATATTTTTATACATTTCAATTTTATTATGTACACTTTATTACCTCCATCAGTTGTATGTATTAATAATATATTTGATTGAACTGGTGCCACAAGTTAAAATGATATGAACTTAATATTGATGACGAGTGATAACACTATGATAAATAATTTAATCTATTTTTTAGTTAATAACATACGTATTTTTTGTGTTATTATTAATTTGTTTAAAAAAATATGATTATCATAAATTATTTTTAAAAAAATACTTATACTCTATATTTATAATTTTAATAAGTAACCCACCCACCACCCAGCCTATAAACAGATCTGTTTACATACAAATAATTTTGGAGGGACAATTAAGTGCAATTAATTCACCATCGTACCCATTAATACCCTCATCTAACCCCCGACACCATCCTCAAGTCAGAGGTATTGATTATAACACTGTTGGAATCTTAATTTGAATAGAAATATAAAATATAAAATTATCATAAACATAAAATCATTTAATTATCTGTAAGATAAATATTATTTATTTAATATATAAATTTGTTATCATTATATTTTTAAAATTTTTAATTTAATTTAATTTTTTAAATTTAATTAATTATTTTATTAAATTAAAAATTATCATAAAATATGTATTATTTGATTTAAATTAACTAAATATATAAATTTTTAACTTTTAAAAATTCTAAAAAATCTATATAAATAGCCACAATTATTGTATAAAATTATTTTAAAGAATAATATTTTAGTTTCTTCATTTTTAACATATATTTTTCTATGTACCTTTCAATGTTTTTGCATGCCGTCTTAATTTAAATAGAAATATAAAATATAAAATTATCATAAACATAATATCGTTTAATTATTAGTAAGATAAATATTATTTATCTTAATATATAAATTTGTTATCATTCTATTTTAAAATTTTAAATTTAAATTTAATTATTTTATTAAATTTAAAAATTATCTTAAAATATATATTAATTTATTTAAATTAACTAGATATATAAATTTTTAATTTTTAGAAACTCTAAAATATCTATATAAATAACCACAATTATTGTATAAAATTATTTTAAAGAATAATATTTTAATTTTTTCATTTTTAACATATATTTTTTATGTACCTTTTAATGTTTTTACGTGTCGCAAATTTTTTAAATTTCTTAATGTTAAATTAAAAATAAATTATATTTTAATTAATACATACAATAAAGTGTGCATTATACGAGAAAGAAAGTAATTAATATATATTATCACCAACGCATTATAATTTCATGACTTAAAAGATTTTAAACTATTTACTTTTTAATTATTTTTATTTTCAAGCTTTTAAAATTATTATTCATTTCACGTATATATTAATTGAACTATTTAAATAAACATATTAAATAATACTTCAATATAATTTTAATTGTATATTAAATTTTCAAATAAATTATAACTTTAATCATATACAATATAATTTAAAGTCTTTAATGATCATTTTGTATTTTTATAATAATTCTTTTTATCGCTATCATTGAATTTACATTTAAACGCATATCTCATCATTAATTTTAATCTCACTCAAATATTATTGTTATCACTATTTTCAATTTCATTGTCCATCCAAATAAATCCTACTAAATTTACTCCGCTAACATTGGAAAAAAAGATAATGATCAAATCAATTACTATAATAATAAGATTAAATACTGTAATAATAAATTTAAAATTTGTATTGAATGACCCATCTCCAGTGCAACTAAATTTTTCCACCATTCAAAGTAGTAAATGCCAATGCACGGAGGGTTTTGGGACATTAATGGAAATTTTAAATTGATGCTAATACCAACTTAATTAAATGTTTAATGTATAAAAATATAAAATTTTAAATTTTAAATGTAAAAAAAATACATATAATAAATTTCCCGTGTCAATCATCTAATACAGTATTTCTTTTTTATTATATTATTTTGTGTAAGTATTCATGATATGGGTCAGGTTCAAATCAGGTCTAAGCATGATATTAACTTATTTTATGTTTGTTTAAGATCAATTTGACTCGAAATATGGGCCTAACATTTTACCTAAATCCACCTATATTTACAAAAGATTAACTCAAACCCATTTTAAGTCTGCACATATTATTTTTTTAAATATTTTAAAAATATTTATTTTATTTTAATATTTATATTAGAGTAGCATTATATATGTAGTATAAGTTATTCTTTTTAATGTGTTATAAATTATATAATATATAAAAATAACATAATATAAAGTATTATGAATTTAAAAATAGGCCGAGCCGAGCTTGGGTCTTAAATGTTTAAGCTCCAACCCGACCCATATTTTAAACGGGCCTACTTTTTTGCCTAAACTTATTTTTCGGGCATAATATTTTTATCCAAATCCGTTCAAATTATTATAGTTGCAACTAAAAAATCTGAAAAGCATTTTGTTGTTCATAATTAAACACGAAAAGTTACCATCACTATTCACATCTTTAGTAGTGTATCTAGAGGCTCGATCCTCTTAAAATGAAAAATTGTCCAGTTAAGTCTTTTAAAAATTTAAAAATTTTAAATTAGTAAATGTAAAATTACACTTTAATTTCTCTAAAATGATAAAAATTTGATTTAATCTTTTAAAAATGATAAAAATATAAATTATTAAAATAATAATTTAATTTCAACCCATAAAAAATTTTCTGAGATCGGCCCTAGCCTCCAATATCCCAAACATAAAATCCAAACAAGTTCCCCTATCTCAGAACATAACAAAGGATTCAATGGGCAGAAACATGATGGCCTTATTCGGCAAATTAATCGATTAGTCTCGAATGTAGTCGATCTTAACGTTACCAATCGAAACAAGACCCTCCCCTTCTTGAGGCACCAAAGTCACCACAACGTTGTCTTCACCTTCAATACCCAACTCCTCCAACAAATCCGATATTGAAAAAGCCAAGGTTGTGGTAAGCTTTGCCCCAGGCTGGCCATGTCCATGTGGTAAATTCGTAAAGCTTCCGACGAACTCTGAGTCTTCCGGTCCCACTGGTTTCCCATCATCTTCATCATCGTCGTCGTTAATGCACACATCGAATTTCACTGGAGCATCTTTGTCTAACTGGATGTTTTCAATAACCAGCACTTCTTCATCATCATCATCATCTTCTTTTCCAATCTTAGTCCTTGATTTCTTTGGCCTTGGAACCTCAAAGCGAACTATTTTGTCTAAAACTATAGGGAAAACAATGGTATTGTTTATTTCAGCTGCCATTGCTTGACCAGGACCACGACCAGAAGGGGGACGGGGACGGGGAGCCCGACCACGCCTTCGAGGAGTTGCCTTGCTTCCAAGCCATGGAATATCAACTTTTTGGTAATCGTACCCCAAAGCTCTGGAGTCAAGGCAATCGCGAACCTTAACACGAACCAGATTTTTATTCTCGTCGTAGAAAAGAAATGCAGAATCGAGATAATCCGTGTCGTCGATATCATGTCGCTTCTTCCCTGGTAATGTCTTCCAAATGTTCCACATTCTGTCAACATTGGCGTGATGGGCGTAGAAAATTGGGTCTCTACCAGCAGAATAGAAATTCCCCATGTCTTCATGATAGGGTTCTTCCTTGTCACCAACCCAAATGTGAACGGCAATGTGAGAGCCGTTCTCAACGGAACCCGCTCCTGGATCGGGAGTAGAACCAGCGCGGTACTCCTTACCAAAGAAAAGAGAAGGGACCTTGGTGCGTACCATTTCCCTATACATCAAACTGAGATTACATTTTATTTGACGTTCCCTTGAAAAATCATTGTCTTTGCCACCGTTAAGATTAACCAAACTGGGCGGTAGGTGGCTCAAATCGCGCTTGTTATCGTAGAGTGGTGAACTAGAGCCTACATAGATTTCAGGCATAGACATGCCACTGGGAGAATCCCAGTTCCAATATGGAATCGCGAAATCTGGATCGTTAATCAACTTCCCCAATATCCTCTCGAAGAAATACAGATACAACCTATGGAATGGGAAAAATAGCCATGAGTTGTGAACCTGAATTGGTTGACTTGGGAACAACGTTTGAGGATAAGCCTCATTGCAATAGGCACAATGAACATTAGCTTGTTGCATGAAACTACGTGGATCATCCTTATCAAGTTCTCTCATGAGCCTCATTGCTTTTTCAAATTTGTTCAAGTACCGAGAATCAACTAAATGTGCTGCCGGCCTGTACCGTATTTTACGAACGGGAGGTGGCTTGAAATCTATGATAGTTGTTGATGCTGGTGGGCAGCAGTTGATACCCATGGTGGTTTGTACACCACCCGTCGGTTGAACCGTTGCTTCCACACAATAAGACAGGTCAGGGGCAGCTACAGGGGCTGCCAATGCAAATGGGTCACCACCAAGAAGGTTGGTTGCACCATAAAAACTTCCTCCAAGGCCTAGAAGGATATCCCTCCTATCGAACTTATTGAGAGAAGAGTCTGCATTGTTGGCTTTGCACGACACTACTTTCTTGGAAACAAAGTTGAAAAGCTTTTTCTTCTTAAATATGGAACCCGGACATGTTTTGGAGAAATTTGGAAGAGTGATGAAAGTTGATGGGCAATTGGCAGTGGAAGCCATAGCTGATTTGATTGTGTGATGATGATGATGAAATTAAGAAAGCATGGAATTTATAGCGGAAATCGATGGGGTTGGATCCTTTGTCATTATTCTTGTGCGTTAAATTACTTCTTCCCACTTGATGATGGACATGGTATAGTAACCAAAGAATGAAGGAAAGAAAACACGTTGAACAATTCAGTATTCTGGATGACGTGGTTTTTTATCCACAATTTTTATTTAACTTTTGGTACAAATAATCGTAAAATTCTATGGTTGCTGACGGATTCATGCACCAAATAATTTTCACGTGGATCATTCTTGGAAATATCTATATGAACATAGGAAGTGACAAAAACTGAAAAATCCACCCTGTCTAAACATGGACGAGCTCATGGCAAATTATTTGAACTTCTAAAATTATGGTCAATGTATTGACTTGATAGTCAGTGTATTTGTCGTCTTAGGTGTAACTTGGATTCGAGTTTCGCTAATCGATTGTTGTTAGGGATTTACCCTCCTTTAAAGATAAAAATACATTTTGACCTTCTAAAGGTAAAAAAAAAAGTTTCCACTTTAATCCTTTTGAAATTCTAAATTAATAAGTATATACAAAAATAAAATTATACTTTCATTTTTTTTAAAATTTTATAATTTAATTTTAACTCCAAAAATAAACTTCTAACTTCATCTGTGTGTTTATATAGGGATGACACCTCCCAATGGCTAATTCAACGGCGAATCTAAAGGGGGTGGGCAGGGGTCCCGATCTCCCTAAAATGAATTTTTTTTTATTTAGTCCCTTTATAATTTATAAAATTTTAAATTAGTAATGGTAAAATTGCACTTTAGCCAACCAAAAATGATAAAATTTTAACTTAATCTTTTTAAAAAATAAAGATTTAGGCTATTAAAATTGGTGAAATTGTATTTTTACTATCGTAAAAAAATACAATTTAATTTCATCCCCTCAAAAAAAAGAAATTTCATGGCTTCGCCCCTGAGCTAAGTATTATTTTAGTCCCTTGAAGTTTTTAAAATCATAAGTTAGTTTAATTGTAAAAATACACTTTGGCACTCTAAGATGAAAAATTTTCAGTTTAATCCCTTTAATATTCTCATTATTTTAGTCTCATGAACATGGCAGTAATTTTCAAGATCATATATTCATGATAGAGTGCGGCAGATATTAGGGCAAAGCACGCCAACAGTGAAACGAAGATGGATTTGACAATATTCGTCCCTGCCCAACTTCATTACCATCCCTACATGCTTTATCATGTGCATTCTTATGTGTCACAAGTTAGAGGTCACACAATTAAATGAAATGAATAATTTTATTGATTATTAATTATTTTAATATTTATATAAAATTAATATTATATTTAATTTTTATCAGATCAATCAATTCTCACTTTATATCAATTATGTTGGTTTTTTTCTAAATTTAAATTACTGGAAATTTTAACATTGTTTTTAAGTTAGATTTAAGTTTGATGTCATCAAAATAACGTAGTATGAAAGGATTTTATTGACTCTACCAAAGGAGAAATTATTTTGCTTGAACTTGAGAATTGATGCATAGTTTGATGTACATCAGAATTCGAGGGACCACAAGAATAATTGTGAAGAAGATAAATTCATGTTTTAATGTTACATATTTTACACGTGTGTTGATTTTTAACTAAAAAAATAATATTTTTTCATATATTTAATTCAAGATACGTCAAGTGTTTTTATAATTAAAATACAACTTATCATTAAGAATATTCAGTGAATAATAATAGAACATGAAATCTCGTATGATGATTTATTTGACCGTTAATAAAAAAAGTCATTTTAATTTTCAATTTAATTTTTTGCCTTTGAACTTGCATTGTTTGTCAAATCACCCTAAAATAAATTAAAAAAGTAATGTCAGTTAACTTTGCTAACGTGACATCTGTGCGGAAGTCCATGTGTATCTCACGTTAGCAATTACTAAAATCAATAAACTCAAGATCATAAACCTAAACTCAATATCCTAAAATCTAAAATCGAGAGTTATTAGTATTTATGTATAATAATTACTAAATAATATTTAATTATGTTTGTTGAGGCAAAATATGCTGAGAGTTGCTGAGTGGCGCTCGGTAGTGTCAACTATAGATTGCCATTGAAGTGGTTAAATACTTGCATTATTTGATTTGGCAATTTAATGAAGAAAATAGTTGGACCTTGTTATGTGCTATTTAATTGAAGATTTTTTTTAGTCCATTTATGGAAATCAATCATTGGCCTTTGGAGATTGGGTTGGATTCGAGCAAATCAAATCAACCCTTGGAATATGGAGGATCGATCAAGATTATGCTACTGTTTTGGAAGTCATATCTTCGATTGATTGTTCTTTGATTAGTGTGATTGTATTAGCTATTTTCAATTTGTTACTTTGTATTCACTTAAATTTTATGTTAGCAAGCCGAATGAAATATATGTGGAGAGGCTTGTATAAGTTATGTATGAGAGCTTATTGAGTGTGTTCGAATTTGTTCATTAAGGAACGTTTTTGTGAGAAAGTGCAAAATGAATTATAAACATTTTTTTTTTTGCTCATTCAAAGAGTATTCAGAATTACAAATGTTTGAAGCATTGGAAAATCCAAACCATTCTAGGATCTACAAACAGCATCAACACCGTAAAAGCACACACAAATTATTGAGAGTATTTACTACCCAAATTCTCAAGGGGGAGGATTTAGAGGTGAGCGTTTTAATCTTTAAGTACAAATATGAGATCTCTATACTTGAGGAGTGATAATTATTCTATTTAAAATCCAATTGAAATTCAGATTCACGAATAGCATAACTTTTAAATAATATAATATTTGTATAATAATAAATAGTGAAAATAAATAAATATATATTGAATAACAAAATATAAATTAATATTATAAATATCTAATCCCTCAGCATCACCACCATTATCTTCTTCACTACCACATATATTTTATACAACTTTTCTCCTTTGATTATCCCTTTGGTTTTCTATTTCGTCTTCATCCCCTCGTGACTCTCGTTTCCCTTTGTTTTGTTGTACACTTTTAGATGAGTGTTTATCTAGTACGGTGTATTTGGTTTTCTTTTTATCTCATATTATAATATTATTACAATATTTAATCTCATTATTATCGATAATTTTACATTAATCACAAACATACCGTCATTCAAAAGAGACTTTAGTCTGCGAAAATTTTTGAAGTTTGAATGAGGGTGAGTTCAGAATTTTTTTTCGAAAAGTCATAATTATATCGTATATTTACATTTTAAGTCAAATAAGAGAGGTAAATTCTACTCAAGATCACTCAGTTATTAGTAAATTTACATTTTGCCACTCAATTAAAAAAGTTACAAATTGGTCATTCAACTATTCAAAATCTTTCATTTAAGTCATTGGACCATTAGGTTGCTAATGGATGTCTGATATGGTCGTTAACTCGCTATTCATCATAAGGTAAACTATACACAAATTCACTTAAATATTAGTAAGTTTGCCCTTTGGTCGCTCGATTTCAAAAAAGTTACAAGTAGGTCACTAAAGTATTCAAAAGTTTTAGGGTTTTAGGGACCTCTTTCACAATTGGATTCCAGTAATCTCACCATTTTCCGACCACCTCCTTTGGCAAAGAAACACATCAAACTATAGTTTTTTCCTTCCTCTTTCAACTTTATGATTTAATTTTCCTTAAAATGACCTAAAACTTAATTACTTCAAACACGAAGCTCTAACAAGGAAGCCATTTGATCTTTGTCTACCATCATCGGATGGTCACTTGAGTCCAATATGTTCATCTTTTAAACAAGACTTTTTTCTTGACTTTTTGTTTGAGCCTCCATCGCCTGAAACTCTCTGATTAACTCCTAAATAAATTCGGTACGTTTATGTGTCTTTTTTTATTATATATTTTCATTCTCTTTTCTTTGATTCTCTTTGCTTCCTATTTGGGGATGCTAACATAGGATGCTAACATATTGGCCCCTTAAAATAAAAATTACATTTTAAACCTTTATAATGAAAAATTGATATTTAGGTCTCTTTGAAATCTATAAAATTATACGTTAAACATTGTAAAATTACAATTTATCCCAAAAATAATAAAATTTTAATGTGACACCTTTAAAAACAATAAAGATATAAATTAATATAATTCTGAAATTATATTTTAACTCTTATAAAAATAACCCTTAAAAACATTTTTCCGATTCAAATAGACCCTAAGACATAAGCAACAGAATCACGATAGTAGGACGGACAGCACTTGCAGACGAAGGCCAACGTGAGTCACGACCAAGATAAAAACATAGAGATGAGGTGGTGGACGAAGGTGAGCCAGATCATATCAGTGCTGTTAAAATCATTTATCTTGGACCACCGCCCTATATTTTCTATATATCATTAATCTTCTTTGTCTGAAAAAGGAATACCTAGCTAGCTGCCTTTTGCTAGAGCTTTCTTACTTCTGTCGGAAACCACCTTGTCTTACGCTTTGTCCATCACAACACCTGTCCTCCTCCCAATTCGAATTAATCACCCACTCCTCTTACTAGAGGCCAAATATATCAAAATTGCTTAATTGTAAAAGTGTGGTATTAAATCTGGACTTAATAATATGAAAAGCTTTTCAAATTATTCATTTTTTTTGTATAAATTATATACACGTAGTCAATCAAGCATTTCATGCAACCCCATTAAAAGTGTTTAAAAATAAGTACAAATAGTTGATGATACATTGGTTTAATGGTAGGATGGAAACTTTAGCAACTTTTATTTCTACATTTAAAAATATTATTTTTAAACATGATAACTCTCATGATAATCCATGTTTACTCCATTCTATTTTTTTAAAATTACATAAATATTTTTCTATTTTTTAAATATTTTTACATAATTTTTAAATTATTTATTGTTGTAACATATCAAAATCACCCACTTCTGTCTGAAAGCTTTTCAAATTATTCATTTTTTTTGATAAATATACATGTAGTCAATCAAGCATTTCATGCAACCCCATTAAAAGTGTTTAAAAATAAGTACAAATAGTTGATGATACATTGGTTTAATGGTAGGATGGAAACTTTAGCAACTTTTATTTCTACATTTAAAATTTTATTTTTAAACATCGTAACTCGCATGATAAACCATGTGTACTTCATGTTATTCTTATAAAATTATATAAACATTTTTCTGAATTTTTATTTTTTTAATATTTTTATATAATTTTTAAATTATTTATTGTTGTGACATCCACGATCTCATACTTCTGTTCAGTAATCAATTAAACACCACATTTGATCCAAATTCAATAATGAGAGAGCCTTACCCTTTCCAACCCACTGCTAAATATACATCCAATGCAAAGATAAACGCTCCAGATTCAGCACTCAATCCGCATCTCTTAACACCCCCCACACCCAGCTTCATCCTCATTCGCCACACCGCTTACATTAAATTTTACCCATCCAAACCGAAGAGGACAACAAAACAATCCTACATTCGAAGATTTTTTAAGATAAACCCGCTTATATACGGGCAAGCCACCATGAGATCTCCTGCACATTTAACTCATCTTATGCCGCCCTCACCCACATCAAAACCCTCAATTTGGAGTGAATTAACATCGTGTTAAATTAATCAGCACACCTTCTCTTCCTTCGATCAACCGTTTTCCTTCAACAACCTCCTAACGATTATCGCAATATTCTTTGTTCATTTGAAAAATACTCTTTATCCCATACTGTTCTTTATCCCATACTGTAAGTACCCCTCTCGAACTACCTATTGCTGTCGCAAATCTAAAATAAAATTATCGTCTCCCCAAATTCTTCTAACTAAATCCACAGACACTACCAATAATTTTGTTTCTAGCAGAAAACGTACATTCACCCTATATAGTCGAATAAATCTTCTCACCACTACAATTTTAACTTCCTATCCCAATCCCCTGATGTTACATGAAACAATTCTCATATCCCTCTTACTAATACTCCAAAAAAATCAATACACCAGTTTCGAAATCTCACCTATTACAGCATTGTGTTTTTGTATGTTCTCTACGATTCTCTTGTTACTGCCCTTCGAGCCTCATAATTTCCTCGATTACTTCCCTCTCGTCTCCCCTCACGCTGAATCCCAATTTCTTCCCCACTTCCCATGTATTCTTTGCTTCCCTTAAAATTATCTTCCTTCTGTTGCTGATATTCTGAGTCGGACAATGATAGTTTTGTGATTTTCTCTGCACTCCTTTCCGTTGCCGTTTCTTTTTCCTTTCTCAAAGCCCTATCCCTTTTTTGTTTTTCCTTGGATGACAGAACACTATCCTGAATAACTCGCATTGAACGAATTTTTTTGTTCAACTGTTTCTTCTTTTTTCTATTTTTAATTGAATTAAAAAACTCATCTTCAATATCCAGGCAAATCTCCCTTCCCTCCAATCCCACTTCTTCTGTTTCACTTTTAGAATTTTGGTTTTGTAGCAAACTCTTTTCCTCTCCCGCAGCCAACCCTTCTCGCCTTATGAGACCCACACCCAAACCCACATCATTTAGTGATTCTAACCTTCCATTTAGACCTATTTCATTTGCCAGGCCCATATTGAGTATAACATCTCTAGCCCGAACCATATTGCTATTCTCTTCAAGCTCCCATTCAGATAGATTCCTGTTATTTCTTGAATTCTGTTCCCCTTCATTTAATTCATCTTCTGACATTCTTTTTCAATTCTACCATTCTCGATGCTAGCTGCCATAATTGCTTCCTCCAAACCGTTTTGGCTTCCCTCCTGAAAATTCTCCGATTCCATTCTGATCACCGCTCCCGACCTCGATACACCTTCATGGGCATCCTTCTCAATGCCCATTCCCGTTTCACCCAAAGAAAAGCCCAGATTATCCACGTCTGTCCAAGCCCGGATACTTGATCCATTGAGTTCTTTTCCCCCTCCCCACTTACAACCTGTCCAACCCCACAAACATCCTCCTCCTCACTAAGCACGTTCTGATGCAAAAACTGACTACCAACCATGTCGTTTGGTTTCTCAAGAAGCAAATCATTGATTGCTTCCTGTTCCCAACCACGCTCCTCACCTGACATCTTGTTCGACCTATTTCCTATCGCCGATTCAGATTCCGACACAGCGGATTCAGCCCTCCCCTACTCCATATTCTTCCCCTCGCCGCCATTGTTACCCAACAATGACCGACTCCCATCGTCAACCTCAGACAGCCCCTGTTCTACCACTCTAATGAGAAATCTAGTCTTCCCCACCTCTAAGTAAATCATATCATCAATTTTTTCTGGTTTTTTTATTCTCACCAGCATTGGCACATTGGCAAAACAACTAACCTTGTCCGAATTCTTACCCAGCGAAATCAACTGACCCCAAACTTCTGCTATTCTTTTGAAGGTCTTATAATTCCAGCACTGTAACGGGATTCCAGCTACATCTATCCAAGCAACCCTCTCTTCCACCCTTGACATTTCCCAAGGTTCGATTGAAACAAAGAACTCACGCAAATAACCCCAGTCGTTCTGTTTCAAGATCCCAAGCAACTCCTCATCTGGTATGTCAACCAAGAAAATCTTCCTTGTATCCTACTTATTTTAATCTCTCCTAATCCTGCCTTTGCAATTCTTTCTTGCAGGTTCTTAATATCGCAGCAGGTAGCAGTTTCTTCTCAAGGAACATTCGCCTCTCTCCACTCTACAATCCTCTTTCGATATTTCATAATCCTTTTTTTCCATTTTCCCCATCACGCCACCACCCTCACCTCTACTCTTCTTCTTCCATATCTGTCTTCTACCTTTGAACTTTGCTAAATCCACCGAAAGTCTATTACCAATAATCACAAACCCATTTAACCTACTTATCGCTCTCCTTGCATCCATCATATTGCTAAATCTAACAAAACCAAATCTTTTTCCATCCCTACACCTTTTCACCGGAATAAACACGTCCAAAACTTCCCCATGAAACCTAAACATCGCCCATAACCCCTTCCAGTGCATTGACGCCGGGATATTCAACACGAAGACCGTTATCGGCGTCATTCCATCACCCTGTTGAAGCAAAATCACCTTCTCATATTTTATATTATTTTATTCATATTATATTTACATGTGTATCATAAATTATTTATTATTATGCTTACTTTTATGTTATTGTTGGTTACAAAATTTCCTTATTTATCTTTAAGATTATTAAATTTAGTTGTATGCTATGAATCCTTTACTAATATCTAACCTTTTTCTAATATATTACATGTGTATACTAAATTATAATACTGAATTTTTTATTTTACTTATGAAAATAAACTTATTTTATTATTTAAACTCTTTAATTGTTAGTTTTGATTGCTTTTAACTATGCTCATGGGAGTAGGTGAGATGGGCCTTAGAATTGAGATTAATGTTTGTTTCTTTTGCAAGAATTTTATTTGTAAGCGTTAGTGTTTGACTTTTGGTTCTTTTGGTGCTGCATTCAAGTAATGCAAGGTGTTGTATTGAAATGAATGGAGATTATGATATGATATGAAATGAGATTTGCTTCATGTAGGACATGTAAATGTAAATCACGATCGGTGAATGCCTTGACTTTGCCGGGAACATGTAAGCCTTCGAATTAACAAAGAGGATTTACGGAAATTCGGTTGGATATATAAAATACCGGCTCAATAGAGCATTACTGTGAATATGAAACTATGACTCTTCGGAGCGATTCGTGGATCAAAAGCTAATGTAAAGAAAAGGTCCAATAACAGTCCATGTAGAGCATGCAAGGGTTACATAAAGTTAGTGCACGTGAATAGTGCTTAAATGAATGGGTATTGGCGTTAATTATGCTTAACAAAGAAAAGTATCCGCAAGTGAACTAACTTTGGTTGTGATGTGAAATTGTTCGTGTTTGTGATTAGACATAACTAATATTCGCATGAATTGAAGCTATTGGTGACTACATTTAGCGGCAGATAGTATTCGCCAATGAACCCTAATTGTTCGGTATTATGAATCCGTCAACAGGTCGTACACAACCATACTGGAGTATCTGTGTGTAAATTGTTGGTATTTTTAAGTGTTGTACAAGCTTATTATTTATCATTGGAATTCACTAAGTCGTTATCAACTTACTTATTTTACCCTACCATTTTAGGATCTATATAGAGAAAGTGGTCTTTCGAAGGGACTTAGCCAAACAACAGATTTTTTTGTGTCATTTTTTGTTCTGTCGTAACATGTATATCAATTCGTGGTGACCTATGGTCTAAGTCTTTTGTAACTGAATATTGTAAAAGCGAATTTTGAGTTTCTTTGATATAATTGTCTGTATATATAACGAATGATAGTACTTCACCAATTTATTAAGCTATATATTATGTAAATTTAGGCTTAATCTTATTTTCGCTTGATTTATGCCTTAATTTTTTTAATCCACCAAGTGACATTTTGGAACTTATACCTTTATTTTTTTTTTTGAGTTTTGTTTATAAATATTAAATTGCCAAAAGTCATCTTTAAAACTGTTTTATTAAAATTGTATTGATTTTCTTAATTACCAAAATCAACATTTTTGTATTTACAAAATGATTTTCTGATAACATCATCGTTCGTTGATTAGACGATCGAATCGAGATGTTAAATGACGTATCAAATTATGACAGATCAAGTAGTTATATGAGAAGTTATGAGTGAGAAAACTAATTATTGAAGAACAATACCACAAAAACGATTGATTATGTAGTTTGATTTTCACCTACATTTGTAAGGCCTTGCCCAAGGCGTAACCAACTATCTTCAATCACGTGCACGTGATGATTTAAGTTCTACCACATATCAAGTAGCAACCTCACACTCACACTAAAATTTATATCACTCTTCACTAAATTTTCTCCCTAAAAATTCAATTATAAAATTGAATGACTCACTTATTTTACTTATAGAAAATGCACTCACTAAACAAGTGATCTCTTGAATGTATCAAAGTTCTAAACTCTCAACCATCTAACTTATACAAGCATCCAATATCTAAATGTTTTAGGCGTACTAAAATACATACCAAGTACAATACAAAATACCCACCAAAGTAGCCTGCAAAATCATAAGGAAAAGGATAGAATGAAACAGTGACACCACGTCATTTGTGTCCCTTTTCCAATAGTTTTATGCCACATCAGTATTTTCATTCTTAATTTCAACATTTTCATCCTGAAAAAAATCAAATTACAATTAAAATCCTGAAATTTATGATGAAATTGTTGATGTGTCATAAAACTATTGGAAAGGGATAATATCCCTGTTTCATACAATCTTTTCTCATATAACTAAAAATAAATTATAGCTCAATCATCCCTTATATATTATAATAAAATTAAGAAATTGATACTACTCAATCTATTTTTTTTACGAATTTATATATTGCATATTCAACTATTAAATTTAATATTCAATATTGATTCATGATAAATATGAGTCAAATTATATTTATTATTCAAATTCACTTTCACTTTCATCTTCTTTCTACTAAAAAAAATTTATTATCAAAATTCGAGTTACTTATAACAATAAAAATTTCAATTCTCCATATGAAATATTTTTAGTATGAAACATCACAATTTCATTGAAGACTTTTGTTACTGTACCCCATCCATCACCATCAAATGAGAAAACAGTAATTTAATGCACATTAATAGCGACAAGGGATCCAACCCCATTGATTTCACTATAACTCCCATGCTTTTAGGTTAACCATCTTCACACAATCAAATCAAGCTAGTTAGCAATGGCTTCCACTACCAATTCCCCATCAACCCTCCTCACCCTTCCTAATTTCTCCTTTCAAACTTCAATATTCCTTCCCAAAACATCTCAACCTTCCATATTTAAGAAGAAAAAGCCTTCCAACTTTAACTCCAAAAGAGTAGTGTCATGCAAAGCCAACAAATGGGAAACAAAACGATGCAGACACTTCTTCTGCTCTCAATAGGTTTGATAGAAGGGATATCCTTCTTGGCCTTGGGGGAAGTCTCTATGGTGCAACCAGCCTTGTTAGAGACCCATTTGCATTGGCAGTCCCAATCGAGCCTGACCTGTCCAACTGTGGGGAATCAACCGTAAATACCAGTAAAACCTGCATGAATGTCCCTTGCTGCCCACCGAACTTAAAAGATTCAAAGATCATAGACTTCGAACCACCTTTAAGTTGCAAGATCCGTTATCGGCCGGCAGCACATTTAGTTGATCGTGATTACCTGTATAAATTTGAATCGGCAATGGAGAGAATGAAAGCTCTCCCTAAGGATGATCCACGTAATTTCATGCAATAAGCCAATATTCATTGTGCCTATTGCAATGGGGCTTATAGTCAAGTGGGTTCCCGGATCAAAAACTTGAAGTTCACTACTCGTGGCTTTTTTTCCCATTCCATAGGATGTATATGCATTTCTACGAGAGGATATTGGGCAAGTTGATTGGTGATCCAGATTTCGCAATGCCATTTTGGAACTGGGATTCTCCCTGTGGGATGTCTATGCCTCAGATATATGTAGACCCTTACTCTCCATTGTACGATGAAAACCGCTATGTGGACCATCAGCCGCCCGTTTTGGTTAATCTTAATGACGGTAAATCTGTTGTAAAAAAGAGAAAAAAAAAGAAGAAGATGACTTTGATGAATTAACAAAGAGGGAACAAATAAAGAGTAATCTCTCTGTGATGTATCAGCAAATGGTAAGGTCCAGCAAGACCGCTTCTTGTTTCCATGGAGCGGTGTACCGTGCCGGTTGTGTATCCGAAACCGATATCGGTTGTACTCCCGAACCGAGAGGTGGTACTATTGAGAACGGTGCTCACCTTGCCGTTCACAAGTTCGTTGGTGCCAAGAATACACCTTATAACGAAGACATGGGGAATTTCTATTCTGCTGGTAGAGACCCTTTGTTCTACGCTCATCATGGCAATGTTGATCGAATGTGGAACATTTGGAAGACATTGCCAGGGCAGAAGCGACGTGATTTCGACGACAAAGATTGGCTCAATTCTTCGTTTCTTTTCTACGATGAGAATGCAAATATGGTTCGTGTTAAAGTTCGCGATTGCCTTGACTCCAAAACTTTGGGGTACGATTACCAAAGTGTCGATATTCCATGGCTTAGAAGCAAGCCAACACCTCGAAGGCGTGGTCGTGGTCTGGGGCAGGGTCAGGGTCAGGATTTAGCAGCCAAACGAAAGAAACCAAACCGCAGGGGTTTCCCTGTAGTTTTAGACAAGGTAGCAGTGCGCATCGAGATTCCAAGGCCAAAGAAACCAAAGAAAAAAGATGATGAAGAAGTATTGGTTCTTCAAAACATACAGCTAGACAGAAATGACTCAGTGCAATTCGATGTGTCCATTAATGACGATGATGACGACTACAATCCTTCCAAAGTGGAAGACTCGGAGTTCGTGGGGAGCTTTACGAATATACCGCACGGAGATTGCCACTCCGAGGCGATGCTTAGTACAAATCTGTATTTGTCATTATCAGAAGCGCTGGAGGATTTGGAGATTCAAGGTGAAGATAGCATTATGGTGACTTTGGTGCCTAAAGAAGGGGAAGTTTCGATTGGTAACATTAAGATCGACTTCGTTTGTTGATATGGGGTTGAATATTTTGCTTCATCCTTTGTGTTCTTGCTACTTCGGATTGATGGGGTTCATCAATTTGTTTTTCCTGTTTCATGCATGTGTGTCTTTTTTTTAATAAAAAATATAATAAGTTAAACTTAAATAAACAATGACTGAACAAAGACCTAAATTACGATTGAACCCGTCAATCCAATCTCCAAATTAATCTCTCATTACACCATCAAAAAATATGCACCGTGTACTCACATTCACTGCCCCATCAATATGTAGCACAAATATCCGACAAAGATTCAACCTGAGCTCCTAATGCATGTGTGTCTTTTAAGTTATAAAAGAAGACCAATCCAAATTGGGACAAATTATAAAAATAAATATTGACATGAAAACTGAATTTTTATATTTCATTTATAAATAATATGTAAAATAGCGGCCAAATTTATTATTAAATTTTACCATTTACTTTTTTTATTATTTATAAATTTTAAGTATAATAATTTATTTGACTCTCCAATTTTATAAAAATATTATTTTAGCTATTCATTTAATATTTCGTCTCTTTTAACCCTTGAACTTATATTGTTTGTCGAATCATTTCAAAATAAATAGAAAAAAATAATATCTGTTAACTTTGCTGATGTGGAATCCACATGTATGCCACATAACAATTACTTTATTTTTTTTAAAATTCTGAAAATTTATTTAATAATAAAAATTATAATAACATTCTATAATTTTTAGAACTTTTAAAAATTTTAATTAATTATTAACGTGACATATACATGGAATGTCATGTTAGTAAAATTAACAAGCGTTAAGTTTTCTATCCATTACAAGATGTTTTGACAAAAAAAAGTTAGTTTAACGATTACAAAAGACGAAAAATTACATGAATGGCTAAAATGACTTTTTTTTATAACGTTGAAGGATTAAATAATTCATTATATCTAAATTTTATTATATTTATAAATAAAAATTTAATTTTACTAAAATATTGGGCTAAATAAATTTACTTTATAATTTTTTTTCATACTTACAAATAAATGTCTAATTCAATTAAGATAAATTTATTAAATGAATTTATATAATAATAAATAAACTTAAATTTTATATTGAATCAATTTATATTAAATTTTCCATATTGGTACTTCCGTTAGTCAAACCATTAAATCTATTTAAAAACAAGTTTAACCCACAAATTAGTACCTAAGCAATACTCTTTTTCTCAAGTTGAGACCTATACTTTTTTTTGGTTATAAGTAGTGCCTAAACTATTCTTCTATCACTCATTTTATACCAAAATGTTATATTCGTTAAAAAATTACAATCAATTATAGACTGTCACGTCATATAAACTTAAAAAAAATTAACTCTTATTTTATTTTACATTGTTTCTCTCTCTATATATATTTTTTTAATTTTTTCTTTCTTCTTCCTTTATAATGTCTCACAATACCAACAATACTCGAAATTAACTCTCTAAAGATCAAGACGTAAATGATTAATTCTATTTTCAAATTTCAATACTTACTTACAGGTAATTAAATCTTATATGAATTATATATTATTCAAAACTATTTAATTTGAGTTAGAATCACAATAAATAATTATATATATTTATGCAAGAAATTAAGATTTTTATATAGTTCGTGAATACTATATAATTCATATAAGGCTTAATCCAACATCCACCCTTCGGCATTTCCAGCATACTTCAACATCTACACCATATCTTCAGTAGGCAGCCCAATCACTAACTTCGGTGGACGAACAGCCTTACACTCCTCTGCAATCAATCCCATCCACTCCAAGGGGCGATAAATCAACCCCAACAATTGCCCCACACCATCCCCCAAGCCTTTCTTCACTCTGAATACAATACATAAAATAAAAATGAAGAGACGACTGCTCCATCTGCAAGGAAAGGATGTTGCCCCCTTTCAATCAACCATTATCAACTCATGGTTCATGCCACCAACCAAGCTCACTTACAACCAATAATGGCTCTAATCCAACAAACAGATCGCATTTTGCGAAGGAAAATGATCTCTTCAGCAATCCACTCTTTTCCCTTTTGATGCGCCGAAGAACCTCACAATCAAGAGAAAACACAACTTTCTTCACAGTACATTTCCCTTTGCTGTCAACCCCTTTGAAAATCTGCCACAACTCCATTGCAGAGACCCTCTCCCGTTCAAACAAATCTCTTTTGAAAAATCTTTCACCCTTGTGAAGACCATCCCAAGCCTCGGGCCACCATGATATTTTTCTTCAAAGCCAAGAAGAAAAGTCTGGGGAATTTGTCTTTCAAAGCACACAGTACAATCCAATGATCCATCTAAAATGAAACTGATCGCCCACTGCCAACGCCCCATATAAAGCTTCCTTCACCTAACATTTTCTCCATCCCTTCGTGTCTTCTAACTTCCACAACTCCTTTCCAAACCTTCGACATTTGTTTGGGCCTCCAATGATAGTTGCCAATACCATATTTTTCGTCCCTATTGTTGATGTGGTGATTACATACAAAAATTTTAAAAAATTAAAAGTTTTTTCTTATTTTCAATAAAAAAATGTAAAAGATTTACCAAAAATTATGAAAAAGAATTATTTAAACTTCAAAATTAAATAAAAAATTCAAAAAAATATAAATTGTTTCAAAAATTCAAAAAAAAAAAGTAATAAGGTCTAGACTTGTCCATGAACCAGTTTAGACAAAGTTTTTATGTCCCGGGCCGGCTCTACCCAACCAAAATAAACTTTACGTAATAAAAATATTTTAAATTTAAATTTAATTATAAAAATTAATATAAAATATTTTTTATTATTTTTATTATTTTAAACAATAAAATAAGTTTTTTAGAGGAGCTAAACCAGAAACAAGCTTAGCTGCAACTTGACCCGACCGTGAACAGGCCTAATAAGAAGCTTCAATTTTTTATAAATGACGACTCAATAGTTAGTGTTATTGTGAAGGACAATAAGGCAAAAAGCAATAGGTTTGAGAACTTAACTTTTTTATTTTTACTGTGTTGATTTAACAACTTCGCACGTGAGCTCGTCGATTTTGGCCAATCATACTCTTGTTCCATGTACTGGATGGAGAAATCCTCGATGGCTGTCGAAAACACTGCGACATTGGATTGGAGATGGGTGGATCTGCCCGATTACTGATACTTGACACTGATATCGGAGATATTACTGACTCTTGAACTTCGATTCTCTCCCCAGGAAGGTGACGGTTCTCTTTTCCTGATTGATTAAAGCAATTATTTTCTTCTATTTGAAAAATCAAAGAGAGACGTTTTAATTTGCTTGCTGGTGATGAAATTTAGTTGTGGATTGATCGTGGAAATAGATTATTTTAATTTTGTTTCAATATTGAGAAATACTTTTAATTTTCTGTTTTGTTTTAATAGCTTCTGTCAGGTTACTTTACCGTTTCCGGTGGACGTGTCAGATTATGTATTTATTTAATTTATTTTTCTTCGATTGAAATAAAATTTCTTAATTAATTTTTCAAAAAAAAAAAAACTCAGACGTAATGATTTGGATCTTGTTCTCGTGCTAAAAATAAAAAAAAATCTCAAACTTGAGCCTGAATGAGTTTTTTCATTAGGGTATAACCGTGGGCCTCTCAGCCCTATTCTCGTGCTCTGCGCAGTGGTCTTCTCGACCTTGATGTAATATGTTTATTTTTTTTGCTCAATCTGAATATTACAGAGTTAGGCATTGGTGAGACCAAGCCCTTTTTGGCTTGGTAAATCATTTTAGCCTTTCTTTTTTTTTTAGAAAACCCATTTAGCCCTCCCTTTTTCTCTCAAACACTTCTCTTCTCTCTCAAGCTTGCTCCCATGTCCAATCACTGTTCGGCCGCCGCTCCGTCGTCGCAACACCGCACGCACCACCGTCCCCGACATCTTTCAGGTAAAATCTTACACCCTTGTCGTCCTTCCTTTTTTGAAACACTAGATCCAAGCTTAGATCCACATGGATCTAACCTGAACCACTTAGTAGAATTTGATTTGAAGTTATCCCTGTTGCTTGGTATGTCTGCTCGAATATTGTTTGCTAAGCATTAACTCTAAAATAGTTGTATGTATTGGTTGATAAAGAAAATTTCTGTTAAGTTCAAAATGCTTCAAAAAAAAAAAGGATCCATAACCTATGTTTGAATCTGGTTTTTATAACCAGATTTACAATGATTCTAATATGTTGTTTTGCCATTTAAAACTTGTCTCCTCTTTCTTTTTGCAGGTGCAGCAATGGAGGCTGTGCAGTAGCGGTGGCAGAGGTGGAAGTTGAGGCTGGAGGTGGCACTGTTGATGCTAACGTGGCGCCCTCTGAGTGGCTGAGGAGGTGGTGGTGACAGTGTAAGTGGGAACAGATTGGGTCAATGATTGTAATGGGTTTAGTTGAATTGGGTCATTTGTATAGGATTTGGGTTTCGGCAATTTGGGCCAGTTGTAATTGGGCTTTGGACTTGGTATGTGGGAGGTGTCAAGGTTGGTATTGGGTCAACCGAAATTGGTCCAATTGGGCTTGCAAGTTTGGACATTTATTTGTAATTGGACTTTGAATTTTATTTTAAAGTTAAGTTTAAAATTATTTCAAATTTAAAACAAATTTAAATTTAGAAATAAATCTAAAACTAATCTAAACTCAAAAGTAAAAGTTTGACCCAAAGTTTAAATCTGATTAGAATTGAGCTTCAACAATAAATGTTTAAAATGTAATTTTTATTTTAATGGGCCACTACCCCTACCTGCTCCGGTTACTGCCTTTAGCAACGAGATTAATTCTAGTGAGATTGAAAATAGAGATGGCGATGAGATTAGTAGTTACTATAATGATGAAATTAAAATCAGTGATGAGATGTGTGTTAGGATTTAAATACAACAGTGGAAGTGAGATAGATTTTAAATTTATAGTAAGAAAGCAAAATGACCATTATGGACATTAAACTAAAATTAAACTAAATAGTTTGCACCCTTCCATATATTTTTGTCAGATTAATATCTTAACAATAAAGACTTTATATTTCATATTTCATTTATATAAATCATGCATGTCAAATTTGACATAAATTAAAATTTTTTAACTATTTGTTTTATGTAAAAGTACTTTTAATTGTTTAATAAATGTTAATATATACAATATTTTAGATCGATAAGATAGAAATATCGAATCAATTTGAACATTTGCATGCATGAAAAATACAATAATATCGATAAATTCAATGGTAGGATTGTTAAATTAATAATCATATAAAAAATATATGGAAGTGTGTAAAATTACTTTAGTTTCACACGGGTGTAAGCGGATCCTTCCCTTTTTAAGATATAAATTTAATTATATAATTTTTTTTGTTAGAAAAAAGATAGCATTAAGCGATTAGAATAGATAAACCATAATTAAGAAAACATAGACTCATGGCTATCTCTATTCAAATTTAATTATATATTTTAAATGTATGTGTTTAATATTATTTATAAATATAAATATAAATATATTTTTTATACGCCTAACTAATGTAACTAATGTAAAGAAAATCCACAATCAAGTTATTTGTTGAGGGGAGGTCGGATTCTCTCTTAGAAGAAGTTTTCGAAATGTCATCTATTTGGGAGTTGATGAACCCTTCAATAAAAAGTATTGTCCCCATGTCAAGATTTTTTTCCCTGGGCTCCACAAAGAGCCATTATACGATTCTCAAAGGGGGGGCTCGGTTGGTGGAGATAGGTACAATGGCTCTTTGTGGAGGTTGGGAAAAAAACCTTCCATTGAGGGTTCGGTTGGCTCCCAAGCGGGCAATACTTCGAAGATTTCTCCTAACAGAGAATCTAACCTCCCCTCAATACTATTCACACACCCTTATCCCAAACCAATAACAAAATATCACTACAACTAGAATAAATCATGCAAAAATACCAAATAATAACAAATAAAAAGGAAGAAAGTATCCTATGTTAGCATCCCCAAATAGGAAGCAAAGAGAATCAAAGAAAAGAGAATGAAAATATATAATAAAAAAAGACACATAAACGTAACGAATTCATTTAGGAGTTAATCAGAGAGTTTCGGGCGATGGAGGCTCAAACAAAAGGTCAAGAAAAAAGTCTTGTTTAAAAGATGAACATATTGGACTCAAGTGACCATCCGATGATGGTAGACAAAGATCAAATAGCTTCCTTGTTAGAGCTTCGTGTTTGAAGTAATGAAGTTTTAGGTCATTTTAAGGAAAATTAAATCATAAAGTTGAAAGAGGAAGGAAAAAATTATAGTTTGATGTGTTTCTTTGCCAAAGGAGGTGGTCGGAAAATGGTGAGATTACTAGAATCCAATTGTGAAAGAGGTCCCTAAAACCCTAAAACTTTTGAATACTTTAGTGACCTACTTGTAACTTTTTTGAAATCGAGCGACCAAAGGGCAAACTTACTAATATTTAAGTGAATTTGTGTATAGTTTACCTTATGATGAATATCGAGTTAACGACCATATCAGACATCCATTAGCAACCTAATGGTCCAATGACTTAAATGAAAGATTTTGAATAGTTGAATGACCAATTTGTAACTTTTTTAATTGAGTGGCAAAATGTAAATTTACTAATAACTGAGTGATCTTGAGTAGAATTTACCTCTCTTATTTGACTTAAAATGTAAATATACGATATAATTATGACTTTTCGAAAAAAAATTCTGAACTCACTCTCATTCAAACTTCAAAAATTTTCGCAGACTAAAGTCTCTTTTGAATGGCGGTATGTTTGTGATTAATGTAAAAATATCGATAATAATGAGATTAAATATTATAATAATATTATAATATGAGATAAAAAGAAAACCAAATACACCGTACTAGATAAACACTCATCTAAAAGTGTACAACAAAACAAAGGGAAACGAGAGTCACGAGGGGATGAAGACGAAATAGAAAACCAAAGGGATAATCAAAGGAGAAAAGTTGTATAAAATATATGTGGTAGTGAAGAAGATAATGGTGGTGATGCTGAGGGATTAGATATTTATAATATTAATTTATATTTTGTTATTCAATATATATTTATTTAGTTTCACTATTTATTATTATACAAATATTATATTATTTAAAAGTTATGCTATTTGTGAATCTGAATTTCAATTGGATTTTAAATAGAATAATTATCACTCCTCAAGTATAGAGATCTCATATTTGTACTTAAAGATTAGAACACTCACCTCTAAATCCTCCCCCTTGAGAATTTGGGTAGTAAATACTCTCAATAATTTGTGTGTGCTTTTACTGTGTTGATGCTGTTTGTTGATCCTATAATGGTTTGGATTTTCCAATGCTTCAAACATTTGTAATTCTGAATACTCTTTGAATGAGAAAAAAAAAATGTTTATAATTCATTTTGCACTTTCTCACAAAAACGCTCCTTAATGAACAAATTCGAACGCACTCAATAAGCTCTCATACATAACTTATACAAGCCTCTCCACATATATTTCATTCGGCTTGCTAACATAAAATTTAAGTGAATACAAAGTAACACATCGAAAATAGCTAATACAATCACACTAATCAAAAAACAATCAATCGAAGATATGACTTCCAAAACAGTAGCATAATCTTGATCGATCCTCCATATTCCAAGGGTTGATTTGATTTGCTCGAATCCAACCCAATCTCCAAAGGCCAATGATTGATTTCCATAGATGGACTAAAAAAATCTTCAATTAAATAGCACATAACAAGGTTCAACTATTTTCTTCATTAAATTGCCAAATCAAATAAGGCAAGTATTTAACCACTTCAATGGCAATCTATAGTTGACACTACCGAGCGCCACTCAGCAACTCTCAGCATATTTTGCCTCAACAAACATAATTAAATATTATTTAGTAATTATTATAAATAATACTAATAACTCTCAATTTTAGATTTTAGGATATTGAGTTTAGGTTTATGATCTTGGGTTTATTGATTTTAGTAATTGCTAACGTGAGATACACATGGACTTCCACACAGATGTCACGTTAGCAAAGTTAACTGACATTACTTTTTTAATTTATTTTAGGGTGATTTGACAAACAATGCAAGTTCAAAGGCAAAAAATTAAATTGAAAATTAAAATGACTTTTTTTATTAACGGTCAAATAAATCATCATACGAGATTTCATGTTCTATTATTATTCACTGAATATTCTTAATGATAAGTTGTATTTTAATTATAAAAACACTTGATGTATCTTGAATTAAATATATGAAAAAAATATTATTTTTTTAGTTAAAAATCAACACACGTGTAAAATATGTAACATTAAAACATGAATTTATCTTCTTCACAATTATTCTTGTGGTCCCTCGAATTCTGATGTACATCAAACTATGCATCAATTCTCAAGTTCAAGCAAAATAATTTCTCCTTTGGTAGAGTCAATAAAATCCTTTCATACTACGTTATTTTGATGACATCAAACTTAAATCTAACTTAAAAACAATGTTAAAATTTCCAGTAATTTAAATTTAGAAAAAAACCAACATAATTGATATAAAGTGAGAATTGATTGATCTGATAAAAATTAAATATAATATTAATTTTATATAAATATTAAAATAATTAATAATCAATAAAATTATTCATTTCATTTAATTGTGTGACCTCTAACTTGTGACACATAAGAATGCACATGATAAAGCATGTAGGGATGGTAATGAAGTTGGGCAGGGACGAATATTGTCAAATCCATCTTCGTTTCACTGTTGGCGTGCTTTGCCCTAATATCTGCCGCACTCTATCATGAATATATGATCTTGAAAATTACTGCCATGTTCATGAGACTAAAATAATGAGAATATTAAAGGGATTAAACTGAAAATTTTTCATCTTAGAGTGCCAAAGTGTATTTTTACAATTAAACTAACTTATGATTTTAAAAACTTCAAGGGACTAAAATAATACTTAGCTCAGGGGCGAAGCCATGAAATTTCTTTTTTTTGAGGGGATGAAATTAAATTGTATTTTTTTACGATAGTAAAAATACAATTTCACCAATTTTAATAGCCTAAATCTTTATTTTTTAAAAAGATTAAGTTAAAATTTTATCATTTTTGGTTGGCTAAAGTGCAATTTTACCATTACTAATTTAAAATTTTATAAATTATAAAGGGACTAAATAAAAAAAAATTCATTTTAGGGAGATCGGGACCCCTGCCCACCCCCTTTAGATTCGCTGTTGAATTAGCCATTGGGAGGTGTCATCCCTATATAAACACACAGATGAAGTTAGAAGTTTATTTTTGGAGTTAAAATTAAATTATAAAACTTTAAAAAAAATGAAAGTATAATTTTATTTTTGTATATACTTATTAATTTAGAATTTCAAAAGGATTAAAGTGGAAACTTTTTTTTTTACCTTTAGAAGGTCAAAATGTATTTTTATCTTTAAAGGAGGGTAAATCCCTAACAACAATCGATTAGCGAAACTCGAATCCAAGTTACACCTAAGACGACAAATACACTGACTATCAAGTCAATACATTGACCATAATTTTAGAAGTTCAAATAATTTGCCATGAGCTCGTCCATGTTTAGACAGGGTGGATTTTTCAGTTTTTGTCACTTCCTATGTTCATATAGATATTTCCAAGAATGATCCACGTGAAAATTATTTGGTGCATGAATCCGTCAGCAACCATAGAATTTTACGATTATTTGTACCAAAAGTTAAATAAAAATTGTGGATAAAAAACCACGTCATCCAGAATACTGAATTGTTCAACGTGTTTTCTTTCCTTCATTCTTTGGTTACTATACCATGTCCATCATCAAGTGGGAAGAAGTAATTTAACGCACAAGAATAATGACAAAGGATCCAACCCCATCGATTTCCGCTATAAATTCCATGCTTTCTTAATTTCATCATCATCATCACACAATCAAATCAGCTATGGCTTCCACTGCCAATTGCCCATCAACTTTCATCACTCTTCCAAATTTCTCCAAAACATGTCCGGGTTCCATATTTAAGAAGAAAAAGCTTTTCAACTTTGTTTCCAAGAAAGTAGTGTCGTGCAAAGCCAACAATGCAGACTCTTCTCTCAATAAGTTCGATAGGAGGGATATCCTTCTAGGCCTTGGAGGAAGTTTTTATGGTGCAACCAACCTTCTTGGTGGTGACCCATTTGCATTGGCAGCCCCTGTAGCTGCCCCTGACCTGTCTTATTGTGTGGAAGCAACGGTTCAACCGACGGGTGGTGTACAAACCACCATGGGTATCAACTGCTGCCCACCAGCATCAACAACTATCATAGATTTCAAGCCACCTCCCGTTCGTAAAATACGGTACAGGCCGGCAGCACATTTAGTTGATTCTCGGTACTTGAACAAATTTGAAAAAGCAATGAGGCTCATGAGAGAACTTGATAAGGATGATCCACGTAGTTTCATGCAACAAGCTAATGTTCATTGTGCCTATTGCAATGAGGCTTATCCTCAAACGTTGTTCCCAAGTCAACCAATTCAGGTTCACAACTCATGGCTATTTTTCCCATTCCATAGGTTGTATCTGTATTTCTTCGAGAGGATATTGGGGAAGTTGATTAACGATCCAGATTTCGCGATTCCATATTGGAACTGGGATTCTCCCAGTGGCATGTCTATGCCTGAAATCTATGTAGGCTCTAGTTCACCACTCTACGATAACAAGCGCGATTTGAGCCACCTACCGCCCAGTTTGGTTAATCTTAACGGTGGCAAAGACAATGATTTTTCAAGGGAACGTCAAATAAAATGTAATCTCAGTTTGATGTATAGGGAAATGGTACGCACCAAGGTCCCTTCTCTTTTCTTTGGTAAGGAGTACCGCGCTGGTTCTACTCCCGATCCAGGAGCGGGTTCCGTTGAGAACGGCTCTCACATTGCCGTTCACATTTGGGTTGGTGACAAGGAAGAACCCTATCATGAAGACATGGGGAATTTCTATTCTGCTGGTAGAGACCCAATTTTCTACGCCCATCACGCCAATGTTGACAGAATGTGGAACATTTGGAAGACATTACCAGGGAAGAAGCGACATGATATCGACGACACGGATTATCTCGATTCTGCATTTCTTTTCTACGACGAGAATAAAAATCTGGTTCGTGTTAAGGTTCGCGATTGCCTTGACTCCAGAGCTTTGGGGTACGATTACCAAAAAGTTGATATTCCATGGCTTGGAAGCAAGGCAACTCCTCGAAGGCGTGGTCGGGCTCCCCGTCCCCGTCCCCCTTCTGGTCGTGGTCCTGGTCAAGCAATGGCAGCTGAAATAAACAATACCATTGTTTTCCCTATAGTTTTAGACAAAATAGTTCGCTTTGAGGTTCCAAGGCCAAAGAAATCAAGGACTAAGATTGGAAAAGAAGATGATGATGATGATGAAGAAGTGCTGGTTATTGAAAACATCCAGTTAGACAAAGATGCTCCAGTGAAATTCGATGTGTGCATTAACGACGACGATGATGAAGATGATGGGAAACCAGTGGGACCGGAAGACTCAGAGTTCGTCGGAAGCTTTACGAATTTACCACATGGACATGGCCAGCCTGGGGCAAAGCTTACCACAACCTTGGCTTTTTCAATATCGGATTTGTTGGAGGAGTTGGGTATTGAAGGTGAAGACAACGTTGTGGTGACTTTGGTGCCTCAAGAAGGGGAGGGTCTTGTTTCGATTGGTAACGTTAAGATCGACTACATTCGAGACTAATCGATTAATTTGCCGAATAAGGCCATCATGTTTCTGCCCATTGAATCCTTTGTTATGTTCTGAGATAGGGGAACTTGTTTGGATTTTATGTTTGGGATATTGGAGGCTAGGGCCGATCTCAGAAAATTTTTTATGGGTTGAAATTAAATTATTATTTTAATAATTTATATTTTTATCATTTTTAAAAGATTAAATCAAATTTTTATCATTTTAGAGAAATTAAAGTGTAATTTTACATTTACTAATTTAAAATTTTTAAATTTTTAAAAGACTTAACTGGACAATTTTTCATTTTAAGAGGATCGAGCCTCTAGATACACTACTAAAGATGTGAATAGTGATGGTAACTTTTCGTGTTTAATTATGAACAACAAAATGCTTTTCAGATTTTTTAGTTGCAACTATAATAATTTGAACGGATTTGGATAAAAATATTATGCCCGAAAAATAAGTTTAGGCAAAAAAGTAGGTCCGTTTAAAATATGGGTCGGGTTGGAGCTTAAACATTTAAGACCCAAGCTCGGCTCGGCCTATTTTTAAATTCATAATACTTTATATTATGTTTTCATTGGCTGATTTAAAAGTGATAGTTGAAATCAACTAAGAAAAAAATCTCAATTCTTTTTATGAATGAAATGGTCATCTAATTTTTTTCACTTTTTATTAAAAAAAATTTCAATTTTTTACAATGGAATAATGGATCAATTTTTTCAATCAAGATAAACAAATATCTAATACCAAAATTGATTAATTTTAATAACCTTAATCTCTTGCTTTTCATTTTAATTTTTCTCAAAAAAAATTAAAAATAAAGATTATCGAAGTTTTTTTAGCCTAAGACTTCAATTACATGATGAAAAGAAAAAAAAAGAAAAAATTGGATGTTGTTGATTTTATTTTAGTAAAGTATGATAAATACAAAATCTAAGATTTAGAATAATTTATTTTGATCTAATGGCTAAAATAATTTTGATTCTCACTTTAAAAGTTCTCAAATACAAAATCTAAGGCTTATAGAATAATTTATTTTGATATAATGATTAAAATCATTTTGATTCTCATTTTAAAAGTTTTCACTATCGTTGTCATCAGTTTCTTGTGTTGTTTTTTACTTAAAAAATAAAATTGTTATATAAGATGATTTTTTTCATCATAGGCCGAGAAATAAAATTGATCTAGCTTGACTCGACTTACAAGTTAATAATAAATAATATAGGCCAGAGTAAAATGTGAGAGGATTTGAACAAATATAGATTCAAAAAAATAAATTTAGACAAAAAATAAGATTCGTTTTCTAAGCGAATTGAATCTTGGATAAGATTTTTTTACCAAGTTCTAGACCGGCCCAAATCACATGAGTTTCTTAGTTTTTTTTTTTTTCTTCTATTCATTTCAACCGAATCAGCAAGTTCCATTGCTTAAGAAATTGCTGTACAGAATAGAAATAGTATATTCATAAATACATATTAGAGCTGATCATGATGTTTTTTAATCGTTATTTTGTTAGGGAAATATTTGTTTTAATGTTTTCGCTTGGCAAATTTGAAGAATGGGATGATAGCCGATTACTTAGTTGACAGTGGCTTTATTAATGGCAAATGGGATGAATTCTTTGTTAGACCATTGTTGGATAGAGAATTAAGGTCTCTTAGTAAACTTTTGGACATGGTGAAGTGTGTGGGGGTATTGCAATGAACGGGAAGATAGAATTATTTGGATGCATGATGACAAAGGGGTGTTTTTAGTTAAAAAGCTCACTGCTCTACTGTGCATGGGTGAAGGGGAAATAAGCAAGTTTACATTCGATAAAATACGGATGGTTAAAAGTCCCACCTAGGGTTCGTAGTTTTCTTTGGTTGTTAGCAATAGATAGAGTCCCCACTAAAGACTTTTTGATTATGAAAGGGGTAAAGATCCAAAACCTTCTGAATAACTGTCCATGGTACGAAAGGGAGAAGGAAAGAGCAGATCACTTGCCTTTTAAATGCAATTTTGTGGTGAGTTTTTGGAGAAAATTTTTCAACTGGTGGGGTGTGGGTTGGTTGCCTGTAGGGGGCTTTTGGGAGTTCTATGATTTATGTTTTAAGGTGCAACTGTTGGGAAACAGAAAATGTTTGTGGTTAATTGCGATTGCAGCTGCTTGTTGAACAATTTGGTTAGCAAGGAATACGAAGGTGTTTGATGGAAAGGTTCCTTCTATGGAATCATTGTTGTTCCAGTCAAAAATGAGATGATTATTATGGATTTGAGCTTCATATGATGAATGCAAAATACAATAGTGATTATGGTGGTGGTGTTCAGCAGAATGTAAATTGGAGGCTGTGTGGAATGGCTTTCGAGGAAGCGGTGGGGTGTGGTGGTGTTCTCAGACATGGGAAAGGAATTGTGCGAGCTATATTCTCTGACCCCGGTGAAGCTGCTAAGGATGCTAATTCAGCGGAAGTGGAATCAGTTAATAAAGCATTGGAAATTCTGATTGAGATGCATTGGAAGGTAGCTGGTGCGATAATAATTGAAGTAGGATCAAGGGTGGTGTACAATTGGATAAGGAATATTGACAGGAGACCTTGGTCTTTGCTGGATTCATTTTCAGAAATGGAAAAAAGATGTTCATGTGTGGGCGAGGTGGATTTTTCTGTCGCAGAACATAATGGAAACGATATGGCAATAGCTTTTGCGTCAGCAGGGGTTAATCAAAAGGCTACATTCAAGGCATGGTGGTGATGATTGTATTGTGATTCTGTTTTTATTTGATTTGTAATGCTGACTGAATTATGGCTGTTGCCATGGACTGCTGCTGGTGTTTTGTTTTTGCTGTGGCTTTTACCTGGGTTCTGCATCTGCAGACTATATGCTTCTGTTTTATATTTTAAAACAGAATGAATGTTGCAAAAAAAAGTGTATTTGATATATTATATTTTTCAAAATTGTTTTTACTGAGATAGAAAGAAAAGTAGAGAAGGTAGGAAGGGTCTCCTTTTCGAAGGCTGAAAAGAGGGGTAATGAGATGGTGTATGCTTTGGCCATTGCTGGAATCAAGAGAGATGAAGTGTTTAAAGCTTGGTGGTCAGATGCTTTGAGAGGGGTGTTGTATATCTTTTGCATCGATGGCACCATAAATGGTTGGTGAGAAATTGGAAGAAGAGCAATGTTCTTCTATCTTTACAGAGAAAAATGGTGGTTTCTCAGCTTGGGAGGCAGCAGGAGGTGGATTCTGGTGGGAGGTAATAACTATTTGGGATAAATTGTTAGTTGTATTGATGTTTTTGTAGCTTTGTTTGTTCAGACTAGTGCTGGGAGTATCTTTATTTTTTGGTTTGTTCTCAACTGTTTGAGATATTGGCTCAAGAGATTGCTGCTATATGCAGCTCTGTTTTTGTCTTGGTGTGGTTTGGATTTTCCAATGCCTTAAACTTTGTAAGATTATGATCGAGAAAAAAAATCTAAAAAATTAATACGAACCAAGTTAAATTTGAACAAAATTTCAAACCCATTTTTCAGGTAAAGTTCAAATTTAAAAAACGAATCTAAAATTCTATTGAGTCTGACCCGAACTATAATCAACTCTAATTGATATGAAGTTTAAATAATAAAAATAAGTTTTGACAAGATGAAATTAGTTAAAGGTTAGATACTCAGTAAATGATTCATAGCATACAAATAAATTTAATAATATTAAAGATAATAAGAAACTTTTGTAACCAATAATAACATAAATAATTTAAGCTACACATGTAAATATATTATGAATAAAATAATATTAAACAATAATTTGATATATTTGGCCCCTAATAAGTGGAGGGGGTGATTAATCCGAATTGGGAGGAGGACAGGTGCTGCGATGGACAAAGAGGAAGACAAGGTGGTTTCCGACAGAACCAAGAAAGCTCTAGCAAAAGGCAGCTAGGTATTCCTTTTGCAGACAAAGAAGATAAATGATAGAAAATACAAGGTGGTGGTCGAACAAACTATTAACGTTATATCTTTAAAACAAAATCTGATATAAAATTTTATTAATTAAAATCTATCATGTCAAATCATTAAGAATAAAATTAAAGTGGAAACGTATTTGAATTTATTGATTTCTTAAAATTTTCGATCTTTTGATTTTGATATTTCAAGTTAGCATACAAGTAATTATAAACAAACGTGTCTTCTTCTTTAACAAATTTTAATTTTTCATAAGTTAATATTTTTTTTTGTGCAACCAATTTAAAAATAATAATAATATTTTGTGTAATTTTTTTCATGTCATTGACACATAATTTTAGTAATTATTTTACATTAAACCCAAAACCTCGAACATTGAACTCAAACCCTGGGATTGAACCTTAAATCTTAAACTCCGAATCTCGATATTTAGGGTCGAGATTTAAAATTTAAGGTTTGGGTTTGAGGTTTAGAGTTTGGTTTAAGATTCAAGTGTTTCAAGTTATGGGTTACAAGTTTGGAATTCAAGGTTCAAGGTTTGGGATTACGAGTTTGGGGTTTTATATTATAAGTTTAAAGTTCGAGATTTTAGATTTAGAGTTTAAGATTTGGGGTTGAGGATAAAAAAATTATCAAAATTATGTGTTAATGTCATGGAAAAAATTGTTAAAATATCATTAAATAATTAGAGAGGGTCCATGAATAATGTGGTGGGAAAAGTCCATAAAATAAATTTTTTTATGGATAAGTGTATAATAATAATTTCATGTCTTTAAATTTTGATGATGTGATAAAATTTTATTAATGCTTAAAAATTTTAGTTTTTAGATATCGTTATGTAAGTTATTCCCAAACATTAAATATTATTTAAAAGTAATGAAATAAAACAAATATTATAAATAAAATAGTAAAATTCTTGAAAAATATCGAAAACGTTGAATGGAATTAATGTAAACATTTTCAATGAATCGAGCTTGTGGAACCCTACACTCCAATCCTCCCGACCTGATGAATCCACTATGGACACCTTGTTGATTGGTTCAGAGTGATTGATGTTGGTCGGCATATATCCTTTGTGGCCGACCGGGAAGGATCTCTTCCAAAATGAAGATCTTGAACTGAAGTGTGTCATATTTATCACAAGCGGTTTATGGTAGAATGGGACCCGCTTAACCTTGAAATCACTCTCCTAATGCATGTTATTTGGAAGGTTATTGATGAAGACTGCTGGACACCTTGAGTTTCTCCACTCCATTTGTCTAATGTCCGACCCCATCCTTAACTTGTAAAGTTAAAAACTCTATAGTGAAAAATAAGTCCTAGAATGCATTAGCAGGTTTGGTGTGTTGTTCTTGTGTTCTAGTTGGATCAGGTGTTAGCAGATTTGGTGTCTTGTACCTGTGTCCTGTTTTTTTTCAGTTTTGCTGTGTTGTTTGAGTTTAGCTGCAGTAGATATGGTCTGATGTATGGTATCGGTGGCCTGCATCTGTGTATGCAGTTTCATTTTTCTGTCATGGACAGATTGACTATTGCAAAAAAAAAAAAAAAAGACAGTGAATGCTTTTATTTATCATTATAGCATGATGAACATTACAAATAGGCTAGTGGCATAAGCTTGAATACCAATACACTAGAATTTCACACATAACAAACGGAAATGCATAGGAAAACAGTGGTAGGTGGATATAAGTCAGCCTGTCAGATTTATTCTAGTATTAGTGCAACACATAGCACGTTATTATTCATGACACTGATAGCCTGAGCACCAGCATTTTGACCAGAAATTTAAGCAAAGCCACCCAAGAAAGCTGCGTTTGCATTCCCATCACTGCAATAAAGCCCAGGGTTCTGCTCGAATCCATTGTTCTTCAAAAACTTGGCAGCCTCAGCCACAAGTTGTTTGTTGCTTATTCGATCACTCCTGTGCTGATTGAGTACGTAAACCACTGCATCAGTGAACGCCCCAAAGGCTCTATTCCCCAAAACCAGGTCATATGATGTCTCATTGGCTTCGCACCTACTTAATAAAATCCCATCATCCTCCTTCAGTGGATCCAACGCCATTAACCCATCTACGTAGTGAGGATGGAATTTGAGACTCACATCTTTCCCGAAGATTCCAAAGATCTTTTGGCCAATATTTACTGCGTCGTGTAGGAGGCCTGCTGCTGTATCTATTGCACCATGTATGATATCAAAAGGAAGACTCTTAGTCTTAACCATAGACGGTTTAGGGTTGTTGGGATTGACTGGTGTTGGCAAATGCTCACCGCCAAATTGTTCTTTCTCTTTTTCAATGAGACCACCACTGTGGCATGAATCTGATAGGATTGTGAAGCTTGCTCCTTCTGGTAGCCGATTAACAAAACGCCTGAAGTCCACATCTGCAGAAACCATAGGGTATGAATATGTATATATATTTTGCTAAAACAAATATATAAATTCAAATAAAAACCTACCAGTGACAAGATTTAAATCACAAGCCACGATTGCTTCATCTTGCTTGAAAGGCTGGCCAGGAAGAAAGATTGGAATGCGTGTTCCATGTCCATTGAAGTAGAAAAATAGGACATCTCCTGCTTTAGCATTGCACGCCATTCTATTAAGTGCATCCCTAATGTTTGCACCAGTAGGCAGAACCGACGACCCTGGCTCATCGGTGAGGACATTAACATCGCTTTCCTTGAACCCAAGGTTCAGGATCACATCTCTTATGGCTTTCACATCATTGATGCAACCATGCAAGCCGAATTAGGTCTTGGGATAGTTGCATCCCACCAGAACTGCTCTCTTCATAACCCTAGCGGCCATCTTGCTTTTCTAATTTGAGTATTTTGTGTTGCTTGTACCCTTGTATTAATGTGCTTCCACCGTCCCACTAAGAACCTATATATACACACACACAGAGAGTTACAGCACTTATATTATATTGTTTTCGTAATAGTGAAACTCTTAAAAAATATTATCTATCAAATTTTAGATGTAATAAGAGAATATGATTGAACCCAACAAGTGGCTCCAGTGAAAAAGAGGATGTTGTTCATCTTATGAGTCCCGAGTTCGAGCGCCTGTATGTGGAAGATGTATGTGCGTTGTCAAAGGGTTAAGAAAGTATGAACAGATATTGTGATGTAATCACATCAATATATTAAACAAACAAAAATAATTCAATTAAATCTATGATTTTTTTATTTTTTTATGTCATTTTAAGTAAATCCAATCTAAAATAAGTCAATTAGATCCATTATTTTTTATGCCATTTAAAGTAAACCCAGTCTAAAATCTATGATTTTTTTTATTCAATTAGATCTAAAATGAGATTCCAATCTATGATTTTTAAAGTAAACCTCAACACTATTCTCCCACCCTAATCCCAAACCAACAACCAAATATTATCACAACCAGAATCGAGCAAACAACAATACCAAACAAAAACAAAAGAAAAAAAAAAAAGAAAATGCAACCTCCTCAATCCAACTTAAACGTTAAATCAGAATCTTGAAAATTATATTGACCATCGAAATAGCCTAACAAAATTATCAGAGTTTAAAAACAGTTTGCTTAAAACATTTTCTTTAATTTTGAAAGCCGATTGATCTTTAATGATTGTGTTGTAAAGATCAGATTCTTGATTTTTATATATATCAAACCTCATTTACATTCTCATGCAGCAAAAAAGAGATATTGACCATAGTTTTAATGAAAATAAAATTTCATGCATAAATAATTTAAATCTGTATTTCGACATCCTAAAATTTAATTAAATGTCATGCATGCTATATAATCCAAAATTTAAATTTTACTCCCCAGTTCAAAAATAAAACAATATAGTTTCTGAATAACCAAAATTTCAAATAATAATCTTGAATTACTTTAAAATAATAAGAAAAAAGCAATTTCAAACAGAGACCCTCCCGATGTCAAATGTCAACTCTTCCTCCTCTCATATTGTCCCATCCCATGCAATGCAACATGATATGCTTATAATAAGTCGATACAGTAGTAATTATCATGCTCCTAACGGATCAATATGGTATTAATCAACATGCTTGAAACGAGTCAACACAGTAGCAATTTACATATGCGTATATATAGTAGATCATTACAATAGCAATAAACTTGCTTAACATGTATTTGGTTTAACGATAGTGATAGGCATGTATTGTTCTCATATCACGCATACAACAGCACTACTTCAGTCATTCAGGTCATAAATTTCAATATGCATACTATCAGGGTTTCAATTGACAGAAACAAAACTCTAAAAATAGTTTGAGGACTATTCAGGGATTAAACAGAACATTTCATAAATGTTTGGGCAATACTGTAAAATAAGGGACACGTCCATGTGAAAAGCGCGGTGCGGAAGGGTTAATTTGATAAATAAAATAAAATATTTGGCCTTCGAATCCATTGTAAAGCACATCAAACAATAATACAAACTGATACAGCTATTCTCCAATTCATATAAAACAATTTCTTGTTAGGTAGAGTGAATAAAATCACTAAGTTTATTTTTTATGTCACTTAAAGTAAATCCAATTTGAAGTCAAGTCAATTAGATCTATAATTTTTTTTATTCAATTAGGTGGATTGATTACTTTGATAAAAAATAAAATATAATTTTAATTTTAAATAAGTATTAAAAATATTAATAATTAATAAACACATTCATTTCAATTAATTGTACACTCCAACAAAAAGTAAGATGTTTTTTATTGAATCATAAAGTTAAAAGTGGAAGGAAAAAGCTATAGTTTGATGTGTTTTTTGGTTGAAGGAGGAGGTTGGACGATGGTGAGATTACTGAAATATAATTGTGAAGGAGATCCCTAAAATCTTAAAATTTTTAAATAATTTAGTGACCAACTTGTAACTTTTTTAAAATTAAGAGGTCAAAATGTAATCATACTAATATTTGAGTGACTATGAGTCATATTTACCCTATGATGAATATGAGTCAACAACCACATTAGACATCCATTAGCAACTTAATGGTCCAATAACCTAAATGATAACTTTCAAATAGTTCAATGATTAATTTGCAACTGAATGATCAAAATATAGATTTACTAATAATCGAGTGACTTAAGTATAGTTTACCTCTCTTATTTTATTTAAAGAATTCAATGAGTAAATGGAACGAATACAATATAGAAAAAGTTATATTTTGTTTTTAGATTTGTATATTTGTGAAGAAAAACCAGTGATATTCTTGAGTAAAAAGGAATGGCTTAGGGACATTTAAACAAAATTTATAATTTATCGAAAATTATATATAAATATTCATTCAATGTACAATTTAATACGTAAATTTTAATTATATATATGATCTCTTGTAAAATGATAATCCTGATAAATTTATGAATTTATTATATCAAATTTCATATTAAACTATCAGAATTTACTTATTACATTCAAAAATAATAATATTGTTTTTGGCTCACATACAATGCGCTAAGCAAACCTAACTCAAAATTTTAAAAAATTTACAAAGGCAGTAGTAATTTGATTATGTTTTTATAGATGTAATTTAGTAATACAAATATTTTATTCTTTAGCCGACAAAAATGCTTTTTTATAATTCAATTATACTTTACAATTACTAAAAACCGAAAGGTTGAACAGAAGCCCAACACACCAAAACTCCAAAATATTTTTAAAAATCCCTCCATAAAAAGTAAGGATATAACCACGTAATTTTTCAATTTATCTGTGAATATTTTTTTCCTTAAATTATATTATTTATTATTGATTTAGAGAATAATTGGAGAAAAAAAGAGTTTACAATTTATTTTTGGAAAGTTTTGCAGTTTGAACTTCCAACCTATACAGTGTGGTTTCAATAGTTTAGCCATAACTTAAGCTACAAATGTTCGTTTTGAGCTCATAATATATCGATTCAAAAGAAATTAGCATATGTAACTAAATTTGTTTCGTGGATGAAGCCCAAAAGCATCAAAAAGACATTCAAAAAGGGTCTGGAAGTTTGACGAAAAATTTGTCAAAATATCTTGAAATTTTTTATGTAATTAAGGGAACTTTTGTTTTTTTTCTATTATATTATTTTTTTCTTATAAATAGACATTATTAGATTAAGACGAGGGGATATCGAAACCTAGTCATTCTTAATTTTATTTTGTTTTCGTATTTTATAGGTTTCTAAACTCTCTAATCTAGTCGAAGGTTTTACCGAAGTTTGATTTAAAAATTTGTGAAACTTAATTTTTTGGTTAGAATTTGGATTCTCTCGTTCTTCATGTTGTCGATAAGTTAAATCTAAGTCTTTGAGTTATAGAGTTATTTATCGATTAGGAAAATAATTTCAAACGAGTTTTCTCTTGATTATCGAACAATGAGAGATTGATTGTCCGACATTGAGTTAGCAACTAGAACTAATTTATTAAATGTATTGAAATTATTTTTGCATTAATGATCGAATGTTTGAATCAAACAGAGATTCTACTTCTGCTAGAGTTTCTTTTGGTTGATTTTCTTTTCTTTTCTTTTATAATCTCTTTTTATTTTGTTTTATTTTTTATTTTTAAACTTGTACAAGTTTACAATTGTTATTGTAAAATTTTATATAAACTAAGCAAAAAATTATAAATATAAAGGCCGTTTTATTTTATCATTTAATTATACATGAAATAGCCATACATGGCGATTACATAAGCTTGAAGGCCTTAATACACACAGGCATACGATAGTCATAAGCAAACACACAGACAGACGCAGTAATGAAGGCTAAGTTCAACTTCGTAGTAGTGCACACCGATCGAGCACATTATTATTTAGTTTAGAGTTTCGACCTTTAGTGATCGATAACCCTGGTTCAAAGCCGGCAGCTTACGCACCTGTAATGGTGTTGGGATGGTGGTCAAGAAAAGCTGCCTCAGCATTCTCGTCACTGCAATAAAGGCAAGGGTGCTGGTATTCAAATCCTAGGGTTGTTATTTCATTCCTAGCCTTCACCACAAGCTGTCTATTGGTTAATGCACCATTGCTCTCCTTGATGACCTTCAGAACTGTATAGGTAAAGGCTCCAAACGGCTTTCCTCCGGTTTTGTCACTCGCTGGCATATCAATTGAAAGCTCATTGGCTTGGCACCCACTTAACAGAATTCCCTCATCCTCCGTCAGTGACCTCAAATTCAAAATATCACGTTCAGAAGGGGGTAGGAATTTGAGACTCACATTGTTCCCAAAGAATGTGGTCAAAAGAGAGCCAATAGCCGTCATAATATCAGTTCCAGTGTTGATGGCATTGGCAACTGCTGGTGACTCCAGGAAGCTCTGTGTCGCGCTCATGACGTTGGCTGCTGTTTGTAGGCCCTGATATAAGGTTTGAATGGAAATGCCCCTAGTCTTGTAATCAACAGATGGTGCTATATCCCTTAGAGTAGTATGGGGTCCAATTTGTTCTTTACTTTTATCAACCAGTCCACCACTGTGGCAGGAATCCGAAACGATTGTGAAGCTTGATCCACTTGGTAGTTGCTGAATCAAGTGCCCCCAGTCCACGTCTGCACAACCATCGCAGCCACCATATAAATAATAGTTTGCTTAGATTGAGACTATTTTTAATAATTTAATTTACCGAGTTAATTACGTACCAAAAATGAGATTGAGATCACAAGGCACAATTGCTTCACCCTTCTTGGAAGGCTGGTTGGGGTCAATGAGGTCCACAACTCCATGTCCACTAAAGTGGAAAAGCAGGACATCTCCTTCTTACTAATACTCCAAAAAAATCAATACACCAGTTTCGAAATCTCACCTATTACAGAATTGTGTTTTTGTATGTTCTCTACGATTCTCTTGTTACTGCCCTTCGAGCCTCATAATTTCCTCGATTACTTCCCTCTCATCTCCCCTCACGCTGAATCCCAATTTCTTCCCCACTTCCCATGTGTTCTTTGCTTCCCTTAAAATTATCTTCCTTCTGTTGCTGATATTCTGAGTCGGACAATGATAGTTTTGTGATTTTCTCTGCACTCCTTTCCGTTGCCGTTTCTTTTTCCTTTCTCAAAGCCCTATCCCTTTTTTGTTTTTCCTTGGATGACAGAACACTATCCTGAATAACTCGCATTGAACGAATTTTTTTGTTCAACTGTTTCTTCTTTTTTCTATTTTTAATTGAATTAAAAAACTCATCTTCAATATCCAGGCAAATCTCCCTTCCCTCCAATCCCACTTCTTCTGTTTCACTTTTAGAATTTTGGTTTTGTAGCAAACTCTTTTCCTCTCCCGCAGCCAACCCTTCTCGCCTTATGAGACCCACACCCAAACCCACATCATTTAGTGATTCTAACCCTCCATTTAGACCTATTTCATTTGCCAGGCCCATATTGAGTATAACATCTCTAGCCCGAACCATATTGCTATTCTCTTCAAGCTCCCATTCAGATAGATTCCTGTTATTTCTTGAATTCTGTTCCCCTTCATTTAATTCATCTTCTGACGTTCTTTTTCAATTCTACCATTCTCGATGCTAGCTGCCATAATTGCTTCCTCCAAACCGTTTCGGCTTCCCTCCTGAAAATTCTCCGATTCCATTCTGATCACAGCTCCCGACCTCGATACACCTTCATGGGCATCCTTCTCAATGCCCATTCCCGTTTCACCCAAAGAAAAGCCCAGATTATCCACGTCTGTCCAAGCCCGGATACTTGATCCATTGAGTTCTTTTCCCCCTCCCCACTTACAACCTGTCCAACCCCACAAACATCAAGCTTGAATACCAATACACTAGAATCACACATAACAAACGGAAATGCATAGGAAAACAGTGGTAGGTGGATATAAGTCAGCCTGTCAGATTTATTCTAGTATTAGTGCAACACATAGCACGTTATTATTCATGACACTGATAGCCTGAGCACCAGCATTTTGACCAGAAATTTAAGCAAAGCCACCCAAGAAAGCTGCGTTTGCATTCCCATCACTGCAATAAAGCCCAGGGTTCTGCTCGAATCCATTGTTCTTCAAAAACTTGGCAGCCTCAGCCACAAGTTGTTTGTTGCTTATTCGATCACTCATGTGCTGATTGAGTACGTAAACCACTACATCAGTGAACGCCCCAAAGGCTCTATTCCCCAAAACCAGGTCATATGATGTCTCATTGGCTTCGCACCTACTTAATAAAATCCCATCATCCTCCTTCAGTGGATCCAACGCCATTAACCCATCTACGTAGTGAGGATGGAATTTGAGACTCACATCTTTCCCGAAGATTCCAAAGATCTTTTGGCCAATATTTACTGCGTCGTGTAGGAGGCCTGCTGCTGTATCTATTGCACCATGTATGATATCAAAAGGAAGACTCTTAGCCTTAACCTTAGACGGTTTAGGGTTGTTGGGATTGACTGGTGTTGGCAAATGCTCACCGCCAAATTGTTCTTTCTCTTTTTCAATGAGACCACCACTGTGGCACGAATCTGATAGGATTGTGAAGCTTGCTCCTTCTGGTAGCCGGTTAACAAAACGCCTGAAGTCCACATCTGCAGAAACCATAGGTTATGAATATGTATATATATTTTGCTAAAACAAATATATAAATTTAAACAAAAACCTACCAGTGACAAGATTTAAATCACAAGCCACGATTGCTTCATCTTGCTTGAAAGGCTGGCCAGGAAGAAAGATTGGAATGCGTGTTCCATGTCCACTGAAGTAGAAAAATAGGACATCTCCTGCTTTAGCATTGCACGCCATTCTATTAAGTGCATCCCTAATGTTTGCACCAGTAGGCAGAACCGACGACCCTGGCTCATCGGTGAGGACATTAACATCGCTTTCCTTGAACCCAAGGTTCAGGATCACATCTCTTATGGCTTTCACATCATTGATGCAACCATGCAAGCCGAATTAGGTCTTGGGATAGTTGCATCCCACCAGAACTGCTCTCTTCATAACCCTAGCGGCCATCTTGCTTTTCTAATTTGAGTATTTTGTGTTGCTTGTACCCTTGTATTAATGTGCTTCCACCGTCCCACTAAGAACCTATATATACACACACACAGAGAGTTACAGCACTTATATTATATTGTTTTCGTAATAGTGAAACTCTTAAAAAATATTATCTATCAAATTTTAGATGTAATAAGAGAATATGATTGAACCCAACAAGTGGCTCCAGTGAAAAAGAGGATGTTGTTCATCTTATGAGTCCCGAGTTCGAGCGCCTGTATGTGGAAGATGTATGTGCGTTGTCAAAGGGTTAAGAAAGTATGAACAGATATTGTGATGTAATCACATCAATATATTAAACAAACAAAAATAATTCAATTAAATCTATGATTTTTTTATTTTTTTATGTCATTTTAAGTAAATCCAATCTAAAATAAGTCAATTAGATCCATTATTTTTTATGCCATTTAAAGTAAACCCAGTCTAAAATCTATGATTTTTTTTATTCAATTAGATCTAAAATGAGATTCCAATCTATGATTTTTAAAGTAAACCTCAACACTATTCTCCCACCCTAATCCCAAACCAACAACCAAATATTATCACAACCAGAATCGAGCAAACAACAATACCAAACAAAAACAAAAGAAAAAAAAAAAAGAAAATGCAACCTCCTCAATCCAACTTAAACGTTAAATCAGAATCTTGAAAATTATATTGACCATCGAAATAGCCTAACAAAATTATCAGAGTTTAAAAACAGTTTGCTTAAAACATTTTCTTTAATTTTGAAAGCCGATTGATCTTTAATGATTGTGTTGTAAAGATCAGATTCTTGATTTTTATATATATCAAACCTCATTTACATTCTCATGCAGCAAAAAAGAGATATTGACCATAGTTTTAATGAAAATAAAATTTCATGCATAAATAATTTAAATCTGTATTTCGACATCCTAAAATTTAATTAAATGTCATGCATGCTATATAATCCAAAATTTAAATTTTACTCCCCAGTTCAAAAATAAAACAATATAGTTTCTGAATAACCAAAATTTCAAATAATAATCTTGAATTACTTTAAAATAATAAGAAAAAAGCAATTTCAAACAGAGACCCTCCCGATGTCAAATGTCAACTCTTCCTCCTCTCATATTGTCCCATCCCATGCAATGCAACATGATATGCTTATAATAAGTCGATACAGTAGTAATTATCATGCTCCTAACGGATCAATATGGTATTAATCAACATGCTTGAAACGAGTCAACACAGTAGCAATTTACATATGCGTATATATAGTAGATCATTACAATAGCAATAAACTTGCTTAACATGTATTTGGTTTAACGATAGTGATAGGCATGTATTGTTCTCATATCACGCATACAACAGCACTACTTCAGTCATTCAGGTCATAAATTTCAATATGCATACTATCAGGGTTTCAATTGACAGAAACAAAACTCTAAAAATAGTTTGAGGACTATTCAGGGATTAAACAGAACATTTCATAAATGTTTGGGCAATACTGTAAAATAAGGGACACGTCCATGTGAAAAGCGCGGTGCGGAAGGGTTAATTTGATAAATAAAATAAAATATTTGGCCTTCGAATCCATTGTAAAGCACATCAAACAATAATACAAACTGATACAGCTATTCTCCAATTCATATAAAACAATTTCTTGTTAGGTAGAGTGAATAAAATCACTAAGTTTATTTTTTATGTCACTTAAAGTAAATCCAATTTGAAGTCAAGTCAATTAGATCTATAATTTTTTTTATTCAATTAGGTGGATTGATTACTTTGATAAAAAATAAAATATAATTTTAATTTTAAATAAGTATTAAAAATATTAATAATTAATAAACACATTCATTTCAATTAATTGTACACTCCAACAAAAAGTAAGATGTTTTTTATTGAATCATAAAGTTAAAAGTGGAAGGAAAAAGCTATAGTTTGATGTGTTTTTTGGTTGAAGGAGGAGGTTGGACGATGGTGAGATTACTGAAATATAATTGTGAAGGAGATCCCTAAAATCTTAAAATTTTTAAATAATTTAGTGACCAACTTGTAACTTTTTTAAAATTAAGAGGTCAAAATGTAATCATACTAATATTTGAGTGACTATGAGTCATATTTACCCTATGATGAATATGAGTCAACAACCACATTAGACATCCATTAGCAACTTAATGGTCCAATAACCTAAATGATAACTTTCAAATAGTTCAATGATTAATTTGCAACTGAATGATCAAAATATAGATTTACTAATAATCGAGTGACTTAAGTATAGTTTACCTCTCTTATTTTATTTAAAGAATTCAATGAGTAAATGGAACGAATACAATATAGAAAAAGTTATATTTTGTTTTTAGATTTGTATATTTGTGAAGAAAAACCAGTGATATTCTTGAGTAAAAAGGAATGGCTTAGGGACATTTAAACAAAATTTATAATTTATCGAAAATTATATATAAATATTCATTCAATGTACAATTTAATACGTAAATTTTAATTATATATATGATCTCTTGTAAAATGATAATCCTGATAAATTTATGAATTTATTATATCAAATTTCATATTAAACTATCAGAATTTACTTATTACATTCAAAAATAATAATATTGTTTTTGGCTCACATACAATGCGCTAAGCAAACCTAACTCAAAATTTTAAAAAATTTACAAAGGCAGTAGTAATTTGATTATGTTTTTATAGATGTAATTTAGTAATACAAATATTTTATTCTTTAGCCGACAAAAATGCTTTTTTATAATTCAATTATACTTTACAATTACTAAAAACCGAAAGGTTGAACAGAAGCCCAACACACCAAAACTCCAAAATATTTTTAAAAATCCCTCCATAAAAAGTAAGGATATAACCACGTAATTTTTCAATTTATCTGTGAATATTTTTTTCCTTAAATTATATTATTTATTATTGATTTAGAGAATAATTGGAGAAAAAAAGAGTTTACAATTTATTTTTGGAAAGTTTTGCAGTTTGAACTTCCAACCTATACAGTGTGGTTTCAATAGTTTAGCCATAACTTAAGCTACAAATGTTCGTTTTGAGCTCATAATATATCGATTCAAAAGAAATTAGCATATGTAACTAAATTTGTTTCGTGGATGAAGCCCAAAAGCATCAAAAAGACATTCAAAAAGGGTCTGGAAGTTTGACGAAAAATTTGTCAAAATATCTTGAAATTTTTTATGTAATTAAGGGAACTTTTGTTTTTTTTTTTTCTATTATATTATTTTTTTTCTTATAAATAGACATTATTAAATTAAGACGAGGGGATATCGAAACCTAGTCATTCTTAGTTTTATTTTGTTTTCGTATTTTATAGGTTTCTAAACTCTTTAATCTAGTCGAAGGTTTTACCGAAGTTTGATTTAAAAAATTTGTGAAACTTAATTTTTTGGTTAGAATTTGGATTCTCTCGTTCTTCATGTTGCCGATAAGTTAAATCTAAGTCTTTGAGTTATAGAGTTATTTATCGATTAGGAAAATAATTTCAAACGAGTTTTCTCTTAGTTATCGAACAATGAGAGATTGATTGTCCGACATTGAGTTAGCAATTAGAACTAATTTATTAAATGTATTGAAATTATTTTTGCATTAATAATCAAATGTTTGAATCAAACGGAGATTCTACTTCTGCTAGAGTTTCTTTTGGTTGATTTTCTTTTCTTTTATAATCTCTTTTTATTTTGTTTTATTTTTTATTTTTAAACTTGTACAAGTTTACAATTGTTATTGTAAAATTTTATATAAACTAAGCAAAAAATTATAAATATAAAGGCCGTTTTATTTTATCATATAATTATACATGAAATAGCCATACATGGCGATTACATAAGCTTGAAGGCCTTAATACACATAGGCATACGATAGTCATAAGCAAACACACAGACAGACGCAGTAATGAAGGCTAAGTTCAACTTCGTAGTAGTGCACACTGATCGATCGAGCACATTATTATTTAGTTTAGAGTTTCGACCTTTAGTGATCGATAACCCTGGTTCAAAGCCGGCAGCTTACGCACCTGTAATGGTGTTGGGATGGTGGTCAAGAAAAGCTGCCTCAGCATTCTCGTCACTGCAATAAAGGCAAGGGTGCTGGTATTCAAATCCTAGGGTTGTTATTTCATTCCTAGCCTTCACCACAAGCTGTCTATTGGTTAATGCACCATTGCTCTCCTTGATGACCTTCAGAACTGTATAGGTAAAGGCTCCAAACGGCTTTCCTCCGGTTTTGTCACTCGCTGGCATATCAATTGAAAGCTCATTGGCTTGGCACCCACTTAACAGAATTCCCTCATCCTCCGTCAGTGACCTCAAATTCAAAATATCACGTTCAGAAGGGGGTAGGAATTTGAGACTCACATTGTTCCCAAAGAATGTGGTCAAAAGAGAGCCAATAGCCGTCATAATATCAGTTCCAGTGTTGATGGCATTGGCAACTGCTGGTGACTCCAGGAAGCTCTGTGTCGCGCTCATGACGTTGGCTGCTGTTTGTAGGCCCTGATATAAGGTTTGAATGGAAATGCCCCTAGTCTTGTAATCAACAGACGGTGCTATATCCCTTAGAGTAGTATGGGGTCCAATTTGTTCTTTACTTTTATCAATCAGTCCACCACTGTGGCAGGAATCCGAAACGATTGTGAAGCTTGATCCACTTGGTAGTTGCTGAATCAAGTGCCCCAAGTCCACGTCTGCACAACCATCGCAGCCACCATATGATATAAATAATAGTTTGCTTAGATTGAGACTATTTTTAATAATTTAATTTACCGAGTTAATTACGTACCAAAAATGAGATTGAGATCACAAGGCACAATTGCTTCACCCTTCATGGAAGGCTGGTTGGGGTCAATGAGGTCCACAACTCCATGTCCACTAAAGTGGAAAAGCAGGACATCTCCTTCTTTAGCCGCGGCCACCATCGTATTGAGCGCAGCCATAATGTTTGCACGTGTAGGCTTAATCATGGATTTTGGTTCATCAGTTAGGAGCTCAACATTTTTGGAATCAAATCCAAACCTGCTCACGATCATGTCTCTCATGGCTTGCGCATCGTTTACGCATCCCCTCAACTCGTTGGGGGTGTTGGGGTAATTGCATCCGACCAGAACGGCTCTCTTCATACATTCGGCGGCCATCTTGCTTCTATTTTGGGTCGCTTGTCTTGTCTTGTGCTTCGGACGTTGCACTAGACACCTATATATATACACACATACGCACACTATAGTTTACTGACCATACTCAAATAAATAAGACATCATGCTGGTAGGTACAACTGTTTTATTTTATTTTTTGTTTAGAAAAATGCATGGCAAAACATGCAATTAGTTGGCTGTATAGAAGTACGATTTTTAGAGTGTATTTGGTTTAAGAATTGAGGGTATTTCAATAATTTGATATATTTAGCCTCTAATAAAAGGAGTGGGTAATTAATCCGAATTGGGAGGAGGACAGGTGTTGTGATGGACAAAGCGTAAGACAGGTGGTTTCCGACAGAAGCAAGAAAGCTCTAGCAAAAGGCAGCTAGGTATTCCTTTTCAGACAAAGATGATAAATGATAGAAAATATAGGATGGAGGTCGAAGATAAATTATGATAACAACAGTGATATGATCTGCTTCGCATTAGTCCACCACATCATCTTTATGTTTTTATCTTGGTCGTGAATCACGTTGGCCTTCGTCTGCAAGTACTGTCCGTCCTACTATCCTGCTTCTGATTTCTATGTCTTTGGGTCTATTTGAATTTCGAAGGATGGAAGTTAAATTATATATTTTTATAAAAGTTAAAATACAATTTCATAATTATATTAGTTTATATTTTTATAGTTTTTAGAGGTGTTAAATCAAAATTTTATATTTTGGGGGATAAACTGAAATTTTACAATGTTTAACTTAATAGATTTTAGTTTTTTATTTGACACTTTACATGCATGAAAAGTACAATAATATCAATAAATTCAATGGTTAGATTGTTAAATTAAGAATCATACAAAAATATATGAAAGCGTGTAAAATTACTTTAGTTTTACACTAGTGTAAGCGGATCTCTCTAAAAAAACTTTCTAGGTAATCTCCGATAATGGATTCAGGTATGATTCCGCATATTGTTTTGTTCTTAGTAACCTGACATGACAGTTACTAGTTTATATTTCTTTCGGTTTAGAAAGCACTTTGATCCAACATGCAAAGTTATACATTAACTTTGATTTTGTACGATTTTACATATGATATTTTTATTTAATTCAATTTTCACAAATTAATAATAATATTATCAAATTAATACAATTTTGTGTTGATATCTTGAATACACAAAAAAAAAATTTTGAACAAAATAATATTTTTTAAAAAAAACTATTTTTTGTTGAGTAACTTTTATCATTATAATTAAATTATGGGTTATAAATAATAAATCTTTTAATAAAATAAAAAATTTTATTTTTAAGTTTCATAAATCTTATTAAAGATTAATATTTGATGCAATTAGTTAATAATAAAATGGCACATCATTATGGATATAAAATGGAAAAAATATTGAAGGACTTGAAAATAAATATAATTAAGTTTATTTAAATACAATTAAATTTTAATTTTAATTATATTTTTTTTCTTTCGGGTTTGAAATTTTGAATTCTAGATTTGATGTTTTTGTATTTATTTAGGTTGAATAGTTAAAAGTAATATATATTTTCAAATATTCTCTCAATGTTAAATATGTAAAATGAAACATTCAAATATATAATGAACAACAAAGTTATTCAAATTCAGGAGTGTTATATATAATAAGAAGCTATTAACTGCTTAATCACCATTTTTGTTGCAACACTCAAAGATGAAGAAGAAGATTCTATATTTAATTTCTTAAGATTAACCTTGATGGGGGCTTTTATGCCAACTCTCAAGGTCCTTTTAGGAAAAAACACAAAATAATGTTTGATAGTTAAGGGTTTATTATTATTTGGGGGTCCATAGATAGTGGTAGGTAGGCACATTTTTGTTATGTTGAATAAGTAGTTATAAGGTATAAAATATTTGGCTGTCTTCCCATGTATATTCAGCCAATTAATGCTTTTCATTTAGATCCTACACATTCATATCTAGAATTAAACATTCACCCATTTATGAGACATCAAAACCAACAAGATTCAACCTATTAGATACATGTCAAGTTAAAAACAATACTTGTAAACAAACAAATCTTGTTGACTCCATGATCGCTATTTGGATGCTAAAATCGATATTCGGGAATTCTAAATAGAATCTAATCTGCGCACACAAAAAAATTGTACGTTGAGCAAATTACTCAATGACAATCTATGATTCAAGACATATAAGTTTATGCATATATATGTATAACACTTTCATTTACATAATGACACCAATACAACTAAGGATAATGCATATAAGTTTACCAAAATATCAACCTATTCGTAAGCTGCTAGATTCATTTCATTCACGATATATATAGAGACAATCCATTTTGTTTATTAACCATCTTTAGCAAGCATATAAATGCAAATAAGTCTCGCTTTATAATATATATATATAGCATATGAAATGAGACTATTGTCTCATTAATTCACTTTCGGCCACCGGAGCTAGTTTTCAATTCATTTAGTATATTAAAATTTCATGGCATATAATATTTCATATATTGATTAAGCATTTCTTTCATTTATAACTCTATTAATCAACACGGGCTCAGAATGGATATATAAATCCGTCACCTCGGGTTGCTCAGCACCGATGACGCTATACAATTATGTATTACCATCCCAGATTGCCTAGCACCACAAAACGATTTGATAAAATTGTCACCCCGAATTGCTCGAAAACGATAACTCAATTATATATATTACCACCCCATATTATCCAATAACGATGATTTCCAAATAATAATCTGACCATTTGGTATGCCAACTATATCTAACTTGGTCCGACAACTAATAGGATAACTAAATTTCAATTTCAGTGTACAATTTGATTCATGCTTATTCATTCTAATTTTCATCATCAATTTATTTATTCAATAAATAATATATATATATATCAACCCAATTTCATACCAATTTCACGTATCAAGTAAGTCATAAAGTTTTTCTATTCTATTTAATTTAGACTTTGCTTTGATATTCAATCCAAATCGTATTAATTCAGCTCAAACAATCATCAAGAACTCACCTCCAATTCCATATAGTGCATAATGATATAAATATGCAGCAACTAAATGGTTCCCATATCATAGAATTACAAATCGAAAATTTCAAGCTACTCGTCAACGATTTTGAATATTCTTTTTCCTCTCTATGAATCCTAGCCGACATCAGCTATTGATTAACATAAACACATAGCACTATCAATAAACAACTAATTCACAATCAATTATCAGTTTATATAAATTTTACAATTATTCAATTTAATCCCTAAAACCGATACAACATAACTTTCAATTTAAAACTCCAAATTGAAATATGATTTCACTATAATCCACTAAGGACCTCCTATTTCTTATTTTTACATTCAATTTTACATTTTGTTCAATTTAGTCTCTATTGTATGAAACTATCAATTAGCTTTACAATTTAGTCCTTTTCCACATCTTAAAATCTATCAATTTAACACCTAAAATTTTCAATTCTCAACAATGGCATCTTTCAAAACTTTAAAAGTTTCACAAATTGGTAAATGAGTTATCTAATCAAACTCTCATGACATCAAATCTATAAAAATTACAAGAAACTAACTAGGGACTTACTTGGATTTTAAAGTTAAAAGAGCTAGAACCTACGAAAATGGCTTCTTGTTTCTATCTTTAGTTCGGTTGGGGAAGAAGGGTTTCTCTTTCTCCCCACCGAATTTCACACATATATAATTAACTTAGTTAATTCGGTAATTAACCTTAAATTAATATATAATACTTAGTTTAATTATTTTAACGATAATATGCTTATGCCGTCCACTACCTAATGTTTAAACATGGTTTATTTGCTATTTTGAATCTTGGGTTAATTGCAATTTAAGTCCTCAATTTATTTCCTAATTTAAAGTCTATAGCAATTGAACTCTTATAATTTAGTCCCTGTACCTTAATTAAACACAATTTCAGCTAAATTACTCATCCAAAATTCAAGTCACATATATAAAAATATTTATAGGATCGTTTAAGAAAACGGAGTCCCGAAATCACCTTTTCTAATACCACTAAAAACCGGGTCATTACATCAGCAGCTCTTAAAAAGGCTTGAAATACAATAGCTTCAAAAAGATTTAAAAGACAAGGATGAGGATAAAGTTTGCTTTGAATCAATCTCTTCTCTTATTCGGTCAAGAAAAATAAATAAATCATCCATCAACAATAAAATTAATCAAAGCAAAAGCTAGAACCAAAATTATCCATGTAAACAATGTCAACAAACTCACTGCATTTTAACTGTCCCAACACATTGTTTTAAGTGCTATCTTAACGATTTTTTTTTTAAAAAAAAGTGCTTTGATATAATATGGTTTGTTAATTTTTAGTGCAATTTTGACGTTAAAAGTAGATTTTTTTTTTCATTGCTTCTGTGGTGAAAAGCACTATTGAAGCCCAAACGCAATGAAAAACGAGTTTTAAGTCAACCTTTAGATTGTATTTTGGATGGTGTCATAAGTCTTCTCCTGTTGCCGGTGGCAGTACAACCTAAGATAAAGCGTTTAATATGGTTCGCATGTGTCAAATGAGAATCCCAAGAAGAGAAATTGATCAAAGAAGGTTATGGTCATGTTGGAGACAGTACTTTGCATATATTGAGGGGCTGTTAGGCAGCAAAGGAACTTTGGTAGCAGGAAGAGGCCATGATTCTGGATTTTTCTTTTTTGCCAACCGCTGAACGGTGGGTTCTGTTATGGGAGACTGGTGTTGGCCTGTTGTTTGAATTGCAAAGGGATGTGTGTTTGTCTTCAGCATTCCTACAACATTCCTTACTCATGTCTAAATAATACCAATTTCTAACATTCACACCCACGTCTGAACAACCAAATATTACACAAGGGGTTAAAGAGGATTACCAAATATCTTGTTTGATGAAGAGCTAATATAACTGAAACCAAGAATTCTAAAGCATATGAATCAACAGTGAATCAGTGTACCTGACTTCAAAAGTCAGACAAGGTTGAAGCTTTGAACCTATTCTAAGCTCCAACTTTGTCAGACATGTACTTGGACATGGATAAAGAGACATGATCCACTAAAAATATGAAAGCACATGAAAAAATTGAATATATCCATGTCGAGCACATATTCGTGTGTGACACTCGTAACCAAGCCAAAATAACATAGCTTAAGAATATCATATCATTATTAAAGCAGCACATAACAAGGACGAGTACAAACTACAACCGTTGACAATGTAAATGAGGAAATAATAACCAAGACTACTTTTTAAAAAATCAATCAATTTTGTTTTCCACCATTGAAGCCTTTGTGTTACCAGAGGAGTTTGACTGACTAACTGAATTTACATCCAGTTCTTCATTTCTCTTAGGAGAAGATAGTCTAGAACTAGACCATTCTTCTAAAGCTTTGTGGTGGAGAGAGTTCATTTTAATACAAGGCCGCCTTTCTTGTATGTATTTTTCGGCAGCTTTCCAGTTTTCCACGACGCCTAAACCCACTAGTAATGCACACATCACAGCAACACTTCGACCATGGCCTAGAAGAAGGACGAATAATTAAAATACATTGACTTCTGTATGAACTTTCACTTGCAAAGTAAGTTAAGAATATCTAATATCAGTATGTGAATCATATAAACAATTAAGCATTTCAAATCTCAAATATCCTGCAAAAGGTATACTTAAAATTCATAGTTGATCGTGGCTTAGTGTCCCATTTTAAGTTTGTAGAAATTAATTCAAAGAAACACTAAAAACAAAAAAATGTGAGAATCCAAATACATTTAAGTAAAAGCAAGAATATAAACAATATAAGTGCAAGTCCCACAAATCTTGCAAATAGTCATACTTAATAAGTTACAAAATATCATGCACATTTCAACTATGTTTCTCTGACTCTTCATTTTATTTGAATAGCCATGTCTGATACAAATATTGACATTGGCATAGAGATATGACCTTCCAAGAATCCTCTAAGAACATGAAAAAACTTTTTAAAAAATGAATATATCAGTATCAGATAAATACTCATATGTGATACACTAACTAAAACCAAGTAACATTGGAGCATTTCAAATTCATAAAATCCTCACTAACGATGCGCATTTGTTTCTCTAATGCAAGAAAGTTCACGATGCCTTCCTTTTTTCTTTTTCTTTTTTTTTTTTTGGGGGAAGTACTCTTGTCCTGCACTTTTTCAGACACAGGTATGGGGTATGACTCTCCAAGGACTTTCAAAATACATGGAAAAACTTGGAAAAAATAGAGCATACCCATGCGGGACACATGCTTGTACCCGACACTCACACTCAAGTCCAAACATCTTAGAGTTAACGGAAATAGTAGAGGCACCTCAAAATGAAATCAATTTATATATCGGCAGGAAAAAGAAAAAAGGGAAAAAGGGAATGAATGAGAAGATGACAGCTGCTGGTTGGGATCAATTTTTATAAGTGGCTACGGAGAAAGTTCTAACATGACCTAATTCACAATCCCACTATTGAATCACTTTTAAATGATAACCAGATTATACCTTCATGTTTCAGCTACTAAAGACTTGGGACTAATCTCTACAATCTATTCAAATTGGAAAGGTTGAGATAAACTTGTTTTACCTCCGGCTCTGCCTAATTTGTTGTATGGAAAATCTTTGTCCTTGAATATATACACTAAGAGGTAGAGCCCAAAAAAGTCGTTGAACTCTATCCTAAAATGCATTCAAGCCCTCCAGCTTTCATCACATTCAACCAAGAGTAGTGTATTAACTAGCTAAACCAGTACAATACCACAATAAAAGAAGTTTAACAGGATTAAATACATCCAAGTGAACAATAAATTTTACTAAACCAAATGAATTGGTGGTAGTAGGCCTCCTGAAGCTCAATTGATGATTGAGCAGGTTAAATCTATCATACAAATGCAGTGAATAAAAAACCAGACCGGACCAGCCAGTCAAACCAATTGAACCAGGATCCAGTGGCCTGTTCGGTTTGGATACTGCAAACCATACTCACCTACATGAACACACAAAGCAAGCACTTGAAACATAAATCAAGATCGGTATTTAAGCTAGCAATCAAAAACAATAATAAGACTCCATTTACTAGTAATAATAATGTTATCATAGGTAAAAGCTTAAGCTTTAATATAACTATGCGACTACATTTAACCATCCTCACCAAGATCAACATACACTGCAAGCATATGAAACATAAATCAAGAAGCCATATTTAAACTAGTAATCAAAAACAATAATAATACTCCACTCACTAGTAATAGCAATGTTACCATAGGTAAAAGCTTAAGCTTTAATACTAGTATGCAACCACATCGAACCATACTCACCTAGACGGACACGCACTTTTTTTAAATAGAAAACAATAATTACAGTCCACTTACTACTAATAAGAAAACAAAACTCCCTGTTAAAGCAAGCAAATTGAGCAGCAACAAATGAAAATAAACAGCGTTGATTCAGTTTTCAGAACATACCATAAGCACAGTGGACGTAAACAGGCTGATTTCGAGCTCTCTTTCGACATGCCCACTTCACAGCTGATTCTATCTGGCCTGGCTGAGGTGCCCTTGTGTCCCAAGTAGGAACACACAAATATGAATGGCCCTTGAGCTCCTTTATTCTTGGGAATTCAGTTGTGCAATCAATAATGGCAGGGTTACCAGGCGGCAATAAACGAGGTGAAGCAGGCCAACCTCCAACATATAAACCCTCACATATTTGAGAGTAGGGTTCTTCACCACTAAGGAACCTTCTCACCAATGAAAAAGCTCTAGCAAAATACAGATATGGGGAGAACATGATAGTGGACAAAATTGGGAAAGTCCCATCTGGGTTTTTGCCCAAAAGCATGGGAAGATCGATTGAAGGGTGAGAAGCAATAGAAACAAGCCATGAAATCAATGATGCATACAACAATGGTATTGCCAACACTGTGAACCCAAATCTATTGAAAAAGAGATATAATAACATCCATGCTGTTGCCTTTATAGCTATTAAGACTGATAAGCCTAAACCCATCTCTGATTCACAATCAGAAATCAAAAACAAGAAATTCCCAAATCAGAAATCGAAAATAATTTTATAATTTCACAAATTTCTTTATCTTTTGGCTACGAAACTGAAAATTCCTTTAATGCTATTGTGACTGATAAGTCCAACGCGAATGCAGAAAGCTTCCCTTACCCTTTGCCGCTCTAAAAATGAAATTTTGTGCGGGGAATGGGTGGGGTTTTCTAAGTGCCAATTGGCTTAATTTATAAGAGGAAAATATATATTAAATTTTATATTTATTATTAATTTAAATTTTACATTTATTATTAATATTTAATATAATGATGAAATTTTAAAGTCAACGAAATTAAAATTAAAATACTATAATAAATTATCGGGTTCTTTTTATAAAAAAAATTTCGGGTGGTAAATAGAGTTTTGAGTTTTTTTTAATTGATTTGAGCACAAATGAAAGGTTAAATAGTCAAACCTTTTAATGTTTGGTGAATGAAAATTTGTTGTTTGTTGAGCTAAAACCTCTAAAACAAACAAAATTAGGATGAACAACTTTTTTCACAGTTAGTTAGGAATGAGATATGTGAAATGATGTATTTGATCATATTTGCTCAAAAATTACTCCCTTTTATTTACAATTATATCGATACACTATTAATATTTATTAATTTCCATAATATTAATATTTGTAAATAAGGAATTTAAGAAATTTGTTGGTTTAAATTTTCAAAAATATTCACTAATTAATTTTTATAATGGATGTTTTAATTCCTTTATAATATTGTTTTATTTCAATAATTCACCCAATAAAGACTGAAATATTATAAACAAATAAATATTTAACAATAAAATGTATCAGATTCTTATTTGTTATTTTACTCATATCAACTTTCAACTATCAATTAAGTTTTACCAAACAATTTTAAATAAACAGTTAATAGAATCAGTTGGTCAAACCAACCACTACAATTAACAATCAATTATCATCTAATTGGGATATGTAAAATATGAAATAATTTAAGATGTGATAAAAATATATAAAATATTTAAAACATGTGGGTGTAAAAAATAATATATATAACATAAATACTCTAACAACATTCGAAATTTATGCAAATTTGATGTTAATAATGTGTACGGAAAAAAAAACATTGACGCTAATAATGAGAACACAATATGAATGATTTTTTATATAAATTTAATCAACATAAAAAATATTTTAAATTTAAGTATCATATTTATTATTAATATATTCAATGAAATTAAAATTAAGATAATATAATAAATTATGGGGTGTTTGGTAAACAAAATTTTGAATCTTTTTAGTAGATTTGGGCAGAAATGAAAGATTGGGTAGTCAAACTCTCTACTTGTAGTGTTTAGTGAATAGAGATTTACAAGAGTTTATTAAGTTAAAACCTCCAAACCAAAATACTGGGATGGAGAATTTTTTTCACAGTTGATTGGAAATGAGATATGTGAAATAGTATATCTAACTATGTTTGCTCAAAAATGATTCCATTTGTCGCTATCATGCCTTTATTTTTTATTTTACACGTATAAATATTATACTAAACATAAATATTATATCTTATTTTTATATTAAACTAAATAATTGTATAATATGATTGATTAATAGTAGGATCTAATATAATATTTAAATTAGATGAATAAGAGTTGAAAGTGTTATCAAAGTATGAAAATCGTATATAATTCTTTCATAGAAGGGGGAGAAAAGTCATTTTCTCTCTTATGATTCCTTTTATTTTTCACTTTGTAAATCATATGTTATCAAAATCTCAAATTCTTTAAAATATATAATAATTATTTTTTTAATTTTCTCATATATCAAATTAAATATTAAAATCGAACACAAATATCAAATGATATATATGCCTGTTTTTCTTCAATGGTTTTCTCATATGTCAATTCAAGATTAATCATTTAAATATATTCATTTTTCATAGGGATAAGTCAATTTAATTACTCAATTATGATAATTTTATTCACTCAAACTAAATATTATAGCCATATTCTTACATAAACCAAGAAGAAGCTTGATTGGCAACATTGTTCAACAAATTGCTCTCCACAGCTGGGGGATGTCGTGCCCGAAAGGCAATCTCGGCCTGGGTCATTGCCAGTTGCCTTTCGACATCATGTATTTGTTGTTGCAATGAAGATATGAGCCCAACACAACCATACACAGGATCTTCAATTCGATATTGTGCCTCCAAATATAAAGAATTCGCCGCTTGAGCTCGCAAATATGACGGAAGTTGCTACATAATAATCATCACGAGCAAATTACTTCAATATAATTGAAGTGGAATAGGAATCAAATTTCATAATAATTAATATACGGTGAGGGAGATTCGACCTGAAGTAGTTTTGCAACATTGCTGGCACCATAGATTCGGTGTATGGAAACAAATCTTTGAGGATTATTGGGAGGGAAATAAGGGGAGAAAATGCAATCGGGGGGGCATCTTCTTCTCAAATATCTACAAGCAGCACAACGGCGTGGATTCATGGTGTTGAAATTGCTATGAACATAGGATTTTCAGAATCTACTGTTATTGGAAAATAAATCTAGTAAAGATTGGGATTAATGTATATATATAAACAAAATTTAGTGAAGTGAGCAATGGAGTTAACGGCTATATTCTCTTTTCAAAATTTGAAAGATGCTAGTGTGTAGGAATTGCCATAGTTGTTCAGTTTGGGAAGAAAGAAAATATGGAAATTAATTAAGTTTAAAAAAAATTATTATTGTTAGGAAGTCAATATAAAGCCAATAGAAAAATGGAGTAGAGATTTTTGCTGTTATATTTATTGTAAAAATTTAGTTATATCAAATATGTATAGTACATTACATTAGATGTTATATGAAGCATTTTTATCACAATTGCGAAGCGTTATCAAATTAATCATCAAGCACAAAAATCTTGTTTGATCAATTTTGGAGATGATTTTATTGACATATCATCTTGTCAAGTGTTACAAAACTATGAACACGTCAACTTTACACGATATGCACGTGACTCTTACACCCTTTACATTTGTCCCATGAGACTTGAGAGACTTTATAAGCTCCCCCTCATGAGTGAAAACTAAAAGGAATCATAAGAGAAAAAATGACTTTTCTCCCCCTTCTATGAAAGAATCACATACGATTTTCATACTTTAATAACACCTTCAACTCTCATTCATCTAATTTAAATATTATATTAGATCCCACTATTAATCATATTATACAATTATTTAGTTTAATATAAAAATAAGAAATAATATTTACTTAATAATAAAATGTGTCATGCCTCATTTTACACGTATCAGATTTCAGCTATTAACTAAGTTTTATCAAACACTTTTAAATAAACAGTTAATAAAATCAGTTCGATCAAATCAATTAATGGAATTAGTTGGTCAAACTAACCACCACAATTAACAATCAACTATCACTTATCAATCAATTGTCAAACACGACCCATGTAAAATATAGAATAATTCAATATGTTATACAAATATATAAAATAATTAAAACATGTAAGTGTCATAAAAAAATAATATATACATGTATATACCATAAATACTCAAACAACATTCAAAATCTATGCAAAATTGATTTTATACAAATATATAAAATAATTAAAACATGTAAGTGTCATAAAAAAATAATATATACATGTATATACCATAAATACTCAAACAACATTCAAAATCTATGCAAAATTGATGTCAATGATGTGTTCAGAAAATAAACCATTGATGTCAATGTGTACCGAAAACAATAATAATGTGAACACAATATAAATGATTTTTTATATAATTGAATCAACATAACAAAATACAAACACAAAAATCCTTTTTTTTTTAAATAATTGAGTTATTGTGAAAAATCATATAAAATATAATACAATATAAAAATCATTTTTAATTAAATCACTATGATAAACTATATAAAATAGAATATAATAAAAAATAATTTAAACACAACATGCCCACACAATACGTTACAACGTGCGTATAACGAATAGTTTGAAAGATATATACAAGTTTATAGTTTTTTTAACACATAAATATAACACAAACACGAATATAATCAGAGGTAAAATCAAAAATTTCTTTTTGGAAGGGATCAAAATTATATTGTAATTTTTACAATAGTAAAAATGTAATTTTACTATTTAAATAGCTTATATTTTTATAATTTTTAAAGTATTAAATCAATTTTTATCATTTTTAGAGAAGTCAATGTGAAATTTTACTTCTATTAATTTAAAATTTTTAAAATTTTAAAGAGATTTTTTCCATTTTAAAGGGATTAGGCCTCTTACCAACCCTTAAATACGTCACTGAATATAATACATGTGAATATAATAAAAATATAGAGAAAAATGTGAATACAAATTAAACGTGGAATAAAAAAATAATATAAAATTAAAAATTGAATTGAATAATTAAAACAAATAATATAAATATATAGATATGTCAAAATTTACATAAAATTAATTAAAATGTGCTACAAGGTTTTGTACTTTTCAAAAATTAAAAATTTAATCTCTATACTTTTATTTCATGGAATTTAGATTCTTCACTTTTCAGATTTTAAAATTCATGTGTAATTATTAACTTTGTTAATTTTTTTAACAAATGTGTATAAATATGATGATTTATAGCAATTTTGAGTGAGAAGTAGCAACCAAAATATGTACAATACCATTTTAAGTCACATGATAATAGGGGCGAAATCAGAAAATCTTTTTAGGGATATCAAAATTAAATTGTAATTTATAGGATAGTAAAAAATAATTTTACCATTTTAATAGTCTTTATCTTTATAATTTTAAAAGATTAAATCAATCTTTTATTATTTTTAAGAGGAAATCAAAATACAATTTTACCTTTACTATTTTAAATTTTAAAAGACCTAAATATAAAAATTATTTAAAGAGGGTCGAGGCCACTGCCATTTCGATATCAATGAAACTATTAAAAGAAACCATTATTGGATTACTTTGAATCAATTTAGTACATCAAACGAGCTATCTAGTTTATAAATAAGATTTTCTTTTGGTGAATTACAAAAGGAGAGCAAAATCGTAATAGCAACACGACTATCTCGATTCAAATTCAGGTTATATATAAGATGGTGAACACCCTAACAATCAAATCAATCCACCGAATTCAATTCATAAGCAAATTTAATCCATATAAATGGACACATTATTTAACTATAAAAACATTACATCTTAAATCCAAACATTTTATTAAATCAAATAGTAAATTATTGGATAATGAAGAGCAAGCGCCACATTATTACTAGTTGAATGTTGCCGTCATTGTTGGTGTATTGCTGGTTGGGTCAATCATAAGATCAGCACAGTATCCATATTTAGTATTTATAGCTTTATACTCAGACGCGTTTTGGTCCAATGATTCTTTTATCGAACGCCAATCAATTCCTCCTTCACTCACTTCATTAATCTCACTATACACCTGCAATTCATATTTAATACATAAATAAAATAAATTAACTTCTTTGATTATTTGAAATTCTAGAATGTTAAATATTAAAAACTAATATTAATTTTTATATTTTTATAATTGAATTTAACTGAAAATTATTTTACATTTAGAAGTTTATATATATATATATAATTCAGGTTGATTTTGACAATAATAATTTTTTTAAATCGATTAAAATATATTATAAATTTTGTACTTTTATTTTCATGAATTTTATTTTCTTTTATTTTTCAGATTTTAAAATTTAGATATTATTGTTATCACCACTAAAATTTTTTTGTTAAATTTATTTGTGTGACATTTTACAATTAAAAAAAATTCATTAGGTTGGCAAGAGTGAAACTAGAAATATTTTTGAGAGATCAAGATTATGTTATATATTTTTATAAGGGTTAAAATGCAATTTTACTCTTGTATTGGTTTATATATTTATAGTTTTAAAAAAATTAAATAAAATTTTTATCAAAATTATAATTTTATCATTTTGTTAACTTAAAAATTTATAATTTTTGACAGACCTAAAACATAAATTTTCAGTTTTGTGGGGCCAAGATCCTTTTGCACATATTGATTTTCGTATAAGTAATAGATCAAACTTTTATTAAAGATATCTCACGGTATTAATAATTAGATTTATATTTTTAATATTTTTTTTAAAAAAAGTAGGTGACTAGCTACAAATATTAAAAAGTATTAAAAACTTTAGCATATTTTAATAAAAAAGATTTATAAAATTCTGGATGACCTTGCATAATTATTTAGTAATAATACAATATTTTTATTTAAATTTAATTAAAATATATTAATATAAAATGAATTTTAATATCTTTTTATTTTAAATGGGGATAAAAAAATTATGAATATTCAAGTTGCAATCTAATTCATCAACATAGAGCAAATTTCGTAAATTAATAGTAAAAGTATAATGAAAGTTTTTATATTAGAAATTTAATTATATTTTATTTTATTTATTTAAAAAATAGATAAATTAATTTATGTACATCACATAAAAAATAAATTAAATTTTTATCAAATATTTTATTTATTTTTACAATAAAAACTAGTTTATATATATATATATATATATCTGCATGAGATACATGTAACATATCGTGTATAAAATTTTTAAGAATAAAAATAATAAAATTTTAGTATACAAATATTGACTTACCTATTTTTTTTTCGGGTTTCCAAAATAACTGAATATGAAAGAATATTATACCTTGTTAAGCTTGAGCGGATCTTCTCCGCTGTTGCTCCAGGCAATAATCCACCTAACCTTATCTCCGACAAGATACGAAACAGCACCGACAGAACCTACGGAGTCTCCCGAGTGCCTAAACTCACTTGCCGACTGATTTTGAGCTATAGTTTCCGGTGGATCTCCATATCCATGCCAATAAATGTGGTCTTCCAGCTTTAAATCCTGACCGTAAAGGTTCCGAAACTGGCACTGCGTAAAAAACTGAACCCCCATTAAATTTGACAACAATGATGACGACAAAACTTCAGGATTGGCAGCCATGATTCTCGTGTCTGAGCTTCTGCTGGGAACCGAATTTCTACTTAGTAATGGGGACTGTGTGGGTGTAGAAAGAATCGAAGCTGAACGTCCATATTTCACCGCTGGATTGGCAGCCGCCACAGTTTTGTGGCTTTTGGTCGCTGTATTTCTATGAACACCCATGGAATAGGGTGCTGCTACTGCTGGATTGATGGCAGCCATGGTTAAGAGCTTAATTTCTTTTTAGGTTTACTGAAATGAGTATTTAGTTTTGATTGCTTTGTGCTTCCAAAGTCGTGTATATGTACTACTTTGTAGGTTGAACCGGCCATAAGATGATATTCACAACCTTCCATTTTTGTTTATGTATCTAAACTTTGACAAATGTAATAGTTTAATAATGCGGTGCAATGAATCATTATAAAATTAAAAATATCATATTTATCTTAAAAACAACATTATATCATATCTATTTATTTTAATATAATATTTAAGATTATTTTTAATTTATGAATAAAAAATAATACCTTCAGTTTATCCGAATTTGTGAGTGGACACCCATGTTTAACATATTGACAAAATTTGAGCTTTCATGGCAGGACCGTCGCATAAAGTCTTTCTTTTTTCCATCCTTATCTATTCATGTAAAAACAATGTGAAGTGCATGTTAAAACTACAAACCGACCATTTTTATTATTTTTTATCACCGCCACCCATGTGTAATTTATTTTGTTTTACAATCAATTAAAGTTTTAACTTCATTTATTATATTTCCTACTTAATTATCAATTAGATTTTATAATTCAAATTTAATAATTAATTTTCAAATTTTAATTTTTTAAAATAATATTTATTTTTTAAACTAATTAAAAAAATAAAAAACTCCAAAAGGATTATGCAATTTTTCAAAGCGGATAAGAGAGCTCACCGTAAACAAGATGTTAGTTTAAATTCAAAGGTTATAACATATTCAAAGTTTTTGTACTTTTCGTATGTCATATTTTTACTTTCAGGAATTTAATTTTCATAATCAAAGTATAGAAATCGAATATCAAATTTGAGTGAAATATAAAGATTGAAATTGAAATTTAACCATACTTATATAATTATAAAAAAGTAGAGGAGTTAAAACTGGAATTTAACCATTTTTATGTAAAAAAAAGAATCGACATATGTCTTTTAAGGGGAATCTGACAAAAAAGCCCTGATCAAAATAAAAGTTATGGATTTATCCTTATACTTTAATTTGATCATTTTTAGTCTTTATACTTTTTGAATTGGTTAATTTTAGTCCATACTTTTAGAAGTATGGAATTTTAGTCCTGAACCAAATGTAGCAACTAAATTCGTTTAGTTAACTTCAATTATTAGTTTTGTACTATGCGTACAGTTATAGATTTAGCCCATATTTTCTAATTGGGTCATTCTAAGTCCCTATACTTTTCAAAATTTGAAATATTAATCTTGACGCAAATGGTAGTTGTTAATCCAATAATTAAAAACATATTATTATATGTGTAATGTTATGTTACATTATTACTTCCACAAAATACTTACTAAAACCCAATTAATCGATTAATAATTGTCATTTGCATGTCAAGATTTAAATTTCAAAATTTGAAAAATATAGGGACTTAGAATGATTCAATTACAAAATATAAACCAAATCTACAACTTAAATATAGCACATGACTAGTAATTAATTTTAACCTCCAAATAGATTTAATTGCTATTATTTAGATTAGGACTAAATTTTTAAAATTTGAAAAGTATAAGAGCCAAAAGTGACCAATTCAAAAAGCATGGGAATTAAAATTTATCAAATTAAAGTATATGGACTAATAGCTAGTTTAACCTTAGCAAAACCAAGCTATGACTTTCTGAAAAATGAAAAAAGTATAAAAACATTCCATTGCCGGGAATTGAACCCGGGTCTCCTGGGTGAAAGCCAGATATCCTAACCACTGGACGACAATGGATTTTTGATAAGAAGCACCGTAAATTTATTTTTATTCTATAGCGTTGTTGAAGTCCAGAATATGAAAAATGAATCAACCTTTGATTAAATAACTAAATTAAAACTAATTTTTTTATCATTTTAATTAATTAATTTTAATGTTTCAATAATATTATTCATATATTATAATTTTTAAAATATATATGAAAATTAAATTTACGATAACAATTTAGGATTAACTAAGTATATTAAATCTATTTGGGGTGAAATCTAAAATTATACATGAATTTTGGTTTAATATGTAATTTTATATATGGAATTTTGATTTTAATCAATTTTTATTTTATACATGAACTCGGGTCTCCTAAGATAAACATCATTCTCTTCACCACTAAAACCACTCATTGGATTTTGATGTATTTATTTTTTAAACGTGTATGATTGAATCAAAATTAAAATTTTATGTATACATGTAAACCACAATCAAAGTTTCATGTATATAATTTCAACAAAATAATGTTCATATATCAAAATGCACATTAAGTCAAATTTCATGTATAATTTTGAGATTTGTTTCAATCTTTTATGAGTTATGTTCAAGACAATCATTTTAAATACATAATTTAAAGTAACAAAATCTTGTTGAAATTGGATATTAAATGAAATTCTAAATAAACCTACAAAATAAATATTTTATTTTTTAAAAAAATTACAAACAAATTAGGTATAGATTAAAAATATTATATTTTTTAATTTCTAAAATTAAATTTATGACAATTTATAAAAAAATTATGCAATTATTATTTTAAATTGAAAAACCTAATTCGTTTCTAGAACAAATACTAAATCGATATGAGGTTAAACACATGAATTAACTTCATTAAATTCGAACAAAATAATTATAAGGACTAATTACAAATTTGACCATAATTTTTATCCGAATGATGACATTATCATGTCACATCAGCTTGCAGTTACACTTAATTAGAGTTAAGTGACCATAACGTAATAAATTAATAATCATATAATTTTTTAAAGTTTAATGAGCAAAACGTAATTTCAAGCAAAATAAAGTGGCTAAATTTGGAATTTACCCTATATAATGGTTTTGGGCTTACAGGTGATTTGGAGTTGGCCCAATAACAGCTCAGAATGCTTAATTAACTGACATCGGCGCTTCGTTTTTGGGGTTTTAGGGTTTTGCTTTTGCTTTTGCGTTTGCGTTTGCGTTTGCTTTTGCTTCTTACTCTCAACCAAAAATGACTGCTCAGACCGACAAAGAGATCGAAGAGATCCTAGCAGCTCATCTCGACGAACAAAAAATCGATGTATTTTCTTAAAATCAGGATTTCTTCTTTTTTCTTCATTTTTTTTTAATTTTTTTAATTTTTTTCTTATTTTCAGTCCGAGAAACCAGAGCAACCTGTTGTTGAAGATGACGACGAGGAAGATGACGATGACGACGACGATGAAGATGATGCCGATGGTGAATATTCATTTTCCGTACTTCCTTTTTCAATTTTTAAACTTTTTTTTTTTTTTTTTAAGATTTGGCTTGAACTAACTTGAACGACGCTATCGTATTTGGTTATTTTAGTTCCTTTATTTCATGGGTTTTTATTTGATCTTTGGTTTGTGTTAGGAAATGTGCTTAAATCTTCTTTAAGATTCACTAATCCGAGAATGATTCTGAGATGTGCTCCGACTTGACTTCCCCATCTAGTTTAACTCAAATAGTTTAACTAGTCGATCTAGCTCTATTTGAGTATTTTAATAGGGTGCTGAGTTTCTCGAACCTTGAATATATGCATACTCGAGCTTCAGAGCAAGCTTTATGCTCTTTTGACTTGGATTGACTCAATTACGCTCCTGTATAGGCTTACCTCTAAGCTGTGTTGTTGATATTACTTAAATACTTGTGCTTGCAAGCTACTCGGGTTTGAGTAAAAAAATAACGTCAACTTTTTCTATATCTCAAGTATGACTGGAGTAACTTGTGAGCCGATTAGAGATTTTTTTTTAAAAGAAAAAGAAAAATTGTTATTGAGAAATCTTAAATCAAACTTTCAAGAATGAGTTATTGAATTTGAAGTGAAGCATCTGAATCGAGCTCATATTTTACTAGGTAAACGAGTTTAATCAACCCTTATTAGATAATATTGAACTTTTAGAGTGAAACTCGATTGAGCATGAAACTAATTTTGAGTCTCGAATTTTGAGTCAAGTTTGAACTTCTTACAGTTTGAGTCTCAGTTTGATTGTAGCTCTACTTCTACTTGTATGGGCAGTTATGCTTCTTTGGAATGTACAAAGAAAATTGGCTGTCATAGTTATTTATTAAATGTTTATTCCGATGGATTTAGATATTGTATCATGAAATGTTTTTAACGGTTTAAGATGCACTGAAAGGCACTTAAATCCTTATTGTCGTTTGAGGCAAGAGACTAAAAAAATGGCTAACTGAATCAAGCACAATATGTATATTTGTCGGTTTATGCTGACGATGTAAAACTTTGTTTCAAGTTTGTTGTTGAATACCCAAATACTGAATAATAATTGTGTGTATAAATGTTATATATGCACCAATTCCTTATATTTTCAAGTTTATTGTTGCAGTGTTATCAAGGCACGTGCCTAGGTATGCTTGTACCTTGCACCTTAGTGCTAGACAAAAAAACACGTATGGTGTCTTGTCTTGTAAAGTTTGAGATGCTTTTGTTGTCTAGTGTTATGGTGCTGCGCCTGTCATGACAATATGTCTTATGTTCATCTTTTTGGCATGTTAAATGTATCTATTATCTTACCAAATTAACATGACATATCACTTTATTCATAGTTTCACATTCAGGGAATTCATATGTCAATGTTATATCCATAAAGACATCCATCTTTATATTGTTGTTATGTCTTAGGACATCATGAGGGAGAAGGAGATGGAACTGGTAGGTCAAAGCAAAGCCGAAGTGAAAAGAAGAGTCGCAAAGCTATGTTGAAGCTTGGGATGAAACCGATCCCTGGTGTTAGCCGGGTCACTGTGAAGAAGAGCAAGAATGTAAGTTGTCCTCTTTTCATATTGTTAATCATTTATCTGGATTTAAATAGCTCTCCTAATATGATACTAGGACTATATTTTGCAATTTGTTCTTTTGGCTACCATAATGGCATTTATTATGTTTTCAATCACGACAATCGCCCCACATTTGCAGCAAAAGTAGACTTCAGTCATTGAGATTTGGATTCTAAATTTGAACCAACGTATATAAGTTCCAAATTATTTGTTTTGATAACTGATTTTTACATATTGAATCCAGATCTTATTTGTCATCTCAAAACCAGACGTGTTCAAGAGCCCAGCATCAGATACTTATGTAATATTTGGAGAGGCTAAGATCGAGGACTTAAGCTCACAACTGCAGACTCAAGCTGCAGAGCAATTCAAGGCTCCTGATCTAAGCCATGTGATATCGAAACCGGAGTCATCAACAGCAGTCCAGGACGATGAAGAAGTGGATGAAACAGGGGTGGAGCCCAAGGACATTGAGTTAGTTATGACACAAGCAGGAGTGTCCAGGTCAAAGGCTGTCAAGGCACTCAAGGCTGCTGAGGGTGACATTGTTAGTGCTATAATGGAGCTTACTACCTAATAACGGTGTTCATTTAGCAGTTCATTTGGTTTCTGAAAGTTGTGTGCTTCATTTCAGATATCCCTACTGTTTTTTTGAGAATGTTATTGTTTTTTTTGTTCTTGTCGGTTGTTGTATTAGTAAAAAACCATTTGTGAGGACGTTCTGTTATAAAAATGGTCTCGGTTAAGAATTCTTCGCTCATGAATCGGGTTAGATTGAATTCGGATCAGGTTTAAATATGATATTAATTTATTTTATGTCTGTTCAAGTTTGATTTGACTCAAAATATAGACTTAAAATTTTATTTAATCTTGTTCATATTTATACAAGTTTAACCAAGTTTATTTTAAGATTGTTCATATATTTTTAAAATTTTTTAAAATATTTATATTATATTATTTTAATATTTAATAATTTTATATATTTTTTATTTATTAAAATTTTTCTATAATCATTAATATTATTTTAATTTTTATATTAAAGTAATATTATATATTTAATATAAATTTATTTTTTAATGTATTTTAAAATTATATGATATATAAAAATAATATAATATAAAATATTATAAAATTAAAAATAAATCGAGTCGGATTGAACTCAAGCTTGAATGTTCAAACTCGAGTTTGACTTGTATATTAGATAGACTTAATTTTTTTGATTAAGTTTATATTTTGAGATTAATATTTTCATTCAAACACTAAAATTTCGAATGGGATTTTGAACTTGAAGGGGCAACCCAAATAATGAACAGATATAAGAGCATTTCTTTTCTTGAAAATGTCGAAAGACAACAATTTTCATACCTCTTATTACAAGAGAAATAACCAATAACAGAACTAAGGAGAGAGAGAGTACAAATCATGGAAAGAGTAAAAAGCCTCTCTTCACAGATGCCAAGAAGAACGTCGTATTTCGAAGGGTTAAACTGTGATTTAGGAAGAAACAGAAATGATAGCAGAATGATTAGAACTCTCCCAAACCTCAATCCCTTCCACATTTTCTCTGCTAACAAACAGTCTCTCCCACCTCCTTCAATTCTCTTTATCAACCCTCTCTCCCCCATCTCCACTTTATCCACATAATTCCTCTTCAGACTCACCTCTTCCCTTCCATTTTCACTATCCCCTCTTTGCTCACTCGAACCAACTCTCTCATTCAATCTCGACCAAACCTCCAACCCTCCATCTTTCCCCACGAATACCTGCCTTCTATAGCAATGCAAATGAACCTCATTACCACCATAGCTAGGTTCTCTCATGCTAGGATTTGTATCTTCCATATACACCCAGGGATCATCCCCTAATTTACGAATATCTGCCATTGCCAAATCCCCAGATTTTGAACATATCTTGAAGAGTATCGAATCGTCAATGTCGATGCCGATGTCGGCGAATGAGTCTCCAAACCTACTGCTCCGCCCCGAACCTGGCTCGTTCGTTTCCCATACCACTTCCTTACTTCTCGGGTCCCATATCCTAATATAACCCGAGTAACCAAATGCCCCACATGTGACTGCACTTCCGATAACTAAACCAGTTTCCGGTAGCCACGTCAGTTTTCCGGGGACTGTGTTCTTGGCGGCGCTTCCTGATTGGCGAGCCAGCTCTGATGAGACCTGAAGCGTTGATTTGTCGATAACTAGGACGCTGTTTTCTCTATGGGGACAGTCGAATGATACGAAGACCGAGTCGGGTGAGTTAGCGATGGCGCAGACTCGGGCTTTGTATATCCGTGGGTCGTCCTGATCGGTCCAATGAACTGAACCGGTGTAGTGACCGCTGGAAAGGTCGTAGATATGGAGACCCGATGAGGATTCGGATCCGACAGCGGCTATTTCTGGCCATACCCGGCAAATCGAGGTGATATCATCTAGATGCGTACGGACGGCGGTGGAGTATGATAAGTAGGAATCGTATATTGAAATTTGACCACCGTGAGCGATCCAAAGTGAACCATCTTCTCCGGCGGAGAAAGTGGAAGGAACAGCGTCTGAGGCAGGGCGGATGGTATCGACGATAGCGGCGTCTATGCCATGAAGCGGCGAGGGCAAAGATGCAGAGCGGAGTCGAGACTCAACGCCGTAATAAAGAGCCTCTTCGGCGAGTTCCTGGATAGAGAAGCGGCGGAGGGAGGCGGAAGGGAGGCGGTTAGAGCGGAGGAGGGAGAGTAGGACGGCAAAGATTTCAGGATCCCGGTCTATGAAGATAGGGTTATTGGCAGCGCGGTTGGAAAGAGCAGCAAGGAGGGAATCAGGACCGGCGGACTGGAGGGTGGAGAGGGTAGTTTCAAAAAACTTGCCCCCGACGTTGAGCTTGATGCGGCGGCCAGGAGGGGTTGGATTGGACATTTGGGCAGCCATTGAAGCTCATATAATTCAATGATTAAAGCTTTAAGATCCCCTTTAAGAAACCACAGTTTTGTCTTTAAGCTTTAAATTCGACGCTTTGGGTTAAATATAAAATATGAAAAAGTAGGGAACCTCCCCGAAATCATCGACTTCAACACTCTCACATTTCTCTCAAAACATTTCATCTAACAGTTTAACGTTTCTTCCAGCACACCACTTGACATGATAGAAGGATTAGCGCTATTCATTAACTTAAAAGGATTGGATGGAGAATCGATCAAAGATAACAGTATGCTTCATGATTCGATTTTAAAGCTTACCATGAAACCATTAGCTTTGATTTATGTTACTGTACTTTGCAATTTCATACTAACATATCCCCACTGTTACCACTCAAACAGCTTAACATACATTCCACCAGCTCACAAATTTACAAGGCCTCACTTCTTTTTTCACCACACAAATAATGGGAAAATCCCACCCGCCATTGAAGTAGCTCATCTAACCTTCCCCACAGCTTTCAATGACACACCGAGGCCATTTGGGAGAGTGTATGTGACAAGACATCTCAAGTAAGGCTGACCGAGAAAACCCTCATATGCATTTCGTTCAAATACTATACGGTCGATTTCATTTTCAGTTCACAAGTTGAAACCTGGTAAGCATACATGATTGGACCGATACGAGGGATATGGGTTTCGCCGGTGCAACAGAGAGAACACCCTTAAATGCAAACTTGGCAACATCACCCAGCAATGAAACAGAATCAACTATGTTCTTTGAGGAAGTGTCATATTTCCATATCTCTGCCTGAATATGCATCGGAGACACGAGTGTTCAAACACAAGAAAAACAAAGAATCGGAAATAAAAAATCTCGGTGATGAGAACTAACAGCTTCAGACCTGGATTGCATAATCCAATGAATCCCACAAATCAACCTCCGGTATAAATGAAAAGTAACCATATCATCGCCAAACAAGTAAAGCAATCATTTTCCATATGTATGTTTGTAATTAGAGGAACACCAACGACAAGGGAAGAAAAAAAGCTCATGGCTGAGAGAAGCATATGGAGCTCCTAATAGTTTCAGATTCCAAACAAAATGATGACCAACTACCCTGACCATGATTTACCACATAAGTTGATCCATGAATAACATCATATTTTAAGGGAAAAGATGACAAGCAATCTAGAGACAAGATGTTAGACCAGAGAATTAATATGGCAACTACTGCTTGATAACCATGAAGTGATTCTTCAAGCACAAGAGATCAATTAAAAAGGGAAAAAAACACTTAAAGCAAGAGACCTCAAAGTCTTTAAGGTTTTGAAAATGATGCCTAGGAAATGGAATTAATGATTATCTCATAAATCTCACAAAAATGGGGTTGAATAAGTGGTTGAAAGTTTAGCCATAAAACTAATACATCATGAAACTGATAGTTCTTAGAATATGCCAGTCAGCCGGGACAAAGTAAACAACAAGTGACAATTAAATAAGGGATCCATCCATTTACACGACAATCATGTCAAGGGATGAGGAGAAAAAAAACAGATAAAACCTATTGTAGTCATTATCCTGTACGAAGTTAATCCTTCGCTCGTTAGGCCTTTGAAATAAAGGTGCAACCTGAATATTACATGTAAACAACTGTATTTCAGTTTTCCTCACAAATGGAACCTGAGTTAAAGCTAAAGAACCGAAATTCATTATAAAAAGAGAAAGCCCAAAAATGAGTGTCAACATATCAATTACATGAGCACATTATTCACGTTATAATACCATTTTGTCCCATACGAATAATACATATCGATATGTAATTGAGCAATGCAGCTATATCATGATAATATCAAATCTTATCTAGAAGCTAACCTCGAATAGCATGATCCTTTATATAGACAAATCTGAAACAGAACAATAACCAGTCATGAAACAAAATGTGATATTCTAGCAGCCATATTTGCCACCTGAGCCTGCATTTGAGCTTCCTTAACTTTGGAGGCAGTAGCCCTATGAAAGAACTGCTCCCTCGACAACAACCTCACATTCCTCAAATACTGATCGAACGGCACAACCCCATCTTGCACTGCCTTATCCAAAGAATAAACCACATCTTCGATAGCTAAATCAGCAGCCGTGGAATCCAACATTTGTTTAGAAAGAACATCGACGCAATGAACCGCTTCATCAACATCCACATTATTATTCTTCTTCCCTAAGTTCTTTATTTTCCCTTCATTATCTCTAATCCAACTATCCAACACATCTGTATTCATCAAAACAACCTGTAATTGTTGTTCTAAACCTTCTTTTTCATCTTGCATCTCTTTCAACCCTTTATTGATCTCTTCCTCTCGCCTTCTTAAAACAGCTTGAGCCGAAAACATTCCTTCCATTTCAACTTCCCTTGCTTTTCTCATCCCAATTATATCCCCATGAACCATCTCCACCAATTTATTCATTGCGTTCCTCTTATAAACCTCGGCGGCATCATCCGTGGAAGTAGGACGAGCTTGCGAATGCTGCGGATGCTGTACCCTCCCATAAGGTGATGGAGGATACCCTGCCGCCGCGGCGGTAGCAGCCACCCTAGGTCCTGGCGGCGGTGGATGTTGCCCATAAGTAGATGTCATGGAGGAACTAATCGAAGGGCTAGGGCTGGGACTAGGGTTAGGGTTAGGATTGGGGCGGCGTTGCGAATAAAGAGGCGGATCACGAGAAAAAGCAGAGCTTAAATGAAGGACTAAATCGACAAGATTAGAACTTGGGTAAATCCAATTATGCAAATAAGGAATCGAAACTAGCCCAGACGGGGAAACATGAGGATGGGGTCGTTTGATGATCATGTCGCGCGTGGGATTGACGTAGACGGCGGGGGCGTAACGAGGGTAAGATTCCATGAGCCAGATAATGATGGGGATGTTGTAAGTGACGCCTTGGAAAGGCATGGGGATGGTGCCGTCGGCTTGGAGGAGGTTAACGGATCGGCCGTCGTTATGGGTAAAAGTGGCGGTCTTGGGTTCGAGGGAAGGGTAGTTGGAGGTGAGGGAAAGAAGTTGTTGACGGATAAGCCATTTGGTGTCTTCGGAGTAAGGGAGGGCGGAAGGGCCGCGTTGGGAGAGGACGGAGGAGAGGAATTGTTGGATTTGTTGGGGGTTTAGCGGCGGTGTTGACGACGGCGGAACCATTGGTGGCGGTGGACAGTGGTATTGGTAGGTTGTGTACGAGAGATTGTATTTGTTTAGCAATGAGAAGCCTTGAGAAGTTTCCTTTCCTTGGCTATTAATCCTTTCCAGTTTTATTTTATATGATATTTTTAGGATTATATTATTATTTTATATGATATGATGAAATATTATGAAATTGATTTTTGCAAGTCACTCTATTATAATTTTGAAAATAAAGGAAAATCACTCCGTTAACAATTTTAAAATACCTTTATAGGAAAATCACTTGTTGAGAATTTGGTTTAATAAGTTAAAATAGCAGCATATTTGATCAATTAAATTATTAGAATATCCTAAATATAATAAAAAATAATAAAGTAAACTAAAGGGCAAAATTCGGTAAAAAAAATGTCAATTTAAAAGAAAATTAGGAAAATAAATCAATTCCTTAAAAATTTGGAAAAAAAAATTGTTTTTGTGAAAGCGCACAAGAGAGATCGCGAGGTGAAAGCATGCCTACTTGCCATGTCAATCAAAATACAATATAAAAAAGTCTTGTTGATTGACATTTTAAAAATCGAGAAAAATTTAAGAATTTTTTAAAAATTTGAGAATCCCGAGATGACATTTGCACGTCTCATATTTTTCTTTGTAGAATTTTCATCTCATAATAATATTAAGATTCTTGGAAAAGAAAATTTTTCAGAAAAATGCTTCTAACAAAAAGCTTTTTTTTTATTTGTGGATCATGTTCGATCTTTTTTAACATTTTTAAAAAATGTTTCATATCTGACGGTAAAATTTTCTTATAAAATGAAGATCACATAGAGAGCGTTTTATAATTAAATTTTGAGTAGAATGTTTGCATAGTAAGGAAAAAATTGTTGATGTTAAAAATATGAAGTTGGGAAATCAACCCAACAAACCAAATTAGTTCAAAAATTTGATGTTGTTGTTTGAATTTGATTAATGAATATTTATTTTTTGTATAATGTTTTTATTTTAATTTTTTATTAAACATGTGAAACAATATATATATATTTTTTTGCAAAGATGAATAAACGGATTAGATTCGTTATTTATTATGACGATCAAATTTGTGACACCGAAATTGAAGTCATTTTTCTTTCAACCCATTCTAGAGAATTGGCTTTCAATGAGAGCATCAAATTAAACAAGCTTCTGTCAAGAATTAGAAAGAAAGTCTCAACTTCAAGTCGGAAGAGAATTTCAAGCTTGAAATATAGATATTTAACGTTAGTAAACCCTGTAAGATATGATATACTTGAGCTCAATGACGACATGGATGTCGAGTTAATTCTTTATACTTATTGCTCAACTAGAAATGCTATACTCAAGTTTTATGCTCAATTTGTCGATGTAGAAGAAGGTAGTCCGAGTTCGACAATAATTTCAGTTAATTTGTTTCAGGAATAGGAAGCAAAAAGCCCAACCATATGATTGTGCAGTGGTTTCAAGATGTTATTGCAAAGCTCATATAAGAGAATGTTGGAATCATCAATGGGAAAGCATTTCTCTATTTCAACCTTCAATTGTGACTTTGGTGTACAGTTCAGATTAGTTTGTAACCCGAATGCGGAGATCCCAACATAATATTTTATGAGTGCCTTTGATTTCAACTTCGAAACGTCGATGACACTTATGCAAGTATGCCATCAAGTGATCTGTAAGTAATATTGGTTTTAACTTAGGGTTGCCAAATATGAATGATGTTCTCCCTACCATCCGCACTGACGAAAGGACATTCAATCCGGTACATAATTTAGCAACTCAGGTTGATAACAAAGAGGAAGTTGAAATCAATGATGATCCAATTCAAGAGTCCGAGCCCAATGGTTTAAAAATTACATTATTTTCTGAACTAATGGTCATTTCTTCTAAATTAGAGGGAAGTAATTTTGACAATGAAGGTCCAAAAAATGTTGGAAGAACCCAATCAAATTTTACGACGTATGAACCTCCACCCTACGTGCTTAATGTCGACATTGATACTCAAAATAGGTTAGAAATTCCATAACTTCCTCATAAATGACTGGGCTATGTGAGTTCTTCTACAACTTTTGACGATTTACAAGTTGGAATGAAGTTTTCCTCCAAAAATGCTATTGTTGTTGTAGTCAGGCAATATAACATAAAGCATGGGGTCAATTTCCATGTTACAAAATCGCGAGCGAAAAAATATGAGGCCAACTATGCAAAGCGTGATAGTAGATGTCACTAGAAAATCATGGTATCAATGAGAAAAAAGACAAGATTTCGGACGATAGAGAAATATGATGCTCCATATACTTGTTTTGTTGGAGGTATGTCACAGGATCTTCCGAAATTGGATTCTGATCTTATCTGACATTTTCTTAAATTTAGTGAAAGAGAATCTTAGGATTCTTATGCCGGTTTTAATTGCTAATATCTGTAGTGAGTATGATTACACCGTGTCTTACTATAAGACATGGGTTGAAAAATAAAAGGCAATGGAAAAATACATAACAGGTGGATAAATCATAATGATATGTAGCAATGGTTGAACGTACTGAATTAGTACGTCCCAGGTACCGTCATCGATTTGCAAATGGAACCTACCTATCATGAAAATCGAATTGTCCGAGGCGAAAGAATTTTCCATCGTCTTTTTTGGACATTCAAACCATACATTAAAGCGTTTTAGTACAGTAAGTCGAGAGTCCAAATTGACAATACATTCATGTATGGGAGATATGAGCATTACTTGTTGGCTATTGCACAGGATGATAATAAAAAAATCCTGTTAATAACTTTTGCAAGTGTTGAACAAGAAACTACAGATGTCTAGGACTTCTTCTTGACTAACTTGAGAAAACATGTCGTGCCACGACCCAATACATGCATCATTTCTGAAAGGGCACTCGGAATACATGCTACAATTGATCGACATGGAAACCTATGAAATCGTACACATCATAGGTATTGCATGTCATATTGAGGTAAATTACATGGGCCAATTCCACAACGATGAGTAACGTCGATATGCTAATACGAGTACGTAGTAAATATTATTTTCTATATCATTCTTTAACATATACATGATTAACATTCATGAATATACTTTTTATTTTCTTTAACAAGATACGAACTCGTTCAACATTGATTCCATCAAATGTTGGAGAATTTATGGACAATAAACAAAAACCTCATTAGGATACCAAGGAACAATTGATTCAATCATATGATGGAAGTCTATAAGACAGACATATGACAACAAACTTAGCAGAATTCATAAATTTCATATTGGAGGGGACACTTTAGTTGCCGACAATGTCAGTGGTGAAAGAAATATATTAAATTGTATAACGAATTAACCAAATATCAATTTAGTTGATGAAATAATTATGTTTCGATATTTTGCAAATAAATTTAGGAATACAATTAGATTAATTGAGATTGACATAAAATATTTATTTATGATAAAATAAAAACAGAGCATGATCCAAAAAAATAACATCGAAATGAAAGAAAATATGATTAGTAAGAACACTTTAAATAATGCTGTCCAATTTCAAGAAATAATTAATTTAAATTTTGCATACTAGTTTGTAAGTGATTTTATGGATGGACTTTTTTAAATGATACATTTAAAAAAAATTAAAAATATCATGTACAAATCCTAAATTAAATTGTTATAGGAATTTAAGTTACCTGAATTTGATTCGAATGAGTTTGTATAAGAAATTTGAAATGTCGGGTCGCGACCCGAGCCTTGTACAGCTCTAGTGCTTAAGCAGTTTCACCAATGAAGCCCTGTGCATCCTCGAGAACCAATCCCTTAGAAACACAATTTCACCAATAATCTCCACAAGAACAGGTTCCATTCTTGAAGTGGTGAAATCGCTGCATATCTCGAACTATGATTTCTCGTCCAGTTACGAGCGAAATGTATTTAGTTGCGGTATGACAGTCGCCACAAACTCTCAGGTTTTTTCTGATATGTATAGGTGTGCCTTGGCTGGTATTCAACAGTCCGAATGCAATTGCTAGCCTCTCACTGTGTGTGTTGTTCAATTGCTCTTTAACGTCGTCTTCAACGTCATGGATCGAACTTGTGTCTGGAACATAACCGGCAGCTTTGATCTTATTTCCTAGCTCCTCGAGGAAAGCATAGATCTTTTTAGACTGAGGGTGGTTTGTGGTTCCAGAGTAGAAACTGTGAACTTCATTTCTCAACTCAACTACGCTGCAGCCAGGTGTTTTCTGAAGCCCTTTCTTTTTCATCGTAGTTCGAACCTTGGCTACTTCGCCCCACATTGAAGCTGTTGCGTATATGTTTGCAAGCAGTACATGGTATCCACCTTCATCCGGATTTAATGCAAACAGTTTGTTTGCAGCCTTCTCACCTAAATCGACATTCTTATGGATTTTGCAAGCTCCCAACATGGCACCATATACATTAATCCCTGGCTCAATAGGCATCTTTTGAATGAAATTCCAAGCTTCGTTTAGTCGACCAGCTCGACCAAGAAGGTCAACCATGGCTCCATAGTGGTCCATACCAGGCTCTATGCCATAATCTCTCTTCATGCTGGTAAAGTAGCTAAGCCCCTCTTCCACCATACCTGCATGGCTGCAAGCAGAGAGAACACTAAGGAATGTCACATCATTTGGCTTAACGACGCCCTTTTGCATTTCATTGAACAATTCTAAAGCAGCTTTTCCGAGCCCATGTGTCCCATAGCCATCTATCATAGCATTCCATGTTGTTACATGCCGCTCATTCATCCTATCGAAAAGCTTCCTGGCAATGTGAATTGCTCCACACTTTGCATACATGTCAACCAGTGCGGTCATCACGAAAATATCATCATCCAAACAACTTCTAATACAAAATCCATGAATCCACTTTGCTTGCCGTGTAACTGATAATTCCGCCAGAGCAGGAATCACACTCACCATTGTGAACGTATCCAGTCTCATGTTTTGAGAATGCATCTCGTAAAAGTAGTTCAAAGCATCATTAACACGTCCATTTTGCGCAAATCCTAAAATCATAGCATTCCAAGAAACAAGGGTCTTACCAAGCAATTTTTTGAAAATATCCACAGCAAGGTCAACTCTCTTACATTTGGAGTACATGGAAATCAAAGAGTTCATAACAGAAACATTGGTACCAAGTTTCAACTTATCCGATAACTTATGAACAAACATTCCTCGGTCAAGATCACCCAAATCAGCACAAGCACGAGCAGCTCCCATTATAGTAACATCAGTCGGTTCCACTCCTTCATCCAACATCTTCTCAAAAATAGCCATCGCTTCCTCAGCATACCCACTTCGAACATAACCATCGATCATTGAATTCCACGATACCATAGTCCTCTGTTTCATCCCATCAAAGATCAACCTCCCAATTCCAATATACCTGCATTTCGAATACATATCAACCAATGCAGTATTCACATTCACAAGCCTTTCAAAACCAGCTCTTAAAACATAACCATGAACCGACCTCCCTATCTTAACCAATCCCATATCAGCCACGGAAGGCAAAATGGAAACAAGGGTAACAGAATCAGGCCTTTGCCCTTCCTCTTGCATCTTAACAACTAAACCCAAAGCAAGTTTAGCCAATCCATTCTGTGCAAACCCAGAAATAATCGTATTCCAAGATACCAAATCTCTCTCAGGCATTCTATCAAACATCTTATAAGCTTCCTCAATTTGTCTACATTTGGCATACAGATTAACCACTCCAGTCATTGCAAAGACATTTGAAGAAAACCCATTTTTTATCAACTGCCCATGAATCTCCTTCCCTCTTCTAAGCTCCCCTTTATCCCCACAAACTTTCAACAAGTAAGTAAAGTTATAAACAACAGGCTTAACATCATCAACTTTCATCCTAACAAAAAACAATAAAGCTTCGTGTAACGATGAGTACTTGGCATACCCTTTAAGCAAAGTGTAATAAAGAACTTCGGGTTTATCTTGGATAGGTTCGAAAACGCGTGCAGCTTCAGCAATGCAACCGTGGTTGCAGAAAAGGCTAAGGAGTTTGGTTTGAAACAAGTGCTCGGTGTAGAGATTGGATTTGATTATATGGGGAAGGATTTGGTAAACTTCTTTAATGGAAGTAGAGAGTTCCAAAAGGATAGCTGCTGGGTGTTTATACACATGGAGAGGAATCCGGGTTCTCTGAGAAAGCGTGTGGGAACGAGAATGGGGTTTTGGGGTTGGGATTTGGGTGATAGGTGGAGAAGAAGATATGAGCTGAGAGCTCATGGCTGTTTTCTATTAATGCTATGTTACATTCTCATGAGCTTCAGTGGCTTCTTCAAATGGGAGGACTGAAACTGGATCAGGATTGCGAGATTTTTTTCTTTTCGTTTTCTTTTGGATTTGTTTGTGATAAATGGGCCGAATAAAGAAAAAACATGGGCCAAGTCATTTCAAATTTGTTCTAATTCTAAATTTCATCCTTATGAAAATTAAGAAGTTACTCAATCTATTTTTTTGGCCAGAAAGTCCCTCTACTTTAGTTTGTCAAATTTTGATCCTCGTATGTTATAAAAAACGAGAAATTAGTCCAATTGTTGGTAAATGTATGAATTTGAGCTATTGATTTTTACTAATATATATATATATATAAATTGATGAATTATTGATTTTTTTTTTGCTAAATGCTTACATATAAATTATTGAATTTTTGATTTTATGAATAAATTTAACACCAAGATTACCAATTACCCAATTTAATAAAATTTGACCTAATAAATTTAATTGTTATTGTTTAAATCAAAATTAAAATTTCAAATTTAAAAAAGTACAGAGGCTAAGATTGACCAAATTGAAGTACATACATTAAGGCTTTGCTTGGATGAGTGGAAAGAAAATTGGAAAGATTAAAAATAAATTTTTTTTCCATAGGTGTGCTTGGTAGGAAAAAAGAAAAATGAAAAAGAAAAATGAAAGGAAAAGAAAATAAAACATTTGAAAAATACATAATCTAGAACTAATATACGCATCTCTCTCATTTTCTCTTCTCTCGTCATTCTAATACAGAAGGGTTGTTTTTTAAGCATTAGGATGGAAAATGACTACCTCTCTTATTTTCTTTTCTCACTTTTCTTCCCTATTAAGCACATTCAAATTATATTTTTTTTCCACTTTTGAATCCCTCCTTTCATCCTTTCGCGTTTCCACCCAACCAAACCCATCCTAAATTTGCAATATACGCATAGTACAAGTACTAACAACAAAATTTGACAAAATAAAAATGTGTCGTTATGAATCTAGATTTTAGCTTGCTTCGTTTAATCAGTCATGTTAAATATGAATCAACTTAGTGTTTCAACATCTACAACACCTTCTCGTATTCCTATAAAAATATTAGGAATATGAGATGAGAGTCAAGTTGATCACTTTTGTTGGGTTATGAATCTAGTTTCTCCCTTCTTCTCGAAGACATATTTTCACAAGGAAAATATAAATAATGAAGCAAGAGAGAAACTAAATTCAGAACCCAATTAAAGTGCATATATAAGAGATATTAGCTTGGTTGGTTTAAGCAATCACCTTAAAGTTTCAACATCTTGGTTGGTAATATGAGATGAGAATCAAGTTGATCACTTTTGTTGGGTTATGAATCCAATTCTCTCTTATAAATTGTAATGACCTAAATTCACGGGCACCGAAAAAAGTGAGTTATAGGGCGTCCATCTTAGTAAACCGTGTTCGTAAATATTATTAGGAGTAATTATGAGTGTAGTAGTGTGTTTAATTAAGATTTGATTAGGTGAATTTAATTTAATTTAGAGTAATTAATAAAAAGGATTAAATTGAATAAAAAATGAAAGTCTAATTATAGATTAAAAGAAAGAAAGAGGGATTAAAATGGAAATTATGCCTATTGCATAAATTGAGGCGGCAAAAAATCTAAAGATTTTTCTTGATTTTAATTTATTATTAATTAATATTAAAATATAATAATATAAATTATTATTTAATTGGTATTATTTTATTATTATTAATTAATGTGTATATATATATATATATAATATAAAATATTAAAGAAAAGAAAAAAAGAAACAAAAGAAGAAAAAAAACAGAAGCTCACGAAACAGGGGAGAAAGAAAAGAGAAGGAAAAAAGAAAAAGAGAAAACTAGGATTTTGAAGTTTTAATCTTTAAGTGGTAAGTCAATAAAGCCATTTTCTCTTAAATTAGATGTTTTAGAAGCTTTAAAACAAAGTTTTGATGAAATTAAATTGAGGTCTTGGAAGTTTTAAGGTTTTTGAACATAGTTCATGTTGAACAAAATAGTGAATTAGGGATTTAATTGAATGAATTTCAAGTTAGCATTGATAAAAGGGATTAAATTGTAAAAGAAGCTATAAATTTTGTGATAGAGGGATTAAATTGAAAGAAATTTTAAATAAGGGTTTTATTATGAACATTAGATAGTTAAGTAGAATATGGAAGGAAATTAAATAAAAATAAAGTATGAATTAAGTTAGAAAAATAAATGAGTTAATTAGGATTAAATTGGAATTAAGGTATAAATTGGATAGAAATTCAATTATCATTATCAATTAGTGTTGTAATTAATAGTGTAAATTATTATTATTATTTTTGTAGCTAGCAAAGAACCCGAAGCATCGGCAAAAAAAGGAAAAGAGAAAGTTATCGAGGAGTAATCGCGAAATCCGGGTTTGTATTACTATAATTTAAATTATTTATTATTTAATGTTTATTCCGATATTTATATTTAATAAGTGAAATTGAAATTGAAATTGATATGAATTATAAATTAAAAGTCCCTATTAACTAGTCGGGCTGAGTCGGATATAGTTGGCATGCCATAGGATTAGAAGAGTTCAGGGATACTTCGACCTTTAGTCGATGAGACACTGGGTGTCATTATTTTACTTCGGATAGATTCGATGAGGTACTGGGTGCCACTTTACTTCGGCTAAGCCGATGAGACAGTGGGTGTCACTTTATTGCTTCGAACTATCCGATGAGGCACTGGGTGCCATTCTGATGTGTTTGGTTGGATCCGTATATCCGCCAAGATCCGAATCTTGTAAATAGGGATAAACTATGTGAAAAAGAAAAATTGAATAGTAATGAAAAATTGAGTCATATAAAATGATATGTGATGAAATTGCGGAATGAGAATGAAATGGTTAAATTGATTTGATATTAATATGGAATGAAAGTGGTGTATAAATTAAGATAATATGTGTTTATGTATTATATGATTGATTATGTGAAAATTATTTGATTATTTATAATTTGAATTATAGTAATACCACTGAGTATGAAATACTCAGCGTACGGTTGTTTCCATGCGCAGGTTAGTAGAAATTAAGGTCTTGGTTCAGCATCCAGATCGATCCCGACCTCAGTATAAACTCGGTGATATAATTCTCCTCTTTTGGTAAAAGTGGCATGTACTAGGTGTTATATAGGTTACATGTATATGCTCGTAATGTTGGTTGTAAATATATATATATATACTATATTTTGATATTAGTTTAATAAAATGGTAAAGAGTATATTATAAAATTTGGCATTATGTTTGAATGAAAAATGAATAAAGTTATTAATAAATTTTGAATAATATTAAGAATGTTTAATTATTGAATTAATATGTTAATGAAATGATTATGATTTAAGTGAATTTAAGTATAAATTATTTTGGTTGCGGGTTGAAATTGTAGGGAATGTTAGATGTTTATAAAGGGGGTTATATCGCGTTTGAAAAAAAAATTTACTAAAAATTTGCGGAGCACCAGAACAAGTCCCAATTCCCTTCTAATACGTGTTTTGAGCCTTGAGGGTTAAATTAAGGAATTTTATGATTATTTTATAGTATGTTCATTAATTATCTATTTATTATTTGTAAGTTATCCGATATGTTTGGTAATACCCTGTAATCCTGTTTCGACGATAGTTTAGGGTTAAGGGGTGTTACATAAATATTAAATAAATATTTTTCATCAACTTTGTGAATGTGTTAGAATATAGTATTTTTAATTATTTATTGGATGTGTGGAAAAAAATCAATAATCAATTGTGTTTTGACAATTTCTTTAATGATAGTGATCAAACTAATTAAAAAAAATTGAGGTGATCAAAATAGAAACGACTTATATTAAGTATTGATCAGGGGTAAGAAACATTAAGGATTGGAGTGAAAAAGTAGTAGAATTAAAATAGTAATCTCTACAACTAGTCACCCAACTATTAGCGTGGTTCTATTTTGGTCATAAAACTATAAAAAAATTCAATTTCGTCACAAATGTTTTTGATAGTTTCTGTTCTGGTCATTCTTCGTTAATTGGTATAATAACACATTTAATCCTCAATACTTCACACTCTATCAAATTAATCAAACGCATGTAATTAAATAATTATTATATATTATGAAAAAATACAAAATACATATTTTGTAACTTCTCCTGTTTTGTTTCCTTTTTGGTGGATCTAATGCAACAAAGCGACTAGTTGTTGGAGCTTGACAGTTTGGCTTTCTTCTTGGAGGTGTTGCAAGTGATCTCATCAACCAATAGGTAAAAATAATTGCAACAGCAAGCCCAGCAATAGGCCTAACAGATGGAGGATCCTAGTACCAGCAGTGACATGATTAGAATTTAAGTTGGAATGATATTTTTAGAGTTTAGGGTTTAGGATTAAGTTACTTCAATCTCAATCAATGTCGGAAAAAATACCCCAAAGCTTCCATGGTGTATCAGATTTGTTGTTACACCAAGAAACTGCTGTAGTCGAATCTGATTCCACTATGAGTTAATCCTCTAGCAGCCCCATCCACATTGAGTTTAAGAAAACCAGAAGAAGGCTCCCATTGACAATTATCAATCCTCCTTGTCATACCCAACAATCCTTTCAGTAACCATAAGTCGTCTTTGATGGCTTTAATCCAAAACATCGACCGCACTTCAGTAAGAAAGAGAACCTCATGACCTGGCTGTTATCGAACACCGACCCATGGCGTGCCAACCAAACTCACCAAAGGGAGGTTAAACAGTAAACATTTTTTTTAAAAACAAATCCTCTCTTTCTTTTTTTCTGAACCACATATCTTACTTTTGAAATCTTGACCAAGACTTTCTTTTGAAATTTTTGCATGGGCAAATTGCGCTATCGTCTAAATCGATGATTACAAAACAGTGGTAGGTGTGGAATTGGTAAGGTTTTCATTTCTTGTTTTGATAATCAGAGGAAACCAAATTTCATGAATCTGGATCCTTTTCATGTGCTTGCAAGGTTGCAGAAATATTTCATTAGAGTACACAAATTCATCTTCGATTCCTACCTGAAAAAGAAAGAACAAATTTTATCACTAGTCCTGCAAGTTACATATTTATTTTAGTCAATTTTAGTTTCCTTTTTTTTTTAATTCTGAAAATTTAATAATGGCTAAACGACAATCATTCAATTTATAAGTTAAATTTATCTCATGCTTAATGCATGTCAACTTGCTAATTCTATATATTTCTCAAAAAAAAAAAAAACCATGTCATTTTAATAAATAGATTTAGCATTATCATTTGAGCCAAGATTAAAATTTTTAAATTTAAAAAATATAAGAAATAAAAATAATCAAATTAAACAAAAGTGACTAAATGCACAACTTGCTCATTGTGTTGGATTAATAGTAGAATTTGACCTAACAATTACTGTTTGAATTAGAATAGAAAGTCAAATTTAAAAAAAACACACAGACTAATTAAAGTATATATGTGAAATCCACAACACACGCAGAATTCAAAGACCAACAACAGTACTTGAAAGAAAAAAAATATACAGTTATAAATCCAAATCTTAGCTTAGATGGTTTAAACAACCACCCTGGCATTCATTGAGTTTAAAACTTAAAAGTTTCAGACACCTGCAACACCTTTTATCCCTATCAAAGCATTGGGAAGATAAGATTGGAGTCAAGTTGATGACTTTTGCTGAGTAATGAATCTAGGATCTCCCTTCCTCTCCTGAAGACATATTTATGAAAAAATGGAGCAAGAGAGAAACTAGATTCATGACCCAATAAAAATTCATATATCAGAGGTTGAGAAAAAAATATAGAAGAAGGAAGTAAAAGGAAAGAAATAGGCTATTATTTGGCAATGCTCATATATTTTTTATATACTAACCTTGTGTTAAGTGTTTATCGTATTAAATGCTTGTAATCATTTTAGATATGTCGTATTTGAATTGTGACAGAATCAATTATCATTTGTCCTTTATTAGTTACGACAAATTTTTGATTTTTTATTTAAAATTATCTCATTCATGAAATGAATTACTGAATTTTTTCTTTAAAAAAGAAGAAGAGCATTGTTAGGTAGGCAGCATATTTCTCTTTAAATGAAGACCTTAATGGTTGACTGTAAGTCTATACCAAATCAATTTTAAATTAAATTGGCTCAAGATTATGATATTTTATATTTAAGTCCTTTTATTCGTCGGATTTATGAGATAAAATATTTTATTTTTATTATATATAAATATTAATATTTATTTATTTTTAAAAATAATTTTTTAATATTATGCATGTCTATTTTACAATTCATATTCGAGATTCGTAATTATCTTTTCCAACAATATTATTTTTAAAATTCGAACCTACATTGTATCAATTCATCCGTAAACAAGACTAGTTTATGGTGAAAAGGACTATTTTTATAGGGTTTGTTTAGATGAAGAAGAATGAAGGAAAGTGGGAGGAAGAAGTATTAGTCTAATGATGATGGAAAGGAACCTCTAATAATTATTTAAGGAATCCAGAGAAGGAAAACTTAATTAAAAGTTAAAATATTGAGAATTATATAATAAAATAATTTCAATATTTTAATATTCCATTTACTTTTCTAAGTTAGGGAAAATAAAAATAATAATACTTTTTATTTATATGTGAAAGTATATGATAATTTTTTTTGTTATAGGGATCAGATCAAATTAATCATTTTATTATTAAACGAATCAATTTATTTCATATATTATTAAAAAGAATTAAATCAAATCAAATTTTAACATATTTAACATTTACTATTTAAAAAATAACATGAAAAATTATTTTATTTATTTTTAATTCAATTCTAAAAAAAATATTTCATATACAAAATTATAAAATTATAAAAATTTTAAATTTATCAAACAATAAATGAAATGTTTTATTCAATTGACCCATTCAATGGAAGAGGGACTGATTTGATAATCCCAAATAAAATAATGTTTAAATGTCACATGGATGATGGTTTTTCCTTTCTTTTCTCCAGTGTAGATAAAGACAATTGTATAGTTGACCCAGACAAGTCTTTTAATATTTTTAATTTTAATTTTAAACTGAAAATTATAAAATATTTTATTTATTAATATTATTAAAATAAAAGCTTTAATTAAAGGGGTAAAATTGAGATTTTATAAATGAATGTGATTTAAGTTTAAATCTCATGACATGTGAGTTTTCTTATTGATTTATTAAAAAATATGAAAAGATAAAAATACCCTTATATAATATAAGTTGTACGTTAAAAGGACATTTTAGTCTTTTACAATAGTGTTGTCATTCAGTTAAATTGTGACTAAATTTAACCTAAATAAGACTTAAAATTTTAGTGAGCATTTTTTATTATACTAAAAAAGCCCTTAAACTATTATACCTTGTTTAAAAAAGTCTTTACGCTATTTTTCAATTAAATAAACACCTAACCTATAAGTTTTACCCATTAAAACCCTTGATTTTAATATTTAGGTAAAAACATTTTGATATTTTAAATTAATTTGAATTTTATGTTGATGGGAATATGATGAGAATAGTTTATAAAATAAAATATTTTTTTGAAAGTAAAATAAAATAATATTTTAAATTTTTTTGAAAGTACTTATATGCATACATAACACATTTAATCACTCATTTGAAAATTTTTATTACTCTTTTAAATTTTAGGTTGATTTTAAAAATGCATAGAATTTTTATTGGATAAACAAGAAATTAATATAAAAGTCTGAAATTCAAAATAATTTAATTTTAATATTAAAATCAAATGCTTTTATGGATAAAAATAATAGGATATATATTTTTTATATTCATCAAGTTCAATTTTAGGTCCATGTTTCAAGATTCGTGATTATCTCTCTTAATAATGTCGTTTTTAAAGTTTGAATTTACGTCTCCTCTTGAAAATGTAATGTGTCTTGCAGTTATATCCAATACTTGATGGTAATTAAAATATCATCAATCTGAATTCAACTCAATTCAATTTGAATTGTCCTTAATTAATATGAAAAATCTCAATAAAATTGAAAGTCTTATTTTGGTTCGAATTGAAGTTTAGGGTTTTAAATTCAATAAATATTGAATATAAATAAAACATAAATATTTTAAATCGATTTATTGTGATGAAAGGATTTCCACAACCACCAATTGACATTTCAAAATTATATTGAGTTATTTTTAGAAAATATTAATAAATCCTTCATCTCACTGTCTGTTGATGTCCTTTCGGTATTGAAGAGGAAGTCTTCGCAATCAAATTTCTCTTAGAGGTAGGAATTAATATTTAGAGAGTCTAAGGCCTTCTTTGGGATAAATTTATTGAATTGTGAATTTTCTAAAGAATTAAAATGTTATTTTATTATTATATAAACATAAGTGTATAAATTTCTAGTGAGATTAAACTATAAACATTTAATTTTTGAAAGAATTACAATTGAATTTTGTTGAGTATTTTTTTTGTGTGCCCTCAGATGAGTTAATTCTGTGTATTTATATGATATGGTTACTGTTTATGAATAATAGAGCAAGAAAGAAACTAGATTCTAAGCCAATTAAAGTGCATATATAAGAGATATTAGCTCGGTTCGTTTAAGCAATCACCTTAAATATGAATCAGATTAAAGTTTCAACATCTGCAACACCTTCTCGTATAAAAATATTGGGAATATGAGATGAGAGTCAAATCGATCACTTTTGTTAGGCCCCTTACTCTCTTGAACATGTATTTTGACAAGGAAAAATATGAATAATGGAGCAAGAGAGAAACTAGTTTCTAAGCCAATTAAAGTGCACATATAAGAGATATTTTCGTTTAAACAATCACCTTAAATATGAATCAATTTAAAGTTTCAGCATTTGCAACACCTTCTTGTATCTGTATATAAATATTGGGAATATGAGGTGAGAGTGAAGTTGATCACTTTTGTTGGGTTATGAACCTAGTTTCTCCCTTACTCTTTCGAAGACATATTTTCACAAGAAAGATATGAATAATGGAGCAAGAGAGAAACTAGATTCATTACCCAATAAAAGTTCATATATAAGAGATACTAGCTTGGTTGGTTTACGCAATCACCTTAAAGCTTCAACATCTTGGTTGGTAATATGAGATGAGAGTGAAGTTGATCACTTTTGTTGGGTTATGAACCTAGTTTCTCCCTTACTCTCTTGAAGACATATTGTCACAAGAAATATATGAATAACGGAGTAAGAGAGAAACTAGATTCATAAGCCAGTTAAAGTGAAAGATATTAACCTTAGAAATATAAGGAAGGTAGGATGTGAAAATATAGAAGGGGAAGAAGTAAAATTAAGGAAACTGAGAGGCAATGCTCCTATATTTCTATTTCAATGGATTTGTGCAAGATAGGTTTAGAGGGGTGAAAATGCATCTATATTTATAGGGACCAAATTCTAATATTCTATGTCTTGCAAAGGGCAGAAATGGAATACCATCATAAAGTTTGTATTTCTACTTCTTTATATTTTTAAATTAGAAAGGAAATAGCTAGGTCGGCAGCATATTGTTCCAATTTAATAATAACATGATGGTTGACTCTTTAAGATTATGATATTTTTATATTTAAGTCGATTTTATGAAATTAAATATTTTTATTTATATTTTACATATAAATATTAAGATATTTTAAATTTAAATAATAAATAACTTTTTCGAACTTCAAACAAATAATATTTTTCGGAGATAGATCAATTTAGTACTTTACATTATTAAAAAGATCAAATGAAATCAAATTTTAACCGTGCAAATATTTACTATTTAAAAAATACATGAAAATTATTTTATTCATTTCCAATTCAATTCCTAACAAAAGATTTCATTTGCATAACAATAAAAAGCTATTAAAATGTTAATTTTGTCAAATAATTAATGTAATTTTTTTAAATAGTAATGTTAGCTTACTTAAAATTTAGTTTTATTTGATTCTTTTTAATACTTTAATTGATTCATTTAAAAGAAGAGGGACCAATTTGATAAGATTTTTATAATAGAGGGACCTATTAGTGACTTTCACCATTATTATACATATTCCTTCAAGGATAAATATCAACTTTGGTTCAATGTGCAATTTGATACATGAACTTTGATTTAATATAACTATATACATGAAACTTGGATTGTGGTTCATATAAATACATGAAAATTTGATTTTAATTCAATTATACACATTTAAAGAAATGAATACATACATTTATTTTCATATTGAATTAATATAATTTTTTGTGTACGCAAAATGATGTTAATTCGATAATGTTGTCAGATTTGGGAAAACTAAATCAAATTAAAATTTCGTGCATAAAATCATATAAAATCAAACTTCATATACAGGGGCGAAGCCAAAACTTTTTTAAGGGAGATCGAAATTAAATTATAATTTTTATAATAGTAAAATTGTAATTTTTAAAGTATTAAATCAAAAGTTTATCATTTTAAGGGGTCAAAGTGTAATTTTATCTTTACTAATTTAAAATTTTATAAATTTTCAAAGACGTAAATGAATTTTTTTTTATTTTAGGGAAGCCTAAAACCCCTACTAGCCCTTAAATTCGTCCGTGTTCATATATAACATTACACATTAAATTAAAATTAATGTATAGTTTTCGTACTTATCAATATTTCACCATAACTGAAAATAATATAATGTTTATGTCACATGATTGAAACAAAGTCTTTATGGTTTTTAATTTTAAACTAATAACTATATAATATTTTATCTATTTATATTAAATATTTAATTGAATTGATCTCATGACAATTAATATTTCTTTAAAAAATAAAATATTATTATAAGAGCATTTTTTATTTTTATATTTTTATATAATATTTATAAAAAAAATTTAAACTCAAAACAAATATTAAAAAATGAATATATTTGATAGTGTTTATCATATTGTTCATAAGTGTTTTTGGAGAGATAAAATATTTATTTTTAAATATGATATTGTAAAGTAAAAGATGGTAAATTTATTGAAAAACACTTTTTTCGAAAGTCAAAAAAAGGTTTGGCTTTTCGACTTGACTTAAAATTTTAGGGTTTGATTTGAAAAGCGACTTGTTTATCAATTTTTTTGTTTGAAATTATGTTTTGAATTAAAAAAATAATTTTCAACTTCAATGGTAAACATATCCTTAAAAATTATTTTTTACGAGAAAAAAAAGATTGTTTTATTATTTTACCCATGGTTGAGTGGGTCAAAATAAATATTTTTATTATTCATGCAAGAGTGAGACAAAATTGAGGGGGGAAATTTTCACCCTGCTCTATAAATTAAAAAACAAATTAAAAAATATATATTTTAACCTCCACCCGTAATTTTTGATATCAATGAATAAGGCTAAAAATTAGCAAATCGCTTCAAATGGAGGTCAACGTAGTTTCATTTGAAAGTTTTTGAATGGTTAACATAGTATCTCGATGAAATCTCCACATTTCAAAGACTTAATTGATTGATAAGAATTCAATTCAATATTAAAATATCAATTATTGGTTTTAATAACACAACATATTTATAGGTTTAAAGATTTTATTTGTTAAATTATCAAATTAAATTAAACAAAATTTGTAATCACCTCAATGATAATTTATGGTTGGTACTGTCGAGTATCACTCAACAACTATTAGCCTATTTTTGTCTCAACACATTGTATGTGCATCAAATAATTAGGGTTAAAAATTCTTTTGAGTGTGAAAATTAAGATGAGAAATCCATTTATGAAAAGTTGATATGATAATTTTGAATTTATACTAAACACCCTTCGCACGTTGTTAAAACGAAAAGGGTTTTGAGTGGCTCTCCCTTTCCTCTTCTAAAATATTGAACCACATGTTTTCCGATAATATAAAACCTTTGCCAATAAACTTGAACCACGTGAGGAGCATACATAGTAGAGTAGAATAATGTTGTAATCATATTATATTTTTGGAATCTTGACCAAGACTTTGTTTTAAAACTCTTCATGCGTTAACTAGTGATTTCAGTTAAAAAAAGATGAAATTTATCTTAAGAGATTCGAGTTCAAGCACTTGTATGTACAATGTGTGTATGCATTGTCAAAGAATTAAGAAAATATGAACAGATACTATCATGTAATCATACCAATATATTAAAAAAAATCTTGTCTAAATCAAAATTTAAAATAATTAAAGTATTCAATTAAAAGGAATTAATTTGGCATTGAATATGTGTGGAAGACGACCATACATTTATGATTCTGGATGGAGAATTAATTCTTAACTTACATAAATTGTTGGTAGAATTTAATCCATTTGTGTGACAAATCATTCATATGTGAACACTAGAACTTATTTTCAAAAGCACGAGGCAACACAAATTAAGATACTACCCACTAGTTGCTACACTTTAGGAAGCGAATTCAAAATACTCGATATTAGAAGTTAGATTGTATTTTATTTTTTCTATTTAAAAAATGAGAAAATCGAACCTAAAGAATGACTCCAGTGGGAAAGAGAATGATGTTCATCTTAAGAGACCTAGATTCGAGCACCTGTATGTGCGTTGTTAAAGGGTTAAGAAAGTATGAATAGATATTACCATGTAATCACTCCAGTATATTAAAAAAAGAAGAGAAAATCAACCATTATACATTATATCAAAGAGTAAACTGGTTATTTTGTTAAAAAATTCATCCATTTTCTTTGTTAAAAATTGATTTTTGTACATAAGCTTGAGGTACACGTGATATGTTACGTGCAATTATTTGATTACTTTATCAGCTACATTAGTTTTTAACAATATAAATTTATGAAATTTAAAAAAGAGAGGATTAATTTGCTTTTTGTTTAATATATAGGGACTAATCTACCTCTTTTGAATAGAAAAAAATAAAAATAAAATATTGACTCTTAATACAAAAATTTTCATGATATTTTTAAGCAAAGAGAGACTATCAACTAATCACAAAATAAAGTGAAATAATAGAAAAGTAAATCTCAATATTTTCTCCACAAGCTGTCATCAACTTATTATTGGGTATGATTACGTTTCTAGATTTTTAAATAAAACTGAAGAGACACCTGTCTTCATCTTATTATTATTTTTTGAAACATTTTCTTTCCATCAAAATGTATTAAATAATAATCCTTAATATAATATTTAAATTGAAAAATAATTATAATTATTTATTACTAATATTAGTTATAACAACATATCAAAAATTACTCTTGATATAATTATACCAAAGCAATACTATTATTAAACTATTTACAATATTTCTGGAAAAAGAACCATTTATAACATTAAAATAAATAAACAAATTTTTTTATCAACTATAAAAAGAATGTAAAGTCTTAATAATAACGCGATTAGCACGATTCGAACCCAGACCACATTAAATTTAATATTTGAAAATCTGATGAAAATAATATTTTTTACATTCATTTAAATTTAAAATTTTCAATTTTTAAAAATATATTTAATAAAAATGAAATTTTGGAAGTATTTATTTTCTCCAAGTTGATGTTTGACAAGTCAAAGTCTTGTAATTTTTATGTACTATTTTATATTTTCCATGTCCTTGTTAGGCGAGTGAAAGAAGGAAAAAGAAAATGTAAAGCACACAAGGAAAACAGGCCGTAAAAGAATAATGGAATTATTGTTCCGTACTATAAAATTTTGACCAAGACTTTCTTTTCTTGTTTTTCTGCTACTAATTTTCCAATCAAGACAGACTTATCTTAAGAATTGTGGGGTGTATTGTTGATTCGATTCACATAGTTATTATTATCAATATGAGAGAATATAGATTCGGATACATTAAAACGTATTATCTTCTTATTTATGAGTTGAGCTATCTTAAAATGATTTAAGTTTTTATTACTGAATGATTTTACGACGTTGATTTTGTACGAGTTTTTTAACATTTTGATGCGTGTTAAAGGTTGGTTGATACAAATTCTTGACCAAATAAAGATTGAATATAATATTTAATTTTTTTTAATATTGATTAGAAATTATTGTTGTTAGTATGATTATTGTGAATATTATGTTTGACTTGTTGCATTTTTATAGCACCAAAAACACGTAAGTAATTTTTTATTTTGTAAAAAAATATTAATTACATATTGATTTTATGAAAAAATTTATGGTTTAGATTTATTTACTCCTAATGTTTAATAGAAATGAAGAAATAGTTTAAAAATAGCTTAATTATGAAAAATATTTAGTTATTGAAATTTGATTGATATATCCTTTCTCCTACTTATTATTTTAATGGTTTTGTAAAAAGCATACCATTTATCTATTTTATACATTGATTATAGAATGCTTTATGCATTAATTTATATTAATTTAAATTTTTTTTTTCAAAAATTAATCCTAAAATAAAAAATTTTAATTGTTTTATAGTCTAAAAAATTAGTTTTTTGGCAAATATTACACCAAATTTGAGTTGAAAAACTTGAAACGTGTTGGATTTTATCTTTAAAAATATTTCATTGTAGCATATCCCTTAAAATTAAAAAAAATCTTTTATTACAAAATGAGAACAAAAATCAATAATAAATCATGACAGAAAAAAATACTCGTGTGAGATGATAAAATAAAATATTTAATTGACTAAAAATAGCAAAGGTAAATGGATTGATTTAACTAAAAATAGATTGAAATGATTAGATGAAAATGGACATGACTAAAAATAGAATCAATCTATTAAGCTATTCTAAGCTTGACAAAATATATGTGTTGCTGGTTAAGTAATTTACTTTTCTTGAATTTTAAAAAATTCAATAAAAAAATAATTCCAAAAATAAAAAGATTCAGACTCAACTTTCATGTGTGTCCATCCTCTCAGCTTAGTTTTTACTAGAACAATAAAGTATAGTAATTTATAAACAAATATCTCAAGATTTTTTTTTAGGAGTGAGAGATCTGATTTAAGGGTGAGCAAAACTCGATTCGATTCGAAAAAATCAAAATTCTTTTTCGAATTTCTAGTTAAACGAATCGAGTTATTCAAGTTAATCGAATTATTAAAGTCAACATGATTTTTTTTTCAAATTTCGAGTTTGAATAGAATTGAGTTTTCAAATTCGAATAACTCGGATAATTCGAATAAATCGAATATCAAACTATAAAATTTTACATTTTTACCCCAAACTCCAAACCTTTTTTACTTTTCCCCCAAAACTTTTACTTCACTCCCATCTCACCCCCTATCTATCCCAAACCCATTTCCCCCCAATTTTTTTTTTAAATATTTTCACTACAAAATTTTACTCCCCTCATATCCAACCCTCCATCTACCCCAAACCCATTCCCCCCTCCCAAATTTTTTTTGAGTCTTTTCTCTCCAGAATTTTACTCCCCCTATTTACTTTCCCTCAAAATTTTACTCCCAAAACCCTCAAAACTTTTTATTTCCCCCTAAACTTTTACTTCTCACCCTTTTTCCCCAAATAAAAAATTAAAATCATTCAAAAATTCCCTAAACCTAAATAATAATAATTTTATTTATCTACTATTTATATTATCAAATTAAAATTTTGTACTATTTATATTATTAAATTGTTTAATCATATTGAATATTTATATTAAAATTGAATTATTAATGATATCATAAAATATTCGTGTTAAAATTTTATGTTGATATTAATTTTACATTTTATCTTTAAAATAAGGTTTACTAAAAAATCACAATTTTACATTTAATATATTTTTTAATTTCAAAATACATAGTGACAAGAATTAGAAATAATTGAAGCAAGTAAAGAAGCTAATCGTATATAAAAGATTAATAAATAAATTATGAGGTGATGAAAGTTAATAACAATCTTAATTACGATAGACAAATTTGATTGCGATGGGTGACAATGGTTACAAGGATCCAAAGTTTTTTTTTTAAAATTTAACTTGAACAAATATATTCGATTCGAATTCCATCACACTTTACTCGATTCAAGAAAATTTCAAATCGAGTTAGGATGATAAAATAGGATTCGTCAACTCAAAACTTTTTCATTCAATTCGATTTGGTTTGATCGAACGTTCACCCATAATTTGATTATTTTGAAATATTTCAAAATTTGTTTATAAAAGAAACCATATAATTGAAGAAGTTAAGGACTTTGAGGCCCCACAATTCTTTAGGGTCCAAGCCCGCTTCTTAGAGCCTTAGGCTTATTTTTATTTGGGCTAATAAAGCAATCGTAAAATCATGGTTGAGATGAAGGATTGTTATCCCTAAGGATGGATGCTTTACATTAGAGAATAGGTATTGGGTTTGAGTGGTATGGCAATTGGGTTTAGGTATTGTTTGAATCGGATCGAATTAATTGGTCGAACCGATAAATAGTTGAAGTGTCGGTTTGAAAATTTGAGTTAGATCAATTGATCCACAAATTGATGTGAATCGAGTTAAAAAAAGAGTTGAATAAGTTCTTGTTTCCTATTTTATGAATTCTGTGATAGTTTATTTAATTAAACTAGATTAATCGATTGAAATAAAAATCGAAGGTCTGATCGATTCGACCACCAATCCAATTTTAAAAGTTTTGATTGATGATGTGGCCGAGTCACGGAGGGCGGCACATACGATTTCCCCTAACCTTAAACCTAATTCTTTCCGTTGTTAGTTAATGCAAATTTGGAGTCTAATTGGATTGTTAGGAATGTAATATTATAATATTTGATATGTACGAGAAAACGTTGATTAAAATTTTAAGTAAGTTATATTGATATATTTATTTAGCTAAAAAATTATTAAAAAGGTAATGATAAATTTTGAAAATACTCCAAACCAAGTAAAATACCAATTTTATTAATTTTATCATTTTCAGCAATTTTTATTATTAAGAAAATTTAGTTTATTATTAATAAACACGTAAATTATTTTCACATGATATTAATTTAAATATTTATCTCAAATTTAAGATATGATTAAATTTAAAATAAATTTAAATACTTAACATATATTTAAATTAAAATTTAATTTGATAGGATTTAAAATTAAATGATTTTATAGTTAGAAGAAGTATTGTATACCTAGAGTCACACGTAACTCCTCAATCCTTCCAATAAATTTATAATTTTTTTAATAGAATAAGAGTATCTTTTATGACTATTTTACGGTCCACAGAGATTAATTTTTTAAATGTTCATGGTTACCCATTTCTAATAATATTATCTCTAAAATTCGAACTTAAACTATCTTTCTAAAAATCACTTAAAAAACCATCAAGCTTTCACTTAAAAAAAAAAAGAGTGAGAATTGTGGAAATTTTGCAATTTTGTTAATCAATATTTAAAAAAATAAGTTTCTTACAAGTTTTCCATTAATTATAACTTTGCAATAAAACCTCACTATCCGTCAATGGAATAAGACAACAATTCCTCCTAAATTACTAAATCAAATATATATGGTTGGTTTAACAAATGTTTAATTGAAAGTTAATTTAATGTTGACTTTAGAAGATCATGAGTCTAGCTTTCTCTTCATTTACATGCAATCACCAATCAACCAAGTAATGATGAAGAGGAAAAAAAATTTAAATTCATAATCCAATAAAGTCGACATTATAGGGTTATTAGCGATAAACAACAATTTGTATTTGTCAATGATGAATCAATAATTGTTGATCTCTAATTGAGAGCCAAGATAACATCAACTTTGCTGAATTATGAGTCTAGTTTTCCTTTCATTAACATGCAGCCATTAGTTGATAAAGAGATAAAAACTAGGCTTATAATCCAGCAAAATCAACATTATAAGGATATTAGTAATGGATAGCAACTTGTGCTTGCAAATGATCAATCAACACATGTTGATTGATCTCTAATTGAGAGCAAGTTAATATCGACTTTGTTAACTTATGAGTCTAGTTTTTTTTTCTTTCATTTGCAAGCAATGATAAATTTGACCAAACAACGATGAAAAGATAAAAACCAGGCTCATAATCCAACAAAGTCGACATTATACCCAAATATCATTGACAATATCAACCACCCCATAATTTGTATATATTTCCAAGGGGATGATAATGAGAGAGGTAAGGGGTAAATGTATTTATAGGCTTCAAAGGCTAGTCAAAGGAAAATAATTTGAATTAAACAAATATATATATATTTGATTAATAGCATTTTCTATGCAAATAGTTTAATATTGTTCTAGAATGGAAAATGACTGACTGGGTAGTTGGATCTACTTTTCCTTTAATTTAAGAAGAATAAGATGAGTTGACATGCATGAATATTTCCAACAAATTGCAAACTTGTTTCTTTGTGCCTTGTTTAAGTCAATAAATCTTTATGGTAAACCGTAAATATAAACAAAGATTATTTGAGATGTGAACTTATTATGTTTTGGTGTAATGTTTGAAAACCCCCACTTTTCGCTATTCCAGGAAAAGCAAAAAATTATAGGCAAGTACCGACTCATTTTGCATTGTTTTAAAAAGGGTTAAACTATACAATTAATCACCCAACTATTGGAGTGTTTCTATTTTGGTCACTCACCTATGAAAATTTTCAATTAAGTCACCAACATTTTAGATCCTTTCTATTTCGGTCACTCACATTTTACATTGTTTTTAGTTTTGTCACTCACATTAAACATTTCCATGGTATATTGATAAATTTGGAATTTAATTATACCAAAATTCATCCTAAATAATCTACATATATCATGGTTGGTTTAACAAATGCTTTGTCACATCCCAAAAACCAAGTTAATAGGAATCAGGTTAGTGAACCAAGAGTGGTCATGCCCCGATTTTCTTAAGGTTATCTTCGCACATTTGGTAATAACTAAGTATCTGGTCTAGTGGTTAAGTAGTGGATGAGCTGTCCTTGAAGTTTTGTGTTTGATTCTCTTCCATTAAAATTTTGATTATAGAAAAAAAAATTGATGATTTTTATCCTTATATCCAACTAGTCAGACCTAGCTTAACATTAATTTTTGTATGTTTGGTGACAAGAATGAGCTTACTGGTTCAGTGGTAAGACTTTAGTTTATTTTGGGCCTCAAGTTCAAATCTTGTTGTATGCAAAAGTGGATTTTACAGACTTTTTGGACGTTTGATAAATACTTGGACTTTATTTTTGGTTTTGGGTTTTTAATGGCTTCTAGTGGGTTAATTGATATATCGAGTAAATTTTCTGTTAATTAATTTGGATGAATGATTTTCAAAATTAATTAAGTTTAAGAGTTTTTCCGTTGCAAATCATAACACACAAATGGATTTTCCGAAATAGAATTGTGCTAACTGTAAGGATTGTAAAATCAACTTGGTTTCAAATAAATAATGTTTTTGAAATTGTACACCTAACATCAACTAAGTTTTCTGAAAGATGGATAAACATGTTTTTCGCATAAATTATCTTCGCTAGAATCAAAAGGAATTTAAGTGGGCTAAGCAATCTAATTTTGGGTGGTCAATGTAACTGTCGAAACCAATTTATTAAAACGAAGTTTTGAAAAATTATTTTAAAAATTTGGAAAAATGGGAGTCGCCATCAATCTTTTATTTGGTGTGATTGGAATACCACAAAACGTTTAAAAAGCCATTTTGAAAAATATGTCGGTCTTCGAAATCCAGAAAACGAGTTTGGGAGTCTGTTACGCATGAGGAAGGATTAGCACCCTCATACGCCCAAAATTGGTACCACATGATTACTTTCGGGTCTTATTTTGTTAAAACCTTAAAAACTCGAGTAAAATTTATAATACGATCTTTGTTTTAGAAAACTTTGTATAATTTCAAAGGAAACCCTTTTTGAAAACTCGTCCCTATATTTCGAATCTCTATGAGAAATGGAAATCATGTCTAACGCGTTAGAGCACTATATTCTCGGAGTTTCAAAATTGAAGGACATTTCGAGAAATTTTGAAGAGAATATTCTATCGTGTGAATTATAAAAAAATCACACCTAGCACGTTAGACATGGTGTTTCGAGGTCTTCACACGAAAGGGCATTACCTTGTTCTGTTTTAAAATCCTTTGTGTATAGATATATAAAATTGAAGGACGTTTTGAAAGCTTTTGAAGATGATGTCCGATTTACATGAATTACGAAAATCACACTCAGCACGTTAGAGCGTGATTTTTCGAAGTTTTCACACGAAAGGATATTGCTTCGTTTTGTTTTAAAATCATTTGTATATAGATATAAAAAATTGAGAACTTGAAAATTTCGTATTGAATTTAAAATGCAATCCTCAGACTTATGACTTGAAAAATTTACATATAGAATGCCCATTTTCTTCGATTTTCTTAAAGAATTAAAGTCGCGACCAACACGTTAGGACACGACATTCTCGGAATCTCGAAGTTAACAGGCATAAAAACTTGGAGAAGGATATTCGATTCGCGCGAGTTATACAAAAAATCACACCCGACACGTTAGAGCATGATTTTCCGAAGTTTACGCACGAAAGAAACATTGCATCGATTTTTAAAATAACTTTTAAAATGAGCGTGCAAGTTTAAAATACACATGAGCAATTAATAAGAGAAATTAAATACGAAGCAAGATAATAAGTAGATAAATAGTATGCAAAAATATAAAATGCAGGTGCATAATAATTAAAATAAATGCAAATATTGATGAGGAAAAAAAATGATGAAATCGGGATTGAAAACGAAACTTTTGGATACTCGGGGGCAAAATGGTAATTTTGAACTCTCGAGGGCAAAATGGTAATTTTGAAAAAATTTGGGGTTAAAAGTGATATTTTGAATATTTAGGGGTAAAATTTGGTGATCGGGTGGCGTCTGGTTACAAATACGTTTCTGACCTTTCATGTATTTTATTAATAATAGTTAATATTATTATTATAAAAACATTTATTATTATTATTAAAACGTTTGTTATTATTATCAAAACATTAATGCTGCTTTAAGAAATTAAAATATATATATATATATGAGAAAGGATTGTATGAAACAGGGATATTATCCCTTTTCAATAGTTTTATGACACATCAACAATTTCATCCTAAATTTCATGATTTTAATTGTAATTTGATTTTTTTCAGGATGAAAATGTTGAAATTAAGAATGAAAATACTGATGTGGCATAAAACTATTGGAAAAGGGACACAAATGACGTGGTGTCACTGTTTCATTCAATCCTTTTCCATAAATATATATATATTTATTACAATTAGAAATAGGTAGATAATAATAAAGAGGGGCTACAATGTATTTAATAATCATTTTGAAACTGATGGGGTTAGTAATGTGCATCATAAATGGGAATGAACATACATTGAAATTATACCTTAATACTTCAATGCATTACAGCTTCAAACTCTTGACTTGAATCTGCGATTATTGTCTTTTCCTTGCCTTGATTGTCTCTGTTTTGCTATCAACGATTCCTGTTTTAGAATTTGTGAAAGTTTGCTGTATTGTTTTAAGGCTATTTTGTTATTGATCTAAAAAAGGTTCGTATATTGGTTTTTCAAGAAAAGGGTTCCTTACAAATTGTTTGAATCCTGGCTTTATAGTCATTTTACAATCATTTTAAATTGTCTTCTACAACTTAAATGCTTGTCTGTCTTTTCTTTTTGCAGGTTGGCTTGGCAATGGCGATGTAAATTGCTGGTGGTGGTTGCAAGTTGACTGTGATGGTGCTGTCGATTGCTGACGTGGCGCTTTTCAAATCGTTGGGGTTGAGGTGGCTGATGCCACTTGCTTTGCAGATTAGGTGTGGGTCAATGTAATTTGGGTCTACAATTGGCCCCAATTGCAAATTTGTGATTGGGCTTGTATAGGGTCTCTGGGTCAAATTGGGCCTTGTAAGATGGATATTGTAATTTGGACCTTTCAAAATGTATTTGGACTTTTTTTTATTCAATTTAAATTTAAACTTTAACAAAAAAGTTTAAACTCGAATCAAATTTAAACCCAAAATGAATAAAATCGGTTTTCAAAGTTGGGCCCGGTCAAAATTGAGCTCCAATAGTAACCTTCAAAATCCGGTCATAACATCTAGATCGGGTTTGAGTGTTACATTTGGTGGTATTAAAATCTGATTCAAAACTCGGACTGTAATTTTTAGTTGAAAAAAAATAATTTTGGAACAATATTATCAATAAAATTTCAAAAATGTCTGAGATTTCTCGGATTCAGATAATTACGAACTCGAATTAACATGAGCGAACTTGAGCTTGAACCTATTTTTGTCAACTTTACACCCTGCCATAAATTATACTGACCAATTGTTTATGTAATTAATGAAATAATTTCCTTTAGAAAAAAGAAATAAACATTTCGATTTGTTGATTTTACTCAAGTCAATGGAGAAATTATTTTTAAAATTTATTGATATTATTTGAATCAACATTCTTCTAAGTGCGATCATTAAATTAAATTTTATTAGTTGAATATGAAATCATATGTGGCACGGGGCTTCCTAAAATAATTAAAGAGGGACTTGGAATGTAAATTTTAAAATTATTTGACAAATATTGGTTAAAATATACTTTTAGTTCTTATATTTTTCTTATATTTGGAATTTAATTTCTCTATTTTTATTTATAAAAATTTAGTTATATTTTCAGATTTCAAATTTTAGATCTAATTGTTTGTTAAAATTTTTCTGTTAAATTTATTAACGTGACATTTTTAAATAAAAAAATTCACTATATAGAAAAAATAATATTATAATAAACATGAATTTAACAATAAAATTTTAACGGTGTTAAAAATTGGACTTATATTTTTAAATACGAAAAATAATAAGATTAAATTCTTTAAAATAAAAATAAAGAAAATAAATTTGAAATAGACGAAAAGTAAAAAAATACCTACTATTTCCTTTCAAATTTGAAAAAAAAAATAATTGTAAACACCCCATCAAGGATGCTTTGACTCTTGACTTCCTCCACTTTTCACATTTCAAATCGTGACTCCATGAATTTAATCGAATTAATTAATAATTAAATTTATGAGACTCGGGATGTTGATATTTATAATTAAAAAAGAATTGCGAAGGTCTGAAGTGTACAACAAGCAAGTGGGAGAGGCAGGAATCTTAAATTTTATATAGATATACAGTATTTAGACCCTGACATTACCACATGAATATACACGTGGTAATATCAATAAAATTAAAGGAAGTTAATTTTTCCATTCGTTTTTTTGATGATTAGATAAATAATTTAATTTAAGGGCTAAAAGAGATAAAAAATTAAATGGAGAGTTAAAATAATTTTTTTTATAAAATTGGAAGGCCAAATAAATCATTATGCGATATAATATTATAGACAAAAGTGTAAACCAAAGCCATTACATAATAATACTATGTGTGTTTTTCTTTCGATTTAAAGATAAAGGAAGATTATGGGAAGAAGTAAGTATTGTATAAAAAAATAATTTCATAACTTTTATTTTTGGTAGAACAATGGCATTTTTTATATCTATTTTACGGTCCATAAAGATCAATCATTTTAATATTCATGACCGCCTTGTCCCAATAATATTATCTTCAAAAGTTCGAGTTTAAGTTTTTTTTTTTAAAATTATAATATGCATTATAAATATACCAAAAACTCGTTGACAAAGCTTTCACTGAAAAAATTCGGAAATTTTGCAATTTTGTTATTCAAACCTAAAATAAAATGCATTTCTTACTAGTTTTGCATTAATTATAACATTGTAATAAGACATCATTATCCATTATTTTTTATACAATTCCTTATACCATAAATAACTCTTCCTAAATTATTAAATAAAAAAATATTTAAGTATATTCACAGTGACTCTTAAATATATATATATATATATATATATATATGAAAAGATAAAAAAATTCTCATCAAACAAATCATATGCATATATCGATGGCTACAAATTGATGCCGGTGACCTTCAAAATTTAAAATTTATGTTGCTTTGCCTTTCTATTTTAAAATATCTATATTGGATATAGATATCTAAATATTAGTTTTAAGATATGATACTTAAAATATTTATTAAATACGATAAAAATTTTAGGAAAAAACATTAAACATTTCCATGATATATTGATAAGTTTGGAATTTAGTTATACCAAAATCCATGCTAAATAATATACATATATAGTGGTTGCTATAATAAATGCTTAAAAGTCAATTTAATGTTAACTTTACTAAATTATGAGTTCATCTTTCTCTTCATTTACATACAACAATCAATCAGATGATGAGAAAAAAAATTTTAAATTTACAATTTAGCAAAGTCGACATTATAACATTATTAACAGTGGATAACAACTTGTACTTGCCAATGATCAAGTAACAAATGTTAACCCTTAATTGAGAGCTAAATTAATATCGATTTTACTGAATTATGAGTCTAGTTTTCCTTTCATTTGCATGCAATCATTAGTTGATGAAAAGATAAAAACTAGGTTCATAATCTAGCAAAGTCAATATTACAAGGCTATTAGCAATGGATAGCAACTTGTACTTGCCAATGATCAATTTGATCCTTAGTTGAGAGTCAATTTATTGTCAACTTTGTTGAATTATGAGTCTAGTTTTTCTTTCATTGGCATGTAATCATTAGTTGATGAAGAGATAAAAACTAGGCTCATAATCCAGCAAAGTCAACATTATAAGACTATTAGCAATGGATAGCAACTTGTACTTGCAAATGATCAATCAACATCTCTAATTGAGAGAGCCAAATTAATATCGACTTTGCTGAATTATTAGTCTAACTTTTCTTTCATTTACAAGCAATGATCAATTTGACCAAATAACAATGAAGAGATAAAAACTAAGCTTATAATCCAACAAAGTCGACACTATACCCAAATACCATTCACAATATCAACCACCCATATTTGTATATGTTTCCAAGGGGATGATAATGAGAGAGGCAAGGGGTAAATGTATTTATAGGCTTCAAAGCCTAGTCAAAAGTCTTGCAGAAAGGAAGTAACTTGAATTAAACATATATATATATATATATATATATATATGTATTTGATTAATAGCATTTTTTATGCAAATGATTTATTATTTTTCTACAATGGAAAATGACTGGGTAGTTGATCTACTCTTCCTTGAATTTATGAAGAACAAGATGAGTTGAAGTTTAAAATTATCTATGAATGTTTCCATCAAATTGTAATCGGCATGGATGTAAACTTGTTTCCTTTATGCCTTGCTTAAGAGAAATTAAGCAAAATTCATTTAAATAATATTCTATTCTAACCTAATTCGATACGACTCCAAGTCAATCAAGTCTTTATGGTAAACTGTAATTATAAACAAAGAGATGTGAACTTATTATGTTTTGGTCTAATGTGTGAAAACCCCTCACCTTTCGGTATTCAAGGAAAAAAAATATTTAGCCTAAACATAATAATCTACACCCATCTCTAATTATAAAACTTCGTCATCTAAAACCATTCTTTATTCAAACCTTTTCAAAATATCGAATAAACAGCCACCATCTCTGATATTTATTCCAATTTTTCATCTGAGGTCCCACCCATTTCAGCCACCGGTTGAGTTAATATCACGCAATAACGTCAGAGCAACCCCAGGCCCAAATAACATCGTGCAATGGAGGCATCCAGAAGGTGCACCAGAGAAACCCTTTGGTCCCTAAGAAAGACTCTTAGAAGTTTCACCAAAAAAAAAAAAAGACCTACCGTATAATTTAATCAAAAAATAATAATTATAATCATCCCATCAAAGAATTTAATAAAAAAAGGTACCAACTCCTAAGACTTTCACAACCTTTTCACATTCCAAATCGCTACTTCCTATAATCTAATTATTAGCCATTGGTAGATGGAGTCGAAGTAATATAAAATTAAATGAATAAAAGATGAAGAACAGTAAATAAAATTATTTTTAAAATGAAATGAAATAAACCCAATTGATGAACGTTCCAACTTCAGATATGACGTTAATCTCGATTCCAAAGTTGATTACAGGTTATGAATGTTTTTTCGCTCACCGATAAATCATTATAATGATCGAAGATATCTCAAACACTAATGCTTCCTTAATCATAAATTAAACCGCAAAGACCATCGGACGAATAACCCTTACCGAACTAATATTACCTACTACTAATGAGGCAAGGGGGAATTAATTACCTTTGTTAAATGGAAGCATGTCAACTTTGGTTCCTTTCTGTTAACTCCTCAAAATTTTTGTTGCTTTCTTTGGAATTACCAATATCAAATTCTTAATTTTATCCCTATCTAAAATGAGAAATTATAGATATAATCACACAATATAAAATACACACACGTCTTGAAATTTAAATAAATTGAACTAATAATGTGTAAAATTTTATATAAAAGCACAATCACCTCATCGCAAAATACACCAAAATAAGAATTGTCGAATCTAATATCACTAGGAATAATATGTTTTTTACAAGGTTTTTAATTATAATATTGTAATAAAACACAACAATCCATCCATGGAATTAAAGAGACAGAAAAGAAATAATTTTCTTTCTAATAATATGTTTAATAATGGCATTATATATCAACATTTGTACCCTCGAGGGAATGGCCACCACTACCAAAAAAAACAGCACCGTGGTCGTCGGAATCTTCAAAAAGAGCTGCGGCAGCTCCTCCTTGAAGATCCAGAAGCGTAAGTTCCCTTTCAAGAACAACTAATTCGGACTTCTCCGGATTCTCCACTGCCAACGATCAGAAAAGCCACCAAGCATTCCACCTTTCCTCTCTCTTTGAATCCACTAGTTCATATCTTCTTAGAACCCACTTGAAAGCCATGAAAACACCAAATTGAATTTGACTTTCTCTTGCCTCAATCTACCGCCTCCCCCGTTAGATCGACATGGGATTTCAAGCAAAGCTTCCCTTCCCTGAGATGTACTTCTGACCGTTTGGATTTTCAAATGAGGCCTCTGGCTACGGTCAACAATGTTCTGTCTTCTTCTCTTCATCTGAATATTTTTCTGGTGATCCTTTTATGTGATTGAGTAAGTAGTGTTGGTGAAGGTGGTGGCTGTGGTTTAGAGAGGGGCGCCGGAGAGTGATGTTGATGGTGGGCGGTTTGGGGGCCTCGATAGTCATGAAATGGTGGAGTAAGTGTTAACTTTGCTGATTTATGAGTCTAATTTTTCTTACATTTCCATGCAATGATGAATTTAACCAAATAATGATAAAGAGAAAAAAATTAGGCTCATAATTCAGCAAATTTAACACTATAACCATATTTGTATATATTTCCAATGAGATTGGTAAGGGGTAAATATATTTATAGGCTTCAAAGCCTAGTCAATGTCTTGCAGAAAGGAAAATAACTTGAATTAAACAAATTAATAGAATTTTTTATGCAAATACTTTATTATATTTCCACAATGGAAAATTACTGGGTAGTTGGTTCTACTTTTCCTTTTATTTATGAAGAACAAGATGAGTTGGCATTAAAAGTATCCATATGATACTTAAAATACTTATTAAATACAATGAAAATTTTAGAAAAGAAACATATTAAACATTTCCATGGATAAGTTTGGAATTTAATTACACCAAAATCCATCCTAAATAATCTGGCTGGTTTAATAAATGCTCATATTTAATTGAAAGCCAATTTAATGTTAAGTTTATTAAATCATGAGTTCAGTTTTCTTTTCATTTCTATGTAACGATCAATCAGATGAAGAGAAAAAAAAAGTTTAAACTCACAATTTAGGAAAGTCGATATCATAGGACTATTAACAAAGGATAGCAACTTGTACTTGCAAATGATCAATCAATAGATGTTGATTAATCCTTAATTGAGAGCCAAATTAATGTCGATTTTACTGAATTATGAGTCTAGTTTTCCTTCCATTTACATGTAATCATTAATTGATAAAGAAATAAAAATTAGGCTCATAATCCAGCAAAGAGACTATTAGCAACGGATAGCAACTTATACTTGCTAATGATCATGTTGATTGATCTCTAATTGAGAACCAAATTGCTAAATTATGAATCCAATTTTTCTTTTATTTGTAAGCAACGATCAATTGACCAAAGAAAGATAAAAGAGATAAATCTAAGCTCATAATCAAGTGAAGTGGAAATTATAACTATATTTATATATATGTCCAAGGGGATGGCAATGAGAGAGGCAAGGGATAAATGAATTTATAGGCTTCAAAGGCCTGCGGAAAGGAAAATAACTTGAATTAAATAAATAGAATTTTTTATGCAAATAATTTATTATTTTTGCAGAATGGAAAATGACTGACGGGGTTGTTGGATCTACTTTTCCTTTTATTTATGAAGAATAAGATGTGTTGACATGTATGAATGAATATTTCTTACAAATTGCAAGCTTGTTTCTTTTATGCCTTGTTTAAGGGAAAGGAAATTTCTTCAAATATTATTCTAAACTTATGTGTAAATACCCCCACTTTCCGCTTTTCCAGGAAAAAATATTTTAATATTTAACCCTTACTTTTTAATAAAATTTGGTTTTCAATTTTTTAAAAACAGTTAAATTTAACTATTAACTTTGTGAAAAAAAAGTCTAAATATGTTTTTTAACAAGAATTCTAATTAAACGGCAACCTGACATATCACATGTACTTTATGTTATTTTTTTAAATTTCCATGAACTTTTATATATTTTGATTTTGATTCATTTTTTAAAATTTTTAATTATTTATTGATGTGCATATAAAACAAATGATGTTATGTTAGCATGATGCACACATGAATTATCATGCTTAGTGCTACGCCAACAATGTTAAAAATTAATGTTTTAGTTAACATTTTTATTAAAAAAAAAGTAATTTGACTCTTTCTTGAAAAGTTAAAGGTCAAATTTAACTTAAAAAATAATAATAGCCAAATTGGCAAAAAAATTATAAACATTAAAAGTTAAATTTATCATTATACTTTTTTTAAACTGGATGTGACTATAGTTTTTTTTTTTTTGGAGTATAAATAGTGTGATATTTTTTTAACTCTTTGATAAGGCATACATACCTCGCACACACACAAGTGCTCAAACCATGATCTTCTAATATGATCAACATCTTTTTTATCACTGGAACCGCTCCTTAAGTTCTAACCATAGTTATTAGTTACTTAATAATGCCTTTTTCTCTAATCTTATTTTTAAATTACTTAAGATTTATTGTATCCTAAAGATAAACTTAAAAATTCACAAAAAAAAAATAAACTTAAAAACTTTTAAGTGATTTAACGCCTCAAATCTTAATTTTAATCTTCTTAATTTTTCTCACTTGCACTACAAATTTTAAGGGAGGATTGGGTTCTGTTGTTGATCCCTTCTCCATCAAGCATAGTGAAGGGGAGAGCTCAGCTATGGAGCCATCAGCTATTGAATAAAGGGTACGTTATGTTGCAACCATGGGCATAACATTGGTTCCTTGGAAGATCTCTGCAGTTGAGCTCTGCTGTTGGATCAAGTACAACACATGAGTCACTTTTCTTCTTGAAAATATGCAGTACCAGTATCTTTTTAACTGCCTAATGTTTGGAGCTCGGTTAGCATGCTTCACCGCGTTGAGGATGGTGTCAGCCCAACTAACAAAAGATGCAATGTTGGCTCTAAATGCTGCTGCTGCTGAAGGTAGCTTGAATCGAATCAGTAGCTCTCCAAATGCCATCCACCGGAACTTCCTCAATACATAATTTACGCTACTCCAGCGCACCCATAAGACCACCACGTAAAACTCGCAACAATAAACTACGCGCTATTTGCTAATTGGCTTGTTTCCCCCATTGCTGGAACAGAGAAAGATGTGCACCCAATCAACACCGCATGCTCATTCAACTCCTTTCCTAAACCCAATGTAACCCTATACACAGTCCAATCCTTTTCAACTCGCTTGCTCCAATCTTCCACGACGCACTCTCGTGAAAGAAGGTAGAGCAGCCGGCACTCACCCTCTACCGGGCCCTCGTTAGTTGGACCCCAACGGAAATTTGTCAATGCCCAGGGGATTTCTTTATGAATGGTGGGAATACGGTGGTTACGAAAAGATCAACCCTTGAAAACTGCTCGTATCTGGATTCGATCTATCCATCGTATATGTTCCATGATATCGTAAGGGAGATCCGATCAATTGGACCCCTGTTTTTCTGGTGGCCGCCTCTCTGAATTAGGTCTCTTATTTGTAATTGTACCAGTTATCAGAAAAGTTTGGATCTCGAGATTGCCATGGGACACTTATGATCGAGATGAATCGCCCAACCTCCTGAAAGAGTGTCTTGAAGGAATGCTTTGCTATTGATCCAAACAAAATGTGAAATGCTAGTAAGCTACTATGTTATCGCTATCTTCTTCTATCAGAGTACATGCTTCTCAAAAATTACTAACAATCTTTATCATGTTTTTAACAACAAAAATATTACAGTCTCGAAATATTTCATCATCACCTGATATTAACATCGCTAATAGTGCCTCGAAATATATATATATCATTGTAGTTTTCATTCAAGTTGGCCAATGATGATTTCCTTATATTTATATTTACATACATTTTAAGAGTTTTGTATGTTCATGTGATAATGTCGGCTTCTAAAATTTCATGTTTTAGAATGGAAGGAAAGGAAGGAAAACGCAAAGCAAAGGAAATTTGAGAGTAAAAGTCCATACATTTTCCTTTCATTCTCATATCTTTCCTCCTTATTTCCCTTTCACAATTATCTTTTCCCTTTTGAATTTAATACATTGTAATTAACAAAATCAGAGCTTCTTTTTACATTTTTTCAAACTTAGTGGTTTTTTTTACTTATTTATTTATTTTCTTGATGGGATGTTTACAATTATTTATATTTTTTCATATTTGAAACGAAATACTAAGTAATAAAAATAATTTTTTTATTTTTAGTTGTTAATTATTTATTAGGTTTCATAAGAAAAATTGGGTTTCTCTAATGATGCTATTAACATGATCATAAATTAAATTTTTAAAATTCATAAATTTACTTAGTTTTTGGGGTTTTAAATTTTAAGGTTTATCAAAATCACAAATTTAAATATAAATGTATCGAAGCTTAATTATAAGTTTTTGGGGTTCTAGGCAAGGCAATAAAATGATGTTTTAGGTTTTTTAAAATTGGTAGAAAAAAAAATTTAGATCCCTTAAAAATTAGTAAAAAAAAATTTGACATTTAAAAGTTAAAAAAGAATTTTAGGTCCCTTAAAAACTAAAAAACAATATTTTGAACTTCTTTCAGTCTTAAATCCTGAGCGATCACACCTCCAGACGACCCCAAAATCGGGCCTGATTGATTTAACAACCATAATCCAGCAAATGCTTACCCTTAATTGAAAGCCAATTTAATGTTGACTTTACTAGATCATGAGTTTAGCTTTCTCTTCATTTACATGCAATGATTGATCAACCAAGTAATGATGAAGAGGAAAAAAAAATCTAAACTCATAATCCAGCAAAGTCGATATTATAAGGCTATTAGCGATAGACAACAACTTGTATTTGTCAATGATCAATCAACAGTTCATGATCCTTAATTAAGAGTCAAGTTCATGTCGATTTTGCTGAATTATGAGTTTGATTTTCCATTCATTTGTATGCAAACATTATTTGATGAAGAGATAAAAACTAGACTCATAATCTAGCAAAGTCGACATTATAAGGCTATATGGACATCAACTTGCACTTGCCAACGATCAATCAACACATATTGACATTTATTTGAGAGCTAAGTTAATGTCAACTTTACTGAATTATGAGTCTAATTTTTCTTTTATTTTTCATCCAATGATCAATTTAACAATGAAAAAAATAAAAATCAGGCTCATAATCCAGCAAAGCGGACACTATAGCCAAATATCATTGGCAATGGAAACCACCCCTATATTTGTGTATATTTCCATGGGGATGATAAGGAGAGAGGTAAGGGGTAAATGTATTTATAGTTGAAGCCTAAGTAGAAAGGAAAAGAAGCAATAATAAATAATTACATACTGATTATTTTATGCATATAGTTTATAATTTTTCCACAAAGGAAAATTACTTGGTAGTTGACGTTTCTTTTCCTTTTATTTATGAAGAATAAGATGAGTTGACATTTAAATTATATATATACCAAAGAAAATGTTTTGTATCTAGAAAATTTTCATTTAAAATTGGGTTTTAGGCACTTGAAATTTTAAGTCTATCCTTGTAGTATTTTAAAATAAATGATAAATTATTATATAGTTGGTCATTTAACTTGTAGTGTTTTATAAGGAATTACTTTGATTTTTATAGGAAAATTTTGGGTTTTTATAAGGAAAAATCATTTTATCTTTTTAATTTAATTTATTTTTCATTTTTAAAAAAAAAATAAGACTTAAGTATTAAAAATCTCTAGAAAATAATTTAAAACTCAATTAAGTTTTTCGTTGAAAAGTACAAAAATTGAATCCTTGCAATATGATTTTTCAATAAATTAACATATCACTAAATACTAGCGTAATAAATGATGTGACATCTGATGTGAAAAATTTCATTAATTCTTTTAATTATTTTGAAATGTCAACTCATCCTATTTTTCATAAATAAAAGGAAAAGAAACCTCAATTACCAAGTAATTTTCCTCTCTGAAAAATTTATAAACTATTTGCATAAAATAATCAATATGCAATTGTTTATTATCCATTATTTTCCTTTCTACAAGACTTTGATTTGGCTTTGAAGCCTATAAGTACATAAATACCTCTTAGCTCTCTCATCATCATCCCCTTGGAAATATATAGAAATATGGGGTGTAGTCATTTCCATTAATATGGGCAATAATGTTGGATTATTAGCTTAATTTTTATTTCTTAATTATTGCATGCACATGAAAAGAAATTTAGACTTATAATTTAAAGAACTCAATATTAATTTGACTTTAAATTATGGATCGGCATTTATTAGATAAATAAATTAGATCGATTGAAACCGGTCATGATCGATTTATTAATTAATACCCTTTTATTTAGTTTTAACAAATATAAAATGCTTTTCAATGCTCGTAGCTTTATAATATCAATTTTGCTGGATTATGAGTCTAATTTTCATTTCTTCATCATTGCATGCAAATGAAAGGAAAGTTAGACTCATAATTCAGCAAAGTCGATATTAATTTGGCTCTCAATTAATGATCAATATTTATTAGATAAACAAACTAGATTGATTTAAACTGATCATGATCAATCTATTAATTAGTACCCATTTATCTATTTTTAACAAATATAACATGCTTTCCAATGCTCGTAGCCTTATGATGCCAACTTTACTGGATTATGAGTTTAATTTTCATTTTTTTTCATCATTGCATGCAAATAAAAGGAAAATTAAATTTCTAATTCAATAAAGTCGACATTAATTTGACTCTCAATTAAAGATCAACTTTCCAATGCTCGCAGCCTTATAAAGTCAACTTTACTAGATTATGAATCTGGTTTATATTATTGAAAGAGATCAAGATTCATAATCTAGCAAACTCCACATTACCCAAACACGGTGTGAAGTCCAAACAAGGACAATGAGATGAATCACCCGAACATGAACAGTCAATTTCGATATTGCATTTCCAGGAAGATTCAAAGAGGTCTCTGTCATGGAAAAAATTTACATGTTCTAATTTTAATGGTTGGGCTCGAAAATCTTATATAATAATTTCTAATGTGGGAGAAGGTAGAAACCTACCATCATCAATTAATTAATCAATATTGATTTATTCAGTATTGGCAAATATCTTGTAATTTACATTAAAAACTGTCCTATTAAAAAATCGGGATCTAACTTGAAGCAAACAAAAATTATTATTTTAGTAATTTATCTACTAATTTATTTATAAAAAATAATTTTAAACCCTTGAATTTATTTTAAAATATGTACAATTTAATTAAATATATTATTATTTTATATTTATTATACTAAATATATTTTAATATTTCTAAAATAAATTAATACAAATAATCGATTTAATTTGTGTTGTGATTTAATCTCCTATCAAATTATAAACAAAACTTGTTTGAAGAATAATGTTTTCACATTGCTTAAAGTTTACAACAAAAAGAACCTGGCTTCCTTAACATTATTGGCCAGCCAGCAACCATATAAATAAATAAATACACATTCATAATATTTTTAAAGAATTTTATTATTTATAACTAAATTTAAATAAAACTTATCTTTTATTATATAAAAAATAATTCAGATTGAATAAGTTTTTACGTTATTTCAATCTTCAGCAAAGATTAAAATTTGGAAGCAATCTTCCGACACTTCAAAGGCATCTAACATTACATTAAAAAACAATGGTTGCTTGAACTATTTTTCCAAGTAAACTATCCAATTTCATTTACTATATAATCCAAACCTCAAGCTTTCAGTTCTCATTATTCAATAATTACGATAACATTCAATACATCTACAATCGTCGGTACTGCCTGTTCGACATTTTAGCATCAATGGCGAAAGTTAACAAGAGATTGGCTGTTCTAGTGGGTTGCAATTACCCAAACACCCAATACGAATTGCATGGATGTATAAACGATGTGGTAGCCATGAAAGATGTGTTGGTTAAACGATTCGGGTTTGATCCAACAAATATCGTGCTCTTAACCGATGCATTGGCAGCGACTGGAGAAGGGTCGTCATCGATGGTTTTGCCGACAGGGGAGAACATTAAGGCAGCATTGAGTAAGATGGTGAGCCAGGCTGAAGCCGGTGATGTGTTGTATTTCCATTATAGTGGACATGGAACAAGAATTCCAAAACCTGCCCACCTCTTCGGACACGATGAGGCAATCGTGCCTTGTGATTTCAATCTCATTACGGGTAAATTTTTTGCCACTAGACTTTTAATTTTAGTTGAAATATCAAATTCTTGACTTCGCATCTCTTAATTGTAGACGTGGATTTTAGACAATTAGTTAACCAACTACGAAAAGGAGCAAGCTTCACTATCTTGTCGGATTCATGTCACAGTGGTGGTCTCATTGATAAAGAAAAAGAACAAATCGGACCTTCTACTTACAGGGCAACTTCACCACTTTCTTACAAGGCTAAGAACATCGCTTTTGAATCCATACTTGAGCACCTAACAACACTAACAGGGATCAACACATCAGACATCGGTACTCATTTATTAGAATCCTTTGGTGCCAATGCCAGCCTCAAATTCCTCACACCTCAGCTCGAATCCGAGTCATTTGACTTCTTTAAGGCTGATGAGGGGATTCTGTTAAGTGGGTGTCAAGCAGATGAGACATCGGCGGACATGAACCCGATGGAGAGCGGTGGAAAAGCGTACGGAGCCTTTAGCAATGCCATCCAGATGGTATTGAAAGAGAACTCCGGCAGATTAAGCAATAAAGAGGTTGTGATGATGGCTAGAAAGGTTTTAGAGGCTCAAGGATTTGATCAACACCCTTGCCTTTATTGCAGCGATGAGAACGCCGATGCTACTTTCTTGTGCCAGCCTGAGGCCGAGCCTTACTGATATCGATATCGACAATTTAAATATCGATTGCAACGTGATATTACGATCGTTACTATGAATTCGATTCTTCTATTTACTAATGTTTAACAAAATTTCACTATATCCGAACATATGTTGGCAACAGCAATTTAAATTCTGATTTGAATATATGTATTTGCTTTGTGATTCATTTGCAATAATAAGATGTAATGTCAGCTTCTTGTATGAGAAATTCTTAATCTATATTATATATGCATTTGTGAAACAGTTCTTCTATATTATTTCAATGACCAGTTTTTGGGGAAATCATATTGACGTGGTCGCTGATGTTGATAACATGACTAAGTGGCGCCTTTCTGGGTTTTATGGGTACCCCGAGGCCGCTCATAAGCTAGCTAGTTGGGAGTTAATTTGTTCTCTCGCTCGGGCTTCTAGGTTGTCGTGGGTTTGCATCGATGACTTCAACTATCTTCTTTCTTTGAATGATAAATGAGGTGGTGGTGACTACTCGACTGCATGGTTAGACAGTGATAGGACCAAGGTCGTTCATGACTCACTCGATTTTTGTTCAAACATTTATTTGAACATTGTCTGGCTGTTTAAACAGCCATTTAAATATTTGCTCAGACAATATCTTTGGGGCAACCTATGTCAGATGTTGATATTTTCATTTGGGTTTTCACAATTATTTTTTACTTAAACAAATGAGTCTCAAAACGTGTTTTATTTCACTACAAACAATGGTTGATCAAATTTGGATGATTGAAAGAACTATAAAATCGACATGTCTTACTATTAAGACTTACACTTATCATTATCCTTATCCTTTAAGTTATTTATTTGATAATTTATCTATTGTTTCCACTTGACTAATAAGGATTTATTTTGAGTTTTACCTTATGATGGCTACTTGGAGAATATATCGATTTTAGCTTATAAAATGGATGTTGTGCCACACATTTGGGCGTGCATTTGGAGTGCTTTTGACTTGTTATTTTGTATCTTTTACTTGGTATTTTTGCACTCGTGTTAGGTTTTCTTGGAGAGTTTATATTTGATGTATTGTTATTTGTGTAACAAGATCGATGTTAAGGCTGCAATTACTTTTTTGTGTAAAGGTAGATTAGACTTAAAGCCAATAGTTGATATAGAAAATTATTAAATAAGAATTATTTACTAAACCAAACTTCGCAAAGTAAGATTGATGAATCTGAACTGTGTTAACAAATCTCTTGTATTTATTTTTCTCCTATACTTATTTTGCTTACTATTAGTGTTTTGTTCGAACTCGTATTTAAACATCTATTTGAATAACCACTATCTAAACACTTATTGAACATCTGTCTGAACATCAAATTAGATAGAGAGCAAACCAAAGTTCTTAAACTACATTTTTAGTTGTGAGTCTATCGAGATTGGGTTAACTAGATTTCAATTCATTAGGAATGATGGGCAGGATCTGACTCGTTAATAAGGGAGCGTCTTGATAAAGCTTTTTGCAATAATAATTGGGCTCAGATGTTTTTTTTTCGTAAGTTGTTCAACTTGGTGAGCTCGACCTCTAATCATAGTTCTATTAAATTAACTGCATTCACCACAGTGCTTGTTAAAAGGAATCACAAATTTAGATTTAAGAATAAATGGCTTTTTTAAGAGAGTTTCATGGATGTGATTACCCAATGTTAAGATTTTTTATAGGTCAATGAATGTGATTGAGAAGGTGGCAACTTGTGGTGTTAAATTGCAAGAGTGCAAGAAAGCTTGTTGTCTATATATGTAGGTAATTTTAATAAATTAAAATTATTAAATATTAAATTAAAAATTATATAGGTGGACTTAAAATGGGTTAGTTATTTACAATTATTAGTTGGCTTGAGCAAAATTTTAAGTTCACATTTCGAATCGAGTTAAATTTAAATAAATATAAAATATGTTAATATTATATTTAAATTTGACACATCTTGACCCATAATTACGTTTGTTCATAAATCAGGTCAGGTAGCTTCTTTTAAAAAAATTCTCCTTCCAAAACTCATATCATTCTTCAAAATAATTTAATTTTTGAAAAAAATGATTATTTATAACTATATTATATAAATGATAAATCAGATTGGATTCTCTTATTGAGTTGGAGGGGTTATCATAGCCGGATAAGCTTAATCATCAGCAAATATTGAATTTTTGAAGGCAACCATATCCGACGGTTGAAAGGCATCTAACATTACATAAAAACAAAGGTTGCTTGAACTATTTTCCAGGTCAACTATCAAATTTCATTTACCATTTAATCTCAGCCTCAAGTTTTCAGTTCTCACAACTTTCCGGTATTCGATAATCACGATAACATTCATTACATTTACAATCGTTCGTACTTTTTCTTCAACATCTCAGCATCAATGGCGAAAGTTAACATGAGATTGGCTGTTCTAGTGGGTTGCAATTACCCAAACACCCAATACGAATTGCATGGATGTATAAACGATATGGTTGCAATGAAAGATGTGCTGGTTAATCGATTCGGGTTCGATCCAACAAATATCGAGATCTTAACCGATGCATCAGCAGCGACTGGAGAAGGGTCGTCATCGATGGTTTTGCCGACAAGGGAGAACATTAAGGCAGCATTGAGTAAGATGGTGAGCCAGGCTGAAGCCGTTGATGTGTTGTATTTACATTATAGTGGACATGGAACAAGAATTCCAAAACCTGCCTGCCCATCTTTTTGGACACGATGAAGCAATCGTGCCTTGTGATTTCAATCTCATTATGGGTAAATCATTTGCCATTAGACTTTCAATTTTAGTTGAAATATCAAATTCTTGACTTCGCATCTTTTAATTGTAGACGTGGATTTTAGACAATTAGTTAACCAACTAGCAAAAGGAGCAAGCTTCACGATCTTGTCGGATTAATGTCACAGTGGGGGTCTCATTGATAAAGGAAAAGAACAAATCGGACCTTCGACTTATAGGGCAACTTCACCACTGTCTTACAAGGCTAAGAACATGGCTTTTGAATCCATACTTGAGCACCTAACAACACTAACAGGGATCAACACATCAGACATCGGTACTCATTTGTTAGAATCCTTTGGTGCCAATGCCAGCCTCAAATTCCTCACACCTCACTCCTCAGCCCGAGTCCGAGTTATTTGACTTCTTGAAGGCTGATGAGGGGATTTTGTTAAGTGGGTGTCAAGCAGATGAGACATCGGCTGACATGAACCCGATGGAGAGCGGTGGAAAAGCGTACGGAGCCTTTAGCAATGCCGTCCAGATGGTATTGAAAGAGAACTCCGGAAGATTAAACAATAAAGAGGTTGTGATGATGGCTAGAAAGGTTTTAGAGGCTCAAGGATTTGATCAACACCCTTGCCTTTATTGCAGTGATCAGAACGCCATGCTACTTTCTTGTGCCAGCCTGAGGCAGAGCCTTACTTATATCGGTATCGACAAATTAAATATCAATTACAACATGATGCTACGATCGTTCTTTTACGAATCTTATTCTTCTATACCCGAAATTACGTTGGCGACTGCAATTTAGATTCTAATATGAATATATGTATTTGCTTTGTGATTCATTTCGGGTGATAAATGCAATAATAAAATGTAACATTAGTCTCTTGCATAAGAAACTCTTTGTCTATATTTTATATGAATTTGTGAAACATTTCTTGTTGAGAATTTTTTTTAATTATTATTGACAAATGTTGGATATAATAATAAGATATACTGTATTTTCAAGAAAAAAAATTAGATTCGAATATGAAATATAATATTATCGGAAAGGACAACTATTATTGAAAAAGACAACTATAAATTGAAAGTACAAATTGATAATTATAACTTTTAATAATATTAAATAAAATAAGAAATTAAATAAACCTAAGTTTAAATTATAATTTAAACATCTAATCATAATAAGCATGTAATAGTGATAACCTTCACTAACTTTATTCAAAGCATAATAATAAAAATAACCCTAAACCATAATCATAATTAAAGCTTAAGGGACAAATCAATTTCTGAATCATCGTTGCGATTGCTTGCTGGCGCTGGCCTATTGGCTGCAACACTTGCTGGCCTATTGGCTGCGACACTTGCTGGCCTACTGGCTGCAACATTTGCCTGAGAATTACGAGCAAAGGTCGGAAGTGAACCAATTTCGTTAAGCATTCTTGAAGAGCTTGAGGGCTCCGAGATTCTAAATCCACCATTGTTGTTGATGCTTAATCTTCCATTAAAACCTGGATAAACATGGTTCATTGTAGGCAGCCTATGGTAACCATGACCGAGACCATATCCACCGGATCCAAACAGTGTCCGTGGATAGGAAGGTTTCTGGATCATGGATCCCAGCCTAACCCCAAGGAGTGATCTATTCAAAGATCCATGAAAAGGGTATGAAGAATAGGTTGAATAGGGGTAATAGGACAAGCTTGGAGGCATCAGACTTTGTGCTTGCATATGTTGAAGCCTTTTGGCTACAGCACGTTCTTGCCTGTGGGCATTTTGGTGTCCCCCTAAGGCTTGAGGAGTAGGGAACTTGGACTTGCAATAGGTGCAAGGGAAAGACTTTTCGGATTCAGGTTGGGTCACAGGGGTGGAGAGATTGAGCACTATCTCTGACTCGCGTACCGAGTTGCTAGATTCACCATTAGATGCTTTGGCACCTTCACTATCCATGATGTTTGGCTTGAAGGACATAAGTGAGGGGATGTTAAATTTATAGTCAAGTTTGTGTCAGTAATATGATTCAATTATGGAAGGAAATCTCATTTTGCAGTGTCAATGTGTATGAATTTACCATCTTTGAGATTTGGTGACTTGGAATTTCCTGCCAATTTGGCACTATTGGCAACATAATTACGTACTTAGTAGGTAGATAGCAATCTCATTGGCATTTGGTGCAAATTCATGCATCAACGTTTACACATATTCATTACCATATTAATAAAGGAAAAAAATCTAGAATTTGAAGTTGTTATGGTAAATACAATTTTAGACTCTTATACTAACTTTGAACTTTGTATAATCAACATTACTTACGATAATTAGAGGTGTTCGTAAATCGAGTTATTTATTTATTTTTTGTCGAGTTTGAGTTCAATTCCGTTACGATCGTTATTTATAGTTTATTTTAAGTATAAGTTTTGATTTATTCTGAAATATAAGATATCAATTTGATTTTATTCTACTGTGTACATAAATTTTAATTTTAATTTAATTTTTACGAATGATTAGCATATTATCAATCAAGCACCAATTAAAGTTTTCTTATGACGTATATAAATGGATTCAATTTATTTATTATTCAAAATGAATATAATTAAATTAAAATTAAAATTGAATTACAATTGGATTAAAATTAGCCTTTTATTTCAATTAACATATCACATTGTTTACTAAAAAAACAATATATAATTTTAGGATTTAACCCTATAACTTACAATGGCTGAAATTTAAAAATATGGAAAGGAATTACAAAATTTTGATAAATTACTCAAATAATCATTTAAGTTTTAGTGCGTTATTATTTTAATCATCAAATATTTTTGAATTTAGTCACTCTTGTTATATCAATTGCAACTTTTAGTCACTCCACCATTAAAATATCTTTGGTCACTCGGTGAAATATTTTGATGTGGTTAGATATAATAATAAATTTATCCCTTAATATTTTACACATTCTATTAATTTGGTCTTAATTCTAAAAATTTAATAAATTTAGCTTGTAATATTTATACATTATATCAATTCGATCCTGATTTTAGAAATTCATAAAATTATAATTACAAAAATACATAAAATTTTAAAAAATTATAATTTTTAAATTTTTGAAACTTTGTCTTTTTTTTTTGTAATTATAATTTTATGAATTTCTAAAATCAAGATCGAATTGACATAATGTGTAAGCATTGTAAGCTAAACTTGTTGAATTTTTAAAATTAAGACCAAATTGACATAATATGTAAAATGTCAAGGACTAAATTTGTTATTATGCCTAGCCACATCATCAGTCCATCAAGTGACAAATGTATTTTAACGGCAGAGCGACTAAAAGTTACAATTGATCTAATGGAAAAGACTAAATTAACCAAAAAAACCTCTAGCAACCAAAATAGAAACACGTTAAAATTTAGATGATTATTACCCTAAAAAATACATGAAGTAGTCAAACTTTGATTTAAAAACAATTATAACATTCGGCATGGATATTGTTTTTAATGCAAGAGGATGTGAGTTCGAGCGCGTTAAAACACATTATTCTCCTATTTATGGGTTGGGAAGGGGTTATGGATAGTTCTAGACATTGGTGTCAAAGAAGAGTAGATATGATCAGAATATATAATGAGATTATTCAAAAAAATAAAAACAATTATAACATTTACGATAAACTCTTTTTTTTAAATAATTATTGTCGAAACCATTTTTTGTTATGCGAGTTTCGAAAATTATTTTAAAATTGGAAAATGGGAGTCGTCACCAATCTTTTGATTTAGATGTGATTGGATCACCTAAAATGTCTGAATTTGTTTAAAAACATTTGGTCTTCAAAATCTAGAAAAAAAATAGGTTCGGGAGTCGGTTACGCGTAAGGAAGGGGTTAGCACCCTTACACGCCCAAAATTGGTACCTAGTCGATTATTTAGTGTCTTAATTGTTGAAAACCGAAAATTCGAGTAGAAATTTAAAGTGCCGTCCATGAATTACATGTTAAAACAAGATATTCAATCATTTAAGTTCAAAACGAAACCACACCCAACACGATAGGACACGATTTCTGAATCCCTTAAAAATAATGGAATATCAATCAACTAACGATTTTAAACCGGAAGCTCGATTATTTTATGTTCAAAGAAGGAGTCATACTCATCCCGTTAGAGCATAATTTTTAGCATTTCTAAAATAAAAGAGCATCTTATTTTTTGAGAAATCCATATATTTTTAATGTCTATTTTGAAAAATGCTTTAGTGATTTGATTTTAAAGGAGGTATTCGATTTTTAGGCTTGAAGAAGATAATACTCAACACGTTAGAGCGTTATCTTCAAAATTCACGAAGTAGATGGACTTTATTTTGGAAGAGTAATCTGTATATGTATTTTTTTTAAAAACACAATTTTAACTAAACCATTTTGCAAAAATATTTGGATAAATACGCCTCCTATCCTAAATTTAGAAGGTGAAATAGTTGAAAATATTGGATGAATTGCATGAAACACATTTTATTAAAATTATAATCGATCAAACAATGACATTCATAAGGGTAATATAGCATGATAGTTTAATAAAGATGAATGAAGACTGCCTTAATTAAATAAACAGTGGAAATAATTAGAAGCACTTAAGTCATAATTATTGAAGAGTGGCTTGGAGACTTTAAAGAAATATTTGTTTGCTCCAAATGTTTAAATGGAATAATCCTCTTTCTTTTGTTAAAAAGAAGGAACAAAACCCATGGAGAATTTCGCAAAGAAATTCATCATTTTTCTTTTTTTTGTAAGTATTAACAAATTTTTAAAGTGAAACAAAAATAATGATTTGTAACAAAAAAATGGAAAAGGACAGTTTAATAATACCGAAGGAATATTAAAATAGGAACAAATAGAGAAAGAAAACCTTAGAGACCCCTCTTTTTTAAAAAAAAAAAAAATAAAGAACTGAATCAAGCAATCTTATTTAAATAGGATTTTTTTAAAAAATTTTAAAAAAGGGAAGGGTATATGGACCAAAATGAAAGTGAAAAGATTAATTGTATAATTTTAAGAAAATAACTTAAATAGAGATTGGCTAATTTTTAAACAAAATAGGAAGGATAGGGTTGGACCAACAAATTGCCCTTTTATTTTATTAAGAGACCAATTTGAAAGAAAAGATGATTTTCAGGATCAAAATTATAATAAAAAGAAGGTCAATCTAGGACTTATTTAAAATACAACCAGATAAGAAGGGTTTTAAAAAAGTAATTTCCCTTATTTTTAATCTGTTAATGATCTGCTGCTAAACGGTAGCGTTTCAAAGCTACCTTTAAGCTTGAAATCGCTGTCGTTCTTTGGCCCAAATTATGTTTGAAGGGACTAAATTGAAGCAGAAGAGGATAAGAAGGATTGCGGAGCGCAATTTTCCACTTGTCCGGGAACGCGCGGATCTCCTTTAACAGGATCGGGTCTAATTCGGGTAGTATGGAACGGCGTCGTTTTGGGGTCACTAGCTCAAACCCTAAACAGCGCCATTTATTGATGCCTTATAAACCATTTTGCTGACAAAGAAGGTCATTTTGAAACCCATTTCTAAAAAAAAGGTTTGAGCAGCCTCCAATTCCTCTGAAAGTTTTTCAATCGAAGGGCTTGGCCTTCAGTCAGTCGCGATCCCATCTAGCCCGCCTTGGATCCTCATTATCCGGCGTCGGCACAACTGCACGTGGTGGTGAGAACGACGAAAGGTCACCCTTTTCCTTTTTATTCTCTTTTTGAAAACTAGGTTAGTTTTAAAAGACCTAAAATCTGCCCTCTTTTTCTTCTCTTTTTAAAGTTTTAGATCTAACTCAGATTTAAAAAAACTAAAAAGGTTTGAATCTTCCCTTTTTAAAACTTTTGAAAGAAGCCGGATCCGTGTCTTTGACTACCCTTTCTTTCTTTTATAAAATTTTTTAAGGAACGATTAAATCTAGTGTGTCTTTTTTGTCTGCGAAAATGGAGACAAAGATGCAGGTTTTCCTCTATGAATATGTTCCTTTACTCTTTATTAATATTTATTTGTTTCATTCTCTTTTAAAAGATTCTGAATTCATTTTTACAAGTCTTTGAAAGGGTGAGTTTTGAAAATATTTTCTGATCCTGTATTTACCAAAACAATTTTGAAATAAATATATATGGTGGTGGACGAGTTTACGAATGGATATATCTTTGAGAAGAATGTGCTTGGATCCTTGCGTTCGAGTCTGTGACTTCTTGATTTCGTGTAAATATTTTGTGTTAATCTTTTTGTGTTTTCTATTGATCGTGTAAATTACATATTTGAAATCGGCCTTTATAGCCGAAAGAAAAAAAATAAAATACATGGACTGTTCTTTTTGCCCTGTTCTGTTGTTTCTGCTTTGTTTCTCTGTTTTGTAGGTATCCCGAATGGTGAACGGTGGCAGGGTCAACGCCGACGTTGAACGGCGTGCTCTTGCCGTTTTGGTGCAAGGGCCAGCAGGGATGGAATCAGGCATGGGAACAGTCTCGGGCAGTAGAAAGGTCTTGGGAGCTGAGCAGTCTCGGGCATCAGAGGGGCCAAAGGTAGCAGAGGGGCCAAAGGCTGACGTGGAGCTTAATGACGTGGCACTTGTTGACGTGGCACCTTAGGCATATTAGGGTTTTTGATGTTTGGGTTTAGTGGGCTTAGGGCAGTTTTGTGATTTGGGCTTGTATAGTTGGGTATTTGAAACTTTGTAATTTAGACCTTTAAGTTTGGGCTTGAATTGTTTGTAATTTGAACAGTCAATTGAATTTTTAATTTTTAATTTTTATTTCAAAATAAATTTAAACTCTAAATAAACTTAAATTTATAATAAATTTAAAATTAAAATGAATTAAGATTTAAAATTTAAAGTTTTAATTTTTGATTTAAATATTGGGTCCGGTCAAAATTAGACTTCAACAATTATGGTAAACTTTGTTTCGATACTAGTACGGTTGTCATCTATGCTTCATCTTGGGTTGATTCTTTGTTTGTGTTTGATTATGGATTAAAATTTTGAAGTTTAAAATATGCTTTAAGTCTCCATACACTCCATACATTTGTAATTTAGTTTTCCTATTTTTATTTTAAAAATTTAGTCTCTCTAATTTTTTTTTAATTTAAAAATTCAAGTTATATTATTATCACCATTAAAATTCTTTTATTAAATTTAAGGTTAGTATTTGGTATATTGACAGCGTAATTATTTTTCCACAAGCAATCTTAAAAATTGTCATGTATATATATATATTTTTAAGTATTTGTTTTTTTAATAATTTATTATATCCTTATAGGACACTTGTCAACCCTTTGATCTTACTTGTGAGTTTAAAAATTTCATTGATAGTGTACCAAATATTTTCGCTTAAATTTATTTGTGTAACATTTTGAAATTAATATATATTCACTTTGTACTCATATAACAATAAAAATAACGTTGAAAATGTTTATGTATATTAAAAAAAAACACTCCTTCGAACTTAGCGTGATAAACTTTTTTTATTGTTTTTGAAATAGTGTTCTTAAAGAAATTGACATCGACATTTTAATTGAAATAATTAACAATATTAACTAAGCTAAAGTACTAAAAAAACTCATTGAAAATAATTTAAAAATCAACTGAGCTTTGGTTAATATATGTAATCAATTGGGCGTTTAAATAAAAGTTAACAATTAATTGAACCCTTATAGTCGTTATTTTCATTAAGGACCTCATAGGTTGTTAATTCTTTACTTATTCTACGCGACAAGATGTGATTGGACTAAAATTTATTTTACTATTATATTAATTGTTGACATGAAAATTTAAAATTTAAGGAAATAAATTTATGACATAAAAATTAAAAGCAAAAAATAAAACAAAACAAAACATTTCCTTCTCCCCACCATCGACTCATATCACTCTATCACCATCGATCGCTCGGACCCTGTCGTCATCACATTCTCACATTTCGCGTCAATGGCACCATCAAAATCAAGCTCTCCAAACCAATTTAGTACTTTTTTATAATAAATTTATTTCTTTAATTTTAAATTTCCATGTCATTAGTTAAAATAATAATAAACTAATTTTTTATCTGATGATAAATGTCAAAAGTAACATGTTTTAGTCTCATTTTTAATGTGTTTTTGGATGAGTATTTGATTTCAAATGGTGAATTTTATGCTCTTAATCCTTTAAATTAATGTTTCTATACTTAGGAGAGCATTTTGGAACAAAAGGAGCGAAAATTAAAAAATCGAAGCAAGTTTCAAGAGCCAGACGGGCTGAACATATGACCATGTGTCAGACCTTGTGAAAATCGCAAATTGCACTCCAAACACGTGGGAAAACTTGTTTTTTAGGTTTTTCGGACATTCTAAAACATATATGTGTCAAAAATAAGAAGAGAGGAGAGAGCAATAAGAGAATATTCAAGAAAACAACTCAAAAAACACCATTGAAGTCGACTCTGAAGCAGATTTCCATCAAGATTGAAGATCTCCTTTTAATTTCTTTGAAGTTTATTATGATTTTCTTAGTTTCTTGTGATTATACTGACTTTAAGATGTTTTTACTTGCTATCATGAACTAATTTTCCAAATATTTAGGGGGATAAATTTTATGATGAATTATGTCTTTTGATTTATGTTTTAAGCAATAAATACTTACTTGTTCTCAATTGTGTGTACTTAATTCTTGGTTTAATATTTCTATGTTATTAATCTATGTTTGATGTGCTTAAATCAGATGAGGAATAGACCATGTTTAAGAGTAAATCTAACATAATTGAGTGTAGTTGCATGTAATGCTAGAAATAGGATGACATAAATCTATCGGATTAGAGTTAATCTAATAAGGAGATCTAAAGATCGAGTTAATGTAATAATAGGATTTCAATTAGAAAGAAATTTCAATTAATCAACTTAGAGTCAGTTGCTCTTACTCTCGAAAGAGATATTAGCATAATTTAGGGATTTCTACGGATCAATATACTAAGTGAATAAATTGTTTAATTCAGATTGATAATGACAAATGAAATTTAGGTGGATTCTTTCCTGAGTTAATTAATTTAGTTAATTTTAGTTTCAATCAATCACTCAAATTATTCAGTTAAATAATAGAAATACGGTAATTACTAGTACTTTTAGTCCTCGTGGAAACGATATCTTTACTCACTGTAGTTATACTATTAATTGATAGGTGCACTTATCTTAGTCAGATCTTTAGTTAATTTACGACTGCATCACCATCACAACTCTATTAATTATAATCAATTATAAATTTAGTTTTATTTCAGATTTCATTTCATCATTTTAAGTTTTATCCATCAGCTTATCACTTTTCTATGTTTTAATCCATAACTCACCCGTTGTATCAAATTGTGAACAATTCAAACTATTATCAAACAAATACAATTTAACAAAATATAAAACAATTTAAATGCAATTATAATATGTGAACTTACCTAGTCAAAACAGCAAACCAACAACTCTCTAAGAACTAATCAACAAATTTTGTAATTTTCCCGATTATCTTCAATTTGGTCCAATTTTCGATTTATTCAATAATTCAATTCAATTTATCAATTCCAAACATCTTATATCATTCTATTGTAAGTATATATCAGTTTAATTTTATTATTCGAATGCCCTTTAAAATTTTGTATTTTATTCAATTTAGTCCCCAAAACCGAACTTATCATATCTTGTGAATTTGAACTCCAAATTTTAAACCCACTTCAATTATGTCCATATACAGCCTCCTATTATCACAATTTACAAAAATTTTATACCAATTGCAAAATATTCACAATTTAGTCCCTAAACTCAAAACTAACAAAATTTACTTGACAAATTAGTCCTATTTCATTTCTAAGATTCAAAATCTACCATAAACATTCAAAAACTTCAATTTTCATAAATGGAAACTTTAGAAATCTTTAAAAATTTTGAAAATAGAGATAAGAATTAGTTGAACCTAATTCCAATATTCTCAAAAATATAAAAATTATTAAAAACAAGTGTCCAGAGGACTTACATGCACAACTGGAAAGCTTAAAGGGTTCGGCTATGGCTTCCTATTTTCTTTTCTTATTTCAAACGGTGGAAAACAAGTGACGAGGAAGATGGCAATGATATTTTAAATGTTTTAACATAGAATTTAAATTAATAAAACATTATTCTAATGAAATTTCCACTTAAAAAATATATGTCACCTCCCATCACTAATTAAAAAGTGGTTAAGTTCCACTTTATCCTTAAACATTTATTAATTAAGCATTGTAACTAATAAAAATCAATACTGAATAATTTTTATAATTTTTACAATTTTTTCTTTAATTAACCATCCAATCACTAAAATTTTTAGACCGAACTTCAATTCACCTATATATTAGCTCCACAAATATTTCATAAAAATATTCATGGGCTCGATTTATAGAAATAAAGTCTCGAAACCTTATTTTTCAAAACCACTTTACTTTTGAAACACACAAGGGCAGATCCAGGGGGGCTGTGTAACATCCGCGTTCTTAAATCGGATTTGAGTGATAAAATAGAATTGAGAATTAGAAATGTTTAGTTGAAGTAAGAAATGTTAGAAAATTTTAAGGATTAAATAGTAAAGGGGAGAAAATATGGAGGACTAAATAGCGAATTATCCAAATTAAATTTTGAGTCATCATGGGAATTAGATTGATTGAGGAGGGGCAAAAGAGTAATTTGGTGGAAGATATTTTTGGAGGCAAAGTTTTGGGCCAAAGTGTAAAGTTGGAAGGTTTAGGGACTAAAAGTGCAATTTTACCATTTTTATTAAGGTAGATATTTTAAGTGAGATTTCTAGAGAATTTGAGAAAGGTTAAAAATAAATTAAAGGTCAAAAATATCAGCTCTTTTCATGTTCAACCGTTCATACCATTCTCTCTTCCATCCAACTTTTGATTTTATTCCAAATAAGTCCTTCCATCATTTTTAAGCCCTCCAAGCTCCAAAATCTCCTATTTTCTTTGAAATTTCTGAAATAAAAGTATAGGAAGGGGTTATTAGACACCTCAAACTTCTTAAAGAATTCATTTTGAGGTGTTAGAAAGCATAGGGACTAAATTGAGAACTTTTAAATTCAAGGGTTAAGGTAAGAAGTGGTTAAATTCTCATGACATACATGTATTTTAGTGTTATTTAGCATGAAAATCATTGAATTTTAGCCTTTAGCTTATATGTGTTTGTATGAAATTGAAGAGAAAGGAAAGAAGGAGAGGGACCAAATTGAAGAAAAGGGCAAAGAGAAGAGAAAGGAGTAAGAAGAGAAGAATATCAACCTTTTTGTTGTAAGTACTACAAGAGTTTTGAATTATAGTTTAATTTCTCTAATGGTATGTGAATTATTAGCATAAAAATTGTGATTAGGTACTTAATTGGAATGGTTACAATGATAAAATGAAAGGATTAAAGTGTGATTTAGTAAAACAGTGTTGGACAGAACAGAGGATTAACTTCGAAAATTCACCAAAAATGGTATATAATGATTTAAGGGTTGAATTATATATGTAATTAAATCTTATTGAGTGTAGTTTCAGATGGAAGAAACAGTGAATTAAATGGATCTGTATATTCTGAGTTATAACTGATTTTGTGTAACAAGGTCAGAACAGATACGAGTTCCCCTGTTCTGATTTTGAAAAATCATATAAAAATGTATAAAAATCATTAGAGTCTGAAATTTATATGTCTAAATCCTTGATGAGCCTATTTTCAAAAGAAACAGACCGGAACATTATTTGATCTCTGTAATAAAAGATATATAATTTTTAGTGAAGAAAGGTCGAAACTGTCAGACAGCAGAGAAGGGGTAACTTGAAAGAATTTACTGTATAAATTGGCTAAAGTAAAAATTCTGGAAATTTTATGGTAAAAAGATGATTGAGTCTAGTTTCAGAAACATCAAACGGATTATAATTTCAAATTCTGTATCTCGAGGTATAAATAATTTAGTGACTGTAACGCAAGTGGACAGCTTTGAAAAGTTAATGTGAAAATAAAGTTAAGAGGTATATAATGATGAATATGTGAGAAAAATATTGTATGAAATATTATGTGTTTAATTATAATTATTGATTATATGACTAATTGGTGAAATTGTGGATTTATTTGAGAAAGTAAAGGTGAGAAATACATGATTATGTATATGTGAAGAGAAATGTAAATGTGATATATGAAATTATGAGAAATGATGTTATATAAGATATTATGCCCATGTAGACAAGTTAGAACCATTGTGATATTAGTGGCATGCCATTAAGGAACACTAGCGCGCTCTCTGTTTAGCACGTCTCGTGCTCTCTGTTATTAGCACTGTGTGTGCTCTCTGATTAACACTTTGTGTGCTCTCTGATTAGCACTTTGTGTGCTCTTCGATTAATACTTTGTGTACTCTCTGTTTAGCACTGTGTGTGCTCTCTGTTGCCCAGCACTTATGTGCTCTCTGTTAGTACTTTGGTACTCTTTGTTTGTTCCGCATATCTTAACGGTTCTATGATAGTCTACTATGGGCTAAGCTACAGAAAGTGGTTAAAAGTGTAAATTGTGCTATTGTGATAATTTACAGGTTACATGTAAGTAAGACAAGAAGTTTATATGCGTGATTACTGAAATGATCATTCATTACTTTTGTAGTGCTTACTAAGCGTTCACCGGCTTAACGCGTTTATTTTAACGCGTAGGTACAAAAGCTATGAGAAGTTGAAGTCAAGTTAAAGGACCTCTCATCACATCACATCACTATTGGAAGTCTTCAATTTAGGTACATTACTTTTGGTGGCATGTACAAATGGTACTGTTATATATATTTAGTGAATGGTTATAAAAGGTTGTTTTGGATTACTACAAGTTAATGACTTGAAATGATGTATTTTGAATAGAATAACTTAAAACACATCATTTAAAAAAAAAATTGTTATACTAGTGTTAAAAATCTCCGTTACTGTATGTAATACTTCTATATCGGGTTTATACGTGTGAACCGGGTATAGGGGTGTTACAGGCTGGCAGGAGCCATGGTCCCTCTCTTAAAATAAAAAATTTTCTATTTGGCCCCTTGAAATTTTTTAAAATTTTTAATTAGTAAAGGTAAAATTTCACTTTGGCCCCCCTAAAAATGATAAAATTTTGATTTAATCAAAATTGCATTTTTACTGTCATACAAATTACAATTTAACTTCGGCCCCTAAAAAAATTTTCTAGCTTCGCTCTTGGGTACGCACCACTTGTACATTGACTAACTGATCAAATAATAAAATCTATTAAATCACGATTCAATATTACACTATATTTAACTCGTAAATATTAATTAAATATATCTATGGACTCTCTCATTTGAATTGTATTCTCGAAATCAATAAAAAACGGGTTGTTACAATCTTATTTTATCATAGATTGAATCAATCATAATAAAAAAATTAGGCCAAAAATTTAGATACATTAAAACTTCCATAAAAAAAAAAAAAACAAATGAAAATCTTTCATAAAATTTCTCGTAGAATTGAGAATAAAGTTTTCATTCTATACTAATCAGTTCGTGAATTAATAACTGCATCCAATCTCTAAAAATTAAAACTCAATTGTTTTGAACTTTTTTTTGGAATGAAAAAAGTTACAGAATTTTTATGAGTAAGATCAAACTTTATTTCATAGTATTCACACGAGATTCCTCATTTTTATTCTTAAGTAAATCTCCAAAATTTTTTATTTAATCCATGGTTTATATTTCGGCTTCCGTTCCTTTTTGTTTGTTTTGAGAAAAATATTGATTAATTTTAAATTTTTCTTTTTCTATTGATTTTTTTCGATCAAGATATGGATTCATGTTTTTTTTGGCATGATAAAATAATAATTAAATTTTTATTTTTATTTTTATATAATTTAATATTTAATCTTTATAATTTAATATCTCAATTTTTATAATATCATCAATTAATTTAAATATTTTATTTTAATTAAAATATTGATGTGAATTTTTAAAACTATTAACATCGCTAAAATAATCTATTAAATCCAATTCATTTACAATGTCATATTATTATTATATGAATATTAAATGAATTTTTATTATTATTTTAGAAAGTCATACCAACAAATTTAATAAAAAAAATTTATTGATATTAATAAATAAATTTAAAATTTAAAATTTAAAAAATAAATAAACTTAAATTTTAAAAATAAAAATATAAAAATTAAATTCTAAATAAACAAAAAAAATACAAAAAATAAAGGATTGCAACGATATTAATGAATGATAATTATAATAACATTTCATATTTATCATCTAATCATCAATTTAATTAAATCATATATGTGTAATAACCAAGGTATGAATATTATATAAAATTCAAGATAAATAAATAAATAAGCAAAAAAAAAAATCTGTAAATATCGTTGTCAGTTATGAAACGTTAAAAACAGCCAAATAAAGTAATTACACGTGTCGCGAAACCATTTCTCTTCTTTAAATCAACTAATAAGGTCGACTGTTTAAACAAATAAATTAACCAACCTGTCAATTTATCAGCCAATATCCACTTGACTTAATTTTTTTTTCTTCGGAATTTTCTTTTTGTCAAACTTGAACCTGTGTTCGGTTTTGAAACAAAAGACTTCTCTGTTCATGTTTTTGGTTTTTTAGAACTAAAAAGAAAAAAAAAAAAAAACAGTCTTGGATCTGAAATGGTTTTTTCTTTTGGTTAGATTTTTATTTTTTTTATTTTTTTTCATAATTTGAAATTATTAGAACAACATCGATTTTTTTTCTGAACTAGTTTTTTTTAAATATATATATATATATATATATATATATATATAGATTGTCTTTTTTTCCTTTTATTTTTAATATTTTAATAATTTAATGTTCCAAATCTGACACCCAAATCATGAGAAAGAAGCTCGATACCCGTTTCCCAGCTGTAAGTTCTTTCTTTTTTTTCTTCCTTTTATTTTTCACTGAATTTGTTTAATTTCCTTTTTTTAATCCGATGTTAATTTGATTTGGGTATTCAATTTTTTATTGATTCGATGGAAAATGAAATCTGGGTCTTTTTTTTAAAATGTTTTTGATGGTGTGATTGCTTTTTGTTGTTGCGATTCCGATTTATACGATCTAGGTCATCATTAGTTTACCATAGAATAGTTGATTGTGTGTTCAATATTTAGGGTTTTTGGATATTTAGTTCACAATTGTTTTAAATATATGAATTTTTCATGGGCGGTGTTTTTTGATTTGTGTTTTTTCCTTGTTCTATGAAAACCCAGGTTGGTTTAATAATTTTTTTTATTGTTTCGTTGAAATTGATCGATTTTTATGGAACCATGGAGGTTAAATTTCCCAAATATTATTTGATAATTCTTAGGCTGCTGAATATCTTGCTTACTTGTAGAACTTTAGTTTCTTTTCAATCATCATGTTCTAGTTTAGTGTTGACATCCTTAGCATTTGTGTTAATCCGACTCTTCGTTTCTATTGAAGTACCCACACCCGGACATGGGTACAAGAATATGACTTTCCAGCGATGCTAGAAATGGGGAAAAAGAAAAGAAACCTCGAAGAAATTGAACATACCTATGTTGAACACTATCCACATCCGACACTCGCACATAAGTTTGAGTAACATAGATTCGCAGCATTCTACTACTCACACCGGAGTTGGCATGTGGCACTTAAAACTTGCATTATGTTGATCAGTTGATGGTATTAAATCAGCAACTTACAATGACATGTGTCACATGATGTCTCATTTGATGGATCGATAACAACATTGATGCGTCAAAGATCCCATCTTCTTGTCTTGATATACTCGATATTTAACAAACCTTGTCGGGTTTCTTACTTGTCATGGTGCTGCTGTTTTATATTAGGATAACCCAATATTAGTATATAAATTTGATCGCTTATACTTAAGATGCACAGTTTTATGGTTCCACAATTCCATGTATCGTTGCATCTTTCAAGCCGTTTTTTATCTCGAACAATTATGCATGTGATAAGGTGCTGAAACTTTCAAATGTATTTGTTTTTTTCAGGCTCGCATTAAAAAGATTATGCAAGCAGATGAAGATGTCGGGAAGATTGCATTAGCGGTGCCTGTTTTAGTTTGTGAGCAGCTATAACTTTTCATGACTTGCCGAAATAATTCTTTCATGCATGTATATTACTTGATCATGCGTCTTTCCATTGCTTTGCAGCAAAAGCATTGGAATTGTTTCTACAAGACCTTTGTGATCGCACGTATGAGATTACTGTTCAGAGGGGAGCAAAGACCATGAATTCATTGCATTTGTAAGTGAATAATTAGTGTTTCCTTTTTGTACCGTGCAATATCTGTGGTCTACTTTAGGGTTTGATGTTCTTTTCCACATTTATTAAGCATAATCGTTTCTTTGAATGCTTTGTTTCACTTTTCTTGATTATGTCTATGTGTATTAGCGATGTAGATAGGAACAATACAGATACAAAATGCCTTAAATGCTTTTGGAGTTTTACCTTAAATGCCTTAAATACAAGTTTTCCCACAACTTTTCTCAATTTCATTTAATTTATGTTGGACTTGGTCCGGGTTTCCTCCTTTCTGGAAGTATCATAAATCTGCTATGAGGTAAAAAATAATATATATTTTCATCCTTTCTTGATCATGCTACTTTTTTAGATTAACAAGCCTTGTAATCAGCATGGTTTCTTATTATGTGTCTCTGGATCTTGTTCTTTGTTACCCTTAATGTTATGTATTTTCAGTGTATTGTGCATTGTTCTAACAAAAGTTTTAACTAAACTGCAGAAAGCATTGTGTACAGAGCTACAATGTATTCGATTTTCTGAGGGACATTGTTAGCCGGGTTCCTGACTATGGTCATGGCCATTCTGATGCTACTGCTGCTGCTGCTACTGGTACTGATGATCGAACTATTTCACGGAGAAGGTTAGCAAAACCCTGGCTTTTTCCTTGTTTCTCACTTCTCGAGTTGTAAAAAAGGTTTCTTATTTGTTGATACTTTTTCGTATCATTCTTCCAGGAAAGCTACCGGAGATGAGGTCAATGACAGTGATGAAGAATCAAAGAGAAGCAGAATGGTACGACGGCTTACTTTTGTATAAGAATTACTGGGTTTGTTCGATGCAGTGCGTGTTATTTCACATGTATTATAATTTCATTATCCGGAGCATGCCAATTATGTCTGTGAATTTAAGTATTTTCACTAACACCTTACCTCACTTGTATTCAATGCAGCATGATATGGGTCATGCAGGCACCAGTGGCAGAGGGAGAGGCCGGGGGCGAGGCAGGGGTCGTGGAAGAGGAGCTCGAAATGTGGAAAGAGATGCTCATCGTGAAATAGAATCAGAACCCTGCTCAACTCTTCAGCAAAACAACAAGAGTCATTCAACCTCAGGAATGGTGATAAATGATGGTTCCGAGTTGAAGGAATCAGTGAAAGATAACACAGCTGCTGAAGATGCCAATCAAGCTGTGCGGAATTTTGATCTGAATGCCGAGGTAGATGAGCATGTGGATACAAAAGCCTCAGCAGCTGCTGCTAAAGTTGCTGCACCTGCACCTGCACCTGCACCCTCAGCCGGTGTTGCTAGTGCTGCTTCACCAGCAGTGCCAGCACCAGCTGCAGCAGCAGCTCAGCCTTCTGCGGCAGAGCCTACAACAGAGGCCAAACATGAAGAATACCCAGGCTGGTCTATTTCGGATATGGACAAGATAACTATCGATCCCCTTCAACTTGCTCAGCTCGGTGGAAGGTTAGACGAGGATGAAGAAGATTATGATGAGGAAGGGTGAGTAGCTTGAAGCTGGACTCCTAGAAAAAGTAGCGGTTGAGATCAGATTAGCACCCCAGTAGGAAAACCCGAAAGTAGTCGGGATGATCTCATTGGAGTATGGAAGTATATCCCATGTAGGTCTCTCAAGGGCTCAAATGGATTTCTCTTCTCTATCTCTTTTATTTATCTGTCATGGTTCGCTTTCTGTTATAGCATTTGCTAACATAACTTTAAAATGGTAGATTCTCACAGCCAAAAGACACTAGTCCGCAAACCTACTCGTTATGCCACGAGAGTAACTATGATCTTATTGCTCTTTCCATTTCGATTTGGCTCATTAACTTTAGTGTCATGATTGCCAAATGCTTTAGTCATGTCCATTTCTTCAATTTCATTAACCAAGTTAAGCAATGGGAAGAACATGTTTGCCTGCCCGTGTTGCAAAAAGGAGCGATTGGGATCCCTCTCCATTGCCGGAACTAAAACCGGGTAGTCTTTGAAGCTTTTGAGCTTGTGACAGATCATGGATGCATTTCATCTTTCTTTCCATGCATGTGAATTATAATACAATATATATATACATATTTCCCGAGTACGTAATCCCCGAAGAATCTTTCAAATACATTGCAGAAACAGATACCGATACCAATATTCGACACTCATGCTCAACTCTTAAATAACATGGACTATTATACAGTAACATTAGCTTCAAGAGAGATGTGGCTCCATGCTATTGAGATGGAAAATTCCCTGCCTCTTATGGTGTACCTCCACCTCCACCTTCAACTTCTCTTCCTCCTCTCCTCTCTTCAGTATGAGAACCAATTCGATTCTCGCGTAATCCTCCACCACCTATGTCCGAGATTCAAATGATACGAAACTACATATAAACTCGGATCAGATCCAATTATAATAAAGCAATAAGAAAAAGAAAGGTAGCCGTTTACATCATACCTCGGCATTGGCATGAACGATTTCTTAAAGTTGATAAAGCACTAGGGAATTTGATCTCTGCTGAATGGTCTTCAGAGCATGAGTTGCAGCATATTCAACTACAGGATCGTGTGTTGGAATAGATTGCAATCCAGGGCCATGGCCATCTATTTTGGAGCAAATAATTCATTTGAGGTTGACATGAAACTATATATATATATATATCTTTCTTATTTTATTTCTTCTCATTTTTCTTTCCTACCAACTACGTTTAAAACTTATTTTCTTTCCATTTTTTCACTCTCTCTTTGTATCTTTTCGGTTTTTCATCCAATCAAACACACCCTTAAATGATCTCGATTTTTGGGTGTGATTTCAATAGAAGGATAGTTACCTTTAGTTTTCCATCTAGCAAAGGAGTAATAATCAGATCCCATGCGCTTTGCTCTTCGCTTCTTTGCGTAAGAGCTACTGCCTGTACCGGGTAAAGGCTGCACAGCTGCAATATAGGAAAGGAGAAATTCTTCATATCGTATCCTCGTGCATGAGCATTCTCAGTAAGATACAAACTCTTTATTTTTCTTTTCTGAAATGCCAATAATTTCCTACAATAACTATTTGAAGAGAATTTGAGTAATGAAGAACCTTTGTTGACCACAAGATCGGAAGTAGTAGAAGAAGGGGAAGCATGAGCATCATCGGCATGTTTAAATTCCTGCAATTCCTTGAAGTTCGACCAAGGTTTGACCCACACTTTGGCCTCGTAAAGCTCCTTTTGGCCGGCATCAATGGCTTCCACCGTCAAATGGTGAGGCCTCCCGACCACCAGTTGCTCGGCTGCTTGATCCACCCTCACAAATTCAACCGTACCGTTCTCTCTCTAGTCTCTTGTTGTACTCATCGATGGCAAAGCGAGCGAGGTTTTCGAGCTCTACGTTGATTGCCGAACCTCCGCCCAAGGTGACTGCGGTGATGGTGGTGGTGCTCATTGGTTCTAAGCTGAGGGTTAATTCCTCAGAGAGATTGATGAAGAAGAGAATTGAGATTGCTGTGGGGGATGAAAATGGAGAAGGCTTAAATGAATAATTGATTCTCACACTGTAGCTATTTTTTTTTTTCCATTGGTTCTTGTCTAAGTGTAATCATGAGTTGGTCCCAACTAATGCAAGATTTTAAGTTCCTTTTTTTAGATTCGACTTAAAAAATAATCCAATTTTTTTTCAAATTCAGTTCAGATAAAAAATATTAAACTTTAATTTCATTTATTTGTATTATCATTTTTTATTTAAAAATACATTAAAAAGTTTTATATTTGAATAATATAAAAATAAATACAACTTAACAAATAAATATTTTTAAATAATAAAATAAGAGTTACATAATATATAAAATAATAATAAAAAAATAATAACAATATTATAATAACAAAACAACAACGATAAACAACAGAAAAAATTTTAAGCCAAATTAAAAAATTCTATCTTGAGAGCCAACTGATTTAAAGAAAAAAAACATTTTTTATTCAAACTTTCTCACTTTTGAGATGTAGGTTTGAACTTGAACAGATAATATACCCACGAAATAGTGAAGTGGGTGTTTTTCCCAGAAGTTCTACCATGACTGTATTTGATAACAATAAAAAACCAGTAACTTTTTTCATTGAAAGAAAAGTGATACAATTTCGTAATATTTGGATAACATTAGGAATTTTCAGTCTTCAAAAATTTCAAGTATAAAGGGATACAATCTTCCAAGAATTCCAACACATATTTGCATCCAAATGGGTTCAAGAGTGATGTGGCTCAATGCGGTTGAGATGGAAAGTTCCATGGCTCAAATGGTGTACTTCCACCTTCAACTTCTCTTCCTTGTCTCCTCTCTTAACCTTCAAAACAACCATTTCAAGTTTGGTCAAATCTTCCACCACCTGCGTATTCCCACTTTCATGTCAAAACCAACTCACTTCGATAATCTTATTAAACAGGATGACACACCATACCTCTGCATTGGCATGAAGGATTTCTTTGAGTTCATAAGGCACAAGGGAATTTGATCTCTGCTGAATGGATTTGAGAGCATGATTTGCTGCATCTTCAACTACAGGGTCATGTATTCGCACAGCTTGCAATCCATGGCCATGCCCATCTGTTTTCACCCAATAATTTATGTAAGTTTAATAATATCAACAATCAAAGAAGATTTGAGTCATGAACAAACCTTTCTTGATACCAAGATCCGAAGTTGTAAAAGAAGGGGAATCATCGGCATGTTTAAACTCCTGCAATTCCTTCACGTTCATCCATGGCTTGACCCACACTTTAGCCTCATAAAGCTTCTTTCTTCCACCATCAATGGCTTCCACAGTCAAATGGTGAAGCGTCCCCGCCACCACTTGCTCCGTTGCTTTCACCACCCTCACAAACTCAACCGTACCCTTCTCTTTCTTGTTGTGCTCATCAACGGCGAAGCGAGCGAGGTTTTCAAGCTCCGCGCTGTTTTGGGATCCGCCGGACGGGCGACATCCACCCAAATTGGCGGCGGCGGCGGTAGTCATTGGTTCAAAGCTGAGGGTTGATTCCGCAAAGAAATTGTTGAAGGAGAGATTGCGGAACTGGGATTTTGCATTTGGATTTATATAGAAAATTTTCAGGATGAATTTGAAGAATTTTTTATTATGATTTTGAATCAAATTAAAGGTTTTTCGAATTTCGCCATTTTAACTTGAGCTAAGCAAAGAATATTGAAGCTTGAGTTGAAATACAACTTTTAAGGTTAATTTCACAATAGGTCCTCTATGACTTGAATTTTAAATCAATCTTTAAACATATCAATTAAATCCTTCTGTCAAGTTAGCCATTAGCTTGGACATAAAATGCTAGCTCAAATTTTATGTTAAGCATATTTAAACATATAGATTAAATTGTAAATATATACTTACTATATCGACCGTTTAGATCTAACATATTAAGAAAAAAATAATCTTTCTAATTTTTTTTAACAAATCATATCTAATTTGTTCATAAATACATGAGCTTACAATTTTATTTACACGTTTCAGATATGTACAATATCATATTCGAACTAATATTTAATGCTTAAATTAACAGTTAACTGACTAAAAAACTTGATTAATATAATTTTAATACTTTAAGGATTCAATTATAAAGTTTTCAAATTTAAGAACTATTTTAAAATTTAATTAATATTTTAGGAATATTTGATGCAACTAATCCAACTTTTCCTTAATTTGTAAGCAATGCAAACAACCCTTCATCACTAAGAATGTTATAATCAAGGTCGATAATAGCAATAGAAATGGTCGCAAAGCAATAAAAAAGAAAAATAAGAACACACAAATTTTAAGTAGAAAACCTTTATCGGGAAAAATCACGGGCAGAAGAGGAAAAATTCACTATATTGAAAAACACACGATACAAGAGTAATTCGACTGCATCTATTTAAGGGTTAAAAAAACTCTGTTATAATCAATATCTGATAGAAATATTATACTCTTATACAGATTTAACTTGTGCGGCATAGACCCTCGATCCTTCACCCGCACAATCCTCTTATTTTGTCTCTCTATTTTATTTCTTTAACAAGTGACAGGATTCGGATTGCACGACTTTAACAAAGAACGAACTCAAAATATAATCTTTTATAATATTTATAGCATGATTGTTGGAACTAAACTAGTTGATGATTAGAGTATCGATCTAAATAGAGATCATTGTCCATTTGATTTGAGAACCATTTCGAATCGGATTAAAAATTGGTTGAATCAAATTTTTTATAATTTCTAATAATTTATTTAATTAAACTGGACGAACTGATAAAACCATTAAACCGATGAAATACCGATAATCTGGCAAGTTCTATTATCATTTAAAATAATAGGAAAACATGTAAAATTAGATTAATACATTACGTAAAAAGTTGAATTTATTTCATAGATGATAACAAGTTCAGATATTATTACAAGATTCCGTGAATACATATTGTATATAATTCAATACAAACACAAACTCCATCAAGGAGGAAAAACACAGAGAAAATGATTTAAAAAGTTCAAAAGATGGGGAAAGACAAAAAGTAGAGTTTTTTCTTTCACTGCAAATAGTGTCTCAAAGTGCTTCAAAAACAAATACTAAAATGCTTGAAATCAGATACTGCACTTTTTCAAGACACTTTTAAAACCATGGAGAGTTACATGAGATTTGAAATATGCCCCATGTCAGATTATCCATAGGTAAGAAGCAATGAATGCGCTTCTCCGATGACTTTCGGAGGAAAAAGAGGGTGAGAATCAGGATGTCTTTCTCCATCAAAAACCTGTATGACGAATACACGTAAACCGGAAAACAAGAGCAAACTACGGGTTTAAGCATGATATAGTATGTATGTTTGTTATGATTTTTCAGTTATTCCTTCTTGTGAAAACGAGTTCGGAACTCAGAAAATCTTGAGACATCGAGTAGTTTGTCGACAGTTTTGAGTTTGTCTTTGATCCTGAACGAACCCTCACCTGTTATATTGATTCAGCAAAACAATCATTAGTCGACTCTCAACATCTAGTAGCTATGTTACTCGGATTTAAGTTTTTTCGGTGTATATAGAGTACAGGACAAACCTCATATTGTTCGAGCAAGGAAGCAAACAACATTGCGACTCCTTGAATGACAAATTTCTGGCAAACACAAGCACGAGCACCAGAACCGAAGGGAAGAAAAGCCGGATTCTTATTTGGATCCTTCAAAACAAAAGTACATTTCCTTTGATCTTTAAGTTCTTCAGCATGTCCTAAAGCAAAGAAAAGCAATTAGATAGTTATCGTATATTAGTACCCCCGTGACACTGAACGCAAACTAAATCCAAAAGAACCGACATGATCATAACACATAAAGAGTATTTATCGGAAAAATATACGATTTTATCTCGGGTAAGCTACATGGACAAGAAGAAGTCATTCCAATGTATTAACATATAGCTTTGTGCTATATCAGCAAGCAATACGTAGCATAAACAAATCCGACCTAATAGACAGACATTTTGGAAAAAGTAGAGTGAAACCTGCAATGGATGCATCGATGTTTGGTGAAGCGGATGTCTTTTCCGTCTTAGACAGAAAACGATACGGATTAAATTTGCCAGCATCATTTCCCCAACTAGAATCATCGGTCTGCACCGACTGCATAGGTACAACAAGTATTGCTCCAGCCGGCACAATTACACCAGACTTAAGCCTCAAATCTTCAAAACACACAAGGATAATATTTGTATCAGTGACCATGTAAGTACTAAATGTATCTGTTGCAAGTTCCATGTCGATATTTAATTTAATTCTCATTTAATAACTCAAAAAACTGCTTACCGTGTTTCAGAGAACACCTCTGTAGCAAAGGTCCGGCTGGCATAACACGAGCAGACTCATAGATAGTTGCCAACAATAAAGGAATCTTCTCTACAACAGGTTGAGCTTTTTCCTCCGAACCTTTCTGTGCCATGATTATCTCTGAGTATATCTGCAGAAGTTCAATTCCAAAGACATAAATCAACTGCACCTTGGGACCTTCAACTTCAAACTCGAACGTGCATATAATATATATATTGATGAAGGGTCTTTTAAGTTTTTAGTAAGTCCTAAGAGTACCGGAGTTAACGATAACTGGAAAACACAGAAATCAGAACAGAGAATGCTTACCTTATGCTGTATTTCCGGATGTGTAACAAGCCTCATCAACATATTATTAATCAAACCTCCGGTTGTTAAGCATCCATGAAACAGCAAGCTCATAATATTGCCAAAAGATTCATCTCTTACATTAAGACAGCCATTAATATCTTGCAGGGAAATGTTATCTTGCAAAAAGACGCCGGCCTCCATTCCAGGATTTGCGCTTCGTTCCTTGTGACGGTATTGCCTGTACTTACTGCACTGTTGAACAAGGTCTTGAGTTAACCATTTCAACTCTGTACATAATCGTCGATACCTCCAAAATCCTTGTTTCCAAAAGGGAATAACACTATATGAAGCCCAAAAGCAAGCATCTTTAGCAACCATCATCAAGAGCTCCTCGTAAATAGTAGACTTTGACCAAGCCAAGAATGTGTCGCCAAATATTGTAGCACCAAGCAAAGTGAAGGCCATATGCTGAGAAGTCATTTTACAATTGATACTTCCTTCGGTCATGTTCTGGTGTAATTCAGCCATGATACGATCGGCAGCCTTGGACGGGATTAAATTTACTCTATCAAGCAACCTTGCATTCAATTCAGATGCCAATGACTCTCTTCTACTTTCTACCTAAAGAGGAAAAAGAATCCATAGATTATCAGAAGGTTGTTCGATCATGCCATCAAGTACACATATATCGAGTATGAACACATTCTTATATATGATTGCTATTAAATAACCATTCTGTTGAAACAATTTGAAGATCAAACAAAACATAGAACAGGTCTTGCATAGCACATGAGGAAAATTATCTTCTTCAGACTCGGCTGTCAGTGACAACCAAAAATTTCGAGCAGGGCTCATTCGGATTGAGATCGGCTTAGCTCGATTACACACACCTCTATACTTAAAGACTAACAATTGTGTTACTGATTTGGATAAGCAGGGACCATCTTCTTCACAAGTTCAACAACAACAATAAGAGGTAAAAGAACTTGTAATTTAAGTACCTTGTCAAAAGACGAAGCAAAGAGGGTGGATCTTCCAAAGGCCAAATTGAAAGCCTTTCCAGTTAATGGCAATTTATCCTTAGCTTTCAACAACATCTCTTTAATAATTTCTGGTTCTTTTATTGAAACCAAAAGCTGTTTAGGACTCAACCATAGCTTCACAATTGAACCATATTCCTCATGTAAATCTGACAATACCTCTGCAAAAAAAAAAAACACAGATTCCATATTTGATTAGTAAAATCAAAACCCAGATTTTAAAATTCAATCCCTGATCATTTGCAACTCAAAATTTATGTAAATCTTTATAGAAAGACCATATGGTTGAAAAGTCAAAAATAGTGATATTTGGTAAATCCATGAACAACCCAGATTCCAAAAACTCACAGATTCATCATTCACATATAAAAAACAATAAAAAAATTTAAAAAAAGGAGTTTTTTTATTACCTGTGAGATTTTGTTTGGAGAGAGTAGTGAAATGACCATAAAAGGAAGGAGAAGGAGGACCAGGGATTCTGCAAGCTTGATTCCATAGCTTAAACAACTTAAAAAGCTTATAAGAAAGAAAATAAGTAATAGTTATAAGAGAAATCCAAAGAAAAGCATTGATTTCCCAAACAGCATAGTCTCTGAGAAAACGAGAAGTTTCCATGGAGGAAACTTGACAAGAGCTAGGATTCCATGCTTGTAAAACAAAGCAAAGGAAAGGGTTCATCTTTTTTTTATTTTCTTTTTTCTTTTTCAAACAGTTTGGTTCATAAGTAGAGAAATTGGTGGAAAAGGTTTGGATTTTGATTGAAGGAACTGGATGAGATGAGATGGGATGCAGTTCCTGAGAAAAAGAAAGAAATATTGAAGTTAAAAGCTTGATGGCTGTGTTTTTTGACTTTGGGGTGTTTGATGGATGGGAAAATAATATGGGAAAAGCATGTGCCACTTGAAGGGGAGACGTGGCTCCATTGACATGTCACCATTATACCATAATTTAGGTATTCCAATTTTCTTTGACATTCATCTGTCCTCTGCTGCATTTATTGTCTATTTTCATGTCTTATTATTTTTATTCGATGTTTTAAAATTTAATAATAAATATGATTAGTACGATTCGAATTTAAATCACATTTAAATGATGAACATTTTGATAATCAAGTCATCATATAAATTTTATTCGGTATTCTAAATTTATAATTTATATGAAATGTTTAGAAATCTATATTATTTTCGATTTCATAAAATTTAATTCCATTCTTGAACATCCTGATCATTTTTTTTTCAATTAAAGTTCTATGTGTTTGTATTATTTTTATTATAGCCTCATATTTTAATTATTTTTTATTATATATATATAAATGAGGTAATAATTAATTAGTCAGAAGGGCAATGGACCTAAAGTATTTGATGTTAGGTGTAATAGAACAATGTATTTAGAAATATGAAAATTATTTTTTTTTCAAGGTTTGTAGTTATACTTCCGAATAACGTCATTTTCTAGATTTAAACTTGAGTTTTCTTTTTAAATGTGTAATATGCATTACTATTGCACTCAACATTTGATAATTAAAATTTTTCATTTTTTTATACTCATGCTCGTTCTACAATGTATGAATATTAATTTTTTCAAGGTTTGCGGTTATATTTCTCAATAATACCGTATCCTGGACTTAAACCTGAGTTTTTTTTTTAAAATATAATATGCATTACTCATGCACCCAACATTTGACGATTAAAATTTGCCATGTTTGTTTAATATAATAACTTTTTTTGTTCTTAATATTATAAAGATCTAGGGTGAGAGTACTTGCAAAGTCTCTAATAAATGATTCTATTATTAAATGGATCAATTTAATTCATGTGCTACTAAAAAGAATTAAATAAAATAAATTGAAGCATAATTAACATTTATTATTTAAAAAATAACATAAAAATTATTATTTTTCATTTACAGATTAACTCCAAATAAAATATTTTATTTGCAAAATCATAAAAAACTTTTAAAATATAACTATGTTAAACGATCAATGACATTTTTTAAACAGTAGATGTTAAATCTATTGAATTTTGACCTCATTTCATTCCTTTTAATTGTATAAGAACTAAATTAATCCTACTATGGTTAAATTAATCCATTTAATAGTAGACAAACTAATTTGATCTAGTCTTTATAATAAAGAGACCCGTCGGGTACAATCACCAAAGATTTTGTAGGTATCATTTTTACCTATTCCGATTTTATTGATAAAATTTAAATTTTCACTATTTTTTTAGGCAAGGTTTACTTCTATCTATAACCCCTCTCCAACCCTTAAATTGAAAGAAAAACACACATAAGCAAGCTAGAACCCATGTTCTCCTAGTTACTACAATAGCAACGTGCCCATTGAGCTAAGTCTTAATTGACACTCTATAGAACTTCTCGTTAAAATATGTTACTAGTCCTTATACTTTATAGAATTTGAGAATTAGCCTTGTACTTTAAAAGTTAAAATTTTAATCATTTTGTTTTTTTTAATTTGAAAATCTCAATTCAATCATTATTGTTATTGGTAATTTTCATTAAAAATTTTCAACTTAACTTATTTTTTTTTTGCTAATCATATGCCACATCATATAAAAAAGACCTAACTAACATGTCAAATTAACAAATTTTAATAAAAAATACTTACGATTTTAATGATTGAATTGAGATTTTAAAAAGAAAGAAGACTTAATTTTTAACTTGTTAAATATAAAAAACTTAATATCAAATTTTAATAAAAATTTATTAAAAGCAACATTAAGCAAGTGTCACGAACCACGATACAAAACTTGTAACCATTGCACAAAATACATCCCAATAAGATCTACTAGTCTAGCCTTGCGACAAAGGGTAAGCATGAAATTTAATTTGCAACCTGGAGTTTAGGGTTTATTTTGTTCAAATGACGTGAAAATCTGACATTGAATTTCCTTTGAAAAACCATTTAAGGAACTTTTACATCAATCATTTAAATACTTCTAATTATTGGCCAACAGCATTCAATTCATTTTTTTAATAATTATTCACTAAAATATTGGTGAATGTGTTGGCATTATTAAAAAAATTGAGTGTTTAAGTTTTATTATTACATTAAAAAAAATTGAGTTTTTTATATAAAAATTAAGAAAATTTATGTGTAAGTTTGTCAAGTGATCAAATTGAGTTGACTATTGAGTTCAGATATTTAATTTAATTTTATAATAATGATGATCTTAATATATATAAAATAAATTATTAACATGTAAAAATTTTATAAAGTTATAATATTTGAACTTCATTATAAGTTTAAAATTTTATTTACTTTTTTTAGTTTGTTTTATTTTATTATCATATTTTTTCTTTTACATAATACTTAAAATTATTTATTGTCTCCCAATCAAAATATAAAAAGATAATACGCTTCAACGCATTTAAACCCACATCTTTCTACATTGATAATAATATTCATATCAATCGAATTAAGACTCAATCAGCATACTCCAATGAACTTATACAAAAATATGATATGATAAAACAAATAAATATGATGCAACATGAAAATAAAAGAGAAATAAATTATAAAAAGAGCATGATGATTATTGATTATTAGATTTATGGCACACTTCCATGTTACATGGGGTGAAAAAATTATATATTAAATATATTTATTAAAAATTTAAATAAAATCAAATTATATTTTGGTTGAAATGAAAAGTTAAAAGTTTTTTTTTTATATGCATGTGTCCGAATGTAATCCCATTATAATATTAGGTTCGGTTTTGAGGTCGTTTAAAAGTGCAGTTGCCTATAACTCTAAATTGAAAGGGGTTTAGAATTTTTTTTTTAATTTGTAAGGGGCTCAAAAATTATTTTTTTAGCTTTTAAGGGATCCAAAAATTTATTTTTTCAATTTTTAAGGAGTCCAATTTATTTTTTTTTAGCTTTTAAAGGGCCCAAAAAAATTTTCTTTAATTTTTAAGGGATCCAAAAGTCTAATTTATTATTTCGTCTAAGGCCCCAAAAATATCAAGAATAGACCTATATAATATTATTTTATTAAAAAATGAAAAGATAAAAACACTCTCGTAATAATGTTTGTTACTTTATAATAAAAGGATATTCAAATAATATTAAGTCACACCAACTTACTCACGAGTTTAATATAAGTATCTATACTATTTATAAAATTCTTTATTGAACTGATGTCACCCATTAATCGGATCCCAATTTAGATAGGAAATTACCAAAAAACTATTTCATTGGCAAAGTAAATTATATGATTATGTGGGTATTTTCGACTTTTTATATTTTTATAAATCAATAAAAATTTATCCATAATGAAGTTTGAACCAATGACATCATGCATATAAAACTTTATTTTATATGAAACTTTACTAAGTATATCTGTTGTACTAATATTATTTTTAAACACATTCTTATATATTAAATATATAATTTTCACATACATATGCTTGTGATGAAATTTTTAATAAATAAGCATAGATAAAGAATTAAATATCCGTGATACCAACTCGTGCCAAAATCGAATATAATTTAAAGATACGTGTAAAAATTTTAAATTGAAATTCAAAGAATATGATTTTATTTTTCAAAGTTAGGTATTGATATATTGGCTATAGCATTGGCAACCACTCATTGTGTGGATTGGATTCGCAATCACATGTTTCACTTTGCAAATCACATGTTTCCACATCCATCCTTTGCCCATAAATTGACTATTCTTAAATCTTTTGTTTCATTTTTATTAGGGGTGTTCGTTCTATCGAATCGAATTGAGTAAAAATTTGTTAAGTTAATCGAGTTTATGAATCTTATTTTATCATCCTAATTTAATTTGAAATTTTTTGAATCAAGTCAAGTTAAATGAAATTCGAGTTGAGTCGAATCGAGTGAAATTATTCAAGTTATATTAAAAAATTAAACATGTCAAATAAAAATATTGTTACAGTATAACTAATTTAATGTTAAAACACATAAATTTGAAATCATATATATTTGAAAAAAGATCAAAGAAAATTAATAAAAAAATAAGATATTTGAGTGTGATAATTTGAAACATTAATTAGGTCCCAAAATTATTATTTTAATTTTTAAAAATTTTAACTTTTTTATATATTTTTTAAATTTTTTAAATATAAATTTTGATTTTTTATAAATGTTTTTAATTTAAAAAATTATTTTGAATTTTTGGAAATTATTTTGTAATTTTTGTTGAGAGGGAGACCAATTTGTTTATTTTCAAAATTAACAAGGACCAAAAGGGTATTTACACCAATCTGTTATTCGAATTGTGAATTTCAACTCGACTCAAACTCGAAACTCGAATCTAGTTATTTGAGTTGACTCAAATAACTTGATTCGATGAACTCAAAATTCAATTTTTTTTTAATCTTTTGAATCAAATCGAATTTTGTTCACCTCTAATTCTTATCACTCAACTTTTGTTTATTATTCGTAGGAAGTTCATAAATCCATTAGGTGTATCAGAAATTTCTTGAAATAAATTTTGTATTTAAAAATTAAATAAAAAAAGTTACATTAAACTTTTTATTTGATTAGATGAAAAGAAAGTAAATAAGATGAAAATTGAGGTAAGAGAAAATGATAGAAAGAAAGAAAATAAATAAATAAATATATATATATATATATATTTTTTCCTTCAATAATTTTTTTCCATAATTTTATTTTATTTTTAATTCAATCCATATTATTGTGATTTTATTATTGGTTTCATGACTTTATTTTATTTATAGTTTTATGATTTTATTTTGTCCACATTTTTTGTGGGTTTTGTTTTGTTCACTCTGTTTTCTTTGAAAGTAGACGTGGTTTTATTTTCATTTTTAAGTTTTGGTCATGTTCTAGCATATATATGATTTTATCAATATAAGGGTGCCATCAGATCAATTAGGAAATTGCCACTGAGGTGGTTTAATACTTGTCTTATTTGATTTGGTAATTTAATGAAGAAAATATTTAGACATGTTAATGTGTTGTGCTATTGAAGATATTTTGGTCCATTTACGAGAACCAATCCTTGGAGTTTGAAGATTGGATTAGATTTGTGAAAATAAATTAAGTCCTTAGAATGTGGACATTTGATTGAGATTGTTGCTGATTTTGGAGAGCATATCTTAGATTGATTGTGCTTTAGAGATTGTTGCTAATTTTGGAGAGCATATCTTCGATTGATTGTGCTTTGATTATTATTGATGTAATAGCTATATTAGTAAGGCGAACTTGATATAGGTTATAGATGAGAGTTTAATGAGTGCATTTTAATATTTTCGTTTGAGGAACTATTTTGTGAGGGAATGAAACTGATATTATAAACATTGTCGAGTGTTTATTGCCCAAGTTCTCAAGGGGAGATTTGGAGGTGAGTGTTCTAGTCTTTAGGTATAAAGGCGATATCTCTATGCTTGGGGGGTGGTAGAATGTGATTTACATGTAATGTGGATTAAAGATAGTGAAATTATTCACTGAGCTATGCTTCATAGACGTAGGGAAATCGAATTGAGTAAACAAACCTCGGTGATCTTTGAGTTTTTGTTTGCACAATTTTCACAATACCTAACTCTAGTGGCCACTGTAGTCTAATATTTCCATTACAATTTTTATTTTAAACAAATAGACAACTAGAGGTAACAACAAATTTATTTAATTTTCTTTCTCAAATATGTTTTTATTCTTGCTATAAACTCTAAATACTTTCAATTCATTGCCCCATTTTCTAACTCCTAAGTCCCAATAAATATCTCTAAATTAGTGGTAGGCTTGTCTATCTTGATTCTCTAAACCACTTGCAAAAATTTGATTAGGGCTGCTGTCCTTATATGAACAGCTAACTAAAATTTGGAGTAAATAATTAATGTTATAAATAATGCTAAAAATATTTATTAGTATAGATTTTTATTTTCATATTAGGTGTACTGATTGTACAACCTACTTTTTTTTTTTTTTAATAAATTGATATGATTATATGATAGTATTTATCATACACAACTTGTACACATAGATATTATAACCCGTGACCCCTAAGATGAACAACATTCTCTCTTTTCACTGGTACCACTTGTTGGGTTCGATTGTAGACCCTACTTAATTATACATACACGAAATGAAAGAAATAATTAAAACATAATATAATAAAATAATAATACGAATATGATATACAAGAAATTATTTTATAAACCTTTCCCACCACATCATTCATAGTTCCTTTTCAATTATTTAATGACATTTCAACAATTTTTCAATGTCATTGATACATAATTTTATCAATTTTTTTTTATCTAGAACCTCAAACTCAAAACTCAAAATCCTGAATCTCGAATCTCAAACCCGAACCCGAAATTAGAAACTCGAAACCCAAAATCCAAACACAAATCATGAACCTTGAACCCAATCCTTCGGGTTCAGGGTAAAAAAATAGTAAAATTATTTATCGATGACATGGAAAAAAATTGTTGAAATGTCATTAAATAATTGAAAAATGATCACAAATGATGTGGTGAGAAAGTTCTATAAAATAATTTTTCATGATATACATATATAAATATGATAAAATTTATGTAATAAAGATTAATAACATATAAAAATTTATATAAATATATGTTATTTTAAACACGATTATGACCTATAAAATTATATGAGGATTAGAATTCTCAAATTTATTCTATATTATTAAAAAATTCAAATAAAATATATTCAATTTACAAACAAGTTGAAATTGTTTTTTTATAGATAATTTGCATGATATTTGTTCAGATTGATAATCGAATAGATCAAGATTTAATCAATTCAAATTATTTAAATAAATAAATTATAAAAATCAATTTTTTAAAATTTAATTTTTATTTAAAATTATTTTCAAACTAGTATCTCGATTAATTTTTGATCCGATCAATCAGTACGATTAGATTAAGATAACCATGTTTGATTTTGCTATTTTTTTAAGTGAAAAGTGGAAAAAAGGGGGAAAATAAAAAGTGATGATGTAAGAATAAGAAAACAACTTGACATTAACTATATATTAAGATGGCACTGAAAATAATGATGATATTTATGTTTTTTATTAGACTTATATTCCTTATTCGGTAGAAGTATTAATATTGTAATATGTATCGAAATACATCGTACCAAAAAATATGTTTTTAAAATTAGATCGAATCAATTAAATTATTAGTTTTAATTTTATTATTAAAAATTAAATATATTATAAATATTATAAAATTTAGTTCAATTATTAAACTATGACATTTATAAACATTGCATTGTATGGTGCTTGTGCCTAGCTAGAGTACCTATTATATCAAAAAGTGTAACACATTTATGCTATAAAGTATTTATTTAATGGTTCAAACATTTACCTTTTAGTAGTGGTTCAGAGGGTACCGATGCAATGAAGGGAAGTCGATACCAACCCTACTATATGTAGCAATTGTTCAGAAATTAGTTATCAATGGGAGGAACATCACATTAACTTTGTTACTAAACGTTTCTAGTATCAACACACCTTCGATCATGTTTAGAATGTACACTTTGAGCATGGAGATCAAAATCATTAAATGTTGGGTTCTTTCTCTTTAATCAAATTATCTTTACCCTGTGACTGTTGTAATTCGTTGGAAGGTCTGTACTTTATTCAAATATAAAAGAAAAAGATATTTTGTAGATTAATTTTAGTGTTTTCTATTACAAAACATTCATCCATTGAAAACCCCATCAATAATACCACATCATCTAATGTTATTACTGTTTCATCACATGAAAGATGAAATATATGGGTTTTTGGTCTCCATCATTAAATTAGAGTTGATATGAATGTAGTGAGAAGAAATAACTCTCCCTATTTGACTTACGTGATAAAAATTAATGCCCGTTAGTTGTTGGTTGCTTCTTCCGTCAAGCACATCCAAACTTATGTTTCCATGATCATGAGCGACAAGAGAATATTGCAAGGTCACTTCTTCTCGAGAAACAAGTACAAATTTGGATCTCAATAAATTGGTAGCCATTACGGTACAATTAGACAATGAATCCTAGAGGTTAGCTAGAAGATAGTAGCATAGTTTAAGTTTTTTTATTTCTAGTGAAAACCTACCGTACATAATCACCTATTTATAGGTTTTTAATTTAGGGTAGTTTTCCTTTAGAAGTCAACATTGTTGACTTCAATTAAAATATGCATTTAATTTAATTAATCAGATTACGTCATTAATTTTTTTAATTGTTGTTAAAGAAGTCGACCATAGTGAATGTCAAGTTTAGAGTTAGTAAGTACTCCCGACCGATTAAAAAATCGAAATATACTTGAACCGTTAAATCGTCAAATATTTCCATCAAACTCGATACCCGTAAATGTCTGCTTATTTTTGTTAAAAAAAAGAAAAAGAATTTTAAACTTATGGGTTTGAATCGATTTTCGATGTTTTATTTCGGCTTGCTATCATGAGGGCTGGGTCTAGGGAGCATATGGACCGTACATAGATAACGCCTTTGTCGGCTCATCATAAGCAAAGAGAACGTTCCAAGCCCAAGCCTGTTGCTTGCTAGACCAGCCCCAGTTGATGGGCTGCAAAGTTTTTATTTTATCTTTTAATGATGACACGTGATAATTTATGGTTGGTTAGATATTTCGATGAATATTTTAATGTCTAAAGGATTCAACTATTAAACAATTGATAGGAAGCAATATAAATAATTTCTCCTCCTCTAAAATCATAAACTTCTACTGTATAAAAGGTCTTTATCAAGTAGTCCACTCAGTATCATTAAGCCTTTTATTTATTTAAAGCAAAAAAGAAACATGATTGAGCTTGACATTATCATGGACTTTACTGTTTGTCCCCTTCTTTGAAATATCAATCATAATTAATTAGCCCCCATCACACATAAATATAATATTTTAATTTTTTTTAAGTGTATATTTCATGTCCGTTTTATGATCTATTATATTTGAGGTTCTTGATCATCTTTTTCAATAATATCGCTTCCAAAGTTTGAACTTGAATCCTCCCCTTAAAAATATATTAATGTATCTTATATCATTACACCCAATCATTTGTTGAGAATGTAATGTTCATTTCAAATTTTTTTTATACATTTAATCAATTAAATAAAATGATAGTAACATAATTCAAATCTAATTTTTAAAATGCTAAGAAGTGATTTTCACCATTGCTGCTGTTTTGTCCCTATTATTTAAATTCTACGGCTACCGTTGGGGTGAAATTTGGTCTTTCAATAAAGGGTTGGATTGATTAATCATTAGATTTATGCATGGGCTGTTTAGGTCAAAAAATTCGTTCGAAATTCGAGAAAGTTTGGATAAAAATATTAAACTTGAAAAATAAACTTGAGCAAAAAAATTAAGCCCGTTTAAAATATGAATCGAGCTCGGGTTTAGACATTCAAGGTCCAAGCTCAACCTGACCCAACCCGTTTAAAGTTTATAATACTTTATATTATATTATTTTTATATTATGTGATTTAGAATACATTAAAAAAATAAACCAATACTAAATATATAATACTAATCTCATGTAAATATTAAAAAAATGTTAAGAAATCTATACTAAATATATAAAAAATTCATATAAAATTATTAAATATTAAAATAAATAATATAAATATTAAAATATTAAAAACAATATGAGCGGGTCTAAAATGGGTTTAGGTTAATTTTTTACAAATATGGGCGGATTTGAACAAAATTTTAATTAGGTTCAGATTTTGGCCAGGTCAGGCTTGGGCAAGCATAAAGTTTGTTAATATCATTCTTAATCCCGACCCGACTCATGAACACCTCTATTAATCACGAACCAACTGAACTAATTTTTTTTAATTTTTAGACATATCTTTAATTTTTTAATGGTTTTTAATATTTTATTTAATTAATTGAATCGATTCGACCATCCATCCAATTATGAAAATTTTATTGAATGAAAAATAAAGTTGAAAATATTCAAATAAAACCAAAGATCAAAATATATATATATATATTATAGTGTTGACATACATATAGAAAAGCAACACGCAATTAGAGGTTGACAACATCAATAAAACCTACTACCTTTATCAGTGCTTATTGATGAACACTTTGATTCCTTCCATAAGTTCACTAGTTTGTGCAGCAGTAACTGGGTCCGTATCAATGGCAATCTTGTTGAGGTAAAAACTATGACCCATTTCGGTGCTAATAAACAACTCCACATCTTTGTTGGCTTTTTTCAATAATTCATAATACTCCATCTCAGTGTCCTTGATCAAGTCTTTCTCAGCCACACAATACATCAACGGTGGTAAATTTAGGGTTTCAATTGGTGGGGCAAATGACCCCATAGGACATGTAATGGGATGGTCCTTGGTGCACCCTTTTGGCAATGCTAAAGCTATGAACTTATCCACCATGTCCAGGGTTAGGAAAGGTGACTCGGGTTGTTCTAACTCCGACTTGCTTCGTTGAGCCCGAACGAACCCTGGGTGGATAGGGATAGCACCAGCGAGTCTTAGTGGGTTCAAATCAATCAACCCACCACGTGTAGCTACTTCATACACGACGTTCCCTCCTGAGCTATCACCTATAAGGAAAACTCGGTTGAAATCACTATGGGTGTTGAGCCAAGGTTCGTTTGACTCACCTTTAGATAACGATTTAAGCCAAAGGAGAGCGGCGTAGCCATCGTCACAAGCGGCCGGAAGCTTGTTCTCCGGTGCTAGCCTGAGGTAAACCGAGACGACAATGGCTGGAACCGATTTGGCTAACCTAGTGTAAACCTGATAGTACATGAACCAATCAGGTTGGCTGATGCAAAAGCCACCTCCATGGAAATGAAGTAGGATCGGAAACTTGGGATTTGCAGATATCGGATTTTCCTCCTCCGGCAAGTAAATTCGAGCCCTGAGGCCTGAATTTTGATCAATGGTGACATCACGAGTGGCTATACCATCAATGAATTGTTCATGGGGCGGGACTGGTTCAGTCACGAACTTGACCTCTGGGGGACCACTCCAGGTTCTGTCGACTGAGCCATCATCATAGACTCTCAGCCAACCAGATACCTCCTCAACTAGCTTCTTTTCTTGAACCATGGTTTTATGTGGAATTAAGAGTGCTAGAAAGAGATGAGTGAAGGATGTACTTGGTTGTGCCATTTATATAGAAGAAAACAAGAGGTGTCGAAACAGGAAATCGCCCCGTTATTTACTATGGTCTTTACATATTTATTTGCCTTTTGGTCCTTCAAACAGACTTCAATGGGGTTGCTTTTTGACTAAAAAAAACGTGTTATATTGTAAAAACAATTTGGTTGGAATTGACAAAATCAAGAAAGAGAGGGAAGGTTGAATTGATAATGAATTGTTTATATTTATTATTTAATTATTATTGAATCAGTGATTTGAATTAACAATGGTTGATTTAAGCTGTTGTCGATGTTGAAACTCCAAAGAAATTTAATTATAAATAAAACAACTTTTTTGTATTTCAAAATAAGATTTTATATTTAATTTTAACTCAAATTCAACCGGACAGAATCGGAAGAGATGTTACTTTGGGGGGGTTGAGTGGTAAGTTTCCAACATGTAAGAAAGCGACTGAATATTAGACAACGATAAATGGGAGACCAAGAATTTGAGGGCTGCTTCCTGCAGTCCAAGGAAATTGGCAAGGAAAGAACACGAAAGAAAAACTACCTAATAATTATTATCATAAAAAATTTTAATTCCACAAAACAAAAAATAAATATTAAACGCAAAGTTAAAAAGAATAGGAATTGATTTTCGCTTATTTTTAATTAGAAGTGTTCATGGGCCGGGTCGAGTCGGATTTAAGCATGATAATAATATATATTATATTTGTCTAAACTTAGTTTGATTCAAAATATGAGTTTAAAATTTTACCTAAGCTCGCTCACATTTACAAAAAGTTAACCGAAGTTCATTTTAGATCCGTCCATATTATTTTTTAAATTTTTTAAAAAATATTTATATTATATTATTTTAATATTTAATAATTTTATATATTTTTTATTTATTGAAATTTTTTATATAGTTATTTTAACATTATTTTAATGTTTACATTAGAGTAAGATTATATATTTTGTATAGATTTATTTTTTTAATGTGTTCTAAATTATATAATATATAAAAATAACATAATGTAAAATATTATAAACTTAAAAATAGGTCGGGACGGACCATTCTCAGATCTTGAATGTTTAAATCCGAATCTGGCTCATATTTTAAACGGACTTAATTTTTTAACCCAAACTTATTTTTTGATCCATAAACAGGTCTACTTTTAACTAAGTAGTATAATATTAACTTTAACCTCTTATTCAATTAAAGTTTTTTTAAATAAAATAAACTTTTTACCTTTATTACCAAATTTTTAAAAATTTTGTTTTTAAACCTTCTAATACAGAATTCCTAATTTCTCCCCCAAAGGATATGTATTTATGAAATTTCTAAGAAGATTGAAATAAAAAAATATATATAGTAGGGCCTCCGAAAGACTTCCACTACACTCATTTTCCAAGCAGAAGCAGGCGTTTTCACTTTAGATAGTGGAGGGTCCACTCTTTTGAAATGCCTCTGGAACGTGAACTTGCTCTTGGGGCCTTTTTCACATGCTATCTTTGTCTCATTCTACACGGTGACAATAGCTATATTTCGAAATATAAAAATTTAAGTGTTTGATTGATAGAATGTAAGATTATTTATATTTATATTTTTTTATCGAAAAATATATAATAAACTTAAAAGGCATCGTTGATTTTATATTGATTTCTTAGATTGCTCGTCTCACTTTAAACGAGACCAATCATTCGAGCTAATGTGAACATATCTCCAATACAACAATGAGTCTATTTAAGCTTAACTATCTCATATTGATAGGATCTCAAGATACGTACCTATGCCCATTACGCATAACAAGATTGGATGCTTATTTAGCTATATCATACCAATGGATGAGGTGACATTTCCCATAAATAAACTAGAAAACTATGAACAGGGATCAACTTATTAACACCTTAAAGTTACTCTAAGCACTTATCCTCTCAATCAATTTGTCTTATCCTCTCAATCAATTTGTCATCTTATTCTTGTTTTGCTCTCTATTTTTAAAAGTGAATCGGCCTCCATTACACCACATTAATCTCCTCTTTGCTCCTCCCTATCTTGTTGTACTATGTATCAACAATCTAGAAGCACATTTTATTAAATTGTCCTTGTTATATACAATTTATTTTCTTAACAAATTTAGTTCTTTTAGTATTTTTTAGTGTCGATTTCCATAAAATCAAGATAAACTATTACAAGTCTTACTTTTTATTACGATTAATATATTAATAAGTAAATACATGATGTTAAAATAAATTTAGAAATCATAATTATAATAATAATTCATTAAAAAAATTGCATCACCAACTATAATTATGATTATAATCAAAATCAATATACTAATATTTTAAAGTATGAGATCTATTGTTTCGTTGTTAAGAAAAATATCTTTAAAAGGGTGACGTGAGAATATTGTCGCAAGAGTGTTATTTTGATAGTAAAATTTTGGATTGTGGTTTTACTTGTTAAATTCACTAAGGGTGAATTTAATGGTGAGAGTATTATGTCTTTAAAATATAAGATAAGAGAAATTATCACGGGGGATATGTGATCGAGTAGGTTCACTTTGTAATTATTAAAGAGAGGACATATTGCTCATCGAGCTAGGCTCCACAAATGTAGAGTAATCGAACTGTATTGTAAATAATTCTTTGTGTCTTGTGTGGTTTATGTTTTGCATTTGATACTTGAAGGAGTGCTCATCATCTTGAACACTTCTCTCGTGTGGTTTGATTCTAAAGCAACTACTAAGTCATTTCACATAATATTATAACTTGATAAAAATTTAAGATTAAATAAAAATAAACATATTCTTTTAGTAAAATTATAATTTGAACAGCTCTAAATTATTGACTTATAAATTGGTTAAAATATGTTGTTAGTTCCTATATTTTTGATAAAATTTGAGTTTTATTCTCTGTATTGAAAAAATTAAAATTATGTGCTCGTATTTTCTAGATGTAAAAATTTCAATCCAATCATTAAAATTATAAGTATTTTCCACCAATATTTGTCAATTTGACATGCTGATTAAGTTGCCCTCAAGTGACATGGTATATGATTAACATGAAGTAAACATGTCACGTTGACAAATTTTAACTGAAACTACTAACGGTGAAAATAATTGAACGCTAAAATTCTTAAACTAAAAAAACAAGAAAATTGAATTTTTAACTTTTTAAAGTAAATGGATTAACTCTCAAAATTATTCAAATATAGAGACTAACAACATATTTTAACTTTATAAATTTCGATAAAATTCAACAAACAAACAAAAAAAAAATATATATATATATATATAGTGTGTATAATGGCCATGTACATGAAATTAATTTCTTTGGAAACTAAAGAGAAAATTGGTTGTAAAGTGTTCACTGTATACCACATGTTTTACTTGCCCTTAAGAGAATGCATCTCACATTTTCTTTATTTTAGAATCACATACAAATTAATATGACAATGACATGGTAGCTTTTATAACGTGAATAATATGAATAAAAATAATTTCCCTTCTAGTTAAAGTTAGTGATACGAGTAAATAAAATTCGATTCGATTTAAAAAAATTGAAAAAAATTTGAATTTTGAGTTAATCGGATCAAGTTATTCGAGTCAACTCGAATAAGTAATTTAAGTTTCAAGTTTGAGTTGAGTTGAATTTTACAATTCGAGTAGAAAATTGATGTAAATATGTCTTTGGTCCCTGTTAAATTTGAAAATGAACAAATTGATCTCTCTCTCAACAAAAATTACAAAAATATTCAAAATATTAATAAAAATTCCAAATTTTATATTTATTAAAATATTATAAATTTTAAAAAAATTCTAAATAGGTTATATAAGGAAGCTAAAATTTTAAAATATTTCTAAAACAATAATTTTAGAACTTAAATAAGTTAATTAATAATCCAAATTTATCATACAAAAGTATCTTATTTTACTTTTATAAAAATTTCAAATGTATCTATTTTCAAATTTATGTGCTTTAACATGGAATTAATTATACTGTAATAAAATTTTAATTCAACATGTTTAATTTTTTAATTTAACTCATATAATTTCACTCGATTCGATTCGAAAAAATTTCAAATTGAATTAATATGATAAAATAAAACTCGTCAACTTGATTAATTCGAAATTTTTTCACTCAATTCGATCGAATATTCACCTCTAATTCAACAACAATATTTTTTTCTTACATTAGGAATGGGTATTATTACAACTTACTTTTTATTTATATATATAAAAAAAAAGATTTGAACTACTTTAAAAGTAAAAATAACAATTTCATAAAATAAATAAATAAAAATTACAACATTTTGATCAAACAGGGTCTTAGTTTAATGGTTTGATTGATTAATATATAATAAAAAAGGGTTAAAATTTAAAATCTTACTAAATAATAAAAAAGTATTTATTTAAAAATTAATTTACAATATTATTATTGAAGAGTTGGGCTAAGCCTAATTTCAGTTTAAGTATACTTGAACTTATATCTATATGACCCAGTTGATGAATAAATTTTAATTATTAAAAGAAAATTATTTGGTATATTTTTAGCGAAGGTTTTAGATTTCGTAAATAGAATTAGAGAATTGATAAATATTCTACAGAATTATAATAAATTAATAAAAAATATATATTTTTAGAAAAGAAATACATAACAATTTTTTAAAATTACTTATGAAATAAAAAATATATTATTAGTGTATTAAATGTTAACCCATTATTGAAAACAAAAATATATGAATATGATAGAAATACACATAAAAATAAGGCTTAATTGAAGGTACCTAAACTATTGGGTTTGTTTGAGTTAAGTACCTAATCTATTTTTTGGTCGATCTGAGTAGGCGTGAGCGTTCGATTGAATCGAGTGAAAAGTTTCGAGTTAATCATGTTGACGAGTCTTATTTTATCATTTTAACTCGATTTGAATTTTTCCGAATCGAGTGAAATTATTCGAGTTAAATTAAAAAATTAAACATGTCAAATTAAAATTTTCTTACAACATAATTAATTTCATATTAGAGCACATAGATTTAAAACCATATATATTTGAAAATTTTTTCAAAACAAAATAAAAAAAAAGATACTTTAGCATGATAAACTTGAATAATTAATTAACTTATTTAGATCCAAAAAAAATTATCTTAGAACATTTTAAAATTTTTTATATTTTTTTTAAATTTTTTAAAAATATAAATTTTAAAATTTTTATAAAAATTTCAAATTTTTGAAAATTATTTTGAATTTTTTTTTACACATTTTCAAAATTGACAGGGACCAAAATAACATTTACACCAATCTGTTATTTAAATTATTCAAGTTATTCGAATTGTAAATGTAACACCCCTAACCCGTAATCGTCGTCGTTTTAGGGTCTTAAGTATCACAAAACATTTTACAATCATTAACTTACTTTAAGTAATTATTCATTTCATATAAACATTTAAATTCACATATCAAATTATATTCTTCACCACATACATTAACATGTTTATCAAAGGTTTAACATATAATTCACAACCATTTCAACCAACTTTCATAACAAGCAATATTCACAAAGCTACTCATGTCTTAAGTACACTAGACACCTATATATTTTCTAGGTACATGCCAAAATAACAACAGAGGACATGACTGACTTTGAGTACGAGATTTCTGCTACGATACTGATTGGTAATCTACTGATAATCTAACCTGGAATCATGAGAAATTTACTCACATTAGTAAACTTTTATTCACAAAATAAACATTCACATGTATATATACAAATTCTCAACTTGCATTTACTTAATAAGCTTGAAATCTCAGTTCAAATATATTTCCCACTTCATGTACATATATATATATATATATATATCGTCAAACCTTTCTAAGAATTCATTCTCTTTGTCATTAAAAAAAATCCCGTCAAATCATGGCACCCGGTGCCTAGCGGATAAACCGCGATAAGTAAGCCCAGCTCTAGTTGGATTAACCAACAAAGTCCGTCAATTCCTAGCACCCAGTGCCTAACGGATAAACCGCAATAAGTGAGCCCAGCTCTAGTTGGATTAACCAATGGTTTTGCACCCAGCGCTAGTTGAATAAACTGACGATCATGGCACCCAGTGCCTAGCGGATAAACCGCAGAACTGAGCCCAACTCTAGTTGGATTAACCAACAAAGCCCGTCAATTCTTGGCACCCAGTGCCTAGCACTAGTCAATTAAACTGACAAACATTAATAATTCATTTCCACAACTTATTCAATTCACCCTCAATCACAACAATTCAATTCTACCTTTTCATCATTTCAAGATATATATTACCATTTAATCACATATATATAAGATATGCTATACATGAGTCAAAAGTTTTAATGACAATTAAACATAATTGAGTTTAAATTACAAGTGAATAGAAATAATAAGTTTGGAATACAAACTTACCTAATTAAAAAATCAACAATTCCTCATTTCATAATTCAACCATTTAACAACAGATGACTATAATTAATTCTTAATCAATTCCATTTAGAAATCAAATATCAAAACTCGAATAAGCTGGCAGATACCTAAATGCATCATTCCACAACTCATCACATCTTTTACATTATTCATCTATATCAAATATTTAAGATTCATTACATAATCATTTATATATATATCCACCCAACCATTTAAATATATATAAATATATATAATCGGATATCAATTTAATTAATATCATAACTAATTAAATAATTAAAGTTTGAGTTTTATGGACTGCGAACTTACCGTTTTACGATAGCTACGAAGATTGTAGAATATTACTCGACCACCTTCTCCTTTCCACGATTACCACTTGATCTTTTCACTTCTCGATCTAAAAATAACAATTTAATTAACATTTTTTTGATTCGATCAATAAGTACTTGTGTTTTCATATCACTAACTCCTTTATCATAATTCAAAATTTTGCACTAATATCACTTCTAAACATAAACAGTTCATCAATTCCTCACATATTGAATTTTTTTTTACCAAATACCAAATTTCCTGTACTCAATTACATATAATTTCAGCTCATCTATTTGTTACAACATTTCAAGTACATAATTTTATTTACTTAATAAAATTTTCACACCTTTATCCTATAACAATTTCATCTCATTCAATCAAATCCTTTCTTCACATTAAATTAATTAATAATATAAATTTCAGTTTCCATCTAACTAAATCTATAGCATTCTTGAACAACTCCATACGCAGCCAAAATCCTTTAGATTTAACCCCATTATCATAAATTTTGTATCAATCACATCCTTGAACTAATTTAAGCATAAATTATTAATCAAGGTAACCATTTATCAGATCATTCAACTTAATAACTTGGCTAACATTTTAACACAAGGGCAGCCACAAAAACCAGTCCCTCTACTTAACAAAATTTGATAATCTAACCCCTCAACTAGCTTCGTCTAGTTCCAAGCATCCCAAATGTTGGAGCCCAATTTTGACCGGGCGTGGACTTTTCGTTTAATTTAGAGTTAAATTGATTTTAAATTTATTTAAATTTAAATTTATTTTAAATTTAAATTTAATTATTTAAATTTACTTTGAATTTGAATTTAAATAAAAATTAAAATACTAAATTTAACATTAAAGAAAATAAAAGTTCAAAGTCCAATTACAAGACCCAATTGGCCCAATTCCCTTAGCCCATTTTACACCCATTTTTAGCCCATTTACATTTGACCCAATTATAGCAGCCCAATAAGGGCTAAGAAGCCCCTTTGCACCAGCAGCATTCAAAGTCAAAACTTTGAAGTCTGGTCCTCCACGTGCTGCTGCCCACCAGCTCCATCCACCACCAGCTCCACCATGCCCTGCCACCACTTACTGGAGGGAGTCTGCAACAAGCAATAAGACAGGCATTAAATTGCAAAGAAACAAAGTATCATCATAATGTAAATGGCTATAAAGCCAGAGTTAATTTTCTGTAAAAGGGGTTACAACCCTCGTTCTGAAAATCAATACAAACTCATTCTAGAAATTAAGAGATAAACCCTTGAACGATCAACACAGAAGCATAGTATCTAGGCACATTGCAAACCAGAACAGGGCATTCAGCAACAGTGAATACTCAAGCATCAGAGATAATCAGGTATCATTAGTCTCTATTTACTACTGATCCACATCTATGATTTATTAGATTCCAACACAAAGCATGCATGCATTTAATATTTAATGGATGATTCAAGGCTTTTTTGTCTAAACATTTAATAAGTATTGAAAAACGTCTTAACATTAATATCATTATTGATGAACATTCATGGTATTAATGACAGTTATAAAATTTCTTTAAAAAAATAAATATATTATTTATGAAAATAATAAATAAATAATAATAATAAAAAGGGAAATTTAAGAGACAGAGACTTATCTGCTCCCATCGATCCACTGTTCGACGCCGCTACCACCGCCGGAGCTCCTGGGTCGCCATCGCCTCCACGTCACGACGTTCGAACACCCGAACCAACACCTAAAAACAACAGATTTTTTCAAAAAAATATGAAAAGTAAAAAAGGCTTAAAAAAATTTAAATGGGAATAAGGGAAATATTTCCAGATCTGGGCTTTCCCAGATCTGGATTTCGAAAAACCGAACAAAAAATAGAAAGAAATAAAAAAAATAAGAATAAAAAGAGAAACTTTCGGTTACCTGGACAACGGCGCGTGGGCGCGTGAAGGCCGGAGAGGACGGACGATGACGCCGTACGTTGAAACGAAGCGAAGTCGACGTTGACGGGAGACCGCGCGTGGCTACAGATGCGCTTCGGTGGTGGTGGTCGTTCGGCGCGTGAAAGCCCGATGATGGCGGAGCGGGATTGGAGATGGAGGTGCGTGGCCAGGGGTACCATCGACGCGCGCTCACGCGAGGGTTCGAAGGCCACGGAGCCGGCCGGGGCTGGGTTTGAGCTGGCCGGACATGGGTGAGTTGAGAGAGAATTTGGGGGGGGGGGAGGTTGAATTTCTAAAGAAATGAAAAAAAAATGATTTTTAAAACTGGGAAATAATATATATACAACCCATTTGACCCGACCCGATCCGGCCCGACCCATCTCAGGATCCGCGTGTTTTTGGAAAATGGGTTATTTCTGCGATTGGTCCTTCCGCATTTTTATTTGCTCCAATTTAATCCTTTTTGCATTTTTAATTATTTGCAATTTTGCCCTGAAATTTTAATTGGTTTATAATTTAGTCCTTTGACTGTTTGACTGTACCAAAGGTTGTCACGTGTCATGTTTTGGTTTATTTATGCATGCAGTCCTTTTTATTTTTAATTTATTTTAATTTAGTCCTTAAATTAACTTTTATGTAATTACAAAATTGGTCCAAAAATTTTTCAAGATTTTCAAATTAGTCCCTTAACTTCTGGATGCTTGTGAGGGCTACCACGTGTCATCTCTTTTTGGTTTTATTGCTTTGTAAGCCCTTAAATTGTCTAGAAATTACATTTTGACCCTAAAACTTTTCTAAAATTACATTTTGACCCCAAAACTTTTCCAAAATTATAGTTTAACCTCAAAACTTTTCCAAAATTACATTTTGACCCTAAAACTTTTCTAAAATTACATTTTGACCCTAAAATTTTTCTTAAATTACATTTTAACCTTAAAACTTTCCAAAATTACATTTTGACCCCAAAACTTTTCCAAAATTACATTTTAACCCTAAAACTTTTCAAAAATTATATTTTGACCCCGAAACTTTTAAAAATTACCATTTTACCCCCAAACTTCCCTAAATCCCATTTTTAATCCCGATTTCACCAAAACTTACCGTTTTGCCTCCGAACTTTCCAAAATTTCATTTTTGACCTTGTTTTTACCAAAATTTACCATTTTACTCCCCAAACTTTCCAAATTCCATTTTTTGCCCCCGATTTCACAAAAATATTACCATTTTACCCATAAAAACCCAAATTACCATTTTGCCCCCGGGTATCCAAAAAGTCTTGTTTTAATCCCGATTGCATCATCTCTTTAATAATATTTGCGTTTAATTTGTTATGTCCCGTACTTTGTATTCATGTTCACTTCGTGTAATTTATGAAATTGCTCATTCATGATTCGTTTAAAAAATCGCTTTCACAAAATTTTAAAATCAAGGCAATATTCTTTAATTTCGCGTTTCGAAATCTTGCGCCTTAACTCACTAGGTGTAATTTTTCTTCAAACCGAAATAATCGAATACCTTTAACCAAGGCGATATTTCTTATCTTCGATTCCGAAAATTTGCTCCTTAACTCACTAGGTGCCATCCTTCGTTAAATCGAAATAATCAAATATCCTTTTTTTCAAAATTAAAAAGTTTTGCAAAGGAAAGCTCGTTATTTTTTGGATCTCGAAATATTATGTCCTAACTTACTGGATGTAATTTTTCTTCCTCGATCATTTGGAAATAGCGAGACTTCCAAACGAAAATTTAATGTCTTTTAAAATAACTCATGCATTCGAGGATCGTATTTTAAACTTTATTCGAGCTTTTAAGATTCACAAATTAAAACCCGAAAATAATCATGTGGTACCAATTCTGGGCGTACAAGGGTGCTAATCCTTCCTCGTGCGTAACCGACTCCCGAACCTATTTTTCTGGATTTCGTAGGCCGACGTTTTAACATTTTAAACACTTTGTGGTGATCCAATCGCACCCTAATAAAAGATTGGTGACGACTCCCTTTTTACTCCCCATTTTTCCAAACTTTTAAAAATAAGTTTTCGAAACCTTCGTTTTAGAGGTGGTTTCGACACCAAACATACAAAAATTAAACAAAAACAAAAGTTTAATCACTTACATGCAAGGAGTTTTCTACCGAATGTGCTCTTCAATGGAGTTTCTTTTCTTTTCCCTTCTTTCTTCCCCAATTTTTCAATCCTCCACTAGGAAGATGATAATTTCCTATTTGTTTAGTTCTTTTCCTAAGATCGATTACCTTTTTATCCTTTTAAAATTTATTTAACCAAACAATTAAACATGTCCATCATTGTCCATCTATTGAAAAGAGGGATATTTGTTTTCTTAACTCCTTTAATGTTCTCACACTAACAAATCCATATTTTAAATTATTGCCTCACTTTTACGTTTCACGTAATTTAATCCTTTTTACTTAAATTAACTAACTACCATCCAAATTTCTAAATCCTATTAAACACAACCTTACTTTGATTGATTATTCACGAATATTTAAAAATTTTGTTGACTCTAATGTCATATTTAAGATCCCAGAACCATCATCTCCGCCACTACTAAATGCAGGTCGTTACAGTAAAATTCAACTTTGGCTCGAACTCAAAACTCGATTTACTTATTAGAGTTGACTTGAATAGCTCGAAATTCGATTTTTTCAAATCGAAACGAGTTTCGCTCACCCTTAAATTCATGTACCTAAACTTTGATTCTATTACTGAAGTTGGTACCTATTGTTAGTATTGTTAAAAGAAAAAACATGTTGACCAATCAAATTTTCAGCAGGTCATCATATCATTAAAATATAATTAAATAAAAATAATTATATTGATATAAAATAAAATAAATTGATTAGCTAAAAAAAAAAAAATTCAACGTCACTACAGAGAGGTTCTAACTTCAATAACGAAATCAATCAAAATTGAAGCACTCGAATTCACCAAAAATAATTTAGGTAACTAAACTATTCCTATTGAGTAAAGCCAAAGCCTAAAATTCAAAACAATTGTAGATCCCCAAAACAACAAATTAGGGGATAATCGATGCCTGAATTCAGCATTTAATGTAAATGAATACTTCGATACCAAGAGATGCCAAATCTTTTTGGTGCCCACAAACATGGACCCCCTCCTTTTTAATTCCTATTTCATTACCTATTATTGCTCCTGCAACGATAGACCCACAAATTTGAATTTTAGCCCTACTCTTTTTAGAAAACAAAATATTGGACGCACTTTATCCCTAATTTGATACCTACTTCAAGTTAGATCCGTTCAAAAATTAGGTAAAATGTTTATAAAACCATTGGGATTTTATCAAATAAGATTTAAAAGGCATAAAATAAGATTTATTTTATAAGAAATCCAAAACACAAAACAGTGTAAAAAAATCCCGAAAACCGAATCTAACCCAATTATTTAAATCAATTAAAAAATCTAAAAATTTGATTAAACCGAATTAAACTATCCAAATTGTTTTAAAAAAGTTAAACTAACCCCACTTAAAAGCAACCCCAAATTATAAGTAAATGCCTTAATTAAAAGTAAAGCAACCCTAACTATAATGACTGAATGCCTGAATTAGAAAATGCCTTAACTAAAAGGTAAATCCTCGAATCTTAAAACACATATCACATATCTCTAACAACGACGAAGCTAAATTTTTTTTAAAGGGATTGAAGTTAATTTGTAATTTTTACGATAGTAAATGTATAATTTTTAAATGATTAAATTAAAATTTTATCTTTTTAGGGGGTGTTAAAGTGAATTTTACCTTTACTAATTTAAAATTTTCAAAAATTTTAAGGACCTAAATAGAAAATTTTCCATTTTAAGGGGACTAACGCCCCTACCAACCCTTGGCTTCACCCCTGATCCCTAAGTTACACTCCAAATGCAATCTCCATAGTTCTAAGGATAGGTTATATATATTTTTATAATAAATCCTTATAATTGTATTTAAATTATGATATAATGATGCCCGTTGAGTGTAGTTCGATTGACATGAGTATTATTGTCAATGCAAGAGGATGCGAGTTTGAGTGCGTTGAAACGCATTATCCTCCTATTTATGGGTTAGAGAGGGGTTATGGGTAGTTCTACACATTGTGTCAAAAAGAACAAATATGATCAAAACATTTAATGATCAGATTGTTCAAAAAATTATGATATAATGATAAATTTAGCCCGACCATCAACTTTTTAGAAAGAGTTAAATTGTTGTTATTTAAACAAAGACTAATTAAAATGTTAAAATTTTAAACATAGTAGTCTGCGTGATAATCTGCGTGCACTTCATACTATTTTTTTAATTTTTATGAATTATTTATATATTTTTTTAATTTTAATTTTTTATAATTTTTAAATTATTTATTATGTGACATTTATAACAAATAGTGTTGTGTCAGCATGCAATATGCGTAGATTGCCATGCCAATTGTTATGCTAATATCGTTAAAAAATTAGTGCTTTAGTCAGCATTTTTGTTAAAAAATGATATTAGTATAGTCAGCATTTCTGTTAAAAAACGATATTAGTATTTTTGAAAGGTTGAGGGCCAAATTTACTCAAAAAGAATAAGGGTCAAATTCACAAAAGTTATAAACGTTGAGGGGCTAAATTTATCATTATGTGTTAAATTATTTCATATTCTTATGGAATTTGATATCTATACTGTTGTAATGCTAATAATTGAATTGATATAATGAGTTAATTTTTAATTGGTATAATAACACATTTAGTTCTTAATACTTACATATTCGATCAATTTGGTCCTAATTCTAAATAATTCAATAAATTTAACCATTCGCTTTTACAAATTCTATCAATTTGATCCTCAAACTTTCTAATCAAAGCTTTCAAGTTTTAAATGGAGGCATTCCACGTCTTATTTTAACAAGGATTCTGGTCACACAACTCTAACATAAACAAAAAGGATTATGTATCAAATTTGATAATTTCAATCATAAATAAAACAATTAATAGATGTGAAATGCCTCAATTTCAAAACCTGAAAGCTTTGGTTAGAAAGCTTGAGGATCAAACTGATAGATTTTGTAAATAAGAATGGTTAAATTTATTGAATTATTTATAATTAGGATTAAATTGATAGAATATATAATTATTAAAAACTAAATGTGTTATTATATCAATTAGGAAAAAAATTTCATTATCAATTTAATGACGGGTGACCAAAATAGAAATAAGTTCAAATGTTAGTACCTAAATTTAAAATTTTAAATTTGGGTGACCAAAATTGAAACACAAGTATAATAGAGTAATCATTTGTATAATTTACCCTAAAAATACTTCTATAAAGTATTAAATCATTTCTAGTTTACCTAAAAAAAATTCATTTTTAGTTTGAAATATATATCTTTTATGTTACTATGAAGATTTTGAAATATATATATATATATATATGGTTAAGGCAAAATCAGAAAATTTTTATGGAGGATCGAAATTAAATTATAATTTTTAATAGTTTATATTTTTATAATTTTTAAAAGATTAAATAAATTTTTTTTATTTTTAAGGTGGTAAAATGTAATTTTACTTTTATTAATTTAAAATTTTAATTTTAACAGAGATACATGATTAGCGCAACTTGAACTTAAATTATACTTGAAACCGGTAAACACTCTAACCATCAGAGCATGAATTCTATTATTGTTTTGTTTAAAAATTTTATGATATAATTATATAGTGATTAATGATACTAAATCTGGAAAAAGACAAAACAAGAAAATTGAATTGTATATATAGTTTTTCATTAAATGGAACAAATATTATTTAATTTATTGTTATTACTACAAAATCAATCACCTACCATTGAAGGCTAAAGGCACCAACGCTGATAAAGGGGTAGTAGAAGGTGTGGGACCCTGCGACGGAGCCGGTGAATTCCTACATAAAGGACACGTGGCGTTCATCCGTAGCCATTCATCAATACAATCAACATGGAAACAATGTTGGCAATCTGGGATGCACCGTATCTGATCCTTAGGCTGATATTCCGTCAAGCAAATGCAACACGGTCCATTGTTGGGCTTCGGCAGCCGGCGACTATCGCCGACGATAATCTTCGGGAACGATTCGATGACCGGACCGTCGAGACCTACCACCACCGTAGCAATGTCCATTGAGTCGTCCTCGGTAATGCCGCGATTCGTGCCGTCGCTATTGCCGCCGTTGCTATTCCGGCTTCGATTGCTGCTTCCACTAGCTTTAACTCTCACGCAAGCGTAGGAAGCGAGCATGATTGTGGAGATTAGTACAAGAATGCTAACGGCAATGGCTATGCCGTAGCCAAGTCCGACGCCGGTTGTCGATACCGGCGGATCCGCCGTAGACATAACTTGGATTGGGCCGCCTAAACTATGTGAAGAGAGGAAAGAGAAAGAGGGAGAGATGCAGATTGTGGCTTTGAAGTAAGGCAAAGGAGCTTGAAGTGTGAGCTAAAAACGGTGGTGGTTGATGGGGGCAGGTGGGCTGAGGCCCGCCGTGGTTCGCGGGAAAAATTTAATACCAGCTTTGGACTTCGAACTTTATTGTTTTCAATTCTATTAAATAATTTAGTACTGTTGTTATTTTAATAAAATTTAGATGTGGGTCCAAGCTTTCTTTGTTTCAAAATTTAAAGAAATAATCTTAGAGTTAAAATGTAATGGATAAAGTAATATTGATAATTATTTTTAATTGGGTTCTTAAACATATTTTAGTTTACATTAATTATAAAACTAGCAATTTTTCTTAATTTAATTTTAGAGCTCGAATTCCAATAATAACGTATCACAATCTCAGAATAATATATCATTACATCTTATAGAAAAATTGAGGAAAGTAACCCAATTTAAGGTCTAAGTGTTGTTTTATCCCAAATATAATCACCACAATTTATGTAAAATACTAAATAAGTTAAGACATACCATGAAGATAGTATGAAAAAATGTGAAAAAGTCTTTGTCTTTTCCCATTGGTTATTTTTGGCTACCCACTGGACCTTCTTTCTTTCAGGTTGATGATGTAGCACCGGCCTCTTATTTTCTTGCTGTTATTCGATTCTTATTTTTGTGTTTTGCTGGTTTTGGATTTAAATCCATTGTTTTTCTGTGTCGATTGATTTCTTATTTTGTTGTTATTGGATATTATCTTTTAACAAATGATATTTTTTTTATGCATTAATAAATGAGGTTGGCTTTTCTCTCAAAATAAAAAAAAAGTCTCACCATGGCATTTAAAAAACTCAAGCTTTAAAGCTTGGCTTTCAATGGTGCATTTCTTTCTTCAACCTTCTACCTCTCTATCATTTTAGTTTCTTCTACACTTTCATCCTTTTATTTCTTCTTTGGTTATTTATTTCTAAAGCTGACTTTTTTCTTTATTCAATTTTTTGGGGCTTTTTAAGGTTTTTTTTTTCTCTTTCTCTCTAGCTTTCATATTTTTTTTTACCTGTTTATCTTTACATTCATGGCCTTATATTTGATGAAAATAGCAACATGCGTGTAGAGTGTGTAACATCTCTCATTCGTTTCGATTTACAATACGAATGGAGATATTATTAGAATACGTATGGAATAAAAGTTTTAAAAATCTTTAAAAATATTGAATTTTAAATTGTTTTCTTAACATAATAAAAACTAAATTGAAACAATTGGAAGGCTTAAGAAACATCTTAAAAACAAGCTTCTACAAGCTTAAAACTTACAAAACAGTGCAATGATGCTACTCAGGAATTTAGGTATCGATACATAACTTCCAAGTTCTGATACCTAAAGCTATGTATTGGTATCTAGTCCAAGTATTCTAATTTTTTAACTACTAACTTGCTCTATTGTAATACCTATAATACGAGTATCAAAACTTAGGCCCTATAATTGAAAATTAGTTCAAATTACCCAAACACACTTCCATATCATTTCAACAAGCCTCAAGCCATTATAAAACAAAATCCAAATCCATTTATACTTCATTACATGCCATAAACACACTTAAGGAGAACAAAGAAAACGAAAACAAAAACTTGTAAAGTAACATTAAAAGAGTTTAAACTTGCAAATCAACTTTATAAATACAATTTCAATTTATGTCTTGTAAATGCCAAGGTTAATTCCCAATTACAATCAAATTAAGGGATATCTTATCAATGAATCCAACCTACACATTTAAATAGTTAACGCATGAGTTCGATGAGCTTAATAAATACACAAGATTACTCATACTAATCATTCCTATTATTAATGTTGACCTCTTAATTATTTCCATCACGAGTTTCACTCAAATCATATTCTAATGTTGTTAGCGAAAAGTAGGAGTATCTAAGGTTACTTATCCAAGCTTCCAACTTTTAGAATCCATCCTCAAAATAGCTTGGAAACCCATTTCTCATATTTCCAATTACAAAAATTCAACAAAATATTAGCACAAAAACTTTCCAAACTTTCTCAAAACAACCGATACCAAGTATCAAGCTAGGGAATGTGAAAAACACCCATTTTGAAGCTTTCTCTCACTAGTTTCCATGTCCTCTTTCAAAAACCAATAAAACCCTAGCTGAAAAATGATGAAGATGATGGTAGAAGACAAGCTTAGAAGTTGTTTTCTAGGTGACCTCAACAAGAAAAACAAAGTGGGTGGCGAATCCAAGCCAAAATTTTGAGAAAGAAATAGAGAAGAGAATATGACAAGAGCTTTCTAAGTCCAAATTTTTAAAATTTGTAGCCCACTTCCCTAATTCATGGTTCAATGCTCCAAAACTTATTTCAATTCTCAAATATCCGATCAAAATGCTCAAAAATTTCTAATATATAATTCTTGAGAAATGACCAAAATGCATTTATGTGATAAAATTATCATATTGCATCCTTTTTTTTTTTTGTCTCTTTGCACAATTTCTTCACAACAATAGGTACTTACCAAACCCAAATCTCCTAATTCACATTTAAATCTTAATAAAAATCCTCGGGTGGAGAAATTAACACTTTTAACCTTCTCTTGATAAAAATAAGAAAATTTTAATTTAGTCCTTGTACTTTTTAATATTTTCTATTTAGTTCCAAAAGTGATTTTGATCGCACCAATTAATCAATAATAACACACATCTCGTTTTGGTCAAATTTTCACTTTAGTCCTCAATATTTCAGAGTTTTCAATTTAATTCTTTTTGCCCCCTTTGCTCATCCACAATACTTTCTTTTGATTTCTATCTCCAATATAAATTTTCCTTTCATAAAAATCCTTTATTCATTACTACTTTCCCACAAATTCTTTGAATCCGATTTCGAAATAGTGCTATGTGTCTCTTCGGAAAATTTGGGTGTGTTATAGAATGGGTGGATGGTATTGAGGAAGATCTTTTTACGCAGAATCTAGAGTTGAACTCTAAGATCAACAAACGAATTCGTGAGATCTCACTTGTTGAGAAAGCAGTATGGGAGAGGGAATCCAAGTCTAGTCCTATTATTCATATCCTCAAAAAAGCATAGCCTGTTTAGGAACCTTTTGAGCACGAAATAGACAGGAACTTGTTCATTTTCGTGTTCAAAAATGAAAAGGAAGCAATTCCCCTTAGTCACTCATCATCTCATGTTGAAGGAATGGCCTAGAAAAGGTAGCACACAACGATGTAAATTAGACTACATCTGAATTTCGAGTTCAAGTTCATAATGTGCCACTCCCACAACGAATTATCAAGAAGAATCTTGTAAGGATCATAGAAATGTACAACTTGCACGATTCGAACCTAAGTCACATCTGGAACGATAAACACTCTAACCTTCAAGTTAACACACGGAGTTCTACATAGTCTTTTATTTAACATACACATAACAAATAATACAAATACACATATTTCCGGATCTAGTCGAAGATGTTTCTTTATTCAATTTATACTAATGTTCAAACTCACCCACCACTAAGTAGAAGCCAATAAGTCCCAATAGTTACATTATGATGGCCAAAAATGGTAGGAGTTGCACGAAGCCAAACATAGTCAGTGAGAGGCTTAGTACATTGACCACCAACTTTGGTGGGGCAATTTTGAACCACAGAAGTTGGTGTTTTATTGGTTCTTTTAAGGCAAAAACGAATCTCCTTCAATAAAAGTATACCTTTCTGTGGCATGCTGCATGTAATTTGAGGATAGGCTCCTAAGTTTTTGTATACCTTTTCTAATAAAGTTTTCAATAGATGTGGAGTTTGATCTGATAGTTGAACTCCCAGAGCTGCGGGTTCAACAATGAAAAAAACAAAACAAATAATCAATGACTTAATTTTGATAATTTATAGGTCTAGGATATAAATTTGGTAAACTTAGATATGTTTTGATAAATAGTTCTAGTAAAAGTATCAAGAAAACTCTTGTACTAAAAGTCAAATTGCTTTTTTTCTCTTCTACCTAAAAAATGAGCAAATTAGTATTTATACATGAAATGGTTGTTAGATAATACCGAGTCAAGTATGGGATGTCATATTTAATGGTAGGCAATGACGAACCCAGAAAATCTTTTCGCAAGGACCCATGCTTGATTATAATTTTTTTCATAAATCCAAATATAAATTTATTATGTATTAATTTATAATTTTATTATTTTTTGAAGAGATTAAATGAAACTTTTTTATTTTTAGATAGATTAAAATGTAATTTTATTATATATTAATTTATTTATTTTTGGGAGACCAACACCCTAACCTATTCGGAGGAACCAAACCATAATCTTTCATAATACAAAATACAATACGACACAAAACACGATAAAAATACAATGTAACCATCGGGGCCCGGGAGTTATATAGTTTATGGAAAATGATAAAGCACTAATTGGCAGGGGGAAAGTGAACGTTGTTGGTGAGAGGGTCTTTACATCCACCGGCAACTCTGGTGGGGCAGCTTTGAAGCACCGAAGGTGGCGTTTTCGTGGTTCTTGTGAGGCAGAAACGGATCTCTTTCAGATAAAGTGCGTTTCCTGCTCGTTGACTGCATAAGATTTGAGGATAGGCTCCCACGTTCTTGTACACATTTTGTAGTAATGTGTTCAAAAGATAGGGAGTGTTTGATGGTTGAACTCCCAATGCTGCAAAAACAAAAACAATAATCAATCACTTAATTTTGTTAATTTATGGGGTTTAATCATTAATAATTACCTTTGAAAGGGTCGAATTTGGTGGAAGTGGCAAGATTTAAGGTATCATTAAAATAACTTAAAGGATCTTGAGGATAATCAGAGCACATCCCATGGTGTTGCCATTCAATTTTCCAAAAATCAGAGTTGATACTCCCCGCCTTAAGGTTTGGCCACCTTTGGTTTAATCCATCTTGAATAGGTGTTAGCTTAGCCTGCCATTTTTACAATAAAATAGAATTAACATCACACCACACCACCAATTCATGTTATCTAAGCTAAACACATGAACAATAAGAATAAAGAGGTTACCACAGCAGCATCGGGACCAACAGGATTGGCATTGCATCTATTATTAGGCCCATAAGCAGGAACTGGGGTGTCATTGGCAAATGTTGGCCATAACCCATGGATGGTGAACAAGGTAGGTACTGGAGTCTTACAGTTGGAGAGTGGATAACATGCAGAAGTCGGCCATATCAGACTCAGTTTATAGAATGCAAAATCAGAGCCCTGAGCTGACACCACCAAGCTTGCTAACACAACTAAAGCATAACCTATCAATTGCTTAATACCCATTTTTCTTACAACACTCAACTCAATGAACAACAAGAAGAAGAAGAAGGAGAGTTTATATTATTTTCTTGCCTTCACCATTCCCATGATAGGGTTTTTATACCAACTTTCGAGGTTATTTTAGGAAAAACCAAATGATATAATAATATGAATTTAAAAGGGACCACTTGGTTTTTATTTTTTTTGGCATATTTGAATTTGTTAATATCTTTGTGTTATTGTGGATTATTGTGGACTTATATATTATATAGTCACATTTTTGTTGTGTTGAACTTACGTGGGGGTGATAAATCTATTCCAATCCACATATATTATAATTAAATAATTATTGTTATTATTTGGTATAATGACACATAGGGGAGTATTCGGGCAAGTAGGGGTGTAAATCTGACATTGACACTCACAAGCTATTTGAGTTTAATTTAAAAAAAATCAAACTTAATTTGGTAATTATTAAGTCGAGGTGGAGCTTAAACAGCTCAAGCTATCAATCAAGCCAAATTTTAACTTAGTAATACTCAACTCGAATGGCTTGCGAGCCTTATCGAGCTTTTTATATTTTGTATTATTAAATTGCATTATTACTTTTAATATATATTGTTAATCCTAAATTCAATTATTGAGCCAAGCTAAAGCTTAAGTTCGTGCTTGAGTATAAAAATTGGTAAATGAGATTAAATGAGCTCAAGCACCAATAACTTGATTATATTTCGAGCCAAACTTCAACTTAAAAATAAATATTCGATCAAGCTCTAAATTTTGAATGAAAAACTCGAACTTGACAATTTCGACTCGACTCATTTACATCCCTACAAGCAAAAGCCTTGGCTCTTCTCGGCTAAATGGGCAATTTTCCTTTTAATCCCTCTCACAAATTATAAAATTTAATTTGCGTTTTTTTTTTAGCTTTGATTAAATGAGAAAAAAAACATTTTCAACCCTTCTGGAAAATTTTGTTTTCGCTTCAAGAGCTTTTATAATTTTATCTCAGTTCACTCTAGTCCTTAAATAAAATTTCTAGCTTCGTTTCTGTTGACGTATGGCAAATTTTTTATACCAATTTTCAAGGTTAGTTTAGGAAAAAGAAAATAACAATAACAATAATGGTAAGCTTATATTTTAAAAAAAGGATCATTTAATTTTGTATATAATATTGGGGGTAAGAGATGGAGTCACACAATTTAAACCTATATCAAACAAGAGCTTTAATCACTATTCCATTCAAGTCAAGAAAACATTGTATCTTATTATAGAACTAATTTTTACGTGGTATATTAATTACATTATACATTAAAATAAATAATAATATATTACATAATTAAAAAAAATATATCAAACTAGTTGAGATTGACATGTTAAAATTTAAACTCGATTTATATTTTAAATGAGTCTAATTTTTTTTTATTTAAATCCATCTTTCCCAAATATCATGCAAGATTTTGAGATTAAACAATCCAATCCTTAAACAAATAAGTTTTAAATAATAATAATAATAATAATAATAATAATAGGCACATTTTTCTTGTGTTGTAGTTACGTGTGATGATAAAACTCGAAAAGGATAGTACGAATTCACATATTTACAAAATATACGATCGACTTTTTGCATATCCAAAAATTGCAAATTGGGCATTGTTGTTCACAATATTTTCCATTTTAGTCACTTAAATATAATAATAAGTTTTCATTTTGATTACCCGTTGTTAATTCAATGTTATTGTGCATTCAATTTAGTCATCCAACCTTAATAAATTTTCATTTTGATCACTCATTTACTTTTTAAAAATTGATTTTATTTTTTCTCAAAAAAAACCTATGTTTTTCACTTTTTGTTGAGAAAAAACTAAATTAATTCTAAAAAATTTAAAAAAATTAAAAAATAAATAGGGTTTTTCCTATAAAAACTCAGATAATTTCTTGTAAAATATCATGTTTTTCCTTTTACTGAAAAAAAAACTAAAACTAATTTCAAAGAGAAGAAAAAATAATAAAGGAAATTAAAAGGATAAAATGGTTTTTCCCTGTAAAAATCCAAGTTTTTCCTATAAAAACCCAAGTTAGTTCTCTATAAAACCCCATGTTTTCCCTTTTACTGAAAAAAAAAAACTAAAATCAATTCTAAAAAAAAAGAATAAAATTAATTTTTAAAAATATAAACTGAGTGACCAAAATGAAAACTTATTAAAGTTGGGTGACTAAATTGAGTGCACCATAACATTGAATTATTAAAATTAGGTGACTAAAGTAAAAACGATTGTTAATGGCAGTTCCCAATTTGCAATTTCATTTTTTATTTTTAGTTCTCAAAATAAAAACTTATAATAAATGACCAAACTATGTAATTTCCCCTAAAGTTAAATATTTTAAATATTATTCATACTATAAAATGAATTTGAATATAAATCCATGAATACAATTAAGGACCACATTTTGGTGGAATGGTGCAGGTACATTTATCTTCTGTAATTCAATATACATGTGATGGTAAAACTCCCAAGCAATTGTCAACTTGAATACGGCATAATTATTTAGATTTATGTGCACGTTGTACCATGCCTTGTTCTCACAGTAAGAGTAGGATTAAGGATGAAGTTAACGTTTCACGGTTATATTAGCTTTATATTTTTATGATCTTTAAAAGGATTAATTCAAAATTTTAGCATTTTGGAGTTAAAACTATAATTTTACTTCATATTAACTTAAAATTTTATAGGTTTTGAGGGATTAAAGTAGTGGTTTTCTATTTTGGAAGGGCCACCCGGGAGTAGGATAAGGACCATTACTAAATTATTATTATTATTGGCAAAGGTTCCCTATCGATCCAACTGTTCGATGTGGACTCGGACTGCCTCTGTTTGCAATTATTAAAAGATATTGAATAATTGAGTTCTTACAAAATCACATTTCCATATATATTCTATGAAATCAAACTCTTCACATAAAGAAGGTACAACATTGTCACGTTGAATGGTCGGATTCTCCCTTATAGGAATGAAGAACAAACCTAAGGGGAACAAGCATTGCCCCTCATACCCGTTAAATGGCAAAATTGTTTTTTAATCTTTTTGAAAATTATAAATTATTAGTATAAAAATAATAAAATCATCATTCAAGCATTTCTCATTGGCCCTTTCGATTATTTTCATTTTAGTTAAGACCCCAAAAAAGAAAAACACCGTTGGAACTCAATAGAGATAAAAAGAAAATGATTAAAATATATAAAAATACAAATTTAAAGGGCGTATAAACCAAATATCATTTCTAGCTCTAAAAATACACATTAATATCGAATAATACTTGATAGTATTTTGCTAATAAGCGCTTACAGACAACATGAGCATGATGTAAATACAAGAACATCATCAGATCTTTTTAATATGAGTTAATGATTTATACAAATACACCAATACACAAACTCAATATGAATATACAAATTATCAAATCTACTTAACACAATCCTACTTTTAACACTTAATAATCTTTATGCCATCATCACTAATCTCTGATTTTGTTAATTCATGTCATTTATGATAAATCATCAGTTCAATTAAATGAATTACTAAAAAATTCATAAAGATTTAAAATTATATTAATAAATTATAAAATCGGTTCAACTACCGATTCAACTTGTTTCTTTGTCTGAATTCAACCAGTTACGAACAATTCGCTTAAAAACCGATTCGACCCTTTTGTCTGAACCAATATACCAACCAGTTTCCAATCCAACTAGCCGGTTTGATCAGGTTTCCTAAAACCATGATTATATTGCATGGTTAGAAGTAATTTAGCACTGTTGGAGCTTTATAAGTTTGGAATGGTTGTTAGATAATACTCAAACTCTAGTATGTCAGACCGCAGTTCGTGTCCCCAACACGAGAAAATCATCTCTATATCCATGTCCGAATGTGCATCGGACATAGATATCAGACACCGATGTTTCAAGAAAAATGAAAATCGGAGCAACAAGTTTGTTAGTTAAGAGAGGAAACTAAAGTACTAAGGTGCAAGCAAACATTGCTGATTCCCCATTAGAAATGCAAAGGAAATCAAAGCTTTCCCTATCTCGTTAATATTATTATGATAAACTTAGCATGTTTAAACATGTAAATGCATCATCCTAACTACCCAAATCCTCATATTCCTGATTTGTTCTCGATTCAACAAGTTCGAACTATATAGGTTGAAGCGCTCGTACCTTGGAAATCAACTGATGTTTACGGTGCATGCACGCTTCCGGAGCAACTATGCCGAGTATGAACACATGTTTTTCAAGATGCAGAAGCCTCACCAAGTAGTGTATGTGCTTCAATGAGGAGACAACCCACTACCATTTTTTTTCTTCTTTTTTTAACCTTTTTTTTACATTAAGGGTTTAAGATGCCATCATGAGAGATGGATATGTTGTTCCAAATTCAGCTTCAGGATGAAGCCCACTCGAAGTAGTGGCAGCGGGCACCTCGGGTGACAGTCCAGTTTCCACAACCGAAGAACACGCTTCCTTGCTTCGGTCCAGGCTCCCGAACCATTCCTTTGCTACTCTTCACCCCACAGAAACAATAAGGGTGGTAATGGAATAGGGGCATTTGCTGATCCTTTGGCTTGTGGGGGTGATGTGGAAAGAAGGCCACATTCTCGGGACTGGGTTCCACATCAATGGACCATCACTAGCCTGCCACATCAGTGAGTTCGTGATCGCAAATCTAAAACCTTTGCGCATCATGAGGGTAAGTAAGTGAGCAGTGTTTTTGGCATCATCGAGGCCGCAATGAGCACGGCCCTGCCAGGCTAGACCGGCCATCTCAACTGCCTCCTTCAGATTGCATCTCATGCCACCAAAAACCTCACGGAACGGAACTTTTAAGTTAATCCATCTGCCAAATAGGAAATATATATCATGTCAATTATATGATCTGTTGATGAAAAAATTTGAACAAGCACATATCTAAACTATTTACCGGTTAAAGTAAGGAGGTTTACGGATCTTCTTGAACCGGCACTCAGATTCCAGCATAACTCGACAATCCCAGTTCGACCATGTCACCACAGCAAAGTTAGTGTTCTTTATGCCCTTCTTCTCGAGCCATTTATCATGCCTAAGGAGAGCTTCGCTCAAAGTAACACCTCTATCTACCTAGAACACATATATGCATATTTAGAATACGGGCTCACAAGTCATACCAGAAAAATTACCGAGAAAAGAGCAAGAAACCCCATTCAAATATCCCAATCTAACTTGTTATCGAGATCCCTTGTCGAAATGAAGCCTAACAAGAAGAGTCCCCCACAGATTCCATCTTATATCGTCTATCTGGTTTGAATGCCATCCAAACACAATTCGATAGACACTATAGTCTAAAAATCAAATAGATACTACTTCTGAGTCCGCTAAAATAACCAACTCAAATTCATGTTACCTTTCCTATCTTGGTAGAGACATAAGGGATTTGGAACTAACCTGAATTTGTTGGATGCCAGTCAGATCCTTGCAGAAATCACTCAGGAGTTGATTGCAAGTTGGTCGGACGTATGTTTGAAAACAAGCTTCCAGCTGCCCAGTAACACTACTAACAATAACAGATGGAAACTCGATTATCTCCTGTGGATGTGGGTTTCTCTCCTTGTCACAAGTAGCCTCAAAATCTATGACCACAAAGTACTGAAAATCTTGGAACTGGAATTCGTAAGGGTATCCATGAGTGATCACATTAAATGGGGCATAATGAAATCGGTTATCCACAGGAAAGTGGTAAACTTGGCTCCCAAAAGCATGCAACGGGTACGCCTGCAACTTATGAGAGTCAGGATAGAAGGTCGACCATGAGCCACATTCATGCTGGAGTGTAGGTTTGTGGTAAAGTTCATTCGGAAGTTCCATAAACTCTCCACTCAAAGAGCAAACCGGTTCTACAACATCTCTGCCTGGATGAGTACCGAATTCATGTTTAAGCTCCGGAATGCCTTCAACTGAATTCCTGTTACATTGCAGGTTGTACGGGAACCCCTTTGTCTGGAGGCATTTTAAGGTTGCCTCACAGTTCTGCATTGTTTCTACAAAAATAAAAGCAAAAACATCAGAATAATATCAAACTTGATGTATGTATCACCAATTAACCCATACTAATTCAAAGGAATCAAGAACAAAAAAATTAAATGCCAACTATTGACACAACAACAAAGTGCAAAATGAACAAAAGAAAAAAAAACAAAGAAAAAAGAGTCCAAAATGAATAAACATAAAGTTCAAGATCTGTTTTGAATTGTGATGCATGAGTCCAGTATTGGGATTTTAGACAACAAAATATGTTATAAATCTGGAAGGGAACCCACACACTTGATAGCACAAAGAAGTTTAAGGAAACTCTATATGTGGTTCTTTTGACAGACAAATCAGTAACAAGTAGCAATAGGGGTCTATGTTACTCCGACTCTTCATTCTCTTATGTACCTGTGTCTAACACCCATATCACATAGATATTCGGACATCAGCATGGGAATATAGCAAAAAAAACTTAGAAATAACTAAGCATATTAATATCCAACACTTACCCCAAGTCCAAGTAACATAGATGGGTGAAGCTCCCCACAAAGACAGATATAAAAAAGGGAACTTGTAGCATGTCTTAAAAGGCTGTAACTCATCAGCATGCTTCACACAATAATATCATATATGCAATTGATAGGCATAGCAAGCATCACTGCCTTCAGCAATGCCCCTTCATCTTTCACTTCCATAGTGGAGCCAACATATATCTTTAGCCATATGCAAGAAAATAGTGGGCTAAATTGGATTAAAGAAATGAAACTGAAACTATAAAACTCAGGACCCTCAAAGATAAGGATCCCACCCCATATATTCCTCCATCAAACTTCTACTTTTAAGGTGAGAGACATGGCTAAGAAGATGCAACATCAATATCTCCATCAACACCTCCATCCATCTCCACAGGCTGGAATTCAAGTGGCTGGTAATTGACCAAGCATATCAATAAAAGGGCCTTCTTAGATGCCAAAATATCTCCATAAGGCCGGTATTTAAGCTGCCATAACTTTCCCAAGATCAACAATGAAGTTGCTTTCCTAACTGCTAATACAAAACTAAAATATCAAACCATTCTAATAGAAAAGATAACAGATACAAATCATGAAAGTCATCAGTTCATACAAATCTCTGATAACCCTCCAAATAACTTGTTTCAAAACATCATTGAAAAGTTTGAAGCAAACACAACGCCGGAGATGCATTATGCTAGGCATGAACACCTAGTATGATGCCATGGCTTTATTTCTCTTATTCTCATTTAGCTCAACTTTAATACTTACATTACTTAAGCACATTAAACATCAATTACACAATGCATTTGGACTACGGCATAAGTCAAGTTAGACTATGCTACTTGGACTAGGGTGTGAGTTTCAATAAAAATGTGTCCAACACAGGCATGTTAATTTTTTTTTCTAAGTTTCCCCATGCATTTAGAGGATCCTTCAAGCTCATATACCCATAGCCATGTCTAGATAAGTGTTGGACACAAGTAATTCAAGAAAAGTAAAGAGTCAAAGCTAGGCCATATAAGATGCTAAAGCTACCTACCAATTGAACCAACCCCAAATTTACACCTGATTGCTAGTGAAACTAAGCTACAAGAGGATCAATAAAATCTAAGTCAATCAGTACTCCAGGCACCAAGAGTTTCCAACAGCCTTTTGGGAATCTAAACACGAGAGGCAGCTCATTGAATACAGAAAGAGTAACTCCACTGTGATGGATGTGTATGCCAATGAGGCTATAAAATAAAGTACCACAAAAACTATGTTACTAACTAGCATGTGAGTGTCAGATACGAGTATTCGTCCAGCATGGGTATGTGCTATTTTTTTCTGAGTTTTTCTATGTATTTAGAGGGTCCTTGGAGAGTCATCTCCCCATATCTATGTCTAAAATGTATCTGATACGGGTACGAGAAAAAGGAAGAATTGGGTCAAAATAACTTCAAAAGAGTATAACAAGCTAAATATTTCGAAATATCTAGAAATAATCCAACAAGCCACCTAAAGCTTGTCTGCATAATCACTGCTTCCTTAAAAGACAGCTTAGAACAAAATCTGACCAACAACATTTACATACTTCTCTTCCAATCATTCCAATAAACAAACAAGAGGTTCAATTTATACATCCATTTTAGGATCAAACATGTCAACCTTATCAGACAGTTTAGACAGTAAGCTATTCAATAGTTCTTCATTATCCAATACAAGGAATCACAGGTATCCAAAATACTACTTAGACAACACAGTATAATAAATACTTTCAGTTTATTGCATTCGGCGTTAGCTATATAATCAATGGCAGAGCAGAAATTCAATAAAGCCTTCAAATTTAAAATGCCATATCTCAAACCAGTCGACTGTGAAACATATCAGACCTCTATTGGATCCTAAATTCGATTTAAATTATTCCAATAACACTCAAAACTGAAGCAACCCAGAGCAATAAAAAGAACTACATTAAAAAATAAAATTAAAAAAAACCCATCCAGACAATGCCAAAAATATCACATTTGTTATAAACCCCATTAATGAAAACACCACAGAAACAATTTTTATATATACAGTCAATCTAAAAAAACCGAACCCATAACTCAAAGCAGATCAAAGTTCAAAACTTTAAACTCAAAACAAAAAATTTTTGAGAAAAAATATAACCTTTATTTTCAAGGGCCATCATGATCTTGTCTAAAATTAAGATCCACAGGCAAGTACATCAGATCCTCTTGTTGTTTTCCCTCACCTACAGAAAATAAATAATACTAAATAAATACAAGAACCCAAAAAATAGAGCGATTTCAAACAAAAAGAAAAGCGTAGAGAAGAGACTAACCTGGTCTGATGCTAGAGAGAGCAAAGAGAGACAATGACGAAAAGAAGTTTATGTATATTTGATCTGTACATGGGCCGAGTTCGAACCGGCTTGATTTCGAATCGGGTCGTGGGTTGCCTGCTGCACTGGTTAAAAACGCTAAATTATGGTTTTAGTCCTTTGAATGCTTTTCATTTTACCCCTAAACCATAGGTCTATCCTCTTAATTAATATTTGCAATGTAATTATATTTAACTTTGAATTTAATTATTTGTAACTCATTTTCTTATTTGTTAAATATAATTAATTAATTAATTTTTTAATTTTATCAAATTAAAATTTAATAACTAAGTCATTTTGCATATTGTTGTGGCATATTATATACAATTTCCTAAATATTTTGTTTTAATCATAAAATAAAATTTTAATTTTAACATCTCTTGACCGATATGAATTATAGTAGGAAAAATATAAGCAATATTGTATTTTTTTTGTATTTAAGATATAAACTCATTTTGATTTTCTTATCGTTGACGTTAGCAATTGTCGTTGATGTGGAGCACCACATCAATGTTGCTAATGGTCACATTAATGCTCTAACAGTCAAAAGACAAAAAAAATATTGGTCAAAGGGTTTAATTTATGCAATTTGAGAGTTTGAGGACTTAATTGAATATGTTTTTCACAGATGAGTTTAATTAATTTTTTTTCACCAAAATTCAAGGGCTTATATTCCAATTTAGCCCTTTACTAGAAAAGGCATAACAAAAAATTTAACCATTAATGTTACATCTTTTGTCAATTTGACCTTTATTTTTTTTAATTAATTTTAATCCTTAATTTAAAAAAAAAAGTCAAATTTGATCATTAAAATTTTAATGTAGTTAAATTGTTTTTTTTTAACTAACATATTAACTATAAATAAAAAATTTTCTTCTCATTTGTAATCATTTCATTCAGAGTTATAAAATACTTTGAAAACATTTAGTAAAAAACTTGTTCTGCTATCGCTTTCTTGGCAACTTTGTTCAATTCATGCTCTTTTTTTTTTCTTTTGTGTTTTCTTTCACTTTATTTCAGTGTCTTGAGAATTTTCTTTGTGAATTTTCATTCGAGAGTAAGATTGACTTAAGAGAATTTAGAGTAAAAAAATGGCCTAAAACCGCATGATTTATTAGTATAAAAGAAAGAAAGAAATCTGTGCACCTTTCTAAAGCTCCAAGTACAGATGTAATGGAATCAAAGGGTAAAAGCTGAAATATAAGGTGGAATTCCATCATGTTTTATTCTGAAAGTTCAAACTTAATTCATGAAGCAAAGAGTTTTTGTTATCTCTATTTCACAAACCGTATTCATATTCAACTCTTTTTCTCTTCAAAAAAATTTTCTTGAATGCTTTATCACACTATCACAATTCTAGCATCTCATGTTTCAATTCAGCTAAAGGGTATATTCCTACATCAATTTTCCTTCCTTCACCTATTATCCGATGTTTACTCTGCGTCCCAGTTTGGAATGTTAGCTGTTGCTTCGTTCACCATCTTCACAAGCATCACCTGCAGACACAATAATTCGAGTACATGAAACCGGAGATGAAAAGTTGAACTCAAATGTGATCTGTCTCAACTTGTTTCAGCTGAGTCAAGCTCAAAAAAGAATGTCATATGACTTGGTTCGGCTGAACTAACCATAGTCACCAACAAAACAAAGACAGTCTCAAACCTAACAGAAAACACAATACAAACACCGCAATATCGGTCCCTAAGATTGGTCTGTACCATTTCTTAATACTGATATTTGTAAATACGTACCACGCTTTCTGGGACCCCTGGAGGAGGCAATGGGAGATTTCGTGGTGGTGGTCCTCGTAGAAAAGATCTCTTGTCAAATCGCCACTCACCGATTTTACCATATGTTAACTCGCCCTGAATGAAAAATGAAGGCAATCTTGAAACATGTTAACATTTAAAATAAATCAAGTCTGTAGTCGCGTTTGGAATAGCAACAAACCGAGAACCTATGATAAAACGAGTAAAAACAGTTTACCTTCATATTGTAGTCACATCCATAAGTGTAATGAATTATGTACTTTTTCCCTATTTCCAGATCCCACGGTGGCTGATTTACGAACAGATAATAAAAACGCATCGAGACGCATCAATGAAAACTATACGGAAAAGGAAACGTATGCAAAAAGAGAGAACCTTTAAAAAATAAGAAGCCAAACCTGAAGCATGAAGTCTTTCTGAAGTATATGTTGCACGCCATGCAAAGCAGATGCCACAGCATAAGCATACCTTTAAGTTCAGAAAACATGTCAATACCAAAAATTGAAGTATGCGTGTCCTACACATATTCGGACAGGGCATGGAGATATATATAGAAAGATTAAAAGAAATTTGAGCATGCTCATGTCAGACAGGTACTCATATCCAACAATCTTGCCAAAGTCCGAGTAAGATAGCCAATACTTACATTTCTAGCACCCATCCGAAAGCTTTATCAGTCTCGGGATCGTCCTTCATTTTTAAAGAAACATTCATCCAAGTAGGAGCTATTTTTTCCAATAATTCCTGTATAAGAAAAGTCCTTCAATATATAGAAGCATCTCCTTTTAATCCGAAATGTTTAGTAGACTCGAATCCGAATCTATGACAATTGACAAAAAATAATGACAACGTAAAAGGAATGCCGTCAAGGGTGACAATGGAGGAATAGATACAATCATCCGAGAACTTGGATCTAATAATGAAAATCAACACTTAATTGTCGGACAACTCTGCATCGAGCCTAACCTATAAATCAGTTAATAGGAGGTTTTTTTTTACCTTCTTGATAATGACGGGTGAATTGCCGATTGGATCTATATTTGTCACTGGTCCCATCTCCTCTGGGAAAAACTTCCTTAACAACTTTTCGTTCTGATCCGGCTTAATGTAGAAAAAGGGGAATGCAGCCGGGTATCCTCCATGTGCTAGATTAGGTAGGGGAGTGACAAAAATGTGGTCAGGCTCTGACATCAATATGTATCTGCATTGAGAAAAATGGTTAAACATGCTTTAGAAACCTATATTGCTTTGACTTCTCATTGTTCTCAAAGTTACCCATGTCCGACACATATTTGGATATGAGGATAGTACCTTCCGAGGAACCCCAAATACATGGAAAAATTGCACTCATACCCAAATCCAAGTAATGGATTAAGGTACTATGAAATTGATAACAAAATCATGATATGCAAAAGCACTCACTCTTCTTCAATTGTAGCCTTTTCCAGCCATTGCACAAAAGCCCATGGTCGATTTAAGACGATGTATCCCTGACAAGGGGGTGGAATATTTTTAGGAAAGGTAAACACGCAAATACGAAGAATGCATTCTTTCAAGCTATATCAATCTATAATTGTTTCAATGTTATTAAGGCTCATGATAATCGATGAGAAGAAACCTAATCCGACTTCTTGAAAGACAAAATCGTTCACTTTGTCTAGATCGATGGCTTAAACAAATAAAACAAAACTCTAAGACCTTTCCGAGCCTATAAACACACATACAAAAAGTGACAGTGAGTAATGGTAACCAAAATTATAGTAACACAAAAAAAACTCACCCGATCAAGCCCTGCTGGAAGAGGATCGACTATAACAGTAGGGATCTCATTCATCAAATTGTCAGGACTTCCCGAGTGTAAAATACGAGTGAAACCTCCCATCTCTGATCCAGGTAAGTCCTTCTGCTTCTTATACCAATAGTACATGATACGACACTGCCATTTGCTGTAGGGAGCATCAGTGGCAGTCAAGGCAACATGGAAAGGCATTTCGGCACGCTTCGATTTTCTCACACTTTCAGGCATCTCAATGATGGGATCAACAAACATTCCACCATCGGAGTTAGAGACCGTCAGTTTTGAAAAAGATCTATTGTGCATTACCATTATTACAAGATTATATGTGGCAAAGCAAACACCGAGAACTAATGTAATGAGAAGGAGCGGCGAAGCACTTCCCATGTTCTTTCTCGATATCATCAACCACAATCTCCGATCCTCCAAAAGTCCAAACTGCTTAAAAAGGAGCTCTACACCCCAAAAACGCCCACACCGGTTAACAATGAAAGAAAGCCACTACACCATTAGTTCGAGTACACTAACAGGAGAATGCAAGCTCCAAGAATTACTGCAAATCAAGAATCGAACAACAAAGTTGCCGATTTAGAGCAATCCAAGGAACATCGGAAATCAAGCAAGAATAAGTTGCAACTAAAAATAGAAAGACGATTCAGAAAATCTACATAAAATAGACAGAATATTATCACAGGCACATCAAAGCTATGTTGCTCAGATTCGGGCATAAATGTTCGATAGGGGGGGACAAGTTCTTAAAGGGTTATACCCCGAACCCATGTCTAAAAACATGTCGAACACGAAGAGTTGGAGCCATACAAGAATCAAAGACATACAAAAAGAAAGAACAAAAAGGGATCCATATTTCAATAAAACCAAACAAAACCATTCAATTTCCATGAAAATCAATCAAGAAACCAATGCAATTTTCTACAAGTTTCAGAAAAAAAGGAATTCAAAACATACCCAGAAAGGATTGAGATCAAGGAAATCTTGAGACCTAAGCAAGAAAGTCAAAACATGAGACTCAACTTGCAAGGTTTGAAGTTAAAGAAACACCCCCACTTACAGGCAACCTTGTCAGAATTTTGAGATCAAACATACAAAATAAGTGAATAATATATTATATATATATAAAACTTGCCACTAGTGATTACAATTCAAAAACGTTTACTAAATAAAAAGTCAAACAAACAGACAGATAAATAAAGATGAATAAATGAATAAAAAATTGAAGTTTTCAGAACCTTGATTTGTGAGAAGAAAAAAAGAGAGCAAAGTAATGGGTTTTAATGCAAAAAACAAGGTAAATAAGAAAAACCCAGATGCAAGTTAAGAACATTGGCAAAACCCATGTCGTTTGTTTAAAGAAATTTTACATGGCATAAACCATAAAAACATGGGGAAAAAACACCAGCATGTTGATTATATTATTGCTTTTTTATATGTTAGAAAGAGAGAAACTTACAGTAATCTGAGAGAGATTTTGTAAAGTGAAAAGTTGAAGTCTTGTGGATGAAGCTGGTGGTGAAGGAGTTGGTCAATGGTGGGGGTGTAAAGTTATGATTGGCAAGAGAGAAAACTGAAAATGAAAAAAAAAAAAAAAGGAAAGTTGGAAACTGAAAGATTGATAATAATCATATATGGAATGGAATCCATGAATATCAGTGTGAAATTTATTAAAAGGTTAAGGAGAATTTACTTACAATTTCATTTTCCTTTTTTCTTTCTATGGAAATTTGAAATTTTGCTTACAATTTTGTTAGTGGATTTGATTTATTTATTATAGTTTAAGTTTTTTTTTTCTTCCCTTAGGACACTTCTAAGACTAGTTTTATATTTTTGTCTTTTATAAAATTATAATTATATAAATGAAAGAAAAGCAAAGCAAAAAAATGTTAGCATGCAAAAAAATATTCTATAGTCAATAATCATTTTGTATAAAACTTCTCAAACATTGTGAAAAAGTTGTAAAATGTTATTAGTTTTTATTAAAAATAATAAATAAATAACTTTGTTTAACTTGCATGTGAAGCTTTTTCCTTCCATCACTATTTATACTATAATAATTAGTTTATATTTACGTGCGTCGGTTGTATATATTAAATTTATAATATTTTTTAAAATATAATAAATTTTTAAAAATATGTATTAATAAATTTAAAAAGTAATGTAATTTTTTAAAAAATATTTAACTAATTTAGAATGAATTATACTAATGTGATTTAATTTAAAAAATATTGAATATTGAAATAAGAGTGAATATTTGATATATTGATAATATTTTTTTATTTCACAAACAATTTTAAAAAATTATATAAAATTCATCATAATTTGAATATTAATACATTAGAATTTAAATAATATTACTAATAATTTCTTGCAAGTTATTTATTTTATATCCATTTTTAAATTAATTTATTTTAATGTTAAAATTGTTAAAATTTGGTTTTTTTGTAATTTTATATTTATCATTTTTTTACTTTAATCAATAAATGTAATTAACTCTTATTGTATTTAAAAAACATAAATTTAATTTGATAAATGTTATTAATATTTATCTTTTTTAAAACTATATTTTAAGCTTAACAATTTAATATTCATTATTTTTTAATATTATAACATTGAATGTTAATTTAATTAAGTAAAATATTAAAATAAAAAGATAATTTATTTAAAATCAACTTTACATTTAACATATAAATAAATTACACAAAATGTATGGAATAACTTAAAAAAACTAAAAGAGTAAAAGAGTAATTTATCCAATTTGTAAATTTGTGCTTCAAATGGAGAGTGTGATGTGTCAAACAAAATTGTAATGTGAACATGAATATTATTTCCTTTTATGTAATCTCACATTTCTATATATATATATACGATTTAACATATAAAAAATTATATATATAAAAAAAGCCATGGAATAGCTTGAAAATTAAAAGCCAATGAGTAAAAAATTAATTTATCTAATTTTTAAATTAGTGCTTCTAATGGAGAATATCATGTATCAAAAAAATACTATAATGTCAACACGATTATTATTTCCTTTTTTAGCCCCATATTGCTATAGTCAGGACGTGTTTGGGTAGTCACATTAAATTGAGTGAAATCAAAGCATCTCGTTTATACCATATAATTCTTAAAGAGATAGTGAGAATTGGAGTAATTATACAAGTAATTACAAACCATTGCACTCAAATTCAATCAATGTATGACTTTCCAAACATACCCATGATTTAACTTCAAATTTTTATTTTATAGGGATAAATCCTAAATCTGTAAATGAACTATAGTTTAATGTGTAATTATATACATTAACTTTGATTTTGTGTTTTTTTATACATAAATTTTTTATTTGATCCAATTCTTGTAAATTATTAACACAATTATTGATATAACATCATTTTATATTTATATAATACATACATAAATTATTATATTTATCTAATATAAGAATAAATTGATGTATTTTTTCTTTAAATGTGTACGATTAAGTCAAAATTAAAGTTTCAAGTATATATTTAAACCACAGTTAGCATTTCACGTGTATAATTACGCAAAATTAAAATTCATGTTCATATATGATTTTGAGATTTATCCCTATTTTACATCATAAATAACTTAATTGGTCCAGTACTAATAATTTTATATTCATTCCAATTTGATCCGAAAGATAAATTGCAAATTAATATATAATTATAAACAGTTAATTAAAAAAGTAAAGGATGCTCGAGTCATGAACACCTATTCTATAGAATATAATTACCATTTATTTATCATATTTATGGCATTAGGAATTGTATTGGGAAAATGGGAGCTGACTTGGTCCCCAACGCACGCAAACTTTTTTAATGGTTTGATTTTTATTATTTTTAATTGCCAAACATAAATTAAATTTTCTCCCATGCCAAACATCAATTAAATTTAAAGTACAATGATTTAAGTCCAACTGGATCAATTCAATGCATCGTCTTATTTTTTTTAAAGATATTTGGAGAGTAATTTTTATTATTTTTTATGAATTGTGATTTAATTTAAATAAAAAATTACATAATTAAATAATATTTCATAATTGATTTGAATTTTTAATTTTTTGTACAGGTTGAATGAGTATCCCAATCGATCTCTACAGTCTTTTTTTTTTCTTTATTATGTAGGATTCAATATAACAAAAACACATTATTAATGATTTTAAAAATAAATTATGATATTTAAAAAATAATAATTTAAAACCCAATAATAAACTTGGAAAAATTAAAAAGATGATTGTTATTATAGAGTTACAAATGAGCAGAGCCTTTGACAAATTACTAGTAATAGTGAACCGTTGAAATAATTCATTTATTAAACTAAATAAATGAGTAAGGACAAATAATTTATGTTCATTTATGTTTAAGTACAAATTTTTTGTAAACTTGCTCATTAATTCATTTATAAACTATTTATTTAAAAATAATATTTTTCTATAAAAATAATTAAATAATATTTTCTCTTTATTCTTATATTTAAATTTTAGTTGATATGTTTATGTAAAATTGTTTGATTGGTTAGTTGGTTTAATGTTTGTGAACATGTTCGTTTAATATTCATGAATACATAAATGAATATGTTCACGAATAATAAGCGAATATGTTCACAAATATTATTCGAACTGAACCTGAACATACTAAATAATAAACAAGCTGAATTTAAATTTGATGTTAAAAATTTAAATAACACGAACTCAATATAAACAACTTCAAACATAAACAAAACTTTGTCCCCATTACCTCCTTTATATTTCAGAAGTTATTTAATTAAAAGAATATAATTTTGAGAGAACAAATTACTATAATTATAGATTGGAAAATCTGTAAAACATAAAAAATAAATAGAAAGCACAACGCAATAGAAAAGAATAATACAAACACAACAAAAATACAGGAATATGAATTATTACAATATTAAAACTTATATAAATAAATAATATCTTACACAAGTATGACACTAAGAAATAATACGAATATACATACACGAATTGCCAGAAACGCAACATTTTATTATAAAATATAAACAGGATCAAATGATAGTGTGATTTAGAAAGAGTTATGAAAACAAAACTTTGGGTGCTGTACAGAGATAAACCCTAAATCAAGTGCAAATATCTACTAGCTTATACTATTTGATCAGAAAATTCAAGAGCTAAACGCTTATGTTGAATTTCTAACATCGGACCAATTGCGATCACGGACACATTTTCAGTCTCATCACATTTGTTACAGTCACGGATCGATGACTGAGTCGAAATCATAAAATAACTATCATAACGTAACTCTCTATTTAAATACCTGATCTGAGGCATGCGATAGGATCGGTTTAGAGATCCAAAACTCCTTTGTGGATATGTGAACTTAATGTCTCTCAATCAACTCAGGCAAGATTCGTAGTATGGCATTACCATGGCTCGGAGTTGTTGCCAAGAAAATTACGGCCATAAATCGGTCGGCACCAGTCTTCCTCCATTGCAATGAGGTTCAGACGCACAAACAATTTCTGAACAGCTTCCTCTTCTAGAATGCTAACTGAATTTGTTAACCTACGTTGTGAGGAGGAAGGACTCTGCAATAAGTTTATTGAACTTCTTTGTCTCAGTCCGTAAAAATCGAATTAAAAGTCATATATTTACATCACACTGAATTTTACCTTTGCGTCTTGGTACGATCTGAGGTATTTCAGAGACTGCTCATATAATCCACAATGGTAGAGGAGAATGCTGTAATCTCTAATTTCTTTTGGATCGGATTTTAAAAGAATGAGACGTTCACATGCTGCAGTGAGAGTAACATTTTCGTATTAATGAAGTGTAAGTACATTAACCACAATCTTGCATTTCAAAAGTATACAGGCAAACAAGTTCAGGAGGAAAAGACATTTGAGGGGGAAAACAAATAAATTTTGCTTAAAGCAGGTTGGAGCAAAGTAATCCAAAAGCATAGGAAAGGACAGAGAAAGTTAACAGCTAAGCAGAACCTTGAGCTGACAAACTATATTATTTGGACTCAAGTGTGTGTCGGATATGGAAATATGTTGGACATGGGTATTTTCAATTTTTTTTCTAGGTTTTTCAATGTATTTGATGGTTCCTCGGAAGGTCATATCCCCATAGACTCATATCCATATCCGTATATGGGTTGGACATGAGTACTTCAAGAAAAAATAAGTGTCGGAGCAACATGACTGGCAAGTAAAATGAGAAGAAGACTAAAGGCTTAGACTAGAAATGATGCAAAAATCTTCTTCCACTGCAATGTAGAGAATGTAGAGAAAGGGTGTGTTGGGTTGAATGGAAGAGTGAGGATGAAAAAATGGGAAAAAAAAATTTGAGTGTTTGATAGAAAAAAAGTGAGGCAAGAAAATGCAAAAGATGATTATTTTCCATCTTCATGCAAAATCATTTTAAGTTGGAATGATATGTGGAGGGAAAAAGCGAGTCAAATCATTCAGTTATTAAGTTAAATTTCAGTTAGGTTGGGTCAAGTTAAGGGTAAAAAAATCGGGTTAGCTTTTGTCACTTCTAGACTATCATGTGTTTATGTATATTATGTTAAGGGATAATTTTGTTGCTGTAATTGGATTCAAATTTTTGTTATTTCGATTATGTTTATGTTATTGTAGTTAGTAAAACGCATTGTTTAGGACTTAGTTTAATGAAGCAGTGTGTTTGGGTTTAAGGTTAAAATGAGGCGTATTGATTGAGGGTAAAATATCATTGTTTAATAAAACGATACGGTTCAAATCTACAACTTGCCAAAACAACTGCTAATTGAAATTCAAATTAACTGTGACCTCTCACTCTCGTGTTTAACAACAAAGAAGAGGGGAAGAATGGATCATCGAATTTAGTTATTAGATGAAAAGTTTGCTTTCCTCTCTCCCTTTTTACTATTGCTTTCTGTTTTTTCCTTACTTTTTGAAATTTGATCTTATTAAAGGTATCAGAGCGTAGCGATTTTTTACAGCCAATGAAGGGATCTCCACCCAATTGCAGAAGGAAGTTACCCATCTCTAGTAGGAGATGGCCAAGCTTCAAACTGAGTTTTCTTAGTGGAACACTTGTATGGAGGGGTGCTTCAAGAAACTAAAGGAGGATTTTCGAATGGAGCTTAAGTCAGAACTTCAAGGGCTGTCTGAATAATACCTAGGTTGTTTGGTTGGTTCTTTTGTGACTGGTCAATCATCAAACAAGGGAAAGGGGATCTTGGGTGGACCTATGCCAAGGTTATCATTTTGGTTGATTTAAGTAGCACTTGCAACTTTATTAGTGCTAAGTTAGTAAGATAGTTGTCTTTCCCAATCAATTAAACGAGTAGGTTGAAAGTTGTAGTTGCTAATGGAGAGAGCTTGTCTGCTTCTGGAATCTGTAGAGGGATGAATTGGAGGACTTAAACTGATGAAATTAAAGACGAATACTCTAATACATGGAGGAAAAACTCACTCAAAATCTATATTTCTTAGAAATTTGTACAAGTATATATAGTGGTGGAGCCAAGAGCGACTGGCTAGGGCCTTAGCCCCCCTTAAAATGAAAATTTTTTCATTTAAGACCTTTATAATTTATAAAATTTTAAATTAATAATGGTAAAATTATACTTTTGACCCCCCAAAAAATTGAAAAAATTTGATTTTATCCTTTAAAAAATATAAAGATATAAACTATTAAAATGGTGAAATTGCATTTTTACTATCGTAAAAATATACAATTTCATTCAACAATTTTTGCTCTTTTGATACCTTTCGTAGCCATAAAAGCTCACAAACACTTTGAGCCATGATCCTATATTCAGCCTCTGCACTTGATCGAGTAACAACAGTTTGTTTCTTACTCCTCCAAGTGACTAAGTTTCCTCCCACAAGAGTACAGTAACCTGTTGTAGACCTTCTGTCATCGAGAGAGTCAGCCCAATCTACATCTGTAAATACTTCTATCTTGAGATGACCATTTTTGGAGAAGAGTACCTTTGCCCGGTGCAGACTTCAAATATCACAAAATTCGCAATATTGCTTACATATGGGCTTAGCGAGGGTCATGCATAAATTGGCTTACCAAACTAACTGCATAGGCTATATCGAGTCGAGTATTAGCGAGATAAACCAATCGTCTGACGAGTCTTTGATATCTCCCTTTATCCACCATTTCACCAATCCTTGCTTGTAACTTGTGATTACTCTCAATATGTGATTCTATTGGTTAGCAACCCAACATGTCAGCCTCTGTCAAAAGATCTAAGACATACTTTCTTTGGGAAATAAAGATTCCTTCTTTCGATCTAGTTACTTCTATTTCGAGGAAATATTGTAACTTTCCCAAGTCTTTGATTTCGAATTCTTGAGCCAATTATTTCTTAAACCGAGTCATTTATTCCTTGTCGTCTCCTGTCATAATTATGTTATTAACATAAACTATAAAGAGAGTAATCTTACCCTTGTGATGTTTTATAAAGAGCGCATGATGAGCATTACTTTGTCGCTAGCCAAACGTCACCATGACTTTGCTAAATCTGTCAAGCCAGTCTCTGAGAGATTGCTTTAGTCCATGTAGAGCCTTTTTCAGTCTACACATCGTCCCTTGAGTATCTTTATCCTCGAATCCTAGAGGAGCTTTATATACACTGCATGATAGGAGAAAGGCCAAAAGATTGGTTTTGCTGACTCTCTTTGGCAGAATGGTGGTACAAATGCACCTTTCATTCTACTATCCAGATGACCCCTTATGAGGCTCTGTATGGCCAAGCTCCACCTCAACATTTGCCTTACTTGGCAGGCTCTTCCACTGTGGATTGTGTGGATCGCAGCTTACAACAACAAGAAGTAGCCAGACACCTCCTGCGATACCATCTTAAAAGGGCTCAGGACCGGATGAAACACTTTGCTGATCGGAGAAAGAGTGATCATACGTTCCAGGTGAGCGATTGGGTCTATCTAAAACTACAGCCCTATAGGCAACACTCACTAAGGAAGCTAGTCAACCAGAAGCTCTCCCCCAAATTTTTTGGCCCTTTCTTGGTTAAAGCCAAGGTAGGAACCATGGCCTATACTCTCCAGCTGCCAACTGAGTCTAGGATACATCCTACTTTCCATGTACCCCAGCTCAAGCGCCATGTTGGCAAACAACTGGTCCAATCCACCTTACCTCTTGAAGGCCTTGATGGCATGATACCTAAGGAGCCCATTCGCGTCCTCAATCGTTGCATGGTGAAGAGAGATAACCAGGTAGTCACTGAGGTGTTAGTTGAATGGGCTAATACCTTTCCTAAAGATGCTACATGGGAGGTATTACATGAGTTGCAACAATGGTATCCGGCTTTTGATCCTTGAGGACAAGGATCTCTTCAAACAGGGGAGTACTTGGGGATAATTTTGTTGCTGTAATTGGATTTAGATTTCTGCTATTTCGGTTATGTTTCTTTCTTTGTTTTGTTTCTGTTATTGTAGTTAGTAAATCGCATCGCTTAGGGACCTAGTTTAATGAAACGTTGTGTTCTGGGTTTAAGGCTGAAACAGAGTGTATTGGCTGAGGGTAGAATGCCACCGTTTAATGAAAAGGTGCGTTTCAAGTCTACAGCTGGCCATAACGGCTTCTAACTGAAATTCAAGCCAGCTGTGACCTCTCTCTCTCGTGTTTAACAACAGAGGGGAGGGAAAGAATGGAATTTGATCTCGTCATATTACTAGGGAAAAGGAATTTTACTCATGCAGCATCTTCTACATTCGTACCAGACAAAGCACGTCTCATATCCCCAAAACGTACACTGGTCCAAACACCTCGTTCTAGCCTATGTTGAGCAGCCTTTGCAGATGCAAGCTGATAGGCACTACAAGAAACCAAATACGAAATTATAACCTAAAACTTGAAAAGTAGATACAAAAACAACAATAAATTGCAATACAGATTACATACCTCTCTTGACTGCCATTAGGGTCATCTACACAATTGGCAGCATGGGCTGCCCTTAAGAATAAACTATCAACATGATCATGTTGAAATGGCCAGAAAGCAGCCTTCAAGTTTCTTAAAACCTGTAATCATGAAAGTATTTGAGAAAAACCAAAAATGGAAAAAAAGCCAAAGTTGAATAAATTGAAGCTAAATCTCCCACAATTGCCCAAAACTCAAAAGACCAATGTCATATTAGAACTACTTGTAAAGAATACAAGTCCACGTCCTACATAGGTATGTTCAATATTTTTTTTTCTAATTTTAAAATATATTTGGGGAACCACATCCTGTATCCATTTCTCAATGTGTTGGATATGGGTGTTGGGCCCAACAAACTTCAAAGAAACTGAAAAGTCGGAGCAACATAGCGAACTACAACACCAGTTATGACATCGCATAAATGAAGTTGAATCTAAAACGGCACCATTGACTTCTCATGGAACATAGGAGAAAAAGAATTGTGAAAGAGAAAGTACATAATTAATCAAATGACTAGCAATCGTTTTACATGTCAGTTTCTTCTTTTCTTTGTACTGTGAAAAGCCCATGCAGACAAAGTAGAAAGCTTATATCCACATCTAAACCAGGCTACCTGTGAGTGTCAAATACAAGTCTAGGTCTGACATAGGTACGTTCATTTATTTTCTAAATTTTTAAATATATTTGGGGAACCATATGCTTGTATTCATGTCTGAATGTGTTGGATATGGGTGCAGGACACAAAACTTCAAAGAAAATGAAAACTCGGAGCAACATAGCAAACTACAACACCAGTTATGACTTCACATAAATGAAGTTGAAATCTAAAACAGCACCATTGACTTCTCATGAAACATAAGAGAAAGAATAGTAAGAGAAAGGATATAATTTTAATCAAATAATTAGCTATCATTTTACATATTAGTTTCTTCTTTTCTTTGTACTGTAAAAAGCCCATGCAGATAAAGTAGAAAGCTTATATCCAAGTTATCATCCATTTTTTTCTACTCATTTTCAACTTGCCCAGACTCGATACTAAATTATCAAAAGGCAAACAGAGATGCAGTCAAAACTTATTGTATACATTACTCTCTAGCAGGTTCTCTTTAACTTCACTTAGATAGGATTTAGTACAAGGAAATTTAAGGAGCCAAACGGCCAAGAGTATAAATGTCACCTTCTCCAATAGCATTTGTACAGTCATTATGTGTGGCTGATCAGATGCTTTGCTCTTTTGCTTATCATAGGCTCTCGGAAGGCCATAATGATCATGTGGAAAAAAAATCTCTACATCAAAATCCAAAAGGCCCCACAAGCGAAACATTTTCAGGATCTCACTATGTATAAGCGAAAGCATTAAAGCAGAACCTGAACGATGTGTCAAAACCTGCTCAAAGCTTAAGATTAATTAACAAAAAATATCCCTACGAAATGGTATGCCCTTCAGAAGAGAATATAAAATAATAAGATAGAAGCCTATCTTTCATACTGAGTGAAGATAAAGGGCTCGTGGCTCTGCAAGGTTCTTGGCACTAGATCTTCGGAAGCCCTATGAAGAAGTTAATGGATTGACCGATTAGAAAAGGTAGAGTAGACTATCGCATTAATAGTTAAGAAACTAAGCAATTAAAATAACATAAATCTTTATTTCAAATATAAAAGTAGAACTAAGGAAGCATAGAGGCTACACTGTTCATTACCACATACAATTCCTTGAATTCAATAGAGTTAATATTAGTTAGTAGAAATAAGAATAACAGTCAATAGACTTGAAAACGACATTAATAACATTAACAGCAGCAAGGCATTATGTTATAAGCAATTAAAAGTTTTATTGTAAGTACCTTTTTGACATATAGATATTTCTCTATGCTCTCCAGGAAATTCTCCCGTGACGACCTAGACAATGAGTTATAGTGAGAGCAATAGCCCAAGGAAAGATCATCCAGTCTTTCAAGAAAAGCATCCACTGGTAAAGGAACAGAGGAGTGCGAAATGAGAGAATCATCCTCTGCTGCTATGTAAAGAGCTGTTCTTCCAAGATCAACACATCTATTTATGCTGATACTTGTTTCTCTCTCGATATCGGATAATCCATTAATTTGCGAAATAAAACCTTTCCTCGCCTCCTGCTCAAAAATCAATTAAAAAAATTAAAATTTTAGATTTAAACTTAAACAAGTAACTAACTAGATCAAACTTGATATATCATTAAAACTGCCATTGAAACTAGATCAAACTTAACTATGGTGTTTCCTAATTTTGGATATGTGAAACTCTATTGGACTTGAATGAAAAACTGGAACATAAATCTCAACCTCTATCCTCCACAAGATTCAAAAAGAAAAAGCATTCAAATTGAAAGTTCCGGGTCCTAAATACTAATTGTTGCCAACTTGCCATGTCCTTAAATACAGAGATTATAAAATCACGACACACTCTCAGAAATTTGTTTTATTTGCCAAGCGATTTTTTTCTTATTATTTCATGGCACACATCAGGATGGAAAGTTCATTTAATTTCCCTAAAACAAGAAGCTGAAAAGGCTTAAAATTTAGTAACAAACACAAATAGATTCATGTCACCAAGCACAAAATTCACCATAACAATATCAATTCTTGATAGATGATCCTTTAAACTAAAAAAACAAATAAACACATTAAAGATCAAATTTCCACGACAGAAGATTCTTCAAACCCAATAAGGAGGCAAAACAATCACATCAAAGTTTTCCAAATCAAGTTCAAAGAATTAAAGTTCGATCAACATTGATTAGAACAATTAAATAAATTTAAAAAAGTACGTTCCATCATAAAATCAATTGTAAGTTACTCAAACATCATTAAATCAAACTCAATCTAACATTTTCCAAACCAAATTTCGAAATCCAAGCCTAACTTCTATAATCGTACATTTTATACGAAGAGATTAAACTCAAAAACAGAAATGCACTAAAAATTTCCAAAAAATAAAAAGAACAATCACAAAAACTACGGTAGAGAAGAGATAAAATAGCAGTACTCTAGCGTGAGAGGTGTCGATTCCAGAGGATTCGAGAGCATCATGTAAGGCGAAGTCAAAATCAGTGGCAGAAGCGTGCGGAAGGGATGCAGCACGGCGGTGGAGACGGAAACACGGCGGAGATGACGGAGGAATTGATTGGAAACTGGAGAATTTAAAAGCAGGAGAAGGTTTGAGAATCCAAAGAGACGATGATGAAGAAGCGGCGGTTAACGAAGAAGATGGACTCATTGTTGCTGCTTTGTTAATGGCGACAAAACAAAGAGAGTGAGTGAGTGATACATACGAGAGTACAAATATTATAGAATCTGCAAAATATCTCTGTAGCATCCATGGTTGAAAAACGGAATCTAACAGATATTTTTGTCTGTTCGTTTGTTTTTTAACGATAAATTGGATATTTAATGATTGCCGGGTGAATCATCAAATAAAATCTAGTTTAACTTTTTTTTTTTAATTACGAGGACGGTAAAATCTTAATAATAACGTGATTAACGTAATTTAAATTCAGATCACATTTAGGATAATAAACACTCTATATCATCCGGTCAATACACAGGATTCAAAATAAAAATAAAAAATTTAAAATATTCCAATGAAAATAAAAAATTTAATTAGATTAACGATTAATTGATCACCAAATTTTAAGACGCTTTCATTTTGGTCATTCAAAATGAAATTCTTACAATTTGATCACCCAACTTAGGACGTTTTTATTTTAGTTATCCAAGCGTTTTATCTCTAATGGAGGTTAAATTGCACATGTCACATCACGTTTACATTTTCATTATAGGTTCTGATCATTTTTTTTTTTACACAATGCCTAGAACTACTCATAACCTCTCTTCAACCCATAAATAGGAGGATAATGACTATCCATAACTCCTCTCCAACTCATAAATAGAAGGATAATGCGTTTCAGCATACTTGAACAAACGTCCTCTTATATTGAGGACAATGCCTATGCCAATCGGCACAAACAAAAAGAAATGTAAATTTCTCAGTACTATGTACTAGTGTTAGGGTGTTTCGATGTACTATTTTCAAATTTAGTAATATTTTCAAATATTTCTCACATACAAATATATATATATATATAAAAGAATAGTCTCATTTTTAATTTCTTAATTAAGTATTATATTTTATCACACTCACTGTATGAATGAAAAAATATTATATGTTAAATTTTATTCAATAATGAATATAAGTGGAGTGGTAGTAAATTTGTATTGTCATACTATTGAACAAGCGATTGATCTTTGGATTAATATTTTTTATTTTTTATTTAAATATGATATAAAAATATGAAAGACAAAAGTCTCACAGCAATAAGATTAATATAAGTGTAAACTACCTAGGTAGTCACCCAACATTTAGATAGGTTATATTTTGGTTGCTTAACTTTAAAAACTTTTAATTTCATCATCAATAGTTTCAAAATTTAAAATTTTAGTCACAGTTAAATACTTAACACAAAAATGATGTGAGCTTTTTTTTATTGGCCTAATAACAAATTTAACCCTCAAATATTTACATATTTTATAAATTTAATCTTAAATCTAAAGATTTAACAAATGTAGTCCTTAATATTTACAAAATTTATCATTTAGCTCTTAATCTAAAAAATTCAATAAATTTGACCCGAGCATTTTACAAAACTTGTAAATTTAATTCTAATTCTGAAAATTTGAAAAAAAAACCATTTTTGGATAAAAATGAATTTAAATGAATTTTTGAATTCAATAAAATCAATTTGTTAAATAATTTTAAATATACAAACATGCAAATGTAAATTTTAAAATTATTAATTAGATTCTATAACTTAGTTCAACAATTATATATATTTTTAATTTAAATTGATATATACCCATACAAACTAGCATTGATCAAAATAAACCGCAACATCAAAACCACTAAAACATACCGAAATATTGACTAAAACAGAACAAACCCAAGATTACTTGATGCCGATTGAGGATCGAAACAATGTGCATTAAGCGATATAACCAATATGGGCTATTATGATTATATATCTGATTTAATTAAGTTCTAAGTTGAATGTTTTGTTGGATCCAAAGTTTCTAAATTAGATATCATAGAAAGTTGCAAACACATTATCTGCATTACATGGATTTCATCTATGTTTACTTGGATTCTGTATCAATGTCAAGTACGGTTATATATCCGACAAAAATGTATTTAATTTTCTAAAAGTTTTCAAAAGATATATCTTCGTAATCAAGTTCAGTTGTTCAGTTATGTATTGGACATGAATGTCGAGCACAAAAAGTTGGAATAACATGAGCTACTCGATACAAACTACCTGGTAATTTTCGGAAACTAGGCTCGACTCAAGTGATGAACAGTTACGATCAGTCCAACCAGAACCGAAAACTAGTGAACTGTCTGGAAACAGTTAAGACAGTTTTAAAATCAAAAGCTTTCAGGGATAGGCTTGGATACCACCAACATATGTTGCAGTAACTGATGTAGATCCTCCTGTGGCAAACTCATCCCATAAATCAGATGATAGTATGACGAAATCAGCCAATTTTCCAGTCGATAATGATCCTATTTCGTTCTCCAGGAAGCATGCCTGAGCAGCTGAAATCGTGTACCTGTAATGATCAAAACAGGAAAGCATCAGTTAACAGTACCTATGTCCAACACCTTTGTCGGTGTCTGGTACATACCAGACATGGATATGGAGGTATAATCCTTGAATATAGTACATAATTTAAAAAATAATTTGAGCATACCCATGCCAATCATATATGTAAATCCAACACCAATCGAAGTCCAGGTATAATCATTTCAAGTCAGAGCAGATAGAAGCTAATCATGATACAGTAAGAATACTTTGATGAAAAGCTGATGCAAAATCCGAAGAGAATCGTAGGAATGCTAATCAAGAACAAGGATTTGAATAAGGAATGTGTCCATTTCCATGATGTTAAGAACTCGGTTTCTTTTAGAAACTATGATACAAGCAGTGCACGGCAAGCAGTTATATATATCAAGAATAAACAAGTATACATTAAAGACTCGGAGAAAATGTAGTTGTAGTGTTGCTTACGCGATTAATGCATCGTTTAGCGAAAGGCGCTCGGATGGTATCCAAGCAGTGTCCCAACCAGAAGGAATTCTATTCATTGCTGTTCTTATAGCACGCAAAGGATAAGTACTTGTAACCTGGAGCAACAAATAAGGAATGAGGCTTCGAGACAGGTAGAAACCTATCTTATCCAGACTTGGGATGAGTTAGGCACAAGTTCGACATGCATCTGCTCAATTTTTCCTGGGTTTTTCCATATATTTAAAGAATCAAAACCCCCCCATTATTTATGGCCTAATATGTTTAGGACATAGACGTCAAACACATACTTTAGGAAGAATAAGGAGTCTGGATAACATAGGTAGAAACTAGAAACAAGTATTAATAGGAAGAAAATGCTTACGGGCCAGTCAGAACCGAAAGCCAACAATGCATTGCTTGATAGAAGTGACCGGAAAAGATACGACCCCTTTTGAGCCCTATCCACCCCAAGCTTTCTGATCGCCGCATCAGCATCATCGAGCAAATGATCAGGCTGTTGGCAACAACATTCAAGTATCATCAAACCAAAATAATTTCCAGTACAATTCCATAAGAGTATCTAAGTATCTAAGATCACCCTCACATGGATGTATCAACAATATCAAGTTTTTTAGCAAATGATAGAACAGATGCAAAAGAGAAGATTCCAAATTCATGGTTCAAGCATGAATCCGTCCCTGGAGTTAAAAAATCTAGAAAAGATGCGTTTACATTTCATTAGCAGCATCTTGGTATAAATAATGAACATCTAAATGAAGCACTGAAAAAAATATTGAAACCTGTACTGAAGCAACAATCCCTTGTTGGCCAAATCGATCCGCTGTGCCAGAGGCCAAATGCTGAGCGTGCTCAATCTGAAATCATAATTAGAAACAAGAAAACCCATTCATGCTGAACTTATGAATGCGCATGTAGGGAGAACAATTCTCGAGATTTTGACCATTACCCTAAATCTCCGATCTCTCTTTCCATTTTTTAAGGCAACGGATTCATACATATCAAGGATCAAGTCATTCGCTTTATCACCTATAGCATGGATAGCAACCTGAAATAAATTAAAAGTGAAGTAAGCTTCTATAACAGATGCAAGAGTTTCACTTGAGAAAGTGGGAGTGCTATAAAGTATTAGCCATGGGTGACCTGAAGCCCGGACAAGTCTGAAGCAATTGTCATGTTGAAAAGACTTTCAAATTCCATAACTTGTAAGCCATAGTTGTGAGGGTCATCAAAATATGGCTACAATATAAGAGAAACATAAAAGCATTAGATATTATCATGCTGGTAATGGGTTTTACCAAATGGTACATTTTGATTATCGAGTTTATTATCAGAAGTAACTTTGGAAATGTCTTATTTCTAGGCATTGTTTCATTCTCTATATTAACATTGACCACCCCCCCCCACAAAAAAAAAGGGAAAAATTGTTCTTTAGTCCCTCTAGAAATTGGAAAGTCATTGCCCTTGACACTAACTTAATGTGAAGGAAGCTTGAGCAAAGCGGAGAGATCTTGCCAAGAAATAAGCATAAAGGGATCTATACATTCTATGTTGCTCAGACTCGAGATTGAGTTAGGATATGGGTATATGACCAACATGGGTATGTTGAAATCCTTTTTAAGTTTTTCCATGTTTTTGGAGAGGTCTTTGGAGGGTGATACCCCCATACACATGCCCTGATATATGTTGGAAATAGGTGTCAAATGCAAGTACCTCAAGAAAAATGAGAGTAACATAGCTGAAGATGATAAGCCCAAAAACTAATTAAAGGACTTGAAATACATTTCCTACTAGATAAATAGTTGATTTCTGGACCATATATCTATAATTTACAGAAGGTCAGAGAGCACGAGCTGTATGGTTGGTTCTTACATCATGGAAGAGAGCACTATTTGAACCGAGAGAGCCATCGGCAAAAGCTTTAACACCTCCAAGGTAAATCCAATTACTCAAAGCACGGCCTGCACTATGAATTACACCCTGATATAACAAAGAAACCTTATAAATAAACCGAAATCAAGAAAAAAATTCTGAGAGTATAGCAAAACAGGATATCAAGAACACTGATCTCTCAGAAAATATGCAATGGTAGACATAAAGAAAAAGGGGCGGCACACAAAAATATTTTTATATATATGAATATGTACATGTATATTTATATGCATATGTAACCTAGAAGTCTTTTGATGCAATTAGAAATGAAAGTAAAATATCCGTGTTACATGTTGAAGAGAGAAACAAAATAAGAAGTCGTACACATAACCTTGACCAAGTCTCGATTGGGAAAAATAAGCACACTCTGATTTTCATCTTCCCTGAAGAATCAGCCCATTGATAAACATCTGTACAAATGATTAAAAGACTGTTATGGTTTGGTAAAAAAGTGATACATTTTCGAAGGTTTCTTAGAGCAAATTTTCAATTCAAGCAAACAAAACATCAATTCCGAATCCAGGAAGAGATAAAGAAAAAATTGTTACAAAGAATACTTTGTCTATCAATTATCATTATATCATATCCAGCATTTCAACAGCATTTGAATTTTCTTAAACATCATTTCAACTATTTTTTATTCTTTCCACAAACAATTTGAAAACAGGTCTTTATCTTAATGTAACGGCATGAGATAATACACATAACGAGTTAAATTACTTTAAATAATATGTCGAACAGGAAATACAATCTATGTTACTCAAACTCAGATTAGAGTGTCGGATACAGTTATGAAGAGTTGAAGCAACATAGAACACAATTAATAGATTCATTTATTTGCTATTTACTTTGACCAGGAAAACTATTTTGAGTAATACCTGAAAAGTCCTGCCAGGAAAGCTCAACTGATGACCCAGGAAAATATCTGCCGACATCAACAACAGCTGTGACACCCCTTGTCAAGGCAAAACTACTAGCTCTAAGCATGGCTTCCCTCCTTTCATCCACAGAGACCTCCGGAATCCAGGAAAGAATAAGTTCCATTGCAGCGTCAATCAGCAGACCAGAAGGTTCTGCATGGTCATGAAGACAATCTAATATAAGCAACACATTTGTAAACCATGAAAATAGTTATATCCCCTGTTACTAAGACTCGGATAAGAGTATTGGATACGGGAAGTGTTGGAGATGTATTTTGGCGGGTCCTATCTGCATACCTGATATAAGTCAGATACAGGTATTTAAAGAAACATGAGATGGAGTGACATAGATTTAGACAACATTTAAATTTTATTTAGCTATCAAGAGAGAAATAGTTCTATGTGTTCCACTAGGCAATATCAACCCTAAAACTGGAAGCAACTAAATAAGAATATGCATACCTCCATCAGCAGTTTGCATAATTGTTCCACCATTTGGATCTTTAGTTAAATTAGTGACTCCAGCCAACTTTAGTGCTACTGAGTTAGCCAAGCCCATATGACCATCCATCCTTGTTAGCCAAACCTGCAAAATAAGATATCATCACCATGCTTGATATAGAGTGCCCTTATGTTGATATAAATAGCTATTCTCAATCAAACTTCAGCTTCTTACAGGATTATCTGATGTGACCTCATCTATCCAAGATGCCATTGGCAGTTCTCCTCCCCAAAGATCATTGTTCCATCCACCACCCAGAATCCACGAATCCCTTTTGGCATCTATAATTGTTCATAAGAACAAGGCAAGTGAAAAAGTTCAATGAGATTTGGAAAAGCATGTAAGAAGCAAAAACAGTGAAAGTCGGTTAATCTAATCATACACAAAGAAAGACCAAATTGGAGGTCAAACCAGTACAACTTCTTTTACTGTTATCCAGAAAAAAAATAGGAAGGATGAAACATCAAAAAACATAATTAAAGAGAAAGAAGATACTTAGTACAGCTTCTTTCACTCTTCTCACAACTTCATCTTTCCGATTTACACCTTCAAGCTGCACACGTGCCATCTGTCGTACACAAGAAAATCTCAACTTTGCATTGGTACATACCGATTACAACTACAGGAAACGAAAGCAGATACACTCAGTAGTAGAAGCAAAGATTATGTTAAAAGCAAAAATGAGCTTTTAAAAATCTAGAGGCGTATTTTGGGGAATCCGTCCAGAGAATTGATATGTTTGACAATGAAAGGGATATCAAATGGACCCCTGTTCTTTATCTATGGTTAATGTTTGATAAAGAAAGGAGTTCATAAAGAAACCTAAAGGCACATGCCATGAAAGAATAATGAACTCTTACTCTGTCATTGTTTTAACACCAGCATGACTACTAACTGATGTCAAAAGTAACTGATTATGATCTAATGCTGCCAAACTCCACATTAGTTCTATGTAGCAGTAGTGGGCTACAAACAAGTGATGCACACACTTTCATGCGGGTTATGGGAATAAGAAATTCACACACAATCTTTTGACACATAAAAAACTCATTAAGAAACACTCTGACAGTGAGCTTTTCCAAACGAGATTTCTTATAGAAGATCACACTAACAGAATATTAAGATGTAAAGATACGAAATACTATCAAAAAGCTCCAGAAACACCAACAAACATTGACTGAGACAGGAAAATCAATAGAAAAGGCTTCTCAAGAACCTAAATTTGAACTCCAAATTAAAGTGTTACAATCACTTGAGAATCCCACATTTTGCCTCCCAACGCTAGTCCACAATACAATCCTCCAAGTCACAAGGCTTCTATTGCATCCTTAATCAACAACAAACTGAAAAAAGTTCTCTAAATTTATCCTATGAAACAAAACTACAAAAAGAAGAGGAACATTGCCTCAATCCTAGACTTTTCCACATGATCCTTAGTTAAATCATGCTCATTGTTGAGACTTTTCTGTATGGAGACACCTTGTTTCCAGTGTCCAACTTTTATTTTATTTTTTCATTGACATGTCCATGCATGTCTGCGCTTATTCTACCGTGTTGAACACATGTCCAAAACTTGGACACTGCCGACAGAAGCATCCGTGCTTTATTTGCAACCCAGATTTAACAAAATAGTAACTTATACTGTTCATAACATCAGCTCAGTGAAAGTGAAAAAATATTTCAATTGCTGAAAAAAAAATCAGTAGATGGAATTCTAAAACCTGAAGTCCTGCAGAAATTAAGTGGACGTGAGAATCAATAAATCCAGGTACTACAACCTTTCCTTCTAGATTCAGCTCTTTAGTGCCATATCCTGACAAATCCTGCACTGACGTTTGCATTTTTTTTCATTATTTCAAATGGATAGTATTATCCAAAACAGAAACCCCTCAAGTTGAAAATGCTACTAGTATTCAACAAGAAAAGCAGCTAAGCAAGCTTAATACAAGAAAGAAAACAAAATAAAACCCCATTAATGGAACTCAAGTCACTATAATGGCAAAGAATAACCCGGTTCGCATTTTCAGAAAAGAAAACAGAACAACCAGTAGTGAAAGAAAAAACCCACATCCAAAATTCAAAATTCAGATGCAAAAATGGGTTTAAAATGGAAAAAGAAAAGAAAGAGGAACAACCTGAAGAGATGAATAGTTTCCAATGCGAAGGATTCTACCATCACGAATGGCCATGGAATTAGCAAAAGGAAAAGAAGGGTCACTAGTAAAAATGACCCCATTTTTAACTATCAAATCAGCACCCAACTTAGTTGATGGAATCAGTGAAGCTCTCCATTTCAACCAATCTGGGAAAAAAAGAAGTGAAGTTAAGCAGTAGAATTTTAAGGAGTACCCAAGTTGATGAATTGTAAAAGGAAGTGGAAAATGAGAAGAATTTGAGGCAATAAAAGGATTAGGTTTTACTTACAATTGGAGTTGAACGATGGAAAAAAGAAAACGGAAAGGAAAATGGCAATCGAAGCTGAGATGACAATGGAAAGATTCATGCTTTTTATCTTCTTTTTAGTCAAAAAAAAAAGAATTGTGATGATAGCTTTTTAAACTTGGTACAATAGCAATTTTAATAAAATTTAATCCACCACATTTAAGTATAATGTAATTTATTTTTTTTTTCATGATATTGAAGGTTAATGTTAAACGAATGAAAAAATAAAAAAATATTATTTTGAATTTTTTTGGTGTTTCCATTTTATATATTTTCCATTAATTTAACTAATAATTTTTTTTCAGTTTTTTAAATGAAAAGAGGTTGCAAATAAAAGTAAAATTGTAAAAAAGAATAAGAAAAAGACCAAATTATTCTATGTGTGAATGTTGAGTGTTACAATTTTTAGAATCAATACTAAATAGACATTATGTATAAATGCTGAAGGTTAAAATTGTTATTATGTCAATTTAAAAATTATCACTATTAGTCATTTGATGAACAAAAAAAGTATAATTAAATAGTTGAGTGATAAAAGAAATTATTTAGTTTAACTTTTTTTTAAAGATTATATAAAAATAAAAAAAATCATCAATTCATGATAATAGTATTAATTGTCATTTTAAAAAAATATATTAATCTTTGTAATATTATAGATATATCAATGTAATTTATTTTGAGAATAAATATCACTAGTATTATATTATATTTTAATAAAATTATTATGATATAGATTTCAGGATAAAAAATTAATATAATTAAAGAAAATGAAAAGATAAAAAAATTTATCTAAATCAAGTCAATTATCAACATCTATTGAATCAAGTGATAACAAGTCGAGATGTCAATACAAAAGTAAAATCTTAGTCACTTAAGTTTGGATCTTATGATAAAAGAAAACAGCACTTGAAAAAATTTATCCGATTTAATCCAATTTAAATCTTAATTTAATCTTATTCAAAAAAAAAAAAGTCTTAATATAATTGGAATTTAATATAACTCTCAAGTCTTAAAAAAAAAAGCGGATCGTACTTGAAAAGAAGAATTGATTTGTAACCCGAACTCAATCTAGTCTGTTATGTAGACCCACCAAATGTATCTAATAAAATTCCCCCCTTCTTCCAAAAGCAAGAACATGTTTCTTTAAAATAGGTAGAACCAAATGATCTACTCTCAGAATATGCATTATAACACTAGGATTGATATTTAATTATCATGTAATTGTAAACATACATACAGTTTGACTAATCTCACTGAAAATAAGTAAATAAACAATATTGAGGCTGCCCCAAATCAATTCAGCCCAGATGATCTTTCAGAATTTCCCTCAGGTACTCTAGCTGCTCTACTTCCCCTTCAAGTTCCTCCCACTACAAAAAAGAAGAGAAAAAAAAAAAAAGTCATTACCTTTGGCATCAACAGAAATTCCCAACATTAATTACAATTTACAAGCTATGCTATCTGAACTTGGTGATATAGTACTCCTATTCTTGGATTTTTCTTGAAGTATGCATATTTGACATTCGTGTCCAAAGCATATCCGGACATGTACATATGAATATGATCCTCCAAAGACCTTCCAAATACGTAAAAATCTTGAAAAGGATAAACATATTCGTGTTTTACACTCATATTGAGACAAGTAAGTGATGGATATGTAGTCTTTTCATATATTTGAAGAATCATACTCATAATCATGTCCAAATATGTACCGGACATAGATGCCAGATACAAGTACTTTAGGAAAAATAAAAAAGTCCAGATAACATAGTTTACGAGCACCTAAAACCTGCTTAAAAGTTAGAATCTAGTGAGAAAACGTCTACAATCATGACATGAGTACTCTAAGCAGTGTTTCAAGTTTTCAATGCATATGAAATAAAAGACAAGGACCGACCTCTTGATAAGACAATGATACAAATCTGCAACCAGAAGCGGCAATATGACGCCGTTTTAAAATGGTATGCCCTAATGGTGTTCCTGCAGAGATTCAGAAGAATATCATTGGACGCATCAAGTTATTATACTTAAGCTTCATTAAAATCAGGTTAAGGTATATAAACAGTCTTGTATTATAGTCAAAATTGTAATTTAGACATCATAAAACTAAGTAATTTAATCCAAGGGTAAAGCCAAACCAAGCACAAGCTAGAAGAACCTCAAGCTAGATTGTTTTTACTCTTAAAGGTCGAGTTCTGATCAAGATTAAGATCAAACTAATCAAGTTTGCTAGATTAAGCTCGACTAATCTCATATGCATGATAAAAGATGACCAACACCTTAAACATGATATGACACAATAAAATATACTAACACGACATGGAATATATGAATTGTTGAAAATACTTACCAGTATTTCTTGAGAAATGCGTTGGTCCATCAATCTCCAAAGCAACCTTTTGATCAACAAGAACAGCATCAATGGTGTAGCAGTCAGTAGGGTGCTCCCTAACCCAATCAAGGCCAGTACTCACAAGAAGACGACCAACTTCCTTTTGGAAAGATGAAGTTGTCTTTTGATTAAATCTCTTTGTTTTCCCAGCACGAATGATTTTTGACTCAAGTTCACCATCAATGGATAGCTGAAGATGTGAATACTCGAGCTTCAAGCATTGATTCACCAGATGAACCTGTGAAGCAAACATAACATCCCCTCTATATTGTTCTGAAATCCGTTGCTCCTCAAAACTGCTCAATTTTTTCCATACATGAGAAAAGAACGTTCGATCAAGCTGTCCGAAAACTGCATAGGACCAAGCTATATTCCCAAGCTGGTACCTGCTTAAGGTGAGCACAGGAGGATCTGGAATTCCTCCAAATTCGATATCTCTACTGTTCTCCACACCGGTTTCTTCATCATCTTTTACAGTTTCATGGCTTAAGCAGCATTTAATTTGGTCGGCATTGTTGAAAACGGTGTCGATAACTTGAAGCAAGGTGTCTGCAGGCTCATATAGAGATGCAAACGCCCATAACATCTGTGCAAGCTCTTGTTCATGGAACGAGTGAATTATGGCTACTGCCCTCTTTGCCAACCCTTCGAACAAATCCGGGCAGAATGCCGCATTGTAGCGAATGCACCGGCAATGTTAGCAACATTTGAGAATTGAACTCCATAACCTTAGCCAATGCCACCTCTGCAACTCGATCCATTTCGGACAAAAACAACATGTCCCCTCCAATCTTGGACAGTGCCCACGCAATGTTCGACACACCTTGAGCCGAGCATTCTGGAAGAGCAGTCATCGCAATACCAATAAGCATTGACATTTCTCTTTGTCGAGTGAATGCCAACCTGCGAGTGCTCGGCATCGATACTTTCTCCATGTTCTTAGCAATTCTATGAAGTGCAGTAGCAATATTCAGAGGTGAAAGTGGTGAAGGGCTTAAACCTTTCCCAACAGCCATTATCATCTCAGATGTAATCTCCAATACTTCTTCTGCAGTTTGTGATTGAATTATATCTTTGTTCAAGTTAACTTCTCTTCTACGATCGGACGGCCCTGAAAATTGAGCTAATTTCTGAACTAACTCTTCCATTGCCTTCTCCTTCTTCTCTAAAAACATTCCATCCCCCATTGAACTCACCGTATCTCGAAGTTGACTCACATTATCATCGATCTGGTTATTGAAACCGTCATTGTCAATATCTTCCTCAAAATCGAAACCCTCTTCTATCTCCTCTACTTCTTTACTAATCTTATCTTTTTTTGCTAATCTTTTCTTCTTCTTTTTCTTCTTTTTAATCAAATCCTCAACTTTATGAGCCAATCCCCTGGATTCAATAGATTTGAGTGCCATTTTTCTAGCCTTTAAACACCAATCCATCCCTTCTTCATCATTAAGAACCTTAGATTTCTCTTGTTTTTTCCTCTTCTTGGGTGCTTGATAACTAAATGGATCAATCTCTCCAACAAACTCCAATTCCCAATCTTCCATTTCATCATCATTAACTCTATTCCCAGTACTAATACTATAATTTTTACCCAAACTTGCTAAGTTTCTTCTAGGAAACTCAAGCCCACCTCTTAATTTCACTAATGAAAGATTATGAACTTGCTTTGGCAAGAAAATTAAGGGTTTTAAGTAAGTTTGGGTAGGGAATGGATTTAACAAAAATTCCATGGCCCCTTATCGCTCGATTTTATCGCGGATTAATGAACGAAAATACCAAACAAGAATTAAAAAAAACAACAACTAAATATCATCAAATATCAGAGTTCATGAAGAGAAGTGAACACTCAAAAACCCAGAATTCAAGAGAAACTGAGAAAAATGAACCATACCCATTACGGAAAGCTCACTGCTTTAGCTGAAAATTGCAAGACAGGTAATATAAGTTGCTTTATGATTCCTGTTCATTTTCGTTTTAATGTTAATTTTCTGGATAAGATATTTATTATATGACTGAATTACAAAAATGGCCAACCTAAAACATTTTTATTAGTTATGTTAGATGGTCATTTGTTTTGGGTAAACTGCTCAAATATTCATATTTCGTCACTCAATTTTTCGATTTAGTCTAAAACTTTTCAAAATTAAACATTTTAGTCACCCACCAATTAGTTGTTATTAGATGAGTGACAAAAAGTAGAATTGTACATAGGTTGTGCCAAACCTGGTTCTAACCAAATTTTAAACTCAATTGATAGGCTCAGACTTAGACTTAAAAAATGGATCTAAATTTTTGTCCAAACTTGATCCAAATTATATATACTAAACTTGAGCCCGGATCGACCTGACATGTATTAAAGCCTATAGTATCGATACAATAGGGAATGTATCAATACTTACTATGAGGTATCAACACATTGGGGAGTGTATTGATACTCAGACAATTCTTCTTTAATTTCTAAACTATCGAACTTAAAACGGTATTGATACCAAGCAGGGCATCGATACTTTTAGGCATGTATTCGGGCTAAGCCGAGACCAAAAAACTTACTCGAGGTTCGATTTATTTTCTAAACCAACTTTATTTTTTTGCTCAAGCCCATTTTTCGAGCTTATATTTTTTTCCAAACTCTTCCACTTTTCGAGCAAGTCTTCGGGCCTGATTGATGGCCCGACTCATGATCAAGTCTAGTGAAAAGTTGATGTAGACTTTTTTCATTAATCTAATAATAAATTTAACCCTTTAATATTTATACATTCTATCAATTTGATCCTAAATATAAAAAAATTAACAAATTATAAATTACCATTTTAGTTCAAATTAAAAAAAATAATAAATGATGCTCAACATTTACAAAATTTATCAATTTAATTTTAATTTTAAAATTAAAAAAAAAGTGTTCTTTTTAAAAAATTCATTTTTAGCGATTTGTGAACTCTCTCAGAAGCAACATCAGTTTCCTTTCTTTTCCTATGTAATTCAGTTGTGAAAAAGCAGGCTTTTCTCAGCCCAGCCTAGAATTGCACTCAAAAGTAAAACTTATTATCTTTGACTGATCTGGATACATCATTAATAGATTATTAGTAGCAAACAACAAAAGCCTAAAGGCTAACATTTTGACTTTGTTTTTGAAAGTTGAAACTGGTTGCGTAGTTTTCTTAGTCCCTGCTTTTCTTCTCTTTAGTGTAAGGTCATCGCCACCGCCATGTCTTGTTGCCACTGCCGTCGAGGTGAGTGTATTTGGATAGGTTACTTGATATAAATGATAGGAATGTGAGCTACGTTGGGCCAATCTTCTCCTCTTTCTTCTTGACACCGTCTTTCCAGATGTGGGCATTCTTTGATCCACAACGTTTCTAGTGCCATGAGGTTTCGTACCCCTTGGGGCAATGACATCAGGTTAGGGCAATTCACAATCTCCAATCTTGAAAGCAAGGTGAGGTGTTGTATCTCATTTGGGAGAGAAACTAATCCCTCAAAGTCCTTCATATTAAGACATCGAAGAGAAGAGAGATATTGGATGCACTCTGGCAATGATGTTAACTCTGGACATTTTCTGATATGCAAGTTTTGGAGTGAAGTCAAATATCGCACCCCCTCGGACAAAGAGGCTAATTTCTTACACATTTCAATGCGTAGTGTAGACAAGGAAAATAGTTCTTGCAATCCATTTACCGGAAGGGATACAAGGCTGTTGCAATGACTTAATTCCAAAGTTTCTAAAGAGCTGAGGTTTTGTAGACCTGCATGCAAGCTTTCAAGTTGTGAGCAACTTTTAAGATTCAAGTGTTTAAGGGATAATAGATTATCCAGCAAATCAGACAAATCCCTTAACTCATAGAACTCACAAATATGGAGAGATGTAAGAACAGTGGCATTCATCATCAAAGATTTGAGTAAAGTAACACTACTTCCTCTGATATCTAGCTCCTTTAGAGATTGAAGCATGGGCAGTTTAACCAGCTTAGGACAACCTATGATAGTTAATGAAGTTAAGATAGGAAAATGGTGTCTACCATTCTCTGCTGTCCATTCCTCCAAACATGGTGCCCAAAGTATTTTGAGAACCTTGAGTGATGGAAAAGAACTCTCCACATCTCCATTGAAGTTACTGTCAATATACTTGAGAGCACCCATTCCAAAAATAGTAAGGACATTCAAGAAGGGTAGTTTCCCTAGAGGTGGAAGTTGATCGCATCTGTTGCAATATTCTAGTGAGATTTGAACAAGGTTTGGTAGAAGCATATCCGTCATCCAATGCGGAAACCTAACACCTTGGTAACTATATATGTACAACTTCTTCAAGCTTGAATGAGGTTGGAGAGCATTAAGAATCTCTTCATCATTTCCATGTTGGGAGGTTTCATTGCTGTCTCTTCTCCAAGATAAGCTTAATGATATTAAATTTTGCTTATTTATCAAATTGGAGTTTTTAGCTTCGGTTGCACTTTTCACGTTGCCAAGTCATGTGATGCTCAATTCCCCCTCTATGTCCAACTCTTTCAACTCATCAATGCCACCACTGTCATTGTCCTTTCCCACAACAAACTTGTTGAGCTTGCGCAAGCTTGACAATTACCCTAATCCAATAGGCATAGAACTTAGTTTATAGCACTCTCTGAGGTCTAGGTACCTAAGATTTTTCAAGTGCTTCATGCCTTTTGGTAACATTTGAAGATTGTCACAAGAACGAAGATTCAGTGTCTGCAAGTTATGAAGGGAGCTTGTTGATTCAGGTAGAGTTCATATTACCATCATGAAGGCTCAAATACCTCAGATGTTTCAAACTTTTAAATGCAGTACTGCAAAAACTATAACCCAAATCCAACACTTTAGATGCTTTTGTTTACTGATGAAATGGGAAGGATTATAGAGGTTAGCAATACCACGAAAGGTGAACTTGTTCCCAAGGATCAAAGAAAGCAACGGTTGCAATTCGGATAAGTCTAGAGTGTTCCTCGAAAAGCTACTACTATGAACAAACAAGTGACGAGCAGTTTTTGGTATTTTCAACCTCTCACTGGATCCAATCACATAGCATTCGTCCATCATAGATGTTGCCAAGTCATGAACTAAATCATGCATTTTACATGTAACAGTTCCATGAACATCCTCTTTGACTTCCTGGAGAAAGGACCTCCAAGTTAATTCAGAGAATATTTCACAACCAGTATCATGCAAATCCATATGTGCTCGTGAAGGAATAAATCCATTTGCCATCCATAGTCCTATCAGCTTGTCCTTTTCCATGACATAATCTTTGGGAAATATTGAGCAAAATGAAAAACATTGTCTCATATATGGTGGAAGATGCTTAAAACTTAACCTCAACACACCTAAGATTCTTCTTCCCTCATCTTCCAAATCCCATATCTCGCTTTCTTTGACATGTAACCATTCACTTTCCTGGCTTTTGAAGTGCAATATGCTTCCTATGGCCTTAATTGCCAAGGGTACCCCTCCACATCTCTGCACTATCTGCCTCCCAATTCTTTCCAAGTTCACATTGCCTTCATCCATTCCCATCCCAAAGGCTCTTTGCTTGAATAAGGACCAAGACTCATCATCTGACAAACACACCAAGTCATGAACAGGAACCGTAGCCATCATAAGAGCAACTTTCTTGAGTCGAGTAGTGACAATGACTGCACTCCCTCTTCGTCCAGAGAGTAGCGCTTTCTTCAGTGAGTCCCACTTGTCGTCGTCTTGGTTCCACACATCATCCACTACAAGCAAAAATCGTTTCCCAGCAAGCTTCTCTACTAGGCATTGATGCAGGGGATCTAGCTCCTTGATATCACATGACTTCCCCTCAATGGATTCCACAATGGCTTCAGTCAGCCTTTTTACATCAAAATCGTCAGATACACACACCCAAACTCTCAAATCAAACGCTTGTGCCACCTTTTCATCATTGTAAACCAACTGAGCAAGTGTTGTCTTTCCAAGATCCCCCATGCCACATATGGCATAAACAGAGAGGCCACCATGGTGATTCACATCGCTAAGCAACATGCTAACTATGTCTTCTTTCTCATCTCCTCTGCCAATTATTGCCAATTCATTCACGAGGGAGCTGGTTCTCCTGTCCTCGTTCGGTTCAATTTCAGCTTCTGTCAAGTGGAACTTTCTCTCCTGAGCAATGGCATCTAATCTCTCTCTTGCATTCTTAAGTTTACGTGCCAGGTTTAAGCGAAACAAAAGTGAAAAGAAAGTGGATACCTTACTTATTGCATCCTTACGCGGGCTACACTCTCGATCTTCTTTGAAGTCATCGAGCACATCTTGCACATCATAAGTTGCTTGTTTAAGCTTCCCAAGCCAATTCTTGATAGCTTCATTCTTCCACTGCTTCTCTTCAGCATCATGGAGCACAGCTTGGATGGTAGTAAGAGTACTCTCTAGAGTCTCAACTTCAGTTTTGAGGCTCCCAACAAGTCGGATCCCCTCCTGGGACAATGAGTTCAAGTTGTCCAATATGGTATTCACAAGAGCTGAAACAAGTGCATCCGCCATTTCCACTCTCTCCTTAAATTTCAGAATCAGCAAAGCAACAACAATTGAAAACTGAAGAAGAATTTAGCAACCAAAGAAACAGCAATGGATATCAACAACTGGAAACTGAAGAAACAAGTGTGGATGGATAATCAAATACAAGAAAGAAACAATGGCAGATGAATTAGGGTCCACACGGATTGGCTGTAGACCTTGTAATCCATATGTATGAACATATCTTTAATGTGGAAAAAGAAAGAAAGCAAAATAATAGCAGGAGAGTGACCTCCTCACTCTCACCACGCAATTACGTGGAAAAAAAAAGTAGAAATTGTGGAAAATAATAGTGGCTTGGGTTTAGTTTCCTCTGGTCCGGGTCTCAAGTTTTGCTATTTTTCGTATTCTTCTATTCTAATCTAAAGTTAATTTGCTTTCAAAAATAAATTTGAATATTTGAGTACAATATTCATTTACATTTATATATTTAAGTATTGTTGTTATAAAAAAAATATTTGTTTAATTTTATATCTGTTGAGGTAAGTTGTGTTGAATGAATTAAGTGGTACTCAACAATGCACACGATGAATTACTTGCTATATTTGAGTTAAAATTTAAGGAAACAAAAATCTCTGGACTAATGAATGTGTTGATACTTTGAAAATACTAAAATTCATCTATGACAACCAGTGATAAATATTGTTCATAATTTTAAAGAAATAATAATAATATTATTATTAAATTATGTTATTATACTTTTTATACTCTAATTTAATCAATTCTAATTTAATCAATTTTAATTTACTCATGATCAAAAAAATAGTAATTAGCATTCACTGTTGAAGCTCAGCTGGAAATGAAGAATTTAACTGATCAGATGGAGCCAATTAGGCTTAAAACCATCAGAGCCATTGCCATATTTGTACAGCATTTTCATGTTGTATCCAAAATTACAAGATATTTTGGGCTATGGAAATAAGATTTTATTTTATTTATTTATTAACATAAAGCCACATTTGAATCCGCACGAAAAGAAAGTTCAATGGGAACGCCTTATTACAGTGTCAAACTAAGGGCATCCCTCATATCTTGCAAATAAAACACAATGAGAATGAACTCAGTTTTGAAGTTGGGACCTGTAGAGAGTTTGGCCAGAAGTAGCTGAAGTTACGGGACATAACCGGATTGAGAACGAGTACGGCACAGCTGGAACCAGATAGTTCTCATGTACGCAGGGTGTCCAGCTATCATCTCCACCGATACCCATGTGCTTGTGGTCAAGATGGACCTGTAAAACAACAACAACAAAACAATAACATGATAAAGCTCACATTAAAGTGAAGATGAAACCAGAATCAAGATCTGAGACTTTAGACATTCATTCATTTGGTAACAATTTGGCATGTACGTGCATATGTTCTTATGTATGCATGTTTGTAGTGGGAAAAGGGTTAGATTCTCATAAGTGAACTGACTTTGATAAAGTCACATTCCGGCACAGATAAAACTCAGGTTTCGAGTGACCATCATCTTGATGGATCCTTTCTTGACAGTTTCCCGTTTTAGAGAAAATAGAGTTGGTCATTCTTCTGGCACTTCATCTGGATTTTCATTATGGTCATGGTTCTTTACCCCCTTTTTATGAGGACGGATCCTGACAACAGGCCAATTATACACTTTCATATTCAGTATAAGCAAACCCGTAAGGGGATGAACAGGTGCAGGGATTAGCTTCAGATTCATAAAGATGAAGAGGAGCAAATGTGCATGTACATAGCACATAAGAGAGAAAAGAAAACCATTGTTAACTCGAAAATTTACCTCAATGGTATCCCCTTTGATAAGTTCTTCATTGCGCACTGCCCGATCAAGCTCAGTGGTGCCAAAATAACTTGCATTCAATTGCATAGGTGGAGATTTTCCGTATGTTGAAGCATAAATTCCACGGCCATCCTTGTTTTGAAATGTCACCCATCTGACATCCGCTCTACCTCCGGACTCCCCCGGAACTATATAAGGAACATGCATCCCTTCTATCGATTGCTCATAAACCCCAACATGTGCTGCTGCTTTTCGATCCGGGTAACACTCAAATGGCCCTCTTCCATACCATTTCACTTGGTCCACCAACTTTTCCAAGTGGAATTCAACTCCAACACGTGGTAAAGGAGGAAGACCAGAACTTGGTTTTACATTAGATTCAATTACGATGTCACCGGACGCATGGATTGTGTAAAGCATGTCAACTTTGAATAAAGCACTTTCTTTTTTCAACCCATCTAAAGTGCCATCCTCACCCTTAATGATACCAAGGTAAACAAACGCTACTTTCACAACATTGTCTGTCTTATTTTCTATAGAACAGCTTTCAGTAAGAAAAACTATCTCATCGATGCAGGCAGCTTTCCACTTAGCCTGATAACTGCTCGGACCTCCCCCTTTGTCATTGTCTGTTGGTGCTCGCCAAAAGCATGGGAACAGGCCATTTTTCATTATAGGGAAACCTTCAACCTGCAATTTACCACCAATTTCTCTGAAATTAGAAATTACAATATTGTCTTCATATGCTTTAGTTCAAAAATGAAAATTTACAACTTTTGAAAGATATTTTAGTTTACAAGATACAAGGCTGGGCTTGCTTTATTGCCTTCTTTCTGCAATTTTAAGAAAAAGCTAACATAAAATTGGAAAATTTAAGAAAAGCCATAGGCTTAGATTACCTTCCAACTATTGAGACTTCCGGTTTTTGTATTAAATGTAATCTCCCATAACTTCAATTGGCTAATAATGATATTATCCCCAAGAATTTCGGTGGAAAGGACATCGTCTTTTGTTTTGATGATCTGAAGAGCTCAAAAGTAAAACACTAAGCTGATTCAGAATAATAGTATACATTAAGCATGTCTAACATTTGTGTCCATCAGTAGTATGACCATCCTAAGAACCTCCAAATTCATGTAGAAACTTTAACAATACTTGTGTTGGACACATCTCAGTATCTAACACTCACGCCCAGTCTGAGTAAAATAGCCTTAAACAAAACAAGAAAAAGGAACAGAAGAGAACTTACATGAGGTACAATATCTCTTTTGGAAGGCAACTGGACTTGTGTCGATGAAACCACATGACGGGCTTCGACCCACCTCTTGGAGTGCAAAAGCTTAGTAGTGATTGTTAAAAATATTTCTTCGGCATCTGAGGAAGCCCATAGAGGATACCATGGGCCAGACTTCCATTCGATATCATAGCTTCTCTGAGGTTCAATCACAGGAAGGGAGAGAATTCCACATCCAAGTTCACAGCCATCCCCAAGAACAGCCCATTCAAACACCACTCCTTCTGTTGTCTCATAAAAATTAGTGTTCTTTATCTGCCAAGTTAAATTTCAACTAGATGTTAAAAACAGACCACACAGAAACAGGAAAGACAAAAATATGACAGTACCTTAACCGTGCTTTCCCTTAGATAAACCTTGATCGGTTGATAGACATACTTAACCTCTGCAAACAGCAATGAAGCTTATAAGTGGCAAAGCAAACACAACAGAAATATGGATATCACCGTAAACAGAAAAGTGTTTAGTACATTAGAAATATGAAATTGATATAGGGTACCGTGTAAGGTGGGATGAGGAGTTCGATCTGGCCATGTAATGCCATTCAAGCAGAAGTTTAAATCATTGGGAGAATCCCCAAAGTCACCACCATAAGCCCAGTATTTGCTACCATTTCCATTGTCCTTCAATAGGGCCTGTAAGAAAAATGCAATACATTTAGTCCTTTCTAAACATCACCAGTAAAACAAGGGCTTAAAGAAGCAAAGGCTAAAGACCAAAAAGGAGATGAAATTCGGTGCATATTACAAGGAACACTTCAGTACAAGAGGAGACATTAGGGTAGAGCAAAGACTTCTTAGAATATGGCCACATGTTTTCAACGTAAGCTGATTTACTTTACATTTTACAGAAGAAATTATATGAAATAGACACTATAAGGTTAATAATTTAATCATGGCACAACAAAGAATTCTTGATATCCCTAAAGGGCCTTAAAAATAAATAAGGACTCTCAACCTGGTCAACCCAATCCCATATAAAGCCACCTTGAAGGCCAAAAATGTTATCAATTGCTTCCCAATATTCATGTATGTTTCCACAGCTGTTTCCCATGGCATGTGAATACCTGGCATTATTGCAATAGAAGACCCTCAGATTATTAGAATGCCATGGCTGTGAAAATAAATTCTGCCATAAAGGAAATGAATAAAGATGAAAAAGAAACGTGTTAATAGAGATGAATGGTTACATACTCGCACAATATCAAAGGACGAGCTTCATTTGGATCTTTGGCAATCTTCACTATGTCCCATACACGCATATACATTGGGCATATAATATCGGTGGATGGGGTTCTAGATCCACCACCTTCATAATGTACTACTCGTGAAGGATCTCTTCCACGAATCCATCCTAAGTCAAGTCTCAAAATTAATAAATGATGAGAGGAGAAATAACATAAAAGAAGAAATAATGAAAGCATATTTGTCAGATATGGTTAACATCATAAGTAAAACTAAAAAATGTGGTAAGAAAGGTCAAATGAGAAACTTGATCGTGCTTCTTGTGGCATAAATTCTGAAAGTCGACGAACTTCCTACCTAGAACATGATAACAAAATGTAGTTTACAAACATCTAAAGCATTTTTTTTAAAAGAATATCGTTTCTAGTAAACATTTCACTAGCAGAGATACTTGGCAAGTCATGATTATGAGGATCAAGATAATAAAAGAATCCGATGCAGAAAAACCTCATAATAGTTGCTTCCAGCAATAGCAAATTTTATGGCAAGTATATATCAGAACGCATTACCAGCAGAAGCAGAATGATTAGGTCCATATCCAGCCTCATTTCCCAAGGACCACGAAAAAATGCATGCATGATTTTTGTCCCTTTCAACCATGCCTATAACACGGTCCATCATCGCAGCAGCCCAACTAGGTTCCTGAGTAGGATGCTTCAGATGTCCAGAATGATCGAAACCATGTGTTTCAATATTGGCTTCATCTATCATATACATTCCAAACAGGTCACACAGCTCATACCAACGGGGATGTTGAGGATAGTGGCTGTTTCTCACAGCATTGATATTGTTTTGCTTCATCACAACCAAATCCTGTAAGGAAAAAGAATGAATATATAATCCATAGGTCCAATTCAGTTATCAACATAAGCTGCAACAACTTGCCAATAAGAAATAACAATTGACAACTTAAGGTGTCATTACCTTAACCATGCAAGCCTCTATGTTTGTCTTCCCCAAACGTGGATGATGCTCATGCCTGTTCACACCTCTTATTACGACAGGATGCCTGTTAACAAGTAGCTGCTTTGGGGCTTTCGATACTTGCCTTATACCAACTAGGCATGATTCACAATCGACTATTTTTCCAGATGCATCCTTAAGTATGATAACCAGTGTGTACAAATTTGGCTGCACAAAATGAAAACAAGCAAGCAATAAACAATTCAGATGAAATCAGAATAAAGACTAGTTGTTCCAATTATTTATTTTTCTTGAAACACGGGTGCCTGAAATCCGTATCAATACTATAGGTATGGGTATATGACCCTCAAAAGACCTTCCAAATACATTGAAATCATGGAAAAAATTGAGCATACCCTCGTCTGACACACCAAAGTCCAAGTAACATAGGACACATATTATAACTTATAACCAGTGTTATCTCATAAAAAGAGAGAAAACAATGATATTGAAGACCTATAAGGCATGAGAAAGGAGAACAAAAGAAGTACAATCCTAGGAACCCAAATTAGCAAGACAGATAAAAATAGGGGAAGGGACGGACTAGTTCTTTTAAGCTTAATCAAACATATATAGTTTAAACCGAAAATGAAATTGATTTGACTGAGAATCTCACATGTTCCGCTGACCATAACTTGGGCTTTTCTAGTTTCCCCTCAAGCATATAACCATGAAATCCTAGAGTTTGAGTGGGAAAGCGGTTGAGCTCTATGTTAGCCACATTCGATGACAGCAGATCAACATTTCCATCACAGTTGTACCAGCTCCCAGCATCATACAATGCAGCTTCTATGATAAAGTCCGTAAGCACTAAATCTTTAGATGTTTCTCTCGAGCAATCTATTTTCACTTCAAGCTGAGTAATGTATATGATGCAATATATATCACAACTTTAGTATATAACATAGAAACAAAATAAATAAATAAGACGTAGTAAGCTAACAAAATCAACAAGGGAATTGATTAGGTACATCAACAACTATAGTAATTTTATGCACATTCAAACAGAATCTTTAAATATAGCTATTAGGCCTCAGGTTTTATCTTATTTTAACTGCAATTGAAACAAAACATGAATAATTTTTGCAATTAAAACTCTGAAAATTGCCAGGTAAACTCTTGAAGTAAGCAACTCTTACCTGTATATCTGCATAAGAAAAGTTGTCAGCAAGGTTTGATTTGAAAAAGTAATCCGCAATGAAGACCTGCAGAAAAGTTAGGTCCATTTTAATTATGCAAGTTTATATGAAAGGACATCTAATGCGCCAAAGTTATGAGATATCAGAAAAGGAGGGGGGAAACAGAGGAATTTGAATATAAACATACAAGAACAGGACATTGACACACACATATACGTGTGCACGCACGGACGCACGCACACACACACACATACATATATATATATATATATATATATATATATATAAACATATATCTTCCAGTGCTTCTCCATGAAATTTACTGTCCAATAACTGGCCATAACAGCTAAAAAGGTAAAAAAATGTAACAAATGAGAGAGTATAACCTGTGGTTTAGAAAGGAGAAGCACATCACGGTGAATCCCGGATAACCACCAATGATCTTGATCTTCAAGGTAAGATCCATCACTCCACCTAAATACTTGAACGGATAGAACGTTCTTCTTGTCCGAGTCACATGAATAGCAATAATCTGTTATTTCAAACTCAGCAGGCAATCTACTATCCTGACTGACCTAACACAATGGAAAAGAATTTAACAATAGGTCCAACACATAATACCAATTCAAACGCTCTAATAAAGGTTATCACTGTAAGAAGCTGCTCACTGTGGAAGACAAACTTTCAAAAGGTTACTATAAAATTCTAAGTTGCTATGATTATTCATTTTTCATTAAGTACCTATGTCTGACACATATTCAGACATGGGGTATGCGGATATGACCCTCCAAAGACACTCAAAATTTAAAATAATAATAATAACATACACTCACACCCGAGTCCAAGTAACATAGATAAATATATATTTGGAAGCTGCTTCACATGGCATTCCTGTATGAATAAAACAAGGTTCTCCAACAAGCTTGTTTGTGTATTTGTCTATGTTTCTTTCTTTTTTTTTCTTTCCACAGTTGATTTCTACGAACATTAATAATGCATTTTTTTTTCATCCTTGATCATTTAGAAGCCTTCAATTAAAGAGAAACTATTTTTCTACCAACAATATTCATATAACTTGTGAGATGTAGAAAATGGAGATTAAAATTTCACAAATAAGTATATTAGGGAAAGTTATTAATAAATTAAATATTATATTACACATGACCAAGTCCCAAGAAATAGCATCCAACTCATAGATTGTGCATGGTATAACTAAATTTTATCCTCTAAGAAGAGTATCTACTCCCAACATTTTTACTTTAACTAAAAATATCTTAATCATTTATTACAAATACCCCCAATTCTCAATACTCCAACACCTTTAGAGTCAAAAGATAAAGGGTTAGAAGTACTATGAAAAATAATTTTGAGAAATGTGGTTTAAGATTTCATGTGTTTAGCATTGCTATCAATAAGTGTTGTGAAAAGTTAAAATATCCATTTTAGGTATGATATTGTAAACTAAAAAATAAGTTAATTTAAATGATATTCAATTAACATATCAATTTTAAATACTAAATTAGTATAAATTGTTTGTAAAATTTAATTGGAATATATAAATCATATTTATAACTTATAGTTAATATAAATGAGGAGCAAATTTATAATTTGGCACCCAATTTGACTATTAAAAAGCCAAAAGCTAGAAACTTTCAGGTTTTGGGAAAGTCAATTAGAAAAACTGGTTTGTCTTGAAAAGCTATGTGTTTAACATTGCTTATGACTTGAAAGCTAGTTTGGATTGAAAAGTTCTTTTGAAAAGCAATGCTAAGCACACCCCAAAGGGTTCTCAATCTCGGATGACAAAATTTCTATAAATGTGAAAACTTTTCCATACAAAATATATATATATATATATTGCAGCTATGCATTACATACCTGTATCCAATAGGGACTCCGTTTACCCAAGCACAGAAGGCAGAATCAACAGCTTCAAAGTGCAACAAAATCCGGCGACCTGCCAAATGTTAAAAAATGTTATATTAAGTTTGTTACAGTAGAATTTGCATTGGCAAAGCATATAGCAAACATGAGAACCTATGTTTCTCCAAGTCTTCATTTTTCTAGAAGTACTTGCCTCCAGCACATTTTCGGATATAGGCATGCGGATGTAACTATTAGATGTTAATTATATCTCAGCATTGAAGACATTAATTATTATATTTAGAGAGATATTAGCTTATTTTTATTAGGAGATCTTCTTTATTTAAAAGTCTCTTTATGGTATTAGGAATCTTTCTTTATTTAGAGTTCTTAGCTTATAAGTCTTTTATTCAAATAACTAAACCTATGTAACTTCTATTTAAGAGGCTGATTGGTAGCAATAAAATTAAGTCATATTAATTCAATTTTAAGAGGTTTAAGACTCTCTCTTAACAAGTCTAAGGTTTGGAATTCCCTTCGACAAGTTCCACTTGTTCGTCATAAGTCATTCCCAGGGAACAAGTGGAATCAGGGAAAAAGCCCTGCTAAGACAGACGGTTTGTTTGTGAATTGTCCTGTGACAAGATCCATCAGTCAGGACCATAAAAATAACCCTACAAAAACTCTAAATACTAGGACAAACCAAGAAAAAATGAACATGCCCGTGTTGGACACATATCCCCAACCTAAGTCTGAGAAACATAAATATATGGAAAGCATACATTTATATGAAGGAAAAAGTAAAAAAAAAAAAAAAAAAAAAAAGAAGAAGAAGAAGAAGAAGAAGTAAAAGGATGTGGAAGTGAAAATAGAAAACTACAACAGTTTAATTACTGCATGTGAATCTAGAAGTAAAAACAGAATCAAAGAAGAAAGTAACAATCAAATCATATTAGCAGAATATAGACCATCTAAATTAGGAACACATTTGACTAGATCATACCCTTCCATTCTTTAGGAATGTGAAAGTATGTCCTGTAACAGCCTGTAGGGTTATCAGTAGGAACATGAGGAGGATCAAGAGGAAACGGATACACAATGTTGGTATAAATAGGCCGATCATATCCATGCATTTGCCAATTCGAAGGAACTGTTTCAATTGCAAAAGATAGACCTTTGTTAGAGAACATTGTTTACGGGAATGATGTGGAACTGATTATAGCTAAAAATTAAAAGACAAACTAGAATCAAGAAATAACACTAAAGATGAAGTACAATTATGAAGCTTGAGAATAATAACAATAAGGATCACATAATAAAATAAGTGATAAATATACAAATATCAATAAGCACTGCTTATCAAACAAATGAATATTGAACTGCTTATTTTCACCTATTAGTTCATCTCTGAATGCGTATGTCATGCATACATCATTAGCACTTTGATTTCAACGGCCAAGTTCCATAACTTACACCTTATGACAGCCAAAAGTTATAGGTTCAAATGAAATGTAATGCAAATGCTTATATGATTATGTCAATAATTATGAACAAGTAACTTAAAATTTTGCATAACTAAACACCAGAAAAAGGGTAAACTTGGGTTTACATCGCGTATATTGATGAACGCTATAAAGAGATAGATTTTGGCATATTTCTCAAATTATTTCAAAATAATAAATAATCCTGCTAATTAAGGCAAAACTCAGATTAGAAACACATAACTAAAGTTGAAAAGTGAGAGTGAAGCAAGAAAAGTTTGCAAATATATAACATATGTATTAACAATCTTACCCGGCAAAGTTTCCCAATCGGAATCCTGAAATGCACTTTCATAGAAATTTTTCGGAACAGCAGTAGGATTGGAAGCCAATAAAAATTTCCAATAACCAGACAAAGACTTGACGAAAGGCAAGCCTCTCACCCAAAAAGCCGCACTGTCAAGTGCACTCTGAACAGCATCATCATTCCAAACTGCCGATTTGGATACTGAAAGGTCCACTTTATTGCGTTCATACCAGAATTTAAGAGATCCTATTATACAACGTTGTATGAGAAAACATAATTCAGAAGTTGAAACTGGTGAATTAATTTACCAGTAGAATATCAGGTCATATGTCAATGAACAACTATATTTTCATTAAGTAAATTGAATTTGAAGAACAGCAGATTAAATTATACTTAGTAACTTCAACCATTTAAAATGGATTGGGCCAACACTTCTGCAAGAAAAGAAAACAAGTTCACAAGAAGCTATAGTCCTTTGGCAATCACTAAGGGATCACGATGGAACAGCAAGGGTGAGGATTGCCTTATTTACCTCTTCCCCACTCTTATCTGGATGTTGAAAACATCCGCCTTCATGCCACTCCACCTTACTTTTGTACTATTTACTATTGTAAAATATATATTATAATTCATTCATGAACATAATTAAAGCAATATAATTCTTTCACTTGTATATATACTATATATAAAGTACATATAAATTCATATACATGTGATTTTAGTACATATCTTGAATGTCTATAATACAAATATACATGAACATTTACTAAAACTGCATGCATCCACTTGAAATAAAAATAAAGTCCATTCTAAGTGGATTCATACAACCACGGATCGAGTTTTGCCATCCCGACCACTTGTTAACATCAAATAATCAATAAAAGAAAAAAGAAAAAATCTGAAGAGAGAAAAATAGATCCTTACAAAGATTAACAGTATCAACATTGATCAATCTAAAACTAAATTCCACACTCAACAGCTTGAATTGCATAGCTAAATAAACTAATAAGAAAAACACAGTTTGAATGAAAAGAGAATCTGAAATCAATCAAGAATATTCAAATCAATTTCACACTGAATTATAGTAACTCACTCCCACCAATCATTCAATTGTAATTCAAAATCAATGGAACCCAAATCAAAATCAGAATTAAAAACCAAAACTAGAAACAAAAACACACAATTAAAAAAATATTAATAATGATTAAGTTCTAATTACTATAAGCTAAAATGAAGCCAGCATAAAATCAACATCTAATCATAAAAGAAAAACGATAAAGATAAGATAAAGCATACCCAAGTAGCAGATTTTAATGGAAACAATCACGAACACAGTATTAGTACATGCAAAGTACCCAAAGCAATAAATCTGAGTGAAAAGTCAAAACTTCAGGGGAAAAATCAAAATATATATTTTTAAAAAGCAGATGTTAATGAAATACCAAATCGAGTCAAACCCAGAAATTAAAATAAAATAAATCAATAATTTGATCAAAGAAAAAGAAACAACCTTCAACAGATTCATGGCAATGCAAAGTAACATGAGGGTCCCTTTTTCTCCATTTAATAAAAGATGGATCTTCCCACACTTTGTAACCATTTTCTGATGGAAAAACAAGTTGACTCACTATCAAAGAAGCCATTTTTCTTTTTCACTTCAGCATACACCAGTGTGAAGTGAAATACTGAAAATTTATTGCTTTTTTTAGAGATATTATCTAATGAGTTTTTGGTATGATATGACAATGTTGTCGTATTAGATTGCCACTTTTCACACGTTTTCTAGCTTGCTGCTTGCAAAATAAAAAGGTTGTACGGACCGACCAATAGTTTCCTTTTCACTTATTTTTCTCATCTGATTAGAGGAAAAAATATGGCTTAGCAGATGATCCGTATTGATTTAATAATTAAAGTGTTTATTATTTTGAGTTTAATTTAAATTTGAATTGTGTTAATTATTTTTTGTTAAGATTTTATTTTTATTTTATAATTCATTAAAAAAATGTGACTTAACAGATTTTTTTGGATAAGTTTTAAGAGTTTAATTAAAATTTTAAAAATTTTAAGGGTTTTAATTAATATACTAAAAAATTTTGAAGAGTTTAATTGATTTTTTTTTAAAATTGAGGATAATTTTTTAAAATTCTGAAGCTTAATTAATTTTTTTAAATTCAGGGTATAATTAAAATTCTCAGAATAAAAATTGGGAGCATAAACATTAATATTCCTTTGTCTTTTAGTATTAAATTTGACACTTTTATTTAATATGATATTTCAATTTTTTTTTATTGAACATAGTGCATGTATTTGATAAAAATTATACATGAATTTTTTAGTGTTTAATTTAATTTTTAAAATTGATCGAATGAAAATTCATGATTAATTAATGATATTAACTATTAGTTTTCATTAAATTTGCCCTGAAAACTGAAAAAGAAAGGGTAAATTACACCTGATCATCCAATTTTCATAAATTTTATTTTGGGAATTGGATATAAAAATTTGTAAATTGAACACTACCGTTAACAACCATTTCCATTTTACTAACCCAACTTTAATAATTTTTTATTTTGATCACCCGTTGTTAATTCAAAGTTATTATACACTTATTTTAGTCACCCAATTTCAATAAGTTTTCATTTTGGTCACTCTTTTCATCTTTTCAAAAATTAATTTTATTTTTTCCAAAATGAATTGATTTTTTACATAAAATTGAGTTATTCAACTGTAGAAATGAAACCCCAAGTTTTTTTCTTTAAAACTCAGTTTTCTGTAAAAAAAATTTAAGTTTTTCCTTAAAAACTCGAGTTTTTCTCTAATGAAACAAAAAAAAATCACTTTTATTGAAAAATTAAAATTAATTCTAAAAAAGAGAAATTAAAATAAATTACAAAGATAAATTGGTTTTCCTTATAATTCCTATGAAATCTCATTTTTTTCCTTTTACAAAAAAATAAAAATTATTCTTGAAAAGGGGAAAATAAAGAAAATTAAAAAGATAAAAATGGTTTTTTTTCCTTGTAAAAATCTAAGTTTTTACTATAAAAACTCATGTAATTCCCTTTAAAACCTAACGTTTTTTCCTTTTACTAAAACACTAAAATTAAATCTAAAAAATATAATTAACTTTCTAAAAATGAAACGAATATCAAAATCAAAATTTATTAAAGTTGGGTGATTAAAATAAGTATACACTAATATCAAATTAACTCGCATAATCAAAATGAAAATTTATTAAAATTAAGTGATTAAAATGAAAATTTATTAAAGTTAGGCAATTAAAATAAAAATTGTTGTTAACGATAATATCCAATTTGCAATTTTTTTCATTTTCGATACCCAAAATGAAAATTTATGAAAGTATTGTTTATCCGAAAAGAAATCCCAACCATCACACTATATCTAACAAATTCTTTGCTCTTGACTGCTCTAAATAGAAAGTTAATAACATTGTGAATGATCATATCTGCGGAATATATTAAGAGATATATTAAGAAATCCCAACCATCACACTTGGGGAAGAACCCAACCTCCTAAAAATGGAAAATTTTCAATTTAAGTTCTTAAAATTTTTAAAATTTTAAAATAATGAAGGCAAAATTACACTTTGACTTTCATAAAAATGATAAAATTTTAATTTAATCCTTTAAAAATTGTATTTTTACTATCATAAAAATTACAAATTAATTTCGACCTCCTCTAAAAAAAATTTCTGAGTTCCCCCTGCATCACACTATTGGATTGCTGAGTTGCGAGATATATTAAGAGGAGAAAACCTGATAGATTTGGTCCTTTGAACAGGAACTTCCATTTTTACAAGCGTTCACCCTACAATGGGTTTAAATCACAGACATTGCCTACTTGATACTCACCGTACAACTCACGTCATGAGTTTAAATCGCAGAGATTGCTAGTGCACACATGTTGGCAATGATACATTTATCCTACAAAACTCACGTCGTGGGTTTGAACAGCTTGTGGTGTGTACACGTGATAGCAATGACTTGCTCTTATGGTGTGAGTTATACCCAAAAAAGACCTGGTAGATAAGTGCAGCAAATTGGATGGCAGGCTCCAAATGAAGGATGGGTTAAACTCAACTAAGATGAAGCCTTTATATGTTTGTTAGGCCCCATTTTACCTATTCTCGGGACTTTGTAATTTGATTTCACTAGGTTTTAAGGCATTTGACTCCTTTGGTAAAAAAAGAAGAGTATGAAGCAACACAAGTTAAAACCACTTTAACCAGAATACATGTAACTGCAATGTGTGGGGGGTCTAAAAGAGGGCAGTTCATATTGGGATCTGTGAAAGTATAATTTTTGAGGGGGATAAACACACTAACATCTGCTTTACATGTACATATCAAAAGATTCACATCAGGAATGAACAAAATACCTAACTAGACCTTTCTGAATGATATTAACACTTGGAGAGACAGATGCCTACTGCTTAACCCCCCCCTCATTATCGTCTTCAGCAACACTTTGATCACGGTTCCCTTGAGAGTTATCATCTTGAGCAACACTTCGGTCGCGGTTCCCTTGAGAGTTATCATCTTGAGCAACACTTTGATCGCGGTTCCCTTCAGAGTTATCATCTTGAGCAACGCTTTGGTCACGGATCCCTTGAGAATTCTCTGGAGCAACACTTCGGTCGCGGTTCCCTCGAGATTTTTTGAAATATTTTGCAACAAAAGCTTCAGCCAAATCAGGATATTTCCCCTTGATCATGTTCTCCAGACACTTGCGATAAGAGAAATCTTGCTTATGACCATCGGTTGAGACAACATAGAGGCACCTGGTATCCATGAAAAGGCTGTGCTTGTTTACCTGTTTCGCATCAAGAGAAGATACACAACAAATAGTTGATTAATCCTTTCTTTTCTTCTTTGACAGAAAAAATATAATTAAAATCCATATATACTATGTACCCACAAATATACTAATATCAGTATAAAATTGCACACAATCATTCATAGGTAACTTATTCCAAAATCAAGCATCAAAAGTAAATTCGGAATCGGGCTTATATAGACTGGACTGTTAAGCTGAGTAACTGTTCATAAGACGAAAAAAATAAAAAGATCACTTCATCCTATGCCGATGACTATATGCAATCATGTTTTCCCCAAGTCTTTTAAAATATATAACTGCACCCTTCACTCCTTGTTTACTGACCTTAAAACATACAAGAAATTTTAAGCATGTCAAGTGTGTTTTCTGACATCTATCAAGTCTCGGATTTCTTGTGTTTTTACATTCAAATTGGGCCCCTCCACTTATTACCAATCGGTTTTAGGTTCAATGCTTAACAAAACCAATCTAAGACAAGGGCCAGTAAGCATGAGACGAATTTACCTGACCAGACAGCATAGGATCTAGATGTCACAGAAGTGTACTGAATATCAGCAAGAGTTAATATGCATACATAAGGCACAGTCCAAAACAACACAAGGTGTATCAAGGGAATTTAGTTCTTTAAGTGAATAAAGGATAAAGAAAACAACATCTAAGCTAAAGGCACCTTTGTCTGATACTTCCAGAGTACTTTAAAAGACCTAAGCTAAAGAACCGACACCTCGGAACAAGGTGAAAATCTTATCATTGGTGAAATTGGAACTTGGCAGTAACATGTAAACACATGAAATGTACGAGCCAATATGAGAGACGAATAGTAAGTGACTCATGTAACTAATGGAGAACTCCAACCATGAAGAGAAGTGTTAAAAGCTCACAAATCACAGATGCCAAGCCATGGCCTAAAATTCTTGTGTGTATCACAAACAATAGGAACATCATTCAAACAAAGGCAAACTGGGAAAAAAAATTGGATAGCGAAGCCATACCATGACATAATCAATACCAGCACCAATTTTTACAGCTTTGTCTGGATGATGAGCTAAAACATTATCAAGAACAAACGTCTGATCATCGGCAGACAGAGGATCCCCATCGTTGTACCTTCAAATATGAATTTTCTATTGAGAAAACTCGCATAAGATGAAAACATGCAGTTTAAAGCAGAAACTATTGATTGCAGGGTTGGTGAATGGGAAAGTAGAAAAATAGATTAAGCAGTACAATAATTAGATTCCGAGAATAAATGTAGGCTAGGTCATTGGAAGTATCTGCTTTGTTATATATGTATCGAATAAAACTTGAGTGAACCCTAATGCTTAAAAGAATCATGAAAATTTTGACATGAACTATGATAGCAAAGATTGTTCATGCAAACCCAAATTGTTTCCCACTTGTAAGGTGATTAAAAACATATAATGCCATATAAATAGATCATCAAATGTAAGGGCATCTAATTTCCCAGAGTTTCCTAACTCATGCAGATCAATGTCAATTAAAAACATAAAGAAACTACTTTCTACTTTATGATGTATCTAAAAACATTGTCATAAAATTTCAAAAGCAAAAGTCAGAAAATTTACCCAGTCTGGTGCATTATTTTTCTGATTGACAGCATGAGTGGCTCAACATCCGAGAGAATATCTTGCTCCTCAGAAGTAAACATGTCTAGTCTTTGTCTTGTAGCAGTGAACATTGCAGCCATACTGGAATCATCATTCATCATTCGAGCTGGCTTCACAGGACGATTCTTCTTATTAGCATCTGAAGCCCAACGTCGTGAGCCCTTACTTTGTCCCCACTGATGCTGTTTTTCACTTTGAGTGTTATCCTCACCCTGTGGCATATCCCAGCCACTAGAACTTGCAGGTTGGTTTAAGTCATTAAGGGTGCCCCAACCCTGTGAACATTCAGGTGACTTTTGTTGGTCCCATGAACTATTCATTGTAGGTGACTTTTCTTGGTCCCAAGAACTATTTGCTGTAGGTGGCTTTTGTTGGTCCCAAGAATTATTTACCGTAGATGATTTTTGCCGGTCCCAAGAACTATTTGTTGCAGGTGATTTTTGTTGGTCCCAAGCATTATTCATTGTCTGTGACTTTTGTTGATCCCAAGCACTATTCTTACTCCAGCCTTTTGTAGGTGACTCATCTGAGCCTGCAGCAGATGAGGAAACCCAACCAGATATTGACTGAACTGGCTTTTCCCAAGAAGCTTTTTCATCCCAGCTAGATGTCGATTGAACTACCTTTTCCTCTGTCACTTTGTTATTCCAACCAGATGCTGACTGCATTGGCTTTACTTGATTTGCTTTATTATCCCATTCATTTTCTGTTCTCCCTTGGGCCTGCTGGTTATCATTTTCAAGGCCAGATTCATGAACTGCAGCAATCTTCTTCCCCCAAGACGAAACAGTATCCCAGCTACTAGATTTGGAAGTTTCGTCCAAAGATTTTTCAGGGGTGGAATCTTTTGTCCCCCAACCAGACCATGGCGCTGCAGCACTAGTATCAAGTTTTTCAGATTCTTTGCTCATTGTTCCCCAACTAGCACCAGAATCCCAACCATTGGGCTTGGAGGCTCTCTCTTCCACAGGAAGGGCATCTCGTGTATTGAACTTTTTCATCCCCCAGCCAGACAATTCAGTTTGCTCTTTCATACAAGTTCCATCCGTTTTTGGAGAGACATCATCTTGTGATTTAGATTTGCTCATCCCCCAATCAGACCACTCACTTTGCTTCTTTGAACTGGATGCAGCTGCTGCAAAATTGTCACTATCCTCTGCATTTTTATTCCACCCAGACAAGGCATCCCAACCAACATCCACTTTTGGAGAAACAGCATCTTGTGATTTAGATTTTCTCGCCCCCCAATCAGACCACTCATTTTGCTTCTTCGAACTGGTTGCAGCAGCTGCAAATTTGTCACCATCCTCTGCAATTTTATTCCATCCAGACAAAGCATCCCAACCAACATCCACTTTTGGAGAGACAACTTGTGATTCAGATTTGCTCGCCCCCCAACCAGACCACTCATTTTGCTTCTCCGAACTGGTCGCAGCTGCTGCAAATTTGTCAACATCCTCAGCATTTTTATTCCATCCAGATAAAGCATCCCAACCAACATCTGACACCTTGTCCGAAGACATAACTTTTTCCCAATTTGCACTAGCTGGCTGACCGTCTAAATTATCCTCAAATTCAGCTGCGTCTTCAAACACCGGCTTATCTAAACCAGTGCTATGGTCTGGAGACAAGCACCACTCGTCCACTTCCATTAGATCATCAACTTCTTCTCCTAGGCAAGCAGTATTAGAATTGCTTCCACCAGCACCACTAACCATGTGCAGAAAGTTGTAGACATCCATTCCACTCATTTGATCAGATCCAGACTGGGAAACAAAAATGATAATGAGAAAATGCTACGCTAGAAATCAATGAAAGCAAATAAGAGGTTTGTTGCTCGAACTCGATTGCAGGTGTCAACTGCATGTATGCATCTAAGTGTCTGACATGCCAACTACATGAAATAGAACACATGCCAATACAGTTATAGAGAGTTTGAAATGAGGAAAAAGTTCTATGGATTCTTTAACCAAAATAAAATATTAAGATCTGTTTTTCTGTTCAAGTAAAAATATTAAGATCTTAGTAAATGAACCTAAATGGGACAGATGAAAAGGGCAAGGGCATTGGCAGTAGTAACCCAAGATGGAGGAAGAGAGAGGAACCAAGAAAACAAAGATGACATCAGATCATCAAACTTCTTATCTCATTACTGTAACTGAGTATAAAATGTCAGCTTATTGTGTGGCATGAAGATCTATAGCAATTAAAACCTGAAAGGGTATATGGAACTGAAGAAACTAATTCTGGTTAGGGCAGCAACTTGGTCTAATTTGGTGGATTCAGATATCTCCAGCTGAATCCATCACAGATCCCATACCCATGTTCATGACAAGTTGTGTTGACACCAAATTCCGCCAAAAATACCAAGTTCAAGCAACAATAGAGGATAAGAGTTAGGAATATCATTAAAAAGAGTAACTTCAAATATGACATACCTCCTGATTCCACAGGAGATCAAACCGTGATCCTGTTCCAACAGCCACACGTTTACCCCAAGAACAGGATGCAACTATGCTCGACAAGGAATCATCATAGCATTTCTCAGCAGCCCTTTCAAAGCACTTTCTTGGTGTCTGTGCAACCATACAAGAACTAATTAATTCAAAGGTACTTTCTCAACTTAGAAAGAATAACAAAATACTTACAAACAGCGTTGCTTCGGTAAATGGCACTTGAATATTCAATGAGCGGGATAGTGTTTTATAACCACCAGAGTTGAAGCCGATTAAATTTCCACAACATGTCATGCTGTTAGCTAAGAGCATGAGGTGCTCCTTTAGAACACCTCTTGTCACCATTGACACAGAAGTGGAGAGACGCTGTAAATGTCGCAAAAAGTGAGCATTTTCAGTGACAGAGGTATAGAGACTGAAACAATGAAGCTTTAAGATTATTTGTTACGATAAAAGTAAATATGAGCTGCTATATTCATCCATTAACAGTAAGAAAAAGTAAGTTATGTTATAGTAGATGCCACATGTGCAAAAAATGCAAGCCAAAAATGAAAAGCATGCACGTCTAAACAACCATCAAACCCTACTCTACACTTGATATTTGGTTGAAATATACCTGCACTGCTTGTTCAAAAGCACAAGATATTCCGAGCAGTTGCTCAACTTGCTTTATGGCATAAGGTATAGACCTATGGGTGTCAATTACATTTAGCACTGGAAGACAACAATCAATGACAGTCCTCCAGGCATCACCGTTCTGCTTCACAGCAGATTTCTCCAAAACAACTTCCAAAGCCAATTCACCCTTCTGAGTCTTGCTTGGATTTCTTATCCAAGTTGTCGCATCAGGGTTAACCCAGATAATTTTTGCTGAACAGATACGAGGGTCACCTGTCCATTAAAGATACCAAAACAGTAAATATCAAAATGCAAACATTCTCAGAAAGCAACCATCATAACCAGTATCTCAGATTACAAGCTAAATATAATTGAGACAGAGAAAGCATTCCAGGCCAACTATCATAAGGTTTGGAAAAGCAAACTACTTGAGAATTGTACAAAGCTGAAAATTAATGATACAACTAACAATAATTGTGTGCATATCTATATGAGCTTTGTTGACAAGCCTTTTCTGGACCTTATACACTGCTACCATATGCATTAACTCAAAGAAATTAAAATATTCAAAAAGCATGAACAGAGATTGGAAGAGAATATATCTGCAGCCATTGGCAACCTTAACTTGTTAACATAATAATTACATATTAAGAACTTTTAAAAAGAAAGCTAATCACACTGTCACAAAGAGAAACCAAATACCAAAAATCACGAAGTATAGGGCAATACCCTTGATCACTGTCTGTAGAAGAACAGGGTAGATGATGTCAGCCAGGATTTGTATAGCACTATCTAGACTATCATCATTTGCATTTCGAAAAAAGAACATCAAGCATGGCATGTCAAGCCATTTGTCCACACAGGATTGCTGGATGGAACAACTTTCACTGCCAAAAAGTTCAAAGAGAGGAGAATTTATGTACATAGCGACAGAAAAATGCAGTGGATCAAGAAATAATAGAGATCCTGGATGACAAGACATGCAACCAAAGAGAATAAAAGCAGACAATGCAAGCTAAACCGAACATCAAACAGCCTCCCAAATTCTTTTTTGGTGGCAACCTAGTGATCTATCAGGTTCCTTCCAGAGAAAAGGTCAACATCAGCAGTGAATCTTATCATGCAAGAGTTTTACCAGTACTTTGTCCCATTGCAACCAGATAAATGTTATAACAGAAACAGATCACCAATGTAAGGGTTCTAGCGCAGTTGGCCAATAAAGGGAGAATATCAAACTCTAATACTTCTAGATTGGCCAGCTGAAAGATGAAGTATGAGGCTTCTTTTTACTTTTTTGCTAAAAGGGAGAGCACTACAGCTCAAACCTAGGATTTTTATCCATGTCTCACACCCACTATTACTGATTGAGCTAAGGCCCAATTGTCAAGAGGTTTTTAAGTTAGCCCGTAATTAAAAGCATAAGCAATTTTAGGACCCCAGAACACAGGGAAAAAGCACAAGTGGTAAAATTGGAATATTTTCTAAGAACACTTTAACTAATAGCTGATTGCCAATAGTTGGTGCTTAGTCCGATTTTAGCATGAGATCAGTAATCAGAAGAATTTGGTATCTATTTCACATACCGATGTTATTACTGACAAGTTATATACTGCCTAGACATCAGTTAAAGAACATAATGCTAAGAATCGCACCAATAAATATTTGTTTTTCAAATAAGAGGAATTACAATAAATTTTAGCAAACTTCTGGCAGTAACTATTAACAGACAGTAATAAAGAAAACACGTTTAGTACACCATAACAAATTCCATTGAAGAAAACTAACCTGACAAACAAATCTGTCCTCTTAAAAGTTTCAGCAGTTTTTTTCTTCTTAAGAAAGGAGTTAATAGTTTCTTGGCACTTCATATAAATCTCTTGCACACTAACACTCAACTCCTTCAATAGATCCTGTGTTTTTCACCACCTCTAAAATGAGATATATTAAAAGAAGCAACATGGATGCAACTTAAAGTCTTAAATATATCCCAAAAGAAACAATAATGTTAGGCTAAGTACATTAACCTTATTGAGAAGGATATGCCCAACAAGGCCTGCCTCTATTTCTGATCCATTTTGCTGCTGCTTGTATCTGTAAGCAATGCGCTACAGTTAGGCCTTATACTACTGCATTACTCAAGCTCATCGGTAATCATATATATATCCCCTTTTCAACAAACAAAATATTGGGGGGGGGGGGGGGGAATGGAACCCCAGAAAGCTGAGTGATTATGAGATTGAACATACTCAATGATGAAATCTACTGCAATATCTTTGAGTTTGACTCTTCTCAAATGATTCTTTACAAGATATGCTGCTTTTTCTTGGCAATACTTTCTCCCACAATCACAATCTTTCAAATACAGAATTACACGGCGATCAATTGGGTCATTTTTGAAACTTACTTTGCAAAGCAATATTTCCTGAAAATAAGAAAATCACAAAGTAATGGTAAGTGATATACAAAACAGAAATGCTTAAGCACTACTACCTAATCATTTCATTCTACACAATCCATAGTGGATTACCTTCATCAGTTCCCAAGAAGAATTGCTACTAGGAGATGAATCAAGAACTGCTTTATATGCCGGATTTGACATTGCAGTAGCAGCTAAGACACCCACAGGTTCACCAGCGGGGAATTGAGGTCTAGTTCTAGCACTTAGCCCATATTGAAATTGTATTATTGAATTGCTACTGACATTTCTAACTGTGCCATCATAACAAATAACAACATCACGAAGGATGGCCATCAAATTCTTAAACAAGGTCCCAGGTTCAGACAATCCTCTAGTGGAGCGAACCATTACTTCTCTTGTAGATATTGAATGAACAATGCCCTCATACGGATCAAGCCCACGGAAAAAGCAACTTTTAATCAGTCCAAACTCAGCAGAAGGATAATCGATTGCATCTGAAGGATATATGCTTTGAAATTGATGAGCCACATCTTCAACCAAAGTCTTCGAGTAGAATTTTCCTTTATCAGAAAGTTGCATTCCCAAGAAACCAATCTGCTGAACAACCTTATTGACAGCAGAATCACTCTTAGAGTCAATTAAATTACCCAAAGAGGATGTTTTTAGTATGAAATCAGCTATTGGCGCTTTGGCTACTCGAATGTGATTCTCCATTTGCAACTCAACTAATTCATTATAAGTTGACCTTAACTGATAAAGCAAGGGAGAAATAACCTGGATATCCTTCTGAATATTTTCTATAACTTCCCTGGAGACAAAAAAATCTTCTAGACAAACAGTGAAGCCCTCTGCAAAGATATTCTCCATCAATAAAGGCTGTAAAGAATCAAAGAAGTTAAGAACCTCTTTTGGACCCTTCTCATAGAAAATAGATGCCACAACTTCATTGATGACCGACTGCATAAGGTCCTTATTGAAATCAACTTTCAATATATCACTTTTTCCGATTAAGTATCTATCACTGGAGCAATCTAGGCATGCAGGAAAAGCGGTCTGCAGAATCTGGAAGGCTGTCCAACATGGAGCAACATGATTACCCTTCAAAAAAGCAGGTTCTGGCAAAGCTGAAGAGAGAAACATAGACAATTGTTGAGCATTTGCCTTTTTAAACAAAAACGTCTTAAGCATAACTCTGAGTGACAACAATGAATCAGTGGCCAACTGCAAATTTAGGTTGCCACTATGGGAACTAAGCAACTGCTTCTCCACTGAAAAGAGCTCATAAACCTCTGCTTTTGCTGATAAAGACTGCGGGTAGAACAAGTGAATACAATCTCCATCAAAATCAGCACTTAAAGGCCCACAAATTAGGGGATTTATCTTCACTGTATGATCATCATGCACATATACTGAAAGTGCCTGCAATGAATGCTTATGTGTAGTCGGTGGCCTATTTATGAAAACAATATCTCCATCCATAATTCGCCGATGTACCACCTGACCAGGTCTCAAAAACGTATGCCCCTTTGACCCCTCCCTCAATGAATATGTAGAAGAACCATCTCTGTAGGTCAAACACAACTTGTTATCCACCAGATTTTGCAAATATCTCATGTTGTGCATGTTAACCCTCTCCTCAAAAGTAATTCTCTGAGCAATTTCAGATGGAATACCAATCTCATTCACCTTTTTATATGGATCACCAGTAATCACACTGCGTGAAGAAAACCCAGAACCCTTTCTAATGAACAGTGTTCTCATTTTCTCTAGCCATGCTTTCGTTGACGAATCACTAGCATCTTTGTTAACCCCGTATCGTGCATCTATGCTGCGGGATGCTTTAACAGTACCCCTAACTTGAAGATATTGCTCAACTGCTGATTGCAAATCGTTAGCTTCTACTTCATGCGATTCAAAATTTGGGGTACCAGACCTTGAACTTTTGATGATCTCAACTTGCTTCAGAACCTTTCTCAGCATTGATGTAGAAAGATCCTGACAAAAAAAAAAGCTCAACAACGGAAGAGATAACACTAATATGATCCAACATGAAAATCAAGATAAGCAACCTCATTTGTTCATAATAAACTTACCGAGGACATGACGCTAACGCCATCCGAAACGTCCGGGACAGATAAACAATTTGGAGGAACAGGCAAATACTGCAAAATATATCCCTCTTGTGGGAAGAACCCTTTCCCAGAAAGTTTCCGTCTTGTCTGTGCAGGAATTCTCTTGAGTATTTCCACCACCTGTTAGCGTTTTCAAATAAATAAAACTTAACCCTGAACCATTGCTATTTCACCAAAGACACAATATCAAACAGATATTAGGAAACATAATGCTTTCCTGATGATAATTGTTCTAGATTAGTAAAATTTAGAACTCATCCACCAAATCAACTCTCACATCAGCTTGCATCAGGAACTAAAAAATATTTAAAACTGACGCATTTGGTATTATTTCAGAGACTAATTAATAACTTTTAAAAAAAAACAAGATGATGCTCGAAACCAAGAAATATGAACAAAAAATCAGCCAAATTCGAACGTACTACTGTCTGCTTTAAAAGACTACTACTATACTGAACTTTATGATACTAATACAAGTAAATACATGTCTAGGTGCATAATCACGTACTGTGTCACAGCATAATAAAAATTAAATAATAAGCTAGATATGTAAACCTCAAAATAAAACATCAAATCATGAAAAAATTGGGAAAAAGAGAAGAAAAAGAGAATAGCACACAATGACTCAGCATCAAATCTCAACAAACACGAACATATGAAACCCAAGGTCAAACACCAAAAGAAGAGAGAAGTTGAAGACAAACCTCACAAGGCAGAAGAGTTCGAGTATGATGGTCGCCATAGCGAAAACCATATCTCTCTAAAAAATTCCAGTTAGTTTTTGATTGTCTAGATGGCTGCTTCAACTCCAAATAACAAGCACCATCTGTTGTCTTAACCTCTTTGATTGAAACTTGTGGAGTATTCTATGAAAATCAAGAGAGAAAAGGATAAGAAAACAAAGAATAACACACCTCCGACAAAAATTAAAGAGCACAAATACATATACAAATAAGTCCAATTTCAGCTAATATCGAGAAATAATTCTCATTTAACACAGGATGAAGAATCAGGTATTATACTAGAAACCCATTATGCACAATTTACGCGATATCAATTGTTAGTCCATGTAAATATCTCCAAAAGTTGCCCTTAAATTAAAATCAATCATCGTATTCCCACTATTTTGCCTCTCCTTCATCCGAAAGAGTAGGCTCTGAAAACAACCCCATCCCCTCCATTATGACCATAAAGTTCAATTGGGGACAGAAAACTGTTTGTGCGTGCAAACAAATGCAAAATAGTAAACATCATCAGAAATGATAAACTGCAATTAGTTAACATTCGTACTGCAAATCAAACAAACAAAAAATGTTAGGCACATCAAACTCACCTCACAACAGGATGACAGCAATCTTTCAGCGACACTGCCACTTTTCATCTGAAACTGAAATGTGAAACACTAATAACTACAAAGTATGTAAATACATCAACAGATTTAGTAGCATGCTATTTAGTGAGAAGTAAAGAATTAAGAACCCAACTTTTCACAAATGATGTTAAATAAAAATTAAGGAATATTATCATTTAAAACTGCAGGGTATTGAGCTCTGAATTTCAAATTCTCCAGAGGAAAAATCAAGGCATTTCTAGAAACTTCCACATGATTAAACATTTTCTTACACATACATTGTTTTTGCATTTAAATGCCAACTCAAGGTTTGTGCAAATAACAGTATGATAAAGCTAAACAAAGTACAATAAGTTAATTGCTGATCTTAGTTCTAGACAGAGAAATTTGGTAAAATGGAGGAAGAAAAGTAACTTGAAATGGAAAGAAATACGGGATGCTGAATCTATCTAGGGGCAGTGAGGAAATAGAAACCTTTCATCACTTTAACCGCTGGCAAGAGTTTAACCCTGTTTTAGCTCTCAACAAGTGAGCCATTCATCGGATTACTTTACTTTACTTTGAAGAGATGAATAGTTATATTTAAGACTTTAAACTTTTTCCTGCAGTAAAAAAGGTAACAATATTTATGATATTCTTATGAATCAAACCATTATTTATTGTGATATCTCTTTTTGATGAGCTTTCAGGCATATAATTTGCTAAACATTTTTAGATATAAGAGGTAATTATCCTACAAGGTTTAAACCCCAGCATCCCAAGATTTATTCTGTCCCTAATGAAGCATGGAAGACTGATATACATTTCAACCTAAAAAGTCAAGCATCCTTTGACAAGACCTTTCATTGATCTTTCTCAACTAATGAAAAAGAGCCAAAGAGATCAGAGCCGCTTTCTGTACAAGTGACTTCAAAACAATATCATTTATAATAGATAATGCAATAGTTAACAAGCTAGTACCTTGTTCTTCAATTTTAGGCACTTCAAGCAGAGCAAACTCAACAGTCGCTTTAATTCACTGATATGGCTAGGATGATATATTGGTATTGGTAATTCAATATATCCAAAATGACCTGAAAGCAACAAAAAATTGAAAAGTTTGGATTTTTCTCTTGTTTTTCTAGCTTTCAACTTTTATCCATGGGCAAGAATAGAAGTAAGCACCTTCACATTGTCCAGGTTCTGATGTACCACATGCACTACATTTACCAAATTCGAGGGGCAAACCAAGGTAGGAATTCGAGAGTTGACTAACATGGTTAATAGGAAAGCCACTGACTGATGCTGTAAGCTGTGAATAAATTTTGGAAGATGAACAAAGTCAACTAGCATCAAAGAATGAACTATTGCATAAAAAATAAGAGACTTTAGTCCATCATCAACACTAATAATTTCAGGGTAAGCAATTCTCGATGATAAACCCTAATCAATCAAAATTAGTGTTCACAGAAAACATTGTTGTCAAATGATTCAACTTCCCAGTTGTAGATGCTAAAACTAGTTCCAAGAAGCAAATATAGATACCAGAGATAACTCCTTTGCAGGAATCGAATAGGAGGTGAAGACAGCAGTAAAATAAGTGGAACATCCAAAATCATGTTGCAGTCATCCAAATGACAAAAAACCAAGAGGGGAAGATTATTGCTATAGCGAAACAAACTAATGAGCAAATAAATGAAAAGGACAGATTTCAACTCACAATTTCTTTAGGAGTTGCCAAACAGAACTTTATACCAACTATCTCACCATCTAAAATAACTGACGAAGAATTTTCCTCCATGTCTCTTGCTTTAAACTATAAGACAAAACTGTGCAAATAAACAATCCAATAAGTATAATGATAAGGAGAAAATTTTTACAAAAGAAAAACCACAAGATGGAGGGGGAAAAGTAAAAGCTATCGCTAATGATATTAAAAGTTTAAAACCAGTGGCAACTTTCTCCCTATAACTACATTTGAATGCTTTTCAATTAAGTTGGACGCCAAAACCCATCCGGTATCATATGGTCATCCTAGATACTAATGATAAGGACAATGAATTGTTTTACAAATCCACCTTAGTTTAAGGTTGAATAGCTATAGCCTAATCCCTATGTTACTCAGACTAGGGATTCATGTAGGATATTCGTATGTGTTTGAGATGTATATGCTCAATTCTTTAGAGAGCCATACCTCCATATCCATGTCTTAAATGTTTCATACATGGTACTTCAAGGAAAATTAAAAGCCAAAACAACATGGCCCTGAGCATAATCACTCCCAGGCTACTATAGCAACTGAACAAATCAGAGCAGAGCTAACGTGCTAAAAACAAGTTTGCAAGTTCTCCATGAATAACATTTAATTACACAAATGACAGAGAAGTCTACAAGAGAAGAAGAAGACATAAGAAAATTCCAGCACACAGTACATATCACGAAAGGAAGTGGTTGTTCAAAATAGCAAGTTCATTCAATTAAGCTTAATTCCAAAAAACAAAAGCAAGTAATACAGTAATTACACATTAATTTATAAGAAAGAGTTCTTGTTATTTCCATTCACCAACTAACAAAATCCATAAAACCACAATTCATATTATATTTAATAATATAGAAGATCCTAATTTTAAGGGGACTCAAAAACTAACCATTTCAAACCCATGAAGCATAGACCTGCATTATTCCCTCTCTTCATTTTTCTTAAAATACCCCTCTCCAACACCTATGTCTAACTCATTTCCAGACAAGAGTATGTGGATAAATGAACCCCCCCCCAAAAAAAAAAAAACTTTAAAAAAGAAAAAAAAATTAACATACCCATCCGTGTTGGACGCATACCAACACTCACACTTAAGTCCAAGTAACATAGGCATGGATGATCATAAAATAGTAGCTACATTTATGTTAAAAATATATATTATGCTTTTTCTGTTAATGAACTAGTAGCCTGAACCAACATGATGAGAATCAACAGCCAAAAACAAGAAATTTTAGCCACCTAACTTCACAAAAGTCATCATACCAGGTAAACAGCAAAGAGATTAAGGGTGATTTTTCCCTCTTATATCTGGAATATGAAAAGACTCACCTTGATAAAGGTCAACTACACAAGGAACTCTCTACTTCGGCAAGAAGATGGAGAAAGAAAATGCAAGACATAAACATGCATAACTTATAACCAAACTGAAGTTGACTAACAAAACACAAATGGCCAAATTCCTAGCACTCTTCTTTTTTTTTAAATCAACTGTCTCAGCAAAGATCACATGCAAGAAAGGGGTTAAAACAATAAGTAGAAGTAAAAGGGTAAAAAGCATATTACCTCGAAAATTTCTTCTTTTTAGTCTACCTAAATGAAATAACCCTGAAAAAACAACGAAACCCAAGAAATGGGTTTTAGGCAAAGAGTTAAAAAAAGCCTAAAAATTAAAAGGTTTCTTTGGTTCCTGATAAATGAAGTAAAGAAACACAGTCTAACATTTCCAGTAACAAACCAAAAAACCAAATAAAAACTCTAAACTCAAAAATTGTGTTTACTTGGGGAAAAGAATACCCAAAAAAAAAGTTTGTCATCTTTTTCTCCAGTTTCTTTGCCTTTGCTTCAGTTTCTAAGTACCCCAAACGTTAAAAAAGGAAAAAATCATAAATTTAGGCCCATAAGACTTAAAAAAAATAAATTACCTGAAATGTCTTTGGTTTCTTCTGAATTTTCTGAGACTAAAATTTTGAAACACTAAAACCCTAAAAAATTTAAAAAAAGGAGGAAACCAAATGGGTTCTCGATGTAAGAGCCAGAAATGACTGATCAAACCATAAAAATATAATTAGTGGGGAGGGAAGAGAAAATGTAGCAAAAAAATGTTTTTTTTTTCAAATAAAACTAGAAAATTCTTCCATGATTTTGTACAATTTTTCTCTCTTCCTCTCCCTGACTGAAAGAAAGAGAGCAGAGGAAGTGAAATAACAGAAGATTTGGACAGTCAAATGAGTGAGAGTGAGTGTGAGAGTGAGAGAGAAAGGGACTTATAGAAATTGGTGTTCTTTTTGTGAGGGAATTTTTGAGCATGTTGGTGTATACAGGTTTTTACTTTATTGTTTGGTAGGGTTGAGTTAGAAAAATCAGATCTCGAAAATACATTAAGAGTGAGATGATGGGTTAGTTTAGTAATGTTTTTAATAAATGTTTTTGAAATAAAAAACATTAAAATATATTTTTTAATTTAAATTTTTTATAATTTATAAAATTTTAAATTAATAGTAATAAAATTATATTTTAATCTCAAAAATAATAAAAATTTGATTTAATTTCTTAAAATTTATAAAGATACAAATTATTAAAATAATAAAATTATATTTTTACTATCATAAAAATATACAATTTAATTCCGTCTTTTAAAAAAATTTTCAGACTCCCCCACTGAATTGAAGTATTTGAACGGTTTATAAAATATTAATTTTTATTTTTATTTAATTTATAATTAATTTTATTTTTTATGGTGTAAAAGTAAATATTTTATTAAAAATAAATATTATATATTTAAAGTACTGAAAATACTTTAAAGTGTTTATGTAAAATATATCTTATTTAAAATATTTATAAATTTTATTGATTATTTTTATTTATTTAAAAATATTTTTTTAGAAATATTTATAAAAAAGCTTTAAAATTTTGCTAAATAATATCTAAAAATTATAAAATAAAATTCGAAAGGTAAAAATTAACATGAAAAAATTAAGAATTGAACCGAATTATAATGAATCATTCTAAAAATCCAATATACTCGGCGGAATCAAACAAATCTTACCCTTGATATTGGGTATATTATTTTATTTGAGTTTATGAATATGTTTTAAATATTTGTAATTAAATGTTTCTTAATAAATGTGTATTATAAATACATTTTAAGTATATATTAATACTTTTATTATAAGTATAAATTTTAAAAATCTTTAATTAAATCTAATAATTTAATTTAATGATTATAGTTTATTTTTAATTGTAAATATAAAAATAGTTATTATAAAAATTATGCTTTTACTGGTATAATATCAGCAAGCATGATTTTATTTTTTAGGGAGTTACCATTAATTTATCAAAATTCATATAAATATGAAATTTTAAATAATATATTATGAAAAAATTTAAATACAAAATATTTTAAGTGTAAGTCATATAATTTGAATGCTATGAAACGGATATTAAAATAATTATTTTTCATAATTATTTTAAACGTATATTAAAATATTTTAAGATTGAACTCATGTGTTGGCATGATGGTTAAGGTATTTACTGTCTCAGATGTTGGCTGAATTCGAGTCGCACTAGTCATGTTACTATTAAAATCCCTTGTATTGGTCTGATGGTTAAGAATATTCATTGCTCCAAGTGTGATCTTGATTCAAGTCGCGCTAGCAACTGTTTGTAATTCATCAAAAATGGACAAGACTTTGATTGGAGTAATGGCTACAGCTCTTAATTATCACTCTAATTACAAATTTCTTTTCTCTTTTTCTCTTTTAGGGTTGAGAAAGAAAATTAGAAAAATCAAAAATTCGACTCAAATGAAAGTGTTTGGACAGTTTATGAAATCTAAATTTAAAATTAAGGATTATCTAAAATTAAATCAAATTTTATTTTTTATTTAATATATAATTAATTTTAATATCCATTATATAAAAATAAATATTTCATATTTAAAATAGTGAAAATAATTTAAAAAAATTTGAAAAATCATTTTTTTTACAAATATTTATGAAAAACTTTGAAATTTTGTCAAATGATATTTAAAAATTATAAAACAAAGTTCATTTTGTAAAAATAAGTTTAAAAATCAAAAATCAAAAATCAAAAATTAATATTAAAAAATCAAAAACCAAACTAAATGATAATATATGATCAAAAAACCAAATCGAACCGATATCTCAAATATTGTGTGAACAAAAAATACTACAAAACTAAATTCTTATTAAATTATATTTCACTTCAAGTAAAAGTAAGTATTTTAAATTTATATTTAATTCAATTATATATTAACTTTAAAATAAATTTATTAATTTTTTATTCAAAATTAATTAATTACCATTACATAAAATGTTTTAATGAAAAAAGAAATTCATTAAAATATAAATTAGGAAATAAAAATAAAAAATAAATTCATTATAATATTAATATATATATATATAAGGCATAATGATAAAATTAACCCCTAATATTTCGATGTTTAGTCACTTTGACCCTTAATAGTTTTTTTTGCTCACTTTGGCCCTTAATTTTTTTTTGTCAAATTGATCATTTTTTAACGGTCTTGCTGACGTAACCGTTAAGGGACTAACGACGCTGACGTGACAAAATTTTTTTCACGTGGACACTGCCACGCATGCAACTGTTAACGTGTCATATAAGACAAAATATGCCACGTTAGCAAAAAATTAATTTTTTTTAATATTTTAAAATTAATTTAAAATTATTTTTTTAATGTAAAATTATTAAAATCATTATCATTAAATTTTTTTGGGTTTTTTCTGCTCTCTTTCCCCTTCCCCTTCTCCTTCTCCTTCCAAGAAATGAATCCAATAAATTCTTCAAACAAACAATCTCATTTTCCTTACAATCAAAAGCTTCAACTTAGAATCATTAGAAACCAAATTACATAAACATCTAATTGAAAAAAAAACGGTTATTATAAATTAAATAATTTTTTTTCCAATTTCTTCTTCTCATTCTTCAACAACAAGAAATTCTCAGATTTTGTTACATTTTCCAATCAACCAAACACCAGCTTTTGTTTTTCTTTTGGAAGCTTTACATGGTAACAACAAAACTCTTGGCCACTACCTTCAGCAAAATCTCACTCTTTGTTATAATAATTTCCATGACTGTTAAAAATATAAGTTTTCTTTCTCACCATACCAAGAAAATGTGTTCTCTGAATATTATTTTCTGTAAAGTTTTAACAGCAAAATCCCATAATTTTTATCAATCCAAGTTCAACAATAGATAATGAAATAGGGTGATAGAAGAGATTTGAAAATGAAATGACTTCAAATGAAAGTAGAGTCAACTCCAGAGATTTGAAAGATAGAAACTCAGATCAAAATTATTCACCAAAACTTGAAACAAATCAAAATAAGTATCATGTATAGCTAGGGACTCCCATGATTAATTGCTTACCTCAATAAAAAAATAAAAAAAGAATCTTGACCTAAACAAGAAAACCCAGATCAGAATAAGCAAAACTTGTCGAAATCTATCCAGAAAAGACAAATAAGAAGAAGGAAAATAAGAAGGGGAAGGAGAACAAAAAAAAAACCCATCGGAAGGAAAATAAGAAGGGGAAGGGGAATAGAAAAAAAATATTCAAGATGATGATGATTTTAATAATTTTATATTTAAAAATAATTTTAAATTAATTTTAAAATATTTAAAAAAATTATTTTTTTTGCTGACGTGACATATAAAACATGACATATTTTGTTTTATATGTCACGTCAGCAGTTGCATGCATGGTAGTGTTCACGTGGAAAAAAATTTGTCACGTTAGCACCGTTAGTCCCTTAACGATTACGTCAGCAATATCGTTAAAAAATGATTAATTTGACCAAAAAAAAGGTTAGGGGCCAAAGTGAACAAAAAAACCATAAGGGTCAAAGTGACCAAACACCCAAATATTAGAGGCTAATTTTGTCATTATGCCTATATATAATTGAATTAAATTTTAAGCTTAATTTTTTTACTATGTATTTAAATAAATATCATTAAAAAAAGTATTGAGGCAATTTATGAATAGCGTCAGTGCCCAACCTCATAACTTCCTTATTTGTTGATATGTTTAACCAAAATATATTGATTACTCTCTTACATATTACTTGAGGATTTTGTTTAAACAATCTTTTGTTTATTATTGGAAAAGAGACTGAATCAAACAATGTTTTGTTTTTGGTGAATGAACAAATTGTCTACATTAAACTAACATAAACAAAAATTTGTTATTCTATCAATCTCAATAATAGATAATAACTCTTCAAGAATGTCTTCAAACACCTGCATATTTGTACTTCGTTTTATAGTAAACTTTGCAATGTGATCTGCAACTTGGTTTCTTTCCCTCGAAATATGCTTTATCTTCCATTGTTGTAACGCTTGTAAGCTCGTATGGATCCTTCATATCAAAGTTGAGGATGAATCTGCCAAGTGTACATCTTGAATAGCTTTAATGATCTCTAGATTATCGGTATGGATCACAACTTTTTGATATCTTCTTCTTTGGATGAGAGTCAATCCATCTAAGATACCCCAGAATTTAGCATCAAAAACTGAGCATTATCCTAAATAATGATGAATCCAATGATCCATTCCCCTTATTGCTCAAATGTCACCCCAACAACAGCAAATATTGCATCCATCTTGACAGTCCTATTAGTGTACAGATGAATCCAATTACCTATCATAGAAGATTCATAAGCAGATTCAAATTGTTCTGACAAATTGCCTCTATGGGCTAAAAAATATTGTTTTGCCCAACTCACAAAAGACTTAATAGCTTCAGTGAAGTTCCAAGTCATTCCCTGGAAAATAAAAAGGTTCGTGTTCTTCCATATGCGCCAATCAATTAAACAAAAAAGGCTTGACCAAAAACTTCCCACATTTGGCAGCTATATAGACGAGCATAAGTTTATCTCCATCCACTCAAAAAGAACCTGCTTTGAAGTTTCACAAGTACAACACGTATCCAGACTTCTGTAGCAGTTGGACAATCCCTAAAGACGTGAATTAAATCTTCATCACCATGTCAACATAACGAGCACGAACCATTTTGGCCAATACCCCTCATTACTCGTTCCATATTAATTAGAAGGCGTCGCTTGATGACTAACCATAAGAATAACTGAACACGTTAAGGTCCGTGAAACTTCCAAATAACCTTCCACCATTTATCTTTATCATGCCAAGTGCTTTCATGAAGTGACCTATACGCACCTTTCATAGAAAATAACCCAGTTAAGATGTCAATCCAGTTAATTCTATCTTTCCCTGCAGAAGGATGAAAAGGAGGAATGCTTGCAATTCTTTTAACAATATCCTCAGACAACAAACATTAAACAAGTCCAAATTCCATGCCTCATCTCTAGTTACCAAATCACGCAACAAACAGTCCACCGCGAGGTTGTTTTGAGGAGGTACATAATTTACCAAAGGTCATAAATTAGGAATCCAAGAATTTTTCCAACACCAGAATTCTCGACCCCCACAGACCAACTTAAATTTTAGCATAAAAGAGGCCGTACCTTAGCAAGGGCTCTCCAAACGACTGAGCAATTTCTCCGTGTTATACTTTCGGGCACCATTTCCTTCATATTGTACTTTGCTCGAATATTGGTTTGGACTGGATTAAGCAAATTGACTTCCTATTTTTAGGAGATTAGATCGAGTAACTTGGTAACATGTGCTTCTGAAGATTTGAAGACTTATCCTGATTCTATTGAAGATATTTTCCTTGATGATTATCTTGCTATTTTGATGGAAACTTTAATTATAATTGATATTTATCTTACCAAGCATCAAACTATTATGTATTGAAAGGCTTGTGTAAGTAAAGTAGTATGGAGTATTTTATCTCTTATTTTGTTATTTAGAACATATTTTTCAGAGTGCATTTTGTAAGTAATCAAGTGAGTCGCTTTGTTGATGTCCTTAGAGCAAAGTGATCTAAATTTTGTTGATCTAGACATAGATGTGATTGATTAGATTGACAGTACATCAAACAAGACCCAAGTAGAAAAGATCCTAAGTTTGTTTATGGACTTATTCACATTTGACGTTCATACTGTGGCATATATTACTCCTGAGTGAATGATGGACTATGTATATGTGACTCGTATATTTTGATGTAAGTAAATGCTCGAGTTCAAATAAATAAAGAACCAAAAATCAGTATATTGGGTATACGACTTCTGTTGTATGCAACATCATTCACAATAATGGAATACATGACCCAACTAATTGATAAATGATATCCTCTCATTGACATTACATAATAGATGAAAAATAAACGTGACCACGAGTAGTTTGTCTTTTTGATAAGTGACTTGATTACTATTTGATAATAACCGGCTTTTCATGAAGGATAATGTAATGGTTACCATGAGGTAAAATAGGATCATATTGAGAGAAAAAATATCCCAAAGAGATTAAGGATATCTTATGAGGGTAATACGTTGGTAACAAGGTCATTGACGAGCACTGATTAAATAGCTTCCGTAATGGTATGTAATTAGAGAGAGCTCGATCATGATACTTAGTGAAATGACTTCGTGATTAAATAAGTTTATAATTAATAGACGAAAAGTTGGAATTCAATTATAAATTATTTGAGTCTTAATGACATATGTTCAATCGGCCCCTCGACTAGATTGTTGAAATCAAAAATAAATTGCTTGTAGAAACAAATGAAAAAAAAATTAATAGAAATGATGAAGTTAGAGAAATGGGTTGCATCACAAATGGGTGTGTTTTTCTATTGAGTAAAGAAATGATTTTAGAATTAATTTAAGGTTGTCAAATTATTATTTAATTAATTTTAATTAAATAATTAAAATTTAAAAATATAATTAAATTAATTAGTTATTATGAATCTATTGAATATGAAAATTAATTATATTTTATCATAGATTATTTTATGGTAGAGTTGTAAAGAACTTAATGAAATAAAAATTAGTTTAAGAAAATTATTTAATTAAAAAATTAATTTAGTTAATTTAAATAATTAAATAATATTTATTTTGAGAATAGAAGACATATTGAGTTGGATTAAATTAAAATATAAAATGTTAAGCCAAAAGTTTAAGAAGCACATATAATTGGACCAAATACATAAGAGATACAATTCCTCTCATTTTACATGTGAGGGGCGACGACCCTAGTGTTTTTATCTAGGGTATGCCGCCCTCTCTTCTAGTTAGACTAGAAAAGTTTTTTTTATTAAATAAATATTATTTGTGTTATATTTATTCAACTAATATTTTTCTATCTCTTCCTATAAATAGATGACATTAGTAGACCTATTTACATAAGTTTAATATATTGTTATTCTACTAGAAAATAATGAAATTTTATTTTCTTAGAATAAATTCTATTTTCTGGGAATATAATTTTTACCGATTTCTATTGAGAGATAATTACTTTCTTACTAAAAGTAATGAATCATCTATTGTTCTTCTTATTCAAGTCCATATTTAATGCAATTCAGGGTACGAGAATAACAAAGAAAACCATTTAGTTAAAAGTTGTGAATGATGAAAATCCATCACGATTTTCAAAAATTTTAAACTTCTATTGAATTGAAAATCATTTTTTAACTTGATTTTTCCAACAGCATTCACATTTATGTCTCTAGTGGTCAAACCAACTTGATAGTCAAAACAAATTATCTCCCTCGTTGGATTTATAAACAACATAATAATTCATGAAATGAATCATTTGCTCAACTTAATTTTATGAACTACAAACAATTTAGATTACATGCTAATATAAGTTTTTTTTTTCAAATTATAATCTATCCATGTATTACAACTAATCTTTAATTAAACTTCAAGTAATCAAAGAGTTAATATTAACTTATACATTTTTTGTTTTCATGCAAAAACCAATAAAAATAATCATACAAAGATTTATTAAATGAGCACGTGGTAATTTTATTTATTAAATCAAATCGAAAAAAATACAAATAATAATCATGAATTCGCTGAACTGAAACATCTAAAATTTAATAATTTTTAAATATTTGTTCACATCGAATATAATAAAATATGTCAAGTCATTGTTTTTTCATTAACTCCACCTTATTTTTTAACTGCTTTTTTAGATAATGTACAATAAATTAAGCCTTTATTTGTAGTTTTTTATTTAATTAATTCTTTTTAGTATTTAAAACTTAAAAAATTTTGATCTGATGGGAAAAATCTTATTTTTTACAGTCTTATTTATTATGGTAAAAAAATGATTTTAGTTCAGTTTGATAGAACATGGATCTCCAAAAGCTTATAGAGCGTGATTTCACTTTTGTTAGATTGAAAATTACACCGAACTGAAAAAAAATTGAACAGCAATTCGAATTTGATCTCCTTGGATTAAATTATTAAATAAATTAAAATTTTAAATTTTAAATTATAAATTAAAGGGGTCAACCAATTGATTACCACGTCTGTATTGTAAATATGCGGCCACAGATAATCCAACCAAAGTAATAGGAATTAGACCTAAGACGATTCCAAATAGAAAAACTTCAATCATTTCAATTTATTTGAAAGGAGAAACAGAAAGGTAATATCTATCTCTAAATATTAATTTCTATTGTCCATGAATGTCAATACCTAATAATTGATAATTAACACGATAAAGAGCTATAGAATATATGGAATACGACAAAAAGCTTTGTTTTTATGAATTGTTCGTTCATTGAATTAATTTTCTAATAAGTCGTATTTTACTCAGACCAATAAATAAAGCTGAGGTTATAGTTAAAGCCGCTAGTAAAAAACCGAAATAACTAGTTATAGTAAGCATGAAGGAACTAAATGAAATATGTTCTTTTTATACATATGTTTATAAAGCACTTACCTAAGTTTCAATTTTTAAACGAGAGGGGGATAAGCAAAAATTTCAATTGAAATTTCAATTGAAGGATTGTATGAAATAGAGATATTATTCATTTTTAATAGTTTAATACTACATCAGTAATTTCATCTTGAAAAAAGTCAAATCCAAATAAAAATCTTAAAATTCAGGATGAAATTATTGATCTGACATTAAACTATTAAAAATTGATAATATCTCTATTTAATACAATCCTTTCTCTTGACAAGATCCATTCATTCTTTTTTGTCAGAACTTCATCTCGATTCAAATCTTACTGAGAAGTCCACTGAAGATTAGAAATTGTGAAAGAAAGAACAAGATATTTCTTTTGTCCTTTCCAGACGATCTGATAATAAAGAAATAGTTAATAAATTCAAGATAATTATGTATTTACAAAATACCTTATTAATTTATCTTATTTTATTAGATTCAAGATGTGATATGGTTTCGAAGGATGAATTGAATAGTTTCAATAAGATTTCATTCTTTAAAAAAAACCAGTTTTATTTATTTATTTCATCTATTTCATAATCAGAACAGAAAATATACATTATACCACGATTTTAAATCAGAAAAAAAATTCAAAATATTCACTCTATCAATAATCGAGGTGATTGGATTTGCTTTTTCTATTCTATTCACAGGGCTTACAGTACTGCAGTTTGGTTCACCAACATGAGTGGCATAACAACTTGAAAACGTGTAATCAAAGTGGGTATCACGTTATCATATCACAATTGCCCACATTCAACTACCCTTTTGACTTTCCCTAAATTCCTTCATATATATAATCTATGTTCTAAATCACAATCCAAAAACAGAAGCACAAACCATGTCAACCTTGACATCTTATGGCAAAGTCAACGATTCCGACCAAGCAATAATGCTCCAACTCCAAGCTCGTCGAAAAACCAGGAAAAGAATCGCCATCATTTCCCTCTCTTCCATACTTCTCGCTGCCATCGTTGTCGCTGCCGTTTTGGGAAGTACTCGGAGCTCTAAAGGAGACTCCAACAATGGCGGAAACACTCCAACACAGTCCATCTCCACCTCCATCAAAGCCGTTTGTGATGTCACGTTGTATAAAGATTCATGTTATAAGAGCCTTTCTCCTATGGCTAACTCCACCGAGCTCCAACCCGAAGATATCTTCAGATTATCAATGGAAGCCGCTGTTTCCGAGATATTGAAAGCATCTCAGTATTTTATCATCTCCAATAATGGCGACAACATGACGAATTTAGCAATGGAGAATTGCCGTCAGCTTCTTGGTTTAGCCATTGATCATCTCAACAGCTCGTTATCATCCTCGATGGATTCCGTCGACGATCTCAGAACATGGCTGAGCTCCGCCGTGACTTACCACCAAACCTGCATTGATGGGTTTGAAGAGTTTAACGGCGTCATCAACAGCGACGATATTGATAACCATCTGAAACTTTCTTTCGAACTTACAAGCAACAGTCTCGCCATTATCACATGGATTTCGAAGGTTAAAACAGCGTTTAACTTAAGGCGACGACGTTTAATGAACTTGGAAGCTCGAGAGGAGCATCAATGGCGGTCCCATCGTGAAAGGGTATTGCTTGAAAGTTCGAATGAGTTGAAGAAGAAAGCTGATATAATAGTGGCGAAAGATGGTTCGGGTAAGTTTAAAACTATAATGGGAGCCATTAAAGCTGTGCCAAAGAAAAGAAAGAAAACAAGAACAGTAATATATGTGAAGAAGGGAGTTTATAAAGAAAATGTAGAGGTTGAGAAGAATAAATGGAATGTTACGATGATTGGTGATGGGATGAATTCCACCATTGTTGCCGGAAAACTTAATGTTGTTGATGGCACTCCAACATTTTCAACTGCAACATTTGGTAAGTTTTTCTTCTATATCCCCTTTTTACATGATAATACAGTTTGGAGGGTAGTGCATTTAACTGTTATTAGTGTAAAAATAATGGTGATTGTGAGATTAAAAATTGTAATGATATTGTTGCCTAAGATAAAAAGTAAGCTAAACGCATCAAATTGTACCGTCTATCCAAATGCACACGTGGGTTTGGATGAGCAATGCATTTACCTACGGTAAAAACAACGGTTTTAGTGAGATTAAATATTGTAACCTAAGACAAAAGTAAGCTAAATGTACCCCACCTCACCCCACCGTTATCCAAACCCACAATAAATTTGATTTTTAACAATTTCATTATAAATTCGAATTATATCTATTTTTTTTGACACAATATAAAAAACTATTCATAATTATTCCTAACTCGAATATAACCAGCTTCAACATACTAAAATCCAAATTCTCAAGTATTGAGAACAATAATTGTGTGACAATTGGAATAATAGATACGAATAGCTCAAAGTTTTATCCGGTATATATTTAGTGGAAACTCGGTTGTCGACGAGGTACTAATTAACTTGTTGATTTTCATTACAGCTGTATTCGGAAAAGGCTTTGTTGCTAGAGACATGGCCTTCGTCAACACCGCGGGACCGGAAAAACATCAAGCAGTGGCCTTAATTTCAACTGCCGACCAATCAGTCTTCCACCGATGCCGATTCGACGGTTTCCAAGACACCCTTTACGCACACTCGAACCGCCAGTTCTACCGCGAATGCGACATCATCGGAACAGTCGATTTCATATTCGGTAACTCCGCCGTTGTCTTCCAAAACTGCAACATCCTGCCCCGGCAACCGATGGCCAACCAACAAAACACCATCACCGCCCAAGGAAAAGTCGACCCGAACCAAAACACTGGCATTTCAATCCAAAATTGCACCATTTCACCATACGGTAACTTGAGTTCTTCGTTGAAAACTTACCTCGGTCGGCCATGGAAGAATTACTCCACCACCGTTTTCATGCAATCACAAATCGGGAGTCTCGTAGATCGCACCGGGTGGCTGCCGTGGACGGGTAATACTGCTCCGAGCACCATATTTTACTCGGAATATAAGAACGTTGGCCCTGGTTCTTCGATGAAAGATAGGGTTAAATGGGAAGGGTTGAGGAATATTAGTGATAAAGAAGCCAAGAAGTTTACTGTCAAAGAGTTCATCAATGGTGGAAAGTGGATTTCAGATGCTGGTGTTAGCTACAAATCTGGCTTGTGAATTGTGAATTGTGAATTGTGATGTTGATGTTTGTTTGTTCTTCATTTTTTTCCTAATATACATGTATTTTAGTTGCTATATATATGTTTCATTTGTTTTCTTCCTTCGAATTGAAATTTTCAGATAAAAATGTTTCATTTGCTACAGTTGCTATATCTATCTAGATAAAAATCCAGTTAAAAGGCAAGATCTTAGTTTTGATTAATGAATTTTTTATGCATCGATGCAAAGATAAATTTCGATAATCAAATCAAAATGACAATTTCTTTAAAATTTTTCTCTTATTAAGAAACAATCTTATAAAAAAGCGTATAGAATTTAATTATATTAGACTGCCTAAACTAATCCCAAAACATTAATTAAAGACAATGCTTAGCTATCTTCAAACTTTTCTCTTCAAATGCAAAATTCATATGGTTTGAATAGACTAACCCAAAATACTGATTAAAAACAAAACTTAATTATGCAAGAAAATCCGTATCTTCAAATTAGGAACTCACCGAATAGATTAGTTGGATCAAGAATCAATTACAATATTATTTAAAAAAAAATTAAATTGATTAAATCGAAGGTTGAATAAATTTTTAATATTTTTTAAATATCTTTTAATTTGTATGAATTTTTAATAATTTATTTAACTAAACTGGATGAACCGATAATTATTGTGAATGGATCTATACATATTATAATATAAATTTAAGTAAATAAATTTAAAATTACACAGTTGAGATTAAAGTTAACTACCAATTCAAGGCAACTAAGAACTGAAATAATCTAAACTGAACTCAATTAATTAGATTAAATTCCACACATGACAGTAACATATATGAGACTTAGAGGTTCACATATAAGGGCTTAACTAGAGGGCTAACAGAGACCCCGTCCTTTCCCCTAAAATAGAAAAGTTTTTATTTAGACTTTTTAAAATTTTAAATTAATAAAAATAAAATTCTATTTTGCCTTTCTTAAAAATGATAAATTTTGATTTAATCATTTAAAATTATAAAAATATAAACTATTAAACTGATAAAATTACACTTTTACTATCGTAAAATTATAATTTAATTTCAATTCTCAAAAAAAATCAACTTTCACCCCTACTCATATATATATATATATTTTCGAATAATGAAATATCAAACTTGAATGCTCAATAATTGGGTATAACATGCACCAAAGAAAAAAAAAAACATGTAATGGTGAGCTGATGACAATATGTCATACTATGTAGAAGAAATGCACATAAATTTAGGAACCCAACACTTCTTATTTATTTATTTTGTGCCTGCAGCTAATTATTAAGACTATTAAACTATATGGATTGATTTTTTTCATATATATGAAATAAAATAAATAAATGGGAATAGATTAATTAGTGAAATAGTTGACAACCCAACTTCGTTTTCTATATATATTTTGGATCAAATGAAAAATGGACAAATATTAAATAAATAGTCTCCATATTTTATCAAATTTCATAATAATTAATTTTAGTTAGTTTCAATTAGGTTTGTTATGGTACTTGCTATTACCAACCCGTTACCCGATTACTTGATTGGGTCTTGACTCGTACTCTACATGATTCATATTTTGAGTTTGCATGTCAGGTGTTCGTATACTCTATGAGACTGCACGAGAGACCACACGATGTGAGTTCGCACCACCATGTAGGCGAACCCACATCTAGAAATCACGCGTTAACCCTAGAGTAAGATATGTATTGGCATGCATGGAAACCTACCTACACCTTCATGTCCATGAATAGTAATTATATCATATAAATATACAATTGAATCCTTTTGAAAGGGACACACACTCTAAAAGCACTCAACAAGGTTTCAAGCCAAGACTTTGGTGGGAGCTACAAGTAAATATGACATTAATTTTATTGTTTTCTTCTTTTAAAAAATTATCTTGAAATTGTAATAAAATTATAAGGGACCATTTGTGATATTTTTCCTTTCTTTTAGTTGAGCGTAACAACAGTTTGTTTCTATGCTTTGGACTAAAAGTAATTTAATATCACAAACGGTCTCTCATAGTTTTATCAAATTTTCAAGATAAATTATTAAATAAAAAGGAATAAATTAATAAAATAAATGCTATATTTACTTGTAGTTCTCACCAAATTCTTGGCTTGAAACCTATTAATATTGTATTGAAACTGAAAAAAAAAACAATTGAAATAGTTGGTATGAATGTTTGATAAGATATAAGGACTATTTACGATATTTGCTCATTTTTCATTTGAGCTCAAAAGATATATATAGATGATGGCACCTGGAGGTTCACTAATTAATCTACAATCTCATCTATTTTGCTAATTAATTTTTTATTTCATATATATGAAAAAGAAAAAAAGTCAAAACTTGTGAGTGAGTTGATTGGTATAATTATTTTGAATATATTTTTTGGTGAAATAAAAAAAACAAGATAAAATTCGAATGATAAATACGATTAATGCGATTTGAATTCAAATTATATCTAAGACGATGAATACCTTAATCATCGAATCATTGTATGAGTACTTTTAAATCGCGAATTGGATCACAAAGTAATCATGGATTAATAATAAACTATATACAAACAGGACTGATTATTATCATATGCACTTGTAAATTTACAAGTGGGTCCGAGAGTTGTCATGTGTGCTTTATTTATTAACTTCTATTTTTTATGGAAGTTAGGGACATTTGGCATGTTCTTAATATTAATTATGAGATTTTTAATTTTGCACAGAATAATTATTTATTTATTATTTGGATAATTATTTATATGTTATAGTGATGGGATTTTTTAATTCCATAAATGAAGTTAAGAACCAATCATGTGTTCTTTGAAATTTTAGAAAATAAGAAATAAATAAATGACACGTAAACTTGTTTCTTAAATCTTATTTATGGTATTAAAAAATTTTACCCTCAGCATAAATGAAATTAAAAATTTTGTTTAGAAAAATTATAAATTTTTTTTGAAGTTAAAGTTAAATTTTTGAAAAAGTTGAAAATGCAAATTTTTTTTTTCATTTAACTAGAGCTAAAAGAGCTCAAATTAAATATTATAATTTGTATTCACCAAAAAATATATTATAATTTATGGGAGGGACTAAAAGGAAAATTATCCAATCAGCCAAGAAGAGTCAAGGCTCTTGCTGGTGAGAGTGTAAACGAGTCGAGTGAAGCCTGAATATTTTCAAGTTCGAGCTCTTCATTCAGAATTTGGAGCTTGATACTCAGCTCAAGCTTGATTGGACATTTATTTTTAAGCCCAAGTTTGACTAGAGATATGATCGAGTTACTGGAGCTCGAGTTTAATTAATCTCATTTTCCAATATTTATATTCAAGCTCGAACTCGGCTTGATAATTGAACTTAAGATTAATAATATATATTAAAGGTAATAATATAATTTAATAATATAAAAATATGAAAGGCTCAATACAACTCATGAGCATTCAAGTTGAGTATTACTAAACTCGAATTTGATTTGATTGAGAGCTTGACCTTTACTTAATAATTATCAAATTGAATTCAAATTTTTTTAAATGAAACTCGAATAACTTGTGAGTGCCAATATCTCATTTACGCTCCTATTTACCTAGGTACTCCCCTAACTATCATTATACCAAATAATAATAATTATTTAATTATAATATAATATGGATTGGAATAGATTTATCACCGCCACGTAAGTTCAACACAACAAAAATGTCACTATATATAGTCCACTGGCTACAATAAAACAAAGATATTAATAAATAAATTCCAATATGACAAAAAAATAAAAACCAATGCATATATGGTCCCTTTTAGATTCATATTATTATATCATTTTGTTTTTTCAAAAATAACCTTGAAAGTTGGTATAAAAAGCCTAGCATGGGAATGGTGAAGGCATGCAATGCAACCCTAATATACTTTCAAGAAAATAATATCAAATCTCCTTCTTCTTCTTCTTGTTCATTGAGTTGAGTGTTGTAATAAAAATGGGTATTAAGCAATTGTTAGGTTATGCTTTAGTTTTGTTAGCAAGCTTGGTGGTATCAGCTCAGGGCTCTGATTTTGCAATCTATAAACTGAGTCTGATATGGTCGACTTCTGCATGTTAGCCACTCTCCAACTATAAGACTCCATTACCTAAATTCTTCACCATCCATGGGTTATGGCCATCATTTGACAATGGCATCCTAGTTCCTGCTTATGGGCCTAATAATAGATGCAATGCCAATCCTTTTGATCCCGATGCTGCTGTGGTAACCTCTTTATTCTTATTGTTCATGTGTTTAGCTTAGACAATATGAATTGGTGGTGTGGTGTGGTGTTAATTCTGTTTTGTTGTAAAAATGGCAGGCTAGGCTAACACCCATTCAAAACGGATTAAACCAAAGGTGGCCAAACCTTAAGGCAGGGGGTGTCAACTCTGATTTTTGGAAAATTCAATGGCAACACCATGAGATGTGCTCTGATTATCCTCAAGATCCTTTGAGTTATTTTACTGATACCTTAAATCTTGCCACCTCCACCAAATACGACCCTTTCAAAGGTAATTATTATTACTATGATTTTTTTAAAGTAATGTCCTTAAACAAATTTGGGTGGGTTTGTGGATAGATGGTGTGGTTACATGTGGTTAGTATAAAAATAGTAGTGACAGTAAATTTAAATACTGTAGCGATATTGTAACATGAGACAAAAAATAAACTAAATACACCGCATCGCACCATCCGTCCAAACCCACACTTAAACTCTCAATTTCTATGTTACTATAAATGAATATCGGTGAAAATATTTTAACTTTACAAGTAAAATTAAATGAAAAACATAGTTTTGTTTTTATTTTATTTTAAAAAATCTTTTTATTATTGCCTAAGGGCACATGGTAATGTTTTCCCTGGCTTATGGAGTTTTGTTTTATTATTATTTCATTCAACTATAAAAATAAGATATTATGTCGATTGAATTTTAGCTCGATTGATATAATTATTGTTGTCAATGTAAGAGGATGTGGGTTTGAGTGCGCTGAACGACATTATCCTCCTATTTATGAGTTGGGGAGGGATTATAGGTAGTTCTAGGTATTGTATCAAAAATAACAAATATGATCAAAACTTATAATGAGATTGTTTAAAAAAACATTATTTTAGCAATCGAACTCAATTTGAAAATTTTTCAAATCGAGTAAAAAATTTCAAGTCAAGTTGAGTCGAGTTAATGAATACTGTTATTTATAATCAATGTTTCATTTACATTGACCGATTATTTTACTAGGAGACGAAGTAGAAGATTATTTAACTACATAAATAATATAATGATTTTGACTTTTAACTTAACGGGTAAACATTTATAAGAAATGATGTATTTTTGCTTTTTCTTATTCGGATTTTTGAATATCTCAAATTATGTAATTCATATTCGAGTTAAACCGAAAAATTTGATTTTTATTCAAGTTGATCCGAATAACTCGAATTATTTAATTCAAAATTTGAATTTTTATCGAATTTTTTAAATTGAATCGGATTTTCCTCACCCCTAACCCATAATGTGACGCATACTAAAAGCAACTTTGTATTCTATATATAATTTCTTATTTCAAAAATTTATTCATAAGAAATCAATTCCACTCTCCTTACCCCCTTACAAAAAATTTATTATACCCCATAAATTAACAAAATTAAATGACTGATTATTGTTTGAAATTGCAGCTTTGGGAGTTCCACCATCAAACACTCCCTATCCTTTAAGCAAATTATTAGAAAATGTGTACAACAAAGTGGGAGCCTATCCTCAAATCTCATGCGGTCAACGAACGGGAGGCGCACTTTATCTGAACGAGATCCGTTTCTGCTTCACAAGGACCAAAAAAACGCCACCTTCGGTGATTCAAAGCTGCCCCGCCAAAGTTGACGGTGGATGTAAAGACCCTAGCACCGACTATGTTTACTTTCCTCCTCCTCCTGCCAATCAAATACTGTTGGATAACCAAATAACTTGGGGAAGCAATGCCTACATCGAGTAACTCGGTCGTGTATCGTGAAAGACTAGGGTTTGGTTCCACCTGCTAGTGGATTGATAATAATGAATAATGAAGTAACCCATGTGGCCTTCATGTTGTGTGTTTTTATTATATTGAAGTTATAAAATTGATTTAATCTTAAATTGATAAATTATAAAAAAAATAAAATATTAAATTGATAAATTACATTTTTATCATCTTAAAAATTAAAATTTAATTTCGACCCTAAACAAATTTTTTGATATCCCATGAATACAACTTCATATAAAGTAAAAGATATACACAAAGTTGGGAGCCTATCCTCAAATTGCATGCACTATGCCAAAGAAAGGCACGCTTTGGATTAAGGAGATTCGTTTCTGCTTTAAAAGAATCAAGAAACCGCCACCTTCCGCCGCTCAAAGCTGCCCCAATCCCCAACAACGACGTGGTATGGTTTCTTCTTTTTCTTCCTCTTCCTCTTCCTCCTCCTCCAAGTATTGCTGGTGTTGAAATTATGTAAATAAAACTCGGGGTTGACTCGAAAATTCATGTATTTGTATCGTGTTTGTGTTATATTTCATTCACGTGTCATACCGTGTGTAGTTTTGACATGTTATATAGCTAACGCTTGGCATTTCATATCATTGTAGTTCGATAAAAATTGGTGTTTGTTCAATAATATTTGATGTTTTAAACTTTTAATTCCAGCTTTGGATTGGTAAAGAGTTATCTAGGGATTGAATTAAGGCATTTCAATGTGTTATGTATAAGATATAGAGCACGTCATGTATTGGGCGTGCCCTAACTCGACTAAATGTTTGGCTTGAGATCATGATGCGAGTCTTAAGGTTTAATTTTAAGCCTATAGATGTGATGGATTTACATTAACTCAAAGCTTAACAACAAGGTCAAATGTCAAGTAAATCAAACCAACATTCGATCAAAGCCAATATGTGAGGATGAATATTTTCGAAGAAATAAGCATGATACATGTATTTTAAGTTACGAGTTTCGAGCTTTTAATTCGAGTTTAAATCATATTGAGTTCGGGTCTTGAGCTTAATTTTTATTATAAATGAGCTCAATATTGTACCTATTAGCTCTTATTATTTTATCATTTTTATTCCGAATTATTTATAATTATTAAGTATTTTAAGTTATTTAGGAGTTTTTGTATTGTACGCAAAAAATTAATTATTATTCAACAACTTATCTTTTGAGTTAATAAATTATCTTTTAGTTTTTTCTTTAAAGACTTTTACATGTCATGTTCTATCTTTTCTATCTATCTTCTTTATTTTCTTCTTTATAGTTCTAATATTTGATTTATTATTCTATTTTTTATCTTAGTTATTTCTTTTAATTGTTTTATCTGACTTGGATTTGATTGCGTTTTATGTTTTGTCAAATCCAAAAAAAATTCGAACGTTTAGAGTCCTAAATCAAATCCGCGACTTGAACAAACTTTACAATCTTATTCTGCACTCATCCGTATTAGATCTAATCTCTTATCATTATCTAGTTCGCTCGTTCGTTATCTAGGACACATATACTCGCCATTCATCTTAGTCCACAACGTATAACTAATGTCCTACTCGTCAACATCCTCCAGAAAACATCTAAGAATGCGTGTTACCCTTAAAAAGATAACATATTACCACACATAATGCTTAATTATTTCTAATACCTCGTATCAGTAAACTATGCCTTATAAGTACAAAGAAGAGCCGGATTGAAAAATTAACACTCAACATAATGGAAGTACTTTGCATTACAACACAGATTTGGTTGATTTTAAATTCCAGCTTTTTTAGTGTAATGTTTATTTCCCTATGATTAGAGTTTTTAAGGATTGAAGTATTCAATAAATATAAAATATAGGAAGAGCAGTAATTGATGGGCAGAAGATGGTGGTGGTTGCAGGCTGTCCCATTTGTTGTACTTGCTGGCAATCACAAGGTACGTAGGAGAAATAGGTACAAGCACGCAGCTTGATGTTGCCGTGCAACAGATTGGCGTGTTGACGCACCATTTCTTCAACTTAATCCATATTATCCCTAACTTTGTAATGATTTCATTTCTCAAATCATGTATTAATAATATTTTACTCAACATTAAATTTTTATAAATATATAAAAGGTATAACAACTTATTATGTCCTTAAATTTAAAAAAAAAATCAATTTAGTTATTTTTTTAATTTTTTCTCTCTTTTAATTCTTAATCTTGCTTGTTTATCAAATTATCTAAAATAAAAATGTTCGTTAATTTTGGTGAGCATGTAAATGGATTGACATATTAATATCATGTTTGTAATTAATAAAATTTTTAAGTTCTAAAATTTAAAAAATAAATGTTTTTGAAAATTAAAGGGAGGCTTTTGGTCGGAAAAACCTAAAAGAGTGATTATTCATTTATATAAATATATATTTTTAAAAATAACTTTTAATTTCAATTAAGTCTCCAAAAACAATAGGTTATCCACAATTTGGTATTAGGTTTGGGAGTTCAATTACATGTTGAGTTAGGTTTCAGAGTTCAATTACATGTCCCAATTTTATAAAATATTTAATTACCTTTTATTATTTTAATAAGTAACTTGAAAAAAAATTATTCTTTTCTAGATAATGATTTAAAAAAGATTAAGTTTGAAAAAGAAAAATTAAGTAGTTTTTTTTTTGAAAAATATAAATAAATATCCAATTAGGTATATTCCACACAAAAATCCTCTTCCATTAACAAAATAAAAAACCATCAACTTTCTTCAAAAACCAACAAAAAGAAACCCCCTAACTCAATTCTGCTTTGACTTCAAAGAAAATTTTTTGGATTAGAAAATTTTGCAAAATTCAAGCTTTGGGTCATTCTGTTTTCAATCAGATCTGATTATGTTGAAGTTCCAATCTTGATTTGACACCTGGAAAATTTGCAATAAAAACCATCCCTTTGTTCTTTTTTTTTTTTTTTTTTTCAGAAATGGATTTGGATGATTTCAGATCGGTACTTGAAACAGCTGGTGTGGATGTTTGGACTTTCATTGATACGGCAATCCTTGTAGCTGCTTTGGATTATGGTCAAGAGTTGAAGCAAAGGAGGGATGGGATTGTTGAAAGGCTTTATGCTACTTCCATGGTTACCAAGTGTAAAAGCTGTGATTTTGGGGAGGGTTCAAGTGGATATCAACTTAATAATGAATCCAATCCCAATGAAGGAGGAGAAGAAGGTGTTAAAGGGTCTCCTTTTTCACCTCAATCTGATAATGAAAACGATGATTTTGACCCTTATGGCGGCTTATTTGATGATGAACAAAAAAGGGTTCTTGAGATTAAAGAGCGTCTTGAACTACCTGATCAGGTCTTTCAATACATATACATTCATATTGTATTGTTGGTTTCTTTTTGTTTTTCTTTTCGGATTTTAATCTGAGTTTGTATTTCTTTTTGCAGTCAGAAGATACTTTAGTTGATTTGCTTCAAAGTTTGGCAGATATGGATATAACATTTCAAGCTCTCAAGGTGATAATTATGTGGTCCAATTTACTATTTTTGGGGTTTAATTTTTGATTTTTTATCATTTTTTCATGATATATGATTCTATATTTTAGGAGACTGATATTGGAAGACATGTGAACAAATTGAGGAAGCATTCATCAAATGATGTTAGGAAGTTAGTGAAACATCTTGTCAGGTTTTATATTAAGCTTTTCTGGAAATTCTATGTGTTCATAAATGTTTGTTGGAAGAGGTTTTTTATATTGATTTTGGTTTGTTTGTTTCTCTAGAAAATGGAAAGATATTGTTGATGAATGGGTAAGGGTGAATCAACCTGGAGAACATGAGCCTGCTGCACTTATGGGTAAAAACTATTATCTATGAACTGTGACATGAAGCTTGTTTGTTTCCTGAGAAAATATTTCCTAATTTGATGTCATTGAATTTAAAACAGATGGAGATTCTCCACAGCAAAAGCCGCCTCAAAACGGTCGTCAACAGGTGAAAAGAATTATGCATTTTTTTCATGTGGAAGTTTCTCCAAGATTCGTTTTTCTTTTATAATTCTTAGATTATCCTCTGTTATAGGTTCCCGATTTTGCATACTCTCCGAATCCGCACAGTGAGTACTGAATCTGATTCAAAGTTGGATTCGATATTCGTTTCTTTCTTTATGTGCATTAAATTAATCAGCTTCTTCTGGATAACAAATGATAGATGGCGGTTCTGGTTCCGAAAAGAATAATTTGGAACCTGAAAGGAAACCGAAGCCGATCCCTCCTCGAAAAGATCCTCCATCAAGACCTACTCACTTGACTCCTCCACAAAATGTACATGTATGAGTACATACTGAATTAGAGCCTATAATGTCATCATTGTTTGATCAATCAATATTGAGGTCTGATCCCAAATATAAAAGCACATGCTTTGAAAAAGATTGATTGCTGCAAAATCGGCATTTTGACAAATTCCTTTACTGTCAAGCCTTATGATTCTCACGGAATGAGAATTCGTAGTTGTTTTGCTTCCTCGATTTAATTTATTCATTTTAACTTTGCCTCGAATAATTCAGTTTGGTTGAGTTGTTTTCGGTATAAGCTTTTGTCACATCTATTTATTGCATTGCCTTTCTTGGTATTTCGCAGAGACAAAGAGAACAAAAGGAAACCAATTTTGACGCCGAAAGGCTAGCTTCGGCAAGAAAAAGGCTTCAAGAAAGCTACAAAGAAGCTGAAAATGGTTGCTTTTTCTTCTCTTCCACTTTTTATTTAATCTTGAATCCCTCACATTGGGTTTATACTAAATACAATTATCTGTGGTTTTTCTGTGCTTTTTGAAGCCAAAAAGCAAAGAACGGTACAGGTTATGGACATTCATGAGCTACCGAAACCCAAGAATGCCTTCTTTGGGAGGAACAAGGGAGGCGGTTCTCAAGGAAGACACTGGTGATTTCAGTGAATGAGTTCGGCTTAAAAGCAGCCCATCTTAGGTTTTTTGTTCCTAAGTTTCGTTATGATAATTGTAAACGATAGGTGTACTTTTCCATATCTTTTATAGGTTATTTTTCCATGTTCTTTCATGGAGATGTACTGAATGATTTATCCATCATTTGAAATTCTTGAGAGCCATGGACATCCATAACCATTCAATTCGAGGATGTTCAATGATTCTTCGTTCACAACATTTTTACCTTCCCCCCTCTTCCAAAATTTCGATGTTGTTAATTTGTATATAAATTTGGTTTTATTGAGTAAGTTTCCTGAATGATAGTGATTGGTACAAAGAACTCGATGACAACTGCTGTTGCTGTTTCCGAACAGAAACCAGTGCTTGCATTTGCTTGTGCCGCCTTGATTTTCCAAAGGTGTCATTCTCAATGGTTTTGCAGCAGCCCCAATTGTAACAAGAAAGCAAGGGTTGCAGATTAAAGTCCCTGGACAGGGTGTCGGGCAGCGCACAGGTAGGATATCGGTTTGCAAGACTCCCATATGTAGAAGTGGCTATAAATGTATTGAAGATTTGCTGCAGTTTCTTGAAGCTGCCTCCGACAACACCCGAACTGAAGATGAAGATTTTCCGATAGAGGTTGCCAGGCCCAGATTATTCTCATAACGAATCAACATGTTTCAACTAGGAGTCCAGGTAACCATATAAATCCTGTACTTGTTTTGGCCTCGGTTATTTCTCGAGTCCTTTTTGAAGTTTCAACAGCTTTTTCCACCTAAATGGTTGCAAATAGAAGGAAAAATGAACATAATGCAAATGCATATAAAGTCCTTTGAAGAAAGAGATTTTAAGGTGAAATATGATCATACCATTTTTCCGCATGAATAGGCAGAAGCTGTCTTTAGTTAAAGCCATCCCTATCTCGAGTGTGAATGTTGGATGCAGATACATGTCATATATATATATATTAGTATTTTTTTACATATTTCGAGGATCATATGCTTATACCCATTTTCGAATGCGATTCAATCCAAAAATCGTTTGATGAGTACCTTTTTCTGGTAACGAAGTTGTTACTTGGATGTCAAGCTAACTACAAAGCAAAATTGCTTATTGATGAAGCAAATATAAGTTGGTAGTATTTAAAACTGCAAAATCAATTGTTTATATATATATATTAAAAAGTTAATGATTTCAAACAATTTCATAATGAAATAAAGATTGATGTTGAGAATAAAAACTTAAATTTATGAGTTTGAATTTTAAACTGTTAATGGAACCCACAAAGTAAAAGAAACAACAGTGACGGTGAAATTAGATACTGTAACGATATTATAGCATGAGATAAAAAGGTAAATTAATAGCATTCTCCATCCAAATTAAAAAAATTCAATAAAACAATTTAATAAATACTATTTTTTAACTGAATACTGTGAATTTTAGTACAAATTTAATGAATATTTAAAATGATTTTATGATTTTTTCAATTTTTTACAAATTCAATTAATTTTTTATTGATTAAAAAAGATTTGATATTTGAATTTTAAGCCTGTTGAATGTTATACAAATTATTTCAAAATTATGTTATGTTAAAAAATATGAATTGAGTTATGAACGAATTAATATTGAATAAAAAGAACAAAAATTTTAAAAATTTAAAATAAAAAACATCATTTTAAATTAATAAAGTAATATAAATAAATTAAATTAAAAGTAATTGAAGATTTAAATTACACAAAAAAAATCGTGTCATCTACCATACATTGATTATTTTTATTACGTAAAAAAAAACTAACATTGTTTTATGTACCAAATCAGACAAAAAAAATATCATATTAAGAAAAAGTTTAAAATTTAGACAAAATTTCTATCAAAGAGTTTTATCAAAAAAATAAAAATAAAAATACATAAACTGTAGTTATGATAAAACATCATCGATTATTCCTAATGCTAAATTGCAAAAGACATTGCTAGTCAAGGTCCCTCTTATAATACAGAGTTGAAGATCATCTCCGCAAGTTCCTGCAACAACATAATCATTTTCAAATTTGATTTGATTTGGTTCGATTTGATTAATACAATATTACGAATTAGTTTATGTCAATGGCTAGTAAATGAAGACAGTTCGAGAGAAAACATTTAATCAAACTAATTTCTAATAAATAAGATAATGTATTCAAATCCGATATGCAAATGAGTCCCGAGTCCTGAACCTTAAACTCTAAACTTTACCGTAATAAGCATGAAGTTAAATAAGCATATAAACCTATATTGCTCTGACCCTACAGTCTTTGAGATACCCTTTATATACACATGCATATACTCATGTCTAACACTTAAATCCGAGTTACAACGAAGTTATATATTCAAGTGCCTGCTTGGCTGAAGCAACTGTAGATTCGCCCCATTCCATTGCTTTCTTCTCAAGCATTTCAAAATCAGCTTTACCAGCCTGTAGGATAATATATTAATTCAATCAACTATCGGAACTGCCTTGCTTTAGTCCAAAACTGAAATTTGCACAAAAAAAAAAGAAAAAAAATCACCTCAATGAGGGCACCGACTTCATTATAGAAGCTCGAATATCGTTTATGAATAAACTTAGCCAAAGAACCATCCTATATAATCATCAAGTTCATTAATATCATGTATCTATATCGTATTTGTGTAATTTATCGTGTCATAATCATGTTTAAAGTTTTTTACATTTATGTATTTGTTTTATGTTCGTATTGGTATTACCTCAATCAACATGGCAGCATATCGGAGTCCACGGGCTGAGGTGTCCATTCCAATAATATGAGCAATGAACAAGTCCTCAACATCTGTGCTCTCTCTCCGTCTACAAAGCCATGGATGAAGAAAATGAGAGTTGGACTTGTATGTGAGAGTCGGATACGGGCTATACTGCTCAAATTCTTTGGTTTCCTTAAACTATCTATGTCCGACATGTGGGTATGAGGACATGGCATCCAAAGATTATCCAAGTATATGAAAGAAATAAGAAAAATTGACCAATACCGTGTCAAACACATACTCATATCCAATACTCACAACCTAGTTCAAGTAACATAGGGTACAAGATGTGTCTGATAAGGATAAGTTTAAATTCTTTTAAGGTTTTCCATTGATTTGGAGGATCCTTACAAAGTTATTCCTATACAATATCCAGATATGTATCGAACAGAGGGATCAAATACGGATTCTTGAACAAAATGAAGAGTTGGAATAATATAGGATACAATACAACTGCAAGAAAATAACAAGGGAAAGTTGACACTCACAATTTTGCATCAAAGTTTAAGCCTTCTGGTGCTAATCCTCCCTGTCATAAACAAAAGTGAACCAAATATCATAAATAAAATTCTCATTGAACGCCAAAGGTCTGTTGGGTCAAACGATAAGAAGCTCAGTGTCCCTGAAACAAAGGAGTATTGTGAATGGAGAAAATAAACACCGGGAGAGTTCTCCTTGTTTGAGATCAACTTAGCTCAACTTTGAAATATTTGGAGTCCAATGGCGACTACCGGATATTGAAAAGTCTTAAAGCATAAGGAAAAAAATCTCAATGAACTATCAAAAGGTATTAAAAGGAATCAATCACATACATTTTTAATCACACTTAGCATGATCATTGTTGCCTCTCGAGTATCTGTCAAGAACTGATCTGTATCCCAACCTGTATAGCGAACAAATCTGGATTTTCAACTCTAGGAGGATTTTAATTCCAAGTTTATAACAAAAACTAGAAGCTTTTTAAGGATCTTTGTTACTCTGACTCTTCATTTTTGTTGAAGTACTCATGTTTGACATTTATGTTCGACAGATATCTGGATATCTATATAAAGATATAATAGAAGATTCTCCAGAACATGAAAAGTAAATATACAGGCAACAGACTTATACTTAAATACGATTTTTACCTCCAGTCAGAATAACATAGGTAAGAGAAGAACTGTTTTGGTTATTGAATAGTACCTGTCTGAGCATCGCCAGAGTTTGCATCAATATTTCCTAGCAATCCATTGATTCTTGCAGTCTCAACATCATGATGGCAGCTGTGAATTTACATGCATGCATTTGGTTAAGCCCTACGATAGACATCTTCAGGCTACTTGTGCAGGTCAAGCCTTTGACAAGGTGATCTAAAATTCGGGACCAATGCGGTCCAAATTACGATTTCAGTAACAAAATATTAAGGGTCAGCTCAGGCCCAAACCAAGCTTGGATAAAGAATTTCAAAATAATTCGAGTTTTGACCTGATCTAGGACCACCTCTTCTTTGAAATAACAAGTATATTGAAAAACAAGAAAATTGACACATCGAACATCACAAACCTGTGACCAGAGAGTGTGGCATGGTTGCACTCAATGTTAAGTTTGAAATCCCCTGCAAAAGTGAATGGTGAATAGGTATGAGGATATAATCTCCGAAGAATCCTCTAAATACATAGAAAAATTTAAAAATATTAATCAAACTCAGTCCATGAACACCTCTATACGATAGTTATGAGAGATGAGATGAAAACTCATTAGAGCTTACCAATCAACCCATATTTTCGCAAGAAATTAGTTGTTGTTGCAGCATCCCAATCATACCTGGGAAAAAATTAAGCATAGTTCATAAAACAATAAAAAGGATTTGATTAGTATAAATGACATAAAACATATGGGATTGTTGAAACATACTGATGTTTTGTAGGTTCTTGAGGCTTAGGTTCAATCAATAGAGTTCCTGGATCAAATAATGTTCCATCAGACAGTAAAAAAAAGAAAAAGAATCTCTTATTTTATATTGCTCTGATTCCTCGTTTTTCTTGAAATATCCGTATTTGATATCCTTGTTCAACACATTCAAACATAAATATAGAAATATCTGTATCAAATACATACCAATATACCAACACTCATACATAAATCCGAACAACGTAGCTAATCCTAGCCTATTTTCAGGAAGGGAGGGAAGTTACCATGCAATGTTTAAGATTATTATAATGGATAGTTACCGGTGAATCCAATCTTCCTCTTGTAGGCAGCCGCAGCTTCAAGAAATCTTGCCTATCAAAATATCAAATAGTTTAGTTTGATGAAAACTAAAGAACCGTGCTGGATTATGTTGCTCCGAGCTTTTATTTCTAAAGCATTTTTATTTGATATCTGACACATATTTGAACATGAGTACTAAGATATTGTTTTCCAAATACACTAAAAATTTTAGAAAAAAAAAGAATATACTGTGTCGGACACAGAACTCGAGTGTAAGTGTTGGATATAGGTAATTTTCAACTTTTTTTCTCAATTTTTTTTATTGTATCTGAAGGGTTTTCAGAGGGACATATCCCCATACCCATGTCCAGAAACATGTTGAATATGAATAAGAAAATTGAGAAACATGATTAAGCAAAACATAGTAAGAAATGTAGAAGAAACATATATACCATATGATCAAGTTCAAATTCCATGTCTGTGTTCAGTAGTGTTTGATAACCTTCACGACCACCCGAAAACACATACTTTTCTCCCCCTAGATAGTGTGTCACCTATAGAAAAAAAAATCAACAGAAATAGGACACCAATATAATCTCTCAATCAAGGAATTAAAAAACTGGATCGGAGGTGGACCTTCATTTATTGGTTCGAACAGTTAGTTCAACCATGAAGAGATTTTTTTAAAAAGCAATTTAAAAAAAATTAAAGGACAAAAATACACAGTTCCCTTTTGTTGTTATAAAATGGTTAAACAGCTACCTCCATGGCTTTCTTGAGTTGAGCTGCAGCATATACATATACACCCAATTCAGAGCTGTAAAACAAACAGACAAGTATTAAGTTCATCGATGGACAAACTAATCACCTTCTTCTATATGCATGCATGCATACGTACATACATGCATGATATACAATAGATATCTGCAAAACATCAGATTAAGGGTCAGAACAATGTAGATGATTACCTTGTAGCAGCACCATGCATGTAACGAGGATGCAGGAATAGTTGAGCCGTACCCCACAGTGGACGGATATTGTTTCCCTGCATAGCATAAAAGAGATGCTTAGGAAACAAATAACTTGACGGTTTTCATACAAGAAAAAACTTAAACAGATAAATCTTGAAGCTCAACATGCAAGAATAATTGTTCATACTAGAAAGATAGCAAGAAATGCTAAACTGTTTTGAGCAATGTGAAATTTGTAGCAAGGAATTTTTCATGCCATAATCATATATATATGTATGTTGTTACAAGAGCACGGATAGATAAAATAAATATCTTAGACCCCCCAACACTATATGGTTGCTCTGACTCTTCATTTTCTTAAAGTATTCATGTCTGATACCTATGTTTGACATATTCGGACATAGACATGGAGAAAAACTTAAAAAGAAAAAAGAACAAACCTATATAGTTTGGCTTCTATAACAACATGCACAAAGCCTATCTCTGTGCTATTAAATGTGTGAGTTTCTCACCTCCTACAGATCCCATACTACCTCGTAAACCGAAAATCTATAACCCCTATTGCTATAGGAATACCTTAGTTGACTTGTGCCAGTTTGAATAGGCTCAGTTAACCCTATTACAATAGCTTTGATGGGTGGTTCTTTGCTAGGAAACAATGAACTCGACACTTAGTAAACGATGCGGAGAAGGGTAGTGACATTGATCCACAAGAAACTTGGCAAGCTCTTAGATGGGCTAGGACAACATTAGAGGTTATCAACATGATACCGTAACAAGTTCCCTTACAGAAAGAATTTCTGTTTAAACATAACTAAATAAGCGTAAAGAGATCCAATCCAAGAATAGGTACTTATTTAGCCAGATACCTGAAGTTTTTTAGCAAGTTTCACCACTTCATCCAAGTTTGAATTAGTTTCCTACAAACAAACACGATAAAAATAAAATTGATTGATGGACATCAATCAAAAGTTCTCTAAAACCAGTTTATATCCAAGCATTTGAATATATAAAACGATCCAACCTGAAGTGTTTTTCCCTCGGGAGCAATGTTCCGGTCATGGAAACACCACCTGTCAACACCAAGCTTGTTTATGAATTCGAAGTTGGCTCTCACTGCAATTGGTTTGGAAAAGGATCAAAAGAGTTACTTGTTGCATATTAATATCAATCAAGGATCAAAGGTAGGTTGGTAATTAACATTCAAATCTTACTTCTTCTTTTTGCCATAGCAATGGAATTGGTACCATCTTCCCATGGCCAATATTTCGTAGGTGCACCGAAAGGATCAACACCGGTTCCACGGAATGTATGCCAAAATGCCACACTGAATCTCAACCAGTCCTAAAACGATACCAATCACTTGTCAGCGGCCATTAGCGTCCTGAAAAATCTCATAGAAATAGAAACTGACCTTCATTTTCTTCCCAAGAATCACCTCTTCTGCATTATACCATTTATATGCAAATTTATTCTTGGAATAAGGACCCTGCGACCAAAATTAGTGTTGAATATCAAATGTTTGTATAAAGTGCGCTAAGGCAATCACAATTAGATTGCGGATTTCTAATGAAATTCGCTAAGAAGAGTATTGACGCACAATTTATCCGGTCCCAAATAAGTTTAAATTTATTTTAAATTAAATTTATTTTGAGTTTAAGTCTTTCTAAAATTTAAATTTAAAATAAAAATTAAAAGTTCAATTAAAAGTCCAAAGTTTACAAGTTCAATTGGACTAAATTTGACTAGCCCAAATTCAAACACAAATTGCTAGCCCAGATGCTCAAACTACAACTGGCCCAAACTTCCCCAAAGTCAAGACTCCCACTTGCTGCCAACCACCTCCCATCCCAACCAATCAGGATTTGCCACATCAGCACCACCAGTAGGGTCATCTCCAAGCAAGTTGCTTCTGCCACAGCCACTTTCTTCAACCTGCTCCAAATCGCCACTGCCATAGTGCCTGCAAAAAGAAGAAACAAGACTAGCATTAAATTGTGTAAAACAAAATAGAATTATTGTAAGTATTAGCTATAAAAGCCAAATTGAATTCTGTAAAGGGTTACGAACCCTGTTCTTGAAATCCAAATACAATCTAAATTCCTGAAAATCAATATACGACCTCTTTTCTAAGAATCAATATAGAAGTAAACTTTCAGAATATATTGTGAACCAAAACAGAGGCAACCAACAGCAGTAAATATTCGAATATACACACTCAGTAGTAGAACAGACTTCAAGTTCAAGCATCGAAGGCATCCAGGTACATTAAAGGCATTCAATATCTTTTATGCTTCCAAGTTTTAAACGCATCACATTCTAAATAGGCATTAATACATGTTTTGAATATTCTTTTTTACATTCACTGCTTTGTTTTAAATATACCAATAAATACTAAATGACGATTTAACATTAATAATATCACTAATGCATTAATAATATAAACGGCCGTTTAGGTAATATAATCAAATCAATAATAAATATAGCAATAAATAGTATTAATAAATTTTTTCATAATAATAATTAAAATAAAAAGGAAAAATGAAAGGGCAGTAACCTCCCTTGCTTGCGTTGCCATCGCCGGAGCTTTGTGCCGGAGTCACCGTTGAACGTCACAGCCGCATCGTCGTGCAGATTTGAAAAAAGAAAGAACAAAGGATTAATAACAAAGGGAGTTTTAAAATGAAACTTAAAAGGAGTTAAAAGAAAAGGGTTTTAAAGATTTAAATTCGGTCCAGAACCAGATTCATTTTAACCAAATTAAAAGGAACCAAATTTTTTTTATGGAAAAGGATTTTCAAAGAGAGATTAAAAAGAAAACAAGAAAAGAATTTTACCTTTTTGAAGAACGATGGCGCGTGCATGGCGACGCTGACGGCTCGTGGACAAGAGTCGTTGCGCGTGTGACTGGGGCTGGCGTCGGACCTTGGCGGGAGGCAGCATACGTAGGTGCGTGGCCGGCGAAGCGCGCCGGACCACCGGTGTGGCCCCAGCCATTAATCGGCCGGTCATGGGACAAGAAGGAGAGAGTTGAGAGAGAGGGTGAGGGTTTTTGATTGTGTCTTTTAAAATGAAATGAAAATGAATAAAAAAAAACCTAAAATGGCTTTATAAGGACCCTCAAAACGGCGTCGTTTTCATTAAAATACCCATGGATCGTCTGACCCGGGCCGACTCAGAGGATCCGCGTGTTTTTCGCAAATGGATTATTTATGCAATCGATCCTTTCGTAGTTTTTAATTGTTTCAATTTGATCCTTTTTGTACTTTTAATTATTTTTAATTTGGCCTAGTAATTTTGTTTACTTTTCAATTTAATCCTTTGACATTTTGAATTCACCAGAGGTTGCCACGTGTCGTTATTTTGGCTTATTTTTGCATTTAGTCCCTGTTATTTTTAATTTGTTTTAATTTAATCCTTAAATCAACTTTTGTTTTATTACAAAATTGGCCCAAGAATTTTTCAAGATTTACAAATTAGTCCTTTGACTTCTGGATGCTTGTGGGACTGCCACGTGTCACCCATTCTTTGGTTTTATTTCTCTATAGACCCCTAAACTATCCAAAAATTACCATTTTACCCCTGAACTTTCCAAAATTCTGTTTTTGACCCTGATTTCATAGAAAATTACCATTTTACCTTTGAACTTTCCAAAATTCCATTTTTGACCTTGATTTCTCCAAAAATTACCATTTTACCCCCAAATTTTCAAAATCCCATTTTTAACCCGATTTTACCAAAAATTACCATTTTACCCTCGAACCTTCCAAAATCTCATTTTTAACCCCAAATTTTCTCAAGATTACATTTTTGCCCCCAAACTTTTCAAAAATTACCATTTTACCCCAAACTTTCCAAAATTTCATTTTTTTAACCCCGATTTCACCAAAAATTACTATTTTGCCCCGAGAATCCAAAAAGTCTCGTTTTCAATCTGGATTCCATCATTTTTTATTATTAATATTTTCATTTAACTTTAAGCATTATGCACTTGTATATCGTGTTTGTTTCATTTGCTTAGTTACTTTACTTCGTGATATTTTATATCCGTCAATAATTGCTCATTAAACTCGCATAAACGTTTTCAAAATCATTTTTTCATAAAAAAATTTAAAATCGAGGCAATATTCTTTTATTTCGAGTTTTGAAATTTTGTGCCTTAACTTACTAGGTGCGATTTTTCTTTAAACCGAAATAATCGAATACCCTTAATCGAGGCAATATTTCCTTATCTTCGGTTATGAAAAGGTGTACCTTAACTCACTAGGTGCAACCTTTCTTCAAATTGAAGTAATCAAATATCCTTCTTCAAAATTTAAAACGTTTTACAAAGGAAAGCTCGTTATTTTTGGATCTCGAAATGTTGTCCTAACTCACTGAACGCAACTTTCTTCCCCGATCGCTTTGAAATAGTGGGATTTCCAAACAAACTTGATTTCTTTTAAAAGTAGTTCATGCATTCAGGGATCGTATTTTAAATTTTATTCGAACTTTCAAAGTTTACAAACAAGACCCGAAAATAATCATGTGGTACCAATTTTGGGCGTATGAGGGTGCTAATCCTTCCTCATACATAACCGACTCCCGAACCTGTTTTTCTGGATTTCGAAGACCAAATTTTTTAAAACGTATTTTTAAAACGTTTTATGGTGATCCAATCACACCTAATAAAAGATTGGTGGCGATTCTCATTTTCCAAACTTTAAAATCATTTTTCGAAACCCTATTTTCGAGGTGGTTTCGACAAAGAGGAAGAACATAATACTTTAGTAGTAACAAAGTATGAAAATACATCCACCATTAAAGTATTTACCTCATACTTGATTTTGGGAATTCCAGGGAAAAATTCCCCATTCCATTCACCAGTTTGAGAACATTTTGCATCCGATTGAGAGCAAGCTCGTGATGCAGCAGTCTGAGTTAAACAACATAATAATTACATAGATGAAACATATAAACATCATTATAAAGGACAAAAATTGACAAAGTTTAAGGGTTTTTTACCAGTAAAAGGGGGATCACATTCATACAAAGAAAGATATATGCAATCTTCCCTGCCATACTCTTCTTTACTGATCTCAATCAAAGTATCAAACTAAACCCTGCAAAATCTGAACAAAACAAACAAATTACTGAACTTGAAATACAATAAAAATCAACTGATGATTATCCAAAAAAAAAGAGTTGAGCTTACATTGATTCATTTTGGCAAATTAAAATATCTTTTCTTTTATGAATACCAATCATCAAATATCACATAAAACCAACAAAAACATTAAAAAATGAATTTTGACAAATTCCCATCATCATATATCACATGTTAATCACAAAATTCATCTCTAAGGAAAAAGAAAAACCTTTTGAATATAGAAAGATCATGCACACATGTATAATCAGTAAAAAAAAAAGTGGGAAGGGGACGTACGGATTTTGAAAGAAAATACGGGACTTTGAGAAAAAGAAGTGAAACCATGCATGATTTTATAAGCGAAGTTGCATTGAAAATGATATTTTTTCAGATAAAAATATTTTTGTACATGATATTTCGTACCATCTGTTTCAATAATGATGATTACATTTAAGATATGAAATCCTGAAAATTTTGTTTAAAAAAATTACTAAAAAATATTTTTATGATAAAAATTTGATTTTCTTCCACGTAGAAAAATTATTTTTGAAGTAAAATGGTGAATAATTATTTCTAAAAGTAAAAAAGAAAAGATTGATAGTAAATTATTTTTCAAATTAAAAAGATATATACTTATTTTGAACATTTGACACTTGTATTTTGTATAAAAACTTATATGGATTTTAATATATTTTTCATATTATGTCATATTTTATATTATGTTTTTAATTATTTTATGTCATGATTATATTTGTGTTAAAAAAAATACAAACAATTTTGAATCTCATGTGATGGTTTGGTGGTCAAAGATATTCATCGCCTCAGATGTGGCCTGAGTTCGAGTCGTGTTAATCGTATTTGTTGTTCGGATTATGCCTTATTATTGTAATTCACCAAAAAGAAATACAAACAATTTCCACAATTAGGGATACCTTTAATTTGTTAGGGTTTTCAAACTTTTTCTCTGCACTGTTCTATTTTTTTTTTGTTCTTGATTAGTTGGTGACGACGTCAGCTTTAATGCTGGTCATCGACCATCGATATTCCTTCCCTCTAATTTTTTATATTCAGTTCTTAGTTTCTTTTATATTTGACATACTTTTCCTCTGCCTTGTGGCACTCTTCTGCCTTATGACATGTTTTCATTTACATTTGTCGTAGATTTGTGTTCGTGGATAATTTTCTCATAATACTCAGTTCTGATTTGCTGTTATTGGTGGTCTTTGATCCTTAAGCGTACAAGGAGTTTTGTTTCCTGCTTCCTTTCTCTAATATTTCATTTTATCCCTGTCGTTGCAGCCCACTGGACGTGTTTTGCTGATCTGATGTTTCATTTTCTATTTTTTTAATTTCTATTTTTCTGCTACATTTTAATTTCATTTGAAATGTTTTTCTATTTCAATTTTTAATAAATTTAGCCGGCATATTATTCAAAAAAATTCACAATTTATTTATTTATTTAAAAAATTTAAAAATTTAATTGAAAATGTATATTGTGTTGTATGCAAATACTACTCACGTCCTCTTACATTAGCTCAAACAACTTTTAAACACTATAAGAAATTCAATAAATAAAGCACTAAAATTTTGGAATAATTAAATCAATTGAAAATTTTAAAAACTAAATAGAAATATGTAAATGCATCTTGCATCATATTGAAAATAATAATAATTAATAAATTTATTAAAAATAAAAAATACTAAAAAGTATAATGCATTGAAATAACAAAAGTTAAACAAAACTAGATTAAATTTAAAATTTTTTAATAATTATTTCTATTTCTTTCATGTCATATATGAAATATTTATAACTTCCAAGCTTTCCATGTATAAATGGATGGATAAATGATATCAAAGAAAGATACTTGCATTTCATTCAAATGCCATCCAAAACAATATCTATAGCTTTGAAAATATGAGAGGCGAAATTCTCATTAGCAGTAATGATAACAGTACCAGTCTCTCGAACATCGATCAAGGCTTTCTCGGGATCATCAATGTCTATAACGCCGGCAGCATGTTTAGATTCAGCACCGTCCATGACTTTCTTTAAGGTTCCAGTAATGCCTATCTTGGACAGCTCAGTTAGAAGCCTTTTTAAATCTGGTGAACCCCAGTGTAACAATGGTCTGTGTTGCTTGGAGTCTGCCTGCCGAAACCCAGAAAGTAACCGATGTTTGCCTTGATCCATGAAAAGCTCTCCGTCCAGCCTCGTGACTGTTTCCTGCTTCAATGTTTTCCAGTGGAACTGGGAAGCCAAATCTGTTGCTATATCAATTTCTGTGCTCTCCTTGGAGCTTGGCATGCATAATGTTTCATTTTCAGAGTAGCGAATAATCGTGTTTGCTTCTGAAATTTGGATCTTGCACCTCAAATCCTTCGGAAACTGTCTTAAACAGAAGCACAAATGCAGTTAGATAAATAAGAATCTTACACAAGTGGATAGAAAAAAAAAATATCAATAGAAGTAGATATGATCACCAGAAGTAATTTTGGCTGCAAAGCCTTTAGTAAGGGTTGAACTTTTTGCAAACTGCAGGAAAAAAATATATGCAATTGATGAACCCTTTTTTCCATACAAAGAACGAACGATTTGAAGTAGAAAAAATCCATAAATTTCTTGTCATCAGACATCAGGCAAGCTAGACGAATTTTATCCTAATTGCTGTTTGGAGAAAAAAATTATTTGCTTGACATAGAAAATGAAAAAACAGCATTGATCAAATTTTATTCTGCAATATATGTGTGTGTATACACACACACACACACATATAAACCAAGCTTCACACTTCAGTCATTTTCTCCAAGATAGCTTTAGACGGTCTTGCATGGCCTAAAATATAAGAATAGTGCCCACTAAATTGCCCCTTTGTCAAGTCAAAGCTTCTGTTGAACACGTAATTTGAGTTCTCGTCTGAATATAAAAGGAGCATTCTAGACGGATGTTTTAGAAGGCTTTCCTCGGGCTTGAAGTTCTTTATGTGAACTACTTGTATGTGCATCCTTAGAGAGCGAGCGAACTTACCTTATTCCAGACAGAAAGGAACACTGAAGAACCTTCATTGCCATTGGCTTGAAAGGCAAGAGAGCTAAGTTCGCATCATCACCACTCTGCAAAATTTACATAATTTTATTTCATTGCTCAAAGGCATTGTATTAAGTTCATATTAAGTTTAGTATCATGCCATAAACAAATAACAAAGATGCACTGATAAAACATAGATGCAAAGAAGAACCTCAAGGATAAGTAAAGAGTTTGGATCTGAGCACCAATATCGAAGCAAATGAACGACAGGACCGAGTCTCAGGCTCCAGTGAGGACAGAACACAACACAAGGTTCCTGCCAATTGGTTCTGCATAGATAATATAAGCATCTCATGGTGATTACAAATATGTGATAAATGATAACCATTCAAGTATTTAACCATACCAAACTGATCAGTAAGTTCTAAAGCCATTTTAATGCTTCATCAATAAGTTACATTTTGCTTCCTAAATACATCTTTCTTTCAGAATGGCATCTAATTGATGTGTTAGAACCTGAAGTCGGTAGGAAAAGAAGCATTAGCAATTTGGTAAAAGATATTTCTCAAAAACCATGAATGTGATGTCAAAAAAACATGCCCTTTTGTTTAAATTTTCATTATGGGTAACTAGAAAATTTAAGCTGATGTTATAGCAGTTCGGGCAAAATTGTTACACCACATCACTTATGAAACACGGTAAACGAAGTCTGACAAAGTTCATGCTGAGTTAATCCCCACACCAACATGCAGCAATTTGCAGATTTCTTCTACCACATGAACTTTATATGAATTTTAGCATGCAAAATAGGCCTAGTGCTGAATTATCTTCCACCACTACTTAGTTCTCTCTACTTAAAATCAATATTTTATGAATTTTAAGAAGTTGGATTCTTTTTTCCGTCTCTCCCCTGAAAAGTTTAATTTCTGTTTAAAACATTAGTTAAACATCTGGAATAAGAATAAGAAGAAAGGTTAATATAATAACAAAGAGAAAAGAGAAAAGTGCTCAAGAAAAAATCAGGTAGCGAAAGGTAAACCCATGGAATGAGCATGTAATACAGTTCTACTATCTCTTCCATTATCCTAGGAACTGTTTTTGTTTCAAGTGTGATTTGTTATTTGAATTTCAACAAGGAGATTTGTCTTCTTGAATTGGACAAAGTTATTGGTTGCAAATATGTAAAGATTCTTACACTTCTGCAGCTAATGCATTCTTATTTTGCTCTTTATTTTTCTCCCATTTTGGTTAAAGTTCTGCTTCTATCAGCCACAGTTAACATTTTCCGTTTACAAGAGAAAACAATCAGCAGGAAATAGAGACACAGACAAAAGGGCATTTCTTACAATAATTCAACTGAATGGACTGCAGGGAACACATGAATTTTCCTCTCTTTTATGAGTTTGACATGTGCAAACAATGGCTCACCAGAAAAAAGCTGTCAACAAAAAAAGGAATGAGAAAAGGTCCTTTTATATTGAGACGATAAGCCACTGATTAAGATGTACCTTCTCTTGCCGCTGCTTGCAAAGCCACTCTGGTATTATATTGGTAAATGCTAATAATTCTTCTGCTACAGAAGATATAATGTATATTGGGACCTGCACAACAAATGTATAGCAAATGACTGTTTGCGGCCTCACTTGAAGCAAGTATACAAGTTAAAACATTATTAGTTGCTGCTCAAACGGAAAACTTAAGCTATAAGGTCAATGGTCTAGAAATAGGTTATAGTTGCTAAAATGACTATCCATACACAAGTCTTCGGTCTTAAAAGTGTGGACAAAACCTGCTGAATCAGGAAACTTAAGCTATAAGAGCATGGCCAACCTCACCTTGTGATTTTCAAAAAGGTCCAAAGGTGAAGGCCACAGTTCCAAGGTAAACATATCAACCATATAGCTGGAGAATACACCTTAAGTTTTAGTTAGTAGAAATTAGTTATGATGAAACAAGAATTTTCACCAAAAAAAAAAAAAAGACTCAGCTGAGAAACATCAATTCCTCTCTCTGTCTCTCATATCTGTTCGCTCCTGTGTTTCTTTTTTGTTGGTATGCTTTTGCTTCTAATGCTTTGCTTGGTAAGATGAAAAGAAAATTAGAAAGACAGAAAGATAGAAAATTGGAGTAGAAAGATAGAAAAAATATTTTCTCTTTTCATTGGTAAGATTTGTAGGAAAGATGGAAAAATTAAAAGAAAAAGTAAATTTCTTTTCATTCATTTCTTAGGAAACTTGAAAAATGAGAGGAAGAAAATGATTTTTTTTTAAAAATGAAAAATTTTGAACACTTAGCTTGCACCCCTCTCATTTTCTCTCCTCTTATTATTCCAATTTGGAATAATTTGTTTTCATACACCGGCAAGGAAAATGATAATCTTTCTTATTTTCTTTCCTCTTACTTTTCTTTCTTACCAAGCACGCTAAAAATTTGTTTTCTCTTCTCTTTTCCATTATCTTCTTCGATCATTTTACTTTTCCACTCAACCAAGCACACATTAATGTGTTCATGTGAATGAGTAGCTACATACGCTAATCCAAAAGAAAGGAAAAGAAAAATGCAATACCTTTAGAGATGAAGACTCCAACAAAAGTGACATTTGCTCCAAAAGGCATAGAACAATTCCAAGTCGATCAATGGGGACAAGAACCGATCCACCTGCTCTAACAGAATCGAAGGCACAGGTACATATAAAAGCAAGTTTCTCCATTTCCTCATCACTTTCATCATCCTTAAGTAAGGATGCAGCTATCTCTTCCAAATTGTGCAAATCATCACTACAAACATGATGCATAGATTTCACTTCTAAGACCTAAAGAAATATATAGTATTTACTAAATAAAAAGCATTCAAGTAAAACTAACTTAATATATTATTACCGCCAGTAGAATTACCTAGCATTTGATGAAGTAACAGGATCACAGTAAGTATTATCATTCTCCATATTTTCAGTAGTATCCAGAGTTGAGAAATCTGAAAATATTATCAAATCATTCCCTTGAAGACCAAGGAAATTAAAATCCATCGCGTGTGTAGAAACAAAGATAGAGCTTGAAATATAAGCTATATTTCTTTTTGGACCATTTATTGTCCAATTGCAGGTCCCTATTTCCATGCCAGAACTGAAGGCTTTTATGACCAAAGTTCCATTGTAGCAAGCTTCTTCTGCATATTTTAGTGTTTGAACCTTCCTCATGCAATCTTTCACATCAACTGCACTGAAAAGCACCCTCCATTAATATCTTATATATCAACTTCTACATGCAATAAGCTGTAAAGGGATAAATCTGGAAACACATGGATTTTATAGATGCGAATCTGATGGTGATCATAAAAAAGTTAAAGGTGCTGTTAGCATTCTAAAAGCAATATTTAGGTTACAAATTCGCCTATTGAATTTGTCCTGAAAAGAATCTCCATCCTACCTTGACCAATCAGAAATGACGCCTGAAGACTAACATGATACTTCTACAAGCCTTTGACCAAAGTGTGCACCAAATTAATCTACAGATTAATAGATAATTATGATTTCTAAGGAGTGATAATTACCTGTACAAAGGCATCCAAGCTCCCAGCTCCTCACAATCTGTGCCTAATGCAATTTTCTTCAGTTCAGATGGAAGAAGTTCAAGCCCTTCCCACCTCATCCATTGTGGGAAAGAAGAATTCTCAGGTCCATAAAATTGCCTAAATTCCATGTGCATTGATACAAGATCCTCCATCATAAGCTGTCCTATTCTCGCTGTTGCTTCAGTCACATATATCTAACCAGGTTAAAAAGCAAAGCACAGATCCAACTGTCAGTTAAGCTAACAAACATCACCACTTAATATTTTAAAATGAAGCATTTCCAAACTCTATTTACCTTTGCAGAAAAGTCTTTAGTTCGAGTAAGAAAAGGCAAGCCAAGCATTCCCATAGGACTTGAGATCAAAATAACATCAATAAAGGAAGCATCCCATAGATGCAAACTTTTTACAGTTTTATAACAAGGCTCTGCGCATACTAAATCATTTGCATCGAGAGTTTTCTCAATCTTCTGCTTTTTCCTAACAACCGAGTCTGTATCCAAAGATTCATGAGCCTCCAAAGCAATCGGAACAGGACTGAAAATGGCAAGAGATGAAAGGTCCAAGGGGCAATCAAGTAAGATCCTAAACCCGGAGACACTGAGCATATGACAAGGTGGGAAATGGAAACCATCTCCTTTACTAAGGCATGTCTGCAAATGCACAAACTAAATGAATTCCCCTAGAACATAACTGAAAGCACAATAAGACATATCCACAAACAGACACATAAATATGTACATTGGATGCATAAAGTACACTTTTCTGATACACCAATAATAAAGTTTAAAAACTAAACAATGAACCTACATAGATGTTGCACATTCATTTAACTAAAAATGTTAACTTTAAGTACCCTTTCATTGTTACTTTCTACTTGCTTTGTTGCTTCTAAAAAGCAAACAAGTGTAAGTCTTAATAAAAAGTACAATTATAAAACATAGAAAACCCATTTGCAAAATATTTTCTAAACTCCCATCAATGTATAGCACAATAATCCATTTAAATAATTATCCTTCCAAGTTGCAACCAATCCCTACTAAACAAGAAAGAAGGAAAGCAGTAAACTTACAAACTTCATTTGAGGAAATGGATAGGATCAGCCCAGTTAAATTCAGCTGCAAAACAGAAATCACATTGAAAAAAAGCCAAACTTGTGAAGGAAATCAACCAAAGTCCTCAACTTTCGACCTTAATTCAACTCAAGGACGCTACTCTCGGAAATAGACATCATAAGCTAACTGCATAACTATAAAAAGCAGATGAAATTTTGTCGAACACTTGGTGGGCATTATTTCACTAAGCTCTTTTCATCGGTCAAAACCAGTAGTAGAATTACAAGAGGCAAACTGCCTATATTGCTATATTCCCCACACAAGTATTGCCATTCAAAAGTCTTACAAAAATAAAAGTTACATACGAATATACATACATATACAGATATACATACATACATATGTATGTATGTATTTATACCTGAATTTCACATTCGAGCAAAATGCAAAGTTTTCAAGGTTAATGGACTAGTGTTGTTGGACCCAATTGAAGATCCAATCTAAGAAGCCCAATTAGTTTTAAGTTCAAAGTTGCATTAATAAAAGAAATTCAAACATTCTGAACAACCTTTCGCTCATCAGTTAAGAGTGTTCACCCCGTACCCACGTCATGAGTTCAAGTTATAGGAATTGTCTATTATTGCTAGTGCTAGTATTTCGGGAGCAAAATGTCCATTTTAATTCCTTAAAATAATTTGACAACAAGTATATCTTACACATTCAAATGCTCAAATCCGGATTTTTTAAAATGAACAATATTTTCTTTTCCACTAGAATCATTCATTAGATTCATATAATAGATAAACACTAAATTTACTAGAATAATGAAATTCACTTATCATAAAATGTGACTTAAAAAATATATATTAAAAAACTAAAGAATGATTCATTAGTATTTATATAAAAGTACGAATTTGAAAAAAAAATTTGAATTGACTAATATAACATTTATTATTTATTATATTATTGAATTTTTCATTTTAAATATTTTTATTAATTATAAATTTTAATTTACTAAAATATTTGGTTAAATAAAATTACTTATAAAAAGATTTATAATACTTCTAGATAATAAAAATCATGTTTTTATTAAAAAAAAAAATTTAAACGAATTTATATAATAAATAAAAAATAAATGAATTCATGCACGATTTAAATTCGTAAGACCAAATCTTGATATAAAACTATACGAGACGTATCCAAAATAATCCCAACAGCTTTGAGCACAATCCAACCCCTACCAAATGGAAAACCTACGTCATTGATAGGCCACCCTAGCCACCAAAATATTTCATTTTGTGGTGATTCTCAGTCACCAATTTTAAGTCGTTCGATCGACGACAAAACATAGTTGAGCACTTTACCTTTGGTTTTAGACTGTATATTCTCTCCACTCCACCATGAACGAACCAATCTCGAAGGTCCATATTGTATACAAATGAACATTGATCTGTCGTTTTCATGCAAGTTCCATGAACAGCCATGTCAATGGTAGCCTTTATCATTTTCAATACAACAGTATCACTTTAGTTTTGGTGATAACCAATCGCCAACCTCGTTATCATTTCTTCTTTGGACTATTAATATTATTTACATGTGTATGTGTAGGAGTTGCTCATAGGCTGCTTTGCAAGAATTTCTCCATTCTTTTTGGACATCCATATATTTCATTTTGATACCTCCACCTTATCACAATCTTAAAATGGCGGGTCTTGTTTGTTTGGGATCATTGTTTTTGTCTACCATTTGAATTGGGAAATCAGAATTTTTTTTTAAATGATTAATATATCATATGTGTTAGAGTTGTGTGACCTGAATCTCATTACTTGTTAAAAAAATAAAATAAAACGACAAAATAAGGGGATATGTGGGGACGAAAGACTGAGGGTCGAAGGCAAAATAAGGGGTGAAATAATATCATGTCGTATAAGTAGAATCTGTATAGAACTACACTTCTTCTATGACATTGATTAGAATAGGGTTTTTCAACCTTCAAATTGATGTAGTCGAAACTCCTCTTGTATTATCCGATTTTCAACATTAGTGAATTTCTCCACCTCTACCCGTGATTTTTCCCGAAAGGGTTTTCCACGTAAAATCTGTATGTTTTATTTTTTTTTCTTTTTACTTTGCGATTATTCTATTGTCAGTATCAATGTTTATTATAATAATTTGGTACCCAAGTTTGACACTTTTTAATATGGTACATGTGTTATTTTTTGTTTACATGGTACTTGTATTTGAATTTTTTTTTATAGATTTTGATACACAAATGCCACGGTGTTAACTTTTTATGCTATGTTTGGTAAGGGTATTATTTTTTACACGTGTTTTAGTAACTGTGTTAGCAATAAACTAGTTCAATCGGTCATATTTAGCCACTCCCACGACTTATTTTTAGCAAAGAGAATGAAAAATTTGTACTAACTATCCATTATTTAATGTCTAACTATTGTAATACATATGTAATGAATAAATATTTTCCTCATGTTATTGCACTAGTAACCAAACGAGACATTAGGGTTAAATTCAGGCTTTAGAGTGAATTTGATGAAAGTCAATTGATAATATTGTTAGGTTTGAATTTTTCATGATTTTGTTAAGAGAATAAATTTAGTGTTATGTTTAGTTTGTCAAATACAGTCTGACGAATATGATTTCATTTGAGTTTCGATTGATTTGATGAAAGTTAATTACTAATATCATTAGCTAAATATGGATTCCCATCAAACCAACTCTAAAATCCAAATTAAACATTAAAAAATTAGAATTATTACATTCAACTACCAAAAATGATTTAACTTTTGTAATATATAAGTATCACATTAGACCAAAAATTAATACAAATACAATATTAAAAAAAGAAGTGAAATGCTCAATTTAAAGATTCAAATAACGGTATGACCTATCGTTGTAGCCACCAACATTGAAAATTAAACAACAAAAAATCATTGGCCAAAACATTATAGGACGGTGTACCCACCAACATAGGCAGGGGTGCTAGGGGTTGGGGCTAATTCTCTTAAAATAGAAAATTTTTTATTTAGATCTCTTAAAATTTTTTAATTTTTAAGTTAATAAAAATAAAATTATATTTTCACTCTCTCTAAATATAATAAAAATTTAATTTAATCATTTAAAAATTATAAAAATATAAATTATTAAAATAATAAAATTATATTTTTATTAATATAAAATTTATAATTTAATTTCGACTCTCCTTAAAAAAAATTTTATCTTCGTCCTAGAATAAGGTTTTCAATGTCATTATTTTTCTTTTTTTGGGGGGTTATGCCCTCAATTCTATGCAACAAATTTTTGTCTCCTTTTTATAATAACAAAAAAGATCCCATTCTGGTTGGAAAGATCACCTATGGTGAATGCGATGTTTTCGGATTACAGCATTATAATTTTAGGAGGGTATTTTTGAGCATTTATTTCTAGTATAGTGTGTTAAATTTTTTTATGTCTCACATTACAATATCATAATTGTATTTAATTTTGTTGTCACCATTATTTTTACACTAAATATAATTAAACGAATCACCCATCAAAAAGTGCATTGAAACAATCATGTTGTAAGTAAAAAGTAAAAAAAAAATCTATGTTAAATAACATATTTGTCACTTTGTAAAATTACATGTATTTTAATACTTTTGTAATTGGATTAATGATTGGTTTAACTCGTGAAATTAATTCAATAAAAATTTTAAAAGTATAAATAAAATTTCGATTATAGATAGATATGTGTGAAAGATCCCATTCAATCTTTATTACATTGATAATGTCAGCTAATAAATATTTATAAAATTATGAAAATATCTTTTTTATAATCAAAATAAATCATATGATTCGAGAGTATTTTAATCTTTTCATTTTAACAAAATCAAGAAAAACATACATACAGTAAAATTTGAATTCGCACCAATTGAATTAGTAAAACTTTAGATTTATTACTCAACCACAATTTTATTGAGTTGGTGTCACAATTGTTGTGCATTTAGTATTGTGAATATATATATATATTCTTGTTGATTTTTTTTGTGCATCCTTTAGATGGTGAAAGTATATATTTATATGATTTGATTATTGTTCCTAAATGTAATGTTATAGGTAAGTTCCATGCATGTCGACACATACTATATTCTAAGTTTAACACGTGTTTATACGATATGGATTCACTTATATGATGGCGTGCGAACCCATATCGTGCAGTCTCATGGAAGAATACGAGTGCCTTACACATAAATTTATAGTATCACGTGAACTTGAAGTACAAACTGTGTAAAATTCAATCCGAATCCGATCGAATTACGAATTGAAAATAACAAATATCATAATAATTCTAAATTTGTAATTTCCATGTGCATGCGCATGATAAAATTTTTATTCATTAATAATAAACCGGTTGCTTGATTGGAGGAAACCGAAAATTGTTTGACGATACTTGGGGTTTCTTTTATTTTTCCAAAAAGAAAAATAAATAATAAAAGCATAGTGTTTTTAGGTCAATGATGTTGACGACAGAACATTGCAATCGAGGTCCTTAACAACTGAATCTTCGATTCATTCGAGGTATTATCTGGGGTAGGGTAGCTAAACAATAATATTTTATATATAATATTAACATATTTTCATTTAATTTTTTTTGATTCGTTTAAAATATAAATCAATAATCTATTATTTATTGCTATTTCTAGTTAGGGTTAAATTTAGATATATGTTACTTGAATTCAGATGTAATATCTAATATAATAGTATTTTTAATAATTTGATAGGTAATATTTTCAAGTTTATTTGGAAATATTGGATGAAAATTATTAAGATCAATGAATTCGGAAATTAAAGGCTATATATGAGGATTTTTAGCAATTCGTTACTGAAGATAATTCTAGCAAGAGTTAAGTAAAGATATGATCGAGATTTTCAATGTGATCGAAGTTCTTATAATAGGAGGTTTGATTTTTAAGGAGTTTAATGACAAGATATTCTTTATTGAATACTTATTTAGAAGCTATTTTTGTGGAATTAAATATTCACATTGATTCTTATATATAGAACGACTTGTTTAGGTTTAATAGACGAGAAAAGGGTAGCACTTGTTCATTGAAGAATTAAATCGTAGCACAAAATTATTAAAGTAAATTAAATCGTGTATTGATTTGCATCTAAGCTTTCAGAGGTAAAAACTTACATGGAGAGTGATTCAGTTTGAAGTATAAAAGTAAGGTTACAACTTGACAAGTGAATTAAGCTTAAATCACAACTACTTTCTGAGTAAAACCCAGTAAACATAGGAAAGTTTCCAAACTCCGTAAACCAACTATTGCGTCCATTTCTATTTTTACAACTGATAGTACTTCTTACAATTGCAATTGAACAAATATGTGACTAAACATAATACAATATCGTGATTGGCTACAACTCTTCAATATGATTGTATAAACTTACTTCTAATAAGGATAAGTCTTCATCTTGATTTGAACGCTCAATCGAAGTTGTTTCCTGCTATATATGATAATTAAAACGATAATGACAAGTCTAAAGACAAACTCCAAAACTAGATGCCTAGACTACCTACAACATGAGGTTTGTCATGTGCCAACACATTAAACCTCACAACAAAACACATCACAAGCTATGCATCAACATTATATATATACACAATTTTATACAATATATATAATGGTAAGGTACATTGTATTCTCTAGGGAAGATACATGTTCAAATGTTACAGATAATATTATTGAGAGAGACAGTTACGAACTTCGAATATAAACCGGACCATGCATCAGACCATGGTTTTATATATATGATAGGGTTTTTTCGGGGCAGGCTGTAACTTACTGCAATCAATTAACCACTCATGGACCAGACCATGTGTTTTATATTTCTTATAAGATTCCAAAAAGATATGTACATGCTAGCCTTATAGTAAGTCGATTCTTCCATGTATAGTCATGTCCTTAGCAGCTGTATACAGCGCTCTACAACCATTTAACCCACCAAGGTGGTGGTCCTTATTTTTTCTAGCTAAGTACTCTGCAATCATTATTGAAGAGCTCTTGTTTTAGCCACAAATTATTGCTGTACATTGGAATTTTTTTTCTTTTTGGGAAAAAGAAAAGGTATCTTTGATTCATTGAATTTGATCCCTATTCAACACTGAATGGTTAATGAATCAATTCCCAATGCAGCATTCACCATTGGATATTTATCTTTAGATTCCTTTGCATTGGCTACAATCATTCCTAGTTATGAGCCAATTTATTGGCTTCAATTTATGAATGAGGTCAATTTACAAGATATAAGTGTTATGTGGTGGGGAAAAATGGGTGGAAATAGGGAAGTATTCATTCGAGTCGAGTCGAATCGAGTCAAAAATTTTGAGTTTGTCAAGTTGATGAATTCTATTTTAGCAACCGAACTCAATTTGAAATTTTTCCAAATCAAATCGAATCGAGATAAAAAATTTCAAGTTGAGTCTTAATGAATCCTATTATTTATACTCAATGTTGCGTTTATATGGATTGATTATTTAACTAGTAGATGAAGTACAATATTATTTAACTACATAAACAATATAATGGTTTTGCCGTTTAACTTAATGAGTAAACATTTATCAAAATGATGTAGTTTTGTTTTTTTTTTATTTAAATTTTTGGACAACTCGAATTGTGTAATTCATATTTGAATTAAATAAAAATTTTGATTTTTTTTTATTCGAGTTGATCTGAATAACTCGATTTACTCAAATAACTCGAACTATTTAATTTAAATTTTAAATTTTTTATCGATTTTTTTAATCGAATCGGATTTTGTTCACTGTTAGGTGGAAAGGTGTTGGAATTCGCTTTTAGTTAAGCTATCTAATTAGGGATGGTAATGGAGCGGGTGGGAGCATATTTTGCTAAATCTACCACTGTTCTATGGTTGACATATTTTGTTCCAATATCCGTCTCGTTTCATTATGGATGTTTAATTTTGAAAACTCTTACTATTTCAATGGATATTAAATGCATCCATCCCTCACCCCATCCTAGTCCACTCCGCTTCAATTTAATTTTTTTAATTATTTATAATATTTTCAATCTTTCTACTGTAAAACATTTAATTCAAAATAAAAGAAGTTAAACATAAAACATGAGTTTTACTGTAACATTTTTATTACAATTTTATCTTTATAATAGTTATATATATACAAGGGTAAATGGTAATTTCATAAAGTGAACGAGATGGAGCAAGATAAACAATTATTATAATTTCTTCATACCCACTATCCCAAAAAAAAATCGACCCCACCTTACATCCACTCTACTTCAATTTAACTTTTTCTAATTATTTATAATTTTTTCAGTCTTTTTAAAATCAAGCATTTAATTCTTCAAAAAAAAGTTAAACATAAAACATGAGTTTTCTTATAACATTTTATCACAATTTTATCTTTATAATAGTTGTATATATACAAGAATAAAATGATAATTTCATAAAGTGAGATGAGAAAGAGTAAGATAAAAAAAATTACTATAACCATTTCATATCTACTATCCCAAACAAAATTAACACTACCTCACCTCACATCCATTTAAAAAAAAAAAAAATCGATTTGAAATTTATTAGACGATTCTAGTTTTGTCATTAATATAGCTATTTATTGCCATATGGTTGTAAGTCAATGGTCATAGGTGGCACATGGTCTTCGGTATGCAAGTGGCACGACCACTGAAGGCTTAAGAGACTAGCATGTTTCATTTTAGGTATTAGCCTAATTATAAATTGATACATTTAATAATTCATGTTATATTACTTTTTTAGTTTTAATATATACATATACTCATATGGTATTTGTATTATTTTTTATATTATATTTTAATTCTTTTTGTGCCTGTAAATAATAAAAAAGTCTAAATTCTCAAAAAATTAAATTTTATTTAACCTAAAATTTATTCTTTGCTTGTAAGCAAAGAATTATATCCCCCAATTGATGTGAATAGGGTTCTGAGAAAAAAACTAAAAATTAAAAATGTCATATTCAGAATAAAACAATATTGCCCACCAAAAATATTATAGGATAACTTTTAAAGTTTTTATAATTTTATTATATATAAATTATAATTTAATCAGGTCCGTTCTTGATATTTTTGAAGTTTTAGGAGAAATAATAAATTTAGATCCCTTTTAAAATAATTATAAAATATAATAAAATAAAATAAAAATATATTATAATAATAAAATTAAAAAATTGGGACCCTTTTTTTTTCTTTTTTCTTTTTTTTTTTCGTGCCTACAATGATGCATCAATCAGAAAATTTAGATTAAAGATTTTTTTCCATGTTAAAAACTAAAAATAAATTTTTTGACTCCATTCTATACTTAAATATTGGGCAGCCGTACTCTCAAACTATCTTTAGAGTTGGACCTAATTTTAATATATATATATATTACTAAATTGAATAGATGAAAATACTCTTTATTTTTTATTACATTACTAAATTAACTTTAAAAATAATTATAAATTAATTTAAATTATTAATTAAAAAATTATGTTAATTTTATTTTTTTTAAATTGTGTTAATTTTATACATATAAAATAGAATTATTATTTGAATAAATCTCTAACCATAAAATATAAAAAAATTAATAATTATAATTATTGGTTAAAAAATTTAGCATAAAAAGTTGTGTTAAATTTATTTTTTAAAATATATTTTAATTATATTTAAAAATTTGATTAAGGAATGTTATTTTACGCTAACTATATTAATTAAAAATACGTTATATTAGAAACTTAGTATAGGTAAGAATGTAAGGTAGACTTTGAGATTGTGTATGGTGAAGACAAATATGGCTTAATGGTAGTGATTTGTTTCAACTTTTAGTTTAGTGTGGGTTTAGATGGATTGTGCAATATGGTACGTTTAATTTATTTTTTTGTCTTATGTTACAATGTCGTTGTAATATCTAACCTCATCACCACCGTTATTTTTACACTAACCACAAGTAAATACATTGCTCATTTAAACTCACACTTAAAATAGTAGTTGGATTTTGATAAAAATTTGCAATCCAGGCAAGACTAGATTGAACCACTTATATATAATAAATGCAATTTTAAAATATATAAATGTTAAATGCAAAATAATAATTTTTAATATTTTATTAGTAGTAGAATTTATCTTTTAATATTATTTTAAGAAAGAAATTATGACTAAACAAAATTTGATTCTTTTTATAAGAAAAAGAATAAATTGATTTAAAAATTGTCTTGAAACATATATGTTTTCGGAATCTTAATATGTAATTAAACTTGAAGCTTAATTAAGTTTAGTTGGTTCACGTTATTATCTTTAGAATATTATTGATACAAAAAAAAAAGTTGTGGTGGTTTGTGACGATTCATCCAATAGACAGAGGAGGGTTGAAATAATCGGAATATAGATGTCAAAAAAGAATTGGAAAAGAGACAAGAAGAGAGAGTTGAAAGCGTGAAAAGAGTATCTTGGTCTCTTTTTTGGGACTCGAAAAACTTTAAGGAGGTTGTCGAAACCACCTTGAAAACGAAAGTTTTGGAAAATATTTTATGTTTTGGAAAATGGGAATAGAAAGGGAGTCGCCACCAATCTTTTATTTGGGTGCGATTGGATCACCACAAATCGTTTTAAAAAACGTTAAAACGTCGGTCCACGAAATCCAGAAAAATAGGTTCGGGAGTCGGTTACGCACGAGGAAGGATTAGCACCCTCGTACGCCCAGAATTGGTACCACATGATCATTTTCGGGTCTTATTTTATAAAAACAATGAAAGCTCGAGTTTTAAATACGATGTTCATTTTGAAAGGCTCTATGTAATTTTAAAGGAGACCTTTTTAAGAAGAACTCGTCCCCGTATTTCGTTCCTCTTATGAGAACTAAGAAGCGTGTCCAACACATTAGGACACTACATTCTCGGAGTATCGAAATCAGAGGACGTTTAGGGAACTTTTGAAGAGAGCATTCGATCGCGTGATTTGTACGAAAATCATACCTATCACATTAAGGCACGATTTTTCGAGGTTTCCACGCGAAGAAACATCATCTCGTTACTTAAAAAATTTGGATATGGATAGGGGTGTGTTAAAAACTTTTTAAGGGGGATATTTCTTTCATACGAATTACGAAAATCATACCCCGCACGTTAGGGCACAATTTTCGAAGTTTTCACACGAAATAATATTGCCTTATTTTCGTCATGAAAGTTCTTCGTATATATTTTGAGAACTTGAAAATTTCGTATGAAGGTTAAAATGCAATTCTCAAACACATGATTTGAAGAATTAAAAGGAATACTTGTTCACTTTGATTTTCACGAAGATTTGAAGTCGCGACCAACACGTTAGGATATGACATTCTCGGAGCCTCGAAGTGAACGGGTGTAAGAAGAACTTGAAAAGGATATTCGGTTCGCGTGAATTATACGAATAAATCGCACCCGACACGTTAGGGCGTGATTTTCCGAAGTTACGCTCGAACCGAACCTTGCCTCGATTTTTGAAGTAATTTGTAAATGAGAGTGTATATTTTAAAAAACACGAGTAGCAATTGATAATAAAAATTAGATACGAAGTAGTATAATAAGTAGATAAATAATGCGCGAAAATATAAAATGTAGGTGCAAACAAATGCAAATATTGATAAATGATGAAATCGGGGTGAAAAACGGGACTTATGGATACCCGGGGGCAAAATGGTAATTTTGGTGAAATCGGGGTTTAAAATGGAATTTTAAAGGTTTCGGGGGTAAAATGGTAATTTTCAATGAAATCGGGGTTAAAAATGGAATTTTAGAAGCTTCGGGGGTAAAATGGTAAATTTTGGTGAAATCGAGGTTAAAAATGGGATTTAGGAAATTTTTGGGGTAAAAATGTAATTTTTGAAAGTTTTAGGGTCAAAATGTAATTTTGGAAAAGTTTAAGGGTCAAAATGTAATTTTGAAAAAGTTTTGGGGTCAAATGTAATTTTGGAAAAGATTTGGGGTTAAAATATAATTTTTGGAAAGTTTTGGGGTCTTATAAGCAATAATACCAAAGAGTGGGTGACACGTGGTAGCCCCACAGGCATCCAACAGTCAAGGGACCAATTTGAAAATCTTGAAAAAAAATTTGGACCAATTTTGTAATTAAATAAAAGTTGATTTAAGGATTAAATTAAAACAAATTAAAAATAAAAAGGACTAAATACGTAAATAATCCAAAAATGACACGTGGCAGTCTCTGATACAGTCAAACAGTCAAAGGACTAAATTATAAACCAATTAAAATCACAGGGTAAATTTACAAACAATTAAAAAGATGCAAAAAGGACTAAATTGAAGCAAATAAAAAATGCGGAAGGACTACTTGAACAAATATACCATTTTCTAAAAACACGCGGATCCAGAGGCCCATGGGTCGGATCCGGGTCGGGTCAACGGGTTGCTATAAATATTAAAAATCAAATTTTTTTATTCATTTCATTTCTTTCTTTTAAAAAATTAGAAAACACTCTCCCTGCCCCCTCTCCCCTTTCCATGTCCGGCCACCTTGGCCTAACTACGGCCGGCCGTCGGTTGCGCGCGTGAGGGCCCGTCAGCGGTGGCCCAGGCATGCTTCGACTTCCCCGGCCCACTTTCGTCCCAGTTCTGCCGTCGTCGGTCTTGCACGCGCCGTTCTCCGACCACCGGCCGCCGAGGATTCGAGGGTAGAACTCCTCTCTTTTTTTTTAAACTTTGTTTTTCTTCTTTCTTCTTTTAAGAACTCATCCTTTTCTTTTGAAAATCCCTCTTTTGTTTTTAAAGTTAAAACCTTTAAATCTACATTTTCAAACTTTGAATCCCTAGATTTCGAAATCCAAACCATTTTCATTTCCCCTCTTTTACTTAAAAGATTTGATTTTTATACCTAAAACTCATTTCTCTGCTTTAAAATATACTTTCTGTTTTAGTCTAGAACTGTTTTATACCTTTCTGTTTCTTTACAAAGCGGTTCTCAATCTATGCATTTTCTTTATTTTGCAGATTTGGGCATCGGTAGTACGAAGGCGGTGATGGTGGGCTCCGACTCCGGCGGTAGTCAGGGAGTCTCTGTCTCTTCGTCTTTTTTTATTATTTAAAACTAATAATATAAATGTTATTAAATGTTACTTACTGTTAAACTTTATTACTAGCATTATTATTACTAATTATTGTCATTATTATTAATATTTATTATATTAATAGTTATTAATATTTTAGCTACTATTAATGCACTTTATGGAATGCATTTTGAAAACGTAAAGGCAATGAATGATATTGTGAGACATTAAATGCGCATTAATACATACATTGAAAGTGAATGCAATTCATTTGACTGTTAAGGTGATAAACAGATGAAAATCATGCATGAATATGAAAGTTATACCTGGCAATCGATTCTTGGTTGATTATTAATGACTTCTTCTTTGTATTCTGGTTTGCGAAGGTTCACTGCTTATACACTGGTTGCTTCTTCTTTGCCAATATTTGTCAATTTTGTTGTTAACTTCTAAAGAGTTAAAAAAAATCTTTTTTTATTGATTTTCTGTGTTGTATTCGAATACAAGGTTTTTTTTGATATTCTCCTTTTTCCGCCCTTTTTCAAGTATTTAGATCCTGGCTTTATAGCCAGTTCACAACATCATGTTATTTTGTTGTTTGCTCTTAAATGCCTGCCTAATCTCTTTGCTTGTTGCAGGTTCTTCTAGGCAGTGGAGGCAGGGCATGGTGGAGCTTGGTGGTCAGCAGATGGAGCTGGTGGCCAGCAGCAGTAGGCACGTGGGGATCAGATTTAGGGTCTGATTTTTTAGCCCTCACCGGGCTGCTGTAATTGGGTCAAGAAATGGGCCATTGTAACTTAGAGTCCATTTGGGCTTGATTTGGGTCAAGGTTGTAAATGGGCTAAAGGGACTTGGGCCAATTGGGCCATGTAAATGGACTTTCTTTTTTTAAATTTATAATAACATTAAATTTAAATTAAATTCAAATTTAAATTTGAATTGAATTTAAAATAAATTTAAGATTAAAATAAATTTGATTTTCAAATGGTTTGGGCCCGGTCAAAATTGGGCTCCAACAGAGGTTCTCTAATAGTTCATGATGTGTCACGTGTTATCTTCATATTGGTTATACACTCTTTATGTAAGTTAATCGGTCTATTAATGTTTTGTCGTCGTTTGTCTTAAGCAGTTCTTAATATCTAGGCTATTATGTCGAGGAAATGACAGACATCTTGTCTATATCATGTATGTAATCTAGACCTAAAGGCCTGTTCATGGGTCTTGAATGTTTAAGCTTGAGCTCGACCCGTTTTAGCCTATTTTAAGTTTATAGTATTTAATATTATGTTATTTTCATGTATTATGTAATTTAGAACACATTAAATAAATAAAATCTATACTATATATATAATACTACTCTAATGTAAACATTAAAATAATGTTAAGATGATTATATAAAAATTTCAATAAATAAAAAATATATAAAATTATTAAATATTAAAATCATATAATATAAATATTTTTTTAAAAAAATTAAAAATAATATGGACGGGCTTAAAATGAGCTTGTATTAATCTTTTAAAAAATGGACAGATTTGGATAAAATTTTAAACCCGGATTTCAAGTCGGATCGAGTTTGAATAAGCATAAAATAATTAATATCATAATTAAATTCGACTCAAACTCAATCCGATCCAACCCATAAATACCTTTAATGTAATCTCAATAGATTAAACTGGTTAAGTTATGCGCTTGCAAGTGTCTTAGCTCGTAACGTAATTCTTCTTAATTAAAAGCCCTGACCCAGGAGATCACAAGCACGCTCGACGAAATATGATGTGTATATATATATATATATATAAACCAAGTAGGTATAAAGGATGAGTGACTGTATTGTAGTCAACTCCCTTGGGAAGAAGATGATGAAGAATGAAGTAGGTGCGTCACTTTTTGACCCCCAATACCGACAAATCCCCAACATGAGCGTGGAAGTGTCCCAAAATTGTGATGCCCATAAATATTAACTTTTAGCATTCAGCTTACAGTCTACTAAAGAACTCTGAGTCTACCATATATTGTTGTGGTCGACAGTCTATCTCCAACCTACCAACCCAAAATTGTCGGTGGTGCCATTCTCCCTTATATTACTCCCCCATTTATTCAATGGTTGTTCACCCTTTTTTTTTAGTTTTACTATAATATATATATATGGAATTGTTAAAGTTGTATAACTCAAATTTTCTCACTTGTTAAAAGAAAATATAGAGGTAAAATAAGAAGATTTGTGAGGGCAAAAGATCGAGAGCCAAGGGTGTGGTACGAATCATGCCGTACAAGTTGAGTCCGTATAGACCTACACTTTTATGTATCATTCGATTTTCAGCATTAGTAAATTTCTCTTTCTTTGTCATTGGTTTTTCTAAAAAGATTTTTCATATAAAATATGTGTTCTTATTTTTCTATTCTTATTGTTTTGTGATCATTCTATCGTTATTATCGACGTTTACTATAACAGGAACAAACTAAATCAATAGCTTACGCACATCGTAAGATTGAAAGTTACGTGTCGTGATTATGTGTGGTGAGATTCGAATTTGGATATTCATTACTTAAGAGCTCAAGGTTTATTAGCTTTATATATAGGTCAAATTTTGCTATTAGTTCATATATTTTGTGAAAGTTGTGGATTTAGTCTATGTGCTTTAATTTGGTTATTTTTAGTCTTTGTACATTTTAAATTTTAAAATTTTAATCTTAACCAAATGATAATTGTTAAATTTATTCGGTTAAATTCTGCTATTTATAGAATCTGATGCTACAAACGTATTATCTTATATGTAATGCGGTGTTAGCTTGTTATTTCCATTTATTATAACTAAAAATTTAGTAAATAACTAATGATGGTCATTTGCATCAAGACTTAAATTTTAAAATTCAAAAAGTATAAGTACTTGGAATGATCCAATTGAAAAATATGGATTAAATCTACAATTGTAGGCATAGCACATGATTAGTAATTCAATTTAATCGAATACATTTACCTGCTACTCTTTGGATCAAGACTAAAATTTCAAAAAGTGAAAAGTATTGACCAATTCAAATAATACATGGACTAAAATTTATCAAATTAAAGTAGAACTAAATTCGCAAATTTTACAATACATGGACTAATAGCTGAATTTAACAAAATATATTGAGTTTATTATTTAAAGTAAATATTAATGTTGATATTGAAAAATGGAAAAAGAATGAAATTGTTGGATACATAGATGGCAAAATCGTATTGTGATTTTACCAATTTGGAATAGAATAGAAATATTCACGAATTTGGTCCACCATGTTTGATTTTTTTTAAAGCAAAGTTCAATCTTAATTATAAAATAAATCAAATAAACCATAATCTTTATTAAGAAAAAAGAATAATCAAATTCAAATCAATAAAAATTAATTAACCCTAAACTTGATCCAAGCGAAGTTAGGGATTAATAATTCAAATTAAAATTTTCTAGCTCTTAATTCAATAAAAAATTTTATTTTTGGTCCTTTACAAAAGTTAATAATTTAATTTAACTCCATCAAACACATTATTTTTTCAATTTTTAGTATTTCAGAGTTTAATAATTTTATCTCAACCCTTTAACATAAAAATCCTGACTTTACCTAGGGTAATGAGTTTGAGTCAATAACCTTATTCTTGAATGTCTTTTTTAAGGGGAGTAAATATTGAATTTATACATGAATTTTGATTTAATTTGTAATTTGATATACGAATTTTAGTTTCGTGTAATTATACACATTAAACTTGAATTGTGATTCCTATGTATACATGAAATTTGAATCAAATTAATGTAAAATGGTGCTAATTCGATGATGCTATTAATGACTTGTGAAAATTAAATCAAATCAAAATTTCATCTATAAAATGGCAAAAAAAAAAAATCAAAGTTCATGTATGACTGTTAGAGATTGTGTGACGTGAATCCCGTTACTTGTCGAAGAAATAAAATACAATTGCAAAATAAGGGGATTTGTGGGGATGAAGGTTCAAGAGCCGTAGCCCGCCACAGATCCCCATTAAGCACAAAACTGGATTGGGTTGCGACCGGGGACCATACCGCACAAGTTGAATCCATATAAAACTATATTTTTTCTATTTGACTTCGATTAGAATAGGGTTTCTCAACCTTTAAATAGAAGTAGTCGAAACTCCTCTTGTATTATTTGATTTTCAACATTAGTGAATTTTTCCTCCTCTACTCGTGATTTTTCCAAAAAAAAAATTCCACGTAAAATCTGTGTTTTCTTATTTTTTTTTTCTTATTGCTTTGCGATCGTTATACTATCATTATCAACGTTTACTATAACAATGTCATTATTTATTGGATCAAAATTTATGTATAATTTAAATATTTATTTTTTTTAAAACATAGAATATATACTCAAAATTAATTAATTAATATGAAATTGATGGGTTGCTTTTTTAATAATTGACAATAATTTTTTTTTTAATTTACAAACAGGTTATCACTTTTTTAAATTAATGTACGAGTTACTTTTTGTTTTGATGGCATAGGGTCAATTTTCCCAAATCCAAAGTCTATATTAATGCTTTGGACCCAAAGGGAAGGTTTCTAAATAGTTTTAATCTTAATGACTTGTCTACTTCAATGCAACTTTACAATCATCAAATTGTTGAATGATTAAATTGTTTTTTATGTATTTTTTTTTAAAAATACTCTTTGATTTTTTGAATAAATAAAAAGTTAAAATTGTTATCAATAATATGTTATTAAATTTTTTGGGTATTATTTAATAACAAACATGAGTTTTACAAATGTTGATTTTGTCTTATCTCGATTGATATGAATATTATTGTCAATTTTTCTCAAGTTGTAAACATGTTTATTTATCTAAATACTTATTTAATCATTTTGAGTGGACATTTAAGATGGTGGCTTTCATTTCCAATAGAGAAATCACTAATTAATGGAATGGGGTGAAAAAAAATGGAATAATGCTTATATATATACATAATATTTACCTTTCAAATATTGAAAGGTTATAGTTGAAATACTAGTTTTAATATTTGAAGTATTTGAATAAAAATATTAGATTCGTTTAAATACGAGTTGATTTTGGGATTTATTTTCAATGCTTGAGCTCGTTTTAATTTATTTTTGAATTTCATGTATTTTTAATTTATATAATATGAAATTTATAAATAAAAAAAGAGAAAAAAAGTATAAGCAAGATTGGATTAATCATTTTCAAATATGATTAAGTTCAAATAAAACTTGAAATCTATATATGACTTAACACGGTCTAGCTCAACTACAGGTCCGCTTTTGATATTTTTGAGGTCCTAAGATTAACAATACATTTGAGCTCTTTTAAAAAATTTATAAAATGTAATACAATAAAATAAAAAAATTGGTGTCCTTTCATTTATTTGAGCACACAATGAAAATTTTTTTGAGCAAGATTTTTTTCTACATTAAAAACTGAAGAAAATTTTTTTGAATCCCTTCCAACTTTGGACTCTGAACAACTGCACTCTCAAACTATTCTTAAGATCGAATCTGCTCAACCAATCAACATCTAAAGTTAAAAAGACAATTTTTTAATACATTTATTTTACTATTCATAAATCTCTAAACTTTTATCATTTTAAATAGTGGCTGTTTTTTTTAACAATTATATCAAGTAGTCCAAAACTTTTAAATAATATTTTTTATACCCCTACTTTTTAAATAATATATATTTGTACCCCTACTTTTTTAAATAATATATTTTTGTACCCCTACTTTTTTAAATAATATTTTTAAGGCTAAAATTTCACGTTTCATTGACGATATTAAAATTGACTCTTTCTTGGAATTAATTAATTTTTTTATTTTAATGATATATTAAAATATTAATTTCATAGTCCAATCCTAAGTAGGTGAAAAATCTTTGTCCTGATCCGACAATCTGAACTAAAATTAAAAAATATTTCGTGGCTGTATTTTTTTGTCGGCAATAAATTCAATTTTTACAATTATTATTATTATTATTTTCAACTAATGATTATTTATATAAAAATATATTTTTACTTTTCCCGGTCAACTCAATTTTTTAAATTATTTTTAAAAGAATAATTAAGTAACCACTTAGGTTTTGAATGGATTCTTATGACACCTCAATTTGTAATTTTTCTATTTACATCAATCTTGTTTGACAATTAATTTATAGTTGATTATTAATTGTAGTAGTTGATTTGATTAATTGTTTCTACTAATTAATTCTATTAAAGTATTTAGTAAAATTTTGCTGAAAATTTATGTGTAAAATGATAAATAAGGGAATAACACATTTTTGAACAAGTATGGTCAGACATGTCATTTCACATATCTCATTCTCAATCAACTGTGAAAAATATTATCCATCTTTACGTTTTTTTATTGTGGAGGTTTTAACTCAACAATATATTACAAACTTCCATTCACCAAACATTATAATTAAAAAATTTGATTACTCATTTCTCAATTTATATCCAAATCAACTAAAAAAGAAGAAGTTCAAAACCATGTTTACCAAGCACCCATTATCTTTATATAATTTTATATTATAAATTTTAGAATTACATATTTATATTATTTTATAAAAATATTTAATTATTATTTTTATGATAGGACACATTACCTTTAGCGGAAGGGAAGCCATTATTGGCGTGATGTGGCGCCAAGCTTTTATCCTTTGAGTGTTACAACTTTATTAAATTAACAAAATATAGCTGAATTTGTATTATTTTGAATTATTATACTTACATCAATTTTAATATATTAAATTAAATAAATTTTGAGAATTAATTATTCATTTCATGACGTGTATATATATATATTGATGGTGGTGTTTTATATGTGTCGCGTTGGAGATGGAAAAGTAGGGTGAAAATTGATGGTTCAGTTGTTCCTTCCAACGTGAAAAGTGTTCATTTCATAATTCTGATCCATCCAAGTCACTCACCATTGTTTTTTCTTTTAAGGTATATTTGGACACTATTAAAGTAATTACATCACAAAAAAAAATTAATTTTTTAAATATGTTAGGTTAGTATATTGTAATTATTATTACTAAAAAAGAAAATTTTCACCTGTGACAGGTGGAGAGCTCGTGCTAAAGAGCTAAGGAAAGGAGAGAGATGGGGTTGTTGTCTACGACTTTCTGGGAGAAAAAGTCAATTCTAAATCCCTCGTGCATTGGGGCTTATATGAGGGGTCATTTCTTATCTTGTAGTGTCACATAGTCGACAATGCAGTGCCCTAAAAGTTTATATGTTGGCCAAATGGCAAGCCTGTTACAAGTTTATTGTCTCCATATAGCTTATTGTGTGATCCTACTTCAACATTCTCATCCTTGAGGATGTACGAGATTATTATGCATTAGTGGACTCTGCATGGGATGTATGGTGGGCCATCTCCAAGCTAGCTTAGACAGGATGCATGAGAGGTCATTTGCGAATCATCCTATACAAAGGGTTGCTACGAACAATTCCATGCGAAAGGTTGTATGCGGATTGTTCCCCGTGCAAGGTCGTTTGTAGGTGGCTTCATGTCTTGCCACATGTCATTGCTGAGGTGAGGGTATAACAAAAATTTATCATAACTAATTACCCCATGCAATTCTTCTAATTCTCTCTTTCCCTAAAATTAGAAAGTGTAGTTGAAATACTCCAATTTCACTTGAATCAATGAAACTCATTTATTACAATAGTTAGTCAAACATGTTATAGATATGTAATTAAAAATAATTACACCTAATTTCAATTATTAGGGAGTTTCTCGAACACAAATTTTTAATTACATCAGATGGGTATTTGGTCGAAGAATTTTTTAGTATTTCTTATCTGATTTAGTTTGTTGGAATGTAATTTTTATGGTTAATATATGCTATCAGTCCTTATACTTTTACAGAATTTGAGATTGATTATAAATTAAGTCTTACTTTTTTATTTAAAAATCTCAATCCATTCATTAAAATTATAAGAATTTTCTATCAATTTTTTTGCTTAATAATAAACTTATATACATTAATATTAGAAGAAAAGTAATTTGCATGATCATATTAATGGGTAATAATATTTGAGGAAGGGTTTGTATAGCTTTCTCTGTGTAAGAAATAGAAGTTGTAAGGTTTATTTAGAAAATTAGTAATAGTAAAATTGTACTTTAACCCTCAAAAATAATAAAAATTTAATTTAATTTTTAAAAAATTTTAAAGATATAGACTAGTATTACATTTTTACTATCATAAAAATATACAATTTAATTTCGTTCTCACAATACTTTTTTTTTGCTCCTCCACTATATGAGGGTGTAAACATAAGCCGGTGTTGTGGAATATTTTTCAATTATTTTCCAAACATATTATTCTATACATTATTAGAAAATCAAATAATAACACATTTATCAAAAAAATTAAAATTAAATTCATTTAATTTATTTTCAATGAAGCGATTTAATTCACTAATAACATATAAAAGGTTTAAGAGTGTAAAAAGACCTTAATTTAAAAAAAAATTAAGTTCCTGATTTTTTTTACACTCAATTGGGTAACTTTTCAAAATACATAAAAAAAGGCCCTCAACTTTAAAAAAAAAACAATTAAGCACCTGTTTTTGGGTATTTGAACTGTCAAAATGCATAAAAAAGCCATTTAATTGTTAACTTTTAACAGTTGATCATTAAAGTTAATCGTCCTTAATTTTTTTCAGTTAAAGCCACCGCATGTCATAACAACGACGTAACATGTGGCAAAAACTTTGATAAAAATAAAATTATAAAAAATATTAAATTTTAATAAAAATATAAAAAATCATAAAAATTATAAAATTTATAAAAATCATAAAAAATATAATACATATATATAGAAAAAATTTATAAATTATTTTTAAAGTCGTAAGAAAATTATAAAAAATATAAAGAAATATAAAATTTGTAAAAGTATAAAAATTATCGTACCAAAAGAATCATTTTATAATTTTTCTATAATTTTTATTGATTTTTTATCATTTTTTGTCACATGTCATGCTGTGTTGCGACATGTGATGACTTCAACTGAAAAAAATTGAGGTCGTTGACTTTAACAATTAACATTTAAAGTTAATGGTTAAAACGTCGTTTTGATGCATTTTATAATTTTTTTAAGATTTTATAAAATGTTGCAATTTTTTTATATTTTTTACGAATTTATATTTTTTTTTCTTCTAATTTTTAGTATTTTTATTAAAATTTAATAACTTTAATTTATTTTGTTATATTTTATAATTCTTTTATCACATGTTATGTTATGGTTGTGATACAAGTAACTTCAACTAAAAAAATTAGAAGTAATTAATTTTAACAGTTAACTTTTAAAGTTAACCATCAAAGAGCTTTTTTGATGCATTTAACAATTTAAGTATCAATTGAATACAAAAAAACAGAGGCTTAATTGCTTGTTTTGAAAAAATTAAAAATATTTTTAATACATTTTAAAAGTTTAAATATGTAAAAGAAATAAAAACTTAATTATTTTTTAAAAAAATTTGAGGGATGTTTAGCCTATATAAAATGATATACTACTATCAGCCCTTATTTGATATAATGAAGACAAAAAATTGATGGTAATGAGAGAACTGATTGATTGATAGAAATGGGAAAACTGATTTATTTCATTGATTTAATGTTGATTTCTAAAATTATGATTTTTCTCTTAAATATTATATATATTTTTTATTTTTATACATTAATTAAATATATATATACTTTATAAATGTATATTATAATTACACTAAAAATTAATTTTAATAAATCAATTATTATGAATACTGAATTAAATAATTAATTCAACTGTAACTATTTAATACTAATAAATTAATTAAAACAAATAGAATAAAATTTGGAACTCAAAATCTTAAAATTCTCACGTTAGCTTTAATTCATATTTTTAAAATATTTTCTTTTAAACATTTTTACCCACAAAATAAGTATCTTAGTAATAATAAAGAAATAGTCTTATCATGATAACAACATGCATCTTTATATGTACTATATGAAAATGCTCAATGTCATTCCTTCATTCATTAAGTGGTTTACATTTAAGTAATTTTATCAACAATACGTTTATTTTTTATGAAGATAATAATAGTGGTAGTGATAAAATTAATTAATGTAACAGTAAGATTATATACAGTAACAGTAAAATTAAAAATAGTGATAAGATGTATGTTTGGATTCAAACATAATTGTAGCGGTAAAGTGAAAATAAAAAATGATTATTAAAGATATTACATTAAATTAAATTATATATATATAATAAATAATTATACTTCGTATTAAATAATATATTAATTTATTTATAAAATTGTGTAAATATAAATAAAGCGTATTAATAATATATTATTACATTATTTTTGTATTTAATAAAATTATTCTATTTGTATTTAATATTAATTTTTGATATTCTTCATGTCTATTTTTATGGTTCATGTTTAGGGTTTATGATTATCCTTTTTAACAATGTTGTCTCCAATGTATCTTACAATTGCACCTAGAGGTGTTAATGGGTTTGGTAGGGTCGGGCCTGACTTAAGTATGTTTGCCCAAGCTCGGTCCAGCTCGAAATATGAGCTTAAAATTTTACTCAAACTCGTCTATATTTACAAAAGATTAATCCAAGTTCATTTTAGGCACGCTCATATTATTTTTTAATTTTGTAAATATTTATATTATATTATTTTAATATTTTATAATTTTATATATTTTTTATTTATTAAAATTTTTTATATAGTCATCTTAACATTATTGTAATGTTTACATTAGAGTAGTATTATATATTTTGCATTGATTTATTTTTTAATGTACTCTAAATTACATAATATATAAAAATATCATAATATAAAATATTATAAACTTAAAAATTGATCTGGCTTGAGCCTTGAACGTTCAAGTTCGAACCCAACCTATATTTTAAACCAGCCTAATTTTTTAATTAAATTTATTTTTTGGACCTAATATTTTTATTCAAACATTCTTAAATTTCGAGCTTGCCTTTCGGTTTGGACCCAACTACTTGTGAAATTAAAAAAATATATATGACATTAAATCCACATTAACGCGGCTATATAAAGGCGCAGGCTTTGGTGAAGCAAGAAGTAAGAATAGTGAGCCAAAACTTTCACCACATACATGCATACATATCATCAATAATATATATTATTAAAAAAAACCAGTCAATCTTTCTATAAATTCTTTCATCGATTCTTCCATAAAAACATATATCCCATAAAAATGGAAACCAAAGGTTTCACTCAAGATGGTACTGTCGATCTTCGTGGTCGCCCCGTTCTTGCTTCCAAAACTGGGAAATGGAATGCTTGTGCTTTCCTTGTTGGTAAGACACTCATATATATAACTCTCAGCTTTTTCACTTCTTGCAAAACTTGTTTGTTTTTGGCCTTTGGGTTTCATTAGTTTTCCATTTAGAGTCTAAAAACTTTCATCAAAGCAAGGGTTTTAATTGCAGCTCCATGAGTTATTCTTTTGCACTATAATGAAGATAGCATGTCTGAGTGTTTGCTTCATTCAGTTGTATGTGTATATATATATATTGGTTTGAATTGATTTCTAGTGTGTTTATAATCTTAAACAGGGTATGAAGCATTTGAAAGGATGGCTTTTTATGGAATAGCTTCCAACTTAGTGAATTACTTGACGACCCAACTCCATGAAGATACAGTTTCATCTGTAAGAAATGTGAATAGCTGGTCAGGATCGGTGTGGATTACACCAATTCTTGGAGCCTACATTGCTGATACTTACTTGGGTCGATTCTGGACTTTCACTGTTTCATCTCTTATCTATGTCATGGTAAACTCACCAATTACTTCTCCCAAACTCCATCTTTAAGCTTTTCGTTTCTATGTTGAATACATATCCATATATTTTATATTCATGTCAAATTAAAACCTATTTTCTACCAAAGAATTGTGAATATGAATATGGTGAGGAGTTATATTCACTATTCTATAAAAGGAGGCCATATCTTTTGGATGGACCATAGTTCTAGATACCTAATAGGAGAAAGCCAATTGGATTCATTAATTTTGGTTGGTTCTTCCTCTAGTGGATTCAATGAATAATAGCAAGTCATTTGGCCTAATCAGAATGGAGATATTAAGATGGTACTTTGTTCTCCCCCACAAAGCATATCTGATTTTCATTATACACCCCACTCAGATAAAGTTGCCATCATGTCTTGTTTTTGCACTTATAATTGGGGAACTGTTGTGTTATAGTGTTTAAATTTATGGACAATGAGTTTCAACCAAATGACAAAGACTTGACTAATTCGTTTTCATTGATAAAAACATTATATAAGACAATATCCAATTGTCTTGGTTGATTTTTAAATTTACTTTTCTGGTGTCCAAATTTCTTTATTTATCTTTTATTTTCGTACAGCAACCTGTTTTGTCTTTGATGATAAGAAGAGAGAATTGGTGTTTGATGCTTGAGGCAACTTTTTGTAATTGCTTAATATGGTTTGCACATGCTCTCACAACTTTTTATGTTTGTAATGTTTTTTGGATCTGAGTCTTAATGTCGGATTTAGTTAAACGTTGCCAAGGGTATGTTCATTCTTTCTAAATTTTTTATTTAGAGGATTATACATTCATTCTCACATCGAAACATGTTTCAAACAATTTCAAGAAAATAGCCATGATTTACTGTGAACAGGGAATGATAATGCTCACAACAGCAGTTTCATTGAAATCATTGAAGCCAACTTGCACCAATGGAATCTGCAACAAGGCCTCTACATCACAAGTAGCTTTCTTCTATATCTCTCTCTACACCATAGCACTAGGAGCAGGGGGAACAAAGCCCAACGTATCAACCTTTGGGGCTGACCAGTTTGATGATTTTAATCCCCATGAAAAGGAGCTCAAGGTCTCATTCTTCAACTGGTGGATGTTCAGCTCTTTCTTGGGTGCCTTGTTTGCCACCCTTGGCCTAGTCTACATTCAAGAAAACTTGGGTTGGGGGCTTGGCTATGGGGTTCCAACAGTTGGTCTTTTGGCCTCCCTCGTTGTGTTTTATCTTGGAACCCCAATTTACAGACACAAAGCAAGGAAGAACAAGAGCCCTGCCAGGGTCCTGATTCAAGTCCCCATTACAGCATTCAAAAACAGGAAACTTCAGCTCCCTCAAAACCCTTGTCAGCTTCATGAACATGAGCCACAATATTACATCAACAGTGGGAAACGGCAGGTCCATTACACTCCAATTTTCAGGTGATTCTTCCCACTAATTTCCCCACTGTTTTAAGATAATATAAACAAAGGTTTGAAAAAAAAAGGGAATAATATTACTGTCCCATTTCTTGCAATCATTGTGGCACTGAATTTAATAAGGGTTTTAGTCAATTTGAGATCGTACAATGCATCAAAGTGCTTTAAATCTTTTTGGTGCAAGAAACAGGTGCAATAGGGGACCTCCAAATGCATGTGCATAACTAGGAAATCTCCTATGCCCAAGGCAATGGTGGGGTCAGGGATTTAAGTTGCGGTCCCGCTGTGTTTTCCATTTCACCGAGCTTAACACAGTTACGAACTTAATGCATGCTATCATAAAAACAGCGACCGTAGGGACACCTTGCAGGCTTAATTTGGGTACTTCCTTTTAGACAACCTTTAATGATAAATATTGGTCATAATTGTTGGGACCAACTTGGTTTCTGTGACTGTGAAATGGTGCCCCCACTCCATGGAGTCAATCAACAAATCACGACAAATGATTTGTGAAACATGTTTGGTGGAACAATGAAACTGCATTGCAATAAGTTGAAATATGAAGGTCAACATCAGATTAGAATCTTGAACATGATTAGGATCCCATCTTATCAGCTAATGCTCTGATTAATTAGTACCAATTATTGGCATTAAGTGCTTATGATATTAATCATGACTTAATGGCCATTCATATTCGTGTGTTCACAGATTCTTGGACAAAGCTGCAGTGAAAGATGGCAACTCAGGTAGACCACCCTGCACTGTGACTCAAGTGGAAGGAACAAAGCTTGTCCTTGGGATGATTTTAATATGGCTAGTCACCTTAGTTCCAAGCACCATCTGGGCTCAAATAAACACATTGTTTGTTAAACAAGGAACCACCATGGATAGAAGCTTAGGTTCAAGCTTTCAAATCCCAGCAGCTTCATTAGGTAGCTTTGTGACACTCTCTATGCTGATCTCAGTACCCATGTACGATCGCTATTTCGTGCCATTCATGCGCCGTAAAACAGGGAATCCGAGAGGAATCACGCTCCTCCAAAGGCTTGGCATCGGTTTCATCATCCAAGTCATTGCAATCGCCATCGCATACGCTGTAGAAGTCCGAAGAATGCACGTCATAAGAGTGCATCAAATCACTGGACCGAAACAAATTGTTCCAATGAACATATTCTGGTTGCTGCCACAGTATGTTCTAATTGGAATAGCCGATGTGTTCAACGCTATCGGTTTGCTGGAATTCTTCTATGATCAGTCACCGGAAGACATGCAAAGCCTAGGGACAACATTTTTCACCAGTGGTATTGGAATTGGGAACTTCTTGAACAGCTTTTTGGTAACAATGGTGGATAAACTTACAGATAGAGGTGAGCATAAGAGCTGGATAGGAGACAACTTGAATGACTCTCATTTGGATTATTATTATGGTTTCCTTTTGGTCATATCAACCCTTAATTTAGGGGCATTTATTTGGGCATCAAGTAAATATGTGTATAAAAGGGAAACCAAAGAAGTGAATGAGGGTTGTATTGAAATGGACAACAAAGCCTTGGAGATATCTCCACTAGGATTACAAGTATAAAAAATAAGAAAAAGAAATTAGTACTGATAATAAAAAGGTGAGTGGTAGGAAAAATATATATATTATGATGTTGGTGTAAGCCCCCTCTGGATATATGTAGCAATTAATGTTTTAATTTCTATTTTAATGACAATAGTGTAATTTCCACTAGTTAGCACCTAGAAGGACTTAAACAAAAATATAATCCCCATAATTTCAGTGGTAGACTATCATTCATATGCATGTTTATACCTAACTCTAACAATGAAATTTTTCAGCAGAAAAAAACCTCTCAACTATATGTAAAATGTGTATATTATATGGCAATAAACTATAAAATCCAATCCAATTTACACGCAAAATTACACCCATGATTTTTCTTATGGTTCTTCAAATGACACTAACAAATTTAGAATTCAAATCCCATAATTTGCGACCCCTCTTCCTATAAAAAGAAAAGTAAACTAGTACTTTGGCCGGTTTTTGACCGGTTTCTTCCTATAGTTTTGGGCGGTTCTATAATTTTCCGGTTCAACATAAATGATTAAACAGTTGGACCTCCTGATTCCTAATTCAACCAATTGAACCAGTCAGTCTGATCGGACATTTTTACAACCATGGACATACAATAGAAATTTAGGAAACCAAACACAGCAATTTGCAGGCAAGCCAAAGCAAAACACCAAAACAGAGAACATGAAAGCCAATGCCTAAAGACTCTTTCATACTTCATTTTTCTCCATTATAATACGATGGAATGCAAGTTAACCGTTAAGGAAAATACCTAGTTGCAAAATTGAGATCTTTGGAACTGTAAGGAAGTTCAGATATACAAGATCTTTTCAAGGTAAGCTGTACAGATGCTCCGGAAAAATTACCACTGCCACGTTGCCTAGCTCTTTGCATTTCTCGTATCACATTTACGGTCTTGCGAAGTGCAGTTGTTGGTCCGATCTGATTTTCGCTGATCAGCTGATAGTCGTGGTCTTAACTGCAAAGAATGTGAAATATTAACAGCACCCTAAAGAAACTAAAACAAATGCAAGGCCAGAGAGGATTTTGAGAACTAATATGAGATCCATATATAGTACGTTCTATGCAAGTAGGAGAATAATCAAGCCAAACCAATCATGAATAATAACAAGCTTGATCTTGATTCTAAATTCAAAGCAATACTCAACTTGAGCTCAGTCCACCATCATTTTTTTAAGTTCGAGCTCGGCTCAAGATATAAATACTTATTCGAGCTCAAGTTTGATTAAGCTCATTTATGGATTCCCTAATCTCGATTAAGGCCAAGAGAAGAACCAAAACCCTACACCGGGTATTTGAATCTTAGAGACTAATCTCAATTCATAAATATACTAATATAGTATATCAGATCATACATATCTGTTTCCCAAAATTAGGGGTCGTAAACCCTGAGTAAAGGCCTCAAGAGACAAGGAAGAAAAGCATCTCACGGTCTTAATTCTTAAACCCTGAGTTGTTCTTGGTTCTTGTTTTCACTTGATTTTCTGCTATTTTAATTGAGAGAGATGTGTGAATGAAGGACAACAAAAAAGAATAGGCGAAGTAGAAAGGAAGAATGGAGAGAAAAGGCCAGAAAACCAGGAAATTTGAAAAAGGAAAGAAAAACAAAAGGGTTTTGGGAGGGGGAAAATTAAGACCTTGTGTTAGTTTTAATAATATAATTTTTTTTAAATGAAAAGCTCAATTAAGCTTGCAAGCTGTTCAAATGGATACTAAGATGCTCGAGTTTGACTTGATTGATAGAACGAGCTTGGCTCAATATTATCGAATTGAATTTCAATTTGTTTTCAAGTCGAACTCGAGTACTTGCGAGCACAAGCATCTTATTTACACCCCTATATGCAAGAATACAAGGGTTTTGCTTCAATGCCAAAGGCTATTCCAAAGTCCAAATTGCAAGGTTAAGTGAATTAACAACCAAATTGATTTTAACATGTCAAAGAAATTTTGGTATAATGAAATTACTTCATATCGGACCCTAAATTTCTATTTATGTTGCTACAACTATTCATTTTTCTTAAGTACCCAGGTCCAATGCATATTCAGACATGAGAATGAGGATATTATCCTCTAAAGACTCAAAAACATGTAAATGTTGGAAATAATTGAACATAACCATAACAAGCACTTATCACTCAAACTTGAGCCCGAGTAACATAGATTTCTGTTTCACCCATCTGATAATTAGAAGCCTAGTTTCTCTAAAAGCGCCAAAGTCAAAAGCCCAATGATAACAAACTCAACTAGATGAGCCTTCCACATAGATAGAAAAAACACGATAACAAAAAACAAAAACAAAAGCAAAAGCATAACAAACTTAGCAACAAACAACCTCAGCTCTAATAACATTGTAAGAATCCAACCTACATCCAATTAGTAATAAATGGAAAGGTCAAAATTGAATGTATTTGCCCCTTTGAACCAGTAGGTCCTATATCCCCCTAAGAGAACCCAATAACTCAATTTCAAGCACCTAATAGTTTATGCATGAATGCTGTGTGTTATATTAAATAACTCCTCTTGGTAACAAGTTTGCTTCCCTGAGAAACACAAAATGTTAAATGTAGAAACTTTTATACACACTACATCTCAAACCTAGGATCTTTACAGCTCTACCGCAACTCAACTCCACTCTTAACACTTGAGCCAGGCCCAAGTTGCAAACATGGCTGAAGGCTTGTTTAACACACCCTCCATGCATTGTTTGATACATAAAGATAAAACACAATAAATTGAAACCAGTAATCAGCAAAGATAACTAAATGGGTGTGTCGTTACATACCATCTCTAGATACTTGAGTTGCTTCAAAACTTCTTCTGTTTCCAGCTCCTGATGGAATAAATAAATCAACAAGTTCAATTAGAGGACAAATATGATCAATACTATTAACAATTATAACAACTAAAATTGAACTTCTTATATCAAAAGAAATTCCTTCTTCCTTTTCTCTTGGATTTGTAACCTTTTTATTACAAGACTAAAACTGCAGATATATTCTATAATGACTTGAAATAAAAAGTCAAAATAAAACAAAACTGGTATTTGTATAATACAACAGCAAAGACAATACATAGTACATCCTGTAGTTGCAGTTCCTTGACCAGGATTAACAGACTATAAGACACAATTCTGTTTTGGACACATTAATGGACTATAACCAAGATTTGTTCCACTTCTTGGGATGGCATGGCTTCAGTTTGAGTTTCCACTTGACATCTATGAGAAACAGACTTGCATTAACTAACCACAACTTGATGACACATTAAATATGATCCACCTCTAATTTTGAGCTTCCAAATGAAACATATTTACATGAAACCTGGAATAGTTATTCAGTCTGGAAAGAAAAAAATTAAAAATTTTAAAATAATTATTGATCCATGAAAAGATTCCCTAGTAATACAAAATTCCAAAATCCAAGTTAGTTAATTCAAAAACCCAAGTCAAGCACCATAACCTGAAGATTGAAATCAAAAACAATAACATCAAATAGAATAAAGTTGTAAAAAGGGTTACCACCTGAGGTACAGAACAATCGGCAAGTGAAGGATCCCATTGGACACAGCAGAAGCACTCCCAGTTATCAGTTTGGACTTCAAAAAGAGGAGCCCTACAAAAGCAAGAACTTTAAGAACTAAGAATCTTGCATGAGAAACACAAAAACCAAAACTACACTGAGAAAGTAAGTTAAACATATGTGCATATTAAGTTATAGCAACCAGGTAATAAAGTTCCACAACTCATCTAAGCTATACCTGGTACATAGTCTGAACTGAATTCCTCAAGCTCTTCGAAACAATTTAATCATCTTTATCCTCTATAATTATCTACATTATCTTAGCAGTATTTCATTGACCAGTTCGCAGATAAGAAAGTGATATTATGTACTTACATCTCATCAATTTTCAACTTCTTAATATGAGAAAAAGTGCTATCTACTAACTGTTAAGCATAAGTTAACGATAAAGAGAGTGCTATATTACATGTACTCGGGCTTGAATTCTATTTAGGTTAAGTAACCACTACTAGAGGATCTCCTATATCAATATCTATTATAATGTAGATTTACTTGAGGATATGATTACCAAAGGTCAGCATTCAAGATTTTAGACACTGAGTTTATATCACTTCAAGTTTCAACAATAATTCATCTACAAGTCAACCGGAGTAAATTGATTACTAGTCCCTAGACCAAAAATGCAAAGAATTTTAGCAAATACCAACTTCTGCAAAAAGAAATAGCAAGAAAGAAAGTAAAATATCAACCCAAGCAAGCTATACCTGCGCCACTTTCCACAGATGGTTCCTTTAGTGCCTCCTACACCTTCTATAAACTCTCTACATTGAAGCCAGTTCCCTATTAAGCTTAATTTAGATGACTTATTGCAATTTGATCCCTATTTAGAAAAATGTGTCAATTCTCCCCAAACCAAAAGGTCTGCAAAATATAAATGCAAACCAACAAAAAAAAAACTGAAGCCTTACATGGAAATCGGTAAATTCTGAAGGATCCAATTCTAGTGGTTCACCAATATTATCAACATCACTGCATCATATAACAATAAACTGTTTATGAACAACACATGTGAATCAAGAAGACAATGATAGCATGTAACCTTCTTTTACCATTTCTAATGTCAAACAAAATAAATTCAATGAAATTCATATTTGAGGAAAAAGAAACTTGAAAACAAATAAGAAAGATAGCTTACAGAATAGAAAATCAAAACATGCATCATACAAAACGGGAAGTTAAATGTATTATTTAATCTAGCCCCCCCCCCCCCAAAAAAAAAAAAAAAAACAAAAACACACACACACACACACTGAAACCTAGATTCAGTACTTCAAGTTATCCAACCTGGAATTTCCTTGCGATGAATCAGAGAAACTAGTTTTGGGGCAATATGCAAGACCATGGTATAAATATTGATCATAAACAATGCTAGGAACATGACAAAACCCAGCAATAATTTTTGATGTTTCACCCAATATTTTGTCAGAGAAATCAACTCTGGTGCGGAAAACAGAAGTGCCTTTGACATGGTATAGAGAGCCTAAACTTATGCATTCCACAGAGAATTAATTTATATATAATAATTTAAGGAACATACTTATCAATTGGACCAGACCAGTCAGGAATTTCCGCTTGAAAGCCCTTTCCAATTCGAACACTAGTTCTATAAGGTTCAGTATCTCTCAACATTAATTCTATTGGACTGAATTCCCCTTTAGGCGATTTGTCTCTGGATCTGCTCATTACACCAGTGATACTTGAAGCCTTGCTTGCAGTTGTCTCTTTGAGCAATATTCGCTTCTGTTTCATACACATAATACAGTACCATTCATCAACCGGTAGTTTCTTTATCCTGGGAGTGCAGCAACGTACATGAAATGCTTCTTCACAACTATCACAAATTAGCATCTTTTGAACAATTCCTGAACGACTGCAAGATTTGCATAACCTAGAACAACTACCACCACTGGTAGTCCCAGTTTCCTCATTAACACAATTCCTAGAAGGCCCAACTTGATCAACATTCCCCTGGTTCCGAAGTATATGGTGGCACGCATCTTTTTCAGATAGATCTTCCATCGCAACTTCAGCAGCTATTACACTAGAGGAGGAGCACTCACCGTTTTCATCCATCTCGTCTTTTGTAGAAGCTAATGCAAGTTCCATGTTTGACTTTGACGATGAGCAACTATCATTTATACTGTCAACATCTATTGTTTTCTGCACAACAGTTTTATGTACATCATCAGAAATGTGGTCATACACACCAGAACAGCCATTAGCAATTTCGTACTTTGAAATGTGAGGCCCTCTATTGCAAGCAAGAGGCATCACAGGAGCTCTAACAGTTGCAATTTCATGTTCAACTCGAGGAACTCCCTTTTGTTCCATAACTGCCTCTGAAAGCACATCAGAACTAACAACAGAAAGACAATCTGTGCTTCTCTTTGAATTAACCGGCTCCTGTGCACCAAAATTGGCAACAACAGCACTAGCACTGCTGCTGCTGCCCCACCGTTTTCTCCTCCTACTGTAAACTAAAATCGGCATAGGACTTCCAAACATCACACTCACAGATAACCGCTGAGAACCAGTTTCGAGTAAGGGAAGGCATGAATCCTCAGCCTCTTTACATCCGGTTTGTGATGTACCATCGCATTTAGGAGTCATCTGGCAAGTTTCATTACCAGACATCCAATCACATAAAGAAATCTTTGTTGCAGTTTCAAGTTCAACTCGAGAAACTCCCTTTCGCTCCATAACTGCCTCTGAAAGCGCATCAGAACTAACAACAGAAAGACAATCCGCACTTCTCTTTGAATTAACCGGCTCCTGTGTACAAAAGTTGGCAACAACAGCGCTAGCACTGCTGCTGCTGCCCATCTGTTTCTTCCTCCTGTAAATTAAAATCGGCACAGGACTTTCAAACATCACACTTACAGATGACTGCTGAGAACCAACTTTGGGTAAGGGAAGGCATGAATCCTCAGCCTCTTTACATCCACTTTGTGAAGTACCATCACATTTAGGAGTCATCTTGCAAGTTCCTTTACCAGACGTCCAATCACATAAAGAAATCTTTGTTGCAGTTCCATGTTCAACTCGAGAAACTCCCTTTTGCTCCATAACTGCCTCTGAAAGCGCATCAGAACTAACAACAGAAAGGCAATCCGTGCTTCTCTTTGAATTAACCGGCTCCTGTGCATAAAAGTTGGCAACAACAGAGCTGGCACTGCTGCTGCTGCCCCACCGTTTCTTCCCCCTGCTGTAAACTGAAATCGGCATAGGACTTTCAAACATCACACTCACAGATGGCTGCTGAGAACCAGTTGTAGGTAAGGGAAGGCATGAATCCTCAGCCTCTTTACATCCACTTTGTGAAGTACCAACACATTTAGGAGTCATCTGGCAAGTTTCATTACCAGACATACAATCACATAAAGAAGTCTTTGTTGCAGTTTCATGTTCAACTCGAGAAACCCCCTTTTGCTCCATAACTGCCTCTGAAAGCGCATCAGAACTAACAACAGAAAGACAATCCACACTTCTCTTTGAATTAACCAGCTCCTGTGCACAAAAGTTGGCAACAACAGCACTAGCACTGCTGCTGCAGCCCCACCGTTTCTTCCTCCTGTAAACTAAAATTGGCATAGGACTTTCAAACATCATATTCACAGATGACAGTTGAGTACCAGCTTTGGGTAAGGGAAGCCGCGAATCCTCAGCCTCTTTACATCCACTTTGTGAAGTACCATCGCATTTAGGAGTCATCTGCCAAGTTTCATTACCAGACATCCAATCACATAAAGACAAATGAACTAGAAATTTGAAGTCCCAATCTAAATCTCACCTAAAATAGTTCAAGAAACACAAAATCAGGGTCTCTCTTAGAAATCTCTGTTTCCTGCATTCAAACACATAAAATAAAACTGTTTCAATTGAACTAGAAATTTGAAGTCCCAATCTAAATCTCACCTAATATAATTCAAGAAACAAAAAATCAGGGTTTCTCTCTTAGAAATCTTTGTTTCCTGCATTCAAACACATAAAATAGGACTGTTTCAATTGAACTAGAAATTTGAAGTCCCAATCTAAATCTCACCTAATATAATTCAACAAACACAAAATCAGGGTTTCTCTCTTAGAAATCTTTGTTTCCTGCATTCAAACACATAAAATAGGAATTTTTCAATTGAACTGGAAATTTGAAGTCCCAATCTAAATCTCACCTAATATAATTCAACAAACACAAAATCAGGGTTTCTCTCTAACTTCCACCAATGAAAAGGAAAAACTCTCTTTTTCTTGCAAGCTTGGGTTTCAGTGCATCAACCTAGTGGTTATCAAATATTTGTTCTATTCCAACAAGATTATTTAAGAAACTACTTAAACAAACTATATAAACAAAATATACCCAATTTGCAGAAAAATAAAGATATCATGAGAATTTGACATCCATACCCTTTTGCAAGAAACACAAATGAATCAGAGCAGTTGGAGAATTCAAGGGCTTAAACCTGGAATTCCAATCGAAGCGTTGAGGCAGAGGGCAAGGGCTTTTGGTGTTCTTTAGTGCCCGGTGCCTGCCTCGCTGGCTCAACCGGTGGGACAAGCGTCTAGTGGGCTTAAGGGTGGCTTTTTTGTACAATGTCCAACAAGTAGTTTCAGCCTTCTAATTATGAATTTATGCACTTATGTTTACTTTTGTAGGGTGAACCGGATTTGAATTTGGGTTTGGGTTTAAATCAGTTTAAATTAAAATTTAATTTTTTGTTATAAAAATATAAAAAATATTGATTTTATTTGAAATAAAAAACACTACTCTAATTAGTTTAATGCGATTTATGAAGAGCTCGTCATCAATCTCTACGAATTTTTCTTGAAATTCATTAAATTTAAATATTCAAAGCTTAGTTTCGTCATTGAACTCTTTCAAAAGACATTTAATAGGATGTGTAGCACAATTATTTATAAGATCAAAGAAATTCCCATTTTTATCAATATGAGATTAATGTACTTTGTCTACTTTTTTAGAGTGTTTAGCACGATCTCATTTACTTTTTTTTAGATCACTAAGTGTGAATTTGGATAGGTAGAGTGACGCGGTAAGGTACGTTTAATTTAATTTTTATTTCATGTTACAGTATTTAATTTCATTGTCACCGTTATTTTTATGCTAACCGCAAATCTCATGACGCCTTTTATCTCTTTTATTTTATTTTACTTACTCACCTTTACATGCATATCCCAAAACCCCCCATTAGGTTCTGCTTTAGATTCCTTCATGGGTTGGGTTATCCGTCCAGGCTCGAAGGTTTTTCTGGAATTTGAAAGGGTTTGGATAAAAACATTAGGCTCGAAAAATAGATTTGGGCAAAAAAAAGCCTGTTTAAAATATGGGTCATGCTTGAACTTGAACGTTCAAGGCCCGAGCCTGCCTCGACTCGACCCGTTTTTAAGTTTATAATACTTTATATTATTTTATTTTTATATATTATGCAATTTATAACACATTAAAAAATAAACATACTAAATACACAATACTACTCTAATGTAAGCATTAAAATAATGTTAATATGATTATTTAAAAATTTCAATAAATAAAAAAACATATTAAATTAAAAGAATATAAATAATTTTTGAAAATAATTTGGCCTACAAATTTATTTTTTTTAAATTGAATCAAGCTTAGGCAAAAAAGTAAGTACATTTTTTTAGTCGAGCCCAAACTTGAAAAATTGATCTAGATACCTTACATGGGCTCGACTTGATCTAACCCGTGATCACCTTTATCCCTCTACTGTTAAAAAGAATTATATAAGACCAAGTTGGAACATAGTTAACCTTTATTGCTTAAAAAAGACGTGAGAATAACGTTTCTAATTTACATTCAACTCCAAAAAGATATTTTATTTGAAAACCCATAAGAAGCTTTTAAAGTAAAATTTTGTTAAACAACAAATGACTCTTTTTTTTAATCGTAAATGTTAACTCTATTAAAATTTAGACATTTAATTCTTTTTAATAGTATAGGAGCTAAAATGATCCATTTAATAATAAAAAATTTACTTTAATTCAATCCCTATAATAAAAAGACTTACCAAATATATTTACCCTCGTATTTTCCAACATATGTATTCTGCTTAAAAATATTATTAATTTTCCTCATCTTTATAAAATTTCACCAAAATAATCAAAATTTGAATTGAAATAAAAATCAAAGGCACCTTTCAAGGCTGTCGGAAAGTGAAGGCAATTATGGTGATGCCCTTTGATTTTTGTCACTTTAGGCAAGCATGTATACATGCATTTGTGACACTTTAAAGTGAGAGTGAGAGAGGGTTTCCTTTCTTATTCCTCCTTTTACTCGGTCATTGCTTCCTCACTTACTTTTCTTATCCCTTTACCTTTCTTCTCTTCTTCTGTTAGTCAACAACTTTGTAACAACTTTCATTATATATTTGTTAGTTTTTATACAATACTTAAAATTATTCATAGCCCCTCCAAATCCATAAATAGGAGGATAATGTGTTTCAGTGTACTCAAACTCACATCCTCCTACATTGACAACAATATCCATACCAGTCGAATCAAAGTTGAACCGGTTAAATTTACGTTTTAAGAATAAATAATTTTAAATAATAAATGAATAATTTGGTGGGTTTAGGTTGCCCTAGCTTTTCCACTTTTTTTTTGGTGATAAATAGCAAAAACCAAACTTTACATCAAATTAAATTGAATAAAAGCACCACTCGCTTTGTCTTGCTGTAAAACTCCTAAAACTTTATTGGGGACATCATCGAAAATTCGTAGACTTAACTTTCATGCTAAACTCAGTTTAGTCAGTTAATCCGCAATTATGTTATCTTTTTTAGGTATATGCCTAATCCATCACTGACCTTCAGATCTCATAACCCGTTGAATCCTCCTAAGCATAATGATTCATGAATCTTCCACCCCATTATCTGTCAATACTTGGACCACCTCCGAATTGTCAATCTAAATCGTGCCTCGTTTAAATCCTTTGCTAAGCAGAACAAATAACTCATCTAGAATACCCCAAAGCTCAGCCTCAAAAGATGTGCATCTATTAAGATATCGATTAAATCCCAAGATCCAATTTCTAAACTAATCACGCAACACTCCACTAGTAGAATTCCTCGTGTCTCTAATCACTGTACCATCAATAAATAAATGAACTCCTGTTCCATCCAAAGCCACTTGATAGCTAGAATTATAGGCATTATTCTAATAACCATTGTGGCTTAACTCATATTGTTGGGCTCAGCTCAAAGAAGCTTTGACAAATTTTGAGCGCTAACCAATAGATATTCTGGAAGATTAAACTCAGCTTTATCCATAAACACAATGGATATCATTTAAGAAAATATTTTTATAATATTATTTGGGGTTAATGTGTATTTTCGATAAATTTGATAATTTATACGGAGTTGATATTTTTCTTTAAGATTTAAATGATATTTAAATTTGAACATTATTGTACAAGTAGATACTTTTAATTAATACTTAACTGACTCTGTTAAAATTGCTCCAAATGTATTAAAAAATTACAATCTAAGTTGAATTCTAGGTAATTTTTCTTTTCTTTTAATACCCATCAATTCTAAATTATTTTAAAACTTTTTTAAAAATATAAAAATAGCTACGAAAATTAGAAATACTTTTTCGAAAAAATTCTAAAAATTCTAAAAACTCGAATATTTTTAAAGTAAAAACTTCTATTTGCTTTTTCTTTAAGAATAAAAACTTTTAGCTAATTAATTTTTTATTTTAACTTTACCTTTTTTTTTTACATGGTAGTATCTGTTTATACTTTTTTAAAGTTTTAACAATGCACACACACCTTACACACACAGGCGCTCGAACTCGAGACCCCTAAGATGAATAACATCCTCTTTTCCACTGGAATCACTTGTTGAATTCTCTTTTTTCTTATTTTTTATTTGATTACTTTCGCAAAGATTTGACTCTTATATGCCCGTTTTAAAACGAATAACCCTTATATGAGCAACTCCTACAAAATTAGACCCCAATTTGAACATTTAACTTTTTTAGTATTTTTCATTTTATTTTCAATTTCATTCATCTTATCGAAAAAAGGGCCGCTCCTTCCTTCTCCAAGCTCAAGCTACTGTTGCTCTCCCAGTCAATTAACACTTTTTCGTCCAAACAATGGCACTAATGATCTTCTTCATGTGGGGTGTGCTTCGTATTCTTCTTTTAATTAAATTTTGTTATATTTTTTCAGTTAAATTTTAATTATTTCAAAGATATTTTAGTACGATTAGAACTCTAATCTTATCTTATTTAAAAAGGGTCTTGTATTCTTATTTTTAGATATCAATTAACAAGAGCTTTTTTTTGAGAGCGATAAGACGTAATTGTATAAGAGTTTTGGTGAGAGTTTCGTGGTAATTATGTAGAGTATTTTATACCATTTTGTGAGTGTCCTATGATGTTTAGGATTTTTTTTATAGGTTTGCTTTTTGGAATTTTGAACTTTATATTCAGAGTTTTGGGTAATGTATATGTTATACATTTAGGTTATTTTTTTCCATATTGTACTCTCGTTTATTTACTCGTTAGTGAAAAGATAAAGCTTCCTTTGCCCGTGGTTTTTTTCTCTTTGAGTATTTTTCACTTAAAATATTTATATTCATATTTCTTTACTTTTACTTGTTTGTTGTTTATAGGGGTCGATTCCCAACACTTCCTCTTATTTCTTTTCAAATTTCCAAACACATCATTCTAGAACACCGAAAGATCCACTAAATCCAAAATATTTTTTATCTTCATTATTGCCTACTAGATTGACCAAAAAACCCAATTACGACCTCTCTTTAACTCATCTTGCCTTGCCACCATTAAGATTTCCATGGTGACAGCCAGATACCTTAGAAGTTTCAAAGTTGCATGCAAACAAAATATAACAAACTTTAATTACAACTTCAACTTCAAAATAAGATGAAAATGATTACAAAACTTTCCACAAAATCCATCATATTATGTAACATGTTATATTAATGTATAATTTTGTCATTAATTTAGAATTTCGATTGGTTATATAGATATTATTTCATTATTGATTATATATTCCAAATCTCATCATGTGTTGTTGTCATGTGTGGATTTTAGTTCGATTAATCAATTTTAATATGATTTGTTCCGATTTTTAATTTCTTTGTGTTATAATAATTTCATTCTACACCTTGTGGTTGCTCGAGCATGTACTTATAAAGCTTTCATAATGGAAGAAAGAGCTAGGAAATGTATTGGGTGGCTAAAGAGCGGAAGAGAGGAAGAACTCCCAAAAAAATCTCTTTTGCTCTCAACTTAAGAAGTATATATATATATATAATTACCGTTGAATGTTTTGATTAAAATATTTATGCACAACAAATATTATAAAATATTATTGAGTGTTGTTTTGTGTCTTTTAGATGTTGAAGCTGCGTATTTATATGATATAATTATTGTTTTTAGATGTGATGTTATAGGTATGTTTCATGCATGTCGAAACATACCTTACTTTAAGTTTAAGACTTGTTTATACGATGTGAATTTACCTATGTGATGGAGTGCGAACCCACATCTTGCGGCCTAATGAGAGGATGCAAGTGTCTTACACACGAACTTATAGTGTCACGCAAACTTGAAGTGTAAAACTCGACCCGAACCCAATTGAATTATAGATTGATAATAGTGAGCATCATAACAAATATAATGAAATTCAAATATCAAAATCTTAAAAAAGAAAAATAATGGTACCTTCCTCCAAAGTTTTATGACATCTTTTCAAATGCCGACATATATAATTATCTTCAATTTTAAGCAAACGTCGTCGTTCAGTTACATGCATGATTTTGATTAGACCTGCCCTTTCCATTACGGAACTTGCAATTCCCAACAACCTATCTTTAAAACCCGCTATCAACGGCCAAAGACTGTCAAGTCAACCCCAACAATGCAAATCCAATCTCATCGTAGTATGCTGATGTGTCAATATATTATTGGTTTAAACCCAAAACCTTTGGCCCATCAACTTTGACTCATTATCTCAGTAACCAATATTCATCAAACACGTCACTTAGACGTCCACGTACAACTTCATTCAATCCGACAAAAAGGAAAAATGGAAAAACATTGACATGGAAATGTTAACCTACCGTATCCACAAGGTTTAAAGTTGTCTATATATACAAGAAAAAAAACCTTTTAACTTGATGATTTTCTTGAATTTGATCATATAAATAAAAGATAATATCTTTCAACGCATTCAAATTCATGTTTTTTTGTATTGGTAACAATGTTCATGTCAATCAAATTAAGATTTAATCGATTTATTTACTCATAGTTCCTTCTAAACTCATAAATAAGAAAATAATGCGTTTCAGCATATTCAAACCAACGTCCTTCTACATTGACAATAATATCCATATCAATCGAACTAAGATTGAATCAACTACAAATGAATATTACTTCTATTACATTAAGGAAAAACAAAACTATTATTTTATTTTTTTAATTATTATTTTAATCAATATCACAATACACTTATTAATATTTATGACTAAATAATTTTAAATTGGTCCACCTTAAAAAGAAAAAGGGAAATCACTTTGCCACCTTTTCTCTTTGTTTCACCTAGTGGGGAATATGGACATAATCATAACAAAGCTAACCCTAGAATTCTTAATTCTTCATAATTTACTTATTTTTCCCTCTCTTTTTTCATCTTTAAAGCTAAAAAAAAATTTGCACACCCTTTAAGAAGAGACCCTTTCTCTTTTGCATATTACACTCACATTCACATATTTCACATTATTATTACTGAATCTTTGTTATAGCTAAGCTTATTTGTATGCATATATGCAATGGCAACATTACCTCAAGACTCCTCCATGGAAGGTGTTCCGGTCACACCTGGAATCCGGGAGGTGAGGCCTGAGTCTAGCTCCGAGGATTTCAAGTTTTGCACCGTCTCCAGTAAGGACTCAAACCCTGGAATTCGTAGGGTGCGTTTGCGAGCTGAGATCGATACATCACCGCCTTTCGAGTCTGTTAAGGAGGCTGTGACCTGGTTCGGTGGCAGCGGACCTTGGGTGCCATTGTACAAGTTTGGAGAAGCTTATGTAAGGTTTCTCTGCTTTTGTCTTGATGGAACATATGACATATGCATGCCTTCCAAAAATTAATTTTAATATGTTTGTTTATGCATATATATATGTGTATGTGTGTGTGTGTGTTTATGAGCAGCAAGGAATTGAAGAATTTGACATAAAGAAAGTTGAAGAACAAGCAGCAGAATTGGAGAAAGATTTGATAGTGAAAGAATTGGAGACCCTTGATGTGCTTGAAGAATTAGGGACTACAAAAAGGATTGTGGAAGATTTAAAGAAAAAACTCAAAGATGAAGCTTTGAAATGCATGACCAAAACTCCACACTTGAATCCAGATGAACACATGAGCATTGTTAACAATGAACATCATGAACATGTCAGAATCGGGAGTTCGAGACCTTACCACCGTCGCCGCCCGGTTTCGTCTCCAGATTCGGTCTTGATGGAATTGAAGCAGGCAAAGTTGAACCTTGGTGAAACTATCAATGATCTTGGGAATATTGTTGATCCTTCAACAACAACCGAAGGTCCAAGAGCAGTGCCAGTGCTTGAAACAACTGGTGAAATGAGGTGGTTTGCAGCTAAGAAAATGGAGGAAGCAGCCATGGCAGCTGAGGCTCTTGCACTTGTTGAACTCAATGCACTTGCTGGAACAAAGGGTTCGTCCGGATTTTCCTTCCCGGAGCCGGAGTCGAAGCCGGAACAATCTCCTCGAACCCCGAAAGTACTACAAAAGGCAGCAGAAGAGGTTTTTAACAGGGAAATGATTCATTCAATGCATGAATTTGATGAAGCAAACAACATTTCTCAACTTACAATCTTGAGAAAGCTTGAAGAAGCATCAAATGCAATGAAAAAAAGTAAAAAAGCATTGGAAGAGGCTCTAAAAAGTGTTGAAATCGCAAACAAGAAGCAGCTGGATGCTGAAGAATCTCTCAGGAAATGGAACAAACAAGTGGCCTACAATGGTTCAAATATCAACAATCTTCAAAAATCTCCATTAAAGGATGTGATGATGAACAAGCAAAACCCAAAGCCTGTTCCAAGGCCAACAGTGTCAATGAGGGATATGTTGAAAAAGGCTAATGAAGGCCAAACTGAAAGACAAAAAGTAGCTTTGAGCCAAATGCTAGATGAACTAAAGAAAGATTTGAGATTTCATCCAAAAACAGCAGCTGGTGATCATGATAAAAAACATCATGGAGATGATCATCGAAAACAGGTGTTCACACAAAGGAGAAAATTTGGGTTCATCCACATATCACTCCCATTATCAAAGCAAAGCAAAAAGAAACCTCAAGCTTTGAACACAAATTGATTATTCAATAAAATAGGTTTGTTTCATTGGTTTGTGTTTGTTTTTTTGAGTGGATTAATTTATGATGGTGTTTGGCATCTATGAATCTCAACTTCTGTTGCAGAAGGTGTTTTATAATTTGGATTTCTGTAATAAAATGGTATTGAAATGGCTATGGTCCAATTATTAAAATCATTAAATTAATTTAAAACGGATATTTCAAAGAGAAGTAAAATATTACTATTGGGATCTAGTGTTTTTAGTGCTACTATATCATCAAATATACTTGCAATTTTTCAAAAAATTTGATTTAATGAAATTCCATCATACTTGTTATATCCCTATCCGACTCAAACATTTAGTGATGGCCCTTGCTTCATATTGCTCACAGGAAAATAACCCTTACGTAATTTAAAATGATAAACTACACAGTAGGTCAATCATCTTTTATAAATTTTCATTTTGAGCATCGGTTTTTTTTTTTTCGAAAAAAGCATTATTGTTACATACTGTTTTCGACATGATTTTTAAAAGATAAAATGATTGACTAAAATAAATACTTACAAAAGTTAAACGACTAAAATGAGCATACAATAATATTATCTAACACCAAATTAACGGTGGATGACCAAAATGAAAATGGCTTGTAACAACAATGCCCAAATTAATGGTGAAGTTTACCCGATTTAAAAATACTTTGTTCAAATGGCAATTAAGTTGGGCGAAGTGAATGTTGTTAAATACATCACTGCTTTACAATTGTCACTCTCTACTCCACCATATGCCCAACTCTATTATATATGTATAATATTAAAAATCACTACTATCTTTGTGGATGTTGGATGCATCCATTCCCGCTCCGTTTCAATTTAATTTTTGTTACCCATCTTTAATATTTTTCAACATTTTTTAAAATAAGTAAAAAGTTAAACATAAAATATATGAATTTCTTTTATAATACATTATTACATTTCACCTTTTAATAGTTTAATAAACACAAGGATAATTATTCAACGAGGGTGTTTGATAAACAGAGTTTTGAGTTTTTTTTAATTGATTTGAACACAAATGGAGGATTGGGTAGATAGAGGTTTGCAAGAGCTTGTTGATATGAAATCTCCAAAATAAAAAAACATTGGGATTGATAACTTTTTTCACAGCTGATTGGAAATGAGATATGTGGAATGACATATCTGACCATTTTTGTTAAAAAATTACTCCATTTTCCACTATGTACAATTAAATTGATACACTATTAATATTTATCAATTTCTTTAAGGTTAATATTTGCAAATAAGGAACTTAAGAAATTTGTTTATTTACATTTTCAAAAATATTCAATAATTAATTTCCATAATGAATGTTTTAATTCATTGGTAATAGTATTTTATTTCAATAATTTCACCAATAAAAATTAAAATATTATAAACAAATAAATGCTTAGTAATAAAATGTATCACGTTCTTATTTATCATTTTATACATATCAGTTTTAGCTATCAACGAAGTTTTATCAAATACCTTTAAATAAATAATTAATAGAATCAATTGATGAATCCAACCATACAATCATCAATCAACTATCGGCCAAGTACAAAACAGGATCAAATATATATACGGAATAAAATGACAATTTAATATAATATAGCGAGATAAAAGTGAAGCAAGTAATTATCATGATTGTTTCATACTCAAATCCACCTGTTTCTAATCTGCATCCAGTGAAGCATATAATTCAAAATCCATGTGACGATTCAGATTTTTCTCAAATTGTTTCCTTTTTCCATTTTATAATAACCAAATTTATTGTTGAAGCAAAAGCAGAAAATTGAACAAAAATAGATGCTTAGTACTGAGTTCCCAAAATTAGGGACGAAGCTGATGATTTGCAAAGCTTGCATTCCTGATTTGAAATGCCAGCCTTTGTCTTTCTGTCATAACAACAGCCTTTACATATATATACAACCTTCTATATTTAGTCCCCAAAACCTGTAATTCCTATTATTGTCTTCCAAATTTCATTATATTACATTACATTCATGTGCTTCCTGCATTTGTGTCTTTCATTTCATCATCTTTCTAATCCCCCTTCACCTCCTCCTCAAAAAGGGTATCTTCTTCCATTGAATTAACTCAACTCTATTTCTCTTCTCTTTTCTCATTTGCCCATCAAAAGTAAGTTTGGGTCTTTCTTTCCCATTGAATTTTCATTGCTTTTTATTTTTGTTTTCGGTTATGAGTCTGTTTCTTCATTGTTGAATCATGTTCATGCTGTGGAATTGGTTCTGGGTATTGTTTTCTTTCCCATTGAATTTTCATTGCTTTTTATTTTTGTTTTCGGTTATGAGTCTGTTTCTTAATTGTTGAATCATGTTCATGCTGTGGAATTGGTTCTGGGTATTGTTTTCTATGTTTAATCTCACATGAAATCTTTAAATTTGATCGATGAACAATGAACAATGTTACATTTTTGTTTGCTTAGATCATGTTCTTCGATTCTACGAAATGTCGGTGACGACTGAATCGGAAAAAATTAAGTTAAACTTGTTGTGATTGTTGGTTGAGATGGTACCAACGGTTTTTTCCTGCGGCAGATGGTGTTTAAATTTGGTGCGTTCATGATTGCTCGGTTCTAATATTTATGCATGCTAGGTGTTTGAACTATTGCCTAATTGACTCGAATTTTCTTTCAGAGAGTATTAAGAAAGGAATAGGGAATGCGGAAAGATGTCTATGCACGCTGAGAATTCTCTATATCAACTCCATAAGGATGTATCCGGATCTGGATTACCCTTATTCTTTCTCGATGAGGTCGGATACTCAGGTAACAGCAGATTCATGCTCGGTGTTCAAGTTCTTAACAGGGCTGAAAACAAAATCTCCACCATGTTGATGGATTACCTTGCTGAAGACGGTTGAGTTTTTTGTGTTATAGGAAGTCCTCTTAGTGTACATATACATATATATTATTAATACTGCAGGAGATAATACTTTTTTTTTGGAGCCTGTTAGGATTAAAATCTTTTAGAATGGCAAATAAGGGGAAGGTGTTGATGCAAAAGTATGAATTCGGAAAAATGTTGGGCCAGGGGAATTTTGCTAAAGTTTACTATGCAAAGAACATCAAAACAAGCCAGAGCGTGGCGGTTAAGGTCATAGAGAAAGAGAAGGTCTTGAAAGTAGGCATGATTGATCAAACCAAGACGGAGATATCCACTATGAGCCTCGTTAAGCACCCGAATATCTTGGAACTTTACGAAGTCCTGGCTAGCAAAAACAAGATTTACTATGTTATGGAGTATGCCAGTGGTGGCGAGCTCTTCAACAAGGTAGCAAAAGGGAAGTTGAGAGAAGACATGGCAAGGAAGTATTTCCAACAGCTGATCAGTGCAGTTGATTTTTGCCACAGCAGAGGTGTTTATCATCGGGATTTGAAACCCGAAAACTTGCTCCTTGATGAAAATGGAACCCTTAAGGTATCAGATTTTGGTTTGAGTGCCCTCGGTGAGTCTAAGCATCAAGATGGATTGCTCCACACAACTTGTGGAACCCCTGCATATGTAGCTCCTGAAGTTATAAACCAAAAGGGCTATGACGGGGCGAAAGCCGATATCTGGTCTTGTGGGGTTATCCTCTTTGTTCTACTGGCTGGTTATCTTCCATTTCATGATTCAAATCTGGTAGGAATGTATAAGAAAATAAGCAAAGCAGATTACAAGTTTCCTAGTTGGTTTTCACCTGATGTCACCAAGCTGCTATCGAGAATCCTCAATCCTAATCCAAAATCTCGAATTTCAACTGCAAAAATAATGACAAACTCCTGGTTCAAAAAGGGTTTTAAATCGAAATCAAGTCACAAAACTGCTGAAATGGATTTGCCTTCTACCGGTACCAATGTGGTTTTTGGTTCTGAGGCTAACAGCGCAGCATTTGAAACAAAGAATCACAAGGATCAGCTCACTAAGTTGAATGCTTTCGACATCATTTCCTTCTCAAGCGGGCTCGATTTGTCCGGATTGTTTTCGGAAACCGACGAGAAGAAGGAAGTTAGATTCACTTCCATGCATAGTGCCTCTGCCATCACTTCTAAACTAGAGGACATTGGTGAGCGCTTGAAGTTCAAAGTTAAGAAGGAAATTGGAGGGCTTTTGAAAATAGAAAAATCGAGCAGAGGCCAAAAAGGCGCATTGACTATCAATGCACAGATATTCGAGTTCGCCCCATCTTTCTATTTAGTAGAGTTGAGGAAGTCCAGTGGTGATACATTGGAGTACAGGAAGCTGTTGGAGCAGCATGTTGGACCAGCTCTCAAGGACATTGTTTGTATTTGGCAAAAGTGAGTCATCGTGTTCATCATCGTGCTGAAGTTTCTCGAGTTTATTTGCCCGATTCGATCTCAAAGGCAGTTTGAATGTTTAGTTACTTATATGAATCTTTAAAAGTTGCCATTCTTGCATGAAATCTAGCTGGAATTTGTGTTAAAAACTTTGATAGAACAGACATTATAGTAATGTGCTTCAAACAGCTTTGCAGTTTCATGTCTGAAAATCATCCAAGGGGGTGGTTGGGGGATGGGGGTGTTCAAATGTGAACCCAGTGTCCAATGTAAATAAATAATATTTGAAGGTGTTGTAAATGAATATAATCTCTACTATTTCGGAAATTAAAAAAAAAACTATTATTTTACGGAATAATTTATATTATTATGGGGTATTTTTGTCTATATATTTTTATAAATTGATAAAATTTGCTCCAACGAGATTAAAACAAAAAACCTTATGCATATCAAATCTTTACTTTTACCATTCTAATCAAAGTATCATTTGATTTTGATATGAAAACATCTAATAATAATTAGGGTTAAATATAAAATTGGTAGTCGAATTTGTTCATTTTTTTAAGATTGATACCCATTATATTAACACTTGAATTTAACGTCGTTAATTTTTTGCTGACGTGATAGCGTTGGACATTCACGCGGTGCCATGTGTCGTCTTGTCTGGCTGCAAATCGGACCCCTTTTAATTATTTTTTCTTTCATTTTCCTTGAAAGATTATTCCTTTAATTTTTTTCCTTTTATTTTCTTTTCACCATCGTCTTCTATTCTGTCTTCTACCTCACTTTTATCTCTTTTGATTTTTTCCTTGCACCATTTGTTTCGTTTTCTACCTGAGCTCTTCGTTTTCTATCTCTTTTGTTTTATCTGTTCAAAACACATATTTTAAGGAAGAAAACAAGCGAAAATGTCTTTTTCAACAAGTAAAAATCAAGTGCTCAAAAAAGGTTTTGTACCTGGAATCTTCAAAATAAAGAACCCAACATCTTCAAAAAGCCAAATAACAAATAAAGAACCCAGCACATTTACAGAATAAATAGCAAACAAAGAACCCAACACATTCAACTCGCTCTCAGTTTCATCAGAAGCCTCCTTAGTCTTTTATCAGCAGGCGGAGAGTATAATTTCAAAAGTTTAAGGATCAATCTTTGATTTTTTTTTCGGCTTTAAAGAGATTTTCTTGGAAATACAAAGTAAAATTTGAGAAGACGAGGAAGAGAGAAAAATTTTGATGGTCGGATCGAGAATTAATTGATAAACCTTCCATCTCTACAACAAACTAACAATAAGATTTTCACATAGTGTCTCTAGTTTTAGATGTATGTTTAAATGCAACTAGACTTACTAACTAACAATATAAGAATATAAGATTGACAAATAAATTTAGTTACACAATTCAAAAACTTTTTATGTTTACGGGTCTTACTTTGAGAGTAATCCATCTCCTTATATAATATACAATTTAAATTCAAAATCATTCATCAAGTTACAACTTCACTCGTAAACAAAATCTAGATTACTCTCTTACTAAGATTTTCTCTCTTTAAAGCTTTGTTGCAAATAGAACAATAAGAACAATTTGCTTATAACAAATTTGGATTAATATAAGTTCCTTACAAAACAAGTGCTCTCTCAATCTTGTACATAGAACAATAACAAATCTTAATCATATAATGTCTTACAAAAGTACAATCAATACAAATGTCTAGCTCTTTGAATTTAGCTCAATAAAATCTACAATCTGGAATGAAATAACATAGATCTTCACATTATAGTCTTTAAAAACTAAATCTCTTTAAAAACGAAACCTTAGTTTTCACCACATTGTACCTTCAATAAAATACTACTAAAATTTCTCAAGAATTTATTTTTAAAGAGTCCAACAATCAGGGGCGAAGCAGGGGGCTGACAAGGCCCTGATCTCTCCTAAAATAATTTTTTTTTTATTTAGACCCTTAAATTTTTTTAAAATTTTAAATTAATAAAAATAAAATTACACTTTGAATCCTTAAAAATGATAAAATTTTAATTTAATCCTTTAAAAATTACACTTTTACTATGTAAAAATTACAATTTAACTTCAATCCTTTTAAAAATGTTTTCTGACTTTGCTCCTACCAACAATTTTAATTAAAACATTCCAACAAAATATGACAAGTTACATTCGCCTACTAAAAACAAGCTAAGTTGCGACTAAAGTTGCATTCGACTCATGTAACTAGTACTATTGGAGCAAAGGATCAAGATCTAGTGTTTGGTGTGAACGTCAGGTCGGATGGGCTTGTCGATGACATTTCTCTTAATGGGCCTCAAGCTTTTCTACCTACTACTTAGGAACCCAGCAGCAATTTCCTGAAAGTCCATCAAAACTTTCTCTTTAGGTTGTAAAGTGAGAGCTGTGAATGAAACTGAGGAGCAACTTATGAAGTCTGCTGAAAAGAAGAAATTGGAGAGAAGATGTACGGCAGTGAATGCTTCTTGAGCAATGTGGGGGATTGAATCAACTGTGGCTGAATGAAAAATTTTGACTGGGTTAGGCAGGAAGCGGTTGGGGTTGCTGGTGGTTTATTGAGCGAAATAAACCAACTACGAGGAGGAGCTGCCGCAAGTGCGTGGGGCTACAGACAAGAACGGCTGCCCAAAATGGATTATAATTATAACGAAACGTTTGCAACTCTTCAAGGACTCATCAATGCCAATGGTCTCATGCTCCAAGGACAGTAATTTGTGGGATTGAGAGCTTTCATATATCATAATCGCGAGTGAGGCAGTTGAAGGGTGACAATGCTGCATTACGTTACATGTTTGCCGAGGGGAAGAAGTTGGATAGGGATGGGGACGCAAGTGTCAGATTTGATGCAGGTGCTGGTGACGACTGTGATTGATTTCTTCATGGTATTCATTCTCTATACCACAAGGTTGCGATGCGTGGAATTTAATGGGATGGTTTTCTGAAAAGTGGGGATAAGAGGGAATAGCATGTTGTTGCCTACATTAGATCATGGGCTACGTCTGGACAAATTTGGATCGGTGCAGAATTTTAAGTCCATTTTTTGGGCTCGGATACGGTCTAAAAAATGAACTTAAAATTTTGTTTAAACCTGATTTATATTAAAAATGTTAAACCCAAGCTCAATTTGATCGTAATAAAATTTTTATATAAAAATAAATTTTTAAAAATATAATACATCAAATACACTAAAATATTTCTCAATAAATTGAAGATACAAATAAAACGTATAGCCATGTAATTCGAGTTGGGCCGAGTTTGGGCAAAAAGATTCTGCCCGAGGGCCATTTCATTTAGAAAATAAGTCTTATTTTTTTGTGCAAGTTCATTTTTCTAGACTATATTTTGGTCAAAATCCTCCCACTTTTCTGGCGAGCTTAAATGAGTGGCCCAACTCATGAACAGGTCTAATTATTGCCAGTACTTTTATTTTATTTTGTTGGTGTTCTTAATGTATGTTTCGTCATGTGATTTTGCTAGTGTTGAACGGTTGGTTCTTCACTTTTGGAAGAAACACGATTGTTTTAAATAGAAGTTGCTCCAAAAAATGATTGTTCTAAACATAGTTATTATTGGAACACCATTATTCTAAACAACAGTTGTTCCGAACTTCAATTGTTCTCAACAAGAACTATTCTCAAATGACAGCTACATTGGATGACAATTGTTCTAAATTGAAGCCCTATTTTGAACATAATTATTTCGAATGTAGCTATTCTCAAACAATTGGTGATATAAACAAAAGCTATTTTAGATAATTATTGTTCTTTTGAAAAAGATAATAAGTGAAAGAATGTTGCTACTTGTTCCGTGCTTTGTAACACAATTTCCCAAAACAATAGCTAAAACCAAGTATCGACACAGGGTAAAAAGTAAATTTTTTGTTTTAAAAGGACTTAAATTGAATACTTGATAATTTGAAACGAACCAAAAGTAATTCCATTAACTAAGAGGGTTAAAGCCTTTGCTTATCCCCTAGTAATATCCTTACATATAGGGGCGAAGTCAAGAAAAAAATTTAGGGGAGGCGAAATTAAATTATTTATATCTTTATAATTTTTAAAGGATTAAATTAAATTTTTATCATTTTTAGAGGGGTCAAAGTGAAATTTTTTGTTTACTAATTTAAAATTTAAAAAATTTAAATGATCAAAATTATAAAATAACCATTTTAGGGGAGACCAAGTCCCCCTAAATATGCCTCTGCTTAAATATATGATATTGGAACAACAAAAGATAAATAATTTTATCCGACATTAATAGTTAATTTATCGATATAATATTAGAAAGAAAGTTTAAGATTCTCTCTTTTTTTTTTTTCTCTCTTCGAAAGTGGCGAATTCAATAATTTCTTTAAATGGGATGATTTTGAATTATAATTTTTTTAAATATCAAAATATAATTTTATCATGTATTAATTTATAAATTTTTCAATTTTTAAGGAGATTAAACATATTTTATTTTTATTTTGGGGAAAAATATAATTTTACTATATATTAATTTATAATTTAATCATTTATAAAAGGACTAAATTGTATTTTTTTTCATTTTGGAGGGCCAAGGCCCCTTCCTACACTATTAGATTCGCCTTGACTCCACAAGTGAGGTTAAGAAAGCATCATATGTCTTATTTATGAAATTTTTAATCTTTTAAATAGCAATTAAAGTGTTATATATTATGTAAATAATGACAGTAGTAATGATTGCAAAACAATAAGAAGGAAAAATAAGAAAACGTAAATTTTACTTAGAAAGTCCTTATCGAGAAAAACTACAGGTAGAGGAAGAGAAATTCACCAATGCTGAAAAACAATAATACAAGAGATTTTCGACTACATACATTTTAAGGATTAAACAACCCTATTATAATCAATGTCTAATAGAAAAAGTATAATACTATACAGATTCAATTTATGCGCCATAATTCATACTGCGTGATCAAAATAAATTGCACCTTGAACTTTTTAAGCCGAACCAAACGTTGAACTCTATTATAAAGACACAAAAGGCAATAATTCCTCAATTTATTATAATAACATTTTTAGATGGTAACTCAAGACGTAAATGGTAAATTTGTGAACCTAATTCCAATATCTTCAAAGTAGATTCGGAAAATCTAAAGTAATAAATTTTTTAAAAGATATATGTTTCAATTTTAAACGTCTGTCGGCTCTCAGTAAAACATTTTATGGGTATATATAGTTAGGTTTAGGCAGCCATTGTTGAACAACCAAGTAGCTTTCAAATCAAAAGCCATTAGTTTCAATTTCTTCAATGGAAAGTAAACACTTTCATCAACAAATGGCTGCAATGAGGCAATCCTTCTTTGATGAGGTTTGATTTTTTTTACATCAAAACATGCATTCATGATCAATATTTGACAAAATTAAGGATGTTTTTATGTTAAATGTCATACTAGGAAGTCTTAGATGAAAATTTTTCTCAATTGGAGGAGCTAGAGGATAAAAATGACCCCAACTTTGTAGAAGAGGTGTTTACCATGTACTTCAGAGACTCCACTGCATTGCTGGAAACTGTTGAGCAAGCAATGTAAGTAAACTTATTATATATATATATATACATATATAAGATGCTGACATGAATACTGCTAGAGTGCTAATCTTCGAAACTTAATTGATGAAGGAAAACTGTGTCTATTACATTGGTGAAAATGGACAAAATCCTTTATCAACTCAAGGGCAGCAGTGCCAGGTAAATCTCCAAGAATCTGTAAAAGAAAAAGCTTAATCAACGTTGTTCTAATGGAGAACTGTGATTTTTAATTCAAGTGTCGGTGCTAATAAAGTTGTGAATGAGATCAACAAAACAAGACAACATTTGGAGAAAGGAAACTTAGAAGGGTAATGTTCTATGCTTACATCTATAACATATGTATATATGATTTGACAATGAATGTGATGACATGCATGCATGCATATATGCAGGACAAAAGCTGGCATCTGGGAGATGCGAAAGGAGAATGAAAGTCTCAAAGCCAAGCTAGAACCCTACTTTCAGGTTTATCTGGTTCCACCATAAATAATTCACTTTTTTTGTTGCTTCTGCTGTGCACAACTTTCGCATTGCTTTCTTTTGTTTATGACAAGCAGCTGAAGCAAGCAAACTCAGTGGCCAAAGAGAAGTGATCATAAGGTAGAGCTGAAATAGAAGATGGCATTCCCTGCAAATCCACTATAATATCTTATATTGTGTTTAGACTATGAGTTATCACAATCAATGTTCTTTCAACCATGTTTCGATCATAGCTTCTTCAACAACTTATTAAACTAAACATCAAGAGTGTTAATTGCTTCATATAATAAAAGGATTCTCATGCTTTGAATTATAGGCCTTTTAATGGCTATTGATTCTTTATTTCTCGTTGTAGGGTGTGCCTTGTATTCTTCTCCCAATTAAACTCTATTATTTTTTTCTCGTTAAACTCTGATTATTCCAGAAATATTTTAGTATGATAGAGGCATTATATCCTTGTTTTGAGATGTAGTACTATAGGGTTTTTTTTTGGGGCCAATAAGATGTAGTCACATATGTGTTTTGTGAGAGCTTTCGTGGTAACTATGGAGAGAATTTTTTTTCCGAGTTAGGACTTTGTTTTCGGGGTTTTGGTTTGTGCGTTTAGTACATTTAGGTTTATTTTCTCCATGTTGTATTCTAATTTGCTTACTTATTTAGTGAAAAGTCAAAGCCTCTTTTGCTCGTTATTTTTATCATTTTTGGAAGAATTTTCCACATAAAATATTTATGTTCGATCTTCTCTACCTTTCTTATTCTTCATTTATAAGGTTGATCCCCAACACTGGCCTCCTAATTAAACTCTTCTTTTTCTACATTATTTTCTTGATCTGTAAGAATATAGAATAATATTTGCAAGCAAAAGTAAGCAGTGCCAGAAGCAGTGCTAAGAACAGTGTCAACTACTTCTGGCAACAATGAAAAATAAAGATGAACACACACGATAATAACATTATATACATTATATATATATATATATCCATAGTTGAATATTTTAATTCACCATTGATGACTTACATTATTTTTTTTAATTTATGACCAATTGAGGCAAGCAAAGTATATGCCTCAAGAGAAGTAGTCATGGTAGAGTTCAAGAGTGAAACCAAAAAATTTTTTTTAGAGGAGTCGAAATTAAATTATAATTTTTATAATAGTAAAAATATAATTTTACCAGTTGAATCGTAAAAAATACAATTTCACCATTTGAATAACCTATCTTTTTTATTATACTTTTAAAGATAAAGGATATAAGAAGCCCCGAAATTTTTTCGGAAAAATCAAGTTAAACCCTTGAAAGAAAAAAAAAATCCAATTGAGCCTTCGAGTGTTAAAATTTTTATCAATTAAGCTTTTTAACTATTAACTTTAACGATTCACTGTTAAAGAGTAATGATTCCAAAAAATTGTATAATGTGGTGAAAACTAGTACTTTCTATTTAAAATCATAAAAAGTTCTAGAAAATATATATTATAAAAATATTTAAAAACATTATAAAAAATTTATTTGTTCAATTAGGAACTATTATTTGAGTGCAAAAGTTGCAAGTAAACTAAATGTTTTCATCAATTTACATCTAAGCTTTCAGGGGAAAAGTTTTAGAGGGAGAGTGATCCTTTTCGAAATATAGGAGGGAGGTTGCGACATGAAAAGTGAGTTGAACTCAAATTACAACTTGTAATCATTGATTATATAGTGGATTACTTATAATATATTTTTTAAGATTTATAAGATTTTACTTTAGAAATTTTTAGACATAATCATCTCAAACACTCATATATATCCATACTTATAATATAATTTTCGCAACATAACGTTGCATAAAAATATTTTTTTAAAAGTTACATCATGTATGAGTGTTCGGAAAACCATAAAGTAATTGGATTTAAGTGTAATTACCTATGTAATTACTCCAATTCTCACCCTCTCCCTAAGAATTGGAAAGTGTAATGGGTGATTCAATTACACTCGATTCAGTGGGATCATCAATTATAATGTTACCCAAACATGCCACCATATGTTTATATAATTTTTTGTATAAGCAATTACATCTAAATTCAATTATTAGGTGGTTTTCCAAACACCTAAGTTTATATAATTTTTTAATAATTAAAGTTATAGACTATTTGAATTGTGAACCCAAATATTATAAGGTCAATTTTAATTACGCAAATCGAAAAAGTTTCCTTATACCATATCGTGGGATATGATATCATTTGAGAGAATGGTGTCAGACACAAGTACCATAGATAGCTCACGAACTCTTTAATTTGAGAGATTCAAGGCTTCGAAATATGATTGAGAAGACATTTGTTGTTCTAAAAATTATTTCCTATATTAACATCACATTAGTATAGGATAAAAAAAAAAGTTGGATCGTACTAGCATGTTGCATATTTCATAACTTTAACTATTGGTGGAAGAAGAAGATTTTGAGAATATTGATGATGCATATTCAATTTCAACTAACGATAAACTCGGTCAAAGATCAACAGATGATGATAAAGAGCATATATTAAATATTAAAGAGGGAATAACCCAATAAATATGCACTACAACAATTAGATAAATTGCATATGATATTTATTTTTCTTACTATTTTTGTTAGTAATCATGTTATCAACTACTTTTTTCTACTAACATAATACATATGATGATTTGATTTTAATTTGTGTTAATTGTTTAGAAATTATTCTTTATCATAATAATTGTTTTTATAGTAATTAATATAGTTTTAAAATATAAATTATGTAACTGCATAATTACAAATTATACTATCAAACATGACGTAAGGAATTACGATATAATTACACTACATCAATCAAACACGTCTAAGAAATTACAATTCTTTATAATTACAAAATAATGTTTCAATTATTTTGTGTTATCTAAACAAATCTTAAAATAAAGTGCTCTAGAGCGAAGCAAAGGAATTCAGTGTTGAAGGATGGAATTAAAATTTTAAAATTTTGTGGGTAAAAAGGTAAAAGTTTTATTTTAAAATATTTAAATTGAATATTTGATAAGCAAAGGAATGGATGATTATTATTTGATACAATGATGGTAGAGTTTTTTAATTTCATAATAGAGCTTAATTGAGGAAATCATTTTGAATAATCTCATTAATATGTTCTGATCATATCTGCTCTTTTTGACTCAATGTCTAAAACCATTCATAATCCCTCTCAACTCATAAATAGAAGGATAATGCGCCTCAATATACTTTAACTCACATCTTTCTGTATTGACAACAATACTTATATCAATCGAGTTAAGACTCAATCGACTATTATGATAACAATTTTAAATAGTAACGGAAGACGTATATAGTAAATTTACGAATCTAATTCATTAATTCCAAAATCCTCAAAGTAGATACGGAAAATCTAAAGCAATAAATTTTTTAAAAGATTTATGTTCCATTTTTAAACATCTGTAAGCTCTTAGTAAAACATTTTATGGGTATATATAGTTAGGTTTAGACAGCCATTGTTGAACAACGAAGTAGCTTTCAAATCAAAAGTCACTAGTTCTAATTTCTTCAATGGAAAGTAAACATTTTCGTCAACAAATAGCTGCAATGAGGCAATCCTTCTTTGATGAGGTTTGATTTACTGTTTACATCAAAACATGCATTCATGGATCTATATTTGACAAAATTAAGGATGTTTTTATGTTATGTCAAAATCTTCAGGGGGTTTTAGACGAAAAATTTTCTCAGCTGGAGCAGCTTGAGGGTAAAGATAACCCCAACTTTGTAGAAGAGGTGTTTACCATGTACTTCAAGGACTCCACTGCATTTCTCGAAACTATTGAGCAAGCAATGTAAGTATTGTCCCTACCCGGAATCTGACCCGATAAACCCCCTTATTTATATATTTCTAAAGATCCTTCTGGGGAGGGGCACTCCAAAACTTCATTTTCTTTATCCTCTTCGCCCTCCACTTTTGTTGATATCGCGTATCAATAAGTAAACATTGATTAAGATGGTGATATGAATAATACTAAAGTGCTAATCTTGAAAAAAATAATTTATGAAGGAAAACTATCCCTATTGATTCAATCAAAGTGGACAGCATCCTGCATCAGCTCAAGGGCAGCAGCGCCAGGTAAATTCCAAGAATCCCTACAGGAAAAAGCTTAATCAACGTTGTTCTAATGGAAAACTTTCATTTTCAATGAAGTGTTGGTGCTCATAAAGTACTCAAAGAGGTCAACAAAACAAGACAAGTTTTGGCGAAAGGAAACCTAGAAGGGTAATCTTCTTTGCTTACATCTGTAATATATATATATGTATGTATGATTTGAAAATGTACGTATGTATGTGATGACTTGCATGCATGTGCAGGACAAAAGCTGGCCTCTTGAAGCTACGAAAGGAGTATGACAGTTTCAAAGCCAAGCTTCAACCCTACTTTCAGGTTTAAACCTTACATTCTCTTTTTCTTTTTGCTTCTGCTATGCACAACTCTCACATTGTTTTGTTTTTTTTTTTTTTTTTTTTTTATGACAAGCAGCTGAAGCAAGCAAACTCAGTGGCCCAAGAGAAGTGATCATATGGTAGAGCTGAAATAGAAGATGGCATTCCCTGCAAGTCCACCATTTTAATGTTATGGAGTCTTTTTACAATAAAGATTTGTTAGCTTTATCTTGATTTCTGAAGTTTCAGTTTCTAGATTTTGGATCTGCAGAAGCTTTGTACAACTTCTGTGTAGATTTCTATTTCCTTGCATAATAAAAAGGATGCCTTCTACAACTTTTAATTAGATTTCTATTTCCATATATCGATGTATTCTTATATATTAGTATAATTATACAATAATGTTGGAGATCAACCCATAAAAACAACGAAATAAAAAAATAGGAAACACAAATATTATGTGAAAAATTCCTCCGAAGAGGATAAAAATCACGGGTAAAGGAGGTTTCGACTTTTTCACTAAATGAATAAACAAACGAGAGTATAATATGGAAAAAATAAACCAAAATGTACTAAACATATAAACCCAAATTAATTTGCCTGTCAAAATAGGGATGCAATGCCCTTTTAAATAGGTCTAATCAAATTAAAATCCCAAATGTAATCAGAGTTTAATTGGGAAAAAGATAACAGAGTTTTATTGGGAGAATAAACCTGATTTATGTGAGGAACACATCGTCACATTGTAATGTCTCCATTCGCGTCATCACAACGTCGTCCATTGTCGCAATGTCGGGAAGCTTCTCGTCCTGATATCACCGTCTGTTCGGTCAAAAATACGAGGTACAATCCACAAATAAATTATAAAGAAGCTTTCTACAATTTTTGAGTAATTTTTAATTAGATTATACACATAATTGTGCAAAAATTCGTTACACAAGTGTACGTGTCAAATCAAGTAATAGAGTGATAAGAATATATCGTTCCTATGAGGACCAAATTTTAAGATGCTATGTACCAACTATTCAATTTTGTCTCATCCAGATTAAGAAAATAAATTTTAATTACTAATAAAATTAAATTAAGCAAATTAAAGAGATTTTATTAAACTAAAACAATGAAAATTACTAAGTTTCTCAATCAATTTTACGATCTTGGAACTCTAACTTACCTATTTTAGTTAATCAATTATCTCTTGCTCAATTGTTCAACTTATGTAATTATTAAACTAAAATTCAATGGCATTATACTAGACCCTATAGTATCTAGTTAAGTTAATCCCTTTTTCCCGCTAACTATATTCTTATGCTAAGCAAGTTGGGTGAAGCCATTACAATCAAATCCATTGGGTTAATTAGGGTATCAGGTATATTCTTATCCTAGCTGCAAGTTAATTTGTTCGTTGACACTACTAAAGTTAATCTTAATGTATTCAATCAAGATATCAACCATAATTCTCTCTTCCAAAACAAATCAAGATTATCAAATTAAGACAACTTGGTAATAAGACAGAGATTAAATAAACACATGAGTGAATCAATAATTAATTAACATAAATCAAAATATTTGAAGAGAAAATAATTAATTAACTAAGAAATATGATCCATCATCGCTTCAATAAAAGAGAGTTTAGTTTATGTTGATTGAGAAAACAACACAAGAAAAAACTTAAAACAAACTTGCATTGATAAAAAGTAAAAAAAAAAAAATCTAGAGAGAAAATATTTACTAAATTAATAACGAGAACTTCAAATCTCTTTTTCTTTTTGTCTTTGCAAGTTGAAGTTTTTCTTGGTGTGAGAGAATTGTTTATTAATCTCCAAATTGATCTTTTTACTCTTTTCCTCTTAAATCATGTCACCTATTATTTTTAAGGTTTTAATTGTTTTGCTCCACCGGATGCAAAATTGCAATGGAATAGATTGTTTGTTGTTTGGAAATTCTGAATCTAAGATAATGTTCCCCCACACAAAAATTCAATACAGTGGAAGAGTTTTTTTTACTGTTTTTTTTTTTTTTTTGTATGTTTTAAGGATTTTATTCCTCATTCGAAACCTACAATATAGCGAAAAAAATAATAAGTAAATCCAAACTAATGCACTAAAAACTAATCTAAATGCTAAACTTACCTCCTAACAGGTTATAAAAATTATACTAAAACAACTCTAAATATGAGAGTTATCAACACAAATCCATGTACTCTTCTTGCGCTGTTCCTAAATTATACAAAGTAGATGGAATAAATTCTTAGAAATAAAAATAGAGAGACTAAATTATAAATGTAGTAAAAGTATAGGGACTGTAATCAGATTTTAACCTATATGTTTGCAAGCGGTGAAAATTAAAGAGAAAAAAAAAGGATTTCAAGCTCCATTTTTGTCCTTTAGAATTGTAAAAAATGAAAAAGGAAAACAAAAGGGAGACGACAGGGAAGTGAAGGTGCAGTGTGGGAAAAAAGGATTAAAAGCCATGAGCCTAACTGATCCACCCCAAGTTGTGGAGTGTTCTATAATCCCAGTATTTCAGGTGAGCTTTTCTTATTCTTTTAGGTGAACCATTGAAGGATTATTAGTTCACTTTGTTTCTTTGGAAAAAAGCCTTTAAATTTTTGTATGGGTTTTTTATTTTACATTTTCATTTTCATTGATTGAAAGAATAAATTCATATATTTTCTGGGTTATTTGCTGCGATTTCCTTTGGATACCAACGTTTGTTTTAGGTCCCAAATGAAGGGGATATATCAATCTTAGATGTAAATGACGAAGAGAATGTTGTGTCAGAAGAGAAGAGGAGAAAGAAGAAAAAGAAGCAAGTTTCTGCTCCCCGCCCTGCATGTTCTTGGGTATATTTTAGGTAGAATTTGGTTCATTTTAATGCAGAATTTCGTGATATTTTTCGGGTTATTTCGAGTGTACTAATTTGTAAATTTGTATGTTTTAGCCGGGAATTTATCAAGGAGTATAGTGCTTCTCATCCTGAATCTTCAGGCCTTAAAGCTGTGAGTATTTTGGTCCTCATGAAATCAGTATACAATGGCTCTGATTCTATAGAATGATTTGCAACACGGTAAGTAGATTAATATTTCTTTTTTTTTTTTCTTTTCGCGGATCATTTCCTTAATGCTAGGCTACAAAGGCTGCATCAGATGCTTGGAAGTTAATGAGCATTGAGGAGAAAGAAAAATACACTCTACGTGCTCGTGAAGTGTGGGATAATTACTTGAGCACAGCTCCGGCTCGTATCCCTAAACCGAGGAAGCAGGTAGCATTTTACTTGTGGTGATTTTGTTGTTTTCTTATTGTTCATCCAACAAGTTTTGTTGTTATGTAATGCAGACTAAACTTGTCACGAGATGCTCTCCTGGCCGCTTATTCAATGTGTTACAGCGCCTGACATCTGAGCAAAAGGATGCAGTGAAGAGCATGGGATTTGGTAGCCTACTTGGTTTGAGATGCCGTACCCTACGTCGTAGTTTATGTCTTTGGTTGTTGGAGAGGTTTAACACTGCAAGGTGCAGTTTGGAGATATGTGGGGAGCGCATTCCTTTATCCCCGAGAGATGTAGAGCATGTGATGGGACTAGCAGCTTGTGGGAAGGATGTGGTGAATTCAGGTCCTGATGACTTGATTGCGGACTTGCGTCACAGTTATAATGCTACTAATCGTGGGATTTCGGTGCGACTTCTTGAAGAACGGTTGGCTGCTCCAGAAGCAGGAGAGGATTTTAAGAGATCTTTTATCCTTTACGCATTGGGTACACTTTTATCCCCAACAGCAAGATTAGATGTTAGCCCGTCGTTCCTCCACTTCTTAATTAATATGAGTGCTGTGCACCAGTATAATTGGGGAAAGTTCTTGCTTGACCGGCTTGTTCGGGAGGTATCTCGCTTTCGTCAAGGGAAGCAGCGTGCTGTTGGTGGATGCCTTCTTTTTCTCCAGGTTGGCATAGAACTCTCTCGCTTTAATTCTATAAATATTAATCATTGCTAAATCTGTTTTGCTTCTCAGCTGTTCTATTATGAGAGCATATCAATTGAGGGAGCTGGGTCTTCTGCACCTGTTGTCATTCCGTGTTTATCTTCATGGGGAGAGGAAGAGATCACTGAAAGAGAAAAGCGAGAAAGAGAACTCGGTGGTTACGGGTTTGGAGAGGTAAAATCACATTCACTATACATCATACATGCAATTTCTATGAAATAATCGAGTCTCCTGCTCGGCAGGTGATTAGCAGGGAGGGTTGTCATGATATGGAATCACTAGAATATAGAATCCAAGTGGAACGCCTATCAGGTGGAAAAATGAGCATGGGAGTTGAGCACAATTCCATCTTTGAGCAGGAGAGGACTCAGGTATTTTGTGATAAGTATTTAATGTATGGATATGTTTCCTAAATGTTTTTAAAAACTTTCTCCGGGTTTTGTTTAGAAAAGTAAAGTTCATAGATAATTAAGATGTGATATGAATTCATTCTTCTTGGATAATACTGTAAACCTTGCATAATGAAGAATAGATAGAAAGATACGGTTGATACGGTGGTAGATGTCAAATGATTAGAGTTGAAGCTTGAATTTGTTGATTTTTATATGTAAGTTCATTGAATTATTTTGGCATTTCTTGGTGGTATTTTATTGTGAGAAATGATTTTTTTTATTTAGGTTAAAATATTCTACCAAAGGTTCGGGATGGTAAACTGCAACGTAAAGCCTTTGCTTTATAGTATATGTTATTTTGAATTGATGGGATCCTTTATTACTATCTTTATGAGGTTACATTATGTGTTATACCTTGTAGGGTCATATAACCATCACGTAAGTCTCGAGAATCTATCGTGAAAAGTAATCTTTCAAGCACGTTGTCAAAATGCTTCTTAAATTACAAGTTCTCTTGTTTGTTACACCCTCAAAGCTCGAGTCTTTCATAAGCTCAAGTATGGTGAGATGACCTTTGTAATAGAACCTAGGAGGTGAGCCTGCAAACTGTTTATTAGCTAAGAGCCCAAGGCAACCAACTTAAAAGCAATTCTTAGCGTAAGTAAATGCTTGAGGATTAAAATTGATGACTTATATGTGATGTTTAGCATGCATTGAGATGAAAGGTCTTAATCTTTTTACAATTAAAAATTTTACTTGGACTAAGTTTTATTCTGTTTCTTATTTTGTAGGCTGACAAAGAACAAATGAACGAGGATTTTAGCATGGAGGAGGTAATAGTTCTTCCTATAAAGCTGCCACTCAATGGTGCTTCCTTTGTTTATTTTTTTGGCTCATTGTTTGCTTCAACCGTTTCTGCATCTTGTCATTCATTGTTTATTGTTGATACTATAGTTCCATGAAAAGACTCGAAATTTTCTGCTCTCAAAATGTATATAGCACAGCATTCATGACAGTTTCATATAGCATTCAAATGTGACAAAATTAGCTTCTTTGTTCTCCTTTATCTCTTCCCCTCTCAAAATTGGTGAAATTGATTTTGTTGTTAAAAATGGAGGATATCAGACTTAAGCGGAAGCATGAAGTCAGTGACCGGGGTTCAGACATTTCCCCATGTCACCCTGAGTATCAGAATTTGTTTGTCACCCCCATGTTACATTAAGTATCAAAATTTGGTCATTACTTTGCACCCTTTTATATCAAATTTAGTGTCCTCTTTTGGCAACCACAGACCCCTCAAAGCGGTCACCCTAGGTGCACTTTCCTCGCCTAGAATCAAAGCTCTCTCCCATAAGAGAGTTCTTTTACCCTCACTGTACCAATTTTTATGTAAGTGTACACTGTTGTGACAATCAAATCTACATACATAGGGTCATTGCATTAAACATGTTTCAAATGTTCCATTTGGATTAAACTTTACTGTTAATCATTCAGTCCTTCTATGAAGTGGAAGTTATGAGCTTTCTGATTTTCATAAAACTATTGACATGTTTGGAACTTTGTTACTCATCATTTCTGCAGATATGTGTGGTGAATTTTCCGAAGAGTAAGGGCATCATGTGTGGAGACATGGAGGAAATTGTTGAACCAGATGGAAGACCATGCGGCAACAAAGAATATGGTTGCAGTGAAACTGTAGATTACACAAGGAAAAATGATCACGAAGAAAACTGCACGCATGCACCATGCTCATGCCCGCTTCCAGCTTGCAATTTTGTTGGCTCGTCTGAACAATTGTCACTACACTTCAGTAGCAAACATTGGGATTCAGGAAGGCGTTTTCGGTACAACACCCCGTTGTCCGTCTCGCTGGGGATGAACGAACAATTCCTTGTTCTCCAAGCCGAAGAGGACGGTATTCTCTTCCTCCTCAACAAGAGCGTCTTGAACATAGGGAATATAGCCATGATAACTTGTATTGCCCCAAGCTCATCTAAGGTATATTATTTGTATGATCTTGTATCTGGAAAAGGAATGAGCTCTCTTAGGTTAAAATCGTTGACCGAGAATTTTCCAGGACGAGTCGAGGGTTTTCCGCCTACGGATTTTCTTCTAATCCCTTTCCGTTTCCTCGGTCCGTCGGGGGAGATCAATTTAGAAGTTTGCATATGGAACTCCACAGAACTTGGTTCAGATTGCCCTTGATAAATATCATATAAAGTTGCATATTATAATATGATTCATCAACGAGAAAGTTGGACTTGTTTGAGTGTGTGTTTAAAGTGGAATGCATTTCCTTAAAATAAACCCTTACAAAAGAACCAGCAAATCCAACCAACCAAGCTCTGAATATGGAAAGGAATCAAATGAGAGTAAGGGTGATCATATTGACCCACCATCGCTTCAAGCCAACATTTTATGGCATTGCGTAAAATACAATAAAAACCAGGGACAAAAATTATTCACGCAGTTTAGTTTTTTCTACATTTGTAAAGCTTAACATTATATTTGAACTTAATACAAGTGGTTTTAATTGTATCACATCACGGTATAGCAACTTCACTCGTGTTTTTCACTTCTAAATTCTTTCTGTGAAAACCTAGATTGTAAAACCAAACAACAAATTAGTTTTACAATCTTACAAAAATGCTCCTCTATGAAGTGATAAGTATTCTCAATATTCAGTACATAAATCCATACAAGTCTCTCAATATATAAGAGTTTAAGTCTTGTTAACAATACTAAGAGATTAATTACAATCCAATTTTCTTTTTTAAGTATCTAAAAAAAACATAAATACAATATAATAATAATAACCAAATTAACTTGGACGGAGTAACTTGGACTACTGGAGATAAGCCATCCAAGTTTGTCTTGATCTAACATCCTTGATCAAGGGGTTTGGTAAGATCGATCCGATCCAACCTTTTAGATATGTTCATTCAAATGGATTGATCTTCATTGATGTGATTGAATATATCCAAAATATCAGTATCGATTATAGCCCAAAGATTTTGTTTAAAAAATTATGAACTTTTAGATATGGCAAGTACGTGATCTGCCGCAGTGATAATTGAAGTGGTATCGGCAATCTCTTTGTAAATGTTCCTTGGATCCGCATTTTTAACAAGCTCCGCTTTTAAAGCTGCACTCACTTATATGAATTTTCCTACAATACTTGCAAACGGTCTTATTGACATTGTGAATATTCCTCGAGGTACCTAAAGAAGTGGAGAATGAATTTTGGAGATTTCTCGATTTTTTAAGTGGAAGTATCAGAAGAAATGACTTGGTTGTACTATGTTTCCCGAAATCTGTAATCTTGAACCCATCTTGCTTTTTCTCAATACGTTCATTTTTCTTTTTGCCTTTACAATCACCTGTCTCACGTTTATCAAATTTATCAATTAGAGGTCGTTGATCATTTACAATATTAATATTTTGAGGACAATGGGGTGTCAAGGAAGACACAATCGAGGGTGACTATATTAATACTAAAAGCTTTTAACATTTATCTGATCATTAAGTAATTTGTAATTGTGAGTGCATTGAGAGTGTAAATTACTGTTCTACTTAACTTACAACACAAGTTTTTAGGGGAACTTAGAGGAAAGTGATTTGGATCTTTAAATGCAAAAGTGAGATTGTTAAACTGGTGAGTTAAGACTTATATCACTTATTATACAAGATTGAAAGGTATTAAATTATCTCTTTAGACAAAACTCCACAGTCATAGAAAAATTGAACTCGTAAACAACTTGCTTGTGTTTTTTTTATTTATCACAGTTACACTCCTAATGTTCATTGCCCGTATCAATGCTTTTTCAGTTAAAGCCCTCCAAAAAATATTGATTCAAATATTTAAATTTAATCCAAATTTTTAGAAAATAAATCCTTTCACTTTTCCAATCACTAGTTACTAACTTTAAAATTAAGTTAAACCAATGAATTTAATTAATATAATCAATAAATTATACCATAGCGCAGGTGCGTAGCTTAGAAGGCTCGCAAGGCTTCCGGTCCTCTTAAAATTAAAAATTTAATATTTAGGTCTTTAAATTTTTTAAAATTTTAAATTAATAAAGGTAAATTTATATTTTACCCCCCTAAAATGATAAAAATTTGATTTAATTCTTTAAAAATTATAAAAATATAAACTATTAAAATGATGAAATTATATTTTTACTATCGTAAAAATTACAATTTAATTTTAACCTTTCTAAAAATAATTTTTGACTTCGTCCATGCCATAATGATAGTTTTTTTTTTTTAAATATTTATTGAGTTTATACCATATTGGTAGTTAAATAACTTAAAAAACAAGAAAGTACACACTGAAATTATATAAAAAAAAATTCCTTCTGACTAAGCTCACCAAGAATATGGCAACCGCAACAAAAAACAGAACATGCATCATAACATAACATAGCATTGGGTTTTTTATTGTTCTGGTCCCTTATGCTTTTTAGCATTTGAAATCTAATCTATCTACTTTTAATCCAATGAATTTAGCCTCTATACTCTTTTGGATTTAATAATCAAGGTCCAATAGATAACACCGTAGAAGAAATTCATCTAAGATGGAATATGTGATTTTTTTTAAAATAAAAAATTTACACTCGTGGGATGACCGAAATAAGTAAATAAAAATATTAAAGATGAGGTTGTAAAGCTTTCAATTCTACATTCGAGGTTGTAAGGTCCTTCGAACATGTTTCGCTAGCAGCAAAGTCAAAATTCGATATCTTGTTTTTGTTTACATCACTTTAGTTGGCCATAAAATTTTTTGGTTAAAATATATAGTTGTTACACTTTAAAAGTTAAAAATTAAATCCTTCTTTTCTTTTTATTTGAAATTTCTATTCAGTCATTAAAATCATAAATATTTTTCTGTCAAGATTTATCAATTTGAAATTTTGATTAAGCAAGCAATCTCTATATTGAAAAAAAACAAACATGACAAGAGATTTTTTTTGAATAATCTAATTATAGGTTCTGATCATATCTGCTCTTTTTGACACAATGTCTAGAACTACCCATATCCCCTCCCAACCCATAACTAGGAGGATAATGCGCTTCAGCGTACTCGAACCCACATTCTCTTGCATTAACAATAATATCCATGATAATCGAGCTAAGAGGATTAAATTTTAATTTTTAAAATATGAAGACTAAATCTCATATTCTGTAGAAGTGTGAGGACTAACAAGATATTGTGTTTTTTTCTTTCAAAACTTAAACATTAGTATTAGTGTAGGTTTAGATGGTCGTTGCGATGCGATACATTTAATTTATTTTTCATCTCATATTATAATATCACTATAATATTTAATAATATCGTCACCACTATTTTTATTCTAACCGCACTTCTAAAATTATACTTAATTGAACCCAACAAGTAGCTCCAGTGAAAAAAGAAGATGTTGTTAATCCTAGGAGTCTCGAGTTCGAGCGTCTGTATATGCAAAATGTGTATACGTTATCAAAAAGTTAAAAAAATATGAACAGATACTACCATATAATCACACTAATATATTAAAAAAAAATCATACTTAATTTTGGCTTTGGTTTTGGAATACATGCATGTCGTTTTCCATGAATTAAAAAACAACGAAAATGTTGGGTCAATTCCAAGAATCACGTTTTCCCGACATTTATTTTCAGAAACCAATAAATATTAAATTAAAATTGAAAAATTAAAATTCCTCACTGACTATGACTACGTGTCTGCCACGTAGTTATTATCAACATCTTATATTTCGCCACGTGTCCCCATCTCTCCCTTCATTAAATTCCCCCACCAATCTATCTACCCTCTCTGACCCTTTCCCGTTGTTTAATGAAAAGAAAAAACAACACAAGCTGACAATAACAGACCATTTCCAGTCTTCACTTCCCTCTCTCTACTTCATTTCCCGGCGGATACTCTCACCGGAACCCTACCGGCGGTTCTTCTCTTGCCAATGGGTTTTTCTTAAAATGTTGATATTTCAAAGAAACTAAACATTTCCCCTCTTAATTTTCAGTTCAGAAACTCATTCCCTCTTGTTTTCTAGCTTCCAAATTCTTAGCTTTTTAGCTTCTTCTTTTTTTAAAGTTCATTTCTTGTTTTTTTTTTTCTTTTTTGAAGTTTCAACCCCATAGTTATGGCTTCTCCAGCTTTTTTTTGAAGCTTAGTAGAAAAAAGAAAAAAAATGGAGTTTTTGTAATGCTGAAGAGCAAACATGGACATTGACATGAAGATGAAATCTCTTTTAACTTTTGTTTTGTTTTGGCTTGTTCTTTTAGCTGGTATTGCTTCATTCCCAGTGAGATCTTTATCTTTAAGCCCTTCTTTAAATGATGATGTTTTGGGGTTAATAGTTTTCAAAGCAGACATTCGAGATCAAACTCAAAAGCTTTCATCTTGGAATGAAGACGATGACAGTCCTTGTAACTGGAAAGGTATTAAGTGTAACCCTCGGTCAAACCGGGTCACTGAGCTCAACCTTGACGGGTTATCTCTTTCGGGTCGGATCGGACGTGGCCTTTTGCAGCTCGAGTTCTTAAGGAAGCTTTCTTTAGCCAACAACAACCTCAGTGGAACCATAAGTCCCAACATGGTAAAGCTTGAAAGTCTCATAGCCATTGACTTGAGTGAGAATTCTCTTACAGGTTCCATCCCTGATGATTTTTTTAAACAATGTGGGTCTTTGAGGTACATTTCTTTAGCAAATAATCAGTTTTCAGGTAAGATTCCAGGGAGTTTAGGGTCTTGTGCTACACTTGCTGCTATTAACTTGTCCATGAACCGGTTTTCAGGGTCATTACCTGTTGGGATTTGGGGTTTAAGTGGTTTAAGGACATTGGATTTGTCTTGTAACATGTTGGAAGGTGAAATTCCTAAAGGGGTTCATGCATTGAACAATTTGAGGTCCATTAATTTGAGTAACAACAGGTTCACTGGTCAAATTCCTGATGAAATTGGAAGCTGTTTGTTGTTAAGATCAATTGATTTCAGCATGAATTTGTTCTCTGGGTCAGTTCCTAAGACAATGCAAGAGCTTAGCTTGTGTAATTATCTGAATTTAAGTGTGAATTCATTTGTTGGTGAGGTTCCTGAATGGATCAGTGAAATGGAAAGTCTCCAAACGTTGGATTTGTCAGTGAATAATTTTTCTGGTCAGGTTCCTAATTCTATAGGAAAACTTAAGTTCTTGAAGGTGTTGAATTTCTCTTCTAATGGCTTAAATGGTAGCTTACCTGTATCAATGGAAAACAATACGAACCTTTTGGCATTGGGTATTAGCCAGAACTCGATGACCGGTGATCTTCCTGGATGGATTTTTAAATCTGGTACGAACCAAGTCTTGCTTTCGGAGAAAAAAGTTGGTGCTAATGTGGATAATCTCATTTCAGCTTCATTAGGAGCCTACCCTCAAAGAATTCAAGTCTTGGATTTATCTCAGAATTCTTTTTCTGGGGAATTAATGTTTGATATCGGGGCTTTAAGCAGCTTGAAGTTGTTGAATCTGTCTAGAAACTCTCTCATTGGACCTGTTCCAGGAACTTTTGCAGAGTTGAAGGCCTTGGAAGTTCTTGATTTGAGTCAAAATCAACTTAATGGAAGCATTCCTATGGAAATTGGAGGAGCTTACTCCCTTAAGGATCTTAGGCTCAAAGCAAATTTCATAGAGGGAAAAATTCCTTCATCAATTGAGAACTGCACTTTGCTAAGGACTTTGTAAGTTTCTCTTTGAGTATAATTAGCTCATTTTGTGGTTCATTATAATCATATAAGCTTTTGATAGGCGAATTTTAATCTATTTGTTCAAAGGTTGTATGAGTTTTTGGACTATTTGTCATTGAAAAAGTTACTTTAAAATTGAAATCTTTTATGTTCTATGGATTATCTGTTGCATTTGTGTTGATGTTTGATGTTGGAAACATGGTTAAAGCTTTCTCAGCAAGGTATCTTGAATTTACTATGTATTTTCTTAAGAACTAAGTGTTGTACTTTCTTTTGTTGTTGAATTTTTGTAGGATCATATCACAAAACAACCTGAGTGGTCCGATCCCTGCCGAAATCGGAAAACTGAGCGACCTAGAATATGTGGACTTGTCTTTCAACGACCTTGCAGGAAGGTTGCCGAAGCAGTTGGCCAATCTTCCCCGTCTCTTATCATTCAACATTTCCCACAACAATTTACAAGGAGAACTGCCTGCTGGTGGATTTTTCAACACCATATCACCTACGGCTGTCTTCGGCAATCCCTTACTTTGCGGCTCCACGGTTAACAAATCTTGCCCTGCAGTTCTCCCGAAACCGATTGTACTAAATCCTAACACCACTTCTGATTCCATTCCGGATGAGTTACCTCCGAATGTCGGTCGTAAAAGGATAGTTCTTAGCATATCTGCCCTTATTGCTATTGGTGCAGCTGCTTTCATTGTTGTTGGAGTCATTGCCGTCACTGTTCTTAATCTCCGTGTCAAGTCATCAACATCCCACTCTGCAGTGCCCATTGCTTTTTCTGCTGGGGACGAGTTTAGCCGTACCCCTACTACCGATGCCAACTCTGGGAAACTTGTCATGTTTTCTGGTGAACCTGACTTTAGCACAGGAGCACATGCTATGCTCAACAAGGACTGTGAGCTAGGGCGTGGTGGGTTCGGAGCAGTGTACCGAACAGTTTTGCAAGATGGACGCACGGTGGCAATCAAGAAGCTTACTGTCTCAAGTCTTGTGAAGTCACAAGAAGAATTCGAAAGGGAAGTCAAGAAACTAGGGAAAATACGGCACCATAATCTCGTGGCACTCGAGGGCTATTACTGGACTCCATCGCTGCAACTTCTCATTTCTGAATTTGTGTCTGGTGGAAGTCTACACAAACATCTTCATGAAGGACCAGGCAGAAATTACCTTTCTTGGCACGACAGGTTCCGTATCATTCTAGGGACAGCGAAAAGCTTGGCTCACTTGCACGAATCAAACATTATTCACTACAATATAAAGTCGAGCAACGTCCTCATCGACGGTTCAGGTGAACCTAAAGTGGCAGATTTTGGCCTAGCAAGGTTGTTGCCTATGGTAGACCGATACATTTTAAGCAGCAAAATTCAAAGTGCACTTGGGTACATGGCACCCGAGTTTGCCTGCCGAACCGTGAAAATAACCGAGAAATGCGATGTGTATGGATTCGGTGTTTTGGTTATGGAAGTGGTTACTGGGAAGAGGCCTGTTGAGTACATGGAAGATGACGTTGTCATCCTTTGCGACATGGTACGAGGAGCATTGGAAGAAGGCAGGGTGGAAGAATGTGTTGACGGAAGGCTGCAAGGCAAATTCCCGGTAGAGGAAGCTATTCCTGTAATGAAACTAGGCTTAATCTGCACGTCACAAGTACCGTCAAATCGGCCGGATATGTCCGAGGTAGTTAATATATTGGAATTGATCAGATGCCCCTCAGAAAGCCAAGATTCGGGATGAGTTTTAACTTGTTCCTTAAGAAACTGAGATTTATTAAGGGGTTATCTGGCGAAGAAGAATCCGGTTTTTGTTCCCTTTCGTTTTTGTTTTTCGGCTTACATTCATGATTCCTTCTATATGTTATAGTTCAGTTTGCCGGATTCCTCTTCACCGGTTTCCATTTCCAGGGACCCCTTAGGTTTTTTATTACTAATCTGCAGTATTTTGCTATTTTTGTTCATTGGAAATGTCTCCTCTTACAATCCACTGATAGCATTAGTTATGGACCTATGGTAGAATCTCCATAACCATTACCATGTGCATGCATTGATATTATAAAAGCAAAAAAGTAAATGTGACTAGGCACAGGTCAGTCAACCACAAAGTTCTATCTCTTCTTATAAAAAAAAAATGTTGTTTACCCCAAGATATTGGAATTTTCATAATAACTTGTGCACATGGAACTCTTAAGTCCCTCTACTTTTCTCTCTCATTTTGTACTTTCGAGAAGGAGCTTTCTCGCCGATACTGGCTGTCTCTTTGGCCAACCACCGCCTGTTCCTCCATGCTCCACCAACCTGAGATCCTATATGTGGCATTTTTAGTCTTTACCAGCCACCAACCTTCTTACCATCTTGGTTTTGCCCCCTATACTGGATTTCAACCAATTTTTAAGGTAGGAAAGGACAAACCATTGGGATAATAAGTTTTTTGGCTCACGGTTTGGGCGATTGTGTCATGTGGTGTTTGTCATAACACTTCTTGTGGTGACTTGTTTTATCTAAGTACTTAGTGACTTATGGTCTATCTAGTTTCTGCATGAACTCGATTTGGTTTGGGTTCCATTACATTTGTTGTTTTAGGTAAAAAAATGTTTCCACTACCACAAGGGCAAGCAATTGTATAGAAACTTATCGAATCATGGTTAATGATTGAGGAAGTTATGATAACGTGCTGCGGCCTCTTCTTTGTTATCAATTTAGACATAAAAACTTGTCATAAAATTTTAGTGTACTTGCCATTCAAGGCTTTGTTTGGTATAGAATCGAGGCCCTCGACTGTTTTCTCCATTCATTGTAATTGAATCTGTAGCTTTGTTGGCTTTTGTCTATACGGGATTTTTGTCCCGTTCTGGTTGAACTTTTTCTTTATGGAATGAAATGAACTTTTTTCTTTCATAAATTTAAAGGATTAACCATTTATTCATGTTTAAATATGTATTGAATATCGATATTAAATAGTTTACAGATTACTATACCATTAAAAACTCTTATTTAAAGAAACAATAAATAATTAAACTATAGTGTTTTTTATCTGTTAATCATAAAAAAATCTCAGGCTACCATTTTTATACATATCAGTTTTTGGGATAAAGCCTGATAGGAAGTCCCATGGCAGGATATGGCATTGGTTCCCGAATTATAGGTTCATCAGGGATCATTTCATTCCAATTATACTTTGTTACAAAATGATGTATTATCAGCAACGTTTCGACTCTAGCGAATTCGATCCCGGCACAAACCCGAATCCCTGCTCCGAACGGTACATAAGTATACGGAGGGAACGCTTTCGACGAGCTCTCGAATCTCGTTGGATCAAACTTCTCCGGATCTTTGAATATGTTGTTGTCCATGTGAGTCCCCGAAGCCACCCAAAATATCTTTACCAAAACAATAAGTTAGGACTAAAGTGATTGTAACCCAAGAATAAGGAAAGGGGTTGCAAATGTTGAGATTCGAAACGTGGTTTTAGTTTGAATCAATGTAAGATAAAATATCGTGGAAACTCTAGTTTTAAAAGTCAGATTGACAAATTAATTCTAATACGTTAGATCAAAGAGCAAACTGATCATTTCTTTTAAAAATTTCATCCCTTTGTATGGTTAAAACCTGGAGTGACTGACAAACTAACCCGACAATGACACATGACATACCATGTGTACCTCCTACCGACATAATAAATTTTTAATAAAAAGATCAATTTGCTCTTTGATATAACGCAGAGACTAATTTATTCATTTTTTTAATATAAGAACCGAAATGCAGTCTAACTTCTAATACAAGGACTCCGTGATTCTTTTATCTATACATACATACATACCTGCCATCCTTTGGGAATGTGATAGCCATCAAAAGTGATGTCTTTGGTAACTAGCCTGAAACTGCCTAGCATTGGGGGATTGACCCTCATGAGCTCCTGAGCTACTCTCCATGTATATTTCATCATTTGTATTCCACTCCATGTTAGCTTTCCCCCATTTTCTTTCATGGCTTTAAGTACTTCATTTTGCTCTACACAATAAAAATATCATGTCCACGGTATGATTAGAAATGACAATGGAGCCAGATAGAATAGTATTTTCTTTGCTCTTCACCCGATCGTGGAAATAAAAGAAAAATTGTTAATTTTGAAGATGATTTATAAATTTTATATTAAAAGATGGAGATTAAATTAACAATTGTTAAATTCTTTAAAAGGAATCAAAATGGTAAAAGGGGACAAGGCTATATGCCTTATTCCTCTTTGTCATTGAGCAACACCTACTTAACTCACCTTGAAATATTACATAATTAAAAATTAAATAAAATACATATTATAAAAAAATATTTAATTAAAGTATATAAATAATATTTAAACCATTATAAAATCTTGTAAAATATTTTTAAAAAAACTAATTAAAATATATAAAAAATAGTTATAGAATTAAAACATGAGTATTTTGATATTTAAAAAATAGTATTTTGATTTCTATATCGGTCCAATTATAGGAGTTGAACCGGCTCTTAAGTGAACGACTTGAAACCATTAAAAAATCGAACATTAAGACAAAAAAAAAGGCGGTTGAATTAGTTTTTTTTATATATACATATTGTTGAACCAACAATCAAACCACTTGAACATGAAACTGACGATCTATTTAATTTAATCGTCGATTCAATTATTAAAACATTGAATTAAACGATGTGGGTTTAATCTAAACCTTACACCCGACCTTGAAAATATAGACTCAATCTATCCTAAACTAATTTTCAATATATATATATATATATATCAACCCCTTGAGTCAAGTAGAAACTATTGGATTCAAATCATTTTGTCATCCCACTCTTAATTATAAAATTGCATAAATTTAAAAAAAAAAATTGGTTGGTTGAGTCATAGTTCGATTGATATATGTATTATTGTCAATGCAGAAGGATATGGGTTCGAGTGTGTTGAAGCGTATTATCTTCCCATTTATGGCTGGGGAGGGGCTATGAGTAGTTTTAGATATTGTGTAAAAAAAACATAGATATAATCAAAAACTATAATGAGATTTTTGAAAGAAAAAAAAAACTTGAAAAATAAAAGTAAAATCTTCAAATACATACCTTCAATCACCGTGTTAGAAACCTGTGGATCCCTTGAAAGATGTCTGACAAAAAGGGTAAGCAAAATGGCAGTTGTATCATGGCTAGCCATTATCAACGATAGGAGAACATCAATAATTTCATCCTCCAACAAAGGTTGTCCATTTTCATCCCTCAAAGCAAGGAGACAAGATACGATGTTGTCATCTTCAGTGTCCACAGTGCCTTCATCTTCTTGTTTTTTTCTTGTCCTCACCATTGTTGAAAGCTTTTGGCAAAGCCTTTGACGTGCTTGCATGGCTGCATGAAACACAGTGCCTGGGAAATCTAATGGGATGGCCCATACTCCTTTGACGATGAGCGTAAAGTCTTTTAATAGTTCGTCTTTTAAGCCACCGTCGGGTAATCCGAACAGTATGCTGCATGTGATGTTGAATGTTATTTTCTTCATTAGTGGCACCATTTTTATCGAATCCTTGCCTTCAAGTTCCTGTTTATTACAAAGATTGAATTGAGTTAGGGGCAGGAGATGAAGTAACACGGCTCGAACTCATGTTAAACGAGTGTTTAAGAGGAGCTTTAATCAACTCTCCATGCAAATCGAAAATTCATCTTCATTAATCCAAAATTTAAATGGTAAGCTACAATAGAAGTCACCCAATTATCGTTTTTTTTTTTCACCAAACTATAAAAAGTTACAAAATAATCATTCATCTTCATTATTGGTTGGATGACTAAAAAAAATTACTAATAATTGAATGACTTTTTATAACTTTTCACAGTTTAATGACAAAAAAAAATTATTGAATAACTATTAATATAATTTACTCTTAATTTAATCATAAAATATTGAAAACCCAAACTGTTTAATCTAGAACAAAAAAATTCAAACCAAAAATAACTCCAACTTAAAATAACTTAAATAATTGACTTGAAATGACATGATTGACAAACTAGAATAATTCGATCTTAAAATAGTTAGAACTTGAATTAAAACAAACTTGAAAATTAAAATAAATCCAAATCCAAAATGAAAAAAAAAATTCGAAACTCTGCCAGATGAATCTGGCCTAAAATCAAGCTAGTTTGAATCATACCTTAAATGAGGGAGAGCACTCTATTGATTAAGTTGGTTACTCTAAACCTAAACTAAACTAAGGTCGAAGCCAGAAAATTTATAATGAATTATAATTTACCATTAAAATAAAGTTTTAAAAATTTAAGGGCCAAATATAAAAAAATGTTAAAAAAACTTTAATTAAATATTTCAAAATTACAATAGAATAAAATTGTTAATGGATCAAGGTCATTTCCTATCCGCTTTATGCCTCCATTGGTATCTTTCCTACCCTAATATCAATTAAATTCATCGATTCAATTATAAAAATTAATAGCGAATAACTGATATGATCGAACCGGTTCAACAAAAAATATTGGTTCGAACCGACTTGGTTCACCCTACCTTGAATAACTGTTGCCGGACCAGCGAATCCATTTGGGAAGCAAACCGTTGAATACTTTCGGGTTTCAAAAAGTTAACAATCGCACCCCTAATAAGCTTATGTCTAAGCCCCGACATCTCAAAAAGGCTGTTCTTCCCAAGCACCTTAACCACCGACGTCGGTTGATTAAACGAAATACCATCAGCACCACCACTGAACACGAACCGGTTCCCGACTTGACCCGTCATGATCACCATTTTCGAACCCCAGATGGAGGTTTTAAACACCGGTCCATACTTCTTAACCCGGTTCAGAATCCATTCTTGGGTCTTATCTTGCTTTTGTGACTTTACAAAGCTAATGGAGTCTCCAATGAATGGGTAACCTAGTGAACCGGGTGGAAGCTTTTTGGCTGAAAGTGGTGAGAGTAGTATGAATTTGAAACAAATGAAAACAGCAAATGAAGCTCCTAAGATTATGGATATCAACTGTGGGTTTAAGGTTGAAAATGGGTTTGTAATGGAAGTGAGGATGCTGTTGTCCATTTTTGGGGGTTTGAGTAGGGATTTTAAAGATCAGACATTACCATTTTATAGAGACAAAACACAGTTCTGTAAATATGTCTTTATCAGATATCAGTTTGAAACCTTGTTTTTAGTTTGAAGTTTTTTCTGTCTACACTCTACATCGGGAACCCACTTTTTCTTGGAATAGTAGTTTACTTTTTTTTTTTCAAACCGATGAAGTTGGTTTGATGAAATAAATCACTAAAATTTTATTTTAAAAAAATAGAATATTAAAAAAATAATAAAATCGGTTCAATGGTTAATTCAATTGGATTTCCATCACATTATTCATGATTTTTTTAATTATTTAATGATATTTTAGTAATTTTTTCATGTCATTGTCACTTAATTTTTGTAATTTTTTTGTCCAGAATCCCAAACAATCTTAAATCTCAAACTTCAAATTCAAACTAAAATTTGAACTTTAAACTTCAAATTCGAATTCCAAACCTTGAACCCAAATCTCAAACTCTAAACCAAAACGTTGGGTTTAAGATTTAAGGTTCGAGTTTAAGTTTAGGATTTTAAAATTTTAAATTAGTAAAGGCAAAATTCCACTTTGCCCTCCCTAAAATGATAAAAATTTGATTTAATCCTTTAAAAATTATAAAAATATAGATTGTTCGAATGATAAAATTATATATTTACTATCGTAAAATTTACAATTTAATTTCGACTTCCCTAAACAAAATTTCTTGTTTCACCCCTCCTCATTCCATGTTAAAGCACATAAATTTGAAACAATATGTATTTGAAAACTTTTTCAAAGTAAAATAAAAAAAATTACCCTAATATGATAAACTTGAATCACTAATAATTATTTTTAAAAAAATTTAAATTTTTGACTTTCAAATCAAATTAAATTTTATTCACTCTTAATCTAGGCTCTACTTGGAGAATCCACTTTTTCTTGGAATAGTAGTTTGCTTTTGTTTTTTATTCTGATACCGGTCAAGTTGATTTGGTGAAATAAATCACTAAAATTTTATTAAAAAATACAAAATATTGTTTTAAAAAATCGATAAATTAGAGATTCTAGAATGGATATGCTACCAAGTAATCTGCTGGCTTTACTTGCTTGATGGATTCAAACCACTCCGCATTTCTGACATAATGTTTTAAAATTGAAGTAAATAAATTTGTGGATTGCGTTGGACGGCATTAACAATTGAAGTACTTAGTTGTCGTAATGTTTTCAAAAAACCAAACAATTTTATTCATAAAAAAATGGGTTTTATATTTGTATTGTCCTGATTAATACGGCAGCTATGCTACATTTTCAACTTAAAGTGGGTTTTATATGATACCTTTGCTCCATCACAATCGAATGTCTTGAGAGGAGCAGCTATCGACTTCCCTACTTCTTGTGTCAATAACATAGGTCTTCAAACCTTTTAGGTTTCTACCAAGGTTTTCATGCCATTGTTTTTTCTCATCACAACCGGGTTGTTTCATAAACCTTTTCAAGTGTTGTTGATTATGTCTCAGAAAAAATCTTTCAGTTAAATTTTATTTATTTATTTTAATTAAATTTTAATTAGTTTAAATTATTTTATTATTATTTGACTTACGAATTTAACATATAAATAGATTCTTTTACAACCTTAAAAAATATACTCATTAAACATTAGAACTCGTAACACTTTTAGAGAATTGTATGTTTATGTTTTGAGGGTTACTTGTTTTCGGGTTTCGAGATTTGGTTTTTATCTCCATCTTTTGCACTATTTATTCTTTTGTCATTTTAGTAAAATTATTTTTGCTCGTGATTTTTTATCCTCTTCAGAGGAGTTTTTTCACGTTAAATTTGTGTGTTCAATTTCTTAATTTTTTTCCGTTATTTTTACTTATTCATTGCTTAATCAGGTCTATCTCCAAGTACAAATGTCTTCTTCTAACCGTTGTTGCAATGAAATTTTTCAGGTGAAGGTGATCTTTTGTGGTGTATCTTCTATCTTTGTGGAATTCACACTATTAGTTTTGATGTATGAAGCTTTTGATATAATAGCATTTAAGACAAATTTTCTATCTATTATATGTCCTAAATCATTCGGTGAAAATATGTTTGAAAATTTTATCAATATTTTCAAAGCATTTTTCAAATACTAGCAAAATACTCAACAATATATTTTAAATGTGTTTTAATTTATCTAAATATTTTTGGGACAATACCAAAGTATTCTAAGGTATTGTTTAAAATGTTTTTAAGAGATTTTGGAATGCAAGTCTCAAGACATACAGTTATAGGTTTCAAGACATGACAACTTCAAAGTAAAAATTTGTTGCAGAACTGCTTATCTTGAGACATTATGCAGTATATCTAGAAATAATTGACAGATTGTCTTGAGACATGGTTTGTCAATAGCTATATAACAACTATTTTTCTGTCATGTCTTGAGACATTTTGCCAAGTCTCGAGATATGCGTTACCCGAAATTAATGCTTCTAATGTCTAAAATCCATTCCCAACGACCATAAACGTTCACAAACTTGTACTTTTATATAAATACACTTCAAGACTTAAAGATTAAGATATCAAAACATCAAGATGAAGAGAAAAGCATGCTAGGATGCATGACATTCATTTTTGGCTTGCAACTCTCAATATTGTTGAATAGTAGGCATACGAGGACTCTTTACCAAGGAATTTTGGTGATGAACCTTTTACGACAAATTTCCAACAATAGTTAGGATTTAGGAAGAATAATAGCCACGGATTTGGTGAACTAACGGGGGGAACCATGGGTTGTACGGTTCATCATAGACAAGCGAATCTTGGCAACTCCAACTTTTTAGGGTTTTACGAGTGGAGGGATGAAGTTGTTTGTCGTTACAACTAGGTCTATGATAAGCTTTGGAAGAGATGTTATTTTTGGGGGGCGAGGGGTGTAAAGACATGTTTTTTTGCTCTTTCCCATAAACGATGCCCATTATTGATGCAAGGTCTGATGGTGGAGGTTACAAATGGTTCACACCATGGTAGTACCTAGAGCCACTAATGGTGTATTCAGGTGTCTAACAAAGCATGATCAGGGTTTTGGTCGTAGTGGGTGATTTGCCTTCCTTGATGGAGAAGAAGGCTTTTATAAAGAGTTTGGTGCATGTTGTGGGTTCATCAAGTACAAACCCTACCGCCTTCGATGGATTGTCAAATCATGAAACATCCGAGCTAATTTGATGTGATCGTATAACTTTATTCTAAAGAGTTGTTATTGAAAAGTGATGAATGGACAGTTGTTGATCTTCTTGAAGATTTCCTATAAGATTTGATTAGTCTCCCACATTAAATCCCAAAGCAAAGTTATTATACATATAAAGATGGCAAGGTCATTCAAATGATTTTCATAGTCTTAATGACACCATATTATCTCAAAACATAGGAACATGTCTAAATTTATGCTGATTCACATACTTGATCGGACATGTTCAAAAACAGAGTAAACCAATTCAATCATCAACACTACAGGAAAACAGGTTTTTAGCGGCATTTTTTTGAGAAGCGCCGCTAAAACATTTTGTGACGCTTGTCAAAACACTGCTAAAGATAACGCCGGTAAAAGTCGCGGCGTTTTTGAGGAAAACGCCGCTATAGAACAAGGTCTTTAACAGCGCTTTTCACATAAACGCCGCTAAAGAACATGATTTTTAGCGACGCTTTTCCCACAAACGCCGCTAAAATTAACAGATTTAACCCACTCATTTCAATTTATCTACAACACGAATTTTCAATATTTTTTCTTATAAATTTAAATCCATTTTCAATTGGATTTGTGCTTATCTCTCCTAACAATCTAGTCTCCAATTTCAAAATTCTTTGTTGAATGGAAAAAAAAAATTAGATAAAATATAAAGAAGACTAAATTTCATTAGCCATTAAATAACAAAAGTTACATGCTACTAAGAGAGGATGATGGAATCTCCAAAGGCTTAATACAAATGAATTTTACATAATATTTATGATCATATTCCCCCACTGTAACATCTTGAAATGATGTTTTGTAATACAAAACAAGGGGTTCAATGTCGCTAATAAGAATCCCTGTCTCAATGTTTAACTGTGCTAGTGCTCCTTTCCCTGTTATAATTTCTCCTATAAATGAGAAGCCAATTCCCAGCTGAGCCAATCTTCCCACAAACAGCTCATTTGACTATGAATCCAAACAATGGACCTAATGAACACAACCCAAAAACCATTTTTAAATTTCTTTTTAAGAAACAGTGGACATTTGGAGCATGTAATAAAACCTCTCTCTTGGTCTCAAGTTCTGCAAGCTTGATATAGATCTCCACCATTTGTTTCATCTGACAAATAATGAAAAAATGGAAACAACAATAACCTATCCAAGAATAACCACAAAGAAGAACAAAAAATAATTATAATAAAAAGAAAAAAAATCAAATTACCTGTCTAATATCAGGTCCATGGTATGCTGATAATTCTTCCAAGAGATTTTCTGCTGCAAGTTTTTTATCCAAATCCACAACAAAAGAGTTCCTGCTACGCTGTTTGTCCTTGATACGATCACCAATTGCGAGAGCTAGAAGCTAGCATCAAAACAGATAGAAAAATACAATATTTAAACAAAAAAGTATAAACCATATTTAGACGTAAAAATACATACACACTAAAATGCTACAAAGAAGTTAATCAAAACACTCAGCTAGGATACACAGGATTTGCAGGGTATAAATTCATATATAAGCTTTATTTATTTAATTTTAAAGTTAGTCAAAATGATGACTTATGCACTGATTGGGAAGCAGCAGCAAATCTTACCAGCAACATAAGTTGTCTAATTTTCTAGAATATTTTTTATCTTTTTGAAGTTTTATGAATTTTTTAATTTTTCAAAAACTTTTTTGCAAAGAAAATTCATTTTCCCAACAAAATGCTAGTAAGGCTGTTAGAATATTTTTTTAATTTTCTTGAAGCAATTTGGTAGACCAGTGGAACAAATTTATAAGTTTGAACCTACAAATTTACACATACAAGAGCTAGAATAAGATAAAAATTTCACTAAAAATACAATAGGTTACATCTCAACCGCATGAACTTTGGCCATGAACTCCATACCTCATCAATCGTTTTAAGCAAGTTGTTGACAACATCTTGTCTAGATGAAAGGCTGAACCACAATGATACAAGTCGAAACACCTAAATGCACAATGGTTAGCTTACAAAAAAGCAATTTTATCAGCTATAATCATAGGCAAATAAGGCAAGTAGTGAAATAGCAGATAGTGCACAACTCGTACATCATTTGCCTTAATCCACCTTGCTTCATCCAGTTCACATTTTGTACCTATTTCTTATATCTGATTAATTCAAACTTGGATTAGGACTTTTGCTCTCCATTGAGAGTTTTTTATTTCAAACTTTAAACAAACTTTAAAGGTTTCTCTATGATGCATCCATTTTTTCTCTATTAGAAAAAAAGGGGCAGATCACAATATTGAAGGAAAGCATAACTGGGGGATTAATCTTAACAATTTGAGAGAATGACACGAATATATCCATTGCTGATTGGTTTTCATAAAAGAGAAGATATAAGAAAGGGAAAATGATCTCGTTAGAAGGCCCTTCAACAGGATGACCATTGCATCCAAATTCTATATTAGATTTCACTGGTTGAGATGGAAACAAGTAAAAGTACAGAATATATATAATGCTCCAATCATTGATCTCATCTAACTAGCTAGCATGACAAAATGAATTCCATTAAACGTAATCCTCTAAGTTCCACATGAAAGAAATAGTTTGAAACTTACGTTTTGGCAGCTTGTTTTCCCTTCCCAACTGCAGTACCAAAGTATCTCTATACAGGAAGAAATACATTATTGACTGGAAAAGAAGATAAATATACAGATAGAACTAGCAACAAGGAAAATGAAGCCCCATTTGCAAGAAATTAACTTACATAGGAGATGCCAGACGGTTCAACCATGTATAATTGGGGTCCATCTCTATCATAACCTCCTAGAATTACCCCACAACCAAAAGGCCTGAGCCACCAGTAAAGGGTGCATAAATGGACATAACTTGCAATACGTTCAGCAAGTTCTTTAACAGGAATGGGTTCACCGTACACACTAAACCACCAGGTCAACCACCAGCAAAATGCAATTACAATTAGATGAACACATAACAACATCATTAAAGCTGAATTTAAGAAATTAATAGTACAGGAGAAAAATAAATAAAGACCTTTGATAATTAGTAGCTTCAGATTTAGCACGGGCCACAATTTGTCTGCCGTCAGCTGCTAATCCAGCTACTGCCTAAATTAGAGAATCCAATATCAGGGGAAAGAGAGAGCGAGAGACTAAGAATCCAAAGCTAGCATTGACGAAAAATAATGTGGCTAAAGATGCAATAAATTGAAGTTAAAAGCTGAAAAAACGAGGGAGGAAACTGGGGAATACCATGCCGGAATGACGATGAACGGAATGGATTCTACGATTAGAGCTGTAGAATCGAGAACCAAGGGCAAAACTTGACGAAACCCATCATCATGCTCGTGAGAAGCGATAGATTCTGAAGGAGGTGGATCAGCTGTCATTAGGTTTGAGGAAATGATGTTTGGACTTCCATATTTTGAAAGATTGGAGGACAATGAAATTTATGTACTGGAACACAGGAAGAATCAAAATCTTATTTGTTCTAAGAGGAAAAAAATTGAAAATAGAAGAGGGAAAACTGGGAAAAGAAATTTTTTTATAAAACCATTCTAAAAGGGATTTTGAAATGGGAGGGAAAACTAAGCCGCCATTAATTTGGATTTTTTTCACACATCTGCTAATGCCATTAATTTGAAATGGGAGAGAAGCAAATAATGTTTTATGATATATATTTACAACAAAAAAATAGTATAATATTTTTAAATAAATATTAATATTTTTATTGAAATATAAATTAAATAATAATTAATTTTATAAATAAATGTTAAAATTTACTTTTAGCGGCGCTTCTTCATAAGCGCCGCTAATTCCCCGATCTGTAGAAGCGTCGCTAATGCCTTGATCTTTAGCGGCGCTTCTCCATAAACACCGCTAATTTCCTGACCTTTAGCGTCGCTTTCTCATAAGCGCCGCTAATGCTTTACCTTTTGCGGCGTATATGGAAAAACGCCGCTATTGATTTATCTTTTGCGGTGTTTTTTATCCAAACGCAATTAAAAGTACCGCTAATAACCTGTTTTGCTATAGTGCAAACTCACTCGTGAAAAGATATGTCCACCAACATGAATCTCCACCACAAAATTTGCATAGAAAAACCAGTCACCAACAAAACACAGTTTGAAGTAGAAGGCTTTTGACCTTATTACAACAACATTACAAAACCAGTAACCAAGTTGTAATAAACCATTCAATTTCATTTGAATAGATTGGATTTGTGTACTAAACTGTAGTATTTTTGTTGTTTTGAGTGGGAGTTGTCATAATTGAGAAATGCGGATGACCATGTCTTTAAGTGGGGCATAAATAATAATAATAATAATAATAATAATAATAATATGTGAATAATAAAGAAAGCCTTATAGTGACCCAAGAGACAAATTCTTTGTTGCAATCCTTGGAATCTAGGAAAAAATCTCAAAGAGATAAGACATTGGGGATGGGAGGGTGGTCCAATTTATATGAATGATTCTCATTAAAAAGAAAGAAATTTTGGATGTGACACTATGTAAATTAAGAAATTCCAATCTCTTTTTATATCTTTGACTTAAAATTACATTTAGTTAATGATTGGGTTATTCGTTTAGATTAAACTTTAGATAAGTTATCAAGTCTATATTTACGAAGCGTAGATTTAATTATGGGTTGGATTATTCAATCCGACTCAAATATTCACTCGAAAAGTGAGAGGATTTGAGCAAAAAAATAATACTCATTTTTTAAATGGATCGAGCCTCAAGTAACTTTTTTTGGATCAGGCTTGAATTTGCAAAAAAAAAAACCTGCTGCTTTTTCTTGTTGTTTTGTCAATGTTTTGATGTTGTTTCGTTATTATATTACTATTATTTTGTTGTTATTATTTGGATATTGTATAGCTTTTGTTTTATTGTTAATTTTACTACTATTTTAGAGGTATTTGCTGGTTAAGTTGCACTTATTATAGTGTTATTTAATTATTTTCAATTTATTGAGAAACATTTATTTTAAAATTTTTAGTGTATTTGATGTATTATATTTTAAATTTATTTTTATATAAAAATAATAATATAAAAAAAAATTAATTCGGGCGGATCGAGCTGGGTTCGAATTTTAGTATTTTTATTCTGATCAGATTTGGATAAAATTTTAAGCTCATTTTTCAAACCGAACCAAAAATTCTATTGATGCTCAACTCGAATCGAACCTAACTCGACTCATAATCACCTCTATTTTGTAGCCTAAAATCATGTTGCAAGCCCACATTTATATAAAAATATAAAAATAAAAAAATATAAATGTAAAATTCCTTTTAAGTAGATGGATGACCATACGGAGTAAAGAAAATGATGAGTTTATTTGAAGAAGTGAGAGAGATTCTATTCCACAAGCACAAATTGTTGATTGCTGGTGTTCCATATGCCTATATACTAAAGTGAATAGCTCCATTACACTTGTGTTTTTACTTAATTTTTTTTATTAAAAAAATGCTTTGAGAATCATATTTCTTTTTTATAAGAAACCAAACTCCTATGTAAAAATATTCAAATCAAGAAAAATAAGGAAAATTCAAGTAAAGGGTGAAGCTAGAAAATTATTTTAAGGAGGATAAAATTAAATTGTAATTTTTATGATTGTAAATATATAATTTCACCATTGATTAGCTTATATTTTTAGCATTTTTAAAGGATTAAATAAAAAAATTAAAAATTTAAAAGACGTAAATGAAAATTTTTCCATTTTAAAGGGGTCGGGCCCCTGTTAGCCCCCCTAGATATGCAACTGACCCAAGTGTTCACTTGCAAAAATCATTGATAAAAAATCTAGGTAGAGCTTATTTTAAACAAAATGTTAAATTTTGCTATTAGTTTTACTTTACACGAAGGTTGTGAATTTAATCTTTGTATTTTAACTTGATCGTTTTTAGTCTTTGTACCTTTCAAAATTTAAAATTTCAGCCCTCACAAAATGGTAGCTATTAAATTTATTAAGTTAAATTCTGCTATTTTCAAAATCTGATGCGGCAAACATATTATCATATGTGTAATGTCATGTCAGCTTGTTATTTTCACATATTACTCACTAAAAATCTAATTAATGGATTCATGACTGTCATTTGCATCAAGATTGAACTTTCAGAATTTGTAAAGTATAAGGACTTAGAATGATTCAGTTGGAGAATATGAACTAAATCTACAACAGTACGAATGACTAGTAATTGAATTTAATTGAACGGATTAAAGTGTTATTGTTTGAGGTTAGGACTAAAATTTTAAAATTTGAAAAGTATAGAGACTAAAATTGACCAATTTAAAAATACAATAATTAAAATTAATAAAATAAAGTATGGGGACTAAAATACTAATAGCAGAATTTAACCAAAACAAAAATATGTCAAACTGGGAATAACTTTAAGAAAATGAAAAGTTGAAAAGGATCTCTTTGTTATATAAATACAAAATTCTCTTTCCATATATAATTTCTCAAATATAATGGAAAAAAATTTGTGTTCAAGTCTTCAGTTAACAGAGAAATTGCATCTCGATTATGAATTTAAATCTCTATACATGTAGGTCAAATTGTTGTTTCGGTCTATTCACTATGCTACAATAATTTGTGTTAATAATTTGGATTAACTAATAACATTATAAAAGAAGGATCAAATTATAATAAATTAAAAAATTCATAAATTGAATTTCAAATTTTAGCATATTAAAGGGACTAAGAACCAGTTTTTTTTTTCCATTTCAATTGACTGGACCTGTCTAAGCAATATGTACATAAATAAGAAAAAGCTTTTTCATATGGTGAAGAACTATTTTCATACAAGGATATCAACCAACCTCATCAGCAACAAGTACATCAGTATGTCCCCCTGATGAATTCCCATGTTGCTGGATTCCGGTCTCCATCACCACCGGTTCAGCTTTGGAACAAGTCACTGCCGGCTCAAGCAACGACTGTCGGCAAGTCGGGCATGACGAGTGTGACAACAACCAAGTATCGATACATATAACATGGAAACCATGGTTACATTTAGGCAACACCCGAACTTTTTCTCCATCCATGAACTCACCGAGACAAATCGGACAATCCGTAGCCTTTAAATCCATCTCAAAACCGTACACAGCCACTGGAATTTGCCGCAACGCACTCTTTTTCAACCCGGTGGCCGCCAAGCGCGCTGCGGTCTCGTCAGGAGTCTCGAAAGCAAACCTCCGACTACACCGCAACGCGCAACGAACTATCGAGTTTAGCCCTAGAGCACATATCAACGCACATAGCAAAGCTGCTAAGATGATCACCATGTTGGTATCGAAATTGGCTTCGTTGGTGAAAGAGCTACGGGGTTTGGTGCCATTGTTGTCGAGGAGAAGCCGGTGAGGGCGGTGATAAAGCGGTGCCACCATTGCTACAACCCAAATTAAGCCACTATGAACTGATATATATATATATATATAATATATACCCTTTTAAGCTTTGTTGATGAACATAAGCAAATAGGGTTGTTCTTCAATGAATCGAACCACAAAGTTTATTGAAAGAAAATAATTCACTGATTTTCTTTTTGATTGTTTTGGTTTCAATTTCCTATGAGTGTTTGTCTCTATATATACACATAATGGTCTAATTCCGTATTTCATCCTTCTATTATATGAAAACTTGAAAGTTAGTCCCTCTATTTTAATTTGCCGTAATTTGTTTTTCCTAGCTTATGAAAACCGAGAAGTTAATCCGATTGTCAATAAACATATGAGCTTGAACTGCAGATATTTTACTAATTTCTTACATAAAAAATGTTTTTTTTTGTCATATACGTACAAATTTTGTTAACTTTTTACACATAAATTGTTCAACTGTTGATTTTTAAGTTTTCGATATAATGAAAGGTGTAATAGCGTTAAACCCAATTGGACTAACTTTCCAGTTTCTGTAAAGTAATAAGAACTAAAATCAAATAAATTAAAGTCAAGGAATTAATTTATTAGTTTTTGTATATTTGAGGGATGAAATTCACAATTTATAGATATATGTGGGGGGGTTTTGAGCTATGGTTTTGTCTGTCAGGATTCCTACCATGACAAAGACACGCCATTAAAAAGCATCTTTTCTCTGGTGATTTAAAGTGAAGGGGAAAGGGGGTGGTTTCAATCTTTTCACAAAAAGAATTTAGGGTTAATATATTATTTAGTACTTCATTTTTGCTTTAATATTCGATTCGGTACGTAAGCTTTCTCAATTTGATTCAGTAATGTTTAAGGTGAAATCTTATTGTAGTAGCATCCCGATGATTTTTTTAAATAAGCTATTATGGTTAAAAAGATAGAAATGAAGAGACTCTAGTTGTTTGATCAACCCATGTTAAAAACTAAAAAATTGTGTTAGTGACTTAGAATATATTAAATCGATTACTAAATATATTACTTTCTCTGAAAATAAGTTTCTCTCTTTTAGTGTTGAAAACAATTGAATTTGTTAAAAGGTAAACTCATCATATCTGGCATTATCAACAGTAAATTGATTTTTTTTTATTTCAACCGTTGATTTAAAAAGATCTCGTTATAATGAAATTTTTAAATAGATGTCACCATTTTTTTTGTCCCATTTAAGTACTTGAATTTGGTTTCATATTCAATTTGGTACTTAAGCTCTTTTTTTTTGGTCCAAATTAAGTATCTATTTTTTTTTACTAGAGCAAGTGTGTCAAATATTCATTAGGACACATGATGTCATTTGATATGATTAACAAATTGAACATTGAAGTCAAACTCATGTACCATATTAAGACAAAAAAAACTCATGTACTAAATCGAACATCAAAGCAAAACTTAAGTACCAAATAATATATTAACCCAAAAACAATTTATGGGTTTTCATTGATGACTCAGTTGAAACTCTTTGAATTCCATAAGACCATCATCACTAAATTAACATGCCTATAAAAGCAATAAAGAAAAAGTAGGCTGCAAACTGAAGGTCAAATATGGGATTATGAAGATAATGATAATGATTTGGGCTTTTTTTTTTTGTTATTATCAAATTTTACTTTTTTTCGATAAAATTATCAGAGTCTATTGGCTAGTAATTTTTTAATAGAAATATCAATCGAATTTTAATTTAATTAACATGAATATTATTATCAATACAAAAAAATATCATTAAATTGTATTATTATCCTATTTATGAATGAATACAATCAAAATCTATAATAATATTATTTAAAAAAATTCTAACAGAAACAGTTGAAATTTCATTACTTGTTCAAATAGAGAAGATTGAGATTATTGTATATCAAAATGGGCCATAGAAAGAGACAGGGCAGAAGTTATCATAAGTAGAAATTTGAAAAAAAAAATTTAAACCTAAAAATCTGAATTTCAATTATTTAAATTCGAAAAAAGTTTGGAATTGAAATAATATAATTATTTAAAGCTATTTGGATTTCAAAATATTCATGAGATAAAATCGAGTTTAAATAATTATAATAATCAATTCAATTTATAATTTAATAAAGAATAATTCTTATTTAAATTTGAATTAAGGTAGAAGGATTGAAAAAAATTCAGGAAAATTTTAAAGATTTTTTTAAAATTTTGGGACTTTTTCTTTAATTTTTTATTAAGGGTTTTGGAATTTTATTATTATTTCTTAATATTATATTTTTAAATTTTTAAAAAAATCAACCAATCCCAATTCTATTTATGTCTTGTATCAACAAAAATAATTAACATCGTCATTGACTATTCTTATTTGCAAACTTTTGAAAAATTAATTATTTGTTTGGTATTTGAGAACATTTTTTTATCTTTAGGAAAATTTTTTTTATTTTCAAAAACTAAAAATGTGTTTCTTAAATATAAATAAAATTTTATTTTTCAATAATTTTTTTTCTCAAAATATAAATAAAATAATTTTTCGATATAATAAAGTAATTTCTAGATTTATATTATATTTAAAAAGTGCTGGAAGAGAATATTTTTGTGTCTCTTTAAAAAAAAGAATATTTTTGTGGTTTTGTGGGTTTAAACCAATATCAATTTATCAAAGTTAAAAACCATGTTTTCAAAATTTTTTTCAATTTTATAAAATGTTTTTAGTGGTTTTTTTTTGTTTTTCTATTTTTTCACATTTTTATTTTCATTTTTCAAAAATTGTATTTAAAGTTTTCAATAGAACATGTTTTCTTTTTTTTTTTTCCAAGAAAACGAAAATGCGAACTTTTATTTCTTGAAACTAAATAAATTAATTTTTTTTTTAAGAGGATTGATTTACCCAATTACAAAATTGGCCAGAGACTTGCGTAACTCCGTTATAGATATATAATCTTAAAAATTATTATCACTATTTTTTTATACTAAATACATCTATTCTCGTCACATCTTATATCAATTTAATTTTTTGCAAGTTATTTTTAATATTTTTAACCTTTTTAAAGGAAATCAAGTTTTTTTTTTTTTAACCCTTTAACAACGTACACACACTTTGCACACACAAGCTCAAATTTGAGACTCTTAAGATGAACAACATCCTTTTTTTTACTGGAACCACGTATTGGGTTCAAGGAAATCAAGTATTTAAACATAATACATAAGGTGTTTTTTTTCTGTAATGCTTTTTTACATTTTTACCATTAAACAATCATACATATAAAGGTAAAATGGTAATTTACATAACAAGTGGGGTTGAGCAAGCAATTATCTTAACTATTACATATTCATTGTTAAAAAAAAATCGCCCCGTCACCCTTAGCATCTACTTTTCATATATATATATAAAACGATTCGAATTGCGCTATCTCTAATACAATACCAAAAAACTGTTTTTACTATTAAAATATAATATTTAATGAATCTAAATTTTCGTCAATTGAGCATCATCACTATTATAACAAAATAAAACGTTGGTTTGAGCAACTTTAAATGTACTTCCTTTTAAGTTAAAGTGCTAAAAAAAAATTATGAGTAAGAGTAAATATTATATAAAAGAAATTAAATTTCAAAATATTGATATTTTTAATTTTTTATTTTTAAACTTTGATCTTGATAAGACTATTGTTATTTTTTACACAATGCTTAAAATTATCCATAATCCTTCTTCCAATCCATAAATAAAAGGACAATACACTTCAGTACATTCAAATTCATGTCTTTATATAATAACAATAATATCTAAATAATTGAATTAAGACTCAATTACTGATAAGATAAATACTAAATAAATAATTAAAATTAGTTTTAGATGTCTTGTCATTGCATTATTTTTTTAATTTTTCAAAGATAAATAATGACAAGCACAATATAAAGAAAAAAAAAGGTTGTTAAGGAATTTTCGATAAAATAAAATAAAATAAAAAATAAATATAATTAATTTATGAAGAGCAAAAAAGTTTTTTTTCATTGAAATTCTTATTCTTTAGCACCAAATCTTTCCATAATTAAAAAGTTGAAGCAATTCGATTATTCATTTCAGCCCAATTCTCATATTTAATTTCTAGATAATGACTTTATTCTTTTGTGGATAATTAAATAAAATAAAATTTAATCAAATCAAATCTTATTCTAATTTTATAGTCCATTCAAAATTTATCTCATTTAACCGATTGAATTTTAACTCAATTGACATGAACGTTGTCAATTCAGGAAGACGTGAGTTTGAGTGTGTTGAAGCATATTATTCTCCTATTGGACAATGGATAGTTCTAAACAATATGTTAAAAAGAGCATATATAATCAAAATCTATGATGAAATTATTCAAAAAAAAATCTCATTTTAATTTTAATTATTTCACCGTTTTTTTTTAATTTTTTTATAGATAAAAAAAGCTAAATACATCTAGCCATAACATGAACTATATTTAACACCAACATTATCTTGTAGAATTTCCATTTCGATTATTTTGGAGAACATCGTAAAATCTCAAATTAAAAGAAATGTTTATTCCTAATGTTATCATGGAATCTACAACCATATTTGTTGTACATGGAGTAAACATCACCTTCACATGTCAATTCCTTGCTAACCGCTCTCTGACTATTCATTTCAAACTTCCTTTTGTCTCTTCTATATGATCATTATAAGCATATCGACAGCAATATAATCACTTTTCACCAATAATAATTTTACGCCTCTTTTTCAAGTTATATTCAAACAGACACCTAGACATTTTAGATAATAACCTCGTTGAAATCTAAAAGATTTTTTATCACCAATTTTATTTTTTTCGTTTTACCAACTTATAATAGTTTATGAATTTAATGGAATCATATTGAAATATTAAATTGCTATAGTGTGTATATATATATATATATAAGAAAAAAACACCCATACCTTATTTTATAAAAAATATAAGAACATAAAAGAAAAAGGTGATTATGTAAATATTAATTTACAATTTAAGAGATTCATATTATTTTTAAAACTTAATCCCTGATATACATATGATGATATTTATTATTGTTGGCCTATAATCTGATTAATTCTATTGCATGAGCTATGAGTTGGGGAATGTAACCACAGGATGTGAGATTACGAATCCACATCGTATAGGTACATGAAAAACTCGAATAAGGTATATATAGAAGGAACCGAATGGATATCACCCTATTCCGTACCTTTTTTCTTTCCTAAAAGAAGAAAGCTAAAAGAAAAAATTAAAACAGTAAAGCTCTTTTTATTTTACTCACATTTTATTGTATCTTTGAGATCTCAAATCAAACAGAAGGAACACCAAAATGCAGTATCCTCCGCTTTTAAACCCGAACCCGCTTCCACCCATTCCCTCCAAATCCAATGCATCATCCACCACCCAAACGGCGTTGCTCTTCCCCAACTCTACCCCATTCTGTGGCTCCCACCACAGGCGAGCCCATTCCGAAGTCCAATTCCGGATCCCGGACGAATTGGATCTCGGCTCCGACACTTTCGAAGGGTTGGGATCCGAGGATGACTTGTTTTACAATTGCATGCATATCGAAAAGCTGGGAGGATCATCGAAGGGACCGGACGAAGGAGGAGGTTCCGGGTCTTCGAGTGGTGGGTCGGGTCAGAATCAGAAAGGAGAGGAAATCAGTGGTGGGTCCGGGAAGGGAGAGAAGAATAATGGGAAAGGAAGGCATAGGTATAGTAATTCAGTTGATGGGTGCTCGACAATGGAGTTGATTGAAGCTAAGAAAGCTATGCCTCCTGATAAGCTTGCTGAATTGTGGAATATTGACCCAAAGAGAGCCAAAAGGTTTGAGAATTACTTATATTTTACTCCAACTTTTTTGGGTTTTTTTAAGTGAATTTGGGATTTGGGTCATTTGGAGTTGTAGAAAGAAGTTTGAAATTTATGGCTTTTAGTGTGAAGTTTGTGTTTTTTTGTTTGATTTCGATAGATTATTCCGTGAAGTTATTAGAAGAAAGGAATAGCAGCTTGTATTTTAGTTAAAGTTTGCGTTTTTTTGTGGTTGGTTTTATCCTTATTTTTTCATGGCATTTTGATTGTCTTGTTGAATTGTTCTTTTTTATATCTTACTAGTGAAGTTGACTTCTTCTCTTTTCTTGGGTGCGCATGCATGGGGGTATCGAGCACTTTAGAAAGCAAATTCAGAGTTGGAACTTGAAAATAACATTTCCTTTTGTGGGGAGGGTAGTGTTTGAATGAAATTCAGAGTTGGTAAAATTAATGAAAAATATGAATTTTTTATGATCTAATTGATGAAATATATGAGTTTTTATATAATTGATATCAATTTTAAGTGTTTTTCCCCCTTCCGATTCTAGGTGCATTTGTATGGATCATGCATGCTTTTTAGCTCATCCCTTGTTATATGAGTTAGTATTGAGCAGAATGAATGAAATATATGAATTTTTTAAGATCTAATTGATGTCAATAATATGAATTTTATGATCTAATTAATGAAATATACGAGTTTTTATGATATAATTGATAGCAATTGCAAGTGATTTTCCCCCTTCTAATTCTAGGTGCATTTGTATGGATCAGGCCAGGCCCTAGGGTCGTCTGGAGGTGCGGCTACCTAGGGCTCACGGCTAAAAAGGGCTCAAAATTTTGTTTTTTTTTTTATATTTTTAAAGGATCCAAAATATTTTTTTTTTATTTTTAAAGGCCAAAAAAAAATTATCAACTTTTAAGGGGCCCTAATTTTTTTTTTTTAGCTTTTAAGGGCCCAAAATTTTTTTATCAACTTTTAAGGAACTTAAAATCCCATTTTATTGTTTTGCCTAGGGCTCTAAAGATGTCAAGAACAGGCCTGGTATGGATGATGCATGCTTTTTAGCTCATCCCTTGTTATATGAGTTAGTATTTAGTAGAATGAATGAAATACATGAATTTTTTATGATCTAGTTGATGTCGATAATATGGATTTTTATGATCTAATTGATGAAATATACGAGTTTTTATGATATAATTAATGTCAATTATATAGACTTTTTCCCCTTCCCATTCTAGGTGCATTTGTAAGGATGATGCATGCTTTTTAGCTCATCCCTTGTTATATGAGTTAGTACCTAGTAGAATTAATGAAATATATGGATTTTTTATGCTCTAAGTGATGTCAATTATACGGGGGTTTTCCCTTCCAATTGTAGGTGCTCTCGTATGGATCATGCATGCTTTCTTTTTGGTACTGTACAAGTAGAGGATTAGTACTCACGCACACATGGTAGGGACATACTCACACCACACACGCACGCACTATGTCCAAAGGGAGCTTCCTGAATAAAGGCCTACCACTTGCTCCCCTGGAGGCTTGAACCCGGATGGGTTCTATGGATGAATAGCCCTTGTCCATATAGTTGTTTTGTTGACAATCTTTCTTAACATAGTAGTGCTTCAGTTGATTTTTCACACATTTTGGTGAAGGGAGTTTTTGTTATTTTAGGAAGTTCAGGTTCGCAGAACTTCTAAAAGTTTGCATTTTTAAGAATAAATTCAAGTGAATTACATGGTGTCATCTATATTTATGTTGCTTTTTTTGTAGAGTATGTTTTTGGCTTTTTTTGGGTTAAAATATGCTCCTAGTTCCTATGCTCCAACATTTGGAATTTAGTCTTTACTTTATTTTTAGAAATTTAGTCCCCTACTTTCGAATTTAAAAATTTAGATCCAATTGTTAACACTATTAAAATTATTCTGTTAATCTTGTTGGTGTGATGTTTGAAATAAAAAAAAATTCACTTGGTAGCTATGTAACAAATAAAATGGCGTTATAATTGACTTGAATTTGACAGAAGAATTCTTACAATGTTAACAACTAGACTTGCATTTTTAAATCCAAAAAGTAAGACTAAATTCCTAAAAGTCGAAGTAGAAGACTAAATTCCAAACGCATGAAGAGTACAGGGACTTGGAGCATATTTTAACCTTTTTTTTTTCATTTCATTTATGAGGAAGTTTGCCGTATAAACATTCTTTTTTCTGAAATTTGATGCTTTTTTTTTACTATGATTAGGAGATGTGGCTTAAATGTCCTATGAAAGATATAAGTAACCGTAAGTACCAAATTGCATAATTGTATTAGTAAAGCATATCAAAATTTGTATTGCATTATCTCTATAAAAAATTGCTAACTATACTTTTGTTTGTCTAGTGAATTTTAGCATGTTATGGACTGTTTCACCATCTAATTTTGTGCTGGTATGGTCTTGAGTAGGACATATCTCGTGTCAGTATTACCCAACATTTACTTCATAAATACTCTCAATTCATCTTTGTTATTTTTTCTCTGTCTAAATTATTGTTTAATTGTTTTTCCCAATGGTTTTATCTTATTAAAATTTGATAATCAGTTATATAATATATATGTTTTATCATCGCAAACTTGCCTTTTTAGAAGTGTTTGTTTGTAAGGCCCGTTTTGTCACCATATTTCATGTCCTGGCAAACTGTAATCATAGCATAGCTAAAAGTATTGGCATGTAGAATATCACTTAAACCATCAACAAAATGACTTATGGACAGTTATGGATTTTGTTGAAATATTTCTCTTTTTCTGCACATTTGACCGCCATTAGTTTTGTTTGAGTTTTGGGCAAATCAGTTGTTCTTTCCGAACTCTGGAACTTGCAATAACGGGTCTAGTAAGTTCACGTGTGCAAATGTTATAACCTTTCCTGGTTCATATTTCTTAGTGTATAAAGCTTCTAAACTCGTTTTGTTCATATATAATGCTAAGGTGTATCTTGTCTTAAATGAATAAGCATTTAGTGATGTGGCTGAGCTAGAGCAATCTGATCTCTCCACTCAGCGCCGCTCAACCCCTCTCATAGATTTGACAATGTTGGATTGTGGTGAGCTTGGGCTCACACTCAGGATTCCGCTAAGAAATTACATAAATTTTGTAGGATCATGGCAAATAGGCAGTCAGCTGCTCGCTCTAAGGAGAGGAAAGCTCGATATATAACTGAACTTGAGAGAAAAGTCCAAACACTTCAAACGGAAGCAACTACTCTTTCTGCACAACTAACCCTATTCCAGGTTTTTCTTGAACACTTACCTCTCTCATTGCACGGTCTTGGAGCCCATTTGTGGTTTACTATTTGCATTCATTCCTATGAGAATGTCATATCTACGTATTAAACAATCAAGGGAAAAGTATGTTAACATCCCTTAGTTTCGATACGAAAATATATTTACTTTAAACTAAACGAACTGTATTTTCTATCAACCTCATGGGGGTGAGTGTCTTTTACAATATTTGGGGGGTTCTACTTTGTAATCAAATAAATTGCTTTTTCGCAATTGGGGTTTTAGTTCCTTCTTATGTTGTGAATGAGGATAAGTTCCATCTTATGTTACTCTCGTCTTTTGTTTTTTTAAACTAAAATCTGAATTTTAATAGTTCGTGTTTAATTCCAGAGAGATGTAACAGGCTTGACAACTGAGAACACCGAACTTAAGCTTCGGTTACAGGCTATGGATCAACAGGCTCGACTACGTGATGGTATATCTCATCCTGACTGTTTTAGTTACCCAATTCTCTCTAAGATTGCATGCTTTTTGTAAGTGTATACTCGGCACATCTTGGAAATGCCAATTTGTTACACAAGTTAAAGCAGTTTATTATACCATATTTACTCAATGATAGGATACAATACAAACCGGAATTGAATTAGTTTAGTTGGATCGAGATATTTAGTCATGTTTTCCCGTTGTCTGTTTCTGATTACAGCTCTGAACGAAGCACTGAAGAAGGAAGTAGAGGGGCTCAAGATTGCTACCGGAGAAGCAACAACACCCACAAACACATTCAATTTGGGAATGCACCATATCCCATACACCCAATCTTCCTTTCTCCCTCCCCAGCCTCAGCATATGCAAATCGACACCCGAAACATACAAATGCCACCATTTCAGCCCTTACAATCTAACACATTGACAACTAATCCGTCCATGGTAGGTGCCATGAATTCACATGCCTTTGCTGATATGATGCAACAGGATCCTCTAGGCCAATTGCAGGGGCTTGATATCAGTAGCGGTGGTTCCCACTCAGTGAAATCCGAAGGACCCTCGATTTCCACCAGTGAAAGCAGTGGAACATTATGATATGAAAAGTGTTTCTCATCTGCAACTTGCCCTGCCTTATTTGTTGGATTGTTCATAGGCTGACCGACCTGACATCGGAAGATACTATTTGTTTGAATTCATTTCTTTTAATGAATTCATATTCATTGTAGGATTAGAATTTTTTGATCCATTGGAAGTAGTGGTTAATGCAGCATCTTGGACCAGCTGCTCTGATTGTATTATTTGTTAAAAGTTTTGTTTAAAAAAGTTGTATTGCTGATGAATTTCTTCAAATGGCTTTTGTTTGTTTTCAGTTCCTGAAGTTTACTTACTGTTCCTTTATTAAAGTTCTCAAATTTTCGTATCGAATGGTTGATTTGAAAATTAATGAATTAAATTAGTTAAAACCATTTTGAACTGGAGAAAAGACTCAAAAATTAGAAAATGAAAAATCAGTTTTTTGTTTTTATTTTTAATAAAAAGGGTTTTTTTTTCATTGATAACTTCAATTTAATTTTTTTTATGGATTGAATAGTTCTTTATGATTTTTTTTTAATTTTTATAAAAGGCTATTGATCCAAGAACTTGAGATTTAACCTATTCGCCCTCCAATCATCTTTTTCTTATTCTCAGAGTTAGGTCTCATTTAAGTCTATTTAATATGTTAAGGTTAACATGATTAACCTATCAATTTTAATTTGAAACCAACTTCATCAACTTAAACTTGAATCAATCTAATTTGATAATAAAAATTCATTCAACTTAAATTTAATTTAAACTTAAAATGATTCGAATTTAAAATAAAAATTATTTCAATATAAATTAATTATCAGATTTTTTAAAAATAATTCAATAAAAATTTGAAATTCATGTAGTGTAGTTTCAATTTGACTTAACTCGAAACAAACTTGAGTGGCTTAATTGAAAAGCCAGACTTTATTTCAAGGAGTAATATAATTTTTTACCCCTGAATTTGACATGTACTTGCACTTTTTTTATCCACTTTGATACTTAAGCTTGGCAATTAAATTCATTTTAGTAGATTTGAAAAATATAAAAGTTTGATGACATGCAATCTAATTTATATAAATTTTTAGGTGATGACGTGGTATAATCTTAGAGTGTCACATGAGTGTTCAAATAACCAGACCAGTGGTTGAACCAGTCAAACAACTGATTTTCAATTCAATCAGTTTCATTAGTTCAATAGATGACCAACAATAATTAAATAATTTTTTTTAAAAATTATTAAATCGGTTCAACCGGTTGAACCTAGTTTTTGTCTCAATTTTTTTATTTTTAAATTTCGAGTAGTTTTCGATTCGATCGGTTTAACCATTTTGTTTGGACCAATATACCAGTTTGTTCTTGATCCATTCGGTTTAACTGATAGACAGTGACAGAGTCAGGGGGTTGGTAAGGGCCCTGACCATCCTAAAATGGAAAAATTTCCATTTAAGCTCTCTATAATTTATAAAATTTAAAATTAGTAATTGTAAAATTACACTTTGACCCACAAAAATGATAAAAATTTGATTTAATCCTTTAAAAATTATAAAGATATAGACTATTAAAATAGTGAAATTACATTTTTACTATCGTAAAAATATACATTTAATTCCGACCCCCAAAAATAATTTTCAAGCTTCGCTACTGTCAATAGATCAAATAATGTTTTGAGAGCACTTGTCATATCATCAAATTTTGATAGAATCCAAGTTTAGGGATTAAAATGAATTAAGTTGCCAAGTTCAGCTACAAAAGTGAACCAAAAAAAGATACAGTACCAAAGTGGATTAATTGCCAAGTTAAGGGGCCAAAATTTATATTATCACTACTTAAATTTAACTTTTGGGGTACAATTCAAAACAACAAAAAAGTACAAAGGACTAAATAAAAATTTAGGGTTTTGAGACTTCAGCGGAGAGATTCTTCGCCTATAAAAGCAACATTTTCTTGTCCCAAAGCCTAAGCTTTGGTCAGCCGGCAGAAGCACAGAGCCTACGCTTAAATCTCAGACAATGGTTAGATTTCGTTTCATCATTATTTTCTGCATCTGGGTCTTTACCAAAGCTTAATTTTTTTTTTCACAATGTTGATCTCTCTAATTAGATCCTTTTTTATATAGACATTCAAGCGTAGGAATGGTGGCCGCAACAAGCACGGCCGTGGCCACGTCAAGTTCATCCGCTGCTCTAACTGTGGAAAATGCTGTCCCAAGGTACTTCACATCTGGTTTTCTTATTTGGCTCCCTATGTTTTCCTATATATATTTCTATTGAAGTTCTTTTGGGGGGTTTGAAATGTAATAGGATAAATCGATCAAGAGATTTCTTGTGAGGAACATTGTTGAGCAAGCTGCTGTCAGAGATGTCCAGGAAGCTTGCGTCTATGACAGTAATGTTTTTATTTCATTTCATTTTCTTAATTATATTTGAAATTAAGTTTCTTATTCTATGCATATATTTGGATTTTTATTGTTTGGTGATTGATTGGTTAATGTTATGTAGCCTACACTCTGCCTAAGCTGTATGTGAAGATGCAATACTGTGTTTCGTGTGCAATCCACTCTCATGTTGTGAGGGTTCGATCCCGTACCAACAGGAGGAACCGTGACCCTCCTCAGCGCTTCATTAGACGCAGGGTATGTCTTTTTATAACCAATTATTTGATGCTTTTTACAATGATCTATTTTGATGTGAATATAAGTTCCCCATTGCTTGGCTCGTTTGTTCATCATTTTCTTGTATCCTATGATAAAAGCTTAGTAAACATACAATTTATAGGTATGCTTTTGTTATTGTGTAGTGTAGGGATGTCAATGAATATGTGCTATTGAAATCCTTTGTGTATGTATATCAACCAATTGCCATTGTTAGAGTAGTGTGATAGGAGGGTATATTTTGCAATTCCTTTGGGACATACGCCTCTGCCCCTTGGAAGTTTTCAGTGGTTTATGGATGAACTAGTTGGATGTCAGTGGAATGCTGCTTAAATCCTTTGTATATATATCCACCTATGACCATCGTTAGAGTAGTATGATAGGAGGGTATTTTTGGCAATTCCTCAGGGACATAAATGTCTTCCCCTTAAAGTTTTTAGTGATTTATGGATGAACTGGTTCCTAATACCTAATAGCCATTTGAATTGCTTAGTCTGTTGCCTCTCTCAGTGACTTATTGATCATTATGGGATAGAACACACCTTGAATCTAATAATACTGATATATTGGAGTCCTTCATAGGCAGGGTAGAATTGGAAACATTTTTGCTGGTTGGCCATCATTTGGAGAAGTCTCCGTAGTACTCTATAGCATCCAATTCTTTAAGGACTTAACCCTGCCCGTTCTGCAGATTATTGATCATTCTGGGGCAGAAAATGCCCCAAAACTTGTATAATAGATGTGGAAGTCATTGGGAGATATTAGAATTTGGCTACACCCGAAACCTAGAGTCTTACTTTTCAGATGGTGATCCATGAACATCTTTATAGTGGTGCTTTGCATTTTATTTAGGGACTGCATGTAATGCCCCTTTAGCCGAAATTTTAAGTGCTTTAGGGATGAATCAGTCCCTCATATGTAATATCCATCTGAATCACTTTGTCAGTTGCCTTTTCCCGTGGCATGCTGATCATTATAAGATGGAAAATCGCTTACCTAGATATTGTTATTCTTTTGACTTCGGGTCTTTGAGCGGTTTGCTTCTGTGGCACTCATTGCCTGTTCTATGTTAATTTGCATGTTTACATTGTTTCTCAAATAAGTGATTTTTATTTTTCCAGGATGACATGCCAAAGCCTGGACAGCCTGGTCAAGCTTCTCATCCGGGTGCTGCAAATCCACCTCGTGCTTAAGGTTCTTCGAGTTTTGAATGGATTTGTATTTTTCTTTTTTGTCTTGCTATAAAATGGTTACTTGAGTTATGTGAAATTTGGAGTTGTGTAGGAAGTTTTTGATCAAAATTTAATTGTGTCAGACACATTTTTGTTAAGGTATGAATTGTTGAGAAAACTAGTTGGAATCTCATTGTTTCTGCTTCACTTTGTTCTTAAAACATCACTTACCATTTGAGATATTGCTCTTTATTTGACATGAAACTGTTTTATCTATGAAGTGTGGGTTGTTCGGGTATTATTGACCCAAATCAAAGTCGAAGCTTGAGCTTGACTCCACACTCAAGTTGAATGCTTTGCTCGAACTCAACTTGGTAAGGAACTTGGCTATTTCTTCTCGACTCTTTAAGTATGAGCTTGTTTGGATTTCGGTTTAACTCAATAAACGAGCTCAACACGATAAGAAAAATGTTAAGCTATTTGAGCTTCTAGCATCTCTCCTACATACTTAGATTCCCATATCTATGGTTCGGAATTTTCAGCATCAGTATAATTCCTCGGAAACCTGATGCATTCTTCAACCACGGAAGTCCGCCTCGATTGCATTGGAGACATGTAAACTCTATTCTTAAATGCAAGTATGATCCTATCTGTATGGGGGCAAAAACCATGTGAGAGAGACCACATACAATTTGATTTATCCAAATGATAATTTGGGGTTTTCTTTCTAACATCCATTTCAGCACCATTATTTTGCCATTGCAGTCCACATACAATTTGATTTATCCAAATGATAGTTTTGGGTTTTCTTTCTAACATCCATTTCAGCACCATTATTTTGCCATTGCAGTGACCAAAGGATGTAAAGTAAAGAAACGGAATATGTACATGCACACATGATGCAAATACATGTTATGAAAACCATATTATGCCTTTGATCAAGTTCACCCCATGAAACTGCTTTAGAGTTTTCCATAATGGGGGCTATAGCTGCAGATGAAACAATAATCCCTATCATTTATGTGAAAACTGCAGATCAGCACTAAAAAAGAAGAGTTTATGGACAGGTTTTTATAGTTATAACCAAAATTTTCAGAACCGGACTAGTGGCCGAACTTATTAGGTCATTGGTTTGATTGATTTGAACGGTTTAATTAAATAAATTATTAAAAAATTAATAAAATATATTAAAAACTGATTTAGTCAATTTTTTAATCGAGTTGAACTTTGTCTATATTAGCTCTTAACTCAACCAGTTCATAGTCTATCTTGGCCGAACATTGGTTATATTTATTCTAATAGAAACTAGTTAACTATATTTATAGCTGTTTGTTGTATATATACACATATTCCCTTTCAAATTAAAAATTGTCTTGTCGATTGAGTCTTAGCTCGATTAGTATGAGTATTGTTGTTAATACAAGAGGACGTGAATTCGAGTGCGTTAAAACACATTATCCTCTTATTTATGGGTTGGAGAGGGGTCATGGATAGTTCTAAGCATTATGTTAAAAAGAACAGATATAATCATAATCTATAATGAAATTATTCAAAAAAAATTATCTTAAAAAAAGAAATTTAAAATTAATATTATTAAGAGAAGTAATCACGGGCTTTCAAAGTGTTGGTTTTAATCATAAGATAATAGTCATAAACCATCTCCGAACAAGTAGCTTTGCCTCAGCCTTTGAATTAGTTGTATTTATGAAATTTAGTCCATCTATTTTTAATTTCATGGATTTACCATTCTAATTGTAAAATTTAAGAGTTAAAGTATCATTGGTAACATTGTTAAGTGATTTTGTTAAATTTATACATGTTTTTTCAATTAAATTTTTAATTTTTAGAACACATCGTGGAATATTAAAATGATGTAATATTGATAATTCGAAGATGTAATTATAACATTTTGAAGTTTAGGGACCAAATTAGAATGAAAGTTATAATTTGGGGACGTCTTATGGAATTAACTCTTCATGGAAAAAGAATAGAGTACTAAAGTTCAAATGTCTTAACAAATACAGTGATTGGGAGCATAATTAAACCCTTTTGGTAATTACTTTCTAATTTGGATTTCTAAAAGAAAGGTCAAAATGCAGGTTGATACCATTTGAAATTTAATCTATATACTTAAATATATTTATTAATTAACCCCTCCTACTTTTCTTTCCAAAAAAAATTAATCATATTATTAATATTATTAGTATTTTTCGTTAAAAACTGTCAATTTAGTATATTGATTAAACTGTTTTTATATTATGTCATATATAATTGATAAAAAATAAACACATTAAGTTAACAAATTTCTGACAAAAAATACCAACAATGATGATGATTGTACTAGTATTTTTTTAATTGAAAAAGTAGGAGGATTGAATTTTTATTTTTTGAAGTACAGGGACTAAATATTAAATTATGAATAAGTACAAGGACTAATAACAAATTTTAACCTAAAAGAAAATGTTCTTCGGTTCTAGTTCCTTGAAAGCCCATCTTCATTTGGCGTTAGCAACAGCCATCGGCAATTCCCCGCCGCAAAAAACGATGAGCACCGCCGCCACCGGCATCGCCTCCGCCTCCGCCTCCGCACTCACCAACCTCATTTTGAAATCCACCAACAGACAGTCCCTAATCAAGTCCCTTATCTGCCCATCTATCCACTGGACTCCACTTTTAGTCAACACCATTCTTAAACATCTATGGAACCACGGCCCCAAAGCCCTCCAGTTCTTCGACATCCTCCTCCAAAACCATCCCACCTACCACCACTCCGCTTCCTCCTTCGACCACGCCATCGACATCGCCGCTCGTCTCCGCAACTACGCCACCGTCTTCACCCTCCTCCACCGTATGCGCTCTCTCCGCCTCCATCCCACTCCCAAAACTTTCGCCATCATCGCCGAAAGGTATGTCGCCGCTGGAAAACCCGATAAAGCACTTAAAATCTTCTTGTCAATGCATCAACATGGTTGTTTTCAGGATTTGCGTTCTTTTAATACAATTCTCGATGTTCTATGTAAAGCTAAACGTGTTGAGAAAGCATGGAACTTTTTTAAAATACTGAGAGGAAGGTTTCAAGCTGATGTTATTAGTTATAATACAATTGCAAATGGTTGGTGTTTAATTAAGAGAACAAATAAGGCTCTTGATACTTTAAAAGAGATGGTGGAGAAGGGTCTGAGTCCAAATTTGATTAGTTATAACATAATGCTAAAAGGGTATTTTAGAGCTGGTCAAATCGAAGAGGGTTGGAAGTTTTTTCTTGAAATGAAGAAGAGACGGTGCGAAATTGATGTCGTTACTTATACCACTGTAGTTCATGGTCTTGGTGTTGTCGGCGAGGTTAAACGGGCTCGAAAGGTTTTCGATGAGATGGTTGATAAAGGCGTATTGCCCTCGGTTGCGACTTACAATGCTTTGATTCAAGTTTTGTGTAAGAAAGACAGTGTAGAGAATGCCATTTCGGTTTTTGAGGAGATGTTGAGGAAGGGTTATGTGCCGAATTCGATTACTTTCAATGTGGTGATCAGGGGGTTGTGTCATAAAGAACAAAGGGAAAAGGCTATGGAATATATGGATATGATGAGGGATAATGATTGTGGACCGAATGTGCAGACTTACAATATCGTGATTCGACACTTTTGTGATGCTGGTGAGATTGAAAAAGGTTTGGAGTTGTTTGAGAAGATGGCTAGTGAGAATTGCTTGCCAAATTTGGATACATACAATATTTTGATAAGTTCAATGTTTGTAAGGAAGAAATCTGATGATATGGTGGTGGCTGGGAAGCTGTTGATTGAGATGGTTGATAGAGGATTTATGCCTCGAAGATTAACTTTCAATCGGATTTTGGATGGACTTTTGTTGACAGGTAATCAAGGTTTTGCAAAGGAGATTTTGAGATTGCAGAGCAAATTTAGCTGTCTTCCTCGACAGTTTAAATTGTGAAGCCTATTTCTATCTAAGCTTGGCATATCGATCCTTTGGATTGTTAATTTCATAGAGAAAAAATTCTTGCTGATTTTGTTTCACTTTCAACACCGGTTGGAGGACCATGAATTCACTGCTATATCTCGTGGATTAGAGCGATTTAGACAAATTCCTTCTGTGACGCAAAATTCATGGCATCTTTTAACAAAAACCTTGTTTCATTTGAAATTTTGAATGCTGTGGGGAGAATATAAGGTTGCTTTGAAGCAATATTGCCATTTTTATTAAGGTATGTTCTGGTGACAAATTCTTGAAGGTTACATTTCTCAACTAGCTTTCGTTCTAGCTCGTTTAGAGATGCTTGAACCGAACATTGATAATGATAAGATTAGTATTTGAACTGTGATGGTTTTGTCAGGTTTATGACCAGGTCTAAGTGCCTTGCTCTTGCTTTAGCTTTTATGAAGTTTTGCAAGCTGAATAAATTTTTCCCGATTAGGGGTGTGTATTCCATTCGTGGGTGAATGCCAGGTACAGGTCTGCGTCCAACACTGTAATTTTTTTCTGAATGTTTTTTTAATGACCGTTTATCTTTTGAACACGATTGAGGTTTACTAAAGGCATTATTTTTCAATTTAGCCTTGTGTTGTGTCCATATTGAAAACATTTTCGTGATTTCTTAGATTGCTGCATCTTCTCCGGTTGCATGCAGAATGGATAGAAGTTTGAAGGTTGGTCTATTTATATTATGTTTTGATAACTGTTGTCTGCAAAATATCCTATATATGAATCATACACCACCTTGTTTTTCAATAGTGTTTCGATTTAGCTACTAACATGTGTTGAAATCTGTTCTGTACATTTTTCCTCACTGTACAATTTGAATGGAAGGTGAATATTTAGCGGTGGTCAGTCAATAGTCAGTAGAAATTACAGGGTTCTATTATACTTCGTTGTTGGTCATCATGTTCATGCTTCGGAATAAATATATCTTCGATTTTGTTTATCATATTATTGTATTCAATATTCAGGTTAACACGACTGGGAAAGATTACCAAAGAAAAAAGAACCAAGTTCTTATCAAAGATTCATGGTTGGTATGCTCTCTTCCTTTGAGTGTGTTTGTGTAGTGTACCAGAGGTCGGGTTCACATGTTCTTGTTATATTCTATATAATACCGGGAAAAATATCGAGACAATGGTCAAACTAATGTCTGTTATTTTCGTTGTGTTTGAGTTAACATGTAATCACTTCTGTTCGTCTTTGTCTTGAAATCTTATCCCCCGAGTTTTGTTCCGATATTTAGGTTGCATATCGGCTTTTATTGAGAGAAGACAGGAGGGAAACAATGAGAAGCTAAAGATTACACCAAAAATTAGATTAAGGTCAGGATTTAAGCTCATAGCTCTGCCTGGATCATTTGATTAACTTGCGAAAACATGTGATAGAAGATGCACTGAAAATTTTAGGATTTAGGCTCACATGCAATATTGAGAGATGAGATCTTTGCTTGCAATGTGCTTAAGTCATAGCCTTTGGCCTGATAGTGTGATTAAAGGTTGGATTTAAGTTCATTGCATCTAGAGCTATGGATGATGGTCCATGGTTAATATACAAAGTTTGCATATTACCAATTATTTAATATGTCAAAATTTCCCTTTCAATGTTATCATTCTGACCTTGATGCTGAAATTGCATTTTTCCTTTTAACAGGTTTTATCCAATAATAGTGCCATTGTCCGAATAATTCAATCTATATTTCTCCTATTCTCCAATGAGGCCTTGGTATAATAGCAATGTTCAGGTTTGGGATCTCAAAGTCGAGTCTCTGCCAGGGTTCTCTTTCAAATTTATTTTGGTTTAGTTAGTTATTCAGTTTAGTGCTTGTAATGATGGATTCTATTGAAACTGTTGTGACTTTTAAAAAAATCGGCTTGTGTTCAAGGATGAGTTGAATCATGATGCCAAATCTTGGTATGATACTTAAATTTGCTTTGTTGTAGACCTTAGATTGTTATCTTTTACTTTTCTATTGTTAATGTGATTTTATTTGTGGATTTGTCTAATTTTGGAAACTAATTTATTGTCAATCATAATTTCGAACAAAAGATTTTATTTACTGAAATATGAAAATTTTAAAAATTTTAACTTTATTAAACGTGTTATGAATATCTTATTAAGTGGATGTCCATTAATATCAAGATAAGTTTGGATGAACTTTAAATTTTAGTAGTCATCAAAATTAGAATTCTATTTCATTTATACTTTCTATGTCTATAAATATAGATCTTGGAGAAGAATTGTAAGATACTTCTATTGATCAATAAAATACGCTTTCTCTCTTGCTCTCTCATTCTCTTGTTATTTACTTTCTGTCTCTTTATTTTATAACACGTTATCAGCACGATTCTCTTTTAATTATTTTTTTCTTTCAGTCGTCAATTGAGGCCGACATATTATGGGTAATCATTAGAGCCTTTAACTATTCAGTGCTCATGATAATAGTCATGGTGATAACAATGATGTTAAAGATTTCAGGTATATTTTTCTATGATTTATTTATTATATCATGTTTATTATAATTTGAGACTAATCATGACATCATGAATAGATGGATTTTGATTTGAAATACACGCATGTTTGCGATAGTGATTATGGAATAAATAATCTAGTGGGACATTTATAAGCTCGTCCTACTAAAATTGTTGCAATCCCAAAAGTGAATGCAAACATAAAGAAAATAATCATGGACCATTAAAAGTGAGAACATAGTGATGAATAAGAGAACAATGAGGGTTCTCAAGAAACTCTTCAAAGGGCAAAGATAACTTATGTTATCAATGTGATATGAAAGGTTTTTAGTCACATATGTGGTGTATGCTCAAATATTTTGTTTGGGTTAATATTCTTTAAGGAAGGATATGAGGATGTAGTAATGAATTTTATCATTACAGATAGAAAATGTTTATTTTATTTGGTATTGAAACAAACCAATATTATTCCAATATTTGGTAGTACAAAATTGATCAAAAGCTCCAAACGTTAATATATTAATATCTTGTGATGGTTAATCCGTTAGTTTTAAAAGATATTCATGATGGATCTCATATTCGAATGAGAAAAATATTATATTTCATATGAATCAAAAGAGGATTGAGTTATTGATTTATATTGAATTGATTGTGATTATCCTTGTGATATTCTTTTATTATTATCCTCATTAAGGGGTTGAAATCAAAATATTTGACTGTGAAATATCTACTTAAATTGTGGAAGAAAAATATGAGAAATAGAATATGGTAATTCTATCTAAAGTTCGTTATGGTTGGATGCACTTGAAATTGCAAGTTTTTAAAACTGTGAGTATAACTTTACAGTATTCAAAATAAGTTTTCAACTAAAAGTACGTGGAAAAATATTACCGATGAGAACCTTACAAGAGAGAACTTATTTAGTTTTTCATGATTCGAATATGCTCTTACAATAGCAATATCATGAAAAAAATTTACTCATGGTTGAACAAAAGTTTTTAATCACGAAACCTAACCATTCCCTGAAGAGAATGTAACATTATGTGATAAATTCAAAGGATATAATCTTTGACATGGATGTAGTAAATTGGACTATAATAATAGTCATGGGAGATGATTGTGATAATTTTTCTCATCACCAAAAGTGGAAAAATGAAGAAAGTAAGAAAATACCTAAAATTTTCAAGAACTCTTTAAGAAAAGAGACAGCTTATGTATAAAAGATCATTGGTTATGTACCTATTGTACAGTTGAAAAATAAGATCCACTCTCAAAGTTTGCTATTAATAAATGCCCTGCATTTGAAGATTTTGGCATATTCCCTGAAACGAATATTGCATATAATTATTTGGAAATTATATTATATGACTTAGTGTCATTATAAACTTCACATTGATTTAGACACATTTCTAGTCGTAAATGTCACAATGGTACTTATATGTGGATACTAAGTGAAATGAATGATAGTAAAATTATCAATTTGCTACAATTTAGTTCAAAATTGAAACGGATGTTAAAGTAAACTAGAAGTTTGCTAGTACAAATATATTTACTACTTAGCATGATCAGTTAGACCATCTTGGATCATATATGATGCGAAAATTATTTGAATATTCATATGGACATTCATTAAAGAATTAGAAGATTCTTTAAATTTAAAGAATTCTCATTTGTTGGTTGTTCTCAATGAAAATTGATTGTTAAAAACTCACTAGCTAAAGTTGAGATCTAATTTCTTGCATTTTTGAAATGAATATGGGCCCGTTAATCCACCATGTTAATGGTTTTGATATTATATGATTTTGGTAGATGCATCTACAAAATAAACACATATGTGTTATCAACTTGCAACATGTCGTTTGCAAGATTGTTTGAATAATTAATTTCAGATAATGCAACTAAGACAATTCGTCTTGCTAATATTGATGAGTTTATATCTCAGTCTTTTATTGATTGAGTTTGAAAAACTTTGGTAAAAATTTGTTATTTATGCGCATAATGGTTTAAAGAAATTATTGATTGATCACCTCTGATTGTTACTTATGAGAACTGAACTTTCTTTTTCAACATGGGATTATGTTGATTTACGTGTTGTAAGCATCAAACCAATAAGTTTTAAATACTCCCCATTGCAATTGGTTTTGGGTCAAAAGCTAAATATTTCTCATCTTTGAATTTTTGTATGTGCGTATATATTCCAATTGCTCCACCACAACGCACAAAGATGAGTGAATCTTCAAAGAAAGTTGGAAATATATATTAATGATGACCCTCTTTTTATTATGATATATTAAATGTATTGGAGATTCAATTATGACATAATTGTGATTATTATTTTGATTTGATAGTTTTCCCGAAATTAAGGGGAGAGAACTAATAACTTGTAATAAGTTAAGGGGGAGAGTTATTTGAACCAAAGGTTCAACAAGGATAACTCATTAAAGTTCCAAGTTATGGAAATTTTCATAAAAGGAAAAAATCTAGATGGTCATACAGTGAAGGCGGATGCTCCAGAAGAGATCCAAGACATAGCTAATAAGTAAAATTTCAGAAGAGATTCAGGTATCTGAAACTGGAGATTACAAAGTGAAAATAAAAGATCTCGATAAGTTATGTCAATTTGAGAAAATGTTGAATCAATAATAAAAGTGGTCGACAATGATTTTGTATGTAATATTATTGTGGAAATAATGAAATAAAAGGAAGATATTGAATAAATCTCTTGGGAAATAGAGATATGGAATAAATTGGCCAAAATAAAAAGACGCAACTCAAATACAATTAAATTCGTGGAGTTTTTGGATCAACAGTCCAAATATCTAAAGGTATAAAACCAGTGAGGGTACAAATGAAGTAGTTTTGCAAAGGCGAAATAAAAATATGAAGTTTTTGCTAAGTCCTGGCGTTGATTATGAGAAGATATAATATTCTATTGTGGTGGATACAATAACCTTTAGATATATTATTAAACTGGCAGATCATACTTGCGTCTCATGGTTGTTGTTACAATCTTTTGTGAATCACTATATAGTAAAGTTTATATTAAAATCTTTGAAAGATTTGGAATGCTAGAAGGATATTGAAATTGTCGGGAAATTGTTCATTTATACGAATTGAAATAATTAAACATGTGGTAAATTTGACTTAGTCAATAATAGTAGTTAAAGGAGGATTATAAAATGATCCAAAATACCTATTTGGGTTTTTATAAAAGAAACATGATTAAAGTCTGTTGAAACTCTTGAAGAGATCAAAATATATCTCCCCCAAAATTTTCCTCTCATGACTTTCAAAAAATAGTGATATAAATGCTTAGCAGATACATTCAAATAGTTATTTGAAAGACTAGTATTCAAGATTGAATACGTAAAATATAAGATATTATGTGATATTTTTATGAGGGGGAGTAAATACGCATTGTATTCTTTTTCCCTTAACCGAGATTTTGTCCCATTGAGTTTTTCTGGTAAGGTTTTTAATGAGGCAACATGTTATGCGTATTATAGATATGTATACTCTTTTTCCTTCACTAGGAATTTTTTTCCCACAAGGTTTTTATCTTAGCAAAGGTTTTAACGAGACACATTATCTACTAATGGACATCCAAGAGGGAGTGTTATGAATATCTTATTAAGTGGATGTCCATCAATATCAAGATAAGTTTGGATGAACTTTAAATTCTAGTAGTCATCAAAATTAGAGTTCTATTTCATTTATACTTTTTATGTCTATAAATATAGACATTGGAGAAGCATTGTAAGATACTTCTATTGATCAATAAAATACGCTCTCTCTCATGCTCTCTCATTCTCTTGTTACTTACTTTCTGTCTCTTTATTTTGTAACAAAACGATATTTTTAAACAATAAATATTAATTTTACTCTAATTTTGCCTTGATAATTTTTAATAGTGTTGACTAAATTATTCCATTTAATAGTATAATTAATTTGATCAGATTCTTATAATAGAGGGATGTCTCAAGCACTATCATTAATATATATGTTTTTTTTCCTCTAATAACTAAAGTAGGAATGATGAAAATAACTTATGACTTCATACAAACAGTAAGTAAAGGCGAAGGCATAAATTTTTTGTAGGGGTCGAAAGTAAATTTTAATTTTTACAATAGTAAAAATGTAATTTTATCATTTGAATAGTTTATATTTTTATAATTTTTAAAGATTAAATTAATTTTTTATATTTTTTAGGGGAGTTAAAATGTAATTTTACCTTTATTATTTTAAATATTTAAAAAAATTAGGATCAAAGCCCTACCAGTTCCTTAACTACACCCCTGATCGTAAGTGAAAAAAAATAATGTAAATTAAAATAATAATAATGATTATAGGTGGAGGGGATAAAGAACTTGTACTAAATCTTATTAAATACTTGTTTAATATTTGGATACGTTGTTTTTAATTATTTTTTTAAATTACGTAAAAACATCATAATAATATTAATTATCGCTTAAAAGAAAATATATATTATTATTTTTTAATTGAGTTGATACTCGGTTAACTTCGTACATCTTCTTTAAAATTTAAAATATTTAAGCAACATATGAAAATTAATAATTTTAAATATAATGAAAAAAAATTATATTAGCTATCTATTAATATTTGAACTAACAATATTTTTAAATGTTACAATGTTTAAGGTAATTTCGGTTACAGTGAGTTTTGAGAATTAGGTTTCATTTCGAAAAATGATTTTTGAAAAATAATTTATTTTTCTGAAAAAGCTAATATTTTTTGGTATTTGGATGAATCTGTGTAAAATATTTTTTGTTGTTTGATAGATTTTTTGAAAATATTTCATAAAAGTTGTTGTTGGAGCCCAATTTTGACCGGGCTTGGACTTTTGGTTTCAATTTAGGATTTAAATTGATTTAAATTTACTTTAAATTTAAATTAAAATTAAAATTTAAACACTAAACATTAAGGATTAAAAGTCCAATGTCTAATTACATGGCCCAATTGGCCCAAATCCCCTTAGCCCATCTACACCCATTTTTGACCCATTTTTCGGCCCAATTACAAAGGCCCAATTAAATGACCAAATACATGGCCCAATTGGCCCAATCCCCTTAACCCCAATTACATCATCGACCCAAACCGAAGCCTCTTTTGAACCAACAGCAGAACTTTGAAATCTGCTTCAACCCACGTGCTGCTGCCACCACCAGCTCCATCCACCACCTGCTCCACCATGCCCTGCCATCACCATTGCCAAGAAGAGCCTGCAACAAGCAAAGAAGTCAGGCAGACATTTAAGAGCAAACAACAAATTAGCATCATAGTTATTTTCTGGTTATAAAACCAGAATCAATTGATTGTAAAAGGGTTCTTTTCTTCAAAAAAATCTAGCTCTAAAAATCAGTACACAAACTCTTTGCTACACATCATAAGGAAATTTTCAAACAATTAACAGTGGGCAATATTTAAACGAATACCAAGCAGCAGACAGATTCGAAAATCCAAAATATTAGGCTGCCCAAGCAATAAAAACGATCAGGTATTAATGCCTATTGGTTATCTTTCAATGTATACTTAACTGTTATTTATGTTTTTAATTCCCAGAATCATCAGTTTCAAGTTATGCATTAATACACATGTTTAATATTTGGTCGGTATTCATTGTTTCTGCTTAAGTACTAATTAAGTATTAAAGACATACATATTAATAGTGCCATTAATATTTCTAAATAACATTAATGGCAGTTACAACACTAATGGTTTAAACACTAATAATAAATGCTTTTAGTATTTTTTTTATTAAATAAATAAAGAAAAAGAAGTTGAGGAGGCTTAGCTGTCTACCGCCGCCCGAATGTCGTCGCCGGAGTCTCCTCCGTGCACCACCACCGCCGTGACATGCGTAGATTCGCGCGAAAAGAAAAGAAAAGATATTAAATGACTTTAAAATCTTATTAAACACAAAAAATAAAAGAAAAACGGTTTTTAAGGAAAATCAATAAAAGAAGTGTTGAAAAATCCCAGATCTGGATCTAGATCTGGGTTTCGGTTCCAAAAACAGGAATCCTACCTTGGACGGCGGTCGGACGACGGTTGGACGATGGTCGGACGGCGCGTGTGCGTCCGACAGGGGTCGGGTCTGGCCGAAGGAGGTCGGAGCGGGGCCGGGGCACCAGCCACGCGCGCGCACGCGCGGGTCAGGCGTCTGCCGGAGTTAGGTCGGAGCCTTGGCCGGCCAAGGAGAGGGGGGAGGATTTGAGAGAAAAAAGGCTTTGAAATTTTTAAGAGAAAGGGAAAAATGAAAAAAATAAAACCTAAAATAATATATATATGCAACCCGTTTGGCCCGATCCGACCCGACCCGACCCACCTAGGATCCGCGTGTTTTCATTTAATGGTATATTTCCGTAATTGGTCCTTCCGCATTTTTATTTGCTTCAATTTAATCCTTTTTGCACTCTTTTAATTATTTGCAATTTTACCCTGTAATTTTAATTGGTTTATGAATTGGTTCTTTGACTCTTTGACTGTATCAGAGACTGCCACGTGTCATTTTTGGATTATTTATGCATTTAGTCCTTTTTATTTTTAATTTGTTTTAATTTAATCCTTAAATCAACTTTTATTTAATTACAAAATTGGTCCAAAATTTTTTCAAGATTTTCAAATTGGTCCCTTGACTTCTGAATGCCTATGGGGCTGCCACGTGTCACTTGTTTTTGGTTTTATTGCTTTGTAAGCCCCTAAATTGTCCAAAAATCATATTTTGACCCCGTAACTTTTCCAAAATTACATTTTGACCCCAAAACTTTTCCAAAATTACATTTTAACCCTAAAACTTTCCCAAAATTATATTTTGACCTCAAAACTTTTCCAAAATTGCATTTTGACCCCTAAACTTTTCCAAAATTGCATTTTAACCCCAAAACTTTCCCAAAATTACATTTTCACCCCAGAACTTTTCCAAAACTACATTTTGACCCTAAAAAATCTCCTAAATCCCATTTTAACCCCGATTTCACCAAAATTACCATTTTGCCCCCGAATATCCATAAGTCTCATTTTTTTCACCCCGATTTCATCATTTATCAATATTTGCATTTGTTCGCACCTGCATTTATATTTTCGCACATTATTTACTATACTACTTCGTATCTAATTGCTACTCGTTTTTTTAAATATACACTTTCATTTACAAATTACTTCAAAAATCGAGGCAATGTTCGGTTCGAGCGCAACTTCGGAAAATCACGCCCTAACGTGTCGGGTGCGATTTATTCGTATAATTCATGCGAACCAAATATCCTTTTCAAGTCTTTCTTACGCTCGTTCACTTTGAAGTTCCGAGAATGTCGTGTCCTAACGTGCTGGTCGCGACTTCAAATCTTCGTGGAAATCGAAGTAAACGAGTATTCCTTCTTCAAATCATGTGTTCGAGGATTGCATTTTAACCTTCATACGAAATTTTCAAGTTCTCAAAATATATATACGAAGAACTTTCATGACGGAAATAAATCAATATTATTTCGTATGAAAACTTCGAAAATCGTGCCCTAACGCGCGGGGCATGATTTTCGTAATTCATACGAAAGAAATATTCTTTTCAAAAGTTTTCAACACACCTCTATTCGCATCTAAATTTTTAAACGAGACAATGTTCCTTCGCGAGGAAATCTCGAAAAAATCGTGCCTTAACGTGCTAGGTATGATTTCGTACAAATCACGCGATCGAATACTCTCTTCAAAAGTTCCCTAAACGTCCTTCAATTTCGATACTCTGAGAATGTAGCGTCCTAATGTGTTGGACACACTTTCTAATTCTCATAAGAGGAATGAAATACGGGGACGAATTCTTCTTAAAAGGTCTCCTTTAAAATTACACAGAGCCTTTCAAAATGAATACCGTATTTTGAACTTTACCCGAGCTTTCATTGTTTTCATAAAATAAGACCCGAAAATGATCATGTGGTACCAATTCTGGGCGTACGAGGGTGCTAATCCTTCCTCGTGCGTAACCGACTCCCGAGCCTATTCTTCTGGATTTCGTAGACCGACGTTTTAACGTTTTTAAACGTTTTGTGGTGATCCAATCACACCCAAATAAAAGATTGGTGGCGACTCCCTTTTTATTCCCATTTTCCAAAACATAAAATATTTTTCAAAACCTTCGTTTTCGAGCTGGTTTCGACAGTTGTTTTCAATGAAAGAAACATTTTTTATTTGTGATAAGTAGTGAATTGATTACAAAGTGATATTAAGGTGAAATTATAGTAAATAATGAATCTTCATAATATTAAGATTAAATTGTAAATTTTGTGAATTTTATAATTGAAACAAGAGAAGTGATATGCATGAAAATTTGTTATGTGAAATAAGATATTATAATGAATTATTTGACTAACGTGCTTATATGGTGAAAAATAAATTACATGGCAATAGGGATTAAATTGAAAAATATACAAAAGTTTAAGTGTGAAACAATTTAATAAGAGAATAAAGAAATCATGATAAAAGTTTAATAAATGTGTTATGAGATGATGAAATATGCATAAAGTATTGTAAAAGTGAAATTGTGAAAAAAATATAGAAATTTTATGATGTTAGGGACTAAATTGAAAGAAAATTAATTTAATATGATTAATTAGTAAATATTGAAATTTTAAGATAAAAAGAGATTAAATTGAAAAATTATGAAATTTTATAAAAAATATTTGATAAATGAAGAATATAGTAGAAAATATAACACACTAGTGCTTGTGCTTTGACACAATGGTTGAGTTATGTATGAGAGTATTACTGTGAGTCTTATTAATTTAGAAAATATTTTACGAAAAAAATTGATAAAACATTTTACAGAAATAAAAAATAATTTTAAGTTGACTAAAAAATTTTTATTTTGATTTTTATATAAAACAAACCTCGAAAAAAACTAAAAATATTTCGTAAAAAAGTATGTTAGAAACAAACGGAACCTAAATTATTATTGAACGATGAACTTCCTTTTGGTCTAAATTTATTTTTAATTATTTAATAATAATTAAATAAAATATAAAATAGGATGAACATTCTTTTACAAGTCTTGATCATATCAATGTTGGGCTTTCAGTAATTCTTCCTTAGGATTTACAATTATACTTACACATGGCACATTTCTTACCATTTGATCTCATAGGATAATGCCACGTCATCATCCCTCCCAATATAGGGGGAGAGTTAGGTGTTGGTTCTTCTTCCATTTCTGTTTTTAGAAAGGATTAGGGTTTTTGATCATTGATTGATTTGTACAAGCATTTGCCTTTTTAGCTTTAGATTGAGACAAAGAATCAAAGATGTTGTGCTTCTTATTGTTCTTCTTCTTGCCTGAATCCATTGCTGTAAAAGCAGAAACAGTGTTCAAGAAAAGCACTATAGGGAAAGAAAGAACCAATTTGGAAACTTCCTTGAGGTAAATCATTCTCTCTCCCCTAGAAACCAATTTGGTAACATACTTTAAATTTGCTCTATAGTTTGATGTTTTTGTATTCAAATTAGTGTTCCTGTACCCATAAGAAAACACAAACAAAAATGTCCCTTTGGTTTTGATTTTGGTACTTTGCTTATATGATTTGGTTCCTTAATCCTCATTGCTTTACTGTGCGCCAAATTACCTTTCACCATAATGTCATTTGTGTTGGTTAAATTTATTACATTGTTATAGTGTTAATGTAAGATGTAAGATTCCCTGTTTTAGCTCCTGGAATTGGTATATCAGCTTAGATTTAGTACATTGTTACTGTGTTAGCCTATTGAGCTTTTGGTATGAGCTGAATTTCATAGAGTATGTGAGTAGGAATATCGAAACTTGTTGGACCAAAAAAGTGAAGAAACTGAGTATTCGAACTTGGGGTTTAACTTAGTTGATTATTGTAAGTAGTGAAATTTAGTGGACTAAAAAAAATAAATAAACCAAGTCTTTTGAATTTGAGGTTTAACTTAGTTGATGTTTGTGAGTAGGAATGTTGAAACTTAATGGACCAAAAAAGTAAATAAATCTTGGGTTTAATTTAGTTGATTCTTGTGGGTAGGAATGTTGAAACTTAGTGGACCAAAAAAGTAAATAAAATGAGTCTTCGAATTTGAGGTTTAACTTAGTAGATTCTTGTGAGTAAGAATATTGAAATTTAGTAGTCCAAAGAAGCAAATAAAATAAAATTTCAAATTTGGAGTTTAACTTAGTGGAATTTTCAAATTCTAGCATATGCTATTAGTAGAAGTATTTACACATACACATGAATGTAGTGGTGAATGCCTTGTTTGGTAGGGCAACAAAGTAGTGTGAGAGTTGTGTTTAGACTTCAGACTTACCCCATTCTATTTATTAATATGATTATTTGAACACACTCGTATTCCAATTTACTTTAACGCCTTATTTGGGAGGGAAACAAAGTATTGTAGCAATTGTGTCTAGGCTTAGCCCATTTGGTTTATTAATATGATCAGTTGAACACACTAGTATGCAATTTATGTTAATGCCTTCTTTGGGAGGGCAACAAAGTACTGTGGTAATTGTGTCTATGCTTAGCCCATTTAGTTTATTAATATGATTATTTGAACACCCATCTCAATTTATGTTAATACTTTATAATTTGTTCATGGGTCGGGTTATTCGTTCAAAACTAAAGGTCCGTCCGAAATTTGGGAAGGTTTGGGCAAAAATATTAGACCCGAACAATGGATCTATGAAAAAATTAGGCTTATTTAAAACATGAGTTAGGCTCAGGCTTAAACATTCAAGGTCCAAGTCCAGTCTGACCCGATCCATTTTTAAGTTTATTATACTTTATATTATGTAATTTAGAGCACATTAAAAAAAACCTATATTAAATATATAATTGTAAACATTAAAATAATGTTAAGATAATTATATAAAAATTTTCAATAAATAAAAAATGTATAAAATTATTAAATATTAATATAATATAAATATTTAAAAAAATTATATGGGTGGGCTTCAAATAAGTTTGGATTAGTCTTTTTCAAATATGAGCGGGTTTGGGTAAGATTTCATATTTTGGGCCGAGTTAGGCTTGGATAAACATAAAATATATTAATATAATGTTTAGACCTGACCCGAGTTATAAACACCTCTAATACCTTTTTTTTTTGGGGGGGGGGTGGGTGGGAAGAAAGTAATGTAGTAGTTGTGTCTAGGCTTAGCCCATTTGGTTTATTATTGTGATCATTTGAACAAAATCATATTTTAAGTTACGTTAAGTCAAATGGCACGTATATTGAACAAATTCCTAGAAATTTTCGGTTATAGATTAAGAAAAGTTTAGATATGTAACGTATTTCTCAAATGATTAAAATTAAATTGTGATCGAAAAATCAAGAATAGACTAAAAAAGTCAAAAGGATCTTTAAAAAAATTGAAAGTGGACGAGGTGGTACAATTTTTTTTTTTTTCATTTTCCATACCAATTGATTTTTGACTTGTTTACAAATAAGACAAGTAGTGTTCTTCCTATCACCAGAGAATCTCATAGAAATAAATGCACTTTATGGTTATATTTAGTGAAAAAAAGGTATTTACTTTTATAATTAACCATGTAATTTGACTTAATTATAATTAAGGGCCAAAAATGAAGAAATGGTTTGGAATACTTTAAATGTGCAATTAATATAGGCTATGCTTTTATTCCAGTATGGCAATATGCTGACCTATTATTATGACCTTTTAAACATTTTGACCAATTCTCTCTTTGTCTCATTAATGAAGAACAATGCATTTTTTGTTAAAAGAAACTCTGCAACTTGGTAAAAATCCATATGGTGTTTGCTTTATTTTGATGCTTTCTATTAAACTGCAAGTTGTATTTACCTTTTGTTCCTCCCCTTAATTTTATCCTTTACTTTATTTTTTCTCTTTTTCTCTAATCCCATATTTGGTGGTTCCCTTAATGGGGGTGGGGGGAGATTTTTTTCTATTTATTTCCACATTTGAAGGGTCTTGGCTATATATTTCTCTTTTTGTGGAAGGACCTAATATTGTTGACTTTTCGAAATTCTTATTTCTTCAGTATAATATAGATTGATAGTGAGGCTTTTAGCCCATACAAATAGAATTAGATTTTTATCACATTTCTATTTAATTTAATGATTAATTTTACTAATTTGTATAAGCAGGTCTCTAATGGGACATATATATCTATTCCCTAATCACTCACACAAGGATTAGTCTAATCAGTAAAGAAACTGATATGTTACTCAAATTCAAGCACGAGTATCAGATAAGAGTGTATTTAAATTTTTTTTGAAATTTTTTATATATTTGGAAAGTTTCAAAATTTATTAAACACTAATAAAAAAATACAATACTTTAAATTTCCTTCTTAGCCAAAATTTAATCTTTTAGGGGAGCACTCTAAGAGTGAATCATGAATGCACTAAATTTTATATAATTTTTATATATGTCAATTCATAATTTTAATATGAAATTTACAACTTTAGTTGTGTAAGGGATAGATAACTTTCCTTATTTTCCTCCTATGTCTCTAATACAAAAATCGAATATTTTTTCATGTTACCAAACAAGTCCCAACATTATGCTTAAAATTTCAGTTACACCCCAATTTTGATATTATATAAACATATTTGTGCATACCAAAGTCATTGTGAAGACGACAAAAAGATTTCAGGGCTACACACTAGATGTCAAAACCAGTTTGCAACATATGTTTCAACTACGTCTGTGGCTGTTTTTCTTTTCATCTTTGCACCATCTTTGCACATGCTTCTACTTTGTCAACACTTCTTGATGTCCTTTTTATGATTTAAACGGAAAAACTTGTCTTTGTTCTTCTGCCATTCTTATGTTCTTTGGCTTTCCTTAAAACCCCTTTGATTGTCTCATCATCTCACTCAACACCATCCCATCAGTTTTTTTTTCCTTCAATTTTTCTCTGTAATTTCAAAGTTTTGTAGATGTTGGTTTTCTCTTTGGTCTGGTTCTGAATTTTGTAGATGGAGCATTTGAAATGGTGAATGTTCCTAGGTTGTTTTAGAGAAAGCTGATCTTTTTTTGTTTCAGAATGGAATATTTTCAAGAGTGTGTGTCACCTTCTTCCTCTTTGTCTTTGTCTTCTACTTCATCCTCTTCCCCTCTCCCACACCCTTCATCACCTTCATCTTCTTTATCCTTCTCTTCTTCTTCTTTCTCATCGTCTAATCCCCATCCATTGTCAATTGATACTGAATTATGGCTGTTGTCTGAGCAAAGAACCCAGGAGATACTTTGTATCATTCAACCTACTTTGGTTTCTGAACAAAATCGACAAAATATTATTGCTTACTTTCAGAGGCTAATCAAAGGTTACTATGGAATTGAGGTAAACTTAATTTTCCTTCATATTTTTAGCCCTGGATGTGTAAAATGGTCTCATTTCTGTGTGTGGGTGTTCCTTGTATAACTGGACAAATTCTAGAAATTGTTGGTTCTTGCTTTGTCAAATGCCTTTTTAGGAGTGAAGACTTTTATGTGAACGTTACACCTAGGGAAATTAAATTCCAAAGTTTTCCACATTGAAGCATAATAAACTAGCCTCTGAAATCGGTGCCTCCATAAAAGATTGATCTTTCAAATGCCCTTTTAGGAACATCTTTTGGTTTTAATGCTTAATATTTCTCTTCAAGCCTTTTATTATCTATGTTTTGTTGCTTGGTAGGTATGTGCTGTACCCATTTTAATGTTTAGCAGGAATAGAGATACCAATGGCTGTGAAACCATGTTATGAGTAAATTTTTCTGGGATCTTTTATGCAGTGAGCACTGAGCATGTATATACTCTGCTTGTGAGAATGGGTATCAAAGTAATTTACTTGATACTTTAAAAGGCAGAGAGTATCTGACAAATATTTCTTGTCTCATACAGCTGTAGCCTGACAAGAAACCAAAAGTGAAACCCAAAATCACAGTGATCTTTTAGAAGCATAGTAATCTAAGACTTATTTTGTTCAGTCTTTTGAATAAGATCTCATTGGCTTCTTAATGCTAATTAGTGTGTATGTTTTATGGTCTGCCATTTTTTAGTAATTGAAAGGTAGCTTGCATAGCTTTAGATTCAAGTGATGGGATCCAAACGGTGTTCTGCCTTGAGGGATTTGATACTGAACCATCTTCTAAGAACTCCTGTATATACACAGGCATCAATGTTTTAAAAAATTGTAGTGTCGTCTCAAGATTTTCTGTTTGGACATAGTTATATAGCTATTTATTTCTTTAACTTTTAACACAATTTGGCATCAGTTCTGGAACCTAATAGGCTTTCCTTTTAGTATCATTTGCCTTTGTGGAAGCACATTTGGATTAAAGATATACACAAATGTGCAAGCTTTTTATCATCCCTGATAAATGTATATGTTGCTCTAAAGTCACCATGACCTTGTATGGCTTGAGGTGTAAATCGAAAAGTAAGTGAAGAAAGGTGCATGTTCCTATAAAAATCTAATAAAGACGTGGCAGAAGGCAAAAGGAAACGCATAACCACTATAACTTATGAGTGTTAAAGCAGTTGACTCCTGCGAGTCAAGTGGTATTGATAAGATTCAAGGTATGAGTCATAGTAACTTCTATAGGTTCAAAAGATAATATCATTGGAGTGGATCAAGGTCAGTTTATTTCAGTATTTATATACCTTTACATTTTTCATTCCATAGCAGTTCTTTTACCTTCCCACACACTTTTCAGGTGTTCCCATTTGGCTCAGTTCCGTTGAAAACCTTCCTTCCTGATGGAGATATTGATTTGACTGCTCTTAGTCATCAAAATATGGAGGAAAATTTGGCAAGATATATCTGCAGTGTCTTACAAGACCAGCAGAACTCTGAGGTTCTAGTACAGGATGTTCAATATATTCGTGCACAGGTGTAACTCTTTCTGATTGATTCTATCCTTTTTTTTAATTCTTATTTCTTTGTGATACCTTGTAATTCAATTAAAGTTGTAGTTAACATCCACTTTGTTACTTGCATCTTTCTTGAATTTGGCACTTATCATTTTTCTTTGCTGTCCCATGTCTGTTTAGTTGCCACCATGATTTATGAGAAATTTAACTATGAGATATGTAGGATTGTTCCTCATAGATTAGCAAGTTAAAGTAAGAGATGACCCCATGCCTTGGATCTAAAACTTGGGTTGTATATTCCATTTATGAGCTTGATATCGTTTCATGTGTATGAACTAGATACTGGCATCTGTCATCAAGTACAGCTAAAGGATTGTGTTTTTCAGCTGATTTGTTTGTTTCCTTAACTTTGCTTTAATTGGACATAGCATCGAAACTGCATCCCAATGCTGATCGATTATGGTAGCACCCTTCAGAACTTTCTGTCACGTGTAAAAATTTAAAAGACGTTCCTGCAATGTAGATAACTGGAAAAAGGGTAGCAAACAACCAGGCTTTTGACTAGCAAACACCTAGGCGTTTAACTGATGTTGAATAAAATCAAATAACAGTCATATGCTGTTGGACACTTGGCACCAACTTCTATTTGTGCTATTATGCTGATAGTAAAATTTCAGCTGCATCTTTGTTGTTGTTCCCGTGCAGTTAAATAGTATTTATTGCATATTAGTATTTTTACTTAAGCAGCAAATATGGCTTAAAATCATCTTGAGCTCATTTTGGTTATTTTGGAATTTGATTTCAGGTTAAAATAGTGAAATGCACTGTGAATGACATACCAGTGGACATCTCTTTCAATCAAACGGCTGGGCTATCTGCACTCTGTTTTCTGGAGAAGGTATCATCTAATCTTATCCAACATAGATATGTTTAGAATCCATTTCTATTCCAAACATTGCGGATTTGATAGTCATAATTCATATAACTCACTTGATGCGAAAGATGATTCAAAAGTATAATTCTAAATGGTACATTGTTTCATTTTCCGGCATTAAATACTAAGTAGTTTGATGATCTTCGTTTGGTACGTGGTTTTTTATCCTTTTTGTTTTCTGTATCACTACTGACAGAGAAGTGAATTTTAGCTTTTCCTCTTTTTTTCCCTTTATATTTCATTCATTTCTAAATCTGCTAAGATTTTACTGGATTTAAAAGAAATTAATGTTTCTTTAACAATTATATTGGTTTGTTTGTTTGTTTCCATTTAATAGAAATTAATGCTTTGGATTTAGTCTAAAGTCGCCTATTTCACCTGTTCCCACACTGTTACTTAAATTACTGCTGCAGCCTTGAGGAAACCTCGATTCCGTCTCCATCGCTCTCCATGCATTATTTCCTATAGCAATATCGAGGGTGGCAAGTTTAATTCATACATAACTTCTTTTGAACTGTTTGTTTTTCAGGTTGACCAACTTATCGGAAAAGATCATCTTTTCAAACGGAGTATTATCTTGATCAAGGCCTGGTGCTATTACGAGAGCCGGATCCTTGGTGCACACCATGGCTTGATTTCTACATATGCATTAGAAACAATGATTTTATATATCACTAATGTCTTTCATTCATCCTTATGTAGTCCACTAGCGGTAAGTTATTCCCAATTAGCATTTTTCCCTTATTCTGCAAAAATTCGGACAATGAGATCTTTCTATAATTTGTTTACAGGTCCTTTATAAGTTTTTGGACTACTATAGCACATTTGATTGGGCAAATTACTGCATCAGTTTAACTGGTCCGGTTTTGATATCTTCCCTTCCAGCAGTTGTGGGTAAGTAGGGCATTATTCTTGGTTCGTATAAATCTAATCGGTTCACTTATCATTTTTGTATTCTTTGCAGCTGAGAGTCCGGAAAATGATGGAGATGAACTTCTGCTTAGTAGGGACTTTTTGAATCATTGCAGAGTAGCATATTCCGGTTCAATGCAACCACTTGAGATTGGGGCCAACGTTTTTCCCATCAAGTATTTGAACATCATTGATCCTTTGAAAGAAAGCAACAACCTAGGCCGAAGTGTAAGCAAAGGTATTTCCAAAAACTGTACTGGGTTTTGATAGTTCTGAATTTTTACAAAAATCATTAAGCATGTGTGTCTTTCCCTTTCAGGTAATTTCCATCGAATTAGATGTGCTCTTTCCTTTGGGGCCCAAAGGCTCAGCGAAATCCTGATGCTACCAGGTGAAAACATGGGTATGGCACTCGAAAAGTTCTTTGTTAATACTTTGGATCGGAATGGGAGAGGACAGAGGCCGGATGTACAAATTCCTGTGCATGCCTTTGGTACTGGCAAATCTGAAGTTTGTGATCTTAGCGGAGATTATGACGGTTACTATAACGGTCTACTATATAGCCAATGGTATCATAACTATGCATTGAACCTTCCTTACCATCCAACCGCTTTATCATCGCCATCATCTTCTCAGACACATAGGTACAGTGCGTGGGATGCCTTACGGCGGCTTGTTAGGTGCAAACGCAACAATTATTACCGTAAGGGCACGAATGTATTTATCCCAAGACTTCCATGCACTCATCCTAATGCTCTCCAGTTACCAGCTGCTACATATGGTACGACAAAATCGAGAGGAACAGGCACTTTTTTCCCCAACATGGTACGTTGTTTTCAAATGAGAGATCTATTTCTTTGCTAATTGATGACCCGAACTGAGATGGTTGAATATTTTCTGCAGAACCATCCGTCTTATAGAGAGATGCAAGCAAGCATAAGTACTAGAAATTACATGTCTTCTAATCCTGGTCTGGTGCAAAACCCACCGAAAGAAACCAATCCCATTGGAAACAACGGTGGAAATGGTGACAGTCATGATCTTGACCTTTCGACCGAGCAATTCCCTCATCTTCCGACCACCAAAAGGACCATGATAACCCATCAATCTATTCCACCCACACCAAAGAATCCACAGGCTGAGAATCGCTCCCAGTGCTTACCGGTTCTCAAATTTGGTAACATTCATGAGTCTTCATGCCCAATGGACACGTATTCACCTCCACCTGTGCTGACAGAATCCGGGTTATGCGTGCCTCCAATTGAAAAGCAAAAGGACTTCAGCGAGTTCGAAAGGTAAAGCATCAAACTCGAGCCATTCATTGATTTTCATTTTTCCCCTTTGCTAACTGGTAACCCTGTACTGCAGGACTACTGCAGAACCTTTCCAACTGAAAGATACCAATGACTTCCCTCCTTTAGTATCGATGTGAACCGAGTTTTCAGAGAGATTGCAACTGCAAGTTGATTGAACGAACAATTGACTTATCTGAGCTTAACATGTTCTCATGAGATTTTGGTCGCTGCCGGTAGTACAGTAAGTTATAGACACAGTTTTGTAAGTTAGAGGGACATAATCAAAGATGATGGACTTTGTTTTATCATTCAAAAAGGCTTTTAGGGTTATTTTAATCAAATTAACTGTTATAAACTCTTCTTATATTTCAATTGCAATATAATTTTATAAGTTTGATTAGCAATTTTGATGGGTGCATGGTACTGTGTATGAAGATGAGTTGTGGGTAATGGGGACATGGAGCCTGTGATGATAATCACACACACACTATATAAAATGAGCTCCCCATGCATATGCAGTGACGATTACATGCATGATCACATGCATACTTGGTTATGTGTTCCATGCTTAAGTGAATCCTCCCACCCCATGTATGCCATCCATTTAAAACTTTTAATTCGGATCATAATTCAAAATTTTGATTTGATTAACCTGAATTTAAACATGATTCAAATCAGTTTTAGCATAAAAAAATAACCATCTAAACTTGTTTAATTTGAACTCGAGATAATATGAATCTTGAAATGATTTGGATTTAAAATCACTTGAAATGAATTTACGAAGTAATACAAAATGACTCACTTTGAATGGCTAATTAGAATGATAAAATTTACAATATTTAAACTCAAAAATTCGTTTTTTAAACATAAATTATTTGAATTTAAAATGATTTAAAATGATTTGAAAACTGTAAAAGCTATTAACTTGATCTAAATTGATAAGTACACACTATTAAGGAAACTTGGAATTGTCAATTGTTAGGTCTATTACATTAACAAACAACCCCAACAATCAACCAGCAAAATTAATTAAATGTTATTTTGTCATTTAGATGGTAATTTTCATGAATGTTATGCAAAGTTAATAAATGTTAAATTTCTATCTATTTTGGAGTTATTTAGTAAAATATACGAGTTTAAAGATTAAAGAGTCAAAAAATTAATTAAAAAATTAAAATGATATTTTTTATAAAGTTGGAGGGCAAAAAATCATTATTTCAATCTTTTATTTTACATTTTCCTTTTCAAAGCTAACATTTTATCTCGAATAAAGTTTATGATATTAAATCCAATTTTCATGTAAAATTACTTTGATTTTAAGTTTGTCCAATGACAACTCCCACCACATGATTTAAAATGGAAAGTCTCATTTTGATGATTGCACTATTGGAGCGAAAACTAAATTTTGCTTCAAAGTATCAAATGAACCTTTACATACCATATCAAATTCATACTCTTTCTCTTTTTGTAAGAGGTGACAAAGTGATTATGAAATCTTTGAGAAGCTCTTGATAAAGCATCTGTAAGAACTTACATCACCAAGAAAAGAACGAATCTTCCTCATAGTCGTGTGGTATGGTAATGAGTTAATAACTAAAATATATACTAAAAAATTACTAAATAAATTTGGCTAATTATTAGGTAAAGCGGGGTTGTAAAATTTTAATTTCATAAGTAGTATTGAGGTTTTGACACATATTTTATTTATTTATTTTAAAAAACTTTAAATATAACTTAAAAACACATTACAAAATTTCAACATCGCTAAAATTTTTTTTATTCCCGATCTATCAATTTATTATCCATTTAATTTTAGTGTATGCATATTAAAATAATTTAAGAGGAAAAATGGTAATTTTAAAGATGTGCAGAAGTGGTAAAAATACTCTCCTCCTGAAAGTTCAAGCTTCAATGATACTCAAGGTAGTTCATCTGACATGAGGGAATTTCAGGATTGTGTTAATAGTCTTGGTAACGAATTTAAGTTTTGTTGGACCTTCTTATACCTGGTCAAATCTTCAACAGTTCAATTTCCTGGCCAAGAAGCTTGACAGGGTCCTCATAAATCCTGCCTGGTTGTTGGCTTATCCTCTTTCTCAGGCAGAATTCTTAGCGTTTGGGGATTCAGATCATTGCTTCTCTATTTCCTGGTTTGAGAAGTCTTTGTCTACAACCCCAAAGCCTTTTAAATTTTTTAACTTTTGGATTCAACATGAGGATTTCCTTTCTGTTGTTGCAGAGTCTTGGCAGGTTCCAGCTCAAGGTGATCCTATGAGATGCCTTTTTTTTTTCAAATTGAAAAGACATAAAGAGTAGGCTGAGGGACTTCAATAAGGTTCATTTTGGTGATATTTCTCGGAAAACTCAGCCGAAGAGAGTTGTGCTTGAATCACAACAGCTTCTCAGTCTTTCTGCTGACTACCCTATTGAGGTCCATCAGAAGGTTGAGGCTCTTTCTGCTGAATTAAGGGTGCTTAAGGAGGCAGAGACTAGCTTTTATAGACAAAAAGCTAGGATTCAGTGGCTCACTGAGGGTGACCAAAGCACTAGGGTTTTTCATGCAGTTGTCGTAGTCAGACAGAACAAGTTTACCATTCGGGCTTTACAGGATGCTGAAGGCAACCAACTCACTTCCTTTGTTTTACTGTCTGCTAAGCTTGTGGGTTATTTCAAGGACTTGTTGGTGAGATTGATCCTTTTGTTTCCTACTCTGATCAACTTATGTCTGAGCTTATGCAGCAATCTTTACCTGATCATGCGCAGCAGGAACTTGTCAAACCTCTGAAGAAGAAATTAAAGCAGCTTTTTTCAGTTAGGGGAATGACAAATCCACTGACCCTGATGGCTTTACAACTAAGTTTTTTAAGTCTTCCTAGAGTATTGTTGGGCCAGATGTTCTTGCAGCAATTCATTTTTTTTTCTCACTTCTAAGATGCTCTATGCTCTTAATGCCACAGTCATTGCCCTTGTTCCCAAATGTGTTCAGCCTACCCACTTCAAGCAATTTAGGTTAATTTCCTGTTGCAATACAGTTTATAAAGGTATATCTAAGAAGATCCTGGCTGACAGACTGTTTTTTTACCTGAAATTATCTCTCCGAGCCAGTCTGCCTTTATAAGGGTAGAAGTATAGTAGACAACACCCTTTTGGCTCATGAGCTAATGAGGGGTTATGGTAAAAAGAACATATCTCCTCGTTGTGCCCTCAAGATTGACTTGCAAAAGTCGTTTGATTCAGTCAATTGGTGTTTTCTTCTCTCGGTTTTGAAGCTTTTGAAATTCCCATAATCTTTTAGGAATTGGATTGAGGCATGCATCACCTCACCTCTCTTTCTATTTCACTCAATGGCAGTTTGGTGGGCTACTTTAAAGGGGCAAAAGGAGTGCGGTAAGGAGATCCTCTTTCCCTTTTTCTTTTTGTTATTGCAATGGAAGTGTTGTCTAGTCTGTTGGAGATTGCTGCTCGCCATGGTATTTTCAAGTTTCACCCTAAATGTATCAAAGTTAAACTTACTCATCTGTCTTTTGCAAATGATCTTCTGATTTTTGTGAAAGGATCTGTGGACTCTGTTGCGGGGGTAAGGTGCCTTTTGGATGAATTCTACTCTATTTCTGGTTTTCAGCTTAATGCCTCCAAGAGTGAGGGTTTTTTTTTTTTTCTTTTTTTGCAGAGGTATCTGATGAGGAGGTGTTTCACATTTTGAATATTACTGGTTTTAAGTCTGGAACTCTCCCTGTTCGTTATCTTGGAGTTCCCTTGGTCTCTAGGAGGCTCTCTTGTGCTGATCGTAAACCGCTTGTAGAGAAGATTACGGCTAAAATTCTTCAATGGTCTCCTATGCATCTCATTTATGCTAGCAGACTCCAATTGATAGAAGGTAGTGTTGTTCAATGTGCAGGCCTATTGGAGTAGGCAATTCTTATTGCCAAAGACTGTTTTCAACAAGTGGAACAATTGTGCTCTAGGTTTTTATGAAAAGGTAGCAACTCTTCTACTTTTGGTGATAGAGTCAAATGGAATATCTTATGTTTGCCAAAGTCTGAGGGAGGGCTGGGCTTGAAGAAGCTTGCTGAATGGAACAAAGCTTGTATTTTACAACAGATCGGAGCCTTGCTTGCTTCTGAAGTCTCCTTATGGGTTGCTTGGGTCCAAAAATATGTTTTAAAAGATGCTTCCTACTGGTCTGTTGCTGCCAACTCAGCCAGCAACTGGAATTGGAGGAGATTTTTTAGGCTTAAGGATGTTGTAGTTAGTTCATCTAGAAGCTTTTCGATTGGAACAGCAGTGTCGACTCATAAGCTTTGGGAGGACCTTCAGATTAAAGTTGCTAAGGTCTTTTGGCATAAACTCCTTTGGTTCCCTCTCCATGTGCTTAAACACTCTACAATTGCTTGGATGACAATTTTAAACAGACTTCTCACTTGCGATAGATTGTTTAGTCATGGTATGATTTCTGATCGTTGTTGTTTGTTGTGCTCTGACGCTTCTGAGTCTCGAAATCATATTTTCTTTGAGTGTGCCTACTCTCGAGGCTTGTGGCAACTTGTTTTGGGTTTGTGTGGCATCAAGAGATCTGTTGGTACGTGACTTCAAGAATTTAACTAGGCAACTTCTTGTTTGAAAGGTAAGTCGTTCATTGTCTGCCTGGTCAAGCTTGCATGGAATGCAATTGTGTACTTTATTTGATGTGAAAGGAGTAGTAGGCTATTTGAGAAATCTTCTAATTCTGTTGAAGTTTTGTTGAAGAAAGTTAAAGATGTGAGTTTTCGTCTTAGTGGTAGATGTCCCACTAATTCAGACCCTGTCAATAATCGATTATGTTAGTAATGGAGTTTGAGGAATATATAGGATAAGCTTCTGGTTTTTATTGCTGTAATTTGTTGTGTTTATTGGTTTTGTATATATTCTTACTGTACATTGTTGGATGTAGCAAAGTTTTTTTTCTGCTTCTTGGATAATAAATTTATAAAAAAAAAAAGTGGTAAAAGTATCGCAGAGTAGAGATGAGTAAAATCTGATTTGATTCGAAAAATTCAAAAAATAATTCAAATTTTGAATTAAATAGTTCAAGTTATTTGAGTTAATCAAGTTATTCGGATCAACTCGAATAAAAAATTAAGTTTTTCGATTTAACTCGAATATGAATTACATAATTCGAGTTATCTGAAAATCCGAATAAGAAAGGGTAAAACTACTCGTTTTGATAAGTTTTTACCATCTCTAAATTTAAAAGTCAAAACTATTAAGTTAAAAAAGCAAAACTACGTCGTTTTTTATAAATATTAAAAAGCAAAATCATTATACTGTTTATGTAATTAAATAATTTTGTATTTCGTCTACAGTTAAATAATCGGTCCATATAAACGCAACATCAAGTATAAATAATAGGATTTATTAACTCGACTAGATTTGACTCGATTCGATTAGAAAAAAATTCAAATTTATTTTGGTTGCTAAAATAAGATTCGTCAACTCGACTAACTCAAAATTTTTTGACTCGATTTGACTCGACTCGATCGAATACTCACCTCTACCATAGAGGCCCTTATACTAGAAGTCTGATTGTATTTTGTTCCCTCTATTAAAAAATAAACAAATTAATTCCTATACGTTAGATGAAAAAGAGAATCGATCATTCTATTAAAATTTTCATTTATTTCTATTGTTAAAAATTGATCCTTGTATATCAACATGAGGCACATGTGACACGTCATGTGTAATTGTTTAGTTATTCTGTCAACCACATCAATTTTTAACAATAAAAATGGACAAAATTTTTAACAAAGAGAGTTGATTTGCTCTTCGCTCAACATACATAAATTAATTTACTCATTTTTTAAGTAGAAGAGACAAAACGTAACTTAACTCTAATTACAAGAGCCTTCATGATACTTTTACCAGTAAAAATAATTAGGAATAATGAAGCCTCAAAACTTAAGTATACAAAGTGAGTAATGATATAATCAAATTAATCCAAACTCGAGTGGTAGGAAATTTGACTTAAAAATAGAAACTTAAAATTTGAAATCGACTCACCGAATTTGTTATAATTCCCTATACAATCTAAGAGTCCTCCAAAGCCTAGTTTCTCTTACCTGCATAATATGAACAGTAAATCAAACAGCCAAGATTTTGTGATTAAAAAGAATGATATTACAAATCAAATAATATATATTGTTAGCAAATACAACTTGGTGACAAAAGATTCGATATTATTTTAATGTGAAACCAGTCACCATAAGAGAAAAAGAATAAAAAAATGTACAAAACTTTATAAATATTTTTTCCTTTTTCATCATTTATGTTGTTTAATATGGCTGGTGATTTTATTACATCCCAGATGAAGATGTTCGGTTTATCCTCTGTGCGCCCAATTTGAGCGCAGCCGTTTTAGTTCCTCTCCCTCTTCCGGCCGATAACGGCATCGCCTTCGTCGTAGGAGGGGGAGCTGCAATGGCTGCCCAAGGATCATCATCCTCAACTGCTCTACTTGTTTTAACTTTCAATGATTTTGAAGCAATTTTTGGAGTAGGAGCCGCTATCGAACCCCAAAAGTTATCATCTTCGTCTTTCGCCGCCACCGCCACCACCTTCACTGTACTTTTCGATCTCAAACTTGTAGCTGCCAATTCAAAGAAACAAAAAAAAGATTCAAACCACATACATACATATATATAAATCGAACCACATATATCTACACTAATATACACGAGAAATGATGATCAAAGAAAATCCTTCAAGCATTCATGGTTTAGGTAAACTACACCCAATGTCACTAAACTATTTGTAAGTTTACGTTTTAGTCACTCAACTTCAAAAAGTTACAAAATGAATATTGAACTATTTGAAATTTTTTATTTAAGTCACTAAACTATTCGAAAATTTAAGTCATTGGGTTAAATTTCTTTTTCTAAAAAATCCGGCTAGTAAGCTTCAAGCGACGATTCGGTGATCAGTATGGTTGATCAATACCTATCAACAAGTAGAAAGAACATATTTTAGATTCAAATTGATCTGACAATCAGTATTGGAGATCGAAGAAGACAATTATTTAAATTTTGGTCCAAAGATTCGTAACCTTCAAAACTGTTTCATGAAACAATACTAAACTATAGAATAGAAGGGGAAAGTGATCTTTCGATTGGTGCAAGCGGTGCGAACGGAGAAGGCCATACAGCAGCGATTTCAACAGTCCAATGACTTAAATGAAAATTTTTGTATAGTTCAATGACTATTTTGTAACTTTTTGAAGTTGAGTGACCAAAATGTAAACTTATTAATAATTTAATGACATTGGTGTAGTTTATCCTTACGGTTATTTACACACTACTTGGACTAAATTTAAAATATTTATTATGAAATTCTCCGAGCATAAGATAATTGTATTCATTTCTTGTATTTTTCCAGCCCTGGACCATAAGCATTAAAACTAGAAACTTAACTCCTAAATTCCATAATTGAATGAACAATATTTACCTTGAGGTTTAGGTTGTGACACAGGACGTTTCTGAGCTGCCTGAATGTTTGCAAGGGCTGAAGATGCTTTTGGCTCTTCGAGGGGTTCAATATCATCCCATCCGTCTTTGTCACTGTCTTGTTCTTCATGAATGCCATTCTCGATTTCACCCCACCCATCAGTTGAAGTAGGGGATGGAGGTGCGGGAGCATCGACAAAGTCCGAACTGGAACTTACACGGACTGGTGCCATACTCGGAGTTTCTATTAGCCCTAAGATTGTCAATGAAATGGGATTTATCGAAAGAACATACCGCATATAATCAAGCAAAAGTAAAGACCAAAAGTAAATACCTGAGCTGGCTGCAGTAGTGGTAGTCACAGGTCGGACAGAATTGGAAGCAGCAATTGGAGCTTGGTCCGAAGGTTTACCTTTAAGAGTCAAGGAGCTCATGGCCCATCTGAAAAGTCATAATCTTAGTCATCAACAACAAACCTACACCCTCGGCAAAAAGAACGAACATAACCCGACTACAAGATTTTTTAGACCTGCCCTTATAAATGATTTAACTAACAAAGCTAGCTGACAATGCACCATATTCCAATGAAACAAATTGGGATCTAAATATTTTCATAGTGACTTCCCAGGTTCCTTCCTCTTGTGGTAGATTGCAATCAATATGACCTTCCTACGATAAACATTGTCAACTTACTCCAATAAACCAGCATTTCCCGGCATTGATGAGAGCCCTAAACTTCCAGCGTGAGCAGTATCTCCAGCATTACTCTATAAAGAATCACAGAGAAAAAGCATCACTATAAAATAAAATAACATAACAAAGACAATAGCAACAGTTTCTTAAAACAACCCTTATATAAAGATATTATAGTTCAATACAGATAGTGATACTGATATCATAATGATATGCCATTACGATTAGCTGAAGCAGAACATTCACACTCAAACATATGGCAGAAAGAATAATATAAGGATGAGAAATAGACCATAGAAGCACAAGGATATATTTTAAATAAAAAATAAATATGCGTAACTAACTACTATATGTTGCCTACATGCTTGAAGCACGTCAAATTCAATGTTACCATCCAAACATAGCCACACACTGGTTGCCAGCAAATGGTTTAAACATGAAGACCATAGAATTATAATTTAATAATTCAAGGATGTAAGCAGCCAAATCAATTAATTGTAGCATCATAGCTTGAAGCTTTTGCCAGGTTCAAATCATTGTTTAGTATTAAAATCTATAAACCAAGAGCTGCAAACCGTTTCATTGAGGATGTAAAATTCAAGTTGATTTCATTAGAATCAGCAATAAAAAGAAGCAAAAGGTAAAGATAAATGCATGATATAGGAGTATCATTTAATCTTCTCCTTGATGGCACAATGTAGTAGTCAGGTCACGTTTGCCTATATTCAAAGGAAAAGAAGTGGGAGAGGAAAAAGCATCTAAAAACTCACCTTCTCATTAGATTGCTTCAGTATCTGCATAAATTGATCAACTGCTTGAAATACCTTTGACCTTACATCACTATTTAAAATACAAGAGAGCACACTTTTCATGCACACTGACGAATAAAAAGCCAGAAAGAAATAAACCGATCAACAATAACATAACCTGTCAGGGTCAATGCTAAGTACAACAATATTTGGAAGAATCCGAGTTGCAATCTCTGTTGTATCATAATAAGAACTGGTAGCACATAGAGCCATAACTCCTGCCAAAATGTAGTTTCATATTAGTTTGATGCCACCTAGAAAACCAAGAACATAATTGCTTTGAAAATCAAAGAAACCATTTCCAAAACCAAGAATACCAGAAATTAGCAAAATAGACATGTATACCTGCTCCTCGGGCAGGAGAGAAGGTATCACGCAATGCACGGACTGTAAATGCATTAATCAAAACTCTCTTCCGTGTCTGCAATTTTACCACAAAGTAAAACACTTTTCAACAACAGGTAGTTAACTAAATTTTAAAAGGAAACAGACAAAGTGGAAGAGAAAGACAGGATCATGCTACCAAATAGTAATATCTCAAATGTAAATGTAAGATAATGAAAACACTTAGGGATTGGCCTAGAACCTACTAACCCCGTCATTTAGATAGCTTGCAATGTTTCCCAGTAATATGGTGGTATTTGTTCTAATTGCAGGCTCTTCATCAACCTGCACAAAATTGCCATAATGTACGGAACATAATGAAGCAAATGATTTTGTTATGGGAACAATGCTAAAAAACTCAAATGAAAACTTTATGTTAATCACACCTGTAACTTCGAAAGATACTTCAATAGGGAGCCTGACAAATTACGTTGTGAAAGCTGCAATGAGAAGTAAGAAAGCAACACTTAGAAAAGGCTGAAATCAGAAGTCTACAGTAAAAATAGAAAATTTTCACAAAGCTTCAATATTATGGAGAATGAAACAAGATGGAAAGATGGAAAGAATATGGAAACATATGGGAATTAAAATCACAAGTTTGTGCAGAACTCAGCCTAGAGTTTTTTTGGGGTTTTTTTGACATAATCTGTTCCGGAGATGCTTTCAACATGAATAAAACCATTGAACTTTGCACACAATAAGACCTTCAACACATTGTCGTCCTACTTTGTTGACATCCAAAAAATAGGTGAGACCAGTGGCATATAACAGGGAATTTACTTTTCAATTTCTCGATTCTTGTGTTGACAGTTGACACTCATGCGAAGGTCCTAATTTTAGTAGTGATTAATTGGGAATGCGTTCCCAAACCACTCTATGGAGCACAATGAGTTATGGAAAGCAATTTCCAAATTGTTTCCAGCCATCTTTTTACTAACTCTAAAGTCAAGCTGTCAAAAGTTTATGAACCCTAAACATTTCCTTGTATACTAAGACTTTGGCTTGGCAGCATGGAAAGGAAATCAGGAAAACAAAAAATTAAAAGATTAGAAAAATAGAAAGATTGAAAATATATCTTTCATTTTATTAGTGTGCTTGGTAGTAAAGATGGAAAAATGAAAACAAAAAGTAATTTTCTTTAAATACATTGCTTGGCAGAGTAGGCGGGAGGAAAGAAAATGCAAAATTTAAAAAAAAAAAAAACATAATCCTATGAAAATGCACACAACATCAAGAAAGTCATTTTCTTTCCATTTTCACTCTTCTCTTTCCATCCTTCCACTTTCCCATTGAGCCAAGCATACCCTAAATGAATAGCATTGTGAGCTTGAACAGAGCAAAAGAGTAACTTAAATATGTCAACATCAAGAAAGTCAACCAACAGAATTGCACCGATAGCTGGCAATGAGAAAGAATCTCTTCAAAGTGATATAACTCTAGAAAGAATTCACTGCCTTCAAGGCTTAGGCCGAACAGTCAAACTTGACAAAAACAAATGATAGAGGTATAAATATCTATTGTAACATTTTACACTAAGGTACCTCCTTCCATTAGAACAATCACAATTTTCTTCATTGCTAAAAAAGATTCGTGCCACCCTATGTTAGCCCACTCCTGGGTTCAAGGGTTGAAGCTGGTATGTGCCCAAGATGACTATACTCGATTCTTTGTAAGCTCTTCATTATAATTAGAGGATCATATCCACAAACACGTGTCTACTTTGACTTGTCAAATATATGATTGACAGGGGCACATTAGGAAAATAATAGGATCAAGTAACACAGCTGCTACCAGCAATAAAATTAATGTACCTTAGGAGCCATTATAAGCATGGACTTAAGAGTTAATTCCCGGAGAAATGATGATGTGTCCACAAATCCGGTAGCAACATGGGGGTAGACCTAGTTATAAAAATTGAAATGAACGGTCAATGTTTATTATAATATCAGGAATTCCGAGTTAAGCAACAAAAATCTGCCTAAATGAGGGAGAAACATGAAAATCACTTTGCCATGATTTGCTTACCTGCTCATCAACAACTTGAGCTGATAAAGATTCTCCATATTGATCAATATGCTGTAGGAGAGCAACTCGAATGGCTCGGTCATTAGAAGCAAAAAGTTTTATAATTGTAGGCAGTACCTGGAACGAGAAGCTTAATCCAGTCAGCCAAGGTTACATGATTAAACACACTGGATTTTTATAAGCATAAAGTAAACAGAATTGAACAGGAGTTTGACCTTCAGGGTATATTCTTCAGCTGAAAGCCAAGAACCAATCTTCAACAGTGCAGTCAAAGCAGGGGCAGCAGCCGAACCATATTCAAGGGCAGAGGTTAATAAAGGAAATAACTGCAGAGAAAATTACGAAATCATAAATTGTCATGAAATCATGGATGATTTTCTATATTTTAAAAAAAAAAAAGAAGAAGAAGAAATTATAGAAGATTGGTCTTAATTGACTTATCACACTTGACTTTCAAAATTAATACCTTCTTCAACACAATTTGGCGAGGAAGCTGCTCTGTTAAATTAGGAAGCTTGCGAAAGAAAGTATCCTTCTCAACACTATCTTTCAAACTAAGAATTTCCATAAAATGTATTGTGTCCACCAACTTATTTTGGAAATACTCTGGTTGGAAAAAGCATTATAGAATGTGGTATTGCCGCAAGGCAAAAATAAGACAGAAGAAAGAACTTTAGAAGCAAATACTGGTGGTGTGAAAATATACAGAAAAAATTATATTCTTATATGCATAAAAATAAGAATAAGATGACATAAAGCAGGAGAAATGAAAAGAAGTGCCTCATGAAACAGATAGCTCCATGTGGAACCTACTGAATAAAAAAAACTATCAAATAATGAGGAACTGCAAGATCCCTGTTTCTAAGCAGAAAGCATCCAACATTACTTTCAAGTGTACCATCTGTCTTCATTACCACAAGTCATACTCAAATCCTTCCATCTGCATCACCATATTTTGGATGACTTCTCACAACTCAAATTCAGTTCTTCATTTGTCTTATTTCTTGGGGTAGATGGATCGCTTTAAAACATTTATTTTATCTACTTAATCAACAGGTTGTTTCTCTTTTATCTTCCAATGCATCCCACAATAACCAAAAAGGCTAAAAGTGAAAAGAAACTTTCAAGTTTCTTTCAAAAAGTAGAATAAAATGTCACCTAAAAAGTACCAAAACCTAGATATAACAAAATGAAGATAACATATCCATTAAAATAGTTTAGATTAACTTAGCAAGGAAAATAAATGAACCACCCACTCACCCAAAAAACTGCAACCAAGAAATAACACATTTACTATGTTGCAAGAATAAAGAACAGTCTATGACACTCCAAAGAGGTCAATAGTTATGTGTAGTCAGTCAAAGAATTAAAGACTAAATATCATGCTTATAAAGCAGACTGCTTTACTGGACTTCTGAGACTGTTGCCAAAACTATAATAGACTCAAAAAAGGGGGCACTCAGCCACTCACCACTGTTTTCTATAAGTTTTGATGCATTCAACCTGCGAGAAGGCGTGGAGCTCAAGAGCCGCTGGTAATCTGGAAGCAGAGACTGTGAGACAAGAAAGTAGTCAGATAAATATGAGAAGAAACTTGCAAAGGATCAACACCACCCTACATGCACCATGAGTACTCAGGAACACAGACAATAATATTAGACATTAATTTGAAGTATGTTGCATGCATCTAGGCTCAAGTGGCTGATTACATGCAATATCATAACAAGAGCTACAAACCTTTGGTATAGAAGCAGTGTTTCGCAGCTCCTCAGTTTTTCCCAACTTCATGCCAGAGAAAATCTCATAAATAAGACATCCTATCAAATTATAAAAATGTTCAGATTTTATAGAAAATTGCATGGTAAAAGAAACAAAGAAATCAGCAAAGTAACTGAAATTGAACCAAATCATGGATTTCTTTCCATCAGTCACTTTAGACAAGCATAGATGAATATACTTTTTTGAATGTCATTGTAATGCACAGTGTATCAATAAGACAGCTGAAATTTTTTTGAAATTTGAAAACAGAACGTAAAGCTAAGCATTCTCAGTCAACACAGGCATCTAAGAGACAAGAATAATAGCCAGTATCAACTCGAACAAAAGTCAAAAGATACCCATGCCAAGAAGTATCTTCTTCTTGAAATGAAACATTACAAGGAAAATATACCAAGAGATCAATGTGGCAAGAAATATGACCAAAGAATTTGCGCAAATTAAGTGATCACCCATTGACCCACCCTCACGTAATTCATTACACCAACATCAAAAGAAACAATAAAAACTTACCCAAACCCCAAGAATCAATAGCCCATGGTGGAGACTTTCTGATTGCAACCCAGTCAGACTTCGCCAGCTCCACTGACTTGTATTGTGATCCAACAAGCCATTCATACGGCTGATTAAAACAAACAAAGAATCAATTACCCATGCACAGGCAGTTTTGACAAAAAGGAATGAAAAGGTTTCTGATAAATATGCACATAACATAATTCTGTACAATAATAGAATGAAACATTTCATTCGTGAAAACTTTAAGCTGAGAAAAGAAATAGATAACCTGCAATTATTCTGAGCTTAATACATGAATATACTGCCAATGCCAAAATCTAATGACTTATAAAACTAAATAGGAAGGACTATGTTTATGAGTTGCATATCTAATGATCTATTGAAAAAAAAACTTGGCTATTGCATAAAAAGATATTTAGAATTCAGTAAATGAAAACCCACACGAATTTTAAGATTGCAATAATATATGTCATATTGAGATTCAAAAATAACTTAAACACTTTGCTGACATCCAAACACAAGCATTACCAGCATTGGTCCTGTAGCAGTTCCACTAGTCCCATCATACTCAGATAAAACATCAAATGCATGTAGCTTCCAGTCCAAGGTCTGCGTTACAACAACACTTTCCAGACAAACATTGCCGTGAACCTGTACCATCAAAAGCTAGTCAAAAGAGTGATCTTGAAAGAGAAAAGGGGGGATTAAAAATCCAGACTTATCAGCAGTTTCTACAAAAACACTTTAGATCAATGACCTACACAGCAACAAAAAAACCCTCAAACCCGAGTGCAAGCAGATTGAATAAACAAATAATATTCAAACTTTGCAATCATAGAGGACTAAAGAGAAAAGCTAGCACATTCTTCTCATGCAAACTGAGTGGCATAGTTTCTGTAAATGTATTACATTTCAAAATGATTCCAGTCAACATCTTACTATCAGAACAACTTGTCTATCTTAAAATGATGATTGGTTTGATAAATATGATGGGAACAAAAAGCGCAAGCACTCAATGTGACTCTTTTATGCTAAATCCACCGAACCATATTCAGTCTATTTTAAATGTAGAGTAATGCAAGAAAAAAAATCCTTAGCTTACCTCGGAAATTACGTGTCTATTTGTATGAATGCATGGGTGACAGAATTCATTAATGGCTTATGCAAAGTGTCAATCTCTTAATATCTGTTAATGCAACACTGACATTTTTCCAGCAATCACGTCAGATAGATGCTAAATCTAGAGTCACAAATTTGTCACAAAGATTATTATTAAGATAAGTAAGCATTTTTCAACTTTCAATAACTAAAGATCTAAACTTGCAGCCCTAGTTTGAAATACTTACAAGTTTGCAGTCATTATTTAAAAAGCTCACAGCTTTAGCTATTTGGTGCAGACCCCAGGCGTAATACTCATCTCTACCAACAAAAGAAATCACACCCCAAAATTATTAAGGTTTTAAACAACATACAGTGTTTTCAATCTCCCATGTATTATTGCATCAAAAAGGAAAGGAACTTTTCAAATATGGCATAGGTGAATTCCAAAACTAAAACGTGTGTTATGCATTCTTGGAATCAACAAAAGAAGAAGAGCAAACACGAGCACAAAATTTAGCAAAGTGGATATACCTTTGTGTACCTTCTAAACTTAGTTCCTTGATCTTCTCAGATAATGGCATAGCAGGTTCTGTGACAATATAGATGGTAACTTTTGTACCGGAACCATCAACAGTTTCAACCTCAGTACTATAAAGAAATGACAAGATATTCGGATGCCTCACCTGTAAAAGGATAAAAAATACCATCTCAATGTCCAGAATCCAGCAACTAATCTAACACAAGTGAGACTAAACTTTTGGCTGTTACTTTTACCACACGCTTTTTGCTTCTAAAAGGCAAAAGAGAAAGCCAAAAAGGGTGTGCTTTATATTGAAAGCAAATATAAATCTACAAGAAATAACACCTTAAAATCTAATCTAGCTCGATCACTAAAATGCACTCTCATATAAAACAAAAACATACTGATACTAAAAAGCAATAACGGATTATCATCGCAAATGCCATAAGCAAGGAGAAAGCAATTCAATTAAGAAAAGAATAGTTACAGTTCGAAGACGCTTGACACCATTCCGACCAGCAGCAAAACGGCCGTCCTGCGGATTACTACCGGAAAGAGAAAATATAGACACAGGAGATCCATCATCCTGGAAGAAAAACGTATTAAAAAAAAGTGGATTCAAGTACAAGATCTAATGTAATTATGAGTCAGACAATGTGATTAAAGATTGAATTTGATTCAATGGTTAACAGTAAATGGAGAATTCAGAAAGACAAAAAAAACCTTGGAAGTGCCGCGAAAGTGAGACCAAGAGGACCAAGCGGAAGGGTAAGGATCCCCTATATTGTAAGGTAGATCCTTCTGGCCTGCCCCGGATCCGCCCACCACTCCTTTCAAGAAATTGAACATCTTTTTCTCTTCGATTCTTCTGAATCAGAGGTGATGATGATGATCATCGATTGGTCCGGCAAGGAAGAAAGGGAGAAAGGAGTGTGCCAATTTGTTTAAATTTCATTGGAGGGGTAATTTTGACAATTTCATTTTACTAATATCAATTTTAAATAATAATAATGTGCAACAATTTTCGTTCCGATACAAGTACATATAGATGTGTCAAAAGGGCATATTTGCGGTTGATGAGATACGGAAGAGAATGTGGTGATGTTGAGAAAGTCTAATTCACTCTATAGAGTGAAGAGTCAGAGAAGATAAGTGTGCAAGGATGTTAAGGGCGCAAATGAGAATATTGAAGACAGTATAGAGGTTAGAATGCTTGAGGATCCATCCTTTTTTCATCGTGCTGTGGCGTATTTATATTAGAGGTTTCATGCTTTGTGATGTTGCCATTATTGTGAAGCACATGAGGAGAATGCTCATAATGGGACTTATTCAATCATTCCTTCTAATGACAGTACAGAATTGTTAAATTCAAGTGAGGTTTGGAAGCCTAAGATTCACGTTCTCAATAGAAAAACTATTGCTTTGAAGAACGAGTGGGTTGTTCATAGAAGTGGGTAGGCAAGATTATATTAGAGGGAACGAATAGTTTGTTTGCAAAGATGAGCAACCAAGATCTTTCCAAGAAGAACGAAAGGTAAGGTGGAAGTAGACCTCCCGAAACATTGATAACCTGATGACCTTCTAGACGATAAAAAGTGAAAGAGCCGTTCACGGGCATCTTTCTGATCATTTCTCATGTTGCCAAGTGCCCAAAAGAAAAAGGGGCATGAAATATGCATTATCGACGAAGACTCAAATGAATGATCTTGATAAGGAAATCTAGGCTTGTTGGGATAGTCCTTGAGTAAACCAATATTAAGGATGGCAATATCTGAATTGCTCGATAGATTTTAAACCAATCTGTTTCGGATGGAGCAGATTGATTTTGGAAAGTGATGCGAGGTAGGGTGGATTTTCTTTTGGATGATATGTATAGAATGATGATGATAATTGTTTGTCTCACTTCACTCTACTTGTCTCATTATATGAAATTATCATTTTATATTTGTATATATATAACTATTAAAAGGGTAAAAATATAATGATGTGTTATAGAAAACACTCATGTTTTATACTTAAATAATTTTTTGAAGAATTATGTTTAAATATTTAATTACCTTTAAAAATATTGAAAATATAGCTGATTGAGTCTTAGCTCGATTGGCATAGACATTGTTGTTAATGCAAGAGGACGTAAATTCGAGTGTGTTGAAGCGCATTATTCTCTTATTTATGACTTGGGCTAAATTTTAATTTTAAAATCAAGATTTGGTTTAAAAAGTTGCTTGTTTACCAATTTTTTTGTTAGTATCGTACTAATGGGCATACCGTTTTTGTCTTGGAATTGACATATTTCTATATATCGTTTTGAGTTTATCAAATTTTTTAAATATTTTTATATATATATTTATAATCTCATTTTTAGTCTTATATTATATATACATGCAAATATATCTCAGTTACATTCATATAAATATATTTATATGTAAATATAAATTTTAAAATTATTAATTAGGTTCAATAATTTAATTTAATAGCTTTTAATTTTAAAAATAATTATAGAAAAATTAAAGTGTTTAAGATAAAAAAATTAAAAATTAATTTAAAATATCAAAATTTTGTATCAATCGATACGGATCCGTATTAACCAAAACGAACTGAAACACATCGAAATAATTGAAATACGCCAAATTTTGACCGAAACAAAACATAAACTATTTGATATTGATTTAAAATCGAAACGGTACATACCAACCGATATGACCGATACAATACCAACTACCTTGATACAGGAGTAGCTTAGGACAATAGATCAACTTAAACACGTCTTATATACTCGGTCCAAACACACCAATCAAAACAATTTTTCATGTAATTCTAGCGGAGAATAGGATAGCTTTTTAATTTTTCCATGTTCTATTATATATATATATTAGATTATTTTAATAATTATTTATAATTTTTTTAAAGTTTTTTTATTTTTCACTTGTTCGAAATGAATTTGGACAAATGATTACAATTTATTTTATATATAAAAAAATATTTACATACTACATCAATATACTATCACAATAAAATCAATTCACTAACAGTTTTCGCTAATAAAAAAGGTCAAATAATTTTTTTAAATCACTAAAGATTTAATTGAATGCACTTTTCTTCATAAGGACTAAATTGATTTTTTTTTATAGAGGGTTTTTTTTACCCTTGAGCATAAATTATAATATATATATATATATATAACATAATATAACCTATTATAAACATAGAAAATAGATCGGGTCAAGCAGCTCGGATCTTGAATGTTCAAATCTAAATTCGATTCATATTTTAAACAAGTTTAATATTTTTTTGTTCAAACTTATTTTTTAATCTAATATTTTTATCCAACCTTTCTTAAATTTCAAATAAAACTTTAATCTAACAACTCGACTCAAGAGTAAATTTAACACAAATACATCAAATTTTATAATTAACAACATTCTAAAAAACTCTATAGTGCACCTACCCCATTTTTATTTTTGATAGATTACAAGAGGAAGATAAAATTTTAATAATAATACAATTAACACAATTTAAATTTATATTATATTTAAAACGATAAATATCTTATAATTATAAGACAGAATAGAGGTTTTTCTACCACTGTTCAAAGCTTTTAGAGTTGGAATCTAGGCGCAAAAATTCCGCACGCCATCCTACTATATTGTAATTGAAATCCACGTCTGATATTTGCAAAATTACTCTGATGATGAAAGGAAGCTAGTTTTGTCCTTTTATTGCAGCAAAAAATAGCATGTGACTCTGTCCTTTTCCATTTATTGTCTGCCCTACGTGTCTGATTCTCAGCTTTCTTTGTTCATTTATGTTGCTAAGAAATCCCCCAAAAATATCAATTTCCCCCAATAAAAGTTTGAAAACTCGTATTTTTCAGGGACCCCATGATGTTGGTTGATATAACATGCAAACCAAGCAAAAGACCACCTTGTCCTTTTTTCAATTGTAATCGAGTTGAACTATCGAGCTTTTTCGAAATTTGTTGTTTGAAACTTGATTTAAAGCTTGAATGGATATTATTAGGCAAGTACCCGACTCGAAAATTATGTTTATTTTTTTTTCAATTTTAATCAAATTTAAGAAAAATAAATTTAAGTCCAACCAAATGGATTCATATTTGACTTCTTTAAATTAATTTTTTAAAAATATAATACGCATTAAAAAAATTAAAATAAAAATTTTCTAACACATTAAAAAGTATTTATATTAAAAAACAATACTATAAATATAATAAATATTTTATTGTATTAAATATAAATTTTAAAATATTATTTAGTTAGATAAGTTTTTTTTAAGTTTTGGGCAATAGATTTAATTGTTATTGGATTAGTGGTTGAATATAAATAAAATTATATAGAATTATTATTTAACACATATAATTAATATAATATTATTTTATAAAATAATATTCGGGTTGGGTGGGGCTACACCGAGACCACAAATCTTGCCCAATGTTTTACTCATATAGGAAACATGCCTTAAATTTTATCTAAGCCCATTTTCGGGCATTATATTTTGTCCAAACCATCCCATTTTTATAACGGGCTGTCAAATCTGGGTGGGTAGCCCGACCGATGAACAAGTTTAGGTAAGGGTAAGGGAAAGCAATTTTTGGTTAAATAGAGAAAATCAACTAAACCAACTCAATCAGTTTAATTGATTTCGATTAGTGATTTTTTCAGTTATGAGTTTGGTTTTGTTGATTATTTTGATTTGTTATTAGTTTTTAAAATTTTAAACTGGCACAACTAACCAAACAAATCGACTTAAAATAGTTCAGTTATGTTGATTCTTGAGCTTTAATTTGGTCGGGTCATTTTTTTTTTGTAAATTATAGTCAATTAAATCAATTTAGTAAAAAAATTGACTCCCTTAAGTAGGAGTTTTGGCTTCCCTTAGTTAAATGGTATAATTTCTCTTTTAGTTCCACTTAAAAATTAAGAGTTCAAAATTTTTTTTGAATAATCTCATTATAGGTTCTGATCATATCTGTTATATTTGACACAATGTGTAGAATTATCCATAGCCCCTCCCAAATTCATAAATAGAAAAATAATATGCTTCAGCTCACTTGATTAAGAGTTCGAATTTAATCCTTTTTTGATTCGGCCAAATAGAAAACTTTCATTTTTAGTCCATACAAAGAATTATTTATTCCATTTAAATCATTTTAACTCAAATTTTTTAATTTTATCTCGACCATTTAATCAACTTTTGAACTTATCCTCAAGCTTAACCCAAAATAAAATCCAACTAATACTATTATTTGGATAAGAGTGTCTTACAATCACACACACAAAAAGGAGTTTCCACAAACAAAGTTTGAAGTTACATAATTTTTTTAGGGGACCCCTTGGTGTTGATATAACATGTAAACACAAATAAGCAAAAAGAAACCCATAACCTAAATAATTACAATGAATTTACTTATTAGCTTGGGGGCCATTTAGATGGACATTTATTGTTGGAGATCGATCTAGTTAAATAACGATTAAATAAAAATAGTTGAAGAAATTGAACACACAAATTTAATATGAAAAAATTTCTCTAACGAGGATAAAAAATCACAGATAAAGATAATTTTACTATAATAACGAAAAAACGAAGAGTACAAAAGATGGAGATAAAACTAAACCTCGAAAACCCAAAAATAAAGAACCCTCAAAACAGAAACAAAAAATTCTCCAAAAGTGTTATGACTTCTAATTTCTAATGGGTGTGTTTTCTAAAGCTATAAAAAAACCTATTTATAGGTTAAATTCGTAAGTCAAATAAATATGCTAATAAATATTAAATATATTATACTCATAAATATTAAATCTTCTAGAAAAAATATATATTTTGTTTAACTTACTTGCAAATAATTTTTTATTTGACTGAAATATGAGGCATACATAACATTTACTTTCAGTGCGGTACGTTTAGCTTTCTTTTTATCTCATGCAACAGTATTACTATAATATCTAATCTCATTGTTACCGCTATTTTTACACTGACCACAAATAAATACATTCTACATCCAAAAGTGCCTTTAATAAACAATCTAAACACCAAGGTGAAAAAATGAATGGATGGGGTCCCTCATATTTACACACCTACAAAATTGGTTGAGATTTTTAATGTTTGGTATTACTATGATAAAAAAAAAATTGAAAGTTATGAAAATTAATTTTGAAAATTAACATAAATTTAAAAAAAAAATATTTCACCTTGATAATACTTTAATTTAATAATTTTAGAATTTGTAAATATATTATAAGCTAGTAATTTTTTTATATTTAAAATAAAATATGAAATATAATTTTGTAGATATTATGAAAACATGTTAAAATGTGATTATTTAATTGATATAAATGTGTTGTTGTGGCAATTTGGCAAAAGCAAAATTCATTGATTATCATTTAAGGGATGAAATTAAAATTATTAATTTTGAGAGGGTAAAACATAATTTTATCATGTATTAATTTATAATTTTGTTATTTTTAAAAGACTAAAGAAAAAATTTAAATTTTTGAGGTCAGAGTATAATTTTACTATATATTAACTTATATATTATTATTTAAAAAGAAATTAGATTGCATTTTTTTCATATATTCACCTTTTAATAAGATTTCTTGTAATATATCAACAGCAAAATTTGACAAAAAATAATAAAAAAGTAAATAATTAAAAAACTAGAATTAAGAAAAAAAATCAGTTTTTAAAATAAACAAACTGAATTTCAAATTTCATTCAAGTACAAGGACTAACAATATAATTTAACCGTCGTTTACATAATACAAATAGGAGGCATGACTTATAATATTAACTGTACAAAGAAGCCAAAGTTTTACTAAGGATAGGTCTAAATAAACAGTGCATTTATTTGCAATTAATATAAAAACAACGATGATGGTGAAATTAGATATTGTAATGTGAGACAAAAAATAAACTAAACACACCATACCGTACTACCCATTCAAGCTAAGTAAACAAAATTAGTGTCATCAAAATGCAAACCACTTTCAAGCTCAACAGGTTCTAAATTCAGACAAGTGATTTCAGTGCATGAATACATGTTGGAGATCACATCAGTTTCAAAACCAACACCACCCATCATTACATCCGTCCACATGGTCATCGAATCCAAATCCGTAACATCGCTCGGTGTCGTTGTTTGTTCCTCGGATTCGTGTTTTAATATCGGACTCGGACTGTCGGTTCGTGGTGTAGCCATGGATGAGCACTGGTCTCTGCAAGTGTGGGTACCAATGTATGTGATGTGGTACATTTGGGTATCATCTTCCATTCTTTGAACTTGCTTGATAGCACTACAGCCTTGATCATGCTTGTGACTGCACCTAAAGTAACTCCTGTTGATCACAAATGGACCAAATTATTAAGGAATAGCTCCAGGGACTGAAGTCAGAAATTTATCTTTAGAGGACCAAAATTAAATTATAAAACTTTAAAAGAGTTAAAGTATAATTTTTATGTTTGTACATACTTGTCATTTTTTTAAAATTTTTTCATCTTTTGAAAGTTAAAAGTGTATTTTTATCGTTAAACTAATGATTTTAAAAACTTCAAGGGACTAAAATGAGAATTTACCATTTTGAGGGCACGGTCCCTAAAAAACTTGAATAAGTAGTAATTTAGCATTGTTGAAAAAGTTTGAGCTGAACAAAAAAGTATATAATGCAAAAAGGTTTATTCTGGCAGTTGTCATTGCTTACAAGTGAAGATAAAAGAATATAATACCAAATCCAAAACCCATTTTGGCTTAAAAATTCATTTATTTTAAGGGATTATGTTTTCATTGACATGAATATTATTATTAATATAAAAAAATATGAATTTGAGTATGTTGAAATACATTATCTTTTTATATATATATATATGGATTGAAGAGAGATTATAAATTTTTCTAAATATTATGTAAAAAAACAAATATTATTAAATTTAAAATGAATTTATTAAAAAAATTGTAGGGGAATTTACCTTGGATGTTTATTATTTAAGATATTTTTTTGTCCATATTTCCTCCATGCATGCCCATCTTCTATTTTATCGGACACCGCTAACCTTGTTTGAGCAAACCTCCTATAAAAATAACATCCAATTAATACCACATGAGTAGAAATAAGGTAATCAACCACTCTACTACATCACGTGGTTAATATTTAGAATAATTTACGGTAAACATCTCTAAATATGATTTTTTTCTATCACCAAAACCATAAAAAAATATAAAATAATCACTTAATTAAAGTAAGTTTAGATGTACGGTATGTTTGACGGTTAAATTAAATAATATAACAATATTTTAACACGAAACGAAACATATTATACCGATCATCTAAACTCCCACTTAATTTTATCTATGATAATCAATTAGTGACAAAAATAAAAAATTGAATAATTAAGTGGAAATTTATTTAATTATTTGGTTATTTGGGAAAAGAAAAAGAATCTTTCTTACTTTCTCTTGTAACAGCCCCTCTTATCCTTATTGAGTGATGTAAGTGATCTCTTGCTGCTCTCACTAGAATCATGAGACTTACAATCGTCATTGCAAGTTGCCTGATTCTGGGAAATCACTTCATCATGATGATCATCTTCAGCTAGCATAGAAAGTGTTTGATCAAATGCCCACAAGATCTTTTGCACAAGCTCCTCAGCTTGTTGAGAGGGCTTGTTGTTGTGGAGTACAACAACTTGAAGCTCAGTAGCACACTGTTGACCTTCCACAAGTTGTTGTATTACCCTTTTCTTGTTGCTGGATAGTGTTTCAGGTTCAGGCCATGGATGAAGAGTACCCATAGTTCTTATCACCCCCCCCAAAAAAAAAAACCCTCTTTGGCTTTTATTTGTCGCCTTACTCCCAGTCTTAGTAAGTGTATGTATATATATATATATGTATGTATATGTAGGTGAAAGGGGCAGAAGAGATAAGATCATAAGAAGCCTTTAAGAGAGGAGAAAAAAGGTACAAGATATGAGAAATGGGAAAAGGGAGAAGGATGTCCAGGGAAATTGTGAGGAAAGAGGGTGTAAAGCAGTAATGAAATTAATTGCTGACAAAAGCAAAATGACGTTTGATCAATGAGGGAAAGCTGATGCCAAAAGTCTTCACTTTTATCCCTATTCTTCTTTTGTTGTTTACGGGGGATTGTAAGAGGTTAAAATTTGCTATTAGATCTTATAATTTATGAAAGTTGTGAATTTAGTATATGTGATTTGTACTTTCATAATTTTAAAAGGATAAACTATATTTAATGTCATTAAACTATTAGTAAATTTTACGTTTGAATTATTCAACTTCAAAAAGTTATAAAAATGAACATTGAATTATTCAAAAGCTTTAATTTAAGTCACTGGCTATTAAGGCATTCTTTAGCCGCACCATCTACACTAATCGAAAGCTCTCCTTCATTTTTTTTCTACGGTTCAGTTATTTTTCATGAAATAGCTTTGAATATTACAAATTTGCAAATCAAAATCTAAACAACTTTTTCTGATCTTCGATACTGACATCAAATAGACTTGGATCTAAGGTATGTTCTTCTACTCGTCAATGGATATTGATCCACCCTACAAATCATCGAATTGTCGCTTGGAGCTTGTTAGTCGGACTTTTTTTAAAAAAAACTTGATAGCCCAGTTACTTAAATAAAACTTTTAAATAGTTCATTGACTTAAATGAAAACTTTTGAATAGTTCACTGACCATTTTGTAACTTTTTGAAGTTGAGTAACCAAAACATAAACTAACTAATAGTTTAGTGACCTTGGATGTACTTTACCCATTTTAAAATTTTTATTCTTGGCCAAATTGTAGCTATTACATAGGTTGAAATATGCTCCAAGTCCTTGTACTCTTCATACATTTGGAATTTAGTTCCTCTATGTTTCAAATTTTAAAATTCAAGTTCAATTGTCAACACTGTTAAAGTTTTTTTTTGGTCAATTTCACTGGTGAGACGTTTTGAAATAGAAAAACTACTCACTTGGTAGCTATGTAACAAAAAAACTTAGCATTGTAATGAACTTGAATTTAATAAAAGAATTTTAAGAGTGTTTGCAATTGGACTTGAACTTTGAAATATGAAAAGTAAGGGACTAAATTCCTTGAAAAAAAGTAGGATTAAATTTCAAATAAACAAAGATTATAGGGGGCTAAAGCATATTTAACCTATTAAATATTGTTGCATGTTTAATGTTATGCCAACTTACTATTTTCACGCATTCCACATAATACTAAAAAAGTAACTAGTTAATAGATTTAACGACTATCGTTTGCATTAAGATTAAAATTTCAAAAATTCAAAAAATATGGCAACTAAGAATGATCTAATTAGAGAGCATGGATTAAATCTATAACTTTACACATAACACAGGACTAATAGCAGAATTTAACCAAACAGATTTAACTACTATGGACTAAAAGTGATCAAATTAAAATACATATATTAAATCTATGACTTATGCAAAAATAAAGAAATTGATAACAAAATTTGACTAAAAGCTAGTTTAGCAATGCTTTTTAAAAGTGCTTTTGACCCAAAAAACACTTTTAAGAAAAACTAAAATTTTCTCCATCACCTTTTGGCAAAAAAAGTGTTTTTCCAAAGCATTTTCGAAAAACTCAAAAACACTTTGTTTAGTAATGTTTTTAATTCAAAAGTGCTTTTGAGAAATAATGTTAAACAAAACTTAATTATAATATGCAGAAGTCAAAAAATAAAAATAAAAACTCAAAATCTTTTAAATCAAATATTAAGTTCGAGTCTAATAAGCCATAATGAACGAATAGATTAAGGGCTAGTTTAGCATTGCTTTTAAAAAGTGCTTTTGAAAAGTGTGGTGGAAAAGTTCTTTTGAGAAGTAGTTTTGAAAAGTTTGGTTAAAGATTTGATTATTCAGCATTGTTGTCAAAAAGTGCTTTTGAGAAATGAAATGTCTATTTTAGACATGGTATTATAAAGTAATAATTATACATTTAAATGATGTTCAAATTAGTTTAATATTATGATATTTTAACAATAATATAAAAATAATTTATTATAACTTAATATATAAAATATTAATTTTAAATATTTTTAAGTAATTAATATTAATTATTTAAAAATTTAATTAGAGAGAGCAAAAAAATTAAAGAAATAAAAAGAAGGAAGGAAGAAATAATTGGTGCTTGTGTAAGGCTAAAAAAGTAATTAAAGATTCTAAAAGCCCGTTTGGGCTGCTACTGCTAAAATTTTCAGCTTCTCTAATGGATGTAAAAATCCAGTTAAAAAGTTAAAAAAACACCCAAATGGTGTTTGTTTAGTTAAGCTTAAAGTTAAAAAGACTTATTTGATAAAAAGCTCATTCTAAAAGCTGTGCTAAACACAGCCTAACTCTTGATTTAGAGCAATCCTAATCCAGCTTAACAATCAGTTTAATCGAGACTTAAAAGGCAAGTATTTTATATTGATATTTAGGGAGGAATATTTAGGGGCAAAGTGAAAAAAAAATTAGGGAGTAAAATTATATTGTAATTTTTATGATAGTAAAAATGTAATTGCATCATTTTAATAATTTATATTTTTATAATTTATAAAAATTAAATCAAATTTTTATCATTTTAAGATGTCAAAAAGTAATTTTATTTCTATTAATTTAAAATTTTAAAATTTTCAAAAAATTTAAATAAAAAAATTTCTATTTTACGGCTGCTACCCTGTAGCTACGCCCCTGGACCATTTGTTTCTTTGCAACTTTTTTTTGTTTGATGTTTGAAAATATGGGACCCAAAATAATTCTATTTCAAGTCATGATTCGATTTTAAGATAAGTATAGAAAAATCATATATTTGTATTTAATGTTTGAATTTCAAGGCAAGTTCTCAAACATGTTTACATTTATTTTCGGCATACTTTCAAATTTAATTTTTAATATTTATATTTTTTTTATCAATTTGGTTCTTATTCTTTTTTTAGTTAACTTTTATCTTCAATCTTTTGAAAATAATTAAATTTGACTATCAACATTTTGAAAAAAATAGTTGAATTGATGTTTTTTAATGAGAATATTAATTTAAATACAACAACCTGCGTGACAATTCATGTGTACTCCATTTTAATTTTTATGAATTTTTTTATATTTTGTAATTAAATTTTGATTATTTTGTTTTTTTATTTTTAAATTATTTATTGACGTGACATATAAGATAAATTGTAACACCCAAATCTCGAGTATTGTCGCCGGTTAAGATTTCGGTGTCTTCTATTTATTTTATACTGTTCATCTTTTACACATATACGACTGTTCACATCTTTATTCAATTCAAAAAAACATTTATCACAACTTAAAACAATATCTAAACATAACATTATTTAGTCAAGGGTAGAAATGAAATTTCCAACATTTTAGGAGAGTTCTACCGGTATCTGATGGTCAAGTATCGGTAGTAGTCAATTCAATGAACAATTCTAAACAGTGCAAATTTCTACTAGTACTTGCACTAGTTCTATCGATACAAGTATAATTTCTATCAATACATGTCATGCATTTACCGATACTAAAAACTCCAGAGAGCTAAATTTCCATCCTGTAACTTCTACCGATATAAGCATGCAAACTACCGATACTTTTGTACATACAACTACCGATATTCACAATTTAACTACCGATACAACTCAAGTCAGTATACAACTTCTCTCCTACCCTGCACTTCTACCGAAACATTCATGGGTTCTACTGAAACAAGTAAGCTAAATCTCTAGAATTGTACCTAACACAAGTTCATTGTTTTCATATAAGCACAACTTTTATCTATGCATTCAAGACAATACAAATACAAGATTTATGTCAATACAAGGTACTTAGAACTACATCTAACATTTCATCAAACATAACAAGGTTTTTCACAAACTCATTGTATAATGAAAAGGTAATATCATCCTAGTACATGCCATATTAACCAAGTGATGTAAAAGTCTACCGAACAATCTCCAGGATAGTGTGATGCTTCAAGATGATCGGATCTCCGAACAGCATACATGAATCTACAAAACAAATGCAAATCCACAGGTAAGCACTTTAAGGCTTAGTAAGAACATAAAGTTAAATAGATTTAACAAACTTCAAGAGTTGTAAAAATCCAATTAACCGAATGAGACATTGTTTATATCTAGGGTAGGTTTCACTCGCATTTGTAACTCACGATGACACAAAATCATCGGACCCTTGTCCCGTATTGGAACTCATTTCATTTAATACTCACGATGACATATAGTCATCGGACCTTTAATCCGTAAAGGATTCATTTACTCACGATGACACTCAGTCATCGGACCTTTTAATCCGTAAAGGATTCATTTACTCATGATGACACTAAGTCACCGGACCTTTAATCTGTAAAGGATTCATTTACTCACGACGACACTTAGTCATCGGACCTTTTAATCCATAAAACATTCATTTACTCACGATGACACTTAGTCATCGGACCTTTTAATCCGTAAAGGATTCATTTACTCACGATAACACTTAGTCATCGGACCTTTTAATTTATAGCTCGAACTCGTTTATCTTCCGTATTTCATTCACACTCATCTTCCATAATTTCAATTATCATTTCATCTCACTACAACAGTCATATTATAAGAATAAACAATTTAAGTTAGAATTTAGCCATATGAACTTATCGGACTGGATTGCGGTTGTGAATGGATTCCAAAGACTACTCCGCTAATTTTCTTTTTCCTCGATCCGTGGCACGATTGTAGTCTACATTCACAAATTGTTCCATTTCTTACATTAAATCACACCACCAATTCATTTAACACAATATAGTACTTTTTGGTAAAATTATGATTTTACCCCTAATAGTTTCCTTTTATTCAATCTGATCCTTTCAACACAAAACGTGCAAAATAACCATTCTCAAACATAATTAACCATAACAGAATTCTCTTAAGTATCTAGTCAACCCATTCACACATTTATTTTCACAACAATACATATAATTTCACCATTTTCACACTTTAGTCCTTAAATCCTAATTTCATCAAAAATCACTTTACAAAAAGATTTAACTCGAGTATCAAACACTCAAATATATCAAAAGCTTTCAAGAACAAGCAAATTCAACAATGACAAGTTTTCTAACATTTGACAGATTTCGAAATTAGTCATTGCATAAGCTAGATTAAGATTATACGGACTCAAAAACATAAAAATTACTAAAAACGATCAAGGTTTGCTTACCCAAGTCAAAGCTCAAAGATTGGAAATGAAAACCCTAGGTTTTTCCCCCTTAGTGCCGTGTAAAGAAGAAAGAAGAAATAAAATGGGATGAAATTCTCAATTTCTTTCTTTTAATTTCATATATATATAAATGACAATTTTGTAATTATTGAGACTTTCATCATTAAGCTTTAATTAAACATTTTTAACCTTTATTAAATCTATTTACTCTTAATTTAACCCATACCAATCCACTAACTTATATTCCTTGGTTAATTTACTTATTAAGTCCTTCTAATTTAACAACTATACATTTATCTTTTTTTTATAATTTAGTCCTTTCTATTCAATTAACTATCTAATAAATGATATTTTCGAATCATAATTCATACGATGCATATATCACCAAAAATATTTAATATGAAAAATTTTATGACTCGACTCGTTGGAGTTGTGGTCCCGAAACCATTGTTTCCGACAACACTGAAAATCAAGCTGTTACAACTCTCCCCCCTTAGGGAAAATTTGTCCCGAAATTTCTTACCAGTGAACAGAATAGGGCATTGTGATTTTATTGAAGCCTCTGTTTCCCAAGTAGCTTCTTCAACTCCGTGTCGATTCCACAAAACTTTTACCAATGGTACTCTTTTGTTTCGCAGTTCTTTTACTTCACGTCGGTTCTTCGGAATACGACAAATTTGATTGTATTTCAACCTCACAGGGCGAAATCACACGTGAAGGATCCGACTTGTACCGTCTTAGCATCGAAACGTGAAACACATTATAGATCTTCTCTAATTCTGACGATAAAGTTAACTTGTATGCCACAGGATCGACCTGTTCAATAATCTCATACAGCACAATAAACCGAGGGCTTAGCTTCCCTTTCCTTCCAAACCTTAGCACTTTCTTGCAAGGTGAGACTCGCAAGAAAACTCGGTCTCTCACAGCAAATTCTATATCTTTCCTTTCAAGATCTGCATAAGACTTCTGTCGGTCGGATGCTGCTTTCAAATAGTTGCGAATTACTCGTACCTTATCTTCAGTCTCATGAATCAAGTCAGCTCCAATTAACTTGTTTTCACTCAACTTTAACCAATACAAGGGTGTTCTGCACTTCCTACCGTATAATGCTTCGAATGGGACCATTTTGATACTAGTCTGATACCTGTTGTTATAAGCAAACTCCGCCAATGGCAAATATCTTTCCCAACTACCCTCAAATTCAAGTATACAACACCGTAGCATATCTTCAAGTATCTGTATCACTCTTTTCGATTGACCATCCGTCTGCGGATGATATGTTACGGTGTTGTATGCTTGAATTTGAGGGTAGTTGGGAAAGATATTTGCCATTGGTGGAGTTTGCTTATAACAACAGTTATTAGACTAGTATCAAAATGGCTCCGTTCGAAGCATTATACGGTAGGAAGTGCAGAACACCCTTGTATTGGTCAGAGTTGAGTGAAAACAAGTTAATTGGAGCCGACTTGATTCATGAGACCAAAGACAAGGTACAAATGTAACACCCAAATCTCGAGTATTGTCGCCGATTAAGATTTCGGTATTTTCTATTCATTTTATACTATTCATCTTTTACACATATACGATTGTTCATATATTTATTCAATTCAAAAAATCATTTACCACAACTTAAAATAATATCTAAACATAGCATTATTTTGTCAAAGGTAAAAATGAAATTTCCAACATTTTAGGAGACTTCTACCGGTACTTGATGGCCAAGTATCGGTAGTAGTAAATTCAAAGAACAATTCTAAACAGTGCAGATTTCTACCGGTACCTGTACTAGTTCTACCAATACAAGTATAATTTCTACTGATACATGTCATGCATCTACCGATACTAAAAACTCTAGAGAGCTAAATTTCCATCTTGTAACTTCTACCTATATAAGCATGCAAACTACCGATACTTCTGTACATACAACTACCGATACTCTTAATTTAACTATCGATGCAACTCAAGTCAGTATACAACCTCTCTCCTACCCTGCACTTCTACCGAAACATACATGGGTTCTACTGAAACAAGTAAGCTAAATCTCTAGAACTGTACCTAACACAAGTTCATTGTTTTCATATAAGCACAACTTTTATCTATGCATTCAAGATAACACAAATACAAGATTTATGTCAATACAAGTTATTTAGAACTACATCCAACATTTCATCAAACATAACAAAGTTTTTCACAAACTCATTGTATAATGAAAAGGTAACATCATCCTAGTACATGCCATATTAACCAAGTGATGTAAAAGTCTACCGAACAATCTCCGGGATAGTGAGATGCTTCAAGATGATCGGATCTCCGAATAGCAAAAATGAATCTACAAAACAAATACAAATCCACAGGTAAGCACTTTAAGGCTTAGTAATAACATAAAGTTAAATAGATTTAACAAACTTCAAGAGTTGCAAAAATCCAATTAACCGAATGAGACATTGTTTATATCTGGGGTAGGTTTCACTCGCATTTGTTACTCACGATGACACAAAGTCATCGGACCCTTGTCCCGCATTGGAACTCATTTCATTTAATACTCACGATGACATATAGTCATCGGATCTTTAATCCATCATGGATTCATTTACTCACGATGACACTTAGTCATCGAACCTTTAATCCGTAAAGGATTCATTTACTCACGATGACACTTACTCATCGGACCTTTTAATCCGTAAAGGATTCATTTACTCACGATGACACTTAGTCATCGAACCTTTTAGTTTATAGCTCGAACCCGTTTATCTTTCGTATTTCATTCACACTCGTCTTCCACAATTTCAATTATCATTTCATCTCACTACAGTCATATTATAAGAATAAACAATTTAAGTTAGAATTTAACCATACGAACTTACCGGACTAGATTGCAGTTGTGAATGGATTCCAAGGACAATCCGCTAATTTTCCCTTTCATTGATCCGTGGCACGGTCGTAGTCTACATTCACAAATTATTTCATTTCTTACATTAAATCACACCACCAATTCATTTAACACAATATAGTCCTTTTTGGTAAAATTACGATTCTACCCCTAATAATTTCCTTTTATTCAATCTAGTCCTTTCAACATAAAACATGAAAAATAACCATTCTTACACACAATTAACCATAACAGAATTCTCTTAAGTATCTATTCAACTCATTCACAGATTTATTTTCACAACAATACATGTAATTTCACCATTTTCACACTTTAGTCCTTAAATCCTAATTTCATCAAAAATCACTTTACAAAAATATTTAACCCAAGTATCAAACACTCAAATATATCAAAAGCTTTCAAGAACAAGCAAATTCAACAATGGCAAGTGTTGGAGCCCAATTTTGACCGGGCTTGGACTTTTCGTTTAATTTAGAGTTAAATTGATTTTAAATTTATTTTAAATTTAAATTTAATTATTTAAATTTACTTTGAATTTAAATTTAAATAAAAATTAAAACATTAAATTTAACATTAAAAAATTAAAAGTTCAATGTCCAAATACATGGCTCAATTGGCCCAATCCCCTTAGCCCATTTACACCCATTTTTTACCCATTTTTCGGCCCAAATTACATTTTCAGCCCAAATAACCCCAAATCAGTCAAACCCTAAAGTCAAAAGCAAATTTTCACCCACGTGCCTCTGCTGCTGCTTCAACTTGCTCCGGCTGCTACTACAAGTCTCCAACCACCACTACGTCCATCACCTGCAAAAAGGAAGGAAAAGACAAGCATTAATTTAGAGCAAACAATTTAGCATGATTGTAAAATCTGGTTATAAAACCAGATTCAAGTCAATGTAGAAAGAGAGGAAATTCTCAAGAAAAAACGAAAAAACAGTCTTTTACCAAATAACACTCAATCAGATAGCACAGATAGCAAAGAAGGTTCAATCCAACATTGAGTTATTCAAACATCAGAGATAATCAAGTATCATTAGTCTCTATTTACTACTGATCCACATCTATGATTCATCAGATTCCAACACAAAGAATGCATGCATTTAATATTTAATGGATGTTCAGGGCTTTTGTCTAAACATTTAATAAGTGTTGAAAAACGTCTTAACATTAATATCATTATTGATGAGCATTCATGGTATTAATGACAGTTATAAATTTTTTTAAAAAATAATAAATATATTATTTATGAAAATAATAAATAAATAATAATAAAAAAAAGGGAAATCTAAGAGACAGAGACTTATCTGCTCCCACCGGACCACCGTTCGACGCCGCTACCACCGCCGTTGCCACCGCCAGAGCACCTGGGCCGCCATCGTCTCCACCTCAAGACGTTCGAACACCCGAACCAACACCCAAAAACAACAGATTTTTTTTTAAAAAAAAATAAAAAGTAAAAAAAGGCTTAAAAAATATTAAATGAGAATAAGGAAAATATTTCCAGATCTGGGTTTTCCCAGATCTGGGTTTCGAAAAACCGAACAAAAAATAGAAAGGAATAAAAAAAAATAAGAATAAAAAGAGAAACTTTCGGTTACTTGGACAACGGCGCGTGGGCGCGTGAAGGCTGGAGAGGACGGACGATGACGCCGGACGTTGAAATGCAGCGAAGTCGACGTTGATGGGAGACCGCGCGTGGCTACAGATGCGCTTCGGTGGTGGTGATCGTTCGGCGCGTGGAAGCCCGATGATGGCAGAGCGTGATCGGAGATGGAGGTGCATGGCCGGGGTACCATCGACGCGCGCTCACGCGCGGGTTTGACGGCCACCGGGGCCGGTCGGGGCTGGGTTTGAACGGTGGCCGAACATGGGTGAGTTGAGAGAAAGTTTGGGGGGGAGGCTGAATTTCTAAAGAAATAAAAAAAAATGATTTTTAAAACTGGGAAATAATATATATACAACCTATTTGACCCGACCCGATCCGGCCCGACCCGCCTCAGGATCCGCGTGTTTTTGGAAAATGGGTTATTTATGCGATTGATCCTTCCGTATTTTTATTTGCTTCAATTTAGTCCTTTTTGCATCTTTTTAATTATTTGCAAATTTGCCCTGTAATTTTAATTGGTTTATAATTTAGTCCTTTGACTGTTTGACTGTACCAGAGGTTGCCACGTGTCATGTTTTGGATTATTTATGCATATAATCCTTTCTATTTTTAATTTATTTTAATTTAGTCCTTAAATTAACTTTTATTTAATTACAAAATTGGTCCAAAAATTTTTCAAGATTTTTAAATTAGTCCGTTGGCTTCTGGATGCCTGTGTGGCTGCCACGTGTCACCTGTTTTTGGTTTTATTACTTTGTAAGCCCCTAAATTTTCTAAAATTACATTTTAACCCCAAAACTTTTCTAAAATTACATTTTAACCCTAAAACTTTTCCAAAATTATATTTTAACCCTAAAACTTTCTAAAAATTACATTTTAACCCTAAAACTTTTCCAAAATTACATTTTGACCCTAAAACTTTCTAAAAATTACATTTAACCCTAAAACTTTTCCAAAATTACATTTTAACCCTAAAACTTTTCCAAAATTACATTTTAACCTCAAAACCTTTCCAAAATTACCATTTTACCCCTAAACTTCCCTAAATCCCATTTTAACCCCGATTTCACCAAAACTTATCGTTTTGCCTCTGAACTTTCCAAAATTTCATTTTTGACCTTGTTTTTGCCAAAATTTACCATTTTATTCCCCAAACTTTCCAAATTCCATTTTTAGCCCCGATTTCACAAAAATTACTATTTTACCCCTAAAAACCTAAATTACCATTTTGCCTCTCGGGTATCCAAAAAGTCTTGTTTTAATCTCGATGGCATCATTTCTTTAATAATATTTACATTTAATTTTATTTGTTATGTCCCGTACTTTGTATTCATGTTCACTTCATGTAATTTATGAAATTGCTCATTATTTGTTTAAAAAAGAAATCGCTTTCACAAAATTTTAAAATCAAGGCAATATTCTTTAATTTCGCGTTTCGAAATCTTGCGCCTTAACTTACTAGGTGTAATTTTTCTTCAAACCGAAATAATCGAATACCCTTAACCAAGGCGATATTTCTTATCTTCGATTCCGAAAATTTGCTCATTAACTCACTAGGTGCAATCCTTCGTTAAATCGAAATAATCAAATATCATTTCTTTCAACATTAAAGAGTTTTGCAAAGGAAAGCTCGTTATTTTTTGGATCTCGAAATATTATGTCCTAACTTACTGGATGTAATTTTTCTTCTTCGATCATTTTAAAATAGCGAGACCTCCAAACAAAGAAAAAACTAATTTCTTTTAAAAATAGCTCATGCATTCGAGGATCGTATTTTAAACTTTATTCGAGTTTTTAAGGTTCACAAATTAAAACCCGAAAATAATCATGTGGTACCAATTCTGGGCGTACGAGGGTGCTAATCCTTCCTCGTGCGTAACCGACTCCCGAACCTATTTTTCTGGATTTCGTAGACCGACGTTTTAGCATTTTAAACGCTTTGTGGTGATCCAATCGCACCCTAATAAAAGATTGGTGGCGACTCCCTTTTTACTCCGTATTGTCCAAAACTTTAAAATAATTTTATTCGAAACCTTCGTTTTCGAGGTGATTTCGACAGCTTGGCGACTCCACTGGGGACTTTTTCAAAATAAACGAGAGTCAAGCCAAGATTGATAATTTTCGGGTCTTTTTTTTGAGAACTTTTAAAATTCGATTTCATCTAACATACGATCCTCGGCATTCTTGTGTGACATTATGTTCTGTTATATTGTTAGTGTAATTTTGCATCCATATGCATTGTGTTACTACCCTTCTAAGTGAAGGCGGGAAACTACTCCTTCGTGAGGTCTTCACCTCCGTGCAGGATAGTGAATCGCTTTCGGGATTACAAAGTACCCTTGTTTTCGTGAAGTTTTCACTTTCGTGCAAACATGTGGGAAATGCGTCCCCCTGAACCGAACTCATCCGTATGAGCCTGTAATGGGTGAGGATCGAGGAATCTTTTGGTTTGGGTACCCATTCTTTAGAGCCTTAAATCACATATAGTGAGCCGTAAGAACATGTCCTAGAAGGAGTTTACGTTCAACCTTTTAGCAGCCTTTCGATGCAAACTTTTTATGTTCTATAATTTACTTGTATATTGATATTAAAACGTTTCGCTAACTTGTTTATTTTGTCTCCTTTTGCACGGCATTGCATTATCATATAAAAGGAAGGTATAGACGCAAATTCAGTTACCGATAAGAGAATTAATCATGGAAAACAAGTACCTTGATAAAGTGGAGGACAACATGGTCGTGCGAATGTGGTCGGAGGAGACTCAGCGCAAAAAAGGAGATAGTCTAGTGGAAGGGTACGAGTCAGAGCTTTGGGATTATACCAGAATTAGCACGGCTCAAAACAATGTACAAGAGTTGAAGGAGATATGGGATAGTTGGGATGACAATATGAAACAGACTCTCTACCAAGAATATGGCGATTTACCGTATCTGCTCGAGGTTAAGGTCGATAAATTTCTCTTCCGAGCATTGACACAGCATTGGAACCCAGCTTACGGTTGCTTCACCTTCGGGAATGTAGACATGACGCCGACCATAGAAGAATACACCACTCTACTTCGCTGCCCAAAAATCTCTGTAGATAAGACCTACTCCAGAGCACCGAATCTCCCAACTATTGTTAAAAGGTTGATGAACATTACCGGCATGAGTGAACAATGGGTAGCAGCTCGGGTTAAAGTCAAGGGAGATAACAAATGCATTACGTGGAAGTCTGCGAGATTTGATATCAGCCCATCCGGATACCAATAAGAAGATTGACATCTTAGCCCTAAGTATCTACGGTTTGGTCATCTTTCCAAAAGCTTTGGGGCATATAGAAGATGCGGTGATAGACTTGTTCGATCGATTGAGCAAAAAAGTTACACCTGTCCCAGCTATACTTGTAGAAACTTTCAGATCATTAAGCGCGTGCAGAAAAGAAGGCGAAGGTCGATTTATTGCTTGTGCATAATTGTTAACGGTATGGTTTCACGGTCATTTCTGGAAAATAGAGAAGGTCTCGTATCAGTATTTGTCCAAAGATTATTCTCCGTTGAAAGACTTCGTGGCCACACAAAGACAAGAGAACTTTTCGGAAGAAAAATGGATGGTCATACTCCAAAGTCTTAAAGATGAGGACATTGAATGGCGAGCACCATGGTTCGTTCCAGACGAGATCTTGTACCGATGTGGAGACTTTGACTGGGTCCCATTGGCAGGAATTTGGGGAGCAACAGGATACGCCCCTTTGCTAGCTGCAAGGCAATATAGATCAAGACAGTTTATACCAGCAACTCAAGGGTTAGCCAGTACGAATTTGCATATCGAGGGGAAAATAACAAGAAAAGGGTTCGAGAAATTTCAAATGCATGGAACCAAGTCCGAAGAATGAAAGCATTCGACGTCAATCCCATGATGACTGTAGAATATGATTGGTGGAGGAACAGAAGGGTCAACGATAAAGTTCCTGTGCTAAATCCTGAGATTGTCCGTCCAATCGAAGAACACTTGCAAGTTGTCCCAACGGAACTTGAGATAATTAAACAAGACTTCGAAAGGAAGAATACGGAGATGGAAAAGATGATAGACAAACTGGAAGAAGAAAAAGTGCTTTTAGGGCTGGATATTGATGTCCAAAAGCTAGAGGCAGAGAAATTGAGAAAAGGTAAGAATAAGGCCGAAGAAGACCTCAGTAGCTTAAAGAAAGATTATAAGAAACTCCGTTTGTCTATGAGGACTGTCGATTTAGGAAAGACCTCGGAACAGTGGCAGCACGAAATTCGCGAAGAAAAGAATAAGACAAGCCACTGGATGAACAAGTTCCAAAACGCCCAGGTACAAGAAAATGCCATAAAGAGTAGCCTTCTAGAAAGCCAAGTCGAGGTGACCGAACTAAAAGCACGCGTGCGAGAATTAGAAGAATCTCTGCGTCGGCATCGTAGCCGAAACTCAGTAATGGAGTTGAAGGCAAATCGAGTCGAGATTGAGAGACTGAGTAAGAGAGTAGAAGAGCTAGTAGCCTCTTTATAGAATAGTGAAATACAGACCGAGATTCTGGAGAGGACGTTGGAAACAAGCGATTGGCACCTCCAGCAGGCTCAAAAAGAAGTCAGCAAGAGAGATCATGTTATGGATGAAGCCCTAAATAAGATTCGTGAAGTAGCCGAACATGTGCAAGAACTGGCATCAGAAGCAGAAGAGTTGGGTATACAGTATGAAACGAAGACAAAACGAGGTCAAAAGTTAGCAGAACTCCTCAAGAAAGTAAAGGCTCTGAGTATCAAGGCAAAACCATTTATGTAATTTACTTTATGTAAAGGAACTTGTTGTCTAAACAAAATTTTCTAAATGGAAAGTGAATTATAAGTTAATACCTTTCTTTTGCATTCATTCATTCATTCATTCGCATCACATGTTTATATTTTAAACACAGTAAATCTCATTAAATGAAATTTGAAACAGTTAAAATCGAAAAAATAGAGAAACCACACCCTTACGGTACTCGACGAGCCATGGATCAGAGGATAGAAAGGTTAGAGCAATTGCAAAAGGAAATGCAAGAGCAGATGCAAGCTCAATTACAAGACCAGCTAGAAAAAGTCCAAAGGGACATGAGAGACCAGATAATCGAATCTCAAAGCAATATAATTAATCAGTTAACCCAGCTGTTGCGAGATTCAGATAAAGGGAAAGGTCCCGCTGAAGGCCCGAGAGAAGAAAATGAGGATCCTCAACCCCGACCTCGATGATACGATGGAGGCGAAAAAAACCAAAATGAAAGTATCTAAACAGATAGAAGAAAGGTACAAGTGGCTGGAAGACAGGGTTAGAGCAATGGAAGAGATTGATGCTTACAGTGGAATTGATGCCAAAGAACTAAGTCTGGTTCCAGACCTGGTCCTACCCCCAAAGTTTAAGATGCCCAAATTCAAAAAATACAACGGGACAAGCTGCCCAAAAGCACACATTACGATGTTCTGCCCAAGCTTTTATGAAGTAATACGGCCATGTTACTGATATCGCTCCGGACAGAATTACCTTGCAGAACATGGAGAAGAAACCAAGTGAAAGCTTTCGACAATATGCTCAGCGTTGGAGGGATGTAGCTACCCAGGTACAACCACCCTTGACAGAAAAAGAGACAACGATGCTTTTTGTCTACACACTAAAGGCACTGTATCTCGATCGATTAGTGGGTAATGCTACAAGGAGTTTTTCGGACGTAGTGATGTCGGGAGAAATGATTGAGAGCGCGATTAAAAGCGGCAAAATCGACGCAGGAGACAATGGAAAGAGGGCAGCCCCAAAAAGGAAGGAAACTGGGGTGAATAATGTAAGCACATACAGGCCAACTTATAAGAAACTGATCACGATGACGCAATCAAAACCTTCTGCAGACAATTATCAGAGTTCACCAAGAACGGAATCAAACTGGAAGAAGAATACCGAGAAGATTCAGTTCACTCCAATTCCCGTAACATACAAAGACCTTTATCAGCAGTTATATGATCAATACGTGGTAGCCCCATATATCACGGAGCCCGTATCACCACCATTTCCAAAATGGTATGATGCTAACGCCCAATGTGAGTTTCATGGAGGAGTGATTGGGCATTCCATCGAAAATTGTTTCACCTTCAAAAAATTGGTAGAAAAATTAATTAAGATGAAGAAAATAAGATTCGATGAGCCATCGAGACCTAATGTGGTCGGAAACCCTTTACCCGTCCATTCTGATCAAGGGGTAAACGCGATTACGGGTATAGAAGGGAAAAAGATTAAAGCTCACTTTAAAGAGGTCAGATCCCCCATGAAATGGATATGGCGTCAGCTGGTGGCTAGAGGAATGATCGTACAGAACGGCGAGAGGATGGTAATGACTAAGAACCATTGTGATTTTCATAACGCTGAAGGTCATGAGATTCAGCATTGTACGGAGTTCAAGGTTCTAGTACAAGATCTGATGGACCGCAAGGAATTGGAGTTCTTCGAAAAGGGAGAAGAGATAGGGGACATTTGCTCCTCCGAAGGAAAGAAGAAACATGAACATGATCGTCCGATAATAATCATCTCCACATCCAATGGAGCTGAGACGAGAAGACGAGAGACACCATGTGTTATCATACGGAAACCCGCACCGTTTCCTTATGAAGATAGTAAAAGAGTTTCCTGGAATTACGGGTGCGACATTGTGGTACCCAAGGATGAGCAGCTGCAAAATGTGAACCTGATCACACGTAGCGGCAAAACCTATGACTTGGAAGAGAAAGCAGCTGCCAAAGGGAAAACTGTAGTGGCCGAGCCTGAAATGGTGAATGGCAGTTTGAAACTGATAAATGAGCCGGTGGCCGAAAGAGAAGCACAAGAGTTTTTGAAGTTCTTGAAACACAGTGAATACAGCGTAGTTGAGCAGTTACATAAGCAACCCGCGCGTATATCAATTTTGGCGTTACTACTAAGTTCAGAGGCACACCGTAACGCATTAATGAGGGCGCTCAACGAAACCTACGTGACCCAAGATATATCGGTATGCAAGCTGGATCGACTGATTAACAACATCAGCACTGATAATTTCATTTTCTTCAATGATGATGAAATCCCATCTGGAGGTATGGGATCGACCAAAGCATTGCATATTACCACTTGCTGTAAAGGGTACACTCTACCCGGGGTGCTTATCGATAACGGCTCAGCTTTAAACGTTCTACCGTTAGCCACTCTCGAGAGACTACCCATCGATAGCTCCCACATGAGGACGTGCCACAATATAGTCAGAGCGTTTGATGGAACTGAAAGAAAAGTAATGGGTAAGATTGAGGTACCATTGCAAATAGGCCCAAATACTTACGAGGTTGACTTCCTGGTAATGGATATCAAGCCTTCCTATAATTTCTTATTAGGAAGACCTTGGATTCATGCAGTAGGGGCAGTACCGTCCTCACATCACCAAAAGCTCAAAATGGTAACCGACGGAAGGTTAGTTACAATCAACGCCGAGGAGGATATTGTTGCGTCTGTAACAAATGATGCCCCGTACATAGACAAGGATGAAGAGGCAATAGAATGCTCTTTCCGTTCGTTGGAATTTGTCAATGCCACATTCATTGGAGAGGGAAGTAAAATTCTTGAACCTAAATTGTCGCAAACAACGAAGATGAGATTACGTTTGATGATTGGAAAAGGAGCATTACCGGGAAAAGGGCTCGGAAAATACCTCCAAGGAGTAATCTACGCACCGTCACTATTTGGAAAATGAGACCGTTTCGGGCTAGGGTACAAGCCGGATGTGAAAGAAAAGAAGAAAGAGATAGAGCAGAAACGAGAAATAAGAAGAGCACGACAAGTCGGGGAAGAAATCAGCTGGAGACCGATGACCTTCCCTCATATTTCGAAAACTTTCATTTCTGGTGGGCTAAGGCTTGAGGAAGAAAGAGCTGCGAGACTGGTGATGGAATTGAGCGTAAATGCTGTTTCCGAAGAAGCTGAAGAAAGGAGTTCGCTTCAAATATGTCCGTATGCACCTGGGAGTAATTTGGACAACTGGACAAAAGAGGAGCTCCCCGTAGCTTTTAAGAATATTTCAAAGTAATACTCGTCACACTTCTATCATTCTATGCCCAAGAATGGTAGAAATCTTTTGTAAAAGGGCTTTGGAGTTTTTATCCATCATCTTAAATGAAAATACATTTTGACAACCATCTTTTTATTCTTTTCCTTTCAAATCCTGAATAAATTATTTGCAGTAAAAATAAATAAATCATTCTTGAATATATACACCCATAATCATGTTGAACAGCCATTCTTTAATTTATTTTGTTCATTAGCCCATTCTCATTCTTTACAGATCTTGGGATATCAGTAATATGAGTGACACTGACTCCGAACCTCATTTCGAGCAAGATATGTGCCTTGAGGAATCGCAGGATTTTGAAGATGACCATTATTGTAATATATATCCTGAATTGCAACGAATGATGGAACAGGAGGAAAAGCAAATCTTGCCCCACAAAGAGGTGGTGGAAACAGTAAGCATAGGGGATGAAGAGGAGAATAAAGAAGTGAAAATTGGAACTAGCATCTCGGCGAAAACACGAGGAGATCTTATTGAGCTACTAAGAGAATTCAAAGATGTCTTCGCTTGGTCCTACCAAGACATGCCTGGGCTCAACACCGACATCGTGGTCCACAAGCTCCCAATAAAGGAAGAATGCAAACCCGTTCAACAAAAGCTTCGCAGAATGCGACCTGATGTGTTGCTCAAAATAAAAGAAGAGGTCCGAAAACAATTCGATGCGGGTTTCCTCCAAGTAGTTGACTATTCGGAATGGGTCGCCAATATAGTTCCTGTCCCCAAGAAAGATGGTAAAGTACGTATGTGCGTAGACTACCGGGATTTGAATAGGGCCAGCCCAAAAGATAACTTTTCGCTGCCACACATCGACACTCTAGTAGATAATACAGCGGGGCATGCCTTTTTCTCCTTCATGGATGGTTTCTCCGGATATAACCAAATAAAGATGGACCTTGAAGACATGGCGAAAACCACCTTTGTCACAATGTGGGGAACATTTTGTTATAAAGTGATGCCGTTCGGACTCAAAAATGCTGGGGCAACATATCAAAGAGCCATGGTGACATTGTTTCATGATATGATGCACAAAGAAATTGAGGTTTACGTCGACGACATGATTGCAAAGTCCCGAACGGAAGAGGAACATGTGAATGTCTTGAGGAAATTGTTCATGAGGTTGAGGAAGTTCCAGCTAAAATTGAACCCTGCCAAGTGCACTTTCGGGGCTACATCCGGAAAATTGTTGGGTTTCGTGGTCAGCCAAAAGGGGATCGAGATAGACCAAGACAAAGTTAAAGCCATACAAGAATTACCCCCGCCTCGTACGCAAAAAGAGGTTCGAGGTTTTCTTGGGAGATTGAATTACATTGCTCGGTTTATCTCGCAGTTGACAGAGAAATGTGACCCTATATTTCACCTTCTCAGAAAGCATAACCCAGGCGTTTGGGATGACCAGTGCCAAAGAACTTTCGATAAAATTAAGCAGTATTTGTCCGACGCTCCGGTACTAGTACCACCAAATCCCAACAAACCATTAATTTTGTACTTAACGGTTTTCGAGAATTCTATGGGATGTGTCTTGGGCCAACACGACGAGACGGGAAGGAAAGAAAGGGCCATATACTATCTCAGTAAGAAATTTACTGACTGTGAAATAAGATACTCTCCAATAGAAAATCTATGCTGTGCACTGGTTTGGACTACCCGAAGGTTGCGACAATACTTGCTATACCACACGACATGGTTAATCTCAAAGTTGGATCCTCTAAAGTACATGATGGAGTCAACTGCGCTAAATGGGAGAATGGCTAGATGGCAGATCCTGTTGTCAGAATTTGATATAGTTTATGTAAGCCAAAAAGCAATTAAAGGAAGTGCAATTGCTGACTTCCTAGCCAGTAGGGCTTTGGAGGACTATGAGCCGATAAATTTTGACTTCCCAAATGAGGATTTGATGTATGTCACGAATACCGAAGAGGAAACTACGATCGAGCACCCGTGGCGATTGAATTTCGATGGCGCTTCAAACGCTATGGGTAATGGGATTGGTGCAGTTTTAGTGTCACCAGAAGGAGACCACTATCCCTTCACCAGTAAGCTTGACTTTGATTGCACAAACAATATGGAAGAATATGAAGCATGTATCATGGGCGTCCAAGCAGTCATAGATCGAGGGATCAAGGTCTTAAAAATCTATGGAGATTCGGCATTGGTAATCTACCAGCTCAAAGGAGAATGGGAGACAAGGGACTCCAAATTAATTGAATATCGGAATATGATCCTCGAACTGATCAAAGAATTTGACGAAGTCACGTTCAGGTACCTCCCACGCGAAGAAAACCAAATGGCTGATGCTTTGGCCACCTTAGCTTCAATGATAAAAGTGAATAGGCCAGAGGATATGAAGCCCATTCAAATGAGCATTTACGAAACTCCAGCCCATTGCTGCGACATCGAAGAAGAAGAAAAAGAAGAGCATCCTTGGTACCAGGACATTCTCCAGTACGTGAAGGATCGAAAATACCCCGAAGGAGCGATGGAAAATGACAAAAGGACATTGAGAAGGCTCGCAAATGAATACGTATTGGATGGAGAAATCCTATATAAGAGAAGAAAAGATCAGGTGTTATTGAGATGAGTGGATTCAATCGAAGCTAAAAAGATCTTAGAAGAAGTCCATGAAGGGATTTGTGGAACACACGCGAATGGATTCAAGATGGCTAGGCAGATAATGAGATTTGGGTACTATTGGTCGACCATGGAGACTGATTGTATCGATTATACCAAGAAATGCCACAAATGCCAGATCTATGGGGACAAGATCCATGCGCCTCCCTCACCTTTGCACATCATGACATCCCCGTGGCCTTTTTCTATGTGGGGCATGGATATTATTGGACCAATTTCGCCAAAGGCCTCTAATGGACATAGATTCATTTTTATGGTTATCGACTACTTCACCAAGTGGGTAGAAGCTGCCTCTTATGCTAATGTTACGAAGTCCGCAGTCAGCAAGTTCCTGAAAAAGGAAATCGTATGTCGATATGGGATGCCTGAAAAGATCATATCAGACAATGCATTAAACTTAAACAACAGCACGATATCGGAGGTCTGTGAGCAATTCAAGATCAGACACCATAATTCGTCCCCATATCGCCCGAAAATGAATGGAGCAGTAGAAGCAGCGAATAAAAACATCAAGAAGATTATTGCAAAAATGACAGAAACTTATAGAGATTGGCATGAAAAGTTACCATTCGCACTCCTTGCTTATAGAACTTCTGTCAGAACGTCTACTGGGGCAACACCGTTCTCACTTGTATATGGAATGGAAGCTGTTTTACCCATCGAGGTGGAGATTCCTTCTCTCCGAGTTTTATCAGAGCTGAATCTGGATGAAGCAGAATGAGTCCAAGCCAGATATGATCAGTTAAATTTGATTGAGGAAAAGAGATTAAGGGCTATCCGTCATGGTCAGATGTACCAAAAGCGGATGATGCATGCTTACAACAAGAAGGTTCGGCCTAGAGAATTCCATGAGGGAGATCTAGTCTTGAAGAAGATACTTTCGATACACAAAGACTCTCGAGGAAAATGGATGCCCAATTGGGAGGGGCCGTACGTGGTAAGGAAAGCCTTCTCTGGAGGAGCCTTAATTTTGACTGAAATGGATGGCAAAGAGCTATACAACCCGGTGAATTCAGACTCGGTGAAGAAATATTACGCATAAAAAAAAACAGAGAGGTTAGGATGAAAACCCGTGAAAGGGCATCCCGAAACCAAAGGGGTTTTGAGTTGAAAACTCGAAAAGAGCAACTCAAATACAAAACAAGGACAACCAATTGCTCCCTCAAAAGTGGCAAAATGGAAATATTTTACATCTTGAGGCATCGACGAAGTAATTCCGAGACCTCCAAAAATACGTCGAGTAAAAGATGATCTTTGGATCAGGGAAACTCATATCTGATATCTAAGTCTAATACTATCCTTTTGTCGTTATTTGTTCTTTGTAAATATTTGATATCATAGCCAATAAACCTCCAAATTTGATCCCATTTCTTTTCCATATCGTCCAAGTATTCTCATATTAAAATGATGGATAAAAAAGTCATAAAAAGGAAACAAGGATTCGCGGGTATTATTTTAGGAATTTCCTAAAAGACACGAGAATTCTAAGCAACGGCCAGTTGAAAGAGCTAAAACCTGAAAGAAGCAATTCAAATGTCGAATTTGCCGAATTGAATTCAAAGGAACGTCAAGAGATAGCTTCAAAATATAAAAGACTAATCTTCGAAAATTCAAACATTAAATCATACACATTCATGCTAGAATAAGAGCATTTTAACTCATTTCCAAGCATAACATCCTAAACATACCTGGCCTACGCAGAGAACCGTTTGAGCATTTTCTGCAGGACCCAGCGTCATAGGATGCACGATGGAAAAGCCAAGACCGTGATAGAGGATCCCGCATCACGGCGACTTGAAAGGAAAAGTTCCAAGTTACAGCAAATAACCTAGCATGTTGCGAACATAAAGAGTCGAATCCACGACGATGGACTTCCCACCTAGAAGTCAAGATGAATCAGACCAAACAAGATCATTTCCAATCCGCTTGAAATTGAAGTAGAGTGGATAACACGTCTTCATCTCTGAAATTGAAGTAAGAGCAACGTCATCCCCTTGAAATTGAAGTAGAGTGGATAACACGTCTTCATCTCTGAAATTGAAGTAAGAGCAACGTCATCCCCTTGAAATTGAAGTAGAGTGGGTAACACGTCTTTATCTCTGAAATTGAAGTAAGAGCAACGTCATCCTCTTGAAATTGAAGTAGAGTTGGATAACAAGTCTTCATCTCTGAAATTGAAGTAAGAGTAACATCGTTTCCTATCCTCTTGAAATTGAAGTAGAGTTGGATAACACGCCTTCATCTCTGAAATTGAAGTAAGAGTAACATCGTTTCCTGTAGAGTTGGTTAACACGCTTTTATCTCTGAAATTGAAGTAAGAGCAAGATCATTTCCTATCCTTTAGAAATTGAAGTAAAGTTGGATAACAAGTCTTTATCTCTGAAATTGAAGTAAGAGCAACGTCATCCTCTTCAAATTGAAGTAGAGTTGGATAACAAGTCTTCATCTCTGAAATTGAAGTAAGAGTAACATCGTTTCCTATCCTCTTGAAATTGAAGTAAAACTGGATATCAAGTCTTTATCTCTGAAATTGAAGTAAGAGCAACGTCATCCTCTTGAAATTGAAGTAGAGTTGGATAACACGCCTTTATCTCTGAAATTGAAGTAAGAGCAAGATCATTTCCTATCCTTTAGAAATTGAAGTAAAGTTGGATAGCAAAGTCTTTATCTCCATGAAGAGCAAAACCAAGCCTCGACGCCAAACCCCACTCAGGAGGACGCAGCAAGCCAAGGGCAGATTCTATTTTTCCCGCAGTCACGATGGATTGGAATAGAGCGGCAAGTCAAGTGTTGTCAACATGAAGTGGTCAACAAGGGAGCCGAGAGTCAGCGAAATTTGACAAAATTGGACCTCCTTTTAATCTTTGCTCCATTCCCGTTACACGTCAACAAGCAAAGAGGGGCAGCTGTTGGAGCCCAATTTTGATCGGGCTTGGACTTTTCGTTTAATTTAGAGTTAAATTGATTTTAAATTTATTTAAATTTAAATTTATTTTAAATTTAAATTTAATTATTTAAATTTACTTTGAATTTAAATTTAAATAAAAATTAAAACATTAAATTTAACATTAAAAAATTAAAAGTTCAATGTCCAAATACATGGCCCAATTGGCCCAATCCCCTTACCCCATTTACACCCATTTTTTACCCATTTTTCGGCCCAAATTACATTTTCAGCCCAAATAACCCCAAATCAGTCAAACCCTAAAGTCAAAAGCAGATTTTCACCCACGTGCCTCTGCTGCTGCTTCAACTTGCTCCGACTGCTGCTACAAGTCTCCAACCACCACTACGTCCATCACCTGCAAAAAGGAAGGAAAAGACAAGCATTAATTTAGAGCAAACAATTTAGCATGATTGTAAAATCTGGTTATAAAACCAGATTCAAGTCAATGTAGAAAGAGAGGAAATTCTCAAAAAAAAAACGAAAAAAACAGCCTTTTACCAAATAACACTCAATCAGATAGCACAGATAGCAAAGAAGGTTCAATCCAACATTGAGTTATTCAAACATCAGAGATAATCAGGTATCATTAGTCTCTATTTACTACTGATCCACATCTATGATTCATCAGATTCCAACACAAAGAATGCATGCATTTAATATTTAATGGATGTTCAGGGCTTTTGTCTAAACATTTAATAAGTGTTGAAAAACGTCTTAACATTAATATCATTATTGATGAGCATTCATGGTATTAATGACAGTTATAAATTTTTTTTAAAAATAATAAATATATTATTTATGAAAATAATAAATAAATAATAATTAAAAAAAAGGGAAATCTAAGAGACAGAGACTTATCTGCTCCCACCGGACCACCGTTCGACGCTGCTACCACCGCCGTTACCACCGTCGGAGCTCCTGGGCCGCCATCGTCTCCACCTCACGACATTCGAACACCCGAACCAACACCCAAAAACAACAGATTTTTTTTAAAAAAAAAATAAAAAGTAAAAAAAGGCTTAAAAAATATTAAATGAGAATAAAGAAAATATTTCCAGATCTGGGTTTTCCCAGATCTGGGTTTCGAAAAACCGAACAAAAAATAGAAAGGAATAAAAAAAATAAGAATAAAAAGAGAAACTTTCGGTTACCTGGACAACGGCGCGTGGGCGCGTGAAGGCTGGAGAGGACGGACGATGACGCCGGACGTTAAAACGCAGCGAAGTCGACGTTGATGGGAGACCGCGCGTGGCTACAGATGCGCTTCGGTGGTGGTGATTGTTCGGCGCGTGGAAGCCCGATGATGGCAGAGCGTGATCGGAAATGGAGGTGCATGGCCGGGGGTACCATCGACGAGCGCTCACGCGCGGGTTCGACGGCCACCGGAGCCGGTCGGGGCTGGGTTTGAACGGTGGCCGGACATGGGTGAGTTGAGAGAAAGTTTGGGGGGGGAGGCTGAATTTCTAAAGAAATAAAAAAAAATGATTTTTAAAACTGGGAAATAATATATATACAACCCATTTGACCCGACCCGATCCGGCCCGACCCGCCTCAGGATCCGCTTGTTTTTGGAAAATGGGTTATTTATGCGATTGGTCCTTCCGCATTTTTATTTGCTTCAATTTAGTCCTTTTTGCATCTTTTTAGTTATTTGTAAATTTGCCCTGTAATTTTAATTGGTTTATAATTTAGTCCTTTGACTGTTTGACTGTACCAGAGGTTGCCACATGTCATGTTTTGGATTATTTATGCATATAATCCTTTCTATTTTTAATTTATTTTAATTTAGTCCTTAAATTAACTTTTATTTAATTACAAAATTGGTCCAAAATTTTTTCAAGATTTTTAAATTAGTCCCTTGGCTTCTGGATGCCTGTGGGGCTGCCACGTGTCACCTATTTTTGGTTTTATTACTTTGTAAGCCCCTAAATTTTCCAAAATTACATTTTAACCCCAAAACTTTTCCAAAATTACATTTTGACCCCAAAACCTTTCCAAAATTACATTTTGACCCCAAAAATTTTCTAAAATTATATTTTGACCCCAAAACTTTCAAAAATTACCATTTTACCCCTAAACTTCCCTAAATCCTATTTTTAACCCCGATTTCACCAAAACTTACCGTTTTGCCTCCGAACTTTCCAAAATTTCATTTTTGACCTTGTTTTTGCCAAAATTTACCATTTTATTCGCCAAACTTTCCAAATTCCATTTTTAGCCCCAATTTCACAAAAATTACCATTTTGCCCCCCGGGTATCCAAGAAGTCTTATTTTAATCCCGATTGCATCATTTCTTTAATAATATTTACATTTAATTTTATTTGTTATGTCCCGTACTTTGTATTCATGTTCACTTCATGTAATTTATGAAATTGCTCATTATTTGTTTAAAAAAGAAATCGCTTTCACAAAATTTTAAAATCAAGGCAATATTCTTTAATTTCGCGTTTCGAAATCTTGCGCCTTAACTTACTAGGTGTAATTTTTCTTCAAACCGAAATAATCGAATACCCTTAACCAAGGCGATATTTCTTATCTTCGATTTCGAAAATTTGCTCCTTAACTCACTGGGTGCAATCCTTCGTTAAATCGAAATAATCAAATATCCTTTCTTTCAACATTAAAGAGTTTTGCAAAGGAAAGCTCGTTATTTTTTGGATCTCGAAATATTATGTCCTAACTTACTGGATGTAATTTTTCTTCTTCGATCATTTTAAAATAGCGAGACCTCCAAACAAAGAAAAAACTAATTTCTTTTAAAAATAGCTCATGCATTCGAGGATCGTATTTTAAACTTTATTCGAGTTTTTAAGGTTCACAAATTAAAACCCGAAAATAATCATGTGGTACCAATTCTGGGCGTACGAGGGTGCTAATCCTTCCTCGTGCGTAACCGACTCCCGAACCTATTTTTCTGGATTTCGTAGACCGACGTTTTAGCATTTTAAACGCTTTGTGGTGATCCAATCGCACCCTAATAAAAGATTGGTGGCGACTCCCTTTTTACTCCGCATTGTCCAAAACTTTAAAATAATTTTATTCGAAACCTTCGTTTTCGAGGTGGTTTCGACAGCAAGTTTTCTAACATTTGACATATTCCTAAATTAGTCATTGCAAAAGCTAGCTTAATATGATATGGACTCAAAAACATAAAAATTACTAAAAACGATCAAGGTTTGCTTACCCAAATCAAAGCTCAAAGATTGGAAATGAAAACCCTAGGTTTTTCCCCCTTAGTGCCGTGTGAAGAAGAAAGAAGAAAGAAAATAGGATGAAATTCTCAATTTCTTTCATTTCATATATATATAAATGACAATTTTGTAATTATTGAGACTTTCATCATTAGGCTTTAATTAAACATTTTTAACCTTTATTAAATCTATTTACTTTTAATTTAACCCATACCAATCCACTAACTTATATTCCTTGGTTAATTTACTTATTAAGTCCTTCTAATTTAACAACTACACATTTATCCCTTTTTTTATAATTTAGTCCTTTCTATTCAATTAACTATCTAAATAATGATATTTTCGAATCATAATTCATACGATGCATATATCACCAAAAATATTTAATATGAAAAATTTTATGACTCGACTCGTCAAAGTTGTGGTCCCGAAACCACTGTTTCCGACACCACTGAAAATCGAGCTGTTACACAAATGATATTATGTTAGCACGATGTGCACATGGACTGCCATCAATGCGAGTTGCCATGCCAACAACGTTAAAAACTAACAATTTAGTCATCATTTTCATTAAAAAAAAGCAGTTTGACTCTTTTATTTTTAAAGATTAAGGGTCAAATTCAACTAAAAAAAGAATAAGAGCCAATTTGACAGAAAATGTAAATGTTAAGAGTTAAATTTATACTATGCCTTTTATTTTCCTTTGCCAACTTTACTTTGAGGGAGTGGTATACTATTAATTAGATTGAATATTTTTACCGAAAAATGATTAGAAGAAGTGAAAGTGATTTTTTTTTCTCAAAGTATTTGGATCAAATTTGAATTTTAAAGTCGATATTATTAGGAGACCTTTACTTGAATATCATTCTTGATCCAAAATGGACTAGATTCATACTATAAAACAGATGAAGACACTTAGTCTTATAAAAAAAAAGTTAGAGTGAATTTTTTTATGAAATTTAATTAATTAGAGTGATTATAGTGCAACAAATAGTAAATAAATTTGGTAAAATTATTGTTTTGGTCTTTTTATTATGCTCAAAATTAATATTTTAATTAAAATAGTTAATTGTTGAGGATAAACACGTGTAAACAACGAACAAGAACGAATAAGAGAAAAAGAAAAATTGAATAAAAAGGACACACAAATATTTACATGAAAAAACTCCTCAAAAGAGGATAAAAAATCACGGGCAAAAATAATTTCACTAAATCAGCAAAAATGAAGCGTACAAAGATGGAGATAAAAACTAAATCCCAAAACTCAAAAATAAAAACCCTCAAAACTTAAACACAAAATTACTTGAAAGCTTGTAAAAGCTAATACTTAAATATGCTATATGTTAATCTTTCTAGTGTTGTAGAAGGCCTATTTATAATCTAAATCCGTAGGTCAAATAATATTAAAATAATCTACATTAATCAGGGTTTGAGTGGGAAATTAAAATAGTGTTTAACTGAAAGAAGTAAAGCCAAGAAAATTGAGGAACACGTCCCCACGTTGCAAAGTGACTTTCTTCTCATTGTGACGAAGTATGCTTGTGTCCTCGAAATGGAGCTTTTTTGTTGTTGGGATAAAGAGCTACTCCTTGTTGCAACGCCACACACTAATTATATTGAAATGCGAATCATACTCCATACTAATAATTAACTAATGATTTATAAAAAAAAACTACATCAAATCAAAATATCAAAAACTTACATTTTAAAATTAAGGGACCAAGCTATAAAAATTTAAAGGTAAACAAACTTTATGTAAAGGCACTTTAAAATTTTATATCAGGGTAACGGTTTCCCAAAGTAGATGTAAATGGATTATTGGTTCGATGGAATTAAATAATATACTTTAAAACAATTATTGAAGGTACACGTGAAAATGAACCATACCATTAACAATAATTAAACATATCTTTGTTAGATTGATTTGAAAAAAAAATTAATATCTTTCAAGATTCTTCTCAATTTTGAGAGGATCTAAATAAAAATATTATGTTTGAAAAATTATTTTTGACAATAAAATTAGGTTTGTTTAAAAACATGAGTTGGATTGGGATCGGAACATTTAAGACTCGAATCCAATCCGTTTTTTGTATATAATATATTATGTTATATTATTTTTATATATAGTAATAGATAATACTATATTGTAAATATTAAAAAATGTTAAGATGTCTATATATAGAATTTTAATAAATGAAAAAAAATATTAATTAAATAATATGTATTTTTAAAAATTTAAAAAATAATATGAGAAGACTTAAAATAAGTTTGAATTAGCTATTTGTAAATATGAATTGACTTTGATAAAATTTTAAGCCTATATTTTAGGCTGAGGTTGGATAAGTATAAAGTATATTAATATTATTCTCAATACCGACCTAACCCAGAAACCTATACTATATACATATAATATTATATATCCTATAATCTATAACTATATATAATTTTACTAATAAGTGAATAAGTGATTAGGAGAAAGTGAAATTGAACTTCTTCCCTAGATATTTGAATTAACTTTGAATTTTGAAATCACCATTGTTGAGAGGACTTTACCTACATTCACTCTTGATTCGAACAAAATTAATTTAAATTATAATACGGATAAGTGATTATATATATATAAAGATGTTTGGTCTTAATTTTATGACATGTAGCTTTTGCTTTTTTGGAAAACATGAGATCACTAAAGAAAGACTGTATAAAAGAAAAAGTAGGAAAAGCTAGGATGACAAAAAGGTGTAATTCCATTCTCAATCCCTATATTATTTACATGTTTGAAATATTACTAGTAAAAGAATCCGAGCTTAATGAATATGTTGTATAAAGTAGATATTCTGTCTACTTTTAGTACTAAAAGCATAATCCATCTACTTTTAATTCCAAAAATTAAAAGATTATTATTTGCTTTTTTGACATTCCACATGTGTCATATTCGAGTAAATTTCTTTATTTTAAGATAGTACATAATCTAATTTATCAGAAGTTCTTTGGCTATATTGTCATTTCAAATTCAAGTATTAAATTAAAAGAGTAAAACGACTACATTCAATGGCAAAGTTGGAGGTTGGTAAAGGCCTCGACCCTTCTAAAATGTAAAATTTTTCATTTAGACCATTTTATAATTTATAAAATTTTAAATTAGTAATGGTAAAATTGTACTTTGTCCCCAAAAATGATAAAATTTTGATTTAATCCTTTAAAAATTTTAAATTTGATTTAATACTTTTAAAATTTTTATTTAATTTAAGAATTTTATTTGTGGAGTATGCCTGGTATTTCAGTATAAATAGTGTGTGGTGTCAAATGAGGAAGAAGCGTCATCTCGACGACGTGATCACTAATGTCACGATGAGAAGATTCGTCACGTTCCAACGACACGATGAAGGACGTCTCAACGAAGCAGCATCCACATCATGACGTGACGACATGTTCTCAAAGCTTCTCAGTTTTCTTCTCCCGATTGAACTCTGATTTCTTTCCCTACTTAAGCTCTGATTATTCTACGGATGTTTTAGTCAAAATTGTACACAAAATTTAGCTTATAAACAAGCACTTTTCTATCCTAGAAAAATTTAACCCATAACATATTTAAGTATTAGCTTTTACAAGCTTTCAAAAAATTATGTGTTTAAAATTTGAAGGTTTTTATTTTCGGATCTTGGGGTTTATTTTTTATCTCCATCCTTATACTCATTGTTTTTGTCGATTTAATTAAATAATTTTAGCCTATAATTTTTTATCTTCTTTTGAAGAATTTTTTCACGTAAAATTTATATGTTTAATCTCTTCAATTTCTTCAATATTTTTCTTATTCATTGTTTTACATGAATTTATCCCAACATTATCAAAAGTAAAAAAAAAAATTGCAGTTATAGTTAAAAAGTGTTAAAATGCTTTTTGAAAAGCAGCTAAAAGCATTTTGTTGCTTAAGTTTCGGATGATCAAAGCTCTTTATTCACTTGTTGATTTTGTCATTAAAAAGTATTTTTGAAAAATAAAAAAAAAAGTTAAAATACTCTTTTAATATGACTTTCACATCAAAATGTTTTACCTTTTAACATTTTTTTACTATGAAACACAACTTTTTGACCTAAAAATTTGTGCCAAAAACAATGTTAAATGTGCAATATTACTTAAAATGTTTTTTTTGGTTAAAGATGAGTGTGTTGAATGCGAATCTGATATGTGAGAGTTTATAATTAGTCTTCACTGTTAATGTTGATGCCCAATTTGTCCGGGCTCAAAACTTTGGACCGACTTTTGATTTTATATTTGGTTTAAATTAATTTTAAATTCATTTACAAATTTGAATTTATCTTAAAATTTAAATTTAAATCAATTTTTAAATTTAAATTTGTGTTAAATTTAAATTTGTTAAATTTGGAATAAATTTAAACTAAAAAAAATGAAATTAAAGTCCAGAGTCCAATTACAATGGCCCAATTAAAGGCCCAATTACAATGGCCCAAATTAAAAGCCCAATTACAATGGCCCAAATAGGCCCAATGCCTAAGACTAAATCAGACTCTAAATCTGATCCCCACGTGCCTCTGCTGCCACCACCAGCTCCATCCACCATGCCCTGCCATCACAAGTGCCAAGAAGAACCTGCAACAAGCAAAGAAATTAGGCAGGCATTTAAGGGTGAACAACAAAATAGCATGATAGTGATTCTGGTTATAAAAAAACCAGAATCAATTCATTGTAAAGGGTCTTTTTTTCGGTTACAAAAGTCAGCATTTGAAATCAAAAAAGTTCTCAAAAAAATCTAAAGTACAAACCCAATTCTCAGAAATCAATAAACAAACGTTTTTCAATACAGACAGAAGCAAGAATCTAAGCAGTGGCATTTGAATAACAAGAGAAGTTTGAAAGTAGAACAGACATTCAAGGCAGTCAGAACTATCAGGTATTGTACAGTGTACATTATTTGCCCTTTAAACTTTCATTCATTGGGACTTTCAGTTTTGAAAATGGGTAAGATGTATACATTTAATGCTTTTTATATATTAAATAATCATAATAGCAACATTGAAGATATTACCATTAATATTAATGGACATAGATGATAAAACAGACCGTTTTTGTATTATTAATGACAATAATAATTATAACCTAAATACAATTAATAATATTTAATATTTTCATTAAAAAAAAAGAAATTGAAAAGTCAGAATCTACTTCTCTGTCTTGCGCCGTGGCCGGAGTCTCGCACCACCACCGCCGGAGTTTCGCTCGTACGTCGTCATGGACTCCTCCGTTTTAAATACCTGCAAAAAGGGGGGAAGGCCATCAAAAGAACGATTTTTTAGGGATTAAGATAAACGTTTTTTTTTTAAAAAAAAGAGGAAAATATAAAGGAAATTCTTTTTTTAAAAAAAAGAGGAGGACAAAGGGGATGTGTTTTAAGAAGTTTCAGATCTGGAAAATCCAGATCTGATTTTCTTAAATGAAGAAAGAAAAAGAAACAGAAGAAAAGAGAAAGGAAAGGGGGGGCTTACCTCGGCGGCGCGTGGCTTGTGGCAACGGCGAGAGGCGCGCGTGCCGACGAATGGGGGTTTGCGGCTCCCCTGGATGATGACCGGTGTAGCGCGTGGCAGGAGAGGCGCAACGAACGGCGGCCGGTGCTGGCCTAGAAGGTGGCCGGATTTGGGAGTGAAAGAGAGAGAGTTGAGAGAAAAAGAAGGGAAAAAGGGGGGGTTTAATAAAATGAGAAAAATGAAAAAAAATAATCTGAAAATATATATATATAGGACCCGTTTTGGCCCGATCCGACCCGACCCGACCCACCTAGGATCCGCGTGTTTTTAACAAAAGGGCTAATTGTGTGATTGGTCCTTCCGTATTTTTTATTTGCTTCAATTTAGTCCTTTTTGCATCTTTTTAATTGTTTGTAAATTTACCCTGTGATTTTAATTGGTTTATAATTTAGTCCTTTGACTGTTTGACTGTACCAGAGACTGCCACGTGTCATTTTTTGGATTATTTACGTATTTAGTCCTTTTTATTTTTAATTTGTTTTAATTTAATCCTTAAATCAACTTTTATTTAATTACAAAATTGGTCCAAATTTTTTTTCAAGATTTTCAAATTGGTCCCTTGACTGCTGGACGCCTGTGGGGCTGCCACGTGTCACCCACTCTTTGGTATTATTGCTTATAGGTCCCCAAACAATCCAGAAATTGCATTTTAACCCTAAAACTTTTCCAAAATTACATTTTGACCCTAAAACTCTTCCAAAATTATATTTTAACCCCAAAACTTTTCCAAAATTACATTTTAACCCCAAAACTTTCCAAAAATTGCATTTTGACCCCAAAACTTTTCCAAAATTACATTTTGACCCCAAAACTTTTCCAGAATTACATTTTGACCCTAAAACTTTCCAAAAATTATATTTTAACCCCAAAACTTTTCCAAAATTATATTTTGACCCTAAAACTTTTCTAAAATTACATTTTAACCCTAAAACTTTTTCAAAATTACATTTTGACCCTTAAACTTTTCAAAAATTACATTTTTACCCCAAAAATTTCCTAAATCCCATTTTTAACCCCGATTTCACTGAAAATTACCATTTTACCCCCGAAACCTTTAAAATTCCATTTTAAACCCCGATTTCACCAAAATTACCATTTTGCCCCCGGGTATCCATAAGTCCCGTTTTTCACCCCGATTTCATCGTTTATCAATATTTGCATTTGCTTGCACCTACATTTTATATTTTCGCGCATTATTTATCTACTTATTATACTACTTCGTATCTAATTTCTATTATCAATTGCTACTCGTGTTTTTAAAATATACACTCTCATTTACAAATTACTTCAAAAATCGAGGCAAGGTTCGGTTCGAGCGTAACTTCGGAAAATCACGCCCTAACGTGTCGGGTGCGATTTATTCGTATAATTCGCGCGAACCGAATATCCTTTTCAAGTTCTTCTTACACCCGTTCACTTCGAGGCTCCGAGAATGTCGTGTCCTAACGTGTTGGTCGCGACTTCAAATCTTCGTGAAAATCAAAGTGAACAAGTATTCCTTTTAATTCTTCAAATCATGTGTTCGAGAATTACATTTTAACCTTCATACGAAATTTTCAAGTTCTCAAAATATATACGAAGAACTTTCATGACGAAAATAAGGCAATATTATTTCGTGTGAAAACTTCAAAAATTGTGCCCTAACGTGCGGGGTATGATTTTCGTAATTCGTACGAAAGAAATATCCCCCTTAAAAAGTTTTTAACACACCCCTATCCATATCCAAATTTTTTAAGTAACGAGATGATGTTCCTTCGCGTGGAAACCTCGAAAAATCGTGCCTTAATGTGATAGGTATGATTTTCGTACAAATCACGCGATCGAATGCTCTCTTCAAAAGTTCCCTAAACGTCCTCTGATTTCGATACTCCGAGAATGTAGTGTCCTAATGTGTTGGACACGCTTCCTAGTTCCCATAAGAGGAACGAAATACGGGGACGAGTTCTTCTTAAAAAGGTCTCCTTTAAAATTACACAGAGCCTTTTAAAATGAACATCGTATTTTAAACTCGAGCTTTCATTGTTTTTATAAAATAAGACCCGAAAATGATCATGTGGTACCAATTCTGGGCGTACGAGGGTGCTAATCCTTCCTCGTGCGTAACCGACTCCCGAACCTATTTTTCTGGATTTCGTGGACCGACGTTTTAACGTTTTTTAAAACGATTTGTGGTGATCCAATCGCACCCAAATAAAAGATTGGTGGCGACTCCCTTTTTATTCCCATTTTCCAAAACATAAAATATTTTTCGAAACCTTCATTTTCGAGGTGGTTTCGACAGTTAATTTATCAAAATAATTTAAAATTTTTAATTATTTACGAAAATGATTTAAGTTCAAAAATATACATCAAAATGACCTGAAATGAACAATAAAAAGTGAACAGGACCTGGTCAATGATTGGTGTCAGACATAAAAGTTTGTGTTTATCAGTGTCAACCATTGCATGGCCGTCACGTCTGTATTTTTTTAAATACGATATTTTCTTCATATACGAAAATACGAGAATATAAAAAAATTTGAGGTGTTGATCATGCAATGGCCGACACCCCTTTTTTTCAGAAAATAAATTTAAAATTTTTTAGTGTTGGCCATCAAATGGTCGACACCCCCTTTTTTCAAATTTTTTTTCGAATTTTTTAGCGTTAGCCATCAGTAAAAGAGAGTGTCGGTCATTTGATGGCCAACACCAAAAAAATTTGAATTTTTTTCTCGAGAAAATGGAGTGTCGGCCATCAGTAAAAGCCGACGTCTTGAGCCTTCAGTACGAGTCAAGATCGGAACGAGGAAGGAAATTAGCGGGATTGCTAGGAAAGATTAAGGATTTGGGTCGAAAGGCCAAACCATTTGTATAAACTCTCTTTTATGTAAAGAAGTTTTTCTTCTTGAGAAGTTGCTCTAAATGAAAATGGACTTTAGAATCAATGCCTTTCCTCACATTTGCATACATGCATTTTGCATCATATCTTGCACATTATTGACACAACATCTCCAAACTAATTAAAATTAATTATATCAGTTAACATCAGTAAACATTGAAAACCCACATCGTTATTACACGCGTAAGAAGGCGAAAGCTATGGATCAGAGAATAGAGAGGCTAGAACAAATGCAAAAAGAAATCCAAGAACAGATGCAAGCTCAGTTGCAGGACCAGCTAGAAAGAGTTCAAAGGGACATGAGAGACCAAATAATTGAATCCCAAAGCAATATAATTAATCAGCTAACCCAGTTGTTGCGAGATTCAGATAAGGGAAAAGGACCCGCTGAAGACCCAAGAGAGGAAAACGAGGATCCCCAATATCCTCCTGGCTTCACACCCGTACATCATCAGGCCCCGCCGGAAACAAACCCGCGAGAAACACCTGTCTTGATTCGAGCGCAACCTCAGCCCATTGGCGCATCAGGCCAAGCGAATTACCTAGTCGGGTCAGGTTCGAACCCGGGAGAAACCGCTGCGAATCCCATTAACCCCGACCTCGATGATACAATGAAAGCGGAAAGAACCAAAATGGAAGTATCTAAATAGATAGAGGAAAAGTACAAGTGGCTGGAAGACAGGGTTAGAGCAATGGAGGGGATTGACGCTTACAGTGGAATCGATGCCAAAGAACTAAGTCTGGTCCCAGACCTAGTGCTACCCCCAAAATTCAAGATGCCCGAATTCGAAAAATACAACGGGACCAGCTGCCCAGAAGCGCACATTACGATGTTCTGTCGGAAGATGACAGGGTACGTCCACAATAAAAAATTATTAATTCATTGTTTCCAAGATAGCTTGGTTGGATTCGCTGCCAAATGGTACAACCAACTAAGCCGCGCAAGGATTAATTCCTGGAAAGACTTGGTCCAAGCTTTTATGAAGCAATACAGCTACGTTACTGATATTGCGCCAGACAGAATTACCCTGCAGAATATGGAGAAAAAAACAAGCGAAAGCTTTCGACAGTATGCTCAACGTTGGAGGGATTTAGCCACTCAAGTACAACCACCCTTAACCGAAAAGGAGACGACGATGCTTTTTGTCCACACACTAAAGGCGCCATATCTCGACCGCTTGGTGGGTAATGCCACAAGGAGTTTCTCCGACATAGTAATGTCAAGAGAAATGATTGAGAGCGCGATTAAAAGCGAAAAAATCGACGCAGGGGACAATAGAAAAAGGGTAGCCCCAAAGAGGAAAGAAACCGGGGTAAATAATATAAGTACATACAGGCCAACTTATTCGAAACCAATCACGATGACGCAGTCAAAACCTCCTTCTGACAACTATCAGAATTTACCAAGAACAGAGTCAAACTGGAAAAAGAATACCGAGAAGATTCAGTTCACTCCAATTTCCGTCACTTACAAAGACCTCTATCAGCAGTTGTATGACCAACACGTGGTAGCCCCATATATCACGGAACCCGTACAACCACCATTTCCAAAGTGGTATGATGCCAACGCCCAATGTGAATTTCATGGAGGAGTAATTGGCCATTCCATTGAAAATTGTTTCACCTTCAAAAAATTAGTGGAAAAATTGATCAAGATGAAGAAAATAAGATTCGATGAGCCATCGAGACCTAATGTGGCCGGAAACCCTTTGCCCGTCCACTCTGATCAAGGGGTAAATGCAATTATGAGAATAGAAGGAAAAAGGGTTAAAGCTCACATTGAAGAGGTCAGATCCACCATGAGATGGGTATGGCGTCAGCTGGTGGCTAGAGGAATAATTGGACAGGACGGCGAAAGGATGGTAAAAGCAAAAAACTATTGCGACTTCCACAACGCTGAAGGTCATGAGATTCAGTATTGCACGGAGTTCAAGGTCTTAATACAAGACCTGATGGACCGCAAGGAATTAGAGTTCTTCGAAGAAGGGGAAGAGATAGGGGACATTTGCTCCTCCGAGGGAAAAAAGAAACATGATCATGATCGCCCAATAATAATCATCTCCACATCCAGGGGAGCTGAGACGAGAAAACAAGAGACACCATGTGTGATCATACGGAAACCCGCACCGTTTCCTTATGAAAACAGTAAAAGAGTTCCCTGGAATTACGGATGCGACATCAAGGCACCCAAGGATGAGCAGCTGCAAAACGTGAATCTAGTCACACGTAGCGGTAAAACTTACAACGTGGAGGAGAGAGCAGCTACCAAGGGGAAAGCTATAACGGTTGAACCCGAAAAGGTGACTGACAAGTTAGAACCAATAAACGAGCCGGTGGCAGAAAGAGAAGCACAAGAGTTCTTAAAATTCTTGAAACACAGCGAGTACAGCGTAGTTGAACAATTACATAAGCAGCCCGCACGTATATCTATCTTGGCGTTACTGCTGAGTTCAGAGGCACACCGTAACGCATTAATGAGGGCACTCAACGAAACCTACGTGACCTAGGATATATCGGTATGCAAGCTGGATCGACTGATTAACAACAACAGTGCTGATAATTTCATTTTCTTCAATGATGATGAAATCCCATCTGGAGGTATAGGGTCGACCAAAGCATTGCATATTACCACTCGCTGTAAAGGTTATACTCTACCCGGGGTGTTTATTGACAACGGCTCAGCTTTGAACGTTCTACCGTTAGCCACTCTCGAGAGACTACCCATCGATAGCTCCCACATGAGGACGTGCCACAACATAGTCAGAGCGTTTGATGGAACTAAAAGAAAAGTGATGGGTAGGATCGAGGTACCATTGCAAATAGGCCCAAATACTTACGAGGTTGACTTCATGGTAATGGATATCAAGCCTTCCTATAATTGTTTATTAGGAAGACCTTGGATTCACGCAGCAGGGGCAGTACCGTCCTCACTTCACCAAAAGCTCAAGCTGGTAACTGACGGAAGGTTGGTTACAATCAATGCTGAGGAGGATATTGTTGCGTCTGTAACAAATGATGCCCCGTACATAGACAAGGATGAAGAGGCAATAGAATGCTCTTTTCGCTCGTTGGAATTTGTCAATGCCACATTCATTGGAGAGGGAAGTAAAATTCCTGAACCTAAATTGTCGCAAACGACGAAGATGGGATTGCGTTTGACGAATGGAAAAGGAGCATTACCGGGAAAAGGGCTCGGGAAACACCTCCAAAGAGTAATCTACGCACCGTCGCTATTTGGAAAGTGGGATCGTTTCGGGCTAGGGTACGAACCGGATGTGAAAGAAAAGAAGAAAGAGATAGAGCGGAAACGAGAGATAAGAAGAGCTCGACAAGCCGGGGAAGAAATCAGTTGGAGACCGATGACCTTCCCTCATATTTCAAAAACTTTCATTTCTGGCGGGCTAAGGCTTGAGGAAGAAAGAGTTGCGAGACTGGTAATGGAATTAAGCATAAATGCCGTTTCCGAAGAAGCTGAAGAAAGGAGTTCGCCTCAAATATGTCCGTATGCACCTGGGAGTAATCTGGACAATTGGACGGAAAAGGAGCTCCCCGTAGCTTTTAGGAACATTCCAAAGTAATACTCGTTGCACCTTTGTCATTCTATACCCAGGAATGATATAAATCTTTTGTAAAAGGGCTTTTGAGTTTTTATCCATTATTTTAAATGAAGATACATTTTGACAACTATCTCTTTATTCTTTTCCTTTCAAATCCCAAAATAAATTAATTACACTCACACATATAAATTAATAAATCATTCTTGAATATATACGCCCATAATCATGCCATACAACCATTCTTTAATTTATTTTGTTCATTAGCCCATTCTCATTCTTTACAGATCTTGGGATATCAGTAACATGAGTGATACTGACTCCGAACCTCATTTCGAGCAAGATATGTGCCTTGAGGAATCGCAGGACTTTGAAGATGACCAGGATTGTAATATATTTCCTGAATTGTAACGATTGATGGAACAAGAGGAAAAGCAAATCTTGCCCCACAAAGAAGTAGTGGAAACAGTAAGCATAAGGGATGAGGATGAAAAGAAAGAAATAAGAATCGGGACCAGCATCTCAGTAAAGACACGAGGAGATTTTATTGAGCTGCTAAGGGAATTCAGGGACGTTTTCGCTTGGTCCTACTAAGACATGCCGGGGCTAAGCACCGACATCGTAGTTCACAAGCTCCCAATAAAGGAAGAATGCAAACCCGTCCAACAAAAACTTCGCAGAATGCGACCTGATGTGTTACTTAAAATAAAAGAAGAGGTCCGAAAATAGTTCGACGCGGGTTTTCTCCGAGTAGTTGAATATTCGGAATGGGTCGCCAATATAGTTCCTGTCCCCAAGAAAGATGGTAAAGTACGTATGTGCGTAGACTACCGGGATTTGAATAGAGCCAGCCCAAAAGATAACTTTCTGCTGCCACACATCGACACTCTGGTAGATAATACAGCGGGGCATGCCTTTTTCTCCTTCATGGATGGTTTCTCCGGATATAACCAAATAAAGATGGACCCTGAAGACATGGCGAAAACCACCTTTGTCACAATGTGGGGAACATTTTGTTATAAAGTGATACCGTTCGGACTTAAAAATGCCGGGGCAACATATCAAAGAGCCATGGTGACGTTATTTCATGACATGATGCACAAAGAAATTGAGGTTTACGTCGACGACATGATTGCAAAGTCCCGAACGGAGAAGGAACATGTGAATGTCTTGAGGAAACTGTTCATGAGGTTGAGGAAGTTCCAGCTAAAATTGAACCTTACCAAGTGCACTTTTGGGGCTACGTCCGGAAAATTGTTGGGTTTTGTGGGCAGCCAAAAGGGGATCGAGATAGACCCAGACAAAGTTAAAGCCATACAAGAATTATCCCCGCCTCGTACGCAAAAGGAGGTTCGAGGTTTTCTTGGGAGATTGAATTATATCGCTCGGTTTATTTCGCAGTTAACAGAGAAGTGTGACCCAATATTTCGCCTTCTTAGAAAGCATAACCCAGGCGTTTGGGATGATCAGTGCCAAAGGACTTTCGATAAAGTTAAACAGTATTTGTCTGATGCTCCAGTACTAGTACCACCAAATCCCAACAAACCATTGATTTTGTACTTAACGGTTTTCGAGAATTCTATGGGATGTGTCTTGGGCCAACACGACAAGACGGGAAGGAAAGAAAGGGCCATATACTATCTCAGTAAGAAATTTACTGACTGTGAAATACGATACTCTCCAATAGAAAAACTATGCTGTGCACTGGTTTGGACTACCCGAAGGTTGCGACAATACTTGCTATACCACATGACATGGTTGATCTCAAAGTTGGATCCTTTAAAATACATGATGGAGTCAACCGCGCTGAATGGGAGAATGGCTAGATGGCAGATCCTATTGTCGAAATTTGATATCGTCTATGTGAGCCAAAAAGCAATTAAGGGAAGTGCAATCGCAGACTTCCTTGCCAGTAGGGCTTTGGAAGATTATAAGCCGATAAATTTTGACTTTCTAAATGAGGATCTAATGTATGTCGCGAATACCGAAGAAACAATCGCTGAGCATTCATGGCGATTGAACTTCGATGGTGCTTCGAACGCTGTGGGTAATGTGATCGGTGCAGTTTTAGTGTCACCAGAAGGAGACCATTATCCCTTCACCAGCAAGCTTGACTTTGATTGCACAAATAATATGGCAGAATATGAGGCATGTATCATGGGGATCCAAGCAGCCATAGATCGAGGGATCAAAGCTTTAGAAATCTATGGAGATTCAGCATTGGTAATCTACCAGCTCATAGGAGAATGGGAGACCAGGGGCTCCAAATTAATTGAATATCGAAACATGATTCTCGAACTGATCAAAGAATTTGACGAGGTCACGTTCAGGTACCTCCCACGTGAAGAAAACCAAATGGCTGATGCTTTGGCTACCCTGGCTTCGATGATAAAAGTAAATAGGCCAGAGGATATGAAGCCCATTCAAATGAGCATTTATGAAACTCCGGCCCATTGCTGCGACATCGAAGAAGAAGAGAAAGAAGAACATCCTTAGTACCAGGACATTCTCCACTATGTGAAGGATCGAAAATACCCTGAGGAAGCTACTGATAATGAGAAAAGGACATTGAGAAGGCTCGCAAATGAGTACGTCCTAGACGGAGAGGTCCTGTATAAGAGAAGGAAGGATCAGGTGTTATTAAGATGTGTGGACTCAATCGAGGCTAAAAAGATCTTAGAAGAAGTCCATGAAGGGATTTGTGGAACGCACGCGAATGGATTCAAGATGGCTAGGCAGATCATGAGATTTGGGTATTACTGGTCGACCATGGAGACTGATTGTATCAACTATGCCAAGAAATGCCACAAATGCCAGATCTATGGGGACAAGATACATGTGCCTCCTTCACCCCTGCACGTCATGACATCCCCGTGGCCATTTTCTATGTGGGGCATGGATGTTATTGGACCAATTTCGCCAAAGGCCTCTAACGGACATAGATTCATTTTTGTGGTTATCGACTACTTCACCAAGTGGGTAGAAGCTGCCTCTTATGCTAATGTTACGAAGTCTGCGGTCAGCAAATTCCTGAAAAAGGAGATCATATGTCGATATGGGATGCTTGAAAAGATCATATCAGACAATGCACTAAATTTAAACAACAGCACGATATCGGAGGTCTGTGAACAGTTTAAGATCAGACACCATAATTCGTCCCCATATCGCCCAAAGATGAATGGAGCAGTAGAAGCAGCGAATAAAAACATCAAGAAGATTGTCGCAAAAATGACAGAAACCTATAGAGATTGGCATGAAAAACTACCTTTTGCCCTTCTTGCTTATAGGACTTCCATCAGAACATCTACTGGGGCAACACCATTCTCACTTGTATATGGAATGGAGGCTGTTTTACCCATTGAGGTGGAGATTCCTTCTCTCCGAGTCTTATCAGAGCTGAATTTGGATGAAGCAGAATGGGTCCAAGCCAGATATGATCAGTTGAATTTGATTGAGGAAAAAAGATTAAAAGCTATCTGCCATGGTCAAATGTACCAAAAACGGATGATGCGCGCTTACAACAAGAAGGTTCGTCCTAGAGAATTCCATGAGGGAGACCTTGTCTTGAAGAAGATACTTCCAATACACAAAGACTCTCGAGGAAAATGGATGCCTAATTGGGAAGGGTCGTACGTTGTAAAGAAAGCCTTCTCTGGAGGAGCTTTAATTTTGACTGAAATGGATGGCAAAGAATTATACAACCCGGTGAATTCAGACTCGGTAAAGAAATATTACACATAAAAAAAAATGGAGAGGTCAGGATGAAAACCCGTGAAAGGGCATCCCGAAACCAAAGGGGTTTTGAGTTGAAAACTCGAAAAGAGCAACTCAAATACAAAACAAGGACAACCAACGGCTCCCTCAAAAGTGGCAAGATGAAAATATTTTACATCTTGGGGCATCGACGGAGTAATCCCGAGACCTCCAGGAACATAGCAAGTGAAAAATGATCTTTGGATCAGGGAAACTTATAGCTGATATCTAGGTCTAATACTTTCCTTTCGGTCGTTATTTGTTCTTTGTAAATGTTTGATATCATAGCCAATAAATCTCCAAATTTGATCCCATTCTTTTCCATATTGTCCAAGTATTCTCATATTAAAATGATGGATAAAAGGTCATAAAAGGAAACTAGGGTTCGCGGGTATTATTTTAGGAATTGCCTAAAAGATGCGAGATTTCTAAGCAACTGCTAGTTGAAATAGCTAAAACCTGGAAGAAGCAATTCAAAAGTCGAATTTGCTGAATTGAATTCAAAAGAACGTCAAGAGATGGCTTCCAAATATAAAAGACTAATCTTGGAAAATGCAAACATTGAATCATACACATTCATTTTAGGTTAAGAGCATTCTAACTCATTTCCAGGCATAACATCTTAAACATATCTGGCCTACATAGAGGACCATTTGAGCATTTTCTGCAGGTCCCAATGTCATCCCCTTGAAATTGAAGTAGAGTTGGATAACACATCTTTATCTCCGAAATTGAAGTAAGGGCGACATCATCCGCTTGAAATTGAAGTAGAGTAGGATAACACATCTTTATCTCTGAAATTGAAGTAAGAGCAACGTCATCCCCTCGAAATTGAAGTAGAGTGGATAACACATCTTTATCTCCGAAATTGAAGTAAGAGCGACGTCATCCGCTTGAAATTGAAGTAGAGTGGATAACACATCTTTATCTCTGAAATTGAAGTAAGAGCAACGTCATCCTCTTGAAATTGAAGTAGAGTGGATAATACGTCTTCATCTCTGAAATTGAAGTAAGAGCAACGTCATCCCCTCGAAATTGAAGTAGAGTGGATAACACATCTTTATCTCCGAAATTGAAGTAAGAGTGACGTCATCCGCTTGAAATTGAAGTAGAGTAGGATAACACATCTTTATCTCTGAAATTGAAGTAAGAGCAACGTCATCCCCTCGAAATTGAAGTAGAGTGGATAACACATCTTTATCTCTGAAAGTGAAGTAAGAGCAACGTCATCCTCTCGAAATTGAAGTAGAGTGGATAATACGTCTTCATCTCTGAAATTGAAGTAAGAGCAATGTCATCCCCTTGAAATTGAAGTAGAGTTGGATAACACATCTTTATCTCCGAAATTGAAGTAAGAGCGACGTCATCCGCTTGAAATTGAAGTAGAGTGGATAACACATCTTTATCTCTGAAATTGAAGTAAGAGCAACGTCATCCTCTCGAAATTGAAGTAGAGTGGATAATACGTCTTCATCTCTGAAATTGAAGTAAGAGCAATGTCATCCCCTTGAAATTGAAGTAGAGTTGGATAACACATCTTTATCTCCGAAATTGAAGTAAGAGTGACGTCATCCGCTTGAAATTGAAGTAGAGTAGGATAACACATCTTTATCTCTGAAATTGAAGTAAGAGCAACGTCATCCCCTCGAAATTGAAGTAGAGTGGATAACACATCTTTATCTCTGAAAGTGAAGTAAGAGCAACGTCATCCTCTCGAAATTGAAGTAGAGTGGATAATACGTCTTCATCTCTGAAATTGAAGTAAGAGCAATGTCATCCCCTTGAAATTGAAGTAGAGTTGGATAACACATCTTTATCTCCGAAATTGAAGTAAGAGCGACGTCATCCGCTTGAAATTGAAGTAGAGTAGGATAACACATCTTTATCTCTGAAATTGAAGTAAGAGCAACATCATCCTCTTGAAATTGAAATAGAGTGGATAACAAGCCTTTGTCTATCTGAAATTGAAGTAAGAGTAAGATGAAGCACTAAGATCAATTCCTATCCTCTTGAAAATGAAGTAAAGTTGGATATCAAGCCGTTATTTCTGAAATTGAAGCAAGAGCAAGATCGTTTCCTATCCTCTTGAAATTGAAGTAAAGCGGGATATTAAGTCTTTATCTCTGAAATTGAAGTAAGAGTAAGATAAAGCACCAACTCAACGCTCAATATGAGCAAATCTTCGAACCCAGCTCCCTAATGAGACACTGAGAAGCAGGTCGACATAATAAAAAGGTTAGCTTCCTGAAGAGGCACAGAGAAGTGGACCAAAATAAACGAAGTAGTCATATTCCTGATGAGACTCAAAGAAGAAGACCGGGTCAATGAAATCAGACTCAAAGACTACGATGACAAATTCCAATCTCCTTGAAATTTCAAGAGAATAGGGCGAAGCCATAATAGCAAATTTTGACTTTTTGAAGATCACCTTAAAGCAGGATGGAACTACCACGTCATAGGAGTGAAAGAGTGGGTGCAGCAAAGATTGGACGAAAGGCGGACCAGTTGAAGATAGAGTGCCAAAAAGACGAGGCCCAACAAATTGGGCATTCTCTCGGGTCTTTGCTCCGTTCCTGTTACACCGCAACGAGCAAAGAGGGGCAGCTGTTGATGCCCAATTTGTCCGGGCCCAAAACTTTGGACCGACTTTCGATTTTATATTTGGTTTAAATTAATTTTAAATTCATTTACAAATTTGAATTTATCTTAAAATTTAAATTTAAATCAATTTTTAAATTTAAATTTGTGTTAAATTTAAATTTGTTAAATTTGGAATAATTTTAAACTAAAAAAATGAAATTAAAGTCCAGAGTCCAATTACAATGGCCCAATTAAAGGCCCAATTACAATGGCCCAATTAAAGGCCCAATTACAATGGCCCAAATAGGCCCAATGCCTAAGACTAAATCAGACTCTAAATCTGATCCCCACGTGCCTCTGCTGCCACCACCAGCTCTGCCACCACCAGCTCCATCCACCATGCCCTGCCATCACAAGTGCCAAGAAGAACCTGCAACAAGCAAAGAAATTAGGCAGGCATTTAAGGGTGAACAACAAAATAGCATGATAGTGATTCTGGTTATAAAAAAACCAGAATCAATTCATTGTAAATGGTCTTTTTTTCGGTTACAAAAGTCAGCATTTGAAATCAAAAAAGTTCTCAAAAAAATCTAAAGTACAAACCCAATTCTCAGAAATCAATAAACAAACGTTTTTCAATACAGACAGAAGCAAGAATCTAAGCAGTGGCATTTGAATAACAAGAGAAGTTTGAAAGTAGAACAGACATTCAAAGCAGTCAGAACTATCAGGTATTGTACAGTGTACATTATTTGCCCTTTAAACTTTCATTCATTGGGACTTTCAGTTTTGAAAATGGGTAAGATGTATACATTTAATGCTTTTTATATATTAAATAATCATAATAGCAACATTGAAGATATTACCATAATATTAATGGACATAGATGATAAAACAGACCGTTTTTGTATTATTAATGACAATAATAATTATAACCTAAATACAATTAATAATATTTAATATTTTCATTAAAAAAAAAGAAATTGAAAAGTCAGAATCTACTTTCCTGTCTTGCGCCGTGGCCGGAGTCTCGCACCACCACCGCCAGAGTTTCGCTCGTACGTCGTCATGGACTCCTCCTTTTTAAATACCTGCAAAAAGGGGGGAAGGCCATCAAAAGAACGATTTTTTAGGGATTAAGATAAACGTTTTTTTTTAAAAAAAAGAGGAAAATATAAAGGAAATTCTTTTTTAAAAAAAAAGGGGAGGACAAAGGGGATGTGTTTTAAGAAGTTTCAGATCTGGAAAATCCAGATCTGATTTTCTTAAATGAAGAAAGAAAAAGAAACAGAAGAAAAGAGAAAGGAAAGGGGGGGCTTACCTCGGCGGCGCGTGGCTTGTGGCAACGGCGAGAGGCACGCGTGCCGACGAATGGGGGTTCGCGGCTCCCCTGGATGATGACTGGTGTAGCGCGTGGCTGGAGAGGCGCAACGAACGGCGGCCGGTGCTGGCCTAGAAGGTGGCCGGATTTGGGAGTGAAAGAGAGAGAGTTGAGAGAAAAAGAAGGGAAAAAGGGGGGGTTTAATAAAATGAGAAAAATGAAAAAAAATAATCTGAAAATATATATATATAGGACCCGTTTTGGCCCGATCCGACCCGACCCGACCCACCTAGGATCCGCGTGTTTTTAACAAAAGGGCTAATTGCGTGATTGGTCCTTCCGTATTTTTTATTTGCTTCAATTTAGTCCTTTTTGCATCTTTTTAATTGTTTGTAAATTTACCCTGTGATTTTAATTGGTTTATAATTTAGTCCTTTGACTGTTTGACTGTACCAGAGACTGCCACGTGTCATTTTTTGGATTATTTACGTATTTAGTCCTTTTTATTTTTAATTTGTTTTAATTTAATCCTTAAATCAACTTTTATTTAATTACAAAATTGGTCCAAATTTTTTTTCAAGATTTTCAAATTGGTCCCTTGACTGCTGGACGCCTGTGGGGCTGCCACGTGTCACCCACTCTTTGGTATTATTGCTTATAGGTCCCCAAACAATCCAGAAATTGCATTTTAACCCTAAAACTTTTCCAAAATTACATTTTGACCCTAAAACTCTTCCAAAATTATATTTTAACCCCAAAACTTTTCCAAAATTACATTTTAACCCCAAAACTTTCCAAAAATTGCATTTTGACCCTAAAACTTTTCCAAAATTACATTTTGACCCCAAAACTTTTCCAGAATTACATTTTGACCCTAAAACTTTCCAAAAATTATATTTTAACCCCAAAACTTTTCCAAAATTATATTTTGACCCTAAAACTTTTCTAAAATTACATTTTGACCCTAAAACTTTTTCAAAATTACATTTTGACCCTTAAACTTTTCAAAAATTACATTTTTACCCCAAAAATTTCCTAAATCCCATTTTTAACCCCGATTTCACTGAAAATTACCATTTTACCCCTGAAACCTTTAAAATTCCATTTTAAACCCTGATTTCACCAAAATTACCATTTTGCCCCCGGGTATCCATAAGTCCCGTTTTTCACCCCGATTTCATCGTTTATCAATATTTGCATTTGCTTGCACCTACATTTTATATTTTCGCGCATTATTTATCTACTTATTATACTACTTCGTATCTAATTTCTATTATCAATTGCTACTCGTGTTTTTAAAATATACACTCTCATTTACAAATTACTTCAAAAATCGAGGCAAGGTTCGGTTCGAGCGTAACTTCGGAAAATCACGCCCTAACGTGTCGGGTGCGATTTATTCGTATAATTCGCGCGAACCGAATATCCTTTTCAAGTTCTTCTTACACCCATTCACTTCGAGGCTCCAAGAATGTCGTGTCCTAACGTGTTGGTCGCGACTTCAAATCTTCGTGAAAATCAAAGTGAACAAGTATTCCTTTTAATTCTTCAAATCATGTGTTCGAGAATTGCATTTTAACCTTCATACGAAATTTTCAAGTTCTCAAAATATATACGAAGAACTTTCATGACGAAAATAAGGCAATATTATTTCGTGTGAAAACTTCGAAAATTGTGCCCTAACGTGCGAGGTATGATTTTCGTAATTCGTACGAAAGAAATATCCCCCTTAAAAAGTTTTTAACACACCCCTATCCATATCCAAATTTTTTAAGTAACGAGATGATGTTCCTTCGCGTGGAAACCTCGAAAAATCGTGCCTTAATGTGATAGGTATGATTTTCGTACAAATCACGCGATCGAATGCTCTCTTCAAAAGTTCCCTAAACGTCCTCTGATTTCGATACTCCGAGAATGTAGTGTCCTAATGTGTTGGACACGCTTCCTAGTTCCCATAAGAGGAACGAAATACGGGGACGAGTTCTTCTTAAAAAGGTCTCCTTTAAAATTACACAGAGCCTTTCAAAATGAACATCGTATTTTAAACTCGAGCTTTCATTGTTTTTATAAAATAAGACCCGAAAATGATCATGTGGTACCAATTCTGGGCGTACGAGGGTGCTAATCCTTCCTCGTGCGTAACCGACTCCCGAACCTATTTTTCTGGATTTCGTGGACCGACGTTTTAACGTTTTTTAAAACGATTTGTGGTGATCCAATCGCACCCAAATAAAAGATTGGTGGCGACTCCCTTTTTATTCCCATTTTTCAAAACATAAAATATTTTTCGAAACCTTCGTTTTCGAGGTGGTTTCGACAGTTAATTTATCAAAATAATTTAAAATTTTTAATTATTTACGAAAATGATTTAAGTTCAAAAATATACATCAAAATGACCTGAAATGAACAATAAAAAGTGAACAGGACCTGGTCAAGGATTGGTGTCAGACATAAAAGTTTGTGTTTATCAGTGTCAACCATTGCATGGCCGTCACGTCTGTATTTTTTTAAATACGATATTTTCTTCATATACGAAAATATGAGAATATAAAAAAAAATTGAGGTGTTGATCATGCAATGGTCGACACCCCTTTTTTTCAGAAAATAAATTCAAAATTTTTTAGTGTTGGCCATCAAATGGTCGACACCCCCTTTTCTCGAATTTTTTTTTGAATTTTTTAGTGTTAGCCATCAGTAAAAGAGAGTGTCGGTCATTTGATGGCCAACACCAAAAAAATTTAAATTTTTTTCTCGAGAAAATGGAGTGTCGGCCATTTGATGGCCGACACCAAAAAAATTTAAAATTTTTTTATCCGAGAAAAATGTCCAACACCCAAAAATGCAAAAAATTGTAATTTTTTTCTCGAGAAAAGGGGGTGTCGGCCATTTGATGGCGAACAACAAAAAATATTTAAATTTTTTTCACAAGAAAAAGGGGTGTCGGCCATTTGATGGCCAACACCAAAAAAATTGAAATTTTTTTCTCGAGAAGAGGGGGTGTCGCCCATTTGATAGCCAACACCAAAAAATGCAATTTTTTCAAGAAAAAAGGGTGTCGGCCATTTGATGGTCAACACTTAAAAATTTTGAAATTTTTTTTTGACAAAAAAGGGGTGCATGGCCGGCACTCCAAATTTTTTTTTCATATTCTCGTATTTTCGTATATCAAGAAAATATCGTATTTAAAAAAATACTCACGTGTCGGCCATGCAATGATTGACACCGACAAACACAAACTTTTATGTCTGACACCAATCATTGACCAGGTCTTGTTCACATTTTACTGTTCTTTTCAGGTCATTTTGGTGTATATTTTTGAACTTGGGTCATTTTCGTAAATAATCAAAATTTTAGATTATTTCGGTAAATTAGCCCGTCTTCACTAACTAATTCCAAGTTAGTACGATTAACCACAGTTAATCACCTATGAATTTGATCGCTTTATAGTATCTGTTTATATTTTCTTAACCCATTGATAACGTACATACACCTTACACACACAGGCGCTCGAACTCGAGACCCTAAAATGAACAACATCTTCTTTTTCATTGGAACCACTTGTTAGATTCCTTAAAGAAAAATATTAAAAGAATAGACTTGGTTTACATATTATGTTTAAGTTTAGGAGTACAATTATGTGTGAGGAAAGATCAAAATTTTTATAATGTTATAGTAATAGCTTAACTTTTGACTTGAGGAAAAATTAAAGAATAGACTAATTTTTTAAATGGGTTGAGCTTCAGGTAAGATTTTTTGATCCAGGCTTGACTTAACTCGAATAAATTGTTTTGTTGTTGTTTTACTGTCATTTTGTTATTATATTGTTATTATTTTGTTGTTATTGTTCGGATATTGTATAACTTTTGTTTTATTGTTAATTTTGCTATTATTTTAGAGACATTTGTTTCGTATGTTGAAATTATCTTAATGTTATTTAAGTATAAAGATTTTTTTAATGTATTTTCAATTTATGAGAAACATTTATTTTAATATTTTTAGTGTATTTGATGTATTATATTTTTTAAAATTATTTTTATATAAAAATAATCTAAAAAAATTTATACAACCGGACCAAACTCGAATTTATCATTTTTAATATGAGCCAGACTTGGATGAAATTTTAAATCCATTTTTAGATCGGACTCGAGACTAAAAAACGAACCTATAATTTTATATTAACCTGACCCAATTCACAGTCAGTATTAAGTGAAATCGAAAGCCGTGTTTCATAAGTGGGATCGATACAAAAAGGAGATTATGGAGTATTTAATCCAAAGCCACAAACAAGCAAAACCAAAACAAAAAACAATAAGAGAGGAAAAACAGAGACAAACAACAAAGCATGATCTCAATTTGCCTGAAGTTGTGTTCAGTTAGTACCTAGAATCACTTGACATAATCAAACCAAAAACCAGACATGATGCCAAACCTTATGATCGTTAGAGGTGCTCATTGATCGGGTCAGGTTCGATTTGAATTTAAGCATGATATTAATAAAGATTAATTCAAGTTCATTTTAGATTGTCCATATTATTTTTAATTTTTTCAATTTTTTTATATTATATTATTTTAATCTTTAATAATTTTGTATATTTTTTATTTATTGAAATTTTTATATAGATATTTTAACATTATTTTAATGTTTACATTAGAGTAGTATTATATATTTAGTATATATTTATTTTTTAATATATTCTAAATTACATAATATAAAATATTATAAACTTAAAAATGGATCGAATCGAACTCAAGTCAAACTTTGAATGTTCAAATCCGAACTCAATTTATAATTTAAACAGATCTATTTTTTATCTAATTCTATTTTTCAAACTTAATATTTTATTAAAATCCCTTCAAATTTTGAACGAAACTTCCAACCTACTAACCCATTAACAAATCTAATAATAGCCTTTAGCCACCAAAAACTTTCTTTCCATACATCCAAATTTGATGTCCTAGTCTTTGTCCTATCCCTGTTGCATAGCCATGAATAAAGAAGGCCAGCTGTAGACAATTTCGTCCAGGTCCTAAGCAATATGTCAATTTAATTCAACTGTAATTGTCAATTTCAAGAGCCCATAAAATTACTAATTTATCTTTTTTTAATCAAAATTATTTCTTTGAGTTCAGACGAAATTTGGTGTTTACAATTATCAAAAACCCAAACCAAAAATTCTTAAATTAAAACAAGAAAAACCTATTAATATATATAATATAAAAATAAGTATTTTCAAATAATACATGTGGTTATTTAATTTTTTTATTTGGTGAAAAAAATTATAACTTAACAAAAGTTGATTAATAAGATAGTCAATTTATTTTGGTATCTTTTACATTGATCGAAATACTCCGTTTTATTCATAATTAAAATAATTTATTCTAAATTTTATTTTGATGTTAATTTAGGTCTATATTAACAAGACTGGTGCATATTGATTGATTTTGTATGTACAATTTATAATAGATTATTTTTACATAAAAAATATAAAATAAATAATACGAAAATAAGATATCAAGAATAATATTGAAACAGACTGATATCAATATATGCTAATATTAATAAAAAATAATACGTCCACCAATAAAATATTTACCACTTTAATCATTAAGCATTCACTATAAATAGACTTGACTTTGAAGACTTGAAATATAATTGAAAACAATTTCCAAAAGAATCCACAAATTCTTAAAGCATTTTCAATTTTTTTTTGTGTTCTTCTTTATTATTTTCTAATTTGAAACAATTTAAAGGTGTAGTATGAATTGTTTAATGTGAGAAAAATACATTATATTTTGGAAATAACATTTTTTTATCATATTGTAAACGAACAAAAAACTATTTTAAAATAGTTAAGATTATTTTTTAGATAGATATACACCCGATGGATCATGTTAATTTTGTTTATAAAATAAAAATAAGTAACAAAATAGATATATTAATTACTTTTAATACGATAAAGAAATGAATTAATATAATTTTTAGTTCTTAAATTTGATATTTATGTAAATTTTGTATTTGTATTTTCTTGTCGTCTAATGTATCTATCGAAATGAGCTTAATGACTAATTTTTCGTGTTCGATAGGTTCATTAAGGTGGTAGACATTAACCACAAGTTTTAAAGCTATTTCATACCCAAAGTAAAGATCGAATTCTCAACCACTGATTAAGGTATGAGAGAGCTTTGTCAAGTTAAGGTATCAAAGTGGATAAAAAAATACAGGTACCACAGTGAACATAATTATCAAGTTTAGGGACTAAAGTTATATTAACCCTAAAGAAAAAGTAAAAGAAGGGAGGTGACATGGCAAAAAGAGATTGGATGAGGGTGTCAAGCTGATATCCACCGTTGATGAGAAAATCAGAGAACCAATCGTAGGGTCCAAAACAATCCCTAGACAAAGATTGAAAGCGAGCAAGCCTTCTACATTAGCTCAGATACGGATCATTATTTACTTCAAAAAAAAAAAAAAGGTTAGGGTTTTAATTTGAAATCGGATTCGGTAGAGATTAAGCAATGGCTGGAGAAAGGGCCTTGTTCAAATTCCTTAAGCCTGGGCAACGTCTACAGCCCGCCGACGTTCAAGCCGCCGCCATGTGGGGTGTCGCTGCCACTACCGGCGCTCTTTGGCTCATTCAGGTTTCATTTTTTTTTCAATCATTTTTTCTTTATTGCTATTAGATCCATAGAAGAATCGATTTCATTGTTTATCATCGGATTTCCCCTTTTATATGTATTAAATTATTTTTTGGATCTGTCTCCCTGTTTAGCTTGCCTTGAAATTTTGACCTTGGAATAAATCTTTGCTTCTATTTTGAAGCTAAATAGTAGAGGTTTGATTAAAAAATATCCATCTTTCGCCCATATTAGTATAAATTGAGAAACTGGACCTTAGAAGATTCAAAACTCCAGCTTTAAAGAGCCTTGGTTCAATATGTTCCAAATATGGCCTTTTTTTTATTGAATTGATAATATTTGTTCAATCATCTTTTGTTTTTTTGGAATAATAGAAACATTTTCTCCCTTAACCAATAAAATAAAAGTTTAATTTTAGGCATTTAAATCTAGGTATGGTTTAGTTTAATGGGTTTGTGATTGAACATAGATTGCTTTAAAGCACTCTTGTAGTTCAATTTTTTTTTCTTTTTGAATTATGAATTGGTTCAGAACTGTTTGATGTCATTATATACTTCTGCCCGTTCTCGCTTTTGATACTTTTAACTAATGCTCTGTTTTTTTCTCCTCATGGAAGTCTCATGTGCCTACTTTTTGTTGTCCTTTTTGATGTAACACCATTCTCTCCAAAAGCATCATCTATGATATCATGGTTCTGGTTAGATGTTAATCCGTTTGTTTAGGGTTTTTGTATGCATAGTGTCATGATCCTAGGTAGGGGTCATAAATCTCACAATGGTTGTATACTCTTGGGATTTAAGTGTTTACACCAGTTTAACTTGTGAGGCACCTTTTGTGGATAAAATTGTGAGGCCCAATGAGTCGAAGTGGACAATACTTTGTAGGTTTCTGTGGACACACAGCTGCCCCTCTAAAACACTTGTAAACATCTGATCTATAAATACTTAAAAGGGTTATATATGACTGATTTACATTTGTGAATGTATGTTCTATAAAGGTTGTAGTTTGACCTCGATTTAAACATTCGGTCAATTAATTGAAACTCATTTGGTTGATTAATTAAGTGGTTGGTTGTTTTATGAGTGGGAGAACTTGGTGTGCAGAGTTGTGCCTGTCATTGAAGCTGTCATTAGAGATTGCAGTTGTTTTACGAGTTTGTGAATCATTAGCTAATGTTTGAAAACTATTCATTTGAATTTGGGCAGCCTTTTGATTGGTTGAAGAAGACCTTTCTGGAGAAACCAGAGTCAGAGTAGAAGCAAATGGTACATCTTGCAACTCATTGCGGTTTTGTCTATCAGGTTTGCTGATGAACAAATCATGGAAAGAATAAAAATAATAATAATGTAGTAAGTGTAATTTTTTGTGGTTTATTGTTAAGAGAACAAGCCTCTTTGCTTTTGGCGTCAATTACTGGGAAGTTTTGAACCTTTCACCTTCAGTTTGAACTGTTGTCTCATTTCTACTTGAGTTTATGAATTCATGCATTCATAAAGAGGTTTAGTTGAGATTCTGATTGGAATGTAAATAAAAAGGGAAATGAATGGTATAAATAATTGAATTAAACATTATTGAAATTCAGATGCTTATTTTAGCAACTCATGATGTTTGAATGGAGTTTATGTTTTTCTAGGTAGTAAGTTAGAGTTCATGTTCTCCATCTAGTAATGAGAAGTCTACAAAATATAATTTTTTGCATTGAAAGAGCAAGTTGTTGGATGAATGTTGCAGAAGCTTTGGTTTTGGGGGGAGTTAATATACTATTTGGCAGTTAAGTTTGGCTTCAATTTTCTATTTGGTACTTGAATATATTTTTGCCAATTTGGTACATGAGTTTGGCTACAATGTTCATTTTGGCACCTGGGTTGAGTTTGGCTTCAATCTTCAATTTGGCACCTAAATTCCTTTTGTCCCAATTTGGTACATGAGTTTGACTATAATGTTCATTTTGGTACCTAAGACTCAATCGGCAAACATTATTTATTTTTTAATACATGAGAAAAGCATCAAGATTGTTGTTGATGAGACTTGAGAGCCTGAAAAACCTTGGAACTCGTATCAAATATCTGAGCTCTTCTATTATAATCCATAGGGTCCCTTCCATGGTCTTCCCCCATAATTGCTTCAGTTTCCAAACATTCCAACAGCTCCACCATTCCCTTCCTTCCTTTGCACCTTTCACTCACCCTCTCATCTCTCATCCACTCTTCTTTTTCTTCTTGTTTCTTCTCAGCCAATAACCCTGAATCCCAACCCATGCACCCAACTACTCCATGGCTTTGCACACCTCCATGAGCTGATGATGGTATCCTTAACAGACGGCGGCAATGGCTCATTTGACATGATTTTGGGAACTTTTTGATAATGGTGTTGATGGGGTGTGTTCTGGTGTGACAAAGGCAAGTAATTTCCATGTTGTGTGGCTCTAAATAAAGCTTATGAGACTACTTGGGGTGTGGTTTTTATATAGAAAGAGATTTGGAGCTGAAAATAGGGGCCTATCCTCGTATACACAAATGAACCACTATTCTAGTCGTGGTTGTAGAGTTGGGATATATATAGGTCCTGTTTGGGTGAAAATACCGTAGATGTTTCTCTATTAAAAGTTGATTATATTTTGCTCTTTCTATTAAAAAATAAATAAATAAATTAGTTCGTTTATGTTAGACAAAGAATAAATAGATCATTTAATAAAAAATTTATTCATTTTTGCTATCAAAAATTAGTTTATGTAAAGGGGTGAAGTCAAAAATTATTTTTGGAGGGGGTCAAATTATTTTTACGATAATAAAAATATAATTTCATCATTTGAATAATTAATGTTTTTATAATTTTTAAAGGATTGAATTAAATTTTTATCATTTTTAGGAGGAGTCAAAGTGTATTTTTACTTTTAAAATTTTAAAAAATTTTAAAAATCTAAATGAAAATTTTTTATTTTAAGAGATTTTTGCCAGCCCCTCCTAATTACGCTTCTTTTTATGTACATAAGCATGATGTTTATATTAAGCACGATAGATTTTAACAATAAAAATAAATGAAATTTTTAACAAAAAAATTAATTTACTCTTTCATTATATATAAAAATTAAATTATCTAATTTTCAAGTAAAAATAAAATTTAATTTAATTCATGAATTTTCATGGTAATTCCATGTATATATGTGCAGAAGGCACGCAATTCAAAGACCAATCTTTCACTAAGAGATATGTTGTCTTATTTTACCGCTCAAAATGGTCCTAAATTCCTCGCACAAAGGCACACGATTCAAAGGCCAGACATGCCTTCGTCTATACTCTATAGAACTTTGTCCATTTTTAGTTTGAGCTAATGGATGAGTTGGTGGACGTTCTCACAGCTTACTCATTGCCAGGTGAAGCTGAATTAAGAAACATCTAAGCTTTGTCTATTGAATCTAACTCAATTGACATAAATATTATTGTCAGTATTGAAGAGCATGGGTTCGAACGTGTCGAAGCACATTATTATCCTATTTATGGATTGGAAAGGAACTATAAATAGTTTTAGGCATTGTGTCAAAAAAAACATGTATGGTCAAAATTTATAATGAGATTGTTCAAAAAAAATTTAAGCTTTAAAATTTGGAGGCATTTTTTTGTCTGATGTTGAAATCCGTTCAAGTTTAATAACGTAAAGAAGAAATATAATAGTAAATTATAAGATAATGAAAACAAAATAAATAGGCTTAAAGCATCATTTGTCCTCTAAAGTATATCAATTCTCTCATTTTGGTATCTAAATTTTTTTTCAGAAAAATACGTATAGTCACATAGTTTTACTAATTCTGTCCAGTATCATTAAAAAAAAAAGTTGAAATGTGGCTCAATTAGAATGTTTCATATGACACTTCAATCCAATTAAGAAATTCCATGTGTCATCTATACGTATTAACAATAAAAATAGATTAAAAAATTCAAAAAACAAGTAAAATTATAGAAAATTCAAGAATAATTTATTAAAAAAATAAAAAACTATTAGGTCAACTACTAGTCAATGGTTGTTCAACACTCGATTAACCATCTGTTAATGCCAATCAACGCTCGATCAATGGTTGGTCAACACTAATCAAAGTCAAAGGGTATTTTCTATTTATCGTATTTTTATTAATTAAATTGTTTTAATTTTTATTTATTTTTTAGAATTTTTAATTTATTTTTATTACATATGGATGCCATGTGACACTTTTTAATTGGATTGAAGTGCCACATGGCATATTGTAATTCAGCCATATTTCAACAGGTTTTTTTAACAATAATGGTTTTTTTATGGGCAATCGATTTTTTTAATGGTAGTTGAGTGAATCGATAACAAAATGAAACTTTAAATATTGATCTGAGCCAAAAAAAAAATGAAGTACCAAAAGACCAAATGATGCTTTAAACTGAACAAATAATCCATAAGCTTCACAATTTATTTACTTAAAATTATTCTATCTGAAGTTTTTATTCCATTGATATAAAATGATTAAAAACCTCCACAGAAGTTAGGACACTAACATGTGTATTTATTATACGTAAAAAAAAAAAAAATACATGTCAATGCCTTAACCCTGTTTATAGATTTTTTTATTTCACTGATCCTTGGTCAGATAACAATCCTTTTATCATCTTCCATATCTTTTAGGGTTTTCTCTTGGTTTTTATGTTTTTGAAACAACAAAGTCTATAATTGCAAAAATAGAGGAGTTGTGCTAAGAGCAGTGACGACTGTGAGTGGCATTGTGTAATAAGAACAATCAACACAAAGTATTTGTTCACACAGTTCGGTTATTTTTACATCTGTAAAGTTTCATCTAGAGAGATAATTCACTATCATTTAACCTTGTATAATAAGTGATTTAAGTCACCATTACACATAAGATCTAGATCATTCTCCTCTAAGTCATTTTTCCTGAAATTTAAATTTTAAAACCAAGTGATTCATTTGTTTTACTTCCAAAATGCACTCACCATAATGCCCAATGAATAGATTAAGTCCTAAACTCTTGGTACAAAATCTATACAAGTCTCAAGAATATATATACATATATATAGCTTTTGACCTTTTACAATATTAGATTAATCACAACTAATCTCCCAGTCAAAGTAGTAGCTAAAGAAGCATAAGCAATATCCTCATCAAGTCCAGGATAAGTAACAAATATTTAAGATAAGTTTTCAAGTTATCAGGCTTAATCTCCTCAAAATAAAGGATTTAATTATTTGATCTGATTCAATTTTATCTTCAAAAAATCTTTCTTCGTGGGGATCATGAACCATCATATGACCAAAATACTAACAGAGATCATGGTCCAAATGTTTTATTCCAAAAGATTATCAACACCAAATAAAGTAAGTTATTAGACTTGTGCAGTGCCAACTGTAGTAGACACTACTTGTGACGGTGCTAAAAAAATTGCATCAACTATTCTCCCCTTTGGCAATTTTTGAATAAAACCAATGTAGGGAAGCAAAACAACAAAAATGCAACAAAACTCCTCTTAATATCAATAAGATTATCTAATTACATAATCAACCAAAAATTTTGAACAAGTGTAACGCTCTACATCCAATTCGAACAAAGATCGAATATAGGATGTCACATTGGTTGTTTCTATAACCAAACCAACAAACAAATCAAACACTTAAATTGCACTTTAAAAATGAGAAGCAAACAAAAATGAGTTTTGAAACAACATTTGAGGGTCAAAATACACAAATTATTAGTTAATTCCTGATATCTAAAATTAATATATCGATACAAGTGTCAAAAATTCAAATAGTGAGCTTTAGGGATTTCATGCATTGGTATGCTAAAAGGCATGTTTCGGTATATCAAAATATGTATTGAAACCTTGAGACCGTGTACCAATACAAGTCTACTTTGTTCTAAATTTTGGTTATCAACTTCAATGTATCGCAATATTGAAATCAAGGTACCGATACTTCCATTTTAAAAGATTAAAATTTAAATTTCTCATTTTTGAGGAGGTCGAAACTACTGCCAACTTTCTTGTTGTCGCCTTTGGTCTGTGTCATGATCATAGAAGTTTTTTTCTTTAATATTCTGCTCCTCAATAAAATCTTTCTTGGTAAACTCCTAATAGTTGTTGACATAGGTTGCTGTAAGTAATGTTCAACCTTTCCTTTTAAAAAGCTTCCCAACTTCCTTCAACTTTTTATTCTTCAATTTAGAAGTCAGTAAACATTTGGCCTTACTTTTCTTGTACATGATGGCATTCGTACTTAAAATGTTATAATTTTAGGGTAAATGTATGTAACTCAATTTTAAAAAATTATAAAATGGATATTAAACTATTCGAAAGTTTTCATTTAAATCATCAGACTCTTTTTTTTAATATATTGGTGTAATTACATGGTAGTATCTGTTCATACTTTCTTAACCATTTGACAACGCATACATACCTTGCACACACAAGTGCTCGAACCCGGGATCTTGAGGATGAACAACATCCTCTTTTCCACTGGAGCCACTTGTTAAAATTATTGTTGTATGGTTTTTTCCGTTCACACCGCCCTTACTGATCGAAAGCTCTTATTCTTTTCTTCAATAATTCATTTTTTCATGGAACAACTTTAAATGTTACGATAGTGCGAATCAAAATTCAAACAACTTTATTATCCAATCTCTGAATTAAACTTTAAACCAACTTGGATATAAGATATGTTCTTTTACTCGTCGATGAATACTAATCCACTGTACTAATCGTCGAATCGTTACTTAGAGCTTACTAACAGGATCCATTACAGTCTAGTGACTTAAATAAAAACTTTCGAATGAATCAATGATTTAAATAAAAACTTTCAAATTGTTCAATGACTATTTTGTAATTTTTTAAAATTAAATAATAAAATAATATTATTAACTTTTAACAACTATTTTTATTTTATATCAAATTTTAAAAAATTATTAAATAAATTTATGTGTTATTTAATATTATTTTTTTGAACAATCTCATTCTGATCATATTTGCTCTTGTTAATACAATATCTAAAACTATCAATAACTCTTTCCTAACTTATAAATAAAATCGTAATGCGTTTTGACATATTTAAAATTACATCTCCTTACATTGTTAACAATAAACATATTAATCGAGTTAAAAATTTAATCCGCATTAAATGTTAGGTTTATTAATGTCGATTTCAGAAAGTCTAATCAGTGCTCTTCCCGAAAACGATAGCCGCATATATTAGAATTAACTTTTTTATTCTAAAAAACTTCTTTTTTTCTCTATCGACCATTCAAAAACTGCCACGTAATTGCAGATTGAAACGTGTATTCGCATGGAATCAAAGCAGTTTTAATTTTCACCCAAAAAAAAAAGTAGTTTTAATTCGAGCCACCTCTCCTATTTTAATGTTTTTTTCATTTTTTCACAGAACGCCTTCTTCTCCGCGTTGCCTCTGCAGTCCACTAAAGGTCTCTCCTTTTTCCTTTCCCTTCATTTACAGTTTTTTTATAGAATCCTTCGCAGTGTTGTTATTTCTTTGGTCAATGGTGTTTCTTTTTATTTTTTTTGTTCGAAAATCTAATATTGAACTTTTAATTGCTTTTCCGATTCGTCATTGGGATCTCCGTTTATAACTGCCCTTTGAGCTGCACAGATCTCGTTCTGGTTTTGCTTTTTTTTTTTTCTTTAAAATTTATATTTTTCATGTTGAATTATATAGATTGCCAAATTGAATTGGTTGGGTGTTAATTCAGATTTTGAAATTTTCGAATCATTTTGGGTTCTCATTTTTTTTCTGGTTGGGTTATCTTTAGGAAACTTAGGGTTGCTTTTGGATTTGGTTTATTTCAGTTTTATTTTTTTAATGATAGGATGATTTCAGAATCGGGTAATTTTGGGATTGGGTCAGACTCGGGTTTGGGTTGTGGTAGTTCGGCTTTTTGCCTTTTTGTCAGGTTTGGTCGGGTTTGGAGTCGGTTCATTGGGTTGGGTTTTGATTAGGGTCAAAATTGACATTAATTATAAATTGTTGAGGGGGATCGGCTTCTCTGGGAGAAGTCCTTGAAGTGTCGGGGACACCGACCCTGTCCCTCAATAATAGAAGGTATTGTATCTGGGGAAGGGTTTTGTCCCCCTCTGCGGAGAGCTGTGTACGGTTCATGAAGGGGAATGCCTTGATAGTACAGAGATGTACTGCCACCCACCAAGAGGTGATGTGAGTATCTCACCCTTGGTGGAATTCAAATCCCTAACCTATTCTGTATAGGTCAATTATTGGGGTATATGGTCTCACATGAACTAGAAATGCTCATGTTGCCTCTTGGTGGGTGGCTGTCGGGTCGAGGTGCTCTCTGAACAGTACAAGGCTCTCTGTGGTGGGGGGACAAACCCCCCTCCCCCCAGTAGGGGACAATACCTTCCATTATTGAGGAACGGGACCAGATCGGCGTCCTCAAGGACAACATTTCGAAGACTTCTCCTAGAGGAGCCGATCCCCCCTCAACAAAAATGTTACTGAATTACCTAATTCTATGTGTGAGGCAGAATTTTCTTCTGCTTCAACTTTTGGGTTAAGGTAAAGCATTGTGTTGACTTGAATTTTGAGCTATAAATCAAATAGGAACAAAACTTGCCTTAGTGTGTACCCTAATTGTTAGATAAAAATGTATCTTATGAATCAGATAAAAACTGAGTATTATAAATGATGAAGTGAATATCAAGAAGATGGTTTGAACATATAGCAATTATTGAAGTCAATTTTGCTTTATTTTTGCACTTGTAACATGAAGTTGAAAATTGACATTAAGTAGAAATTTTCGATTATTTTAGTTGGTGAGGTTTATTTTCAGTTTTAAAACAGTGAAACCAAGAGGTGGTGTTTGTGAAATAAAGATGTGGTAATGCATTAGTTTTAAGCTCATTTGAGTTGTTACAGTGTTTGAATGTTGCAACATAGTATACATTTTAGCTACTTAAAGTCGAGTGTTCACCACTTCTTTGCATGTTGTTCTAAGACAGTTGAATGTTCTCTTTCTTTCTTTCTTTTTTAATAGAATTTATCTTCCTTTTCTGCATTAATGCTTTTCTTTCCCTGACATTTGTACTATGTTAAGGTGATTAATAGGACTGCCATTTATAGCTGGAACTAACTGTGTGTTGCCTTGGACTATAGATTTGCGAACCAGATCTTAATGAATTCAAGAAGCACTGTTGCATACACAGTTTCCTGCAAATCGGGAAACAAGAACGACTTTTTCTTCTGGATTTTGTCTTGCTTGCTTCCAAGTTTCCTAGGAACCCTTGTTGCATGCGTTAACTTTCAGTTGTTTAAGGCCATTGTACGGTGCCCCTCTTCATCAATTCGCATCTTGGAATCTTTACAACTATAGCCTTAAAGGCTTTTTAAAGTAATTTGCGGCATTTCTTAAAAGCAGCATGGTTTCCTCTCACTTATCTAGTTTAAATGGGTCCTGCGTGCACAAAGGCTTCCAGAATCAGTTGCTTTTTCCCACAGGACAACCTGATACCCCGACCTCTGATCATCTTGAGTTTGATTTCTCTGATGTGTTTGGACCTGCTTCAGTTCAAGCCTCAACTGAAATCAGCACAGAGAATCCCAAAAATCTGATTGTGGCAACTGAATCAAATGAATTGCTTTATGATGATCCAGCTGTCATCTGTAGCCGCTCCCACTCCTTGGTTGGCCCCTCAACTTATGTTAGCCAGTCATTGAAATATAGCAAGCTTACATTACGTGAAATAGGGGATTCCTTGGAACTTGTAGAAGGAGCTAGGGATGAGGCTCTAGAAGAGCTTAGGAAATCATCAATTGATGATGTTATTCCGGAGAACCCTCATGGTCTTGTATCTGTAGGACTCGAAGATTTTGAAGTTTTGAAGGTTGTTGGCCAAGGTGCTTTTGGAAGGGTTTATCAAGTAAGGAGGAATGATACCTCAGACATATATGCAATGAAGGTCATGCGCAAGGATAAGATTATGGAGAAAAACCACGCTGAGTACATGAAATCTGAGAGGGATATATTAACAAAAGTGGATCATCCCTTCATTGTGCAGCTCAGATACTCCTTCCAGGTAATGATGTTCTAGCAGAATAATGTTTTGATATTTCTGGTTGCTTTATTCTCTTATGGTTTTCACAAGTTTAGATGGTGCCATGCGAGCTGAATATTTTGGTAGTCCAAACATTTTGTACTCTCTTATTTAGTATATATGCTAATTTATCAATTTAACATTTCCTGAAGACCAAATATAGGCTGTACCTTGTGCTTGACTTTGTTAACGGGGGGCATCTTTTCTTCCAGCTTTATCGCCAGGGCTTATTCAGGTATGGCACTGTAAGCTGTGAGAGTTTTTTGTATTTTTCTTTATAATTTAAATTTCTGGAGTGGACCAACATTTTGCATTTCCTTCTTCAGGGAAGATTTGGCTCGCATATATACTGCAGAGATAGTATCAGCTGTTTCTCATCTCCATTCTAATGGCATAATGCACAGGGATCTCAAACCTGAGAATATTCTTCTAGATGCAGAGGGACATGTAAGCGTGTGCAAATGTTGTTTTTCATTCTTATATCAGAATTTGAGGTTCTCAAACACGAAAATAGTGTTTTGTATGTATTTGCCTGTGACCTGATGGTTGGTTTCTGTGGTGGTCACAACCTATGTGATTGCATATGATTGTTCGACTCTGTGCATTGCTGACTCATTTTTAACATTGATTGCATTGATTGATTTCTAAATTACTTTCATGGTGGTTGGTGCTACCTCTATTTTACCAGGTTATGCTGACTGATTTCGGCCTGGCAAAGGAATTTGACGAAAATACAAGATCCAATTCAATGTGTGGAACTTTGGAATATATGTCACCAGAAATTGTTCTTGGCAAAGGCCATGACAAGGCAGCTGATTGGTGGAGTGTGGGAATTCTATCGTATGAAATGCTTACTGGGAAGGTTGGTATTCTTGATTTATGATCTTGAGTGCGTGTCATTCATCGCTTTGTTATGCTTAGCTTATTTTTGTTTATTGTTTACTGTTTTGCAGCCACCCTTTAGTGGTGGAAACAGACAGAAGATACAGGATAAGATAATTAAGGAAAAGATAAAGCTGCCAGCATTTTTGTCTAGTGAAGCACACTCAATCCTCAAGGGGGTAATTTCACTTTCTTATGCCTTTAGCGTACCGTTCCATGCTCTGAAAAGTCCAATACTTATCTAGCTGTAATCGCGCCACCTGATGATTCGGTTGTTTGAATTTTTCTTGCCTCTAGATGACAAATCATGGTATAGGTTGATTCTTCAAATAAGTAATGTGGAATTTTAGATATAAATGAATTTTGTTATTTCCTACAGCTGCTGCAGAAAGATGCAAGCAAGCGTCTCGGCAGTGGACAAGGTGGTAGCGAGGAGATCAAACGGCATAAGTGGTTCAAGTCCATTAACTGGAAGAAATTAGAAGCTAGACAGATAAGACCAAGTTTTCTCCCTGAAGTTGCCGGGAACCAATGTATTGCAAATTTCGAGGAGTGCTGGACAAACATGCCAGTTCATGATTCTCCGGTTGCTAGCCCAACGTTCGGGGAGAATCCATTCAAAGGGTTCACGTATGTGAGGCCTGCAGCCTCATTTCTTAACAGAAATGCTTGATATCGACTTCGGAAGGTTCCCCATTCACCTACTATTCCTATTCCCAAGTGACTGCAGATGGCTGTTCTACTGGCAGCAGGCATCTGTTCTATATCATTAAAGTTTGATGTTTGTCCAAATTGTCAATTATGAACTTTTGTATTTTTATCTTGTCGTGTTTGTTTCTCTAGTTAAAACATTGTTGTCTGGTTTTGAACATGTTTGTTGAGAAAACACCAGACAAACTTGATGTTGTCTTAATGTTTCCTGGTATGAAAAGCAAAATTTTAGTTTCGCCTAGATTATTTAGATTATTTCCTATTTACTTAATTACAAGGTTAATGATAATAAGACAGAAATATATAGCAAAAACCCAATTAAAGGTTTTACTTCTTATGTGTGTTTATATATATAAACTCAAATTATTTTTATTTATTATGCTCAAATTTGAAATCTAGTAACCACATAGTTTTTTGTGTTAAATAAATGTTTCTAAGAAAAGTTCGTGTAAGTATTGTATTCGAAATAGTTAATTATTTGGAATAATTAACGATATAGAATAATTAAATTATGTTAAATTAAAGTATTTGTTAACATTAAATATCTTATTCAAATTTGGATAATCCCTCCCCTTACTTATTGATAAAAGATATAGAGATTAAATCTTAATTTGAGCATAGAGGGACCAAAGCCATAAATTTCCCTATATATACATAGTTAAAATGTAACATAAATTATTGTATTATTTTTAAATTTGAAATTTAATCTTTATATTTTTATTTTTAAGAATTTAATCCTTCTATTTTTTAATTTTAAAATTCGAGTCCAAGTGTTAACCGTGTTAAAATTATTTTGTTAAATAGGTTCATTACGTCATCTTTTTTAATTACATAATTGTCAAGTGAATATTTCTTTTATTTCAAATGTCACACTAATAAATTTAATAAAAAATTTAACAGTTGAATCTGAATTATAAAAACTACAAAGTGAACATAGGATTAGAAACAATAAGAAAAACCCTACTTCAAAACATAAAAAAGTTCCAAACAGTAAACATTATGGTGAAGGTATCATAAAGGACTTTATATTAGGAATTAGATTATATTTTACCTTCTTTATTTAAAAAATGGGTAAATTAATCTCTATACATTAAATCAAAGAGTAAATTGATCATACTATTAAAAAATGGTCCCTATGTGTCACTGTTTGATTATTTTGTTAGCCATACTAATTTTTTAATAGTAAAAATGATGAAACTAATACAAAAACTTTCATGATATTTATACCTAAGTATTATCTAAAAATTCAAACAAAATTTATAATGTGAAAGTTCTTACTACTCTTGAACACACACATGAAAAATGGCCAAAATTAACTGAAACAAAGAAGTAACATAAATATTCAAGAGATATAGTTTCGTTTCGTTTCGTTCATTTCATTTCCTTTCCTTTTTCTTTTTCTTTTCTACTAACAGAGCTATCCAAAGGGTTAAGAACTAGGGAAGAAAGGATTAGGCTGAGAGCTGGTCAAAAAAATAATAAATAAATAAATAAAATAAAGAATACCATGATTTTGGTTTATGGGAAAATGATGCCAAAAGTCAAACCTTGTTGGCATTAGCCACTGCTGCTATCTTCTTTGGCAGTTGTACCTTGTCAGCACCCACAAATTTGTCCACTTGCCTTCCTTCTTTTATGAAAAAGAATGTTGGTGTAGCACTTATCTCCCATGATGTACTAAACTCCTGCATTATGGCAACAAATAGCTTAATCATGGTTATCAAGATTTGAGGATTAAAAATGGGGTTTCATTGTACAAAGTTATCAAAGATCTTGAAAAGGTCTAATCATGCTTTTAGCTCTGTCGAAATTTAAGATTTAATCTCATTACATAATTTGTTGTAGATTGATATCACGGTTGATTGTTGCCATTAACATAATTTGGCATAATTCGATACCTTTACCTAATACCTAATCATGTTATTAGTAGGTTCAAGAAAACTCCATGTCATTACTATCAACAAGCCGTACTTAACTTTGTTAGCAATTTGGATTTACTATATAAAAGTAGGGTAAAAAAAAACCGGTAAAAGTATATCATAGAAGCCCTTGTACTAAGAGCTAAAATGCATTTTGCTCCCTCTACTAAAAAAATGGACAAATTAATCCTTATACGTTAGATCAAAGAGCAAATTGGTCACTCTGTTAAAAATTTTATCCATTTCTACTCTTAAAAACTAGTCCCTATACATCAGCATGAGGTACACATGACACGCTATATGTCATTGTTTGGTTATTCTGTTAGAATGCCAATTTTTAACAGTAGAAATGAATTATTTTTTTAACAAAAAAAGATCAATTTGCTCTTTGATCTAATGTATGATACTAATTTGCTCATTTTTTAATTCGAGGGCAAAATGCAATTTGACACTTAGTGCAGGGACCTCCATGATATTTTTTCCCAATAAAGCCTTAGTTGTGCTTATAAGATCGAAGTCTAAGGACCTTGAGTGTCTAGATTCAAGTTTCACCTTATGAAAAATTGTGTGTGGGTTTGTTATACTTAAACCTCAGAGCCCATTTCATATGCCTATGACTTAAGATCTTGTGAGCCCAAACTATCGAGACCACATTCTGACATGGATGAGACGTTTGTCATTCACATGTCACATATAATTATTTTTCAATCACATTAAGACTTACCTAAAACAATCTACGACGACAAGATATTAATAGACCAGTTAACTTAAAGGGGGTTTGGAACCAATACGTGAGCAACACGTGGTACCTTGGAACTATTAGAGAGAACCCAATAAAGGCTTCCGAGCACCAAGAAAAGGGGTCAAGACTCCCTCTCACCTAACTAGACTCCCAACTCTCTCCTCTCCTCTCCTCTCCTCTCCTCTCCTCTCGAATCTTCTCTCAGCATCCACATTCAGAGAGTTAATTAGTTTAACGCTTATAATGATTGATTCTGATTGTATAAATGTAGAGGATCAAATTATGTCAAATTAAAATTAAATAATTATCTTATAAAATAAAATAGGATTAACAGTAGAGGGACTAAAACCATGATTAGACCTCTAAAGAAAGGAAAAAAAAGTGATTTTCACTTACTGCAAGTGTATCGACATCCACAGTAAGGAACATGAGAGAAGGATATTTATCTGCAAGTTCACAGTAGGTTGGTGCTATTGATCTACAAGGACCTGACCATGGTGTACTGAAATTTGCAACTAGCTGTTGGAAAATTCAAGAGAAAAATTAGACCATGATAAAAGTGAGAAGAAATTCAAGTGGCTCTAAATGGTAAATCATTGCATTAGCAATAGTACTTTCCAAGTTCACCATTAGCATGCACATGTCAATGGATCCATCATTCAAGTATGTATGCATTGCATAATTTTAGACATGGTGGATCAAATGACGTAAACGAAGGTGAAAGTATCATTGAGGCTCTTGTACTAAGAGATGGATTGCATTTTGCTTTCTCTACTCAGAAAATGGACAAATTAGTTCCTGTGTGTTGGTTCAAAGAGCAAGCTGATCCTTCGTTGAAAATTTCATCCATTTTTACTGTTAATGACGCATAAGGACCAATTTTTAACAGTAGAAATGAATGGGATTTTCAACAGAATGAACAATTTGCTCTTTGATCTAACATACAGGGATTAAATTATCAATTTTTTTAGTAAAAGGGGAAAAATGCAATATAACTCCTAGTATAAAGGCCTCCATGGTGCTTTTGCTTGTAAATGGCATTATGGAACTTACTATCTTTCCATCTCTGGTTGCCTCTGTTAGTTTTTCCTCCCAGCTCTGTATGGTAGTTATATGGTGAACATTTTTGCTGGTAAGTTCTGAATGCAATTCCTCTTCGTCCTTCGAGTCTCCATGCAGACACTTGAAGAGCCGCAAGAACTGCGTGCAACAATCAATTCAACAAGGATCATGGAACATATATACGTGCATATATTTATATATATAAACACCATATTTACCATCAACAAGAACACCTAACAAATGAGTACCATATAGGAGAAGAAACATATATAGGTTGGTACACTATTTGAAAAAATGCCTATAAGAAATCAAAGGCATATGCTATCAACTGCAGGGCTATTTAGCAATGACTTTTCTCCTGACATATTTACGATCAATATGTATATGTGTATCTGTGTGTAGCATGCATGCATTATGTATGTATGCATGTATGTATGTATGTATGTATGTATGTATGTATAGACACCATATTTACCATTAACAAGAACACCTAACAATGAAAGCACCATATGGGAGAAGAAACATGTATAGGTTGGTCACCATTTGAAACAATGCCTATAAGAAATCAACGGCATATGCTATCAACCGGAGGCCTATTTAGCCATGACTTTTCTCCTAACATATTTACCACCAACATGTATATATATGTAGGTATGCATGTATGTATGCATGTATACAGACCATATTTTCCATCAACAAGAACACCTAACAATGAGAGTACCATATGGGAGAAGAAACATTTATAGGTTGGTGACCATTTGAAACAATGCCTATAAGAAATCAAAGGCATATGCTATCAACTGCAGGCCTATTTAGCCATGACTTTTCTCCTAACATATTTACCACCAACATGTATATATATATGTAGGTATGCATGTATGTATGTATACAGACTATATTTTCCACCAACAAGAACACCTAACAATGAGAGTACCATATGGGAGAAGAAACATGTGTAGGTTGGTCACCATTTGAAACAATGCTTATAAGAAATCAAAGGCATATGCTATCAACTGCAGGCCTATATAGCCATGACTTTTCTCCTAACATATTTACCACCAACATGTATATATATGTAGGTATGCATGTATGTGTGTATACACACCATATTTATCATTAACAAGAACACCTAACAAGTAACAATGAGAGTACCATATGGGAGAAGAAACATGTATAGGTTGGTCACCATTTGAAACAATGCCTGTAAGACACATCAAAGGCACATGCTATCAACTGCAGGTCTATTTAGCCATGACTTTTCTCCTAACATATTCACCACCAACATGTGTATATATATATATATGTAGGTATGCATGTATACAGACCATATTTTCCATCAACAAGAACACCTAACAATGAGAGTACCATATGGGAGAAGAAACATGTATAGGTTGGTCACCATTTGAAACAATGCCTATAAGAAATCAAAGGCATATGCTATCAACTGCAGGCCTATTTAGCCATGACTTTTCTCCTAACATATTTACCACCAACATGTATATATATATGTAGGTAGGTATGCATGCATGTATTTATGTATGTATACAGACCATATTTTCCATCAACAAGAACACCTAACAATGAGAGTACCTTATGGGAGAAGAAACATGTATAGGTTGGTACGCAATTTAAAACAATGCCTATAAGAAATCAAAGGCATTACTATCAACTGCAGGCCTATTTAGCAATGACTTTTGTCTTAACATATTCATCGATATACCGTTGCAGGGTGCAATCAATGGGATCGATGCTGTTTTGGAACTCGGGATTGTTCAACATACAAGCACTTAATGAAGGTTTATCTTTGCTACATTATCCAGTTAAAAATTGATTGATTAAAATGAATGAAACAAATAAGAGGAGAGAAAGCAACACTCTTTTTCAAAGGACATTTCATGTTTAGAAGCATTTCAGAAGTGGCTGCAGCCTGTAAAAATGTGGAAAAGAAAAAGGCACTAGAATTTTACACCAAAAGCATTCTCTATTTATTTCATTGTAGACTGTTTTTTTAAAGGACTCACCTTGCTCCAACAATGTCCCATTTGCCCAACTGAACCTTATTTATGAAGTTACAGCAGGCCCCTGCAAAAATGATAAAACATTACTCGATTTTTCTTGAAACTTGGTTATGGAAATTGCTTGCCCTGATCCATTCCATTTCACTATATATGAAATGATCATTATACAAAGGAAGAGACGAGGCGGATGATGGAGCGATGATGGATTTAATAATATCCGCCCTGTTCCATCACCATCCTATGAACAAAAAAAAGAACTCTGCTATGAACATTGCAAATCTCTTGTTTCTTACTAAAAAAACATTTGATTTAGAGTTTCCTCTCTTCATAGAACATTGTCCAAAAAAACCCATTCTCATTCAATATGCCACCTAATGAAAATGGGAGCTGTTTTTTTTCATTCCCCAATGGGGAATTTACGGGTGAAAAATCAACATGAACATGATTGAAATTGATTACATTTATGAATTAAGAAAACAAAAGAAAAAAGAAAAAAAAAGAAATTACCTTGGGATCCTATGGGATTTGATTTTTTTTTTGTAATCAAAGCATTTTGAATAAAATCATGTGATTACAACCGTTCATACGGGAAAATTGAGAAGAAAAGAAAAAAGAAAGAAAATTGGAGCAAATAACGAGAAATAGAAATAAAAACAATGGATGTGAAGCGAGAATATAGGATTTTGAGTTCATTTTAAGGAAATAACTAACATCTAAATTTAGCATTGTCTTAAATAATTATCTCTATTTTTTCTTTATTACATTTCATCACTTAGTCCATTGCAATAATATATATATATATAAATTCTTTTACCTACAGAGAAGGGAAAAAAAATAGAGGTAGAAGTAGAAGAGAATGGAAAATAAGAAAAAAATAGTTAAAAAAGAACATAAAAAAATTAAATTGTTCAAAACGCAAAAATATGGGGATTAATTATATAATTTAACTTAAAATTTTTGTTTGAAATAATGATTTAATGTGACAAGTCAGCTTACTGTTACACCATTAACAATAATTAACAACTCAGTGATTAAAATGTTGCAACATGTTAACGTAAGTGACTAAAACGTAACATTTCAAGCATAAGTGACTAAAATGTAACCTGAAAAAAATAAAATTTAACTATTTTGGTAGTTTACCCTTTATTTTAATAAGGTAAAATGAATACAAAATCTAAGACTTACAGCTACAATCATTTTAATTCTCATGATTCTCATTTTAAAAGTTTTTACTATAGTTGCCATCTATAAATTATTATGTACTTAATTGAAATGAAAATGAACTTTTTGTACTTGATTGATAGCATTGATGAACAGCTTGTAAGTCAAAAGTTCAAGAAATTTTCCCAGAAAATGAAGGGAAAAAAAGCTTATTCTCCCAAAGATTTTTTTTTTCTTTTTACACAAACAACATTAAAGACTAGAGAATTTGAACAATTTAATCCAAACGAGAACATGTTTTTGCTTTGTTGCAAATCATGGTGTTTGGATGTTCGATTCAGCCTCCGAGGACGTACGGTTTTTGGATTCGGAATGTCGAACGTCTTCTATCATTCTAATGGCTTCGTCCATTGTCGGACGCATGTCCGGTGTTTTCGCCGCGCATGTTAGTGCAATCTGTAGCATTTGCACCATTTCCTCTTGGAAAGTTTGGAACTGTAACAACTCCACATCAAATACTTCGGCGGTCCATTCTTCCCGCACAACAGAACGAACCCATCTCGGAAGATCAACCACGTCGTCTTGCCCCGAAGGTTGGAGGGGAGCTTTTGCGGTCAGCATTTCTAAGAGGAGGACACCGAAGCTGTACACGTCAGACTTTTGAGTTATTTTGCGTGTTTCGATCACCTCTGGAGCTCGGTATCCAGCTATACGAGACATGTTTAAAGGAGCATTCATTAGAGGGGTCAAGCCAACATCAGAAACACAAGCCTCGAGTTCATTGTTGAGGAGGACATTCGAGGACTTAATGTTACCATGGGTGAATTTACCGCCACCTTCCATATGAATGTTCGCAATCCCTCTAGCGGTTCCGAGAGCAATCTTCATTCTCGAATCCCAATCCAATGGAGTCCTCTCCAAATTCCTATTCCCTGCCATAGTTGGAAACACATAAATAAGCCTAAAAACATAAACAAATTCACAAACAACCAGTTTACTTGTACATCAAGGTAAATAAATTCACATACCATGCAAGAGTACGAACAAGCTACCGGCCGGCATGTAATTGTAGACCAACAGCTTCTCATCCTTCGAATAGTAATAAGCACGAAGTGGTACCACATTTGGGTGTCGACCGACCCTATTGATGACTTCCATTTGTTGCTCAAACTCCTTTTTACCAACAGCAACTTCCTTCAATCTTTTCACCACTACTTGTGTCCCTTCCTCTAAAGCAGCTTTATACGTTGTTCCATAACTTCCTTTACCGAGAACTTCGGCCGAAGCCTTCAACAAATCCTCGAGATCGAAGTTATATGAACACCCTTCGAAGAAGAACAGCTTATTCTTTTCAGCTTCTTGTACCCCACTTCCAAAATCATTAGGCTTGTCATTTTGAGAGATTTTACTCTTCAACATACCATTACTCCCACTATGTCTCCTCTTCAAACAACTTATAAAGACCACTGCTAACAATAAGAACACAAATGCTAACCCCCCTACTACAATAGCAATGATAGACCCAACCCCTAGTTTGTTCTTTGATGTAGCATGTTGGTTTTGAGAACCCATTTTTGGGCTCGGAAAATCAGTTAAAGGGGAAGGTGAAGGGGAGACTGTGGACTCCGAACAAGGCTTTAAAGGTTCCGAACCGCATAACAATGGATTCCCAATGAATGAAGAAGGAAACCTTTTGAAAGAACTTGGAATAGAACCACTCAAGTTATTATAACTAAAGTTCAAAACTTTAACACTAGGAAGATCAACATTTGGTATAGTACCAGATATGGAGTTGTAAGAAAAATCCACAATTCTCAACCTTGGAGAAAAAGTAACAGGGAACTTACTAGACAAGTTATTATGTTGAAGGAACAAGCATTGTAAAGAAGGAATGGAAGGTATATCAGAAGGAAGACTACCATTAATGTTATTAGACCTAAGGCTAAGTACCTTCAAAGCTTTAAGTTTACCAATGGTGTTGTTTGGAATTGTACCGTAAAGTCCGACACCGGGAAGCCGAATGGCAATCACATTGGTTCCATTCGTATTACAAGTTATCCCCACCCAAGATGTACAAACTGGTGTTGCTAAATTCCAATTCAGTTTCTTCACATGTGGGACTCCATTAGCAAACTCAAGTAAAGCTTGCTTTTCAGAATCCAAATCTGCCACAACTTGAACAAATCTTTGTTGAGGCAATAACACAAACACAAAGAAGGCAGTGAAAGGATTGAACTTCATTGGAACACTAGGCTAGTTTTTTTTTTTTTCTTCTTCTTCAGTTTTTTTCCTGGTTTCAGAGAAAAAAATACAACATATTGTGAGCTAGCTCAAAAACTACAACACATTAACATAAAAGATACAAAATTTAAAGCATTTTACAAGTTTTAAAAAGAGCGTCTTTCATTTTTTTTTTTTTAAAAAGAATCCAATGGCCAAAAAAGAAAAAGAAAGCATCATCATAAAGAAAAAGCAAAAGTTTTTCAAAGCATTATATTCTTTTGTTCACTAAAGAGAAAGGCTTTGTTACACTGTACTCAGAAAGTAAATCTCTTTAGCTCTTTGGCAATATAGGTGTCACCAACTTATGCATATAATTAATTTCCTTGACTTTTCTATGTAAGCTAAGGGCTAGAACATTAAAGAAACAAACCATACCTATTTCTTGCGAAAGTAAATAGCTTGATCTGAATGTATATTTACCTGAGGAAATATAATCACCACCACTTGTGGAGGAGAGGAGTTACCCCTAATAGTAAATCATATGTAAATACATGTGTGTGTATATACCGTGAATGTATTTTTGGAGATGGATACTGATTTTGATTCCAAGAAAAGGTATTAATGGAAGAAGGATTAGGTGTTTAGCTAAGAGCTCAAGATCTAAGTTAGCTGTGGTGTCCATTACTAGATTTTGAGATGATATCCAGGTTGGTACATGGAGTGGACTGCATAGCGGATTCATTAAAAAGAATTTTGAACAATAATAGGTTTTTGCCTTGAAAAATATGGCGGTCAAATATGAAATAACCTCTCTACATGCAATATATATATCCCTTTCAATAACCTATTTTTGTTTTTTGTTGATACTGATAGGCAGAGTCCAAAGAAAAGGGATGGCAATGTTAACTTGGTACTTGATAGTCAAGTACTTGAATTTGTCCAAAATATTATTTAAGGGATAATATATTCGGAGGTACTTGAATTTTGTAATTTTTATTTATTTGGTGCTTAATTTTTTTTATCTAATCGATATTTAAATTTGGAAATCATAAGTCAATTTGGTAACTTTTTATGTACCTGACTAACACCCTTAAAACACGTTGATGTGGCATTGACAACCAATAGTAAGCACCAAATAAGTACAAACTGCCATGTTCAAGTACTTCCATATATATTAACCCAAAAATCACTTCGTATATTAATCCAGAGATAGAGAATGAACCGGTTGATCCTTAAATCGTTACGAATCGATTGAATTGGGATAAAAATATTAGTTGAACCAAGTTTATAAATTTTTAATTTTTAAATTTTTATAAATTTTAATAATTTATTTAATTAAAATCAAATTAAAAATAATAATCTAATCGATTGAACCATCCATCCAATTCCGGAAACATTTTTCTACTCTTAGAAAAAGGAATGAAGAGTTTAAAGGGCATTACAAATGGACCACTATCCATAAAAATAAAAGTTATGCTTACTTTCCTTATCACTACATCTTTTTTTTGCTTTTAAATGTATGAAAGCTAAAGTGATTTTCTTTTTCTTTTCTTTTTCTTTTGATGGATTTAAAGTTAACCAATCATACATGATATTTTGAATTATTATTATTAGGTACTATGGCATTTGAATTTGAAATATAAATGTGGGGGCATGCCCCATATTCACTGTATCTAATTGTAAACTATGCTTTCATTGAGGTCCTTGAATTTGAATGTCATTCAAAACGATAATGATGGATTGAAAATTTTACTATAATTAAAGTTTTGAAACTTGATTTAATTTTATAACCGATCGCAAATAGAGTAAAATATCTATAATCTTAATGTGTTTAATTTGAACTCAAAATGATTCGAATTTGAAGTGATATGAAAAAATAACTCAAATAATTCGAATTTAACTATCAAAACCCAAAATGTCCCGGTCCAAAAAACTCGATGGACAAATCTATACTAACCAAAATTTGAAACTAACCCAAGCATGAAATGATTCGAAAATTTCAAGACTTAAATTGAACTGACTCAACCTAGAACTAACCCAATATGCTAAATTTAGTAGATCTACTCTAGGTCTTGCATAAGGAGGGGGACAAAAATAATGTTTTAACAAATCAATCGAGCCATCAATTTTTGTTTGATCATTGTTGGAAAATATGGACATCACATATATAATGAGAGTAATTACATATTATTATTTATCATAAAAGGATAGTTCAAATTAATTTCTAATTAATGATGAGTTTATTAGAAATTAGGGTTAATGTGAAAAAATAATATAATATAGTTTTCAAATTACACCTAGAATTTGGAGATCAAACTGTAAGATCTATAGATTTCAAGAAATTGATGAATTCAGGTACGCTTCCGCATTAAATTTTGTTGTTGATGATTTTACATGACAAATCTTGATTTTTTTAAATTTTATATTAGATTTTGTTTTACGATTCTAACAATCATTTGTTCAGCAATAATATTTTTATTAAACCAATGTACCAATTTATCTTCTTCAATCTATTGATCTAATTCAGTTCAAAAAAAACACTTGGCAAAGCTTGGGTAGGTTGCTTGGTTGAGGGGGCAGTTGGATGTGGTTAAGAGTCATTTTCCAATGCAAATATACTATGTGTGCATGATCCATTTGAGTGAGAGGCAAATGGGGTCAATGGCAGAGAGGGGGTAGTTAAGGGTTAACACCCAGTTTTTAATGTGCCATCTCCATCTTACTGTTAGCATCAAATGTAAATTATTGGCATCCATAGCCATAGGCTGTACTGGTTGTTCCTCACTTTATCTGCCTTAATTTATGGTTGATTGATTGCTTAGGTGTATGTGCTACCAAAGTATGGATTCCATATGCTTTGTTGTTCATAGTTGAGTCAAATCATAACTCATTCAAATTTATTTATTTTTAGGTTAAATTATATTTAAAATAATTAAATTATTAGTAAATTTATGTTTTGATCATTTAATTTTAAAAAATTACAAAATAATCACTGAATTATTCGAAAATTTTTATTTAAGTCACTGAACTACTCAAAAGTTTTTATTTAAATCATTGGATTGTTGAGTTTCTTTTTAAATCCAACTAACGAGCTCCAAGCGACAATTCGACAATCGGTACAATGGATCAATACCCATCGATGAGTAGAAAAACATACTTTAAATCCAAGACGATCTGACAGTTAATGTCAAAGATTGAAAAAAATTTTATTTGGATCTTGGTTCGCAGATTCTAACGTTCAAAACTTTTTCATTAAAAAAATGAATTATAGAAGAGAGAGGGAATGAGATATTTCAATACAACAACGACTTTTAACAGTCTAGTAGCTTAAATGAAAACTTTCAAAATAATTCAATGATCATTTTATAATTTTTTTAAATTAAATGATCAAAATGTAAATTTATTAATAATTTAATAACCTAAATATAATTTACTCTTATTTTTAAAAAAAATAAAACATTAATCCTATTTAATTCGACACATAAACACCTCTAAACCAGATATTGAAAATGAATACAGAGCAGTAGCATATGTCAAGTTTTTCATGTGAACTAAGTAATGAATCTACTTGAGTTCACATTTGTTGAAACAAACTCATCCAATGACTGACTACGATAGCTCTATTTGATACTGTCGGTTAAGTGTCAATGCAATTGTTGTAATGGGCCAACCATTTAAAAGGCTTGGCCCATGGACAATCGGCCCACCCTTCACAAATTAATTTTCTTGGTTATTATGTATCTGGTCTAAAATTGTCAATAAATTGTCGATTGAGTCTTAATTCGATTGATATCGATATTATTGTCAGTGCAAGAAGACATAAGTTTGAGTGTGCTAAAGTGCATTATCTTCTTATTTAATGGTTGAGGAGGGACTATAGATAATTCTAAGTATTGTATCAAGAATAATAGATATGCCGACAACCTATAGTATAGGTTTCAATGAACATTTCAATTTATTTTTTTTTTTTAAAAATCATAATCATTCTATAATATGCGTTTGAAATAGAAGTGTTCATGGGTCGGGTCAAGTTTGGGCTAAGTCCAACCAAAATTTTAGACTCATTTGTTAAGCCCGATCTGAAAATGAGCTTAAAATTTTGCTCAAATCCAGGTCGGATAAAAATGCTAAAACTCGAGCCCGAACCGACCCACATTAATTTTTATATGATTTTTTAAAAAATATATTATACATCAAAAATACTAAAAACATTAAAATAAATGTTTCTCAACAAATTAAAAATAAAATTTAAAAAATATGTGTACTTAAATACAAATATAGATGCAACTTAACAAACAAATGTCTCTAAAATAGCAACAAAATTACCAATAAAATAAGAGTTATACAATATCCAATAATAACAACAAAACAATAGCAATATAATAGTAAAATGGTAGCAAATAGTAAAAAACAACAACAAGAAAATAACAACAAAATAGTAAAAAACAGCAAGAAAATAGTAAAAAAATAGCAGATTTTTTTTTTTTTTTGCATAGTCAGGCTTGGTCCGGGCTCAGGTCAAAAAAGTCTTACTTGAGGCTCGCCCGTTTTCTAAACAGGCTTTGTTTCTTTGTCCAAACTTATTTTTCGGATTTATATTTTTACTTAAACCCTCCAATTTTTTGGGCAGGCCTTCGGGTCAGGCCAAGTTTTCCGATCCATGGACAAATCTAATTTGAAATATAATTATGTTTTAGATATACTAAAAATTCTATCATAAATATATACATGTGAAAACCATGTATTTAAAACACATATGTGTTTATAAATAATATATGACAATTAATAAATGTAAATTTTGAGACTAATAATAGCACATATACAATATGTATGAAATTAAAATAAAAAATAGTTTTTTTATCTTTTTCTTTTCTTTTTGCTTTTAATTTCTTGGGTTGCTTTTTGTCTATATAACGGGCTTTGCTTTTGGACTTATGATGCATTAGCCCACTTTTTTTTTCTATCTTATTAATCCAATCTAAGTTTTATTTAAAAAAATAAAAAATAGTTTAAATTATGAATAAAAAAATTTTAAATAGGTAATTACATCATATTAAGATTATTAAATGCACTCCAATTATTTATAGCATTATCAATAAGATTATGGCATACCTAGATGTGGGTAGAGGTGCTCATGAGCCGGGTTGGGCCTAAACAATATATTAATATGTTTCATGCTTGCCCAAGCTCGATTTGGCCTGAAATATGGGTTTAAAATTTTGTCCAAATCCGCTCATGTTTGTAAAAAACTAACCCAAACTCATTTTAGATTCGCCCGTATTATTTTTTATATTATATTATTTTAATATTTAATAAATTTACACATTTTTTATTTATTGAAATATTTTATATAATGATCTTAACATTATTTTACTTTTTATATTAAAATAGTATTATATATTTAGTATATGTTATTTTTGTAATGTACTCTAAATTACATAATATATAAAAATAACATAATATAAAGCATTATAAACATAAAAATGGGTTGGGTCGAGCCAGACTCAAGCCTTGAATACTCAAGTTCGAGCTCGACCCATATTTTAAATGGGTCTATTTTTTACCCAAACTTATTTTTTAAGTCTAATATTTTACTCAAATCCTCTCAAATTTCGGGTGAACCTTCAGGCCTAAGTAGATAGTCTGACCCATAAACAGTTCTAGATGTGGAAAAAATAATTATATAATTAAGAATTGATATGAAAACCAAATGTTACTAAATGAAGTGCTGAAGTTGGGAGAGTATATGTTTGACATTTTAGGTTCAAATCCCTTTATAACTAAATATTATATCGATAAAGCTTGTTGAAGGAAAATGGAAGGGAAGGAAGAAAACAGTGGTTGTCATGATTGTGGTGTATTAAGAGACCCTTTAGGTAGAGGTTGAATACAATGAATAGTGCAAGGGTAGAAGAAGAAGAGATTTTTCCGAGAGAGGTCCCTTTTTTTTCTTTCTTTTTTCTGTTTAATTTATATGATTGAACCATCAAAACAATTGATCTTGGTTCAACCAATTGAATCGATTAATTGAATCAGAGTTTTTACGACTATTGTTGACAATTAGATCGAATAATAGACTAATCGTACTCATATATTACACTTAATTTTAAGTTCGAGTAACGTAACTTTATTAAGTCTCTTCATAATCTTTTATAAATTTTGTGAAGATTTATTTTTAATTAAATGAATATATAATCTCTGAAGAAAATTAAACGAGTAAGATGACATCATTCTTTTTTAAAACACCGTAATAACCCAATCAACACAAAACAAAACACCCATATTCATGAATTAATCTAGCACTAAACATTTTAACTTATGCTAGTATTGTTAAGTCGTGTTCCAACATCATGCTGGTTAGGGGTGTTTAAATGATTGATTTGGTTATTAATCGAATCAAATTACTATTAATTGAATTACTCAAAACATTAAAATATTTAACCGTTAACCAAATTAATTTTTTTCAAATACATTAACCGTAATTTATATGTTTTAATCTTTTGATTAAAATAAATATAAAACATATAAAAATACATTGCTAATGTTCATGTTTTAATAGTTCAAAAAAAATATTATATATAATATATATTATTTATTTCAATTAATATACAAAATAGTAATTCAAAAAATACATTGTTAATATAAAAATATAATTTATAATATATGTTATTTAATTCAATTAATTATTTGATTTTAGATTGAATTAATCAATAATCGAGATCTTAAAAATATTATTAATCGATCTTTAATTAAATTAAATACAATCATCAATCAATTAATTGAATTAAATCGATTCCATCAATTAATTTGATTTTAATTAAATCATAAACACCCGTAATGCTCATAATATGGAGATATTGTCCTACCAAGAACTTAAAGCCGACTTTCGAAGCAATTAAAAGGGCAAGAAACCCATCAGAGAAGCCAAGAAAAGTGTTGGGAATACCGAACAGCCTTCTTGTACCTCGACAAAGTGGACTTTGGGCTCTGAAAACTACTTTTAGAGGAAAACAAGGTTGACCCAATTGGGGAAAAGGGTTTGGGTTTATGTTTAATAATGATTGGTTTGATTAATACTCAAATCCAACGACTATTTTGATTTTCACTATCTTCAATGTCATTCATTAAAAAATCAATTGATAACATTGGGGATTCGGGAGAAACATTAGAAAGACGGATTAGAATTTGCTTGTGATGTCAAATGAAAAGAGGTGATAGTTGAGGTTGATTGCGCTATAGCTGTTAAAGAAATCTTTAGTGATCTCAAAAAACATACGAAGAATGATTTGGTCTCTAGAATTCAAGAACTCTGCAAACGTGATTGGCGTGTTGTCATCAAACGTATCCTAAAAGAAGCGAATTTTACACCTAATTGGTCCGCAATTTTTTCATGTTCCACCCGCTAATGTTGCTAATAAGATTTGTTTAAATATTCAATTTGTATGTCTCAACTTAAAAGGCGATTTTGTTAATTTGTAATTGAACTCATCCTTTTATTATTATAAAAAAATTAAATTTAATGAAAATCAATACTGTTTTATACGAGACAAATAGAAATATTTAAAATTTTAAAATTAAAAATATTTTTTAAAATATCGTCAACTAAATCTTAATTTGAGTATGCTCAAGCATATTATCATTCTATTTACAGGTTGAGAAATGATTATAAATAATTTTAATATTTGTGTCAAAAAAATAGATATCAATAAATTCGATACTATACACCAAAACAGATTGAACATGACAGTTTTAATGAAAACGAAGCATTCACTAATGCGATACTAATTACCTTGTTCAAACCTGAAAACTAAGAAAAGGAAAAAAAATTGAATTAAATATATATATATTTACTTTTCTCTCCTTTGATATCTTCGATGAGAAAACAACTAACACATTTCTGTATTGGTCTTTTTGTCTTTATTTTTATTGAATCAATTAAATTTCATTATTGTACTTTTCTTTTTTTATTTCCTTGCAATAATTTTCAACATTATTGTACTTTTTTATTTAATTGAATTTTATTATTATATTAATGCTATTATTATATTTTTGAAAAGAACTTGGACCAGTTTAAACTCTCATTGAAGATATCTCCAAGGCCGAGTCATGGCTGAGTCGGACCGGGCCTGTGGACCTAAGAAGGTCACCCGAATTTTTATTTATTTTTTATATTTTAAAAGTAAAGGGTGATTTCCAATAAATACCCTCAAACTATGTACTAGATTTTGATTAGCACTTAATTTTTAAAATGTTTCAATTAAGTTGTCGAACTAAAGTATTATTTTCGCCAATCTAGTCATTAGCTTTGATGTTAAATACCAAATTGAATATGGCCTGTCAAACAAATATGGATTAATAAATATCTCTCTACTTTATAAATATGTGGGTGGAGGTTTTCGAGGAATAAGAAAAACCTCTGTTTTTTTTTCCATATTTGATAAGTATCTGAAATAACTAGTAAATTAGAACTCTATTGTACCGTAATTGGTGCATCGATCTTTGCGGTCCTAATGATTTTTTTTCGATTGGTTCCATCATCACAAAGCGACCCCAAAATTGGTTTGGTTCCAAGATGTAGAATCTATGTGGAATTACCATTTAGCATAGCTACTGGGCTTGGGTCCCTTTCTTGGACGAGGCATCAAGTATATGTATCGTGACTGATAAATCAATTTCTAAATATTAGAGTAGACCTTAAAGAGATCCCACTTCTCCATGAATTTATCTTTATTTGTGATCTTTTGGCTCAATTTTATTCCAGTTTTGTCGAGAGAGCAACCCTATTTTTTACCTTGAATGCTAGTCTCTCTATTTTAATTTGTCAAAATTTGATCTTTGTACTATAAAAAACTAAGAAATTAATCCAATTGGATAGCATTGTTAAATTGATGACTTGAGAATAAACAACTCAACAATTTATATGCATTAAATTAAAAAAATCACTAGAGCAACAATTTATATGCAATAAATTAACAAAATATGGAGTTCAAATTCATTTGTCTGTAAACTAAAAGACTAAATTATGACAAATTAAAATTAAAAAAAGCTAATTTCTCAATTTTTATAATATGAAATTCATAATTAAACCTTTAAATATATATATATTTTGGTGAATAACCTTTAAATATTTTTAAACACCTTAAATCTAAGTTAATATTTAGCATCAAAGATGACAATTAAACTGACTGAAGTGATTAAATGGAAACAATCCTTTAGTTTGAGGATTCAACTGTAACATTTAAAGTTTAGATACCAATTTAAAATTCGATTCGTAATTGAAGGGGTTTCGATGGAATTAACCCAAGAATAAAAGAAAAGGAAATAAAAATAAAATAAAAATGAAAGTAACTAGGCTGCTGCGGGCAGAAGCGGCAATAGTCAACGATGAGAGGTCTGAGCCTGCGCGTGGAGTTACGCCAAATACGCGATTTCTTTTGATTTTGGAATATTTCTTCTCCAATTTTTCCCCTTTTCTTTTTCCATCGATTTCGCATTTTTTTTCATTTTCAATTTTGATTTTTCTTTCTTTCATCTCAATATTTTTATTCCCATCGAACACCAAAATCCTTTTTATTTCCTTTTCATTCTTTTGAAAATTCTAATTGATTGATTAACTGTTGCAAAGTTGAGTTCTTGATCGGCAATGGTGAAAGAAACTGATTTCTACGACATTTTAGGGGTCAGCCCTTCTGCGTCAGAGTCTGAAATCAAGAAAGCTTATTATATGAAGGTATTTTTTTTATTAGATTGGATCATCTTTTTCAGGCTTTTTTTACATGATTTTATGTTGGTAGATCCGTTTCGGGTTCTATCTGGTTGTATATTCAGAGGTTCCGTGACAAGTTTCCCTGTTCATGCTACATTTTTTATTCAGTTCTAGTAAATTTCCCCTTTTTTTGGGATGAAACAGTATTGCGCTATTCAGATAATTACTCTTCACTTTCTTTATTGTATGTAGGCACGGCAGGTCCATCCAGATAAAAACCCTAATGATCCTCAAGCAGCTCAGAAATTTCAGGCAAGTCCTTACATTTTTAAATGTTCAACACCTAAACAAGGAAGAAATATAGAAGGAAAATGATAGTTTAAATAATGCTTTATTGTTTTCTTTGTTGTTTAACCCTGGCAAAGTTTATGTCACTTGTTTAATACCTTTTCTTTTAGAGTATAACTGGTCAGACCTCTGCTTGGAAAGTGAAATTGAAAACTATACTCTTGTGTAAACTGTGGTTCCATTTATCTGCTTTCTGCTTAAGTTGTGTGCTTGTAGCCTTTAAGATAGAAAATTCCGCTTTAAACATCAAAACGAAGTTCAATTTCTGCACAACTTCTTTTTTCGACCTTGACCTCTTACAGATTTTATTATCTTGATTGAACCAGAATTAACCATTTGCAGTGAAATTCTTAATTGTGTGCGATTGTTGTTAAACCACTTAGGTGGTGTTTGGTATGAGGTGATCACTCCATAAACCATGGTGATCTACTCATAGGGGTAGATCATCATGTTTGGTAAGTGCTCAGTTATCTTACAGTGACAATGATCTTAGACCACTGAGAGTGAACTGATTATTGCCTTGGAGGGTAATCTAATTCCCTTCTAAAAGGGTGGGAAACTTTTATCACCAAAGTGAAGTGTTATGTTAATTTACTGTAGCCAAAATTACCCATTTAATATTTAAATTGAAATTTTACTTTCTCTCAAAATTATATATATTTTTAAATAATTATTGTATTTTGAAGCGAATATCCATTTTACCTATTTCAAAACTGAATGAAGTGTTTTCTTTTAACTTTTTTTTTATTATATGTAACGTATTTTTTTTGTTTTCTTTTTATATGATTTTAATAGATATAGTTTTATTTCTTACATTATATAATTATAAATGTTAATTTACTTATCAATAAATATATTTGTTAACTTAATAATTTAATGGTTCTTCATTATAATTTATAACTAAATCAATTATTACTAATTTTTTATTTGAATAATATTAAAACCATTAACTTGTGTAATTATTACAATATTCATTGCTGGTTTGGTACTTTCAACAAAATAAAATTTAATTATTATAAAACCAACCACAATGATCTTTGACTCCTAGTTGTTTAATTAATGATTGTTAGCCAAACATAGTGATTTAAATCTCTAGGGACAAGACCACTCTTGTAATAGTGATTATGTTACCATGGTAATATTGCAAATCATACCGGACTCTGCCTTAAAGCTGCTTGGATAAAGAATAGTGATCATGTATCTTAATCTTAGTGTTCTTGTAGAAGAACAACAACAGCAAATATAAGCGATTTCTGATTATTTCTGATTATTTGAGGTTAACTTGAATTAAACCCATATCATCATATCCTCAAAAGGACCCAAAAAGGGAAGATGGAAATTGTTTAAATGTACAATTATATGGGCAGCCTTTTGAACATTATAAGTCTTAGGTGCTAACTGCTCTACTCTGTCTGTACTATTTTCATTGAATCTAATAATGACCTTGATATTTTTTTTATTTTTGAGAATTTTTATTTTCTTAAGTTCTATTCAGGTGTTGGGAGAGGCTTACCAAGTATTAAGTGATCCGGCACAACGACAAGCATATGATGCTCATGGGAAAGCAGGAATCTCAACGTCAGTTCCCTATTCTTATTCTTTGAATATATGAATTTCAAGGCTCATACACATTTTTAATAAGAAAATTGAAAGAAATATAATATTCTTCCATTCTATTGTTTGATGGTTTTGTTTGCTTGCAGTGAAGCAATTATTGATCCTGCAGCAATATTTGCAATGCTCTTTGGTAGTGAGCTTTTTGAGGAGTATATAGGACAACTTGCTATGGCATCAATAGCCTCACTAGACATTTTCACAGAGGGGGAGCAGTTTGATGCTAAAAAGGTGCAGGAGAAAATGAAGGTAAAAATACTTATTTAAGCATGTAGATATAGACTTTTACTAAGAATTTCACTTGTGACAGGGTGAGTGATTGAAGGAAATAATAGGCAAAGAGAGGTTTATGTCAGTAAACAGCGAATTGTCTTTTGCCTTAGTTGTAATTCCCAACTTGTTGAATATAGAATTGGAATGGGTTTTCCTAATGCAAGATAGTTTTCAGAATTGACTCATAGTACTTTCACCTGGGTTAGGCATGAAAATCTCGGGGGATCGAGTATTTTATCAAAGAGAAACTGGTTCAAACCTGATGCAGGACTACACTTGGCTGTGTCTGTGGTGGACAAATAAGTTGTTAGAAATAAGGTACAAGGCATATGAAATTTTAGGAGAGAAATTAAACTATGAACAGAAGCATTTACTGTGGTGAAGTAAGCAGGACACTCGTAGATAGAGAACCGTAATAAATGCAAAGAAGAAGCATCTTTTACCCAGTAGAGAAGGGCTTGAACTAAGATTTCTAGATGGACGGGATGAGGTATTAGTGCCTCTAACACATAATTTAAATGTGAGTATTTGTCCTCTAAAAAAAGGAAATATTGAATGAATTGTTTGTAAATTATGAGATTTTGCGACTTCCACCCCTAGTGAGTAAGATATTAATCGTAAGAAAAGTGGAATTTCCACAATGACTGCAAATCCTGCTGCTATCATTTGAGAATACAAATTATTGTTGTGCCCAAAAACTGGATTTTGGTTGGAATCATTAGCAGAACTAATCAAACGGTTCTGTTGATCCATTCGAAGAATTAAACGTTTAACAATTAGTGAACTGAATTTGTTACCGTAAACTTGATTTAAAAAAAATCATCGATTTATTTAAACCGCGCTCATGAGCAAGTGCATGAATATACTCCCGAAAAATAAGTGGGTATAGGGAATCGTGCCGGCGTGATCTATTTTGTTCTAAATATACTTGAAATTCCTCCATTTCAAATTCGATTTGAACCAAAGATAGGGGATCTATTCGGTTATTAAATTATACATAGTGTAATAGAGTCAAAACAAGGTATTATAGTAAGAACAGAATAGATACCTCAGAGACAAACAGTTTCTCTATCATATCTTTTGCCATCTAATTGATTTATGTTCGTTATAGGAAAAGAATAGATGCTTATTCGTTGTAATTCATAGATATGGTAGGGCTGTAGACATCCATTCCATGTCTTCTATTTTATACATATATTGGATTGAGGGTTGTGGTCCTAATAATTTTATGAAAAGACAAATAGACCTTGATTTTCAAGGGATCTAGGTCTTGGTCTGTTAGTGTTTTCCCCCCTTTACGAATTTTGAAAGAGAAAGGAAGCGGTAATTGTTACTTGTTCTTTATTCTTTATCAATTGTAAATGAAAAAGAAGTGTTTTATTAAATAACTAGGCTAAATCATATGATTCTATTCATATGACCCTTCTAGACATCGCCTTGCAGGTGACTTGTACATGGGCCTCCAACCTAGTGCAATTGTCTAATAGTCAATGGTAAACAAAACCTTGTTCAATCCTAATTGGAGAGGTTCGAGCACATTTTTGTTTATTAGTTTTGGAAAAAGGAATTGGTTTTTAATAAAATTTGTTTTTGTGTTTTGATCACAAGTCAGATGCTACTAAATTTTTGCGAAGTCACCATTATCATTAGTCACCTTCCACCTTTTTGTTCTATTCTTTCTTTTTCAATGTGAAATTGATCAACTTATAGTAGATAGTTATTCTGAATGCAATGATGAAATTTTATTTTGATGGCATTCTTTCATTTTTGTAAAGATCATTAATATTATCCCTTGGCCTCATTACTTTCTTCCTATTAAATTTATTCTGACTTTTCAGTATTGTAGCACCAGTGTGAAGTAAAACAAAATCTTTTAAGGGGTGGTACAAGTATTTACTGTTGCTTGCACTCTTTCAGTGTACCAAAGATATTATAGATCACTTTCTATGCAAATGCTTGTCTACAGGCTGTTCAGAAGGAAAGAGAAGATAAGCTTGCACAATTATTGAAAGATCGACTAAATCAATATGTGCAAGGAAACAAAGCGGACTTCGTTAATCATGCACAAGCTGAAGTATCAAGACTCTCTAGTGCAGGTACTATGCCTTGTTCTCTTGGTGTATATGTGTGTGTGTATTTTTTCTTGTATATCTATTTTCCAGCAATTCTTAATTTAGGATAGACGCATTTGCGTTGTATTTTTTGTTTTCTCATTATCTTTTTCTTTTGTATAATTTATTTTGAGTTGTGATAGATTTTGCCGTATATGTTTTACAGCATATGGTGTTGATATGTTGAATACAATTGGTTACATCTATGCAAGACAAGCAGCAAAAGAACTTGGAAAGAAAGCAATATACTTGGGTGTACCCTTCATTGCTGAATGGTTTAGAAACAAAGGTCATTTTATTAAATCCCAAGTAACAGCAGCAACAGGTTAGTAATTGCTGCAAACTTCAATGGTTTATACACAATAATTATGATTTATTAGTAGGTTAAAGTACCTGAGAGGTCCCTATATTATAGGGACTGGATCAAATCAATCCCTCTATTATTAAATGGATCAATTTAATCCGTATATTATGAAAAAGAATCAAATAAGTTTAAATTGTAACAGAGTTAACATTTACCATATAAAAATGTCTTGAAAATTATTCTTTTTAATTGCAATTCAATTCCAAACAGAAGATTTCATTTTGAAAATACCAACTTTGTTAAACATTAAATGATATTTTTTAAACAATAAATGTTAACTCTATTTCAATTTGGACTTATTTGATTCTTTTTAATAGTAAAAGGACTAAATTGATCCATTTAACAATATAGGAACTAATTTGATTAAACCCCTAAAATACATGGATCTCCCAGGTACATTCACCTTTATTAGTAATTCGTTTGATTTTCTAATACTAACTTCAATGGTGGGTCATCTTTTCAATCCATTTCAAGAATAAACCAGTTGTGCTGTTTAATTATTTTTCTTCCCTTGTGAGTGTAGGTGCAATTGCTTTGCTTCAGCTGCAGGAAGACATGAAGAAACAGCTTAGCGCAGAAGGAAATTACAGTGAGGAAGAGCTTGAGGAGTACATGCAATCTCACAAGAAACTGATGATTGATTCATTATGGAAGCTCAATGTTGCTGACATAGAAGCTACTCTTTCTCATGTTTGTCAAATGGTTGGTTCATCAGCCTCTTATGGCTGTTAATAACACTGGTTTGGATATTTGTTGGTAAAAGTACCATGGAGGCCGCTGTACTAGGAGTCAGATTGCATTTTGCCCCTTCTACTTAAAAAATGGGCAAATTGGTCCTTTCTATTAAAAATCCACCCATTTTGCTGTTAAAAACTGGCGCAGCTACGGAATAACCAGATAATAACACATTACCTCATGCTAATATATAGGGATCAATTTTTAACAATAAAAATAAATAAATTTTTAACAAAAGGACCAATTTGCTCTTTGATTTAACATGCATGGACTAATTTGCTCATTATTCAACTAGGGGCCTCCATGATATTTTTACCGATATTTGTTGTATTTTTGTTGTAATCTATCAAACCTCTGTTTTAGGTTCTACAAGATCAAAAATGCAAAAAGGAAGAGCTTCGAGCACGAGCAAAAGGGTTGAAAACTCTTGGTAAAATCTTCCAGGTATGTTTATGCATGTTGTTTTTCATGTGTTTCGACTTTTTCCCTCTGATCTTTCCATTTTCTTCAATTATTCTGAGCTTTCTTGGAAATGCTATGCTATGAATATAGAGTATCAAGTCAACAAATGGAAATGAGAGTGATCCTGTGCTAGGCAATAATGCAAGACATAAATTGGGTGGAGTTGAGCCAAGTTATAACAGTGGTTCTCCAAATGCATCAACAAAGTCCTCATCCCGGGAGCAATTATCTTCTTCTCCATTGGCACCACAGGTATGGTTATTATGCTGATTAATAAATTCTTTAGTTTATCCATATGATTGCCATAGCTCTTTCTTTGGGTTTGATATATTAGTACTATTGTTGTTCAAGACTAGCTGTTACCTAACTGAGATATAGTCATGCAATTGAAAAATAATTTTCTTTTTATAATTTGGACAACTGTGGTTGCATTTAAAGGATCTGAGATTGATCTTACATTTTCACAAGGCTTTAACTAGTTCTATCATGTCATGTAAAAGTACCATGGATGCTCTTATACTAGGAGTCAGATTGCATTTTGCCCCTTTACTCAAAAATTAAGTAAACTAGCCCTTCAACATTAAATAAAAAAGCAAATTGGTTCTTTCTGTTAAAAAATTCATCAATTTCTACCGTCAAGAACTGACGTGGCTAATAGAATAACCAAACAACTACACGTGATGTGTCATATGTACCTCATTCTAACATACAGGGACCAGTTTTTTAACAGTAAAAATGAATGAAAATTTTAACAGAAGTATCAATTTGCTCTTTGATCTAAAGTTTAAGGATTACTTGCCCTTTTTTTAGTAGAGGGAGCAAAATACAATCCAACTCCTAGTACAAGGGCCTCCATAGGATTTCTACCCATGTATAATATATAAAATCCATCACTTGGAGAAGACTCTAAAATCTAATCTTAAAAGCATATACAATGTAGAATGTGGGTTCTAATGTTGGAAGCAGGCAAATATTGATCTTAAGTTGAATACTTTTTTTACTCATCCGTATTGCTGCTGCTCTTGCATGGTTTTGCTATACATGTATATTTATATTCTGAGTTTGAAACCATTTGACATTGTAGAGCCCATACGTGGAGGCCCCTAACTTTGTTAATGCTCAATTGCCGAGGCCAACAGCGCCGCCTGGTGCACAGAGACATCCATGAATTAGCTGAAGAGATGGCGAGGCTTTGATTCGTAAAGGTATACGCTTGTATTATACAGCTATATCATCTTGTATCAATATTGTGGTTGCAGCTACAACTGGCAAAAGGGTTTTTTTTTTTTTTCAAATGTTACATCATTTCATCATGCATGCTTTTCTTGTGTTTTGAGAGATTTCAAGAGCACATCCCACCCCCATAGTGAAGCATGCCTATGCCTTTTATGATCTTTGTGACAGATTAGATCTCTATAATATCATATAGTAATATATATATGTAGTTCTTTCCATTGTCATACTGGTCTTGAATTGCAATTGGTTTTTTCATTTATGTTAATGATTTGTATATATACCTAGTTTCGATATGGATATATTCATTTTTTTTAAAAGAATTCTTTTTGTGTATTTTAAATGATATATCCTGGCTTTCATGTCTAAATACGCATATAAGTTGAGTCACGAGTTGGTGTTTATTTGAGAAATATAAAAACTCTTAAATTATTTTAGCCGAGTAATAATTTATATTAGTGATATTTATATTGGATGAATCTTTTTTATAATAATAAACCCACCACTTATAATACCCCTTAATTTTGAAGTTAAAATAGAAAATATTATTGTGGTGTTGATCCTCTAGAAATACTAATGAACAACGTTACTTATGAGCCTCTTCTTGGAGAATGAGGGTAGATTTTGATCTTTACCATATGGACTACATCTGTCAGCAAACTCCATCTGCAATTAAAAATAATCTATACTAATTGTCATATGTTTGACTGATTTTAGTGCTTCGAGTTAAGAGATGTTAACTCAGTTCATGAAATTACTGGTAATTACTTGTAATTCAAAAACTTACTTCAAAATAATTACTTGAAAAAAAAAACTATTTTTCCTTGTCTTCCAAAAACTTCCTTAAAATAATTACTTGAAAAAAAGAGACTAGAGAACTACCATTTTTCTTGCAAAAATTATACATTTTTTTTGCAAAATCTTAATATAAGAAAATGTTTGCTGCTTTTGGAAAGTAATGAAACTTAATAAATTTAATTATTATTATTTGATCAAGACTAAAGTTTAAAGATTCAAAAAATCTAAGGATAAAAAATGATCGAAGTTCAAAAATTAAATCCATTTAATTAAACCTTTTCTTTTCTCCTACTTTAAATCTTTAATTGTTGGTAAAGCTAAGATGAAGGCATTTTTGGCAATTAGAATAGAAGATTTTATATTAAGATTGTCAGTTACATTTATTAAAAAAACATGAAAAGCTTATTCATCCAATTTGCTTATAAAAGTCTTTAATACACATTTGCGGCTCAACTTAAGATGTAATATTAATGATCCACAACTGTTCACAAAGCTAATTATATATAGGCCATAGGGACGAATAGCTGAAAAGGGCAGGAAATTTCAGCCTCGTTTATTAATTTATTATTATCATACTACTATATATTGTTTTTGAAAGAGTACAAATGTACATTAGTTTACATGCATACAAAGGCTTGGTTGGCCGGGGGGTTAGAAAATAAAAATATCAATATGGATGAACTAGATGAAGCTATATAAGCCACCAAGATAAAAAGAAAGAGCCAGAAAGATACTGAACTCACTGTCGAAATGGGAATGATATCCGGGATTGAGTTGGTTCTTTGACTAGGCACGTTGGTGTGTTGTTTCTGTTTCAGTTTCAGGTATCAGCAAGTTTAATAAGCTGGTCTACTACGCCGGGATCGGCCAGTGTGCTTGTGTCTCCAAGTTCATCCAACTGTCTGGCCGCGATTTTCCTCAGAATCCTCCGCATTATCTTCCCACTCCTTGTTTTTGGGAGGGCAGGTGCCCAATGTATTTTGTCAGGTGCCGCGAATGCTCCTATCTGCAAGCCACCGACATACACCTTTCAACTAACCAATGTTTAACTAATCGGGATGTAAGGAAACCGGTAGCTACAGTTTAAATTTTTGGTTCAACTGAATGTTAATGGTCAAAGCAACAAATTTTGAAAACTAATTGAGATCATAGCAAACTCTGTTAAACAGGAAATGATATTTTTAAAACAATAAATGTTAACTCTATTTCAATTTGACCTTATGTGATTCTTTTCAATAGTACAGTGACTAAATTGATCTATTTAAAAGTAGAGGGACTAATTTGATCAGGTCCATGTAATAGAGGGACTCCTCAGATACATGTTTCATATTTATATTCTAAATATCATGTCGGTTAAATATGAGAGTTCCTAAGCATAAGCAAGCAACATTCTTTTTTCTTTTCCTTTTTTGCTAGTTTGTCAGCAGACCGAGATTATGCTAGTATCAACATTTTCATCGAGTAAGGTGCGTTAGTCTAAGTTTGTCTTTATGCAGCAACCCATAGGAATAAATTCAAACCTGAGTTCGCACGGTGAGTATAAGGCTCTTTCTGAGTTCTTCACTGTAAGAAATGCCTTGCACTGGAGTTACAAAGGCATATATGCCCTGCCCTTTAACCTAAGGGCAACAGAAAATGAAAGCTTAGGATTATGGACCACAAGCATGTCTCTTGGCTACTTGATATATAATTCTAAAATAAATGCATCAAGACCATTGCATACCTGGTGCTCAACACCAACCACAGCAGCTTCTGCACACTGAGGATGAGAAACTAGAGCAGATTCCACCTCAGCTGTGCCAATCCGATGTCCGCTGCAAACATTGAGATAATATCACTGATAGGCAATAAAAAGAAACAGAAACGGAATATTCAACAGGCTGGCTAGTTTCCAGATAACAGCGGAACTTTATTAAAATGGATGTGAAAGTACCATAGAGGCCTATGTACTAAGAGTTGGATTGCATTTTAGCCCCTCTACTCAAAAAATGGGCAAATTAATCCTTGTACGTTAGATCAAAGAGCAAATTGGTCCTTCTGTTAAAAAATTAATCAATTGTTATTGTTAAAAACTGGCCCCTGTACGTCAATATAAGGTACATGTGGCACACCATATGGCACTATCTGATTATTCTGTCAGCCACACTAGTTTTTAACAGTACAAAGTGATGAAATTTTTAATAGAAGGGACCAATTTGCTCTTGAATCTATTGTACAAGGATTCATATGGCCATTTTTTGAGTAGACGGGGCAAAATGCAATCCGAATTCTAGTACAGGGGCCTCCATGGTACTTTTACCTTAAAATGGAATACCTGACATTGATAACATCATCAACTCTTCCAGTAAGCCAGTGGTAACCATCCTTGTCCCTGAAACAATGAAAACCGCAACAAAGAATAAATGGATATAGGTATAGGGGTGGCTTAGAATCAAATTATCTATGCTAGTAAAAAATGCAAACCAATGAAACAGCAATTTCAGGGTTATACCAACATACCTGCTGCATCCATCACCAGTAAAATAATATCCAGGGAATGGCTTAAAGTATGTTGTCTCATATCTCTCATGGTCACCATACAGTGTTCGAAATGCACCAGGCCATGAGCTTTTCACACACAGGTAACCACTGCACTCACCGTCAAGCTCAACTCCTTTCTCATCCACTATGACAGGCTGCCGTTATACAATAAGAAGAGATTAACGAAAAGGAAAAGAAAAATACTAATTTTCTATAACAGCAGGGTGTTAAACCTGAACTCCAAAGAAAGGAAAGGTTGCAGAACCAGGCTTCTGTGGCCAGGCCCCTGGTAGAGGAGTAATCTGCCAGTTAAGATGAGGAAAACATATCAAAAGTTGAAATATCATGTAAAGCAGAGAAATATCAACTAAATTTCCAAGTGAAAAATAGTTATGAGAATATTTCCAGAGGAGATGCTCCCAAAATATGTAACATGAAAAAAGAAAAGTACTTACCATAAAGCCACCTGTTTCTGTTTGCCACCAAGTGTCAGAAATTGGGCACCTTGACCCTCCAACTACATTAAAAAACCACCTATAGTAACCGGGACCCTTTTAGGTGAGAAACAGTTTGTTTATATATAAAAAGACATAAGCGGCAAAAAATACAAAGAAAACTTATAAAGTTGAGAACCTCCAAGCACTTGGATTAATAGGCTCGCCAACACTTCCAAGGACACGAAGGGACTTCCTTGAGTAGCGTGTAACATACTGCATAGTCAGCAATAGTGATTATCAATACAAATTTGGAAATACATCAAGAAGATGGTTTTCTCCAAACACAATAGAAGATCTTCACAGGCCAAAGGATAATCTCGTAGATCATGCAAGTAAACTTTCATGCCAGAATAAAAGAAAATGACTGAATGCTTGCAAAACTCAAACAAGTTCCTTTCTTTATTACTCCTTAATTTTAGACAGCAATATTGAATGAAATTTGAAGACAAAAGTAGATTGGAGCTGTGGAAATTATGAAGGTGAGTATCAAATATAAAAAATAAATGAAGCAAAATAGAAACAAAGAGCTCTCTTTATTCAAAAAATTCCTAATAAACATCCCGAACCCAAGATAAACAAGAATAGAGAAATAGCTTGCCTCATCACCATCACGCATGAGAGAGCGCACCAAGGTAGGGGCAGTGTAGAAAATGGTCACCTTGTATTTGTCAACAATGTCCCAACATCGTCCAGGATCAGGGTAATTTGGGGCCTGCAAATTACAAGAGGACATGTTGCTATCTACTGAAACATCTACAATATATTCTAACAAAAATATCTGGTTAAATGCTATAACAATCTGGCAGTTAGTGCTTATTAATGGCTTGTCAAACCTAGTTGCTCTCTAGATAAACTTTCAGAAACACCATGACTTGTCAAACCTTCCATACGCCATTATGTTTCATCCAACATGTTTTAACTACGCCAGATTAGTTGCCACTTCTTTTGCCTCCTTAGTCCTCAATGACAATCTCAGGGAACCAAAATTTACAACATAGACACTATCCGTGTGCCAGATGTATATAAAACTAGACTAGTTGCCAATATTGGAGGCTTATAATTTCTTTATTCGTGTCAAATAGGAATTGTGAACCCTTACCCCCTCATACAGAACAACTGTAGCTCCATTAAGCATGGGTCCATAAGTAACATAACTGTGCCCTGTAATCCAACCACAGTCAGCTGTGCACCTAAAATCAAGCAAAAGATGTCAACAAAAACTTGGCAACAGTAGAATTACAAACAGCAAGAATTTATAAATTTTAAGAGCATAAGGGTGCAGAATGTCCAAAGTACCAGTAAACATCAGAGTCTTTGTAGTCAAATGCATATTTGAACGTTGTAGCTGTGTACACCATATATCCTCCAGTTGTATGAAGTACACCCTTTTGAAAGTTCATATTAGAGCATAAGAAAGGAAAATGAGAAACTATGTAAAATATTTCAACCAATCAAAATAAATACACCTTTGGCTTCCCGGTACTCCCACTAGTATACAGCAGAAAAAGGGGATCTTCTGCATCCACCCATTCGACATCACAAGAAGTTGGATATTTTGGGACAACATCCTAGAAAAGAAGTATGAAAATATCACTCCATTGTAAAATTACGGTTACTAAAACCAAGAACCACCGAAGTTAAATAATATTCTGTTTTTACACTAACCTCCCACCATATATCTCTTCCTTCCTTCCATTTAGTCTTTTCCCTCTTCAGTGCCGATTGGTTTTCATAGGTTAAGCATACATCTGCACAAAAGAAGATATCAATATAGATAGAGAGCATACGAGTCATAAAAATAGTCACATTAGTGTCACTGGTGATAGTAATCAGCAGAGCAACGTAGCTAAAAGTTAAAGACTCAGCAACCTGATAAGCATCCATCATGCTCTACATGATGCTAAAGATCTGGATATGCTAATTTAGATCTGACAAACACATGGTACTCTACATCAGTTATGTGAGGGCAATTGGCAACCACCTCCCCCTAGGATATTAAAACAAACTGAATGAATTTGAAGGAACAGTAGTGCAAAGGAATACTGTTGTACCAAAAGTTTCATTATATAGAAAATAAAATTTAGGTTAAAGATAAGTGGTCCATTGTATGGCTCTAAGCAAAAATTGATGAGATATTGTAATGATACTGTAACGTGAGACAAAAAGTAAGCTAAACGCATGCACCGTCCATTCAAACCCACACTAAATATGCATGAATTGCTATGAAGGAACCTATGCTCAAAAAAATACTGATTTCTTAAATTTTACCAACCTACAGAGATCCCCTTGTTGGCAGAGTCAATAAGGGCAGCATCAACAATGTCCTTGAGGAAGATGGTCTTAGGACCTCTTTTAACAGCATTACAAGTAATAACAACTTTCGGTTTGCAGTCCACAATTCGTTGGGAAAGAGATTCTGAAGAGAATCCAGCAAAGACAACCTGAAAGTGCAATGGGGGTGGGAATTCGTCCAATGATAGAGAAGAAGTTAGCAAAGTAATCTCTTATTGTTTGTTTGACATCGTTCATCCTTTTTCATGTGCAAAAAAAGGAGTCATGTACCGAGTGAACTGCACCAATGCGCGCGCATGCAAGCATAGTAATAGGGAGTTCCATTAACATAGGCAAATAAACAACAACAGCATCGCCCTTTCTAACACCAACACTTTTCAAGTAGTTAGCAAGCTGCAAACAAGATGCAACAAATCAAAAGTGATTCCAGTTAACAAATCCGTAAACATGCAGTGAATAATACAAAAGCTGAAAGAGACCTGGCAAACTCGTTGGAGTAGTTGGGAATAAGTTAAAGTAGCATCAAAGCCAGGTTCGTTGGATTCCCAATTAAGAGCAATTTTGTCTGCAAGTCCAGCATCAATGTTTCTGTCTAAGCAATTGTAACACACATTGGTGATGCCGCCTTTGAACCACTGGTAAAGACCAGAAACAAAAGGAACAGGTTACAGTTACATAGACCCAAACGTTAAACTAAACAAGAATACGAGACAAAAACAAAGAAAAAGACACACTAAAAGAGAGAGAATGAATGAATGACCTCGATCTTGATATTCCCCCTCCTCACATCGAGATTCTCAAAGTAAGCCTGATCTCCCCATCTTTGTTTCCAGTAAAACTCCGATGATGCAATGCCTGACCAAAACCCAGCCGGGTTTTCTATCGATGCTTTATACATTTCCAGGTACTGGTCTCATATCACCCACCAGAATTGCCAATTATACAACAATCACGTAACCAAATCATAAGCTAATTTACTCAGATCAAAGCTAAACCGTAAAAGCCATGATCATATAACAGTTCAGTATTAAGCAATATTCAATTCAAGGAACAATGAGAAGAAACCTTTTGCTGAGAAGGAACGACAGCCTGACGAGAAAAGTCATGGCTAGGGAGAACGACGTCGTCTTCTTCAGAAGCAGGAGCGTCACCCAAAACAACGGCCTTCAAGTGAGAGATCTTGGCTACGGCTGAGGAAGGCGGAGAAGCGGTGGAATCAGCGTGGCGGAAATGGTGGTTGTGGTTGTTGAGAGAGGCCATCAACAAGAGTGATTGGCCGGCACCGTCAAGGTGAAGAAGAGGCAGGCGATGGTTGAGGCGGGATATTTTGTAGCGATGTTCAAGCTGTGGGAGTAAAAGGGGAATGATGGGACGGGGGGAAATGCTGATGCTCTTCATTTTATCTTATATTTCAACCTTAAAGCTTTGCTATGAAGTTATAACTTTTCCATTATGTGTATGTATTTCTAACTATGAGACTCTTGCTCTACTTTCTTTTCATATATATAGATATATCCATAACCTTGGAAATATCATTTATCACATACAATACAATATATAAGGATAACTGAAATGGCAACGGTCTCTATTCTTTAATTAAATCAAGTATCGGATTTTTGCTTAAAGTATACAGTAGCTTTAAAACTCGTGCCTAAGATTACATCCATAGCATTGGAAATATCATTTATTATATAGCATGTAATATATACAAGGATATCACAAGAGTTAGATGAAATAATAAGGATTTTTTCTTCCTTAATTAGGTCGAGTGTTGGATCTTTGCTCCAAGTACGGAGTAGCTTTAAAACTCGTGACTAGTGACTACGTCCATAGCATTGGAAATATAATTTATCACATAACATATAATATATATAAGGAAATCACGAGAGTTAGATGAAATGATGAGGATCTCTCCTTCCTTAATTAGGTTGAGTGTTGGATCTTTGCTCCAAGTATGGAGCACCTTTAAATTCGTGACTAGTGATTACTCTTTGATGAGCTTACAGAAGATGGATTCATAATTCAAAATTGATTTCTAATTTTAATATTTAAATGCTCAAAGTTTTTCAATACTTTCAAATGTTGTAGAATGTACTTATTTTATGCATGTGACTCGGTTTAAATTTGTTGGGATTATTTTTTGAGTGTTTAAAGAAGAATTTCAATTTTTGTATCGTGAATTTAATAAGTATAAATCATGACATAAAAAAATTAGTTTTTTTTCTCTCAATTTTACCACAAGTGTGCTCAAAAGATTTAAATCTAAAAGGTTAAAAAAGGTGATACTTTTTAAAGAGCGAACTCTTTTGTGTATCAAAATTTGAGTTTGTAGTTATTGAAATATATGGATGGGTGATAAAAATTTTGAGAAACTGCAATGGCGGAGCCAGTGAGTTGGCAGGAGCCTTAGCTCTCCTAAAATGGAAAATGAAAAGTTTTCATTTAGGGCTCGTTATAAATTATAAAATTTTAAATTAATAATAATAAAATTATACTTTAACCCTTAAAAATATAAAGAAATTGATTTAATACTTTAAAATTTATAAATATATCGACTATGAAAAAGATGAAATTACATTTGTAATATCGTAAAAATATATAATTTAATCCTGACCTCAAAAAGAATTTTTGATTTCATGCCTAAGAAACTTATAGATATTCAGATGAAAACAATTTTAAATCATATATGTACACTAAAGTAATTGAAGTGGGAAATGAAACAATCCTAATTGTCATTGCTATAATGTTGACAAGTGGCATTTTTTTATTGGTTGTTGACACATGTCGATTTAAAAGAGTAATTTGACATTAAATGGCAATAATTTCATAATAGCAATTAATGTTATATGATAAAAAATTAGCAATTATAACAATATTATTTTTTTATCATAACAATATTATTGATCACGTGTATGATATTCAAAAGAGAATTTAAAATAATATTATTATCACATATATATGAATAATTTCATTATAAGTTTTAATCATATTTATTTTTTTACACAATGTTTAAAATTACTCATAATCCCTCTCAAACTCATAAATAGAAAGATAATGCGCTTCAGCTCACTCAAACCTACATCCTTTTGCAGCAATAATGCTCATACCAATCCGAGTACTCAATCAATTTATTCCATTTATATTAAAGGCGATAAAAAAGCAATTACCATAATATTATATGATAATAAAAGAGCAATTACCATATATATTAGGAGCAATTACCATAATGTTAATATTATTAAGGTGTGGATGTCACGACACTGACCCTAACAAGGCTAAAATTTTAAAAGGAATTTTTCAGTACATCAAACCTTAAGTCGAAGTTTAGGTAAGGGTAAACTGTTAATTGAGAGACTTTTGGATAAATTCTTAGTACTAGCTCTTTTAGATTAGATTTTAAGTCTCTTTTAGAATTTTCTGCACTTTGCCTTTCTTAGCAAAAAGTACATGAACTTTCTTGTAACTTTTGCAATTGTTTTAATATTTATGGATTCAACACTTCAAACATTTCATTGATTCAAAGATTTTGTCGGTTTTATTGAGCATATTGGGTTTCTTGGATTGATTATGGGTATGAAATGATTTTATTTGTGGTTGATTAATTGAAGTGTTAATTAATTAATTTAAGGTTTAGACACTAGATCGTAAAATTTAGACTAAATCGAATAAAATTGAAAATTTAGAATTGACAATTTTAGGAGACTGTATTGATAGGTACAACTAAGAGGAGATTCTATTGAGCATTAATTCGATTAGCCCGGTTTGATCTAATGAGGTCTTGAGATAAATTGAATTAGATTACTCAATTAGGTAAAATGGTGATCGAGAGGTAAAATTGGACCAACTAAGAAATTAGACATTCTAGCTCCCTAAATTGAGAATTAATTGTTAACATGGATATTAGTCAACCATGTTGTTTGCTTAATTGTTAATTTTGTGAAGTTTGGTTTAATTGCAATTCGGTCCTTCTAGTTTATACTTTAGCATAATTTACTCTTTCATGATTTGTCATAATATGTTATCTAGAAATTAGCTAGCTAGACTTTCTCTGTGCATGCTTGGTCCTTGTTGGTCGATTTTGTCACCCGATCTTTTTTGGTTTCGATTTTTGAAATATTCGATATTTTATTGTAAATTTTTTTATATTACAACTGACTTGTGATACTTGCAATAAAAGTCACATTTTAATTTTTATATCTTTTGTCTAATTTCTTTGTTCAATATTCTTACACTATAGCGCGGTCGTCTAACCCGACCCATGAACATTTTTAATCTTAAAGAATTTAAACTCTTTATCATTTTATGCTTAGGATTACAAAATTATCGTGGTGAAATACAAATTCCTAGATTATTTATTGAATTACCATAATTCAAGTAGATGAGCTTTTTGAAAAGTTTTAAGAATCTTCGTGGGCTAAAAAAGCCCAAGTTACTCAAATGATTGGCTTTAGCTATTATGCGTGTTTTAGTCATGGGCCTTTACATCCCTCAACTTCAAACCATTTTAATTACATCTTTAAACTATCGAGGTTATGTCAATTAGGTCTTTTCGTTACTAAAATTGTTAATTTAACTGTTAAATGATTCGTTATATCTTATGTGATATAATTTAAAATGAAAATTTTAAGAAAAATATGAATATTGTAAAATTTAATGTTTTGAAAATATTAATTTTGATGTTTTCAAATATTTTATAAAAGTTTCATCGTTCATTTTTTTAGTTTTTACTTTTAACAAATATGTGACAACATTTTTTTTATTATTTTAAATTTAGCTACATAAGATTTAAGGAGTCATTTAACGATTTTAATAACAAAAAGACCTGATTGATATAATATTGATAATTTGATAATGTAATTAAAATGTTTTGAAAATTAGGAATCACTTTAGAATGAGGCTCATAGTTTGGGACTGGTGCAATTAACTTTAAATTTTAATATTTTAAAATTTTTAAGATTTTTAAATTTTTTTAGAATTATTGTTAATACTTTTGCTTTTAAATATCAAAAACAATATTTTAAGTATAGTTGAATGGTTAATTTAGTTATTAAATATTAACCTTTTAAATTAACATGTCATATCAATTTTTTAATAGAAGTTAATAAATGAATGGTTAAAATGTAACAATTAAATAATATTAATGATTATTAATAATTTTCTAAAATCAAATGATCGAAATATAAATTTAAATAAAATTTAGGATTCTTTTAGAGTAATTTATCATACTTTTTAATAAGTTGTTTGTTTCGGATCCGTATTTGGTACTTGCGAATTGGTATGCACTTGAGTTCACTACTTAGTTGTACTTCCTTGGTCTAATTCTAATTTTATCCTTTCAATTATATTGAAATTGAGATTTAATACTTATATTTATTTTGATAAATTACAATATTATAGAGGGAGTGTGATATAATAAATTCAAATTATCAATGAGGTTTAACACTAGTGGTAAAGGTTGAGGCTACGGATTTTCAAAGCCGAAGTTTAAGTCTTCTCATTCATAATTGCAATGTGTTGGTCTCTCTTCCATCATGTACGTATGTCTTATGTAGGTTTCTACTCTTCGTTTGATGTGTATTGTATTGATTAAACTTTACGTTTGAGTTAACCAAACATATACTTATACTTTTAATTTATACGTGTCTTATAGTTGTAATTGTATGGTCTTTATACTAGTGAAGCTTCCTAAAAAATTAAAGGGTTAATCACTATTTTTGTCTGAAATAGGTAATTATGCTCACATTAGGGTTTGATTTTTTTTTCCAGATTAGTCCCTGAACTTTAAGATTTTTAAGTAAATATCAAGACTAACTTGGACCCAAAAAAAATTAGGCTCAATGTAAGAACAATTGGCAAGTTTAAGGACTAACTTAGACAAAATAAAAATTTAAATCCTAATGTGGGAACAACTTTTTCAGACCCCAAAATTAAATATTGAATTTCTGAATAGTATAGTGACTAAAACCAAATTAGACCTTTCTATAAGATTCTGCTGCAACCATTTCCTGAAGAGGGTTTAAACATCAAAGGTAAAGGGCTGCTTCTGCACCGTTATTTTCAAAGCATTTGCCTCTGTTTTTTAGCCAGTTAAAAAGAAGATTACCATGAATTATTACTAGCATTAGCAGCCACCAAGCATTGAAATTAGTATATCGATTCGAATCTGTTTTTCTGGGGTTGTGTGAGTGTGACTGAGGCGACAATGAAGAAGCTCCGATGGGCAATAGACGGTGAATTATGGGAATTGGACGCTTCCACCCCTCGTACCCTCGAAGGAGCGGCGCGTGCTGTTCCAGGGAAGGCATTACCTTTGGGTTTATCAAGAGGGATTAAACTTTTCAGGCCTAACCAGATCGATTTCATGCAACGGTTCATGGCTGCCCCTTTTCTTCCCTCTTATACCCATCACCTTGGGGTTACAATTCAGCGAGTATTGAGCATCCCTGTTAGTGAGAATTGGTCTGCTCTTTTGCTTGGTCAGTTCAACCTGCGTAAGTTTTTGTCGTCTTTAAAGGAAAATGGAGGCGGAGATGGTGTGCGTAAGCGTGACCTTAAATCAATTGGGAAGCTTTTTCTTGATAAGTCATTGTATGCCCTAGGGTTCTCTTCCGAAGTGTTGTTAACCCCTGATGACATTCTGCTTTTAAGCTCTGATTCATATTATGATCATAATTCCTCTTCCATTCCTAGAAAGAAAGCTGTTTTCCATCATAAGGTTAGTGCTGTTCTCATTAATTATTTCATATAGGGCGCAAGACACACTCTAGGCACTAGAACCCTTATATTGCTTCAGGCACAAGGTGCAAAAAAGGCGCGAGCATAAGTGAACTAAATATGTGTATGTGTGAGTTGAATATGTAATTATATACAAAACAGGCAATTGCTTCAATGTGTATGATTTACTTATGGTTCGTGTCTGTTGAGGGGTCGATTCTTTGGGAGAAGTATTTGAAATGTCATCCCCTAGGCAGCTGACCGAGCCCTCAATCATCAAGGTATTATCCCGAGTCATGCTGGGGTTTTGTCTCCCATCTTCATTGAGAGTCGTGTCCAGTTCATGGAGGAGGAGTTTCTTGAGGGAACGGGCTATATGTAGGCGCATGGCCACCCACAATGACTTATATGCCATAGGTCAGGGGTTCAAACCCCACCAAAAGCGAAGACACTCTCGTCCCCTTCGTGGGTGTTTTATCGTGTGCCCACAAATGGCCCATTGCCTTGAGGCACTCCCCTTTCGTGAACCATACACAACTCTCAGGGGAGGTGGGAGACAACCCCAGCACAGCACGGGGACAATATCTTCTATTGTTGGGGTCCAGCTGCCCGATGGACGACACTTCGAAGATTTTTCTCGAAGGAGTTGGCCCTCTCAACAATGTCTATAGTTGAATGCTCAAGCAATGTCTAGTGAAAAATTAAAGCTAAATTCGATTGGTCGAGCTTCTTTTATGACTAAAGCTTTACGAAAAAAAGTGCACATAGGCGTGAGTCTGATCAAATGGGCCTCGCTTGAAAGGATCTGAGGTGCTTTTGGTGTCTAGTGCTTTTGTTCTGATTTTTTTTCCTTTTATTTTATGGTCATTGGCAGTTTCCACATCATAATTTGACAGTGGATGCAGCTTGGCCTGCTCTCTTTGTGGACAAAGGGACTGGTACTTATTGGGATGTGCCTTTCTCCATGGCAATTGATCTGGCTTCTCTTCCATTGGATTCTGGTCTCAGTTATCATTTGTGCCTACACCATAACCATGGGTCACCAAAGGAATTTCAAGGTGATCCCATTGCTCAAGTCCCCGCTTCTCTACTTCCTATCGTTTCTGCTAAATGCGCCTTTTCTTACGAGAAGAATGTTGACATTTGGAGAAGCAAAGCTCAGAAACTGAAGATGGTTCAACCATATGACATATTCCTTTCAGATCCCCATGTTTCGGCATCAGGAACCATTGGTAAGATATACCCCCATTGACTCCCTGAATTGACAGTATGTTAGATGTTTATAGTGGAGGGGGACTTTTTTTCTTTCTATGTGCTGTACTTATCACTTCATCTGATTTTATTATAATTCATATAGTCAATCCATTCGTTGCAAAGTTATATGCAGGAAATTTTGTTCATTTCATAAATGATTCCATATCAACAACTGCAGCTATTGTGAAATACTAAAAGTTTCCTTGTTTTATATGCATAGGTGCTGCTTTGAGTGCGAATTTTGGGGAGAGTTCGGTCAGATTAGTTGAAGATGCTAAAGATATTAAGCACTTATCATATCATAATCCAACTCTAAAATCTACCCTTCTAGGGGATATATTTGCATCCGTGTCATTTATGGCCCAGCACGGGAACTTCCAACGGCTAGTTTCTGATCTTACAAGATTTCACGTTCGCATGGATTTCCCTTCTGGTTCTAAATTCCTTTCAGGTGCCACACGATTAGCTCAAGATCTTTTAAACTCACACCAGCCTAGTCCAGAAGCAGTTAAAATGATCTGCCCAATTACCTCCCTTTCACTTCAGCAGCAGGTATGTCTTTTGAAATAATGTCGACCCTTTCGATTTAGGATGTTAAAAAAATTATTGGCAGCAAATTTTTTCTGATATTTGGTTAATAACACTTTATCTACTTTGCATTGCTGTAAATGCCATTGGTTGTCCTGGGCATTTCTGGCTATTTTATTTTTCAATGTTAACCGGGGCTCTCCAATAACCAATTTGAATTCTTAGGCATTTTCTGGATAGGGATAGTAATGAATCGGGTTTGGAGCTGATATTGTTAAATCCACCACCGCTATATTGTTAGTATGCTCTGCCCCAATCCTGTCCCACTCTGCGTGGATGTTAGAACTTGAATACTACCACTACCTCCATGGATGTTTGATACATCCATAGGTGCTCCTCCTCATCCTCTCCTCTTTGACATTTATTAGTTATTTTCAGTACTTTCAATGTGCATTAGACATATAGATACTGAGACATTGAAGATTAATCTATGAATATCTCATCTTAATATTTCAGGATTTATAATATATTCTTTTATTCTTATCCTTTTAAAAGTTAAATTTATAAGGGTAAAATAGTAATTTAAACATTGGGGGCTGGGTTGACGCCAGTAGATATCACAGCTGCTCCGTACCCACCTTTCAAGCTGGGAAAAAAACAAACGCCTGCCTCACCCACCCTGTATTTACTGTTCAATCAAGGAAAGAAATTAAAAACTCCATTCAAGACAGATCGGTTTGAAATGTATGCGATAGTTCGAGTTTTGCCATCCCGATCTCTGGTTTCTAATTCATGCTGTGAAATTCTTTATATGCATTTTGCACAGATTGCAGGGCCTTTCAGTTTTAGAGTTGATTCAGGGATTGTGATTGATTTCAAGGACAAAGGTTGGCACATACAAGCAGACCAACCAGTGTTTGCAATTGAATATGCATTGCAGGTCCTTTTTTCTGCAAAGGCTGTTGCTTGGTATTCCCCAAAGCATCAAGAATTCATGGTAGAGCTTCGTTTTCTCGAGAGGTAAACCCCCTTTTTTCTTTTTGCCCTTTGTGTATGTTTTTCAAACTTCCATTATTGTATCTTCTATTGCCTTCAATAGATTTCAAGGATGTTCCTCACCTTTTCACATATCGACTCAGTTGGTTGAGTACTCATTAACACTCCGTCAAATATTAGAGTTCGAGTCTCACCGGTAATACCATTTGACTTATAAAATAAAATAAAATAACAAAGCTATTGAAGGACAAAATGAAAAGATTGATTAAAAAAGATGTTATCATTAGATTTTTTTTTAAAAGTAAGAAACTGAGAGTTTGGTCAATTTCAGGGCGGACGGTAATGGTGGCAAGAGGATATTTTTGGAAATTTTCATTTTTCATTTGAATATTTTTTTTTGTGAATTATAATGGACGGCAAAGCCGTAATAGCAGTTTAACTAGCGCAATTCGACCTCAGATAATATCTGAAGCGATAAATATTTTGATCATCAAACTAACACACGGGGTTTGAAAATTTAATTAGGCTTCCATTTGACTTATAAAATAAAATAACAAAGCTATTGAAGGACAATATGAAAATACTGATTAAATAAGATGTTATCATTAGATTTTTTTTTCAAGTAAGAAACTGAGAGTTTGGTCAATTTCAGGGCGGACGGTAATGGTGGCAAGAGGATATTTTTGGAATTTTTCATTTTTCATTTGAATATTTTTTTTTGAATTATAATGGATGGCAAAGCCGTAACAGCAACTTAACTAGCGCAATTCGAACTCAGATAACATCTGAGGTAATGAATACTTTAGCCATCAAATCAACGCATGGGGTTTGAAAATTTAATTAGGCTTCCAATTTTTTTGAAAATTCTTATTGATTTTATAATTTTTTTAAAATTTTAATTAGACCCCTCAATTTTAAAAAAAAATCTCATTAAACTTTTAAAAATTTTGAAAAATTTAATTAGGTCCTCCAAAACTTAAACTCAATATCTGCCACTAATCAAGTTGAAAACATTTGTTAAACTAAATTCAATTTATAATATATTTATAAAAAATATTTTTATTTTAATAAACTCACTTAGAGGTCTAGTAGGAAAATCCAGTAGCTTCAAGAGCTTTACTAAAATTGAAAAAAAAATTGCCAAATAGAGATTTTTTTTTTTGGATTTTAGGGTTAAATTTTCAAATTTTATAAACTTTTAAAAAATAAAAATTGATCGTTGAGGGTTAAATTAATTGATTTCTTTTTTATAATTTTAATTAAAATGATAAATTTTGTGAACATTGAGATTTTTTATTTAGAATCAAATTGATAGAATATGTAAATATTAATGTCACGTTTGGTTCGCTGTAATGGAATAAAGTTGTAATTGAATAGAGTTGTAATGAAATAGAGATGTAATGGAATATGACTGTAATCAGTAATTTAGTTGTTTGGTTGAATGAAATGGAATAGAGCTGTAATAGTATTCTTGTGTTTGGTTGAATGGAATGATGCTGTAATAGCATAATAAAAAAGGCTTAAATGACTAAAATACCCTTAGCAAATTTTTTTAAGTAAATGATTATTGTTATGAAATTTTAATAAGATCATTATTAAATATAATTTAATAAAAATAATAAATAATTTAATTATTTTTTAACATAATTATTATAAAATATAATTAAATAAAATTATATATAATTTAATAACGTTTTTAATATAATTATTATTAAAATATCAATTAGTAAAAATTATAATATATAATATTAGAAAAATAATATATAACTTACTTTATTAGTTTTAAATTACAATGCATATGCAAGATCAAATATCAAGAGGAAATAAAAAAGACATTTGAAAAACATTAGATAACTGATAATTGTTTTAGCTGCTTCCAAACATAAAACTATGTAAACAGCCTTAGAATAAAACAAAACCAAAAAAAAAATACATGTTTTCCACCATTAAAAATGGGAGAAAAACTTCAATACTAACTCCTTAAAAGAAAAAACCATAGCTTATATTACATCAAACAGTAAAAGAATTTTTGGGTTTTGAGCTAAGAACTAGATTGCTGCTGATCTCATCATTGGCCACAGATTGTTTACATGGATCATGTTCATATCCATAATATAATTGGCAAAGTCAACTCCGTTTTCTTCAGCTCTTGCTAGCAACTTCAACTGCAACACAGGGCTTATTTTTCCAGAAATATAAGCCTGCCTTGTAAATGCATTGATGGTGAAGGTTGCACCTGATACAAATCACAAATACCCTAAAATTAATTCAGCATAAAAAAAAGAAGAAGTCTTTCCAAGAAACAAAATTGGGAGACAGAGAAGTCATTGGCCATTACAGCAAGCAAAAGAGAAAAAACAGGTTATGTGATTCACTGACATGCAATAATAATTTGTCTTAAGAAGCATCATTGTCAAGATAGAATAGTTATATGTAGTATTTGCCTTAACAAACATTATGTCAATATAGAACACTTGTAACTCTAAACTTCACAACTGAAAATGCTCAAGATTACATGCTTGTGCTTTTACGTACATGGAGAATTTTTAAACATTTTCAATCACTCCATTCCACGCCTCTAAAGAATAGTTTCATAGACAACATATTCTGATTGACATCTTATACTCATTCTCCTAATATAGTATCAATATAACTGAAGTCTAGTTAATGAAGTAAAAACAACCAACCTAGAAGTTAACCTTTACAACGAATATGAAAAAATATATGCAAAAGTCTAGCATAACGAATTAAAATAGTTGCATATAGGTCTTATTCATGCTTTCATACTGACAATGGAGTGGTGCAAAATTTAGCTCTCAAGTAAACATTGAAAATGATGGGAATGAAAACCTGTGGTAGTCTAATTTGATATTCTATCACAAGAAACTACCCCTTTAATGATCAATTGAGGCCTAAAAAACCATAAGAATATCAATGTTGCAGAATATATGCAAAAAATTTAACCTAGTTGAAACGTTACATGGAATATCTTAAAATCCTTGCATACAACAGATGCTGGAAAGAGCATAGGCTTATCATACCAATCTGCATAAAAGCTGCCAAACCAACTATATTGCACAGATATAGCAGAACTTTTTTCTGAAACTACATACGACAATTAAGATATGATAGAAGAAAAGGTTAAGCACCATGTTGGTTTTGCCATGGGAACTACGCTTGATGCCTGAAACTTCAGAGCAAAAGTAAGCCATTTGAAGAAACAAGAAGATGATTTATAAAATCTATTGGCTTGTAGGTTTCGCCTTAATTGCAGCAAAGCTAAAATGCCCTCAGCAACTCAAGAAATTCTGTTGGTTCTTCATCTTCTTTGACAATCTGTTGATAATCAATGTAGAAAAAAATTTAAGGTTAGAATGTATTACAGATTATTTGCTTCTTTTCTATGGGCTGAATGCATAACAAAATCAAACAGAAAGTGATGCAAAAAGAGTTCAGACACAAATCTTATATATTTTTCCTATTAGTAAACAGGCTTTCTACATATACAAAAGCATCAAACTCAAAGACAACAAGAGGGACCCAGAGAACTCAAAAGAACATGATTACAAACTTGTCTATTTCCATGTCTGACTGCAGTGTAGGATTTACTTTGGTTACATATAGCATTGCTGTTAACACTGCCGTAGTTTTTTGCCATCAGCAATTCTAAAGTTATATTGTCCGAAAATGTCATGCTAAGTCCCTAAAATGATTAGACAAATCATGAAACTTAAAATATAAAAAACACAAGAGGAAACAGAGTTGTCTGTATTACCAGTGTCTTTGAAGTTATAAAGTGAACCAAGACCTAAAGTTTTTAAGACCTAAAATTCAAATACGAGATGTGCCTCAAAATTATAAAGACAGAGAACTCATCTGCAAAGAGATATTTGCATGAATATGAACAAAGAAACTTCTAATATGCTCTTAATATCCATGCAATTGAATCAAATAGTTTTAGCTAAGTAACTTGTTCATAAACAAAGATAGAGAACTCATTTGATATTCATCACCATTGTCATCAATCTAACAGCATTTTCATACAGAACTGTCGCAAAAAATGGTGCCATATGCACCCAAATCTATGGCTCAACCAACAGATCATTATAAAAAAACAATATCTTTTTATTTTCCCACAATAAAAGTAAATAAAAGAAATAAGAATCCTGATCCACTTTAAAACAAACACAACTCACCCCTGAAATAGAATCAAGAAGGCTTCTTTTCACCAAAACTCCTGATGCCCAAGAGTAGAAAAGGCGTAAAGGAAGCCCCAAAATCAAGACATAATAAATAGGGTGATGGATGAATCAACTAAAAAAGAGAGAACGGAAGAGTCAATGAAGAGAACAGAGGTTAGCCACTCCGAGAAGGACCCTATATCAGGGCCGATTAGGTTTTTTTTACAACTATTTGGTATTTTTCTCAAAAAGAAAAAGAAAGTTGGAGTTAAAAAAAGAGAATCAACACAAAGAAAAAGAAGAAAGAACGAAGAAAGCAAAAATAGAGAAAGGTAAAGATGGAAAAAAAGAAACTTACCCGTGAGACTGGGAGAAGATGATGTTCCAGTTATAGTTTTTTCAGTATATGGGTAGAGGTGTGGGTAGAGATGAGGGCAAAAAAAGAAAAAAAAATTAGTTCTCGCGTTGAATAGCTATTCAAAGGTGGGGAAAAGGAATGGCTATTCAGCCTTCTCCCGTAATAGACCCTAAATATATTCAGATTTGTAATAACATTACAGTCAACCAAACTAATGTTTAGTGGTGAGCCCACCGAATTGGGCTGGAATGTATTCCTAAGCTCCCAAACCAAACATACCTTAAAGGGTTACATTTGTTATTAGACTAATAAAAAAAGTTCATATTAACTTTCCCTCACTATCTATAAACAATTAACAATGAGTGATCAAAATATTAAGCTTTTACAAGTTTAGTAACTAAATCGAAAAAATTGATAATTGAGTAATCAAAATAGAACAAAGTCAATGGTTTAATGACTATTTTTGCACTTCACCTTTGAAATTTTTAATTAATTTTTTACTTTTTTTTTAAATTCTCATTAATCTTACACAATTTCTTTTTAAAATTAATTAGCCCTTCAATTTTTTTTAAAAGAATTATCATTAAACTCTTAAACTCTTAAAAATTTACCACTGGTCAATTTTGTTTTCAAAATTGTTAAACTCGATTCAATTTATAATATTATTTTTAAGGAAATGTTTTTTTTTATTTTAATAAACTCACTTAGAGATCTAGTAGTAATTCATATATTTTTAAATAAAGTTAGTTTAAAAAGTGGATTCAACCTTCACTCCAATAGATTTAAAGATTTTTTTGGGGGGGTATAAGTTACAATTTACAAATTAAGAGAGGAGATGACAAAAATAAGGATTGAATTTTGATTTTTGAGTGCCAACAAGAAAGTTAAATATGTTTTTTATACAATACTTAAAATTACCCATAACTTTTTCTCAATCTTTAAATAGGAGGATAATTCGTTTCAGCGCACTTGAACCCATGTCCTCTCGCACTGACAATAATATTAATACCAATCGAGCTAAAACTCAATCAGCATTATCCATATTTTTTAAGGTTTACTATTACAAATAAATTACATTTATAGTTATGAATATATCTCCAAACAATTTCAGTGTAGAATCAAACTAGTACAAAATATATGTGCATGATGGGATTGAAAACACATATCCATGCATGCCAATTATCCACATTTTAAAACTTTCACACATGACAACAAATCCTTGTGAAACTGAACACTTACACATAACAATTTCGCATGATGAGAATTCAAACTTAAATATTCAATAACTCATCATCCAATGCTTCAACCTTGCCATCGATGTCGATGAAGTAGATAAATAAAAGGTAAACTACAATAGTAATCGCCAAACTACTGATAAGTCTTTTTGGTCACCCAACTTGTTAGTTTTATCTTTTTTGGTGATAAGTCCTCCATATTTTTTACAAGAGTTATTAATATTTATTTATAATAGTAACTATTAATATTTAATTATGTTTAAATAAAATTATTAGTATTTATTTACAAGTTCTTTAGTTTTTTGTTTAATTTAATGATGATGTGTAATGTTATTATTCATTGATAGAGTATGGGGGTTTTTACAAGAATAATACAAAAAAAAGATTATACACCAAAATAATATACTCCCCCCATTATTTACCAAGATGGTACACTTGGAGGGAGTGGTGCCATTTGGGTAGGCGGCACCACTGCCATGGAATTTTTTTTATTTGTTTAATATTAAACAATACTGATAAAAATATAAATCTAATATTTAAATACGAAAGTGGTACAGTGAGGTGGTGCCTACTTGACAGGCGGCACCAAAGGTGCCTACCTGCAAGGCTGCACTAACCCCACATTGTTTTTTACATAAATAATACAAAAAAAAAATTTATAGACTAAAATATAATACAAAAATTAAAATTAATAACTTAAATAATATAAATATATATTTTAATCCATTTAAATTATAAAAAAAATATAAAAGTAAAAAAATATTTTTTATAAGAGTTGTAGAAAATAATAATATAAAATTAAAAAATTGAATTAAATATTCAATAAGATTAATTTAATTTTTTTAAATAAATAATATAAAAAATATTTATTTATCAAAATAATACTCCCCATATTTACCAAAATAGTACACTTAGGTAAGTGGTGCACATAATTTTTTTTTTATTTTTTTTATTTTTATATTAAAAAAAGAAAATAAAATTAAAATTTGACGGGTGGTACCTCGGCACCAATTGTGCTTACTGGGTAAGCACCACTAGTGGTGTCTTTTTCAAAACTATTTAAACCCCCATCAGATCAGTTTAAACACAAATTATTGAGTAAAAGAAGAAAAGAAAAGAAGCAAATTTTAACAGCAAATTTTTTAAGAAGAAAAGGAAGCAAATTTTTTGAAGAAGGAAAAGAAACAGAAGGTTAGTAGAAAATTTTAACTGTAATTTTATTTATAATAAATAATTTTTTTATATTATTTGTGTAAAGAACCCTATTTATTTCTTTTAACAGATAGAAAATCAATTTTTTGTATGCGTTTATTTCGATGGAGAAATTTTGACAACAACAATATGATGTGTATTTGAATGTCGTCAACAACTAGCAATGAGATTTAGTAAAAATGTCTCGGTTGATAATATGAAGGCAAAGATTAGTGAAAGAATTGCTAGACGTTGTGGGAGAAGAATCTCAAAACTTTTCTATAAGTTTTCAGTTTCAACAGATCCTATCAAATTTATCAAGATGGAACTCGTAGATATGAAGATGTGGAGACAATGATTGCTCTTTATTATGGGAATCAGAGTAATGAAAATGCACCGATTTAGTTATTTGTTGAGCTAACTGATGTTGAGAGAGCTGAAGATCCCACTCCATTAAGTATGATGGCTCCGACATCCTACGTTGATAATCAATCTGTAGCTCGTAGGATTAGTGGGATTAATATCGAATGTTGCACCTAATAATGATGCGGATGGTGATGATGGATATGATAGTAGTGATCCTTCTGATCACGAGAATAATATTGATAGTGATCCCGACATGGACGGGTCTTGGATGATATCGATGAGGAAGGCCTGAATGATAAGATCCCAGATGGTCGACGTATTGTGATGTACAATTATCCTGCTGGGGCAAACATGTCACTTATAGACCCTGATGCGGCGTATGCAGCCGATTTCGAAGAGTACCCTGATATAATGTCTGCTCATCGATTGACATTAACACCAGAACCAGAACTTACTCCCGATAGCATTTGCTATTGTGGACAAAGAAAATATGGAATCACGGGAATTCTTTTTGACGAACCTGCGGAGATACGTTGTTCATAACGATAATATTTGCATCATTTCCGATAGAGGGAATGAGATTATTGCGACCATTAGACGTACTGGTGTACATCGGTTTATTGTAGTCGGCACATTGTGGCCAACTTTCAAAAAGAATATAAGAATGCAGACTGGTGAAGACGACCTGTGAGAATGGGTAAAGAAATTTTATTTTAAGTTACATTTTTTATGTTTTAATTCGAGAGTGTAACTTATGTTTTCTTAATATTCCTACAGCGTACGAGTTAGAGCCATATCGATTCCGAAAAAAAATGACCAGACTTGAGCGTGACATGGAAGGTGAAACGAACAAGCCGTTGTGAGAGTGGTTGGGTACCATGGAGCTGTGATAATGGGCTCAAAGTTTTAATGACGGGTATCAATATGGTCAAATGACGACCAACCTGACAGAGTCGGTTAACGGTGTATTCAAGAGAATACGACATCTTTCGATTTCATCCATGTTCTTGGCTACGTTCTACAAGCTTGCTGCTTTGATGCTAGTAATGGAGACACGAAAAATCGACCAGATGAACGCTGGACACGTTTTTGTCAAAGTAATCAGGAATGCAATGGATGTAAACCGTCAGAGAGCGAGGACGATGAACGTTGAAATATATTTACGATAATTTCAACGATTTCAAGTTACAGAGACTGGGCGAAAACCTGGTATCCCACATAGGTCATGCGGGGTTGATCTGAAGAACAGACACTGCGATTGTAAGAGGTTCGATACACTTCGTTATCCATGTGCGCATGTCGTTGCAGCTTATGCTAAAGTGTTGCTCAATGTTGAACAGTTCATCGACCCCGTTTACACTCTCCAGCGCACGTTACGTATTTGGGAAAACGAGTTCCCTGTCCTGCCTGACTTGTCCACATGAGAGGTGCCTCTGACGACTTTCGAGCTTATACCGAACAAAGGTTTGCGAAGGAATCCGAAAGGTCATCCGAATGTTTCCAGAATCCGCAACGAAATGGACATTATGGAGAAAATAGACGGCAGCAAGTTGTGTGGAATATGTAGGCTAGTTGGGCATACTCGGTATAATTGCCCCCAACGAACCTACCATATTGGCCAATCATCCGGATCGGGCCCGGCTTAAGCTATTTTTATTGGTCATTTTTCACTTGGAATTAATTAAGTTTATGATTGAATTTGGAATTAATTCTGTTTAAATTTGAATTTATTTAATAATTTTTATGTTTAAATTTATTTAATGAGGTTTAGCAAATGACATTAAAGGATCATGAAAAACAAAATATTTGCATACATAAACATAAATAAGAACATAAACATAAACATAAACATATTTAATTCTAAGGCTCATCTCATTGCATTTGATGGTTAGATGGTGTGGTTCTAGGAGTAAAACATTGTGGTGGTCGACGAGCACGTTGCGGGTGCTCATGACGTTCAACGTCATTGTCTTCTGCACCTTCGAGTGTCATTGATGATGATGATCCATGGCTAAAGTTCTACAGTGGTAATGGGTAAGGAGTAGAATACTGCAATGGACTGAAAGGAATAGAGAACTGTGATGGTATCAGGCTGAAGATATCAAACATCAAAGATGATCTCAGATCCTGCTGATCAGTACTGGATCCGAAAAACTCTGAATGATACTCGTGCGCTGACTAACTCGTATTATATGCATTCCCTGACTACTTTGGATGATACGACTCAGGCGTCGGCTCGATGTTACACTCCGACTCGAGCGCTGGCTCCGAATAGTGCTGCGGCTCAGGCTCAGACTCAAGCCGCTGAAAGTAGTGCCCACGTGGTAGCATGAACGGGGGGACTAACATTGTTTGCCCACCATATATATATGGTTTCTCCGTTTGAAAATACCATTGTCTATACTCTACGGATACCTCAAAAGTGAAACCTTGATCCATGTCATGTTGAGGTATCCGCTCCGCCCGTCTCACCCACACCGCAACGTATCTTTTGTGCACTTGCCTCCAGTCTATTCCCGATCTCTCCTTCTTATCGATACCATGAATATCTTCTAAATCAACTGGGTCTCTTGGGATGGTTTGTATGTACCCGAATTGTCGAAGTACTCGATCCTCATGGTACCACTCAATTGTCTGAAAACATATAACTGGTGCGTCAATGCACCATAAGTGCGAGTGGTTACGGGCAAAATCGGAAATAGTAGTTGCCACCTCAAGGACTGAATAGGGCATCCAAAGGAACTGCAAATTTAAATAACATTGTTATAGTAACACGACTCAATTAATATTAATAAATGAAGATGATTCATGTAATTGCATGTCACGAATAACTTATCATCTCCCCCGCATGTGTCTCGATCATTTGCCGATATATCGAAACCGTGAATGACCTCCCGATATTCGGATTCCCACGCCATCTACGAAAAACAACTTATTAGATTAAATTTACACATAAAAAATCAAATAATTGTGGATAAAAATTAGATGTTATCACCTGTTCACAAGTGGAAAAACGTATCGTAGGTGTTTGATATTAGCCAAGAAAGGCATCCGATATAGAGCCCACAATTGTAACAATATTAGACACCCGCAAATGTCAACGGCAGCAGGCTTTGTGCATCGACAAAGCTCACGATACAACATTGCTAGTACTACCGAGCCCCAACTATATTGACCCGCTTCATTAAAATCGATCAATAGGGGTAAGTACATGATGTGCACTCTATTTCTACTTGCCATCGGCATTAGTACACCACTTATAAGGTGTAATATATAAGATCGAGCGACACATATCACATCAAATTTGGTGGCATCAGCTGGTAGATGGTGGAATCTTTCCCTCAACCATGTGAACTTCAATCCCGTGAATCTCGATTCACCATCATCGGGTGAGACTCCCAATAAGCTTTCACAAAGGGCCGTCGGGTCAGATACCGTCGATGACCCCGTAACGGGCATCCCGTCGATTGGAAGCCCAAGCTGCAGTGCAACATCCTCTAGTGTGATGGTGCACTCACCACATAGTTAGTGAAACGTGTGGGTCTCTGGCCGCCACCGTTCTACCAAAGCGAAAATTAAGTCGTAGCGCAAATCAAATGTCCGGATCAGTGAAGCAGCTCCAAATCCATCTATAGTCAAGTATGGCATGATGCGTTCGTCCGGTTCATAATTTATCCCATTCACGCGAGCCCTTAATTTTCGGTACACATCATGAGACTATTAAATTACCGATATAATTAATATAACTTAGTTTAATATCGTAAATTAAATGAACTTTTTATAATGTAACAAATAACAATTTATTACTTGTACATATACAGCTACTGATATGTGGTCATCATCCTTAATTAACGAATCCATATTCATATCTGCAATAAAAAAATTTGAGATTATCAATCCGTCAGAAGTAATTAATACAATTTTTAACTAGAAGTAATTAAAATTCTTGATATATATAAGAACAAATAATTATATATTGATTACTTTGATAAATTAAAATTTAAATATTGAATTTACTATTACATTTTACGGGTTAAGTATTTAATTTATATTAAAAAATTATTTCGTAATTTATTAAAATATAAATATCGAATATAAGAGTTTTGTTTGATGAAAAAATATTAAAATATTTATTACATTTATATTTCTTTTTTACTTTTTAAAAAATAATTATCACGAAGGGTAATTAACCACATTTTAATGTTTTTTTTAATATTAAAATAATTACTAATATTTTTTTATTTTTTTCTTTAATTTGTCATTTTAAAATTTTAAAAATATTTTTTTATTTTAAAATTTTAATACACTAGAAACATATTTTTTATTTATTTAAATATATACTTATTTCTAAATATTATTATATCAAAATTATAATAAATCAAAGTTAACAAAATTTTATGTAAGCATCACAATAATAATCTAATAAATTGAGATATATATATATATATCTCAATTTATTAGATAATTATATATATTGTTTTAATAAAAAATGTTTAAAAAAATGTCAAAATTATCAAATCTTATTCTTTTTTTTTTCAATTTTTCCCTCCAATCTACCTCCTCTTCAATTAATTTTCTCTTCAAAGCAACCATAAAAGAATTATTAATTCGGTCATCTACTTGATGAATGCTATATGAAAAATAGAGAATGAGATGGAATTTTTGTTGTTTATATATGAGATCAAATTCAAATTTTTATATTTACAATTGCGATTATTTTAAGAAGTTGTTAACTTGTTAAATATTATTTATAATACAAATATTAAGACCATTAACAATGTGTTTTTGTTTAGGAGATAAGTTTAGTTTAATTTAAATTTTTTACATGATTAAATAATATTTAAATTTAAATATCATTTAAATAGATTTTTTTCAAGAATAATACAAAAATTTAAATAATAATCAAACCCTAAACAATATAGCTCCTTTTTTTTTCCCTTCTTTTCTCTCCTTTCCTTTCTTCTTTGTTGCTGCCGTTCCAGCACCCTCCCTCATCTTCTTTTCTTTCTTTAATTTTTTTCTTCTAGTGTGTGCGCTTTGTGTGTTTGGGGACCATTTTAAGGTCTCCATATTGCCTCTCTCGCAGCAGCAGGCAACACAGGCAGCAGGTAGACAGCAAGGGCAGTAGGAGGCAACAGGCAGCAAGGGCACACGACATTGGAAGTAGGTGTCGCTTGTTAGGTAGGCACCACCCAATAATACTAAACCGATATTTAAATACCAGATTCGATTCAAAACCGTATCAGTATTTTTTTAAATTTCATTATTTAAATATTTTTATTTATTTAATATTAAAAATCATTTATATGTCAGAAATAACAGTGGTGCCGCCTACATAAATGGCACCACTCCCCCAAATATACCATTTTGATAAATAATAGGAGGAGTATATTATTTTGGTGTATAATATTTTCTTTTATATTAATTTTGTAAAAAATCCATGGAGTATGAGACTTATGATTTGACGGTGTATCAAACATTATTTCAAAAAAGATTAAGGATCAAATTGAAAAATAAATTAAAAGTTGAATTTGTGGTTATGCATTGGGATCAAATAAATTGGGTTACACGCATTAATTATCCCCAAAGTATACGCATCAAGCTTGACAAGACCTTTTGATCAAAAAAAAAAAAAGCTTGACAAGACCTGCACTCTACCTCGTTAGCTGGCTTTAAGGTAAGATTTAATATTCTTATATTTTTGGGCAAATTTCACTAGTAGGTACCCAACTATGGTTTTTCTTTTTTTTTGGGCACTTAATTATGAAAAGTTACAAAATGTCACTGAATTATTCAATTTTGTCTGTTTTGGTCACCAATTTGTCTTGTATTATTTAGTGTTTTCATTTTTACGTTAATCATTTGGTGATTAAAAAAGATAAAATTGAATAGTTGAATAATCATTTTGTAATTTTTTATAGTTAGATAACTTGTACCATAATTTACCCATTTTTTCAATTCCTTCCTTGTTTCATTCGTACTAAAATTCACGTTTTTTTCGATATTTAAGTCACGAGATAAAAAAAAAAAAAAAAGTCTTCAAATTATATAATATAAGTCAACAGGAGAAAAGAGTTTACGTTCACTACACGTTATGCACATTGGCAATTAGCATGCAACGTGAAGAATAGAGTTTACGTCACCGACTAAAAGGTCAAAATTTTCCATCAGTCCCTGTGTTTTTGTTGAATTTTGAGATTGGTTAAAATATGCCCATAAGTCCCTGTACTATTAATAAATTTAGAATTTAATCCCTATACTTTTATTTTCACGAAGTTAGTCCATGTAATTTCAAATTTTGAAATAAAAAAAATACTCACTTGGTAGCCATTTAACTAAAAAAAAGATGTTGTAATGAATTTGAATTTAACAAAATAATTTTAACAAGATTAATAGTTTGTCCGAAATTTTTAAATTTAAAAAGTAAAGGAACTAAATTCCTCAAAATAAAAATATAGAGATTAAATTTCAAATTTAAAGATTGATTATAATTGTAATTGTGATGTACTATAACTCTTAAAAAATACAAGGATTGATTGTGTATTTTTACCAAACTGAAATTCTTAATTTATTAAGTTCAAGAAAAAGGTCTTAATTTATTTAAAGAAGAAACCCCAAATTAAATTAATTACAAAATTTTGAAGTGCATCTACATTAGTAATCACTCAATTATAGCTTTTTTTTTATCATCCAATTATAAAAAGTTACAAAATGATCATTCAACTATTTAATTATTTTTTTTGGATCACCCAATTATCATGGATTTTTGGGTGTTTCCATTTTTACGGTGACTAAAAAAGATAAAATTGAATAGTTGAGAGGCAAAATTTTTTTTTACTAATAGTTAAGTAATCATTTTGTAATTTTTCATAGTTAAGTAACAAAAAAAATCATAATTGAGTGACCTCCATCGTAATTTACCCAATTCCGAGTAAAGCTTTAACTTTGTTATGGTAATAATTAGATAAACGTAATTTGAAGCATAACCTTGTACTGCGAGTATTAGGATCAAGATAATTCTCAATAGTGATAGGTATTATCTGTTTTCAATAGTTTAATATCACATTAACATTTTTATCTTGAAAAATATCAAATCCAAATGAAAAATTTGGAATTCAAGATGAAATTATTGATTTTGAAATTCAAAATAAAATTACTGATCTAACATTAAATTATTGATAAAAGATAATGTCCCGATTTTATATCATCCATCTCCCAATAAATGAATTAGAAGAGTAGGGTATAAATGTAATTTCACGTTTCTTTAATTTCAATTTTCTCTTATACGTTTCAAGTTTCTATTGCCTCCCACTACCAGTTATTCATGTCTTTCACATTTCTCTTTTGTTTAGTTTCCACGAGGGAGACGAGCGTTTCAACTCTCAACTTCTAACGGTTTCACACACACACACACACACACACACACACATATATATATATATGTTCATACATTCTTATTCAATGGCGTGATTGAGATAGGAGCCAATGAGCAGTACAAGAAGAACCGAAGAGGAGGTGGAGAAGAAGAACAACAATGAAAGGATTCTCCGATTGGGGAATTACGAGTTAGGGAGAACACTCGGCGAAGGAAACTTCGCCAAAGTTAAATTAGCTAAGCATCTCCACTCATCTCTCCCTTTTGCTGTTAAGATCCTCGACAAGTCCAATCTCATTCAACTCAAAATCGCCGATCAGGTCTCTTTTATTTCCCTCTTATTTCATTTCAAATTTTCAATCTATGTTTGTATGTGATCTCTTGTTCAATGCGGTTTCAAATTTCAAACCCTTAATGAATCATGTTTGCAGATAAAGAGAGAAATCTCCACTTTGAAGCTGCTCAAACATCCTAACGTCGTTCGTTTACATGAGGTATTATCGTTCATTCATTATTCTGCTTTTTTTTTCCCTTTAATCGAAACCATGGATATTGATGCTCTAATCACCTGATTGATCATGATAATGAGAAAAAAGAAAGGTTTAAAGTTGAATGACTGTTTGTCTTTGCTTTTTGGAGAATAAATTTTCTATCAAGTTTAGTAAATAATTTGTTTAAGATTAAAGGAAATTAATATGATGTGGATCACACCAGTTGTCACCTCTCATCGCCACTAAGATTTTTTTTTCTTTTTTATTATTATATATGTATGGATATGTGGAAGTATTATGCTTCTGAAAGTGAAGTCGATGTCAAAGGGGAATGGGACCATAAATGTGGTTTGGTGTTATTAATTAGTATGGAATGGGAATGAGAGGGAGAGAAACGCGAGTGCGAGCGCAGGTGATCACTTATAATATCGTGACTAATCAAATGGGGGCCATATCTGGCTAATATTGGCCTGGCCTGGCCTGGTCCTGCTCTTGACTTTGTGCTTTGTGCTCCATGGCCACAGGTATTGAATCCCACGATGCCATGATTAGATTCACATGATATAGGAAGCCAAAATTGAGTGTTGGATTTCTCTGCGAAAATTTTTGAAAACAAATAACTAAATAAGAGAGAGAGATGAGATTGCATTTTATAAGTATATGCAAAAGGATCCAACGCGTAGCTATGTAGTTCAAATTTATGCTTCATGCTAATTGTACTTGATATTGATTTGTATCTACTGATAACCAATATAAACAACTATTAGTTCCATTTATTAAAGGTTAAATTATGCTATTGGTCCATATACTTTGTGAAAGTTGTGCATTTGTTTCTATACTTTAATTTGACCAAATTTAGTCTCGGTTAATTTTAATCCCTTTACTTTTGACTTTTGAAATTTTAGTCATGACTCAAATAATAGCAGTTAAACCTATTTGGCTAAATTCAATTACTAATTTTGTACTATGTCTATAGTTATAGGTTTAATTTATATTCTTTAATTGGATCATTCTAAATCTTATTTTTATCGAATTTTAAAATTTCAATCTTACACGAAAGACTGTCATTAATCCATTAAATGAATTTTTAGTAAGTAATATGTTTCTCACATCAGATTTAGGAGAGTATAGGGACTAAAAATGATCAAATTAAAGTATAGAGATTAAATACATGACTTTTACAAAGTATAGGGACTAATAGCAGAATTTAACCTTTATTAAATCTTCATCAAACTCCCACATGCACCCAAGCGAGCTTTTTGGGTTCAACTTCTGTGTTAATTCATCACTGTCCTCTTTACTCTTAGGAAATGAGACTTGAGATTAGCAAAGTAATGATAATGCAAGTATGTAGAAGCTGTAAATGTGTGTGCTTACTCATCTCTATAGCTAAGTCGACATCTTCTCATGGCCTTTGCTTATAATAAACATATATGCAGGTCTTGGCAAGCAAAACCAAAATTTACATGGTCCTAGAATATGCAACTGGAGGGGAACTGTTTGACAAAATTGTAAGAGACTTTGATTTTCTGGGGTTTCTTTTGCATTAAATATTAAATTAGTTACATCACTCAGCTGCTTCTGTATCACAGGCTTCCAGTGGGAAGCTTTCTGAAGCTGATGGAAGGAAGTTCTTCCAGCAGTTAATTGATGGTGTTGGTTATTGTCATGACAAAGGTGTTTTCCACAGGGATCTCAAGGTCATTTCATGTCCTCTAAATATATTTTTAGTAAAAGTATTTTTGGAGGTCTTTATATTAAGAGTCGGATTGCATTTTACCCTCTACTCAAAAAATAGGTAAATTAATTCATGTACATTAGACTAAAGAGTAAATTGATCATTTATGTTAAAAATTTTATCTATTTGTACTGTTAAATATTGACGTAGTTGACAGAATAATCAAATAGTGACACGTGGCGTGCCACATTTACCTCATGCTAACATACATAAACCAGTTTTTAACTGCAAAAATAGATAGGAATTTTAAAAACCAGTTTGCTCTTTAATCCAATGTACAAGAATTTGTTTACTCATTTTTTGAATAGAAGAGACAAAATCCAATCTAACAACTAGTACAATAGCGTCTATGATATTTTTTAACTCTATTTTTTTATGTCATACGAATTTTTCTTCCTTTTCCCTTGTTTCCTTATAGTTAATCTGCTAAAATCTTTTCTTCCTATATTTCAGCTCGAAAATGTTCTTATTGATGCAAAAGGGAACATAAAGATATCTGATTTTGGCCTCAGTGCATTGCCTCAACATATTAGGGTAAAATAAAATGCGCTTCTAGACAAGAAATTCATGAAAAAAATGGATTTGCTTCTAATTTTAAGTTCAATTTGTAATTTCAGAAGGATGGCTTATTGCATACAACATGTGGAAGTCCTAACTATGTTGCACCAGAGGTTCTTGCTAATAGAGGGTATAATGGTGCCACCTCAGACATATGGTCATGTGGCGTCATCTTATATGTAATTCTCACCGGATACCTCCCTTTTGATGATCGGAATCTTGCAGTTCTCTATCAGAAGGTATTGAGTTCTACATACATTTTTATGATTTTGTTTAGAAATTATATCATGAAGACTTTTGCATTAGGAGTCGTATTGTATTTTGTTCTTTTTACTTGAAAAATAAATAATTTAATCCTTGTACGTTAGATCAAAAAATGAATTGGTCCTTTTTGGATAAAAGTACCATGAAGACTCATGTACTAAGAATCAAATTGCATTTTGCTCTCTCTACTAAAAAAAAGGTAAATTAGTCCCTGTATGTTAGATAAAAAAACAAAATGATCCTTTCTGTTAAAAATTTCATCCATTTGTACTGTTAAAAATTAATTTGGTTGATAGAATAACCAGATAGTGACATGTGGCGTGCCAAATGTACCTCATGCTGACATACAGATACCAATTTTTAATGGTGAAAATTGATGAAATTTTTAACAAAAGCATCAATTTACTTTTTAATATAGCATATATGAACTAATTTACCAATTTTTTTAGTAGAAAGGGAAAAATGCAAATTGGCTCCTAGAACATCGCTTACATGGTACTTTTTTCATCCTTTTTGTTAAAATTCTGTCTATTTTCATTGTCAAAATAATTAGAAAGTTACACCTGACATGTCACATGTGCTTCATTCTATCGTACAATGATCAATTTTTAACAAATGACCAATTTACTCTTTGATTTAATGTGTAAGGACTAATTTGCTCATTTTCTTAATAGAATGGTAAAACACAATCTAACTCTTAGTATAAAGGCTACTTTTACTATTTTGTTCTTTTATCAACCCCAATGTCTAATTCACTAGTGAAATTTACAGATTTTCAAAGGGGATACTCGGATTCCTAAATGGTTATCATCCGGTGCTAGGAACATGATAAAAAGGATTCTTGATCCGAACCCTAATACCAGGATAACAATGGCAGGTATAAAAAGTGATGACTGGTTCAAACAAGATTACAGTCCAGCAGTACCTGATGAAGAAGAAGAAGATACATACGTTGATGATGAAGCTTTCTCAATGTCTGAAATGGTGAGAACTTCCCAAAAATTGTCTTTTAACAAGTCCTCTACTTGCAAGCTTTTGAACAAAAACTAATAGTCATATTTTGATGAAGGCATATGATGGAAATAAGAGCCCTGAATCACCCAGTCTCATTAATGCTTTTCAGTTGATAGGAATGTCATCCTACTTAGACCTTTCTGGTTTCTTTGAAAAGGAGGTAACTAGTTTAAAATTTATGCAGTTTGGTCACTACTTTATCACTCCAATTCACAGTTTTTTTTTTTTTTCTATCTAAGGATGTCTCTGAAAGGAAGATCAGATTTACATCCAATCATTCAGCTAAAGATTTGCTTGCAAGGATTCAAGATATTGTGACAGAAATGGGATTTCGAGTCCAAATAAAAAACAGAAGGGTTAGTTAGTGGTACAAGTATTATGGAAGCCTTTTTATTAAGAGTTTGATTGTATTTTATCTTTTTTACTCAAAAGATTGATAAATTAATCTTTATATGTTAGATCAAAGAGTAAACAAGTGTTTTTGTTAAAAGTTTCATCTACTTTTACTATTAAAAACTGATTCTTTTACGTTAGAATGAGGTACATGTGGCATTACACATGTAACTGTTTGATTATTCTGTTAACCATGCCATTTTTTAATCGTAGAAATTGATGGAATTTTTAACATAAATAATCAATTTATTCTTTGATCTAATATACATTGATTAATTTACTCATTTTTTGAATAACTAGGACACAATATAATCTGACTCTTAATATAAGAATTTTCATAATACTGTTAATTAGTACATTGTGGTGCCTCCCTTCGAGGAATGTCTCATTATAAGAATGTCTAATATATAGTAGTTCTAAACTTTGTATTTCTTGTTTGTTTTAGTTGAAAGCAACACGAGAACACCGAGACCAGAAATGTGTTGGCAGTCTTTCAGTTGCAGCTGAGGTAAATTTTGACTCCTATAATTTACCATTTATGAGGGCCATGCCCCTTGCTTACCTCTCTAATCGAACATCTTTGTATAAATTTTTTTTGCTGTCAGGTGTTTGAGATAAGTCCATCATTGTATGTGGTTGAATTAAGAAAATCATACGGTGATTCTACTGTTTATAGACAGGTGCACTATATCTTTCCCCTCTTTCCTTTCACTTTGATTCACTGTCTACAGAATTAGATTAAGTGGATGGTCAGATTCAGAATTAACTAAAATACCGATCCAGGATTAAGGATTGAATTGGTTGATCCATTAATTAACACAAATTGATTAAAATGATTGAACTAATTTTCTCTATTTTTTAATTTTTTTATAATTTTTAATAATTTATTTAATTGATCTGAACAAATCGTTGGAACAATCAATTCGACTATTTATTAATTTCAATTCTAATTGAAATGATGAAATATATACTTGCAGTTATGTACAAAGCTATCAAAAGACTTGGGTGTCCCTACGGCTCAAGGCCAAGGGCTGGTCTCCGTAGAAGCTTGATGGACTGATTGTTGGTTTGTGACTTGGCTGATTCAAGCAACATAAAAAGGTTCCTGTATAGGTTTACATTGTAAATTAATGGTTAAACTATGATTTCGGTCTCTCTATTATGCTTGACTTTAAAATTTAATTCATGTATTTTAAATTGGTATAATTTAATCTCTTTATTTATTTTTATAATGTCACTTGTTAATCTTAATAGTCAATGCTATTAATTATTCCGGTTAAAACGTGACCAAAACAGTTAACGATTTGAACTAACTAATGGCATTAAAAAATTTGAAGGATCAAATTATAACAAATCAAAATACAGGAGCTAAAATTTGAATTTAAGCATAGTAATGTTACCAACTCTATAATTTAACCTAAATTAGACTATTTAATATTTATTTGTACAAATATCATAGTTGTTTGTAGGTGAAGTTTTTTCTTTTAATAAAAATAAATAAAGCATACCCGTGAGCACATGATATGTTGAAGAAGCAACAAATTAGGCATTTCGTGTACTATATATTCAATGGCTTAAATAAAAAGCAAAATGGTGCAAATTTAGGCATTGAAGCGTTGATGACTAGTGATCTATCGGATCAATTATCAAATTATAGTTTCGAATTTATTAGATGGATTTTTTAAAAAAAATTTAATAATTTAATGATTTAAATAAAAAAATTTGAATTATTTAATAATTTAAATAAAAACTTTAGAATAATTTAATGATTATTTTATAACTTTTTAAAATTGAATAACAAAAACATAAACTTACTAATAATTTAATCATCTTAAATATAATATATCCTCAAATATTATAATTCTAAAGAAAATAATAATAGTCAAGTTTGTCCGTATCTTCAAATATTTCTAGAGAATTCCATGAATAATATTCAAGTCTTGTTAATATTTTCAAATATTACAGTTACAGAAAATCAATAAATTCAGGTATGCTTAAATATTGAAAAAAAAATGTTCAATCATTTTATGGGTTTAAATTTCATAATTTTTTAAGTCTAATTTTTTTTTGTTCAAGTTAGATCTTCTAAATTAGTTTAACATAAATTACATCCGACATCACTAAATTATTAGTAAATTTATATTTTGGCTAATCAACTTCAAAAGTTACAAATAATCACTGAAGTATTCGAAAGTTTTTATTTAAGTCACTGAAATATTTGAAAGTTTTTATTTAAGTTACTGGTTGATAAGGTTTTTTTCTTTAAAAAAAGTCCAATTAACGAGTTTCAAGTGAAGATTCGATGATTAATACAATAGATCAATATCAATCAACAAGTAAAAGAACATACCTTAAATTAAAGTTAATTTGACAATTAGTGTTGAACATCGAAGAAGAATGCTATTAGAAATTCGCAAATTCGTGATTTTCAAAGCTTTATAAAAAATGAATTGTAAAAGAAAAAGAGAATGAAAGGTTTTGACTAGTCCAAGCGGTGTGAATAGAGAATGCCATACAATAACGATTTTAACAGTTCAGTGACTTAAATGAAAACTTTTAAATAGTTCAATAACTTATTTTATAAATTTTTAAAGTTGAATGACTAAAACATAAAATTACTAATAATTTAGAGACATTTTGAAAATTTACCCAATAAATAAATACCCAAACATACCAATAATATCAATAATGAAGCTGAATGATGTGTTGTCAAAGCTCAGTGCATTGGAAGTCACGTAACGTCATCTTCAATGCTAATGTCAAGAAGATCACGTCAGTTTTTTTTAAAATTTTTTAAATTTAGAATCAATATTTTATAATCAGTTTTTACCTTTAAATTAATTTTTTAAATTAACTTTTCAACCAAATCAAGAAAAGAAAAAAAAGCATTCAACTTTTGATACTTAAAAAAAAAATTATTTTAGAAGTCAAAGGGTAAATATACTCTTTTGGTACATATGTTTGATTGCTATTACACAAAATGATACTTATGATGTCTTAATTTTTAATGTTGTTTAATAAAATATTTGACAAGTGGTAAATTCAACATTTTACATGTGACAATAGAAAAATTATTTTATGGACTCTTTTTATCACATCATTCATGGTTTCTTTCCAATTATTTAATGATATTTTAAATATTTGGAATATGATCATAAATGATGTGATAAGAAAGTTCCATAAAAATAATTTCTCGTCACAATAACAGTGAGATGTTTGATTTCTTGAGAATGAAGGGGTAGGGATATAATTTTTTTGGTGAATTACAATAACAGGACAAAGCCTGAATAACAAAAACGACTAGTGCGATTCAAACACAAATCACACCTAAAACGATAAACATTCTTGACCATCAAATCATCATAAGAAATTTATAAAGATATTTTATTTTGATCGTTGATATTTAAAAATTTCCAATTAAACTATTTGAATTCATTATTTTAATCATTATGCCATGGTATTGTTACGAAGCTTTTTAAATTATTTTATTTAAAACAATGGACCTCACCATTTTATCATTTTTTATTATTTTCTTTATTTTCTTCCGCTTCTTTACTTCTTTATTGTTCTTTTTTCTTTATTCTCCTTCATCCTTTCTTTCTTGCAACCTTAACAACCACCGCTTGTGCTGCCACCGTGCGAGGTTGTCTTCGCCTTGCACCACCAATGTCTGCCTTACCTTTTGGATTTGCGAAGCACTCGACCACATTTTGAGGTTAATTGCAACTCTTTCAACAATCCATTTTGTCAATATACTCGAAATCATTTCCAAATACCAATCACTTTTATTCAATGTTTCTCAATGTATTTAGGCTATATTTTTCATTGTGTTTGGGATTTCAAAAGTGTTTTCCACCGAACAAATAACGAACACCTAACTTTTGGTGTCAAAATTACAATGAAAATATTTTTCACTCAAACGCAAAAGTTGAGAGTTACGTGATCTTGATTTTTTCGTTTGAAAGTAAAAATTATCAAAAATACTTTTATCTATATTAAATATTTAAAACATATAAAAAATAGATTAATTTATATTTCAAATATCATTATATTAAATTATTTTTTAAATAATTTAATATAACATTCAAATTTTTAAAACATTTTATGTATCATTAATTTTACAAACACTTTATACTAATTACTTAATACTTCACCTATCACTATATTAAATTATTTAAATATGGTATAATTTAATTAATTTTTAATTTTCACTATCACATCCAAAAAATACATTTTCACATTCAACCACAAAATTTTTAACAGCAATAAAGAACATTAAAAATTAACAAATCACATTTTTTTCACATCAATTTTCTATCACACTTTTCTTTTCTTTTTTTTTCAAAAATACTTTTCAATCGCAACAATACATTTTCAAACAGGGTGTTAAGTCGTCATTATTTTAAGATTTTTTTCCTTTTTGCATTTACTCATAGATGTTAAAGTTCTTCACCTGCAAGCAGTGGCGGATCCATAAATACTTAGGAGTAGAGACAAAATCAGATATATTTTTGAGAGATGGAATTAAATTATATTTTTTATGATAATAAAAATGTAATTTTTCATTTTTAACAGTCTGCATTTTCATACTTTCTAGAGAGTTAAATTATTTTTTATTATTTTAAGAAATCAAAATGATATTTTAATATTATTAATTTAAAAATTTTACAATTTATAAAAAATCTAAATAAAAAAAATTCTATTTTAAGAGGTTGGGAGGTTCTTAGATCCGCCCTTGCCAAATATTTCAATGATGGCAACTAAAACATCTCAATGCTCCCTTTATGACAATGGTATGCATAATTATATCTATAAAGGAGAAGAAATAAAAAGGGAAAAAAGAACAAAATTAAAGAATGAAAGAAACGAAATAAAATAAAATAAAATGTGATAATATGGTAGGACACACTGTTTTAAATGAAATAATTTAAAATTCCACGTCATTACTCCATTTGTAATTTAACTATATGGTGATTAAAAAATAAATTCGGATGATTTTTTTAGGGTAAATTACACCCAATGATAGTAAATTATTATTAAGTTACGTTTTGGTTACTGAATTCTAAAAAGTTACAAATTAATTATTAAATTATTCAAAAGTTTTAATTTAAGTTGTTGAACTATTTAAAAGTTTTTATTTAAGTCATTAAACTGTTAAACTTTTTTATTTAAAATTCCGGTTAGCAAGTTCCAAGCGATGATTTGATAATTAGTACGATAAATTAGCATCCATCAACGAGTAGAACATACATTGGATCCAAGTCAATTTGATCGTTAGTGTCGGAGATTGGAGAAAAAAAGTTATTTATGTTTTAATATGAAAATTCGTGACGTTCAAAACTATTTTGTGAAGAAAGAAAACTTAACTACAGAAGGGAAGGAAAAAAGAGCTTTTGATTAGTATAGGCAATACAAATAAAAAAGATCATACAATAACAATTTTAATAGTTTAGTGGCTTAAATTAAAACATTTGAATAACTTAGCGGTCATTTCGTAACTTTTTGAAATTAAGTGACCAAAATATACACATATTATTACTTTAATGAATTTGATGTAGTTTAACTTTTTTTTTTAAATAATTGAAAAGGTGATGACGACGTTTTTATTATAAATAAATTGGAATTTTATCTATTTTTTAAAAATAATTTTGGATAAATTACATTGTAAGCCACTTAATTATATTTAAGTTTATTTTTCATCACTCAATTATGAAAATTTACTAAATTATCTCTTATTGTCTTTTTTTTTCCAATTTTATTTAATTGCCATTAACTTTGAGATGAAAAGTCTAACATGACAATTTTAAAATTAACATGATAATAAATTTAATCCTCAATATTTATATATTTATCAATTTAATTATTATTCTAAAAATTAAACAAATTTTCTATCACTTACCCTAAAATCCAACCAAGATTCTCCCAAGAATATTTACAACTTCATCAAGAAAAAAAATCAATCCAATAATTGATATAAAATAAAAACCACTATTATAACCAAAAGAAGTGGCAAGAGAAAAAAAGTTTAATTATATATATATTTTTAAGTTTATATAATCTCTCTTAAAAAAAATTAAAAAATACTCCACAAAAATTTGATTTTGTAAAAATTTTAAAAATGACCCACCAATTTTTTTTGAAAAATAATTATTTTATATAAAAATAAATGACTTTTCATTCACTAAAACATTATTTAATTCTCTTTTATTTAATTCTTTTAAGGTCAATCATTTTTCCTCTCAAATTTCTCTTTTTCCCTCTTACATTTTGTCTAAAATTTCTTGGCATAAGTATTGTTGTCATGCAAGAGGACGTGGGTTTTATTGCGTTGAAGTGCATTATCTTCCTAATTATGGGTTGAAGAGGGGTTATGGATAATTCTAAACATTGTGTCAAGAGCAGATATGAGCAAAACCTATAATGAGATTGTTCAAAAAAATATATATGAACAATTGTAAAAATTGTCTGCGTTATTTAAATTTATTTGATGTACATTTTTTTTTGGTTATTGTTTTAATATCTTTGTAATAATCTTACATTTCATTGTATACATCGATTTATCAATAATTAATATTATGTATTAGTTTATATGATTTTTATAAACGTTTTAATTTTAAAAAAATTGATCCCACAATTCAAGTTTCTCGAGCCGATCTCTGACGAAAAGCATCAACTTTTAAGAATCTAATCCCATCTTATTGATTTTCCTTTTAAGGAATAAGTTAAAATTAGTGGTGTCATTGCCATTGATTATGGAAGAAGACATTCACAGAATGGAGGTAAAGGTGAAAGTGACAACTATGAAGTTTTGGTGAGAAAGAAAAAAAAAGGAAAAAAAAAAGAGAGAAAATGACAGGGAGGAAAGAAGAAATATAAAAAAGAATAGGAGTGAAAGGGAAAAAAAGAGAGGAGAGTTTTACACTTTTTTTTAATTAGGAGTAATTTGAAATAATGTGTAAATATTAAAGGCTGAATTTGTTATTATGCTAAATTTAGAATTGCTATGTCATCTCTAGTTGGGGACTACTTTGTAATTTTTGGTAAAAACCTTTATTGTCCCTTTCAATTTTAATATTAAGCAAATTGATCCCTCTCAAAAAATCGAAGCAATTTAATCGCTTTCAACTTTGATTATGAGTAACTAAGGACAATTAATAATAAGGTTAATGTTTTTTCCTCAATTGTACATCTTTTTAATTGGTTTAATAACAATTTTAGCCATTAAAATTTACATATTCTATCAACTTGGGTTTAATTTAACAAATTTAACTCAAAAGATTTACACATTATATCAATTTAGTCATAACAATTTTAACCCGTAATATTTACATAATAAAATTTAGTGTTATACCAATTAAAGTGCGTATAATTGATGGAATACAATTAACGTTGTATTAAATTGTCCTTAGTTGCTCACTTTCAAAATTGACAGGGATGCTCCAATTTTTTTAAAAGGGACTAATTTGCTCAATATCAAAATTAAAAGGGACTGGAGAGATTTTTTACCTAATTTTTTAGCTAAGTGATAAAAAAGAAAGTTAAGCATAATTAAATGATCTGTAGCATAATTTATCCAATAGTTTATTTAATATATATTCAAAATAAAAAAACCTCGACTATCACATTTGGTCTTAATAAATTTATTGTCAACTAGGGATAAAAAAGACAAATAAAAATTTAAGGAAAAAGACGTCGAAAAAGGTATAATCGGAAAAGAAAATTGCCGTCGCCGAGGCCGTCGTCGAAGGCGTTCCTTGATCGTTGATCCCCGTGAAGCGTCTTCGTTTTATCAAAATTGAGAGGATGGATAATTCAACGGCGGAGAAAGGAAGCCCGGGGCAAGAGCAGCAGGCTGCCGGAGTGGGGATTCTCCTTCAGATTATGATGCTTGTTCTTTCTTTCGTCGTTGGCCATGTTCTTCGCCGCCACAGATTCTACTACCTTCCCGAGGCCAGCGCTTCTTTGCTTATTGGTTAGTCTACTTATTCCTGGTTGTCTTTGTATATCGTCTTTAGATTCCTTAGTCAGGGAGATAATAGCGTTTCTATCAGGTTTGATTGTTGGTGGACTTGCTAACATCTCCGACACTGAAACAAGCATCAGGTTTTCCATTTCTCTCTTTTTTCTTCTTGTTGTTATGATTAGTATTTCTTCTCAGTTTTCAATTTCAATCTTCTGTGATAAAATTGGGAAACCCTGATTTCATTTGGTATTAATAACCTGGGCAGGGCGTGGTTCAATTTCCACGAGGAGTTCTTCTTCCTGTTTCTTCTACCTCCAATCATCTTATATCCTTGCATTTCTTAGATAATTGAAGATTTGTGTCCTACCTACCTGATATTAACATTTCTGTCTGCATATTCTCTTATCTCTCAAGTTGGGTTTTGTAGCTAATTGTTTTCCTTAACTAACCCCTTTCCGGCACTCAGTCAGGGTTTAGCCTAGCACCTGTAAGTAGTAGTAACTCTCTTTCTATTACTTAGTGTTTTTTGCATATTGTTTTTTTTCCTGTAATTCTCATCCCCTTTTATCTCCTTTTGGCAGAAACCCTTCTTCTCTAACTTTGGAGCCATTGTCACATTTGCTATTTTTGGAACTTTTATAGCTTCAGTTGTTACTGGAGTTTTAGTGTGAGTATTTCTTTAGTACAGAAATATCTGTCTTTTTGTGATGTAAGAATTCTCTTTTTCTCACCACTTTTTAATTCTCATGTTGTAGGTATCTTGGCGGTCTTATGTATCTCATGTACAAACTCCCTTTTGTTGAATGCCTAATGTTTGGTGCTCTTATATCAGCGACCGACCCTGTTACTGTTCTTTCCATATTTCAGGTTTTGTTTTTTACCATTTTAGCTACCTATTTTAGGAGGTTTAAGATAACTTGTATTCTCTTCATTGATGTATCACTATACCTCTTATTTTTGTTTTGGGAAAATTGATTTAATTTAACTTAGATTCCATTTAATTGCTGCTTTTGCATCTTATATTTTTCCATTTGCTTTTGCTTCCCAAAAGACGGGTAAAAAGCAAAAAGGAACAGAGAAAGAAACTACATTATGAGTAAGAATGAATGAATAACTAACATGCAACACTAATATATCATAATTGTTTCTCAAAAGTATAACCATGCATTCTTATTCTCATAAAAAAAGTGGAAAATTAGTTTTCAATTATTAACAAATATTAGTGTTTTCTTTTGTATTAGTTAGTTAGTTTGTTCCTGCAAAAGACAAGCATCAAAAGAAAAAACCAAATAGGAACTCAGCAATAATATAATTGCTGAGCAACTGTCCTTTTAGTCAGTAACCCATACTTTGTTACTTACAAAAAGATCTTCAATATATTCTTATCCCCTTAACTCCCTTGCGTTTTCATCCATTGTATGCTTAATTTTTGTAAATATGTATGGCAATTTTAGTTTTTCGAAGGGTTTTTGCTACTGCTTGTTTCATTACATCTAACAAGACATCAAGTTGTAGGTATAGTGGCTGTGAGATATCAAAATTCCTTTTTTTCTCCCTTTCACCCTTTGAGGATTTATAACACTAGTTTTTAAGTAGTAAACACGTGTGCTATGTGATCGATCTGTGATATCTTAATTGTAGGAGCTTGGCACTGATATGAACCTTTATGCTTTGGTCTTTGGGGAATCCGTCTTAAATGATGCTGTAAGTTTTTGTAGCATTCTATTGATGGTTCATTGTTTCTTGTTTCTAATATATCATGCTGCACGTGCACAATATTTACTGGGTGAAATGGTTCTTTGCAGATGGCAATATCTTTGTACAGGTAAGCTGAGTACTTGCATTTGTCCTTTGTGGTGGGAATTGTTTGTTCAGTTTCTAAATCATTTGTTGTTTCTATATGCAGAACAATGACCGTTGTAAGAAGTATTGACCCGTCTGGGCAGAACTTCTTTATGATGATTGTCAGGTTTCTTGAGACCTTTGTTGGCTCTATGTCTGCAGGTCTGTCTTAATCTTTGGTCTTGCTGGTACTTAGTGTATCTTTGTTATATATATACACTTATTAATCTCTGTTACTAATAATTCCTTTTAAATGGAAAAATAAAAGAAAAATTTGCTAAACTTCGTCTTGCAAGTGAATACATGGTAAATGGCTGCTTTTTTGCCATCTTTAATTTAACTCTACTTTAGGTTATTATGTCTTAGTTATCAGTATACCTTTAATTGTTTCAGAAGTGACCTAAACAATCATCGGTATTCTTTGTTACAGTAGCCTCTATATATCCATGCTAAAAATTCTAAACCTGGAAACTAACACAAAGCATGATATCCAGCCCGAATAATGGTCACTAACATAAAATGTACTGGTTACTTCTAAAATATCTATACCAAACACTAGTTAACAAGTTACTTCTAAAACATCTCTACCAATCACCAATCAACACAAATTACTCCTACAATATCTCTATGAAACCATAGTCAACATCCCTTGATTTCCACATTTGCAATGCAAAAACAAATAAAGACAACCGAAAATCAAAATTGTTTTTTGAATAATGTAATAAATAGACACATGATGGATTGAAACAACATAAGGAAGGTTTGATACTACTCTGATGGTGTTTGGTTGCAACATAGATTGAAATACAGAATTTTTTACTATATGATTCATGACAGAAATAAGTAAAATCTATGGCACACGCTCCTTATTGGACCGTCTTCTGTCATTTCAATCAATCCTACCAAAAAAAAAAAATAGAATACCCTCCTAATTGTAGTAGGAATTTTGAGATTTCTTGTTGATTTTGAAATCTTCAGGTTCTTGCACATTGAGCCCGATTGTCTCAAACCAAGGCTATTCAAGTTTTTGCCTTTAAAATTGATCCACACGGGTGGCTTGGGAAACCTTCACAAGGTTAGGGTCATGCTTGACCAATAGCTATACTAATAGCATCGGTTTTCAAAAAACCTTAGCATCAATTGAACTCCCTTAATGGTTGAACTTTTCTACCTTCAAAGATGAGAAAGCAATATTTTCTTTCCTATAATAGTGTATGGCCAGAAAACAGAACAAAATACAAAGCCAAGCTCTCTCTATGTGTGTAGCTAGACAAGGCTTTTAATGCTAGGTCGGGTGCAAATAAACTTTTGGTTTATTTGTGCTCAAGTCCTTGCATTGAATTGAACAATTAAATTCAGTGTCAAGGAAGTCTTAATTATATCAATTCCACCAAATCCTAGTTCTTTATGATCACCTTTGTTTGTGTGGCCAATTAGGTCCCTAACAAGGTAATAAACAAAATCAATTAGGCTAAAAATTTAATTATTGATCGTTTATAGACTGCGAGCAGCATCTAGCAATGCATCATTGCCACCAAATGATAGGACAGCTAAAGTGGTTTGACAAGCCTTTCAATATACAGTATCTCAGTGTAATTTAATCATATGTCCAGATAAGGCAGCTACTGTATTAACCCTTAATAGATTGCGCCATGGCCTAAAACTTCTGGCTAACTTAAGCTAAGAACTAGAGATATACCCCTCTTAGTTGGGGCGATGGATGTTCTCTGGACCAGTCAAGATGTCTGTATGCTACTTGTCATGTCCAAAATCACCTTACTAAAGACATTCATTGTTGGACCAATTAATGGTGTAATCAAAGGATGAAAGTTAGCAAACAAAATGAGTTAGTGTAACAAGTTAAATTATTATTTACGCTATTGGAAAATTAGTGTTTCTATAGACACTAATACAAAATAGCAATGGAAATCCTGTAGTGGATCATATTCAGCATACTTTGTCAAATAGTATACACCCGCATATTACACTCCATGCTTCAACCCATTAGATTGGTTGCATGCACTATGCACGAAAGCTTTACATGTATCAATCTTTGAGCATTGTCAATACTTGTCCTGATAATACTAACTAAGAACATTTTAGAAACTCGTCTTTAATGCATAAAGATCTCATAAATGTAGCTTGTTTACAATTTCTTAAAAGGCCAGTGTCTCTCATGGGCTTTATCTACATAAGGCTATTTATAATGTTTAATAATTTCACTTATGGATAAATAAGTACTTCAGCTATACTTAAATCATAATCTTTAATATAGAAAATTGTGATTGGCTTGTTGTAGGGCTTAAGCTAAGACAGATATTATATATATAAAATAGGATTTAAGTGCAAGAAACATGACTTTTACATTCATCCTCCATCTTTAGATAGATTGCTTGGTCAAAAAGAAAGACTCAATTTGCTGGCCCTGTGTTTAAAACCTTCTAAAACATGACTCAATCTTGTAACATAATTTTGAATTTTTTTAGTGAAGAATGAAGAGACTAAATATGCAGTAGCGTAATATAGTTTTTCATCCCAACAGATGCCATGTACTGGTGAATGTTATCATTTTTCATTTTGGTTAACAAGAAACCTAGTCAGTACAAACACACCTCATTGGAAAAATGGAAGACTACGTAAAAAGAATGAAAGAAAATGCTTTATCTCAATTTGTCCATGTATTTATTTTCTGTTACTCATTGATCTTTCTACCTGTTCAATATTTTTATGCACTTTTAATCACAATGACTAAGATAAGATGTTTTCCATGTTGTTATGCAGGGGTTGGAGTTGGATTTACTTCTGCTCTAATATCCTTCCTTGTCAGTCTTTTGTGTTTATATTCCATGTCTTATATCATAAACTATATGTTGTGTACTTTTAACCCTTAACTCCTAGAACCTCTTTAAGTATGCTGGACTAGATATTGACAAGTAAGTACCGGATTGCAACCTTTTGGTTCCTTTATGAAGTGTATTTTGATTCAAATATTTTGAAAATTCCTGACCATAATATCTCATTATTACTTTCTGCAGTCTTCAAAACTTGGAGTGCTGTCTTTTTGTCCTTTTTCCTTACTTTTCGTAAGTAATTTTGTCAACCCTTTATGATCTCTTTTTTTTTCCCACCTTTTTATCGTTAATGAATCCATTGGGCAGTTAATTATGAAAATATATTGTGTTTCTAGGTACATGCTTGCGGAAGGTCTTGGTCTCTCTGGTATTGTCTCAATATTGTTCACAGGAATTGTAAGTTGAAGCTATAATGCTGATTGAGTAGTAGTACATCCCATGTTGATGCAGCATGATGGACATTTTTTTTTTCTTTTAGGTAATGAAGCACTACACATACTCAAATTTATCAGAAAATTCTCAGCGTTTTGTATCCGACTTTTTTCACTTAATATCATCATTGGCTGAGACATTCATGTAAGACATTTACGCAAGGGAGTTATCTTTGTGTTATATGAACTGATTTAATTTATTGTCCATGCCATAACTTTTTCCATTGTGAAGCAAAATCGTTTTTTGCAATTTTGCAGATTTATTTACATGGGTTTTGATATTGCCATGGAAAAGCACAGCTGGTCGCATGTGGGATTTATCTTTTTCTCAATTGTATCCTTGTATTATTATTATTATTATGAACCTAGGTTTGGTGGCTACATTAAATTACGGTCTCATGGTTGTTCCTTGACTTGCTTCATTATTATGGCAGCTATTTATTGCAATTGCCAGGTAAATGAGCTATATATGATGATATTATGGACCTTCAAAACTAAAGATTTATTGATCTTTCAAATTTTAAATTATTTATTGTCGGTGGACCTATATAGAGTAATTAATGAGGTTGTGTATTTAAATCTTTAGGGCTGTTAATGTCTTTTCTTGTGCGTATCTGATCAATTTGGTTCGTCCTGCACATCGGCAAATACCTTCAAAGCACCAAAAAGCACTTTGCTACAGTGGTAAGAAAAATCCTAGTTTCATCCTAGTTGGATATATTCCTTTCCAGAAACTAAATTATTATTTACTTGACTAGGACTTCGAGGGGCAATGGCTTTTGCCCTTGCTCTGCAATCTGTTCATGATCTTCAAGAGGGACACGGGCAGATTATATTCACTGCAACAACTGCCATAGTTGTTTTGACGGTATGGTAGAAAAGTCATATCTTTAATTTAAGAATTTTGTTTTGAAATTTAGCTTTTCTAAGTGATATATTTGGTTATCCAGTTAGTGCTCATTGTTTTGATGTGAAGGCAATGCTTATTTTCATGTCTATGCAATACTGTATCTTTTGAAATGTTCAGCTTCTCCTGGTAAAGAAAACTGAAAGCATTGATTCTGTAGTTCTATGGTCCTTTTCCCTTCCAGTAACTTGGGAGAAGAAATTGACGTTTAATATTGATAATGAACTGTATAAAGCTAATATTGGCACTAATTATGCTACCGTCACTATGCATCTAATTCTGAAGTGATAGTCACGTCATTGTTGGTTAATCTTTGTGACGAGAGTAGTTAGCATAATAGGTTTGTATATTAGTGGTTTTGTTCTAAGTAAATATGGCTCTCAAATTCATGCTACTTCCAGGATGCATTATTGGTTCACTAGAAATTCAGTGACTTCTTCCTCTGCTTTGAAATCTTTATCCTTTGAACTGGATAACCCTCAAAATATTAATACCGTCCGAATCAGAATATAGTGAATTTGTTTGCATCATCATCATCATCATCTCTTAATAGTTATGGAGACAGTTTGGTGTTGTTCTTTTATTTAAGTGTTTTTGGTTGACTCTTTAGCTTGCTTTAGTGATATACTATAGTTCATGAGCATGTTAAAAGGTATGATCTTACCACTAGTTTGCAACTAGTGTTAAACTAACCTAACACCTTGCAGGTCCAATGTTTTGTGGATGACTGCATCTTCTGCATTCGTACTCATTTGAGAGTTATAAATATATAACAATCTTAATGTGGTAGTTGATTCTTATCTTTTCACTAATTGGTTTCCCCCCTAAATGTGACAGGTATTGTTAATTGGAGGTTCAACAGGTACGATGCTAGAAGCTCTGCAAGTTGTGGGGGATGGCCATGATGCCCACTTAGGAGAAGTAAGCTCCACAGAAACTATGCTATCTATTACTTAATTAGTATTCTACATTAAACTCCCACCTGTAGTAAATATGTTTTGTATGTCTACAGATGTGCGTGTGTGTTTCCCTCTGTTTTGTATGTTTAGGAATGTGGTGTGTGTGTTTCTATGTACATGTTTAATAATGTAATCAAAAGTCTGCGGAGAAATGATCCATCTCATAAAAGGCCCTGTAATCACCCTGGACCTTCTGCCAATTTTTTTGAAGCACTCAGTAGCCAGCATAACAAGAGAGGGAGTTCAATATTTTATTTCAGAAAGTTGGAGATTTTGCAGATTTTGTCTGAAGTGTTAATTGATGAGAATCAAGTAAAAATGTTGAATAAGGAAACTGCTGCTGCCATCATGATGATGGCTGTGTTTTGTTGGGAATATTTTAAAAAAAATGGAAATTGGTGAACAGTTGTGAGTGGATTTAGCATCAGTAATAGAAATCAATAATTTCTTGCAGGGCTTTGAGGGTAATAATGGATATGTTCCTACATCTCGCGAGGAAGATGGAACAACAGGGAATAACTTTAGGATGAAACTGAAAGAGTTCCACAGAAGGTAATATGTAGTTATTTTTACTTTCAATCGTGATCAGGGATCTATCAATTAATCATCTAGTTTCTTTTATTTATTTTATTTAAAACCATTTTATAACCTGCAGTGCGGCATCATTCTCTGAAATAGATAGGAATTACCTCACCCCATTCTTCACGAGCCAGAATGGAGATTCTGAAGATGAGGAGGGTAAAATTTGCTTTTCCTTTTTTTCTATGTGATATTGTATTTTTATCTTAACTTTTATTTGATTTTTAACTGAAGTGGCATTCATGTTGTAGTATTATTGTAATTTATGTTTGATTTTATCTGGATGGTGGCTAAATATAGTAACTGGATGAATGGTGTTAAATTAGTTGTTGCTGCTATGATTTTGTTCCCTTCCGTTTGTTTCTTGTAACATTTCTTTTTAAAATTATCATAGTAGTGAGTTAATTTCATTTTGAATTTGAACATTCCTATTGGTAGTTATGTGGTTCATCCTTGGTGGTGGAGCCAGAAAATTACTTTTTTTGGGGAGGGAGAGGGCGGATGAATTAAATTGTATATTTTTAAAATAGTAAAAATGCAATTTTACTATTTTAATAGTTTATATCTTTATAATTTTTAAAAGATTAAATCAAATTTTTATTATTTTTGGGGAGGTCAAAGTGTAATTTTACATTACTAATTTAAAATTTTCTAAATTATAAAAAGCCTAAATGGAAAATTTTCCATCAACTTAGTATGCATTTGAGATACATATGATTAGCATTTGAGATATAGGTAAGTCGGTAACATCAACTTAGTTATCAAATTTTAAAAAGCTGTCAAGGTTGTCAAAAGTGCATGAAAATAAGGTTCAAATCGTTGAGTGAATTATCATCAGATGATCCATGTCTTCTATATCATGGCTTTGCTTTTTTGGGCTTAAACTTGACTGCTTCAGTTGTGTGCATTATTGTCCGTTTCAGTTAATCTAAGTTTGAAATTTATCAGATGACCCAATGCCTAGTTCTAGAAGGGGAGGATACCACGGACATAGCTGATACTACAAGACAAGCGGATGACAACACATATGCTGGTACACGGAACTAACTTCATAAATATTTTACGATGCACTGCATGACCAGTTGGAGGGAGTTGCAGTTGTGTACATAATTAAAGATCACCTCATTTCTGTCGTCCTGCATTCTAGGGTACTCTTGCTATGAAGATGACATCTATGGCATGCATTGTGTGTATAGTTGGCATTGTTTTTCGTGATGTCGACAAAGGATTAGGATTATGTAAACATGGTGTAATTGTTTCGCCAAGAAAATTAGGATGTTGGAGTTATGTAGGAGATAAAGCATGTGTAATGTGTTCTAGTGATATATGCTTTTTTTTCATAATTTAACAGTGATTCTTGTGTTGATGAAAAAATGAAATTACAGGAGAATACTTTGATTTCATTAATGGTGACCGTAGAGATTTGGTAGGAAATATTTTTCTTAGATGTAGAAACAAGCTGCTTGTTGTAGTTATCAATAATTTTAACATCATAGGCTTTCATAACATTTGATATGATTTATTGTCTTTGCTGTGTCTGTATGTTATGCATGAAACTCGCACACACATAAAAGCAAAAATAGAAGATTGTGAAAATAATTGCATGAAATGTATGATTCATTTATTTACCAAAAGAAAAGAAGCTCATATATTCATGATTAATCATACAAGAGAAATATAAACATGCCTTAACAATATCTTTCTATTAAATCAAATATGTAGATCATTTTAGATTAGTAGTTTTGTAATGTTCTGTACAAAATCATTGCAAAGATTTGCGGGTAAAAGCACCATGGAGATCATTGTATTAGGAGTCAGAAGTTTTTTTACATAAAAAATAGGTAGATTAATTTCTGTACATTATATTAAAGAGTAAATTAATTTTTTTATTAAATATTTTATTCATTTCTATTGTTTAAAATTGGTTTTTGTCAGCATGAGTAATATATGATATTTCCAGTGTCATTGTTTTATTAATTTGTCAATTAAGTCAATTTTTAATGTTATAAAGGGATGAAGTTTTTAGCAAAAAAGATTAATGTGGTTTATAATTTAAAGTACAAGATTAATTTACTTATTTTTTGAAGGAACAAAATGTAATGTAACTCTTATGTTTATAGTATTTTTTATCTTACCTGATTGTTTACACAAAAGGTTGTTAGGGTTTCAGTCCTAGAAATTTTGCAATTTGATTTTAAACTTACAAATAAATTTATAAAAATATAATAAATTTTGCAATTTGATCTAAAGTTTTGGACTTTTTGTATATTTAGAATTTAATCTTTAATCTTTTAGTTTAAGAATTTAGCTTTTTTATTTTTGAATTTAAAAATTTAGGTTAATTGTAAATTTTATTAAAATTTTTTTGTTAAATTTGTTGGCGTGATATTTTAGTTTTTAAAAAAAGAAATAACTTGATAATCATGCCACGAAAATGGTATAATAATAGATTTGAATTTAACAAAAAATTAACGATGTTAACAATTCTTAAAATTTTGTTGACATTTTAATTAGAATAAAATATTTAGATTAACTAATAACATTATAAATGTTGAAGTGTCAAATTATATAAAAAGATTCAACCATAAAGATCGAATTTCAATTTTTAACATAATATAGGAACCAAAATTGAAATTTAAATATATTTATATAATTGATTAAATTTAATGGTGTTTACAATCAGACCTAAATGTTATTATATTGATACGTTTCAATTCATCCTTTCACTTGTAGCACCCGTATTGGTTGAAGTAATTTTGATGGAACAACTCCTTTTCTTTTCGGTTCTTGAAGATAAAATATAACAAAATATTAAGATTGACACTAACAGTTAATCATGAAAAAAAAGATCACTGAGTGAGGATCACTAACTACTGTTATTCTAATACTAATAAAATAGAATACTAATCTAACACTAATAGAATAATAAATTAAAATAGAAAATATTAATATAATATTAAAAAATTAATTGTCTTTTCGAATACTTTCCCCAATTTTGTTGTGCTAATGAGTATATAACTTTTGGAAAAAATAAAAAAATAAAAAATAAAAATCGGTACATAACTAATGAATTTGAATGACGTTAAATAATTCTAATTTAATCAAATTTGGGTTGGCTCAATTTCATCTCTTTAAATGATCATGTGGCAAAAATCTATAATTTTGAATTAAAATTAATTATAATATACGGTAATATTAATAAAAAACAATGATGTGTTAATTTTGAATTAGTAAAACAAATTACTAGAATGGTTTATGAAATGATAGTGATGTTTAATAGAGGATGAGTGTTTTCTTTTTTTCTCATTTATTTTGGATTTGTAGCATATATTGACAAGTATGTGTATGAATATGGTAACAACTACCTTGATTAAGCAAGCCCACGTACAACTAATCCTAACATATTTAAATAAAATATATATGGTAATTAGGAGCCTTCGTTTATGGTCCAAATCAAAATAATGGCCACTTAAAGCTGTAAGAAAACCTCTCATCCTTTATTTTCGAAGAGATTAGATAGTCATTATTTTTTGGTGTCGACTCTTTTCTTGGATTTGTCTCGTTTAATTCAAATTTGATGTCAAAACAAGAAAAGAGATTATTTATTTTCTAACGGCACGTTTGGGTAGGGGGAATGACCTTATTCAATTATGTATAATAATGCAATAATTTGGTTGAAAGAATTGGTCACCTGTTCTGTAATAACATTTCTCTAATACCATTACCTGCAACGCAAAAGAATAACTATCGCAGATGTATTTTCCTACATGCACGGAGACAGAAATGGCGTTGCACATCTTCTAGCTACTGAAGTATTTGCAGAGGGATGACACGGTGGAGAGAGACCAGTGGTGGACTGATCCATCAGATTAGACTCCGATGTTCGCTGCTTGATAATGGTCCCTGAGATCTGAATTTTTTAAGGGACGAAGATGTTCAGCTGTTTTCCATAAAAAAAATTCCCTAAAAAAGAAAAAGGCGACGTGAGGAAAGATCTCTTTGATGGTTAGTTGGCTGAAGCAACATGCCCGAATCTCTCCTTACTCCCACTTATTGACAGTGGAGGTCCAATTCTAGTAATGACTGACCCTTTTTCCTAAGAGCTTTAGAATATTGGGTTTAACACATTTTCTAATAATAATATTAGATTTTTATATGATGTGATTTAATATACAGATCTTTGCCTCAAAATATATATATAGAAAATATTTGGAAATTGTTGAATTTTGGAATCAAAACCCTACCCATTTTTTAAAAGGACTGACATATATATATATTGTCTTAGTAAGGGTCAGCCGAAACACAGATTGCATTAATTGATCAAACCGACATGAATGGGTCCATACCATTAGTTGCTTTATTGACAAACATAACATCCCTTCTCGGCCTTTGATACAGCAAGATGGGAACACTTGAAAAGATGAGAAACGACAATGGTAAGTGTCTCAATATGCAGGGAAAAAAAGCATTACAAGGACATTGCTCTGTAACAATGCAACCAAATCCGGTCATTTTCTTGGTCTATCGGGCTTTCCGCTAGCATTTCTTCTTCAACTACAGTACCTGCGAGACAATCCGTTCCAGACACATAAATTTACAATGATTTATTAATCTAATAAGAGAAATATAGAGAATATGCCACATACAATGTCACCTCACAAAACAACACAACAAATTTAACTTATGTTTCTCTTTTCGAAGTACCAATGTTTTACACTTGTATCCAAGATATATTCAAATATGAATATGGGGGTATGATCTTCCGAACATTTGAAATAACTGGAAAAATTGAGCATATTTGTACCAATTACATTGTCACTAGAATCCTGGTGATAAATTTTAACTATCTAGAAAAGAAATTGGAGGCAGAAGCAATCTTTCTTTTCACATTGTTGAGTTTTAAGAAATTCTCAGTGTAGGGTGCGCCAAAATAGACTATTCATTTTACATGGTTGAGGTTTCTTTTTCTAATAGATGTCTATATACCTGCAAAACTTAAGGTAAAGAAACTAGAAGCGAAGGCTTAAATTGCTTGACCTAATACTATTTATATTCTCACTATCTCTATTGTAAACAGGAAGACAAGAAAAGAGATTTAACTTTCTGAACACATCATTTTTATGATGTTGAAACTTAACTTGATGGCAAGTAAACTGGTTATCTACAAACAGTAGTACAAATTCCTGTTTATTTCATATGTGCTAAATTGGAACTGCAAGCAGTTATAGGTATGATTATGGCAATGTAAGTGTTTAGCTGGCAGTTCTATGTGGTGTACTTGTTAGCGTATGCCTTCATAGTCAATCAGATTGACTATAAGATATATGCTATACTATAGTATACATTATTTTATATTAATAGGTAATTCCTTATCAATAAGTTTGAGATTGTTGTTTTTGTACTAACAGTGTAAAGTGCTTGGAATGAAGATCGCAAAAAGAATTATAAGATTGTCGTTGTTTACCAATTGTCACAAAACACTAGACAAAGGGTTTCCTAAGAGTCTTAGTGGCTGCCAAATTGTTTGGTGAAACTCTACGCATTGAAGGAAACATGCTAACTAGCATTAATGTACCTAATAACTTAATCTCTCTTTTCGGAGATGTTCTCATTGTTTTGTGTGGATCACCATTAGATGCTGGACGTGCATAGCTTACAGTTAGCTGTAACTATTGCTTTGTGACTTGGTTGATACTCTACAAAGATCTAAGGAATAAATCCTACAGTTTGTAGTTATTGCTGATATCATATTAAACAGAATCGTAGTGAGATTCTTGCTCGGAAATTTGATTTCTATAATTTTTGTTTTGATCTTAATTCATGTTTATATCAATTCCCAACAATACTTACCTAAAATTGACCTTACAAAGTGATAAGCTCCCAATCCTCTTTCGACAGATCCAGAAATTCAACATCACCATCTTCAAACATGACCTGCGACCACATAAAAGCACTTGATTTGCATATCATCTTTATATTTTCAAAAATAAAACAATAGTCATAATAAGAAAAGGAAAGAAAAGACCTTACCAGGTGCTTTTTTGAATACTTGTCAAATCGTTTAATAATTCCAAAGTAACTGAAAATTTTCAGCCAGGAATGAGATTTATAAGATTCTGTATAGACAGGATCAGGACCTATGACATCTAACAAATATAAAAGAGCAACAGAAGAAAAAAAAAGAAACACGACAAAAATTATTCAGTCATTAATTCCTTATACACTCAACGAAAGAAACAAAGTCCAAAAACTTAGCTAACTTAAGAACAATTCCAATGACTTCTTTTCTAAAACCCTATACCATATAGAGGAGGAATACAAAAGAAAAGGACAGAACTACCGGATTTTGTTTTTACGCATCATACAACACTAACATGAGGCTACGTCAGAATCTAGAAGAATTAGTCCAAGTGATAATAGAACCATGCAAAAAAAACTCTTGCGCATGTTAGGTGAAGAACCATGAGAACAAAAATTTAGTGAATCAAATTCCATTTACACTCCTCAACAAAACTGTGCTGCTGAAGGAAAAAACAGAACTTCTTAAAGTGGCTCAGCGGAATAATTCAAGAGAAGATAGGTGGGATTACCATATAAAGGAGCAAAGTCAAGAAAATTCATCTCCATCCAAGATCTTTACTGAGACCATTGGATTTCTATCCTATCCAAGTCAATCTAAGACCATTGACATTGAACCAAACCTGAAACCAGAAGATTTCAAAAACTGCAGCCTAAAACCTGTAGACACTGAACCAGACTTGGAACAAATAGACATCACCATCTCACAGCCTATACACAATCTTCCCAGGAGTCTATCTATACCAAATATAGAAACAGATTTTGAGTGTTATGGATATGTGAGAATAGGATCGTTTCACAATATGATTGATAGGGAAGTCTAATTGCCTTTCCTTCATTTTGATGAACGGTTTAGACTCATCAAAAGGAGCTTGAAACCTTAGGACTCATTAGAGAGAGACCTAGATCCCTTTAGGGTTTTGATAAAAATTCTGCTTTCCTTTGTTTTATTCATTGTCTCTATAAATAGAGATTGCTTACTACAATAATCAAGGAAAGTCATTTCAAAGTAAATAACATACTACAGGAAACAACTATTTTAGGAGTCCTACTACATACCAAAAACAACTTCTACTAGGTGTCTACAACAATACTCCCCTCTTGGAGAAAGAGTTTGTCCTCAAGCTCAAAGCCATGATAAACTTGGTGAAAGGAAGTCGAGAATGATCAGCATTTGTCTAGTGCTCACACATGCATCAATTGCAGTGAATAAACCTCTTTAAACTTCAACATTAACAATTTTCAAAAAGAACCCAACTAAGCTTCTTTGTCACCAATTCCCATAAGCACGTCTTTAGTAATAAATAACAGCACATTTGTAACAATACAAGAACTAATAAATGAGTCCCCATCATCTCAGATATCCATTTTACTAGGTAATCCAGCAAGTTTAGACTCATTACAGTTTTCAGATATAGAATTGAAGTTTTCAGGATCAGGTTTAAAGGAAAGGACGGGTTGTTGGATATGAGTCTAGAAAGGATTAATGAATAAGACAAGGGAGTGCAGTTGGTTCTGATTGCTATCTCGAGATGGGTGTAGGAGAGTTTGATGCATAGGATAATTGCTATGATTTGGTTTTGTTTAGTTAGAGGGTCTACCTTCTAATTTACCATAAAGTTACCAAATTGGTTACCAGCAATCTTGATATACATTCCTTTTAGTATTTGATCGAACACTTGAGATATGGACACTTAGTAGAAGTTGTTTTTGGTATGTGGTAGGACTCCTAAAATAGAAGTACTGTTGTGGACAAACCATTAATACTAAGTATTAGACCAATATTCAGCCTCTCTTTTTTTTGTTGTTGTTTCAACCTTTAATTTATTGCTGAACTATTTGCTTTTTTGTTCGAAATAGAATAATTCCTGCATCTCTAGTCTCTGCCTATCTCTTTATCATGCCTGAAATTTCCTTAGTATCCTCAATAAAAAACAATCCTACTCTGATTGTCTCAAAATGAATCACATTTTGTCCAAATCACCACCATTTGCCTCCATGAAGGAAACCTTCCATATCGGCTGCAATCTATCTAGATGTATATCCAAGGAAGAGGGAAAATGGGATACCTTACCAGTGAGACTAAAGCTCCCAAGAAGATGGACCCAACATATGCTATGTGGGAGAAAATTCCAATGGTCATGGCACCATGGATGAAAAGATAAGTGTGAATCAAATGTGTTATTCAACTGCAAAGAAATTCAAGGTTAATGTGGTTGAGATGTATTCTGATCTCAACAACTATTTCCAAATTTATGATCTACTAGAAAAGATTGGAGGGGCTCAACAAGAAGAAGGTAGTCTAACCTAGTACTTCAATGTTCTTAAGGGTTTGGCAAGATTTAGATTTGTTTAATGATTATTATGAATGGAAAAACCTTGATGACTATCATAAGCAAACTGAGGAAAGTGATAGAAATTTCAAAACTTTGGCAAGATTTAATGTTGAGTTTGAAGAAACAGAAGGGAGGATACTTGATAGGAAGCCCCTTCCTCCTATTGGAAAAGTTCTTTTTAGAAGCACAGAGGGAAGAGACCGTATGTTGTGTTATGTTGATAAAAAAAAAAGGAACAATCAGCTCAGTTGAAACCACCACAATGGCTTCTAGGGATCACACAAAATAGATTGATAATCAGGATGCAAATTGGTCATCCTACAACAACAAATGGAGTCTGGAAGAAAAATCATGGGTCTGGTGTAATTATTGCAATAAACCATGCCATACTTAATAAACCTGCTGCAAACTCCATGGAAACCAACAAACATGAAGGGCAAACCGTAAATATTTAGTTTCCTAAGGTAGCAGATTCTAACTCTGATCTAGTTTGCCAATATTTTCTTTCTAAGCCGACAAGTAACTTCTTTATGTACCCTATTGAATTTCTCACTTGAAACATATGGAAGTGAATTACCCTTCTCTACAAAACTGACTGAACTTCTTCAAAGCAAATTTGGCTTTCATTATGTTATTATCACTTATTTTTGAAAAAAGAAATCAATCATAAGTACACATCATTTAACAACTAAACCTAACACAATATTCGAAAAGTCAAAATTTTCATATGTACCTATCATTTATTGGACGAGATATTTTTATCACTTCACCAATGCAACACCGAAAACGTAACTGTCGTTGATTATAATCATGCTGAGAAGTTCCTGAAATTTAAGTGCCAGCTTGAAACATTTTATCCCCGTCAAACATTAATATAAAGAGAGGATAAAGAATAATTCACTTACCGACAGGCAAACCTCCATTCTGGTTAATCCAAAAAAAAAAAAAAAAAAAAAAAGGGACAATTAGTTCAAGTTTTTGCCAAAGTCTACAATATGCATATGACACCCAAATAAGTGATTCAATGAATGCTCAAAACTACAACGCATGACCAAAAAGAATAAAACAACTCAGTCAAAATCAAATAACAAAAGCCAAAAATTACAAAAGAATCCAAGGAATTAGGAGGGTGAGAGCTAAGGAGTGAATAGATCAGTGAAGGGAAAAAACTTCTAAGGTTCTTCTTGGGAATAAAGAGCTCTGGTATATCAATTTATAGTACTATAGAAACTCCAAGAGATGATACTGCCCTTCCTGAAAGAGGTATATAAACTAATTGAAATTTCAAAAAAAATAAAGTAAACTGAGCTGGACTCTAAAAATAAATGCATCCATAGAGCTACAGTGTTGTAACATAAGAGGTACTATTAATAAACTAGTTATTCCTAAATCATGAAAGATTTTAGTTCCTGGGATTTACAATTATAACAGGAAAAATAGCATACAAAATTTGTTTTTACGACAAGGGCAAAAATAGAAACAAAACAGAAGTTGTAATTTTATTCTACTGAATAATGTTTGCCAGGAACAATCAGAAAATCTTTAACAGCTGATATACAATAGTCTTTGTCAAATATGCAATAAAGACAACCTAAAAGTAAGATCTGATGCAGCTCTTTTTTCACTTTTAAAAAACAAAACTTTCTAAAGTTGACAAACAAAAAGCATTTTGTAAGAATCACCTTTTCCACAATACAACACAACCATACGTACTAGCCTATAAAACACCATTCCAAGTTATTGCATTTTCTACAACAGCACAAATGTAACTGAAACTGACAATACCGGCAAGCAATTAAAACTCTGTAACCAAATTGCAGAAGATAGAATTGAATTATAACCACAAAGTAAATAGAGAAGGCATTTTTAAAACACATCTTTTATTCTTGATAGTGTCAAAAAGCCTCTTAACACATACTTCTTTTCCAAATAGCACAGCTTTCAATGTTGGAGAGGACACTGCCACTTGGCATGCTACTAGCTTTAATGTAGCATCTGATGACACCTTCGACTTGCTAGGTTTGACTCCAAGTTTTTGCCTGCACCCAGCAGCACCACAGTGACAATCTTGATCTGCACCAAATTGAACAAACCTGCTAAATTTGTTAGATTGTACTAAGACTACAAATGTCAAAGGAACCAATACCAGTGGCTTCAGCATTTTATACGGTAAAGGGTCAATTTAAAACTTCAGATTTTATTATCAGTGCATGAAATGCAACAAACAAAATTCTATTCACAGGTAGAGAGTCAGGCAAGCACTCATACTGATAATCATAGGTCAGATGCTCCCCCTTTTTTATATCACGCAATGCAAATATGCCAATCCTTGTTTCACCATCAATTATCCTGAGAAAGTTAAAATAAACAAAAGAGTGTAAGAATAGCATATCACTTGATATCAATGCAAGTGTACTAATATGGGTAGGTAGAGAACCATTTCTGCATCTCAGTATTGGGGCAGCAACTATGGTTTATATATCTGGATTTGTTCCCCTTGTATGTGGCATCAATTACCATATCACGATTGATTTCACATAAGTAGAAATTGGTTTCTCCACGATGCTTCATGTTCCAAAGCCTCTCCTCACATGTTTTGTCATCAATAACTACATTGACAAAATACTATTTAAAAATTTACAAGCATGTTCAAGAGAAAAAAATAATGCTTAGGGATAGCAACTGCAGTGGATAGAGCAAGAGTTGCATACCTTCCCCAACATATTCTATTACAAACTCTCCATGCTTGATATCTTCATCAGCTACAATGCCTTCTCCACATTTCTCGGTCTACAAATATTATCCCATTTAACTTCACATTTCAAAGTGTACAAACAGCAAACGACATTGAGAGTGACCGGTTTCCAACAAAATGCACAAATTGTCTCTTGGCACATGGACACAATGATTTTTATTAACAGTGTCATGCCAACAAATCCATGTTATATTCTTCCCCCAAAAATCGATTAACTAGGCAAGTTAGCCGTTATTTTGGAAGACATTGGCTCCTTACAGTATACAGATCTTAAAGGGTTTCAGCAATAAAGAAATGAATACTTATTCCCTTTAGACATGGTTCTGATAAAAGCTTCAGCAAAACACAGATTCAATCAAGATAACAGAAAAAAAAAATCAAACTATACCTTAATCAATTTCAGTTTTTTGATAGGTCTGTGTTGGAATGGTTTATTGAGGCATGAACTCCCACAGCTGCAGCCAGAAGAGCAACTAGACAGTAGCATCCTGCATGAAGCAACAAAGTTACATACACAACTCCGTACTATTTCTACAGAGTCATAGTAATGCATAACGAATTACCAAATGGCATGTTATGCCTAAGCCCACAAAATATTATATTCGGTTCATGAAGGTAACAGCGACAGCGAGTTCTCAAACAGTATTAATTTCAATGAAAATGCCTGATTATTTTCTCTTTTTCTTGTTCGTTCATGGTAAATCTCAATTCTCTGCTGGTACAGTAGATTAGGCTGATGTCCATAACACCAAAAAAAAGAGAGTTATCTACATAATTCCCCCCCCCCCCCCAAAAAAAAAAAAGACTTATCTACATACTAAATATTTATAAGCTAGGTTTACTCGAACTCGTGTGAATGTTGGATATAGGTATGTATCCTGAGATAGGTAAGTTTGATTTTCCCAAGTTTTTCCATGTATTTGGAGGATCCTTTAAGGGAAATATCCCCATACCCATGTTCGGAAATGTGTCAGCACAAGTGTCGAACTCAGGTCCAAGCAAGGTAGTTTATAAGAACCATATACTTTCAAAATCCTATCAATGGATGCTACTGCCAAAAAAAACATCACTTCCCAAACACCTATCTAGCTGCTGCAAAAAATTCCAGCAACCTTGACCACAGACCATAACAATCCTAGTTTATTCCAGCAATCTTGGTCATGCACAGTGATACTATGATAACCCTTGTATATACCAAGCTGATAAAACATGAGAAGAAATTTCCCCAAACTCAACCCATTACAGATCCATAAAGCTAGGTTAATCAGACCTCCCACATGGTATAATGTAAAATAAAAGAATATAAGTAAAGATAAAAGCATCTTCTAACAACAATTATTTTGGTGCAATAGTCATGTGCTGATATGGGGTTCTAATCTAACTGTAACATGCCATTGAAGGCACAAGATGAAATTCACTTCAATAAATTTCTGATAAATCAAAGAAATGTGAGAGCAAACCAGAAAAATGAAATATGTTTATGCTTTAAAATCCAAAAACAATCACTTATAATGTAGTTCAATCATGAATTCTGATAAACTGGGACAAATCTTACCCACAGTGGCAATCTCTGCCACACACAGAAGAACCAGGTGATGATGATGTGCAAGAACAGAATATTCCATCATCCTCCAGACGCCTTTTAATCCTCTTTGTGAGATATATGTCTTAAGTTGTTAACGCAACAAAATAAAAAACAAACTTACATTTAAGCTCAAAGTAAAGTCATATCTCTTGGAAAAACAAGATGAAAAGTGCAAGATAAAGGTCGTAGTGCATGAAATGGGCCATTTAATGATAAACATAAATTGCGGAGGAAGAACAATTACAAACTTATGTGAAAAGGATACTGCGCTTTATAACGGTGTATGACGGGGCTTTCCACTTATTAAAGCAATCTGGCAGTTCAAACTCAACTGGATGTCCAATTTGCTTCATCAACTTGTTGAATGCATAGCCAATGTGACTGCAATCAGAACTCTGGTAAAGGGGAAAATCCAATAAGAAAATTCACCATATCTTGAAAAAAATCTACACAATAGAATAACAAAAACCAGATCACAAGCTTTTTTGACATTTTACCAAAAAACTATATAAGAAATAGGAAGGTCAATGAGATAGTCTAAAGGTTAATAAACATATCCATAGTTATATAAAAGATTAAAAACCTTAATACAAGTTAGTACAACAAAAGGTTTTAATAAACAATCAATTTAATCACAGAAAAATCCAACAGAAAAATAGATATCACAGTAGAAAATGTACAGAACCACAATGTACTGACTAAGATTAATACAAGTAAACGTTGTAACTCTTTCACAGCCAGGTAAGTTCTTAACAATGACAAGGAAAAACAACAAAAGTATCTAATCGAAGCACTTTCGATATTGCAAATCCCAAGAAAAACTGTAAAAAGTAAATCTACTAAAGTTTAAAACAAAAATTCAGAACCATTAGAGCAGGAAAAGAAGAGAAATTTTTTAATAACATACATCTCAGACACCATAGGAATCACATTCAAACTATTCTATTGCATTATAAAACACTGACTAGTATATATTCAACAAGAGAAATATTCTTCTAAAGAAACAAAATTATTCAATGTATACAAAATTTCATAGCACACACCTAAAAAATTTTAACAAACAAAAAGAAAAACAATTAAAGAAAAAAAAGAAAAAGAAAACCCCGAACTACTAGAATTAAAGAAATCTATAGCAGGCAGAAAAATGTAAAGCAACCTTCTTTGTAGCAGGCATGGCCTCAAGTATTATAACCACAAAGAATATCTGACAACAATTGCCTACACCAAACCAACATGGAAATCAGTATTTGCAATTCCCACTACAAGTTGGGTTAATTTTACATGAAATACTTTCCCTGCAAAAATCTAGCTTTTTGGACTTGTAAAACAACAAATCCAAACGAAATTACTTTAGTTTAAATTACGGCACTCTCCGCCATACAGCCAATAGTGCCTTTTAAACATATGCAAGTAAAGAAAAACAAACTGAACGAACAAGATAGGGAATGACAAAGCCTCAGCAAAATAATGCAAAAAATAAAATAAAAAATTCAGCTAATAGTTGAGACAGAACTAACAGTTCTAGGAGAAATTTGGAGAAGCCCAGATACAGATTTATACACTTAAGGTAGCCAATGGCAGCAAAAATGAAAAAAAAAAACATATATGTATATATATATAAAGAAAAAGAAACTGAAATTTTGTAGAAAGAAAAGAGGTGGCTCACTTCTCGACCGTGGATAAGTAGATGGAGAAACAATGAAATTGAAGGACAGATTCAAATGAGACGATTTAGGAGCAAAAGTTATATATTTATTTATTCATTTGCCTTATTAATAATATCAAATTCCAAGAAGAAAAGAAAGGTTAAAGCACCTAGAAGATCCTTATATTATATGGATTGTTTCAATTTAGTTCCTATATTGTTAAAAAAAGTCAAATAAATCTAAATTATAATAGAAATATTTACCGTATAAAAGTAGCTCAATTGCAGTTTAATTTTAAACAAAAGATTCTGTTTACAAAACTATAAAACTTTAAAAGTATTAACTCGATTAAACAGTAAATGGTATAAAAGATTTTTTTAATGGTACAGAGACTGAAGAAATCTATTTTATAATAAAAAAGACTAATTTGATACAATTTTTATAATACAGGGATCTTTCAAATATTTTTACCGGAAAAATAGCTATGTAAATCTATTAGATCCGAACTATACTGTTCGTGGGTCGTGACCCAAGAACTTCAAGTACAGTTGCTTTAGTTTCTAGCAATATATACTAGTATTTTACTATATCAAAATATTTCACCAGTCCCTATATTTTGACAAACATTAAGATTTAGTCCTTGTACTTAAAAAATAAAATTATTTTTTTACTTTTTTATTTATAATTCAAGTTTAATCATTAAGACTATTAATATTTTTAATTGACGAAATTTTGATTTTCGAATTGGATTTTTGATTTTTTTCTTTGTTTTTACTAAATATTTTAGTTAATTTTTTAATTAATGAGTACTTAAAAAGTAAAAAGAAATTTACTTTTTTTAAGCTCTCGCATGTAATTATTATAGCTAATCATGATTGGCCAAAAGTGTACAATTGCTTTGTAATTTAAAAAAAATAAATTTCCTTCAAATATTAATTGTTTATAAATATATATTATCGGTGATACATCATTATTGATTGAACAATCATATGTCTCGTTATCAGGTTGGGTAATTTTTATTACCAATACTAATATTTTTTTATCAATTATATGTAAATTAAGACAAGTGGATTGACATATGCAATCTTTTAGCCATACTAGGAGATATATTTTAACACCGTCAACTCGAAGTATCAAAAGATAAGAAAAAAAAAGTATAGGTGTTAAAACGAATAAATTAAAAGTGTAAGTGCCATATTGATAAATTTGTTGAAGTCAAGGGTAAATCTTGTCAATATCCTTATAAAATTTGAGCCCAACAAGAAAATGGATAAACTGCACCTAAAGTTACTAAACTATCAACAAATTTACGTTTTGGTCACTCAATTTCAAAAAGTTACAAAACGGTTACTGAATTATTCGAAAGTTTTCATTTAAATCAGTAGATTGTTAAAATTGTTATTGTATGATTTTTTTTTTGCATTGACTGCACGAAAGTTTTTATTCCCTTTCTCTTTTACGTTTTAGTTTTTTTTTCAAGAAACAACTTTAAATGTCATGAATCTATTAATCAAAATTCAAATAGTTTTATTCTTCGATCTCAAACATTAATTATCAAATCAACTTTGATTTAATGTATATTTTTTATTTGTTAACCAGTACTGACCAACCATATAAATTGTCGAATTGTCGCTTGAAGCTCGATAGTTTAATTTTTTTTTAAATAACTTAACACTTTTCTTATTTTTCCCTTTTTACTTTGCTATGCGCACCGTTTGGTGTTTGAAATGTGTATTTCATTTTCTTTTAATTTTCTCTATCATTTCTCTCCATCTCACCATAACCCTGATTTCAGGACCAAACGCAGCGATCTAGTGTTGCTCATCGTCGCCGGCGGTGGTATTTGAACAAAGCTTGTCAGACCTTCCCTTTCCATCTCGTCTTTTCATTTAGCCAGGTATATTTATAAAAAAAAAAAGCTTGAAAACCCTAGATCTACGTTCAAATTTCGCGATTTCATACACCAAAAAATAAAGTTCCTCCGCCGCTCCAAATCGCCTGAAAATTTAATATGTTTTTAATTTTCTTCCTGCGGTTCCTGTTCGCCAGTTCCAAAAGTTCCAGGCTCTACCACTACCTGCCGTCTTCTCCGTCACTATGACCGCCGTGTCCCGTACGCAATGTGTAGCCGGTATCACCATGTCGAATACTGGTACGAGAGAGTTTTTTGGGGGCTGGCCGCCTCTTTCGGAATTTTTAAATTTTTTATACTCAAAAACAAATATTTTGATTTTCAAAATTTTAAAATTTGATATTTTTTTCCCATTCCAAAACAATAAGTTAAAATTAAAAGGAGAAGAAGAAGAAGAAATTATTTGTGTGGTGAAAATGAAAAAAGAAAAAAAGAAAAAGAGAAGTGGTAATTTTATAAGTTAAATAATTTTAAATGTTGAATATAATTGTCAAAAATATTTAAAAGTTTATATTAATTAATTTTTAAATTTTTTATTTTTCATACTTTTTAGAATTAGAATAAGTTTTTTTTAATTTAATTAATTGAATTGATGTTATTTATTTTTTACCTATATTCACGATGAGTTAATTGTATACAATTAAATTTTAAAAAATAAAATATTAAAAGTAATTGAATTATTACAAATAATTAACTTGTGGGATTAATTATAAAAAATAAATGAAGCTTGGATTGAAATGATAAAAAAATTAAAAATTAATATATCGAAACCTTATTATGTGTTAATATTTTTCTAGTTTTTATACAAAAGGTGAAAATATGTTTAAATTAATAAATTTCATTTTGTGAAGGAATGGTATTTTAATTGTTAATTAATTGAGTTGGTGCAACGATGTACAAATTAATTATTCATAAAAATAAATGATAATTATTTAATAAAATAATATATTATTATATTAATTATAAGTGTTTATAAGTCAGGTTAAGTTCGAATCGAATTTAAATATAATATTAATATATTTTATATTTATTTAAATTTGACTCAACACAAAAAATAAATCTAAATAAATTTTTTTGTTTTTAATATATTTGTGTGATTATATGATAGTATCTGCTCATATTTTTTAACTCTTTGACAACGTATATACATCTTGCACACAGAAACGCTCGAAATTCGATATCTCTAAAATTAACATTTTATTTTTTTACTGGAACTACTTGTTGGGTTTAACCTAAATATTTTTTTAATCTCATACATATTTGTAAATAGCTAAATTTAGCTCATTTTAATTGCAGTTATATTAATTTTTTTAATTTTTTAAAATAATTATTTTATTTTATTTTAGTTTAATATTTAATAATTTATATATTTTTTTATTTATTAAAATTTTATATAAAAATAGTATTACATAATACTATGAATTTAATATTTTTTGTGTTATAAATTACCTAATATATAAAAAAGCATAATAAAATATATTGTAAACTTAAAAAACGGGTTAACCAAGTTCGAATTTTTTTGTCTAAACTCAACTTATATTTTAACGAGTTTAAATTTTTTTTGTCTAATCTCAATTTTCAAGTTATCCAAATTTATTTTTTCGAGTTTAATATTTTTTACCCAAATTCTATTAAATTTCAAGCTTCCCATCAACAAAACTAATATTATACTAACTGCCTTTAACAGATACAACTCCTTCCAACGGCAATTAACTGACCGAAAATATAAAAATACAAAAAAAATATATATAAATATAAAATACGGTTAACTCAAAGAAATATAAAATACAAAAATTTACATATATAAAATAATAAAAATGAACTATACTAACAATACAATTTCTTTTATTAAAAAATAGTTTGCGTTATAAGGATTTTGAGAATTTTATACTATTATTTAAGTTTTTGAGTTAGTGTCACGAGTTTATCGAGCATCAATTTGAATTGTGTTATTATTGTTATCTATGTTTTTTTTGACATAATATCTAGAACTATCTGTGTCAGGAGCTAGAATTTTTTTTTGAGAGGGACTTGGAATAAAGTTTTATATTTTTATGATAGCAAAAGTGAAATTTCATCATTTTAATAATTTATATCTTTATAATTTTTAAAAGATTAAATTATTTTTTTCTCATTCTTGAGGGGTCAAAGTGTAATTTTATTATATAATTTTTTATTTTAAGGGATCGGAGCCTTTGCTAACCCCCTTGGCTCCGCTCGTGCAAAATTCCTTCCCAACTCGTAAATAGGAGGATAATGTGCTTCAGCAGACTCAAACTCACGTTCTCTTGCATTAATAATAATGCCTATACCAATTTAGTTAAGATTTAATTGACTTGAACCATGCTATTTAGTATTAAATAAAACATTAATTTTATTATTAAATCAAAACTTTATTTTTATATAATATTTATATTTTAATTTTTTTTAAATCTAATTAAATTGTGAAAGTATCTACAAATTTTTAAATTGATACAATGTTTAAAACTATTCATAATTCATCTCAACTCACTTCAACACGTTCAAACCTATGTCTTCATATACTGACGATAATATCAACTAAACTAAGCCTCAATCGAAATTTATATTTTAATTTTATTATGCATGTTTTATTATCTACGTAAGTGTATTAGAATTTCTAGTTATTGGTTAATTATTTTATTTTGTCATGTGTTTTTTCTTTTCAATATATGAAATGAATCCTGGTTCATAACTGACAACGCTTGGTCAAGCTTTTTTCCAATTTAATTTTTAAAAAAATTGAATAGAGTGCAGTGGTGCATTAATTCCGGAAGAGCAAGGAATAGAAGAAGGAATAGTTTAAGGAGAATGTAGTATAGAAAGACAATTTCCTTTAGAATTTACTATTTCTTTTTCTTAATTTTTTTTCTCAAGAAAATGTTTGAAGGAATAGTTTGTTTGTTTTTTTTCTCAAAAAGAAAAAAAGGAATAAAATAGGCGCAAATGGAATTAAACAATAGATAAATAGGATCGAGAAAGGATGTTGAGTTGGTTCCTCGTTGGGTTTGTTGCGGGGATTTGTGCAATTCTGAGTTTTGAAGTGTTGGTAGTGTTGTTTGTGTTGAATCTATTGAATCGGAAGATTAAACAAAGGATCAAAAAAGAAAGTCATGCAGCAGATGCAGCAGTTCGTAATCCCCAAGAGTCCTTTGATTCCATTTGCAATTTGCAGGTATGTATGCATCCCCTTTATTGCTTAAATTATTATTGTTGATGTTGTTATAATTTTTTTTTTTGGAAATTTTTTTGGGATTTTAAATTCATTTTTATCCTGCCTTAGGGGATTGTTTGGGTTCTTGAACCAGGGAAAATTCCAACGAAGGATCAGAAGAGAAAAAGGGAGACGGTGGAGGTTTCTCCTGTTCGAAGATATGCTAAAATCCAAGATGGTTATCTAACTTTGGCCAATTCTGATTCTTCTTGCACAATTATTCCCCTCAAGGGCTGCATCATTCAGGCTGTTTCTGCTACTAGTTTACCCACAAGGAAATGGTATTGTCAATGTCCACGTATTTATTATATCAACATTTTTCTTATTTCAAACGAATTCATGACAAAACTAAACTTTCTATGTCAACATCAGTGATCATTTTCCCCCATTCCCTGAAATTTACATTACATCATTTTCATTTGAAGATTATTGATGCCAGACTTGCTTTGTTACCTTCATATCATGTCATACCATTCTGATTTGATACCTCTGTTACACTTTTTGATAATGGTTGCTTTACTGGTTTCTTACTTTCCATAGGTAGTATAGGATATTGAGTATTTTTCCGAATCTCCATCACAAAAGTTGACATGGCCTTTGTACTCCTCTAATTCGAGGATGATTACAAAGTTTGGTCTTCTGTTTCTATAGTTTGATTCAGATATCAATGCTCTTGTCCTCTTTCAACTTTTCCATTTGTGATCTTTGTGTCTTGAATATTTAACTTCTCTTGAATGTCACCATTAGTTGTTCTTGATTGTTTGAAATAAAGTTGGGTAGTAATTAAAGATAAAAATGGAAAATTGATTGATGGAACATACAAATTGTACCAGCTGATACCGGAGTCCAAGTTGAAGTTATGGCTATTAAAGAATTAGTACTTCTGGCAAAAATAATGAATTTAAAAAAAAGAGCCATTGTATTTGAATATGAATACAACGATATAAAAATATTTTAAATGAAATCATATGAAGGAATGTATAAATAGACATGTTTGTTTATATATGGTATTGCATTATATATATTCTTTTGAGACATTGTTATAAGACATTTCACTTAGCTGTATATAATTTTGGATATTTTTACTCCGCAAGCCCAAAATTTTAAACAAAAGACATGTCAGACACGGACACATACCAATTTCAGATATTGATACCAAAGTCCATGTAACATAATTTGATATAGCTTAATACATTGATCTAGTTGTGTGCTTTCAAAACATTTGACTTAGCTTCATTTCTTTGCTTTGTATTAATGATTTGACAGGGCCAAGAGATATCCAATAAAAGTTGAGAGCAAGACTTCAGTAATTTACAATGCAAGTAAAATCATTTACCTTTATCTAGATACTGCCTGGGAAAAGGAGTCATGGTGCAAAGGTCTTCGTCTTGCTTCATGTGAGGACAATGAAAAGCTGAACTGGTTCACCAAGTTGAATGTGGACTTCCAAGCTTATATGGCATTGCTAAACGCTGGATATTCCTCATTTATGAAGCCTTCCTTAGGGTTCAGTGCTGAGCCAATAGAGAAGGGAAGCAAGTCTGATGGAATATCAAAAGTTAAATTGTTTTGGAAAAAACTGTCAAGAAAGAGTTCAAAATCTGGTTCAGAAAAAAAGGGAAATTCGGGTAATCATTCCACCCGTGAAGAGAGAAAGTCCTTTGAGAAACTGCATCAATTTCAAGATTCAGTGTCAAGCAAGATGTCTAACAGTTCAACTGAAGAAAATATACCATTTACATTGCCACCAGGTTTTCCTCGTTCAGCAAGTCAAAGTTGTGCTTCTGTTATTTCTGATGCTGATTCTGAACTAGACAGGCTTAATTCCGATGAAGGAATACTTTGCTGGAACTTGTTAATTTCTCGAATCTTTTTTGATATCAAAGGCAGTGCAGACTTGAAAAGTTCCCTTCAACAACGGGTTCAGGTTGGACAGTCACCAAAGTTGGATGTTTTTCTTTTCTTCTCTTTTTTTTTCTTTCTTTCTTGTGCATGGTGTTGCTTCATCATGTTTTTTGTTGGTTTATTAGTTGTATTTTTTGAGTATGTCTACTGTGCTCATTTGACTCCACCCTCCTTAAGTATAAAATGGAACATATTTTCTGCTGCTAGGTATAGTTATATTGACATTGTTTATTTTTCAGCCAAAAAAAGGCAAAAAGAAAACCTCCTTAAGTAAAAATTTTGCTTCAACTTTTTGGTTCATTTTTCAGCCAAAAAAGGCAAAAAGAAACCTATTTTGTTTTTAAAGGTATGTATTCTGAGTTTCTTGATTCAACCTCTTCTTTTATTAGTACATTACCTGGGATGGAGAATGATTTGGCCAGTATTTTGGTCATCAATGAAGATTGCATTTCTCTTGTGTGTACTTTTACTGAATTGATGTTTTGGTTTACATGTTCAATGGTCATTTTGACGTCTACCTTTTTCTGTGAGTAGTTCTTTTGGAAAGTATTTCAATGTAAATTGATGATACTTCTGGCTATTTTTATGATTAACAGAGAACATTGTCCAGTATGAGGACCCCTAATTACATAGGTGAAGTCATTTGTACCAACATAGACACTGGGAATCTCCCACCTTATATCCATGCGATGAGGCTTCTTGGCAATGACATGAATGAGGTATCGGCATTTGAGGTTGATATGGAATATTCTGGTGGAGCTCTGTTAGGTGTTGAAACAAGAATTGAAGTTCGTGACCAAGATTTTCAGAAAGGCATAGTGGATACAACTTCAGAATCAAATTCTGTTGAGGATATGTCTTCGGACCTTCTTGAAGGATTTGAGCATTTTGGAAAGCATTTGAATCTTCCAAAAGAGGATATGGTCGACCCTAAACTAGGTTAGTATAATAATGATACTGAACTTTTATGCATTTCCCAATCAGCATGGCTCAGAAGATCTGCATGACACTTGCATAAGGTTTGTTAATTGTTCAATTATGAAGTAATTGTCAAAAAAGTGGAGTCCCATTTATATTTAAAGTTCTTGGACACAAGTTGGCAACGATCAAAATTAAAACCGTCTACTGGAACATCACAACTTGAAAAAATTTCTAGTTGGAAGGCCTTGTTGACTCCAAATTTCTTTCCTGGAGTTGTCCTCTTTTTCTATCATGCCATTAATGATTCCCCTCTTGGTATTGGACGTTTTATGAAGAGAAACAGGTAGGAAGACGATGTGTATGAGATGCCTATGCTCTTGGTTTCTTGATATCTACTTATAAGGTAACCCACAGTAGCTAGCCTAGTGGTCAGCTTTGTCATTTCAGATTCAGTAAACCATGAAGGAATCATGCAAAGGGATTTAGCCATAACTGATTGATTTGAGGAATTTTCCCTTGGAAAGATTTCATGCCTCAATTCAAAGGTGAGAGGAGTCTAATGTAGGACAGCTTTGGTAGGATTTGATAGGATGGGGCGCATGTTTATAGTTGAATTATACTTAGTAATACTAAAGAAAAACAGTAAAAAAATGGATAAAGAAAATAAACAACTCATAAGCTTCAAATCTATGGTTTTTTTATTGTATCATACAAACAATAAAATGGAAAAAGAACCTAAGCATCATATGAAGGGTTCCTTAGGAGTCACCTAACATTGATTGTATCGCACAACTCACAGTATCATGATGCTGAAAAAAGGTTCAAAATAATCTGTCTTCCCAAAGAAAGAGAACTATTTGAACCGTCTCCTACCCAGCCTAATGCTAAAAGAACTAGAACTCTTATTCTTAGTAGATCTTAAGATACTTTAATATCAAATAGAAAATTAACAAGCTTTACTTAAAACCAAAGCCTAGTCGAATAAGGAGAACCAAACTAAAATACTAATCCATAATTTTAATGTGAAGTGAAAAATACAATCCTAGATGCATAGAAATATTAGAATTAAGGTCATAAATACAACCTAGTAACAAACAAAATCTCATGTAAATTAATCCCTAAATTCTACTTTGCATCTCCATCATGCGTCTTTCAGAAATCTGCTTCTATGGCTCCATTGCTGTTGCCTAAAACTATATTGAATCTTGTGGTTCTGTTTGATTCCAAATATAGCTCATGGAGCAGTTATGGTTGGTACTTTAACTGTATTCATTATCCCCCAGTCTGACATGGAAAAAGATGTAAAAAGAAATAATGGGATAGAAATGAAGTGGTTCTTAGCCTAAACTGGAGATTATCTTTGTTTTGTTTGTATTTCAGTCAAGGAAAGAAATTAGATGACTTTAAAATAATACAATTTTATATCCTTGTTTTTTATTAAAGTTTAGGGATGTATTTGTAAAAGTATACTAAATTTTATTAGTTAGTTTCCTTTATCTTCTAATCCATCTAAATTTAGTAGATCTATAATTACAGTAGTTCGGAGAGGAATGTATGCATAACGATTTTTGGGCTACTTTTACACCTCTTTCCACTCTTGATTTTTCCACCTCAACAAGTTCAACATTTCACTTTGTTTCCCTCTTTTTTTTTTTTTATTCAAAGGTGATGCTTTTCTTTCAAATGCACCCTTTTCTGTAGCTAAACATATTTCATCTAATTATAAATTCTAAATCGATTCTATACTTTTCTTTTTTTCCTTTCTGTTAATTTGTCTAGGATAAATGTGCTATTTTCATCTTTTGATTTACTTTCATTGAGTTTCAGATGGTGTAAAAGGCTCTAAGGGTACATTGATGTCTCGATGGAAGTCTGCCGTGAATAACGTAGCCAAACAGGTCTCACAGGTGTGTGTATCTCTTTATACATATAGGTGTTTCAGCTTAAATAAATGCATAAAAATGGCATTTGAAAGTATCAACGCAGAATTTCACTGAAAAATAGATAGTTCTTGCAAATTGAAGAAGGGAACTTTATATCTGCCAGTCAAAGTTCTTTAAACTTGGTATTTAAGAATCTAAACAGAACCCTTATTCTAGTTCTGAGTTGAATATAGAATAAGATAATCTATCATTTCTGCATCTGAATACTATCTTATTGAACATAAAATAAGAAATTTGAATATTATTTTGTTAGCAAAGGATTCTTTAGAGAAAGGAATCCTGCAAAAATGAAAATGTTGAGATTCTTTTATGTTATGTTAGATGAGATAAGAGAAGTAATTCAGGTGCAACTCACATCATTCATGATGGTAGCATTTTATTGCATAAGAAAATATTTTACCCACAGATATAGAGTGGTCTGGTAGCCTGTAAATTGAATATCTTTTATTGATGTTCCCTTAAGTATCTCTTAAGCTGGCTGGTACTTGAATCATAGATAGAAAGCTTTTAGTTACATGTTATGAAGTTCAGACGCAGCTATATCATATTTATGTTTGACATGGATTTGCCCTAAAATGTCTGGATATGTATTTTATACTTCCCAATACATTAAGAAATTTAAAATGAATGTTATTCCAGACGCAATGTGGATAAACGGTGAAGTCACAAATTTTAAAGAGGGACAAATGAAAGAGGGAGAAGAGTATACAACAATATAATATTTGGTCTCGACCGATGTGTCACTCAGTTGAGAATCAAATTAGAGGTGAAATGTTAGTTAGAAGTTTATGTGATAGTTGGAATGGAAGGAGATGCAGCAGCTGCTAAAGAATATGGAGTTGAAGGAGATGCTGTTGATGTTGGAGAAGATTGACTTGCTGGTTTATCAATGTTTAAAGGGAATCAAAATAACCCCTCTCTCCACATCACTAATAGGTCCAATCAATCAAGTAACGGATGTCAGTTTTTTTTCCCATGTCATACTTATAGTTGGAGAAAAGCCTCCAAATCACAATTATTTTTTCTCACACAATCATTCGAAAAAAAGAAAACCTTTTTTGGGTTCAGAACTGGTGCTAACCCAAGAATGCAGCTAGCCACCCATTCCCTTTGACTGTGAATCTTGAGGATTGTTCATGTTTTGGTGTTCCTCTGGTGTTTTGGATGTTTTGTCAAGGTTTTGCTACGTCTGTTGATGTTTGGCAAAACAGGATAGACAGATATTTTGTTATTGCTGAGTGTTCATGCAACTTATATTGCATAGCAGTGTTGTTCAGGCTGCAGCAAAAACAAACAAATAAAAGATAAAATAACCTTTAAGGGCTTGGGTGAACCCTTAAAGTTCCTCATTTGAAGATGGAGTTCATCTCTACCTCCACTCCTTAGATCTGATGGTACTACTTTTAAAATGGTTGTGTCAGAGAAAAATAACTTGATTTGGAGGCTTTTCTCCAAATGTAAGTATGGAATGGGAAAAAAATTGACATTTACTAATTTGATTGATTGTATCCATACATAATGTGGTGGAAAGGTCTAAAATAACTTCTTGTCCATGAAAATGGTCACATGCTGGCTTTCCTTGTATCATATTTTTTTCAACTTTAACATATATCATATTAAATATTTTAATTAATCAAAATTTATAAAATATATATGTGTGAAACTAGATCATTCAGAATTTATAGAAATATTCTTCATATTTCCTTTTTCTTCTTCAAATATGAAATAAAAATGGGTCAAAGTTTAAAATCTTTTACCAATAGAAAGTAAACATGTGACAGGTTTTTCTAGTTCAGTTTGATCGAGAAACATAAGTAATGACTATTATAATGTTAGATAGATCAAAAAGGTTCTTGTATTTGGAGGTCAGGCCGACTGAAATTATTTCTGGCCGCAGTTAGTATGTGCTATTGGATTAGATTTTAGGAGTCATGAGAGCGATTAGTTCTACCTGATTTTGTAGGAAACTGGCGTTTATGAATGGAATGGTTTAAAAAGTGTGAGCAAATTTGAAGCAGCCATGGGGCGGTTAGGTGGTTGTGAATGGTAATTTAAGGGCAATAGCACTTTTGTGTGGAAGTTTGTACTTTTGGGGTTTCTGATCAATGGCAATGAAGGCTGATTTCTTGCAATGTTAGAAAATTAAGATTCTGAATCTGACTAGTGAGGCTATTAGCCAGCAGAAAATCATAAAATATACAAGAAAGAAGATGAGTAAACCATCAAATGATAGGAATTTTAACCAAATGCTCCTTACAATAGGACAATGATTCTTGAATTTTGGTGGACAATTTTTTTAATTTTTGTCTTTAAATCTCAGATCATGTATGTTAGAAAGTAGGCAAAATATTTGCTGAAGTAACAATATGATTAATTTGTTGTTGTTTAGACCTGTGATTCAGCCCCTTGATCTCAAGTGGATAGTTCAGATATTATTAACATGGTAATTTGTCATAACATTATGTTCTTAACAAAACTTTGCTGGTATTTGTATATTAACTCTATCACAGGTTAACGTAAGCAATAAACTGCTCCTATATGGATGTTTCATTATGCTATAATGAATTGAGCATGCTTTTTAGTATGTCACTACTAAAATTATTCAATAGTATTTGTTACTGTAAAGAAATATGCGTATGTGTGTGTGTGTTTTGGTGCCTAAACTAATAGATGTTTCATTTTGGAGGTGCCTTTGACTTTGTCAGTAAGGGTTGTATCCCTTCGAGGAACAATGCGTTTATATATAAGGCCACCTCCTTCTGATCAGTTATGGTTTGGCTTCACATCAATGCCTGATATAGAGTTTGTCCTGGAGTCTTCTGTCGGGGATCACAAGATTACTAATGGACACATTGCTTTATTCTTGATCAACCGGTTTAAGGTATGAACTTAATTTTTTCATAGTGACATCTTGCTATAAGACAAACATATATCTTATTATCTCATTTTTATTCCTTTAGTTTGCTTAATAAAGTTTACATGTGTTTTTTTTCTTTTAAAAGTTTTCTATTTATTACTGTAATTTTATTTACTTTTATAGTTTTTTTCCCATTATGTTAATCTCATTTAAGCAATTGACATTAATATAAATAGATTTGTTTTCCACCCTTCCCATGCAGAGAAAAGAAAAAGGCTTATGATCCGACTGTTTGACTAATACACCTTATGTTCCATACTGTTTTAAGAGAAAACTTTTGTTACTTCATCGCTGAATTTTATCCAACTATTGTCTCTCTTTTTAGAAGATATGCAGTTAGTTAGGCAAATAGGAAGTTCTTGGAGTACTTTGTTTTACCACAATGCCATTTTTTTAGGGTGTTTACTACATATCATATCATGCTAAAAGTACCATGAATGCCCTTGTACTAAGAGTCAAATTGCATTTTGCCTCATCTACTCAAAAAATGGGAAAATTAGTGTCTGGTCATTCTATTAAAAATTTCATTCATTTTTACTGCTAAGAATTGCTCCTTAAGATACACATGGCATGCCATGTGTAACTATCTGGTTATTCTGTACATTTTATCAAAAAGCAAACTGGTTCTATTAAAAATTTCATTCATTTCTACTATTAAGAATTGGTCCTTGAATGTCAGAATGAGGTATACACACATGGCGCACGCCATGTGTAACTGTCTAGTTATTCTGTTAATGTCAGATTTTAAGAATAGAAATGGATGAAACTCTTAATAGAAAGAACTAGTTTGCTTTTTGATATGACCTACAGGGACTAATTTGCCCATTTTTTGAGTAAATGGGGGCAAAATGCAATCTGACTTCTAGTATAGGGATCTCTACGGTACTTTTACCATCATATCATATCCTTTTGGAACTGCTGGTCCATTTTTTTTTAATCATGAAATATTTTTCATAGATTATTTTGGATATTGAGATTGAAGATGGTATAGTTATTGTTATGCATTCTGTTTTAGTTATTTTGGGGGCAAACTTGCCCTTTCAATTATTTGTGTATAGATTATTTTGATGACTTGCATGCATCATCTTACAAGCAGTCATGCCTTTTTCAAGCTATAGTGAACATAATATCTGCTAGTCACAAGCACAAGTTAGATTGCTGGATGTGGCATTGATCCAATGAAAACTGACTAGTGAGCTTTGGCTTATGCCTCCATCATTTTTGTAGGCGGCTATACGGGAAACTATGGTGCTTCCAAACTGTGAAAGTGCATACATTCCATGGATGATGGCAGAAAAAGATGATTGGGTCCCTAGGAATGTTGCCCCATATATATGGCTCAATCATGACTCATCATCAACTTCTGATATTAAAACACCGCGTGAAGCTCCAGGTCCTCATGTTACCGAATCAAGAGCAAATGAAAATAGTGGGAGAGACTCACATTATGATCTAGAAAGCAAGGATTTGTTTCAGGTAGGACCGATGGAATCCTCAGGCAGACTATCATCAAGCTCGTGCCCCGTGCTTTCTCCTTGTGGAAGTTGGAGGTCATTGCAAGATCTAAGAGTTCCTTCTCCCCCATCTGATGAACTACATGAATCAGGGCAACAGAATGGAGCTGGAACTTCATACCCCGCATTATATAGCAGGTCTCTGAAAGAGTTAGAAAGGCCAACCGAGGATGTTGATGACAATGATTGGGGACCGAAGATGGGGAGGAGGGCAAAACTGCGTGATTTTAGGAAGAAAATGGGGGAGAAACTTGGCGAAAAGAAACGTAACATGGTTGAGAAGATGAAACACAAGGGATCTTGAGTTGTGTTGATCCAAAAAAAACTAACTCAGGAGGCATTTTTTTGAAGAGCTTATATTATAGGATGGATGGATGGATGGTGTGGGGGTTTGTTTGTTTATTAGATATAAGTATAACCCATTCAAATGCATTGCTTCATCAAATACAACAAACTTACTATTCTATATTTACCTGCTATACACAATTGTTAATGTTATACATACCCCTTTTTTTTTCAACCTTTTAAATATTGTAAATGTATAGAAAGGTTTACACATCTTTGAATTCAACTAGATGGGCAAATCCATGTATACTTCCCAACTGTATCAAACAATTTATTTTTATGTGAAATCATTACTCCCCATGATTTTGTTTTCAATCTTGGAAGACATCAAGTGTTTCATTTACAGACATGCTTTCATTTTTAGTTCATTTTACAAATATTCAGATGAAACCCTTTGTTGCACTCCCAAAGTTAAAGTTCAATCTTTGGTGTTCTCAATTTGTAACATGTACCCAAAATAATTAATTTAGAAGATCAAATCCCATTAACGATTAGTTGACGCATAATATTTAGGGTTCTTACAATATTTTCAACAACAATACCTATTAATTTGATTCAACTAATTTGACCACCAATAATCTAACTGGTTTGATTACTCATCCAGTTTTTATAACATTTCCTGCAACAATACCTACTACATCTAACGTTAATTATAAATGGGATAGATTATTTATTATAAGTCGATTTATTATAAAAGAACTTGCATAAAATATTTGCACTAAAGTGCTCTAAGTTTGTTTTATTTGTAGATACAACATAAACAATGTTAAGTCAAGTGCAATCAGTGGCAGGCCTTATGCTACTCATAATACTCGCATAATCCTTTTCGTCACATACATTTCGATCATTCTCTGTGAAAAATAAACGTAAATTTGAATTAAAAAAAGAGAGCACAAGGATTTTGAATAAACTAACCTTATTTTTTCAAAAAAAAAAAATCAATATAATGAGATTAACTTATAAAATATCATTTGAAGCCTTTATGATCCTCCTGCCAAGAATAGACTTCAATTTCTTTCTCAATATCCATTTATACTCTATAGGTTTACATTCTAATACTAGATCTATTAATTTTGGTTTAAAGGTCTAAAAAGCCCTCAAACTTTTCCAAAAAAAGCAATTAAGTCCCTCCTCTTTGTTTTTCGCACTCAATTGGACATTTGAACTTTCAAAATGCACCAAAAAGACTTTCAAACTTCTTCAAGAAAAACAATTAAGCCCTTGTTTTTTTTCCCACTCAATTGGGTACTTAAACTTTCAAAATGCATAAAAAAAACCCTCAAATTTTTTCAAAAAAGCAATTAAGCCCCTGCTCTTATTAAGAATTAGAAAAAATATATAATAAATAATAAATAATAAATTTTAGAAAAATTATTAAATTTTAATAAAAATATAAAAAAATTAAAATTTATTAAAATTTAGAATTTTTTTATAAAAATCGTTAAAAAAATAAAAAAGTGTAAAATTTTATAGAAATCATAAAAAAATTATAAAACGCATCAAAAAGTCTTTTAACAATTAACTTTAATTGTTCATCGTTAAAGTTAACGACCCCTAATTTTTTTTCAATTAAAGTCATCATGTGTCGCAACACAGTGTGACATGTGACGAAAAAAGAAAAAAAATAAAAATCAATAAAAGTTATAGAAAAATTATAAAATGCTTCTTTTGGTAAGATAATTTTTATATTTTTTTATGAAATTTATATTTCTTTACATTTTGTATAATTTTTTTTACAACTTTACAAAAAATTTATAATTTATTATGATTTTATAAAATTTTACAATTCTTATATTTTTTACAATTTTTATATTTTTTTCTAATTTTTAATAAATTTTTAATATTTGAATTTTTTATTAAAATTTTATAATATTTATAGCTTTTATTGATTTTAAATTTTTATAATTTTTAATAAAAGCATGGGTTTAATTTTTTTTTTTTAAAAGTTTGAGGGCGGTTAACACCTTTAAACCATTAATTTTTGAATTTTTCTTTAAAATCAACGATAGTTGTTGGTCTAGATCAAAGGTGATCATGGGTTAGCTTGGGCCGAGCTAGGCTTAAGCATGATATTACAATTTTAGTAAATTGCTAATACAAACTCATTTTAAGCTCGTTCATATTTTTTTTAAAATTAAAATATATTTATATCGTTTTAATTTAATATTTAATAATTTTATATAATTTTATTTATTAAAAATTTATATATAGTGATCTTTAATTTTTTTTAATGTTTACATTATAATAGTATTATAGATTTAATTTTTATGTGTTATAAATTATATGATATAAAACATTACAATTTTTTTTTAAAAAAGGTCGAGCTAGACCAAACTCAAACCTTGAATATTTATGCTCGAGACCGATCCATATTTAAAATGAACTTATTTTTTTACCAAAATTCATTTTTTGAACCTAATATCTTTATTCAAATTTCAAACAGATCTTCGAGTTTGGATGAATAACTTGAACCATGGACAAGTGATAAGTGTAATCTAGATTCTAACACCCCTACAATTTGTAGTTTCAAACAAAAGTGTGCCTTTCTTGAAAGATGGCATCTAAAGATTCAAATATAACATTTTTATGTAGGTTTAGACAATTGTGTAACTTGTAAGGGATAACACATAAGAGAACTAAAAAAGCAAATCAAACTTTTCCGGAGTTCATATATCAAATAATTTTCTAATGATATTAAGAAGCTCTTTTTCTTTTATTTATTTATTTTTCAATGCCCTTCCATTAATATTCAAGTTTTGGTAAGACTCAATGGGCTTGCTAATTTGATGTAGGCACAAAGGCAGCCTTATTGAACCTACTGGTTAATGAATGAAGCAAGTATAACATGAGCAAATGAATGAATGATAAAAGCTATACCTGAGCCTGGCCATCATGTTATTCAACTATCACTATTGGCTTCAAATACATATGATCAAATAATGTAATAGCAATGGAAAATCTTTTTTTCTCTCAAAAAATTTTCCTCCCCTCTTCTATGCAACGGATAGAACAGAAGAAACACCGCTGAAGTCAGTGCCATCTGAGGTCTGCATTAGTCATTTGCTATAAAATGTTGTGACCATCATCAAAGACCATCATCTAAGAGGCTCCATATCCATCACGGTGCGCCTTTTGCCATCTCCATGCAGTCTTTAAACTCTCCTCGAGATCGGTATGTTGAGCTGTCCAGTTCAGTTCAAGCTTGATCTTAGTTGGGTCGCTAAATACTTCGGCATAATCACCAGGTCGGCGGGGAAGATAATCGACTTTAATATCTACCCCTGTTGCTTTCTTACAGGCCTCTACAAACTCCTTTACTGATCTACCTTTTCCGGTGCCAACATTGTAGATTCCTACTTTACTGGGTTGTGCCTTTTGAAGGGCTTTAACATGAGCGTCGACTAAGTCAGTCACATCGATATAATCTCGTATGCAAGTCCCATCATGTGTGTTATAGTCTGTTCCCTTGACCTACAAGAAACCCCAAAAACTGGATTAGCAAAGTTGCACCCCAAGTGGTTCATGGAAATTTTGGGTGATGAATCACTACCAAATTACAAAAACACATCAAGACTTTATCTTTCCCATTCAAAAGTGAAATCATTTTGAAGATAAAGAAAATACCGCAAACATGCGGACCAACAGGCGTGATGACATTATAATGAGTATAAAACAAACATCAAATAGCACATACTTGATTGAAAAGTACAGTTGTGACAAAAAAGTTCACAGTTCATTTTATCATATACATTAGATGACCTTTTTCACCTAAAAAAGAAGCATCATTGTTGAGCATGTGAAATGACAGATCATCATTCAGTCCAGGTCTTTGAAATCTTTCATGAGCTAAAAAACCAGCCTAAATAATTTAAAAAGATGCTTGCAAAGCCGATGAACTCAGCAAGAATATATATATATATATACACATCATACACCCAAAACATCAGCTTCTGCAAAATCATTAACTACAAACATGTTTCAAGGAAAAGATGAAATGTACACATTATAAAAGTTTCATCAAAATTTCCATGGCAGCTATCGAACCATAGAATTATTTATACTTGTTTTGAACATCTCTATTTGTTATTCGCACAGAGGCCATCGTCAATTTGATTGAGACCAAATTAGGCCATCCATTTGAAGAGGGTAAAACTCTCAAAATTATCCAATTTTACATCTGCTTAGGTTGCTTGAGCCTTAAAAAAATGCTGCTGCTGCTCTCGATATTTAAAATCAACAGCAGAACTTTCAGTAAGATCTGCACGATTTTTTAGTGTTCAATATCTTGCTGAGGTCCCTCAAACTGCAATAACTAGAAATATAGCTAGTCGTATTTCTAGTTATAAATATAAGCTGGCTGCACTATATTGTCCACTTGTTGACCTCAAGTTTAGCTAGAAATACAAAGCAATCACTAAAGATGAGAAAAGTGGTAAAAGAAATAGAATACCTTTAGACCAGGCATAATACCACGAGCTGCATCAAAACAAGCACCTGAAATTCGTCCATGCTCACGCAACTCAGGTCTGGGAGCTTCACCTAATCTTCCTTCAGGATCTGACCCAATCACATTGAAGTATCTGAAAGATGTTCACCAAAAACATATGAATTTGTAACCAATGGAAATTTGTTGGACTACCAGGAATTTCTGGTTAGATCCCTACTCATTGAGCGTGATACAAGTTCTTTGGGGTCTATAAATCTCAGCAATCCTAAATTGTTAATCATAACCATCTGAATAAGCAACATTCTAAGCTTATTTGACCTATAAGCTTGAACTACAGATTTCCCTTGTTACAAATACTTGCATATGCAGCTTAAACCTTCAAATATGGGTCTTATATATGCAAGTCTTAGCAGGCAAAAATATCACAACATGATGAATAACTCCCTCCAAGTATACAAAAAAGCATAAGAATCTACAAGCAAATATAAATACATAGTTTTGGATAAAACTTAAGTGATATCATTAAGCTCAAAAAGTTATGCATGTTTAGATAAAGAAAAAAAAGGAGTAAATATGAAAACTGTGTCAAGAAAAACTAAAATGCATTACCAAGATTCTGAACAAATAGACAAACCTTAGGATCATTACTGCCATGTCTGAATTCTTGGAGAAATCCAAGATGATATCTTCTGCCATCTTCTTAGCTTTTCCATATGGATTGATTGGAACCTGAGTTGGTTCAAAACAAATGTTAGTTGCCTTGCATTATAATCGTACATACCTTGAAAACAAGTTGATAAAGGTCAGTCCTTTAGTTTATTGGCCTCAAACAAAAAATTCAAGAAATAACCAAGTTTACTTGCCTGTGGGGTTTCTTCCGTGATTGGCATCTTTTCAGGCTCCCCATATGTGGCACATGTACTAGAATATATCAGAGTGTTAACACCGTGAGCAGCCATTGCCTCTAACACCACCAAGGTGTTTGAAGTAATGTTGTGATAATACCTGCACATTAAGGCCAAACACACCGTAGAGGACATATTAGTTTAAATAGTACAGATTGAGACGTTTCAAATAATATTAAGTAGTCAATCATGCAATAACATTTCACAACCACAGATTTAGAAGCCAATCTTAGTCGACATTGATGTATTCAATTCTCCCCAAATACTCAAGAAAGTTACAACAGATTCTGATGCATTTTCCCCAAAACAAGCGTGTGAAAACATCATGATTTGTCATGGAGGAGTTAATGAAAATAGAAAGGGACATGTAGATGATGCTATCAGTGGCAGTGCCAGTTGTTTACAGAAAAGTAGCAAAAAGGTTGTGGCTGACTAGCACAGTTGATTAGAAGAAAGCACATAGAAAGATCACAACAAGCGGACCTCCATTCCAAGGTCAATTTCTTTTTCATTTCGAACAATTAGGTAAGAGAAACAAAGGACAGCAGATAATTCTTAAGGCCTTCTATATAGATGTCAGGATGTTATCAAGCATACTTGGTAAAACAAGCTCATATTCAGATACACCTAAACAAAATGAATCCAAATTAAATTTCCTCTGGAAATCTAGCGACCCAGAATAGCTCTTCTCTAAACTGCTCGTTCAGTGGTGAGAAAATTTTTAGCTTCCTTTCAAGTGCTTTCATAAATCATGGCAAGTGCAGCTACACAACTTAATTAGTTGACCTTAGAGAACAGAAATCTGCCATGTAATTCATAAACAAGGCTACAAGCTTAGGTGGGAAAAAAGGGTGCCCATCAATGACGCAAATGAAGTATATACTCCCTGCACTCATTCAGAGCACTAAAGGACACATTAAAGCTCTTCAACTAAATCAGCTCTTGTCAAATTACCGGTTTTCTTTTAGCATAAAACAGCAGAATGAGCAACCTACTTCACAGCTCATCTGACCTATATTAACTATGCCAATCATAAATCAAAAAGGAGACTTACTTGAGAGGATCAAGTGTACTCTCCCCAACATATGCAACAGCCGCAAAGTGTATTACAGCGTCAAATGCATTTTCTGAAAATATTTTATTTACCTAAATATAGGATCAAGGAAACAATAAACCATATCCATGTTTTAAAGCCTAAATTTGATCATTTAAAAAAATAATCATAATAAATTTCACTAAAAGGATACAGCTTTTGCATCCCCCAGATCAGCATAAATGAATTGAAGCCTTCCTGGTTCTGGAAATAAATCTTGTAGAACCTTAACGGCACCTATGTTTCCACGTGAAAGATTGTCCTACAAAGGAGATAAGTTCTTCCTTTAAAATCCAGATAATTATGCACAGGCTGTGAAAGATTACAAAAGGAGATAGTTACATTCCTAAACTAAAACCATACCACAATAGTTACACGGTATGACTCCTTCAAAAGTCGTAAAGCAGCATGTGAACCAATATAGCCAGCACCACCAGTTACAAGAACATGAATTACACCTTCTTCATGTCGGGAGAACTGGAAAGAAGAAGTCAAAAATGAAAAAAAATGTCAGAAGTTGAAAAGTTATATAACTAAAAAACAGCCATTCCTACAGAAACAACAGGAGTACAGGACTGATTCCAAGTTTTCATATAAAGTAGCAGCAACTATAATTTTTCATCATGTAGAAGTGAAGATGATATTAACCATATGCAAAGGGAAAACAACACATCCATAATCAAGTTAACAGCTTGATTAAAGTAAGCCAACAGCAAGCAAGAATGAATCCTTAAGAAGAATGACATAGGGTCCTGTTATGACTGCTCTTGTAACCCCAGAAAATATATATCCATACATAACAACTATCTTAAAAAAGTGGTTAAACACAATAGCAATACTTCAATTATCAAAGTTAACAAAATATCTACATGATAAACACTCAGAATAATCTTTTGATAACTGATATTCTAAAGCGAACAAATAGCAGGCACCACGGCAGAATAAAGAGGGAAGTTGAAGAAATAGAGATTGAACCAAGAAGATACCTGACTTGGAGTACCGAATGAGGGAGATTGCTTGAGCATGATGATGCAAACGGCTGTAAGGGCAGCAGCCATAAGGATTTTTCCTATAAAATTGCTCTTCCTTTTGGGATCATGATATTCCATGCCTACATGCAAAACACAAACAACAATTGTGAATTCTGAGAAATCATTGCAAAAGCATTAAGATGGAAGCAAGTCAAACTTCCAAATTCTGAATAACTTAAGCATATATTAAATTGTAAACTTAAAAAAAAATTACATTTTTCTACATTCAGTAACAAACTGTTACTAGGATTTTGAAAGTAAAAAGGTAAAATGAAATTTCAAGAGGTTTGTCATAAGAATTTTTTTTCTTTTCAAAATTTAAAGCTTTCTAAATGAAAAAGGCAGGATTAAGTCCCAAGACAATGACATGAACAAGAAGAAAATGAAAAATAGCATAAATCATAAAACTAAATAAAGAAAATTGGGTTAGAACTGAACAAGAGAGAAAATATTACCAGCGAAAGGCATAGATCTGGTTGACCTTGTCTGGCTTCTTCCTCTGGCAAAATTTAGCATTTGGAAATAGCTTTCCTAGGAATTGTGTTTAAACTGGCAAGAACCTGAATTTATGTTTAAATTTCAGTGATCCACCAAACACTCTTGGAAATATTCTGCCTGCAAATAATAAAACAAAAAAAAAATTAACAAATTTCTGAAACATTAAGAGATCCAAAAACCAAAATAAAGAAAAAAAACAAGGTAAAACAAAATTCCAAAAAAATGGGCCCTCCATCCATAGAATTTATAAAACAACAATTAAAAAAAACAGCACAAAATGTTGACTAACAAAATTATTATCACTATTATAAAAAAAAAGTTTAAAACCATAAAAAGAAAACCCAGGAATTTCTTCATATCCCAATTCTAAATCCTCTTAACTACAAAAAAAAAAAAAGAAATAAAATTCAAATAGACGAAAAAAATAGAAATAAAAATTCGTTTTTGATTCTTTGTCAGAGCATGCCTGTTCAAGGCACTAGAATTAAAATAAATAAATATTAACACAAAAATAAAACATATAATTTGATAATCAATCGTTTCATTTTATTTTTTTCTTAATAAAAAACAAACCCAGTTAAAAAATCAAGTTAGAAACCCAAATCACACATGAAAACAAACAACAAAACAAACCCATCGACGAAATTTGATCGTTCTCAAGAAAAAATAAAGCAGCCTTTAATGGCAGAAAACACAAAGAATTTTACCTGGAAATGGAAATAAAACGAACATTCAAATGGTTTGAAGGTAGCCAAAAGAAAAAGATTAAAAAGGAAGGATTAAACTATCATCAACAAAACGATCTAATATCATATACATATATATATAATAGAATAGAATACATGCAAATATACAAATACAAAATACATTTCTTAATGAAAAGTAAACGCCAAAATAAATAAATTAAAAAAAAGAAAAAAAAAAACCCCACCAACTATGGTCGATGATTGAAGACGTGAGAGCGAAACAGAGGAAAGAGACAGAGTAGCAGCCGGTCATAGGCGTACCTTTGATTTGAATTATAAAGAGATGAAGACTTCTAAATATATATTTTTTATTTAAATAAAAATTAGAAAAGAAATTGTAAAATACTAAAATTTAAGCGGAAATTTCTCCTTCTCCAATGGTGGCAAGTGTCAGCCGATGAACCCATTACCCAAAACAAGGAGGTGAGACTTGGGTTTAAAATTGACTATATAGGTAAAATTACCATCTAAGCCTTTGTAGGATCACGTTTTGCTCCCTCTCCTCAAAAAATGAACGAATTAGTCTTTGTATATTAAATTAAAGAGTAAATTGATCATTCTGTTAAAATTTTATCCATTTCTACTGTTAAGATTTGGTCCTTGTACGTCAGCATGAGGATACATGTGGCACACCATGTATCACTATTTGATTATTCTGTTAGCCATGTCGATTTTCAGTAGTAGAAATGGATTAATTTTCTAACGGAAATGACTAGTTTACTCTTTTATCTAATATTTAGAGATTAATTTGCTCATTTTTTAGTAGAGGGGGTAAAATGCAATCTCACACCTAGTATAAGAGCCTTCATGATAGTTTTATCGACTATATATGATGTTTTTAAATATTTATCCTTTTGTAGATTTGGTTATTCAACTTTTATAAGTTTTCATTCTAAGTACTGAAAATATTTGCAATAAGTGTACTGTCATTACAAATCGTTTTTATTTTGGTCACCTATCATTAATTTGAGGGTTAAGTAAGATTATTGTAAGATCATTTTAGTCACTAAATTTTAATAAATTTTCATAATTGGCCATTCATTTCTTTTTTTAGAATTATTTTAAATTCAATGTGTTTATACTTATTTAAAATTCTCAACTGAATTTAATTTAGTATCACAAGTTAATAGCGTATTAAGTTTTAGCTTAGTTGGCAATCTTGCTATAACAATAATAAAAATATGTGAGTTCGAACGCGATTAAGTGTATTTTTCTTTCTATTTAAAAGTTTAAGTTATAGATAAATAGGCATTGTAGAAAAATAAAGTGTTAAAAAATTTAAGATTAGGATGAAATAGAGCATTGATTTTTTCCCCATAAAACATGATAGCGTATTAAGCTTAAGGGTAAAAGTACTATAGAGATCTCTGTTTTAGGAGTTAAATTGCATTTTGTTCCATTATTAAAAATTAGGTAAATTATTTCTTATACATCAGATCAAAGAGCAAATTGTTAAAAACGAGAGCGACTGACGGAATAATTGGATAGTGACACATGGCATGCCATATCTACCTCCTGATGTTTCTAAAGACCAGTTTTTAACAATTGAAATAAATGAAAATTTTAACATAATGACTAATTTACTTTTTATTTAACGTACATGGATTAATTTGTCCAATTTTAAAGTAAAAGGGATAAAATCTAATCCGACTCCTAATACAAAAACTTTTACGGTACTTTTACCTATCGAAAACAATTGAAATAAATTAATAAACCAAATGCAGAAATTTAAAAAATAAATTAATAAGAACCAATAATGGGGAGTCATTTGGGCACATAGGAATAGGGAATAAGGTGTACATAAAATAAAGACATAAATGATGATGGTTGGACTACATGTACTCTTATTTATTTCTACGATACAACAAACGTCACTTTTTTCTTTTTTCCATTTCATTTTATTTTATTTTTATTTCCACGTTTTTGCTTTCACGTTGAATTAAGATTCTTTATTTTTTAGAGTTTTAAATCGGATATTATTGTTTATGTAAAAAGATGTAAATTTGAGTACTCTAAAATATATTATTTTCATATTTATGAGTTGAAAATAGATTATAAATAGTTCTAAATATTGTGTCAAATAAAACAAATATGATCAAAACTTATAATAAGATTATTTAAAAATACTTTAATTTCACATCAATTTATTTAATTATTTTTAATTAATAATAAATTATGCAAGTAATTACTAGATTATCGCAAGGGGAAGTCGAAAATTTCTTCTAGGTCAATATTATGTTATATATTTTTATGAGAGTTAAAATATAATTTAAATTATAATTCAATTGTTTATAGTTTTTTAGATTAAATTAAAATTTTATTATTTTTAAGGGTTAAATTATAATTTTATCAGTATTAATTTATAAATTTAAAAAAATTAAAGGCTCCAAAACATAAATTTTCAATTTGAGGAGTGGTTAGAACCTTTGCCTGCCCCCTCACTTCGCCCTTGGATTAGACACAATTACGATGTAGGTGGAAACATAATTTTTATATGGTAAATAATTTATAAAAAATTGGAATAAAAAAATAAATAAGACTTTGATTGAAATGATAAAATATGGATGTGGAAAACTTTAGTGACATGAGTTCTATTATATATGTATTTTTTTTATTTTTCTATATAAAAAAATATGAAAAAATAAAATCACCTCAGGATAATACAAATATTTTATAAATAATGTATCTTAATTATTATCCAATTAAATTAATATTAATATATAATTATTTGAATGACAATTATATATTATTATAATTATAAATTTGGAGGATGGGCAAGGTCATAGGTTACAAAGGTTTATACTCAGAATTTTAAAAAATTATAAAATAGCCATTGAATTTTTTAAATATTTTCATTGTAGTTATTAGATTGTTAAGTTTTTTTAAAGTTCGGTCAATGCAGTTTGATGATCGGTATGGTGAAATAATATCCATCAATGAGTAGAATAACATATTTCATATCCAAGTGAATCTGATGGTCGATGTCGAAGTCAGAAAAGAAAGTTGATTGGATTTTTGTTCACAGATTCATGACGTTCAAAGTTGTTTCATAAAAAAAAAAACTAAACTATAGAAAAGGAGGGAAGTTTACCCATTTGGTTGGTGTTGGGTGTGAAAGTAGAGAAGGACATACATCGATAATTCTAACAGCTCAGTGACTTAAATGAAAACTTTTAAATAATTTAGTGATCATTTTATAACTTTTTGAAGTTGAGTGACCAAAACATAAACTCACTAATAATTCAGTAACATTGAATATAATTTATATTTATTTTCACCTTTATTTAATTAATTAGTAAGGAATCCAATAAAGTCCAAGATGAAGGTGGACAATGGAGTACCAATTAATCATAGGAGTTGTTGCTAACATATTTGACAACACACTGCCACCTCAATTCACCTTTTTTTTATATATTTTTTCATTTTTTTGGTACACTAACAAATATTTTGGTTGTTATATACTTTTCCAACCTTATAATATTTTTATATATAATTTGCAAACCAAATCAAATGGTTTACGAATATACCAACAAAATATATTATATAAAAAATTAAAAAATATATATTTGTCCTCATTTGTCTTTTCATTAATTAATAGATTTTTGTCTATTGAGTTTTAGTGCGATTGACATCGACATTATTATTAGTATAAGAAGATGTGGATTCGATTACGCTGAATCACATTATTCTCCTATTTAATGATTGGAGAAGGGCTATGAGTAATTCTAAGCTTTATATAAAAAAATTATATCTCACATGATATGTTTTTTCCCTAAAAATTTAATCCATCGTTTAGTATCATGGGCCGAGGCTTGCCCAAAAAATGGGAGGATTTGGGCAAATTTATAGGCTCGAAAAATGGGCTTGGGTAAAATAACCTCCTACTATCTCCACTATTTTTGTTGTTGTTTTGTCACTATTTTGGTGTCGTTTCGCTATTATGTTATTACTATTTTATTGTTATTGTTTGGATATTGTATAACTCTTATTTTATTGTTAATTTTGCTACTATTTTAGAGGTATTGCTTGCAAAGTTGCACCTATCTTAATGTTATTTAAGTATAAATAATTTTTAATTTTTTTTCAATTTATCGGGAAATATTTATTTTAATTTTTTAGTGGATTTGATATATTATATTTTTAAATTTATTTTATATAAAAATAATAATATAAAAAATAATATAGGTGGGTTGGGTTGGGCTCAAGTTTTAGCATTTTTATTCAGGTTAGGCTTGAGCAATATTTTAAGTCCATTTTTTGAGTCAAACCTGAGCCTAAAACAAAGGCTAAAATTCTTTTGAGCCCTGACCCGAACCCAGCCTGACTATGATTACCTCCAATTTAGTACTTAATTTAATATTTTTTCAATGTGATATATATATATTTATTCAATATAGTAATTGTATTAAAAAAATGTTTTACATTTTCATACCCGAAAATAACAAGATTAATTTTTAAATATTTAATTTAGATTTTATAAAAAAATTATAATTAACCAGGGGCGATGCCGGGAGGCAAGTAAGGCCTCCCCATAAATGAAAAGTCTTTTTTCTATGCCCTCTAAAATATGTAAATTTTAAGTTAATATATGATAAAAATTTACTTTAATTCCCAAGAATAATAAAATTATAATTTAATCCTTATTTATAAGTTAATACAATGATAAAATTACATTTGAGCCCTCATAAAAATTGTAATTTAACGTTGCCCCTTGAAAAAAGATTTTGGCTTCGCCCTTGTAATTAACTAGTAATATTATCAATTAATTTTCATCAAATCAGCCTAAAACTTGAAAATTTCACAACTATCAAACTATAATTGACAAATTAAATACAAAACTAAACAACCTCTCAATCAACATTAATTCTATTAACAAAATCATGAAAATTCAAACCTAATAATGTTAGTAATTAATTTCCATCAAATCAAACTTAAAATCCAAATTAAATACTAAATATTAATATTTTTATCTTTGAGTATCAAAATGACTGAGTTTATTAAGTATAGATAATCAAATTGGATGAAAAACACAAACACTACATTAAGAAAAATGCCAAAACCGAATACCAAATGATACATCGAATCTTTTCTAAATTATCTATAAACCTCTCAATTCCCTAACCAACTAAATTGGAAGAATGTGACACACCTGCAACAATGACAATAACTATTGAGCTAATATGTAATGACCTAAATTTACGGGCACCGAAAAAGGAAGTTATAGGGCCTCCGTCTTAGTAAACTGAGTTCGTAAATAATTATTAGGAGTAATTATGAGTTTAGTAGTGTGTTTAATTAGGCTTTGATTAGGTGAATTTAGCTTAATTTAGAGTAATTAGTAAAAAGTACTAAATTGAATAAGGGGTGAAAGCCTAATTATAGATTAAAAAAATGGACTAAAATGGCAATTATGCTTAGGTGGCGAAACCATTTTTAATGATTTAAGTTATTATTAATTAATATTAGAATATAATAATATAAATTATTATTTAATTGATATTATCTTATTAGATTAATGAAATATATATAAAAATTAAAGTCAGATGTATGGTAATAAAATATACATGTGTAAAAATTATATTTGTACATTTGTAAAATAAATATTTATTTATTTATTATTTAAGCAAATAGATATTTATAATTTATTAATATTATTACTAACTAATATATATATATATATATATAAAAGACATAAAAGAATAAAAAAAAAAGAAAAAGAAACAAAAGAAGGAATAGAAGAACAGAAGCTTAAACGAAAAAGGAAGAGAGAAAAGGGAAGGAAAAAAAAAAAAGAAACTAGAATTTTGAAGCTTTAAGCGTTAATTGGTAAGTCAATTAAGCCATTTTTTCTTAAATTAGATGTTTTAGAAGCTTTAGAATAAAGTTTTGATGAAATTAAGTTGAGGTCTTAGAAGTTTTAAGGTTTTTGAACATAGTTCATGTTGAACAAAATAGTGAATTAGGGATTTAATTCAATGAATTTCAAGTTAGAATTGATAAAGAGATTAAATTGTAAAAGAAGCTATAAGTTTTGTGATAGAGGGATTAAATTGAAAGAAATTTTAAATTAGGGTTTTGTTATGAACATTAGATAGTTATGTAGAATATGGAAGGAAATTGAATAAAAATAAAGTATGAATTGAGTTAGAAAAATAAATGAGTTAATTAGGATTAAATTAGAATTAGGGTATAAATTGGATAGAAATTTAATTATTATTATAAATTAGTGTTGTAATTAATAGCGTAAATTATTATTATTTTCGTAGCTAGCAAAGAACCCGAAACATCGGCACAAAAAGGAAAGGAGAAAGTTATCGAGGAGTAATCGCGAAATCCGGGTTTGTATTACTATAATCTGAATTATTCATTATTTAATAAATTCGATATTTATATTTAATAAGTGAATATGAGGTAAGCGTTAATATTGATATGAATGAAAATTGATATTGAATTAATAGTATATTTGAATTGAATTTGAATGATTTGTGATCAAAATTGAAAGTGAAAGTGAAATTGGAATTGAAAGTGATATGAATTGTAAATTGAAAATCCCTATTAACAAGTCGGGCTGAGTCGGATATAGTTGGCATGCCATAGGATTGGAAGAGTTCAGGGATACTTCGACCTTGAGTCGATGAGACACTGGGTGTCATTATTTTACTTCGGATAGATTCCATGAGTTACTGGGTACCACTTTACTTCGGCTAAACCGATGAGACACTAGATGTCACTTTATTGCTTCGAACTATTCGATGAGGCACTGAGTGTCATTATGGGTGTTTGGTTGAATCCATGTATTTGCCTAGGTCCGAGTCTTGTTAATAGGGGTAAACAATGTGAAAAGGAAAAATTGAATAGAAATGAAAAATTGATGCATATAAAGTGATATGTGATGAAATTGAGAAATGAGAATGAAATAGATAAATCAAAGGTTTCAAAAGTTATTAGTACCTAATTGTTTATGATATTTGGTTGTTATTTGGTTAAATTGTTTTGTTATTGATATGGAATGAAAATGGTGTATAAATTAAAATAATATGTGTTCATGTATTATATGATTGATTATGTGAAATTTATTTGGTTATTTATAATTTGAATTATAGTAATACCATTGAGTATGAAATACTCAGCGTGCGGTTGTTTCCGTGCGCAGGTTTGTAGAAATTAAGGTCTTGGTTCAGCATCCAGATCTATCCCAACCTCAGTATAAATTCGGTGATGTAATTTTCCTTTTTTGGTAAAAGTGGCATGTACTAAGTGTTGTATAGGTTACATGTATATGCTTGTAATGTTGGTTGTAAAAAAAATGGTATACTATATTTTGATATTAGTTTAATAAATTGGTAAAGAGTATATTATAAATTTTGGCATTAAGTTTGAATGAAAAATGAATAAAGTTATTATTAAATTTTGAGTAATATTAAGAATGTTTAATTATTAAATTAATATGTTGATGAATTGATTATGATTTAGGTATAATTGAGTATAAATTGTTTTGGTTGCAAGTTGAAATTGCAGGGAAGGTTAGATGTTTATAAAGGGGGTTATATCGAGTTCGAAAAAAATTTACGAAAAATTTGCGGAACATTAAAACAAGTCTCAATTCCCTTCTAATACGTATTTTGAGCCTCGAGGGTCTAATTAAGGGACTTTATGATTATTTTATAGTATGTTCATTAATTATTTATTTATTATTTGTAAATTGTCTGTTATATCTGGTAATATCCCGTAACCATGTTTCGACGATAGTTTAAGGTTAAAAGGTATTATAATTATTGGTATCAGAGTTATCAGGTTTAGTCGATTCTCAGACTAAATCGAGCTCGAAAATTTAGTCTAGAAGTACATGCCACTGTTGAGTCGAAACTGAGTCGGGATCTTTGGATGTTGACCTATTTGTTTGTTTTTGTTTTATAGATTAAAGATGTCAGATGAAAGAATAGATGATACTGACTAAGAAATGTACACTGGAGACGAAGAGTCGTATGGGTTAGATGAAACGGAGTCAGTAACACCTAACATAAACCCAGTAAGAAATCCACCTCCTAAAGTAGATAGAAGAAATGATAGAGATGATTCTGATATATTATGAGTAAATGCCGATGTATTACAAAGAATAACAGAGACTTCTCCTGCTACGACTTCAGTACCAACTCAGAGATGGGCCTCGATAAAAGAATTAAGAAAATATGGTGCCACTGAATTTATGGGTCTGAAAAGAGTTGATCCATCAACAGCTGAAAATTGGATAGAGTCGACCAAAAGAATTTTACAGCAATTGGAATGTACCCCCCGAGAATTCTTGATTTGTGTTGTATCGTTGCTACAAAGGGAAGCTTATTTATGGTGAAAATCAGTGGTTCGACATCTACCAGAGGATCAAATAACATGGGACCTATTTCAGAAAAAATTTCAAAAGAAATATATCGGAGAAATGTATATCGAAGATAAGAAGCAAGAGTTTTTAATGTTGCAACAGGGTGACATGTCAGTAATAGATTATGAGAGGGAATTCTCGAGACTCAGCAGATACGCCTTAGAATTTATACCAACAGAAGTTGATAGTTGTAAAAGATTTTTACGGGGTTTGCGAGACGAGATCAAGGTACAGTTGGTATCTCACTGTATTACTGAGTTTGTAAATTTGATAGAACGGGCCAAAATGGTGGAGTAAGTTCTAGGCCTCGACAAAAAAATTGAAAGTGTTAGACCAATTTGAAAGCGTACGGGAACTACTAGTTTGATTCCTCAGCCAAACAGATCAAAGGAATCTCAAGGTGGATGGAGATCCAGTTTTGGATCGGATAGAAGTGGAAGAAACAGGGGTAAACAGATGACGATATCTACTAGTAGTGTGAGAGGTTCATCTCGGGAAATAGAAATTCCAGACTGTCAGCACTATGAGAAGAAACATAGAGGGGAATGTTGGAAATTAACTAGGGGCTACTTCCGATGTGGTTCTACAGATCATTTCATCAGAGATTACCCGAAAACTGATAGTGCTGCACCAGTAACACCATAGAGATCAGTATCTACAGCTAGAGGCAGAGGATCTGGTAGAGGTGATTTGATTTTCAGAGGAGGAGGTGTTAGAAGAAGCAATGATATTGTTACCCAACAGTCTGAAGCTAAAGTACCGGTCAGAGCCTATATGGTCAGAACACGAGAAGAAGGCGATACCCAAGATGTAGTAACAGGTATATTTTTATTGTATTCTGAGCTTGTTTATGCTTTGATTGATCTCGGATCTTCACATTCCTATATAAAATTAAAACTAGCTGAGTTGTGGAAATTAAAACCCGTGGTATCTAGAGTGTAGTAATAGGTATATTTCTATTGATACTCTAGACACCACGGACTTTAATTTCCACAACTCAGCTAGTTTTAAATTTATATAGGAATGTGAAGATCCGGGATCAATCAAAACATAAACAGATTCAGAATACAATAAAAATATACTTGTTACTACATCGTGGGTATCGCCTTCTTCCCGTGTTCTGACCACATAGGCTCTAGCCGGTACTTTAGCTTCAAACTGTTGGGTAACAATATCACTACTTCTTCTAACACCTCTTCCTCTGAAAACTGAACCACCTCTACCAAATCCTCTGCCTCTAGTTGTAGATACTGATCTTTATGATGTTACTGGTGCAGCACTATCAGTTTTCAGGTAATCTCTGATGAAATGATCTGTAGAACCACATCGGAAGTAGTCCCTAGTTAATTTCCAGCATTCCCCTCTATGTTTCTTCTCACAGTACTGACAGTCTGAAATTTCTATTTCTCGAGATGAACCTTTCACACTACTAGTGGATATCGTCATCTGTTTACCCCTGTTTCTTCCACTTCTATCCGATCCAAAATTGGATCTCCATCCACCTTGAGATTCCTTTGATCTTTTTGGCTGAGGAATCAAACTAGTAGTTCCCGTACGCTTCCCAGTTGGTTTAATACTTTCAATCTTTTTGTCGAGGGCTAGAACTTGCTCCACCATTTTGGCCCGTTCTATCAAATCTACAAACTCAGTAATACGGTAAGATACCAACTGTACCTTGATCTCGTCTCGTAAACCCTGTAAAAATCTTTTACAACTATCAACTTTTGTTGGTATAAATTCTGAGGCGTATCTGCTGAGTCTCGAGAATTCCCTCTCATAATCTATTACTGACATGTCACCCTGTTGCAACATTAAAAACTCTTGCTTCTTGTCTTCGATATACATTTCTCCGATATATTTCTTTTGAAATTCTTTCTGAAATAGGTCCCATGTTATTTGATCCTCCGATAGATGTCGAACCACTGATTCCCACTATAAATAAGCTTCCCTTTGTAGCAACGATACAACACAAATCAAGCATTCCCGAGGATACATTCCACTTGCTGTAAAATTCTTTTGGTCGACTCCATCCAATTTTCAGCTTTTGATGGATCAATTCATTTCATACCCATAAATTCAGTGGCACCATATTTTCTCAATTCTTTTATCGGGGCCCGTATCTGAGTTGGTACTGAAGTCATAGTAGGAGCTGTCCCCGTTACTCTCTGTAATGCATCAGCAATTACTCGTAATATATCAGAATCATCTCTATCATTTCTTCTATATACTCTAGGAGGTGGATTTCTTACTTGGTTTACGCTAGGTGTTACTGACCCCGTTTCATCTAACTCATAAGATTCTTCATCTCCAGTGTACATTTCTTAGTCAGTATCATCTATTTTTTCATCTGACATCTTTAATCTATAAAACAAAAACAAACAAATAGGTCAGTATCCAAAAATCTCGACTTAGTTTCGACTCAACAGTGGCATGTACTTTTAGACTCAATTTTTGAGCTCGATTTAGTTCTAGAATCGACTAAACCTGATAACTCTGATACCAATAATTGTAACACCTCTTAACCTTAAATCGTTACCAAAATAGGGTTACGGGGTATTACCAAACATATCAGACAATTTATAAATAATAAATAAATAATTAATGAACATACTATAAAATAATCATAAAGTCCCTTAATTAGATCCTCGAGGCTTAAAATACATATTAGAAGGGAATTGAGACTTGTTCTGGTGTTTCGCAGATTTTTCGTAAAAATTTTTTCAAACTTGATATAACCCTTTTTATAAGCATCTAACATTCCCTGCAATTTCAACCTGCAACCAAAATAATTTATACTCAATTATACCTAAATCATAATTAATTCATCAACATATTAATTTAATAATTAAACATTTTTAATATTACTCAAAATTTACTAATAACTTTATTCATTTTTCATTCAAACTTAATGTCAAATTTTATAATATACTCTTTACCATTTTATTAAACTAATATCAAATATAGTATACCATTTTTTTTACAACCAACATTATAAGCATATACATGTAACCTATACAACACTTAGTACATGCCACTTTTACCAAAAGGGAAAAATTACATCACCGAATTTATACTGAGGTCGGGATCGATCTGGATGCTGAACCAGGACCTTAATTTCTACTAACTTGCGCACGGAAACAACCGTACGCTGAGTATTTCATACTCAGTGGTATTACTATAATTCAAATTATAAATAACCAATTAAATTTCACATAATCAATCATATAATACATGAACACATATTATTTTAATTTATACACCACTTTCAATCCATATCAATAACAAATCAATTTAACCAAATAACAATCAAATATCATAAATAATTAGGTACTAATAACTTTTGAAACCTTTGATTTATCCATTTCATTCTCATTTCTCAATTTCATCACATATCACTTTATATGCATCAATTCTTCATTTCTATTCAATTTTTCTTTTTCATATTGTTTACCCCTATTAACAAGACTCGGACCTTGGTGGATACACGGATCCAACCAAACACCCCAGAATGGCACTCAGTGCCTCATCAAATAGTTCAAAGCAATAAAGTGACATCTAGTGTCTCATCGGTCTAACCGAAGTAAAGTGGTACCCAGTACCTCATCGAATCTATCCGAAGTAAAATAATGACACCCAATGTCTCATCGACTCAAGGTCGAAGTATCCCTGAACTCTTCCAATCCTATGGCATGCTAACTATATTCGACTCAGCCCGACTAGTTAATAGGGATTTTCAATTTACAATTCATATCACTTTCAATTCCAATTTCACTTTCACTTTCAATTTTGATCACAAATCATTCAAATTCAATTCAAATATACTATTAATTCAATATCAATTTTCATTCATATCAATATTAACGCTTACCTCATATTCACTTATTAAATATAAATATCGAAATAAACATTAAATAATGAATAATTCAGATTATAGTAATACAATCTCGGATTTCGCGATTACTCCTCGATAACTTTCTCCTTTCCTTTTTGTGCTGATGTTTCGGGTTCTTTGCTAACTACGAAAATAATAATAATTTACGCTATTAATTACAGTACTAATTTATAATAATAATTGAATTTCTATCCAATTTATACCCTAATTCCAATTTAATCCTAATTAACTCATTTATTTTTCTAACTCAATTCATACTTTATTTTTATTCAATTTCCTTCCATATTCGACTTAACTATCTAATGTTCATAACAAAACCCTAATTTAAAATTTCGTTCAATTTAATCCCTCTATCACAAAACTTATAGCTTCTTTTACAATTTAATCTCTTTATCAATTCTAACTTGAAATTTATTCAATTAAATCCCTAATTCACTATTTTGTTCAACATGAACTATGTTCAAAAACCTTAAAACTTCTAAAGCCTCAACTTAATTTCATCAAAACTTTATTCTAAAGCTTCTAAAACATCTAATTTAAGAGAAAAAGTTTTAATTGACTTACCAATTAAAGCTTAAAGCTTCAAAATTCTAGTTTCCCCTTTTTCTTTTTCCTTCCCTTTTCTCCCTTCCTTTTTCGTTTAAAGCTTCTGTTCTTCTATTCCTTCTTTTGTTTCTTTTTCTTTTCTTTATTCTTTTATGTCTTATATATATATATTAGTTAGTAATAATATTAATAAATTATAAATATCTATTTACTTAACTAATAAGTAAATTAATATTTATTTTACAAATGTACAAATATAATTTTTACACATGTATATTTTATTACCATACATTTGGCTTTAATATATATATATATTTCATTAATCTAATAAGATAATATCAATTAAATAATAATTTATACTATTATATTCTAATATTAATTAATAATAACTTAAATCATTAAAAATCTTTAGATTTTTCTTATCGTTTTGCCGCCTCAAATTATGAAATAGGTATAATTACCATTTTAGTCTCTCTTTCTTTCTTTTAATCTATAATTAGGCTTTCACCCCTTATTTAATTTAATCCTTTTTACTAATTACTCTAAATTAAGCTAATTCACCTAATCAAAGCCTAATTAAACACAATACTAGACTCATAATTACTTCTAATAATTATTTACGAACTCGGTTTACTAAGACGGAGGCCCTATAACTCACTTTTTTCGGTGCCCGTGAATTTAGGTCATTACAATGCTAGTAATGAAAGTGAGTTAAATGCTAATAATATTAATAATTTACATTATATATGTTAGGAAATAACTCGTGTATGGAACGAACAAGAAATAAAGTAAAATCGACAAGATTGAATACATAAATTTTACATGAAAAACTCCTCAAAGGAGGATAAAAAATCACTGACAAAAAGAGATTTCATTATAATAAAAGAAAGTAAAAAAGATTGAGAGAATAAAAAACTTCGAAACCCCAAAATAAAACCCTTCAAAGCAAATAACATAATTCTCTATATCTCAATATTCTAAAGTAACTAAAGCCTATTTATAGGCTGAATTGTGTAGCATATATGACTAAAATAACCCTAGGCTAATCAGAATTTAAGTGAGAAACTAAAACGAAGTTAATCATTTTTAGATCGATGATTTAACTGAAAAGTTTAACGGTGTTATTCAATTGGATTAACTTATCAATTTTTGTAAAATACGATAACTACAATTTGACAATTAAAGTAAAATGACTAACTTTACGATTTTTCAAAAGTCGATGATTGAAATTCATAATTAGATCAATATCTATACTTATATAATGTGCTTGATTGAGTTGGTGTCATGGGTCTACTCGACACCAATTTGATTAGGAAAATTACTTAAAATTTGGTTTTTAATAAAGTAATGAATATTAATATAATGATTGTTAATTTTTTAATGAACGTAACTTTCATTTTTGTCACTCATATCGTAAGTTTGACAAAATCTAGTATTTATTCTGATTATTAATTTATGTTATATTTGTATTTGTAAGATTTTATATAGGTAAACTACATTATTAATCATCTAACTATTAGTAAATTTCTTTTTTGATCACCTAATAGTTCAATTTTGTCTTTTTTTTGTCACCAACCGGATAACAGTGGCAACATTTAAAATTAGCATAATATCAACTTAACCCATAAATATTGATAAATTATGTCAGTTTAGCCTTGATTCTTAAAAAAAATAGCCCTCAACATTTACACGACGTGTAATTTGATCTTTTTTTTTGGGGGAATTTTACTTTTCTTTGTAATATCGAGAGTTAATTTTAAAAGAATAGTAAAAGATGAAAATTATTATCTTAGATTTTTCGATATTTCCATATTTGTATATTTTCAATCAGATTTAGCTGATAAATCTGTTTTATTCAGCTTTTTAGGTGAAATGATTACAAAGAAAAGTAAAACTGTAAAAAAGACTAAATCACACAATGTGTAAATATTGAGGGTTAAATTTTTTAGAATTATGATTAATTTGACCCAATGTATAAATGTCGATGCTTAAAGTTGCTATTATGCTGATTTTAAAAAATATCATCGTTAGCTAATTGATGACCGAAAAAGATAAAATTGAATATTTGAGTGATCGAAAAATAAATTTACTAATAATTAAGTGATTATTTTGTAATTTTTCATAATTGAGTGACTAAAATTTTTTTACTAATAATTAGGTGACTATAAGTATAATTTACCTAGTTTATATTTAAAATTAAATGAAATTGAAAAGAAAGAAAGAAGGGAATGAGAAATGGAAAGGGAAGCCGACAAGATGCGCGTGTGTTGGAAAGGGGGGACCCAATTACCAAAAAGGACATCCTAGGAGACTGCCACGTTATTACATTTATTACATTTCTTTTGAGACCATCACCACCTAAAAAGTACCAACACCAACACTTACAAAACAAAACACTTTTTTTGAATTTCCCTTTTACCCCCTTTCCCTCCTTTGCTGTCGGTTGAAGATTCAATTAATAATTATATGTTTGAGATCCGACTACGTTATTTTCAATTAAAATATGTCATAAATTTTTATTTTTATTTTTAAATATGTCTCACATTTTGATTAAATTAAAACATAAATAAAGATTGATGTTGTGACGAGAAGTCATGACATCACGATAATGAAATAGAGGAGAAGCAAAAACGATGTCGTGACAATACGATAGGGGATATCGCAACGTGATGACATGTAATGATGTTTATCAAATTTTTTTTAGTTAATTTTTGATTATTTGTTCTAATCAAACTCTAATTAGTGTAGATTATTTTAAGATAATTTGACTTACGAATTCAATTTTCTACCTTAGAAAGATTAACCCATAACATGCTTTCACGAAATTTCGTGTTTAAGTTTTGAGGATATTTATTTTCAGGTTATAAGGTTTAGTTTTTATCTCCATCTTTATACTATTTGTTTTTGCAGATTTTATGAAATTATCTTTGTCAGTGATTTTTTATCCTCTTCGAAGAGACTTTTTCACATAAAATTTGTGTGTTCGATCTTTTCAATTTCTTTGTTATTTTTTTGTTCGCTACTTACATGGGTTTATCCCCAGTATTTTTTATAAATTTAAAATTTAGTCTTTATATTTTTGATAGTATTATTTTCCTCAAAAAGTGACCTATATGATATAGGTCAGAAGTTTAAACCCCATCAAGAGTGAAACGCTCATGTGTCCTTGGTGAGAGAGTGAGTGTCCACGTATGATCGAAGTAAGCCCTCAAGGCAGTCGCTTATGACATGTTGGCTTTTTATAAAGCACGAGGAGACAAAATCTTTCTAGGGGACAATACCTTTGGTTGTTGGGGGTTTTGCCAATTGCTTGGTAGACGATACTTCAAAGACTTATCTCGAAGTAATCGACGCTCCTTAATAGACTTAAATTTCGAAATCTAAAAAATAGATGGATTAAATTCCTAAAAATAAAAGTGCAGAAATTAAATTCCAATTTTTCAAAAAGTAAACTTATCACATATTTTAACCATATTTTTAATATAATTATTTTTCTTTTATATTTTTTTAAATCCATTAAATTCCAATACTCTTTTTTAAAATTTATTTATCCAAAACAAATAATTAAAAATACTAGCACATTGAAACAATGCATTTTAAAAATTTCTAAAATTGTTTATCTAACGCACTCTAGATGGTCAAATGAATATAGAATTTACCTTAAAGTTTAGGGACCTTTTTGTGAAATTAACTATTTTTTAAAACTTACATATATTTTAATTTGCTTTTCACTATTTTCTCCATATTTAAATGTGGAAAAGGTTATTACCTAGAAAAATCTAAAAAGGAGAAAAAAAAGTAAATTAAACAATCAACTAAAACTTTTTGATTTTAAAAGAAAAAATAAATTTAAAAATTATACATAAAATTTAATTTAATATATATTTATTTTAATTTTGTATAATTATATATAATTAATTTAATTTATGTTTTTATAAATCATTAACACCATTACTAATGTATTATATTTAATAAATGTCATCCTAAGTTAATTATAGTTAGAAGTGTTTATGGATCGGGTCGGGTCTAAACATTATATTAATATATTTTATGCTTATCCAAGCTTGGCTCGGTCCGAAATTTGAGTATAAACTCGCATATATTAGCAAAAGATTAACCCAAGCCTATTTTAGGCCCGCCCATATTATTTTTAAATTTTTAAATTTTTTTATATTATATTATTTAAATATTTAATAATTTTATATATTTTTTTCTCTCAAAAAATAATTATATCCAATTTTTATTTATTGAAATTTTTTTATAATCATCTTAATATTATTTTCATGTTTACATTAGAGCAATATTATATAATTAGTATAGGTTTATTTTTAATGTGTTTTAAATTACATAATATATAAAAAATAACATAATATTATAAACTTAAAATGGGTCGAGCCAGGCCAGACTCAAGCCTTGAATGTTCAAGCACGAGCCTGTCCCATATTTTAAACGAGCCTATTTTTTACCCAAGTCCATTTTTGGGTCTAATATTTTTATCTAAACCTTTCTAAATTTTGATGGGAACTTCAGACCTGAATGAATAACTCGACTGTCCCTATACTCGATTTATACATATAAACCCAATATAAAAGCATTACATTACAGTACGACACAGAAAGTCGAGTAACAGAAAATTTTCTTTAAAATCCGATGTCTTTTAAGACCATTCGAGTCAAAATATCGTATACTAATCATTTCTTTTCATAATTCATAACATTCGAGATAATATTTTTCCCACTCATTAAGGACTCATGCAAATACCATTGTACATGCCATTTCCTTTAAAATAAAGGCATAAGTGTAAAATTAGCCCCTAACGTTTGGTGGTTTTGTCACTTTGGCCCTTATCTTTTTTTTTTGGGTCATTTTCATACACAACCTTTGTTTTTTTGGTCAAATTGGTCATTTTTTAACGGTCTTGTTGACGTGGCCGTTAGTTGACTAACTGTGTTGACGTGACAAAATTTTTTTCCCATGTGGACGCTGCCACGCATGCAACTCCTGACGTGGCATATAAGACAAAATATGCTACGTCAGCAAAAAATTAATTATATGTTGACGTGGCATATAAGACAAAATAGTGCCACGTCAGTAGCTGCATATGTGGACTTGGCTAGGTGGAAAATTTTTTGCCACGTCAGCGTCGTTAGTCAACTAATGGCCATGTCAGCAAGACCGTTAAAAAATGACCAATTTGACCAAAAAAACAAAGGTTGTGTATAAAAATGACCCAAAAAAACGATAAGGTCCAAAGTGACAAAACCACCAAACTTTAGGGGCTAATTTTGCACTTATGCCTAAAATAAATACATATATTTGGAGTCCTCCAAAGGATGATGTGATGTGATGAGAGGTCCCTGAACTCGACTTTACTCCTTGTAACTTTTTACCTACGCGTTGAAACAAACGCGTTAAGCCGGTGAAGGCTTAGTAAGCACTATACAAAAGTAATGTAAAATCATGTAAATACTCTTACTTATAAGCTTTTACTTTTACTCACTTGTATCATATAACTTTCCACCATGACACATTTCATACTTTGATTCTTTTTTTTCCCCTCATTTTAGCCCATTGTAGACTTTCATAGAACCCATCTGATAAACGAAACTAACAGAAAGTACCAAAGTACTTAACAGAAGTACATAACTGCTGGGGAAACAGAAGCACACATAGTGCTGAACAGAAGCACACATAGTGCTGAATAGAAGCACACATAGTGCTGATCAAAAGCACACACAGTGCTAAATAGTAAGTGCGCTAATGTTCCTTAATGGCATGCCACTAATATCACAATGGTTCTAATTCGTCTATATGGGCACAATCTCATTTAACATCATTATCCACAACTTATACATCACATTTACATTTATCTTCACATATACATAATCATGTATTTCTCACCTTTATTTTCTCAAATGCTTCCACAACATCACCATTTAGTCATATAATCAACAATTATAATTAAACACATAATATTTCACACATATATTTTTCTCACATATTCATCATCATATACCTCTTACTTTTATTTTCACATTAATTTTCAAAGCTGTCCACTTGCGTCATAGTCACTAAATTATTTATATCTTGAGCTAAAGAATTTGAAATTATAATCCGCTTGATTCTTCTGAAACTAGACTCAATCATATTTTTAACATAAAATTTCCAGAATTTTTAATTTACCCAATTTGTACAGTAAATTCTTTCAATTTACCCCCTTCTCTGCTGCCTGACAGTTTCGACCTTTCATCACTAAAAATTATCTATATTTTAGTACAGAGTTCGAATGATGTTACTGTCTGTTTCTATTGAAAATAGACTCATTAAGGAATTAACCGTATAAATTTAAGTCTCTAATAATTTTTCTATATTTTTCTATGATTTTTCAAAGTCAGAACAGGGGAACTCGAACCTACTCTGACCTTGTTACACAAAAACTACTATATCTCGAAATATACAATTCCTTTTAATTCATTGTTTCTTCAATATGAAACTATACTCAATAAGATTTAATTACATATATAATTCGACCCTTAACTCATTATATACAATTTTTAGTGAATTTTCAAATTTAATCCTCTGATTCTGTCCAAACTGTTTCAATGAAAACATTTTCTTTCTCATATTTCATTACACTAACCTCACTTAATCATCTTTATAACACATAATTAAACAACAATTTCCATGCTAACAATTCAAATATATTATGAAGAATAAACTATAAACTAAAATTCTTGTAGTACTTACAATAAAAAGGCTGAATTTGCTCTCTTTTACCCCTTACTCTATTCTTTTCCTTTGTCTTCAATTTGATCCTTGCCTCTCTTCTTTTTTTCTTCAATTTCACATAAACACATATAAGCTATAAGCTATAATTCAATAATTTTCATGCTAAATAACAGTAAAATACATGTATGTCATGAGAATTTAACCATTTCTTACCTTAACCCTTGAATTCAAAATTTCTCAATTTAGTCTTTTATCTCTCTAACACCCCAAAAGTAACTCTATATGAGATTTCAGGTGTCTACAAACCTCCTTCTATACTTTTATTTCAGAAATTTCAAAGAAAATAGGAGATTTTGGAGCTTGGAGGGCTTAACAATGATGAAAGGACCTAATTGGAATAAAATCAAAAGTTGGATGGAAGAGAGAATGGCATGGACGGTTGGACTATGAAAGAGCTGATATTTTTGCCTTTTTAATTGATTTTTTAACCTCTCTCAAATTCTCTAGAAATCTCACTTAAAATATCTCACTTAATAGAAATGGTAAAATTGCACTTTTAGTCCTTGAGCCTTCCAACTTTACACTTTAGCCCAAAACTTTGCCTCCAAAAATATCTACCACCAAATTACTCTTTTGTCCCTCCTTAATCAATATGATGACTCATAATTCAATTTGGATAAATTACTATTTAGTCCTTATTTTCTCACCTTTACTAATACATCCTTAATTTCTCCAAACCTTTCTTACTTTCTTTACATATTCTAATTCTTATTTCTACACTAACATTGTTCCAAATCCGGTTCAAGAACAAGGATGTTACATCGACTCATGAACAGATTTAACTATTGCCAAAGGTAATAGTTTTCAACGAAAAAAATATATACATATTTCTATATATGAAAGAATATTTAATGGATCACATTAAGTTGACATTATCATTTTATGTACTCAATTTGATGACAAACAAACATGTAAAGAATAAAGTGCCCAACTCTTTTTAAGGGAATTGAATATTAAAAATTCTGCCCAATTGCTGTATTTGTTTACATAATTAAACAAACTAAACAACATTAAAAAATCTATAAATATATAAATCAAATAGGTTAGGGGTGGCCCCATGTTAGGTTTAGAACTTTCACATGGGTTGACTTTTCCAATTAAATTAAGACTTAGAATTAAGAAATTAGAAAATAGAAGTTCACTTACAAATTATATGGCTAGAAAGCTATATCTTTCAACTTGCTTAAAAAATTGTAATTATCAGTTCACATTAAAGTAGAAGTAGTTCGCACTACTGATAGTGTAGAAAATTACTGAGACTCGTGATTTTTGAGTTTGGAGGCTTCTTCGAAGGGATTTAGCAGGTCTCTTGGAGCTTTCTTTCATAGAGGAAGGGGAGCTTCGGCATGAGTTCCACTGGAATGATGTCATACTGTATATAGGGTAGAAGACTGATGATGAGGTTTAATTGCATTCTACTTGAGATATTGTAGGTTTTTGGACGAAAACACACTCCCAGAGGTGAATACAAGGAAGATAGGCAAGGACCCCTAAAATGAAAAATTACATCTTGCTATAAAACAAGAACCCCAAACAACTTGAGGAGAAAGATACTATCTGAGTTTGAACTCGTATCTTTGAGCAGGTATCAACAAAAAAGCTTAAATAAATCAATGAATTAAAAGCTATAATTATATATATGCACATACCAAAAAGACCCCAAAATTCTCAAATCCAGCTTTGGGTAAATTCCTAACGAGGTCCTGGGAATGTTATGGACAGTGAATTAGATGAAGGAGGGGTGAGATTGGTTGAGAAAGGAGGGTCACGGTTATGGTGGATAATTCTTGTAGCGAAATAGCCTGGTTCTTTAGGCTGAGGTAATGAAGGAATGTTGTCGCTACTCAGCATCAAAACTGCGGTTGCCATGTCTGGTCTGTCTTTTGGACATTGTTGCACGCATAGGAGACCCACTTGTATAGATCTCAACACTTGGGATATTTCGCTTGATCTCCTTACCTTTTCATCTATTAATTCCAATGACCTCCCTTCCTTTAAAAGCTTCCATGCCTGATGAACACAATATCGAAAAATCTTACTAAAAAATAATAATGAAAGTGAAAATTGATGGTTTAATTCTATTTGTAATCCCTCTATTATGCAAGAAATTGAACTCAAGCTTTTGTGTCACACAATACAAGAATCTTGACACTAAGTCTAGAGGTTGTTATCTCCTCTACTTTTTATAATGAAGACTACAACGAAATTCAATCAATAATAAATTTGCATATCAGGGAATACTTAAGGCAATTTTAAAAAAGGTTAATATATTATCTAGTATCTGAATTTGACTTTAATGTTCAATTTGGTACCTGAGTTTGTTGTCACAATTTGATACCTCACTTGGCTTCAATGTTCAATTTGGTACTTAGACCAAATGACATCATGTGACCCAATGAATATTTGACATTGTGCTCTAGTAAAAAAATAAGTGCTTAATTGAGACAAAAAAGAAACTCAGGCATCAAATTGAGCATTGAAGTCAAACTCAAGTACTTAAATGGGACAAAGAAAAACTCAAATACTAAAACCCATGTACTAAATTGCGAGAAAAAAAACTCAAGTACCAAATTATATATTAAAACCAAACTCAGATACCAAATAGCATATTAACCCTTTAGTACAGTAGAAAGACTCAAATCATAATTAGACGGACAATTAATTGAACTTACATGCCCAAGAAGGTTGAAATTGTGGTCTGGATGAGAGAATCCCCTGTTTTTTTCCCCAGTTATTATCTCTAACACCAAAACTCCGAAGCTGAATACATCAGATTTTATAGACAATAAGCCATCGATCGCGTACTCAGGAGACATATAACCACTGCATAAAAGTTTTTGATTTGATTTAATGAATTTTACAATGATAACATACATGGTTTACAAAAATACGATTAAAATACCTACAATGTTCCAACCACTCTGGTCGTGTTAGCTTCGATCTCATCTTCTCCAAAACTTCGAGCCAAACCGAAATCTGAAATCTTCGGAGTCATTTCATAATCGAGTAATATATTGCTAGCTTTCAAGTCTCTGTGTATGATTCTGAGTCGTGAATCTTGATGAAGGTAAAGAAGTCCCCTAGCAATTCCGTTGATAATTTGGAATCTCTTAGGCCAATCTAGCAATATCCTTTGCTTTTCATCTGTGGAATATAATATTCATGTTACTTGCATAGTATCAATTTCAAAATACTTTCGAAAATTAAAACTTATCAACAAGTATTGAATGTAGTGACAGTGACGATGATGGAATATATAAATATTCATGTTACTTGCATTTTATCAGTTTCAAAATAATATAAAATATTAAAAGCTACCAAATAAATATTGGGTGCAGCGAAAGTAGCGGGACGTGTCATTAAGTTTTGGAGGTCTATTAGTTTAATTAAAAATTTAAAATTTTTAAAGAATTAATGAAAATTTTTAAAAAGTTTGAAAGATTTAAATAAAATTTTCAAAACTTTCAAAACACTTAACTAAAATTTCTATAAAGAATTTGGGGTCTACTTAAAATTTTTAAAAATTTCAAGGGGCATAATAAATTTTTTTCAAACTTTTGGGGGGACCAAGGGCCCTCTTGCTCCAACATCTGCTGCTATGCAATGGTAAGACAAATTATACTTTTAGGGAGGGAACTCAAGTTCAAACCCTAAATATATAAGGGGTATTTGGTAAACGGAGTTTTGAGCCTTTTTTTTAGTTGATTTAGGCACAAATGGAGGATTGGATAGTCAAACCCTCTAATTGTAGTGTTTGGTGAATGGTGGTTTGCAAGAGCTTGTTGAGCAAAAACCTCCCAAACAAAAAACGTAAGGATGAACAACTTTTTTCACAACTGATTACAGGGACGACGTCAGAATTTTTTTTTTTGGGGGCGGGAATTAAATTTTAATTTTTAATAGTCTATATTTTTATAATTTTTAAAGCATTAAATAAAATTTTATAATTTTAGAGAGTCAAAGTGTAATTTTACCTTCACCAATTTAAAATTTTAAAAATTTTTAACATAACAATTTTCCATTTTAGGGGGGCGAGGCCCCTGCTAGCCCCCCTAGATTCGCCTCTAACTGATTAGGGATGTGATATGTGGAATGACATATTTGACCATACTTACTCAAAAATTATCAAAACCTGAAAGAATTAATTTTCATAAACCATAAAATAAATATGAAAATAAATAAATAAATAAATAAAATGAAACTAACCAAATATAAAGGAGTCTAGGCTCTTGTTTGGCATGAACTCATAAATCACAAGTCTTTCATGTGGCTCGATGCAACACCCTAAAAGCTTGACTAGGTTGCGGTGTTGAAGCTTAGAGATGCATAACACTTCATTCTTGAACTCTTCAATTCCTTGGCCTGATTTCTTTGAAAGCCTTTTCACAGCAATTTCTTGTCCATTTTCTAATATTCCCTGCAAAGTTGACCAAATTCTTATGTAAAATTCGAAAATTTGTCATATTTAGTGCATGCAATCATACATGAAGATGAATTCAAAGCAACAGGCAGAAGCCTTCACCTCGATTGGTTCCTCCAAACATTAATAGATACTAATTATTGTTTGTTAAAAATATGGTAAAATTGTATTTAGGTATTAAACAAGCAAACGATTGAATCTCAACATTTGCAACTCTTTTTATCTTGGACTATTGTTTCTTTGATACATCTCTCTCTCTCTATATATATTTGGGTTAATATAGAATGAGTATATGTATTTGGTTTTAATGTTCAGTTTGGTATTTAAGTTTGTCTTTAATATTTAATTTAATATTTAGGTCAAATGACATCATGTAACCTAATAAATGTTTGACACGCATGCTCTAGTAAAAAAAATATAAATACTTAATTGGGACAAAAAAAATTGAAATACCAAGTTGAACATTAAAAGCCAAGCTCAAATACTTAATTGAGTTAACAAAAAAAAAAAAACTCAAGTATCTTTTTTAAAAACTTAAGTACAAAAATGAGTATTGAAATTAAACTTAAGTACCAAGTTGAGATAAAAAAAATAAATTGAAAATTTGTTTAAAATTCCAATTTAAAATCAAGGTTTGATTTGAAAACTGTTTAAAAATTATTTATATGTACTAATTATTGGTTATTAAAATCCGATTTGAAGAACTGTTTATTTAATAAATTTTTTAAATTTAAATTCATAATTTAGATTGGAAAGTGATTTTCAACTTCAATAATAAACAAAATCTAATCATAAAAAGATGTTTTTTCTTGGACAGAGATACCTTGTAGACTGCTCCGAAGCCACCTTGTCCGAGCTTATTTTGTAGTGAAAAATTGTCAGTGGCTTTAGATATTATCTGAAAATCAAATAATGGTACTTCTAAATCTCCTTTTCCTCTTTCATTGTTGTCTTCTTGCCCTTTTAGGTATTGTTGTGTGTTTCCTAAAAATCATAGGAATCATTGGTCAACAGAAGATTAACCACACAATTAATTTCGAGAAACCTCAAATTAAAATTTTAATACCTGATTTATTAATTAAGGGTGTTCATCCCATATTCATAAAATAAAAAATGATTTACTCTAATCAATGACATGTGAGTTGTAAAGAAAAATCAATTTCGGTTATAACATTATCATTACGACTGTGATATAAATTGCAACCCATAATACCCTTACTACTCAACAAGCAAAACAAACAAGAGAAATGATTGTATGAAGCAATGACCCATCGTCATTCTGTATCTCTTTCCAATTATTTAATGATATTTCAATAAATTTTTTCATGTTATTGATACATAATTTTGATAATTAATCTGAACTTTGAACCCAAAATCCAAAACCTCAAACTCGAATCATGAAACTTGAACCCAAGCCCGAACCTTGAACCTTAAACCTTGAATCAGAAGGCTAAGTTCAAGATTCATGGTTTAAGATTTCGAGTTTTGGGTTTGGGTTTGCATTTGAGTTTCTAGTTAAGAGTTCAGGATTCTAAGTTTCGGATTAAAAAAATTATCAAAATTATGTATCAATGATATGAAAAAATTGTTGAAATATCATTAAATATTTGAAAAGGGATATAAATAACATGAGGCTCCTATTTCATACAAACAAAACTAGTGTTAGTGTTTAAGAGAAAGTTTACCTTTCTTATTAAGTTTCTTCATCCTCATGATCAAGAAAATGCCTAAGCCAATGCCAAATATTCCACCACATATAGTAATAGGGAGTATAATCGTCTTCAACTTTTTCTTTCCTTTCGAATGCTTAAATGCCTCTGCCATAATAACCATTCCAATTTAAATTATTATTTACCCTATTGTATACATTAGATCATGGCACATAAATAATAGGGTCGAAAAAATTATATTTATCAAAATTTGATAAAACAACAGTACATGAAATTTTGGTTGAAATGATATGCAATTTTCTAAATTTATGATAAGTTTAAATCGATTTTTATAGATTTTATTTGATATCTGATTGCCCGTATATTGAAAACAAAAGCTCGAAGGCCGAAATAGGATAAATCAAACTAAAGTGTCATCCAATATTAGTATATCTATCATGAATTGTGTGAAGGGAATCGAGATAAAGTTAAATTTTTTGTGATAAAAATTACTTTCTTTTTTAACTTTTGAGAGGAGCTAAAAATGCAATTTTTGTATTTAATAAAGAGATTAAAAGAGATTGCATTAAATTATTAATATTTGTGAGGGATTAAATTTAGAATTGAACCATTTAATCAAGGTAATGTTCGTGCAAGAAAAATTATTTATGGATCATTCTCACCACATTATCTTTGGTCTCTTTTCAATTATTTAATGTCATCTTAACAATTTTTTTATGTTATTGACACATAATTTTATTTTTTTACCTCAAACCCCAATCATGAACCTTGAATCCCAAACCCGAATCTTGAACCTCAAACTTTACCTCTAAAATCTAGGGTTCGTATTTAGGTTTGAGATTCAAAGTTTGGGGTTTAGGATTTGAGGTTACAAATTACATGAAATGTCAATTGTTGAAATATTAAAAATATATTTGAATTAAAATAAACGACTTAGGATAACTTAAATAGAAAAAAAAAAACAAGAAACATATCAACTTGTGCGATAGTTCAAGGACTACGTAATATATTAACCTGTTTTTATTGAGATATTAGCATTTATTATATTTTCATTTGAATGACTTATTATATTTTGAATTCTACCTAAAAAAAAATCATTTCAATTACTAGTTCTGTTTAGAAGTATTCATGGGTCGGGTCGGATTGAGTTTATGCAAAATATCTAAATCAATTTTTTAAGCTTGAGTTCGGCTCGACCCATATAAAAAACAAATCTTAAAATTTACTAAACTCATTTTTTAATATTATATTTTTATTTAAATCTTCTCATTTTTTAAATGGACTTTTGAGTTTGGATGAATGGTCCGACCCATGAATAAGTCTAGTACTATCTAATGACACCAACATTATGTATTTTTGCTGAATATTGATTTTTGTTTTATTCAAACAGTTTTGTTTCTCTAATTTTTATTAATTTTTTAAAAATCTAAACTGTGTAATTAGATATTGATATTTTGACATAGTGAATTTTAAAATCATCAAAAAGTTTGAAAAATTGTTCATTCAAATCTATTCTTAATGTTTGACTTATTAGCTGGTCAATATAAGAATTTTAAATTGTCACCTCATTAAATGATTTTAAAAATAATACAAAAAATAAATTTTTAACGAGGTATCTTTGTTATATGTTCGGGATAGAAGTCATCATGGAATCGGTCGAATAAGTTTAGACTTGATATTAAAAAAAAATTCAGGGTCAAGTTCAAATCCGACTCATTTTAAAAGCTTATATCGTTGTTTAAAAGTTAATAAATATTAAAAAAGGGAGGGATTCACTTACAGAGTATAAAAACTAAAGTAGTTTTACACACTTTCATAACTATTTATATGATTAGTATTTTAATGATTCAACCGTCATATTTCATGGTCTATTCATGTAGATCATGCATGTTAAATTTGATGCAAATTTAAAATTTCTAACCATTTATTTTATGTAAAAAAAATTCGACCATTGGAATATATATTAATATATAGAGTATTTTAGATCGATATGATAGAGATATCGGATTGATTTGAAAGTTTACATGCATGACAAGTATAATAATATTGATAAATTCAACGGTTGAATCATTAAATTATTAATAATATAAATAATTACGAAAGTATATAAAACTAATTTAATAATTAATTCTAAATAAAAAACTGTTTAAAAATCATTTAATTTAAATTTGGACTAGTTTTCAAAAAAAATAATTTGGCCTAGGCTGTACCAACCCTAGGACAAAAACATTTTGTCAAAGCTCAATCCAAATCGAGTTGGACTGACCAGGCAGAACCGAGCACCTAGTCCATGGACAACTTTAATTGTGGTATATAAAATATAAATTCGTAAATATTGTACCTATTTCAGAGGCAGCCATCCTCGCATAAAGAGTCTGACCATTTTCTTCAAACTCTCTGATGTCAATCAGATCACCAAACCAAAGTATGCATCCACTTCCTCCATCTCTAACATCAAGATTTGCAAAGGCAGTGCAAGAGCAATTCCTCAAGCACCGATCCTTGCATTGTTTAAGGTCCATGGTCCGGTTGTACCAAGCCTTCCTCGAGTCTGGCAACTTGATTCTGGGGTACTCGAGAAAATCCTCTCCTCTTTCGCAACTCAACGGGACTTTCCGGACACAACCGTGTGACCAATCTGCCTTTTCCCAATTATTGGGATCCTTAGGCACAAACCCTTTCATGCAGCTACATACTGGGGAATTAATGATGTTGCAACTACCGTATGCACCACATATTTCATATTTATCACATGTATCCATCATTACGTTCAAATACGGCCTCCATCCTTGGGCGGGATCATCGTATATGAACCGCTCGATGCTGCCATCTGGGGTTACACCCATCCTATACAGAACTGACTTGTTTATAAGTTCATATTTGAGATAGATCTCCCTCTCGTTGGAAACAAAATCGGTTGTAAAAACTGGATTCGGTCCTAGAAAGATTACCCCACTAAACCTTAAACCATTCCAATATCCAGTCCTGTATACCATCACCGAATCATGCTCAAGGAAAAACTCAGGCAGTCCATCAGGATCGATCTCAAATGTGTAGTCACCCATTGAAGGATCGTTGATGCTCGTCCATGATGTTAGGTTTCGATTCATGCCGGTAACCAAGTTTATCCCGAGCTTCATGTCTGGTAAAAATGTATTAGTTGGATAATCAAAACTCTGCCAAACAACATTTCCGTTTGCATTGCCTTGGACAACAAGATTTCCTGTATCTAAAAGTTGAGCAGTTGGATTGGTAGCTAAGCTTGGTGAATTAGTAGACCAAACAATTCCTTTGGTAGCATTCATAAGGATCAAGTTTCCTTGCTCCGCAAGAAGCAATTCTCCATTTGTATCATTGATAGGGTTGTTCCTGTTGGCAACCCAAACTACTGTCTTAGGAGATATCTTCTTATACCATATTCCTATGTAACGATTACTCGATAGTTCAGGGCTGAAAAATCCCAACTCGAAAGTCCCGTTCTTCGAAATTAGGGTTTCACTTCCACCATCTCTGATGGATTGATTCACACGAATGGTGTCCGCCGCAAGGGAGGTTATTGACAAACAGAAGAAAGGAAACACAACAAGGAGTAGATTGAAAACCGCCATTGATGCTCCCTAGTGAAGCTTCTCAACCAAGCATTGACTTCAATGAAAGAATCAAAATGAATTGGTAAAGAGATGCAAGTGTTATGACTCTCCATCACAACTATTACACCCTTTCACAATATAAATACTATTTCCATAAACTAGGCTAAATTTTTTGTTTAATTTTGCAAGTAACAATGACCTAAGTAATATTTTATTGAATCTTAGAGAATAATTCAACCATCAAGTTCAAGTTCCACAAACACGGGCAAACATTATATTCAAAAGACGTTGTCCAAATATATATTTATTATATTCTCTCAAAAACTCGAATTTAGGTGAATTTTTTAAGTGAACATCTCTTGACAATCAGATTAATTAAGAGAATTTAATTTCGATTATTAAATTAATAATTCAATTACATTATTTATAATAATTAATTTTAATGATAATATTTAATATAATTGCAACTTGAAAAATTATTTTTATTGATGTATCGATAGTCTACTTTTATATACTAATTTGCTTAGTAATTCCATTTCGGCAGCTACAAATTATTCCATATATAGTTGAATTTAAAGATTTTATTTTATGAACCCAACAAACGATTCTAGTAGAAAAGAGGATATTGTTTATTTTAGGGGTCTCGGGTTCGAACACCTGTGTACAAGATATGTGTGCCTTGTTAAAAGGTTAAAAAAATTATGAACAGATACCACCATGTAATCCCATCAATATATTAAAAAAAATTATTTTATCGGAGACACCTTCACTAATGCCAAATTATTCCACTATAGTTGATTTTCAAGATTTTATTTTATTGGAGACACCTTGATTAATGCCAAATTATTCCACCATAGTTGATTTTCAAGATTTTATTTTATTAGACATACATCCACTGATGCAAACCTATGTATTTTTTAAAAACTTGCTCACATTGCTTATTTATTTTTGTTCTCAAACCATTTTTTTTTTAAAATTATTGTCGATTAAGTCTTATTTCGATTGGTATGGACATTGTTGTCAATGTAAGAGGATGTGAGTTCGAGTGTGTTGAAACGCATCATCTTCCTATTTATGAGTTGAGGAAGAGTTATGGATAGTTTTAAGTATTATCTCTAAAAGAACAGATGTTTTTTAAAACTATTTCACTTTGCAAATCTATGCTTTGATATACCGTTTAGAATTTATTAATATTTTAAAATAATTTAAGAAATATTTTTATATAAAATAGAAATTATAAAATGTAATTATGAAAACTTTAATGGTTAAGATAAAATTAATTTTTGTCACTCACAATGGGTGAAAAATGTATGTAATAAATTTAAAAATAATTTAATAATAAAAATTAGTTTTGGTTGAAACGTTAAAGTTAAAAAATTAAAGATCATAATGTTTAGGGCCCAAATCTTTTTATGCGAAATTATTTATTTAGATTTTATATGAAAAGATAAAATTATCTTGAAAATAATATTAATTACTTATTAAAAATGACAAGCTTTTAGTAAACTCATTACTGAGTTGATGATCTGGTTGAGGATGACATTAACTCAGTAAAACATTTTATAAAGTAATAGATGTTCAAAATTGATTTAAAATATCAAAATATTACTCCAAAAGTGGCTTTGCCCTCAATGAAAAATTATCTATATAGTGCCTTAAACTTTTATAAAATTTAAAATTAATATAATAATAAAGTTACATTCTAACCTTTTAAATTTTTATTCATTTCTGATCTCCCTAAAAGAACTTTCTGATTCCGTCCCTATCCTGTACTAATTAGTATGAACCAGTACATCAATAAAAACTAATATTAATTGAAATGACCAAAACATCGAATTTTTAATCGAAACAATACTTAAATTATCTGATGTAGACCCTATTCAATGTGGAATGCGTCATTCCAACTGATCAAACTTATAATATTGAGTTGTAAAGTTTGACATGCAAATTCTTGAACAGATGCGCCTAAACTTGCGAGAAATCTATTTGTCTTTTAAATTTTTTAACAAGTTACGACTTATGTATGAAGTTGTTTCCAAGAAAATATTATGTATATTAGAGTAGCAGAGTTAGAAAAAAAAATTTGGGTTGGAATTAAATTGTATATTTTTATAATAATAAAAAATATAATTTTAGTATTTTAATAATTTATATTTTTATAATTTTTAAAGGATTAAATAAAAAATTTATCATTTTGGGGATCAAAATGTAATTTTACTATTATTAATTTAAAATTTTATAAATTATAATAAGTTTAAATAAAAAAAATTTCTATTTTAGGGTGACCGAACCCCTCTGTCATTCCATATTGATTTTAAATTTAAAGTAATAAGTAAAGAAATTTTATTTATATATTGAAAGAAAATATTTGATAATGATTTTTTTTTATAATTAGGGCATGTAAAAAAAGATTGTTTGGGATCAAACCCAAATTTGGGTTTAATGACAAATTAATTTTAAGGACATAAAATATTATAAATCAAGATATTGTTTGTATATTTGATAATGATTTAATTTGTCATTAAAATATGTATTAAATATGATAAAATAGTGCCTATGTATGATAAAAAAAATTGACATGTAAATGTTGACCATCTAGAAAATAAGAACAATTATCATATTTAAATATATAATTTTAGTGATAAATATCAAAATTACACATGAACTTTGATTTGATGTGTAATTTGACACATGAACATTGATTTGGTACAATTATACATATGAAATTTTGATTGTAGTTTAAATAGGTTAGGGGTGGCCCCATGTTAGGTTTAGAACTTTCACATGGGTTGACTTTTCCAATTAAATTAAGACTTAGAATTAAGAAATTAGAAAATAGAAGTTCACTTACAAATTATATGGCTAGAAAGCTATATCTTTCAACTTGCTTAAAAAATTGTAATTATCAGTTCACATTAAAGTAGAAGTAGTTCGCACTACTGATAGTGTAGAAAATTACTGAGACTCGTGATTTTTGAGTTTGGAGGCTTCTTCGAAGGGATTTAGCAGGTCTCTTGGAGCTTTCTTTCATAGAGGAAGGGGAGCTTCGGCATGAGTTCCACTGGAATGATGTCATACTGTATATAGGGTAGAAGACTGATGATGAGGTTTAATTGCATTCTACTTGAGATATTGTAGGTTTTTGGACGAAAACACACTCCCAGAGGTGAATACAAGGAAGATAGGCAAGGACCCCTAAAATGAAAAATTACATCTTGCTATAAAACAAGAACCCCAAACAACTTGAGGAGAAAGATACTATCTGAGTTTGAACTCGTATCTTTGAGCAGGTATCAACAAAAAAGCTTAAATAAATCAATGAATTAAAAGCTATAATTATATATATGCACATACCAAAAAGACCCCAAAATTCTCAAATCCAGCTTTGGGTAAATTCCTAACGAGGTCCTGGGAATGTTATGGACAGTGAATTAGATGAAGGAGGGGTGAGATTGGTTGAGAAAGGAGGGTCACGGTTATGGTGGATAATTCTTGTAGCGAAATAGCCTGGTTCTTTAGGCTGAGGTAATGAAGGAATGTTGTCGCTACTCAGCATCAAAACTGCGGTTGCCATGTCTGGTCTGTCTTTTGGACATTGTTGCACGCATAGGAGACCCACTTGTATAGATCTCAACACTTGGGATATTTCGCTTGATCTCCTTACCTTTTCATCTATTAATTCCAATGACCTCCCTTCCTTTAAAAGCTTCCATGCCTGATGAACACAATATCGAAAAATCTTACTAAAAAATAATAATGAAAGTGAAAATTGATGGTTTAATTCTATTTGTAATCCCTCTATTATGCAAGAAATTGAACTCAAGCTTTTGTGTCACACAATACAAGAATCTTGACACTAAGTCTAGAGGTTGTTATCTCCTCTACTTTTTATAATGAAGACTACAACGAAATTCAATCAATAATAAATTTGCATATCAGGGAATACTTAAGGCAATTTTAAAAAAGGTTAATATATTATCTAGTATCTGAATTTGACTTTAATGTTCAATTTGGTACCTGAGTTTGTTGTCACAATTTGATACCTCACTTGGCTTCAATGTTCAATTTGGTACTTAGACCAAATGACATCATGTGACCCAATGAATATTTGACATTGTGCTCTAGTAAAAAAATAAGTGCTTAATTGAGACAAAAAAGAAACTCAGGCATCAAATTGAGCATTGAAGTCAAACTCAAGTACTTAAATGGGACAAAGAAAAACTCAAATACTAAAACCCATGTACTAAATTGCGAGAAAAAAAACTCAAGTACCAAATTATATATTAAAACCAAACTCAGATACCAAATAGCATATTAACCCTTTAGTACAGTAGAAAGACTCAAATCATAATTAGACGGACAATTAATTGAACTTACATGCCCAAGAAGGTTGAAATTGTGGTCTGGATGAGAGAATCCCCTGTTTTTTTCCCCAGTTATTATCTCTAACACCAAAACTCCGAAGCTGAATACATCAGATTTTATAGACAATAAGCCATCGATCGCGTACTCAGGAGACATATAACCACTGCATAAAAGTTTTTGATTTGATTTAATGAATTTTACAATGATAACATACATGGTTTACAAAAATACGATTAAAATACCTACAATGTTCCAACCACTCTGGTCGTGTTAGCTTCGATCTCATCTTCTCCAAAACTTCGAGCCAAACCGAAATCTGAAATCTTCGGAGTCATTTCATAATCGAGTAATATATTGCTAGCTTTCAAGTCTCTGTGTATGATTCTGAGTCGTGAATCTTGATGAAGGTAAAGAAGTCCCCTAGCAATTCCGTTGATAATTTGGAATCTCTTAGGCCAATCTAGCAATATCCTTTGCTTTTCATCTGTGGAATATAATATTCATGTTACTTGCATAGTATCAATTTCAAAATACTTTCGAAAATTAAAACTTATCAACAAGTATTGAATGTAGTGACAGTGACGATGATGGAATATATAAATATTCATGTTACTTGCATTTTATCAGTTTCAAAATAATATAAAATATTAAAAGCTACCAAATAAATATTGGGTGCAGCGAAAGTAGCGGGACGTGTCATTAAGTTTTGGAGGTCTATTAGTTTAATTAAAAATTTAAAATTTTTAAAGAATTAATGAAAATTTTTAAAAAGTTTGAAAGATTTAAATAAAATTTTCAAAACTTTCAAAACACTTAACTAAAATTTCTATAAAGAATTTGGGGTCTACTTAAAATTTTTAAAAATTTCAAGGGGCATAATAAATTTTTTTCAAACTTTTGGGGGGACCAAGGGCCCTCTTGCTCCAACATCTGCTGCTATGCAATGGTAAGACAAATTATACTTTTAGGGAGGGAACTCAAGTTCAAACCCTAAATATATAAGGGGTATTTGGTAAACGGAGTTTTGAGCCTTTTTTTTAGTTGATTTAGGCACAAATGGAGGATTGGATAGTCAAACCCTCTAATTGTAGTGTTTGGTGAATGGTGGTTTGCAAGAGCTTGTTGAGCAAAAACCTCCCAAACAAAAAACGTAAGGATGAACAACTTTTTTCACAACTGATTACAGGGACGACGTCAGAATTTTTTTTTTTGGGGGGCGGAATTAAATTTTAATTTTTAATAGTCTATATTTTTATAATTTTTAAAGCATTAAATAAAATTTTATAATTTTAGAGAGTCAAAGTGTAATTTTACCTTCACCAATTTAAAATTTTAAAAATTTTTAACATAACAATTTTCCATTTTAGGGGGGCCGAGGCCCCTGCTAGCCCCCCTAGATTCGCCTCTAACTGATTAGGGATGTGATATGTGGAATGACATATTTGACCATACTTACTCAAAAATTATCAAAACCTGAAAGAATTAATTTTCATAAACCATAAAATAAATATGAAAATAAATAAATAAATAAATAAAATGAAACTAACCAAATATAAAGGAGTCTAGGCTCTTGTTTGGCATGAACTCATAAATCACAAGTCTTTCATGTGGCTCGATGCAACACCCTAAAAGCTTGACTAGGTTGCGGTGTTGAAGCTTAGAGATGCATAACACTTCATTCTTGAACTCTTCAATTCCTTGGCCTGATTTCTTTGAAAGCCTTTTCACAGCAATTTCTTGTCCATTTTCTAATATTCCCTGCAAAGTTGACCAAATTCTTATGTAAAATTCGAAAATTTGTCATATTTAGTGCATGCAATCATACATGAAGATGAATTCAAAGCAACAGGCAGAAGCCTTCACCTCGATTGGTTCCTCCAAACATTAATAGATACTAATTATTGTTTGTTAAAAATATGGTAAAATTGTATTTAGGTATTAAACAAGCAAACGATTGAATCTCAACATTTGCAACTCTTTTTATCTTGGACTATTGTTTCTTTGATACATCTCTCTCTCTCTATATATATTTGGGTTAATATAGAATGAGTATATGTATTTGGTTTTAATGTTCAGTTTGGTATTTAAGTTTGTCTTTAATATTTAATTTAATATTTAGGTCAAATGACATCATGTAACCTAATAAATGTTTGACACGCATGCTCTAGTAAAAAAAATATAAATACTTAATTGGGACAAAAAAAAATTGAAATACCAAGTTGAACATTAAAAGCCAAGCTCAAATACTTAATTGAGTTAACAAAAAAAAAAAAACTCAAGTATCTTTTTTAAAAACTTAAGTACAAAAATGAGTATTGAAATTAAACTTAAGTACCAAGTTGAGATAAAAAAAATAAATTGAAAATTTGTTTAAAATTCCAATTTAAAATCAAGGTTTGATTTGAAAACTGTTTAAAAATTATTTATATGTACTAATTATTGGTTATTAAAATCCGATTTGAAGAACTGTTTATTTAATAAATTTTTTAAATTTAAATTCATAATTTAGATTGGAAAGTGATTTTCAACTTCAATAATAAACAAAATCTAATCATAAAAAGATGTTTTTTCTTGGACAGAGATACCTTGTAGACTGCTCCGAAGCCACCTTGTCCGAGCTTATTTTGTAGTGAAAAATTGTCAGTGGCTTTAGATATTATCTGAAAATCAAATAATGGTACTTCTAAATCTCCTTTTCCTCTTTCATTGTTGTCTTCTTGCCCTTTTAGGTATTGTTGTGTGTTTCCTAAAAATCATAGGAATCATTGGTCAACAGAAGATTAACCACACAATTAATTTCGAGAAACCTCAAATTAAAATTTTAATACCTGATTTATTAATTAAGGGTGTTCATCCCATATTCATAAAATAAAAAATGATTTACTCTAATCAATGACATGTGAGTTGTAAAGAAAAATCAATTTCGGTTATAACATTATCATTACGACTGTGATATAAATTGCAACCCATAATACCCTTACTACTCAACAAGCAAAACAAACAAGAGAAATGATTGTATGAAGCAATGACCCATCGTCATTCTGTATCTCTTTCCAATTATTTAATGATATTTCAATAAATTTTTTCATGTTATTGATACATAATTTTGATAATTAATCTGAACTTTGAACCCAAAATCCAAAACCTCAAACTCGAATCATGAAACTTGAACCCAAGCCCGAACCTTGAACCTTAAACCTTGAATCAGAAGGCTAAGTTCAAGATTCATGGTTTAAGATTTCGAGTTTTGGGTTTGGGTTTGCATTTGAGTTTCTAGTTAAGAGTTCAGGATTCTAAGTTTCGGATTAAAAAAATTATCAAAATTATGTATCAATGATATGAAAAAATTGTTGAAATATCATTAAATATTTGAAAAGGGATATAAATAACATGAGGCTCCTATTTCATACAAACAAAACTAGTGTTAGTGTTTAAGAGAAAGTTTACCTTTCTTATTAAGTTTCTTCATCCTCATGATCAAGAAAATGCCTAAGCCAATGCCAAATATTCCACCACATATAGTAATAGGGAGTATAATCGTCTTCAACTTTTTCTTTCCTTTCGAATGCTTAAATGCCTCTGCCATAATAACCATTCCAATTTAAATTATTATTTACCCTATTGTATACATTAGATCATGGCACATAAATAATAGGGTCGAAAAAATTATATTTATCAAAATTTGATAAAACAACAGTACATGAAATTTTGGTTGAAATGATATGCAATTTTCTAAATTTATGATAAGTTTAAATCGATTTTTATAGATTTTATTTGATATCTGATTGCCCGTATATTGAAAACAAAAGCTCGAAGGCCGAAATAGGATAAATCAAACTAAAGTGTCATCCAATATTAGTATATCTATCATGAATTGTGTGAAGGGAATCGAGATAAAGTTAAATTTTTTGTGATAAAAATTACTTTCTTTTTTAACTTTTGAGAGGAGCTAAAAATGCAATTTTTGTATTTAATAAAGAGATTAAAAGAGATTGCATTAAATTATTAATATTTGTGAGGGATTAAATTTAGAATTGAACCATTTAATCAAGGTAATGTTCGTGCAAGAAAAATTATTTATGGATCATTCTCACCACATTATCTTTGGTCTCTTTTCAATTATTTAATGTCATCTTAACAATTTTTTTATGTTATTGACACATAATTTTATTTTTTTACCTCAAACCCCAATCATGAACCTTGAATCCCAAACCCGAATCTTGAACCTCAAACTTTACCTCTAAAATCTAGGGTTCGTATTTAGGTTTGAGATTCAAAGTTTGGGGTTTAGGATTTGAGGTTACAAATTACATGAAATGTCAATTGTTGAAATATTAAAAATATATTTGAATTAAAATAAACGACTTAGGATAACTTAAATAGAAAAAAAAAAACAAGAAACATATCAACTTGTGCGATAGTTCAAGGACTACGTAATATATTAACCTGTTTTTATTGAGATATTAGCATTTATTATATTTTCATTTGAATGACTTATTATATTTTGAATTCTACCTAAAAAAAAATCATTTCAATTACTAGTTCTGTTTAGAAGTATTCATGGGTCGGGTCGGATTGAGTTTATGCAAAATATCTAAATCAATTTTTTAAGCTTGAGTTCGGCTCGACCCATATAAAAAACAAATCTTAAAATTTACTAAACTCATTTTTTAATATTATATTTTTATTTAAATCTTCTCATTTTTTAAATGGACTTTTGAGTTTGGATGAATGGTCCGACCCATGAATAAGTCTAGTACTATCTAATGACACCAACATTATGTATTTTTGCTGAATATTGATTTTTGTTTTATTCAAACAGTTTTGTTTCTCTAATTTTTATTAATTTTTTAAAAATCTAAACTGTGTAATTAGATATTGATATTTTGACATAGTGAATTTTAAAATCATCAAAAAGTTTGAAAAATTGTTCATTCAAATCTATTCTTAATGTTTGACTTATTAGCTGGTCAATATAAGAATTTTAAATTGTCACCTCATTAAATGATTTTAAAAATAATACAAAAAATAAATTTTTAACGAGGTATCTTTGTTATATGTTCGGGATAGAAGTCATCATGGAATCGGTCGAATAAGTTTAGACTTGATATTAAAAAAAAATTCAGGGTCAAGTTCAAATCCGACTCATTTTAAAAGCTTATATCGTTGTTTAAAAGTTAATAAATATTAAAAAAGGGAGGGATTCACTTACAGAGTATAAAAACTAAAGTAGTTTTACACACTTTCATAACTATTTATATGATTAGTATTTTAATGATTCAACCGTCATATTTCATGGTCTATTCATGTAGATCATGCATGTTAAATTTGATGCAAATTTAAAATTTCTAACCATTTATTTTATGTAAAAAAAATTCGACCATTGGAATATATATTAATATATAGAGTATTTTAGATCGATATGATAGAGATATCGGATTGATTTGAAAGTTTACATGCATGACAAGTATAATAATATTGATAAATTCAACGGTTGAATCATTAAATTATTAATAATATAAATAATTACGAAAGTATATAAAACTAATTTAATAATTAATTCTAAATAAAAAACTGTTTAAAAATCATTTAATTTAAATTTGGACTAGTTTTCAAAAAAAATAATTTGGCCTAGGCTGTACCAACCCTAGGACAAAAACATTTTGTCAAAGCTCAATCCAAATCGAGTTGGACTGACCAGGCAGAACCGAGCACCTAGTCCATGGACAACTTTAATTGTGGTATATAAAATATAAATTCGTAAATATTGTACCTATTTCAGAGGCAGCCATCCTCGCATAAAGAGTCTGACCATTTTCTTCAAACTCTCTGATGTCAATCAGATCACCAAACCAAAGTATGCATCCACTTCCTCCATCTCTAACATCAAGATTTGCAAAGGCAGTGCAAGAGCAATTCCTCAAGCACCGATCCTTGCATTGTTTAAGGTCCATGGTCCGGTTGTACCAAGCCTTCCTCGAGTCTGGCAACTTGATTCTGGGGTACTCGAGAAAATCCTCTCCTCTTTCGCAACTCAACGGGACTTTCCGGACACAACCGTGTGACCAATCTGCCTTTTCCCAATTATTGGGATCCTTAGGCACAAACCCTTTCATGCAGCTACATACTGGGGAATTAATGATGTTGCAACTACCGTATGCACCACATATTTCATATTTATCACATGTATCCATCATTACGTTCAAATACGGCCTCCATCCTTGGGCGGGATCATCGTATATGAACCGCTCGATGCTGCCATCTGGGGTTACACCCATCCTATACAGAACTGACTTGTTTATAAGTTCATATTTGAGATAGATCTCCCTCTCGTTGGAAACAAAATCGGTTGTAAAAACTGGATTCGGTCCTAGAAAGATTACCCCACTAAACCTTAAACCATTCCAATATCCAGTCCTGTATACCATCACCGAATCATGCTCAAGGAAAAACTCAGGCAGTCCATCAGGATCGATCTCAAATGTGTAGTCACCCATTGAAGGATCGTTGATGCTCGTCCATGATGTTAGGTTTCGATTCATGCCGGTAACCAAGTTTATCCCGAGCTTCATGTCTGGTAAAAATGTATTAGTTGGATAATCAAAACTCTGCCAAACAACATTTCCGTTTGCATTGCCTTGGACAACAAGATTTCCTGTATCTAAAAGTTGAGCAGTTGGATTGGTAGCTAAGCTTGGTGAATTAGTAGACCAAACAATTCCTTTGGTAGCATTCATAAGGATCAAGTTTCCTTGCTCCGCAAGAAGCAATTCTCCATTTGTATCATTGATAGGGTTGTTCCTGTTGGCAACCCAAACTACTGTCTTAGGAGATATCTTCTTATACCATATTCCTATGTAACGATTACTCGATAGTTCAGGGCTGAAAAATCCCAACTCGAAAGTCCCGTTCTTCGAAATTAGGGTTTCACTTCCACCATCTCTGATGGATTGATTCACACGAATGGTGTCCGCCGCAAGGGAGGTTATTGACAAACAGAAGAAAGGAAACACAACAAGGAGTAGATTGAAAACCGCCATTGATGCTCCCTAGTGAAGCTTCTCAACCAAGCATTGACTTCAATGAAAGAATCAAAATGAATTGGTAAAGAGATGCAAGTGTTATGACTCTCCATCACAACTATTACACCCTTTCACAATATAAATACTATTTCCATAAACTAGGCTAAATTTTTTGTTTAATTTTGCAAGTAACAATGACCTAAGTAATATTTTATTGAATCTTAGAGAATAATTCAACCATCAAGTTCAAGTTCCACAAACACGGGCAAACATTATATTCAAAAGACGTTGTCCAAATATATATTTATTATATTCTCTCAAAAACTCGAATTTAGGTGAATTTTTTAAGTGAACATCTCTTGACAATCAGATTAATTAAGAGAATTTAATTTCGATTATTAAATTAATAATTCAATTACATTATTTATAATAATTAATTTTAATGATAATATTTAATATAATTGCAACTTGAAAAATTATTTTTATTGATGTATCGATAGTCTACTTTTATATACTAATTTGCTTAGTAATTCCATTTCGGCAGCTACAAATTATTCCATATATAGTTGAATTTAAAGATTTTATTTTATGAACCCAACAAACGATTCTAGTAGAAAAGAGGATATTGTTTATTTTAGGGGTCTCGGGTTCGAACACCTGTGTACAAGATATGTGTGCCTTGTTAAAAGGTTAAAAAAATTATGAACAGATACCACCATGTAATCCCATCAATATATTAAAAAAAATTATTTTATCGGAGACACCTTCACTAATGCCAAATTATTCCACTATAGTTGATTTTCAAGATTTTATTTTATTGGAGACACCTTGATTAATGCCAAATTATTCCACCATAGTTGATTTTCAAGATTTTATTTTATTAGACATACATCCACTGATGCAAACCTATGTATTTTTTAAAAACTTGCTCACATTGCTTATTTATTTTTGTTCTCAAACCATTTTTTTTTTAAAATTATTGTCGATTAAGTCTTATTTCGATTGGTATGGACATTGTTGTCAATGTAAGAGGATGTGAGTTCGAGTGTGTTGAAACGCATCATCTTCCTATTTATGAGTTGAGGAAGAGTTATGGATAGTTTTAAGTATTATCTCTAAAAGAACAGATGTTTTTTAAAACTATTTCACTTTGCAAATCTATGCTTTGATATACCGTTTAGAATTTATTAATATTTTAAAATAATTTAAGAAATATTTTTATATAAAATAGAAATTATAAAATGTAATTATGAAAACTTTAATGGTTAAGATAAAATTAATTTTTGTCACTCACAATGGGTGAAAAATGTATGTAATAAATTTAAAAATAATTTAATAATAAAAATTAGTTTTGGTTGAAACGTTAAAGTTAAAAAATTAAAGATCATAATGTTTAGGGCCCAAATCTTTTTATGCGAAATTATTTATTTAGATTTTATATGAAAAGATAAAATTATCTTGAAAATAATATTAATTACTTATTAAAAATGACAAGCTTTTAGTAAACTCATTACTGAGTTGATGATCTGGTTGAGGATGACATTAACTCAGTAAAACATTTTATAAAGTAATAGATGTTCAAAATTGATTTAAAATATCAAAATATTACTCCAAAAGTGGCTTTGCCCTCAATGAAAAATTATCTATATAGTGCCTTAAACTTTTATAAAATTTAAAATTAATATAATAATAAAGTTACATTCTAACCTTTTAAATTTTTATTCATTTCTGATCTCCCTAAAAGAACTTTCTGATTCCGTCCCTATCCTGTACTAATTAGTATGAACCAGTACATCAATAAAACTAATATTAATTGAAATGACCAAAACATCGAATTTTTAATCGAAACAATACTTAAATTATCTGATGTAGACCCTATTCAATGTGGAATGCGTCATTCCAACTGATCAAACTTATAATATTGAGTTGTAAAGTTTGACATGCAAATTCTTGAACAGATGCGCCTAAACTTGCGAGAAATCTATTTGTCTTTTAAATTTTTTAACAAGTTACGACTTATGTATGAAGTTGTTTCCAAGAAAATATTATGTATATTAGAGTAGCAGAGTTAGAAAAAAAAATTTGGGTTGGAATTAAATTGTATATTTTTATAATAATAAAAAATATAATTTTAGTATTTTAATAATTTATATTTTTATAATTTTTAAAGGATTAAATAAAAAATTTATCATTTTGGGGATCAAAATGTAATTTTACTATTATTAATTTAAAATTTTATAAATTATAATAAGTTTAAATAAAAAAAATTTCTATTTTAGGGTGACCGAACCCCTCTGTCATTCCATATTGATTTTAAATTTAAAGTAATAAGTAAAGAAATTTTATTTATATATTGAAAGAAAATATTTGATAATGATTTTTTTTTATAATTAGGGCATGTAAAAAAAGATTGTTTGGGATCAAACCCAAATTTGGGTTTAATGACAAATTAATTTTAAGGACATAAAATATTATAAATCAAGATATTGTTTGTATATTTGATAATGATTTAATTTGTCATTAAAATATGTATTAAATATGATAAAATAGTGCCTATGTATGATAAAAAAAATTGACATGTAAATGTTGACCATCTAGAAAATAAGAACAATTATCATATTTAAATATATAATTTTAGTGATAAATATCAAAATTACACATGAACTTTGATTTGATGTGTAATTTGACACATGAACATTGATTTGGTACAATTATACATATGAAATTTTGATTGTAGTTTAAATGTATACATAAAACTTTAATTTTGATTCAACATTTATATATTAGATATATATATTTAAAATGATATTATATCGGAACCCAACTAATGGTTATATTAATAATTTATAAAAATTAAATTTATATAAAATTCATATGTAATTTTAAGATTTTTTTCTTTGATTTTATAGCATGCAATATTCTTCGGAAACAAACTAGTCCACTTTATTTTATGTCAAGAAATTAAGGCAATGTTGAAAATTGTTTTCTTATCTTTTCTTTGAAAATCAGTAATTTTTATAATCAGTTGCATTTGAAGATGACCAGAAAGTTGTCCCGTTCAACAAGAAATAGTAAATAGTAAGTAGTAGTGGATTGAGTCTTAACTTGATTGGTATGAGTATTATTGTTAATATAAGAAGACGTAGATTCGAGTGCGTTGAAGTGCATTATTCTCTTATTTATGAGTTGGAGAGAGACTATTAATAGTTTTAGACATCAGTTGGGTTGTATTAATTTTTTATTGTTTTCTGTTTTTAAAAAAATTTCAATCAAACACGTTTTATTTCATATATTCTTAACAAAATTGAAAATGACTCAATTTTTTTAAATATGAATTGGAAATAAAAAAAATAATGGAGTTAGGGAAAAGGCCACTTGACCTCTTAAGTGGTGTAAAAGGTGTTATATTAATTTAACAATTAAACAAGTGGTTAGTATTCACAAGTACAAAGTCAAAGATTTTCAAAATTAAATTATTTTAAGCATCAAAATATAATTTTATTATTACATATTTTTCATATATATGACTTACATTTCTTTGGTAGGATCCTATTGAGGAGATCGGCTCATCCGGAAGAGATTTTCAAAGTGTCATTTTTAGGAATATCGATTCGATCTCTCAACAATGAAAAATATTGTCTCCCGAAGAAAGGTTTTATCTCACACTTTGCGGAAAATTATGTACGATTCACGGAAAAAAATACCTCAACAAATCCTTAACTATCACACATGTATAGATTACACATAGACGATCCCTATAACTGGAACTCGCAACAAGAGTTTATTGATAAACACCCAAAACCAATAAACTAAATACTGCTGTATTAACTTATAATCCTAGAATTTTCGAAAAGATTTACTTGTAATTTTATCATTATGGTAGTGGAAAAAGCTCTTATCTAACCTAACACCACCCTTGAAAATTAACTAACGTGTAAAAAAAGCGTATTGTAACAGTAATACTTTTGTGAAACACAATAATTTAATTAAAAGTGTATTGTACTTAAAATTCTTATTTATATTTTTAAAAAAATTATTGTTTGGAAAAGGTTACGCATACCCTTGCAATTTAATTAGTAATATGTGGAAAAAATAAGTTGATATAGCCTTACAATATGATAATATGATTGGTGTATCAAAATTTGGAAATAATAAACTTAATGAATTTAGACTGTATTTGTTTCACGTAAAATATTTTACGAGAAATATTTTCCTCGTTTTTCTGGTATTTGTTTATGTAAAATAAAGTATGGGGACTTAGATGATATGCACCGTTGTAGCAATCTAATCTTTAGGTATAGGCTTTTGCAAAATTTAGTTCCATAAACTTTAGCTGGCACTAGATGATATGCTTCTTGTTCCAATATGAAATATTTCAAGCACCTTTTAAATCATAATATGACGACGTTGGGGAAAATATAAAATTAAAATTTGACAATGGGATCCTTTGAGTGAATAATCAAGGATGGAGGTTGCTCATGAAGGTAATTATTTAAATACCCAAAAATAAATAAATAAATATTGCAATTACTTTTAAATATTTATAGGTTGGGAAGCTCTATGATCAAAATATTGTTTTTGAGCAACATTATTTGCAGTAATTGAAAGATCACTTTTGGGATATTTTAATGATATTTGTGGCATTCATTTCGAAGATCTTTACGGGTGAGTTATGATAGTCTCGTTCGTCTTGGCTCTTACTGTTCCATTCCTTGATTCCCAGTTTAATCTTTTTAAGCAACGAACCAATTTCCAGGAAGTTTCTCAAATTATTGGTTTGTTGGTTAGAGACTTAAGACTAAAGTTATGGGATTTGTATGGAAAGAGGAACGAGAGTGGCTTCAAAAATCTCTGTCGAGGTGGTTTAGAGTTTAGGGTTTAAGATTTAGAGAGAGAGCGAAACACAAGGTTCTTTCACCTTGTTGCTTCTGGGATGCGAAGAGCTTACGTAATTTCTCAGCTACAAGTGGAGAATAAGGTGGTGGATAAGCCGCTCGAGATCAAGTCCGCTGTGGAATTCCATTTTAAGAAAACTTATAATAAAGGCCATGTATGTAAGCTGGTAGATATTGACTGTAACTTCAGAAAGCTTTCTACTCAGAATGCCATTGCTCTTGAACAACGCTTCTCGGAGGAAGAAGTATATGGGGCATATTACAATCAGTTGATGGCAGCAGAGCACCATGGTCTGATGGTTTCAATCTAAATTTTGTCACGAGGTATTGGAGTATCCTTAAAGGTCAGATAACGGAAACAGTCAACAAGTTCTTTGATAGTAAGGAATGGGATCCTAATCTGAATCATTCTTTCATCACTCTCGTTCCTAAGGTACAGGCACATGGGGGAGATTGTTAGCGACCGTCAATTCGCTTTTATTCAAGGGCGTCAGATCCTTGACTGCTCGCTTATAGCTAATGAAGTTATAGACTCTATGAAGAGAAGTGATTCCCTGGGATTGATATACAAGGCAGATTTTCAAAAGGCGTACGATCATGTAGATTGGTCCTTCCTTGATTTTGTTTTAAGGAAAATGGGATTCGGGGTTCGTTGGCGGGCTCGAACTGAAGCTTTAGTCTCTACGGCAGCAACCTCAGTTTTAGTGAACGGTTCCCCGACAAGTCGGTTCTTTATTAAGAGAGGTCCGCCAAGGATGCCCGTTATCTCCGCGTCTCTTTAACATTATTGCTGAGGTGCTTAACCAGCTCTTGTGCAAGGCTGTACACAAAGGGCTGCTTGAGGGGGCGATGCCTTCAAATCTTTCGAACAACTCAGCTTATTATTCCGGGGTCAGTGATGGACAATACTCGGCTAAGGCATACTGTGCAATGGTTCAAGGGCAACACATGACGCCGGACAGTGTATGGAAACAAGTATGGTCCGGATATGCTCCCCCAAAAATTGAGCTCTTTGTATGGTTATTGATGTGGGATAGAGTGACAACTTGCCCATTCTGTCACCTTGAACCGGAAACGACTGAGCATTTATTTTTCGTGCGTAGAGTATCTCGGGAGATATGGCAAAACTGCGGGGTGGTTTGGCAGCTGCAGTCCGTGTGGCCTAAAGATGCCCCGTCGTTTTTCCTTTTGTGCATTCCCTCAAAAATGCATTATTGAAATGTGGATGGTTCCGTGCTAAGTGTGGGTCAACCGGGGTTTCCTTGGATGACTTTCTTGGTGCCCCTCAGACACTAAGAGAGTAATTTGGACGCCTCCTCCCTGCGGTGCATTTAAATTCAATGTAGATGCGGGTGTTGCTGGCAATAATGGTACAGCGGGGAATGGTGGGATACTACCCTCGCTAGTCATTTTCTCTAAATCTGCAGGTCTTGCGATCCAGCTTTGGTTGAAGTTTTGGCGATTAAGGAAGCCCTTACCACATACTCGCTGTTTGCTGGTTCTGATCACCGTGGAATGCCCCAAGCTGTGTAAGGAGTATCATTCAACTCTGTTCTCGTATTTTGCAGGGGTCAAAGTTGGGATATTATCGAAATTCTCAGAGAAGCAAATGGGAGTGCTGATCGTTTAGCCAAGGTCGGGATCAATAGAAAAGTTAAATTGCTTTGGGTTTGTGGTTAATATCATCTAAGCATGTTATGTCTGTCAGCTATAAGGGGCTGACTACAGCAATTCACAGGGGTCCTCTCTGTATTGTTAATCTCATGAGAGTAGGAGTAGGGTCAGGGAACTAATGTTTCCTCATGTCTTAACGCCTAAGCAGTAAGAAATCAGCACAGCAGTTTATCTCTTGAAAAGTGTGAACCACGTTACATAAAGACAACAGCGACATCAACTGCTTTCTCTTTAAATGGTAGTCGCCATACCTCTCACGAATCAATGTTCTATATGACATTTGCTTGAGGCCCCCAAGCTGGAGGTCCATCGAGGGCCCAATTTTATAATTGGATCCAAAACATAAAATGACCAGTATTACTATATTTCTAGTCAGTCATTTATTTATATGTTTCTTATTTTAAATAAAATCAAATGATCACCATAAATTTTTTTCTTGCAAATTTAGTATCTATATTTTAGTTTTAGTCATTTTCAGTCCCTTTTACTTTTCGAATTTTCAAATTTTAGTCTTGATCAAATGGTAGCTATAAATTTATTAAGTTACATTATGCTAATTTCAAATTTTGATGAGGCAAACATATTATTATATGTGTAATATCATATCTATTTGCTATTTCAACATATAATTCACACACAAAAAAAATCAGTTAATAAATTTAACAACGGATCGTTTGCATTAAGATTAAAATTTTAAAATTCAAAAAATATAGTGATTAAGTTGGAGATCATAGACTAAATCTATCGTGCATGGACTAAAATTAACCACTTCGAAAAGTATAAAAGACTAAAATTGATCAAATTAAATTATAGGTACTAAATCCATAAATTACACAAAGTACAGACTCTAATAGAAGAAATTGACTTTTATCAATTATAAATTCCTCAACCTTTAAATAGGAAGATAATGTGTTAAAGCACGCTCGAACCTATATTATCTTGCATTGACAATAATATCAATCCCGGTTGAGTTAAGACCCAATTGTTTATATTTATGCTATTCCATTTATATTAAAGGGGTTCATAAATTGAATCGGGTTATTGTATGGTATTAATCAAATTAACCTTTTTAAGTTTATTTTGACTTGAAATATAGACATTAAAATTTACCAAAATCTCACTATATTTGTAAATAATATATCCAAGATCGTTTTAGACTCATCCGTATTTTTGTTTTAAATTTTAAAAAATAATTTAGTTTAGTTTTAATTTAACATCTAATGATTTGTATATGGTTTTTTTACTTTTATTAAATTTTTTTATATATTATTATGGATTTAATTTTTATGCTATATAATTTAAATATTATATAAAAATAAAACAAAATAATATACTCAAATATTAAAAATAGGTTATGTCGAACTTGAGTCTTGAATGTTGAAGCACAAGCCTAGTTCATATTTTAAGCAGACATATTTTTCTTACCCAACCCCATTTTTCAGGGTTGATATTTTTGTCCAAACCAACCTTAAATATTTAAATGAAGTTTGAGTTGAGCTTGAAAAAAAATTCAACATTTTATTACATTTACCCTATATAAAATATATGAATATTAAAAGAATAAAATTATAATATATACATCTAAAGATCTATAATCATAATTAATTTTTACAATATTTATCGATCTAATAATTAGAATATATTTAAATAAAGTTACTAATTATTTAAGTAAAACTCACTAGAAATCTTAGAACTCTGAAAACATCTTCCTTACCAATATTTTTGTTAGAGTTGTGTGACTCGAATCTCATTTGATTCTGCTTGAAAAATTCGAGGTGCAATTCATTTGTTAAAGAAATGAAATAAAGAGACAAAATAGGCGATTTGTGGGAGCAAATGAAGATGTCACATAAGTTGAATCCGTATAGAACTATATTTCTTCTATCAGACATTGATTATAATAAGATTATTTAATCTTTAAAAAGTGTGTAGTCAAAAACTTCTTGTATTGTTATTTTTCGACATTAGTGAATTTTTTTTCTTCTGCTCGTGATTTTTTTTATAAGAATTTTCCACGTAAAATCTTTGTGTTCTTATTTTTTTTCTTATTGCTTTGCGATCATTCCTACTACCATTATCAACATATAATATAACAATCTCATCGATTCAATATATATTTTATATACTCAATAGTTGATTAATTAAATTATCTACATTTTATTATTAAAATATTGAAATTATTTAATTGATAGAAAGGCCAGAGTTAACGGATTTCTTATCATTTATGACAAGTAACGCACAATTCAAAATGTTCACGAAATTTTTTTTCAATTTTACCAACAAATACTAACATCAACAATTGAATTAATCTAAATTCATTTGGATAATTTAAATTTAGATTTGGATTTCAACTAATTCTAAATTATAAAAACACTTTTTAAATTTAGATTATTTAAGAAGATTTTGAACATTTTTACTTAAACTAAATCGGACCGATTTGATCGAGAATCGATCAAAGTATAGGTCCTGAGAAAGACATTAGAGTAGTTGGTTCGAGATGAAATTATATAATTTGATTTGTACTTAAATAAGTGGGCTTACCTAGGAATAAATTAAAACTTATGGTTTCTACACATGCCCTAAGAAAAATTCTGCTATCTTTTCAAAATTTTATGCAATAAACATATTATTACACGTGTAATGTCATGTTAATTTATTATTTCATTTAAAAAAAATCACGTCATATTAATTAATATTACACTTGGGATAATATATTTATTGCGTAAGATTTTGACAATACCAAAATTCAACTTAACAAATTTAATGACTATCATGAAATTAAAATTTCAAAATTAAACAAATACAAAAACTAAAAAAATGATGAAATTAAAATATATAAATTAAATTTAAGTTGGAATTAAAATCAAAATTTGACTTTTTATCTTGGCGAGTGTATTTGATGTTGACATTAATGTGTAACATCTTTCTTGCTAGATATGTTTGATGACTGTATTTGATGTTGGGAGTTTTCTTGCTTTAAATGAGTTCTATATGAATCATAATTTGACTATAATATGATTAAAATATACTAATTATTTTCATGTTTACTCATCATCAGGGATAAAGTCAAAAAAATTTTATGGATCGAAATTAAATTATAATTTTTAATAATTTTTTTTTTATAATTTTTAAAGGATTAAATTAAATTTTTATTATTTTTAAAGGAACTAAAGTGTAGTTTTATTTTTATTAATTTAAAATTTTAAAATTTTCAAAAGATCTAAATAAATAATTTTTCATTTAAGAGAGGCGAGGTCCCTGCCAACCTCTCCTAGATATGTCACTGCTCATCATATATAGTATTACAAGCACAATACATTCATAGCTATAATATAAGTATAACTAATTATTTATTTTTCATGTCAGATTATTAACAACAAAAATTAGATGCAAAAGTATACTTGAATCCATTAATATGTTGAAATCCTTGAGTCTTGTGGTTTTGATATTCTAAATACAGTACTATAATCACAAGTATAGTACAAATACAAATACATATCCGAGCAACTATTGTTAGAACCATAAAAAAATCTTATATAAAACTGAATATACCAGAATTTGTCTTGTTAAATCATTAAGAACAAAAACTAAACATGAAAGCATACCTAAATATATCGATCTGTTGAAATCCGTGAGTCTTGTGACTTTAAATTTTCAAATGAATCATTCTTTTATGAAAATATGATATCAGAAAAAGGTAGTTATACCTTAATAAAAGTATCTTTATTGCTGAGCAAAAATTAGAAAATTAGTTATGTGTAATTTAGAGATCATAACCTTAATATGTAACTTTTACCTATTAACCTTAATTTTTAATTAACCTATCATTGATTAGAAATTAATTATTTGAATACTTACACATATTTGACACATTGTTTATTTAATAAATGAAGCTCAATAAGCTTTAATTATATAAATTTTTACTTTTAATTTGAGCTAATCTTTTAAGTATCCATTCATGATCAAGTTGTAACAGAAGTTGTAGTTCAATATGGGGTCACAACAGTTAGCACAACTTGATTCTTAACATACATATGTGTGTTCATGTGTGTGTACGAGAGTCGTATTATTCAACAACTACGATATAGAATCAAACAATATAAGGCATGCTGAATTAAAGATTGAAAAGAATTAAGTAGAACTCATCTATAGCATACGTACATATATATTAAAACTAAGCATGCCCCATCAAATTGCATGACTTATTATATATACTTATCTTATTTCATAAGTAACTGTTTATCTCTTTAGAGAATATTCACGACGAGAAAATTAAAACCTTGACATGACTAATAAAAATTCATAATATAATTTTACTTAGCATATTTACACTTTTCAACCTCATTAATATATTTAAGAAGTGTAGTTGATTTAGGGGTGAATAAAATTCTATTAGATTCGAAAAACTCGATAAAAATTTAAATTTTAAATTAAATAGTTTGAGTTTTTCGGATCAATTCGAATAAAAAATAAATTTTTTCGGTTCAACTCGAATTCGGATCAACATTTGATAAATGTTTACCCATTAAGTTAAAAACAAAACCATTATATTGTTTATGTAGTTAAATAATCTTGTACTTCGTCTACTAGTTAAATAATCGGTTCATGTAAACACAATATTGAGTATAAATAATAGGATTTGTTAACTCAATTCGATTTGAGTTGAAATTTTTTTTACTCAATTCGATTCGATTAAAAAAATTCAAAATTTTTTTTTGCTCAATCATGAAATTACAAGGATGGTCATTGATAGGACAAATCTCACAATGACAAAATTGCAGACCAAAGCAGCATACCAACCAACCTAAGAGGACTTAACTCCTATGAATGGAACATGTCATAAGACACATGTTTAAAAAAATTCAAATTTTTTTTACTTAATTCGACTCAACTCGATCGAATGCTCATATTTAAATTGAGTTTGGTTGTTAAAATAGGATTCGTCAACTCAATTAACTCGAATTTTTTTACTTAATTTAACTCAACTCGACCGAATGCTCACCCTAATTAAATTGATCGTCTAAAGAGGTTATACATATATTTTTAACTTAGAATTGCTAAAAATTATTATTCTGTTTTTTACAAATTTGAATTAAGTACAATAATGTTCATTAAAATATAAAATAGTGACTTAAATATAAATTGGGTATCTGAATTTGTCTATCTCTCTCATATTGGTACTTAATTTTTTTGTCCTAGACTTGTACCCAAATATTTTCTCATAAACTAATGTGGTACTTTTTCTTGTAACTCCTTTAAGTTCTAATAGGTGGCAGAATGAGATTATGACACGTGAAATTAATGATAGCACAATGATATCATAATCTAAAATTTATATTAAAAATCAATAAATATATATAAATTTATAAATTTCATAAAAAAATTGAATCTTTTAAAAGTTTAAAAATTTTAAAAAATATATATAATGAAATTCATTATTAAGGAAACAATATTGTCAAGAACTCATTAGCCTACAAACAAAATATTTTAAATGCCCTATAAAAGATTCATATCCTTCTATTTTTACAATAAATTATTAAAATTAAAATAAACCCATTTTGTGTAAAATATTCATTAGTTTTTATATATATATGAATTTTATATTTCATTATTTATTAACTTTGATAATGACAGTAGGAATGATCGCAAACCAATAAAAGAGAAAAATAAGAAAGCTCATATTTTACTTGGACAACCCTTATCAAGAAAACTCATGGGCAAAAAAAGAGAAATTCACTATGTTGAAAAAAACACATATACAAGAGGAGTTCGACTAAATCTATTTAAGGGTTAAAAAATCCTATTATAATCAATGTCTAATAGAAGAAGTATAGTCTTCTACGGATTCAACTTGTGCGGTCCAATTTGGTGCTTAATGGGGATTTGTGGCGAGCTACAGTCTTGGTCCTTCACCCCCACAGATCTTCTATTTTGTTTCTCTATTTTATTTCTTTAACAAGCGACAGGATTCAGGTCACACAACTCTAACATTATTAAAGGATATTGCTATTCCAACCTCTAATATTAAACAAAAATAAACAATTTTTTAATGGGAGTTCGGAATTGAATTAATTTATTCTAATCATTAGCTTTATGTGTTCTAATTTTCTCATTTGTGTTTAATAAATTGTTAAAAATTTAATTGATTTGTATTTTAATTACAATTAGACCTGTTCATCAGTCGGGTTATCTGTTCAAGTCCAAAAGCCTGTCTGAAATTCGGGAGGATTTTGGTAAAAATATAATCCTTGAAAAATAGATTTGGACAAAAAATTAGGCCTATTTAAAATATGAGTCAAGCTCGGGCTTTAACATTTAAGGCCTGAGCTCAGCCCGACTAGATCTATTTTAAATTTATAATATTTTATATTATGTTCTTTTTATACATTATGTAATTTAGAACACATTAAAAAATAAATTTATATTAAATATATAATACTACTCTAATGTAAACATTTAAAAAATGTTAAGGTGACTATAAATTTTTTTTTAATATATAAAAAATGTATAAATTATTAAATATTAAAATAAAATAAAATAAATATTTTTTTAAAAAAATTAAAAAATAATATGGATGGGTCTAAACTAAGTTCGGGTTAGCATTTTGTAAATCCGAGCTTGAGTAAATATAAAGTATATTAATACCATGCTTAGGTTCGATCTGAATTCAACCTGGCCCATGAATACTTCTAATCACAACTACGGATAATTAATTAAATATTACAATTTGTTTTAATTTATACATTTGCCATTTGATGATGATTCCAAACAATAAGGACTAAGAAAAGCAATGATATCTATGACATGTTGATTTATTTTAAAAAAGAAAATGAAATTCTTTTATAATTTAAAAGATTATGCCACTTAGTGGAGAGGGGACTGAGGCAGGCAACACTGGGATGGGTTGTTCAAAGGAAATTTGGAAAGGGTTATGGAAGCTTTTATTTGAAAGTTATAAAATGTAATTGAATTATTTGAAAGTTTTTATTTAAGTTATTAAGCTATTAATTTTTTTTTAAGTTTGGCCAATGAGTTTCACGTGAGGATTCGATAATAGTTATGGTGTATTAATACTCATTATCGAGTAGAAAAACATACATTAGATCTAAGTCATTCTGACAATCAGTGTTGGACATCGGAGAAGATAACTGTTCGGATTTTGATTCGTAGATTCATGTTGTTCCATATTGTTTCATGAAAAATTGAATTGTAGAAGAGAAAGGGAATGAGAGCTTTCAATTGATGCAGGCGGTGTGAACAACGATGATCATACAACAACGATTTTAACAGCCTAGTGACTTAAATGAAAACTTTTGAATAGTTTAGTGACCATTTTATAACTTTTTGAAGTTGAGTGATCAAAATGTAAAATTACTAATAGTTTAATGATCTTGAGGATAATTTATCAAATAATTATACCACTTGGATTCGGAGTAAATTCTAGTCTTTTGTCATTATTCATATTATTTTTCGGATAATTGTTAGGTAATGGTTTTAAACATTTTGTCAAATTATCGTTCTTTATTATGGTTTACAAAATGTTTGTTTTTTAAAATTTACTTTTCATAATTTTTTATATATTTTAATATTTCTAATAATTTAAATATCATGTGAATAATGAATTTGAACATATAGATACTCAAAATTTAATACAAAATGAATCTCATGTAATAATGTAATGATCAGGATGTTTATTATTCTAAATGTGACTTAAGTTCGAATAATGCTAATCGCATTTATTGTTCAAATTTTATCTTATTATTAAAATTCAAAAAAAATTAATCCAGAATAAACTTGGACAAATGGATATATATCTAAGTGCTGGACTTGAATTTTCTTTTTAAAAATTTATGACAATCGGCTCAATGACCATTTAACGGTCATGTCAATAAAATAACGGTTAATAATAGAAAAAAAAATTTATTTAATATACCGGTGTGATTACATGGTAATATTTGTTCATATTTTCTTAACCTTTTGACAACGCACACTCACATTGCACACATAAACGCTCAAACCCGGGATCCTTAAGATGAACAACATCCTCTTTTCCACTGGAGCTACTTGTTGGGTTCATAATAAAAAGAGTTAATCAAAAGATATAATTGATAAAAATTTTAAGGTTCGAAGATTCAATTGGATGTGTTATTTCGGAATAATTTAATTGATTTTTTTCTTGATAAAAGTTCAGATGTCTCCTTCAAATTTTTAAATATTATATATTTTATTTATTTTGATGAATTTTTAGTTGGTAGGTAAACTAAAATGGTTTTTTTTTTTTACTTTGTTCACGTCAAAGCGAAACCTAAATACGTTTTTTCTTTTTCCTTTAAGGAGAATATGATTTTTATAACTTTTAAAGTTTAATTAATTAATTAATTGAGCCTGTGTATTGACCTGATGGTTAGGGTGTTCATCGCTCTAAATGTAATCTCGATTCGAGTCGCATTAATTATGTTGCTATTAAAACTTTATTCTCCTCTTATAATTCACTCAAAAAATAATTAATTAATCAATCATACAATAAATAGTAATTAGTTTTTTTAGAAAAAGACTTGATTAATTAGTCAAAATTCAAAAATACAGATATTAAACAATTTATATTTACATAAAAGAGGGAAGTATATTTATTTAGTTAAAGATTTGATTAGTGAGTAGGTTGGAGCAACTCAATTTTTTTGCGATAACCAGTTTGTCATAGTAATTGTGAAGAACCCAATCTTTCATGGAAAGATAAAGCATTTTAAAATCAAGTACTACTTTGTGAGAGAAGTCGAACAGAGTAAAGAAGTGACTCTGGTTCATTACAGTATTGAAAATCAACTTGCAGATATTCTAACCAAACCACTTGGTAAGTCCAGGTTTAAAGAATTGAGAGATAAAATTGGTGTTTGAAGCATGAAAGTCAAGGAGGAATGTTGTGAAATGACCGTTCATGCAGCATGTAAAGTTAACAAACCCTTCAAGGTTGACAAACTCTCCCAAAATAGCGAACTCATCAATATTGATGAACCCTCTAAGACTAGCGAGCTACCACAAAGTGGCGAGCTGTGACTGTAAGGCAAGTGCGAGCTATGGTTACATGAAAATGCGAACCCCGAGAAGAATGTGAACTGGGGTCGCAATAAAACATGCAAGCTATCTAAAGATCAACCATGAAGCTGCAAATCAATTGAATTTTTTAAGAGTTTGTGTGCAAATTTTGTTCACATAATATATTTTCTTTCTAAAAGATTTAGTATTTATTAGTATAATATATTTTACATTTATTAGAATAAAATCTTTATTATTTCTTTTCATATTTAGCAGTTTTTGTTGTTATAAATACTCATGTTTTAGCGTTCAAAAATGAAAAGATTTTATTATTAATTTTTTTTTTGTAATTCTTTCTTTTTTTTCATCGTAATCCCAACAGTTTTTCTAGAAAAAAAAAACTTGATTAATTAGTCTAGATTCAAAAATATTGATGTTAAACAAATTATATTTACATAAAAAGAGGGAAATATATATTTATTTAGTCAAAAGTCAAAAGATTTTTATCTTATATTATATAAAAATTGTATGCGTGTACTCTTTTTTGTTTTCGGGAGAATACGTGTGCTGCTTAAGGACTAGTACTTTTTATTGATATTTTATTATTTCTTTGAAGAAAAATATAGTAGAGATTTTCTCCAAGGAAACTAATGGTTAATGGTGTTGTCTTTGAAAGGAAATTTTGGTAGTGTTTCATCTAATAATTGGATTTGAATGTAGTTACGCGTAATTATATAGTGATAATATGTTTAAGTAATTATTATAATTAATGAATCTCATCGAAGTAAGTGTAATTAGAGCACTTAAATTATATTTTCAAATTCTTAAAAGTGAGTGAGGATTAAAGTAATTATATAGGTAATTACACTCAAACTCAATTCTTAGGAGAATAATTTCTTTTTAGAGTAGATAAGTAAGTGATTTTAAAATATTAAAAATTATAACGTAAATAATGCAATTCGAACCCAAATTATATATGAGACGGTGAATACTCTAATCATCAAGTTAACACATGAAATTCCTGTGATTTCATTTTGAGATAAAATAAATAATTTAATTTTGAGATAAGGTTAGGCAATATAAATACTTTTATATTATAATTTTTTTATCATATGGTTTTGATAAGGTTTTTTTATATATAGATGTCAAAGCAATGATAGAATAAGAAACGCAGACATATTATTAGAAATTTATTATTATTATTATTATTAACTTATTTTAAGATAAATTTATAATTTGTTGAAGTAAGCCTAATGTGAAATGTGGATAAAGTATTTATCTTAGTCACTATTTTTATATTTTATTCAATTTTCACGTCTCTATATATTTTTTGTTGACATATTATTTTCTTTATATAAAGTAAACTTATACATTGAAGGATTAAAATTATTTTAATAAAATCTTCACAATCATAATGGGGTTTAATCATCTCAAGTACCAGTCAAGTCCACCCCCAAATAAGGAGATAGTTATCTTTAATAAATTCATATTTTACTTCTTCTATTAAAAAAATTAATTAATTAATTAATTTCTATACATTAGATCAAAAAGTAATTTTGTCTTTTTGTTAAAATTTTTATCTAGTTTTACTGTTAAAAATTGATTCTGTACTTCAGCATGAAATATACGTGACATGTCACGTGTCACTATTTGATTATTTTATCAGCCATGTCATATTTTAGCAATACAAATGGATGAATTTTTTTAAAAAAAGGATCAATTTTACTTTTTAATCTAATTTATAGAGACTAATTTACCTATTTTTAAAGTAGAATACGAGTAACCTGTTAACTAGGGGTATTCAAATTTCGGTTAAAATCGAATTAACCAACGAACCGATCTAATTCGATCGGAGGTCGGTTAAATATTTTTTGAAATTTCGGTTAACAGTTAATTCAGTTCAAAATCAGGTAATTAATCGAACTTAATGAATAATATTATATATTATGTGTATTAGGTTATTACTAATCCGGATAATTCGATCAAATGAACATTATCATTTTTTTTCATGTTTTATATTTGTTTTAATAAAAGACATATAAATTTCAATCAATTAGTTTAACCAACCAAATTAATCGAAATATTTCAATTCGATTAATTTTTTTTAAAAATTTCATTTCGATTAACAATTAAAAAATTAAAAAATTCGATTTAATTAACCACTTCAACCCCCTACCGTTAACTACAACATGCATTAGCATATACGTGAGCATGACATGTGAAAGAAGCAAAACCCCTTTTTTTATCACAATGGAATGGCAAGATTACCGTTAATGGCTGCTATCTCCAACACTAACACACACAGTTGACATTTTTACGTAAGATTATGAATGTCTAAAGGCCAACCATTTAGGTTCCATATTTGAAATCTTCTAGGTCAAACTATTCGGTCTTGACCTGACCTATCTTTTTAAATATTTTATTTAGTATAATGCCTGATTACACCCAAAAAACTTCCTTATAAAGTCCTTAGATCTTCTCACTTTTACACAAAGCAATTCAACAAAATTCACCACCATGGCAATTTCATGGCCTCTTGTGGTTTCACTTCTTCTTTCCATTTCATCCCTTGCAACTTCAGCTTCAAGTTCTGATTCAGTCCATGAAGCTTTTGTTCAATGTCTTTTAGACAATTCACATCCATCTCACCCCATTAGTGATGCCATTTTCACACCTCAAAGCCCTTCCTATGCCACAGTCTTGCAATCCTACATTCGAAACCTTCGATTCAATGAGACCTACACACCCAAACCCTTCCTTATCCTCACTGCATTACACCAATCCCATATCCAAGCTGCCATTATTTGTGCCAAAAAGGGCAACATTCAAATGAAAATCCGAAGTGGTGGACATGATTATGATGGTTTATCATATGTTGCCACTGTTCCTTTCTTTATCCTTGACATGTTCAACCTTCGATCCATTGATATAGATACGGAAACCCAGACTGTTTGGGTTCAAAGTGGAGCAATTCTTGGTGAACTATATTATAGAATCTCTGAGTTAAACAAAACACATGGTTTCCCAGCTGGTGTTTGCCCTACAGTGGGTGTAGGTGGTCATTTTACTGGTGGTGGCTATGGTAATATGATGAGAAAATATGGTTTAACAGTTGATAACATCGTGGATGCTTATTTCATTGATGTTAATGGTAGAATTCATGATAGAAAATCTATGGGGGAGGATCTCTTTTGGGCTATTAGAGGTGGTGGAGCAGCTAGTTTTGGTGTGGTACTTGCATATAAAATTAAGTTGGTCCATGTACCTGAAATAGTGACTGTTTTTCGGGTTGAAAAAACATTGGAAGATAATGCCACTGACATTGTCGATCAATGGCAACATGTTGCATCTAAACTCCCTAAAGAACTCTTCGTTAGGCTCGTCATTGAAGTCGTAAATAGTAGTACTCGTACCGGTGGACGTACCGTTAGGGTTTCATTCATTTCCTTGTTCTTAGGAGATTCCAAGACACTTGTTTCGATCATGAACGAGAGCTTGCCTTTACTAGGTTTATCTCAATCGGATTGCATCGAAACCAGCTGGATTCGATCGGTTCTTTTTTGGACCAACATCGCCATCGATAGCCCAACCGATGTTTTATTGAACCGAACCCCATCGTTGAGTTATCTCAAAAGGAAATCGGACTACGTAAAACAACCGATCCCGAAGACTGCATTAGAAGGTATTTGGGAAAAAATGATCGAATTACAACCGGCGCAAATGATATTCAATCCATACGGTGGGAGAATGGCTGAGATAGCATCCACAGCGACTCCATTTCCACACAGAGCTGGCAATTTATGGAAGATTCAATACTTAGCGAATTGGAACCAAGGTGGGGCTGAAACAGCACAGCATTACATAGGGTTGACAAGGAAGCTTTATAGGTACATGACACCCTTTGTGTCCAAGAATCCAAGGGAGGCATTTCTTAATTATAGAGACATTGATTTGGGTGTCAATCATAATGATAGAGGAAGCTATTTGGAAGGAAGGGTTTATGGGATCAAATATTTTAAGGGTAATTTTAATAGGTTGGTCCATATTAAGACTAAGGTTGATCCTACTAATTTCTTTAGAAATGAACAAAGCATTCCCACTCTTCCCCATTAAGTTAATTATCTTTAGTCGATCGATTTTTAATTCAATTGATTTCATTGTTATTGTAATAATCAGGAGAATGTGACTTCAAACGTGTTGAATCACGTTTTTTCCTTCAATTTAAAGCTAGCTGAATAATGTTTGTACTTTTTTAAGATATAATAATAGATTCATGTGTGTAATTAATAAATGGGTAAACTACGAAAATAATCACTTTTGTTTATCTCAAGTTACATTTTAGTCACTTATATTTGAAATGTTACGTTTTAGTCGTTTATGTTATAGTGTTGTAACATTTTAATCATTGAGGATGTGGCACGTTAAATCATCATTTCAAACGAGAATTATACAATTGATCCCTATTTTTTTCGTTTAGAGCAATTTAATTTTTTTCTTTTTATATTCTTTTAACTTTTTTTTCCATTCTCTTTTATTTCTCCCTCTGTTTTCCTCTCTCTTCCATTACTTTTAACATAGTTTTTTTTTATGTTTTTATTTGTTAAAACTAGTCCCTATATTTCGCTTTAACAAATAAATAAATAAATAAAAAGAAAAAATATTATTCAAAAAGATAAAAGTAAAGGGACTAATTTTAACAAATGGAAAACATAGAATTTAATCTAAATTTTTTGTTTAAAATGATGATTTAGCGTGCCACATCAGCTTACCGTTACACTATTAACAGCAATTAACGACTCAGTGACTAAAATGTTACAACACGATAACGTAAGTGACTAAAACTAATATTTCAAATATAATTGACTAAAATATAAGCTGAAATAAACAAACGTGACTATTTTTCATAATTTACCCTTAACAAATTTTACTTTATTAAGATGGTGATCTATGGAAACAAGAAAGAAATATTTTATTTTGTTAAATACATCAACAAATTTGTGGCAAATCTTATATCAAATCATGAATGGAAACGACATATCATCTATCTTAACTTAAAATTTTTTATTGAGTTGAGGCTTTGAATTAATTAAACAAGAAAATAACAAATATTATTATAAGAATGTTTTTATATTTTAATATTTTTATATAAATTCTTTTTATTCACCTGATAGTCACATATTGCAATAAAAAATATATATATGGTCAATAATGTTTTAAAATTATACAAGTGGGATTAATAAAACAAAACATACGTCTTATAGGTATAACATTTTTAAAAAAAAATCAAATATCACTTTAATATGTTTGTAAAAAATGGAAAAAAAATTCACATATCACATATCAGTTACAATTTAATATTATAATTAAGAAAACTGACGTTTACACTTTTATTTTTTGAATAATAAAAGCTGGGATTATCTATTAATGAAAACGACAAATTATATAAAAATATAAACAGACGGTAAGTAAATCACTCTAAAAAAACCTAAACAAAGAAAAGATAATAGCTACTACTTCCTACCCACTACTAAAATAAAATTGAAACAAAACCTAGTCTCCTCTTCCCTATAAATCAATCACACGTCCAACACCAGAGTAAGAGAACTCCTGCGAATATTCGTGACTCTTTGACCTGCTCAAACAAATATGGTTATCTGATGCGGTTGGCTAAGAGAGGTTGAATACATCAACTTAATCCATTTGATTTTTTATTTGTTTATTTATTTTGTTGTAGGGTGTTGATTTTTGTAGTAGCCTCCCACTTATAATTAATGCATATATTTGTCTAATTGAATTCAACTTAATAAAGTCACCAAGATGAAATAGAAATTCGAGTTCTTCAAATTCAAATTATTTATTCGAAGTGACTCGAATAATCCGATTTGTTTAATTTGAAATTTGAATTTTTTTTTTAATTTTTCAAATTGAATCTAATTTTATCCACCCTAATAGAGATCGAATTGCATGATTATGGACAAAAGGTCTTTTATCAAGGCTTGCAAAAGAGTTGGGTTTGGATCATTAGCTAAAACCTTACAAAGAATCCTCGGATTCCACCATTAATTCGATATAAAAAGTTTAGATGTGACTCATTTTATATTTATTTATTTTATGTTATCCAACAAAAATAAAACAGATTTATTTATTTTTTAAATGTACATAATTGAATTAAAATTAATTTTTTTTGTATAATTATATCAAATTAACATTCACGTATCAAATGCACGTTATATATATATATAGATAGATAGATAGATTTAATCCGTTCTCTATTTATTAAAAAGAAATGAATGTAGATGTCCCATGGGAAGAGCATGCATGCAAGACTAAGTTTGGCTTGGTGGTAAGTAGACCTAATCATGGATCGGGTTAGGTTGATGTAAAATTCTAACTCCGTTTTCTAGCTTTGAGTTCGGCCTGACCTGATTGATAAAATTTTATCCAAACTCGATCCAGATTAAAAAATGCTAAACTCAAGCCAAACTTAGTCCAACAATATTAATTTTTTTAGATTATTATTTCTATATGAAAATAAATTTTAAAAAATACAATACATGAAATACACAAAAAATTAAAATAAATATTTCTTAATAAATTGAAAATACATTAAAAAAGTCTTTATAAACTTAAATAATACTATGATAGTTTCAACTTAACAAGCAAATGTCTCTAAAATAGTAACAAAAATAACAATAAAACAAGAGTTATACAATATCCAAACAATAACAACAAAATAATAGTAACGAAATGATAGCAAAACAGTAGGATAAAAGAAAGTTTAGGTTAATTCAGGTCAAGTTAGACTAGACCAAAAAATTCTACCCAAGATCTGATCAGTTTTGAAAACAGGAATTTTTTTCAAGTCCATTTATTGAGCTTATTTTTTTTCCCAAACTCTCTCAATTTTCAAGCGGGTCTTCAAACTTGGATAGATAACTTAACCCATAATCAGGTCTATTCGCAAGGCTTAGAGTTTGCTCGAAAAATGAATCAAACTCCTATTTTGTAATCTCTAAATTTACCCATGATACACTAGACTAAACATTGCTAGGCCATTTAATTTTGGAGGAACCAACTTTATTTCAGTATTTTTTTTTTTGAACAATCTCATTATAAGTTTTAATTATATATGTTCTTCTTGACACAACGGTTAGAATTAGTCATAACCTCTCATTAACCCATAAATAGGAGAATAATGCGTTTCAGCACACTTGAACCCACGTCCTCTTACATTAGCAATAATATCCCTGCTAATCAAGCTAAAACTCAATTAGCTTTAATTTAAGTATTTTAATTCGTTGAACTTTGTTTATACTCATAGATCAGCCTGTAGGCTTGTCGATTCTCTTAGCTGCATAGGTTTACTTGATGAAAATGACGTTCGATTTGGTGTGGACTTACCCAAACGACAGGGGATATTATTTGAATTGTTGAATGGAATTTCCCATTTCGAGCTTTGTTGACGAGTTGATTCTCCAGCAAATCCAGCCAAATGCTCTTATTTAACTTAGCTTGTAGCAAATTAAAGCTCTTGATGTGTCCCTACCCCTTTGTCATATCATAGAATCCCATTTATCTTCTTTGGATAGCTCGCTCATTCTCTACCAATACCTTTCTAAGCGGAGAACCCAATATATTTGTTTCGAAGTGTTGAGCTTTGTTAGAGATTACATAACTCGAATCCTATCACTTATTAAAGTAACAAAATATAAAGATAAAATAAGAGGATATGTGGAGCGAAGGTCCGAGGGTTGCGACCGAAGGTGTGGTGAGGTACGAATCATACCGCACAAGTTGAATTCGTATAGAACTATACTTCTTCTATTTGACTTTAATTATAATAGGGTTTTTCAATCTTAAATAGATAGATGTAATCAAAACTCTTCTTGTATCTTTCATTTTTCAACATTATTGAATTTTTACTCCTCTGTCCGTGGTTTTTTTCCGAAAGATTTTTCTACGTAAAATTTGTGTGTTCTTTTTTTTTCTTTTTTCTTTGCGATCGTTCTATATATCACCATTATCGCGACATTTATTATAACAAGATTTAATCTTGAAATTTGATTCTAAGGGCCTTTCTATAAATTTAATATTGAAATTTGATTGTGGAAAGAAGAATGAAATTTATTCTAAAGACATTTCGGATCGGTTCAAGATTCGAGTCATAAAGATTTTCGTATTAAAATTATATTGAAAAAAGAATTAAAGAGCTTTTTTCACTTCAAAGATTAAATCAAATATCAACATTCAAGATCAAGTCATGAAGGATTTTGAATCGAAATTGTATTGAACAAAACAATCTAAAAACCCTCTACTTTAAGTGTATTATTAGAGACTGAACTGGACAACTTCATCGATTCAAAACTATGTTGTCAGGGCAATGTTAGGAGTCGAATTTGAATTATAAATTTTTGAAAGAGCTAAAAATGAAAATTCTTCATTGTAATAAATTTTTCAAAAAATTAAACTATAAATTTCACCATTAATTAACTTAAAACATTTCATTTTCTAAAAGGACTAAATGGATATTTTTGGTGGGGAGGACCTGCCCTCCTCTATCTTTGTCCTTGTACTGTGCAGACACTTGGATTGAGAGTAAAGTTGTCCATGGGTCAAGATAGGCCGGGCCAAGTAAAATATTTATTCCCATTTTAAGTTTGGTTCTGACCAGAAAAATAGGCTTAAAATTTCGTTGAAGTTCTATTCGAATAAAAATACTAAAATCTTAGCTTGACTTAGCATGCCCGTATTAAAATTTTTATATTATTTTTATATAAAAATAAATTTTTAAAAAATATAATACATCAAATACATTAAAAACATTAAAAATAAATGTTTCTCAATAAATGAAAAAAATTAATAAAATACTTAAATAACACTAAGATAAGTACAACTTAACAAACAAAGACCTCTAGAATAATAATAAAATTAATAATAAAATAAGAGTTATACAATATCCAAACAATAACAATAAAAACAATATACAAAATAAATTATAGCAAAACAATGAAAAAAAACAATAAAAAAACATTATTTTTTTGCAAATTTGGGTCGGGCCAAGTCAAAAAAAGCTTACCCTAGACCCGACCCGTTTAGAAAACATATCTTATTATTTTTTCAAGCCCTTTTTCGGATCGAGTGACCTACCCATGAACAATTCTAGACTTGGCTTCATTTGGAAAATTGATCCTCTAGGCCTCTACTCTTTATATACACACCATTGTAAATTCTTTGAAAACAAAAATGAACTCTTCAAGCTCTAAATTATTCATCCTTTCAATATCTTTCCTATTATCAATTTCGTCCCTAACGTCAAATCCAGTTCTTGATAATTTCCTCCAATGTCTTCCAACACATTCCAACACTTCAAATCCAATTACAAATTCTATATACGTTCCCAACAACTCCTCCTTTCAATATTTATACGAATTACATGCAAATAACCTTAGAATCATATCATCTCCCACAATATCAAAACCTTTGGCTATTATAACTGCCCGACATGCCTCCCATGTCCAAGCTGCTGTCATTTGTGCCAAGATCCATAGTATCCAATTAAGAATCCGAAGCGGCGGTTTACGAAGGCTTATCGTACAAATCCGACATCCCGTTTGTCATTCTCGATTTGTTCAATCTTCGGTTGATAAAGATCAATATCACAAGCAAGACGGCATGGGTTCGAGCCGGGGCGACAACGGGGGAGCTTTATTATAAGATAGCAGAGAAAAGTAAAGTCCATGGATTCCCATTGGGAGTTTGTACTACGCTTGGCATCGGTGGACACTTTACCGGAGGTGGATATGGGAATATGATAAGAAAATACGAACTTTCGATCGATAACGTAATTGATGCTTGTTTAATCGATGTCAACGGTACGATACATAACCGAAAATCAATGGGAGAAGACGTGTTTTGGGCTATCCGAGGAGGTGGTGGAACTAGCTTTGGTGTTATCCTTTCATGGAAGATCAGATTGGTTCATGTTCCTCGTGAGGTCACTGTTTTCAAAGTGCAAAGGACATTGGACCAAGGTGCCACGGATACTGCATATAGTTGGCAACATATTGCACCTAAGCTGCCTAAACATTTGTTTATAAGGCTTCAAGCTGAACCTATAACAATTGGCAATGGAAACAAAACAATTCGAGTTTCTTTCATTGGCCAATTCCTTGGAAGAAGTAGGAAACTTATGAATCTGATGAAGGAGGAATTCCCCGAATTGGGTTTACAACAAAATGATTGTATGGAAATGAGTTGGGTCGAATCGACCCTTTTTTGGGCAGGGTTTGCCAATGGGACCTCCATTGATGTATTGCTTAATCGAGTGGTGGAGGATAAAGTGTTCTTCAAGACCAAATCTGATTACTACAAGAACGTGATTCCCAAACAAGGGCTGGTGATGTTATGGGAAATGTTGATGGACATAGGGAACATTTTCGTGCAACTAAACCCTCACGGTGGACGAATGGACGAGATTTCAGAGACTGAAACGGCGGTTCATCAGAGAGGTGGATACCTTTTCAAGGTCCAGTACACGGTTTACTGGTCGGAGTCCGACGGAGGGATCGGTGCGGCTGAGCGGTACGTTGAAATGTCGAGGAGATTGTACGGTGCAATGGCTCGATATGCGAGTAGTGAGCCTAGGGAGGCGTTTCTTAACTACAGAGATCTTGATATTGGTTGCAATGGAAGCAATGATACGGATTTTGGTGTTGCGGAGGTTTATGGGACCAAGTATTTTAACAATAATTTCATGAGGTTGGCTGGTGTGAAAGCCATGGTAGACCCTGAGAATTTCTTCAAAAATGAACAAAGCATTCCGCCATTGCCATCATCTCATTGAGCTGCTTAGTTCTCACATCAACCTATTGAATCAGTTGAAACGAAATTTAAAATGCAATTTCACCTTTGTATTGATACTTGAGACCACAGGAGTTAGGCTAGAAAAAGGGTTCGAGATTACATTATATATTTTTATAAGAATTAAAATGTAATTTCACATTTGTATTAGTTTATATCATTATGATTTTCAAAAGAATTAAATTAAAATTCTAGCATTTTGGGGGACAAACTATAATTTTACAGTATATTAATTTAGGATTTTATAAATTTTTGGATTCTAAAGAAGGAATTTCCCACCCTCCCTTCACCATTGATTGCTAGGAAACGTAGTTATAAATTCCAAACATGAACCGTCAAATTGAAAATATTTTTAAAAAAAAACCATATTGTTCGAACTCAATATTTATTTAAGGGTAAACTATCAAAATAGTCATTTTTGTTTGCCTCATGTTATATTTTAATTACTTAAGTTTGAAATGTTACATTTTAGTTACGTTATCGTTTTGTAATATTTTAGTCACTAAGTCGTTAATTATTATTAACGGTGTAACGGTAAGCTCACGTGGCACGTTAAATAATCATTTCAAACTAAAATTTTAGGTTAAATTCTACAATTGATCCCTATCTTTTTTTATTTTGAGCAATTTAATTTTTTTCTTTTATGCTCTTTTAACTTTTTTTTTCATTCTCTTTTGCTTCTTTTTCTGTTTTTCTCTCTTTTTCATTTCTTTATTATGTTTTCAGACTTGGGCTCTATAGCTGGGTTTTTAAAACCGGGCCTACTTTTACCAAAAAAAGAGTATTCGGGCTCTTTCTAAATTGGCAAAATTGGACTGAATCCAAATATCTAGTATTCCTCATATTGAATTTTCCCTAAACACTGTCCAATTAAACCGAAATTATTTAATTCAGGCTCAAAATTAATCTAAAATAAAATAAGTTCCAATTAGGGGCGAGAAACTAGAAAAAAATTTTAGTGCTCAAAATTAAATTGCAATTTCATCATTTTACTAACTTATATATTTATAATTTTTGAATCAAATTTTTATATTTTTAAAAAGGTCAAAATGCAATTTAAACCAAACGATGAACACTCAATTCAATTCAGCCTAAAATTCAAATCGCCCCTAATTCGGAGTTTAAAATCGAATGAAATTAAACTAATCCCCAGTTCAAAAACAAGCTTTTAATTTTAATTCTAAAACTAAATTAAAAAATAATTAAATTTAAAATTCAATTTAATTCAAAAAAAAATCCGTAAAAACCAGTTTTAATAAAGTCAAGACTTAATAAATTCTTAATTCAAAAAGCCCAAACAAAATTAGATGTCTACAATAATCATCGTGACAATCATCATTCTGACTCATCGTTCTAATTAAGTGACATTAAAGGATTTGAAGCATTCATATTTATGGCATTTATTTCCTCTTTCTATTCTTCGGAATTTGTCTCATTGAAAGCAACTCTCCTTCTGCCTTGCCTGTCATTGCTTTTTAAAGTTCATTACTAAGGGAGCAAGTTGTTCTTGTAGCTATATATCCTACTCTCATAGTTGTGTCATTTGTGGTGTATTTGGAGGTGTCTAACTTGTTATATAATTATAATAAAAATAACATAACTCGGGATTCATTCCGGAATTCGACTCAAAAAATCCATGATTTAAATAATTCCAAACATTCTATTTGGTAAAGGCACGCAAAAGAATTCATGACTTATATTCTTCTTTTTCAGAAAATCTTTTGTCTCTTCACTCAAAAATTTTCTTTGAGACCACCTTATCTTTTCCTTTTTCATTCCTGTTGATGCTGTGTATAACACAACTCTATCTTTCACACTTAAGAGCTATATTCTTGACTTGCATAACTCTATCTTTCCGTTCATATCAGATGTCCATAATGAACCAATTAGCTCATCCATGCTATTACCTTCTTCAGCAGCGGCCACATTGGTCCCAAACTTTTCTCGTAATGACTGCTAGATCTTTCTCGTATGTTTTTCTCCGGAGTAGATCTCACCAATGGCATGAGCTTTGAAAATAATATCACATATGTTACTATACGTTGGTAATAGCAGTAGAAATGATCACAAAGCAATAAGAAAGAAAAATAAAAACACGCAGATTTTACATGGAAAACTCTTATCGAAAAATCACGGATAAAGAAAAAGAAATTTACTAATATTAAAAAACAACAATACAAGAGGTTTCGGCCACCTTCCCTTCACAAATCTCCAATTTTATCTATCTATTTTCATTGGTTAACATGATGAGATTTAAACATTTTCAACATTTTAACTAAAGCATGATTTATTTTTTCTCATTCGATCCCTTTTTTATTAAATTTCACCTACATATTATAGATGGGTTATAATCTAACGTTAATATTTCTTTGTTTCTATGAATAAAAAAAACTTTCTTGGTAAAAAAATTGAGATTAAAGTATTAAAAATTAAATTATATTTTGTCACATTTATTTAAAAAATAAATTAATCTTTATACATATAAAATTAATTTTTTATTAAAAATTTTATTTATTTTTACAATTAAAAACTACACTTATTTTTACAATTAAAAATTATCATAATTAATTTAAAAACTAAACAATTATATATGACATATTATATATATCTGATGTTAATATATAATAACGACAAAATAATCACAAGCGATATGGGTCCAAAGGAGATGTAAATTTCTTAAGAATGGAAAGGGAACGTGGTGTGAGAGCAATGTACGTAAATTGAGTTATTGACTCGAGGTAGATAACAATTAATTAATCATTGGGAATTGGGTTGGCTGACAAGAAAGCCTCAAATGTGCATACCTCTACACAGACCAAAATTCAGAAATTTTGGTATATCTGCTTTACAACAGAATCCCTAGGTAATATCTTAAAAGATCCTATGGTACAATTTACAAAACAATAAAAATCATATGCTGATTTTTTTAAGTTAAAATATGTTACAAATTTTTTGTACTTTTAGATTTGATACATAATTTTATTTAATAAAAAATTATTTTATTTATTTTTTATCACATCATTTATGATTTTTTTTAATTATATAATAATATTTTAATAATTTTTTTATATCATTAATACATAATTTTAATAGTTTTTTTATTTTTAAATTTGAATCGAAATTTTGAACCATAAATCTTAAACCTTAAATTTTAATGTCTTTATCCCTAGCTTGTTGACTATAGACACGAAAATGTTATGAAGAAAGGTAGGGTTTAGTAGCTTGTTAATGCTCATGGTACGTTCTGAGTTTTGTTAATTGAGTTGCAGTTCCACCTCCATAGTTGATTGTGCCCTTAGCTACGCCTACGCATGCTCTAGTGGATTTAGATCTTCTAGAGTTAAAGCTTGGTCGGAGATGACATTAGCTAAATTCTCAAGCTGTTAGTGAGGGTCATGCCTTGTCACGGTAAAACTGTGAGTAAGCACCGATATTTCAATAGGGGTATTAGAAGGGTGCACAAGAAGTTTGGAAATGGACATTAGTGAGGCTCCTGCAATGGAGTCTTGGAAAGTCATGTTTAACATCGAAAAGAGGGGTGTTAGCTTCAATAGTAGGATTCATGGCTTCTTGACAAGATTCCCACAAACGGCACCAATTGTTTCAATCATTTGAGACAGAGATGGGATAAAGAGATTATGCGCTAAGTATGATCAAAGGCTTGCAAGACTAAGGGTAAACTATAGGGGCGCCAAAGCTTGTGCTCCATGATGTTGTCCAATGCTTAAGTCAGATAGAGAACACTTGTAGGCTTGGGAGAGTATAGATAACACATGAGCTCATACTTGAAGATGTTCCAACTGAACTGAGTGATAAGTAGAGATAAGAATAGAGATGGGCACAAAAAAATTGATTAGGCAGTTCGAATTCCTCCCATGTTTGTGAAGTCCTTAATGAGCAAATTCGCTATACTTTCAAGAGTATAAGCTATTATTTAAGTTTTACACACTCACCAAGTAGCAACTTCACACATATACTTAATCTAATCACTCTCCACTAAGATCCCCTAAAAGTTTAGTTGTAAGATAAAGGGAACATTTAGTCCCTAAATTTAATAACTTTTCTCAACTTGGTTAGTGAACTTTTTTCTAGTCTAAATTAGCCTCGAATGTGACAAATTTTTTCAATTTTAGTTTTTATGTTGACATTACACTATAAGATTATGTCATATCATGACTTGAATCAATTTATAAAAATATATATTTTTTAAGGTGATAATATGACAAAATACTAAGAGTGTCTCATCATCATATGGACCAAAACTAAAATTTTTTTCAAATTTCAAGACTAATGTGGACAAGAAAAATTAAGGACTAAGTTTAAAATTTTACCAAGTTCAAGGGCTAAATGTGTTTATCCCCAAAAAAATGTATAATAGTTTAATTGTATGTTTAATGGTTTGTCGATTGGCTGGTTTCATAAATCGCAAATTGAAATGTAAAAACACAGCAGAATAGGTCAAATTTTGTTATTAGACCATGTACTTTGCGTGCGTTTTGGATTTAGTATCTATACATTAATTTGATCAAATTTAGTCCTTATATTTTTGAATTGGCCAATTTTAATCCTTATACTTTTGAATTGGACAATTTTAACCCCGTACTTTTTGAAATTTGAGATTTTAGTCTGACCAAACAACAACAGGTAAATATGTTTAGTTAATTATGTCATATATTAAACATAAAGTTGTAGATTTAGCCAATGTTTTACAATTGAATCATTCTTAGTCGTTATATATTTCAGTTTTCAAAATTTCAATTTTCTTCAAGAAATCGTGAAAATAATAAAACTTATACATGCGACAATATGTTTACCACATCAAATTTTAAAAATAAAAAAAATTAATGAATTTAATAATATTATTTAATTAAAATTAAAAAGTTGACATTCCAAAAATACATGATCCAAAATAATCGAACTAAAATATAAAAACTAAATTTATAAATTATGAAGGTAGAAGATTTAGATAGAGGATATGGTGAGATTGAGAATCGTACTCTCACAAGAGATATCGGTTGAGTTCAATTCGGCCAAGATTTTTAATTTTTTTTAAATCACCTATTATATCTTGATTTATTTGTTGTTGATTACTTTGCTACATAAACGTGTCAGTGACAGCCTGTATGGTTATATTTATTTTGTGCGTAAACCTGACTAATTTATTTTTTTGGTCACCGCAAATGCCTGCCTATTTCAGACCTTTTGTTTTCATTAAATTATTAACGGTTAAAGACTAAAAATAAAATTATGAAAGAATTTAAAATTGAAGTTAGTAATAGCATAATAGTCATTGCTATTACCTTCATGTGTTTTATCATTGCAACGTAGTTATCCTTCTTTAAAAAAAAAAAAATTCATGAATAATTTTGTCTGTCGATTTGACAGTTAGGATGTTCACCGTCTCAGATGTGATCTGTGTTCGAGTCGCGTTATTGTAAGGGCTTTGCCCTTTTCTTATAATTCATCAAAAAAAATTATGAAAGAATTTTAATGTTTTAAATGTTTAATTCCATTACTTTTAGTCATTTAATATTGGGTAAACTACAAAAATAGTCTTTTTTGTTTATCTCATGTTACATTTTAGTCACTTATGTTTGATATATTACGTTTTAGTCACTTATGTTATTGTTTTGTTACGAAATGATCACTCTGCCGTTAAGTTCCGTTATCTCCCTAAAGGTAATTCTACATGACAATCTAACTAGATTTTAAGTGTCAACTTAGATTTTCAAATGGGATTAGAATATATTTTTAATTAAATAAATTTTAAGTGTCAACTTGTCTTCTTCATCTTCATCTTCATCTTCTTCTCTTTTGATTCCAATATCTTTAATTATAAATCTATCTCAAAACTTGAATATTTGAAATCTATTAATCCAAAGAAACTTAACGGGAAGAAGATATTGAATCTTTGAATCTTTGGGTTAATGGGTTTTAAAGATTCCTAACCCTAAATTATGAAAATATACTTGTATATTATGAGAATTTAATCATTTCTTACCTTTGTTCATGAAACCCGAAAATTCTAATTCAATCCCTACACACTTTAACCCTTCAAAGTGAGCTCTACAAGGAAATTAAGGTGACTACTAACTTCCTTCTATGCCTTTCTTAAAGAAATTTCAAAGAAAATGGAAGATTTTGAAGCTTGGAAAGTTTAACAATGATGAAAGGACCTATTTGGAATAAAAGTAAAAGTTGGAAAGGAGAGATATGCATGTGACGTTGGAAATGAATGAAAAAGGTGATATTTTAATCTTTTATTTAATTTTATTTCTCTTAAATTCTTTAGATTTCTCCAATAAAAATATCTCTCTTATAAAAAATGGTAAAATTGCACTTTTAGTCCTTGGGCCTTCCAACTTTACACTTTGGTCCAAAACATTGCCTCCAAAAATATCTTTCATCAAATTACTCTTTTGCCCCTCCTTAATCAATCTAATTCCCATGATGACTCATAATTTAATTTGAATAAATTGCTATTTAGTCCCTCATGATTTCTCACAATCACTATTTAATCCTTAAATTTTCCTAACCTTTCTTATTTTAACTACATATTCTAATCCTCAATTCTACTCTAATACTGTTCCAACTCCGGTTCAAAAGCACGGATGTTACAGCCTATGTCTTTATTATATTTAAAGGATTAAATTAAATTTTTATCTTTTTTGAGGGGTCAAAGTGTAATTTTACCATTACTAATTTAAAAATTTATAAATTATAAAGGGCCTAAATTAAAATTTTACCATTTTAAGGGGCTATAATATATATATACAAAGGAAAAAATTGCAAAAATCTTAAACCTTGAGGGGACCTACTTATATTTTTGAGAGGGCCATAATGTAAATTTACAAATGACTAAATTGAAAAAATTTAAACTGGCCCCCTAGGCTCTAATGTGGCTCCGTCATTGCTTGTCAACCTCCTATCCTGCTTGTAAAATCTAAGAACTTCAATGGTAGTGAATTAAATATTTACAAATTATCACTACAAAATAAATATGTTGTCATTTAATATTTAAGTATTTTCATTCCATTAGTAACAAGAGAAAAGAGTTTGAATCAATATTGTGTTATAAAGTGTTGCAAAAATTTAATCAATTGAAAATTCGCAATGAAAATTATTAGATCAAATTTTTTATTAAAAAGTGTAGAAAATGATAAGTAGATACGATTTATTTATCATTTAATAAAGAATAAATACAATTGTATTTTATTTCATTAAAGATTATATTATCTTTTATCAAACAATATAATTATATTCAATATTTAATTTTAAATAATATGTCAAACAAATTTTATAACTTAAATTTAACATTGTATTTTTTTGTACTTATTTTTTTTCAGCTCATGATTTTTCGGTTTATCAAACATAGCCTAACTCAAATGATTCATTTTTAAGTTTATAACATTTTATATTATGTAATTTAGAACACATATAAAAAATAAACTTATACTAAATATATAATATTATTCTAATGTAAACATTAAAATAATGTTAGTATGACTGCATAAAAATTTTCAATAAATAAAAAAATATATAACATTATTAAATATTAAAATAATATAATATAAATATATATATTTTTAAAAATTTTAAAAAAATATGCACGGGTCTAAAATGAGTTTGGATTAATTTTTTGTAAATATGGATGAATTTGAACAAAATTTTAGGCGCATATTTCGAATCGAACCGGACTTGAACAAACATAAAGTATATTAATATTATACTTAAATCTGACTTGACTCATGAACACTTTTAACTATAAATAATTTTAGATATTATTTCAAAAAAAATTGATAAATTCTAGTTTTCCCTGTGTTTTATAAAAGAAATTACACTTTCCCAGAGAAATATTAAAGGAAAAAAAAAAGCACTTATTTCCATAAGAAAGGAATTTTAATTGTAGGAGCATTAGAAGCTCATTGGAACTTTACTTACCTACTACTAATTAACAATACGTTACATCAAAGTTATCAAAATGGCAGAGATTCCCTCTTATAAATATTGCCCTTTCATATCTCCCTTCCTCTCTCTTCACTTCAGTTCACAGTTCCTTTCGGTACTCTTTTTTCCCAGAAAAAAGTTTCCTGGGTTTGGCTTTTGATCCAACCCATAATTCTCCAGGGTTGCTACTGCTTTTTCATGTCTCTTTCATCTATTTCAACTTCTGGGTAACTTTGGTTTTTTTACTGAATTCTGGGATTTAATGTGTTTGTGGACAGTTTCAAAGATATGGCTGGAAAGGAGTTCACTGTTGATCTGAATAAACCCCTTGTCTTCCAGGTAACTTTTTTTTCTTCTTACAACTTTCGGTTTTGCTTTTTTTTTTTTTGGCACAAACATGATGACAAAAGAAAAATTAGTTTGGTCTCATTAACATCTTCACATGTTGATTATGAATTGGTAATGGCAGGTTGGTCACCTTGGAGAAGCTTACCAGGAATGGGTTCATACACCTATTGTAACTGATGGAAGTCCTCGCTTTTTCCAGAGAGATTTCATGGAGGTATATTTACCAAACTTCCCCCTTTGAAATAAGTAATAGGAGTCTGAATTGTATTTTTTCTTCTCTACTGAAAAAATGAGCAAATTAGGAATGAACTGGTCTTGTTAAAAATCAATCCTTGTATATCAGAATAATGTAAATGTCATCTGATTATCCTGTCGGTCACACCAATTTATTCTTCGATTTAATCTATAAGAACTAATGTGTTTAATTTTTTCAATAAAAAGATCAAAATACAATTTAATTCCTACAGCAAGAGTTTATATAATACTTTCACCTTTTGAAATACTTTAATTAATGCATTACCCAAATTGGAAGTTCGGGTTATTTCAAGTTTGGTCATAGTTTGATGTTGAAACAGATCCTGACTCGGACAGTGTGGTGGGTAGTACCATTGATATGGGTGCCGGTTGCAATGTGGTTCATCTCAGTCTCTTACACAATGGGTCATACACTTCCCCAAGTTGTTTTAATGTCTGTTTTGGGAAGTTTCATTTGGACATTCTTGGAATACTGTTTTCACCGTTTCCTTTTCCACATTGAAACAAAGAGTTACTGGTTAGTGCTTTTTTTCTTCTGTTGGACGGGTGGATTTGGGTTGATAGTGGGATCCAATGTTGTGCGTTTGACTTACTCTTTTTCTAATATTATCATATTCAATTTGACTGTCATTGTTTTTTTAATATTAACCACAAGTAAACACATTACTCTTATAAATCACATACAAATGCATACATATTTTATGGGAGGATGTAGTAATTCATTTACAACATTGGTGAAGGGCCAACACTTTTCACTATCTAATCCATGGCTGCCACCATAAGCACCCTATGGATGGGCTAAGGCTTGTCATTCCACCTGCAGAAGCTGCTATTCTAGCTATAATGGTATGTATGTATCTATTTACTTTCATTTTTGTTCTCATTCATATACGGGTTGATTAAGAAAAATAAAAAATTAATTTGACCCGGAAATTTGAATGATTTATAGAATGTAAATTTAAAAATTGCAATTACCTAAAATCGAATCGAATTTTTTTTTCTATTTAAAATAGTGAAAGTAATTTAAATATTTTTAAAAATTATTGTGTTTTTAAAATATTTATGAAAAGACTTTAAAATTTTATTAAATAATATTCAAAAGCAATAACATAAAGTTAATTTTATCAAAATAAGTGTAAAAATTCAAAACCAAAAATTGATATGGGAAAAACTAAAAATAAATTCAAAAATTTAAAAAATACGACCAAACTAAATCAATATCATCCCTACATACATTGCATGGGTTTAGGGCTCTCACTTTTATAATTAGTAATTTAAAAATAAAATAAAACTTCTGATTGAGTTGGTGATATCAACTCAATTGATAATTTATTAAAATATTAATATTGCTTAAAATGAGTTAGACAGGTGAAGATCGGATCTAATAAAAAATATAAATTTGATTGATTCGCAAATTAATTCAAAAAATGTTTTATTTAAAAACATTGGGATAAAGTAAAGTTTGATAAAATAATAGTTATTTGTTCACGTGCCAAGTAGTGTCAAGTAGTGCTAGTTTAATTATCATTAGTAGTTTTCCAAAAGTTATCAATATGTTTATTTCTTATCAATAAAAATAACTTAATCAACCTGTCAAGTTGATAAATGTTGATAAATAAATGGTAAATACAAATAATGCTAATCATTAGATTGATATTGTTAAATCATAAAAGAAAGAAAAATCATTTTTTTAACTTGTTAAAGAATATGGACGAAATTTTAAATTTTAAACAGAATTTAATGTGTTTGTACCAGTTTTGGAATCTGTATGGGATTTTATTCACCGTCTCCACCAGACCTGCATTATTCGGAGGTGGACTAATTGGATATGTGATATATGATATGATACATTACTATGTGCACCATGGCCACCCTACCAAACAATCTATCAAAAAACTTAAGGTAAGAGACTTTTCACATTTAATTTTTCTATATGCATAATAACCACATTATTTAATCTAAATAGTTAACACTATTGATTATTTTGATTAAAATGTTAATGTGATTTTTTCTCTTAAAAATTCTCCTTTCAAATTGTTTTTGGTGCTCGAAAGTGCCCTTTCAATAAAAAAATTATATTAGCATTTTAATTGGAATGGATAATATCGTTAATCATTTGAATTAACCAAATAAAAGTAAAAGGAATAGGGATTAAATCTAAAATTTGAGTATATTAAAAGGATAAAAAATGATTAATATATTATTTGATACTCGAATTTGATTTTAATGTTTAATTTGATATCTAAATTTAGTTTCAATATTCAATTTGGTATTTAAATTTTTTTTATCCCAATTAAACAACTGAATTTGGTTTAAATATAGGATTTGAAACCCAAAATTTCTTTTGATCCCAACTACATGCCTATGTATTTTTTCACTAGAATACATGTGTCAAATAGATGCTTGGTTTGATTGCAGAAATATCACTTGAACCATCACTTTAGGATTCAAAACAGGGGCTTTGGCATAACAACAACATTGTGGGACAGAGTTTTTGGAACCCTACCAAAGACCAAAGCAGGCAAGAAGAGTGGGTAGATGATGATGATACAGCTGACAAGCATTACATGATTGCACCCTGTGATGGCCTTGTCAATGCTTTAAATAATAGTTTTGTCATGTTGCTCAATAATGGTGGTTGGGATTGTGAGGGATGAGCTTATCTTAGCACCTCACTTCATGTGTCCTGTTGTACTGTGGTTTCCCTATAAATTGATGAAATAATGGTTTATAAAACTTTATCAAGGTGATAAATTATTTTAAATAAATTAATTTCACGATATTCGAGAAAACATGTAACAATAGTGTTTTGACGCATTTCAGTCCAATTTATAATTAAAAATCAAGTGAATATTCTGCACTAATAAATTCCTACTGTTATTGATATTTATTACTATTTAACGTATTGTATTTAACAACTAATAAATACATACATGTATGTGTATTAAGTGTTTGTGTTAGCATTAATAGTAATTAATATTAATAATAATTATTAATTATTAAATAATATTTTAATAAATAGAATATTAAATAACAATAATAAAAAGGAAATTGAAAAGACGGGATCCTCCCTGACTATTGACGCCATCCACCACCGCAAAGCCGTCCCCGGAGCTCGTTGATTTGCCTCTGTCACACCCCAGTGGCTTTGGATACATGCAAATAACACCAAGAGAACGGTTTAAAGACTAAAATAATTTTTTTTTTAAAACTAAAAGATGAACATCGAGTTTAGGGATTTCCAGATCTGGAAAATCCAGATCCGGGCTTGAGTGTAAAACAAAAGGTTTTTTAAAAGAAAAAATCAAAGAAAGTTTTTAAAAAAAAATAAAAAGGAGATTATTTTACTCACTGGCGTTGATGAACGGACGGTGGTCAGAAGGGTCGAACTCCTACCTCGGACTGTAGTCGGAGGCGCGTGGAAGACCGATGATGGCGAGGGACGATGACGGAGTTGAGGCGCGTGCAACCCACGAGGACCGGGGTTGCGTCGGAGCGTGGCAAGGAGTCCACGGCGGCAGCGCGTGGCCGTGGACGAGCGGCGGACAGGGGGGCAAGGCATGGCCGGAGTTCGGCTGGCCATGGGCAAGAGGGAGAGAGTTGAGAGGATAAATGGGTTTTTTTTTAAATAAAATGAAAAAGTAAATAAAAAAAAACTTAAATAACATTTATATAAGATCCATTGACCCGACCCGATCCGACCCGAACCGGCTTAGGATCCGCGTGTTTTCGTTTAATGGATTATTTGCGCGTTTGGTCCTTTTGCATTTTTTAATTATTTTAATTTAGTCCTTTTCATACTTTTAATTATTTTTAATTTGGCCCAATAATTTTATTTACTTTTCAATTTAGTCCTTTGACATTTTGAATGAACCAGAGGCTACCACGTGACACTGTTTTGGTTTATTTGTACAATTGATCCTTTTTATTTTTAATTTGTTTTAATTTGGCCCTTAAATCAATTTTTGCTTAACCATTTTCAACCTCGATTTTACCAAAATTATCATTTTACCCCCGAACTTCCCAAAATCTCATTTTTAACCTCGATTTTACCAAAATTACTATTTTACCCCCGAATTTCCCAAAATCCCATTTTCAACCCCGATTTCACCAAAAATTACCATTTTAACCCTGAACATTCTAAAATCCCATTTTTAACCCCGGTTTCACCAAAATTACATTTTTACCCTCGAAAGTTAAAAATTACCATTTCGCCCCCGAGCATCCAAAGGTCCCGTTTTCGATCCCGATCGCATCGTTTTCCTACTTTACTAAATACTTGCATTTATTTTAATCGTTATGCATTTGCATTTTTACTTTTGCATTATATTTATCTGCTTATTATCTTGCTTCGTATTTAACTTCTCTTATTAATTGCTATTCGATATTTTAAACTTACACGCTCATTTTTAAAGTATCTTCAAAGACGAGGCAATATTCCTCCCGTGTGAAAGCTTCGATAAATCATGCCCTAACGTGTCGGGTGTGATTTTTCGTATAACTCACACGCATCGAATATCCTTTTTAAGATTTTTATACCCGTTAACCCCGAGATTTCGAGAATATCGTGTCCTAACGTGCTGGTCACGATTTTAATTCTCCGCGAAAATCGAAGTAAACGGGTACTCCATATTTGAATCTTTTAAACTATGTGTTCGAGGATTACATTTTAAATTCAATACGAAATTTTCAAACTCTCAAAAAATATATATCTATATCACAAATAATTTTAAAACGAGGCAATGTCTTTCCATGTGAGAATTTCGAAAATATCGCACTTTAACGTGTTAAGTGTGATTTTTCGTAATTCATGCGAATCAGATATCCTTTTCAAAAGTTTTCAAAATACTCTTCAAATCTAATAATTATATACAAAGTGGCTTTATAACCAAAAGGAGAAACAATGTTCTTTCGTGTGAAGATCTCGAAACTTTGTGCCCTAACGTGTTGGGTGTGATTTTCGTATGGTTCATATGATAGAACACTCTCTTTAAAATGTCCCGAAACGTCCCGCCGTTTTGAAACTCCGAGAATTTAGTGCCCTAATGTGTTGGACACGACTTCAAATTCTCATAGAGGATCGAAACACGAGGACAAATTCTCCTTAAAAGTTTTCCTTTGAAATTATATGAAGTCATCTAAAATAAACATCGTATTTTAAATTTTTACTCAAGTTTTAATTGTTTTCATAAAATAAGACCCGAAAATAATCATGCGGTACCAATTTTTGGGCGTATGAGGGTGCTAATCCTTCCTCGTGCGTAACCGACTCCCGAACCTACTTCTCTGGATTTCGAAGACCCACTTTTTTAAACGTTTTAAACGTTTTATGGTGATCCAATCACACCTAATAAAAGATTGGTGGCGACTCCCATTTCCATTTTATTCCAAAAATACATAAAAAGATATTTTTTCGAAACCCCGTTCTCGAGGTGGTTTCGACAAAAATTATTTAAGACTCTCAACTTAATTATGAAATTATCAAAAATATTATTTTGAGAATATATTTATCGTTTAAAATCTAGAATTTACATACGCATGGCAAGATTTAAACTTAAAACATTATGATTTTTATTATTTTAATTTTACCATTTTAAGTCAATTGAGTTTTAGTTTGATAGGCATTGGTATTATTATCAGTGCAAGAGGATGTGAGTTCAAGTGCACTTAAGCGTATTATCCTCCTATTTAGGGGTTAGGGAGGGACTATGGGTACAAGGACAACATTAGATGCACAAATATGTTTGATGTATTGTCTTCTCCCAGATCGATGGGCTTTTCCTAAATCTGACCTAATTGATGGGGGAATTAGACTCATCGCGCCTCTACTTGAAACTCAATTTCGAAAAAACAAAAACTCCAATCCTATCAGATCGGATGGGGTCGAAATTCCTTAAAGCTCAAAATTTTTTTTGTCATCTTAAAAGTAAATTTCTTTTTTGAAAAGCACAAATCATCTTCTAAAAAATAGTTAGTAACTTAGATTTTATATAAAAATCAACTTGAATAAAGTTAAATATTACTATATGAATAATAAAATTTTAATTTTAATTTTTAAAAATACTAAAATATTAATCTTAAATATTATAATTTTTAATATCATTAAATATACATATTTATATATATTGCAACAACAAAAAATTAAGATAAGTGTCTGAAATTCAAAATGGTTTTACTTTAATTTTAAAATCAAGAGCTTTTCTTAATAAAAATCATGGGATAGAGATTTATTTAACTAAAAAAATGTTTAAGGGTTTATTTAAATAAAGTATAGTAAGTTTAAGGACTTTTTATATATATTATCCCTTTTCACAAAAATATCTTAAAAAATTAATAATATTTAATGGTCACACTTGTCAAATTTAAACTCATTTTGAATTAAAATATTTCAAAAATGCAAATGAATCTATCTTTAGTATGATAGATGTCAGATGATATATGATTTAAGAAAAGAATTTTATTTTTAATATTTTTATTATAAACTTTTATCATATCTAATTTTTTTACATAATATTTAAATTACTTTTCAACTCATAAATAGAAAGATAATACGTTTCAGTGCATTCAAAGTCACATCTTTTAAAATAAAAATAATACTTATATCAATCGAAATAAGATTCAATTAATTAAAAAAACTTTTTTAAAACCAAACAAACATGAAAAAATGATTCTCTTTCATATAATTAATTTCTTTTTTCACAAAAAAATTAATAACATGGATTTATGTTGAATAATTAGTAGACATTCAATGAAAGACAGTTGTGGAATGTGGAATGTGGAATGTGGAATGTGGGTGTGGCGTGTACGTTAGTGACTGCAATTTGTATGTTATTTGTTTACCGTATTTATATGAGGCGTGTGCGCTTCTCCGCTGGAATTAATATGCGGAGGTTGATGGTTTTTTTTTTTTCCGATAACTTTTATATCCATTTTATGATTTATATTTAAGATCATGATCGGTTTAGATCGAGTTGTAATAAAATTTTAAATTTGGTTGGTAGGTTCGGGCTTGACATGATCCAAAAAATAGGTTTAAAATTTTGTTCAAGTCCAACCTAAATAAAAAAAGGTAAAATTCGAGCTCGGATTGGTCCGTCCGTATTAATTTTTTAAATATTATTTTTATATAAAAATAAAATTTTAAAATATAATATATTAAATACACTAAAAACATTAAAATAAATGTTTCCCAACAAATTGAAAATAAATTTAAAAAGTTTTTATACTTAAATAACACTCAGATAAAGTGTAACTTAACAAATAAATACCTCTAAAATAGTAGCAAATTTAACAATATTATATAATATTCAAACATTAACAACAAAATAATAGCAACATAATAATGAAATGGTAACAAAACAGTGACAAAAAGTGAAAAAACAGAAGCAAAACATGGAAAAACAACAAGATTTTTTTATTGAATTTCGGAATGAGTAGGGCCCGAGCCAAAAAAACATTATCAGAGGCTCGACTCATTTTTTAAATGGATCTTATTTTTTTGTCCAAATCCATTTTTTAATTCTATATTTTTACTCAAACCTTTTTCTTTTTTCGAGCGATCTGGCCCATGAACAACTCTAATTTAATACACATGATCTTACTATAAGATAAATACCAAAACTTTCAAAATCATTTTTTATTCTAATTTCAATTTTTAAATTTTTTATTTTATTAAAAATATTTATAAAATTTTACAAATACAAAGATACAAAATTTGAATTTTTTTATTATTTATTTTTAATATAATTATTATTTATTTCATAAAAATCGAATAACCTAATTTTTTTATTAAAAAAAATCATAAAAAAAGTAACTATAGTTGCTATTAGCCTTTTGAATTGATGAAATCTAACATTTTAAAAATCTCCAAATTTTCAAAAAATTTAATCCCAACACAATATTACTGAATTTGATATCACAAATTAATTCACAATTAGCATCAATTAAATTAGAAAAGAAAATAAGACAAAATTATAAGAAAAAGATACTAATAAATTTAAATAGGTAAATTAATTTTCATTGGTAGTTGATTTAGTATGATTTAGTGGACTAGTAATAGGCCTTGAATATTCATGATTATAACTTCCATTAGAGAAGATATTTCAATACACTATTTTCAAAGAAAGGAGAAAAAGACAATGATGAAAGTTGATATACGTGTGTGCGGAAGTCTTAAAACTGGAAATTTTAATTCAATATATGTCGTTGGAATATGGGTCCATAAAGAAAATATTTAGTCTACGCTTGGAAAAAAATTATTTTATTTCGATTTCAATATATAATATTTTTTTTGAATTATAAGAAAAAAATAAAATTTTAATAGTAACGTGATTAGTACTTAGATTACACTTGAAGTGGTGAGCATATTAAATATTAGATCAACACGCGAAGTTGTCATTATTAAAATGATTTTACCTGAACTTCCCTCAAACTGTAAAACAGATAATGACACGTTTGATTATACCCAGAGACGTAGTCGGGGGCCTTGGCCCCTTGACCAAATAGTAGAATTGCAATATAAGGTCCTCCAATAAGTAAAACATTAAATTTAAGCATTTTAAGTTTTTAGTTAAACAATTTTTCTAATTTTGACCCCTTTGAAAAAATAAATAATTTAATTTAATATTTTTAACACAATATTTTTAACTTGACCCGTTAAAATTTTATAATTTTATTTTCGCCTCTAAATAAAATTCCTAATTTCACCCAATGATTATAAAAATGAAATGAAAAAATTTAAAAGCAGCATTCGAAGAATGTGGGCTTTATTTGCTTATTTTATTTTGGATCTAAATCTAGTGGAAGAAATAATTTGGGTCAAAATCAGTGGATTGTTAATGGATTTGGGCTTCAAAAGCTAAAATCATAATAATAAAAATAAATTAATTCATGGATATTAAATAAAAAAAAGTAAATTAGTTTTTTGTGTTAAAAAATTGACTTGACTAATAGAATAACCAAACAATGACACATTTTGTGTCATGTGAATCTCATGTTGACGTGAAGAGATCAATTTTTAACGGTAAAAATGGATGAAATTTTAATAGTAAGATCATTTTACTATTTAATCTAACATATAAGGGCTAGTTTGCCCATTTTTTTAAGTAGAGAAAATTAAATGCAACCCGACTCTTAGTACAATGACCTTCATGAAAATTCGAACCCAATAATATTTTCCAAAACCATTTTTTTGAACAAAATTGGCTTGACGATTTTTTAGAAAAATAAAAATTTTAATTTTTTTTAAAAACGTTGGGTTTTTAATTAATAACATAAGAGTCGTTACTAATTTTTTTGGTTAGGTGTGATCTTTCACCTATAACTTACCTTTTAAAAAGATAATTTTTTGTCTACATTAAAATCAAGAGAAAATTTGAGCTTCAGAATCAATTACACAAAAAAAAAAAAAATTAAGACCCTCACGATGCCAAAAATCGATACCTTTTATTGATTACATGTTGTTTTTAAATTTTGAGAATTACGAGTTGAAATTCACCCTTCGAGTAAAAGTAAATCAAACATATAGCAACTCCCGACGTGTAGTTTTTCAACTAAATGCACCAATCAACTCTTACACGCTTGAATTCATTCTCTTTCAGCATTCAAAATCATACTTACATGCTATATATATAAGTTGTCAAAACAATTTAGAATTTTCACTTTTGATTTTTTTTTCTTTTTCTTTTCTTGTGTAACTATAATTATAATAAAACAATAAATTAAATAATAATATTTAAAATATATATAACTCAAGCTTGACCCGGTTGTGATCCGGATAAGATATAGTTACTACAATATTAATATTTAATTTTTATTAAATCAATCTTAAAACTTAAATTAAACACTAAAAAGCTATTACTTTTGAATATCAAAATGTATAACTTTTTTCTTTCAAATACAGGTATCATATTGGATAAAAAATAAAGATAACAAAATAAAAATAAAGTGTCAAACTTGAGCAACAAATGATATGTTAAGCTTCTGTTTTATTTTTGAACTCCAAAAGTAGGGCCATTGGCCAAAGGGGAGTTCACCCGTACCCACGACCAAGGTTCAATCCATAGATTCTCCTATGTGGTAGTGTAAAGTGTGCGTGTCAGGGTGTGTGAGTTTTCAACCTCACTGTGAAACCCTCTCTCTCTCTCTCTCTCTCTCTCTCTCTCTCTATATATATATATATATATATATATCACAAATTCTAAATTGATTAAATTTGAAAAATGTTAAATGTTTAAGTGTGTTCGAATTCATATAAGGTAACTACTCAGATAGTCACCTAAAATTATTGTGTTCATGTTTTGATCACTCTATTTTTAGAGTGATCAAAGTAAAAATACAACAATTTTAGAGTGACTATCTAAATAATTTACCTTTTATTGTAATGACTACAATATCAATTAAACTATGACTTAAATTGTATTTATATTAATTTAATGACAAAGAAGGAATTCTTAATGTCATAATTCCAAAGACTTTTCTTCAAAAAAAAAAAAACTAAAAACAAGTAAAAACAAATTAAGACGATAAACTTTTAACTCGAACTTTAAATCTTAAAATCTGATAATATTAAAAAAGTGGAGCCTCCTACCCGTAAACCCAAAGTATGTATTAGTCAATGGTTAATCTAATGTGCTGACTTTTTCTCTTTCGGTCTTAATTGAGGACCAGATTGAAGCTTCTTCGCAATATCAGCCAGCTTTTAAAGTCTTCCATAAAGGGCTAAAGAAAGGGTACATTATATTTAGACACATCGATAATCGGAAGAGGTGAATTCATTTTAGGTTTTTTTTTTTTTAAATACGAGAATAGGATAAAGCTTAAAAAATAAATACGATTAGCGTGATTCGAATCTAGATCACATCTGTAGTGATGAACATCCTAATAATTAGCTCATAACATGATGTAGGTTTTTTCTTTTGAACTACAAAAAAGAGGACAAATCCCTAACAATAACATGATTAGTGCAACTTGAACCCAAGTCACATCTGAAGTAGTGAACACCCTGACTATCGGGTCATCACATGTAGCAATTTTTAAAAATTTTAAGTTATTTTATTTTGAATTAATTTCAAGTTAGAATTATTTTAATTTAAATCTTTTAAAAAATCAATGACAAAATTTAATTTTGAAAAAATAAAAATCACGATAAAAAAAAAATTACTATACCTTTAAAAACTAACTTTTATTTTATTATGAGAAATTTATATATTATTTGGCACATTAGTAGTGACAATGATAATATGTAAATTTGCTATTTTATGCTATATTTTTCATTCTATTAAGCTAATTTTGAAGAAAAGAAAAATCTCGACATTAAGTCGGGACTCGACTTGACCTATGAGAGAGTTTACGTCCTTTACAATATTTCTGATTTCGCTTTTGAAATAAAGGTATTTTAATTCTACGCATTACTAAAAGTAACCTTTAGATTTATTTCGATTGTTATTTTAATTATGTTGATTTTTATTAAGGTTATTTTGATTAAAGAATCTACATGTGAAATGAATTTTGATTTATTATTAAATATAAAATAATGTAATTACAATTTATTAATTTATATTAGAATTAGGAACGAAGAAAGAAAATTTATTCAAGAGACCAAAATTAAATTATTTATTAAAAATATAATTTTATCATTTTAATAGCTTATATTTTTATAATTTTTAAAAATTAAACCAACAAATAATTTTATCATTATTAATTTAAAATATTATAAATTATAAATAATTTCTATTTTTGATTGAAAGAGAGAATTTAAAAGCAGCATTTGAAGAATATGGGCTTTATTTTATTTTGGATCTAAATGTAGTGAAAGAAATAGTTTGGGTCAGAATCTCTTATATAATTACTATCACTTCATCATTATTATTTGAATAAATGGTATTGGAGCTATGCATAATGTTGACTTGAGTCAATTAGATTTGAGTTGAGCTAAGATTTGGCGAAACTCGTTATTAATTTTAAGTCCAACTCACCCACATGCCCCTTCCTATTCCTATTCCTATTCCTATTCCTATTCCAGATTCAAACCTACTTCTTTTCGTTGGCATTAATTTACTACTATTAATTATTATTATTTGGCATAATTTATCACTTAATGTTTATATATTTTATTAGTTTATTTGGCATTAATTATTTGGCATAATTTATCACTTAATGTTTATATATTTTATTAGTTTATTTGGCATTAATCTTCAATTTTTTATAAAAAAAAAAATCTAACATTTTAAAAGAGAATCTAATTTGGTCATCAACTTTGCACAAAAAAGTCGAATTGTTATTTTTTTAATGAAAATGCAGATTAAAATATTCAATTTTTAAATATTGTAACCTACATGAAAATTCGCATGTACTTCATACAAATTTCTTTAAATTTTTATGATTTTTTTGAATTTTTTTTATAATTTTCAAATTATTTACTGATATGACATATAAGACAAATAGTGTTATATCGTTATGAAGTACACATGGACTATCACATGGTTTTTCCACAAACATCATTAAAATTTTAATATTTTGTAGGCATTTTTATTAAAAAAAATGATTCAATCCAGTCAATATTAGCGCTACTACCTTACCCAAATCGAATCACATAGCTGTGATCATTGAGGACACGACACCTTAGTGGGCCACTCTATTACTTGTTCAAAAGATCATGTGCATGCAATGAGTCGGGTTGGTACATCTATGCAAGAGATAACTAAGCGTGTGTTTAAAATGCGAAAAAATAAGGTCGTGCCAAATTTTCAAGGTTGTTGTCTGATGGCTTGATTCAGTGACTCGTCAGCTGAATAATTATGATAATGTTTCGAGATAATCCATGATTGTCGTGATGTATTGTTAGAAACATATTATTTGGAAACGCTGTATCATATTAAGAGTATTCTAATGATACAACAGCTAGATTTGTATATCATTCATATCATCTGAGACTTGTTACGTCGAGATTGAATATTGATATTAAACATGTGAATCGAGAATGTGATAAGATAGCTGATTGCTTAGCAAAGGTTGCAGAAGAAATGCTTATTGACTTTTACTATGAATGTGTTGCTTGAGAATGTTACTAGTTTATCTTTCCTAAATTGATTACTATGAAATAGTTTTTACTCTCCTTAATAATAATAATAATAAAGGATTAATTGAGCTAATATCACTTATTGATCTATTCTAAACTCAATTAAAAAATTAGAAAAAAAAAGTGTTCCTTTTACAAAATAACAAACATTACAATAAAGATATTTTTATCATTTTATATATTATATAAATCTAAAAAAAACACATCAAATTAGCTACTACACAAATTTTTTTCACCTGTTTAAAACAAATCACTACATAAGCTAAATATAAAAATTATATAATACCAACAAGTATAAACTGTAGTGATAAGACACGTTACCCTTCCATGAGAAAAATGTAGAATCGAACCTTGAAGATCACGTTGTCAAAAAAGACATCCACGAATTTTGAACATAAACCATAAATAAAAAATATAAGAAAAATTATTATCAATAAAACCGCTCAAGAACATTGCATTATTAAAAAAAGAAAAAACAATGTTATACATAAATGTTGGGAAACAATTGCTAAATTGGGTATCTAAATCTTACTTGATCGAGGTGGTATACTCTGCTCATTCCTAAAGAAATTATTAGGATCAACAGCAGTCTTCACATCAACCAATCTTTCATAATTCCCATTAAAATAGCTTTCTCCATAAACTTTCCCCTCTTCATAACTCCATGTTTTAGTAGATCCAACATCAATATCTCTGTAATTGAAATAAGCACTCCTTGGATTTTTAGACACAAATGGTGTCATGAAATCATGAAGTAATTTTGCTTGGGTTGTGAAATTCTTCTCTGCTTCCTTTCCAGGTTGATCCCAGTTCACTGAGTATTGAATTTTATACAAGTTTCCGGCACGGTGGGGGAAAGGCGTTTCATCGGGTTTGATTTGGTCCATTCTGCCGCCGTAAGAATTGAAAACCATCCCGACTTTGCCGAGTTCGATCATTTTTTGCCAAAGTGATTCTAACCCAGATTTAGGGATGGGGGTCTGAACATAATCTGACTTTCGTTTTAGAAAACCGGCGTCGTCAAGATCCCGATCGAGTAAAGCCGTCGGTGGTGTACCTAGATCGAAATTAGCCCACCACAGAACTGAATCGATCCATGTAGTTTCGTTACAGTTTGATTTTCCGATGGATAATTCCGGGAAATCTTTTTGTAGAAGAGATACGAGACTATCGGAATCTCCCAAATACAAAGCGATTACAGTGATTCTCACCGTCTTTTTCTTGTTTCTCGTCACCGGTTGTAAAAGCATTCTCATGAACAGATTCACGTCAGTAGTCGGAGCAATGGTTTGCCATTTGAATGTTATATCGGTGGCGTTTTCAGTTAATAATCTTTCGATTCTGAAAACGGTGACGGTTTCCGGTACAGGGACGAGTTTTATTTTATAAGATAACACAACGCCGAAACTGGCTGCTCCGCCACCTCTTATAGCCCAAAAAAGGTCCTCCCCCATGGCTTTCCGGTCAAGAATTTTTCCGTTCACGTCGACTAATTTAGCGTCCACGACATGGTCCACCGACAAACCGTACTTTCTTAACAAAGTACCATACCCAGCACCGCTTAAATGACCACCAACGCCAACAGTAGGACAAACCCCCGCCGGAAAACCATGAACTTTACTATTTTTCCAAATGTCATAATAAAGTTCACCGAGTGTAGCACCAGCACCGACCCAAGCTGTTTCATCGGCCATATTAACCGTTATTGACCGGAGATTAAACATATCGAGAACAAAAAAGGGTTTATCAAAAACATAAGACAACCCTTCATAATCATGGCCGCCGCTACGGATTTTGAGTTGAAACCCAAGTTTTTGGGAACAAATAACGGCGGCGGAAACTTGGGATTCATCTAAAGGAGTGATGATGATGAGTGGTTTGGGGGTTGAAGAAGTGTTGAAACGGGCGTTTCGAATGTAAGCACGTAGAACAGAAGTATATGAAGGGTTGGATTTAGAGACTATAATGGAGGAAGCTGTGTCGGTGGGAATGGATTGGGTTAAACATTGAAGGAGGGCTTGATGAGTAGGATCTGAACCTGCCATTGAATGATACAGGTTGAACAAGAAAAGTAGAGGTAGAAGAAGGTAGGGACGCATCGAATTCGCCATCGTAGAGTCTGATTCTTTTAGATTTTTTTGGGGGGCATTTGTTATGAGCATATATAAGAACATATTGGGAAATGGGAGATTTTTTTTTATTTGATGAATTAAGAAAAAAATCAATTTAATTAATAAATCAACATGATATTTGGCACTCATTATGGGTGTAAATGTAAAAAAAGTAATTAGTGGGGTATTTAAATTTAATTTCTATATTCAGTGATACCTTCTATTGTTAAAATTTTATCGGATTGGCGAATTAAATAAAAATTGTATAGTTTTATTAAGGTGATAGACTGCTTCGAAAGTAATTTTTGACTTATTGTCTTCTGGGCAGTTAATCCGAATTTCTACAATTGAAAGTATTTTTCTAATGTCGAGATTTTATCCCCAATATCCGGTATGATTTATGAAGAAAAACCTTTCAGATATTAGAGATAAGTACTTCGAGAAATATATGAATATAAGATATGTGAAGGTGCCCCGGTGTTCGAACCACATGGCTTAAAGTCAAGATTCTTACAAACATGGTACCATTTAAGATATATATCAAAATTTTATTTACTTAATAAAATTATATATTTTCTATATTTATTTATATATATTTTTTAAACACACGTTATTTGACTAGCGTGTTGTAGGATTGTCTTGGAGTTGACTAACCAAAGTCTTAAAAGTTGTTTGACAACTAAAAAGTGTTTATATTCAATACATTAATAAAAAAAATAAAAAATATATATTTTATTATTTTTATAAAATAAAATATTATTATCCAATTAATTTTATAGAGAATTAAAAGAAAACCTGGGATAGAGAAGTTATTTTCTTTTAAGAGTCGAATTGCATTTTTTTTACTTAAAATTGAGTAAATTAATTTTTATTGTATTAGATTAAAGAGAAAACAGATCTTTTCTGTTAAAAATTACATTCATTTCTACTATTAAAAATTGGTGTGATTGATAAAATAATTAACCAAATAGTTACATGTGACTTGCCACATGTATTTCATTTCAACATACAAAATTAATTTTTAATTGTAGGAATGGATGAATCAGTGACGAAACCTGAAATTCTTTTTGGAAGGCCAGAATTAAATTATATATTTTTAGGACCCGAAATTAAATGGTATCAATATTATTATAGTTATTTAGGTTTTTATGCTATATTTCCGTTCATTATTTTTGTTTTTAGATTTTATTTTATGATGTTATGCTATTGGCTTCTATATTAAAAGTATGTGGCCTATATTCACACACACAAAAAAAAAATATGTTGCCTATCATGTTTTATATCATGCTTGATTATAATTATGTGAGTTTTATTTGACACATGTTAAAAGGCCTAAATTAAAGCATGAAGTTTACATTTCAATCCGGTTATTGTTAGTGCCACTACTTTACAAGAATCGTATATCACACGGCTATGATCATTGAGGACGACAAGATCTTAGTGGACTAGGCTCATCACGTGAGTCACTCTATTACTTCTTCTTCAAAACATCTTATGCATGCCATGAGGAGGGTTGGTTTGTCTATGAATGAGATAACCAAGCGTGGGTTTAAAATGTGAAAAAAACAAGATCATGCCAAATCTTCAGGATCATTGTTGTTTGAATGGATTGATTCAATGACTCGTCAGTTGGATAATCTTGATAATGTTTCGAGATAATCCATGGTTATTGTGATGTGTTGTTAGAAATAGATTGTTTGGAAGCGTTGCATCATGTTAAGGGTACTCTAATGATACAATAGTTGAATTCATACGTCATTCATGCCATCCAAGACCTGTTGCATCGAGATTAGGATATTTGTATTAGGCATATGCATCAAGAATGCAATAGGCTAACTGATTGTTTTGCAAAGGTTGTAGAATGAATGATTATTAGATTTTACTCTTGGTCCCAACCTCTTGATTTTGCTTTGAATGTAATGCATGAGGATGTTACTGATTTATCTTTTCATAGATTGATTGCTATAGAATAGTTTTTACCCTCCTTAATAGAAAAAAAAGGGATTGACACTAATTAATTGAATTCTAACTCAATTTAAAAATTTCAAAAAAAAACTTATTCCTTTCACAAAATAACAAACATTACAATAAAAATATTTTTATCATTTTATATATTATATAAATCTAGAAAAAAATGCACATCCTACTACATAATTTTTTTCACCCAATTAAAACAAATCACTACATAAGCTAAATATAAAAGCTATATAATATCAACAAGTATGGATTATAGTAATAAAGAATGTTGCACTTCCATCAGAAGAACGCAAATTCGAACCTTGAAGATCACATTGTCGAAAAGGACGTGGTGGGCGTCGAAACCACCAAATATAAATTTCAACATTCTAACTTAATTAAATAGTAGTATAGAGCACTAAGGTCGATCCCAAGAATTCCTAATTTTCCTGTTTACATGACCAGATTTCTAAGTCTAGGCAGGTGTGCGTGCAGAGCTGTAAAAAAATAAAAGGGGAGAATTTAGTTAATAAAAAAATAAAATAATAAAAAATTGTAATGTTACACCCTATACTCGACCTAGATTAAAAGACCAAATCTAGAATGCTACATTAATGTTCCAGAATAAAATCAAGCTCTTAAAACAAGTTAAACGATACTTAATTAAATCTTGGAAACCATTAAAAAACTGAAAAACATAGTTAACTCCTGAAAACTCCAAAATACGAAAATACGAAAACAACCTAAAAGCATACTTACCAAGATAGTTAGAAGATCGAGCTCCCCATCCGTCGACCCGTTCAGTTTTGAGAATTTTCTCAAATTTATTCAATAAAATTAGCAAGCTGCAAACATCAATATACTACATATGTAAATTCAACATGCTTATGAATAAGTTCGTAATTAATATATATTTAGATTCACCATCATGTTCATATAGCATATTCAAATTTCATCGGTTAAATTTGATGATTCATTACAATTTAAGATTCAAAACAATTCAGATACAAAGCAAATCAGATCTACATGTAGTGACAAATATAGATACAGATGCAATTTTCTTACCCCAACTGCTACACACCATTTCCGTTTAATCCAACACACCATATAGATATATAATTCCCATCCAACCATACACACCATATAGTATCGGTATGATACGATTCAGTATTTTCAATCAAGCTGCCAAATCAGATACAGTTATGGGTAGCTTAGCCACCAAGTCAGTATAGAACACTTCCTTCCTTACATATATCGCAACCCAAGTGAATGTAGAATTCAGATGACAAATATCTAATTCACATACAATTATGAACATATAGTTCAATGCTAACAACAACAATATCATTTCAGAACACATTTCAAACCACAATATAACAATTTATACAGTCCAATTCAATCCACAATAGTCATACGAACAACCTACGTTCACCTCGCACGATAATTACGACCTTAACAAAAATTCCAAAATAGTGAGTTACACGACCTGGACACACGCCCATGTCCCTTCCCCGTCTGACCCTAATTCACAAACAGTGAGTTATACGACCTGGACACACGCTCGTATAAACCTTGCACCTAAAAATCCAACACACGGTCTATCACATGCCCGTGTGCCCCAATTCCAATGAACAGTGAGTTACATGGTCTGTCACACAGCCTACCACATAGCCATGTGACTCACACAGTTCACCACACGCCCGTGTGGTGTCGACAGAGTCATTTTTCGACAAACGGAATAGTAGAATTTTAGGGTTTTCAGTACCCACCTAATACAATGACGATACAAGTGCAACCCCGAGACTTTCGAAGCCTAAAACTAAGTTCCAAATGCCCAATTTGGCAAAATATTCACAATAATATGCTAACTTACGATAATCAATTTTCGTTGAAACCTTCGACGCACTACATGAAACAAACAAGACTACTTACCTACGAAACAATGGCAAATCCTAGATAGCGCAAGAAGCGTTAGGCCTCTCTTGGTCTCCCCTTAACACATCAAGAAGGCGAACAAACAAAATAAGAACAATTTAACCGTTACTTTGGGATTCGAAAAAATTTCCCTAATTTACATGATAGACGCAACAAATAAAATCGAAGGATTTGGCTTACCGTAAAGTGCACTGAAATAACAACACAAAAGCACAATCCAACAATCAACGTAATGGAAAGCAACAAAAGAGTTTCAGGAACGGTAGCAAAAATAAAGAAAGAAGAACAGGAAAAAAGTGTAAGAAGGAATGTTCAAGAATGTTAGAGGAAAACCACTTAAAATTCAAAATTAGTTTTAAGGAAAACTGCAAAAAATATAGTTCTGACTCAAACCTTAGATCTCAACGAACAGACAGAACATATAACCACTGAAACAAATATTAACTTGTTGACAAAATGGAACACACAAGCATAAAATTTTCGGGGCATTACATTGAAAAATAAAATTAAGAATATTAAATTAAATCTGTGAATCAAATATATTATTGCTTAGCCTCAGCCTTGGTACATTTCAAAATTGAATCAATCCTTGAAAAATGGATGTTCCCTTCAAACTATAAGTTGGTTATAGCAATCAATGATGCCTCAACCGTCAACTTTTCATTATGTAGTCGGTTTTGGTATGACCTGCAAACCGATCATTACCGATTTTCTAACCACATAACACGTGACTGTAATTTAAGATTTCGGCAACCTTGTGATCTAGAAAATTCAACTCGAATTAACGACCTGAACCGCGTGTGTCGTTTAAATCCGATCACTACCTCCCTTGACGGAACTCAATTAGCTTTTTTCAATTGGACACGCCAATTTGTTTACGGGAACTCAAATACGATAGACACCAACCCGATTTCTCAATTGTATGCAAATACAACTCTCACCCAACATGCATTTTGAGCCAAAATTGGAACAACTTTAAGGGACAATTGTTACTATTCCATATGCCAGAGAGATAGAGAATATCGTGTTGAAGGTTTTTAGTGTTGATTTATATATAAGATTTTTTTTATCGAAATGATAATCAAATTAAAACTAAAAAGAAATTAATTGAGCATAAGAGTAATCATGCTTTGTTGGTTTATGGAAAGGTAATTAATGATAATGATGAAGGATGGAAAGGAGAAAGGACTTAGGAAATTGAACCAAAAATGTGAAGAAATAAGGAAAAGAAAATGAATGGCAGAATGCTCACAAATTTTTGCTACAGGCGCAGGAAAAAGATGAGAGAAAATAAGTTATATTTTATTCAATCTCAAGTATATCAGATTTTTTCTAAATCTAGCTTTTACATAGTCAAATAGAAAATCTAATCAGCTATAATTTTTTTAAAATTTTCAATTTGATCCCTTTTACTCATTGTGCTTCAATTTAGCTCGATTTGCTTGTTAACTCGAGTTTCGATATTCCAACTGCGTACATGATAAAATTAAACAAAAATTATAGATTTAGAGGCAAAAATTACCAAATTTGGGTACATTAAATATACAAATTCAGCTTGTTATCAAGACGTCCATGAATTTCGAACATAAACCATAAATGAAAAATATATAAAAAAATTATTACCAATAAAACCCCTCAAGAACATTGTATTATTGAAATATAGGTTAAATAAGGCATATATGTCAATTTTTTTTATTTAGGCCTTTAAGCTAATTTTAAAAATAATTAGAGAAATAGATCATTTTGAGGGAAAGCTGAACGAGTTTTCTTTACATGTGTCAAGAAAACTCGTCTAGTTGGACGCGTTTTTCCTTTAAGTAGTAATTTTGATTTTTTTAATATAAATAATTTTTTTGGTTGGATAATTAAATGTTTATGATTTTGTCCTTGAATCCTAGGTTCGATTCCACTCCTACTAATGTTTATATTTTTTTATTTCATGTTATTTTACATATAAAAACAATAATTATATTTAAAATAATTATTTCATTTTATAATTTTAAAAATCACCATACCCACAATATATGTAGAGAAAATAAATATTTGACATATAAATATTATATATAAAGAAAAATATATAAAAAAATAGTTGATGTTTATATTATATATAAAAGAGTTATTAATTTCAAATATTTTTAACATAATGATATATGTAAAGTATATATTTTTATTATATAATTACCTATTTATGATTTGATTTTATGAATAAAAAAATTATTGATTAAAACGATGAATTAAAATATAAAAATTAAAAACAATATACTTATTAATTAAAAATAAAAAAACTTTAAACGATATGAAATAAAAATTACAAATGTATTTAAAAAAAGAGAATTCACATTGAATATAAATGATGAAATAATTATTATTCAATATAAAATAAAAATATATATATAAATGTGAATATGAGAGGATTTGAACTTAGGACATAAGAACTAAATCACTGACATTTAACAAATAAAAAATGTGAATTAAATTAAAAAAATTAAAAATTACAATTTAAAAACACGTATAATTAAACGAAATTTTTTGGATTGAACGCGTTTTTCAACAAAATGATCTAAATTTTTAATTATTTTTAAAATCGACTTAAAAACACTAATTAATTTTCAAAATCAGCACTTTCGTCTTAAAAACAATTTGGGAAACAATTGCTAAATTGGGTATCCAAATCTTACTTGATCGAGGTGGTATACTCTGTTCATTCCTAAAGAAATTATTAGGATCAACAGCAGTCTTCACATCAACCAATCTTTCATAATTCCCATTAAAATAGCTTTCTCCATAAACTTTCCCCTCTTCATAACTCCATGTTTTAGTAGATCCAACATCAATATCTCTGTAATTGAAATAAGCACTCCTTGGATTTTTAGACACAAATGGTGTCATGAAATCATGAAGTAATTTTGCTTGGGTTGTGAAATTCTTCTCTGCTTCCTTTCCAGGTTGATCCCAGTTCACTGAGTATTGAATTTTATACAAGTTTCCGGCACGGTGGGGGAAAGGCGTTTCATCGGGTTTGATTTGGTCCATTCTGCCGCCGTAAGAATTGAAAACCATCCCGACTTTGCCGAGTTCGATCATTTTTTGCCAAAGTGATTCTAACCCAGATTTAGGGATGGGGGTCTGAACATAATCTGACTTTCGTTTTAGAAAACCGGCGTCGTCAAGATCCCGATCGAGTAAAGCCGTCGGTGGTGTACCTAGATCGAAATTAGCCCACCACAGAACTGAATCGATCCATGTAGTTTCGTTACAGTTTGATTTTCCGATGGATAATTCCGGGAAATCTTTTTGTAGAAGAGATACGAGACTATCGGAATCTCCCAAATACAAAGCGATTACAGTGATTCTCACCGTCTTTTTCTTGTTTCTCGTCACCGGTTGTAAAAGCATTCTCATGAACAGATTCTCGTCGGTCGTCGGAGCAATGGTTTGCCATTTGAATGTTATATCGGTGGCGTTTTCAGTTAATAATCTTTCGATTCTGAAAACGGTGACGGCTTCCGGTACAGGGAGGAGTTTTATTTTATAAGATAAAACAACGCCGAAACTGGCTGCTCCGCCGCCTCTTATAGCCCAAAAAAGGTCCTCCCCCATGGCTTTCCGGTCAAGAATTTTTCCGTTCACGTCGACTAATTTAGCGTCCACGACATGGTCCACCGACAAACCGTACTTTCTTAACAAAGTACCATACCCAGCACCGCTTAAATGACCACCAACGCCAACAGTAGGACAAACCCCCGCCGAAAAACCATGAACTTTACTATTTTTCCAAATGTCATAATAAAGTTCACCGAGTGTAGCACCAGCACCGACCCAAGCTGTTTCATCGGCCATATTAACCGTTATTGACCGGAGATTAAACATATCGAGAACAAAAAAGGGTTTATCAAAAACATAAGACAACCCTTCATAATCATGGCCGCCGCTACGGATTTTGAGTTGAAACCCAAGTTTTTGGGAACAAATAACGGCGGCGGAAACTTGGGATTCATCTAAAGGAGTGATGATGATGAGTGGTTTGGGGGTTGAAGAAGTGTTGAAACGGGCGTTTCGAATGTAAGCACGTAGAACAGAAGTATATGAAGGGTTGGATTTAGAGACTATAATGGAGGAAGCTGTGTCGGTGGGAATGGATTGGGTTAAACATTGAAGGAGGGCTTGATGAGTAGGATCTGAACCTGCCATTGAATGATACAGGTTGAACAAGAAAAGTAGAGGTAGAAGAAGGTACGGACTCATTGAATTCGCCATTGTAGTGTTTGATTTTCTGTTGGGGCATTTGTTTTTGAGCTTGATCTTCACGTGGTGTTATTTGGAGTAGCATATATAAGATTATATTTGGAAATGGGAGATTTTTTTTATTTGATTAATTAAGAAAAAAATTAATTTGTTATGAATATTATTAAATGGATGTTCAACCTTTCATTTATATTGACATTTAATTTTTCATCTTCTTTATCTTTTCATATTCTTATAACTATTTTTTCCTATTTATGTATTAGAATATGAAGAGTTGAATCTCCTTATATATAGAGAAGAGTATGTTACTTGTAAATTAGGGGAAAATATAGAATACAATATACAAATTCTCATATTTTTATACCCATTCTTTATATATTATTTTTGTTTATCACACGTTATCAGCACGAGCTTGCTCTATAGTATTCAATATTTTGTTGGAGAACAAATAATCTAGATGTACAACGTTCTTGTTGAAATAACAAGGTTAAGATATGTGAATTTCTCTGTGTTCTTGAAAGATTTTGATATTTCAATATTCTTAATTAAAAAAATTAAAATGATGCTCATTTTTTCCTGTATTTAAATATGAATTTATGTTTTATATATTTCATGATTTGCTTGTTTATGATCTAAGACTTTGAATAAGATTGAAGTATCAACAACTTGAATTTATTTTATTTGGTGACCTTTACCAAATGTATTACGTTGCCTATAGATTATTGTTTTTGACACTAGAAGCTCATGTTTAATATTTGGATATGTCGTATGAAAAACTTAGAAAAAAAGTTAAATATACTTGTACTAAATATATATCCAGATGCATATGACATAGCTTATAGCTATTTGTTTCTTTGCGGATGAAATTTTCTATGGAAACCTTGATTATAGTAAATAAAATAATGTGATGTCTCTAGCTAATATTCCATAAAATATTTTTTTGGAGTAGTCTATTGTTATGTTGATTAAATTGTAAAGTTGACCTTAGTTATTATAAGATTTTAATAGATCTAGATGATCATATTTCTATACTTAAGTTTGAATAGACATGAATAATAATGCTTTCTCGCTTTAGTTGTTAGCTCAAAATATATAACTCGACACGAATAATTATGAGAAAGTTACCATTGTAAAAGCTCAATGATTATAATCTACATAAAGAATTAAAAGTGAAACATCTAACTGTGAAAGATCCTCTTGATTATTGAATGATATAATAAATTGAAAGAATGATTTTACCATTAGAAAACGATAATACTCTCTAAAGCTTTCTACGATTGAAGTATCTTATGTGCTCCTGTAGCTGCAATATTGTGAAAAAGACTTTAAAAAGTATTTTGGAACGATCTCATGCTTTTTAGTGAAAAAAACTTCATTCCCTAAAGTAAATGTTACAACACATTACAATTATGAAAAATCAGACTATAGAGATCATGATTGTCGTTGTAATTGAGGATGTGGTTGGAGACATTCTAATCATTCTTATCACGGTGGTTATAATAGTGATTCTTCTAACCATTAGAAAGAATAATAAGGAAAATTAAGGAAATGGAGATTAAAAATATTCGAAGGTTATTGAAAATTCATTATACCAATGTTATATGAAAATGCATTGGTCACATACCTGTCGTATGTTTAAGCATCTAGTAAAATTTTATCAAAGCATCCATTAAAAAAAGGAAACAATATTGAGACAAATTTTGTCCAAAATGATGAAATGGAGGATAATTTTTTCGGAAAAAGATGAAAATTTTCAATATGTATTTAGTTTGTTTAAAATTTTTGTTGAGATCCAAGTATTAAAATTTAATTGTTTGATTTAAGAATCATTAGAATCAATGTTTGCTTGATATTTGCTTGAGGATGATCTCTTTCTCTTCATTACAAAGAATGCTTATAATCACTACTTCTCATCCATGGTAATCTAAGTTAGTCTAATAAATTTCTTTTGAAATTTGATTTGATTTTTATTAAGAAGTTTAATTTATATAATTCTCTATTCATAATTCTATGAATTTTTAAATCTCTTCACGTATTTAGATATTGGGATTTTTATGTGGAGATAAATATTTTTATTTTTATTGGTTCATTTTAAATAGAATTGATTGGTTTAGTTCTGATTTTGATTAAGATATATGATTATTGGAAGTAAAAGTACTTGTCATAAATTTTGAGATATTCACCTTATTTGGATAGTTTCATAATTGAGGTGAAAATTAGAAAATGTTTATGTTTAAACTTTTATAGTTGTAAAGTTACTTTAATTAGACATTATAATATTTTGCATTTTGTTGTGTTATGGTATATATAAAAATATATATTATCTAACCATAGTGATTTATTAGTAACATGAATTTATTATTTATTATGTTTAATATTTGTTTTATTTATACCTATTCATTTTATTTTTATATGAATAAGTTAAGTATTCATTAAAGATGTATAATAAAATGATTGCATGCTCCTGAAGAGTTAATATTGAATCAAACTGTAAAAAGCTCTTGAAGAGCTAATATTTTACCTCCTTGATATGCAAAATTTTGTAAAATATAAGATTATTTTTCAGATCAATGAGATATACGTTGAAGGAAATTTTTATGTGTTTTACATTAAAATTAAGGATAGAAATGACATGAAATACTCATGTTTTTGTATTATAAATATTCCCAAAAGGAATACATTACACTCATATGAATGACATATGAGATAGTGAAAAGAAGTTCATAGTGTTGGTATGAGCGGTTAGACCATTCCGAGTCAATGTTGATGCAAAATAATTTGATGAAATTTTATATGAGTTTATTGAAGAATTAAAAGTTATATTTTAATAATTTTCATCATATTAGTTATTTGGACAACATATTGGTCTAACACCAGTTAAAGTTAGAGGTCGGTTGCATTTTTCAATGATAACCAAATAATATATGAGCTCATGTATCACATGTGTGCAACTCGAAGTTTGCGATAATATTTCTTGAAATAATTTGATTGTGCACAATCTCTATAGAATGCAATTTGTGCTAACAACACTGGTGTATTATATCCCTAGCATGATTTTCATGGTTTTAGTTGGGATAATTTTAAGTTGTCTATTGCCTATATATGTTACATTTAATGGTTAGCAAAACTATGCCTCCATTTAGTTGCTTAACCATTAATATAATAATTGCTTTACAATAAGCATGTAATTTTATTTGCATCAAGCTAACATGTAAGAAATATTTGTCTCCTGAGAATTGACTTTCATTTATAAGTCAATGGATTCCATCTAAGAATATCTGGATGTGCAATATCTATTTCATATTCCGCAATAATGCACTAAGATGGATCATCTAATATGAAGTTGAGAAATTTTAGAATTTTCATTGGTTATTGAAAGGAGATATATTTATAATTTTGAAAAAAAAAAGTATTGTCATGTTGGAAATTTTCTCGACATTAAGGGAAGACAAATTACAAATTAGTTAAATAATTATGTCATCATTTTTATTTTGTGATCCTCACTAATATTATGTGCATAAAGTTTGAAGGATAAAAATTATTTGCTAGATATTTTTAGTGATGACATTTAAAGATTTCATATACTAGCTGATACATATACCAGCTAAAATGCTAATTATATGTCCCAAAAAGGCAATGTGATAAAAATAAGTCTTGAGCATGCTAGAAGCATGACAAACTAGTCGACTCTATAAAACAAAAAATCATTGAAAGAAAGGAGAAAGAAATGAAGATAGTCACATACTAAAAAGAGACGGGTACTCTTGAAGAGACCCCAAGCATAACTTTTGATAAAACCTCAGAAGAGGTTCAGGTACCTGAAATTATGAATATAATGAGATATCTCAGTTAGTTATGTCATAACTAAATATGATGGAGTTGAAAAAAAAATGAAATTGTTGTCGACAACAATAATATACGCAGAACACTTCAATATTATGGAAAAGTGAGGATCTTGAATGAAAATATACTTGTAAGCATTGAGATGAGAACAAGACACCTGATATTGATTATGAAGAGACATACTCACTTGTGGTGGATGCAACTACTTTTAGGTTCTTGATTAGTTTAGCAATAAGAGAAGCGCTTGATTTACGCCTAATAGATGTAGTTACAGCCTATTTATATGGCCACTTGATAATAAGATTTACATGAAACTCCTAAAAGGTTTTAATCTGCCAGAAGCAGCTAATTCAGGTTCTCGAGAACATTACTCAATCAAATTAAACAAATTTTTTTATGGATTGAAACAATCTGGGCGCATGTGGTATAATCGTCTTAGTGAATACTTATTGAGGAACGACTATAAGAATGATCCCATTTCTCCATGCATTTTTATAAAGATGTTTGGATTAGGATTTATTATAATTGTTGAGTATGTTGATGATTTAAATATCATTAAGACTCCTAAAGAGAATTTAGTAATAATGTAGTGCTTAAAGAAAGAATTTGAAATGAAAGACCTTGGAAAGACAAGATTTTGTCTAGGGTTAGGATTACAAATTGAGCACCTAGAGGATGAAATCCTTATGCATCAAAAAACATATATAGAAAAGTACTAAGAAAATTTTACATGCATGCCGCACATCCGTTGAGCACCCCAATGGTTGTTAGGTCACTTGAAGTAAATAAAGACCATTTTCTATCCTCGAGAAAATGATGAAGATTTTTTTGGTCCTGAAGTACCATATTTAAGTGCGATTGGTGCATTGACGTATTTTGCTAGTAATACACGACTTGATATATCATTTGCTGTCAACTTATTAGCAAGATTTAGCTCTTGTCCAACCCGAAGACATTGGAATGGAGTTAAGCATGTTTTTTGTTATCTTCAAGGTACAAGAGATATGAGTTTATTTTTTCCTAACCTACCCAAAACAAAATTAGTTGGCTTTGCAGATGCGGGGTACTTATCTGATCCTCACAATGCTCGATCGCAAACTGGTTATGTTTTCACATATGGTGGTACTGCAATTTCTTGGCACTCTATGAAACAAACAATTACTGCTACATTTGAGAAACTAATTTTTAACATTGGATTTCGTTGTTTCAAAGATCTTAAGTGATGGTTACATGAGGGGGAGTAAATTCACACTATATATATATGGTTGTGATATACTATGTATCAAAGAATTATGTACTTTTTTTCCTTCACTAGGTTTTTATCTCACAGGGTTTTTCCTAGTAAGGTTTTAATGAGGCATATCCTTTATACAATGAGCATCCAAGGGAGAGTGTTATGAATATTATTAAATGGATGTTCAACATTTCATCTCCCTTAACCTTTCATATTCTTGTAACTACTTTTTTTTATTTATGTATTAGAATATGAAGAGTTGAATCTCCCTATATATATAGAGGAGCATGCTACTTGTAAATTAGAGAAAAATATAGAATGCAATATACAAATTCTCATATTCTCATATCCATTCTTTATCTATTATTTTTGTTTATAACACAATTTAATTAATAAATCTACTTGATATTTTGCACTCATTATGGGTGTAAATGTAAAAAAATAATTAGCGGGGTATTTTATTATAATTTTATTTTATTTTTTATATTCAATTATAAGTATTGCTAGAATTTTATTGGATTAATCAATTAAATAAAATACTTATAATTTTGTTAGAGGATCGACTCCTTCGAAAGTAATATTCAATTTTTCATCTTTTGGACAGTCCATCCAAACCCATACCATCAAAAGTATTGTTTCTGTGTTGGATTTGGTCTCCAACCTCTATGGTTTTTGAAAGAAGACACCTCAGTTATTAGAGATAAATACTTACAAAACTCAAGAAATATATTAATACGAGATATATAAATAATAATAAAAGTATTTACGGAGCTCAATACTCGAACCACTTAAAAGTGACATGGTACCATTTAAACTACAAATTTATTTATGTTTTAAAACACAAGTTATTTGACTAGCGTGTTGTAGGTTGTGTCTGAGTTGACAAACTAAAGTCTTATAAGTTGTTTGAAAACTAAAAAATGTTCATATTCAATACATTCATAAATAAAAAATATTTTTTTATTATTTTATTAAAATAATAATATTATTATCCAATTAATTTTATAGAGAATTAAAGAAAACCTGTGTTAGAGAATTTTTTTTTTAATATTCTGAAACTTTAATGACAAAGACAAACGTATTAAGATAATAATAATAATAATAATAATAATAATAATAATATTGGGAGACGTTTGTATTAAGAGTCAAGATTATATTTTTGATTCAAAAGTTGAGTAAATTAATTTTTATACAATTGATCAAATAGCAAATTAAATTATTTTGTTAAAAATTACATCCATTTTTACAATTAAAAATTGATATGTGTGACAGAATAATTAAACAAACAGTTACAAGTAACGTGCCACATGTATATCATTTTGACATATAAGGACTAATTTTTAACAATATAAATAAATGGAACTAGTCATGGAGCCTGAAATTTTTTTAGGGTCAAAATTAAATTTTATATTTTTACGATATTAAAAATATAATTTCATCATTTTAATAGCTTATATCTTTATAATTTTTTAAGAGTTAAATCAAAATTGTATCATTTTAAGGATCAAAGTACAATTTTATCATTACTAATTTAAAATTTTATAAATCATAAAATGCCTAAATTAAAAATTTACCAGTTTCAACTACTCTCCGCTACTGGATGAAACTTTTAATAGAATAATCAATTTACTCTTTTTTTTAACAATCTCGTTATTGATTTTGATTATATCTATTCTTTTTTACACGATACCTAAAATAATTCATAGCCCTTCTCAACCCATAAATAGGAAGATAGTACATTTTAGAGCACTCGAATCCACGTCCTCCTGCGTTGATAATAATATCCATACCTATTAAACTAAAATTTAATCGTCAACAAATAATTTATTTTTTAACCTAATTATATAAATTAATCTATTCAATTTTTAAAATAAAAAAGTAAAATATAATTTAACTTTTACTACAAAATTCTTTACGTCACGTTTACCGACTAATATTAGTAATAGTGGAATGTTTGTTAGGCAAATAGGAACTCAGCAGCAGACGGCTTTATGTTGTGGGCAACTACGGTTCCATCATGTAACGTCGTTACCTACTTGCCTTAATAAATAATAATTTTAAATAAAATATTATTTTTTTACTTTTCAATTTCAGCGCCTATTATGGATGAAATGGATATATTATTTTTGGGAAATATTAAAAATGGTGCCTTCTCCACTATAAATATTTATTAGTCGGTATAATGTAAATAAATACTAATTAATATATAATATAATCACAAATAAAGTTTACCTTTCATCGAATTCAGTATTTCTCGATTGTGAATATCTTTGCTTCGAAACAAAATAATTAAAATAGAGTTAGGCTCTGTTGTAAAAACTCAATTTTGACTGGACTATAAATAATAAAATAAATAAGAACCCAAATAAAATAAATTTAAATTAAATTTATTTTAAATTCATAATCCAAATTACATTGCAAACCCAATTCAAAACCCAAGACCCATTTACAAATTCTAAACCCAATACAACAAGCCCAAATACCTAAGGCCAAATGCATTGAAAAATTTTGAAACCCTAATCAAGGTTTGTTGCTCCAACCACATTGTCACGTCAGCTCTCATATGCCACATCAGCACCATGTCAGTAGCCACGTCAGCCATGTGACTCTTCACAAATCAACCTTTGACCCCTCGGCTCCCGAGACTCTTCTGTTGCCCCGAACTATCCCTCTGCCCGATGCTCCCTCTGCCCAAGGTCCCTCCTGCTGCCTTTTGCACCGAAACAGCAAGAACACGCTCACCAACGCCGTTGACCCCATCAGTCGTTCTGGTCGCTCACCACTCCAGTGATACCTGCAAATAGAAGCAAAGAACAACAGAGCGCAGAATAGGGCAAAACAATAGTAACTCATGTAATTTATTTCGGCTATAAAAGCCATTATTTCGAATCTGTAAAGGGGGATCGATACAAGAAATAGAGAGCAGATTCATACAAAAAATCAATAGCAAAATACATACAAAAATTAGTAAGAAGAGGAATCACAATTTCAAATCTAAAGCGTTCCAGAATATTTTTTTCAAGGTATCGTCACTGCATATACATCCATTTATTTATCTTCCACTCTCGAAAGCAGATGCATATACATATGTATACTTATTTTCTACCTACTTTTTCAAAGATAAATAATAATAATATAAAAATAAAAAAATAACAGTTGAGCATAATTAGTAGAAATCGAAGATGGGTGCAAAGGAGTCGTTTTGTTTCGTTTTATTCTGAAAATATATATATTTATAAAATAATTTTTAAAAGGAGATTAAATAAAAAGGAGAGGCTAAAAAGGATCAGAGTTAAAAATTCTTAAGAATAAAAGGAAGGAAATCGGACCTCGTTTAGATCTGGTCCGGATCTGTTTAGATCTGGACACAGATCTAAACTTTCGAAGAAGGAAAAGGGGTTTCTTTTGTTTACCTAGTCGCCGTAGGCGACGGAACGCAGCAAACGAACGGTGCTGGCAACATGAACGACAGTCGAAGATTGGTAAACTCGAAGAAACCACGACGGCGCTCAATCGGACAAGAATAGGGCTTTGAAAATTTGAGAGAAAAAGGAATCTTGTTTGGATTTTTTTTAGAAAAGTTCCAAAATGATTTTTAAAATAAAAATTTGTTTTTTATAAATGATCCCATATGGCGCCGTTTTGAAGCTCTCACCCATGGCTCAAAACGACGCCGTTCTGCCCATACCCGAAACGGACCCGACTTGCTTAAGGAGATTTCGCGTGTTTTCATATTTAGGTAAATTTGTTTTCGCGATCCTTCGTAATTTTTTGATATTTCAATTCAGTCCCTGTTTTCAAGTTTTAATCCTTAAAATTCACCCCAATAATTTTACTCTGATTGCGACTTAGTCTCTTGACTATGGATCTCTTGCCACGTGTATAAAAAGGGAAGATTACTAGCAAAGTCCTCCGTATTTTTTTCAAAATGAACAATTTCACCCTTCTCATGCTTTTAAATGAAATTTAAAATGACCCCTTAATTTTATATCCTTCTCGATTTAATCCCTTTCATATTTCATTCGAACTTTCGAATTTGGGTCTCTTTTTTATTTTCTCCTAACTTTCTTTTGATTATTTAATAATAATAATAACAATAATAATAACGTTCTTTGCTACTTGTAGTTTCTATTTTCGTTTTTTTTTAAGTTTTATATATATATATTGTTATTATGTATCTATTATGTGTACTTATTTTAAATTATTTTCTTGATAATATGTGGTTATTTTCTAATTATTGGTTGTTTCATTTTGACACATGCTATCGGTTTATCATTTGGCATTAGGTTAATAACTTTAAATTACAAGTTAAGTCCATGTAGCTATTGCATGAAACTATTTTCGTGTTTTGATAAAATTATGGTTTAAGAGTCGAGGTACCATCTTTTCATGAAAACTTGAAAGAATCGTGCCTTAATGTGTTGGGCGTGATCTCTTTGAAGATTTTTTTTAAAAAAAATCGAATAACCTCTTTAAAATCGGTAATGACCATTTCACTTACAACATTGCACATTTCACCCATCTTACTTTCCAAAAAAGGGATAAAACGTATATCATTTTTGGACATGTAAATTATTTCGATTAAAAATTATACTCTTTTATCTAAGGTGATTTGGGAGATTGTGCTCTAACGTGTTGGGCACGATCTTCTCTTTAAACCTAAATAATCGAGTATCTTGCTCAAAATTCATAATTGTTCGATATTCAATTGCTTTAGGGGATTCAAAAAATGTGCTCTAACATGTTGGGTTCGATCTTGTTTGAACCTAAAAATTTGAATATCTCGTTTTAACGTCTCATTCATGAAATGCATTTTAAATTTGTACTCGAATTTTCAATTTTCAATAATTAAGACATTAAATAATCAACTAGGTACCGATTCCGAGTGTGTGAGGGTGCTAACCCTTCCTTACACGTAACTGATTCCCGAACTTATTTTTCTGGATCTTAAAGACCAAGTTTTTTATAAAACAAATTCAAATGTTTTGTGGTGATCCAATCACATCCAAATAAAATATTGGTGGCGACTCTCATTTTCAAATTTAAAAAATAATTTTCGAAACTCGTTCAAAAAAATGGTTTCGACATCTGTCAATTAGAATGTGTATTATTCATATAGAGATCCTTTAATTGAGAAGATCCATCAACCTAAAATGAAAGAAAAATATATTTATTTTATTTAATTATTCAATTAAATCATTGATTTATTATTGAAGCAGATAGCAAAATCATTTCATCTGACATGCGTATTTTTTTATTTTTTTAATGGATTTACATTTTTTATTAATGAAATTTTTTTGATGTAGTGAGTAATAGCTCTGATTGTTCACTATTCAAAAATTCTTACGACAAGTATCTATTATTTTTTTTCGAAATGAATTTATGAATGAGTTAATAAATTTTTTCTTTTTAAAAAACATTTCAAAAATCATAAAAATATGAAAAAAGAATGATTTACCATTGTTTATCTTTAAAAAATTTCATTGATTTGAACCACTTCGTTTACAATTAAATAATTAAATATAGAATGATACATTTCAAAATAATATATAGATTTTGATCAAATGTGTAATGTTATATAATTTTTATTTTGGTATAATAATTGAATCTAAGTTAATTTTGGAGAAGATGAACACTCGATCAGTAAATTTCATTATAAAAATATATGAGATATTACTATAAAATATTTTGTTAATATTTTATTAATTCTTGAACAACAAAAATATGTTTTTAGACAAGACAGATCAATCCGAAATTGGACCTGGAATTGAATATTAAAAAAAAATTAGATCAAAATTCAATTTGATTAATGAGCAACTCTAATTTTAGCTCAATGTCATAAAGTCACAAAAATTATGGGTTATGGAATAAATTTGGACACCCTCAATATCTTTTTTTTTTCTCAATTAGATATATATACTCTTTTTTATACAATGTATAGAACTACTCATAGTCCCTCCTCAACCTTTGAATAAAAAGATAATGTGTTTCAGAGCACTCAAACTCACATCCTCTTATACCAACAATAATATCGATACCAATAAAATTAAAACTCAATTGTCCTGTTTCTCTAATTTAAAAGAGTTTGAAAAACATATAAAAAAGAGAGAGATTCTTTATATATAAAAAAAACTTACTTAAAATAAAACCCAAATCCAATTTCTTTCTCTCCTTAATTTTCGGTGCCAAAGCTTTTCCATTTTTCAAAAGAGTAATGTGATAATTGTCTGTCCATTTCAAGTTTCCTTTTAATTTATCAAAAAAATAATAATAATAAAAATCAAAGATTCCTTTCTTATCCTTTTTTACTTTTTGGGGTGTATTGTGTTTGTTTTATGTATGGGATTTGGTTAATTAGACATGTTTGAGATCAATGGCTGTTGGCCGAACTTTGGACGGCCATTTCAAACCTTATGTTATTATTATATTTAATAATAATTTTGTATTTAAATTTAATATATAATAGCTGATCGAGTTTTAATTCACTTAGCATGGACATTGTTGCCAATGTGAGAGGATATGAATTTTAATGCGCTGAAGCGTATTATCTTATTATTTATGGGTTAGAGAGAGACAATGAGTAGTTTTAAGCATTGTATCATAAAAATTAGATATTAATAAAATCTATAATAAAACTTTTTAAAAAAACATTTAGTGGGCCCGAGTTGAAGATTTGATAATAAAATTAGTTTACGTTTTGGTTGTTCAATTTCTAAAAGTTATAAAATTATGAATGAACGATTTGAAAATTTTTATTTAAGTTATTAAATTTTTAAAATTGTTTGTTGCATGGTTTTTTGTGTTAGTTTACCACTTGCACAATCAAAAGCTCCTATTTTCCTTTTTTTAAAATTAATTTTTTCATGAAATAAAATTTTTTTTGGTGGATTTTCATGAAACAACTTTAAACGTTGCAAATCTGCAAATTAAAATTCAAATAACTTTCTTCTTTGATCTTCGACACTGACAATCATATTGACTTGGATCTAAGGTGATTTTTTTACTCGTTGATGGGTACTGATCCATTGTATCAATTGTGGAACCGTCACTTGAAGCTCACTAAACAACCTTTAAAAAGTAAACTTAACATCCCAATGACTTAAATAATAATTTTTAAATAGTTCAGTAACTTAAATGAAAACTTTCGATTAGTTCGATGATCATTTTATAACTTTTAAAATTAAATGATCAAAACATAAACTTATTAATAGTTTAATAACTCTAAGTGTAGTTTACCCTTTCTTTTAATTTTTTTATAAATTTAGTAACATTTGTTTATGAATTACCATAACAAGGCAAAATTCAAACAACAAACACGATTAGTGTGACTCGAATCTAGCCGACACTTGGGATGGTGAACACCCTTAACCATCAGGCCATCATATGGGGTTCTTTCTTTTAAAAATTCAAGTTGCTATGTTATATGAAATTTCATTTAAACAAAAATCTTTGGTTCCAACAGTGTAGGTGAAAAAAAATAACTTCTCTTACATTAAAGTTTCATTATGCATAAATATCATGTTTGAAATTTTCTTATATAAGACCGCATCAAGGGAGGCTAATAGCGGCCGAAGCCCCTTAAAACAAATATATATATATATTAATCCCTTTATATTTTATAAAATTATAAATAATTAAATTATATTTTAATTTAATCCTTTAAACCTTAAAAAATATAAACTAATACAATGATGAAATTATATTTTAATTCTAAAAAAAACTCAATTTCAACCCTCAAAAATAAATTTTGACTTCACCTCTATACGCATCATGTCTTGCTCATTTTAACCTTTGCTTTTGTCCAGCACAATATTACTCTATGTACTGATCATTAATCTATTATTATGATGATAATGTCGAATGTTTAGTTATCAGTAGGTGTGTAAATGATATATTAGTGCTCGTAGATTATTTAAGTTCTAACGCTTGAAAGAAAATTGAATTCGAACTCTGTATCGAGTCGATTTTGAATTTAATAATACTCGTTTTGAATGACTCGTGAACTTTATCGAGTTTTTCATATTTTTATATTATTGAATTACGTTATTAATCTTAATAAATATTATTAACCGTAAGTTTAATTACTCAATCAAGCTCAAGCTCGATTACAAAAATTGATAAATAAGCTTAATTAAAGCTCAAACTTGAGTAGCTTGATTATATTTCAAGTCAAGCTTGGTTTTAAAAATAAATAATTGATTGAGCTCAAACTAAACATCAAACTCTAAAGTTCAAATTGAACTCGAACTTAATAATATTCAACTCGATTACACCTCTAATTAACGATATGTCCTTAACAAGATCATAATAGGGCATAAAATAAAAGAAAATAATAAAAGTAGCAGAAGACAACAAAGAAAACCGGATTTTATCAAGCATCATTATCGGGTTGAGACTTACATATTCTCATCTAAAAAATTTCAGTATCAAAATAATTTCAAGACATATATATAAATATTATTACACTTGAATTTATGATTATTGTATATTAATCATAATATGTAAATGTTGGACTAACTTGTTTGGTTGTATATGATGTTATGTGTAGCTGTCTCAACATATGCCAATGGATGCCAAATTGTTTGTTAAGTGTTGAATATTTACTTATTTAAATTGTTGAGATAATTTAAGTAAATTTCATATGAGCTTACTAAGCATTCAATATGCTTATCCCATTATTTCCCTTTCCTTATAGATTGTCACTTTGTGGAACGTGTCAAGTGGATCATCCAAAAACTCACACTATTCCATTTTCAAATCAGTAGCCTTTTAATCGTTTTAAGTCGGGAAATTGTGGCATGTATATAGGTGTTATGCAATTGTTAACCTTGAATGTTGGTATAGCTTGAAACCTTTCCAATGCTTGATTTTGGCAATGGTAATGTCTAATGTAAATTGTGTGTTTTTGGCAAATGTGGTTGAATTATGAATGACAATTAAAATAGCATGTTTGAACATAGGTTGGCATAGTTGAGAAGTTGATTTTGAATGGCTAGTTGGATGGATGATTGGTTTATAATTGAATAAGTTGAAATGGTAAGTTTTGTGCCAAAATGAAGTTATATGTTTTTTTTTTTTTACATGTTTTGGTATGTTTGGTACAGGTATAAATGGTGTTGAGTATATGTGAATGGTTTACTTGGTAAACTCGAAATAGTTACCAAATGATTCATTTTTACTAAAAAATAAAATTCACGTCCCGACGAGCAATCTTTCTTGTCACAACATCGGTCGAAAGTGAGATTGAGTGGTCTGAGGTCACGACGTGACAAATTGTTTGGTGACATCACGATATCGATCCTGAGATTTTGAAATTTTACAATGATCTATTTCATGCTCGGGTCAACAAAAGAGCTTACATAAGCTTGATTTAAACTTAGATTTGACTGTGTATCATAATGTAAATATGTTTATCATTTAATTGCATGACTGAATAGTTATTTTACGATATAATTGACGTTAGTTGCTCCGACAATGATTGTAACATCTCGTAGCTCAGACTTAGAGATCGGGTTGATCTACAGGTGTTACAATACTTTTGAATGATGATTACACTTGTATTTAACAGTAATGGACACAAAAGTAATGGAGGGAATTCGAACTCTTTACTCAATACATTAAATTTCTATTGATGTTTGTTGTGTTTCTTTGATTAATTATAGTTGTTTTGATACTTCCTTTTTAATACTAAACAAGGAGTCAACTATTTTGACTAATGATTTAGAGGAAGTTCAAAATTGAGAATTTGTTGAGTTCAGTCGTTGGTTGTATGTTCAGTTGCAACTAGACGAACAACGGGAAAAGTAAAAATAAAAATGAGCATAAAAGTTGGTTACGCAATTTGAAAAATTTACTTATGTGAGGCATCGTCCGAAGAATAATACACTATCAATGTACATTACAAAATATGATTTTAATCATCAAGTTGTAACCCTACTTTTATGCATCAATTACATCACTCTATCTATTAAGATTTTTCCTCTTGAAAGCTTAATTGAAAAAAATAATTGCAATAAAAGCAGCTTCTTCTCCAAAAGTCCAAACGTATGTTTTGATATAGACATTGTAGTATTTTATAAAGGATAAAGTGTCAGAATGAAATGCAATAATAGATCATCAGAATTTTACAGTTAGATACAGAATAATAACCTCAACTAAACACATACAAATGTTGTTTGTGGCATTAGTCTACCTCAGGCTTAATCACATAAAGGAAATAATCATGCTTGGTGTACATGAATTGACATGAGAGGATAACAAGAAAGGGTTAAGAATTACCACTACCTATAAAGGACAGCACCAAAGTGACTAAGAAATCAGAATGCATCCTAGTTTCTAAGGGTGAAGCTAGAAAATTTATTTAGGAGGGTTTGAAATTAAATTATAATTTTTACGATTCATTTTAATAGTTTATATCTTTATAATTTTTAAATGATTAAATTAAAATTTTATCATTTTTAAGAGATCAAAATACAATTTTATCCTTATTAATTTAAAATTTAAAAAAAAATTCATTTTAAAGAGGTCACAGCCTTTACTAGCCCTTGAGCTACACCGTTGCCTAGTTTACATGTAAAGTAACAAAAACTAAAAAAGGTGGTTAAAGAATTATAAAGACCATTTATTAATAGTTAGATTGCATTATGCTTCTTTTACTAAAAAAAATGGATAAATTAGTCTTCATACATTAGACCAAGGAGCAAACTAAACATTCTATAAAAAATGTTATTCATTTCTATTATTAAAAATTGCTTCATGTACATAAACATAAGGTACATGTAACACGTGATGTGTCGATGTCTAGTTATTCCGTCAATCACGCCAATTTTTAATAGTACAAATGCATAAAATTTTTAACAAAAAAGATCAATTTATTCTTTGATTTAACGAATAAAGATTAATTTACCTATTTTTTAAGTAGAGCTAACAAAATGCAATCTAACTTCTAATATAGGAACTTCTATGATACTTTTCCAAAAAAAAAAAAGTATGGATGAACCGGAAATGAGGCAATTGAAGGTGAAAAATAAGTACTAGCATATGTTTCTAGAGGTGGAATATTTATCAACAAGAAACCTGATATTCCCACCCAATTTAAGTCATGTTTAGTTTACTTTCCAGATCAGAAATTGTTTTCCATTACAAAAACAATGTAAAGCTAACACTAAAATCATGGTTTGACAAATCAAGCAAAAAAAGTGTAAGAAAATGGTGCTTTTGACTTTTAAATGAATCAGTTCTATTATTCTCTCATATCTAAACTTACTTTTTTTTTTTTACATTTCAATCTCATATAATACTTTTTAATAATAATGCTAAACACTACTATAAATTTTCAAAGCTAAATTTTTTCTTTATTATTTTTCGAACTTACAATTAATTATATAAATAATTTCAAGATATATATTTCATTATAAGGAGCGAACCGAATAACATGAGTTGAACTAACTAGCTAATTCACAAGGCTCAAGATCCCAAAGCCCCATTGGCTTTTTCTACACATTTTCTAAACCAACCTTTATCTAACAGCAATTCTAAATTAAACCTTATACCCACTGATGCAAAATGGTAGCAATAAATGAAAAAAGCAACCACATAAGCTGAAAAAAGAAAAGAAAAAGCCAATGGATGAACTGGAAATTAGGCAATCTAACAAAATGTTTCTAAAAGTGGCAAAACAATCGACAAGAAACCTAATATTCCACCCTGTTTAACCCCAATGATCTTGCAATGGAAGAATATGACAACAAACAACAACAAAAGAATTCCAAACAATAATAAGCATCCAAGCCAAAAAAATATGGAACTTTCCCTTATTATATTTACCCCTCAACAACAGTCTCCAGTATATAGCAACTCTTTCAAGTATTAATAGAATTAAAAGAGCCTATAACCCAAGCTAATGAAAAGCATAGTAAACAATAAACAAAAACATGGAAGGAATTCATGATATAACAGCAATTTTTGTTTCCACTTTCTTCTTTTTCTTTTGAATATTGTTAAAACTATGTTTTATCAAAAGATGATGATTGATTGACTGAAGCATTAAGAAAAGAAAGAAAGGGCATGGACCCAATTGACCCCAATTCCTCATCATTTTCTAAACTTACACAAGAATTACTTTTTTAATGGAAAGAAAACTAGGAGGAAAGCGGTGGCGGGGGTAATAATTGGTGTAAATTTTGAGCAACCTGATTTTGTCCTCTGATTATGAAAGGATGCTGCAATAATTGAGCCGCCGTCAATCGCCGCGTCGGATCCTTCTGCAAACAACATGATATGAAATGCCTAAATTCATAAGAAGCAGTGGGCGGTGCCTCCGGTGGTTGAGACATACAAATTGCACACATAAGACTGGCCCAATCACCTTGTCTTCCCACCGCGAAAGGAAACCTCCCTAAATAAAATTCCAATATGCTAACCCCTAAACTCCAAATATCACCAGCGTAACCATCGTATTGTCCTTGGTTTAAATCAGTGTTGATCCTTTCAGGGCTCATGTAAGCTATTGTCCCGACGGATGAATTACATGGATGCATGGTTTGATCCAAGATCCGACTCACACCAAAATCAGCTATTTTAACCTTCATCTTCGAATTGATCAACAGATTCGAGGGTTTTATATCGCGATGAACGATGTGCCGTCGGTGAAGGTAGTTTAAACCGTTGAGGATTTGTCGAGCTAGATCCGATAAGTTAGATTCGTGTGATATATGAGTCCCGTCTAAAGATCCAACATCCATGAATTCCAATAGGACCTGAATTTCGCCATTTTGATCGTACATTTCATGGCATTTGACAACGTTAGGATGATCAACATCACGGAGGATCTCGATCTCTCTACGGATCTGACGACGGACGGTCTCTTCATGGTTCCCGTAGATGACCTTAAGTGCATAAAGGCGAGACGAAGGACGGTGGATGACTTTATAGACGGTGCCTCCGGCGCCGCTTCCTATTCGGTTGACCCGATCGATTTCCGACAAGTTGACTTGTTTAGAGTTAGCGTTACCGTTGGAGCAGGTTGACTGAGCAGCGTTGGAAGCCGGAGGAAGCGGAAGAGGGACGGGGAGGGATACGGTGCGTCGAGGAAGCGGTACGGTTAGTTCCGCCCGCCTACGTGGGCGGTTTCTATTGGTGGAGGAGGAGCCGCCAACTGCCGGCGGTTGAGATTGTTGATTGGGTCTCATTTCTCCCGAAGAAGGAGAATTGACGGAATTGAGAAATAGCATTAAGATTTTTTTTTTAAGATTTAATGTTTTGATAAATATTTTTTTGTTATTTATTAGGGTTATTATAAGAAAAATATTAATTAAAGTTTTAAATTAGAAAAAAATTGTAATTATAAAAAAGAAAAACAAACTCATAAAATATTAAAAAATAAATAATTAATTAAAAAAACTCATAAAATATTAAAACACAATAAATAATTGAGTTAAATGAAAGGAATATTTTTAGAAGTTGACTTTTTTTATAATTTAAAAATAATTAATATTATGTTATTAAACAAATAAGGATAAATTTTAAAACTATACATTAACTTTAGTTTAATGTGCAATTGTATATATAAATTTTTATTTTTTGTAATTTTATACATTAAATTTTGATTCGATTTAATTTTTACAAATTTTTAACATAGTTATTGACGTGGCATCATTTTATGGTTATATATTGCATACAAAAATAATTATATTTATTTAATATAAAAATAAATTGATATATTTTATAATAAAAAATAATGTATTTATTTCTTTAAATGTATATGATTGAATCAGAATTAAAGTTTTATGTATACATTTGAACCATAATCAAAGTTTTATGTGTATAATTATACTACAATAAAGTTCATGTATCAAATTGCATATTGAATCAAAGTTCATGTATGATTTTGAGATTTATCCCAATAAACAAATATTTATATTAAATTTTATTTCGAACATATAATTTTAAATATTTTATTTTACAATAATTAAACATAAATATTTTATCTTTGCTATTATTATACTTAAATATTTTATTTTTGCTATTATTATACTTAAACGTTTTTTATTTGTTGGTATCATTCAATGTTTGAATGAATATGAAGTTGAATTTTCATATAGTGTGTACAAATCAAAGATTTTTGATGCCTTATTTTTCTTGTACAAAGATAAACTTGTCTTCTTAAAGAAAATTGGGTATGAATTTCCTACCTTAGTTGTCGTGTAATTGTAATAATTTGAGTCATCTTATCATATTTTAAATTAATGTCACATCATTTAATTAGATTCATCTCAACTAAGCGTTAGCGTGAACAAGTTGAATATTGATGGAATGATCAGTGGCACCAATGACTAAGTTTTTGTTGACGGTATTCTTCAAAATGCTAATGGATTTTAGTTACTAAGATACGATAGGAAGGTGGGAGTGTGTTTAGTTACTCAATATAAAGGGTTTTAGAAAAATTCAAGTTGAAAGTGATAGTGTTGCAATTATACACTTTCTTAATAATATTAATGAGATAAGGAATCGTTGTGAGATTAAATTTTAGTTTTTTTTATTTTAGGGTTTTATCCTCCCTTAAATAAATAAAAATAATGTCTATCTCATAAAATTAATATATTTTTTAAATTGTTACAAAACTACTTAAAAAATCAAATCGAAGATCGAATTAAGAGTGCAATTAAGTTGAACCAAGTTCGAGTAATGTCGAGTCTGAGCTCAACTCTAAATTTATAGTTCAAAACTTGACTCAACTCAACCGACTATTATTTTCTAAGTTGAACTCAACTAAAGATAAATTTACTTGAACTTGAACTTGAATTTAATTAAACTTGTTTATCTATTTCCTTTAGTTTAAACTCAAAAAGTTTTTGCATATAAAATTTTTATATTAATTAAAGTTAATAAATAATTAAAATATTTTAAAATCAATCAAATTTCAACAGTAAAATGTAAGCTTGATGTTTTTTCAAAAGTAAAAATTTCGAATGAAAATCAAATCACACCAAAAATTTAAACCAACGCAGAAAAATAAATCAAATATATAATAGCAATGCCAATCAAATTAAGATTTGGAATAGGGTTTGAGCAAAAGGTTAAAAAAAATTTTAGGGATCAAAATTAAATTTTAATTTTTATGATAGTAAAAGTATAATTTCACTATTTGAGTAGTTTATATCTTTATAATTTTTAAAGTATCTAAATTTGCTAGTTGAAGAAATTGATTTGCGACAAGTTCGAACTGCCTATAGAGATCCACTGTGCTTTCATAAATCAGTTGTATCTCGAGTTGTAAAACTCAAAATAAGGTAATTCAAGATGAGTTAAAAAGATATCTTGAAGATCTACAATTGATTAATTTTTCACTTTTATAATATATGAATTAAGTAAAACATAATATATAATTTATAATTATAACCTTTATAAAAAAATTGATTTATAAATTGTCCAAATATTTCATAAGATTTTTTATAAATAATATTTTTCTATAACTTTAGAAAGTTATTTTTTATAAATGCTTTACGATAAAAATAACTATAATTATTTTATAAATAAGTAGATTATTTTTATAATATAGATATACACATAAATAAATTATGTACATATTTCTTAGTTATAGTTTTTTTATAAATAGATATACTTAACATTTTTATTAATATATAAGTTATTTTTATAACAATTTTTTTTGTCATAACTTTAATATTTTAGGATTTAAAAAATATATTTTTTGCTATAATTTTATAAAATACACAAATTATTTTATAATTTGTAATATAATACATTTTTTGTCATAACCATCCCAAACACTCATATATGTTCAGGTTTAGAATATAATTTTTATAACTTATTTAAAACAAATTTTTAAAAATTAGACTTGTGTGTAATTACTTTAATTCTCACAGTCCTTTTAAGAATTGAAAAATATGATTGGGGTATTCCAATTACACTAAATTCAATGTGACCCACTAATTATAATGATTACTCGAACATGTCACTCTTGTATAATTTAAAGTAATTACATTCAAATTCAATTATTATGTGTCTTTCCGAATACTACCTAAGTAATCAGATAGAAAAGAGGGACCATATCATGTTACTTTGTCTCTTAAAGAGTCTAACCATGAGTTGGAGCCATAGGTTCTAGAGAGAATGAAATTCAATCACCCCTCTTTATATCAGTGGCGAAGATAGAAAATTTTTTTAGAGGGATCGAGATTAAATTTTAATTTTTACGATAGTAAAAATGTAATTTCATTATTTGAATAGGTTATATATTTATAACTTTTAAATGATTAAATCAAATTTTTATTATTTTTAGGGCATTGAAGTGTAATTTTATCTTTACTAATTTAAAATTTTAAAAAATTTAAATGGTCTAAATGAAAAAAATTCTATTGAAGGGGGCGGGGCCGCTGCCAGTTTTTAATGGTAATAACCAATTTATTTTTTTTAAATACAATTTAACTCCTAATACAACAATCTTTGTAATATTTTTACTGATATTTTTTTTTTGTGAAATACAAGAAGAAGACAAAATTTTAATAGCAATACAACTAACGCGACTCAAACTTAAACCACACCTAAAGATAGACCAACATAAGTTTCCGATATTTCTTGATTTTCATCTCAAACAAATTGGATTACTTTTTTAACCCTTTGGTCTTCCATTAAGTTGACATTGAGTCAACGAATGTGGAGGGAAGGGCTGGATAGTTCCACAAGCTACATTCTTCCCCTTTGTTTCTTTTAAGTTCATAATTTGAATATTTCTTTTTCTTCATTTTGAAAATGATTTGCATTACACAATTCATCCAACTTTTAGTTCTTTCATCAAAAACCCACCTATCTATTTGCAAGATATTTATTATACTTCAATGCTTGGGGCCATGTTCTTGTGACCACTTGGAAAGCTGGCTTCACTTATTTATCACTGACAACTAAATTTAGGTGTTAGTGTTTAGATTAGATAAAGATATGTATCCGACTCGAATATATATTTAAAAGATTTTTTAAATTGATATTTTTAATTTTGTGTTTAACTCACATATTGGGTATAATTATTTTTATCAATTTTTTAAAAAGAGTTCAATTATTTTTTTAATTAAAATATTAATTAAAATATCAAAATTTTAATCATAATAACTTGCATGACAATTCGCTTGTAATAATTATTTAGCCTTATTTTTATTAATCTCAACCATCCTAAGTTTAAGATCGTTGACTTGGACATCAGCGACGTCTTTCCTAAATAATTGGGAAATACAAAAGGAGCCAAAACTTGGGTGTCCATTGCTAATGTTTGTGGTTTTTAGAGGAAATTTCAATTTGTTGATCCACTCAGACTACCATTTTATACCCTTTTTTTTATGTATCTGAAATACCCAGACTTTGTTCTCTTTTGTCGATAACTAGTAACAGGAAACAGAACAGGTTAATGTCATGTCAAATGTGTTTTGTTGTTTGATGCTAAATTAGAAAGAAAATCCATATATTTTCAAGTTCTTCAACTCTCAACTATGGAATCCTTTTGGTTAATCTCACAAATGGGTTCAACCATTTGGGTGCTTTTGCTAGCTTTTTCAGTTCAAATCTATATCACAACAGCTACTACTGATGGCAGGGATTGTAAGTTTTGTTGTTCTTTGATCATGTATGTATGTATGCATGCTAATTTACTGCAAAAATGACATGAACTTGAAGATTACACTGTCTGTCATATAGAATTTAGCATTGGTGTCTGATTAAGGGAACCTGTTTTGTCCAATTCTTACAGATGCTGCTCTAAGATCTCTCACAGATGAGTGGCAAAATTTACCTCCTACTTGGACAGGAGCAGACCCTTGTGGTGATAGTTGGGTTGGAATCGAATGTACCGGTTCTCGTGTGACCTCGATGTAAGTCGTTGTTCCAATCATGTTGTTTCGAGTTCGGGATTTTATCTAATGTTGTTTTGTTTCTGTTTCAGAACATTACCAAACATGAACTTGGTTGGAGAGTTATCGGGAGACATCGCGATGTTATCCGAATTGCAGCAACTGTAAGTCCTTTTTTGCATATGCAACTTGTTTCCATGGCTTAATACAAACATCTTTGATATTAGCTTCATTTATTGTCTTTCAGGGATCTATCTTTTAACCACGAACTCACCGGACCTCTTCCGGGATCGATAGGAAATTTAAAGAAGCTAACAAACTTGTAAGAAGTTCTATTTTGTAACCAATGCATCACCTGACATAAATGAGTAAATGACCCCTTTTTCTTTATGTTGGCAGAATCTTGGTTGGTTGTGGTTTCATTGGTCAAATTCCTTACACAATAGGATCACTGCCACAGTTGAGATTCTTGTAAGAATTTGTCCTTAAGTACTTGTTCTGTTACCTCTTTTGGCCTATACAATCATAGATAGTTTCATGTTGGCTTATATTGTCTGCAGATCACTAAATACAAATGGCTTCACCGGACATATTCCACCGACCATCGGTAATTTATCAAATCTTTATTGGTTAGACATGGCTGACAACCAACTTGAAGGACCAATTCCAGTTTCGAATGGATCAACACCAGGGCTTGACTTGTTGATTCATACCAAACACTTGTATGCCAAATTTCTGTACTTTTTCTTGCCATGGATGTTCTGTTTTCCATATCCTAACGATGTTGTTCTATGTAATCTACAGCCATTTTGGGAAGAATAAACTCTCTGGGACTATCCCATCTAAACTTTTCAGTTCAGATATGGAACTGATACATGTGTAAGTTGCATTCGGTTTTTCGTGTGATTAAAAATTCAAGACATAACAGCATGAAACTTGTGTTCTAACATTTAGTTTTCGTCTTTCAGGCTATTCGAAAGCAACAAACTCTCTGGACCTCTTCCTTCGACCCTTGGACTTGTGCAAACTCTGGAAGTAGTGTGAGTATCTCGATCAAGTACTCGGGTGAATTTGTGTTCATATTTTTGGTCTAATGTATTATGTTGGCCAACAGACGCTTTGATAACAATTCACTAACTGGGAATCTTCCATTGAATCTCTACAACCTTTCAAATGTCCATGAGCTGTAAGCTATACGACGAATGCACTTGTTTATCTACGACGAAAACGGAACTAATATCATTTCTTAATCAAGTGCATTTGGTGTTGATTTTCAGGTTTTTGTCCAATAATAAGCTGTCTGGTCCTTTGCCTAGCCTTGCAGGCATGACCAGTTTAAGCACCTTGTAAGTAATCTAACTCACAATGTATACTGTCATTTGCCTACTCATCATCATCATCATCATCATCTTTCTGTTTACTTGAACGTGCAGACATTTGAGTAATAATACTTTCATTCCATCGGATTTTCCTTCGTGGCTCGAGTCCTTGACGTCGTTAACAATAATGTATTTCCCTCTTTACCATCAGAATTTTCAAGCATTCTATTTAGTTCATGCAATTCTTGACATGGACATCTCGGGATATGTACCATCTAATGATCTATTCGTTTCTATGACAGAATGATGGGAAATATTAAACTTCAAGGTCAAGTTCCGGTCACGTTCTTTGAGCTTCCACATTTGCAGGCTGTGTGAGTATGGCTTGACCTTATATAAATGTGTTACATGGTTGGTCTTTTGTTCACCTTATTGCTGCTATATTTGTTGACAGGGCACTAGAAAGTAACCGACTTAACGGTACATTGGTAATCGGCACGAGTTATACCAACCAACTACAACTCGTAGATTTGAGGAATAATAAGATTTCGGAATTCAGTGATGCTGGATACAATTTTGAAATAGTGTAAGCTAAGCCAGACTTGGTGTTTAAGATCATTGATGCTTGTTAAAGTTACTAAGTTTGGTTCCTACTGGTTTTTGCAGACTTGTAGATAACCCGGTGTGTATGGAGACCGGAAAAACCGACAAGTATTGCCAACTACCTTCACCAACGTCCTTGTATGCAACACCTCAAAAGAACTGTGTGTCGGGTTCGTGTCATTTGAGTCAAGTCTCAAGCCCGACATGTAGATGTGCATATCCATATACCGGAACACTACTGTTTAGAGGCTATACCTTCGCGGAGTTAGGAAACACTGCACCGTATCAATCTCTTGAGCAAGCTTTGATGAAGTTCTTCCAGTCACATCAACTTCCGGTGGAAACCGTGTCGTTAAGTGATCCAAGGAAGGATCAGTTTCAATATCTGCTATTGGACCTTAGCGTGTTTCCATATGCAGCAGATAGTTTCAATAGAAGTGGAATTTCAATGCTTGCATTTGTATTTAGCAACCAAACTTTCAAGCCTCCGAAAGAGTTCTTTGGACCTTATGTCTTCAATGGTGACAAATATGAACACTTCCTCGATGATACTCAAAAATCGAAGAATTCAAGCATTGGTATCAAAATCGGAGCAGGAGTTGGTGCTTTGGTGTTTTTCCTACTGTTAATGCTCGCTGGGATTTACGCTTATCGTCAAAAGATGAGAGCCGAAAGAGCAAACAAAAACAGTAATCCTTTCGGTACGTTTACTTGGCTCTTTTTCCAGTCAGCTATCTCGGCTTTATGACTGATTCTCTTCTGTAAAATAACATAGCAAGCTGGGATTCCAAGAAGAGCTTTGGTGATAGTCCTCAGTTAAAAGGAGCAAGATGTTTCTCTTTCGATGATCTTAAGAAATACACGAATAATTTTTCCGATGCCTGCGATATCGGATCGGGCGGTTATGGCAAGGTTAAGTTTGGCTCTTATTCTCTTTTGATGGTCTCATGCTCCATGTATACATGTTCATTTTATGTTTATGAATTTACAGGTTTATAGAGGAACGTTACCGACCGGGGAACTCGTGGCCATCAAACGAGCTCAACAAGGTTCTATGCAAGGTGGGCTCGAATTCAAAACAGAGATCGAGCTTCTATCGAGAGTTCATCATAAAAACGTCGTCAGTCTACTCGGATTTTGCTTCGAACGAGGTGAACAAATACTAGTATATGAGTATGTTGCCAATGGTTCGCTTGGTGATAGTCTATCAGGTACCACCCTTCATCTAGTAATGACCATATGTTACCAAGAAATGAACTAATACTATTAATGCTTATTCGGAACAGGGAAGTCCGGAATCCGACTGGATTGGGCCCGGCGACTAAAAATAGCACTTGGTGCAGCTCGAGGTCTTGCATATCTTCATGAGCTCGCGAATCCTCCGATTATTCATAGAGACGTCAAGTCCACGAACATTTTATTAGACGAACGCTTAAATGCTAAAGTTGCTGATTTCGGGCTCTCGAAACCAATGGGTGATAGTGAAAAAGGTCATGTTACGACTCAAGTGAAGGGTACAATGGTGAGTTTGTTTAGATTTTGTTTTAATGAATGGTTTTACATAATGCTAATGGTATTCACCGTTGTAGGGTTATTTGGATCCTGAATATTATATGACCCAACAATTGACCGAGAAGAGCGATGTTTATAGCTTTGGAGTAGTGATGTTAGAGATAATAACGGCAAGAAAACCGATAGATCATGGGAAATATATCGTAAGAGAAGTGGTGACAATGATGGATAAATCGAGAAGTTTATATAATCTCCAAGAGATTCTTGATCCAACCATTGGTTTAGACACAGATACAATACCCCATGGGTTGGAAAACTTGGTGGATTTAGCAATGGCATGTGTTGAAGATGCAAGAACTGATAGGCCTACAATGGGTGAAGTAGTGAAAGAGATTGAAAACATTATGCAGGCAGCCGGTTTGAATCCGAATGCGGAATCAGCTTCGAGTTCAGCTACTTACGAAGATGCAAATAAGGGAACTCCTCGTCATCCATACAGTGGTAAAACTTAAAGGTATTCGTTAGATCAAATTGAATTTGATTTGGGTTGAGCCGATTGAGGCCTTAGTAGCCTACAAGAAAGAGGCCTGTGGACTTTGGATGCCATTTCTATTACTAGTTTGATTTGCTTTCTAGGAGCAATGAACTTTGTAACAATGAGAGGTGTTTGAGTTTATTGTGGGATCTTTTATGTTTGTTTTCTTGCATATTATGATGAAATTGTAATATGAAATTTGATTACAAACTGCTTCTTTCACCCTTTTTTATTTTTTTCCAGAAATAAATGAATTTAAGTAATTCGGAATAAATTTTTTTATTATTTTCTTCATTATAAAAACTCATATTTAGAACAATCGTTGCTCAAAACAAACTCCAGTTCAACAACAACTTATATTTAGAACAATTGTCATTTAAAATAAAATGACAAAATTTATTTTAGGGGTAAATCATTTTTTGAGGCTTGAACTTGATAACTTTTCTCACATTGGGACTTGAATTTTTTTTGTCCAAGTTAAGCCTTAAACTTGGCAACTATTCACACATTGGGGCTTAAACTTTTTTTATCCAAATTAACTCTTGAACTTGACAATTGTTTTTACAATGAGACTTGAATTTTTTTTTTGTTTAAGTTAGTCCATGATATCTCCTTCTCAACCTTAAAGTTCAATGCCAATATGGAAATAATTGTCAAATTCAAACTCCACTATAAAAATAATTATCAAGTTCAGGGACTAACTTGAAAAAAAAATTCCAACCCCAAGATGAAAACATTTACCAAATTCAAATCCTAATATAAGAACAATTGTCAATATAAGAAATTGGTTCAAAGCCTAACTTAAACAATTGCAAATTGAAAAATTAAATCCCAATTGCTTAATTAAAACCTAATGTGTTTAAAAAATTCAAACCCTAATATAAAATTAATTGCTAAATTTTAACAATTCTTAATATAAATTCAATCCAAAGATTCGCTCAATGGGCTTGGTTGGAGGTCCAATTCGAAGGTGAATTTTGAGCAAATTGAAATTATTTAACTATTTATTTGATGCAGATTACTTTCTAACCATTAAATATATTAGAAAATATATAATATTTCAATTCATACGATAAATATATGGAAAAAATTTAAAATTTTACATACATAATGAATACAAATATATCACTAAATCCAATGGTTAAAATATTAAATCCAAAATTACGAAAGAATATAAAATTAAAATATTAAATGAATTTCTCCTCGTATAACGTGTATATATATTTATATAAAATCCAAATATTCTCTCCCTTTTTTCCTACCAAAATCCTATGGCAGCAATGATGAATATTCATGTTCTGTCTTAAAGTGACAATTTCTACGGTCTCTGAAAGTGATGAAGCACCTGCCCCAGCAACTATTCATGTCTGCTCTGAAACTGGTTGCTCTGCACTGCAAGTTGCTTTGCTTTAAAAAAAAAAAAACAAAACAAAACAGGTTAAAATCCTTCATGCATGGAATAGTAGCCTTAAAAACCATAAAAATACCATGGAGACCTTTTTTATAGGAGTCAAATTATATTTTGTCCCGTTCATTAAAAATTGAACAAACTAGTCCTTACACATTAAATCAAAGAGAATAACGGGCCCTTCTGCCAAAAATTGTCAAAATGATGTACACATGGAACGCCACATGTCATTGTCTAGTTATTCTATCAACAATAGAAATTGATGAATTTTTTACTAGAAAGGACCAATTTACTATTTAATCTAATGTAAAGGGACTAATTTATTCATTTTTTTAGTAAAGAATGTAAAATACAATCTGACTCCTAATATACATAACGAAAATCACGCATTTATGCTAAACTATCAAAGCCACTGAAGAAAAAATAAGAACTATACGCTAATCAATCAAAACCCGAACATCGAAACGATAGTAAAAATGAAGTTTTACTATGAATACGAATCGTCGAACATGCAGGCATGGCAGAGATTCAAGTGCTAAAAGAAGAGAAGTAAAGCAGGCAATAAAGAATTCAAGTGATAAAGATAAAACTTACCGGCACAGTCGGCTTTATCTTCTAGCTTCCACCAAAATGAAATCCTAATGCTGCCACTGTAAACTGCTTTCTTTTCCAGACATGGATGCCATCAAAAAAGGAAGACGTCATAAAGGTTCCCCCACCCCCGATATTAAACCATAAAAGCTACTGAATTCTCGAAAATGTAACGAAAAATATATTTGCAGGGAGAAAATATTTGAAAAAGCTATTTTGATATGGAAGTCCAAGCACTTCTTTATTTTATTTTTTTTTATTTTTTCGGTAATAAAACAACTGTTATACAGAAAGGGAGAAGCCCTCAGTATTTTAGATCAACCCACTCGTTTGTTTTGAACTAGAAATGCTATCGCTCAAATCCCGACCCATGGTCTCTACTGGGAACAGAAGTACACATATCCCTGCTACAAAAATTATAACCTCGAACAACATAATGGCAGCAGTTTGATGACATCCATGCACTAAACCTACCGCCACGAGCGGACATACCATCCCACCAATTCTTCCCATTGAGCTCGCAATTCCAACACCAGTTGATCTAACAGATGTTGGATATATCTACAATTTAAAAACAAAAAAGTTGTTACTTCACACGTAAGTTAACTAGAATCGACAAGAAAGAACCGTAACATCCATATGCATTACCTCTGGAGCGTATATATACATAACCGTGAAGCTGGCAGTGATGCATATTCGAGCACCAAAGAGGAGGCCAGTTGTAAGAGCCTGAGGCTGATGGACTACCAGAGGAAACAGGAAAATGCAACACAGGAAGAACATAGCTGACATTGAGAACTTACGACCAAATCGATCGACGGTGAAAGCGGATATGAGGAGGCCGGGGAACTCTAGAGGGAAAAAAACCAAAGCTAGATGTTAGCAAGGTGCCTTCCATGAGCATCGAAAATAAACTATTATAAGTAGAAGAAATAATTACATACCAGCAAAAGTAGTAATGAAAACATCTTTGTAGCTAACGCCCTCGTATTTTACTGTTTGCAATTCTTCCGGACGACATGTATTACGTCCATTGTGCAATTCCGTTGTGAGTAATACAAGGCCATAATACGAAAATGCATTTCCGAAGAATACCATCCATAAGAGTGAGGTTGACCGGACTAATTCTGGAGAAAGAAGTTGTAACAGCGATGAGATGCCTCCGGCTTTAGGATTCATTTCCTTAGGAGCTTCGTATCTGTTATCTTCTGGTTGAAGCAACAGTGTATCTTCTGTTGGTGTACTTTTTCCAATTAACTCAATTTCATTCTCAGAAACAAGAACTCCAGTAGGCAATTTCACTCCATTTATTCTAGATATTTTCTCCAAAACAACGAGCGCTTCTTCTTTTCTACCTTCCAAGCATAGAAATCGGGGTGATTCGGGTGCGAATACATAGAATAGAAGGAGAATCGATGAAGGGAGAGAAGATAGAGCAAGTAGCCATCTCCATCCCAACCGTGGCATCACAAACTGAAAGAACGAAAAAATAATGTCGATAAGGGGGGAAAATCAACATGATATTGGAATATGCATTTAGTTCTTCAATGCAATAATAACCGGTATAATCTAAGGGTGAGGCAAACAATATTATATTCATACCCATGCGAGTGAAGCTTCAAAAATCGTCCCGAAAGTCCAGAATGCTTGGAAAACAACCATCCAAGTTCCTCGGCTTGGGGCAGGAATAAACTCAAGAAACCAGGAGCAAAGAACAGGGCCACCTCCCAAACCGAGACCAACCAAACAACGAAGAATAATCAATGTAATATAATTTGGAGACAAGGCACTCAAAAAGCCAGCTCCCGAAGTAACTATTGCAGTGATGAGGAACCCTTTCCTGAAAGAAATAAACAGATATTATAGGTCAGAAGAATAAGCAACACAGAGGAACATCGAAGTCACTTTTACTTCCATTGAAAAGGTTAAAAACAATCAGTTTTGCATAAAGAAAAAGGAACTAAAGTGCAAGAGCAAGGCCTCTTTCCATGAGTGGATGAGATATCTGTAGCTTAGTCTTGTTACCAAAGCACATCAAGTGAACTAACTCATCGATTTTTCTTTATGCATTATGTTGAGGGCGAGTATTTGCTTTGGAGTGTCTCACTCCCTTAACGGTGGAGGTATTGTTCCCGAGGTATCTGTGCTCGATTTTAACCTCAGGTTTTTGTCTCTCTACTCCGTGGAGAGCCCAAAGGGGTTCACAGAGTTTTGGCAAGGGCGCCTAGGTCCACCAAAGAAATGTTTTATCATTTTGGCCTTGGTGGGGTTCAAACCCTAGCCCAAGTGGTAGTGTTCTTACACACTAAGACCCTTTAAGGGTTAGGGTTCTAACCCCACCAAGACCAAAATGATAAAAATATTTCCTGGATGGACCTAGGCACTCCCACCAAAACTCCATGAACCCCTTTGGGCTCTCCTCAGAGTAAGGAGACAAAAACCCAGGGCTGAAACCAAGCAGATACCCCAGGAACAATACCTCCACTGTTGAGGGAGAGACACTTCAAAGTAGATACTCAACCCCTCAGCACATTATATGCCAAGCACCTATAATCATGTTGCATTGGGGGTAAAGCAAGGTACTAATATTGAGGCATATTCATCTAAAGAAAACACAGATCATTAAAGCAGGGATTGAATGCAAGAATAAAACTATGAATACAACAAAAAGTTCTCACCTTCTTCCATGTTTGTCTGAGACTACACCCCAAGAATAGGCACCAACAAGCATTCCAACAAAAACCACACTGGTTATTAAGCTCTCTTGATGAGAAGTAAGACCCCATAAAGTTTGAACTGCTGGTCCGATAAAGGAGAGTAACATCATTTCCATAGCTTCCGAAACCCACCCCATTCCGGCGTAAGCAAGCACGAGCATTTGGAACTTTCCAAACCCCATGTGCAAAAGGGCATCATCCACAGTAAAGGTGGGTGTTCCATCTTCTCCCATTAAACACTGATAAAAGAAAATAAGACTATGTTTCAAGAACTTGCATCCTCCATGAAAGTAAACTTGATAAAAAACATAACAAGCAAATTCAACAAATATTTTTCAGATCTATAACATGAAAGTTATATCCATTAACAGATCTAAAACATGAAGATACATTCACAAACAGATCTATAACATGAAGTTATATACCACCGACACTCATACCCCATATCCATCTCGTATATAACTATATTAAATCATCTAAAATCTAGTTTCTTCTCCAAATTTGATCATTTTACAACAAAAAAGACTATCTAGACCCTAAATCCCAAACATAGATGAACATTAGTGTTCATCCATTAATGAAAACGCAAATGTATGCATAACATACATCAAGTTACTAGGAATATAGATCTGAATCCCATCAGTTTTTGAATCCCACACACAAGAAAATACCAAAAAGAATTATCTTTGAAAATAATCAATTAATTAATTACCAGAAAAACAACAATTCGATACGCAAATCGTATGAAAAAAAAAAGTCTTCACTAGATTTCAGGGTCAATAACAAAATATAAACAAAAAAAATCACAAAAACAAGAAAAACCCAGAATTTGAAACACACAAAAAAAAGGAAAGGAACCTGATAGAAACTTGACCAAAAAACAGAATGGGAATGTTCTTTTTCTTCTTCGTCTTCTCCGTCTTCGTATGAATGCTGAGAAGAAACCGAAAAATTCTTCTTTTTGTGTATGAAGAATCGAAGAAACAAAAATAAAAGGGGTTGACTTTAAGCAAAATAAATTAAAGATGAAAAATAGGAAGAATGCATTTGTGCCAATGAAGATTTGGGTGTTCCTGGTTGGTCTTTTTTTAATTTGAAAGGAGGGGTTTGACTTATTCAACAGCCACTCTTGAGTTAGGAAATTTCTCCCACCGCTAACCTTAGCCTCTGGTTCTTCTTCTCCTTCTTCCTCCTCCCATCAAATTTGGAATCAAAAGTAATGGAAGGAACTTCTGGATTGGACCCTTTTTTGTAGGAGCCTTGTTTTCTTTGTTTATACTTCTCCTTTTATATTTTGCCTTTTTTTTAATTGAATGCCTTAGATTAGAAAATATCGTAATAGATGACAATAAAGATTGGAATTTCTTTTCCTTTTACCAAACAGAGCGATTAAAGAATAAGTTTGTATAGATCTTAGATCTGTTTGACTTTGGGTATAATTTGGTCTCTTTCTACCTCATTTTCCTTGAACCTATTAAAAAAAAGGTTTAAAATTTATAAATCACAATCAAGCCATGGATGATGCTGTTGGTTTAAAGCCCAGTCAAATGAAATCAAAATCTCATCCACCTTATTTCTCATTGTCTTACATGTGTATATATAGTATATTCTTGGTGGGATTATGTTATTTAACCATACTATATACATGAGGAGTTGGGCGTAGAGTTAGAGAAAACTTCATCGCATGTGTGTTACGATGTGATAGGAGTAATTATTAAATAAATTTTGATGTAACTTTACGATAGTTCATTTGATCTACGTCAAAGGTGTTTCTTATTGATGAAACATCTTTGAGCCTTTTCTTAATCTAGATAGTTGACTTGGCAAGGTGGTTACACATGACGATTATCCCTTTCAATCAAGGAGGTTGTAAAGTGACGTTTGTTGAAGCAGTGTGTCGTGTACAAAATGTGAGGCTGAAAATAGAAAGAGGTTCATGTGGCATGTCAGGAACCGCTAATGATGATTTTAGATAATTTAGAGAGATTTGAAAGGAGAGAATGGGCTAAGAGAGTTTTGGAAAAGTATTGATGTATAGTTTGTATCTTAGAGTCATTTTGGTGGCGGAGATGACTTATATAGACAATGAATTTAATATAAATCCCGTTAAAAAGATGTCTTACTACGAGGGATTGGTGGTAGGATAATGAAAAATCTTATTAGGGTGCGAGAAGATGTAGCTTTGACCATACTATGAAGTATTGGTGGTAGGGTTATAGAGGACTTTATTACTCATATTTTGGGAGGTATAAGAAAATGTTGATATCGATATGACCTTGTGGTAAAACTCTTAATGAGATGAAAATTTTATTTTAAATAGATAAAAAAATTATAAAACTTCTCAAAAAATATTAAAAACTAAAAATTATATTGAGCTATTTTTTTTTTATAAAAACAGCATAAAATTCAAAATAAGTGAAAAATTAGAAAAAGAAAAAATTCAGTAAATTATTTAAAAAATTTAGTCAAAGAAGTTATAATATTTCAAATATATAAAGAAATTTTAAAAAAAAGCCACGTCTGATTTTATCAGATAAAGCTTAAACTCGAAATTTCAAAAATTTTAAAATATCAAGTGAAAGAATGGTAGAAAAGCTTTAAATAAATTAATTTATATAATTATTTACATTTAATATGTCATTTAGTATCCAAATTTAACATTTTTCTTTAATGCAGTATTTATATTATTTTTTGGTCCGATTTTATATTTGTATTTGACAAAAACGATATGTTTTGACACCCAAAAATAATGATGTTAATTTTATAGTGTTTACTTCGAATTTTAAAATTGATCTAATAAAATTTAATTACTAATATTATTAATTAATTATGAACTTTAAGTCCAAATTAAACACTAAAAAAAAAGAGTTAATATCATCACCTTAAAAGGACTCTTTGTACCGTGTCTGCAATTATTTCTTTTATTCATGGACTACAGTAGATCAATATTAAAAAAAATTTGAAATTTCAAAGATAAAATGCAATTAGTCGTTCTATTTATTCAACATTTAAGACTTACTCTCTTATGAAAATTAAATGAAATTTGCTATTTGGATTAGTCAAAATTTTATTATTAGACTTGACATTTTAATATATTGGATGGTCATGTTTATTGAGTTTTAACTCAATTAATATGAATATTATTGCTCATGCAGAAAAATGTGAATTTAAATGTGTTGAAACGTATTATTATTCTGTTTATAAATTCGAACTGTGTTACTCCCATTCTCTATTGCTAATATTGTATGGAAAAAAATGATAAACAAAGCAAGCAGTGGGACAGAACATGTTTATGTTGGCTAAACCAACAATTACTTTATTACTAAAAGAAAAGAATATTTTTTTTTTTTGGAAAATATTAAACAGTCTTAATTTCTTTTCATTTTCTTTTGTTGACTAAAATTTTAAAAGAGTAAATCAAATTTTTATCATTTTAAAAGAAGTCAAAATATAATTTTACTATTATAAATTTAAAATTTTAAAAAATCTAAATAAAAAAAATTATTTTAAGGGCGGCTAGCTCCTCTGAATTCGCTAATGGACTAGATTCATTACTATTTGCATATGTTGTCATGAAATTTGTTGCACAATTCGTAACGGTGGATTGTGATATTAAGTTTTAAAATTATTTAGTTAAAACTTTCGAAATTTTTGGAAGCTTAATTAAAAATTTTCAAAAAATTAAGATTTTACAAGAATTTTCAAAAAAAAAAATTAGGGATTCTAATTAAAAATTTCGAAAAAAAAATTGAGGGAGTTAAGAGCCCCTCTTACCTCTTGGAACTAGTGTTAAATTCGCACATGTCAAGATGATCAACTGTGGTTCCATTGAGCATTTTAACTATTATTATATTATCGCTTTACACTATGGACTATATGGTGGGGTGAATACAAGATGGGCGTGTTAATATATAAATAATATATAGTTTATTATAAATATAAAAACGTGTTGATAATGTAAAGAAATTGAAAAAAAAATACTTTTAAGGGGTTGCGATTTGATAAAATCAAAATTTAGCTTTTAAAGGGTTATGATTTGATAAAATTAAAATTTGAATGTTGAAAATTTTTAAGAAATTGATTTTGTAAATTTATTATTTTATTCCATCAGGAAAAATAAAGAAAAATTATGTTTAGGAGATTGAGTTTTAAACGAAAATATCTGTGACTCCTCCAATATTTCTTGAAAATTAAGCTTAGTATGTTTTCGTCGATTTTTTTAGTTTATTTTTTTATTAAATTTCCGACCAATTACTTTTGTTTTTTTTTATTTCGATTTTTTTCGAAAAGAATAATATCAATTGTGTTTCACATTCCAGATGTACAAATATTGAAGTATTATACTAATCTTGGGGACGATGTTCACTACACAATTATACCAATCATGGTGAATTTGCTTTTAAAGCAATGATTCTTTCACGACAAAATGATTGTTTTATTTACACTCAATTTGGTTTTCTCTCAACACTAACGATTTTGTTTTGCAATAATATATTTTCAACAAATTGAGTCAAATTAAATCAGATTTAGATATTAAATGTTGAAATCCGAATCTGACACATATTTTAAATGAACTTAATTTTTATTGAAACTCTTCCGAATTTCTGATGAAGTTAAAAAAACAACCTAGCTGAGAAACACTTCACCGAAAGAAGCCATGTTAGTTCCATGCTGTGGCTCCCATCTTCTATTCACATTTTACTCTTTCAATAATTATGTTTAGCTGTTTACACGTTTTCTTCCAAAATTAAATGAAAGAAAAAGGACATTTTTTGTCACCTCATTTAAATTCACAAAATGTTTGCAATTTCTCTCTCACTGAAAATTACACCTTTTTCTCTTTAAAAAAAATCAAATTAAAGCAAAATTTTCTGGTCCAACCAAATTAATCCCAGGCTTGTTCACCCCAAATCTTTTTTTCTAAATTACAGCTATTTTTTATATCCATTTTATTATTTATGTTCGGAGTTTATAATTGTTTCTCTCAATAATATCATTTTCAATGTTTAAACCAAAGTCGTTCTATTGAAAATATAATGCGACTTACCATTGCACCTAATCATTTATTGATAAATTACAACTAATTTTTATATAAAAAATATACTTATTATATGTTATATTTTATTCTAAAAATTTTAATTTTTAAAGAATTTTTGAAAAAATTGGAATTTTCTATTTTTGAAGAATTTTAATTTTTTTTATAATTTCTTTTAACATTTTATTAAAATATTTAATTCACTGCAAATTATTATAATTGTAAAGTTCATCTTTCATGCCATGATTAATGGGATTTGATTGCTATATGATATATATATATATATAGAAATTGAAGCAAAGGATTTTATTACCAAACTGGCAAACTTATACTAATAAGAAATTGAATTTTAATTATTACTCTATGACTTAATTACAAAATATGTAAATATTGAGGATTAAATTTTTTAGAATCAAGACTAATTGACACAGTGTATAAATATTGAGTGTTAAAGTTGTTATTATGTCAATTTTAAAAGCTATCACTATTAACCAACAAATGACCAAAAAGAAAAAACTAAATATTAATATCATTATAAGTTGTTATCATATCAACTATTTTTTATACAATGCCTAAAACTACTCATAACTCCTCTCCAATCCTTAAATAAGAGGATAATGCACTTCAGTACATCTGAACCCATGTCTTCCTGCACCGGTAACAATGTTGACACCAATCAAGCTAAAGACTCAATCGACAACAAAACTAATTAGACGACCATTTTGTAACTTTTCATAATTAAGTGATTAAAAAAAATGTACTAATAATTGAGTGACTACTAATGTAATATATTCTAATTTAATTTATCTTTGTAATGCTTTTAAGTCTAGGAAGGATCAAATCAATGTTATAAATTTGATATTACATGTTTCAATATCATTATTATAATCTTCAAATCATTATTATAATTTTAATTATTCAAATAAATGAAATATTAAATCGTATTAAATAATTTTTATATTAATAAACGAATATAGATTCAATATCATTTAACCCGTAGCAAATCGCTAGGCTTTTTATTTAAAGTGTAAAACATAAAAATTTGAAGAAATTTAAATATGTTGTTCAACACCCTAATTTTATTTGTGAAATTTAAAAATTTCACTGATAATAATGAATCTAACATTTTCTCTTAATATTTTATGAAAATATTTTATATAAAAAAATAAAAACATCTTCACATTAGTATTTGTTCTTTTGTAAAAATAAAAGACTATAAAAATTATTGTACTTCACTGATTATATCATGAGCACAAAAATATAACCTTAAGACATCTCTTATATTATATAATCTTTGAATCATTATTATAATTTTAATTATTCAAATAAATAAAACAATCAATTATATAAAATTATTTTTATTAATTTTATATAATAAACGAATATGAAATAAATTATTTTTTATGTATTGTGACGGATTTATATGTCTATCATTTAAACTCTTAATCGAGTTACATAACTATCCAACTGGACCTCAACTCAATTGAAAAATGATTTTATAAAGGAACAAATATTATTACAATGATATTTTTATTTATACTATTGATTCAAAATCTTGATTGAATTAATATCACAAGTCAGTCAAATACCAACTTAAATGAGAAGTGACTAAAAATCTGTTACTATTACTATAAGGGTACGTATATAAAAAAAAATCAAATTAATTCAAAATAAATCTAGAAAAATACTCATATGGTTGAAGGTCCCTATCATGTGAAATTATACAGTACCAAAAAACACTTTTAAGAAATTCAAACATAAAAATTAAAAATTGATTCTTCCGCTGTCGATAATAGATCTATTTATAGGCTGAGTAACCCACCCTACACAATAGGCCCAACCCAACTTGGGCTAAGGTTTTTTATAATTTAAATTAATTATAAAATATCGATTAAAATATAAATAAATATAAATATATTTATTTATTAATTTTTTGAATAGTAAAATGAGTGATCTGATTCAAACCAGGCTTAAAATTTTTTTAGAATCAGAACTCAACCTCTAGTCAGTAGCACACACTCATAATTGACAGCAAGGTACTTCAATCTGAGTTGGAGCATATTTCTCTTAACCACAGTTTATTTTATAGAAACATGAATTTCAACAACAATCAAAGTAATTTAACAGCCAAGGCCAATTTATTATCACAATTCATGCCCTCAACCACATTAAATTCTTACCCGCAAACATTTTGGTAAACAAATTGTATTTACCAATAAATTATGTAAACATTGCTAATATTCAAACAAAACTTGCATTAAAAATCCAATACATCTTCCACTTAACCATATAATATATATACATATAATAATTTCATATTATTGACTAAAAATGAATTGATGCAGTTTTCTTCTCTAATGCCTACTTATTGTTCCATCTTTAATTAAAATGCCCATTCTACGAAAAGTGGGAGGGGTCAATGTTCTACTAGGAAAACATACCAAGAAGAATTAGAGGAAAAAGATCAACAAAAAAAAAAAGATTATAAAACTAACCTCCCAGATTCCTCTGTAAGAAAGCAATTTGGACAGACTAGAACGATTATAGTACACACGACCAAAGGGATCGAATGGAATGGCATGGCATGGCATTCCACATAAATAGGTCGAATCAGCCAGCTGGGGTAAGTTAGTATTTGAACTCCTCAGAATGGCAAAGTTGGCGATGGCAGTTGCAGGCAGATTAGCTTTCTTTGTAGGGAATTTAGTTGCGGGTTTTATCAATGAAAGTTGTTCCCTAATGAGCCATATGCATATCCCCCTCTGACCTTTTATAGATCAGCCGGATTTTCTCATCACCGCCTAGTTCCAAGCAGTGAACAATTTTAGACATCCCTTTACAGAAGGGAGCATTTTTTCATCAAAGCACCAAACTGCATATGAACACTTTGGACTTTTACCCAGAACTACCAGCAACCTCTGCAGCTCTCTGTCTCATCATCTCCATCACAGCAGCCCTACGTCGTGAATCAGACTGTTGTTGAAGCCTCCTCAAATGTTCCTTAAGGTCTCTGTATTAGCAAGTTTTAACTTTATTAGCTTTAAATTGCACCAAGGAGTACATAACATATGGCTGTTAAGGAGGGAGAAAGGTGCATGTACCTGCAACGTGGTACGTGGCATTGAGATTCTTTACATGCTCGTGCATGGAGTTGCAGCAAATACCACATTTTCTTGCATAGTACACAGCCACCAGAAGCACGTGTTTTGCATTGTATTCCATGGCGGAAGAGCCCCTTCACTTTCCGACAATTTGGGTATTGGCAGTGTGCAGAACGACATTGTGATGCATGCACCAAAAGGTCAAGCATTTTCCTTAGCTGTAAAATTCAAGAACCAATCCAGTTAGAACAACACAAAAAAGTCTCATGTTTACAGTCATAAACTTAATTTTCCAACCATCTACTTGCCAAATCAGAAGGAAACTAATATATTCAGAGAATTATACTTTACATTTAGTATATTTCAATGTTCAAGTGCAAAGTACCAATAGCATATCAGAACATCTACTTAGAGAGTTCCATGCTTTCCAATGTTATCAAGCCAATTATTCACAAACACCAGTACGACCACATCCCCACCCCAAACCAAAAGGGGAGGTCCAGAGAAAAGCGATGATACTACCAAATATGACATCCCACACCCGACCCGGTCGCCGGATCCGAATGCATGACATCACATTATGTTGCCGGAGCAACTAAGACTAAATCAACCTCATTTACCAAGTAACGTGGCATTCAATCAATTAAATTCCCATTCATTCCCATCACACACTCTTAGATAATTCAAATGATTGCCAATTAATCACATTAAATGCATTCTAGGATTGTACGGGATTACAAACGTGGTTAGGATTCGAATCCAAACTCGTGTCCAAATCCTACTGGAGGTCTCGAGACACAGCTTTCATGTCTCGAGATGAACTTCCCCTGTTTCTTAATTTAGCTTTGATGTTTAGCTGTCTCGAGACATAAGCCACTTAGACTCGAGACCTAAGCTAGAATACCTCGGGACTAGACCAATGTTTATATTGCTGTAATTATACTAAATAAATACTTCACATAATTAAAGGGATGGCTTTAAATAGATTGATTTGATCTGGCTGTGTATATCATTTACCTACTGTACTAAAGATATTGAATAGAAAGAATCCTTCTTCTTTAACACATATATGCTTTGATGAGATTTAGCTAAAAGAATTCAACAAATTCATTAAAAAATACCTGCAGAACACGTAGTTGCCTGGCCTCTTTGTTCTGTGCATCACGTTCTGCCATGGATGGATGATTTGTTAACTTATGAGGATGATCAATGCCCCCATCCTTTTTATAACAGGCATTGCACACATCATAATCAGGGCAAACTTCACATCGCCAACCTTGGCCAGTTTCAATATCCAGATGACATATGCTACAGGGAGTGACAAATGCAGGAGCAGTTGGATTGTGAAGATGGTAGAGTACCATCATAGAGGAATGTTTAGCCCGTCTCAGGGTATCATATTGATAATGGTTCCCTTGACAAAGACTCAAAAATGCCTGTCTAGTATCAAAGAATTCACTCTCAAGAATGTCATCTTGATCGGTTGTATCAGTAGGGACATCAGTTATTTCAATCTGCACAATGACAATTTGTCCAAAAAAATCAATTAAAAAAGCAAATAAAAATCTGTCTACAGAAGCAGCAACACACACACACTATAAGTAATTATTGTAGTACTAAGACAAACTTACTGGATAAAGAACATGTTTTTCCCTCTGATTGATGGGATGTCTCTCTCTTTCATCACGTTTCAATTCTGCCTCATGGCACCTGTCAGGGTACAAAGAAGCAAACATAAGATCCATTTATCTAGAGAACTGTCTCATAGTTGGTGGAAGCAGACCAAAATAAGGACAGAGGAAGGGGGGTTGCATTATAGGGCTTCGAACAGGGGGAAGGGGAGTTGAGTCTTAAAACTTGATAAATAATCAGTTTCTGAAGACCACAAGAATCAGTTTCCTTTTCTCTAAAAGCAGAAGTACGACTGTAATGAACAGAAATTTTAAAATGAGGGAAAAGAATCTCTGCAACATCATTTAAGCAGATACATAGTAACACCAAGGACTGAAAAGCTTGAACAGTTTGTACTACTGTAAAGGCTGAGCAAAATGACCAACGTTTACAGATAGAATGTAAATAGTATTAATAATAAAATGAATGCCAAGGAGTTGCATAACTAGCAACCCTACTGGCTCTCCACTTGTCCTAAAAGGCTAGATGCTTGTCATTTAACTTCTAAGAGCAAGGTTCTAGAGCTGTAAATCAATGAACGCGAGCTGAACTGTCGATCAGAAATACACTCATTTGTACAATGCAGAAAATAGCCCTAGCATAGATTCAACCATGCCAATTAACTAGGGGTGAGCGTTTGATCGAATCGAATGAAAAAATTTCAAGTTAATCGAGTTGACGAATCCTATTTTATCATCCTAACTTGATTTGAAATTTTCTCAAATCGAGTCGAGTGAGATGGAATTCGAATCGAATTGAATATATTTGTCCGAGTGAAATTTTTAAAAATAACTTTGGATCTTTGTAACCACTGTCACCCACCGTAATCAAATTTGTTATTAACTTTCATCAACTTATAATTTATTTATTAATCTTTTATATACGGGTTAGCTTCTTTGCTTTCTTAGCTTCAATTATCTTCTAATTCTTGTCACTATGTATTTTGAAATTAAAAATATATTAAATGTAAAAATGTGATTTTTTAATAAAAGTTATTTTAAATATAAAATGTGAAATTGATACCTACAAAAAATTTTAACACAAATATTTTATTGCATCATTAATAATTCAATTTTAATATAAATATTCAATATGATTAAACAATTCAATAATATAACATGTGAAATTTAATTTAATAATATAAATAAAATTATTACTATTTAGGTTTAGAGATTTTTTGAATGATTGTGATTTTTTATTTGAGGATAAAGGGTGAGAAGTAAAAGTTTAGGGGAAAATAAAAAAGATTTGGGGGTTTTGGAGAGTAAAATTTTGATAGAAATTAAATAGGGGAGTAAAATTTTGGAGGGAAAATATTCAAAAAAAATTGGGGGGATGGGGAGGGGGAATGGGTTTGGGGTAGATGGGGGTGAGATAAGAGGTGAGTAAAAGTTTTTGGGGAAAAATGGGAAAGAGTAAAAGTTTTGGAAGAAAATAAAAAGTTTTGAGGGTTTTTGAGTAAAGTAAATGGGGAGTAAAGTTTTGATGGGAAAATATTAAAAAAAATTGGGGGGGAAATGGATTTGGGGTAGATGGGGTGGATGAGAGGGAAATAAAAGTTTTGAGAAAAAGTAAAAAGATTTGAGGGTTTGAGGTAAAAATGTAAAATATTATAGTTTAATATTCGAATTATTCGAGTTATTCGGATACAAAAAATGAAAAAGAGCGTACCCTTCTCATTCATAGATCTAATTGAAAAATTATAGTTTCTAGTTCTCCAAAATCATATTATTACTATATATACAATCCAACTGATAAAAACCTTGCCTGCTAGAGTATCACATGTGGTATACTTTCAGTCACACAGACAAATCCCCTCACGTACATGCACACATATATAGGTAGTAGGTAGGTAGGTAGGTAGGTAGTGAGAGAGAGCTCAACCATACAAGAAGAAGATAATAATAAAAAGACACAGCCAAACTAGTTCAAAAGAAACAAAAAGACAGCTAAACAGAGTAGCAATCTTACTTGTCACAAATCTGAAATTTCTTGCACTGGTTGCAGACCCAGCGATTTCCAGATACCATCAGGATACAACAATGAGTGCAACAATGCTGCAAGTGAACCATGATAAAATCTTCCCTCATTGGGCAAATGGTCTCACCAAGCTGAAGAGAAGAAAGGAGGGAAACAAGTAATATAACCAGTTAAAATCCCTTGGATCACGATAAGAAAAATGTCAACATTAGGATGCAAGATTGTAATTTTCTTATCCACTGCCTTTACACAGAAAAACATCACTAAGGAAAAAATGGGCAGAATGATTAGGAAGAAAAGAAATTACTTTATGCATCAGTAGCAGATCCTTTGATGCATTAGCAGAGAGATCAGACTGACCCGATGCTTTTAAAGCCCTTTTTGTTATAGTCTTTTTTATTGTTCCTTTTTTGTTCAGCTTTCTGCCATCTTCTTCCATACGGAACTGGTTAATTAGATCTTCAGCAGCCCCAGGCCAGTAATCACCATCAAAATATGGCAGTCTAGCTGCTGTTACTTTGGCCTTACATTCACCCGTAGTTACAAAGAAATGATCATATAAATTAGTAAGATCAACTACAATGTTTTCCTTGGAAGCCTTCCTTAACATTGCTAAATACCTGAAACAGCATTCATGCATATCGGGGAAATTAATAATAATGGATTATTAAAAACAAACATGAGATGCAAAGGGGAAAAAAACTTGATAATTATTTGCCTCACCATTCTCGCAGTTTATCTGATTTAGGCGTTTTCTGAATTTCTGGATGACAATATAAGATATAATCTTCTCCCTTAAGTGGAGGGCAAGCCCATATATAGCAACTTGTAAAACCACGCTTCTTGCAATATTCAAGGTATCCAATCTGAACATTTAAGGCTTAAAGATGTTAGTCACAACTAAATAAAAGTATAAAACTGATACTATATGTAAATTGAAAATCATAATTATCACAAAGCAGAAATCATAAGAGTTTGCACTTACAAGAATTTCATGGTAAACAAAGGTACGGAGAGCCTCTCCGGTAACTGCTTTAACCTCAGGCCGGAAATACTTGACTGAATCTAGGTATGACAGATAAACACGACGCTGATTTGGAAATGCACATTCTGAACCAAATTCTTGAACATACATACCAAATAAGCATACTTCTACCCCTTCTATCTTCTGAAACAATAAAACTACCTGAAAGAGAAAAACGTACTGATAAGCATTTCATAATTACAATTAAAATTGCCCTTTTCAGCATATACGTATGTATTACACTTAATCCATTAAAAAATAGAACATGTGCATTACGCTTAATCTATATCCTTCACACCTTTGATTTATACGGAAATTCAAGTGGATAATTCTGTTCCTGAAAGATTTCAAGAAACCGCTGCTTCACTTCCAGCTTTTTGTCAACCGATGAAACAACTCTAATTACAAGTGCCTCAGCCCCAGGCACCTGAAAAAATCAATGAGAAAACAATCAATATATTCTTCCTTCTGTGTGTATATGTGTGTGAATTGGTTTTGAATATATTTAAGCAACATGAAAGTAGCAAAACGATTGCCATAAACAACATAGAATCAACTGTCATCAGGAGAATATTGATCACCTCATCATAACTTTTTCCTTGAACCCTTGCTCTTTCTTGTCTTTCCTGTTTCAGTCTCTTGAATAACCGCTGCTCTATGTGGTCACTAAGGATTGTTCTTGGCAAATCTTTGGCCCCAAGGACAGCACTCTGAGGTAGGGGCTTTCGCTCTCCTCTTTCGACCTCAGCAATATAGCAATTGGGGCATGTATATTCAGCTTGTCCACCATCATTCCTTCTACCATTGAATAAAGCACAAATCTGATGCTGCCAAGCCTCGCACTTGTCACATTGAACCCACTGGAAAATATTATTGAAGAAAAAGAAACATGTAAGAGCAACTATTTGGGATGATCATGAAACATCATAATACTTAAAATGTATGTAGAGCACATACCCATTCTTCGATCTCTTCATCATTCTTCTTCTTCTCAAGCCTTGCCTTAGGAATGGCAGTTCCATCAACAACAATGCTATCTCCTCGAGCCTCATTATGGCATGGAATACAAAAGTAATGTCGTGTATCACCAGCTCCCATTGTGTAGTACATTGCATTTCGCTTAATGCGAGCACCACAAGGACTGCAGTAAATAGGTGGTGGTTCAAAAGTAAGTCTCTCAACTGCACATAATTGACATGAGTTCTCACTCATTGAGTGCTCCATTGCCTGATTCTTTTCAGCCTTAGCTTTACTCTGTAAAAGAAAGAAAATTATTATTATCAATATATTTCATTCTGTCTACAAGCCTGGTTTTTGGTACATCAAGTACTAAGCTAGCACACAAATATCGACCTAAGACAACTTACGATGATCTACATACAATACTAAAGAACAGGGTATGAAATAAGTCAAAATACTATAATAAAGATACCTGGCCAACCCATCGTCTGAGACCTGTAATATGCTCCCTAACTTGCTCAGGGGTGAAGAGTTCAGTAAGCGACACCCCCTTTATTTTTGGTTTCCCAGACTTAGTTCCAGCTGCACTTTCGGAAGACTCGGTCACATTTTCCTGTTTGACTGAGTCAGGCTCCTTTTCAATCTTGGCACTTTCTTGCTTAGGTAGACCGCCAAATTCATCAAGTGTAACAGCCTCACCATCAATCTTCTGTTTGCTAATGTCATCTACATCATCCTTCATCTCAATAAAAACAGGATTACCACTAGAACAACTCACGGGGACATCAGTCTTCACTTCCATAGGCTCAGGTTTAACTGGCATACACCTGTCAACATGTTGGTAATCTTGGTGCTGGATGTCCTGAGATATGTGAGGTTCAGCAACAACAGAACCTGGTAATAGACGACCTTCACTTTCAGCAATAACAGACTGAGAAGATTGCTCTATCTTCATGCGTTTTAGTGAAGGTTGTACACCTACAGATGCATCATTTGATGCAGTTCTTGAAGTCATTCTAGCTGAAATGTCTCCAGCATCGTTTATTTTAGTAGAAGCACCATCAGAAGATGGCAAAACCAAAGCAGAGTTCCGACAGGCATGTGCCTTCTGAGCCTGTATAAAATTTTTAACAGGAACACAAACAGGACATGTTGGATTTGTACAAGTCTTGTAGTGACGAATCAAAATCTTAGAGGGACGGCATCGAGGATATGAGCATTGAGATGATTCGCATTTATTCATATGACTCAACAACTTCCGCACGGTAAAACAATAGCCATCACACTTACCCTCAGAGGCTTTACAACTACGAGCATGGCGTAGAAACAAAAGCCACTTCACTTGATTTCTGTACTGCCGATCATGGCTCCCATTTTCAGATTTAGAGATGTCGCCTCTAGAATTTAAAGGCTCTGATGAGCTTCTAGCATCAACCATTGGACCGATGGTGGATCCATCTGCAGATAAATTGTTACACTGAGCTTTATCTGGCCCAGATGTTCTCTGACGGAATTCCTCTTGGAGAGGCTGCTCATGTGATATGTTCCCTGGAATTTGCGCCCGATCTTGTGAGTGAGGGTGCCACTGGCTATGAGCAAATGATTCCATCTGTTCTCCAGCCGGAAGTTTATAATCATTTTGAGACTCTTGAATCAATTGGTCTTGATGCAACATGTGTTGCATTTGTTCAGAATTTTGTGGCAGTGATGATAACATACCCTGCTGATTAGTGAGCTCTTCACCATGGTTCTGCAGGAATTGATTCTGCAATTCGGAGAGCTGAAACCGTTCAGGAGCTTGTTGATATAGAACCTCGTCATGATGCTGTACTCTAGGTTCACACTTTACTTGACTGCCTATATCAGAGGACAGAGGAGACTGACTATAACCACTATTGCTCAGCAAATTTTGCTCCTTCTGTTGGCGTTGCTGTTGAAGGAACTGCTGTTGTTGGTACTGAAGAGACTGGTGCTGGAATTGTTTCTGTTGATTAACTTGAAGTATATCATCTCTCGAAGAAACTGCAGGTTGAAAGTTCATCTTTTCAAACTCATCCATCGACTGGGGCTTCGTATGGGCAGCCGATTGCACAGCATGTAAATTTGACTGATTATTTATTAAAGAAGTATTTGTTCTGGATGTAGACTGCAAACTAACAGAATTCAAATTCTGAGAGTTTGTCACTGATCCAACGGATGTTACAGCACCGTACAAGTTTCCAGACCCAAAAGAATCAGCATTGTTCATTCCATATCCGTCAGCTGACACAAAGGATCGCTTTCTTTGAGATAACTCATTCATCCCAATGATAAATTACATATTCAGGTTTATTATTACTAAATCAAATAGAAATAGAGACAGACAAATGAAACCAGGATGTTACCTTGCATTACAGGTAGCTGATGTTGATCAAAGTTTTGTTGCAAAGGTTTTGGCGAACTAGCAAAAGCTGTAGTAGTATGATATCCGACAGGTGTCCCATGTTCACTCACAATATGCATATTGTTGCCCATCATCCCCAATGCACCACTTAAGGACCCATGAGGTAACCCAAAAGCTTTCTGCTGCAAGCCTGACCTGATACCACTACCCATTTGGCTTCCAAGAGTGCGTAATATACGACTGTTTTGACCACCATGTGGCTTTTGCTGCTGTGGCTGCGATACCATTGTTGATTCAACAGTTGAAAGTCCAACATTATTGGAAGACTGATCATTAATGCTACCATTATTGTTATTACTATTAAATCCAGGAGTGGGAATCATTTGGCTTGCCATTCTTTGCACACCAATTGATGAAATTCCACCAGAAGCAAGAGGAAAATTCGCAGGTAACTGTTGATACCCATTAGATATATTTCCTATAGAAGTAAAATTTTGTTACTCTTGGTTTAAAATGCTATTTAGATTAGATTATAGAATATTGTAAGGCTCAAATTTACCTTCAGATCTGGTGAAGGAAGCACTAGTCATGCCACTGCTAGGCAACAGGCTTCCTGTATTGACATTGGTAGGAGCTATGCTTGCACCGGCAACACTTGTAGATTTATCTATAGAAGATGTAGCCACAATGCTAGGATTGCCATTGTGTGATATACCAGGAGTTGGGATCATAGTACCTACCGGTGCAGATGCTGTCGCTGAATTAACAAGCTGTGGATGCCTTTGGTTGTGCACATTTCTGCTCCCCCTTAATAGAATCTGTAAGCGGTGTTCTAAAGTACTCAAATTTGTATAGTCCTCCTAGAAAACAAATTTCAAGCATCAAACATCAAAGGAAATAAAAGAAAGTTGTAGCAAAAAGAATTAAAAGTGATCAAAAGAATGCAAAAGAAATGTGCTTCCAAAGTGAATAGGGAAAAAGGTGAAGAAAATATATGAATGAAATCGGTCAAGAAACAGACTTGCTCAAACATATTAATTTAACAAAATAATTAACCTTTGTATGAGCAATCTTAAATAGACCTTCTTCCAGTCGTCTTGCAAAATCCCGAAACTTGATCATAGATGCCTCAGTAATAGGAAGCTGGTTCCGCAATTTTAAGACATCAATGCTGACAAAAAAAGAGATTGAAATTGCATTAGCTATAAATAATTATCATTAGACATGATTATATTAAGAAAAGAATCCTATGATGGAAGTGCCTAATTTTGATGTATAGATTGATGTCTCTAGAAGCTATATAGCTATAATGATTATATGAAATCAATGACATGAAACTAATTTTCCATTGCATATGATTTAAATATCCATCTCCATGTCAAAATACTACAAGGATCATTACATGCATCTTCTCCCACAAACATATGGATTCTTAAGAAGAATTAACAAACAATTTTTTTCCCTTAAGTCTTTTTCCTTTTGGGAAGAGAGAGTACTTTCTAACAACTTCTTGAACCAGAAGCCTTCGTCCTTGTACTAGACATTGGCCCCTTAAATTTGTTGAAACAACTATTATCAACTGCATATCTCAATAAGAATCAACATTATCTAGAGGTTCATAAAATGTTACACAAATAGATAGCAGATACACAACTATTTCAATGGAAATCTCTTTTTCACTGCTTTCTTAGCAATATAATCCTCCCAGTAATACTTAATATAACATAGATCACTGAATTTGTGTGAAATTGGACATCTAAATCCTACAGTTTTGTGACTAAGTTATTTTTAAATGTTAAATTCTATGCACAGTTTGTAGAAGCAGAGAAACAAATATAAATATTATTCAAATAGAAAGGTGTTATTCTCAGTGGTATAAAACTACAAAAAAATCCTACTTGAATTTCAACTAGAAACAGGAGCCTTCCCTATTGCACTGGAAATCAGGCACTTAAATTTGTTGAAATAATTTTTCAATGATGCATACATAATGCATATCTGAAGAAGAATCAACATTATCTACAGGCTCATAAAATCCTACACAAACTGATGCACAGCTATTTAGATGCAAAGGTCTTTTTTACTGTTTCTTTTGCAACTAATATGCACCTGAGCATCCAGAAGCACATTCATGTCACAAACATGTAAAATTTACACGCACACACAGAGGAAAAAGAAAAAACAAATAATGGAACAGAAATGTAACAAGCTTCTATAGGTATTAAATAGCATTCAGGCAGGAAAAATAAAACAATGTTTAATGCAGGCTTTTATTTCAAATTTCTCTGTAACTTAACTAAATCAATCAGCAGATAAAAACATTCCATGCATTAAGAAAAACCTAAACTTGCATCTACAACACTACTTCCTAGTTCCTAGACAATCTTACATCTTTCCTCGCATATATTCGCGAGTTCTGTGTAGCTCAGGGTCCATATTTGACATAGTATGCGAAGGACCTCCAGCAGCACTTGCACCTCCAACACCTAAACTCTGCATCTGGGCAGGCTGAAGAAGGTTCCCATTTTGTTGGGGCAGTCCCCCTTGATTAGCTGCCTGACCCGATATCTGCCCAGACATATGTGCCTGAACATTCATTTCTATCCTTATTCCTTCTTCCTTTTCGCCTTGTCTTCGTAACTCTCACAACTAGCAAAAGCAGCATAACTTATTCAACACTCTGGCTTTTTGCAATCACAAAATCCACCAAACTCATGCTTCCTTCTTTTTTCCCTCCTTCAACTGTCACTTCAAATACATTGCTTTTATTGCATTTCCGCATTTACGTACCCTGCTTATAGATATTAGGGGAATGGAATAAATTAACTCAAATTCCAATATTTCAATCTCAATTTCAAAATTTTCACATTGTTTAACAACATTTGAAACTGAAATTTGGAAAATTGTATTAAAATTTGGGGAATTTCGGTCAATGAAAGAAGAAGAAGTAAAAAGCCCAATTTTGGATTCCAATATAAACACGATCCTAATTATTGAATTAAGCAGTAAGAAATAACTAACCCTAGGTTAATAACAAAAAAGGAACATTTCTTTCTTTAAACGATCAAGAAGGAAATGTAAACCCTAAAAAGGAACCTGAGGAAAAATCCATAATTGAAAGCAGAAGACACTGCAACCGGAGCTTCGAGAATTCCGATGGTAAGACCGAGAATATCGACGAATACTGATCGGAAAGCGGAACGGAGTCGGCGAAACTCAGCCTTTAAACACACGTGCGAAGGGAAATTGACACGAGCGTACGATAGCAAAAGAGAGAGCAAGATGAGAAAAAAGAGGGAGAAGATCGACAAGAGGAAAAGGAAACTAAATAAATAATAAGAGGCGAGTAGAATTAATATTTCTGGGATTGAATAAATAAGGATAAATATACAATTTGGTACCTTAACTTGGCTTTAAGTTTTAAATTGGTACCTAAAGGTTTTTGTCTAATTAGGTACCTAAGGGTTTTTTCAGTTCATTTAGGTACCTAAACTTTGCCTCAATGTTCACTTTGGTGCCTAAACTTTTTGGGTGCAATTAGCTACCTAAACTTGGCTTTTATGTCAAATTAGATACTTGAAATTGGCTTCATGGTTGAAGTTAGCCATTTACGATAAGTACTAATTTGGATTAAAAAGAACTATTTTGGTTCAATTAGGTACCAAAACTTGTTTTTTGGGTCCAATTAGATACGTGAACTCGGCTTCATGGTTCAAATAAGTCATTTACTAAGTACTAATTTAGACTAAAAAGCCAAGTTCAAGTACCAATTTGAACTAATAAGCCAAGTTCATGTACCTAATTAGATCAACATAAACTTTAGGTACCAAATTGGATCTTTAAACTAAGTTTAAGTACCTAATTAGACAAAAAAATCTTAGATGCCAATTTGAACCTTGAAATCAAGTTGAAGTAGTAAAATGGATATTTACCCAATAAATAAATAATTCAATGGAATTTTATTTTATTTTTCAGGTTATCTGAAAATACAAAATGCAAGTAAACATGGAATTGGAAAATTGAAAATACATATAATGACAACATTTGTTTTCATATGAAAATAAGTGTTTATATTTGTATTATTTAATAAATATTTCTATTTTATAATTATTATAAAAAATAATATATAATAATAATAATACAACTCTTTCAAATCATAGAAAGTATTTGTAGAATATTAAAAATATTATATTGTATAATAATTTTATGTTCAAAAATAAATAAATTAATGATATTATTATTGTATATAATATTTTTTTTGACTAAATAAGTCAAATATGTCAGGAAAATACCTAGTTGGATGTATTTTCCCTTTAAGTTGTAATTTTGTATTTTTTTAATATAATTAATTTTTTATTGTTGAGTGATTAAATGCTGGTGTTTTTGTCATTGAGTTCTAGATTTGAATCTTTTCTACTCATGTTTATATTTTTATTTCATCATGTTTTAAGTTTTTTTTTTTAATGAATATTTTTAATATATTAGCTTCTTTAGCTAAATGGTTAAATAATAATGATTTCATCTTTGAAATTTAGGTTCAATTCCTCTTTTTTAAACACATTTGTAATTTTTATTTCATATTGTTTCAATTTTTTATTTTAATTAATAAATATTTTGTTTTCAATTCTTTATTTTAATTCATCTTTTTAATTAACACCTCTTTTATTTATAAAATCAAATAATTATTACAAGTATGATTATTTTTAGTAAATTAGTAAATACTTTGTATGTGTATTTAAAATATTTCACATATAAACATAATGATATTTGAAATATTTTACATATAAAAATAATAATTATATTTGAAATAATTATTTCATTTTATAATTTTATAATTTTATAAATCATCACACCCACAATATACGTAGAAAAAATAAATATTTGATATATAAATATTATATATAAAGAAAAATATATCAAAAAATTTAATTGATGTTTATATTATGTATAGAGGAGTTATTAATTTCAAATATTTTTAACATAATGATATATGTAAAGTATATATTTTTATTATATAATTACATATTTATTTTTTGATTTTATGAATAAAATATGAATTAATTAAAACGATGAATTAAAGTATAAAAATTAAAATATATATTTTTAATTAAAAATAAAAGAAAACTTGAAACATTATGAAATAAAAATTACAAATGCGTTTAAAAAAGAAATATTAAAATTGGATCTTAAAGAAAATAATTATTATTTAATCATTTAACTAACTAAGCTAAAAAAAAAAGTTTAAAACAACATGAAACAAAAAATATAAATGTGAGTGAGGAATGAGTTGATAGCAGATCTGAATCCTTTAAGCCAGTCGTTACCTTGAAATTTGCTGGATACTAGAGGAGAAAGGTCGGAACGATGATTATCGGAGATGAAGCTTTTTTAGCCGTTTCGTTTCTGGTGGGGAGTTTTCTGCTTTGAGAATTGGTCTTTCCCCTTTCACAAAGACACCTCTTTATTTTTTTGTTTTGTATCAGTTTCTCTACCGCTGTGTGATGTTATACATGTGGGTCCTGACACGTGTATCTTTTGTTTTATTTCTGTTGAACATATGTTTTATTAATGAAGCCTCGATTCTTGTTTAAAAAAAATATCCAACTAAATATGTAAATTGAATTAAAAAAATGTCAAAAATTGCAACTTTCTTATTCAGCTAATCAAGCTTTCCTGACACGAGTAAGGAAAGCTCGTCCAGTTAGATGCTCTTTTCAAAAACTCGCCTAACTAAACGAGCTTTTTCTAAAATCAACTTATTTCCCTAAATAATTTTAAAACCGACCTAAAAATCTAAGTAATTTTCAAAATCAACACTTTCCGCTTATTTAACTTTTTTTTTGCATCTCTTTTTTTTTTATATGTTTTTGTCCTCTTAATAGAGTTATATCGATTTAACTAAAAAATAATTTAAATAATTAATAATATTGTACTTCTGATGTAACTAATTACTTTAGAATTGTAAATCATTTAAACAATTATAAAAATTATAATAAAAAATATAGTTGTAAATTAAATATTATTATAAATTTAAAATTATAATAGTAATAGTGTAGAAAACAATGTGACAATATTAGGATGGATATTGTTGCGAAAGCAATTAAGCCATCAATAGTAATGGTGCTCATTTGTGCGTACTTGCTTTCGTAAGGACAAAAAAAAAGAGTGATAATGAGATGTAATAAACGATCATATAAAGAAAATATGGTCGTTTTATTATTTGAGAGTTTCATGTTAGATGGATATGTATCTTATCAACATTGGAAATCTCGAGAAGTTTGGTGAGAGAATTGATCATGAGAACTGTCGAGGATGACATTGAAATAAAATACCTAAACAATTTGGGTTTTTGTTCAAATATGGTTTCTTGCAAGGTGATTTTGCAAGAAAATTGAAGGCGATTGGAGAGAAAAAGATTGAAAATGACAAAGAGATGAGAAAAATGGTGTCTTCTCGTCCCTCAAGTGTGGCTGGTATGGTTGGTAAAAGAGGCCTTTTTGTCCTATTCATTTCATTTTTACCAGTTAAAAAGGTCAAAAAGAGTAAAATAATTAACATTTATTCAAACATGTGGCCCACATTATCCCAACATTAAAGAATTGTGTTGAAAAGTCAACATTTTAATTTCATCACCCCAAAACACTTTAAATTCTAATGTTTATTCATATTTTGATCCCGAACAATCAAAATATACTGATGCAACTTATTCCGTGCTTAAAAATATTAAACTTGAAGAATTCACTTATTCTCGATGAGGAGATGCTAATGTTGTATTCACGTTGATTTAATTATTTGAGTTTGTTTTTTTTTGTAAATTACAGTAACAAGATAAAACTTGAACAACAAATACGATTACGCGATTCAAATTCAAATCATATTTGAAGCGGTGAACACATTTGACTATCAAACCATCACATATGATTCTATTTGAGTTAATTTTTATTTTGCATTATTTGATGAAAGAGGTCATGGGCAATACTGATATACTATGCCGAGTTTTGTATAAAAAGTTTCAAGACATCTTGAATGCTATGAATTTGGTTTCAAGTTCACAAATGTTTATTTGGAATTTATGAGAAAATAGTTGAACTAATTTGCTTAAAGATGTGTTGCCATTTTGTAAAAAACATGATTTGAATGTTCCTAATTTTAAAGGTAAACGTCGGCAACACCATTATCATTTTGACATGTTCAATTAAGTAATTGATTTTCGATCGCAATAGCTAAATAATAAGTTTAACATGCAAGCAATGAATGTTTTGAGATTTAGCTCTGTTTTGGGTCTAAATGAAGAGTAAAATTTTCAATGTTGTTGAAAATTATTATCCTTTTGATTTTATTGAGCAAGAAAAGTTAAATTTGAGATTTCAATTGAAGCATTTTGAGTATGACATGTACGATGACAATAAGTTTTAAAATTTGTCTTACTCGTCACAATCATGTCTCTTTTCGACAGAGACAAAAAATCAAAAGTGTATCATTTTATTAACAGATTAATTATATTTGTTTTGACTCTTCTAGTATCTACAACAATCGGTGAGCGATTATTTTTAATTATGAAGATTGTCAAATCAAGACTGCAAAATAAGACGAAGGATGAGTTTCTTCCAGATAACTTGGTTGTCAACATCAAAAGAGAGACTCATGAAACATTTATTACAGATTCAAATTTTGAAGATTTTGTTTTTTTAGAAGAACGTTACTCACAATTTTATGTAAGATTATGTATTTTATTTATTTTATTTCCTTGTACTTTGATTTATGTATCTGTGAATTTTATGAATTTATAAGTTTTTTTTATTTATATTAGTGAAATAATTGCATATATACCAACAAGTGTTGGTGTAACGGTAAGACGACTCGTTTAAAACGTGATTTGTTTGTAATGTTTTATATTATATTATTTTTATTTATATATTATGCAATTTATAACATAAAAATTTAAATTTATAGTACTATAATAAACATTAAAAAATGTTAAAATGGTTATATATAAAATTAACATAAAAATATAAATTACTAAATATTAAATTAAAAAGATATAAATATATATTATTAATTTCTTCTAAAAATATGAGCAGGCTTAAAATATATTTGAGTTAATTATTTATAATTATGAACGAGTTTAAATAAAATTTTAAACTTATATTTTGAATTAAGTTAAGTTTGGACAAATATAAAACATGTTAAAATAATGCTTAAATTTGACTCAAATCTAGTCTAACATGGGTCATGAACACCTTCAGGTACAACGAATCAAAAAAACATTTAGGTCCCCTTTGGATGGATGTGTTTACGTGCGATTAGTGTAAAAATAACGATGACAGTGAAATTAAATACTGTAGCGTGAAATAAAAAAAAAGTTAAATGCGCCGCACTGAAAGTAAATGCCCATCCAAAAAGGTCTTAGGATGAGTTTGGATGAACGGTGTGTTTACCTGCGTTTACTGTAAAAATAGCGATGACAGTGAAATTAGATACTGTAATGATTCTATAGCGTGAGACAAAAGTAAACTAAACGCATAGCACCGTCTATCTAAACTCACATGTATCAGTACAATATCTAATTTCACTGTCATCGTTGTTTTTATACTAATAGTAAATAAACGCATATCGTATTTAGTTAGGATGGATCTAATATATTATTTTTGTTTCTGAGTTGAGCTGGGCTGGGCTGAGTTGGTCCAGGCGACTCGTTTGGCTCCAAAATATGGCTTTATCAAAAACACAATCAGACATAACAGATAATAATGATAACGAAACAGCAAACAGAAAGACACTCTTAAAAACTGCCGAAGTGAGTTCATTTCCTCTTTTACATCTCAAACCCTAATTTATTCCTAATTTTTTATTTAATTTCCTCGATCGTTATACTTATATACATTCAATTCGATCTGCATTACTCACTTTCTCAATTTCAATTTATTCTCTTTTTGTTATTCCTTTCGTAATTTTATCTTGGTTTTGTTGTTACTATTTTGATGATTCATTTGATACCTGGAAAAACCATAGGAAAATGAAAAGAAATGCATTTGATTGATGGAAAAAAAGACCTAGAAGAAGACATAATTTATGGGAATACTCTTTTTTCTTCTCTAGAATTAACTTTCTCTTTGATCAAAACGGAGAAATTAGATCATTCTAGTTGGTTTTCCATTGGGTTCTTGATTCGGACCGTGTTTTGATCTGATTTGATCTCTAATGACAGTTATTTTATATGTTATGACACGTGGTTCTGTATAAATTTACTGGAATATATTACCATTTGTTCATTAATGGAATTAGTTTTTGGCATGGTTATCCCTTAAGCATTTATTTATATACAGACAATGTATCTACTGTATGTGTTTTTGGTCCACGTGGTGAGGTTTTGTGGATATATAAGTTTTTATGGGTAAATAGTTGTAAGGCAAAAATAATTGATTTCTGTGTACAATCATATACATGTGGTTGTCATTTTGTGGATGTATGTAAGTAGAATTTTACCATACAATATGTGATTGATAGTTTCTGTTTTGGTTTGCCAGGAAATGGGTGTATACCTAAGTACCCCGAAAACCGAAAAGTTCTCGGAAGATGGTGAAAACGACAGGCTTCGATTTGGGTTGTCATCCATGCAAGGATGGCGTTCAACTATGGAAGATGCTGTACGTTCTCTCACTAGTCTCATTGTCTGGCTTAATATGCTCTGACTTTTAATCTTTAGATGAAGTCATGGGTTTTACCTTCAGTTAGCAATTAATTGTAATATATGCTTTTTCTATACTTAGTATATTTTTCTTAACTAGGTATAAATAATATCTAGTATATGGTCAACATCTAACATATTGGAGGAAAGTATTTATGTAACTATAAAATGTCCATTCAGACTCTAGAGTTGTCCTTGGATTGAGGATTGAATCTCACCAAATCTGACATATTGAAGGAAAGTAGAAACTCCTATCTGAATACGTATTTTTTGTTCATATGCATGCGTGCATGCCTGTGTGCCTTTTCTGGAGAGTAATTGCCCAATGCATGGCTGTCTGTGTTTGAGACCTGTTATGTCTAAGAATTTTAAGGGATATGGGGTCCTTGATAAAATCATGTGTTCGAAGTCAATTGGAGAATTTCTTCCATCTCTCTGAAGGACTATTTATCTACCTTGGAATAACACCATTTACCTTAAATATGAATAGACTTTTGTGGTTTTTAACAGCATGCAGCCTATCCAGATCTGGACAGCATGACATCATTTTTTGGTGTTTATGATGGTCATGGAGGTATGGATTGAACTCTTTAATTTTCATAGTTCATTTAATTTTTTCTTGCATCACTTTTTTCATTAAAAAGCATTTGAAGTTTTGTTTCATTATTTTATTTTTAAACTTTGCTGGGTACAATTTGCATTCTTCCAATCATGGTTTTAGTTCTTTTGGGAAATCTTAATTGACTGTCATGTGTTTTTGGTCTCATCACTGGTGAAGTGACTAGAGTAGAAGCTTTAAATAAAGGAGGTTTTATGATGTTTCTGGAGACAGATGACATTTGAGTGTGTTAATATATATCGAAGGTATTGTTTTTTCTTTTCAATCTTGCACACTTAAAAGCACTTTCAGGAACAAATTTTAAGTTTCAACTCAAATAAAGGAGGAAAAGAAATCACTAAATTTCTTGCATCAAAGGATAAATCTTGTGCAATCCTTTTTCTGTTTCTGGCACATTGTTTATTGTTACAAACAGATAAGCAGAAGATAATGTTGACAGTTTTTGGTCCATTAAGCAACAAGTTCCTTAACTTATTGAACTATTTCCTTTTATCATTTTTAAATTGAATGGTTTTATTATTTGAGGGGCATGTTTGGTGTCAACTTGAGCCTGATAGTCATTTTAGAATTTGAGTTGTGCTGATTCCCCAATTATCTTCGTAATAGTTCTGAATCATACCATCAAACATTGAGTGGTAGAAAGCAAGCTGCAATATGGGACTTGCTTGTTTTATGTTTCAATAATTCTTTTTACTAGAAATGGTAAAGGGATTGGAGTTGGTCAAGTGCATTTACTGGATGGGTGAGACCTGCATAGACCGGTATGCCATACTTCGTATTGCTAAAAGATTATGAAGTGTTCCTAGGTTAGGATTTTGGTTTTCAAGTTTAGCACCAACCTCAGTGAGGTTCTTAGCTCTAGAAATTCTCCTCATACTTGAAATTGCTGTGAATGACATGCTTATGTCTGACTGCAATGTTCATATCTACTTTTTTTTTTTTTTTTTTTTTTGTATACCCAGGTTATTTTGTGCACAGCTAAATATTATTTGTAATGCTTCAAGTTGGTAAACTTAGGGAGAAAGCATTTAATTTACATTAGTTGTGTAGGTAAAAATTGGTCTCTATAGGAAGTTTACCTATTTTCAACTGCATTCAGTACAATTGTTATATTTGTTCTTATTCCCTTTTTACCAATTTCAGCTTTCATGATTTTGAAAGCCTTTAATTGAATTGTTTAGTCATTAAATTCTGTATGCCAAGTCTTTTAGGTATTTTCTGTGGTTCATTTATCTGCAGGTCAAGCAGTGTCTAAGTTTTGTGCCAAGTATCTTCATCAACAGGTGCTCCAGCATGAGGCATATTCATCTGGAGATATAGGGACTTCACTGCAGAAATCTTTTCTGAGGTTAGTGATATTTTGAAGATGTGTAACAGCTCAAGCACGAGTGTGTCTTTGGCGTGTCAAATAGACAGTGTGCTTTGAGTTCATGCACATTACCACTCAGTTTGTTAGTGGACACTGATGCAATTTCATGTTATAGTACTGTAATGTTATTGGTTTTATGACAAGTTATTTATAGCTAGATCTGGCTTACGCAATTGCAACTGTATCTTTGATGTTTAAGTTATAATTGTCTCCTTTTTTTTTTTCCGCTTTTTCCGTCATTTGAACTTTAAGAGTACGATGATATTTCTTTCACTGAATAAATAATATGACACAGACAAGGGTGCTTGTAGGTCAGTTGTTTCTTCTGCTATACTCGTATCCAACTGCTGTTTTATTGATCATGCAGAATGGATGAGATGATGCGTGGACAAAGGGGATGGAGAGAATTAGCGGTCCTGGGAGATAAGATAGACCAGGTTTCTGGCCTTATTGAAGGGCTCATATGGTCTCCTAGAGGTGGTGAAGCCAACAACCATTTTGATGATTGGTCTTCCGAGGAGGTATTTTGGTGACATATTTTCCTTTTACTTATATGAAACGATTTCGTATTATATTTGCCTTGCTGATTGCTGAGCAGTTGGACTGGGAAATGTTTCAATGAGATCTAAGCTACATGGCTTTAAATGTTCCTTTGGTTGCTGTTCATTCCAAGGAGTAGAATAAGTATTCTGCTTACAAATCTGTATGCTATCAATAGGAGTAATATTATCTTTCTAATTTTTTGCATTATGTGTATTCTCACATAATAAATCTCTTTACCAGTAAATTATGTCGGTAGCTTATTTGGTAAACTGGAGAAAGTTGATGAGAATACTGATAAAAGAAGCTTTTGTCTTTGCAATTTGTAAGGTTATTTTTAGTACTAATTTTCTTTTGTGAATATTAATAAATTTCATCATCAATTCTTAACAATCGATGCCATGTTACGAAATAAACTTAATTGAACCTACTGTCTGAAGTATACTAATTTTAGCTGAGTTAGGATATAGTAAAGTTTGCTATATCCCGTTTGGTACAAGATCAAGGGACCATTTTTAACTTGGGAAAAGAAAATTATTTTAACTAAGATTGAGACTGCTGCTATATCCTTTTCAGTCCAATGTACAGTTTGGGGTTGTATATTTAATAATCTTTACTGCCCCTGCCTCAGACATTTCATGTGAGCATATCCTGTCGAATGGCCTAGGATTGTATCGCTGCTACAAATCAATGACTACTAATTATCGTAGTTAGAACTATGAAAACTTGACATACATTCACTCTGATTGTATGCAAACTTTAATGTGATTTGTTTAATTCTTTATGTAATAAGATATGTAAGAAGCTTTTATGTGATTCATTAAATTTCTATTTGACCTGTGCAGTTCTAAACGAAATTTTGTTTGATTGCAAACTAGGGCCCTCACTCTGATTTTGATGGACCTACTTCAGGAAGCACAGCGTGTGTTGCAATAATTCGAAACAAACAACTCATTGTTGCCAATGCTGGTGATTCTCGTTGTGTAATATCTAGAAAGGGTCAGGTACATTCTTTCTTCTTCTGCTGAACCATGAAAACACCATTTCAAAATTTTGTTTTCTTCTATAGAACCTTTTCTGAAGGCCTCAAAAATTTGAGAGGTAAGGGGTGTCTGCTTTGAATGTCAACTAATGATTTTGTTATATGTTAATTTTGGCACTTTTTAATGGCTGTTTATTCAGGCTATATTTTTGTCATGAATTTAGGAATAAGATACCATCGGTAGGACTGCCCCTTTTAGTTTTTCTGAGTGTGGCATGGAAATGGTTTTTGCAGATGTTATTACCTCTTTCAATCTGATTGGTGATAAGAGAGTGGAAAGCATAGTTTTTGATTTGCCCATCAGATCATTTTTTTGATTTGCTTCAAGTATATAGTCACTATATTTGTCACTGAGGGAGACTCTATGGGATTTATCCCTGCTCCATTTCAATTTCTTTTACCTCTCTCTCCTTTGAACATGCAAATAGGTTCCTCTTTAAGGTGGCATAGTTTTACTTGTGCAATTTGCAATATTTATTAAATTTCTTTTACAGGCTTATAATCTGTCTAAAGATCACAAACCAGAGCTTGAGTTGGAGAAAGATAGGATTCTGAAAGCTGGTGGTTTTATTCAAGTGGGACGTATCAATGGAAGTTTAAACTTGGCCAGGGCTATTGGTACCTTCTAGATCCCAGTTTAAATGTTTTCTTTCGACTGGAGATTTAGGTGTTGGAGCAGGGGGAATATATATTATTTCAACTGCATGTTTATCCATATTTGGCTTCTTCTTGCAGGTGATGCGGAGTTCAAACAGAATAAAACTTTGCCAGCTGAAAAGCAGATTGTAACAGCTAATCCAGACATAAACGCTGTAAGTGAGTAGCTGTTTGCTCTAATATTTGTGTAATTATTCCAACTCACTTTATAAATTTTGATAATGACCAATTGATTTAATAAAGGAACTATCTCTTTTGTTTTGGTACTCTTTTATCAAAATTTTAAAAATAAGCAATCCTCAGATGCATAAATAAATCTTTTGCTACATCATGCCAACTAATATTTGTTTTCTCCCTTACCCTATGTTTATACTTAGTATTTACCCTCTTTGAAATAGGTTGAGCTTTGCGACGATGATGAGTTTCTTGTTTTAGCTTGCGATGGGATTTGGTAAGTTACTTTATGGGAATGTTTCTATTACAAGAAACTTGCATCTATTTATCCCTGCTGCTCTGAAATTAAGTTTAGACCCTATCTGGTTATTACTTGGGTACTATTAAGAACAGTCTTTCGTAATTTGCTCTAGGTGCATGCAGGATACATGCATCCCATGCCTACTTGCTAATCTTTCTGAAAGATATTTATATCAAGCAATCTGTCAGACTCAGACTGACTTTAAGCTGGAGTGGTGGGTGAGGAGGGGATTAATGTAACCAAACCTAACTTCAGGGAACTATGATATCATACATATATAAGTATGCATGCATGCTCAGTGTATGTACACATGTATGTAGGTGTTCTGACTGTTGTATGATGTTCTCTGTCAATTGTTAGAAGACATAGTACACCATATGTCCCGTACAGTTTGTGACGGAGGGCTACTTTCTGATTTGTTAATTTTGTGGCATGTTTTTCATCCAAATTAAGTCATCTGAATCATAGTGAACATTAGTGTCTTGGATGATATTGGTTCTTTTTGTTAAGTTGATTGCCTAATATTTTTGCCATTTTCTATTCTTTAGGGATTGTATGTCGAGCCAACAACTAGTGGATTACGTACGAGAGCAGTTAAGCTCTGTAAGTTTCTTCATAGACCTCTCACTAAGCCCCATTAATACAAAAATTCTGTTTGCCAAGCCTGATGAATTGATATGTACATTGGCTATCATCAGTCTCATTGTCTCTGTGCAGGAAACTAAACTTTCAGCTATCTGTGAGAGAGTATTCGACAGATGTTTGGCTCCAACAGCCGGTGGCGAGGGCTGTGATAACATGACAATGATCCTTGTTCAGTTCAAAAGGCCTGTTGGTTCAGGCACTTCGGAGGAGCAACAAGAGCAGCAACTCTTGACAGATCAAACAGCCACCACAGATAAAAGTGCATCCGGATCTGGATCTGGATCTTAAGAAAGCATTAGCCACCTTTCTTTCAGTTTTGACCAAATGACTAGCTGTTTCCTTGAAAGCTTGTAAGCAAAACGCAGATACTCAGATTTCACATTTAGGAAGTGATTTTCTTGTGGTATGATTGTTTATGTGTATGCATGTATAGTGTTGCAAAGTTTTTGATCGAATAGATCCTTGTGTTAAACTTGGGTTTTTCATTTATTTTCTATTTTTCCATGAGATACCAGCAACGTCATGTGTCATTTTAGCTGTTTAAGCAGCTTCTTCTGTTGTTGGGAGGTCAAACCGTTAAAGTTTTAAACTCAAATTGGGAGGCTTCGATTGGGAGGTCATAACCGAGTAGTAAGTGCAATTGGGTAACACTTCTTTTTTATATATGTATATGGTATTGCACAAATGGATATACTTAAGTCAACGTCAGCTTATCTCTTGAAAGTGAAAATTTTTCAAAGGAATTTTTTTAAGGCATTGAATAAAACGAAAGTAACTCAAATTGAACAAAAGGGTCACAAAAAAAATAATACACAAGATTTTTGAGTGAATGTTCTCAAATTTATTTAATAATTGTGAATGAGATAAATTATTGAGCTCATTAGAGCCAACAGTTTAGTTTAAATTAAAGTTTACAAGATGAGAGTCGTAAGTGATTTAAATTTTATACAAACTTATTCCTTATAATTTACAATATTTATCATGGTAAATCTAGTTTTATTGGGGTGTACATTGGGTCACCAATCCTTGAAGTAGATGGGTTTCTTCATGTGTTCCATGAATCGAGTCAAATCAAGTGGGTTAAATGAACTCCATTTAATTAGTTTATCTCTATGAGACGTTTTGTGTGTTTTTTTACGGGCTTCAATCTATGGCCCGTGACACTTGAACATTCAAAAAATTACATTCAATTTTTTTTTTTTTTACTTTTCAAAGCTCTTTATTGGAAAATAGAAATTAAATAGGATAAACTACATCCATGATCATTTTAAGATAGAATTTGTCTTATTTTTATCACTCTAATTTTTATTTCAATTTAATCACTCTAAATAAAAAAAAATTATGATTTGGTCATTAATTTTTTTCGTTTTCTTCTAACGGATTGCATAATCAGAAATCTACTTAATTTTTCTTTTTTCTGCGTATTTTCTTTTTATTTATTTATTTCCTTTTCTTTCTCCATTTTCCTTTTTTCTTCAGCATTAAGGTCCACATTAAGCATGTGGGGTGAAGGTTCATATGCCATAAAATCTATATCGACTCCTCTAGCATTGTTTGGACCTTCCACTATCAGAACCACTCCTTTATGGTTCAGTGGGAACAACCTCTAGTTCAAAAAATAATGCAATTTTCGAACCATCTGGCCTAAACTTTCGAACTGGATCATCAACGGTTCCAGATTCTTCTTTGTTCTCAACCCCAATTGCATGTCCAGGATTGGATGTCCCTTGTCGGTGCAGGTTATAAGGAGTACATCATCCGTTTTCGTCAACCCTATGTTAAAACTAATATTACTTGTGAATTGCGCACCAGTGTAACTTGATGGAATACCCGAAATAAGTATTTCCAACATAGAACATTGGCGTTCTAAAGTTGAAATCAAAGCACTCACAGAATGTCATACCAAGGTCTCCAAGTTCAGGTTACTAGCTAACTCCAAATGTATGCCAAAGTTGAAATCGAGGGTTGAAGCCGAGGAATGCCTTCCCATTGATGATTTCGACATTTACTGATATGAGATTTGTAACAATGTCGTGAAACCACCGCATAACCGTGTGGTTGGACTTTCTTCTTCTTGTTCCTGAAACAAATTTATTGAAACTGTTGTCGAGCTTGGACCACCTTCCTGAACGTCGACAAACTGGACATATAACTATAGTATAGCATTTCCACTAGAGCAATGCGTATTGAGCATTGCCACGACATCCATGTCGCTTTTGAGCTCAAATGTATTATATCTAACAAGGTTCATTGACGTTATATATTTATATTTCTAGCTCGAAATTCTCCTTCGGCTTGAAGTGGAGACTTTCCTTCTAATTCTTGACCGGAACTTGTTCAATTTTATGCTTCAGTTGAAAGTCAATTCTGTAGATTGGGTTGATACAAAAACGACCTCAATGTCGGTTTTATAAATTTGATCGTCATAATAAATAAAGACTCTAATTAATTTACTCATCTTCGCAAAAAAATAAACCCTGTTTCACATGTTTAAAATGAAAACATTATACAAAAAAAAATACTCATTAACCAAATTCAAACAAAGACACTTAAACTAATTTACTTTGTTGGATTGATTTTTAAACTTTAGATTTTTAACATCAACAATATTCTCCTTATGCAAATCTTTAGCTCAAAATTTAATTATGAAAACTTCTTCACATCAATTTTCATTTTATAGGAATCTTTACTATCGAATATAAAACATAATTTCAAAATGTTGGAGAAGATTGTACATGACAAGTCAAAAAGACCGCTTCTAACAAGAAGTGTTTTTCTGAAATTTTTTTAAAGATTCCTAATTTTACCTTTTGTCTTTAAAATCGATCTATTTCTCTAATTTTATTTTAAATTTGGCATATATCCCTAGTTTTTCCTTTTAACCTTTGCATATTAGCTATATTCACAAACAAAGGTCTATGATTAGGCTTAAGCTGGTGTAGATGATGGACTACTTAATTCGGAAGCATTACACACAACCCAATCTAATCTCTCAAACAAAGTACCGTTGTTCCATGGCTTGCAAATTATGCTGAAATATGAAATCTTGAAATAGAGTACAACCAATATTAAATTTATCAACTCCATATTTAGAATACAATTTAAATCACTTGCAATCAACCATGGGTTAGACATATTGTCTGCTATCAGATGGAGACATTCCCACATCAACCTATAGGGACTCCCATAAACAACAATAAGAACGAAGATTGCCACATGTCTGACTTGTAGTTTTAACCAAGATGAATAAGTTGAGAATGATGAAGCACCACCTCCTAGGAGATTGAATAACATGACTGTAAGTAAGTCTCAAGAAAATCCTAACTTCAAACTTCAGCATACCCTTTACCACCTACTAGGAGATTGAGTAACATAACTGTAAGTTTCAGTTCCTACCAGCTGTGGGAGGATAGGTGCATTGATTGTAGAGAGAATCCAAGAAGCCAATGCACAATCCTGCTGCACATGGAGATCATATGCACCAGTTTCAATGTACTTAATACTTCAAAGGAACTGTCACCGTTATGTCAAAAAATCCTTCTAAACCATGACTTCATATGGTTGGAAGAACTTGTTTCCACAGCAGAAAGTTGGTATCATCAAGGTAAAGCTTAACCTTTTTATTAGAAAAGATCTACCCAACCTTAACCTACTGCAATGATTGCGATGATACTTCTTCATCACTATCACGCTCTCCCTCATCAGATGAACCATCCCGTGATGCCATAAACAAACAAACAAACAAACAAGCTCAAGCTTCTATAATGGTTGAATGAGCAAGCTCTAATACCATGTTTATACAACTAATAGCTAATAATTCAATCAACAAATAATGGAAAAGTAATGAGAGAAAGATACGAGTTGAATAATTGAACTGTAAAGGAGAGAAAAAGAAAAATACAAGCTAATCTAAGCCTACATTTATAGGCACTCACTTCTTAGCTACTCATAATTGAATAACAACAACTAATGGCTCTACCTAGCAACCTCTCAATAGCAATTGGTTACAACTATCAATAGTAACAGCTTTGACTCATTTATTTGTCACATGTATAATAGGGTATAATCTTCCTTGTCTTCACACTTGGCCAAGTAGTACTTGTTTTCAAGATCCATTACCTAAATGGATAGCTTAGACAAACTGTGTAGATCTTATTCAGCATAGCATTAACACCGATCTTTCGACCTAATAACTTTTATCATTATGGGCTTCACCATGCTCTTTTGCATCAATGCCTGCACCCTGTCCGAGAACCTGGTTGATGGTAAACCATCAGCGTATTCCATTTGAACATCATTATCTAAAAGATCTATTTTATCCTCCTCCAGCATCAGCTTGGAATTACTTGTCCCTTTGCCGTTTCCCAATACAATATCCTTAAACAAAACATGACCTTTATCCATCGTCTACCTTCTTCGTTGCCCTTCCAATGCTGGCATTGGAGTTAGCTCAATCTACCGGATTCTCACTCATTTTTACCCTTCTTCCTTTCTAAAGTATATGTATCAACAAGTTTATAGCACATAAAACTCAACGATACAAGTTCGATGATCAATAGGAAAAGGAATATGTATCTATATATATTTTTCTTTTGACAAGCATGATAATCTCATGAGTTTAAAACAAGTTATCAGAAAAACAAAAAAACCAAATATTATTGGGGCTGGGGTTGGGTCTACACAAAATGAATTACAGTAATCATAATATTAATAATTAAAAGAAAAAAAGAAAGAAAAGAGAATAGGAAGGGATATGAATGTTAAAGTTTCCTTGCATGGGAAAATAGGCATATAGGATGAGTGAGTTTACATAAATATAAATATATGATATAATCCTAATTTGGGTGGCCAGCTGGACTTCTGTTCCAAGACAAGTAGGACGGATCACCAAGTGGCCTGCACATTATAATTAAACAAAGTATTTAACACATAAAATACAACTTAAAGACATACGGCAAAATCTTAACCTCACTTATTGAGTTAAAACTTTTCACTGTCAGTACGAAGCTCACCTTGGCTTGATAACATACAGAAGTATGAAGCAGACTGCTAAAAACAAGCACAGCCCTCCTACAATAATGTATGCAATTCCCAGGAAATCATTTTTCCCACCTATCCAACTTGTGGTTGAAAGTACCAACTTCTTCTTCCCCGAAAAACTGTAGGTGTTGTAATTGTTCTGGATTACGACCTGTATTTGCTCATTCGCTTGGAGGTCCTGCTCTATCTTCCCATACAGTTTCCTGAACGTTGGCAGTGCCGCAGTCCGCATCCATACCATCAGATCCTCTTGTTTACTTAACTGCATCCACAACCAAAATTCATAATCTCAAACCGGAACATCACTTAAATATGCAAATATGACAAGCACGGTATACTTACAGGTACAGAGGAATTCAGTTTTGCACCTCCGATCAAGCCTCCACTCTGGAAATTTTTCGGATATACATTTGATCCGAATTTATGCTCTTTGTCACTCTTCCATGCTATGTCATGTTTATTTACTTCTATCATCTTTCTATTCACTGAAAATCCGTATGTGTCATTGAACAAACTCCATGCGACGAGACCACAGGGAACAATTGGACCGTTCCGCGTTTTGTCTTCAGGGCTACAATCTTTTGTGGATTTCTCATCTGACACGCTCCTCAATTGTTTATCACTCCGACTTTTTACGTAACTGCAAATGTTTTTCCGCATTTAGAAAAATGAAAACAAAAAATATTAAAAGGTTTTCAACATCAAGCACCATAAAAGGAACTGCAAAAGAAACTTATATGCCTAAATCAGGTCCTTCTAAATCCAACAAAATGTAAACAATCATGAAACTTAAACATGGTATCGATAAATAAGCATAAATATAGAACATTTCTTCGAAGAAGATTTGACGTACCGGCGATGGTTTTGGTAATAGTTATCAAGCTGATAATAGATAAAAACAGGGCTTTTCATCAGCTTAGGAACCTGGAAAAGAGGAGGAATTATAAAGAAAAGGGTAAGTTAATACTCGTAAGCAGAACGGACATGTTAAGACGAAATGTTGAAGAACACGAAAAGCAGATATTAGCTAGAAATCCCTTGAACACCATAAGCAAAACAAAACAAAACAAAACAAAGAAAAAACAGAGAAAGCATTGGACTAACCGTCAAAATCCTAACACAAGATTTGTTAATTGATGGGTTTTGGATAAATTTAAGCTTATCATTGGAATAATCAGAAGGAACACAAGTTTCATCATAACGATCGACTATTTCCACCACCTATATACATCAAAGCAACAAAAGAATTTTAAGTTAAACACGGATCGATAGCATCGAACAAAATATACGAATACACTACCTTCTCTGAAGCAGACAATGAGACAAGTCCCAATGGGATGAAGATGATTCCTATGATGGTAAATGTTGCAATGACCTGAGGATCCCCGCCCCAAAAAATAGCATTAAAATAAATGTGAGAAAAATCATAGCTTCCTCCTACCTAGGTAGATCCGAGTAAAAAGATAGAGCTAATGTTTGAGACATAATGAATGTGTTTAAGTGCTTCATGTCATCAAAGTTCCATACATACACATACATACATACATACCAATCCAGGTGTAAGAATAGGTTTGCAAGCAGGAAGCTCTTGCTGCGTGAACCTAGAATCTGCAACCAAACACAATAAAGATGAGAATTTAACAAAAAGCCTAATCCTTGATTCGTAAAAAAAAAAACTACATAAAATCCTTAACCATTCACCAAGAACAAATTATCAAAAAATGGACATGAAGCTATATACTCATCAAGTTCCAACCAAAACCCAGAGTTTCTTTTTCCTTGTTGTTTTGACGTTGGGTATTATAACCCACATTGCACCCATTTTAACAGATTGATGAAAAAGAAAACAAATTATATATATATATAAAATCCAGCAAGGCAATGCGGTAGTGAGAGAGATGAAGAGAAAGGGGGGAAAGAAGGGAACATACATACGGGTTTTCTGGAATGCTTTTTGGAGGAAGATTTAGAAGTTGAACCACCACCAGCGGCGGAGCTCGTGGTGGCTCCGTTGGTATCCATATCGTATGAAGTAGTTTGTTGTGGAAAAGTGGATTTTTGGGAATATTAGGCCAAGAAAAGGGCAAGACTATAATAATAAAAAAGAGATTGATATTAAGAAAAAAAAGAAAGTTGGTTAGGCAGAGCTTGGAGTGGTAGGAAATAGGAATGGATGGACAAATACAAAACGATTGGAAATGAGAGAGAATCGGATTTGTCTTTAATCTAAACTTATAATAGACAACCTTAATACCTCAATCATATCACACCCTTGGATCAATTGGATCGAAAATTGATTAACATATTACCCTAAAGTATTTAATTGGTTGATTTAAGAATCAGTATGGATCGATTAAATCGAACGGAACGAAATTGAATTTTTTGATTTTGCTTTATATTTTTAATGATCTATTTAATCGAACTAGGCAAACGGGTCATAACAATTGAATTGGTGATCCGATGGTCTAATCAATTTGATCATCGATCCAATTTTGAAAATCTTGATAATATCATTTGATATAAAAAATTATAAGGGTAAAATAGTAATTTAAAAATTCGAATTAGGACGGAATGAAGTCTTATCATTTATTACAATTGTCATGCTCCATGAAATGCATTTATTTATTGAGTTAATCGCACCATATATCTTTAAATTATAATTCTCATTTTAAATTGGTTCTCTAATTTTGAAATACTCAAATTACATCTTCAAACTATAAAAGTTATATCAAATAGGTCATTCCATTACTAAAATAATTAATTTAACTATTAATTACACATACGATCTTATGTGGCATAATTTAAAATGAAAATTTTAAAGAAGATGATATTATAAAAATATATTAAAAAATCTTAATTTTGAGGTTTTCGAAGATTTTACAAAAGTTATATTGTTATCTCTATTTTTGCAATTTTATTTTTTTTAGTTTTTACTTTTAAAAGTTACATGACAACCACTTTTACTTTTATTTAAATTTTTTATTTTAAATTATGTCACATAATATTTGATATATCATTTAATGATTAAATTATGTCACAATCATACATATAAAATAGACTTGATCATGAGCTGGGTCATCTGACTCGATTCGAAAGCTCGCCCAAAAAATGAGAGGATTTGGACAAAAATACAGGCTCGAAAAATAGGTTTGGACAAAAAATGAGGCTTATTTTCTAAATGAATTGAGCCTCGGGTAAAATTTTTTTTGACCTGGACCCGATCCAACCTGAATAAATTAACTATTTTTAATAAAAAAATTATATTGGTATTTTTTGCTATTTTTGCTATGTTTTTTTTGCTATTTTGGTTACTATTTTTTTGATGTTTTGGTGTTGTTTTTTTTATTATTGTTTTGGTGTTATTTTTGTTATTTTGCTTTTTTTGTTGTTGTTGTTTTGGTTTTTTTTTTATGTTTTTTACTATTATTTCACTGTCTTTTTTAATATTTTTGAATATTGTAGAACTTATGTTTTTTTGTTAATTTTTTTACTATTTTATTTGCAACTATCTTAATGTAAAATTTTTTTAATGTATTTTAAATTTGTTTATTTTTTAATGTTTGTTTTAATGTTTTCAAGTGTATTTGATATATTATATATATTTTTAAATTTGTTGTGTATAATCAAATAATTTTAAAAAAATTAATACGGGTTGGGCCATGTTGGGCTCAGGTTTGACTTCTATAATACGGGTCGGGCTTGGACAAAATTTTAGGCCCATTTTTCAAGCTGAGCCGAGCTTGGGCCTAATGATTGGGCCTAAAATTTTGTTGAAGCCCAACCCGGACCCGACCCAGCTCGGCCCACAATCAACTCTAATATGAAACTTTGATTGCTGTTTAAATGTAAACATGAAACTTTAATTTTGATTCAGTGGTACACATTTAAAGAGAAAATACATCAATTTTTTTAGATTAGATAAATATAATAATTTATTTATACAATATGTAAGCATAAAATAGTTCTATATTGATAATTGTAGTAGCGATTTCTAAAAATTGAATCAAATAAAAATTTAATGTATAAAATTACATAAAATCAAAGTTCGTGTATAATATTACATATTTGATCAAAGTTCATATATAGTTTTGAGATTTATACCCATTTACAAACAAGAGATGTGAAATTAAAAATGATTCATGATCTCGAAAATCTTTAAAAGGTCGTATCTCCGTATCCATACGATAAACACAAATGTTAAACTTGAATATTTCGGTCCAATACTTTGATGAATTAAGGGGGTTGAGTCATCTAGTGGGTGGCACTCAACTCACTATTCATTAATCACCATCATCATCTATGTAGTACTAGCTTTAGGTTTCTTCATTACTGGTGAAGAATCTAAGGGAAGACTAAGAACAATAATGCTGAAACTTCATATAAACCCACAAAAACTAGGTAGGTTTATGACAAAACAACAATGCCCACTGTTTTAGTTGAGACTTTGAGAGGGTTTTGTTGATTAAGGTGTATGATGATGGGATTGATTCATATATATGTGTACAAGTTGTTTACTTATCTCAAAAAAAAAAAAAAAAAACATGTTGCATTTACAGATGGCATTAGGGTTCAATCTATTGAAAATTCTAAATATTTCTTTATTCATTGTATGTCATATATATGTACATATGTTTGGTGAGGTGGATAGGAAAATTTGGACTCCAAAATTGGAATTTATAGTATAAAAACTTGGCATTATTGAAATTATGTGGGATAAAGGGATATAAACGTGTTGTAGAACATATGGTGTGACTGACATGGAAATGCAAAATAAGGTGAGATTATGAAGATAAAACATCTGTTATTTTCAAAATGCAATAAATATATTATTATATGTATAATGTCATATTAATTTGTTATTTTCATATATTACTCATTAAAAATTTAATTAATGGATTAATGACTATCATTTGTTTCAAGATTAAAAATTTCAAAATTCGAAAAGTATCAAGATTAGAATAATTCAATTGGAGAATATAGATTAATTTTACGATTGTATGCATAGTACATGATTTAACCAAACAAATTTTATTATTGCTATTCGTGCCAGGACTAACATTTTAGAATTTGAAAAGTATAAAAACTAAAATTGCTCATTTTGAAAAGCATATGAATTGAATTTGATCATATTAAAATATGACAATTAAATTCACAATTTTCATAAAATATAAGACTTAATAGTAGAATTTAATCCTTTTTATTTAAGATATGTTAAAGATTCAGTATCTTTGAAAAAAAAACTTAAAACATCATCTGTTAAATAATCTTATAACAATGTTAAATATTGTTACTTATATGAACGTTTTGTCTCTCAAACCCTATCAAAGAATTAGGTTGCCGTGAGGGATCACAAATCCCACCGCAAAACTCAAGGAAAAAATGGGAAATGGAAAACGTGAAGTATGTTGGAAATTGTGGAGGAACAACATAAGATTAGGACTGAACATATGCTGTGGTGAGTAAGAAGATAAGCATTTATGGTCCCACTTCTCGTCTGCATGTGCGATATCCATATGTACGGAATTTGGACATGTGCGGGGGGGGGGGGGGGGGGGGGGGGGGGGGGACACGCTTGTCACTATTTCCATTATATTTATAATTTTATGAACTCAACGAGTGATTTCAATAAAAAAAATTATTTATTTTAAAAGATTCGAATTTGAGTATTTGTATATGTAAGATGTGTGTCTTGTTAAAGAGTTAAAAAAACATGAATATATATTATCATTAAGTTCAAATCTTTTGATATTTTATTAAATTTATTTTAACTTTTTATTAAAAAAATGAAAAAATTATCAAAGAAAAAATTAATATTTATTAAAAATTTACGATTAAAAACTGATTTTTGATCAAAGAACAAGGTACACATCATGCCCATTTTTAACAATAAAAATAAATGAAATTTTTATAAAAAAAAAGATTAGTTTACCTTTTGATTTACCGTACAAGTATTAATCTGATTCTTAATATAAAGACCTTCACGATACTTTTACCAAATTTTCATTTAATCGGAAACAATTGATGTTTGAAACTGATGATGCTTGTACAGAATCCAAATCCCATTTTTTTTTCATTTTTGCTTTTTTTTTTTTTGCAAAGTTGTACTTACAAATTACAACATTCTAAATGCAAAGATTTAATTATAATATAAGCTCATAAAAATCATAGAATAAAACCCTATCTTTTAATATGTATATATATATCAATTGGAATTTGTTGAAAACATTCTTCCTGAAATAGCTGCTGCCAGTGCTGCAGTGAAATTAGGGTCTTTAGTTAAAGAAGATGCCATATGTTCCACCAAATATTGCCTAGCTTCTGGTGAATCCAGTTTTGGCTTTGAGTTTCTAGCTTCATCACTTGACTTGATTGAATTGGTGAGGTCTAGAGTAATGGTCGGGCCGGATGACTTAATCGGAGTCGAACCAACAGGGACCGAACCAAGGCGGCTCGAACCCGATGTTGCCTCGATTTGAGAAGGGGGAAGATGATTATGTTCACCTTCATATGTTGCAACTAGAACTGATTGATCATCAACACTTCTTTGCACCTGAAATCATCAATATAATTAATTCAGGTAAAAAACAGATAATACTTTACATGTTTGATAGGGATTGGATTTGGGTTGGGGTTTAGCTAGCTTACCTTCTTTTTAACAGGGCAACTTGGTGCAAAAGAACACTTGAAATAAGCTCTTGGACAGGGATTATCCCTAGTGACTTTTTGCCCATATTTCCTCCATTGATATCCATCCTTTACAACCTGAAAATATAAACCAAGTGAGCTAAGTGTACCTTATATTGATATATAACAAAATTTTTAACAATAGAAATGAATGAAATTATTCTTTGATGTAAGGTATAGAGATTAATTGTCCATTTTTCGAGGAGAGAGGTTAATTTTATGTGAAAAGAAAACTTACAAGACTGGTATCAGATAGTTCAGTCCTGACATAAGCTCTTAAAATTTTGGCTTTGATGATTTCTTCTCTAGGTTTCTTACATGGTTCTTCTTCATCAGTTGAACTACTCTCTGAATTCCCAATGATATTCCCATTGTTGTTGTTGTTGTTGCTGGTTTCTGATTTTCTTTTCTTTGTAGGACTAACTTCTTTCTCAGTATTCTTGTTCATCAAATCCACTAACTGGCTTTGCAATGCATTATAGCTCTCACACATTGCCTTTAACATCTCAGTTAGCTTCTTGTTTTCTGCATTTACACGGTTCAGTTCCTCCATTAAAGCACCACTCTGCAAACATAAAAAGAAAAACCATCTTCAAATCATACCCATGGAGGGTTCCATAATATATACATATATATAAGTAGGTAAGTTACCTCTTCTTTCACTGAAAGTTTCCTTCCAAATACAATTAAGCTGTTGCTGGTATTGGGATGACTTACAGGAGTTTCAAGTTGAAGGGACTTTGTTGAAGAAGCATTAAGATCCCATGAAGAAGAAGAAGAAGAATTCATAGCTTTTTTTTCAATCTTTAAGCAAAGACCCAGATCTAATATATTCATAAAAAAGCTGAAACTTTCCTGGAATTGACCAAGTATGAAGAAGAAGATGAAGAATCAAATGATGAATATATATAGAAAGAGGCAAGGGAAACTGGGAGGAAATAGAGCAATAAAGGAAAGAGAAATAGGGTCAGAGGAGGTTGGCATGTACTTTTTTTCTAAAAAGGGATAAGAGTAATAACTAATAACCCTTTCTTATTTACATAGAAGTGAGTAGCCATAGGGAGAATGTGCTTAAATATACAAAAATAGGTTAAATTATGTTATTACTCCCTGTATTATTATATAGTTTTTAAAAATATTAATTAGGAATATTTTCTAAACTATTTATATAATATACACAAAAGAAAATAGATGAGATGGAGAAATTGATTGTCGGTTAGGTTTGAAAAGGTGAACAAATTATAGGGTTTGTCGAAGCTAGCACACCATAAAAGTAATGAAACCTTGGGTGCTGTTTGGTTTATGTTTTTCATTACAGAAGTCCATTGTTGACCAATTTGTCTTTAGAAAAAAACACATTAAAACATGAATCTGTCTTTGTCTATTACTCTTCTTTTTTTTTTTTTTAATTTTAATGAAATTGGAATGGAATAGATGGGGTTTTGCTTTCATGTCAAGTCTTAGAAACAAAAATGGAATTTTCCAACCACTAGACTACCATATATATTTTATGTATAATTTTGGTAATTGCTTTTTTATTTGTTTTTGGAATGATGAATAAAATGTTTATTTTATGGTTTAAATTCATGTGTGAGAGAGAAAGGGTGGAATTTTCTATTCACATTTAAAACATTTTTCAATCATTGTTCGTATATATAATTGTTGATACGCGGAATCAACTATAATGAAAAAAGAGGAAATAAATGTTTTGGTTCAGGAATAGAGAGAAAGAATATAATCTAAATCGAGTCTTTTTTTTAGTACCGTTTCTTCTCCTTTTTTCAAGAGGGTCTTTATTATATAGGGGGATTAATCGAGTCGAATTTCGATCAAATTTTGATTGGATCTTGAATCGAGTTATTTTTTTATAATTATATAACTATAATTATTTGTTAATTTTTTTTTATTTTTAAGGTTGTTGGGATATGTTTAGAGTACAAAAAGAGTAAAGTTGTTTAATTAATTAATAATTAAGGAAATAGATCTCCATGGCAATTGACTTTGCACATGAATTCCACATGATAGTATAATATTAATAATTTATTGTATTTTAATTTAATCCTAGTTTTTGCTCTGCCTTAATTAATTAATGTTTTAGGTGACTTAGCAAAGAGAAAAGAAAACCACAAATTAAAAATTTAAATAATGGTATCGTACCTATCTTTTATGTAATAACCTATATGATGATTTCAAGAGCTGAGTTCATATACTCAATATTCAATTCCATCATGTATAAATATATTGCATGTATCAAATTCTCAATAGACTTGAATTTCAATATCCTTTAAAATAAAAACAATTTGTCATGTATTTTTAATATAATATATTATTTAATTTCAATTTTATTAAATTTATAGAATTAATTTTGAAGTGTAAAGAGAGAAATTATTTTATGGACCCTTCCGATCACATCATTCATAGCCCATTTCTAATTATTTAATAATATTTTATCAATTTTTTTCATGCCACTGACACATAATTTTAATAATTTTTTATGCTGAACCTCGAATCCTGAATCCTGAATCATAAACCTAAAACCCAAATCCTAAACCTTAAACTTAAACCTTGAATCCCAAACCATAAATTTCAAACTCAAACCCTAAACAATTCAGGATTCGAGATTTTAACCTTATTATTGAACCAATACTTTATTGGCAAGAAATTTCAATCTTAATTATCAAACTTATCTAAAAGCTATAGTTGCAATCATATCATATGGTATGGTTTAGAAATAAAAGAGAGGATGAAATTGGAAAGGAGAGGAAATTTAATTGATTAGGATTTAGGATTTGGGAGCAAAGTTGGTAATTAAGCATGGTTGAAGATAAATCCAAAAAGAACAGTCGCATGTGTTTGAAAACTAATTTTCTCATTGACCCTTTCTGTCAAATCTAGAATGTAGGTTTGGGTATTGCTTATTGCTTCTATATCAACCAATTTGGACTTTGTCGTAGGTATTATTCCTTTCACATTTTAGCAAACGACAAAGATCACTTGAACAAAAAGTCACCCAATTAGGTCTCTTTCTATTCCCCATTTCATTTGTAATTAAGGTTAAAAGTGAATATACTTTTGTTGATAGTAGGTGGAGGGAGTGATTCTCGTGTCGACTGGTTGGAGTTCAACATGGTGTTTAGAGGTTGAATGCTTCTTTCTAGTTGTACGTTAAGTTGCAATTTAAATGTAATTTGAAAACTTCTTACGTTTGTAAGGGTCTTGCCCGGAGAGTAATACACCACTACTTTGCAATATAAGATATGATTTAAGTTTAACTCATTTATCAAGTTGCAACCTAATTTCCTATATGCTAACTAAATCACTATCCCTATTAAGACTCCCCATTGAAAGTATAGTTACAAACTGGGGAAAAAAAACATTTTATTTGCAACAATTTTGCACTAAAATGATTTCCTTACAATGAGCAAGTTAAGTGCTTTCAATCTCGTACATGAATAAGAAACAAACCATCTTTTAAATAGGTGTTAAAGGCTTGTAAAAACTCCTATCAATACGAACTTATATCTCATTGAATGCAACTTGGTCATGCCTTCAATACGGAACAAAATAATAGAGATAACTTATATCTCATCTAGCATATAATTAGCATCACTCTTTGTAGGCACTCTAGATGGTCCCCAAAGATCAGAATGAATATAATCTAGCGTTTTCTTCGTGTTATGGATTTCTCTATTGAATCGAACTATTTTTTGCTTCCAAAAAACGCAGTGCTCACAGAATTTCGGTTTGCTAATGCCTTGTCCATCAAGAAGTCTTTTTTTCCTTAATTTTGTCATGTTGTTCTCATTCATATGCCCTAGATGCATATGCCAAAGTCTAGTAACGTCATCATTTGACAAGCAAGAGGACACGATGGTTGCATCACTAATAACAGTTGAACCTTGCAAAACATATAACTTGACAGTCTTTCTTTGCCCTTTCATCATAACGAGGGAACCCTTGCTAATATTTAGAACCTCACTTTAAGTTGTGTACTTGTATACTTTTGAATCAAGAGTACTCAACAAAATCAAATTTCTCTTCAATTCTGGTGCATGTCGTACGGCACTAAGTGTTCTGAGGAATCCATCGAACATCTTAATTTTAATCGTGCAAATACCTGCGATTTTAAATGAAGCATTATTTCCCATCAAAACACCTTCAGATATTATTTCATATGTTGTAAACCAATCCCGATTGGGACTCATATGGAAAGTGTAACTAGAATCGAGAATCCACTCCTCGCTTACTTTAGAGTTGTCAACAGAAGCAACTAAGAGTTCACCATCGCTATAGTCTTCTACTGCATCAGTTTTACCAGATTATTCTGGTTTTTTTTCCTTTTGATTTGTAGCTTCCCTTTTGATCTTGTTCTGCAACTTATAGTACTCAGACTTAATGTGCCTTTTTTTTTTATATAGAAGTTACAAGTTTTATCCCTATTTGAAGATCTCAATCTACCCTTAGATTTACTGTGAGGATTCCATTCCCGCGTTCTCCTACAATTATCACCAGTATTTCGTTCTTGTCTCACATGAATAATGAGACCCTCTCTTTGAGAGTTAGATCCAACCACAAGATGCTTCATCTTGTCATAAGAGGCTAAAGAAGCATCGACTTCATTAACTACGAGAGATTCGCGACTATACGAAATTGTATTTCTAAAGGTTGAATAAGACGGGGGCAACGAACAAAATAGAATTAACCCTAAATCTTCTTTATTATACTGAACATCCATAGCTTCTAAGTCCAAAACAATTTATTTTTTTTGATGAATTATAAACAGCGATTAGCATGACTCGAATCTAAGTCATACCTGAGACAGTGAACACTCTTAACTATCATGTCAATACACGGGTTCCCGAAATAATTTCTTTAAACACAATTAAGTGTTTAAGTATAGACGCACTTTCTTCCAAATGATGATAATAAAAACGCGACTATACAAAATTCTCATGATGTTAACAAATGACTTTTTTTTTTCTAATGAAGTTTGTTAACCGTGGTAATCAAGAATTCTCATGGATAGTACATTTGAATAAATAAGTAGTCAAGTTGACTAATTGATTGACATTACAAAATCTGATTACATGACATAGCACTGATAGACTTTGCTGTTTGTTAATTTTTTAGTCCACAAAGGACAGCCGACAGCCATAATTGAAAGACAAACATTTTCTTCTTAAATTTGTTTTATTACATTAATCTAAATTAATATGTCTTAATCATTGGACATAATCTTAATTTTTTTTGGTAATTATAGTAACAGGGTAAAATTCGAATAATAAATATGATTAGTACGATTCAAATTCAGATCATACTTGAGACGATGAACGAACAAAATCTTAATTTTAAGACCTTAAAATATAAAAAATTTCACTCCCAACTATTTTTAACAGAGTGAAAATAATTTAATTTCAAGTTTTTAATTGAAACTATTTTTTATTTTGATTATTTATTTCAAAAAAATTCTAGAATTGAATAAAATATAAAACCCACATAATAAAAAAAATTTAAAATTAAAAGCCGTTAATTATTTCCTGTTTTGACCAAATATCTAGAAAGATATTAATGTCAATTTTCTAAAATCAAACTTAATAGAAAGGGAATATTTAAATCTTCCATAAATGTGAAAAGATTTGAATATTAGCTTTTGGATTGAGAAAGCTTTAAAATACAAATTGTTAGGTGTTGAAGGAATTTTGTTCTTAGCAAGAATAACTAAAGAAAAAAAAAAGTGTAGATTTTATATTTGAAAAATTATCCCATACACTAATAATCTAACAATATATTTATCGTTTGAGTCTTAATTCAATTGACATTTATATTATTATCAATGTAAGAAAACGGACTTTAAATACGCCGAAACATATTTATCCTCTTATTTACTTGTAGTTGGTGTTGGTTGAATTCATTGAATCTGTAAAATTAACGTGAAAACATTCTTAGTTCATGCACTTTTAGAAGTTGTAAGATAGGGTTTGGATTATGTCCAAATCCAATTAATTAGATGACGAAATGTGAATAGCTATGACTAAGTTATATGGATTGGGAATTTTCATGTCCCACTCCATTTAATTTGTTTTTGACCAAATTAAGAAAGAAAGGTTGCAAAGACCAATTGACCAATCACATCGGTGTGCGAAATTTTTTACTACATGACATGCTTTACAATTTGTAAAGTCTTTGTTTGGTTCAAATGAATTAAGGACTTTATGGGGTTTTATTTTATTTTTATTGTATATATATTTGAATATTGATTTAATGTGCAATGTAATAGGTTCGGTTGAGTAAGAAAATTTGAAAATAAACATGAATCAAGATGTTTGGACGTAGAAGTGAAGTTAGAAATCCTTCTTGGAGACGATTATGTTATATAGTTTTATGAAAGCTAAAATTTAATTTCATTATTTTATTGGTTTATATTTATACAGTTTTTAGAAGGATTAAATCGTAATTATATTAATTTTTGGAGGGAAAAATTATATTTTACCATGAATTAACTTATAAATTTATGAATTTTAGGTGTCTAAAATAAATTTCTCCAATTACTGTTTCTTTTTTATTTACAGGGTAAAGTATTTTTTTTTAGAAATATTAAAGAATTTTTTTTTGAAACTTTACCAAATAATATTTAAAACCCATAAAATAAAAAATTAATATGAAAAAATTAAGAATTGAATTGAACCAAATTATGAATTAACTTGCTTTTCTAGATGTGTAGAATTAAATTTTCATTATTTCATTATTATTTTTTTGTGTGACAAAGATGAAAAATAAAAAATAAATTACATCACACAATTCATTTTTTCAAATGGGAAAACTTTAAAAACTTGTAAACTTTTACTATTTAAATGAATCAATTTAACTAGTCTATCAGGTTCCTAATTTTCTTCTTTAAAGATATGATAAATATTTCAATCTTGAAATCGAGATAACTGCTGAAGAGTGTTCCTAATCAAAGTAATTCATTTATTGTATTATACATAAAAAAAACAAAATTTGATTAACAGTTTAATTAAAATTTCATCAATTACATTAATCAAAATTATAAATTTTTTATTTATTAATAGAATAAAAAAATTAGAAGAGAGTGGAAGTTGTGTAAGAGGCATGATGTTCGATTGGGATTTCACCATTATGAAATTAGAAGGTTGAAGGTAAGTCAAGATGGCCATCCTATTACTCAATTGTTATTTAGTGATGATAGCATAATTTAATAAATACTCAATTTATTGTATAATTTAGTTAATATAATTGCATGATATATAATGTTTTATAATTGTACCATGTCAATTTTAAATTATGTTGTTACTAAATATTATAAAATATTATAAAAAAGTCAAACAATCGTGCAATTTGAGATTGACAGCCAATATCGAATCGTTCCTCCCCATGTGTTTATAAAATTAATATAATTTTACATATTTTTTATAATTAATATTATAATAATTCAATAATTTTGTTTAATATAAAATTTTAAATCGATTTTGATATTTCTATTATATTGATCTAAAATATTATTTGTATCTGTTGAAATTTTTTAACATAAAATAAATGGTTTAAAAATTTTAATTTACCCTATGTATAATTTATATAAATGAAATATAAAATATAATGATTAAATTATTAAAAGATAAATTTATATAAAATCATATAATTTTTACACGAATATAAATTGATGTCTCGTATAATTTTATAAAAATATTATGACCAAAAGTTTGACACGTTTTCTTCATATCCAATGATCCAAGTCATGGATAGGGTCTTCTTCTCATTCAATTTCTCTTTTTTTTAGGGCCATCACTCTCATGCAATTTATTTAAATATCAAATATTTTATTTATTTTATCACATCAACATGTTAGTGTAATTTACCATTTTTAATTATTTTCACTTGTTTTGTTAACAAATAATTAGTCATTTATCATTGAACCTTTCGTTATGACAAAGTAAAATAAATTTAAAGTTTTATATGGATTGGAATCGATACTGTTGTTAGTGCAAGATGACGTGTATCTGAGTATATTAAAGTATGTTTATTCTTCTATTTAAAGGTTGGAGAGGGATTATGTGTAGTTTTAAGTATTGTATATATATATATATTTGGAATAATAACTTATTGGCTCTCGAATTGATATTGTTTGTCAAATCGCTCCAAAATAAATGGAATTCATGTGCCTATGTCATGTTAGATTCGTCCATGGTGTGGCTTGAGTCTTCCTTTGCTCTCTTTCAAGCAATGAAGTTTGATGCAAGTGTGCTTTGCTCTTGTTTGATATGACTTGATTTTCTATCAAGCATGTATACTATGTATGTGATTGTAATATCTTTTAAGCTTTTTAATGAATCTCGAATCGATGGTATCCTTTTCTTTATACGAATGTTACAATCAATGATATCATCGTTGGAAAGAAATTGGGTGGTTTCTCCATAATAAAAGGTGCATACGTGTTGACTTGGACTACACATAAGAGTGGGGGCACTAGTGGGTTTGAAAGTAGGGACATGAAATGCGTCCAAAATTTCAAGACTCGTCGGTTCTTAAATTAGACTTAGAAGTGGTTCTGTCTCTGTTACAATCCCAAGTGGCTGCCCTCTTTTATTTATACTTTGAAATATTTGAGGAGGATAAGTACATTTTCATTTAAACATTAAGACAATAAGTCATTGGTCATACTACTTTTCACGTGTTTTAGAATTGGAACATGGTTGAAATCTAGAGGCCGACAAAAAAGTTTTCAAATTTGGATCTATATAATGTATTTGTCAATATACATTAACAATGATGAATCTTACTACCATGAACTAGAAAAAACAGTGAGTCACCCATGACTTGGGAGATTCTTGTCCTTATCTTCATGGTTTGGACGGTACACGAATCAAAATCTAAAACAAAATCAACTTTGAATCTTTAAAGGAACTACCTTAATTATGGAGTGTTTTTCTTCAAAAGGTTGCAGACAAGTTGCAAGGCAAACGAGTAGAGGGAAACAATATTGACTCCATTTGGCTGTGTATTGTTACATTAAAAATTAAAAATAAGAAAAACTGAAGGAGACAAATAAATGGATAAAGAATTTTTTTGTACACGGGCTTTTGTTCGACACTAATTTAAAGGATCACATCATCGTCACTGTAATGAGATAAGATGTGATATGATAATTTGAGGACATGACGTGACAAGAATAGACAAACATTATTGGGTAAGTGATAATTGAAGATAATGGTCGATATGATTAAAGTAAATTTTTTATTGATATTTTTTAAAGATTATTTGATGATTTTGATCGTAATAAAATGAATATAATCGAATACCATATTGGCGATAATTCAAGTCACTTATTGAATATTTATGTTGATAATAATTTAAGTGGTGAGAAAACAAGTAATCCATATTATTAACCCTTTATCTCTTACTTGGAGATGAAGCTTTGTAAGCCTATAGATAGATAATTTAGTTGTGGGATTGAGAGAGATTTTAGTGTGCAAAATTCAATTCATTTTTGAGGAATATTTTATCCTAGATCTGCTCTTTGAGATTATTGAGAACTCTAGGTTTGTTGCTACCAATCGAGGCAATAGAAAACCCAAATAGATATCAGTCGAGTTATCTCTCCCAATTAAATCCTTAATGTTCTTTTTCTTACAAGAGAAATCTTGTACGTTTTAAGGCATCCTTTAATGATGTCCAATTCATCAACCAGAACCTTACAAAACAATAAAGAATCATCAATGATGAAAAGTTGAGAAAGTGTAGCTAGGTAGTTGATCAACATTACTCAGCTGTGACACGTGCTATTAAGAATATGTTACAACTTTCATGGATGTTTAAAAGTTATCCATACTTTCAGAGAGAGGGTAATAAGGTAATTGAAAGGTTAGCATTAATGGCGTTCTCAAGACCGATGGGTAGGTATTTCTTCATGCAACTACCGGATGAAGTCCTACTGTTACTACATGATGATTATCCCGAAATGGCTTGAACCCGAATAGTTTAAGTTACGGTTTAATCCTTCTCTTTGTACCAAAAAAAAAAAAGTTGAGAAAGTTTCGATGGATCTCATACAAACCCACATTCTAGTAAACGAACCATCATCACTAGCCTTTTGGAGGAGTTCGGAAAGCCCTTTAGCATAAAGATGAAGAGATGGGGTTTAATAGGGCAAACCTCAACTGGCTTTAAAAGAATCAAGGAACTGTCTTTTAATCCTGATCAAATAGGTATGAAAAGAAACATAACCCCAAATCCAACCAATCCACAGAGAAGGGAAACCCATCATTGTCATTATCGAAAAGAGATATTCCTACACCACTTGCAGTTTAAATGTAATCTCTCCATTGTGACCTCAAAACCAGTTGGCTCAAAACAAAGGCACTCTGCACTGAATGAAGACACCCTTTTAGCTGTTCAACCCAACCCTATTCAACCAAACCAAACCAAACCAACTACAAAGAAGTCGTCTTCTTGACCTAGATCATGGCAGATTCCGAAACACACACATACATGCATTGCTGCCTAAAGCAAAAAAGAAAAAGATTTCCCATGATGCCATGCATGATATCATCACACTTTCATGAACCACATGCTCATTTTCATTTCATTTTATTTTTCTTGTAAATTTTTCTAAGGTCTATACAACTTTGTCAAGTTCTTCCCTAGAAATGTCCTTTCCTCTTTAGTATGAATTTCATTTTTTTTTTGTCTTCTTTTTACTTTATTCTTTTGATATTCTATGTATATATGTATGTAATTATGTCAAAACACGCGTGGGCATGGTTGGTCTATATCCTTCTATTGACTTCTTTTCTTTATATGTATATATTTCTTCTTCCTAGTTACATGTTTTATGTCAATTTAAAAAATAACAACTAAAAATAATTAATTATTGCGTTAATGTAAATATCGAGAGTTAAATTTGTTATTACATCAATCAAATTTATTTATAATTGACAGAAAATATTAACTCCGTGATCAACACTTTCAAAATTGAGGGAGATTAAATTATTCTTATTTTTTTTAAAGTGACTAATTTGCTCAATATCGAAATTGAAAAGACTAGAGAGATTTTTTACCAATTCTATATTGTTTTTCAGTATGCAGCCGAAATTGGAATATGAACTCGTCAACGAGGGATGATAAAGCATTAGTTTGATGAGCACAGAAAATCATGGTAACATGAATAAATAATAATGATAAGGAAGAAAAAAAAAAGTAAGAAATATTTTTCTATTTATGTTTAAAATATTTATACATTTTCAATTTAATTTATGTAATAGAAAAGTTTAATTGACTAATTGATTAAAATAAAATGAGGGTTTACGATTAGTTTATTTGATAAGGAAAATGTTCACTTTCTTTAATTTTTTAGAGAAAATTTTTAAAATTTAATACGTTATTAGAAGAAGTGAAAGTAATTTTTTTTTTCCAAATTTTTGAATAAAATTTAAATCTTAAAGTCGAATATTATTAAAAAGGTGTTATCTGAATACCATTCTAATCCGAATAAGATTAAGTCCAAACCATAAAAACACTTATAATTATAAAAAAAAGTAAAAAAAAAAAAACTTAAATCCACCCAATGCAATGCTGCATAGAAAATGTTAGAGCCCAAATTCCTTTTCCACTAAAGGAACTACTACTATATATTTAAAAAAAGAATGTTAAACCACCAAATTCCAAGCCCAATATAAACTAAGTCCTTGAAATCAATGCTTACACGTATCCAAACATCTAAATTTATAAATTAATGAAATGTGGATTAATATGAATATTATTGTCAATACATGATAACGTGGGTTCAAGTGCGCATTATCTTCTTAGTTTTTGGTTGAGGAGGGGCTACGAGTAATTCTAAACATTGTGTAAAAAAAAAAAACCAACTATAATCAAAAGGCTTAATATAACATTTGATACCTGAACTTGACACTTTTTTCTTAATTTGATACTTAAACTTTTTTGGACCTAATTTGGTACTCGAGATTGATATTTTTTCCCTAATTTGATACCTAAATTTATTAAATATTATAAAAATTACGTAAAACAATATCGGTGTTGAATTTTTTTTTGCTATGCTATAAAAATTTTGTCAATTTAGAGAAAAATCATATTAAAAAATAGGTATTGAGCTATATTTAACGAATTAATATTAGGTACCAAATTAGAAAAAAGAGTCAAATTAAAATACCAAATTGAACAAAAAAAGTTTAAGTATCAAATTAAAAAAAATGTGAAATTTAAGTACCAAATATTATATTAAGTTTAATCAAAACTTATAATAAAATTATTAAAAAAAATTATAAGTGAAAAACTTATCCATCTTTAATAACCAAAACTAACCACATAGAAAATGTTAAATTCTATCAACATAAGATTAGTATGGAAAGCATGTATAGTAAGCTCCTAAGACATATACATACACATACGTATACACTCTAATATAATTTTTTATTCTATTTTCACTTTCGCCTTTTTCTATTTTTCCGCTCACTTTACTCTTTCTATTTTTATAATAAATTTTGTTAAAAAAGTTAAATCAGAACCCAATTAGTGGTTTCAGTGAAAAAGAAGATATTATTCATTTTAAAGGTCCCGGGTTCGAGTGCTTATGTGTGCAAAATGTGTGTGCCTTGTCAAAGGATTAAGAAAGTATGAACAGATATTACCCCATGTAATTACATCAATATATTAAAAAAAAAATGTTAAACCAATCAATGATGCGTTGTCACATGTTAATTTTTTAAAAAAATTTACTTAAGAATTAAAGAATCATTAAAGATCCAAAAAAATCATAAAAATTCCAAAGAAAACCTCAAAAAAATATGAAAACTTGGAAAATTACAAAACTAAAAAAATTCATAATTTATTTTTGAAAATTATAAAAAATATTTTCAAAAATCTTATAAGTATGGAAACTTCCAAAAAAATCTAAAAAATTGCATAACAATTAAAAATACATTTCTTTTGGAATCTTAGGATTTTAAAATTTTACTAAAATTTTTAAGAATTCTATGTTTGTTTTTTTTGGATTTTTAGGGATTTTTTTGTTGCATTTTTATGAATTTTTGGATATAATTTAAGGAAATTTGAGCTTTTTCAAGTAAAAAAATACCATACTATTTTAAAAATTTTCATAAAAATCTAAAAACCCTGAAATTCCAAACAAATATTTTTTTAAAATTTATTATTATTATTTTTAATTTTTTGAAGTTTTTCATACTTATGAGTTTATTTTTTTATAATTTTCAAAAATAGATTAATATTTATTTTTAAGTGAATCTGAATTTTTTTGATTTTAGGTTTTCTAGAAAATTTTTAAGAATTTTACTCATAAGTATGCAAAGCTTCAAAAAAAGAAATTTAATAAACTTCAAAAAGTTTTTTTTTTAAAAAAAAAAAACTTGTTTGTATGGAATTTTACGGTTTTTAGGAAATTTTAGAACTTTATACGTATTTTTACTTAAAAACTCCAATTTCTTTAAAAAATATAAAAGAATTCATTAAAATAAAAATACCAATAAATTCTTAAAAAATTAAAAAAAATTCTAGAATTTTCTAAAAACCTAAGTTTCCAAAAAAATGCAATTTTTTTTTAATTTTATGAAAATTTTTAATTTTTTTGGAAGTTTCACATACTTGTAATTTTTAATTTTTTATAATTTCAAAATTTTATTGTTATTTTTATAATTTTCTTAATTTCATTTTTTGGGGATTTTTTTTTTGGAATGTTTAGGATATTTTTAGATTTTTTAAATTTTTTTACACATACCAACATGTCGTTGGCTGGTTTTATTTTCTTTTTAAAGAAAACTGTTAAACGTCTAACTTGACCGACGAATTGAAAGTTGAAAGAACAAAGTGACCGAAAAAATTATAAAAGGATCAAAGTGAGAATTTCACTATAGTATAAAAGAAAAAAAAATTATATTAGGCCTATAATAAATAATATACAAATTGAAAAATTAGATATCAATTTGGTTGAATAAACAGAGCCTCAACAGAAGCATCTACAACAAGACTACTAACGGATTAGCAACGGTGTTGCAGTCTGTGTTAGTATGCTTGAAAAAAGTTGTTAATTCCGGTCAGATATCCTTTGCATCGCGAGTCATTCTAAAATAACATCATTTTTATTTTAATTATTTTATTTTTTTATCAATTTAATCATTCTAATTAAAAAAATTATTCTAATTGATTATTATCATTAAAATTTTCGTTAACCACTAATGAGTTGTTGACGTAATACATTTTTACCATTAAAAGATGATTATATCGAATTAGTCAAAAGTAAAAAAGAAATGTCATGTTAGTAATTCATTAGTGGTTTAACAGAATAAGAATAACACTATTTTAAAGTGACATGTAATGTAATTTACCCTTAAATTTGCCTAACTTCTGCAATAACATCCATATGACTTATGAGTCTACAAATAATATTAATCAAAAGTGCATTGTCACTGTCGACTTCGATATTTGTCCCATGCTATATAGAATCCTTCGAGTATCGTTCATGCCTTAGTTTGAAATATCATAACATTTCTTATTATCATGAAACACACCATTGATATTTTAATCTAATTCATTTTAGGCGATTTTTAGTAGTGATGATCATCACATCTAACAATCGGTGTTAACCACAATTGGTTAAAAATTATTTAATTAGTAAAGATATAATTAGAGCATGATTACATCAATTAAAAAATTTTACATATTTTTTTTACAAGTATTGAATGTGAATTGTAAAAATAAAAGATATTGTATTTTTAATTAAAAGATTCGAATTTGAATAGTTAAAAGAGATTTTGATAAAAATCTCAAGTGATGGTTTAGTGATAAAATTGTTTATCATCTTAAATATGATTTATTTCGAATTGAGTTAATTATATTTATTATTTAAATTTTATTATTCAAAAAAAAATTATGACAAATATTAGTTTTATTAACAGTAAAATCCACACGGTTGAAAGTTTGGTTTTAAAAAAATTGAAATCCGCGAACTGTTATGTGGGTAAAATTCAGTTTAGATTTCAATCGATCAGATAAAACAATAATATTTCACTAAAACAAAAGAAAAAAAAACCAAATTTTCTCAGGAAACAAACAAAACAATAAATAAAAAAGAAAAAAACAAACAATTACGACCATTTCTTCTTAAGACCAAAAGGAAATTTAAAAAAAAATGAAACCCCATTTTAGGACCTCCAATAATATTCCAAACAGGAAGTCCTAGAGAGAGAGAGTGTGTGAAAGGAAAGAACTTTCAGGAATTTTCTCTCTCTAGAACTCGCCTTTCTGTGTTTGTTTCCCTAGAAAAAAAAAACAAATTTTCCCCCAATTCAAGGTACGTTTCTCCCTTTCGTTTTATTGTTCGAATTCATTTCTGGGCTCATTATTTAGATGATTTATAGCCTTAAAATTTATTATAATTTTTGCAGAACTGTGTTTTCTTCTTCAAATTGAATCCGAATCTTGTATAAAATTTCTCTTTTGGGTTTTCAAGTGATGTCTTTATTGCCAAAGAGCGATTCAATTCATATCCGTGAGGTTTGGGATGATAACGTTGAGGAAGAATTTGCTTTGATTCGTGAAATAGTTGATGATTATCCTTATGTTGCCATGGATACTGAATTCCCAGGCATTGTATTACGTCCCGTAGGTTATTTCAAAAGCAGCTATGATTATCACTATCAGACTTTGAAGGACAATGTTGATATGCTAAAACTTGTTCAATTAGGTCTTACTTTCTCAGATGAGAAAGGGAACTTACCTACATGCGGAACTGATAAATACTGCATTTGGCAATTCAATTTCCGCGAATTTAACATCAATGAAGACGTGTTCGCTAACGATTCTATTGAGCTTTTAAGACAAAGTGGGATTGATTTCAAGAAAAACAATGAAAAGGGTATTGATGCAATGAGATTTGGTGAACTTTTAATGTCATCAGGGATTGTTTTGAATGATAATGTGCATTGGGTTACTTTCCATAGTGGTTACGATTTCGGGTATTTGCTTAAGCTCTTAACTTGCCAGAATTTGCCAGATACACAAGTTGGATTCTTTAGTTTGATAAACATTTACTTTCCCACTTTGTATGATATCAAACATTTGATGAAGTTTTGCAATAGTTTGCACGGTGGATTGAATAAGCTCGCAGAGTTATTGGAAGTGGAAAGAGTTGGGATTTGTCATCAAGCAGGTTCGGATAGTTTGCTCACGGCTTGTACATTCAGGAAACTGAAAGAGAATTTCTTTAGTGGTTCGTTGGAAAAGTATTCTGGTGTGTTATATGGTTTAGGTGTTGAGAATGGACAGAGTACGTATTGATAATGAAAAAAAAAGGTAATAGAAACTAAAGAAAAAAAGTTTTTGTTTGTCGGTACGAGTGTGTGCGATATATCCCCGCACTTCAATGTACGCTTTGGGCAAGCAATTTTCGTAATTTTTATCAATATTTCTTATGTTTATTGTTCTCTTTGATTCTCTCTTTTACTGCATCATAGATTCTTTTTGTGGTTTATATACATGTTAGTGGTGCATCACATGATGGAATACAATCTTGATGATAGCAATACATGTTCTAGCTAAGAATGTGTTCTTGCCATCTTCTATGAGGAGCTTTTGAAAACAATGCATTACTTTTGAGGTTGCTAATGCTTGATGTCAATTACAGAAGTGTTAGGATGGAGAGTCAGATTTCATTTTGCCCCCTCTACTCAAAAAATGGGCAAATTAGTCCTTGTACATTAGATCAAAGAGCAAAGTGTCATTCTATTAAAACTTTCATCCTTTTTTACCGTTGAAAACTGATCCCTATATGTCAAATGCTCTTTAATCTAATATACATGGGTCAATTTGTCCAATTTTTTGAGTAAATGGAGTAAAATGCAATCCGACTCATTGTATAGGGCGTTCATAGTACTTTTACCGTTAGAATGTTTCCATCCAAATCTTTTTAAGTTCCCTGCATTTAGATTGCATGTTTGCATAAGCTTTCCCTTACATGTCCATCTTTATCCCTGTTCTTCCACCTTTTCCTTGTGTATCTGTTCTATTTTAGTGGATATTGGCCAACACTGCATGGACTTGACTGCCCATTTTCCATTGATTGTCGGTCTTTTCAGTTATTTTATATATATATAGTAGCTTCTGTCCATAAAGAATTGGATGACAATGATATGATGAATTTGTTAGGCTACAATGGCTTCCTTGGAAGGCATATGTTATCTCTCTTTGAATTTCATAGGTTTCTTGATATTTACTTGCTTTTCAGGTATTAATGTTGTTCGGACACTTTATTTTTTTTTTGAGTTTTAATGATACTTAATATACGTGGGAAAATTTAGAAAAATCCTAATTGTGCTTTTTCCAATACATAAATCTAAGTAATCTATTTAGTAGGTTATCTCTTCCTCAAGGGAATAGAAGTTTCTATAACACCAAACTCAAAACCAACAACCTTATCAAATAATTTGTTAATTCAATTATGTTGGTTACATATTTTTATGAATCAATTTTAACTTACCAATCCAACAGAAAATGAACCCCCTAAATCAAATGGTTGGTTAAGTGGTTATTGAATGTAATCAAAGAAAAAGAAAACATTATAATAATTCTAATAAAACCCCACTTTTAACCATCAGATTATGGTAAAGTAAGGATGTTGAAAATTATAGTGTTTTGAGTTTAAATATCATTTTGATTATATTTTTCTATTTTTTTATGTAAAAGATATAAAAAGACAAAATACACTTTCAAAATAATCATAAATCAATAATATATTTTTTTGAACAATCTCATTATAGGTTTAAATCATATTTGTTCTTTTTGAGATAATGCTTAGAACTACTCATAACCTCTCTCAAACCCTTAAATAGGAGGATAATGTGCTTTAGCGTACTCAAATTCACATCATCCTGTACTGACAACAACGTCCATACTAATTAAACTAAGACTCAATCGGTTATAAATCAATAACATTTAATCATTATCCAACTGTATTGATAATCAAATTGGTCATCCCAAAGATTTTTGGTTTTATTATTGTACAATTTCTATCTAAGTCAAATTTTTAATCTTCAACTTAGCAAAAATAAAATAAAAAGGATACATATTATCATATATATATAATGTCATGTCAATTTGTTGCTTTCACATATTTCTCACTAAAAATCCAGTTAATAGATTAACGACCATCATTTATATCAATATTGAAATTTTAAAATTTGAAACAATATAAGGACTTAAAATGATCCAATTGAAAGATATTGACTAAATCTACAACTGGATACATAGTACATAACTAGTAATTGAATTTAATTAAACAGATTTAATTATTTCTGTTTGGGTCAAGACCAAATTTTCAAAATTCAAAAAGTATAAAGACTAAAATTAATTAAATATAAAAACTAAATCTATAACTTTTGCGAAGTACAGGGACTAATAGCAAAATTTAACCTAATATCAAAGTGCAAACAATCTTTGAACCTAATTGTCGTTAGGATTGGATCCTGAGAGCAGACGACCTATCCCTGTCCCCAAACAACCCTTCAACCTACAGCCTTCTTCAAAACGAAGCGTTTTAGTCCTTCAATTCTTTTTTATTTCCTTTTTCCTTTTAATTTTTTTCTAATACATAAATTTGTTTATACATATCAAATCAAAATAGTTGAAAAACTCGTAAGTAAATAAATAAATAAATAGAATCCTCCAAATATTAAAAAAAGAGAAGAAATTTCGAAGGCTTTGAAAAAGAAAAATCGAACGAAGAAGACGAAGAAGAAGAATTTGTTAAGTGGATTACGATGGAAGTGCCTGTCTCATGGGATGCTCTACGCAAACAGGTGTGTTTTAATTCTGTTTGATTAGAGAAAATATAAAAATTTTGGCATCGAAAATGCCTAGGGTTATATAATTCTATTAGATTTGATTGAATTTGGTGTGAATTGTTGAGGAAGTTTAGGTTTCTTTGTTTGTTATTTTTAGAAAGTTTCGATGAAGTAAACAATTTTTTTGTTTTATCAGATCTTCAAAATTTCTTCAAATTTTTTTGAAGTAGTTGAGTTTTCTTATTGAAATTTGTTCAAGTGAAATCGAAATCTGGAAATTCGATGCACTGAACCTGTTCTTTCCCCCTATTTGGGTAACTTTATGGGGGAAACAAATATAGATTATGGATTTGTTGCTTGTAGAGAAAAAGCAAAACTTTTTGTTAATTTCCAACTCCGGATCTGTTTATACTAATTAGAGATTTAGCTAAGATTTACTGTTTTACTAAATTTTTTTGCACTTTTTTGTTTGTTCATTTTAATTTTGAGAGATCCGTGGGCCGTGGGGGTATAATTCTCCTAATATATGAAAAAGCTTAGAAAAAATGAGCATAGTTGTGTTTAACACATACTCATATCTGACACCAGTTAACATAGGTTTCATGTGTTTCTGTTTTGTCTTTCCTTTTCATATTTTTTGCCCTAAATGAATGGTCTGGTCTATGGTGTCTGTGAATCTAGTTTCATCTCTAATTATTACAAAGAGATGAAGGTCTTTTTTTCAAATTTATCTTTTCTGCTGAGAATGGGAGTTTACCTGTGAGGAGGAAATGCTGGAAGTTTTGTATAGCAATTGATGAAGACGAATGTTGTATTTCTTTGTTAAAATATTTACTTATCTTCTGGATTTTCTGCGTGGTTGATATCCAATTTAACCTTGTGTCAATTTACATGTTGGCAACTAGAATTCAAGGTATTAATCCTGTCATTCAGTTAAATATGATGATATCAGTGTTAGATTAGTTTGCTATCTTAACTGTTGTGGATGAGAGTGATGGCTGATAAGAGTTAATTGATTGCCTTACTGAATAAGGTAAACGGAATTTTATAAAAAATATAAATGGATGACTTTTCTGCGTAAGTCCATATTTTGATGTAGAATTCCATTTGAAATTTGACAGTGGGTGTGAAGGCTTGCCTGAATATCATTAGGTTCCTAGTCTACAAGGATATTGCAAAATTGAAAATTGAACTGTGTTAAAATTTAAAGTAACCAGATATGTAGCAGTTATTTCTCCTCTAACTTGCTGACTGAATTTAATTTTAGACTGAAATTGCTTGAGTGGTTATTCCACATAAAATCACATATCTTCCTTATTAGTTGAGGATAAGCCTTGTTGTTGTAAATTGTAATAGACTTCCTTTAAAAAGTTCTATAAGGAGAAAATGCACTGTAATGTTTCATTTCCTGCATCATCTAATTAACTGGGTTATGAATTTTGTAAGTTTTAGTTGCCATGCGTAGCATCAGTACATTACCATTCTAGCTTATATAACTGGTTCAAGAATCAACCTTACATTAGACAAGGTACAGTACACTTCCTGATAATCTTTTTAGGTTAAGACTGGAAGAGTATGATTTGAGTCACCAATATCAAATATTGGTGGAAGAGGTGCTTCATTATTTTCCTTTTGGAACATTTCTCTTGACCTTTAGTCTTTTTGGAACTTTTTGAGTCACCACAGAACATTTCCTTTTGGAATGTTTCATTTAGATTTTCAAATTCTAGTGGCTATTAATTTGACATCCTTAAATTTATGGCATTGAGATTATGCCATTGAAATGGCCTTCTTTGGCCTTAAGAACCTTTTATTTGCCTAAGGACATTGAATATATCCTGAAATGGTAATAGTTGTATAATGAATGACTTTGTGCACTGTTATTGCAGGCAAGGAAACTTGAAGCTCAGTTGGATGAGCAAATGAATTCATATCGTAAGTTGGTCTCCAGTAAGGCTTCGACAAAAAATGACTTGGAAGAGAATGATATTGAATCTGGTATTGACCGACTACTAAAACAGCTACAACAAGTAAATATGAAAATGCAAGACTGGGTCTCATCTGGTGGATCTGAAATGGTTTCTCATACCTTGACTAGGCATCAGGAAATTCTTCAAGATCTCACTCAGGTATTGTGGTTCATAAAATATTTTTTATTTATCTGTCTGCCAGAAAATCTTCATTCTTTGCTTTTTCATTTTTGTCCCTGTAACACAAGCTTTTCTTCTCCCGTCTTTCGGTTTAAAGTTAAAATAAAAGTGACTTTATGTCTCCCAATCTGTTTGTGACTGATAATAAAAGCAAAGAAGAGATTAAGAGCCTTTACAGTGAATGCTAGATGTAACATATCTTCTCATCCTGGAAATATACCAAATATACTTTGTTTCTACAACCATTCCCTGCATACTAGTTTAGTTCAGCATCGTCATATGTCTGTAGACACTTGCAGGCTTGTAGCTTTCCATATGCACCTTTTTGAACCTCCAAATATACATTCCTTTGCTATGAAAACATTAACAGGAGTTACTAGTTTGAACTGCTCAGAAACTAACCTGATATTAGACCTGATTGAAGTGCAGGAGTTCTATCGTCTTCGCTCTAGCCTTAGAGCTAAACAAGAACACGCTTCTCTACTGGAGGATTTTAGGGAATTTGATCGGACTAGATTAGACTTGGAAGAAGGTGTTGGTTCCACAGAACAGGCTCTACTTAAGGAGCACGCGGCCATCAGTCGAAATACAGGACATGTATGTAAGATAAATCGTAGTTAATGATATATTGTGAGTATGAAAAAATTACTTTATTCCTTCTACAGAAATGCCTTAAATGTCAGTTAATGATGGGAACTTAGATTTTAATAATTAATTAATAATGAGATCAAGGAGAGACAAATAGAGCAAATCAATAAAAACAACTCTGAATTTAATTGTGGTTTTTTAGAATGCATTCCTGTCATCTTCTCATCTGTCACACCTTCATTCCATTTACTTCATTTTAAGATTTAAAAGAATGGTTTAAAGTTGGTTACCAGTCTGAAAATGTTAGCTTAGCAACATCCGCACAATTTGTGTCAAAAAATCTTTCGAGAATTTGATATATGCTCCTTATAGTTTCTATTTTGCAGGTGTTTTCTCATTCAATTAATTAGAGGATTTCAACATTTGGGATCATGACATGACAATTATAGTTTATGACTTATGGAGCATTTGATTTTGTTCAAGAATATTCAAAGATGTTGATATACCTTGACCCTTAAAAAGTGATGAAAAATAAGAGCTGGAATAAACTTGTTAATTTCCTAATATAGAGGCTAATTAAGCTTCAAATTCTTAACTTGGTTCTCTTTGACGTGTCGGAATAATTCTTAGTTTTAGTAAGCAACTAGGCATATTCAAGTGCCCTTCCTTTGTTTTCTTTTGACAATATTGATCAGAACTGCTGTGTTATGTGTCTTAGTGCCACCTGTTTCTTTTTCTATCTGTCTAAATTATTTATAAATTTTCTGGTGAGATATGTAAATGAATTGAAGTTTTCTTACTGGCTTGATTGATTTCCAATATATATATATATATCCAATTTATATGGTACAAGTTGATAGTCTTGCTGTTACTTCTGCCCATTTTTAGTAGTGTATGCTTCCATTAGAAACATCTTGATAAAACTTCATTGTTTTGCATATTTTTCACCTGTCTAAAGAAGAAAAACATTTATTATTGTTGGGGTTTGCTGATGTATAAGCTAGACTACACTTTCGACTTCCTGTTTGCTGATTTTCTCTTTTGTACGGATTGTTTTCTTAACCAGCCATATTTTGGATAGTTTCTCTTTTAAATTAGATGATAATGGATCTTGTTGAAATAAATCAAGAACTTAATTAACTATCAATCACTTTTAGTTCATTTAAGTTGCCAACTGAATGCTGGTTTTGCAGATGGATAATGTTATTTCACAAGCTCAAGCAACTCTTGGTGCACTTGTCCTTCAACGTTCTACTTTTGGAGGGATTAATTCAAAGCTCAGCAATGTTAGCAGCCGCCTACCAACGGTATGAATGCTTAGCAATGTTGCTAGTAATGTTTCAAGTTTCATGCAGTTATTAAGTACTCTAACAACCTAAGGTTTAGGCGTCTTGCATGCTAGTTTCCTATTATTTTTTCCACACTGTTTGAAATCTCTGCAAGAAATTATCATAAATGATTAAATGTACTACAAGTTTATGCAATGTTTGGGAACATGAAGTTGAACATTTGAATTTCATTTACTATATAAAAATAGTAAATGCATGCATTATGCAAAAATTAGTTGAGATTCAATATGGTTATATATTTGAAAGGTAAAAGGATGAATTTCAAATTCACAAATATTTGTAGGAGTTTCAAATTCACTACTAAATTTACATTTATATATGTTTTATTGTTCAATTTACACTATTTTTAGAATCCAAATCTTATGTTGGTGAATTTGAGAAATTCATTTTGACTGCATATATAGTTTCTGGTACAACCTTTTACCTGAAGCTTTCTTTCTAACATCTGTGACTGGTTTGTCATGTTTTAACGTCTACACCATCATGTTGTACATTGCAGGTAAATCAGATTCTGTCTGCAATAAAGAGGAAAAAGTCAATGGATACCATCATTCTCTCCTTGGTTGCATCCGTATGCACATTTCTGATCTTCATCTACTGGTTGAGCAAGTGAGAATGTATGGATGCATGTATGTTATGTTGGTGGCCAATGATTGGTGAAACAGGATCCATTCGAGGTGTATGGTGCTAAGAAGGGTTGTTATCTTATGTTGTGTAAGTTGATATAGACATTTCTAGTGGGCACTGCATCTTGCCTTCACTATGGGTTTCCCGGTATAGGTAAATTTCAACATTCACATATGCTTTATTATTTCTTTTTTGGGGTATCATCCATGTTAAACGAGTAAAGCTACAAATAAAAGAGTGTTTCATTTCATTGCTTTTGTCTATAGCACTACCCATATTTTGAGTGCTTTATTCTTGATGTGGCTTTATTTACATGGTTCAACAAAAAATATGGCATATCCTTTGGGTACCAAACTGAAAATTGTTCAACTATGAAATAGGTTTGGGACATATGTTGAAGGGTCAAATGTATGTAACTTTGTTACAATCTTATACCGAAATTATTAACTATCTGTTACTGTGTTTATAGCTTTTGGGAAGATATTACTGTTGGCTATTGGTTTCCATGTTTCCAGCAACACAGACACTGATTCATTTCCACCTTTGCTTGCACCGACTATTCATTCTTATTTTCCTTTCTTCTCAATTCAATAATACTTTTGGTTACATATTGATGCAACTAAAACCTATATACTATTAGAGGTTATGACTTTTGAATATAGGGTTCCTTGATCATTAGAGGAAAAAACATATTTAACCCATGTCTTCTTCGTTGTTACAATAACAATTGTATCAATTAAGTTAAGGTTCAATCAACTAGATTAAGATCAGTTTTCATCTGTTTTGAGATTATGACTTTTGCATACAGAGTTCCTTACCAAAAAAAAAAAAATCGTCTTATTTGAGTTCTAGAGTCAAAGGCCCAATGGAAAGGGGAAGCAAGTATTTCTAATTTTGTAAAACACATATAATGTTATTTTTATTCATAATTCTTTTTCAATATTTAAATTAGAGAAAAAACATATTTAATTCATGTCTATTTCGTCGTTATAATAACGTTGATGTCAATTGAACTGGGATTCAATCAATTAAACTAAGGTCAATTATGAGATTTGAATCCACGGTTTTTTATAATCATAGGTGTTTTCAGCTGTTTTATGGTCTAAAACTAATTCAATTCAAATAATGATAGTATTTAGATACCTTTCAAATACCTAAAAAAGAAGTTTCATGCACTTCTTCAATCACCTTTTTGGTATTTTATTTACATGTCTACTCATTTATAAGTGTTTTTGTTTTCGATATTACAGTTTTATATTATGTATTGAAATTAGTTGTTGGTCAAGAAAATGACCTTGAAAGTGTATCAAATACCAATGCCATAATTAAGGGAAAAAATCAGCACCACCAATATCAAAAACTTGTAAAAAAAAAAACCTCTTGTGAAGCCGTTATTATTATTATTATTATTATTTTGTAATGTTTTACCATATTTAATAATATTTAAATTTATTTATAATTTAAAAAATTACGTTGGAATGAATCTGGACAAATATCAAACTAGATGAAAATGAACTTAGATGTCCATTTGTTTAAGTTCAACATCCAGATTCATTCTAGACTTGTTTTTTTTTTAATTTTTAATATATTTTTTCAATTTTTAAATTTTATTGACATGGTTGTCCATGTCAGCAATGATTGATGATTTGGACTATCATGTCACATCACGGCGATTGATTAAGCGATTGTTAACAACCACATCAACACAATAATGATTAATGGTGAAAATTGTTAATTAAAGAGCTTAATTACCGTTTTTAATGTTTGAGGGTTTAATTTAACACATTTTCTTCGAAAAAAATTAAATTAAATTTATTATTTTTTTTTAAAATACGGCAATCCAAAGTTGGATTGAACAGATTTTGGAATATAGATAAGATATATGTAAGTGAGTATTAGCAAATGAATGTGAGTAATATAGATCCAATTTAATGATGAGTAAGAAAAGGATGGCATAGCTGGTGCATGGTTTAAGTAGAAAATAACATTTGTTTCCATGGATCTGGCCATGGACCATATGCTTGATTCAGATGTAACATTTGTGTTGAAAAAAGCACACACCCTTTCACGTGTGATGTGGGGAAGTTTTCAAACCCCAAACATGCCCCACTTATAATATAAATATATGGTGGTAGGGGCTCCTTTTAAAGAAAAAGGGACCTAGGATAGCAAGTTTGTATGGTAGGGGCTTCTTTTTTAAATGGTTACAAACTTTGACTGTTCAACTTTATGTTATAATATAAGTTTTGATTAACTTTTGTAATAGTTAATTTTGTTTTTGATAAATTAGTAAATCCCAAATAACAAACATGACTCGGATCCAGTTTACATTTGGAGCGATGAACATCCTGATTATCAAGCCATCACATGAGATCCTGTAATAGTTAACAAAATTTTGAATCAACGATTTTGACTTGTAATATTTTAAGTGGTATGTCTAAATGTCGAGCTAAAACTCTTGTTTTTCCTTTACTCCCATGTCGAATTTACAAAACAATTTTATTGAAAAATTTGTTACAACTTTAGTTTCAATAGCAACTTCAACAAAGGTCTATCCTGGTAGGGGCCTCGAGGCATGTTTCCACGTATTTTGAGTAAGGTTTGTATGAAGACTTGAAAGAAAGATAGTTCTATCTCGCATTCACCTTTGTTGATTGAAGTGAAAGATTTAGATAGTGACAATGGTGTTTCTTTTGAAAGTCTAGAAAAAACTTACGAGTCTTTAATGGATAATTGGAATCTGTTATGTCAATTGGATTAAGTCTTGGAGGACAAAATTGTGGAACTTAAAGGTGAAAATATAAAACTTGTAGAGGCAATTAAAGAAAAGATGATGTGATTGTGAATCTTAAGAAGACTAACATGATGCTTAACGAGACTATTAAGGAAAAGTGTGAGATCATTGTTACAAATAGTGCAGTTTTGAAGGCAAATGAGCAAGAGTTAAATGATACCAAAGCTATTCTTAAGAAATATTGAAGTCGAAGTGAGAAATTTGACGAGATCTTAGCTACTAGAAGTCTCGAATGTGACCACAATGAACTCAAATGCACTAGCAAGAAACCTATATTTCTTACGGTTTTTATTAAATCTAAAGAGATTGTTGCTACTTCTTTCCTTACGACAAGTAAAAAGAAGAATAAAAAAACATGTTTGAATTGAAGTTACTAAAATTCACTAAATCATATATGTGAATGAGAAAAATAAAGAAATGGTTTAAGCTCTGCCACAGCTATGGTTGATGTGAAAGACAAGGAATATGAAATTCACTCCCATCCCATTTCCCATTTGAAATGACTCCACTCATGTTACTAGGAAATGTCTTCTTCTAACAAGTTGTGAAAATATGGTCAACTTTTATTATTATTATTATTATTATTATCCAATATAAAAATAAATTAATGTATTTATTTTTTTAAATGTGTATGATTAAATCAAAATTAAAATTTTAAGTATACATTTAAACTATAATTAGGATTTCATGTGTACAATTGCACCAAATTAAAATTCATGTATACAATTACACATTAAATCACAATTCGTATATAATTTTAAGATTTATCTCAAATAAACATTACTTTGGTTATTTGTTTAAGGTCAGATTATTTATTTGATTAGATAAGTTTAGTTCAAATCAGGGTTGGATAAGATCTATTTTAATTTGGATCAATTTGATATAATCTGAATAAGGTAAAGTTAGAAATTTTGTTTAGAAGCACCGAGATAAAATTATAAAATTTAGGGGCTAAAGTTAAAAATATTGTATAAAAGTACTTAAATTAAATTATCATTTTTTCAAAAGGGATTTAATCAAAAGTTAAAAAAAGGTTCAAATGAATCTTTCAAGTTTGGAAGGACCTAAAAAACAATTGATTACCTCCCTTTTGGCTAGGGCAATGGATCTAAATTATAAGAATAAAAATCAAAATTTGAATTTAATTAGGTGGTTTCATTACTACAATTGCTAACTTAAGTATTTTTTTCTCTACAAATTAACTATTAGATGATAATTAGATTTTATGTGACATAATTTAAAAAAAAATTAAAAATAAATATTGTAAAAATAGATGTTTTAAAGTTTTGAGAGTTTTTAAACTTTTATAAAAATTTTATCGTTCACACATTTTTTTTTGTTTTACTTTATTTTTAATTTTTAATTTTAAAATTTATGCGAGAACGTTCTATACAATTAAAACTTTCGTTTTAAATTTAGTTACATAAAATTTGATGCGTTATTTAATGATTAAATTAACAGTTTTAATAACGAAAGAATGTGATTGATATAAAATCAATAATTTAAAAATGTAATTAGATCGTTTTAAAGTTTGGACACCAATTTAAAATGAGAGTCATAGTTTGAGAGTGTCTGGTGCAATTAACTATTGTTATTGTTATTGTTATCATCGTTATCTCTACGAGTAGGACAAGTAGTTTGGAATTTAAATATAAGTAGTTGAGGAGGGATTATGGGTAGAGGTGATGATTGGGTTGGGTTTAATTATGGTATTAATATTTTTTATGTTTGTCTAAGTCTGACCCGACTTGAAAAATGGACTTAAAATTTTGCCCAAACTTGCCCATGTTTGTAAAAGATTAACCCAAACTCATTCTAGGCCAACTCATATTATTTTTTAAAAAATATTTATTTTAATTTATTTCAATATTTAATAATTTTATACATTTTTACTTATTGAAAATTTTTATATGGTCATCTTAACATTATTTTAATTTTTAAATTAGAGTAGTATTATATATTTAGTATATGTTATTTTTTTAATGTGTTTTAAATTACATAATATATAAAAATAATATAATATAAAGTATTATAAACTTAAAAATGGGTCAGGTCGAACAGGGCTTGGACATTGAATGTTCAAGCTTGAGCCGAACTCATATTTTAAACGAGTTTAATTTTTTACCCAAACCCATTTTTTGGACCTAATATTTTTGTCCAAACTTTCCAAATTTCAAACGAATAGTCTAACCCATAAACAAATCTAGTTATAAGTAGTTCTAGATATTGTCTCAAAAAAAAATATACAATTAGAATCTATAATAAAATTGCTAAGAAAAAAATAGACGACTAGATGCAAAATTATTTCACTAATTTCTTAAATCAAAATTATACTAAATTAGAATATGTATAGTCATAGTCAAATTAAATACACGAAGTTAATGATGAAATTAAAAGCCCCTCTTGTGAAAGAGTGTCCTTTTGCAAAAAGATAAAAGAGGTGGGACCAAATAATATTTCATAACATTTGAAAATTAACCCAAATCTACCAATATCTAACAAAATGCTTAGATTGACTGTTAAACAACTTTGGCCAGAGATTTTTGAATCATTTAGAAAGAGAAATACAAAAGCAGAAAAGATAGATGTTATGAAATCAAGTCTGACATTTTTTTAAGGAAATATATATACCATTTAATTTTTTTATTAGTTGAGTAACGTAAAAATGAAAATATTTAAAATTTTAAGATAATTAGGTTATCAAGAAAGAAATGTATTAATAATTAAATAATTATTTGTAATTTTTTATAATTGAATGGTGAAAAAGAAAAAATCCATAGTTGGGTGATTAGGGATGTAGTATACCTTTTTAATAAAAGAAAGAAAACAACCAAGTGTGGGATAGATAGTGATGGAGAACTTTAAGACTTTCTCATGGAACTACGACTTCCGAACATTGATTTATGCAAAAGCTTCGGAGACAGAGAAATCTAGAAAAGAGATTTGGGGTCCAATTGGATTAGACAAAGCAAGCAGCCAAACCCAAGCAAAGGAAAATGAAGATGGTGAATGATAATGATGAACATTCAAAAGCAAGGTGCACTCATAACCAATCATGCCTTTATTCTCCATTCCCATCTTTTCTATGTTTTCCTCAACTTATTATGTCAATAATATATATTTATATACATGTCGATTCTTATCTCAATATATGGGCCTTTTATGCTTTAGGTCTTTCCATTTTCTTTTTCTTTTTCTTTTTATTTATAAGAAACTTTGAGTAAGTAACATTGATGAAGGGGTACTTTAATTTGGTTTCAACTTCTAATTCAATTTGGCTTCAATGTTTATTTTGATATTTGATTTAGTTTAATTAATATTTTATGTTTTTTTTATTTTAATTAAATATTTAAATTTAATTTTAATGTTTAATTCAATAATTAAATTTTTTTTAATCCGATTAAATATATATATATATATATATATTTACTATAATGTACATGTTAAATATTAATTAAATTATTTAATTTAAGTACGAAATTAAATATTAAAATTAATCTTAGGACACCACTATGGGGGCCTTCTTTCACATCATGACCTAAGCTTCTCTCCATCTACTGGTCGGCCACTTATCATCGTCCTAACATCACGACAAATCTGACATCGTATTTTGAACACGTGGAAGTGTACTATGGGCCTCCTGGTTTTAGGTTACAATGTCCATTTTTTTGTCTGCTCCTGTCCATATAGTGTACTCTCGTAGAGACATTTAGCAATGTCATTTTTGGTGACTTAGACTTTCCCATCTTCACTTTCTTTTCCTTGAGGAGTTTTTTAGTAACAATTTTTAATTTAATATTATAAATATAATATTGTTAAGAGTTATAACTATTTTTAAAGAAGTTTTTAAAGTGTTATTTATCAGATAGTCGATTGGATCCTTAATGAAGTTAAGTTATTATTGTTTAGCGGGGGTTTTGCCTCCCATACTTTATTGAGAGCCAGATGTATTAAAAGGATTAGTTCATGAAATCAAGAGCACATCAAGTAATGGACCTGTAAGACACAGGGAAAAGGTGTTCGTATTGTGCGTAGAATTCATTAGGCAGGTCACCTACGTGTTGGGAGGCTTGCCTATAAGCTTTAATTCTATGCACGTAAGTGACCTCCATAATTAATTTTATCTGCAATACTAACACCTCTCTCTTAAGTCTTGAAGGTTGTATCTCTACCAATTGAGATGTATCTCCACCCAACTATATCTTTTAAGGTAAGTTGAATCTCGATAGATTACGGGAGATAAAATTCCAACCAAAAGATAATACCTTGATATTGGTAAGAGTCTATCTGATTGCACAAAGAACAACATTTTGAAAATTTCTCTAAAAAAAGTCGACCTCTCAACAAATATATATATATATATATATATCAAGATGAAACGAAGCACTTTTTTACAAAAAAAAAATAAAATTGTCGGTCCATTGCGCCTTTGAGTTTTGGTGACTAAAAGATAGGAATGAAGAGCAAGAAATGACGGGGTTTAGTTAAAGGGAGGCCAATTAACAGCTAAAGCACATTCGGATGGAGTAATGAAGTGGAAGGGAGACGTCATGCAAGTCGTTGGAAGTGTGTGCCCAAAGTAGGTAGAGAAGGGATCCAATTTTTGGGCTCCATTAATTGCCCTTTGTTTCCTTTGTTGGGGTTTTCTTCTCAACCTCACGTGTACCATCTCCTTCCCTAGCGAAGCAACCAAACGTGGTCCTTATTCATCAATGTCATTGAACCATTTCATGTTGTTCTTTGAGGTCGTTGTCTTCTGGTCATTAACCTCAAACTGCTTTTCTAAGAGCAGAACTTTCTTTAACCTTGCCGGTTGTATTCATGCCGATCCAAATTTGAATAGTGAGAAAGTGGAGTTTAAACTCGGTTCGAGCTCGAATTAACTTTAGTTAAAATCGAATTATTTGTGATAAAAATCAAATTACCTTTGCTCGGTTTGATTACATTTATATCATATAGATTTAATTTTAAATTACTATAGGTATCTAAAAAAGTCAAATTAAGCTAATTATAAAATACAAAGTTTTAATTAATTATGGCAGCTAGGTAGATTTGAAGGTGTAGGATGAAGTTATTCATTAAAAGAGAAATGTTTTATTTATTTCATCATTGAAGCTTTATTAATTCATAAAATTACAGAGATGTGAAGGGGGCACAGTCCCTGCAATTTTTTTTTTCTTTTTTGAGTTATAACTCAAGTTGTGATGTCAACTTCAAGCAATTTATCTAAGTTTACAATTTTGTCTCACTTCACTTAATTTGGCAAATAAATATATTCATAAATTATGGGTTCATCAACCAAAATTGAAAATAATGACAGTACATTTCATGAGAATTTTTAATGTAGACCCCATTTTATCCAGGGTCTTTTGAATTTGTTTTTAGAATTATTTTTTCTGAGAATAATTATTTCAGAATTCTTTTCTAAGTTGAAAGGTTGAAATAGATATATCTAGATTTATATAAAAAAATAAAATGCTAAAAAATCTTTTTTATAATGTAAAACCTGAATTCATCCGTTTTAAATGGAGTAGATTTTTTTTGGAAAAGTGAATGCAATTTAGGGTAAATTCTTTTTGACAATGAATATAAAGCAGTTATGGTAATTATTTGCGTCGTCTCTTACTCTACTATATGAAACTAATATTTTATTTTTTTCAAAAAATTATATTTAAATATTTATTTACTTTTAAAAAGATTGAACATATTAAAAATAATTAACAAAATATAAATTAAAACAGAACAGAGTGAAGTGTGTGATGAAGCGGTGATGAATTTGACAACATAAAATATTTAATATTTAATATGTTATTAATTAAAGCTTTCAATTCCATGTTCAAGTTGTACCAATCACATTTATTATTATTATTTATTTTTTTTAAAAAAATTATTAGATCCTAAAAGGAGTACATATCACTTTGGCAAAAGAAAAGAAAGAGTACATGTAACCTTTTAAATTCTATTTGTGAATTTTAAATACAATGTATTAAATAATTTTAAGAATGTAATATTATACATATACATCAAAGAGCAAAGTTAACAATGTTTGTTAGGGGCCAGATTATTTATATAAAGTAGTACTGTAATTATTAATTTTATATTTTTATCAAATTAATATTTAAATATAATTTTTTATTAATTTATCAAATTGAATTAAAAATATTAGTAAATTTATTTTCAAAATTTCTAAATTTAATAAATGAAATCAAGCTAGAAAAGGGTTTTGGGAAGAAATTATTTTGTGAACTCTTCTCATCACATTATTTATGATTTCTTTTCAATTATTTAATGACATTTCAGCAAATTTTTCCATATCATCAACATATAATTTTGGTAATTTTTTTTTACCTTGAATCTTGAATTCAAAACCCTAAATCCAAATTCTCAAATCCCAAACCATGAACCCTGACATTGAACCCCAAACTTGAACTCTGAATCCCAAATTCAAACTCGAATAATGAACCCAAGTTTATAGTTCAAGGTTTAGGTTCAAGGTTCGAGGCTTGGGTTTGGAGCAAAAAATTATCAAAATTATGTGTCAATCACATGAAAAAATTTACTGAAATGTCATTAAATAATTAGAAAGAGACAATGAATGATGTGGTAAGAAGGGTTCATAAAATAATTTCTCAGCTTTACGAGAGCCAAGCATAAATTATCATATTTTTAGACATCAATTACAAAATTAAAATAAAATATTTAGAAATTTCGAAGGATTAAAATGAAAATTTACAAAATTCCCCATGATATAAATAATATGAGGTGGTAATAAAGTGATTAATTTGAGTCGGCCTGCAAAAAAAAAAAATGATAGTGACTTTCTGCTTTAGTTTTCGTCGAATAACAATTGATGAAAGTAATGGGTTTTAAAAATTAAAGAACCAACCAATGGGGTTTCATAAATTTTTTAAATCAACTAAATTAGATTGGTTTCTTTGTTTGTTAGTAAACCTTTCAAAGAACATCAATTTTGCTATCAACTTGTCATTAGTTTTTGTTATCCTTTTTTATTGTTAAAATGGCATTAGTTAGATTCGTATGTGCATGCATTACCTTTCAACATATTGCTTAATTATGTAATATTAATATATTAATCACTAATCTTATTATAATTAACATTGTGGAGGGAAGCAATTCAAAAAATTCATGTAGGGGAATATGATATAGTTCTCTATGATTGTAATAACTTAGCACTTGTAAGTTGATAATAAAAGGCTTATATAAAGATTTTCACCTTTTATTATGTAGTGCCATGTAACCGATAATATAGTGCATCGTAAGGTAGTAGGCATCAGTTAAATGATAAGATCGTTATAGGTCTATCTCTAGGTTGACTTAGATGGGATTTATGAAGTATCGTCTGTGAACCATCCCACACTAATAGTTGATATCGATAATTCTTTGCACGGATCGTGAGCAAATCACTCCTCACTGAAATCATCTATAAATTATCTAATAACTTATCGCGTATTGTGCTAATATATCAAATTTAATGAAAATATTTTATTAGCATTAAAAAACAGCTGCCTTATTTCTACCAATATTTAAGATTCAAGGTTGGTTAATATGGAATCTGATCAGCTCATCAGCAAAACCCCTACCGGACTGTACCTATGATATTGGTTCATATATGATACATGTTTTCCCCTCATTATTGCCATACAAATTCTTTTCATTAATAATTCAATTACAAAGCTAAACCACCCGTTACCATTCAATGAATGCATAAACAAAGTATGCTTGAGAAACCAAAAGGTAAGAAGATTTTAGAATACGAAAATCTTCTAGTAGAATGCTAAAAAGTTTGATTTTTTTAAATTAACTTTAAAACTTTTTTTTTTTTTTTGTTTATGATATGAGGTAAAAGAATCATGCAAACTTTTATATTAGGAGTTAATTTATATTTTGACCTCTTTATTCAAAACATGAGTAAATTAATCATTGTACATTAGAATAAAGAGTAAATTAGTTATTTTTATTAAAAATTTCATAAATTTTATTGGTAAAAACTAGCGTGACTAATGGAATAACTAGATAATTACATAAGGCGTGTCATGTGTACATCATTGTTAAAGTTGTGAGACCTGAATCTTATCACTTGTTAAATAAATAAAATATAGTGTCAAAATAAAGGGATCTGTGAGGGGTGAAAGATTGGAGCCCACCACAGATCCCCGTGGTATGGACCATGCAGCACAAGTAGAATCCGTATAGAATTACACTTCTTTTATTTGACATTGAAACTCTTCTTGTATCATTCAGTTTTCAACATTAGTGAATTTCTTCTCCTCTACTCGTAATTTTTTTTCCGAAAAGATTTCCACGTAAAATCCTTGTGTTTTATTTTATTTTCTTATTGCTTTGCGATCGTTCTATTGTCATTATCGACGTCTATTATAACAGACACGAATAAAATTATTATAGAACCAGTTTACTCTTTGATTTAATGTATAAATATTAATTATTATAGAACCAGTTTACTTTTTAATTTAATATATAAATACTAATTTGTCCATATTTTGAGTATAGAAGATAAAATACAATTCGACTCCATGGTACTTTACCATGATCTCTTGATTGGACTTAGAATAATTTTAGAACCAAATGAGATTTTAGAAATAAAAAAAAATTAAAAATCTATAAAACCATTATATAATTGTGGAATCCACACAAAAAGCAGCCCTTTCTATCCTGCTATCTAGCTGCCTTTTCGTTTTCAATATTTAGATTTTTTTTAGGGGTCAGATTATACCCAGAAAAAGCTGAATCTAAAAGATAAGAAAAATGTAAAATAACAGAAAGTATCAAAGACATACTTAATGGGGTATATGCTACAAAAAAGAGGTACATAGACATTGCTATTCCTCTCAAGTTTCAATCAAGATGTTTGATTGAAACACATATCTTCATCTCTTCCACCCTTTTCTTTTTTTTCTTTTCTCTCTCTAAATATTGCAATATTAAGGCCTTGTGCCTGTAAATACATGGTTGAAAGGGGTGCATTTGTTACGATACACATAAATATTTTCACCTCTCTTTCCTATTAAACCCCCACGAGGACTATATTCTCCACACATATTATTCATATTGATCACCTTCTCTTATGGAGCCTCCTAGATCATCAGAGCCATCTCTGTCTGAAACTTCGACCGTCAACTCGGTATCGAATGGTCTCAAAGATGATGACAACTATGATCTTGTATTGGATCTGAGCCTTTCCAACAAAGATGGCTCGAAACCCGAACTCAATCTCATCGAATGTTTCAAGGTTACCGTTTCGTCTGATGATCATCAAGATTGTTTGGGAACTCCTCAAGGTAATGAAACTGAGCCTAGAGTGTTTTCATGTAATTATTGCCAAAGGAAATTTTATAGCTCACAGGCTTTGGGAGGGCATCAAAATGCACATAAACGAGAAAGAACGCTAGCCAAACGAGGGCAACAAAGGGTTGTTGTTGGTGGAGCTTCTTTAGCAGCTTTTGGGCACCCTAATACACACTCTGGTCGATATTCCACCATGGCTTCCCTTCCTTTGCATGGCTCTTTCAATAAATCGCTTGGGATTCAAGTCCATTCTATGATACACAAGCCATCTTTTCCTTCATCAACACATATATACGGGCATAATGAATGGTCTAGACGGCCTATTCATCAAACACCGGCAATTGGGCATCTTTCAATGGAGAATTTCCATGTGGGATCATCAACCAGTAATGGTACTGCTGCTAGGTTCGAAAGTCGTGTACGGAAGTTTGGTCCATCCACTGAGGGGATGAATGGATATTGGTGGGATAGTAGTAGTGTTAACCCTTTCAACACTAAGCAAGATGAGTTGAAACTTGACTTGTCTTTGAAGCTCTAAGTAGTCTAGTTCTTCTTCTTTGCTAATCACATAGTATTCTAGTTAACCTTTTTTTCTTTTCTTTTTTTTGTCTAATTTTGCTAGAGTTTTCCACTTTGTCTTATTTCCCTTTTTTAAATTTTAGTTGGATCTTTTGTAATTGCATTTTGGTTAGAGAAAACTTTTAGAGATTCTACTATTTGAAATTAACTTTCCTAATTCTATAATTTGAGGCTAGCAAAATCCATTTTACTAAATATTCTTTGATCCAATCTATATTAATATGGATGATATGGAGATTGCTTTTCAAGGCTTTAGCTCAATTAACATCGTTGTTATTGTAGTAATAAGGAGGACATGGATTTGAAAAATGCTTATATACTTTTTTTTTCTCTAATTTTAAGGTTGGAAGGAGTTATGAGTAGAAATAACTTTTCACATTATGCATGATTTTGAGTTTCGCTACTTTGCATGAAGAACTCAAGATGCAATTTTGTAGGTATAACTATATAATTAATGTATCTGTAAGTGTTGGTGCAATGATAAGGAGGGACAACCATAAACCTCGTAAATTAAACATGAACATACCTAAAAAAACTATATGATTTATATTTATAAATCATTGTAAATTAACACACAATTAACACATTTGTTTAATGAGATTTCATTTCTCAATGTGAAATTGAGTTAGGAAAATATCTAAGATGAAAAAAACAAAATAAAGTTGAAGATGCATAATTGAAATATATGCAATATTCCAGGTATAATCAAAGTGTTTGATGTTTTATTGGGGCAAAAAAATGGCCTGTGTGGGATTTACTTTTAGGTTATCACTTCAAATTGTTATCATGTGTAAAACAACATATGGTCCACTAAGTGTATACAAATTGGATGGTTGTGATTGTCTCAAATGACAACATTTTTGACCCACACTTGTAGTCGAAGGAAGAGCTCATCTCTGTTGAAAGGATTGGACTTTGCATCAAATTTGGATTAAAAAAGAGAAAGAAAAAAGGAAAAAGAAGATATGAGACAATGGTGATTCTCATCTATGCAACCACATCATTTCAGAATATTAAATTATGTAGCAAAAATCTTATTTGCCTTTATATCTTACCTAAGTGATCATATTGAACCGTTCCAATTGAGAGTGGGTCTAGATAGATTTGATGGGTTTAATTTAAATAATATAAATCATTATTTTATATAGCATAATTTTCCTATAGTCACGTTGTAAAGTAACACAAAATCTCACTATTGAGATAGTTTTTAATTATTGTGAAAAATCTCACACTATCATCGGATTAGATTGAATAGAATGATAAATATTAAATATGGGAAATTGAAATGCGACATTTCCCAAAGCAACATGGCAAAAATCAGATGGACTGTCTATTTCATTTTGATGGTATGCATTGTAAAATAAAACAGAAGACAACCTTTGGTTTTGCCTCTCAATTAAGAAACACTTGAAAGTGACATATGAAAACACATGAGGATTTGAATTTTCTGGCTGAGAATTAGGTGAAAAATTCAAGCAAAAGAAGTAAGTAGTCTTCCTTCTCAAGACCCTCTAAGAATAATCAAAGAAATGTATTCTCTTTTTGTCATTTTAAAATTGATTACAACGTTGTTACCATTTGTTTTGAATCGTATATGTTGACTTGATGATCAGGATGTTTACCGCCTCAGGTATGACCTAAGTTCGAGTTACATTAATGTTAGGATTTTGTTCTCATTTTGTAATTCACCAAAAAATTTTATTACAACATATGATCAAAGAAATGCAACCCACGAGAGTTAAGTGAGATGGCAAGGGTAGAGCTGATCGTGGGTCGGATCGGGTCAGGTTCGGGCCAGACTTTAATAAATTTTTAGGTCCAATTGTTAGGTTTGGGCTCGGACCGGCCCGAAAAACGAGCCTAAAATTTTGTGCAAGCCCGACCCGAATTATAAAAGTCAAACTCGAGCCTGATTCGACCCAGCCCATATTAATTTTTTAGATTATTTTATTACATACAACAAATTTAAAAAATATATAATATATCAAATACACTTAAAAACATTAAAAAATATTAAAAAATAAACAAATTTAAAATACATTAATTTTTTTATATTAATATAATTGCAAATAAATTAGTAAAAAAATTAACAATAAAATATAAGTTCTACAATGTTCAAATAAATTAAAAAAAGACAGTGAAACAATAGTAAAAACGTATAAAAAAATTCAAACAACAAAAATTACAACAAAATAACATAAAAAACAACAAAAATAGAAACAAAAATAACAATAAAAACAGCACGAAAACAATAACTAAAATAGTAAAAAAAACCAAAATAGTAAAAAACAACACAAAAACAGCAAAAATAGTAATCAAAACAGTAAAAAAAAAGGCACCAAAACAACAATATAAATTTTTTATTAAAAATGGTTAATTTATTCGGGTCGGGCTCGGACAAAAAAACTCTTACCCGAGGCCTCGCCCGTTTAGAAAATGGGTCATTTTTTGTCCAAACCCATTTTTCAAACCTATATTTTTGTCCAAACCCTCCCATTTAATGGGTGGGCCTTCCTGTCGGATCAGGTGGCCCGACCTATGATCAGGTCTAGGCAAGGGTCTCTCCTACCTTATCCAGTGATCGAGGGTTCGATCCTCGTCCTGAGTATGGAGCAACTTTAAAACTCGTGGCCAACATTCACCCCTTAATGGGCCTATAGAATGCGGAGAATTAGTTATTGAATTTGCTCCAATAAATATATATAGAAATAAGAAAAAAAAGAAGAAGAAATGTATGTTATTTTTGGTATGCTTGATATAAGCACCATGTGGTCACCTTTAGCTGCCTTCTTTATATTAGTGTAATAGCTGGGATGGGATTAATTGCTTAAATTTAGTCCACCCCATTTGAAAATGGTTAAAATTTACTTTTGGTCCTTGTACTTTACAAAAGTTGTAGGTTTAATCCATGTTCTTATCATTTTTAATTTTTGTACTTTTAAAATTTTAAAATTCCAGTCATCACCAAATGATAACTGCTAATTTCATTAAGTTAAGTTTTGTTATCTCCAAAATCTAGTGTGTCAAACATATTATCATATGTGTAATGCCATGTCAAGTTGTTATTTTCACATATTACTAATAAATGTGTAATTTCTCTATTTATTTGTGATATTTTCCCCTTGAATTATGCTATTTATTTTATGAATTATATTATTTATATTTATATTTATATTTATATTTTATTTATTATTGATTTAGGGAATAATTGAAAAAAAAGAGAGTTTAAAGTTTATTTTTGATAAGTTTTTGCGGTTTGGACATTCAACATAGTGCACTGTCAGTATTTTGGCCGTAACTTGAGCTATAGACCTCCATTTTGAGCCTATAATTTACCGATTTGAAGGGAATTGAAAGATCTAGCAAAAGTTATTTCACTAACCCAAAAATGTTAGGAAGACGTAAAAAAATGGCCTGAAATTTTAAGGTGAAAATTGTCAAAATATCTTGAAAATTTTTACTTTATTTAATTGAGGACATTTTTGTATTTTCTCCATTATATTTTTTCCCTATAAATAGATATTATTAGGTTAATATTGAGAGAGATTTAGACCTATTGGTTCTTAGTTTTATTTTTTTTCCTTTATTTTATGGGTTTCTGAATCCTCTTTTCTGGTTTAATTACAATTGTTTAGGTTTGTTATAAATCCAACCGGTATTTGATAGCTTAGAATGATTGCTTTGTTAAATAGATAATTAGTTGATCGATTGATTTCTGATGACTACATGATTATTTGTGTAGTATGAACATGCGATCTGACTTAAATAAACTCTGATTGTGCGTTTGTTGGTTAGAATTGATTCTCTTTCGTTCTTAATTTTATTGATAAATTAAATTTTTAAGCGATCGTTACAGAGTTGTTTGTCAATAAGGAAAGTAATTAGTGACGATTGTCTTGATTAATGGTGATTGATCTATTGCTTTAATTAATTTTTGAAAATAATTTTTTCTAGTTTTATTTTTAACATATATATTTAATCATCATATAGAATTTTTTGAACATTATTAGGTAAATGGTAGACATTTTTATAGAAAGAACTTCAAGTTTAAAAATACTAAAGATCTAGAATCCAACGAGTGACTTCAGTGGAAAAGAGAATGATGTTCATCTTAGGAGATCCGGGTCCGAGCATCTGTGTGTGCAAGGTGCGTGTGCGTTGTCAAAGAATTAAGAAAATTTGAGTAGATACTACTATGTAATCACACCAGTATATTTAAAAGAAAAAAGAATACTAGAGATCTAGAGCTTTCTTTTAATCTCCCTTTATTTTATTTTCACTTAATTATTGTGCTGTACCATTGGACCCTTTTCTATAGGAGCCTTTAAGATGCATTAATCTTTTTAGCATATTTTATATATGTTCCTCTCCTATTACGTGGATTTTTTTATACATTAGAAAATACATGCAAGATAAATTTAAATGAATTTTATTGTTAATTACAATAATAATAAAGTTTATTGTGAGATAGTAAATACATGAATACTAACAAGGGTAATTTCTATACATTTAGGGATACTATAAATTGGGCATGGAAATAAGACTTGAGCCCAAGTTAAAGGTACTGGGTTTGAATTGTTAATGCAAAATAATTTGGATTTTAAATAATCACTGGATTTTAGCTATTCAACGAGTGTAAAGTATATTGGAATAAGTTCGTGGAATTATGCGGGCCAAGCAAAAGAAGAGCTTAATTACATATTCAATCCCCATCCCCTTAAGGTGTGTGGAACTGCTGGCTTTTAAAGAGACAGTCTCAATTTTCACCAACTCCATCTCATCCACTTATTGTTCAGACAGATTGTCAAACTGCTGTCAGCTGGGAAACTAAAAGACTCCTGTCAAAGCTCCATGGAATTATTAAGCTGATCATAAGTGGTGTTCATAGCTGTATTTATGTCTGTCTTTGGGAAGTGTTGCTGCGAGGACTCTAGGTAGAACGATGAAACTGATTTGATTGGAAATTAGTATGCCAGTTTCTATCAAGTATTGAATCTGGAATAATAAAAAATCAAGATAAAAATCGATGATTGGATGGAATTACAATTTTTAATAATTTTAATTATTTATTTAATTGTTGCATTGACAATTTTATTGGCCAAATCGAGAATTGGTATTTGATCAGTTCAATTATCAATCCGATTTTTAAAATATTTTTTTATTTAAACAAAATATTCATAATTGAAAACAGTGATTAATTCTCTCGTCACGTATGTTCTCCAAAAAAATAAATAAATAATCATAAAATATGCTCCATTCCCATAAATAGGTGTCGAAACTCTAACCACATCAAACGGATTATTTTTTAACAACATTGTCTCTAGGTAGCCTTCAATGATTGTGCTGATAGGATAGCAAAATTAGGTCTGACTAGGAAGGAAAAATAGTGGTATAGTGCATCACCTATAGTTGCTAATGATTTTGTAACTTGTGTTTATTTGAAGCTAGTTTAGTATTGTAAAAGTGTATTTAAAAAGTTTGATTTAATATCTAAATGTTTAATATTGTCATAAAAAAATATTTTAAAAAAGATAAAATGTTTATTTTAAACATGTGCATGCACGACATGGAGTCCTACCAAGTCCATGTCAATCACACCATCTCCTATATAAAAGACTATCATGTTTCTTAAGTGGTCAACCATGATAAAAATAAATACAGACCACGTGTCAAGGTCTAAAGCAAAAGGATGGTCACCCTTGCCTATAAAGATACCCATCCTTAGGCCTTAGGAGGGTTCTTCTCCAACATTCCTTTTTTTTTTAATGCTTTATACACTTTTTTCCTCCTTCTCTAGTAGTTCTCAGCACCTCATTATCGTGTGAATCACCATCTTTTACCTCTTCTTTCTTTCATCCCTCAATAGTTTGCAAATATATTTGTTCGATACTTTCAACGAACTCATTTAATTAATTAAACAACACAACACGAATTTGATAATTATATCTCATATTACCTTAAATTAAACTAGAAAATACGAGCACCAACATGCACCCATTCTAAAGAAATTTCTATTTATAAATGGTGATATAATTTATTTAGTTCGAGAATCTATGTTGATATCAATTATTAAGAAGCATTTTATAACAACTCCCTTTCAAAGGGCAAAATTTGCCTATCATGTGAGAGTTCCCAAGAGACGTGATGTAATAAGCTACAATAATATTAACTCAAAGCATTTGGTCTGGGAATGTGCCTTGTGCTTCTTTGTTGGTGAGATATGTCAAAGCCACAAAAAAGGAAAGCCATTGCATTTGGACATCCTCACTAACAGTAAACTGGATGAATGAATGGGTGCAAAAGATGGCCATTGACATCGGCTTTTATTTCATTTCTACATGGATTGCCTCCATGCTCACCAATTCATATTGTGTCAAGTGATGAGGATCCAAGTTTGTTATCCTTTATTCTAATTTCGAGTTTTCTCATTGAAAACTGACTTAATATAATATTTGGTATTTAAACTTATACTCCTTTTTTTTTATATAAAAATATCTTGATTTTTTTTCTAATTTGGTATCGAGAGTTTTTTTTTTGTCCAATTTGAAACTTGAACTTAACACTTTTCTTCTTTTCTAATTTGATACCTAAGCTTGTTTTGTTGTCCAATTTGGTTATTTCAATATACTAATAGTGTTATTTTTTTTTACAAGATAGCAAAAAAAATCAATGCATAATAAGCATGTGGTAGATGACATGAATTTTTTTGTATTTTAAATGTTTAATTACTTTTAGTTTAATTATTTTTTTATTTTTTAAAAAAAATTAACATAATAAAAAAAATTTTATTTTGGTGTTTTAAAATTCTTATTTTCTTCTTCAATGTCAGTTCATAAACCATTGCTCAAAACACAGTTTTTGATCACAAATTTCTTCTGATACTGATGATATTCTCTTTTGAAATTGGGGGCTTTGTGAAGATCAAACCATGCTTTAAGTACGCAATCCCTCTTGAACCATTCTTGCCATTAATAGTTAAAGTAATCCCATCCCTAATGAAAAGTAAAATTTGAGCATATTATTTTGCTTGTTCAAGAAACTCCAACTAAAGGTAATTATTTATGCCATTAAATTCTATTATTTGTCACATGTCGGAAACACATTAACTAATTTTGTCCTCTCATAAAAAAAAATTTAACACTGTAAGTGTTTTGAGAGTAATTTATATAACATTTAACAAGTTTAGGTATCAACTTGGTCCAAGAAAAAAGCTTAGGTACCAAATTAAGAAAAAACATCAAGTTTAAGTATCAAATTGAAAAAAAAATAAGTATCAAATTAAGAAAAAAAAGTGTGATACCAAATATTATATTAAGCCTAACAAATAAATATGGTGACTAAAGAACAAATACATCGTCAAATATTGCAGCTGATGGGCATCGGCATGAAAGAGAAAGAAAGATGATAGAGGGTGACTTGGAATGGGAATAGGAATGGGGGTTGAAAGTAACAATGAACGTGGGTTTCTCTGTATTTGCCTTACATGGCATATGGGGTAGGTTTCAATGCAAAGCAATTGTGATGTGAGCCACGTTCCAAATTCGAGCATCGCCCCTTTCCTTTCCCTTTAAAATGCATCATTATTTGCATAACCAATACAACCATATCAATACTCATATTAACTTTATGAGGTAAAAATTTATGGCTAATTAATGACCTAATACACACATGAAATGAACCCAATGAACATAAACGTGTGAATCTTGGAGTCTATGTTGGTAAACTTCCCATACATTACACATGAAAATATCAAAAATGGATGCTAAAAACCACCTTTCTGGTGGCATATTTGTATTCCCATGTTAAAAAGGCTCACCCAAAATGACAAAAAAAGGAAAGAATAAAACACTGTTCCACATGGAAATGGAAAAAGAGAAGAAATAAAATAAAATAAAACCCTTTGTGGGTCCAAGTATTCAATAGCAAATGAATAATAAGAATGCTGCAAAAGAGGCTTATATATATATTTATATTTATATGAGCCTCTTCCAGTTAAGCCTTGACGCACCCACTTCTGTTTCTTTTATTTTCTTATTCTTCGTTTGTTCTCTTTCTCTCAGGCATTTTCACAAACACATTGTTACTCAAACATTCATTGAAGCTTTTCCTTGTAGATACCACCATGGGAAGACCTCAGCAACGATACCGTGGTGTTCGTCAAAGACATTGGGGCTCTTGGGTCTCTGAAATTCGACACCCCGTCTTGTAATTTTCTTGGAATTTCTTTTTTCTTATTGGAAAAAATGTGATTATTGTTGTTTTAATGAGAGAAACCTTTGTGTGTGCGTTTTTCAGGAAGACTAGAATATGGCTAGGCACATTTGAAACAGCAGAGGATGCTGCAACGGCATATGATGAGGCAGCGAGGTTAATGTGTGGCGCAAAAGCTCGAACCAATTTCCCATACAATCCTAATGATCCTCCTTCTTCATCAAAGCTTCTCTCAGCTACCTTGGCAGCTAAGCTACATAAATGTCATATGGCAGCACTTCAACTAGCTAAAACAAATGCAGCAAAAGAGCCATATTCAGCACAATGTCACCCTTTAACTCCCACCCATGGCATTACCGGGAACAATGCGGAAACGGGTTATCGCCGGCAGCAGGAGATCAAATGGGAAGCGGAAGAAAATCTGGTGGGGAGCGAACAACAGTTCATCCCACTTGAAGATGATGATATAGACGAAATGATAGAGGAGTTGCTTGATTATGGATCTATTGAACTTTGTTCTAGTAGTTCTACTTAAGGTCTAATTATTTGTAAGCATCTCCCCTCCCCCCCCCCCCCCCCAAACAAATGTTAATGCATAAGCTTCCCTTTTCCTTCCATTTTTCTAGTTCTTGGTAATCATATATAGGCCATAAGTAATCTGAAAGTATTCAAGTAGGAAACTCTAAGGATCAGTTATGATATATATGTATGAATCTCCATATTATCTAAATTATATTGAAAATGTTAGAACATGAACAACTAATTCTTTATATTATGCTGGTGACAAGTTTAATTAAGGGATTAAAAAAGGAAATAGTGTAGAATTTGGAAAGTGCAAAAAAATAGGTAAAAGTACCTTGGAGGCCCTTGTACTTAGAGTTAAATTGCATTTTGCCCCTCTACTAAAAAATGGGCAAATTAATCCCTCTATGTTACATCAAAGAGCAAATTGGTCATTTTTGTTAAAAGATTCATTCATTTATACGGTTAAAAAACGGTGTGGCTGAGGGGATAACCAGACAATGACATTTAGTGTGTCACATGTACCCCATGTTAATGTATAAAGATCAATTTTTAACATTAAAAATGGATGAAATTTTTAATAGAATGACCGGTTTGCTTTTTGATCTAGCGTAGAGGGACTAATTTGTTCAATTTTTTTTGGGAAGAGTAGATAAAGTGCAATTCAACTTTTACCCAAGAGGAATAGAAGGTTGAATGCTTCTTTTGAGATGAACCTTTTGTTCCATTTCTTTTTTCCTCTATGTTCATTGGGGGCAATGAATAAAGTATAGTACTTTACTTGATTAGACCTCCTCAGTGTGAATGCAAGCCTCTTATGCTTTCAAAAAAATATATAAAACAACAATCTAATTTTTAGAATTTGCACCAAATATTACAAATCTAGATGATTACCGATCATTTTCAATAAAATCTACACAATGTAAGACAAACATCTAATGTTTTGAACTTTTATTTTGGTCCAAAAAATACAGGAAAATGTGATGCATGCCAATGTGAAAGAGGTTTGAGTTTCTTGGAGTCCATGATTGTGCATTGTCTCTCTCAGTGAACATTCTCTTTATGTTCCTACTACTTTTGTCTTTTTCTTTTTTCCCCCCTTTTATAAATCTGATTGATATTTGAAAGCTTTGGCATATCCATCGAACATAGATCCTTTGATTTCTTTAAAAGCAACATATTTTGAGTTCTCCCTGCATAGCTTCATTGTTATATACATTGAGAAGAATGTGAAACCTTACAAATACTCTTTTCATAGAAAAAAAGAGAGAAATTCTTATGTAACTATCTCAAAAGAAAAGAAAAAGATATTGGATATAAGACTCACATACCGGTATAAAACTTAAGTGGTTTTACATTTTTATATATATATATATATTTTTTTTTTTGCGATTAAATGGGTAGTTAGATATTTTTAATTTATGTCAAATTTACCCATTTGATGTAGGGTATTAGGTAACTATCTCAAATACAAATACTTATGTAAAATAATATAATGATTTACCCATTTGATGTAGGGTCTTGAATGTTCCAAACTTGTTCAATCATATACACCCTACAAAAGTTTCCCAATTAGGCTTAGCTAGGCGCCACCATTTTTTGTGGAAATCATGGTTGATTTTATGTTACTCAATCTTAGGGAAGTGATGATATATTAATTAAAACCAAACTGTCCACACTTGAAACATATATGGCCTATCAAAATTCAATTCAAGTATAAATCCTTAGGAAGTAAAGCATTGTTCTTTTGACAAAAATCTACACGGGCTTATCATCATCATTATCTCAATTATATAAAAAGAAATGATTCCGATGGTAGAGATGGAAGATAATTCACCCAGTTGAGCAGAGAGTTGTATAGTGTTGGTGATGGGATTGGGATTGGAACGAAAAAAGGAGACGGATGATCAATTGGGAAAAGAGAGAGTTGGGTGTGTTTGTTGAGTGAAATTCCCTTCTATCAAGGATGAAAGATTTATAAAGGTGGCTACTTCTGGTTGCTCAGTTAGCTCTTCAATGGTTTTTACTAAGTGAGCGACCAGATCAGGAGCGAAGCTAAAAAATATTTTTAGGGGATCGAAATTAAATTATATATTTTTACGATGGTAAAAATGAAATTTCATCATTTTAATATCTATATTTATATAATTTTTAAAAGATTAAATCAAATTTTTATTATTTTGGGGGTCAAAGTATAAATTTATCTTTACTAATTTAATTTTTTTATAAATTTTAAAGAAGACTAAATAAAAAAAATTTCATTTTAAAGAAAGTCGGAACCCTTGCCAACCACCTCCCTACTCCCGGGACGTGATGTTGCTAAAGTGATAGTCGTTCCATCGGAGTGGTACTTTTGTCGGAGATTATCGGCTTGCGTGTTCCTCATATTCTGATTGAACAATGTTCGTAGCGAAATAAGCTACTGAAACTAACGGTACAACACTAACAGAGATAATCCAATCAGAGGTGGATTGTCCTCCCCTCCCCCCACAAAAAAAAATTATACCTTTTAATCTTTTTGAAAATTTAATTAATCTCTCTTAAAATATTTAAAAAATCTCATTAATCTGAAAAAAAAAATTAAAAATTTTAATTTGACGCTCAATTATTTTAAAAAAATTCTTGTTAAACTCCTAAAATTTTTACTAAACTCTCCCCAAAACTTAATCTTAAAATCTGCCATTTAATCCAATGATAACAAAAGTCACTATGTGTAACATATTTTTTTTGAAACAAAAGTTGAACATACTTATTAAGCAATACGACAATATTTTACAAATGAGAATAAAAAATAAAAATAAAAACAAATAAAATAAAATACAAACCCTAAATTTTTTTAAAAAAAAAAACAAAAGAAAAATACAGGTTCCAACTGCACTTGAACTTTCCTCATTGAAAAACTAAAATACCAAAAAATTTAAAAATTCCCAAAATCACCTCTATTCACAGCCGATGAGAAACACCCTGACCGTTGAGATTCAATCCAATCCTCATCTCCCGCGTAACATATTTATGTTAACATAACAAATGTTAAAATTTTAATTATTTGTATTCATTTCTAAGAATATTGATAAAAAAATTTAACAATATATAGTTGTTGTATTAAATTCAAAGAAAAGCAGTATTCTTTTTCTTCCCTTATCCCACTTTTTGGAAGACTGTGATTTATTGGTTGTCTAATATGTGTGTGTGCATGGAAAGACCAGGCATGCATGCTTACAATTTCCAACAAGTTTTGGACCCACATGTCACAAAGTTGGACACCTTACAATGTCAAAATTTCCTCACTTGATTTGCTTGTATCGTAAAAGTTTAAGCTTTGGGATTGCAGAATATCTATCTTGTCAAGCAAAGATCAACCCAGAAACTTAAAGTTCATAATCCTGTCCACTCTCCATATTAAATTATTCATTTGTATGTAGCTTCTTCTTCTTTCTTCTTTTTTTTTTCTCAGAACATCTTTCCTATTTACACATGCAAACCTTGACCCCTTTGCTCATTTCCTTCTTGAAATTTGATAAACTTTTTTATTTTAATTCTTTTCTTTGGACATTCATACACTAACATGGACATTCATACAAAGTTATACCAATTTTTTTAAAAAAAAAAATTAAATTTAACCATCAATTTTTCGAAAAGAATTAAATTATTGTTGTTTAATGGAAGTATTGGCTAAATATGTATTTTATTAATTCTATTTATTTGTCTTTTAGTATATATTTTTATAGTTTTAAAAAAGGTTTTCAATATGTTTATTGGTCGGTTCCATTCCCTTAATCTAACCCCATGCCCCATGATTAATCATGTTAGTCATGTGTACTTATTTTGTCTCCCACAATTATGTTGGTGAGTTCAACAATCTTAGGTTTTGTTTTGTTTTATTTCCTTTTACCTTAGCTAGCATGCATTTGAACATCTCATGATGTAATGTTAATCCATCACTTCATGAAAGTATTATGAATTTAACATTAACATGATTGCATTTCCTACAATTACATTTTTTTTTCTCATTTTCAATCATAAACATGAGTAAATGTCACACATACATTAATAGTAGCGAATACGCTAAAAGTACTATGGAAATTTTTATATTAAGAATTAGATTATATTTTATTTTCTTTATTAAAAAAAGTAAGTAAATTAGTTCTTATATATTAGATTAAAGAGTAAATTGGATCTGCTATTAAAAAATTTATCTATTTTTACCAGTGGGTATCTAGGGGGCTAACAGGGGCCTTGGTCCCTCTTAAAATGAAAAATTATCCATTTAGGCCATTTAGAAATTTTAAAATTTTAAAATTTAAATTAGTAAAGGTAAAATTACACTTTTCCCCTAAAAAATTATAAAATTTGATTTAATCCTTTAAAAATTATAAAGATATAAGCTATTAAAAATCACAGTTTAATTTCGCCCCTTTAGAAAAATTTTATGGCTTCGCCCTTGATTTTTACCAATGGCGTATCTAGTGGAGGTTGACAAGGGCCCCGACCCCCCCTAAAATAGAAAACTATCCATTTAGGCCCTTTAGAAATTTTAAATTAGTGAAGATAAAATTATACTTTAGCTCCCCTAAAAATGATAAAATTTGATTTAATCCTTTAAAAATTATAATGATATAGGCTATTAAAAATTACAATTAAATTTCGGCCCCCTAGAAAAATTCTCTGGCTTCGTCCCTGATTTTTACTATTAAAAACTGGTCTTTATAGATCAACATAAGGTGCATGTGACATGTCATGTGTCAAGGTTTGGATATTCCATTATTCACACCCATTTTTTACCGTACAAATAAATAAAATTTTTAACAGAAAACATTAATTTACTTTTTGAATCAATGTACAAAAATTAAATTATCTATTTTTTTTAGTTGAGAAATAAAATGGAATCTGATAAAAACCTTCATGATCATTTCACCTAGTGAATACACATTTATGCTAATCAATAGTCATGATATATTTTTTTAAAATATTGAATGGTGGAAGCTCCATTTCTAATTATGATTAACATGTGACAAAATCATGAGAGATCAGTAAAAGGTAAGGTAGCCATTGTTTTCCCCATTAAAAATCCATAGGGAACATTAAGGTAGTCAAAAAATCAATCATAGCACATGGAGTCTCGTGCCCAAATCATGAAGGGTGACAATCATGAGGCACTCAGCATGAAAATCCTTAATCATATTTATGTCAGTCTTATGTTTAACTTTAGATCTGCTTATCATTGGGTTTAGATACTTTGAGTCAAGTTAATCATACAATTTTATGGTCTACCAGTTAAAAATGTTTTAATTACTATTTCTTAACAAAAATATTTATGAACTCAATAAGTGGTTCCAATGAAAAAAAAATATTATTCATTTTAGGAGTCTCGAGTTCAAGCATCTATGTGCGCATTATCAAAAGATTAAGAAAGTATGAACAGATACTACCATATAATCACACTAATATATTCAAAAAAACTAATTTTCTTTTAAAAATCAAATAGATAGTCAAATCGATTGAATCAATAATTTTTTTATTTTGATTTTCAGTCCAATTTTAATTAAAATAAATTATTAAAAAATAATAAAATTTTAAAAATGATAAAACTAAAAGATCAATTCAACCATTCCATACAATTCATTGAAAAAATTGATTCAATACTTTTATATACCAACCGATTTCGATCCAACCGACTAATCTAATCTGATTCAATCAAGCATGTGTAATACATGATTACATTAATTATTTTATAAATATCATTTTAGTCATTTTTTCCTAATTTTATATCAGCCAAAAGTCTTTCTTTATGTGGTTAATCAGTGGCCTTATCCTAAAAGGCGAAGAACTCAAACCATGATTTACTGCAAAAATTATGGATCAATAATAGAGAGAAAAATTCCTTTAAAAATTAACCAATCTAATTGGTTATTCATGTATCCTGTCCATGGATAGGGTGGTTCTCCCCTTCTGAATTGGGTTGGGTTTTGACAATTTTTTTATCTATAATTAATTTCGATTTGATTTAAATATTAAATTTTAAAATATTAACAAAATTGCAAAAGCAAATTTTTAGATTAGAAGACATTATTATGTGTGAAAAACATATGTTATAGATTATTTTTAATTAATTTGACACATCAAATAAATTATGTTCATATTATGCTCGATTATAGAATAAAAATTTTCTCTTTTACTAATAAGTGTTTGTTGTAATGGTAAGGTATATTGTACTCCCAATGACAGGATTCGTATTTAAACATTGGAGAAGACTTTTATTGGGAGAGGAGCCACGAATCTCGAACTTAGAAATTAATATAGGTTAAAATGTGTCAAAGGTCCCTGTACTCTTCTCAAATTTGAAATTTAGTCTATGTATTTTTATTTTTAGAAATTTAGTCCTTTTACTTTTCATATTTCAAAATTCAAGTTAAATTGTTAATACTCTTAAGATTATTTTGTTAAATTCAAGTTCATTACAATGTCAATTTTTAATTACTTTACTACCAAATGTGTTTTTTTTTTCATTTCAAATTGTCACACCAATAAATTTAACAGAAAAATAACAATGTTAACAATTGAAATTGAATTTAGAAATCTAAAAAGTAGAGAGACACAAAATTCTTGAATATAAAAGTATAGAGAAAAAATTTTAAATTTGAGAAGAGTGCAGATTTTACCACATGGCTCATTTTTCTATATAATCATTTCTTTTTAATCTTTTACTATAGTCTACTCTACATATACTTGTCATTATCCAACAGTAGTAAAATTTTTAAACTTTAGTGGCGATACCACATATAAAGTTTTGAGGGCCATAGAAATATATTTGTGATTTTCTTCATTGATCTTCCCCATTCCTTCACGTGCACAAGCATGTTACTCAAACACTGAGCCCCAATTTTCTTGCACATGGGTTTTAGTTTAAATCATATGTATATGATGAAGACCCAATATTACCCTCTGGGCCTAGATCTTGACTCAACAAATTGCATGGCCTTGAGCCTGGAATATACTTCCAAATTATCTAAAAAAAGCTACTAAGGTTAAAAGGGAAGAAAATAAATCTATTATAGTTGAATCCTTGAGATTACATCCAATAAACCTAGTAAACTTGAAGTGTTTTACTGGGTGATCTTGATTTTAAGTGGACGAACCTTCTAAAAACTTCCAGATTAGATTAATCTCGATGGATTAAATTAAGCTCAAATTACTCGTATGAATAACTTGGGTCATGGTGCACGTCTTAGCCATGGGTTGGATTTGATATGAATATTTAGATATTGGGTCTTTGATTATTTGAGCTTAGCTATGGATATAAATATAAATACGAGTTTAGTATTTATTCAACTACAAAGTAAGTATAAGGATTTATTTGAACATTGTGTGATAGTTTTTAGCTTTTAAAGCGTCTTTTTTAAATACGATATTGGAGGTGAAAATGAGGATAACACGATTTAAATTTCGTGTCAAATGGATGTTTTATAAAAAAAATTAAGCAGCACTCCATACAAGTCAAGAAATTAAATTATTATTTACCCCTGACTTTATATACACTACATTGGTAAGTCCAATTCACAATCACCAGCTTGGGCGCAATTGGTTAGTGCGCAAACTTCACAGTCACGCAAAGGCCTTTCAATCCTGAAGCTTTCATGGCCTGCAATATTGACTGTATGATCATTATTGAACTTCAAAAACAAGACCACGGTCCCATAAACAGCTTTTTCTTTTTGTCTTTATCACGCATTAATGGCTCAATGACTCTTCAATCTTCATCTAAAATTTGATCTGACATATTTATGGTACCTTATATAACTCATAGCACATGAATATATGAATACTTGAAAGGAAAATTAAAAGTCCAAAGATCGGATAAGAAAGATGTTTAGATTTTGATTCGAAGATTAGGATTTAAGGTTTAGAATCATAATGTTCAAAACTATTTCATGAAAAAAAAAAAACTAAACTATAGAATAGAAAAAGAGCTATTGACTGGTGCAAGCAATGCGAACGGAGAAAGTCATATAACCCCGATGACTTAATTGAAAACTTTTGAATAATCCAATGAAAATTTTGTAACTTTTTAATATTGAGTGATCAAAAGATAAACTTACTAATACGGGGGTTAGAATCCGAGATTAGGTGTCAACAAATACACCACGACACTAACAGTTGACAGTGCGATAAAATTTTTAATCACAATGCTGCAGAGAATGAACATAACTTTCTTATTGAAGTTATGAAAGGAGTTTTTCAGTTCCAACTATCTGTATTAGAAAGATGAATCAAAGAGACGTGAAATTATCGATTTTACATCACTTTACATTGTAATCTTGTACCAAAAGAAGCAGTTCGTATAATCATCGCGAAAGAGGGGCTGAGGAAGAAGGAAGAGGACAGCTTACGTAACTCTTAACGAACCTCTGAGTTCCATAGGCACAAGAGGGATGAGAGAATGCAGGACATCAGTTATCAATGGCCGATAACTTGGTTCGGGTTGTATGCACAGCACAGCAACAGCAGCGACCTGTTCGTACACAATACAATTCAACTTTTAAGACCAGATTGAGGTCATATGACAACACAAATATTTTTTTCGATATACCTGATGTAGGTGCTTTAAATCCATTGTGTCTCTTATTACTGGATCCACAATATTCGGAAGCTTCAATCTGTCCATAAGTTGGGGCATCGCCTGTCAAAATAGCAAATTATGTGAAGTTCAACATACGGTAAAACAATTACTCCAAGAGGTAAATCTTAGGTTGAAAGAAAATTACCCAAGTGACGAGCGATTGGCACCGAGATGGTGACATTTGCTCTAGCGGTTTCTCTCTGACTAGCAGCTCTAGAAGGACGATTCCGAAAGCATATACATCACTTTTATCAGTCAATTTGCCTGAGATAAGCAACACTCTTTTGTTACTATTGAAATAAAAATCGAGACCGAATTTGGTACTCCAGACCAGAAAACGGAACAGAGTTCATTTGGACTTCGTTATGCGTTAACAATGTGGAACTTTGGCTTACCTTCTAAGAGGTACTCTGGAGCTACATACTCCAACGTTCCTGACAACTTTACGTTTTTGTTTTGAGATCCAGTAACCACAGCGAGGCCAAAATCCGACAGCTAAATAACGGAAACCATTCTGGTTAACATTTATGCAAAGGTACGTAAAGACGAGGTTCGTTAGCGATAGCATCATACATAATTTTACCTTAGCATTGAAATCAGAGTCCAGAAGAATGTTAGATGACTTAATATCTCGATGAATAACGGGTGGATTACAGTTCTCGTGAAGATATTCTAATGCTCTATCAGAGATCAATGACAAAATTTAGAACCATGTTATAGCAACAAATAAGAGATTAAAACATAATTGGCTCAGAGTTTCACCTTGCAACATCGATTGCGATTTTCATCCTTAGTTGCCAAGTTAAAGCTGATCCTCGAGTCGGTCCTGTAATGTCCAAAACAAAATCAATGAAATTAGATCAAAGACAATATATTTTAGCATCTTCCACATTGTTAGTTTCAAATAAGAAACAGAGTTTATACCATGTAATTGACTCTCCAAAGAACCATTTTGCATCATTTCGTAAACAAGTAATTTTGATTCACCATGGATACAATATCCCAGTAGTGAAACTATATTCTGATGCCGGATTTTGATCAACCAATTGACCTCATTCTGCACACATTCATTGAATATCGAATAAAGGCCGGCGAAAGACATTAGATCCAAAAGAGACTATGTTGAGGGGAGATCGACTCCTTCGGGAGAAGTCTTCGAAGTGTCATTCACTAGACAGCTGAACCAGTCCTCCAACAATTGAAAGCATTTTCTTCCAGGAGAGGGTTCTGTCTCCTGTGCTCTACCGAGAGCCAGCGTGGCATGAGCTGCTGTCCTGAGAGCCTGGTTCACAGAGCCGGGAGCTGCTCGACCATAGTGGGGTTTGAACACCTGACCTATAGGGTATAAGTCACTTATTGAGGAATATGGTACCACTCTGGTTCAGTTGGCTGCCTGACTTAGAAGACTTCTCCCGACCCTCAATAGACTATATTCATATCAAGTTCAATCTGGAACAAAACATCACCTCGAATTCTCTTTCAACACTATGTCCTCCACCATCTAATTTCTTCACAGCAGCAAGAAATTTCCCATCAAAACAAGCTCTATAAACACGTCCACGACCGCCTTCTCCCAAAACATTACTTTTCCGGAAATTGTTCGTCGCAGCTTCCAACAACCGATACTCAATAACAGCTACTGAACCCTTTTTGCTAGCCACTGGTAATGAATTAAACTGATCCACAATTGGACTCAACGAAAGTGTTTTTGTAGGTTCTTCGGATTGCACATTAAAAACCAAAACAAAGAACAAAGTTGCAATCAGCAGACAAGACTTTGGGACCAAAAGACAAAGGTGATTGTGAGTAAGACAAAAAGATACCCAGATTTCGTTTGGTTTCCCCATTGGAATTCTTCATGATTTTGGGTCTACAAATCCAGAAACATAACAAAAAGAGCAATATCCCACAAAGGAGAGTGGAAGCTATAATTAGAGTAACAAGGATTCTCTTGTTCAAATCTTGGTGGTGCACTACTTTAATCACTGCCATTCCTGCTTTACCATCAACATAGAGATAAAAATAATATATTGTTTTCGATGAAGCTAGCACTTATCCCTTATTACCCAAAAATCTCAAATGGTCTAAATCCCAATGCAAACCATCTAATAGTAGTAAAGCATTTAGAGCAACGAAGAAGAAATACCTGGAGAAACAGCTTCCATATGTGAAGAAAAGGAAGAAACAGTGTAGACAGGTGTGGTTCTAGCAAGAATTACAAGTGATAACAAAGACAAGAAACATTGCCACATGGGAAGTAATAACAGACAGAGAAGATTCATGTCTCTCCACTAAGACAGAGAAGAAAGGCGTTTGCTGTTTCACTTTTGAATCCAAGGGGAAAAACCCTTTCTTTGGAAAAAGAAAACGTAAGCAAATGGAGACAAAAAGTGGTATTATTGTTGCAAGCAAACCAAGAAAGAAGAGAAAAAGGAAGAAAGAGAGATCTTTCTTATTCAATTGAATATCTATAATCTAATTGATTTTGTCACTTTTTGTGTGAATTTGAGTGTTAGAGAAAAAGGGCAGAGATGGGGGTTACAGACAGGAGTGAAGCGTGTCCATGTGTGGCGGTTATGAAAAAGAGAATTTTTTTTTTGAAGTTATGTGAGTTTGCTTTGCGATGGACAGTTGGAAATGGATGTGGATAATGGTAGTCAGCTAAGACAGGGAAATGGAACATCACCCCTTTTTCTTCTTGTTCAATTATGCTATTAGTCTCTGTATTTTGTGAAAGTTGTGGATTTAGACCCTATACTTTAATTCGATTATTTTTAAAATTTCAGTCATCATCAAACAACAAATGTTGAATTCATTCAGTTAAGTTCTACTATTTTCAAAATATGATGTTGTAAACATATTATCATATGCATGATGTCATGCCAGCTTATTATTTTCACATAGTACTTAGTAAAATTTCAATTGATGGATTAAAATTTTAAATTTTGAAAAGTATACAGATATAGAATGATCGAACTAGAGAATATTAATTAAATCTACTACTACTCATATAGTATAGGTTTAGTAATTGAATTTAACCAAATAGATTTAATTGTTATTGGTCAAGTCTAAAATTTAAAAATTCAAAAAATATAAAGGTTAAAATTGATCAATTCAAGACCTGGGTTCAACTCATGCTAGTCACTGTTTATAATTCACTAAAAAATTTCGATCAATTTGAAAATTAAAAGAACTCAAATTGATCAAATTAAAGTACTAAATTCACAATTTCTATAAAGTATAAGACTAATGGCGGAATTTAACCTTATTAAAAAAAAAACTTATCAGCTCCATTCCTTATTAGCTAGGCATCTGGTCCCTACGGTACGGGACACTCGATACATACTGCTTTTATTATCTATCACTATTCTTTTAAAAAATACTTAATATAATATTTGATATATTAATTTGACACTTTTTTTTTAATTTGGTACTTAAATTTGACATTTTTTTAAATTGGTATTTAAATTTTTTGGGATCCAATTTGGTACTTGAACTTGACTCTTTTTCCTAATTTGGCACCTAATCTTTTTTAATATTAATTCGTTAAGCATAACTCAATACTTATTTTAAACATGAATTTTTTATAAAATTGAAAATATTTTTGTAGCATAACAAAAAAAAATTCAATAAGGTTATTGTTTTGAGTAATTTTTATAATATTTAATAAATTTAGGTACCAAATTGAATCTAAAAAATGTTTAGGTACAGAATTAGGAAAAAATACCAAGTTCAGGTATCAAATTGGGTCCAAATAAAGTTTAAGTATCAAAATAAAAAAAGTGTCGAGTTCAGGTACTAAATTAGATAAAAAATATTTAAGTACCAAAATAAAAAAATATTAAATTCAAATATCAAATATTATATTAAGCGTTAATGAAAATTAGATTTTCAGTTGGGTTACTATCAGATAGAAAGGGTTTTAATAAATAATTTTTGAAGAAACTTTACCCTTTGTCTTCTCCATGATTATTTTTCAAAACAAATTAGTACACTATTTTGTCACTTTCTATTTCATCTAGCTGGACTTGCGTATGGTTTATAGACATTCAATCATTCAAAAGGTGTTTTGCGAAAAAAATAAAAGGAAAAATACAATTAAAAATAATTTCATAGAACTTTTTAATAAAAAATAATGAAAATAATAATTAGATAAGGAAGAATTTATTATATGATAGAAAATACATTAACGTATTTGATAAATCATTGAAAATTTTGTCGAATGAGTCTTAACTTGATTAACATTCGTATTGTTATCAATGCAGAAGAATATAAGTACGAGTATATTACAATGCATTATCCTCTTATTTAAGACTTGAGGAGGGATTATGAGTAATTCTAGATATCTTTTATAAAAAGAGTCGATATTATAAGAATTTATAATGAGATTAATATTCAAAATAAATAAACCATTGAAAATTTTCATTTTATTGAAAATCAATATTTAATAATCATTTTAACTTTTTACCTAATATAAAACTTTCAACAAAAAAGTATTGAATAAAATAAGCAAGTATGTATCTAATATCTACAAATCAATTAATGTAGAAAATATTAAGTTTGATTTGATTTTATTTAAAAATTAAAATAAATTATTTTTATAAGAAAATGAGATGTTCATTTTACCATATTTATATTTCATTAAAAAAATCCAAAACAATAATAATAATTTTTTTTATAATTTTTAAAAATATAAATTTTGAAATTTTTATAAATATTTTGAATTTTTTTATTATTTTTGTTGAGAGATAGGTTAATTTGCTCATTTTCAAAATTGACAGGACCAAAGGAGTATTTACATCAATTTTTTATTCGAATTGTAAAGTTTAACTTAGAGGTGTCCGTGGACTGAGTCAGGCCAAGTTTGATTGGGACCGTAACAAAATTTTAGGCCCATTTGATAGGCATGGCCTCGGTCTAAAAAATGAGCCTAAAATTTTTCCCAAGCCTAATCCGAATAAAAATGCTAAAACTCAACCCAAACCTGGCCTGCCCATATTGATTTTTTATATTGTAAATAATATAATACATCAAAAACTCTAAAAACATTAAAATAAATATTTCTCAATAAATTTTAAATAAATTAAAAAAAATCTTATGCTTAAATAACACTAAGATAAGAAACCAATGCCTCTAAAATAGTAGCATAATTAACAATAAAATAAAAATTATACAATATCTAAATAATAACAATAAAATAATAATAACAAAATAATAACAACAACATGATAGTGTAATGACAATAAAATAATAAGAAAATAATAATTCATTTTACAAATTTGGACCGAACCGAGCCAACATAATAGACATAATTTATTGTATATGATCATACATGTTTTCAACGCCAAACATGATTGCGATACTCAGCCAGAGCCCACAAAGGGAAAATACTCCTATATAATGCAAAGTGCAGCATACAGTTCCTCATAAAAACGGCAGCCAGTCCCTGCCAAAGTCCATCATAAAAAACATTAACGTATAAATTTTCTTTTTCTTTTTCTTTTTTCCTGGTATAATATATAATAAAAGTATCATGAAAGCTTTTATATTAAGAGTTGGATTGTATTTTTTTTAAAAATAGATAAATTAATTTATGTATATTACATCAAAGAGCAATTCGGTCATTTTATTAACAAATTTTATATATTTCTACAGTTAAAAGTTGATCATTGTACGTTGACAAAATGTACAAGTGACATATCATGTGTAATTGTCTCTATCAGTTACAATAGTTTTTAGTATTAGAAATAGATGAAATTTTTAACAGAAATGATCATTTTACTCTTTAATCTAACGCATAGAGATTAATTTATCTATTTCTTGAGTAAATGGGACAAAATACAATCTGACTTCTAGTACATAAGACTCCTTAATACTTTTACCTATAATATATACATGGAAAAACATTACCTGCTGAGGAAAATCACCGTTTGGCAACTGAGAATTTATCAACAATTTTGCAGCTCGATGCAAAGGCGTAGGATCCCTCTCAGCCTATTCAATAGCATATCATATGTATATATGTATAGTAATTAAGAAATCAACATAGCAATAATTTTAGAATACAATCTATACAGTTTATTTGTTAATTCGTGTACACTAAAATTATAAAATCATTGTGAATTGTAAGTAAAGCATACCTGACCGCTAATAATTAAACCCATCAAAGCCTGTGCAGTATTTACCAAATTCGATTCTTTTCTTTCGATGGGTGTGTATACCTTTTCTCAACAAGGACAAAAAAAAAACTAGTTATAATTACATATATGTTGTTTCCGAAGAGATTCATGAGGCAATGATTTCAAATTTACAATGATATATTATGTAAAAACTTTAATTTAACACAATTATATAGATGAAAATTTAATTTTATATATTTAGAAGACATAAATTAAATCATTTTCATGATAATTCACATGTAATTCATGTTTTTTTATGAAATTTTATATATTTTTTAAATTTTAATTTTTTGAATATCTTATAAATTTTAAATTATTTATTGACGTGACATATAATACAAATAGTATTATCTAGAGTAAATATGGACTATCACATGGATTACCATACCAACATCATTAGAAAAATGTTTTAGTTAGTATTTTAATTAAAAAAACAATTTGACAAATTTTGAAATATTAATGGTTAAATTTAACTAAAAAATAATAAGGACCAAATTGGAAAAAAAATATAAACATTAAGAACTAAATTTGTGATTGTGCCTTTATAAAAACTAAATCAAATAAAATTAAAGTTAATATATGGAATTGCACATTAATCAAATTAATATTTTAGATTTATCCACTAAAATAAAATGAAGAAGAGAAAGAAGCTATATTAAATATTAATTACCCTTGTAGGACAAGAGAGATAGCTCTCTCCCCAACCACCATCTTCTCTTTGGGTTTTAAGCAAAAAATCAACTCCTTTCCTAATAGCCAAGCAATTTTTGAAGTTCTTTCCGGCAGCCTTAAGACCTAATAGTGCAAACCATGTCCCATAAAAGAAGCAAATTCCCCAACTTCCATACCTATATATTTATAAGAAACTTCGTAAGTGTATGCGTATGAAAATCATGTATTTAGAAGACAGGGATGCATTTAAAAATAACATACAAAAAATATAAAATAAAACGTATGATTTGGAACTAATTAATAATAACAAATAAAATATATAAGATATTAAAAAATAAATTAAATTGTGAGTAAAATGAAATTTAAACACATAAGTACATCAAATAAAAATATTAAATGAATACAATTATTATGTTGTCATCACTCATGAGTTGACGTTGAGTTAACTTGTTTCACCAACTCACTTGATAATTTTATTAATACTAAAAATTTTATCACATGCATATGCATATATATATATATATATATATATATATATAGGAATTGTATATACTTGTGAAGATGAGGGTCAAATTATTTGTTTGAGGAATTCATAAGGGCCATTACCAAGAACCATCAGGGTATTGTACATCTTCAAGGAACTTTGCAGCTTTTCTGATGCAATTTTCAATCTCTATTTTTCTGTGCTCTGGGTATAATTTCTTGAAAATAGCTAGTGCCTGGATTGATGATGAAGTGCACTCTACATGCCTGGATTTTACAATTATTTTTCCTTCTCATTAGTATAAACTTTATAACCCAGTTTTCCATAAGATTGTATAATTAATAAAATTAATTAAAACAATAAAAAGCATAATCTTACTCATATTCTTTGGTCAGATCCTCAAGAAACTCAACTGGATTCAACCACTATAAGGATAATTTAGGGTGAAAATCATGCTTTATTAAATACATAGGAAATTATATAATATCAAAGACAAGTAGAAATATTGAGATATTACCTCCCACCAGAATCCACCTCCTGCTGGTTCCCAAGCTGGATAACCACCATTTTTACTCTGCAATCATTTGTAAAATAGATTATACTTAAAGCGTTCTAGATTTAATTTTTACCTCCATGGACATAAAAATAATTTTTACTCTGCAATCATTTGTAAAATAGATTATACTTAGGCATTCTATATTTTGTACCTGAAAAGATAGAAGAAGATTGACAGCATCATAAAATTGCTCTTCTTCCATCTTCTCACCAACCATTTCTGGTGCCATCATTGCAAAATTTACACAACACTGCAAAGTAAGGAACATATTTTAAGCAATAATTCCTATTGCGGATCATTAATATTTGAAAAAAGATTAATCAAGTTGAAAAAAATGAGTATTTTAGGATCCAACATTAAAAGTTTGAACCCAACCTAACTCATTTTTCAGATAGTGTTAGGTAAATATAAATGGTGCTGATACCACATATGTACCAACTTGAATATAACCATGTTCATGAACACCTCTTATTTAATTGAATAAAACAAAGTTTACCTTCAAAGCTTCTGCAGTACAATCAGAAACTTGCCATCCATGATCTCGATCAACGAATGTCCATGATCCTTTAGAAATGTGTCTAAACATTCTTTTAAAGTCTCCTGAAGGATTATCCCTAACCTTAAAGTTTCAACCAATAATTGAACCAAATTGGTGAAACTATTCACAACTTGGTGTTGAGCGGTGAAAAGAAAAGTATATATAATGTTTAGAGTTTTGAATTTAAGGTTCATAGAACCTGTGAGTTCTTTAAGAAATTTTGCCCCTTCATCAGAGTTGGTCCAATTTCATCATATAAATTGGTAGCAAGCAAAGCTTGGAGAAGGAGACTAGCATCCCAAGTTTGACTTCCAATGCCCTTCATGGTGAAGTAATGAACCATCAAAGTCAACAATGTAATGAAAGTTTAAGTAAGTCAACAATTTTAGTGTTTTATAATTAACAAACCTGCAGCTTCATTCCATCTTCTCCAACCCACACATAGTCATCAATCCTAGCAAGATGCTTCTTAAAACAAATTCCATTTGGATCTTCAACCCAACAAGCAAGCATACATAGAGGCTGCCCAATGTATTATATCAAGTGTAGTAGCAAGCATTATATGTTGACAAATATTATTCAAAATTATTGTATTACCTTTTCCACACATCCAATGGTAATATAGCGACTGTTTTCATCTTCATAGTGGATGAGATCCATTGCTACTTTAAGAGCTTTTTTTCTCAATTTATTGAAGGGCCAACGATTAAGGAGAGGCTCTGAAAATAAGTAGAGACTATCCCAAAGCAATATTTGAAGCAATGTGTGAGGATAGTGGAGATCTTCCTGCATGCAATGAATAAAACATTCTTCTTTCACATTTTCTATAAATATTGTATCAAACATATATAGATTATGAATACCTTTGCACATAAATGCCTCTTTTTGCTCCAATCGATTTCATCGTATGGTTCAGTGTGGAGTTCTTGTCTTAACTGTAAAATCAGAGGTGTGATTGGACCCACGAATTTTCTTCCGTACAAATATGACATTGGCAGGTAAGTTAATCGGCAATAACAAAGCATCTTTGCTGCATTGCAATATCTTCATCATTAATATGTATACGTACACATAAATATATAAACAAATCATTTATATGGTTTGTTGCAAACCTGGATTAATGGAAAAATAAGAAGGAAAGAGCCAAAACTCCGGAGGCATTGGGTGGCAGCCTGACCATTCATAAACACCTAATATCTATGTACAACAAAATTATATATATATTAAGTAATAATTATATTTAGTTCAAATTAAAAGTGATCTAATACGATTAAAGCAAATTATGCATATATTTGTAGATAGTGATGTAATTAGTTTATGATTGATCGTAGGCTAATTAGAAATTAAGATTAATGTGTAAAGTTATATATTAAAGTTATAGTCTCAAATTAAACATACACGATTTTTCTAACATCTTATCTTCAGAAAAAAAAAAGTCATCTTTTTTAAAATACTCGTCTGTTAGTTAATTTGGAAGGCTTGAAGATTTTAACATATGAGTGGATTTAGGTATGTTTTCGCATCTAATTTTTGTTCTTAATAATTTGATATGATATATATTAGTTTATTAAGTTTTATATCATTCGTTCATTTGTGAAGATTAAGTTTTTTGGTAAATAAAAGAAAGATGGCATACTGAGAGCCAAGTCTTGCCCCAAGAGGAAATGGTAGTGACACCCCCACGATCGAGAATCCACTTTCGAGCTCTCTCGCAAGCATTGTTAAGGCCACCATCAGGTCCTACTCCCAGTAAACGCATACAAATGTAGTTGAGAGCTGTGCAAAACATTATACTGTGACCCCCTATGGATAATCCCCATCCTCCATCCTCGTTCTGCCATGCCAAAACCAACTTTTTTTTATTAAATATTATCATTCCATCATTCAATACATATGTAGCTAACCTTATATGTATTTATATTTATTACCTGATGGCAGTAAATATAACGGAGAATTTCTTTGTGATGCTCTACAGAGAATATAGTATTGAGATGTCCTGTGATATATAAAGACATGACCAAAGGAGGAATATAATACATGGGGCCAGAACTCTCAGCTGGCCAATGGCCATCTTTTGATTGTAAAGCTGAAAACAAGTGCACACTTCTCTTCACTGCTGCAGTTGTAACTTCATATGTCACTTCTTCACCATCCTCTATTTTTGGTTGGGGAATGGTTTGTTTCATCTTCTTCTCTCTTAGAAACTGCTTTCATCAAATATATAAATAATGATCAATAAATCTATTTAATTCTTTTATATTATAGAATGTTACATTAAGGCAAATGATGTACCTGCATTTGCCAAAGGAGATCAGAACTAGGCTGAACATTGTACCGATTGTTGTAGAAGTTAAGACGTGCTTCTTCAACCTCAGCTCGTTCTTCAATTGTACCTGCATTTGGATCAAACACCCACGTTTGTCTTCCCCAAAAATTGTTGGTACTGTAAAGATAGGGATCATTGCCACCTTCCCCTATCTTAAGCCTCCACATTTTCTTCCTTAATTTTTCATGAACAAAGTCCTCATCTTATATAGGCTTTACACTACAACCACTACTTGCCATTATTAAATGAAAGATAAAATTTAAGAGCGATGGGTAGATCTATTCAGGCACAGTACAACCACTACTTGCCATCATTAAATGAAAGATAAAATTTAAGAGGGATGGGTACAACTATTCAGGCAAAAATTCTATTCAGGCCAAAATTTGAAAACGTTTAAGTAAAAAAAGCAGGTCCAAAAATAAGTTTAGATAAATAAATTAGGTCAATTTAAAATATGGTTTGAGTTTAAGTTTGAATATAAAAGGTTCGAGCCCGACTCGATTTATTTTTTAAGTTTGTAATATTTTATATTATGTAATTTATAATACATAAGAATTAAATATTAAAATAATATTAAGATAATTATATATAATATATAATATTTAATCTTTTTTAAAATAATATGGATGGGTCTAAATGGGTCTAAATGGACGTGCTTGGATAAAATTTTAAACTTATATTTCAACTAAGACTAAACATGTACAAACATAAAGTGTACTAACATAATACTTATGTCCGACCCACAAACACTTCTATGGTGAAGACTTTTAAAGTGCAAATAAATAAATAGCTAAGGGCTTCTTACAAGAATTCTCATATTTTATAGTAAAATCATAACTTGAAATTAGTTTTTATTAAGAAAATATTATTATTGATAGAAATCTTGAATAATAAAAATACAAAGATATAGTATATAGTGCAAATGATAAATAATATACAAACTGAAGCACAAAAGATTTGTTTGCAAAATAATTCTAAAAGATGAGAAAGACAAATTGATGATACTTGCAACACTAGAAGCATTAAAAAATAAAAGCTTAATATAACATTTGGTATTTGAATTTGAAATTTTTTTTTAATTTGGTACCTAAATTTTTTTGACCTAATTTAATATTTGAATTTGACATTTTTTCCTAATTTAGTACCTAAACTTTTTTTGGACCCAATTTGGTACCTGAACTTAGCATTTTTTTCCTAATTTGGTACCTAAGCTTTTTTTTAGATTCAATTTGGTACCTAAATTTATTAAATATTATAAAAATTACGCAAAATAGTAACGATGTTGAAATGTTTTTTGTTATGCTACAAAAATATTGTCATTTTTAGAGAAAATTCATGTTAAAAATAAGTATTGAACTATGCTTAACAAATTAATATTAAAAAAAGATTAGGTACCAAAGTAGGAAAGAGAGTTAAGTTCAGGTACCAAATTGGACCCAAAAAAGTTTAAATATCAACTTAAAAAAAAGTGTTAAATTTAGGTACCAAATTAAGAAAAAGTATCAAATTTGAGTACTAAATTAAATAAAAAAATTTAAGTATCAAATTAAAAAAATATCAAATTTAAATACCAAATATTATATTAAATAAAAAAACAAACCAAAAATACATTATATAACCATTAAAAATTGTATTTCAACCCACTCTCATCAAACCAACCTAATGATGATTTTCGATTAACTAAAAAATCACTTTCAAGAACCCAAAAAATTTACCTTCTCATTATCATCGCGAAACTCAATTTTACAAAAATCATTATTATGTTTTATCGTCATAAAAACTTTCAAGAAATATTTTTAATATATTTAACGACACCCTTGGGTAAGATTCAAGTTGATGTGTTCTCTCACATCAATTAATTAGATTTGATGGTATAATCAATGTTTATCTAAGACTTCTCTAAATATTTTCTTTTTCTTAGCATGATATAAGTCTTATTTTTTATCAGTTTCATATTTTTTAATTAGATTTATAATGTTACCAATTAAATTCAATAATTAACATTTTAAAAATAATTAAATTATTTTTAATAAAAATATTAAATAAAATATTAATATTTTTATGATGTTAGTGTAGCAACTTGTGTGATGATTCACGTATACTTTATGTTAATATGACACTATTTATCTTAAATGCCATATTAGCATATAATACAAATGATAAATAATATACAAACTGAAGCACAAATGATTTGTTTGCAAAATAATTCTAAAATATGAGAGATGATATTTGCAACCCTAGAAGCATAAAAAAGCATATCGAAGATGCATTACATTGATTAAACTATTGAAAATTGTATTTCAGCCCATTATCATCAAATCAACTTGATGATGAATTTCAATCAATTAAAAAAACACTTTTAAAAGCCCCAAAAAGTTTACCAATTCAATGATACACAAAAAGTCAAAAATCAAAATTTATAATACTATTTTATTTTACTCGTAAACATTAAATAATAATATTTTAATATTTACTCATCATATTTATAATCTCAAAATTATTATTTTTATTATCACTGAAAAGCGAGACGTTACAGACCGAATATCATCAAATACGTAAACCACTTCAACTAAATAGCAATGTCGAAAACCTACTTTTATTCAAATGGCCAAATGACCTGTTCTTTTTTTTTTTTTTTTTAATCTATCAAAGAGGTTGGTTTTACACTCCATGAGCCTTGAATTGAACCATCAAAAATAACCTATAATACAATTAATAGGGCCGACTTTATACATTATTACTCAACTGTATATATAAATCGGATTTATAAATAATATTATTAAACCAATACTAGTAATTAGGTTGTGATTAAAAAAAAAAAAAAAAAGTTAAAAATAGATATGACACTTTTTTTAATCAGGATTATATAATTAAAAATTCCATTCAAGAGATATTGAAAAGAAATTATATTAATATCTATTTTTTTTATACTACAATCTAAAAAATTCACACACTTACAAATACTGTCACCTATACAATCACAGGTAAATTATATTAATTTTAATATTTATGATTTGGTTTATGTATTTTAAAGGTATATTTAGATAATACAAAGTAATTTAAAAAAAAGTATAATTATTCGCATTGTAATTACATAGAATTATAATTTTCAAACATTGTGTAATTATTTTTTTTTCTTTATGCAATGCACAAATTGATTAAATATATTAATAAAAATATATTATATTAAATTATTAAAGAAATGGTACAAAATTTGTAACATTCCATTAATATTATTATTGAAAAAGTTAAAATAATATAAATATTTAAATTTTAAAATGATGACAGTTTAAATTATAATAAATATAAATTAAGAGATTTTTTAATATTGCAAATAAACTTGAGTGATTTGATGTTATTTTTAATTGTGATTTCAACATTTTTTTTTTGGTATATTTAGATAAATTGTTGGTTAAATAGAGAAATGAAATTTTAAAATGGACGGAGAGTTTAGAGAGAAAAAAGGGGGGAAAATGTTTTTTAAATGAAATAGAGAAATGAAATTTTTAGAAGGTTTTTTGATTAAATACTTTTTCCAAAACGACGCCGTTTTGGGGTTAATGCTTTGAGTGCAAAACGACATCGTTTTGCTTTGCCCGACCCAACCTGTGTGGATTCTCCCTGGGATCCATGTGTTTCTGAAAAATGATTTATTTATGCGGATAGTCCTTCGCATTTTTTGTTTAACAATTGAGTCCTTTTAATATTTTTAATTTCTTTTAAAATTGCCTAATGATTTTGAAAGTTTTCTAATTTGCTCCATTGACTTCTAAACGCCTGAGAAGTTGCCATGTGTCCAAATTTTGGGGTATTTTGTGCATAAAGCCCTATTTCCTTTTAAAATTAAATTTTAACCCCTAAACTTTTTCAAAATTACATTTTAACCTCTAAACTTTTTTAAAATTACATTTAACTCTTAAACTTTCCTAAAATTACATTTTGACCCTTAAACTTTTTCAAAATTATATTTTAACCCTAAACTTTTCCAAAATTACATTTTAACCCTTAAACTTTTCCAAAATTATGTTTTAACCTTTAAACTTTTCCAAAATTATATTTTGACCCCTAAAATTTTTCTAAAATTACATTTTGATCCCTAAATTTTCCTAATATCACATTTTAACCTTAAACTTTCTTAAAATTATATTTTTACCCCTAAATTTTTCTAAAATTACTTTTAACCTCGTATTCTTCGAAACTTCATTTTTGACCTTGTTTTTTCCAAAATTGTTTTTGTGTTTCTTCATATTTCATATTTTATCTTATGTTTAATTTTTGCATTTACTTATTTGCTTAAGTGTTCTATTTAATTTTGCTAATAAATTGCATATTCGTACTTAATTTACGCGATCATCTTTAAATTAAAATTACTTTTTGATTTTCTCTAAAAATACGAATATTTTAAAATCGAGACAATATTCCTTTATTTCGGATTTTGAAAAATAGTGCCTTAACTTACTAGGCGCGATTTTTCTTCAATCCGGAATAATCGAATACCCTTTTCAAGGTTTGAAATTAGCAACGAAGAATGCTCGTTATTTTCGGATCTCGAAATGTTATGTCCTAACTCACTAAACGTGACTCTCTTCCTCCATCATTTCAAAATAATGAGACTTCCTCACGAAATTCGATTTCCTTTTTAAACATGTACATCGAATAAATCATGCATTTAAGGGTCGTATTTTAAATTTCACTCGAGTTTTTAAAATTTTAACAATGAAGATCGAATAATAATCGACGTGGTACCAATTTTGGGCGTGTGAGGGTGCTAATCCTTCCTCACACGTAACATACTCCCAAACCCATTTTCCTGGATTTCAAAGACCAAAATATTTTTCAAAATGGATTTTAAACGTTTTGTGGTGATCCAATCACACCAAATAAAAGATTGGTGGTGTAACATCCGCGTGCTTGAATCGGATTTGGAACAGTGATAGAGAACAATTGAGAATTAGAATATATGGTTGAATTTAGAAAGGTTTGGAGAAATCAAGGATGTATTAGTAAAGGTGAGAAAATAGGAAGGACTAAATAGTAATTTATCTAAATTGAATTATGAGTCATCATGGGAATTAGATTGATTAAGGAGGGGCAAGAGAGTAATTTGGTGAAAGATATTTTTGGAGGCAAAGTTTTGGGCCAAAGTGTAAAGTTGGAAGGCCTAAGGACTAAAAGTGCAATTTTACCATTTTTATTAAGTGAGATATTTTTGAAGAAAAGTCTAGAGAATTTGAGAGAGAGAGAAATCAATTAAAAAGCAAAGATATCAGCTCTCTCCATAAAGCTAACCGTCCATGCCATTCTCTCTTCCATCCAACTTTTGCTTTTATTCCAAATAGGTCCTTCCACCATTTTTAAGCTTTCCAAACTCCAAAACCTTCCATTTTCTTTGGAATTTCTGAAAGAAAGTCATAAAAGAGAGTTATTAGACACCTCAAACTTCTTTTAGAATTCATTTTGAGGTGTTAGAGAGCATAGGGACTAAATCGAGAAAATTTTGAATTCAAGGATTAAGGTAAGAGATGGTTAAATTCTCATGATATACATGTATTTTACTTTTATTTAGCATGAAAACTATTGAATTAGAGCTTATAGCTTATATGTGTTTATGTGAAATTGAAGAGAAAGAGAAGAGAGACAAGGATCAAATTGAAGACAAAGGAAAAGAATTAGAGCAAGGGGTAAAAGAGAAGAAAATCAGCCTTTTTGTTGTAAGTACTACAAGAATTTTAGTTTATAGTTTATTCTTCATAATATATCTGAATTGTTAGCATGGAAATTGTTGTTTAATTATGTGTTATAAAGATGATTAAGTGAGATTAGTGTAATAAAACATGAGAAAGAAAATGTTTTCACTAAAACAGAGTGGACAGAATCACAGGGTCAACTTCTAAAATTCACTAAAAATTGTATATATTGAGTTAAGGGTTGAATTATATATTTAATTAAATCTTATTGTGTGTAGTTTCATATGGAAGAAACAGTGAATTAAATGGATCTGTATATTCTGAGTTATAACTGATTTTGTGTAACAAGGTCAGAGCAGATACGAGTTCCCCTGTTATGACTTTGAAAAATTGTAGAAAAATGTAGAAAAATCATTAGAGTCTGAAATTTATATGGTTTAATTCTTAATGAATATATTTTCAAAATAAACAGACGAGAACATTATTGGATCTCTGTAGTAAAAGATAGATAATTTTTAGTGAAGAATGGTCGAAACTGTCAGGCAGCAAAGAAGGGGTAAATTGAAAGAATTTACTGTACAAATTGGCTAAAGTAAAAATTCTGGAAATTTTATGGTAGAAAAATGATTGAGTCTAGTTTCAGAAACATTAAGCGGATTATAATTTTGAATTCTTTAGCTCAAGATATAAATAATTTAGTGACAGTGATGCAAGTGAACAGCTTTGAAATATAACGGTGATGTGTGAAATAATGAGAAATGATTAATATGAATTGTTATGCCCATGTAGACAAGTTAGAACCATTGAGATAGTAGTGGCATGCCATTAAGGAACGCTAGCGCGCTTACCGTTCAGCACTGTGTGTGCTTACTGTTTCGCACTTTGTGTGCCTACTGTTTCGCACTTCGTGTGCCTACTGATTTGCGCTATGTGCGCCTACTGATTGCACTGTGTGTGCTTACTGTTTCTCCAGCACTTGTGTGCTTACTGTTAAGTACTTCGGTACTTTCTGTTCCGTTTATCTGATGGGTTCTATAAAAGTCTACTATGGGCCAAGTGGATAAATAAGATAAGTGAGCTATGGTTAAGAAAGCTATGATGGCTAGATTGTGAAAAGTGAAAGAATGTGCAAATTATGACATTGAGGTAAGTGAAATGATGAATACATGAAAGATAAGTACTATATATGTATGTGTAATTAAATGCTGATAATTAAGTGAACTAACGTGGCTGAAAGGACTAAGTTGTGAAAAAGGGATGAAAATGTAATATCTACCATTGAGGTAAGTTGGTATATGAGAATGAATGTGTGTTATGGTGGCATTAAGGTAAGTTAAATGTTACATGCAAGAAAGGTTAGAAATTTTATACGCATGAGTATTGAAATGTTTGATAAAATTAAGCAATAAATAAATAATCATCTATTATTCTTGTAGTGCTTACGAAGCCTTCACCGGCTTAACGCGTTTATCTTAACGCGTAGGTACAAAGTAACAAGGAGAAAAGTCGAGTTCAGGGACCTCTCATCACATCACATCATCCTTTGGTGGACTCCAAATATAGGTATTTTTTTTAAGAAAATGGCATGTACAATGGTACTTATATGAATCCCTAATGAATGAAAAAAATGTTATCTCGAATGTTATGAATTATGAAAATGAAATGATTAATATATGATATTTCGATTTGAATGGCCTTTAAAGACATCGGTTTGTAAAAAAAAATAAAAATTCTATTACTCGACCTTCTGTGCCGTACTGTAATGTAATGCTCCTATATTGGGTTTATACGTATAAATCGGGTATAGGAGTGTTACAGGTGGCGACTCTCATTTTTTGATCATTAAAAATATTGTCGAGACTTTTCCCAAAAAAACGTTTCGACAGCTTGACGACTCCACTGAGGACTTTTTAAATAAAAGAGAGTTAAGCCAAACGCCGATTATTTCTGGGTCTTTTTGTTAATTTTTTTAAAATCTCGATTTTGTTTAATATATGATCCTTCGCATTTTGTGTGATGCTATATCGATATTACTAGTATAAGTTTGCATTCATATGCATTTGTTTCTGTCCCTTTTAAGTGAAAGCGGGAAGCTACTCCTTCATAAGGTTTTCACCACCGTGCAGGATAGTGAATCGCTTTCGGGATTACATCCGTACCCATGTTTTCATGAAGTTTTCACTTTCGTGCAAACATGTGAGAAATGTGTCCCCCTAAACCGAATTCATCCATATGAGCCTGTAATGGGTGAGGATCGAGAAATCTGCTGGTTTGGGTACCCTTTACTCTAGAGATTAAACCACATGTAATGAGCTATAAGTACTTGCCTTTGAAAGAGTTATATCGAACCTTTTAGCAACTACCCAAGACAAGTTCTTAGGTTCTTTGTTCTATACCCGTATATTGATATTGATGTGTTTTGCTAACTTGTTCTATTTTGTCTCTTTTGCATTGCATTGCATCATCATACAAGGAAAGGTATTGATTCAAACTCAATTGCTGATAAGAGAATTGATCATTGAAAATAAGTACCTGGATAAGGTGGAGGACAACATGGTTGTGCGTATGTGGTCAGAGGAAAATCAATGTTAGAAGGGTGATAGCTTAGTAGAATTAGTACAAGAATTAGTACAGCTCAGAACAGTGTGCAAGAGTTGAAAGAAATATGGGACAATTAGGATGATAACATGAAGCAAACCTTTTACCAAGAGTACGAGGATTTACCATACTTTCTCAAGGTTAAAGTAGATAAGTAACTCTTCCGAGCTTTGGCACAACATTGGAACCCGGCCTACAATTGCTTTACTTTTGGGAATATGGACATGACATCGACTATAGAGGAATGCACAACTTTACTCTGTTGTCTGAAGATCTCGGTTGATAGAGCTTAGTCAAGAGCTCCTAGTGTCTCGACTTTTGTCAAAAGATTAATAAACATCATCGGCATGAGCGAGTAATGGGTCACAGCTCGAGTTAAGGTGAAAGGCGATAATAAGTGCATTACGTGGAAGAGTTTGCGAGACTTGATCTTGGCCCATCCGGATATGAAGAAAAATATTAACATCCTAGTTCTAAACGTATACGGGTTAGTCATTTTTCCTAAGGCTTTGGGACACATAGAAGATGCGGTTACAGACTTGTTCGATAGATTGAATAAAAAGGTTACACCGGTCCCGATAATATTGGTTGAAATTTTCAGATCATTAAATACGTGTAGAAAAGAAGAAAAAGGTTGGTTTTTTGACTGCGCACCATTGTTGATAATATGGTTCCACAATCACTTTTGGAAAAAAGAGAAAGCTTTTTATCAGTACCTATTTAAAGATTATTCTCCTTTGAAAGAGTTTGTATCTGAGCAAAGACAAGGAAATTTCTCGGAGGAAAAATGGATAGCAATACTTCAAAGTCTTCGAGACAAAGACATAGAATGATAAGTACCATGGTTTGCTCATGACAAAACCCTGTATCGATGCGGAGACTTCGACTGGGTTCCATTGGCCGCAATTTGGTAGCAGTAGGATACACACCTTTATTAGTTTCAAGACAGTACAGGTCGAGACAGTTCATACCAGTAACCCGAGGGTTAGCTCAATGTGAATTCGCATATAGAGGAGAGAATATTAAGAAGAGGATTCGATAGATCTCGAATGCATGAAACTAAGTTCGGAGGATAAAAGTGTTCGGCGCCAATTCCATGACAACTATAGAATATGATTGGTGGAGGAATAGAAGGATCAATGATAACATTCCTGTACCAAACCCAGAGGTTGTTCACCCAATTGAGGAGCACTTGCAGGTTGTCCCTACAGAACTAGAAATTATGAAACAAGATTTTGAGAGAAAGAATTCTAAAATGGAAAAAATGATAGAAAAATTAGAAGAAAAAAAGGTACTTTTGGGATTAGATGTTGATGTCCAGAAATTAAAAGCAAAAAAATTGAGAAAAGGGAAGAATAAGGCCAAAAAAGATCTAGATAACCCGAAGAAAGACTACAAGAAACTTCGTTTGTTGATGAAAACTGCGAGTTTAGGTAAAACGTCAGAACAATGGCAATGGAAAATTTGTGAAGAAAAGAATAAAACGAATCAGTAGAAGAACAAGTTTCAAGATGCTTAGGTTCAAGAAAATGCCAGGAAGAGTAGCTTGTTGGAAAGTCAAGCTGAGATAACCGAGTTAAAAGACCAAATAAAAAAGTTAGAGGAAACCCTATATAGACACCATAGCCGAAATTCGATGGTAGAGCTGAAAGCAAGTCGAGTTGAGATTGAGAGGTTGAATAAGAGGGAGGAAGAACTGGAAGCCTCGTTGCAGAGTAGCGAAATACAAATCGAGATTCTTGAGAGGACAATGGAAACAAATGAATGGCACCTTCAGCATACTCGGAGGCAAGTTCAAGATAGGGATTATGTTACGGGCGAAGCTCTGAATCAAATGCGAGGAGTAGCTGACCACTTGCAAACACTAGCAGTCGAAGTAGATATATAAAGTGTACAGTATGCAATATGAGACAAAATCAGATCGGGTTCAGAAATTAGTTGGACTTCTTAAGAAAATCAAAACTCTAAGCATTAAGGTAAAACCGTTTATGTAAATCTGCTTTACGTAAAGGAATTTTTTATCTAGTAAAGTTTTCTAATAGAAATTGAATTATAAGTCAATTCCTTTCTTTTGCATACATGCATTCATTCATATTGCATCTTCACATATTTTAGTATGATAATTCTAACTAATTAAAACTTTAACAGTTACATCGGTAATCATTGAAAATTCACACCATTATAACACTCGCAAAAAAACCAAAGCTATAGAGCAAAGGTTAGAGCAAATCCAAAGAGAGATGCAGGAACAAATGCAAGAACAGTTACAGGAACAGATGAAAAGAATGTATAGGGAGATGAAAGATCAGTTCATGGAAGTTCAAAGAAACCTGATGAATGAATTAGCCCAAATAAGGTAAAACGGAGCCGACAAAGGAAAAGGTACCTTAATAAGCCTAATCGAGGAAGACGAAGACCCAATTAATCCCTCAGGTTTTACGCCCCCTCATAACCAAGCTCCACAGAAGGCAAAAACACGAGAAGCGACTGTTACTATAAGGGCACAACAACATGCCACTGGTACATCAAGGCCTGCTAATTATTCAGTAGGATCGAGATCTAACCCTGAAGATAATACTATAAATTTGAGTGTCCCTAATTTCAATGAGATGATAAGAGTATATATCCCTAGACAGATGGAGGAAAAGTATAAGCGATTAGAGGAAAAGATTGAGGCAATACAAGGAACTGAAAACTTCTACGGGATAGACGCTAAGGAGTTAAGTCTAGTCCTAAGTCTAGTCCCAGATTTGGTACTTCCTCCTAAGTTCAAGGTCTAAGAGTTTGAGAAGTATAATTGAACAAGTTGTCCCGAAGCTCACCTTACCATGTTTTGTAGAAAAATGGCAGGATATGTTCATAACAACCAATTGCTCATTCACTATTTTCAGGACAGTCTGGTAGGGTCGTAGTTAAATGGTATAACCGGTTAAGCCTAGTAAAGATTCATTCATGAAGAGATCTAGCGCAGGCTTTCTTAAAGCAATATGGCCATGTAACAGATATAGCTCCTGACTAAATTACACTATAAAACATGAAGAAAAGATCGAATGAGAGTTTCAGACAATATGCACAGAGGTGGAGAGATGTGGCGACTCAAGTGCAGCCACCGTTAACAGAAAAGGAAACAACCCATCATCTGCTAGGAAATGCCATCAAAAGTTTCTCTGACATGGTCATGTCAGGGAAATGAATGAAAATGTGATTAAAAGCGGTAAAATAGAGGCTGGGGAGAATACCAAAAGGCCTGCTCCTATAAGAAGAGACAATGAAGTGAATAATACGAGTGTATATAGCCCGAACTACATAAAGCCGTTCATGATAGCATAGTCTAAAGCCCCAAAAATTATCAAAATGCTCAAAAACAAGAATCGAGCTCGAGACCAAATAGGGAAAGAATTCAGTACACTCTCATTTCTATGTCATATGGAGAACTTTACCAAAGATTGTATGACGAGCATGTAGTACCCCGCCACCATGTAAGGCCATATAAGCCCTCATTTCTGGCTTGGTACGATGCAAAATCTCGATGTGAATATCATGTAGGGGTAGAAGGGCATTCAATTGAGAACTGCCCTGCCTTTAAGAGGCAAGTTAAAAGACTTAATCGGGAGGGAATCGTGAGGTTTGATGAACCAACGAGACCAAACATAGAAGGGAATCCCTTGTCATATCACCCGGACCAAGGAGTGAATGCAATAGCGGAGGAAGGAAGTCGAAAAATCAAAATGAATGTTGAAGAAGTCAGGTCTTCGCTCATATGAGTATGACATTAGATGGTTAAGGTGGGACTAGTAGTTAGACAAATGGGGACACAGTAGCAAAGATTGTTAACTACTGCAAATTTCATGCCATTGAGGGGCATAAGATTCAAAACTGTTTTGAATTCAAAATTTTGGTACAAACATTGATAGACAATAAAGAATTAGAATTTTTCGAGGAAAGAGCATCAAAGGCCCACGAGAATAATCGCCCAGTGTTGATTATTTTTAAGCCCACAAACATCGCAGCAAGGGAGCAAATGACACCGCGCATCATCATACAAAAACCAGTGGCATTTTCTTACAAAAATAGTAAAAGAGTCCCGTGGAACTACAATTGCAGCATAACAATGCCAAGAGAGGAAGAACTCAAAAAGGATGTGAGTCTTGTTACTTGTAGTGGAAAAAGTTACGACTCAGTGAGTGTGGAGAAAGAGATAAACAAAGGGAAGGTAGTAATGGTTGAGCCAAAGGAAGAAAGAATTAATAATCCCAAAGCACCCACAAATGAGCCTGTATCAGAGAAAGAGGCAAAAGAGTTTCTGAAGTTCCCGAGACATAGCGAATATAGTGTAGTGGAACAGTTGCACAAGTAACCTGCTCGGATATCAATTTTGGTCTTGCTCTTAAGCTCAAAGGCCCATCGAAGCGCACTAATGAATGTGCTAAATGAGACATACGTAGCAAATGATATCTCAGTTAGTAAGCAGGATCGATTAGTCAATAACGTGAGTGCCGAAAACTTTATTTTCTTTAGTGATGATGAGATACCAACTAGAGGGATGAGATCCACGAAAGCCTTACACATTACCCTAGTTGCAAGGGGTATACATTACTCGGAATACTCATAGATAACGGTTCGATTCTGAATGTGTTACCACTAGCTACCTTGCAGAGATTACCAATTGATAGCTCTCACATGAAAGGATGCAATAATATAGTGAGAGCGTTTGATGAGACTGAGAGGAAAGTAATGGGCAAGATAAAAATACGTCTACAGATTGGACGAAACACATATGAGTGGATTTCTTGGTAATGGATATCAGACCTACCTATAACTGTTTGTTAGAGAGACCGTGGATTCATTCAGTTGGGGCGGTACCTTCTTCATTGCACCAGAAGTTGAAATTGATAAATGAAGGGCAGTTAATCACGATCAACGCTGAGGAGGAAATTATTGCATCTGTAATAAGAGACACACCTTATGTTAGAACAGATGAAGAGGCTGTCGAATGTTACTTCCGCTTATTAGAATTTATCAATGCAACTTTCATTACCGAAGGAAGCAAAGTCCCTGCGCCTAAGTTATCATCGACTATAAAGATAGGCCTACGTTTAATGGTTGAAAAGGAGGCGTTGTCTGGAAAGGGGCTCGAGAAATACCTCAAAGGGAGAGTCAGTGTGCCAACATTGATAGAAAAGAAGGATCGTTATAGCTTGGAGTATAAACCAAACGCAAAGCAAAAGAAGAAAGAGATGAAAAGAAAGCAAGAAAGAAGAAGGGCAAGATTGTCCGGAAGAAAGATTTCGTGGGAACCCATGGTCTTCCTACACATATCTAAGACATTTATTTCGAGAGGAGTACTCAACCAAGAGATGGGGATGGAAAAGAAGCAAGAAGTAAGTGATAATTAAGATTAAATGAATCATGAGGGATCTGGGCATTAACGCTATATCTGTCCATGCACACCTGGAAGCACTCTGGATAATTGGACTATAGAAGAACTTCATGTAACTTTTAAGATTTCTTCAGAGCAATGCTCAGAACACACCTATTGCTTTAGGCTCGAAGGCAATATGGATCTTTTTGTAAAAAGGCCCCTTGATCATTATCTAGTTATTCTCAATGAAAATGTAATTTCTATCCTAAATGGTAAATTCTTCGCTAATTATTCTTATCCAAGTTAACAAACCATTCGTACATATTCAAGATACAAAATTGATCATTCTTTAATACATACATTCTTGTCCAATTTGACAAAACACACTCATACTCATACCATATAGTCATTCTTTCGTAAATTTATTCTTGTCTTTGGACCTCTTTTTTATTCCTTTGACAGGTATTTGAATATCAATAATATAAGTGACTTTGATGCTAACTTAAAGCCTCGTTTCGAGCAAGATATGTGTTTAGAAGAACTTCAAGACTTTGAAGTTGATTAAGATTGTAATTTATCTCCTGATCTGTTAAGGATGATGGAGCAAGAAGAAAAATAAATCTTACCTCATTCGGAACCGATGAAAGTTAGTATGAGGAATGAAGATGAAAAGAAAGAGGTGAAAATTAGGACAAGCATCTCCATAGAAACCAAAAAGGATCTTATCAAGTTACTTCAAGAGTTCAAAGATGTCTTCGTATAAAGGAAGAATACAAACCTGTTCAGCAAAAGTTCCGAAAGATGAGACCAGATGTGTTATTAAAGATAAAAGAAAAAGTTAAAAAGCAGTACGACGCTGGTTTTCTCCAAGTAGTCAAATACTCAGAATGGGTAGCCAACATATTCTCTGTTCCTAAAAAAGATGAAAAAGTGCATATGTGTGTTGACTATCGAGATTTAAATAAAGCTAGCCTAAAGGGAATACAGATAATACAGCAGATAATACAGCAGGTCATTCTTTATTTTCATTCAGGGAATGTTTCTCGAGGTATAAACAGATAAAGATGGATCCTAAAGATATGGAGAAAACTACGTTTGTCACACTGTGGGGAATATTCTGCTATAAGGTGATACCCTTCGAACTGAAAAACGTAGGGGAAACTTATCAAAGAGTCATAGTGACTCTGTTTCATGACATGATGCATAAAAGATATTGAAGTTTATATCGATGATATGATTGCTAAATCCCGAACAGAGGAAGAACTTGTAAAGATCTTGAGAAAGATGTTTGTAGGGCTAAGAAAGTATCAATTAAAGCTAAACCCATCCAAGTGTACCTTTGGAGCTAGTTCGAGCAAGCTGTTAGGATTTGTGGTCAGCAAAAAGAGGATTGAAATTGATCCAGACAAAGTCAAAGCTATACAGGATTTACCACCGTCTAGTACGCAAAAAGAAGTTCGAGGGTTCTTAGGGGGATTAAATTACATTGCTCGGTTCATCTCATAACTGATTAAAAAATGTGATCCCATCTTTCGTTTGCTTAGGAAGCGCAACCCAGGTGTGTGAGATGATGAATGCCAGGAAACTTTTGACAAAGTCAAGGATTATTTGTGCAATACTCCCATCTTGGTGCCTCTAATTCCCAATAAACCGTTAATCCTATACTTGGCGGTCTTTGAAAATTTTATAAGATGCGTACTAAGCCAACACGATGAGTCTGGAAAGAAAGAAAGGGTGATATATTATCTTAGCAAGAAATTCACCGATTGTGAGATTCGATGCTCGTCAATTGAAAAATTATGTTGTGCTCTAGTTTGGAACATGCGAAGATTAAGGCAATATATGTTTTACCATACCACTTGGTTGATCTTAAAACTAGATCCTCTAAAATATATGATGGAGTCGATCACACTGAATGGAATGTTGGCTAGATGGAAAATCTTACTTTCTAAATTCGACATAGTCTATGTCAATCAAAATGCAGTACAAGGTAGCAGACTTACTAGCCAGCAGCGCTTTAGAGGACTATGAGCCAATAAACTTCGACTTCCCAAATGAAGACTTAATGTATATTGCAACTACTGGAGAAGGAACCACAGTAGAACATCCTTGGAGATTAAATTTTAATGGAGCTTCACCAGAAGGAGACCATTATCCTTTCATCAGTAAACTCGACTTTGATTACACAAATAATATGACAAAAGATGAATAATGTATCATGGGAATCCGTGCAGCTATAGAGTGAGAAATCAAGGTTTTGGAGATATATGAAGACTCCGTATTTGTAATCTATCAATTCAAAGGAGAATGGGAAACGAGAGATCTCAAGCTAATTGACTACCGAAGGTTGGTTCTCGAGTTAACCAGGGAGTTTGTTAATGTCACATTCCATTATCTCCCACGAGAAGAAAATTAGATGGCTGATGCTCTTGCCACTTTAGCCTCGAAGATTAAGGCATACAGGCCAGAAGATATAAAACCTATTCAAATAAGCATCTATGAAGCTCCGGCTCATTGTTATGATATTGAAGAAGAAGAAGAATAAGAAATGGATGATCGTCTATGGTACCAAGATAGTCTCTAATATGTAAGAAATCGTAAGTACCACGAGCAGGCTTCTGAAAATGAAAAGAGGACATTGAGAAGACTCGTTAATGAATATATCCTAGATGGGGAAATCTTGTACAAAAAGAGAAAAGATCAGGTGTTGTTAAGATGTGTCGATGCAGTTGAAGCCAAAAAAATCTTAGAAGAAGTTCACGAGGGCATTTGTGGGACACACGCCAATGGTTCACAATGGCCAGGAAGATAATGAGATTTGGGTATTATCGGTCCACCATGGAAGGGGATTGTATCAATTATGCTAAGAGCTGCCATAAATTTCAAATCTATGAGATAAGATTCCCATCACACATTCATGTCATCATGACTTCTCCTTGGCCATTCTCTATGTGGGGCATGAATGTCATTGGGCAAATATCTCCAAAGGCTTCTAATGGTAATAGATTTATCTTTATGGTTATCGACTACTTCACTAAATGGGTAGAAGCTGCCTCTTATGCAAATGTCACGAAGTCTGCAGTTAGTAAGTTCTTGAAAAAGGAAATCATCTGCTAATATGGGATACCAGAAAGGATCATTTCCAACAATGCCTTGAATTTGAACAATAGCACAATATCAGAAGTTTACGAGCAATTCAAAATCAAGCATCATAATTTATCTCCCTATCGTCCAAAAATGAATGAAGCTGTAGAGGCAGCTAATAAAAACATCAAAAAGATTGTTGCAAAAATGATTGAGACTTATAGAGATTGGCACGAAAAATCACCATTTGCCCTTTTTGCTTATAGAAATTCGATCAAAACTTCTACTGGGCCAACACCATTTTCACTAGCATATGTTATTGAAGCGGTCCTACCTATTAAAGTTGAAATACCTTCTCTTTGAGTATTGAAAGAGTTACAATTAGATGAGGCAGAATGGATCCAGGCTCGATATGATTAGTTGAATTTAATCGAAGAAAAGAGGTTAAGAGCTATCCGCCATGGTCAGATGTACCAGAAAAGAATGATACAAGCTTATGACAAAAAAGTTCATCCTAGATAATTCCATGAGGGAGATCTAGTTCTAAAAAAGATACCTCCCATACATAAAGACTTCCGAGGGAAATGGATGCCCAATTGGAAAGGACCTTATGTGGTAAAGAAAGCTTTCTTAGGAGGAGCTATCATTCTAACAGAAATGGACGTCAAAGATCTGCACAACCCCGTCAACTCAGACTCAGTGAAAAAATATTTTTCCTGAAAAAAAAGTGTTCAAGATGAAAACCCGTAAAGGGCGTATTGAAACTAAGAGGTTTTGAGTTGAAAACCTGCAAAGGGCGACTCAAATTCAAAATGAAGAAAAGGGTTTGAAATGATTGTTTTCCTCAAATGTAACAAGATGGAGAAACTTTACAGTTTGAAGCATACTCCAAGTTTTCTAGACACATATCAGGCTCAAAATGATTCTCAGCGAGTCAGCTCAGAGAAGCTTATCTTACGATATTTAGGGTATCTAATTGTCTTTTTTTTAGCTGCATCTTCAATAAAATTCGACCTTATTCTTTCATAATCTCATTCAAGCATCTTGCATTGAAAATAACAGATAATGAACTAATACTATGAATCATACAAAGATCCATGAGCATTACTCTGAAATTTCCTAAATGGTACAGGGGCCCGTAACAGGACCACCAATTGAAAAATAAACTTGAAAACAAGCAGTTCAAGCTAAACCTAGAAGGAGATAGGATAGCGCACCAATGGCATAATTTGGGACAAACGACAAACCTGGCCAACCCGAATAATAAAATCAAACATTCAAGCGCATTCACATAGTTAGGAGCATTTGATTCATTCTGATCATGGCATCCTAGTAATTTTAGCCTACATAGAGATCTATAGAAGCATATTTTACAGGTCATATATTCGCAAAATGGCAAGATGAGCAAAGGAAACATTGGAGCTGATGCCTTAAAGCATAAAGGGAAAGATCGAGACCACAAAGGCGAATCTTATACCTTGAAGTCAAAGAGGAACATGTTGAAGGCACCAATATCTTACCCCAAACGCGGGGCAAATTGAAGCATCCGATCTTTTACCCTGATCAGGAGGCAGATCGAAGACATACCTGTACCTAACCCTGATCATGGAAAAAATTGAAGCACACGATCTCTTACCCTGATCATAAGAAAAAGAGAAGTTTTTAAACCCGATCTTCTTGATGAGATGCAAAGAGGTGGATTAAAGCAATAAAGCGGTCACCTTCCTGATGAGATACAGAAAAGTGAACCAAATCCGTTTTCTTGATGAGAACAGAGAAGTGGATTAAATCAATGAAGCGGTCATCTTCCTGATGAGATACAGAAAAGAAGACCAATTCAATGAAGCAAGGCTCAATGTGAGTGAAGCTTCTAACCCCATCTTCCTGATGAGATACAGAGAAGTAGGTCAAAGCAATAAAGCGGTCACCTTCTGGATGAGATACAGAGAAGTGGGCCAAATCTGTCTTTTTGATGAGACACAGAGAAGTGGATTAAATCAATGAGCCAGTCATCTTCCTAATGAGATACAAAGGAGAAGACTAAATCGATGAAGCGAAGCTCAATATGAGTGAAACTTCAAACCTCCATCTTCTTGATGAGATACTGAGAAGTGGGTCAAAACAATAAAGCGGTTATCTTCTTGATGAGATACAAAGAAGTGGACCAAATCCATCTTCTTGATGAGGTATAGAAAAGTGGATCACAATAATGATGCGGTCATCTTCCTGATGAGATACAGAGGAGAAGACCAATTCAATGAAGCGAAGCTCAATGTGAGTGAAACTTCGAACCCCCATATTCCTGATGAGATATAGATAAGTGGACCAAATCCATCTTCCTAATGAGATACAGGGAAGTGGATCACAATAATGAAGCGATCATCTTCTTGATCAGATACAGAGAAGTAGACCAAATCAATGAAGTGAAGTTTAATGCGAGTGAAACTTCAAACCCCTATCTTCCTGATGAGATACAAAGAAGTGGGTTTAAGTAATAAAGCGGTCATCTTCCTAATGAGATACAGAAAAGTAGACCAAGAAATAAAGCTACAACACACCTGAAGTGTCAATGGATTGAATCAAAGACTACGATGACAGATCTCAATCTCTTTGAAGTTACAAGTGAATTAAGTTAAGTTACAGTAGCAAATTTTGTCTTTTTGAAATTGCCTTAGGGCAAGGTGAAAACGCGACACTAGCAGTTACAGAAAAGCGGATGCAATGAAGTGGAACGACCAATAAAACGAAGGGTGGGTCAGTTGAAGAAAGAGCATTGAAGAAATGAGACATGACAAAATTGGCCTCCTTTTTGTCTTTACTCTGTTCCTGTTACACAGCAACTAGCAAAGAGGGGTAATTGTAGTAAGCCCAATTTGATCGGGCCCGTTCCATAACCAAACAATTTTAAATTTAAAATGTCCACAAATACAAAATATTAAATTCAATTACAAGACCAATGACCCAAACCCAATCACTGTCCCTAAACCCAAATTACAAAGCCCAACCCAATAAGCCCATGTTTACAAAAAAATTCTCAAAACCTTAATCTGCTACAATTTGCACCAGCCGCCGCTCCCCCTTCAACTCAGAGCTTGCCACGTGAGCATTACCGCCACTAGCACCTGCAAAAGAAGAAAAGACCAGCATTAAGTTGAAAAAAACAAATTGTAATCATGAAAAACAAGGCTATAAAGGCCGAATTCAATTCATTTGTAATGGTTACAAGCTTTCTAAAGAAATTAATAGCAAACAGATTATTTTCAAATAGAAATACACAGATCAGAGCAAAAGTAGATTCAACTTATTCCAGTATCTGTTAATAAGGTACGTTTAATTATTGTTTATTTATTATTTGAAAGTTAAAATGATTTTTAAGTATATATATTATTATATAATTTATTATATTACTATTATTTTTAGCACTTATTTCAAAACCTAATAACTAAGTATATTAAATGCATAATAAATAAATATTAATATTATTAAATAATAAAAAGAGAAATTCAAAGGTTTTTCTTTACCTGAATCGTCGTTGGCACCAAGATCGGAGCCTCGAGCTCCTCCGCGCCCACTAGAAAGAAAACCCCAATGTTCAAACATTTATAAAAAAACAGATTAAAAAAGTAAAATAATAAAAAAAACAGATTCTAAGAACAATAAAACTTAAATTTTTTAAAGATAAATCTGGGTTCTGAACCCAGATTTGCGTTCTTTACAAAAAAAGAGATTTTTCTTACCTGGGCCGCCGTGGAAGGTGGAGCGTGACGACACACGTGAGACAGATCTCTACGACCGAAAAAGGGGCAAACGGAGGGGATGGACGGAGAGTTTAGAGAGAAAAAAAGGGGGGAAAAGTGTTTTTTTAAATGAAATAGAGAAATGAAATTTTTAGAAGGTTTTTTGGTTAAATACTCTTTCCAAAACGATGCCGTTTTGGCGTTAATGCTTTGAGTGCAAAACGACATCGTTTTGCCTTGCCCGACCCGACCCGTGCGGATTCCCCTTGGGATCTACCTGTTTTTGAAAAATAGTTTATTTATACGGATGGCCCTTCCGCATTTTTTGTTTTACAATTGGGTTCTTTTAACATTTTTAATTTCTTTTAAAATTGTCTAGTGATTTTGAAAGTTTTCTAATTTGGACCCTTGACTTCTAGAGGCTTGGGAAGCTATCACATGTCCCAATTTTTGGATATTTTGCGCATAAAGCCCCTGTTTCCTTTTTAAAATTACATTTTGACCTTTAAACTTTTTCAAAATTATATTTTAACCAAAAGTATGTTTTGACCTCTAAACTTTCCCAAAATTACATTTTAACCCTTAAACTTTTCCAAAATTACATTTTAATCCCTAAAATTTCCTAATATCACATTTTAACCCTAAACTTCCTAATATTACATTTTTACCCCTAAATTTTTCCAAAATTATATTTTAACCTCGTATTCTTCGAAACTTCATTTTCGACCTCTTTTTTTTTTTTCCTTTTTCTTCAATTTTTGTATATAAAATTTAACTATTATTCTTCGTATTCTTAATTAATCATGTTTTCTGATTTTGATTCATGTTTCTTCTTATTTCGTATTTTATCTTATGCTTAATTTTTGCATTTACTTATCTGCTTAAGTGTTCTATTTAATTTTGTCAATAAATTGCATATTCGTACTTAATTTACGCAATCATTTTTAAATTAAAATTGCTTTTTGATTTTCTCTAAAAATACAAATATTTTAAAATCGAGGCAATATTCCTTTATTTCGGATTTTGAAAAATAGTGCCTTAACTTACTAGGCACAATTTTTCTTCAAACCGGAATAATTAAACACCCTTTTCAAGGTTTGAAATTAGCAACGAAGGAATGCTCGTTATTTTCGGATCTCGAAATGCTATGTCCTAACTCACTGGACATGACTTTCTTCCTTGATCATTTCGAAATAACGAGACTTCCTCACGAAATTCGATTTCCTTTTTAAACATGTACATCGAATAAATCATGCATTTAAGGGTCATATTTTAAAGTTTACTCGAGTTTTCAAATTTTTAACAATCAAGACCGGATAATAATCGATGTGGTACCAATTTTGGGCGTGTGAGGGTGCTAATCCTTCCTCACACGTAACTAACTCCCAAACCCATTTTCTTGGATTTCGAAGACCAAAATGTTTTTCAAAACGGATTTTAAATGTTTTGTGGTGATCCAATCACACCAAATAAAATATTGATGGCGACTCCCATTTTTCGATCATTAAAAATGTCGAAACCACTTCGAAAATGGTGTTTCAAAAAATTATTTTAAATTTTGAAAAAATGAGAAAAATGGGAGTCGCCACCAATCTTTTATTTGGGTGTGATTGGATCACCATAAAACGTTTAAAATACGTTTAAAATTTTGATCTACGAAGTTCAGAAAACAGGTTCGGGAGTCGGTTACTCACGAGGAAGGATTAGCACCCTCATACGCCCAAAATTGGTACCGTTTTGATTATTTTTGGGTTTTGGTTTATAAACCTTGAAAACTTGAATGAAGTTTAAAATACGATCCTCGAATGCATGAGTTATTAAATTTTCGTTTGGAAGTCTCGCTATTTCAAAATGATCGAGGAAGAAAAATTACATCCAGTAAGTTAGGACATAATATTTCGAGATCCAAAAAATAACGAGCTTTCCTTTGCAAAACTTTTTAATTTTGAAAAAAAAAAAGATATTTGATTATTTCGATTTAACGAAGGATTGCACCTAGTGAGTTAAGGAGCAAATTTTCGGAACCGAAGATAAGAAATATCGCCTTGGTTAAGGGTATTCGATTATTTCGGATTGAAGAAAAATTACACCTAGTAAGTTAAGGCGCAAGATTTCGAAACGCGAAATTAAAGAATATTGCCTTGATTTTAAAATTTTGTGAAAGCGATTTTTTTAAACAAATAATGAATGAGCAATTTCGTAAATTACACGAAGTGAACATGAATACAAAGTACGGGGCATAACAAATAAGATTAAATGTAAATATTATTAAAGAAATGATGCAATCGGGATTAAAACAAGACTTTTTGGATACCCGGGGGCAAAATGGTAATTTGGGTTTTTAGGGGTAAAATGGTAATTTTGTGAAATCGGGGCTAAAAATGGAATTTGGAAAGTTTGGGGGTAAAATAGTAAATTTTGGCAAAAACAAGGTCAAAAATGAAATTTTGGAAAGTTCGGAGGCAAAATGGTAAGTTTTGGTGAAATTGGGGTTAAAAATGGGATTTAGGGAAGTTTGGGGGTAAAAATGGTAATTTTAGAAAGTTTTAGGGTCAAAGTATAATTTTGGAAAAGTTTTGGAGTCAAAATGTAATTCTGGAAAAGTTTTAGGGCCAAAATGTAATTTTAAAAAAGTTTTAGGGTCAAAATGTAATTTTGGAAAAGTTTTGGGGTCAAAATGCAATTTTTGGACAACTTAGGGACTTACAGAGCAATAAAACCAAAAATAGGTTACACGTGGCAGCCCCACAGGCATCCAGAAGTCAATGGACTAATTTGAAAATCTTGAAAAAATTTTGGACCAATTTTGTAATTAAATAAAAGTTAATTTAAGGACTAAATTAAAATAAATTTAAAATAAAAAGGACTACATGCATAAATAAACCAAAACATGACACGTGACAACCTCTGGTACAGTCAAACAGTCAAAGGACTAAATTATAAACTAATTAAAATTACAGGACGAAATTGCAAATAATTAAAAAAGCAAAAAGGACTAAATTGAAGCAAATAAAAATGCAGAAGGGTCAATTGCGCAAATATACCATTTTCTAAAAACACGGGAATCCTAGAGGTCCATGGGTCGGATCCGGGTCGAGTCAATGGGTTGGTATAAATATTAAAAATCTGACCTTTCTTTCATTATTTTCATTTTATTTTTTTTAAAACTAAACCCCCCCTTTTTTCATTTTTCCTCTCAAACTCACCATGGCCGGCCAAGCTTTGGCCGGTCCTTCGCCCATCGCCCCGGCGAGTCAGTCGCCACGCGTCGTAGTCGGTGAATCTTCGCAGCCGCGCCGTCCACCCTCTAGCGCTCACGCGCCAGTCGGACTTCCTCCGGCCGCCGGCGTCAGATCGGAAGGTAAGTCCCTTCCCTCCTTTTCCTTTGTGAACTTTTTCTCTTCTTTTACTTGTTCTTTTTCTTTTCGCTTCATTCTTTATTAAAAAAACAGAACCCAGATCTGGGGTTTAAAACTATTTTTCCATTCTCTTTTTAGTTTCATTTTTTATTAAAATCAGATCTGGTTAACCAGATCTGAAAAATTCTCCTTTTAAGCCTTTGTTCTTCCTTTTCTTTTTTTTATTCGATACTAATATTTTTTGGTCCAAGGCTACGGTGACGATGATGGCTCCAGCGGTGACAACGGCGGTGATAACGACGTCGCACGGTGGTCCGATGGGAGCAGAGAAGTCCCTGTCTCTTAGGTTTCCTTTTTTATTTATTTATTAATAATAAATGTTATTATTTAAACCATTATTATTATTATTTGATATTTCTATTAATGCTATTCATTAATACATTATGGAAAATAAATGCTCATAATAATGTTGAATACATGTACCAATGTATTTAGAAATTGATGCCTTTTGAATTTAAAAACATTAATGATTAAATTCGCATTGAATGTACCTGAATTGAGACTATGAATTTGTTTCGGTTCCTCTTTGCTGATTTTGAATCTGTTCGAATGCCACTGACTTTGACTTGGTTTTGAATATTTTTGCTTAAGAATCTGTTTGCATTGCTTTAAATGTTCTTGTACCCCCCCGAAAAAAAAAGGCCCCTTTACAAGTATTTAAATCCTGGCTTTATAGCCAGTTTACAACATCATGTTATTTTGTTGTTTGCCCTTAAATGCCTGCCTAATTTCTTTGCTTGTTGCAGGTTCTTCTAGGCAATGGTGATGGCAGGGCATGGTGGAGCAGGTGGTGGATGGAGCTGGTGGGCAGCAGCACATGGGGGATCAGATTTCAAAGTTTTGACTTTGAATGCTGCTGGTGCAAAGGGCATGCTGTTGTGGGCAGATTTTTTTAGCTTTTATTGGGCTTGCTGTAATTTGGGGCCCAATTGGGTCAAAATGGGCCCATTTGTAGTTGGGCCTTTATTGTAATTGGACTTTAGTATTTTAATTTAAATTTAAATTTAAATTTAAAGTAAATTTAAATAATTAAATTTATTAAGATAAATTTAAATTTAAATAAATTCAAAATCAATTTATCTCCAAATTAAAATAAAAAGTCCAAGCCCGGTCAAAATTGGACTCCAACAAAAAATATTTTCGAGACTTTTCCAAAAGAAAAAACGTTTCAACATTCTTTTTTCCTTTTTAGCTTGATATAAGTCTTGTATAATTATATTTTTATCAATTTAACTTTTATTTTTTAATTAGATTCACAATGTTATCAATTAAATTCAATAATTAAATTATTTTTAAAGAAAATATTAAATAAAAAATTAATATTTATTTAAAAATTGCTAAATCGAATAATTTACTAATTTGGGTATATTTTAATTGTGTTGGTAATTTTCACAAGAAATCCATATGTTCTTCTGTTTGTTTATTTTTGTTTCTACACATTTAATTTGATTTGATTTTTTTCTTTTAAAACAAAACTTTTCAGTGAATTTAATTCATATTTTAATTTATATTATTACCACAATTACATCTGGATAAAGTACATATTGATGTGGTGTTTATTCATTGTTGTTCTCTCAACTGCGTGTCATTATAACTAAAAACATGTCACTGAGACGTATTTATTACAATTAATTAGGTTTGCTTACTATGTAATATTTAGGTTCCAACACACATCACATGCATACTCTACCCAGGTGTAAATGAAATATTAATATTAATAAGTTATTTAAGTTCGATTCGAAAATAATTTAAATTCAATTGAAAAATTATCAAGTTAAAATTAAGTTATTGATCGAGATAAATTCAAGTTTAATAATATTTGGACAAAACGGCTCACAAGCATCATCGAACAGTTCGATTTTAATATATATTTTAAATATTATTATATCATTAAATTACGTTAATTTATATTATTAATCTTAAACTTAATTATCGAGTCAAATTCAAACATGAATATATACAAGCTTAATCGAGCACGAGATCAAATTTAAATATGAAACTTGATAAACAAGTTTGAATAATTTAATTATTCACCAAACAGATCTATAACTTTTCCAAGTGAAAAGAAAGTTTGATGAAATAGTATAACTTTAATAACTCTTTTAATAAAATCAAACTCTCATGTTTGTCTTCCCACAAAATTGTTGGTACTGTGAAGGTAAATATGATTGCCACCTTCTCCAATCTTAAGCCTCCACATTTTCTCCCTTTATTTATTCTTTCACTACCAATTCAAGAATTGAACTGTAAGTGATAGTGATCAGTTTATCACTAAATAATTTAGTGGTTCGTAGTTATATGGAATGGAGAAAATATGGTTACCATTTGATGATAAAAACCTCCCACTTATATATACACTTTAAGACAACAACTGCTACTTACCATTATTAAATGATAATAATGTTACTGAGATATTAAACATAGTTGTTGGAGTAATTTAATTAAAATATAAAAAATTCATGTGGCATGATGTAATCATGTTCATGATCATCAACCATCGCCGCACAAAAGAACAATTACTGCGGTAGATAGAGTTTGGAAGCAAACCTTGTATTTATTCCTCATTAATTTAACCCATAATGCTTTTGTATTCGAAAGCAACCGATACACAAGCTTCAATAGAAAAATTTTGTTCTAATCCGCTAAGCTCCTCAAGCCCAAACCTCCGTTCTCAATCGGACGACAACAATCCTCCCACGATACAAGAGCATATTCCCTCCTATCAGTATTAAGTGAGCATATGTGCAAAAAATCATCATACCAAATTACCTCGAATTGAAACTTTAAGTTTGTGTTTATTGTTGCACAAAAGTTGATGTAGTTATTGTTTCACAAAAATGCCATCACCACACCATTACTCCGCTTTTTGTTCAATGACTGCAAAGGGACCATTGAAATTGTCTGGTCAAAATATCCAGATTCATAACCAATAGTCTGTTGTTGTGAGCTTTGAGGTATTTGATTTGCCTCTCATTAGCAACAATCTCATCAACAGTTGATGTGCTTGAGGAACCAGAAATTGTGCTTGCATCTGTGTCAATAGTTTCAGGCATTGTTGTCTCTTCAGTAGGGGCTTCTTCCTCATATACATTCTCAGGGTTCAAGGGAGCATGTATTCCTACTAATTACTTGTAAGAGAACTTCAGCTCAAGAGACATCTTCTCATAAGTCTCAATAGCTTTGATAATCTTGTCATTTTGTAGAAATGGAATTTAAAATAGGAGAGATGGATAGAGGAAACTAAGCTTACTAAAATATTTATAAAATAATCAAAGATGAAATAAACTAAAATATAATGAAAATGTCAAAATTATATATATTGCACTATTTTATTAGAAAAATTATTTGGTATACTGTCAAGGGTTGACAAGTATCCTATAAGAAGACAATAAAATATTAAAAAACAAATATTTACAAAAAAATACATGCCAATTTTTTAAAATTACATGTGAAATAAAAAAAGTACACTACCAATATACCAAATATTCATACATTTTATTATATATAATCTTCTTATAGATTTTTTTTTTATTCAAAAGATACATATTTTGAAAGCGAAACATGATTGCGATACTCAACCAAAGCCCATAGTGGAAAAATGTTCCTATATAATGCATAGTGTAGCATACAGTTCCTCATGAAAACTCCTGCCAGTCCCTGCCATTTTTCATTTGATCCAAATATTACATCTTCACAAAAAATTTATATAATATATATATATATCATTTTCTTGGTAAAAGTATTATGTAAATCTACGTATTAAGAGTCAAATTATATTTTATTTTTTTATTTAAAAATGGATAAATTAATTTTTATACATTAGACTAAAAAATAAATTATTTCTTTATTGTTAAAAATTTAGTCCATTTTTTATTCTAATGTACATGGACCAATCTTAACAATAGAAATAGATGAAATTTTTAACAAAATGATCAATTTACTTTTGATCTAATATATAGAAATTAACTTACTCTTTTTTTTTTAAGTAGCAAAGTAAAATACAATCCAATTCTTAACACAAAAATGTCAGTTAGTACTTTTATCCATTTTCCTTTCCTTTTTCTCTTAATGGTGTATATATATACACATAAAAAAACATTACCTGCTGGGGAAAATCACCGTTTGGCAACTGAGAATTTATCAACAATTTTGCAGCTCGATGCAAAGGTGTAGGATTCCTCTCAGCCTATTCAATAGCATATCATATGTATAGTGATTAAGAAATCAACCTAGCAATAATTTTAGAATACAATATATATAGTTTATTTGTTAATTTGGTTACATTAAAATTATAAAATCATTGTGAATTGTAAGTAAAGCATACCTGACCGCCAATAATTAAACCCATCAAAGCTTGTGCAGTATTTACTAAATTCGATTCTTTTCCTTCGATAGGTGTGTATACCTTTTATCAACAACGAAAAACAAAATTATTTATATAATTATATATATAATAATAAATTTGAGATTTAGTCTCTGTACTACAAATTAAATCTCAAATGTTTTTTATTTAAAAATTTTAATCTAATCATTAAAATTAAAAACATTTTTTAATAAAATTTATCAATTTGAAATTTTAATTAATCTATCCTCAATGATATGGCATATGATTGACAGAAAATAAATATGTTAAATTAATAAATTTTTACATGAATTGTTAAAATGATAAAATCTAAAATTTTATACAAATACAAATAAATAATTTTACCATATGAACAAAAGGAAATATTAATTATTAATTACCCTTTTGGGACAAGAAAGGTAACTCTCTCCCCAGCCACCATCTTCTCTTTGGGTTTTAAGTAAAAAATCAACTCCTTTCCTAATAGCCAAGCAATTTTCGAAGTTCTTTCCAGCAGCTTTAAGACCTGATAGTGCAAACCATGTCCCATAAATGAAGCAAATTCCCCAATTTCCATACCTATACACACACACATATATAGGAATTATATATCCATCCCATCAAATTTCATGTTTTGAAGAAATGAGAAGGCCTTATTAAGTACTTACCAAGAACCATCAGGGTATTGTATATCTTCAATGAACTTTGCAGCTTTTCTGATGCAAATTTCAATCTCTTTTTCCTATGCTCTGAGTATAATTTCTTGAAAAGAATAAGTGCTTGGATAGAAGATGAAGTGCACTCTACATACCTGGATTTTACAATTTTTTTCTTTTGTTTTCATTGATTTTAAAAACATATAAATGGGTTTCCAATTACATTGAATGGCTAATGAAATTAATTTGTAAAAAGACTTCTCCAGTCCCTCTCAATTTCGATATTGAGCAAATTGGTCTTTCTTAAAAAATCGAAGCAATTTAATCCCTACCAATTTCAAATGTGAGCAATTAAGAATAATTAATCACAATGTTAATGTTTTTCATCAATTTTACTTAAATTTGACTGGTATAACAACAAATTTAGCTCTCATAATCTACACATTCTATAAATTTGATCACAACTTAAAAAATTTAACCTGTAATATATTTTGTAAATGTAAACATATTGAGGCTAAATCTGTTGAATTCTTTAAAATTAATATGAAATTAACAAAATATGTAAATATCGAGAGCTAAATTTATTATTATACCAATCAAATTTTTGCACAATTGACTAAAGACATTAGCACTGTGATTAATTGTCTTTAATCGCTTACTTTAAAAATGTCAAGGATTAAATTGCTCTAATTTTTTGTGAGAGACCAATTTATTAAATATCGAAATTGAGAAGACTGGATAAGTTTTTTACCAAATAAAAAGAAAAAAAAGAATCTTACTCATATTCTTTGACTAGATCCTCAAGAAACTCAACTGGATTTAACCACTGAAAAGATAATTCAAGGTGAAGAATTGCTCTTAGTTAATTGGTAATAAATTTAGATATACACACAGACACACATGCACAAGAGTAAAGATATAATTCTTAAAAATGGTAAATTTATTATTCATTTTTTTATCTCTAAAACAAAACTTCGACCTACAAATATTGAAATGGTTATTACCTCCCACCAGAATCCACCTCCTGCTGGTTCCCAAGCTGAAAAACCTCCATTTTTGCTCTGCAATAATTTGCATCATAGAATATACTTAAGACCAAGATATTTATCATATAAGAACAAAAGTAAATATGAGCCTTGACCCCAAAAATGATGAATTTGCTATAAAGACTTTTTAAATTTTATCAAATCATAAGGTAAAATTTATTTTCTCTCGTAAAATAATTTTCTGGCTTCGTCCGTGTAGGTATTACAATTTACCTGTAAAGATAGAAGAACATTGACAGCATCGTAGACATGCTCTCTTTCCATTTTCTCACCAACCATGTCAGGTGCCATCATTGAAAAATATAGGCAACACTGCAAAAACATTTAACAGTCTTTTAAGCAATAATTTAATTTGCTTCAAAATCAAATTGCATTGTGTTTAAACAAAATTACCTTTAAACTCTCTGCAGTACAATCAGAAACTTGCCATCCATGATCGCGATCAGAGAACGTCCATGATCCTTTAGAAATGTGTCTAAACATCTTTTTAAAATCTCCCGGAGGATCATCCCTAACCTTAAAATTTTGAACCAACTCTTTCAACCATCAATCCTAAGCAAATAGGAGAAATTAAAACAGAAGCGAATAAGAAACCATAAACATTAAACCTGTGAGTTCTTTAAGAAATTGTGCCCCTTCATCAATGTAGGCCCAATTTCATTAGATAAATTGCTAGCAAGCAAAGCTTGGAGAACCAGACTAGCATCCCAAACTTGACTTCCAAAGCTCTGCATCTTTATTCCATCTTCTCCAACCCAAACATAGTCATCAACCCTAGAAAGATGCTTCTTAAAGTGAATTCCATTTGGATCTTCAACCCAACAAGCTAGCATACATAAAGGCTGTCCAATGTATTATCAAATTTTATTAGTTAAATAATTAGCAAGCACTGTTTATATATATAATATTCAAAATCAATTCTAATTGAATTAGGTTACCTTTTCCACACATCCAACAGTAATATATTGACTGCTTTCATCTTCATAATGAATGAGATCCATTGTTAATTTAAGAGCTTTTTCTCTTAACTTATTAAAGGGCCAACAATTAAGGAGAGGCTCTGAAAATATGTAAAGACTATCCCAAAGCAACATTTGAAGCCATGTATGAGGGTAATGAAGATCTTCCTGCATGCAATCTATAAATCATTTTTTCATTTACATTTTACCTATAAATATTATGATTATAAATTTTACCTTTGCACATAAATGTCGCTTTGCACTCCAATCGATTTCATTATATGGTTCAACGTGGAGTTCTTCTCTTAATTGTGAAATTAGAGGTGTGATTGGACCCACAAATTTTCTTCCATACAAATACGACATTGGCATGTACGTTAATCGACAGTAACAAAACATCTTTGCTGCATTAGAATATCATCATCGTTAATAGATACAATTAGTTCTGCATGTCTCAGTTCAATATCTAAATGATCAAATTCAAAATGATTCAATATTAAAATAATCCGAATTTTAAAATTTTAATACTCAAAATAATCTGATCCACTTAAACAATATACCGTCAATATATATATAAATAAACATTGCAAACCTGGATGAATGGGAAAATAAGAAGGAAAGAGCCAAAACTCTGGGGGCATTGGATGGCAGCCTGACCATTCATAAACACCCAGTATCTACAACCAAATTAAATATAAATATATTTATTTATTTATTTATTTATTATAAAAAGAATTAAGTTTGACGGTAAATATTGTTGTAAAAAATAGAATGATGACATACGGAAAGCCAAGTCTTCCCCCAAGAAGAAATGGTAGTGACACCCCCACGATCAAGAATCCATTTTCGGCCTCTCTCACAAGCATTATTGAGGCCAGCATCAGGTCCTACTCCCAATAAACGCATACAAACATAGTTGAGAGCTGTGCAAAACATCATGCTGTGACCCCCTATGTATAATCCCCATCCTCCATCCTCATTCTGCCATGCAAATCAAAATTTTAATATTTATTAATACTAGTCTACCGTTTAATGCATATACACCTAACCATATGTTATATATACTCAATTGAAGAACAAAAGGACTCTTCGTTTACTTAGGAAAAACAAATCAAATTTATAACCTGATGACAGTAAATGTAACGGAGAATTTCTTTGCGATGTTCTGCAGAGAATACGCTATTGAGATACCCTGTGATATATAATGACATGACCTGCAAAGATTAGGATAAGATTTGCATAAAAATTTGTGATCTTATGCAAGGGAAATTAGAAGAAATATATAGATATATCATATGAATAAAGGGAAATGAATAAGAAGAATGACCAAAGGAGGAAAATAAAACATGGGGCCAGCATTTTCTGCTGGCCAATGGCCATGTATTGATTGTAGAGCTGAAAATAAGTGCACACTTCTTTTCACTGCTGCAGTTGTAGCTTCATATGTCACTTCTTTACCATCCTCTATCTTCGGTTGGGGAATGATTTGTTTCATTTTTTTCTCTCTTAAAAACTGCATTCATCAAACATAATTTAGCTATAACGAATCTTTCAAAGTATTTTTCATCCAATTTTTAGTACGTGAATTGATTGAAAAAATAAAAAGAATGATACATTTTACAATTATATATATCATAATTGCTACAACTGATTTTTTTAATCAAATTATCCTAATTATTATCAAGATTTCTCAAAACCTAGTCCTTAAATTTAGACAAACAATTCGAGATATTAAATTGTTGATTAATCTGATTTATTATTTCAAAAAATTGGTAAATTAAAGGATTTTTAATAATATGCATTTATATGTTTAATTAGAGTTTAAAATTTAATTTTCTATAACCAAACAAATTGTTACTATTTATTTAATATTTAAAAGAATTAATCCATTTGTTAAAATGAGTAAAAATCAATGGCATGTGCATATGCACATTATGTTATCAAATTATAATATGATGAACTAATTTAATTATTTTCACAAAAATATAATTAAAATCATTCTATTACATTATATTATATTAATACTAAATTGATAAAATTTTATTAACTAATTTGATGCATTTTCAATTAGATATTAACTTATAATTAGTTTTCAATATAAATATATACGAGTAATTATTTGATAAATTAGCGGTGAAATTTTTTAACTCCACAAATAAAATCAAAATTTTATTATGTTTTTATAAATTGTATTTAAAAAATAAATAAATAAAATATGTGAAAAATCGCCACTTTCAAATATTTTATAATTAAAAAAAACATTAATTGCTATCTAGAATAGGTTGGACAAATACATTAATGTCAAATCTGTACACCTATAAATATAGAAAGAAGGTCCAAATCCTTTGTTGACAAGTGCCACACCTACCAAAAGGTTTTTTTAATATTTTAAATAAATTGTTTAAATAAATAATTAAATTTCAAATATAAAAAATTATAAAAACTCAAAATACATTTTAACCTTCAAATTTTTATTTTATAATATAACATAAAAAATATAATTAACCAATGTGAAACATGATCACAGAACCATACTATCGTTTTAATATCCTTGTCACCTATATTTAGGAGGTGAGTTAGGTGTCTGGTGTGAAGTTTGCTGCTGAGAAGGACGATGTTGATTATTAATTTTAAAGTAAATTAAAATAAATTAATATCATATAAAATATATTTCAAAATATTTATTTAAAAATTTCTTATTCGAGTAATTTAGGTATATTTTAATTGTGTTGATAATTCTCACAGGAAGTCTCCAGATGTTCCTCTGTTTATTTGTTTTTGTTTGTTTCTACACATTTAATTTGATTTGATTAGATTCGATTTGATGATTTTTTTTGTTTTTAAAAGAAAACTTTTTAAAATATTGATTTGATGATTAAAAGTGTTTATTGTTTTAGGTATGATCTGAGTTCGAATAATACTCATCGCGTTATTGTTAAAATTTTATTTTCCTTTTATAATTCAAAAAAGAAAAAAAAAAACCTTTTCAGTGCATTTAACTCATTTGTTTCTACACAATTTGGTATTATTCACCATTTTGAGACATTGATGTTTGATGTTCGATTTTTATTCTCAATCAGTTATATTTTGATTTAAATTTCTGAATTCTTTTCAGATTTATTTTAATTTAATTTAAGATCTGTTTTAGATATTACTTATAATTGTAATTATATTTATAAATTTAAAAATATTTGATTTACCAATAATATTTAATTTTGTGTATTATTAACAAACTAGAAGATGATATTTTAATTATTTGATTCACGAATAATCAGAACACATATATTGTTGTTCTCTCGACTGTGTCTCATTGACACGTATCTATTATGATTAATTAGGTTTGCTATGTAATATTTACGGTTCCAACACACATGACACGCTGCTCGAGGTGTAAATGAGATATTAGTATTAATAAATTATTTAAATTTGATTTAAAAAATAATTTAAATTTAATTAAAAAATTATCGAGTTAAAGTTAAGTTATTGATTGAGTTGAATTCAAATTTAATAATACTTGAACTAAACAACTCATAAGTATTATCGAGCTGTTCTATTTTAATATATATTTTAAGTATTTCTATATCATTAAATTACGTTATTGTTTTTAATTTATATTATAATCCTAAATTTAATTATCGAGTCGAGCTCAAACATGAATACATACAAACTTAATCGAGCTCAAAATCAAATTTTAGTACGAAACTTGATAAATAAATTCGAATAACTCAATTATATCTAGAGTTGAACTCAAGCTTAAAAATAGATATTCAATCGAATTTTGAATTTTGAATTAAAAACAAATAATATTTTAATTGAAATCATAAAGTTAAGAAATTGAATACCATTTTTCTTCTTCACCAAACATATCTATAACTTTTTCAAGTGGAAATAAAGTTTGATGAAATGGTATCGCTTCAATAACTCTTTTAACAAAACCAAATAGAAACAATACGATACTAAGATAGATCTCGAATTATTAATATTTTAACAATTTAATCTTATTTTTATATTATTTTACTATTATATTAAGATAAACTGATATACCTGTAATTGCCAAAGGAAATCCGAACTAGGTTGAACATTGAATCGATTGTTGTAGAAATTAAGACGAATTTCTTCAACCTCAGCTCGTTCTTCATTTGTGCCTGCATTTGGATCAAACTCCCATGTTTGTCTTCCCAAAAAATTGTTGGTACTGTGAAGGTAAGGATCATTGCCACCTTCCCCAATCTTAAGCCTCCACATTTTCTCCCTTTATTTATTCTTTCACTACCAATTCAAGAATTGAACTGTAAGCGATAGTGGTTCGTAGTTATATGGAATGGAGAAAATAGGAACGAGAATATGGTTATCATTTGATGAAAAAACCTCCCACTTATATGGACTTTAAACAACTACTACTTAAATGATAATAATGTTATGAGATATTTTAAATATTTGTTAGAGTAATTTAATTAAAATATAAAAATTTATGTGGTATGATGTAATTATGTTCATATTTTTTACGTATTCAAAATATTATAATTTGGGTCATGTATTCATTTTTTGTGTTTGTCATATTTTATTATTTTTCATTTTTGATGTATAGTGAATTAATTAAAAATTTGATTAACGTAAATGCACTTATCAATTAATTCAACTTATAAATAGACGTAGTTATTTTCTCTTCTAATCAATCGATTTTCGACATTAGTGAATTTTCTTCTCCTTTGCTCGTGATTTTTTTTTTCGAAAGGGTTTTCACGTAAAACATGTGTTCTTTCTCTTTTTCGTTTTCTTTGCAATATTTAGTTAGTGTGACATTCAATTTTAACATAAACGATTAACAACCAAAAAACGAAATAATACACACAAAAAAATGTACTTAGATGTCATCTGTCACTATCAATCTAAATAATTAATAAGACAAGTTTTCATCAAAACGTGCTCTCACATGTATTTCACTCGATTTAAAACTTAAGTTTTCACAAAATTAAATGGACAATGTTTTTTTGAATCGATGTAACCTTCATAATCTAACCGTAATGTCTAAGTCGGGTTTGAGGTGTTATAATGGGTTTTCATTGGCTCATTTTGATCAATAACTTCTTTCAACATCTTGAATGGTGCCTTCGCAACTCTAGCTCGGATACCAATTGTCACGGGCTTAGATTTTTTACCTTGCAATTCGTGCGACCTTAGGCAATTCCTTTACTTCAAATTCACCTAAATCAACTTACTCTCAAAATTGAGAATTCTATAGAACTCTTTAAGGCAACAAGGCAAACGTAAGCAGCTCAAAAGAAATCGAAAGTAGAGAAAAGCCATAGAAAAGACAAAGCACAAGAGTTTGAATGAATGCTCTCAAGAATTCTATTACTCAAGAATGAAATGATTTATAATGAGGGAGAGATGCCTCTATTTATAGTTTAGCCTTTCAAATTTCAAGGGTACAAATTAAAGCATATTAACAGCTAATATTAAAAGCAATCTACAAAATCAAATCTTTAATATTTACAAAATCATATCTTCTAATATTACATTATAGAGATCAAATTAAATTAATCTTTTTATTATTAAATAGGTTAATTTAATTTTTATACTATTAAAAAAATCAAATAAGATCATATTTGAATAGTATTAGTGTTTTCTATTTAAAAACATTATTTACAATTTAATAGAGTTAATGTTTTGAAAGCTTTTATGATGAGTTGAATAATATTTTTCATGTCATTTTATTAAACAATAAATATTAAATTTGTTACAATTTAATTATATTTAATAATGTAAGGAATAAATTGATTAATTAAATAATGGGATTATTTTGAAGTAATCCCTATAGTATTAATTATTTTGATATAAGAAATCAATTGATTAATTAAATTCATGGCAGGAGGGACCCTTTTTAATTCATTTGTTGTTATCTCAATTGTGTGTCATTGAAGTGCATATCATTCAATTATAAGTATCTATACTCTACATAGGAAGGAGTGCCGTGCACGGCATTTCTTATCTCATATGTGTCACTTTATATCAGTGAGAAAAATTCGAAAACTGAATTAACTTAAAGTGTTTAGATAATTAAAATAATTAAAAAATATTAAATTTTTTTTTTTTTGGAAATAGTTATGAAAATAATCTTGAAATTTTGTCAAATAATAATAATAAATCGTAAAACAAAACTCATTTTTGTTAAAATAAGTTTAAAAACCCAAATCCAAAATTAATACTCGTGTCGGATCGAATTATGATAGATGGTTAAAGAAATCAAAAAAAAAATCTGACTGAATCGAACTGATATCACGCTTAATCATCATGGTCAAATTTTAGATTTGGTATTGATATATACTTTATTTTTTATATAATTTAATACATCAACTTTTACAATGTTGTTAATTAGTTTAAATACTTTACTTTGATTAAAATGTTGATTGAATATTTCAAAATTGATAATATTATTAAAATTTTCTATTAAATTCATGTCAATTACAATATTATTTTTTTATTATATAGCTATCAAATGAATTTTTTCTTTTTCATTTTTAAAATATCACATCAACGAATTTAACAAAATATTTTTAACGCTGTTAATAGTTAAATTTGAATTTCCAAATTCAAAAAATAAAAATACTTAATTCAAAATATATGTAAAGTCCAAAAAGATAAAAGATATTTTTACGTTCAAATTTTTTATACAATTTTTACTACTACACATATTTCAAACTCTCAAGTCGAAATTAAGCTAAAATTTTTACTCTAAAATTTTGATTACCAAAATATCTTCTCATCTAGGATAATTTACCAAAATAACCCAAAATTTTTGATTATTTACGAAAATGACCCAAGTTCAAAAATATACACCAAAATAACCTGAAATGAACAGTAAAAATTGATATTGGTCATCTAATGACCGACACCACCTGACCAATGATTGGTGTCAGACATAAAAATTTGTGTATTTTTTTAAATACGGTATTTTATTAATATATGAAAATACGAGAATTTGAAAAAAATTCATGGCCAACACCCCTTTTTTGTCAGATAAAAAATACAATTTTTTGTGTTGGTCATCAAATGGCCGACACCCCCTTTTCTCGAAAAAAAATTGCATTTTGTAATGGTCGACACTAAAAAAATTTGTAATTTTTTTTTTGAGAAAAGGGGGTGTCGACCATTTGATGGCCAACACCAAAAAAATTTTGAAATTTTTTTCGAGAAAAAGGGGTGTCGTTCATTTGATGGCCAACACAAAAAAATTTAAATTTTTTTCTGAAAAAGAGGGTGTCGACCATGCAATGACTAACACCCAAAACTATAATTTTTTTTCGAGAAAAGGGAGTGTCGGCCATTTGATGACCAATACAAAAAAATTATATTTTTATATGACAAAAAAGGGGTGTCGGCCATGCCAAATTTTTTTTCAAATTCTCGTATTTCGTATATTAATAAAATATCGTATTTAAAAAAATACATAGGTGTCAGTCATTGCATGGCCAACACCAAAAAACACAAATTTTTATGTCTGACACCAATCATTGGTCAAGTGGTGTCGACCATTACATGACCAATATCAATTTTTACTGTTCATTTCAGGTCATTTTGGATAAATTAAAAATTATAAAATTTAAGATTTTTATAATTAAATATTTTAATTAAATACATATAGTTTTATCTATAAATATGGTTTTATTTTAAATATAATAATTAAATAATTTTAAATTATATTTTTATAATTAATAGAAACTAAAATGCATGAGAGTAACAGTATATATATATAAGAATAATTAATATGTGAGTAAACTAAATAAATGGTCACTCAACTATTCCTACGTTTCTGTTTTGATCACTCAACTTTAATTTTTTTTTCAATTTAGACACTAACGTTTGAATTCGCTCCTATTTTGATCACCCATGGTTAAATTGATAACAGGGAATCTTTTTCTAACCAATATAATAACACATTTAATACTCGATACTTACTTATTCTATCAATTTTATCCTAATTCTAAATAATTCAATAAATTTAACTTTCATATTTACAAATTCTATTAATGTGATCATCAAACTTCCTAATCAAAGCTTTCAACTTTTAAAACAGAGGCATTTCTCAAGTATTAATTATTTATGGTTAGAAATTAACTAAACACTATTAAAATAATAGAAAATATAAATTTTAAAATATAATATTATATATATAATATAATTATATAAATAATTTAATATTTGTAAAAAAATAATTTTTCACCGTGATTAGCATAATTTTAATTTTTAATTAATTTGGTAAATGATTTGACACTAAATCAGATTATTAGTAATACATATTGCTTATTGTGAATTTAAAAATTAAAAAATAAACAATTAAAAATAAATAGAACACATAATAATCTTTTAATAAGTTTATAAAATTAAAAAATCATTAACCATGTAATGAAAGGAAATTCAATTAATTCTTTTTTTTTCTTATGAAAATTTAAATGTTCATAAATTTTCTTATATAATTACTGATTGAAAATTCGGATTTTTCAAAGCCATATTTTTTAACTCTAGATTTAATTTCAAATTTCAAGGACTGAAATATCTTACTATTAACAACAAGAGTAAATCTAAAGTATTTTTTAAAGGTTTTTTCATTTTCTTTAGCCAAAATTTTATCAATCAAAGAGTTATAAAATATTATATTTAGAAGAAAACTGATGAAAAAACAAAAAGGAAACAAAGTTTTAAGATAAACTCATTGGTACCAGGAATTGACTCGAAAAACGGCTTGTTAGGTTTAATTTGAAAGTTTGAGGATCAAATTATAGAATTTTTAACTGTCAAGGGTTAAATTTATTGAATTATTTATAATTAAGATCAAATTGATAGAATATATAAGTATTGAGGACTAAATGTATTATTCTATCAATTAAAATATGGTCAATTTTTTTGTTTAAATAAAGTTAGTCTCGCCCCTAGATATTTATGAAATTTCCCTCCTATATATTTAATATTAATTATATGAAAAAATTCCTTAAAATTTATCACTACCAATTTTATTTTACCACCTTTACTCCCTTTCTTTCCCCTTTCTTTTTAATTTATTTTCCCAAGTCTCCATTTCATTTATGTTCCTTATTTTTAATAGTTTAAGGCTTGGGTAGTGGAATTTCTTTTCATAATTTTGTTTGGGGGTTAGGGGAATAATTAAGAAGAAGAAAATTTAGATGAAAATTGTCGAAACGTTTATTTTTGGGAAAACAAATAAATCTTGAACAATATTTAAAAATCGAAAAAATAGGAGTCGCCACTAATCTTTTTATATGGAGTGATTGAATACCACAAAACTTTTAAAATTTATTTTGAAAAATATTTTGGTCTTCGAAATCCAGAAAATAGGTTCGGGAGTCGGTTACGTATGAGGAAGGATTAGCACCCTCATACGCCCAAAATTGGTACCACATTAATTATTTTCGGGTCTTGATTTGTTAAAAGTTTGAAAACTCGAGTAAAACTTAAAATACGATCTTTGTCTTTAGAAAACTTTGCATGATTTTTTCAAAAAACCTATTTGAGGAAAATCGTCCGTGTGCTTCGAATTTTTAAGAGAACTAGAAGTCGTGTCCAACACGTTAAGGCACTATGTTCTCGGACTTTCGAAACTGAAGGACATTTTGAAAGACTTTAAAGAGGATATTCGATTGTGAATTATACGAAAATCACACCCAACACATTAGGGCATCATTTTTCGAAGTTTTCACACGAAAGGATATTGCTTCGTTTTGTTTTAAAATTATTTGTATACATATATTTTCTTGAGAACTCGAAATTTCGTATTGAGTTTAAAATACGATCCTCAGACACATGACTTAAAAAAGATTTGAAGAAAGAATGCCCGTTTGTTTCGACTTTCGCGGAGAATTGAAGTCGTGACCAACATGTTAGGGCACGACGTTCTCGGAGTTTCGAAATTAGAAGGCATTTTAAAAGTTTGAAAGAGGATATTCGATTCGATTAAATTATACGAAAAATCACACCTAGCACGTTAGGGCATGGTTTTTCGAGGTTTCCACACGAAAAGGATATTGCCTCAGTTTTAAAGGTTTATTTATATGTAAAAGTAATTTTGAAAACGAACATGCAAATTAAATATAAATGGACAATTAATAACGAAGATAAAATAACGCAAAATAAAGTAATTAAGTAGGTAAATAAATGTACAAAAATAAAAAAATTAATAGCATATATATAATACGAAAAAATAATAATTAAATTCTAGGTATGAACATTGAAGAGAAGGAAAAAACAAACGGAGTCAAAAATGCAATTTTTGTATGCCCGAGGGCAAAATGGTAATTTTTGAACGTTCTGGGGTAAAAAGGTAATTTTGGACACTTCGAGGGCAAAATAGTAATATTTGGACACTCGAGGGAAAAATGGTAATTTTCAAATATTCGGGGGTAAAATGGTAATTTTTGGATGTTCAAGGGTAAAATGGTAATTTTGGAAAGTTTGCGATCAAAAATACAATTTTTGGACATTTGAGGGTAAAATAGTAATTTTGGAAAGTTTAGGGTCAAAATGTAATTTTTGGACATCTTGGGGTAAAATGGTAATTTTGGATGTTCGAGGGTAAAATGGTAATTTTTAGAAAGTTCGGAGTTAAAATGTGATTTTTGGAAGTTTAGGGGTAAAAATGTAATTTTTGAGAAGTTAGAGGTCAAAATGTGATTTTTGGAAGTTTAGGGGTCAAAATATAATTTTTGGAAAGTTGAAGGGTCAAAATATAATTTTTAGAAAGCTCAAGGATCAATATATAATTTTTGGAAAGTTTGAGGGTTAAAATATAATTTTTAGAAAGTTTAGGGTCAAAATATGATTTTTAGACAATTCAAGGACCTTTTGGGTAATAAAACCAAAAAGATGGGACACGTGGCAGCTTCTCAGGCATTTTGGGTCAAAGGACCAATTTGAAAACCTTTTAAAATCTCTGGGTAAATTTAAAATAAAACAAAACTTGATTTAAGGATAAAATTAAAATAAATCAAAAATAGAAAAGACCATTTGCATAAATAACCCAAAAATTGACACGTGGCAGCTTCCTGCACTTTCAAAAATGATAAAGGACCAATTTGAAAAATAATTAGAATTATTAGGCCAAATTTAGAAAAAAAATAAAAGTTGACTTGAGGATGAAATTGAAACAAATGAAAGATAGAAAGGGCTAATTTCCAAAATAACCCATAAAGGGACACCTGGCAGCTTCTCTGGCTTTCAGAGAGTCAAGGGACTAAATTGAAAAGTAACTAAAATTGTTGGGTAAATTTTGAAAGAATTAAAAAATGCTAAAAGGACCTGATTGGAAATTTGAAAAAAGGCAGAAGGATCGTCTACAAAAATAATCCATTTTTAAAAAACACGTGGGTCTAGTCGAGCAAGGCAAAACGGCGTCGTTTTGGGGCCTGGGCACCAAGGCCAAAATGGCGCCATCGTACACGGTGACCAGAAGGTAAAATTTCTTCCTTTTTTCATTTATTTCAAAAAAAAAGTAAATCTAAGTTCAGATATGAGCAAATCGAACGCAGGTTTTTTAGAAAAAGCATCAAAACGTTTGACTTACTCCATTTTTCAAATATGTTTTCATTTTTTTTTCTTTAAAATTGTTATATATATATATATATATATTGTTATATTTTTTAAAAAAAAAAAGGGACTCAGATTTAAACTTAGATATAGATTTTTTAATCAAAGTTCTAATCCTTTTTTTTCTCTTTGCCTCGAAGTGTTTTCTAAAATGCCCCTCACGATCATGAACGAGATCGGAGGGGCTCCAATCGACTTCGATGACGACAGCTACTCGAGTAGGTACGTCTCCTCGGCTTCTTTTCTTTTTTATTTAATATTTATTAAATATTTATTTAATATATATTTATTTAATATTAATTTCGAAATAAATAATAAATGGCAATAATAGTATAGTAAATGGTATTTTAATGTGTATTTAAAATGAAAACGGTTTTAGAAATTTTTAATAATAAATGAAAAAAAATATGTACACTATACCTTGAGAAATTTGAAAGTTCGGATGCTTAGAATATTTGATCTCTTTTGATACTAACTGCTTCGTGAACTTGAATACTCTGTGTTTGTTAAATATCTATGTTTTGTATTGATTTCCAAAAATGTAGCCACCCTTACAAGTGTTTTTGAATTCAACTTTATAGCCTGTTTTACAATCATCTTATTTTGTTTTTTTTCCATTACACTCTACTGAAATTTCTTCCTTACAGGTGCGGCTTGGCAGTGGCGGTGGTGGTAGTCCAAGTTGAAGGGTGGTGCTGATGCTGGTGTTGGTGCTGACGTGGCGGGTGTTGAGTGGCTAGTCAGGGTGGTTGGTGATACAAGTTGGGGCAGTAGTAAGTTTAGGGTTTGACTTGGTGTAACTGTATCTGTTGGTATTTTTTTTAATTGGGCTTAGATCAGGGTTTAGGTTGGGTATATTGGGTTTGTTTTGTAATTGGGCCATTGGTTTAGGTGGGCTCAAAATTTGTAATTGGACAATTAGTTTTGTAATTTGGACATTAAAACAATAAATTTTAATTTAAAATTTATCATTTTAATTTAAGAGTTGGGCCTTGGACAAAATTAGGCTCCAACAGCTGCTCCTCTTTGCTCGTTGCTATGTAACAGGAATGGAGCAAAGACTAAAAGGAGGCCCAATTTTGACAAGTCTCATTTCTTCGATGCTCTTTCTTCATCTGGCCCACCCTGCGCTTTATTCAGTCGTTCAACTTTGTTGCATCCGCTTCTCTGCATCTTCGGTGTTGTGATTCCATCTTGCCTTCAGGCAATTCCAAAAAGACAAAATTTGCTACTGTAACTTCACTCAATTTACTTGCAACTTCGAGGAGATTGAGATTTGTCATCGTAGTCTTTGATTCAATTCACTGACACTCTAGGTGTGTTATGGCTTCATCTTTCGGTCCACTTCTCTATATCTCATCAGGAAGATAGATTTGATTTACTTCTCTGTATCTCATCAGGAATGTAACCACTTTATTGCTTCGACCTGTATCTCAGTATCTCATCAGGAAGCTGGGGTTCGAAGATTTGCTCACTTTGAGCTTTGTTTCATTGATTTGGTCTACTTCTCAATATCTCATCAGGAAGATGACCGCCTTGTTTGTTTTAGATTTGCTCACTTTGAGCTTTGTTTCCTTGATTTGGTCTACTTCTCAGTATCTAATAAGGAAGATGACTGCCTCGTTTGTTTTAATCTGTTTCTTTGTATCTCATCAGGAAGACGAATTTGGTCCACTTCTCAGCATCTCATTAGGAAGCTGACCATTTTATTACTTCGACCTGCTTCTCAGTATCTCATCAGGAAGCTGGGTTCGAAGTTTCGCTCACATTGAGCTTTGTTTCATTGAGTTGGTATACTTCTCTGTATCTCATCAGGAAGATGATCGCCTCGTTTGTTTTTAATCCACTTTTCTGTATCTCATTAGGAAGATAGATTTGGTTCACTTCTCTGTATCTCATCAGGAAGGTAACCACTTTATTTCTTCGACCTACTTCTCAGTATCTCATCAGGAAGCTAGGGTTCGAAGATTTGCTCACTTTGAGCTTTGTTTCCCTGATTTGGTCTACTTCTCAGTATCTCATTAGGAAGATGACATCCTCGTTTGTTTTAATCCGCTTCTCTGTACCTCATCAGGAAGACGAATTTGGTCCACTTCTCAGTATCTCATCAGGAAGCTGGGGTTCGAAGTTTCGTTCACATTGAGCTTTGTTTCATTGATTTGGTATGCTTCTTTGTATCTCATCAGGAAGATAACCGACTGCATCACTGTTTCAATCCACTTCTTTGTATCTCATCAGGAAGATGGATTTGGTTCACTTCTCTGTATCTCATTAGGAAGACGACCATTTTATTGCTTCGACCTGCTTCTCAGTACCTCATCAGGAAGCTGGGTTTGAAGTTTCGCTCACATTGAGCTTTGTTTCATTGATTTGGTACACTTCTCTGTATCCCGGAAGATGACCGCCTCACTTGTTTCAATCTGCTTCTCTGTATCTCATCGGGAAGATGGATTTAGTCCACTTCTCTGTATCTCATCAAGAAGACGACCATTTTATTGCTTCGTCCTGCTTCTCAATACCTCATCAAGAAGCTGGGGTTCGAAGCATCGCTCACATTGAGCTTTGTTTCATTGATTTGGTATACTTCTCTGTATCTCATCAGGATGATGATCGCCTCACTTGTTTCAATCCGCTTCTCTGTATCTCATCAGAAAGATGTCTGCTTTATTGCTTCGATAATTACAATTTATCCCATGATCGGGTGAGAGATTGGATAGCTGTGATCTGCCCCATGGTCGAGTTAAAAGATCAAATGACTGCAATCTGCCCTAAGCTCGGGGTAAGAGATTGGTTAATGGTGATCTGACCCAAACTCAGGGTAAAAGATCGAATGGCAACCATCTGCCCTATGCTTGGGATAAGAGATTGGCTAATGGTGATCTGCCCCAAGCTCGGGGTAAGAGATCGGAATCTTTAATCTGTCATTCTTGATTAAGTGTAAAAGTGGAGTGATGTAGTTTGAATCTAACTCCACTACAATTTCAAGAAGATAGGACTTGATCTTGCTCTTATTGCAACTTCAGAGAGATAGAGACTTGGTATTATGGTTTGATCTGATCGACTGTAACTTCGAGGTAGAAGATTCACTATTATGGCTTCAATCTACTCCTCTTCGACTTATTGTATAAGATTCGCCATTGCGGCTTCAATCTTTCCCATAACTTTTCTAAGGTGTTAGGTTCGCCATTGCGTCCTCAACCTTTCCTTTTACATCTTTTTAAGGTATCGGATTCGCCGTTGCGGTGTCAATCCTCCCTTATCATCTCTTCATGGTACTGGATTCGCCGTTGCAGCCTTAACCTTTCCCTTCACATCTTCTTAGGTACCGAGTTTGCCGTTACGGTCTCAACCTTTCCCTTTACATCTTCATGCTACCGGATTCGTCGTTGTGACCTCAACCTTTCCCATCACGTCTTCTTAGGTACCGGGTTCACCGTTGCGGGCTCAATCTTTCCCATCACATCTTCTTAAGGTACCAGATTCGCCATCGTGGCCTCAATCCTTCCCTGTCAAACCTGTAGGATACGCTTTCATGGACCTCTATGTAGGCCAGATTATTAGGATGTCATGATTAGAATGAGTCAAATGCTCCTAACCACATGGGTATGAATGATGGATGCAAAAAATGTCATCTTTGAGAATGATTTTATTTTTAGTCCTTAGGTCGACATTGTTCGTCATTTGTCTAAGTTCTATCACTGATGTGTTATCATGTTCTTTTTTGGTATGGTATCTTTTTCATGGAACCTAAAGAGGTAGTGGTAATTTGAATTATTTGTTTCAAGACCCTTCTAACCCTCGGGTTTGATTATTTCCAATTAGTGGTCCTATTTTAGGTCCCTGTACTATTTAGGAATTTTTTAGAATGATATTTAGAAATCCTTTTATTCCTTACATAGTTAGATCACTAACCGTTATTTCAAATGCAAAGATGTTTGAATCAAGGTTATAAGGTGGATGAATTTGAATTCGATTGAAAACAAATGTCGCATGAATGAAAAGATCGTTTGGATCATTAATCGCTATTTCGATGCAGAATTGGTTGAACATGGTCGCAAAGTGAATGAAACTTTATTGGAGGCAAAGTTCACATAAATGAAAAGATTAAAATGACCCATATTGGTCAGAGAGTTGCCAAACACAAAGTGACCAAAGAATGGAGTTAGGTGCCTCAGATATCAAAGTATGAGCTTCACTGAGCGAACTTGATGAGGACCATTTTGAACTTGACATGTGTTCATGAAACTTGGAGTACTTTGTCAATGCTTCAAGGTGTAAAGTTTCTCCACCTTGCTACTTTGGAGAGAGAAGACTATTTCATGCTCTTTTCTTCGAGATTGAGCCACCTTTTTAACTATTCAACTCAAGTCTCCTTAGGTTTCGAGATGCCCTTTACGAGTTTTTACCTTGACCTCTCCTTTTCTTTTTCTTTTGTTTTTGGTTCTTGTTTTTCTTCTTTTTTTCTTTTTCTATTTATTTTTTTCTTCTCTTTTTTATTTATTTTTCTTCATCGAATCCGAGTTCACGAAGTTAGACAGGTCTTTGTCGTCCATTTCGATCAAAATCAAAGCTTCTCGAAAAAAGAATTTCTTTACCTCATAGGGCTTTTCCAATTCAAGATCCATTTTCCTTGGAAGTTTTTTGTAAGCAAGATCCTTTTTCAAAATAAGAGCTCTCTCGTGGAATTGTCTAGAGCGGATCCTTCTTTATCGTAAACCCTTGTCATCTGAATCATGACGGATGTCTTTTAGTAGCTTTTCTTCCATCAAGTTTAGCTGACTACATCTGGATTGGATCCATTCTGCTCCATCAATTCTAACAAAATCTGGAGGGAAAGAAAATCGACTTTAATGGGTAGGACGACTTCTATTCTAGTGAGAAGGTGTTGCCCCGGTGACTGTTTTGATAAAAACCCGATAAACCTCGAGGGCAAATGATGATTTCTCATGTCGAACCTTTGTAGGTCTCTGCTATAAATCCTTCTGATGTTCTTATTGGTCACCCCTAATGCCCCATTCACTTTTTCCTTCGATGTGGTACTGAGTCGTGATACTTGTTCTTGAATTGGTTGTAGACTTTCCCTATGGTGCTGTTGGTCAACTTCAAGTCATCGTCGGATATGATCCTTTTTGGCATCCCATATCGACATATAATCTCTCATTTTCAATAATCTACTTAACCATCGATTGTCATAGGAAGTAGTAATCTACATTAGAAACTCTTTTGCAAGGTTGGCTCGATGGTGTCCATGCTTCACATAGAAAAAAGGCCACGACGTGGAAAGATAAAGGAGAATAATAAATTTTCAAGATGCCCTTTGTGGGTTTTTTTCTTGACTTTCTTTCTTTTCTTTCTTTTTTTTTTTCTCTTTTTTTGGGTTTTAAAAATGCCCTTTGTGGATTTTTTTGACCCAATCTTTTCTTCTTTTTTCTCTTCTTTTTTTTATTAACTTTTTGATAACACGTCGAGCCTTAAATTTTCAAGTTTCTGTTGAATTGGATTGCATTCTTCTTTTATGAGAACTTGTGTGTCACGACATCAGTTCCTTAAGCCTGGCATGCTTTGATAAGACCATGCAAACACCTTTGGATTCTCAAGGCTTTGCCTTGTTTTTACCAAGACTCATGTCTCGATTCTCACTTAAAATCACAACTCTTCAAGGAGATGTTTATTTCGTGTCTTGTTCAACCATCCGTAGCAGATCAGGAGACAAGTTACATTCTTGATCATTTTCAAAGCCTCAAAGTTTTTTTTTTGGACACATGTCGTACTCAAAAGGGTCTAAGTCAACAGCAGTGTCGCTCGTATCCTTAATATCAAGGGACCCAGCATAAAGACAAAAGGGGATCCAAAGAATAACTGAACTAAAGAATGATTATTTGTGGTATGAACGAATGAAAAGAATGGTAAGGTGTGGCCAAATGGGACAAAAACAATGCATCATTTTTATTGAAATAAAAGATAGTGGTCATGTGCCCTTTATAAAATAATCCCTATTACTCTTGGGCTTAGAGTGATAAGTGTGTTATGAATATTTTCCTGGAAAAGTCTTAAAAACTACAAGAAGCTCCTCTACAGTCAAGTTGTCCAAATCACTTCCGAGGGTGTAGGGACGAATTCCCAACAGGTTTCACTCTCCACATGATTTTTTCTCAAATTTTATATTCCCTATCCTGATTTATAATGTTTCCTCTCAGCTTTAGGGTTAATGACTCTCTCACACATGAATGTTTCAGATATGTAGAATCTAATTAAAATTTAATGCATGAAATGCAAATGCACATGAAATAATAAAATGCAAGCAACAAGGCGTTAATTCTTGGTTCTATTCCATTAGACAACTTTACTAGAAAGCAAATTCTTTTACATAAGGCAGATGCATGTATGGTTGTGCCTTAAAGCTCAAAGTCCTAATCTTTCAAGCTAATTTTTTTTCCTCCTATTTGACCCCGATTTCAAGTTTAAAATATCGATCTTGAATGGCTAAAGTCTACAAATGGTTAGCCGTTTCTTGCACTTGGTTGAGTTCTTGCTTACGACATGGTCCCTATCTTAGACTTGCCCCTAAAAGCGTTGGAGTCATTCCTTATTTATTTCCAATTTCTTTGGCAAAGTCCTCTTGTCTTTGGATAGCCATAAATTCTTTCAACAGAGGGTAGTCGTTAGAGAATACTCGACAAGAAACCTTTTGACTTTCCAAAAAATAGCCACGGAACTAAACTACCAAAAGTTATGCACCAATACACCTTTTTTTGCCCCTTCTTCGACAGGTGTTTAGTGGCTAAGATTGCTAGAACATGTGTGATTCTCTTATCAAATTGGTCAAACAAATCTGCAACCGCGCCCTCTATGTGCCTTAACACTTTACAGAAGACAACTAACTCAGACGCGTTTGAAGCAAAGATGATGACATGCTTTCTTGCATTTGGATACACTATGTCTTGCCGGTTTTTCAAAGATTGTTATCCCCTTTTTCCTTGATTAAGGCTGCAACCTAATGCTCGCTCATTCAAAATAAGTCTTATGATTTTTGAATCCTCGGGGAACGTAATGTATTCCTCTTCCTTATGTTCATGTTTCTGAAAGTGAAGCAACTAAGCTTGAGTGAGTAAGGCAAATCAATATATTCGAATTTGAACATCTGCCTCATTTTTTCTTTCGTACTTCTTTCAGCTCTAGCAAACTGTTATTGCTTTCATGTATTTGAGTGTAACCCAAAACTCTAATATCTACCCCTTTGATAGGCAATCACTTTTCGTTGTTATTTTTTTTAACCACATATACGCACGATCATGTTAACTTCTACCTTATCAAGGAATCCGTTTTCTTATGACTAATTCTCTATTTGGCAATAGAACATGAACCAACACCCTTTTTTATGAAAATGCAACGCAACAGATTCAAAATATATTGTAATTAAAGCAAAAATATAACTGCGTCTCTTTTCTTTATTCAGGTAACCATTAAAGGTTTGGCACAGTTCCATTTAAGGTAGGCTCTCATGGGATAAAATGCAAGTTAAAAAGTGCAGCTTATGAATGCATGTATGCATAAGAAAAGGCATTGATTTTAAATTCAATCCCACTAGAACAACTTCTCTAGAAGACAAAATTCTCCACATAAAACGGATTACATACGGCTTTGCCTTATGGCCTAGAGCTTTTGATCTTCCTAGAAGTCTGGCTAATTTTCGTCCCCGCTCCGATCTTGATTCATATTGCATGCTCAACATATCAACTTCGATGACCAATGCTCGCATGTGATCAGCCGCTTTTTCATCATTTGTATAATCTTTATCTCGAACATGTCTCTGATATTGTCGAAAGTGCCCCTCAATTGCTTCTTGATTCCTTTCAAGGATCTTGATCTTAATTTGCGTAGTCTTTCTTCAAGTCTCCTAAATCTTCTTTGACTTTGTGTTTTCCTTCGACCATAAGCGCAAAGCCATGTTATCTTCCACTTTATTAAGAAATCTGTCCCCCATGATGAAACTGCCTATTTGGTAACCGAATTTAAATCAACACCTTTTCTTGTATGATGATGCAAATGCAAGCAAAAGAAAAGAGGAAAAAAAGAAAGAGTTAGCAAAAACATCGATACAAGTATAAAACAAAGTGGTTCGGTATAACTCTTCCTAAGGCGAGTACTTACGGCTCATTACATGCAGTTTAGTCTCTAGAGTAAAGGGTACCCAAACCAGCGGATTCCTCGATCCTTACCCATTACAGGCTCATACGGATGAGTTCGGATCAGGGGGACACATTTCTCACATGTTTCACGGAAGTGAAAACTTCACGAAAACATAGGTACAGGTGTAATCTCGAAAGCGATCCACTATCCTACACGGAGGTGAAAACCTCACGAAGGAGTAGTTTCCCATTTCCACTTAAAACGAAGGGTAGTATCAAATGCATATGGATGCAAACTTATACTAGCACTATCAACATAATATAGCATCACACAAAAATGCCAAGGATCGTATATTAAATAAAACCGAAGCTTTCAAAGTTTTCAAAAAAGACCCGAAAATAATCAACTTTGGCTTAACTCTCGTTTATTTTAAAAATGTCCCTAGTGGAGTCGTCAAGCTGTCGAAACATTCATTTTTGGGAAAACAAACAAGTCTCGAACAATATTTAAAAATCGAAAAAATGAGAGTCGCCATCAATCTTTTTATATGTTGTGATTAGATCGCCACAAAACGTTTAAAATCCGTTTTGAAAAAAAAGAGTCACCACCAATCTTTTTATACGTCGGTTACGTATGAGGAAGGATTAGCACCTTCATACGCCCAAAATTGGTACCACATTAATTATTTTCGGGTCTTGGTTTGTTAAAAATTTGAAACCTCAAGTAAAACTTAAAATACGATCTTTATCTTTAGAAAAACTTGCATGATTTTTTCAAAAAACCTATTTCAGGAAAATCGTCTGTGTGCTTCGAATTTTTAAGAGAACTAAAAGTCGGGTCTAACATGTTAGGGCACTATGTTCTCGGAAGTTTAGGGGTCAATATATAATTTTTGGAAAGTTTAAAGGTCAAAATATGATTTTTTGGAAAGTTCAGGGGTCAATATATAATTTCTAGGAAGTTCAAGGGTCAAAATATAATTTTTGAAAAGTTTGGGGGTCAAAATATGATTTTTGGACAATTCTGGGGTCAAAGGACCAATTTGAACACCTTTTAAAATCTCTTGACAAATTTAAAATAAAACAAAACTTAATTTAAGGACGAAATTAAAATAAATCAAAAATAAAAAGGACCATTTGCATAAATAACCCGAAAATTGACATGTGGCAGCTTCCTAAACTTTCAAAAATGTTAAAGGACCAATTTGAAAAATAATTAAAATTATTGAGCCAAATTTAGAAAAAATAAAAGTTAACTTGAGGATGAAATTGAATCAAATGAAAAATGGAAACGGCTAATTTCCAAAATAACCCAAAAATGGATACGTGGCAGCTTCTCTGGCTTTTAGAGAGTCAAGAGACTAAATTGAGAAATAACAAAAATTGTTGGGCAAATTTTGAAAGAATTAAAAAAATGTTGAAATGACTTAATTAGAAATTTGAAAATAACGGAAGGACCATCTACACAAATAATCCATTTTTAAAAAACAAGCGGATCCCAAAGGGGATCCGCACGAGTCGGGTTGGGTAAGGCAAAACAGCGTCGTTTTGGGGCCTGGACATCAAGGCCAAAACGATGTCATTTTGGTTCCCTATAAATACCCCTTTTATTCCAAAAAAAATCATTTTTAACAACCACCTTAAAAAAAAAAACCTTCCCTCCTTCCAAATGCTCTCCCCTCTCTCCTCAAGCCCGACCGAGGGCTCCGATGATCGATCGCCATCAACCACCGTCGACTGCCACCAATCGCCGTCGTACATGGTGACCAGAAGGTAAAATTTCTTCTTTTTTCATTTATTTCAAAAAAAAATAATCAAATCTAGGTTCAGATCTAAGCAAATTCAACGCAGGTTTTTTAGAAAAAGCATCAAAACGGTTGACTTACTCCATTTTTCAAATCTATTTCATTTTTTTCTTTAAAATTGTTTTATATATTTTTTGTTATATATTTTTTTTAAAAAGGGACTTAGATCTAAATTTTTTAATCAAAGTTCTAATCCTTTTTTTCTCTCTTTGTCTCGAAGTGTTTTCTAAAACGCCCCTCACGATCATGAACGAGATCAGAGGGGCTCCAATCGACTCCGTTGGCGGTGACTGCTTGAGCTGGTACGTATTCTCGAATTCTTTTCTTTTTATTAAATATTTATTAAATATTTATTTATTTAATTTATTTATTTAATATTAATTTTAAAATAAAAAATAAATGGCAATAATAGTATAGTAAATGGTATTTTAATGTGTATTTGAAATGAAAACGGTTTTAGAAATTTTTAATAATAAATGACAATACATATGTACACTGTACCTTGAGAATTCTGAAAGTTCGGATGCTTGGAATATTTGATCTCTTTTGATACTATCTGCTTCGTGAACTTAAATACTTTGTGTTTATTAAATATCTATGTTTTGTACTGATTTCCAAAAATGTAGCCACCCTTACAAGTGTTTTTGAATTCGACTTTATAGTTTGTTTTACAATCATCTTATTTTGTTTTTTTGCCATTAAACTCTACTGACATTTCTTCCTTGTAGTTGCAGCTTGACAGTGACGGTGGTGGCAGTCCAAGTTGAAGGGTGGTGCTGGTGCTGGTGCTGGTGCTGACGTGGCGGGTGCTGAGTGGCTGGTCAAGGTGGCTGGTGATACAAGTTGGGGTAACAGTAGGTTTAGGATTTGACTTGGTGTAACTGGATCTATTGGGATTTTTTTAATTAGGCTTGGATCAGGGTTTAGGTTGAGTGTATTGGGTTTGTTTCGTAATTTGTCCATTGGTTTAGGTAGGCTCAAAATTTGTAATTGGACAATTAGTTTTGTAATTTGGACATTAAAACAATAAATTTTAATTTAAAATTTATCATTTTAATTTTGGAGTTGGGCCCTGGACAAAATTGGGCTCTAACAAAAATCATATTGATAACATGATATGAATTAAATAATAAACAGAATAAAATAATCATACATAGAAAATCAAAAGAGGACGTAATTTTATTTATCAATAAGAATGTATATAATACTTGTTCAAAGTCCATGTTTATAGACATACGAAGTATAAATTAAATAGAGTTCTATTCCTAATGAACATTAAAGTCTTATGTACATCAAATTTATCTTGATCTTAATAAATATCCGCTTGATAATAAAATATTCATAATATAAGATAAATTTATATCAAATTAAAGTAAAAAATTAAATTCAAAATCTAAACATAGTAAACATACCAAAACCATAATTTGACATAAATTCAAACAAACCTACCAACAATCTTATTTATTAGCTACTATTAGAATATCAGAGTATAAAAAGCTATAAGATGGAGGTAGTTAGTTTGTTAGTATGCGGTTTACAATAGTTAGCTAATAATAGCTAAGGCAAATATGTATAAATACTAGATTCAATGTATGAGCAGACTAAGTCAGAATTGCTAAGAAATCAAATCAAGAAATTCTTTGTAATTCTAATTTTGTTTCTCTGCTTTAGATTTAGAGAGTATTTTGTTTTAAGCAAATCCTTTCATGGTATCAGTTGCCAGGTTCTTGGGATTGTGAGTGATTTTTTTCTTTCTTTCGATAACTTCGAATGTACTTGTAAGTGCTGTGTCGACATCGATTTTTGTGATGCCAAAAAGAGATCCTCTGATAGTCACGACGATTGGCTCGACAGGTGTTTTTGATGAACAGAGTTTTTATAGGATGTAACAATCCTTTCCAAAACATGATATGGTGAGGCTTCGATCTGACACTTTTGTGCAATGGCAGTATCAACTAAGGCTGTTGTTGGATGCATACGGCCTCATGGGGTTTGTTTAAGGTACTGTGGTGGCGCTACCATAAATGGTTGAGGATGCCGCAAGTAGGTTGATTGTTAATCCGGCTTACTCTTCCTTTTTAAAATAGAATAAACTGTTAGAATCGTGGCTCATCTCCACGATCAGTAGAGATCTTTAATTGGCTTTTATAGGCTCAACCATAGCCGCTCAGATCTAGAGCAAAGCCTCGCAGTTGTTCGCGATGGTGTCAGATGCAAAGGTTGCTCAGATCACGCATAAACTTCACCTAGTGAAGAAAGGTGATCGTTCAATTGCGGCGTTTTTAGCGCACGTGAAGAGGTTGTGTGATGTTCTTGATGCCTTCGGTCACGGTGTCACAAAGAAAGTGCATATACAAGTGATCTTGGCGGACCTTCCAATGGAGTTTGAATCTGTTATCTCCCTCACCACGTACTCATTGATCCCGATGTCGATGGAGTAGGTCGTGGATGCTCTACTTGAGTGCGAGACGAGGCAATGATGATTTGTTGTGAATGTTTCGTTGCACACGAATTGGTGTAACGTTAGTTGGATGCGTCGGATATGGTGGAATCGAATAAGGTCAGTGGTCTACGAGTGCCAGGTGGTGGACGATCTGTTTGTGGTCGGAGTCTCCGTGAGCGGGTGCAACGTCAGATTTACAATCATGTCGGTCACCTAGCACAGTGGTACTACTATCGGTACGCTCGTCAGATGGATGAAGCTTCGACGTCGTTGTCTTGACCTTACGCAGGTGGTGTTATGTCGTTTGTGTGTGCGGTGCTCCTCTGGTGCGACAACCTGTTAGCAACAGGTATTATAACCTTAATGTTCAATCTATTGCTGGTTATTTTCCTAGTGGGTCAGGTGCTAATCGGTCAAGTGCTAAGTGGGCTAATAATGGTAATGATGTTAATTATGGGCCAATGGGTTTAATAGTGGTAATAGTCATGTTAATGCTCCTTGTGCTAATTATGTTAATATGATTGGGGTTGTACTATAGAGTGGCTCTTGTATGGAAATGGTTTTGAACCATATAGTCTTATTGAGCATACATCATGTAATTATGATCGTTCGAGGCCCGTTATGAGACAAGTATGGACTAAGCCTCGTGCACGGTTATTCAGTGGGTCAAATTTTGATGCGGGTGTAAGACCATTTATACCGAGATCGATTATGAAGTGGGTCGGTCGTCCTCGGGTTACTAACGTATCTAATTCTGAGTTTTTTACCGGTAGTACGTTTGAAGCTACCTCTCCGGTATATGAAGACGGGTCGAATTACTGTTCTAATACTATGGACACAACTGAGTCGTATGTTCCTGAGTCAGTGCCACCAAATGAGAATGATGCCTGGTATCCAGATTCGGGTGCGACTCATCATATCTGCAAGGATGTCACTAAATTGAATACTACTGCTCCATATTCAGGTAAGGCTCTATTATTAATAGACGATGGTACTGTGCTCGAATTATAGGTATTGGGAATTCTACTCTTACTAAAATAATAGAATTTTGCATCTGTTTAATATTCTGCATGTTCCGACAATTCGAAAAAATTTGATGTTCGTATCTCAGTTTTCTCTTGAAAAAAATATATGTTTTGAGTTTCACCCATTTACTTGCATGATTAAGGACGAGAAGACTCAAGAGGTGCTTTTGAAGGGCCACAATCATAAAGGATTGTATAGATTTTTCCAGCTCGAGGTGATTCCGATCGACATGGTTGGGAAGCAAATCTGGCTACGGAGTTGAGTTGCCCTCATTCTAGTGCTAAGTTGAGTGATGTGTGGCATCGACGATTAGTCTTCTAATAAAAACTTTGATAGTGTTTGTTCTGCTTGTCAACAAGGCAAAGCGCACAAATTGCCATTTTCTCACTCCACAACTGTTTATAAAGTGTCTTTTGAATTAGTTGTTTTTAACTTGTGGGGCTCTGCAGCTGAGATGTGTGGGACCAATTGGTATTATGTATCGTTTGTGGATATGTTTAATCGGTTTATGTGGGTTTATTTGATTCTTTAGAAATCTCAACCTTTAGAGTGTTTTTCTCAATTTTAAAATATGGTGAAATTACAATTTGGCCAAGATATAAAGAAGTTTCAGAGTGACTGGAGAGGTGAGTATCGCTCGTTCACTTCAGTCTTAGCACAGCAAGGAATCTTACATCGTGTTACGTGTCCATACACATCAAAGCAGAATGACATAGCTGAGTGTAAACACAGACATATAGTTGAAATGGGACTTACATTATTGGTCCAAGCAAAATTACCCATGCGATTCTAGGGATATGCGTTTACGTGTGCGATGCATTTGATAAATAGGTTGCCCACACCAGTTTTACAAGGTAAGTCTCAGGGTTTTTGGGTGTTGTTGTTATCCTTATCTTAGATCTTTTAATAATCATAAGTTGGAGCTTAGCTTTGAACCATGCACGTTCTTGGGCTATAGTACTCAACATAAGGGCTATCAATGCCTTTTGCCCACTGGGAAGGTTGTGGTGTCTAGACATGTTGTGTTTGATGAGTTTAGATTCTTGTTCTCAAAGACTAAATTGTCGGATGTTCAGTTAGTGGATAAGGTTACTACGCATGCCCTGGTGGTGTATTCACTGTATGCATCTATTGTTCTTGTGCCTATCTCGGGTGGTCAGCAATCGACTCAATCTGTTCCTATGCAGTCTATTCCTCTGCCTTGTGCTGCTGAGTCAGTGGTTCGATAAACTTTTGATGATGTTGTTCTAGCCATGGAGTCGGGATTTGAGAACTCTAAGGTTTCTCCACACCGGTAGTGACGACAGTTATTCCCGGTTCTTCGTCTCTTGTAGAGAATACACATTCCATGGTCACACGGGCTAAAGCAGGTATACGTAAGCTTAAAATAATTTTTATTGAGTTTCAAGAGCGTGAACCCAGAACGATAGATGAAGCGTTTGCTACTCCTAAGTGGAAGCAAACAACACAAGATGAATTTAATGCTCTAGTGTGTAATCGGACATGGGAGTTAGTGCCCTTACCACTTAGACGAAAGGCTATTGGTTGTAAGTGACTGTTTAAGGAATCCAGATGGTTTTATTGCATGTCGTAAAGGGCGGTTGGTTGCTAAAGTTGTTCTCAGGTACCAGGGTGTGATTTTTGAGAGACGTTCAGCCCTGTGGTGAAACTTGCTGCTATTTAGACGATTTTATCCATTACAGTGTCACTGAAGTGGTCTCTACGGTAGGTGGATGTTAATAATGCTTTTTCTAAATAGTGATCTTTTTGAAGAAGTTTATATGCAGCAACCCCCGAGGTATGTGCGACTTGGTTCTAATGGGCAGCCTCTTGTGTGTCATTTGGCAAAGGCTCTTTATGGTTTGCGTCAAGCTTTGCGTGCATGGTTTGAAAAGTTGAAGTCTTTTCTGGTGTCTCTTGGTTTTGTTGGGTCTAAATCTGATGCGTCATTATTTGTTCGGGTTACTGATTCTGCTCGGATGTTTGTGCTTGTTTATGTTGATGATATTATTATCACAAGAGTGATTCTCAAGAAATTGATGAATTTGTTGCACGGCTTCACTCCGAATTTTCACTGAAGGATATGGGTAATCTGCATTATTTTTTGGGCATTAAGGTAACTCAATTAAGCTCTGGTTGCCTTCATTTATGTCAACGCAAATATGTACTTGATTTGCTTGATAAGTGGCATATGATAGGGGTTAATTCTGTTAATACTCCTATGGTCAATTATTCATCTTTGTTGAAGGATTTAGGTTCTCTGGTGTCTAATCCTACTGAGTTTCGAAGTATTGCTTGTGCGTTGCAATATATTGTTCTTACTCGACCAGATATTGTGTATGCAGTTAATCAAATCTGTCAGTTTATGCATGCTTCTACAGATGAGCATTGTGTGGCCTTGCAGCGGATTTTGAGATATATGTGTGGCACAACTGAGTTTGGTTTGTTATTTCGGCCTTCTGCAAGATTGTCTTCCTATATACAAAATTTTACATATAGAGTTCACATATGCAATTATCAAATCATTATTTTTCATATTTCAAAACATGTAGCATATTAGAGCAAATCTTACTCCATCTGCTACACACCATCTCTATCCAACCAATCACACTAATTATGACTACAGAGTTCATCCATCCAATCACACCGGTACGTGGTGGTATGCCATCTATAAATGTGCAGCTGAGCTCTCAGACATAATTTGTGGTTTAACTGCCAGAATTGCAGTATTACTATCATAGTACACTTCCTCCTTCAAATCATACTAGGTTAAATGGATCCAAATGCGAACTAAGATAATTTTTTTGAGGGATCGGAATTAAATTATATATTTTTACGATAACAAAAGTAAAATTTTAACATTTTAATAGCCTATATCTTTATAATTTTAAAAGGATTAAATCAATTTTTTTCATTTTTGAGGGGACAAAGTATAATTTTATCATATACTAATTTAAAATTTTTAAAATTATAAAAAAACTAAAGGTGAAATTTTCCATTTTAGAGGGTCGGACCCTTGCCAACCCCTTTGGTTCCGCCTCACTTCAATCATATTTTTCTATTTTTGAATTTTTTTTATTTTATAATTAAAATTATTATAGAAATATGTCTCTTCTAATACACTTATATAATATTTTATATAAAAATTAATACATTTATTTAGGAAAAGGTCAAAATGTTTTTATCCGAGTCTCTTAATATGAACAATATCTCTTTTTTCACTGGAGCCATTCATTAAATTCAATATTTAAGATTTTATTTATGTACTTTAAAAGTATATTTGAATAATACATAGTAATTAAAAGAAAATGTAATTATTTACATAGTAATTACACTCTCTTATAATTATAGAAAAATATAATTTTTGAACAGAGTGTAACTAGTTTTTTTCTTCATGCAATGCATGAATTAATTGTAGATACTAATTAAAATTTATTATATTGAATTATTAAAGAAATGGTACAAATTTTGTACCATTCCATAAATATTATTATTGAAAATTAAAATAATATAAATATTTAATTTTTATAATGATGATAGTTTAAATTATAATAAATATAAATTAAGACAAATTTTTAATATTTAAAATAAACTTGAATGATTTGATGTTATTCTCAATTATGATTTCAACTTTACTCTTAAAAAAAAAGATCGAATATGATTTAAAAATTAAAAGAGAAAAAATTGAAGTAAATTAAGTTATTAAACAAAAATTAAATAATGAAAAGATGTATAGAAAAAGAAAGAAAATACACAATTTGTAACTAAATTAATAAATTAATTTGTAATTTTGTATGATTCAATAATATCTTTAATATATTTCTCACATATGTAATTCATTTTTCAATAAATAAAAAAATTAGTGCATAAATGAATGAGTAAAATTTAAATTTTAGGACTTGAAGCACATATTTATATTTTTCCTATATTGGATGATATTAGAAATAGTATATAAAGACTTTAATATTAAGAAAAAAAATTAAAACTGGATTAAGAGTGTAATTATTTATATTTTTTTCATAATCTATGACTAGATTAATTATAGAAAAGATTATTGACATATATAATCCTTATTATATGAATGTGTATTCAATGTTGACATATTTTTTATATGGAAATTAGATTGAAATAATATTCATTTTAAATTTTAGTCAATAAAAATACGTGACAAGTAATTAGCAAGTCATCTGACAGAATCTTCGATGTGCCTCATAGGATTTGTTTCCTTTTATTGTGACCTTAAATTGTTGTAGTATGTATATTAGATTGCACCATAAAAAATTATAAGTATGATAAAAATAATTTCTAAACAAGTAGAAAATATTAAAATCAAATCATCATATGTCTTATGTTAGTCTGAAAATGAGTAGATAATATGATTACTAATAAAATAAGAAAAAAAATAAACATCATATGTAATTTTATTTAATTGTTTTAGTACATATTTTTGGGGTTTTTCATTCTTTAATATTTGTATATTCTCTTTACCATCATCATTTAGTTTTTGACCGAATTTATCATCATATGAATTTGAATATGTATAATTAAAACCATTTCACTTCAACCTATGATTGAAGTTATGAAAAATGCAACATGCTTGTACGATTCAACCTTGTTGTTTTATGCTATGCTAAAGTGATGTTGTTAGTATGAGAAATATATTTTTTATATCAACAAATGTCTTTTCAACCACATTTCGAAACCTTAAATGTCTCAAAATAAAGAGTTTACAAGTTATCTATGGTGTTTGTGCCAGACACCATTTTCTCAAATGATGTCATACCACTGTTGTGATTAATTTAGACTTGTGATTAAGTCATTTGTCTAAACATGAAAATTCATTAGTATTTGAAAAAAAAAATATTGTGTTGAAAAAAATGAATATTTTAGGATCCAATAAAGATTTGAACCCAACCTAACTACAACGTATGAACAAAGATTTGAACCCAACCTAACTACAACATATGAACAAACTTGAATATAACTGAAAAAAATTTTAAAATTACTTATAAAAAAAATACACTGTTAATATATCAAATATTCACTTATTTTATTATATATAACTTCTTATAGGTAATTTTTTATTCAAAAGATACATATTTTGAAGGCCAAACATGATTGCGGTACTCGGCCAAAGCCCACAGTGGAAAATAATTCCTATATAATGGATAGTGTAGCATACAATTCTTGAAGAAAGATCCACCCACTTCCTGCCATTTGATCCAAAAATTACATCATCACAATATATATATATATATTATTCTTCTTCACATAAAAATATTATGAAAATTTTTGTATTAAGAGTTAAATTATATTTTGTTTTATTATTCAAAAAATAAGTAAATTAATTTTTATATATTAGATCAAAGAATAAATTGTTCATTTTTGTTAAAAAATTCATCCCATTCTATTGTTAAAAATTGATGTGACTGACAAAATAACTAGACAAAAATGACAAGCCACGTGTATCTCATTCTAATGTATAGGGACCGGTTTTTAACAATGAAAATGGATAAAATTTTTAACAAAAAAAATTAATTTACCTTTTGATTTAACATATAGATATTAACTTTTACTTCTTTTACTTTTCCTTTAACATAAAGAAACTTACCTGTTGGGGAAAATCACCATTTGGTAACTGAGAATTTATTAACAATTTTGCAGCTCGATGCAAAGGTGTAGGATCCCTCTCAACCTATTTAATAATATGAATATATATATATATGTACAGTGGTTAAGAAAATCAACATAACAATAAATTTAAGTTTAGAATATATAGTTTTTTTAAGGCATAAATTCAAATTTCATCCTGAACGTTTGTATTTTATGGTAATTTGATTTTTATTCTTTTTATAAGTTAAATTTGACTATTAATCTTTTAAAAAGAATCAATTTTTAATAGAAATGTTAAACTAAAATATTAATTTTTAACGATGTTGGCGTGGCAGTCCACATGTACTTATATGTTGACATGGTACTGTTTATCATATATGTCATGTCAACAAATAATTTAAAAATTATAAAAATATTCGAAAAGATAAAAAAAAATCTAAATTCAAAATAGTATATAAAAAGTTCATTTTTTTTAAATAGCATGGAGTCTATGTGAATTGCAATGATAGTTGTTATGTTTAAAAATTTAATATTTTAATCAATATTTTCGTTAAAAAATAACAATTCAACTCTTTTTGAAATGTTGGTAGTCAAATTCAACTTTTATTTTAAAAAATTGAGGTCAAAACAGAATAATGACCAAATTGAAAATAATGTAAACGTTAAGAGCCAAATTTGGTGTTAAGCCTTTCTTTATTTATTTGAGCACATTAGGATTATAAAATGAATTGACAATTGTAAGTAAAGCATACCTGACCACTAATAATTAAACCCATCAAAGCATGTGCAGTGTTTACCAAATTCGATTCTTTTCCTTCAATGGGTATGTATACCTATTATCAACAAGGAAAAAAAATTAAAATAATTAAATATATATGAAAGTTAAAATTTGGCAGTCCCTATATTTTGAAAAAAATTGAGGTTTAATCTCTCTACTTAAAATATTAAAATTAAATTTCAAACATTTTTTATTTAAAAATTCCAGTTTAGTCATTTTTTTTGTTAAAAATTGGCATAGGATTGATAGAAAATAAGCATTTTAAATTGACAAATTTTGACATAAATCAGCAACAACTACAATGATTGGACTAGGATTTTAAATTGAAAAAGTAAGAGGATCAAATCTCGAGAATTTCATACAAATACAGGGACTAATAGATAATTTTACCATATGAACAAAAGGAAATTTATATTAAATTTTAGTTACCTTCTTGGGAGAAGAAAGGAAACTCTCTCCCCAACCACCATCTTCTCTTTGGGTTTTAAGCAGAAAATCAACTCCTTTCCTAAAAGCCAAGCAATTCTCGAAGTTCTTCCCAGCAGCTTTAAGACCTGATAGTGCAAACCATGTCCCATAAATGAAGCAAATTCCCCAACTTCCATACCTACACACACACACACATATAGGGATTATATATCCATCCCATCAAAATTCATGTTTTGAAGAAATGAGAAGGAATTACCAAGAACCGTCAGGGTATTGTGTATCTTCAATGAACTTTGTAGCTTTTCTGATGCAAATTTCAATCTCTTTTTCTCTATGCCCTGCGTATAATTTCTTGAAAAGAACAAGTGCGTGGATTGTAGATGAAGTGCACTCTACATACCTGGAGTTTACGATTGTTTTTTTTTTTCTCCTTTCATTAATATACAATTTTATAAATAATTAATGAAATTTATTAACGGAAAAGATAAGCCTCTTACTCATGTTCTTTAATTATATCCTCTAGAAACTCCACTGGATTGAGCCACTGAAAAGACAATTCAAGGTGAAAAGTTATTGATAGCAAATGTAAAGACTAATCCAAATATTGAAATAGTGGTTACCTCCCACCAGAATCCACCTCCTGCTGGCTCCCAACCTGAGAAACCACCATTTTTGCTCTGCAATCATTTGTATCATAGAATATACTTAAGACCAAGATATTCATCATATAAGGACAAAATTAATATATCTTTATTATATTATATGATATGAATTAATTATTGGTATTCGTGGACGGTTAGACCTCAAAAAATGGTAAATTTACCATAGAAATTCTTTAAATTTTATCAAATCATAACAATTTATTTTTTATTTCTAAAATTATGCCTTCCCCTAAAATTTTTTTTATTCATTCTCTAGTTCCGCTAAAGTAGTTTTCTGGCTTCCTCCCTGTTGGTATTACAATCTATACCTGTAAAGATAGAAGAACATTGACAGCATCAAAGACATGTTCTCTTTCCATTTTCTCACCAACCATTTCAGGGGCCATCATTGAAAAATATAGGCAACACTGCAAAAACAATCAACAGTCTTTTAAGCAATAATTTCCAATTGCAAATTTGTTTCAAAATCGAATTGCATTGTGTTTAAACAAAACTACCTTTAAACTTTCTGCAACACAATCAGAAAGTTGCCATCCATGATCGCGATCAGAGAACGTCCATGATCCTTTAGAAATGTGTCTAAACATTTTTTTAAAATCTCCCGGAGGATTATCCCTAACCTTAAAATTTTCAACCCAACCTTTCAACCATCAATTCTAAGCAGAAGATTGGAGAAAGTAAAATAGAAGTAATTAAGAAACCCTAAACATTAAACCTGTGAGTTCTTTATGAAATTGTGCCCCTTCATCAATGTAGGCCCAATTTCATTAGATAAATTGCTAGCAAGCAAAGCTTGGAGAATAAAACTAGCATCCCAAACTTGACTTCCAAAGCTCTGCATGGTGAAATATTGAAAATATACAGTGAAAAGATGTCTATGGTTTCTCTTAATTTCGATATTGAGCAAATTAATCATTTTTTTTAAAAAAAAAATCAAAGCAAATTAAGTTTGATCAATTTTGAAAATGAGCAACTAAGGATAATTAATCACAACGTTAATGTTTTTAGTCAATTGTACATATATTTAACTGGTACGATAACAAATTTAGCCTGCAACATTTACACATTCTTACAACATTTTATGCAGAATATATAAACTTCGAAAACTAAATTTATTATTATACCGATCAGAATTATATACAATTGACAGGAAACATTAACCTATGATTAGTTGTCTTTAGTTGCTTACTTTCAAAATTTTCTCAATTTAAAGAGTTAAAATTATTATTATACCAACAAAAATAGGTAAAATTGACAAAAACGTTAATCTTGTAATTAATTATTCTTAGTTGCTGATTCTTGAAATTGATAAGAACTAAATTATTTTAATATTTTTAGAGAAAACAATTAATTCAATATCGAAATTGAAAGTTTAATTAATTCAACATTTATAGTGTTTTTATAATTAGCAAACCTGCATCTTTATTCCATCTTCTCCAACCCAAACAAAGTCAACAACCCTAGAAAGATGCTTCTTAAAGTGAATTCCATTTGGATCTTCAAGCCAACAAGCTAGCATACATAAAGGCTGCCCAATGTATTATCAAATTTTAATTAGTTAAATAAATAATTAGCAAGCACTGTATATTCAAATTCAATTCTAATTGAAGTGGGTTACCTTTTCCACACATCCAATAGTAATATATTGACTGCTTTCATCTTCATAATGAATGTGATCCATTGTTACTTTAAGAGCTTTTTCTCTTAACTTATTAAAGGGCCAACAATTAAGGAGAGGCTCTGAAAATATGTAAAGACTATCCCAAAGCAGTATTTGAAGCCATGTGTGAGGGTAATGAAGATCTTCCTGCATGCAATGTATACATCATTTTTTCATTTACATTTTAACTATAAACATTATGATTATAAATTTTACCTTTGCACATAAGTGTCGCTTTGCACTCCAGTCGATTTCATTATATGGTTCAATGTGGAGTTCTTCTCTTAATTGTAAAATTAGAGGTGTGATTGGACCCACAAATTTTCTTCCATACAAATACGACATTGGCATGTACGTTAATCGACAGTAGCAAAACATCTTTGCTGCATTATAATATCATCATCGTTAATACATACAATTAACTCTGAATGTTTTCTTTTCTTTTCTTTTTTTTGCATTCTGATTTAATATTCAAATGATTCGATATTAAAATAATCCGAATTCTTACAATTTCGGTACTCAATAATCTAACCCACTTAAACAATATACCGTCAATATATATTATACATTTTTTGCATTAAACTCGAACAAATAAACATTGCAAACCTGGATGTACGGGAAAATAAGAAGGAAAGAGCCAAAACTCTGGGGGGATTGGATGACAGCCCGACCATTCATAAACACCCAATATCTACAACCAAATTAAATAGAAATATATATATATTTATTTAATATAAAAAGAATTAAGTTTGATGGTAAAAACAAAAAAAGATGACATACTGAAAGCCAAGTCTTCCCCCAAGAAGAACTGGTAGTGACACCCCCACGATCAAGAATCCATTTTCGACCTCTCTCACAAGCATTATTGAGGCCACCATCAGGTCCAACTCCCAATAAACGCATACAAACGTAGTTGAGAGCTGTGCAAAACATTGTACTGTGACCCCCTATGTATAATCCCCATCCTCCATCCTCATTCTGCCACGCAAATCCAAGTTTTAATATTTATTAATACTTGTCCGCCATTTAATGCATTTTCACCTAACCATATGTTATATATACTCAAATGAAGAACAAAGACACCCTTCGTTTACTTGAGAAAAACAAAATCAAATTTATAACCTGATGACAGTAAATGTAACGGAGAATTTCTTTGCGATGTTCTGAAGAGAATATAGTATTGAGATGTCCTGTGATATATAATGACATGACCTGCAAAGATTAGGATAAGATTTGCATAAAAATTTGTGATCTTCTATAGAAGATATATATATATATAATATGAATAAAGGGGAAGGAATAAGAGGAATGACCATAGGAGAAGTAAAAAACATGGGGCCAGAATTTTCAGCTGGCCAGTGGCCATGTATTGATTGTAGAGCTGAAAATAAGTGTACACTTCTCTTCACTGCTGCTGTTGTAGCTTCAAATGTCACTTCTTCACCATCCTCTATCTTGGGTTGGGGAATGGTTTGTTCCATCTTTTTCTCTCTTAGAAACTATATTCAACAAACATGATTTAGCTATAACGAGTCTTTCTAAGTATTTTTCATCCAATTTTTAGTATGTGAATTGATTGAGAAAATGAAAAGAAAGATATATTTTACTATTATATATATATATATATATATATCATAATTTCTACAACTGATTTTTTTAATCAAATTATCCCAGTATATATTCTCAAGATTTCTCAAAATCTAGTCCCTAAATTTAGACAAACCGATCGAGATGCAAATTACTGATTAGTCTAATTTATTATTTTTAAAAAAAATTGATAGTTTAAAATTTAATTTTCTATAACCAAACAAATTGTTACTATTTAATAAAAATTATTTATTCAAGTCAACTTAAAAATTTTAAATAACTGGAATTATTTAAGTTAAAATTTTTTTAAAAAAAATTATTCTGAGTTAGATTTTGCTTACTCTTCACTATGATGTAATCCAATATTTTTTTTAAATAAAATAAGAGTAAAAAAATCAAAATGCTAATACTTTTAAATTTTATTTTCCATCTAAACAAATATGATAAAATAATATTTATAATATAATAAATTAATTTGTGGCAAAATTTCAACTCCGCTAATAAAATTAAAAATAATCAAATAATTAGCTAATATTATAATTTTGATTATATCTGAAAAAATATATAAGTTAAGAAGAGCATTAACTATTGTTTTGAATTGGTTTGTTAAAAAGAATATTTTATAATTAATAAAAGAGCATTAATTGTTAAAGCGGAACTTCATTTTTTCCTTTGTTGACAAGTGAGCACCTACCATGAATTTTTTTTAATATTTTTGATAAATGGTTAAATTTTAGTCCTTTATAATGAGGAGTTCGAATGAATGTTTTTAAAAAAAATTATGATTAATATTTTTAATATTATTTTTACTGATACATAATTATTAAGTGAATTTTTTTTAATTTTAAAATATCACATTAAAGAATTTAATGAAAAAATTTCAAGTGGTTACAATTCAACCTTAAATTTTAAATTCAAAAATTAAAAGATTTTTAAAAATAAAAATAAGGACTAAATTCTATATGTAAAATGTGTAAAAAATATGTTTTTACTTTATAATTTGACTTAAATAAATAATCAATCAATATAAAATTTGCAGTTGAGAAGGACGATGTTGGTTAATAATTTTAAAGTAAATTATTATAAAATTATATATGTAAGTTATCTTTAAATTATTTTGACTTAAAATTTATCAATTTTCTTCAAATTTATTTTAATTTAATTTTAAATATACTCTAGATATTAATACATTCTCTCTTCAATATTTGAGTCTCATTTGATTCGAATATATATTATTTGTAATTATATTTATAAATTTTAAAAAATTATGATTTAATTTATCAACAAAATTTAATTTTGTGTATCATGTCGATTGAGTTTTAGTTCGATTAGGATGAGTTTTGTTGTCAATGCAATAGGACGTGGGTTTGAGTGCATTGATGCTCATTATCCTCCTATTTATGAGTTGAGGAGGGGAGCTATGGATAATTCTAAATATTGTGTTAAAAAGAACAGATATGTTCAAAACTTATAATGAAATTCTTCAAAAAAAAAGATTGTGTATTATTAACGAACCAAGTGGCGGAGCCAAGGGGCCGACAGGGCCCCGATTACCTTAAAATGAAAAATTTTACATTTAGGCCCTTTATAATTTATAAAATATTAAATTAGTAATGGTAAAATGACACTTTGCCCTCAAAATGATAAAATTTGATTTAATCATTTAAAAATTATAAATATATAGATTATTAAAATGATGAAATTACATTTTTACTATTGTAAAAATATACAATTTAATTCCGGTATTCCAAAAAAAAATTTAACTCCGTCACTGAACGAACCCAAGAGTTGATATTCTAATTATTTATAAACATTATCTCATCATCTGATTCACGAATAATCATAAAATTGTAAAAAAAAAATTATAAAATAACCTTATTATTAAAAAATTAAAATATCAACACATTATAACCCAATGCATTATAAATTCATTGAACTTATACATAAGTTTAATCGAGCTCAAGTTCAAACTTAAATACAAAACTTGATAAATAAACTTAATAGAACTTGAACTCAAATTTAAATAGTTCAATTATATTTGAATTCGAGTTTGAACTTAAAAATAAATATTTAATTAAAATTTTAAATTTTGAGTTAAAAATAAATAACGTTTTAATTGAAATCATAAAATTAAGAAATTGAATATCAATTTTCTTCTTCACCAAACATATTTATAACTTTTCCAAGCGAAAAGAAAGTTTAATGAAATTGTATCACTTTAATAACTTTTTTAACAAAATCTAATAAAAACCGAATCATATTAAGATAATTATATTAATATTTTAATAATTTAATCCTATTTTTATATCATTTTACTGTTATATAATGATAAAATGATATACCTGAAATTGCCAGAGAAGATCAGAACTACATTGAACATTGAATCGATTGTTGTAAAAGTTAAGACGAGCTTCTTCAACCTCAGCTCGTTCTTCGTCAGTGCCTGCATTTGGATCAAACTCCCATATTTGTCTTCCCAAAAAATTATTGGTACTTTGAAGGTAAGGATCATTGCCACCTTTCCCTATTTTAAGCCTCCACATTTTCTCTCTTTATTTTTCATGAACAAAGTCCTCATCTTATATAGACTTTACACCACTGCCACTTGTTGCTACTATTAGATGAACGATAAAATATAAGACTTTTTATCACAACACTTGTTGCCATTATTAAATGAAAGATAAAATTTAAGGGGTAGAGCCGTAGAGGTAGAGGGTTGTATGAAGTTTGGAAGTGTTTGAGTAAATATATTAAGTTTGAAAAATGATTTTAGGTTCATTTAAAATGTAGTTTAAGTTTGAGGTTAAATATTTAAGACTCGAGCCTCGCTCGATCTGTATTTTCAGTTTATAATATTTTATATTATATTTTTATATATTATGTAATATATAATGCGTAAGAATTAAATCTATATTAATATATAATACTAATATAATGTAAACATTAAAAATATTTATGACTCGATTTATAGAAACGAGGTCCAAATAATAAGAAACATCAAAATATTTATGGATCATATTTCAATACACCTATATAACCACTCTGTAAATATTTAATAAAAATATTTATGCCTCGGTTTATAGAAATGAGTCTCAATATTTCATTTTCTAAAATCATTTGACTTTAATCATTCAAATAATCAAAAATTATCAAGTCAAATTTTATAATAAGACTTTATTTGACTCGTAAATATTAAATAATAATATTTATAAATTTACTCGTCAAATTTCTATTCTTAAAATCACTGCTTTCAATACCACTAAAAATGAAATATTACAAAGAAAATATCATCAAATATGTAAACCACTTCAAATAAATAGCAATGACGAAAACCTACTTTTTTTTAATCTATCAAAGCGGTAGTTTTTATAGGGAAAAAACTTATTTATATATATAAAGTACCAATAGATTGGTAGTTTTTTTGGTAACTGCTTTTTAATAATCTTAACTGGTTTAGGTTCTACCTCATTATTGGTAGATTAGTTCGGTCGCATCTTAAAAATTGAGTTAAAAAAATTTGAATTCATAAAATAAAAAGTGATTATGTTTTGATTTTTAAAATTATTGTAAAGTAATTTAATTTGATTCGATAATTAAATGTTATGTTTATGTATGTGAGGTTCTAAGATTGAATCCCTCCTCTTAAAATTTTGTTAGTTTATTTATTTGATCCTGTTCAAATCCAATATTTTTATTTCCATGCACTGTGCAGGTCATGTAGATGAGTTTCGGTCAATGTCAAACTCTGAATAATCTGATTAAAAATCTGGGTAATGGGATATTGTTGTTTCTTTTAAAAAACTTAAATTTCCCCAAAATTCTCCAAGCTACTACCCACTTCTGCCATTATTAATATTTATTATTATTTTACTTTATTCAAAAATAAATAAATAGGAAGTTATCCCTAAATTATCTCTTTTGGCTACTTGCTGTCCCACTCCCCCGCTGTCTATTATTGTGATTGTTACCCCCCCTAAATTATCTCTTTTGCTTGCTTGCTTGCTGTCCCACTCCCCCGCTGTCTATTATTGTGATTGTTACCCCCGATGCAGCAGTCATATATATATTCAGCAGCTACGTGTCCACAAAGGACGCTTGGTAGAATGTATTCAAAAGGGGATGCTGCATCAGTGTGTCCCGGAAGCGGTTGTGGAGTAATTGGAGTTCCTCAAGTTGAGAACTGTCTTCAATCTGTGATTAATATAATTCTATTTCAATTATTTGCGTATCATCTCACTGTGTTAGGGAATTCGATGTTGACCAGCCTCGGAATCTTGCAAAAAAGGGTAACCACGCAGTGAAAAATGCCTACTGATGAACTTCAATCACGCACCTCTATAAAATATTGGTGTGTGACACAGTGCACATTCTTTTGCCACTTATTTTTCTTTTTCAAAACATAATTGGGTATTTCTCAATTTAAAGTAATGATGGTTTGGAAAGACAACTGTATTAAATTTTGGGACTATATGACATAAAATGGCTCAATCAGAAATACAACCATTTTATTAATTCCTGGTCCTTTCCTTGAGTTCAATCTTGTTAAATAGAGCTAATGACAGAAGTATGTTACTTGGGATTAGTAATTATCTCAAACTCAGTTTGCCAGTGTCCCTAAGGGTGGGAATAATAATACATGAGTCTATGTCCTCTTTGTGTTTGAGGGGAGTTTTGGTTACTATTCAAGTTTCGGCAGTTGGACAGGAGTTTCGGTTAAGTTTTGGTAACGACTAATATTTTGATGAATTGAGAGTGGTAGGGTCTTTTCCTTCCTTTGGGGTTTGTATTTGCTGCTGTATTGTCAGTGTCGAAAAACGATCAGGTGTGTGACTCGTACCCATAGAAACGACGATCGATAGAAAGTCAAAAAATTTACTGTCTACGTCACACGGTCGTGTGCAAAATAGTGTGTGTCACATGGGTTGGGCTATTTAGGTCGTGTGATCCACACGTGCGTGTGTTAGACTGTGTGGAGCACACGGGATGGATTAGTTGAGCTGTGTGGGCTCATTTTCTAAAAATTTTCTTTAGGCCGTTTGACTATGAAATTCGTAATTGACCTCCTGTGGGGTCTGTTTGACTTAAAATGACTTTGAAATGTGAAATTTAATATTTTGCTATTGTATGTGTTTGAATTACAAGAATGTCTAAAATGTGAAATTTGAATATGATCTGTGATTCGATAATTTTGTTAACATATTCTGATGTGAAAAACATGTATGGCATATATTATGATGTCTACTAGTATTTGCATGTGCATTGAGGTGAGATATGATATGTGATGGAAGAAGTATGATTCTGGCAGTATTATTGCACCTATTGGCAATGTATCCGCAATATTTGTTTTGACAACTTAACTGCAATTATAATGGCTCGACCACATATATATGATTCTGGCGGTTTACCATAACACTTCTATCTGGAAGCTTAACTGCACTTAAATGAGTGACATATCACCACAACCCAGCGTGATCGGATGGATGGACTATTGTAGTCCTAATTGGTGTGACTTGTTGGACAAAGTTGGTGTGTAGCGGATGAGGGTAGGACTTGTGTCTGCATCTGTATTTGAATCTATGTCTGCATTTGTATCTGAATTTGTATACGTATCTGTATTTGATTATGAGAATACATCTGATTTTATATACGAGAATATGTCTGAATCTGTATGTGTTTCTAATTTGTTGCTTGGGATGTGTTACACACTGGGCTTCTAGCTTAATCGTTTGTTTGATACGTTTCAGGTGGTATTCAGAATTAGAACTTGATGACGGTTTTGGAGCTCTGTTCACACAATTTGGTATAGACATGTTTGTTATTTTAATTTCGAACTTTACAATCTTTCGTATTTTAATTTGTTTTGAAATGTTAAATTTTGGTTTTTGGTATTTGTTTTCGCGGACGGATTATTTATAACTCGTAAACACACTCAATATGACATAACTGACGAAACCTTATGATTTTAAGAGATAAGATTTTTTAAAGTATTTTTCCACTACAAGGTTTAGAAATTAAGTATGACATTTTACAACTCAATTGGTTAGACATTTGAGATTTTTTCTATAAAATTAAATAAATAAGATTTTCGTCAAAGTGCTCTCACACGTGATCTTCTGAATACTTGTGCTTTTGATAAATTAAATAACTTTATTACTCTAGAAATAAAGCTAAGTTTTCAAATAAGTTAATCGACAATGTTTTTACGAATGTTATAACCTTTATAATCCGACCTTAACGTTTAGGTTAGGTTTGAAGTGTTACAAGATTAATTCAATCAAATATTTCCAATCAAAATATAATTTTAAAAAAAATTAATAAAATACAAACATACCGAATATGAATTTGATTAATATAGTACACATACGATGTAAAAATATATATGAAAAATTGATGTAGCTGAATGGTTGAAACCCTAAATCTAAAAAAAAATTGAAGCTCCTTACCAATCTAAATATTACTCAATAAATCCAATATCAACTATCAAAATTAATGATGAATTAATGATGAGATAGAATCTTTCATCATCCTGAAAAAAATAAAAATAAAACAAGTTAATCAAATAAATCATACTTAATCACGAATTAAAATTAAAACTAATCTAGACATAAAATATTTTAAAAAAAATTCCCACAAATCCGAGTATCTTGCATCTTAAGATCCCGGGGAAAGATCTGATTTCCGATCCTCAAAGGAATAAATTTAATCAGATACGAATAGGGTTTTATAAAATGTTTGTGCATAAGGCATCAAAGTGTTGGAGTTAAGTTGTGCGGAGCGTTAGAGGTTTTGGGATTGAATCTTCCCATCAGCGTTGGCTTCTTTTTCTTCTCTACAGCAGCATCTGGATTTATAGATTTCTTCACAGAAAATAATAATAAAAATATTTGAATGGTTAAGGAAGGAGCTTTAATCTTTTAAGGCTTGGTTATGCAAATTCTTTTTCCTAATTTTATTTAGGGGCTAGGGAGATAATTAAGAAGAAGAATGTTTGTTTGGGGGCTATGGAAAATAATTAAGAAAAAGAGAATTTAAAAGAAAATCATATTGATAATTTGTTATGAAAAAAAAAAAACATATTTTTATTCATCAATAAGGATGTATGAAAGTTTATATTTATAAAAATAAAAAGTATAAATTACATAGAATTTTATTTCTTATAATAAACATTAATTTTAATGTATATAAATTTAATTTAATCTTCATGAACATCTATTCAATAAAAAAATATTTATAATAAAAAAATAAAATTATATCAAAATAAACTACAAAACATTAAATTCAAGCATAATAAAAATATCAAAACCATAATTTGGCAAAAATTCAAACAACCCTACCTATAAAAATATCAATTTAATCAGCTCTGAATTGAACCATCAAAAATAAATTTGATTAGATTAGTTGAATGTGATGTTCTACCCATAATATAATAATGGCATTTGCAGCATTTGTCAAATGCCCATTAATAGGGCCGACTTTATACATTATTACTCAACTGTATATATAAATCGGATTTATAAATAATATTATTAAACCAATACTAGTAATTAGGTTGTGATTAAAAATAAAAAAAAAAAGTTAAAAATAGATATGACACTTTTTTTAATCAGGATTATATAATTAAAAATTCCATTCAAGAGATATTGAAAAGAAATTATATTAATATCTATTTTTTTTATACTACAATCTAAAAAATTCACACACTTACAAATACTGTCACCTATACAATCACAGGTAAATTATATTAATTTTAATATTTATGATTTGGTTTATGTATTTTAAAGGTATATTTGGATAATACAAAGTAATTAAAAAAAAGTATAATTATTCGCATTGTAATTACATAGAATTATAATTTTCAAACATTGTGTAATTAATTTTTTTTCTTTATGCAATGCACAAATTGATTAAATATATTAATAAAAATATATTATATTAAATTATTAAAGAAATGGTACAAAATTTGTAACATTCCATTAATATTATTATTGAAAAAGTTAAAATAATATAAATATTTAAATTTTATAATGGTGACAGTTTAAATATAAATTAAGAGATTTTTTACCATTTAAAATAAACTTGAGTGATTTGATGTTATTCTCAATTATGATTTCAACTCTACTCTTTAAAAAAAGTTACAATATAATTTGAATATAAAAAAGGGAAAAAATTAATGTAAATTAAGTTATTTAACAAAAATTACATAATGAAAAGAAGTATAGAAAAAGAAAAAAAATACAAATTGGTAACTAAATTAATAAATTAATTCAATTTTCAATAAATAAAAAAATAAGTGAGTAAATTTTTTAATAAAATCGGGTGTTATTATTGAATGGGGTCCTTAAAAAACCTACTAATTACATGCCATCTGTCTAAAAATTCGGTGCCATAATTGCTACTGTAAATATCTAGGGAAAGAAAGCCTAAAACCTAAAGGATGAAACGCCACCCCACAATGCAGTGTGCCTACAGAAAAGGGTGACGTCTCTCTAACCATCTTTAAAGAAAAGAAAAACTGAAAAGACTTTTCAAAATAAAAACCTGTTCTCCCCACCTTCTACTGCCTTTTGAAAGCCAAACGCCTTTATCTCAAAAACACCCAGATTATCATGGACCATAATTTGGCAAAAATTCAAACAACCCTACCTATAAAAATATCAATTTAATCAGCCTTGAATTGAACCATCAAAAATAAATTTGATTAGATTAGCTGAATATAAGAGTGAATACTCGATCAAATCAAATAAAATCAAATTGAATAAAATTTTTTTGAGTTAATCAAGTTTTCGAATCCTATTTCATCATCCTAATTCGATTTGAAATTTTTACGAATCGAGTCGAGTGAGATAGAATTCGAATCGAATATATTTGTTCGAGTTAAATTAAAAAATTAATTTAGAGTTGTTTAATTTTATATAATTTTTAAAAAAAATATTTTTATTTAAAGTTTTTAAACATGACTGTACAATGAAAAATTGAAATAAATAAGTGAAAAAATTCAAATAAACAATGACAACATAGCAAGATTATAATAAAAAAATAAGTAAAAGTTCAAGTAAACAACATAAATCCAAGTAACAACAATAACAAAACAAGATTATAAAAAATATAAGCAAAAATCTAAAATACAATAAAAATTTACACGACAACACCATTCCAAACAACAAAACAAAAAATAAAAATAACACAACAAAAGTCAAATAAATGAATAGTAATAACACAAAATCATTGTAGAATAGCTTAAACTTCTTTTTTTGAGGGTTTTAATTTAAGGTTTTTTTTAAGAAGTAAAAATAGATTTTAAGTTTACAAAGTTAATATTTTCAAATTTTTTTTCAAATAAAAACTAAATAAGTACACTTAACAATAATAACAATAAATAAAAAAGAACAATAAATTTAAACACAAAAATGAGTTGTTTATGAGTATTATCTAGGAATAAAATTATATTTGAATTTAAAAATACTTGGGTTTAGTTTATAAGTGTTTTAAAGAATAAAATTATATTTGAGTTTAAAAATATTTGGGTTTAGTTTGTTGATGGGTTTTAAATATTAGGGGAAAAAATTGGGTAAGATAAATGGTTTGAGTTTGAGGGAAAATAGGTATAGTAAATTGGATTTGGGTATTGGTTTGGATAATATAAATTTAAAATTAAAAGTAATATAGTTTTATTCGGTTTATTCGAATTATTTGAATAATTTGAATTCGAAATTTAAACTCGAAATTTGAAAAAAATTCAACTCGATTCGTTTAACTCTAATAACTCGAATAACTCGATTCGAATAATTTGAAATTCAAAAAAAATTTCAAATTTTTCGATTCGAGTTTTACTCATCCCTAATTGAATGTATAATAATGACATTTGAAGCATTTGTCAAATGCCCATTAATAGGGCCAACTTTATACATTATCACTCAACTGTATATATAAATCCACATTTATAGTCGATATGACACTTTTTTTAATAGTACTAACTACTAATTAGATTGTAATTAAAAATAATAAGTTAAAATAGATATTTATTTTATACAATACAATTCAAAAAACTCACACACTTACATATGCACTCACCTATGCAACCACATGGGTAAGATTTGTGAATTGATCCTACGAACTTAGAACTATGGTGAACATCTTTAATAAATGAAACAAATGTTGGGTTGTATTCAAGGATGAAGTTAGAAAATATTTTTAGGGGTCAAAATTAAATTATAATTTTTATAATAATAAAAATATAAATTTTAAAAGATTAAATCAAAATTGTATCATTTTTAAAAAGATAAAAACATAATTTTATCTTTAATAATTTAAAATTTTAAAAATTTTAAACGCCATTTTATATTAATATCCAATATACTAGTGAAAGAGATTACATTTATATTCATTATTGGCCTATAATTAGTTTCCATGCATATATCTCCCAATTTACTAATTAAATAGATTATATTGATAGTTTTTTAGTAATAGATTATAGTTTAAATTCTGTAACCAGTCTATGTACTTTGTGAAAGTTGTGGATTTAATTGTTATATTTTTAATTTATCATTTTTAGTTTTTGAATTTTTTAAATCTTAAAATTTTAGTTCTCACCAAACGATAACTATTAAATTCATTCATTTAAGTTTTGTTATTTCCAAAATTTAATATGGGAAACATGATATTATATGTGTAATACCATGTCAGCTTGTTATTTTTACAAATTACCCACTAAAATTCATTTAACCAAACATATTTAACTTCTATTGTTTGAGTCTAGACTAAAATTTCAAATTTTGAAAAGTATAGAGACTAAAATCAATTAGTTTGAAAAGTATAGAGCCTAAATTTGATTAAATTAAAATACATGAACTAAATACATAACTTTCGCAAAGTACAAGAACTAATAGTAAAATGTAACCTAAATTATATTATTATTTATTATTGGCCTATAATTAGTTTCGATGCATAAATCCACGCCAAAAATGAGAACTTTATATTGACACAAGAATGCTTTGAGAGAGTGCAAACTATTTTTACAAATATTATTGAGTGTTAACTAATCAAGTTCTCAAGAAGAAGATTTAAAGGTGAGTGCTCTAATCTTTAGATACAAAGATGAGATCTATATATTTGAGGAGTGATAGAGTGTGAATCACTTATTATATTCATGATAAAAGATAGTGAAATTACTCATTGAGCTAGGCTTCGCAAACATAATGAAACCGAACTACGTCAACAAACCTTGGTGTTAATTTTGTTACAACCTCTCTCCTACCTTGTACTTCTACCGTTACAAACATACAAATATCGATACTTCTAAATACATAACTACTGATACTCGTTATTCATCTATCGAAACAAATATGCAGAATCATAAAAATCATACCAAAACACAAGTTTATCAACATAAACGTTCATGTCATTAATATACATTACTACATTTATCATCTTAGCAAGGTTTCCATGAGTTCAAGAACATAAAGCAATAGATAACATCGTAGCACATGCCATAAGACCGAGTGATGCAAAAACTACCGAACGAGCTCCCAAGATAGTTTGATGTCTTCAAGATGATTCGATCTTCAAGTCGCAAATGAAATCTACAAAACAATAACAATTTCACTGATAAACATCTTAGTTTAATAAGTTCAAAAAGTTTATCAATTTACTGAATCACATGTGGTAACAACTCTATAAATCTGACGACCCAGAACAAAACGGAACTTTAGCGATCGTTACTCGTTTTACTCCCTGTTGACTCAAAGGTCATGATGCTCATTTTACTCCCTATTGACCTAGAGGTCATGCCTGTTACCAATATACGATGATGCTATTCTTAGCTATCGACACTGTTGAAGCTCAATTTATCCGGGCCCAATGGGATGTAAATTTATTTTTAAATTAAAGTTATTTTGAATTTAAAATTACATAAAATTTAAATTTATTATAAATTTAAATTTAAAATCAAATTAATATCCAAAGTCCATTTACAAAATTGAAGCTCAGGTCCAACTGGTCTAATTACACAAAAGGCCCAGTTTAAAGACTCAATTACAAGAGCTGCTGGCCAACTTGCACTGCCTGCCTTCCATCCCAGCCAACCAGGGCATGCCACGTCGTCATCTCCAGCAGCAACTTGCTCTGCACAAACCGCCATTGTTACAAGCCACCATAGCCGGCTGCCATCGTCGAACCTACAAAAAGGAAGAAAAGATGTACATTTAGTTGAGTAAAACAAATTAACATGATTGTATTAGTGGCTATAAAAACCAGATTCAAATATTTGTAAAGGGGGGAACCCTCTTTTTTAGAATCAATATACGGACCCTTGTTTTTGGTCACCATAAAAATCAATACGAAAACGAACCCCCTTTTTAAGAAGCAGAAGCATCCAACACATACAGAGCAACAAACGAAGTATGCACCATCAGAAATCAGAATAGATACCAAATATTAATACTCTCAGTTTTCCAAGATATATGTTTTGCTGTGTATTTATTATTAATTTCATTTAATGCTCGTTTTTAAAAGGTTTCTTAAATATTTTAACTCATTAAGTATATTCATGCATGTTATTATTATTATCATTAATAATAAGAAACGTTTTACTAATAATAAATAATAGTAATAGTAATAAGTATAACATTAATAACTAATAATAATAATAATATTTTTAATAATTAATTATTAAATAAAAGAGGAAATCAAAAGGGCGTTTGGGATGTCTCCCTTCTGGTCATGTCGTCGTTGTCATTGCCCGGAGCCACAGCGTATTCCACTTCGATCATCGTCCACACTTCATCAAGGACGAAATCTGTGAAGAAAACAAGTGAAAACGGTTTTAAAATGAATGAGAGAGTTAAACAGATCTGAAACAAAAGGAAATTTTACCGGTGTTAAAAAATGGGCTTTATAAACAGATTCAAAACAAAAATGAAAAAGAAGCCCGAAACTTTGGTTTTCAAAATAGGCCTGGACTCGAACTCCTCAGATCTGAGCCCGATCTAAGCAAAAAAGGGAGATGAAAATAGGTTTAGAATAAAACAAACCCAGATTCTAAAAAGGTTTGATCTTTTTAAAAAAGGGATTAAAAATAAGAGGTTAAAACCGTTTATAAAAGAAAAGAAGAGTTTTTAAGATGAATAAAAAAGAAAAGAATAGAAAAAGGAGATTTTAGAGCATACCTTACCTGCTGGCGATGAGCGGCGAAGTGCGTGGCAGGCGATGGGCAGTGAAGCAACACGCGCGTGCGACGGGAGCGACGACGACGCGTGCGATCGAAGCTCGGACGGAGCTACGATGGAGGGCTGACCAGCGTTCGACCTGCCATGAGAGAAAAAGGGGAGAAGGAGAGAGTTTTAAACTTTTTTTTAGAAAGAAAGAAAGAATTGAAAAAAAAAACTTAAAAGGGGCTTTATATAGGCCCTCAAAACGACGTCGTTTTGGCCGACTCGATTTGACCTGACCCGACTCAGAGGATCCGCGTGTTTTCAACTAAGGGGATATTTCTGCATTTGGTCCTTCCGCATTTTTTGATTATTTCAATATAGTCCTTTTTGTACTTTTAATTATTTTTAATTTGGCCCAATAATTTTCCTTACTTTTCAATTTAATCCTTTGACTTTTTGAATGTACCAAAGGCTGCCACATGTCACTATTTTGGTTTATTTATGCATTTAGTCTCTCTTATTTTCAACTTATTTTAATTTAATCCTTAAATCAACTTCCATTTAATTATAAAATTGGCCCAGGAATTTTTCATGGTTTTCAAATTGGTCCTTTGACTTCAGGATGCCTGTGGGGTTGCCACATGTCACCTATTTTTTTGGTTTTATTGCCCTGAAAGTCCCTAAACTATCCAAAAATTATATTTTGACCCCTAAACTTATCCAAAATTACATTTTTAACCCCGAAACTTCAAAAAAAATACATTTTTGACCCCAAAACTTCTAAAAATTCTATTTTTGACCCTAAAACTTTCAAAATTACCATTCTACCCTCAGGTGTCAAAAAAATCCATTTTTATCTCAATTTTCCAAAAATTACCATTTTACCCTTGAACGTCCAAAATTTTATTTTTAACCCTAAATTTTACCAAAATTATCATTTTATCCCCGGATATCCAAAAAGTCTCATTTTCAACCCCGATTGCATCGTTTTTCTTCCTCATCAATATTTGCATTTAACTTTAATTATTATGCACTCGTATTTTATATGTTTTGATTTTTGCTTACCATTTATCTACTTAATTATTCGTCGCGCATGTTAATATCCATCATTAATTGCTCATTCATATTAAACTCGCTTATTCGTTTTCAAAATTGTTTTCATAAAAACTTTAAAATCGAGGTAATATTCTTTTATTTTGAGTTTCGAAATTTTGCGCCTTAACTTACTAAGTGCAATTTTTCTTCAAATCGAAATAATCGAATACCTTTAATCAAGGCAATGTTTCCTTATCTTCGGTTATGAAAATTTGCGCCTTAACTTACTAGGTGCAACCTTTCTTCAAATCAAGATAATCAAACATCCTTCTCCAAAATTTTAAAAAGTTTTACAAAGGAAAGCTCGTTATTTCTGAATCTCGAAATATTATGTCCTAACTCACTGGACGTAATTTTTTTTCCTCGATCGCTTTGAAATAGTGAGATTTCCAAGCAAAATCGATTTCTTTTAAAAATAGCTCATGCATTCGAGGATCGTATTTTAAATTTCATTCGAACTTCTAAGGTTTACAAATTAAGACCCGAAAATAATCAATACGGTACCAATTTTGGGCGTATGAGGGTGCTAATCCTTCCTTATGCATAGCCGATTCTCGAACCTGCTTTTCTGGATTTCAAAGACCAACATTTTTTAAACGTATTTTAACGTTTTGTGGTGATCCAATCACACCCAAATAAAAGATTGGTGGCGACTCCCATTTTTTCAAAAGTTTTAAAATATTTTTTGAAATGTTGTTTTTCATAAAAGGATGGTTTCAACAGACACGATATATCTGTTCCCTACGATGCTGCTCACACTAAGCTAACGAGAATATGCAATCAGACATAAATCTCAGTCATCGTAGGGCTTGTAATCCATTCTTAGATTCTATTCACTTTATAGTGACTCACGATGCCTTAGAGAATCCGTAACAAATGCAAGATCTCAATCATCGAACCATTTAACTCTGGCACAAGGCCGAGTAATTCTTCTTTTATCATTTCCATCTTTCACATCTTCAATTTGTCGTTCCAAATCATCAAAAATTATAAAGAAGGCAGTTATAAGTAATTAAAAGTATGAATTTAACATTATGAACTTACCAGACTGGATTGCAGTTGTGGTTAAACTCTAGGGACTATTCCGCTAATTTCCCTTTCCCGTAATCTGTGGCGCGATCGTAGTCTACATCCACAAATCATCCAATTCTAACATTAAATCACACAATTGAGTCATTCAACACAATTTAGTCCTTTTGGGAAAATTATGATTTACCCCTAATATTTTCCTTTTATTCAATCTAGTTCTTTCAACACAGAACATGCAAAATAACCATTCTCTTACACAATCAACATCAACCGAATTATCTAGAGTGTTTACCCAACCCTTTCACACATTCATTTGTAACAACAATACATGTATTTTTACCATTTTCACATTTTAGTCCCTAACCCTAATTTCATCAAAAATTACTTTACAAAATCATTACATCTAACAACCAAGCACACAAAGCTTTCATAAAATTTCAAGGATAAGCTTATTCATCAATGGAAAAATATTTAACATTTAAAAAATTCACAAATTAGTCCTTGGATTAGCTAGATTAAGCTATTACAGACTCAAAAATATAAAAATTACTAAAAACGGTCAAGGTTTGCTCACCCAATCAAGCTTCCAAAGTTGACAATGGAAAACCCTAATCTTCTCTTTTTTTCGTGGAGAAGATGAAGAAAAATGAGTGAAATTCTTCCATTTTCTATTTTAATTTCATATATATAGTCAATGGTAATTTTGTAAATATTTAGACTTTCATCATTTAGCCTTAATTAACCCATTTTTAACCTTAATCAAACCTATTTATACTTAGTTTGACTCATGCTAACCCACCACTAACATTTCCTTGGTTAATTTATTCATTTGGTCCTTTTAATTATTTATCTCTACTATTGTACCTATTACAATTTAGTCCTTTCTATTTAATTAAATATCTAAACGATAAAATTTCTAAACCAAATTTTAATACGACACATATAACATCATAAATTTTAAGATAAATAAATTTACGACTGGACTCGTCGGATTTGTGATCCCAAAATCACTGTTTTTGACACCACTGAAAATCGAACTGTTACATGGTGCCTTCCAACTTTAGCTCGGATACCAATTGTCATGGACTTAGATTTTCCACCTTGCAATTTGTGCAGCCTTAGGCGATTCCTTTACTTCAAATTCGCCTAAATCAGCTTACTCTCAAAATTGAGAATTCTATAGAACTCTCTAAGGCAACAAGGCAAACGCAAGCAACTCAAAAGAACTCGAATGTAGAGAAAAGCCATAGAAAAGAGAAAGCACAAAAGTTTGAATGAATAGCACAAAAGTTTGAATGAATTCTCTCAAGAATGAAGTGATTTACAATGAGGGAGAGATGCCTCTATTTATAGTTTAGCCTTCCCAATTTCAATGATACAAATTAAAGTACATTAACAGTAAATATTAAAAGCAATATACAAAATCAAATCTCTAATATTTACAGAATCATATCTTCTAAGATTACATATCATATCTAAGATTGCATATCTTCAAAGGTTGCATTCCATATTTGTCATACTTTGTAGATGGACCTTCAATCTCTCCAAGCAACAGATCAATCTTATTGGGCCTCATGACCCTTTACGAACATGATGGATCTTTTAAAAGTGTCATGATTGCAAGCTCCCATGCGCAACCCATGGCACTAGTATTTCATTATAGAGATCGAACTAAATTAATCTCTTTATTATTAAATAGGCTAATTTAATTTTTATACTATTAAAAAAAATCAAATAAAATCAGATTTGAATAGTATTAACATTTTCTATTTAAAAATATTATTTACAATTTAATATTGTTAATGTTTTGAAAGCTTTTATGATTCTATTAATAAAATCTTTGTCTGGAGTTGAATAGTATTTTTCATGTCATTTTATTAAACAATAAATATTAAATTTATTACAATTTATTATATTAATTGTCGAAACCACCTCGAAAACGGGGCTTCGAAAAATCATTTTAAATTTTAGAACAAAAAGGGAGTCAGCACCAATCTTTTATTTTGGGTGTGATTGGATCACCACAAAACGTTTAAAAACATTTTAAAAAGTCGATCTTCGAAATCCAGAGAAATAGGTTCGGGAGTCGGTTACGCATGAGGAAGGATTAGCACCCTCATACGCCCAAAATTGGTACCACATGATTATTTTCGGGTCTTATTTTATGAAAACAATGAAAACTTGAGTCAAGTTTAAAATGTGATGTTTATTTTAAAAGAATTTGTAATTTCAAAGCAAATGCTTTTTAGAAAATTCATCCTCGTGTTTCGAATCTCTTATGAGAACTAGAAGTCGTGTCCAACACCTTAGGGCATTATATTCTCGGAGTTTCAAAATTGAAGGACGTTTCGAGACATTTTAAAGAGAGTTTTCTATCGCGTGAATTATACGAAACTTACACCCAACACGTTAGGGCATAGTGTTTCGAGGTTTTCACACGAAAGGACATTGTTTCATTTTTGTCTTAAAATTCTTTTATATAGATATGTAAAAATTAAATGATGTTTCGGAAACTTTTGAAGAGGATATTTGGTTCGCATGAATTACGAAAATCACACTCAACACGTTAGAGCGCGATTTCTCGAGGTTTTCACGCGAAAGAATATTGCCTCGTTTTGTTTTTAAATCACTCGTGATATATATAGATATATTTTGAGAATTTGAAAATTTCGTATTGAATTTAAAATGCAATCCTCGGACATATAGTTTAAAAGATTCGAATATGGAATACCTGTTTACTTCGATTTTCGTGGAGAATTAAAATCATGACCAACACGTTAGGCCACGATGTTCTCGGAATCTCGGAGTTAACAGGTATAAAAAATCTTAAAAGAGGATATTCGACGCGTGTGAGTTATACGAAAAATCACATCCAACACGTTAAGACATGATTTCTCGAAGCTTTCACTCGAGAGGGAGATTGCCTCGTCTTTAAAATCACTTTGAAAATGAACATGTAAGTTTAAAATAGTAAATAGTAATTAATAAGAGAAATTATATACGAAGCAAGATAAACAGAACGCAAAAATGTAAGATACAGGTGCATAATGATTTAAACAAAAGCAAATAATGATGAGGAAGAAAAATGACGCAATCAAGATTGAAAAATGGGACCTTTGGATACCCGGGGGCAAAATAGTAATTTTTGACTCTCGAGGGCAAAAATGTAATTTTGGGAAAATTTAGGGTTAAAAATGGGATTTTAGAAGATTCGAGGGTAAAGTGGTAGTTTTTGGTAAAATTAGGGTTAAAAATGGGATTTTGGAAAATTCGAGAATAAAATGGTAATTTTCGATGAAATCGAGATTAAAAATAAAATTTTGGAAAGTTCGAGGGTAAAACGATAATTTTCAGTGAAATCGAGGTTAAAAATAGAATTTTAAAAGGTTCAGGGGTAAAATGGTAATTTTGGGTGCAATCGGGGTTAAAAATAGAATTTTGAAAAGTTTAAGGGTAAAATGGTAATTTTGGTGAAATCAAGGTTAAAATGGAATTTCGAAAAGTTTTAGGGTAAAATGGTAATTTTGGATAAAATTAGGGTTAAAATGGAATTTTAGAAAATTTTAGGGAAAAATGGTAATTTTGGATGAAATCGGGGTTAAAAATAGAATTTTGGAAAATTTTAGGGTAAAATGGTAATTTTTAAAAGTTTCGGGGTTAAAATGTAATTTTTTAAAGTTTTGGGGTCAAAAATACAATTTTTGAACAGTTTAGGTACTTGTAAGCAATAAAACCAAAGGCTGGGTGACACGTGACAGCCCCACAGGCATCCAAAACAGGCAAAGTCAACTAAATTGTAAATCTTGAAAAATTCCTGGGCCAATTTTGTAATTAAACAAAACTTAATTTAGGGACTAAATTTAAACTAAAATACCCCCCCACTTTCTTTTTTTCTCTCATTCTTCTGCCCCTTCTCCTTGCGTCCGGCCGACCGTTGGCCGCCTGATGCCCAATTAGCCCAGCGCGTAAGGCCGCACGCGCGCCTCTATCTACCGCACCTAGTCCCCGCGCACCCTCACTTGCGGCCGCCCGACGAAACGCGCCGTTGTCTCTTCGTCCACGCGCCGGTAGGTAAGTGAACCGTCTCCTCCTTCCCCTTTTCTTTTTCATCTTTTTTATTATTCTTTTTAGTTTTCATTTAAAATGGCTTCATTTTTCATCGTTGTAGAACCCAGATCTGGATTTTCCAGATCTGGAAATCCTTAAAACACCGATGTTCTTCTTTTTCTTTTTTAAAAAAATTTGATTTTAGTTTTTGAAACTGTTCTTTTGGTGTTATTTGCATGTATCCGAGCAATCGGGGTGTAACGGAGGCAAATCGGCGGGTTCCAGCGACGGCTTTACGGTGGTGGACGGCGACGACAGTTAGGGAGGATCCTGTCTTTTCGATTTCTCCTTTTTATTATTAATATTATTCTTAAAATTAAGTAATATCATTTAAAAAATCAATTAATACATTTAATATATATTTAATAGATATTTTAGAAACGGGCAAGTGCAATTAATACATTCAGTAATGATTTAAGGCACGCATATGTATATACACAAAACGTCTGAATTAAATGAAAATGTTAATTAACAATAAGTAAGTTTAATGAGTGCATTAATATGTATTTGAAACTGATGGTGTTGGGTTGCGAATCGTGAATAATAATGAGCAGGTGATGTAATTGTACCTGGAAACTTCAATGTTTGAGAGTTCTGAAATTGGCTTGTATCCAGTTTTCGTTTGCTGTTAACTGCTTCTGTTTTAATTGCCAAGTGTTTGGAAAGTTTGATTTTGTATTGATTTATCTCGAAAAGGGTTGTATTTGGATTTTCAGAACAGGGTTTTTTTGTATTTATTTTTCAGAATAGGGTTCGTAACCCTTTGTACAAAATTTAATTTGTCTTTTATAGCCAATTTACAATCATTTAAGTTTGTTTCTTTCAATTAAATGCTAGTCCTAATCCTTTCTTTTTGTAGGTCCAAGCAGTGGCGGTTGGAGCAGGTTGAAGCCGGTGGTGGCAGGGGCAACTTGGCTGGGGATGATAGCTAGTGGTGCTGACATGTCGCCTTCTAAGTGGCTGAGATGGAGGTGGCAGCATAAGTGGGAGCTCAGCAAATTTGGGTTGAATGTACTGGGTTGGGGCTTAGGTTATTTAGAATTGGGTTAATTTATGGTGTATTTGGGCTCAATTTGGGCCTATATTTTGTAATTGGACTTTCTTTTGTAATTGGACTTTTTAATTTATATTTATTTTAAATTTAAAATTATATTAAGTTTAAATTTTGGAAAAACTTAAACCTAAAATAAGTTTAATTTAAAACAAATTTAAATTCTGTTGGGCTCGGATAAATTGGGCTTCAACAGGTGCCCCTCTTTGCTCGTTGCTGTGTAACAGGAACAGAGCAAAGACTAAAAGGAAAGCCTAATTTTGTCGTGTCCCATCTATTTGACACTCTATCTTCAACTGGTCCGCCTTTCTTTTTGTCAATTGTTCCATCTCCACTACATCTGTCTTTCCATTTCTTTGACGTGGTGGTTCCATCCTGCTTTGAGTTGATCTTCAAAAAGTCAAAATTCGCTACTACGACTTCACCCCATTCTCTCGAAATTTCAAGGTGATTGGAATTTGTCATCGTAGTCTTTGAGTGTGATTTCATTGACCTGGTCTTCTCCCCTGTGTCTCATCAGGAAAATGACTGCAATCATCTATTTTAATTTGCTTCTCTAGATCTCCTCAGGAAGACGAATTTGGTCCACTTCTCTGTGTCTCATCAGGAAGCTAACCTTTTTATTGTTTTGACCTGCTTCTCAGTATCTCATCAGGAAGCTGGGTTCGAAGATTTGCTCGCGTTGAGCGTTGAGTTGGTATTCTTCTCTGTATCTCATCAGAAAGATAACCGTCTCGCTTGTTTTAACTTGCTTCTCTGGATCTCCTCAGGAAGACAAATTTGGTCCACTTCTCTGTATCTCATCAGGAAGCTAACCATTTTATTGTTTCGACCTGCTTCTCAGTGTCTCATCAGGAAGCTGGGTACGAAAATTTGCTCGCTTTGAGCGTTGATTTGGTATTCTTCTCTGTGTCTCATTAGGAAGATGACCGCCTCGTTTGTTTCAATTCGCTTCTCTGAATCTCCTCAGGAAGACGAATTTGGTGCACTTCTCTCTGTCTCATTAGGAAGCTAACCTTTTTATTGCTTCAACCTACTTCTCAGTGTCTCATCAGGAAGCTGGGTTCAAAGATTTGCTCGCATTAGGCGTTGAGTTGGTATTCTTCTCTGTATCTCATCAGGAAGATGACCGCCTCGCTTGTTTTGATTCGCTTCTCTGGATCTCCTCAGGAAGACGAATCTGGTCCACTTCTCTGTATCTCATTAGGAAGCTAACCCTTTTATTGCTTCGACCCGCTTCTCAGTGTCTCATCAGGAAGCTGGGTTCGAAAATTTGCTCGTGTTGAGCGTTCAGTTGGTATTCTTCTTTGTATCTCATCAGGAAGATGATCCCTCGGTTGTTTTAATTCGCTTCTCTGGATCTCCTCAGGAAGACGAATTTGGTCCACTTCTTTGTGTCTCATCAGGAAGCTAACCTTTTTATTACTTCGACCTGCTTCTCAGTGTCTCATCAGGAAGCTGGGTTCGAAGATTTGCTCGTGTTGAGCACTGAGTTGGTGTTCTTCTCTTTATCTCATCAGAAAGATTACCTACTTACCGTTTTGTTGAACTACTCTGTGATTGGAGTAAGGTCGATTGATGGGGATCTGCCCCAAACTTGGGGTAAAGGATCAAGTAACTGTAATCTGTCCGAAAAATGGTTGTCCTTATAACTTCACGGGATCCGTCATGAATTTGTTATTTCTCGTCTTGCTTCAAGGTGTCGAGACCTGTAAAATATGCTCAAATGGGCCTATGGGTAGGCCAGTTTGTTTAGGATGCCATGCTCAGAATGAGTTGAAATGCTCCTAACTATATGTGCGCATGATTAATATTTTATTTGTTATTAGTCAGCCCAGTATGGTTTATTGCCCATCCAAATTCTGTCCTTAATGTGTCAATCCATCTTCTTTTATGCTGAAATTGAATTGCTCATTTTCAAGTTTGTTTTCCCACTGGCAATTCTATTTCGGACCCTTATAATTTTGAAAATTCCTAAGATAATGCTCATGAATCTTTGTATGATTTATCAGTTCATTATCCGTTATTTAAACGTGAAACGCTTGCACAAAAATTGTATGGAAACAAAGTTGTATTAACAAGGGACTCAAAGGAAACAACATTAATAAAAAATGGCTAAGTACAAGAAAGGGGCAATTTAATTATCCTGAATATCGCTAAAAATGAGCCACTTTTGCATCGACTTGCTGAGAATCACCCTTAGCCCAGACGTGTGTCTAGAAGACCTAGAGTGCTTGGTCGATGCTTCAAGTTGAAACCTTTCTCTATCTCCTCGACCTGTTTTGGGCTTGAGTCGTCCTTTGCGAGTTTTCAACACAAAATTCTGTTGGTTCCAGGATGCCCTTTGCGGGTTTTCATCGTGAACTTTTTTTTTTGAATCGAGACGCCCTTTTGCGGGTTTTCTTCTCAAATCTTTTTTTTTGAATCGAGACGTCCCTTTGCCAGTTTTCTTCTCAAATCTTTTTTTAGGGAAAGTATTTCTTTACCGAGTCTGAATTGACAGGGTTATACAGTTCCTTGCAATCCATTTCTGTTAGGATGAGAGCTCCTCTTGAGAAAGCTTTCTTTACTACATAAGGTCCTTCCCAAATGGACATCTACTTTCCACGAAAATCCTTGTGTATGGGGAGTATCTTCTTCAAAACCAGATCTCCCTCATGGAACTCCCTAGGACGGACCTTTTTGTCATAAGCTCGCATCATCCTTTTTTGGTACATTTGGCCATGACGGATGGCTTTTAATTTTTTTTTCTCGATCAAATTCAACTGATCATATCGAGCTTGGATCCATTCAGCCTCATCTAATTGGAGCTCAGTTAAGACTCAGAGAGAAGGTATTTCAACGTCAGTAGGTAAGACTGCCTCCATACCGTATGCCAACGAGAACTGTATTGCCCCAGTAGAAGTTCTAACCGAAGTTCTGTAGGCGAAAAGGGTAAATGGCAGTTTTTCGTGCCAGTCTCTGTAAGTCTCTGTCATCTTTGCCACGATTTTCTTGATATTTTTATTGGCCGCCTCTACGGCTCCATTCATTTTTGAGCGGTAGGGAGAGGAATTATGATGCTTGATTTTGAATTGTTCGCAAACTTCTGCAATCGTGCTATTGTTCAAGTTCAAGGCATTGTCGGATATAATCCTCTCTAGCATCCCATACCGGCATATAATCTCCTTTTTTAGGAACTTGCTGACTGCAGACATGGTAACGTTGGCATACGAAGCTGCCTCTACCCATTTGGTGAAATAGTCGATCTCCACGAAGATGAATCTATGCCCATTGGAAGCTTTCAGAGAAATTGGTCCAATGACATCCATGCCCCACATAGAGAAGGACCAATGGGAAGTCATGACATGGAGGTTTGATGGAGGTACATTAATATTATCTCCATATATCTGGCATTTGTGGCATTTCCTGGCATAGTTAATGCAATCACTCTCCATGGTAGACCAATAATACCCGAATCTCATTATTTGTCAGGCCATCGTGAAACCGTTGGTATGCGTCCCACAAATTCATTCGTGAACTTCCTCTAAAATCTTCTTGGCTTCCACTGCGTCGACACATCTCAGTAGTACCTGGTCTTTCCTCTTTTTGTACAAGATTTCCCCGTCTACGACATATTCACTAGCGAGTCTTCTCAATGTTCTTTTTTCGTTTTTTGAGGCTTACTCGGGGTATTTTCGATCTCTTACAAATTGAAGGATGTCCTGGCACCATGGGTGATCTTCCTTTTCTACCTTCTCCTCTGTCTCGATATCACAACAATGAGCGGGAGTTTCATAGATACTCATCTGAATGAGCTTCACATCTTTTGGTCTACTTACTTTGATCATCGAGGCCAAAGTGACGAGGGCATCAGCCATTTGATTTTCCTCTCGTGAGAGATAATGAAATGTGACATCATCGAACTCTGTAATCAACTCGAGAACTAGCTTGCGGTAATCCCTTAGCTTAGCATCTCTCGTTTCCCACTCTCCTTTAAGTTGATTGATTACCAATGCGGAGTCTTCATAAATCTTCAAAGTTTTAATTCCCCGTTCTATGGCTGCGCGAATTCTCATGATGCATGCTTCGTATTCAGCCATATTATTAATGCAGTCAAAATCAAGCTTGCTGGTAAAAGGGTAATGGTCTCCCTCTGGTGATACCAAGACTGCTCCAACCCCGTTACCCATGGCGTTTGAAGCTCCGTCAAAATTTAAAATCCACGGTTGCCCCCTCATGGTTGCCTCTTCGGCTGTTGCAACATACATTAAATCTTCATTCGGGAAGTCGAAGTTTATCGGCTCATAATCCTCTAAGGCCCTGCTGGCTAGGAAGTCTGCTACCGCACTCCCTTTTACTGCCTTCTGATTGACATAGACAATGTCAAATTCTGAGAGCAAGATTTACCATTGAGCTAACCTTCCATTTAGTGCAGCTGACTCCATTGGGTACTTCAAAGGATCTAATTTCGAGATCAACCAAGTAGTATAGTAGAGCATGTATTGTCTTAGTCTGCGTGTAGTCCAGACTAGTGCACAACATAATTTTTCAATAGACGAATATCGAGTCTCACAATCGGTAAATTTCTTGCTCAGATAGTTTATCGCCCTCTCCTTCTTTTCAGATTCATCATGCTAGCCTAACACGCATCCCATGGAATTCTCAAAGACTGTCAGGTACAGTATCAAAGGCTTGTTAGGAATTGGAGGGACTCAGATAGGAGCTTTGGACAAATAACCTCTGACCTTATTGAAAGTTTCCTGGCACTCAGCATCCCATACGTCCGGGTTGTACTTTCTAAGTAAGCAGAAGATAGGGTCACACTTTTCGATCAATTGTGAGATGAACCGAGCAATATAATTTAATCTTCCTAAAAATCCTCGTACTTCTTTTTGCTTGCTGGGTGGTGGTAGCTCCTGTATGGTTTTGACTTTGTCTGGGTCGATTTCAATTCCTTTTTTGCTGACCATAAAGCCTAACGGTTTTCCTGAGGTTGCCCCGAAAGTGCACTTAGTCGAGTTTAGCTTTAGTTGATATTTGCTTAACCTTATAAATAATTTCCTCAGGATTCTCACATGCTCCTCCTCTATTTGGGATTTCGCTATCATGTCATAAAAAAATTCGATTTCCCTATGCATCATGTCATGAAACACGGTTACCATAGCTCTCTGATATATTGCCACTGCATTTTTAAGTCCAAAGGGCATTACTTTGTAGCAAAATGTTCCCCATAACGTGACGAATGTGGTCTTGACCATGTCCTCAAGGTCCATTTTTATCTGATTATATCCGGAGAAACCATCCATGAAGGAAAACAAAGAATGTCCCACTATGTTATCGACCAAAGTATCGATGTGAGGTAAAGGGAAATTATCCTCTGGGCTAGCTTTATTTAAGTCTCGATAGTCCACGCACATTCGTACCTTTCCATCCTTTTTAAAAACAAGAACTATATTAGCTACCCATTCGGAGTATTTAACTATCTGAAGAAAATCGGCGTCAAATTATTTCTTGACTTCTTCTTTTATTTTTAACAGCACATCCGGTCTCATTCTCCAGAGTTTTTGCTGTACGGGCCTGCATCCTTCTTTTATAGGGAGTTTGTGTACCACAATATTAGTACTCAACCCGGGCATATCTTGGTAGGACCATGCAAAGATGTCTTGGAACTCTTTGAGCAACTCGATGATATTCTTTCAAGTTTCCGCAGAAATGCATGTCTCAATTTTTACATCTTTCTTTTCGTCTTCGTTCCTCAAATTAATCACCTCTACAGGGTCCGAATGAGGCAGGGTTTATTTTTCTTCATGCCCTATCATTCTTAGCAGATCTGGGGAGGGATCACAATCTTGATTTTCTTCAAAGCCCTGAAGTTCTTCTAGACACATGTCTTGCTCAAAGTGAGGCTCTAAGCTAACCTCAGAGTTACTCATATTATTGATATTTGAGGACCTGTCGAGGGATAAAAAGGAAGGTCCAAAGAACAAAATAAATTTATGAAAGAATGATTCTGTGGTATGTATATGAGCATGTATGTATCGAAAGGATGATTAGTCGTATTTATTAGTTATGTACGAGTGATTTATTAGGCTGAAAATAATGAAAGAATAATTTTAGGAAATGCATATTTCATTTAAAATAACTAAGTAATGAACGTGGGTCTTTTACAAAAGATCCATATTACTTTCAGGCCTAAAGCAATAGGTGTTTTCGAGCATTACTCTGAGGAATTTTTAAAAATTACAGGAAGTTCCTCCACGGTCCAATTATCTAGGGTACTTCTAGGTGCACACGGGCCAATCCTTAATAGATCCCCTTCCCTGTCTTCTTCCGATATAGCATTGACGCTCAAGTCCCTCATGATGTTCCTTCCAGTACCAATGGTTACTTGTTTTTTTCCTTGCTCTTCCTTCTGATTAATTATTTCTCCCAAAACAAAAGTCTCGAAAATAGGTGGGAAAATCATGGGTTCCCACGAGAGTTCCTTTGCAGATAGTCTGGCCCTCCTCTTCTTTTGTCTCTTTTCAATCTCTTTTCTTTTTTACTTCGCATCTGGCTTATACCCTAAACCGTAGCGATCCCATTTTTTCATCAAGGTCGGCACGTTAGTTCTCTCTTGGAGGTACTTCCCGAGTCCTTTTCCAAAGACAACCCCTTTCCCAAGCATCATCCGTAGGCCCATTCTAGTAGTCGATGATATTACCGGTACAAGCACCTTGCTTCCTTCCGAAATGAAGGTCGCATTTACAAATTCCAGTGAACGAAACGAGCATTCTATAGCCTCTTCATCCATTCCCAATAAGGTGACTTGCTTGTTACAGAGGCAATTATTTCTTCCTCAGCATTGATGGTAATTAACCTCCCTTCATTCACTAGCTTTACCTTCTGATGTAGAGAGGAAGGTACAACCCCAGCCGAGTGGATTCATGGCCTCCTCAATAGGCAATTGTACGTAGGCCTAATATCCATTACTAGGAAATCTATTTCATACGTGTTTGGCCTAATTTGCAGGGGTACTTCAAATTTTTCGGTTACCTTCCTTTCTGTCCCGTCGAATGCTCTTACTATGTTGTTGCATCCCTTCAAATGACAGCTATCGATTGGTAATCTTTGGAGCGTAGCTAGTGGTAATACATTCAATGCTGACCCGTTATCTATGAGTACCCCGGGTAGTGTGTACCCTTTACAACGGGTTACGATATGCAGGGCTTTGGTTGATCCCATCCCCCTGGACGGGATCTCATCATTGCTAAAGAACATAAAATTATCTGCAGTAATGTTATTAACTAAACGATCCAACTTACATACCGATATATCATTGGTCACGTAAGTCTCATTGAGCACCTTCATTAATGCATCACGATGCGCTTTTGAGCTCAAGAGCAATGATAAGATCGATATTCGTGCAGGTTGTTTATGGAGCTGTTCAACCACACTGTATTCACTGTGCCTTAAGAATTTCAAAAACTCTTTCGCCTCCCTTTCAGATACTGGCTCATTGGTGGATCCCTCAAGTCTAGTGGCTATCTCTTCTTCAGGCTCGCATATTACCGCTTTCCCTTTATTGATCTCATTTATTTTTTCGGCTGAGTCATAAATTTTTCCGCTCCGGGTAATCAAGTTTACATCATTCTCAGGCTCCCTTTCTCTGGTATGGTCACATTGCAGTTGTAATTCCACAGAACATTTTTGTTATCATTGTAAGGGAAGGTTGCAGGTCTTTGAACGATAATACGAGGCATCGTCTGTCCTCTGGCTGCGTTTTTTGGCGGTTTACAAACGATAAGCACAGATATCATTGACTTCTTCTTCTTCTTCTTCGAAGAATTCTAGCACCTAATTGTCCATTAATGTTTGCAGCAGGGCTTTGAACTCGTCACAATCTTGGATTTCATGCCTCTTAACAGCATGAAACTCGCAGTCAACCTCCACTATCATACCCTTCTTATCATTCACAATCATCTTGACTTTGACTATTTACTGCCATACCCATCGTAGCAGAGGCCTAATGTCTTCCACTCTTCTTTTAACTTTTCGTGCCTTTTCCTCCAGCACGACATTGACCTCTTGATTGGAATGATTCGGCAGAGGGTTCCCAGCTACATTGGGCCTAGTTAGGTCTTCCAATTTCACGACCCCGAATCTTATCAGTTCATCGACTCACCTTTTGAAAGCCGGGCAATTTTTAATTGAGTGACCCTCCGCATCTGCGTGGTACTCACAATAAGCATTCGCATCATACCACGCTGGGAACGGTGGTTCGTACGGTTTCACCCTTTGAGGAGCTACCTCATGGACGTCATACAGCATCTTGTAGAGTTCTTTGTACGACATCGGAAGTGGAGTGTATTGAATTCTCGCTCTATTTGGCCTAACACTAGGTTCCCGCTTCGGGGTATTTTGATAATTAACTGCTGGTACTTTAGGCTGACCTGTCACGAAGGGTTTGGCACCACTAGGTCGGTATACACTTGTATTGTTGACCTCATTATCTCTTCTTCTAGGGGTAGGTCTTCTAGGATTTTCTCCCGACTCGATTTTACCGGCTTTAATTGCATTCTCAATCATCTCTCTTGAGATGACCATGTCGGCGAAGCTGTTGGTGGCGTTTCTCAGTAAATGATTAAGATAGGGGGCTTTAAGGGTATTGACAAACAGCATCGTGGTCTCTTTATTCGTCAACGGTGGCTGTATTTGTGTTATCATTTCTCTCCACCGCTGTGCGTACTGTCTAAAACTTTCGTTTGACCTCTTCTCCATGTTTTGTAACGTGAGCCTATCGAGGGCTATCTCGATCACGTGACTGTATTGTTTCAAGAAAGCTTGTGCTAAATCTTTTCATGAACGAACTTTCGCTCGGTCAGTTGGCTATACCATATGACCGTCGATCCAGCCAAGCTATCTTGAAAACAATGAATCAACAATTGAATATTATGAACATGCCCTGCCATCTTTCTACAGAACATGGTCAAATGTGTTTCTGGGCGCTCGTTCCGTGATATTTTCGAATTCAGGAATTTTAAACTTGGGAGGGAGAACCAAGTCTGGAACCAGACTCAATTCTTTGGCATCCACTCCGTAAGAATTTTTAATTCCTTGTATTGCCTGGATTTTCTCCTTCAATAGCCTATACTTTTCCTCCATTTGCCTAGGAAGGTCCCCCTTATCATCTCATCAAAATCTGGGACTCCCAGATTTGCAGTGTTATCTTCTAGATTTGATCCCGATCCGATTACATAGTTAGCAGGTCCTGACGTGCCTGTGGTCTGCTGTTGTGGCCTAATGGTGACATGGGCTTCTTCGACCGGTATTTCTTGTAAGGCCGGGTTGTGTACTGGTGTAAAGCTCGGAGGAACACTCGGGTCTTCGTCATCCTCAATAGCAGGGCTTTTTCCTTTGTCAGCCATGCTTTGTTTAACTTGCGCTAATTCTGCCATCAAACTCTTTTGTACCTCCGAAAATTGGTTCTTCATTTCCCTACACATAGCTTCCATTTGCTCCTGCACTTGATCTTATAGTTCTTTCTGGATTTGCTCAAGCCGTTGTTTCATGGCTTTTGTTTTCTTGCGGGTGTAATAATGATGCGTATTTTCAATGATGACTGGTATTAACTGGCTTAATTTTAATTAATTAGTATTGTTATGCAAGAATATGCAAAATATAATGCAAATGAAATGCATGCATGTAATGCAAGAAAAGGCATTAATTCCAAAATCCACTTTCCCTTAGAGCAACTTCTCGAGAGAGAAAAAAAATCTTTACATAAAACAGAAGTTTAGCTAACTTCTGTTTTGGCCTTTTGTCCTAGAGATTTAACTTTTTCTAGAAGTTTAGCTAACTTCTTTCCTCGCTCCGACTTGGATTAGTATTGAAGACTCAAAACATCAGCTTCGGCAGCCAACTCTTGTATGTGATCAGCAGCTTCTCTCATTTGAGTCAATGTCTTTCCCATTACGTGATCTCTTTCCCCGACTTCTCTCTAGGCTTGGCGAGTGTTCCATTCAATAGTTTCCAAATTTCTTTCCAAAATCTCAAGTTGGATTTCATTGTTGTAGAGTGTGGCCTTCAATTCTTGTACCCTTTCTTTTAATTCTTATTTTTCACCCATGCAGGCTTTTAGCTCCAGTACGGTATTCTGATTACGGTGCCTCCGTAATGACTCTTCTAATTCTTCTATCCTTGCTTCCAAGCTGGTCATCTTAGCTCTCATCTCGGCCTTCTCGACCTGTTTTTCTAGCAACTCCCCCTTCAAGGCGTTCTCACGGGCTTGATCATCTTGGAACCTTCTTTGCCATTGTTTCGCTTGGTCCTTCTGTATCTGAATCTCCTGGCACCATTGCTCGGACGTCTTACCCAGCCCTGCAATCTTCATAGACTGACGAAGCTTCTTGTAATGTTTCTTCAAGTCTTCGAGATCCTCTTCGGCTTTGTTTTTTCCTTTTCTTAACTTCTCAGCCTCTAGTCTATGAAAGTCTACATCTAGCCCCAGCTTCATCTTATCTTCCTCCAATACCTCCATCCTTTTACCAAACTCTAAGCTTTTCCTTTCGAAATCATGTTTGAGGATGCCTAACTCTGAAGGAGCTTCTTGCAGATATTCTTCTTCTGGGCGAACATTTCCAAGGTTAGGGGCAGGAATGTTATCATTAACCCTCTTACTCCTCCACCAGTCATATTTCGAGGTTGTCAAAGGGTTCGCACTGAACTTTTTCATTCTTTGCACCTTCTTCCACGCATTTGCCACTTCTCGGACCTTTTTCTTATAGTCATTCCCTTTATATAAAAACTCGCAATGTGCTAGACCATGAGTTGCAGGGAAAAACTGTCTTGTCCTGTATTATCTCAAGACGAGCAGAGGAGCATACCCAATGGCACCCCAAACTCTGAGTATCGGGACCCAATCAAAGTCGCCACAGCGGTAAAGGACCTCATCTAGAAGAAACCAAGGAGCGCACCATTCAATTTCCTCGTCTTGTAGATTCTAGAGAACAGCCGCCCACTTTTCTTCAGATACTTTCAGTTCTCGTTGCGAAGCCACAAAATTCTTTAAAGGCGAAAAGAAAGTCGAGAAAACCTTACAATAAAATTTCTCTACTTTCCAGAAATAGCTGGGAAACCAAACCATCAAGAGTTGTGCGCAGCCGATAAATCTTCCTTCTCCTTCTCTCCGACAAGCACTCAACGAGCAAAAAGTTTCTGCCAGGATAGCAGGGACGGGCGTGATTCCTCTACTGAGTCGATCAAACAATACTACTACTGCATCTTCTACGTGCCCCAATGCTTTCGGGAACAAGACCAACCCGTATATACTAAGGGCGAAGATGACAATGCGTCTTCTCATATCTGGATATGTCACAATCAGGTCTCGCAAACTCTTTCAAGTAATGCACATGTTGCTCCTTTTACTTTTATACGAGAAGCGACCCATTGCTCGCTCATCCCCGTTGCATTCATCAATCTCTTTAACAATGTCGGAACACTCGCGTCTTTAGAATATGCCTTATCGACTTGGATCCTTGGACATCGAATTAAAGCAGTATATTCTTCTATTGTAGGTGTCAAGTCCAAGTGTCCAAAGGTGAAGCAACTATATCCGGGGTTCTAATGTTGAGTAAGGGCTCGAAAAAGGTGTTTGTCGATCTTTACTTCTAGCAAGTAAGGTAGATCTCCATAGTCTTGATAAAACATCTACTTCATCTTATTATTCCATTGTCCCCAAATCTCTTTCAATTCTTGCAAGTTATTCTGAGTCACATTGATACGAGTATAGTCCCAAAATTCTGATAAATGCCCATCTTTCAGGCTGTCGCCTTTTCTGCGTTATTACTCCTCAGACCATAGCCGTGTTACCATATTATCCTCTACTTTATCAAGAAATCCTTCCTCTATGATGAAACTGCCTAGTCGGTAAAACGGATTTAAATCAACACCTTTTCATTCATGATGATGCAAATGCAGGTGAAAGAGGCAAAACAAACATGGTTAGTAGCATGTAATAAAAAAATCAGCATACAAATATATATAACACAGAACCTAAAATATTTTTAGTATATGCTAACAGGGCTCGGCCTAACTCCATCTAGGGTGAGTACTTACGGCTCACTATATGTAGTTTAGGTTCTAAGGTGAAGGGTACCCAAACCAGCAGATTCCTCGATCCTCACCCATTACAGGCTCATACGGACGAGTTCGGTTTAGGGGGACGTATTTCCCGCATGTTTGCACGAAAGTGAAAACTTCACAAAAAAAAGGTACTTTGTAATCTCGAAAGCGATCTACCATCCTGCACTGAGGTGAAGACCTCACGAAGGAGTAGTTTCCCCCTTCCACTTAAAAGGGTAATAGCACAATGCATATGGATGCAAAATTATACTAGCAATATCACAGAGTATAATACCACACGAAAAAAGTCGATGATCACATGTTAAACAAAACCGAAGTTTAAAAAGTTCTCAAAAAAGACCCAAAAATTATCCATTTTGGCTTGACTCTCGTTTAGTTTAAAAAATACCCCAGTGGAGTCGTCAGCTGTCGAAACCACCTCGAAAACGAGGCTTCGAAAAATCATTTTAAATTTTGGAACAAAAAGGGAGTCGCCACCAATCTTTTATTTTGGGTGTGATTGGATCACTACAAAACGTTTAAAAACGTTTTAAAAAGTCGGTCTTCGAAATCCAGAGAAACAAGTTCGGGAGTCGGTTACGCATGAGGAAGGATTAGCACCCTCATACGCTCAAAATTGGTACCACATGATTATTTTCGGGTCTTATTTTATGAAAACAATAAAAACTTGAGTCAAGTTTAAAATGCGACGTTTATTTTAAAAGGCTTTGTAATTTCAAAGCAAATTCATTTAAGAAAATTCACCCTCGTGTTTTCAATCTGTTATGAGAACTAGAAGTCGTGTTCAACACATTAGGGCACTATATTCTCGGAGTTTCAAAATTGAAAGACGTTTCGAGACATTTTAAAGAGAGTATTCTATCGCGTGAATTATACGAAACTCACACCCAACACGTTAGGGCATGGTGTTTCGAGGTTTTCACACGAAAGGACATTATTTCATTTTTCTCTTAAAATTCTTTGTATATAGATATGTAAAAATTGAATGATGTTTCAGAAACTTTTGAAGAGGATATTCGATTCGCATGAATTACGAAAATCACACTCAAAACGTTAGAGCGCGATTTCTCCAGGTTTTCACGTGAAAGAATATTACCTCGTTTTGTTTTTAAATCGCTCGTGATATATATAGATATATTTTGAGAATTTGAAAATTTCGTATTGAATTTAAAATGCAATCCTCGGACACATAGTTTAAAAGATTCGAATATGGAATACCCGTTTACTTCGATTTTCGCGGAGAATGAAAATCATGACCAACACGTTAGGCCACGATGTTCTCGAAATCTCGGAGTTAACAGGTGTAAAAAATCTTAAAAGAGGATATTCGACGCGTGTAAGTTATACGAAAAATCACACCCGACACGTTAGGGCATGATTTCTCGAAGCTTTCACACGAGAGGGACATTGCCTCGTCTTTAAAATCACTTTGAAAATGAACATGTAAGTTTAAAATAGCAAATAACAATTAATAAGAGAAATTAAATACGAAGCAAGATAAACAGAATGCAAAAATGTAAGATGGAGGTGCATAATGATTTAAACAAATGCAAATAATGATGAGGAAGAAAAATGACGCAATCAGGATTGAAAAACGGGACCTTTGGATACCCGAGGGCAAAATAGTAATTTTTGACTCTCAGGGGTAAAAATGTAATTTTAGGAAAATTTAGGGTTAAAAATAGGATTTTAGAATATTCGAGGGTAAAATGATAATTTTTTGTGAAATCGGGATTAAAAATGGGATTTTGGAAAGTTTAGGGGTAAAATGGTAATTTTTGGTGAAAATGGGATTAAAAATAGAATTTTGGAAAGTTTAGGGGTAAAATGGTAATTTTTGATAAAATCAAGGTTAAAATAGAATTTTAGAAGGTTTGAGGGTAAAATGGTAATTTTGGGTGTAATCGGGGTTAAAATGGAATTTTGGAAAGTTTAGGGGTAAAATGGTAATTTTTTATGAAATCGAGGTTAAAAATGGAATTTTGGAAAGTTTAAGGGTAAAATGGTAATTTTTGGAAGTTTCGAGTTCAAAACGTAATTTTTTGAAGTTTTAAGGTCAAAAATATAATTTATGGACAGTTTAGGGACCTGTAAGCAATAAAACCAAAGGCTGGGTGACAGTGGCAGCCCCATAGGCATTCAGAAGTTAAAGGACTAAATTGTAAATCTTGAAAAATTCCTGGGCCAATTTTGTAATTAAATAGAACTTGATTTAGGGATTAAATTAAAAGAATTAAAATGTGGAAGGACCAAACGCGTAAATAACCCATTAATCAAAAACACGCGGATCCCAGATGCGGGTCGGGTCGGATCGAGCCAGTCTATGGGTCTTCTATAAATATTATTTTAAAGATTTTTTTTATATTTTTCATTTCATTTTCAGAAAAAACTGAAATACTCCCCACTTTCTTTTTTTCTCTCATCCTTCTGCCCCTTCTCCTTGCGTCCGACCAACCGTCGGTCGCCCGATGCCCAACCAGCCCAGCGCGTAAGGCCGCACGCGCGCCTCCATCTACCGCACCTGGTCCCCGTGCACCCTCACCTGCGGCCGTCCGACGAAACGCAACGTTGTCTCTTCGTCCACGCGCCGGCAGGTAAGTAAACCGTCTCCTCCTTCCCCTTTTCTTTTTCATCTTTTTTATTATTCTTTTTAGTTTTCATTTAAAATGGCTCCATTTTTCATCGTTGTAGAACCCAAATCTGGATTGGAAATCCCTAAAACACCGATGTTCTTCTTTTCCTTTTTTAAAAAAACATTTATTTTAGTTTTTGAAACTGTTCTTTTGGTGTTATTTGCATGTATCCGAGCAACCGGGGTGTAATGGAGGCAAATCGATGGGTTCCAGCGACGGCTTTGCGGTGGTGGACGGTGACGACAGTCAGGGAGGATCCTGTCTTTTCGATTTCTCCTTTTTATTATTAATATTATTCTTTAAATTAATTAATATCATTTAAAAAATTAATTAATACATTTAATATATATTTAATAGATATTTTAGAAACGGGCAAGTGCAATTAATACATTCAGTAATTATTTAAGGCACGCATATGTATATACACAAAACGTCTGAATTAAATGAAAATGTTAATTAACAATAAGTAAGTTTCATGAGTGCATTAATATGTATTTGAAACTGATGGTGTTGGGTTGCGAATCGTGAATAATAATGAGCAGGTGATGCAACTGTACCTGGAAACTTCAATGTCTGAGAGTTCTGAAATTGGCTTGTATCCAGTTTCCGTTTGTTGTTAACTGCTTCTGTTTAATTGCCAAGTGTTTGGAAAGTTTGATTTTGTATTGATTTATCTCGAAAAGGGTTGTATTTGGATTTCCAGAACAGGTTTTTTTTGTATTTATTTTCCAGAATAGGGTTCGTAACCCTTTGTACAAAATTTAATTTGTCTTTTATAGCCAATTTACAATCATTTCCATTTGTTTCTTTCAATTAAATGCTAGTCCTAATCCTTTCTTTTTGTAGGTCCAAGCAGTGGCGGTTAAAGCAGGTTGAAGCCGGTGGTGGTAGGGGCAACTTGGCTGGGGATGACAGCTGGTGGTGCTGACGTGTCGCCTTCTAAGTGGCTGAGATGGAGGTGGCAGCACAAGTGGGAGCTCAGCAAAATTGGGTTGAATGTACTGGGTTTGGGCTTAGGTTATTTAGAATTGGGTTAATTTATGGTGTATTTGGGCTCAATTTGGGCCTATATTTTGTAATTTATGGTGTATTTAGGTTATTTAAATGAAAATGTTAATTAACAATAAGTAAGTTTAATGAGTGCATTAATATGTATTTGAAACTGATGGTGTTGGGTTGCGAATCGTGAATAATAATGAGTAGGTGATGCAACTGTACCTGGAAACTTCAATGTCTGAGAGTTCTGAAATTGGCTTGTATCCAGTTTTCGTTTGCTGTTAACTGCTTCTGTTTTAATTGCCAAGTGTTTGGAAAGTTTGATTTTGTATTGATTTATCTCGAAAAGGGTTGTATTTGGATTTCCAGAACATGTTTTTTTTGTATTTATTTTCCAGAATAGGGTTCGTAACCCTTTGTACAAAATTTAATTTATCTTTTATAGCCAATTTACAATCATTTCCATTTGTTTCTTTCAATTAAATGCTAGTCCTAATCCTTTCTTTTTGTAGGTCCAAGCAGTGGCAGTTGGAGCAGGTTGAAGCCGGTGGTGATAGGGGCAACTTGGTTGGGGATGATAGCTGGTGGTGCTGACGTGTCGCCTTCTAAGTGGCTGAGATGGAGGTGGCAGCACAAGTGGGAGCTCAGCAAATTTGGGTTGAATGTACTAGGTTTGGGCTTTGGTTATTTAGAATTGGGTTAATTTATGGTGTATTTGGGCTCAATTTGGGCCTATATTTTGTAATTAGACTTTCTTTTGTAATTGGACTTTTTAATTTATATTTATTTTAAATTTAAAATTATATTAAGTTTAAATTTTGGAAAAACTTAAACCTAAAATAAGTTTAATTTAAAACAAATTTAAATTCTGTTGGGCCCGGATAAATTGGGCTTCAACATTAATAATATAAGGAATAAATTGATTAATTAAATTAATGGCAGGGGGACAGCTATTTCTTTCGTTTTTAATTCATTTGTTGTTGTCTCAACTGTGTGTCATTGAAACGCATGTCATTCAATTATTAGTATCTATACTTTACATATGAAGGAGTGTCATCTCACACATGTCACTTTATATCATTGAAAAAAATGGAAAACTGAATTAAATCCAAGTATTTAGATAATTTATAAAATGTAAATTTAAAAATTGTGATTACTCAAAATCAAATTAAATTCTATATTATATTTAATATGTAATTAATTTAATTTTTTAATTATATAAAAATAAATATTTTATAATTAAAATAATTTAAAAGTTATTAAAAAAAATTTGGAAATAGTTATGAAAATAATCTTAAAAATTTGTCAAATAATAATCAAAAGTCATAAAACAAAGCTCTTTTTGTTAAAATGAGTTTAAAAATCTAAACCCAAAATTAATATCAGACTCGGGCCGAATTATGATAGATGATTCAAAAAATCTAAAAACAAAATGACAGAATCGAACTGATATCACCCTTAATCATCATGGTCAAATTTTAGATTTGGTATTTATATATACTTTATTTTTTTTATAAAATTTAATACATCAACTTTTACAATGTTGTTAATTAGTTTAAATACTTTACTTTGATTAAAATGTTGATTGAATTTTTCAAAATTGATAATATTGTTAAAATTTTCTATTAAATCCATGTCAATTACAATATTATTTTTTGTTATATAGCTATCAAATGAGTTTCTTCTTTTTCATTTTCAAAATGCCACGTCTATGAATTTAACAAAATATTTTAACGATGTTTATAATTAAATATGAGTTTTTAAATTCGAAAAACAAAAAGACTTAATTCGAAATATATGTAAAGTCCAAAAAGATAAAAGATATTTTTTACGTTCAAATTTTGCATACAATTTTTATTGCTACACATAACTTTCAAACTCTCAAATCGAAATTAAGCTAAAGTTTTTACTCTAAAATTTAATCTAATAAAGAAATAACCCAAAAGAGTGAGTTGAGAGCAATAATAATGATAACCAAAATATCTTCTTATCTATGTTCGTTGTGATTTGAGTAATACAATTAAATCACATCAATGGCATTTAATAATCAATGGGAATGTAGCTCAAATGATAGAGTGCTCGCTTTCCATACGAGAGGCACAGGGTTTGATCCCTCGCATCTCCATTTGTTTTGCTCCAAATTCTGGTTTAATATTTATTATACATTCATTTTATAGTTTAGCTCTATAAAATTATATTGACATTTAAATAATATTAATAGTTTAATTTATATTTATTAATTGACATTTAAATCTAATTATAATTTAATCTAAGTTTATTAGACATAAAGTAGTATGGTAACTCAAATAATTTTTTTTACATAAAGTTGAGTTTTAATTTGCATAAATTCTAAGCATAAAATTGAGAAAAAAAATTATCTACTAATTAACATTTAATTAATATTAGTGTTATATATATCAATTAAAATTTAAGTTTAATTCTATAAAATAGCATCTAAAAGTTAGGTATATTCAATCAAATTGCAAAAAAAAAAATTGAGATTTGATAGCATTAATAAGTTGTTGTCGCAAACGACTTATATAATTACAAATGGTGCTATAAAGGCGATTAAACATTAATTCAATCGGTACCGTTATTGTTGCAAACAACAAGAAAAACGTGAGTTTAAGTATACTTAAGCGCGTTTTATCTTTCGATTTGTGGGTGATGAGAAATTTATGAATAGTTTAAGTATTGTATAAAAAAACAAATTGTGTAATTTTCTACAGTAAATTTATTAATGTTCATAATAAATATGAATTGTATGTATTATTATGTAAAAAATTGAATTTATAAAATCATTTAATATAATTGGATAAATTAAAAATTATAAAATCCAAGCTTTTTATAATTAAATATTTTAATTAAATACATATAGTTTTATCTATAAATATGGTTTTATTTTAAATATGATAATAATTAAATCATTTTAAATCATATTTTTATAATTAATAGAAACTAAATGCATGAGATATATATATATAAAAGAATAATTAATACGTGGGTAAACTAAATAAATGGTCACTCAACTATTCCTACGTTCCTGTTTTGGTCACTCAACTATTCTTACATTCTTGTTTTGGTCACTCAACTTTAAATTTTTTCAATTTAGGCACTAACATTTAGATTCGCTCCTATTTTGATCACCCGTGGTTAAATTGATAACAGGGAACCTTTTTCTAACCAATATAATAACACATTTAATCCTCGATACTTATTTATTCTTTCAATTTGATCCTAATTCTAAATAATTCAATAAATTTAACCTTCATATTTACAAATTCTATCAATGTGATCATCAAACTTCCTAACCAAAGCTTTTTAATTTTTTTAATCTTTTTAATTTTTAGAATCAAAATCAAAAAGACAAAATGGATAAACGTTAAAAGTCAAAATTGTTGATTTTTTAAAATCAAGAGTATAATAACAAAATGTGTAAATTTTAATTTTGTTATTATACCAGCATGTCATCTGATGACCAAAAGTATTTTAATGGAGTGGTTACAAAATGCAATTGATCTAACGAGAGTGACTAAAATAACAAAAAGAATTGAGGTGACCAAAATTAGAATGTCTTAAATTTTGGTTGATTATTTAAGTAGTTTACCCCCTTTTACAGTTAAATTTAAATTGAAAAACCTTTTTCTATTGTTTGAATTGAGTTGACCCGAAATAAAAATCTCTTAGCTATACCTATCCTGTTTTGGGTGGACCAAACATGTTTAATAAGAAAATTTTAGCAAATAGTAAATGGCTAACAATTTGAAGGAGCAATTGGTTAAGGTTTTGTGTTTTTCGAATCCTAACTATAACATCTAGCTGGAGATCTATACACTTGGAGAGTGATAGAATATGAATCATTTGTTGCATACGTGATAAAATATAGTTAAATTACTCACTAAACTAGGCTCAACAAATGTAAAGAAATCGAACTACGTAAACAAATTTTAGTGTTATTTCTGTTTTGTTTGCAGAGTTTTTACAGTGTGAACTGTTGAAGCCCAATTTTGACTAGGGCTGGGCTTTTGATTTGTTAATGTTTGAATTAATTTTAAATTCATTTTTAAATTTATCTTAAATTTAAATTTACTTATTTAAATTTATTTTAAATTTAAACCTAATTTAAAATAATATTAAATTTAATAAATCAAAATCCAATGTCCATTTACAAAAAAAGGCCCAAATTAAAGGCCCGATTACAAAAAGGGCCCAAATTAAAGGCCCGATTACAAAAAGCCCAATTGGGCTGAAACAACCTTGACCCAATTACATTTGCAGCCCAGACAACAGCAGCCCTCAACTCAGCAACCCCAAGGTCAAAGTCAAATCTTCACCCACGTGCCTCTGCCGATTGCTGACCACCAGCTCCATCCACCATGCCCTGCCATCACCATTGCCTAAGAAGAACCTGCAACAAGCAAGAGGGATTAGAAGTGCATTTAATTGTAACAAACAAAAAGAATGATGGGGGGAATTTGGCTTTAAAAAGCCAAACACAAATTCTGTAGGGGGGACTTTTTTTTCGAAAAAAAAGGAGAGATCAATACAAATATAAGCAGCATATTATTAACTAAGACAGCAGCCAAAAAGATTCATCAAGCATTCTTGTGTTCGAAATTAGCAAGGTATAAATCTCAAACACATGTGAGTTTACTTTTCATTTATTGTTTTGGACTTAAACTAAAACTCTTTACATTTCGTATATAACTAATAAGTGCCTACTGTTATTGTTATTTATTGCTACTAGTATTCTGTTCAAACAATTAACAAATACATACATGTATGTATTAAAGGCAATAATGGCATTTATGGTAACAATAATAACATCGGTAACCGTAGCATTAATTAATAAGATTAATAATTTTTTAAAAAAAAGGGAAATTAAAGAAAGGGATTCGAAAGGACTTCCCTATCCGATCTACTGCCACCATCGTCGGAGCTCCTGGGCCGCCGTCACCTCCACCTCACGACGTTCGAACACCCGAACCAACACCTAAAAACAACAGATCTTTTTTTTAAAAAAAAATAATACGAAAAGTAAAAGGGGGGCTTAAAAAAAATTTTCTTTTTTTTAAATGAGAATAAGGGAAATATTTCCAGATCTGGGCTTTCCCAGATCTGGGTTCCGAAAAACCAAACAAAAAAAAATAGAAAGAAATAAAAAATAATAATAAGAATAAAAAGAGAAGCTTTCGGATACCTGGACAACGGCGCGTGGGCGCGTGAAGGCCGGAGAGGACGGACGATGGCGCCATACGTTGAAACGAAGCGGAGTTGACGTTGGTGGGAGACCGCACGTGGCTACAGATGCGCTTCGGTGGTGGTGATCGTTCGGCGCGTGGAAGCCCGATGATGGCGGTGCGGGATCGGAGATGGATGGGCGTGGCCAGGGGTACCATCGACGCGCGCTCACGCGCGGGTTCAACGGTCACCGGAGCCGATCGGGGCTGGGTTTGAGCTGGCCGGACGAGGGTGAGTTGAGAGAGAATTTGGAGGGGGGGTAGGTTGAATTTCTAAAGAAATGAAAAAAAAATGAATTTTAAAACAAGAAAATTATATATATACTAACCCATAACCCGACCCGGATCCGACCCATGGACCCCTGGGATCCGCGTGTTTTTAGAAAATGGTACATTTGCGCAATTGGTCCTTTCGCATTTTTATTTGCTTCAATTTAATCCTTTTTGCACTCTTTTAATTATTTGCAATTTTACTCTGTAATTTTAATTGGTTTATGAATTGGTCCTTTGACTGTTTGACTGTACCAGAGACTGCCACGTGTCATTTTTTGAATTATTTATGCATTTAGTCCTTTTATTTTTAATTTGTTTTAATTTAATCCTTAAATCAACTTTTATTTAATTACTAAATTGGTCCAAAAATTTTTCAAGATTTTCAAATTGGTCCCTTGACTTCTGAATGCCTGTGGGGCTGCCACATGTCACTTGTTTTTGGTTTTATTGCTTTTGTAAGCCCTAAATTGTCCAAAAATCATATTTTGACCCCAGAACTTTTCCAAAATTATATTTTGACCCTAAAACTTTTCTAAAATTACATTTTGACCCCAAAACTTTTATAAATTACATTTTGACCCTAAAACTTTTCCAAAATTACATTTTAACCCCAAAACTTTTCCAAAATTACATTTTGACCCCGAAACTTTTCCAAAATTACATTTTGACCCTAAAACTTTCCCAAAATCACATTTTGACCCCAAAACTTTCAAAAATCATCATTTTACCCCCAAACTTCCCTAAATCCCATTTTTAACCCCTATTTCACCAAAATTACCATTTTACCCCCGAATCTTTTAAAATTCCATTTTTAACCCCGGTTTCACCAAAAATTACCATTTTACCCCCCAAATCTTCTAAAATTCCGTTTGAACCTCGACTTCACCGAAAATTACCATTTTACCCCTGAATCTTTTAAAATTCCATTTTTAACCCCGACTTCACCAAAATTTCCCATTTTACCCCCGAATCTTTTAAAATTCCATTTTAACCCCGATTTCACCGAAAATTACCATTTTACCCCTCGAATCTTTTAAAATTCCATTTTTTACCTCGATGACACCAAAATTACCATTTTTGCCTCCGGGTATCCATAAGTCCCGTTTTTCACCCCGATTTCATCATTTATCAATATTTGCATTTGTTTGCACCTACATTTTATATTCTCGCACACTATTTATCTACTTATTATATTACTTCGTATATAATTTCTCTTATCAATTGCTACTCGAGTTTTTAAACTTACACTCTCATTTACAAATTACTTCAAAAATCGAGGCAAGGTTCGGTTCGAGCGTAACTTCGGAAAATCACGCCCTAACGTGTCGGGTGCGATTTATTCGTATAATTCGCGCGAACCGAATATCCTTTTCAAGTTCTTCTTACACCCGTTCACTTCGAGGCTCCGAGAATGTCGTGTCTTAACGTGTTGGTCGCGACTTCAAATCTTCGTGAAAATCAAAGTGAACAAGTATTCCTTTTAATTCTTCAAATCACGTGTTCGGGGATTGCATTTTAACCTTCATACGAAATTTTCAAGTTCTCAAAAATATATACGAAGAACTTTCATGACGAAAATAAGGCAATATTATTTCGTGTGAAAACTTCCAAAATCGTGCCCTAACGTGCGGGGCATGATTTTCGTAATTCGTACGAAAAGAAATATCCTCTTCAAAAGTTTTCAACACACCCCTATCCGTATCCAAATTTTTTAAATGAACGAGACAATGTTCCTTCACGAGGAAACCTCGAAAAAATCGTGCCTTAACGTGCTAGGTATGATTTTCGTATAAATCACGCGATCGAATACTCTCTTCAAAAGTTCCCTAAACGTCCTTCAATTTCGATACTCCGAGAACGTAGTGTCCTAATGTGTTGGACACGCTTTCTAGTTCTCATAAGAAGAATGAAATACGGGGACGAGTTCTTCTTAAAAAGGTCTCCTTTAAAATTACTCAGAGCCTTTCAAAATGAATACCGTATTTTAAACTTCACTCGAGCTTTCATTGTTTTCATAGAATAAGACCCGAAAATGATCATGTGGTACCAATTCTGGGCGTACGAGGGTGCTAATCCTTCCTCGTACGTAACCGACTCCCGAACCTATTTTTCTGGATTTCGCGGACCGACGTTTTAACGTTTTTTAAACGTTTTTTTGTGGTGATCCAATCGCACCCAAATAAAAGATTGGTGGCGACTCCCTTTTTATTCCCATTTTCCAAAACTTAAAATATTCTCCGAAACTTTCGTTTTCGAGGTGGTTTCGACAGCTTGGCGACTCCACTGGGGACATTTTTCAAAATAAACGAGAGTCAAGCCAAAATTGATGATTTTCGGGTCTTTTTTTTTGAGAACTTTTCAACTTTGATTTTGTTTAACATGTAATCCTCGACATCTTTTTGCGTAATATTGTGCTTTGTGATATTTCTAGCATAATTTGACATCATGTGCATCGCGATATTACCCTTTTAAGTGAAAGTGAGAAACTACTCCTTCGTGAGGTCTTCACCTTCGTGCAGGATAGTGAATCGCTTTCGGGATTACAAAGTACCCTTGTTTTCGTGAAGTTTTCACTTCCGTGCAAACATGTGAGAAATGCGTCCCCCTAAACCGAACTCGTCCATATGAGCCTGTAATGGGTGAGGACCGAGGAATCTGCTGGTTTGGGTACCCTTCACCTTTTAGAACTTAAAACTACATATAGTGAACCATAAGTACTCACCTTAGATGGAGTTAGGTCAAGCCCCGTTAGCATATACCCGAAGTATTTTTAGGTTCTGTGTTATGTATATTCGAATGCTTTTCTGCTGTTACATGTTACTAACTGCGTTTGTTTTGTCTCTTTCTACTTGCATTTGCATCATTATGAACGAAAAGGTTTGATTGAAGTCCGTTTACAAATTAGGCAGTTTATCATGGAAGAAGGATTTTTAGATAAAGTAGAGGACAATATGGTGGCACACCTATGGTCCGAGGAGCAACAGCGTGAAAAGGGTGACAGCTTGAAAGATGGGCATCTGTCAGAATTATGAGACTACACTCGTATTAATGTAACTCAGAACGACTTGCAAGGGTTGAGAGAGATTTGGGGGCAATGGGATGTTGAAATGAGGCAGATGTTTTGCCGAGATTATGGAGATCTGTCTTACTTGCTCGAGGTAAAAATTGACAAACACCTGTTTCGAGCCCTCTCCCAACATTGGAATCCTGCCTATAGCTGCTTCACCTTTGGTCATTTAAACTTGACACCGACAATAGAGGAATACACCGCCTTAATCCGTTGTCCTAGAATCCAAGCCGATAAAGCATTTTCAAAAGACGCAAGTGTTCCGACATTTCTAAAAAGATTGATGAGTGTCACAGGGATGAGTGAGCAATGGGTTGTTTCTCGAATTAAGGTGAAAGGAGATAACAAATGTATTAACTGGAATAGTCTGCAGGAAATAATTGCAACACATCCAGATATGAGAAAACGTGTTGATATCTTCGCCCTCGGTATATATGGGTTGGTCTTATTTCCAAAGGCGTTGGGACACGTCGAGGACGCGGTAGTAGCATTGTTTGACCGACTAAGTAGGGGAATTACACCCGTCCCTGCTATTTTGGCGGAAACCTTTCGCTCGCTAAGTGCTTGCCAGAGGGAAGGAGAAGGAAGATTCATTGGTTGTGCCCAGCTATTAATGGTCTGGTTTCACAGTCACTTCTGGAAAGTGGAGAAATTCTCTTATAAAGTATTTTCAATAGATTTCTCGCCTCTAAAGGACTTTGTGGCCACGCAACGCGAGCAAAATATATCCGAAGAAAAATGGGCAGTCGTTCTCCAGAATCTTCAAGATGAAAATATTGAATGGTGTACGCCTTGGTTCCTCCCAGACGAGATTCTCTACCGATGTGGTGATTTCGATTGGGTCCCGTTACTCGGAGTCTGGGGTGCTACTGGTATGCTCCGTTGCTTGTTTAAGACAATATAAGACAAGGCAGTTTATCACCTGTTACACACGGCCTGGCACATTGCGAATTTTCTTATAAAGGGAACGACTATAAGAAGAAGGTTCGGGAAATAGCAAATTCGTGGAAAAAGGTACAAAGAATAAAGAAGTTCAGTGCCAAACCATTGACAACCCCGAATTATGACTGGTGGAGGAGCAAGAGAGTAAATGACAACATCCCTGCTCCAAATCCAGAAAATGTTCACTCTCTGGAGGAATATTTGCAAGAGGTACCGACAGAGATAGACATCCTCAAGCATGACTTTGAAAGTAAAAGCTCAGAGTTCGGAAAAAGGATAGAAGTACTGGAGGAAGATAAGATGCAGCTAGGATTAGATGTGGATTTTCACAGACTAGAAGCCGAGAAGTTGAGAAAAGGGAAAAATAAGGCCGAAGAAGACCTTGAAGATTTGAAAAAACACTACAAGAAGCTTCGGCAATCCATGAGGACTGCAGGGTTAGGGAAAACTTCTGAGCAATGGCGTCAGGAAATTCAGGAACAAAAAGACCAAAGGAGCATTGACAAAGAAAGTTCCAAGATGGTCAAGTCCGAGAAAACGCCTTGAAGGGAGAGCTACTAGAAAAACGGGTCGAGGAGGCTGAGTTGAAAGCTCAGATAGCCACTCTAGAGGCAAGAATAAAGGAGTTAGAGGAATCATTATGGAGGCACCGAAATCGAAACACAGTATCGGAGCTGAAAGCATGCATGGTCGAGAAACAAGAATTAAAAGAAAAAATGCAAGAACTGGAGGCTACACTACATAATAATGAAATTCGATTTGAGATCATGGAAAGAGATTTAGAAACCAGTGAATGGCACACCCGTCAAGACCAGAGAGAAGTCGAAGAACGAGATCATGTCATGGGCAAGGCACTAACCCAAATGAGAGAAGCGGCCGATCACATACAGGAGTTAGCCGCTGAAGCCGACGTCTTGAGTCTTCAGTACGAGTCAAGATCGGAACGAGGAAGGAAATTAGCGGGATTGCTAGGAAAGATTAAGGATTTGGGTCGAAAGGCCAAACCATTTGTATAAACTCTCTTATGTAAAGAAGTTTTTCTTCTCGAGAAGTTGCTCTAAATGAAAATGGACTTTAGAATCAATGTCTTTTCTCACATTTGCATACATGCATTTTGCATCATATCTTGCACATTATTGACATAACATCTCCAAACTAATTAAAATTAATTATAATAGTTAACATCAGTAAACATTGAAAACCCACATCGTTATTACACGCGTAAGAAGGCGAAAGCTATGGATCAGAGAATAGAGAGGCTAGAACAAATGCAAAAAGAAATCCAAGAATAGATGCAAGCTCAGTTGCAGGACCAGCTAGAGAGAGTTCAAAGGGACATGAGAGACCAAATAATTGAATCCCAAAGCAATATAATTAATCAGCTAACCCAGTTGTTGCGAGATTCGGATAAGGGAAAAGATCCCGCTGAAGACCCAAGAGAGGAAAACGAGGATCCCCAATATCCTCCTGGCTTCACACCCGTACATCATCAGACCCCGCTAGAAATAAACCCGCGAGAAACACCTGTCTTGATTCGAGCGCAACCTCAGCCCATTGGCGCATCAAGCCAAGCGAATTACCTAGTCGGGTCAGGATCGAACCCAGGTGAAACCGCTGCGAATCCCATCAACCCTGACCTCGATGATACAATGGAGACGGAAAGAACCAAAATGGAAGTATCTAAACAGATAGAAGAAAAGTACAAGTGGCTGGAAGACAGGGTTAGAGCAATGGAGGGGATTGACGCTTACAGTGGAATTGATGCCAAAGAACTAAGTCTGGTCCCAGACCTAGTGCTACCCCCAAAATTCAAGATGCCCGAATTCGAAAAATACAACGGGACCAGCTGCCCAGAAGCGTACATTACGATGTTCTGTCGAAAGATGACAGGGTACGTCCACAATGAAAAATTATTAATTCATTGTTTCCAAGATAGCTTGGTTGGATCCGCTGCCAAATGGTACAACCAACTAAGCCGCGCAAAGATTAATTCCTGGAAAGACTTGGCCCAAGCTTTTATGAAGCAATATGGCCACGTTACTGATATTGCGCCAGACAGAATTACCCTGCAGAATATGGAGAAAAAAATAAGTGAAAGCTTTCGACAGTATGCTCAATGTTGGAGGGATTTAGCCACCCAGGTACAACCACCCTTAACCGAAAAGGAGACAACGATGCTTTTTGTCCACACACTAAAGGCACCGTATCTCGATCGCTTGGTGGGTAATGCTACAAGGAGTTTCTCGGACATAGTAATGTCAGGAGAAATGATTGAGAGCGCGATTAAAAGCGGAAAAATCGATGCAGGAGACAATGGAAAGAGGGTAGCCCCAAAGAGGAAAAAAACCGGGGTGAATAATGTAAGCACATACAGGCCAACCTATTCGAAACCAATCACGATGACGCAGTCAAAACCTCCTTCTGACAATTATCAGAATTTACCAAGAACAGAGTCAAACTAGAAAAAGAATATCGAGAATATTCAGTTCACTCCAATTCCCGTCACTTACAAAGACCTCTATCAGCAGTTGCATGACCAACACGTGGTAGCCCCATATATCACGGAGCCCATACAACCACCATTTCCAAAGTGGTATGATGCCAACGCCCAATGTGAATTTCATGGAGGAGTGATTGGCCATTCCATTGAAAATTGTTTCACCTTCAAAAAATTGGTGGAAAAACTAATCAAGATGAAGAAAATAAGATTCGATGAGCCATCGAGACCTAATATGGCCGGAAACCCTTTGCCCGTCCACTCTGATCAATGGGTAAATGCAATTACGGGAATTGACGAAAAAAGGGTTAAAGCTCACATTGAAGAGGTCAGATCCCCCATGAGATGGGTATGGCGTCAGCTGGTGGCTAGAGGAATAATCGGACAGGACGGCGAAAGAATGGTAAAAGCAAAGAACTATTGCGACTTCCACAACGCTGAAGGTCATGAGATTCAGCATTGCACGGAGTTCAAGGTCCTAATACAAGACCTGATGGACCGCAAGGAATTAGAGTTCTTCGAAGAAGGGGAAAAGATAGGGGACATTTGCTCCTCCGAAGGAAAAATGAAACATGAACATGATCGCCCAATAATAATCATCTCCACATCCAAGGGAGCTGAGACGAGAAAACAAGAGACACCATGTGTTATCATACGGAAACCCGCACCGTTTCCTTATGAAGACAGTAAAAGAGTTCCCTGGAATTATGGGTGCAACATTGTGGCACCCAAGGATGAGCAATTGCAAAACGTGAACCTACTCACACGCAGCGGTAAAACTTACAACGTGGAGGAGAGAGCAGCTACCAAAGGGAAAGGTATAACGGTTGAACCCGAAAAGGTGACTGACAAGTTAGAACCAATAAATGAGCCGGTGGCAGAAAGAGAAGCACAAGAGTTCCTGAAATTCTTGAAACATAGCGAGTACAGCGTAGTTGAACAATTACATAAGCAGCCCGCACGTATATCTATCTTGGCGTTACTGCTAAGTTCAAAGGCACACCGTAACGCATTAATGAGGGTGCTCAACGAAACCTACGTGACCCAGGATATATCGGTATGCAAGCTGGATCGACTGATTAACAACATCAGTGCTGATAATTTCATTTTCTTCAATGATGATGAAATCTCATCTGAAGGTATGGGATCGACCAAAGCATTGCATATTACCACTCGCTGTAAAAGGTATACTCTACCCGGGGTACTTATTGACAACGGATCAGCTTTGAACGTTCTACCGTTAGCCACTCTCGAGAGACTACCCATCGATAGCTCCCACATGAGGACGTGCCACAACATAGTCAGAGCGTTTGATGGAACTGAAAGAAAAGTGATGGGTAGGATCGAGGTACCATTGCAAATAGGCCCAAATACTTACGAGGTTGACTTCCTGGTGATGGATATCAAGCCTTCCTATAATTGCTTATTAGGAAGACCTTGGATTCACGCAGCAGGGGCAGTACCGTCCTCACTTCACTAAAAGCTCAAGCTGGTAACCGACAGAAGGTTGGTTACAATCAACGCTGAGGAGGATATTGTTGCGTCTGTAACAAATGATACCCCGTACATAGACAAGGATGAAGAGGCAATAGAATGCTCTTTCCGTTCGTTGGAATTTGTCAATGCCACATTCATTGGAGAGGGAAGTAAAATTCCTGAACCTAAATTATCGCAAACAACGAAGATGGGATTGCGTTTGACGATTGGAAAAGGAGCATTACCGGGAAAATGGCTCAGAAAATACCTCCAAGGAGTAATCTACGCACCGTCACTATTTGGAAAATGAGACCGTTTCGGGTTAGGGTACAAGCCGGATATGAAAGAAAAGAAGAAAGAGATAGAGCGAAAACGAGAAATAAGAAGAGCACGACAAGCCGGGGAAGAAATCAGCTGGAGACCGATGACCTTCCCTCATATTTCGAAAACTTTCATTTCTGGTGGGCTAAGGCTTGAAGAAGAAAGAGCTGCGAGACTGGTGATGGAATTGAGCATAAATGCTGTTTCCGAAGAAGCTGAAGAAAGGAGTTCGCTTCAAATATATCCGTGTGCACCTGGGAGTAATTTGGACAACTGGACAGAAGAGGAGCTCCCCGTAGCTTTTAGGAACATTCCAAAGTAATACTCGTTGAACCTTGGTCATTCTATGCCCAGGAATGATATAAATCTTTTGTAAAAGGGCTTTTGAGTTTTTATCCATTATCTTAAATGAAAATACATTTTGACAACTATCTCTTTATTCTTTTCCTTTCAAATCCCAAAATAAATTAATTACACTCACACATATAGATAAATAAATCATTCTTGAATATATACACCCATAATCATGTCATACAGCCATTCTTTAATTTATTCATTAGCCCACTCTCATTCTTTACAGATCTTGGGATATCAGTAATATGAGTGTTACTGACTCCGAACCTCATTTCGAGCAAGATATGTGCCTTGAGGAATCGCAGGACTTTGAAGATGACCAGGATTGTAATATATTTCCTGAATTGTAATATATTCTTCGCCTGGTCCTACCAGGACATGCCGGGGCTAAGCACCGACATCGTGGTTCACAAGCTCCCAATAAAGGAAGAATGCAAACCTGTCCAACAAAAACTTCGCAGAATGCGACCTGATGTGTTACTTAAAATAAAAGAAGAGGTCCGAAAACAGTTCGACGCATGTTTTCTCCGAGTAGTTGAATATTCGGAATGGGTCACCAATATAGTTCCTGTCCCCAAGAAAGATGGTAAAGTACGTATGTGCGTAGACTACCGGGATTTGAATAGGGCCAGCCCAAAAGATAACTTTCTGCTGCCACACATCGACACTCTGGTAGATAATACAGCGGGGCATGCCTTTTTCTCCTTCATGGATGTTTCTCCGGATATAACCAAATAAAGATGGACCTTGAAGACATGGCAAAAACCACCTTTGTCACAATGTGAGGAACATTTTGTTACAAAGTGATGCCGTTCGGACTTAAAAATGCTGGGGCAACATATCAAAGAGCCATGGTGACATTGTTTCATGATATGATGCACAAAGAAATTGAGGTTTACGTTGACGACATGATTGCAAAGTCCCGAACGGAGGAGGAACATGTGAATGTCTTGAGGAAACTGTTCATGAGATTGAGGAAGTTCCAGCTAAAATTGAACCCTGCCAAGTGCACTTAAAATTGTTAGGTTCATGAGATCTGTAAAATTGTTCATTACAAGGGGCAGCTGTTGAAGCCCAATTTTGACCAGGGCTGGGCTTTTGATTTGTTAATGTTTGAATTAATTTTAAATTCATTTTTAAATTTATCTTAAATTTAAATTTACTTATTTAAATTTATTTTAAATTTAAACCTAATTTAAAATAATATTAAATTTAATAAATCAAAATCCAATGTCCATTTACATAAAAGGGCCCAAATTAAAGGCCCGATTACAAAAAGCCCAATTGGGCTGAAACAACCTTGACCCAATTACATTTGCAGCCCAGACAACAGCAGCCCTCAACTCAGCAACCCCAAGGTCAAAGTCAAATCTTCACCCACGTGCCTCTGCCGATTGCTGACCACCAGCTCCATCCACCATGCCCTGCCATCACCATTGCCTAAGAAGAACCTGCAACAAGCAAGAGGGATTGGAAGTGCATTTAATTGTAACAAACAAAAAAGAATGATGGGGGGAATTTGGCTTTAAAAAGCCAAACACAAATTCTGTAGGGGGACTTTTTTTTCGAAAAAAAAGGAGAGATCAATACAAATATAAGCAGCATATTATTAACTAAGACAGCAGCCAAAAAGATTCATCAAGCATTCTTGTGTTCGAAATTAGCAAGCTATAAATCTCAAACACATGTGAGTTTACTTTTCATTTATTGTTTTGGACTTAAACTAAAACTCTTTACATTTCATATATAACTAATAAGTGCCTACTGTTATTGTTATTTATTGCTACTAGTATTCTGTTCAAACAATTAACAAATACATACATGTATGTATTAAAGGCAATAATGGCATTTATGGTAACAATAATAACATCGGTAACCGTAGCATTAATTAATAAGATTAATAAATTTTTAAAAAAAAAGGGAAATTAAAGAAAGGGATTCGAAAGGACTTCCCTGTCTGATCTACTGCCACCATCGTCGGAGCTCCTGGGCCGCCGTCGCCTCCACCTCACGACGTTCGAACACCCGAACCAACACCTAAAAACAACAGATCTTTTTTAAAAAAAAAATAATACGAAAAGTAAAAGGGGGGCTTAAAAAAATTTTCTTTTTTTTAAATGAGAATAAGGGAAATATTTCCAGATCTGGGCTTTCCCAGATCTGGGTTCCGAAAAACCAAACAAAAAAAATAGAAAGAAATAAAAAATAATAATAAGAATAAAAAGAGAAGCTTTCGGATACCTGGACAACGGCGCGTGGGCGCGTGAAGGCCGGAGAGGACGGACGATGGCACCATACGTTGAAACGAAGCGGAGTTGACGTTGGTGGGAGACCGCGCGTGGCTACAGATGCGCTTCGGTGGTGGTGGTGATCGTTCGGCGCGTGGAAGCCCGATGATGGCGGTGCGGGATCGGAGATGGATGGGCGTGGCCAGGGGTACCATCGATGCGCGCTCACGCGCGGGTTCGACGGTCACCGGAGCCGACCGGGGCTGGGTTTGAGCTGGCCGGACGAGGGTGAGTTAAGAGAGAATTTGGAGGGGGGGAGGTTGAATTTCTAAAGAAATGAAAAAAAATGAATTTTAAAACAAGAAAATTATATATATACTAACCCATAACCCGACCCGGATCCGACCCATGGACCCCTGGATCCGCGTGTTTTTAGAAAATGGTACATTTGCACAATTGGTCCTTCCGCATTTTTATTTGCTTCAATTTAATCCTTTTTGCACTCTTTTAATTATTTGCAATTTTACCCTGTAATTTTAATTGGTTTATGAATTGGTCCTTTGACTGTTTGACTGTACCAGAGACTGCCACGTGTCATTTTTTGGATTATTTATGCATTTAGTTCTTTTATTTTTAATTTGTTTTAATTTAATCCTTAAATCAACTTTTATTTAATTACAAAATTGGTCCAAAATTTTTTCAAGATTTTCAAATTGGTCCCTTGACTTCTGAATGCCTGTGGGGCTGCCACGTGTCACTTGTTTTTGGTTTTATTACTTTGTAAGCCCCTAAATTGTCCAAAATTATATTTTGACCCCAAAACTTTTCTAAAATTACATTTTGACCCCAAAACTTTTCCAAAATTACATTTTAACCCCAAAACTTTTCCAAAATTACATTTTGACCCCGAAACTTTTCCAAAATTACATTTTGACCCTAAAACTTTTCCAAAATCACATTTTAACCCCAAAACTTTCAAAAATCATCATTTTATCCCAAACTTCCCTAAATCCCATTTTTAACCCCTATTTCACCAAAATTACCATTTTACCCCTAAATCTTTTAAAATTCCATTTTTAACCTCGGTTTCACCGAAAATTACCATTTTACCCCCCAAATCTTCTAAAATTCTGTTTTAACCCCGACTCCACCAAAAATTACCATTTTACCCCCGAATCTTTTAAAATTCCATTTTTAACCCCGACTTCACCAAAAATTACCATTTTACCCCCGAATCTTTTAAAATTCCATTTTAACCCCGATTTCACCGAAAATTACCATTTTACCCCTCGAATCTTTTAAAATTCCATTTTTTACCTCGATGACACCAAAATTACCATTTTTGCCCCCGGGTATCCATAAGTCCCGTTTTTCACCCCGATTTCATCATTTATCAATATTTGCATTTGTTTGCACCTACATTTTATATTCTCGTACACTATTTATCTACTTATTATATTACTTCGTATCTAATTTCTCTTATCAATTGCTACTCGAGTTTTTAAACTTACACTCTCATTTACAAATTACTTCAAAAATCGAGGCAAGGTTCGGTTCGAGCGTAACTTCGAAAAATCACTCCCTAACGTGTCGGGTGCGATTTATTCGTATAATTCGCGCGAACCGAATATCCTTTTCAAGTTCTTCTTACACCCGTTCACTTCGAGGCTCCGAGAATGTCGTGTCCTAACGTGTTGGTCGCGACTTCAAATCTTCGTGAAAATCAAAGTGAACAAGTATTCCTTTTAATTCTTCAAATCACGTGTTCGGGGATTGCATTTTAACCTTCATACGAAATTTTCAAGTTCTCAAAAATATATACGAAGAACTTTCATGACGAAAATAAGGCAATATTATTTCGTGTGAAAACTTCGAAAATCGTGCCCTAACGTGCGGGACATGATTTTCGTAATTCGTACGAAAAGAAATATCCTCTTCAAAAGTTTTCAACACACCCCTATCCGTATCCAAATTTTTTAAATGAACGAGACAATGTTCCTTCACGAGGAAACCTCGAAAAAATCGTGCCTTAACGTGCTAGGTATGATTTTCGTATAAATCACGCGATCGAATACTCTCTACAAAAGTTTCCTAAACGTCCTTCAATTTCGATACTCCGAGAACGTAGTGTCCTAATGTGTTGGACACGCTTTCTAGTTCTCATAAGAAGAATGAAATACGGGGACGAGTTCTTCTTAAAAAGGTCTCCTTTAAAATTACTCAGAGCCTTTCAAAATGAATACCGTATTTTAAACTTCACTCGAGCTTTCATTGTTTTCATAAAATAAGACCCGAAAATGATCATGTGGTACCAATTCTGGGCGTACGAGGGTGCTAATCCTTCCTCGTACGTAACCGACTCCCGAACTTATTTTTCTGGATTTCGCGGACCGACGTTTTAATATTTTTTAAACGTTTTTTTGTGGTGATCCAATCGCACCCAAATAAAAGATTGGCGGCGACTCCTTTTTTATTCCCATTTTCCAAAACTTAAAATATTCTCCGAAACTTTCGTTTTCGAGGTGGTTTCGACATGAACCACTCGCTTTGTTTGTACAAGGATTAACTTAAAATGTTTTAAAACTAAAAAAACGAATAGAGAATTTGTTTTTTTTTTAGGGGAAGGCCTCTTCCTGCGCCCTTCCCTACACCCTATATTAACCAAGTCTCAATTAAGTCAATTATTTTTTAAATTAAGCAAAAGTATTTTTACTTTCTACATAAAATTTAGAATATATATATATATATATATTGAAATTTGAATCCAAAATATTATAGCATCTACCCTTCAACCTTACATTCCAACGGAAGCTACATTTGATTTTTATGCCTGTTTCCGTAAATTTATTTTTACTTACATCGTAAGTGTATCAAGCTATTATATACAATTACTTATTCAATCCCTTATCATTCAAAAGCATATATATTTTTTGAAGGCCAAACACTCAACAAGCGGCCACAATGAAAAAACATTTCTATATAATGCATAGTGTAACATACAGTTCCTCATGAAGACTCCAGCCATTCCCTCACATTTTTCATTTCATCCAAAAACAACAAAACTAGTATACATAGAATTAAATATTTCTTTTTCTTTCCTTTTTTCTAATGATATATATGCAAATATAAAAAGTTACCTGCTGAGGAAAACCATCGTTTGGCAACTGAGTATTTATCAGTAATTTTACAGCTTGAAAATAATCCGACTAGCTAACACGACTCGAACACAAATTACATCTGAGACAGTGAACATCCTGACCATCAGGTCAACACACGGAGTTCATACAATTATTCTCTTTAATCTTTGATTATTATTGCAGTTTATTCAAATATATATTACTTATAATTATAATTGTACTTATAATTTTTTAAAAAAAAACTACTATTTAATTTACCAACAATATTTAATTTTGTGTATCATTAACGAACCAAAAGATGATATTTTAATTATTTTTTAAATAATATCTCATCATTTAATTCACAAATTGTAACACTTTTTATAAAATAATAATATTATTAAAAAGTCAAAATGATCAAACACGTTATAACTCAGTAATATGTAATACAATCAAGTAATTATGCATTATAAATCCATTAAACTTGCATACATACAAGTTTAATCAAGTTCGAGTTTTAACTTAAATACGAAATTTGATAAACAAATTTAATAGACCTTAAACTCAAGCTCTAATTGCTCAATTATATTTGGAATCTAACTCGGACTTAAAAATAAATATTTAATCGAGTTTCAAATTTTAAATTAAAAACAAATAATGTTTTAATTAAAATCATAAAATTAAGAAATTGAATATCAATTTTCTTATTTACCGAAACCAAACCATACTAAGATAACTATATTAATATTTTTAATCCTATTTTTACAGTATATTATTGCTATATGAAGGCAAAATGATATATGTGCAATTGCCAGAGAAGATCAGAACTAGGCTGAATATTGAACCGATTGTTGTAGAAATTAAGACGAACTTTTTCAACCTCAACTCGTTCTTCGTCTATGCCTGCATTTGGATCAAACTCCCACAAAATTATTAGTACTGTAAAGGTAAGGATCATTGCCACCTTCCCAATCTTAAGCCTCCACATTTTCTCACTTTAATTATTCTTTCACTACCAATATGAAGGATAAAATTTAGGATAAACTATAAAAATAGTCACTTTTATTTGTCTCAGGTTACATTTTAGTCATTTATGTTTGAAATGTTACGTTTTAGTCACTTATGTTATTATTTTGTTACAAAGTGATCACTCTGTCGTTAAGTTTCATTATCTCCCTAACGGTAATCCTACATGGCATTCCAACTAAATTTTAAGTGTCAACTTAGATTTCCAAATGGGATGAGAACAGATTTTTAATTAAATAAATTTAATTAATTAGAATTTTTAAACCTAAACCTTAGCTAAAAAAACCCTAAACTCATTTCCACACGCCTCTCTTCTTCATCTTCATCTTCATCTTTATCTTCATCTTCTTCCCTTTTGATTCCAACGTCTTTAATTACAAATCTGTCTCAAAGTTTGAATCTTTGAAACCCATTAACCAAAGAAACTTATGTTTTCAAGCTACAATTTAGTTACCATTTTTTTGAGCGAGATTTCAAGATTCAAGAATTGAATCAATGAGTCGAATCCTAATGAAGCAAAGTAATCAAAATAATTATTAAAGGAATTTAAAACATAAGTTTCTTTGGGTTAATGAGTTTCAAAGATTCAAGCTTTGAGACGGATTTGTAACTAAAGACGTTGGAATCAAAAGGGAAGAAGATGAAAATGAAGAAGAGAGGCGTGTGGAAATGGGTTTAGGGTTTTCTAGTTAAGATTTAGGGTTTATAATTTTTAACTAATTAAATTTATTTAATTAAAAATATATTTTCATCCAATTTGGAAATCCAAGTTGACACTTAAAATCTAATTGAATTGCCACGTAATATTACCATTAGGGAGATAACGGAATTTAACGGCAGAGTGATCACGTCGTAACAAAATAATAACATAAGTGACTAAAACGTAACATTTCAAACATAAGTGACTAAAATGTAACTGAAAGTAAATAAAAGTGACTATTTTTACAGTTTATCTTAAAATTTAAGTTGGAGACATTTATAGTCTAAATAAATAAAATAGCTAAATCATATTTTTTAGGAATTCTTTTTTGGTATTAATCATATCCGTTTTACGAATTATGTTTGGGGTTCGGGGTTGTCCCTCTTAATATTATATTCAAAGTTCGAATATGTGTCTTTCATTAAGAATGCAATATACCTTACCATAGTACCTAACACTCATTGATGAAAAATCTTATTTTAACGTTAAAAATAAAGTGTCCATGAGTAAGGCATGGTGTGGAAATTGTAATGGCATTTGGGGAGAAAATGAATAAGGGGCTAATTCGAGGATTTGGGTCCTCCTGTTGTGTTATTTAAGTGATTAGGTCTCTATTTGAAGCATTTAGCATGTTAAATTGGGTCCATGTCTTTGATTAATGAATTTATTTTATTAGATCAAAATAAAGTATATTTTTTGAAAAAAAAAAGGTAAAATTTATGGATTATTAAATGATAATAATTGAAAAAAATATTAATTTAATAATTTAAAACTATATTTACAATTTTAAATTATAATAACTCCAATTTTTGTAATAAATTTGTATTAAAAGAACAAATTTTATAATAAATTTCCCACGTGAAGTGGGGCAATTGTACTATTACCTATAAAAGGAAGGTTCAAAGGGACTTCCTTCTTTGACCCGTGTCCTTCACCTATCATGATTTTTTTCCTTCTTTACATTTTATAAAATGGTTAAATTTTGATCTTGATCTCTCTATTATGCTTAAATTTGATATTTAATCCCTATGCTTTACTTTCTAACATAATTTGGTCCCAATATTTTTTCTAATAATATTATTAATTTCTCCAAATAATTAATATTATTATCTTTTTGGTTAAAATATCATGTCAGTGTATTGAGAGTCTAGACTGACACGGCTTCCCAATTTTTTAAGTTTGTGTTGTTTTTACATTATAAGAAAATGGTAAAATTTCAATTTTAGCCTCTATACTATTCTGATACTTGATATTTAATCTATATATTTTAAATTTTTTTTTTTTACAGAATTTGATCCCTTTACCTTTATAATGCCAGTAATTAGTCTAAATAGTTAAAATATTAATTATTTCAATAAAAATGCTGAGATCAATTTTTTAAAAATACTATTTCAACAAAAAAATTATTTTATCATGTCAAGTTCAAATGAGTGGTTTTTCAAAAATATCCTAATTAGTATTTTCAACATTATTTTTTTTATTATGTGACTACCAAGTGGATTTTAAATAAAATGTAAGGCTAAATTGAAAAGGAAAACAAATAAACAATTAAATCTACAAATATCCCAAAACATAAGAGTTTTTTTTTCCTCAATACTTCCATCGCCAATTAAAAAAATTAAATAAAAATTATTTATATTTAATTAATTAAAATACTACTATTATTTAAAATCAACCTCTACATAATTTATTAATTAAAATTAAGATTTTATTTTAATTATTATTATTATTTAAAATTAGGTTTTAATTTTATATTTAAATAACAATTTTTTGTTATTCAAATCGTCACCTATATAATTTTAATTAATAAAATTAATTACTCTATATTTATAAATAATATATATCTTTGAAATAATGTTATTTAGAAATTTTAAATATTTAATAGTTCTATAAAATTAAATTTAGATCCATTAATATGATGTTATTTTTTATTGTTAAATTTTACTACTTCTAAAAAACTGATGCATAAATTGAACCATCAACATTAAGTTTGATTACATTATTTGAATGTGATGTTCTGCCTATATTAATCACAATTGAAACATTTGTCAAATGCCCATTTATAGTCGATATGACACTTTTTTATAGTATTAAAGTAATACTACTAATTAGGTTGTAATTAAAAATCAAAAAAGTTAAAATAGATATGATATTTTTTATCAGGATTATATAATTAAAAATTTCACTAGAAGAAATTATATTAATATTTATTTTTTTTACAATACAATTTAAAAAACTCGCACACTTACAAATGCACTCATCTATACAATGACACACGTAAAATTTTCAAATTGATCCTATGAACTTACAACTGTGAGGAATATCTTTAATCAATGAAACAAATGTTGGGTTATACTTAAATAACACTAAAATAAGTGTAATTTAGCCAAAAAATGCTTCTAAAATAATAACAAAATCAACAATAAAATATGAGTTATACAATATTCAAACAATAACAACAAAATAGTAGCACATTTAACACTCAATAATATTTATAAAAATAATTTGCACTCTCTCCAAGCATTCTTGTGTCAATTTAGAGTTCCCATTTTGATATGGATTTATGCATCGAAACTAATTATAGACGAATAATGAATAACAATTTAATTTATGTTAAATTTTACTGTTAAATAAGCTTAATTTTTTTTTGACCCGACCTAATTCATGATCTGTTCTAAAATAAACGTAACCTAAATTAAGGGTGAGCATTCGATCGAATCGAATCGAATGAAAAATTTTCGAGTTAATCAAGTTTTCGAGTCCTATTTCATCATCCTAATTCGATTTGAAATTTTTACGAATCGAGTCGAGTGAGATAGAATTCGAATTGAATCGAATATATTTGTTCGAGTTAAATTAAGAAAATTAATTTGGTGTTGTTTAATTTTATGTAATTTTTAAAAAATATATTTTTTTATTTAAAGTTTTTAAACATGACTATACAACGAAAAATTGAAATAAATAAGTGAAAAATCTAAGTAAACAATGACAACACAACAAGATTATAATAAAAAAATAAACAAAAGTTCAAGTAAACAACATAAATCCAAGTAACAACAATAACACAACAAGATTATAAAAAAACATAAGCAAAAGTCCAAAATACAGTAAAAACCTACACGACAACACCATTCCAAACAACAAAACAAAAAATAAAAACAACACAACAAAAGTCAAATAAACGAACAGTAATAATAACACAAAACCATTGTAGAATAGCTTAAGCTTATTCTTTTAAGGGTTTTAATTTAGAGTTTTTTTTAGGAAGAAAAAATAGATTTTTGGTTTACAAAGTTAATATTTTTAATTTTTTTTCCAAATAAAAACTAAATAAGTACACCTAACCATAATAATAATAAACAAAAAGGAATAATAAATTTAGGCAGGAAAAAAAATTGTTTATGAGTGTTATTTAGGAATAAAATTATATTTGAGTTTAATTTATGAGCGTTTTTTAAGAATGAAATTATATTTGGGTTTAAAAATATTTAGGTTTAGTTTGTTGATGGGTTTTAAATATTAGGGGAAAAAATTGGGTAAGATAAATGGTTTGGGTTTTGAGAGAAAACGGGTATAGTCAATTGGGCTTGGGTATAGAGTTTGGGTAATATAAATTTAAAATTAAAAATAATATAGTTTTATTCGGTTTATTCGAATAATTCGAATTCGAAAATTAAACTCGATTCGAACTCGAAATTCAAAAAAAAAATTCAACTCGATTCGTTTAACTCGAATAACTCGATTCGAATAATTTAAAATTCGAATATTTTTTTAAATTTTTCGATTCGAATCAAGTTTTACTCATCTCTAACCTAAATCAATAGATATATATAAGTACTAATACTGTCAAATCTCTTTGAATTTCATGAATTATCAAATCAAATGGAAGAGGATGGACATATATAACTACCCATATAAAGTACAAAGCATTTGTCAGATTTGTCAGTCAACTCTTATCTAAATTTACATTTATAGTGAAGTGTTGGTTAGAAGTTGGAATTCATATTTAAGAGAGTTATTACAATAATATTAAATTTAAAAAATGAGTTTGGTAATCAATTGAATTTTAGTTTGATTAGTATGATAATTATTGTTAATACAAGAGGACATGAATTGAAGTATGCTAATACACATTATCTTCCTATTTATGGATTGAGAAGTTGTTATGCCTAGATTGTGTCAAAAAAATGAGTTTAATAAAAAAAATTAAGCTTGTTTAAAAATATGGGTCAAGCTTAAATTTCAATATTTAATGCTAGAGTTCATTTCAACCGACCCATTTTTAATATCGAAATATATTATTTTATATATCATGTAATTTATATAACATAAATTTTAATTCTAAAATAATATATATATATATTATTATAATGTAAATTGTTTGTTAATGAAATAAAAAATAAAAATTATTAAATATCAAATTAAAAATAGCATAAAATAATTTATTATTTTTTTAAAAAAGCATAAAAAGGTTTCAAAATGAATGCATACGTTTGTTTACCAAGAAGTCTTAAAAAGATAATTAATAAATTAAACCGAAACTAATGAAGGTCTGCATTCATTTTGAAAACTTTTTTTAGATAAATATGTTTATTTTCTTTAAATTAAGAGCTATTTTTAACTTTATGAATTATTTATTTATTTTATTATTTTCCACATGTAATTATTTAATTGGGTTATTTAAGTAATAAATTACATCTCATTAAAAATATTTTACATATGAAATTCCACATCATCCTGTTAACTTTTTTAATAGTACTTCCATCAAATATGTTTAAAAAAATAATAATTTGAAAAGAAAAGAATAAAAGTTGATAGCCAAAAAAATTAAAAAATACAATTAAAACCATTTTGATGAAACATGTAAACGTTAATGACCAAATTTATCATTAAACCTAAATTGTATCAACCTAACCTAATCATTTTTACTGTAATTTATGAAAAGTATGCTTTTTTTTTTTTATATATGTTTGATTATTGCATTAAACATAATTAACCCATACCAACAAGACACAATCCTTGACAATGATGTTATTAAAAAAAGATAAGCATGAATTTATGAATCAAACACAATAGTTCCCTAAAAAAATTGTCCATTCATTTATATCTAAAATATTAAAAGAAACAAAATTAAAATGAAAAATGCGCATGGAGATAAATACGTTGGAATGTATGTAGTTTTACTGGATTCTTTAAAAACAAATTTTATTAAATTATCTTTGGTTGTTAAGATTGACAATAAAATTAAGCAAAATAGCATTACAGCTCGCAATCGTTTTAATTCAAAGGTGGGTAAAGAACATGAGACTTTGCTGCTTTAGTTAGTATGATTTCACTGTTTGTTCAAGTGGAAACTGAAGATAATAATAAATTCTTTATTAATTCATAAAACAAAAACAACACGTTCCAAGTTGAATCAGCAACCTCTTTATATTTCATACTACTACGTTAGCTTACCACTTCTAATAGTTTTTGGAATCCGCAGTATCCCTCAGACCCAGCTTCAACAGAACGAAACAGTATGAATCCCAGTCGGTTCTTCGCAGATACTTCAACAACTTCTTCCTCTTCTGCACCATTGCTTGAAGACCTTTTCGAGAGTGCTTATCCTAAACAACAATGACTCAAACTTCAATATTATATACCTCTAATGTATCACCCATCGGCCTAATCAATCCATTCTGATTTTAATCACAAAAAGCGCAAGTAAAAATATACCAAATGGCATGCTATTGCAATAAAACATCCTAGTATATAATGAAACTCTCATTTGTAATGTCACCTTTTTATGCAGAACTGATGATAGATGTTTGATCTTGGTAGTGAGTTGTGCCACTGCAGGAAAACCAGCAAAAGGCATTATGGCCCGAAAACAAAAGGATCATTATTGATGAATAACTGTCAATGTAATAATAACCGACAAACTACTACCGTGATCCCTTAATCAAACATACACACACAAAATTATCATGTATACAGAAACGAATTATCCAAAAACAATGCTAATCAAACATGAAAAATCATAATAACACCAAGTTTTTCTTCTAGAGAGAATACTGAATGGTACTTGCCAAATGTACTTTAGCATTTCAAAAATTCTCCATCTTCTTAGCAATCATGATCTACACTACCATTCCAAAAAGATCCTTTCCGAACGGTCAATTTTGCATACCAGATGATCTCTTTTTGCTTAGCATATGTATGTTAAGTTATTTTCAATTTATCTTATTATCCATCATTGAATATTACAATGGCACAATTTGAAATACAATAAACAAGAGCCTTTTTAACTTATAAATAGCTATGTTGCTCTAGCACTCCATTTTTCTTGAAATACCCGTGTCCATACGGGGATATGACCTCTAAGACCCTCCAAATATATGGAAAACCTGAGGAGTCTAACTATAGACATGTTGAATACATACCTGTATCTGACACTCACACCCAAGTCCAAGTAACATAGTAAAATAGTACATACTAGCTACAAGCATGCAAGTGAAAAATGATGGTTATATAGTCTATGGAACCAGAACAATCAGGGAATGATTCATGAGTGAAGGGATAAATGTACAATTAAAAAGATTTAGAATACTTTACCTTGAACACGTGCAGATCCACAATCTGATTCCGACATCTTAAACTCGTCTCTAACTTTTGCAAGCTCGATTTTCATTTTTTCAGCAGAAGACATGTTATCTGGATGGAAATACTGCAAAAGCACTATAAGAGTATTAGAGCTTAAATACTGGGTTTTAATGAATGAAACGAATAGAACAATTAAATCATAGTAACATAGTGATGGGTTGACCTATAAAACAGTCTTACTTAGAGGTCAATCGCTACAATCATCTACATGATAACATGAAAATAAAAGACAGAACGAACAAGAAGCAGGCAACCATCTTAAAACTTTAAAAAAGTATATCAAATAAAAATGTTCGCATAAAAAATAAAGCAAGCATCAAATAGTACTTAAGTTTCATATTTCCAATTCTATCAACAAGAAATGCGCATAGGAGGAAAGAGAAGGGAATAAACTTGCCTTTTCAACTAACTGTTCCTTTGGAGGGTGCAACATAAACTCCGGAGTTCTACCAAAGAGGTCCAACATAACAACTTTCTGGCCTGAAACAACAAGAGATCATTGTATTCTATGATATTAGACATGTCTTTCAGAGCACAGAGGATGTCAGACATGATCCACTCGGTACTAGCAATATTCAATCACTGAATCTCTGACTCCACAGTCCAGAGAAAAGAAAATCTTCAGAAAACTAGAGCATATTTAGGGTTAAAACACTTTTTGAGGCCTGAACTTGGCAACTTCTCCCACATTGGGGTCAAAAGTTTTTTTGTCCAAGTTAACCCTTGAAAACCCTAAAGTTCAGGCCCCAATGTGGAAACATTTGCCAAGTTCAGGTCCCAAATAGTGGGTGATTTTTCCTTCAGAAAGAAACCAGTAAATTTAAAACAATAATACACTTGAACAGAATTTCCTAAATTGTACAAAATTATCTCATTCACTCAGATTTCAGACCCGAAAATTAACTGAGAGTAGAATAGATCCCATTGATTTAACCATATCAATGATTTGATTTGCCATTATATCTTTTAGTTTTGAACCCCCAATGAAATAAACACACATGAAAGAAACTCGAAACACAGTATTATTGTCTGCTTCATAACTAAAAATCACCGAGAATCATCTTTGAGTCCTCTGCACTAGGAACTTTTAATTCAAGAAAGGGCTTTACCACTTATGCTATTTTTTAATCCCATTTCCTAACAAATCCCAGACTTCCAGTCTGACATTCATTCACATTATTGACAATCGAACTTAGCAAGTTCCCTTTTTCACCTAATTGCCACCGAATACCTAATTATAAGATTCTTTTAACCCCATTTCATAACAAAACTCAGACTTCAAGCTTATCACATTCATTCACATTATTCACAATCAAACTTGGTGATTTATCACTTTGACCTAATACTCATTGAAACAAACACAAAATACCTTATGTCAACTGATAAGTCTAAAAGTTACCTGATTTATCTTTCTGTTTTGCATGTTCAGCCATCTGCAAGCTGTGCAAGCTCTCCCTTATCTCCCTGTAGTTAATCCCACTGATCCGCGCATCGGTTTCCTTATCTTCGATTGCCCTTAACTTTATTATCCTTTCATTCAACTCCTTTAATGAAAACCCACCCTCGTTCTCCGGCGGCCGTAATTCCTTCAACCTCTGCCCTAACTCTTCATAACCATACGTCCTAACAAACTCTGTCTTCATTGCAGTCACACCTCCTTTAGCCTTACCTTTCATCTCCCTCTCGAAAATCGAGGTCGGTAGTTCACTCGAAGACCCACCAATCACCGGGGAGACCACTCTGTCAGCTGAAGGCTTCAACTTTAAATCATTCTTAAATTCCGATAAAGAGATTAACGAACCTGGTCTTCCCTCCACTTTGTTATTGGCCTCAGAATTCGGTTTCATGTGCCGCAGACTGTTCTTTAAAGATTCCATCGCCCACTTCCCACTAGTACCAAAACCATTTGGACTTTCGTTGGACTCCCCTTGTTTTGCTAAGACGTTTCGTTGGTATAATTCTTGCAACGAAGTAGGTGGCCGTGATTGTGATGGTGTAGGAATGGATTCAGCAGGAGATGGCACCGCAGCACGTCGGCGAAACTCGGAGAGATTCTTACGGATTTCCAGTAAGGAAGCGCTTACTGACATGGGTTTGGAATTGGGAGTCGAACGATTTATGGCGTTTCTGGGTCTTTGTTGGTGTTGGTCAGTTTTGACATCGCCGAAGTAAGAAGAGACTGAAGGGGGATTATTGGCGGAGTGGTTGCCGTTCGTGGTGGCGTTATCGTTGTTCGGGTCATTTGAAGAAGTGGAGAAAAGGTGGAGGAGTGAAGGGTTGGCGAGGGATCTGCGTCTGGATCTGGCTAGAAGGAGTGCCATAGCTACCCGGGGGGGGGGATGGAAGAGAACTGTTTTTAGGGTTTGGGGGGAGATGGAGACGATTGAAAGGGGTTTAGGGTTTGGACTGAGCCGGCTCTCATTTTGGGTAGAAGCCCACCTAGACATAACAAAATTGTTTCTGGTTTTTTCAAATTCTCCACAAGTGAAAAGAGAGAATAAAAATTTCTCGTATGCTCTTGAAATCGTCTCTCTACAATTTTTGAAAGTTTCGATTGACTCTAGATTAAAATATTAAATTCTTACAAATAAAAGTTTTCAAACTATCTGGCTCTTTCAAATTTACATTTTACAAAAAAAAAAGAAAAAGTTCCATAGACTCAGGTTCTTTCCAAATGTTAAGTTGATTAATTTTCTTTTTAATTTCTCCTTTATGTGACACAACTTCCACAAAAATATAATTAATTTGAATGGGAATTTAAGCTTGCAAAAGTTCATCCAAACTTTTCTCCTCCTCTAAATTATTCTATTTTGGTTGTGATTTTAAAAAAAATATTCAATTTTTCAACTGGTTTTATCCTCTCCTCCTTAGGGAAGAGAGCAATTTTTTATTAAAATCAAAAATTCAATCTAATTGATTTAGTCAATTTCGGTTTAGATGGTTTATTCGATTATACATTCACTTTTATTAATTATTTCTATTAATTATTAATTTTTGAATTTTTAAATTGATTAGAGTGAAAGAGTTGAATTAATTTAATATTTTTAAATTATTTAAAATACATTTATAATATATAAAATAAATATATATTATTCATGCCATCCATCTTCCCTTCTTGTCAAGGTAGCTAGCTAAGGTTGTGCTTTTATTGTTTCCATTAGTTGGGTTTAGGCTCGTTTCCTTTTTAACTAGTATTCAATATCACGTGCATTGCACGTGAATATAATTTGATATAAATCAAATAATAAAATAATTTAAAATAGTAAGATATTGCTTATTAATTAAATTGAATAGTTTAAATTATAACGAAAACATATTTAAAGAGGTATATTATTTCGCTTATTATGAGTTTAAATAAATGTGAAAGACTTTATCTTGAAATTTTATATAAACATGTTATCAAAAAATAAAAAAAAATATTTTGAGATTTGAGTTTTATTTAATTTGTAAGTATGATAAAGTTAATTATGATTTTAATATATTGAATTTATCGAATTAACTATTCCTTTTTAAATTAATATTTCATTTTTTTGAATTTATATATAGCTATTTTAGCATTTTTTTCTAATTTAAAAGAAATTAAAAATATTACTAATTGAAAAAGTAATTTTAAATTATATCAAATATAATCAAATTATAGTTTATTTTCATAAGTAAAAAATATTATTGAGATTAAGTAATTTAATTGTATTATTAAAAATGAAATAAATTAAGAATCCAACTTCCTAATAAGTTAAAATAAAATTTAATTTAAAAATAAATACTAATATGAAAAGTATATTTAAGTTTTCTACTTCAATCTATCATTTTCATTATCATCTTTCATCGCAATATATTATAACAGTGCATCAAATATAATTCGAGAAAAAAAAACAAATAAATTAAACTAAAACAAATTGAAATAAAAGAAAAAAATGTCGGTTTCAATTGAAAATAAATAAAAGAAAAAAATGTTAGTTCAGTAATTAAATGAATGTTAAAAGATATTCTGGTCAATTTAAAAAAAAATTCAAACTTGTATTTTTATTTATATTATTGATTAAATTTTTATAATCTTAAAAAATACCATATCTAATGCTTATATTTTAAGCACCTTAAAGAGTTAGTGTCATTATTAACCGAATCAGTTATTAAATTACAAAATGTTCGTTATTTTAAATTATAATTAATATTATTATGACAAATAATTACAAATTTAATGATCAAATACGTGTTCATTGGTATTAAAATACAAGTTTGTTATCATTTGATCTACATTCATTATCGAATAAATTTTAAAATAAAATTTTTTAACAATTTACATCGTAGGTGCGACAAAATCTAATATATTGGTAGAGTTAGAGTTACAAGTTAGCTTGACATCAACTCAATATCGATAACAATACCATGATAAACAATTATAGTACAATAAACATTCTTAATCTAATGTATTTACGTGTTTAATATTATTTGATTGTGGACGTGTGTTATTATTAATTAATTTCAAATTGTACATTTCATTATTTATTTATATATTTTTTAAACACATTCCTATAATGTAATTTCCAAATGCATACAGGTGTGCTATAATTTTTAGTATATAATAATACAATATTATATACAATATGTATAATTTTTAATAATACTATAGCAATAATGATGAAAATCAAATTAAAACTCGTAAATTTTTAACTTTTTGTCAAGTGTTGACACAATTGGTAAAGGCAGAGGCCTTGTATCCTAAGTATCCAAATTCGAGATTCACTTTGTATAATTATATGTGCGGATCTCCAAGTCTCATCATGTGTTATTAACATGTGTAGCGTAAGTTTCAGTTCAAATAGTCAATTTGAGTCCATATTGTTCTAGTTTTTAGCCCTTTTATGTTGTAAGTATGATTTTACACACTTTTTTCCCAATTCTTAGTCTATCTATATTGTAATAATTTAATTGTATATTTTATGGTTGCTTAGATACAATATTTTTAGAATTAAACTAGTGATTAAATCAGATAAATTATTGTTTGATCGATTCGTATTGCTTAATTAAATAAATTATAAAAATATATAAAATAATAAAAATCAATTTAACTATTTTTTAAATTAATTCAATTAATCCGTATCGATTTATGAATTAATTAACTTAGTGCTTCTCTATATCGATATCTAATTAATTTTCGATCGAATCTGTTAAACCGAATTAAGAAGTAAGAGATACAGTGATATTTGTACTTGTAAAAGTCCAATTCATCCAATAACATCAGATAATCTGGACCTCGACTTTTGACAGTTTTAGCCACGTGTAATACTGGACCATCCAAATACATAAAACCGTATGATCAAATAAATATACCAATCCGCATAACTTTAAAACCAAGCATCTAATCTCTTCTCTTCTCTTCCCTTTCTTTCGATATAAATATATTCTTTTTTTCTCACCATTTTCCTCTTTTTCCCTGCCATTTTTCTTTCCTTTTATTCTTTCCTTTTCGGAAAACTTAACGACGTTGGAGTATGAGCGAAGAAGAGTGGGTCAAAGAAGCTTTGACCGATTCCATGTTGGCGGCAAAGGTGTTACTCAGCCTCTTCCAAGCGTCGTCTCCGCCACCACGGTCAGACAGTGCTTCCTCCCAGGCTTTACAACTTGAGTGGAGTGTCCGTCAGCGTCGGTCTAAGCAATCTCTTAAGAAGAAAAGCGAACCGGCACGAGCCAGTCCCACCACGCCGCTTTCTTGGAGTGGTGGCATTTCTATTAGTGGAGGCGGTAGTGCCGACGGATCCGAGGAGTCTAGCCGTCCTCCTTTGAAGCCGGTCGATAACGCTAGATCTAAGGTTAGTTAACAACTTCACGAGTTGTATGTATATATCTATCTCTTTTTGGACTCAGTGAGTCGTGTGGTTGACTCTGGTTCTTTTTTGACAGACTTGCCCTTACGAAAAGTACGATATACGTGAGTCTTTTATTAGGAACTTGTCAGCTAAATTTCCGGATTTTCGTTTCAAGGACTTTAACGTCATTTTACCTTTCTTTCCCGGTCACCGGACGGGATTTCACCTTCAAACAGCGTTGACCGAAATGCCCTTTTAAATTTCCTTTGTTCTTCAAAAAAGAAATTTCGGTGACTTCCATTCAGCGCATGGATTCGCTTTTGTCTTTCATCATTCATACAATGCTCCGCGTGTCATATCTACTTCTTGAAAAGTCCAAAACGCCCTTCGCTCTTTGGACATTTTCGTCATTTCAGTATCTTCTCCCCCTTATATGTCCTCAGTGTCCCTTATCGGGGGTCATTAAAATGACGAAATTCTCCTTAACAACAGTCAACACATTTGTAGTTCTCAAAGGGCATCATGGTCAAAAAAATTAGTGGCTTGAATTATCGGTGGCGTATTCCCGTGGCAAAATAGGTTTGCGTGTAGTTTAGTGTTAGTTAAATGTTAGTGGCTTTCAGCTTTTTTATCCAAAGGGCGGGGGAAGGGGGGGTAATGATTAGGTGTGGTCGTAACCAGAAATTGTCTCTTCGATCCTACGTGTCATCGTAACATCATTGGATCTACGTGACAGCTTTTTTTGAAAAGAAAACGTTTCTTGATTGGACAGTGATTTCGTAAAGGTGACAGCCTGCCGTATGATAAAGTAAAAAAAAAAAAAAAACACTCCATAGTGGTGGCATACAAAAATGAAGACAAATGCTATATTTAGGTGGAAAATGTGTTCACTAAGTGGGACCACTTTGCCACCTAATTTATGGCACATATTGTTTGTTGGTTGGTTATTAGTTTTACCAAACCCTAAAACTCGTTGGTGTTTGTAGACATCCTGCTATTCGATGTCGTTTCGTGTCTTCTCGTATGCTTATAATCCCTGTACTTTTTGAAAATTAGGAATTTAACCCCTGTACTTCTCTTTGTTTTTCATATTTCAAAATTCGGATCCAACTGTGAATGCTGTTAAATTTTTTTGTTAAATTCAAAATGCATCTTAACATTGTTAACAGATGGATTTGAATTTTGAGATCTGAAAAATAGAAGGATTAAATTACTTGAAATACAAGTATAGGGGCTAAATTTCTAATTTTTGAAAAGTGCAGGGGCTATAAGAAAATTTTAACCTTTTTTATCTGATTAATAAATTATGTAACTAAGATTATTGACTAACTATTATTCTTCCACGCGTATTTTTATTCAGGTTGCGGCCACAAGCGAGATAACTCCTCCCAAGCGGTCTAGAAGAAAAAAGGTAAAACCTTTCAACGTTTTGACCTGGTTAATGTTTAATTCTTTTAGTCACATTAGCTCTTGATTATGAAATAATTGAACTTGAGTCGTCAGCTGGTAACGTGGTTCTATGTTTTACATACATGGTAGGCTTGGGAGCCTTGCCTTAGAATGTATCATGTAGTTATATTATATAATTTTCTAATAATCGATATTTTTTAAATTAGATTAGTGGTTGAGCCGGTCAAGTCACTAATTTTCGGTTCATTCAATTTAAATTATATAAAAATATAAATTTTGATTCAACTGATTTTTAGTCTGATTCATATGTTTGTATCGGTTGATAGATTAACTGATTTTTTTGCCTTGCTTCGGATTGATATATCGACCGGTCCAATCCAATTTTAACAACATTAATTTATTGACTGCATGGTAGACTTTTCCTCTTTAAACTATTGAAGAAAAACTGACCCAAGGAATTTGACAAACATGGCATGTTTACGGTCTTAGCATAGCATTTTCTAGTATTAGGTGCTTTCAAATTGAAGTTGACATATTTAGAATTTTGATTCCATTGGTGGCTTGAAAATATATTTAATGTATTTGAATATATACCTATATTAAGAATTTGAATGAGTTGTTCGGATATTAATTTAAATAAACTATTTTATCTTTAATTTCAAAAAATATACATTACTTTTAACCAACATTATAGATTCTGTAAATCATAACATGTATATAATATTTTTTTTGATTAAATTTATATAATAGTTTTAAATATGCTTACAAATTTAAAATTAAATTAAATTAAAAAATTATATAACAATTATTAAATAAAATTAAAAAAAATAATTATTTACGATATTATAAATTTTTAAAATGTTTTAAGAAGCATATTTTGAAACAATATATTTTTTCAAATTTTATAAAAGCTTACATAAATATTTAAGATATGTTAAAAACATATTACAATTTATTAATTAAACATGTATACAAATGAAAAATATTTTTTATTGTACTTTATTTAAATAAAAAATTCATTGAAGTAAAAAATATTAAAAAATTGTTTTAGGATTTTAAAACTTCATTTAGAAGGTTTCAAAATTATTAAATATATTTTAATTTATATACACAAACAATCTGCTCATGGCACGGGATAAAAAAAACTAATATGGTATATATTAAACATATTCTCTTGGATTTGGGATTCTGTTTTGTTTTTTTCAGGGATTCTATTGCTATATTTTATTTGTGATAGTGGCTTAATTTCTGGTTGTCTACAGACATTAGCTGAGCTTAAAGAGGAGATGAGTTCACACTTGAAGGAAAATAGAAGTTTGAAGAATGTACGTTCTTTTAACTTGTTATGCCATTTATATCTCTATATGCCTATATTTTAGAATCTCCTTTTTTTTTTTTTAAATGTTTTCCATTATACTCGTTGGGCAGGAATTGGAAATTGCGAAGCTTAAATTCGAGAATATTAAAACCAAAAATGAAACTTTAAGCAGAAAGCTCCAATTGGAGAAAGAAAGAAGCAAGAATGAAAGCTCTAAGAGAATGAAGGTGCAGAGTTCTCTCCTTTCAACAAGCTTTCATGGATGCATTTTGCTTTTAGACATATATTAGGATTCCATTTGATTTGAACTCATATTACATGATGATATATTCATTTCTATGGTGTGTGACCAACGTCACCGTCCACACTAACTTATACTAGAGTAACTTTTGGTAAAAATATCATGGAAGTTCTTATATTAGGAGTTAGATCAAATTTTGCCTCACTTTCTTAAAAATATGTGCAAATTAATCTTTGTACATTAGATCAAAGAGCAAACTGATTATTTCTGTTAAAAAAATAATCCATTTTTACGGTTAAAAATCAATGTAGCTAATAGAATAACCAAACGTATAGGGATCAATTTTTAACGGTTAAAATTGATTAAACCTAGTAGGATCAATTTGTTTTTTGATCTAATGTACAAAAATTAATTTACTCATTTTTTTAAGTACAAAGGGCAAAATTTAATTTGATTCCTATAGAGACTTCCATGGTACGTTTATGACCAACTCTAGTAGTATACCGTTGATGCAAGATTCATGCTGTGTAGGACCGTGACAATGAGCATGCTCTTATGTTGGCATCTTTTCTGCATATGCTTCCATTCAATTATATCTTTTTAATCTCAGTTCTGTTTACAGCTTGATTCACATCCAGCAACAGAAACATCAACTGCTTGTATCGAACCAAAGCTTAATGCAATCTCAGAGCCACCACAGCATAGAGAAGCAGCGTGCAACGAAAACGAACAGCATCCACCTAACGAATGTTTCGAAGGAGAGGACATGAGAAAGGCAAGTTGCGACGACACGTCATTTGCACTGCCGGATCTCAATCTTCCGATCGAGGAGGATTCAGGTTTATGAAGTATGGTAATGGAAGTGGGTGAGAGAAGATGATTGTCTGTCAACTATTCTTTTTCCCCCAAAATTGAAGTGGCAGCTAAAAAAGCATTAACATGGTAATAGTCCCCCCTAACGGCATCGCCATATGTTTGTTGTAAGTAGTAAAAGTTAAAATAATTCCTTGGTGTAGAAAAATAGAGTAAAAATGATTTCTTTTTCTTTTTCTTTTTTGTGTTTCCAGGTTTCAACCCATTGTCTTAAATTCTGGGGGCTAACCCCTGAGGAAATGTTTTAACTGATAATTAATTATGATCATATGATTCAGTATTTGGCAAAGTAGTTAAGCATGTTGCTCCACATGAACTTAATTTTAATTAAGTGCATTTGAGTTTATGTTTTTTTTTAAATTTTATCAAGAAAATAATAATGTTGATGCTAATCGAATTAATTATCTTAAAATTTTCCAGCAATCAACTTAAACTTATCAAATTGATTTAAATCAGTTAAAAAAATTTTATTACAATTTTGACTTTTGCCGAAAGTCTTGAACCTTAAAATTTGAATGGAAGAAAAATACATATTTATATAAAAATAGGATTGAACCACCGATGTCAATCAAATATGGATATATAAAATAATGAGGACAAAGTGAAGTAAATAGAGTTGGTTTACCAATCAACCCACACCACATGTGACCATGCCAGTCCATTCATTATACAAGGAGCCATCTCCTACAGCTCTCCTCTTCATGGGTTATAACTTACTATAATCAATTTCATTTTGCTCAAAAACTATATGACTTTTCCAAAATTATAAAACTATCATTATTAAATGATATTTTGAAATTTTATATTTGTAAATCTTTCAAAGATGAACATGTTGCAAATCCATATTAATAGTATTTTGATATTTATTTGAAAAAAATTAAAAAAATTTAATGTATTTTTTATGTTCGTTTTACAATCCATAAATATTAATCTTTTTAGGGTTCTTAGTTATCCTTTTGAATAATGTGACTTTCAAAGTTCGAATCGAATTCTCTTTATGGAGTGCAATGTAGTTTACCATGATATCCAACACTTGGTAGATTAATTTAATTAATATATAATAATTAATAATTTAGGTAACATCTATGTAGCATTTATATAAGGAGGTTTTATAATTTTTAATGTATCAGATAATATTTAATGAATTAATAATTAATTAAGAGAAAATATTTGATACATTATTAATAGAGTTTTTAGACTCTACAAACAGGATTAAAGATTACAAGTGTCCTATAATAATATAATAAAATATTAAAAAATAAAAGACATCACAATTTTTTAAGACTGTTTGTGAAATAAAAAAAATACATTGACAATTTACCAAATATTAACCCATTAATTAATATTACTTTTGTTACTATTACATAATAGTTAGTAATATATTAATAAATTACTAGATTCATGATGTGGATAAAAAAATTATATGTTGAATATACTTATTAAAAATTCATATAAAAATTAATTAATGTTTTGGTTAGATTGATAAAATTACATGTTTATTATGTATGGTGCTTTGGGTTCAAATCTTGATCAAATTTTTATTGATTTATTATATATATATATATAGGCAAAAGTACCATTATAAAATATAACTTAAATTGTATATGAAAAGATAATTTAATAATTTCACAATTGAATTGTTGTTCGATTGACATGTAACTTCAACTTAGTCAAACATACACACACACATATATATATATATATATATGTTATTTTATATATATATATATTATTTTAAGTGCTTTATTGAGTTAGTGTCACCCATCAACTGAGTATCAATTCAATTATGAAATTATTAAAATACCCTTTCATATACAAATTAAACTATATTTTAAAATGGTGTTTTGTCTTTTTATATAATAAATCAATAAAAATTTGATCATAATAAAATTTAAATCTAAAACACTATACATGATAAACAATTAATTTTATTATTATAGTCAAAGTATTAATTTATTTCTATGTAATTTTTATATGAATTTTAATAAATATATTTATTACATAATTTTTTAGAATCCACTATAAATCTATTTATTATAGGTTCTGATCATATCTATTTTTTGAAAATATGCCTATAATTATCCATAGCTCATCCTAGGAGTGTTCAATCGGTTAACCGATTGGTCCCGAACTACCATTAACCGATTCTTTTAAACTTTTAACCGTTAATCAAATCGAAATTTTTTCAAAAAAAATAACCGAACCAAACTTTTTCGGTTAATTCGATCGGTTAACCGAATTAACCGAAATTTATATATATTTTTATTTTTGGTAAAAACAAGTATGAGACATACAAAAAATTAACCAAATTAACTGATCGATTAATTTATACTTCCAAAAAATCAATTGAACCGATCAACCCCCAACTGAATACTTATACTATAATATTATTTATTAAGTTCAGTTAATTCAATTAACCTACCGATTTCGAACCGAATTAACCGTTAACCGAACTTTCAAAAAATTATTAACCGATCCCCAACCGAATTAATTCGGCTAACCATCTGATTAACTGAATTAATTCGGTTTTACCCAAAATTTGCACACCCCTAGCTCCTCTCCAACTCATAAATAGGAGGAAAATACGCTTCAGCGCACTCAAACCCACATCTTTCTGCATTGACAGTAATATCTATATCAATCGAGCTAAAATTCAATTGGCAAATTTAAGCAAATATTAAAAGCTTGATGACAAATTTGGCCACTAACATTTACATATTTTGTCAAAATGGCCCTAATTGTATTTTTGAGCCTTTTTTTGTCATCAACCTTTATTTTTTTTTCAAATTTCTTTTTTTATCATATTTGATGAAAAGTACCGTTAAAAAATTAACGAGATGATGAGGAATATTTTTAATCAGATGTAATTTATTACTTAGATAACCCAATAAGATATTACATGTGAAAATAATAAAATAAATAAATTATACAAGAAATTAAAAAATAACTTTTAATTTAAAGAAAATAAATGTAATTATCTAAAAAAAAGTTTTAAAATGAATTCATATGTTTGTTTACTAACAGGTTTCAAAAAGATAATTAATAAATCAAACAAAAAATACGGAATGTGTGTATTCATTTTAAAACTTTTTTTTAGATAATTACATTTATTTTCTTTAAATTAAGAGTTATTTTTTAAATTTCATGTATGATTTATTTATTTTACAATTTCTCACATGTAATTATTTTATTAGATTATCTAAGTAATAAATTACATCTCACTAAAAATATTCCAGATATGAAATTTCACATCATCTCATTAACTTCTTTTAACGATATTTTTATCAAATCTGTTAAAAAAATAATTTAAAAAAAGAACAAAGATTGATGGTTTAAAAAAGTTCAAAAATACAATTAAGATAACTTTAAAAAAATATGTAAACGTTAATGATTAAATTTATCATTAATCCAGAAATATCAGACTAATTAAAACAAAAAAGGAAGTGAGTGAGAGCCAGAAAGGAGGGGAATGAGGATCATGTCGGTAGGCATTAATGGCAATAACTGACAAAATTAAATCATCTCATTCTTCAATACCAAATATTAAAGACTTTGTACTCTGTTCTATAAATTTCATTTCTCCAACTTTGGGGTTATCATCCTTCAATTTAGAAAAATTTATTTTAATATTTTTTTCGTATTTAAAATAAATTATATTATATAAAAATATTTTAATTTTAATTTTAAAAATTAATAAAAATATACATATGATGATATTTGAATCCATGTCAATTGAGTTAACAAAATCTTAAATTTATTACTCAACTAAAATTTATTTTGATGTTTTAATATATTTTAATTTTACGATAAACTATTTAGTTGGTCATCCAACTTTTAGAGCTGGGGCCAACCTAGGGGTAGTACAGTAGTAGGGGCCTTGACCTTCTTTAAAATGAAAAATTTTATTTTTAAGTTTTTTAAATTTTTTAAAATTTTAAATCAGTAAAAGTAAAATTGTACTTTTGCCACCTAAAAATGATAAAATTTTTATATAATCTTTTAAAAATTATATTTTTACTATCGTAAAAATTACAATTTAATTTCTGCCCCCTCAAAAAATTACTAGCTTCGTCCCTGTTTTAGGGTGCTTTCATTTTAGTCATCCAATAGTTAAATCTCTAACAATGGTTAATTATACATGTTACACCATGTTTAGATTTTCATTTTGGCCACCTTAATTTTTGGTCATTTTCATTTTTAAGTATTAATTGGAGTAAAAAAAATATCAAGGATTAAAGTGAAAAAGCGGTAGAAACTAAAATAATATACAAAATTATCAATTTGTATTTGTTTATCTCATTGCCAAAAATTCTAATTTTTTTTTATATTGAAATTTAAAATTTCAAAATATCAAAATGATTGAATAAATTATCGAAACATTTTTATCTATGGATAATGTAAACCAATTTGTTGCTATAATATTAAAACTAATTAATTTAATTACCTTTTAAAATTTTAAAATTAACGAAATCAACTCAAATAACTCATATTTAATAATTGTCTACGAAACTTAATTTTTTATTATATAATCTCAAATTTTCCACACTAACCTAAAAGTAATTATTGCAATTAATTAAATTAATTACTTGTTTTTTGTTTGGGTAAATAAGTGATGAAAAAGTTATGAGTTTTGTTTGGTATGGAAGAAAAAAATAATTAATTTAATTAATTGCATGAAATTTTCTTTACTTTTAGCTTAACACGAAATATTCAAGATTATATAGTCAAAATAAATTTGGGTTTTGTAGACAACTATTAAAGATAATAATTTTTATTGATAATTTTTAAAATAATTTCAAAATATTAAAATAAATTAGATAAATTGTTGAAATTTTTTGATCCATTAATAATGTCAATTGATTTGTTATTATAATTTTAAATATTAATATTTAAACATTTATATTTCAAAACCTAAAATTAGAATTTTCAGCAATTAGATTAAACAAGTATAATTTGACAATTTTATTATTTTAGTTTCAATCGCTTTATCACTTTGATCTCTGATATTTTTTTTATCCAAATTAATACTTAAAAAGATATGTTTTGGATGACCAAAATAAAAGTGCAAATATAATGTGATGTGTACAGTTAACTGACGTTAGAGATTAACGTGTGACCAAATTAAAAGGAAAAATATATATTTTAGTAAACTATATGATATAATATCAAAATAAAAATTATATATTTTAGTGTAGTAATGAAAATATAATAAAAATAGATTAATCTTAAGCCGGACCTAACTTTTCAACTTATTAATTATGTTTAATTCAATCATAAAATCTTTTCAAAACTACGGTTTAAAAAAACAAAGATAGGGGAAAGTATGTGTATTTTTGTAATAATTATATTCAATTTATTACTTGCAAAGTTAATAATTTATTAGATGCATATTTGATACTTTTATATAATTATATTATTATCATGTTTTCTTTCACATTTTAATTATTCTTTTTTTCATGGAAAATTTATTAGTTTATTCCACGAATGGGATCGTATAAATTAGAGAAAAATAATAAATATTTGTAGGCGATGAAAGATAGCTCCATCAACACAATAAAAATTTCAACATTATAATCAAATAAACTTTATGAGACGTTGACAGTTGATTCTATCACAACTCAAGCACGACATATTTGGAGTAACTGCAAACACTTAATACGATAAGAAAATTAATCAACCTCGGATGGTTACTCTAAAGCGATGAGCAAAAATCAATAAAAGAATCGAGCATCCATCAAATTGGAGCAAAATAATCTCTAAAATTACTTGCAAAAGCAAGACTAAAAAATAAGCTTCAATAACAAACAAAAACTTCTAAAAGTAAAGACTTATATTAAATAATAGAAAACAAACAAATATATATATATATAACTTAAGACAACATTATAAAAATGATAATAATTCCCTTAATTAAATAATGTTTTGTGTAATAATTTGTTTAACTTAAAAATGTCCAAAAACATTTGATGGTTAATTAACACTTCTATTTGTATTATGTATATCTGATCATGAGTCGAGTAATTTATCTAGGTCTAAAGTTTCACTCAAAAAATGAGAGGATTTAGATAAAAATATAGATCTGAAAAATAAGTTTGAACAAAAAATAAGGTTCATTTAGAAAATGGGTTAGGTATTGGGCAAGACTTTTTTGGCCCAGCCCGAATTTGACAAAAAAAATTCTGTTGTTGTTTGTTATTGTTTTGTTACTGTTATATTGTTGTTATGTTATCATTTTGCTATTATATTGTTATTATTTTGTTGCTATTATTTGGATATTGTATAATTCTTGTTTTATTGTTAATTCTGTTACTATTTTAGATGCATTTGCTTGTTAAGTTGCAACTATGTAAATGTTATTTAAGTATAAAGTTTTTTTTATATGTATTTTCAATTTGTTGGGAAATATTTATTTTAATGTTTCTAGTCTACTTAATGTATTATCTTTTTTAAATTTATTTTTATATAAAATAATCTAAAAAATTAATACAGACGGGTCGGGCTCGAGTTTAGTATTTTTTATCCAGACCGAGTTTGGATAAAATTTTAAGCCTATTTTCTTAGTCAAACCTAAAAAACGAGCATCATTTTTGCATTGAATCAACCCGAACCCGACCCATAATCACCTCTAGTATTATCTATTCATATTTATGATATTGTATGTGTATATAATTTGACATAATAATATATTCATAATATTATTTTTTAATTGTCTTATGTTAAAATGATTTCTCTATCATATTTAAATTATCAATTCTACTGAACTCAATGAGCAGCTCCAGTGGAAAAGAGGATGATGTTCATCTTAAGAGACCCGAGTTCAAGTACCTGTGTGTGTAAGGTGTATTTGCTTTATCAAAAAGTTAAAAAAATATGAAAAGATACTACTATATAATCACACCAGTATATTAAAAAAATTATCATTATTTAAGTAACCCTTGTGTTCATTTCTGTAAGTTTTTAGCACATTCGAATAATTGTATTGTAGTAAAACAATATAAAATGATTAAATATTTTTTATATTTATAAATATATATAATTTTAAAAGCTGGATAATTGAATCCAATAAGCGACTCCAGTGGAAAAAAAAATGTTGTTTATCTTAGAGGTTTCGGGTTCGAGCGTTTGTGTGTGCAAGGTATGTGTGCCTTGTCAAAAAACTAAAAAAGTATGAACATATATTATCATATAATTACATCAGTATATTACAAAAAAAAAAAAGACTGAATAATTAAACTGAGACACTTGAGTCAAACTATGAAGTGGGTGAAATCTCGTTTTCAACATCCTATCATACTTACTTTACATTAAATTAGATATTCAATTATTTTCATTTTTATTCAAATAGCATTCCAAATTACGTATCAATATTTTAATAATTTATATTTAATATCTAAATTATACTAAATGAAATAGAATTATGTTATAAATATATTTATAAAAAAATGAGTATTTGGTACATTAGTAGTTTATTTTTTTTAATTTCACAAGAATTTTAAAAAATTGATATGTTTCTTTTTCTAAAAAATATCTATTTTTTAATATTTTATTATACTCATAGGACATTTGTCAATCCCTAATGTTGTTTATGAAATTTAAAAACTCCATTGGCGATATACTAAACATCTTCCCTTATGAAAAAATTAGTATAAAAATAAATTAAACTTTGATTGAAATAGTAAAATTAAAATATGAATTATCATTACCCTTTATGTTTAAATTTCATTATGTGTATTTTTTTAGATTTTATATAAAATGACAATATTACAACATTGTAATATTTGTTGTTTTATAAAAATAAAATAAAATTTTCATTAATTTATCATAATTATGTTAATGTGTGATAAATTGTGATTATAAAAAAATCTTATTCCCTCAAGTCAAGCAAGCAAGTTGTGCAGTTTAAAAATAGAAGTAATCTTTACATCTAATATCAAGAAGACAAATTTTGCGCTTTACTAGTATTGCCATATATTATAAAGGAAAAGGAAGAAAAATAGAGAAAAAGAGAGAAATAATGTAAAAGAAAAAAAGGAAAATAAATTAATTTTTTTAAAAATAAGTTTATCTGACATGGTGGTTTATTATTGGTTAGAACTTTTTTCAACGGATATAATATTTTGGTGTAAAATGAGTAACAAAAGAATAATTTAAGTACTATTTATGACAAAAAAAATTATGTACCAACTTGGAAAAATTATATAATTTAAGTACTAATTTATGGATTAAGTCATTTTTAAAATAGATTTAATGATTGGATAAAGGAAGATATCAACTTAAGGAAAAAAATAATTTAGATATAATTTGTGACAAAAAAGTAAATACCAATATTAAAAATTATATAATTTAAATTTGTGGATTAAACTTTTATTATTTTCATATATATAAAAGGAGAAAAAAGAAAAGAAAAGTGAGGCATTGCATGGAACCCTAATCTAGGGGCTTTTGAAAAGGAAACCCCTCTTTGCTGTTAATAATTTATATAGAAAAGGTGTTTACTTTATTCATTTTTGTGTACATAGAAATATTATAAAGAACCCTAAAAAGGTAAAGGAAAAAAAAATACAATTAAAGTTCATCCAACCAAATTTGAAGGCGAATTTTTAGCTTTTACAGAGTGACGCCATAGTGATTTCTTTCTGAGTTTTTTATGACATCATTTACTTGTGAAAAAAAACTTTTATATTGAAATTATTACTGATTGAGTCTTAGTTCGATTGATATAGATATTATTGTTAATGCAAAAAAATATAAGTTCGAATATGCTAAAATGCAGTACCCTCCATTTTATGGATTTGAAAAAAATTATAAATAATTTTAAACATTATGTGAAAAATAACAAATATGATCAAAAAAATTATCCAAAAAAATTTAAGTGAAATTACGTAGATTATAATCTATGTATATTACCCCGATCTATTCTCTTATTTATTTGCAAAGGTCAATTTCTACAACTAACATATTGTTTCCTTTTTGTATTTTCTATGTGCTAAAACTAATAAATTGTTTTTTGTAAGTCTTAAGCATAATATTAACATATTTTATGTTTACTTAAAATTGGTTAGGTCCAAAATTTGAATCTAAAATTTTACCTAAATCTACTCATATTTGTAAAAAATTAACTCAAACCCGTTTTAAGTCCGTCCATATTATTTTTTAAAAATTTTAAAAATATATTTATATTGTTTTATTTTAATTTTTAATAATTTTATACATTTTTTATTTATTAAATTTTTTTATATATTCGTCTTAATATTTTTTTAATGTTTACAATAAAGTAATATTATATATTTAGTATATGTTTGTTTATTTTTTGATATGTTTTAAATTACATAATATATAAAAATAATATAATATAAAATATTATAAACTTAAATATGTTGGGTAGAGCTCGAACCTTGAACAATCCATATTTTAAACGAATTTAATTTTATTGTTCAAACCCATTTTTTAAGCTTAATATTTTTATCAAAATCTTCTCGAATTTCAGACAGACCTTCAAATCTGAACTAATAATCTGATTCATAAATAGTTCTAATTACAAGTTTTGTCATTTATATATTTTTATTATATTATATTTTTTAAACTTTTCCACACGACATTTTTATTTTTACTTTTACATAAATAGATAGATAGAGAGATAAGGTTCCTTAGCTTTGAGCCTTACACACAGAGCCATACAACAACAAAATGCCAAAACACCATCTTCATCATGCTTGACATGACTTTTCATATTTCATTATTTTTAATTTTTTCATATAATTTATCTTCATATTTTTTTCTCTTAATTAATGTTTGAATTTGATTTTCATTTCTATATTTCACTATATTTTACTTTTTATAATTTTTTTATAAATTGTAAAGGGTTATTATTAAGAATTTTTTATTCGATTTAAAAAATTAATATTTTAGAGTTTATAATTGTCTTTTTTAATAATCCTAAATCGATTATTTTATTAAAAAATCATATATTTTTGTTGTTTCATTTTGTTTTGTTTTATTCAAGCTAATATCGATCTAAAACCCGTTATATTAATTCATATTGATTTGTACAATATTTTGATATTTTAATTTTTTTTTTTGTTTTAATATATTTTATAACTATATTTTTAAGATAAAATATAATCATTAAATTAAGTTATTAAATCTAATTAATAATATTAAAATTTTATTTATATAAAAATGTATTTATCTATATTTATTATTAAATCTCTAATTAAATTGATATTACAAATTAGTCGAGTGTCAATTCATTTTGAAAAAGAAAAAAAATATCTTACCTTTTCATAATAAATTATATTATTTTAAAGATATTTCTATATTTATTATAAAGTCTCCGGCTGAATTAATACCATTTAAAAAAAATATGAAAATATCCTTACTTTTCAAAAGTATAGTACATTATTTTAAGGTGTTTTTATACTTCATATAAAGAAAAATGGGAAAAAAATATAAACATGTAATCAAATTTAAATCCATGCCTTATTAGTTTTTTTACATTTGTCTTCTACCATTACATCAAAGCCCTATTTATTATTTTATATAAACTTTTTATTAATATATTAGTTACGTAATTTTGATTTCACTTATATTAAAATATATTTTTAAAAAATTTGTGGGAAATTCAAAATAATATATATATTTTTTAACATTAGTTTTATTATAGATTATTATAATATATGTTATTTTTATATAATGTTTAAAATTACTCGTAGTCCTTTCGTAACTTTTAAATATGTTCGTTATTGACATTTTGAGCCCTAAGTGAAACAATAAATTGAGCCTTTTAAAAAAAATTATAAAATGTAATACAATAAAAATTAAAAAACTTTGTTTCAACACACTTCAACCTACGTCTTCCTATATTGACAAAATATTAATATCAATTGAGCTAATACTCAATTCGTAAAATAATATATTAAAATGAATACATTTACACATATGCATATGGATATTTAAAAAAAAACAAATTTGGTGAGACTTGGAGGTGTATGTGGATCAAAATAATTTATATGTATATGTATATGATCTCAATTATATACAAACAAATTTATATTGCAAAAATATTGTTTTTGATAGCGACTGAACTTGGTTTCTTTAGGTATTCACGTTAGGTTTGGATAATTATTGGGCACTAGAATTTATATATATAAAAGATTAAGAAAAGCTGACAAACGTCTTTTGATTATATAAAAATATTGTTAAAATAGATTAATTAAAAATACATAACTTTTCAATGCTTTTTTGAACACCCAATTGATTAATAATATTTTTTAATCGTTTGAGTATGAGATCAATTCACATTATTACTATCGCGATAATAAAAAAAATGTAAATTTGAATGCGTTTTTTATAGGCAAAAATTAGCCTTATATAAAAAATATCTGATTGGTTAAATCAAATATGATTGGTTAGTTAAATTAAAAATTAGTTGGGATATTAATTTGTAAAAAGAGATTAAATCAATTGATTTGTGAATTGATTCATTTCGATTAAATTAATTTTTTTATATTTTTTTATAAATTATTTAATAATTCTTTTATCGAATTAGTGACTTGATCGATCTAACCATTAAATTAATTCTAAAAATTCTGTCTTTAACAACTTTTTCATTTGAAATCTTTTTATTTGAGATCTTTCCATATTTAATAGTTGCAAAAAAATAAAATTTTTTCGCCACTCAATCTAACAAGCGGGGTATCTTTAACACTGTTTCACATTTTTAAATGATTATATTATGTAACTTTCTTTTCGATTAATACAAAAATATCATTATATAAAATCATTTTAATGAAAATATTAATATGATGATTTTGAGAACTTATTTGTTAAATTTAGAGGAAAAAATAAATAATATTAAAAAATATGTTATTGAATATTTTATTAAGTTTATGATACTCTTAATCGGGTCATCAATTTAATTATAAAATTACAAAAATATCATATCTCTTATATTAAGATTTTATTACCGTGACACTTTTATCTTTTCATACTTTTATATCATTTTTAAATAAAATAATTAAAGATTACAAAACTAAATATTAAAAACACACTCAATATTATTAAATACAAATTTATTACTACTTTACCTATATTCATTATTAAATAAAAAATAAAAATATATTTTTAATGGAAAATATTTTATTTCATCCACATGTGGTACAACAAAATTTAATATTAAAAAAATAATTTTCAATGTTTTTTAATATGTAAATTTAAGAATGAATTAGGATAGTTTTTAACAATGTTTAATATTTTATCCATCATTGTTGCTTGAATCAAATTGGATTGATTAGTTGAATCTGTTGAGTTAAAAAGTGGCTGAGTTATTGATTTGAAGATAAGCATCGGATAAATTAATCAAAGAATTGGTATGAACTAATTGAATCGAACTAAAAAATTAATTAAATTTTAAATTTTTTTTAATAGTTTATTTTTATAATTTAATTAATCGAATCAGACTATCACCACCAACTTATTTTAAAAATATTCTATCCATAATAATATTTTATTTCATATAAAATTAAAATATTAAATAATGTTAGGCATTTTAAATTTTGATTTGCAATTTTTTTTAAAAAATTAATAAAGAGAAAAAAAAAGTGATGGATACCATAACTCCACTTTCTCAACTAAAGCTGAAAGACCCACTGCTTGACGACTGACAACTGACAAATTAATTCTAAGAAAAAAAAAGCAACGATATTTTCGTATCATATCACGATATTCCCCAATTCGATAAATTAGTCCACTCAATATCTCGGAATAGGTGACCGAAAACTAGAAAACTAAACTTGTCTGATTATTTTAATATTAAATATAAATATATTTTTTAACTTACAAATAATATACATTTAAATAATCATATTAAAATAATTCAAACATAAAATATCAAAATTTTAAATTTTTTAACGATAAAAATTAAGTGAAATGATAAAGATTTCTTATATTAATCAGTTATCGAGGATTCTATTATTAATTTGGGTATGAAAGAGCTTTAAAACTCGTAACTAACATCTATTTCTTAATGAATTTATCGAATATGAAAAATTAATTATTGAACTCGTTCCAATAAATATATTGAAAAACTAAAAAAATTTAAAATTTTAAACTTGTTGCTAAATTAAGATCTCATAAAATATAAATACAAGTAATATTAATATTAATGAAATTTATTTTATTAAATTCACCCATATGGCGCGTGGAAACACGTTTTCAACAACATTTTGCAGTTTGAACAATATTTTTAGTAAAAGCATAGTGCATAGACACCGACGTATTTAAAGTCTTATCCTTTTCAAAAATTAATATATATTTTAATAATTTATGAGTTATTTTTCATTTAAATAAAAGATTTATTTGATTTTTATATAAATTATTTTCATTTACATCATGATGTAACATAATCTAGTATAATATAAGGATGTATTATATATTTAAAAATAAAAATTTTATATAAATAAACGTGTATATTTAATTTTAATTTTTTAAAATAAAATTTTAGTAATTTCAATTGAATTGATGTGACAGGGAAATAAAAAAATCATCAAAATTGAAGGGGAAAAAGAATATAAATGGTAAGGAACAAGTTGCAATGGTGTTGAATAATGACTAAAATGGTAAGAATAAAATAAGAAGGTAAGTCTCATCAAACAATTAGTGTGAAGTGGGGGCAATGAAAATAAATAAAAATAAGATAATGTTATGCTTTTATCTTTTAATGTCTGTAATGATGTTATTTTGTTATTTAATTTTGGAAACTTTAGGGTTACGACTTTAATTAAACTAATAATAAATGAGGTCGGAAGAGAAAAAAAATCTTAATTTTATAATAATCGGGTTAATTAAATCTTAGCTGGCATAAATTTTGTTAAAAATTAAAGAGGAGTACATTATTTTCATATTAATGGGTTGAAGAAAAATTATGAGTAATTCTAAATATTGTTTTAAGAAAAGAATAAATAGGATCAACACCTATTATGACATTGTTCAAAAAATAATTTATAATAATTGGTAAACTATTTTTGTTGTCATCTAATTATTGATAAATTTTTTTTTAGTTACGTAATTATGAAAAATTACAAAACGATCACTTAATTATTAGATTATTTTATCACCAGATGTTAAATACTATAATAGTTACTTTAACTCTTAATATTTATATACCGTATGAATTTAATCTCAATTTTAAAAAATTGAACCATCAAAACTTACGCATTGAATAAATTAACTTTTTTTTAACTTTAATTAATATCTATAAACACTCGTTCATCAAATCAAAATAACTTGTCATTCCTTAATTATGAAGTTGAGTATTTGATTTATAAAAATAAAATATTTTATAGCCAATTATTTATCTCTTTAAAAAATATTTATAGCTAGAAAATTAATTATTGGTATCAATTCAAGACACTCTGTTTTGATATTATTATTATTATTATTATTTTAGGATATCAAAGTTTTTTAAGGTCACAATCCTGCCTTTCATTTATCTGTTATTTGTTTGGTTGTCCAAATCATGGAAAAGAGTGGAGATTGTTTGGCGGGTGCTTCACCAGATTTTTAGTAGGATTTGAGTTTATATTAATAAAAAATTATTTATTAATATTAATATAATTTTATAAAAATTTAAAAGATATTTTTATTATTTTGACTCAGATTTAATCTTCTTAAATATAAAAAATTTAATTATAAAATAATTAAATTTTGATATAATTATTGATATTAATTTTGTTTTTTCCTAAGAAAACACCTTACCTCAATTAGTGATGAGAACAATTCACAATCAAAGCTTTCGGTATTGGACCTCTAAAACTTTTGTTTTTCTTCAAAAAAATGAGGAAAATGCGTGAAATTAATTAATCACTGTCATTTCATCCCAATGTTGACAGCTGAGTTTTATGAAAGTGCCCTACTCTCACAAGTTAATCATTAAATCTTTAATTTCACATAATTAATTTATAAATATACATCTATAAGAAAATAATTAAAAAGGTGTACCTAATTGTCACACTGTCTTGTATGATGTAATTTTCTTATGTAATTAATGCAATGTCAGAATAGTACAGCGATGATCGTACTCCAATTTGCTCCCTCGCGCGTGATTCTATTCTATCTCAACACTCCATTAATTCACTGCCTTTTCCTACCTCCATTTTCCAATCATATGTCACCTAAGTTTTTCAGAATTAATTACCAATATTAAAATAAATGTAAAAAATATTAAACTCTTATTTGAAAGTCCTAAATTAACTTGATATTTTTAATTTCTTGACTAGCATTATTAAAATATATTGATGTAGCGCTATTGATTAATAGCATAATAGTATGTGGTAACTTCACATTTTGACACGTGAAAAAAAATATAATTTATAATTTATTTTATCATGTGTCACCATATTATTAATCAGTCCCATGTTAACATATTTTAATAGTGTTAGTCAGACATAAAAAATGTCAATTTAATTTAAAATTTTTATGTTCAAGTATCAATTGAATCTAAAAAAGTTAAAGTATCAAGTAAGTACTAATTATCAAATTTACGTATGTTCGTATATATTTACCCTTAAGTTTAGACGAAAGTTATTATTTATAAATAGCACGAATAAAACACATTATATATAAATTAATTAAAACTAAACATTAATATTATTATATAATTGAAATGTATATTATCTGAATATCGGTATCACAAATGTATACAGAATTTTAAAAGCATTCAATACATCTATAAAGTTTTAAATAATAATAACAAATGTGTTTTAAAAGTTTGGATTGAGGATTGGTTGATTAGATTAGTTGGGATGAAAATTAATCAGATATCGATAGGAAGATCGATAATAAATCAATTGTAACAATTAGAAATTGTTTTTTATTTTTAATTTTAATATTTTTTAATTAAATCAATTGAATTAATGACCTGTTTGATACAAATATTTCTCCTATCTTAAAAATATTAGTTTTAACACGCAAATCATTTATTTTAAAATTTTAAACTGATACCAAATTCGATAAATATCTATATTCAATAAACTAGAAAAATGTTATCTTCAAAATATAATAAAAATTAAACATTAGCATAAGATCTATATTTATATTCATAATAGTAAAACATATTCAAATTATCGAATTAATTATTATAAAAAATATAATTTAATAATAAATATTTAAAAGTTAATATCCGCTGTAAATTTTATTGTGAATAATAATTAAAAATCTTATTTTCCAAAAAATGAAAAACCTAAATTATTTGAATCCGTATTATCAGACAAGTTTTCTGACAGACAAATGACCGACTGGTCACACCCCACTTAGCTGATTCAAAATCCACACACCACCACTTTGTCGGAGCCTCCGTAACTCGTGCTCTTCAATCTCCTTAAAAGCGCGTCCATTTTAGAATCTTCTCCTTTTCTTTTCTTTCTTTCCTTTTTTATTATTATCTGGGTTTCTACCCACTTATGCATAACTTTTTATATTAAACATATTAACTAATGTTAATTTTAAAAAATTATCAGTTTAATTATAAAAATATAATTAATTAAATAAATATTTAAAATTATTTTTTTGAATTATAATAACGGGCATAACCCGAATAATAAATATGATTGATACAATTTGAACTCAAATCACACTTAAAACAATAAATACCTCTCAATATCAAATCAATTTATTTTTAATTATTTAAAAATATGAAAATTTAAAAATCATTTTAAAAATAATTATTAATAGTTGATATTATGACGTCTTATGATTCAATGAACCGTCATTATTTTCTACTTTTTGTAGAGTTATTATATTTTATTTTAGCTTTTTTCACCCACCATCACACGTGTCGACTTTTTGGAAGCTAAAAACATCCTTGTCCTTGACTTATATGAAAAAAGAAAAAATAATTTTGAATTTATGCAATTAAAGGCAACCTTAGTCCTAAAATAGAGATTTATTTGGACCCTTTAGCAATTATTCTTTGTAGTGGATGATTTGATCTCAATAATCCCTGTGCTTTCAACATGCGGCCATCAATTATTTTATTATTATTATTTTGTACATTACATACAACTTCTTTATTTTTTTATATTTAATAAATTAAATCAATTACAACGCTTTTATTGTACTATTTAAAAATAATATTAATATATTTTTATAATTAAAATTGAGATAAAATATTTATTATTAATTTTTTAATTCTAACTAGATGGAAAAGAGATATATATATATCTTATCCAAAGTCTAGCTAAGACCCTTGGACAATTCTTAACTCTTAAGTGTAAGTCATACTATACATTTTGAATGGATAACATGACATAAAAAAGGGAATATTATATTACTTTACAAAAATTATTAAAATTTATATAACACAAAAATACCCGTTGTGTATTATATTATTTAAAATTTACATTATAATTAATCGAATATGTATATTTATATTTATTATTATATTTATAATTTTATTATGCTTATTAGAGTGAAATTTAAGAAAAAAAATAAATTAAGAGTATTTTGACTTTATCAACTCATGCATGTCTTTTTCTTTTTTAATCTTTTGGGTTGCGCACAACTTTTACGCATTCAAAGGAAAAGTATTTTTTTTTCTTTTATGAGAATAACTTTTTTTAAATGTTAGTGCTTCTTTGCTTTTACGAAATTTATTAAAATAAATATTAAAAAAAATATTTTTAAATTTATTAATGTAATTACGATTTTAGCATGTTAGAACTTACATTAGAATCAATCACGCGATTGACTTTTTAACACCTACCTAAACGTCTTCGTCAACACACCAAAACATCGTATTTAATATTAAAAAAATAAAATTCAACGAGTGATTTCAGTAAAAAAATAAGATATTATTTATTTTAAGAGATTTAGGTTCGAGCAAATGTGTGTGAGTTGTCAATAAGTTAAAAAAATATGAATAGATATTATGATGTAATTATACCAATATATTAAAAAAACATTAACAAATAATGACGGATTAAGTTTTAACTTAATTAATATGAGTATTATTATTAATACATGAAAACATGAATTTGAGTAGGCTGAAACGTATTATTTTTTTATTTATGGGTCGGATAAAGACATTTAATATAAAATTTGTAAATAAGGTTGTGAAACATAAATAATATAAATTTATTTTTATTTTTTAAAGAACAATATAAAATTAATAAAATGTAGATACATGTATTAATCATGTTGGGTTTTTTTTCTTCAAAATTATCGGTTTTAGATCCATTCAATGAATTAATTATTTGCTTTGCTTTCAAAACCCCAAAAAAGCAATTTCTCGTTCCCTCAACATTTATCACGATAAATTCACCCTTTCACATGATAGAAACAATGGCATGTCCCGTAATATTCAACAAAATCCAGGGTCAAACCTTTTCGAGAAAAGCCTGTCGTTTCTTTCGTGGATCTGAGAATAGTAAAAGATCGCTTTCCAAGCAAATTTCTCCTACTTCTCACCTTTATCTCAATCTCTATTTCCAACCGTCAGATCAAAATATAAAAAAAATAAATCTAAAGTCGACGATCGAAATGAAACATATAATACACTTTGTTACACCTGATTATTCCTTGAAGTAGGATAGCTGTCAGCTAGAGATTCCACACCGATAAACTCGACAGGGTTTAGCCGGCTAAATAGGGACTATCATTTTACTGTACTTATTAATAAGTCAGAGCACTTATCATAATAGGTTAATGCTTTTTAATAAGCTGTGTTTGATAAGAACACTGACTTATCGTCTTCTTTATCCGTCTCCTCTTTCCTATAAAAATCACCATTTCTGCAAGGTTTTAGGTTGGGTTTTATATAAAAAGGAATTTAAATTATTTTTTTCCTAGAGAGAGAAAGAGAATCTCTGGCTACCTTGGGGTTATTTTTTATAAATATTTATCTTATTTTTAGAGAGAAAAAAAAGTTTTTTTATATAAAAATCTCTGGGAAGAGGAAGCTTCTTCTTTCTTGTATGAAAATCGATCTCAGACGGTAAGCTTCTAACGAATATTTCCTGTTTTTGTGTTCAAGAATTTCTTACTTTACGATATGTAGGGTTTTTTTTTTTTTTTTGTATTTTGCTTTATTTTGTTTTCCCCCCTCTTTGATCAAAAAAAAACCCCTAATTTACCTTTGCTTTTCTTCCTCATTTTAAGATGGTTGAACGATCTTTTTGTGGTTTTTTATTTGGATTTTAAGGTATTTTGAGCTGATTTTTAAAATTTTTTTCTGGGAATATTCTTGCAGATCTAGTGTTTTTATTTGGTGATTTTTATTTCATCGTTGGGAACTGAAGTTGGAGGTGGATACGATGTCGTCTCTCAGTAGAGAGCTTGTGTTCTTGATCTTACAGTTTCTCGATGAGGAAAAGTTTAAAGAGACTGTTCACAAGTAAGTTTTTTTTTTTTTTTGAAAATTAAATGGCATTTGATTTTAATTAGTATTTTGCTGTTAACTGATAAAATTTAAAATGTGATTATTGCTTTGAATTTAAATAGGCTTGAACAGGAATCTGGGTTTTTCTTTAATATGAAATATTTTGAGGATGAGGTACATAATGGAAATTGGGATGAAGTTGAGAAATACTTGTCTGGTTTCACCAAGGTTGATGATAATCGGTATTCGATGAAAATATTTTTCGAGATTAGAAAGCAGAAGTACCTTGAAGCATTGGATAAGTAAGCTTTTTTGCATACTTTCGATTTTCCGATTTGTATTTATTAATCATCCGAAGTTTGTGAAAATTTGGGAATGTTTGAATTTTATTTAGGCATGACCGATCGAAAGCTGTGGAGATATTAGTGAAGGATTTGAAAGTTTTTGCTACATTCAATGAGGAACTTTTCAAGGAAATCACTCAGCTTTTGACATTGGAGAATTTCAGGTATGCGGTTTGTGTTTAATTTGTTCGAGTCTTGATCGAAAATGGGTAATTGTGAAAAGTATTGAAGAATGTATAACTTTTGTAACAGAGAGAACGAACAGTTGTCAAAGTATGGGGATACAAAATCAGCTAGAGCAATCATGTTAGTTGAACTCAAGAAGCTTATTGAAGCGAATCCTTTATTCCGTGACAAATTGCAGTTCCCTAACCTTAAAAATTCGAGGTTACGCACCCTCATTAATCAAAGGTAATTTTTTTCTTCTATTGTTGGTCCTTTATCTTCAATGTATTAGCTGCTTAGAAGAGATAGGAGTGAGATGGGCAGCGAGTTTTAGTTTCCGATGAACATTTTATTTATGCAATGAACTCGCAAGCAGGCATGGTATTATTCCTGAGTCTTGCTGGCACCGATGTTATTCTAGTTGTGGCTTTAAGGGAAAACTGATTTCTTGTGTAATCACAGTTTGAATTGGCAACATCAACTTTGTAAAAACCCAAGGCCAAATCCGGATATTAAAACTCTCTTTGTGGACCACTCATGTGGACAGCCAAATGGTGCACGAGCACCATCTCCTGCAAACAATCCACTTCTTGGATCCTTACCAAAAGCTGGAGGTTTTCCTCCTCTAGGGGCTCATGGGGTGCGTATTGAGCTTTACTATTACTATCCTAAAATCTATTTCATTATCCTTAACATTCTCGGTTGATGTCTTCAGCCTTTTCAACCTGCACCTGCACAAGTTCCAGCACCCCTTGCTGGTTGGATGTCAAATCCTTCTACTGTAACTCATCCTGCTGTTTCTGGTGGACCTATTGGTCTTGGTGCTTCTTCAATACCTGGTAGTTTTTTCTTTTTCAAATTTTTCTTCTGTAATCACTTCTTCTCTATGTTTCATTTTTAGCGTAATGCTGGCATCAGCTCATTTTCCTTTTAACTTTATGCATGTTTCGTTATTTCTTATAGCTGCATTGAAGCATCCGAGGACCCCTCCAACTAATCCATCGGTAGACTACCCATCTGGAGATTCTGATCATGTTTCCAAAAGGACAAGGCCCATGGGGATATCTGATGAGGTACTCCGGTTTTACTTTAATTGACTTATTTGATATGGACTCTGGGTGTGATCGTGTTTCTTTCTGCCTAATGTTACTTAAGTGATCTTTGCTCACTTTGTGCAGGTAAATCTTCCTGTCAATGTGATGCCAGTACCGTTTCAGGGCCATGGTCACAGTCAGGCTTTCAGTGCACCCGATGATCTGCCAAGGGCTGTTGCAAGAATGCTGAACCAGGGTTCATCTCCTATGAGCATGGATTTCCATCCTGTTCAACAGACTCTACTTCTAGGTATGCTATACTCAGGCCTTGTTTTATTATGGTTGCACTTGGTTCTCTGTTGTTGGCCAGCTGTTGATTATACCTTTGCGTATTCTGAATACAACAAACCAGTTGGTACCAATGTTGGGGACATAGCATTGTGGGAAGCTGGCTCTCGAGAGCGGCTGGTTTCGAAAAACTTTAAAGTTTGGGATCTTACTGCTTGTTCCATGCCCCTTCAGGTTTGTGCCACCGCCACCTGTTGTTTAGTGTACTCGTTAGCTCCATTTTTATTTAGACATATTATAAACAGCACTTGTCTACCTAAATCCAGGCTGCTCTAGTCAAAGATCCTGCCGTCTCTGTAAACCGTGTAATTTGGAGCCCTGATGGTTCTTTATTTGGTGAGTAGAAACCATTAGAGATTTGCGTATGTATATAGAAGCTAGTTGGGAACATTGATTGACATGTTTTACCTGTTCGGAAAACAGGAGTTGCTTACTCAAGGCACATTGTGCAAATATATTCTTATCATGGTGTTGATGAGGTTCGCCAGCATCTTGAGGTATATATTATGCCTAGTTCCGTTGGATTTTTTTTTTCTAATCCTCTTACTGAGTTTTTGCCTGACTGAAATCATATTGAAATTTCCGGTCTAGATTGATGCTCATGTTGGGGGTGTAAATGATATTGCATTCTCTCATCCAAATAAGCTACTTTGTGTAATAACGTGCGGTGATGACAAGACAATTAAGGTTGGTTTTATCATCGTACATGGTTGGTTATTATTTTTGAAGAAAAAAAGTGCTTGCCATTGGTAATTTCTTTGTGTAATTTTAGGTGTGGGATGCTTCTAATGGTACAAAGCAGTATACCTTTGAAGGTCACGAGGCTCCTGTTTATTCTGTCTGCCCTCACTATAAAGAAAACATTCAGGTAAGGATACTGCTTTATCAGTTTAGGTGTTTTAGGTTCTTTACTGTACTATGGCCCTATGTTACTCGGGCTTGGGTGTGAGTGTCAGGTAAGGTATGTATACAACACAAGTACAGTTAGAGCAACATAGCTATGGCCTAGGAGCATGTGCTTGTGTTCTTTCTTCTTCCTGATGTGCTTCCTTTTGACTTTTTCTGCCTCAGTTTATCTTTTCAACAGCCGTCGATGGAAAGATAAAGGCATGGTTATATGATAATATGGGATCACGGGTTGACTATGAAGCTCCTGGTCGTTGGTGCACAACCATGGCCTACAGTGCTGATGGTACAAGGTTAGTTTGCTTGCACTATAACTCATGTATCTTGCATTAATTGTCGAAAATTATCAGGATAAAGGAAGTTTTGCCTCATATGGGCCTTTTTTGATTTGATGGCTGGTATTGTAGGCTCTTTTCCTGTGGCACCAGTAAAGATGGGGAGTCATTTATTGTAGAATGGAATGAAAGTGAAGGAGCTGTGAAGCGAACCTATCAAGGGTTCCGCAAACGTTCTTTAGGTGTTGTGCAATTTGACACAACTAAGAACAAGTATTTGGCTGCTGGTGACGATTTCTCTATCAAATTCTGGGATATGGACAATGTTCAACCTTTGACCAGTTTCGATGCTGATGGAGGACTTCCAGTAAGTTCATTATGTTCAGTTAAGTTTTGTGCTGTTTTAATGATGGTAGCTGCTTACGTTGTCTATCCTAATTCCTAGGCAAGCCCACGCATCCGCTTTAACAAGGATGGCTCCCTCTTGGCTGTTTCCACCAATGATAACGGGGTTAAGATTTTGGCAAATTCAGATGGCATGCGATTGTTGCGCACTTTGGAGAATCTTTCTTACGATGCCTTGAGAACAGCTGAAGCCCCGAAGGTAGTATTATTATTTCGTTTAAATTTTTTTAGTTGCATTAGAATTTGCAATTACTGGTTTCATATGTTTGTTAAATTTTCTCTTACAATCTGTTTTTTCTTTCAGCCTACAATAAATCCAATCTCAGCTGCAGCTGCCGCTACTAGTGCTGGACTTGCAGATAGAAGTGTTGCTATTGCTGGAATGGTCCGTACAATAGAACGTTCACTTTTCCCCCTGCAGTCCAATACTGTTTTGTTGTTATAGTTGTGTCATTGTTTCTCCGCTTAGTAGTGGAGCTTGAATGCCCGACTTATATGGTTCGTGTGCTATGTCTTTTTCAGAATGGAGATGCTCGGAGTTTAGGGGATGTGAAACCCCGAATAGCAGAAGAATCCAGTGATAAATCAAAGATCTGGAAGCTCACTGAAATCAATGAACCATCTCAGTGTCGATCCTTGAGGCTTCCTGAAAACATGAGGGTGACCAAGGTACAGTAAATTTCTCATACTTGTACCATTCTAGGATTTTCTATATACTGGTAGGCTAACTATTTGATGATGTTTTGCCAATAATCTCTTTTATTCATTCCCTATCTTATCAGCTTTCTCTGTGATTATTGCAGATATCAAGGTTAATCTTCACAAATTCAGGTAATGCTATATTGGCATTAGCATCAAATGCTATTCACTTGCTTTGGAAGTGGCAGCGTAGCGATCGTAACTCAAATGGCAAGGTAACCTTTTCCTTAATAAAAGTATACTTTGAAATGACTTGTTCCAAAATATTATATCGTTGCTTGCATTATGTAGGCAACTGCCAGTGTAGCACCTCAGTTGTGGCAACCATCAAGTGGCATTCTTATGACCAATGATGTTGCTGATACAAATCCCGAAGAGGCTGTACCGTGTTTTGCTTTGTCGAAGAATGATTCTTATGTAATGTCAGCATCTGGAGGAAAGATTTCCTTGTTTAATATGATGACGTTTAAGGTAACTCATTAATGCTGAAATAACTTTTCTTTTTTTTATTTTTACGTCCCATTTTTACTATCTCCCCACCATTTTTCAATAATTTGGATCTTTAGACATTGATGTTTTTGCGGACACTTACAGACGATGGCAACTTTCATGCCACCACCACCGGCAGCTACTTTCCTTGCATTCCACCCACAAGATAATAATATTATTGCTATAGGCATGGACGACTCAACAATTCAGATATATAATGTCCGTGTGGATGAGGTATGATTACATCTTGTGGAGAATCATTTATGCAACTCGTGTTTGAAGTAGCACTCATTTATTTACTGTTTTCATCATCCAGGTGAAGAGTAAACTTAAAGGTCACTCCAAAAGAATAACTGGCCTTGCCTTCTCGCATATACTGAATGTGCTCGTCTCATCAGGAGCCGATTCTCAGGTATTCTGAGCCTTGTCTAATGCTGCAAATAGTTTACAAAATGAAAAACTTAATTGCTTTCCGTTCACTGATCATTTTACCATTTTTTCTCCAGCTTTGCGTGTGGAACACTGATGGATGGGAAAAGCAGAAGGCTAGATTCCTGCAGGTTCCAGCAGGGAGGACACCAACAGCACTGTCAGACACACGTGTACAATTCCATCAAGACCAGATACATTTTCTTGTTGTACATGAGACTCAGCTTGCCATATATGAAACAACGAAACTAGACTGCATGAAACAGGTAAGTTTATCTTGTTTGATTTGTTATGAAACAACATTATCTTTACCATGTTCTAATGTTAGTTTTCTCTTGTTTAGTGGGTCCCACGTGATTCTTCTGCTCCTATAACGCATGCAACGTTCTCATGTGATAGCCAACTGGTATATGCCAGCTTTCTCGATGCATCTGTTTGCGTGTTTACTGCTGCAAACCTCAGATTACGTTGTCGTATAAACCCTTCTGCTTATCTTCCAGCTAACATCAGGTATTTTGCCATATCTTTTTGACTCGAGGTATCAATTCTGAGTTGGAAGAGGATTTATGCATTCATATTCTAATTGCTCTCTCTATTCTTTGTCCCTCTTATGTCGCAGTTCCAATGTTCACCCACTCGTAATCGCTGCACATCCATCTGAGCCAAACGAATTTGCATTGGGACTCTCAGATGGTGGGGTTCATGTCTTCGAGCCCCTTGAATCCGAAAACAAATGGGGTGTGCCTCCACCCGTTGAAAACGGTTCAGCGAGCAGTATGGCAGCAACACCTTCGGTTGGAGCTCCAGGATCGGAACAAGCCCAGAGATGATAAAATGGTTGACAAAAAGCACAAATTCTTTTATGTGATTGGCTTGCATGCCCCTCCCTAATTTAGGTATGCTTTCCCAGAGTCATTCCATTTCGAATTAGAGCTCGATTCGGGTTAAAGCAGCAAGAAAAACCCATTTTGTTCCTCCACTTGCTCGACCGAAAGGCAGCAGGTGTCCAGTTGATATAACATTTGATTTCTAGTTATATTTTCTTATAACCGATCTTTGTTGCTTGTAAATTTTTTGCAGCTTGACAATCAAAGATGATGCCAAGATGTAGATCTTTAACATATTTTGTGAGATACAATATCTTTAAGGTAAATGGCTTAGTAGTGGTTTCTTATGCCCCTTTTTTGAAGGGAAAATTTATGTTTAAAAAGAGGAATGATTTTCTGTTCTATTGTAGTTGGTTTATCTTCATATCTTACCCCCTTTTTTCTCTCATAAATCACAATGTTCTTTTTATGTATCAAATTTCTTCTCTCTCTGTCATCAAGTTTAACCGATGGACCCAGTTACTTAGTTATATCTCCAAATAATCCCATGATGGTGTTTACATAGCATTTGGAACAAGAGATCCAAAATCATGAGTCGATTGAATTGGACCAATTCAAAAATTGATTGAATCAAATTTTATATATATTAAAATTTTTAATGATTTATTGATTTCATCAAGCACATCAATGTCCATTTCGATATTACTTTTTTTATTTTGTAAAAATTGTGGATTTAATCTTATATTATAATTTTGTCATTTTTGATATTTGTTCTTCAAATTTTAGTTTTCATCATAATTGTTAAATTCGTTTAAGTTTTATTATTTTCAAAATTTGATGTATTTGTTTATCATATGAGTGATGTTATAATTTTAAAATTTACGATTTAAAATGATTCAATTGGATATATAATTATACCTATAGTAATTGAATTTAAACAAATAAAATTTAACACTTTTGTAGCAGAATAAGTATGCTAAAATCAAAATCCAACTGTCTCTCAAATGAACAAATTTGTATGAACAAAGAGAGTAAAATGGATACAAAACACCAGAAATTCTCAAAATTTATGATTAAAAACAACAAATTTATTAACAAAAATGCATAATTTATTTGGAGGGCAACTTCCCAGACATAAAAACAGCGAACTTATTAAGATCAGAGTAAATAAAATCAATCCCATTTTCCATCAAAAACCCTTCAATCAATTCCTTATCACGTTCAGGCTCTTTACTTTCACATTCAATCTCATAACACACACCAAAATCATACACGCTTTCATCAACTTCCAATTTCAATCCTTTCCAATCATAAACCCCTCTCACATTCTTAAACCCTCCTAAACAAATCAATTCATCAACCCCAAACCCACCTTTTACCTTTTCCATTATCTGGGATTTGTTTGATAAGCCCAACAACCCATTCGGGTCAGTCAAAAAAGACCGAGCCAATGATGGGTCGATGGGTTCTTCATGTTCTTCGACTCGACTAATGCCTTGAGTGAGTTCAGGCTTGGATTTGAGTGAAAGGACGGCGTAAGAGTCGAGGTTGTAGAAACGGAGGCGGAGGGCGGCGTTGGAGACGGCAAGGGTGGTGGTTGGGGTGTCGAAGAAGATGTTTTCTTGGATTAAAGTGGTGGTGTGGAATGGGGAAAGGAGATTTGAGAGCTTTTGGTGGGATTGGGAATCGGGGAGACGAAGCTTTACTTCAACTTCCATTTGGGTGGGGATTTTAGTGAAATGGGGTGGCTTTGATTTGATTAATTTTGTTGTTGGGAACAACCTTTTCAACATTTGTTTGGAGTTGCAGGTGGCTGAATCTGAATCAAATCATGATGATAGGGTTTCATTTTCACCTCAACCTCAAACATTAGCGGATAAGATCCAACCAATCCCACCCTTGTGCTAATTACAACACCGGTTCCGGTCCAATTGTTTCCATTAAGTTTGGTCGGTTTTATCAGTTAGCGGGTTCGATTAAATAAATATCTAAAAAAATTTAGTCCAGGTCAATCGTTCTATATCGGTTCACAAGTCAATTGATTTAACCTCTCTCTCTCTCTAGATGTTGATTCCACAACTTTGGTGCTACTGTTTGGCAGATTGATCTATCGGATTAGTTAGATTAAGAATTGGCAGACGTATCAGTTTGAATAATGGCATTGAACTGGTTGAATTGAGAGAACTGGTTAAAAGGTCGGTTGAGCTGATTGTATTTTTTGATTTTTTATTTTTTAATCAAATCAATCAAATCGATGACTTGACTATTTTGATCATCAGTCCAATTATAATAATCTTTTTGGTTGGGTTATATAAAAATTTATAAAACAATTGATGAATTGAAAAGAAAAGTTTCATTAAAAGTGAAATCATAGGTTTAATCCTTGGATATGTTCTTATCCTTTTAAAAAAATGTTCATTTTGTTAGTAAAAATAAACCTCTATGTTAAGAGTTTGATAGTATTTTGTTATTTTTAGTCAAAAAATGAGTAAATTAATTCTTACATATTTATCAAAGAGCAAATTTATCATTTTTATTAAAAACTCCATCCATTTGTATTGTAAAAATTCTATTATTGGACAGTGACCTCATGCTAATGCACAAAATTAGTTTTTAACAGTAGTGAAAATTTTAACAGAAAAACTAGTTTACTCTTCAATATAACATACATGAATTAATTAATCTATTTTTTGAATAGAAAAAACAAAATACAATTCGAATGGTACTTTTAATTGGAAACTACTTATCAAATGGCACTTTTTATTAATAAAACAAAAATCTGTAAACAAAGAGGAGCAATTTACATATATTCTTTAGCTACGTAACAACGTCATCTGCAAATTAAACATTGAAATTAAAACCCAGCTTTTCACTAAAACATATCTGCAAATTGCTTTTCCCTCGTATCCTGCTTTTCTGAAATATGGGCATTATAACCTAAGTACATATTGATTGATGATGATGATTATATGGTCCATTACTTACTCCATTCATAAACTGCTCCCTGTTCCTTCTTCGCTTCGTTACAACCGTAAATGGACGGGCTTTCTTTATATTTACATCTGATGTTTTTGGTTGTTCACAGGTGCTGGATTGAGTCATTCCCATGGAGAGCTTTTGCTTCTGTTGTTGGCTCAGTTAACAAACCCGGGTGCATGAGGGTTCATAACTCCCCGAGGTCGGAACTTGCCTTGTTTGAGAGTTTGGTATCTCGGAAAGCCTTGTTTCATGTTGTAAGAAAGGTTGTTTCCGTGATATAATGGGAACATTGGTCCGCAATAAATTCGGGCTGCAACTGCAGGTTCAATAACAGGCTCAGCAAGCATAGCTTGACTGGCTGTTACATCATAAACACTTGTAACAGCAATGTAGAGTGCTCCGGGATTGAACGGTTCCGCTAATGCTGATAGCTTACTTCCCTTTGTTTCTGCAGACTTTTCAGGATTTACATACGAAACCTTATCATGTTCAGGAACCGTTTCTTCATGGTTGTCATCATGTGCAACGTTATGAACAACAGAGATACTGTTCCTGTCCTCCATGTTTGCAGGGAGTTCCGGAGCAGCTTCTTCTGATCTATTTTCACTATCATCTGCAATGTTATTAGCAACAGAGATATTGTTTCCATCCTCCTTGGTTGCAGGCTCAGAAGAAACGTTATCAAGTTCAGGAGCAGATTCTTCTGATTGATTTTCGCTATCACGAGTTCCTTCAGTTTCATCATCATCATTATCTACAACGTTATCAATAACAGACATATGGTCTCCATCCTCTGATTTTGTAGTCTCAGTTCGGATGGTGCATGCCTGCTGTTTGGTTTCCTCCTCATGTAATGGCTTCAGAACTGTACCTGGAGGTGATACAGCTACCTCTTTGTAAGACAGACATTTCGAAGCAATGGCACTGAGATTTACTGAAGACAAGGAACCTTTGGAAACAGAAGCTCGTAAACTAACCGAATTCCCTATGGGGTTTGAGTTATGGGACATCGATTGCTTCACCGGAACTACCTCCTTTACGATGTTCTTAGAGGCAGTTTTTCTCACCGGTGAAATAGTTTCTCGCCTAGAGCCACTTGCTCTAACATTTGGAAGGGTTGTTCTCTTCCTTTGATACTTCCTTCCGACGGTATTTCCTGACCGTCCTTTCGAATTGGCTTCTTGCCACCCTTCATCCGAAGTTGTCTCTTCGAAAACTTCACTTGTAACCGTTGGCTCAACTCTAGTAACATCATTAGTTTTCTTTGGTTCTTCAAGACAAATATAACTCACCATTCCTCTTTCGTTAATATCTGCAGTACTGATACTTCTGTCTGAGACATCATTGAACACAGAACTATCGGTTACAAAGTTGTGACGTGCGTCATGGGTTTTATCACTAATCTGTAACACCTGCCAAGTTTTTAAGAAATGTCACTGTTAAATGTTGATTCAGACAAAGAAGGATGAGATACAAAATTTCTGTACTAATCTGTAGTACCTTGGCACGCAGTGGCTTCTTCTGTACATCAGTTCCTTTAGAATCTTGATCGGGACTAATGTAATTGAGCAGGTCGGACACACTGCAACAAACGGTCAGAGGTTTTAGTGCTGCAAGAAATAATGATATAATTGAACAGTAGTAATTCAGGGACACCGTATTACTGTATTAGTACCTTAGATGACCCTTGCTTGCAATGGAAGCATCTGGCTTTGGAGTTCCATTTCGTGCAGCTTCTTGCTGTTCTAAAGCTTTTGATTCAAAGTATTCGATCCAAGCAGCAGAGTCCTGCAAGGCAGAACACAGTTCTTAAACCCCATATCGAACAGAATGGAAAAAGGAGCATGAAGGTATGGATGGTCGTGACTGAGGTATTTACCTGTGTACGAAGGTCATCTTGTCCGAGTTTTGCTTGAAGTATTTTGAATGTAGTTTGTTCATGTTGCACGCTTAAAGAATACACCTCCATCAATGAAAGAGCAATGGCAATGGCATGATAGCTTGCAGCCGTCTGTTACGAGAGGCGATTAGAAAATTAGACATAGATGAACATATGCATACACTTGGAGAGAGACTGACCTGTATGTGATCCGCTCCTAGTAGCCTCTGGTTGCACTTTAGAGCTTCATGCAAATATCTGAGAGCCACGTGAACATTTCCCATGCCTTCTTCCATCATAGCCACATTTATATACGTTGCAGCGGTATTTGGGTGAGACAATCCGCAAGTAAAATGAAGAAGGAATAAAGAACGGTTTACATATCTGCCAAGACGCATTAATTTTTTCAAGAGAGCAAATAGAAAGGCAAAAGAAATAACACAAGATGCATTCTAGTGAACTGTCATCAAGCAAAGAAGGTACTTGAGAGGAAAATCGCAAGAGTTATAAAATGAAAGTACAAAATGAGCATTTTGTCACTCAAGACTCACTTCAAAGCCATTTCAAAGTGTTGAAGCTGATAATAATATACAGAAAGATCCCCATAGCTTTTCGCCGTGTCTGGATGATCTAGACCGAGCTCCCTCTCATTAATATCCAAAGCTTTCTGTTGATATATAGTTGCCTAAACAAGACGAAACGGTTTAGATTACTTTTCAATGGTACTAGCAGAGGAACATATAAATAATACTCGGAGAACATTAGACGTCCTTTTCTTTTATCTCTATAAGAGGAGACTAAAAGTGAATTAGTTTCGTATATCTTAAGCTGATAAATAGCAGAATGTTCAGATACCTGATTGAAATCACCAGTATGGTAGAGAACCACAGCAAGAAGACTGTAAGCACTTGCAGTAGTTCGATGGTAAGGACCACATACAGCTATCATCTTTGCTAATGCCTTCAAAAGCAAGTACAACATAAAATGAGACCAATGGAAGTCCTATTTAGTAACATTGCATCCCTTCTCATTCACCGAACATAGGACATAGATAGATGCGAATTTGAACTATAAATCAAAATGGGAAATACCTTTGTCCCGTAATTAACCGCATCCTCTAGTTTTCCTTTGTCAAGAGCCACCTTGGATGATTCTAACAAAGTTCGGCCATCGGCAGAAGCACATACTACATGCTGTAAATCATTAAAGGCAAAGTCTAGTTATGTTTAAATCGATAGCAAGCTGGTTCAATGAGATAGTAACATAGATATCCACCTTACAAACAGGATAAATGCTAATAATATTGCAACTTTTGAAAGGTTCTTTGCACTCCATGTCATAGTCTTTAGGAACTAACTCTAGACCAACCTGCAGAAAAGAAATATCGGTAAATTTCAGCCATCTGATGCACTTAGCAGCTTAAGCAGTCGATAACAGATAGTACCTTATGGCAAAGTTCTCGAAGAATGGATAGTTTTCTGAAATGCCGGAATTCATCTCGTAGTTTCCAACCAAATTTTGCAGAAAGAAACTTTCTTAACCACCTCAATTTTAGCAAATAGTCATCATTTGAGTTTTCAGCATTATCTTCTGATCCATTATTTCCGAGTAAGAAATTTAGGGATGAAGCTATAGCTGCAGGTAAGTCCTCAAATTTGTCAACAGATGCAACAACTGCTTTGAGTACGTCTTTGAAAGCTCGAGTAACCATCTCATGGATGCAAAGTGATTGTATGTGAGGTAGCTTCTCAGCAAGTTCAACCTGAACAATAATAACATCAGAGTCAACAAACACAAAATGGTCTGACTTATACCATTTCATAGAGAGAGATTCCTCACCACACGACCCAAAGACCGCATTTTTAGTCCCCTTAGATGCATAAAGTCAGTCAGGGAACGACCATCGGTGGGTGAAAGTTCGAGTGATCCAAAGTCTGTTACCTAATAAAGTTTTGAGAGTGGTTCATGAACTGCGCATAAAGCTTAAAAAAAGAACATTTTGAAAGATAATGGCTTTGGCTATTGAATAGTACCAGCTTTGGTAAGGCCACGTCATCATAATACTCGTACGCCATCTTAATAAGCTCGTTGACCGACTGTAGCACAAAAGCAAGCTTAAAAGAGTGAGATCAGTACAATAGTAGTAAATCTATGCCAAACTTTTGAGAAAAAACATGAAAGAGTGACGAGGAAACCTTTAAGTGAAGACCAGTTCGACTTTCTTCAAGCCGTGAGAAAGCTTCTTTGGAAATAAGGTTCTTCAATTCCATCTCATTTCTGGACTCACCAATGCTTTGATTCATACTGCATGGCTCGCAATCATTTTCTTCCTTGTCAACTTTGCTACCGCTGTTACTTGGTTTTTTATCCCTTTTCTTTAAGCATTGAAAATGCTTTCCAAGACCTTTCACAGCCGGTTCAGCCTCATGATCACGACCAAGTCCGTTTGAAGTAGTACCTGTCGAAGTTTCCTGTTTTTGTAGATATTGCAACCAACAAGAACCGAGTTCTAATCTAATAGACCTTTCAGGAACAACCGAGTTCTCCTCTAGTTTGGTCAAGCTCTCTTTAACTACTTGCCGAACAAGGGATCTAGAAGGTTCGGAATCATTCGAGTTGAGTTGATGTGATTGGCCTCCACTCGATTCTTTAGTGCCTGACTTGTGAAGTAAAACCCTTAAGCTGAAATAGATTAAACACCCCATATCGGTTACAGGATCCAACTTGCATGTGCATGCTATATATGTGTGAAATAGAAATGAGAGCATCAGCTGACAAATCCAGACCTATTAATGTTAAGAGCATTAGCTCCTCCATCTGGTTGATCATCAATGTCAATATCCCGAGCACTGTGTAGTTCGTTCTTCACTTCACCAACAACCTTAACGATTGCAATGTATCCACAATGTCTAACAATGACAGTGCCCATCGAGGAAATATCCTGTGAGATGGTTACTACTTTGCTTAGTGAAAAAGATTGGCAAACTATTGGAAAACAGGAAAGATGAATTGAATTCGGATTTGGACTTACATGAAAAACGGCGCTCTCGTCTGCAGATATCCCTTTAAGTAAATTCCTTAGAGCAATTTCATTAGCAGTCATTGCAAATGAATGATGACCAGCAATCTTTACATCTGCTGATTCTTGTTTTACCGTAATGGACAAGTCACCTATTAGGTCCTCATGAAGAACTGAGTCAGGATGGCTATTTACAGTGCCTTTCACAATTGACCTGTTATTCATAACATGCTGTATTGCTGCAACAGCTTTACAGATCGAGACATCAACAAATCGACTATGAAGCAAAAAGGCCTTGCGATCACGAACTACCCTCTCCGCTTCGGTTTTGCAAGGAAGGTTAGCCAATATTGCAAAATCCGTAGCCCATGGTTGAAGATCATATTTACCACTTCTTCCCTGGCCTCCACCATTGCCACCCCATTGTTCATCTTCCAATGGAAAAGAAAGGAAGGTCGATGGAGAGTTGGAAACAAGGGGAGGAACAAGCCATGTATTTGCACGAAATCCATATGGAAGATTGCCGAACTGGAAGCAAAAAAAAGAGTTAACAAAGTTTATGTAAAGATAACCTATAATGGAAATAGAGAAAAAGGTCACCTTATTGTGTTCTATGAAAGCTTTCATAAGGGATTCATATGCCTGCATCAAGCACAAGAGCGAACTAATAAAAAATCAACCCGATTCAACATAGAAGCCATGGAAGGTTATTAATCAAAGATAAAAACAGTACTCACATCGGCAAAGGCTTGGCTTAGATTTTGCAAAAGATCTAACAAAGAGTGGCTTAGGAAAAAATTCTTTCCCACAGTATAAAACCCTTTTACTGATGCGACTACCTGTATTTGCTTCCCATTGCAGATTTTTATCTGCACAAACACATTGCATGTTAAACATGAAAATTAGCAAAAACCTAACAGCACACCAGAAGAAAAAAGGCGGTCGATATACAGCAAGAACAACATCATCATTCAACTGTCCACCCTAAACCCATTTTAGGGTACATAGAGACTAATTATTTCGGCGTTCATGGTTGCTTCACCAAGCAATATTATCTCCAAGGTTTAAACTCCAATACTCCCCATGGAATGCAATGGTACCATTAAGAAGAGTTAATAACATATAAAGTGAGGTAGTACCTGCATCATGAAATAGTCACCTTCATGCCTCCCTTCTACATCCTTGGGCTCACATTTCCTCAAGCCTGCAAACCCACCGTACCATATTATAAAGTTTATCATGTTCTAAGATGCATACCTTTTATTTCATCATATTACATCAATGGAAAACACGGTTATCGTATTAAAATTGTTTACTAAAAATCATTCTACCATATTATAAAGTTCATTTTAGTCCTTTTACTATCTATACACTTGAAAAGCTATCATTCTAGCCTCTGCATCGTAATTTTGCTATTAATGGAATGACATGACTTAATAGTGACTCACATTAAGAGTGCTCAAACGATCGATTCAGTTAATTACTATTAACCGAATTATCCAAAATATAAAAATTTTTAATCGTTAACCAAACCGAAATATATTAGTTAATTTGATCAGTTAATCAGATTAACAGACATTTATATGTTTTTATCTTTTGATTAAAATAAATATAAAACATTGTTCATTCTCTTTTTTAGTGGTTCAAAAAATATATTTTATATAATATATATTATTTATTTTGATTTATATAAAAAATATAAATATATTATTTAATTCAGTTAATTATTTAATTTCGAATCGAATTATTCAATAATTGAAATTTTAAAAAATTATTAACCGATCGAATTAAATTCGATCACAGATAGATTAATTCATTTTTAATCGAAATATGAACACGTTTAGTTGAAAATATTAAATTAAATTAAAAAAATAAATGATCAGCAAATTTTTTAAAAAAAGTAAGATTTATTTTAAAATTATATTTAGAATTAAATAAATCTTTCTCAAAAAAATGTGCTTTTTAAAAATAATTTTTTTAATGATTTCCCTAAACTAATAGTCTATATTTTTTTCCTTTGAAAATAATCTCGAAAGAAAAAAACACTTACTGAGAATGGGCGGAGAGAGGTGAGAGAACGAAAAGAAATCATAAAATTCAGATAATTTGGGGGTAGGCTGAATGGCAGCCATCTCTATGCTCTCCATAATCCACACCGTTCCTGCTCCTCCATCGGACGGATCTCGGGGACGATGTTGGGGCCTGCCGTTAACCTTATTGGATTTCGAATCGGACGACACTGATGATTGCGATCGTACTCGTTTAGGCTGGGAGAACGTGGTGGTGCACGCTACGATATCTAGAAGTCTCCGCACGTGAGCTACCGCCTGATCTTCGTTGGCATAATCCTCTGTATCAACGTGGCAGCACTTTAATTTTCCAACAAAATAAAACTATAAAAAATAAAATGTCTTTTCGTGTAAAACGTGTCGTTTTCGTCATTTCCAAAAATTAAAATAAACCAATAATAATTTGGACTATCCACGTAGCAACAAACACAATGTCCACTGAATCTCTTTTCAATTAATTTAAAATTCACGGTCAGATTTGTTTCTAGATTTTTCTACTTTTTATATATAGAAAAGCAAACAATAAATTACAAAAATAATTATTTTTATTTAATTGAGATTACATTTTAATCATTTATGTTTAAAATATTATATTTTAATCACTTACATTACCGTTTTATTATGAAATAATTACTCTGATGTTAAGCTCTGTTATCTCCTTAACAACAATATTATATGACAGTCTAAAAAGATTTTAAATGTCAACATGAATATCTAACTGAAATACGAAAGGTATTTTTTCTTCAATTCAAGGTGTATTTAATTTAAAATTTTTAATTAATTAAATTTATTTAAATTAAAAATCTAATTTTGTTTTAATTGACATTTAAAATCCATTTAAACTAAAACGTAACATATCAAACATAAGTGATTAAAACGTAACATATCAAACATAAGTGATTAAAATGTAACATCTCAAATATAAATGATTAAAATGTAATATAAGACAAATAAAAATGACTATTTTTAGAGTTTCTCAAAAGTAAAATAGTAATTATATAGTTCACATTAATAGATTAAATTAATTGAAATTAATTAAAAAAGGACCAAAAATGTAAAAAAGGGAGGGCATCTCTAAGGTGGATGTAACGTAAGGAAAACGACAAGCTCATCAGTCATTGGCTATTTGGCTGCACACTACCAAAAATTATGACTGCCTCTTCTGCACGTGATCCTTCCTTGTTCAATTTGCATGTCTCCCTTTTACGGTTAAAATTCAATCGATTATAATATTAAATTTAATCGATTTAATCGAGTTTTTTTTTTTTTAATTTTATCAGTTTAATGGGTTACTGTGTAGTCAAAGAATAAAACAAGAGAGTATGAAAATTGATATTTGACCAAATAAAACTTAATTAAGTTTAAAATTAAAAAAATTAAAATATAATAACAAATTTAACCCTACCTTCAACCATTTTGAGCAAACATGGTTTCAAAGTTGCCACTTCTACTTTCTCATTCAATCTCTTCCTTTTGACCTAACAAAAAATATATTTGTTTATATATGAAACAAATAATTAGAAATTACATTATTGAGAAAATAGAAATTAAGGAGGATCAAAATAATAATAATACCTCATGAGTTAAAGAATAGTTTGTGAAATGGCATGTTTCAACATGAGAAGCCAATAGCCTTTTTACATCAACTATCTTATCAGTTGAAATACCCTTCAAAATAGTACAAGAAAATGGTTTCCATTGTAATTTAATTACCTATTAATTAATATGATGAAATGAATGTTGATTTTTTTAAAAAAAAAATTAAAAGCAAAAGCACCTTGAGGATAACTTGGGATTCATATGGAGTAATGACAGTGATATCAAGAACACTAGGAACAACTGAAACAACAACAACAACAAGAAATCAAATTAAAAGAAACAAAGAAAAGGGTATTTGAATTCAGAAACATTTTATTAAAAATGGTTGTTTGCTTTTTACCTTTCTCCTCTTTTTTCTTGTTCTTCTTCTCTGGTTTAGCTTTGTTTGATTTGCTTTTGCTGCTTGATTTTGGGGCCATTTTGAGGAACAGTTTAAAAAAAAAAAAGATTCACTGAAATTTGCAGGTGAAAAAAATCCAAAGCAAAGTTTGGGTTTTATTTACTGATTGATTACTGGGATAAAACAATGATTGAAAACATGCAAAAGGAAAGAACAATAGAAAATTCTGGAAATGGTTTTCTCTGACATTTTTTTTTGGGTGGGGAGGGGGGTGGTTTGAGCAGAGAAATGATGAAATGTTTTGGAACAGAGAATATACGTAAGAGTTTTTTTTAGTGTTGTGAACAATTAGGGCTCAGACCTTTTATGCTTAAAATCCCTATTTTTCTCTTTAAAAATAATAAAATATTAAATTTTTTAAGGGAAAAAAATAAAAATTTATATCTATACCTATTTATATTATGATTTTATTTAGTAGTGCTTTTTAAAAATATTTTTGATATAAAAAGTATTTTTAAATCAAAAGTAATATTAAATAAGTATTTTTTTGACTTTTTAAAAGCACTTTTCTTCATATGGAGAAGTTAAAATTTTTAGTTTTTCCATCCCAAAAATATTTTTGACAGCTCAATTATGTTTTCACTCCTAAAATACATGGTGTTTTTCCTTATTTAATTAATTGCTTAAAAATATTTAAAATTTATATTTTATATATTAAAATATTAATAAAAATATAATAAATTATTTTTTATATTCTTATTGAAATATCATAATATTAACTAATTTGAACCTTATTTAAAATGTTTATTTATTACTTTATAACACATGTTTAGAATGAACATTTTATTTTTCAAAAGTACTTTTTGACAACTATATACTAAACACTCAAATATTAAACCAAATTTTTTAAAAGTACTTTTTAAAATCAATTTTTCAAAACACTTTTTAAAAGTATTTCTCAAAATCAATTCTCAAAAGCAATATTAAACTAACCCTATATCTCGAAGGTTGACTAATTTATTATCATTTATCAATCAATTTTCAATTTAGTTAAAAATTATTAAAGTTCATTTTTTTGTTGAGCAAAAAATGTTATTTTAAGGATATTTATGTTTTTTGTGATTCGATAAAACTAAAAAAATAAATCAAATTCGTTATATTTTTTATTTCAACTAAACTCACATTTTGAATGAATTGGTATAACGCATGAATCAAGTCTTAATTCGGTTGTAGAATTACCAAAAACCCATTTATTTTAAAGAATAATAAATATTATTTTGAGGTAATTAAATCTTTTTACACTTTGATAAATCTAAGAAACCACATGCATACGATGAAATTATGAGAGTTGAACCACAAGCATCATAGTATCTCAATTGACCATTTCAATCGAAGCTACATTTAATCTTATATTAATAATTTATAAATTTGTCACATAATTTTTCATCATATAGCAATTGTGTCATAATCTAATTAATTTTTATTTTTATTGTTAAAATTAAATAAAAATAATCAACAAGTGATTAAATGCAATGATAAAATATATTACACTCTTAAAAAAAATGTAAATTTAAACCTTAAAGATAACATTATTAAAAAAAAGACAGTTATGAACCTTAAACATAAACAATAAAATGAATATGCATAATAATTTGACTAATTTGCACTCCTTTCTATACACGTTTTTTTCCTTTGAAGTGCTTCTCAGTTCATTTTATTGTACCCAATTGCCCATTGGCAATAAAAGTTGGTAGGTAAAGATCTAATAATTTTGGATACTATAAAAATTATTAAAAAATAATTAATGTGAAAAAATACACTAATTGGTAAAAAAGAGAGAAAGGAACGGCCTGGAGGATGCCACGTGGAAGACTTTTGTTGGGTTTGTTTTTCTTTTTTTGTTTTGTTAGATGTTTGGGCCCCTTTCGTTTTTGCATCGCACTATGAGTTTTCGACTGTTGGATGAAGATGCCTCATTGGATATGCATATATTGAAAATTAGATTTGAATTTAATTAATTTTATGTTTTTAATTGTTTTTAAAATTGTTATTTTAATTAAATATATTAATATAATTTTACTGTCTTTATAATTTATTGAACTGATGAAAAATCTTTATTTTCCATCATATTATTAAATTAACTTTAAAAATAATATAAGAGGACGTAGATTTGAATGCATTAAAACGTATTATCTTCTTATTTATGAATTGGAGAGTGGCTATATGTAATTCTAAGCATTATCTTAAAAATAACAGATATGATCAAAATCTATAATAAAATTCTTAAAAAAATTACCGATAAAAAAATAGAGATCTTTAAACATTAGTATGTTAGAATTATAAAAAAAAGATAATATTAAATCATATTCAAACAATGATGATGCGAATATATGATGTTATAATATTATTTTTTTTAAAATTTTCTATAAGTTTATATTATGTGAAGCAAATGCTCTCAATTTTTTTTATTGATATATTATTTGCTTGGTGCAAATGAAAAATGTTTTAAAGAAAGTCAAATTTTAACAATTGTTTTTTAATTACTATTATTAAATATATTTATTAATTTAGTTTAAACGTGTTTCCTATTAATCATGAACCATTATTATAATTGATGCATGTTGTTTTACCTCTCTTTTATTTTATTTATTTTAAAATTAACATTGTAGTTTGTTTTCTTATATAATTCCTAATTTTGTATATTATTTAAAAATTAAGAGAAATTGTCATTGTTAATATTAGGTAGCAATAATTAAAAAATATTAATTAAAAATTAATCGCATAAATTTACATACAACACATGTAACATTAAAAAATAATTATTTATAAGTAAAATGTCTGAGTTGATATGATATATTCACTATATTGATTCAAATTATTGTTTTCATCAACATATATTTAAGTGTTAACTGAATTTACTCAAAAAACAATATATACTATTAATTTATAAAAATTTATTTTTATAAAAAATATATGTATATTAGTTTAATTTAAGTATAATGTTAAATTTAGCTAATATTAGCTTTCAATTTTTTAAAAAGGGCTCGAATTTGAGCATCAATCTTTAAAAAAAATCTAATTGTTATTTTCTTAATGGAAACACTGATTTAAATGTTATATTTTAAAAATGACATCAACATGACAATCCATGTTTACTATATTTTTTTTAATATTGTCACGTAAGACAAATAATGACGTGTCAACATGAAATAAACGTAGATTTTCATGCAGGTTGTCACATCAAAATTTAGAAAACTAATGTTTTACTCATCATTTATGTTAAAAATACAATTTGATTCTTTTTAAAAGATTAATAACTAAATTTAACTAAAAAAAGTCAAATTGATAAAAGATATAAACGTTGAAGGTTAAATTTGATATTATTCCTGAATTTTAAGCTCATGAAATATTTATTTATTGTTGTTGTTGCTAAATTTGGCACATTGTAAGAGAATATATTAAGGAATAAGTATGGTATTAATGATGATGGCTGTCTTGACCTTATATAATTAATTGATTGGATTCTCTTTTTGTCATCATTTTAATTGGTAATTAGTGCTTCATTTAGTCTCTTTAGTTTAAAATTTGTTCTTATATTAGTATATTATAATTTGGCTGAACTAGGAAAATATGCCAAAAATTAAACATATTTGATCAAATAAGTATATTTTTTAAATTTAAAAAAATATGTCGATTTTGAAAAGAATCCATCCAATTTGACGTGTTTTTGCTTTAAACCACGTTTTTTACTTTTTAAATATAATAAATTTATATGATCAAATAGTTAAATACTAGTGATTTTATCTTTAAGTTTTAAATTTTATTGAATTTTTAGTAATACATATTCCAATTTCATTAATTTTGAACGATGGAAAAAATTCCTCGAAATATATTGATAATCCAAATAACAAAATTAACCTACTTTTTATTTATTTATTTCACTTCTATTTTTTTGACAAATCAAAAAATTATTATTTTTAAGAAAATATATTTTTTAGATAAATTAGAGACCTAGCACAGTACCCTATAATATCTAATAATTGAAGGTTAGGTGCAACTGTCTTGTATAAAAACGTGTTATTTGGTAAAAAAAACTTTTTAACTTTTAAATATTTTTTTATTTTTAGAATACAATTTGATTTATAAATTTTTGTTTTCCATAAATGAAAAATATGGAAAGGCTTTCGGGTTTTGCAAAACATATATAGTGTAAATAATGAAAACAACATTTTTTTATTTTCTAATTTTCACATATTTTTATTTTTATTTAAATTAAAATCATTTTTAACATTCTTATTTTTAATTTGCACCCTAAATTTTTCAAACTTATTCATAAATCAAGTTGGATTTTAAAAATATTTATGTTTAAATTCTAATAGAGTCTGATTTTATTTATATATTTATATTTACATTTACATTTTTATAGTTAAATTTAAAATTTTAAATCAAATCTAAAAGATCTGATTTTCATAACCTCTTATCTAAAATTCGTATTATACAAATTAGGTTTAAGAGTCCAGTAAGAAAAAATATCATACATAATAAAATTTAAAATCTTTTTTATTAATAGATAATAAATGAATACAGTGATAATGTACATTGCATTCATAGAGAGAATATATACTTGAACCTTGTAAATAACATTATTGAAAGGATCAATCATAAACCTTGAACATGTTCCATAAAACGAGCATGAAAGGTACCGAAAATTAAATAAATAATAAATAAATTGTACAACGATTATTAATTAAACTTTCTTTTTAAGTTACCATTACAAGATTACAACATATAGATGCATCCAATTACATTAAGAGTTGTTCAATATAATGTACAAATGAAATTACAATTACAAACAATACATTTATATTTAGAATCAATTAAGTTATCGACATGTAAAAATATATTTATAATATTTTGAATTTAAACTCGTAAAAATAACGTGAATATAAATATGGTATTAAAAATAACATAAATATATGAGCGTAGCAAAATGAACACTATTGCAATAACTTCTAATTTCACATTTCAAAATAAGATTAAATTTTTTGGATTCTTAACATTTCGATTATTTCATAATCTCACACTCTCAAATAGTGTCAAGATGTCAGAATATAGGACGGAATCTCAATATTACACATTCTTTAGATTATTCGTATATTTGACCTAAAATATAAGTCTCAAATTTTGCCCAAATTTTCTCATATTTATAAATGGCTCATACATACTTATTTAGACCAACCCATGTTAATTTTTTTTTATTTTAAGATATAAAATTTTTTATTTATTAATTATATATATTACTATCATTATATATTTTTAATTAATTTTTTAAACATAAACAATTTAATATATTTTCAAGGGTAATTTACAAATTTAGTCACTTATTGATGGGTGTCTAATACACAAAAAATAATATTCCTTCACTTAAACAGAATATAAATAGTAATATAAGGAGTAGGGTCGATCCCATAGACAACATTGAAATATCTAAAAATGTATTTCTTTATCAGGGGCGAAGTTGGAAATTTTTTTTAGGGGGGCGAAATTAAATTTTAATAGTTTATATCTTTATAATTTTTAAAGGATTAAATCAAAATTTTATAATTTTAGGGGAGCCAAAGTGTAATTTTACCTTTACTAATTTAAAATTTTAAAAAATATTAACAAGTCTAAAAAGCAAATTTCTATTTTAGGGGGAGCCAGGGCCTTTGCCAGCCCCCTAGATTCTCCTTTGTTCTTTATAAATAGTATGCGTCGTAGGCAGCACTCGTGCCAACTTGTACGAAACAGTAGGGGATTAAATCGAGATATAAAATAAATAACATGATTTTAATAAAAAATGAAGTAAAAATAAATGAAACTAAATAGATCAAATGGATGACACACTAGCTTTCGACACTATTTAGACTCCAGCTTTGAACTAATCCTTGACAATATATTGTCTCTTCCGATCGATAAGTATATTATAGTGATCAAGAAAATGCCTCAGGCCACTAGCCCTTTTGTGTATAAATTAATTGTGAGAATACTCAACAACTAACCCTTATTGAATGAACAACCCTGAATTCGCATCCACAATTTAACTTCTCAATAGCCTTGTGAACTAGAAGGACCCGACTCGAATCAATGACTTTAACCACGCAAGTCATTTAAATCCAATCGTTATTTCTCTCGTTGAATACAATCAATCACGCAATTGATCACGTCAATTTATTCTTCAATAAACCAATTACAACAATCACAAATCGTATCGATTTTTCAATTATATGCCGTACAACACCGAATCAACGAGCCATGTTTGACTTGATATGATCATGACTTTATGAAACGATTGAACCTAGTACAGTTTCAAATCTCACGGTTCAAACACCGGATCAAAAATCAGCCTAAAACTAGATACACTAACTACCCATAATCAGATGAATAAGAAAAGAAATAACTAAAAGAAAATTTTACAAAAAAGAAAAGAAAAGGGAGAAACAATGTTGGTGGTTGTTCATGCGCATATGCTCTCCCCTCTCTCCACTATCTCTAAATATATATTTATAATATAATCATAATAAAATGGTAAAAGAACTAGAGAAGCCCCTATATGCCGGGGTCAACTGCATTTCGACTTTTTTACTGAAAAATAGACAAATCAGCTTTTATACATTTTGATCTCTAAACTAAATGGTTAATTACGAATTTAATCCTTAACCTATAGATTTTAAAATTTTTTTTCTTAATAATAATTCTAAAAAATTTAAAAATCTTAAAAATAAAAATAAATTATTAAAAAAAATTTAAGACTTTTTTTTTTAAAATTTAATGAAAGGACTAATTTGCATGTTTTGAAATGTATAAAAACTATACCATTTTTTCAATAGAAGAGTCGAAAACAATCTACCTCTAAGTATAGGACTACCTTAATACTTTTACCTGGTAAAAATAAAACCTAAAAAGAGTAAGAAGCCTTACGTCTATTCGAAATAATAATAATAATGTGAAGTAATAAGTTTTAAAATATAATAATAATAATAATATCCTAATTAAAATTTTTGTCTTGTGCACCAACTCAGCTCTTGTGCTAAATTTGTTTTCCACCACATTGAAAATAATTGTACCTACATAGAAAGTAATTAATTAAATGTCACATTAAGTAAAATTTATATCCAAAAATAATAAAAATATGTCGGTTAAACTTATTATCACTTATACATGATTTAAATTATGTTTTGCTCACCAAATTTTAAAAAATAATAATATTATCATTAATATTATCGACTTGTTATATTTTAATCAACAAATTATTAATTGTGTGACAACAAGTTCATACAAAAAATTTAAATTGAATTACATAACAAATTCCTAAATTTTTCTTTTATTTTCTTTTAACCTATTATAATTGATATTTTATATTCAATATCAATATAAATGCTATATAAATGTAAATGATGATAGGTTAATATAAATTATTATATGATTTTTCATATAATATATATATTTTTAAAAATGACATGACAGAATTTCAAGTTGTATACATGTAAAAAATTCTGGACCATTCAAGTAAGATTTTTTAAGGCTTCTGTTTTAATATAGGATGAGAATGGATAGTCACTTTCAAAGGATAATGGTTTTGCCATGGAGAACAGTTGGAGGACCACAATGTGTTTTATTTAGATTTAGATTATTTTTATTTTGATATTTTTCGTGTTTGTTTTACGATTTATGTTTGGAATTTATGGTTATTTTTAATAATAATTTGAATTTATATCTCCTCTTGAAAATACAGTAGCGTGTTTTACTATTGCACCTGTCACTTGTTGGTGTATTATTTATTTATTTTTAAAATTTAAAAATAATAGTTTAATAAATTTTAATCTATTTTGACTTTTCATAGGAACTAATGTGGAAAATAATGAATTACACGTTAATAAGGCATTGATAATTTTTATTTTTGGCATTGATAAAATATAATCTCAGTTCACGTGAATAATGTGCGAAGTCAATGCAAAATTATTTCCACCACGTGATGAAGTAAAAAAGAATGATTCTGGCATTTATTCGAAAAGCCCTGTCATAAATATCTAAATCTTTCTAACTCACGCTTTACATGAATCTACCTCATGATTCATGCATATCTCCATAAAAATTCCCTACAAAAAAAACTGTAAAAAGCATTCTAAATCAAAGATTAGGTTATTTTATCTAAATCATCCAAAAAAATCATTATTTACTTAAATGATCCTGGTTCAAAAATAATTATCAAAATAATCTAAAATAAACATCAAAGTTGGATTGGGGATAGTCAATAGCCGACATCAGCAAATTTGTTGAATGATTGTGTCAGGTGTTAAAAATATATTTTTTAGGTGTTGGGGATTAGATGGCCGACAACTTTATATTTTTTTCAAATTGTAATACTGATATACATTTATATCAGTATTTAAAAAAAATAGAGTGCTGGATACTAAATGGTCGAAACCATTTTTTCATATAAAAAATAATTTTTTTGGGTGTTGGTACATTGATGGCCAAACACCTATTTTATTAAATAAGTATTTTTTAGGTGTTCGAGATGATCGACACTCACTTTATCGGTAAAATTTTTTTTTTGAGACTGTTGGGACATTGATGGCCGACACTCCAGTACAAAATTTAAAAAGATTATTCTTTTTTGGTGTTGAGACTCTGATGACCGACACATTTTCTCCAAATAAAAAATTTTGTGTCGAATTTTCAATATATAGAGATATTTTATCTTCCATTTGAGCTTTTTTGTTTATTTTATCAATTGAAAACCGAAATTAAAAATATCAATATATTTTTTATTGAGAAGGAAGTAGAAATTATTAAAGATAAATTTCTAAATAAAAAATATTTCATTTTAAAGACCGCTTGGATTCCCCACTGTTCAGAAACAATCTTAGCCAGGGTTTAGTAATTCTTAATACAACCCAAAGTACAACTCATTGTTGTTTAACTCAGACCAGACTAAATGAATAAATGTTAGTTCTTGTCTAATTCAACTCTCACCAATAATCTTTACATGAACATGATTCGAGCCTGAAATGATGGAATCGAGTTCGGTCTCTAACCATAACTTCTCTATCGTACAGCTTAGACACAATCTAAGGTTCTTCACAATCCTTAAGGTAACCCCAGGTTCCGAACTAATCAACCCGAAAGCCAACACCAACTTCTTGCTATGCTGGTATCTTCTTCCCCTATGTCGAGGAACACCTCGGAAGTGTCCGGGGAATACCCTGCAAGTTTTAAGTCCCTTGTCATATTATCTAACTTCAAGTATATTTCTTTCGATCGAGGATGTGACTGGTCGCTGGCCACAAATTCATGAACAACTCCATTCATCTCAATCAAACTGCAGCCTGGGGTCTTCCTGATTCCTCTATGCATCATTGATTCCCTTAGCTCATGTAGACTATGCCATTTTTTGCAATATGCATATATATTACACAGCAGAACATAAACAGCCCCATTTTTGGGGTCTAATTCGAGAATATTTTTAGCTGCCATTTCGGCAGTTCCGACATCTTTATGTACTCTACAAGCACCAAGAAGGGCTCCCCAAATGATCGTATTCGGTTTCATTGGCATATTCTTTATAACTTCACAAGCTTCTTGTAAATGTCCGGCTCGGCCTAGAAGATCAACCATACACCCATAGTGGGCTACATTCGGTTCGACCCCATATTCTGTAGTCATGCTAGCAAAGAACTTTCGTCCTTCGTTTACCAAACCGGCATGACTGCATGCACAAAGAACACCGATATAAGTTATCTCATCTGGTTTTATTGAAGCTCTTAGCATTTCAAAGAACATGCTAAGAGCTTCTTCACCATGGCCATTAATAGCAAGACCAACAATCATGGCTGTCCATGTAAATTTGTCCCTCCGAGGCATTTCAAAGAATACTCGTTTCGCTTTCGCAACGCTTCCACATTTGAAATACATGTCAATCAAAGCATTTCCAACGAAGACATCATTCTTGACTTTGTTTCTATCAATATAAGCCTTTATCCATTCTCCTAATTGTAATGCCCCAAGATGAGCACAAGCTGTAAGAATACTCACCACGGTGTACTCGTCCGGTCGTATATTCGAAGCTTGCATCTCACGGAACAAAATCAATGCCTCTTTAAAGCAGTTCACTCTAATATACCCATCAATCATTGCAGTCCATGAAACGTAATCTTTTTCAGGCATTTGATCAAAATAAGTTCTTGCCAAATCAATCTCTCCCTTGTTTATAAACCCCGAAACTATAGTAGTCCATGAAATCACATCCCTTGTTTTCATCCTATCAAATATCCCAATTGCTACATCCATTTCTCCACAATCCGAATACATATCCATCAAAGCATTTTCCAGAATCAAATTCGGCTTTATCTCACATTTTCTGATATACTCGTGAACCAGCTTTCCGACCTTCAAATCTCTCAATTTAGAACAAGCTGACAGCAAAGAAACCAATGTAACCGAAGAAGGAACCACTCCATTCTTCACCATCTCATCGAAAAGCTTACTCGTTTCATTATATTGCTTCGTTTTATTATATCCTGTTATAATCACATTCCAAGTAATCACATCAGTTTTACAACTAATATCGAAAACCCGACGTGCCATTTCCATTTGTCCACACAAGGAGTACATATGGATTAATGCATTTTGCACAAAAATATTGGAACCAAACCCAAATTTCACCACATGACAATGCAACTCTTTCCCACATGAAAACCCAGCATTTCTGTCAAAACCCTTGAGGAGGAAAGGGAAGGTGTACTTATCAGGCTTAACATTCTGTCTTAACATGTTTAAATACATTGAAATCCCATGTTTTGGAGAATGAATCCTAGAGTAACCTTTGATCATTGTGTTCCAAAGGAAGACGGTTTTCGGTTCAGGAATTTGATCGAACAGTTTGAGTGCATGGTCCATGTCACCGAATTTCTTCATACAACAAAAGGAAATAACCTTGTTTAGGAAAATGGGTGTTTCTGTTAAGGCTGAAGTTATGGCTTGGCTGTGGATTTGTTTGAGTTGGTCCATGGATTTGCTGGATTCTATAAGAGAGAATGGTGGGTCAAGGTGATGGGTGAAGTGGGCAAGCGATTTAGAAGCCATTAAAGATTGAATTTCTGGAAATTTGGCATAAGAGTTGCATTGATTTACTTTGCATGAGACTATTTTGACCAAAAAACAGAAAAGCTCAGAAGCGCTGTTACTGTCGTCTGAAGATCAGCAGATCGCGAAGATCCCTAGCCTTCGCTACAGCTATCATCATGGCCTCGAAGATGGTGCACCAGCCGGGAATCGAACCCGGGTCTGTACCGTGGCAGGGTACTATTCTACCACTAGACCACTGGTGCTTGTTGCTATGGTAATGAAATAGATCTTAAAAACCATAGCTCCATTTGCATAAACTCTGGAATAATTAAACTAATAATTTATAAAGGATGTTAAGAAATGAAGAAATTTGATGGCATATAATTTATGACGAGAAATCTAAAAAAAAAAAAAAATTAATAATATTTAATAAAAATATTATTTTTCAGTGCCAAGCAAAACCTGATAATTTGTGGGCATGGAGAAGTACTCCCAGCGGAAATTGATAAGAGTTTGTTAAAATTTATTCAATAAATCTTTCTTGTTCTTAACACAAGTCGAATGTGCAGACCTGCAAGCTCTTTGCATAGAATTTAAAATTCTTCGCATGAAAGCGGGGAGTTTGTTAATGAGTTTTTTGCTCAAACTCTCATCACAGTCAATAGGATGAAGGCTAATGGTGGGGTTATATGAGATGGTACTATTATTCAAAAGATTTTGAGATACATGACTAGCAAGTTTAATTACATTGTTTGTAGTATTGAGGAGTCTCGAAAATATAAGTATCCTAACCATTGATGAATTGAAAAGCAGTTAGTTTGCTTGTGCATCAACAACGTATGGGATCTCATGATGAAGAAGAACATGATTTTCAGATCCATGACTAGCAAGTTTATTACATTGTTAGGGCTGAAGTTATGGCTTGGCCGTGGATTTGTTTGAGTTAAAAAGGAAGCTCAGAAGCGCAGTTAATGTCGTCTGGAGATCAGCCGATTGCGAAGAACCCTAGCCTTCGCCACAGCGCAGCTATCATCATAGCTTCGAAGATTGTGCACCAGCCGGGAATCGAACCCGGGTCTGTACCGTGGCAGGGTACTATTCTACCACTAGACCACTGGTGCTAGTTGCTATTTGATATGGATCTAGGAGCCATAGTTCCAGTTGCATAAACTCTGGAATAATTAAACTAATTAATTAAATTATGTTTATCATATATAAGATTCTTCTATAATTTATTAACCACTTTAAATAGTTGATCATTTACAAAAACTATTAAATTAATTAAATTTTGTCACATCACGAGAAGGGCGAAAAAAATATTTTATGTTAACAATATTATCTTTTAAAATTTATTCAATAATAAATATAGGTGAAGTGGTGGTAAACTTGTTTCTAATATTATCGAACATGTGTTCTATTTTTAGATTTTAAATTTTTAGTTCTTTTATTTAAAGATTATAAAAGTATGAAACTATAAAAGTGTTATCATAATATTATTAATAAGAATCTAAAACAAAGGATATTTCTGTAATTATTTCATAACCGAGTTGCACCAACTCAATAGAGTGCTTAGATATAAGTATTATAAATATAACTATGATTGTCATAATTCACCTACTAAAATATTCATAAATATTTTTAATATAAAGTCTCTTAGTTTAGGTATAGAGCTGTTCATGAATCAAGTGGCTTGTATGGTTCAATTTGGACAAGGACTATTTTTCCTCGGGTCAAGAATTTAAATTAAATTATTTTTTAAAAACATTTTAATTTTAATTTAATTATAAAAATATTAATTCAATGTTATGAAATAAAAGAATAAAGAGAATAAAAATAATAGAATAAGAGAAATATGAGAGCAAAAGAAAACTACAGATTTTATTGATCAATGATATGTTTAAAATGTTCTTTAAAATCTATATTTATACACATAAAAAATATAAATAAAATAAAACTTTACTTATAATGAATTTTACAATCATAATGTATATTAAATTTATCTTAATTTTTATGAACATCCACTTAATAATAAAATATTTATAACATATAAAATAATACATTTTAATACTTAATTATTTTTAAATAGTAACATGGACTTTTTGAATGGTTGGAGTTCAGAATATCCAACTCTAGTAAAAAAAATGTTTATAGAACTACAACTCTCAATTCTTTTTAAGATAATTACTCATTTTAAAAATTACTTTATTTTTAATAATTATTATTTTAAAAATATTATTTTTTTCATCGAGAAAATGGGTGTCATGAATTTTAGAAGTAACTAAAGTTGCAGTAAAATCATCATTCTATCACTGTTAATGGGTTGGATTGTTTCAAAACGGGTTTAAAGCACGATATTAATATATTTTATGTTTGTTCAAATTAATTTAGCTTGAAATATAAAATAAAGATTTTACCTAAATTCACTTATATTTGTAAATGATTAATTAAAACCCATTTCAAATTTGTCCATATTAATTTTTATTTTTTTGAAAAATATTTATATTATTTTATACTTTTTAAAGTTAACATTTTTAATGTTTACATTATAGTATTATATATTACTATATGTTTAAATTGTATTATAAATTACATAATATATAAAATAACATACTATAATATAGGGTAAATTACCATAGAAATCACCCAACTCTTGTTTTTTTTTTTTTTGTTATCAAACTCTGAAAAGTTACAAAATAGACATCCAACTATTCAATTTTGTCATTTTTTGTCACCAACTAGCTAACGTTAAAATAGAAACACCAAAAATTCAAGATAGTTTGGGTGATAAAAAAGATAAAATTGAATATTTGAATGATAATTTTATAACTTTTCATAGTTAAATGACCAAAAAAAATTATTAATAGTTGAATGACCATTTTTTAACTTTTCATAATTAAGTAATAAAAAAAAACCATAATTGGGTTATTACACAAATTTTAAAAAAAAAAACTTTATTGGAGGTTGCACCAGCCGGGAATTGAACCCGGGTCTGTACCGTGGCAGGGTACTATTCTACCACTAGACCACTGGTGCTTCTTAACAGGACATATGTACTTCCTTTCTTGTGTCTCAGAGCAGCAGTGGACAAATAGATTTCAAATATATGCTATAAATGAATTTTCATATCATTATTTTAAATATAAAATACACATTTTTGTAGAAAATATATCGTTATAAGTACTATCTAATAGGCTTTATTAGTAATTAGTGTCTAAACCATACCCCAAATCTGATAATTATACAAAAAAATAAATTTAAAAGTGATACTTAAATTATCTTTTTTCTCTTTTTATCCAAAAAAATATACAATGTTGATAATAATGTGCTACACGACATGTTTTTATTGGTTGATTGGTATCGTTTTTTTAAGTGATTGAATCAATATAGAATTTAGGTATCACTTCTAATAAAAAAGAATTTTAAAAATCAATGTGAGAATCGAGCTATAATTTAAGGGTTAATTTGCTAATAATACAAATTTATTTCAACAAAAATTAAATATTTATTAACTTTATTCATGTTACATATAATTTTTTTTTTCATTGAAATGAATATCTGTGCATAGCACAAGTTTAAAACTAGTTTGAAAAGTTGTACTCAACTAAGCAATAAAATAAAATAAAAATATCTTTCCTATAAATTACACAAAAAATATATTTTCTTTATATTTTTCCACCCTATCAATTATTCATTTTTTCAATTTCATGTTTATTCTATCAAGTCTAAAATTCACTTTCTTTTAATAAATTTTAATTTCATCTCTTCGCTTCATTAAAAAGCTTACTCATTTTATCATATTACTTCGTGCCATTACTATAACAATCACATTCCAATTTTACATTATCACATTAGTTTTCTAAGGTAAAAGTACCACGAAAGAATTTATACTAAAAGTCAAATTGTTTTTTGCCCATTTACTAAAAAATAGATCAAGTAATACATGTACATTAAATTAAAGAGGAAATTGATCATTCTGATAAAGATTTCATCAATTTCTACTGTTAAAAACTTATTCATGCATGTTAACATGATATACACATGACATGTCAAATATCACTATATGATTCCGCTAATTATGTCAGTTTTTAATAATATAAATGAATAAAATTTTCAACAAATTGAACAAATTTACTATTTGACTAACATATAAGAATTAATTTACTATTTTTTAAATAAAAAAATAAAAACAATCAAACTCTTGATACAAAAAATTCCATGATACTTTTACCGAAACTTATTCATTTGTCCACACACGGAGTACATATGGATGAATGCACGAGAACATTAGAACGGAACCCAAATTTCACCACATGACAATGCAATGCAACTCTTTCCTCATGAAGGACCTGACATTTCTGTCAAAGCCATTGAACAGGAAAGGGGAGGTGTAATTATCAGGCTTAAAATTCAACAAGTTTAAACACATCGACATCCCATATTCTGGACAATCTACTATCCTACATAACCCTTTAAACACTTTTCGGTTCGGGAATTTGATCAAACAGTTTGACTGCATGGTTCGTGCCACCAGATTTAATCATACAAGAGGAAATTACTGTGTTATGCAAATGAGTGTTCTTGTAAGGCCTGAAGTTTATGGATCGGCAGTGGATTTGTTTGAGTTGGTCCATGGATTTGCAGGTTTCTATAATAGAGAAGGGTAGGTCAACAAGGTGATGAGAGAAGCGGGTAAGCGATAAAGGATTGAAAAGATTTGCTTTGTGAGGGTGTAAAAAATAAACAGAAGCTCAGAAGCGCTGTTATTGTCGTCTGAAAATCAGCCGATTGCGAAGAACCCTTATCTTCGCTAGATGCGCAGCTATCATCATTGCTCCGATAATGCACCAGCCGGGAATCGAACCCGGGTCTGTACCGTGGCAGGGTACTATTCTACCACTAGACCACTGGTGCCTGCTGACAGTTTTTTTATTTATTCCTTATTTGGTCAGTATTACAATAAGATAAATAGTTTTTCAAATAGCGGTTATAATCGGCTTTACTATAAATTAGCCCCGATTTTATGCCTCAAATTGAAAGTTTTCTTTATTATAGGAGTGATACGTAAATTATCATTTTTCTTACTTTATTGGCTTATTAGTATATTGTTTTTTTTTTTTGGATAAACCCAGACTAAATATGTAGTTTAGATATGATTTCTATAAAGTATCAACATGAAAATTTGGTTACAGTTTAAGGATCAATTTACTAATAATACAAATTTATTTCTAAAAAAATAAAGAAATATTAAATTTATTAATGTCATGTATAAATTATTTTATTGAAATGAGTATAAGTGTATAACATTAGTTTAAAGCTAGTTTCAAAAGTTATATTTTCTTTTCAATTCTACTATATTTTCTAACCTAGGGCATATGGCAACATAGCAAGCCACTTGAAAAGCACCCACAAGCACCCTTCTAATCACTACCTACTGGTTAGTCACTAAGGTATCAGTGGCCTGAAAAGCTTGATTCTAGTAGATTTCTCGTTTTTCCTAAAAAGATCCCGGTTGACAGTCCTTATGAATTAGCTATCCGTTCCATTCGAAAAGGTCTGATCCACTCACTCTTCTATTGAAAAGAACCGTTAGGCCACCAAACCCCACATGAACATAGTAATTTTGCACCACAACTTAAAAAGGAATGATAAAATGAGACTCATCACTAACATCCTCCCCATGCACTCCATAATGATGGCTTGATAACGGGTTCATCACGTTAACACTATCAACCATGGAACCTCCTTTATATATACTCCTCAGCACGATGAAGAAGAGATCGACTCTTAAGCATTCACAACCACATTATTATTATTATTCTCAACCGTCTCCTTTGCATCCTCAACTTCTTTACTTGTACGCAACCTCTAACTTTCGGCCCAATCAAAGTGAACCAACCTCCTCTAGCACCACCTAATTTTCCTTTTGTCTCCTCTCTTATTGATACCTCACACCAACACAACTCTACCAAAAAATTAATATAAATATTTTTTTTTTCAATTTTTTCATCTTTATTACTACTAATCGCCACAATGAAAAGAAAAAAAAACATATTTTCTAATCTTTCAAATTTTTTATTCTTTCAATTTATCATATATTTTCAATTTTCTTTCACTCTAACAAGCAAAATTCGAGTGATACTATATCATGATATAATCACATTGGTTTTACAACTACTATCGGGAACCCCACGTTCCGTTTCCATTTGTCCACACAAGAAGTACATATGGATCAAAGCATGTTTGCACAACAACATTAGAAGCGAACCCAAATTTCACCGCATGACAGTACAACTCTTTCCCACATGAAAACCCAACATGTCTGTCAAAACCCTTGAAGAGGAAAGGAAAGGTGTAACTATCAGGCTTAACACTCAGTTTTAACACATTGAAATCCCAGATTTTGGACAATCTATCTTACAGTAACCTTTGGTCATCGTGGTCCCAAGGAAGACAGTTTTCGGTTCGGGAATTTGATCGAACAGTTTGAATACATGGTGCATGTCACCAAGTTTATTCATACAAGAGGAAATAACTGTGTAAAAGCAAAACGGGTGTTCTTGTTAGGGCTCGGCAGCGGATTTGCTGTGCATGAGACTACTAAACATAAAAGTTCAGTAAAAAAATTTAAGATGCTCAGAAGCGCTGTTGATATTACGAAGAACCCAAGCTCCGCTAAAGCGCAGCTATCGTCACAGCTTCAATGGAGGTTGCACCAGCCGGGAAACGAACCCGGGTCTGTACCGTGGCAGGGTACTATTCTACCACTAGACCACTGGTGCCTGTTGATAATGCGGAGAAATACAAACAATATGTTCGGTTTACAATGTTAGACGCGTGTTGTTTTTTATTTTATTTTATTGATTGAGATAATTAAGTAAATGAAGAAAGATTTTTGAGAATTGAAGCGAATTCGATAGTGTGAAAGAAGGCAAAAGATGGGAAAAAGAGTTTGTAACCACAAAAAAAAAAAAAAAAGAGTAAAAAATGATAAAAGAGAAGCTTAAGGGTGTTTAAATATAAAGGAAAAAGGTAAAATTATTCAAAGACCCTCAAAGAGTTCTAGGGTTTTCAATTAACCCCACAAACTTTACACTCTTCACAAAAAAAGTCCCAAACTTCCAAATTTGCCACCAAGTTTCCTCTAGAATTCAATTAAATCCTTAATATTACTATAAATTACGAAAAACCCCCAAATTCCCAAAAATTCTCAACTAAGTTCTTCAAATTAATTAGGGTGTTACAGTTCCATCTCGAAAAAAAAAACAATGGTTGGATCACCACTTAGTGTATTAAGTGTCTAGCTTTGATACCAATTGAAAACTTGTTGAATTTTGTCTGTCAAATATTAATCTAGATATACATTAAGTTGCAACGTATCAAAACTATCAAAGGTGCACTTAAGTCATGAGACTCAACCTAGGTACACGCCAATAATTAAATACATACATATAAAAGGGTATAAACTTGATCCGAGTTGAGCTGAGCCACTGATCTTGGATGCTTTATGACTTAGATCTACTAAAACCTGTTACAACTTTGAACTGTAAATCAAGCAAGCAACATACAAACTAAAAGGGAACACTACCTTACATATCTTCTACGGAACACCATAAAAAGTTGATATTAGAATTGTTTTTTGGGTACACACAATATATTGAACTTGCTTACAAGCCTCATCATACAGTAATGGGAATTCCATAAGAAATTAGTAGCAATAGGAGACCAAATCAATATATATTACTGCTACGCACTAAGAACTTAGACACAATCGAGTGGCTTCCTGAAATTAAAAGTTGAAGGCTGGTTATAGTTAATCAAATGTTGTCTTTGTTCCATTCCCATCCACTGGCAAGAGGAGCCCAATAGAGTATGAATATTGTTGAAACTGCACTCAAATTAACATTTTCAGCTCGTGAGGTTAGATTCAAGCCTTGTATCAACTAAAACAAATGAAATTTCAAATATACAACGAACTCAGCATAAGACAACACAGACGAACACAGCTCAACAACAGCAGCAGAAGTAGTAATAACAACAACAACAAGGCATTATTATTCTTGACGGCCAGATATTGCAATCTCACATCCTCCATAGCTTGAAAGAATATTTACTAATCGTTCTTTATTTTTTCTGATAATTATCAAATAATAATTCTATTCTAACTAAATTGAGCTCTTCTTATAGTCCTAGTTCAACAAGATTTTTACTGGTTGAATGAACCAAAGAACAAATATTCAATTTTTTTGATAAGCACACAAGTATAGACAGATTCAAGGTTAACATAAGCGATTCAGTACCTGTTTTACAATCTCTTCACACTTACTAATCAATTGCTGAACTTTAGCAGCTCCAGATTCTCTTACCATACTGGTCTTTAACGTTATGGAGTCCACCTAATAAGTTTAAGAAATACAAATGGGGAGTTGTTGATCAACTTCTGGTAGAAAGTAGAGACAATTTGGTACCATGGAATAAAAAGTCATGTCAATTACCTCTGCTACCACATCTTCTACCTTCTTCTGCCTTGCTTCCAGCTCACACCGCTTAGACAACACCTCCGACTTCACACTATTCAAATGTTTGGTAGCTTCCTCAAACTTGAGGTCTCTTTCTTTTTGTAACTGCCTTTTGTGTTCTTCCAATTCTCCAACTGGTAAAATAATAAAGATAAAAGGTTTAAGCACCTACATAGAGGTTTAAATTTAAAAACAGACAATAATACAACATAGCTGGAATAAGAACCTGCCTTTTCCTTGCCGTTCAATCAGTTTAGCTTCAAGTGACTTGTCTAACACAACATCATCACTTAACTTAGCTTTCAAACCCTTGCATTCTTTTTCTACTGATTTTGCAGAGTTCACCTATTAAAATGAACGATGCTATTAAGTAAAAAGGCTAGCATTCAAAAATCAAAACTTTTCCTTTTTGGAAATAAGTTATTCACTGATTTAAGGTAAAGGAGCAATAAGAGTTGCAACTTTATTAAAAGCTAAAATTGATATTTATTTGAAAATCCCAAGTGGGTTTATTTTTGTCCCCCCCCCCCCCTTTTTTTTTTCTTTTTCTAAGAAGGGGGTGGGAGAGGAATTTGTTCCAAAAGACAAGCCATAGAAAACTTAATAGTGGAGGCCAAAGACATTGCTACTCAGTTTTAGAGAAAAGGCACAAAAAGGGAACTGGCCCACAGTCTGTGTACCTGTTCATGTATAGCTTGCATCAAGGCAAAGTGCTTCGACATTTTCTTTAGAGCCTGTAGCAAAACCCAATATCAAGAATAAGTTATCCGTCGCTTTCTACCATATGAAGTTTATAATGCGTTCATGTCGACTAGATGCCCATGCACTTTAATGCTTTTCCAGATATTTAGCTTTCTGAATATCTTTCTAGTTGGCTCTTCTAACGTATAATTAACTAGTAATGTTTCATTTCTTTCTGGTATTTGAGATATTTTTGTCACCTTTGTTTGATAAAAATGTATAGTCTTTCTTCTCATCGTGTCAACCAATTATAGTTGAAATGTGAGAAGGAAAAAGTGCTTACTTTGGTTGCTAATAGATACACAAAAGTTAAGATTTAACAGTATGAAAGAATATAGAAGCAAGCTTCCTAATGGAAAATCTAAAGTTTGATAGCCCAATGATAGATCAATCTGTTCATAACTCAAATGCATGCATGTGAACATGCTTTCATCTCTGCTCATATTATTTGTCTAAAGCTTCCAACAGAATCCAATCTTATAGGAGCGATACATGATTCTGGATTTTTCCAACAGAACAGGATACAAAAGAGAGAGTGAAGCAAGAAGTTCATCTATAACATATGATTGAACACAACAAGGATGGAGATACAAAGAGAAAGACAACAGGATCTTGCACAAAAGGTGAGGTGTGCAATTTTTTAACTCTTACACGAAACAGATAAATGTGAATTCTTCTAATATTAAGATTAATAAATTATGAACATTCTAGTGATGCATTCCGTTATATGTAGGAATGCATTTAATTAAATAAAATCATACAAGCTAAACTCTCATCCACTCAGCTTTCAGATGAATGATGATAAGTCTGACAATGACACCTGATACCATGGTTTATGACAATGAGCATACCTTGCTGTAGACCTCCACAGTGGCAGTTTTCTCCTGAAAAGACTGCATAGCTGACCTTTCAGCATACTTTGCCTCATCTCGAGCTAATTTCTTCTCCTCTAAAGCTCTCTTTTTGGCAAAATAAAAGTAAAGAAAGAAACACGGAGAGTAATGTTTTAGTGCAAAAGGGCAGTCATACCATCCACAAAGGAGTGAAGAACAAACCAACTAACCTACATTAAATACTCCAATCAACATGACAATTTACCAAAGAAAAGTGATTAGCACTATGTTTACTTTTCATATAAATGCTGAAGGAAAAAAACTTTAAATACTACATGATGATCATGGAGCTTGCCATATGCCTGTAAGATCTAAAAACAAAGTTGAATCAAAACTGAAACTTTAGATACTAGAAAAATGTACAAGTATAGACACCTCTACTTGAAAGGATGTGATAAGAATTGAAAGGTTCCAAATCGGATATGCAACTACTCCATGGTTCTAACAAAGATGAAAATAATGATTAAATAAAAAGTGTGAGGGTTGAAAGTAATAAGCAATAACAGGGCATGAGAAAAAGCCGCCTACAACCAGAAAAGGAAAAGAAAATCATATAAAGTTTTAGATGTGCATGTAAGGTTTGATGACAACAATACTATAGTAATATAAAGGTGGTTTCAGGCTTGATAGCAAACACATAAATCAGGGTACATAAGCTAGCGGGATAATTAGGTCCTCGAAGGAACATGATTCTATTTTATGCTTTCTATCAAGTTAGATGCCCAAGTCATGTATGCCAGATACAATTTTTGGTCACAACAATTATGACAGCTATGTATAATATGTCTTGGTGTAAGCTAGAACTTCCAAAATCCTGAGACTAAAAGTGTAATTGCACAATATCACTGGTAGAAAAATAAATAATCATATATAAAAACACAAACCACAAAAAAATAAACACACACCAAGAATCCCATTTGGTGTAGCATCATTAGCATATATTCTTGGTTTATGAGAAGCAATAACAGCAATGCTTTACTTATCTGAGCTATAATCACCTAAGTTAAACTTAATAAGAAGGAATATGCACCTGTAGTTTATCTGGTGACTGAACTATTTTTGAACGCAGATTTGCATTTTCTTGGACACTTTGAACCAGGTCAAACTCAGCCTTTGAAATCTGTAAAGAAGAGGCTTGTCATAAAAGGCAATAATAAATAGCACTAACGCTTAAAGCGGGGAAACTATAATAAATCTATAAAGCCAAAATCACATTGAACCTAAAAATTTAAAACAGTTACTGAAAAAAGGGAATCTACATTAGTATCAAATGGTGGTCTAATCATAAAAAAAAGAAAAGAAAAAGAAGATCCTCCACACAAGTGACAAATATGATGTATCTCACCATTTTAATAGGAACCCAGATCAAACACTACAATGAAAAAATCCTTCAGGTTCAAAGACATGGTTTACTTAGGTGAAAATACATTGACAACACACAGCACAAAATCTTTAGTTAACCATAATTCATAGACACATATGACAGATCTAAATCTAAGCACATAATATGGTAAAAAAACTTTTAAGTATAAGTATTTTCTTAAATGTCAACTTGAAAAACATATATAGGTTCACTCTCCTCTCACCATGTCTACATCAGTGAAATTAAGCTTTTGTAAGGAGTGCTAACATTCTAACCTTCTCATCCATTTGCCCAGTCTTCTCCTTCAAATTCCGGAAAGAAGTTCTCAGTGACATCTGGTTACTGTTGAGGCCAGCAATCATCTCACGTAATTCTTTAACTTTTGATTCTACCTCTTGAACTAGTGGTAACTCCCTTTCTCTTGCTTCACTGTAACCTGCAATCTCTTCATTCAACTGCATGACAGAGATATGGTGAAAATTGATCTTTATGCTGAAGTATCACATGTCATTCTGCAAATACCTGAGAAATCTTAGCCTCCCACTCCTTCCGCTGATCATCTAGAAGGGCCAGTTCCTCTACAATCGGTCTTAGAAGATTCATTTTTGTTTCTCTGAGATGGAAATCAACAAACAGAATAACTTAATGCATGCAAGGCTGCAAAAGCTTAGAAAACTGATTAAAGGAAATTTACTGTGATACACTGTTGGTTGGGAACCAGAATTTCTTATAAAAGGCCATCAGAAAAGAAGACTAATCTGAGAAAATTGGGATTAAAAATATCTGTATATTGCATGGTTTAAAAACCACTCAAGGTAAATTAATACTTAGAATATCATGCCTAACATCATCATTCCTCTTATAGCAGAATGATATATCAATCATCCCAGAAAACCACTACGTGACCTATCATATAGGCTTTTCCATGCCAATTACAAGGATTCAGAACTTAATAGAACATTTCAAATTATGAGACAATTTATGTTCTATGCTGACATAGTAAATTTAAATAAACATTTCACATCCAAACTACTTGAACGGACCTACAACTGAGCTAATTAAAGAGGGCTATATAACAGTTTCTTATTTCTAAACCTAACCACTAAATGAGGCAACTAAAACCGAAGCAAATCAAAACCAAAACTTTTCAAGCCAGGCAATGCGTACTTATAAAGACAAAAATTGAGGATTCCGCTGAGGAAATGCTCGGTCCGACGCGGATCAGGTTTGATCAAATCCCTAAGGTTAAATTGCATCGGACAATTAAGAGAAGCCGTCACCTCTCGTAGTCTACAATACAAATTCATAACCTGGAATGACCCGATTAGAAGATCTGGGTTCTCAATTTGCTCCAATGCTGAAAACTCAACTTGCCCTTGGTCTTCCCTGCAAAAAGAAAATAATATTATTAAAAAATATCAAAAGAAAAAGGAGAAAGGAAATTGCTTTTATCGCCGGGGGGGGGGAGAGCGTACTCGTTGAGAGCGTCGAGGTAGATAAGGAGGCGCGTGTAAAGATTAGAGACGAAATCGGGTTTGATATTCTTGAAATCGTTGTCAGTGACGGCGGCGATCTGTGACTCTGCCAGGATTGAAATTATGTCACTACGTGAGAGTATAGGGTAATCGAAAGACGACATTTCCTGGGTTCGAAAATGTGAGGGTAATCAAATAAAAAACAGTATCTCCTTATCGCTATCAGTCTCAATCCCTCACTCCCTTGCTATTTTAATTTAGAAACCGAAAATTCGAATTTTGGACTGAAATTTTCTGTATGGTTGATGAGAAACTGATGGGATTCAAATTCGGGCCTAGGCTTGGCTTAGAATGTAAGGGGTTTCTTTATATAGTGAATGTGGACTGACTGGAGATGAAAGGGAATGGAAGTGCTGTTTTTTTTTTTTTTTTTTTTTTGAAAATGCGCGGGTTGGCGCGTTGCTGCTCAATATTTTTATATGGTAAACTATCAAAATAGTTTCTTTTGCTTGATTCAGTTACATTTTAACTATTTATCTTTAAAATATTACGTTTTAATCATTTATGTTATTTTATTATAATATTTCAAACGAAAATTTTATACTACATTCTATGATTGGTTCTTATATTTTTTTCATTTTGAGTAATTTGAATTTTTTTTTTTAATTTCTTTTTAATTTTTTTTATTTTCCATTCTCTTTTTATTTTCCTCCCTTCAACATAAATTTTTGAAGTTTTCCATATGTTAAAATTAATTTTCAAAAAAAATAATTTTTTCAAAAACATAAAAATATAAAAACTATTTTTTTTATAGTTAAAAGAAGGCATCAAATTACCTTACATCAAGAAACTCTTGCATATGGTTCACCAAATTTATCTTCTAATAACAACTTTCTTATATGAAAATTAAAAACATGAATAACACAAAAAGTTCTATCTCTTGTGGTAGTTGTTCAAGCTAACTAATTTGCAACTGAGTTCCCTTTTTTTTTCACGAATTAAAAAATAATGGAGTCAAACGACCTCAATATAGCGATAATTAATCGGACTAAAATCTCTGTTGAAGCCCTTACCAAATAATCATTAATCATATTCATCGATAAAAAAACTAATTTTAATAAATGATAAACATAAAAAAATTATGTTAAAAATATTGATTCTTTTTAAACAAAATACCGCCCATCAATTGTAATTTTTTTCATCTAAACCATTATCATCCTTACTCATGCATATGGATTCGAGGTACACTCACTTTAATTGAATTTATATTGGACATAAATATATTTATTAAAAAAACTTTTCTTTTTGATATTTTGGAATTTATAGTGTCATATATATATTTATATATATATGAATATATTGATGTAATTACACAAGTGCTCGAACTTGGATCTTTTAAAATAAACATCACATTCTTTTTCACTGGTGTTACTCGCTGAATTTTATAGTGCCATATATTTAAATATGCATTAAACACGAACTCGTAATATTTAAAAAATGGGAAGCCGGAAGCAAGAAGAAAGGAAAGGAACAATTAAATGTAACGACGGAAGCCAGTTCATAAAACTTCAGTTAGATTCTTTCAGTTAAACAACATTAAGATGAGACTTCCTTAATTTATCTCATAAATGAACCAATTATCGCTTAATTAAAGAGGAAAAAAATTAATTTATCAACAACCCCAATCTAGTATAACTATTAGATATAACTCCATATTTTAAATATTTTTTACATATCTAAAAGATCATAGATTATATAAATATAATCGAACCTAAATAGAAAACATAAATATTTTAACAAAAACCAAGAGCATTGACCATCTGTACTTGTTGCATCAAGATAATAAGAACAATCTCCTTATCCAAGTTTCCAATATGCATAAAATCAATTGCTTGAAGTTACGGTGTTAATTTTCTATTTAATTTGCCAGCTAAACAAATTAAATTAAGGACCCTTTCTCTCTCTCTTTTTTTAATGTGTCTATCTTCCAATAAATGGTCCATAGATAGTTGGACCAAATATTGCTAAGTATCTGAACAAAAGTTTGGTATGATTATCATCATCTGATGACAAAATTAGCATGCAATTAGTGGAAATGACTATAATCAGGAAAAAGGAAAAAGGCAGTTCGAGGTTATTTGAAATAATCAGCATAAACAACCCTCGAGATCACCAAATTATTAGTAAATTTATGTTTTGGTTACTAAACTTCAATTAAAATGATGAATTTTAAAACAATTAAAATGGTTTGTAATTTCTGGATATACAGAAGTAATCTTAGCATTCAATTGAATCACTTTAAAATATTAAAAATGATAGTAGTCCTTTAACAAACCGAAGAGGGAGGTTCTAAATCAAACAAACACCTTATTACTAAGCATATATCAACTCAAAGCAAAAAACAGATTATGAAAAAAGCATTGCTGTGCTAATTATACCAGTCACAACTTACTACCTTAAACCACTTCATCTTTTTGTTCTTTAGAAGACATCCGGGTTGAACCGTCCCGGGATCGAGTTGCTTTGTTGTGCCTGTCTCAAATGCATCATCAATGCATAGTTATTTACCTGTCAAGTTATACAAGTAAAATATAGAGATGAGTTCGTTAAAATCGACACAATATTACGGGCTACATTTTGTTGATTGAAGGAAGAGATTTAAAAGATTTTGATTCTGACCTCTAAAGTTCGCATCTGTTCCTGGTATTGAGACACCAATTGCTTTAAATGTTCTAACTCTTGGTTTTTATCTTGATACTCCTTTTGTCGTTCATGTTGGATTGCCACTGCACGTTTGAGGACTGTATTTTCTTGAATCATCGCTTCGATTTGTCCCTTTAACATGAGATTTTCCTGGAAAAAGGAACACAAATGAGTAAACAAAGTTATTACTTATTTTTAACAGCTTCAGTTCAGTACTAAAAAGAAGTTTTATTACAAGCCCATGTTTAATTTCATGGATGTGGAAAACCTATGTTGCTTGAACTCGGGTGTCTAACATGTCTGACACTCGTATGCTCATTTCAACGACCAATTAAATAGGCCTGCTTTGCACTCGACATGACCAAAAGACCCACCAGGTTGCACCTATTCACAATCACCAACAAGACCATGCACATGTCTGACACATTGATGTAAAGACAGGCTGACCTTAGCATCATAATCACACACATTTCATTGCAGATCATATTGATTTCTATTAATCTCGATCATGTTCATGTCAATAACCAACATTGAGTGTCCATATAGCATTTTGTCTAAAAGTTGCTTCAATCGTTTGCAGACCACTGGCTAGTCCAGAAAAAGAATGATAGATAGAGATCCAAAGATGGTTAAGAGATAACACCTTTTGAAAATTTTGTGCCGTCTCTTCTGCAGCACGTTTATTTATGGAATTCTCCAAAACTGCAAGCAATTTAGAGACATGGGATTTGGCGTCATCCACACTTGTAGCACTCATCATCTCCCTCACAAACAAGTCCACCCATCCAGCACCATCAGCAGGCATATTTTCAGAGGCTGATGGATTCTGAATAGTCACAGCAGCAGCAACAGCTTCTCCATTATTAGTCAATATACCTGCAATTACAAAGCAGATGTGAGATTCCATTTACAAAGTGAGGACGGTCCAGCTTAAACAGATGGCTTATCACACACAGCACAACAATTAAACATAGAACAATTGATGTTGTGGTATCAGCCTTCAATGTGGTAAATGTTGTCGATTATAAACGCAATACAATATTGGAACTTGGAAGCATAAAGCTAAGGACTTGGACATAGGATGTCAAAATTAAAATGAAGATTTGTCACTTGATTCAATTTATTGATTCTGATAAGTTGAAAGAAGAAATGGCAACTAGTGGCGGAATACTTAATTTTGCATTTATTGATTTGTAAAGCATATTCATCAATTAGATGCATAATATAACATTTCCAGTTCATCATAGAAACGCTTTTGCAAACCAACAATTAAACTATAAGTAAAAAAAATATTGATCAGAAACTCAGCTGGCAATGCTAAATTTAAATGAATATAATTGCAAAAATAGGGGTATACCCTGCTCAGCAGTTGTGCCCAGTTCCTCAACGGTACAAGTCTTTTCCCCTCTAGCCTCTGCTGTTCCTAAGCAAAGATCCTCCAGCTTCTTGATGGCAGTGTCTATATCATTGCCACATTCTAATAGCGCTTGCTCCAGAAGCTGAAACAAATAATTGCTAATTATAATGGAAGAAATGGATGAATCACTATTTCAACAGCCAATAATAATCCCTTGATCAACAATGGAACAATAAAACCAAACAGTTTAAAAGCTATGTACAGAAAGAAGACAAAAAATCTAAATATTTTACTCTGTAAAATAAGTAAAACATCATATACAATTTTATTTACAGTCATGGAAATAATAAAGAAAACCCTACACAAAGAATTGATTAATGATAATCATACAAGTAACCAACTATATGCTCCAACTTAATCTAGAACTTGCAAAAATAGGACCGGAATACATGCCAACATCAGAGTTTTTCAATTAGAAGCCCCTTTCATGGCCTAAATCCACACAATTACAATTGTTAGACTATCAAATGAAGATGAAATTTATTTCTTTTACTTTAAAACACAATAGGAAACAATTATAAAATCTAATTGGATGAGAGTTTAAACAAGAAATGACAACTAAAGCAAGAAATGAATAAACAGTTATACCTTATTCACAGATCTCCTGAAATCAAATTAGTTAAATACGATAAGGAATATCCTTAACAAATACAGATACAAAATTAACTAAAAAAGGCGATATACCTGGGGGTCCATGTGAGGGAAGATAGATTGGAGGTGGTTGAGAGCAGATGGCGACGGAGACAAACGAACAGAAGAAGGAGATGACGGCGAGCAGCGCCGGAGCTTCTTAGAGGAAGAAGCCGACGGCGGTGACGGGATATCTTCGAACAACGATCTCTTGCTCCCGCACACTGCCGCAGACATCCTTCGCTAAATCAAATAAGAAATAGTATCTCCTTGCCGCTATCAGTCTCAATCCCTCACTCCCTTGCTGTTTTAATTTAGAAACCGAGAATTCGAATTTTAGACTGAAATTTTCTGTTTGGTTGATGAGAAACTGATGGGATTCAAATTCGGACTTAGGTTTGGCTTAAAATGTGAGGGGTTTCTTTATATAATGATTGTGGACTGGTTGGACAAGAAAGGGAATGGATTAAAACGGCGTTGTTTTCGTTTTTCATTTTTGGTATTTTTTTGAAAATGTGGGTAACGGGCGCGTGGAATAGATTCTAAAGAGCTGCCGGTGTGCGTGCAATGAACAGGTATAAAAAAAATTAAATGTAAATTTATTGTATAAATAATTAAAATTTTATATTTATACTAAAATAAAATATTCTATTTTTAAAAAATTAAATATAAAATAATTCAATATAAATCTTAATCTTTTATGTGTAAAATTTTAATAGAAGGAGCTGTAAAGTTGATAAAATCTTTTAATTTTGTTTAAAGTTATGATTAAAATTCTACTAATTTATCTCAAATATAAAAATAAATAATTTTAATTTTAATTTAAATAAATGGAGAATATTCAGTTAAAACAGAACCAATTCGGTAAAAAAACCGAACTTAAATCAAATTTAAATTTTTATAATTTTGTTGTTTATTGTTTCCTTACATTTTTAATATTTTTCCTATCTATTTTTAAATATTTATGGATTTTAAAAAATATTTAAACTAAACAACCAGAATGGGCATATGGATAATGCCTATACAAGCAAGCAATCTCAATGTCATCCCATTTTCAAACACATCCAGACTTCATTACAGATATTTACACACCTTTGTCTGCTATTTATTCACAACCTTATTTATATGTGCCTTGTTTCATCTTAGATCAACACTTCTTTCCTAACTTACTTGGTGGAACTAGCATCTCTAAATATCATCCACCATCCCGACTTCCGGCCGCCACCATCTTGGCTATTCAGCCGGTTTTTCTTCAGTCGTGCGCTTATCCCACACCCCATCAATATAGTGAGCTTCATGGCCGTAAATAAACCAAAGGCAATTGCTAGTGGTCTCACTGCCCAATGGAAATCCTCAACATGATGGTATTTCTCGATTATACCAGGACAAGTATCGAAGGACACCGATTCCACTTCGTCGGGGTCAGCTAGGAAGCTGTTGGGTTCATTTCCGAGAACAAATCTACCTGGAAACTCTACAACAAGGCACCCGTTTGGAAGTATTTCTGAAATTCTTCCACTGCTCCATGTTCCTCCCCTCTTCCGTGGCCATTCGAACCGAGGAGTAACCATGTTTGGTTTGAGCCGCACGAACTGCCCAACATAGTAAGGTTCAGCCATTTGAAGCTGATAAGACTTGCCTACCCAGAGAGTCTCTCGTCCTAAAAATCCCACTGACACGGCTCCATCACGCTGCACGGCATGTAGTATTCCTACAGGAGAATGGGTGTCGGTTTCTTGTTTCAAGCGGACCCAGTCGCCGACAGCCAAACCGAATGTGACCCTCTCGAGTGTTGACCCCTGGACTCGGAGAGCATCGTGCATTCCGGGAACTTTCACCAGAGCAAAGCTATTCTTATCAGCATCACCATCTAAACCAACAATAGTTCCTTCCCGAACATCCATGGTATGAGGTCTGCGGGCATTCAGAGGGCTTCTTGACCGAACTGTATCGCCCACTTGAAGATGATCCTTGGAGAGATACCAAGTGGTGTAACCATTAACAACTGACTTTTCTTTGATTGGTCGGCTTCCGAGGCCTACCCATCCTCCATCGCCATGCATAGCATTTTGTGAGCTGCAAATCGAGCCTCAAATTATCAGTGGTTAAAATATGTTATTCTCATGAAAATATAATAAACCGTTGAATCTAAAAGAAAGGTGAAAAGCACATACCTTTCAAAGACAAGTAAAAGATCTGCAACCAACGGTCTATTTCTAAGATCGTACTCGAAGCAACCATTGATAACATGTTCAACAGCTGGAGGCAAGCCACTCGGTACATGTGGTTTTTCTTTTCTAACCACAACTGAGTGATAAATTTCTTCGGTCGATTTCCCAAACCATGGCTGAACGCCAGTCAACATCTCCACTACACTACACCCAAATCCCCAAACATCGGTCTCCAAAGATAAAGGACCTCGTACTTCAGGATCCCACTGTTCTGGAGCCATGTAGTTAGGAGTTCCAAGCCTAAGTACCATATCAGAGTCGGACAACGGAATCCCGAGCAGTAGATAAGGTATTCCAAAATCTCCAAGAACTAATTGATCATGATCACTTATAAGGAAATTGGAAGGCTTCATATTGAGAACCAACAACCCTATTGAGTGTAACTGGATGAGCCCTTTTGCTAATTGGCTCCCATACCTGTAAATATCAAGGAGCTTGATTTAATGGCACTCCGTACTTCACAGAGTAGAAATATGTATAACAATTTATTACCTTAAGATATCAGGCAGTGAGAGCTTGCCTCCTTTTGATTGAGCCATTTGATCACTCACAGATCCTTCATAAAATCTCATAGCAATGCAAATCTGTAAAATCAAATACTGTGTTAGAATGAACATACATATATGCATGCATACGTACATACATACATATACATGTGTCTGTGTGTATGCAAGGTCACCTTTCCATTTACAACAGAGACACCATGCAACCAACAAACACCAGGGAGCTCTCTACACTTCAAGAACAACTTTCCAAACTTATCAATGAACTTTTGCATATGTTCTTGCTTCAATGGATGCAACATCTTAACAGCAACTTCATGATATTCTTGAAAATCAAAACCTGATTGATGGTGAGTAGCCAGCCAAATGTCGCCGAAAGGTCCTCGACCAGTCCTATGCTTAAGCTTCAATGAGGAAGGGTCAATCCATGGTGACGTTTGAGTTGGTGTAGCCACAACAGTCCTAAGTTGGTCAGGGTCCCCTTCAAAAAGTTCATACTCAAAGGAAGGTACCTGCTTGGGTGCTTTTATCTGTTGAGGCATTTCTCCTACACAACATGGTATAAGAAAAAGTAAAGAACATAGTTTTTCTTTGTACTATCCGCACACCAATAGTAGGAGCAAATCACTGCCACGCACGCATCTATGACCAATAACCAATAGGCCAAACATTGGGTCGGGATACTTTTCTGAAGTGTTGTAACAAGTACAACAAATCCGAGTAACCGCAAGTAGAAGCAAACCATTACAAACGGATTAAGAACTGATACAATCCAGATTAAAGCCAACAAACTAAACTGGACAAACTAGACTAAAGCCCACACATGATGAGACTCAAAGACCTATACATATAATTGCGCATGACTGGTCTCGAATCTGGATACTCATGACCCAAAGAACTTAATGCACCATTGGCATATATTATAGGAGCTTTAAAACTATGTTACCCAATTTGATGCCCTAAATCCATTTGATAATAAAAAAAGCTAGGAATAAAAAACAAATAAACCTCCTTTCTTCTTCATAATCATTTCTTTAAGATTATGATTTGCTCATGCTCTTACTAAAACTTTAGTACAAAGAAAATCAAAGGCAGCTAAGTGATCAACAATCAATGAAACCAATTTGTAGGAAAGAAAACAAACTACTATATTTTCTTTAATAATCTCCTCCTTATTTTAACTCTCAAGGGAATACCAATTCAACAAATTAAGCATATCAAATGTATATGTGTCTATATAGTGTATATATATAAACTCAAATTCCAGTTTTTGATGTTATAGCTATACATAACAAAATTATCTATTGCCTAGAAATCCAAAATATAAATTGACAGTAACCCATTGCGAAAAATTAAATCCCTTCTCTGATTTTTTATTTCCTGGAAATTAAGAGTTCAAAATGAAGAGGAAAAAACGGTTTTCCCTACAGTTTCAAACGTGAATGAAATACATAGTCAAAAAAACTTGCAGAACCCAAAAAAATAAATCATTTTGATAATAACCCATTTCAAGAAATTAAGTATTTTCCCCAGATTTTGATTCCCTGGAAACAAACAGTCCAAAATTATAAACATAAAAAAGTTCTATTTCCTACAGTTTCTCGGGAAACAAACAAAGAAAAAAGAAACAAACCTCACAAGCAAAAAATGGAAGTTAAAAAGGGCTGTTGAGGCTTCCCCAAAGTGAAATAGCTGAAACAAAAATAAAGAATTTTCTTTAAAGTAGATTTGAAGTTAAAAGAATTTGACAAATTTGATTCCTAGGTGAAGAAAAATAAAGAGGAGAGAGTTTTGGTTACCCTGTCACTGATGGAAACATGGACTATTGGGTGCTGCGAGAATCATCTGCTTGCCACGTCATATGAATCTTTTGAAGATGAACCTTCTTGTGCCACGTGTGTAACACTGTGCCTCCATTGAAAGATACGTGGAAGTTACAGTAACACTTCATTTTCCTATGTGTATATATATATATATATTTATTTATTTATTTTTTATTTTTTTTATTTTTTTTTTCATTTTCCAAATATCTGGGCTTTTTCCTCAAAACATGGATCAAGTTGGCTCTTTTTATGGTTTAATTTTTCCTTTTGTATTTATTGTGATTTAGCAAGCTTGAGTATATTTTATTTTAAATCAAATTTAAATTTTGTTTAGTTACATCTCAAATGTCAAAAATTACATTTTTAACGCATTTTTATTTTAATTTTAAATAAATAATATATTTATTTACGATTAATATAAAAATAATAATAATAATAAAATTAAATGTTATAACGATATTATAAAATTAAAAAAAATGTAACACGAGAGGTAAACACCCAACCTAAAATCTATCTTGATAATCGGTAATATATTGGATTTGTTCAATAAAATGTCAGGCCTTCAAATGAAGAGGTTGGCTCAGTTGAGTTGATTTTAATTGTGGAGATTATTGAGCTGAAGATTGGAACACTTTTAATACGTATTTATTGTACCGATTAAAATTATGTATTAAATCAAAATTAATGTATGTTATTGTACATTTGATCAAAATTTATGTATAATTTTAAGGTTTATTTTCAAAATATATAAACATTGAAAATTAAATTTATTATACTAATTAAAATTATGTATAATTGCTAGAAAACATTAATATCATGATTAATTGTCCGCTTTCTAAATTTACACAAATTAAATTACTCTAAATTTTTTTATTTTTTTAAAGAGACCAATTTGGAAATGGACAGAAATTATGGAAAAAAGACAATGAAGAAGTTGGATTTTAACTCAAAATGTCTGTCAAAAAGCATCAGTTAAAACTGAAGACCAAACATGAACCAACCTAAACATGATCCTCTACCACTCATAAAAAACATGCTTTCCAATTTCCATATTACAACATGCCCCAATTTTGCTGCCAATCCTAATTAATAAACAGCCATTGCCAATACAAAAACAAAAGAAAAAAAACAAATTACAGATACAAATTTCACATCTAAATACTTCGGTTTTGTCCACAGCATTACCCGTCTTCAGTCTTTTCCTGCTCGGAATCCTTGGCTGGTTTCGATTCCTTCTCTTCCTTAATTATGTCTGAGTTCTCTTCGCCAGCTGTTATCCCGTCATCGTCACAAACAGTTTGTGGAGTCTTGAATAGTTCATTGTTTTCTAGTTCAGTTAATTTCTCTTTGGACTCACCTTTGAGTAGCTCGAGGACTTCAAGCATGGTAGGTCTTTTGTCGGGCCGATTATCGGCACAAACAAGTGCAACGAGGATGATCCTTTTTAACTCCTCCTCCACATAATTCCCGTTCAGTTTCGGGTCCGCCATTTCATCAAACTTCCCTTCACAAGCTAATGGCAGTGCCCATTCGGAAATCGATCGCTTCACTGTTCTATTCACTTTCTCAAGGGGTTTCTTGCCACTTGCAAGCTCTAGCAATAGAATGCCAAAGCTGTACACATCGCAACTCTCCGAGGCTTTTCCTAACATAGCATATTCTGGAGCAAGATAGCCGAGGGTACCCTTGACTCGAGTAGTGACATGAGTTGCACCGTCTGGGATAAACTTAGCAAACCCGAAATCAGCAACTTGAGGCTGGAATTCCAAATCCAGTAACACGTTGCTAGCTTTGATGTCTCTATGGATTATGTGTGGGGTCGAATGGTGATGAAGATAGCTGAAGCAATCAATCGAAAGAGGTTGAGGTTAACATTCGTGTTGGAACAAGTTATAATATGGAAAATAAAATCGGGTCCAACACTTACGCAATTCCCTCAGCAGAGCCAATAGCAATGTTCATCCTTCGGGTCCAATCAAGAAGACACTCCGATGAATGGTGTCCATGAAGATGTGAAAGCAAGCTCAAATTCGGCATGTAGTCGTATACAATCAGACGTTCTTGACCTTCAGCACAGTATCCACGTAAGCTCAGCAGATTCTTGTGTCGAACTCTAGCCAATATCTCGACCTCAACGGAAAATTCCACTTCAGCTTTGTTGCTCCACACTTTCAATCTCTTAACTGCTATCTGCAAGTACATAACTTTCAAGGTGAGAACGAGCAGGGGCAAAGCTAGATGGGGGCAGGCAGGGCCCTGGCCCCCCAAACATGAAAAATTGCCCCTTTAGTTCCTTGAGTATTTTCAAAGTTTTAAGTTAATTTAATAGTAAACTTGTATTTCGGCCCCTACTAAAATTTAAATTAAATTATGCCCTCCTAAAACAAACAAAAAAAAAGGTTATAGTTGAATCCCTTAAAAATTGTAAATTTTACATTAATACAATGACGAAATTACATTTTTTAACTCACTAAAAAGTTTAAAATTCAAATTAGGCCCCTCTAAAAAAATTTTGGCTTCGCCCCCAATGAAAAGAACGAAATATATCATCCTAATGGCTATTTACAGATGCCATGCAGATAGAGGCACGTATTTGTTTAGAGAAAGATCGATGCTATTTTGAAAACCTAAAATTCCATCAATTACTGAGGAGACCATTCAATGATTGATGACATGCATTCGACAATTTTTATTTTCCAAGTGAACTACCTCGAAACCCGATTCATCAATACTAGCTCAAACCAGAGACAAGATAGATTGATAGACTGCCATTTCAACTTTCAAGTCGTAAACAAACGGGCCCAGCAAAGTCCAGTCCCCACCAACCAAAGATCGGTCATTATAGCACGATATTTAACACCGCTATCAACGCAAATCCCATCCTAGAGAAGTTGAAATCGAAATTCCAACAAAGAACTCGATATTGCAACATATAAGAAGATAAAACAGATGCTCCTTTATGCTACTATATCAGTTCTTACAAATAGTAAACTAGATTCAGAACTAAAGATTAGTGCCCGAAAGAACAATGGCTATTACTGGAATTTTTTCAGATCAACAATAGAATCTATTAACTTGAATTCCAAAACCAATACATAAACATATCATGCATAAGGAAAATTTTAATCATATACCTGTGATCCATCCCATAGCTGACCCCAATAAACACTTCCAAATCCGCCTTCTCCAAGCTTGTTATCATAATTAAAATTATTGGTAGCTGAATGCAATTCTTTCAACGAAAAAATCCTCCATGTCGGTTGCTTCTTTCCTTTCTCCTTCTTCCTGCAGAATCAATATGAGGTTGAAACTCAAACAGCGGACACACGAAAACATCATTAAGGTAGCTTTCGCGATAATGACATTCATGATTATTCTTAAAATCGCAGTTTCATTAGATGCGAATTTGAAATACATATTCGATCTTAACTCATTTATTCATAATGTGTGCATTTCATTCTTACGATTTACTATTCAAATACAAAATTTCAGTCAAACTCAAAAGACCCTTTTCTTGTAAGATTAAGAACAATATATCCTGGTTAATTTTACTCCTAAATATGAACATTTAAGCTTAAATAAGTATTTTTATTTCTCAAGTCGCAGTTCCAAAAGGGGGAAAAATTCAAAACTTTAGTTTACCTTCTTCTTCTTCAACAAAAGGAAATGAAAATCTAATCAATACCCAGAAAATATTTCCAAAAACTAAAAAACCCAGATTTCTTAAACCCTTACAAACCCTAAAAATGAATCTAAAACCAAAATTCACAAAAAGAAAACACCTTCCAAAGGAAATAAAAATCTCAAAAAGAAAAAACGATAAAACAATGACAATAGATAGTAAGTGAATAATAAACTTACCGATCCACACCTTTCCCACAACAAATCATAGAACAAAACGCCATTAACAAACCCGAGATCCCAAACCCTTTCTTAAATCCCTTTTTCACTTTCGAAGACTTGGGTTTTTTTTTCTTCTCTTGTTAGTTCAACTCTCAACTTCTTCACTTTCTAAGCAACAGATTCTGAAGAGATGCTAAACATAACGCTTTTGAGCAGTGAATTGCTACAGAAGAACATGGTTTTCTTTATGGGGTTTTGTTAAATTATATTTTTTTTTGGGGGGGGGGGGGAAAGGGGAGGGGTTTGCTTTTGCTTAAAAGAGAATGTTGCAGCAGTGTTCAGTTAAAGTGAAAAAGGAGATGATGAAGAAGAAATGAAAAGGAAGAAGAAGAGTACAAGGGAAGGATCGTCTCTTTGTTTTTGCTTTATGAGATTGGATGCTGTTGGTGCTACAGCAATGGCTGGTTTGTTAATGGGGGGTGGAGCTGGTTTTCTCTTTTCAATTTTCAAATATCAAAATTGCACCCACTCGGTCCCATTTTCCAACTATTTTTTTTTAAAAACAATTTTCATAGATTCATCTTTCTATAGTTTCTCCACTGGGAAAAAATGGAAAATACATTCAAATTTGATTAGCTTTATGATTACTCAATGTAATAGAAAAATATTTAACATTTGAAATAAGGTAAACTAAAATTTGATTAAAATTACTTTTGTGTCAACCGATGTGATGATTTAAGTTCAAATCATGCTAATTAAATTTATAGTTTGAATTTTATTTTATTATTGTAATTCATCGAAAATAAAAAAATTACCTTTGTGTCATTGGTTACTAGTTCATTAATTTGAGAAGGATTAGTTGACATATTAATTCATAGGTTAATAAGTAATTTATAATAAAATTGTATTTTGATCATTTAAAATAATAAAAATTTAATTTAATACTTAAAAAATTATAAAAATATAAAATATTCAAATTATAAAATTATAATTTAATTTCGAACCCTAAATATCTTTCTAATTTTACCCCTGAATAAGGCATTTTTATCAATATATATTAAAAATTTTAAAAAACAACAAATGGGGGCAGGTCACAATCACATATGAAACAGGTACATTGCCATGCATGAGATTAATATAATTTAACAAATTCGGGTGATTTCAGTGACAGCAACATCTGAATTGTTATAATCCGCAGCCATTTCTCTCTTTATTTAGCAAACAAATGGGATTTTTAAATATGTGAAACAAAATATATGTTGAATGGATACAAGAAAGTTACCTTCATATTAACTATATTGTTGATTGGATTGATGTTATTTTCAATTAGATCATTAATTTGATTAAAAAAATTACAAAAATATTTTTTATAATCAAAATAAATTATATTATTTTATGATACTTTAATTTTTTTAAATAATAATAATAATAATAATAATAATAATAATAATAATATGCATATAGTAATATTTGAGTCCGAACCAATTGCTTTAGCAAAACTTTTAATTTATCATTCAATTAAAAAGGTAAATTTTCAATATATGCCAAAAAAAACTTATTTAAGTTTTTGTACAGTTTTTTTATATTTAGAGAAATATGTTAATTTTGGAGAGAAAATAAAAATACATCTTATGAGGCCCACTTTCACTAAAAATTATTAATTTAGCTTCTTTGGTTAGATGGTTAAACATTACTATTTTTGTTCTTTGATCTCGAGTTGAATTCTTCTCCTACTCATATTTGTATTTTTTATTTCATGTTGTTTTAAGCTTCTTTTTTATATTTTTAATATATTAGCTTTTTTTTATTAGATTGTTAGATAATTGTGATTTTTTAATTACTATTTTTAATTAATAAATATATTATTTTCAAGTTTTTTTATTTTTAATTAACAACTCTTTTATTTATAAAATTAAATAATAAATATGTAATTATTTTTTAAAACATCAACTAATTTTTTTTATATGTAATTTTTTTTTAAAAACATCAATTAGTTTTTTTTAGTTAATATGCATTTTGCCCTTTCTACTCAAAAAAGAACAAATTAGTCATTGTATATTAGATTAAAAAAAAGAGTAATTTGGTCATTTATGTTAAATTTTTATCTATTTATATTGTTAAAAATTGACGTGATTGACGAAATAATCATATAGTAACACATGGTGTGCCATGTGTAATTTATGTTGACGTACATAAACCAATTTTTAATTGCAAAAATGAATGAATTTTTAATTGAATGATCAATTTACTCTATTATCTAATGTACAAAGAATAATTTACCTATTTTTCGAGTAGAGAAGACAAAGTACAATTTAACTATAAGTACAAAGATCTCTATGATAGTTTTATCAATATTATCCATATCCATAATATATAAATATTATACTAATTAAGCATTGATACTATTGACAAATGTTGAGACTTTAAGTTTTAAGTACTTGATTGAGTCCCATCACAAGCACTTGCACATGTGTAACTCTCCGATCCCATCATGTGAATTTTACATGTATATGTTTTAGTTCGAATTATTTCTCATTCTTCATCTGTTTGGGCATATTTATTATTTATTTTTACTTTATAATTGTTCAAACATATATTTATGACTTATACTTACAATGTATTTCTACTTATAAAAAAATCTTTATTTTAAAAGAAATCTATAAAGTTAAATTAAATAATCATATTTGTATCTGATATATCAGAATATAAAAACATCAAACATGGTAGGAATTTTTTGGATTGTTAGCTAAGCAAAGCATTGATGGAACACAAGAAGATAAAAAAGAAAATTTAAAACTTTTTTTTTGACTGACATAATAAAAACTTTAATATTAAATGATGATGTTTTTCTTTGTACAGATTAAATAATGGCATTTAGGATTAAATTAGATTAGATTGGGAAGGTTGGAGGGCGGTGTCTGCCTTTTCTGTGCACGTTATTACAACTAACATTGAAACCAACATATCCCAACTCCAATCATTCAATTTAAAATTCGGATCACTGTGAATTCAATGTATTGACATAATAGTTAAGATGTTTACCGTCTCAAATGTGATTTAAGTTCAAATTATATTATTGTTAGGGTTTTGTCATTCTCTTATAATTCACAAGAAAACAAAAGTTGCCTCAATGTTGTTACCCTTCCAATACAATTTGAGAATATTTTGTTCTTAGCATATATTTTTTTATTTTATCTTTAAATTGAGAGTTTTAGAGATATTCATTTATTTTAACTATTGTAATTTTTTAAAATTTTAAATTAAAAGATAATATATGGTTGAATTTATATTCTCTTAATTGTTATAAAAATAACAATAATTTATTTAATTTATTAATTTATACTACATTTCGATTCGATTAATTTGATTGAAACAATTTATGCAATTATTCTTTCCCTTCATTGTTTGATACCTTAGTATGTTGGAAGCCTATCAACAACATATTATTCTTCTACATTACAAGCCAATTTACGTTAGTTGGTAGGCCTACCAATGATTGATGCAAGAAAATGATGCAATATCTTATTATATATTTCAATTATATAAGTATGTGGGTGATGGATTGAATATATTTAATTCCGGGTTAATATAATTTTTGCCTCCTAAATTTAGTAATTAGTTTCAGTTTGTGTATGTATTTTTTTTTTTCATTTTAGCACCTGAATTTGATAATTAGATTCCTTTTGGTATATAAATTTAGATTTCATCAATATTTGATCACATGACACAATTTTAAAGTGTTAAATTATCAAAATTTTATATTTTTTTAAGTTTATGTATCAAAATGAATTTAATCATCAAGTTTAAGTATCAAAATGGATTGAAAACATATAATTATTAAAGTGAATCTAGTTGCTAAGTTTGAAGACCAAAAATTACATTAACTTTTTAATCTTTTAAAATTCATCATATCATAAGATATGTTGAACGCAAATATAAAATGTCAACACAAATATTTTTAAAATATATATAATATTAAAAGGGAAAATATTTGGTACATTATTAGTGAAGTTTTTAAATTTCACAAGTAAAATCAGGAAGTTGACAAGTATCCTATAAGGTTATAGTAAAATATTTTCAAAATAAATATTTAAATAAAAGAGACACGTAACAAGTTTTTAAAATTGCTTGTGGAATAAATAAAGTACACTGTCAGTGTACCAAATACTCACCCATTTTAAAAATACTGAATTGAATTTTGATTTCTAGTTTAACCGATTAAACCATAGATTATTCGGTAAGGTCGTTAATCTATTAGTAATTTTAAGTTTTGGTCACTCAACTTTAAAAAGTTGCAAAAATGATTATTGAACAATTCAAAAATTTTTATTTAAGCCATTGATTGCTAAAATCATGGTTGTATGGCCTTCTCTGTTTGAAACGCCTACATCAATTGAAAGATCTTCTTCCCCTTTTAAAGCTTAATTTTTTTTCATGAATTAACTTTGAACGTTAAGAATCTACAAGCCAAATCCTCTGATCTCGGACACTAACCATCAAATCGACTTGAATTTAAGGTATGTTATTCTACTCGTCTATGGATATTGATTCTCAGTACCAATTGTCGAATCATCGCTTGGAGCTCTCTAGCCAAACTTTTTTTTTTAAAAATTAATAACCCAGTGACTTAAATAAAAACTTTCAAATAGTTCAATGACCATTTTATAACTTTTTGAAGTTAAATGATCAAAACGTAAATTTATTAATAGTTTAATAATCTTAGGTGTAGTTTACCCGAGATTATTTTTCAAATAACCCCGAACTTCCTTTTTCTTGATCGTAATCATATCCACTAATTGCATGCTAATTTTGTCATCAAATGATGATTATCATACCAAACTTTTGTTCATATAATTAGCAATATTTGTTCCAACTCTCTATGGACCATTTATTGGAAGATAGACACTTTTTTGAAAAAAAAGAAAGGGTCCTTAATTTACTTTGATTAGCAGGCAAATTAATAGAAAATTAGCACCTTAACTTCAAGCAATTGGTTTTATGCATATTGGAAACTTGGATCAAGGATATTGTTCTTATTTTCTTAGTGCAACAAGTAAGAGGGTCAATACTCTTCGGGGATAAATCTCAAAATTATATATGACTTCTGATTTAATGTATAATTGTATATATAAACTTAAATGAAACTCTAATTGTGGTTCAAATGTATACTTGAAACATTAATTTTGATTTAATTATACACAGTTAAATAAATATATTAATTTATTTTTATATTGGATAAATATAAGTATTCATGTATACAATATATAAACATAAAATGATGTTATATCAATAGTTGTGTTAATAACTTACAAGAATTGGATCAAATCAAAATTTCATATATAAAATTGCACAAAATTAAATTCATATATACAATTACATATTAAATTATAATTATGTATAATTTTGGGATTTATCCCCCTACTCTTATTTTTGTTAAAATATTTGTGTTTTATATCTAGTTTTGATTATATTCATATAATACATGATCTTTTAGATATATAATTTTTTTAAATATAGAATTATATCTAACAGTTATACTAGATTTTGGGTTGTTGATAAATTAAACTTTTTTTCCCTTAAACTAAACAATAATTGGTTCATTTATGAGATAAATTAAGGAAGCCCCATCTTAATATTGTTTAAAATTGTATTAACCCAATAAAAAGGCTTGAGAAGGAAGTTATTTGGGTGTTTGTTAGCAAAACTTAAAAAAAAGCAACTTAACAACCCAATAACTTTAATAAAAACTTTCGAGTAGTTTAATGATTTAAATGAAAAATTTTGAATAATTTAGTGACCATTTTATAATTTTTTAAAATTAAAATGATCAAAATATAAACTTAGTAATAATTTAACAACATTGAATTTCGACTCGATCAATTAAGACTCTGTTGAGTGAAGTTATTTTCTCAAGATTCAAACGTCAAACAACAATGAACCACTATGCAATTTTTATGATTTTCTACCTTTTATTCAGGAAGAGACTTGAAAAAAGAGAGAAAAGCATCTCGAGTGGCTTCGTTTTCCCATTCTACTCTTGCCCACCAATCTTTGCTTCCCTCAATGCTGAGCAGATTCCCTTTCGCACTGTCTGAGTTGACAGGAAGCTTCTTCAGTTCAGAGCATCCCAGTATATCAATAAGTTTCAGACATGGGAAAGGTAAGGCATCCCAGTATATGCTCTTCAATTCCGGTAGCAACTGTAAGGAAAGTTTTTCAAGCTTCAGAAATGGTTTAGGGTATGGAATTCCAATCACACCTGCAACCTCACCAAGTTTTCCCTCACTCAATATTTCTTCCATTTTTGCACACCCAAATATAGAAAGAGTCAGATTTGGAGAAAGAATCAGCCAGGTCATGTCTCTCAATTGGTCACAGTAAAAAATTTCAACTCTGCTCAATGTGTGAAAGCAAGAATCAACCCAGCTATGCAGCTTTTCCATTTTTATCTCCTTGATACTGTCACAATATGAGAAGCCTAGTGTCTCTAAACGCTCCAAATTTTCTAAGCATAAAACATTAAACACTTTCGATTCTCTAAAATAAAAAAAGATGTAGTGCTTGGGTCCAACATCGAAACAAGTTAAAGCTCAAGAATTGTTCTAGACAAAACATGTTTTTAATCGCTATGCTTAGTATATTCAAATGTTGCAAACCTTTCAACTCCTCTACAAGCCTTTCATTACCCCCTTCTAAAACATTGTCTTCATGAGGATAATCTCCTTTTCCCTGCCACCACATTTTGAATATTTGCAACTTGAAAAAACTAGATATCAAATGTTGTGGGATTTTTCTGAGATTCTCCATATAACTCAAGTCCAACATTTTTAGTTTTGTCAACGATTTCAACTCTATTGGCAACTCTTCTATACCAGTCCAAGCTAGATCGAGACATTCTAGTGAAACCAATTGTGAAACTCCCTCAGGCAGCGCTCGTAATTCAGGGTTTCTTGACAAATCCATAACAACTAGGTGAGGTATAAGTTGGAAGAAACCATCGTTGATCACTTTCAACTCATTGTCGCTAAGAAACAAGGTTCAATGGTTAGGGCATTTGGGTGTTTCTTTGACAACTTCAATATTATTTTCCATCACTGACATTCTTTTTACACTTACCCATCTCTTAACCTCTGGTTCTTCAAATAATTGAGCCCCTTCTTTTACAAAAAGATTATTCTCTGTTGCTTCGAACTCGCGTGTAATCCATAAAGCCATGTCACGGATCACGTCATGCATCTTCACACAATCTTCTCCATCTATTATACCACCATTCTCCAATAAACATGCATTCAGAAGAGAGCTGATAATGTCGCTACCTTGCATTTGAGCTTCACTAATTCTATCAAATTGATTCAATAGCCCTTCACAAAACCAATACTCCACTAATCTCTTTTTGGGGATACAATAATCTTCCGGATACAGACAACAATATAGGAGACAACATTTCATTGTGTCATCAGGCAAATTATCATAACTGAATTTTAAAAGCGGAAATACCTCATTTTCCAATTTTGGCAATGCACACCGCTTCAACATCTCAATTGCATGTTTCCAATCCTCAAGTGTTGTCTTGCAAGCCATGGCACGACCGATTGCAATTAGTGCAAGAGGCAGCCCACCGCACCTTTCCGCTACTTGTTTAGCAAAGTTTTGAATATTTGGATGGCTATTGAGAGTTTCATCTCCAACTTTGTCTTGGAACAATTCCCAAGCCTTCTCCGGTTCCAGGCACTCCACTCTGATTTTCTTTCGAGCTCCCATTTCGCCACATATCTCCAAATATCGAGTAGTTAAAAATAAGTTTAGAACCGTTATCTTGGCTTGGTTCTGGTATCCCAACTAGGTTCAAATTCACCCTCTCCCATAAATCATCCAATAATACAACAAATTTCTTGTTCTGCAACACCCCGTAGATATCTACAGCTTTCTGGTCAACACTTCTATTCTTCCATGAGTCATCTGAAAACCCAAGATTTCCACCAATCCTATCTTGGATCTTTCCAACATCGTAATCTTTAGACACCAACGCCCAGATAACAACATCAAAATCATTCGGTGTGGTGCTGAACTTGTTGTTGAGTTTGGTCAAGAGTGTTGTCTTGCCAACGCCCCCCAAGCCATAGAGGCCAATGATCCCCACATCTGTTTCTACGATGCAACTCCATACCTTTTGGATTGTGGATTGTAGAGCAACCGCCTGCTCTACAGGTCTTACTACCACTGAAGCTGCAGGCTGATTCTCCGCTACTTTCTCAAAAGCTCCTTTACTCTTATGATCACTTATTTCTTGAAGCATTTCAGCCGCATTTTTACCAAACTCGTAGCTAGACAGGCAACTCTTGGAAGCACAGCCGCCGAGACACAAGTTATTCATTTGTTGAGGACTATTTGAAACTAATTCTTCCGCCTCTGTTATCATAGTTTCTGCTTTTGAAAGCCATAGCTGAACTTGCTCAAATGGCTTCAATAGTCGTTGTTCTGCAAGATCAACCTGCCTTCGCACGTCATTCTTTGTTCTTGAAGAGCAGCAGATAAAGTTGGAAGAGTTTGTTTAAGCTTCCAGACATAATTAGCATGGCTAACAATGAAATCCCAGCCATGAAGAAGGAAATTCTCGAAACTGCATTGCACGGGGCAGCAATTAACCATTATAAACAGTAAAGATATAGCAAGCAGATTCACAGAGTGAATTGCTTGTGAATGAGTTAAAAATAAAGTCAAGTAACGTGGAAAAGTGAATGAAAAATAAAGTTAAAGAAGATGGGGTTTCAACCATTATGAATAGTAAAGATATAGCAAGCAGATTCACAGAGTGTATGTATACCAGAGAAGGAAATCAAAGTAGCTAACTTTTTTAGCGAAAGATAGAGCAAGATACGAAGAAGACAGGTAGTGGGTCGAAGACTTACCAGTTCGATCCACCAAATTAGCACAGGTCTCGACTCTTTTGTTTAGTTGGAGCAGATGCAATAGCAGAATCCTGGTGAAAGATAGTTGGAATTTGAATCAATCAGGCTTGCTGTGATAATCTAAGGAATCGGTTATTTGCATCAGCTCTAGAGTCTAGCTTAGGTACTTGACTCGGTTCCTCTGCTACCAACTTGTCTTTTTATGAAATTGGATCACAGCTGGCTTCTTAGTTACAAAAAAGAAGAAAAAAATATTCTTGAATCACTATTATTCCTGATAGAATAGTTAAAATATAGGGTAAAATACACCTCTAGTCACCAACTATTAGTTTTTTTTATTTTAGACACCTAAAATGAAAAAGTTTGCAATTTAGACACTCATGTTATATAGTTCGGTTATTTTGATCCCTCCTGTTAAAATCACCGTTAAGATATCAAACGACAAGCTGACATGATTTTTTTTTTAATTTTTGAATTTCCATGTAACTAAAATAAAGTTGTTTAATTAAAATAAATAAATTATATAAGAGAAGAGAAAAAAGAGCTTTCGATAGGTGTAGGCGAAAAAAAAAGCCATATAATATCAATTTTAACAATCCAGTGACTTAAATAAAATTTTTTAATAATTTAGTGATCAAATTGTAACGGTTTTCTAGTTAAATAGCTAAAACAAAAACTTAATCATAATATAGTGACTATTGATAGAATTTACCCTAAAAATAAAAATAAAAACTCTCCGATCAAAGGTGCCTTCGGTTCGGCAGCCCACCACAATATAGTGCAAATTATATTTTCGTCATTTCAAATAGTATACAACATTTATGACATGGTATATTGTGCAATGTGATTTTCAATGATTGGTTCACGTGTAAAAAAAAATCGTATCATATAATCGTTATATTTTTTAATGAGAGTTATTGAAATGAATGAATTATATACAGTGAGTGTTTAAGTTGAACACTTTTTTTTTTTTACTTTGGATGCTTAAAATAGAATTTTCGATAGTTGGATGACTATCTGTATAGTTTGCCCTAAAATAAACTATTAGTCATTATACTTTTATAAATATTGAGAATTAGTACCTATACTTTAAAAAGTTAAAAATTCAATACATTTCTTCAATTTAAAATTGTGAATCCAATCATAGTGCACTTAATCTTTAACTTTTTAAGTACAAATATTAAATCTCAATTTTTATCAAAATATAGAAACTAACATCAAATTTTAACCATTAGAGTATAAAGTGAGTGTTATATTCGCACATCATTTTAATTACTTTGGGTTAAAATATGTCGTAAGTTCATGTACTCTTCACAAATTTAAAATTTAGTCCCTATAATTTTGTTTTTAGGAATTTAGTCATATTAGTTTCCAAATTTCATAATTCAAATCCAATTTATAACATTTTTTTTGTTAAATTTGTTGACGTGACATTTTGAATTAAAAAATACTCACTTGGTAACAATGTAACTAAAAAAGTTACACTATAATGAACCTACATTTAACAAAATAACATTAACAATGTTAATAATTAGACCTGAATTTTAAAATCCGAAAAGTAGAGGGACTAAATATCTAGAAACAAAAGTATATAAATTATATTCTAAATTTATGAGGAGTACAAAGAATTATGACATATTTTAACCGAATAATAATGTTATTGGTTTAAATCTAAACTATAATTACCCATCCTCAACCCTTAGATACCCCCTTAGCTAGGAAGATAAGCATAATACGTAGAATTATCCATCTCCGACCTTTAAATAGGAAGATAAATGCGTTTCAGCATATTCAAACTCAAATTTTTTTCTTTTGCATTGACACTAATCAAGCTAAGATTTAATTACCCAAATGATAAAACACTCAGATAATAATATAACTTACTTTGTAAAAAGAATAAATTTTTGATAATTTTCTAATTAAAGACTTCATTATAATAATATAATGGTTAAACTATACTAATAATCACCTAAATACTTTATTACCAACCTGGAAAATATGAAATTTTGGTTCATTTCCGTCCCTTCTTCTAGGCAACGAAGCCTTGATCAAAGTACTTCGAAGCACAATAGAATCCACCTTTAAACTATATCATTAGTCACTAAATTATATAGTCACTTAACTAAAAAGATTATAATTTGATCATTGAATTATTCGAAAGTTTTCATTTAAATCACTGAATTATTAAAAAAAGATATTTAAGTCATTGGGTTGTTAAGTTTTTTTTTTAAGTTCTGTCAAAGAGCTCCATGTGATGATTCGACAATCAATATAATGAATCGATAGAAATTTTACCTTATAACAAATACTCTTTTAATTCTAATTTTCTTAAAACTAAATCATCAAAAAAACAGTTATAACAAATCATATCATATTATAAAATAAATATCTCAACCAATATTATCCAACTCTGATTAAATAGATTGATACAAAATCCATAAATGAAAGAAAACATTAAAAAGCAGTTGGAAAAATAAATTTCCAACTGAACCACCACCATATATTTTTAGCTAATTTTTCAAACAATGAGACTAAATTAAAGCTAATTTAGAGATTCTTCTTTATAACCCTACCTGCCACCATCCCACTTATTTATTATTTTAATTTGGAAAACTGTTATTTTCTTGAAAACTGTCGGTTTCTTGCATGCATATGTTCACACAAGTATTTAATAATTTATCAAAAAATTATATAAAAATATTATATTATAATATAGTTTTTGTTAACATATAAATATAGTTAATTTTGTTGGACAAACTCAATTAATCACCTCCGTTCTTAGTGCCTCCCGTTGTCATGATGTGTCTCCATCTTTATTTTTTAATATTATTTTAAATATATTAATGTGATTATATGATAATATCTGTTTTTATTTTTTTAATAGTGCACATACATCTTACACACATACAGATATTCGAACTCGAATCTATTAATATGAACATCTTTTTTATTCAGATCTCCTTTTTTATAATAAAGTTTACTTGTTCTTGTACCCAAAAAAATAAAAATAAATTAGTTTGCTATTTTTATAATATATATTTTTTTTAAAAAACTTGCAAGGTTTATAGGAGTTGATGGATGGCCCAACTCCTACAACTACTTCATTTATTTATTTCAAATAACTATTAAACAATTCTTAATTTAATTATTTCTTTGTTTAATCTGTGTTAAAATTAATATTTTATATATACAATATACAAAAGCAATCTCATGTATGCTTTACGACAACTTTAAAGAATTTTTATTTAATTTATTTTGAGGTGTTTCTATCAACAAATCAATGTTTGCTTATGTATTTTATATAATATCAGTTTTTGACAAAGTGAAATTCTCCTTACTTGTATTGTTTAGTGTTAAATCCAAATATAAATTTTATTAATATTGTTTCCCAAAGAAAGCAGTTAACCTAAAACTATTCACATGAATAAGATAATATATCTACATCTTTAATAATGGTTTTTTTTTTAATAAATTAGCCCCTAATTATATTCAATTCTTCTATTCATCCTTAATGTTTCTGAAAAACGATATTTAAATTATTATTTTTGTTTCATTTTATTTAAAAATGTATGATATTAAATAAAAAAATGCCATGTGTTATATTTTAATTGGTTGGTATTGTTTTGTAATAGAAAATAGTTAGTGGTGATTGATTTGTTATTTTTCAAAAGTTTAGTGATTGAGTTAAAAATTGAGTGACTGTTTTGTTATTAAAATTAAAGTTGAGTGTCTATTAATATAATTTACCCTTAAAAATTATCGAATTTAAACCATTTTAAACAAATTCTTTTTACTTTTATTACCAAAATTTTAAAATTTTTATTTTGCCCTTTCAATTTGAATTTTTATCTTCATAATCATATATATATATATATATATATATATATATTGACAAGAACAACAAATAATGAACACCAAATAACTCTCTTTTTTAAAAGAAAAATAACACTCCTTTCCAAAAAATTGTTCATTGAATATTAAAATATTATTTTATATTAATATTAATATTAATATTTTTATAATTAAAGTTACATAAATTTATTATATTTATTAATATAATATCCAATGAAACAATTGAGAACTTAAATTATACTTATCGAAATCCATTTACAAAGCGATTTTCAATCATGACATTAATATATGATTTTTAAGACAATGCCAAAAAATATATGATTTTTTTTAAGAAATATATAAATGGACTATGATTTAGTTACATTTATTGGTTCATTATATTTTTTATTATACCAAATTCTCATGTAAATTGACCTCCCTTTATCCTTCCTTAAATTTATTAAAATGAAATTTGCCTATCAAGAGACTGAACAAACTCATCAATGTATGCTTCAAGAGGTTCAACATTTAAAAATTGCGTCCTCCAATTTATATTTTTATGGATTAGTAACAATTTCGATATTAACATCAATTGAGTTAAGATTCAATCAATAATAAAATACTTAAATTTTAAAATGATAAATAAATACAATTATGTTATAACTCAAGAATTTAATTTAATTTAATAACCATAATAACATGTATAATGTATTTAAACTGTTTTAATATTATATAATATAATAATATATTTTAATAATTTAAAATTAATAACACATGCTTAATTTTTTTGTGAGGAAATATAAAAATAAATCACAAAGATAAATCAGTTTCACTATAAACAAATTGTTCATCGATCCGAAATTGCTCAATGATTTCTGTTGAGATCTCCTTGAACCTTATAAAACTATACGGGAATTTTTGCATTACATCAGCCAAAGTATAAGCTGTAACGTTAGACTTGCCACTCTCTTCTACAAAGTTTTTGTATTCTTTTAACTAAATCTTTATTCGATTAACAACGAAATTTATCTGAAATTATCGTAAGAACTTGAGCACAATGCATTTAAACAATAATATTATCTCATTTCACATCCCATATGCTTAATCTTTTTAAATATATACATTTAATATTTTATATTCTTGGTCCTCAACTTATTTGGTTGAAAAAGTGAAGCAAACAAATGAAAATGAAAATTCCACCGAATATGACTTGCATTAATCCTACATTCAATCAAACATACCATTAACCCCACCACTCCAATGAAATAAATATTATAATTATGACTCACCACACTCACTTTAGTGTGCAATTTCTTTCTTTCTCTCTCTTTTTCTTTATAAATATATGATATAGAATAATTATTTTTGAAGTTTTTTTCTTTCAGATTAATTTAATCTTTTTTTTTCAAGACATTTAAAAAAATTAAAAATATTCAGTCTTAATTTTTAAAAAAATTTAAATTTGATTATTAATTTATAAAAAGTAATCGAATTGATATTTTTAACTAAAATAATAACTTAAATGTTAGATTTTTAAACATAAAAATCCGTATGGTAATCAACGCATACTATATGTTTTTTTTCATTAAATTTTTATGAATTTAGACTTTTTTACGTTTGAATATTTTTATGTTTTTAAATTTTTTGTTGACGTGTAACATAAGATAAATAATGTCATGCTAATATTAAGTACATGTAGATTACTACACAGGTTATTACACCAACATCGTTAAATAAAAAAAAGTAATAGTTAAGTTTAACTTAAAAAATGTAACATACTAAACTCGACCTAGAAGTTTTGACCGAATCTGGAGTAATTACATTAATACATTAAAAATCAGTTTTGCGTTTAGAATTTTTAGTTATCGACGAATTAAATAAAAACCAAAATGAGTGCAGGTCATTTTCAAACCCGAAAGATATAGTCATAGTTAACTCAGTGCAAAACAAACCGAGCTCTCTTACGCTGACCGATTCCAAGTTAGATATCTACCTGAACAAATAAAGATAAGATAATTGGTGAGCTACCAATCTCGGTATATAACCAAAAACAAATACAATTAAATTGTAATAACATAGGTAAACTTAATGACATTTACGCAACCGGTACCGAACAGTTCCAGAGTATCGCAAAGACGTCAAATTACGGACCAATGGAATCCTACGTGAAGTTGGACTCAATATCACTTCAGATTTCAATAAGCAAACATAACAAATAACCAATAGAGTAGAGACGGATTCAGTTCAGACACATAACAGATGGCCAGACAATACGAATACAATATCTCAGTATAAAAATAATACGGATACAATTACAGATACACTCATGCCACAGGTACAGTTATAGATACAATCATGTCAGAGACACAATTACAGATACAGTCATGTCACAAATACAGTTACAGATGCAGACATGATACAAATACAGTTACAGATGCAGACGTGATACCCCCTTCCGTTATACACCATCTTTGTCCAACCCAACACACCATATAGTGTCGGTATGACAAGTTACAGTGTTTACAGTGTCACTGTCAGTTTAGTGGTAACCTTACAGTGTTTATAGTGTCACTACTGATTCAGTTATGATATTGCAGTGCTTACAGTGTCACTGCCAACTCAGTAAATATTCTCAAGTGGTTTAACCACAGAATCATTTCAGTTCAGTTACTTCATTCACTTCACAGTCCCACCCATGCAGATGTCGAAAACATAAGACAGATATGTATAATCTACAAATAGACGTGATCATACAATCCCAGTATAACTGTGTGCTGAGATTATTCGTAATCATTTACAACATATCCTCAATCAAAACAATAACAGAGAAGCTACCTGTATGCTTAATAGAACACGAGTCGTACCTGAACAGAATGCACACTATAACGCATCCAAACAAAGACACATTACACATTACACATTATCAATTCGCTATTAAGTTTCTTATATCAGTGTAACTTACGGACATATAGCACATTGTAAACTAACAAATCACAAATATCGAGTTTATAACTTACGACAGACCATGTGACTCAGAACGATATACGCACACCCTTGTTCCCCAAAACAGTATACACACACCTTGATACATGCACATGTGTCAACCCATGTGCCTAGAACAGTATACACACACCCTGGCACACGCCCGTGTGCCTAGAACAGTATACACACACCCTGGCACACGCCCGTGTGCCTCCAAATAGTATACACACATACCCTGACACGCCCCCGTGTGCCACACACACCCTGGACACATCCCCTTGTGCCTTCGAACAACCCCATTTTGACGGGAAAAAAGTAGAAAAATGCAATAATTCTAAAGGGGTTTTGATACCCACATGTAATACGACGATATAGGAGTTCCCAAAGCACTTTTCAAGCCTAAATTGGAAGCCAAGACAACCATATTCCATAATTAATAACAACACAAGCAAAATCTAGTTTATCGTTCGTCGTAATCTTCGATTCAAAATATATAACGGAACAACAGCCTACTTACTGTGAATTTGTTGAATATGACTGAATTTTAGATACCATGTGAAGCATTTGGAAATCCCTGCTTAACTCCTAACACCCGAAACGCAATAGACCATTAAAAATTAAAACAATTGCTCAATATTTCAAACCTTTCAAAACTTATCCAACAGCAAGACAACTACTAACGTATTTACAAATTAACTTACCTTAACATGAGTCGAAGTAAGCAACACCGTGACATGCACCCACAAATAACACAGTTGAAAACAAAAAGAAAAATTCAATAAAAAGAGCAAAAAAAAAAAAAGGAAGAAAAGAAAACTAAGAATATAACAGTAATGAAAGAAGTTTTTCTTTATCAAACAGGAGAAAACCAATTTTAAATTCAAAAATTACTCTCAAGGAGAAAAACAAAAACAATACTCTCTAATCCTTACATAAAGATTCAAACACACAACCAAAAGATAGGCAGATGCTTAACCATTGAACCACTAGGCTCATCATTGACATTAATTGATCGGAATACCTTACAACACACATGTTCAAAGGTAGCGACTTAATAAATGGATGAAAACAAAATAAAATTTCAGGAAGTAGGATTCAAACCCAAAACCTTACACATATAACCAAAACACTTAATCACTAAACCAAATTAACTCATTTGTTAAATTTTCCCAAAATTTAGCTCCAAAATTGAGAGATAACCACTCATGGTTCTAATAACCCGATTTCTTTTAACTCGATTTTTGAAATGTTACAACTTAAAAAAATATAAACATTAATATTCTTACTGGCTCTCCTGAAATGATGGAAGTTTTGGCTATCAACTTGGGCGTTGAACTTCCTTGGAAGCAAGGATATCAACGAGTTATTTTGGCTACAGATTCATTGATTGTGTATAAAGAAATTTTGAATAGGATAAGCGTAATCGTTGGAAACTCAAGTATATATTGCAAAAATTGGAATCTATCTTGACTAAGATTCCCTATGTGCATTTTGAGTTGGTAAGGAGATCTGTTAATTTGACTATTGATTGAGCGGCTTTTTATTATCGGAAGGAGATGTGTTTTTTTGATTGGTTGCATCAACCACTATCTTTTTTGGTCCATATTCTTGTGGTCTATATTCTGGACGAGGATGGTCTACCAACCATGGTATTGAGTCTTCCTTTTACCTTGAATGAATTGTTGTTTGACAAAAAAGAATTATTATACCTTTTCTTATCAAAATTGTGTGTTAAAAAATTTTCAAATTGTTTAATTTATACGAAAAAGACAATATTCCGAAACATATGATAAAAATAATAAATTAATTTGGAATCTTATATGTATAATTATCTCTAAATTTCTTAATTTTATTTTAAAATAATTTCATAAATAATAAAATTAATAAATATTTTAAAAAATATATGACTTTTATATTTTCTAGGATCATTTTTCTCATCGACAATTCTTAGGAAACCCCGCCATTATAATTTCCCCCCTATTTTTTTCTTTCACAAATTATTCACAGAAACACTGTCACTTTCTTTTTCATCTCTTTTCTCGTTGAGCACCACTGGCAGCCATGAAGACCGCCGAGGCAACCGCCGCCACGACGACCGTTCTCAGCCCCAGTTACAAACGTTCCCCCAAATCCAACGGCAAGGTCAACGACACAGCTGCTAAGAAAACCGGCGTTAATCATGGCAATGGTGGTGACATTTCTAACGGGAAAGCATCGTTCATGAAGTGGACTCTCCACGACGTTGTTTACGTCGCTAAATACCACCGCTTACCCTGTTTTTTCGCGGCGTGTTTCTTGTTTTTCATATACGTGGAGTACACGCTCCGGATGGTGCCGGATTCATCCCCGCCGTATGATCTGGGGTTCGTCGTCACACGATCTTTCCACCGCGCCTTGGCTTCGTGGCCGGAACTTAATACTCTTTTAGCTGCTCTTAACACGGTATTTTAATTAAATATGTTCAACTTTTTCCCCCTTTACTTTGATCTGATCTAAGTATACCAAAGATCAAGCCAATGTGGTTTTGTTTTTATGTTCGATTTCTTGATTGCATGCTAAAATCTTATAAACCCCATTGTTTTTTTTCAAACTTTTTCAAATTAGGTAAATGAAATCCCTTTATTTGTGCTTAGATTAATGGTCTGATGAACTTTGATTTTATATATGTTTTTTGTAGGTATTTGTTGCGATGCAATCAGTCTATATAATAGGGACATGGGTAGTTGAAGGTCGACCAAGAGCGACAATTTCTGCTCTGTTCATGTTTACTTGTCGTGGAATTCTTGGTTACTCAACGCAGCTGCCATTACCTCAGGTTTAATTCTTTAATCTATTTTCTATGACGCGCCGCCCGCCGCCGGATACTCTCATTTTTGCTGCACCGTGTAACGCAGCTTTGTCATTTGGTATTTGTCTTTTTTTGGCAACTCACCGCCGTTTCAAAGTGTTTTGCCACCACCCACGGGGCTCCCTAGTATTGATCAAATGATTAAAATGGCAACCCGGTTGCTCTCCCCTCGATTTGAACTAGGGATTACAAAAGGGTGAATATAAGTTTTAGTCCCTGAACTTAATAATCAGGTTCACTTTGGTGCATAATATTTTTCCAATTTGATGCTTAAACTTGGCAATTAATTACTTTATCAAATTTTGGATTAAGTTAAAAGTGTTGTTAAGTTCAAAGGCAAAACGAAAAAACAAATCAGTATCAAAATGGACATAAATATCAAGTTGGGGACTAAAAGTTATATTTACCCATTAAAAAAAACCTCAAAAGCCATTAGATTCCGACCTAAATGAGCAGACTTTTAATTTTTTAATTAGATTTAGAGTTTGGATCAAACTCCAATGGTCAATTTACCCAAATATCCCGATCGGTCTGCGAATCGTTTCCTGTTCCCCTCTATTTTTTGTGATTTCAGATGTTATGATATCAAAACATTGATATACATATATGATTGTAAGAGTTCATCAATGGCAGGAATTTGTAGGGTCAGGGATGGATTTTCCGGTAGGGAACGTATCGTTTTTCCTCTTCTTCTCCGGTCATGTTGCCGGATCGGTGATTGCTTCGTTAGACATGAGGCGAATGCAGAGAGGGGAGTTGGCATGGTTGTTTGACATACTCAATGTACTTCAAGCCGTGAGATTGCTCGGTACAAGGGGTCATTACACGATTGACCTGGCAGTCGGCGTCGGTGCCGGGATTTTATTCGATTCGCTCGCAGGCAAGTATATAGAGAGCAGGAGAAAATCTGCACTTGCTTGAGGTACAATGAAGTTAGGGTAAGAAACTAGAAATGGCAAAATGGGGCAGCGTAATGTAATCAATAGTCACTAGTAGTAGCCGAATGAACTTGTTTTCAAATGTTTAGTTTTAAATGAGCTTGTTTTCAGCCAAGCTTTTTAGAATCGGGTCAATAATTGAATCGGTTAGATCGTTAATTCATTGGATTAATTAGTCTGACCAATTTAGACGATTCTTTGAATAAATCATTAAAGATTAATAAAAAAATTAAAAGCGATTCAATTAATTTTTAGCTTAGTTGAACTAGTTTTTATTAATTTTTAGCTCAATCATTTAAAGACTTTCTTTGGATGGGTATCTTGTTGGTTTATTGTCCAATTGATTTGATTGATCAATTTAATGATTTCAGCACATTTTTTTTAGAAGATTATTGGATAATTTAGGGCAATATAATTATTTAATTTCATATAATATAATATAAGTGACCTTAGTATACATAAAGAATTATTATATTATAAATTTTAAAAATGTGTTGAGCGGAATCAAATATTACCTTGACTTATTTTTAAAAGGATTACTCATTAATTTTGATTTAATTTGTAATTTTATATATGAATTTTATTTTTGTGTAATTTTATACATAAAATTTTAATTTGATTCAATTTTTACTCGTACATTTATTTATTTAAATATGTATAATTAAATTAAAAATAAAATTCTATATATACATTTAAACAACAATCAAAATTTTATGTTTATAATTGTATCAAATCAAAATTTATATATGAAATTGCATATCAAATTAAAACCCGTATATAATTTTGAAATTTATCCTATTTTTGAAAAAGTATAGTTCTTTTTGCCTAAATTCACTTTTCACCACCAAGCAAATCAACCTCAATTGAATAATGGGATAACCTCGAATGTTTTTTGGCCCATAAAAAGGATTTTGAATGATTTAATTTATAAGAGGGACTAAAGGAAACATTTCCCATTTTCAATATTTCTTCATGCTTAATGCTACCTTCTATACAACAATGGTCACATTTTAATCTTTGAAGAAAACTATAATGACTAATTAAAACATTACATTGTATGAAATGCAGGTGTATGACACTAATCTTCAACATCAGAATCAATAGGGCAAGATCCATCATCTACATTAGCCAAAGGGTTATATAAGTGTGAAGTAGGATCCATACATCCAGGAACCCAATCGAGACTGCATCGATCACCCTGTAAAAACGATGTTTCATTCATGGAGTTCATGCATAAATCGAACATTGAAAAAAACAATAAAATAGAACATGTTTTTCTTTTAAAACTTACTCCTTCCTTAGACAAGTTGCCGATCATAGCACATCTATCCACAACAATACTTGTGTCTGGAAATATTGCTCTGTCACATGCACCTTCTTTACTCAGCTCCTCTGCCAAACCCTGCAACAACAATACGTGTGAGTACGAAATGTATATCGAGAGCTCGGAACATCGTATCCTTGTACTCGTACCTGGTTAAAGAATTCAATCGGTCTGTTTTGCCATGCTTTTGGAACTTGGAATTGGAGTCTGTAAGGACCATCCCAATCAACTCCATTTGTGAAGGAGAAGATCAAGTTCATAGCTGCCAAAGAAAGGATCAAGTTAAATTTCCAGAAAAAAGGAAATCGAATTTGTGAAATATACACGAACCATGCTTAGGGATGCATATCTGAATGGTGTATATCGGATTATCGGCTTTGCCTCGAGGTTTTTTCAGCATTTGTCTAGGTTCACCACCACACATGATAGGTTGATTGAAACCTCCTGCAGAGTTACATTTCATCGGATTCTAGTCATTTTGAGCTTGGAAATGGAAACCAAATTGTGGGAATCAACAATTATCCGTTTGGAAGGTAAAGGGTATACCGTTAAAAGCAATCCCGAACTCTTCGTTTGGAGCGAGTTTGCTTGCTGCTGGATTGTAGAAAAGCTTCAACTTTTCTCCCTGTCATAAAAAAAAAAAGGCTATCTCTATAGAAAAAAGACTAAAAGAGTAGCTTAAGCAGGCATAAAAAAACTAGCAATGGTGAACTTACAGAGGTCGGAGGAAGACCGTTCATGGTTTTCCAATATACTGAAGCCTTCCCTAGTTCGAACATCGCCCACGAGGGGAGCGCATACCTGTCGAGTAGTTTACAATGAGAGGTACATATAACTTTGGCATGCAAATTCCTCTATATTTCCCACTTATGCTTTAGCAAAAAAGAAGGGAGCTTGAGTTCATACTCTTTAATTTCTTGCATAGGACTTGCTGTAACAGTAGCAGTAGCACTCACTTTCCCATTAATATTGGCTGATCTTTTCTTCTTTGGAGATTTATTTGGCAATGAAGCACCCATAAAGCTACTAGCTGCATTGAAAAACAATACAAAACTCTTAGCTATTTTGCATGGCATTTGGATTTTATGGTTCAGATGGTATAATTTCTAATTAGTTAAGCAAGGGAACTATGTTACTCGGACTCGGGTGCATATCCGACATGAGTATGATTAGTTTTTCAAAGTTTTTCCATGTATTTGAAGGATTCTTGGAAGTCATATCCTCCTTTTTGGGTGTCGGACACGAGTAGTTTATGAAAAATGAAGAGTATAGCAAGGGATTACGTATTTGCCACTATATGCATAAAAGCCATGTTTAATACAACAAGGGAAAACCATAATTTAAGGGTCAAATTGAGAACAACAAAGAGCTGCAGTGATGAACCCCGAAATAATTAATCTTCGTTAACCGTAACATCGACATGAAAGATTCCTTACCGTACTCAAAATTAGCTTCTGTTTAAGCAATAGGATCAACAAAACTGCAAAAATACCATTGGCTAGGCCTAGTTATGGAATTCAAACAACACTACAACACTTCGGTCTTTAGCAACAGAGATTTGCAGCTAATTTAAGCTTCAAGGAGCTGATGAATTCAAATCCCCAAATCACTTAAGCAAGTTTCCACACAATAATTTCTCAAAATCAATTTATATAACCATTCAAAGAATAAAAAAAACAACACAAAATCCCACCAAAACGGTATGCAAATCAAGGAAACATAAAAAAAAACAGTAGATTGATTGAATAAGTAACAAATGGAAAGGTGCCCCATTGTACCTCTCACTCGGTTAGTAGCTGAAAAGGGTTGAAAGGGTTGAGCTGGAGACCTAAAGATTGAAGCATTTGCAGCCATTTTTCTCTAACAGTTTTCTCTGCAATTGTTTTTTTCCGAATAGTGAAAAAAGGGGAGAACTTCGGGTTTTTAGATAAGGAGAATGAAGTGAAGAAATATATGAAGAGGGGAAAAAGAAAAAAAAAAGAAAATCTGAAAAATAATATCTAATCCATGAAAACGACAAAAGTAGATTATTTTAGAAATTAAAGGGCTAAATAAAGGGTAACACAAAAATATCTTTGATTTTATTTGATTTCATATCTCAAATCTCTTGTAATCAAACACAACATCACCTTATCACCTCATCTCTCTCTTTGTCCTTTTCTTTTTGCTATTTTTTCTTTCTATAATCCACACTTTTTTCTTTTTTCCCACAGTGAAACCCAGTTTTTTTAAAACCCCATTATCATTTTAATCACACCATCGTGGTCAAAGTTCAAAATTTTTTATGATTTTCACCTTTTCTAAGAGCAATAATAATAAAAACTTGATCTCGCTCTTACAAAGTTATGAACTTTGGCATTCAAGTTTTATTAAATCAGTTGAAAGCTGTTGGCTTTCGGCCTAATGGGGGTGTCAATTAGAACCAAAGAACATTGTGTTGAAAGCTTGGGAGGCTGCAATATTTGGCAATGGTATTTCAAAACATGGTGCCAACGCATTGGCAACCAAGCTCCAATGGTTGATCCTAAACACCATTGGAGTCAATCTCTTGTGTATGGTTTCTAGTCTTGATGATTGGGCTGCCTACCTTCTCTTTAAAGTGTTATTGTAAACCTTCTTTTTTAGTAATGGAATTTTGCCTATGCCCCAACTCCCCCAATTTAATTAAATCGAAGTGTTTGGAGTAAAGACAAAATTAGAAAATTTTGCTTATGTCATTATTTGATCGGTCCGTTAATTTATTTTAACGATCAATGTAATCAATGATGAAAACTATTAACAGAGAGACTTAATTAATTATTTTAATTAACAGTGGGAACTTAATTGGGTGCAAATTTAATATATGAGTTTAATTGATTTTCTTTGCATTTTCTTAATGGCTTTCTTTAACATATAAACCTATGAATTACATAATATGTAAACAAAAGAAAGATATATTATAAACTTGAAAGAGAATGAGTTTTAACTTTGAATATTAAAATTCAAGTTTGATTTATATTTTAAATAGGTTTATTTAATCAAGTCGATATTTTTTAGTTTAAAATTTCACTATAATTTATTTAAAATTTGAATAAACCCCAAACCTAAAAAAATGTACAACAAACCCTTGAATTGATGTAATTTAGTAGCTTATAACATCTTTATCTAGTAGAGATGTAAAAATCAAATTAGCACAAACTTCAAACATTTTTGTCACTATTGGTCTAACAAGTTGTTGCAATTTACTTTTGAAATATTTAGATTTATTTAATTTTAATCCTATCTTTTAACTATGATTATACGATTATTTTAATTCATGAAGATTAAAAAATTGGATATATGACTTTGTGTGTAAAAGATTAGAGAGCTCAATATGTTCATTGGGAAGAACGTCACTAAGTAAATTTGTTATGCAATCAAATCGTTGTAACAATTTGAATTAAGCTTTTACTAGAAAAAGACTTAGTGAGAGAGTTCGTTCATCTTAACGAGAATGAGGTTGCAACGAGTGTGAGTAAAGTCAAACTTAAATAAATTATTGTATTGAAAAAATTAGAGTAAAACTCTACAAAAATAGGATCAAATCCGAATTGTGCAACTGATTGATTGTGTTCATTACGTGCTTTTCAATATTTAACGTAACAACTTAACCAGTAAGTGCTATGTTGGTCCGAATAGGCGTCTATTTCAACAATTATGTCAAAATAAATATTTGTGTCCAAGTTTTATTTGTTTCTAATCGACATACTTGTTTGGATAATATGAGTATTTGTATTTGACGTGTTCAAGAGTTAGAAACAAAGATATTAAGTTTAAAAATTAGTCATAAAAAATTAATCTCATTTAAAATATGCGTCCGACTTGAGCTCTAACTTTCGAGCCTTGGGATAGCTTGACCCATTTTTAAATATTGTAATATTTAAGTTTAATATATTATGTAATTTATGTGAGAATTATCTGTAAGTAATATAGTAATATAAATATTAAAAAATATATTAAGTTATCTATATTTTAAAATTTAATAAAAAAATATATTTGAGACTTTTATTTCGAGCCAAATCAAATTTAAACACACTTGAATGCCAATTCAAGTACCTATTTGAACATTACAATAAAATTAAATACCAAACATTATAATAAACCATGTAGATATATAATATGATGTATATAGAGAGCAATGAGTGCTCTCAATTATTAAAAATGGAACTTATGACCTCATGGGTTTTGAAACCAATTAAAAACTCAAGGAATGGAATAATAAAAAGACATGATTTCAACTTTATAGGACTCACTCTCCCCAACATTTGGAATTTCTAAGCACATAAAGACAAAGAATATTCATTACTCTTCTATTAATTGACAACAATGAAAGCAAATTGGTTTGTTTTCCATCCAATAAGGGCTCAAATATAATTGAATTGGTGTTATGAATCAGCTCCATATTAAATCATTTAAGAAAATTATTTTATAATTGATCTTTAATGAAGTAATGAATATCAAAATAATGATGTTTTTACCTTTTTACTATTTTTATATGAAATACTTAATTACATAAAACAAATGAAAAACATAATATGTAAAAATTGAACTTAACCCTAAACAAAACATATTCACGAGTGACTTACTACTTTACCTATGATTGAATTTTTTGAATATTTTTCATAAATATAATTTTGATACTAATTTTTTCTTTTATTCATGGAGTAGAAGTCGCAAAATATAGTATATATAAATATATTTATTTTGTCGATTGAATTTTAGCTCGATTGACATAGACATAATTGTCAATATAGAAGCATGTGGGTTCAAATGCATTAAAATGCAAATGGATTATGAGTAACTGAACAGGCACAATCAGAACCTATAACGAGATTGCTCAAAAAATATTTAATTTAAAAAAAAAAACTAAATTAAAGATGGGTATGAGTAGTTTAGGGTACGTTAAATGAGTTGGGTGGGTATAAACGCCTTGAAAAAGTGCATCCTTTAAACAAAAGTTATTGGGTTCATTATTCAGTAATCTATAGACCAAAGCATGCTTTCTTTTTACCCTTTCCTTTTTAAATACCACACCTTATTTATTTATTTATTCTTACTAGAAACGACACATTTGCCAATTTTACGCATGCAAACGCTGCTTAATTAACATTTTAAAACAGTACATTAAAAGTTAAAACATGTTTTGTTTCTCGAGTTCACTAACTGTGTTCTTTAAAAAAAAAAAAAAACTTTTCATGTTTAAGTGATTATTTTTATTACATTGAAATTCATGTCAATTATTACATTTAACACAACCAAACATATTAGGAAACCCTTTTTAATAAATATATATATTTTCAAAGGCTTATTAACATATTTGCAAACCCTTTTTAACATATTAACTAAAATTGTCAATTAGTCGATTGAATCTTAGCTCGATTAGCATAAGTATTGTTGTCAATGTAAGAGGATGTGGGTTTGAATGCGCTGAAGTGCATTATCTTCCAATCTATGAGTCGGGAAGGGGATATGTGTAATTTTAGGCATTGTATAAAAAAATAGATATAATCAAAATCTATAATGAGATTGTTAAAAAAATGTCAATTACATTAATATATATACATATATCATTCTCATTATATACAAATTTTGCTAATTTTTTTACTATTTCAATAATACAGCATCATTGGTATAAATTAAGTTATCTAGAATTTTTTAAATTTTTCTAAAAATAATTTTGATCGACAAATAATTTAATATATATTCAAAGGTGAAGTCAAGGGCATTGGCTTTCTTTGTTCCTCCATACACTAGTATTGTTTTTTTTTTTTAACATTAATATTATTATAAGTTCTTATCATATTTGTTCTTTTTTATACAATATCTAGAACTACCCATAATCCCTATCTAATTCATAAATAGGAAGGTGATGTGCTTTAACACATTTAAACTCTCGTCCTCTTGCATTGACAATGTCGATGCCAATCGAACTACAATTCAATCGATACACTAATTATTGTTAGATAACTAAAAAGTTATAATTCAATCTCGACTCTTATTAATATAGAATTATTGGGTTTACCCATCAAATAAAGTTTAAAAAATTATAATCGAAAAAATTAACATAATTATATCCTACACATATTTATACCCTTAAGTTTAGATAATGTAGACTCTATATAGCTAATATATATATAAATTAATATACACAAAAAGTATATTGCAAAAAAGTAGAGTAAATTACGAGGGAGAAGAGACAGAAGCAATTACTTACGTCAAAAGAAAGCATGGTTTTGAAGTGAGCATGCAATGAGTGAGTGAAAGCAAAAGCACATGCAGATGCTGTGTTCCTCCGATCAAAACTATGAATAAAATAATGGTTAAACCCATATCAGATACCTGACTTTGAGACTGCTATCATTCATTCCTATTTTTCCTCCTCCACATCTTCTCCCAATGTCACTCACTTCATCTTCTTCCAATGTCAATGTTTGTCTTTCTTTCTCTAATTTATAACACAATGTCACCTTTTTTATTTGAATTTTTAATTACTCACTGATACAAACAAAAAAGGAAAAGTAAAATGGAGCATTAGTCTTTGATTAGTCAAGCAACTCCTTTTGAGCTATCTATGCAAAAGATAATCCAAGTTTTCAGATTTAAGGGGTTTTATATATTATATCAATTTAAATTAAATTATTGATTGAGTTCAGAATCGATCTATTTTGAATAGAGTGATTATTTTTAAAAAGTAAATGAGATATGGGATGGGGTGAATTTTTTTTTTGATCCGTGAGTATGAAGTGATTATGATAATTGTTTAACCTACTTCGTCCTGTCCCATATATGAAATTATTGGTAAAATTATTATGACGTGTTATAGAAAAATCCATATGTTTCATATTTAAATACCTTTAAAAAATTATGTTTAAATATTTATCTGAAAAATTTGAAAATATTAGAAATAATTAATAAAAAAGTAAAATGAAATAGAGCGTGATGAGATGAGGATGGATGCATCTAATATCCATAGAGGTGATAGTGTTTTCAAGATTATACATGCATGGTAGAACAATATGGGTGGTAGAGTAGAGTATGCCAACCATAGAATGGTGGTGAATATGATCATATCTGCCTTCACCTTGCTTCATTGTCATCCTTATTTTAATTGATACGGAATTAAAATGAAATGATAAAAGATAAAAAGATCTATTCACACCAATATAATTTATATATTTTTATATGATTAATATTTTGATAATTCAATTGAGTATATAAACCAAAAAAATTAAAGGGGAAGTTAATCTAAAAAAAATTGATTAAATTGATGGTCCCATATAAAGGGAAAGAATCACACCTATATTTTAGTGCTTGCATTATTGAGTTATATATGCCCACACTAAATTGGCTCCAAATATTTACTCATTACCATCCACTCTCTTCAAAAAGTCTAATCATCATCATCATCTACCACACCACATTGATACACATAAAAAACCAATAGAAAAATCAAAGCACTACCCATTTCGCCACGTGTCCTTCCATTCAATCTGTCACAGTTTACCCCTTGTTTAGCGGGCGCTTCCTGTTGTATATGTTTAACCTTCTCTCCCATACTTCAATGCAGATTGTAAATTATTATCCGACTGTAAACCTCAAACCATTTTCTCGAGAAAAGGGAGAGATAAATGGAAATGTCAATAGTGAAGCAGCAGAAACCACTGTGTGTGTGTGGGTTTTGGCAGCATGTGTGAAAAAAGTAAATAAATTTATGAGGGTGTAGGTGAAAGAAGTTAGTGTTCATGTCTGGTTAATTTGTTTAATTTATTTCTGCAGTGTGTGTGTTAAAAGGTGGCAAGGTAAATGCAGGCAGTTGTCGGCCAAGCCGTGGGCGTGAGCGAGGGCGTCAGAGATGGGAACGCCGCATTTGCCATAGCATGGCGACACAAACAGCAGTGCACGTGAAGGTTGCCAGTAGCTCACACCTTTTATTTTTTCTTTGCCTTTAACATTCCCCCCCCCCCCCCCATGTCCGGTAATTATTTTTCACCTTTGATTATTTTTAAAATTGAATTGAATATTTGTATTAAAGTTAGATTTTATTTTATTTTATTTTTCTATTAATAAATAAATAAATTATTTTTGTATATCAAAGAGTAAATTGATATTTTTTTATTAAAATTTTTATTTATTTATATTGTTAAAAACTAATGTGATTGATTGCATATCCAAACAGTAGCATGTGGTATGCCACATGTACTTCATGTTGACGTATAAAGACAAATTTTTAATAGTAGAATTGGATGAATTTTTTAACAAAAGGCAACAATTTACTTTTTGATCTAATGTACAAAGATAATGTTCTCATTTTTTGAAGAAGTGGAGATAAAATGCAATCTGACTCTTAGTATAAAAATTTTCAAAGTACTTTTACCCAAATTCGAAAAGGATATCAATGGATAAAATTTTTTGAAGGTTAATTGCACTAAACTCTTTAAACTGTAATTCGTATTTTAAATTGGTTCTTAAATTTTAAAAATGTTTAAATTAAATTCTCAAAGTACTGATATTACATCAATCATGTCTTTCCATCAATTTACTCGTCAATTTAGGTATTAAATGCCAATTTGAATATGATTTGAAGTATATTTAAAATAGTTGGATCAAATTATAAATACAAATGTACCTATCACATGAACAACATGTACCTAACTTGTTAAACACACATACACACACATACAGTGTCAATAAAATTTAAGAGTGTTATTTTTTAACATGTTAGATCCAAACTATTCATGTAGTAGGTTCACACCAGGGTTTTTAAAATCGATTAGTGATCAAATTAGTTAAACAACCAGTACCAGTTCTCGGTTTGATTGATCAATTTAATTTTAACTAAAAATTATTAAAAATTCATAAAAAATTTAAAAATAAAAAAAATTAGTTCAACCATCAGTTCAACCAATTCCGAGTGATTTGCTCAAAAATTGATTTAAAGTCAATTCAATTATTTGTCTAGATCGATATACTGGTCAGCTCTAACAGCCATGATTCAAATTTGTTTATGTTTTAATAATGTTTTAAATATAATCTAAATCATAGACATTCAATGTTGAAACTAGTAGCTACACCAATAAAATTATCTAATAATTATAATATTTTGAAATTTAGACCAATTTAACTGTTTTAGGAATATTATTCTTTTACTAATATTTTATATTTTTTGGGAGTTGAAGCTTGGGTCCAACCAAGCTACGCGAATCTCCCACACTATAAATAGCTGTTGAACTTAAAGCTTTCAAGTGTGAAGAAATTCCCACTTGAAAAAAGATAACAAACCCTAAACCCCTGAAAGGAGTGAAACCAACCAACGAAAAGAGACTTGGAGGAAGAGAAAAACAAACCCATTTTCGTTTTTGGGTCAAATTATACCACTAGCCAAAACGGGTCTGCCATTGTGGATGTTGGGGTTGGCTGCAGATCGGTTGCGAGCCGACATGAATCGTTTACTCTCCTTCCTCTTCCACCAGGTGTGTTCTTACACATAGTTGATTGCTGGTTTGGTTTAGTTTTTAGTATTACAAAACTCATGATAATGGTGTTTTCTTTTATATTCATTATAGGGGATTTTGGACGAGCAATTCTTGCAACTGCAGCAGCTTCAAGACGAAACTTCCCCGAACTTCGTATCTGAAGTTGTCAACATTTACTTCCATGAATCCGAGAAGTTATTACGGAACCTCAGATCATTACTGTAATGAATTAAACTCTTTTGTTCATTGTTTTGCTTTTTCCTTGTTGAGTTTATTTATGAATTTGGTAATGTATATGGTAACAGGATGGATAGAGAGTTCTCGGATTACAACAAAATGGGAATCCATTTGAATCAGTTCATGGGGAGTAGTTCCAGTATTGGTGCTAAAAGGATAAGAAATGTTTGTCTTGCCTTTCGAGCCGCTTCTGACCAGAACAACCGTGCTGGGTATATGCATGCTGCATTCTCCATTCTCTCCCTCCCTTCTTTTCTGCCTCTACTTTTGCGCTCCTAGGCCCCCACCATCTTGGTTTTTTCAATCTACCATTATAGGTTAAAAGTTCAGTGAATAGCTACTTAATCTAGATACATTACATCAAAAACTAAAATAATTTAAAAAATTCATCACAATCAAAATAATCATACAATTACACATAATATATTACGTGTATCTTATTTTAACGTACAAAAATTGATATTTAACAATAAAAATGTATGAAGCTTTTAACGGAATATCTAATTTATTTTTTGATTAAACATATATAGATTAATTTAATCATTTTTTGAGTAAAACGAATAAAATACAAACTAACTTATAATATAAGACCCTTGTTGATACTTTTACCGTATATATTATATAATTCACAACAAAGATTATATTTACCTTCTGAACCGAGTAATAAAAAATTCAATATTTCTCTCAAATAACGTTTGTTGGATTCAGTATCGAATATTTTTTAACTCATGCCAACATTAAGATGTGCTAACCATGGTGTTTGGGCATGGATGCAGGTGCTTGAGTGCATTAGAGGTGCTAGAACATGAATACTGTTTCCTCAAGAACAAACTGCATGAACTTTTCCAGGTACTATTTTCACCCATTTTTCTTCTTTTTCATTTGGTTTCACATGTTAAAATATGTCATTAATACCTGTAAGTTTATAGAATTCAAGATTTAATCCTTATACTTTAAATTTTATTTTTTTAATTTAAAATTCGTAATCCAACCATTACCATTCTTTATTTATTTTTTGTCAATCGAGAACAGCCTAATTAATATCCCAACATGACAAATTTTGATAAAAAATGCAAGGATTAAATCTTAAATTTTATTAAAATATAGGGGCTAATTACATATTTTAACCCAAATTTCATATTATTTAAGGAAAAATGCAATTTTTAATTTTCAGTATTAATTAATTACATACCATTTTTTCTATTATAATGATTCAGATACAACAGGAAAGAGTACTAGCAGCTGGAGTAAGATACCCTATGCAGCACTAAAACCCAAAAACAATATTAATGCCATGATCCTTGAATTCAATTTTTAGCTAAAATCCAAGCAAACCCCAAAGCAGGATTTTGTACTATTTTGAGGGGTTTATTTGCAATTGCCACTTGCAATTTGTGGATGTAATATAAAGTCATTCATTTTTTTTCTTTCTATTTTTGCTTCATTTGTAACTTTTGAATGCAAATGAAATGTAGTGGAAAAAGTTAGCATGCAATGTTTTCTGAATCAAATTGGATGGATTAATTGAATTAAAAATTAAAAAATTAATGTTTTTTATTAAAAATAACTTATATGAAGAAAATCTTCCAGCTTTAATGGCTTCTCTGTCCACCATTATATAGTGCAATGAATTGTCAAAAACTGACTGTTGATTGACCTCTGTAAACAATTTTCAAACTCTTCCATCAATCACATCATCAAGTACATAGCCAGCCCCAACCGCAGCCATTATATTCAGCTCTCAATTTTTTATTGTTCAAATACTTAATCAACAAAAGAAATGCATTTAACTTAATATCTTGTAATATAAAACTAAGGGATTAAAAGTGTAAATTTCATTAATTACAAATGAAATTTTGAAAAAAAAAAAAACCCTTGAGTTTTCAAGGTATTTAATAGTTAAACCGACGTAGCAGATTGATCACCCATTTGTGATTCGGGGTTTTATTCGATACATAGTTCCATTCATTAGGTGGTGAGTATAGGTGGGAGATAATCAGATTTGGCACCAAGAATACGAGCCATAGTGTCTGGGAAGTTCTCAAAATTTGGCAACTCAGATACATTTCCATCATTAGAAATGGCAATGGGGTAGCTCAATAGGTGACCAGGCAAGTCCTGGTCAAGGGTGTCCTTTGAGAATAGGTCCCAATATTTGTCAGCCATTTGGTTCACTTTCTTCACGCATTCCTTGCTTTCTGGGATCAAGAAACTGTCATGTAGCATGCCGAGGTGCTCGTACCATAGCGCCAGACGGAAACCATGGACTTGACCCTTTGCTGGTTGCCTAATCGATAAATGATACGGTTGGTACGCTCCCATTGCTATCTCGGAGTCTCTCGCACCGTCCATTGATCGTTGGTTGATGTTGGCTGATCCAATTATTATGTATTCATCATCAACTACATAGATGGAAAACATAGTTAAATTGAACTCTAGACTTATTAGACGTGACGGTATAAACCAACCGAGTTAAACCCGAGTTTTTTTTTACTTACCCAACATCATTTTGGTATGAACATAGATCATGAAACGACGGGCCTCTTGAGCTTTAGCGTGATTGGAATCGGGCTCCGGTGTTTCACTAGGTTCATATTCTCCGCTCTTCTTCATCTCTCGATTGCCGAGACAAAAGAATGTTAAATAGTTTCGAGGATCCTCGTCACGTCCTTTCGATTTAAGAGCTTGAGCGATTTCTTTGTACATCATGTTCATGGTTCTTCTTTGCCAATCTAATATGGCTTGTACTGATCCACTTTCTGGGATACCTTCAGGCCACATAGGGATTACAGCATACACTGTGAACCTCTCTCCTGCTTTAATCTTGCTAACTACTTTAAGACAAAGCTCTTTTGGAATCAAATGCAAAGCATTAATGTCTTCAGGCTTAATGTCATCTTCATCAGCACTCCAATCGAAGGAGCTTCCGAGGAAATACTGATTTTCAATATAGATAAAGTTCTGGGCTCGTCGGATAGCGTTAATGTAAGCATCTTGAATACTTCGATCGATGATTTGGTCTTTTCCGCTAATGAGTCCAGCTCTGGCAGCATCTTCAGGTGAGTCAGGGAAACCAAAAGCCGCACCGCCATCGATTGATCTAAATAGTTGTACATTCCAAGTTTCATGGTCATCAGGGTATGTAACTGGAGATGGGGGAATGATGGTACCTTCAAGGTCTTTGATATCAAGTAGTACGTCTTTACCGCCTTGTCGTTTCCATCTCTGTTCGAAATTGAATAAGACATCCCAAGCAATCGGCCCTTCGAGTCGACAATGGATGTCATGCCAAGGCTCCCTTGGACCACCTTTGTTGATTGAAGCTTCAGCGAAGTTTGGCTGATGAAAATCATCAGCGTGAGCTGTGTCCAAAGTCCTGAAAAGGGAATGGAAAGGTGTGTCGTATCTTCCATCGCAAAGATCAAGACCGCCTATAAAGCTCACGAGTCGTTTCCTATCCGTGTCTCCATTAGGCATCGCGGCATCCACTACAATAATCTTTTGATGATGAGTGAACATGGTAGAGATTTGCAAATCCTGGACGATAGATCCACCGTCATCGGGATCACGAGGGCATAACACACAGTTGACATCACTGCCCTCAAAGAATTTCTCGGTTTCTTCATCATGTGTGGCCATTAATCCATCTTTCTTCAATGAACCAACAGATGTTCTATCATCCCAAATAAGCACATTAACCCGAACACCTTGACTTGCTTTCTTCTTAAGCAAGTCACCAAGCTTGGTGTCTCCCCCTGGCTTAGATCTCTTCAAATCTCGTACTAACTTGATCTCAGTATAAACAGACCAACCGGCAATGTAAACCAAGTGTTTGGCATTCGTGATCGCATCGAAAATGTCCTCCCAACATCGATGTGGCTCATAATGCTTGCTTCCAGCAAGAGGAATTTTCGGAATAAATCCATCAGGTATATGTGCATCCTGGTATAGGAACACCTTACATCCATGTCTCTGGGGATAATATGTATACGGAACTCCAGGAAACTTACGACTTACGATACCGCGGTTCCAGTTCCGGTCCTTGGTAACATCGAAATAACGAATCTTGACATGGATTTTAGCCTCGTTTTCCAAGTTTTGCATCTCGTCATCCTTGAGTTCAATCCACCTATCCACTTCTTCACCTGATAAGATATCCTCAACAGGCAAATATGCTCTGCCGATTAGGTTTGCTCCAATAGAGCCGGCTTGCTTGACCGTGAAGATTACGTCGTTAGCCATATGTGCGCAGTAAATGTGGAAAGACTCATTCCACGAAGGGTCATCACTTTCGACTTTTCTTGTCCTTCCAACTCTAGCCTTCTCAAGATCAATGGTCGCGTAAAGCTTCCCTGATCCTTTGCCGATACCGATCGATTCCTCAACATTTGCCATTAACTGTCATTAACAGGCATATATTTCAGACCAAGGAAAACAAAAACAAGACATAGAGATGAACCCAATAGAGTTGCCATTAGAAAAAGATCATCCAAGATAACAACATGAACATTTGAAATGAGGACTAAAGTAAAAAAAAAAAAGTAAATAGTAAGAGCTAAATTTAAGATCTTATCTTTTGTTGGTTCTTAAGAATCAAAAGGGATAAAAAAAAATATAACAAAGAGTTATTGAATTTTAATTTTAATTCAATGCTCCCTCTATATTAAAAAAAAAAGGTAAATTAGTGTTTTTATATTAGATCAATAAATAAATTGATTTTTCTGTTAAAAATTTCATCCACTCTTGCTGCTAAGGATTAGTTCTTATACGTCAAATAATTATTTTCAGCCACGCTAATTTTTAATAACATAAATGGATGAAACTTTTAGTAGAAATAACTAGTTTACTCTTTGATCCAATCTTCAAAGATTAATTTGCTCATTTTTTGAGTAAAAGGGACAAAATATAATATTACTCTTAATATAGAGAGCTTCCATGGTATTTTTATTGAAAAAACTTCACTTATTTTCACATCAAGTATAATTATCCTTGTAAATAGAAAATATTATTACATCGATAGAAACCCGAGTTATATATAAAAACCAAACGAGAATCAATATATACAATTGAGCTAAATCAAAATTCATTTAGGACATTACATATTAAAAACAAAATTTATGTATAAATTTGATATTTATTCAACAAAATTCAGGTGTATAAGTAAAAGATCCATGTATATATTGTATACCTTTCGGAAGAATCCACCACCTTCGAGATTACTAACTTCATAGATGGTAACATGTAAATTTCCATGGAGTGAAGTCTTCGCCATTTCTCGCCTGAAAACATTGAAACAAAATTAAGTGAATCCAGATGAACATATTCAAATATTTTGACCTTATCAACACTAAAAATAAAAAGAACAAATGATTGAAATCACCCTTAAAAAAATAAACAGTGGAAACAGAGATGATCAGTGCAAAGAAAATTTTCAAAAACAGAGTGATTAATGGAGGAAAAAAAAAGGTATTTCAACAAAGAACTTGAAGCAGCCAAAGCTTAAAAGATATCTCTTTTGCAGCATATGGTTTCTGAAATTTTCTGGGTTTGCATTTATATATGTAAAACAAAATTTATTCAGTGAATTTGTAATGTATTTATAAATTAAGGTGGGAATGTGAAGAAAACATAAATAGAAAATGAAAGAAAGAAAATGAGAGATCCGAAAAGCCAGCCCGTAGAACTGTACAAAGCTTCCCCGCAGAGGAATTTTTTTAAATTTATTATATTTATGATTAACATAAATTTTGGGTAAACTGTCAAAATAATCACTTTTATTTGTCTTAGATTATATTTTAGTTATTTATGTTTGAAATGTTACGTTTTAGTCACTTACGTTATCATGTTGTAATATTTTAGTCACTGAGCCGGTAATTGCTATTAATAGTGTAACGATAAGCTGACGTAACACGTTTAATCATCATTTCAAATGAAAATTTTAGGTTAAATTATAAAATTGATCCTTATATTTTTCATTTTGAGCTTTTTCATTTGGTTCGAGATTCAAATCCGGTAACGATAAACAACAACGGTCACCAAGTGTAATTGCAAGACTCATAGGACTAAAATCATTATCGAATTCAAATCTCGAACCGAACAAAAAAGCTTTAAACGAAAAAAATAGGAAGCAATTGTATAATTTAACCTAAAATTTTCATTTGAAATGATTATTTAATGTGCCACGTCAGCTTATCATTACACTGTTAACGATAATTAACGACTCAATCACTAAAACGTAACATTTCAAACATAAGTGACTAAAATGTAAATTGAGATAAACAAAAGTGACTATTTTAATAGTTTATCCTAAATTTTTTTAGTGAAATTACACTAAACCATAAATTTTTTTGGGTATAGTTACACGAAACCTTGATTTTAATTCAATTATACACATAAAATTTTAATTTTTATTCAATTGTACATATTTAGAAAAACATTTTATTAAATTAAATATTGTTATTTATATATATAATATGTAAACATAAAATAGTATTACATGGATATTAGTGTTAATGATTTTTGAAAATTAATCAATCAAATTACATATCACTAAAATTCAAATATCACATTACACATTAAAACAAATTGAATTCAAATAACTTGTGGGGCACTCGTGTGTTATTTACATTTTAACTGAAGACTCAAAATCAGCAAGCAATGACCGCAAGCAGCACCCATACACATGTCAAGATTGCAAGTTCCCACACCTCATCACACTTATCTTAGAACTGTGTGAAAAGGGCATTGTCTAGTGCCTCTTGCAATTGGTTGAAGATTTCAAATTTTTTTTAAAATTTAAGATGGAATTTGCTAATTTTCAGCAAAAAGAATGAAAAACATTTGATTCTACTAATCTCAGGTGTTCTTTCAATTTAAGGTTTACGTTTAAAGCTTTAAAATTATATCAATTGATTCAATGAGCTTTTCATCATAAGTTGATGATTTAATGGGTGTGTGGAACCAGTTGAAACCTTATTAGACTGAAGTGAAATATTTGATAATGATGAACTCAAATGCTAATACAAATGGAACATTTGATACCAAAACAGAAACAGAAGCGGCTAATTAAAATAAATTATTACAGATAAGGCCTTTGAGACATGAAAGAAGGAAGAAAAGCATCTCGAGTGGTTTCATTTTCCCATTCTATTGTTGCCCACCAATCCGTGCTTCCCATAATGGTGAGCAGATTCCCTTTTGCACTATCTGAGTTGAGAGGAAGCTTCTTCAGTTCTCCACAGCGATCTATACGAATAAGTTTCAGACATGGGAAGGGTAGGGCATCCCAGTATATGCTCCTCAATTTCGGTAGATCGCGTAAGTCGAGTGTTAGAAGCTTCAAAAATGGTTTAGGGTATGGAATTCCAACCATATCTGCAACTTCACCAAGTTTTTCTTCACTCAAAATTTCTTCCATTTTTGCGCACGAACATATAAAAAGATTCCTTAGATTTGGAGCAAGAATCAGCCAAGTCAAGTCTTTCAATTTGTTACATCTCTTAATTTGAACTCTGCTCAATGTGTGAAAGCATGGAGTACAATTAGTACTTGAAGAAACCCAGGTATGCAGCTTTTCCATTTTTATCTCCGTACTTTTACAATCGGAGATTTGTAGCGTCTGTAGACGCTCAAAATTTTCTAAGCACAAAATATTAAACACTTCAAATTCTCTAAAATCTTTAAGTTGTAGTGCTTGGGTCCAACATCGGAACAAGTTAAAGCTCAGGAATATTTCTAGACAAGACATGCTGTATATCGGTATCGCTAGTATATTCAAACATTGCAAACCTTTCAACTCCTCTATAAGCTTTTCAAATCTTTCTAGAGAAAGCATGCTTGGGTCGAAAACATTCTCTTCATTACGATAAGCTTTAAACCACATTCCGAACCACATTCTGAATATTTGCAACTTGGAAAAACTAGATATCAAATGTTGTGGGATTTTTTTGAGATTGTCCATATACCTCAAGTCCAACATTTTTAGTTTTTCCAACGATTTCAACCCTATTGGCAACTCTTCTATACCAGTTTCTGATAGATCAAAACATTCTAGTGAAACCAATTGTGAAATTCCCTCTGGCAACGCTCGTAATCCAAGGTTTCCTGACAAATCCAAAACAGTTAGGTGAGGAATAGATTGGAAGAAACCATCGCTGATGACTCCCAACCTATTTTGGCTAAGAAACAAGGTTCGAAGGTAACGACATCTGGGTGTTCTGTTGAGAACACGAATCTTATTTTCCATCACTGACATTCTTTTTACACTTTCCCAAGCCTTAACATCCGGTTCTTCAAATAATTGAGCCCCTGCTTTTACAAAAAAAGTATTCTTTCTTGCTTTGAACTCGCGTGTAATCCACAAAGTCATGTCACGGATCACATCATGCATCTTCACACAATCTTCTCCATCCATTTCACCAACATATTCCAATAAACAAACATTAATAAGAGAGTAGATGATGTGGTCTCCTTGCATTTCAGCTTCACTAAATCTATCAAATTCTTTCAATAACCCTTCACAAAACCAATACTCCACTAATCTCTTTTTGGGAATACAATAATCTTCCGGATACAGACAACAATATAGGAAGCAACTTTTCATTGTGGCATTAGGCAAATTATCATAACTGAACTTTAAAAGCGGAAATACCTCATTTTCCATTTTTGGCAATGCACATCGCTTCAACATCTCAAGTGCATATGTCCATTCCCCAAGTGTTGTCTTGCCAGCCATGGCACGACCGACTGTAATTAGTGCAAGAGGCAGTCCACCGCACCTTTCAGCTACTTGTTTAGCTAGGTTTGGAATATCTGGATGGCTGTTAAGAGTTTCATCTCCAACCTTGTCTTGGAACAATTCCCAAGCCTTGTCCGGTTCCAAGCACTCCACTTTGATTTTCTTTCGAGCTTCCATTTCACCACATACCTCCAAAGATCGAGTAGTAAAAATAAGTTTGGAACCATTTTCTTGGCTTGGTTTTGGTATCCCAACTTGGTTCAAATCCACCCTCTCCCATAAATCATCCAAAAATACAACAAATTTCTTGGTGCGCAAGACCCCATAGATATCTACTGCTTTCTCTTCAACACTTCTATTCTTCCATGAGTCACCTGAAAACCCAAGATTTCCACCAATCCTATCTTGAATCTTTCCAACATCGTTATCTTTAGACACCAGTGCCCAAATTACAACATTGAAATCATTCGGTGTGGAGCTGAAACTGTTGTTAATTTGAGTCAAGAGTGTTGTCTTGCCAACACCCCCTAAGCCATAGAGGCCAATGATCCCCACATCTTTGTCCTCGATGGAGCTCCATACCTTTTGGGTTGTGAATTCCAGAGCAACCGGCTGCTCTACAGGTCTAACTACCACTGAAGTTGCGGGTTGATTCTCCGCTACCTTCTCAAATGCTCCCTTTCTCATATGACAAATTATTTCTTGAAGCATTTTGGTCACTTTTTTACCAAAGTTGTAGCTAGACAGGCAACTCTTGGAAGCACAGCCGCCGAGACACAAGTTATTCATTTGTTGATCGCCATCTACAACCAATATTTCAGCCTCTAATATCATAATTTCCGCTCTTGACAGCCATACCTGAACTCGCTCAAATGGCTTCAGTTGTCGTTGTTCAGCCACATCAACCTCCCGTTGCATGTCATTTCTTTGCGCCTTCAGTTCTTGAAGAGCAGAAGATAAAGTTGGAAGAGTTCTTTTAAGCTTGCAGACATAATAAGCATGGACAACTATGAAATCCCAGCCACGAAGAAGGAAATTCTCCAAACTACATTGTACGGAGCAGCAATTGCCCATGATTCTGGTAAATGAAAGATAAAATAAAGGAAACAAATTAGATGTGGATGCAAAGTGAATTGTTTGTGAATGAGTTAAAAGAAAGTTAGGTAATGTGGTAAAGTCAAAGAAAAATAAAGTTAGAGAAGATGGGGTTTCAACAGATTGAGGTCGAAGGCAATTGTGGCACAGTTACGAAGATGATGCACATGAAATAAAGTAAAAGAAGATGGGGTTTCAACCATTAGAGCTTTCATTATGGATAGTACAGATAAAGCAATCAGATTCACACAGTGTATACCCAGAAAAGGAAATCAAAGTAGCTAATTCTTTTAGCCAAAGATGGAGCAAGATACGAAGAAGACAGGTTGTGGGTTGAAGAAGATTCACCAAATTAGCAGTACTGGTCCCGACTCTTTTGTTTAGTTGGAGCAACAGTGGTGGAACAAGAAAGAAGAGAAAATGGTGGTGGGGGTTCTGGTAAAAAATAAATTAGAGTGATCAAAGAAGACACATTCTATTTAAATAAGCCATGGACATGCTATAAATTATCCGTAAGATGTTTACATAAAATTTTAAAATAGAATACTTCTTCTACCTTATTCAAATTCATAATAAGTGATGAAGTACATTTTCAATATTATTTAATTTCAATAATAAGTAATATCTTATTATTTTATTTACATCATGTAAATATAAAAAATATAGATATATAGTTCGTCTATCTTTTAAACATTGTACATACATATTTCTTTAATATTCTACAAAAATAATAAAAATAAAAATACGTGTAGTACGTGTAATAACAAGGACTAGTAAAAGAATAAAAATGATAAAATACTCTTATAATAATATAACTTACTTTATTAAAAAAATAATGTTTTTAATAATTTCTCAATTAAAATCTTTATTATAATAATTAAAAATCTTATCACATGTGTATGCGTGTGAAAATTATAAATTTATAACACAAATTTTTATTTAAAAATAACATATAGTAAATAATGGAACGTATGATTTAAAACTAATTAATAGTAACACATGAAATATATATATTATTAAAATAAAAAAAATTAAATTAAATTATTTATCATGATGTTATCATCAATCTTGAGTCAATGTCGAGTTAAATTGTAACATCAACTCAATAAACTACATTATTAATAAAATGTACATAATAAAATGAAAATGTATAAAAATATTAAAATGAAGTTTTAACTAATTGGTAAATTAAAGTTTTTATTAATGCAATTGGCATGGGTTAAAATCCCACAATATGCATATTTTTATTGCTTTTTAAAAGTGAAAATATTAAAATACCCTCAAATAATATTATTTATTTTAATTATGAAAGAACACTCTCGTAACTTCGCCTAATTGAGTTGGTGATTCAGTTGAGGGTGACACTAACTCAATCAGGGGTTCTATTAATTGTATAGATGTATAGATATACAATTGATGGAGGTAATAAAATATGCATAATAAAATTAAAATGTATAAAAATATTAAAATTAAACTTTAGTTGAGTGGTAAATTAAATGTTTTATTAATGCAATTGGCGTGAATTCAAATATTATCATATGCATATTTTTATTGATATTTTTAAAGTGAAAAGATTAAAATAACCTCAAATAATATTACTTATATTAATTATCGAAAGGTATTCTCGTAACTTTCTAATTGAGTCGGGGATGACATCAACTCATGATTTTATTAATGGTAAGTATAAATATACAACTGATGGAGGTAATAAATTGTACATAATAAAATTAAAATGAAGTTTTAGTTGAGTGAAAAGTTAAGTGTATTTCAAATATAATTGATGTAAATTCAAATCTCAACATTTGCATATTTTTATTGATTTTTTTAAGTGAAAATATTAAAATACTTTCAAATAATATTAATTATTTTAATTACACATTTCATGCTTCTTTGAAATAATAGTAATGAGATTCTCCAATATCATGCTAAGAATTGCTAGGATTTTCAGGAGATGAATCTTTCAAAAACATATTATTAATCTTAACTTTTCGAGGAATCTTTCACTACTGGTTATGAATGATTGATTTTTTTCAATCCTTTCGATTTACATTCTCATAATTTTTTAATCTAGTTGGTAATCCAATTAAGAGTAACACTAACTTAATTAAAAATTTTATTAATAATATAGATATTTTGGAGCGTAAGAACCTACACACTTACGCACAGAAAAAAGGAAAATTTTGACAAATTAATGGGTCGGATTCGTTGTCTATCTTCATATGTGTATTTTATCTTCATTTATTTTGTTTTGGGCCCAATAATCCTGATGATCTGAAAATTTGAAAATCTAAATTTTCTAAAAATAATTAAAATAATATTAAAAATATCATAAAAATATATGTGGCTTTTTAATCTACCATTCGCTTCATCATTTTTACACCTAACCACACCCCTAAATATATACAAGGGAGTTCACCTACTCCATAATCACACAAGGCACCCATCACATTCCAAATTAAACATTTTCATTCTTCTTTTTTATTTTCAGACCTGAAAATGCTGCAAAACATCAGCACACGTAGTTCAAACTACTCACTGAAACTTCATTAGCCTTGATAAACACACTAGCGAATTGCAGATGACAAAGTGCCAATTTTGGAACCAAATTAGCAATTCCTTCAATGTAACCAAGCTACATCACTTTATCAATCAACTTGCAACCTTTTACGAAAAGGAAGAGAGAGTGTGCATTTCTTAGCCTTAAGCTCTTCTTTGAAATCCGGGTGGACACACACTCCTCCATCCACCCTCTCCATTCGGTGCAAACTCCATCTTCTTCAAAACAAGAGTTGATCCAGAAAATGGAAAAAAAAAAAAAAAAGTCCAACAGGGATTTGAACCATAATTTTGGATATATGATTTTGGTACTAAACTCAAATTTAACTCAAAAAAGTAACAATGACTAAATTGATAAAATGTAAAAGTATAAGATCAATTTTATTAAAGGGAAAATTTTTCAAAGCAATTACAAAGTAGAATGTGTGAAGCCAGAGTTATTATACATCAAACGTACTAATTTTTGGAGCTTCTATATATTTATATGATATAAATATTCGATCTAATCGAGTTGAATTGAAAAAATATATATTTTAAATTTGTTGAGTTGATGAGTCTTGAATTATCAATCAAGTTTGATTTTAAATTTTGCATATTGTACAATTCAAATTAAAGCTAAATTATTTAACTTGAATATTTATTTGAGTTAATTCAAAATTTTAGATAACTCAAATTATTTATTTTAAAATTAAAAAATAATAAAAAACTTTTCTTAAAAATTAGAATTTTGGTGATTTCTAGTTGTGAAATTTTTTCATGAGCACTTGGCATGTTAAAAGCACGGGGTGAAATTTTATTTTAATTTTTTGTGAATTAAAAAAGGAAGGTAAAACTTTAATAATAACGTAACTAATGCGATTCAAATCCAAATTATATTTAAAATAATGAACAACCTAATGATCAGGCAATTCACCGGGATGAAATTTTATTTGATTGTTTGATATGTGAGAAAGAAGGCATTATCCACGGAGATTAATTAAATTATGGGGGTTGGCACCTTTTACTTTTTCCCGTTTCCTTATTGGCACAGGCTAAAGCAAAAGCAAAAGCAAAACAGCTGTAATTGAAGTTTTATATTAGAGATCACACACTGATTTGTATTGATTGATGCTGGGTGGGTGATGGAGCCTCTCTATTCTTTTGGAGATTAACTAAATTATGGAGTTTGATACCATTTTTACTTTTTCCATTTCCCTGCCTTTCATTATTATTAGTTTCATTATTAAGAATTCAATATATTCACACACATGACATACGCGTTTAGATATATGTTGAGCTAATTATAATGTAAACTTGAATTATTATAAATCATAATTAGACATATCGCGACGTGGTGATTTCAGTGAGTCACGTCGCAACGAAATACACATACTCATCACAGCATCACTCTCAAAGATGATGTTGCGATGTCAAAAGTTCGTGATCGTGACATTGATCCTGTTTTTAGTAAAATTCACATTTGATACCTAAATCAATTAATTTCAAACTATTTCCTAAGTGTTTCATTCAACCTTAACATTTAAACATATTCCACTCCCTTTACCGATCCATGCCAATGCGTTCAATTACAATCTCAAAACATATTCATTACACCAATTGAAAACTAAACAAAATAATGAGATTAACATAATTCAATCTAAGCATACTCTAAGCCAAAAGGCATGTTTAACATTTTAACTTACCCTTTCCAAATCATCAACTCATTTTAATCAATTCATATAACAACTTAGTCAATTCCAACTATCATGGTTGAAATTTTGATATGCCAAACCTATCATTTGGAGTCATTGAACATGCAAGCATCACACAAGACATAAACATACAACAATATGATCACATAGCAAACCAATTACATAAGTTCCAATCTTTGTCAACTTATCACATAACATTTACACTAAATTGATCATTTGCACAACAAAAGTCCTTATGTACATGCCACAAAATCTAGATTCAAATGAACATAAATCTATCATCTTGTGATAGTATGAGCTCCTCTACTGACCCGACTCAGCAAATTCCGCAATGTGACAATCAATAGGGAAGGAAAACAACCAGAGTAAGCATTAATAATGTTTAGTAAGTTTAGATGGAGTTACTAAACTTATCTTGATCCATTTAAGCATAAAGAAAATGGCATACATTTACAAATCACGAGAAATATCTGGAACATTAAGACAGTCCAATACTTATCACATATCAAATATCAAACATATACTATTATACATCCAATTTGTATTTAAGTTTCCATTTCCGTTTAATTGAACATCGTCCAATGGAACTCAAGTAAAACAGACTCGAATACCCAGGAATAAGTTGTTCACACAAGCTGACAATATATTAGGTTTGCTCACACAAGCTGACTTTATATCGAGGTTACTCGTACGGTTGAACCTACGATACATATAACCCGAGAATCTGCAACAAATGTTAAATCTTGCAATAACATGTAAAATCCCTAATCAAATGAGCATATAACCTTAATGGCATGTCATACGTATCCTAACCTTTTTCTAAATTCACGTAGGTATCATTTTCATATATATGTCATTACCAATCTTTGTACATGATTTCATATTTCATTTGCGAGTTCTGTAATCAATCAAAATTCGTATTTCCACCTTGTATTATTTCATGATAACCAAATTCATTAAATTCTTCTTAATTCTAACATATAGATAAATCCAAATATAATTCATACATAAAATAAAATAGGACGATATGTTCCATATGAATTTACTTGTTCAAAATATGTAAAGTGGATACTTTAGAGTCTAATCCATAATTTTAACTTTTCCCTGATCAACTCCACTTCGATACGATATCAAATATCTCCATGTTATGCTATGATATACATGAATCTACATAAAATTGATTTTTTGATATCCCTAAAATTTTACATGTTACTCAATTTAGTCCCAAACTCGAAATAATCATAACTTTCAATTCCTAGCTTCGAATGAAAATTCAATCTCATATATTCTCATTACGGATCTTATAATTTCTATTTTTAACATAATTTCATGATAAGTTTTACATTTATTCAATTTGGTCCCTGATGTAATAAAGTTAACAACTAGCTAAATTAAATTTACAATATAGCCATTTTTATATTCTAAGCTTAAAATCTATCACTTTCAAGCCTAATTCTTCAAGAAATCAACAATGACATTATTTTAAAACTTTAATAATTTTACAAATTAGTACATGGACTAACTAAATCAAACTCTCATGACTCCGAGTTCATAAAAATTACAAAAAAAAAAAAAAAAACTTGAAAGGACCTTATATTAATGGTCGAATGCTTTTGAAGCTAAAATTCCTTTCTCCTTTGGTTTCTAAAGTGGTACGGTAGAGAAGAAAAAGATGACAAATTTCCACTATTTCACTCTTTTATACAATGATTAAATTTTAATTAACCTTAGTTAATTAACTAAACCTTTAGTTATCTTACATTAATTACCATTAACTAAATTAGTGGAGATTAACATCATCATCCACTATCTTATGCTATAAAATGGTTTATTTACCATTTTGAATCTTTGGTTAATTGCTATTTTAATCTCTAAACCTTCGACTAATTAAATATTTATAGCGATTGAAATTTTATAATTTAATTATTGAATCTTAATTAACTATTTAATTGACAAAATTAATCAAACAATCTTCAATATATTTTTATATTATCCTCATAAATATTAATATTTAATATTTACAAACTTAATTTATGAAAATAAAATTTTAAAACCATATTTTTTAATAACACTAAATATTGGTCGTGACACCACAAGTGTTTTTTTAATAGTATAGATATAGTGTAGTGTAAGACGCCACTTACCGAAAAAGGGACAAATTTGACAAATTAGTGGGGTTAGGTTCATTGTTTATCTTCATATATGTATCTTATCTTCATTTATTTTGTTTTGGGCTCAATAAATTTAATGAGAATTAAGGTCAAGATGACAAAAATATGAAAACAATTATTCATTGTTTATCGAAAAAGTTAATGCATTTTGTCAATTTGGTCTAATTTAACAAATTTATCCTACAACATTTGTGTAAATGTAGAATTTATTGGATTTTATTAGAATTAAGGTCAAAATGACAAAAAAATGTAAACATTGAAGGCTAAATTTATTATTATACACAATCAAAAAATGATGTACAATTGACAATAGACATTAATGCCATGATAATTAATTATGCTTAGTTTCTCACTTTCAAAATTGATAGGATTAAATTGCTCCACCTTCTTAAAGAGGGACTAAATTGCTCAATTTCAAAATTGATAATGATTAAAGAGATTTTTTTTCCAATTATGTGATATCAGTCGAAACCATCGATCTAATTTCCATTTTACTTGATCATTCCAATTTGGTTCTAACAATAGTAACCAAAACTCTATCACATTACAAAGCCCAACGAGATTGTTAATTTTATTTTTGTTTTTTAGGTAAACTTTTTTCGATTGTTTTAGTTCAATCACGACTTAAAATCGGTTATATAAAGTATATATAATTAATTAGATATCTTTCAAAAATAAATTAGATATTGAATTGTATTAGTGAGAAAAAGAAGAAAAAATAACACCAAGGATTAAACCAATTATACCAACATAGCAAAATTCATTCATTGCCACCCAAATTCTCTTCATTTCTTCTTTGTTTCTCTCCTTCCCTTTCTTTGGTGCATAATCGCACCTTCCACCACCACCACCACCCTATCTGACGGTGGCGACGACCTCGAAACCCTTTACCACCACGCTAGTTCCTCACAATCATGGGGATGGGGCGACCGCCACGGCTATCACTATCACCACCTGTACCACCAACACCGCCTCATGATGATATCGAGAAAGGAACTCAAAAAACACGTCATAAGTCGAAAATACCTCCTCCTCCACCACCGAAACCATGGAAACCATGGCTCATGCCTCTCGTATTCGTGGCTAACATATCGGTATTTATTTATACCATGCATGTCAATGATTGTCCACATACAAGTGGGACTTCAAAATGTATTTTGTATGAATATTTGGGAAGGTACTCGTTTCAACGTTTTAAAGAGAACCCTCTTCTTGGCCCTTCATATATCACGTAAGAATTTGATCCTCTTCATACATACATGCATGCATGCATACACATGCATGATATAATATTTGATTTTTAACTACAGCCTGAAGAAACTAGGGGGCCTTGATTGGACTCAAGTGGTAGAAGAGAAGGAATATTGGCGTCTCTTCTCATGCATGTGGCTTCATGCTGGACTTATCCATTTACTGATAAATATGTTAAGCCTTTTATGCCTCGGAATCCGATTGGAACATGAATTTGGGTTCGGTAAGTACTTATCTTCAAAATGCTAATAATGGGTGTGTTTTCTTTTACTAATTCCGAGTTACTTGAAAAATTGCAGTGAGAATCGGGCCGTTATACATAATTTCCGGCTTCGGAGGTAGCTTGACGTCTGTTTTATCTCCGGCTAGGAAAAGAACCATCTCTGTTGGTGCATCCGGTGCGCTTTTTGGCCTGTTGGGATCCATGCTTTCTGAGCTCATTACGAACTGGTCGAACTATACGAACAAGGTGAACACAACATCTTCAGTCTCTCCTCTTTTAGCACTCTTACCGTGGGATCTAACTCTTATTTATTCAGTGTTCAGCTCTGTCGACCATGTTGTTGATTATTTGCCTGAATCTAGCCATTGGATTTCTACCTCGAGTCGATAATTCAGCTCATATAGGAGGGTTTGTATCCGGACTGCTTGCCGGATTTGTCCTTCTAGTGCGACCTCAGTACGGATACATAAGCAGCAAGAATGTTCCAGAGGGATATCAGATCAAACATAAGGTTGCAAAGCACCAATTGCACCAGTATGTGTTGTTTGGTATCTCCTTAGTCCTGTTAATTGTCGGGTAAATGACTCGATCTACCAAAGATTTCAAAACTCAAATTCACCCCACTTTCAGCTAACATTCTAGCATTCTTTTTTGCAGATTTGCAGTTGGCTTACAAAAGCTTAGCAGGCCATAGTTTTTAAAACCAAACCTTGGATGGTGGATTAGGAGACTATTCTTTGTATGGTATCATAAACTCCCTTTTCATCCTGTTTTTATGTACAGAGTAAAATGGGAACATACGTTTGAGCTTTCGGCACATTTTGACATGATTTTCACGAGGCAGAATTCGAACCCCGAATCCCTAAACCTCATTCAAAGGATTATAATCAATAGGCTATATAGGACTATTATAGATATAAATGTATACCCTTGGTGCATGCTTATATAGACATGCACAAATCTTCAATTGCTCTTGTTTCAATCAAACATTACTTTGAGGAGGCTATTATCTTCCCCCATAGAAACTACTTGTTTAACAGGGCATGAAACAGCGTAATATACACGAACAACAACACATTTAAACACGATATTTTTAATATATGTATCGTAATCATAGTTTAAAGATTTCGGAATGTTTCATCATTTACATTATCGATCAAGAAATGCTGGGCACTGTAACTTACTATTCATTGTATCGATTCATATCTCACATGAGTCTGAATACCCGAAAATCGCATACCGGTTGTTTGCGACATTGTCGTACATGAAGTCCCTTACGAACCTGCAATCGATGCAAACAGCAAAACAAAGAAATGATGACAGAGATCTCCATTGACAACCTATACAAGCTAAGTGTCATGGTCTGGCATTGCGGCACAACTATGCCGAACCATGACACTAAAGGTAGAAACAGAATAGGGGTGACTTACAAAGGTACAAACTGTAGAAAGAATGCAAGCTGAGGGAAAGGCAATTCTAGGTATTCCATGATCTTCAACACTGCTTCTGATTTAATATATGATCTGAAATCCATTATCAAAATCAGTTTCGTACTATCCGATGCTCACATTTGAGTCCAAGTTACATAGGTTTAATGATCAAACAAGAAAGAATAGTGAAAAAGCCATTGTTGCAGTAGCTAAAAACAAGACAATAAGCACAATCCAACAAATTTTAAGATTAAAAACGGTGAATAAAACAATACCTATCTTTTTCAACAAGAACAACACTAGAAATATCATCAGGAGCTCTACCAGATCTCCTCAATAGCTTCTTCCCTGATTCACTTTGAAGAGCTTCAAACCTTATTCTCCTATAAAATTAAAAAAATCATCATACAATAGATAATTTTTAAAACCCATACTTGTAAAACTGTAAATATATATATATATATACTGACCTGTTTCGATCAACATTACAAACAAACCTGACGCCACCATTACATAAGTTGCAAACTCCTGTTGAAAACAAAACAAGAATCTAATCAAAACTAAACAGGAATTGTTTTGTTTGAGGAAAATAAGGAGAGGATTATTATAATTACCATCGAACAACATGATGGGTCTGGTATCTTGGTCGAAAAAACTGGAAGTGGCTTCGACCCAGTTCACAGTATCGGGCCGAGAAGGGGATAGAGTTGCGAAAATGGTTGACCGGTTTCTGAATCGGGCAGGAGGGGTCAGGCTTAACCGCGTGCAGCCATTGGAAAGTGGAAGCGCCATTGAAAGACGGCAGTAGTTGAAGCTTCCGGGTTTTTTTTTTTTTTTTTTTTTTTATGGACTGGAGATTTGTATTGTATGGCTCTACGTGTAGTTTTGTCTACCATTATTTAGATCTCCAAAAAAAAAAAAATCAGGTTTTAGGTATAACTGATAATGTGTTTAGACTTTAGACACTAAGATTCGTTTTTTAAATAAATTGGATCTCGAGTAAATTTTATTAGTTTGGCTTGACTTGAATTTGTAAAAAAAAATTTACTATTTTTTGCTGTTATTTTATCACTGTTTTGGTGTTATTTTGTTATTATATTATTATTATTTTATTATTATTGTTATTTGGATATTATATAACTCTTGTTTTATTGTTAATTTTATTACTATTTTAAAAAGTATTTACTTGCTAAGTTGTACTTATCTTAATATTTTTTATGTTTAAATATTTTTTATTTTTTTCAATTTATTGGGAAATATTTATTTTAATATTTTTAGTGTGTTGATGTATTATATTTTTTAAATTTGTTTTATATAAAAATAATAATATAAAAAATTAATACGGGCGGGTCGAGTTTTGATTTTAACATATTTATTTGGACTGAGCTTGATCAAAATTTTAGGCTTTTTTTTAGTTTGGATCTGAGCCTAAAATTTTATTGAGGCTCGACCTGAACTTGGTCTACTCCGACCCATGATCACTTCTAGTTTTAAACACAAATAATAGTGTATTTCAAATGAAAGTTTAATATATTATAATATAAAAAATTAAATTATTTATGTAATAAATTGTAGTAAATAAGTATAAAATTTGTGAATACTAAATAAAAACATATCTTTTATATTTATATTTGGTCAATTGAAATTTGGATAATTATTTAATCCATTGACATTTTTAATAGTATTATTATTTTTTGTCTAGTCTTAAATATAAGTTTCAAATTTTATTCAATTCCATTAATATTCACAAATTATTAACCTAAATATTTTTATGTTCATCTACATTAATTTTTAATAAAATATGTTTTTATTTAATATGTAATAATTTTAATTTCTTTTGAAATTTAAGCATAAATAATTTAAACATTTTTATTATATATTTAATTTTCATAAAATATAATTTTCAATCCGGCCCAAGCCATGCCATAGATATATCTACCTACCAACAGCCCATAAACCCCATATTTTCAGGCCCGTATTTAGCAGAAGGCAGCGTGGATTCCGATCCGGTCAATCAAAACGCCCATAGATTTAAACCCCATCAACATATGTGGAAAAACCTAAACCCCAAGCCCTCATCACCACCACCATAACCAGCAGGGAGCAATACAAATGAACTCTCTTTCAGATCCCTTTTAACTTCATTGGTAAACTTATCTTCTTCATTGCTCTTTACTGAAGTTTATTTTCTGGGGTTTTTTAATTTACTTTGCCTTTTAATCTGTGTTTCTGAGCTGCTCTTTTCATTCAAGATACTGGGTTTTGGTTTTTATTTTCAAACTCAAATCTGGGTATTGTGTTATTTGATGATTTGTTGATAATGGTGCCTTCGAAAAATCGGTTCTTTTAATATCTAGGTATGATTGATTCTTTTAGGTTCATGTCTTTGGGACTGTGATTCTTAATTTTATTAAATGGGTAATTAAGAGTTTTGTAGATGGTGTCTTATGGATGAGAGGATATCAGAACATGTTATTTCTGCGACAAATTCGCAGATTTTCTCGCATTGCAGCTCACTCAAAGCAATTTCCGAAGGCAATACCTTTAGAAGAATCTGCTCTTTCGAAGCTTAAATCCGAAAGAGACCCCGATAAGTTATTCGATTTATTCAAAGCAAATGCCCACAATAAACTTGTTGTTGAAAACAGGTTTGCTTTTGAAGATACGGTTTCAAGATTAGCTGGGGCTGGCCGATTTGATCACATTGAGCATTTACTCGAGCACCAGAAAACTCTTCCGCAAGGTAGGCGAGAAGGGTTCGTAATGAGGATTATAATGTTGTATGGTAAGGCTGGAATGGTTAAGCATGCTATTGATACTTTCCGTGATATGCATTTGTATGGATGTAAGAGAACGGTTAAGTCTTTAAATGCTACACTTAAGGTTTTGTCTCAAACTCGTGATTTGAGAGCTATTGAGGCTTTTCTTGCTGAGGTTCCACAGGAGTTATTTGTTGAATTGGATGCATATACGGTTAATATAGTTGTCAAGGCGTTTTGCGAAATGGATTTTCTTGATATGGCTTTTTTGTACATGGTACGGATGGAACGGTGGGGAATAAAGCCAGATGTTATTACGTACACAACACTTATCTCTGCATCCTATCAAAAGAACTGTTGCGAGATTGGCAATGGGTTGTGGAATCTTATGGTGTATAAGGGGTGTAAACCTAATCTTACAACTTTTAACGTTAGGGTCCAGTATTTGATTAATAGGAGACTAGCATGGAAAGCTAATGATGTAATGCATTTGATGAAGAAAATCGGTATAGAGCCTGATGAGGTTACTTACAATTTGGTGATCAAAGGTTTTTGCCAGGCCGGTTATCTTGAAATGGCAAAAAGGGTTTATTCTTCTCTAGAATTTCATAGCACATATAAGCCAAATGCTAAGATTTACCAGACGATGATTCATTATTTGTGCAAGGGAGGAGAGTACAATTTGGCCTATACAAGGTGTATAGACTGCATGAGAAAGAATTGGTTTCCAAGTGTGGATACTATTCATTTACTGCTTCAAGGCCTAACTAGAAATGGGCAATTGGGAAAGGCTAAGAGGATAATGAGATTGGTTAGGAATCATAGACCACCTTTTTCCTCAACTCAATTTGATTCTTTGCAATCCATTTGTCGAAGAAGTGATGGATTGAAACCCATCCAGTTTGATTAATGTATAAACACGGCTTAAAAGAAGCTGATAATTCTTTCAGTCCATGCAGTTTTAGTTTTACAAAACTAATTGGAGATAGATTTTTACGGTTCACAATAACATCGAAGCAGCGGCAGATCCCATTTTTGTTGAATTAATTTGGTGTAAGTCTCAGATTAATGAGAATGCCAATGGAGAGCATAATCCAAATTCCTGTAAGTCATCATGCAATTACACTCTACCCTGATTTCTTTCATTCTTTGACATGCAGCATCTTTGGTACAATGAAAGATGTTTTGCTATTCCAATTCCATTCGTCTCTCAGTGAAGCATGCATATGATGTTTGACATTCCATAGGCATTAGTTCTTATGTGAAGCATGCATATGGTGTTTGTAATTCCATAGGTGTGTGTTATCTTCTGTGCCTGCTAATGCCTGTTTTCATATGTAAGCTTTGGCTCCTAAACTAGGAGTCAGATTCAATTTTGCCCCCTCTACTCAAAAATTGAGGAAATTAGTCTCTTTACAGCAGTTTTTAACAGGAGAATTTGATGAAAATTTTAACACAAGTCTTCATGTTACTTGTACCGTAAGCTTTCATATTGGTTGTTACTTGGATTCTAAGGTGTTGATTGTATGAAATGTTTCAGCTTCAACCAAACACTTTCACTCGACGTTCATCGGTACCATTTGCTTTTCAGCAGGATTGGGAGGTGCACTTGGATGCATTCTACTTGTTAAAAGAATTTGAGTTTTGTTTCTTCCATGGAAGTGCATTATTTACAAGGCTCTAAGAAGGGTGAACAACAGCCTGGGGAACTGAATCCTTGGGTGAAAAACCAAAGAGAAAAATGCAGCTATTGGTTTAGGCTTGAAATAATGTCATTTTTGTTTGTATAATGGGGGCTTAATGGAGAAATTCTGTAACTTTTTCTTCTTAACTTTGTGTTCCACAGGTTTCAACCAAACTTGTAAATGTGTTCCTTCAAGCTATCATTCCTATTTGCTTGTGAAATGGCACTGCTATATTCCTTACACCAACAGTAGTTTAGTAGATTTTTTTTATTAAATTTTACAAACGAATTAATAAATTTATTTATTTATTTTTTAAATGTAAGGGTATGTTTCTCCCCTTATTTTTGCTTGTCAAGTCAAATAAATAAGATAATTGATGATCTTTCATTTGTTTTATATATTGATAATATATAAAGATTAATTTATTCATTTTTCGAGTTGAGGGGTAAAATGTAATGTGATTAAATGATAAATAGTGTTTAAAATTGAATGATTAAAATGTAAACTTATTAATAATTGAGTGATTTTGGGTGTAATTTACTCAATGATAAATAGTGTTTTAACCATCACAACAATTCATTACGAAGTTAACAAGTAGTGACTTAATAAGATAATCTTGAAATAGTTTAATTATCAATTTATAATTTTTTAAAATTAAAAGATCAAAATGTAAATATACTAATAATTTAACTTCTTAAAATTAAATGATCAAAAAGTAAATACACTAATAGTTGAATGACCCTTGGGTGCAGTTTACCCAATATTTAAAAAGAGAATTTAAATGGTGTGGCATGCATGCCACCATGTAGCTAATCACCTACCATTTTGTCAGGTGAACATTGAAAAAAAGGGGGAGATATAAAAAAAATAGTCAACTATTAGATTTTTAGTATTTGCACTTTGATACTGTCATTTTTAGTCATTGTATTTTTAGAATTTGAAAATTTTAGTCCTAACCAAATGATAGTTATTAAATTCATTAAGTTAAGTTCTATTATTTTTAAAATTTAATGCGTCAAACATATTATCGCATGTAAAATATTGTGTCAACTTGTTATTTTTATATATTATTCACAAAAAAATCAATTAATTGGTTTAGTGACTATCGTTTGTATTAAAATTGAAATTTCAAAATTCAAAAAATATAAAAACTAAGAATGATCTAATTAGAGACTAAATCTATAACTTTATGCATAATATAAGACTAATAGCATAATTTAGCCAAAAAAATTTAACTGCTACCATTTGGACAGGATTAAAATGTCAAAATTCAAAAAGTACAAGGATCAAAATAGATCAAATTAAAGTAAATGTACTAAATCTACAACTTACACAAAGCACAAGGTCTAATAATAGAATTTGACCTAAAAAAAACTAGAAACAAAAGAAAAAGGAAGAGTCAAGACAAGAGTGCGTGTGGACTAGAGATGATGAAAAATGAGGATAATGGGGGCTTCGACGTGGAGGTCAAGCCGGCCAACTATGCCGGAGATATGAGGTCGTGGGAGTAATCGGTTGTGTAAGAGAAAAAACGAAAGCACGAGTTTGGTTGTTGAAAAAGAAAGAATCGTCGAACTTGGTCCACGGCTTCAACTCAAATCCTCCTCTGGTAAACTCACTTTTGCTTGATCTTTTTCTTTTCTTTTTATCATTTTTAATGTGGCTTTGTTGTTATTTTCATGTCACTTTATCAAATATTATTTCCATCGTCATCATCATCGTAGTATGGAGTAATTACTAATATTTTGTTATGTTCTTATCGTATTTGTATGTTTAATCTAATCTAATTTACTTTACCAGAACCATGGGTAATTGCTGCTCAGTCCAAATTGGTTTAGAGAATCTCATCATTCGTGGCTTGGATTCCATTGTTGGCCATGTTAATTATGTATGCAAGCTTAAACAAACTCTTCCAACTTTATCTGTTGCTCTTCAAGAACTGAGGGCACTAAGGAACGACATGCAAAGGGAGGTCGATCTGGCTGAACAACGGCTATTGAAGCCATTTGAGCGAGTTCAGCTATGGCTTTCAAAAACAGAAACTATTATAACAGAGGCGGAAAAGTTGATTGAAGATGGCCCTCAACAAATGAATAACTTGTGTCTCCACGGCTGTGCTGCCAAGAATTGCTTGTCTAGCTACAAGTTTGGTAAAAAAGTGGCCAAAATGTTTAAGAAAATAAATGATCATAGGAGTAACGGAGCTTTTGCAAAGGTAGCGGAGAGTCAGCCTGCAGCTTCAGTGGTGGTAAGACCTGAAGAGCGGCCAATTGCTCGAGAATCCATGATCGAAAAGGTATGGAGCTGCATCGAGGACAAAGATGTGGGGGTCATTGGCCTCTATGGCTTAGGGGGCGTTGGCAAGACAACGCTCCTGACTCAAATTAACAACAAGTTCAGCACCACACCAAATGATTTCAATGTTATAATTTGGGCACTGGTGTCTAAACATTATGATGTTGGAAAGATTCAAGATAGAATTGGTGGAAACATTGGCTTTTCAGATGCATTCTGGAAGAGTAAAAGTGCTGACGAGAAAGCTGTGGATATCTATGGGGTGTTGTGCAACAAGAGATTTGTTGTATTATTGGATGATTTATGGGAGAGGGTGGATTTGAACCAAGTTGGGATACCAAAACCAAGCCAAGACAATGGTTCCAAACTTATTTTCACTACTCGATCTCTGGAGGTATGCGGCGAAATGGAAGCTCGAAAGTAGATCAAAGTGGAGTGCCTGGGACCAGAAAAGGCTTGGGAATTGTTCCAAGACAAAGTTGGAGATGAAACTCTCAATAGTCATCCAGATATTCGAAAACTAGCTGAAGAAGTAGCCGAAAGGTGTGGTGGGTTACCTCTTGCATTAATCACAATCAGTCGTGGCATGGCTTGCAAGACAACACCTGGGGAATGGAAATATGCAATTGAAAAGTTGAAGCGATCTTCATTACCTAAAATGGAAAATGAGGTATTTCCACTTTTAAAATTCAGTTATGATAATTTGCCTAATGCCACAATGAAATGTTGTCTCTTATATTGTTGCCTGTATCCAGAAGATTATTGTACTTCCAAAAGGAGATTAGTGGAATATTGGTTCTGTGAAGGGCTGTTGAATGAATTTGATAGAATTAGTGAAGCTGAAATGCAAGGAAACTACATTATCAACTCTCTTCTTAGTGCTTGTTTATTGGAAAATGGTGGTGAAATAGGTGGAGAAGATTGTGTTAAGATGCATGATGTGGTTCGTGACATGGCTTTATGGATAGCATGTGAACTTGAAACGACAGAGGAGAAATTTTTTGTAAAAGCAGGGGCTCAATTATTTGAAGAACCAGATGCTAAGGCATGGGAAGGTGCAAAAAGAATGTCTGTGATGAAAAACCGGATTGAAGTTCTCAAAGGAACACCTAAATGCCCTAACCTTCGAACTTTGTTTCTGAGTGAAAATAAGTTGGCAGGTGATCAGCAATGGCTACTGCCGGTTTATACCTCATCTAACGGTGTTAAACTTGTCAGAGAATATAGGCTTACGAGCATTGCCTGAGGGAATTTCTCAATTGATTTCACTACAATCTCTCGATTTATCATGGACTAGCATAACCGAGTTGCCAATGGAGTTGAAATCTTTGACAAAACTGAAAATGTTGGACTTGAGTTACACATATGATCTCAGGAAAATCCCACCGCATCAGATATCTAGTTTGTCCAAATTACAAATATTTAGAACATGGTGTGCGACAAGTGGGGATTTTCCAAAGGAAGATAATGTTCTGAATGAGGACAATGAAAATCTTATAGAGGAGTTGAAAAATTTGGGACATTTGAACATACTAACGATACCACCAATTAAAAGCTTGTTTGCTCTAGAAAGATTTGTGAGCCTCCACTTGTTTCGATGTTGCACCCAAGCACTACATTTGAGGCATCTTACAGAGTCAAATGTGTTTAATGTTCTATGCTTAGAAAATATGGAGCCTCTAGAGACATTATATTTCGAGGGTTGTCTTAGTATAGAGGAGATTAAAATGGAAAAACTGTCTCCCAATACTAATTATACTTCAACCTTTCACACATTGAGCCATGTTGTAATTAGAGGTTGTAACAAGTGGGTAGATACAACCTGGTTGATTCTTGCTCCTAATCTATGCTGCATTTCGATATTTGGGTGTGCAAAGCTTGAAGAAGTATTGAGTGAGAGAAAAGTTGGTGAAATTGCAGATGTGATTGGAATTCTATATTCTAGACCATTTTTGAGGCTTAAAACACTTGCTCTAGGTTATCTACCAGAATTGAAGAGCATATATTGGGATGCCCTACCCTTCCCACGTCTGAAAAGTATTTCTTTGTTGGGTGATTGTCCAAAACTGAAGAAGCTTCCTCTCAATTTAGACAGTGCGAAAGGGAATCAGATCACCATTTTGGGAAGCAAAGATTGGTGGGCAACCGTGGAATGGGAGAATGAAGCCACTCGAGATACTTTTTTGCCCTCCCTCAGATTTTTTCCTAAATGAAATGTACAAAATCCTAAAGACTGCGTAGTGCTTCATTGAATCGTTGTTGTATGATATTTCAATTTTGACAAAAAAAAAAGAGGTTTCCATAAGACCAAATTACTATATTTATCATCTTTTTTTCCAATTTGTTGTTTCTATTTCTGTTTTGCTATCATTCCACAATTTCAGTATATCACAGTAAGATTGTTTTTTCTGTTAGATCAAATGTCCAGAGAAATTTGTCGAACATCCACAAGGTGTCTTTTGAATTTCAAGCAAATAAAGCTCTGCAGCAATGCTCCAATGCTTATGCCGTTGGTGACTCCAACATGGTTGGAAGGTAGTATTATGATCCGCTCAAAAGGAACCAATAGGCAGGCCATAAGGAACTTTCTGCTTAATGAAGCCATCACTGCATGTTAGGCATGGAGCGGGCTGCACTAGACCCGAGCTTGAGCCATAAGCTTCCCAACAGAAAGATTTAGTGATGCCTCTAGTTTCCGATATGAGTTGAATATCTTCCAAATATAACCCTTCACATGTAAGGCTATCACTGCAAGCAAATCTTATTGCTTCCTCCACAGCTGATGTTCCCTTAATGTGCACGTAGGAGATATTGTCCACTTTAACAGCCAATGTCTACATACTCCAAGAATGAAAAGACGGTGTGTAATCCCATCATGACTACAAATTATCAAATTCTTTGCAGGCCTCAAGCATTATAAAGAACCAATACCTGGTTAGCACATGGCAGGTCTGAATCACAATAGTATTGATCAATAATAATCGGATACGCTACATTCTCCATCAATATATTCATGAACTTCATATCGGAAGCATAACCGCTACCTCCCTGGAAAAGATAAAAGAAAAAACCAGATTTATCAAGCGCAAATTCCATAGTCAGTAATCCCATTTTCCACACACATGAACACGAGACAAAGACATTTGTGAGAACTTGATGATACCTGCCATGTTTTGATCCGCACCCCATTCTCAGTGTTGGAAATCAAAGCTCCATCAACAAGTACATTACGAACCTGTGCCCAAGAGTTTGATTTTCCCAAGCTTCCAATGCTAATTGAAGCACATCAAAGTTAATCAACTTACTCATGCTAACCTTAACCAGTTTGAAAAATTATCTTACCTTATACCATGACCAGGTCCACAAACAAAGTTTCTGATTTGGACACGAGAAGTATTGCCAACTATTGAAACACAATCATCTCCTAAAATAATATTGAGTGTAAAATCAACATAAGAAACTTCGATTTTCATATGTATAAAAGCTGTAGAAATAAAATATGAAAAGACGGAAAAGGAGCCAACCTGTTCTTACAACGCTATTCTTGACTTCAACACCACGGGATGAACTGATATGAATTCCATCCGTATTGGGGCTAGTAGAGGGTGCTATCACTTTAAGATTAGATACCATAACCCTTAGACAATTAGTGAATGCTATATGCATCTGTTGACTGTTGACCAGCATAAGATCATGGACTTTCAGATCCTTACACTTGTGGAAAGTCAAAGCCTACATTTCATTTGTGAAAACAATTAGGGGAACATAACATTCCCTGAGGCATGCTAGTAAGAAAGAAGATACATGGCACTAACTAGGACGTACGGTTGGAGCATGCCAACATGGCTGCAAAAAGGAAATCAAAGCCACTTTAAGGATAGTTCAGAGAAAAATATCAGAAAAGAAACATAGATACAAAAACTTGGAGCATCAATCGGTACATTTGTTTTCTTTCTTTTGCAAGACCTAGCCCACCATTGTTGTCCCATTCCATTGATACTTCCTCCACCAACTATATGTAGGTGTTTAACCTCACGAAAGTAAAGCCACTTGCGAGGATTCAAACCATCCCAGACATCGGGGTTTTTTGGAGCAACAATGGTACCTGAAATCTATTTAAAGACAACTCCAAGCGGTGACCGGAAGGAATGTTAAGTACTAATATAAGGAAGAGAATGACATGTGATAAAGAAATGTTGGTTATTAATTTACCATCAAAGTGATCTTTGATTTGCAAGGCCCACCAAGCTCAACAGGATGAACCAGATAAGTATATCCAGCAGGTATTATAATCCTTATTCTGCCTGGGAAAGAACATGCTACATTCCAGGCATTTTCAAAAGCCTGAAAAAGCAGGGACATATTACAATATCAGCAAACAATTTTATGTCTAGCAAGTTGGTTAATTTAACATCAAAATGTAAACTTTACATAAAAAAAAAAAGAAAAAGAACATTTAGTCATTGCTATATCAGGGTAAAAATACCATAAATCTGTTAAAAATTTTATCCATTTCTACTGTTAAAAATTGGTCCCTCTATGTTGATATGAGGTATACGTAGCACATTTTTTCAGTAAAGGAGCAAAATGCAATCCGATTCCGGCGTCCATGGTTCTTTTACCCTATATCAGTTATCCTTATTTAATAAACCAGCTATAGAATGTATACATACAGTTCTACCCAATTTGCAAAATATTAATAATAATTTTCAATTACATTACTAACCAATCAGTATTAAGCAAGAAAAAAGCTTGGAAGGATATTAAATCCCACCTTCATTCCTCAAACATTCCCAAATTACTACAAAAATGAGATAACCCTGTCCTTGATTATTTTACCACAATCAATAAATTCTTCAATTTCTCAAAAAGGGTACCATTCAACTCACAAGTACACTAAATTAACAACATATTCATCATTTCTAAAACAGAAAATTATATATAATATGAAAAAGAAAAAGGCATGAAACCGATACCCTGGTGTCATTATGGTTACCATCTCCTTTAGCACCAAAATCACTGACAGAGAGAGCCTGTTTAACTCTGGGTCGGATTCTTGCTGATGACCCAGATTTTGGGAGCTGTAAAAGTGAGTCAAGTTCAAAGCTTTCTGCATGTACTACAGCATTTGAATGCATTAACATAAAACTGCAAATGAAAACGATGATGTTCCATGTTGAACATGAAGAACAATACAAGGTTAAACCCAGATTTTTCATATTGTGATAGGAAACATCAAAGCAAAAGGTAGAAAGGAGAGCTGTAACAGAGATTTGATAAATGGTGTGTGGGGCTTTAGAAAAAATGTAGGAAGCTTCAAAACATGGGATGTTTATGGTTTGGTTTCTTCACTATAAACAAAAAGAGATTCTTTTTATTGCCTTTATTTGTTTGATTTTTAGTTTGCTTTGTTCATTTTATTACTGTTTTGATAAGGCTTTGTGTTATTGTGGACACTCTCTGGTAAGAACTGCAAAGATCAAGCTGCGAGAATGTCGGTTGTAAGTGAAACGGTACCGTTTCAACTATTTTTAAAAAGTTAAAATGCTGCTACTAGTCCCTGTACTCTGTGTAGGATGTGAATTACACTTTAATTTGATGAACTTTAGTTCCTGTGTTTTTTCGAATTAATCAAATTTAGTCCCTATATTTTTTAAAATTTTAAATTTTAGTTTTAACCTAAACGGTAGTGTTAAATTTACTTATTAATCATATGCTATACGTAAAGCTGTAGATTTAGTTCATATTCTTCCAATGAATTATTCTTAGTTCTTATGCTTTTTCAAATTTTAAATACTTTATTATATTAAAATATATTTTGTTAAAAAACATTATGGGTTATTTATTCCTAGATCCCTGATTCATTTTTAAATGAAAAAATACGCTAACAAAAGTACACGAACCACATTATAATTGGGTCATGTTTGCTGACATGTCAGGAACTAATGACGTTACTCAAAGGTACCAGATTGATTAATGACGCAAAAACAAGTATTAAAATGGATATTTTGAAAGTAGAGGTACCACATTAGAAGATCGGTCAAAGTTCAGGGGGCAAATATATTATTATCTCAAATTTTTTTATCCAATTAGATACTTGAATTTAGCTTTTTTTTCCAAATTGATGCATGAACTTGGCTTCATAATTCAAATTGACTCAAATAACTAAGCACTAATTTGGGAAAAAAAAACCAAGTTTAAGTATAAATTTGAACCAATAAGCCAAGTTTAGGTATCTAATTAGACCAAAATAAAATTTAGGTACCAAATTGAAAGTTAAAACCAAATTCAAGTACCTAATTTGAAAAAAGAAACTTTTAAGTACCAATCTAAACCGTAAAACCAAGTCCGAGTACCGAAATGTATATTTACTTTTCTTTAAATTGGTAAAGGTAAGTATGGGTGGGGCACATATTTTAGTTGGCCATCTCATCTACCATTCAAAATGCAGCCCAAAAAGCATGACCGATTAAAAAAAAATTGAAAAAAAACCAAAAATCAATCCGATACAAGGTGTTTGATTGTTTTGTAATTATTTAAATCAAATCTAAATTTTTTATTTAATTAATTAAATTTTTTTTGTGTAAAATAAATATTTTATATTTAAAATAATGAATATAATTTAAATTTTTCATATAAAATTATTTTAAAAAAATACTATATAAGAGTTATTATTTTTTATTTATCTAAAAATTATTTTTTGAAATATTTAATAAAATTAATATTTTAAAGCTTTACCAAATAATATCTAGAAATCATAAAATAAAACTTATTTTGTAAAATTAAGTCTAAAAGCCGAAATCTTAAAATTAGTATGAAAATAATTAAAAATCGAATCGAAATATGATCAACAATTCAAAAAATTAAAATATATATATATCGAATTGAACCAAACTCATCTCTAGCCCAAAGTGTTTACATTTTGAATATAAATGTGTTTTTTTTCTATGCTAGAAAAAATAAATTTAGCCCAAATATAAGGTTTTCAATTCAAGTTCTGTGAGATAGAAAAATTAATGTTGGGAATTTTTTTAAGTTTTTAGAAATAAACTAGATAGATGAATTGGATTAGAAATTGTTTAGTATATTTATTTAAAATAAGATAAAAAAAATTAATTGAACCGTAAATCAATTGAATTGAGTAAAAAAAATCAATTGAATCGATTAAATAAAATTTAATAATTATTTTATTTAAACTAAATAAATCAGTGCAATCGATTCGACCACCTGAAATATTGACTACAATGAAATAAATAAATAAAAAGGGGAAAGACAGAAGAGAATCATCTTCTTTTAATAAAGCCAAAGCACCATTACAAAAATATAAATAAAACGGTCTCTAAAATAAAAGACAATAAAACCATAGAATTGAAACCATAAATAATCATCACAAAAAGAAGTACTACATTGCCATAAATCTAATAAAAGAAACATGACAAAATGCTTGTGGTGTTCATCATCAAAGCCAGTACGTAGTAACATTCTCTCATTACAATCTCCTATTAATTGCCTCAAAACACCTACAATTTCAATTCAAATGAAAATATTAATTAGAATTATAATTTTTAAAAAATAAATTTTAATAATATAAGGTCAAAAGAAATGTACCCAAAAATGGATATGGTAGCATGCATGTGATTTAATATGAAGTTCTATTGTTGAATTCTCTTGGAGCACTGCATCTGAAACATTCCATTCTGCTAGCAAAATTATGTTCATTGCACCCTAACCTGGTACATATCCAATCCCCTGATTTCCAACTGGATCGGTTACCTCCGAACCCTCTCGATCGAGACATGTCAAAGTCGAAACCTCCGGCCGACTCGTCCTTGAACGTGCCGCAATTGAAACAAGTAGACCGGCTCGCGAAATTGTGGGTGCCACAGTTTCCAGCTGTGCAGTACCAGTCACCAGGTCGAACGTCCGAGCCTGCGGTGAACCCGAATGTCGAGCCGACCCTAACACCGTATCGAGATTCGCCGCAACGTTGGCAGTTGTCCCTTCTTTGGAAGTTGAGGTGTTGACATGACCTGCAGTTCCAATCTCCTGGCCTGCTCATGTTTTCTGACAAAACAAAAACACAAAACATATTACGTCTCACAAAAAAACAACATTGAGATTCAAAGTTACAGATTTAATTAAGAAATAAAATGAAAAACCAACCTTAAATTGGTAAATAAAATGGGAAAAACAGGATGAATTTGAATGATATAATGATAAAGTCCTTGAAAGAACCCTTGAAGTAATGGCTTATTGAGAAGCTCTTTATATACAAACACTTAGACCACTGAAAAGGAATAAATGGTGGACTGTATATGTACTTTTTCGTGTTCTTCACATCTAGCCTTGATAAATTAAATATATTATATAATAAAAAAGAAAGAAAGAAAAGGAATAAAGGGGAAAATTATGATTCCAAAGACTGGAAATTTTGAACAAATGATTCGGCTTCGACTTCCTTTCTAGGGTTTTGGGATTATATAGAAACAATTTAGCTCTTTTTTTTTTAATTTTAATTTTTATATTATATTTTTTTAGTAACCCGATGCATATTTCTTTTGTGACATTAAAGTTAGGAAATTATACTATTTGCGGTTTAAAGAACTAATATTTCGAATTCGAAATATAATTAAATTTAGTTTAGGTGGTATTTTTTTTTGATGAATAGTTTAGGTGGTATTTTTTTTTTTGATGAATAGTTTAGGTGGTATTTGAATAATAGTGTTTTATTAGACCGGTATTAAAAATTTGTTGAGGTTAAATCCCATGTATTGGCCTAATGATAAAATGTATTCATCACATCAAGTGTGACCTGAATTTGAGTTGCGCTAAAAACTTGTTGAGGTTTGAATTTAATAAGATGGAGATATAGTGGAATTGGGGGGTTCACCTTGTTTAGTATAAGGAAGAGAGTTATCGTAAAAGGTGTTTTGGATGGAGATAGAATTAGAGTTTAGGTAAGAAATCTCTTTTTTTGGTGAAGTTGAGGGCTTTTATACTCTTAGATGCAATTCCGAAATGTTACACGATAAGTCTATTAGTGAGTTTAAACGTAAGTGATTAAGTGGTCCATCATTATAGGTCTAGATAGAGTGACGATTGGGTGTATTGTCAATCACTTTAGGTGGGATGTGGTAATTGGGTTCAAAGATAACGGTTAGTGAGTGAGATATGTTAATAATACAAAAAAATATTTTCAGAATATTTTTAGTTGCATAAAATCTTCAGATTATTGTAGAAAATATTTTTTGTACTATTTTTAAAAATTAAACTGTTTAAATAGAAAAGCATTCTCCTCATTTTACACTATTTTTAATTATTTCATTTTAATTTCATTTGATACGATAGCTTCTAACTTTGACTGTGACCCAGAAAAGATTTTTTCGACCCCATCTCGACTTGTTCGAAAATTTATAATTTTGTTTTGCCATATCTATCATCAGCCGAACAAACGAGGATCCCGCGCAAAAGCAAACAGGAGATCCTGTAACCTATAAGCACATTACACAAAGCTAACCCTAAAGAAATTTATTCCATCAAGTGTGCTGAAATCCTGAACATTACACAAAAGGCTCTTTGACCACTGCCCTTTGGACCCTCCTCTTTGGAGGGGGTAAGAAATAGATATGGTATTCAAATAGAAATGACCCTTATTTAAAATGAGTAACGATATAATTTACTTATAAATTTATAATAAAAATTAACCATTCATTACACATTGCATGTAATAATTTAATAATAAATAAACAAATGAATTTTATTATAACTTTTGATTAAGTGGCATGAATTTTTTCTGAATGATTTCATTATAAATTTTGATAATATCTATTTTCTTTTTTAATATAATGTCTAGACTACTCATAATCCTTTTTCAACTCATAAATAGAAAAATAATGCGTTTCAGCGTACTCGAACTCACATTCTCCGATATTAACAATAATATTTATGCTAATCAAATTAAAATTCAATCAACAGGTACATTTTTTTTTATATAATATTCACACAATTTTCACACTAGAAAGAGAAAGAAATGGAATGCATTTTCATTTGACGGTCAAGAATAATGAGAAATATTTCTTTCTTTCTTGGAATGTAATGAATATTCTGAACATTTAGAAAACCAAAGGAGGGCCACATCCAATTAAATTTAGCTCAATTATTTTGGTATTGTCACTTTCAATATCCTACAACAATGGCAGTCAACACATATAAATGAGAGAAAAATTGTTGTTGCTTTTACATATATTTGAATATTCTCCTTTTCTTTATTTTGTACTTAAATGCTCCAATTTGAGTAAAAGGAATTCTCCTACAAGTTTACATCAACTCAAAAACCATTTTATTTATTGAATATGTAAGACAATACATGAAAATATAATATCAAACGTAGTAATAAAATATATTGCACTTTTAAAGAAAGAATTCGGTTCGAATTTTAGAAATAACATTATTTGAAAGCATAGTCACGAACTCAAAAAAAAAAATATTTGTTGAGTATTTTCTATGTGTTTCCTCAGAAGGGCTAATTTTGTGTATTTATATGATACGGTCATTGTTCATAGATATGATATGTTAAGTAGATCTCCATGCATAATGACACATATCCTACCTCAGGGTTAACATATGTATACTTGAAATAGGTTCACACCATGTGTAGATGAACTCATACCACGCGTCTCCATCTTGGGTTCGCCTACACTACGCATGTACGAACTCATACAGAGTGCGAATCAAAACTCAACGGATTAACGAGTAGATGGATCGATAATAGTGAATATCATAACAATATTTTAATTGTTTTTAAAATTTATAATTAAATTTCGATCGTCTAATATATAAATGTTACTTAATCAAGTAATTAAGGAATCATGCATGAAGAGGAAAAGGCAAATGAAAGGGAAAAAAGTGGGAAAAAAAGGAAGAGCAAAATGGAGAGTTTCAATAAAGATAAGTATGAAGGTGGTGTGATGATAAATAGAATAACATGTAGTTCGAGGTTTTTTATTTTTATGATTTGGACCGTCTTTTTCTTTTTCTCTTTTTTTATGCGGCTACCAGCTGCTTTGCTTTACTATCTCAATTCCTATTTGTTTTTCTTCTCTTAAAATCACTTTTTTTTTTTTGCTTTATAATATTCTATAATCAACACCTTTTTTTTGTTCATTTATCCATGTTTATGACCCGAAATTATTTGTTATTTTATGATTAAAATGAATTTAAAATAAAGCCCATCGTTGCAATTTATCTAGTTTATTTATCCTAATTTAAATGCAAAAGCAGAGAATTAAGGGGAAAAAACAAAGAGAAATAAATTATAAGAGACGTACGAAGGAGGGAGTGGAGTCCATTCTCTTGAAGAACGGTAAAGGAAGAAGGGAGCAAACTGTAAAGAAAGGGGGAAGTGAGTGGGCTGCTGCTGCTGATTTTATTCGCCTTGGGAATCGTTTCCATGCATTGATTACGACCATCTTAATATTCCCCCTCGATAGCTTCACGATTTTATCTTATTTTATAAAGATTGGATTCATGGTTGAATTAGTACATTACTTTTTGATTTAGTTTTAATTTAAGTTCAGATTATAAGATCTTCGCCTAAACTCAAACCAAAATGAGTGAAACTTAGTAGATTAAGTTGGATAGGTAACCTGAGACTTAAGTAGGTTTAGTGATTAAATCTTAATCTAATGATTTTTTTTTGAATTACAATAGGAACAATTGAATTACAATAACAAAATAAAGCTCGAACAACAAATATGACAATCACAACTTCAATCCAGACTACATATGAGACGGTGAACACCCTTAATCATAAAGCCATCACATGAGATTTAGACTAATGAATTTTGATTCAATCAATTTCATAGATATTGAACTATTAGTACTTTAATAATAATTAAATAAAAACTCATGAAATTAAAAAAAATTGAAAAAATTCATAATATGTTGAATTATCGTTTTTATCATGATTTTTTTTTTTGTTTTTTATCGGTTCAAAATTATTTGTTTTATTTTCAGTTAGATATTATGAGTTGAACAAAGTGGATCACTAATTTTCAATTCAACTAGTTGGTTCAATCTAATTCTGACAACATTAATTTTGTTTTGTAAATAACATTTTGTTAGTAAGTGTTTAAATCTCCCTTTATATAACTATTGGTTATTAAAAATTTTCTAGCACATCCTCTCAAGTTTTCAATAAAAGTATCATAGCACTTCTTATACTATATTTTAAATTGCATTTTGATCCCTCTATTAAATAAATTAATTAATTTCTGTGCATTAGATGAAGGAATAAAATAATCCTTCCGTTAAAAATTGTGTTAAATATTTTGTCACAAATGACTTTATTAACAACTTAGTAAGAGTTGTCAAAAAGTTCTTACCCCTTTCATAATGCCACAATCTTGTTGTAACTGGACAAAGTAACTACTAGTAGAATAGTAGAAATGGACAACAAAAAATTGTTCACATAGTTCAAAAACTTCTTATATATGCGGAGTCTTGCCCATAAAGTAATTCACTATAAATAAATATGATATGTGACTTAAGTTCAATTCATTCACCAAATTGTAACCTTACTCCTATACTTTAAATTAGATCACTCTCCCGTTAAGTCTTTCCCCCTGAAAGCTTAGATGTAAACTAATGAATGAACATAAGTTAATTTACTTGTAATTTTGCACTTAAAGAAATAGTTCCTAACTGAACAAATAAAGTTCTTTCTAACATAAACAAGTCATCCATTATATATACCCTAAAGGTTTGTTCAATTGCAATCAATATAATTCGTTAGTTCTACTAAAATAGCCACTTAAAAAGATCTTAAATGAATTATCTATTCAATAGGGATCTTCTAGTCATCAAGCTCCTTTAAGATCAAATCTTTTATTTAAGAGAACTTTGATTGTATTGAAAGTTTGAATCCAATCATTACTTGACTTGATTCTCGCACGTAAAGTCTTCACTAATGCGCTGCTAAAAAGTCTTCAAAAATAAACAATTAAAGGTCCAACATATTTGATCAAAACATGTGAATTAAACAAGGCAAGTTATAATACCAGCTCTTTCTTAAGTTGCAACTGACGTTCAAGCAGACAGTGGTAACTTGCACTAACAAAAGGTTTGCATGGTGTAAAAGAATCACCAACAAAACAAAGTCCTGCATCCTCTTCTTTCAAAACCTAATATCTCATCCAACATTTTACTTTTACTGCCAAGCTTTTCAAGAATTGCTTTTGCAACATCTAGCTTAGTCTTGTGTTTAGATAATGGAACATTTATTTTATCAACAAGTTTAGCCATCTTTGAATTTTTCTATTGCTACCTCACTAATGAGTTGTTCATTCACATCACACAAAAGATCTCATTTGTCTAGCACCACTTTGTATGTCTCAACCATTTGGATGTCCACATCATCATCGTTGTCACTGTCAGCTATTGTGTTTTCACCTATGGGCACAACACCTTTTAGTTCTGCAGAATAGTTCTGCATGTTCAAGGTCTTCTTGTCAATCTAGCCAGAAGACCTGGTCGAATAGTTGATCAGCTTTCCTTCATTGCTTCTATTTGAACTTCCCAAATACAAGATCTTCATCAAATCAGCTAAGTGTGTGCTCTTATACAAATAGAATGTTCTTCTGGTTATGTTGTGGTAAAAGTTGTAGCCCCGACAGTCGAAACAACAACAATGACATCATGCGTTAGAACTTAAACTATATTTGTGGAGCCTTGCTCAAAGAACCAATTACAAATAATAATTTAAGTCCAATCACAACACTAAGCTGCAATCTCACCTTTGCACATCTAAGTGCAGTTCCCTCTACTTACAAATCTAGTCACCCAATCTTGAACAAATATAATAAATTCACCCAATTTCTCTTTATGTTAAAGTCTACAAATTGAATTTTATTTTTAAAACATAGAGACTACAAGAGAGCCTTTTATATCTCAAATTAAAAAAAAAACATAATTATATTTATAAAATTATAATAGCAAATGCTCTAGCAAGTCAAAGCAGAAAAGCTTTGAGGAAAGGATAATTTACATCTTAGGTTATTAAACTTAACGTCAATTTTCATATAGGACACAAATCTTTAATTTCATCGAATTTTATCATCATTCTTTTTTTTATTAACAAATTAAGTAATTTATGTTAATTTCGTTTAATAACTTTAACGTAAAAGCAAGCTCGGAATGTATATCTGAATGAAGTTTACCGAGTCAAAATTTTCCGTTAAAATTACTTAATGGAATTAGCATACAGAAATTAATTTATTAATAATTAAAGTTGATAGACTTAATTCGATAAAATTAAAATTACGTGACCTACGTGATAATTGATGCTAAATTCAGTGACCTAAATGTAAATTAGCCGGGTAAGGAAAAATTCAACCCCTGGAAAATGGGTTACTTGGATGGTTGGTGTCTGGGGCATTAGAAGCATTGTTCATTCCCAAAGTGTTCTTTACTGCTTCAGCAGCTCCTTGTGCCATGTTCTTCATTTGCTCTCCTGTCTGCGCGCGCGCGCGCACACATATATATATATATATATATAGGCAAAAGCTGTTAATTAAGAGAAATACTTGTTGAGGGGACATCAATTATTTTCGGGAAAAAAATTAAAGCGTGATCTATTTGGAGTTGATAAATCCCTCAATGAATCTGAAATTATCTTAGGTCAAAATTTTGTTTCTCAACTTTTTTGAAAGCCTAAACCAAAAGAAAAATTCACAGAAGGAAAATGTCTCATTAGATCAGGCCGTATGATAGCAATTTTGTTGAAAACCTAAATCAAAAGTGAAGTTCACAGATCGAAAATGTATCATTGGATCAAGCCGTGTGATAACAGGGGCAAATTCAAATGAAGGCCGGTGGGGCCTTGGCCCCTTGGATAAAAGGATTATATTACAATTTTAGACTCCCTTAAAAACTTTCAATTCAATTTAACCTTTTTACCATAAAATTTTTAGGGTCTCCATAATTAATATGTTTATCTTGATCCCCAACCAAAAATTTTTAGCTTCGCCTCTGCATAGTAGTATATATTTGATGCCATTTAAGGTTTGGGTTTAAATCCTACTTTTAGCAAATGAGGACCATTTCCTTGTGGTCATATGCACAACCCAATCTAGTGAGACATTCCCACTTTATGAATTTGTGCAACAATATTGGATGTATCGAGGGATCTGGCAAATCCTAATGGACGACATTTCGAAGATTTTCTTTAAAAAATCAGAAATCCCTTGAGATTAATTAATTTAACATAAATTAGTTTGAAAATGAAAAAAAAGAAAGAAAGGAAATTGGGTGATGCCTGCTGAAGTAAGTTGGAGGCCTGGGAAGTATAAGTAGCATTCTGATCAGAAGACTCAGAGTTCATGGATGTCTGGTTCATCATCTCATCCTTCTTCATCTGTACAACAACAATATATGTATACTTAAACGTCAGATATAAAGACAACTCGCAAAAATTTTATACGGTTCAGATTCTTCATTTTTCTTAAAATACTCGTATACATAACAGCACAGAATAATTTTAAAAATTTAACTATACTCGTATATAACATTTACGCCCGAATCTAAGTAACATAGGATCAGATAAGAAATATAGAGATATTGTTACCTGAGCTTGACCAGCCATTTCTTCAACCTTGTCTGTAATATTCTGAGGAGTACTTTGGGTTGACATTCTTTATCTAATCAAAGTTTAATTATCAAATTTATTTAGTCTTAATCAATCTCTGAAGTGATAATGAAAACCAAATTTATAGCCAACAAATGTACCCTATTTTTATCACTGGTAATCTCAATTCAAGCTTTCATCAGCACTTGGCAAATTGTAATTAATTTGGACTTCATACAACAATGGGTAGAACAACAAATTGCTTGGTCAATAGAGACCCCTCGACCTATTAACCATTGCATTTGAATCCAAATGCATATATCATAATTAATTTTAATCTCACTATTACAATAATTAAAGTCTGTAACGTGCTCGAGTAATAATGGCATAGTGTTCTACATAAGATTGTTTCTATTTAAAAATTTAGTACTAACAGCATAGGACGGATGATGTGTACAATTTACAACGATAAAAACATAGCAACAAATCAGCTTTAACAATGTCAAAACATCCTAAGTTGGCTGGCTACCTGTAAAACCCATGTAGCTTTGGTTTTGTATATATTGGCTATTATATATACATATATTTACAACAAGTTTTAATAGGACATTGAGAATTCGGAGATTATCTTTTGGTGTGAAAATTATGTCATCTTCTGATGCAAACACGGTTCGTGCTTGTGACGAAGGCAATCGGCTTACGGCGGATGACTATGTTGGCGGCATGGTTGCTAGTGCATCGATTCCACCATATGGAAGTTTAGTCCGAGGGATCGGGAAAGTAGTGCAAGGCATTGGGGAAGGAGTGAGCAAGATTGTTCAACATACAGGTGACACTGTTAGTGTTCTAGAATTGTTGGAAGAGGAGGAAAAAGAGAAGGAAATTGGTCAAGAAATTGACCAAATATTAGCCTTTGTATTATTTTGTTGTATGATATTATAAAGTTTGTTATATGATCAAAATGAAATAATTATGTTTTGTATATAATATCATATTGTAAAACTGTAACGACCCAAGTTCCAGTACGTTTTCTTGCTTCACACTACGCACCGGAATTTGGTTGTCATCTTTAGGTTTGTTTAGTTCAACCGGCACATGTACCTTCACAAAGAGAGATGAGCGTATCTCGGTGAAACCCGAATGGTTCCGAAAAGTGAAGATAGAAGCCAAATGGGACTAATTTCTTATATCTCATTAACTAATACTAAGTTATTACAAATCTACATCCTGGATTTAAAGTTTTAAAAGAAACCAAAACTTTTATTTTGAGGACAAGTTAATTCAGGCTAATTTCAACTATACCATATACCCCATCTACTTGTACATACGTAGTTTTTGTCTTTGTGTCGGCCATTGATGTTGCTCAAACTAAGAACTGATGTTTTGTTACATTCAACGAGACCCCTCGAGACACAGTTTTGTAGAAAGCCAATTGCAGACCTCATCCATCTCTTTAGGGACTGTGTAATGGCCAATCCTGAACAGTCAAATTCAGACCAAAAAACACTTAAAAAGGATGTTTTTTCATGGTGAGATATTTTTAAAAGGCCTAAATGATTATTATTACCCTTCATAGCTTTTGAAAGTGAGATTCCAAAATCCTGCTATATTCAATGAATGAGCTGATTTTTCTCCAATTTTGTAGGGGACAACATCATCACCTGTAATAAAAGATTATAAACAATGTAATGATTATTTGGTTGAATAAACAAGCAAAACTTTTGTCATGTTGGAAAGTTAACAATGTATTTTCAGGATCTTTACATGATATTTTTTCTATTAGGTAAAAGTATTATGGAGATTTTGTGGTAAAAGTTAAATTGTATTTTATCTCGTTTATAAAAAATGAGCAAATTAATATTTGTATATTAAATCAAAGAGTAAATTAATCCTTACAGAAAGATCAATTTTTTTTTTGATCTAATATACACTACCTAATTTGCTTAAGTTTTTTAGTAGAAGGGATAAAATGCAATCCGATTTCTAGTACAAGATCCTTCATAGTACTTTTACCTTTCTATTGTGTGCTATTTTTGCAATATATCATGCTTAAACATGGAAAAAGATAATTACAGGTTCCATGGCTAAGCAAAATCGGCAAGGATGCAGCTCGCCTTGCAGCTTCATGTGATACTTGTATTTTGTTCCTTAAGCCCCTGCAAGCCAACACCGGATTAGAGTTCTCGTATGGCACTTGAGTGATACAGGTTCAGACCCTGTCATGATTTGCAACATGTATTTGGGCATAGGAATGGGGATAGATTGTTCAAGTATCCTCCAAATATTCACACTCGAGCCAGAGTAACATAAGATCATGTCGTACCTTGAACCAGGAAGCCATCCACTAAGCCCAACAACTGCTCTAAGGTTGATGGGGTATGGGATACCATTTCCATACCTTCCTAGAGCACAAGCAGTTGCAGAATAGAGTGCCATTGCAGCACCCATACTAAAGCCTCCAATACCCACCTTAACTGTCAAAAAGGAAGCAAACACCAGTTTCAAAAACCAATCTATATATATAGTGGAATGGCATGGAGAGTTTAAAATACCATCAGATGGTTCAGTTGACAAGAAGTTTGCAATATGTGCTGCTGAAGCATCTAAACCCTCCCAATCATCTGGACCTTCTTCTGAAAGCTCACCAGCATCAAACCCTGGTATGTCAAGAAATTAAATGATTATATACGTGCCAAAGCATTCACATCTTCACGAACCAGGTGATAAAAGTGTCTGGCATATGTCAGTATTCCCCTTATAAAATTCTGACCATACTCGTGTGAGATATGTGCCCATGTTCAGCACTCGCACCAAGTTCGAGTAAGATAAGATAAAACCAGAGTTTCTTACATGCAGTGCAAGGAAATCCCCCTAGTAAAGCCACAGGACGAGTAGGAGCAGTTGGGCAAATCCATTTTATCTGAAATATATATGAGAATCATAGCTGATCAAACTTGTATGCCATAGTTCAACAAATTCAACTAAGATTTGAAGTAGGACAAAGCAATCTGCAAATCAAAAACAAATAAAGTTCAAAACTAATTTATGAAAGCATTCTTACATTTGGAAGAGGAAGACTTTCCAAGAGCTGAGACCAACTGCAAAATAAATTAAGAACAAAAGTTTGAAGAAGTGTTGTTATTATCGTAAAAAGTAAGAAAATAGAAACTATTTAACTGAAAAGATTATAATACTAAAGAAAAATATAATGAATATCCTTTGTGAAAAGATAAATTTTCTTATCCCAATTTGGCAGAAAAAAAACAGGTTAATTTGTGGTCCATTATCTATGAACATGGAATATACTCTTTTTTGACATTTCTAAGTCTTCCAAATTAAGCTTTAGTGCTTAACATCACATGAGACAAAAACAGAAGAAAATATATACATTGAATATTATTTCACAGCTTCACTGTGTTGCTCCATAGAACTTATTCCAATTGACAATAAAAATAAAAAGAAAACAACTCAAACAATGAAAAAGAAAACAAAATGATGTTGACATTCTCAAACAACTTTATTTATTTGTTTTGAGATAAAATTAAATTTATAGAAGAGTAAAAAATTTATCTCAATTCAATGAATGAAGTTAGAGAGATTTTTGTACTAAGTGTCAGATTATATTTTTTTCTCTATTAAAAATGAATAAATTAATATCTGTGAATTAAATCAATGAGCAAACTAATCCTTTTCATTTGAAATTTCATCTATTTCTACTATTAAAACCTGGAATGACTACGTATTTCTTACGCTGACATATAGATACTAATTTTTAACTGTAAAAATCGATGAAATTTTTAAAAAAATGATTAATTTACTCTTTGATCTAATGTAAAAAAACTAATGTGACTTTTTTCAATAAAGAAGCAAAATGCAATCCACTCTATCATACTTTTACCATAAACTTTCACACTAAAGTTTCAATGTATTGGTTGAGGCAATATAACAAAAGGGTAACATGCAATTACCTTGAGCCATTGTCACCAAGGCCATGAAGCCACACTATAGTAGCTTGGTGTTTACCTTTTGGTCTAACCACATATGTCCTTCCAAATTCAAATGTCCTTCTACCAGTTCTACTACCTAAAAGCATTAACACCATTAATGGAGTTTTCAAGTTATTACAATACTCTAAAAACCATTGCTAAGAACAGTATAAATGAATTCAAGAAAGCTGAAATGAGAGAAAGAAAGCAACTAACCAGAAGCCATGGTATAATGTGAATAGCTCATGATTTTGTTGTTGTTTTTTGACAGGACTGAAAGAAGTGATACAATGAAGAAACCCCAGAAGGGGTATTGCCTATTTATAAGCAAATATAGGAAGGAGTGTGTGTGTGATAATGGAATAAAACAGGTGAGTATTGTGTACAACTGGCTATACATTTTTGTAGCCTAAAATTTTACCTAGAAAACTCAAAAATAAAAAAAGAAAAAGGAGAAGGGCATCATTGAAAAGGAAGGGTTTAAAGGAAAATTAAAAAAAAAAAAATCTTTTCAATATAGCAAATGGATCCAAGCAAGGGCAAGAGCACAAACATCCCATCCCCTCATAGAGATTTGTAACAATATAGAGAGAATCTATGCTTGTTGGGAAGTGGCTAAAAAATAAATAAAAAGCAAATCCCCCCACAGCAACAACTCAAGAGAATATTACTGAAAACAAGAAAAAAGCATTAACTATATATTTGAAATATCTTTTTTTTTTCTGAAATCATTTGTTTATGAATTCTTTGATGATTTGATTGATACCCCCATTAAGTAGAAAAAAAGCATAGAAGTTTCAACTTTCATATACATCCTTACAAATTTTTAGTATAAAAGAAATATCCTGAAAGGTATCAATGACACAAAGAATAATTACATACATACATACATATATATATATACATGTATAACATATGTATAAACTATATATTTTCTCCATTCCTGGGATTTTATTATGTGGGAAAAGACAGCAGGAAAAAAAAGCATGTGGCCTTTTTTTTTCTATCCTCCTTCCTTGTTTGCCACTAATATATTTGGTTTGCTGAATACTCCTAGTCTCACCATAAAAGTTTTGTTTGTTTATATATTCATGGGGAACATCATAAGAATATGAAGTCCAAACTTTAAGCTTTAACTGTCAAGTTGTGTTGGCTGTAATGATAAGATAATTTATACTATAAAAAAAATTGATGATTCGAATCTTAGAGACAACAATAAGAGCAGCTATAAAAGCTAGATGTAGACAATAAAACGAACATGAAAAATAATTGATTTTGCAAAATTGTAGACCCACCATTTTAACTGCTCTCTCATGTTCCATTCAAGTTAGTGTTTCTAACCCATGTTATTCCATCAGTATCCACCTATAAATGCAGCTTTATATATATATATATATATATATATATATAAATGCACTCCAGCTTTATATCATCTTCTTGTTGTTAATAGGGTAAAAGTACTATAGAGCCCCTGTGCTAGAAGTTAAATTATATACTAAAAAAATAGATAAATTAATCTTTATACATTAGATCAAAGAGCAAATTGATTCTTTTTGTTAAAAATTTTATTCATTTATATTATTAAAAATTAGTATGACGGATAAAATAACCAGATATTTACATATGGTATGCCACATGTATCTCATTTGATGTAAAGGAACTAGTTATTCACAGTGGGATGGATAAAATTTTTAACAAAAGATTAATTTTCTCTTTGATCTAATGTATACAGGAACTTATTTATCTATTTTTTAATATAAAAAAATAAAATGTAATCTAAATCCTAATACATAAAAAAAATTAGATTCCAACTCTAATTTTTTTTTCAAGCATAAATAAACCAAACCCTATATTTAACTAGTTGACTTAAGGGGAAAAAATTGACATGGCAGTCCATAATTGGTTACTGTGTTAAATGGTGATATCTATTGTCTTATATAGGTCAACTTGTCAATATTTATTCATTTTTCCTATTCTGTTTTGGAGAAAAAATTGAGGGAACTTTTTAGTTGTCAACTCCTCCTTTACCCTACCACAAAATTCATATGGGGCAAGAATCAATTAATCAATTAGTGTGTACATATATATAGATATAGGAATGATACTTAAAAATTGAGAGTTTAGTTGATTGTTTCTAGGGTTTATATAGCTGAAAGACAACATATGCTGCTTTGCACTACCCTTTGAGTGTAGCTTAATTTATTATTAATACAGCAGCCAATTTGTGTTTAATAAAACTATATAAATATTTACTTGATTTGATGTTGAAAAGTTGGAATCTCTTCAACTAAATTACAGAAAAGAAAATAGAGAATAATTTCAATCTTTTTTATTTATCTTCTACTTCATCTGCAAAGCTGGCTCCCAAAATGCAGTGAAAATGAAAGCTATAAGGATTCCATAGGAGATTTTTTTAAAAAAATAGGTTTTCAGTTTTCAAATCATATGTTTATCTCGTTGTTATTTTTCTTTAATTGATCAAATAGTTTGTGTTTTTCTGAAAATTTAGGAAATAAATTAATTTTGGATAGAGAGTATGAAAAGTGCATCTACTTGGATACGTTTTTTACACAATTGACAAGAAAGCTCGTTCAGTTAAGTAACTTTTTACTGATATGTCAGGAAAACGCTTCCAGTTGGTCACGCTTTCTTGATATGTCAAAAAAAGCTCGTTTAGCTGGATACGTTTTCATAAATTTTTTTCAAAATCGATCTATTTCCTTAAATCTTAAAAAAACAATATACTTAATCAATTAATAACAAACAATATATGCATAATTTAACTTAAATTTTATGGTTTTATTCATTAATATAAAAAAAATATGGTGGTAAAAGATATAATGGATTGAGAAGACGTTTTGTGTTGAAAACCATGCAGGGAACAGCTACATATAGGGTTCCTTTATCTTTCATGCTCAGTGAAAAAAATAAAAACACATAAACTAATGAGTGAATATGGGTTAAAGATGAACCTACGTACTAGTTTATATAGAAATATAGGCTTAGCGTTGATGCTTTTTTCTTTTTTTACTTTGGTGCTGGATAATAGAGTTGATTCTAAGCAATATTTTTAAAAATTACGAATCAATTAAATTGTCATTTTGTAGGTGTAGTAAGTTCGATTAAAAAATTATTAGAATCTTAAAATTAATTAAAATATTAAAAAAATATTTTAATCATCGATTTAATTGGATATACTGATTCTTGGTCCAATCGATTCAATATTATTTTTTTATCAATATCTTAAACGATTTTTGATCCAATCATCAATGATTCATTTATATTGGAAATTTTTAGGAAATAAAAAATTATTTGCTTTCAGTGATAGATCCGTAACAAATTGTATAATAAGGAGAAAATTGATGAATTCAATTGTTTTCTTATAATTCCTGTGGAAAAAAATAAAATTTTAATTGTTTTAGTATTTTAAACAAGGGAAAAGAAAAAAATTGCTTATTCTTACATGAATAATATATAATAACAAAAAAAAATGATGCATGAATAATATAATAAGGTGTTTGGTAAACAGAATTTTAGGGTTTTTTTAATTGATTTGAATACAAATGGAGGATTGGATAGTCAAACTCTCTAATTGTAATATTTGGTGAATGAAGATTTACAAGAGCTTATTGAATTAAAACTTCCAAAATAAAAAACGTTGGGGGTGAACAACTTTTTTCACGAGGATGAGATATATGGAATGACATATTTGGTCATGCTTGCTCAAAACTTACTCCCTTTGCCACATGTATTTATTTCTTGAATATTTATATATTCCTAATTTATTTTCAATTTACTTGTGTAAAATGATTTATTATGCAACTTTATATTAATTGAAATATGCTACTTGAAAAATTTATTCAGAATGTGACATAATTATCACTAATTTTATTTTGGTGAATTACAATAATAGGGCAAAGCCTGAACAACAAACGCAACTCAAATCTAGGTCATACCTGAGGCAATGAACACCCTTGACCATCCGGCCATCACATGGAATTCTGATTATCACTAATTTACATACAAAGAATGTGACATAATTATCACTAAGAATATAATTTACAATTATATTAATACACTATTAATATTTGTTAATTTCCATGAGATTAATATTTGTAAATAAGGAACTTAAGTAATTTGTTTATTTAAATTTTCAAAATATTAACTAATTAATTTTCATAATAGATGTTTTAATTTCTTGATAATACTGTTTTATTTCAATAATTTCATCCAATAAAGATTAAAGTATTATAAACAAATAAATGCTAATAATAAAATGTGTTTTTCTCTTATTTATCATTTTTCACATATCAACTTTCAATTATCAGCTAAATTTTACAAAGCACTTTTAATAAACAGTTAATAGAATCAATTGATCAAATCAACTACTACAATCAGCAATCGGTAATCAACCAATTGTCAAACAGGACCAGCGTGTATATAGGTTTAAAAAGCTTATTCTTACATCAACTCTAGGTCAAGCTGTCAATTATTTGATATTTTTTAATTTAAATTTTAGGTTTATATTTTGTGAATGAAGAAAATAGAGCTCGAAGCTTTATCTCTCATTTTGGAATCTACCCAACTTAATTTCAAATCTGGTTAATGTCTTTTTTTAAAAATAATATCATTATAAATTATGATCATATCTGTTTTTTTTATTTACATAATATCTAAAATTATCCATAATTTTTCCTCAATCTATAAATAGGGAGATAATACGATTTAACATACTCAAATTCACATTCTTTTATATTGATAACAATGTCAATTGATCTAATACTCAATTTACAATTCTAATTAATGTCTTATATAAGTACCCGATACCATAAGATAAAAAAGAAGAAAAAAGAAAGAAAGGAAGAAGAAGCTGGTTCCCATTGATGCATAGGAGGGTATTATAGCTAGGGTTTCTTTTTGTCATTACTAGATCATTTTTCAGAATAGGAAACATAATTTAATGAGTGAATGTAGGTTAAAGATCAGTGATTGAAGGGACAACTGACAACTTATGTTTCTGAATATTTTATCCTTATACAGCATATCACACATTTTCTGATTTTTTCTGAATCTTTTTCCACACAAAGTTGATTGAGTTTTTTCATGTCTTTTCATGTGAAATTGATGTTCAGAATTTTAGTTTTTTCAAGGAAATTTTCTGGTAATCCATGCAGATTTTTGCTCAAGTTATTTAAATCCTATCTTCATTCATACATACCAAGTTTTTATTTTTTTTAATTTATTTAAAGAAAGTGTTAACTTGTTTCTAATAATTCTTAATTTTAAAAATTACATTTTTTTTTCTAAAATAAATATGTACTTTAAGTGACTAATACATTCCTTTATATATGTAATATACATCTATACCAAGTAGTCACTTAAATTACAAAGAAACCAACTTATAAAATAAAATAAATAATTATACGGATATTATGATTTTTACCAGTTTTAAATTAAGATTTAAAAAGTACTCATGTTTTTAAATACTAATAATTTTTAATTTCCATTCACATGATGAATTGACAGTGATTATAGACACTAATCCAGTTAGGTATAAATGGAATGGATACAATGAATAATAGGTTATTTTAAGCAAGTACTCAAAACTGTCAGATATTTCAATGGTATCAATACTTGAAAATGTATTGAGACAGCTATTTTTTCTTGAAAAGGAATATATTAATAGAATATTTCAAAAATAACATGGTAATATAGTTCCATTTTTGCAGCAACAAATTGAAGGTATATTAGGTTTGGGACACCATCAGTGTAGATTTGTGGATGCTTCTAAGTCCTAAAATCTCATACCAAATATTGCCTGAAAAGCTTTCTTGGAAGTTTGGTATATAAATTTGATGGACAATAACATGTCAATAAGAACAAAGAAAGGTCCCAATTCCTAACAGATTAGGACATTGATACAGATCTTATGATGCACTAATTGGGGATAAATGTGTTTAATTTTCATGCAATTCTGGAAAATCAACTCAATTAACCTAAACCCAAACTTTACCAAATTTGATTTGACAATAAAAAAGAAAAATCTAAACTCATTCAATCACAAACTAAAAATATTCTACCAACAAGTGTTGTATGTACGTACTGAAAAAAGCACATTTTACTCTCAAAGAGAGAATATGTGTTTAAATCTTAAGGGAAGATATTATTGTGAGTAACCCCAAACCCCCGAACATAGACCGTAAAACAATCGTGAAAAATACATAAAAAAAAACCACGAAAATGATTCGAAAATTTCAAAACCCAAAATCAACCTGACCCATCCAATTGATGAATCTAATTGAGGACTACGACAATTCCTAGCCACCTAATTAATATTTAAAAGGAAAAATAAAAGGAAGTGCAAGAATCCGAAAGCGATTAAACCTGTAAGATTCCTTCAAAATTCAACACCAAGATGTTTAATGAAACAATGGGGACGGTAGCCATCAATTATTTGGCAATGCATTGAAGTTAAACCTAAGATGATTCATAGTTCAAAAAGATGACCACCCTGAAAAACCAAAAAAATAGATACCATCTCAAACAAGACCAAGGGCCAATCAAAAACCAAACATGACAGATTTTTTTAACACTTGAAGGTGCAATGAACTCTATAACTGGACATGGTTCCATCCTCTCCAATTTTATTCCAATAGGAAAAAATAAACCTGAAAGCTGAAATTAATGATGATGATCGTCATCACCATGTCCGTCTGGAGGTCCTCCAGGGCCCACAACTTCGAGCTGCCAAAAAATCAACATATATAGTTACGAAAAGCTACGATGCTTGAAAAACCATGGTACTATTGGGGTTGGAATGGTAAGAATGCTACTTTTTTTCTTTTCATTTAAATTGAATTGCAGGGCAATAACCCAAGGGAATGGGATGAAATGTCTGTCAACCTCGAGGTCTCCAGGTCTCACTTCAGTTATAGCACTTAGACCCTAACCTCAAACCAATTCATGTATATCTGAAAATCTGAATGACATTGTAGTTTCAATTGTGTCCTTCAGGGACAACAGAAAAATTATAAAATATCATATAGCTCAAACATTTGTAGTTCAATCTAATAGATGATTGTTTATTTCTTCCATAACAACCCAGATCATTAACAACTAATTCAAAACTTTAGATTTATTGGTGAATCCATGTATGGGCTAACAGAAATATCTAAACTGGATATGGACCCACTGAGTGCAAAGAAATAGACATTTAGACGTAGCTCAAATTGATCTACTCACCACAAAATACTGTGAACAAACAGGGCATTCATGTGGCTTGCCCTTCTCCAGCCAAAACCAGACAACATCATGCTCGTCCTCTGCATTTGTTTTTTGAAACAGTCAAATGAATTTATATTAGTTCAAGCTGAATGACTCAATTTTGTATATTATAGAGAAAAAGCATACGAGAAGACACACAGTTTAGACCAAGATGAGCAGAAACAGAGATTTGATGAAAGAAACAAACCTCCTTCACCTCCTGGGCATCCAACTATTCTCTTGTCATAGTAGGACTGGACAACAGCAGGAGCTTCCTAAAAGCAGATAAAATCAAAAGTCAAAAAATGACATCACTCAAGATTTCATAAAAGGTCAATATTTCAGATTTCCGGTAGAAATGTTTTATCACCATAAAAAAGAAGCCCATACTTAAAATGATAAGTTTACAGAAGAAGATTACTAGTTAGCCATGATTGAACATAAATGCATAAAACATTGCACTACATCATTATAGTAGAGAAACATCGTGCTCAAAAAATTTTACACATTCAGAAAATAAAACATTGAATGTAGAAACAATTTTCCTTTATCTGCATTGTATGATATCTATAATATTCCGGTGTTTCCAGATAAGTGGTGGAACCTCGATGGAGGAAGCGAAACTAAACCAAATCATCTTAATGTTGCCTAAGAATAAAATATTTTGACAGCCAGATTTCGCCTATAGATTCAACATCCCCTCCCCTAGTCCTAGTCTACTGGTGACTAGGAGCCCACCAATAAGAGGACATGCTGACAAAGGAAAGAAAAAAGGAACCCCTTGCTTGAGGGAAACTAAATCTAAAGTCTCATACAAGTTATATCAAAGGTGCTAATATTCATTACTTGAATCTGAAAATGAAAAAAGAACCGAAAGATAACATAATTGCTAACAAATAGCTGGAAAGAAACACTAGACAATTCCAACTGGTTAATAACATCAAAAGGCAATTTACTGCATGGTCAAATAATGCACCTGGTAACATCGTTTTCTATACATTTTGTTACATTATGAGACTTCAGAATAGCAATCTAAGGACATGCAGGATATTTAACATCAGTTAAAACATAAATCATTTAACTGCACAAGAAATCCAAGTAAATGAAGCTATGCAGAAAATCACATACAAATAGAAAAATGGAATGACTGCATTAAAAATTGGAAAATTTTAAGCAAAAATAAAAAAAATTGTGTCAAAAACCATCTATCATTGCTTCTATGTAAGATGATACACGCACAGTCCAATACAAATTCTCCAATTTTTATACAATGCGAATGACATCTTGCAACCCATACTAACCTTCGTGCCAAAAGGACCAACAGGGTTGTTCACATCTTCAAGGATTTTCTTTCCCTATATAAAACAAAACACAAAGCAAAAAACAGAATGAGAACGAGAAAGCAGTGGCCTAAAACTGGGAGAGCAGTATATTAAATGTAGCCAAAATGCTTATAACAATATAGCCAACAACTGAAGTTAATGTGTGTCTGTGTATTGGTTTAACTGACTTAGTCGACTTCTTATTCCATTATATTCAGCTGGTTAGTTACAATCTTGCGAACATCAGTTAAGTCGGTTTTCGACTTCTCGAAACCAAACCTAATGACCGCTCACCCCTAAATATAGTCCACAACTGAAATTGTCTACTGTAGAAATGCAACATCACATAAAGTTCTCACATTTTAAAGACCAAATAGCAACAGTAGAGAGAGGGAAAAAGCAAATCACCTGAAGCTCAACCTCAAGCTCCTCGCGCTCATGACCAGTGGCAATAGGCATGACATCCTCAACCCTCTTCTTTACAGCACTATCCGCTATACAACCAAAACCAGTCCAAAAATTAAGAACACCGGAAAACTCATTAATCAATATCGTATACGTCAAGGAGAAAATTCTCTTCTAATTTCTACTCACGACACCTAATAATCTAAATGATTAGTTGACAAAATCAAAGCTTGAAATCAAAATGATTCGTTGGCGAGGATCTACGGAAATTTAGGGTTACCTGACGAGGCGGAGAAGTGACGAGTGAGGAGATAGGCAAAAGGCGATGATGGAACGTTAGATTTGAATGGAAGCGGCACCGATTTAGAAGCGGATCTGCATGGAGCTGTGGCTAGGGTTTTGAGCTGTGAAGTCAACAGCCTTCTCCACATATTTCAGGATTCAAAAATTTTAGGGTTTTTAGTGTTTCCTTATCTCAGGTGATGCCTTCGCTTCTTTTGAAAAATACCCCCAAAAAATTTCGTTGTTCAGTGCAAAAGGAACGGCGAAATGAGGGAAATGAGGGTTTCAAAGAAATATGGAGAGGGCTGAAGCCGGCGATGGAAGGTTAACGGTTTGCATCTTTGGGTCAATTTGGCACGCTCCAATTTTGTTACACGTGCGAACTTTGTGGCCCGGGGGGGGGGGGGGGGGGGGGGTTGGCGGGGAATTGAGCGTTGAGGTTCTGGTGGAGATCTTGCCATGTTTAGTAGAAAATGCCGATACATTAATAATTCAATAAATAATTAAAATTTTGCAAAAATTAATGAAAAATGAGAAAATGTTAAAAAGGATTTCCGTGATTTTTGGGTTTATATGAGTTTGGAGTCGAGTTGTTCATAGATCAAGTCGGGTTAGGTTCGAGATAAGTCAAGTAAAAAATTTAGATTAGTTTTTTAAGTTCAAGCTTTGTAGGGTCTGAAAAATAGGCTTAAAATTTTACTTAAGTCCGGACCAAATAAAATGCTAAAACTAGAGTTCGGCTCGCCAATATTAACTTTTTTTATATTAATTTTTATATAAAAATAAATTTAAAAAATATAATACATCAAATATACTAAAAATATTAAAAAATATTTTTCGACAAATGAATTTTTTTTTAAATTACTTAAATAACTCTAAGATAAGTACAATTTAATAAGCAAATATCTCTAAAATAGTAGCAAAAATAATAATAAAACAAGAGTTATATAATATCTAAACAATAACAACAAAATAGTAACAATATAATAGTAAAATAATAGCAAAAACAAAAAAACAATGGCAAAACAGTAAAAAATAGTAGCAGATTCTTTTTTGAAAATTCGGGTCAGGTCAAGCCAGGCCTAGATCAAAAAAAGCTTACCCGAGGTATAGCCCATATAGAAAATGAGCATTACTTTTTATTCAAATTCATTTTTTGGGCCTATATTTTTTTCTTAAACCCTCCTACTTTTTGAATAGACATTCGATCTGGGCTATCAAAAGTCTAGTTTGAAGTGGTTCTCAATTCAAGTGGTTAAACTTCTTTGTTCAGATAAGTATATTGATTGGTTTTGGCCTTTAGATTAAATCGGTTTAATTGACTAATTTGATCCTATTCTAACAACCATAAATACAAACTGTTTCGGATTTTAAATTTTTTTAAAGTAATTTTTTATAAAATTAAAGTAAAAATATTTTTAAGTCCAAATGTATTTTAAAATTTTAAACTCTTATTAAATTTAGAATTAATTTAATGAAATTTAATCCCTTACATTTCAAATTTAGAATATAATGGTGAATAGGAGATGGGGCAAAATGTAGGATTTTGGTTGGATACTTTGGTACCAAAAATACGACGTTTGAGGCTTCAATGCATTGATTTTTGATGGGTGTATAAGCAACCAAAGTTTTCGAGATATGAACAATGAATCTGGGTATTTGGAATTGGCAAAAAAGTTCTGCTAGATTGCTTCCTCCTTCAATTGTCCTTAAAATTGCAGGTATTTGTCCACCCTTATCTAATGGAGGACTGGATTACAACATCATTGCTGGTGGGAATTGGTTGCTAAAATATGACCTCTTCGGGTAAGTGGAGTGGGTTACTATAGGACTCTGGGAACTAGCTCAGGACTATAGGGCAATGCTGGATGGTATGTTGCTGGCGTGGTAGATGGGAATTCGAAGAATGATCGCTGGAGTGACAAGAAGGAGGTGATTGAAATGATTCTAGCTACTAATGCGTTGCAAAGGATAACACTTCAGCTATGATCAGGCATATAAAAGCATCTTAACAATAGACGTGCTGATATACAGTGAAAGGGTGGTGGAGGATGCATGGTTCAACCGAAGGGTGGAGAGCCATGGGTGGTTGAGTATGGTGGTAGAGAGGCAGAAGGAGAAAGTATCAATCAATAAAGAGAGAGAGAGAATCATGAGTGTCTTGGATGGTTCTTAGGCCCCTAGGGTTTTATAAAGGGTGTTGTTGGCTCTTTTCCGAGATTACACACAGTTGAAGAGTTGAAAATTGAAGAATTTGCACATAGTTGGACTCGACTCCATGGCATATAGGTAATTTATGAGGAAGGATGCTATCACTTGAGCTTTCTTGTTTGCCATGATTTCGCCTATTTAAGGACTTCAAGGCACTTGCACTCTATGAATTTGTCATGGCCCTCAATAAAAATTGGAAGAAAAAAAATCTTAATGGGGGACAATGTCTGACATGTGTGATGTGCCCTTCAACTTATGATTTTGTAGAACTCTCGACAGTGCCAAAGCACATCAACAAAAATAAAAGAAAATTAATAAATAATAAAACTTAAAAAATTGATCGAGTAAAGCTAGGATCTTAACTATTAGAATTCAAATTCATATTATATTTTAAAAGAATTTAATTTTTTTAAGCCTATTTTTAAGAAATGATATTTTTGTTCAAAACTTTTTAAAGATCGGATAAACACCTTTGAATTTGAATGAACAGTCCAACATTTATATTGCATATATACTTGTAAACATTAAACTGTAATTACTGAGAAAAAAAAGGATAGAACTCATAACTTCGCTCACACCATTTAATTTAATGAAGAAAGTAGATACATAAATGTAAACATTGGTGGTGAACTCATTAATTTGTTACATTAAATAATCCTAAAGTAAACCCCTAAATGGATGAAACACATTAATTTGTAGCATACTCAATGCAAAACAAATTTAAAACATGAATTTTACAAATGCAATTTTCGGACACTAACCAACTTCACATCATCCACCACCGGTCCACAGAGAGAACCCGAGTTATCATTTTTCATTGTGTAAAACGTGCTATAGAACATTATCCTGATTCGAGTTGAGTCAGCTTTAAATCGAAGTCTCGCTTGCTTGAATCCTCCTTTGCCTTTCGAGTCATACGTGACCTTGACAGTGTTCTTGTTAGCGAATGCCTCGACCACCATGGAACCTTCGCATGCATTGTTAGCATCACCGATGGTGAAGGAAAGGACGTAGTCCCGACCGATTGTAGTCCTAACGACTTGCGAGAGGGAACTTTCTTTACCAGCGATAAGTTCGATTGCTCGCTTGCCTTCGGGGACGGTGAAGTGGTCGCTGTCGATGTACTTAACAGCTTTGAGGGAGTCGATAATCCAACCTGGTAATGGACTATGGTCATCTTCAATGTGGGGTGGAATTATGACACCTTCGGACATTGGTCCTGTGAAGATGTAAGGACCTTCTTCGAAATTTCCGTTCTTCAGTAGATTCACTACAAATGTTGGATCAAACATGTTAGCCATCATCGAACTTTTGATCGGGGTTGAATCAATTTGGGTTTTGAATTTTAAGTCATTTGAGTTTGGATCAATTTTGGGTTATTTTCGGTTCGAACCTTTTCAAACCTAATCATCTTGCTTTTAGGTTATATAGATTTACTTATTCAGATCGTTTAAATTTTAGGTAATTCTAAGTTGGATTAGGTAAATTCAATCTATTAATTTTTTATTTTCAAATTGAGCTTGATGTTTGCCTTTACCTCGAGTGCGTTTTGGAAGGTATAAGGTCTTCAACGCGACGGAATCAATAAGAGGGCCACAAGCAGCATCTTCTTCCACACCTGGATTATGTATCGAGATCTCAATTACAGACTCAGAAGCCTGGAATGCCCACGCATACGAATCCCATCCATTGCTACTATACATCGTCTGAATCGGGAACAAACCGTAGTCGTGTTTCTCGTAGTTCGGAGAAACCGAAACATTCAACTTTTCCTCTTGTGCACATGTCCGAGCCGCACTGAAGGTTAGAGAGTAAAACATGCCTTTAATCACCTTAATCTTCTGCTTAATCAATGCCTCATTTCCTAACCTAACTGCAAAGCCTCCTTCAGGTACTATTAGCAACATGTCACCTTGTTTTTGACCTGATTTGATGTACTCAACATAGCCTGAAATTTCCCAACTCGGTATTGCTTTGGGGCTCATCACTTTAGTTCCTTTCAATTCCGATGGCTTAGGCCCGTACTCAAAATTTCCATTTGGCAACAAACCTGATTTTTTACGAAGCTCATGTGAGAAAAGAATGGTATTGAATGACAAATACAAATGTTATTCAATGCTTCAAGGACATTGATTTGATGTTCTATTGAAGTTTCATTTATTAATGTCAAGATGGTCCTATGGACCATAGCTCTTATGTTGGAAATGGTTTTAATAAAGAAACCAATTTCCCATTTAGATTCTCCTTCAAAAGGAAATGTTTTAATGCATGCACATGCACCTCAATGATCAAATGTATAGTTTTTCACTTTTTACTCTATCCTACATTATTTGACAATAACACGAAAATGATATGAAATACCTGCCGCGAGTTATGTAAATATAAAAGATTAAATACATTATATTTTAAATTAATCTTAATATCGTAATAATCCCGTCCTTCCATCAATTTAGCACTCTAACTATTATTTTGAATGTTAAATACTAATTCGAATATAATATAGATCAAATTTTAAGTACATGTATGTTTATCACATAATCTGCTAGGAAAAAAACAGAAATAGCTTTGATAATTTTTAATAACACTATGTTTCCGTAACACGTTTGATCTCAATTATATTTGCAGTAAATATACATATACTTAAAATTTGTTATCTATATATTTTAAATATATCTTACATTAGATTTGGACTAAAATTTAACTTAAAATTAAATGCTATAAAAAATTAATTGAAATAATAATGATATTTTCAAATCAGGCCTATGGATGGCTAAAACAAAAATGTAGTTTAAGATTGATGCCAAAGCTATGCACGTTATTTACTGTCAGGTTGTCGTGAAAAATGTGCCAAATCGATCTGCTTTCACGTGGATGAAGCGTCCAGCATGCAATTTTATTAACTTTTGTCTTACCACAAGCTAAAATAATTTAAAAATAAATTAATTAATTCTTTTATACCTTAAAATGAGATATATATAAGATATCACGTGTAATTATTTTATCATATTAATTTTTAATAATAAAAAAAATAAAATTTTTAACAGAAAAAAATTATTTACTTTTTAATTTAACGTGTAAAAATTAATTTATTTATTTTTAGATAAAAAATAAAATACAATTTATCTAATTTCATGATATTATTTCTTTTATATTTCAGCACTGAGATCAACATCAAACAATATGCATGCAGCAAATATTATTTTAAGGTCTAAGAACAGTAGATGTAGCAACTTATATTTTTGTTAGTATTGCTTTTTATTCTGTTTTAAAATATTATATATTTACATAAAATTTAATACGAAAATAACCCATAATTATATAAATTTCGATATATTTATATATAATTTTATCGTACAGAATTTTTTCCATTAATATACCAAGTACAAAATGTAGGGTCATTAATGGTCACCAAGTGCCATGGGTGTGAAATTAATAGAGTAATTCTGAAAATTCGTAGTTTAGGACTGAAAAAGAAAGGAGAAAAAAGATTTCTTCAACTTCATCTTCCTCACTTGTGTGTTGAGAGTTTAAATGGAAGTTATGTAACGTTTTGAAGAGTCGTAAAATGTGTTTCATTTTTGCGAGAGATAATCTAATTTTTGATCATATGATTAAAAAACAAGATAAGTAATCATCACCTCATAACTCACGAGAATATATATATCAAATCAATGAAGAAAAAGGCAATGCAAAGAAGCTTAAGCATAGGTTATAGAGAAGTAAGCTTACCATCATTGAGTGAAGAGGCTAATTGAGAAGTGGCGCAAAATAAGAACAACACCACTGCTATGATCCTCTGCATTTTTTTTTTATAAAAAAAGTCAAAAACAGGGAGAGGAAAGGGAAGGAAAAAGTAGAGAATTTGAATGGGAAAATCATGAGGGCTAGTGGGAGGCTTTTATTTGCTTAGTTCTAAAAGAAAGCCCTTACTATTTGCCAAAACTACATGAATGCCATTATATTTTATATATAGTTTAATGATTAATTTAATATTTATTTAATCTACTAACAAGTAACCATGTATCTAATTAAAGAAAATAGAAATTGCATTTAAGACTTTACTTTCCCATTTCATTATTCTTTTATCAATTTTTTTAAAAATATATATTTTACAAAATTCTATTTTCATCGACGTTATGGGTAGGAGTGATATTGGTTCGATTTGGTTATTTTTTTTTAAATATATTGGTGTGATTACATGGTAGTATTTGTTCATATTTTTTTAACCTTTTGACAACGCACACACACCTTGTACACACAGGTGTTCGAACCCGGGTCTCTTAGGATGAACAATATCCTCTTAAATTTGATAAGATTTTTTTAGATTTATTGAATCGTCCATTATAATTCGGTTAAGCTCGGTTCAGTTCTCAATTTTTCATATTAATTTTTGGTTTTAGAATTTTAGACTTATTTTGACCAAATGAACTTTGTTTTATGGATTTTGAATATTATTTGACAAAATTTTAAGGTTTTTTTCATAAACATTTCTAAAAAAAATAACTTTTCAAGAACTTTTAAATTGTTTTAACTATTTTAAGTATAAAATATTCATTTTTATATAAAAAATAAAAATTAATTATATATTAAATAGAAAATAGATTTAGATTTGATTTCGAGTACTTGTGATTTTTGAATTTACATTCAATAAACCATCCAAATACTTCAATTTGAGTCAGTTTTCAATTATTCTTGCTCAACTCTAATAATAGATTAAAAGTTATCATGTGTTAATTAACTAATTTGTGACCATTAATGAAAAATAAAAACTTTTAAGAGATTTAAAAATAAATATTAATAATTTTATTTAAGAAGGAAAATATAAAATTTTAACTTTACTTAAAAAATCGACTTAAATTTATATAATGATTATTATTCGATAAACTGATGATGAAATTTTTTTACTCTTGAAACGATTTAAAAATTTACTATAGTTTTATTTATTTATTAAATACAACTTAAGTATATGTGCTAATTCTTTTACTTTTGCTTGTTAAAAAAATATTATTAATATACCTAGTGGCGAAATTAGAAAATTATTATTGTCAGCAAAATTTAAATTATGAATTTTCGAAAGGAAAAAATATAATTTTACCATTAAATTAATTTATAACTTTATAATCTTTAGAAAGACTTTAAACAATTTTATTATTTTTGCGAGCAAGATCACTGCTTACCCTTTTACCCCTGAATAAATTAAATAATTATCTTTTATAGTCATTAATTTTACCAAATAATTCCTTATAGAAGGACTAAAAATAATATTTTAGAAAATTGAGGGTCAAAATTAAAAATGGAGACTCAATTGCTTGGTACAATAACAATATTAATAGCTAGTGGGTCATAAATAAATGAAACGTAATTTAGATGTGAAAAAATGATTTCAGATTTGGTGTTCTTCTGGCGAAGGTTTAGGACAAGCTATTTCAAAGCCACATGGGATATTTATCCTCTATTTCTTGCATTGTCGGTTAAGGATTTATTTTTTGTGTCAGAAAAATACACGATATTAAGTAATTTATACTCTTGATTATATATTTAAAATAATATTTAGTTTCTAAATTTGGTCCTTGAATTTTCTTTTCATGTTAATTTCTAAATTTAACAATTTTCCTCCATTTTTATTTTTGTAGTGGCATGGCACTATGAGATTGTATTACATTATCACCAACATTTTTAGGTGAAGCAAAATTAGAAAAAAATTGTCAAGTTAAGAGACTAGAAGAGCGTGTTTGATGAACAGTTGAAAATAAACTCTTTTGAGTAAATATACACTAGAGGCTCTTCTACTGGGTGTCAAATTGTATTTTACCTATTCTACTAAAAAATGGGCAAATTAACCTTTGTACATTAAATCAAAGAGTAAACTGACCGTTTCTGTTAAAATTTCATTCACCTCTACTATTAAAAATTGATATAGCCAACGGTAAAGTCAATTTTTTTTTGGGAGGAGCCAAAATTAAGTTTTAAATTTTGATAAGAGTTAAAATGCAATTTCACCATCATATTACCTAATATCTTTATAATATTTTAAAGGACTAAATTAAAATCTTATAATTTTTAGAGGGCAAATAATGAAATTTTCTATTTGGGAGGGGGATAGGCCCCTGCTTACCCCCTCTCGCCACTCTAAGTATGGCTAACAAAATAATCAAATAGTGATACGTGACATGCCATATGTATCTCATGTTGACGTGTAAGAACTAGTTATTAACAGTAGAAATGGATGATATTTCTAACAAAAGAACAAATTTACTCTTTGATCTAACGTATAAAGATTAAATAATCTATTTTTTAAATAAAAATAGTAAAATGTAATTCAACTTATAGTATAAGTGCCGTGTTGCTTTTACTACTCTTTTGTTTAACAAATAATTTTTAAACAAATATCAAATAATAAAGAGAAATAATAATGACCAAGATCCTTTTGGGAAAGGGAAGATGAACCAAATTGAATTACTTGAATTCGGTTGTCTTGTCAAGCCAACTTTTATAATCGAATCTTTTTTAATTAGGTTTGCTCGTGGGGGGATTAACAACAAAACATCAAAATCAAATTACATTACAACACATTGAAAGACAAAAAAAATTAAAGAAAGGGAGGGGGGGGGGAAGATTTAAGATCTTATCCGAGGCAAACCATGTGCATATGCAAGTGAGGATTTTGATTTGAGTTTGGCATTGATTTTAGGACTTTCAATTGTTTTTCTTTTGTTTTTCTATTCCTTGTTTGTCGGCAATAATTCTTAAGTCTATTATTGTTGACATGTGCAATTACATTATGGGGATGGGGACTTTGAGATTGGACGAAGGTTTCAAGAACTTGCATTTAACATGCAAAATCATTTCCATCTTTGATACTCCCATTAGGTTGTAATTATTTTAGAATTGAGTCGGATCAGATTAAATTGTTAGATATTTTTATTATTATGGATTTGAATTTTAAAATATTTAGAGATTAATGGGTAGTTTTAGTTAAAAAATCTTAAGCTATGAATAAAGTATTCGCACAATTTGCAATTGTGAATCTTAAGTTTTGAGTATCCAAGATTAAGGTTTAATATGTGTAATTGTAATTTTTAATTTTACTATGCGTGATTGTCATATGTGAGTTTTAGTCTAAATTATTTTGATTTTTAGTCCATTTGTTTTAGTATTAGTTTGATTATACTTTGTAGTTGCTTAAACATATATTTGTAATTATACTTTAATTGTATTGTACTAGTATTTCACAAAAAATTGTATTGTACTTGTAAACTCTCAAAAAATGTGTTTCGTACATAGAATTATTTGAAATGAATTGTTTATTAAATTGTGATCGGTTAAATTATTTGAATGTATCGAGTGTGGATATTATTGCAATTCTCCCTCTCACATCAATACAATTTGTCAGGGTAAGTTTTTAGAGCAATGATCACTGCACTTGGCACTGCTCAAGCTTTAACATGCTTGACCAAAATATATTGATTATTTGCTTGTATCTGTTTGAAGATTTTGTGAAGACAATCTCATGGTTATAAGTGCAGAAGAAATTGGATTAAACAAGGCTACTTTTTAAGGATCTTAATGTGAAGATTTTATCTCAATGCTTTGTGTAACAGCCCGTTTTTCAGTGGTGTCGAAAATAGTGATTACGGGATCACAAATCCGACAAGAAATTTTTATAAATAAGTGATTAAATTAAATTAAATTAGTCAAAAATAATTTTATTTGGAATTTTGAATTGAAGGATTTTAATTATTAAATTAAAATTTTTTATAAGTGGTTTGGTTCAAAGGTTAAGTGGCTTTAGAAAATGAGGTACCGAGACCTCGTTTCTGATATTAAGGGCGATAAATATTTTTATTAAATATTTATAGATTCTTATTATATGTGAATTGAAGTTTGGCTGGGTAATTTTGATGATTAATTGTTTAATTAAGGAAAAAGGAGTAATTTGTAAAAGAGGTAAAAGTTAATTGCTATTGAATAAAATAAAAGGGACCAAAGTGACAATTACACCAAAAGTCCAAGCGGTGGAGGATATGATTATCTTCGACTAACTTTTGGGTTATTTATTTATTTAGTCTTTTTTAGTTTAAGGCTAATTTGTAAATAAGTTGGTTTAATGGGAATTCAATTATAATTGAAGGATCAAATGGATAAATTAACATATGGTATTTTAGTGGATGAGTTATTATGAGGTAAATGGATCATGAGTATAATTAATTAAGGCTAAATAAGTGATTAATTAAACTAATCATGAAAGACTAAATATTTACAAAACTACCATTAGGTATAAAAATGAAATTTAAAGAAAAAAAATCACATTTTTTTCTCCTAATTTCTTCTTCTTCTTCACGGATAAGACAAGAAAACCTAGGGTTTTCCATTGATGAACTTTGAGCTTTGATTTGGGTAAGCAAACCTTAATCGTTTTTAGTAATTTTTATGTTTTTGAGTCTGTGTTAGCCTGATCTAACTAATCTAAGGACTAATTTGCGAATCTTTCAAATATTGTGAATTTTACTATTGTTGAATATGTTTGTCTTTGAAAGTTTTTGATAGGTTTGGATACTTGATGATTAAGTTGGATCTTTTTGTAAAGTGATTTTTGATGAAATTAAGATTTAAGGACTAAAATGCTAAATGATGAAATTGGATGTACTTTAGGTGAAAAAAATGGATTGCAAGGGCTTGTATGAGATCAATGTATATTTGGCTGGTATGGGTTGAGGAGAAAATGAGTATTTTGCATGTTTTGTGTTGAAAGGACTATATTGAATAAAAAGAAAGTATGAGGGGTAAAACTATAATTTTCCCAAAAAGGATCAAATTATGTTAAATGATTTGATTATGTGTTTTAATGTGAAATTTGAATAAATTATTGATTTAGATTACAATCGTACCCCGGATCACGAAAAAGGAAAATTAGCAGAATAGTCCATAAAGTTTAGCCGATTGCAATTTCATCCTGTAAGTTAGTACTATTAACTTTTAAATTTGATATTTGTAATTATATAATTATTTCGAATATATTCCTAATGACGAATCGAGACTGAAGGCTTGAGGAGTAAATCTGATTCTGGCTCAAAAGAGCGTTATTCTGATTCTGGCTCAAAAAAGCGTTATTCTGATTCTGGCTCAAAGAGCGTTATTTTGATTCTGGCTCAAAGAGCGTTATTCTGATTCTGGGCTCGTAAGAGCTAACCATTTTGGGCTCGTAAAAGCTAACCATTCTAGGCTCGTAGGAGCTAATCATTTTGGGCTCGTAAGAGCTAATCATTCTGGGCTCGTAAGAGCTAACCGTTCTGGGCTCGTAGGAGCTAACCATTCTGTGCTCGTATGAGCTAAATATTGTCTGTGCTCATAATGAATTAAAGTCTGGAGAATTGAAAGAGATTAAGTTCGTTATTGTATACATGATTATGAATACATACTCGTTATCATCTTTTAACCGATCTGTTTATTCTGTAAGAAAAATATATTCGCGAACTTATTAAGCTTAATAAGCTTACTCGTGAATCTCTTGTTGTTTTGTAGATACGTTTTACTATCTGAAGATCGGATCATCTTAAGGAAATCACACTATTGCGGAGCTTGTATGGTAGAATTTACATCACTTGGTCTTATGGCATGTACTAGGATAACGTTACCTTTTTCCTTATATATAATGAGTTTGTGGAAAACCTTGTTATGTTTGATGAAATGTTGAGAGTAGACTTTAGGTGCCTTGTATCGATATAAAAATCATGTATTATGTTAACTTAAATGCTTAAATAAATATATGTATGTATGAAGTTCATGAACTTGGTTTGGTATAAATCTTGAGATCTTGCATACTTGTTTAAGTAGAACTCATGTATGTTTCGGTAGAAATATAGGGTAGGAGAGAAGTTGCTCACTGACTTGCGTTGTATCGGTAGTTGAACTGTGAGTACCGGTAGTTATATGTTTAGAAATATCGGTAGTTTGCATACTTGTGTCGGTAGAAGTTTCAGGGTGAGAATCATAGCTCTTTGGAGTTTTTAGTATCGGTAGAAGTATGAATTATTTCGGTAGTTATATTATATGTATCGGTAGAATCATCTCGGGTATCGGTAGAACTCTGTAATATTTTTGAACTATTTTCTGACTTGACAACTACAGATACTTGTTCATCAGGTATCGGTAGAAATATCCAAAAATCATGGAAATGATCTTTTTGCCCTTGTTGAGTTGTGATTATAATCGATTGATGATTTATGATGTGTTGGGTGCATATCTTTATTAAATAAGATTGATTGAAAAAAAATGAACAGTGATGTATGAACAATAAGACACCGGAATCCTGACCGACGACGGTTTCGGGTTTTGAGTATTACACTTTGTATCCTTATATTAAGTGTATTTGATTTGATAAGATTTGGGTTATATCAAGATAGATTAAATGTTACTTTGTGAAGCTGGATTCATGGTGTAAATATGGAAGCCATGTTCAACCTTGAAAGAGATAATTGTTGAGGCAGATATGTGAGCAGTGCTTCACGCAATGCCCACTACTCTTGACACTACATAACGCACATAACTTGTCTTATTTAGAATTAAAAATATTTTGTAAAAGAACAATTGAGCCTTGACTTAGATGATATTATAGATGTGTATTAACCCATATTTGAAGATCAGTCTGACAGAGTAACAAATCTTTAAAGATTAAATCGATCAAGATCAAGTAGATCAAATCTCTTATTTTGTGGTTATTGGCTTGATTAATTTGAAAATTTATTTTGGAGATCTTTGAATTATTCTGAACTTTATAATTTATTTATATGTTAACAAACCTTAAACTTCTTGAGGGCTTTGAGGTCCTCTTTGCTCGTCGGAAAGGTAATATGATTACAGATTTCCTTACTAAAAATTGTGATATTGTTGATGTCGACATTCGAATCATAGACGTGTCCAGCTCTCATGCTAAGAAATTACTTCTTGATGATTGTATTGCTGATCCAAATGCTTAAATAATTTGATTTCAGGCATTTCAATGCCTCTTTATTTATAATAGGAAAAAAAACAAACCTTAAACACTTTTATATATTGGAAGCTCATATAAGTTAGATGTAGAGTAGAGTTGAGCACTTAAATTGTTTATTAAAATTCAGGAATGCATTTTATAAGTAAATAAATGAATCGCTTAATTTACACCAAATTATTTAATGTTGTATTGAGAACATAAAGTGATTGAAGTTTGTTGTTAAATAACAATTAAAGTTTGAACCGATTTATAGAAATTAAAGCAGAATATTTCTGGGTAAAATGTTGGTCCAAGATCCCAATTTGATAGCTTAATTTGTTTGTTTATACAAGTAATCAATATATATAAATAAATATATGTCCAAATCATTCTTTTATATTATTCACATTGTCTTGTCTGTAACTTAATTATTGGATCAAATTTTGGTGACAAGTGATTGACAGAAGGGGTCTGACAAAATTTTAGGATTTCTAGTTTCAACTATTTCCTATGAAATGGATCTCAAGAACAAAAAAACAAAAGAAGAAGAAGAACACGATTAAATTGGTGGATCGAAATAATTAGATTAAGAAACAATCAGTATATTAATTTAATAAAAAGGTTGAATTGATCAAATCAGAAATTATTTAAAATTTGTAAAAATCGAAATTTGAGAAAAAAAATTTGTAGTTAAACAAATTGGATTGAGTTAATGATTTTTTAAAATTTTATAAAATTTTAATTATTTATTTAATTATTATTGGTCTTGTAATTGAATCTACTAAATTTATTGAATCGAGAATTAGTAGTTCAATTATTATAATATTATATGTAATACTCTAATATTGTATATCATGTCATAATTTGAAATTTTATATAATTTTTTTTAATTTTCAAGTGATAATATGATATAATCTCAAAATATCATATCATTAAAATTTTATATTTTTCAAATTCGAAGACCAAAACGAAACTAATTGTCAGTATCAGCAATATTGTTTGCAGCTAATGGATCAATTTTGTGTCTTAGGCCATTAGATTTCACCTTGTTCATTTCTTTCATTTAATAGTTAAAAGACATATCTTACCATTAAAGTACATAATTCCACCATTTTTTTTAATTTAATCAATTCAAATTCCGTATCATATCAATAAATCATTAAATCTCATTGTGGACTTGAAATTATATTGAGTAAATAATTCATATCAATTGTAGATTTGATGAAATGCAATGTGTATTTCATGTGAGAAAGGTGTTCTGCACCTATCTTTAGTTAGGTTCTAAGGGCTAGTTGTCTATTGTTGTTGCGGTTAAAAAGTATCTTTTAGAATCTCCTATATTGATATGATAGTTAGGGTGTTTATCGCTCAAAATGTGATTTGAGCTCGAATCGCGTTGCTGTTAGGGATTTACCTTCGTATTGTAATTAACCAAAAAAATGCCTTTCAAAAGTGTGGTAGAAAAGTACTGTGAAAAAGTATGATTTATTAATATTTAGTGTCCTCCATTATTGTAAAAAAAATTGTGATGGAAGGTTAAAATGCTGTTTAGGATATTATAGTGGAAGGTTAAAATTAGTTATGTTATACGATATTTAAATAATTTAATATAATGTTACATAAAATATAAATTTAAAATGATTTTTTAAATAATTAATATAAATTATTTATAAAATTAATGATAACATAAAAACTTTTAAAATTTTAAATAGAATAATAAATTATATTTATATAATATAATATAATGATACATATAGATTAATCTAATTTTTATATGCATTTTAAATAATCAATATAAATAAAGGTGTTTTGATACTTTTCACTCCCAAACACAAAAGCCAAAAGCTAAGAATACCTAAATCTCAGCTTTTGTGTTTGGGTTAAAAAAGATTTTTCCACCTCAATTTTGACCCCAAAAGTCTGATGTTTTTCATTGTTTTTGTGGTGGAAAAACACTTTTGGAATTCCAAACACACAAAAAGAAAAAAAAAAGACTAAATATTTACTTTTTGCTTTGTGTTTAGGCATTGTTAGTAATAGCAAGTCCTGGTAAATCATGATAAGGTCGATATTTGAGTGAGGGTTTTTTTTTTTTTTTTTTATATAAGTTTCCTCTTTGTTGTAAAATCCACCTCTTCAAGCACCCAACAAAGCTCTCTCATTATTGAACTTATCGTCTCTTCAAACACTTGAGCTCTTGGTGGAGTCGGGAGATAAAATTCTCACCAATGATAATACTAACCTAGTGAGAGATATCTTGCTAACTTTCGACAAACAACATTTCAAATATTTCATAATTGAAAAAGTGGAATTCATAATTGAAGAAAAGACAAAGGATTGACAACCATAGCTTAAAGTAGTGGACTTGTAAAGAAAACGTAGAAGCTTCGAAAATCCCAAGTTGAAAACACTTGAAACAAACCAAGTACATCTTTCTCAACACCCTACCTCAAATGTCATCATCCAATAGATACAATGTTTGAGGTTTGCACGGCTTATGGTAGGGGACCCCAACTCTGTGTATTTTTTTGCCTTTTATATGGTGGCGAAATTTTATTATTACACCATGTTTTGTTCTCCATTCGTCTTCTTAAAACAATCTATCTCCACAACAACGTTGTCAATCGAAAATCTCTCCGGCCTCGGGATTTCTCATGTTTGCACGAATAATATTAATATCCACAGGTTCTTTTGCTGCTAATACTACAAGTAAACTGCTTTTTAGTGACGAAATATTTTGGTGGATTTTAATTTCGTTGGTATAATTATTATTTTAGTAGCACATGGACGGAATTTTTGTTGAAAATGACCCTTCCCAATTGATTTTTTTTTTTGTAACGTTTTCCAGGTTGATGATTAAATCGATTAAGTTATTGATTTGACTAGTTTGCATGATTCAATTAAATTAATCATTAAAAATTTCATAAAAATACAAATAAAAAATATTTTAATTGATTTTTTAATTTAATTCTTACTGGTTCAGTCCGATTGGAAAAATCATGGTTGTTTTTCTTCCCTTATGAAAAAAACAATGAAATAGATTTGCACTTTACATAGAAATAGATTTGCGTGTTGAAGGTGGAAAAAAACACACTACATGCATGTTTTTGTAGTTTACATGGAAATATATTTGCATTTTACATATTTGGAAGGGCTAACTAGAATTTATCAGATTCAACCATGGAGGAAAAAAGGGAAAACATCTAAGAAGCCTATATGATGTTCATGTTTTTCAACTCATCTCTCAATCTCATTCTTGATCAACAATATCCTTTGGATAAACCTGCAAAGTACAAATATAAAAAACATTGTTATACAAAATTCATTGGCAAGATAATCATGCATGAAAAAGCTATGTTATTCATATACGGGTATGGTTAGATTTTTCTAAGTTGATTCATGTACGTGAAGGATTCTTCAAGGTCATATCCCTATGTGTCAAACACGAATGTCAAATATAGGTGATTCAAGAAAAACGAAGAGTTAAGAGTAATATAGTGAAAAGATTATCATGCACGAAAAAGCTATGTTACTCAATCTCAAGTACGGGTGTTGGATATAGATATGCATACCTGGCCCTTCCGCTCCTCACTGAAGCTAACATTTCGCAGCTTTAACTCTCCTCTACTTGTTGTCAACTCATCTAATAACTCAGCATCAAACCTTTCAACTGCATCAGCCTCATTTTCAAGACGAGATATATCCATTTCCTAACCAAAAAAAACTCAAACATTTTTAGCTGTTTTTGTTAGTTGTTTATGGCTCCACAAATAGAAAATGATCAATAGCAAATACCCTTGAAGAGAAGCTGAGGGATGTTCTTTGGAAGGCACCGGTAAGTTCCTCGTATTCGGCCGCATCGAGTTCACAGAGATAATTACGGAGAATGAACTTTGGGAGAATGTATTGCCTTATGATGATGAGAAGGAAGAAGGGCAACGGAAACAAGATTCCAGCTATCGGAACCCATGTTACACCAAAGCATATGAGGAGATATATGAACTGGAAGAGCGTAAACATCGCGATAAATCGGTATGGTACCGACTCCACAAATGAAGCATGAACATGTTCCAACACCCTGCAAATTTGGATCATTGATGCAGCAGAGGAATTAGAACCTAGCAATGTGTTTATTGTGAACAATCAAAGTACTTGAAGCAAAGAGAATGCTGCATACTTGTATCGCCGGCTAGGTGCAATGAAGAGAAGTAACATCCTTTCCCAGAACTGATTCCCGGGAAGACTATCGATTGCCATGTATGCAAAATATCCCCAAAGAACCGATGTAGGTATCAACTTGATTGCAGGCATAGCACATACTGATGCAGCAACTAGGAGTGACTGCAAAAGATTGCTCACTCTCTGTTCATTAACTCGAACTGGCAAGTAGGCATCGATATGCTTTTCGGGATCAAATGTTTCCTTTTTGATTTCTCCTTCATTTTCCCCTTTCATAACAACCTTCTTCAAGTCTTCTAACTCTTTAACAACTGCAGTCTGTAATTGGAATAATTAAGGTCAGATGCAGGTATTGTATAAAACTTATCGCTATGTATTCCGAGAATACGGACCGGCAATTCGGGGTTGAAGCAAAACTACTAGTTGTGGAGTAAAATGTCATTTGCAATGTTTCAAGATAAAGGATCACTTACTTCTGGACTCTTGTCCATTTCAATGAAGACCGCTTGCATCTTGCCGTATATTTCGGAGTCGCTAGCTTTCTGCTTTATGCTTTCTTTCGCACTCTCCACCATTTTTTGTCGGATCACCTGCATTTCATACACGAAAAATTAAGCATGTAACCAGGTCAATTATATTTGATAGGAAACTTTGCTTTAGAATGTATGTAGCCACCTGCCCTTTGAGAACTGCTAGGCTCTTAGAATGCATAGGAGACTGTGGTAGGACTCCATTCGAAGGAGGGAGGCCGATTAGTCCACAAAGTAAAGTCTGCAAACATGTTCCCAGTGGTAAAATGTAAGTATACGATAAGATTGTTTATAATTCGAGTGGTGGTATCGTTCGAGCATGAGGTTTACCATGAATCCGAGCAGCAAGATGTCATAATGATATGCAGATGGATTCTTGAGATTGAATTCCTTTTGTTGTGCCAATTGCGAAGCAACGCTATGGTCGAAAAAGTAAAGTGCTGCAATCATCACAGCTGGAATAAATGCAGCAAAGATGTACAATGCAGGGATCCTCCCCATATCCTGCAATTTGATTATTTATAACACTGTCAACCTTGAACCTTGTAGCCTTATCTTGCAAGACATATACGATAAACGAGTACGGTTACCTTAATTACGGTCCAATGTTGTGTTGATGCAGATTCCCATGGAAGAGGACTAAAAAGCCTTCTTGGAACCCCAGAAGGGGCTTTGCTTGGTACACTAAATGACATTGCTGTCCACACTACAACCATTAAAGGTACCCCATAATCTGCAATGAAGCTTCTAAACAACCCTGTACAACATTCAGCAGCCATTTATGAGAGCTTATTTTGTATACTAAATCTGAAAATAGTCGTATGCTATGAATTTGTTTGCTTGACAAACCTGTGCCATACCACCATGACCTCGCCCTTCGACTTTTCAAGGCAGTATAGAGAAGGCCAAGCGAGAATATGATCCCCAACAATCCATTTGTGTAAAGCCATTGAAATTGATACTTCTCTAACTTTGCGTCTTGATGTTCGGGAACTTGAAATTCACCCACAACTCCCTGCAACCGAATCATCAGTAGGTGTTTAGAACTTCATATAGTAGATGATTTATTTTCTTTTGATCAGATTTTACCTTGATAGCCTCTTGAATAAACAGAACACTAATCAACATGCCGAAAAGCTCGCCTGCAATCCTTGTGAACCGATTAATTACAGTGCAAGCATTGAATACTGCGAGCAGAAACAACAAGAGAGCAGTCCAAACACAAACCCTGCAAAACATATATCAACTTAGAAGATCAAGTACTTCCCAAAACTTCCGCAAAACTGATAACAACGAAGACTCGTCTTACCATCCGACCCAAGCCAAGTATAGTTCCTGCCCCAAGTCATCTCTTCCTTTTGCGAAGTTATACAAATATGTATACATGATAACAGTTGGCTCTGCAACTCCAAGAATCATAAGTGGTTGGCCACCGAATATCGAGTGTAGAATACCGCAAAGGGCAGTCGATGCCAACGTTTCAACCGTGCTTAGGCTCCCATCTACACCCAAATCCATGTTAAGCATAACCTTTTAACTTCACCATTGAATACTGTTTCATGAATGGAACAGTGACAAACCTGTATCTCGGCTCAGTTGCTCCCCGAAGGCAATAACGGGGAGAGCAGAAGCAAAGAAGATATAGGTAGTAGGGGCTAATATCCTGCAAAAAAGGAGAGTAAATATTTGAATATATACCAAAATTTACTTCCATGTTAGACATTTTATCAAATACATAGAGATGTATTATACCCCAGTCCTGAACGAAGACCAGTAATCCAATCTTGTTTATAGCAACCTGCTCTTCCTTTAACATCATTTGCAATACCCTTAAAAGGGGCTTTCAAGTTTTCCATTTCTGGTGGAAAAGATTTGGAAACTGAAATAGAAAATATGAACCAGTTTGATTGTTATTATATCCAAGAGTCATATTTTTTTATGAAATTCTAACTATTCAACACATACAAACTTTGACTTGGAAGATGAAAAAAACAGGGCAAGATTTTTCAAAAGAAAACTTTGATTTTACTTACATCACTACTTTCCTGTCAACCAAACATAACATTAGTACCTAACATGTTTGGTTTCACATTCATAACCCACCCACCCCTCACATGGTAAACTACATATAAACATAAAAACATAATCATATACATATACATATACATATATGCATTACATGCATATATATAAAACAATTTATTCAAAACATGCAGATTGGTTTATAGACAAAGATTTGGAGAAAGAACAAGGCTGTTACCAGAAACCAAATAACAATACTACTAATATATTGAGAGACAATGGCAGAAAAAATGAAAAAACCAAAGGCAACCCAAGAACAAAAGTTCCCCTACATGTCTTTATAAAACAACCGCCAGTCTCTGGATGTTAGACTGGGGTTCTATGTTCAAACTGTTTAGTGACAAACTCATGTATTTGTTTGGTTTTTTTTTGTGTTAATTTTAGGGCAGAGAAGAGACAGCAATATAGCCAATGAGATTGGCCGAAAATTGTAGGGAAATTTCTTATGTTGCCTCATTTTGGTGTGCCTATTCACCTAAACCCAACCTCCGAACCTTTTTTTTCTTCAATAGGTTCAATGAAATTTTGTTTGATGTAAAATACTCCTTAAAATTAGAGATTTTTTGAACCAATCAAAAATCGATTATAAGAGTTGATTTTCTAATAGGGCGACCTTAAGAGTAAGTGAGAGTCTTGGTTTAAAAATAATAACATTGTGAAATAAATTTACTTTATATTTGTGAGGTTACAAGATAAAATAATAATAAAATTATATTCTGATCTCTAAAAAAATTATATTTCAATTATATTTTTTTATTTTTTGAGTTTTATTTAATTTTTTTTAAATATAAAATTTGACCTCTTAATAGGGATGACGTAAAAAGTAAGTAAGGATCTTGATATTAAAAATAATAAAACTGTAAAAGGATAAAACTAGAGATTCTTTGAAGCAATAAAAAATCTATAATAGGATGACGTCAAGAGTAGGTAAGAGTCTTGATTTAAAAATGAAAAAAATTGTGGAATAAATTCATTTTAAATTTATAGGGTTATAAAATAATATAATAATAAAATTATATTTTGATGTCTAAAAAAATTATGTTTCAATTTTAATCTCTTTATTTATTTTTCGAGATTTTTTTATTTTTTTAAATATAAAACTTGACCTCTTTTATAAGGATTGTATAAAAGGTAAGTAGGGGTCTTGATTTTAAAAATGGTAAGACTGTAGAAGAAATTCCCTTTTAAATTCGTGAGATTATAAGCTAATAAAATGATAAAATTATATTTTGATCCCTCTAAAAATTTATATTTCAATGTTGGCTTCTTCAAAAAAAAAACTTTATCTTTAGTTTTTCTAAACAATTGATTACAAAACATGCTTCATTCTTATGAATGAGAATCGATCTCTCGATCACATATAATGCAAAAGCTAAGGGTGGTTTGGATGAACAGTGAGGTACAATGCGTTTAACTTATTTTTTGTGTCACGTTACAGGATCACTACAATATTTAATCTCATCATCATCACTACTTTTATATTAACCGCAGGTAAACACACCGCCCATCAAAATCCATCATAAATTAATTTGATTTAGATACTTCACCTTTCATGAGTTTAGTGTTTGACTTATTCCCTCATAGTGAATTTGGAAGGACAGTGTGTTTATCTGTGATTAATATAAAAACAGTGATAACAATGAAATTAAATACTATAATAATATTGTAACATGAATCAGAAAATAAATTAAACACATTGCACCGTCCATCCAAATCTACACTCAAATTTACTTAACATATTATCCATTTACCCGTCATTTTGGAGTGGGAATTAATCCAATTAATCGTCATGGTAATAGAAAGCACTAGAATCTATTCTATTAATATTTTATTTTTCATGCAAATATATATATGTAGCTTGTTTTGTACCAAAAATTTTGAAGAAATAAATAATAATTTATTTTTTTAGATATTATTATTATACTTTGATGTCAACGAAAACTTTGTTAATTTATTTATTATCATCATCATATCATTCACAAATATATAGTGGTTGAGTTTTATGTTTGGAAGTATATGCCCCTATATCTTATCTATTTTTAATTAAAAATTTATTATCATTTTATTATATATATATATTGAATGTATATCATTCTATCTTTCAAATGTTGAAGTTTATGTCATTTTTATTATTATAAAACAAAATTTATATATTAATGCTTTAATTGAGTAAGTATCGCTCATTAGAATGCAGTGTGAAATTATAAAAAAAATCTTTTTTTTACAAAGAAAAAGTAAATATTATTTTAAGGATATTTATTTTTTTTATATTTTAATAATTTTAAAAAATATACATTTAACATGAAGTACGTATAAATTATTATTCGAGCTATTATGTTTAAAACTTTAACGTTTTAATTAATATTTTTATTAAAAACAACTCTTTTTGAAAAGTTCAAATTTTAGCTCAAAAAATAATAAAGAACAAATTGACAATAAAAATATTAAAAGCTAGTTTTAACTTTATGTCTTGATTTTTATATAAAATTTGTTATGTAAATCTAATATATTTAATGAATATATTTTTTAATGATTTAATTTATATTACATGAAAAAATGGTAGGTTCTAATGAAAGATTTTTTTTTAAAAAATAGATATTATATAGGATAATTTTTTTAATATATAGGATACTATTATTTGAATTATAAAAATATATAAGATAATATGTTCTAACGTACTCGAACTCACTTCTTCTTGTACTGTCATATCAATACTCGATTGATTAAAATTTCTTTTTTAAATATAAAGAAAAAATTTATATTTATTTCTAAATTAAATGAAATATTATATAGATTAAGATGTGTGGTCGAATTATATTAATATTATAATAGATTATGTTTAAGCGTATGAGAGTGTTCACTTGTTATAATCCTGCAATGCCAGAAAAGAGTATTCATAATTGTACGATGAATTTATTGTATTATTATTATTATTTTATTGTATAGTTTCTTTGTAAAATTATGTAAAAAATTATACATAACTAAAAAATTTATTACACGTATATGTATGTGAAATTTATATATTTAAAACACAAAAATTTATTAAAAAGTAACATATAATAAATAATAAAACGTCCGGTTTGAAATTAATTATACAACTGATGTAGATAATAAATTGTGTATATTAAAAAAATGATGTATAAAATATATTAAAATGAAATTTTGGTTCAATAGTAAATTTAAGGTTTTAATATCCAATTGGGACTAAAATACCCTCTATCGGGTAATATAATTTTTTTAATTACGAAAGGATATTTTTGTAATTTTTTGATCGAGTTGGTGACTTGATTGAAGATGACACCAACTCAATCAAGGGCTCAATAAAATCTTATGTAGATAGTAAATTGTATATATTAAAACTAAAATGTATAAAATATATTAAAATTAAATTTTAGTTGAGTGGTTAATTTAATATTGTAGAAATTCAATTGTCATAGGTACAACTCCCACAATGCATATATTAAATGGTTTTTGTTAAAATGAACTTTTTTTAATTACGAAATGATATTTACGTAATTTTTTGATCGAGTTGGTAGTCCAATTGAGGGTGACACTAACTGAATGAAAGGCTTAGTAAATAGTTTAGATATATCTTAGAACACCAACTCAATGAGGGACTAGTAAATAGTTTAGATATATCTTAGATAAAATAATTTAAGATTAATTGACATGTTTTTTTAATAATTCTACGTAATTAATTATGTAAAAAAGCCGATTGAGTTTTAACTCGATTGTTGTTGTCAATGCAAGATAACGTAGGTTCGAGTGCGCTGAAGTGCATTATTTTCCTATTTTAAAAGTTGAGAAAAAGTTATGGATAATTTTAAACATTATATAAAAAGAGTAAATATGATAAAAATCTATAATAAAATTAATGTTAAAAAATTTATGTAAAAAATTCGAGTGGATTAATATTATAATAGTAAAATATTTAAAATGTAATTAAATACTTAAAATTTTAATGATTTAAAAAATCTATTCCTACTTTCAGAAAAAAAAATTATTCCTTGTTTTTCAAGGTTGACATTAATTCAATATAAAACGATGGTGATGTATGAAGTAATGAGACTCCCACTTGTCACAAAAGTAACTATGCCACATGGAAAATTGTACTTAAATATTAATGTAGATTGTAATATAATATGTATTTATATATGAGGACAATTACATGACAAATAAATTAGTTTGTAAAAAAATTTAAAGTAAGGAATGTGTTAAAATTAGCTTCCGATCATATCTATTTTTTTTCGATTCATAAATAAGAGGATAATATATTTGAACTCGAAACCACATTTTTTTATATTGATAACAATACTTAAACAAATCGATTTAAGATTCAATCGACTTATATTTAATAAAATTAAAGTAAGGAAGTGCTAATCTTTTAATAAATCATGTAATTATATATATATAAAGAAAACTTGTAGATATATAATGTACGCTAATCTTTTGAAAATGACTCTAAAAAGGCCAAATCTGAAAATGCCAAATTAACATTTATTAACAACTTTGTCCCATCTTTTATTTTTAAGTTGAGTATATGGTTTGGTTAATTGGTTTGTTATTGTGACGTATGTGCTTACCTTATATCCTTTAAACTAAAATATAACCATAAATGTCAAAATATATTCAACCATTCAAATTAGAAGTAAATAAAACTTGATTAAATTCAAAAAATCAAAAAAATTAAATTTTGAGTTAATTGAATCGAGTTATTCAGGTTATTTGAATTATTTGAGTCCACTCGAATAACTTGATTCGAGTTTCGAGTTCAATCGAGTTGAATTTTACAATTCGAATAACAAATTGATATAAATACCCTTTTGATTCCTATCAACTTTGAAAATAAGTAAATTGGTCTTTCTCTCAACAAAAATTACAAAAGAAATTCAAAATATTTATAATATATATATATATAAGTTAAAATTTAAAAAAAATCTAAAATAATAATTTTGGAGACCTATTTAATGATTGAAATTTATCATACTCAAGTATCTTAATTATTATTATTATTTTGCTTTGAATTTTTTTTTCAAATATATATTATTTCAAATTTATGTAATCTAACATGAAATTAGTTATATTGTAACAATATTTTTATTTGAAATTTTTAATTTTTTTATTTAACTCGAACAATTTCACTCGATTCGATTCGATTCGACTCGACTCTAATTTCATTTCACTCGACTTGATTCAAAAAAATTTCAAATTGAGTTAGGATGATAAAATAGGACTCGTGAACTCGATTAACTCAAATTTTTTTCACTTAATTCGACTCGATTCGATCAAACACTCACCCCTAATTAAAATATCTTTATATTTCATTATTAATTATATTCTTAGTTTTATTTTTAAATATTTTTAGTAAGATTTATCACGTTTTTAAGAGAAAATTCCAATTTTGTTACGAAAATTTTTACTTGAATAAATTTATTTGATGATAAAAAAAATTCTAAATTTATCGAAAAAAAAACTATATGTTGATGTTATTTTTAAATGTATTTAAAATAAATATAGATAATTTTATATTATAAAATATTATAGTTTTATATAGTATTTTGCAACCAATTGTACATTCGGAGATATTCATTTATGGCTTGGATGGATTTATGAACATATTACCTACTAAAGATAGGATCAAATTCAGGGACAACTATATATGACATATTTATTTTTTGTATGATGAAAGAAACAATTTGTTGTGTACAATTTGGGGGAATTAGGTATATTGAATCGGTAGGTTTTGTTTTTCTTATGTTATACATAGTGTTTGTAACGGAATTTCATTTTTTTTTGAAATTAGAGTATTTATTATTGGTAGTAATGATTAATCCTTTCGTCATCTCCAATCTCATGATCAAGGATGAGATGAACAATCACCACAACACACTTCATGGTTGAATTTCGCTTTCTTGAATAATACAGTTTATAAAAAAAAAAGTTATATGTGAATGTAATTATACTATAGTTTGATTATTTTGTTCATGTTGTGTTTTATTCGTATTTAAAATTATCCAATATTTTGTATGATTTATTATAGGGATTAAATTTAGAAAGTATTTTTCTATGTTTATTTTGGGTCTAAACACTATATAAAATAGGATTTTAACGGCGTTTTTTGATCCTATAGCAACGTTAATAAAACATTTTGTGACGCTTATCGAAGAGCCGTAAAAAACGCCGTTAAAGATAATGCCGCTATAACTCGCAGCGTTTATGTGATAGAACTTGATCTTTAGCGGCGCTTTTCCCACAAACATGTTTATAGAGAATGTTTTTTAGCAGCATTTTTCCCACAAACGCCGCTATAGAACATGGTTCTTAGTGGCGCTTTTCCCACAAAAGCCACTAATATTAACAGATTTTACTAACCCATTTTAATTCATATAGAATTCAAATTTTCAACATTTTTTCTTGTAAATTCAAATCCAACCTATTCAAATCTAAATGATACTATCACGAAAAAAATTTGTATATGATTTAAATTAATAAATAAATGAAAATATATTCAAATGTAATATTGTGTATACTATTCTCACAATAAGAAAAAACAAAAGTCTAAGATGACGGATTCTGCGATTGATTCTGTTGAAACATTTTCATCATATTTTGAAATTGTAGCTGCAGTTCGTCATACTTTCTTTAAGACTCTGCTTCCCTCGCTGCTGCCTTGACTTCAAGTTATAGTTGAAGTTCATCATATTTTCTTTGAGTCTCTGCTTCCCTCGCTGCTGCCTTCACTTTAAGTTGAGCAATTTGATCAACTGTGCTCGCTTGCATCTAAGCCATTTGATCTCTTAACCTCTGAACTTCAGCTTGATCTTGATTCCCCGAAGGCATATATCTCTGCGAGCTGGATACAAAATATTGGATTAGGCTAACAAAATATCCTTGAAAACGAACCCAATCATAACTTTCAGGACCCAGAACTTCACTAATAACTCAGTTATCAATGTCCTCCAAATTAACCAAACTATCACTTGAAGCCATCGCTTCATACTCCGCCCTCTTATCGTTTAGTTTATCCTAATAAATCAATCAATGAGTTAGAAACAAAATATATAATCAAACAAATGCAACATAACTTGACATTATTTGCATTACAAACGACGAATCAAACCATTATAATTAAACTTGATAAATATTTAAAATAATTCAAAAGTTATTAAGTAAATATACCATAATTTTTGCAGCCTCAGTAGTCATACGAGATCAATATTTCTTTTTATGTGTAATGTCAAAAAGCTGAAGGCATCCAACTTTTTGACCAGACAACAATTCCTACATTATAGTAGGAAAAATATTATTTAGTAGAAAGTAATTAATATTTGATACAATTAATAAATTCAAAATACCTTATCATCAGCTACACAAGTAAAACTTCTCGATCCAACTGTGTGCGTAAATTTTTGTTTTTGCCTACTTGTAGTTCTAACACACTCACGATCCTACACTATGAAATTATTATTATGTATATAATAAATACTATAAACCGAAATAATTAAGAGTTTGGTAGTACGTAATACCTCTCCTTTCTTTGAATTCCAAAACCTAACTTGTTCTTCCCATTTGTACCTCAGCATTCCCGGTGAGACATACAATTTCTCTTCGAGTCTTATATTTTTCTTAAAATATTCTTTTTTTAAAGTACTTTTATGGCCTCTCCATTTCTTTCCTAATGCTTTCTTCACATAATTATCTGAGACCTCTAAAATAAATTTTTTCTACAAATAACACAAGTTTAGAAAGTAAATATAAATTAAAATTAAACCAAATTATTATAAATTACATTCACCTTATTACCTTAATATTATCGAGAGCTTAATTTTTGTTACTATTAAACATATGATGCTATGACTCGTAGTTGATTGGCAATAGATTGACATTTCGTGCTATAATACCCAAGTATCCTCCCAAAAGTCGAGCTTTTGATCCAACAAGCTGACCATGATTATTTGCAGATACTTTGACACGCTTCTTAGGATTTAGACTGTATAAATCCTTTAATAGCGTACGTCCTCGAGTTTTGCGCCTCTCAGAATTTTCAGCTAAAAAAATTGTATATGATAATATTAGAATTTGAAACAAAAATAAAAAAATAAAAGTGAACATGCATGTAAATTAAAGTTAAAATTACCTTGATTTTTTACAGTTTCGGCAACTGTATTCGGAACATTCGAAGATCCAATAGTAGTCTGTTGATCACTATTTGTTTCTTCCGAATTTAGAGGATTTTGAATAATACTTAGATCTCGGAATTTTCTTCTAGGCATATTATCTGCAATACACATAAAATAGTTGAAATATTAGTAACTAATTACAACAATAATAGTAATGAATATATTTAACAAGATCAAGATTTAAATTATAATATTACATATAATTAAAAAAACGTAAAATCTTACTATATCATGATTCGTAAATATCTTCATCCACATTTTGGATAACCCATTGAAATTGTGTACTAGTACTAGGGATAGTTTCATTTAAGTTTTGTTCTGGAAAAGGCAAAGTTTCTAATATTTCGTCCATGCCATATCTACTTCTATTGCCCATGTCAAACAAGTCTCTAGGGGTGTTATGGAGTACAACGTACCAACCCTCATCAGTTGGATCTCTCGAGAGAAGTTTACCATTGTAAAACCAAATTGATCCTTTTAATTCCACGAGCAGTATTAACATTAACCTAATCACATCGAAATAAAACAACCTTCCGTTTGCCATAGTAATCCAACTCAATAATGTCCGTAAGAAGTCCGTAATACTCCACATTTCCCTCAACAAGATTACTGTCCCTAGCACTAGCATAACTTGTAATTGAAGAATTAACAACTATTCCACAATTTTGAGACTTCTTCAATCTTTCGCGAGATTTTGTATGAAATCTAAATCCATTAATCAGGAAGGTATTATCTTTTTTTAATATTCTATTCGGACCTTGGGAAAACCATTTAACTTTTTCATTAACGTCCTTTCCACCCCAAACCTATTAAATTGAAAGTAAATTGATTAATTATAATATTATACGAAAATATTATTATTTGTCATTGAAAGCTTCAGTTACATACCGTCTGTCCTTACCATTCATGAAAAGATTATGTGAATAACTTATGAATCTCTCGATGTTGTAATCTTAGGGAGCGTGAACGAGATCTCAAGAGTTGTTTATACTCACTATGTTAAAAAGTGAATAACTTGTTTAGAAAATAAACAAATGAAAATGATGAATATTTATCAAATTCTAAAAATTACTTGCGTAATGGTTCAATTGAATCGTGGTGAAAAAGAACATATGGATGTGCTTGTACCCAATATCTATCATCTAAGTATGCAATTTCAACTTTCCCGATTGGTTGTCCATGACTTTGAAATAGATAAGTTTCAGCTAATCTATAATTAGTGAGCCCAATATTTCTACTTGGTCTATTTAGTCTTGTTTCAACATCTTCTAAATATCTAGAGCATAAAGTCATACACTCCTCTGCTAAGTAACGTTCAACAATTGATCCTTCTGGATAATGCTTGTTACAACAAGACTTCAATTTGCATAGGAACCTAAACATGATATACAACATTATCAAAAGTTGTAACTAAATGTATACTAATGAATGAATGAAAACTTTTCAAATTAATTAGCACATCTCTTTAGGATACATCTACCGATAGAAAACCGGTTCACCAAGTTTTCATTATATTGGATAGTTCTTCAACATTAAAAGTTTTTTTTTTTTTTTGCATAATTTACTTTAGTGATTCAATTTGGAACAAAATTGTATGGTCATGTTGTGAAGTTGTGTTTATGTAATTTTTGTGTGTTTCGTGAGCACTAGTCTATATACTTCTTGACAGATTTTTCTTTGTGCTGTTTGTGATAACTTGTACAGATATTTGGGGTTATGTTTGCTAGCCTCACATAAGGAAGATTTGGGCAGAGAATGAGGGCATACCAACTGCACACGGATGCAGGTTGTTGAACTTAACTGCATACAGAGATGCAGGGTCTGCATCTTTTATTATTTTGTCGTTTTATTCTCTCATCGCAAACTACCAACCAAACTTACGTTGTAATACCAATTGCATATGTTGAGCTTTATGTACCATACCTTCATCCACTTTCATATAATACCAAACGCCAATTTTATTGGTTGCTATCCTTTTAGATTATACCTAACATTTTAATTGCGGTTACGAATCGCTCTCTGGGGATTTAATTAATAAAATTTTTAAAAAATAAGAGTTAGTACAGATAAAATTTCGTATTTCAATTTTGGTCCCTAAATTTTTATTGAAACATTAGTGAAATGTTAAAGGATTTGTACTTAAATATTCACCTGGATCCCTTAACATCTTCCTATCCTTTTGAAAAAAATACATTCACTCCTTATTTTAAGGTTTTATTTATATTTTGGCTAGCTTTATTTATTTATTTTTGAAAAGGAAAATATATACAATAATTGCCTTAAAAGATGATAAAATATAATAACTTAAATATAAATATGTTTTCAATAAAAACATAATGATCCAAAACCATTTTTTCGATAAAAGATGAAAATTAATATTTTCAATGATTAATTCTTTTATGCATTTAGATACTCCAAAATAATAATAATAATATGACAGAATTTTTCTATAAAAAGGTTAGAAAATTATAAATAGATAAAAGCTACTTATCACTCATTGAGAATATTTTCAATTAATTTTATTCTATTCTATTTATTTTAATATTATATTATCCTATACAAACCGTTTAAAATTTAATTTTTATTTATATGGAACATAGAATTTTAATTTTTTTATAATTTAAAATCTATATTTATCAAACAAGTTAATTATACTTCAAAATTAATTTAAAATCTTAATTTTTCAAGATTTTTTTTTTCAATTTATCAAATAACATCTTAATGTGATATTTTTAATTTAATTTATTTCTTTGAACATTACACTTTTACCTTTAAAATTTCAAAAGCAATCAAATTATATTCCTATTTAATTATAAGTGAAATGTCAAACACTTTGAAAGTAACAATAGCAAACATATTTATAACTTAAATTAAATTCCTATTTAACTTATTTTCTTAAAACTTATTTGTAAATTTATTAAAGGGTTAACTTTTGGGCCTAAACTTGATAATTATTTTTACAATGGGTCTAAATTTTTTGAGTTCAAGTTAGTTTCTGAATTTAAAAATTGTTCTCATATTGAGACTTAAATTATTTTTTTATTCAAGTTAGTCTTTAATATTTTTTTTTGAAAATCTTAAAATTCAGGTCTCACTATGAAAGCAATTATCAAGTTTAAATATAGTTTAAACCCAATGTAAGAGTTGTTGACAAATGTAATCTCAAAAGATTTAATATTTTTTTACTCTGAAAAGTAAATGTTGTTTTTGGTACACCTAAAAAGTGAATATTAAAAGAGGCAATTAATATTTCAATTATTAATCCGAATTGAATCCCTATGGACCTAAATTAAAGAGAGGGTTTTCATAGGATCTCAAAGTGGTAGCTAGCTAAATATACCATTGGCCTCGGCTCACTCCACGTGCTTCTACCGTACAGATTTGTTAAATATTAATTAATTTTAAATGGGCTTATCAATTAATACGTCTCTCCTCATTTTCTGGAAAAAAATATATATTAAAATGTTAATAAAATATTTATATTTAATATATCATTTTTATAATGATTGAAATTTTATATAAAATAAATTATTAGTGTAAAAACCATATAAAATAGGTTAAATAAGTAATATGTGTCGATTTTTTAATTAATTAAAGAAATCATTTTTTCAAGATTTAAAAGAATTGATTAATATGAAAAGAAAAAGTGTGAAAGTGTGCACATTTCAATTTCCTTCATTAATGGCCGTACTCAGTCATCCCCAAGCTAGAAAATTTGGACAAAGAACAAAACCATGCAAATTTAGACAACCTTAATTAGTTATAGTAATAATATGGTGGAAAAAGATATTTTAATCGATAGTTTTAATGGAAAAATAAAAATTGGGCAAATAACAAAACACATCCACCTTTTTTTTTATTGTAAGTTTTAATGCTGTTTATTTTTATTCAATAATTCAACTTACAATTTTACATAATAAATTATTGTAAACTTTCAAACTGTTTAAAAAAATCCTTTCAAGTTTATCATTATTTTTACAAATTAAATACGTTATTAAAATTGAAATATATATTTAAAATTTATTACAATAAATTATTTAATGATCACAATATTTAAATTTAATCAATCTATCCTCACTAATTAATAATTAAAATTAAGTTAGAAATTATATAAAAAATAGAATTTCACATAATCTACTATTATAATATTTATGTTTTAAAAATAAATTTAAGTATTTTTTTTAACAATTTTGATCATATCTGTTTTTTTGACACAATGCCTAAAATTATCCATTACCCCTTCTCAATCCATAAATAGGAGGATAATGCGTTTCAGCACACTTGAACCAACATCATCATGTATTGAGAATAATATTCATACCAATCGAGTTAAGACTCAATCAATCAAAATATTATTTATTTAAATTTAATTTAATATCAATTATAACTTTTTTTTAAAATCAAACTTAAATATTATTACGTTTTAATTTTGTAATCATAATATTAATGAAACATTACAAAATTTATGAAAATTTTAAAATATAATTAAATTAAATTAAATTAATATATATAATCAAATTGTGTGTCACAAAAATAAATAAAAAACTATTAATTATATATAAGGTCGAATTTGTTATCTGAAGTTATTCGTTTGATTAATGGTGCAAACAGTGATAATGCCATGTAATAACTCGAATTGTATAATTTATATTTGAATTAAATTAAAAATTTAGATTTTTTTATTCGACTTGATCAGAATAACTCGAATAACGTAAATTATTTAATTCAAAGTTTAAATTTTTTATCGAATTTTTCAAATCGAATCAGATTTCGCTCATCTTTATTTGAAACATGTGTCTTTGATTATAGTTTTATGTTTGAAGTGGAAAAATCTTGGGTTAAGTACCTAAAAAGTCGCATTTTCAAAATTAACTCAGCGTTTTTTTCCCCTGTCACAAGTAAAGCGCGTCCACATCAGTGCACTTTACTAAAGAGCGTTAACGTGGATACGCTTTTGCCCGTGTCTTCTCAATTTCTTAAAAATACTAATAAAAAATAAAATTTAGATAAAAATAAAATTTAAGAAAATATTTAAGAGAGTATTTCAGATTTAATTGAGAAATTGAGAGATTTGAGAGAGTGTGTGATGTTAGAAATAAGGTTTGAGGATTTAAGATTTAGGGTGCACTTAAAAGAGGGAAAAATATATTTTTGACCATAAAATTGTAATTTAATAAATGTTTAAATTACATCGTGATCTCATAAATTAATAAAATTTTAATTAACCCTTTAAAAATTTTAAAAAAATATAAAGTAATACAATGATAAAATTACATTTCAACTTTCATAAAAATAAATAATTTTGAATTTTTCCTAAATTTTATTTTTATTACTATTTTTAAGAAATTGAAAAAACACGAACAAAAAAATCCACATTAATGCTTTTTAGTAAAGCACACTGACGTGGATGCACTTTACATATGATAAAAAAAAAGAGCTGAGCTAAAAACACTTTTTTAAATTTCTCTTGAAAATGACGCCAGTTGAACACATTGTGGGCTTTGAATAGGCTTGTTGCCTTCCAATGCTCTTTTTGTATGTCCTTGACTGAGAAAAAAAATAAAGTTTGAAGAGTCTATAGAATTTTATTAGAAAAGAAAAGTCTATAAAATTAAGCCTCACTATTCATTAGATTGGACCCTCCACAATTAAAACCAGTAAATGTATTCAATAATACTATGTGTGTAAGGTTGTTATTGTATTAACAGTAAATTTTATATTTTTTAATAGATTAAATATGAACCTTTCAGTTTTTAAGAATTCGTAATTGAATTTTAAATTAAAAAAAGGCTGAAATATTGAAAAAGCATAATTAATTTTTTACTTATTTATCTAGAATATTATACTAAAAATAAAGTGAATTTATATTATGTGTATATTATAGTTATACCCTTACTTTAGTAAGGATACGTGACAAAACATGAAACGATTTATCAATAACTCTCTAATAGAAGTGGCTCGGAAGCAACTCTCCTCTAGATATCATTTATAGTGGTTGACCCTATGAAAATTTTACCCAATTTACCCTAAAGATGATCTAATATGGATCATCCGTGGAAATCACAATCTCGTACAATCTCAACAAGGAGAATATTAGAGTAGGACCACATAGTCCCATGTATGGTAAAAATTAACTTGTAATGGCCTTACTACTTAACTGACCACACGGGTAAGCCTACCCTCCATATGATCGGCTATACGACACTACCAAACAAGAGGAAACCCTTCTATATATATCCTAGAGCATAAGAGACAAATGATCTCTTTCTTCCTCAAGAAAACTTGAGTTTCCTACCTCCTTGCTCCTTATATTCTCCTTCTCTCCTTCTCACAACCTCATATTCCAACTCTCCGCCTACTTTACGTGAATTCACCATCCTATCTCCACTACCATCCTCTCTTTGTATCCTCCTTTGTTGAGATCTTGTATCAATAATTATTTTATTCAAAATTTTCAATTTTACATTTGACACATATTCCAATATACACAAAAATATATTTCTCGTAATATACAAAAAGTGTAAAAAAAACAAATATACTTGTATTTAATATTTTTTTGTTTACATTAAATATAACACGGGAAATTGACACGTTGTAAATGTATAACTTCCATGTACCATCAATGGATAATAACATGACACTTCATCATTAAATAAAATAAAAATAGCGAAAAACTCATAAATGAATACTAATAATTTTATTTAAACATAATTAAATAATAATCATAAATGCTAAAACCCTAAACCCGAGATCTTAGACCTTAAACCGACGATACTAAATCCGAAAACTATTAATATTAATTATAATAATTATAATTAGTATTCCATATTTTTTTGTTTAATTTAACTATATGTTATGTTATTATTTGCATCGAAAATCTATCAAATATTATTCCACAGAAAATAATATATGAATAGTCAAAATTCCACACATGCTTATCATTTTCTTTATCTGATAATGCATGACTAAGACAAATCTATTCTTTTTCCTCATATGTTGTTGGAAATTTGATACAGATTTAACTTTTGCTCAATCTTTCAAATTAAGTGTCCGGAAGAATTGGAATTAAATTTTTTTGCTTCCATCTTTCGATTGAGTCATTATTATTGGGAAGCAATTGTTATATAAATTCTTATTACATAATTAAATTAAAAAATAGGAAAATTATGTTTAAAAAATTTATAAAATTAACTTTGAGAAAATTTTATCTGAATTTACTCCATATCCTAACCGGAAAATGGATTAAAAACATTTTGCTGAATAGCATAGACTTTTCCGAAGAAACAACAAAACTGGAAAATAACATTTGGAAACGATTGGCTGAGTTTAATTGGCAAATATTTTTTGCAATTCAATTTAAAATGTTCACAAAATAAATGAAATTTTCTGATGTTCACTGATGTTCACAAAATTATGCTTTTTGTTTGTTTTGTCTGAAAATCGAAAAAAATCCAAAATCCAAAGGACAATTGTCTTTCTCACTTTTCATAATTTGTCTTCTAAAATTAAATACGTACAAGGCTCACTTTATGGTACACTTCCTTCTATGGAAATTGCCTTTATTTTTGTTTTACTCTATAATCAATTGATTTTCTAGATGTCCTCCCTTTTTTACCCCAATGTTTATTAAAACCGTTAAATCGGTCGGTTCTATTGATATTCGAATCAAGTTATCATTAATCGAATTAATTATAGTTTTAAAATTTTTAATTGCTTCTATCAAATTTTTTTTAACTATTAATTGAATTGAATATTTTTAGAAACCTATTAATTGATCGAAATAATTTAGATTAATTTGAGACATGTTTTTTTTAGTTTCTTTTATTTTTTTTGTTCATTTTTAATTTTATTTTATTTTTCAAATGATTTTAATTTTCATAATATTTTTTAAGCAATATATATAAATCCATCAATTTTTATATTTTGGGCTTATATAATGTTTTGTACATATATAATATATTAGAACTATAATATATTATTAATAATTTTTATTAATTGATTAATATGGTTAATTACCCGATTTCGAATTGAATTAATCGATAACTGAACTTTTAAAAAATATGTAACCAATCCTTGACCAAATTAGATTCGATATGAGTATTTATAGAAGGGAGGTGATTGGATGTAAGTCTCAACTATTAATTCTCTATTCCATGGGTGTCGTGGTAAGATTGCGAATATCAATCTAAAATATTATTGTAATCGACTTGAAAGAATTGGACACATGCAACACCATCTAATAATCATGTTATGTTTGTGTTTTAAGATTAGAAAGAATGAATTATTTATATTGCTTTAGTGTTTCTGTGTGTCAAAATGAGGCATAAACGAAGTGACAGTGATTTTTTTAATGAAGGATAATTAAATGAAATTAATGTTATAAGGATTCAGTTAATCTAATTCGAGTAATAATTTAACTTTAGTTAAACTTTTTTAATATTTAGCTAAACAGAATTTGTGAAAGATTTTATGAATAGAATTGGAAAAAGGAAAATTAATTTTAAATCCCCCGCTTGGGTTGTAAGCCCTGCTTTTGGGGGGCCACCTTGCTTTCTTTATCTTTCGAGAGTTGGGATTTCTTTTTAATGAAAAAAGCAAAGGGTTGAATACTTTGTGATTGTAAATGGGTTTAATTTGGGTTGGATTTTTTTAAAGAAGAGTTGGGATGAGATTGGTATGGGTATTGTGTTTAAAGTTATGAGTTGGGTTTGGAGAGGTTGGAAGGTGATTAGAGGTGTTCGACTTACAAATATAAAGTTAGGTTGAGATCTTTGACAATGGCTATGGGAGTGTTGGATGTAGGTGTCATGGAACTCTGATGCACTAAGGAGGGTTGTTGGGAGTACGCGACGTATCCGAGTAGTTTGAAGGTTTAGATACAATTGGGATGGGGAAATGGGATGTAGTGGGTTGAGGTGTAGGTATAGGAGAAAGTGTGCTCACATAAGGAATGTTTTGAAAAGAGCCAAAATTGGCCAACTTGGCCAGAAAGAGGTACGTACTTTACATGCTTCCTCTCTGTCCACTGTTTATGCCGCTATCTTTGCTATTGCCACTCGAAATTGGCTTCTAAATAGCCAAAGGGATATAATTTGATCAGCCTTGGTGAGGATATATATTATTTGATCAGCTGCATGGACATGTGAACCAGCTAGCTCCTTGTGTTCAACATAATTCCAAACAAAATAAATGTCAATCTCCAAGCGTTTCATTTTACTATGCAACAGAGGATGTTGGCAGCGAAAACTTGCACCAAAATTATCACAATAAATCATTGGAGGAACCTGAAGCTCTAGTAAAAGATGCTTGACCCAAAGAGTTTCAGATGCAACTGCTATGCATTCAGCTTCTATGGATGACTACGATAGTTGGTTGCTTTTTCAATGATCAACTTATGAGAGAAATACCATAATTCAGAATATAGCCTCTTGTAGAAACTTGATCGTTGGGCTCATGGGCCCAATCAGTGCCACTATACGAAGCCTATGATTTGCAGTTTGCTGCAAGTATCAAAGCAACCACTTCACTGCTTTCCAGTGAGTTTCAAATGGACAATGTATGAACTTGGACAGTTCGTTGACAGAAAAACACATATCATGCCTAGTAAATGTCCAATATTAGAGCTTCCTAGCACTCTTCAATTCCGTGACATTTGTTAAAATTGTCACAACATTCAATTATAACATCTGTGTGGAACTCATAGGTGTATGAACAGTCTTGCTCTCATGCATGTTTATCTTTTGAAGAATATCCAGAACATATTTACTTCGGGACAATAGCAAACCATCGAGAGTATGAAGCACTGTGGGTTGGTTCAAGTGTCCTTCAAAAGCACTACATGCGTTTAAAGATGTGTATTCATGCTTCAAGTTCTGTGATAAGACATTAAGCCATCTGGTTTTTGTTTTGCTTAAACCACCCATGTGCAGTCAACAATAGCTTCATCTAAGTTTGGTAAAACTAATTCCCTAGTGTTATTTCATTTTCAATTCATCAAACTCAGATTTCATTGCAGCTTACCGATGATTATTTTTTGAAGTTTGCTTGAGTTTTGGTGTGGACGTATAGTTTTCATGGGCTGTATAATCAATTTTTTTGGCTTAAAAATATTATTCTTGGATCTAGTAAAGGGATGGGATGGTTGGAAAGTGCCGGCTGCTAAGGTAGGTTCAATTTAAGTGGCTAGTGGTTGTTGTGACCGAGCAATTAGATGGCTGGAAAATGGAGGTCGTAGTGATGGAGGAGGGCTTGTAATTTGGGTGGTGGTGGCTCTTGGTCGACGAAAATAAGTGAGAAGGGAGGCAAGTTAAAAGTGGTTTAAATTATGTAGACTAAAGGAAAATAGTGTACCTAACTGCGGAGTATCCAATAATTGTGCGACAGGAGTTGGTGGATCATTGTGAGCATTTGAGTTAGTGTCTACTTTAATCTATAAAATATACTGTTACTCCACTTTGATTCTTAATTTTTTTTTTTAAATTTTGGCTCACTTTAATCTCTAATATTACCAGACGTTTCTGTTCAGCCAAAGGACTGAATTGAAAACAATTGATAATGTTGAGGACTAAACTGGAAATATCTGATAACATTAGAGACTGATGTAAGGGAAAAATAATATACTTTAGAAATTAAAGTGTGCATTAAGCCTGAACATTTGCATTACGCGATAGGAGTGAAACGAGATTTAGTATTTCAATTAAGGCATATTTAATTGTTTAGAGAAGAAAATTCTAATTTCATATAAGATTTTAGAAAAAATGAAAATTGCATTGCTTTATTGATTGTAGTATATAAGTAACTAACAAATGAGATAAAAATCCTAAAAATTGAAACCAAATAGTTAAAACATGAAAAAACTAAGACATATCAAAATTCGAATAATAACTCACTTAATACTAAGTATTTGGACATCAGACATAGTGTTGAGGCAGATAAGATTTGGTCTTTCACTAATAACCTTAGCTAAAATTAGATAAGGCCATAATACCTTAATGACAATTTCAAGTGCTTCCCGAGTGCCAAAGATGTCAGTTTGTGTAGTTGCAACTTGAGGTAAACTTCTTTCTCTAACTTGGAATTTTTGTTCACTTCTCCTTTTGTTAGTGAAAGTGTGTCCGGTAACAACTTTGTGAACAGATTTGGTGTATGTTGTTTTAGAATAAGCTATAAGAACAAATACGAGAATAAACATAAGAACAACAATAAAAGTTATTTATGCAGTTTGGTATAAATCCTACTATTGTCAGCCTTGTCCAAATATGAATTTACAACTAAAACATAGTACAGTAAACCCAACCAACCTATTAAGTGACGTAGCCTCGCAATCGTATAATGTGAACTCTCAAACAATTACATTTACTTAGATAACAATGATTTTTTTTTTTGTGGATTACAAAAGGAGGATAAAGCTTTAACAGTAATATTGCGACTAAAACTCAAATCACATATGGAGTGATGAATACCTTGACCATCAGATCAACAAACGGGATTCAATACTTCATCTTCTTTAAAATAGCAATAAGATTATTACTTTTTCTTTAACCAAAATAATCTTTTAAATTTAGCTTCGAGCTTCGATCATCCCATCATATAAAAGTGTTCTCAATATCATAAACTCTCATTGTTTTTTTTAGTTTCCTTTTCATATGATTATCACATTATTTTCATTATAAGCCCTTATAAAAAAAATATCAAACATGTGAAAACCACAAACTTATTCCTCAAAACTTGTTGTCTAACCATATTACAACAAACAAAGCAACAAGTGGTGCAATAACTCATTGCACGAACAAGCTAGACAGTTTGTCCTTTACAATAAGCATGTGCATATAATAAAATAAAAGAGTATTATTGCTTAAGATTGAATAGATTTATACGTATCTGACGCTTAAACGTAAACTTACTTAAATTTTATATCTAGAGGACCAAAACACGCCCGAAATTTAGCATTAGATGGTGATTGGTGGTTGATACTATTGAGTTGAGACATGATTTTCTTCATATTACTATAGAAGATGCTACTTGGATGGAATGGTTTGAAGTAACCGATGGAAAACTCACACACACTTTTGTCTTGTAATGAATTGTTTTGTTCTTTGTTCTAACGATGAAATTCGGTTATTAAGCAATATTTTAGTAATTGAAAAGACATTATAGGCCACAGAAGCGAATCAAAATGATAAGGATTATTATAAACTATTTGTTGTTGTTTACCACCGCCCTGTAAGGTGTTGATTTTCGAAGAAAACGAATATGAAAATTCTAAAAGAAAAAACAAAATCAACATGATTAGCTGATGAACAAATGTGGGATCTGACCCTGCTAAATTATGTCCATTTTGACAAAAACAAAAAATGGTTTGGATTTTGGAGTTGGTATGGGAATTTGGGATTTGAAAGTTGAATCTAAATTGAAAATCAAAATGATATGATTTTGATAGTGTATCTAATGAATCGTGGGGATTTGATGTAAAATGGATTGATTCTGATAACATCAACAGCTTTAAGAAACTACAATTAGTCTAAAATTAAATTAGTCTTAGAAGCCCATATTCTTTAATGTTATGGGGGATTGCATTCTTCAATCATGTTTATGATTGGACTACTCAATCCGTATACTTTCTTAAACAATCCACTCACCAATGTTATTTAAATTATCTGAAATTTAACCTAAAAAATTAAATTTAATTCTAACCCTTAAAAAAGTTTTTTACTTCATCCCTCTTAATCCCTTTTTAGTTTGCATATGCCACATACTTAGTTTAGAAATGCTTTTCTCTTAGTTTAGAAATGGTTTTCAAGAGTGTTAATTTTTTTTAAAAAAATTAAAATTTTCAATTTTTAAAAAAAATATTTTTGGATCAATTTTTGGTTTGGAAAAATAAATTACTTTTATTACTTTTTATTTACACGAATTTAAATTAACAGTAAAATTCGATACGATTTATTTAACTTACTTTTTATTTCAAATTATAATATTATTATAATATTTAATTTTATCGTTATTATTATTTTTATATTTATTGTAAATAAATATAATGTCGATCAAAATCTTAAAATTAATTGAATAAGTTGGAATGTAAAAAGTAGGTCCGAAATCCGATGAGAAAGGTAGGAGGAGGAGGATAGTGAAAGAGAGGAAGTGCACGTGGTTGCAGGCGCAATATCGTCGTCAAGTTTTACAGAAACAAATTTTCGTGAATGGAAGTGACCGACACACTTCTGTCTCTGCAATAATGGCTCCAAATTCCAATATTATTAAATCTTTTAGAAAAGATTGAATGTTCATGTAATCATGGCCGCATTTTCTTGTTTTTTCTCTTGTTCATATTCCAGTAATTTTATCAATATTTACATCTGCTCACACAAAATTTTGTCCTGCTTCATCTTCAGCTTCCCTCATCCAAAATAATAGACCAAACAGTTGGCTCTAGGGTTCCTTTCTTTAATTTGATTTTTAAATTTAGATTTCTATTATTAATTCAAAAGGGTTTGAGTGGGTTTACTGTCATATAATAGTTATAACGTATTTCATTATGAGTGAGATAGAAGGAAAGTCAAAAAATTGTTTTAAAAAATATTATTTCAAGTGTGATTTAAGTTCGAATCGTGTCAATCGCATTGTTGTTAATGTTTTACTTAATCTTTGCAATTCATTAAAAAAAATTGTTTTAAGAAGTTCAGGTTTTGAGGGTTAACATGTAAATTTATTATATTAATTTATGAATTTTAAAATTTTAAAAGGATTATAATATAATTTTATCATTTTTGGGAGGTGAAGAACATTGCTTGCCCACTATCTATGCCCTTGGAGTAAGAGACAAATCAAAAAAAATTATTGTAAATCAAAATTAAGTTATAAAATTTTGAAGGATTAAAGTATAATTTTATTAATTATTGTATTGATTTATAATTTAATAATTTTTAAAAGAATCTAAATGCAATTTTATTATTTGGAGTCAAGGTCACTAGGTGCCCTTAATGATAGGATTGTTGAAATGTATATTATCAACTATGTTACATCATCCTATTTGATTTATTTGATTGGAAGGTAAGATTTTGTTACTTAGTAGATGATATATAAAATTACTTAATAATACAACGTCATTAACATAAATAAGGTTGAACAAAAGTGTGCATTATTGGTTGGTATTGTGTTTTTGAGTAAAATGAAATGAAATTGATTGTTAAGTACCATTTTTGACAAAAAATATTTAAGTACCTAAGCAAAAAATGGATATAATTTGAGGGTCAATTTTACATTTAAATTTGATAATTATGAATCCCATCATTTGGCCAGTTCAAGGGTGTTCACCTCATCCCAAAAACGTGGGGTCGATCCATAGGTTTAACCTGTATGGTAATGTAGTGTTTGCGTGTGTGAGTGTATGAATTGTACTTGAATGTAGAGGTGCTTATGAGTCGGATTAACACAATTTATGCTTGCTCAAGCTTAATCTCACTTGAAATATGGCTCATATTATATTTTAAATTTTTATATTATTTTTAATCTAAAATTCGAGAATTTTATATATTTTCTTTCATTTATAATAAATTTATGATTAAAATATGTCATAAAAATTTAGAATTTAGTCCATGGACTTTTATTTTCAGGAATTTAATTCTTCTACTTTTTAAATTTCAAAATTCAAGAGTTAATTTTTTTTGTTAAATTTAAGTTAATTTATTTTTTAATTGGCTATTAAATGAGTATTTTTTTTAATTTTAAAATTTCAAGCCAACAAAAAAATTTAATAATGTTAACCGTTAGATTTAAATTTTAAAATATGGATTTTGAAAAAAAAAAAAATTCAAACTCAATTTTTAAACCCAATATTTTTTTCTAGGCCCTCCAAAATTTTGTATAGATCATTCAACTTGAACGAATAACTCTACTGTTCAACAATTCTACTTAAATGATATTAAAAAAGTGAATATAATTAAAATCTTACTTGAGAGTAAATATATATAAACGAAAGGGTTTGATTCATTAATATGTTCTTGGTTTTGATTTATCGAAAATGAATTAGTCATACAAAAACAGGTAAAATTGCCACAGAAATCACATCAAAATGTAAGATTAATATAAAGTAATGAGTTTTTCCTTTAAAATTTTAACACTAATGGTAATATTGGCTAACTAAAGTTAATTTTTTAATAAGTGGTTGTAAGATACATTATATTTTTAAGGAAAGAACGTAAGTTTAAACTTTAAAAATTATTATTGATAGGGGTAATAACAAATTCCGAACATAAACCGTAAAACAAACATGCATAATATCAAAATATAAAATTACCTCCCATGAATCAAACACTATCCCAAATTTTTATTTTTCTAAAATTATTTATGTCCAAAATAACATTGAGGCCCTCATTTAAATATAAATACGAAAGCATGTTTCCAAAACTTAAAAAAAGTAAATAAATAGGACATATATTCATGCTCCACACATTAATTTTGGGATATATGTCTTGATCACATATTATTATCTTCATCACTGTCTTATTCTTTGGACGGGGATCTTCCTCCATATCCGGGGCTAAAATGTTGTCGGTTCTAATGTCTTTTCAAATGGAATATTCAAATATTGAATAGAAAATAAATTTATATTTCCACTCAATCTCTTTCAAAACAAGGACAAAAGGAGGAGAAGAGACAACCCTTTTGTCTTCATCCTTTTATATGATTTGATGTAAAATTTATCCTTTTAGATCCTTCTCACATGGAAACTAATCCCATTATTTTCCTATGAAAGCGTCACGAGTCGTGACTTTAACTTCGTTAATTATATACCGATATCGAAATAAATATGAATTAATAGAAAAAAGAAAAAGTATAAAATTGAACCAATAGAGGAAAAGAACAAAAAGGCGATTAAGAACAAAAATATGGTTGTCTTTTAGCCAACTCTTACGCTATTATTGTGTTCATTTACATCAACCAATCCATTTAGAGGGACACAAAGACGAACCCATGAGAGTGCTTTGTTGAAATACTTTGCTTTGGTGTCTAGGTATTCATTCCAAGTAATTGATCGGTACAGGGGTGGATGAGTCGGGCCTACTAGTTTAGGATGGGGTGATATTTTGACACTTGATGGTGGTCCATATAAATAGGCTATCGATAAGCGGTGACGGGTCCGGTTCACCATGGCACGATGAAGCACACTGGGGTACGAGCCATTGGATAAAATATGCATGAGGTCACCTACATTTATCACGAGCCCGTCCGGTACCGGAGGGACTTTGATCCACCCTACTCCTTCTTTTAGTACTTGTAACCCACTCGTGCTGTTTTGGTAAAGGATGGTGAGGAGGGTGGAGTCGGTATGCGCGGCGAGGCCCATAGCTCGGTCGGGGTCGGGGCAAGCTGGGTAATAATTCAATTGTAAAGCAGCTGAAGCTTCTTTGAAATCAGTTTTTGGGCCAGCCCATTTGAGATCTTGTTTGGCTGTTATCCCTAATGAACCCAATATCAAACACATCAATCTCCCTGCTAGCTTCTTCATTTCTTGCTTGTATTCTTTAATCACATCACTGAAAAAAGAATTAAAATTTATAATAAAAAAAAACTCCACTAAAACAAAATCAAACATGTACTGTATATATGGGACAATGATGAAATGGGTGTTCTCACCAGTGATTGGTGTAATCATGGGGCCAAAGTTGACGAAAATGTTCATCGGGTGAACCAACAATTGTGAAACCTTCGGACCACATAAGCTTAGAGAAAAAAGAAGAAATCCTTGCAAAACCATAACCAGAGACACCATCAGGTGATCGAGCAGCTTTGAGTTTTTGGGTAACTGGTAAAGAAAAAAGGGTTCGGCTGGTGGATTCAACCATGTCAAGTAGAGTAGTGGAGACACCATGGTTGATGACTTGGAAAACACCCCAAGTTCTACATGCATGGCCAATGTTTTGGAGAGCATTAGGGTCATTAAGATCGATAACCGGCACGGATTCGGGTGAGGAGTCGAAGGAAGGGTAGTCAATATCGTCGCGTTGGTTCCATGCGTAGGACTCAGGAAGTTCTTGGAGGGAAGTGAAATCAGGATGAGGTCTAATAATGGCGTCGGAGAGTCTCGAAGGCATAGTTGAAAGATTGAGAGAGCTTAAGAACAGGGATTTGAAAATGAGTTGGAAAGGGGGTTAGTGAGGGAGCAGGAGCAGAGGGAGGGGTGTACTTTTGTTGTAAAAGGGAATAGAGAAAATGAAGGGAATTGAAGGGATATGATGGATTCTAGTGACTATATATAGAGGACCAAACAAGAGGTTGAGAGAGAAAGAGAAGTTTTTCCTTTTCTAATATTTTTTTAAAGATAGATGAGAGAGAAATTGATTTAATATTTAGGTTAAAAGAATACCTTGGTGGGGGTTACTGGCCCACTTTGATTAAGTTTGGAAAAGATTGATATCAAGGTAAATTGTAATCATAGTCATTAAATTATTAATAAGTTTATATTTTGGTTATTTAGTTTTAAAAAGTTGTAAAATGTTTATTGAATTATTCAAAAGTTTTTATTTAAATAACTGTACTGTTATGTTTTTTTTTTCAAAAAAAGTCTGACTAGAGCGTTCTAAGTAACGATTTGGTGATCAGTACAATGGATCATTATCTATTGTCGGAGACAAGAGAATGAAAAAAAAAGAGGTTTCAATTGGTGCAGGCGATATGAATGGAGAAGGCCATACATCAACAATTTTAACAGCCCAATGACTTAAATGGAAACTTTAGTTTGGTGACAATTTTGTAATTTTTTGAAGTTGAGTGACCAAAACATAAGCTTATTAATATTTTAGTAACCTTGGGTATAGTTTATCATTGATTTTAACTTGGTTAAAATATGCTATTAGTCACTTTTTTTTTGGCAAAACTTGATATTTAGTCCCTATAACAAAAAAGCTAAAAATTAAATCCCTACTTTTTTATTTAAAAATCTCAGTCTAGTGATTAAAATTGTTAATATTTTCGGTCAAAATTTATCAATTTACAATTTTGATTTGGTTGTCCTCATATGATGTGGCATGTGATTGACATGAAATAAACATGATAAGTTAATAAATTCTAACAAAAATTATCAATGATGAAAATGATTGAATTAAGATTTTTAAATTGAAAAAGTTGGAGGATTGAATTTTTAACTTTTAAAGTATATATATGAACTAACAAATTCTAAACAAGTACAAAGATTAGCAAAATATCTTAACCATTTTAATTTTAAGAGATAGATATTAAAACAACATATGAATTTTGGTTTAATTTATTTTTTTTTTGTTTAACTATGATCCGAAATTAATCTTGTTTGCGCGGGTAGGATTCAAATAAAGACTTTCATAGTGATAACTGCAGGATTCCAATTTAATCCAAGTGTTTGGAGAAGAAGTCCACTCCACTTCTTCTAACCACATATTGGTAGGACTATTTTACATTTATATATTGTATATATAAACAATTATATTAATTCAATATAAAAAATAAATGGATGTATTTATTTATTTAAATGTGAAGAATTTAATCAAAATCAAAGCCTCTCATATATATATATGAATCACAATCAAAATTTTATCTATATAATTATACGAAATCGAAATTTATATACCAAATTACATATAAATCAAAATTCATGAGCGAATTTAATATTTATCGCAAATTTTAATAATGAAGTTTATGTAATTTTGATTATAAAATTCATGTTGGTTTTGGTCTAAACACAACAATGAAATTAGAGATTGATTTTCATTAACTTTTAGATTTTAAATAAAGTTAAAATTAACAACTTTCATCAAGTTAGCGAAGAAAAAAAATAATTAATGACAGTAAATTTAATGATAAAAATATTATGTTGTAAGTATGAAATATTAGATTAATATCTAAAAATTATAATAAATATATTTATTAAAATTTTTATTATAGTTAATATTTATTAATTTATTATTCTGAATCATATAAATATCTCAACGAAAAACATATAAAAATTTCGGCTACCGACAATTTTTTTTTTTTTAATTTGAGGGAACTACCGTCACAGTTTTAGTCAACAAAATTTGAAGGTTGAATTGCAGTGTAAGCAATATCTCCGTGTGGTTTATTTTCACCGAAAAGGGAAAAAATTAAAGTTGAATCATAGAATATATTTTTTTATCACAACAGTTCTTATTTGTACTTAGGATGTGAATATTTTTGCAAAAATTATTTTATGGTTATTTTTTATTATTTAATGATATCTCAATAATCTTTTATGTCATTAATATATAGTTTTGATTTTTTTTTTTATTTTGAATTCAGAATTTTGAATCTTAAATTTCAAACCCTAAATCTTAAATCTTGAACTTGAGTTCAAGATTCGAGATTTGAAATTCAGGATTTTAGGTTTGAAGTTTAGGATAAAAATATCAAAATTATGTGTCAATGACATAAAAAAATTACTAAAATTTATTAAATAATTGAAAAGGGATTATGAATGATGTGGTGGTAATGGCCCATAAAATAATTTCTCATATTTTTAGGATTTGAGTTGATTTTTTTTTTGTATTTTTGTGGAGGGAACTGAATATTATCAACATAAGATCAAGTCTCATAGACACTTGGATCAATTCTTAAGCAATCTTAAGAAAGCAATTCTCCAAACCTATTTTAAAGATCAAGTCTTGAAGATCTTGACGTGGACCACATTAATCCAAGATCAAGTCAAGATGGCCTTTAGGGGGTGTTTGGTTTATGAATTGTAAGATAATTATTGGTAATAGAATTACCAGAATGTAAGATTACTTGCACATGATCGAGATGAAATGTAAAATTTTGTTGTTTGATTAACGATATGTAAAGTTCCCTAAAAACGCATATTACGAAATTGTTCTTGTTATAGAATTTTTTTTAACATACAATAGTAAAGTAGTTAAAACTAGGCCTATTAAAAGGTGTAATCTTGGGTAATGTTTTGTGAAATTAAAGTTGGTCCAATCCAAATATATAAATATTTTAAAGTTTTAAAACGATAATTGCAAGCAAAACTTGAGTAGTGCCAAAAGCAGTGCTAAAGAACAATGCCAACTGCTTTAAACATTAAGTATGAACAAGGCAGAAAAATAAAGAACACACAATATGTTTATGCAATTTAGTTTCTCTACATCTGCAGGGCCTTGCCCAAAGAGGTATCCACTATCTTAGCAACTCATACAACAAGTGATTTCAGTCTCTAACACTGAATTAGCCTCCCACTTTTGTACTTAAGATCTAGACAACTCTCCTATAAATTTTCCCTCTAAAAACTTAGGATAAAAAACAAGTCACACTCTTTTTTTGCACTTAATACATTCACAACAAATGTTCCTCAATCAAATAGAATAAGTGCTCTCAATTTTGTAATCACCTATACAAATTTCTTCAGTTTATAAAGAATCAAAACTTGCCGGCATACTACACCAATTACAATAAATCTTCCCATGAAACCAACAAGATAATAAACATAAAAAATATATATTCAATGAGTTCAAAATTAATTTTTGAATCCTTAAGACATACTTCCAATTTTTACTCGATTCGATCTGATCCATCAAACTTGAGAAGTCGATTGCCTTGATTTCCTCTAAACTAATCTTTAGAATATGTTACTAATAATCCGTTTGGATATAAAAAATGAACTTGCTATCGTCGAAAGCCTCATCTACAATTAAAACCCAAAGATTTTTGCTGTCGAAATTTTCCCAACTTATGCATAGCAAATTTCTGAGCTGAAAAATGGCAAACGCCAATAGGCACTACTAAAAAAAATGCGTCTAACAATATTCTAGTTTGGCAAATTTTTGAATAAAAGTATAATAGAAGAACATATTCAACAAAAGATACAAATTGTCCCTCTAAGTAACCCCTTAGTCCATCACACTTAACTATTAATATAATTAAGAAAATTAATCATTAATGCATAATAAATAAGAATCACATTAATAATCAATATACTATAAATTATATTATAGTAATCAGACAAGAGAAGGGTTTTACAAAAATAACAACCAAAGTAATGAAAAGTTTTAACATTACAACGCCAAAAGAAATGAAGTTAAAAAGTAAAAGCTCAAAACATAAATCTTATTCAATTTAAGTAAACTAATTCCTTAATTTCATCTGGTTTAAAATGACTAAATTATAAAAAATATGGAAAAAACTATATAAAAAGGTAAAGTTGTCATAAAATCAACATTCTCACGAGAATCTTACATTATTTAAAGAAGATGTGGTATTGAAAATTTTCATATATCACCAAATTTTAGCATTGTTGGGAATGCAAGACTATCGACTCAAAATAATCTTCAGAGATCAAATAAAGGAATATAATTTCAGAATTTTACATTACCACATGAATGTAAGATTTGATCAACCAATTGCTCCAATCGATCCAAACCAACCCATATATAAATTTATTGAAGACTTTGTTAAGAAAGTTGCTCTCCATCATATTGAACGAGTAAAATCACTAAAGGTAAATAAATTTTGTTGTTGTTGAATTTTGTTAGTGGATACTATATAAACAAAAATATTTTTGCTTTTTCGAATACAGTCAAGTGGAGGCATTGATTACCCCAAAAAGAAGTGGAGAAATTAGCTTCCAATACACATATTGGCTCAGTGTACATGTTAAGGACAACTCAAGTGGTGACAGTGGTTGTAATTGTTTATATATATATATTCATAAACTTGAAAACTATATATACATATGAGTGTACTTATATCTTGTACATATTTCAAAAATATATATAAAAGAGTGATATTAGTATTTGGTATAAACTCATGCACATGTATATCGATTAGCACATGGATAATTATTTTAAAAGTAATCACATGAATGAATTAGATTAGATTATTTTATATTAATTTATGAATGTAAAATAATAGGAGCTGTCATTATCCTTAGTAGTAAAAGTACATAGAAGGAAATCTTTCTTCATGGGAATAGTTATTAAGGTTGGTAGTTGGTAGATTAGTAATTCATTCACACCCAAGACTTATCTACGACAACTTACTATGATAAAACATCCATAGATCATCTGATTTGTAAGGAATTCAAAACATCCATACAACATAAAAAACCTTTTTACGATTTATCAGCACCATGAAAAGAGACCAAGATACCTTCTTTTCTACCTTGCTCTCCTCTCTAATCCTCTCTCGATTCCTATACTCCTATTGTCCTAGTTTCTTACGCCTTTCTGTCCTCCCGATAAACTATCTTATATATTTATAATTACCTTACTCCGAAGACCCCTACTATACCAAACAAATGGCCTAATTTTTAAACCACGTCTAGAAAATGTGGTAACTAGAATGGATGAATGTTGAGGGAGGTAAGGGCGATGATTGTTTATTTATGATTGCCATTTGAGATAAATATAATGTAATGTTGAGTGGTGTTTGGGAGGTGGCGATAGAAGGGGACAAGAAATGATAGGAGAGTGAGAGTGTTTCATCTTTGGACAAATGACAAGAGAAAGAACAAAACACAGGAAGGACCATGTTCTCTCCATTTCGGATACATAATAAACACTCCAACAAATCTTTATCCATATGCCATGTATGATTCCAAAATCTTTTATATATTTTTTTATAATTTGGTTAATGGAAAAGTGAAAAAAAATTTAGAAAGGTGGGATTTTTTTTTTTTTTTGTATGCTTATGAGAAAGAAAATAAAATAAGTAATATTTTTTTTTATTTTAATGCATAAAAATAAATGAATTCCAACATTGGGTCCATTGATCAAGAATATTCATTCATTTTAAAGATACAATTGTTCCGCAACATAATTTGTGTGGTAGCTTAATAATGTGTGAATGTGGATGTGTGAGTTGTACTTGATTTTTTATATGAAAAAAACAATCAAATTGAAATGATAACATGGGAGAAAGATGAAAGTTAGTTTGAAATTATGAATTTTTATAAATAAATAAATAATTTCAATTTGAAATGATAATATGCAAAAAAAATGTAAGTTAATTTAAAAATTATATATTTTTTCAAAAGTTTCATTTTTTTTTATTTTTTTTCAGTTCTATCAAATAATGAATGGAAAAAAAAATCATCTTGTTTTACCAATGAAAAATATTGGAAGCTAGATTGATAATTGCTTAAGAAAAACAAAGTGTGTAAGTGATAACCGAAGCAATGGTTGGAATGACCATTTCCGATGCCACAATGATGAACACATCAAAAAACAAAAAATACGGGATTGTTTACACAGTTCGGTTTCCATATATCTGTAGAGCTTAGTTCAGTAAGTAAATCCACTATCTTTAATCCCAATACAACAAGTGAATTAGGTCATATCACACCCTAGTATAGCAACATCACTTTTGTACCTAAAAATCTAGATCACTCACCTCTAAGTTCTCCCCTTAAGAAGTTTGGCTGTAAAACCAAGTAACAAATTTGTTTTATACGGTCAATGCAATCTCAAATACAAGTTCACCAATGAATAGACAAGTGCTATGTATACTACATTTTCACTTACACAAGCCTCTAATATATAAGAGTCTAAGACTTGCTAAGATAAAGATAAATTGCATTAATCTCCCACGAAAATAACCTCATAAAAAGGCTTTACAAAAACCTTCATACAATCCAGAATTAATCAAAGATCTTCAAGGTAAGTCTTCAAATTAGGCAAACCAATCTCCACAAATAAGGGATCCAATTTTCTTGATTTGGATTGATTCAACCTTCAAATTTGAGTTAACACGTGCCCACAAAATCATTCAAGTAGTTGCCCAACTTATTTTGTTGACAAGATTGTCAACTCCAAAAATGACAAGTTATGTTACTTGTCGAAGTGCTAGCCGTAGTTGCCATTTCATATGGCATTTCCATCACTTCCACACTCTGTTTTTATTAAACAATTGCCGACAACAGGTGCCAATAAAAACTATTTTCTATTTTTCTAGTTCTCCATTTTTTCATTTCCCTATTTATTTATTTTTTCAAAAATGAGAGTAAAAAGAACATAACATTTGAAAATTGCAAAATTTTGAATTAACATACACCCTTCTCTTATTTTCTCTTCTCCCATCATTCCAAATGGAAATAAATTAACACCGAGTTAACAATGGGATAGTGTGAGCTTCTCGATGATTCGCTTGACACATTTTGCAAGTTGGCAATCTACAGGGAAATGGAAAACAATGAGGTAAGCACATCAAATGCTTAGTAAGTTTAATTCCCGTTATATCGATCTCAATATCATAAATTCATCAATCAAGGTATCATTTCATACATAGCATAGCATGATTCATCTCAATTCCAAGCCAATTTCACAATTTCACGAAGTTATATTATTTTTAATTTTATTCAATTGATCATCTATCTCAATAATCAATCAAATCCATACCAATATGATTCGATTAGTCATAATCAACCATCAATTCATTAAATATATCAAATTTGAATTCATCATATTCAATTTATCATTTCTTTACGATTTAGTCCATATCTCATCTTTTGTACCAAATTGCAATAGTTCAAATTATTATTAAACATGCACAAATTCATAATTAAAGCATATAAAAATTTTAATACAATCATACCATATGAACTTACCTGGTTAAATCAGCAAACAAGTTGAAACTCAACAATTTTGTCTTTTCCTCGATTATTTTTTATTTGGTCCACTTTTCGATCTATAAAATTATTCAGTTCAATTTATCAATTCCAAATATCTTATATCATCCTATTATAAACATTTATAAGTTCAATTTCATTATTTGAATGCCTCTAAAGTTTAATATTTTATTCAATTTAGTCCTTAAAATCGAATTTGGCATAACTTTCAAATTTGAGTTTTTTTTTCGAAACCGATATAAATTACATCATTCTATAGTCTTATATTATCTATAATTATATAAATTTCACATAAATTTTGAAATTTATACACTTTAGTCACTATGTTAAAAAAACTAGCAATTAGACTTTACAAAGTAATCCTCCTTCAGTTTTAAGCTTAAAATGTAACAATTTAGTACCAATTTCTTCAATAATTCATCAATGGAAACTTTTAGAAACTTTAGCAGTTTTGCGAATTGGTACATGGGCTAGCTAAATCAAGCTTCCACGACCTCAAAAACGCAAAAAATTACAAGAAAATAACTTCAAAATAACTTAGAATTGAAGACCGAATAATTTTGAGTCTTCAAAAAATGGCTAATAGGTTTTCTTTAGTTTAGATTCGGTGGAGAGGAAGGAAATAAAGATGACAACCAATTAATTTACCTTTATACTTTGTTTAATACTAATTAACCATGTTTTAATTAATTAAGCATAATTTACTTAATCTAATTAGGCTACTAATCAAACATAGTGGATAACACCTCCATTCTCCACTAAATAATAATAATAAAAGCCTTAATTGCTCATTTGGTCCTTCAATTAATTAAAAATCTTTAGTAATAAATTTTTACAATTTAGTCCCTATACATTAATTAACTATCAATTTGGAAAAATTAAGGGGCCAAACTCTAATAAACCTTAATACTAATATCGTAAATATCTAATAATAATATTTATGGGCTTGAATATCAAAAACGGGGTTCCAAAAGCGTTGTTTCCAACACCATTGAAAAACAAGTTGTTACAAATACAACCTTAGTTGCAATAGGGGCTATAACTTGCAAATTAATGTTCTTCTCACCTTTGCCTTTACTTTTTATTTTCTAATCAAGGGTCATCTCTAAGGTTTGTAGTGAACTTATGAGCTCATCTACCATCATTATGTCTATGTCTTTTGCTTCTTCAATTGTAGTCACCTTGATTGCAAATTTTTCTGTCAAAGATCAAAGGCACATTCCTGACAAGCTTCGAGTTTGATTGTTCCTTTCTTAGTGTAAAAGCCTAATTTGAAATATCACAAAGCTTTGTATAAACTTCCATTAAGGACTTATTCTCCAACATCCTTAAAGTCTTGAATCTTGTAGCCAACATATGAAGCTTGGATTGCTTTTCAATGTTTTCCCCCTCATGAGCAGTGTCAAGAATTATCCAATCTTCTCTAGATGTGGTGCATTTAGAAGTTCACCTGAACTTCTGAGAGTTAACCTCATAGAAGATTGTATTGAGAGTTTTGGAATTTTCACTATCTAATTTTTCCTCCTTACTAGTTCAAGTAACCTTATGTTTGGGAGTCAACACACTAGATATATCAATTGTTGGTGGTTTCCATCTAGTAAAATTTGAGCTCCAGGATTTTTCGTCCATGGACTTTATAAGAGCCATCATCATCGCTTTGTTGTAAGCATAGTTTGTGCCATCCAACATAGCGGGTCTAGTAACTAATGAACTTTCATCTCAATTGAAAATCAATGATACGATCTCCACTTAGCACATTAAGTGTCTCGTTCTAATACCAATTGAAAATTCAATGAGTTTTGCTTGTCAGATATTTGTTCAACTACAACTAGATGAAGTAACTATTAGTAGAAAAATAGAGATGAACACCAAAAAATTGTTCATATAGTTTAGAAACTTCTTAAATCTGCAAGGCCTTACTTAGAGAGTGATCCATTGTAAGCAAATATAAGTTGTGATTTAAGTTCAACTAATTCACCAAGTTGCAACCTCACTCCTATACTTAAAACAAGATCACTCTCTCTTCAAGTCTTTCCCCATGAAAGGTTAGATGCAAATTGATGAACACAAGTCAATTTACTTACAAATTCACACTAAAAAAGCAAGTACTAATTGAACATATAAAGTGTTCTATGATTAGTATGTATTAACGTAAACAAACCATTCACTATATATGCATCAAAGGCTTGTTCAATTACAATCAGTATCAATCTTTAACTCCACAAAAAAGGTCTTCAAAAAGGTATACATTCGACATAGATCTTCTAATCATCCAACTCCTTAAAGATCAAATATTCTATTTAAGGGAACTTCGATGTATTGAAAGACTGAATCCAATCCTTGCTTGACTTGGTTCTTGCATTTAAAATCTTGTGCTGTTAAAAAGTATTCTAAGAGCTACAATATATATGGTCAAAACAACCCAATCAAACAACAATTTCAATAATAAAACTAATATAGTTATTTAAATTTATAATGATAAAAGTGTAGGAAATATTTTTTAAAAGAATAAAATGAATTATTCGAGCACTAAAGTTAAGATAAACAAAATTGAGTAAAAAAACTTTCCAAAATTTTAAGATCACTACTAAATTCGATATGTTTTTTGTTGGATATTTGATTAAAAGAAAAGGAGAGCCTCTCTTACTCTCTTTCTCTCTCCATGTGCCTTTGTCTTGTCTTGGAGTAGAAAAACATCAATATCAACATTCCTCCAACACCAATCCTCTCCCATTGCTAATCTCTTCCACTAGTCGACAATACTACCCACGTTCACTTGTATGCCTATGACCTAATTGCCCCCCAAGCTCCCCACTCGTTTTTCCAAGATAGATGGACTTGTCTCAAACTCCATGGTGGAGAAGAAGCAACATGACAAAAACATCTTTTTGGAACTTATGCAAGGGCATTTCCGTCTAAAACTTAAACAATGTGGACGAGTGCTCCTATGTATATATATATATATATTTGGTCATTTCCATGAAAAGTTGTGAAGTTCCTTTTGGTGTTAGAGGTTAGATTCGTGTTCTTTTGTCCTTAATGACCCAAGTGGGTCTCCCAAAACAACAAAAGATAAAACATCACTCTTTCACAAAAAAAAAAAAAAAAAAACCAACATTTTGGGGTTGTCCCAAAGCCAAGCATATAATTATCTAATGAATTTTTGTTTGTTCCTTGATTATATATATGTATTATAGAGAGGGAGAGATGGGGCTTCTCTCTTTCTTCTTTGGATAATGGAGCTTAGAATGCTCTAAGTTTTCCCCTTGGTTTAGTTTCATTCGGCACTTTCTCGTGGTTACAATGCATGGACACCCCACATACAACATAATAGCAACAAGCCAACAATATATTGATGTCATCATGGGGTTGGGGTGCTATTGCCCATATCAATTATCTTATATTATGAGGCCCCACCATCATCTATACATACACACATCATTGTCTTTTTTTTTCTTATATAAACTTTTTAAGCATAAAATCCAACATATATTTATATTTAATTTTATCTTTCTTTACTACAATATTGAAGATGAGAAATGAGATGACAATGTTTGAACCCGTATCAGACGAATGTCTGACAAGAATTTTAATTATTGTTCCATTAAAATCGAGACACATACATAATTTTATTGTTCAAACCTTTTTTTTAATTTGATAATTTTACTCAAATCTTTTCAAAACTTCAAACTCACACTTATAACTTAAACCTTTAAAAGTGAAAAATATATTTATAAAAGAAATATATAAAATATTAACGATCTTTTAGTTGAAATGAATATATTGGTGATTTAAAGAGCTAGGCAACGAGGCATTTGCTAAAGACAAAGGTCTTGGGTTTAGAGTATTTAGATATGGGATTTATTATGCATATAATTATATGAATAGGTTTTTAATTCTCACAATATATTATTTTTATATGTGAATTTTAATTCAACCAATCAATTCTAATCTGAGCTGTTCATATTTTAATTTATTTGTATTATAATAATTTAATTTTACGTATTTTGATTACTCGAATATTATATATATTTTAACTCAGGGTAGAAATTTAATCAGGAATAGATAAAAGAATAGACTAAACAAGAGCTATGTATGGAGGCTAAGGGGGCACATGGACACTAGAGATACGCTAGGGATGGTGATTGGCGAAAAGTCATGCCATAAGCACATGCACATCACGTGCCATGTACGTCACTAGGTCCGGTCGTTACAGTTACACAACGGCCCCAACTCCCAATATATGATTTCCTCATCATCTATATCTTATTTTTATAGAGTAATTGAAATAAATAAGGGTAAACTAGACATTTCAGATAGAAAGGTAAATTTTTTTTTTGTTTGTAATAATGTTTTAATTACTAAAGTTATAACTGTGGACATTACTGCATCTTCTTCGTTTTCTTTGTCACTGATCCATGCTCTTGCAATCAATGCTTAAAGCTTAAAGCACGATTCCCATATGCAGGTCTTCATTGTTGAATCTTTTCTCTATCATCCATCAGAATCTGCCTGGGTATCTATGTTTGGGGTTTACAAAATTTTAAAAAAAATTAAAAATTAAATTTGGTCATTTTGTAAATGTTGAATATTAAATTTATTGATTTTTTTTAAAATTTGAACTAAAATGATAAATTTTATAAATATTAAGGGTTAAATTTGTTAAATTTTATATTTAAGATCAAAGTGATAAAATATGTATACATTAAAAGATTAAATTCGTTATTAAATTAATAAAAAAGCCCATATTAACACTTTCGTCAAATTTCAAACGATTGTTAATGTTTGGTGACTAAAAATTTTGATTCTGAATAGTTTAGTTATTAAATTGAAAGAATTAAAAATTCAACAACCAAATTAAAATGTGAAAAATAGTTTAGTGATCTTTGTACTTTACCATTTTTTTATAGTGCAACCATGTGTAATAAATATAATCGGAATTTTGAAAAATTATCTTTTAAGGTGTGTTTGGATGAAGGGTTTAGAGAAAAAAATTCATTTGTATCAAGATTTTTAAAATTTAAAAAAAAATTATTTGAGAAAAGATATTGAAAAATTTCAAGAGGAAATTTCAATAACTTAAAATTTCTTTTTCAAATTCAATCAGAAGAGATAGATTTTCAAAATTCCTCATAACATAAAAAAATTAAACTTCAAAAATTATTTTTATTTAATTCTAATATATAATTTTAATATTTTATTTTATTAAAAATTATAATTTTTTTTATAAATCTAATGATATTCCTATTGAATATTTTATATTATTTATATTTAATAAAATTATTCATTTTTATAATTATTTTTAACTTGTAAAATTCTGATAATTATTTAATATAATTTTATTTTTATAACTAATTTAGGTAATTTGGGTATTTTTAATATTTTAATTAATATACTATTTTATTATTTATCATTTTTTTTTGTTAATTATCTTTTAGTTTTTATGTTTTATGTCTCACCATGTTATCATTGATTTATACGTTTTTATTAATTGTTGTTTAGCTTTTATAAATAATCTAGACACAAAGTTAGATATCACATAAAAAAATTTAAAATTTCAACCTTAGACGTCTTATTCATTTTTCTATAATTTACCATTTCAACTATAGGCTAAGTATTTTGCCATTTTAATATTTATGAGTTTGGCATTTTCTATAGCTTGATTTTTCAACCATAACATGTACATTTTTAATATTTTTTAGTCTTAGATGAAATAATAAATTAAGATTTTTTTTAAAAAAATTATAAAATGTAATACAAAAAATATAAACATATGTTAATGATAAAATAAAAAACTTGTAGTCCTTTTTTTTTCATGTTTGCAATGCAGCGTCGATCAGAAAACATAGATTGAAAGTTTTTTATTCCACATTAAAAGTTGAAAAAAAAAATTTGGACCCCTTCAACCCTGGACCCTGAGCAGTCGCACTCCCAAATTACCCCTAAAACCGGGCCTACATAAGATAAATATTTGTTATACTGATAATATTTTTTTTATTTCACAATCAATCTTCAAAAAATTAACATGTAAGTGTTGGTATACCAAACCATTGTTTTTTGTGAAAAAAAACCCTGAACATGCCATGATGTGTTTCCATGAAGCCCTTTTTGAAAATTAAGTTGATTTTTGCAAGCAGTCCTCATTGATTGTAAAACTGCGATACAACAAAGTCGAGTTTGGAGCCGTTCAATTTCTCTACGTTTATAACTCTCTTTCACTCTCTCACTTTCTAACTTTGCAAGCTTCTAATGTATAAGAGCTTCATACTTGTTAAGATAAATATCAATTATAATCAAGATCTCATTAAAATAATCTCATGAAAAAGCTTTATAAATATCCTCATAAGGTTCAGAATAAATCAAATAAATTAAGCCAATCTCAATGAAACAAGGGATTTGAGTAGTTTGATTCATATCGATCTAATCTTCAAAGATTTGTTTCTTTACAAAATCCATTTTCAAATATGGATGGTACAAAAAAATGTCAATTTTAAATAAGGCAAATCATGAAACCCGACATGCAAGCAAATTAATGACGAAGATACTTTGATTAGACACACAAACAAAAAAGGTAAGTCATGAAACCTGAGCAGCACCAAGTGCAATTGTAACTAATTATGTCACTTCTCTCAGAAACTTGCCTCAATAATTCTCCCCCTTTAACATTTTTACCCAAAACTATGTTGTCAATTCTCTCAAGGACTGCAATACTAGCATCAAAAACATCAAGTTTCAGCTTTCCCTTAAGCTTTCCCAAAACATTAATTTTATCTCATTTTACTTCAAAAGTGCATACATTCAATAATAATATGACACGTGACACATTCTTATTGATTGATCTTGTGTTTTATAGATAAAATAAAACGAATTAATAATTTAGAAATCACTTTTGACTAAAAAAACTATAGATACATAAGTGGGAAAAATGATATGTATCATATGAATACATAATCTCATTTATGTATCTAATTACAATCATTACAACATATATTTATCTACGTATGTTAATGGAAACGTGATGACTTGGTAATTGTTACTTTCTTTGAAATAGATAAGATCAAACTTCCTCCATTATATGTATTTATTTATTTAGTGACAAACCCATTGTTTCGAATCACTGCCGATTACTACTTTTATGCTTCCTCAAATAATGTAATTATAAATTTATGATCCAATGGAAACAATCATTTCATAATAAAATATTTTAGTAATCAAATTAATCATAACTCAAATTTATTAAATTAAATAATGAAAAGATTGTGTTTGGCATAAATTGTTTTAAATTAAATTATGACAATCTTTTTACTATGTTTAAATTTATAATTTAGTATTTATACTTTAATTTGATATATTTGATTCTTTTACATACTATCATTTGTTAGATGAAATATATAGTTGATACCAATAATTATTCTGGTCAAAATGTTGAGGTTGAATTTGTTTTAAAAATATCTTTTCCGACTTCATACAAATAATATATATTGTGTTAAAAATGTATTTTTAAGAATTTACATAATCATTTCAATCAGAATAGTTATGGATGTTACTTATTTAGATTAATTAATGTCATTATAAAAAATAGATGATCAAATTATATCAAATTAAAATATAAAGATTAAATCCCGAACATGAGCATAATAAAGAGATCGAAACTACAACTTTATCATTATCTTATAATGACTAAAAAAAAATGTAATTTAGCACCCTTAATAACACTATAAGAGATAAATATTTAATTAGAATAATTAAAAAATATTAAGTATTTGAATTAATTAATATTATCGTAAAAGTGAATAGTAAAAAGAAGAAAACTGAAATTTTACGATTATTCTAAAGAAAAAAAAAAGAGTTGAATTGAACGCGTGAGGAAGGCACTAACCTTCCTTTTAAGATTAACAAAGTAAGAAATTATGTATTTGTCTATGTACTTTATACTGCATATTTCATCAAATACATATTCATCTTGTCTTATTTTTTCCTCAAATTTTAAATTTTCGTGATTCTTAATTAATTAATTTAGGTTTAATTTACTTTAAGTTCTTATATTCTTCATTCATATGAAATTTAATTTATCTACTTTTAATTTTATGAATTGAGTCCATATACTTTTTTTGATTGAACGTCCAATTGATAATATTATCAAAAAAAATTTCAATAAATTGGATTATATGAGATTTTTTTAGAAAAAGTGCTCAATAGCTAGTTTAAAGTCCTATAGAAGTCATGTAAGCAAAAAAGAAAAGGAAAAATAAAATTATTAGACTTTCATTCTACTTCTCTGAAATTTACGTAAAATCTTACAATCTTTGATTTAGAACTTGAAACCTTACATCTAAATCTGTACATGAGTCACGCTAAGTCCTAGCAAAATTTCAGGTCCATTTGATAGCTTTGGGCCCGAAAAATGGTTCTTATATTTTTCTTAAGCTCGACCCGGATAAAAATGCTAAAATTCGGGTCCGATTCGCTCGTATTATTTTTTATACTTTTTATATAAATTTTTATAAATATATAATACATCAAAAATATTAAAATAAATATTTCTCAACAAATTAAAAATAATTATACTTGAATAACATTAAGATAGGTGCATCTTAAGAAACAGATATCTCTAAAATAGTATCAAAATTAACAATAAAATAAGAGTTATATAATATCCAAATAATAACAACAAAATAATAGCAACATAATAGTGAAATGACAGCAAAAGAGTGAAAAATAACAAGAAAACAGCAGCAAAACAATGAAAAATAGCTAGAAAACAATAATTTTTTTTTCTTTTTGCAAATTTGGGCTAAGCTTGGGCCAAAAAAGATTTACCCAAGGCCCCAACCATTTTTTAAATGGGCCTTATTTTTTCATCCAAGTCTATTTTTCGGACTTATATTTTTCCCAAACCCTCTCACTTTTCAGACGAGCTCTCTTGCCAAGCAATCCGATCCATGAACAAGTCTACTTACACCACAGATTTAATATTTTTATTTGCTTATTTGGTATTTCACGCATGTAATATTGACCATGTGAGCACTTTTTTTAGAAAACAAAAATGCTACACTGTTGAATTTAATCAAATTTCATTGACGATGTTATCAATTGAACTTCGATTATTGAATAAAAAAATAGAGATATCAAATTCCTAAGATTAAAAGAAAAGAAAATAAACTTTTGTAAAAAGTATAAGGACTAAAAGCAGAAATAGACAAAATACCTCATCATGAAATCGTTTTTCAGCTTTGCAGATTTGTTTGCAAAGTGAATTAGTCTTCGAAGAATGAATTAAAAATACAATATTATTATAGATGTAGATAGTTTTTTTCTCCCATATTTCAATGATTGAGAGTTGTAGCATAGATGGTAGAAGACAATTTGTCTAAATTGGGAGCTTACCTACTTAATTTAACTTTCTCTTTCAGTAAACATCGTTCTAAAATAGAACCCAAAGAAGAAAAAGAAAAGAAATGAGAGAGATGCATATGGTTTGAAGCTCATTGGATAGCATCACTTTCATTCACCACCAAACCCATGTTATAGATCATTTAGACAAATATGGTGAAGGATTGACAAAAATATTCATATTGTCTATATTCTACTCAACAAAATGCATTATGATTTGTCCTATCCTATTTGAAACTTTGACACCCAATAGCAAATACATCAATCTTTTTTATTTTTCTTAATGAATGCCAAGAAATATAAATTTTACTGATTATTAGAATTTGTACACCCACGAATTGAAATTTTAAACTTTTTTTTTTTTGTGTTGTTTGTGTTTTTTTCCCTTTACACCTACTCTTGTCTTTGGTTGGTGTACCATTTTTAGACGCGTTCATTTTTTTCGGTGAATATAGAACTTTGGGTCATAAAATATTTTTTTTAATTGTTTAGTCAAGATGAATTTTGATACAGATTATGACTGGAAGATATTTGAGGAGATTTTAAGGGATGTGCTAACACTTTCTTTTACTGTTCAAGCAAATGACAATCTTACTCAAAAAAACTATTATGTAATTAGCTTATTATATTTGTTTTTGTTTAACAAAAAAAGATTCTGTCCATTAATTTCTTTTCATCCATTAATATTTGATGTTGAGCATTCAAACCTATAAAAGTTATCTATTAAATGTGAGTCAATTTGTGAAAATTAATTACTGATAGGCAAAAAAGTAATGAAATAAAGTCAAATTTGTTTACTTTCTTCTAGGAAATTTATCTTTAATAAATATTTGTTTGACTGAATAAAATTAATATTTAAAAGTATTAAGTAGATAATATTAAAATCTAAGTACTTTGTTTAATAAATTAAAGTTAACTTTTAATTTTAAAAAGGAAAAAGAAAAAATATTCTTCTAATTATATACTACTTTTAATTCAATCCAATTTTCATGACATCAAATCCAATAAACTTTTTATAATAGTATATAGTCATTGATATTAACCATTTAGACTAATTAATAACATAAAGGAATCAAATTATATCAGATTAAAGTGTAGAAACGAAATCTCACATTTGAACATAGTAGAGAAACTAAAACTGAAGATCGACCATTATCTTATAATGATAAGCTATTGGACTAATTAATACTAATAACATTATAAAGTATGGGAATCAAACAATGCCAAATTAAAGAATAAGGGTTAAAACTAAAATATGAACATAATAGAGGCACCAAAAGTGAAAACCAATCAGTACCTTACAAAGACTAAAATTGGGGCAGCGACAAATTATGGCAACTTAAAGTGTAGAGACTAAATCAAAATTTTGAATATAACAGAGACACCAAACCTGAAAATAAATCATTACCTTACAAAGACAAAAAAAGGGATAATATATACGAGAAGAAGGAAAAAATAAAAGGGTTTCGTTTATTTCCTATTTCAAAAGATTTCAAAATTATCGGATGACTGAGAGAAAAAATATTAGGTAACTGACTTTGAGTTTAATCCAAATTTTGGGGCTTCTGAATTTTTCTTCTCAATTCATTAGGGTTTTGTTCAAGATTGATTGAAATTCTTTGAAATTTAGGGTTTCTAGGGTTTGGTTTGGTATTTTTAAATAGGTTTAATATAACATTTGGTATCTGAGTTTGATATTTTTTTCTAATTTGGTATCTAAATTTTTTTGGTTCAGTTTCGTACCCAAACTTAACATTTTTTTTCTAATTTGGTACCTAAACTTGACATTTTTTCTTAAGCTGGTACTTAACTTTTTGGAGGTCCAATTTGGTACTTGAACTTGACTCTTTTTCCTTATTCGGTACCTAATCTTTTTTTTTGTTTAATTTGCTACTTGTCAAACGTTTTACAAATTACTCCAATATAATAACAATGTTATTTTTTTATGAAGTAGCAAAAATGATCAATGTATGACCGACATGTGACTGATGATATGATATTTTTTGTATTTTATTTGTTCAATTGCTTTTAGTTTTAATTAATTAATTGAAAATAATGAATTTCTTTTAAACATGAATTTCTTTTAATATTGACAATATTTTTGTATCATAACAAAAAAATTAACATCGCTAGTGTTTTGCATAATTTGTATAACATTTAATAAGTTTAGGTACTGAATTGAACCTAAAAAAAGCTTAGATACCAAATTAATAAAAAATGTCAAATTCATGTAGCAAATTGGGTCCAAATTAGAAAAAAGTATCAAGTTCGAGTACCAAATTAGGCTAAAAAAGTTTAAGTACCAAATTAGGAAAAAGTGTCAAGTTTAGATACTAAATGTTATGTTAAACCTTTTAGATAAGGAAAGTTAATTAAAAATGAAGAAAACAATCATCTTTTGTTTGTTCGGATAATTTGTTTTTAGTTAGGGAGGAAAAGTAAAAGTAACTGAGAATTCTTCATTTCTCTTGCTTTACTCTATTTTTTTAATACCCAAGTTGAGGTAAAGTGAAAGGAAAGGAAAGGAAAGGAAACTTGTAAAATTTTATGTTAGGTAAATTTTCATTTTTAACAATTTGGAACTTATTTATTCGTCCATCCTTCTACCTATAACCATTCAACATCGTACTCATCTTTCAAATTTATTTTTCAAACTTGATTGTGTCTTAATTCGATTGGCATTAATATTATTGTCAATATAGGAGGACGTAAGTTAGAGCGCATGAAAACGCATTATTTTTCTATTTAAGAGTTGAAGAGGGATTATGAGTAGTTTTACGTGTTGTATAAAAAAAAAGGTATGATAAGAACTTATAATGAAATTAGTGTTTAAATTTATTTATTAAAAGGTTTTCAAAATTATTTTGTATATATTGTTTAAATTAGTATTAAAAAAATAACAATCTTATCTTTATCTAGAGACTAATGTATCAATTTCTTTTTTTAACTATTTTTTTTTATTAAAAATAGTATTCAAATGCTATTTATGAAAAGTTCACACACACAAGATAATCAAATTCCACAAAGTGAGATTTCGAATATTTATGTTTTATATTATCCAAACAAAAAACAAATATATCGTTTCCTTTCTTTAACTTTCTCTTCATTTTAATAATATTTATCCAAACATAGCGTTAGGTTTGTGATAATTTTGTTTCGTCGATAAAATTTGAGAAATGTCTTAATCGATGTATCATATTAAAAGGGTAAGATATTTAGTTTTTGGATATATGTCTTAATTGATGTATCGATTTTAGCATAATATTTTAGTATTTTTTTTTTGCTTTTTTAGATTCCTTATTTTGTCTTTTTATACTTTATGTATATATTGTACCAAATATTTTAATAGTTATTATAATTGCTTGTAGAGAATCTTTAACTTTTGGGGCAATTTTACATGGCACAAGAGCATGGATTTTCGAAAGAGGTTAACATAGGTTAGTGTGTTGTGGTAGACAAAAGTCTTAGTATAGGTCCCATATGCATTGAAATTTTTATCAAAAGTACATTTTATATACATAAAGTTCTTAGGATATATTCACACTCAAATCCTTTTTTATTGACTTTGAAAACCATCTAAAACAAATGGAAAATGTTAGTTGACTGTGTCACATGCATTGCATGTTTGAGTTTGAAAAGTACATATAATGAATTGGAAAATTATTTCATACAATGTAGTGACATGGCTTGCCAAGAGAAAGAGATGGGGAAACTATTCGAAACCCAAGTTTATGATTGTTGGGGAGGGAGTTTGATTTTGAGGTTGATACCGATTACTTATAGTCTAGATATGAGTTAGAGAGTGGTATGAAGGTAGTTCATGCCGATAATTCCTTTATTGATATGATTCACTAGGAAACAGCTATAGCAAGTTGGACGTGTATGTGGAACATATAATTACCAAACATGATTAAAACGTGATGGTTCCATTATTGACAATTGTGGCAAATGAGGATCCCAAGTATTCTAATGTGGTAGATAAGCATTATAAGGATTCTATGCGGTTTTCTCTCATGATGATGGTTACTATTTTTTTAGGCAAAATATACTTTCAATTTACTTTCTCGTGTCAATATTATTGATAGTAAGACTTTCCTACTCCGTTGGAAGCCAAATTTTAAACTTACTCCGTTAGATGACACTCCTCTTTTTTACCCTACTTTTATCGACAGCTTGTTAGCAACCTAGTCAGTTCTTGATATCTCCCAGAACATCTCATTTTTCAGTTGTTCTTCGTTTTCTTCGATATGTCAAAGGTACACTTTTCTGGGGGCTTCATTTCTCTACTCACTCCTCCTTGGTTCTCGTTAGATAATCGAATGCTGATTGGGTAGGAGATCCCACAGACCGACTTTCGATTACTTATTATTGTTTCTTTCTAGGTGATTCCCTCATTTTTTGGCGAAGTAAGAAATAGATTGTTGTTGCTCGTTCTAGCACCAAATATGAATATTGTGCTCTTGTTGATGCCACTTCGGAGTTACTTTGGTTACGTCGACTACTTGAAGATATGGGCCTCTCGTCTCCTATTGCTATTGTCCTACATTGTGATAATCACAATGCAATTCAGAGCACTTATAATGATGTGTTTCATGAACGTACAAAACACATAGAGATTGACTGTCATTTTGTACAACATCATGTTATTCAAGGCACTTTACACTTTGCTTCTATCCTTTAATCAACTTAGATCGCAGACATTTTCACAAAAACACATCTTCCAACCAAATTTGTTATCTATGAAAATTATGATAAACAAATGGATTTGTTACCTATGGTTCATGGAAACCATTGTACAAAAAATTGATTATGCTTATAAGGCCTAAATTAACAATTGTGATTATGTGAATATGAAAAGCAACCAACATGCCTTTATGTGTGATTAGACAATTAGTTGTTTGACAAATCTTTGACCACTGAAACTCTTAATTATGCCTCTGTATGACTAATAAATGTGTTACTGGCCTCAATTAGTATAAATTACTTATGAACATAATGTGCCTTAGTAAATTAAGTAAAATAATTAAGATACAATTGGCATGCTAATAGTGATTAGATACATATTTGGTTTGGGAGTGATGTGTTTAGAGCTTTCCTGTTGTCTTTGGACCCTACACTTATGTGCACTCTCTATTGCCTTTGTGTTTTGCACTCACGTGTATTTTTTGATGCCTTCGAGCTTAACACTTATGTGTTCTCCAGAGTATTTTGAAGGATTTATAGTTATTTACTCTCTAATGTATTTTAGAAGGACATTGTAATGTGCCTAATTGCTAAGCACTTACATGCTCTCTAGATGGTTACCGAGTATTCGAATCACATTTGCTAGAGTTTTCTAAAGGCTATAAATTGAATAAGATACAAATAAATTGAATAATTGATAAAGTTAATTAAGATGAGAGATTAAGTGCTCAACTATAAGGGAAAAGCTACAAACTAAGTTATATATAAGCTACAAATTGAATAATTTAGTTTTTTATTTTAAGGAAAAAGAAATTATAAATCCAAGTGAAAAATAAGTGATTAAAAAGGTGTGGATAATTCACATGTTAGTGTCTTATTGACTTTCTGTGCCATATGAGATTTGTTTTAATTAAGAAGTATGAAAAATAATTACACTGTAAATATAAAGTTGATAACTTTGCTTAACGTTCGTTGTAACGGTAATTAGAATGAAAAAAGACAGTTTATTAAAATAAGTAAAAAGAAGAAAAACGACATAACTAATCTTTATTTATGCAACCCAATAAAAAATAATTGATCTTTCACCACACGATAATAACAAAATAAAATTTTGAAACAAACACTCTACCACTTAATATAAGAAACAAATAAAACAAGCTGATAAAAGAGCAAGATATTCAAATTTGTTAAAGTTATTCAACTCTCTAAGTCGGTATCTCGCCAAGGGAGAATGTCGCCTATTATATCCTAAGAATGCAGCAAAATAAACTCTTTTAATTCAGCAAAAAAACCCTTGAAATTTTTTGATAATTATCTCTAAAATAAAACTTCAATCACCAAAAAAATAATAGGATTTTCGTGTTTATTCAATCAGCTCAAACACATCAAGCAATTGATTAGAAGTCTTAACATCTTAGTTGAACCAAACTATTTGATTTGTCAAACATGTCATATTCAAACAGACCAAACTCAGTTGGCCGAAACTTCACTATACTCATTCTAATGGGTCAAGCAAAAAGATAAAACTTATTTTAAATTTTTATACTTTGCTCTAAACTTAATTATTTATATTTAAATTCAAGTTTTAAGTTAATAATAAAAAATTTCAAAACTAGTTAAAAAAGTAAAAAACAAATCAATGAATTTCGCAAAAATATTAAAACATTTTTGTAATAAATGAACTCCATAATTATAACTATCCAAATTCAACTCTACAATAGTCTTATCCAAATTCTATAAACACATATGTTAGGTTCACTCTTATCTTCAACTGAAACTTCATTTGTGAAGAAGAATGCTTGGACAAGAATTCGAGGAACTTCCAACCATTGTCTAAGAAACAGCATCACTAGTTTCCATGGACAATGAACCATGGACATGGATGGATTGGTGGTTCAATCAAATAACACCAACAATATTATTGTCTTTGAAGTTGGAGCTGACACAAAAACAGCTACCTCAATGGCTCAAACCCACGTGTCTTCATCAAGTTGGACCGTCCTACCTATAGTTGATCATTCTAATTCAACCCAAGTCTTCTATCCAATGTACAATGAAGATAAATTTGTGGAGAAATCAAATTAAATCTTTTTCCTTTTCTTGAAAGAAAAACACTTAGTAGTTGAAGGAGCTAAAAGGTGTCAAGACTCTTGCCTATTTTTTTCTGGAATTTATCTTTTACTTCCTTTTCATTTACGCTATCTTATCTTATATTCGATAATCTCACATTTTGTATTAAAATTATTATATTTGTATTTAGAATTTTCAATCACCTTTTACTATCCATTTACTTTTTTTTTATTTTTAAGCCATAAGCTCTCCTCTTAAGCAACAACCTCTTCTAAGGATTGAATTGGAATTGATCTCAAATATGTTAGTAAATTTCGAAAACTTTTGTATATTAAGAGATTTAAATAAGTTGATGTACAAAACATTGAGAACACCTTATTGTTCATAAAGAAACGTATCTTGTGAGTGCATTTGAAAGTAAACAATTGGTGTTTACAACCTAAATTCTCAAGTGAGATCTTTAGGCACATAAGTGAGGTCTTTATACTGGAGAGTGTTAGGACATGATTCGATTGTTGTATTAGTGAAAAAGATAATAAATTTACTCACTGTATTAGACTCCGTATATGTAGGGAAATCGAACTATATAAACAATCTTTTGTCTATTATTTACATTATTTTTGTGCGTTTATCACAGTGACAACCAAAATGATCACTACAACCAAACACTTCCATCCAAGCACTTGGTTTCGAAAGCAAATATCAATAGTTTGATTCATCATTTCCATTTTTAGTCAAAACCTTCTAATATATATATATTAATTACTTAAAAAATCTTACAAATAATTTATATTAATTACTTAAAAAAGTATTTTAAATTTACATTTCATATATCAAAATATTAGTAAAAAGTTACAATAAATTATTGTTCTTATATTTTTATTGAAATATCATAATAATAACAAATTTGAATGTTAATACTAAATAGTTAAGTCTTAAACCCAAATTATTAAAAATAGTTTTTCACATGATTTTAAAATAGAAAGATATTTGAACCCCGTGTGATCTGAATTTGAGTCAAGCTAATCACATTGTTACTATGACTTTTTTTTTTTTTGTAATTTAAAAAATTAGAAAGATATTGTAAGCTTTTTGAAAGTTGAATTCTCCCCCTCCAAAACAATTGCTTAAATCAAATTTCATCTCCTCCATAAAAAAGAATGGATAAAAAGTAATCGAAGCAAGGCCATTCTTCAACCAATAAAACAAAAGCACGAAAAGTAGATAACAAAGAGGTAGCAAAAGGGGGAGAAAAATAACAAAATACAAGAAATGAAACATAGAAACGAGAAAGAGCCAATGGGGTTTGTCTACTTGCATTGCACTAAGATTCCATAGCACAAAGGAAAAGGATTTGCACTAAACACAAAAAAGATTTAAATTATAATATAAATAAATAAAGTAGAAGAAAACCCCATGAAGGAAATGCCAAAATCAGGTGTAGCTCTCATAAGAATAGCAATATTTCTTGGCCGCATGCCCTTTGTCTTGTGGTCTATTAAATGCATGTTGACAAACCAATAGCCACCAGACGACTGATATTATTGGTTTTCTCCCATTTTTTTCCGTTTTAAATTGTAGTAATAGTCTGAATTAGAGATTTCCATTTAAAGTTCTATTTACCTTTTCCATTTTTGATTTATTCCAAAATGAAAAATCTTTTCCTTTCATTTGCTTTAAGAAATGGTAAAACCAAGTTAAATTCATATTAATATCTCATGCAAATATATGACAAATAAATCCAACTACACTTCCATACTAGCTAATAATTATGTTTGTATGTATGTATGTATATGTATAATATATCTGTTTGTTTATATATACCTATGGTTGATGATACCCCGTTCTATGTATGATATGCTGATAGGTGGTCTTGGACTCGAAAAAAACTAAGAAATTCTATTGGAATTCGTATTTGATACATGGGATAATATATAATGTGTCTCTTTAACTTATCCATTTGTATTTAGTTAGTCCCTAAAATTTTTTATTGACTTTATTGGTCTCTAAACTTATATTTCATTAATCAAATTGATACCTCCACATTAACACCGCAAGTTTATGCCGATGTGAAACTGCTAGTCAATTTACTGGTGCCACACAATAGCCTTTTAAAACGCTACGTGACAAACACAAATTAAAAAATATATTTTCACGTACCATTTTGAGAAGTTGTTATATGACGTCATTAAATTGACTAGCTATGTCATGTCAACACAAATTAATAATATTAATGCGGAAGTACTAAAAAAGGGTATGGGCACAACTTTTAGAGCATAGCCAAGCAATTGAGCTAAAGTAGAAGGTGAATTATTTAAAGCAAAGAAGCGGATGAATGTTGTGATATGTCTATACTTTTGTTTGGAGGAGACCTATATGTATCCCTCTCTATTCACCTTTTGTGTCTTATCAACAACATAAGTATATCATGTTGTTTTTCCCTCCCTCAAGCAATTTCATAAAAGTAAAGTACTTGTAATTAATCTTTTAAGATGTAATTTAATGAAGAGATGAATTATTAGACCTAAAATGATGAATTATTTGAAGGCAAGAAAACAAAAAAGAATGCTTATTCATAGTCTCATATGTCTTGAAACTTTTTATATGGACAAGACCTATGGCTATACATCCACCTAGTATGTCTAATCAACCTAATAAATCTCATGTTTGGTCTACAAATATATATAATCGTTTACGTGTAATGCAATTAACCTGATGTTATTTACTATTCATATCAGTGCAAAGATAAAGTTTAATTTTATATTCCCAAACATTTTAATATAAAATTATTGAAGATAAAAGTATCATGAAGATTTTTTATTAAAAGTTGGATATATTTTGTGTTTTTTATTTTTAAAAATTGCATAAATTAATTCATACGATTTAGATAAATATTAAAATTTTTATTCATTTTTATTGTTAAAAATTGATCATTGTTTATCAGCATGGAGTACACTTATAGCATGTCACTTTTTAACTGTACAAATAAATAATTTTTTTAGCAAAAAAAAGATTAATATATTCTTTAAACCAACATATAAGGATTAATTTTTTAATTTTTTAAGTAGAAAGAGTAAAATATAATCCGACTCTTAGTATAGGAAAACCTTTATGATATTTTTACCAATTTTTTGATAATAAGTTAATTTCCTTTATTCTTGATCGGCAAAGTTAACAAGATTATGTGCAGGCAGGGGCCTGGCCTCTTCACCTCTAAAATGAGAAAATTTGTTTTAAACTCTAAATTTTATAATATTTTAAGTTAATATATAGTAATAGTTTTAGTTTATCTTTTTAAAAATAATAAAAATTTGATTTAATTTTTTTAAAAACTACAAAAATATATGCTAAATAATACAGTAATAAATTTCATTATAACTTTTATAAAAATATATATAATTTAATCTCGATCTCTAGAAAAAATTCTAACTTCACCTAACTTATGTGCAAGCTTGACAAAGAGTGTATGTATCAGTCCTAACTTGCCACAAATGTTAGACGTCAAAAGCTATAGGTATTAATTCCCTATCAATTATCCCTTTTTTTTTTTTTATGAATTATAAGAGGAAGATAAAATCTTAATAACAAAGTGATTAGTACGATTCAAGCCTAAACTACACTTGAGATAATGAACACCCTGACCATCAGACCAACACATGAGGATCTTATCAAATATCTTTAAGATATACTTCAAACCTCATTCCTCCTAATTTTTATAAAGTATAATGACTAATTTAGCCCTTTTACTTCATAAAAAAATCATTTTAGCCTTTCATTTAATTTTTTTTTAATTTTGTTGATGTGGCAATCCACATATATATGTTATGTCAATAAAATTAACAAACGTTAACTTTTTCATCCATTTTGAGATGATTTGACAAAAAAATGTAACTTTAAAAACAAAAAGAACCGAAAAATTAAATGCAGGACTAAAATGACTTTCTATATAAAATTGACGGATAAAAAAGTTATTATACCTTTTTGTAATTGCGGAGTTTGTATTGATATAAATAAAACCAAATGTTGAAATATCGTTGGAAAAGAAAAAAAAAAAAGAAGTAAATAAATTATAAGAATGAAGATTTTGGTAGTCCTATACGGCATCATATTACCTTAAAGATTACAAGATTGATGCCGAAATCCTTGAATCTACTTGGATAATAATAAAAGTAAACGTACTATACAAAAATTGGTGAGTAAAGTCAATTATTGAGGCATTTTGGGTTAATTTTTCAAAGATTTAATTTCACATACTGCAATAGATTTTCTCTTTCATCAACAGTCCATTCTATTTTCTAATTACAATTATAATTTCACGTATGATACTAAAAATGGAGAATATACATTGTGGTTGTTCGTAAGTATATTTATAAGGAAAGGATTAAATTGTAAATTTTACATTTTAAGGGGACAAGCATTTTAACTAGTGGCGAAGTCAAGGTTTTAAAATGAAAAATTTTTCACTTAGGCTTATTGATACAAGGTATATATCAATGGTAGTGATCCAAGAAGGGAAAAGAGTTCTAATCTAAGAGAAAGGAGGAAGAAGATAATAAAAATAGGGTCTTTTCTCGTCCCTTCCCTCAAATAGAGTGTTTGGGGTTATTTAAACCATGAATATTTCGGGCTGGATCCCGAGTTTAAACACTTCATTTGAGGGAAGGGATTCAAAAAGACCCCATATTTGTTATCTTCTTCCTTTCTTCTCCTGGATCAAGATTCTTCTCCTTTCTTAGAACACTACCGTTGATACCATGTATCAACATGACCCCTTTATAATTTATAAAATTTTAAACTAATAATGATAAAATTACATTTTGATCCCAAAAATAATTAAAAAATTATTTAATCCTTTAAAAATTATAAATATATAAATTATTAAAATGATAAAATTACATTTTTACTATCGTAAAAATATATAATTTGATTCTGCCCAAAAAATATTTTCTGACTTCGTTCCTAATTTTAACATATATTGCAGATATAAATTCATGTACTTGTATTATATTAGGGATTGAAAATCAAGACTCTTATTAATATAAAAAATTATTAATTATAAATCAAAAGAAAACTTGGCTTCGAATTCATCCAAATACACTATAACAAATTATGTCTTAATTACCATTAATAATCCTCTGAATGAATTAATTACTGTCACATAAAAGCAATAATTAAATTAAACTTTAACAAAGTATAGGATCAAATAAAGTTTTTAAGTTAAAATAATTCTTCATCTTTGATATTAAAGTTCAATTGAGAGGTTCCTTTGATCTAAGCACTCCAAAACCCTTGGCTTCTGCCCTTTTCATGATCCTCAATCTCTTGCATGATTCCATAAACATCCTGCAAATTCCCAATTCAACCTATTCATTATTTACTTCATTTAACTTTTTTTTTAATATTTTATTATAATATAAAAACTTTACGTTTAAAATTTAATTTTTTTTAGTGTACTGATGTGATCACATGATAATATCTGTTCATTAATATCTGTTCATACTTTCTTAACCCTTTGACAAAGCACACACACCTTGCACACATGAGTACTTGAACTCGAGACCCTTAGGATGAATAATATCTTCTTTTCCATTAGAGCCACTTGTTAGGTTCAATTTGATTTTTATTTGGAATAAAATAAAATATTTAAAAATTAAAGATAAAAGATGGAATATTTTTTTATAATTTAAAATTTATATTTATCAAATAATCTAATATATATTCAATAATTAATTTTAAATAATATATCAAATAGTTTTATATCTTAAATTCAGTAGTTAACAACACTTATTTTTTTCATCACTTAATGTTTCAATTTATCAAACAGCACTTAAGTAAAAGTAGTTTATTTACTAATTCATATGCTAAGATGCATTTTTAATAAATAAAAAGAAAAACTATATTTTGACCAAACCAAGCATAACCGAAAGGGAAGGAATCCTATTTTTTTAACTAGAGGTGTTTATGGATTAAGTGATTTGCCTAGCCTAATTAGACCAACCCATTTTAACTTGATTTTGGGCTTAAATATTTTAATTTTGGGTTGATCCAACCTGACCTGTTTTATTATTTAAAAATAAACTTATATTAATATTTATAAATTTATATAATTAAATTCAAATTAAAATGTTTTTTTATTAATTTTAAATAGCAAAATGGGTCATTCAGATCTAAAAAATTTTAAAATTAAACCTTCACCCGACCTAATCTGATGAAACCCATCAACACCTTTAGTTTAAACTAACATTAGGAAAGACCAGATTTGTTATCTGAGTGGAAATCGTTGTCCAAAAATGTACATTTTCATATGGGTTTAACTAAATGTTGACAATATTGGTCTGAAGGCCCAACCTAGAGCATATGTCACAAATTTGCCTCTGTTTAATTTTTTTATGTATCCACTGAGTTTAATGTTACGAGTTATATCGATTGATTAGGTTGGATTTTCTTAATACGAATTCAATAATTATGCTTACTGAATTCCTGTGATTGGTCTGCGATCAAGGGATATTTTCTTAAAGAATCTGTTCAAGTTTGAGTCTCTAGGGAACAAGTGATCAGTCTTCATGTGAGTTAACTCCTTTGAAACGTAGTGTGTAGTGTGGGCATATCTTTATTGTGTGTAAAGTAAATACTAACTCCGATAAAACTATCGCATGCATCCTATATTAGAAGTTAGATTGTATTTTGTCCCTTCTACTTAAAAAATGAGCAAATTAATTTTTTCTGTTAAAAATTTTCATTCATTTGTATTATTAAAAACCGGCATAGTTGATGGAATAACCAATAAGTAACACGTGATGTGTCAAGTTTACCTCATACTGACATACAATGATCAGATTTTAATAGAAAGACTTGTTTGCTTTTTGATCTAATATACAAAGATTAATTTATCTATTTTTTTAATAGAGAGGCAAAATACAATCTAACTTTTAATACATCAACCTTTATGATGCTTTTACCTACTAACTCCTTAATTGTACTTAATATTTACATTATTGTTTTCGAGAGAGAATATTCTTTATAAAAAAAATTTACACCCAATTAATAAAGTCTGTAACAATTTTTTTCGGTTTAGGAAAACTCTAAGCCATCAAATTCAAGTGAAATACAAATTTATATTCACCTTTAATTCATGATTGCTTAAAATAATTTATAGAAATAATAAATTATGTGAATTTTAATAGAATATAGTTTTGAAGAGATAGACTTACTCCCACGGAACATCTCCAACTAACATCCAGTCTCCATCTTTGTCTTCATAAATGGGAACGAATTCACAGCTTTCTGCGGTCCTTAATGCCTCCCCTATCAACAATAATATATCAAGAAAATAATAATTAAAATTTTTTCGCATTTATGTATTTTTCAAGTATTTAATTAGTTAATCATTTATTAATTTGTTTTCTTTAGATATCTTTTTTTGAATTACAATAGAATGGTAAAGTCCTAACAACAACGTGACTAGATCGATTCAAACTCAGACCACACTTGGACAATGAACACCCTAATCATCAGGTCAACACTTGAGATTCTTTAGATATTTCTCTTTGATTTTTAATTTTATTATAGAAAATATATATATAAATAATTTTTATATGATTTTACTTGATTTTTTTATTAAAAGGTAATCTTAATTTCTACTTTGTTGAATGTTTTGATTAATTGATTGAATTATAAAATCTTAAATTGTTTTCTTTTTATGTGTATACATCCAATGACTACCTTAGAAAACATGGGGACTATTTTTTTTTAAAATGTCCAAATTTATATAATTATAATTAATTAAGAAGAAACTAACCTCTTTGAAGTTTTTTTTTAATGAAAACTTCTTTGAAGCATGGTCAGAAATATTGCCATGCCAAGAATGAAAATTATTTTTGGTATATATTCAAAATTTTAATATTTTTATTTTTATATATATAAGGGTGAGAAAGGATTAATTCGGTTGGCATTGACATTATTGTCAAAGTAAGAGGACGTGAGTTTGAACGCGATAAAAAATGTGTTTATCCTCCTATTTAAGGGTGAAAAAGGATTATGGGTAGTTATATATATATATATATATAATCATTTACTACTTTTGCATGGTGAAATCAAGACTAAGATGAAGAAGAAAATATATCATAAATAATAACTTACCAAAAAGCTTTTCCAATGACTTTGCTAGATAAGAGTAACCTTCATGCATGCCTAAATCAATTTTACGAAGAAAAGGAGCTCCATCCATGCTAACTTTAACGTACATCTTTGATGCTTTACCCGACCCATCTTTATCACTAAAACTATTCTTTTTCCGATACGAACAGACCGGCGGCCACCCCACCACTTGACTCTTGATTGTCGTTTTCTTCCTATTTCCCTCCTCGACCTCCTCGTCCGAAATCTCTGAAAAAACCCTTTTTTTCTCATTTCTATCGATCATTACATCGCAATGGTGACCGGAATCACTATCGGCACCAGGGAGTCCCAACCTCAATTCCGTGATTTCGAGTCCCAGACCTTCCTTACGCATATTGTTGCTTACAAATTTGCAGTTCTTTTACTTTTGGTTTTAATATATAGGTTCTTTTTTCTAGGAGAAAAAATGGATAGTAGCTTGCAAGCCAATTAAGGAATACTTAAGGGAAAAAAAAGAGACATAGTGGGAGCAATTTAGGTCAAGTTCTAGGGTTAGTGGTCGGTCATATGAGAGGCAAAAGTGGGGACTTTGTTCCTCTCATCATATATATATATATATATATATAAACACAATCAAAGGCCAGCAACATAAGTTGGACATGGGGACATGATCTTGGGAGCTGTTGGGGGGATTGGTGGGATTTAATCTTAGCCGTTTGATTTGATGAATTTTGAAACATATCCATGTGATATCTGCTTGAATGGAAAGTTTCTTTTTACGATTAAATTATGGAATGAAAGAGCAACCAAAAGCAGCACCATGATATAGGGACAACTATGTTTTTGCAATATTAATATCTTATACTTAATTATTTAGCTATATGTATGTGAATGCTATTGGACCGGATTAGATGGATTTGTAGCATAAAAGTTTTTGAATTTTTTTCTTAGATAAATTCTTCTTTTAATTTCTTTAAAAATTATTAAATTTTAATTTAATTAAATGATAAAATTATATTTGTGTTTTTCTCCAACAGTGAATGTAATAAACAACAGGGTCATCCTTCCATTGTTGTGGTCTTATGACCTCGATCATGCAACTGATATATATCTTAAAATAATATTTTTTTTATCCGACGTGAGATTAACACCATACTTAATATTCAATAGTTGGCATGATTTAGATGGATGATGCATGCGTGAAGGTCATGATCATGAAGAGTTATATAAGTATACTGTCGTTAGTGACATTTGATTGATATATGTAGAAACATCAATTGAGCTAGTTGATGTAGTTGATGTACGATCATGTCTGGAGATATATATTGATTGGGTGGCAATGCATAAGAAAACGATGATCACCACAATAGCTAACAAGTACAAGAAGAAGTGGTCCAGCAAGTAGGACATGACTGAAATTTCTCTTCTAAAAGGCATACACTACCAGCAGGACTGCAGGAGAGTCAACTCCAATGGGTCCCTATCGCCATTACCGCGTCAATTTATATAAATGCCAACAATGTTGCTCTAGTTGGAAAGTGTTTGTTCCATTTCTCTTCTTCAAGAATCTTTTCTATGGGCAATAATTTTTATGGGAGATGTATATATATATATTTTTGTTATAGCACTTGATGGTGGGGGATGACATCGTAAGAGATGCAAAGATCCATTACGCTGGGGACGGTTCACATTATTGACGGTACAAAGCTAGAATGGAGGTTTAGAAGTGCTGAAATCATATTTTAGTTAAGTGTAAACACCATGTTTGCCTATTTGCTCTCTCTATCTATGGAAGAGGGGGTATCTAGAGGAGGAGAAATTGGAGTTGATCTCTTATCTCATGATTACTTCCTTGAAAAAGTTGAGTTTAAATCCAAATTAAAGTATGGTTCAGATGTGATCACCTTCAAAGTTGGTGAGCTTGAGAAGTTGGAAACACAAATTTTTAGAAGTTTGGGTATACTAAAAATAAAAAAAAATGTTTAAAATAACTTAATTTAAATATTTCATAATTAAAAAAAATTAAATTAAACAAGATTACTTTTCATGAATTCCGATATGATCTACTTACATTGTATGATAAGATATGCTATTCAAGAATGTATGGACTGACTTTATAATCTTTTATATCCTTATATTAAGGATAATTGAGTTGATGTGGTTTGATCAAGATGGATTGAAGCTTACCTTGTGAAGATGGATGTGTGATCTAAATATAGATGGAGGTTTGACTGTTGAGACAAGTTGAGTTGAGTGGCACTTGGTAATGCTCATCATAGATTTCCATTGAGGCAATGAAGTTACTTGTTATAATTGAGTTAGAAATTTAATGAAGCAAAATCTTTGGATTAGTGAATGTGTTGATATGTTGAAAATACTATGGTCCATCTATGGAAAGCAATCTGTGAGTATTGAAGATTGGATTGGATTTTAGTGAATAAATTCAATCCATTTTATGTAGAGATTTGATCGAGATTCTGCTGTTGATTTTAAAAGACCATATCTTCACCATATTATGCTTTTATTAGTATATTATGTAATTGCTATTTTAAAAGGTTGCTTTGTATCCATTTGATTTCTATATTAGCAAGTTGAAATTTATATATGGTTTGAGGTTTGTCTAGGTTTAGAAGAGAGCTTTATTGAGAACATTTTGTTTTGTTCATTGCAGAATTGTTTTGCAAGAGTGCAATTGAATTGAAAACCATTAGAGTTTACAGTCTAAATTCTCAATAAGAGAATTTAGAGATGAGTGTTTTAATCTTTGAGTACAAAGGTGAAATCTTTCTGTTTAGGGAGTGATAGAGTGTGATTCACTTGTTGTATTTTAGATTAATGATAGTGAAATTACTCACTGAATTAAGCTCCGCAAACATAATGAAATCGAACTGTGCAAATAAACTTATGTTATTTGTTATTCTGTTTAAACAGATTTCGTAATACCAAACCATAATGGCCACTATAGTTAAACCCTGCCATTCAATTTTGACAGATCAAGCAGTTAACTGTTAACATGGTATATTCCTTAGCAAGACTCAAAAATCATTTCACAATTATCACAATTCATCATTCAAATTTGCTCAAAACAATTTTTCTCAAATATATAGTTTCACTCCCACAAGTATCACAGTTCCTCAAGGGTTTTGGTTCCTATAACTATAAACGAGCACATTCTTTAACTCAAACCAAATAAAAATGTAAAACTTGAACTTAAATGCATTCGGTCCCTCTCCAAATAAAACCAAGGAAGCCATTGATTTTATGGTGGTCCAGAACCTGGAAAGGCTACAAATTCTGCCATTACTACCACAAGTTGATAATTTAAAGATGAAAAGTCTATGTCAAAACTTGTTTGGTTCAACAATCTTGTCAAAACTATTTGAAGAAAGAGCCATAACCATATATATGTTATGCTATATCATAGATTTTATGATAAATATCTTTCTAATTGTGTTGAATATTTTTCGTGATTGTTCTCTTGTGTTATAACCATATATATTTTTGAGGGGTCAAAATCATTGCTTATATCTTATCTACGTCCCTATATATATATCTTACTTAAAAATCTATCTCATCAGAATCTCGTGCGTTAACTTGATGGTCAAGGGTGTTTATTGTCTCAGGTGTGACTTGAGTTTGAGTCTCGTCAGTCGTATTATTATTAGAACTTTACCTTTCTTGTAATTCACCAAAAAAAATCTATCTCATCATATCTATTATATCTCGGACGGAATGATCTCTTATCATTAATCACTTGTTACCATGGTTACCAAAATATGTCACATTCGTATAATTACAAATAATTACATTCAAATCCAATTATTAGATAGCTTTTCAAATATTGCCTAAATCAAATTGAAATTTGGAAAAACAAATGGAATCTATAGGATTCCTTGAAGATTTTTGTCACGTACACAATGGTCCATAACATATGAGGATCTTAATTTTATGCACTTGTATACCATTAAATGATTATAATTCAATTAGAAAATCTCATAAAGATATTGAATTGAATTTCGCATACATGACTGATATAATCATACTAATAAATCGGATAGTCAATTGTTAAAATATTATTTAGTACTTACAAGCTAAATAATTAAGGAGGACTCTTCTTGGCATCACATAATTAATTAAAATTAATTAATCCTTTGGTTTTAGGAATTCAAACCACAAAGAAATACCCATTTACTTGTGCTAATCACTTATATATAATTGGTTTGAATTGTGATTAATTAGTGTATAACATGAATCATCAGTTAAAGTGCATTTAAAATTGTTAATGATATCGATTGAGTCTTAGTTCGATTGGTATCGATATTGTTACTAATAAAGGAATATATGAGTTAAAGTACGTTGAAGCACAATATGCTCTTATTTAAAAATTAGAGAAAAATTATGAATAGTCAACCTCCACCGAATAAATGCCACTTAAAACATTAGTATATTTTTTGTTTTGTTAATTATCAATTATAGTTTCATCAATTTCATGAACCCAACGAGTGGCTCCAGTGATTAAAACGATGTTATTCATCTTAGGAGATCTGGGTTCAAGCATCAGTATGTGTAATGTGTGTGTGCGTGTTAAAGGATTAAGAAAATATGAACAGTAATCATACATTTAAGAGAGACTCCTCCCACTAAAAAAAATTTCCTTTACTCTTTTTCGAAATTGTAAAATTTTAAATTAATTTAATGATAAAATTATATTTTAATCCTTCTAAAAATTTAAAATTTATTATATTTTAATCTCTTAGAAAATTATAAATTTTGGGTTAATATAATGACTAAAAATAGTGATTATTAAACAAGATTATGAATCTTCAAACAAATAAACTAATTACACTAACAAACCGACCCATTGAGATCTAATTATTTTATAATAAATTAAGAAAGAAAGAAATAAAAACATGAAAAAGAAATCAAAGTTTATAGCCATTGATATCAATTGCAACATAAGATATTAAGATCAAGTAGGCAAGTTTTTAAATGGCAAACACACACACACACATGATTGTAAACTTAATCAGACATGATCACTGAGTCGTTGCAAGTTCATCAAGTTTTGTTTCAAAATAATATAAAACTAAACCAAAATGTTTGTTGGCAACCGAACACATGTTTCCTTTGGGTTAAAAGAAGACAATATAAGATTTAATGGTAGACAGGGGTCCTGAAACAGGGCAACCAAACTGGATTACCATGTCTTAAGGCTAATCATGTTTAGACAATGTAACCCACATCGTAAAGATATGCCCTTTGTTAGAGCATATATATACTATTAAAATGAGGTCGTCAAAATCTATTCCCTTGATTCAACGGTCAATTCTTGTTCCGTATTTAGAGGGTGATAAATAAAATCAGAACATAAAATTAATTCAAGTTGATTTAAACAACAACAAAAAAAATCATACTAGAAAATTTATCAAATCAACCATAAAAATCGAATTAAATTATATTTATCGGATTGTATTTGATAAATTAAACAAATTCACATTTAGCATTAATTTTATTTTATTAATAAAATTATGAAAAAGTCAAACATAATAATATTAACAATTAACTTTCATTAAATCAATCTTAAAACTCAAATCAAACACAAAAAAATTACATTATTACCTTTGAGTGTCAAAATATATAACTTTTATCAAATACAAATACCGGATTGAATAAAAAAATAACATAAATATCACATTAAAAAACAGTGTCAAACTTAAGTGTCAAATGATATATTAAGCTTATATAAATCTATACGGTGTGATATAGATAAATAGATATTATTAAAACAAACTTTGAATCTAATATATAATTATACCAAGTCTATATCTATACATGTTTGACTGAGTTAATATTACCCATCAATCGCGTCCCAATTTAGTTATGAATTTAAAATTATTTATTTATTTTTCAAAACAGAAACTATTATATTTAATGATATTTATGTCTTTTATATTTGCTAAATCGAAAAATATATACATATATTAAAGTTTTAACCCATGACACATTTTTTTGGTATAACTGTAATTCAAACCCAAATTATTTATGAGAAAAATGAACACTAATTAATAATTCGTAACTTGAGATTCAAACCCTCTTCCTTTCCATTTTAATTAAAGCCAAAATTCAATTTTTTATATCAATTTTTAATAAATTCATTATATAATTATTTTCACCCAAATCATTGATACATTATAATGTCACATGTACGTAGGTGTAGTTTGAAAAGAAAAATAAAAGAGCAAATATCAAGAAAGTCCTTGTATTATAAGGTCAGAAGCAATTCTGGCCTTTTAAAATAAATATTGCAATTTAATTTATGTATTGCTGGAAAATGAGCCCACCTGCCAGATGATGCCTATGGCTTAAAGAGAGGCAGAGAGTGATCTTATGGTGGGCGGTTAGGTGGCCTCGATAGTGATGAAATCTAATTGACAATACAAAGAAACTGTTCCATTCCTTTTATATATACACGTATGGAACTCTTTGCTAGAGGCATAACAGCATTGTTTTTCAGCCTTGGCATTGATTGTCAAGCAACAATTCTTCCCGTTCTTGCAACAGGCCACTCATTACCTCTGATCCACCAACAAATTTCACTGCAACTAAAAGCAACCATGGCTGATTTCCCTGCCCTTAATGGACAAACCCTCCTCATACTGATCCTCGTGCCGCCGAGCTTTTTTGTTTCTCACCTATTGCATAATTGAAGTCGGATTTGTTGACTCTACCGACAAGCTCTTTACACAAAGACTTCAAGCCGGTGACATTTTTGTGTTCCCAAAGAGATTAGTCCATTGTCAGTTCTAACCGTGCTGAAAACCAGTCAAGGATTGTGCTAGTCAGTGGCAGTAGAGTGACCAGTGATATTATGCTGGTGGATTGGCTCATCAGGGGATCATAATTCGTTGTTATCGTCGTTAAATTCTCTCTTTTTAAATAAGATTCAAATGTTAATGATATTATCATTGGAATATTCTTGTTGTAAATAAATTAAAAAAAGTATTTTGAACTTAGAGAGATCCCTAATTTTAATTAAAAATAAAAAAATATCACATGTCAATCGTTCAATAGGTTAATATATCACTCTAGCAATTTGTTATTGGAACAACGAAATTTTTAACAACGGTAACCAATTCGAATTATTATCTTATTTAAAATGATTAAATTGATAAAAAAATTTAAATAACTAAACTAATAAGGACATTATATCAAAATAATCTACTGTATAATTTTCCCCTAAAAGATTTAAAAATAGAGAACAGAACTTCTTTCTCAAGTTGGTGGTTCTCATTAAAGTAGTTGCCTTCTTATCTCGGTTTTCATGAATTTATAATTTTTCTATTACAAAACTTTATCATTTTTTTTACATTTTTCATATTTATTTTATGATTGTCCTTCCTAATAATACTATCTTCAAAATTCGAAAAACTTCATCATTTTCTTTTACTCATTGATATTCTAATAAAATAATACAAGATCACCATTTATAATATTTTATAATTTATAAATCAACATATAAATATTTATATTGATTAGTGTGTTAAAAATAATACTTTAATGGATTAATATAAAAATGGGGCCTGTCATAGAAATCTTATCTTAGGACTATTGGCTCACACACCTATGCATGTTATTTTTTCTTCGGCATACCTACACATGTTGCTTCAATTCAATGATTGGATTGGATTGGATTGAATTACAATGAAAAGTAAGATATTTGATTTTTTTTAAATGTTTTTATAATGATAATTTATTATTTGATTAATTAAATATAAAATTAAATACATATAACATAAGTTTAAACATTTCAAGAATTGAGTAAATTACATGGAATATCTTCGTATTATAGAAATTGGATTCAATCAATTCTTTTATTATTATATAAATCAATATAGTCTATATATTATTAAAAAGAATTAAATAAATTCAAATTGTAACAAAATTAACATTTACTTTAAAAATGTCCTGAAAATTATTTTTTAATTGTAGTTCAATTCCTAAAATAAAATTTATTTACAAAATCATAAAAAATTTATAAATATTAGTCCAGTTAAATAGCAAATGATTTTTTTAAAATAGTAAATGTTACTTCTATTCTAATTTGATATTATTTAATTCTTTTTAGTAATACATGGATTAAATTGATCCATTTAATAATAAAAGGATTAATTTGATTAGGTCCCTATAATAGAGGGACCTCTCAAGAGATTCACCCTTAAGAATTTGTACATAACTTTAATTAATTAATTAATTAAAAAAGAAAAAGGAAAAGGTAGGTAAAGGGTAAAGTAAAGAATAAGTTGGGGACAAAAAGAGCTAAAAGCTTAAAGACAAATTCACATTGCAAAGCAATGCAATTTGAAATTACTTTTTTTTTTCAATTTCGACTATAATTTTTTAAATTTCTTATTAAAATTTATTTTATTCTTAAATATTAGTTTATTAAAATATTTTTATCTTTTATAATTAAATTTAAATTTAAAAATTGTTTTTTTAAATATGTCTAGAACTTTTTTTTACCAAAAATGCTATTAAAATTCCTTTAGTAAACATTACTCCATAAAATAAATAAAATCTTAATATTTAAATGATATTAAAATCTAAAATCGATTGGAATTTTAATATTTAAATATATTTAATTTGATTTAAATTTTATTTTATAAATAAAAAATCACTATTATTGAATTCAATTCAAACCAAATTAAATTTTATTTTTATTTAAGAATAATTATTTTATGCACATTTAATTGAAAATAAAAATTCCACAAATAATTTTAAAGTACAGATATCTAAAAATAAAATAAATAGGACATTTGTTACCATTGCATTTGATAATAATTCACTATTTAATTTATAATTAGTATTAATTTTAGGATGAGTATTTGATACACTGATATTGTATTTTTTATTTCACAAGCATCCTTAACAAAATTGATATGTGTCTATTTTTTAAAGGTAAAAATATGCTAAAAGTTCATATACTTTTCGAAATTTAGAAATTTAATCTTTATACTTTTATTTCATGAAATTTAATTTTTTTACTTTTCAGATTTTACAATTTAGGTCTAACACTACTAAATTCTTTTTGTTAAATTTATTGTTATGACATTTTTGAAATAAATAAACAAACTCATTTGGTAACCATGTAATTAAAAAAATAAATTTTGTAATTAACTTAATTTAACAACAAAAGATTTAATAAAACAATTGAACCTGAATTTTAAAATTTGAAAAGTAAAAAAACTAAATTCTATGAAATAAAAGTACAAGACTAAATTCTCAAAAAATATAGGGACTTTCGGCAAATTTTAACCTTTTTTAAATATATATTTTTTAAATACTTTTCTTTACTACATTTATTAACCTTTAACATTACTCATGAGGTAGAGTTTTCAATATACCAAAATATTTTCCCTCAATTTTTCATAGCTCTTCTCAACTCATAAAAAGAGTATATAAATAATTTTTTTTTTAAAAATAGATTAAATAGATAAATTTCAGTTTGATTCCTTTTGATAATTTTTAAAAATCAAAATACTAAAAAATAACCGCAATTTCTCGAAATTTCTAAATTTTTGTATCTCCCCGTTCGTCATTCTTACCGAACAAAAGCCAAAAACATATAATTTTTTTTTTTTTTTTCAAAAGAGCTCTTTGTTTTGAGTAAACAATGGAGCAGAACAGCTGACGCTATATTTTCTCGAGAAAATTAAATAAAAGTCAAGAAAAAAGAAGCGGGTTTTCAAGAGCATTATCAGTTATTTGATTGAGGCTTTTTCTTTTTTCATATACGATCAGATTATTTAAAATCTCAGGTATGTTCCGATCTTTTCCAATAATTCTTGTTTTTAATCATTTAGGTCTTTACTTACTATTAATGTATCCAAATTAATTCTTTCTTTTAGTTAATTACTGGGTTAATTTCAGTTTCCTTAAAAGAATAGCTTAATTATTTAAAATATTTGAACTTTTATTTGTTTTTTAGTTGAAGTGATGTTATTGTGAATATATTGCTTTGGGTTATGAAAATTATGACTGGGAATATGATGATTACTTTACTTCAATATGACGTTTTGAAAATTTAAATTTTTTGTTTGGGTTTTCATTTATGAGTTTTTGTTTTTATGAGTTTGGTGTGGAAATGTCAGATCTTCTCTTCAGACCTCCTTGTATTTTACCATTTTCGAGGTCAAGTCGGATCGGACCTTGAACGTAAAAAAAGCTCTTTTTGGCGCCAATTTTCTCTATTCTCTGGACTCGAGACCGAGACCTTACTTTAAGACCACGATGTTCCTTAGGGGTTGGTGTAAATGCAGTTCTGTTTATGCTGCAGCCTGTAGTTGCATTGTTGTTGGTGCATCATTTTGGTGATCTGATCAGTTGCTCAATTTTGCTGATCAGTAATGTGATGCCTCATGACCATGTTATCACTACATGCATACATGCTTATATTCACTCCTGAATTTTAAAATATGAGTTATATTATATGATTAATGTGATGATTTATTCTATGCTCGATTTCGTGGCAGCTTTTAGGTGAAGTGGGAATACAGTTGGTTGATTTGTTGATATTGCAGTGGTAGGTGATTTAGCCTACTTGGCACAGATTTACAAGTTTGAGGGAGGAAAGCAGTATATATCCAGAAAGTCAACAAGTGACCTATGCTTTCGTACTTTCTAATTTGGTCGACGGACTTAGATGGACAGTTCTTCTCTAGAAGAATGCATTCAGCAAACTGACCATTACCCTTTGTTAATGGAACGAATTGAAAGCCTTAGTGATCGAGACCACATTATTAACATCACAAGGCATGATGATGATACTTCATCAAGCTCGCTCCGGGATGAGCGACCTTCTGGATTGAACTTAACAGAGAGTGAAGATAGACCTTCAGGCAGCACACAAGCTGCCACTAATCCGACTCCTTTCTCAAATAGATTGCACTCTAGGAGTTCATCATTCTTGAGGAGAAGTGATGGGTATGGTCGACGTCGTAGGAGCCCTTTAAATTCTGGATTATGGATTTCTGTTGAGTTAGTTGTCACTGTGAGTCAGATTATAGCATCTATTGTGGTGCTGTCATTGTCAAGAAATGAAAAGCCTCAAGCTCCACTGTTTGCATGGATTGTTGGTTATGCATCTGGTTGTATTGCTACACTTCCTATTCTTTATTGGCGTTTTCTTAACCGCAATGTGGGTAACGACCAAGATTTGACACACTCACATCAAGGTTCTTCTCATGGCAATCCCAGTGAGACTACACCCTATACAGCTATTGCAGTTACTCAAGCTTCAGATGAGGATAATAATCGCATTATTGAATCCGCAACAAGGAGCACTCAGATTGCAGGAACCTTAAGTGCAAGGTGCGCTTGCATTCGTTATTCAGTTTCCGCTTTATGTCTACTTTTGGGTTAATAAAACTCCATATTGCTCTTTCTTTTTATACCATAAAGATGGAAATAGTGGATTGGAAAGTACTTTGCATCATCAACTTCCTTGAACATATCATCAATGATTAATAGAGTAATATTAGTACATATTGAATAAATCTTTCTGAGAGCATGAAAAGAAAAATTGTTACGGCTCCATATTTTTCGGTTGATTTCTTCTGAACTCTTTGTTACTATGTTGCTTCAACTCTTTATTTCTCATGAAGTATCCATATCCAAAACCTGTATCCTATACATGAATGCTGGGAATATGACTTCCAACGATCCTTCAAATATGTGGAAAAACTTAGAAAATTCTAACCATACCCGTGTAGGACACATGCTCATATTCGACACTCACACTTGAGTCCAAAAACACGGTCGTCTTTATCTATGTTCTCGCTTAGTGGTAATTGATTTGCAAGTCTTTTATGATGTTGGTGGTAGCTGAACGAAATGACGTGCTTATGCAGCAGTAATAGTGTGGGAATAAGGTGAAGAAGATGATGATGATGATTCAGTTGTATGTTTATGCCAATACCTCAACATTCAATGGTGTTACCATTAACATCTTTGTTTTTAAGTGTTGGTTATGAATGGTCCCGGAATGGGGAGAAGTATTGCCTTTTGTTACAATAGTGGCAGTGGTAATGGAAATGGGTATATATTCTGCCCATTATTTTAGATCTACTGCAAAGTTCACAAAGCTTTTTTTTTAAAAATCCTCCTAATTGTCGTTTCTTGTGTGATAAACCAAGGATATGTTTTGGATGATTATTGAAAATTAGCTGGAGTAAGCAAAAGGAGCCTAGTAAATCTTGTTCATCTACACTGATAAATACTAATTTGAGATATTAGTAGTCTTTTATCATCTATTTTGGTGACAACAGTCCCATCTGTGTTCTTCAATTGTTATAGATTCGTGCTCAAATGGTGAACATGTGTCTCAAAAGTTTCTATATATTCTCTATATTATCAGTTAGATGTCACTGAGTGAAGAATTGGCTTCTAACATGCAGGCTCAATGGATTAGTAGACAATTTCAAGATGGCCCTAGATTGTTTTTTTGCAGTGTGGTTTGTTGTTGGCAATGTCTGGATATTTGGAGGTCACACATCTCCATCTGATGCTCCTAAATTATACAGGTACAATGCGGACTAAAGATATCTATTGCTCTCTGTTTTTGACCCGAGACTTTCAATTTCATTAGGGTTTATAAACTGTTTATTGGTTCCATTGCAGGTTATGTATAGTGTTCCTTACTTTTAGCTGTATTGGATATGCCATGCCATTCATACTATGTGCAACGATTTGTTGCTGCTTGCCCTGCATAATTTCCATCCTTGGTATCCAAGAGGAATTTTCACCAACTAGAGGAGCCACCAGGGAAACTATAAATGCATTGCCAACATTCAAATTTAAATCCAAGAAAACCGGAAATGTAAATGATCAGGAAATTTCAGCTAGTGAAGGTGGAGTCCTGGCTGCAGGGACCGCAAAGGAACGTGTTATATCCGGGGAAGATGCAGTAAGTTCGATACTTGCAATTTACTGACAGTTTATTGATCTATCTTCATGTTAACTTTACTTGCACCTGGATACTTGCTACTAGGATCAAACTGGGTGAAACCATTCAAATTTAACTATGTACGGCATTAAGGGTATAATCAAGCTAAGTCAGCACTCAAGCTCAAGATGTACAAAGCTCAGTTTGAGCTTGAATTAAAATTCAGGGCTTCTAGCTCAATTCAACTAATTGTGTTTTACTTATAAAGCTTGAGCTTGTTCGAATAAAAATCGAGTCGTTTGAGCTTGTTCGATTGGGCTCAATAAAGCTAGTATACCTAGTAGAAAATAAGCTTGAATTTTATGATCCACTTCTAACTACACAATTTGTATTCGAACTCAAAGTTCAAGTTCAAATTGAGATTTTGCAATACTTAATAATATATATATATTTATTATTGAAGAAAAGAACCCCCTGATTAAGCTTGTGAACTATTTGATTCAAGTATTAGATACTTGATTTTACCTCACTCAATAATTCAAGCTACTTTAGCTCAAGCTCGACTCAAAAATAATCAGGCTGACTTTGAGTTCTTTTTTTCTTTAGTTGAACCCGAGTAGTTTGTGAATATAGATTTCTCATTTACATCCCTGTACAAAGTAATTCAATATTATGTATTTGCTGAATTGAGCTATCAGTTTGCTCCGCTTGACTTGTGGTATCGTTAATGATTTTTTTTGATCTGGGTTAATACTAGTACAGCTTACTAACTCAATATGTTGTCAGGTTTGTTGTATTTGCTTGGCTAAATTTGCAGATGACAATGAGCTGAGGGAGCTGCCGTGCCTCCATGTCTTCCATGTGGAGTGTGTAGATAAATGGTTAAAAATCAATGCATCTTGTCCCCTATGTAAAACCGAAATTGGTGAGAGCAGCAGTGGTTCACCATTGGCCAGGGAGTCGCATTAACAGTGCAGGCAAGACAATCGTCAATGGACGAATGACCGGTAATGTCTTCAATGTTTTACTTTGTTCTACTGGTTCTTGCATTTAAGTTTGAGTCGAGTCAAGTCGAGTTGTAATGAGTCCCCCATGCAAGAGATACAAATATATAGTTAGGCTATCATCAAAAAAGAAACTTGGAATGCTATAGACTATAAAAGATTGTTTCTTGAGGCTAACCTCTAATGTTCATACAAAAATTATTTTGTTTGCTATTGTTCTTTTGTGTACTTTTATCTCATTTTTACTATGTTATCTGTAAACATGACTGTCTTGAATTTTGTTGGAACATTTCCATCCAAAGTTGGATATTTGTTGGAACCATTTTGCCCCATGCTCATGATGCAACTGTTGGAAAAGTATTAGTTGTGCTTCTACATAAAAATAGGTACTGAATGCAAAGTAGATATCGGTACATTGATTTTTAACCAAAATTTTTGAGATTGATATCTACAATCAGATTGAACTTAAGTATGATATTAACACAATTTATGCTTATTCAAGCTCAGGTTAGCACGAAATTTGAAGCTAAAAGTTTTCTGAAGCTCATTCATATTTGTAAATGTCTAATTCAATCTTATATTTTATACGTTAGACCGGGCTTGGTCCTTGAAAGTTTGAGTCTAAGCTTGTTTATTTTTAAATGGATCTGATTTTTTGCATAAGTTTATTCTTAAACCATTAATTGATTTTTTATGAAATTTGTTTTTATTTTCTAACACATATTTAAATACAAATATCAAAGTATACAATTTAAAATATATAAAAAAAATTTAAAAGAAAAACTAAAAATATTCCTTTAAAACGGGTAACATAATTGCCTATTTATCATTCATTTGAGTGATAAATACAGGAGAGCTTCTTCTTTTTTCTTATTATTTAGATAGGTATGTTTACAACAAAGGTTTGATGGAGAGGTTGAAAAACAAAATTCTCCAAAGACAAGAAAATAATTTATTTAAGTAAAAGTGTATGTAACACGACATTATAATACTAATAAAATTTAAAACTATATATTATATATTACAGATCTGTTGCTGTTCTTGTAGAATTAATCGAACAACCACCCATTTTATCTGCATTTTTCCAAAACAAATTAACCACATAAGAATTTGACATCTATGCTTTTAGGAATATATGAAAAAATTATTAAGAATAAAACTTTTATTGATTGAAAATTTAATAATTTTCAATTTTAAAAAACTAATTTTTTGTAAATAAAATGATTGAACATACCGGGGGGAGTGGAGTTGTGGAGGTTTGGGTGGTACTTTGTGACCACATCGATCATAGCAGCTAAACACGCAGGGTAATTTTTTATCTCCAATTGTAAGTGCACACGTCCAAAAATCACACATCAGAATGCATTTGAATTTTACTGCTTCAATGCTGCTGGCTAACATTGTCGTCATTATTACAAGTATTAGAACAACTTTATTTCCACGGTTTGTAATATCAGCCACCATCTTCTTCTTCTTCTCTACTCTTTTAATTTTCTCTTCTTCTTTTTATGATTTTATCTAATTTAATACACTTTATAATTTATAGATCTGAATTTATAAATTTAGAAATCGGAATATTCGGAAAATTAATTCAAAGATCCTAAAATTAAGTACATGAAAATCCCTTATACAATAAATGCAAGGTTATTGTTTTATGTATATTTAGAGGTAGCAAATGAAAGGTGGTTTTTTGAGTATAGGATTTGACTTCGTATGGATTCAAATTATTGCGTTTACGTTCTTTTGTATTTGAATTAAATTTGAATTGGTTAAATTACTGTTTTTTGGTTTAAAACAATTTTTGAATAATTTTAAATTTTTTATGTTAAATTTATTCAAATTTTTATTTTTGTTAATAGCAGTAAATATGTTAATTTAAATATGAAACAGAAAAATGAGTGTGCCCTAAGTTGATATCAGTGTTGCATATGATTATACGCGATATGAAAATGTTTATTTTTAAGGGTGAAGTTAAAATTTTAACAATATAAAAATATAAAAACAATTTATTGATTTATTTTTAATTTGATTGGCATCAATATTGTTCTCAATGCGGAAAGACGTGAGTCCGACCGTATTGAAACATATTTTTCTTCTATTTAAGGGTTGAGATGAGTTATGGGTAGTTCATGATAAATTTACTTCTTTAATCACTTAAAATTTATAAAATTAAAAACCAATATAATGATAAATTTATATTTTAACTCTTTGAAAATTTATTATTCTAATTTGGCCACTAAGTCAGTTTCGCGACTAGCTTTGAACAAGCAAATTATTTTTCATCTCAACTTGGCTTAATCTAACTATAAACAACATGAGTATGAATTTATTATAATCATGTTAGAGTTGTGCGATTCGAATCCTGTCATTTGTTAAAAAAATAAAATAGAGAGGTAAAATAAGGAGATATGTGGGGATGAAGGACCAAGGGTCAAACAAGTTAAATCCGTATAGGATTATACTTTTTCTATTAGATATTGATTATAACAGGGTTGTTTAACCCTTAAATAGATGCAATCGAACTCTTCTTATATTATGTCATAGTGAATTTTTCTTCTTCTCTGCCCATTATTTTTCTTCCGATAAAGATTTTTCACATAAAATCTATATGTTCTTGTTTTATTATTACTATTATTACTTTACGATATTTCTAATGTGATTATTTACATTAATTATAACAAAATTATTGAAAAAATTGTCTTTAAATATCAAAATTAATACGAGTGGAATTCCAATGTTAAAAAGAGTAAACAATGCACCTTAAATAATTGAAATATTACAAAAAGAAAAGAAAACACAAGATTACTTGCACTAAGAAAAAGTAGAATAAAGTTTATATTAGGTATTGTAATGATTAATTTTCTTTTATTTGCTTTTCTTTATGGAGGTATAACAAAATGTTAACATAACATTTGAGAAATTGAGTAACAGTCGTGAAGCATTATGAGTAAGAATATGATTCCAATACTCCCTCATGACCTTCAAGGGAGAGCTCTCTCCTTTCTCCTTCATCATTCCTCTTCTTTACTAACCTTTTTTCACCAACCTTTCTTCATTACCAAACACATATATTGACTTAAGCATCAGAGAATGTTTTGAAACACAAATTTCGACAGCTTTTAACACACTTTTATTTTACAGAAACTTGAAAGAAAAGAAGACAATTATGATATATATATATATATATATATATTTATAAAAATTAAATGATAAATTTCATATATCAAAGTAAGGATAGGTTGGTCATTTAAGAATATATATATATTTTGAGTTCATTAAAAATGGTTTAATTTAATTTTTAATATTTTTATAATTAATTTTAAATAAAATTAAAATTAAAAGTGATATGATGTAGTAAATTGAAGAATGAAAACAATTATGTGAAAAAAATTGAAGGAAATAAAATTATAACTATAATACCAGGGACCTCCCAGGTACTTTAACCCTCTTATAAATATAATTTTATAGAATTTTTTTTACTTTCTCCACCGTCACAATTGCTTCCTCATTTCGTGTTTAATTTTCTTTCAATATAACAAAAATTGGAACATCACAATTTTGTGGTAGAGGATTCTTAGAACACCAACAGGCATTTGATGTTAAAGAGAATTCTGAGCTTCTATTTTTCTGGTAAGTTTTGATGGGTTTTTGTTGTTTTCGAAATTGGGCTCTGATTGATTAAGGATTAGGGATTTTATTGATTTTAAGGATGATGATATTAATTGGAATTTGATTTCCGGGAAAGGATAAAATCACTCGTCACCCAAAATAATACTTGAAATTGAGTGGTTTTTCATTTTATTTTTAGCTGGGCAATGAACGCAGACTGGTTTGATGTTTGGGTGTTGAAAGATTGAGAATTCCCTGATTTAGGGTTAAAAAGTTTAGTTCTTGAGTTCTTTTTTTAATGGGCTTTTGTTGTTTGATTGAATAATAAAGGGCTTAGCTTGATTATACGTTTTTTCCATTTTTTATAAATGAATCAATAATTGGTTTTTTTTTTTTTTTGTATTGAAGTTTGATTAGATGGAGAAGAAGGAATTCTGAGATTGGAGCTATTAAGGTGTAGTGGAAGCATCTGCTTTTTGTAAATTTGTTTATTTAAAATTCTATTTTTGAGCTTGGCTTGGAATTTTAGGGATACTTTTGAGGTATTTCTTATTTTGGAGCTGAATTTTGGTTTTAATGGATAACATTGAGGATAATGCTAGACACCCTTCAAATCCATATGGTGTTGGTCACAAGCCAGGTTACGGTTCTTCGAATCATCAAAAGCTTTCTGTAAGAAATAATCCGTATGTGAGACCTACCGGGAATCAATATGTTGTTGATGATGAAGATGAGGAGGAAGAAGAAAATGATGAAGATTTGGAAGAGGAGGAAAATCGTAACCGAAATAATGGTGTTCGGTATGTAGGAAAAGATATGTATGATGTTGATGTTGATGTTGATGTTGATGATGACGACAATGACGTGCTTGATGATGATGAAGATGGGGATGAGGATGATTACAATGAAAACGGTGATAAACAGAAAGGTTATGATGGAAAGAACGATGATGTTGACATGGAGAGGCACCCCAAGAAGAGGAAATTGAAGAGTTTGTTGTCAAGTTATGAGTTTGCTCCTCGAGTTCCAGCACCAGCAGTTTCAGCTCCTTCAGTGCCAAAGCCCTCATACGGTGGGAGGAATTCTCTTACAGATTGGACTGAGCGTGAGACATTTGTTTTGCTAGATGCATGGGGTGACCTTTTTCTTCAACGTGGGAGAAAGAGTCTTCGGTCTGAGGAATGGCAAGAAGTTGCAGAGAAGGTTTCGGAGGTTTCAAAGATTGAAAGGACCGACACCCAGTGTCGTAATCGATTAGATACGTTGAAGAAGAAGTATAAGAAGGAGAAAGCTATGCTGGCAGAGACTGGTGGTACTTCTAGCAAATGGGTTTATTTCAAGAAGATGGATATGTTAATGTCGACTCCTCCGCAGCAGGGTGGGCTCTCTTGTGGTTTGGACTCTGGTGAGTATGTATTCATGAACCCCAGAGTTTATTTGAACCGTGCAAATGGTTTAGATGAAATGAGGGATAGTCCAACAGATTCAGAATCTGCTGACAGTGAAGAGGATGTCTCAGATGGACTCCCACCAAAAAAGAGAAGACTCGGAAGGCAATATGAAGAGGGTTCTTCTTTCAGATTGCTTGCTGATTTGATTCAAAAGTTCAGCGATACATATGAGAAGATTGAGGATAGTAAAAGGCAGCAGATGTTGGAGTTAGAGAAGATGCGAATGGATTTTCACAGGGAGTTGGAAATGCAGAAGCAACACATCATGGAACGAGCGCAGGCCGAAATTGCAAAAATACAGCAGCAGGCTGATGATGACGAGAATGAGAACGCTAGCGGGTAATGTATGCAAAATGCAGTTTTATTTCTTATTGCCGATTCAATGTCAGACTGCTGAATGTTGTTGTATAATATATTGGAGCCTTTTGCCGATCTCCAATAATAACACTGAATATGCTGCATCGATTGAGTAGAAATTTTTACCGAACTTAGAAAGATCATTACTCCCATTATCATTTGCATGACTCTGAGGCCCTCTTTTACCTCTACCAATCGCGGTCTCCATGGATCGAGCTTGAAAACATGAATTTTGCTATTATTAGCATCATTTTTGCAGGTGAAGTGTGAACTTAAAGATGTAATGCAGTGATCTGGCTGGTTATTCGTTTTTAGCTACAAACCATTTCCAGGATCTTGCCTTTTGGTGTTTTACATGTAACAAAAAAAAACAGAAACTTTCAGTCAGGTGTTAATTGAGAGGGTAAGTATGTACATGATTTGGTTTATTGTTCTAAATTATAATCCATTATAGAGTGAAACTGTGTGACGAGGACAAACCGAGCTAAACCGGTTTGCCCAGGACCAATAAGCTGTTTGGTTTTAAGACTGGTGTTGATTGAGAGGGTAAGCATGTACATAAGACTGGATGTAGCTTGAACTAGCAGAATACGTAAAAATATCAATTTATACTTGGTGCAACCCCATGTAGTTTTAAGCTCTAACTCTTTATTAGCATGCATAATGCCTAATAAAAAGAAATCATCGAAACATAATATCCACGTTTTGAAACATCAGCTTTCAGTAATCAAATGATAAAATTACCAAAAGGAGTACATGAAATCATTTTTTTTTAATTTCCTTTGATCTTCTTTAATACTATTGTTCTCTGTGATATTGTAATCATCAAGTGCTCCAACCTTAAGCAACAAAGAACTTGATTTGGTATACTGGAAGTTGAACCTGCTGTTGTTCTCCTTCTGCCTACCAAAGCTTCAACTTCCATACATATCCATTTATGACCTGCGAGTTCATTTTCCGACGATGGGGCAAGACCTGGGATGCGAAACAATAGAGACATAGAAGAGGGCCAAAAAGGCCATTCTTTTTTGCTTGTCAGCCAATAATATATTATGTTACTACAAAGAGTATCATGGAAGATGCCATTTCAGTTTGTACTTGGATTTAGACCAGTTCTATCTCCAAGAGGATTGAGAGAACGTTCAGAAGCTTAGTAGAAAATTCTTCCTTGCCCGGAGACGTTAAGGAATCATACTTTTTGCCACTTAATAGCTGAAGGCACAAAGCAGTAAGTAGTTTAAAGCACACCTTACATGGGGATAAAAAAAAGTGTTGGTGTTTCAGCAAATTAGCTGACAGCATTTTCCCATAGGCCTCAACAGTAATTTTCCATTCATCCTGTGCTGGTTTCGTCCATATTGCTTTCAACTCTACATCATCTCTACAAGCATTAACCCGGAATTTTGTTTTCTTCAATTTCTAGGGACCCTCAACCTGCAAAAGAAACAAAACCAAGTATAAAAATCCATGAACCAAAACAGAAAAGGCTCAGAAAACGTTTTCCCATAAGAATTATAAAACTAAACCTCGCTACAAGTATTAACCCGGAAGACAGCTACGCAGTAAAGTGGAATGAACTTTCATCACCAACAAATGGATGATTCTGTGTCGACAATTACCACATGTTATCAAGAGAACACCCAAAACGTCAAAATATAAAGTAGTTGATCTAAAGGAATCTATAAAAGCATCAACAGTTTGTGCAGGTACGAAACAGCACCAGTTATATCCTTGTCAGGCAAATCTTCAGTTAATAATATGTTCTTAGGTCAGCTACCAAAGCAAATGCCATACTGAACTCTCAGCTTGTATAATTTATATTTGAGATATTTTGGCAAACTTGTTAAGTATTTTACTTGATTTGAGAACTAAAGTTAATTTAAAGAGTTTGCCTACTCCATTAGTCTTCTATCTGTACACATAACGGATTCAACATCCCTAGGTTATCCAGATGCCAGCTTCTTCTGTAGTTAAGCTTGACAATTGTACAGTTAACCAAGTCAGTTTATAACAAAATGATCTACGTATGCAGTAACCCAAGAATGGAATTATCAAATAAATGATGGGAAGCCAAGTTAACATCAAAATGATCATCTAAACCATATAAATTATTGAGAAAATATGGGTAATAAGAATATCTTATATCAATGCTTCAAATAGCATTCTTTAATTAGTATGTCTTCAAAATGGTCCAATAACTATGAAAGCAAAAAAAAAAAAGAAAAGAAAACCCAAAAAAGTAGGGGAGAAGTATGAAAGATGTCATTAGCATACCTAATGATAGGACTCCATCAGAAAGCAGTATGATTATTATCTTCATCAACCTTGCCAACTGCCTCAAGTATTGATGTGTAGGTGATGAGATCGTATTCAAAACCACTTGCTTTCATCTCTTTCATTAACTTTGCAGCCTCTTCAAACATACCAGCTCGGCTGAGACAACCAAGAACTGTATTGTAAGATACCGCGTCTGGTTTAATCTTTAAATTCTTCATCTTTGTAAGCATTTCATTTGCCCGCTTTGGGCCACCTGTCCTAGCTAAGCCATTTAGAATGATATTATGAGAATTCAAGTCTGGGGTGCAACCATTTTCTTCCATAGTTCTCAGCAAGGAATGAGCTTCATCTATCATGCCTGCTCTTATCATCCCTGACATCAGTGCATTGTAAGTATAAACATCAGGGTTGCATCCCAGTCTCTTCATCTCGTTGAATAGGTCGACAGCCTTACTCAGATGGCCGCACTTTCCAAAAAGTTTTATCATCACAGCATAAACCCGAGCACTTGAACGTCCACAATTCTCTTTCAATTCCTGAAATAGCTCACTTGCTGCTTCATATCGTTTTGCCTTCCCTAGACTATTGATCAGGCTACAATATGCTGCCGGACAAGGAGGAAAGCCTTTTTCATCCATCTCTTCAAGGAGTAACAAAGCTTTCTCAACTCTGTTTGCCTTGCAGAAACCATCAATAAGAATTGAATAAGTAAATGAACTGGGAACAACACCATCGGCCATCATCTTCTCAAACCACAATGATGCCTCGGAAATTGGGGCTTTGTTGTCAAATAAAGCTTTAATTATAGTATTATATGTTACAACATTTGGTACACATTGCCAAGACTTCATTTCATTGAAAAGCTTAAGAGCATCTTCTAATTGACCCGCTTTGCCCAAAATGTTAATCATATTGTTAATAAGCACAACATCAGGCTTACCACCTTCTTTTAACATGTTCATGAATATGCCATAGGCGTCTTCAACCCTTCCGGCTTTTCCAAGCCCCTTTATCAACTCTGTGTAAGTAAAAACAGTTGGGCTACAGCCGTTCCTTGTCATCTCTTGGACTAGACCTAAAGCTGACTCAGTCTTACCTAACTTGAAATAGATTTCAATTAAGGTTGTATAAATCTTGGGCGTAGGCTGCAACCCGTTCTCCTTCATTTCCTCAAACAATCTAATGGCAGAATCATGACGGCCTAACTTACTGAAAGTGGACATAAGTGCAGTGTATGTTATTGTGTCCGGTAAACAGTTCCCCTCATTACACATCTCGTTATAGAGCTCGTGAACTTTTTCATGATGTCCTTCTTGCATCAACATCAAGATTATAGCATTGTAAGTACTAGCTGTTGGCTTGCACTTGCGGCTTTTAATCTGATAAAAGATGGAGAGAGCCTTGTTCATCATTTTAGCCTTGCCTAAGATTCTCACGATTTCGGATAATTCAGCAGGACCAATAACACACGTACTCCGGACCATGTCTTGGACAGTTTTCCACATTTCACCAACAAGTCCCACTTCATCTAAACAATGAATCAAAGCCAAGTATGTCGTAGAGTCATGTTCGAAATTCCTTCTTTTCCCGGCCCACTTGAAGAACTGGATCTTAAAATTAATCTCTACATCTATCATCAAAACCTCCCGAACCAACCAATGATCCACCTTCAACTTTAGCACTTCCAATGCCTTCTCTGCATCAGGCCCCCACTTAAATATTTTCAAAATTCTTATAAACCTCTTGTCCAGTGTTCGAGCATAAGGATTCTTCTTCGGTAAATTCCGGTTAAAAGCCAAGTCCAGCCCTTCATTCTCCGGACTAGGCAACCGGAACATCTGCACTATCTCATTATCTGTTCAGCAAAATCACTAATTAGCAAATTAGCTTCATACATTTAATTATATGAAACCCTAAACTTCACACCAATTTAACACATTAAACAAACGAATTAATCAACAGAAAAGGCTTAAGGAAAGGTAACCTGTTTGCTTGATTCTTTGGCAGAGGCAAGCTGAAGTCGATATACATCGCCTCAAAGCAAACGCCAGCAGCATTATAGTTTTCATTATACAGCTAACAATGCATATCAAGTCGCAGCAAGTGAAATAACTAAAACAGGAAGAAAAAAATAACAAAAACAAAATGCCTTAAGTATATAAACATTAATGCATATAATAAGCAACAGAATGAAAATTAAAACCCTAATTTCCACAAACTAACAATTTTCGTTTCATCCTATAATACCATCTTCTCTGAAATGCAGAAAAATAAAGAAAATATGGGGAAATCAAGAATTATGGCTATGGAAAATTAAATTTAAAAAAAAAAGAAATACCAGGTTTAAATATGATTGAACTTCAATGGTATGGTGAAGATAAACAAAGGCAAATGTAAAAGAATAATAGAAATCGATGAACACGTGAAGGAGCGGAAATTGAAAGAGAAACGAAGAGGAAAAGCGCCTTCAGTTGTTAGTCGGTCACTTGAAAAAGGGCCGAAGTACGGTGGGTTGGATTGGAAACTCATGGTGTGGCGGCCCTTGGGATATTTTATTGGTTTTTCATTCATGGGGTAAACTACACCCAAGTCACTAAACTATTATTAAGTTCACGTTTTAGTCACTTAACTTCAAAAGGTTACAAAATGGTCACTGAATTATTCGAAAATTTTCATTTAAATCATTGAACTAGTCAAAAGTTTTTATTTAATTCACTAAGTTGTTAAGTTTTTGTTTTAAAAAAAATCTAGCTAACAAGTTCCAAGCAACGATTCAGCAATTGATATAGTAGATCAATATCCGTCAATGAGTAGAAAGACAAAATCGTTTGGATTTTGGTTTATGAATTTGTGACATTCAAAGTTGTTTCATTAAAAAACTGAATTGTAAAATAAAAAGGGAAGAAAAACTTTTTATTGGTACAAGTGGCGCGAATAGAAAATGACATATAACAACGATTTTGGTACATCATCAAGGAAGTAAGTTTATGGCTAGGAGAAACTAATGAAAGCTTTCAAAGCACATGTTGTCCATTGCACTGCTTCTCTTCGTATTTTGTGGTTGCCCTCTAGTTGTTGTATGATGGTGACGAATTGGAGGAGATTCTGGACATCTTTGAATGCTGGTTCAAGTTTTCACCCTGTTTTGGTGCGTCCAAGTAGGATATTGGTCCATTTTTTTGTCATTGTCCAGTAGCTTACAATAAATATTGTGAGACTAAAGGAACAAAGGAACAGCGCAGAAGATAAGAATCCTAGCCTGAAGCTTGCTAACAAACTTGAAGCTTCAAACGGACAACAGTTGGAGTCCATTTGAGTTTTGATCAATGGCAGCTCCTTCAGTCATGTCATTTTGTCGATTTTAAACAATGCTTAATGATAGAGACCATTGGGAGAAGTGTTCTCCAGGATTGAGAGAAGGTTGAGACTTTGATTGACTAGTTAGAAAAATATTAACAGAATAGACGCTGAGGATAAATTCTTTTAATAACACCTATAGGGTAGGGATTAGATCCTCGAAAGATGAGTTCATATATCGATTTTCATATAATCCAGAGGGTATTGGCCATAGCAATGTAGAAGTTTCTTGAATCCTGGGAGTTGATGCTATTTCCTTGAAGGATCCAACTACAGATGGATGAGTTAGTAAGAGAGTCGAGCAGAACGAGAGAGAAGAACCAGACCAAACTGTCCAAGCAATACTACAATTTAAGAAGAATACTCAATGTTTTCCCTAAAAAACCAGGATTGAAGAGACTCACCCTTGTATTATAACAAACCCAGATCTCAGCAAAAGTTGCAAAGCAAAGGCAGCCCTTTGTCAGCCTTAAGCCAAGAGTTGGTCTTAGGCTCTTTTAAAAAATATTGCTTAAGACATTATATTTTGGCTGCATAAATCAACAAACCAAACTGCCAGACCAATAATTTCTGCATTACGTGAATTAGCCTTCGGTTTTATCAGTTTCCATTGGTACACTTCATGATTACCTACTGTAGAATTTTCACTGTGGTCAGGGGCTACGATTAGTTCGGGCTATCATGGGCATCTGCACCCTGTGGTTGAGCCTCTTTTCAGTGAGAAGGTGGGGTTGCTGGTGATTTGGGAATTGTTGGTTTAGCTGGTTTAGGTTTCGTCAATATTGGCCGGCAAAACTTGTTTTTAGGCAAATTTTTGAAATCCCAATTTCAAATATAATATATTCATACAGACAACTTCATACCCAATTCTTCATTTTTCTTGAAATATTTGTGTTCATCATTAGTATTCGAACATGATTTATTATTGAATAATGATTGTTTGGGTTATTCTAAATAAAAGTTACTTCAAGAAAAGAGGTAGCGACATTTATTGTTGTTATTAGTCAATTTCGTTACTGATATTAGAAGCATAATTTCATAAAGAATAAATTTTTTTATTTGAGATAAAATATTAATAAAAAATTAGATATATATAAAAGCAAATTTAAATAGCAACACATATTGATCTATTTTTTTAAGACGCGTATTAAATTAAAAAAATGGTTAACCTTAAAATTATTATATTGTTTTTGTCAAGTTTGCTAAGTTTGTCATGGATAGTTGGCAAACCTTCTTGTACAATGCAACTTTGGAGAGCTGTTTGGCATGAAAATATTAGTATTTAAGGATTCAAATGTTCAATCTTTGATCCATTGGAAGATTAAATATTCCAATGGCCACAGGTTTATGATGTAACTATTCTAAGTTAAAGAGAATTTTATATGAATTTTATTTGCATACTTTGGAGTATTTAAAAAGTTAGACATGCGTCAAGTAAATATTAACTTAATCAGCATTGATATTATTATTTATTTAAAAAGATTTGGATTCGAGCATATCTTCTTATTGAAGAGTTTGAGAGAAATTATGCATAATTCTAAATAATTTATATAAAAAGCTAGATATACATTTATCTTCGAAAAATCTAAATAAAATTTACTTGGGACTTTGCAATTGGTTAATAATTGTGTCTATTCAAAATTAATAATTAGGTAAGTAATTAAGACCGACAACCCAAAATCTATAAATGAGTAGGCTAGAGGTAAAAGATACCGCTAAAATCAAAATGAAAATAGGGGACTAAAATCCAAACATTCAAAAAGTATAGGGGCTTAGAGTAAATTTTAACCAAATTACAACCATATTAGACGACAGCGTCTTGGGAATAAACTATGCACTAATCAGGAGCGCAATGGCGGGAAAATCTAACTCTCATTCCTTCTCCCCTAGGGTTTATATACTATGTTCTATAAGACTACAACTCAATTCAAACTAGTTAACAAAGGTAAACCTTTTCTTTTTTCTTGTAATCCAAATAGAAAAAGAAAGGGAAAATGCCCACTTACAAGTTACGGGGAATCGATGTTGATTTTCCGTTCGAGGCTTACGATTGCCAACTAGTTTACATGGAGAAAGTTATTGAGGCTCTCCAAAAGGTACATCTCTTAAAATTTTTGTAGTTTCTTTTGCTGTTTAGTGGTAAGGATTTTTGTTTGTTATTCTGAGTAGTGGAGTTGAGTTTAAGGAACAGTGATCACATGTCTGATTTTCTTCAATTTTTTAAAGATATATATGAAAAACTAAATTTTAGTTTATTGAAAGTACTGGTTTTTTTGGAGAAATGTGTTAAATTATAAGAAAATTTTGGTGCTGTTTTGAAACATGGTTATGCAATTGAAGGGCATTCGGGTAATTGTTATTTATATTTTGGCATAGTTGAGTTGGATATTGATGTTGGGTTGTTTTAAATTCTTGTTCTGAGTTCTTTATTTAGAAACTAAGTGATGTGTAGTATGAATTTTGTTTATTTAAGGTTTGTTCTACTTGTTTTATGTTGCAGAGGTGTAATGCACTTTTGGAGAGTCCTACTGGAACTGGGAAAACATTATGTCTTCTCTGTGCCACATTGGCCTGGAGGAAAAGTTTGGGTGGTTTTTCAACTGGGAGTAGTCAAAGAAAGAGTGAATTCCATGGGAGCCAATCTGACGTAGGATCATCACAGTCTCAGTCCAGTAGCCATCCAACCATAGTGTATACCTCACGTACTCACAGCCAACTTCGGCAAGTTGTTCAAGAGTTGAGAAGAAGCAATTACAGGTCATGTTTGATTGTTTCATTACACATGATTTAGGTTTCTTTATCAATAGCTTATTGTTCCAGTTGTGTTATGCGTTGTTTACTGTAGTGGAGATGATTGATATGCCTTTGTCATTACTCACATTGGATTTGGATTCGTCTCTGGCAACTCAAAGTTGGCATGAGTACGAGGTTTTGACCCTTCAAATTTAAGGAAAAACTGGAAGAGCATATGCTAGTTCATGCTTTTTTTTGACATCTGCATCTGAGCTGATTTTGTTCAGTCTTGCCACTTCCGATATTAGGCTGTAGACCAATGTCTTCTGGTTGGCTTACCAAATATGTCTGATCTGATCCATTCTCCTGGAAGACTTTTGTCTTATTCTAGCCAGAGCCCAGGAGAATATTTTTGTGCTGATAACTACTTCTCTCTCTCTCCCCTTCTTTTTTTAAAAAATATTTGTGGTAGAATCTATTGCCTTAAATCTGTTTGATAAGATAAGAGGTGGGATCTTGAGGTAATATAATATGCTTTGGGACTGAGCAATCGTGAAACTCTATTAAGCCATATGTTCAATGGCTTGATCAAGTTGGTGACAAATTTCCTGATGCTTGGTTTGTTCAACAAATGAGTTTTTCATCTCACATTGAGCTTGGTTTGATTATTAACCAAAGATCCATCTGTTTTAAACCTCAATTCAGTTTCTTTTTTGATTGGAGCATAAAATAACTGCTGTATTTCTTGGAAATCTTTTCACTAGAGGTTTCAACTTGAATCATTCTTAGATTATCTGCATTTTACTCCTTGCCTAACTGGTTGTTTTATTTTTCTGATCAGTATTTATATGAAATATTGCATGTCTAGAAACATTAAGTCTTAAAGAAAAAAAATTGAAGGTATAACAACACTTGAATTTTCATTTCTTTGAATATGGCATAAGCTTTGTTTGTCTTTTATCAAAAGAAGGAGAAATATGAAGATACTGCAGATTTCCTAGCATTTTCTTGTCATCTATTACATCTAAGGGAACTTCTGTTGTTGTTAACCATTGTTGTTAAAATATGTTCTTAAGCTTCTTCAGGGGTATCAGTGGACATTTATGTTGTTGATATTTTCATAAGCTTGATATTTTGGCTTAGGGTTTTGAGTTTCTGAATATTAGAGTATGTACAGGCCCAAGATGGTAGTTTTGGGATCTCGGGAGCAATTGTGCATACATGAAGATGTAAGTTTACTTCGAGGAAAAGCCCAGACAAATGCCTGCCGTTTCCTTTGCAGGAAGCGTCAGAAGCGTTCTTGCACGCATTTTTCACGTGTTGCTGGTACTTGTTCACTTTTATGCATAGATGTCATTTGACATACCCATGCCCTGAATATATCCGCATCTATTCAATAGGTCATTTAATTTAAACTTTTAACTCTTGGTTGATGTACACTTTTATCTTAATATAGACTGACTGTAAAAGGGGAGGAGGTGGACTTTGATTTGGGCTTTAGAGTGTGTGCTGATTAATAGGAATTGCTGTTACAGTTTTGTATCACATTAGATTGTTATCCAATCTACAAGAGGAAAGTAGGAAACGCCTATATATATATTCATCATGGTAATGCAGAAATATTTTGCTTGATTTCCTTTTGCAAAGTATTACTTCATGATGGTCATATGGGCTTGATATGAAGAATAGGGAAGAGTTGAGATTCTGTTCTATTGTCCTCTGGATTATACTATTAATTTATTTCCAGTGAATTGAGCAACTATCTCTCTAATTTCTTTTTTGAATTTTCCATTTGGAAATAGTTCAGGGGCATCCGGTGTCAACTAATGTTGCTTTTGTATTGTAGATTATATGAAGAGCAATCCTCATATTGGTGATGAGCCTGTTGACATAGAGGATTTGGTGAATATTGGAAGAAAATATGGACCGTAGGTTTCTGCAGTAGTTCTCTTTCCATACTTCATATGGTTGTTTTTTTTTTTTTTTACTCCAATGCACATCCTGGTCTAAAGCCCCACTACTAATTTTAATATTGCTGATTATGTTTTCTTGCTAGTTTTTACAGTTTTTTTTCTTGTAGGTGCCCTTATTATGTAGCACGAGAACTCCACAAGGCTGTTGATATTTTATTTGCACCTTACAACTATCTTATAGATCGTGAATATAGAGGATCTCTTAATTTCGAGTGGCACAATAGCATACTGATTTTTGATGAAGCTCACAACCTTGTAAGGGGAAAATTGAAATTTGCAACTGGAACTTATGTGTAAATTTTAGATAGAACATATTTTCTGCTGCTAATTGAAATTCTTTGTTCACTACTGTTGGAATTTTGTTATTCTACTGAATGACATAGGCCAACTCATTTGACAGTTGACTTTCTTCTTTTTGTTATGTGTATGTGAGCTTAGCTACTAATTTCATGGGAATACAATGCAGGAAAGCATATGTGCTGATGCAGCCTCTTTTGACTTGTCTTCTGGGCTTCTGACTGCATGTATATCTGAAGCGAAACATTGTGTTGACCTTGCTGTTGGGAGGCGAGAAGAATCAAATGATAAATCAGGGAATCCTGATAACTTTGCAATCCTTAGAGGTTAGTCAATTGGTACTTTGAGAATGCATCTATATTGCTGTTCTTAGAAATGTTTTTGTATGCAACTATACATAACCTTTTATCGTTTTCAAATGCCACAATTGTTTCTTCAATGAGTTGTATTTGTCCTCCTGCACTGAGTTAGCTTTGGTTCTTTAAGTTGAGGATATTGTACTTCTAGAAAACCGTCAATCACTTCAGCTTAATTGTGTTTGTAATTTCATTGTATTTATGTATGAGTGTGTGTGCATCTCACTTTCTTTTTATATACAGTATCCTTATCAATACATTTATTTAGAGCTTACTCTGCATGTTTTTAGCTCTTCTTTTGAAACTTCAGAAACGAATTGATGAAGTTCCCATTGAATCCAAGGAATTTGGATTTACCAAGCCTGGGCCCTACATTTATGAACTACTTGCTGATCTTAATATCACGTATGAAACTGCGTCTAAGCTTATCGAAATAATTGAGGAGGCTACTATGTTGCTTGAGGAAGATAAGAAGCATGATGCAAAGGGAAGTGGCTGTAGGCTGGAAAGCATTGGCAACATCCTTAAAAGTATATACAGAGACAAGGGCAATGGTCATGCTGATTCTTATCGTGTAAGCTTGGATCTCAGTGCCTTGAGTTGACAGACTCATGATAGTGGATATTGTTCTCATTAACTTTATAATAGTGGGCATTGTTTCCATACTATTCTTCCCTAAGCTAGGCATCTTATATTTCAACTCTCATCTGTTATTTTAGGTTCATGTGCAAGAGGCTGAGGTGAATGCTACAGATATCTTCAAAGGTAATTCAGAGACCAAATTGTTAGAAATTGTTATTTGCTCTTTAATTTGTTCTACATGTGCATTTACCCTGCTTGATTCAATTTAGTTCTTTAGTTAGATCAGGTTGACATTGTTAAAAGATCTTCTGGTTGTCAAGTGTGAATGTAGGCATATGATCACCCCCTTTTTTAGGAGCCTCATGGTTTACAAAGAAGATTAATTTTATTAATACATATTCTTTTTATTTTCCCTAACTAAATGAAAAACTGGCTGGGAGTCTGGGATGCGGTAAGGATTCAGGAAAAGAAAATGAACAATAAGAAGTACTGAAAAAGAACTGGTGTTTATTGGCGTATGCATGTGATGTTAGTTGGAACTTGTGGAAATGACCCGCATTGGTTGTCAGATATTGTTGTTAGGAACAAGGTTGTTGGTATTTCCTTGTATCTTGTTCAAAATCAAAATCTTGTTATACTTGCATGGAATAGTGAAGCCATTTAGTTACAAGATGAGGATCTTCCAGCCTCCTGTATGCCAAAATGGGCAGACAAAAGAAGGTAGACTTTTGTGTATTCCAAGGTGCACTATCGGTGCATTTTCTTTCTTGTTGTAGAGTTTCATCTCAAAATTTATACAGATTTTACGGAACACATTCCTATTTTTTTCTCCTCTGAATTTATTCCACTTTCTGCCAATAATTGATGCACTTCATATAGCTTCATCAATCAATAATAACAGATAAGGGAGCTACAAGGTTCTGGTCCTGGATACCAGCATTCTGATGTGATCTTTTAATATGTTTTGTGGTAAAAATGAATTAGTATTCATCTTTTTGAATTTTGGCAGGTAAGTCATCCAGGATACTCAGCTGGTGGTGCTTCAATCCAGGAATTGCCATGCAGGAGTTCTCCAAAAGGGGTGTTGGATCTATTATATTGACATCGGGTACATTATCTCCCTTGGATTCATTTGCACAAGAATTCAAATTGTAAGTTGCACCAATTCATTCTTTTTAAAATTATTGTGCTTTGGCTTTCTTGAATCTTAATTACTGAAGAGAGAAACATTCTGCATGCTATGTCAGAGATTTTCCTATTCAGTTGGAAAATCCTCATGTAATATCCTCAAATCAGATATGGGCTGGAGTTGTACCACTTGGTCCATCAGGTCGTCCCTTCAATTCATCTTTCCGATTTCGTGATTCTCCAGAATACAAACAAGAGCTGGGGAATGCTATTGGTATGTGAACCTTTTCATTGATAATAGTTAGATGTGTCGATGGTAAAACTAGTATTAGTCTAACGCTCTCTAGATTCTTTTCTCAATTTCACAATCCAATTGGAAATATAACACTTATTGGTGGTAGAAAGGCTGTTGATTCTTTTCTCAATTTCTGAATAATAGACGTGAGCAGGTCATGCTGTTTGGATACAATTTGCTAAGAGAGCTCTCAATAGGTCCATAGTTCAGTGGTATATCATTTGACTGTAGTTAAAAACATGCTATGACTATCTTGAGCCTGGTGGGCTGATTGTACATGGTCAAAAGCTTCAGACTTTGTAAAAGAAAGAGCATGTTGTTTACACGGGCAATATCAACTATTATGCGTTGATCTAAGAGGGATTTCTAAGTTTATACATGTAAACAATAACTTCCAAAGAAGGAAGTTATTTAACTATAACAGGCTTGAAATATTATGCTCAAATTGTACAGAGTTGCCTTGCGTTTGCTTCAGTTTATGATAAATAATGACAATAAGGTTTCCATATTTGCCTTAGTAGCCATAATGCTTCAGTAACATTGTTTTTTTCTCTTTTTGAGTTCTTTTTCAGTCAATTTTGCTCGAATTGTACCTGATGGACTGCTTGTGTTCTTTCCATCTTACTACCTTTTGGACCAGTGCATTAGTTGTTGGAAGAGCATGGTAAGATCTTGGAACAAGAATAATGGAGAAAGGAAGTGAATCCATTACTTTTAGCTTCATAAACATTATGTTCTTTCTCTTTGCAGGGTAATACAAATTCAAGTACAATATGGGAAAGAATATGCAAATTTAAGAAACCCGTTATTGAACCCAGACAATCTTCCCTCTTTCCTATGGCAATTGAGGTTGTAGATACAGGAAAACTTTAATTTGTCTTATATAGGATTCAAACAATCGGAGACATCATAGCCCGGATAAATAGTTTATTTTCTTTGGCAGGACTATATGACTAAACTAAAGGACACCTCCACTTCGGGTGCAGTATTTTTTGCGGTTTGTCGTGGCAAGGTATGCTGCTCCCATCCAAACTTAAAGCAAATCTTTATTTTTGCACTGTGCCAGATATACATGTAACATGTTTTATGGTGATAAAAGAATGGAGTGATCTCCTTTGTGCTTTCAACCATATATTGTGCCTATGGAAAGGTTGTTTGGGGGCTTCAGAGGTACACCCTTACAAGCCTCTCTGACATAATTCTTGTGTAGTGGTGTTTTACTTTTACAAAGGAGAAAATACATGCTACCTGCAAGATGGAAAATAGCTGTGTTATATAAGTTCCAGAATTTGTTTCTAGCTCACTTTTTTCTTTCTGATTTCTGATTCCTTAAGAAATCATTTTTTATATATTCTAGAGATGTAAGATTTTCGTGAATAACACATTATTCCCTACTAAAAGACATACAAGCGAGTTCACGTTGTATTTGTTACTAAATCTTGGATTAACCTATGGAGCAATTTTGTTTGTGATCCTGAACTTCATCTTTATTTATACTTATGTCTGGTTCCAGGTTCTCTAGATCTTTATGAACAGTGCTGTTAGTAATAATATATAATAGAAGTAATAACTCAGGTCGTAGTTCTTGCTAATTAGTGATGTTCTACATGGTTTGCAAGTCTACATTACCGAGTTCTTGGTTCCCCCCCCCCCCCCTTTTTCCCCTCAAAGGCTTCTTCTTTATCTTTCTGAAGCTCAGCTTTGTCTACCATGGTTGATTTTTTTGTTTCCCTCTTTCTATTTCTTCAGGTCAGTGAAGGATTAGATTTTGCTGACCATGCTGGAAGGGCAGTGGTCATCACTGGGATGCCATTTGCCACAAGGACAGACCCCAAGGTTTGGTCATCCTTAGCCTATTGCTCAGTTTCTTCATTGGCAGTTTTCACTCCACTCTTTATCAGCTTTGCTTTTTTCTAAATCTATTACTGAATGAGCATCGTATAACTGATTTGGCTATTAAAGATGAGTGTCTACATCTGATAGATAATATGACAGGTTCGTCTCAAACGTGAGTACCTGGACCTACAGGCGCAATCGCCCAGGGAAGGATGTAAGGTGATGACTGATGCAGATACTTCCCGAGTAAAGATGTTTTTGAAACTTAATTAAATGCTTTTCATTTTTAAGTAAACAGTTTCCATGCTGGTTTCATCAGATGATTAAGTTGTTATCTGGAGAAGAGTGGTACAATCAACAAGCTTCAAGAGCTGTAAATCAGTCAGTCGGACGAGTTATCCGTCACCGTCATGATTATGGAGCAATTATCTTTTGTGATGAAAGGTATTTGCTTTCTATTTCCCTTTCCTTGTGATCTTTCATCTGAGTATTCTCCAAGTAGTAAATGCTTGAAACTGTTATATTAACAGTTTCTGTAGGTTGTGTTCCCTTCAGTCTTTCGTAAACATTTTATATCTACTATTGCTTTTCTCTTCCCCTAATGTGGGGTTAAAACTGTTACTCTGGTGCTTATTAATACATTGATTTAGCTACTTAAAAGCTCCAGTTGTTAAATTTAGCATTTAGTGGTAAACTTGGATGTACTACCTTAGTTTACATTATCAGTCCGGAACTGTCCAAGCATGAAGCGAAAACTTCTCAGTTTGGAAGAATAAGACCTAAGCTGTAACCTGGGGAAGTTGAAGGCTCACAAGCGATTTGTTTGTGTGAACCCATCCATCCATTTAAATTTTTTTTGTGAATTATTCATGGAGTTGTATATAATGTTGGTTATGCCACATCTTCTTATCCCTTGTTTTCTGTAACATAATATTTATGTCACTTCTAAGTTAACACCTGCAGCGTATATATTAACGTTTTATGTTTTTTTTTTTCATATTCTTTTAACTAGTTTGCTGTTTATATAATGTTGATTGATTGTTTGTTTGAGTTTGAGTGTGTGTGTTTGCATATGTTGTTATAATCCATTCAACTAGGAACGGTATGGTTGAGGTTTTCAGAAATTTTCAACTGTAAAATGCATTTCCTAAAACCTTGTTCTCCTTAACTTGGTCAACTTATTGTGCATTTGCCTTCTTTGGTTACTTTATCTTCTGAGATCTTTACAGGTTTGCTCAATCAAGTCGTCAGTCTCAAATATCAGTTTGGATACAGCCTCATATTAAGGTTTACTTCTATAAAATGAAGCAACCCTTTATTAGAAGGACTCTGCTTATTCCTCATTACTTTTGCAGTGTTATTCCAAATTTGGGGATGCTGTTTTTACGCTGACTCGTTTCTTCCGAGATGGAGGAAGCCGTACTCCTGCAAAGCCTGAACTAGCAGACCAGAAAACCCTTGGTTAAGTGTCCTTTAATGATGTTACTGTTGTCATGTTTCTTTGATTTGTATCTCTTGATCTTAAAATGTCCAAAACTATTGATGGAGTTGTTTTAAACCTAGCTTCTTTTTAGTTTTGAAGATCTGAAGTCTGAAGTTTTTGCTCTAGTTATCAACTTTAATTTTCTATTCAATTTTTTTTGGTGGGGAAGTTGACCTTGTCATTGAATGCGATGCCTTGCTGTTATAAGTGCATGGCTCTTTACCCTCTTCTGATTACAGCATTTTTGACCACTTCGTCACCAAGGTTGCCTTCATAAAATCATCCATGTTTCTTAATTTCATGCAGATCTAAGTCCAAGTTCTACAAAATCAGTTCCAGATGATATAAAAACTGCTCAGGCTCTGGATGAATCTTACCCGGAAAAGCTCCCTGTTTTGGTATCTATTGTTTTCTATGCATAACATCATCTTTTTTATGAACTTAAGTTTCATGTTTTTCCTTTACATGAGTTGCATCTTAATAACAAGTTTTTGCAGTCTACTTCAATGGATCTACCTCACTCCAAACACCAACTGTCTTCTCTTTTAGATGTTAAAAGCAGCAACAACTCGACCCATCTCAGAGATATTCCTCCTGCCAATCTTTCTTGTTTCACTCCATGTATGGATTTGAAAAAGTTGAAGCGATCAAGTGATCCAATGATCAAAGAAAAAAAGTTGTTAATTACTGGGAGGGGAAAAATGCAATATCAAAATCATGATGTTATTGGTTTGACTGGTGATCTTTCATCAGATAAACAACAAAGTAAAGAGCAACAACTATGTTCTACGAAGAAACGTAAATCACTACTTATAGAGCATGATAAAAGTTCCAATGTTAATGCATCAGATGCCCAAAGATCAGTGCCAAGAGACCTTCCTTTCACAGTAAGTTCAGTGAAGCACAACAATCTTTCTGATACTACAAATATGTTGAATGCTAATGTTCATTTGCTGCATAAGGATGATGGAGCTGCAGAGGTGGATGCTAAGTTTCTCAATCATAAAAAGAACGATGTTCGTGTAAGTGCTGAACAACTTGGTGCAGAGGAAACAAAAGGCTCCACTTTTCTGATTCAGGTAAAATGTATCTTCTTTTTCTTCCAAAATTTCTTATAAATGTTGTCAGCAATTGAAAGATTTAGTTGCATTGATATTTGCTTTGATTCTATGTAAATTTTGGAATGGGTTTTAAGTTGAGAAACTTATCTTTGGAACCTCTAGAGAAATTAAGTTGAAAAGACTTGTATGACATGAATTCATTCCTTGTTTAATTGCTGGAATTATCTTCCATTAGTGATTTTTTTTTTGTTAATTTGTCTTTTGCTGCTTTCTCTTGAAATTCACAATACAGGCAAACTCGTATGGATTTTCACTTTCCTGATTGCATTAACTAATTTGGATTGGGAATTTTTCTGAAAATTTCTTTGCCATCAGGTCAAAGAGAAACTTAGTCCTGCAGAATACAAAGATTTTGTGGGTTATATGAAGGAAATAAAGTCGAAAGTGATAAAGATTGGTAATCCTCTGCAATGCATTGTGGAGTTATTTTCAGGACCTGAGAGGCTTCCTCTTCTTGAAAGGTATGCATCTACTCCAAAATAGTTGTCACCTTAAAATAGCATTAAATTTGAAGACTGAGCAATTACATTACATTGTCAGTTACCAATTGTGAAAAATAATTTAGTAGACTTAACCTTGTATCCATTGAGCAGAGACTTTCTGATCCTCATCCAGTTAATGCTATGATGCTATAAACCATATTGTACGGTTTTAGGTTTCATTGGAAGCGTCGCAAAATTAATTTCCTATTCTTGGCATGGGTTAATGATTTATAAAGCTAAGCCCAACATTGTCTGAAATCATCAAATATGTTAGAGCCTTAAAGGCTGCAAGTGCCATCGGAGGTCTTATTTGCAACACTAGCAAAGAAACAAATTGCTAGTTTACAGCATACCTAGACTACTGTCTACTGATATTCTTTAGCCTGTCATTCATTTCCATCCCCCTTATTAGCTTGCAACTATTATAGATTATTTTTACTGAATCTTACCCTCTGTCGTCATCTGTTACAGATTCAAGGATTTTGTGCCTGCAAGATATCATTCTTTGTATGAGCAGTACCTCGAAACAAGTAAAAGAAATGCCTGAAAATCAGAGGAACTAAACTTATCTGGTCGAAACAGTAATTAGAGGATGCCATTTGCAAATGTGAACGGTTAGAAGTGAATGTTTGAGACTTCGGCAGCATGATAATGTTTGAGACTTCGGCAGCGTGATACTTTCTAGATCAACAGTCTTTGAAGAAACATAAGGTTTGTATGTAGTGAACTGCAGCTTTGCTCTGCGATTGGAAGCTTTTGGATGCGTAACCAAGCAGCCAAGTTGCTCATTTGTGAGTGGAGGAAAGAAACTTATTCAACATGGAAGTGGTGTTACAGAGCTAACATTTTGTACAAATTGAAATCAAGCCAACTGAAATATTAGTGAAACTAAGAATATGGCTTGTGGGAGTTTTTGTTCGTTACAAAAAAGCACTTTAAATCCATGTCTTAACACAGTTACTCCATGGCTTTTCAATCGACAGTTTTATACCCCTTGTAAACTTTTTTTTCTCGGAAATTGCAATTGCTTCGCTACATGTTTCTACTACAAAATTTTCTGGGGAAATTATCTACCACAATATAGTAGCAGGAATTAACGGCCATTTGTATATGGTAAAACCATGCTTGCCTCCAATAAGGATTTATGTACAGCACAGCTGCGATACATAATAGCACCATCACATAACATGTGAAGAAGCTTGCATAGAAGGCATCCATATCAATGAAACCATGGTCTTCTTGGTCGCTAGCTGAAGCCTTCGGTGTCAATGGTGTTGTGACTGGCGAACAATTCTTCCCCACCAATGACCCACAAAGAAAAGGATTCCCAACGTAGCTGCTTTCATCAAATGTTCCCAATTGTCCTATCCTTTCAGGTGTTTTTCCAGATAAATTGTTGTATGACACATTGAAGTATTGCAAGAAATGTAACACTGCAAACTCGACAGGGATGTTCCCTGTTAAATTGTTGTAGGAAAGATCTAGACTTTCTATGTCCTTAAGGTCAGAAAACACTTCTGGGATCGGTCCAGTCAAGCTATTGCGAGAAAGGTTCAATGTAAAAAGCTTCATAATATTTATTGTTTCAAAACTAATCTCACCGGTAAGCTTGTTGCAGGAGAGATCAATTCCAGACATGTATTGAAGGATTCTTCTCTTGTAATTGTAGGATCTACTCTTTACTGTGTATTCTATTGGTACGTCAATAGACTTCGAGCTACCTATGTCATAACGACTATAATAATACCAAATATATTCCTCGGTTACGTGGTTCACTGCAGAAACTTTTAAGCAAGAAGGAATACCACCGGACAGATTGTTGAGAGAAAGATCAATCAAGCTTAAACGATCCAAGTTGCATAATTGAATTGGAATTTCTCCCTCAAAGTGATTTCTCTTTAGGAGAAGATAACTCAATTCAGAAAGGTTGCCAATCCAATTTGGAATGTTACCCTTGAAGTGGTTATAGCTGAGATCCAATGTCACCAACGAAGAGCTGTCACGAAAAGCATTCGGTAATGGTCCTTGTAGCATATTTCTAGATAAATGAACTTCCCTTACCGATACAAGCTTGAAGCAAGATGGTAGGGTCCCAGAGAAATTGTTCATGGAAAGGTCCAAAAATATAAGTCCTTGATTGAGACTGCAAATCGCCCTTGGTATTGAACCTTCAAGTTGATTATCTGCCATGGCAAGTTGTTCCAAATTTAAAACATTTCCCCTCCATTGTGGAAACCTACCGAAGAGTAGGTTTCTGCTCACATCCAATGCTGTCAACCTTGACATATTCCCAATCCATCTTGGTATCTCACCGAAGAGATAGTTATCGCTAAGATCAAGTAAATACAAATCAGAGCAGTTAGCCAATACATTAGGGATCACCCCAGTGAAGTTATTTCCATCTAATCGTACCTCAGAAAGGCTCATTAGGCTAAAATTTCCAGAGAAAATAGCTCCTTGCAATGTGTTATTTGATAATGCAAGGAACTCCAATAAGGAGCAGCCCGTAGCCATGTGCTCAGGTATCCCTCCAGACAAATGGTTGTTTGATAAGTCCAAACCTTGCAGTGAACTCATATCACCAAATGAAGAGGGAATGCTACCATTGAAATAATTTTGTGACATGTTCAGAGTCCTCAACAATGGTAGATGTCCTCCAATTCTTTCTGGAATGTTGCCACCAAAGGCATTGTTGGAGATATCCAAATTCGATAAAGTCAAATGCACACGCGATGGCAGTTGAAAAGGCCCAAATAGAGAGCAATTCACGAGATGCAGTAACTCTAGCTTCGTGTTGTTTTCCAACAACCAAAAAGGGAATTGGTCCACCTTGAAGAAATGTATGTCTGAGAGAGTAACACCCTGCAGGTCACTTTGATGGTAAAAGAACTGTGGAAATGACCCACCGCTTCCACAACAAGATAAACTGATGTAACTCAACTGGAACCGTGGGGCCAAAGAATGCAGCATCTCATGATCATCGGCATGTATGTTGTTGTTGTCTCCTCTGATAAACTTGAGTCTTGAAAGGTTGAACAAGGGTCCTAATGAGCTTGGGATGTGAAATTCATTGTTTGAAATGTCCAACCATCGGAGGGATGTTAGACTTTCAAGTGCAGATATATTTCCAGAAAATTGATTAGAAGAGAGGTCCAAAGATTCAAGTAATGCTAGGTTCTTAAGGGCAGATATATTTCCGGAAAACTGATTGAAAGAGAGGGATAACTTTTTAAGGGATGTGAGGTTGTAGAAACACATGGGTAAGCTACCCCTTAGATTATTGCCAGTGATGTCCAACTCTTGGAGATTTTTCATTACACAGAAATCTGCAAAAGTAGTATTATGTGTACAAATCACAACTAGATCATTTAGAATTACAATAAACTTAATATATAGCACTTTTAATTGCACTATAAAGAAAAGGGAATATGGATATATGGAGGTTTAACTTTTGTTTGATATTTAATTTTTTAATCAAATACGCCAACTAAATTTCAAAATAAAAAATATGTTTCGCCTCCACACATATATAGAGAAAAGATTATATGAAATTGAGATATCATGTCATTTGTATCCCTTTTCAATAAGAACATGTTACTTCACCATTTTCATCCTAAATTTCAGCAGATCATACTGAATTTGATTTTTTTTTAGGATAAAAATATTGAAGTAACATGCTATTATTGAAAAGAGATACAAATGACATGATATTCCAATTTCATACAATCCTTTCTCCATTTATATATATAGGGTGAGTATTTGGTACTGACAATATATATTTTTTAATCTACAAGCAATTTAAAAAAAAAATCGACATGTGTCTTTTTTTAAATATATACTTTTAAAAATATATATGTAAAATTTTGAATCAATTTGATATCTCTATCATATCAATCTAAAATACTCTCTATATACATTTTTTTGGTGAATTACAAACAACGACTAGCGCGACTCAAACCCAAGTCACATTTGGGGCGATAAACACCTTTAACTATCAGATCAATACATGGGGTTCAAAATACTCTATATGTTAAATTTTTTTTAGATAAAACAAATAGTTGAAGTTTTAAATTTACATCAAATTTGACATGCATGATCTACATGAATCGATTATAAAATATGATGATTGAATCTTTAAATATTAATCATATAAATAATTATGAAAATGCGTAAAATTACATTACTTTTTATATTGCATAAATGAGTCCCTCCCCATTTATATATATTAAATCTAGAGAAAGATATAACAAAAATGATGAGTAATTGAAATTAGAATATTTACCATGCATAGGCAGAGTGTCGTTACCATCAATACGATGAGCGATCAATTTTTTAAGAGAAATGAGTGGTCCAAAAACTCGGATAAAATTTGAAAGTAAAGATAATTCATTCAACTCCAACTCTTCCAAACTCCTCAAATTTAGCCCTTCTATTCAATAAAATTAATTGAAACTTTTAATATGAAGAAGGTATGTGAAACAAAATAATTTTATAAAACTATGAAAAATCAAAATCTTATGAGTTTTCCAAATTGAAAAATTCAATTCTTTAATTTGATTAATCAGAATTTGGTTCACGTACTTTATGTAAGTTAAGAAGTTAGTGTAATTCTTGCTAATAGCATGCATACAAATTGCTGTGTTTTTTTTTTTTGCTAATTTATTTCGTATAAATTATTAAACTATTGATTTTGTTAATCCCTTGCATATAATTTTTTTTAATTTTCGTAAAGTAGGAGAACCAAATTCTTACAAATTAAATTATGAGAGTTAATTTCTCAATTTTCATAAAGTAAAAGGACGAAATTCATAAATTAAATCAATAAGAATCAAATTACCTTGTCGGGAGTGATTTTTATCGATCTTACAATTATTCAACACCAAACGCTTTAAAGAAGTAAGTTCTGGTCTAACAGAGACTTTCAATATCAAATATGCACGAGAGAGACAAGGCAAAGATATTAGAGAAATATCCCAACAAAATATATACCATCTAATTGTGCTTTCAATCCCTATACCTTTTGCACATTTAAAATTTAATCTCTCTAGTTTTAATCCTAAAAATTTGGTCCTTCTACTCAATTGATTTTAATAATTGAAATCCAATTCATAACATCATCAAAGGATTTTCATTAAATTGAATTATATGGCATTTTCAAAATAATAAAGTACATGAATGGAAGGCTAAATAAACAAATAAAATTGTTGAATTTGGGGTTGTAAAGTTTTTAATTCTGAACTTGGAGTTGTAAGGTTCTTAGCACTATTTTAGAGAAGCAGAGTAAAAACAGGGCGTAGCCAACGAGGGCAGGAAGGGCCTTGGCCCTTATTGGCTCAATGAGGAAATTGCTTTTTAGCCCCTCCCCAATATTAAAAGAATTAATTTTTTTTCCTTTTTAATATTTAATTAAATGAAAAAATTATAATTTTAGACTTTTTGAGAAAATAATAATTTAATTTACGCATTTTTAATACAATTTTTTAAACTTTGCCCTCCCTAAAAAAATTATCCCCTTAAAAAAAATTCGGTTTCACCTTCGAGTGATTGAATTAAAAAATATATATATTTTTAAAAATATCATAAAATCTAATTTAATAAAATTAAAAATAGAGTGACTAAAATTCAAATGTGCAATAAGTATAAAAAGGATAAGTAGAATCAGACCTATACGTACAAATTAATTGACATATTTAATTTGTAAAAAGAAATTGTAACAGACGTACGGTTGTGAGAATGAGAAGCGGTTGTGGTTTCATTGAAACTAAATCCAGATAGAGAAAGAATGTTGAGTGTCGGAAGTAAACCCAATGATTGTAGTGAAAGGCTACAACCGTTACCTGCATGTCAAACAAGGCTTTATTTCTTTAGAATATGTCTAAGGAGTCAAGCTAACAAGTTAGGACCAATAATTGACATTTGTTCAATGCTAACAAAAATTAATTCATAAACCCAAAATTTAAAAATTACCCTTAAATTATATTTTTTAAAAAAGTGGTACTTAATTTATTAATTTTGTCTCGATTTACCTCAAAAACGTAAATTAAGTGTGTAGTTGCTAACATGAAAAAGGTAATAGCTTAGAGGCGAATTTGCATGTAAAACCTTTAAGTTTAGCAATACCTATATCACAGTCCAGATACAGCTCCTCCAAATTGCTCAAATCATATAACTCTGAAAAGAATCAGAAATTGAAAAATATGTCATTCAATAATTCATTTTTTCCCTAAGAAAAAGAAATTAGAAGATGGGGAGAGAAGTGATTTTTTACCTTTAATATCTATTAATCCTTTGAAGTTAGAGTTTTCTATCCTCAGTCTCTTCAAATTTGGAAGTGTAGCAAGTGATGACAATATACTATTGTTGAAAAAATTACCACTCAAATCTACAGCTTTCAAATTCACCAGCCTTAGTCCTGCCATTATCAAGCAATAATATCTATAATTATTTTATTTTTATGCCCCATGATAATTTTTTTAAAGAAATTTACAAGTACCATATAAATTATAAATAACACGTGCATAATAAATTAGAATTATTGTTAACTCAATATAAAGCACAACATACTAGAATATATATAAACAAAACCTATACGTAATGACAATTAAACCCATAATAACATGAGAGAGCACATGGAAAGGGTTCATGATTGGCATGTTATATTTTTTCAAAATAATTTTTTAATCATATCGCTTTATTGCATTGTATGAATCATTCATAAAACTATAAGTAAGAAATTTAACAATAACAAAATTAGAAAATAGATTTAATGTTAAACTGATAATTTAAAAAAATCATAAATACCTTGCAATGGAGTAAATTCATTCACTTCATTTCTGGATAAGGCCAGCTTCTCTAAATTGCCGAGAGTATTTAAATCTGAAGAAAGAAATACAAATGAAACTAATAAGTTTGTTTTTTTTTTCTTTGGCAAATGAAACTAATAATAAATTAATTAGATTTGTTTTAGAGTCTGAGCTATTCATTTAACCTAATAAATTTGGTTCAATTTAGTCAGATTTTGAATAACATTATTTCCAATTAAGCTTATTTGATTAGTATGTTTTATTATGTTAATAATATATTTTTAAAAATAAGCATAGTTTTGGAAATGTGAAAACTAGTTTTTCGAGCGCGTTTGGGCTCAACTTGAATGGGCTTAGATAAAGAATTTTTAAAAGTTGTGGGCCACCATATTATGTTAAGTGCTCAAATTGAGATGAAGTCTTTAATGACTTGCTAACATAAGAACCAAAACATTTAAAATGGTTAAATAAGGACTTATCCTTTTCAAATGGGTTCAAATAAGGATTTTTCAAACGTCATATAATAAGTTTGAAATTATATATTTTTAATTAAAAAAAAATTAATTCAACTACTATATGTTCTATCTAAACACGTTAACTTTTATCTAATTTTGTATTGCAAACTCGAGTAAAGTGTGTAAAAACCCTTATCTGAGCAGTTTCAAAAGAGTATGAACCTTGTTATACTATTTTAAAATGTTTATCTCTCATGTGAGTAACCTAAAAGATTTTGCCCCTGTTTGAGCATTTAGCCTAAGTGTTATAGGCTATGAACTAGTATTGACTAAAGACTTCAACACAAGTCTTTTACTACTCCACATGTGGTTCAATCAGTGAGTGACACATACTTTTTAAGATATAGTAAAAAAAATGAATGTTTAAAAGATAAGACAAGTAATATTATTTTAATTCTACATGTGAATATAGGTATAAATGAAATATTAGTGCTCACAAATTATTCGAGTTTAATTCGAAAAAGATTTTGAATTTAGTTCTATAATATCAAGTCAGTTTTGAGTTCAAACAACTTGAGTTATTAGTCAAGTTGAATTCAAACATTGTAATACTTGGTTCAAAGGATTGTGGGCTTAATCGAGGTTTTCATTATAATATATATTATTATGAAATTTCATTTCTACCCCTATATAAAAAATAAAGATAGATTTTATAGGCTATTTACCTTTTACATATATAGGACCCTTCAAGTTGTTAGCGGATAAATCCAGAGACTTCAAATTTGAGAGCGCAGTAAGAAATGAAAATATGTTGTTGCTAAAGTCATTACTACTTAAATCAAGCACCTCGAGTTTGTTCAACTTCATTCGTCCACTTTCTGAAAAAAAAAACTTAATGTAATTTCATCTTAAAAAAAAAGATAATATGTTTGAACAACTATTAATTAAGTCAAGTGATTTACCATGGAATAAAGACACGAGTCTCTTAATTTCATTTTCCCCTAAGTACAATTCCTTCAAGTTCATCAAATTATTGATTTCTATTCATATCCAAAGAAAATACATGTTAGTCAATCAAGGTTATTTAAAAAAAATAAGGTGACATTTAGTTATTGAATTTGATAATTTTTTTCAATTTGTTTTTTGAATTTTTTGGTCTTTGAATTTTTCTCAAATTGAGCAACTTTATTGTTTATATTAAAATTTTATTATTTTTAGCAATGATGTGACACAATATTAAAGTGTCATATCATTGCATGGACTAATATTGAGAAAAGTTGTTGAATTTTGAAACTAATGTAGATCGAAAAAATTTAGGGACTAAAAAAAACTTTTCAAATTTAAGGGGTAAATGTTGCTTTACCCCTAAAAAAATAACTAACTAATCATGATATTCAAAAAGAAAACTTGCCTTGCATATCAGCAATTCCTTTTAATCCACAATTCTGCAAACGCAATGATTTTAAAGAGGTAAAACCATTTAATTGTTGTAGAATGTTGTTGCCTAAATTGTTGAAAGATAAATCCAAAGTTTCCAAATTGTTCAGCTTTGATAACATCTTAATACCTGCCAACAATATTACCAAAAATTGATGGAGCTTCTTTAAATTTGGAATGGCTGCTTCATATATAATTAAAGATTAGCTTTACCATAGGTAGAATTTGATCCCGTGAATTTATTGCTTGAAAGATTTAAAGATTTGAGTGATGAAAGTCCACTTAAGGATGTCAAAATGTTACCGTTGAAATAATTTTCACTTAAGTCAAGAATCTTCAACTTGTTCAATTTTGATGACAACCTTTCAAAACCTACAAGGAATAAGGAAACACAATAAATTAAGATCAGGGGCGATATCAGGGAGACAAGGTCTCAGCTCCTAAAAATGTTAAATTTTCAATTTAATCATTACCAAAGTTATAAATTAATAGAATAATAAATTTCATTTTGAGTACAAATAAGTAGTTGAGTTTTTCTTTATGGAAGACAATATAATGAAAATAAATCAGTAATTAAATGTTAATAATAAAGTTGAAAGGTAATAAACCTTGATTGGCAACACAATCGGCTATGGAATTTCCACGTAAAGAAAGATTTTGTAATTCCTCAAAAGGAAGAAACAAAGAGGCGTTGAGATACCAATATTTCTCCTCCTGACTCCCCATGTAGTTGTACTCAACAACATCAACTAAATCATAGGAGGTTACTACATGTGGAACATCAAGAGAAAGATGGGTGACTCGTCCACTAGTCGGATTGCACACAACCCTTTCCCACTCACAACAATCTGATGAACTCTCTTTTTCCTCCACCGAGTCATCAGAATTTAGATATTGAACCCTATGATCAATGAAATGGAAGAAAGGTTTGAGTTGGAAGAGAGCAAATCTTTCCTCCTCTAAGCAACCATCAGACAGCCCAGCTCCTAAGGATAACACTACAAGAACCATTGCCAACCATTTCGACTCCATCTCAGCACTTTTTGCATTTGTAGCCAATGCTGCAATCCCTTGTGCTTTATATGCTAAAAGAAGAAGGAAGAGCCCTTCATGCTTCCAAGAAATTCATTCACAAGGGTCCACTCATCACTTGAATAGGATACTTTTTGTTTTGGGCCCAGACATCGCCTCTTATTTCTCTCCCGTGATAGGATATTAATATAACTAGTAACAATCTCGCTTACGCCGGGGTTTAATAAAATTATTTAATTAATATTAAAAAATTGTATAAATAAATTTCTTTTTAAAAATTGTATGAGTAATATTTTCCTGAATAAATCTAGATTTCCTGCTGCCTTGATTAGACTAAATTTTTGACTTAAAAAGTCAATTTATACGGAAAGAAAAAAAGTTTGATTTGAAAATGTGTGTAAATTCTTAAAATACATAAATAAATAAAAAAAACTTTGAAATAATTTTTTAATAATATGTCAGCTGAATTTATTAAAAACTTAAAATCGAGAAACATTCCAAACGAAATTAAATTGTAGCAGAAAAATAACAAAACATCAGACCAGTAAAACATGTCTAGTGAGCTGCAATGATAGTGATGAGATGAAACACTGGAGAAAAGAAGTAGGAAACAAAACTTATTGTCTCTATCCACCTACATGCTTAAGGATCGAAGTAGGAATGGTGAGCGAAGCCAACAATCTTGCAAGCTGCTTCGCAAAACAGATCTGACTGCATCGACAAATGAACCAAAAAAATGGATCGAATCACTGAAAGACAATCGATAACCACAAATCAGAGATGAGCGTTGTGAAAAAACTATCCATAAACGCAGATCTACCACAAAGGTAGACGGAAACGTGCCATAAGACAGAAGCGTGCCATACGGCAGAGAAAAAACATGCCACAAAGACAAATAAAAACTAAAAGAAAAACAAAATATAAAAAAAACTGAATATAAAAAAGAAAAAGGTAGGAATACTGATCATTGACGACTAACGTTAAAACTGACATCACCGTCGACTAATTAAAAACAAAAAAAAAACTTTTTTTTCATTGTAACTTTGAAATAATTAAATATAATACTATTTGACATTCAAATTTCATGTTGGATATTATTTTATTAATTGTGCCAGCTGATTGTAGTTTTGCTATGAAGTTTCATTTGTAGGTGGGAAATCTAGAATTACTATTTACAAGACTTTAACTTAGGTGCCGATTACGAAATGTTGAAATTTAAAATTTAAAATTTAATCTTAACAATTTAATTTGATATAGTTTGATTTCTTTAATTTTATAATATTATTAATTAATTCAAATAGTTAATACGATTAATTATTTTAGATAAAATGTTTATATGAAATTTCCTTAAAAAAATATCCTCTAATTTGACATAAAATGTTAGGATGATTTTTTTTTGTTGTTGTTGTTGTTAGAGGTGTTTTTAAGGAAAAAAAAATCACATAACCAATGTTGTCTAGGCATAATCATTGTAATAATTAATTAGAATAGTTACACCATGTTAATATTTGGACTAATTATTGATATTATAAAAATAAAAAAAATAAAAATATCAAATTAAAGTATAAAGATTAATTCTTTAATGTAGAGATAAATACAAAACCTTTATTTATATCATTTTAATTAAGATTTAAAGATAAAAAAATTCTTGAATTTTTCAGAACCAAATTAATTAAGCTTATTTGCGAAAAATTAACCTAATTAAGCCCTCAAATGTTTAAAATATATTAATTGAAATTTCTTTGGTAGGTGGCTTAATTCCATGGAAGAAACCCATCATAGTTCCAAGAAACTCATTCATAAGGGTCCACTCATTGCTTAAATGGTTTGCTTTTTTTTTCTTTCCAACTTTATTATTGATGTTTTCCATGGAAGCTTCTTATTTCTCTTTAAAAATAATCAAATAGCAATGATTATCAATTAATTAGTTTTAAATTAAAATTTCTTAAATACTAATTATTTATTTAAACTTTTTCATTGTATCAAATATATTATTTTAATTCTTCTTATGGAATTTAAAAAAGTTGAGCAGTGATTGTATCCATAAAATCAAGTGAATTAGTAGTATTGTTAAATTTTCACAGCACCGCCAATTCTTTTAATTGATCAGTTTATGCCATATTCAACGATGGTACCTTCAAAAACGATAATTTTGACCAGCAAAAGAGAATCTTAAACACTGAAACTTTTAAAGAGCAAAACAAGATTCAAGTCAACTCTTGTCTATGGATTAGGTCAAGCACGATTTTATTGACCTTAGTCACTATGAATTCAAATTAAATGATAAAATTTAAATATTAATATAAAAATATCTTTTGTTATATTATAATATGTGAATGATAAAATAAGGTTATCGAGTTGGGTGAGGCTGCCCCAACTTCAGGATTAGGATTAGGCATCAATTTTAAATTAATGTTCAAATTTTAGAATGTTTTAATTGAGTCGTTAGAATATCAATGTCATATGAATTAGATTTTTCTTTCAATTTAACCATCATTTTTTACTTTAAATGTTAGTTCATATATGATGTAGAACATATTTACAACATGTTGATCAAATTTTAAATACATATGTACTTATTGCGTAAACAATTTGGACCGAACGCATTGAAAAGGAAAATAAAAAGAGTTCTCTTAAATTTTAATGACATTGTTTTAACAGTATTCCAATCTAAGTTGTCCATACTATAGGTATATATGTCTTAAAGTTTGATTAAATTATTTTAAATTTGCTCATGTCAAATTCAAGTTGACATTTAACACCCTATTGAGTTAATAGAAAGATTTTATTGATACAATATTAATATTTTAAGTACTTAGTTCAAATATTTTTAAGTTAAAAATTAATTTAAAATTTAATTTTTAATTTAAGGATGTATTTAGCCCTAACACACATAGAATAAAACAAAGTAATATTTTCCAGAATAAATTTAGAATTATTGCTTCTCCATTAGACTAAAGTGTTAACTTAAATTTAATCAATATACTTAAAATACGTAAATAATTTTATTTTTAAAAATGTAACATTCAACGTTCAAATTTTATATTTGAAATGTTGGATACTATTTATGATGGTAATTTTTTTTATCTTTCCTATGAAGTTTGATTTCAACTTTGAAGGTGGAAATGTATAATTATTATTTATACTGATCTATTTATGTTGAAATTTAGAACTTAATAATAAAAATATATTGATGTCACAGCTTAAAATAATAATAAAAAAACTCATTTGGTACATTTTTTAAATATTTTTTAATTTTAAAAAAATTTATTAATTGCTACATGGCATCCATATGGTAATCCACATCAGCAAAATTAACATTTGTTAACTTTTCCATCCATTTTGGGTGATTTGATAAACAACTCAAATTTAGGGGCTAAAAGATGTTAAGAATGAAATGGATGGCTAAAGTGATTATTTTTTTTAAATTGAAGGACCAAATAAATCATTATACCTATATATGTGAATTTAATGAACTTAGATTTAACAAAATAATTTTAATAATATTAATCGTTACACCTGAATTTTGAAATTTGTAAAGTAAAAGGATTAAATTCTAACTTTACATAGAGTGCATATATTTATGTCAAATTTTAACCCTTTTTCTTTCTACGTAACCAATGTGGCTTGGGCTTAATAAAAGATCAGTGCCAAGAGACCTTTAAGTTCAGTGAAGCCCAACAATCTTTCTGATATGTTGAATGCTAATGTTCATTTACTGATTCAGGCAAAATGTATATTCTTCTTCTTCCAAAATCTCTTATAAATGTTGTCAGCCATTGAAAGATTTAGTTGCTTTGACTCTATGTAAGTTTTGGACTGACTTTTTAAGTTCAGAAACATATCTTTGGAACTTCTATAGAAATTAAGTTGAAACTTATCTATGTAAACTTTTTTTATTGGAAATTGCAATTGCTTTGCTACATGTTTCCACTACAAAATTCTCTGGGAAAATTATCTACCACAAAATAGTAGCAGGAATCAACGGCCATCTGTATATAGTAAAACCATGCTTGCCTCCAATAAGGATTTATGTACAGCACAGCTGCGATACACAATAGCACCATCACGTAACATGCGAAGAAGCTTGCATAGAAGGCATCCATATCAATGAAAACATAGTCTTCTTTGTTGCCAGCTGAAGCCTTCGGTGTCAATGGTGTTGCGACCGGTGAACAATTCTTCCCTACCAATGAGCCACAAAGAAAAGGATTCCCGGCGTAGCTGCTTTCATCAAATGCTCCCAATTGTCCAATCCTTTCAGGTGTTTTTCCAGATAAGTTGTTGTACGACACATTGAAGTATTCCAGGAAATGTAACACTGCAAATTCGGCAGGGATGCTCCCTGTCAAATTATTGTAGGAAAGATCTAGACTTTCCATGTCCATGAGGTTAGAAAATGCTCGTGGCACTGGTCCAGTCAAGCTGTTGTGAGAAAGGTTCAATGTGAAGAGCTTCATAATGTTTTTTGTTTCAAAATTAATTTCACCGGTAAGCTTGTTGCAGGAGAGATCAATTCCAGACATGTATTGGAGCATTTTTTTCTTGTAATTGTAGGATCTGCTCTTTACAGTGTATTCTATTGCTACATCAATGGACGAGTAATTCCCAGCATACCAAAAATCTTGGTTAAGTACGTAGTTCGGCGCAGCAACTTTTAAACAAGAAGGAATACCACCAGAAAGATTGTTTTGAGAAAGATCAATCAAGCTTAAATGATCCAACTTGCATAATTGAATTGGAATTTCACCCTCAAAGTGGTTTCTCTTTAAGAGAAGATAACTTAATTCAGAAAGGTTTCTGATCCAATTTGGAATGTTACCCTTCAAGTGGTTATAGCTGAGATCCAATGTCACCAACCAAAAGCTGTTACGAAAAGCATTCGGTAACGATCCTTGTAGCATATTTCTAGATAAATGAACTTCCCTCACCAATTCCGGTTTGAAGCAAGATGGTAGAGTCCCAGATAAACTGTTATTGGAAAGGTCCAAAAATTGAAGATTGAGATTGAGACTGCAAATTGCCCTTGGTATTGAACCTTTAAGTCGATTATCTGCCATGGCAACTTGTTCCAAATTCGAAGGATTTCCCCTCCATTGTGGCAACCTACCAAAGAGTTGGTTCTTGCTCACATCCAATGCTGCCAACTGTGACATATTCCAAATCCAACTTGGGACTTCACCAAAGATAAAGTTATTGCTAAGATCTAGTATATACAAGCCAGAGCAGTTAGCTAAGACGTTTGGGATCATCCCAGTGAAATTGTTTCCATTTAATTCGAGCTCGGACAAGCTTGTTAGATTAAAATTTCCAGAGAAAATAGCTCCTTGGAATGTGTTATTTGATAATGCGAGGAACTGTAATGAAGAGCAGCCCATAGCCACGTGCTCAGGTATCTCTCCTGACAATTGGTTGTTTGATAAGTCCAAAACTTTTAGGGAACTCATATCACCAAATGAAGAGGGAATGCTGCCATTGAAACAATTCTTTGACATGTTAAGATACCTCATCAATGGTAGATGTGGTCCAATTCCTACGGGAATGTTGCCATTGAAGACATTGTTGGAGATATCCAAATACCGTAAAGCCAAATGCGCGCACGATGGCACTTGAAAAGGCCCTGACAGAGAGCAATTCATGAGATTCAGGGTCTCTAGCTTCGCGTTGTTTTCCAACAACCAAAACGGGAATCGGTCCGCCTTGAAATATATGCCTGAGAGAGTAACAGCCAGCAACTCACTTTGATGGTACAAGAACTGTGGAAATGACCCAACGCTTCCACAACAAGATAAGCTGATGGAACTTAATTGGAACCTTGGAGCCGAAGAATGCGAAATCTCATGATCATCAACGAGTATGGTGTTGTTGTCTCCTATGATAAACTTGACCTTTGAAAGGTTGAACAGGGGTCCTAATGAGCTTGGGATGTGAAATTCGTTGTTTGAAATGTCCAACCATCGGAGGGATGTTAGACTTTCAAGGGCAGATATATTTCCAGAGAACTGATTAGAAGAGAGGTCCAAAGATTCAAGCAATGTTAGGCTCTGAAGGTCAGATATATTTCCGGAAAACTGATTAGAAGAGAGGTCTAAAGATTCAAGCAATGTTAGGCTCTGAAGGGCAGATATATTTCCGGAAAACTGATTTAAAGAGAGGTCCAAAGATTCAAGCAATGTTAGGCTCTGAAGGGCAGATATATTTCCGGAAAACTGATTTAAAGAGAGGTCCAAAGATTCAAGCAATGTTAGGCTCTGAAGGGCAGATATATTTCCGGAAAACTGACTAGAAGAGAGAGATAACATTTTAAGGGAGGTGAGGTTGGAGAAACACATGGGTAAGCTCCCCCTTAGATTATAGGCAAGGATGTCCAACTCTTGGAGATTCGTCAATTCACATAAATCTGCAAAAGTAGTAGTATATATTTCAGGAGTTTATACAAATAATATATGTTACATTAATTAGAATTATAATAACTCAATATAGAATATATATTCAAATCTAAATTAAAATAAATTTAGATAGAATGTTTTAAATTTACAATGATTTGAGAGAGAATCTACATATGGTGGGATTCGATCTAGGTATTTAAGATGCTAACACCTAATTCTTTGCCTTCAATACCAGTAGTATTATCAGGTTTAATTTTTTTCTGATCCCTATACTTTGAAGAATTTAAAATTTTTGTCTTGGTACTTGTGGAATTTGAAATCTAAAGATTAATTGATGTATTGTTAATGAATTTCCGTTAAAATTGAATATGTGCATTTAAATATTCAAAGGCTTGATTAAAAAAAATAAAGTTAGCTAAACTTTTTTTTTTTTGATTACTCAAGATATTTATTGAATATGTGAATGTTGGTCACGAGTTTTAAAGCTGTTCTATGTACAGGATGAGGATTGAACCCTCAACCACTGATTAAGATAAAAAAGACTCTTACCATCTCACCTAACTCTCGTGGTCAAATAATAAATATTTATTAAAATGATAAGTAACTGAAAATAAAATATTTACCTTGCATAGGTAAAATGCCATTGTCCACAACATCAGAGATGATCAATTTTTTAAGAGAAATGAGTGGTCCAAAAAGTTGAATAAAGTTTAAAGGTAAAGATGAATATGTCAACTCCAACTCTTCCAAACTTGTCAAATTTAGCCCTTCTGTTCAATAACATTAATTGCAAGTTATATTATAAAGAATATATGGAAGCAAAATATTTTTATAAAACCATGAAGAAATATGGATTCGAAATTATGAATTCCATTATTTCAGGAGTTTCTACAAACAATATATATAACTAAAATGATGAGTATCAGAAAATATACTTACCTTGTAAGGTGAGGTTTCTGTTGATCTTACATCCCCACAACTTCAAACGTTTCAAAGAAGTAAATTTTGATCTAATTGAGCCTTTTAATATCAAATATGCGCGTGAAAGACAAAGATATTAAAGAAATATTCCAACAAAATATATACCTAATTATTGTACTCTTTGTACATTTAATTTTGGAAATTTAATCCTTTACTCATTTGATTTAATAATTGAAATTCAATTGATAACATCATCAACAACTTCTGTTAAATTGGATTAAGTAGCTTTTTTTTTTAATAAAAAATTTACTCACGTGACTAATTTACATGAGTGAAAGGGTAAATAAGCAAATAAAAACGCTTAATTTAGAATTGTAAGATTTTTAATTTTGAATATGGAGTTGTAAGGTTCCTGGCTTCATTTAAGAGAAGTAGAGTGAATGTTGATATTTTTGTTTTTTTGCTTACATAATGTGTGTTTTAAATTGGCAATATGAGCAAATTTTTCTGCTTTGAAAATATCACACAATCTAAATTAATAAAATTTAAAAGTATGATGAGAATAAGGACTGTATGCATAATTAAGACTTATATGTATAAATTAATTCATAATATTTAATTTGTAAGAAAACATCTTAACTTACTATTGTGGGAATGAGAAGGTATTGTGAATTTAAATCCATCTAAAGAAAGAGTCTTCAATGTCGGGAATAATCCCAATGATTGCAATGAGAAGGTACAATCATAATCTGTATGTCAAACAATGCTTTATTGCTTTAGAAAATGTGTAATTAACAAGTGAGGGCAAATGATTAAAGATTTGCTTCAAATGTGTAGTTACCTGCATAGCAACCCATACGCAGCTCCTCCAAATTGCTGAAACCTGAGGAGAAGTAGAAATTGAAAATTAGCTTAGTTCAAATAAAGCTTATGAACGTATATAATTCATTTCTCTTCTTAAGAAAGAAAACAGAGGATGGGGAGAAAGGTGACTTTTACCTTTCACACCTATTACTCCTTCGAATGTATAGCTTTCTTCTATCCGCAAAGTCTTTAGATTCGAAAGTGTAGCAAGAGATGACAATACACTATTGTTGAAAAGATTACCACTCAAATCAACAACTTTCAAATTCGTCAGCCTTAGTCCTGCACCATTAAAGTATCAAGATTTATACAACACTTATCACTCTAATGGTTCTATTTATGGAGTCTAAAATCTCTTCTAATAGTGTACCAAATATTTTCTCTAAGTTAATAAGTAATTTAACAATAACAAAAACTAAAAAAAAAAATAAAAAATTTAATGTTAAACTGAAAATATAAAAAAAAAATCATAAATACCTTGAGATGGAATAAATTCCTCCACTAGATTATTGGATAAGATCAACTCCTCTAAATTGTTGAAAGCATTTAAATCTGAAGAGAGCGTTACAAAAGAAACTAAAAGTAAATTTTGTTTTCTTTAGCATGTAAAATTAATAATAAGTTAATTTTAATATTTAAAGCATTCATAATTAGATTTATTTTGGAGTGGAGCTATTCATTTAGCCTAGTAGAGTTAGATTTTGAATAAAGTTATTTTCAATTCCCACTTAATCTGTTTTATTATGTTCTAATATATATTTTTCAAAACAATAATTGTGAAAATAAGCTTTTCGAGTAAATTTCAGCTTAGCTTGAACGGATTTGGATAAAGAATTTGTAAAAGTTTTGGGTCATCGCTTAATTCAGTCTAACTTATCAGATCTCTATTGTCAATGATAAATATTAGGCCCTTTTATGAGTTATTCATCTATCCAAACTTTCAAAATAGTTAAATAAAGTTAAACCTCAAATAAGAGAAAAATCTTTCAAAATGATTAAAACAAGGGTTGAATTTTTTCAAATGTTCTTAAATAAGTGTTTTTCATATGTCGTACAAATATTTTTTCTTTTTTCTTTTCAAATAAAATTTTATTCAACCATATGTATTTCTAGACATGTCAACATTCATCTAATTTTTACTTTCAAAAGGGCATCACTTTTTTTTTCACCATTTTGAAAGATTTATCTCTTATGGGAGCTACCTAAAAGGTTTTGCCCCAATTTGAGCATTTAACCTAAATATTACAAGCTATGAAAATTTATACGACACAAACTCTTTTTTCTTTTTCCATAAGGGATAAAGGTAGAGGTTATCAACCGAAGACTTGAACACAAGTCTTTCGCTACTTCACTCGTGGTTGAATCAACATGTGACACATACTTTTTAGGACATAGTAATTTAAAAAATCAAATGTTAAAAAGATGGAACAAGTAACTTATTTTAACTCTACTTATGAATAGGGATGTAAAAAAGATATTTGTGCTCACAAGCTATTTGAGTTTGATTTGATTAAAAAACTCGAATTTGGTTCCATAATTATCAAGCCCACATCGAGCTCAGGCAACTTGAGCTATTGGTCAAGCCTAATTCAAGCACTGTAATTCCCTAGTAACTCAATTATGTCTCAAATTGAGCTCGAATTTATTGTTATTTGAACTCGAATCAACTTGATTACACCTTTACTTATGGAATTTAATTTATTACTTATCAATATACCAAATAAATACCTCAATAAAGAATTAAATTAAATGTAATTAGGTGGTTGCAAATAAATATTAATAAATTCATTAAATTAAATATTATTTAAATTATTAGAAAATATCAACCTTTTATATCACTGGTTAAATAGACAATGGATCAACAAGCATTTAATTGTGAAAGGGAAATTGCAAATAAAGCTCATAACAAATCATATAAAATCAAAAGATAGCATATTATTTTACCTTTTGTATATATTGGCCCCTCCAGATTGTTATAGGATAAATGCAATGATTTCAAATTCGAGAGCACAGCAAGAGATGAGAATATGTTGTTGTTAAGGAGATTCTTGCTTAAACCAAGCAGTTCGAGTTTGTTGAACTTCATTCCTTTTTGTTTTAAAAAAAAAAGTAGTTAAATATAATTTCTATCTTAAAAATGATAATATGTTTGAAGAACTACTAATTAAACCAAGTGACTCACCATGGAAGAAAGACCCCAACCTCTTAATTTCATTTTCCCCTAAATACAACTCCTTCAAGTTTATCAAATTGTTAACTTCTGTTATTATCCAATGAAAATATATGTTAGTTAGTCAATTTTTTTTCAAAAAAAAAAAAGAGTTTAATAATTTTTTCCAACTTAATCTCTGAATTTTTTTTATCCCCATTACTTATGAAATTTAGTAATTTTCCCAGTTTTGATCTACGTGATGATGTGGTACTTTGGAAATGCGTAAGATCATCACCTAAATTTTTTTAATAAAAATTATAATTTTTAAGTGATTATATGCAACAATATCAAAGTGCCGCATCATCACATGGACTTAAACTGGGAAACATGGTTGAATTTCAAGACTAATGTGAACAAAAAAAAATCAGTAACTAAGTTTGAGAAAGTTATCAAGTTTAAAAACTAAATGTTATTTTACCCCTATAAAAAAACGAATTAATAAGCTTTCTATTTTTTCAATCAAATTAAGCATAATATTCAAAAAGAGAACCTACCTAGTATATCAACAATTCCTTGTAATCCACAATCCTGCAAACGCAATGATTTTAAAGAGGCAAAACCATTCAGTTGGGATAGGATGTTGTTTCCTAAACTGTTGAAAGATAAATCCAAAGTCTCCAATTTGTACAGCTTTGATAACGCCTTAATACCTGGCATCAACAATATTAAAAAAGCGACAAAACTTCTTTAATTTGTAATAGCTCTGCTTCATGTATAATTCAACATTAATTTTACCGTTGATAGAATTTGATCCTCTGAATATATTATCTGCCAGATATAAAGACTTGAGTGATGAAATTTCACTTAAAGATGTGAAAATACTATCGTTGAAATAATTTTGACTTAAGTCAAGAATCTCTAATTTGTCCAATTTCAATGACAGCCTTTCAAATCCTACAAGTAACAAAGAAATACAATAAATTAAGAGAGGGGCAATGTCAAGGAGACATGATCTTGGCTCCCAAAAATTGGTAAATTTTTAATTTAATTCTTAAAAAATTATTAACTTATAAATTAATACAATTATAAAATTTTATTGACACCTCAAAATTTGAAAAATTCAACAATGAGCAAATTTTCTAGGTTCAGTGCTTGATTAAGATGAAGTAGTTGAAAAGTTTTTTTTTTTTTTCCAAACATAAAATAATAAATAATAAATATTTGTAATCAAGTTGAAAGGTAATGAACCTTGATCGGCAATACAACCAGCTATGGAATTTCCACGTAAAGAAAGAGACTGTAATTTCTCAAAAGGAAGAAATAAAGAGGTGTTGAGATACCACTTGTTTCTCTCCATGTTACCGTACTCAGCAGTCCTAACAACTAAATCACCCCAGACATATGGGTATGAAGTATTAAGGAAAAGATGGGTGACTCGTCCACTGGTTGTGTTGCACTCAACCCTTTCCCACTCACAACAGTCTGGTGAACTTTCTTTCTCCTCAATTAAGTAACCATTGCTTAGACGTTGAACCCTATGATCAATGAAATGGAAGAAAGGTTTGAGTTGGAAGAGAGCAAATCTTTCTTCCTCTAAGCAACCATCAGACAGCCCAGCTCCTAAGGATAACACTACAAGAACCATGGCCAACCATTTCGACTCCATCTCACCACTTTATGCATATGCTGCAACCCCTTGTGCTTTATATGCTACAACGTAAAGGAAGAACGCCCTCATGCTTCCAAGAAATTCGTTCATAAGGGTCCACTCAACACGTAAATGGTATATACTTTTTTCATCTTTATTATTGATTATTTTCCATGAAAATCTGTTATTCCTCTCCTCTATTAATTTGGATGCGATAGGAAATTGATAAACTAGTACCAACCCCTTGCGCACGCCGGAGGTTTAAATATGCTCTTATCGAATTTGAATTGATAATTAATGCTCAACGTTAAATTAATAAAATGACTTCATCAATACAATACTCAACATCATTCTTAAATATATAAATAAAAGATTTTTAAAAAATTCATCTTGAATATTATTTATAAATAAAAGATTTCTATGAAGTTTCGCAAACAGTGTGTTGTATGTCCCACGAATTGGTTCAAGAGTGACTATAACCATACACTTCATTTTCCTTGATAGTGTAATTATAATACAAGAACCATAACCATTTCAAATCCATCTTAGCACTTTATGCACTCATGCTTCCAGAAAACTCATTCCATAGGGATGTGTTTGAAAAAAAATTTTGAAGGAAGGATTTCATTTGTATCGAGATTTTTAAATTTCTTTTAAAAAAATTACTTATTTATCTGTATAATTTTATTTTATAAAATTAAATATATTTGTCTTCTTTCAAAAAAAATATGTTTAACTTTAATAAAAATTATATGTAATTCAGTTATATATTAATCTTCAGATGAATTTATTAAATTATTTTATATAAAATTAATTAGTTAGTCTTATTAAAACATTATATTTGAAAAAATTGATTAAAATTTAAAATTTAAAAAATTATTAACCCCTCATGCTTCCAGGAAACTCATTCCAGAAAGGATCCTTTCATCCTTAAATGGTTTACTTCCTTTTCCAACTTAATTATTGACATTTGCCATGGAAATGCCTCTTTTTTCTCTCTTCTATTAATTTGGATGTGATAGAAATTTAACATGACTAGCAATCACCCACCGCATACGCCGTGGTTTAATAAAACAATTTTTATTATTTATTTAATATTAAAATTTGTTCCAATTCATATCTATTTAAAATTTATTAAATAACAATTAATTAACTAAAACTGATTAAATATTATTTATTTAAACTTTTTTTTATTGTATCCAATATGTTATCTTTTTTTTAATTATTAAATTTAAAATTTAATAAGATGTTGAAATTTAGAATTTAAATTTGATAATTTAATTTGTCAATTTCTCTATTTTTATAATATTATTAATTAATTCAAATATTTACCACTATTAATTAAAATGTTGATATGAAATTTCCTTATACCCTTACTATTATTTATCAATGTATATTTTATTTAGTTGATTTATTTTTTTATTTTTAATTACAAAATAGTCGGTCCAAAGTAGATCTGATTATGAGTTGGACCGAGTGATTTGTCTAAAAATTGAAAGGGTTTCAGTAAAAATACAAGGTCTATTTTCGCATCGGGTAATCTTTTTTTTTTGGCTCGGGTCCGACTCGAATTTACAAAAAAACTTGCTGTTTTTTGCTCATTTTTTTATTATTTTTGCCATTATTTTTGTGTCATTTCGCTATATATTACTTTTATTTTGTTGTTATTATTTCGATATTGTATAACTCTTATTTTATTATTAAATTTACTACTATTTTAAAGGTATTTGCTTGTTAAATTACACTTATCTTAATATTATTTAAGTATAAATATTTTTTTAATTTATTGAGAAACATTTATTTTAATGTTTTTAATATATTTGATGTATTATATTTTTTAAATTTGTCTTTATATAATAGTAATAATAATAATATAAAAAATTAATACGAATGGGTCGAACTAGACTCGAATTTTAACATTTTTATCTGGATCAAATTTAAGCAAAAATTTAAATTTATTTTCGAGTCAAACCCGAATCTAAAATTCTATTAAAGTATGAACTTAAAATTTTAATATTAATATTTAAAATTTAAATTTCATATATTTGAAATATTTGAATTATATGATAATAGTTTATTGTAGCTTTCCTATGAAATTTTGTATGAAAGTGGAAATGTCAATTTTTGTTCCAATAGATAGAACTATTATTAAAGACATCTTGACTTAAGTGGTGGCTTGCCAAACTACTAAATGGGTCTGTTATTAAATAAATTTAAACAAATAAACCATTATACACCCTTACTATTATTTATCTATTTTTTTCATTTTATAAATTAAATATATTTGTCTTCTGTCAACAAAATTTATGCTTAACTTTAATAAAAATTGGATACTTTAAAATTATATTTAATTTAATTATATATTAATCATCAGATGAATTTATTAAATTATTTTATATAAAATTAATTAGTTAATATTATTAAAAAATTATATTTGAAAAATTGATTAAAATATAAAATTTTAAAAATTATTAACCCAGGAAACTCATTCCAGAAAGAGTCCTTTCATCCTTAAATGGTTTACTTGTTTATTTTTTTTTTCCATGGAAAAGCCTCTTTTTTCTCTCTTGTATTAATTTGGATGTGATAGAATTCTAACATGACTAGTAATGACTCACAGCATTCGCCGGGGTTCAAAAAACAATTTATATTATTTAATTAATATTAAAAGTTGTTTGAATTAATATATTAAAATTTATTAAATAACAATTAATTAATTATTTAAACTGTTTTTTTATTTTTATTGTATCCTATGTAAATTATAAAATTTAAATTTATTAAAATAATTTTTTTATATTCATTTTAAATTGACCTTAAAATGTATATTTAAATGAACCCTTGTGTCAGTAAACAGTATTGTGTATGAGTTAGGTGATTTGTTCAGGTCAAGCAAAATGTATCGACATCAAGACTCAAGTCAATGAATTAAAACTAAATAATAAAAAATTAATTTAATTATAAAAAAAAATATATAATCAATGTGAAGGATAAAATCAGATTATGAAATTAGGAGAAGCTGGCCCAACTTCACGATTAGACATACAAACTTGGTGCTTTATATGCTACTAGTCAAATAGAATGGGAACAAAAGTTGAAGAAAGAACAATATGGGCGACTCCAGAGGCATGGCCATCAACTCATGGTGCTTGAATGGCTGAATAGAAATGGGAGCAACAAATGTTATGGCATTCGAATTTGAACAAATAACTCTATTTTTAAATAATTCTATTCATTTCTTTTATATATATTTATTTATTTTAATATTTGACTAAATCCTACATCCACTATCATTGCCTACAATCATTTTTTGTAGAGCTTTTAAATCCTACACCAATTCAAGTGATATGGGAAAGAATACGCAAATTTGTCCTATATAGTATTCTATCAAACAGAGACTTCATAGCCCGGGCATATAGTTTCTTTTCTTTGGCACCACTATATGACTAAACTAAAGGACACCTCCAGTTCGGGTGCTGTAGTTTTTGCAGTTTGTCGTCGCAAGACAACAACTCAACCTTAAACCAAATCTCTGTTTTTGCACTGTGCCAGACATACATGTAACATGTTGTATGGAAAGCTCAGTCTTATCAAGAAAATGCCCGTGGGATCAGTCCGGTCAAGCTGTTGTGAGAAAGGATCAATGTAATGAGCATCATAATGTTTCTTGTTCCAAAATTAATCTCACCGGTAAGCTTGTTGCAGGAGAGATCAATTCCAGACATGTATTGAAGGACTTTTTTCTCGTGACTCTAGGACCTGCTCTTTACAGTGTATTTTATAGGTACTTCAATGGACTTCGAGATACTGCCACCAATCTGTTATAAGTAAAATACCAAATATATTGCGCAGTTACGTAGTTCATTGTAGTAACTTTTAAACAAGGAGGAATACCACCGGACAGATTGTTAAGAGAAAGATCAATCAAGCTTAAACGATTCAAATTGCATAATTGAATTGGAATTTCTCCCTCAAAGTGGTTTCTCTTTAGGAGAAGATAACTCAATTCAGAAAGGTTGCCAATCCAATTTGGAATGTTACCCTTGAAGTGGTTATAGCTGAGATCCAACGTCACCAACGAAGAGCTGTCATGAAAAGCATTCGGTAATGGTCCTTGTAGCATATTTCTAGACAAATGAACTTCCCTCACCCATACCGGCTTGAAGCAAGATGGCAGAGTCCCAGATACACTGTTCAGGGAAAGGTCCAAGAATTGAAGTTTGAGGTTGAGACTGCAAATTGCCCTTGGTATTGAACCTTTAAGTTGATTATCAGCCATGGCAACTATTTCCAAATCCGAAGAATATCCCCTCTGTTGTGGCAACCTACCAAAGATTGAGGCTTGAAATTTATACATTGCTTAAATTAGGTGTGGGTCCTTTTTAGATTGAGCCATAATCATTGCAATAATTAATTAGAATTTAATCTTTATAATATAATTTAATTTGTCATAATTTAATCTCTTTATTTTTATAATATTATTAATTAATTTAAACATTTAGTATTATTAACTATTTCGATTAAAATGTTATATGAAATTTCCTTAAAAAACATCCTCTAATTCATCATGTAGAGATGATTTGTTTTTTTGGGTGTTGTTAGGGATATTTTTAAGAAAATAATCCACATAACCAATGTTGTCTAGGTTTAATAACAAGGTTGAGGCTTGAAAATTTTAAGATCCTAAGTTTAAGTCTTACCTTGGGAGTGTTGGTAAATAAGCTTGTTGTGTTAAAACTTCCAAAAAAAATAGAAATAGGTGCTCAAACCCGAATTTTGTAGGATGAATATTATCTTTTTTTCCATTGGAGCCTCTTGTTGGGTTCAAAAATTCAATAACTCTTAAAACAATTATTTATGTTATCGAAAAATTGTTTAATTCATAAAACTCCTGTATTAATTTAGTAATAAACCCCCCGCTTACGCTGGGGTTTAATAAAACAATTCATAAAAGTCCTTCAAACAATCTATTCTTTATTATGCAAAGAATAATTAGATTTCTAAATGTTATCCAATGCCCCAATTTCCAACCACAAATAATTTAAAAGGTATAATTACATTTTCTTTTACTTTTGCTAATTAATAAGTTAATCTTGAGTAGAAGTTCACACGTAACGAATCAAAACTTTATTTTTCCATCTTCAAAGCACTAAAAAATATCGTTGGATGTGTTCATGAATCGAGTCGGGTTGGATCCAATTAAAATTTTAGACTCGTTTATTAGATTCTATCTTGGTTCAATCCAAAAAATGAGTTTAAAATTTTTTCCAAGCTCGACCTAGATAAAAATGTTAAAACATGGGCTCGATCTGCCCATATTAAAATTTTATATTATTTTTCAAAAAAGTATAATACATCAAAAATACTAAAAATATTAAAATAAATGTTTATCGAAAAATTGAAAATAAATTAAAAAAATATGTATACTTAAATAACATTAAGATAAGTGCAACTTAACAAACAAATGCCTCTAAGTTATACAATGTCCAAACACTAACACCAAAATAATAGCAATATAATAATGAAATGGTAACAAAATAACGAGAAAACAACAAGAAAATAGCAGCAAAACAGTAAAAAAAAATAGTAAGTTTTTTTTTTTGCAAATTCAGGTCAAACTAGGCTCAGGCCAAAAAGGTCTTACTTAGGGCTTGGTCCATTTTTTAAATGAGCCTTATTTTTTTGCCCAAACTCATTTTTCGAGCTTATATTTTTACCGAAATTCTCCCACTTTTCAAGCGTGTCTTCAAGCCCGGCCTAGGCCATGGATAGGTTTAGTGCCTAACAAGTGTGTCTTGTTTTTAATTTTTTTTAGGGATAATATAACTTTTGACTTTTGAACTTGATAACTATGTTCACTTTGGCACTTATACTTTTTTGTCCACTTCGACACATAAACTTGATAACTAAATTCGTTTTGATTCCTGAACTTGAAAAATATAAAAGTTTGATGATATAACACTATGAGATTATGTCACATCATCACTTAAAAATTAAAAAAATTATATAAATTTTCAGGTAATGATGTGTTATAATCTCAAAGTGTCACATTTAGTGTTTTAATAACAGAATCGATGGTTGAAAAGGTCAGACCATCAGTTCTCGATTCAACCAGTTCGACCGATTCAACTACCAAACCAACAATAATTAATTAATAATAATAATATTAAAAAAATTAAAATTTAAAAAATTGTTAAATCGGTTCAAATATCTATTTTTGTATTGTTGTTTTTTTACTAATTTCAAACTATTTTTGAGTCAACCAATTCAACTCCTTCATTCAGACTGTTATATCGATCAGTTCTCAATCTATCCAATTTGATCAGATCTCGAACTATTAGCTCGAATATGATGTGGAACATATTTAAAACATGGTGATTAAGTTTTAAACATGCATATACTTATCGCATGGACAACTCGAATCTAACACATTGAAAATAAAAATGAAAAGAAAACAATTCTCTTAAACTTCAATGACATTGTTGTACTGGTACTTCATATCAAAGTAGTCCATACAATATATGCATACACATGGGAATGTGTGACGCAATTAACTTATGGTTATAGAAAGAACCCATTATACTGACATTTTGAAGATTCAATTAGATTTCTTTAAAATTTAAAGGATGGATGTATCATAACATGGAATGTGTGATGCAATTAACCTTATACATAAAGTAGACTTTGGGCAAGGCCCATGATTGAAAGAGGTTCAAAAAAATTTTCTTCAATTTTTAATGTGAAATTTTTTTTAATATTTTAAATTTTTTTATCGATATTTCATTGCAGGTAGAAAAATAAAAGAAAAAAGACCCAATTTTTTTTATTTTTTTTATTTTATTATATCACATTATATATATATATATTTATTTATTTAAAAAAACTTAATTTATTGTTTCACCTTTTATACATATATCCATACTCACGTAGAATAGATCAAAGTAATGCTTTCCAAAAGAAAAAAGGTTTGATTTGAAAATATGTGTGTGAACATGAAACATAATTCTTGAAATAGATAAATAAAAAAAAGACTAAAAAGAATGAAATATATTAATATTCAACTCTCAACTTTCATATGTTTCTATTGTTGGATACTATTTATTGCAGCTTTCCTATGAAATTTTGTCTGAAGGTGGGAAATGTAGATTTTTGTTTTGATAGATTGAGTTATTATTGAGAAGAACTTAAATTAGGTGATTACTTGTCAATTATGAAATGACTTAATAGGAAAGTTGTGGTTTTGAGATCTTTGAAATTACAAGTTCGACTTTCAAATTTATGTACACGATTTCTTCAGATTTATTCTAATTTAATTTGAATATATTAATAAATCCATTTGAATATTAGATTCGTATTTGATACACTCATTTTGCATTTCGATGATGGGTTAGGGTGGATGTGGAAGTTTGGGTGCATGATACTTTGTGGATCAATCATGTTGGAGTATCAGAAAAGAGAAGGATCACATCAAAATTCTGGAAGGTAACCAAGCACAGCTAATTTGAGACCTTTTCTAATCCTTGGATTTTCTTCTTCTTCTTTTTTGTTGATAAGGAGAGGGGGGATTGGATTGTTTATATTGGAACCTTTAATGGGATTTTGGCTCTTGGTTGGGCATTTTTTTTTTTCTCAATCAAAGGATTACAAACAGAAGGTTATGCAGCAGCCCAAAAACCACAACACGAGTTGCAAATTGCAGCGAGCATCCAAAAAGAAAAAACATAGACCAAAACACTAGCTGCAAAATTGCAGCAGACCTCCAAAATAAAAATACAGACTGCACCCAAAACAAAATTCACCTAAAAAATTACCATGATGCTTTAAAGAAAGTATCTCTCAGCATACCAACTTTTGCCAAAGTATCCGCCATACCATTCTTATCGTGATATGTATGTAATCACAATTATTACACCATTTGCCTCATGCCCCTTTCAATATCTCCAAATAATTCCTTTAACGACCATAGATGAAGACTTATTTTTACTTGGTTGGGCAATTAAACGATGTTTTTGCTTTGGATTAAATGTTTTAAGTGCACAATTTCTTCGTTTTGTCTTCCACACCATTATTGAGCACTTCATTAAACAGAATTGGATTTCGCTTTTCGTTCCTTTTTTTTATTTTTTTGCTAGATGATTTGCAAGTTCAGTGTAAATACTCCTTAAGTATTTTTAATGTGAAATCCGCTAGTAAATGCTAAATGAGTCCCACATAGGCTAAGAGTATAAATATGAAGTATAGATTATGAACCAAAAATCAACAGAATGTTATGATTCCACATCGGCTAAAGCCCATAGTAAGACAAGGTCTTGATCTATTGCCCATTTGGCGCGTGGCCTTCATATTCGCATATTCTGGTGTAGGGAATATCTAAAAATCTCTAAACAGCATTTTTCAAACGAGATGCGTTCAACAAAAAAAGGAAATACAAAGAAGTTTTCAAGACTGAAAATTGTAGGGCTTTACTCTGAAGAGAGCCCTTCCAGAAATTCTCGAAGGCCAGAGCTGAACCCAGACCTAAGAGGGGGTTTGGAAACAGTTTTCAACCAGCAACCGACGCGCCTCGGTTAGAACCTCACGAGCTGCGTCATTGCCACAAGCGCAAAGATGCCTTCCCGTAGCTCATTCCTCGCATTTTATAACCGACGCAAGGATCTCGTCTTATTCACCAACGCATGTGGGACTGACTCAACATAATAACTTAGAAGAATTCTATCCACTTGGGCATACTTGTGATTGAAAATTTACTAATTCTTTGGTTGAAGTACGTAACTTTTGGTATAAAAGGATTTTATTTTACAATTCAATAGCAATAAACTTATATGAAAAATCCGGCTTATACATTTTAATCAATGCAATATTTACAACTCTACATCCAGTACTTGTATTCGAGTTCAACAAAAAATGGAAATAGATAAACTTTAAGACTGAAAATTGTAGGGCTTTACCCCGAAGGGAGCCCTTCCAGAAATTCTCGAAGGCCAAGGCTGAACCCAGGCCTAAGAGGGGGTTTGGAAATAGTTTTCAACCAGCAATAGACGCGCCTCGGTTAGAACCTCACTAGCTGCGTCATTGCCCCAAGCGCAAAGATGCCTTCACCTTGTGCATTCCCTCTGTTTTTATAACAGATGCAAGGGTTCTCTTCTTATTCACCAACCAATGTGGGACTGACTCAACATAATTACTTATAAGAATTCAATCCATTTGGCATTTGTGACATCGAAAAGGTAATTAATCCTTCGATTGAACTATGTAACTTTTGGTATAAATGGGATTTCACTTTACTATTAAATACCCATAAAAATTATAGGAAAAATCCAATTTATAAACATTAATCAATGCATCAAATCATATATATAATCAAATAGGCTTTCAATATTTACAGCTCTGCAACACTGATGAATCTTTCAGCTTTCACAGCACTGTCATGCAAATCCAATCCGGTCCACATTCGAGTTCACTTCCGATATCCAGCTACTGTTTCCAAGTCCAGTTCTGAGTATATAAAACCATCAAGTTAGCAAAATCAGGTGGTAGAACACTATTTCCGAATATATTACTCAGATTTAGTTGTGAGTTTTGAGCATAATTATATTTCGAATCATAAATATTTTCAATTTAAAAAGTCCTTTAAAAATTATATTTAATATCCTTATCTATATTTGTATCGGATACGAATACTTCAAAAAGATTAAATAGTATGAGCAACATAGATTTTTGGGCATGAATTAAGCTCATAGTTCCTGTAACAACTTCACATTATGTTTTAATAGATGTTATGTTTTATTACGTTGCTCCAACTCTTCACTTTTTTTTTTTTTTGAAGAATTTATATTTATGATACTTATATTCGACACATACTCAGACATGATGAATATGAAAATACAACAATCCAATGAAAAATAAAATATACTTTATGTCGAAATACATCCTTACCTGAATGGTAACAATTTTGGCGGATGATTGCTTGGTTGCTTCTATTTATCACAATTTCACATGATATTTTTGCCTGTTAAATATTCACAACAAATAGAATTCACTTTAAAAAATTAGGTACAATGCAAAAGGAAATAGAATATGTAATTAGCTTGATTGAGATGTTTAATCGGTTGGTTCGATCAATAATTAACTTAGAATTAATTTTTTTGAAATGAAATTAAATTTTATATGATTAATTGATTAATTGAATTGAAATAAATTTCAATCGATTAATTCGATTAAAATCGAATAACAAATGCCTTAATATTAAGCTCAAAATGATATTATTATTTTAATTTAATTTAATTAAATTAATTAGTAATTGAATTTTTTTTATGATTTAATTGATTAATTCGATTAAAATCAAATAATTAACACTCTTAATCAAAAGCTCAAAATAATATACTTGGCTTCGCTTAATCGAGCCAAAATAACCCAATAATAAGAATTCTTCTAAAAAATCTTCCATTAACTTAATCATTTTTTATGTAGTTAATTGATTAATCAAACAAAAATTAATTTCCATCAATTAATTCGAATAAAATCAAATTAAAGGTCCTAAGAAAGAAATATACCAACTTAAAAAGATAAGGCTTTTTATCTTTATTTACCTTCAAAGGGAATTTAACGAATGAAAAGCCAAGCCAGCCCACAACTTGCGTAACAGTATCAAAGGGAACAATCCCTCTAGCCAAATCTTCCAGAATATAAACGACGTCGGAAAACACCTCAACCCCGTTAAGCTCAAGCACCGCCTCCACGTACGACGAACCCCTCGCCCTCACGTGACCATGTTCCGACGTCACGTGCCCCAGAGTCTTCCCTCTGTACCCTACTGCCACCTCGAACCTAGTGATATCCATTGAATACACATCCCAATTCCTCACTTTCAAAGTCATCACCAAAGATATATCCACTGCTACGATGGGAGATGTGTGAACTTGCATGTGGTTTACGTGCAACCGCGCGATCTTAACTTCGGGATCGGACGGCCAGAAGATGAACAACAAGGCGGCTAACAACAACAAGGAGGCCGTGTATAGTACCCGACTGTCACGCCAGTGGAGTCCACTCAGGTGGTGGTAGTATGGCAAAACGACGTAGTTTTGAATCGGCAGTTCGGGTGGTAAAACGGCTGCATGGTAGTGGGACGGCGATGGGGATTCGTTTTGTGCCGATGATCGTCCGGTTTTGAATTTGAAGAGAGCCATTAACGTTGTGAGTGAAAAAAGAAAGTTGGAACTTAAAAGGCTGTGTTTGTAAAGTGTAAGGAAGGTGGGTTCCTTGTTTGCTTCCTCTTTATGATGTTTTTAGTCTTTGATTGGCACCATCAATTCTGCTCTCTCACTAAGATTTAGATTGTATAGGCTAGATAAAAAAGTGAATTGATTTTTTTTTTAAATTTATTTATTTTTACAATTAAAAATTAATTTATTTATGTTAATATAAAGTACACGTGCTACGATATATGTCATTATTATTTAATTATTTTATCAGTCTCATAAAAAAATTAGTTTAATCTTTCATCCAATATAATAATTAATTTATTTTTTTTAAATAAAAAAATAAAATACAATTTAACACGTAATACAAAAATTTTATGATACTTTCACCCACACAATATAAATTTCACATTGTAATTTATTTTTTATATATAACTTTCACGAATATCAAATTCTTTAAAACAATATCAAAAATATATTCAGGACAATGGCAATCACAATCACGTAACACACGATATTCGCTACCAGGACACTACAATAACCCCCGACGAAATCTAGGGAATGTAGTCCAGCTCGATCAGTTTGATGGATCAAGCATTGGTTTGGCACCATTCTTGCAGTGTTAGTGTTGCAACACCTATATTCTTCATGTCAATGATATTGGCTGGCTTCACAAAAATAATTTTTCATTCTCTTTTTCTTTCCTTTCTCTGCTTCCCTTCCTTCTCACCCACCCACACGCACACACACACACAAAAAAAGGCAGTTGGCAGCTGAGCTAGACACATCCACGGTGCATAGCTACAGTGCAATGTGTTTTTTTATAGTAGTTTAGAGATTATAAATATAAATTTATCATAATTTTTTTGAATTATGAGTAAACGAGATAAGCTGTGATGTTAAAGAGTTATTTTTTTAAAAAAATTATGATTAAATTAATATAATATGTTAAATTAAAATTAAAAATTAAATTTGTTATCATATTAATTTTTTATCTGTTATTTCACTTTCTCCTCAAACATTTTAATGGAAAAACAAATAAATCCAATTAGTTCGATAATCATTTTAAAAGTTTTAAAAATTAAGTGACAAAAAAAACTTAAGCATAGTTTTAAATATAGATTTTTTTTTAATTTTGATTATTATTTATTATTAATATTTAAAAAATTAACTGTAAATCAAAGTGCAACTTTAGCAAAAAAATGTAATGGATAAACTACACTTAATGTCACTAAACTATTAGTAAGTTTATGTTTTGATTACCCAATTGTAAAAAGTTAAAAAATGATTATTAAATTATTCGAAAGTTTTTATTTAAGTTATTAAATTATTCAAAAGTTTTTATTTAAGTCGCTGAGTTATTAAATTTTTTATTTTATTTTAAAGTTGAGTTCTTAGTGATGATTTGACAAATGGTACCGTAGATCAATACTCATTGATGAGTAAAAAAGTATATTTTAGATCTAAGTCAATTTGATAATCACTGTCAAATATAGAAGAAAAAATTTGTTTGAATTTTAAATCGCATATTCATAATATTCAAAACTATTTTATAAAAAAAAAACTTTCGATTAATGTAGGTAGCGAATGATACAATAATGATTTCAATAACTCAATGATTTAAATAAATTTTTTTAATAATTTAATAATATTTTATAATTTTAAAATTAGATGACCATGGATAATAATAATTTAATGAGTTTAAGTGTAGTTTGGTGAGGCGTGGACACCCATCATGGGATCATCACATACGTAGCCATCGACTCTGGAGTCAATATATATTAAAAAGGAACAAGGGGAAGGGATAAGAAAAGCTGTTCCGAGAAGTTTTCAGACGATACCAAAATAAGGAAGGTGGGGGAAGAACCCACTAAATTTCGAGGATCGAGAATTTGAAGGATACTGCCAAAATCTCAACTCTTAGCATTTTGGAGCATTTTCTGCTAAAAAGGAGGTCAGTCAACGACGGTCAACGACGCTGGAAAATAAAAAGGAGATTGTGGAGATGATCGGCAGTGTAAGAAAAGAAAGGAAGGCGCGAATTCAGTTGGTGAAAAAGAAGATAGGATCGTTGAGCTTGTCCACGCCTTCAAATCCTCCTGAGGTAAACTCACTTCTCTTTTATTTTTTACTCTAATTTAGTAATTTTTTTGCTCAATTTTGTATGTTTGATCTATTTTATCACTGCTAGTATGTTAATTTTTTTAGAAAATAAGGTTGTTCTTCATTTGCTTTTCTCCCGTAATAATAGAACTATAGAAATGGTGTGCAGGTCTCACTCTGGCTCCTCTTTGTTATTCTTTGGGTTTTCCATATTGTAGAACTCTATTTGTATTCTATTGGCAAATATATATTATGCATTATATATTTCTAGTTGTTCTTAAAGATCTTAAACAATTCAATTCACTCTTCATTTATCCATAACCTCATTTGTTTCCTCTGTTTTTATATTTGTTTAGCAGAATCATGGGAAATTGCTGCTCAGTACAATGTAGTTTCGAGAATTTCTTCCATCGTGGCTGGGTTTTCATTGTTGGCCATGCCAATTACGTGTGCAAGCTAAAACAAACTCTTCCAACTTTATCTGCTGCTCTTCAAGAACTGAGGGCACAAAGGAACGACATGCAACGGGAGGTTGATGTGGCTGAACAACAACTATTGAAGCCATTTGAGCAAGTTCAACTATGGCTTTCAAAAACGGAAACTATGATAACAAAGGCGGAAGAGTTTATTGAAGATAGCCCTCAACAAATGAACAACTTGTGTCTTGGCGGCTGTGCTTCCAAGAATTTCCTATCTAGCTACAAGTTTGGGAAAAATGTAACCAAAATGCTTCAAGAAATAAATGATCACATGAGTAAAGGTGCTTTCAAGAAGGTAGCAGAGAGTCAGCCCTCAGCTTCAGTGGTGGTAAGACCCGAAGAACGGCCAATTGGTATAGAATCCACAATCGGAAAGGTATGGAGCTGCATCGTGGACAAAGATGTGGGGATCATTGGCCTCTATGGCTTAGGGGGTGTTGGCAAGACAACACTCTTGACCCAAATCAACAACAAGTTCAGCACCACACCAGAAAAGTTTGATGTTGTAATTTGGGCCCTTGTGTCTAAAGATTACAATGTCGCAAAGATTCAAGATAAGGTTGGTGGAAATATTGGTTTTTGGGATACATCCTGGAAAAGTAAAAGTGTTGAGGAGAAAGCTGTAGATATCTATGGTGTCCTGCGAAACAAGAGATTTGTTGTATTATTGGATGATTTATGGGAGAGGGTGGATTTGAACAAAGTTGGGATACCAAAGCCAAGCCAAGAAAATGGTTCCAAACTTATTTTCACTGCTCGATCTTTGGAGGTATGTGGTGAAATGGAAGCTAGAAAAAGAATCAAAGTGGAGTGCCTAGAACCTGAAAAGGCTTGGGAATTATTCCAAGACAAGGTCGGAGATGAAACACTTAACAGCCATCCAAATATTTGGAAACTAGCTGAACAAGTAGCAGAAAGGTGTGGTGGGCTGCCTCTTGCATTAATTACAATTGGTCGTGCCATGGCATGTAAGACAACACCTATAGAATGGAAATATGCAATTGAGATGTTGAAACGATCAACATTACCAAAAATGAAAAATGAGGTATTTCCACTTTTGAAATTCAGTTATGATAATTTGCCTAATGCCACAATGAAATGTTGCCTCCTATATTGTTGTCTGTATCGTGGTGATTATCGTATTCCCAAAAAGGGATTAGTGGAGCATTGGTTTTGTGAAGGGTTGTTGAATGAATTTGATAGATTTAGTGAAGCTCAAATACAAGGTGACCACATTATCAACTCTCTTCTTAATGCATGCTTATTGGAAAGAGTTGGAGAAGATTATGTGAAGATGCATGATGTGATCCGTGACATGGCTTTATGGATAGCATGCGAGCTTGAAGTAAAAGAGAATAAATTTTTTGTAAAAGCAGGGGCTCAATTACTTGAAGAACCAAATGCTAAGGCATGGGAAGGTGCAAAAAGAATGTCAGTAATGAGCAATCAGATTAAAGTTCTCAAAGAAACACCTAAATGCCCTAACCTTCGAACTTTGTTTCTTAGAGAAAACAATCTGCAAGCGATCAGCGATGGCTTCTTCCACTTTATACCTTGTCTAACTGTTCTAAACTTGTCAAGAAACTATGGTTTAGAAGAATTGCCTAAGGGAATTTCACAATTAATTTCACTAGAATGTCTTGATCTATCCTCAACTGGCATAAGAGAGTTGCCAATAGAGTTGAAATCCTTGACAAAACTGAAAATGTTGGACTTGAGTAACATGATATTTGTCGGGAAGATGAAAATCCCACGAAAACTAATATCTAGTTTTTCCAAGTTGCAAATATTCAAATTGCGGCCACTGATAAATAGAGATTATCCGGATGGAGAGGAAGACAATGTTCTAAATGGGGTTAATGAAAATCTTATGAAGGAATTGAAAGGTTTGCAAGATTTGAGCAGACTAAGAATACCACCAGTTAAAAGCGTGTTTGCTCTAGAAAGATTCCTGAACTTCAACTTGTTTCAATGCTGCATCGAAACACTAGAGTTGGAGGAGTGTAGAGACTCAAGTGTGCTTAATGTTTTATGCTTAGAAAACATGGAGCGTCTAGAGAAATTATGTTTCAAGGATTGTGCAAGTCTGGAGGAGATAAAAATGGAAAAGCTACCGACCTCAGTTTCTTCGAATATTAATTATACTTCACAATTTCACACATTGAGCCACGTTATAATTGATGGTTGTGGCAAATTGACAGACACCACTTGGCTGATTTTCGTTCCAAATCTAAGGTTTCTTTCTATAAGTTGGTGTTTTAAAATGGAAGAAATATTGAATGAGGGAAAACTTGGTGAAGTTGCAGATAAGGTTGGAATTCCATATCCTAAACCGTTTCTGAAGCTTGAAATGCTTAAGTTATGTGTTCTACCAGAATTGAAGAGCATATACTGGGATACCTTACCCTTCCCATTTCTGAAACATTTTTGCGTATGGGGTGATTGCTCAAAACTGAAGAAACTTCCTCTCAATTCTGACAGTGCGAAAGGGAATCATATCACCATCGAGGGAAGAAAAGATTGGTGGGAAGAGGTAGAATGGGAGAATGAAGCCACTCGAGATGTTTTTTTACCCTTTTTAAGATTTCCTCCTCACTGAAATGCACAAAATACTAAAGACTGCACAGTGTTTGATGCTTGCGTCCTTTGACTTTGTGAGTTGCTATCCTTTGTCTATCATTTTTTTTTTCAATTGGTTGCTTCCATTTATGTTTATCTATCATTGCATTTGTCCTAATTTATATCAAATCTACTAGGCTTCGAAGTAAATAAATTTGTAATTTATTTAAACCTCTCTTTCGAGTTAATTATAGCCATGGCTATCTTATGGAACACAAAATAATTACATCCTTTGCTAAGCTACTATTTACATATGGATAAGTGCTAAAAGTAATATGTTTTACCTTCACTTTTAGCGCGTTTTTGAGTAATTATTTGATGTTAATTGTGAATTTTATACTTGTTGAAGCTCAATTTTGACCGGATCCAACACTTAATTCAATCTAAATTTTAATTTTAAATAAGTTTGAATTTATTTTAAATTTAAATTCATTTTTGAGTTTGAATTTACTTTAAATTTAAATTTATTTAATTAAAATTAATTAAAAATTCAAAATACAAATTCAATGTCCATTTTTACAAGCCCTTGACCCAATTACAAATTTTGAGCCCATCTAAACCAATGATCCAATTACAAAAATAGCCCAAACCTAAAAACAAAATCACAAGCCCAAAGCTTAAGGAAATTAGGAAACCCTAATTTCCCAGGCACCTTTCCAGTCGTTCCTATGCTACCCCCCATTTGCCTCTACAACCTTTGACACCGTCGAAAGCACCACCCACTACCATCATCACCTGCAAACAGAGACAAGGAACAAAGCAAGAGACGAAGCAGAAACAGGGATAAAATAACAGTATTTTGTGTAAATTATTTTGGCTATAAAAGTCATTGTCAAATCTGTAACTGGAGACGAAATAAAAAGATACAGAAGCAATTCACAAAAAAAGGTTTTCAACAGAGGAATATAAAAAAATATTCACACGAAATTGATACAAGAAAGATTCAAAAAATTTACCAAGAAAAATCGCGCATTCAAGCACAAGCACTCTCAGGTTATCTTGTAAGGTATATCCCTTCACATGCATCCATATACATACCTATTTCATATACTAGAACGCATATCATTCCATCACCGTTTCAAAATAAACAATAGATACTGTTGAAGCCCAATTTATCCGGGCCCAACAGAATTTAAATTTGTTTTAAATTAAACTTATTTTAGGTTTAAGTTTTTCCAAAATTTAAACTTAATATAATTTTAAATTTAAAATAAATATAAATTAAAAAGTCCAATTACAAAAGAAAGTCTAATTACAAAATATAGGCCCAAATTGAGCTCAAATACACCATAAATTAACCCAATTCTAAATAACCTAAGCCCAAACCCAGTACATTCAACCTAAATTTACTGAGCTCCCACTTATGCTGCCACCTCCATCTCAGCCACTTAGAAGGCGACACGTCAACTCCACCAGCTATCATCCCCAGCCAAGTTGCCCCTGCCACCACCGGCTTCAACCTGCTCTAACCGCCATTGCTTGGACTTGCAAAAAGAAAAGATTAGGACTAGCATTTAATTGAAAGAAACAAATGGAAATGATTGTAAATTGGCTATTAAAGACAAATTAAATTTTGTACAAAAGGGGGACGAACCCGATTTTGGAAAATAGATACAAAAAATCCTGTTCTTGAATTCCAAATAAAAACCCCTTTCAAAAAAAAAATCAATCAATTGGTAGGTTGAAACAGGAGCAAGTAATATACAACAGATAGCATTTGGGCAAGCATATCAAACATCTCAAACAGGTTCAAAGGCTAGAGCAATTAAATCATCCAGCTAATCCTAATATACTTTTATTTTAATTAAGTTTTAAACGTTTTAATTTTATACCATGCATTAATATACATTTAATATCAGAATGCTACCGTTTATCATCCCTTTCGGTTTCACCTAATGTATTAAATGAACCAATATTAAATAATATTAATAATAACAACTTTTAATAAATAATATTATTATTAATGAATAGTGGTAATAAATGGCATCAATGGATATTAATAATATTATTAATTATTAATAAAAAAGAAGGAAAATGAAAGGACTTATCTGCCCTCTGTTCATCGCCGTCAGAGTTCAGCACCGGACAATCGTCGCCGTCGCGCCTTTACGCCCGTGAACCTGCAAGAAAAACAAAGAAAACGTTTTAGAGCTCTTAAAAATGTGAAATAACAAATCAAATAAGATGGTTTTCAAAAAAAAATCTTTTTAAAAAAAGGAGAAGATCAGGGTTTGATCTTACTGGATCTAAACCCGATCTTAGTTTTTTTGAAAATAAAGAATAAAAAAGGACTCAGATTCAAATTGGAAACCTAGGTCTAAAAGTTCCCATGTTTTAAAACAAGTTTTACAAGACTAAAAAAGGAAATCAAACGTTTTTTAAAGTGAAAAGAGAAAAGATTTTCAAAAAGAAGAAAGGCAGGAGTTCTACCTTTGAACCTCGGTGGCGCGTGAAAGGAGAAGAACCGCGCGTGTGATCGAAGCTGGCGTCGGGCATCAATCGGTGGTAGCAAGCAACGGCGCGTGACCGGTGACGCGCGTCGAACCGCCGGTGACGCACCGACCGAGGCTATGATCGGCCATGGTTTGAAAGAAAAGGGGTGAGAGATGAGAGAGATGGGAGAGAAAAGGGGAAAAGGGTGTTTAAACCCCAAAACGATGCCATTTTTCTCTTTTAACCCATGGGCCGATCGGTTTGACCCGACCCGCCTCTAGGATCCGTGTGTTTTTTATTAATGGGTTATTTGCGCGTTTGGTCCTTTCGTATTTTTAATTATTTTAATTTAGTCCTTTTTATACTTTTAATTATTTTTAATTTGGCCCAGTAATTTTATTCACTTTTCAATTTAGTCCTTTGACGTTTGGGTGCCTGTGAGGTTGTCACGTGTCACCCACTCTTTGGTTTTATTGCTTATAGGTCCCTAAACTGTTCAGAAATGATATTCGTGATCCCGAAACTTTCAAAAATTACCGTTTTACCCTCAAACTTTCTAAAATCCCATTTTAACCTCGATTTCACCCAAAATTACCAATTTACCCCAAACTTTCCAAAATTCCATTTTTAACCCCAATTTCACCCAAAATTACCATTTTACCCTCGAACCTTCCAAAATCCATTTTTAACCCTGATTCCATCAAAAATTATCATTTTACCTCCGAACTTTCCAAAATCCCATTTTTAACCCCGATTTCACCAAAAATTACCATTTTACCCCCAAACCTTTCAAAATTCCATTTTTAACCCCGATTTCATCAAAAATTACCATTTTACCCCCAAACTTTCCAAAATCTTATTTTTAACACTAATTTTACCAAAAATTACCATTTTACCCCTGAACCTTTTAAAATTCTATTTTTAACCTCGATTTCCACCAAAAATTACCATTTTACCCCGAACCTTTTAAAATTCTATTTTTAACCCCAAAATTACCAAAAATTACCATTTTTACCCCTAAACTTTCCAAAATCCCATTTTTAACCCCGATTTCACCAAAAATTACCATTTTACCCCCGAACCTTTCAAAATTCCATATTTTAACCCTAATTCTATCAAAAATTACCATTGTACCCCTGAACTTTCCAAAATCCCATTTTTAACCCTAAAATTACCAAAAATTACCATCTTTACCCTCTAGCTTTCCAAAATCCCATTTTTAACCTCGATTTCACCAAAAATTACCATTTACCCCTAAACTTTCTAAAATTCCATTTTTAACCCTGAATTTTCTCGAAATTACATTTTTGCCATCGAGAGTAAAAAATTACCATTTTACCCCCGGGCGTCCAAAGGTCCCGTTTTCAAACCCGATTGCGTCGTTTTTCCTCCTCATCAATATTTGCATTTATTTTAAACATTATGCACCGGTATTTTATATTTTTGCATACTATTTATTTGCTTATTATCTTGCTTCGTATTTAACTTCTCTTATTAATTGCTATTTGATATCCTAAACTTACATGTTCATTTTCAAAGAAATTTTAAAGACGAGGCAATGTTCCTCTTGTGTGAAAGCTTTGGGAAATCATGCCCTAACGTGTCGGGTGTGATTTTTCGTATAACTCACATGCGTCAAATATCCTTTTTGGGATTTTTATACCTGTTAACTCCGAGATTCCGAGAATATCGTGTCCTAACGTGTTGGTCACGATTTTAATTCTCCGCAAAAATCGAAGTAAACGGGTATTCCATATTTAAATCTTTTAAACTATGTGTCCGAGGGTTGCATTTTAAATTCAATACGAAATTTTTTAAAGTTCTCAAAATATATATCTATATATCACGAGTGATTTTTAAACAAAACGAGGCAATGTCCTTTCGTGTAAAAACCTCGAGAAATCGTGCTCTAACGTGCTGAGTGTGATTTTCGTAATTCATGCAAATCGAATATCCTTTTCAAAAGTTTCTAAAACATCCTTCAATTTTATATATCTATATACAACGGATTTTAAGACAAAAAAATAATGTCCTTTCGTGTGAAGACCTCGAAACACCATGCCCTAACATGCTGGGTGTGATTTTCGTATAATTCACGCGATAAAATACTCTCTTCAAAATTTTTTGAAACGTCCTACAATTTTGAAACTCCGAGAATATAGTGTCCTAATGTGTTGGACACGACTTCTAGTTCTCATAAAGGATCGAAACACAGGGACGAATTTTCTTAAAAAGATTTCCTTTGAAATTACACAAAACTTTCTAAAATAAACATCATATTTTAAACTTTACTTGAGTTTTCATTGTTTTCATAAAACAAGACCCGAAAATAATCATGTGGTACCAATTTTTGGGCGTATGAGGGTGCTAATCCTTCCTCATGCGTAACCGACTCCCGAACCTGTTTCTCTAGATTTCGAAGACCCACTTTTTAAAACGTTTTAAACGTTTTATGGTGATCCAATCACACCAAATAAAAGATTGGTGGCGACTCCCACATTTTTCAAATTTTTAAAAAATGATTTTTTTCGAAGCCCCGTTCTCGAGGTGGTTTCGACAGATACTTTTAAAACAAAAATCAAGCAAAAACTGTCGAGCGCAAATAACAAGAATCGAAGACAAATTTAAAAGAGATATTTTATTTCGTCTCATTTTAGAATATATGTACATATTTTAAGATATGGTTTAAAAATTTTTAAAAAATAAAAAAGGGACAAAAAGGATTGTGTTTCGAAAAGAGAAGAAACTATTGAACAGTGGCTCACATGCAGCACAAAGAGAACCATTGCAGCAAACAAGCTACATGAAGATTCAAGTTCATTTTGTATTTTTGATGCTGTTAATTTCATTTTAATTTGATGATGTAATTGGTCAAACTTTAAGTGCTAACTTATAGTGAATTATGACAACTAGTATAGGATCATATTTTAATGTATTGTTCCATACTTTCTACTGTACAAATCTGCTGATGTAATGCAGATATGCACCATACCCTATGGTTGCTATGAATTTTCTTTTGTATACTTGGGACTAATGAATGAAATAGATCAGATCAGTTGTTCCAATACGTTGTTGCTCTCATTTCTCTCTGTTTTTCATATACAAACGCCATTGTTTCTTCTCCAAGCTAGAAAACTTAGTTATCAAGGCTTTGCCTTGTTGAGTTTGTCTGTTATTTACAACAGAAACATATTCGAAACTCCTTTTTAAAATTTTTTTTTGGGTCTCCATTTTTTAAATACACAGACGCAAATGGGTAGAAAAAGGAAGGAAAAATGATGAAAATAAAAAGGGGATGAAGGATTTGTTTTGGCTTTTGCATATCTGTATATATTTTCATTTTCTTCAAAAAAAATATAGCAAAGATGTGATTTTTTTTAAAAAAAATGAGAGATGTGTGTACATGAAAGAATGAAGCTTTTCACTTACCACGGCGGCTCCTCTCTAGTCAGGATGAGGTTAGGGTTTGGCGTTTTGAGAGAATAGGGAAAGGAAGAAGGCATTTTTGATAAAAAAAGGATAAGAAATGAAATTATAAAAAAAAAATCTGGTTTAAAAACTCCAAGGCGAATGGTGAAAGGGCATTAGAAGGCAAAATGCTGGGGCTATTTATGCCAACGGCCCTTTCGCGTTTTTAAGCAGTCACAATTTTATCCCTTTTCATATTTTGGACAGATTTGAGATTTTCTCCTTGTACCTTCACTCCGTTCTCGATCTAGCCCCTAAATCAGTAGCCCACAAGGAACTGCCATGCGTTAATATTTGGGAAATTTTTGTTTGGAGCCCCTGCACGTTCTCACTTCTCCGAAATTCGCCCTTCTGTCTCAATTTTTTCTATTTTTATATAGTTAAATTAATATTGTTATTACTGTTTTAAATTTTTTTTTTATAAATAATGTAAATGTTAGCATTTTGAATAGTCCTTTTACGTTACAAATCACCATTTATTTATTTTTTATTAAAAAAATGATTTAAATTTTATGAATTGTTTATTTGCTTAAAGTCCTCCATTTTTCATCACTTAAATTCTAACTTTAACCTTTTAATCTTTAAATTTTTTAAACACCGACGACTTCATTTTAAAAATAAAAAATGACTTCAAGCTTAAGCTTTAGTTCCTTTGTTTATTTTATATTTTAATTTGCTTTTAGATTAATTTTCTTTTTCTTTTGTTTTTTAAATAAGCTATGTCCATTGTCTTTGGCTAAAATCAAGTATTTTCGACTTCAACTTACTAAAATCTTAAAGCTCAACTATTTTGCCAATTGTTCCTTAGCATGATCTCTACTTGTCTTTTGTTATTTACATCATCATCGTATACTATCATTTTCACTATTTCTTGTTATTTCATGAGATACGTTTGATGCATTTTTTTGTTACCTCTAATCCTTCAAAAAAGAGAAATGCAAGTCCATTCCAATGCTTTAAGAAAATGTTTTGGGTTAAATGATTTGCCTTGATAAATATACAAATCGTCATTTTACAAGCAAAATTCGGTATTTCGGGAAATTGAAAAGTTAATACTCTAACGTATTGAGTATTATTTCCTTAAATCCTAAAATATCGAACAATTTTCTTAAAATCGGCAATGATTACTTTATTCATAAAATTGTATATTCTATCCACCCTTTTTCGAACTTTCTTTTTAAAGAGGATAAAATATATCGTTTTTGATATATGAATTGTTTCAAATTAAAAGTCAAGGCTCTTTTTATTTAAGAGAAATTAAAAGATTGCGCCTTAACTTACTAGGTGCAATTTTTCTTCAAATCGAGATAATCGAATATCCTTTTCTAAAATTTAAAAGGTTTTACAAAAGAAAGCTCGTTATTTTTAGATCTCGGAATATTATGTCCTAACTCACTGGACGTAATTTTCTTCCTCGATCATTTTGAAATAATGAGATTTCTAAACAAAATCGATTTCTTTTAAACATAACTCATGCATTCAAGGATCATATCTTTAAATTTTATTCGAACTTTCAAAATTTTACAAACAAGACCCGAAAATAATCAATACGGTACCAATTTTGGGCGTATGAGGGTGCCAATCCTTCCTCATGCATAACCGACTCCCGAACCTGTTTTTTTGGATTTCAAAGACCAACATTTTTTAAACGTATTTTAAACGTTTCGTGATGATCCAATCACACCCAAATATAATATTGGTGACGACTCCCATTTTCTAATTTAAAATAATTTTCGAAACACGTTTAAAAAAAAATGGTTTCGACAATACTCTTAATATTTTAAATTCATGTTTTAATGTTTAATAGAGCACTTGAAAGCAAAAAGAGCGAAAATCGGAGCGTCAGAGCAAGTTTCAGGAGTCACATAGGTTAAATTATTTCACATTGCGCACTAAATAGCGGAAAATCACGATTTTTAAGTTTTTTGAGAATTCTAAGACGTATATATTACAAAAATAAGAAGATAAGAGAGAGCCGTCAGAGAATACTCAAAAAAATAACTCAAAAAACATCATTGAAGCCAACTTAGAAGTAGATTTCCGTCAAGATTAAAGATTCCCAATTGATTTATTAGAAGTTATAATGAGTTTCTCTTTCAGTTATACTGTATCTTGAATGTTTCTATTTTTAAGCATTAACTAATTTTTTAAATATATAGGGGAGATGAACAATATGATATATTCTGTCAATTGATTTTCATTTTACGTAATAAATACTTAGTTTATTATTTTCAATTATGTGTGTCTAATTCTTGATTTAATATTTCTAGAGTATTTAAAGGATGATATAAATATACTGAATTAGAGTCAAATCTAATAGGGGAATTCATAACACGAATTTATGCATAATAAAATTTTTAATTAGAAAGAAATTTCAATTAATCAAAAATCGTTGTTCTTATGCTCGAAAGAGATAATGACATAATGTATGAATTTCTATGGATCAAAGTGCTAAGTAAAGAAATTATGTAATTTAAATTGATAGTGACAGATGAAACTTAGGGGGATTCTTTCTTGGGTATTGTTTCGCTTCTTAGTTGTTACTCGATTATTTTCTTGATTTTATTCTTTATCGTGTTCGCTAATTAATAAAATTAGTTAATTTTAGTTTTAATCAATTATTCGAATTATACAGTTAAATAATAGAAAGACAGTGATTACTAGTATTTGTAATTCTCGTTTAAGAGAGTCTTTCATTTGTCCATCATTATAGGCAACACCATCCATATTATCTATGGAATTCGAACCCGAACTCTATTTATGATTCCTTATTTCTATCTCATTAGCCTTATTTCAATTTCATTTCGTATTTTATTTTAGCATATCGATTTTTTTTTTACTTTACGTCTAACCTCTCCCCCCTTTTTCCATCTAGATTCCCTTTTTTTTCATTTCAGGGCCGAATTACGCCTGTTTTCACATCTAGGATTTACATATACAACATATATTACTGTCAAGGGTGAATTTCTTATTTCTTATTATTGAGCTTATAATATATAATTTATATTAGATGTTATATAATTTATATTAGATGTTAGAATATTAATTCTATTATATATTTATATATTCTATTATATATATATTCTAATATATATTAGAATTTTTTTATATATTTTATTAATTTTTTTATATATTTTATTTCTAATATATTAGAATATTATATTAATATTATTTTTATATTATTGATATATTTCTATTTCATTTATTTCATTTGCATTTAGAATTTTGATTCAAAAAAAAAACTAAGGAATTATAAACTTGAAAAACACGGATCGGGTTGCGCCATACATATGAAAGAATATAGAATAATGATGTATTTGGCGAATCAAATACCATGGTCTAATAAGGAACCTTTCGGATTCGTTGATAATTTTTTGAAAGAGTTCTTCGAAAAGGTTTCATTAACTCCTCATTTATGTCGAGTAGACCTTGTTGTTGCGAGAATTCTTATTTCATGAGTTGTAGGGAGGGACTTATGTCACCACAAACAGAGACTAAAGCAAGTGTTGGATTCAAAGCTGGTGTTAAAGAGTATAAATTGACTTATTATACTCCTGAATATGAAGTCAAAGATACTGATATCTTGGCAGCCTTCCGAGTAACTCCTCAACCCGGAGTTCCGCCCGAGGAAGCAGGGGCCGCGGTAGCTGCTGAATCTTCTACTGGTACATGGACAATCGTGTGGACCGATGGGCTTACCAGCCTTGATTGTTACAAAGGGCGATGCTACCACATTGAGCCCGTTCCTGGAGAAGATGATCAATATATATGTTATGTAGCTTACCCTTTAGACCTTTTTGAAGAAGGTTCTGTTACTAACATGTTTACTTCCATTGTGGGTAATGTATTTGGGTTCAAAGCCCTGCGCGCTCTACGTCTAGAGGATCTGCGAGTCCCTACTGCTTATATTAAAACTTTCCAAGGCCCGCCTCATGGCATCCAGGTTGAAAGAGATAAATTGAACAAGTATGGTCGCCCCCTATTAGGATGTACTATTAAACCTAAATTGGGGTTATCCGCTAAGAACTACGGTAGAGCAGTTTATGAGTGTCTACGTGGCGGGCTTGATTTTACCAAAGATGATGAGAATGTGAACTCCCAACCATTTATGCGCTAGAGAGACCGTTTCTTATTTTGTGCCGAAGCACTTTATAAATCACAGGCTGAAACAGGTGAAATCAAAGGGCATTACTTGAATGCTACTGCAGGTACATGCGAAGAAATGATCAAAAGGGCCATGTGTGCCAGAGAATTGGGAGTTCCTATCGTAATGCACGACTACTTAACAGGTGGGTTCACTGCAAATACTAGCTTGGCTCATTATTGCCGAGATAATGGTCTACTTCTTCACATCCATCGCGCAATGCACGCAGTTATTGATAGACAGAAGAATCATGGTATGCACTTTCGTGTACTAGCTAAAGCTTTACGTATGTCTGGTGGAGATCATATTCACGCTGGTACAGTAGTAGGTAAACTTGAAGGAGAAAGGGACATAACTTTGGGCTTTGTTGATTTACTACGTAATGATTTTATTGAAAAAGATCGAAGCCGTGGTATTTATTTCACTCAAGATTGGGTTTCTATGCCAGGTGTTCTGCCCGTAGCTTCGGGGGGTATTCACGTTTGACATATGCCTGCTTTGACCGAGATCTTTGGAGATGATTCCGTACTACAATTCGGTGGAGGAACTTTAGGACACCCTTGGGGAAATGCACCGGGTGCCGTAGCTAATCGAGTAGCTTTAGAAGCATGTGTACAAGCTCGTAATGAGGGACGTGACCTTGCCCGCGAGGGTAATGAAATTATCCGCGAGGCTAGCAAATAGAGTCCTGAACTAGCTGCTGCTTGTGAAGTATGGAAGGCGATCAAATTTGAATTCGACGCAGTGGATAAATTAGATAAACCAGCTTCATAAATCAAATTTGAATTCGAAGCAATGGATACTTTGTAATCCAGTAATTACTGTCGGTTTGTTGAATTGCAATTAAACTCGGCCCAATCTTTTACTAAAAGGATTGAGCCGATTCTATTGTCTATATTTTTGATAGATCTATTTTTATCTAGATATACAAGATCTTAAATACAAAAATCAAAGACTAAACACAACTCAAATTTTCTCCTGGGTCCATAATTAATCCTATGTATGGATCTTTAGGATTGGTGTATTCTTTTCTATCCTATATACCACGGTTTCGGATCATGGATCGAGCCAAGCATCACAACTTCTTCTACCCATCCTGTATGTTGTCCTTTTGGCTCCGTGTTAGAATAGAAACTTATTGTATTGTATTAGTAGACGAGATTTTACGAAAAAGGTTCTTGATAGGAGAAAATTTTCTTTTTTCAATTTTTTCAGTGCGAATTTTACATAACATGGGGAAATCACTATTTCTAATTGAAAATTGATATTTCTAATTCAAAAGAAAAAAGAGCTCTATCATATATAATGAACTGCTACTCGAGGTTCTCACAAAAGAGAATCGTTTCTTTCAATATTCACTCATTGTTCGTTAATAACCCTAGTGATTGTATCTAGTATGCGTATTCTGATAGGAAATAAAATATTCAATTGATTTTTCATCGAATGACTATTCATCTACTGTACTTTCATGGAAATAGAGGCAAGAAAGCTCTATGGAAAAATCATGGTTCAATTTGATAAATACACTATTAATTGATAAATACACTTATCTTAGTCAAAATTTTAATTTGTTTCGTAATAATCACATATATTACTCAGAAGGGGAAAAGAGTATTATAACATACCTATATAATTCTCCTACATTTTGGAAGCAGAAGCAGTGCTTCTATGCTTCTAATTTCGAGTAAATAAAGCCCTGCAGCGATGATTTGATGCTTTTGTTCATGTCTCGAGATAGGAACCCATTATCTTGGAGATATCTCCACATCGAAAGCAAAAATCAAAAGACATTTTATTGAGATTTTATAGTTTATTTAGATGTTTTGAGTTAAGATTCCTATCTTGACTCCGTATTTTACCTCGTATAACCTCAAGATAATTTAAATGAGTTTACATATAGATTCACAACATGAATTTTTTATTCTCATGTCACATATACTAGTTGAAATTTGATGATTATGAAATTAATTTGAGTTGCCCCAACAACGTAATATAACATCAAACAATTAAATTTGATAATTAAATCGAATATGGGGTGTTGCATGCTGACTCCAACATGGTTGAAATGAGCTACTACGATTTGCACAAAATGAAACAACAGCCGGGCCATAAGAAACTTTTTGGTAAATGAAGCCGTCAATTCAAATTATATTTTCATGTGCTACAATTTGATTAGTTTAAAGTGTGACGTGTGTTTCTTTAACGGAGTTACAATTCAAAGGTTAAAACAACTTATAATGAATGTAGTACAAAGATCATTTTACTATTAAAGCCTTTCTTTTATGTCTTTATTTACCTATAATTGCAAAGATAAGTTGCAAGGTGGTCAACTGTGAGTGAAATAATAGTATTTTCAATTTCTTATACTTTTTATATATTTAAAATTTAATTTTTTTTACTTTTATTTTAACTATTTTAAGTGTTAATATCGTCACAATTTTTCTATTAACTACAAATTCATTACAATATTATTTTTTTTATTATAGGATTATTAAGTGATTTTTTATTTCAAAATAATTTGAAGATGTTAATAACTAAAAATGAACTAAATTCTGGATAAGAATTCAAAGTGTAAGCTAATGGCAAAAACTTTGGAGTTGTATCGATGGTTTGCTTACTAACACCTAGATTTAGTGCAAAATAATGCTCGAACACGAAAGGGATTTAAAAAGTAAATATATTTGTATTCAAATGTGTGTATAAACACATGTATTGCTAAGCTAAAAATAAAATAACCACATTATAAATGTGACAAAAGAATGATTAATTTCCCCCAATCAAGTGGGGGTTCAAATTGATGCTTAAAAACAAAAGTGGTTGTTTTCTCAAACTATATTGTAACCCCCACAGCTGCCATTTTTGTTGATATTTACAATGCTATTATCCAACTAAGTTACTGACTATGAGTTTTATATATGCTCAACGATGTTGGTGTGCCGTTTCATTGCCACAACGGGCTCACTGCACCGTGAACACCGGAATGATGGAGTCGCCGCACATTGTTGGTGTCATGAACAAAGAAAGAACAGATAAAGAAACTCAAAACATGCAGCAAGGGGGCTTGTATCAGCTAGCTCATAATCATGAAAAAAATCAGCTTGCTCACAAACGTGCAGCAAAGAAGCATGAAACAATCTGCTTGCTCACTCAACTACAAAAACAATACATTTCGCACTAACTATATGGAAACTAACAAAACATTGCTTGCACACATGGGTGAGCTAACTTATCAGCCAAATCATCACCTAAACACATCAAAAAACATGAACAACAAAGTTCATTCTTAACTAAGTTTCGTTACAAAGGAACTAAACAAGTTTGCCATGCAACTCCACAAAGTCAACATGCACCAAAGCTTCAGTTGCATTTCGCACTTTGCAGCTCACATGCATTGCTCGCTTGCATGCAACACGCAGTTCACCACTTTGCGGAGTCGGCTAGCACCTTGGCACTTCACGTGGTTAGCTCGCACCTTGACTTTTCGCATGGTTAGCTCCCAGTTTGTCATTTCGCGAGACAGCTTGCACTTTGTCACTTTGCAAGACAACTCGCAGTTCACAGTTCACAGTTCGCAGAGTCAACTCGCACTTTGCCATGTGAAGACTTCTCGCATTTTTCCACTTTGGAGACTTCTCGGGTCAGCTCGCACTTTACCTTGTCGAGACGGCTGGCACTTCACCAGCTGTGGATCTCCACAGCTCAATCTTCACCGGATGTGGAGACAGCTCGCACTTTAACAGCTCATCAAGTGAGAGAGCTGCTGCATGGATGGCCAATTTCTAACACATCGTGTTCGTAGGCAGCAGTAGTAGCAATACCGGAATTATGCTATCCTTTTATCTATACATTTACAACTTACAAGTGCAGGAGTAAAATTAGATGCTTGATACATATCCCTAACCAAATAGGTTTAACTTAATAATCGAGAGGAGTCGATTTTCAAAGTTAAACGGAAACATGGACCTACTGTCGGCATAATATTTCCGAAGGTGAACAAATGCCACACTAAATTTTAACAGCTGATGAATATGTTTAGTAAATTACCTCCGGCACTGTCTTTTATTCTGTTAGAGACTAGCCTACAAACAACGTACATTTCGAGAAGTAAAATATTAAATTACAGACAAAAGGCTGTGCAGGTCTCACACTCCGCTTTGTTCACCATCTTTGGGTTTTCCGTATTATGTAACTTTATTTGTAGTCTATTGGCAACAATGATATATACATATGTTTTTAATAATAAGTAGTTGGCCCTAAACATCTTAAAATTATTTACTTTTCATCTGATCACAATATTTGTTCCCTCTGTTTTATTACCAGAAGAAGAACCATGGGCAATTGCTGCTCAATGCAAATTGGTTTAGAGAATTTCCTCATTCGTGGTTGGGATTCCATTGTTGGCCATGCTAATTACGTGTGCAAGCTTAAACAAACTCTTCCAACTTTATCTGCTGCTCTTCAAGAATTGAGGGCACAGAGGAACGATGTGCGAAGACAGGTTAATCTGGCTGAACAGCAACTATTTAAGCCATTTGAGCAAGTTCAGCTATGGCTTTCAAAAGCTGAAACTATGATAACTGAGGCAGAAAAGTTTATTGAAGATGGCCCTCAAGAATTACAGAACTTGTGTCTATGCGGATGTGCTTCCAAGAAATGCTTGTCTAGCTACAAGTTTGGTAAAAAGGTGGCCAAAATGCTTCAAGAAATAAATGATCACATCAGTAAAGGAGCTTTTGAGAAAGTAGCGGAGAATCATCCCACAGCTTCAGTTGTGGTAAGACCTGAAGAGCGACCAATTGCTCTAGAATCCTCAATTGAACAGGTATGGAGCTGCATCGAGGACAAAGATGTGATGGGGATAATTGGCATCTATGGCTTGGGGGGCGTTGGCAAGACAACACTCTTGACCCAAATCAACAACAAGTTCAGTACCACACTGAATAGTTTTGATATCGTAATTTGGGCGTTGGTGTCTAAAGATTACGATGTTGGAAAGATTCAAGATAGCATTGGTGAAAACATTGGATTTTCTAATAACTCCTGGAAGAATAAAAGTGTTGACCAGAAAGCTACAGATATCTATAGGGTGTTGTGCAACAAGAAATTTGTTGTATTATTGGATGATTTATGGGAGAGGGTGGATTTGAACCTAGTCGGGATACCAAAACCAAGCCAAGATAATGGTTCCAAACTTATTTTTACTACTCGATCTTTGGAGGTAAGCGGCGAAATGGGAGCTCGAAAGAAAATCAAAGTGGAGTGCCTGGATACGGAGAAGGCTTGGGAATTGTTCAAAGACAATGTTGGAAATGAAACTCTCAACAGCCATCCAGATATTCAAAACCTAGCTAAACAAGTAGCGGAAAGGTGCGGTGGGCTGCCTCTTGCAATAATTTCAATCGGTCGTGCCATGGCTTGCAAGACAACACTTGGGGAATGGAAATATGCAATTGAGATGTTGAAGCGGTGTGCATTGCCAAAATTGGAAAATGAGGTATTTCCGCTTTTAAAATTCAGTTATGATAATTTGCCTAATGCCACAATGAAATGTTGCCTCTTATATTGTTGTCTATATCCCGAAGATTATTGTATTCCCAAAAAGAGATTAGTGGAGTATTGGTTTTGTGAAGGGCTATTGAATGAATTTGATAGAATTAGTGAAGCTCAAATGCAAGGTAACGATATTATCAGCTCTCTTCTGAATGCTTGTCTATTGGAAAACGGTGGTGTAATAGACGGAGAAGATTGTGTGAAGATGCATGATGTGATCCGTGATATGGCTTTATGGATTACACGCGAGTTCGAAGCAAGAAAGAATCATTTTTTTGTAAAAGCAGGGGCTCAATTATTTGAAGAACCAGATGTTAAGGCATGGGAAAGTGGACAAAGAATGTCAGTGATGAAAACTAAAATTGCAGTTCTCAAAGAAACACCCAAATGTCCTAACCTTCGAACCTTGTTCCTTAGCCAAAATGAGTTGCAAGTAATCAGCGATGGCTTCTTCCAATTTATACCTCATCTAACTGTGTTGGATTTGTCAAGAAACATTGGATTACGAGCGCTGCCTGTGGGAATTTCACAATTGGTTTCACTAGAATGCTTTGATCTAGCTTGGACTGGAATAGAAGAGTTGCCAATAGAGTTGAAATCGTTGACAAAACTAAAAATGTTGGACTTGAGTTACATGCGCAATCTCAAAAAAATCCCACAACATTTGATATCTAGTTTTTCCAAGTTGCAAATATTCAGAATGTGGTTGCCAGGAATTCAAGTTTATCCTAATGAAGACAATGTTTTGGTTGGGGGTAATGAAAAGCTTATAGAGGAGTTGAAAGGTTTGCAACGTTTGAATATACTAACGATAACGATACACAACATGTTTTCTCTAGAAAGATTCTTGAGTTATAACATATTTCGTTGTGGGACCCGAGCACTGCTACTTCGTAATTTTAAAGAATCAAAAGTGTTTAATGTTTTATGCTTAGAAAAGTTGGAGCATCTAGAGACTCTGCACTTGGACTTTGGTGGAAGTATGGAGGAGATAAAAATGGAAAAAGTGCATACCTGGGTTCGTTCAAGTATTAATTATACTTCATGCTTTCACACATTGAGCAAAATTACAATAACGGGAGGTAACAAATTGGGAGACGTGACTTGGTTGATTCTTGCTCCAAATTTAAGAATTCTTTCTATATTTGAGTGTGCAAAACTGGAAGAAATATTGAGTGAGAGAAAACTTGGTGAAGTTGCAAGTGTGCTTGGAATTCCATGCCCTAAACCATTTTTAAAGCTTGAATCACTTCGCTTACTTTGTCTACCGAAATTGAAGAGTATATATTGGGATGCCCTACCCTTCCCATGTCTGAAACATATTTCTATAAGTTACTGCGGAGAACTGAAGAAACTTCCTCTCAACTCAGATAGTGCAAAAGGGAATCTGCTCACCATTGAGGGAAGAGAATATTGGTGGGAAAGATTACAATGGGAAAATGAAGCCACTCGAGATGCTTTTCTCCCTTCTTTCAAGTCTTGTAATAATTTATTTTAATTAACTGTTTCTATTCCTGTTTTTACATCAATATTAGCACTTGATAGAATTAGTGAAGCTCAAATGCAAGGTAATGACATTATCAGCTCTCTTCTGAATGCATGTTTATTGGAGAATGGTGGTGAAATAGATGGAGAAGATTGTGCGAAGATGTGATCCGTGACATGGCTTTATGGATTACACGCGAGTTCGAAGCAACAGAGAATAATTTGTTTGTAAAAGCAGGGGCTCAGTTATTTGAAGAAGCAGATGTTAAGGCATGGGAAAGTGGGAAAAGAATGTCAGTGATGAAAAATAAGATTTAAAGTTCTCAACAAAATACCCAACTGCCCTAACTTTCGAACCTTGTTTCTTTGCCAAAATTGGTTGCAAGTGATCAACGATGGTTTGTTTCAATTTATACCTCATCTAACTGTTTTAGATTTGTCAGGAAACTTTGAATAACGAGCGCTGCCTGTGGGAATTTCGGAATTGGTTTCACTAGAATGCTTTGATCTATCTTGTACTGGTATAGAAGAGTTGGAATCGTTGACAAAACTAAAAATGTTGGACTTGAGTTATATGGACTTTCTCAGAAAAGTCCCACAACATTGGATATCTAGTTTTCCCTAAGTTGCAAATATTCAAAATAGAGTTACAGATTATCGTAATGGAGACAATGTTTTGAAAGGGGGTAATGAAAAGCTGATAGAGGAGTTCAAAGGTTTGCAACATTTGAACATACTATGGGTACAGATAAAAAGCATGTTTTGTCTAGAAGGATTTCTGAGCTTTAATTTCTGAGCTTTAATCTTCAACACTGTGCAGATGCATACGGTAATAATCGACACGATGAAAACAAAAATCTAATAATTCTCTCTAAAAGAGAACAGTTTAATCTTCAAGAAAGAATAAGACTTTTATGTTTATTAAACCGCTTCAAGGAAGTCGATTGAGAGATTAAGTCTTACTTGGATTGTTTATCAATTTTGTTAAACCAAAATCTACTTAGATAGGGGCTCATACTTGGAGTTTAGGCACTTTACATCTCTATGAAGAACTGCAGGTACGCAATCATGATGAAGATAAGCTACACCTTGAGTTGATCCAACAGTGATCTTGCACCTGGTTTCCCAATCCAAGTTCAGATTCCTTCCAAAAATTCATTGTATATTACCAAGTTTTAAATTCGAGTGGAGTTAAATTTTATAATTCAAAATAATTTTAATAATTTGAATAATTCGAATAATAAATTAATATAAATATCTCTATTGGTCTATGTTAATTTTGAAAATGAGCAAATTAACTTCTCTCAACAATAATTACAAAATAATTTTTAGATTTCAAAATATTTATAAAAAATCCAAAATTTATACTTTTAAAAAAATTATAAAATTTTTAAAAAAAATCTAAAGAATATATAATTTTTTATACATATCATAATATTGTAACTACAAAGAAATAAAAAAAATTATATTTTTTAGTTGTTTTTTAATCTAAAAAATCACATAGAAATAAAAAATTTAACACAAAAAAAGTTGTAACCTCTAAAATAATTTAATACATATCGAATAAATATAAAATATTGAAAACTGTTCATTCATTTAAATAAAAATAAAAATTCCCACATTTATTCAAATAATTTTTTTTATTAGATTATAATTTCTTCTTAAAATGTGTAATTTAAAAGTTTTCATAAAACTATTATTAACAATATATATATATATATATATATATATATATAGGAAAAAGATTAAGCTTTTTTAGAGATTAGAATTTTAAAAAAGAAATTGAGAAAAGAATATAGAAAACAGAAGCAAAAGAAAAGAAGAGAAGAAGAGATGAAAAGAGATTGGGGTTAAAAATATATATTAAAGAAAATGGAGCAATTATCAATTATGCCCTTACAAATTAAAATGACAATTATAATGGCTCTCAAAAGAGCTGATAGATAAATATATCTGTATCCACCAAATATCTTAAAAATCTCAAAAAAAAATTCCAAGCTAAAAAAAAAATAACCACATTATGAATGTGACAATTTGACAAAAGAATGATTAATTTCCCGCCCAGTCAAGTGGGGGGTCAAAACAGAAGGCACTTGTTTCCTCAAACTATATTGTATCCCCACATCAGGCAATTTTGTTCCATATTCTAAGTGTACAATGCTCTTACCCAACTAAATTACTGATTATGAGTCGTATGTTCCACGATGCTGCCATGCCGTTGCATTGCCACAACAGGCTCACTGCACCGGGAACACCGGAACGATGGAGCTGCTGCACATCGTGTTCTTAGGCAGTAGTAGCAATACCTGTCAATACCAAAATTTAACCATTTACAGGAATGCAATACTTGAAAATTAATCTTCAACACTGCAAATGCATATATACTTCGTGGAAACCGGTGAACACGGTAGCAATCAACATGATGAAAACATCTTCGCATATATTTTGAGCTAATTGTTCGTTGCACAAGGCATGTACGGTGAACAAAGACTAGAAGGATATCCGGAGAATAGGATAGGAATCAGTTAACTTACCTGTGCTGACAAGGGAGAGCAAGATATGGAAGTGTCGGACTTGCCCGGCAAATGGGACAAGCCGAATCGTCCTCTGTAGAACTTGAAGATTTGTTCTTCGAGAACGGGTGAAGAAAGCTTTTAACCGTTGAAGAGTTTAGAAGAGGGAGAAGCAGCAACAGCATCTCCTGCTTAATAGCAAAGCAAATGTAAGTACGAAAATACATTCATTGCAACAGAAACTCCCAGCAGCCAGCCCTCCCTATTCATTCTAGGTGAGGTTTTCAAGTCATGGTTGTTTGAACCAGACTGAATTGGGTGGTCGGACCGGGAACCAGCCAAGGCCCAGTTCGTTAAAAGGCATTTGACAGGTTGAACCACATTTTAAAATTATTTTTTATGAATTTTTAATGATTTATTTAACAGAACCAGATGGACCAGTTGGACGGCAAACCGGTGGCTTGACCAGTTTGACCACCAGTCGGGTTCTTAAAACCTTGTTTCAAGTATCAGAAATGAATAATGCACCTCGAGGACTGTCTTTTACTCTGTTAGAGACTAGGCTACAAACAACAACTAATGTACATTTCGAGAAGTAAAAGGAAACATTACCGAGAACTCATTCCACACTAACTGGCGATTCATGTACTCAAAGCTAACTGCTCGATTCATATTAGGGCTTTCATAGACAAGCCTTGCTCTTAAAGCTCTTTCAATGAGGTTCCTGTACCTGCATTAGAAACAACAGATGTAATCAGATCAATGTCGATTGCTGAGAGTTGGTTAAAGAAAAACTGGTTTTTCAGAACCACCTAAAAGTTCCCTAATCATCAAGCATTCATTTTTATAGAATATACTAATGCATATCAACCCAACAACCATACAAACGATCAATTTCGAACAGTAAAGATGAAAAATCGAAAACTTGGTACAAAATCTAGTAAGTTAAATCACTATGCTTGTTATCCGTGCTTGTGTCCTTTTGTGTGGGCTTATTTTCCTAATGAGATTCAAGAACACACGTTTTTCAATAATTAAAGCCTACCTTCCTGTGTAAAGAAATAAGAGTAGGTTGCCAAATGATGCAGCCTTATAAAGCCCTTCAATACGTTGCATCAAACCCCAAACTCGCCGTGCCAATGGCCTCTGAAGACAGAAAATCAGTATCAACTTCAGACCATGTCCAAACTCTTCCCAAGGAAGAACATGAAGAAGAGAAAACAGAAAAGAAAGGATACAAACAATGAATCAGCACCTGTTCAGAATCACCCCATCGACGAAAAGCAGAGAATGACTGTAAACGAGCCCAAATGTACTGACCACCAACTGCGGCAATGCAATACCACATCTTCTGAGCAATGGTTAGACCAGGCCCTTCCAAACCCGTTCTTACTGCACAAAGATAAAGAGTAGCACAATATAAGGCCATTTGTAAGGCTACACGAGACTAGAAAAGGGAATGAGTAAAGAAAAGACAATGTTAAATAACATAAAGGGCGCAAACACCGTTCAAAACTGAAAATATTAACTAAGGTAAACTGCTCCATCATCTAAAATACACTAAAAAGATTGTTCCGATAAGGTGTAGATGTAATTTTCATATAATAACACTGATACTTGCAGTCATAAATAGAGTAACAATAATCGTAAATGAAGTCTAAATAACACTGATACCAGAGCATGATTTGGTCGGCAAACTAACATGCCATTTTACTCGGACTCGAGTGTGTTGGATATGCATCTAACACAGGCATGTTTAGTTTTTTCCCCAAGGTTTTTCATGTATTTGAAGGGTTTGCAGAGGGTTATATCCTCATATCCATGTCCAAAAATGTTTCAAACATGGATATTTCAAGAAAATGAAGAACCGGAGCAACATATGTAGCACAATAATAAAAAGAAGTCCAGACCTTCTTACCATTTTCTCTTATTTCCATGGCACGTTCATCTCGGTACCTCAAATTCATAAGAGCAATTCCTGGAGTAGGTTTATCTACCCAAATTGAGAACCTCCAAATGAGAAACTCGAGGAAAGCATCGAGTTCGGGTTCATATTGAAATAACATTCCTGGCTAACCCCAATAAAACAAAGAAACAAACTCAGATAATCGGTTTGCGCAACTTCCTTTACAATTAAACCATTAATGGATGCAATAACACAAAACAAAAAGAACATTACCTTCATCAAGGAGAAAACTTTAACCAACTGTTCTTTCAACATAGCTGACATCTCAATATCCAATCTGGCGGCATCAAACTGATTAACCCTAGATATTGATATTGGTAGCGTCGAATGCTGCAACAATTGACCAAGAACAGTTAATAAAAGAGTCTATAAAAGTTAAATAACAGCAAAATTGGAACAAAACAGAAAAAATCCCATCTTGAAAACTAGGGGAGTGCTTGGTTGAGGGGAAAAGTGGAAGGATGAAAAGAGGCTGTGGAAAAGTGGAAAGAAAATAAATTTTAAGTGTGTTTGGTAGGAAAGAAAATTGAGAGGAAAGAAAACAAGAGAAACCTATTTTCCATCCTAATGCGAAAAAACAAATCATTCCAAATTAGAATGATAAGAGAAGAGAAAATAAGGGATGCACCCATGGTAATTCAAAATTGTGCATTTTACAAAGGTTTTATTTTATTTCTTCTTATTTTTCAACTCTACCAAACAAAGGATCGAAAGATAATTATTTTTTTTTGTTGACTTTTCCATCTTTCCTATCAAGCACACCAATGAAAATTCATCTTTTCCTTCTTCGTGTTTTTCTACTTTCTCAATTTTCTATCTCCTCTACCAAGCAAAATCTAAAACTTCATTTCTTTTTCCCATTACATAATGCAATTCCATTCACCATTAGCAAAATTATACCTTGATACCCAAAAATTTCAAGATCAAACAAGTTCCATGCATTCTCAAGGCAGTAATCATTAATCAAACAGTTAAAAGAAAAATCAACAAAGGGTAATCTCTTTTATTGTTCAACTTCAACTAAATTTTCACCAAAAGGATTTAAAAAATTAACCTGATGAGAAAGAGAAACAGAGTGCCAGTGAGGAAGTTACCCAAAAATTCTCCAGATAGATTGAAAGTTGTCATTTTTTCCCCAATTTTAATAATGCAATTCCATTCAACATTAGCAAATTAATACCTTGATACCCAAAAATTCAAAATCCTCATATAAAAATGAAAAGAAAAAGTTACCCAGAAATTTCCCAGGTAGATTTCAATAAATAAAAACACCCCATGAATTCTTATGGCCAGTAATCAATAATTGAACAGATAAAAAGAAAATCAACAAAGGGTAACCTCTTTTATTGCTTAATTTCAACAAAATAATATTCATAGCAAAAAAAAAAAAATTAGAAGAGTGTGAACCTGATGAGAAAGAGAAACAGAGTGCCAGTGAGGAAGTAGCTTTTGATAAGAAGTAATCCATGCATCTTCTCGTGGTGGTGGTGCTGTTGATGGATTGCTTCTAAAACTAATCATTTGATAAAAATTAAATTATGCTTTTCTTGCTTCTTCTTTTTTTGGCGCAAATTTTATATGATTGAGATTTGTTTGTTGTCGAAATCTTGAAGATGGGGTTATTTAATTTATTTATTTATTCTGGACTCGGCTGCTCTGTCTCTGAAAATGATGCTAAAAGCTTCGAGAGGTGGACTTGAGTTAACTCGCAACTGGCAACTCATTTATTGCATTTATAAATAAATAGTAGGGAAAATTGCACCTAATACCATTAAATTACTAGTAAATTTATGTTTTATCACTCAACTTTAAAAACTTATAAAATGGTCATTCAATTTTTTTATAGTTTTTTTTTTTGTGAATAATTCTATAATTTTCATTTAAGTCACTGATTGTGAATTTCAAACAATAATTTAAAAATCAATACGATAAATCAATATTCATCAACGAATAAAAAAATATACCTTAAATCTAAATTAATCTGATAATTAATGTTGAATATTAGAGAAAAAATCAATTTAAATTTTGATTTACAAATTCAAAATATCCAAAATCATTTCATAAAAAAAATAAATTATAAAATAATAAAAAAAAAACTTTCAATTGATGTAAATAATGCGAACAAAAAAAAATAATGACAAAAATTTTAATAGCCTAAAAACTTAAATGAAAATTTTTAAAATATTCATATTATCCTTGTATTATTTTTATATTAGCAAGTGTCTAAATCTTACTTGAACATTCATATATATCAAATCCATATGACCTTACTTTAATTTTATGATCCTTTACTAACTTCCAAAGTACAACCTTTATATTAAAAAGAAATTCAAGTGAACTTACAAACGCTTTGCACTACATTCAATAAGTTCAGAGTTCGTGCTCGGAGTTCGAAACTCAACATCTACTATTTTTTTTCTTAGTTCCCAGATTACAACCTTCTTTTTCATATATATATAGAGAGACCAAATATGATTCAAGCAAACTTCAAAAACCTTTGCACTGCATCATTCAACAAAACACTAAGAAAAAAAACCCACAAGACCATCCAGTAAAATCTCCCCCTTCCAGCAACACCACTGATTTATCACCACTATTCTTGATCCAGTCATCTCTTTCGGACAACACCAAATTTCGGACGATCCGATTCTTCGCCAATGCTTGCTCTTGACAGTCATCTAATAAGAGGATTAATATAGTACCAGGTAAAGGACTAATCAAGAACATATTCTGGAGAATACAACTATTGCAAGTCCAACAAGGCAAATAGGTTGTGTTGCATATGCAAAAGTCGTTGCAACATGGCGGAAGATAAGAACCTCGAAATTGGGTCGAAAGGGTCACAATGCAAAACCCTGTAGATCGAATGAAATTAGTTTCACAAACCCAGAAAGAAGACCGAGGTATAGAATCTTAATGGGATTGGATACAAAACAGGCTTACCGATTTAAAATAGATTCTCTAAGAACCAGAGGATGATTTCTGAACCCAAACTTGTTTCTGCAAGTAGATAAGAGGAAATGACCATGAGAACCAAAGGTGAATGAAAGATGACAGATTCTGCAGTTGATTCTTCATGCGATTTACTGACCTCATGGGCTCCGGAGCTAGTAGCACCTCCTCTTTTTGAAGGCTTGACCTCACTTGATATGACAGATCCATCGGCTGCAGGGCCCCGACCGAATTGCCGATTGGAACCTGCATGAATGTATCAATTAATATGACATTCTAGTACTACTGTATGCGACAACAATGCTGAATTGATCAAATTATAGATATGGACTATAACAGATTTCTGACGCAAAATTACATCGATAGCTATGTCGCATCTCATTTCTCCTTGGCTAATAACCAGAGGTCATAGGTAGAAAATGAGGTATACTAGCTTCTCTCATTTCTAGCAAATTCAAATAGGACGACAACTTGATACAAGAACTGTATACCAAATCCATCCATACTAGCAAAAACCAGATATTCATGTGCAGAAGCATTAATACCTTCCATGGATCGAGAGGCCTGTGCTGGTTGTATCAAACGCTCCTCGCTGGATTGTGAAACATCAGAACGATGAAGAGGGGCCCATACACCACGATCAGGCCTATCCTTATTTCTTGTACGTTTTTCATGCTTCTCACTTCCAGAACCTGAACCATGCAGTCCCTTTTTGATGAACTTATCATCTGAAACTCTTTTTGTATCACCATCAGATTTCAATGCAGGCATTTCATTAGGGACATGACCATTCATACCCGATCGTGTATTAGTTGGCTGGGGAGGTCTTTTGACAGTGTCCGGACTTTGAGTTTTCTGCTGAGGCTGGACTGCTGCTGAAGATTGATTTTGGCCCGCTTCGTTTCTCAAAAGTATGCTCCTTATTAACTTTCCACCAGCCTTGCGTCTTTGACCCTGTCTTGAAGCAGTTGAACCAGGTGAATTTACTGCAGGAGATGATGCACCCTGCTGTTCAGATGCACCCTCTGGCACCTAGGAATCCAAAAGGAGATCATCATAATATGCATCCATAAAATTGAAAGAACCAATTCAAAAGTCCACTCTATAAGCAAATATAAAATGATTCTCAGCCCAGAATATCAAACTAAAATATAGCTAACAATGGAAACCATGAGGAATTATGAGACAAATTAAAGGAAAATATCTTACATTCGGTGCCTCACGATCTTTTGGTTTTAGGAGAAGGACCTTTTTCTTCCCAGAATCAGCTGAAAAAGTAATTCCAGTTACAGGACCATCAATGCCACAGACTGCAATGCAATTTGTTATTAAGCAAAAATACAAGGGAAGAAATACAATGAAAAAGAAAATTTAAGAACCAAATGAAAAGGAGATAATTCAAAACCAAGTCCAGAGAGAACAAAGCGTCAACTTAAACATATATATGCACAGACGATCAAAATTAACTGCAAATAGAATGGCAAGGGGCTCTTGCGCTTGTTCCGGTATAATAAATAATAACCAAAAAAAAAAAAAAAAAACAAAGGTCAGAATTATTTCACACCTTCACCCAGCTATATGAAATATAGAGATAATTTGTATTCTAAAGTATGAACTCAAGTTGACCTAAACATCCATCATGGGGACTCCATTAAGCAAAACTTCAATGTATTCCCTTTTTAAGGCACTATAAGAAACTAGTAGCAGCAGCAGCATATCAGTGTTACATGGGTCATTTACATCTATAAAATGTATATAACCTCTCTGGTCTCCAAGTTATTAGGGAAGGGTCATCACAGGTAAAATTAAATGCAGAATAACAGGTGGTATTGGCATTGATAGTAGGTAAAGAGTAAAAAAGTCCTTTTTCAGAAACATATAGAATTAACTTCGCAATAAAACACATTCATAGAACATGCTAAGCTTTCTGGTTAGCCATTTAATGAGATGTGTTTGCAGACAACTTTGAGCACTCAGAGATTTATATTAATTTAATCCAGTAACAAACACAAGAACAGCATGAGCCATTTTAATGTGCAAAAATAATCAATAACTTAGTTTCTTTCACTAGATCTGCATCTTGTAAATATTCATGATTATAACACTAACAAGTTGGTATAAATGCTAACGCAGATCAATGTGGATCATAACCTCTGCTAAGACCGTTTAAACCCTTACCAGTTCCATTCTCTCTTATTTCTTTTGCAACAGAAGTCACTGATTGATCCTCTTGCTTGGATGCTACAAAATAATTGGACTTTTTTGCACCTTTTCCACTGTCTTTTAGAATATACTGCCAATCAAACAAGTTTCATCAAATGAGAAAATAACAAACTATCCACCTTCAAAATCACACATGCACACAAAGTAATACATGATCATTGGAAAGGATCATTTAGAATAGCTTCATATGAAAGAGAGCCGATGAATGCAATATATTAGGATATCAAAACTTCATGAAAAATTTGCTCCAATGATTTGTAAAATATTAAAAGCATCCTACAAGCATTCACCTAAGGATACCATCCTACAAGCATTTCCGAAGGACTTTCAAGGTGCTTCAAATTTTAGAAACCAGCCAATTTTGACATCTTAATCAACCGCAAGTGCCTCAATAAGTTGCTTGCTAATAATCTTTACATGAAAGGAGAAAGCAAGAATAAATATCAACTAAGAACAGACTCATAATTATAAAGCAGATGATCCAGATAAGCAAAAGTTATGCTCTTCTACAAATAAAGACCCCTGATTCACCAGTAGAACGACTTTATAAGAGAAATCCACAAAAATGCAAATATACTAATTTTCGGAAGTACTGAAAGGTTTACATTCATGAAGCAAAAGTACCATATGCTCAAATATCCAGCAATGAAATAAATAATAAAGCTATTGACACAGACACCTTTTTCTTCTCAGAGCCCTTGCTACTTGATCCAGGCTTGCCTGTAGACGCAGCAGCAATTTTTCTGCCAACCTTTCTTATAGTGATTGACCCCTGTCATCAAAACAAGCCAAAATGTGGTCACTGAAGGACTGCTTATTAATTCATTTCTGTTTCCATTTCCTTTTCCTGGACAATTTTAAACAGAAGGATCTCAAGAAAATAATGCATTAGTAAATATTAGACTGCAACATGTGTGACAGACATCTCATGGACACTTCTGGTCAAATTGGATTCTAATAATTCAAGTGGAAATTTAAGAGGAAAGGAAACCACGCAAATACCAAAGTTGGATCACACAGATTCAAACGCATGAACTAAAAAATAACAAAAGGATATAAGCTTGCATCTCTTCCAAGGTAAAATACCTGAGTTCCACTCTTGGCAGCTCGTTTCTGACGCACAAATTCCATTAGTGGTGTAACAACAGGAGCTTCTTTTGAAGCACCTAGAAAAGAATAAAGTACGGCCAAGGAAATCACACTCGTATTAGGGTGGCAAAAACTCATAACTAGAGTTCACAATTTTTTATTCCTTCTATCATAACTAACCAGATAGTTCTGCTTCTTTTCTCTCCAACTGAATCTCAGCACTGGGAAGATTCTCAACAGGTTTTGCAATCAATTTGAGAAATTCCAGATAATCAGGATCTAGTTTCATAAAAGAAAAAGAAGATTTAGTACAAGATAAAAAGCTATAACTTTCATTTCAATGTTTGCTAGAAAAGCTTCTATTAAATATATGTTCCTAACAATAAACTCCTTTTCTTTTTATTAAAAAAATGCACCTTTGAAAATGGTCCCTTCACGACCATCCTTTTTAGAGCTGGTCTTTGGTACACGCTGTGAAGGAGCATATTCAACAATGGCCTTAAATTGAGTACCTGAAATAAGGGGCATCAAAATGATAAATTAGAATAGAAGGACCAATGGGTATATTAAACACAGAGGCAAAGAAATTAACATATTGCGATCAAATTGAACAAATGCAAACAACAGTTGTATTTCACATTTTTAGAAAGAATCCAGTAAGCTGTCCTCTAAACCTAGAAAAACATGCCAACAGTTCATAAGCATCGTAAAGAATCAATCATTTAACCATAACGTACCCTTCTCATTAACAAATATATGCCCGTCAAAGAACTCAGCAAACTCAAAGACATCTTCAGGCCTATTAAAGTTTATGTAGGCTCGGGAGTAACTCTGTTGCTTATGGCTGCAAGTGTTTCAAGAACCAACCAAAAAAAATCCATAAGGATCACAAAATGGAGTAAAAGGAAAATAACTAAATAAAAGCATGTTCAAATTAAAATTTCAAAAGTTTCTTAATTTTCCCTAATTTTCAATCATATCTAAGTTAAATTCATCTTCTTCCCAAGCCTTCTACTGTGACCAGCATTTAGTTGGCCAAAATACATATATGACTAGCATTTACAGGATTGAAGATTATGATAATTTCTTTTAATTCCATGCAGTTCTCCAAGAAGCAAAGAAAGGAAACATAGTAAAGAAAACCATACCCCTAGCTTAAAAAATACATAAAAGAATAACCTTAGCTCTGAAATTAGTTTCAACTTTTAACTTCCAATTATTCCAATCTACCCCCCCCCCCTTCTTCCCAGCTGCTAAAAAACAAGAAATTACAGTATTAATCCAAACAACAAAACTAAATCTTATCAAATACCAATCCTTAAAGGCATACACAATAAATTCAACAGTGCAATCACAAATTGTGCCTAATTGGATACCCTAGGAACTAAACTAGAAAACAAAATACAAATAACCCCCCAAAAAAAAAAAAAAAAAAACAGAAACGAAATAAGGCAAATTAAAAGTTGGAAACCCTAACCTGGACTTGCCGACACGGAAAGAGAACCAATTATAACGATCGGAGAAACGATCGTCGATTTGAGAAATTATAAAGGATTCGGTAACCGACGGTGGTAGATGCCTTATCACCACTTTCGTTTTACGCAACGGCTCCTTCATCTCGATTTCTCTTCCTCAAATTCCTTCGGTTTTTTTTAGGGATTCAATTTCCAGTTTCTTTTATTTCTAAAGTCTAACGCAAATGTTTTTCGTACGAGAGTCTCTTTTTAGCCCAGAGATTTTTATTTTCTTTTTCCCTTTTTTATAATTTGTTTATTATTTTTATTTTATTATTAAAATACTAACACTTATTAATTAATTTCTAGATAATCTCTACTAATACCTAATTAAAAAATTAATTACAAAATCAAATTAATTTATTTAAAGTTATAGCGTTAATTTAGGTATAATTTTGAATTTCAATCCTTGTACTTTCTAAACATTGAGATTGGTCTCTTTATTTTAATTTATCAAGATTTACTCCTCGTAATTTACAAAAATTACGAAGAATCTAATTAGGCAGCACTAGTAAACCTTCACGTTAAATCAATAGCTTAGAAATTAGTTGTTCGATAATTTATATGCAATGAATTAGAAAGAATTATCAGTTTATCGAATTATATGCAACAAAATAGAAAATAGTCGTGTAAGTTCAAGTGTTTACCAATAATTGGATTAATTTTTTAGTTTTTGTAAAGGACCAATACCAGGGGCAGAGTCAGGGGATAGCACGGACCCTGTTCTTCTAAAATGAAAAATTATTCATTTAGACCCCTTTATAATTTATAAATTTAAATTATTAATAATAAAATTACATTTTAACCCTCAATTATTTATGATTCATCTATAGTCCTCCTAAAGCAATTTTCTGGCTTCGTCTCTACACAGTACATAAACAAATAGCTAGACTAACATAAAGACTTATTGAACAACATGAATACTTTGAGGACTCCATTAATAACATCTTGAAGTTTGAAACTAATTTAAAGTTTGAACCAAATGTTTAATAAAATTGTCTTGAAAAGTAATTTTGAAACATTTTAAAAAAAAAATCAATTTTGAATTTCACCCTTATACGTTTATGAAAATTAAGAATTTAATCCATATATTTTAATTTATCATGATCTTCGTACTCTAAAAAAACCAATAAATTACTACAGTTGTTGGAAAACACATGAACAATTAATTTTTGAATGTTTTGCATATAAATGATTGAACAGTTAACGTTCGAGCCATGGAATTTAAGGTGAAGGTTTAATATAATATCAAATAATTAAACTAATTTCTCAATTTTCATAAAATATAAAAACTAAATCATGATAAATTAAAATAAACGTATCAACTTCTCAAAATTTGGAAGTTAAGAAAATAAAAAGGACAAAACAACAAAATCTTGTCTTTGCTGTCACCTTTTCCTAAGTGAAGAAATCAAATAATAAAAAAGGACGAAACCCTAATTGGATTGCATTCAATCAAAATTCAACAACTGTCCTAATCCTTTCTCAATCAAGCAAGTAGATCGATTTTGATCTCTTCAATTTCAGTCAATTTATTTTATATAATACATAAACATATATATGTTGGGCTTGTTCACAAATGGATCTAACTATATTCACCATCATCAAATTATTGATGTTTTGATTATTCAATTTCAAAAAGTTACAACATAATTATTGAATTATTTGAAAGTTTTTATGTAAATCACTGAATTATTTGAAAATATTTATTTAAGTCATCAGGCTGTTAAGTATTTTATTAAAAAAATTGGCTAGCGAGCTCTGATCGACAATTCAACGATCAGAACAGTGGATCAATATCATTGACGAGTAAAATAACATATCTTATATCAAAATTCATTTGACAATTAGTGTCAGAGATCAGAGAAGAAAACTATTTAGATTTTGGTTTACAGATTCATGACGTTCGAAGTTATTTTATATAAAAAAAAAACTTAATTGTAGAAGAAAAGGATAAGAAGAGTTTTTGATTGATACAAGCAGTGCTAATAGGGAAGGTCATACAACAATCATTTTACAACCTAATGACTTAAATGAAAACTTTTTAATAGTTTTTTTTTACCAATTTTTAACTTTTTTTAAGTTGAATGATCAAAACATAAACTTATTAATAGTTTAGTGATTTTCGATATACTTTACCTCTAAAATAATATTAATATATTTTTTAAATTGAATAATAAATTTAAAATTTAGTCCATGATTTAAGAATGTGCAATGAAATTAACCCAATAATATAAAATAATAATTTTAATTCTTGACAATAGTTAAATTATTATATTGGTATCTTTAAGTTTTTTTTTATCAAATTAAACCATGTACTTTTGGGTTATGTACAAAAAAAAGTCCATTTCCGAAATTATTTACGGAAATGGGCCAAAGTGAAAAAAATTACAGGAATAGGTTAATTTTACAAAAATATGTTTAGGTGGCAACGTTTTCAATGGAAATTTTAGAAAAGCGTGTGAAAGCACTTTTCCTTGAATGGGATAAAAACGCTCCTACATGGAAGCTTTTTTCAAATTACTGTCCATATGGACGCGTTTTTCAGCGTGTTTTCACAATGCTTTTGTCTCAGTCAAGGAAAAGCGCTCTTATGTGAATGCGTTTTTGTCTCATTCAAAGAAAAGGGCTTTCACGTTCGTCACGTAGGCGCATTTTTGCAAAAACGGCCTATTCCTGTATTTTTTTTCACTTTGAACTATTTTTGTAAATAATTTCGAGAATGAGCCTTTTATAGTACATAACCTTGTACTTTCATTTCGAACAACACTTCCTTTTTTTATTTATGATCCTAATCTTTGTTTTTTAATACAATATTTAGAATTACTTATAATATCTCCACAACCTTTAAATAAGAGATAACGCATTCGAATCTACAAACCGGTTAAATTAAATTTTATAAAATTTTAATATTTTTGTAATTTTTATGATAATTTATTTAATTTAAGCCAAACAGATTAGGTACTTTTGATCACTTATCCGATTTTTTGAAATATAATATTATTTATTTTAAAGAAGAGATAAAATGTTAGTAGCTAAAATTAAATATCTACAATTTAAAATTTTAATAAATGAGAAATATAAAAATAATAAAAAAATTATATAATCACTAAATATTAAATGAGGACTAAAAATTAAATGAATAAAATAATACCAATGAACTTAAATAGACTTAAGTTAGTCATTTTAAATAGACTTTTGAGAAAAATTTATGATCCATAATACAATTCAGACAAAACTTAGTTAATTATGTGCAGTTGGATTCAAATTAGAGTTGTTCATGAGTCGGGTTGGGTTTAAATATTATATTAACATATTTTATTTTTGTTTAAGCCCAATTCGATCTAAAATATAAGTTTAAAATTTTGTCAAAATCCGCTCATTTACAAAAAATTAACTCAAATCTAATTTAGGCCCCCAATATTATTTTTTTTAAAAATATTCATATTATTTTATTTAATAATTTTATATAATTTTATTTATTAAAAGTTTTTATATAATCATCTTAACATTTTTTTTTTGGTGTTCTCATCTTAACATTATTTTAATGTTTATATTAGACTAGTATTAATATTTAGTATAAATTTATTTTTTAATGTGTTTTAAATTATATAATATATAAAAATAACCAATTCATATTTTAAACAAACTTAATTTTTTTCTCAAACTTTTTCTTCAGACCTAATATTTTTGTCCAAACTCTCTCAAATTTTGAGTAGACCTTCAGACTTAAATGAATAACTCGATCCATTACCAAGTCTAATCCAAACCTGACGTAGTCTGCACATAAACACCTCAACCTGGGTGAAATGGAATTACATGGATCAAATTGACACAAAGAATAAAATTTAAAGCATCAAACTGAGAATTTATCTACTGCAAGGCGGCTAAATTAGCTATTAAGCCAAAAATAATTGAAACGTTTAAGAAAGCTATAAAAGCCGAAACAACCAAATCATGTCTTCGGCTCTTCGCTCTCTTGCTTTTCCCTCTGTTTACGTCTCGAAAATTTCAGATTATGGTTCTTACCTATTTTTCTATTTCTTAAAGGCGAAGAAATCAAATAACAAAAGGACGATACCCTAATTGGACCTCATTTAAATTCCGCTATTAATAGCAATCAAATTGAAAATTCAACAACATTTTTTCATCATTTTTCAATCAAAACGATCAAAGCGAATAGATCAAATATTGAACTCTTCAAATTCAATCGGATTCTGAATTTGAGAATTTTTGTGTTTTTTTTCTTCAATTTTCGGAATGGATTCCAGCAGGCGAGCCGTGGAGTCGTATTGGAGATCGCGGATGATCGATGCGGCAACCTCTGATGAAGAGAAAGTAACACCCGTTTATAAGTTAGATGAGATCGCCGAGCTCTTGAGATCTTCGCATGCTAGTATCGTGAAAGAGGTGGCTGAGTTTATCTTGAAACGACTCGATCACAAAAGTCCGATCGTTAAACAAAAGGTGATTTCATTCAAGTCGCTTCGAATTTGTTTCATTTTGCTTAAATGTAGTAAATTATGAGAATTTTTTCGTCTACTAGTTAAGCAATGGTCGTATAATTTAACCAAAGTTCAATTTGGTTCTAAAATGATAAGGCAACTGATTAAAAAGCAAGGAAAGGAGCAGGGGCAAACAGAGAAAAAAAATTTGGGGCCGAAATTAAATTATATATTTTTATGATTATAATAGCATTTATAATTTTTAAAAGATTAAATCAAATTTTTATTATTTTTGTTCATGTGGGCCTAAATGAGAAATTTTCAATATTTGCAACTGGAGAGGAGTCTAATTATTCAAAAGCGATGAAGTTTTGTCATGTGAATGTTGTGAGTTACTGCATGTTTACGTGCGGGCGAATTGTATCCTAAGATTATAAATTACCAAAACATGTTGATACTTGGTTGTTAGTGATATTTTTGCAGGCTTTGAGGTTGATAAAATATGTTGTGGGAAGGTGTGGTGTGGAGTTTAGGAGAGAGATGCAGAGGAACTCAATCCCCGTGCGTCAGTTACTTCATTACAAGGGGGAGCCAGATCCTTTGAAGGGGGATGCACTCAATAAGGCTGTAAGGGACAATGCTCAAGAGACTATTTCTGCTATATTTGCAGAGGACAATAATAGCAGCAAGCCTTCGCCTGCTGATGATCTGAATAAACGAATACAAGGATTTGGAAATACAAACTTTGAAACGCCTGTAGATGATAAGAAATCAATTCTCAGTGAGTTTGTTGGTATTGGATGTGCATCTATCAAGAAGGGAATTAGTAGTTTCACTCAGGTTCATTCATGTAGAAAGAATGACAACGGAAATAACAAGGGTCCTACACTTCGAAGGTCATTGACTACAGAAATTGACAATTCTGATAGGTATGAACCAGTTGCATTGCCCAATGACACTCAAGGAGTTTCCATGAATACTGCCAGTGGACCTTGGGGGCAGGACTTAAGAGAATTCAAGACAGAAACAAAAAATGGGGAATCCAGCTCAAATCATTCAGAGACTAAAACTCCTGAAGAGAGATTATTGGAAACCATAGTGACATCTGGTGGTGTTCGTCTACAGCCTACTCGAGATGCCATTCAATCTTTTCTAGTGGAGGCTTCAAAGCTTGATGCATTAGCTTTAAGTCATGCGCTTGAATCTAAGCTTCTATCAGCAATATGGCAGGTAACTCTTTGCTCCTATGTACTGAATCATGAGATGACAAGGCCACTGGCAGTGATGGTGGGAGCGGGAGGTACTTAGCTGAAACGAAGGCTATCTACCCTTACTCATAACTCCTATTCATGCAGGCACCCTGTTCTGATTAGATGATCACGTGTCATATTTCTAATAATTTTATATCGATTTTTCCTCCTCCACCCCCACCCCCAAATAAATAGTGGAATTTATGTTTTATCTTTTAACTTTAACTAGAATTATTGATGGTCAGGTTCGCATGAAAGCTGTGTGCGTGCTTGAGTCCATTCTGAGGAAAAAAGATGAGCATTTTCTAATTGTGGCTTCTTATTTTACCGAGAACAAAGATGCTGTTTTGAGATGTTCTGAGTCTCCCCAAACTTCTCTTAGAGAAAAGGCTAACAAGGTAAATGTACAACCCGTTGCTTTATGTTTAAACCGAAAGATAATATACCTTCTTTGTTATGATTTAAGATCCAGCATAGCGCACTATTTTTGGTGGCATGCTTTTTGAGGGGTTTCCCCCTGTTGTTTTACTAAACAGCCATATTAAGCTCTAATTCAGTAAACTGATGTCATTGGAATATAGGAAAATTCATCTAACTCATTCTTGAGAACTTCCTTTTTGGGACGGGAAATGATAAAGTGTAGGAAGACTAAATGAACTTTCCCTCTTGTTGAGTTCATTAAAGTCTTGCATTGAACTGGTGGCATATTTATGCATATCCAAGTTGATTAGAGTACAAGTCTCTTCTTCTAAAATAATATATATTTATCTAGGAAATTTTTGCTATCGTCCAGAAATGGAATAGGCCCTTCAGGTTGATTTGTTTGTGATTTTGTTTTTTTTCTTATTATGGAAAACTTTCTCATTACTTTTTGTTCTAACTTACAAATTCAGATAATCTAACGGTTGATTCTTGACAGTTGTCACATTACTTTTCAGTTCCTTTCTTTTGGTTACTCTTCTGCATAAATGAATATATTCATGATCTTTGTACGATCATTGTGTTTTATCTTTAATGCTTTGGTTCTTAATGTTAGACGACTTTTGAGTAGTTATTATGTACACTAAATGCTAATTTGGAGCTGGTAGGGATACTTGTTTTCTTAGTTAACGAATTACATGCTACAGTCGAGTGGTTGACATATATATGGTATTGGTAAACAGGTGTTGATCCTTTTGAATGGGGAACAGATAGGTGGTTTGGCAAGTCACTCAGAAAAGTCTTTGAACTCGGAGACGAAACCTGTTCAAATGCCTGACCTGATAGACACTGGTGACCAGGGTGATTGTAATGAACTAGATATTTCCACAAAAAACCAACATGATCAAAAGACTCCGAATCTGACTGCAAACCCACTTATGGATGACTTATTAGTAGATGACCTGGGTGCTGGTCTGAGCACCAGGGAACAGAAAAAAGATGATGATCCCTTTGCAGATGTCTCATTTCACACTGGTGAGGGTAGAGAAAATGTGGGTGATCTCTTATCTGGGATAACTATAAATGACAAGTCAGTTGTCAATGGTAATTCTATGGCTGCAAATAAAAAATCTGAAGTAATTGATATCTTTGGAACCAATTCTGAAGCTCTGCCAGAGAATCAAAAGAATTCTGTTAGTGGTAAAATGGCTGGCTTGTCAATGAATGAGGATTCATCTAATTTGAAACAGAAAGGAATCTCTTCTGAGACACGCCCTGAAAATATATTTTCCAATTTCAACTATCAAGCTTATAATGATGCTTTGAGTGGTATCCGTAGTTCCCAAGCCGCTGGGATGAATGCAAATATGATGTTTCCTTTAGGGACCATGCCATATGCCGTTCCTCCTGGAATAATGGTGAACCCAGCCTTTTCTTCTCAACCTATGAATTATGGTGCTATGGGTAGTTTCATTGCACAGCAGCAATTACTTGCAACAATGTCTAACTTACAGCACTTTGGTAATTATAATGCAAAAAACGCTGTCATCAATAATGTTTCCAGTGGAGCTAATGGAGGACCACCTCTGCCTGATATATTCCAGTCAAATTTTACAACTCAAATGCCTAGTTCAGTGATAAATAGTTCAACGAAAGAGGACACAAGAGCATTTGATTTCATTTCGGTAAGTTCAAGTTCTAGCATATGCTATTTAAGGTAGTCTTACATGAATTTCCTCCTCTTGTAATCAGTTATACGTTTGAAGTAATTTTATGAGATCCCACCCCAGAATGTCTTTTATTGGATATGCCTGCTCTGTAGGAATGTGCCTTTTCGACAGCTGGATTGAAGTAGCAAAATTTTAGAACCTTTAGCTTCCTATCAATCCTATCTTTGTTTTGAATGACTTCTGCTGTTTGTCTTGTGGTTCATAGTAATAACTTGCTATTGAACTTGTGCAATCTAACATGGAAAGAATGCAGCTTCATTATATATATATTATGATTCTCTGTTGTGTTTTCTCTGGAACTCAGTTACTTGTACATACATTAAAAGTTTCTAATACCACCCCGTTGAGTAACTCGTCCAGTTTCATGGGTCAAACCTGAACCTGGGGATGCTTTCCTTTTCTTTATGCTCTATGCCAAATCATGCCATAATTCACTTCATGACTCTGCATATAACCTTCTGCAAATAGGTCGTACAACACAAGTCTCTTATTGCAGTAATTTTCTGTCTGCGAAGTTCCTTTGTCAAGCAAATCATTCAGTTATCTATTTGCATCTCATATGCTGGTTATACGTGCCAAAACTAGCTTGGCAACATGCCTCTGCTTCACTTTCTTTGTTTTCTCTTATCTTGTATCTGTTTTCTGTTTTGCAGGACCATCTCGCGGCAGCTCGTGATCCAAAAAGGATGGTGTAAGGTATCGTGCTTGCACTCTACATACCGTCTTATTGAATATTATGGCACTTATATAATAATAATACTGTTCTTTTGGAACAATGAAGCTTTGACATTACATGCATCGTTGACCATTGCTTTGCATATAGGGGTGGGGGTACATCCTTAAAATTAAAAATGTATAGGGTATGAATCTTTTAGGCTTTGTATTAGAGATGAAAGAAAATTGGAAAAATCTTTGTGCAGTTAACTGTTATAGTTTTCCAAGCTTTTTGGACGGAGAATCAATATACACCATCGGCACACTTTGGTTTTGTTTTGTTTGAAAAAAAACAAAGAGTAGAACGAAAAAAAATGTTTCTATAAATGAGGCCTCCGGGGGACGGTGTAAGGATAGAAGTTGTTGGGATTCGAATTCCAAATTTGCTGAATACCATTTTTTCACCATGGTTACATAATCATATTTGTTATTTCTAAGATGAGTTATGTATTTAATTCTTTTTTAATTTAATAATTAAGATTCATAATCATATTTGTTATTTCTAGCTCAACTTTTGGAATTTTTCTCTCTCTCTCACTCCTTTTTTTTATTATTATCTTTTGTGAGTGTAAAATAGGATCACTTAATAGTTCTAAATGTATATTTATTTATGCCTCATCTATAGAAGTACTATTACATTTTCCATATTTAATATATATTTCAAGTATAATTAATTTTTGGTTTGAACCATTCCGGTTGAATCAAAACCGAAATCCAATTGATTTGGTTGGTTTAGTTTCTTATTTAATTGTTAAAATAATGGAGTAAACAATTAACTAAACTAGCATTACTTTAATTTCATTATGTATTTTTTTTTTTTGTTTTGAATGAATGGTGCTAGTTTTTAATTAGAAAAAAAATATTTGAAATAATTATAAAGAGGTTGTTAAACTTTAATCAAATATAAAAAAAATACTACCAATTGACTTACAAACGGTAATTAATTAAGTAGCGTTATTTTTTCAAAATTCAAATATCACACAACAATGAAGCACTTTGCAACTTTTAAGATTTTCTACATTTCATTCAAAATAAGGAGGCTTCAAAGAAGGGAGAATGGACGTGAAAGAAGGGACATAATTGAATTATGGGGTTTGATTGGTACCTTTTTGCTTTTTCCCATTTCCATATTGGCACAGTCAAAAGCAAAACAATTTTTGTATTAAAGATCGCACGGATTTGTATTGATTGATCTGTGTGGGTGATGGGGCCTCTCTATTCTTATGGAGATTAACTAAATTATGGGGTTTATCCCCCCCCCCCCCCTTTTACTTTCCCATTTCCCTACCTTCCACCATTCTTCTTTTACTTTCACTATTACCGATTCAATATATTCACTCACGTACGATATACACATATAGATATATGTCGAATTAATTATAATGTAAAATTAAATCATTACAACTCATAACAGACAAAAAAAAAAGTTAAACAAGAAAGAATCAAACATAAGTTACATATGATATACGCATATAGTGAGATAAAAACTCACCCATTATAATTGCACATAATAAGATTCAAACTTAAATACTCAAAAACTCAAGACATCATTCGCTCTATTTTTGGTCTGGATGGGGTGATTTATATCAGTTTTCAATCTTAGACAAACTAACAAGCATTGCAATAAGCTCTTGGTTCTGGCTCAATTCTTCGCTTCAATCATGTGCTTCGCTCCCATAAAATTATAGATAAATTGCATACCAAGTAAGCCCTTGTTTAATTATGGAATTATGAAGTAGCTAATTCATTTAGAATGCGAACTATGTGATCCAAAATATAAATAAAAAATTCTTGTAGTAAGTTAACAGTTTTAAATCAATATAAGGAATAAATCTTAAAATTATATATGAACTTTGATTTAATGTGCTATTGTATATATGAATTTTAATTTGGTGTAATTATAGACATAAAGCTCTAATTGTGGTTTAAATGTTTATGTGAAATTTTAATTTTGATTTAATCATATACATTTAAAGAAATAAATACATCAATTTATTTTTATATTGGATAAATATAGTTATTTATGTATGCAATATATAAACATAAAATGATATTATATAAATAATTGTGTTAATAATTTACAAGAACTGGATCAAATCAAAATTTTTTGTATAAAATTACACAAAATCAAAGTTCATGTATACAATTGCACATTAAATCATAGTTCATGCATAGTTTTGAGATTTATCCCTGAATATAAGGGTAAAATTATACCTTTCCCCCTAAAAAATTATTATTCAATTTTGGCCCTCCCCCTTAAACAATATTCTAGCTCCATCCCTAGAATTACTCATCTTTAGGTCACTTCGAAATCAGGGCCTCTAGTGAGTCTTTAGGAGATCCAACCGGTGAAAGCGCTGGCTTCGGTTGGGAGAAGCCTTGGTCAGAATCTCAGGCTGATCCAATTGCTAGCAGAGGAGATTGAGCCATAGAGTGTTGATTAATTTCTTTTATTTTTTAGAATTAGTATTTGATTTTTAGTAAAAGAGAAAAACTTGGGGTTTTACAGGGGAATTAGCTAGGTTTTTATAGAAAAAAACTTGAGTTGTTACGTAGAAATGAGTTAGCAGTTGAATAATTTAATTCTTCGTAAAAATTCATGTTTTAGATCAAAATGAAAATTTATGAAAGTTGGGTGACTAAAATGAATGTATGTAATGACAAATTAATGAATGGGGGCCAAAATGATAAAATATGTAACGACAGTAACTAAAATTTTAAAAGTATGTAACAACAATGCCCATATTGTAAATTTTTTAATTTTTGATGCTCAAAATGAAATTTTATGAAAATTGGGTGACCAAGGGTATAATTACCCTATTATTATCTAAGTTATGTTCGATTTATAATTTTTAATAATTAATTTGCTTGTAATGAATCAAGAAAACCTCTAATATATTTTACGATTTATAAAAATTAACTTTTCGAAATTCATGATTTTCTCTCTCTACAATAAAAATCTAATATTCAAACCTAAGTCTCCTTAATAGCTGGTTGTGCCTTACCACTTCAACACTTGTTTGTTTTGTTTTTGCTCTTTGATCCTCTACTTTTATTCCCTGCATCATTGAGGTTGGTAGAAAGTTTAGTATCAAGTCTCTCTTCACTTTTATGTTGTAAACCAATGTTTTTGTAATTGAATTGGTGGTCAAATCAATTAAGTCACTGTTTATCAATTCGACTAGTTGATCTGATTTGATTAAATAAATTATTAAAAATTTATTAAAAAATCCGATCCATAAAAAAAAAGACAGCAAAATATGATAGTTGATGAAATTACGGAGACAAATGATATTTTAGGTGTTACCAATAATTTGATTTTCTTGGAATTTAACCATAATCAGCAATGTATAAAGTAAAAGAGTTTTTTTTTTAAATACAGATACTGCAAACTGCAACTAATTAAGTAACGTTATTTTCTTAAAATTCAAACATCACACAACAATGAATCACTTTGCAATTTTTATCATTTTCTACATTTCATGCATAAACAGACTTGAAAGAAGGGAGAAAAGCATCTCGAGTGGCTTCATTCTCCCATTCTATTGCTGCCCACCAATCTTTGCTTCCCTCAATGCTGAGCCGGTTCCCTTTTGCACTCTCTGAGTTGAGAGGAAGCTTCTTCAGTTCTCGACAGCCATGTAGATGAAGAAGTTTCAGACATGGGAAAGGTAGCACATCCCAATATATGCTCTTCAAATTCGGTAGAGCAAATAAGTGAAGTGTTTCAAGCTTCAGAAATGGTTTAAGGTATGGAATTCCAATCACACCGGCAACTTCACCAAGTTTTTCCTCAGTTAATATTTCTTCCATTTTTGCACACCCAGTTATCCAAAGAGTCCTTAGATTTGGAGCAAGAATCAGCCAAGTCACGTCTTTCAATTTCTTACATCCCATAATTATAACTTCGCTCAATGAGTGAAAGCATGAAGTTTCTTTAGAAGACACCCACGTATGCAGCTTTTCCATTTTTATCTCCTTCATACTTTCACAATCACAGAATTGTAGTTTCTTTAGACGCTCCAAATTTTCCAAGCATAAAATATTAAACACTTTCGATTCTCTAAAATCACTAAGTTCTAGTGCTTCGGTGCAACACCGGAACAAGTTAAAGCCCAGGAAGTTTTCTAGACAAAACATGCTTTTTATCTGTATCCTTAGTATATTCAAACGTTGCAAACCTTTCAACTCCTCTATAAGATTTTCATTACCCCCTTTCAAAACATTGTCTTCATTAGGATACTCTATCAGATACATTCTGAACCACATTCTGAATATCTGTAACTTGGAAAAACTAGATATCAAGTCCAACATTTTTAGTTTTGTCCAGGATTTTAACTCTATCGGCAACTCTTCTATACCAGTAAACGATAGATCAAAACATTCTAGAGAAGCCAATTGTGAAATCCCCTCAGGCAGCGCTCGTAATTCTTTATTTCTTGACAAATCCAAAACAGTTAGATGAGGTATAAACTGGAAGAAACCATCGCTGATCACTTGCAGCTCATTTTCGCTAAGAAACATGGTTCGAAGGTTAGGGCATTTGGGTGTTTCTTTGAGAACTGCAATCTTATTTTTCATCACTGACACTCGTTTTGCACTTTCCCATTCTTTAGCATCTGGTTCTTCAAATAATTGAGCCCCTGCTTTTACAAAAAAATTATTTTCCGTTGCTTCGAACTCGCGTGTAATCCATAAAGCCATGTCACGGATCACATCATGCATCTTCACACAATCTTCTCCATCCCTTTCCAATAAACAAGCATTCAGAAGAGAGCTGATAATGTCGCCACCTTCCATTTGAGCTTCACTAATTCTATCAAATTTATTCAATAGCCCTTCACAAAACCAATACTCCACTAATCTCTTTTTAAGAATACAATAATCTTCAGGATGCAGACAACAATATAGGAGACAACATTTCATTGTGGCATTAGGCAAATGATCATAACTGAATTTTAAAAGCGGAAATACCTCATTTTCCATTTTTGGCAATGCACATCTCTTCAACATCTCAATTGCATATTTCCAATCCTCAAGTGTTGTCTTGCAAGCCATGGCACGACCGATTGTAATTAGTGCAAGAGGCAGCCCACCGCACCTTTCAGCTACTTGTTTAGCTAGGTTTGGAATATCTGGATGGCTGTTGAGAGCTTCATCTCCAACCTTGGCTTGGAACAATTCCCAAGCCTTCTCCGGTTCCAGGCACTCCACTTTGATTTTTTTCTGAGCTTCCATTTCACCACATACCCCCAAAGACCGAGTTGTAAAAATAAGTTTGGAACCCTTTGTTTGGCTTGGTTGTGGTATCCCAACTTGTTTCAAATCTACCCTCTTCCATAAATCGTCCAGTAATACAACAAATTTCTTGCTCAGCAACACCCCATAGATATCTACAGCTTTCTCTTCAGCACTTTTATTCTTCCATGAGACATCTGAAAACCCAAGATTTCCACCAATCCTATCTTGAATCTTTCCAACATCGTAATCTTTAGACACCAACGCCCAGATAACTTTAAAATCATTCGGTGTGGTGCTGAACTTGTTGTTGAGTTTGGTCAAGAGTGTTGTCTTGCCAACACCCCCTAAGCCATAGAGGCCAATGATGCCCACATCTTTGTCCTCGATGCAACTCCATACCTTTTGGATTGTGGATTCTAGAGCAACCAGCTGCTCTACAGGCATTACTACCACTGAAGCTTCGGGCTGATTCTCCGCTACTTTCTCAAAAGCTCCTTTACTCTTATGATCACTTATTTCTTGAAGCAATTTGGCCACTTTTTTACCAAACTTGTAGCTAGACAGGCAACTCTTGGAAGCACAGCCTCCGAGACACAAGTTATTCATTTGTTGATCTCCATCTGCAATCAACTTTTCCGCCTCTGTTATCATAGTTTCTGCTTTTGAAAGCCATAGCTGAACTTGCTCAAATGGCTTCAATAGTCGTTGTTCTGCAAGATCAACCTGCCTTAGTAGGTCGTTCCTTTGCGCCCTCAGCTCTTGAAGAGCAGCAGATAAAGTTGGAAGAGTTTCTTTAAGCTTGCAGACATAATTAGCATGACCAACAATGAAATCCCAGCCACGAAGAAGGAAATTCTCGAAACTACATTGTATGGAGCAGCAATTGCCCATGATTCTGGTAAATGAAAGAGAAAATAAAAGAAACAAATGAGATGTGTATGCAAAGTGAATTGTTGGTGAATGAGTTCAAAATAAAGTTAGGTAATGTGGAAAAGTGAAAGAAAAATAAAGTTATGTTGATCATTGAATTAGTAATTTTTCCGATTTAGTCACTAAATTTTTTTAAATCAAGTATTTCAATAACAAATTTATTGATTAGTAAGCTAATGTGACCTTTTTTATTGATTTAATAACAAATTTAGCCCTTCAAATTTTACACATTCTATCAATTTGATCTTAAATATAAAATATTCAACATATTTAACTCTCAATATTTACAAAATTTATCATTTAATTCGAATTCTAAAATCCAATAAATTTAGTCCTCAAGATTATGGCATATAAGAATGTATGGGGTTTCAACTTTTTGTTTATATAATTGGAAGCTTAGAGCCTTAGAATATGGTTGATCTCAATTCTCCAGTCCTTACAAGAGTAAAGGTGTTTTATATTTAAAATGGATTTTTTTTTTTTTGATGAATTCAGATTTGTGTTTGAGCAAAAGAAAGTTGAATACGTTGACTGCATTGGCAATGGAGTTTCTACATTATACTGCTATCAAAGTAAGAAACATAATGAACCAAGCCAAGACTAAACAACAACATTCATATACAAATTAAATCAATATACTTTTTTTTTTTTTTAATTTTCATCTTTAAGATATGGGTAAACTACACCCAAGGTCACTCCAAAATAGAGTTTATCTTATTTTGGTCACTCTAATTTTTTTCCAATTTAATTACTCTAATTAAGACAATTGTTCAAATCAATCACTGTCGTTAAAAATTCTGTTAATCCACTAATGAATTATCGACGTGACACATTAATTGATTAAATAACTACATGTGACACTTTTTTGATTTTGGACTAAAGCTTAGGAACCTCTTTTGTAATTTTTTCAAAAGCACTTTTATCTTTCTCTTATCTAAACGAAGAAACTACAACCCCACCACCATTTTCTCTTCTCTCTTGTTATGTGCCGAGGCGTTAGGCTGGCGTGACATACACCTTGCAATCTCTGTGCTCAGTCTAATCTAGGCTTAAAGCAATCCAAAAAACACAGCAAACTAAGAACAATATTTTGGTCACTAAATTATTGTGTAATTATACTTTTTTCAACAGAAAAAAAATTATTAGTGTTAACAGTTGAACTTAAAATTTAAAATTTAAAAATAAAAAAAATTAAATTTCTTGAAATAAAATACATGGACTAAATTTCCTATTTTCAAAAATACAGCAACTTGTAACCTTTTTAATTTTATATTCTTCAAAAATCTGCTTGCTTTTTTATTTTTCTAATATTTCCCCAAGTAGGAAAATGCTTTTGCTTGCCAAAAAAAATCATAATTTGAAAATAAACAATTTTTTAAATAGTAAATCAAGAATTTCATGTCAAGGTCCGTATAAAAAACGATCAAATTAAATCTTGTAAAAGCTCAATATTTTTTTTGAATAATTTTATTATAAATTCTAATTATTCGTTTTTTTAACATAATGTTTAAAACTACCCATAACTCCTCTCCAATCCAATAAAAACTCGACACTTAAAACCATAATTTTAGCCTAATTTTCATTTCAATATTATAAATATTTTTCACAAGTGAAAATGTTGTTGTATCACCTCAAGACTAAAAAAGAAAAAGAAAAAGAAACAAATTATAAAGTATAACGGAAAGATATTTTCATATGTTATGAAATTAATCAAACAAAAAAATGGATGGTATACATTAATCCATAAATCAAAATAAGCTTTTAATAGAAAACTTTGAATCAACTAAATTCTTTAACAAATAGTTTGTTAGACTTACTTTAAATTAGTTTAAGACGTGGAAGAAGGGACATAATTGAATTATGGGGTTCGATTGGTACCTTTTACTTTTTCCCATTTCCTTAATGGGATACGCAAAAGCAAAACAAAACAGCTATAATCGAAGTTTTATATTAAACATCACACGCTGATTTGGATTGATTGATGCTGGGTGGGTGGGTGGGTGGGTGGGTGATGGAGCCTCTCTATTCTTTTGGAGATTATATGGGGTTTGATAAATCAATTAAAACTATTACGAATTTAATATATTCATAAAGCAAATAAAACTTATATAGATATATGTCTAATTAACTATAATGTAAAATTAAATTATTATAAATCCTAGCAGATGAAAAATAGGTCAAATAGAGAAAAAATCAGACCTAATTTATACACATGATGAGATAAAAACTCACATTTTGTAATTACGCATGATAGGACTCAACCCTAAATACTCGAAGATTGAAAGTTGACTCCATTTTTGTTTTGGATGGGATGGTTTGTATCATTTTTCAATCTTACACAAATTAATAAGCAGTGCAATAATCTCCTGGTTCTGGCTCAGTTCTTCTTTTTAATCACATGTTTTGCTCGCATTAAATTATAGATAAATGGTATATCAATAATAGTGTTAGTGAATTTTGAAAATTAAATAAAATCGTACATCACTAAAGTTCATATACTGCCTTACACATTAGAACAAATTGAATTCAAATTTTTATTAATCGAATTCAAATAACTTGCGAACAAACAATGACGGTAAGCAAAACCCATATACATGTCAAGATTGCTGTGAACAAAGGGCATTGTCTATTGATTGACTCTGGGTGATGGGGCCTCTTGCAATTGTCTAAAATGGTTGAAGATTTCAATGCTTTCTTTTTAAAATCTAAGATGGAATTTGCAAATTTTCAATAAAAATGAATGAGAAACATTTGGCTCCACTAAGCTCAGGTGTTCTTCAAATTAGAATTTACGTTCAAAGCTTTAAAATTACAATGAGCCTTTCATCATAAATTGATGGTTTTGATGGGTGTGTGGAACCAGTTGAAACCTTGTTAGACTGAAATGAAATATTTGATAATGATGAACTCAAGTGCAAATACATTTCATATAGTTTAGGACAAATGGAACATTTGATACCAAAACAGAAACAGAAGCAGCTAATTTAAATAAATTATTACAATTATTGCCACTAGGCACTTCACAATTTTTAAGATTTCATACCTTTCATGCAGCAAAAGACTTGAAAGAAGGAAGAAAAGCATCTCGAGTGGCTTCATTTTTTCACTCTACTGTTTCCCACCAATCTTTGCTTCCCTCAATGGTGAGTAGACTTCTTTTTGCACTGTCTGAGCCACTTCATCAAGTTTTCCCCTCATTCAATATTTCTTCCATTTTTGCACACCAATGTATATTAAGGTTTCTAAAATTTGGAACAAGACTCCCAATTTGATACATCCAAAAACTGTAACGTGGCTCAATGTGTGAAAGCGTGTAGTATAATTACTACTTGAATAAACCCAGACAGATGATATGCAGCTTTTCCATTTTTATCTCCTTTACTCTTATGATCACTTATTTCTTGAAGCATTTCGGCCACTTTTTTACCAAGCTTGTAGCTAGACAAGCAATTCCTGGAAATGCAGCCACCGAGACACAAGTTCTTCATTTTTTGACGACCATTTGAAACCAATTTTTACGCCACTGTTATTATAGTGTCCGCTGTTGAAAGCCATAGCTGGACTCACTCAAATGGCTTCAATAGTCATTGTTCAGCCACATCAACCTTCCGTTGCACGTCATTTCTTTGCGCATCAGTTCTTGAAGAGCAAGCATATAAAGTTCAAAATATGAAGCTAGACAGTTGGACTGGTTGACTCGCAAACCAATCGTAGAGGTTGAACTACTTTTATTTACTAATAGTTTCTTAATGAGTTATTCAATTAAATTAGATAAATCAGTTGGACTGAACGAATTGAAAATTGATGGTCTAATCAATTTAACTATCATTCCAACTTTGAAAACTTTGTTCAACCACAAAATTGTTAAAAAAAATTGAAAGATGAAATTGAAATTTAGTGTTTTGATATAAATATTTTTATTAATTTTATCCCTAAAAAATTTAAATCATTTTTTAAAGAAAGTTGAATAAAATTAAAAAAATAAAGGCAAAATTAAGTAGTGTGTAGAAAAATATATTTTAAAAAATAAAATGGAGAATCTGTTTGGTTATGGATTCTAAACTAATTTTTAAAATCAAATATTTTAAAATTGAGAATCAAATTAATTAGATTAGTTTAAAAATCAGATTTGGATTCAAATAAATATTTTAAAAAATAAGATAAATAGATTTAAAATAATAATATTTAATTTTAAAAAATTTATCTTTGGTATAATAATAGGAGTAAGCAAACCTATGTTTTTCCCTATATATATTGTATCACTGCTATGTATTGTTTTATTATTCATAATTAAATATTCAGGATGATTAATATAGGTTTAAAAATGTTGTTTTTTATTTCTTTCTTTCAATGGGTTTTATTGTTTTAATATGTGGAACCATTTGTTTATGACGTCAACTTTGCTGGAGCTATTGGAGATGGAGAGAGTGACGATACAGAGGTTTATTTTCTTTTTAGATATTATAATTGGGAAGTTTATGATATTCTGATTGTTTATTTATATAACTATTTTAGACCTTCAAGAATGCATGGAATGTTGTCTGTAGTTCGCATATCTCTTCAGGGATATTTCGTGTTCCTTATGGGCAAAAGTTTTTGCTGCAACCCTTGACTTTTAATGGTGGATGCAAACCAAAAAATATTACTTTTCAGGTAATAATAATGATTATTTTCATCTTTTCTTTATAACTTTTTTAATGATATTATTTACAAAATTTTTGGGTTGTTCAGATTGATGGCATGCTTATTGCCCCAAGTGATCCATCTTCATGGAAATGCAATGAAACAAACTGTAACAATTGGATAACCTTTCAACATTTTGATGGTCTCGTCATTTAAGGAACCGGAAGCCTCCATGGCCAAGGACAAAAATGGTGGCAATTGGGTTGCATGCAAAATAAAGTGGTACACATACTATTATTTTGGATATTTTGCAGCTTCTTAATGTTTGCTTCAACATAATTTTATATAACATAATAAGTATTTCTGATTATATTTCTCAATTTTTTTATGTTGATAGCTTTGTTCATCTCAAAAAGCAGTGGTTTGCCTTGACTTACTAAAAAATAGGAGATTTTTTCTTAACTCTCGAATTTTATTTATCTTTTTATTGTTTGTTTTGTTTAGGGTTTTGTCATATTAGACTCTAAGAATGTGCATATTAATGGCTTAACTTTCATGGACAGTCGAAAATGACATATTTCAATTGAAAGATCTTCATCCGTTCATGCCTCCGAATTGATTATCAAAGCTCCAAAAGATAGCCCCAACACCGATGGCATTCGTATCCAACATTCCACCAATGTTACCATAGCCTCCTCAACCATTAAGACGGGTATATAAAAAATAAGTATTTATTTTCATAACATAATATATGTAGACAAGTATTGGCTTTGACATTTTTTCTTTCTTTTTTTAAGGTGATGATTGTATAGGAATTGGAGATGGGTCAAAATATATTAACATTAATCGGATTTTTTGTGGTCCAGGTCATGGAATTAGGTATTTTTTTATTATTTTTATAAAAAAAATTCACTATTTGTTTGTTTTTGTTTTTCACCCTTATAGAATTAGGTATTTTGATTTAAAAATATTATTTTTTACTTATTTAGTTTTTAATTTTTACTTTTATATGAAGCATTGGAAGTTTTGGTGAAAATGGAAGAAGAGAGACAGTTGAATATGTTACTGTAAGGAGAGCTCACTTTTTTACTACAGAGAATGGAGTTAGAATAAAGACATGGCAGGTAATTAAAATTTTCATTAAATGTATTTTATGATTAATTTTTTATGTTATATTTAACTAATTATCATATTATGTGTACAGGGAGGACATGGATATGCAAGACATATAAGATTTGAACGTATATCATTTAATAAAGTAATTAGACCTATTATTATTGATCAGTACAGTTGTCCTCTTCATCAACATTGCAAGAATTATGTAAGTTTTATTTTAATTTGTTCACGGGTTCAATCGAATCAATTTAACATATATATTGTAATGATATTTTTGTATTTTGTTTTTTAATTTTACAGAGTACAGCTGTGGAGGTTAGCAATGTCTTGTATAATGATTTAAGAGGGACAACAAATAGTGAAATTGCGGTGGAACTTTCATGTAGTAAGTCAGTTCCATGCAAAAATATCTGCATGAAAGACATACAATTGGATTACGAAGTAAATGATAAAATATATGATGGGCATCCCAAATCTCATTGTTTGAGTGTTGTTCAAAGTTGAGACAAAGGAAATGTTCATCCAAATGTTCCTTGTTTAACAAAAAAATTAACTTATTAACTTTTTGATTTTGGATGTAATAATTAGGTTATATTTTGGTTGGGATTATCCAAATATCCCTTCATGTTGCATATATAAAATAAAAATAAATACATATTTTTTATATCAAAACTTTCTACAATAATCATCTCTTATTTATTATGATTTGTTATTATTTTATTAAAATAATCAGAGACATATATTTCAAGATAAAAAAAAAATATCAACATTTTAAATAAAATAATACCCAATTTTTTGTGTAAAAACAACTAAATAGGTTTTAATATAGTTTTGTTTTAGTTTTCATTTCAATATTTTAATTTTTTTATAAATAATTTCCACAAGTGAAAATATTGTACTATCACTTTGAGATTCAGAAAAAAGAAAGAAATTATAAACTATAACAGAGAGATATATCCATATGTAAATAATCAAACAAAGTTCATTAAAACAAAGGAATAGATGATGCAGGTCAATCCATAAATCATAATTTTTTTTAATAAAAAAACTTTAAATCCAATCAGTTAAGTGTAAGAAACCCAATCAGTTATAATTACAAGAGTTTCCAGCCATGGTATTATATAAGCAATTTCATGGATTGCTTTAAGTCATTCGAGCTTGCTTTGCTTTTGAATTAGCAGAGTTGATAATTTCAAAGAGATTTTAGTCATTCTGCTTCACCTAAAGTGAATTTGTTAGGTTAAAATTTAAGTTTGTGATAATTTTATTTGCAACACTTACCAATTATGACAGATAGAAGCTTTCACATCACAATGTATCCATGGTTTGCCCTTGGTCATATCACTCCATATGTTCATATGGCCAACAAACTAGCAAAGAGAGGCCATAAAATTTGCTTCTTTTTACTGGCCAAAACACAACATAAGGTTGAGGCTTTCAATATCCATCCACATCTCATAACCTTTATTCCAATCATTGTTCCACATGTTGAAGGTTTACCTCTCGCCGTCGAAACAACAAATGATGTTCCTTTCCCTTTGCATCCTCTCATTATGATCGCTATGGACCTCACGAAACCTCATATTAAAGCTTACCTTTGTAAACACAAATCCCATTTTGTTTTCTATGATTTCACTTGTTGGTTACCAGCCTTGACTCGTAGGTTAGGTATCAAGTCTGTGGTTTATTGTATCATTAGCTCTGCCACCATTGCTATCTTCTTAGTCCAGCAAGAAAGACTCTTAAGAAAGGTATGATAGGGTTCGATCTTTTAGAGCCTCCAGAAGGTTTCCCTTCTTCAAGTATTAAGTTACCCGCACATGAAGCTCAAGCATTAGCCGGTATAACGACTATGGATTATGGAAGCGGCCTTTCATTTGTAGAACGCCAATTGATGTGTTTAAGTGATTGTTGTATTGTTGGTTTCAAGACATGCAGGGAAATCGAAGGGCCTTATGGTGAATATATTGGGAGCCAATTTGGAAAGCCAGTAATTTTCGCAGTTCCAGTAGTGCCAAATCCGCCTAAAATAGCACTAGAAAAACAATGGGAAAAGTTATTAAGCAAGTTTCAACCTAAGACTATGATTTTTTGTGCATTCGGAAGTGAGTGTGTTTTGAAAAAGGACCAATTTCAAGAATTAGTTTTAGGCCTTGAGTTAACAGGTTTGCCATTTTTGGTTACCCTAAAACCACCAATGGGAGCTGAAACAATTGAGTCAGCCTTGCCAGAAGAATTCCAAGAAAGATTAAAAGGAAGAGGGATACTTCATGGAGGTTGGGTACCACAGCAACTAATCTTAAGGCATCGCTCTGTAGGGTATTTCGTCATCATTACGGTTCGAGCTCTTTAGCAGAGGCCATGGTGAGTGATTGTCAATTGGTGCTGCTACCTCATGTCGGAGATCAAATAATTAATGCAAGATTGATGGCTGAAGACCTAAAAATCGGAGTAGAGGTTGAGAAAGGTGATGAAGATGGAGTATTTACAAAATATGATGTTTACAAAGCAATAAAAAGTGTAATGGATTGCAAAGCAATAAAAAGTGTAATGGATCATGATAATGAGCCGGGGAATGAGGTAAGGACCAACCATGCTAAATGGAAGGAGTTCCTTTTAAAATCAGGACTTGAAAACTCTTACATGGATGGTTTTGTTATACAATTGCACACCTTGGTGTGATGATTTCTTATGTAAATTTGTTTCTAAATTTTAATATTTTCTTTTTTAAAATTTATTATTAACATTATCTTGGTAATGAAATTTGATGTCTGTAAGTCAATACATTTAAAGGATTTTCTAAAATTTGATATTTTATCCTATCTTTTTAAATAAAAGAATAAAAATTACAAATTCAAAAATCAAATACATTATCAATAATATTAAAATACAAATTGATTACCATTACTTGTATTCATTATCAAATAAATTTCTACATAAAATATTTTCTCAACCAAGTTGTAGGTATGACAAAAGCTAATATATATATATATAATATTATTTATCGCAATTGATAAAAATAAAATCAATTCTAAAACCTACCAATTGAGGGAGAAAGAAAATTATATTTTTTTTGCTTTATGTGCTCAAAAATAAAACTACAAAATTGAAAATTCTCTTTTTATTTTTATTTTTAGTTTAATTCTTTAATTTCTTTTTTTATGTTTTTTTTTTAACTTCAAGATTTAAGAAATGGGCTACAAATAAGATCTTTGTTAAGCTCTTCTCTTTTTTTACCCTATTTTATTTGATACTCTAACTAAATCATGCATCTAAAATCGTGGCCCACCATGATGATGGATCAAAAAATCATCAACAACATCACCACCGTTGGATATGGGGAAAACTGAAGTTTGACTAATAAACCGTTGACCCTGTCCTCCTCGTTGCATATCCTTTTGCCTCCTAATCTCCAAAACCTTCCTATGCGAATTCGAATGCTCCGTTGATACAAACGTCGGGCTCGCAGCGGGTCGGTATTCGGGTACCAACCGACCCGATTTGTACCTCACACCACACGCATTACACAGCGTTTTCGGACCCATCGGTCCCGTCCTCCATTGTGGTGTCTTCTCCGATGCACAATGTAAACATTTCCGACCCGAATACTCCGAATTTCCGTTCGGGTTGTCCCTATTCTTATGACCCGTGGGTTTCGGGTTTAAGTGGAGGACTCGGGTCGACCAATCGCACGGTGCGGTCATCGAACGCTTGGATCGGGCCTTCCCTGGTAACGGAGCCCCGTGTTGGAAAATCGGGTCGGTCGAGCTCCGAGGTAATGAATCGGATCGGGTTGAGGAAGATGAGGATTCGGGTGTGGATAAAGCGAAAATTTGGTGGTTGCTTTGTAAATTCGGGACTGTTGAAAATGAATCTTCAACCAAATTTGAAAGCCATTCAAGTTCCGCCAATTCATCGTACTGTAAATAAAAATAATAATCAAATTCGTTTAATTATTTTGGTTTAATTATAAATTTCATATTTTTCACATCGCAAAATTTATTTTTGTTTTAATTTTAATTTATGAAACTTTAATTCTTATATTTTAAAAGGTAATAATTTATCAAATTTTGTCCTTTGTAAAATATTAATCTATAGACATTATTGTCAGAGGTGGACATTCATGGTAGTTATGAGGGACCTCTAAATTTTTGAAAATTTACATTATACTTTTTTAATTTATTTAAAAACTTTAATTAAACTTTCTTAAGTTTTTATAAAAATTTTCATTAGTTTCATAAAATTTTTAGAAAATTTAATTAGACCCCAATTTTTTTTAAAAATCATTAAACACCTTAAATTTTTGAAAATTTTAATTAGATCCCTCAACATATCTCCCTCCCAATCAACAAAATATGTAGAAATTTACAGTTTTGTTTTATAAACAACTCATATCGTGAAATTCATAATTAAATTAATTATTTTCCAAATTTCGGTTAGTCTAAAAAAAATACGGATATTGATTTCAAAAACATTTAATTGGTTACAATTTATTTGAAATTATTTGAAGTTGATGTTAATTTTTTTATTAAAAAATGGTATTAATTTCACGTTATTCGTTTTTTTTTTGTGTGTGTTTCATCATGCAAAAAGAAAAGGAAAATGAACTATTTCATTACCGGGACGCAGAGTTCGCCGGAGAACTGAGAGGAGTGAGTGAAATTAGCAGAAGAGAAGTGATTTTCGCCACCGGACAATGACGAATTGCAAGTGACGGTGGACAAATCGTTGGAATTACCGGTGACATTATCGAACAACAAGCCGTCGCCGATAACGGCATCTTCGTTAGAGAAGTCGAGAAGGTCGTCGACCATGAAATTCTCCCCCAGCTTTTCGTCCACCATGGACATCCTTTTCTCCGGCGAGAAATCACCTGTAGCTCCGCCGCCGTAATAACCTTCGACAAAGAAGTCCCCCATCTCCATTAAAAAAATTACAATGCACGAAGACTTCCTATACACAAAATATATAAAAAAAAATCTTGTGGTTTTTTAGAGAGAGAAAATAAGGAAAAAGAAAAGTTGAACAGATTTTAGAGAGAGAAAGCTTTGGACTCTGTGAGAGAGAAAAACACTGAAGAGTGAAGAGAAAGGGTTGGGTTATGAGGAGAGAAGGGAATGGCAGAAGTGTAAATATGTGGAAATTGGAGTTTTTTTTTTCCATGTAAAGCATATCAGTAATTTAATAATAAAGAGACTGAGAACTCATTTGCAAGTTCTTTTTACAAGACTCAGTATTTTAATTGTATTTATTCAAAATGAATTAAAATAGTTATGGGTAAATTACATTCAATATCACTAAATTATTAATAAATTTATGTTTTAATCATTCAACTTTAAAATATTGCAAAATGGTCACTGAACTATTCAAAAGTTTACATTTAATTTATTAAACTATTCGAAAGTTTTTTATTTAAGTCATTGAATTATTACTCCATTAAGTTTTTTTTTTATTTTGTTCAACTAACGAGCTCCAAGCGATGATTCAACGATCAGTAAGGTGGATTAGTACCCATCGAAAAGTAGAAAAACATAACTTAGATCCAAGTTAACTTGACGATCAGTATCAAAGATCAGATAAGAAAATTGTTTAGATTTCGATTCATAGATTTGTGACATTCAAAGTTATTTTCATAAAAAAAAATAAACTGTAAAAGAGAAGGGGACGAAGAGTTTTCGATTTGTGCATGTAGTGCAAACAAAGGTCATACATATTCTCAAAAAAAAAAAAAAACAAATGTTATACATACAATAATGATTTTAGAGCTCAATAACTTAATTGAAAACTTTTGAATAGTTTAATGAGCATTTGTAATTTTTTGAAGTTGAATTATCAAAATGTAATTTTACTTATAATTTAATGATCTTGGATATAATTATTTCTTCAGATTTCAAAATTAAAGTTCAATTGTTTACTCTGATTGAATTCTTCTAGTAAATTCATTAATGTGATATTTTGAAATAAATAAATACTTATAGACATGTAACAAAAAATGGCGTTATAAAGAAATTGAATCTAATAAAAGAATTTAATAGTATTAACAACTGGACTTGTATTTTAAAATTTAAAAAGTAGAATGATTGAATTTCAAATATACGATGAGTATATGGGCTTGAAGCATATTTTAACATTTGTGTTATGCCATTCAAGGTTTAAATGTGTTTTTAAGTCCCTATATTCTTCTTCCATTTGAAATTTAATCTTCCTATTTTTAACCTTATAAATTTAGTCCCTCTACTTATTAATTTTAAAAATATAAATCCAATTATTAACACCATTAATTTTTTTTTTCTAAATTGAAATCTATTATTAATGTCTTCTTTTTTTTTTTACGTAACTAGCAATTGAGTATTTTTTATATCAAAATGTGACACCAAAATATTTAATAAAAACATTATAGTGTTGTTAACAATTGGACATATATATTTAAATTTGAAAAATAGAGATATTATATTTCTGAAAATAAAAGTAAAAGGTTGAATTTCAAGTGTACGAAAAATATAAACTTTGATCATGTTTTAACCTTCGTTGAAAGTATCTATTTTAAAATATATATATATTTGGAATTTATTATTATTTAATTGAGAAAAAACTAAAAACTAAAAATAGACACGAACTGTGATGTTTTGATGGTTTTAAGCGTGACTCAAATCAAATTAAATTCTAATTTTCTAATTAGTTTATAATTAATTTTATTTTTTATGATGTGGAAATGAATATTTTTACATTTTTTCAAACAAATATTATATATTTAAATAGTGAAAAATTTTAAAAATTCTATTTTTAAAAAATACTATATAGTAATTGTTGATTTCTTTTATTCACTTGAAAATTTAATTTTTTTTAAATTAATCAATATATTATTTTATAATAACATTATATTAAATATAATAATTGATATCATTTATTCATCATTTTTAATGCAATAGGTGAATATATTATTACATATAATAACTTCAAATAAATATCATTGTAGTATTAGTTAGCAAAATCCATATTACTTTCTTTTTAAAGTTTTGAATTTTAATTTGTTCATTTAATATAAAATGAGGTCACAGTCATTCATTTAAACCATCAAAGCATATTGGGAAATTTTTATGATTCAAAATGTAATTAATTTGTAAAAAAATATATATATGTTGAAGATGTCAATTAAGTCATTGGTTCAGTGACAATAAATTTCTCTAATTTGAAATATTTGTTGACACTAAATTTAAGGTTTGAAAATAAATGACCAATCTCTTTTCACTTTAAAAAGTTGAATGTGCAATATCAAAATTAATTTAGGATATACGTCTTAAAATTAAAATATAAAGATTAAATTTTAAATTTTAAAAAAATTTAGGGATTTTTTACATATTTAAACCTAAAAAATTAAAGCTAGATTGTAATAAAAAATAAATATTCAAAATAAGGAATATTTACTTGTAAAATAAATAATTTTAACTATAATATATCAAATATAGGGGCTAAGTCAGAAAAAAAATTTAGGAGGCCGAAATTTAATTGTTTATATCTTTATAATTTTTAAAAGATTAAATCAAAATTTTATCATTTTTAGAAGGGTCAAAATGTAATTTTATCTTTATTAATTTAAAATATTTAAAAATTTAAAAGGTCAAAATGATAAAATAATTATTTTACGAGTGTTAAGACTTTGCCAGCCCCCTAAATTCGTCTCTGATCAAATATAGCCCATAAATAAATATTATTATCTATGAGATCTTATCCTAAAATGTAACTTTTTATTTACTACAGATTAACGCATCGTTCATATAAAATAATATTATCGTAAAACTTGTTTTTGAAGAAAAATAATTTAAAGGGAGAGAAATAAAAAAGAATGGGAAAATGTAAAAATGATGGGAAGGAGACAAAGGAACAAAGTGTAAGGTGTAGCCAACCATAATGGTGGCAGCTGTCACATAAAAGGGTAACAGCTATATAGGCCAAACACAACTATGTTACCATCCCTCTTTCAAATTTCAAAGCTACCTTCCTTCATGGAAGCCTTTAATGCACCCCCCCTTACTTCTAACCCACCCATCTTCATTATTATTTATTGACCTTAGCATATATTATATATATTCAACAATTAAATAAAGCAATATTATTTAAATCCAATTAAATTGGTTGAATTAATAATTAATTAATATATTAATTTTTGATATTAGAGTTGAATCGATCTGTAAATGAATAGTTTATAATTAATAAAAACCTAAAATAATCGATAATTTTAATAATTTTTAAAATTGAATTAGCGTGTCAATTTTGATATTAAATTTGAATTGATTTATAAATAAATTATTTAAAATTAATAAAAAAAACTAAAACAAATTGGGAGTTGAACTATTAATAAATCATTTGATATTAAATTTTGTAATTTTTAAATTTTTTTAATTATTAAAACATTGAATATAAGATAATGTTTTATATTTATAATTTTAGTAAACTCAATTTGTTAAATTCGAATTATTTCAAGTAAATTTCAAAATAAGTATAAATATATAAAACACTATTAAATTTAGACTTATCCAAAGATAAGCATTGAATGAGAATTTTTTTTAAACAATAGATTGAATCAATTTGTTATTTATTTTTTAAAATTTAATTAAATTTAATTATATATATTTAATAATAAATGAGCACTAATTCGAGTTTACTCAAGTATATTAAGTTAAAAAAATCGAATCATAATTTAAACTAATCAAACTTATGAATAGATTTATTTAATCAAAACTCGAATTGATTTAAACATAGCAATGCAATGGTTCAAATCGATTGGATTTGATTTTCTTAAAATTAAGAAAAAAATTAATTTTTTAAAAATAAAAATGCATGTATTAATTATTGAAACATTTAATATATTAAAATTTTGAAAATCAATAAATACTAATATAATTGTAATTGTAATTAATTAATCAAATATTATTAGTATTCCTCTGCCATTAATAATTTATTTCCTGCATTCTTCTAATAAAAAATATTTTTATTTTAATTAATTGTGCTTTTTTTCGGTACTTTCTTCCTATTGGGAATGATTAATTATTTCTATGTTTTACTATTTTTATTTCTTCTTCACGTTTAAGCAAGATGGTTAGAGCTCTATTTAGTCAAAATTAACGGTCAAGATCTCATCCGCGTGGCCACAATATATTATTTCAACTCATTTCCCATTTCCCCCCAAATAATAAATTTTAAATTTATTATGTTAAAAATATAAAAATTAAATCGATCTTGACAATATTGATAAATGTTATAATTTTAAATTTTTGATCACTCGAATTTGACTCCCATCATATATAAATATTATACGTGAGTTTTCTCATAATATATGGACTTTATTGATTTTTATTCTATTTTAAGTTTAAATATATTTTAATTTTTAATAAATTTTTTGAATAATCTCATTATAAGTTTTGATCATATTTATTTTTTTACACAATACTTAAAATTATTCATAGTCCATCCCAATTCATAAATATGAAGATAATGCGCTTTAGCACACTGAAATCCATATTTTTTTTACATTGTACATCAATACTCATATCAATTAAGCTAAAACTCAATAAAAAATAAATAATATCCTTTCAGAATAATTTTTGAAAAACTTATTCTATTTTATTTTTAAAAAAAAGTTCATATAATTTAATACATGTTGAATTAATTAGAAATAAAATAAATTCAAAACAAAGGACTGAAAACCAAAATATAATATCTTTTTACAATAATGTCGAAACTTTAAATATTTTATTATTATTCTTTTATTAAGGTTAAGAAAACATATATGTGTTGATTAATGTAACTAAAATATTTTTAAAGGGGCGAGTGGGAACCACAGCGCACGTGACGAAGGAGGTGGAGGTGTCAGCGATCATGTGACTTTCCTTTTCTAAAGTTTTTAATAAGCAATGGGGGGTGACGAAAGTTGTGGGGTCAAAAATCACGTGGCGTTAATTAATTGAATTCTTGAATGTGGGGCCCACTTTTGCTTTGGATGCTTCTTCCCACACGTGCGATATTCCTTTGTTAAGAATACCCATCAAAAAACTAACATGGTAGCACGTGCAAACTTCTGTCACGTGAATGGCAACCTTCGCACGTGCCTCTCACTCTCCACCTTTGATTGTTGGGTAAATTGCTCCGAATGTCATTAAGTTATTAATAAATTTACGTTTTAATATTAACTTCAAAAATTACGAAAATTATCATTAAATTACATAAAAAAATTCGTTTAAATCATTCAACTATTGAAATGGATGTTGTATGATCATTGGCGGATACAAGGAGGTAGGTGGGAGCCACTGCCCCTAGCTTTTTAGAAATTTACATAACACCTCCTTTAAGATAAATTTTATTACATTAAACCCCCTAAAAATTTAAATCCTACCCTCCCCCAACCCAAAAAAAAAAACAAATTAATAGTAAAAATATATGTAATCGACAATGCTAATATAAGTTTGTCCCTCCTAAATCATATTTCTGAATCACCACTATGTATTACCTTTTTTGTTTGCATCACTTAGACCAATTGAAAGCTTTCTTTTTTTCTTCTCTTCTACAATTTATTTTTTAATGAAATAACTTTAAACACCATGAATCTTCGATCTCTGACATTGACCGTTATGAGTTGGATCTATAATATGTTTTTTCTTCTTATCGACGAGTACTTATTCACCAAATTGATTGTCAAATTATCACTTGGAGTTCACTATCTAAACTTTAAAAAAAAAGCATATCAACCAAACGTCCTAAATAAAAACTTTTCAATAATTCAATGACTTAAATTAAAAAAATTCAAATATCTTGAAGAACATTTTATATCTTTTTAAAATTTAATGACCAAAACATAAACTTATTAATAACTTAGTAACCTCTAGTGTAATTTACCTTTATTTTTTTGGCATCGCCTTCAACAATATAATAATACATAAAAATACAATTTCAGTGAAATTTCAAACCAAATGAGAATATTTTTTAACTTTTATATAAAATAAAATTTGTATTCATTTAAACCATTCGATTTAATTAAATATGAATTCAACCAAGTAATATTAATTCATTATTGATAATAAATAAAATTATATCAATATTATTTTCTGTTTTAATTTTTATATTATACATAATAGAGTTTTCGTTCATTTAAATTATACAAATTGAGTTGTAAGTTGAATTCAGGGTATTACCAATTAATAATATTAAAATTTATCATTATTATTTTGATTGATATTTACAATTAGAAGTAAAATTCCTACAAAACTTCTATGAAGCATTTAAAAGATAATGTTAAAGGAAATAAAAAATAGGAAAAAAAATTATTAATCACTAAAATATTAATTCTATGAGGCATCGAACTAAGGCCTAAATTCTTCAATTTTATATTTTTCAATTTTATAATGAAAAATTAAGTCCTAAGCTTATATTGTATACATACAAAGGTGAGTCTCAATTCAAACCGACCTAGCTCAGATCGAATTATTATTTAAATTTAATTATAGAGTATACAAATATCAAACTGATTTTTTTTAAAATATATATAAAAAAAAAAAGAGAATTTTTCAAACCAGTCCAATCCCATCCCAGCTTGATTGATATTGAATAAGAGATTCAAAATATTTCGGACCCAGCCCATATTATAGTCCAAACAAGGCTTTCAAATCTAAGTTCTGAAATTAATAGATGCTACAAATATTTTTAATATAGGCCTGTGCCTTTCAAGCTATAAATGTAGGCACCAATCTACCTGTATCCAGTTAATAAATACATAAAACATATATTTAAAATTTGTACAATATGAGGTATGAACAAGCAATTTTACATTTTTAATTAATTACAAAAAAGTCTTGTAAATGTTAAAAAGTTTAAACAGTTTTTTTTTAACCGTGCCAAATGATCATAAAGAATATGTAGAGCAATATTTACTGAACCTGGCTAAAGCTATGGAAGGAATTAGAAATGGAGACTTCTTGATGCAATTGATGCCCTGTTTTGATAAATGAATAAGAAAAAAAATATAGTTATGAATTTCAAATGATGAAAATGAAAAGTTGTGGTGAAGAGAATACAGCACTCTAAAAACACTGACCATGCTTGTCTGCATCGGACAGCTTCACGACGAACAGCTCTCTTCGGATCATCAAGAGCCTTTATTACAGCTTGTAGTACCTGATAAAGAACGAAGATACAGATTTCAATGCAAATACAGAAGGGGGCGGGAACTGCACAAACAAGTCTCGATGAGAAGCTCATCGTCCCAGGATTTAGAAATATCGTTTTTTGAAAGATATATTATATTGCAGCCAAACAGGTAGTAAAATATTCAGGAAAAGAAAACCCAACTCCTTAACGGTCAACTTACCTGCGTTCTCATTGGATAAATCCTTGCATGGGATAGCCCAGAAATGGCAATGAGACACTGCACGGCTGTCTCACGAACAAGCTTAAGATGCCGAGAGAGAAAAGAACAATTTCAAAACCGACAGTATATGTAATCAGTATTATATTGATTGAATGGAAATGGAATTGCATTAGTAAATTTCATGGTAGATGAATAGCATACTATATAGAACGGCATTGCAACTATCAATAGTCCAATTATTTTTTCTTCTGTTCCAATTGATATAATAACAAGCACAAGAAAGATAAAATATATATACATATATTCCTCGAAAAGATTTTCATTACCGTCATATGAGGGTATTGTACAAGATCAACAAGACAATTGACAACTGTATGCGCACTATCAGAAACAGCTTCTTGACCTGCATGCATACATAATCATTTATAGAACTTAACTAGGAAACTCGAGTAGTTGCTCGCTCTAAATGTAAAATCGCAATAGAAAAGTTCGGACAAATGACAACAATCAACCAATGTGTAGTTAAGCTCACCATTTTTGTCCATCAATATTCCAGACAAGACTAGTAGGAGACCATAAAGAACATCTTTATCCACATCATTGCTTAATGCAGATAAACCATCCAGTACCATTGGAATTATCTACATTAAAAAAATTTTGGTAAGTGAAATGAAAAACTTTCTCAAAGAGTATAATATATCCGAGAAATAGCCATAACCTTTTGCAGAAAGTTTAATAGTAAATTCCAATACTAACCTTCTTGGTGTCACTTAAGACAACAATTAGTGGAGTATCTATAATAACATGTGCAGAAGCTCGAAATAGAAAAGACCTGAAATCACATTGCAGTTTAGTGAGAAATCAACCCAAATTGACCAATGAACTTTCATACTATATCACACGGTCAATAACAATGTCATCAGTGCTCGAAAAAAATGTAGCTACTAAGTAGCTCAATAAGAAGCTATTTATTTATTATTTCGTATCTTGGCATAAATCATTCAAGCATGCACTAACCTGTACAAAATGAAAATAGGTACCATATATATAGGCACACACGCACAAAAAATAAACATCACAAAACCATTAATGAAGAAAGATCATTTTTACCTTGAGAGGGGTTCCAATTTCATAACTAGAGATTGCAAAACTGGCATTATTGTTGAGAAAAATCGTTGCTTATATAGAGGTCGTATTATTGCATGGAATTCCCGATTCAAACACTGTTCACAGTCACCTATAAGGATCTGAAACGCATCTGCTGCAGTTTTCATTACAGAATTATGCAAATCAAGCTTATAATTGTTCTCCGAGATACTTTTTTCCTGATGAGATATAACTGCTCTTCCACTTGACTGTAAACACCGTAAAAAGATCATAGTAATGTCATTAACCTTTTCATGGCCCCGCATAAGCAAACCTTTTCCTATCCATGCAAGTCCCAAAATGGCATGAATTTGAAGGGAGGTACAACTTCCAACACCACTAGATAAATTATTTAAACCTGTATCATGGACACTGATCATTTTGGATTGAATATTGGAGGAGCTATTCTCGTCAAAAATCCATAAACTCAAGTTAAGAATTATATCCATTGCTTCCTCCAAGGTACAATCACTTGAAGTTTGTCCTCTCGTGGATTTTAGATCCAATTTGTTAACCATAGAGCCCAATGCTTGGGCAGCTACAACATTACCCTTGAGAAGGGTTGTCATGAACAGAGAAACTATTGATCTTGTATTCGGAATGTGGGTTTGAGGATGAACTGCTACAGTCACTGCAGCAAAAAGTGAAAGAACCCATTCATCTCTACTGGAACTATTATCCACTTCTTGAGCAATTTGAAACCTTTCCTGCAGCAACAGCTCCTCCAATGGAAAAGAAATGCTTGATGAAAGTATGTTGTAACTCTTTTGCACAATTATGTTTTGCTTTTCCTCTGAACAATTTGCAACAGCAAGTTTCATTGCTTTCATCATCACATCAAGAACTCCCTTAGATTAAAAATAATAATAATAATAATAATAATTAGTGCCACTTAATCCCAAAGGACTGACATAGAGTTCTAATACAAACTCGAAAAAACTTACCTTTTTGTTGGTTTGACTAGCATTGAAGTGCGTGCTATTCTCAATTTGGTTCCAAATATTAATAGCAAATTGCAATAGAACTTCTTCAAAGCCCTTTTCAAAACGTATCCTGCATCCATATACCAGTAAATATATTATACCAAATAGAGAAAAAAATTGGGTGGAGCAAAGAGGGACAAGAATGAAACCATTTTCCAACCTCCACCCACAAAATAAAAATTAATTAATAAATAAATAGGAGCAAGAGCATGTAAGGTAGAGTTATATACCATGGAATCACCTTATCAGAATAGCATTTCAAAAGGTGAGTAACAATTTCTGCTGAATTTGTACGTCCATGGACCTAAGCAAAACAGGGGGGAAAACTTGAATTATAATCATACAATCCTACTGCATATGGTTAAAGAAAAATATGAAATGGGAAAAAACCCATAGAAAAACAACCAGGGAAAGCTTATAATATGGTGCAGTAGAGTTGGTCATGTTAAGAAGAGTGAAATGTCATGACCTATCCAGATATTACCAGAAAACCATCTATGAAAAAGAAAATGAAGATGATGAAACCATCCATCTTCCACAATAAGGATATTTGATGTTATGGTCTTTCACATGATAGTTATCTTTTAGGATGAGCAATAACTTATTGGCCATACATACATAAACCTCATTTAAATTGGCATATATGGCTTCTTCCAACCCTTGAACAACTTTCAGCATATAACTTCGCCCACTTGTGCCAATGTCTGAGAGTGCTTCCAGTTTGAGTGGAAACGGTATGCCAAAATCTCCCACAAAAGCCAATGAAAGAATTTTTTCAACAACAATGTCCATATAGCTTGGTTCCTTTTCAGATTCATGGTATCTTTCTATAAATGAGCCAATCTCCACCAGTGCTTTAAGTGCCAGTTTCCATGATAGTCTCTTGCTATACTCCTCATTAATAATGGATACAAATGTAACTAAGATCTTCTCAAACACAGTTTTTGATATCAGCAAATAGCCTCCAGGGAAGGTAGCCAAAATCAGCAACCCCTTTACTGCAAGTAAGATCAAAACAAAAAAAAAACAAATCAATGGTTTTGATCTTGGTTTCGCTGAATACATTGAAAGGGAGCTTAAAGGCAGGCCCGAACCAGAATATTCTACACAGCCAATCATTAAAAAACATTATAGGTAGCACAAATTAAAAAGCGTACGATAAAAATCATAGATTCTTCTAATCTCTGTAAGTGTGTGTTAGTGAGAGACGGAGCCAAAGTGATTGAAGGGGACAAAACCAACTTAAGTAAAATCAGACAAGCTTTTTGAAATGATAATTTTACACTTCTATAATCTATCACAAATCAAAGCCAGAAGCTTTTACTAAAACCTCGGGCAAAAAGGTTGACAGAAGTAAGAATGTAACATGAACAATTACACAATAGGCACCACAGATAAGTATGCAAGCCTGTGGTGAAGACTGACGTTAAGCACAGAAATCATATCTACTGCATTGAAAGACAAAAAAAGCATTTACCTCCAATGTACGTAGCGGCATCAAGAGTACCTTCACTACTGCAAATGAAGGCAGAACAGAAGCCCATAGTAAGTGCAGGAGAAAAGCTTTGAAGCAAATATTTCCATGTTTCTTCTGTATGAGAAGTAGCCGCTAGTATTGTTTCAGAACTAGCAATCATATCTCTGCATGCTGAAAGGATCTCAATGCTAAGATAGAGAGCTCCGTGATTACATCTTTTGGAAACCAAAATACTCTCATCAAAATATGGTTGTCCAGATGAGTTTCTAGCAGAAAGACCCAGAATATCCATCAATCGGCTGAAGAAACATTCAAAAACTCTATTGCATGACATTTGTGAAGCCTTAGCAGTAGTAAAAAGGATACGACCAACTGCATTCAGTCTCTGCTTCCTCTCTAAAGGAATTTCATGGTAATTCTTATAATTAGATATCGTATTGAAGATCATACTTATGTCTTCATCACCCACAATTAAATCTAAAAACAATTTTGAATTGTGCACAATAAGTTTCTGTAAAAGACTTAGAGCCTCTGCTGCAATTTCATTTTTTGGAAGATCTGGACCTTCAAGGGATTCTGGAGTAAACAATAAAACACTGTCAAGTGAAGTAAATATTGCTTCTTTTAATGAAGACCAAATAACTTCAATGTGTTTTGCCACTCTGTCTGCTCCATACTTCATTGTGCAATCAGTGAGATACCTCAAAGAATCAAGCTGCAAACAAGCATACTTAACATTCAACAGATTTGACATTTTAGGAGACACTCCTATGGCCGGAAAATGAAGATTATGATTAACTTCAAACAGCAAAAATAATTCATTTGCACTGACCTTTGCTGATGGAAGTGAAGATGAAAGCTTCTCAAGTAGTAATGGAATGGCATATGGCTCAAAAAGTGGTGTGGATGAAAATGCTAGCTGCAAGAATAAAAAAATCAATAAACAGATCAGACACATAACGCATTAAAATACTAATGTTATAAGAAAAGAAATAATGTCATACAAGCATATTTTAGCAAATTTACGAATTCAAATTACTGTCCAATTGAGATATTTTTCGACCTGTTACACAAGACATTCACACTGTATAACTAATCAGATAATTTCACTAAATTTTTAGGTGGTAAACAATTCTAATTGTATGAAAAATAATGAAACAATCGTTATGCCGGTGGGTACAAGTAATACAACATAAGCTACACGGAAATTTTAAGAATGCCTCTTTATTAAATTATGGTGGTATTATCCAAAATTCGAAAACAGGTTTCAACCACATTGTTGTGTTTCCATACATTCTTTTTCTACAATTTACATGGTGTGTTATATCTATTAAAGAAATAAAGAAGTAAATTGTATTTTCACTACAAGAATTAGAAAATTAAGAAAAAAAAAGTGCATATAGAAGTGATCAAATGTGATAATAGTAAACAAATGGAGAGAGAAGACTTAGGGTTGCTCAAAAGGTTGCTCCAAAGGGAGGCATTAAGGAGAAAAAAATCCAAGGTTGCTGAAATTTTGGAATCAGTAGAAATGAACATAAGCAGAAAAAAACGAAGGAAAAGGGCAGAGGTGTATGTCGTATACCGGATGAAGCAAAGTGAATACAACAATGTATCTTTCGAAAGAATCTTAGCTGCATGTCTAGGAATTAACTGCTAGCAACAGTTACAAGACAACTTCAAATATTTGGGTATAGTTTTGTGTCCAACTGAAAGCCAAAAGTGTATGACAGCATTCTTAACAACAAATAACCCTATGTTGGTAAGAAAATAGGTGTGCATAACCCCTAGTGAGAGAAGTTTCAACAGCATAATTACATACCATCAATGCTCTTGCGAGATCATCCCTTTTGATAGTCACATCTTCATCTTTTTGCTGGAAAACACAAGAAAGAGAATCAAATATCATAAATCAAAGCCTCTTATCGGTACATATTCCAATAGGTTTCATACACACAGTATTATACTTTCAGCACTACTCCATGAGCATATAGCTGCTTCCTTTTAAAATTCTGTTCATATTTAACAAGAGAGCACTGACTAGAACATTGGGCAATAACTGAAATCCAGCTTTCGTAGGGTTTGAAAATCAGAACAATATTGATAACAGTGATGCATGTATTTAAGATTAGAAAGAAAAAGAATAAACATCAAAATATGAAGCTTTGTTTAAATAAAGTTCACCACATTTAGGGCATTTACTTCATCCAAACATTATTTAAATTAAAATAATGATCTCAGGGAAAACAGAAGAGCAATACCAAGTTTGCTAATTATTTTTAATAAGTTGATAAAAAAAACAATTATTACTGACATTTGATTCAAAGGTCCAGAAAGAAATTCCACGTGATACTCATTAGTTCTGAAGAAAAATTGTATTGACAGTTTAAATTTTATCAGATATATATTGCAGTTTTCCACACTCATTTGAATTGTATATGACAACTCATTAATATAGCAGAGTAGATTGTCATGCATAAAGCTTACATGAGTGAAATGAATGGGAAAATAACAGCCCAAAATCTCGAAAAGTTCGTGAGCAAATCCAGCAAGGGCATCAGATGGATCAGGGAATAGCCGCGATAGAACCTCAATAATGTGAAAAGTTAACATCAAACAGTGAGGATCCTTTTCTCCATCAACAGATTCACAGATTCCGTATATAAGGGTATCACCCTGGACCATAAATGAGCAATCAGAATATTATCAACAGTAAAAAGAAAAGATAAAAGTGAAAATTGAGACGTTGCTCTGAAATTGTAGATGGAAGAATAGATGCTGGTAGTTATGACACAAAGACAAAAGGGAGCGAGAAAACCAGAACAGTTTCACATTTTCTTTTATAGAACTGAAATTCTATGTTTTCTCATTCTCCTTTCCTTGTGCAAAGCATCAAAATTGTGTCATATTACCATGCTCTTTTCTTGCATATCACATAATTAGCACAGTTTCATTATTACCAATCATAAACCTTCCTTTGACGTTAATAAAAATTTAAAGATCCCTAACTACAATAATAAGCATAAACATCTTTATCAATTATTTATAGAAGGAATATAGCTCCATGGCTCTATCATGGTGCTTTTAACAAACCAACCACAATTGACTTTTTGGTGATATACAGTGATCTAGAAATTAAAATACATAACCCTCTTGCTTTTTTTTCCTGGTTAATCTAAATAGAGATTGCACCAATCACTTCCTTTATTCTTCATTAAACTCATTACACTATATGACTTTAACATGAAAAAATAATACATTAAAAAGACACAAGAAAATCAGTCCAAAAAAGTATAAACTGAAGAAACAAGCTCAGAAAACATACAAGTGAAGCAACAGCATTGGGGTAGCGTTCTAGCAGGCATTCCATAAGTTCAAAGCTAAGCTGCAAAACAATCCATTTAAAAGTTAAAATGAAATTGCTAAAACTGAAAATATATATATTATATGATAATATGGCAAATAACTATTTTGAGCAAAGCACTCAGATAAAGGTATGTGTATGATCATTTATTATAGGAATAACAGATTATCTTTACCTTCCGTTCATATTGCCCAAGAGACTGTACTTGTAAGTTCTGTAAATAGGACTCTGCAACTGCTATTGCATCACTTCCGCTGACCATACCACCACTGCTTTTCCTTCTCATCAGGGCCAAACAGCCAACAAGCGCTCCCCGTAAAGCTCTCCAGTCTGCCTGATGTGGTAAAATTATCATCTATCTAATTCTAAAATTAGAATGTAATACACAACATAGAGATTACGAACAAAGCAATAAAGGAAGCCCAGGTCTGCTTGGTGGCACCAAACTGTGACTAACTTATGGAAAGTACTAAAGGTAAAGAAATAAATTCCATATTTATTTATGGAGCTATCATCCAGATATAGAATGGTTAAAAATCTTAATTGTCAAGCAGAAATTTTAATGAGATGCAAAAAATAAACAAGAAAACCTTTCAAATAAAGTAAAATGTCGATTCAAAATTATGTAAGCTATGTCATCATTTGTATTAATTAAAACTATAGTGTTTATTGTAAATGCAAGACTCACCAATCTGTCCGTGAAAAATCCTATCAAGCTATGAATAGTAGCATCATCCAATGGCTTTGATGCAAGGCGCACAAGAACTTCACCAAGAAGGAGGATGCCTAGAAAAGACACCATGTAAAAAGAAGCTTAATTATCATTTATTTATGGTTCCAAACAAAATCTAAATGTATATGAAAAAATTGAATAAAAAATAAGGTAACTTACCAATAAGGCTACAGGCATCAAGTTATAGATTAAGCAATTTAACGAGCATGAAATCCAGAAATTCTCCAAAAAAAACCAACATAACAAAATCGTACTGACAACAAGCTGAATCTTAGTACCTCTTGCACGAATAATGTTGTCCACGGTGGTCAAATATCCTTCCATTTCTCTAACCTTTAAATGGAAATGAAAGAAGAAAGTAAGCAATAAATAGCCAAAAGAAACAAATAAACAAAACTAAATTAAATACATAATAAATAAGTCAAGTAAAAGACCCAAAAGAAAAAAAAGTAAAAGCATTTTTTCTGCAACCTGAGTTCAACTGAAGCATACCAGTGTTTCTATTGTTAACTGATTATTCTTCAACAATGAAGCAATGGCCTCCAAACTTGCAGCCTATATATGGCACATATAAACATAAAAATTCAAATATATTCGAATTAATATATCAAAGAATTAGGAGCTTAAAATATTAAATTTAAGTGAAACGAGATCAGTTTTTAACCAATTATTATGCTCAGTAAGATAAATTGTGTTGAAATCAATAAAAAATTCAAAGAAATTGAGAGAACGGAGAGTGAACCTGCTGAGTCGGAGAACGAGACGAATCAACGAACGATTCAATGTGCTGACTGAGCTGACTCGGGTCCGCCATTGTTTTTAGCGAATTTTCAGTATTAGGGTTTTAAGAACTGAAAGAAAAGACAGAGAGCGAAGAGGGGTTTAGAGTAGAAATTGTTATTTGTTGTGACCCCAATATTCCATTAAGCAAATTGTTTGTGTTTTAGTTTTTTTTTTTAAACTACATAAATAATCACCCAAGAATCAAATATTTTCATTTTAATTATTTAAAATAAAAAATTTGTAATTTAAGTACCGCTTTAAAATTTTGATTATTTTTATCACTTTGTTAAAATCATAAATATCTATTAAAAATCAATATAATAATAATTTTATCGTTTAACTTTTACATATTATATCAATTTAATCATAATTTTAAAAAATTAATCCTCAAAATTTACAAATATTCTCAATTAATCTTAATTCTAAAAATTTTTAAAAAATTTATAAAATACATAAATATTTTTAAAATATATATGATAATAAATTAAAATTTTATATTAATATTAAATAAATTTAATTATATTGATATAAATAAAATAAAAATCCTCCCTAAATAAAAAAATCATGAGCTTTATTTTAAAAAAATCATTACTTTTTTGCCATATATGTAAACATCTTTTAAATATTATTACATAAATAAAATTAGAACTAGCTTTTCTTAAATTTTTTTTGAATATTTTGATATGATTACATTATAATATTTGTTCATACTTTTTTACACACACCTTATATATATATATATATAAATAAGTGCTTAAACTCAGAACTTTTAAAATAATTGGAGCCACTTACTAGATTCAATTTTTTTTAAAACATTAAATGAATAGTATTTAGGATTAAAAATTTAAAGTTGTGGAAACTTTTACAAATATTTTATTGTTGAATTTGTTTTTCCAGTTTTGTTTTATTTTTAATTTTTACATTTAAAATTCTGTTGCAATGTTTTTTTTTAAATCATTTTAAATTTTGGCTATATAAAATTTGATGTATCATTAAATGATTTTAATAACAAAAGAATTTGATTGACATAATTTTAATAATTTAAAGATGTAATTAAAATATTTTAAAATTTAGAGATTAACTTACAATAAAAATTATAGTTTAGAGGTATTGAATCAAAAATATGCATGATGCTTTCCGGTGACGGAGATTAGTAAAGATCTAAGGGGATATGCCCCTAAAATGACAAATTTTTAATTTAAATTTTTTATAATTTTAAAATTTTAAATTAATAATTGTAAATTTATATTTTTAACTTCTCAAAATTGATAAAATCTTTATTTAACCCTTTAAAATTGTAACGGAATAAATTATTAGAATGATTAAATTATATTTTTACTATTGTAAAAATATAACATTTAATTTCGACACAAAAAAATATTTTCTTACTCCGCCACTGAATTTGAACAAAAATCAGCACATAAAATATGTATATTTTAGGTGGTATTTAGTTGGTAAAATTCTAAAAAAAAAAAAAAAACAGTTAACACGTAACAATGATTTAAGGAACAAAAAATCAGCAAAACACCACCACTTACATATAAACAATGACAGCATTTGATGAGTATCCTCTGTTATCATCTTCTCAAACTGTATATGGGAATTCGACCATCAATCATCATCACATGAGGCCTCATCCAACATGTCCAGAAACCCTTTCCTGGCCGTCCGTTGAATCCCCGATGCGTTATAACGAAGCCCAAATGTCGACACTGCTTCGAACTTCGTCCATAACTCTTTCTTTAACGTACTCTCACCGGCACGTTTGCCTGTTCGTATCGTGCTCTCCGGTTCATTCCACATCGGAGTGTTTTCCAAGAGTGCCGTGTTGTTGCAGGTATTTTCTGCAGAAAACATGGCAATTTTTATTTGACTTACTAAGGAAAAAACATCAAATACACGACATATATAGATGGTAAAATTACTATGAAGGCTTCTATACTAGGAGTCCGATTGCATTTTATACAATGATTAACTTAATTATTTTTTTATTAAAGAAATAAAATGTAATTTGACTTTTGATATAAAAACCTCCATAATACTTTTATCTATACCGATATATAACATTCAACCCCGAGTAACATATAAGGGAAGATACCTTGGTTAATCATCTTGTTTTGTTGGTTTATTGCGCTAGGAAGGTTGTGATCAGTGGCAAAATTGTGCAGGGATTTCTCATCTGGTGGTTCTAACAAAATGCAACTTTTAGGAGGCGAGAATAGCCACATCGGTGAGGAATCAAGCTCTTTCTTCTCAATTTCGGATTTGAGAGTTCGTTGTATGCCTAGTAGTTCGGGGTACTTCGTTGTCAAATTCTCGGAAGCTTCACCGCCCGAGGAATCAGATAACTCAACATTGTTGATTCCGCTGGGAAACGGGGTAGACTTGCGAACTCTGTCATTGTCTCGTGGCAAGGACTCGTGAATCGGTTCAAGTAACACGCAGGATTTAAGCGGCGACATTTTTAAGCACGGAGTCGTCATGACAAGCACGGAATGTTCTGTGTTCGAAAATGCAGCCGAAGAAACAACCACTGAATGAGAAGGCTTAATTGGAGTTTGGTTTATAGCAACACCTTCAAGCAAATCATCATCTTCATCCTCATGAAAGTTGATAAAAGGTAACTCAACCATCGATTTCGAAGTAACCGTTTCGAACATCGATTTAGACGAATCACGCATCTTGGAAGACAATGCTTTCGACATCGGAAGAGGCGTAAGCAAAAACAGCTGCCTGCCTCTCTCGACATTACATTCGGCAGCAGCACGCCAAGACACGAGTGGAGAAGGCGAGATTAACGAGTCCAATGTAGATTCTTCTTCCAGATTCCCAACATCAAAGCATTCATTTTCGTTTACATCAACATTAACAAAAGGATCAACTTCAGCTCCCAAACATTTTCCGGACTTTTCTTCGCATTCGAGACCCGAAGGACTCGAAAGAGCCTTCTGAAATCTGGGAACCCATGGCTGCAATTGTAGAAACACAACCATCCATGTTAAATCTGTAACCAATAAATTGAAATTTAAGTGATAAATATATAGTTTAGATAATAAACCTAAAAAAGGATTAACCTTTAAAGAAGAAAGCATTCCGGAGATGACATTAGCGAAAGATTCAATTTCTTTTGTCTCCAGTTTTGTTGCCTTAAGCTTAAAAGCTTGCGCAACAAGTTCATCAATCTGCCATTTCAAAGCATAAATTGGTGAATATCAAGTGCAAAATCACTAAAAGAACTCATATTTTAAGAGAGAGGGGGGAATAATTAGGCAATTAGATCCCAATACTATTACCCTTATTCTAAATTGGTCCCAAAACTTCAAATCATTCTTACTATATCCTCAAACTACCAATGTTGTATCAATCAAGTCCTTTTGTAACTAAAATTGTTAATTGAACTATTAAATGATATGTCAAATCTTATAGACAAAATCTAAAATGAATATTGTTAAAGTAGATAATATAAAAATCTTGGTTTTTAAGTTTCCAAAACTTTTATATCACTCACTCTTTTTTTTTTTTTTTAGTTTTACTTTTAAAAGTCATGCTATAATGCCTTATTTTCTAAAAAAATTCCATTTTGAAGTTTAAGGACCCATTAACAATAAAAGTCATAATTTATGAATGTTTGATGCAATTAACTCTTACATTTTCAAAAAAAATCTATCCAGTTAAGAAAAAAAACAAGAAGTACAAAATGAAAAAGAAAAAGCTTATATAAAAATTGGGCATGTTAGGCATATCTTCCCAGCAGCCAAACACAAGTTAAACCCTAACCAAGTAGATTATAACCAAAATTTGGTAGCTTACAAGCATAAAATGGTGAATATCACTTTCAAAATTACTCAAGCAACTCATATTTTTTGGGGGAAAAGAATTCAGCAATTAGATTCCAAAATCAACGAAATTAAATGAAAAATAAAATGCTTATATAAACTAGGATATGTTAGGCATATTTTCTTAGCAACCAAACGGATGATAAACTCTAACCAATAGCATTTTAATAAAAATTTGGTAGCTTCTATCCTTAAATTGGTTTATATCAAGCACAACACAAAATTACTAAAACAACTCAGATTTTAGGGGAAAAGAATAATTCATCAATTATATCTATCAAACACAAAAAAGTGAAAAACATAACTAAAGAAGAAAAAAAGGAAGTAATAAAATGAAAATGAAAAATCTTACTTAAACTCGAATATATCTCAGCCATATTTTCTTAGCAACCAAACAAAATATAAACCTTAAACAAATGCATTTGATAGCTTCCAAGCATAAATTGATGAATATCAAGCTAAGTACTAAATTACTTAAGTAACTCATATTTTAGGGGAAAAATAATTCAGCAATTAGATTTCAAAATCAAAGAAATCTATCAAACACAAAAACATAATTAAAGGGAAAAAGTAATAAATTGAAAAAGAAAAATTTTATATAAACTCGGATATATTTTAGCCATATTTTCTTAGCAACTAAACAGACGATAAACCTTAACCAAATATATTTAAACAAAATTTGGTAGTTCTCAAGCATAAAGTGGTGAATATCAAGCTAAGTACTAAACTACTCAAGTAACTAACATTTTACAGGAAAAATAATTCAGCAATTAGATTACAAAATCAAAGAAATCTATCAAACACAAAACCAAGAATTAATAAAATGAAAATGAAAAACCTTATATAAACTCGAATACATGTTTAGGCATATTTCTTAGCAACCAAACAGAAGCTAAACCTTAACCAAACACATTAAATAAAAAATAAGCGAAAAGAAAAAGAAACTAAACCTTGAGTTTGTCATACCTGGCGAAGGAGAGAAGAAATATCGGATTGAAGGAGAAGAAGGCGATCGAGTGAAGCGTGGTTTCGATGATTGTTATCATCTTTGTCGATCAATTTCTTCTTCGGAATCTCTGATTTGGAGAAATTTTTTGTGCTATTATTGTTTGATAAATCTCTCAGCGGCTTCCGTGTCGATTTCGCCTTCGATTTCGATCTTTGCATTTTTCTTCTCGGGAAAATTTTCTTTTTTTCTTTCTCTTTTTTTTTTTTCTCTAGATTTTGTGCCGTTTGATTTTTTGAATTTCAGGTCAGGCTCTCTGCAAGGCGGGCTGTCTGTCTTATTTTTATTCTCATTTATTTATTAATTATATTTGGACCCAAATGTCGAGATGTGATGGGCTTGTTTTTTTTAAAGGATAAAACAGACTCTAAATTTTGACAATTTTTAATTTGTAATTTAAATTAAAGTTTTTCCACATTAATTCTAAAATTTTGAAAAAATAATTTAATCTTTAAAAATAAATTCTGTAATAATATGATAATATATTACTCTAAGATTATATCTCATCATCACTTGAACATTTAAAAAAAATTATATAAATCTAAAAATATTAAAAAAATTATGTTTTTAAAAAAAACATAATGATTTATTTGATCCTCTAATTTTGAAAAAAATCATTTTAACCCTCTATTTAATTTTTTATCTCTTTAAATTTTTGAATTTATATTATTTGTTAAATAACTTCAAAATGAATTAAAAAATTAACATTTCTTAACATAGCTGACATGACATACGTCAACAATTAATTAATTTTAAATTTTTTAAAAAATTAAAAAATGATAAAAATATTTAAAAAATATTAAACTTATTATAAAATTGTAAAAAAATATTTGTAAGTTTTTAAAAATTAATTAATTGTTAACTTAACATACACATGGATGACACATCAATAAATTTAATCGGCATTAACTTTTCTATCCATTTTGGAGTGATCTTACAAATAATGCAAGATCAATAAGTAAAAAAGAAAAAATTAAATGTTTTATTTTTTGTAAAGCTAGGAGGGTCAAATAAATCATTATATCAAAAATAATGCTATGTTGGCTCCTTTTGCCGATTGTATGTGTATCTTAGGTACTTTACAACAACAATGCATTGTACCGGTGAGTCAAGAAATGAAAAGTGGAACTAGGGTATTATTGACAATCTAGTTAGTGAGGATGTTTATTGTGGTAAGAACATTGACTTGGTAGATTGAAGTGTTACGAAAAATTTATTGAAAATGATAGAGGTGCAACAAACTGATATAAAGTCAATTAAGTTAACAGTAGGGTTAGCACCTATGAAAGAGGTGAGTTGTGCATCAAACTTGGGGAAGAAAGAAATGATGATCTAAACTGAACAGTTGAACAAAGCAAATGCAATGAGCGAGTACATCTCAAACACTTATCTAATGTTTTACATTATTACTTACAGTTGGTTTGGCAATGACATAGATATTCTTTTAGAGTTCTGAAACGGGTAAGTCGAGAGAATTATAAATTGGAGTTGGCGGCTATTCTCAATATCAACCCAACTTTTAAGCTTATATTTATTTGTGGATTTTAATATAATAAAGCATTTATTATGATAGTGTTTTTTAATATAAATATTTTTTAATGTATTTAATGTATTATATTTTTTAAAAAATTAAATATGAGTTAAACAGATCCAACTCGAATTTATCTTTTTGAAATTAAGCTAGATTCGAGAAAAAAAAAACTCAATTTTTGAATAGAATCTAAGCTAAGCTTAAAAAATCAACCTAAATAAGATAACCCGCGAGTACCACCTCTACGTTGAACCTAGACCAAAAACCCATCCAAATTACCTTCTACAGTGTTCAAATCCAAAACCACAACCACATTCGGCGCGTGACTCTACGTTCCCACCATTTTTAAAAGATAAACCGCATAGTTTACACAAAGAAGTAACTAAAACCTCCCAAAGCTTTTAACAATGGCAGCCCAAGCCGAGTGCTTCATCGAAACTCAACTTCCCAATCACCAAAAACACTACGGTTCCTTCACTTTCCCTTCGATTCTATCTCCGAACCCTAAATCGAGCCCTTTTTCACTCTCCGTTTTTACCGAAGCCATCAAATCTCATAAACCTTTTCTCGATTCTTTGTTGCTCAAATCCGGAGCTTTGCTCTTCAGTGGATTCCCAGTGAAAACGGCCAAAGATTTCAACGACGTCGTTGAGGCTTTCGGCTTCGAAGAGTTGCCGTACGTCGGCGGGGCAGCTCCTCGGACTAACGTCGTCGGTCGTGTTTTTACTGCAAATGAATCGCCGCCTGATCAAAAGATTCCTTTTCATCATGAGATGGCTCAGGTAATTTACCCAATTTTGACTAAATTATGAAATAATGATTGAATGGTTTTTATTAGATTATTAGTATATTCTTATATTTTTATACATTATCCAATTTATATTTATGTGAAAATTTAATAAGTAGGTATAATTATGGTTTTAGTCCTCAATTATGCTGAAAATTGAAATTTAATTTTTCAACTTGCTCTCCAAAAACTAGCGTATCATCGTTCCCTTTGGCTGACAGAACACTTCGCATCTGCTCTCTTAGGATATGGATGTCGTCCAATGATGGTTTGAGCGTCCAATGGATTGAGTAGTGCTTTTTTTCAAGGATGCTACCAGTCAGCTTGTCTTTCATTTTAAATATGCATGAGGAAATGTCTGCTTTGAGGGACATTACTAGTGCTACTCCATTTCCGTGCCAAATTCTTCCTTCGAATGTTGACCCTGATCTTCCATCTGATATGTGTTGAAGGTCATTGACCTTACCCTAATTATTTCTCTAGCTCTATCTTTTGCTTTGGTGTCACCCCAACCAGCTTATGCTTTCTTGATCTGCTTAATATATTCATCTGCTTTCCTTGACTACTTTGAAAGGATTTGGATTGGTCCCTTAGTAAAAAACTTTGTTTCTGTGCACCCAGATTTTCCATGGTATAATCGCAAAGCCTATAAGCTGATTTGCCGTAAAATCTTTACCTATTAGTGCCAGTTCTATTAATCCATTCCTTAATCGAACTTATGTTGAGCCGCCTGGTGCGAATCTCATATGATGAACCAAGCCACACTGCTCTGGCAAAATTGCATTCCCAGAGCAGATGTTTTGCGTCCTCCTGACAGAATGTGCGCTCAGTACGTATGAATTGTATTCTCTTTTGAATCTCAGTATTGCAAGGTAGAGCCCCGTTAAGAATTTTCCTAGGAAAAAATGATCACCTTGTATGGTAACTTGAATGACCGTAGAAATTGTGATATTTTCTTCGGGACATACGAGCTGTGTGTGCTGTGCTGATCTAACCAAGAATTTCCATCCTGAGAGTTTTTCCATTTTGGTTTAATAGGACCCTCAATCATGATCTTTAAATTACTCAATACTTGCACGTCCAAGTTAGAAATTTCATTCCGAATCAATACCTGGTTGGGTGCCTCTGTTGAGTTCGGTGTACTCCATCTGTTGATGTTTTGTCAGGCAATATTTTGCTTGATGACCTCTTTCCCCATCATTATGCTCCTTCATGCCCACCTGGTTTCTCCTGTCTTTTTTTATCAATTATTTACGATGTTATGGTCTTATGTGATTGCAGGTTCCTGAATTTCCGTCAAAGTTGTTCTTCTTTTGTGAAGTTGAACCAGGCAGTGGGGGAGAAACCCCCATCGTTCTAAGCCACATTGTGTATGAGAAAATGAAAGAGAAATACCCAGAATTTGTTGATCGATTGGAGGCGCATGGATTGTTGTATACCAGGGTATTAGGAGAAGATGATGATCCTTCATCTCCCATTGGTCGTGGCTGGAAATCAACATTCTTGACGTCCAACAAGGCAGTGGCCGAGGAAAGGTCAGTGATTTCATTATTATCAAATCAATGAAGTAGATTCGATTTTGATTTAGTTCAATCAAATCCTTTCGTCAGCCTAACCATAAGCTTAGATGGTAAATATTAAAACTATTTAAAACGCATAGATATAGTTTTGAATCTTTTGATATAACATGCTAAAATATATATATCATATTCAAGTCGTCCATGCAGTAGATGTATACATATTTAAATTTTGATTAATGTGTTTTAAACATGCTTTGCGTTAGATTTGAGGTGGCATTTAACACTTAAGTTGACTTCTAGACTAATGAAAGGACTTCATTGATATGGTACTGATAAGTACTCAATTAGAATTCAGAACAATTTTTATGTTTGAGGTCAATTTAGAATTTGGATCATAGTTTAAGGACATATGGTGTAATCAACCTAATTATTGACCCAAATTTGAAATTTGATTTTCAGATAAAATGATATTACTTCATTTTTAAGTTAATCCATGTTAATGACTTATTGATATTTGGTTTAGGGTTTAAGGACTTAATTTTGTAATTAACCCAATTATTGACACAAATGAGAATAAAGTTGTTAATGCAGTAAGTATACACGTGAATGAAATTTGATCAATATGTTTTAAACATGCTTTACATTAGACTTGAGTTGGCATTTAATGCGGGAGTTTACTTGTAGACTTAAGAGAAGGATTTGTTTGATATGATACTGATTTTTTAAGACTCAATTAGAATTTAGGACATTTTTATGTTCGGGTCATAGTTTATGGACATATGGTGTAATTAACCCAATTTTAAAACTTTTTAAATGGGACCAATTCAGACCCGAGTCATAGTTTAGGGATGTATAGTGCGATTAACCCAATTTAAAATTCCACGCCATAGTTTGGGACCATATGGTGGAATTAACCCATTTATTAATTACAAAACTTGTTGCAGGGCTGCAAAGCTAGGAATGAAGCTAGAATGGCTTGGCAATGGAGTGAAAACAATAATGGGACCAATACCAGCCATTAAGTACGACAAATCAAGGCAACGCAAAATCTGGTTCAACAGCATGGTGGCAGCATATACGGGGTGGAAAGACGCAAGAAACGACCCAGTGAAAGCCGTCACATTCGGGGATGGCCAACTGTTACCGGCCGATATCATCTACGATTGCTTGAAAATCCTTGAAGATGAATGTGTTGCCAACCCTTGGAAGAAAGGAGATGTTATGTTGATAGATAATTTGGCCGTTCTTCATTCTCGACGTTCATTCGATCCGCCCCGACGGGTGCTAGCTTCACTTTGCAAATAGGGTTGCAGATATAAGTTGGACATGTACTTATGTCCGACACGCACGTTAATATAAATACATAAAAGTTGGAGCGAGTGTAAGGGCACAAGTACGTGTTTGATACAAGTATATTCAATAATGTTCATATATTTGGAGGAATATATGTGTCAAATATGAATCGGACATGGGTATTTTTAAATATAAATGATGTTTAAAATAATAGTATTACCATGGATAATAGACTTACAGTTTAAATTTGGAAACCCCAAAGTCCATACCTTCTAAAATGACCCATTCATTTTGAAAAACTGCCATTTCCACCCAAAAGATGGCCCAAAAAACTTAAGGAAAAAACGAATTCCAGTATTTTTACTATTTGATTTAGCAAACACATTATTTAGTAGAGGTTTGCATGAGATTGGTCGGATTCAAAATTAGTAATGGTATTAAATCTATTTATAATTGTGTAAATTTGGGCGGATAAAAAATTGGACCTCAAATATTTTTAAAATTTGTTCATATTTATAAATGATTAATTCAAATAATTTTAGTCCACTTATATTATTTTTATTTTTTAAAAAAAATATAATTATTTTATTTATATTTTAGTAATTATATGTAATTTTAATACATTGTATTTATTTCTTTTATTAATGTCTAAACATAAACAACGTATTTTTTAATTACTGGACATTAATTTATTATTATATAAATTATAAAACATATAAAAGAAAAGAAAAATAAATCATATTATAAACTTGAAAATAAATTGGACTTGGGTTTTGGATTTAAAGCTCAAGCACAATTTATATTTTATATAAGATTAGTTGTTGTTTTTTTGTCCAAGCTCATTATTTTGGACTTAATATTTTTCTTAAAGGATCCAAGCCCTCTCGAATTTCAGATGAGCTTTCGATTTTAGATGGATAGCATAACTCTTAAACAAGATTATTAGTTTGTGTTGATACAAGTATTCAACAATGGGAGAGGCAAAGAGGAGAAAGTGGTAGTGCTAAGGAGGTTGGTTCACCTAAATAAGCGAAGTGTCGGAAAAGTAAGAGAGTGAAGTAGTGGATATGGTGAAGACGAGGAAAGCAGAGTGCTGAGGGTATTGCTTAAGGTTGTTGATAGGGAAAAAGATCCCTTCTTTCGAAGTATATATAGGTAGATCCAAGATATAGTGATCGTAAGGTTGATCTGATGGCAAGAAAGTTTGTTACAATTTAATGGACCCACTTGAAAATAGAAGCGGTCTTACTAAAAGCGGGTGGCTTTGTGAAAGATGAGATGCAAAGATAATTGATTATTTAGTGACCAATCATATGATATGAGATGGAGTATAATTCATAGATACTTTCTTAAATAGCCTTTTACGATGTCACATATCCAAATTAAATAGAAGTAATATCATATGTTTTATCTTTTTCAATTAATATTAAAAATTCTCGATTTTAGCTGAAAATTAATCATAAAAACCAAACATCTCGAATCAAATTTGAAAGTTTAAAATATTTTTTTTGCAGCCTTAAAATTTGCTTTTTAGGATATGGGTTTTGTTTGGAATGGGACAAAAGAACATAAAGATATGTTTGGTTTGATCTACATTTCTCTCTCTTTATGAAACTATGACATCCCAACTAAGTTTTTTTTAATATTTGTCCAAATTCATTTACCACGTTTTTCATTTCCATTTATATTTTCAAATAGTTTATAATCCTAGTTTATGATCTATCACTATCTTCTTATGATTCTTTTTATCCAAACAAATCTTCTTTGTAAAAGCATGAATTTAAACAAACAAACAAACAATGAATCAAATTAAAATCGATTAAATCATCAATTGATTATTTTATTTTACAGATGTATATAATAATTATATAAATTTTAAATTAATTAAAACTCGATTTAATTAGTAAAAATTTGTTTTTTTAATATATATATTTTAAAAATATTTATTTGCAAACAATGAGTTTTAAATCCTTAATCACTCCATTTTAGATTAGAAACAAATTAAACCAAATGCTATTTTTGTTATTTACTAACTACATTTAATATCTATTTCACATTAAATTATTATTTTAATATGTATTTTACCATGTTGAGGAGGGTCGACTTCTTTAAGAGAAGTCTTTGAAGTGTCGTCCATTACGAAGTTAATGTTGCCCTCAATAAGGAAAGCCCTGTAAATTTATCGGTCCAACCAATTTGGATAGTTCAATTAAATAAAATATTAAAAATCATAAAAATTAATAAAAAAATTATAACCCGATTCAACTAAGTTTTTTTAACTCAATTTGTACTGGTTCACAACTCAATCAATTTCATTTAAATAAAAATCAATTTAAGTCACATTTAAATTTTACTAAACGACTCAAATTATTATCATTAAATTATTTTATATTAATATTTTTTTATGAAATATTTTATATTAATATTTATATAAGTTCTTATCAAATTCAATGCATTTAAACCTTAATCTTTTGAATGCATTGCATTGTACTTAGAAAATATGAATTAATAATCTGCCCATTTAACCCACAATTAAAAATATAAACGTCAATTGAATCATTAATAAAATAATAACATACTTATATATAAGTTTTCAATCAACACTCATATTGGATAATTCTCATCCAGTTTGAATTTGATGATTAAAATTTTTATTTGGTGAATATTAATCTTATAAATTTAATCATTAAATTTAGATTTTATTAATGTGTGATAATACGACACTATGAGAGAGTGTGTGTCGTATAGTGTCACATTATCACCTCAAATTAATATATATAATTTAAAAAATTATAAATAAAATATATATTTAAAAAAAAATTTAGGTGATGACGTGGAACAATCTCACAGTGCAACATCACTACACTTTAACAAACTCAAAGTTCAAAGACCGAATTGAGAAAATTTGCCAATTTCCAAGACTAATGTAGATAAAAAAATTAAGGACTAATATGGAAAAAACCCAAAATTAAGGACTTGTTTATTAATTTTTTTTATGGTCTTTGCCTTTTAGCGAGCAAACTCCATGCTTGTAATAATCACACTCATATTCTCCCAAATTAAATAATTAAATTGCCTTTTTTATTTTGGTTTATTACATTAAATAATTAATATAATAATAAAAAACTTTTAAAGCTTTGCCAAAAATAATGTCTGCTTTTAATAACTTTAAAAGAGAAAGGGCCAAAAGGAGAGGAGAAAATCCGGAATTGGGTCCAACAAGTGATCTTGTAGCGGCGCATGAAAAAACACATTATATGCAAACACCAACAAAAGGGTAAATTTGGAAATACAAATAAATTTAGACATGACATAAATATTAATTTTTGTTTTTGTATATTTCATGTCCATTTTATAATTCATATTCGCGAGGTTTGTGACTATCCTTCCTAACAATATCGTTTCCGTGATTTGAATTTGTATTCTCTTGTGGGAAGTACATTGTTTTTTTATCACTACAACCAATACTTGTTGATACGATATAAATATTATATATAAAAAAAATTATATTTTGATGTATTAAAATTTATATAAATTGGTCTTCAAACTATATCATTTTTCTCATTTGGGTATTTGATTTTTGGATAAGCTACACTTAATGTCACTAAACTATTAATAAATTTATATTTTTGTCACTCAACTGCAAAAAGTTACAAAATGGTCATCGAACTATTCGAAAGTTTTTGTTTAAGTTATTGAACTATTCAAAATTTATATTTAATTCATTGGGTTGTTAATTTTTTTTTTAAGTTCGGCTAGTTCGCTCCAAGTGATAATTTAATAATAATTACAGTTGATCAATACCCATCGACGAGTAAAAGAACATACCCTAGATCCAAGTATATCAATTGTCAACGTCGGAGATCAGAGAAAAAATGATTTGGATTTTGATTTTTAGATTCATGACATTAAAAGTAGTTTCACGAAGAAAAAACCAAAAATGTAAAATAGAAGGGGAATGGGAATTTTCGATTGGTGCAGACAATGCAAACAGAGAAGACCATACAATAACTATTTTAATAACCTAATGACTTATATGAAAACTTTCAAATAGTTTAGTGACCAATTTGAAATTTTTTTAAGTTAAGTGACAAAAACGTAAACTTACTAATAAATTAGTGACATTGTGCGTAGATTTTACCCTTTATTTTCAGTGGGGTCAAAAGTGATACTTATACTATCAATATCGTATTGTTTTACTAAAAAAATGTATAATGTTTAATAAGAACACACCACATATCATTATTTTATTGGTTGATATGGTGTTTTGAGGTAAAATGAGACGAAAATAATAGTTTAGGTATCATTGATCAATAAAAGGTACTTAAGTGAAAAAAAAGTATACATTTTTAAGGTCGATAATGCATTTAGGGCAAAAGATATTTAAATTAGATTCAAATCAAACTCTCAAATTTTAAAATAATTGAATTGAAGAATATTATAGACTTAAATGCGCTCAAATCAACATCTTCAAGTTGTTGTAATGAGGCATAATGTTAAAATTAACCCTTATTATTTACATATTTCATCAAATTGGCCCTTAAATTTTATTGAGCTAACTTTGATTATTTGCCTTTCAAGATTAATTAAATTGTTTTTCTAATGGAAATGTTGAATAAAACATAAATATTTTTTAATGATATTACCATAACAATCCGCATGAACATAGAGAAAGACAAATGCATTTGATAAATCCCTCTATTATAAAAATAATATCAAATTATTTTATTTACTATTAAATAAATTAATTTAATCATTATACTATTAAAAATAATTAAATTTCAATAAATCTAACATTTAAAATTTAAAAATATCATTTACTATTTAATAAAATTATAAATTGAAAGTTTGTTATGGTTTACCTAATGAAATATTTATTAAAATAGAAAGAACTTTTATGTTAGTTTTTAAGTAGTAAATTTAAATTTTATTATATTTTAATATTATTCGATATTACAAAAATTAAATTAATCAATTTAATAATAAATAGATTAATTTGATCCAATTCTCTAATTACAATCACAAATCAATAATGGCGAGGAATCGGAACCGTTAATCTGACGGTCGGGGTTATCGCATCAGATCAAGTGCCTTGATAAGACTGCCCGCCACCTTTAGTGCCCTTAATTTAATTTTTTCCTTAATTTACTATTTAGATTTTAGAGCAAAACACTCCTTCAAAAAGCTGAACTCATTTTTGACATGACGTTTACTTCATGAGTTGTCTCCTTCTTACAATGCATCCTTTGTCATCACCGTTGAACTGTTATATTTGGCTCTACATCATGAAGATTTTGTACAGATCAGCAGTTACGTTGAAAATGAACGGTCCTGATTTCCGTTTGATAATGGGAACATGTAATCCCTGATGTTCTTGATTGAAACTAATAAAATAGAAAGGATTAGGTCCCCGGTTTCACCCCTCACGTTTACTTGTTAATAATTAGAGCTGAAGAAAAATAATAATTAAAATTTTAAAAATAAAAATATACGATTAAATTTTAAATTTATGAGAAATATATTTTAACCAAAAAACAAATTTAATTTTTTATTTTCAAAAAAATGAAATTCGGTTAAAATAAGCAATAAGTCCTTATATTATTTTCAAATTTAGAATTTAGTCATTTGATTTTCAATTTTAGAAATTCAGTCTCTCTACTTTTTAAATCTCAAAATTCAGGTCCAATCATAAACACTATTAAATTTATTTTGATAAATTCAAGTTTATTATGACGTTATTTTTAATTATATAGATATTAAGTATTTTTTTTATTTTAAAAACCACACCCATAAATTTAACAAAAAATTAATGGTGTTAACCGATAACAATTGAACCGACATTTTAAAATTTTAAACATACAAGAATCAAATTCTAAATCGAGGAAGAATACAGGGACTGATAAATAAATTTCACACCAACTACCTAATAACTATCCACAAAAAAAATTAAAAAAGCACACACAGTTGACGCGTTCTAAAAAGAAAAATATAGTTATTTTATTATGGACCGTCCGTACGTAATGATAATACAGCCGACTAGCAAATAGGATGTGGCGTTAAATATCGAACATGTTGGGTGGTCGGAGGCGAAAAAGCATTACCGATTCACGAGCCCCCCAAGTGAAGTGACAGCCTGACTCAGTGGGACCCACCATTGTGTCAAAGCGGCCGAACCCCTCCCTCCTCCACCTCGTATTATATTTCTTCCATTTTTAAACCTTTGTGGCAGTCTGCAAAGGTTGTCTCTTTTCTTTACAACAATAAAATTACGAAAAATGTTAATTAATTAATGTATAAAAAATATTTTTCTATTATAAAAATGGATAAACTATATTAGTAAGATCACTAAATCATAAAATAATTAATTATTAATTATTAAATTATTTAAAATTTTTATTTAAGTCACTGAATTATTTGAAAATTTTTAAAAGTCTAACTAGTGAATTTCAAGTGATGATTTGATGAGCGGTACGATGGATTAGTACCCATTGACGAGTAGAAAACATACATTAGATTTAAGTCGATTTGACGGTTAGTGTTGAAGATCAGAGAATAAAATTATTTTTATTTTAGTTTGTAAATTCGTGACATTAAAATTTATTTTGTAAAAAAAATTATCTGCATAAGAGATGAAAAAATAAAGCTTTTGATTGGTGCGGATGGTAATAATAGAGAAGGCCATACAACATTTTAACAGCCCATGACTTGAATGATAATTTTTAAATAGTTTAGTGACAATGTTGTAACTTTTTAAAGTTGAGTGATCAAATATAAACTTACTAATAGTTTAATAATCTTGAGTGTAATTTACTCTTATAAAATTTATGAGAAATACAATTTAAGTTTTCGAGTTTTATGTTTTGCACCATAATAGACAATAATAATTATTAGCGTAATATTGATAAATTTAGCTTTCAATATATACATATATGTATATTTCAATTTGGTCATTAATTTTAACAGGAATGTTTATTAAAATATTGTTTTTAACGATATTGGCGTAAAACTTACGCGATAATCCATGTGTACTTCATATTGATATGATATTATTTATTTTTTATGACAGATCGACAAATAATTTAAAATTATAAAACAAAAAATTATAAATTATAAAAAGTTCATCAAAATTAAAATAACATGAAATATATATCGAATGCCATATACGTTGCCATGTTTAAAAATTAATGTTTTAATTAATATGTTAATTAAAATAACAACAATTCAACCATTTTCTTAAAATTTGATGGTCCAATAAAAGTTAATTTTTATTTGGTTTTATATCTCCATTCAATCAATTGGATTTTCGATTCAATAGTTTTAATTGACCAGTAAAAATGTTTTTTTCTTTATGTTTAATTTTATTTTTTAAATGAAATTTAGGTAAAAGAATTATAAATGTAATTAAATTTAACACTTAAGGACAAATATTGTCATTCTGATAAAGTTTGGTCGATTTGTTGAGCCGCTAAAAGAACGTTCATTGCGTTTGGTGGCAATGACATGGATTCTTTGTAGCAATGATTATTTTAGAGTTTTTGAAATAAATAAATAAATTATTAAATTATCATATTTTATATTAACAATATTTAATTTCAAAATTTTAATTAAAATAATTAGAAAATAAAAAAATTGATATAAGATTGTTAAATATGCATTTTCTCTAGTTTTTATAATTATGTTTGGACAAATATGATATTTATAAAGAGTATAATTAATACTAAATTATGTAACATGATATAAATATATTTTTTAAGATAATTTTAATTCTTAAAATGAGAAATAATTTTGAGAAACACATTTTCTAGTCAGAAGTTTGTTTTGATGAATTACAATAATAGGATAAAGTCTAAATAATAAATGCGATTTAAACTTAAGCTACATCTGGGATGGTGAACACTCTTGACCATCAAACTATCACGTGAATTTATTCTAGTGAGAAGTTTTTGTTAGAGATTATCGATAATTTTTTAATATATAAAATATAATACATAAAAAAATATAAATGACACGATTACCATTCATGTGTGAAAGTAATCTATACTTATTAATATAATGTGTTTGATTAAGTTGATATCACCAATCAAATTAAAACCAATTCAATCAAATATTTTTTTAAAAACCCTTTTCCCTAAATAAAACAAATGAAAATACAATGTATAATGTTTAAACTTATGCCTAATGAAAGTTTGCTAATAAATATTTTACAATTTTACCTTACAAAGAAATTAATATTAAAATTTTCACTCACATTGTGTATACAACAATTTTTTTTAATAATAATATTGAATTATGTTACACTCATGATATTGATGAAAAATAAAATTATGTAATAAATATATTTATAAAAATGAAATAAAAAACAAATGAGATTTTAATTAAAATAGCAAAATAGAGATGTTAAAAATCATAGCATCTGAAGTTTAAAACTCATAATGTGCATGTATTTTTTTATTTTTTATATAAAATATATAAAAAGACGAAAATTATTGAAAAATATATAATTTAATTTATAAAAATAAAGGACACTTTATTATTTTCTTAACTGAATTGTTATCTTATTAACTTATATTCCTAATCAAGTTAGTGGTTTAATGTATAGTATATATATGTATAAGATGGAACATCTATTTAACACATATGGCTCAATTTGTAAATACGTGTTATTATACTATATACAACTTAAATCTTGTTAAATTTTTAATGCTTCATATAAGAAGTATATACATATTTGTAATTTAACCCTTTTTTTTTTTTTTTTTTATGTATGCTCGACATGATATTTGAATTGATATTTAATGCTCAAACTAATAAAAAGTTTGATAAAAAATAGATTAATATAATATTGATATTCTTAAAACTCAATTAAAATGCTTTTAAAATTTAAAATTAACTTAAAATATTAATAATTGTTTAAAAATATTTGATGGAATTAACTAAAAAAACAAACAAACATCCCATCTATCACCTCCTCTCAAAAGCAACTCTAGTTTTATCTTGAATTAAGCCTCAAGTCTCTCTCTCTTTCTTTTAAACCAGTTTAAAATAAAATCAACTTAATTAAACCTTCAACCAATAAAATTATTTAAGGTAATTTTTGTTAAAAGTTATTCAATTATTAATAAATTTACGTTTTAGTCATTTAACTTTAAAAAATTACAAAATGATCATTGATTATTTAAAAAAAATTATTTAAGTCATTAGGTTGTTTGGATATGATGAAATGTAATCTATTGACGACTAGAAAAACATACCATAAATCCAAGCTTATTTAACAACCAATGTTAGAGATTAGAGAAAAAATGGTTTAGATTTTGATTCACAAATTCCTAATGTTCAAAGTTATTTTATAAAACAAAGATTGAATTGTAAAAGAGAAAAATTAAAGTTTTCGATTGATGTAGGCGGTACAAACAAAGAAGATCATACAATAAAATTTAACAATCCAACAACTCGAATAAAATTTTTGAATAATTTAATAATCGTTTTATAATTTTTAAAATTAAATGACCAAAATATAAACATTCTAATAATTTAGTGATATTGATTATAATTTACCCTCTACGTTTTCAGTCAAGAATACAAGAATTACAGCTACACTTTCTAGGCCAAAAAAGTAGCAATAAAATTGTCTTTTAGTTTATCTCAAAACTAGAAAACTTTAATTCCAAAGTTCCCCCAAATAGTTATCCCCATTAAAAGCTTAAAGTGAAAAATAAATTCCCTATCCTTTTCTTCACTTTGTAACTAAACAAGTAAGCTTTTAAAATCCAAATTAAAAATGAAAACTTTGATTTAAGACAACAAGTGGCTTACATTTTAAGCATATGGGTCTTTTATCTTCTTTACATTTTTACAATAAGAACACAAAACAAAACAGCAAAGCTTTTGCTTCTTGAGCTGAACAAAAAAACAAAACCCAATGTTGTTTTAGCTCTGGTTGCGTGATTGGTGTTCTAAAATTTTCCCCTTTTTTTTTTAATTTTTTTCCATTTTTGGGTCATTGAGTAAAGGGGAATCTGTTCTGGTCTTTTTTCTCTTTTTTAAGCTCTCTCTCTTTCATGGCTTCCCTTCCTTTGTTGTGTTCTTCACATCTTTTTATTATAGTTCTTTGCTCTTTGTGTTGTTAAAAACAAAGCATTTTGTTCTTTTAGAGTTGGGTTTGTTCTTGCCTTGTTTGTTGAAATTCCTCAGCGACCTTTCATTTCTATTCATGAGTGTGACTCATTTTTAAAGGTATAGAGCAAGTTTCTTCAATGGTTTATGTCTTTTTCATTTGTTATTTTCTTTGTTTTTCTGATACTTTAAGATTTACTTTGTTTTTTATTTTTACAGTTTGTTTGAAGTTCTTGTTCTTCCAAAGACAAAAAACCAAAAGCTATCTTGTTTTAATATGGAGAGTGGTTGTTCAAAGAAGCTTCTTGATTTGATTCCTCAAGAAAAAAAATGGGGTTTCATTGAAAATCAAAATGGTATAAGCCATGGATCTTCAGAAGAGAAGAAACTAGAGCTGAAGCTTGGTCCACCAGGTGAAGAAGATGAGCCTTTGGTCTCATTTGGGTATTTTTCTTCAATGAAAAGCAATGCAAAACAGGCACATAATAAGTTTCCACCACCACCGGAGGATCACCGTGGTGGGGCGGTTTTGGCTGCCTCTTGGGCCAAAAACCACCACCACCAGCCAAAGCCTCCCAACTGTTCTCAAAAGAGGTACTTGAGTTGAGCTTATGTTTATGTGGTCCATGCATGGTTGTTTACATGTTTCATTATCTTCATGCCTTTTTCATGTTTTTATTACATGATGAAAAATCTCAATTTTTTCTGATCTTTCATGTGTTGTGTTACTTTTTTTATGTTATTTTACTACATCACTTGTTGATCTTTATTTTTAGATGTATAAGTTTTACTAATTTTGTATCGGAGTCCTCTGACAAAATGATTATGATAATCAAGTTTAGATTCGACATTAATGGAAATAGTATTTTCTGAAACATTTGTATATTGTTTGATGTTAAATATTGGTTTAATATCTGTTTTTGCCCCTGTATTTAATGAAAATTTCATTTTAGTCCTTTTACTATTTTTTCCAGTCATTTTGTCCCTAATACTTTCATTACGTCCACTGCGTTAGCTCCCTGACCATGTCGTTTAAGCCAATCAAATGCACACGTGAACGATAATAAAAGAGTCAAAAGTGAGAATTTCATTATAGTAAAAGGGTAAAAGTAAAAATTTTCACTATAGTATAGGGTAAAAATAGTAAAAGGATCAAAGTGAAATTCACTATAATACAAGGGCCAAAATAGGTATTAAACCTTAAATAAATATTAAAAATAGTTAATGTTTAAGAAAAAGAAAAGGGTTTATCTTAATAGTATATAGGTTTTAATTAAGTGTCATTAATTACAAGTAAATCCGGATTTTTTACTTGTTGAACTGGTTTTTTTTACCGGTCTGACTAATGGCCGATTTTAATGTACTACTCAAACCGAGTATATTAGTCCATTACAACTGAAATTATATTAGTGAGTGTTGTATATGAATGCATGTTTTATTTTCTAATTGTTTATGTTTCGAGGGTCTATTCGGTATGAAATCTTTTAGGGATAATGAAGTCCAAGTAACATCGTGTTATAATTACGAAAACAGGACTGCTCCGGGTCCGGTTGTGGGATGGCCGCCGGTTCGTTCATTCAGGAAAAATCTTGCAACCACTTCCAAACTAGGTTCTGAATCACCAACTGGTCTCCCTCACAAGGTTGCTAATGAAAGAACACAGGCAGCCCCCGAGCTTCGTGGTAAGGGTCTATTTGTGAAAATCAACATGGATGGAGTCCCGATTGGACGGAAAGTCGATCTTAAAGCCTACGATAGCTACGAAAAACTGTCGACTGCAGTTGATGAACTCTTCAGAGGCCTCCTCGCAGGTATCTCCGAATTCGATGCATGCTTGTACTAATTAAGTTATGCGAGTGTGATATAATGATCGGTCAGTATATAATGAACTCATCTATTTGTCTTTGGTTTTGATCCGGTGCAGCTCAACGAGATCCCTCTGCTGATGGACCGAAGCAAGAGGAAGAGAAAGCGATTACCGGTGCATTGGATGGAAACAGGGAATATACACTCGTTTATGAGGATAACGAAGGCGACCGGATGCTTGTCGGTGATGTCCCGTGGCAGTAAGCCTCTGATCCCTATAAATCTAATGAAATTCAAGATCCTAATATTCTGTATCATACATAATATGTATATGTGTGTATGTGTATACATTCGTATTCGAGTTGTCTTGTAATTTTCCGTCTTAAAACCGGCATTAGATTACTTTGTATCTTAACCATAATCCTACCTGATCGGATTCGCAGTATGTTTGTATCGACGGTGAAGCGGCTGCGTGTGTTGAAGAGCTCGGAACTCTCCGTTATCAACCGTAAGTTACCGTTCGATTATATGGTTATTATTACATTTCCATTTTCATAGGTTTCATTAACAAAAATTGTTGGCTGTTGTTTTTATTACAGTTGGAAGCAGTAAGAAGGGAAAGATGGTGCAAAACTAGTGTTGATGTTTCATGTTTTTGACAATTTCATCCTCTGTTTTGCATGGAAATGTTGTACTCACAGCAATCAATATATATATATAAGTAGTTTTATATGTATTTTTTTTTTTGACTTGTTGAACATGCTTTGCCATTTGGAACAGTGAATCATTAATCTGAAGCATTAAAATATGCTCAAAGTCCCTTGTACTTTTTTTCCATTTGAATTTAGTCCTTGATCGTAAAATTTTTTCTAAAAGATATATTATAGTAGATAAAAATTTAACAAAAGAATTTTAAGAGCGTTTCTTATAAAAATGAGTATATTCGAATTGTTATTTAATATTTGCTCGAATCTAAATTGGGTTTTGAGTAGAATCCATGCCATAGTAGTCAGTATTATACGGGGTGTTTCGGTTCTCAATCGGTATTATAATCTAAATTCAGATTCAGACAAGATTTCAGTGCATTTTGGCTGTTCCGGTGTGTATTACCCAATATCAGTTTGTATAGGTGCGTATTAATCCATATCAGTTGGTACAAGTATATGAATGCAATTGAGATATATTTTCATGTGTTAGACCATATATGTGTGAAAATAAAAATATTGATAAATTCAAAATACATCGATATGAATACTAGAATAAAAATAATACATTGATGGGTACGATAGTGACTACATTGTGGGTACATGGAATTGATACATGTTGACAGCAAGAACGTAGCAATCAACCCATTTTGTTGAAAAGGACAGACCCAATGAATTGATCCCTTAACAACCCAACTTGCTATTCACTTTCATATCATCATCTTCATGCTTACATTCATTGTTTTCCTTAGTTTTTATTTAATTATTTTTTTAAAGTCTCAAGGGCGGTGGGAAAATAAATTGATTTTCAAGTTACTTGGATTTTTTTTTTTACAAAATTTTTGTATCGAATATAGGGTGATAATAATAATAATAATAATAATAATAATAATAATAATAATAGATAAAATAGTTTGAATATTTACGGTCCAGAAATCATAAATTTGAAATGTTAAGATTTGATAAAAATTAAAATGAATTTAGAAGGGATGTGGATATTAATCCTTAAATATCTTTGATTTGAATTTACTTTTCTAAAAAAAATTAAGTATTTAAATCTATATTTACGAATAATGAATTTAAATATTTAGTTTAAATTTAAATAATAATATTCAGAATTATACATAAATACAAAAAAAAGAGAGAGTATTTTTCATATATATATGAGGTAGCCATATCGAAATGAATATATTTATAGATTTAGATGGTCAATGCCTAACTTTGGGCCCATGTAATCTAATTTCCTGCCCTTTTAAGAATAGAGACACGTGTGGGGAATGTAAAAAGAGGGCAAAACACACGTGCGCATTCGCCGGCACTTATTACGGCTGTCACTCGCCTGCCTTCCCATCGGCAAGTCTTTGGTCTTGCTACTTTGCTTTATCCAAACAGAGTTTGGTTGGTCGGGAGGAACACGTGTGATTTTTTACCCAAAATATTATTCATTGAATTCAGATATTCATCAACATCAAAGGGAAAATTTAGAGTAGGCAGATCTCTGATCTTATTTTTTAAGATTTATATTTTAATTTCGTTGAGAGTTTAAATACTTGAAAAGATAACGAATTACAAACTAAAAAAACATTGTCGACTGTTTGTGATATTCTCTGTTTTTGAAATTTGTGATTACTTCACGTATACTCGAAGATAATATCTAAATCCAATCAAACCGAAATATTAATCTCAAATCTGAAATATAAAATTCCAAATTTACTATTATTTGTAAATGGCTCAAATCCATTTAGGCACACATTATTATTTTTATATAAATATTTTAAAACGTTATTTCTCATTTAACATTTCATAATTATATTTTTTAAATTATTAAATGTGCTTTTTAATATTTAATTTATTATATTATATATTAAAATTTTATATGAAATAAAAATATATTATAAATAAAATCAACCGAATCAAACCGACCCGTCGGCCCATTTTTCAAACCGGCTTAATATTTCTTTTAGCTGGTAATAGGAGGGGAAACTAACTTAGGCTAATGTAGATGGTTCCCACTTCCCATCTCCCCATGGAACCAATAAAAATACCATTATTATGTCTTTGCTTTCTTAGAAACATTTCTACAAACAGTTTAAATGCATGTAATGCAAAACACTGTAGAATTGAGTTTAGGAAACTTCCGGACCCTTAATCTTTGAGCCAGTAATCGGCAAACAAACAATACTTCTCAAGGTCCGATTCTTGCAGCCCGATAATCCGAGTCCAAAACCGAGATGGCTCATTAATTTTCAGCGACCGGCAAAATTAGGAAGTGAAATAAACTAAGGGGTGGGGGAAGTATAAGAAGATAGTTGTGGTGGGGTGGAGTGGAGTGTTGGTGCTGCCATGGTAAACTCCATCTCCGGCTCGGAATTCATGGCGCCACTTATTTAGAACGGAACTTGCTGCTAACTGATTCGTAGCTGGGGACTCGAAAAACTGACAAGCAATAAATGTAAAGAATCTCATAATCAAATTAACGATGAGGCTCAGATTAAATAAATCCAGGGGAATCGGATATTTACCATCACCGTAAGATGCCATGGTTAGAGGTGAGGATATAATCCTCTTAGCCATGTTGGTAATATCGCGCAATGTGACTTCGTCCACCATCTTTAAAAACGCATGTACAGATTTCCTACAAAGAAATAAGATAAAACTTGTAATAAGAAAGCAATTTGTGTAGTACGTTCACGAGAAATACGGTGAAACCTCACTCGAGGAGAGAATAGGAAACAAGCTTTTGTGGCCGGACCGGACAATACATAGTGTCAAACTATCATCGAGGACGATTAGTATCACCCAACTTTTCGCTTGAAGAAAGCCGAAAAGGGATGTCAAAACAAATTTTGTAACTAAAACATAAACATAACTTATTTTATGTAATAACAGTTAATACGAATTTCACGTGTTTCTCATAAGATCATTTTCGGAAAGGTAAAAGAGCCTTCAACCTTAGGTGGATAACCCCTTTAGCAGTTTAAAATGTTTAGGTTACAGTTTGGAGCTCGGGTGAATTAGTAAAATTGTGAAAGAATTTACTGCAGGTAAAACACTCGAAGAAATATTATCCTTTAAGAACCATCCAAGTACGAAGAAAAACTTAGAAATAATCGGACATAACCATGTCCGAAACATAAACATATCCGAAAGTTGCATGCAAGTCAGAGTATCATAGCTTCTTAGATTTAGTGTAGGTGATCATGCAGGAATAATAGGGATATATAAAGAAGAAAACGGATTTGGAAGTCCATAAACTCACCTTTCACCGTATGTCAAAATCTGCCTTCCGATATCTTCCGCCACAATCATCTGAAATACACAATCGATTGAATCTTATAAATATTTTAACAGAATAAAAGCAATAAAAAGAAAATGATTTATAAAAAAGATTAAAATACGAAAATTGCCAAAATAATGCACGACTCGGCATTTTGGGATGGGGATGGGGACGGGAGTGAGAGAGCATACTCTAGATTCTAGATTCATCAGTACTGCCGATTTTGTAGCCTCTTGAGCCCGTTTTATCATTAGCTGAGAAACTGCCACCAACACGGGTTCAAAAACTCTCAAAAGAACTTAAAGAACGGGGGTATAGATAATGGACGAAATCGGATACAAGCAAACCTGATCCTTCAGTTGCCAACACAAGTAATTCTTCTGCTGCTATCTCAACGGCCCTTGACACGAAATCGGAGCTCTGGCACGAAAATTAAGTATATATTCAGCTCGTTGTAAGTAGAAATCAAGGGAAGCACAATATCGGAAGACCCAACTAACGACATGCGACTATTGAAGAGTACGTATATACATGCAAGTATATACATACATGCTTCCACACTACTATGATTGTATCACATGAACAAATGACAAAGACAAGTACGTAATGATAGCCTTACTGTGCTGCCATAGATGCCAAACAATCCTGTTTTATTGAAGATGCTATTGAATGCAGAAAAGGAATGAATCTGCTGATACTCATTCAATACACGGAGATCTGTTTCCAAACATAACCAAAAAAAGGAAAAATAAGAACGTACCGAGTGCATGGAAGAAATTTGGGATGTAATGCATACAAAATTTGTGATATTTCACAATTAAAAGGAAGAAAGCCAGATTGTCACGAAACAAATTTTGCCTAACAAAAAACTTGACAGCTCAAATAAAATAAAATGAAAATTGTTGAGCAAGGAGAACTACGATAGTAACTCGGACTCAGCTTTGAGTGTTTGATATGAGTATATGTCTAACATGGGCATGCATGTACTTTGAGGGTCATATCCCAATACTAATACCCAGAAATGTATTGGACATGGATACTACATGCTGGATAAAAATAAAACTTACATAGCCGAGAGTGCATCCCTTTCCCGGGACCCCCAGCTGAAAATGAGCCACCGCCACCCATAAGCATCTGTAGATCAACCAAAATCATTAAAACCGAAATAAAGTTCAAGACTTTTTCGCAAAGCATATTTGTGTGATCCAAAAGATTCACAAAAATGAAGCAAAGTTCAGCACCTGCAGTACAGTCAGAGTGACGGTGTCTTTCTCGTTATTCCAACCACCAGGTACTTCAAAAGCAAGAGCGAAATGGGTACTCTACAATTCGCAACAAAAAACTTTTGATCTACAAACAAGCAAAAATCTTGAAGTTCGAAAAATATTTTTTCTTTCTTTTTTCATGGGAGGAGGGAAGGATGACGTGAAGAAAATTTTATTTTGGTAAAAAGGCCTCTCCAGTCCTTCCCAATTTCAAAATTGAGCATATTGATCCCTCTAAAAAAATTGGAACAATTTAATTTCTGTCGATTTCAGAAGTGAGCAATTAAGGATAATTAATCACGACATAAATATCATCAATCAGTTGTACATAATTTTGATTGATATAACAAATTTAGCTCTCGATGTTTACATGTACATGTTTTTGTCAATTTTGTCTATATTCTAAAAAATTTAACAATTTTAGCCTCAACATGTACATTTTTACATAAATGTTGCAGGCTAAATTTGTTAAATCATTACCAAATTGATAGAATGAGCAAACTTTGAGGGCAAAATTTGTTATTATACCAATAAAAATTATGTACAATTGATAGAAATTGACAAGGATAAATTGCTCCGATTTTTTTTAGAGGAACCAATTTGTTCGATATCGATATTGAAAGGGACTGGAAATGTCATTTTACCAAAATTTTATTTATTATGGTAAAAACGTACCGGTGAATCAGCTCGGCGACGAAAATCGCCACCAACATAAACAGATTTTGGTTCGTTTAGAGGGGGTCCAGCTGGAAGATCAGTAAGAAGGGGCTCGGCAATCTGCAAAAGCTCTTCATGTTCAATGCCGGAAGCTGCCAGGACAATTTTATTCCCCTTATAATTCTCCTGAAACCCTCGAAAACAGACCACTATTCAACAAAACAAACATTGAAACTCAGAAATATATGTAAGGATACGAGCAGGATAGAAAAGATTCTTACAGAAACGAATTCTTCCAAAATGCCGCTGTTCAATCTGTCTATTGCTGACTCGGGAACCAAGAGAGGATTTGCCAGTGCACCAGAGTAACCGGCAGAGTGAACTGCCTCCAAAATTAAGCGCTCGGGATTTTTCGAAACTTCCTCCAGCTCGGCTTTAACCTTTTGCAACTGTACAATAATGGGGTAAATATCGAAAACTCAAAATACGGACAAAAGAACCCGGAAAAGATAAAAGGAACAAAATCCAGGATCCGAGCTCATTACGATTGGCCAAAGCATTGAAGCTAAACTGAGAAATTTACATGTGCAAGCATTTAACTTTACTTGCTTATACAATGAACAGTAGAGCAACTGTTGGTTCACTCGGAAAATCAGGAAAGATTAAACTAAATTACCTCTTCGTTAACTTCCCAATCCAAAAAAGCAGGGTTCCTCACACAGTCAATAAGCAATTCTACCATTTCGGGTACATAGGTCTTAAGGGCATCAAAGGTGTACGTCATGCACTCCCTAGTGGCCGAGGCCGATGTGTTACCTCCAATTGCCTCAACTTCCCTAACAACACGCAATTGGCTACGGTTTGTCGTGCTCTTGAATGCCATTCGCTCGAGCAAGTGGGAGGCACCGGATGATATTGGTGTCTCGTAAATGGAACCACAATTAACGTATAAGCCAATCGAGGCAGCAGGAGTCTGATGAAAACAAGCAAAGAAATTAACTACACCGTAACAGATTAAACAATCAACAAAAATAACAGTTCAATAAATGAAGAGTCAAGATTTTCCAATACCGGTAATTGCTCTGAGGCTATTCTCACACCATTGGATAGGGTTTTAATCTTAGTTTCATTAGGTGCTACGTAATCAGGCAGCAGTGGCAGAAGGGAAACGCTGTCTAACGGTGTGTCCAGAGGAGCAACCGCACTCGAAGTTGCATAAGGTGCAGCTGCTAAATTACCAGAACGGCCCTATTCACAAAAGTTTGGGGAAAGAAAAAACATTTCTCTATAAGTGATTGCATGAAAGACCAATCCATCCAACAGTTCAATTTTGATCAGCACCATGTACATCAAGTGGATCAAAAGAAAACCCGAACCGGATGTATGAGGCAGATATTTGATGAACCATCAACATAGTAATTGAAAAAGTACCACGGAGGCCCTCTACTAAGAGTCAATTGCATTTTGTCCCCTCTACTAAAAAATGGACAATACCAGTTTTCAACAGTGGAAATGGATGAAATTTTTAACAAAAGATGGGTTTTCTCTTTGATCTAACCTATAAGGACTAATAGTAATCTATAGAACAAGCACCAGTATGTAGTTTAAAGAGAACAAATAAACAGTATATACAATCAAAGAAAATTAAAGGGATATATAGCATAGTTTCCATTGTTTCTTTTGAATCTAATACTCTTTCATAAAGGGATATTTAGCTCTCTCTCTCTCCCTCATTAAAAAAAAAACCCACCATTTCCCCCCATTTTCCATTCTCTAAAAATCAAAAGAAAATACTAATGCCAATAAACAATTAGGGAACCCCCCCCCCCATTTTAACAAACAAAAAACAATAATCAGTTAACATCATAAAATGCATAATCTATATATTAAAGTGATTGAATGGATATTGAATATGGGTCTTCAATGAACTCGTATTTGGTCATCTTCTTTCGTACTGATTCCCTGTATTTTCTCGAGAAACAAACAGAAAATAGACAGGATTTTTAGAAAAAGCAATTTTGGGTTTTAAAAAAGAAACTAACCTTGAAAGCCCTGAAACGTGAAAGAGCAACTCTATACATGGTGTCTGTTTTTTTTTTCTTTTTTGGTGGATTTTAAGGTATTGGGAAACTGTCTTCTCCCCTGTCAATAAAAAGTGATTTGTGTTAATTTATTTTGTAATGAAGAAAACCAATGAAGAGAAAAATCAAAGGCTCCTCTCTCTAAAGTGTGAGAATTGCAACGAGAAAAAGCGAAAAAGACGTGCAGTTGAGTTGAGTTCCGATTTTAGTGGGTTAAAGAGGTAGAAGGTGTCTGCTTTCACATTCTTTTTCATTTTTTTCAGTAGGGTTTAAGTCTCTTCACCGATCATTGCCACCTCAGCATTGTGAAGGTGAGACTCTAAATTTAGGCCCCAATTAGATTTGTTTATGGTTTCGAATTATACCCGATAATGGGTGGATTGTGTATAAAAAATAAAAAAATTTGAATAAAAATATAAATTCGAAAAATAGATTTGAGTTTGACTTGACATGAATTTGTAAAAAGAAATTAGTATATTTTGCTGCTGTTTGCATTATCGTTTGATCATTATTTTGATGTTGTTTCGTCATTATATTACTATTATATTATTGTTATTATTTGTATATTGTATAATTCTTATTTTATTATTAATTTTACTATTATTTTAGAGGTACTTGTTTGTTAAATTGCATCTATCTTAATATTATTTAAGTATAATTTTTTTAATTTATTTTTAATTTGTTGAAAAATATTTATTTTAATGTTTTTAGTATATTTTAAACTTATTTTTTAGATCGAATCGGATCCAAACTTAAAAAATGAACTTAAAATTTTATTGAGGCTCGAACTATTATCACTTCTGATTGGAATCAGTATTACTTATATATTTTCTCATACACATTAACCCTTTTAAAATTTACAAAATTATATGTTAATAAGTGATAAATTAATGTTTAAAGTCCTGAAAATAATAAATTTTTAATTTAATTTTTCAACAATTAATACAATAAAGGCACAAAACTTGAAAAAATTCCGTACTTTATAGGCAAAGTGAGAAGATTTCCAAACAGCAAATAATGATATTTATCTAATTGAAGTGGTACCTCTGCTTCATTAAAAGATTTCTGAACATGAAAAATAGCTTTGCATGTCTCTGAGCGCTCGGGAAATGGATTGAAATGCGGATATCCAAACATAATTGTCAGCCGTGATGATTGCAGAAACAACAGAGGAAGGGCAGGAGATGATATTTCATATTGATTTTGATTTTGATTTTATCTTTTTTTACGTTGAAATTCAAATTTTAATTTATTTATTTTCAAATTCATAACTTATTATTAAAGTTATAACGTGAATTTTCATCAATATGTTAACTATTAACATAATAGAGGGTCTAAAATTAGAATTATACCTATTTCTTTTATATATGTTGACAAATATTTTGAGATTATTTTTCAATAAAAAGAAGTTCAAATAATATAATCTTCCAAAAAATACTTGTTAAAAAGGAAAAAGGTTAATTTCATTATATGTCTCTTAGATATGATTCAAATTTTAAATTAATCTGTTCAAATTTAAAATATTTTAATTGAGTCCTTGAAGCATCAATGCTATATTAATTAAGTCACTTGCCAATAGATTGGGGGTTAAATTTCAGCTTAAATTTTACATTAAACAAATGTAAAACATGTGAGTTAATTGACAAACGTGAGTGAATCTATAAATTTTCTAGGAGCAAATTATAAAATTTTTAAGCAATCAAAGTATGATTTTTTTAGGCTTAATATAACATTTGATACTTGAACTTGATATTTTTTCTTAATTTGGTACATAATTTTTTTTACTCAATTTAGTACCTGAACTTGACATTTTTTTCTAATTTGGTACCAAAATTTTTTTTGAACCTAATTTGGTATTTGAACTTGACATTTTTCCTAATTTGGTACCTAAGCTTTTTTTTAGATCCAATTTGGCACTTAAATTTATTAAATATTATAAAAATTAGGCAAACAATAGCAGTGTTGAAAAACTTTTTGTTATGCTACAAAAATATTATCAATTTTAGAGAAAATTCATGTTAAAAATAGGTATTGAGCTATGTTTAAAGAATTAATATTAAAAAAAATTAGGTACCAAATTAGGAAAAATAGTCAAGTTCAGGTACCAAATTGGACCCCAAAAAGTTTAAGTACCAACTTACAAAAAATGTCAAGTTTGAGTACCAAATTAGACCAAAAACAAATTTTAAGTACCAAGTTAAGAAAAATGTCAAATTTAAGTAACATATGTTATATTAAGCATTCTTTTTATATATAAAAGGAGGCCATCAGTAACCTTAGGACCTATTGGTCATTACATAAGATTTCTCGGTTTCATCTTCTACCAAGAGAGCTAAAAAATAACTAACTCAAAAATATTCTAGGACAATTTTTTGTTATACAACTGGTTACCATATTAGCTTCTTTAAAAACATGTTGAATTTTGACCATTAAAAATTGCTTGCATTTTATTTTAATATCCCGGATGAGTGATGTCATCACAACATCTTTAAAATCTGCATTTAGCATATCAATTAATACCTTACTATCATTCTCTTGAATAACCTTAGAATAACTTCTATGATGAACTACTTATAAATCATGATATATTACCCATAATTCAACTCTTAAAAATAGATATCTTTCAATAGATAAATGATGTATTAAGATTTAATGATTAAATTTACCCTTAAGCTAATAAAAAACTTGATTGATACTTAAAAACTTAATTGAAATATTTTCAAAATTAAAAAGTTGAATTAAAAATTCGATTTTCAATCAATTACTGTAATCACTATAAATTTTAAAAAATTTAAAATGTAGAAAAGCCATTGGAGGGAAAATTAGCTGAAAAAAGTTAATATCTTTCTCAAATAAAAAAACTAGATTTTTATAATTAAAAATCAATTTAAAAGTAAGCAAAGGCCTAAATTTCCCCCATTGACAAACAAAAACCAAAACTTTGATTCTCTCTTTTTCTCTCTTTTTTTGTCACTGTCAACCTACTTCCTTTTTTTTCAAACATCACATTCAAACATGTAACAAAGACAAAAACGCAACTCAACTACAACCTCCCCCCAAACTTTTAATTTATTCTCTTTTTATTATCATATATCGTATCAAACCATTATTGTATATGCTTTGTTTTGATCTATAAACAGCATACTCGATCAAAAAAACAAAACAAAAAACCCCATTTCATAGCACAAAGTTAAAAGTTCATTGTTTTTTTTCTATGCGTTTGAGGATTCTTCCTTAAATAGTAAGTGCTCAAAAACTGGGTTTTGCTTGAACTGTAATGGGTTTCCATTATTTTTCTTGATACTTACTTCAATTTTTCATTAGTTGCTATTAATCTGAGAAAGGTTTTTTTTTTCTTTTTTTGGGTTTTTTTCGATGCCTTTGAGGATTCTTCTGCTAAAAAAAATGGGTTTCACTTCAACTTTAATGGGTTTCCATTATTTTTCTTGATTCTTCAATTTTTTTTAAATTATTTGCTATTAATTAGGGTTCTTTTTTTCTTTTAATTTGAGTTTATTTGTTTAATTTGTTTTAATTTCGAGTTTTTTTATTATGTAGATGGAAGATGATGAAGAAGAAGATTTGGATTCAAAGCCTCTTTTGCTGAAATTTGGAGTGGCTGTTGCTGTTTCTTTTGTTGGGTTTCTATGTTACCGATTTAGAACCCTAAATCCCAAATGGGTTTCGGGTGCGGATGTAACGGATGCTACTGCGATAATTGCATTTAATTGTATTAAATATCGGATGGATTCTGAAAATTTATGATATCTCGAACTTTGATCATGCAGATAATCGCAGCGAGGTTGATTCCGGTGAGACCGATCAGAGTAAAGATGATTTTCGAGCAGTAGAGATGTCAATAAGTTCAGACCCTGTAAGCACATTTCGAGTTCATATCAGTTGTGGGAAGAACTAAATTGCTGAAAATAAAAGTAAAGGGATTAAATTTTAAATTTGTGTTGTTGATTCAATTATGTTTCGGTCTCTCTCTGGCAGGAAGAAACGTCGAAGCAACGGATGGATGATTCCACGAGCATTAGTCACGACAGAGATGTGTTTTTCTTGACAGAGTTTGATGATCTTGTTAAGGAATTCGACTTTTCCGCCGTCGTTGAACCTTCTCCAAACCTGGAACTGGAAGCACTGAGGTCGGATCTCGACACTTCGATAACGCTTACAAGTGCTAAAAAGGACCATTACGAGCAAGAGATCGAGCACTTAAGAAACACAGTAAAACTGCTTCGGGAGAAGGAGAGGAGTCTCGAGGCCCGGTTGCTCGAATATTATGGCCTTAAAGAACAAGAAACAGCAGTTACGGAGCTCGTAAACCGATTGAAGATAAAAAATACAGAGGTTAAACTTTTCAGTCTCAAGATTGAGTCTTTACAGTCAGAAAAAAGACGATTACAAAGCCAAGTCACTGATCATGAAAAAGCCGTAGCTGAGCTCGAAAGTGCAAGATCTCAAATTAAGATGCTCAAGAAGAAACTTAAGCATGAGGCTGAGTTGAATAAAGAACAGATCCTTAACCTTCAAAAACGAGTTGCTAGATTGCAAGAGCAAGAACTCGAGGCTCCAGTAAATAACCCAGACATCGAATCGAAGTTACAAAGGCTAAAGGTTTTGGAATGTGAGGTAGAAGAGTTGAGGAACTCGAATACGAGATTGCAGATGGAAAACTTGGAATTGGCTCAGAAGTTGGAATCGACCCAAATCCTTGCGAATTCTGTTTTGGAGGATCCTGAGGTAGTTTGCTTCATATATGGTGAATCGTCTTTGTTTACATTGTTACTAATATTATTGTTCTCAGATTTGTTGTTATTCCGGGTGTGTTTGATTGCAGAGAAAAGCAATCCACGAAACGAGCAATCGTTTGAGACAAGAAAACGAAGACTTGACGAAGCAAATTGAACAGCTCCAATTGCATCGATGTGCTGATGTTGAGGAACTAGTTTATCTTCGATGGATAAATGCTTGTTTGCGGTATGAGCTGAGGAATTATCGATCCCCGACTGGTGAAACTGTTGCTAGAGATTTAAGTAGAAGCTTAAGTCCGAAATCGGAGGCAAAAGCCAAAAAACTGATACTCGAATATGCACATACCGAAGGAATGGATAGCATTGATTTTGATTGCGATCAATGGTCTTCTTCCCAAGCTTCCGAAACTCAAGAACTTGATGATCCTTTGATGGAGAATTCATCTGCTACAAAACCGACTAATTCGGGTAAAAATAAGTTCTTCAAGAATATACGGAGACTAATACGGAGAAAAGACGGTCATCACTCGAACCATGCTTCATCAATGGGCAAACCCGATCATGTTGACGATCCTCCAACTTGGAGTTCAAGCACAATGAGTGATTCCGTGACCATGGTAAGTAGCCAGAGTGATAGGGTTACAACTCCATCTCAGAGTTCGTCCGGAACCTCTTCGGATATACCAAGATGTAGAAGTCTTAATGATGAACATATGAAGAATATCGAAACATTTCGTAGCAAATGCGGCGGTTCTTATGGTGGATATAGAAGATTTGTATTAGGTAAGGATGGTGATGATGATTCGAACTTCCCTCTCGATCCCAAACTCGAAAGCGACTCAGATTCTTTTTGGAAATCCGAGTTAGTGAAGTTTGGAGAAGTTTTGGAAGGAGCACGAAAAGTAAAGATTCACAAGAAATCAGCAAGTATCATATGAAATATTAGTTCAAACATAATGTCCATCTGTACCATATGTATCATATAGAAAAAGAAAGACAAATGTGCGCATCACCATATGGTCATAACCTACGTTGCTTTGATTTTGATTTTCGGTTTTTGACACGTGTTTGACTTATATTTCGATATGATCTTTCAAGGATTCTCTAAATATATATATATTTTTTAAAAAATGCAACTTATATGAATTCTCTAAATTGATTAAGTTATCGATTTTCTGATCAGATTGATCAATTGATTTGATCATTGATTCAATTTCAATTAAATAAATTATTTAAAAATTTATAAAAATTTAAAAAATTATAAAACTTGATTTAACTGTTGACTCAACTGATTATCTCATTTTAATCAGTTTGTATAAGTTTTCAAGTTGATTTGTTCTTTTCCTTGCTCCAAACTAATGTACGATCGGTTCACATTATTCTTCTATTTATAGATTGAAGAGGAACTATAAGTAATTTTAACGATTGTATCAAAAAAGCATATATGATTAGAACCTGAAGATACCTGTGTCCGACAATTCACCCAAAACCTGGATAACACATTATCACAAGGATTCCATGCAAAATGGAAAACTCACACAAAAGGGGCATCAGCATATGACATTATAAAGCAACATCAAATCCAGTTAAATTTACAAACAGAATATGATCTATATAAGCAACAATTATAATTCCAAACTTCATAATGTTATCATAATATTACAAGCTCATTCAAATAAAATTCAAACAATTTCACTCTAACCTCGAGCTTTAAGCTCCGCAAGCCGCCTTGATAAATCATCCTCGTCGACCTTCTCTTCCGTCTTCGTCGGAACGGCATGAGCAGCTGCGTTTGGCAACCCCACGGAAACCTCTAACCCGTAATCATCGGCCACTTGCTGCATCAGGCTGTTGACTTCACCTTCGGGTGTCGACAACGAAGTAGAACCAGCCATAGCACTCTCCATAAACTCTGCTTGAACCTCCATATTCACAAACTGCTTCTCGAATTGATCCATTGTTTCTGACATTTTCTGCAAATTTCCTGCATAAACATTTGAATTAATTTTGCTTTAGGCTAATATGTCTACATTATGTTGATTTCAACTAATTTTGCCTCGGAGCTGGGTTCGTCTCCAACACTACGGTTCAGCATCAATATATGTCCGTTTTGACCAAGTCCGGTTTTATTTTATTTTTTTAACATTTCCTACCATGTCCAATATTCCAATATGTATTTCGCCGAGTTGATGATGTATCCATATCCGACACTAGAACACTCCCTTAATGCTCCCTTTGGTAACATGAATTTGAAAATTCAGATTTGAATTTTATTTATTATATAAATGGTAAGAATGAAATTAATGCATTACAGACAAATTAGCTGTGATTCAATATAATATGCATTTGAAAAGTATAAAAACACCAATTTATCAAATTCAAAAAAATTTAAGAATTTCAAATTCAACTAGCAAATCCATGGATTTGAGAAAAAAACTATTCAATTTTCTTTATTTTTGAAATCCAAGTTCCCAAAAGCTCCTAACAAACGTGTTCTTGCTTCATAGATTCTAACCTAAATTCTCCGTAATATTGATTTCTCCTAAAATTTATTATCATCATGAATAGCCACGAAAAAGAAAGATGATCAATGATACAAAAGTACTGAGAAATTACCTGTGGCCAATGAAGATTCAAGTGACTTAACGATATTAGCCATGGACTTGTTAATGGTGGTCATCTTAGCCTGAGTATCAAGCCTAGCAACAACGGCATCGAGCCGCGAGGCAAGACGGAGGTAATTCATCTGCTCGTTGCGCTTTCGAATGGCGTTCTCGGCGTAGATACGAGCTCCGTCCATGTTACCTTTCTCGATCGCCTTCTTCACCTTCAATTTCTCGGATTTCTCGTCCTTCTCGCACTTCCTCGCCTGGCGTTGCAACGATTTGGACGTGAATTTCAGCTCCATGATCTGGTTCAAGAGCTTCTCGGTGTTCCCCATGGCTGGATTCTTTGTTTGATCGAAGAGAAAGATTGTTTAATTTAAAGAAATTAGGGTTCAAATTTCGGGGGTTTGTATACGGGTTTTGCTTTTTTTTTCAAACGCAGCGTTTAGGGCAAAGCCAAAAAGCGACCAATTTTACTATTATTTTGGCGCATTTGATTAAAAATAAACTCAACTTTCATTTTTTGAAACAAACAGTCACTTGGTTTACATTTCAGTTCCTCGACTTTGAAAATGTAATAAAATAGTCTCTTAACTTTAAAAATGTGACAAAACAGTTTTTTTCCGTCGTAGACGTCATGAAACAGTGACATGGCAGTTGACGACGTCGAAAAAGTGTGGAAAATGTCTAGCTGACTGGTTACATTTAACAAAACAATCACTCAACTTTGAATATGTGACAAAACAGTCACTAAAATTATCGAAAAGTGACAAAATAGTCCTCTTGTTGTCATCCACATCAGCATCACCTTTCATCTCTCCCTTTTCTTCACTTTTACCATTTAACAAATGGAGACAGTTAAAAAGACATGACATGTAAATATTTCTTTAATTTATTTGTAGTATATATGTATAATCCCCCCTCCTTCGTTTCTAAGGATTACCTGCAAATTCCTTAAGCCTCCTCTCATATTGTAACATAAATGGGCTGCCTAAAGATTGAAAATCGACACCAAGAAAGACTTAGACAAGCCGACGAGATTTGTCTTGAATGTAATGGACGAAGATTGGTTGACGTAGATATCGGTTAAGGTGATCCAAATCATGAACTCCTTGGCTTTAACACCCGTTAGATTCTTGATCTTGTTGGGCTCGAAATAAGCACTGATCTTGACATCGTAGCTGAGGATAACATCCTCGAACTTGCACAACTCCCTCTTCTTTTTATGTCGGATCCAAACAAAGCCGGTGTCCTTAATGTACCACAATCTTGAATGCCTTGAAACGTTAGCAAGCCAATGGGGAACTTTTTTTCTTCTAACAAGGACGTGAATTTCTCTCTGCATGTTTCGTCGCCGTAATAAACTTCAGCTTTGGCCTTTATTTCCTTGGGTATAGGAGACATGTTTTCACCCTTCAACTTTGTGTTGGAGCTTTGGTGTTTGCGATTTTTAAGGGAGGCTTGAAGGGAGTTTTTGAGGTGTAGGGTGTTAGTCATGTTTGACCTTTACCAGCAACTTCGATTATTCTTTTGTGAATTTTACATACACAACACACATTAGTAAGTTCTATATGGAACTTGTTTCATTGGTTTCAATATTTGTCTAACTTAACTTTGCAAATCCCATCTTGATTTAATGATAAAAGTGAAGAAAAGAGGGAGATGAAAGGTGATGTTAATGTGGATGACAACAAGAGGACTATTTTGTCACTTTTCGATAAATTTAATGACTGTTTTGTCACATTTTCAAAGTTGAGTGATTGTTTTGTTAAATGTGACTAGTCAGCTGGACATTTTCCACACTCCTCTAGCGCCGTCAACTGCCATGTCAATGTTCTGTGACGTCTGCGACGGAAAACATGAAAAAAGATTGTTTTGTCATATTTTTAAAGTTGAGAGACTGAAACGTAAACCAAGTAACTGTTTGTTTCGAAAAATAAAAATTGAGTGATGGTTTGCGTAATTTACCTTTAAAAATAATATATATTTTAAATAAACTTTTATAATTTTATTTGATATAACGATAAATTTAATTCCTAAAACTTTTTTTTTGCTACTTCGTTCATATATTTTTATCACTTGAATCTTCAAATTTTAAAATTAAATCAATTTATTTTTAAATGAAAATTGAATTAAATTTAAAATTTTTAAAAATATAAAAAATAAAAAATATATAAATAAAATTTTGTCAATATTAAAGTATATGTGAATCACATCAATATCATTATAATTTTAATAATTGTCAATTTTGTCTAAAAAAATTAAAATTTGAATATTGTAAACTAAAGTGATCTAAAAATAAAAGATTGAAGAACAAAATCATGTCATAAAAAAAATGTTAAAACAAAATTTATCATTATTAATTTTTATTTTATTATTAAAAAATAAAAAAATTATTTGATTTTAATTTAAACTTAAAATAATATATAATAAATTTTATATTTGAATTTTGATATTTCATAATGAATCAACTTCAAAACTAAAGAATGAGTCAATTTATTATTTTTTAATTAAATTTCAAGCTCGGATAATTTTTAAATAAAAATTTATCTCACCAAACATAATAATATCTATTAAAATACATTTTTAAATTTTATAAATTTTTTAATAATTTAACTAAAATCTCTTAATTTTTTAACTCTCTTACATGTAATTTAGATTAAATCATATCGGTTTATAACAAAAAAAAAATAGATTTTTGTCATTAATAATGACATTTTTTAATAAAGAACATAGGGTTTAAATGTAAAATTATTACCATAATAATAATCTAAGGTAAATACTAAATTTTAAATTTTTAATATTCAATCATTAAAAAGTTTTCAAAATGTTAAATATTAGGATTATTGAAATTTTAATATGTTTGATCTAGATTTAAATTTTAAATTAAACAAAACTAATTTCTTCGTTATTACCAAATTAAATAAATTTGAAAATTAGTTGTTTTATTAAATTAAGATAATTTATTTTTTAAAATTTAAATCTGTTTAAATAAATTTATATTTTAAAAATAAATAAATTTAAATATACTCACATTGTAATTTTTTTTTTCTTGAAGAGAATTTCAGAGATTTAGAGAAACAGCAATGGAGTCTTCAGCTCAGGTTCTGGAAATCAACTTAATCTCAGCACAAGGGCTTAAGCGTCATACCAAAAACTACGCCATTGCTTGGGTTGATCCATCGACGAAGCTTCGGACTCGGATCGATCGTATCGGCGGCGAAAATCCGACTTGGAACGATAAATTTCTCTTCAAAGTCTCACCGGATTTCCTTTCCGGTGAAACCTCAGCCGTTTCCGTCGCGATTTACGCCGCCGGAATCATTCGAGACAAACTCGTAGGCACCGTTCGTATTATCATCAGCACTTTCCTCCATATTTCTCCTTCATCTCCGATGACATCGCCAGCTTTCGCAGCGTTCTTGATCCGCAGCCCTTCCGGCGAATTCTTCGGAACCTTAAACGTCGGCGCAACGGTTCTTAACGCATTTACAGGCTTTCAAGCGTTGAATAAAACCTCCGCCATAGGTTATCACGAACTTGCCGGAGAGAATCTCGCCGGAAGACACCGGTCGGCGAACAAATCAAAGGCAACAGTTCGTGATGTACCTGAATCGATTCCTAGTGATTCACGAGTTCATCAGTCGGAAACTAGCGATTCCTTAATCGACCAATCATTTACAGATGTGAGCTTGAAACACAAAGTTCGAAAGAAAAAGAAGAAATTTTGGATCAATCTCAGGCAACTACATGCAATCTGTATAAGTCCTCAAATTTGATTTATCTTTTTTCTATTTTATATATTTAATTTAAGAATTTTTATTTGCTTTACAATTTCATTTGCAAGAAAATTTTGTCATTGCACATTCAAAATAATGTAATATTTCATCAAAATGTCTAAATTCATAGATTTTTTTTGGCAAATTATTCGAATATGGGTCCAAAATTTTTATGTCAAAAAACCACTCCAGTATTTTTTAATTTTGAAATTAGGTAAATTAATTTCTCTAAAAAATTTTGAAACAATTTAATATTTGTCAATTTTAAAAGTGAACAATTAAAAATAATTAATCATAATATTATTTTTTTGTTAATTATATATAATTTTAATTGATATAATATTAAATTTAATAATAGTACAGATTTGGTTAATAAATGTTTGGTTTACAAAATTTAAATTCAATAGAACTTAGGAAGCTCAATTATCGAGCAAGTAAAACTTGGATATTATATTGCTTGTCTATTTAAAAAAATGTTTATGGAAAATGACTAATGTATTTTTTATATTTCTTTCGTGAAAATAGTTTGATTAACGGAGAAAATAAGGTGTTTTTTAAAATTATTTTTAAATTGAATATTGAAGTTACACTTAAATATTAATTTTAAATTAAAAATTGAATTATCATAATGAATATTAATTTCAAATATTAAATGATATATTATTAAAGTTAAAATCACTATTTGATTATATGTTTTGTATAAGTTGTAAATTTAATACTTCTATTTTAATTTGATCAATTTTTATTCTCATAATTTTCGAATTTTAAAATTTTAATTTTAACCCAATGATAACAAGTAAATCTATTTGATTAAATTATGATATTAATCATGCATTATGCATAAAATTAAATATTTATTCCATATTCACTAATTAGATATTTTTTGTGGTTATTTTTTAAAATTTTAAAAATTTAATCTTAATGAAACCGACAAACATTAAATCAATTAACTGATTTTTTGTAAATAACATTTAAAAATAACAAACAAACATAACAATACATATATGATAATAAGATTGACACATCAAATTTTAAAATAACAAAATTTAATAAATTTAATAATTATAATTTGATTAGGACTACAAATTTCAAATTCTAAAATACAGAAACTAAAAAAAAAACAAATTAAAGTAAAAATACTAAATCCACAATTTACCTCTTTTTTTTATTTTTAATTTTTAATAATACTCACAGTTTTTATTTTAATTATTTTTAATTTTTAATAGTTACCCCTTTTTAGTTCATAGCATTATAAAGGATTTTTCCCTTTGCGATCGAATCGTTCTAAAAGATCATATCCTCGTACACTTATGTTGAAAACATGAGTAATTAGCATCAAAGGGTAGTGAGCTTAGCTTTTTCTAAATCATCCAAATACACAGCTTAATGATCTCAACAAAGTCAAAAAGGAAATTAAAGGGCAAATTTATCAAACTTACGATATTATAGTCCGAAAAACAAACTCGAAACCACGAAAGACAAACTAATTCGAAACAAAACCAGGATGAAAAAAGCATCGGAAACAACGAAAATTGCAGCAAAATGAATGTAAAGTTGTGTAAAAATGCTCACTTCCTGCCATGGATCCTCAATGCTTGCCTGTTCCTCTTCTTGACACCGGACTTGGCAACCTTCAGACTTCGGTTCACAGCACTCAACCTTGCGAGGGCGGCTTTTGCTAAATCCGGCCTGTAGTAGTTGTCTGTCACCTGCAATGTTTGAATCGTAGATCATTAGGAAAAAATTCATAAAAAGAAACGGTGACACACGAATTGTAAGAGATGATGGGAAAAGATAAAAGCACTCAAGTAGAACTTCAGAATATCATTGAAATTGGATACTGCACAAATGGCATTCAGAATATTGTTGATAATCTATATCCGAAAAGGCTACTCAAAGCATACATATACACGATAATGCCTAAAGTAGCTACATAAGCATTGAAGAGGATCATATGGAAGCTCAGAAGCCAAGCGTAACAAGTACATTTCAATGAAGAATCCAACAAATAGATCCTTCTTATATGTTATCGCTTCATCATTGCAAGATAAAACCCTCGAAAAAAATTAAATTTGAAAGAAGGCAACACCATACCGTTAGATGAACAACTCATCATTCGAGTTAACAATTTAACAAGTTTTAACAGTTAGTTTCAAGAATTTCAGGGTTTAAAATCTGTAAATGATCTGTTTTCCCCCTAATTTATGGAAGATAGTCACAGCAAATACCGATAGCAAACCTAGTAAAACAATAAACAGAAGTGTTTTGAAATTCGATTTCCTCATTACCTGGTTTTTGACTGCCTTGGCCATCCTAGGGAACTCCTTTTTCATGACAGACTTATGGAGCAAGCTCGAAGGCTTGTTCTGCTTCTTAGTCTTGGTTGTGGCTAAGAGCACAGACTGGTCTTTACCCGCAGGTTGAATGGTGACGGTTTTCTTGTTTGCCAAACCTAAAATTTCACGGATCCAGGAAAGAGTTAATATACTTGACAAATACAACATGTATCGCCATGCAAATTATAAATTCACATTTTAAGCTTTTTGATTATTCTCAAGATAAAAACAACCTTCCACAACTCTTTGCGTTATACGAGAATTACCATTTCTCATCCCATCCTAATGCTGTAGAGCACAGCTGAAACAAGCTCATGATATAAGAACCTTAAGCTCAAGCACCCATTAGAAATTGAATGCTTGAAGCTCCACTAGATCTTCATCAAGTTTCACTTCACTTTCAAGCCTCGAACTTGATTCATGATAAAGATCAAAATGCTCGAGCTTGCTGAATTAGGCTCATTTTCCTAATGGATATAAGCCATATTACCTTTGCTTGAGTTTAAATCAAAATCTTTCAATAAAAATAAAAATTTCAAAAAAAAAACTTGATCAGGCTCAAGAGCTGCTCTACTCAAGTATTAGTAGAGCTCGAATTCAGGCTCCTTAATAAAATGTGCTCGAGCTCAATGTGAAGACAACTGGAGACAAATTCAAAAACTTTTTCCATCCTACGATCCAGCTCTCACTCTGTGAACCCTGGCTTAACCCAAAAACATTACCAACCTGTTGAAGGGACCATCAACTCCGGACAGACAACCTTTCTCAGAACAGAGTTGGCCTCCCCTCAACAAATACAATAGCTAACAAATACCCATTATTCCTCTTCTCATATCCTCAATAAAATCTAAGCATTTATACACAAAAAACCATTTGCTTATATAATATGATTTCCATTTCTCTTTCACATATAAAAAAAATGACAATAACAACAATATCGAGCTCTTTTTGTTTTACAAATAAATCTAAAATCAACATCACCGAATCAACACAAAGATAATGATAATACCAGAGTGTTTGTAAGAGTTGACATTGTAGAGATTGTTGGGCTCTTTGCTGAATCGAACGCCTGCAGTTCCTCTCCCAAATTGTTTCACCAAAAAGCAATTGTTCTTCTTCACCACCTCCCAAATCAATTGTCCTGGAACCGTCGCCATTTCTTTTCTATTTCCCTGCTCCTCACTGCACCAGATTTAACCCAAAAAAACCCTAATTAGTGATATTAAATTCTTATAAAAAAATAAATCGAAAAAGAAATCAGAATAGATTTAATTGAACTAAGAACTAAAGAAGAACCTGTTGGATATTTAGGGTTTTTTTTTTTGAAGGGATGATCAATTGAAAAGAGAGGTAAAAGAGGAAGGCAAAAAAATAGAGGTTTTATTATAGTGGAAGTAGGGTTTTATTTTTAAGTAAAATTACAATTATATCCTTTCATTTCAAAAAATTACGTGAAATACAAATAGAAAATTTGGACCCACTTTACGCCAATTTTTTATTACCCTAGAAAGGAAACACAAAAAACTAGAAACAGACACCAATGGCTTCGACGGCTTTCAACGCCGGCGCCGCCGTAGCGAAGAACAAACACCAAGCATGATCCAAAATGCGTAAAATCCCACATTCATTTGGTTCTGACTTCTGACAAGGCTGAATTAGCTAAACCACCCAAAACCCTGGAATTAAAGCAATGTCAGTACGAAGACGACGATAATGGAAGTTATTAGGAGAAGAAGATGGTGAAAAAGAAAAAGATGAAGAAAATTTCGGGATTAATGGAGTCTAAAGAACTGAATAGCAGCAAGGTATCTGTGTTGAAAACAGCGGCAGAAGATTTCGGGATCAATGACGTATTGGTCTAAGAAAGATGGGGTTCCTTTCTCGTTTCTCTGCCAGGCGTTTGATTTTATTACTCAACGAGTGTGCCGCAACGACGTGAACGTCGCCTGTAATATGTTATGGACCGTCATGCGCACTACGCCACACGATTTGCTTGCTGTTTTCCATCTTTTGGCTAATACGATAGCTCCCAAGCATGAACTAGCGTTGGATGAGGTCTGATCATCACTGATTAGCCGAAGCGTACAATAAACCCGAAGATAAAATCACAAACCAGTACAACACGCTTGGAGATTTCGGCGAAACGGCGGAAACTATACGATCGACGGTGTTGATCAAACCCCAACAGCCTCTTACGGTTTCTAAAGTATTCAAAGCTTTGCTCGCCATTGCCAAAGAAAGTAGGAGGAAGAACAAAAGGAAGAAACTGGACTTGGTTAAAGAACTTGTAATGGCTACTGGAAGTAATGAAGTTAAGCATATAATTCTTAGGCTTACCCCTAAAACAAGCAATCGGATCGGATTTTCAGTTTTGAGTCTTTTAGCAGCACTGGGACAAGCTGCTGTGTACAACGAAAACAGAAATTCAGAACCTTTGGATTCACCGGAGGCTGCGGAGATCGTAAAGCGACTGCATTCAGTTTGTCTGGTTTATGATAAGCTAATCAGGGTGATTCTCGACGGTGGTATATCGAAACTTTCAAGTTTATGCAGCTTTTCTATTGGAGTTCTGGTCGAGTCAATGCTGGCGAAACCAATTCTAGCTGTATCGGGGATAATCGAAAGAATTAACGGTAAGGGATATGTTGCGACTATAAGTACAATGTTGAACAAGCTCAAATTCATTACATGGATGACGGGAAAGTGGAGATTTACACTCGCAATCTCGAACCAAGTTCCGAAGGCGTAAACATGTTGCTTTGAACGAGGTTAAAGTTCAGCTTTGCATATTTGTTTTTTATATATTATATCCTAATGGTGATTTGATCTATGAACAACAGCTCGTTCAAGGAAGAATCTGGGTTTTTTCAGTTCGCAACTGCATAACAGTCCACAAATCCCAAGCAAAAGAAGATCGAAAAGTTCCTAAAAGCTGCCATTCGATGCAAACTGTGAAGGCCTGGTTATCTAAGGCTTACATGATGCATATGAACAGTACGTATCCATGGTTGAAACTGAAGAAAGAGTACATGGAAGGCATTGGGGACTCACTCGATCTTGTTCCGGTCGTTGCATACCATGGCTGTCGCAAGCAAACGGGCACTTACATCACGTTTCTTATGGCTTGTTATGGCAGTAAAGCCGCAGAATTCGAAACCCTTTGCAAATTAAGGACTGGATTTTCGAAGAAAATTCTTACCAAAGTATCTTCGAGGCCAGCTTGAAAAGTGATTCCAAAACCGAAGCTGGTATGTCGCCAACAAAGTTAAATCGGATGTATGGTTGGAACCCTCGGAGGTTTGGGAAGTGAAAGCTAGCTCTTTGACAACTAGTCCTGTTTATTGTGCTGCTTCTGGCATGGTGGAAGCCGGTGAGGGTTTTTCGACATGGTTTCATAGCTTTTTTTCATGTTCGAAAAGACAAGGATCCCGAGCAAGCTTCGTCATTGGAGATCATGGTCGAAATGCATCAAAAGCAAGTTGCAAAAACAATCAAAGGGTCCTGTTACAGCATTTTGCAATATAGCCGAGGTAAAGGATTTGATATTTCATTAGTTTGTTTATTATTAATATCCTCAAATTGCATGTTATTTGGTAAGATTACATAATTATTGAGACTGGATTCATACTTTTTTAATTCAATGTATGCTAAATTTATAATATAAAAATAAATATTTTATATCTAAATCAGTAAAAATGACTTGAAATATTATATAAAATTATTTTTAAAATTTTGATTAACAAAATCTATTCGAAACCAATGAATTGATTAAAAATGTTTTGCATTCGATTTTGATTTTGATTCAATTTTTATGGATCTAGAAAACTGGGTAATTTAAGTGTTGACTTCATGGCCAAAGTCAAGGATTTAGTTTATGAGAATGGGAACCGGGACTGGCGGGTCTAGGAAAATTATCTCAGTCCAAGGATCCGATTAATTCAAGGGCTGGTCCAGATAAGTGTGTTTACAATCGAGCGAAAGGCGTAAGTGTATGGTGGCAGAAGCTTATAAGAATCCGGAGAATAGTGTTTGGTTACATACATGGAGATTCCGAGGACCACAGATGATAAGGAATGCTGATGGGGCTATGGATAGCAAATCGGATGGTGGTGGGATCGGTGTTGCAAGCTGAGTCGTTGGTTGTTTATGATGGCCTGATGGTGGCTTGGAATTTAAGTTACCAGAAGCTAAGCGTGGCAGTGCTTCATGTGATAGAGGATCGGGATGTGGGTCATTATTTTCGATCGGACTTACAAGAACATGACACAATTACCCTACATGAATATAACATGAAAAATACAACATGGCTGAACATTATACTTCGCCTATTTGGTACATGTAGGGTGTACTGAAGCCTCGACATGTCATGCTAGTTATAAAACAGGTCAACTACAAAAGCCAAAATACTTACAAATTTACTTAGTCGCCGTTGTCCTCATCTTCATCTTCGAAATCTTCTTCCTCTTCTTCATCTGATTTGCTTTCTTCTTCCAACTCCGCATCATAGTCCTCCACGATAAAGCCACCGAGTGTTTCATCATCTTCGTCATCAACACCGCTTTCTTCCCCTGCAGTGACGGTTTTCTTCGATGCCGAACTTCTTGTTTTGCCACCATTCTTCTTTGACTTGTCATGGTCCTTTGACCTTGTAGAATAAACCACTCCGCGGACTTTTCTTCCTTTCGTGGCAACCTCCTCGATCTCACCCTCGCTCTCACCAGTCCAGTCATCGTCATTGTCGTTGTCACCTTTCTTTCTCTTTTTCCCCTTACTTCTCCCGCTCTTTTGTTCGACTGTTTCGTCATCATCGTCATCTTCATCATTGCTACCGTTTCCATGTTCCTCAAGAAACCATTCCCAGTTCTTTATATTACTGATTATTTGATTAGGGTATCGATCAAACTCGTGCCCAATTACAAGAAAACCGAATTCTGCATTTACCAAGTCATTATCCAACTAAAACTAGAAACTTTTCAAAGTATAAAGTCATAAACAGTTAAAAAAAAATGTAATTAATTGATTATTTTCCTGTAGTTTCTTTTCTCAGTAACCGAGCACAAATTGAATCAAACAAATTTAAGAACAAGAAACCATCCTTTCCGCACCAATTACTAGAAAACCAAATTATGCATTTACTACTTCATTATCCAACCAAAAATTGAAAGTCTCAAAATATATAGTCATAAATCAGTTAAAAAATTAATTGATTACTTTTCCTGGAATTTGTGTTCTCAGTGACCAAACACAAATAGAATCTAACAAATTTGAGAAATAAAAAGCCATTCTTACCACCACAATAACTAGTAAACCAAATTCTGCGTTTAGTATTTCATTATCCAACTAAAATTTTAAACTTTCAAAATATAAAACAAATAAAATAAAATGTAATTGATTGATTATTTTCCTGTATTTTCATTTTCTCAGTAATCAAACACAGTTGAATCTAGAAAATTTAAGAAATAAAAAGCCATTCACACCACTTCAAACTCATGCCCTTGTTTTTTCTTTTTAATTCAGCATTAAACACTTATTATCCAGCTAAAAACTAAAACTTCCATAATATAAAGTTACAACTCAGTTAAAATAAAATGTAATTTATTGATTAATTTCCCAGTATTTTCATTTTCTCAGCAACCAAACACAAGTTTAATCTAACAAATTTAAGATATAAGAAGCCCAATTTAAAATATATATATATGTACTTACATTATCCAGGTAAAAGTTGGAATTTGAAATTTCTAATATGTGAAGTTACACATAAGTTAAAATAAAGTGAAATGGTTGATTAATTAATAAATTTTCCAGGATTTTCATTTTCTAAATAAGAAGAAATTATTACCTCTAACAGGGTCAATACCTTCAATATCAACACTCTCTGCTCCGCTCTCACTCCCCAAATCCCTTTCTTCTTTTCCATTTTCTTCAGTTTTCTTCAATACAAACCAAACAGGGACCCGACCCGAAACGCAGAACCAATCTCCGTTTTCAAGCCGACCTTTGTCGGAACTCTTAAAAACCTTAATCTCCCCATTCGTTCCTCTCCGTACCCAAACCGGGTTCAAACCGGTAACTTCAAATGAAACACTAGGCTCCTCTGTACGAGTCTCGCCGTTTTTTTCGACCAGAAATTCGAGCTCGAGTTCAACGTGACGGCGAGACACCGTCCGGTCCTCGGTGTTAAACCCTGAACCTCTCCCGAATGTGGTTTTTGAACCGGATTTTAGAGCCAATTTTGAACCATCTGCACCTTCGATTTCCATTTTCTTTTCCCTGGATTATAGCAACGGCATGGTGAATTGAATCTCGAAATTATCATTTTGAAACGGTGCTCATTTATCCCAAGTCCATGTTTAGGGATCGGATATGGGTTCTATGTCAGAAATTTAGCCCTAATTGATTTATAGTTATTGGGCCGAGCAGAAATTTGAACTCTTGACAAATTAAGTCCCTGTACTTTTCGTATGTTAGAACTTTAGTGCCTTTACTTTTTAGATTTTAAAATTTGGGTCCAAGTATGAATGTTGTTAAAATTCTTCTGTCAAAAATTCAAGTTCTTTACAACGTTAATTTTTTTTATTATATGACTACCACATGTTTTTTTAAATTTCATGACATCATACCAATGAATTTAATAAAAAATTTTGACTTGTATTGACAATTGAACCTAAAATTTGAAATTTAACATATAGAGGGACTAAATTCCAAATGAGTGGGGAGTATAGGAACTTTGAGCATATTTTAACCTTGATTTTTTAAAGAATTTGTGAGGGGAATTTTTAGATTGCACCAAATATCCCTAACCTATGATCCTCATTTTAAAATGGTCACTACACTTCAAATAATCCTAATTATATCTCTAAACTATCAAGAATATATCGATTGGGCCATTTTGTTACTAAAATCTTAATTTAACTGTTAAATGACACATAATTTCTCACACGGTGAAACCTAAAATGGAATTTTTAAATAAATATTGTAAAAATAGATGTTCCAAATATATTAGTTTTGAAGTTTTCAAAGTTTTTAGAGAAACTTTATCATTTGATCTTTATTTTCAATCTTATTTTTATTTTTAATTTTTTACTCTTAAAAGTTATACGACTACATCTATTTCTTTAAATTTTTCATTTTAATTTTAGTTGCAAGAGATTTGACATATCATTTAACAGTTAAATCAACGATTTTAATAACGAAAAGACTTGATAATATAACATCGATAATTTTGAGATGCACTTAGAATGCTTTGAAGTTTGGGAGCCAATTTAGAATCAGGGTTATAGTTTGGGGATGTCTGATCCAATTAACTATTTTTAACTATTATTTTTGGTTAAAATTGCTTCAAGTCCCTATATCATTGTACATTTTCAAATTGATTCATTTATTTTTATTTTGAATAATTTAATTCATTTACTTTTCAAATTTTAAAATTTAAGTATAACTATAGATATTGTTAAAATTGTTTTGTTAAATTTATATTCATTATTATGTCAATTTTTTGTTACATTACTATTAAGTGAGTGTTTTTTTTTTCAAAATATTGTACTAGTGAATTTTAAAAAAAATTAACCATGTTGAAAATTTGATATGAATTTTGAAAACTATTGTATAAAAAGACTAAATTTCAAATGCGCAAAGAGTATATAGACACAAAGCATATATAAACTTTTTTTTGAAATTATCTAAACTTAATTTTTTAATAAAATTGTGAAAGGAGTTTTAGATTCCACTAATAATTTTTTTGAATATAATAAATAATAAAAAATAAATTAAGGATTGGGAAAAATACGTGAAAGTATTTGAATTTTACTTGTGAAATTAAAATATTTTATTATTTATCATGTATCAAATACTAATTTAAATTGAGTAAATTAGTTCTTTCAAAAAAATTAGAGCAATTTAATCCTTATTAGATTTGAAAGTGAGCAATTAATAATAATTAATCAAGGCGTTAATGTCTTTCGTCAATTATGTAAAATTTTGATTGATATAATAATAGATTTGCCATTGATATTTACATACTTTGTTAATTTGTTATTGATTCTAAAAAAATAAATAAAAATAGTCTCAACGTTTGTACATTTACAAAAATATTGCAAGTTAAATTTGTTAAAACATGACCAAATTGATATAATGTGTAAATCATGAGAGCAAATCTGTTATTATACCAGTCAAAATTATGTAAAATTGATGAAAAATATTAACGATGTGATTAATTATCCTTAATTACTTATATTTGAAATCGAAAGGGATTAAATTGCTTTAACTTTTTTGAGAGGAACCGATTTGTTAAATATCAAAATTGAGAGGGATTGGAAAGGTCCTTTACCTAACTTATTTCACAACGAAGAAGCCCTTACATTTTAGTGCCCAGCCCAACTGACACCGCAAAATCCAAGAAAAAAAAAAGGAGCGGGAAAACATTTTATTCCTAATAAAAAGAAAAAAAAATCGAAGGTAAAATGCAAAAGAAAAGAGACAAGTGAGGTGAGGATGAAGGGGGAGAAAGGGAGATCGGTGGAAGAGAAATACACTCAATGGAAGTCTTTAGTCCCTGTCCTCTACGATTGGCTCGCTAATCACAACCTCGTTTGGCCTTCTCTCTCTTGCCGGTCCGTACAATCCCCCCTCTTTTTAGGGCTTACATTTTCACTTTTTTTTTCTGGAAATAATGTGTTTGGTTGCTGAGAAACTGAAGTGAACAGTTTAAAAGAGAATTTCACGTTTTTTTAAAATTTTTTTTTGGAAATACTGTGTTTGGCTGTTTAGAAACTGAATTAAATAGTTTAAAAGAGAAAATGAATACTGTTATTTTTGTTATTATTGGCATTAGAAAACGTTATTGTGATGAATAGGGAAGTCTGTTTAAATTCATGGAGTTTGAATCAGATTCCAGTTAGTACTGTATCTTATGTTTTTCTTTTTTGTTTTTTAGATGGGGGCCGCAACTAGAGCAAGCTACTTACAAGACTCGTCAGCGTCTTTACCTTTCAGAACAGGCAAGTCACTGTTTTGGGGAGGAATTTGATTGATTATAGTTTTGGAGTTGGTTCTCGAGTCACTGCTTGTAATTTAGTTCTAGTGAATTGGAGAATTTTGATATTTATATGTTGGATTTTTTTGATCTTGACAAAGAACATAATTGTATGTTTAGAAAATTTAATCTTTGTGTGAAAAGTTTGAACCTATTGCATTCTTCGTTTATGTGTTATACTTAGCTATTCATTTTAGTAAACGGTATGCTTCGTTCTGGTTGTGTCCAGAGATTTGGTTTATTTATCTTTGATTCATCCTGGTTGTTCAATTTATGTTTGTCCACCAGACTGATGGAAGTGTTCCAAACACACTTGTAATAGCCAACTGTGAGGTTGTTAAACCTAGGGTTGCTGCTGCTGAGCACATATGTCAGGTGATGTGGCTTAAACAACACAAGTGTTTCCTTTCATTTTTACTTAGTTACCCCCTTTCAATTTCATTTTCCCTTTTCATCCAAGATTCTACCCTGATTTTATCTATAATTCATTGAATTGTTGTTGTGCTTTTGCTTGCTTGATCTCGCAGTTCAATGAAGAAGCACGCTCTCCCTTTGTGAAGAAATATAAAACTATTATACATCCCGGAGAGGTATCCATGGCTTGTATTCTCTGCTAGTTGTAAACTCAATTAGTTTCTGTGGTAATTGATTGATACAATAAAAAATAAGTTTTAATTAAACATACTCCCCACCTGCGGTACTGAACAATGCACGATTTAGTACTGGGATGAAGAAAGATGGACAAAAACTAGTTTTCTTTCTTGAGAGGACAGTGTTTACTTGAGAAACCTCTGATAAGTTAATACTTGCTATATATGATAAAATTATTTATGTATCACTCTAGCTTTTATCATAGCTTCTGTTCATTCTCTCAATCATGAATTTCTCTTGTAATTCTAATAGAACTTTGAATGAACTCTTTAGAGTCATTTTTGATTTATGTTGCATTTTTGCAGGTGAACAGAATCAGAGAACTCCCACTGAACAGCAAGATAGTTGCGACACATACTGATAGTCCTGATGTAAGAATTTATTATTTCTCATATCATCCCGTTTGATAGGGGGGTCATATACTATTTGTTCTTGTATACTTGAAATTTATGAGTTGTTGACACTCAATATGACCTAAGCACATTGAATTTTCAAAATAGGTCCTCATTTGGGATGTAGAGGCCCAGCCTAATCGCCATGCTGTGCTGGGAGCTGCAGATTCTCATCCAGATCTGGTTTGTACTGAAGGGAATTAAATTTTTGATGTTTGTGCTATGCATTTTCTTTCTTTGAACTATTCATTCAAAAACTTGACAATATCTATATACTTATTTGTAGAATTTGCAAGTGTAGGCGTCCAAGAGGAAAACTCTTATTTGCACATTCATGATTCCATTTATTGCAGATATAAAAGTTTTTGACAAATGGTTGAAATCTTTGAATAGTGTAATTTTAGCTGTTAATGGACCTTTAGAAAATTAAGATGCAAATATTAGCTTCTTTTCATCAGGTTGTTTACTTGGAATCTTCTGTCTTGCAGATATTGACTGGACATCAAGAAAATGCTGAATTTGCTCTTGCTATGTGTCCAACTGAACCTTTTGTCCTATCTGGAGGTTTGAATCGTTGTGTTACTTGGCAGGCTTTTAAAATCTATAACTTAAGTCATAGCAATGCACGATAATCCTCTATGTATTGCCATGATTATTCAATTATCACCAGATTGATATAGTAATTGCATGTTTAGATGTTTATTTTTCTTACGGTATTTTTCAAAATAAGAAACCAAGTTTGATGCAAGTACTAGTGCATTGGAAAACTCTAATGCTTTATGTATTTCATTGTTATTCAAGCATAATTGAGCATGAGGAAGTTGTGATTTAACAAAAGACTCTGTAAGCATGTTATGGACTTGAAGTGCAGATTTTTGTATGGAAGTTGTGGCACACAAGTGGTCAATTGTAATGATGTGTTAGTTCATTGAGAGGCACTACTGCCATGAGAGATTGTTTTATCTTTGTTTTGCCTGCCAAGAGCTCGCTCACACCTTGTACCTCTTGAATACAAATTTTGTCATCTAATTCCAATTACCTAGGAGAAACTGGGAAAAGTTGGCTCTCTGTATATACTTTAAATGTATGCTAGCATGCATTATTCCTTCTGGAAAATTAAATTAAACACTCATCGGTTCATGTGCTGGGACTTAACTATTTTCCTCTTTTCTCTTTTTTATGTTGATCTCCTCTCAAATGGTCCTAAACAAGATTTTACTTGCAGGCAAGGACAAGTCAGTTGTTTTGTGGAGCATTCATGATCATATCTCTACTCTGGCAAAGGAGCAAGGGCCCACAAAGTCTCCAGGATCTACTAGTACCAGTACAAAACATGCCTCTAAGGGTGGTGGGGGTAATGATAACCATGTTGAGGGCCCTTCCGTCGAGGCACGAGGTATCTACCAAGGCCATGAGGATACAGTTGAAGATGTTCAGTTCTGCCCATCAAGGTAATTGACTTGATTATTGGCATGGTTTGTGTCATTGTTTCTTCATGATTTATGCTAATGCTGAGTTGAATGCTAGTCATGTCATTGATGTCTTTGGTTTTAATTGTTATTTAAAGATTATTCATTTGGAGTTTCATGCTAGTATCATGAGGACATTCTGAGTGACATGGCAGAATGAAACCCTTACATCTTTCCTGAATCATTTTAACAACTCTCTGATTCTTGTGTTATTTGTACCTTGTCTTTAGTGCTCAGGAATTCTGCAGTGTCGGAGATGATTCTTGTCTTATATTATGGGATGCTAGAGCTGGCTCAACTCCTGCTATCAAGGTTCAAATTCTTTTCAGTATTACTATCTTTTTTTTTTTTCTATTCCAATTTTGTTTCATGATACTTATTATAGATATCTATGTGTAATAGTTGTGGAGGAAACTAAATATCGAGTTGTCCACTTGTTAATCCTAGTTATAGTATTGCACTTTGTCTTCTTCTGAAGAGTTACTCTTCAGTGGGTATCATCAACCACTGTACTATAGCCTTGATAGAGATGTCCTTTATCATGCTTAAATGATCAGAGGTTATACCCTAAAACTTGTCCCAATTATCAGGATAAAAAAGTCCCCGCTGAGTGTTAAGACTACCGCTTTGTCAAATATGAGAGTAATGAGTGTAGTTTTATGTTTCCAGTGAAGGCTGCCACAAAGGACTTGCTATTTACTCCTGTGGCATAGGGGTCTACTTTAGCACTCAATGATAGTTTAAAGTACTGATGAATTTGCAAACAAAAAGGTTTGTTTTGGGTTGTTTGATGCCCTCCTTATGCTATTCAATGTAATTCATGAATGCTCTCTTTATGGCATTTCCTTTATTTCTACACTCTATTTTGCTCTTCTCCTGCATCTTCCTCGTAGCTCAAAGCTTCTTTCACAATTTAAACTGTCCATGTGGTTTGTTTTACAATTTATTATTAAATTTGTTTATGGATTATTTTTGGTGTATGGGCAGGTTGATAAAGCTCATAGTGCTGATATTCATTGTGTCGATTGGAATCGTCATGACGTAAATCTCATTTTGACTGGGTATATCTGTTAGACATAACACTTGTATTCTCTATTATGTTGCAGTGTAGGATGTTCTGGTGATTTTATATTTTACATTCTGCATTTCTTTTGACCAATATCTATGCATGTTTATGAGTTGCTTTAATTCACTCTGCATTTATTAGGTCTGCTGATAATACCATTCACATGTTTGACCGCCGAAACCTCTCCTCTGGCTCACCAATTCATAAATTCACAGGTCACAGTGCTGCTGTCCTTTGTGTACAGGTGCCAATGAAACTCTCTGATGTAGTTCAAAATCTATGTTGTTCTTTCTAATGTATTTATAATATGGAATATGTTCGGATATTTCTGTTATTGACAAAATATTCTTGCCTTTGCAGTGGTCCCCAGACAAGTCATCAGTCTTTGGAAGTTCTGCCGAAGATGGGATCTTAAACATCTGGGACCATGAAAAGGTGTGAAGCTAAATGCTTCTGCAAGGCAACTTTGCTCTCCCTCTCTTCCTCTTTTTCATGTATAGTTATAGTAAAATGGTATAGATTACAGATAAGAAAAAAACATTAGTTTGAAAATCTGTCCATATATATGTATGTGTATATATATATTTCTGCTACTTCATGTTTGATAAATTTGTTTCAGATTGGGAAAAGGCAAGATACTACTGGATTGAAGGCACGAAATGCTCCTCCTGGATTGTTCTTTCAACATGCAGGGCATAGGTACGGGGTTCAAAGAATCAATGCAATTACTGATTTTTGTAAAATATGTATGAGATATGCCAGAAAAGACATCTTTTTGCTGCGTACACATTTTACTTGATGACCGGTTTATCATATTCTAGTTATGCATTATTTTCAAGGCGGTAGCATATTTCTTGTTACATTCAACAAAATGGGTTAAATTTGTATAATTAATTAAAAATGATTATGCAAATTTAGAATCTGCTTTGAAACATTGGAATTCTTACTTTTAATTTCATCTGGTTCATTTGCAAATGGTAAACTTGCATAGTAGTTTAACACTGAACTTTACTATCAATTTTGATCTTTTAAAGAAGCATGTTCTTATATATATATATATTCAGGGACAAGGTTGTGGACTTTCATTGGAATACATCTGATCCATGGACAATTGTCAGTGTGTCGGATGATTGTGAAAGCACGAATGGTGGTGGTACTCTACAGGTAATTAAACTACCTCCACTTAGCATTTAGAAGTCATTTTTCGGCTAATTAATTACCTTGTTGAGGCTTTAGGTTGGTTGTTGATCTTTTATGCTAAATTGTTAAAACCGGTTCTCAACATCCATATTACTCGGATTTAGGTGTGAGTGTTGGATGCAAATATGATTTAAGTTTTGGAAGTTTTCTATGTATTTGGAGGGTTATATCTTCATACTCATGAATATGTCGGGCACAAGTGTTGGATATAGATACTGCAACAAAATGAAGAGTTACGAGTAACATAGCTCATCTATTTATTTTACAACATAGAGTTTTGAGAAAGCTTATGCTGTGAGTATGTTAGTATCTCATCACTTCCTTTGGCCGCGTGCCATCTAGAATTCACTTCTATCATACGGAATTGGTAGGCACCATGGACACTACCTCATCTGTGTACTTCTTGCAGCCATTCGCAATTGGTGGTATATTTGAAGCAAGAAAATTGGTCAAAGTACCTAAAAAATCTTTGTACTATACCATCTAAGGCAATTTAGTCCCTAAACTTAAAATCTAACCAATTTAATCCTCCAGCTTTTATAACTTAGTAAAAAGGCCCATTGAAAATTGCTGATCTGTCGGTTAAATGATGTATTGTAATGATTTTTGTGTTAGCATTTGACTGACACATTAACAATCTTTAATATTTTACGTTAATATTGTTAGTGATTTTAGGATTAAACTTGGTTGATTTTCTAGTAGAGGGACTAAATTGCATATAATACCGGGGCTTCCTGGATACTTGGGTAGAGAAAGGCATAGTCATAGATTTACATTACATTATTGAACTATTATAGATGTATGATGCTTACACATTCAACTGGAAAAAATTGTGTTTAACCAAGCGAAATTGGCTGAAAGAAGTGATGTTTTTTGTGCAGATATGGCGGATGATCGATTTGATTTACCGTCCGGTAGACGAAGTCTTAGCCGAGTTAGATAAGTTTAAACCTCAAATTCTAGCATGTGAAAAAGATTAGTGAAAAGAATGCTTTAATTGTTTTGTGGTGAAAATCTGAAGTTGTTGAAACCAAATCCGTTTGAGAACCATAGTTTCTCATATGCATGTTGAGGTAGGGAAGAAAATTTGAAGTACCAATGGTTTATTTCATATCACTTGGTTTGTTGGTAGGGGGAAATGAGTGCCCATGGCTTGGTTGATGTGCAAAAAAACATGTGGACCAACTAGTGTTGCAATGATCCAAATTGTTTGGTTGGTTGAATTAAGAATTGACGATTTAATTGTATGATATATGAAATGATTTATCAATAGTGTTTTCAAAATTGGACTGAGAATTTATTAATACATTAGTTTGGAATAAGATAAAAAAATCAGTTGAATTGAGCTAAAAAAATTGGTTGAACTTAATTCTATAATTTTTAATTTTTATGAATTTTTTGGTAACTTATTTTTTTGAACTTGACAGATTAGGAATATAAATATATAAAAATTATATGACATAAATTATCAATATATTGAAAATTATATAAACATGAGATATAATTATGATATAAAAATACACAAATTTTTAACTGATAAATTTTTTTAAAAAAACATGTGGACCATCGTTTTTTATTATGCAATTTCGTATTTATTGTAGTAAAAGAATATAAAATTATAAAATGAAATAAATGTTCTTGTAATAAATTTTTGAGGTTTTTAAAAATTTTGATTTGTTAATTTTTGTTAATGTCCACTTGGTGTAAAAAGAAAAAAATAGCTTATCAAATCATTTTAAAATGAATAGTTAAATTGACATTTGTTAATTTTGTTGATAAGATATAAATCATCATACGTCAGTTAATTTTTAAAAATTTAAAAAATTAAAAAATTATAAAAAATAAATTTTTAAAAATTAATTAATTGTTAACATGACATATATAAAAGTTATCATATTAGTATCATTAATTTTTTTCATCTATTTTTTTGTTTATTTAATAAATTATTACGTAAATTTTAAATGAAAATCATTTAATTTAATAATTAGAAGCATGATTATTGAAAATTGACTAGATCGATCAGTATATAGATTTGAAAAAAAAAAATAGATCGATTTTTGAATGAACTGCTTAGAACAAGTTGAACCGAATAAAAAATAAATTCAATCAATTTTTATCATTTTTAATTTTTTATTAAATTTTAACAAAAAACGAATTAACGGTTGAATAAGAAATCGAGAATCCGGCTGGTTCGACCATGGTTTGGTTTTTAAAACCATAATTAAAAGTCAAAATTATATTTTTTTTATATTATTTTAAGTGTATATATTGCTATATATCCCAACTCTGTCAATTCTTCTCACCTCGTTCTCCTCTTTTTCAATCTGTTTCTGTATTGAAGCAGTGCAATGGGTACGAAAAGCAAGACTCTGTTCTTCGCTTTTCTGCTACTGTTATCCACTGCACATTCCTTCTATCTCCCTGGTGTTGCACCTCGTGATTTCCAAAGGGTACCTTCTTTTTTTCACTCTATCCCTCTCTGGGTTTTTTTTTGTTTAATCTTTAATCTTCATGTTGATTCATGGGTTAGTGCTTGTTTTTGTTGATGGGGGAAGCTTTGATCTGATGGTGTATTCATTTCTTTTTTAGATCTGTAGTTGTGTACTGTATCCTTTTGGGTTTTTATTCTTTTTTCAATTTTGGGATTTTGGACTTTGTTCTCATGGTGATTGCGTAGTTTGCTTGGGATTTTGATTATGCAATGGGCTGTTCATAGTGTAAGCTTAACAACGTTTGCTAATTATGTTACTTGGATTCGGGTTTAAGTGTGAGATTCGGGTACCGACATGGGTAAAATCGGATCTTTTGAATTTTTTTTTTCATTTATTTGGAGGATCTTTGGATCCTCGGATTCAGTACTTCGCAAAAGTGAAGAGTCAAAGCAACATAGTTTGCTTATACCGTTTTGTTTGCTCTTGAATCTTAATGCTTAGATGATCATATTTTGCTTAACAAATGGTGGAATGTTTAGGATAATTGACAGATTGCCTATTTGTGATGATTTTTTGGCAAGATATGCTATTGTATTAGGTTTTTTAAGAATTTAAATCTTATTTTGGCTTAAAAATTTAGGGCCAATAATGATTTCTTATAAGAACTTTCTTTGCTAATTAATTAGTTCAGTCTTCGTATTTGACTTGCATGGATGCTTGATCCCCGAATAAACACCATGTCTCTTGATTGTGTAATGTGAATTGCAAACACCGTTTTGCAAATCATAGTATAGTTACTGCTGTGCATGGTTAATTTTGATCAAGGCTTATATCTTCGCACTTTGATTCCAGGGGGCTTTTTGGTGTGTTACCCTGTAACGATCATCAATATGAATATCCAAAACTATAAAGATATCACAATAGTTTTCGAAGTCCAAAATATCATTGGCTGAAGAGTTAAAAAACATAAAGCATATTTAGTGTTAATTCCATGTGGTGCTCGGGCTATTTGTTTGTAAAACTTTAAGTCAGTTAATCCTTCAATGCTGTTTTGCATTTCACATTGGGGTCCTTAAGATCCTTTTATATTATGTTTTTTTTTGTCTCCTTTATTGTTATGAATTGTTTTATGTCTTAAATTGTTCTTTTACCTATTCCGGACAGGGTGATCCTCTTTCTGTAAAAGTGAACAAATTATCCTCTACAAAGACACAACTTCCATATGACTATTACTTCTTGAAATATTGTAAGCCATCCAAGATTGTGAACAATGCTGAAAATTTGGGGGAGGTGCTTCGAGGTGACCGCATTGAGAACTCCGTCTACACTGTGAGCATCTGTATCTTTTTCTAGTGTTGTGTGCTATTACTGACAAGTGGTTTTCTATTAAAAGCTTTATAGATTATATCTTCTATCCATCATGTTTATCATTTTTTTTTCTTTCTTTAGTTTGAAATGAGGGATGATCAGCCTTGCAAAGTAGTCTGTCCGATAAAACTTGATGCTGGTTCTGCCAAGAATTTCAAGGAAAAAATTGATGATGAATATCGAGTTAATATGTAAGTAACAAGTTTGATGTTAAAGTTTCATGTTTCCTTGTTCTTTTCTCCTTTTTGAAGATGTTTTATGTGATTCTTACCCTTTATTTCTTTTAATGTTTGTTTTCCCCCCTTTTACGTGCATGTTCATACTAAATTATATGGAGTTGATGTGCAGGATACTTGATAACCTTCCAGTTGCGGTTCGTAGACAAAGGAGAGATGGAAGTCAATCAACAACATATGAACATGGTTTCCGTGTTGGGTTCAAAGGGAATTATGCCGGGGTATGCTCTGGGAAGCTAGTACTACTTTCAAAGTTTTATGTTTGTCTTATCTTTTCTTATCCATTCATGTGTCATTGCAGAGCAAGGAAGAGAAGTATTTCATCAACAATCACTTGAGCTTCAGGGTCATGTTTCACAGGGATACCGAGACTGATGCCGCTCGAATTGTTGGATTTGAGGTTACTCCAAACAGGTTTTCTATAATTTTTCTTTTACTTGCTTTTTGTTCATTTGCATCTGTTTCAACATTTGGTTATCATGTGTGATTTAGTTATGACTTAGCCTTTAAGAGTTGTGGATCAGGTTAGGGGGTAATGGGCTACCTTCAAAAATAGTTTCGTGCTTGACACTAAATCATAGGGTTAAATCACTATTTGGGATTTGAACTTGGTAACTCTTCTTACGTTGGGGCCTGAACTTTTTTTTATCCAAGTTAGGTCTTGAATGTGATAATTGTTTCTACATTGGGGGCTTGAACTTTTTTTTTGTCCAAGTTAGTTCTTGAACTTGGCAATTGTTCCCATATTGGGGCCTGAATTTGGCAATTATTTTCACATTGGGGCCTGAACTCTAGGGTTTTCACGGACTAACTTGGGCAAAAAAAAGTTCAAGCCCCAATGTGGGAAGTAATGGCAAGTTCAGGACCTCGAATAAAAAAAAAAGTTTAGGTCCTAATGTGGGAAGTTTGCTAAGTTCAGGCCTAACTTCGATAAAACAAATTCAGGCCCCAATGCTGAAAAAATTGCCAAGTTCAGGCCCTAAAAAGTAATTTAACCCTAAATCATATGTTGGTGTTAAATAAAAATGTACAACAGGTTCCAAGCCTTGTAATTTTCTGTACTCCATTGTTTCTTTATTTTGGAAAGTCATTATAACCAGTGGCAGAGCTAAAATGATAAAATTTCAATTTAGGCCCTTTATAATTTATAAAATTTTAAACTAGTAATGCAGCCGTTGAACTACTTGAGTGTCCTTTTTTGCACTTATATATTCATTATTCTCCAATTTCTTCCAATTATAGTTGGAAGTAGCAATTTGTTTGTCCCCTTGAAACATGCTACTCGAAAGGGGAACTCAATTTGTGATGAAATATGCATTCATCTTACTATATTAGAGACTAGCGTTTTTAGGATCAGGGTTATCATCTATTGGTTATCAAATGACCGGCTTACTTGTATCATTGTTGTCCATTGTGTGGCTCTTGTGAACAGCATTAATCACGAGTACAAGGAATGGGACGAGAAGAATCCCCAGGTAACAACATGCAATAAGGACACCAAAAATCTAATTCAAGGCAGCACTGTTCCGCAAGAAGTTGATGCAGGCAAGAAGGTTGTCTTCACGTATGATGTAACTTTCAAGGTACTCTGCCTTCCGTTCTCTTTCTTGTCATTGGTTTTTTTCACTCTATATGCTAATGCATAGGTGAACTTAAAGTTTTTTCTTTCCTTTGTCAGGAGAGTGATATAAAGTGGGCTTCGCGTTGGGACACATACCTTCTAATGAATGATGATCAGATCCATTGGTTCTCCATCATAAACTCATTGATGATTGTTCTCTTCCTATCTGGCATGGTGGCCATGATCATGATGAGAACATTGTACAAAGATATCGCAAACTATAATCAGTTGGAAACTCAAGACGAGGCACAAGAAGAAACGGGATGGAAACTTGTCCACGGGGATGTCTTTAGGCCCCCAATCAATTACGGTTTACTCTGTGTTTATGTTGGCACTGGTGTCCAGATTTTCGCAATGTCGCTCGTGACGATGATATTTGCATTGTTGGGCTTTTTGTCTCCTTCCAATCGTGGAGGGCTTATGACAGCTATGGTTCTTTTGTGGGTTTTCATGGGAATATTTGCCGGTTACTCTTCATCACGTCTATACAAGATGTTCAAGGGCACAGAGTGGAAGAGAATTACTTTGAAAACTGCATTTATGTTTCCGGGTATCTTATTCGCCATCTTCTTTGTACTGAATGCACTAATTTGGGGAGAACAATCTTCCGGTGCTGTTCCGTTCGGGACAATGTTTGCCCTTGTTTGCTTATGGTTTGGTATATCGGTTCCCTTAGTCTTTGTCGGCAGTTACTTAGGTTTCAAAAAACCAGCTATTGAAGACCCTGTGAAGACCAATAAAATCCCGAGGCAGATCTTGGAACAGGCATGGTATATGAAGCCCGTCTTCTCCATACTCATCGGAGGCGTTCTTCCATTTGGAGCTGTTTTTATTGAGTTGTTCTTCATCTTAACATCAATATGGCTAAACCAGTTCTATTACATCTTCGGCTTCCTTTTCATAGTGTTCGTTATTCTAATAATCACTTGTGCCGAGATAACAATTGTGCTATGCTACTTCCAGTTGTGCAGTGAAGACTACCAGTGGTGGTGGAGATCTTATTTGACTGCTGGCTCCTCTGCTCTTTACCTTTTCCTTTACTCGGTGTTCTACTTCTTTACCAAGTTGGAGATCACGAAGCCGGTTTCAGGCATCCTTTACTTCGGGTACATGGTAATTGTTTCATATGCCTTCTTTGTCCTAACAGGGACAATTGGATTCTATGCTTGCTTCTGGTTTGTTCGAAAGATCTACGCTTCAGTGAAAATTGACTGAGATCAAGAATGTAGAAAGAGGATCAGACATCAAACCTATGTGAATTATGAGATGGACGAGACGATGATACGGTACAGAAAAATTTATTTCTGATTGTCTCTACAATCTTCTTTTATTTTGCTGAATTTGCATGTTGTAGGCTTGGCCTGTTATTTTGTGTACACTGTTATGCACTGTACTGTTTTAAGTAGTTTCCCCAATGAGTAAAATTTGTGATCTAGTCTTATAGATAATTCAATACTTCAGTATCTACTCGTAACAGAACATTGGGGGATTCGTGGATTTGTTAATGCTTATTATTCCGGCTCGATTGTTTCTTTGGTTGAGTCGAGAATTGCATCCTGATGGTTCATAGAGAATTTGGTCTTGGAACATGTTGTAGTTCAAGTATGTATAGCGTAGATTGTTAGGTCTTTCAAGCCGTTACTGATTTTGTTACACAAACATCGTGTTTCCGACGTGATTGTTGAATACGTGTACGTAAACCATGCTTCCTACTGAGCCCTTCCAATGCCTCATTTACCTATGACTCCACCATATAGTGTTTCTCGATCTTCATATCGGCGAAACAGTTTGCAACTTATCGAGCAGTGACGTAAAAGATCGTAATCCAACAAGGACATGTTTTCTCATTACATTTTGAACTACATTGTACAAAGTTTATCATTACCTGCGATATGCAATAGATCTTTGTGCTCTGAAGAGTGATCTGCCAAGTTCATCTCTGTCGTTGCGATCCGGTCCAACATTAAAAAAAAAAGAAGAGTCAAAACAACAAAATTGTAAGAAAAGTTAGGTTTAAAAGTATCCTTTTGGTTTGGTACTATGGCCCTTCAGCTGATTAAGGTTCATAGCTTTCTATCCGGTAACAAGTTCGATTAACACCACTCCGGAGTAACATATCCGGTGCTGGATGCCTATAATGAAGCATAAACCATTACTGAATTCAGTGGTAAAGGAATCATGAAGCTCTTATAGTAGGAGTCAGATTGTATTTGGTTCTTTTTACTCAAAAAATGAATAAATTTATCCTTATACACTAAATTAGAGAGCAATTTGATTCTTTTGTTAAAGATTTTATTTATTTCTATTGTTAAAAACCAGTCTTTATACATCAATTTGTTGATGTACATGTGGCATATCATATCATTGTGATTATTTCGTTAATTATGTTAATTTTTGAAAATTAATTAATTGATAATAATAAATTACAACAAGAAAATTAATTTAAACCAATAGTATGGGGTTTCTCATATTATTGTTTTTTTTTTCAAAGTGATTATAAAATTACAGATAATCAAAATTACAATTCAAAACAAAGCTCAATCAATATGCCATTATAATTGTCTACAAAGCTGAAAAAATCCTTTAATGAATGATGATCACTTGGAAGGTAGCTTAGTTACAACTTTTTGGTCCTGTTTGGACATAGCAGCCGATGCCGCCATCGTCATGGCGGTCGCCGCTGCGCCAAGCTTTGCGCTGCCAGCAGCCTTCATAGCACCACCCACTTTGGCAAAAATAGCTACCCCTCCTACAAGAAATGCCCTCAACACTACTGTTGGTTTCACTGCCATATTCTTTTATTTTGATTGTCCTGCAAGATTTTCCAATATCATAAAAATCTCAAACTCTAGTCTCATTTGAAAACAATGCTAAAGAATAGAAGCAAGGCTTGACTTGGGTGTAAGGATCAAATATAGATATGTGTTTGACAGGGTCAAAGTTAGAAAATTTTGGGTAGAATTAAATTGTATAATTTTATGAGAAATAAAATATATATTTTTTTATTTTAATAGTTATTTTTATAACTTTTTAAAAAATTAAATCAAAATTTTATTCTTTTTGGAAGATAATTTGTAATTTTACCATTTACTAATTCAAAACTTTATAAATTTTAAAGGGTCAAAATTTTAATTTCTACTTTTAGGGGGTCAGGGCCTTGCCAACCCCCTACTCTCGCCCTTGGTGTTTGATACAAATATACTTAAATTTGTAAATCATTCACGTATGAAAAGAATCATATATTTATAGTTATATCTGAAAATATATTTAAAAGGGTTCTTAAAGAATTATATCTACATAACCATACGAGTCAAGCCAAAAATTTTATATTAAGCATCAAGATTAAATTATAAAATTTTAGAAGGGTAAAAATATAATTTTACTATTTTATAAAAATATAATTTTACATTTTAGGACCAAGGCCCGTCTCTGCTCCTTTTTATCTTGCTTTGGGCGTAGTCAGTTAATGGGAAAATTTCTCTTGACCCCTCTCAAACATTAAATCATTCTAATTAAGGTCTTTAGTTCTTAACTGAAGGGAGAAAAAATTATGTTTCTAGCTTCTCCAAAAAAATTAATAATGCAATTTAATTCTTTTCACTTTGGCCCCTCCACAACTTTCAGCTTTGACCTCTCCAAAAATTTATAATTTTATCTCAAGCCCATGTAAAATTCTTGGCTCCGCCCCTATTCTTTGTAGACAAAACCAAACATTGAAAATTCATCCCATATCTCCCTATGAAACTAATTTTGTCTTGAAATCCTTCATTTTAACTCATTCATAACACTGTTTTAACTTAAAAGAAAAATATAAGCTACTATCTAGGGTCATTCAAATTCAAGTATGAATATCGAATGTGAAATATATACATTATATAAATATGTTCAAGTATTTAAATTTTTTTTTATATATTTGAAAATCTTTCGACTGTTGTATATCTTCGTATACTCATACTCAGATATAAATCGAGCTAAATCTTTTCTTTTAAGCAATGTGATTTATAACCTAAAATTCATCCTCCCCCAACCTCAAATAAAATTTATCAAAATCTTAAACTCAAAAACAATTCTTGAATTCTATAAAAAAAGCGTCAATTCGGACAGATAATTTTGGAGGTCATTCATGCTATTAAAAAAGCATTCTCAAGGTCTTTTTGTTCAGCATTTATCAGATATATTCAACAGATTTTGGTGGAAATGATGTGATGGGAACTTTTATATGTTTCTAGGGAAGAGAATATAGAAGCAAATCACATCGCGAAGTTAGCTTTTGATAGAAATGAGGGTCTGCGTTTGTTTGCAGAAAACCCACTATTTTTAAGTAGTTTAATGTGATTTGTATTGGATTTTTGTTTAACACACACAAAAAAAAAAAATTCAATCTAATATCTCTAATCATATAACGGATAAGAGATCGAACCTTAAAACCACGAAGATGAAATCTTTTTGATTTAGTCCTTTTTGCCACTATCGTTAGAGAAAAGAAAAGAAAATGTAAGTAAATTTCGTTAATAAAAATAAAAATAAAAATAATAATCTTCAATACCTTTTCCTTTTTGCTTCCTTTTTATCCTCTGGTGGAGAGCTACAAATTAGGGCTGCTACTTATTTTACACAACACGTTTGTAATTAATTTTTACCATCAGAAGCCGAATGTTATTGAGGGAAAAAAATGGTCAAAGGTTTTATTATTATTAGCAACGATCCGTCTATTCCTCGCTATAACCGTGCGCCGTCAAAGGGAAAACAATTAGTGACGGAGTTAAGCAAAAAGCGACGACATGTACGTAAGATGAGTCTATGATTCTAATGCTTCAAGTTAAGGGAGAGTTTAAACCAACTAAACAGACCAATTTAGTTTAATCCGTTTTGTTGGTTTACATTACCGGTTGTTATTATATTGTATCCAATTTATTTTATTGTTATTTTAGTGGGATTGTGATGGATATTTTTATGTAAGTAAGTCTCGAAACCCTATATAATTGAGAGCCTTGTATAGATTAATGTACATAGAAAATTAAGCACTTAATTTATTCTTGTGAGGAATATTATTGTATTAGTGCATTTTGATGGTAAAACCTTTGTGTTGTGGTTTTACTTGCTTCAAAAGGGGTGTGTTTAGTGGTGAGGGTATCGAATCATCAAAGTACAAAAGTGAGGAAAATTATCATGGAGTGTGATAGGTTAAGATCACTTATTGTAATTGTTGAAGAGAGCGTATATTTCTCACTGAGCAAGACTCCAAAGACTTAGGGAAATCAAATTGCATAAACAATTCCTTGTGTTCTGTTTTGTTTATTGTTTTCATTTTAGTGGTGAAAATTATCACGGGGTGTGATAGGTTAGGATCACTTGTTGTAATTGTTGAAAGAGTGAGTATCTCTCACTGAGCAACGCTCCAGAGATATAAGGAAACCGAATTGCGTCAACAACTCCTTGTGTTTTGTTTTGCTTACTATTTTTATTTTAGTGGTGAAGGAATGTTCACTCCCTTGTCGCTCCTTCACTATGGTAATTTGTTTTTTAGCAATTGTTTGAGGTAACACATTTGTATATTTATATCATATTCGTATTATTTTTCAACATGCCTTATTTAAATTATTATTATTTTATCGTATTTATGTTATCACAATGTGTTCAAATTAGACTTGTCAATTCTATGAACTAGAAACCTATAATAAACTTGATTCAACTCGATTTGGCTATAAAAAATCACTAATCTAGGCACAAATCCGAATTAACTTGAAGAAATTTACTCAACTTAAAATAACTTGAACAAGTAAATCAAAATTACCTAAATTTGAACCCAAAATAGACACAAATCAAAATGATCCAAAACCAACTTGATATGGCCAACTAACAAGAGTAGCCCAAATTTATATGTATCTAATCTTAAGATAAAATCTATTCTATTTTGCATGCATATTGAACAACTTCTTGGTTGTGTTGACAAATACTGAAGCCTTGAGATTTTTACGTTTGAGTCTCAACTTGTGAAAATTGTACTTGGATTAACTAGTTAGTAAATTAGTCAGACTTCAGTCAAATTATTCAATTCAATACTTATAATGATTGATTTGAATTGGAACTATTAATATAATTAGTTAATTATTTTGGGTAAACTACACCTAACTATTAGTAAATTTACATTTTGGTCACTCAATTTTAAAAAGTTACAAGTCAATCGTTGAACTATTCAAAAGTTATAAATAGGTCACTGGCACATTAAATTGGTAACGGACATCATATGTGGCCCCTCTAGTAATCTTGCCACCGTCTAGCCTCCTCTTCTAGCAAGAAACACATCGAACGGGAGCTTCCCCCCTCTTTCAATTTTATGATTTAATTTTCCTTGAAATGGCTTGAACTTTTGCCGATTTAAACTTGAAACCCTAATGTAGAAGCTCTTTGATCTCCATACACCGTCATTGAATGACTGCTTGACTCTGATATATTTTTCTTCTCAATCAGACATTCTCTTTGACCTTTTAGATTGATTCTTCGTTGCTTGGAACTTTCCAATTAATTCTTTTGTTTTGCTTCTGCTTGGGGCTTGCTGAAAGAGGAGACTTTCTTCCTTTTTTTTTATTTGTTTTTTTTTTGGTATTTTTGTTTATTTTCATTGTGGTTATGGTGATATTTTGTTAGTAGCTTGTTTGAGGTGTGTGTTCATAGGTTGATTGTGGATTTTCTTAGATTATGATTTTGACCGAAGGGGAAATCGTGAATGAGTTAAGAATGAAGGGTTGTTACACTGGTAGGATCAGAGGTAAGGCACAAGGTTGACAGTGGCTTTGCTAGAGCTTGGGGGCTTGAGTTGTTGATACAGTTTGGATTATCAATTAGGGAGTAATGATGCATATATTAAGTAACCAAAATATAAGCTTGTAAACTTACTAATAATATAGTGACTAAATTTACAAGTAACTAAATTATAAATTCACCTGTCCACCACATATGACATATGATACCAAGTTAACATGACAATAATCAACATATAATCTTTTGAAATTGAGTGTCGAATGTGTAAATTTAACAATGGCTAAGTAACCCTAATTAAATTTAACTTCCAAAACAAAACAAAAAAATTATTCCAAATAATCCTAAATTAATTACAAGAAACAAATTCCTTACATTTATTTTTCTCCTATATTATCATCTGATTTAATAGACAAATTAGCAAGTTCTTCAGTTTCAAACCCGATCATTGGCGACTTGTTCATCATTTGGCAATGATTATCATCTATCTTTTGCAAACTATGCGCATTTTGGGCTCTACAAATAGCGATGGTACGATAAATCTGGTCGAGCTCGGCTTGCTTACACTCTATTTGATGTTGAAGCTCTTGAATGATCCGATAACAGCCGCCGACGGGGTCTTGAGCTCGAATATCCGATTGAACGATGATCGTTCGCATCGCAATGTCTTTCTTCGAAGGATCTTCTAGGGTTCTAACAAGCTTTATAACACTCAACATCCCATACCCAAACAATTTACGCATGTTCTTGAACTGTTGTTCGCGACCGTGGGGGAAATACGGGGCAAAAAGGCAATCAGCAGGGCACCTCCGACGTTGGAATTTACACGCCAAGCAATCTTCCGTCACGAAGGCGGAATCGCCGCTTGTTGAAATACTCATATTTTCTCGGTTTCACACCGGAGGTGGTGTCGTAGCAAGAATTTTTTTTTCTGGTGGAGAAAATGGGAAATAAAATAAAAAATATATAGAGGATGAGATAGACTGATTTTGTGAGAGAAGAAAGGGTCAAAGAACAATGAAGCTTAACAAATTTCTGTTAAATTGGATTCTCTATCTTTGGGGGTTTGAAATAAATAAATAAATTATCCTATTTTTATTGCTCCAGAATGGGTCAAATAAGAGTTTTAATAAATTAATTTTTTAAAAATGTGAATTGAACCATAACTCTATTGGTATGGATATTGTTGTTATTAAAAAAATAATTTTAAATCCAGCAAAAAATAAAAAATCAAAGTTTTAAAATTTTTCAAAAAACACAATCTTGATTATAATATTTAAAGTAATAAACATTTAATCAAAATTATACCTTTTCGATTCGTCTAGGATTGATACTTTGATCGAATAGTCTTTTTCACTATCCTCAAGTAAGTTGTAAATCAAAAAAAATCTCACAACTTTCTCTTTAATTCAAATGTGTGTCAAAATAATGACCAAGACTCTTTTATATAGGGAGAGTTTAGAAAGTTCAACTATGATTAAACTTAATCACTTTAATATTAAATTAATATAAATATTATATTAAATTTAATATTAAATCTTATTAAAATAATAAAATATTTATTTACAAGATAAATATTAAATTAAATTTAATATTAATATAATCACTTTAATATTAAATTAATAAAATACTATTAAAATAAGTAATAAATTAAATTTAATATTAAACTATTAAAATAATATTATTTTTGAAATAGCTAATATGATAAGTTTAATTATCCATTGGACCAATTGTCTGATTTGAACATTAATTTTCAAAAATATTATATTAATTTTAATTAATTTGATTAATTTAATTTTACTTAATGATCAAAATTAATTTGGAAAATCTATAAATCAAATTCTCTAGTTTAACAATTCTTACGACCACCTAATTTAATTCCAAATCGAATAAATCGACTCAATTAAATTATTTCCAAAATCGTAAAATTTTCTTCTAATTCAAATGCAGTCCGATCAAGCTTTTGTTGAGCTAGCGGAGGAACCAATTGAACATATATAATTAAGCTCTAATAATTGTAATTATGTCCAGAAGCATCGCTCTGATAATTCACAATTACTTAATTATGAAGTCAATCCACAAAAAGTACCATAATTAAAAACTCCTTATTGTATACTCTTTACGAAAGTAATTCATCCAATTGCTTTGTCCAATGACTTCGTAATGTGTGTTACCCTTATATGATATCCTTGATTCTTTTGAGTTAAATCCGTTCACTCAATACAATCTTATTTTATCTCATTGTCACCATTGTGTCTTTTAAATGATTAATATGACCACTGTCAATAAATGACTATGATAAATTGCTCGTTCGAGAACAAACAACCCGTGGCCATGTTCCATATTTATTAATCCACACAATGTCAATGAGAGGATATCCTTAATTCTTTAATTAAGCTTTGAATTTCACTGTTGCTAGTAAAGTTATGTCATACACAAGTCATGTACCCAACATACCGGCTATGAGCTCGATCATCTTTAGAGCATAAGCCTCCATTTATATCAAAGCACATGAGTTGTATATGCATTGTGTAACACCCCTATACCTAGTTCACACGTATAAACCCGGTATAGAAGTATTACATATAGTATCGGAGAATTTAACACGAGTATAATAAAATTTTTCTTTCAAACAATGTGTTTTAAAGTTATTTTATTCAAAACTTAACATTTCAATTTATCAACTCGTAGTAATCCAAAACAACATTTATAACCATCCATTGAAGACACATAATAGTACCATTTGTACATGCCATTTTACCAAAAGTAATGTACCTAAACTGAAGTCTTCCAGTAGTGATGTAATGTGATGAGAGGTCCCTTTAGCTTGACTTCAACTTCTCGTAGCTTTTGTACCTACGCGTTAAAATAAACGCGTTAAGCCGGTGAAGGCTTAGTAAGCACTATAAAAGTAATGAATGATCATTTAAGTACTCATGCATATAACTTCTTGCCTTACTTACATGTAACCTGTAACTTACCACAATGATACAATTTACACTTTTATCCACTCTCTGTAGCTTAGCCCATAGTAGACTATCATAGAACCGTTAGGATATACGGAACAAACAGAGAGTACCAAAGTACTAACAAAGAGCACATAAATGCTGGGCAACAGAGAGCACATAAATGCTGGGTAACAGAGAGCACACACAGTGCTGATCAGAGAGCACACACAGTGCTATAACAGAGAGCGCGCTAGTGTTCCTTAATGGCATGTCACTAATATCACAATGGTTCTAATTTCTCTACTTGGATACAATCTCAATTAGCATCATTTCTCATAAATGATATATCTCACAAAAATACATCATCAAATACTTCACATTTATATTTTCAAAGCTGTTCACTTGCGTCATAGTCACTAATTTATTTATATCTCGAGCTACAGAATTCAAAATTATAATCCACTTAATGTTTCTGAAACTATACTCAATCATCTTTTTACTATAAAACTTACAGAATTTTTACTTTAGCCAATTTGTACAGTAAATTCTTCTAATTTACCCCTTCTCTGCTACCTGATAGTTTCGCCCTTTCTTCACTAAAAATTATTTATCTTTTAGTACAGGAATCCAATAATATTCCCTCCTATTTATTTTGAAAATAGACTCATTAAGGATTCAACCATATAAATTTAAGTCTATAATAATTTTTATACATTTTTCTATGATTTTTCAAAGTCAGAACAGGGGAACTCGAACCTACTCTGACCTTGTTACACAAAAACTAGTATATCTAGAAATATAAAATTCCTTTTAATTCACTGTTTCTTCCATATGCAACTACACTCAATAAGCTTTAATTACATATATAATTTGACCCTTAACTCATTATACACAATTTTTGGTGAATTTTCGAAGTTAATCCTCTGTTCTGTCCAAACTGTTTTACTAAATCACACATTAATCCCTTCATTTTATCATTGTAAACATTCAAATTAGGTACCTATATAACAATTTTTATGCTAATAATTCACATACCATTAGAGAAATTAAACTATAATTCAGAACTCTTGTAGTACTTACAATAAAAAGACTGATTTCCTTCTCTTTTCACTCTTTGCTCTTCTCTTTTCCTTTCTCTTCAATTTGATCCTTGCCTCTCTTCTCTTTCTCTTCAATTTCACATAAACACATATAACTTATAAGCTATAATTCAATAATTTTCATGCTAAATAACAGTAAAATACATGTATGTCATGAGAATTTAACCATTTCTTACCTTAACCCTTGAATTCAAAATTTCTCAATTTAGTCCCTATGCTCTCTAACACCTCAAAATGAATTCTATAAGAAGTTTGAGGTGTCTACTAACCCCCTTCTATACTTTTCTTTCAGAAATTTCAAAGAAAATAGGAGATTTTGGAGCTTGGAGGGCTTAAAAATGATGGAAGGACCTATTTGGAATAAAATCAAAAGTTGGAAATGGAAGAAAAGGGCATGAACGGTTGAATTATGAAAAGAGCTGATATTTTTGCCTTTTAATTGATTTTTAACCTTTCTTAAATTCTCTAGAAATCTCACTTAAAATATCTCACTTAATAAAAATGGTAAAACTGTACTTTTAGTCCCTAGACCTTTCAACTTTACACTTTGGCCCAAAACTTTTCCTCCAAAAATATTTTCCACCAACTTACTCTTTTGCCCCTCCTCAATCAATCTAATTTTCATGATGACTCAAAATTCAATTTGGATAATTAGCTATTTAGTCCCCCATATTTTCTCTCCTTTACTATTTAATCCTTAAAATTTTCTAACCTTCCTTACTTCAACTAAACATTTCTAATTCTCAATTCTATTTTATCACTCAAATCCGGTTCAAGAACGCGGATGTTACACATTGTCAGTGACTAACTCAGGATTTAGATAAATCACACAATGAACACCACAAGTGAATTAATTTACAAACGGATTCAGAATTAATTCATCTTGGGTCTAGTCCAATGTATCATTCTACTAATTAATACATCTATGTCTCTCTACCCATGGAGTCAATTGCTCCGATAGCCAATACTAACTATCTCCCCAATAGGAATTGTAGACGACATAATAATCTTCTCAATATTTGAATCAAAGGCTCATTTTGATTCTTTTACGAGATTACAGATTCATTTAGATTATTTACTGAAATAAATTGTCTTCCTCGCAATGTAAGCATTCTTACAATGTTATTTATCTTCAGTTTGAACTTAAACAATCAATGAACTAATATTTGCTTGTCACAATTTTGCTATGCATGCAAAATATGAAAGAAATAAAATACAAAAAATATAATAGTGAAATGCAAAATTAACTTTATTTATTTATTCATCGTTCAAATAAATAGAAAATAATTACATGTTTATCCTCCTATTTATGGGTTGGGGAGAGACTATGGATAGTTATAAGCGTTATGTCAAGAAAAACTTATATTATCAAACCTATAATGAGATTATTCAAAAAAAATATTTCTTTAAAGATTTCTCCATAATTCAATCATTTAGAGTTTTAAAATTATAAAATTTTAATTTAAGTTTTTAAAAATTATAAATACACAAACTATTAAAATAGTGAAATTGTATTTTAACTTTCATAAAAATATGCAATTAAAATTCAGCCTCCAAAATTTTTTTTATGGGTTTGTCGTGTTTATAATTAGGGGTAAGCGTTTGATCAAATTGAGTCAAATTAAGTGAAAAAATTGAGTTAGTTGAATTGACGAGTCTCATTTTATCATGCTAACTCGATTTAAGTTTTTTCAAATCACGTTGAGTGAAATAAAATTCGATTTGAGACGAATCGAGTGAAATTATTTAAGTTAAATTTAAGAAAAATAAGTATGTCAAATTAAAATCTTGTTACAATATAACTAATTTAATATTAGAGCACATAAATTTGAAATATATATATTTGAAAACTCTTTTAAAACGAAATAAGATAAAAACTAAAATCCTCTAGTATGATAAACTTAAATCTGTAATTTACTTGTTTAGATCCTTAAAATTATAATTTTGGAAAACTTTTAAATTTTTTATTATTTTTATAATTCTTTTTTTTTAAAATATAATTTTTAAAACAATTATGATATTTTGGAATACTTATAAAAATTTTGAAAATTTGAAAAAAAATTTGAGTTTTTTTTTGTAATTTTGGTTGAAAAATACAAATTTACTCATTTTCGATATTTATAGAGACCAAAGCGATATTTACACCAATATATTATTCAAGTTATTTGAGTTGTAAAATTTAATTCAACTCGAACTCATAAAACAAAAATACTTATTTAAGTTGACTTGAAAAAAATTAAATAATTCGATTTAATTAGCTCAAAATTAAAAAAAATTAATTTTTTTCAAGTTGAATCGAATTTTGACTTCCTCTACTTATAATTGACTACAAACTACAAATCTATTATACATGAATATTTTGGTTATATGTGGGTCCTACCAAATACCCCTCTGTATATACCCTTCGTGAGATTAAAGCAAATAATAGTCTCGTTTATGCATATATTATGTTTATAATTTTACATGTTTGTCAAAGTATTCATTTATATTTGACAAGTTTTGCTAGTTGCATGATTCTTTTATGGCCTAATTCTAGCCCATCGGCCAGCGATTGCACCTTTGACATTATTTTACTATTGCCTAATTTCGGGTCAAGGGCCAACAATTGCATCCACAGAATCATTCTACTATTGCGTAATTTCAGGTCACAGGCCAACGATTGCACCTACGGCATGATTCTACTATTGCATAATTTCGGGCATCAAGCCAATGATTGCACCTACGACACTACTTTACAATTGTGTAATTCTGGGCCAAGAGCCGACGGTCGCAACTACGGAATGATTTTGGACAATTGGCCAACGGTTGCATCTATGACACGACTCTTCTATTGTGTAATTATGGGCCACAAGCCAACGGTTGTACCTACGACACAACTTTCTATTGCGTAATTTTGGACAAGGTCAATATTTACCGATTCTATTAATTTCATTTTAATTTTAAAAAATTCAATAAATTTTACTTTCAACTTTACATATTTTTTAAAATTTAAAATTTAAAAATTCAAAATTAGTCATAAAACCAAATATTTATGAAAAAAATTCAAAAAACCAAATTAAAGTTCTTTTTATCAAAATAAATTCAAAAAAATTAAAACTCAAAATTATTATGAAAAATTGAGAATCAAACAAATCCTAACTGAATCAAATTATTATCAACGATTTAAAAATTAAAAAATCCAACCAGGCGATCCAAATTCACTAAATAAAAAACCTCAAAATACTCAATGTTACACACATACTGCTTAATATATATATATATATGGGTAATAAAAGTTAGATTATGTTTTGGCATCTCTACTAAAAAATAGATAAATTAATTTTTATACGTTAAATAAAAGAGTAAATTAATTTTTTCTGTTAAAAATTTCGTTCATTTGTACTATTAAAGATTGGTGTGACTGATGGAGTGACTAGATAGTGAAATGTAGCATGCCACATGTATCTTATGCTGATGTACAAGTATTAATTTTTAATAATAAAAATAGATAAAATTTTTAACAAAATGATTAGTTTGTTTCTTGATCTAACATACAAATACTAATTTACTATTTTTTAAGTAAAGAAAAAAAATCCAACTCTTAATACATAGATATTTATACTACTTTTTACTAGAAAAATGTAATGTAATGATCATGTGCTCAATTTTTCTAAAATTAAAATGAAGTTGATTTTTAATGGGTTAAATTATTATTTGGGATTTGAATTTGACATTTTTTATATTAAGTTAATTTTTTTTTTCAGATTAGACCTTAAATTTGATAATTGTTATTATATTGGGATTTGAATTAGGCAATTATTCTCACATTGGATTTAATTCCTAAACTTTAGGATTTTTACTGTCTAACTTGAAAAAAAAAATTAAACTCCAATATGGGAACAACAGTTAAGTTCAAAGCTTAAATTGACAAAATATTAAAAAGGTTACTAAATTCAGACCCCAAAAAAACAATTTAACCCTTTTTTCAATAAAAAACAAAGAAGGGGCAGTTGGCAAGCCTTATTTTAGCGGTGCATTTACGTGTAACTTCCAAGTTGATTGCATGAAAGAAAGGTGACACGTTTATTATGCTAATTTAACAAATACTGATTGCCCTATCATATAACTCTATCATACATATCTCTACACTGAACAGAAAGAGAAGATGGAGGGCAATACTAAGAAAGAGAGAACATTCAAAAATGGTGAAGAAGAAGAAGAAGCGAGAAAGGGAGGGAAAAAGGAAGCAAGTGAAAGCACAACAAGAAGAAGAAGAAAGACAGTAGGTATGGATCCAGCGGTTAAATTGGTGATTAATGAAAGTATTAATGAAGGTGATGTAGCTCAAAACCCTAATGATGTCCTTGCTTTCTCAAGATCTGTTCATAACATAGACTCTTCCCTTGAATAGGTTGATTGTGAGATTTCAATCAATCTCTTTTCATTTCAGTATCTTCTTTTATTGAGAAAATGAGGGGCTAATCGCTTATGTAAGATGATAGGATTTCAACCACTATCGACATTAATTTTATATTTAATATTGAGCTGATCGTACTCTTCATAAATTAAGTTTTGAAATTATTTCAAGATTCATGCTCAAGTTTATCATTTCTATCAAAATATCCTACCAATAACTTTAATAGTAAAACAACTATCACCTTCTTAATTAGTTTTTAGGTTTTTTTTTTTAATAATTATGATTTGAGTACATATTATTTTTAAAGAAGATAAACATTTGGTGGGTATATTTTTATATATATAGCATAAAGCTGGCATCCTAAGGGTTAGGACCAACCACTCCACAAGTGACAAAGCAATTCATTTCATATTTTTATTTACACAAATATCATGATACAATCATGTTTACAAACCTATGTAATATATTTATTAATGTATTAAAAATACATTAAACACCATTATTCTTATTATATGTTTTGCCAACTTTTACCTTCTCCTTATCCTATTAAATATTAAAATGGAAAATTTCTTAAAAATGATAAAAAAAAGTTATTTAATTTTTTTTAAAAATTATGAGGATATGTAATTTAATTTTGACTCTTTAAAAAATTTATGATTTGGAGTATGACATTACATGTCAACCACTAAAAATCACCTAATATTTATAATATATAAATTCATATAAAGATTTTTTTCAATATTTCCTTTCTCTTTAGAAAAGACAAAGAAATTCGGTCAAAGACAAAACATAACAGGTTTTACTTAGAAAACAATTTGGCTCTTTAACAACCCTGCATTTCATTTTGCATGTGAAATAATTAAATGTTTACTAATTTTTTATCAAAAAAATTTGAAAAAGTAGACTTAATCATTGTTGAGACTATAAAGCAAAAAAAAAAAAATGTCTTTAAACTTTGATTAAATAATTTCTATCATCACTTAAATTAATTGAGACTTTCCACTTTAGTGGATAATTAATTTTCATTTTTCCATTTTGATTTACTTTAGGTGATATTATATGATATATACGTTTATATAATCGTTAAGGAATTTTCGATTTTTAAAAAAATGCAAATTCTTCGTATCCAATTTTTTTTAATTTGGTATCAATACAACTTTATAAAGATAATTTCTCTTAAAACTAAATCGAAAAAATAACAAATATCGGAATGAAAATTGTTAAGTGCGGACTCGGGTTTTACTGTTCTTTCTCGGATCAACTATCAGCCTACTCACGAAAAATTAAGCAAGCATCGGTGGTGTCATTCGCGGTTGTGGTGGGTGAAGGTTAATAGTACGAGTGGCTTTCTGTCATGTTGTGGGAATAAAGCAAGCATCGGTGTTGTCATTCGCGATTGTGGTCGGGATTGGGTTGTAGGCTTCACAATGGATGTCGGTGCCACTCCCATCTTCCAAGTAGAGGCCAAAGCCTTGTACGAGGGGATGCGGCTCGCATGGGACAGAGGGTTTCGAGGGGTTAGAAAGCGATAATGGTTTGCTTGTTGAGCTTCTTCGAAATTGTTATGGCGAGAGGAATGAGCTGTGAATAATGCGGTTGCTGCAATCTTTCTATGGACGGGAATGGAGTGTCCGCCTGAGACATAATGGTCGACAGCATAATGAGGTTGCGGACTACATGTCAAGGATTGGTTCAGGTCAACTGAATAGGCTAGTGATTTCCGACACTCCACCGGCTGCGGTTGTGAGTTTGCTAGCAGCATAATTAAATCAATTGAATTAAATTCCAAATTAAAAAAATTCACCAAATCCAAAAAAAAGAAATACAATAATTTGCACAAAATATTATTAACCAAAAATAATAATAAAAAGCAAAAGAAAAAATAAAATAAAATAAAGAAACATCTTTTTTCTATTTCTCCATTGTTTCAATTCTCATAAAAAAGTCCATCTCCAAATCTTAACCCTCAAATAAACTTTACATTTTGCATTGGAAATTGAAGCCTTTGATGGGGATTTTCCTTTTGGAACACTCACTTTAATCCCTTCACAAATAACCCTAATCCCAACCTTTGGTGTTTTTAAACCCCCAATCTTAACTTTCACTTTAGTATCAAGCTTCGTCTTCAATGGCAAGCCTTTCTTGTTCTTCAAGGCAACCCTTAACTCGCCGGCCGAGGACTCATCCAGCTCTTGGTTTCCGCCATTAATGGTGGCTTTCAAAAGGGTTTTGTTTTTAGTACCATGCACGAAGGGACCAAACGAGCCGTTGGCTATAACGACGTCGTTTCTGGTGGTGAGAGATATGGCGATAGGGTCGTAAATGTAGACGAGTTCTTTATTAGGGTTTTTGGCGTTGACGTTGAGAGTGATGTTGGTGATGAGCTTGGAAGATGACGTGATTTTAAGGGTGGAGACTTTGAGGGAGGAGACTGTGAAAGTGGGGCGGTGGGGGCTGTAAATAAGGGTTAATATGGCGGCTGATACGGCGGCGAGGAGGAGGAGAATGAGGATGGTGACGGTGGTCCAAATGCAACATGAACAACAGCAGGAGCGGCGGTAACGGTGAGGCTTTGGTTGTGGACGGTAGAGAGGGCGGGTGGCTCCATATAGTTGAGATTTTGTGGCGGGAAAGGAAGGTTTGGCGGCGGCGCCGCCGTTTGTGGCTTGTTTGGATGAAGGAAAAACAGTGTCCTTCATGTTGTTCTTGCTTGTTTTTGCTTTGGGGATTCAAAGAGAAAATACTCTGTCACTCGTGCCTTTATACTTGGCCTTTCTTTTTCTTTTTAATTTTGTTTAGTTTATGTAAAGTGGAATCCACGTAAGTTTGAATGCGAGTAGGATACTGAAGGTGGGGATTGTGTTCAAGGTAAACCTGTAAAAGTATCATGTAGTTTTGTTATTTATAATTTAATTACATTTTATATTTTTTATTAAATTAAAAAATAAATTAATTTTTTATATTAAAAATCACCTTTTTATATTTTTAAAAATTTTCTGTACATTAGATCAAAAAATAATTTTAATTCTTTATATTAGAAATTTATCTTTTTGTACAGTTAAAAATTAATGTAATTAATAAAATAATTAGACAATTAAATATTCGTGTATCTCATGTCGAAAATTAAATTTTAACAGTAAATTAAAGAAAATATTAATTTACTCTTTAATCTAATATATAATGATTAATTTATCTATTTTTTAAGTATAAAGATTAAAATATAATCTGACTCAAATACTTTACCAATTTAAACAAAGGAAATTTTTGGAAAAAAATATTATATCTTACACAAAACGCAAGATGTCGAATGCTAAAAAGATATTATGTGAAAGGAAGATTTAGTCCCTAAATTTGTTAATTTTTTCTATCTATATTACTCTCGATTTCATCATTTAAATTTGAATTTTAATTAAACATAATAATGTAATACTTTGATATTTCGTTACATTATTATCAATTGTTTTAAAATATATAATTTTATAATTTTTTAGATTTTTTATGCTTTTTAAAAAAAAAATCAAGACATAATACTTTCTTAAAATGTCATATCATCATATATTAACGAAATTAAAATTTAGGGATTAGTGGAAAAAATTGCCACATTCTGATACTAGTGTGAACAAAAAAAATTAGAAATTAAGTTGAAAAAAGTTCCCAAAATGCATAGTCATAATGCGCAGATTTTGTCTGATTATATTTCAGTTATTCATTTATTTACGCTTTATATTAGTTTGATTTATGTACTTATATTTATATTATATTTGTATTTAAACTCTAAAAATGTACAAAAACAATTAGAATCAATAATGTTATAAATCATATTAGTTATATCAATATGATATAAAATATTATATAATATAAAAACGAAATAGGAATATGAATATAAATATATAATTAAAATAGTTCTCTACCACAATTATATGAGTGAAGTATTCCAAGTTTGTTTGATGCAATCTTTATTATATGAATAATTTTATTAAATACTGACTTTTTTAACAAAGATTAAATATTTAATTTAAATTAATACTTTTTAAACATTAATTTCAGGTTTTTATAGTATCAAGTTTTTTTTAATATAATGACTAAAATTACTTATAGTCCTCTCCCGATATTTAAATAGGAGAATAATACATTTCAACGCACTCAAACACATATCTTCTTACACAGACAACAATAACAATATTTATTTAAATCAATATTTAATTTATAGTCATATTATTTTCTCAACAAACACCTAATCCAAATTTGACATATTCTCCCTATCATGGAGGTCGGTCCAAGAAATTTGATAATGATTAAGACATAATTAATTAGGGTAAAAAATTATTTTTCTTCATAAATTAATTTATTTATTCAAATTAAATTTTATGTAAAAAAAATTAAATTGTCTCAAACTAAAATTAAATATATCAAAATAAATTTGCAAATATAAATTTTTAAAATAAATAAATTTATGATTAAATTCGAAATATAAACTTTTTAATAAGTGTAATTTATCAGATATATATATATCTGATGAAATGGCACTTACCGAATCTTTGCCCAATTTGACAGCTAATTGATTCCTCGCCCAATGATTACGGAGACCCAAAAAAATTAAAATAATAATAACTGCCTCCTCGCTTTACTTTGTACTCATTATTGTTAAAACATTCATGTGATTGTGATTTTTAAATGTATCAATTATTTTTTTAATACAAATTTGATTACCACTTTCAACCCTAATCCAAAGGTTATCTCCAACTTAATTTAATTAATTTTAAGAAACATCTAAAATTATGGTTTTTATTTTAAATTGATCCTTAAATATCAAATTATTCTAATTATGTCTCAAAACTATTGAGATTCTATCAATTGAGTCTTTCCGTCACTAAAATCATTAATTTAAATGATATATTATATCTTATATGATATAATTTAAAATGAAAATTTTAGAAAAACATGAATGTTTCAAAAACCTTAATTTTGAGGATTTCAAAACTTTTATAGAAGCTTTATCCTTCACTTTTTTTTTCAATTTTACTTTATTTTTAGTTTTTACTTTTAAAATTTATATGATAAGTGCTAGTTCAATTTAAACACAAAATAAAATAATATTAATTTATAAGAACTATAAACATATCATATTAAATTATTAATCGTATTCATTACACTATTTTACTGTATTCATACTATTTTCATACAATTGAAAATGAATCATGAAATACAAAATTGAGTAAAAAAACTAAGCATAGGTAAAAACATATATAAATCCTTTCATAACTTGGCCATTGAAACCTAGACATAGGAGAGACCAGAAGTACCTATTTAATGAGGGCACTAAAGCAATACTGCGGCACTATGCATAAAAAAATATATGCCATTTTCAAGATGTGTAAAAACTCTCAACATTCTTGGGAGACTTCATATATCATGTATCGTAAAAGATCATTGAAACGAACGGCCCGCCGTGAAAGCGAGAGCAAAACCGGCATATTTGGAACTCAGAACAACGTGTTTCTAGTCTAATAAACTATTGTTCTTTGTTGTGGCCGGAATATTCTGTCTTGTTTCCTGATAAAGCAGTTGAAGACATGGTGCTTCTGTCTTCAAGCGTTTTAGTTGCTGCAGTCAGGTGTCTTGGAGGGTTGTTAGCTCCGGTGGTGTCCACGGGAGCTGGCTCGGATAATTTTCGGAGAATGTTCATGATGGTGGGAATTAATTTGGTAGATATTGACAGAAGCCCCGCTAGCTGCAAGCATTGAAAAGATTATACTATAAAATGCAGTCCAACAAGTAAATTTTGATTCCGATACATCATTTATGCTATTAACATTTAGGAGCTGCAAAATTGAGACCAACGGAATACTTTTAAAAAGATAGTAAAACAGACAATCTTTGACAAATATGTTTAAACCGAAGCAAATCTTTCCGAGCAATATGAACCGAAAAGTTAACTCTTTCTGTCACTAAGAGTTATTAGCTGACATATATTATAAGCATGTTTAGAAATAAATAGGGGACGAAAAGATACTAGGTCAAAAACTCACAATGCCGTAACGGAATTGACCCGGAACGTCGAGCTGTACCCATGCAGCCTTTATTACTAGGTAACCCACAAAGATGAGACCCAGATATAAAGGATTTCTGCAATGAAGAATATTTGCGAGTAAACACAAGCAGCAGACAAGGATAATATTATCGGATCGCAATGAAAGTATATTCAAAGCTATGAGTGCAGCACTCACCTTAGAACAGTCATAAATTCATTAAATCCCAAGATTAGCAAGGCAACAATTGCCCATGGAGGTGGCAACCAGTTGTTGCTACGCTTGTTGGCTTCCTGAAAGCAGAAGAAAACAAATCAGGCATCACTTGAGAACAAAAAAATGGATGTACTGGCAACAATATCAAGTCTACCTAGAGCAAAATTCGATTTTAAATTCGAGTTGATCATTTTCCTTTACCCATGCCCAACACTCGTGCCTCACGTATGTACTAACATACACTGAAAGACTTAGAAAAAGCTGACCGTATCAGATACATACCTGTATCCCTGACTCACACTTAGGTTCAAGTAACGTAGAACTTGACATATATCCGGATACGAGTATTGGGATTATTTTAGCGCTTCTTAAGACATAGACTATTACCAATGCAGCATTAGAATTAAATTTGATGTCTAACATTTTAGTTCTCATCATGCACTGATAAATCAAATCAATACTATATTTGGAAAGGACTAAAACGAAATCTTTAAAGTAGAATTATAAAATTCATGCCTGAGCAGAAATGGCCTGAGTGACACTGTACTCGGTCTCAGTCATAAATTGCCGCCACAGCATCTTGCACTGGACAGGTGTGATCATTGTCCTGGAGGGAGGGATCTGTACCGATGACGATTAACACATTGATAGAAAAGACAGATTGTTCAAATAAATGACAATACGGCGTGAGAGAGAAAGACTGAAATTGTAAAGACCATGAATTGCTTTAGCATTATAAATTTGGTATTTACAGTAATATTCACTCAGACAAACCCGTAAAACTGCAATTTTTCATATTTAAATAAACAGTATGCAATGACCAAGCAGTCTGTACACAACTAAATTTCATGAAGGTCCTCAGAAAGAACAAGACTTTACCTTATCCCAAGTGCTCGAGGCCAGTGGATCACCTCCTGTATTGCTCTTAGTCGCACTACTGTTGGAATCCAACAAGGCAGTAAATAGTATTTTCTCGATATTATCAGCAGTATCATCCAACCGGGTTGCGGCCATAACGGACAGCAGTTTCAAGCACTGGTAACAGATAATAAGAAAGTTTAGCAGAGGAGAGAACGTAGCATTATTCTTAAAATCCAATAACTGATAATACATAAACATACTTCAACACGAGCTGTTTTAGTTATGAATCGAATATCTTCTTTCCCGGTCCAAACCCGTGGCATTGAATCAGCATCATAAGCAAACAAATTTGAAAACCTTTATGCAAATTCCAGTCAGTTTTCGTAATGTCACAGTATCTAGCAAATCGACTACTTTAACTCAAAACATTGGAACTTGTTATTACCTGTCCTTCATACGGAACACTACCCTTCCAGCTTCTTCTCTAGCTTTTGTTTCAATAACTCCTTTGGCGTAATCCTCTAGACTCGTTATCATCTTGTTCATGGCATTTTCATCCAGGTCAAAACCAGAGAGGGCACTGGACAGTCCACGGACAGCTGATTCAGTTTCACACCGGAGAAGGTTCCTTATTGAGCGCCAGGTATCATTATTAGCTCCATCAAATAGTGATTCAACAGGTCCATATAATGCGTCTTTCACCCTTACCTGCAAAAGCACCATAGTATTAACTTCAGTTTAACTTGCCTCCTTGCAAACCAACCCAAACAACTACAGAATGATACAAAAACTCCCACTTTAAAATTTTGTTAGCTTACAATATCCCCAAACTTCATGATACTGCTTCATCAGTTAGGAAAAGAAAGTGATTTGGAAATAGTAAAACTGTTCATAATCATGACGGCATATCACTTTAATAAGTAAATGGTCACAAGGGCAAACAGATAAGTTTCCCTACCTCGTATGATGAAGTAAGCTCTGCAAGCTTAGCAGCTTGGACAGAAGCAACATGTGCATCAATATCACGACGTAGCTTTTCCCTAACTTTAGAGGAATCCCAATTTGCTAGCTCAACAAAAGCATCTGAAAAATGATGTCAAACTCCATAAAGAAGTCACTCTACCTTAACAAGTGAAAAAAAGGCCTCACTGACTCAACTTTAGCACCACATCTAATAACAGGTGAACCCTGATTTGAAGCTTTTTCTCATAGTAAGAGTTTAAGACTCGCTATTCTTAATCCTTCTATGACTTCTTTATTGCCTGATAAACCTTTTTAATTAATTTTTTTGTTCATTTCATAGCTCTTGAACTTGTGCTCTGTAGTTTCTTTTATAATTAGATTTATGGTACTGAGAATGATTTATAAAGGTCAACCATACCTTGATATCCCTCATCAAACAGAGCCATGTAAGATTCAGTGCAGTTACGAGCAGCCACAGAAAACTTCTCCCCTCCATTCAAAGCCTTCTCAAATGCTTCCTTAAATTTTTCAAGAGTTCCAGACCTTAAATGTCCTAGAATGGTTTGGTGGGCTGGTTGTGCAAGCTAAATCAGAAGAAAAAAAAGGAAACTGAGCTGACACAATTTAAATAACAACAAAAATTGGAGAAGAATAGAATTGATTGCCATTACTTGGAGCAGTTTTTCTTCAAGCTGTTTTCGCTTTGAGGATCTCACACCTTCATCAAAAAACGTGGCTTCTGAATCATACCTAAAATCAGATCAAAATGAACAAATAAATCAATGTCACTGATGTAGTTGTAAAACCACAGATAATAATCACAAAAAAGCCAACAATCTTGAATTTGATCATCAGAACTGACTCTTATTTGGCCAAGCTATGCCTTTAGATAATTTTCATCCACCCATTCACTGAAGCAATATGCCATTAGCACCGTCATGACTTACAAGTCATGAAGTTGCCAATCAGTTATGATGCCATTCTTATTTATCCTTTAGTATCAGAGTTCTGTACTGTCACTTTGATAGAATAAATCACTTATAAAGCTTCTTTAACGCTCAAATGGTCTTTGCCTAAGTCAGTGTAGCTCTTCATGCTTTATAGATGCTAGCCTATTTGTAACTTGACACCAAAACAATTATCTCGAGATTTCATTAAAGTAGTCTTACTTAGTTAGAGAAGTGTAGAGAAGTGAACTCAGCTTCTTCCCAAAGCCAGAAACAATATCAGACCTTGAGGCTTCTTCTAATTGACGCCAACTCTGTTATATGAAGTAATAGCTCGGTTTCAGTTTATAGAAAAATAGCTAGCTCTCAAAAAAATGTGGATATGTGAGTGTCTGCATGCATATATTTATGAATATAAACAAAATCAGATGTCCACATACCTCACATTCAGTGAAAGAATTGTACTTTTCATTGGCAATTTCTTCGCAACGTACGGTAGCCACCATGACCTACAGGCAAATAAAACATGGTTAACAGAAAAAATCAACAAGATTTACAAAGTTACAGTCAAAATAATGTCCAAAAGGTTACTTTATGGGCTGGAAGGTCAAGGTCCTTATTCTCCTTAATGACTTTCCAGATCTCTTGTGCACTAAAAGAGAACCCTGAAGCAGGTACCACTCCCCTCCTATCTCCAGCAAGTCCCCCCGGCGCAATGGAGTGGAAGAATCTTTGTCTCAAATTAGAAACCTTCAGTAGTAATAATAGAATCAGATAAACTGCCATTTTCATGCCAATTAATCAAAAGTTTCAGCACCATCATCCACCATAAAGACAATATTATAAACTTTTAAGTACAGATCTTTAATTTTAGCAATCTCCAGAAGAAGTAAACTGCACCTTACAAGCAAGACAAGAGAGACAAAAAGAAATGCAACAAGATGACTGAGAAAAAAGATTAGGTCATCAAACAATCAGTAAGGTGACCTCCACAAATCTAGACGTTAAACTTCTTTCTTTCCATTTAAACAAAGTTCTAAACAGAAAATAGTGTGAAAGTCCCATTTACATGCTATGCTGAATGTCCTTATGGGTGACTTAAACACAGACCGTGTACCTGCTCTTTAAATAGCTCTTCCTTTTCTTCATAACTAGAAAGTGCAACAACCTCAACCTGGCCAATATCAACGATTGAATTAATCATTGGAAGCAATACTCATCAGAAAAGATGCAAAAGAGATGTTAACATTAAGAGTATGCTGCTTGAAATAACAACTGAATGTATCATACATGGAAAAATTCACTTAATGGAGTTTCCTTATGTGCTTCAGGCTTAGGAACTGAGTCCCATATCTGCAGGTCAGAAAACACTGGTCAGAAGAAAGCATAATTGAAGTTAATGAAAAAAGCAAGGAAGCATAAGCAGCACATCTGTACCTTCTGAATGTCTTCTCTCAGAACAGGTTCTAAATTTTCCAGTGGTGTCTGTAAAGAAGGAATGCTTGAGTAACTATAAACTCGCTTGAATTTAGAAATCCTTAGTGAGATATAAGGACAATATAAATTTCAGATGCTAAGAAACCTTAAGGGAAAAGATGAAAAAATATATATAGCTCTCAAAACACAAAATACTCCATAATAGAAGAAAGGTACCCACCCTTGTTTTATCACGGATGACAAACACCAAAGTTGTTTTGCGGGGACTAAACAATCTCATCATGACCTGCAACCCGTTGCAACAAAATTATAAAAAGAAGAAAAAGAACCACTTGAAATTCAGGGCACTGCTTTGAAAGGAAGCAAGGTTGTAAAATACCTGGAATACAGTCTTAAGAAGAGGCTTGTTTGCAGCTTGCTCACGTCCAATATCATGACACCACCTAAATGAAAGTTTCTCAAGAATGTTACTTGCTCTTACACTTGCAAATACTACTGATGGCAATTAACTTAAATGAATCAAGCACCATGTAGGTGTCAAACCTTACATGTTTATGAGTACTATATCAGAAACCGCCAGTGCAAAAAGTGCACTTTGTTTCTCAAATGCTGTGTCATCCTGGAATAAGGCAAAACAATAAACAAATAAAAAAATAATATGAAAAAAACTCTTATTCTCCCCATTTTTTCATAAAGCAAATGAAAATCAAATAAAGCTCGACAAACAAAACTAGATACGAATAATCCGCTTCTTCATCTTTTATGATCTGAATTCCCAACTATTGGTTCAGTTCAGCTTGATCCATCACTCTAGATTTCACGTTATTAAGGCAGTGAGACCTCTTTTAAGACAGTCGAAAATCAGTAAGGGTTCTTTTAACTAAAAATCCCAGTTTAATTATGTGATCATGATCAGTTATTCAGCTTCACTGTACAATCTACTAAGCCATATCCCTGACAATCTGATATTTAATAAATATCACGTTTTGTCCAACTTTTATAACTGAAAGTGTGTAACATTCATAATTAAAAGCTTAAAATAAAAAATTAAATAATGACTGACCTTTAATTTGATTTTACTCTCCAGTAAAACAAAAAATCCATTCAAGATTATAACTATTCTTACAACAATGAAATCATTAGCATCTCCAAGTCATTGGAAATGTCTAAGAATTATTTAGAGGATGTACTAAAAAAAACTACCATCAAAGCAAGGGGAAAGGAAGGCAAACAACGGAGTGAACAAAATGAACTTTTTGGTATATAAAACAATGTAGTTTCAATTTTTGGGTGCTATATGTTAATAAATAGAACACAAGTTAGCAATAGCACCTCCCCACGTTCTCTTCCATCAGTACCCTCCAAATCCATTACTAGAGTGCAAGGCTCTATACCATTGCATTTTGCCATCCATATACCTTTCGTGGTTTGAGACCTAACAGGAAGCATATCCCATTAGTTGTTTGAGCCAACTGAAAGAAATGCAATGTGTCATTATTACAGAAAAATAAGTTACCTTCCCTTAAATGCATCCATTTCTCTGAAATTGGTATGAAACAAATGATTTAACAGTGTGCTTTTACCTGTCAAGATCATTTAAAACAAAGTGAGACTTTAAATGGCATTAACATAACTTACATAGCTACCAAAAATTTATAAAAACACCAAAAGGGTAAAATCTCGCATGATATGTAATTGAATAAAAAGATTAATACAACAAAGATAGATATAAAACTAACTACAGAAGTAATCCAACAATATCATTAAGAATTATTGTGACTGAACTTCAAATTAATCATATACTAAAATTTGTACTCCACAATCCTAATTCAATATACAACTGATAAATAAAGCTGCTTAGTGCTTAGTGCGAATGGGTCAATGTACACCTTAGGAACAAAGAAAAGCATAAGTATAAAGCAGGAAGTCATGAAGATATCAAATCATACCGCTGCTCTGTGGTCCCATGATGGAAACCACAGCATAGGACAGCCCACATTCATTAAGTCTTACTTCCTTGATAAACTGTTCGATTCCAGTAACATTGAATGAGCCATCTCCATCAATAAGTTGCGTTGAACAACACTCCACACTCGTCGCTGAGAAACGAAACGTTCACAGCAAGTGTAAGAAGAGGAAAAAAGCTTCCATAACAAATAGCACTAAATGCCCGATTCCATGTTACTTTTAAACCTAATTTCTCCATATCAGTTTTTCAACGAAATGATATTGGAAGAATCCTTATACATTACATTCATTGATTACGATAGAGAAATTCAGTGAACAAAAAGAGTTAAAAATTCAAGATCCGAGTTTCTTTTTTTTTTTTCTTTTTCCTTTTCATTTCCTTAGCTTTCTCAGCATCCAAACATGCAATAAACATTAAATTCATCTCCGATAGCTCTTAAAAACGTAAAATTCAAATTCAAATCCAATTTTCATTTTTCCATATAAAATAAATTCGATCCTCCCCCTCCTTAAAACCGTCGTTGCATGCTTTAATGCTCTCCTTTGCGTTGCATTAGAAACCGCAAAAATCAATAAACTAATGACATGAAGAAACGATCATTCAATTTAAAAAAAAAAAAAACTAAAAATTATGAGATAAGTTTACCCATTGAATCTTGTTTGAAATTGATAGCTCAAAAGCTGAAGCGATCGATTTCAATGAAAGACATTAAGAGAGAAATTTGATCGATATTAATGGATCAATTTGAAGCTCCTCTTTTATCTTCCATTTTTCTCAATTTCCATTTTTGTTTTTCATTTTCCTTTAAAAGTGGGTTAACAGTTGACTGCTCCCGCCTCCTGTAATAGTATTACATGATTTTTGAGGCTAATTAAGCATTAATTAACGATTAAACTTAATTTGGCTCCTAATAACCTTTGGGCCTGTAATTTTCCTCCGGTTTTGTATAGTGACCAATCGTGTAATTAGCGGCTAAAAAATTTAAAATGAAAGTAGCTGAGTATTCATAAATCCCACCAACTGAATTATTATTAAATACTTAAAAATTGGAAAAAGTATCATGGAGTTCCTGTATTAAGAGTTAAATTATATTTTGTCCCTTTAACTTAGAAAATAAGTAAATTAGTCCATTAAATCAAAAGGCCAATTGGTCATTTCTGTTAAATTTTTCATTAATTTCTATTGTTAAAAATTGATGTGACTGATGGAATAACCAAACAGTTATACGTGACGTATCATATTTACCTCATGTCGACGTACAAAACTAATATTTAACAATTAAATGGATCATTCACAATGCGCCATGTGTTGCTCTTGTATTAGTTCTGAACTCCCTAGGATTTATTAAACCTACTAATACCTTGTCGTTGTAGGTAAAGGTTGTCATGTAAGGGAAATGGATATACATGACATGTGAGTGACAAATATATACTTTGTTCGTATCAGGCACATGATCCTAAGGTAAGGGGTTGTGAGATATTGGGTTCACAAGACGATTTTTCTTGATTAATGACATTAACTTTTGAGATCTTAAGGACACAAGATGAATTTACGAGGTATAAGTATAACAATATATATATATGAAAAAATTAATTAATCATGATACCTTAAATCTTTATATTTTAAAAATAATTATACTTAACACCCACTTAAATACAAATATTAAAATACTATTTTAATATATATATATATATATGAAAATATTTCAAACATAAATCTTCATATTCAACATTAGTGGCAAAATCCAGAAAAGTGATGTCCCTTTGTCCTTGTTGATGAGACACGTGATTGAATAAGCTAACTAAATTAGTTTAATCGAAAATCAATTTCGAAAAATTGAAAGAAAATTAAATGAGTTATAAAAAAATAGATAATTTATGTTTGAAACAAATTACATTTTAATTTTAATTTTATAAAATAAGTGTTTTTATTTGTAATTATATTTGAATATTTATAATTTTTTTAAAATTAATTTAATTTTAAAATAATTGAACCGAAATACGAAATATTGAAATCCTTCAAGTATCCCACGCCTGTAACCATTACCACTAGTGCTAATCATGAGGTAATGCCTTAGTTTCTAAAACATACAATTTATCATTTAGTATAAAGTGAACAATTGGTATTATTGTTAAATAATTCCAAAATTTTAGCCATCATTTTTCTCCATTCTAATTATTTACCCTACTTACTTAAATTATGAAAAAAAAAACAATTTATCTGATTGCATTCAAGTGCCTCCAGATTCTATAATTCATGGTTACATTTTTTAAAATAAATTAATTTTTAGGTTAAAGTGATAAATACAATCATTTCAGTCCTTAATGTTGATTTATTTTGCCAATTCAGTCATATTTTTATGACTTTGATTTTTAATCTTTAAATTTTAGTTAAATTATTTTGTTTTTGGATGAAAAAGTTGACTAAATTGTTAAATTTTAATGGTACTAAAGTGTCAACTTGCATGATAATTCATATGTAGTTTATTATTGATATGGATGTTTTAAAAAAATTATTTGCTTTTTTGAATTTTTAATTATTTTTATGAAATATACATGAATTATCACATAAATTATCATGTCAGTAATATTAAATTTTTAATAATTCAATCAATTTTTATAAGTACCCTTGTAGCATCGAGGTAATGTAGAGGTTAGTCATATAGTGTACAATATGCAAAACTTAACTCCAAAACTCTCAAACCACTAGTTTTGTGGCTCTACACACCATCTACGGTGTGAAACTACCCTTACACTTAACAACTTTTCACATCGTCCACGTTGAGTTTCGCCCTTACTCCAACGGCTCTCCGCATCTTTCATGGTGCGATCCACCCTATTATACAATCAAATACCTTATATAACTTTTAGTGTCAAGCCAATATAGGATCAAAATTTTGAATATTTATAAAAATATTTTTAAAATGATCCCAATTTTTGGATTAATTCCACTAAACATCCTTAAATTATGGGCTAGATTATTGGTCTTTAGAATTTGAAACATTGTAATTGAGTCCTCAAAGTATTACCATTTTGTCAACCAAGTCATTCCGTTAGCTTAATAGTTAGTTTAGAATATATAGACAGCTTCGATAAGACATGTTAAAAAACAGATAATGTCATCGAAAATTAGGAGGATTACTTTTTTTGACACGACAAATTCAAATTGTTCATACGATAGATACACATGTGTTTGCAAATTGACTGATGTGTTTTAGATATGTTTTATACCAAATTCAAGTTGATTTTTTTTTTATGAAATTCAAATTGATATTTAGTACTTAAAATAACGTCAAGATTGATAAAAACACTTAATATGTGATACCGATACTTTAAAAATACAATCAAAACAAATTGAAGTTTAAAGATTAATTTAGAATTTAAATCACAAGAAGAGGAACTCATGGGTTGGGTTAGGGTCGGGTCTAAGCATGATATTAACATATTTCATGCTTGCTCAAGCCCGACTCGACCCAAAATTTGGGCCTAAAATTTTATCTAAACCCGTCCATATTTGCAAAAGACTAACCCAAACTCATTTTAGGTTCGTCCATATTATTTTTAAAAATATATTTATGTTATATTATTTTAATATTTAATAATTTTATATAGTCATCTTAACATTATTTTAATATTTACATTATATTAATATTATATTTTTAGTATATGTTTATTTTTTAAAGTGTTCTAAATTACATAATATATATAAAAAAACATAATATAAAGTAGGGTAAACTACAAAAATAGTTACTTTTGTTTGCCTTAGGTTACATTTTAGTCACTTATGTTTGAAATATTACGTTTTAGTCACTTATGTTAATATTTTGTTACGAAGTGATCACTGTGCTGTTAAGTTCCGTTATCTCCCTAACGGTAATCCTACGTGACAGTCCAACTAGATTTTAAGTGCCAACTTGGATTTCCAAATGAAATGTGAATAAATCTTTAACTAAAAAACCTTAAACCCATTTCCACACACCTCTCTTCTTCATCTTCTCCCTTTTGATTCCATTATCTTTAGTTACAAAATTGTCTCAAAGCTTGAATCTTTAAAACCCATTAATCCAAAGATATTGGAATCAAATATATTGAATCTTTGGGTTAATGGGTTTCAAATATTCAAGCTTTGAGACAGATTTGTAACTAAAGATTTTGAAATCAAAAGGGCGGAAGATGAAGAAGAGAGGTGTGTGGAAATGAGTTTAGGGTTTAAAAATTGTAATTAATTAAATTTATTTAGTTAAATATTTATTCCCATTTAATTTGGAAATCCAAGTTGGCACTTAAAATCTAGTTGGACTGCCACGTAGGATTACAGTTAGGGAGATAACGGAACTTAACGACATAGTGATCACTTCGTAACAAAATACTAACATAAGTGACTAAAACGTAACATTTCAAACATAAGTGATTAAAATATAATCTGAGGCAAACAAAAGTGACTATTTTTGTAGTTTACCCTATAAAGTATTATAATCTTAAAATAGACCTTGAACATTCAAGCCAGAACCTGATCCATATTTTAAACTGGCCTAATTTTTTTTTCGAACTCATTTTCGAGTCTAATATTTTTGCTCAAAACCTCCCAAATTTCAAGTGGGCATTTGAGCATGGGTGGATAACTTAGCCCATGATCAGGTCTTATCACAATTCAAAGACTTCTGTAAGGTTAAAATTTGTTATTAGTCATTGTACTTTGTGAAAGTTGTGAATTTAATCTGTTCATTTTAATTTGATCATTTTTAGTCCTTTTACTTTTCAAATTTTAAAATTTCGGTCCTCACTAAATGAAAACCGTTAAATTCATTAAGAAAAGTTCTACTATTTCCAAAATCTGATGTGCCGAACATATTATCATATGTGTTATGCCATATTAACTTATTATCTCCACATATTACTCACTAAAAATCTAGTTAATGGTTAACAACTGTCATTTGCATTAAGATTAAAATTTTAAAATTCAAAATGTATAGGGACTTTGAATTATTCGATTGGAAAATATAGACCAAATCTACAATTGTACGCATAGTATATGACTATTAATTGAATTTAACCAAACAAATTTAACTGTTATCATTTAAGTTAAGACTAAAATTTTAAAATCCAAAGGGACTAAAAGTGACCAATCCAAAAGGTTTAAAAACTAAAATTAATCAAATTAAAATATAAAAACTAAATCTATAATTTTCTTAAAATACAAGGACTAATAACAAAATTTAATCCTCCTGTAAAGTTATTTAGGAAAAAAAGACCTCGGTCCCAAATATAATTACAAGTACCATGATGTCTTTTAATTTAGGACCAGTCTCAAGGTAATGTCTAGTTGTAAAGTAACAGGACATCACTGTTCATTCTTTAAAGATGTTTATAAATCGGATAGGTTGGAATTAAATTTATTTAATATATTTTATATTTATTTAATTCAATTCGATTAGATATATAAATTAATATTTTAGATAAATTAATTAAATTTGTAAATTATTAATTTAAATTTATTTTAAATTAATTTATAAAAATATTTTAATTTAATAATATTATTTTATTTTTTTATTAAAATTTTAAATATAAACAACTTAATATATATATATATAATATAAACATTTGGTCCAAAAAATATATGCTTAAAATTAAAAAAATTTCATAATATCGACTTTCAATGTTGAAGACTTAAAGTTCAAGCCTAATACATATTTTAAACGAATTTTTTTTTCGTAAATTTATTTTTAAAGGTATCTTATTTTTATCTAAATCCTCCCATATATTAGATTAAACTTCGAGATTAAGATGATAGCTTGATTCTTAAACATATCCATTTCATATATTTGATAATAAATAATATAATGATGTTTGAATCAAACTGAATGGTTGATTGAATATCAATTCAAAAAAATCGATTGAATGGATTAAAAAATTAATTAAATCAATTTTATTAATTTTTTAATAAAATTAGTTGAACTAAATTCAATTCCAAAACTATCAATAATGTATTAAAATCCCATTAAATCTGAAATTAAGACAGATTAAATCTGTAATTAGGATAAGACTCCAACCCGAAATCTCGAATATTTATTGCATCCTTTTTCTTGGTCTTAAAATCCATCTTTTTCTCTGCCTTTGTCACAGTCACCCTTGAGACTCGTTCTATCCATCTTTCTCTCTTTTCTCTTTCACTTTATTTATTTCTCCATATATTTATTTAATCCATCCCTTTCTTCATTTTATTCAAATCTTCTTATTTTTTTCCCATTTAATATAATTTCTTAATTCAATCATTTTTAAATTAAGAACTGTTAAAGATGACGACTATGAAGAAGAACATGTTTCCTCCTGGTTTAGTTAACAATCTTCAAGACGTTCTTAGCAAAAAAGGAGCAAACAAAAATGAACAAAAGGATGATGATTCAACTCAAACATCTACTTCTTCTTCTTCAACTGCTGGCAATGAAAACGACAGCTCTAAGCCTGTCGTTTTGGTTACTAACGGTGAAGGGGTTGATTCACTTGGCCTTGTTTATCTCGTTCAAGCTTTGGTTGGTTTGGGACTCTACAATGTCAATGTCTGCGCACCTCATTCGTGGGTCACTTGAAATTTTCTCTGATTTTTCTTATCTCTTGTCTGTTTTCTCGGAATTTCTGCATTTTCTCGTCTGGGTCATCTCCAATTTTTTATAACTTTTATGTTTTGTTTTTCATTCATAATGAGTTCTCTTCAACTCCTTTGTTTTTTTTAATCATTAATTTCGATATGTTGTTTAAGATGATTGATTTTCTAATTAAATTGGCTACATTGCATTTGATAATTTACTTTGATTTATTTGTTTATGATTACTGATTTTCTCTGTTTTTCTTATTTCTTGTTTGTTTCCTCGGAATTTCTGCATTTTCTCGTTGGGTCATCTCCAATATTTGATATATTTTAATTTTTTTTCATTGGCTATATTCTGCTCCGTTGTTTTTTTTTTTTCTAAAATCATTAATTTGGATATGTTGTTTAAGATTACTGAAATTTCTAATTAAATTAGCTATATTGCATTTGATAATTTGCTGTGATTTATAAGTTTATGAATGGATTGCTACAGGGACAAATCGGCTTCAGGTCATTCCTTGACTGTCCGAGAAACACTTACAGTTACTCAGGCCGAAATCGAAGGCGCCACCGCATACGAAGTCACAGGTTCGATCGTGTTTCGGATTTATGTTATTCGATTTTTCGATAAATTTTAAGCATGTTAGCTTTGATTAATAGGAATGTGAAACTATGTCATTGTAATAAGCCAAATTTAGTGTATTAGAACCACTATTTATATGATGAAATTCGGCTTTACCGATGAATTTTCCAGACTGTTATCCGGTACCTTTTTTCGAAAAAGAATGATACGAAAGCTTGTTAAAATCGATATTGATTTGAGACTTCAAGTTTACTTTTTCGACTATTATTTGTTACCTTTTCTGTTTCTTGGAAACGAATCATTTGAGGCTTTGAGTTAAGTTTGAGTTACCTGCTTTCAGGGACTACCGTAGATTGTGTCTCCTTAGCATTATCCGGGGCACTGTTTTCATGGTCAAAGCCTCTGCTGGTTAGGCTCTCATCCTGTTATCGATGAATTGGAAAATAGTTTCGTTTTCAAAGCATTTATCAACTTCTACATTCGATGTAATTTCCAGGTAATTAGCGGAATTAACCGAGGATCAAGCTGTGGTCATCACATGTAAGTCTCTGAAAACGCTTGCATGATAAATACTAATTGAATTTCTCTTTGATTTTAACCGGTGAGACTACCACCCTCCCGTAATAGCGCTCCACACGGCTTTACCATCAATAATCTTTTGTTTGTTTGCCAAGTAATTTGTAACCTGTAATATTCCAGGTTTCACTCGGGTGTCATTGCCGGAGCTAGGGAAGCATTAATTAGTGGTGTACCATCTTTGTCAATATCATTGAACTGGTGACTCACGAACCTGTTTATGCGGATTTAGTTTTGCCTGTTTTCGTTTCTTTTTTTTCGTAATTGGGTGTTCGTTTTAATGTTGGGTAACGAGCTGCAGGAAGAGGGAAGAAAGCCAAGAAAGTGATTTTAAGGATGCGGTTGTGGTTTCTTTACCTTTGATAAATGCAGCCCTCAGAGATATCGAAAAGGGTGTTTTCCCTAAAAGTTGCTTTCTAAGTATTGAAATTCCTACTTCTCCGAAGGCAAACAAGGTTTGGATTCCTTATTTTAGACAAATAAAATATGATATTTGTATGTTTATCATGTTTAAAATGAGTATAATAGCGGTTTTTGTCTTTAAATTTTTGTAATAATCTAATGATGAATATCCGGGAACAATTGCTTCCTTGGCATACCATCCTCAAATCTTTGTTCCTATTGACAAGAAAGTGTGGTTATTATACAAGGAAATTTCGGACTTTCGGGTCATGGTCTTCATTGATGAATTAGAAGCAATGTTGTTTGAATTGGACCAAACTGGCCGGTGGGACTGATTGGATTGGGAACTGGCTAGGTTATCAGTTTGGAGAGTGGCTTTGAACCAGTTAGACTGGGAATTGGTACGGACCGGTTGAACCGGATTTTTTATTTTTTTTGAATTTTTAATAATTTTATAGTCGGACCGGTGGCCTGATTGGTTCAACTATTGGCTGAATTTTTTTTCAAAAATCAAATCCGACTTTGGAAAGGGAGCTTCATCGAACATGGGAAAGCTTTATATCACCCTGGTACTGGGCTTCCACATCGTAGCTGGATGTTCTATAGAAAAAGCACATTCGGACAGTACAAGATCCAAAACATGATATATGCCGTGTCCAATTACACTTTTATGTGTAGGCAATGCTACAAAATCCTCCTAGAATGCTTGAAGTTTTCAATCTGCCGTTATTACACGCCAATATGCACTTCTACATTTCTTTCTTGTTGTTATGCGATTTTCTATAGTCCTGTTGTGTATATATTCTTGCTTATTTGTATGCGACAGGGTTTTAAACTGACCAAGCAAAGTATGTGGAGATTTACGCCATGTTGGCAAGCTGTTCCGGCTAATCGGAATCCTTCGGCTGCACATTTCATGGGTAATCAACAAAGCCTTGGACTCCAACTTGCACAACTTGGTCGAGATGCATCCGCTGCCGTAAGTTTTTCCTTTTTATTCTTATTGAAAGGAGTCACTTTGTTTACATTCCCCATGCCACTTTTTCACGTTCTCTTTATATTGATCTTGTAAATCTTTTTAACTATTCACACTCTATAATGCATGTATGTTTTCCATAGGGTGCTGCTCGGCGTGGAGCCACATCAAGGAATAATGAGGAGGTAGAGTCCGTTGGTGCTGCTAAATCCGATAATAGAGCAAAAAAGTACTTTCGACTGGAGGTATGTTGAGTTCCAACTAAGAAATCATTAAGTTTTCGCTTGTAGTTGTAAAGCCGAGAATGGTAATGCATTTCGTATTTTCCGGCTTTTGTAAGATGTTCGAACATTTTCTAGAACCAGAATGTCTTCCTAGAAATCTCTTAAAAACAAAAAATCGGTTATAAGGTTGCATATCCTGATTTTGTTAATAGGTACGAATGGTTTGAGTCCCACTACTATATAAGAATTGGGATTTGATCCCTCTACTTTTATAGCATCGTAAGTTACTATCATTAAAGTGACAACAATTTTAAACATTTAGCTGATATAGTCGATTGGATTTTCATGTGACTTTGATTGTGTACTCGAATAACAGTAAAAAAAAAAATCACCATCACTTTTAACTGCAAGAACTAATGTTATCCATTTGGATAAACTAATAACATTATAAAAGTAGAGGGCTAAAATCAAATTAGACCATGTTTATTCTACTTTTCTTGTTGCTCGTTCACCGATCCTTTTCCGTATCCATGAACGCATATTTGGTTATGAATAACTAGACGTGACGAGTAAACATATATATTGCAGTTTTTGGATAAAGAGATGGAAGCTACAGACGACGAGTTGGATTTCAAGGCACTCGGCAATGGATTCGTAAGTTAAAAACCTCATTTATAAATTTTCCCCAGGAAAAATTTAGTGTAAATCAATCCCTGCAAGAATTGGAGGTAAAAGTATCATAGAGGCTTTTATACTAGGAGTCAAATTGCATTTTTGCTTTCTGTACTAAAAGAATGAGCAAAATTAGTCATTATAGTTAAATTAAAGAGCAAACTGGTCCTTATTCATTTCTACTATTAAAAATTGGTTCTTGCATGTCAAAATGAGATACACCACGTGTAACTATTTGGTTATTTTGTCAATTACATCAGTAAAAGTGAATGAAATTTTTATCAAAAACGATCAATTTGCTCTTTGGTATAACGTATAATGATTAATTTACTCATTTTTTGAGTGAAGGGGGCAAAATGCAATTTAACTCCTAATACAAGGACTTCTATGATACTTTTACCATAATGGGATGATACGTTTTCATGAACTTAATATATGTATTTACAATATGGTTAGATTGCGGTGACGCCCGTATCGGTTTCTACGCAAATCGAGTCGGACATTCAAACGGCTGCATCGAGTTGGATCTCCGGCGTGCTTAGTGGCGGGGACGAGCAATAGAGACTTTGAGGGACCAAAGCTGAAATCTGAATCGTATTCATTTTTGTATACAAGTTGGGCTGGTTTTATTTTGCTATTAGCTCTTGATACGAGGAAAATAGTCTGATCTGAAATTATATGACCTTTGTGCTTCCTTTAATTTATTATTATTATTTTTATTATTTGTTTTGAATTTTTACGTATATGGTTGATTACTTATTGATATATTTTTTTATTTTCCATAGATTTTTTGGCACCTCAAAAAAAAATGAAATGCATTTACTAAACTAAGATTAAATTTATGATGATTTTTATTGGTCAGTATCAGTTGGAATGAGATTGGCTGGTCAAATTAGTTGGAATGGGAATTAATCGGGAGATTAGCCCGGAATCTGGTTTTGAATTAGTTAAATTGGTATGAATTAATTCAACTAATTAAAAATTGATTTGAATTGATTAAAAATTGATTTTTATTTTTTTTGAATTTTTGATAATTTTTTAATTTTTTAAAAACCATTGACCATTACTCATTAAGGGCTAACTAATTTTGTAGGACTAAATATATTTCTAGTTTTAGTTAAAATTTTTGTTAAAAAAAATGATTCGACTCTTTTCAAAAAGAATAAGAGTTAATTTGATAAAAATATGTAAATATCAAGAGTTAAATTTGACATTATATCAAAAAATTCTATTTTGTTTTTTGCTTCTCTGAAATAGTTCCAAATAACCTTATAACTTCAGAGAATTTATATTTTTATTTGCTTATTGGATCTTTCACGTATATAAAATTGATCACATGAGTAATGGTTTTAAATATCATATAATTTAATTTGACGAAAATTATTTGATAATATTATTAATTAAACTTTCACTTATTAAATTAAATAAATTCAAGTATTAAATCATAATAATAAATGGACTAAATATTTCAGATTAGATTCCAAAAGAAAAATAAAATTAAAAGTATATGCGCTAAATTTCAGTTATGCAAAAATTACAAGTAACCAATTATTTGATGAGTTCCCATTCATATTTTATTTCTTTGGTCCTAACTAAATAATTAATTTTTATTTTTTATGTACCAAAAAGTATTCCTAACCAACTAAATTAGAACATCTCAAATATTTCATTTTGGCTTTCCTTTATTTATTGAAGATTAAATTATGTTTTTAGTCCTTATGTTATGTATAAATTGTGAATTTAGTCCTAATGTTTTAATTCAGTTAATTTCAATCCTAACCTAAATAGTAGTAGTTAAATCAATTTGGTTAAATTTTGCTGTTTGTCCTATACTGTGCATAAAATTATAAATTTAGTTCATGTTCTCTGATTGGATCATTTTTAATATTTATACTTTTCAAATATTGAAATTTAAATACAAATGTTAAATCCATTAACTTTTTTAAGTAATATATAAAAACACCAAGCTAACATTACATTATATACGTGATAATATGTCCGCACATAAGATTTTGGAAATAACATAATGAATTTAACAACTACCATTGCTCAGGACTATAGTTTTAAAATTTGAAAAATATTAAAATTAAAAATAACCAAATTAAAAAACGTAGATTAAATCCATAACTTATGCATAATATAGTGATTTATAAGCGGAGTTTAATGAAAATTCAAATATTACGGGCTTGAATTTTTTTGAAATGAGCTTTGACTTGACTTGGCCCATGAACAGGGTGATCCTAAATTAAAACCCGATTAACTAGGTTTGGGCTTAACGGGTTGGCCCATTAACAGATTCGCCTTCTTCTCTTTCCATTCAAATCTTTAGTAACTAGGGTTTTAGCAAAAAACCAGTTCTTCAACAGAGAAAAAAACAAGAAAGAATGGCGACTAAATCCCTAATTAGAAACGGAGCTATGCTGATGAATCGAGTGTTAGTGAAACAAGCTCTCAACCCGAACCCCATTTCTAACAATCGGGTCTTGAATCAAGGCATTCAAATCACTCCTCAGCTGTTCCCATCTCTCTCGAAGCCAAAACTTGAAATTCCTCATTTGCCTCGAAACGACGTCGATTCTCTCTCTGAAGTCTCTTCTACGGGGTTTCTTTATCCATTTGGTCTCCCTTCTCTCCGTTTCTTCCTTCCCGACGGTACTCGCTATCTCTTTGTTTGATTGATTTCAATAATGGGTTTTATTAGTTCTTTATAAAATTTTTACTTCTTTTTTTGTATTGAGCTGATGTTTTTAGCTGATTTTTTTTGACAATTTGTTAACTGATTTAATTTTGATTCCTTTTTTGTGGTTTTTTTTCCTTGTGTTCCTGTGTGCATTTCTTATTGTTGTTTAGGAGATTCATCAAGTGAGCCAATGCTATTATTCCCCAAAAGAACATATCAGCCTAGTACCATCAGGCGCAAGAGAAATCATGGATTTTTCGCTCGGTAATGTTTTGCTTCCTTCTTATAACGTTGATCATTAACTTTTTGGCATGTCAAAATTCGTAGTATCTATATAGTAGTTGATGATTTCGTTTGATTCGTAAAAGCTGAATAATGTATAAACGAATTATTAAATTTTGGCATGTTCAAATTCATAGTATTGGTATAGTAGTTGATGATTTCATTTGAACTATAGTTTGGTTCGGAAATCCTCCATCATGGATATTTTGCTCGGTAACTTTTCCTCCTATTAATGCAAATTACAATATTGGTTTAGTAGTAGATGATGTGGTTTCAACTGTAGTTTGATTCGTAAAACTTGAATCATGGATACACGAATCATTAAATTTTGGCATGTCGAAATTCATAGTATTGGTATAGTAGTTAATGATTTCATTTGAACTATAGTTTGGTTCGTAAAACCTCAATCATGGATATTTTTCTCGGTAACTTTTCCTCCTATTAACGCACATTACAGTATTGGTTTAATAGTTGATGATTTTGTTTGAACTATAGTTTGATTTGTAAAACCTAACTCATGGATACACAAATCATTAAATTTTGGCATGTCGAAATTCATAGCATTGGTATGGTAGTTGATGATTTCATTTGAACTATAGTTTGGTTTGTAAAACCTGAATCATCGATATTTTTCTTTGTAACTTTTCCTCCTATTAACGCACATTACAGTATTGGTTTAATAGTTGATGATTTCGTTTGAACTATAGTTTGATTTGTAAAACCTAACTCATGGATACACAAATCATTAAATTTTGGCATGTCGAAATTCATAGCATTGGTATAGTAGTCGATGATTTCATTTGAACTATAGTTTGGTTCTTTAAACCTTAATCATGGTTATTTTGCTTGGTAACTTTTCCTCGTATTAACTCAAATTACAGTATAGGTATAGTAATTGATGATTTCATTTAACTATAGTTTGGTTCATAAAACCTGAATCATGGATAGTTACTCATTAACATTTCCTCCTATTAACGCAAATTACAGTATTGGTTGAACTATACTTTGATTCAGAAAACCTGAATTGGCTTGATCATTAGCTTTATTTAAGAGTTAAGACTAGGTTCATTGTTGGTTAAGCTAGTTATTACTTTTAATTTGCCATCTTTAAAATGGTTCCCTATGCTACATGACAAAAAGCCATTTCTTTGGGTTTTGTTTTCTAATTTCATTCTAGTGTTTAGATTTGTATAATCACTATTTCGTGCTTGTACAGCAAGGCAACGAAGGGTGGTAGAAGAGTCATTGCTCGAAGAATAGCAAAGGGTCGTTCAAGAATTACCGCTTAGAATCTGGATTTTCAGTGATGTGTTCATCAGAATCAAAATCCGGAAGCTGCCTTAAATAGGGTACAACTAAGCAAATTTCGTATCACCTTTTTTGCTTAATTCAGTAGGCTTTGCCTATCCTAATGACACTCTTTGGAGGAATTTTTTTCTTTCTTCAGATAGATTTATGTTCACTTTTAGATTTCTTTTTGATACATAAAACTTGCAAGATGTAATTGCTATGCAGAAAGTTATGAAAAATGGTTCTCGTTTGTTATTTATGATGAAATAGATTTCATTCGATCTTTTCTCTCTTTGGATACATGTATGTTGACTTTTAGATTGTCATTTTGGTTCATAAACACTAGCAAGAAAGTCGCGAAAATGCGTGTTGCTCAAGAAAGTTCGAGTCCAATCCAAGATGTCCGAAGATTTTGGTTAGGGAGGGACAAATAACCTTGGATGAAGTTTTATGATGAGCATTGAATAATATTCCATCATTGTAAAACTTATGGTAATGTATAGATTTTGATATTTGATTAGAAACTTTCCATTTCCATTGTGTATTTCCCAACCCTATGTTACTAATCATGTCTGATATCTGTTTTGGACATTTTGAGGATAAACTTGTGATATGATCGCGGTCATATCGGGGGTTTAACCTAACTAGTTCATGCAATCGCCTTTAAAAGGTAACATTTAAGAAGTCGGTGAGTTTTGAATTTTTCAGCGTTCATAGAAACCTTTCCGGTTCATGCAGTTGTCTATAGAAGATGACATTTACAAAATCCGATCACGGATCGAAATCTGCTAGTGCAAAAAATGTAGCTGTCGGGCTAGGACGGAAGATGTAGCTTTCGGTCAATGACATCGAAAGCTGTAAGACCAATGGCTATTGATGCTGCAACCTGCAACAGAGTTTAAAAAATAACCCTTAAGATTATGATATCAAAGAACTTAACAAAGGGGTCATTAATATATTGAAATTACCTTTATATAATTAATACATAAACCTGCATACAATTGTCTCCATCCTTGATTATGGGTGATGGATTTAAAGGCTTCAATGGAGTTTTTGTACCTCACACCATTCTGGTTCAGAATGTCAACCTGTAAAATAAAACAGCCTTTTGAATTTAAAGTTCGAAGATGAAGTTAGTTCGAACGTGTGTGTCCCGTTTATCATCCGAGACCATCGATGTTTGATCTAGGTTGAGACTATAGTATTGGTCACTGAGATAAATTTTGATGCTTAAGTCAATAAGGGCATGCGCTTTCGCGGAAAGATTCATTAGGCCTTGACAATAGAGGTGTTTATTAGTCAGGTGTGATTTTGGCTTATGGCAGTCAAATTATGTGCTTCGAATATTGCTCAAATCCATTCACAATTGTAAATGACTAATTCAAACATGTTAAGGCACACTCAACATATTTTTTCAAGTACAAGTTATAGTTGTATGTTTAATTTTTGTATTATAACTTGTATAATGTATAAAAGGCTAACTAATTGAGGTTGCTTACATAAGTGTCAAATCTTTCAAAGTAGTCAAACAGGACCAAAACCTTTTGAAAGTGCTTGAATAACGATAAAACTTTTTCGAGGTGCTCAAATAAGGGTTTTTCAAATGCCATAAGTTGTTTTATTATTTACATTTCTTTTCAAGCAATATTTAATTCAATTGTTATGAGTTTTCCTCGTAACACGTTGTCATGCACCTAATTTTTTCTATGAATTGGGCTGAAGTGCATATAAAACTCTTATTTGAGCACTTTATATGGTCATTTTCAAAAGTTTTGATCCTTATCTGAATCACAATCCAATCTATATTTTAAGTGAGCCTAATATTTTTTCCTCAAATAATTTTTTGAATGTAATACTTTGTCCAAACCCTTTCAAATATCGAGCAAAACTTTGGGTTCAAACAAGTAATTTGATCCTTGAACAAGTATAATCAACAACAAAGATTGAACACGAAATATACCTGCATTTGTCTCCTAACAACATCCAATGGGTACATTACAGTTTGTCCAATTAAGCCAGCCAATGCTCCACATGAAAGATTCAATGCAATGGAGCTTTGATTTTCTTTGGGAACCCATCTTTTAAGCTCCTCGCAACCATAAAACTTTATCACATTGTAAGGAAGGATTCCCCCTAGTGTTGGACCTGATCTTTAAAACTCTAAATCACTTATTGATTCAAGTTTTCAATATCATCTTTTGTTCAAACATGTCTGAAATTTTTATAACTTACCTACACCTCGATAGAATCCGAGCATTCCGCCTTGATTATAGATGGTCTTGAAGACGTTTGTCACCCCTCGTTGCGCGGGATAACCCGAATGGATACATTTTCGATTGACACCACTACTTTGACGTCGATCCACCACCTTAAAACGGAGAACTAGAGAATCAGGGATGTTGATTGAGAGGTTGAGCAATGAGTCTCGGTTCGGTGAAGTAAATACCTGATATGCATACTTGGTTCGAGCCAAATCCAAGGGATAAGTGCATAGAAATGCTGTTGCACTGGCTGCGGAGCAGGCTAAGATGTCCAACATTGGCCCTCTTTCGACACGAGGCCATTTGTATAGTAGGAAACATCGATATTGTTCATATGTCACGAACTGGAATATCGAATGAGGTAACGTTCGGATGATACTAACACCATTTGCTCTGCAAATAAAAAGATGTGTATCATGTACGGACCTACGCATGCATGTATGTATGTATGTAACACCATTTGCTTTGCAAATAAATGGACATATACCATGTATGTATGTATTTATGTATGTATGAATGGTTAATAAAGATTCATTGGTGAACTTACTTGAATAGCCCCCTAAGTCCTTCTTTCTTCATTAGCTTCTTCATTGATCCATACACCCCAATTGAATGAAACCGTTCTGCCCTTGTCTACACCATGACAACGGTATATCATTCAATCTAGATAGATGGTAAACTTTGACAATCACTCCGAACTCGAGTAACATAGATAAGTATCAATCATGTCATGACAACTATATGTCATTCTATCCTGGATAGATTATCGGTAAACTTCGACATAAACACGAGTACGGGTGAAACCAAATTCCGACTCTCACTTCAAATTCATGCAATATAGACAAGAATCTAATTACATCACGAAAATGATATTTTCATTCCATCTAGATAGATGGATAAACTAATGACATAAACACGAATATTGGTGAAACTAAACACCAACACTCACTTCGAGTTTAGGTAACATAGGCAAGAATCAGTTAAACCTTGACATAAATACAATATGAGTAGTACCAACATTTACTCCGAGTCCGGGCAACATAAATAAGAATCAATTACACCATGACAAATATAGGTGAACCGAAACACGAGTAAACACCAACACAAACACTCACTCCAAGTTTACGTAACATACAACGATATACCAATACTCAATCAAAATAAATAGGTAAACCTTGACATAAACACGAATACGGGCGAATCGAAACATGTAATCTATGAAATAACATGCAAAAACCATAGATTTTTTTAAAAAATTTACCTGCAAAAGTATCTTGATTCTCTCCAATGGTGCAACACTAGTTTTAAAAACAGTGGTTGAAGCACCAGTAGTGATCACTTCCATGACATAAAAGGGTAAAGAATGAACAATTTGAACATGTTCATTCTCATATGGATCATCATCAATGGAAGATCCAATATCAAAGCCTTCTTTGCCCATTCTAAAAAATAAAAAAATGTTTTATAACCAGTTTTAGATATGTTTTGTCTCAAACACTAACATGTTAGGTTTCCTTTCTGAAAAAAAAAACATGTTAGTGTTTTTTTTTCATTCAAAGGAACATGTTAGGTTTTTTTAAAACATAGAAATTTGTATGATTAAAAAATGAAATAAAATGGAAGAATTAATATTATATATAATTTTTAAAAAGTTGAATTATTCTTTCCTTTGTTATAGCTAAAAACTTTGACCAAAATTTCAGATATTGTTGGAAAATAATAACATGCAACTCTATTTTAGTCATTCAAAAATGTTTTTATTTATTTACATTTTTTTTATATTGAAATGCCTAATTTTCCCTTCAAGGAAAACTGAAACCCCAAATAATTGCAATTTTCTCACCATCCAAACATGTCTGGCTTCTTTTTATCTGGGGTAAGTTTACCGAAAACTCAGGTTTCTTTATTAATGCATTCAGTTTTACCTTTTTTTCCCTTTTGGTTGTGCTTTTCCTTAATTGTAACTAGAAGGTGAGTGTCAAATACAAGAATATTTTTTTATATTCATATCTAGAGTGGCATCGGCTATAGAAATTTGACATGAATATTTTTTTTAAAAAAAACCTCAAAACAACATAGATTTTGAGTTATATAAATAATAAGATTTGAATCTTACACCTGAAATAATTGCATGAATTGAATAGATAAAACTTTAGGTTCATTTCTAGTTTAATTTTAAGTAAATTGAATGACGAATCTGAAAAAATCGTGATGTATAAATATATTGTTACACATGCCTCTCGTTTAACACGCGTTCATTAGACCTCAACAATTGAGACAAAACCTGCCAAACATAATAGCCTTGCGAAACACTGTTCTTTGCCAAGGCACACTAAGCTCAATTACTTCATAAGTCGCAATCCCATCATATCAAATCACATAATTAACCTAAAAAAATACTCCACGTTGAATGATAAGCTCACCAATCTATTTACTATCATGTATCTCTCTTGTTTAAATCAAACTCAAATAGTAGACTTATTGCCTGAAGTGAATTCATTCAAGCCCGACACCAAAGTTTACAGATTCGCCTGAGTGGTAGTATAGATTGTATGAATGTATGAGTTTAAACCTTTATTGTATATATAAAAAAATTATTCCTGACTCTCTACAGCCTCTTCTCCTTTAACTTGGTCACTTGTAGCTCTCGACCCACCAAATGAATTGCCTGTGACCACCTTGCCACATCCCTATATATAATCTTAAGTGATGTTTATTTTATTTAATTTTATAGAATTCATGCCCAGCAGTGAAGAACATTCTAATTCTGGATTCAGAAGGAAAACGTGTAGCAGTAAAATATTACTCAGATGAATGGCCAACAAATAGTGCTAAGTTAGCCTTTGAAAAATCTCTCTTTGGTAGAACACTCAAATCAAATGCTCGTACTGAAGGTAATCATATTACACGGATTCGGGTGTTAGTATTATGCATGTATCGATATATAACTCGAGCATGTTCATTTTCTTTTCAAGTGTTTTCATGTATTTAGAGAATTTCGGAAGATTATATACTCATACTCCGAACTAACATCCGAGCCCGAATAAGTATGCAGCTGAGATCACAATCTTTGATAGCAACATTGTAATCTATAAGTTCGTCCAAGACCTACATTTCTTCATAACCGGAGGTGACGATGAAAATGAACTTCTTCTTGCCACTGTGCTTCAGGGACTATTTGATGCCATTGCTCTTCGTTTGAGGTTCATTTATTTGTTTTTATGTATGTATGTATGTATGTATGCATGCATGCATGCATGTATGCTTAATTTCAACTGTTTCCTCAATGCAGGAACACAATTGATAAAAGGGAAGCACTTGAGAACTTAGATATCATCTTCTTGTGCATTGATGAAGTTGTGGATCAAGGGTACGCATGTACATATCTTGTTATATTTTTCTATTGATCCTTTTTTGGGTTATAATTATATTTAATAATTTATATTTTATAAATTTTGATTGTTCGGTTCATTAATTCGTGTTCTTGTTATACTTTGTATCAATATTATGTTAAAAAATGATCATACTAGTTGATTGAGTTTTAGCTTGATTGACATCGATATTGTTGCCAGTGTAAGAGGACGTAAGTCCAAGTGCGCTGAAGCGCATTCCTATTTAAAGATTGAGGAAGGACTATGAGCAGTTTTAGACATCGTATAAAAAAGAACAAATATCATAATATATACAAGGAGCCTTAGCCTCCTTGATTAAATGGACTGATAGAATCTTTAGTACATTTTATTATTTAAATAAAATTTTACTTTCACCCTTTACTTATAAAATTTCATTTTACCTCCAAAATCGAATTTTTGACTTTGTTGAGTTTCTACCATATAAGAGTATGCGATAACTTAAGATATCATCCATACCAACTTGTATATAAGTTTAAACTAATTTCCTCGTGTGTTTAGAGTTCGAATCACGATATCTGCTACTCTTCTTTGTCTATTACAAACAATTTCTTTTTCAATAAAGATCTGAATAAGCAGAGTTATTTTTTAGGCATAAAATGAAGAAAACAATGTAATTTGTTTTCTTCTTTTGTTGTGGAACCAGGATGATACTTGAAACAGATGCAAATGCAATTGCAGGAAAGGTGGCAATCCAAAACATGGATGCTTCAGCAACATTATCCGAACAGGTAACATTGTTTCGATTTTTTTTCTCGAAAATTTCTTTAAATATATGAAAATATTGATAAAAAATATATCCGACATACATATGCCCACATTCGTTTCTCACATAAAAATTCGAGTAAAATAATTTTTGAGAGTCAAAAGGTAATTTTATATTAATTTATAATTTATAAAATTTTAAGGATTTAAAAATCATTTTTCTATTTTAAGGAGGGGTCAATAGAGTTTTCATGGGTTAGGTTGAACCTTAGTATGATATTAACATACTTTATGCTTGTCCAAGTTCGCATTGTCTCGAAATTTGAGACTAAAACTTTATCTAAACTCATCCATATTTGCAAATGACTAACCCAAGCCATTTTAAGTTCGTCGATATTATTTTTTAATTTTTTTAAAAATATTTATATTATATTATTTTAATATTTAATAATTTTATATATTTTTTATTTGTTAAAATTTTTTATATAGTCATCTTAACATTATTTTAATGTTTACATTAAAATAATATTATATATTTAGTATAGATTTATTTTTTTAATGTGTTCTAAATTGCATAATATAAAGTATTATAAATTTAAAACGTGTTGAGCCGAGCTCGAGCTTTTAATGTTCAAGCCTAAGCTTGACCCATATTTTAAATAGGCTTTTTACCCAAACTTATTTTTCGAGTCTAATATTTTTGTCCAAACCCTCTCAAATTTCGAACGAATTTTCAGGTTTGGAAGGGTAACCCGACTCATAAATAGGTCTAAGGGTCAAAACCACTGCCTATCCCTTACTCCTGTTTAGGTGCAGTAATGGGAGCCAGGGGCCAAGACCCCAAACTTTTTAAAATTTCTAATGATTCCCTTAAATTTTTTTAAAAAAAATTAATTAGACTTCATAGCTTAATGCCAAAATCTGTTACTAATTATATATCTAATGTTTTTATATATATATAATATTGCAGACAATAAGTCAAGCATTGGCTTCAGCTCGTGAACATTTGACAAAAACCCTTCTAAAATGATTTATTTAAATAACATTTTTGTTTTTTAATATCAATTAATAAAAATAAATGAAAACATTGTAATTTTACTTAATTTTTTTGTTTAATCTTAATTTACATTGCAGGAATGGAAATTTTTAAACTGAATTTTATATATTTGTGTTAAACCACTAATCCAATAACAAATAAATTTAATATCTAAACTTAAAAAAAAAATTTTATTCAACTAAATAACCCAACTCAAAATATAAAATTTTAAAAATTATATTTAATATAATAAATATTTATTATATTTATTTGTGTTTTTAAATACTATAAAACATTTATTATATTTATAATAGTGTTTTTTAATATAAATACTTTTAATCTATTTTAATGTGTTAGAAAATTTTTATTTTATTTTATTTCAATGCATTTAGTGTATTATAATTAAAAAAGATAAATAAAAATAATCTAAAAAAATCAAATATGAGTAGATCGAGTCGGGCCCAAATTTGTCTTTCTTAAATTGGATCGGGTTTAAACAAAAATAAGTCTATTTTTTGAATCGGGTAAGGCTTACTTTTCATGTTCATCAAATCACTTACAAAATTTAGAAAACGAATTTTAATTTTTGCTCAAATTCATTTTTTGAACTTTTTTTTTTGTTTAAACTCTTTCATTTTTCGAATAAATTTTCAAGTTTGGGGTGAATGACCCGACTCATGAACAGGAAAACTAAACTCTCAGTTAAAAGTTAATAATTTACCACATAGCACAATTTAATTGGTCAGCATACGATGTTAGCAAAAAGATTAACGTATAAAAATATTATAATATGGTTTTTCTTAACGTATTTATGTAATATAAATATAGATAATTCTATACTACTTTGTTGGGCAAATTCAATTAATCACCTCCGTTCTTAGTTTTAAATTAATTTCTCTTTTATATTAAAGTTTACTCATTCTTGTTTGAGTTATTCATGAGTTAAGTCAGGTCTCAACAAAATTTTAGGTTCAATTGATAGGTTCAGGTTTGAAAAATTGATCTTAATTTTTGTTAAAGCCCGACCTAAATTATAGATACTAAACCCAAACCCGAATCAGGTCGGCCCGTATTAAAGCCTATAGTATTGATACAATAAAAAATATATCGACACTTGCTATGAAGTGTTGATACTTGGGGAAAGGTACCGATACTTAGGCAATGGCATCGATACTTTGTTAAGGGTATTCGAGCAGAGCAAAAAAAGTTTACTCGGGATCTGACTCGATTAAAAAATGAGCCTTATTTTTTGTTCAAACTCATTTTTTAAACCTATATTATTATTCAAACCCTACCACTTTTTAGACGGATATTCAAGCTGGACCATTATGAACAATCTAATTCCTATACCCCAATAAAATAAAAGATAAATTACTTTGCTCATTTTTATAATATATAAGTATCAAAATCTAGGAAAGGGTATTGATACTTAGGCAATCGTATCGATATTTTGTTAAGGGAATTCAAGCCGAGCAAAAAAAGTTTACTCGAGTTCTGGTTAATTTAAAAAATAGATCTTATTTTTTGTTCTAATTCATTTTTTGAACTTATATTTTTAATAAATCCTACCACTTTTTAAACCAACATTCGAACTGAACCATTGTATGCACAAGTCTAGTTCCTATACCCAATAAAATAAAAAATAAATTACTTTGCTCATTTTTATAATATATATTTTTATTAAAAAAAGATGCAATGTGAACCGGATGGTCCAACTCCTACAACTATTTCATTTATTTATTTCAAATAACTATTAAACAATTCTTAATTTAATATGTTTTAAACAAAAAAATTGATGCATTTAAATTATAGGCGAAATGGGACTCCAACATCCATTGCTTGATAATCATAATATTGTTTTAAAATTTTAATAAAAAATATAAAAATTATTAAATATTGATAAATTAAAATTAATATAATTTTAAAAAATAAAAAATATACACCTATATATGTAAAGTAATTTGGATTAATAAGTAAGAAATTCAGATGACCTTAAACAAAATTTGAATATTATATTTTGTATTATATCATATTTGAAGTAGCAACAAAAGCTTAAAAGATATCTCTTTTTCAGTATATGGTTCAAGATATCTCTTTCAAACTATGTGATTTGATTCAATGAGGCTTTCATCTCTAATTTAGATTGAAATGAAAATATTTCATTATCCTTCACGACTAAAGGAATATTGATAGCAAAACAAAAAAAACAGCAGCAATTTTTTTTTTTTTTTTGAATACAGGTTAGCAAACTGCAAGTTATTAAGTAGCCTTATTTTCTCTCTCTCTAAATTCAAACACAATGAACCACTTTGCAATTTGTACGACTTTCTACGTTTCATTCAGAAAAGATTTAAAAGAGGGGAGAAAAGCATCTCGAGTGGCTTCATTTTCCCATTCTACTCTTGCCCACCAATCTTGTTTTCCCTTAATGGTAAGCAGATTCCCTTTTGCACTGTCTGAGTTGAGAGGAAGCTTCTTCAGTTCTTGGCAGTCATTTATAAAAATATGTTTTAGACATGGGAAGGGTAGGGCATCCCAGTATATGCTCTTCAATTCTGGTAGATCGCCTAAATCAAGTGTTTCGAGCTTCAGAAATGGTTTAGGGTATGGAATTCCAATCACACCTGCAACTTCACCAAGTTTTCCCTCACTCAATATTTCTTCCATTTTTGCACACACAATTATAGAAAGAGTCCTTAGATTTGGGGCAAGAATCAGCCAAGTCACGTCTCTCAATTCGCTACAGTAATAAATTTTAACTTCGCTCAATGCGTGAAAGCGCGAAGTATAATTAGTACTAGAAGAAACCCAAGTATGGAATTTTTCCATTTTCATCTCCTCCATATTTCCACAACAGATGAAATGTAGTGTCTGTAGACGCTCCAAATTTTCTAAGCATAAAACATTAAACACTTTTGGTTCTCTAAAACCAGTAAGTAGTAGTGCTTGGGTCGAATATCGAAACAAGTTAAAGCTCAGGAATCTTTCTAGACAAAACATGCTTTTTACCTGTACCCATAGTATATTCAAACGTTGCAAACTTTTCAACTCCTCTATAAGCTTTTCATGACCCCCATTCAGAACATTGTCTCCAGGATAATCTATATAGTACCGCAACCACATTCTGAATATTTGCAACTTGGAAAAACTAGATATCAAATGTTGTGGGATTTTTCTGAGATTGAACATATAACTCAAGTCCAACATTTTTAGTTTTGTCAACGAGTTCAACTCTATTGGCAACTCTGATATACCAGTATCAGATAGATCAAGACATTCTAGTGAAACCAATTGTGAAATTCCCTCGGGCAGCGCTCGTAATTCAGGGTTTCTTGACAAATCCAAAACAGTTAGATGAGGTATAAATTGGAAGAAACCACCGTTGATCACTTTCAACTCATTTTCGCTAAGAAACAAGGTTCGAAGGTTAGGGCATTTGGGTGTTTCTCTGAGAACTTCAATCTTGTTTTTCATCACTGACATTCTTTTTACACTTTCCCATGCCTTAACATCTGGTTCTTCAAATAATTGAGCCCCTGCTTTTACAAAAAAATTGTCCTCTCTTGCTTTGAACTCCCGTGTAATCCAAAAAGCCATGTCACGGATCACATCATGCATCTTCACACAATCTTCTCCACGTCTTTCACCACCTTTTTCCAATAAACAAGCATTTAAAAGAGAGCTCATAATTTCGTCACCTTGCATTTGAGCTTCACTAATGCTATCAAATTCATTCAATAGCCCTTCACAAAACCAATACTCCACTAATCTCTTTTTGGGAATACAATAATCTTCCGGATACAGACAACAATATAGGAGGCAACATTTCATTGTGGCATTGGGCAAATTATCATAACTGAATTTCAAAAGCGGAAATACCTCATTTTCCAATTTTGGCAATGCACATCGCTGCAACATCTCAATTGCATATTTCCATTCCCCAAGTGTTGTCTTGCAAGCCATGGCACGACCGATTGTAATTAGTGCAAGAGGCAGTCCACCACACCTTTCAGCTACTTGTTTAGCTAGGTTTTGAAGATCTGGATGGCTGTTGAGAGTTTCATCTCCAACCTTGTCTCGGAACAATTCCCAAGCCTTCTCTGTTTCTAGGCACTCCACTTTGATTTTCTTTTGAGTTCCCATTTCACCACATACCTCCAAAGACCGAGTTGTAAAAATAAGTTTGGAACCATTATCTTGGCTTGGTTTTGGTATCCCAACTTGGTTCAAATCCACCCTCTCCCATAAATCATCCAATAATGCAACAAATCTCTTGTTACTCAAGATCCGATAGATATCTACAGCTTTCTGGTCAACACTTTTACTCTTCCAGGATCCATCCGAAAAACCAATATTTTCACCAATCCTGTCTTGAATCTTTCCAACATCGAAATCTTTAGACACCAACGCCCAGATAACAACTACAAAATCATTCGGTGTGGTGCTGAACTTGTTGTTGAGTTTGGTCAAAAGTGTTGTCTTGCCAACGCCCCCCAAGCCATAGAGGCCAATGATCCCCACATCTTTGTCCACGATGCAGCTCCAGACCTTTTGGATTGTGGGTTCTAGAGCAACCGGCTGCTCGACGGGTCTTACTACCACTGAAGCTGAGGGCTGATTCTCTGCTACTTTCTCAAAAGCTCCTTTACTCTTATGATCACTTATTTTTTGAAGCAATTCGGCCACTTTTTTACCAAACTTGTAGCTAGACAAGCAATTCTTGGAAATGCAGCCACCGAGACACAAGTTATTCATTTGTCGAGGACCATTTGAAACCAATTCTTCCGCCTCTGTTATTATGGTTTCCGCTGTTGAAAGCCATAGCTGAACTCGCTCAAATGGCCTCAATAGTCGTTGTTCTGCAAGATCAACCTGGCTTTGCAGGTCGTTCCTTTGGGCCTTCAGTTCTTGAAGAGCAGCATATAAAGTTGAAAGGGTTTGTTGAAGCTTGCACACGTAATTAGCATGGCCAGCAATGGAATCCAAGCCACGAATGATGAAATTCTCCAAACCAATTTGAACTGAGCAGCAATTGCCCATGATTCTGGTGAATGAAAGATGAAACAAAGGAAACAAATGTGATGTGGATGCAAAGTGAATTGTGTTAAAAATAAAGTTAGGCAAAGTGGAAAAGTCAAAGAAAATTTAAGTTAAAGAAGAAGGGGTTTCAACAGATTGAGGTAGGAGGCGATTGAGGCACAGTTATGAAGAGGATGCACATCAAATAAAGTTAAAAAAAGATGGGGTTTCAACCATTAGAGCTTTCATTATGGATAGTAAAGATAAAGCAAGAAGATTCAGAGTGCATACCAGAGAAGTAAATCAAAGTAGCTGACTTTTTTAGCCAAAGATGGAGCGAAGACAGGTAGTGGGTGGAAGAAGATCCACCAAATAAGCACTGATATCTACTCTTTTGTTTAGATGGAGAAGATGCAGTAGCAGAATTCCTGGTGAAAGATAGTTGGAGTTTGCATGAATCAGGCTTGCTGTGATTATCCAAGTTTTGTGCTTGGAAATTTTTGGTGATTTGCTTCTTCAGCTGCTACTATCTTTTCTCTCTATGATCGTCCTAACTGTTGGTTAATTTTTATTTGTCGGATCACAGCTGGCATTTTAGGTTTTTCCTTTTTTTTTTAAAAAAAAATTCTTAATAACTATTATTTCTAATAGAATAGGTTAAAATCTACTCTTAGTCCTTTACTTCTATAAAATTTGAGATCTAGCCCTTGTACTTCAAAAGTTAAAAGTTCAATCCTCCTACTTTTTCAAATTAAAAATATTAGTCCAATCATTATCATCATTCATTGGAAAAATTTGTCAACTTAACATGTTTATTTTTTGTCAATTATATGTGATATAATGTGAAGATAGCCTAGTAAACATGCTAGGTTAATAAATTTTGACAAAAAATTATTAACATTATTAATAATTAGACTGAGATTTTCAAGTTAAAAAAAAAATAAAAAAACTTAACTTTTTAAGTATAGAAATTAAATCTCAAATTTTGTAAAATTAGCCGTGTTTTGACCAATAAAGTAAAAAGTGGATCAAAACTAATAAATGTGCAGCCAAGATGTTGAAACTACTATTCAATTGATCAGCTGTAAGCTTAAATCTGGAGACATTGGATTGGCTCATGTTCAAGATGGTGGAATTTAGGCGTTGGTGGAACTCAAGCACGAAGAAGAGTTCGATTCTTGTACATGTATATCTAAAATAATTTGGATTAACCACTCATAAATATATATGAGTTTGAATAAAATTTGAATCTTATATTTCAAATCATGTCAGATTTGAAGAAGCAGCAAAAGCTTAAAAGATTTATGTTTTTTGGTATATGATTCAAGATTTCAATTTTAGATCAAATTTGGTAATTGAAAGAATGAAAAACATTTGGCTCCACTCAACTCAATTTAGAGTTTGTGTTCAAACCTTTAGAGCTATATATATGTGAATTGATTCAATTAGCCTTTTAGACTCAAATGAAAATATTTCATTATCCTTCACGACTAATGCAATATATTGATACCAAAACAGAAAAAGCAGGTAATTAAGTAGTGTTATTTTCTCAAAATTCAAACATCACACAACAATGAACCACTCTGCAATTTTTACTACAAAAGCTTGACAGAATGGAGAAAAGCATGTGGAGTGGCAGTGGCTTCATTTTTCCATTCTACTTTTGCCCACCAATCTTTGCTTCCCTCAACGGTGAGCAGATTCCCTTTTGCACTGTCTAAGTTGAGAGGAAGTTTCTTTAGTTCTCGGCAGCCACCTATATGAATAAGTTTCAGACATGGGAAGGGTAGGGTGTCGCAGTATGTGCTCTTCAATTTCGGTAGACAACTTAAGTAAAGTGTTTCAAGCTTCAAAAATGGTTTAAGGTATGGAATTCCATTCACACCTGCAACTTCACCAAGTTTTTCCTCACTCAATATTTCTTCCATTTTTGGACAAAAATATAAAATAAATGTTTCCAAACAAATTGAAAATAAATTTTTAAAAATATATATTTAATATTTATGCTTAAATAACAATAAGATAGGTGCAATATAGCAAGCAAATGCCTCTAAAATAGTGGCAAAATTAACAATAAAATAAGAGTTATACAATATCCAAACAATAACAACAAAATAGTAACAATATAATAGTGAAATGATAGCAAAATAGTGACAAAATAACACCAAAACAGTGGAAATACCAACAAGTTTTTTTTTTTTTGCAAATTAGGGTCGGGTTCGGGCAAAAAAAGAGACCACTGTTTGAATTTATATTTTTGCTCAAATCTTCCTATTTTTCGAGCAGACCTTCGAGCCGGACAAAGAACTCAACCCATGATCAGGTCTAGTTTATATAACAAATGTAACCGCTTAAAGCCAACTTAGCAAAGTATTTGGAATTATTGAAAGAAAAATTGGAATCTCATTGAGATCTCAATAAGAGAAATTTGAGGTTACCAAATATGAAGGGGAACATTCACAAAGAACAAAGAGGATATGCTTGTAAATGATTATGCACCATCAATGAAAGTTGTATGTGATAAACTTGAAAAGCTAATGGCAAGGTTATTTTAATATGAATAAAGTTTTTGGATATCAATCAGAAGATTTATTCATGATCGAGTAATCTATCAAACTTAATACGCTCACATAATCTAAACTTGAACTAAATTTTTTGTTTTTTTACTTTGGTTGACATGTAATCTTAATGTTAATATATAGCCAATATGAATATGCACACATTGTTTATTTTCAATCTTAAAATGACACAAAAATTTTAAAATTTAAATTTATTTTACTCAAATTAATCCAATTTGAATTCAACTCCATCAGTATAACTTAGAAATGTTTATTGTTGTTAAGCAAATTTCAACTCTACTGCATCACAGCATAAATATATGCACAATGATTTAAAAGTTCATTATACAAAACTTTACAAAAGTTTGTAATAATTTGTGTAAGTGAATAATGTTGTGAAATTAGTGTTACACAAAAATTGTAATAAATTATGTAATTGGATAATATCTTAAACAATTAAATAATATTTTAGGTAATTGTGTAATTACACAAAATATTACAAATGTTTTGATAATTTGTGTAATTGAAACTTAGAAAAACTAATCCTACAAACTCCTCACTTTCTAAAGGTTAAATCTTGACTATACCACAACACTAAAACCTTCTTTTTACAAAATGTTGAAAAATGAAATGAATCATGGTGACAAATTGAAACGAATCAACTTCACGGTTGTGAATTATGCTACCAAAACTTTATTTTCTTTAAAATATTCATATCTAATTTATATTTGATATATCGTAAAAATACATATCATGTTAGATATAAGGGTGAATAAAATTCGATTCGATTCGAAAAAAAATTCGAATTTCGAGTTTTGATTAGAGTTGAACTTTACAATTCAAATAACTTGAATAATTCGAATAACAAATTGGTGTAAATACTATTTTGATCGTTGATAATTTCGAAAATGAGCAAATTAGTCTCTCCAAACAAAAATTACAAAACAATTCAAAATATTTATAAAAATTTCAACATTTATACTTTTTAAAATTTAAAAAAATTCTAAATAATATATAAAGAAAGTTAAAATTTTAAAATATTTCTAAGATGATAATTTTGGAGACTTAAATAAATTAATTTATGATTCAAGTTTATAATACTAAAAATTTCAAATCGAGTTAAATGATAAAATATAACTCAAAAAATTTTCACTCGATTCGACCGAATACTCCCCCTTAATTAGATAATTCATGTAATGTATAATCTAATCCGAATAACAGACTTTAATTCCCTAAAATATTTATATCCGAACACATTTTCGAATATTAAAAAGCTTAACCTACCATGTCAAAATACATACACATATCATATCAATGAACAAGTTCAGGAGACGAGAACATAAACTTGACTGGATACCAAATAATGTTATTCAGCACTGCAATATACTAATGAGCTTTCTTACAATAAAAATATACTCTTAGGGTTGGCGAAGAAATGCTCACCGTATGTTAGTTCGGATTTTGTTAAGTTGCCTCCGATTAGTGTTCCTAAAAGTACTGGAACTCCTGTAGATTTAGTTTGAAGTTTTTTCTTCACAATGAGGCATTTATTCCGAACCATCAACTTTAAGAGTTTCTTGCAGTTGCAGTGCTGTTTCTGTTTAAGAAACATAAAAGGTAAATGCATTAGTTATAAACTTAGGAGTAGGAAGTTATTACAAGAAAAAGCAAGCATAATTATGATTTTTAACTAAATTGCTCGAATTCCCTTTTTTTTTTTTTGGCATTCTAATGTTCCGACATCTATATCTGTTGAGTGTTGTTGTGTCTGTGTCCTTCAAATGGGTTATTGTTCATATATGTGATGTCGTAAGTAGATCCCCATGCATACCAGTACATACCCTATTTTAAGATTAACACATGCTTTTTGGATGTGGGTTTGCCTGCATGGTAGTGCTAACCCACATCGCGCGAACTAGTGAGAAGACGTGAACACCGCACGTGCGAACCAGGATGCGAACTACGCAAGTCACAAGTTGAGACCCCCGGATAGCGGGTCTAAAGGGGGTACACCATAACAATATCAAATAGATGCCCACATATGAGTATGAGAATATGAGCTTCAAAGATCCTTTAAATACATGGAAAAACATATAAAAAAAAAGCATATCCATCTCAGATACATTCTTGTACCTAACAATGCAAAAAAAAGGAGAGAATAAATAACTATGGTTTTCTATTTGCTATTAACAAATATGGAATATGATCTAGGACTCTCTAAATACATAGAAACCTTGAAAATACTTGTGTTCGACACTCGTGTCTAAATACGAGTAACTTAACATTATACGTTCGCATCTACAGAAACAAGAGTTATGAGCTACAGACTTGTAACAAACTTATTATGTATTTATGGCCTTAGTTAAACAAAACAAAATAAGAAGAGGTTAATGAATCTCCTGATTATAAATTGAATAGCACCTTACCTGGGAGTTCGACATTGGCAAGTCCATTTGCATGAATAATATCATCCTGCATGAACAGTGAGAAGAGAAATAATGAGAAATTTTGTTCACTACCAAACTCTCTAGATGGACATGAAGTGTTCGAACCTATGTTACCCGGACCATTCATACTTTGACATGAGTACGAGAGTATGATTTTTCAAAGATATTATAAGAAAAAGGAGAAATATTGACCTACTTAAGACAGATGAGTACACTTATTTGACACTCAACTCCGAGTTTAGGTAACAAAGGTCCAAACCTATCTAACTTGCCATTAGACACCAACCAAAAATAAGTTATCAGTTATCAGTCACTTCAATTTTCCATTTCACACTCATTAAAACAGAAAACGATCGAAAGGCATGTGAACATGTATAAAACAATAGCTTAACTGGTTATTTACCTGATTTTCCCAATGCAAACATACATAATATAAGATAAAAGGTTGTGTACATCCCGTATTCCTGGATTTTGCATGACAATACGAAGAACTTTACTAATGATCTTCTTAAGCATTTTCAAATGTGCAGCATGATCGACCATCAGTTCCGAAGGTGACTCGCAAGAATCCTTGAGTGTAGGAACAGTGTGTTCGAAATTGAGGTTTTCCTTAATAGTTTCAGAATGTGATGAATCGCTTCCAACTTCAATAATTCCAGAATTATTGCCTAGATGATTTATATTAGCAAAATGTTCCCGGTTCTTGAATGATGATCCAAGAGAAACAGCTCTCGGCATTGGTGCTCGGTGCACAGATAACTTGATACCTGGAAAACCTTTTTCACGGCGATTATCAAAGGAGTCATCAACAAAAGGGGTGGATAAACCTTTGATAAATTCAGCTTCTCCAACACCTTCAACTGGAACAGAAGGAGAAACGAACAGTTCACCCGAAGAAACTAAGGCAAACAAATGAAAAGTTCCTCCACAATGTAAATGTACTGTGAGATCAAGCCCTCCTCTCAAAAAATCTTTTTCATGTTCATCAAGCCACCTAGAAAATCTAGCAGCGCTACTTCCCATGTGTAGCGGAAATTGAGAGCCACAAACATTTGCAGTTTTTGGTGTGGTTTTTGGGGCCTCCTCTATAGGCTCCTGCCTGCTCTGTAGAACTTCTTCCAAAGCAAATTTAATTTTTTCCATTGATGTACCCTCAGGTTGTTTGCTAATCCTATTACGAAGGCTGTTTAAAGATTCCCTGAATCTTTTATTCAGCTTCAGGAAACGCATTCTTCTTCTACAAGCTCCTAGCTGTGTTGGAAGGTTACCAAATGAGACCCTGTCTTCATCATATAGTTTTGCTCCAAGCCCCACAGTTTGTTTTACATATTGGATCACCAATTGCCTTAAATTAAGACAATTATTCATGCAAAAATGAAGCAATTAGTAAATATACAGAGTGGAAAGAAAATTTCAAAAGGAAAAAAAGGCTACTATTTTTCCATTTTTAAAATTAGGAAAACATTTTTCAGCTAAGGTAGATAGACTATTCACATGCAATAATTAAATGCAAACTTCACCCAAAAGAAAATTCCCTTATACCATGTAGGCCCTTTATTAGGGGTTGGATTGCAATTTGCCCCCTCCACTCAAAAATGGACAAATTAATCCTTATTTATTAGATCAAAGAGCAAACCAGTTCTATTAAAATTCCCATCCATTTTTACCGTTATTAACTGGTCCATGTATGTCCACGTTAACTGTTTGATTATTCCGCCAATCAGATCAATTTTTAACAGTAGAAATAGATGAAATTTTTTTACAGAGATTAATTTTCCCATTATTTAAGTGAAGGGGGCAAAATACAATCTAGCTCCTAGAATATTTTACAGAAACTTCATTGGAAGCATGGAACTGGCATTAATTAATTCATTTTCCTTACCTATCAGCGTTTTTTGTCCACTTAAACCTTCTTTGATGTGCCGACTTCAACTTGGAAAAGGCCGAATCATTAGTAGGGGAATGATACTTGTCAATATTTGCTCCAGGCCTTTCAGAATACTTTGAATGATCTTCCTCTTGCTGTTCTTGCAACTGACTTTCATGCTCTCGAGGAGAGGCTAACATAAAATTTTCATGATCTTCATCACTCCCAGCTGATCTAGGAAGATTTTGCTGAGAAAATGGTTCAGTTTCATTGTCAACTTTTCTATGCTTCAAAGCTCTACCTTTTGCAGATCTTCTCGTTTTTCGAGAAAAGGAACTAATGATCAGGGGTTGGCATTCTTCCCCCTGTGCATTTAATTTTTGAGCTCTTTTACGACGCCGGAGCTTAGAATAATACACACGAAGCACCTGCAACATTTTAAAGGGAGAAATACTTTAAAAAATAAAACAGGGAAGTGTTTTTGTTTTATTTGTCAATAAAAATAAAGATTAGTTTTATCAAATTAGTAAAAACCATTGAGCAATGGAAAGTAAGACATCAACTAACCTGCTCCATGGTGAGATTTAGGTTCTTTGAAATCTCCTTACATTTTTTGTAAGGAAGTTTTTCATTGAATTTGACCTTGGCTAGAAGTTTCAGTACTGCTGCCTTCTGACCAACAGTCATTGTTTGAACTGAGGCCCATGAACTGTAACCAAAAATCTGTAAAAGAATTATTAGCAATTACTTTCCATATCTGGGATGGTAACTAAAGCAAGGAAATCATAGGGTCAAGGTTAAAAGTGAAAAACATGTAGAAGATTTCTATTTATTGATGAGGGTCTATATGAACATTTCTCATTTAAAAATTCCTGAGATACACCAGTCATGTAATAGCAAGAATAAAATGTATGCAAACCTCATGAACAGTAGATCCAGGGAATGCAAGTGAAGCATCCTTTAAATCAACCCCAGCATAAGTATATTCCAAAAATTGCCAGTATTCATCAATGGCATCTCTGTTTGAGAGAACAAACTCATGTCTGATCATCTCATCCGTGACATGTCTGTCTGGGCAAAGATCAAGAGATCCAAAATTTGAACATGCTGCAAGTAATGTTGGTTCCTCTATATAAGGCTTAAGCTCCAGGGAATAAACAGGACTGGCATGCAAAGAAGTGACTCCATCATCAGAACTTCTGCTATTTACCCGCCGAATCAACTATGCACAAGTACCAAAGTTTAGGCTTGATACTAGGAATATATATATATATATAACTAAAGCATATAAAGCAGTTGACTGAAAAAGAATTTGTAAATAAATAATAATTTATGCTTTCAAATCTATGACAAGTGGTGTACAGCATGTAACAATCTATTAATCATCATAGTATATATAGCTCTAGAACAACCTACACAATATTCATATATCTAGAAGTAGCATATCGTCGAGTATTAGAATTGTCAAAAATATTCATTTCATGAATCTAAAAGTAAATGGCATCAACATACATAATCATCTTAATGTTGCTGTTAACTAGAATTGATTCTGTTCTCTCCACAATTCAAGGGTAAGCACTAAGCTGTATGGTTTTGATGTTAACATAATCATCTCAAATTCTTTCATTGGTGAGTCAATCAAGCATGTGATGACCCAAACCATCTATTTAAGGATTGGTTGGTATCTACACCAAGGCATTAGTATCATATTCAGATATTCAGAAAGCTAAACGAAACAAGGTCCAATAGTATGATACATGAAAAATATAGAAACAAAATATTAACATAACAAATATAATTTTAAACGTAAGCAAGGAGTTATACCTTCAGCCGCTGTAAAATAGATACAAGCAAAGACAGTCTCCTGATAGCTGAAGTATCATATAGTTCATTATACTCTTCATTAGAAAGATCACGTAAATATACTTCCTTCTCAACTATAACAGAAGAACCCACAACTTGAAAGAATAACTCCAGTGGAATTCCCTTGATAGCTCCTTCAACATCAAACGTGACACAAAGATTATGTAGATCATGATCTTGTCTCCCATATGTTAAAACATCATCCCTAGCAGATAAACTACATGCATAGTCCCAGAGAAAACCATGCAACAGCCTTGCTCGAACCATTTTTCCACGTATGAATCCATTAGCCCGCATGGCTTCCATTCTAAGAGTTAGGGAATTTGAACTATCTTGAGTATGAGTTCTTTGTGCATAATCAAATAGATGAACTGAGTTATTTTTCTTGTTCTTGAATGGGTCATGAGTTCGCTTGCGGAAGGACTTGAGTTTATTACGAATTATACCAATTACTTCAGAAGATAAACTCTGAATAGATGGGTGCAGGACCACCTTAACTTTACGGTTAAAGTTAGTATTCATAATCTCATTTAAATCTAGGTGTATACATTTGCAGTGCCCCTCGTTTGCAAGCTTATACAACATTTTGTCTACAGTTCTCCTGCCCATTGTAGTACCTTTGTCTTTCTCTAGATTCACAAGTAACTTATATAGCTCTGATCTCAAGACAATTTTTTCAACCTGCATCGGTTTACACACAAATGCACACAAGAGTAGCAGTTAATTATGTTAATCAAATTACAGGGAAAAAAAAAAAACTCATTTCCCTCAAGTGGAGAAGATGAATACCTGTAATTGTTCTAGTATTCTCTGCTTTCTCCGTGTGCTATCAACTGTAGAAAACTGACAGAGCTTAGGCATCTTCATAGAATGAATTGCTCTGCTTGAAAACATTGATCTTGTGTTATGGATTAACTCTTTTGGTTTGCACGTATTGGAGATACCATAGCTTGCCTCACTATCTCTTGGAGAGGAAGAAGAGAGCTTTATTTCATTCTCATGGTTGTTTGTCTTCCGAAGTGTATCACTTTCAAAATTCCAGAGATGTGAGATTCGGGCTGATCCATCTAAAATACTAGGATTGCCAGGCAAACTTGACTTTTTGCTTGGAATTAGATTAGAAGATTCACTGTTCCTGGATGTCCGAATTCTGTATTCATGGTACTTATTATGAAGTTCCATCAGCATCGGCATCCCAACTCAACTGCTCATTGAAAAACAGTTTCTGTGATTCGTCTTCTTATCAATTCCAAACCTCTTGCCTACCTGTTTCACAACAAAATTTATGAAAAGGTCTTAGATTTAGAGCAAAACATTGTCCATTTGTAGGAATCTACATTGTGAAAATCTAAAAAGGAGCATAAATGTCACAGAACGGACTGACAAAGAGAAATTTTTGTTTAGGCAAATAGTTCAGAAAATATAGTAGGTATCACTTTATTGGGAGTATGCTTGCTAATTGAACTTTTCTATGATTCTTGAAGTATAGAGAATACTAAATATAAGACTCTTTGGCAAACCTCTGTAATAAGCATCCCTTTCGATCCTGTAGCATCAATTGTGTCGTAAATCTGATGATCAATGGGAAGCTCCACAAGCTGGTTAGCTATTTGACATCTTCCAAATTTGAACTCTTTGCCTTCAACGCATCTGGCTGTATTTCGCTCATAATCCAAACGGCAAAACTTTTTTAGCAAATGTAGGCAAGGCTCATCCTGTGAAAAGAACAAGCATGTTCATGCATAATTTTCAGAAACGGACATCTCCATGAAATAGGGAAAAGTTTGTGGAAACATCGTAAGCAAAACTATCTCACAATTATATCATGGGCATAATGAATGAAAAATTATACTCTCGAAATAAAACAATCTATAAACTAAACAACAAGAGTACTCTATATCATAAAATGCAGAAGTTATCAAACTAACCTTCCCATTCACTTTTACAGTAGTCTCCTCCACTAAACCAGCATTTATCAATCTGCCACATATCTATAAGAAAAATTTGCAGATGAAGGAATAGATGAAAACCATTAAGAACAAATCACCAAGATAATTTTAAAACACACACAACATCAACAACAAATGTACTAACTTTCTTCCATTCATGCCATGCGTTCCGTGACCCAAAATAGCCAAGGTCACGTTTAATATTTGAAATGACAAGAACCTAACAAGAAAAGAACAAAAAAAAAAAGGAAAATTCAAACATCAGTATAATATATCAAAAAGAAAATAAAGCTATCTGACAATCTTTTAAGCATAAAAGACCTTGCCATGAGCTTCTTCAAGTTTATCACAGATAGTTTTAATTGATGGTAAATAATCATTTATAAACACATCCTCTGAATCCTCTTTGCCAATACTTCCTTCATCTTTGGTAACCTCGAATTTCTCTTGAGATCCCAAATGCTTTGCATAACGGTATAAATGAATTAACCTTGTGGCTAACTTTTGTTTGCTGCTTCCTCTTATTTTCTCAACTGCTTCTTGTCTTACGATTAAGCCTCTTTTCTCAAGCTTCTTTACCACATAGAAAAATCTATTTCCTTCGATTCCAAATTCCTTGCTAAGCTGATTTTGAGTTATTCCATTTGCTCTACAAACACACAATTAAAATATTAATAATAATAGCAATAAAAGACATTCATCAGCAATGTCGTATCATCTTTTTAATATGCAAGATTTCAATCTACATTTGTTGTTTTTACTATCTGTTGTTAATATCATACCTATTTCAAATTTGGTATAGTTGGAATATATAACATAACGGAATATTCAACACAAACAGCTAAAAACGAGGATTTTGTCATTCACAGACGCTAACTACTTCCAATTTTGAATTATTTTAAACATTAATAACTAAACTCTTTTTAGTGATCTTTTTATATAGATTTTGTAACATCCGCGTTTTTGAACCGGAGTTGGAACAGTATAGGGAAGGAGTTAAGAATTAGAATAGGTAGCTAAAATAAGAAGATTAGGAAAATTTAAGGATTAATTAGTAATTATGAGAAAGGTGGAAGGACTAAATAGCAATTTATCCAAATTGAATTATGAGTTATCATGGGAATTAGATTGATTAAGGAGGGGAAAAAGAGTAATTTGGTAGAAGATATTTTTGAAGGCAAAGTTTTGGGCCAAAGTGTAAAGTTGGAAGGCCTAAGGACTAAAAGTGAAATTTTACCATTTTTATTAAAGAGAGATATTTTAGTGGAAAATTCTAGAGAAATTGAGAAAAAAAAAAGAAATAAAAGATGAAAATATCATCTTCTCTTTAAAAAGTCCAATCGTCCATGTCATTCTTCTCCATCCAAACTTTTACTTTTATTCCAATTTAGTCCCTTCACCATTGTTAAGCCCTCCAAGCTTCAAAATCCTCCATTTTCTTTGAAATTTCCTTAAGAAAGGCATAGAGGAAAGTTAGTAGACACCTTAATTTCTTTATAGAGTCCACTTTGAAGTGTTAAAGTGGATAGGGATTGAATTAGAATTTTGGAAATTCAAGAACAAAGGTAAGAGATGATTCAATTTTCATGACATACATGTATATTTACATAATCTAGTATGAAAAAGTATTGAATTTTAGTCTTAAGCTTATATGTATTTGTATGAAATTGAAGAAAGAGGGAAGAAGGAGAAAGACCAAATTGAAGAAAAAGAAAAGAAGAAAGCTAAAGTGTGGGAAGAAATTATCTACAAGTGAGGTAAGTACTACAAGTATTAAAAGACTTAGTAACAATTAAGTTAAAGTGTTTATAATTTTAATATATATGATTAATCATGATGAAAATGAGATGTTTAATTATAAGTATGTTAATTATGTATGATTGAATGAAATTTAGCATAAAGAAACATGAGAAAGGAATTATTCTCATTAAAACAGATTGGACAGAATCAGAGGACTAACTTCAAAAATTCACCAAAAATTGTATAAAAAGATTTAAGAGTTGAATTACATCTGTAATTAAATCTTATTGAACGTAGTTTCATATGGAAGAAACAGTGAAATAAAAGGAATTGTATATTTCGAGATATACTAGTTTTTGTGTAACAAGATCAGAGTAGGTTCGAGTTCCCTTGTTCTGACTTTGAAAAATCATAGAAAAATATAGAAAAATTAATATAGACTGAAATTTATATGTTTGAATCCTTAATGAGTATATTTTCAAAAAAAATAGACGGCAACATTATTGGATTCCTATAATAAAAGATAAATTATTTTTAGTAAAGAAAGGTCGAAACTGTTAGGCAGCAGAGAAAGGGTAAATTGAAAGAATTTACTGTACAAATTGACTAAAATAAAAATTCTGAAATTTTTATGGTAAAAATATATTTGAGTCTAATTTCAGAATCATCAAGCAAATTATAATTTTAAATTCTGCAGATCAAGATATAAATAATTTAGTGACTGTGACTCAAATGTACAGTTTTCAAAATTAATGTAAAAAAAAAAATTGAATAGAAATGAAAAATTGATGCATATAAAGTGATATATGATGAAATTGAGAAATGAGAATGAAATGGATAAATCAAAGGTTTCCAAAGTTATTGGTACCTAATTGTTTGTGATATTTGGTTGTTATTTGGTTAAATTGATTTGTTATTGATTTGTATTACTATAATCCGAATTATTCATTATTTAATGTTTATTTCGATATTTATATTTAATAAGTGAATATGAGGTAAGTGTTAATATTGAGATGAATGAAAATTTATATTGAATTAATAGTATATTTGAATTGAATTTGAATTATTTGTGATCAAAATTGAAAGTGAAATTGGAATTGAAAGTGATATGAATTGAAAATTGAAAATCTATATTAACTAGTCGGGCTGAGTCGGATATAGTTGGCATGGCATAGGATTGGAAGAGTTCAGGGATACTTCAACCTTGAGTCGATGAGACACTGGGTGTCATTATTTTACTTCGGATAGATTCGATGAGGTACTGGGTACCACTTTACTTCGGCTAGGCTGATGAGACACTGGATGTCATTTTATTGCTTCGAACTATTCGATGAGGCACTGGGTGCCATTCTGGTGTGTTTGGTTGGATCCGTGTATCCGCCAAGGTCCGAGTCTTGTTAATAGGGTAAACAATGTGAAAAAGAAAGAATGTGCAAATTGTGATATTGAGGTAAGTGAAATGATAATCACATGAAAGGTAAATACAATATATGTATAAGAAATCAAAGAATGATAAAACTAAGTAAGCTAAGAGATTGGAATGGCTAAATGTGAAATGAGGAAGAATATGTGAATTCATAACACTATTGTAAGTTAAATGTTATATACATAAAAGGTATGCATTTTATATGAATAAAAAAATTATATGAATGAGTTTGAAATGAGTGATTAAATGATGAATAATTAATGACACTTGTAGTACTTACTAAGCCTTCACCGGCTTAACGCGTTTATTTCAATGCGTAGGTATAAGACCTTCGAGAAGCTAAGGTTGGATTAGGTGTCTCTCATCAAATCACATCAACATCGAAAGATTGCAAGGCAAGGTATATTTATTTTGTGTGAAATGACATGTACAAATGGTATACCTATGTGTCTCTAATGAATGGATTATCAATATTGCTTTGAAAATTTACATGAATTGAATGAAATGGTTAAAATTGTGTTTTGAGTAAAAATTACATTTTCATTATTTTCAAACTGGTTTTAAGTCTCGATTTTGATTATACTTAATTATTTTGTGATATTTTGAATAAAACGATTCAATTACACAGTATTTGAAAGAAAATTTTGTTATACTCGTTTTTAATTTTCTGACACTGTATGTAATATTTTTATACCGGATTTATACGTGTGAATCGGGTGTAGAGGTATTACAGATTTTCAACCTTTTATTTTTGAAGAAAAATCAAAAAGAGTATCCAAACGGAATCAAAGCTAATAAACACCAAAATTTAAAAAGAGCCTGAAGTTAAAGCAAAATTTAAGAAGAATTAAAAGAACAATATTCAAATTAACCTTGCAGAGGCAATGCGTTGAAGAACGAGTCTTTGTTGATGAAACTCTTTTTCTCCATCTCCAAAAGAAAAATCATAAACACCTAAAAAATTATCACATAATTTGTCCTTAGCAACAATAATTAAATCCAGCTTTTCCGCATCCTCAAAGCGTCGAACCAAAGGATCATTGTGATCGTAAACACGATCACGCTTTCGGAACTGAACCGCAGGAATTTCGAGTAGGTTAGCCCATAAGACTCGTCTAATTTCGATGCTCAAACCGAGCTTCGAACAGAGAGAAGATAATGCAACGTCATCACGACCTTTTGAACAGATTTCTTCGAGAGCTGATGATATGATGGCATCCATCGATTGGAATTTTCAGCTGTGATCAACACAGCAGTTTTTTTCTTTGAGGAAATTGGATTCAAAGGGCGAATTTAATGGAGAATTGGCGGGAAGTGACACCGGCGTGGGAGAAAGCGGTTAAAACTTAAAAAGAGTGTAGAGTACAAGCTTTTTTTGTACTTCACTCCAACTCTAAACAGACGAGAATGTGAATCGGATACCCCGAAATAAAATAATTAAATAACATTTTTATTTTTATATTATTTTTATATAATTCTTATAATTAAAATTAAATAAAAGGTTAAATCACTATTTGAGACCTGAATTTTGTAACTTTTTCACATTATGGCCTAAATTTTTTATCCAAATTAAATCTTGCAATTGCTCGTATGAACTTTAAGGTTTTTAAATATTAACTTAAAAAAAAATTTAAGCCCTAATATGGAAACAATTGTCAAGTTCAAGGTTTAACTTAAATAAAAAATTTAGGCCCCAAAAATTATTTCACTCTTAAATCGATTACATAATTTATTGAATAAAGAGCTGACAATTTAAATAAAAAAAAGTACACTCAAAATTCAAAAATATATAAAACATTAAAAAATAAAAAAATTAAATTTTCAAAAAAAATATAAAGTTTATATATATATATCGTGAAATACATGTAGATTATCATGAAAATTGTTATGTTAAAAAATAATAATGTTTTGGATAGAATTTAAGTTAAAAATTCAATTTAATTCTTTTTCAAAAGTTTATCATCGAACTCGATTTTTTTAAAAGATTGTAATCTAAACTTAACTAAAAATATAAGGATCAAATTGATAAAAATATAAATTTTAATAGCTTAATTTATTATTATGTCTTCTTTAAAATACGTTTTGCATGCATAATAAAAAATACATTTCATAATATATTTTTAAAAACATATTTACTTTAAAAAAACATATATATATATTTGTTATTGGATTGTTAGCCCAATGATTGTAGCTTTTTGCTTAATAATACTTTGTTTAATAATACTTTTTAAAAGTATTTTTGACATAAAAAATATTTTTGAATCAAAAGCAATGTTCAATAAATAATTTTTGAAGGAAATTTTTTATTTTTCAAAAGCACTTTTCTTCGAATGGAAAAATTAAAATTTTTAACATTTTCATCCCAAAAGCACTTTTAACAATTCAATTATGTTTTCACCCCTCCAACACATGATATTTTCCCTTTTTTTGATTAATTGCTTAAAAATATTTAAAATTTATATTTTATATATTAAAATATTAATAACAAAATATAATAAATTATTTTCTATATTCTTATTAAAATATCATTATATTAATTAATTTAAACATTATTTAAATGTTTATTAATTACTTTATAACACATGTCTAAAATGAATATTTTATTTCTCAAAAGTATTTTTTGACAGTTATACTAAACACTTAAATCTTAAACCAAGCTTTTTAAAAGTACTTTTCAAAATCACTTTTCCAAAGTACTTTTTAAAAGCGCTTCTCAAAAGCAATGCTAAACTAATCCTAAGTCTGCATATTCGAAACTTGCATGCCACGTAACATTTATATGTAAATAAGTACATAATAAATCTATAAAATTATTTCAATATAATAATTAGAGATTATAAAACTAATATAAATTAATAAAAGTAAATATTATAAGAACAAATAAAATATTTTTATTAATAAAATTATTATATAAAATAAATATAATTTACTAATTTCGCACAATTTCAAATAAGCTAAAATATTCATTATATAAATACATTTAATCTAATACCCTTGTTAATCTTTTTTTTTCACCTTATAAGTGATTTTAATGTCTCTATTACAATTTTTTTTAATAATCTATTATAGATTCTGACTTATGATCATATATATTTTTTTGAGATAATGCTTAGAATTATTTAGAACCCCTTTCCAACTCATAAATAGGAGGATAATGCGCTTTAGCACTTTCGAACCCATGTCATTCTGTATTGACAATAACAATATCCATATCAATCGAGTTAAGACTTAATCAATATTTATTACAACAATTAATTTCACCGCTACAATGTATTTTATCTCACTATTTATTCAAAGAAATCTTTAAACTTTAACTCAACCACTATGAGAATATTGTTTTATTTAGATAAAATCATAAATAAATCTATTTCTTTCACTTAACAAAAATCTCTGAGTTGAGGTTTTGTGAAATCTATTAAAGTGAAAATACAAGAAGTTAAGTGGGTGGATTAGTTCGAGAAGGATTGAACTGAAATTTTTTTCGGGTAATATCTATTTTCCCAAAGAAAAAGATAAGATATCTCGACACAATAACATCTTGATACCATCAAGAACGAGCAAAACAAATTTCAAAGAATACAAAAAACTAAAAAATTGAATCTATGTCCAACATATCACACCTACCAAGAAAAAGCATTCTGTTTTGGTTCGACCTCTAACCTCATATGAAATATCGGACGGTCTAAATTTAGCAATACTCTACCCCTAGTATCTATTTCGGGAAAAAGATAATATGCAACTTTGAGCTGTCAATTATATTTCTTATGGAAATGACAAACCGACTTGGAGAATTTTTGACACAAATATTGAACTAATTAGGACTTGTTTAGTGTTGAGTTGGGACCAAAACAACAAATGTTCTTCTGCCAAAGTGGTAAGTGCTTCCTTTGTTGAAGTAAGGAAAAATAATTTGATTCGAGATTTTCTAGGAATTGACTTAATGAAATCTCATATTTTTTATATCAAAAAAAATTTCGTCAAGTTCAGAATTGTAAGAATTGTTTGTTTGTGGTGTGTGTTCAATAGTGATTCGTTTTTGTTAATTATGTGTGATTTGTATAAAAAATAAACACTCAAAATAAATGAATCATCCATTACAATACGATACACTAAATTTTCTTGATGATATTCGATATGTAATTTGTAAAAAGAAAAATCTAAGGCAAATAAACCATCCTCTATAGTACAACACACAATTTTCTTGATGGGATTCAATGGTTTAATAATGATATTATCTAGAGGTACTCATGGGTATTAAAAAATTGAATATATTGGTGTGATTAATGATAGTGTCTGTTCATATTTTCTTAATCCTTTGACAACGCACACACACCTTGCACACATAAGTACTCAAACTCGAGTCTCCTAGGATGAATATCATTCTCTTTACCACTGGAGCCACTCGTTGGGTTCTTATTTATTAAAAATTTTTATATAATCATAACATCATTTTAATATTTACATTATAGTAGTATTATATATTTAGTATAAATTTATTTTTTAATGTGTTCTAAATTACATAATATATAAAAATAACATAATATAAAATATTATAAACTAAAAATGGGTTGGGCCGGGCTGGGCTCGAGCCTTGAATGTTCAAGCTCGAGTCTAGTCTATATTTTAAACAAACTTAATTTTTTTATCCAAACTCATTTTCGAAATTAATATTTTTATTTAAACCCTCTTAAGTTTCGAACAAACTTTTGGACCTAAATGAATAATCGGATCCATGAGTAAACATATTATTATCACAATTGGATTTTTCCCTGCACCATTTGATTTCTCATTCCACTGAAACCAAAATTAACATTATCATCAATACTATAAAAATGTTCACCCACGTCAATTTAATTAATAAATAAATAATAAAAAATATCTTTTATTTAACTATAAAATAAGGGTAAATTACACCTAAATCTATAAACTATTAATATGTTTACGGTTTAGTCATTCAACTTTAAAAGGCTACAAAATGGTTTTTAAATTATTCAAAAGTTTTTATTTAAGTAACTAAGCTATAAAAATTACTGTTATATTGCCTTCTCCATTTGCACCACTAGCACCAATTTCTGACATTGACCGTCAGATTAACTTAAATCTAAATTATAATTTTTTGGTGAATTATAATAGTAGGCAAAGCCCCAATAACTATACAATTAATGCAACTCAAATCCAAGCCACATATTAAACAGTGAACACCCTGACCATCAGGCCAACACATATAATTCTAAATTATGTTCTTTTACTCATTAATAAGTATCTTTCTATTTTACCAATTAATACTAATCAATTTAAAAAATACAAATTGTGAAGAAATTAGGTATTTCATTTTTTATGTAACCATAAGATTAATTGTATATTTTTTTCTCTCAGAACAAACAGAAAAGCAATTAAAAAATTAGGTGACGTCAGATCCCTCGTGCTGCCAAATCCTAAACCTTTCCACTTTTTTTTTTCTTCCTACCTAACCAAACAAAATTTAAATAAATAAATAAAAACAAAATTCTATTTTTCTTGCTCTCTTCATCAATTTAGAACGTATTTTATTTTCCTTCTTATTTTCCTTTTTTCTTTTCCATTGTTTTGAGTAATTTTGCTGTGATCTTAGAAAATCATGGCTTATGCATCTCGTATCATCAGTCACTCTAAAAAGGTACCCAATTCACGATTCGTTACTTGTATGTATGTATATATGTATGGATGTATTGCTTTGAGTCAGTCCTAGATTCAAATTCGTTTATAGATCATGGTCGAATTATAGCCTTTTATTCCTGGTTTCTTTTTTTGTTTTAAGCTTTGTTATTTCTTCTGAATTTCTGTTATTACAGTTAAGAAATGTTCCTAACTTAATGCGGCATGATCATGCTGTTTTGGTTCGTTGCTTTTCCAATGAAGCACAATCCTTTGTTTGTAAAAGTGAAGGTACATAATGCTTTCAAGATGATTTTCTTACTTGTTTCTCATGTATGTGGGGGTGGAAAACTTAAAAGAATTGAACATATGAATGTTGGGCATGTACCTGTATCTGATAGATGGTTTTATTGAAGGTTTTATCATATCTTGTAAGGTTTTCTCATATTTCTTGCTAGGTTCACTCGTGCCAACCGGCTGGTTTACTAATTTTTACTTTGAATTTTTAATTGTATTTAGTTAGAGGTAATAGTTTGTCAGTTATTTGAAAGCATAATGGAGTGGATAAAATTTTGGTTTTGCAGCTGCAGAAAGAGAGAGGGTATCCAAGTTTGTTGCATGTAACCATGTAAGTGCCTCATCTTTTTATCATTGGTGGAGCAATGAATACCGTAGCATTTTTGTTGCGTAATTTGCCTTTTTTGCTGCAGACTATGCTCTGTTTGTGCATTACATTCTTAATTGAATTCAAGACTCGGTTTGCCAATACTAACTGTTCCACATCTTGTTATGCAGGTATCATCTGGTTTACCTAGGAACAGTTGCTCTAGGACAACAATGAGATTGGGAATTCCAACAGGTGGTGTGACATACAGCAGAGAGCTCACATGGTATTCATTACAGCATTTTTTGTGATCATATTGGAAAATTTTACTATTTCCTAGTAATGGTTTTTTAATCATTTCAAGCATCTAAACATTTTCCCTGTATCCATTATCAGTTCTCAGGTACAGTCAAGGAGAGGATATGCATCAGATGCAGGTATAGATTATTGCTTTAAATGTCATAGGTTGTACTGGTATCTTCTACTTTGTATTCTCTGAACGAGCCTATTTTTTAAATTGTGAAAAGTTTTGCACTGACTAGTGATTACAACAAGAATGTGTGTTTAACTTATGAACCTACTAACCTCATGCTAAATGCTAATTTGTGACTTCATTGATGCGCTGTAATATTCTATTATTCTTAATTCCTTCTGTGGCTTGTTCAATACCCTTCTTTATTGGACAGCTCAAATGATAGGAATGTAGTTTATGGGTAATAAATTTGTGTAATATGAAGCTTGTTTATCTGGTTTCTGAATAGTAAGTAATGTGACTGCACTATATTTAAGAAGCAAGACATCATTACTATAGTTCATTCTTCTTCTCTCTTTTACGGCATTGCTATAGAACCTTTCTTTATTACTATTTTTGTTGTTCTAGTTTTATCACTTAGGTTATGCTGGATTTATGTAGCATATTTAGATTTTTCAAGTTGTTTTCACCAGTATATAGTTTTGTTATATTTATGGCTGAGAACATGGCAGTTGAAATGATGTTTAAAAAGTGTTTTAAGTTGAACCCTGTGCATCGGTTCAAGGGTTTTACATTGTTTATTAACTGTTTCATCATTTGTTGTTGCATGATGTACTCAATATTGCTAATATTATAAAGTTTCAGGCCTCCCTCCTCACCAAGAGATCGGAATGCCTTCACTCTCTCCCACAATGACAGAGGTGTGAACTGTTCTAGATCTTTGCAAAATATCATAAAATGTTCTGTGGTTTTTTTCTAAGTTTTCCATTTATGCAGGGAAATATTGCTAGATGGTTGAAGAAAGAGGGTGATAAAGTGAATCCTGGTGAAGTGCTGTGCGAAGTTGAAACTGTAAGGTCTTCTCCTGTCCAGATAAAATTTCTTCATTTACTTTGCTCATATCAGAAATCAGTATTCTATTTTACGACTTTGTTTATTGTTTGAAGGATAAAGCAACTGTTGAGATGGAATGCATGGAAGAAGGTTACCTTGCCAAGATTATAAAGGGAGATGGATCAAAAGAAATCAAAGTTGGTGAGGTAATGATTTTGTGACACTCATGTGCATATATTTATCTTTCTTTGGTCCTACCTTTTGTGGATAGGGGAGTTTGTATGACTAGTAAATAAAGAAGCAGCATCTTGGCTTTGTATTAGATCTTCTGTCTGTTGCTCTTTTGCTCCAGAATAAAATACAATTTATGTCAAAATTTGTGCAGTTAATGTTATTTATTTGTTCTTGTGTAGATAATTGCCATCACCGTTGAAGAGGAGGGGGATATTGCAAAGTTCAAGGACTACAGTCCTTCAACATCAGATTCTGGTGCTCCGGCAGCAAAGGAGCCAGCAGCTCCTCCGCCTAAGCAGGAGCCTGTTCAACAACCAGTTAGTTCACCAGAGGCTAAGTCCAAGCCCAGTTCACTTCCTTCGGAAGATCGTCTTTTTGCAAGTCCTCTTGCAAGAAAAATGGCTGAAGATCACAAGGTTAGTTATATCATATATGAGTGCTGTAACTGGAATTTTCTTGTTGAGAAAAGCCGCTACTATAAGGATAGATTATAGAATCATTTATATCAATCTCTTTTAACATTTCTCCATTCCTTTGGATGAAAATATAGGTACCTCTCTCTAGTATCAAAGGAACAGGTCCTGATGGGCGCATTGTGAAGGCTGATATTGAAGATTACTTAGGTATCATATTTAAATTTCTGCAGCATAACTAATGCTGTTGCAAATTGACCCTGATAAGTAATGCTATATGGTAAAGAATGACTCGTCCCCCCTCCAACAAATCCTTCTGCCTTTTCAGTATTCTTCAGTAGTATTGGTTTGTGTATTATTGTCACTTCTTGTGATTAATGTGGTGTTTTCACTGTATTGTAGCTTCACGTGGGAAGGATGTTTCAGCACCAACACCTAAGACAAAGGATGGAAAACTTGAAGCTCTAGATTATGTAGATATCCCTCATTCTCAGATAAGAAAGGTTAGTTAAAAATTGTCATTATTTTTATATTTTTAATGAAAGTCCAAAGTTGTTAAGCATTTATGGTGCATGGATTTTATTCTATGCATTTACTTCTTAGTAGATGGTCCCCTTTATAGAAGTTATGCATTTTATTTTGTTTTTGTGATAATCTGCATCAAATTCGAAAGGTAACCGTGCTACACGGCGGATTTAGAAGATGTAATTAATATTTTCTCAATTAATGTTCTGTTATGATAGTATTTATTTGATCTATGTGATGCGTTTGATAAATGTATTTTCTGAACTTCAATTAGTAAGGAAAATAAATAGGTATACCAATAACTTTTTTTTTAACTCAGCAATGTTTGAGGCACAATTTTCCTATTTTTTAATTTTTAAAATACAAATGCTTCAACAAGAAGCATATGACTTTCCAATAAGTTTTTTTTTTTTTTTGTAAGCTTTAGTATAGTTTTTTTAATTTTTTTAAAATTTGAAGAATGGTTTCAATTTTTTTCTAAATACGATCCTCCCAGCCTAATCCCCAAGTACACCAAGGTCGGATAGGCGTCATCTACTTACAGATTGGTGTTACAATTTTTTTGAAATCTCAATAAATCTGTAGAAAAAGTACCCAAAACATGGTCCCATGAGAATTCCAGTCTCACTGGTTTCAATGAATTGGGTAGAAGCACCCTCCAATCATAGGCCCTAGACAAGAGTGTGTCAAAAAGGATTGGCAACTGTAAATAGCACGAAATGAGTGGGTGTTGATATATAGAGGTTACATATTTTATTATCATTTTGCCTATCATTTATCACTGCTGTTTTTTCTACCCAAATCTCACAAAACTAAAAGCCGAAAACCCTTCTAAAATAGCCATCCTTGTGGGACTCTTATATGGCCCTAAAATTGCCTAGGGTCAGAAATGAACTTACTGTTAAATAGCAAAGTTCCAATTTTGACCATTTTTGCATGAGAATACAGAGAAGTCGGTATCGTTCAACTTCTTTGTTGTCTCCTCGTTTCAATGCCAATTACTTTGTTTCTTTTATAATAATGTGCTTTGTGAGTTTAATTTCTGCTATCATTTTTGACAGGTCACTGCATCACGCTTATTAATTTCAAAGCAGACTATCCCGCATTACTATTTAACAGTGGATACATGTGTTGACAAGCTTCTGGAGTAAGTAATAGTGCTGTGATCAGTAAAATTATCACGGACATCCCTGTACTAAGATTCAGATTGCATTTTTAGAATAGATGGAATAAAATGCAATCCAACTCATGGTACAAGAGCCTCCAAGATGCTTTTACCTGCTTTGATTTTTTTTTTTAATATACTGGTGTGATTACATGGTAGTATCTGTTCATACTTTTTTAACTGTTTAGCAACGTGCACCCACCTTACACATACAGGTGCTCGAACCTGGGTCTCTTAGGATGAACATCATCCTCTTTTCCACTGGAGCCACTCGTTGGTTTCATCTGCTTTGATCTTTTAAATGGTAAGCAAATATATGATATATCTGATAATTTTTAATTGTTTCTTTGCGTGCAGTTTGCGAAGCCAACTCAACCCATTACAGGAAGCTTCAGGCGGGAAGCGTATTTCTGTCAATGATCTTGTGATCAAGGTAAGCAACTTTCTTTTTTTTTCTTTTGTTTTTCCCTTAGAAGTTCAAGTTTGATAACTTTCAATAAGTTTGATAACTTTCAATAAGTTTAATTGTCGAGCTTTGAGATGTTAGAAGTGGATCCTGATTTGTTGCTTTTGATGCGATCCAAGTTTTTTCCTATAGGTTTTTGCGTAATGGCAAGTGGTTATTATAACGTTGATTTCACATGGCAATTCTTGATCGAGTTCATGCCTTGTTATATTTATTTGCTTTTTCGTCCGTATTAACCTTCAATCATTACATGAAATTACATAAACATTTCTCAAATAACTGTTTCCTTTTGGGAATATTTAATTCAAATGTAGTCTGAAATAAATGCTTTCACGTAAATGGTAATATACTGCTTCTGCAGAGAAGAAATTAGTGCATATTTGATTTTTCTTATCTGAACCGCCATTAGAATATTGCAATTTTCATCTAAAATACTTAGAAGTCTTTTTCGACTACAGGCTGCTGCATTGGCTCTCCGGAAGGTTCCTCAGTGCAATAGTTCATGGACAGATGACTATATTCGCAAGTGAGTATATATTTACTTACAAACTGATCGATTCATGAGTGATAAACCGATAATGCATATCATTATGACTCGTCTTTCTTCTGCTTCCAATCCAACCCAGGTATAACAATGTCAATATTAATGTAGCAGTGCAGACAGAAAATGGACTTTACGTCCCTGTGATCAGGGTGCGGAATCATTTCAACTTATTGCTGTTTTCCTCATTCTATCGATACTTTTCTAGTTTAACTGATCCCTTTGTTTTACGTATTGCAGAATGCAGATAAGAAAGGATTGTCCTCAATTTCTTCAGAGGTCAAGCAGTTGGCACAAAAAGCCAAAGAAAATAGCCTAAAACCAGAAGATTATGAGGTAAATAATTATAGATAGGATAGTACGATAGTGTCATTGGATCTATATGGATTATATACATGTCGGGTTTTGTCTCTTTGCAGGGCGGTACGTTTACAGTTTCTAACTTGGGAGGGCCCTTTGGTATCAAGCAATTTTGTGCCATAATTAATCCTCCTCAATCAGGAATCCTCTCTGTCGGGTCTGGTAAGATTTTCCTTTAAATTTTCCCAACTCAAGTCATATTCACTACTTCTTCGTAATCACTGGAGTTCATTGTGTGCAGCTGAGAAAAGGGTTATCCCTAGCTCCGGTCCCGAGCAGTTCCAGTTTGCATCGTTAATGTCCGTAACTCTAAGCTGTGATCATCGTGTCATCGACGGTACATAGTTCTATTAGACTCCCAGTAAAATATGATTAAGCCAAGTTAAACATCGAACATCATCTCGGTATCCTTTAGGCACACAATCTAATTAACTCGACTTACTGTTCTCTTAGGTGCAATTGGTGCTGAATGGCTTAAAGCTTTCAAAGGCTACATTGAGAATCCGGAATCAATGTTGCTCTAAATCCACCGGTGATTCTTGCTTTTCTTTTTGGTTTTAGACACATTTCCTTGCTATGATCATTTTCGCATTGGGGAATTGAGTGCATTACATATATTCCGGATCGATTTTTGTCACACCGAATTAATATTTTTAGGGAATAAAGAAGGATCGATAGACAATCGAGGAACTAAAACTGGGAACTGGAATTCACCTCACATGGAATGCAATAACCCCATTTCACATAGGTCCCTTATACTGTGAATAAAACTTGGAATGATTTTTTGGGTATAGGCAATTGCTAAACCCATCACATTTCTATTGCTTTCTCTTTGTTATGATTTTGCATCATTATTCTTTTCTTTGTTTGAATCAGCAATTCCGAGAAATTAAATTGAGAAAATCGTATAATTATTCGAACATTAACATTAATATGTAGTACTTTTTTATAATAAACAAAACTCGTAAAATTTCATGTTACTTCAAAAAAATATACTCTCATTATAGTACTTATTATAAATTCTGTAATGCATTATGTAACAAAAATTACAATATATATTACTCTATTATATAACTTTTTATTGCCTGTATAATATTGTGTGAAGTAATGTTATTACAGAAAATATCACTTTAAATAGTACCTAAATACACAAATTATTACCTATCACCCTAATGTATGCTACATGAAATTACACAAATCAATTTTTCTTTTTTAATATTTTTATATTATAAAATGATATTTTACCCCTATTACATGAAAAATATGAGTTGAAGTAGTTCAATTATGTCTTAACTAAAGTTCCAAATTTAAAAAGTGTTTCTCAATTGAGTTCAGTATTAAATCCTAAATTTCAAGTCAAATTTAAGTTTATGATTACTGGAGTTTAAGTTTATGATTATTGGAGTGTAACTTGATTATACCTTCATATGCTACTTGATTTTGAGTTGGTATTTCAAATTTGGTACCTTAATGTAATTTTATAAGTAACCTTGAAAATTTGGCATTTATTTTTTTTTAATATTTTACAATTTTTTTAAATTATAGAAATAAACTTTAATAATTACCATGAACAATAAAACTAGTTTTAAATTGAATTGTAATCTTATTAAAATACTAGTTTTATTAAATAAACTTCAATAAATAATAAAACTACTTTTAAATTAAATTGTAATCTCATAAAAAAAATTAGTTTTAAATTAAATCTTATTAAAAATAATAATTTTTTAATATACTGGTCATGCTTTCTTAACCCTTTGGTAATGCATGCACACTAACATGACAGATACTCAAATCCGAATCTTCTAAAATGAACAACATTCTCTTTTTCACTGGAACCACTCGTTGAGTTCAAAAAATAATAATAATTACCATGAACAATAAAACTAGTCTTTTTCAACCGAAAACTAATTTTAAATTAAATTGTAATCTTATTAAAAATTAGTTTTATTAAATAGACTTTAATAAATTAAATTGTAATCTTAGTAAATTGTGTAGTGATTTAGATACATATAATATTAATTATTACTAACTTATGGAAGGAAATCAATGTAGTTGAAATTAGACTTGATTAGTTAAATTGAAAATTCATCAATATAGAATTTGTGTATTGATTTTATGGTTAAAGATGCTCATCGTTTCAGGTGTGATTTGAGTTCGAATCACACTAATCGTTGCTTGTAATTCACAAAAGAAAATATCAATATATTAGTTCAGAGTATCAGGTTAAAAGAACGATTGAATTGAGTTTTATAACTTTTAATATATTTTTTAAATATTTATGAATTTTAAATAATTCATTTAAATTGAATTAGAGGGATAAGGAATTGATAATTTAATATGTTAAACCATTAATATGATTACAAAAACATTGAAAAATACAAAAGAATAATTAAGATTCTTTTTCTCTCAATAAAATCAACAATTATAACCAGTACAATATTATAATATATCCCCAATCAATATAAACCAATTATAAGAATTTTACATCAAAAAGCTTTTCGAACCTAAACTTAGGTAAGAGAAAGTGAGAGGCTCGGTTTGATCTGGCTGATGAAACATTTGAGTCATAAAAGTCAAGAAGCTTTCCTTAGCATGTGCTGGGACACACGCAATACTAACTCAGCTTCAATGGATATGGATTACACGTCATCAACACAGTCACCCTCAAGGTAACCGGTTTACATCCTCTGCATCACCGCCTACTTTATACAAAATACAAATATCCAAACATCGGAACTAACAAAGTGAAATTAAATACAGAGTTATCCGAACTTCACTACAGCTTCCATGTCAGCAACTAATTTTTTTAAATTAATCCTTAAACTTTGTAATTATTTTCATTTTGGGGCTTGAATTAGATCATTGTTCTCGATTTAAATTTTTTTCTGCATATTAATCATTAAACTTGACAATTATTCTCATAATGATCGTTGAACTTGAAAATTATTTCTATATTAATACCTAAACTTTAAGATTTTCAAGAAAACATTAAGTGTAATTTAAACAAAAAAAATAGATTCAGTACAAGAACAATTGTCAAATTAGATCACCAATACCTTATTTAATAAAGTGTTGAAAAAATTCAATTAGCTAAAAATTAATATTTTCAGTAATTTAGACACATTTGATAAGACACAATGAAAATTAAAAACTTCTAAATAGATTTTTTTTATATATATAATAAAGAGTAGAAAACAATAAGTAGAGAAGCACTTACTTATCAATTAATAAGGAATAAATTTAATTTTTTATTATTTTTCGTTTAAGATTATATTATCTCTTTATCAAACAATATAATTATATTCAGTATTTAATTTTAAATAGTATATCAAATAAATTTTATAACTTAAATTCAGCACTTATTTTTTAGTTTACCAAACATAATTTAACTATTGCCAAAAGTTAAGTTCAATGACTAAATTGACAAAAAAATTTAAACTCTAATATAAAAATAATTACTAAATTCAAATCCAAAAATAATCTAAATAAAAAAATTAAATCAAAATCAAACTAAATCGACCTCTCGAATCTCTATACATAAACACCTCTAGTGCTAATTCATAAACCTACTAAGTTTTCAATGGGTGAAATTTGATTCATCTTATAAAACCAACCGCAGAGAATCAAAACCATACCGATAAAAACTTTAAAATAAGGAGATTTATACACATACATATACCTAATCTATAACCGGCACTTGTCAGCTTCCCCTTCTTTCACTGTACCACCAATTCTCTTCCTTCCTCAAATCTTTCACCGTTAATATCCGGTCACCCACTTCTTTAAATAACCCAACTTCTTTTTCTATTCTGTTCTATTTTTTTTAATTTCATTTGTCAGTATTTCGCTTTCTCACCCTTGCGAGATCCGAACTCACCGGAGTTCCGTCGCCGGCGGGGACGACGATGGTCGAGTCTCCCGTTAGCTGATTAAAAGAAATTCGTATATGTTCTAAATTCGATCGATTAATCAATCTCTTTTTCTTTTATCCCCAAAAGGAAATGATAGATCCCTGTGCTGTGATTCACGTTCGATCCAAAACCTGGTTTCGCAAGAGGAAAAAAATCCATTCATAATTTTCATTGTGAAGGTGGTGTTGGGTTTTTCTCAATTTGTATAGGTTCAATGTTAATTTCTTGAATTTTTTTTATATATTTCCGATCATACATATATAGGTAGATAGATAGATATATTGCTTTTTTTTTAAAAAAAATTGGGGTTTTTTTAGGGTTAGGTTTTTTCGAATCTTTGAAAGTGGCAAAGATGAATATAAGTGCGGCCGAGGAAGAATCGGCGCAAGAGATACATATTCCGGCTGATATAGATTGGGAAATGCTTGATAAATCCAAGTTTTTCTTCTTAGGTGCGGCGTTATTTTCCGGCGTATCGGCGACCCTTTATCCCATAGTTTTAGTCAAAACACGGCAACAGGTCGCTCAAGTTCAACTTTCCGGCATAGGAACTGCGTTTTCCATCGTTAAACACGGCGGTTTCCGGGGATTATACCGAGGTTTCGGTACTTCATTAATGGGAACAATCCCAGCTCGAGCTCTTTACATGGCTGCCCTTGAAATAACCAAAAGTAATGTAGGGAGCACCACTGTTAAATTAGGGTTTCCCGAACCAATGGCAGCAGCGATTGCTAATGCGGTCGCCGGATTAACCGCCGCAATGGTGGCTCAACTTGTTTGGACCCCAATTGATGTGGTTAGCCAAAGGCTAATGGTTCAAAGTAGCTCATCACAAAGTAGATATGTAAATGGGATTGATGCGTTTAGGAAAATAGTTAACTCACATGGTCCAAAGGGATTATACAGAGGCTTTGGTATATCAATTTTAACATATGCACCATCAAATGCAGTATGGTGGGCGTCTTACTCAGTTGCACAAAGACTTGTTTGGGGAGGCATCGGATGTTACTTAAAAGGAGGCGGGGATGAAACAATTCGGCCTGATTCAAAGACGGTAATGGCGGTTCAAGGAGTGAGTGCGGCAATGGCAGGTGGGATATCAGCATTGATCACAATGCCACTTGATACTATCAAGACCCGGTTACAGGTCCTAGACGGAGAAGAGAACCGGCTGCGTGGACCGACAATGGGGCAAACCGTGAGGAATTTGGTTAAAGAAGGAGGATGGCTGGCTTGTTATAGAGGGTTGGGACCAAGGTGGGCTTCAATGTCAATATCTGCAACAACAATGATCATTACTTATGAGTTTTTGAAACGATTATCAGCTAAGAACCAAGAGGGCTTGATGTAAATGAAGAACAATAGGCTACTTGAGTAATACGGGTAAATACTCAATACAGAAAATGAAGAGTTTGAGCAATATATAACAAAAAAAAAAAAGGGGAAACAGGGTTTTGGTTTTTTTTTTTGCTTTGGGTTCTTTGATTTTTGTCTAAATTATGCTTTGATATATATGTATATATAGTTATCATTTTTTTCAAGTCTAGCCTTGGTGAATGTAAATGTGGTTGCAGGTTTAAATATACAATATACTTTCGTTACACTAGTTAGCCTTTGGATGAACTTATGGTTTATAAAGGATCGTAAGAATATGTGGATATTTTTTATGTTATTCAAATTTGATTTTTATGTTATTTAGATTTGAGTGTGAGTATTCTATCCTCATTGGTTTTTTTTTTTCTGTTTTTCATTGTATCTAAAGTACATTATATTTGCTCAAATCATAAAGACGATATTATTGAGAGTAATATTGAAAAAATGTCAAAATTTAAAAATTTTGGAATTTTTTTATTATAATATCATATTTTAATTTTATGGGTATTAAAAGAATATTTTTTTGTTAATTTCAGTTGGATCTAAAGCTTAAATTTTTATAAATAAAAATATTAAGTCTAAATTTGAAATTTTTGAAAATTACAAAAACTATACATTAATCTATTTTTGTATTTATATATCAAACGTAAGTATTTAAAAAAATGATGTGTTGATCTAATGATCAAAATGTTCATTGCTTTAGATATATTTAGATTTGAGTCACGCTAATATTTTATTTTCCTCTTATAATTTCTCAAAAAAATTAAAAGTTAAAAGAGTAACATAGATTTACTTTTATCTATTTACAATGAGAAAGTAGATAAGTTGTCGCTAAGATAATAGTTTGTTGGCAAATTTTCGTGTTAATGTTAGATATTTATACTATTTAATAATTTGATTTAGTGCCAACAATAAATCGAGTTTAAATGCAACTGTAAAATTATCAAAATTCATTATTTAAATTTTCAAAAAATGTATATCTCTGATAAGATTTAAGCTTAAAATATCATCTTTTTATTATATCAGCTTTATCATTTCAACTTAATCGATATTTAATTTTCATATCAAAATTTTATAATATATTGAATAATTCTTTCACTTAGGTAAATCATAATTTAGTAATTATATATTTAATACGAAAATGCTTTTATTTTTTTAATTTTAATACGTTCAAAGAAGTTTTGAAAGAATTATGTTTACGAGAATAAAGCTATATATTGAATAGAGATATTAGATAAAAATTGAAAGGGTTGCTCAATTTATTTCAAAACTTTCATGTATTTGATAAGTATCTTATAAAATATAATTTATTTCAAAAAGTCGAAGAGCAATATATCATATTTGGAAGAATATGAAAATTAAGGATCTGTAGAATCATTTAATATTTCACTAATTAGTTATTTGTTTTTAAAAAAAAAATCATATAACTTAAATTAAAGGGTTAGTACTCAGACATATCCACATCACACACATTACATCCAAAAAAAAGCTATTGAAATAAAGAATTATCGATAAACTTTATAAAAGTAGAACTCCAAACAACGAAACCAAATAGAAGAGTTCTAGTTTTAAAATCTTTAAATTCGAGTTCCATTTTAACTATTTCTTTTCAATCCATTAGAGTCTTATTCCATTTACAATTGTCTTATTAGAATCAGTACTTCAAAGGCGTATGTAACATTGCATTTTGTAATAAAATTATTAAAACATAAAATCATGTAACATATCACTAGGTATATTATATTACTTGAAATACAAATTTTAATGTTTGACTGAATAATTTAAAAGCAAATTCTGATAAAATTTGGGCTTTTTAATTATTATTGTTTAGTACGCAAAAGCTAAGCTTATTACATTTTATTTCACAGTTGCTTTCCTTCAGTAAATCAATTTCATATATTTTTTAAGATAAATAAAATAAAATTGTGAGAAACAGTAAGCAAGTAAAGTCTCTTTTTGTCAAACTGACAAAAAAATTTAGATGAACAATAATTAATGTAAAAACAATGATAATAAAATTAAATACTATAACATGAGACAAAAAAACAAATTAAATACACCATCTCACCAAACTCTTAAGAGTAAATCTAAATGAACGATATGTTTCTTACGATTAGTGCAAAGACAACAATAATAGTGAAATTAAATACTGTAACACAAAACAAAAAAAATAAACTAAATACACCGCACCGACCATTCAAACCCACCATTAATGTAGTAAAAATAAAGTTATTGCTATTCTTTTAATTGATATAGAATACTCAACTACTGATATAAATTTCATTTTTCACAAATTCAATAACATTACCAATACCCAATCAAACACAAATTTTTTTTAAAAAAAATAGATATTAATTATATCTCGAAACTCACATCCAAATTCAAATATCAAACAAATTCTTCATCGTCCTTCAAAGTTAAAAATCTAGCAAAGAATGGGGTCATTCAATCATCAACCATATTTTAAAAAGAAAAAAAGGAGAATAATATAATAATATAAACACAATACTATCTTTGAACCACAAATTGATCCAAAACTATCAAAATATTAAAAACAAACAATCAGAGAGAAGTTCAGGTTAGTTAAGAAAAGCTAGAAATTCAAAGACATGGATGTGAATGAAGCATATAGAGAGAGGGGTTTTATAAAATTATTTCCCATGACAGAGAATAAATATTACCCTGGAGGCTGGAAATATATGAGGTGTTCGAGAAAATAACCTATCCCATCTTTCTTGGGACGGCTACGGCTTTTGTTTCCACTTCATCTGAGCAGTCACTTGAAAGTTCTTTTTTATTCTTTTTTGAGCAGAAGCACGGCTTCCATGAATGCTGTCAGCGAGCTACTACTGGTTAATAATCCCGTCCTTTGTATTGCATCTCCTGCCAACACATAGTGCCAGTTTCTATTAGGATTCCCACAAGTCGTGGAATATTTTTGGTACTAAATGAAACACCAAAACTGGTTTTTTCCGAGGAAAAAAAGAAGAAACTAGTCGATTCTGATCGGGGATCTGAAAACCTGACCCAGTCAACATGAACCTAAACCAGACCTAACCCTTGTTGACCATAAAAGGCCAACAAGCCGAACAAAAATGACAAACCCAACAAGCCTAATTGACAGGTCTAGTTCTGGTGCTACTCAAACTCAGAAGCGAGTGCTAAATGGAAGTGCGTGTCCAAAAAGGATATGCCAAATATTTGCATGTACACCTCCTCCCCAACCCCCTCTTTTTCTTATCCATGCTCCATTGCATATTTTAAGCTAAAATGAAGAGTTGGAGTAACATACAATTTTCCCGTCGGAGCAAACAAATGAAATTTAGCGCACAGTTTAAAGAAAATTCTCTAGTGCTATGTTCGGGAACAAGAATTTGTAATTTTGGGTTTGGATTCGGTTTGCTAAATAAATTGTAATAAAGAAATGCATATGTTGTTATGAATAAATTAGTAGTGTTTCAATATAAATATATATTTGGAAAGTATAAATAAATTCCTTAGGAATTTCAAATTCACTAATAATAGGTATCCAACAAATCCATGGATTTGAAAAGTATTCATGAATGCTACACTTGTATGTGTGATACTCAATTTATGCTATTTTTGAAATCCTGATTCCCAAATAACACCTAAAAGTAATTCTCCGCAAAGCATCATTTGCAACCATGCTAGTAAATAGGATTGTTTTCTAAAAATGCTAACTTGAGAGTGTCTTAATCATCGTGCTAAAGATAAATGAACCAACAAATCTACACAAAATCAAAGAATTTTCAGGACAACTTACCGGTTGGTAGTACATCACTTGCCGTTGCCCAAGAAGCATCGGTTGCCCATACTGCAAATTTGAAGAATATAAAATAAATAAGCATATCAAGATGAATCAATAAGATAAATATAAATTAATGTTAAGGTTGCCCACCTGAGGCCCAGTTGGATGAAAATAAGCTTGCGGTGATTGCATTGGTGCCACTTGTGGATTGAATACAACAGGCTGGTGCCCAGGAAAGGAGGGTCCAATCTACAAACCATGTGATCATCAACAACGATACACAGGTAGAGTAATAACAATACCAAAGTTTACCATCACATTTACTAATATATATACATATGATAGTATACCAAAGTTTACCATTGTATTTACTAATGCATATGATGCTGAATCAAGTTACAACATCCTGTTAAAAATGACCATATACAATATTATTTATTAAAAGAGGTTACAGGTTTTAGTGAATATCCTATTGAGCGGAAAGAAAAAGATCACATGTACATGGCTATACCAGATCTAAGATGAATGTAGGTTGAATCCAAGTAGTACTTTTTCCATGTTAAGTCAAATCAACCTAACTTAACCCATAAACCATTAACCCATTTAAATGTAATAACAAGAAACAGGAAAAGTAAATGCTAACTTGCTATACTGTACCATTTACCATTCCCTTGACTCGGTTATCACACTGCAGAAACAAGTGCCATTAAAGAATAAAAACTATGTCAAAGCTCCCCATAGAGCTCAGAGATAACGAATCATACTCAAGAGTTCCAGCATTGATTTATTATGCACAAAGCTATATTACTCGAGAAAAGTATGAGTCCGACACAGGCATGTTCAATTTTTCTAAGTGAAATTTGAAATAACATAGGTATTAGTCATTAACAGATACATGATACAAGTAACCAAGAAAAACCTTTGGGAACATCACTTAGAAATTTCAGTATACAGTGACATGGGGTAGCTTTTAGATTCATAAATTTGGTCTTACATGCAAAATAGTGGTCATAAAAATTGCAATTAATTTTCAAGCAACTTACCCCAAAATTAACAGGCATGTGCATATGTGGTCCAGGAGACACTGGTGTTTGATAGTAGAATGAACCATCGGAGACTGGGGATGGAGGCCTAACAGACGTTTGATACGGTGTGAAACTCTTTGCATTAGGGTTGAGTTTGAACTCCTGAGCATTAAGCATGTTAAATGTGTGAGAAGACAAACCAAAGACAAGCACAAATCATGTTAAAAGGTAAACAAAATAACTGTTAAGATTCATCATAGTTTAGAAAATCTATATTGGAGTCAGCTTATCACACACGCCTGAAAGGAAAAAGGAAAGATAACATACCTTTGCATGGGGGTTCAGTGTTGACTTCTCAGAGGATAATGAACCCATTGATGAACTTGGGGATAGGTCAGGGCCACTAGAAGCTGAGGAAACAGCAACACAATCTGAATTTGATGGTTTAGAACTACCAGGTTGTCCACGGGAGTTTACAGAAGGTGTTTCACCAGTTACTTTGCTAGAAGCTGGACCTTCTGTTAGATCACCAGAAGCACTTGGTCTTTCACTAACCTTCGATAATGAACTAGACTGGGCATGAGTAGTAGAATTCACAGATGGCACAGTTTTATCAGATCCATCTAACTTGTCATTCAATAATGACTGGGAATCTGCATTAAAAATTGCTCTCATAATAAAATAACCAGCTGCAACAGCAAGATTAAGTGCAGATCGATGGTGTATAAAGCAAGATTAAGCATACTCACCGATAGAATTTGACAACTGCGGGTCCTCAGATGGCTGCATAATAAGGAACAAGAATTCAAACAGAGAACATACATATTAGAAGCAAATAAACTAGAACAAAGAAATCCAATGGTGAGATGGACCAGTCATGGAAGTAAAAGCAATAAAAAATAGCGAGCTCCACATTCACCATACAAGATTTGCTTATACATGGAAATTCAACTTACAGACAGCTTTTCAGTAGACTCTTTAGCATCCTTGCTTCCTCCATGTTCACCAAGCAAATTGTCTTGGATCCTATATTACAAGTGTTTAAATCGGGAAAAATAAATAGCTAACACCTAAATTATGTCCAGAGAACTGATCATTATTACTATACATGTAATATTGCCTTAAACTTAACAGAAAGAAGGAATCAAGAATATAATCAGCAAAATATACATCATAGGCATGTAAAAAGGAATATTAAATTAAATACCTGCTTTCACTGTCAGATACAGAGAAACCTTGAGAAGGAATTTCAGATGCCAACTGTTTGGCCTGATCATTAAAGTCAGTATGGTTCAAATCTGTACCAATGACTGCTTTGGAAGATGGTTCCTCATCCTACAATCCAAAAAAAACAGAATTCTGTTATAAAGGTAAAGATAGCACTTTGTACCTGGCATGGAACTAACATTTTAGCATTATATCAAGTAAAAACCATTACTAGGTTTCCAACATTTAAATTGATCTAACCATCAAAATGCAGTCAGAGAAAATTATATTTAGGAAGCGCTATGATGAAAGACAAGTTGTGAAAAGAAAAACATCAGAATAATGGCATTGTTGAAGCAAGTACCCGAGAAAGTAAACCAAAAGACGTAAACCTTGAGCACAGTATCTACTAAATAAAATTAATCAAACTTGTGCAAAAGTATAGAAGATTCAAGAAAAAAACTCCATGATCAGAAGCTTGAACTAAATACAATGTGTGATTCCATCTCAAAATGTACTCCCATGGGGTAAATGCTCTCCCTACATGCCTAACACATACTTGTTGCTTCCAACAACCAAACTGAAGTCCTTAAACTCTCAACTCAGTCAAATTATCAGCTCCCTCAGCATTCAAATTGCATAAACATTTAAGCAGCTTCACGCATGTTCAATCTACCCATTCTTGCCAACAAGAAAATTAAGATTCACTTTGTCTAAGTAGTAATTGAAATAATAAAGAACACCAACCAGGAATGCATGATAACTTTCTCAATTAGTGTTGTTATAAACTTCAGCAAGCATTCCAAAATTAACTGACCCCCATCACCCAACTAATCTACCTCCCAAACCAATTTATCATCAGAAGAAAATCCATTGAGATCAGTATTCCAGTAAAGAACCATTACCACCATAATATCCAATATCCAATATCCAGTTTTCTTCATCAAGAAAATAAAAAAACAGTTATGTTTCTAATATTGTTATTTTAGTTATACTCTTTTAGTCTACTGACAGTGCATAAACCCTATTGAAGTTGCTGGCTTATTTTTTGAAAGAGAAGACACAACCTAAATATGGTTTAGATGCAAATAATAACTATGTATATAAATATATAAATATATATATATATATATATATATATGCATTTAAAGAAGAAAAACAAGAATATCCCAAATTCCAGACGCCAAAAGTTACCACAAATGAAGTGCTTGATGACATTCGAACTCCCTCATTTCTTTGCAAACTGGTCAAATCCACAGGCCCTCTACTGAGAGAATCAGAAGAATCTCCAAAGGTCTCAATATTGTGGGAATCCAACAAAATGTCCTCCTCTTCTTCATAACCGCTATCATCAAACCCCCTACCCCTATATACTGAGGAATATCTCATCTCCTCGTCAATATCAAAATTATCATGAAGATCTATGCCTCTCTCCTGTCATAAATTCAGTATGCAAAGCATGAGAAAATTTTAGAGACAAATTAACTAATCAAAAAACTTAAAGAGGCAAATAATTCATATTAGGCAAACCTCTGCTAAATGTAGGTCCTGGGTCTCCGAACCCTCAATCTCTCTTGCTATTCTCATTGCTTCCTTCTCCAACTCTCTCATTTGAGGACCTCTCTCAAGTTTTGTTGTGTAAAGCTCCTCATTGAAAGTACTTTTTACACCAAATAGCTTTTGATTGGTTTCAAACTGATCCCAGTTCCTAATAGTGCAATTTTATATGTATATCAATATGAAGTTAATATGAAAAAGAGGAATGTTATAGACAATAACCGGAAAAAGAAAAGGAATTACAAAAAACACATGATCATCAAAGATTTGCTGCAAGTTTTTTTAAGCTGACAAACATTCTAACATCAACAACAAAATCAGCCTCCGGTTCATTATTGCAACAAGATCCATTGAGGATAGAAAAAGAGAAAAAATTCTTGACACACTAGATTAGCACAACAAAAGTGATCTAAAGCAGCATCTCCTTAAACCTCACAGACTCATATATCAATTTAGAATTCATGTTGTAGGACATCCCTGATTCTCTCAATGCTAAAACCACTAAAGGAAATTTTCCTAACACCTTGAAATTTCTGACATCTATTTTCAAGACAATTTTATTAATGGGGAAATAACAAGGCAAGACAACTGAAAACAAATGAATCTATTATGTAAAAATAGAGACCTAGTAGAAAAATAAAAACAAAATGGATGCAAGTGGGCAGAAGTAATTCAGAACAGTAAAGCTATCACAAGACATATTTGAAAGGAGAGAACATTATTGCAACCTACTCCACGAGCCAGAAAAAATATTTTCTAGCTCAGGACATTGGGGATAATCTTCATCAGGAACCCAGGGCTCCAATTCTCTCTCCAACCCAACATGACGGGATTGTGATATCACAGAATCTATCAAAAGTTCCTGCTGTTTTTCATGCTGGAGCTCACTTGCAAATCCATCACTGGTTACGGCCACATCCTGGAACCAATTTATGAACAAGCAAATTAATATTGAAGAAACGAAAAATTAAAAAACTAGCAATATTTTGTTTTAGCCAAGTTCAAACATTTCAAGTATCATTCAGAATGATCTAACTGAAACAGACTCTTTAAATCTTTTGATAAACTACTTAATAATTCATCTCTCACTGGCAACTTGACTAGGGATGGAACTCTAAAGATAAGAAAAATAGCAAAACCTTTGCTATAACTTGCACAAGTTCTTTGGCAGGTATAATTAAAATCTTTGTGGGTGCCTTGCTAATGAACTCTGTAACAGCCTTGCTTCCTTGCAAAGTACCATCCTTTATCAAGCGAGCCATTTTCAAGACTATTCCTGAAGTGGCAACAGAGTGGATGTTAAGAAGATGAGCTATTTTTTCGAAGTTCACTTTATCTGCATATGAATTCTATGTGAACCAAGCTCAATTTGTAACACTAATAACAGATGCATAATATCTAAAAAAAAGATGCCATACCAAAATCCTTTTCTGCATCAGTTGCATGAAATATTCCAGAGTAAATTGATCCATTTTTCACATGAACTTCCACCATATGCCCAATAAGACATGTGGTCATATAAACTAACCGATCACGAGAAGAACTCTCATAAACTCCAGTCTTCCCACCAGACAGTGAGCCTACACCAAGTAGCTTTATTAGATGAAGATAACATTTCAATAATGAGAAATTCACATAAGAGAATGTTCACCTGTAGCCTGTATTCTTCCCTGATTAGGTTTTCCTGACTGCACCTTACTCTCCAACCTAGCCCCACCCTCTCTATCACCTCTTCGACGAGCAAATCCATTAGAAGAAGATTTGGGCAAAAGTGCTTGTTGGATGTTCATCTCAGAAGGAAAAAGAAGCCCCTAAAGAACAAGTTTTTAGTATAAAATCAAGACTTCTAAAATCCAATTCTAAAACATAAGCACTTAATCTTTTAAATTTGAGCATTTTAGTGATAGAATTAGCAAAAAGCTTAAAACAAGAAACCACTAAATCTAAGATCAAGCCAATAAAATAGCAGATCTCCTGTATCTTGCCATTGTTCCATGAAACCCATACATACAAGAGATAGAATTAGCAAAATGTAAAAGCACTGTGCTTTTCCTGATAGCCACATCAATGATAAAATTCCATGGCTCTCTTCCAATCTCATTGACCTTAAAACATTTCCCTCTCAGACCAGTAGTGAATAAAGCTTTAACAATACAACAAATATACCCTATCCTCATATTGTTAATCTAAAGCTTTCCACCTATAAATGTAGCATAAATCTCTAGGATTAACCTGCAACTCAATGGTCCATCTTCATATATTCTGCTAGTTATATACACAGAAATCCCATCATTCATTCAAATGCATAAAGAGGCAGTTCCTGATCTTCTTAAATATGTTACTAGCAGAAACTATAGACACATACACCCTACAAGTAAACAACAGAGGAACCAAAGCTCCCTTGGCAAGAATGAAAATAGTAGCTAAATCAGAAATTCCTTATTTTCTACTCCAAAAAGGTTATAGATTACTCAAAGGAAATTCATACAGCAACGAAAACAATTGAGAGGAATCAAGGTCAGTTTAATGTCAAACAAGCTTGCATGAAACAAGACATGGTAAAATACACAAATAGATTTGGCTGAGAATAGAGTACAATTGTTGCAAGCAAAATTTCACAAAAACAGCAGGGACTTTAATCAGCATGTGAAGGATATCAGACCCTGCTTCTTAACAATAGTTGGCTAATGTCCGAAATGATTGTATAAGAACCCAAAAGTTTTGCAATTCAAATTTTCAAATATCTTTGGTTTGACAGATGCATTTCCCAAACCAACCGATCATTACCATAACAAAACTAGGCAACACCACTCTTTAGTTAGAAGATAACAGGTTGCTTTGTCATTGGCAAATATACTAGTTATATAGCTTCCTAAAACTCAAGCACATAGCGGCTGACAAAAAAGGACAAAAGAATAGCTACCTTTTTTGTATATGTTCCAGCCACCCACTTCTTAAGAGTTGTGATAAATACACCTACATGAAATAGAAAACCAGACTTTATTCATCGAATTAGCTAAGATCAACCATAAAATCAAATAAATAAGCCAAAAGTGCAAACGCCTAAACCTAAATTCTACCCAATATTTCAACCACCAAATCAAAGCAAAGCAAATCCAAATAAGCATCAATTACAGAGTTAAAAATACAATTTACATAAAAATAACAACAAAACTTTCATATGTAAAACCCTAAATAAAATTCTATAAAAGAAGCCAAATAAACCTAAAATATAACAGCTAAGTGCATTCGCATTCAGATTTTTCAACAATAAATAGAAAAACAACATTAGAAAAAGAGAGATGAAACGCGATCCTTACCTTAGAAAACTTAATTAATCGATAATTTCAGCAGGAAAAATAAAAAGAAACCGTAGCTTATCGGAGTTGAGAAGGAGGGGATTGGGAATCAGTGAGTTAGGGTTAACGAGTCAGGGTTTTAAAATAAAAAAGGATCCAAAAGGGGGTAAAGAGAGAGAGAGAGAGAGAGAGAGAGAGAGAGAGAGAGAGATCGAAGCTCGAAACACAACCGACGAGGGAAATAGAAAGGAAAAGGGAGAGAGCTCTCGATTGTGATCAAGCGAGAGAAAAATGGGAGTTTCAAAAGAGTTCTCTTTTTTCAAAAAAAACAATTTTTTTTTAAGAGAATAAAAAAAGGAGAGAAATAAAGAAGAAATATATACAGGTAGAAAATTATGAATTGAAATTTATTTTTATATTTTAGGTCAAATTCCATAGAAAGTACCTGTATTATATGTATTTGACAGATTTAGTCTCTTTATTATAACTTAATCATTTCAGCCCCCATATCAATTTTTCTAAATTGATTTTATAAAATTATTTGACATAGTTTACTTTTTTTAACAATTGGTGTTAATCTTTGCATCTATAATATACTTTAAAATCCATAATTAAGTTGGTTTCATAATCAATCCAATTAGTGGCGGAACGAAGATGTTATTATTGAGGGATCAAATTAAAATTAGACGTGCTACATAACAATCGATTTAAACATATAAACAATCAATTTTTGGTAGGGCTATACTATATACAAAGGAGGGGATTGTAAAAATCTTAAACCTTAGAACTATTTATATTTTTGAGAGGGTCGTAGTATATATATATACAAATGACTAAATTGCAAAAATTGTAAACCTTAGGGGTCATAGCCCCCTTACCTTCTATTAAGCTCCGCCATTAAATTCTGCAGTAATTTGATTTTTTTCAACATTTTATGTTAAATGTAATATATATATATATAAATTTCCTTTTTATAATTAGGGAAAGAGGATGGAATTGCTTGGGATCGAACCCAAGCTTTTATGCTTACAACATAAATGTTAGGGTAAACTCCAAAAATAGTCACTTTTGTTTTCTTCGGGTTACATTTTAGTCACTTATGTTTGAAATGTTACGTTTTAATCACTTATGTTAGTATTTTGTTACGAAGTGATCACTGTGCTGTTAAGTTCCGTTATCTCCCTAACGGTAATCCTACATGGCAGTCCAACTAGATTTTAAGCACCAACTTAAATTTCCAAATGGAATGAGAATAAATCTTTAATTAAATAAATTTAATTAATTAAAATTTTTAAACCCTAAACTTTAATTGAAAAAACCCTAAATACATTTCCTCGCACCTCTCTTCTTCTTCTTCATCTTCTTCCTTTTTGATTCCAAGATCTTTAGTTACAAATCTATCTCAAAGCTTGAATCTTTGAAACCCATTAATCCAAAGAAACTTAACGGGAAGAAGATATTGGAATCAAAGATATTGAATCTTTGGGTTAATGGGTTTTAAAGATTCAAGCTTTGAGACAGATTTGCAACTAAAAATATTGGAATCAAAAGGGAAGAAAATGAAGATGAAGAAGAATAAGAGAGGTGTGTGGAAATAGGTTTAGGGTTTAGAATTTTTAATTAATTAAATTTATTTAATTAAAGATTTATTCTCATTCTATTTGGAAATCCAAGTTGGCACTTAAAATATAGTTAGACTGTCACGTATGATTACTGTTAGGGAGATAACGGAACTTAACGGCATAGTGATCACTTCGTAACAAAATACAAACATAAGTGACTAAAACGTAACATTTCAAACATAAGTAACTAAAATGTAATCCGAGGCAAATAAAAGTGACTATTTTTAGAGTTTACCCTAAATGTTATTGTCATTAAGCCAAGAGGTTGTTGACATATATATCATATATTTTAAAAATAATCTACATTGACTAATTGAGCCTTAGCTCGATTAGCATGAGCATTGTTGCCAATGCAAGAGATCGTGAGTTCGAGTGCGTTGAAGCATATTATCCTCCTATTTAATATCTATCAAATTGGAAAGTGAACAATTAAAGATAATTAATTACAATGTTAATGTTTCTTTTGTCAAATTCACATAAATTTGATTGGTTTTACATATTCTATCAATTTGATATTGATTTAACAAAATTTATCCGACAATATTTTTTAGAATCAATATCAAATTAACAAAATAGATAAACATCAAGAGCTAAATTTATTACGATATCAATCAAAATTATACACAATTAACGCAATACATTACCATCGTGATTAATTATTTTTAAATACTCGCTTTCAAAATTTACAATGATTAAATTATTTCGATTTTGAGAGACTAATTTAATCAATTTCAAAATTAAGAGAAATTGGAAAGATTTTTTTTCCCGAAAAATTTATATAATTAAAAAAGACTTTTAAGAGGGAGAATACACTTGAAAGTAGACTTCATGTAATTTCACCTTATTTTATGGTAGTAAAGTGGTAAAGATTTCCTACACCCAGATTTATGCTAATAACGCATGTCCTATTCTCATATTGGCTACCATCATTTTCTGGTCTCTCTGACGAAATCTATTTATGGTCTCTCATTTTGCTCCGCTACTTCTTTGCATAAAAATAGGTTACATTTTTAATAAATATCGCCTTTTATTAAAGTATAAAATAAATAAATATATAATATACACTATCAACTCGGTGAAATTAGAAAATTTTTTAAGTGATCGAAATTAAATTATAATTTTATAATAATAAAAATATAATTTTATTATTTTAATAATTTATATCTTTAAAAATTTTAAAAGATTAAATTAATTTTTATTTTTTTATTTTTAGAGGTTAAAGTATAAATTTATATTTATTAATTTAAAATTTTTAAAAGATTTAAATAAAAAAATTTATTTTAGGGGATCGAGTCCAGTACCAGTCCCCCTAATTACATCTTGACTATCAATATATTAAATATTAACTTTAACTTCAAAAAATAGATATTAACTTTTAACATAAAAAAGTCAATTGAGTCTTAGTTCGATTGGTATCGTTATTATTGCCAGTATAGAAAAATGTGGGTTATAGTGCGTAAGTGTTGAAAAGGGATTATGGGTAGTTCTATGATGAGATTAATGTTTTTTTGATAAATAATGAAGTTAATGTTCAAACAAATTAACATAAATATATTTAATTTCTTAAAAATTCAATATAAATATTAAATGCGAATATTTTAGAAAAAATCAAATAAAATGTGATTATATAGGTTTTTATGGGCAAAATTCTAATGAGGACTATATTGATAAAAAAAAGTTAAAAATGTGTTTGATAAACCAAAAAAATTAAATATTGAATTTTATAAGCAATAAAATTATATTATGATATTTTTTATGTATTAATAAAAATTAAGCATGGAATATAATTATTTTATTTGATAATAATAAATTTTTAGTTTTTAAAAATTCATTATTTTATAATTTTAATCTAATTAATATGATGCAATTTTTTTTGTCTGGTTTTGGTCCTTTTGGATAAAAATCAAAAGATAAAATTTGAATATTTTAATTTTAATTTTAATAAAATGATGAAATAATTTATTTCAAAAAATTGATAAATAGAATCAATTTAATATTTTTCACATCTATTTATATTATTTTAAAAATAATTAAATATATATTAATATGTACAAGATTTAAATAAAAATACATTTTTTTCCAATTAAAACATCAAATAGAATTAAATCATAATAAAATAAATTGAAAAATAATTTATTAAAGTCCAATCATAATTTAAATTAAACACATCCAGAGGGACTAATAAGTAAATAACCCAACATGTTTAAAACCAAAAATTCTTTTTTTTTCAAAGATTTGGGGAAAAAAATTATAAAGGCATTTGTTGCTTAGATTCCGTTTTTTTTCTCCAAAAGTTGCATCAATTCATTATCATTCTGTGGACTTTTTAATCTTTTAGGGCTCAATGATTAAAAATTCATTGCATGCTAAAATATTATTATTTTTAAATTATAAAAGGATAAATTCATAAATAATCACTAAATTATTTACGTGTTTTATTTTGGTCATTGAACTTTTAATTTTTTCAATTTAATCACTAAATTATCCGATTTAATCAATAACCTTCAGTTATTTAAATTTTACTATAAAATAATTTCTATAAACTATTTATAATTTAAAAAATTTATAAATTTTGTAATTTTGTAATTTTACAAAGTTTTAAAAATCAAAATTTGTCATTTTATAAATGTCAAAGGATAATTTTAGACCAATAGCCCACTCAACATTTCTATCAAATTTCAAACCACTGTTAATATTCGGTGACCAAAATATTTTATTTCGAATAGTTTAATAATTAAATTGAAAAAAATAAAAATTCAGCTACTAAAATAAAACACTAGCAATAGTTTAATGATCATTTCAATACTTTACGCATTATATTTATGTTTGACATCTATAATTTTTTTATATATTCGGATATGAATTTTATAAAAATATGACTTTTTAAATATATAGAATTATTTGAAAAAAAAAAAAGAGTAAGATGCTTTTTAAGGCAGGGAATACTTTTAAAAAAGGGATTGATATTCCCCTTATTCCATTCAGTGCAATAATTTTGAATAAAATTATAACAATAAGTGTGCAATTGAAAAAAAAGAATTAGGGTGAAATTTAAAAAATAGTCCAATGTTAAGGGTAAAATTTGGAATTAAACCTTTTTTAAAATGTATTTTGCAACAAAAAGAAAATGGAAGAATTTTTTTTCTTTAAAATTTCGTTTTTCCTTTTTTTCTTTTTAGATTTCATTAATGTGTAATTAAAAATATAAAATATTTAAAATTTTATTCAACTAATTTTTTGCCTATACCGATTCAAAGCTCCTCTCTAAATCAATTACTGATTCAATGGATCGGTCTAAACCGGTTCAAACAACTTTAATTATAATTCAATATCTAGCTGCTAAATCATCACTTGCAATGACAGAGAACAATTATCACTTAAAAAATGACATGGTTAACAAATAATCAAATAATGATTTATGACGTACCACATGTAACTCAAGCTAATATGCAAAGGCCCATTGTTAACAGAAGAAATAAATAAATTTTTAACAAAAAAATTAATTTACTCATTGATCAAATTTACAAAGACTAATTTACCCATTTTTTTAATAATGAAGGCAAAATGCTATCTAACACTCAGTATAGGAGCCTCTATGGTATTTTTACCATGGCCAAGGCTTATAGGAAGCAACTGAAGCCGTTTCCAGGTTCGAAGGGGGTTGATGTTGATGGTTAGGAGAAAACTTTTGTGGCAAAACATGTTGGAGAGCGCCTCGTGGTAGCTGAACCGCAAGTTGAAGGCAAGACTAAGGAGGAAGTGAAAGCCAAGGTATCCCAACCGGGCAAATCCCAATCCTCCACCAGATCATCTATAAAATTCAGTATGACCTGCAATCTCCCTACATATCATCTTTGCTTCACTAGCTAACTTTATGCTCTTAGAAATTACAAGCCCTGTTTGCTTGTGTGTGGATGAAGGTTCATATGTCTTGGCATCCTCTTCCTTGCCTAGTGATAAGGCCTCCTTAGCAGGCATTACGTTTCCCCACCAAAATTCCTGCAAAATCCCGTGTATAAGATCCCAATAACTACGTTCTCTATACACACGGAATATCGTGCTTCCATTTGGTGTCCAACAATACAAATCAACCCATTCTCGATCCATTATCTCCATTTGACCCTGAACCTGAGGCATATAATAGAATGGCACGGTTGACCATGGTAGAGCAGTCTGGGGTTTACCTTTGTTGTAAGGACACTTCACTTCCAAGATACCACCTCCAGGAAAACAATCAAGAAGACCATCCGGTGATGCACCAAGCCAATCAAACTTCTCTTTTGGATGGATAGCGAATCCTAAAGAGCTAACCGCACGACCTGTGATACTTTTGTACCTCTCAATAGCAGTTACTTCACTGCGCACACCCCATTCCATAGCACACCTAGTAGAAGATTTGAGAACCTGTGTTTCAGCTGCGAAAACTTTTTCGAGCCAGAGCTCAGAGCGGCGCTTTCCTTTCCAAAAACCCAAAGCCGTACTAAAGGTACTTGTGGTTAGCTTGTTCCTACGAAGGGCAAACCATTTATCTGAGCGTTGAGGTAAATCAAATGGGGTAAGGTTCACAGCCAGCACTATCGATGTTGGGGCACGGACAGTAAGTGAAGTGTTTTGAGAGACATGCGTAGTGCTGGTGGAAAGGGTTCTTTGACATCCATTTCTCCACCTTTTCATGGACCAAGGAACCATAGCTTTGCAATGAACAGCACAAAATCTAGTCATGTAGCAATTGCTCATTGTGAAGGAACTAAAACTGTGGATAGCTGCTTTATTTTGACATGAGATTCAATAAAAGCAATGCAAATTTTAGACAGATTTCAGGACCAAATGAGAGAAAATAATTAGATAGATTTCCTACATGAAGTTCTGTTTATCATAAATATAGACAAAAATGAAAAGCATACAAAAATCCATGTAATAAACTTATTCTAAAATGGTAAAGATAAGTTTGGTTACAAATCCATGGTACAACAAACACTACTAATGAAGTTTCAAACCGACTTCTTTTCTTGCAAGTTCTGATCAATATACAATATATTTTAAAACAAGTTAAAGTGGTAACAATAGAGGCCCCTATACTAAGAGTCAAATTGCATTTTGCCCTCTCTACTAAAAAGATAAGCAAATTAGTCTTTGTAGGTTAAATCGAAAGAGTAAATTAACTCTTTCTATTAAAAACTTCATCTATTTGTACTTTTCAAAACTGATGTGGAAGATGGAATAATCAAATAGTGACACGGGATGTGTCATGCGTACCTCATGCTGACATACATGGACCAATTTTTAATTGTAGATATGGTTGAAAACAAAGGCCGGTTTGCTCTTTGATCTAATGTATAGGAACTAATTTGCTCATTTTTAGTAAAAGGAGCAAAATAAAATCTGATTCCTAATACATAAGTCTCCATGATACTTTTACCTTTTAAAATAAATTGGGATATCCCTAACATTTAAGCATACATAATTGGAAAAAAAATAAAACTTTCAATTAGCCATTGACATCAAACATGAAGTTTAAAAAAATGATAAAAACTACTTTCGAAATTGGTGGTTTGCACTTTGCAAAACCAACTAATTATTTATTTTCCTAACAAAGCAGTCCTTGAAGGCAATTGCATCCAGAAAGTAACTATGTTGGCGCATAATTGTAAATTGGGAACTTTTCACAAATGACCCAAAATTTCTCTATTTTTTTTAGATTAGGAGCTAAATAAAAACTTTATACACTATAAGCTAAATAAAAAAGGACACAAGAATAGTTACCTTTTTCCTATATGTGCCACCCACTTCTTATGAGTTGTGATAAATACACCTACAAGAAATAGAAAACCAGACTTTATTCATAAAATTAACTGAGATCAACCACAAAATCAAATAAATAAGCCAAAAATGGGTAAAAGTAACACGGAGAGGCCACTATACTAAGAGTCAGATTGTATTTTGTCCTCTCTACCAAAAAATGGGCAAATTAGTCCCTGTACATTAAATAAGCAAACTAATCCTTATACGGTTAAAAACTAATGACGCTTATAGAATATCCAAATAGTGACACGTGACATACCATACGTACCCATGCTTAAGTATAAAGACTACTGTATCCAATTTTTTTTTAAATAGAACGGACAAAATGCAATCCGATTTCTAGTACAGGGACCTCTATGGTATTTTTTTACCACCAAAAATGCAAACGCCTGAACCTAAAGTCTATCCAATATTTCAACTTCCAACGAAGAAATCAATGCAAAGGGTTATCCAAATAAGCATCAACTATAGAGTTAAAAGAACAATTTACATAAAAATAAAAACAAAACTTCCACATGTAAAACCCTAAATTATTCTATAACAGAAGCCAAATAACCCTAAAAGTATCTGCCAAGTGCATTGGCATTCAGATTTTTCAACAATAAATAGAAAAACAACATTAAAAAATGAGAGAGGAAACGCTACCGCTTATAGGAGTTGAGAAGGAGAGGATTGGGAATGAGTTAGGGTTAACCAGTCAGGGTTTTAAATAAAAAGGACCCAAAAGGGGGTAAAAAGGTGGGAAATTAAGAAGAATGTATATATATAGGTAAATAGATATATAGAGGGAGAAAATTATGAATTGAAAATTATTTTTATTTTTGGGTCGATTTTGTATAAAAAGTCCCTGTATTATATGCGTTTCACAGGTTTAGTCCCTTTCACTATAACTTCATCATTTCAGTCTCGATATCAATTTTTTAAGTTAAAATATACCATAAGTCCTTGTACTCTCTTCAAATTTGAATTTAGTCATTATATTTTTATTTTTAAGAATTTATTCTCTCTACTTTTCAGATTTTAAAATTTACATCGAGTTGTTAAGATTGTTAAATTTATTGATGTGACATTTTGAAATAAAAATAATACATATTTAGTAGTCATGTAACTTAAAAAAGGCATTATAATGAATTTGAATTTAGCAAAATAATTTTAACATTATTAATAATTGTTTAAAATAGAAGTATAGGGACTACATTCTAATTTTAAAAATAGTACATGGACTTATGACATATTTTAACTTTTTTATAAATTAATTTTATCAAATAAATTGACATAGCTTACTTTTCAAATTTACCATTTAAAACTTCATTTGTCTCTAGCATAGATTTTTTATAAATACTAGATTTTGCCACACTAACAATCTAGATGAAATAGATTATATTTTTTTTTAATAAATACCGTTTTTATTTCATTCTATTTCTCAAAGTTAAAAAAAGTCTAAATTTGTAAATGTTCAGGGTTAAATTTATTAAATTTTTTTAGAATTAGAACTAAATAATAAATTTTGTAAATATTGAAGGCTAAATTTGTGGAATTTTTAGATTTAGGATCAATTTGATAAAATGTGTTAACATTGGAAGGCTAAATTTGTTATCAGGCCAATAAAAAAACTGACGTCAGGTTTGTTAAGTATTTAACAGATGGTGATTAAAATTTTAAATTTTGAAAACGTTGGTGATGAGATTGAAAGTTTTTGAAGTTGGGTGACCAAAATAAAACCTGACCACCCAGGTAGTTTACCCATATATATATATACTGAAGTCACAGCTCACAATCTCCTGCATACGTGCAAGAAAAGCTTCTCACAGAGAGTGGAAATATATTATCACACACAGCAATGCATGTAATGAACTTGGAAGTTGGGTTGTTTTTGTTTTTTAAAAATGAAAATTAGTAGACCTTATTAAACTAACGAGATTGATTATCTTCGTTGAATCCGAGTACACGTAACGGAGGATCCGATTCGGTTTAGAGCTCAGAAAAAATGTTGTGACAGAACATTTCCAGACATGGAAGTTGAAACTCACAACAATGATACGGTCACGGATTTTTTTTTCCGATGACAATTCGAAGACCGTACTAAAACGGCGAGATGTTTTCCTGCCAACGAATTTGAACATACATGACGGAGGATTCGAAGTGGGAAAACAATGCAGGGGAGAGTATGTATGTATGTATGTATGTATCAGTGCAGGCTTATAATTGCAAGTTGATCTTCTCGGACCATTTGAAGATATTTGAATGAACTCGATTTCCTCCCAGTTCTTCACCCGAAGCCCCGGCCGCGATCCTCATAACATCCTCGATTAATGCAAAATTTCTCATTATATTGACGTGAGCACAGCTAAGAGTGCTGCGTCCTTCGAGTAAAGTTGTCAAAGGAGAATGACAGTATTCCCTAATGTATGTTCGGATTCCAGAAGGATTGAATTTGGTTTTACCGTGCCAAGCTTTGGCGCACATAAAACCGGCACTTAGAACCGGTACAGTCCCATCTCCATCTACACAATACGCACCACCCTTCAGGCAGGTCTCTTCATCGTTGGCAGATGAATCAATTTGAAACGGAATATGACACTCAGTTGTAGGCGATAACTTATAAACATATGCTCTTTCAGTCGGTAGGCCGATACCGTAGAAAGAAAAGATTTCCATCTCCGGAGCATTTGGCAACCTGCAAAAATCAAAGTGACGGTGAATAACTATATCCAATGCGTATACCTACATATTGCAATTGGCAATAACTAAATCGGTTAACCGAAGAACAAAATGAACGTAGTTATCGGATTCTCACGTCGTTTCCAAGGGGTTCGACCAATACTTGTAGTGTTTATACTTAGGGTCATCCATATTATCGGCAATCCCATAGGAGAAATGAGCAGTACCACGTGCCATCATTTTCGGAGCAACGAAATGAAGAAGTTCAATGATTGATTCAGCAGTGTACGTTTTATAATCCGCAACAGCTTTAGTACCTTCAAACCCCATGCCATGGTACTCGGTCCACAAGTCTCGACAAGTCCGGCTTTCAACACTACTACCCTTAACAGCATCCTGAACACACAAATAAGGCAATCATAAAGCACATTATGGTGAACATCTCCATTCTTTTCCATGTAAAACCAGAATTACGAGCAAGAACTCAAGTAAGCTTGGACACGATTTTGAAGAACGAGTGATATAAGTCGTACCTTGAAGTCTATTCGATCAATATCATTTGAAGGTGCCTCAGCAACATCTTTACCAAATGATGCAATCCTTCCATAATTTGCACTTCTTGTGAGAGAAATAGCACTCTTGGCATGTGCTTGGTTTGTGACTCGGGTGCCGTTCTTCATTTCTATTTTCTGGTCACAAGAGTAACCTTCCTCGGGTGACCAATCTAGACTGCCCCATATCGTGTCGCCGCCTCTCAGTATCATCGACATGGTTGAATCCCAAGAGTGGCTCAGCCTCATCACATGTTGCAATATTTGAGGTTGAAATATATCATTCTCAAGAAAACCAGGTGCAATAGCCCTGCATTTCAGGTGCAGTTATAGTGCAATTGTGAGGAAACATTGTATCTATGCATGTATGCAGAGCAAAACCAAAATTTTTTTTAGGTATCAAAATTAAATTATAAATTTTGATAAGAGTTAAAATGCAATTTCACCATTGTATTAACTAATATCTTTATAATTTTTTAAAGGACTAAAATCAAAATCTTATCATTTCTACAAGTCAAAGTACAATTTTACCAATATTAATTTATAATTTTAAGGTTTAATATTTAGGTTTTAGTGTAAAAAATGTAATTTTTCAATTTTAAGAGCCCCTGTCGCCCCTTATATGTAATTATGTACTAACCACATGTCCTATTAGTCCTTCTATTTTGGTAAAATTAATATTTACTGTTTAAAAATTTATATAAAAATTATATTTTTCATTTTTTTCATTTAAAGTTCAATTCCAAACAAAAAATTTCAATTGCAGAAACATAAAATCTTTAAGATTATTAATCTTATTAAATCATAAATAATGTAAATATTAAATACCTGACAAGTGAAATATCCTTAGATTCAACGGACAAAAGCAACGATATAGCTTTCGGAATACCAAGAAACGGTGCGGCAATGTTAACCACGGTTTTAATATGCTTAGAACACCAATAGGGTCCGCCACCGCCGCCCATCGGAGGCGGTGCTTCGACCCACTTCATGAAGTGTAGGAAAAATAAAGCTCCAGTTGAATGTGGAATGATAACAGCCTTTTGTCCTCCACTTGTAGCCACCATCAGTTCTATATTATTCTTGATACGGCCCAATGTTTGGTCTCGAACCTGATTATTCAAAAGATTTCAATATTATGCAAGAAATTTGTTAACTTAAACACCAATGTTAAAAAAATCAGACAAGAAGTCGAAAAGATTGAATTTCGGTTTTCAATTCGATCGGTTCAATATGTCAAATCAATTGATTTTATATTTTCTTTATTTTTAATACAATTCGTATTATTATTCATAACTTTTCTAAACCCGTAAATCGGAAGAAAATATACACTTAAACATGTTTAAATTCACATCCTCCTGATTTTTGCAACAATACAACAGTGCTAATTGAGCTGAGACTTAATTGAATGTTTTCTTTATTTTTTTTTAATGCTTAGATATTTTAAACAAAAAATAAATAATATAAAAATATTCAAACAATAATTAAAAAAATATATATTACTATTGATAAGATAATTAAAAATGTAAATACTTTGTTGTGTTGATTTTCTTATTTAAAAATAAATAAATTACCTATATAATTCTGCTAATATATTTACTTTTGTTATATAAATCAGGGTTATTCAATTGTTTTGGGTTCAAAATATTTAGATTTTTTGAATTAGATTATTACGAGTTTAGATCATTTCGAATTCCGGTCACTTTAGGTTTAAGTTATTCGAATTTGGATGAATTTTGGGTTCCGATTGTTTTGAGTTCAAATTATTTTAGGTTTAAGACATTTGGGTTTGAGGTTCAAGTTTTTCGAATTAGATCATTACAAGTTCAAATCATTTCAAAATTTGATCACTCTAAGTTCAAGTTATTTCGAGTTTAAGTTAGTATCAAATTAGAATCAAATTGATCAGGTCGTGTTTTTTAAATTCAAATCAGAATGAAATCCCTAATATCAACCTTAAAAATTCGAGTTCGGAAATACGGTTACCTGCGTGTTTTGAAATGAGAGTCTCCAATCATAGGCAGCCATGAACATGGTTTTCTCTTCATATCCAATGCGTGCCAAGTTAGAAACCAGAGTTTTCCACACAAAGCAGCCTGAACCAAAGCCATCGGCAGTCAGAAGTCCAGAGATAGGCCTCACTCTTATACCACAAGGATCCATACCAGTTTCATTGTCCAATGACATGTGCTCTACCCAGCATTGTCGTCTGCATAATCAACCATGGAGGAACACCAAACAATTCAAAACCCTAATCATATAACTATGTTGAAAGGAGGCAGACTTTTTTCGAAAAAATTTCAAACTATTGTTCATCAAGAGTTGATAGATTGCTCTTGGTCGAGTTTTTAGAATTTATTGGATTACATAGTTAGTTGAGTGTTAAATTTATTGATTTTTTTAGAATTTGAACTAAAATGATAAATTTTGTAAATATTAAATGTTAAATTTGTTGAATATTGTATCTTTAAGGTTAAATTGATAGAATGTATAAATATTAGAGGACTAAATTTATTATTAGACCAATAAAAGAAGCCTACCATCAAATTTCAAACGGCTTTAATTGCCTGTGACCAAAATATTCGATTTCAAATAGTTTAGTGATTAAATAAAAAATTAAAAATTTACCAACCAAAATAGGATGCAGACAATAGTTTAATGATCATTCCTGTACTTTTAAATTTAGTCCCTAACATCTAGAGGTGCTCAAGCCCGGCTCGGCCAAAAAAATAGACTTAAAATTTTGTCTAAATTCATCCTGATTTGCAAAATATTAACTCAAATTCATTTTAGACCTGCCTAAATTATTTTTTAAATTTTTTAAAAAATACTTATATTATATTATTTTGATATTTAATAATTTTTATTTATTAAATTTTTTATATATGTCTTAACATTATTTTAATGTTTATATTATATATTTAATATAAATTTATTTTTTTAATATGTTCTAAATTATATAATATATAAAAATAACTTAATATAAAATATTATAAACTTAAAAACGGATCGGATCAATACAAGCTCGAACCTTAAATATTAAAGTTCAAATCCAAATCATATTTTAAATGAGCCTATTTCTTTTGCCCAAGACAATTTTTCGTTAGAAACGACCAAATTATGATATAGGGATTAAATCCATAAGAAAACATAGTACAGGGACTTTTCGTAAAATTTGACGTTAAATTAAACCCAAAAAGATTAAGCAGAAAATAAAAGAATTAGATACCTTTTATAAACATCACCAAAAGTGCCACCCCAAAGGCGCTTCCTAAACAGTCCTTGAGCACATTTCCGCCCTTCCCACAACTCAAGCCCGCTGGTCACGGCCGCCGGCACGAACACCACCGGATATTTAGCCGTCAGTCCCAGTTTCCTCAGCTTTACGCCCGGTGGGTCCGGCAACGGCCCCGTTATCACCTCCGTCACGTACTTGGGAAACGAAGCCGGCATTGAGTTATAAAGGAACAAGAGGAACCACCACGTCACGCACACGCAACCAATCAACCAACACCACGTGTCCAAACACGACCACTTGGACAGTGGTCTCTCTTCTTCGTCTTCGTATGGGATTTTTTTTCTCTTGTTTTCATAGCTGAAATCGCCATTTTCGTGTTCCTTTTCGGGTTTTCTGAACGATTCATTAAAAGGGTGTTTTCTTCTTCTAAGCAAAGCCATGTTTTGATGTTTCCCAAGCTTTTTTAATGATAAATCTAGTCGATTTTTTAAATGCACATGAGGTGTTTGGTAAAATGTCTAAAAGAACACTGTTGTTTGTTTCTAGGGAAAATTTTATAGTAAAAACCTTCTCATCTTTTTTGGATTGAAAAAAGAATATTTTTATTAAAAAAAAAACACAGAAGACAATGGAATCACAAAAGGGCCAAAAACACAGCCTTTCCCATCAAAATAATTTACAACGTTTTTTAAATGATTTCATAATCTGTAGAAGGTGTAGCTGAAAAAGAGTTGAAATTGGGGGAAAACCCAAGAAAATAATACTAATAATAGAAATGGATTTTTGTTGTTGTTTTGAATATTGCAGAAGGGATCAACAAGACTGCTTCTTTTGGGGATTGGATGTTTAGATGAAGCAAGTAAATGGCAATGGAGCGTGGAAAAAAATGAAGAATTTTAAAGCAACAGGTCAACGAAGCAATTGAGGGAAGGTAGGTGTATAAACTCACACTCAAAATCTAATAATAGAACCATTTCCCAAATCATTTAATTATATTTTGAAAAATGAAAAACTCCGATAAAATTTTAACTCAATTTACATTAATATTATTGTTAGTGTAAGTAAGAGTGAGCATTTGGTCGAATCGAATCGAGTGAAAAAAATTTAAGTTGATTAGTCTTAATTTATCATCCTTACTCGATTTGAAAAATTTTTTAATTTTTTTTATATATTCTTTAAAATTTTTTTAAAAATTTATTATAATTTTTTAATATAAATTTTTGAATTTTTACAAATATTTTGAATTTTAAAATTTATTATGAATTTTTAAAATTTATTATGATTCTTTTTATAATTTTTAGTAAGAGAAGTAAATTTGTTCATTTTCAAAATTGATAGGGATCAAAGGAGTATTTACATTAATCTGTTATTCAAATTGTAAAATTTAACTCGAATTACTTATTCGAGTTAACTCGAATAATTCGATTCAATTAACTCAAAATTTAATTTTTTTCGAATCAAATTAAATTTTACTCACTTCTAACTATAAGTGAAAGTGAATTCAAATGCATTTAAACGTATTTTATCTTTTTTTTTTAATTTGAGTAGGAATTATAGGTAATTTTAAATATTATATAAAAAACTTAACAACATTAAATACCAAATTAATGAATTGACGGGTATTGGCACGTGTTCCCTATTTTGTACGGGCTCACCTTATATGACATGATGCTGGTCAAGCTACGACTAAACTACTATTAAAGTCAAACTTTGCCAAATTATATCTTTGAGTGATGTTGGTTGAGCGATACATCTAGGGTCAATCTTACTTGGAAATAACTATCAATAAAAATATGATTTTTTTAAAACCTAAAAGTATTATGAAAGTATTTATATTAAAAATTAAATTATATTTTATTCGTTTATTTTAAAAATAAATTATATTAATAGTCATCTAATTATAAAAAGTTACAAAGTAATTATCCAATAATGAATTAATATTAAAATGAAAACCCCAAAAAACTCAAATAATTGAGTGAGAAAAAAGATAAAATTGAATTATTTAATGGTTATATTTATTGATTTTTTTTAAATTTGAACTAAAATAATAAATTTTATAAACATTGAGAGCTAAATTTGTTAAATTTTTTTATATTTAAGATCAATTTAATAAAATCTATAAACATTAGAGGTTAAATTTATTATTAAACTTACGTCCTCCTGCACTGACAACAATACCGATACCAATCGAACTAAAACTTAAATGACTATACTGATGTAAGTTAATCTCTTTCTATTAAAATATTTAAATTCAAATATCACTCAAATTCAAAAATAAATAAATAAATATTTGTAATATCCAAAACCAAAAATTACTTATCCCAATCAAATTTAAAATAGCTTTAAATTTCCAAAAAAACCCAAAGTCTTCCAATCAAAATGGGGTGGATTGGACCACATTTTTTTTTTATTGCAAAATTAAAGTCTACCTTTAACTCATGCCTTGAAGTTGATATGTAGGACTAAAGAACCACATTGCTCTTTAAATCAATAAAAAAAATAATTGAAATTAATGAAAATTATCAATATTAGAAGTATTATCCAACAACCAAACTTGTAGTGGGTTTGTAAGAATTCCGTATACCATTTTGAGCAAAAAGGACTTGTTGTGGCAACACCAACAAATGCTCACAAGAAAAATTGAAACAATGACAATATGATAAGTTAGGTTTGTTTATGAGTTAGATTATTCGTATAAGTTTGAAAATTCGTTCAAATATTTAGTGGGTTTGAGTAAAAATATTAGATCCGAAAAATGAATTTAGACAAAAAATTAGATTTGTTTAAAATATGAGTCAAGCTCAAGCTTGAACATTCAAGCCGACTCAACCTGTTTTTAAGTTTATGATATTTTATATTATGTAGTTTATAACACATAAAAAAATAAACTTATACTAAATATATAATACTACTCTAATGTAAACATTAAATAGAAAAATATTTAAATTCACAGTAAATTATTCATTTTAAAAGAATTGCATAGAAGAAACGAAAAAAAATACATAATCAAATGAATTATCTTCATAAAAACCTCACATTTTTAATTTAAACAATCATCAATAAAATCTCAACACACACAATCATAGATTTTCTCTAAATCAACTTTAATGAATATCATTTAAGTTAATCGCCTCTTGTGCAATTACTAGATTGTCAATAACATTGTTTGAAGTTATAACTTTTGGCGTACTTTCGTAATTTGAGTTTGAAATTTGAAGGTAGTGATGCCGAAAATTATTAAAGAAAAAATAAATATCAGTTTAGATAAACCAAAATGACACCAAACAATGACAATCAAATTTCGTTAATAAGACAATTAATTGATTTAATTTTTAGTGTGAAATATGCAATTAATTGATTTTAGAAAAGGAAAATGGGAGAAAGACTTTTCATACTTTTAGCCTATTATTTAGTGATTGCTATCAAAATGGAAGATTCTTGATATGTCATCGTGTCGAAATATATATGGAGTAATATGTGTATATACTATCATTGATTTCGTGATATTGGTAATGCTTAAGTTTACTGGAACTTATATTCATATATTTGTTTATGAGTTAAATTATTTGTCCAGATTTTTCTGAAATTTGGAAAGGTCTGAAAAAATATTAAGTTTTAAAAATAGATTTGGGCAAAAAAATAGGTTAATTTAAAGCTTAAACATTCGAGACCCAAGTCCGGTTTAACTTATTTTAAAATTTATAATACTTTATATTATGTAATTTATAACACATTAAAAAACACAAATCTATAAATATATAATACTACTCTAATGTAAACATTAAAATAATGTTAATATTACTATATAAAAAATTCAATAAATAAAAAATATTAAAATATTAAATATTAAATTAAAATAATATAATTTAAAAAATAAAAATACTATGGATGAGCTTAAAATGAGTTTGAGTTAATCTTTTGTAAATATTGATGAACTCGAGCAAAATTTTAGGCCCAAATCGAACCGTCTTGTCCATGAGCTCCGACCCCTCTTAAAATGGGGAATTTACTATAAATTGTAAATTATTATATTATAAAATTATATTTGATCCATCAAAATGATAAAATTTGATTTAATCTTTTAAAAAATTATAAAAATATATGCTATTAAAATGATGAAATTATATTTTAACTTATAAAATATAAAAACTTAATTCCTACCTGATTTTTTTTTTCTAATTTCACCCCTACTTATACCCTTGTTGAAAGATGGTCCACATCATAAAACCTAAACCGAAATTTATGGAAAATATTTAAATGCTAGAATTCAAATATTTCAATGTACATTATGAAACACACCATATGCTAATTAATTTGAAAATCAAACTGAGTAAGGATTCAACATTTTAACCTAAATGGATATCATTACTGGTAGATTAACATTTCATATGTCTACTACACATTAACATACAGCTCGCAATTTGCATACCGGTCGCCTTTGCCAACAGCCGTGCAGAGGCTGTTGGTGAAGTGTTGAACTCTTAATTTCATTATCACAGATCAAACCCTAGTAAGATAATATAAAATTACTCGAAATACAGTAGTATACCTTTGATATTGTCCGATGTTGGACATGGTTAGGTCTTCAAGGGAGCTTTCTTCTGTCTATCGGATATTCGAGCTGGAGCTGTTGAATGTGATTTGAAGCGGCCTCTACCTCCTTCCTCTTTTTCCTGAAAATCCGAATTCTTATTGTTTAATTTCCTTTTCATTAAAAAGTAATGTTGTTGAGGGGAGGTTGATTCTTTTAAGAGAAGTCTTTGAAGTATTGTCTGCTCGTAGCCGATGGACCCCTCAACAGGTCGGCCTCCCCTCAACAAATGCATGCATAGATTTTTTGCCCACAGCAAACCAAGTTCTTATTTTATTCGAAAAGCCACTACTATTGGCATCGGTTACTATGAACAATTAGACTTGTCAACTTCGGCTTGAACCCGAACCCAACCCAACTCTATTTGACCATAAAAGTTTACAAACTCAATTGATCTAAACCTAAAAATGGCCCAAACCTAAAACAACCCAAACCCACAATAATTTAAACGTGAAGTAAATAGAACTCAATATGATACGAAATCGTAATGACCCACTATGAGAAACCTGAACCTCAAACTCAACTCAAATGAATTGAACTCAAACAACCTAAAACCAAAATGGCTCAAACCTAGAATGTCTCGAATCGGAAATTGACCCAAACCTGGAATTGTCTTGAACCGAAATGACCCAAAAATTTTAAAATTCTAATTGATCCGATCTAAAACCAACTTGACCTACCCAATCAATAGGTCTAAGAACCATAGTTATAACAGTTTTAAATACCTTTTTCTTGACGATCTGAACAACATCTTCATCCTGCAGAACATGCCCAAGGCCACAATGTTGAGGGTAGTGCCTTGCACTAGTGCCCCAGACTAGAACATATTTGACATCCTTTATCAAATTTCTATGAATGTGATTACAAAAGTCTTCCACTGTGCAGCCACCCCTATCCTATTTCGTGCCAAGAAAAATGGAATGAGAGAATGAGTGGAAGAAAAGTCGGAGAATTCAACAGTATAGACTATAAGAGGTATGGAAATGATAAGAATATAGTTGAGACATACGGCAGAGAGAACCACGGGATCACTGAAATCAGGTTGCTGGCCTTGTGGTTTTGTATATACTCTCACAAGCCCCATCTCTTCCCACATCTTCGAAAGCAGTCTATCCAAGTTCAGCTGCACAAGCAACAACATACATCAAAAAATGAAATTGATAACAGGTTTCACCTTGCATTCCAATCTATGAACAGCAGACAGTATGTTAGTATACTTTTGGCAGGTAATGGACAATTTCATAAAAAGCATGATGAGATAACAGGTCAACAGACTTTGAACATGTCATTAGAAGAAACAAGCTGCATTCTAAAACCAACACTCTACTTCCTTAAATTCCATTCTAGTTCTTTATTATTTCTGGAAACCGTTAACATTTAAAAGACAACAGGGGATCAAAACCATACCTTCAGATTGCAGCTTATGACAACAGAATTCGGCTGCCGCGCTAACTTATCCACATCATCAATACCAATGACATCTATCTTGTTGTAAACATAAACACACTTGACATATTTTCGGTTTCCTTCAATGACATCAATAAGATCATCCACGGTAGCATCCTCACGAAATAGAACCTGAAAAATAATCCATCAAGAATATCTGAGAGTAATTTGAAACACCATTTAAGATCGAATCATATGGAAGAGTGCATACCTCTGCATTGTGAATTTTGTATTCATGTAGAATTTGATAACAGAGTTTCTCATCCACATGAGTCAAAGGTAATGTACTGTTGAAAGAGATTCCTCCAGTTTTTTTCTTTTTAAAATATATCTGCAAATGAAATAACACATATATGAAGATACAGTCAAAAATACAAAATCATTTGTTATGTGACAAGTGTCCTTCTCGAGACAAACAACAATTCAATACTTTAAAACCTACAAATATAGCTAATATATCATTGATGATACCACGCAGACAACAGTCAGGAATGAACTTACTTGAGGAGGTCTCTTGTTTAAACGAAGACCCACAGATTCCAGTTCCCTGGTTAATATCTGGCGATGACCCTCACTCTGAAGTTTCCATAGCAGATTAAATAGGCATAAGGAAAGAATTGATAAAAACAGGGAAAACAAGTCAAAAACAGAAAAATAACATAACTCTTGAAAGTTTAATGGTATCAAGTTAACAATAATATTCAGGATTGAGGAAACAGACATTAATAGTTATAACATTGATAAACTATGGCAACTATAAACATCATAACGGCATGACCATCTGTTCACAGTAACACCTTATGAGCATCCTAATAAAAAATTTCACCATAACATATAAGCAAAATGACCAATTCTTGAACCCCACTATTATGGTATGGATACTTACTTTAGAGGCATCAAGAACCATAAGCACAAGATCCGATGACTTGGCAACAGCAATAACCTGAGAAACAAGCAATCTCATAAAATATTTTGAGATAAAAAACAAAACTACTCAATCAAATTGAGCATAAGAATGAGATCAAATAGTTGAACAGTAAGTAAAAAGGAAAAAGACATAATCTTATCTTTTTCTTAGTAGGAACTTTGAATGTAGGCATATAGCACCCTCAACCAACTTCAACATAACACTCAGCCAAAAGAATGTTAAGCATTTAATCAAACAACATTTAGAGGAGAATGTTAAGCAGTTAATCAAACAACATCCAATAAAAAAATTTATCAGAATTTCCCTCACTTGGTAATGATACATTTTATACCAAGAGACGAGAACATACCACCATCTAAAACTAGAATCTGCAAATTTTTACCTGCCTCCCACGTCCTTTGCCTTCAGAAGCACCTTCAATAATTCCAGGAAGATCAAGTAGTTGAATCTTAGTATCATTGTAGTGTATGATACCAGGAATGCATGTAAGTGTTGTGAACTCATAAGATGCAGCTTCTGAATGAGTTCCTGTTAACATTGTTAAAAGGGTTGATTTTCCCACGCTGTAGTCGAAATACAATGCAACAGTTAGCTTTCTCTCGAAAGAAAAAATGTAGACAGAGAGCAAAAATTTATGCATGTTGTACTAATCAGAAAGTACACTATATGTTTTCCTAAATTAATTGCACAAGAAGATAGAGCAAGCATGTTAGAATCAAAGTCTCAGTATGCAAGTGATAAAGGTACAGACCTTGGAAAACCTATTAGTGCTACACGTCCATGACCAAATTTTGTAACTTCAAAACCATCTCCACCTGCACTAGAACCCTGATACATAGATTCGAAAGAAGTTTAAAGGACAAAAGAAAGATTATTGCATGGCAAAGGTAGTGCAATCTTGTTAATAAATTATCAGCAAGGCGACGAACAGCTTAATCATTCAAAACTCTTATAAATATCTAGCCAACCAAGCAAGAAAAAATAACTTATTTGAGCAGTTAGATATGGTAAAGTAATATAGTAAAAAGAAACCAACCTACCTAGAAAGTGAAAAAGAACCTGTAAACTTAAAACATTGAAGAAAAAGAAAAGAAAAAGAAACTGATATTAAATTCAAGCCTTAGGAATTGTTAGTAAAGATAGATGGTAACATTATTAGCAGGCACAAGTACATTAATAAGTGGCAAAGCAGAAGTTAGAGAAATATATACCTATATTTATGTATTCATCATATAAGTAGAAAACAAAAAACAAAAATAGAATTTATTCATGCATAAGAAACATTCATACTTTTGGTGGCTCTAGTAATTGAGTCCTTAGCTTTGCAATCTTTGCCTTGAGCTGGCCAAGATGGTATTCTATATATATTCAGTCCAAAAATAGAAAAAACATAAGTTAATAGATTCACTGTTTTCAATAGGATGAAGAATTAGCAAATACCAACAAATAAAAAGGAAAATTCAGTTCATAAGAGAAAAATTTATACCTGTTGCCTTATTTTTCTGGGTTCGAGCCATCTCGGCTTCAATTTCTTTAATCCTCTCAATGATCCCCATTTTTTCCCCTTGATTTGAAGTACTAAGCATTGATATAGATTTATATAAAACAAAAATTAAGTGAAAAACAAGCTAAAATCATGCAAAAAAAACCAATACATATTGAAAGAAAAACTGAACTTTGAAGAGAACCCAATTATACGAGGTGACCAAAGAAGAAAAAAAAATATTAAAACAAAAATCCATGAAAGCGCCGTGTTTGGTAGACAAGAAAAAGGTGTAAAAAAGGGAGAGAAATGATTCCTTTTCCTTTTCTTCTTTTCTTCAATATTCGATAAGAAACAGATTAGTTGAAGCATGTCATCGTAACATTATAACTAAATAAGTAAAAATAAACGTAAATTATGAAAAAAAGAAAAGAAATTTGATTTTGTTGATCATCTTATCGGACTGAAAAGCAAGCGAAATTTAGAAATAATTGAGCCAAAAAAAAAACACTTGAAGCATATGGCATCGTAAGTTTATAACTGCATGGAATTGATTGAAATAAATATATAAATAAATAAAGAGAGAATAAAAATCATGTTTAATGAGTGACTCACCGGAACTGAGTTGAAAAGCGATCTACGGAGCAGAAAGATAAAGAAGGTAGACGAAGCTGAGAGACAGTGGCAGGCTTTTAAAACAAAAAAATGAGGGACTTTGGGATTTTAAAAGGCCCAACAAATTTGGATCATAAATTAACCAACAATACCTGCTTTTTAAGTTAGGTCATTTTCGTAATTATTCACAAAATTTGGGTTACTTTTATAAAAAAACCCGAGAAGAGAACCTCGCCTTTGCTTAAGATTGACGGACACTTTCTGACTCTCCCTTCTGTCAGTTTTTCATCAACAGAACCAAAACCCATATCTCTAAATTATGATTGATTCTTAAGAGATAGTATCAGGAACAGGTTTGCCTCTTACCAGAGGATCATGTCATCAGATTTTGAGATTGATGTTACTGTCAAGAGATGGAGCATGATCCGCCCTGCTCAAGATACTCCTAAAGATAGGCAATGGGTTTCAAATCTGGACATGGTGATGACAACATTCCATGTCCCTTCGCTGTTTTTCTACAAACCAAATGGTTCCTCTGATTTCTTTAAGTCTCAAGTGCTACAGGAGGCTTTAAGCAAGACTCTTGTGCAATTCTATCCTATGGCTGGGAGGTTGGGACGTGATGAAAATGGTAGGCTCGAGATATTGTGCAACACCCTCTCCCTGCTTAAAGCTGAGGAAACTGGTTCCCACGGCTGATTACTCTGGAGATATCAGTTCTTATCCGCTTGTTATGGCCCAGGTAAGTGAATGAAAAACTATTATTTACATGGATGGCCTGTGTAACTCTCGACCTACGAACTCAGCTTGCGTGTTTAGTTTTAGTCTGCGAACTTATCCTACGAACTTACTAAAATTCGGTCAAAACTCATTCGAATTTTGAAAATGATTAATTTTTTACCGTAAAAATTGGTGACACCAATCCGTCTTTTAAAAAAAATAATTTTTATTTTGGATGTTAACAGATTGATTGGTGGCAACAGTATTTTTTTAAAAATATCGATATTTTATTGATGATTTGGATACTTGAGTCATGATATTGATACCATCAACAAAGTATCGATACTTTCCGTTTATCTTCAAAAGAATGTGCCAATTACGAAGGTCCATGATGGTGGCTTAGTAGTGAAGAAATGAAAGCGAAACTCTTTTCTCTTCGATGAATCTCTTGTCTAACTCATTTGTAATAATCATTTCTGTCAGTCGAATATGACGGTATTTTAAACAAAAAAAATTGTAATAATCCTCACCGAAGAAAGGCTAAGAACAAGATTATTACCGATGAGTCGGACGAGAGGTTCATTGAAGAGAAAAGGGTTTCGGTTTCATCTTCTTCACTGCTAAGCCACCACCATGGATTTCCTGGCACTTTCTTGTGAAGCTGAACTGAAAATATTAATATTTTGTTGATGGTATCAATACTATCAACAAAGAATTGATACTTTTTACAAAACTGACACCAGTGTCACCAATGGGAATGGTGGCACCAACTTTTACAATAGAAAATGAGTTATTTTTATACAAAATTTTTTACTTGGGTCATTTTTATAATTAATCAAAATTTTTTATCAATTTTGAAAAAAACCTTAATATTTTTGCTTCAAAAAGGGTAATTGTTGTGTGTATATTTTGCTAGATAACTACTCTTAAGTGCGGTGGAGTCTGTCTTGGAATAGCAACTCATCATACTTTGAGTGATGGCACAACCTTCTTCCATTTCATCAGTAGTTGGTCTGAAATGGCAAGAGGCTTGCCCCAAATTAGCATGCCACCACTTCTTGACCGAACCCTTCTCCGAGCAAGAGTGCCGCCAACCCCTAGATTTCATCATCTCGAATACGACCCACCTCCTTCCTTAAACACCTCTATCTCACTTGGCCCTAATAATCATAAACCCTCCACCATATCTGTTTTCAAGATCACACAAGATCAACTTAATACCCTAAAAGCCAAGTCATGGGAACATGGAAACAAAACCAGTTACAGCACCTACACCATACTAGCTGCATACATATGGCGCTGTGCGACTAAAGCTCGGGGCCTCTCGTATGATCAACCAACCAAGTTAAGCATGCCGACTAATGGACGCCCCAGACTACATCCTCCCCTCCCATCAACGTACGTGGGCTACGCCATGTTTGCTGCTTCATTAGTTGCTCTATCTGGACATCTCCGATCAGAGCCATTTGTAAATACCCTGGAGTGAGTTCATGGAGCATTGAAAAGGATGGATGATGAGTATCTAAGATCAGCTATTGACTACCTGGAAACACTGCCAGATATAACAGTTGCCAGGAGAGCAGACACTTACCAGTGCCCAAACCTAACTATCATCAACTGGATACGGCTGTCTATACATGATGCAGATTTTGGATGGGGTCGACCAATATACATGGGTCTAGCAAACGTTGCCTATGAAGGAAATATATACCTACTACCAAGTCCAACCGATGATGGGAGCTTGTCACTGGTAGCATGCCTACAGACCGCTCATATGAAACTCTTCGAGGAACATCTATACGAAGGGTTGATGTCATTTGAGAAGATCAAAGCTCGATATTAGTTGTTTGTTCTCTCTATCAATATCTGTATAAACCTATAAATCTTATACTTCTTTTTCTTTAAATAAAACTTTTTGTTTGAATAAAATATAGTAATTTCTCTTCTTATATCATTTGATTTTCAAGGTTAGTAAATTTCTCTTCATTTATCCATTGTTTTTTTTAAAAGTGTTTTTCCCGTAAGTAAAATTTATCTCTTTTATTTTTTTTTCTTATTACTTTGTCATTGTTCTATTGCTATTATACAGGTTAGTAGGTTAGTTTTAAAAGTAATTGTTATACTATACATGGGTGAAACTGCCAACCTCGGAAAGTTTTTCATTTAAATTCTTTAAGATTTTTAAAATTTTAAATTAGTAATGATAAAATTGTATTTTTACCTCATAAAAATATAAAAATTTGATTTAATTCTTTAAAAATTATAAAGATATAGATTATTAAAATGGTGGAATTACATTTTTGTTGTCATAAAAATTACAATTTAATTTTATCCCTCTTAAAAAAAAATTTAGTTTTGCCCCTGATACTATACGAAATAAGAATACGCAAATTTTACATGAAAAACTTTTACCAAAAAAAAATTACGAGCAGAGGAGGAAAAATTCACAAATGTTGAAAAACAACAATGCAAGAGGTTTTTTTTTACTATGCACATTTTAACGGTTAAACAACCTTTTAATAATCCGCGTCTAATAAAAGATTGCCCCCACATATCCCCAATTTTGTTTCGAACTTTTTAGATCGGATCAAATCGGATTTGGATTATGCAATAATAATCCAAGTAGAAGAGTAATAGGAGCTATAATATGGAATGATTAGGGGGCCTGGGTAATCATAATTTTAACTTTAACCTTCTGAGGATGATACATTGACAAGCTCAAGCCTTGAGAAGAAAAACAACTTGTAACAAATGAACCCAGAATACAGTGACAATTTCAATCAGCCTCATTTGCTATGTTATTTTTACTGTTTCAGAGGTAAACAATGGAGGAAGGAGAAATTAGTTCTATATTAATTAATACAAATTGAGCAAGAAGAAAACCAATCCATCGTACAAGCAAACATAAATTTATGATCGATAACATCTAACAAGTAAATGAGAAAGAATTGTATGAAATTGAGATGTTACATTATCCTGTATTTTTTATCAATTATTTAATGCTATTATAGTATTTTTTTCCATGTCATTAACATATCATTTTGATATTTTTTTTTAATCTGGATCATGAACTCTAAACCTAAAGTCTGAACTTTAAACCCTCCACCCTAAACCTTAAATTTTATATTTGAACCTTGAAACTTTGGACTTTGGATCATGCACCTAGATTTTGGATTTTTTTTAAATTTTAAAGTTTTTTTTTCTAAAATTGCAAAATTTCAAGGAATTTTTTATTGAAAATATAAAAACATTTAATTGTTTTAATTAATTTTTTCAAGTATTTTTATACATTAAGGACTAAATTGACAAAGACTATAAACATTGAAGGCCAAAATGGTTATTTTCATCTTTTTTATAATTGCAAATTTCGACTATAGAATCAAAATTTTTAGATTAAAATGGTACAAGGATTCAATCTCTCAAAATTAAAGTACTATGACTAAATTTTAACTTTTGAAAGAACACAGGGCGTTTTGAGAAATTTAAACCTTCTTTTTTATTTCTCTTAAAATCCTCTGCAGTGCAGATTTTCACCATCAATAATTAAATAAACAATTCTGAATTCCACCATGGATTAACAAAATTCGAGCTCCCCAAAAGGAAACATCAACAAAAGCCATGGCTGAAACTACTTCTTCAACATCATCCCCCAAGCATCTCCAGTCGCCAAATCCCTTGTTGATGGACCCTTCATCATCGGTTCCGACACCGCCACCGTCATCGGCGGCGGCGACAAATATTAACCCGACGCAGACGGCGACGCCGCTAACAGCCCCATCTCCGACAACGACACCAACAACAAATCCCCCAATTGATCCCTCACTGCAAAATTTGCAGCAGCAGCAAATCTCGCAAATTTCGTCTCCGCCTCTTTCAAATCTCGCCCAACAACAACAACAACAGCAAATCTTGCAACAACAAACGCAACAAGCTGTTGGGGGTTTAACCAATTTTCAAATGCAGCAAAGCCTTCAAAGATCGCCGTCTATTTCACGCATTAATCAACAGCAACAACAACAAAGCCAGCAGCAACAACAGCAACAGCCTCAATATGGCAACGTTTTAAGACAACAAGCTGGGTTGTATGGGCAAATGAATTTTGGTGGGTCAGCTTCAATTCAAGCAAACCAACAACAAAATCAACAGATGGGCAATCCTAATTTATCAAGGTCAGCTTTGATTGGGCAAAGTGGTCATTTGCCTATGCTCGGTGGTGCAGCTGCCGCCGCCGCTGCTCAGTATAATTTTCAGTCTCAGCTTTTAGCTTCGGTATGGAACTCTCTCTGTGCCTATTTTTTTTTTGTTTGATTTTAGTGTTTAGAAATTTGGAGTATAGATTTAATGTATTTGACTAGTTGTTGCTTTAGAAATCATCATATTCCTTTTGTTTGGAAGTGAGGAGGCAATTTAAGATCATGTAATTGCAACTTTTATGTTATGTTTGGGGACATGATTTTGAAGATTTGGATTTGGATGTTATTTGCTATGCATACATTTTATATGAATTAGTTGAGATTCAATATGATTATATATTTGAAAGGTATTAAAAACACAAATTTCAATTTTCCAGGTATCATAGGAATTTGAATTTCTTTACTATTTAGACATCCGACAAATCAATGAATTTGAGAAACAATCATGAATGTTATATTTTTATGTGTTTATACAACTTAATCTAAATCCATCTTTTGAACCCAAACACTATCTTATACATTTTGTATGCAAGTTTTTCTTTGCACAACCTGTGTACATTCTGCAATTTTTAGGTATTATTTTGTTTCCTTTAACCTTTTACCTTCCGGCAGTGTTGGGGGATTTGAAGATTGTTGTTTGCATGTTTTAGTAAGTGATTTAAGCAAGTTAAATTTGTACTGGAGGTCTTGCTGTTAGCTAAAGTTGGCATTATTGATGATTGCTGATTTTTCTTTTAATTCCAAAAGATAACCATTACCTAGTAAATTTGTACTGGAGATCTTGCTGTTAGCTAAAGTTTTATTGATGATTGCTGATTTTTTTATCCAAAAGATAAACGTTACGTAGTTGATGGTTTTTGTCGGCGAGTGCCTTAAAGTCAAATATAATTCGTGCTTTTGATAGCATTCCTTGCTTTTTGAAAGTAACAATTGCATTGTTTCTTCCCCATAAGCACTTTAGAGTTATTAAGCGGTGTACTTTTTTCTGATATCCTTTCTTGCTACAAAGCAATTTAAATCATGCTCTAGTTTTTGTCTAAAGTTATACAATATTAATGGTTTATTGAGATAGACCTAGATTCATATTGAATTCATTGTAATTATTTTCTTAACGGCAGTAATAACCCGATCATTGCAGAACTGATTACTTTATAGGGCTTGATAGATACCACTCCTGTCTAATTTCATATTCTAGATATGATTTTTCTTTTCTTAAAACGTCTGAGGTTTTCTATGTAGCCGAGGCAGAAAGGTGGCTTGGTACAAGGGTCTCAGTTTCATCCAGGAAATCCAACCGGGCAATCTTTGCATGGGATGCAGGCAATGGGGATGATGAATTTGAGCTCACAACTAAGGGCTAATGGAGCTCTTTATGCTCAACAGCAGATGAATCAGGGACAGATTAGGCAGCAGTTATCGCAACAAACACAACTCACATCTCCGCAGGTATTTTCTTTTTTTTTTTCTTCTTTCAATGATGTATTGACCACTTTCCTCATGATGGACCTGTGAACTAAATGTTTTTTTCCTAGTTTCTCTGTAGTTCTTCAATTTGAGAAATCGTTTTCATCTGTAGGTGTGATTTGTCTAGTTTATCTATGGGTAGAGAAGTTCAATTTACACCAATAGAGAAGTTACTATATGTTTTGATGGACTCCTTAAGCTATATATGATGCAATTTTGAGACTTCAATCTGCTGATGTTAGGAACACTACAGCATTTCTTTTTTTACTTCACGTTGCTCTTTATGTTTGGCGAACATAGTTTACTATCCTTTGAGTTACGCCTACTCAGACTAGATGAAGAAAAGTTTTAATTATTTAATCTTATAACGTAAGCTTTAGGCTGCACATTCTTTTGGTAATATTTAAAGGATTAATACTACAAAGTGAAAAATAATTCATGAATCTCCTTTGACATCACTGTGATAACAATTTTCTGGGTAAACTGGCTTAGGAAAACTGTTAAGTTTCACAGTACTCTATTTACTAATAAGTACGTTTAACATCTCATGCAAACAATACTTTTCTTTTTGATCAAGCTGTTATAACCTTGAAGGTTAATTGGATTTCCAATGAGACATGCTCCCTCACCTTTAAAAAAATAATTACATGTGAGATATTCTTTGTATTTATGGAAGTCTACGGTTAGCACTATTTATCTGGATTTTGTCATATACATTGTAAAATGTCATTTTAATGTATCAAATGACCATTGATTCCATGATCATTTAATATCTACTCTGTTGGTGAAGACTTGGAAATTAGTAGCCTGATTTTGCAACAAGTCACCATTCCTTTTGTTCAATAAACTATTTCATATTGCACATTGGCTGAAGTAGAATCTTGTTTAAGATGTTTTCACAACTTTTCCATTATCAGATAAGAGTTCACATGTTTATGAATGATTGCACTTCTTCCGGTGCATTGTTATTGTATTGAATTCCTGCAAAATGGTTTTATTTGTAAATGTCCTAATTTCCTTTGACTATAGTGGGAAGAGATGCAAGACTTACCCATGGTATGCGATTATGTAAAACCAAATATGTTATGTTTTCCCTTTAATTGAATTTTATTTCTCAACCTGTTTTCTTATGCCATTTCACCTTTAATGAAAATTTTATGGGGGTAGGCAATAGTAAGAGATTTTTTCATGTGGTTTGCTTGCTTGTTTTCAAATTAATTTGTGTGCATGATCTCATTATATGATATCCCCTCTGTAACTACAGGTTCAAAGCTTACAAAGAACATCATCTCAGGCATTTATAAACCCCCAGTTATCAGCGTTGGCTCAGAATGGACAACCGGGTATGATGCAGAGCTCTCTCTTGCAGCAACAGTTGTTGAAGCAAATGCCGTCAATATCTGGTCCAGGGTCAACTCCCTTCCGCCTTCAGAGGCAGTCACAAGTTCTCTTGCAACAGCAACTGCCTTTTTCTTCTCCTCAGTTGCAAAATTCTATGGGCTTGAATCCTCAACAATTGTCTCAGCTTGTACAACAACAATCACAAATGGGACATCCTCAAATGCAGCAGACACAGCAACAACTACAGCAGCAGCTGCAACAACAACCTCAACAACAATTACAACCACAACAATCGCAATTGCATCAGCAGCAACAGCAATCTCCAAGGATGCCCGGACCTGCAGGCCAGAAAACTCTCAGTTTAACTGGATCACAGCCCAATGCAACTGCATCTGGTACAACCACACCTGGGGGAAGTTCAAGCCAAGGAACCGAAGCGACCAATCAACTTCTTGGAAAAAGAAAGATACAAGATCTAGTTTCACAGGTTTTTCCAGCTTTTGACTATTTGTATTTCATTCTTTTCTATTAGTTTCCTATAATTTGCTTCCTTCTTTTGTTGTGGTATTCATTTTTTGGCTATGTCCAGGTTGATTCACAAGGAAAGCTGGAACCAGAAGTTGAAGATCTACTTCTGGAGATTGCTGATGATTTCATAGACTCTGTAAGGCTCTGCTAAGCTATGAGTAAAGGCTTTACGATGTTGATATTGCCTTTCTCTGTTTGGGATTACAGATATGTGCATGTGCTGCTTGTACTTTTTAGTTTCTAGTGGTAATTAACTATAAATCATAATATAAATAACCTTAACCTCTGAGATGTTACAAATATAAATATGTTTAGCATTAGGGTACTCTTCATGTCAAATATAACTTGAATATTGCAGAATATTTTAAAAAAACTATGACATTCTTCCTGCAATATTTTGTGCTTAACCTGAAGAGAAATTGAATATTTTGGCCTCAAAGTTATTTGATTTTTATAACTATATTTTAGAGAGGGAAAAGAGTGTTTTAATGGCTTTAACCTAATAAAACTTTAAAATATTGCTAACTAGCCATTACTCGTAGCTTGCACAATTTTTTAACTGTTTCCTTTCAGCTTCTGGAGACTTTCATTGGTATTTAAGTAATGGTCTTCTTGCTTTAAAGCTTGTATATCATTTTACTTGTTTTCAGGTGACTACATTTGCATGCAGTTTGGCAAAGCATCGGAAATCTTCAACATTAGAGTCCAAGGATATCTTGCTACATTTAGGTATGCAATTTACTAAGTTGCATTTCTTTGGAAGAGTTAAATGTTAACCAAAGATACAACAGAACTAGATAAATTCTGTTGCTTGTGTCATGGGCCGAGACCAAAGCTCCGGGCTTGTGTGGCTCTTGAATCCTTGAATTTACTCTTCACAGATTCAAGATCCGCCTTCTGGGCATGGAACTATAATGGCCCCATATAGAATTTCTGAAACTATAATTTATAAATAATTTTTTTGCCTTCCAAGAGTTGCTTGTTATGCCCTTCCTATACTTTATATCTTATGTTAAATGATGTAGTACTTCACTGTAAATAGTGCGAGATTGCAAAAAGTTTTGTGTTGTGCCTGCATAAGACTACCTTTCGGAGTTTCTTCTGTAATTTCTAAGTGAAGCTATGAAGCTGTAATGATGATTTATGTGGGATTATGTACAGAGAAAAACTGGCGTTTGAATATTCCAGGATTTTCAAGCGAAGAGCAGAACCAAACAAGACCGGTAAGGATTTATGTTTATCGTTTTTGAGATTTCGCTGCATAAAACTTCTTAGAATCTTGTCTTTACTGTATTTGACATATAATATCCTTTTCAAGATGATTCGTTTCCTTATTTAGGAACTCATTTTGACATATATGTGCGGTAGTCAAAATATTTTCTATTTTCTTTCAATTTTACATTTTTATCAAATTCTCTGGCATTTCTTCTGATGTTATTAGGGTAAGCACCTTTTATTTGATATGGAAATCTTTGGTTATTTGCTAAATAAGAAAGATTACAACTGATGAATTTGAATAATGTTTCTAAAACATGCAGTTATCGAGTGACCTCCACAAGAAGCGTCTTGATATGGTGACTGGAATTTTCAGTACTAAAGTATAACTTATCTCTTACTCTCCTTAAGCGATAGAACTTTTACTCTTATGCAAATTTCTTGATTAGATACGGGCACTGATGGAATCGTCACAGCCCGAAATAAATGCAAATAATCCTAAAGAAATGATAAGACAAGGACTTGGCAACCCAGTTGGTGCAAACAATTTAATGAGACCTTCACCGAGTTCCGAGCAGTTGGTTTCACAAGCAGCTGGTTCACAAATGCTGCAGCAAATAACACGGTATTGATGGAAAGAAGTTGCCATTCATAATTTGCACCCGATTCCTTGTTTATGGCTACATTGTAGGTGAGCAACATGATTCACTTTTGTGTCTCTCCTCTTTCATTTATCACCACGCCGATAGGTATTACTTCATTACTATGTACTTGGACTTAGGTGTGAGGGTAGGATATAGTCATGCAGTTATGCGTACAATATGGTATATTTAGTTTCTCCAAAGTTATTTCTTTGTTTTTGGAGGATCATATCTCCATGTCTATGTCCAGAAATATGTTGGACAGAGATATTTCAAGAAAAATAAGGAGTCAGAACAACATAACTATTATCTACTTATCCATGCTGTATATTGATCTTATAGGATCCATAATACCTTGACATTCTGCGCATTATAGGGTTATAGTCCTAGGGAAAAAAAGAAATCCGACATGCATTATCCATTTTCAAAGATGAAATATAAATTGTTTCTTCACCGAGAAACCATGCCAACCTGGATTAAGCATTATTACTTGTCTTTTAGTCTAATGAGCCGGGTAGAGATTACATGCTAACATTCTCTTATGATTTAAGTCGTATTTAATACACGAACATTCTTCCTTAAATCTCATTGGTACATTCTTCCACTCATTTTTCCCAAAACTTTTTTACTACTTATATTGACCCTTTATTTAGCTTCAGTCATTTTTCGGTTTAATAAGTTACTTTAATCTTAAAATACGAATCATTTTTCTTAAAATCTTGTTCGGCTGCTAGTTTCCATGTTTCTCTGACTCTTGAAGTGCCCTTGTCCAACACATAAATACAGGGATATGACCTATAAGGATCTTCTAAATACATGGAAAAAACTTAGAAAATCTAACCCAAGACATCGTTCAATGCTGTTATTTGTTCTTTCGGCATTTATCCAAGATAAGCTTTCATTCTAATTCAATTTCCTCCTTTGCAGGTTTTATATAGTAACTGAAGCTTAAGCTCTAATGGATTGACAAAAAGCTGTAATTACCTGGTAAGTATCAAATACATTGAACTATTGAAAAAAGATTTTACACCATTAGACCTTTTAATTTATCATTTTCCTATTCATGATTTATATTGTAAGTGAATTTTATTAATGGAGTCTATAAAAGCAAGTTTGTTCCCTGGTTTAAGCTTATCGTCCTCGGTCGCATATAGAGTTTGGCTTGGATCCACGTCGTGTTTTTCGTTATTTTTTTTAGAAAAAAAAATATATTTCCTGATCCCTCATTTGTATTTTAGGAACTACTAGGCTGTCAAAGCACATTGTTTCAGTGATATTAAATTTCTTGTCACTGAATGGTGCATTTTCTTAATCTATGGGATTGAAATATTGTTCATCATTGTTTGATGTTAACCTTACTGGGTACTAGACCAAAGATTTTTCTTTTGGCTTAAATGCAAAAGTGGCCCTCTAATTATACTGTTAAGTGATATTTAAATTACTAATTTCATCTTATTTATTTCGAAACAAGAAACCAGCTAATAAGAATATGACACGTGGTACATTCTTGTTGGATATCATACACTTTTTGGGTAAGTTATTATTTTTTTACCAAATTTGAAGATATCTAAATGGGTTAATTTTGTGTTAAATAGTTTCTTTATTTTGGCGGTATTAGTTTTTCTTGTGTTTGGGGAAATATAAAAAAATACTTTTATACTAATATTTATTTCTTTATAGTTAAATTTAAATAAACACTTTTTAAATTATTCAATAAATGCAAAATACAGAGTTTACAATTTTTTTTTTTGGTATAATAAGAATTTAGCACAAAGCTAAAGAACAAGTTGAACCGCACTAACTATTCCCTATCGCTGTTGCATAGATATCCTCCAAAAAGCTTCTAACTGAATTAAGTGGGTTTTCAAGGATTTTCAAGTTATTAATTGTGTCACCACGCGCCTTCGTTAGGTGATTTGCTACTCGATTACTATCTCGAGATATATGACGAAATTGAATTTGTCAATCTTTTTTGCACCATTCATGAATCAGACGAACTTCGACAATATTACTCACTATTGCTAGTTCGTAACGTAAATTGTTAGTCTGTTACGCAAACTCTCAATTATCAATGCGTTGTCACATTCAATTTCAGCTTGTTGAAATCCTCTATTCCAAGCAAGTTTCAAACCTTCTAATATGGCCTTAGCCTCAATAATGAGGATGTCAGACATATTTGTTAGCATTCTGAAATCAGCTAGCCATCCACCATTAGGCCCTCTCAATATATCACCTATAGCAACCCTCGATCGATCCTTAGAGATAGAGCCGTCAACATTGGTCAACATTGATCTTAATCCAACCAATATCAGGAGCTTGCCATTTTTTGATGGACATTGACGAACCTTCTAGTTGACGTAATGCTCCATTTAGTATCAAGGATTTCGTTCACGCCATTGCCGAACTTAGGAGTTGATTACCATTTCGGCTTTTCCAAATGAACTAGCAAATAACCGAGAATAAAGTAGGCCATTTGTTATCAGGGATTAGGAATTACCTTTATTAATGATGTTCCACTGAATCCATTCTTTGGTGCTAAGGCTGAAAAACTCCCTCCACCCATGATGAGAAACGACTAACTTCCAAACTGCCATGGCAAACCCACAATCCCTTATCGCATGCAATGTTGACTCTACAGCACAGCCACAAGATTCACAGCAAGCCGCTTGACTCATACCACGCTGCATTCTCATCTCATTATATAGTATGCGTTCCCTGTACAGCAGCTATAAGAACACACGGATTCATTGCGGAGTCCTCACTTTCCACAGCATTTGGTGACCCTCATCAGCAGCTAACCTGATGATATTCGGCATATGCTTATATGATTCAGATAAGGAGAATTTGCCAGCAGCCATATGCTTCCATTTAAGCTGATCTTGTCCCAGTTCATAACTTGGTACATCATAAGCAAGGATACTTTTCACAACATCAGGAGGAAGAACCAGTGATAACCAACGAAAATTTCAAGTACCTCTCGGTAAGACAACATCACATACTCAGATCGTTTCATCCACCTCTCATTGTCCAATATATTCTTGCTTCAAGGCACCCACTCCTTTGGCCCAAATATCATTTCAAAAATTAATCAGTCGGCCATCACGAACAGTCCATATGAGCCCATCTTTAACCTCATCCCAAACCTTTGTTAAAGCTTGCCATAGATGGGAACTATTACTCCGATTAATCCTCTCTAGAATCAGACCATGAATATTATATTTGGCTCTCAAGAATCGAACCCATAAGGCGTCAGTATTCATAACAATATTATAACCAACCTTTAAGAGAAAAAGCTTGTTTTGATCCTGAAGTTTTCTGATTCCCAAACCCCCAGATACAATCGGTTGACAACAATCATCCCACTTCACAAGAGTTGGTTTCCTTTTGGAACTAGAGCTCCCCCACAGGAAATTACGAGCCAATTTTTCTCTCTCTTTGCAAATTGAAACAGGTAACTTCGCTGTAGACATAAAGTAAGTAGGTATTGCTAAGAGATCCCATCCGCCCAAACGAGCCCGCACCTTATCCAGAATAAACTGGAAGGTGTTGACGCCTACTCTATTATGGAGCAAAGGAACTCCCAGATACTTCCCAAAAAAAAAATTGTTGTTAGTAGTGTGTACTTATTAAACGATCATTATACTTTGGATTGCATTTTAGTCTCATTATTGAAAAAAAATGGATATATTAGTTTTTTTTTTAATATACTAGTGTGATTACATGCTAGTATCTGTTCATACTTTTTTAACCCTTTGACAAGGCACACATACCTTGCACATATAGGCGCTCGAACTCGGGATCCCTAGATTGAACAACATCTTTTTTTTCCACTGGAGCCACTTGTTGGGTTCAAATATATTAGTCTTTTTAATTTGGTGTTTACATATAAGCTATAATAATAAATTTAACTTTCAATTTATGTATATATATATATATGTTTAATTTGATCTTTACTCTTCTATTAGAATTAAATTAGAATTTTTTTAAGTTTTAGAAAAATTTTAAATTAATAAAGCTAAAAAAAAAAAAAAAGCTTTAATATCAAATTAAAAAAAATAATCCTTTTTAAAATAAAATATTTAACAAATCATAAAAATTATAAATAAAATTTATAAAAATAGTTATAAGAATTTTATAATTTAAATTTTTTATTAAAAAATAACAATACCAACACGTTAAAATCTAATGGTTATAAGATTTTTGAAAAGAATTTGATTCCAACTCTTTGGGTTGGTATTGTTATTTAATTTTAAAAATTTTATAATATTTTTTTATAAATTTTATGATTTTTTAAAAAAATTAAAATTTAAAAGGGCTTGATTTTTTTAAAAAAATTGTTATTAAGACTTTTTTGACCCTTTAGGCTTATTACTTTAATTTTTTTAATTTACTTCCAATAAAAGAGTAAGATCAAATTGAATAAATGTGTAAAGGTTGAAAGTTAAATTTGTTATTATATCTTATATTTAAACACCAAATTTTAATAGAAGAGCTCTTTTGCTCATTCATGTAACGTTTAAGGGTAAATTTGCATATTTTTTAATAGAGGGTTAAAATGTAATTCAAGGTATAGTACAAGACGTTGTGGTAAATTTGGTCTGTTTGAACCCGATTTAAAATTATTATTTAAATAATAATTTTTTTATTTAGATTAAATTATGAAAACTTATTAATATGGAATAAATATTTTTATTTTTCAAAATAATAACATGATAGTAAAACGAACATGAAAAATGTTAAAAAAATATGAATTTTTGCACCAATTTGGACTTGAGTTTTGAAGGGTAAGTATATTTTTCGGATTTTAGTTTGATTTCGGTGTTTAGGTTAGTATTTATTTTTTGTTTTAATTTGTATTTGAATTTAGTTTTCATTACATATTTTAGTCTATTTTTGTAACTCATGCTATACCATTAGCTAATATATTTGTCATGTGCAATAATTTGATTGGTTCACATGAACTAAGTTTACAGAGTTACAAAAATTAACTCAAATTTGTGACAAAAATCCAATTCGGATACTAATCTAAACAAGACAAAAATATAAGTAATAATTTAAACATTGAAATCAAACTTAAATATTAAAAGATATATTTACTTTTAAAACTTGTCATATTTCAAGAAAGAAGGTGAATCAATGATAATAATCTTGGATTTAGATCATAATTGGAGTAAAATATTCTAGGTTAAATTTTGTTATTAGTTTTTGTATTGTGCGTAAATTGTGAATTTAGATTTAATATTTTAATTTGGTATTTTTAGTGCTTATATTTTTTAATTTTAAAATTTTAGTCATAATCAAATCGTAGTTGTTAAATTCATTATATTATGTTATTTCCGAAATTTTATATGACAAACATATTATCACACTTATAATGTCATATCGGTTTATTATTTTTACATATTATGCACACACAAATAAAAACTAGTTAATGAAGGGACTGAAAATGATATAATTGAAGAAGTGGATTAAATCTACATCTTTACATGTATAAAATTAATGGCATAATATAACTAAACAAATTTAATTGTTACAATTTGTTAAATGTATTAATTAAAAGTAACCAATTTAAAAAATAAAAAGATTAAATTTTTTTAAAGTACAATGGTTAAATCCACAATTTATTCACAATATAGACTCTGATAGCAAAATTTGAATGATATTAATTACTATAACAAATTCATTATAAGCTTTACTTTAAGAAAAAAAATATTTTTACTTCAATATAGATTCGGATAGTAATATTTTTTTATTCAATAATTTCATTATATATTCTGATCATATCTATTTTTTTTAGACAATATCTAGAACGACCTATAATTTTTTCGTAACCCGTAAATAGAAGGATAATGCGCTTCAACGTACTCGAACTCACGTCCTCTTACATTGACAATAATGCCAATACCAATCGAGCTAAAACTCAATCGTCAGATTTGATTAATAATACTTAGTTTAATGCAAATAATAAAATTCAAATATTATTACAAAATTGTAAATATCATTCCTAATTTTACTAATAAAAAAAAAAAAAAAGAAAGATACTTATACTTGATTAGATATGTCTGAAATACAAAGCTTATATGGAATGATTATTTGATAATCATGCTTTTATGATTAGGAACAACCTATAACAAATGAAAAAATCAACTTATTGAGTTCATCAGGTGACTCCAAATTTGCAGCATGTCCTACATTCTTGATTATCTCTAACCTTGAATTTTTACCCAGGTGCCTAAATTTTGTCCCCCCAAAAATATCCGAAATTAGAAATATAAAAAAACCTTAAAAATATAGTTAGTAAAAATAAGGGGAAAAAAGAGATTATGAAGAGAATTTTTTTTGTTTACCTTTGCAAGTTATATGCAAGTTCTAATGGGAAAACCTTATCTTGATCTCCCCAAATTATTAGTGTTTCCTTCAACCAAAAATAAACCCAAAATTAGTCATTTTTATTAAAACTAGTTTTATGGTAAAGAAATAAAAATAATATGTCGACTGAGTTTTAATTCGATTGAAATGGATAATGTTATTAATATAGGGGAACGTGGGTTCGAATGTGCTGAAATGTATTATCCTCTTATTTATAAGTTGAGATGAGACTATAAATAATTCTAAAAATTGTAAAAAGAAAAAACACATATAAGAATAGATCGTTTTAGCAATGAAAACATTTGTTGAAAATGATAAAGTAATATTTAGTTCATAAATTTAGTAAATTTTTCATCATAATCCTTGAATTTTTTTTACTCCATATTAATCTCGAAATTTGACACATTTTTTTAATTTAATCTTTAAATTTTAATTTTCTTATAATATGATAACGTGACATTTTAAGATTTACCAATTCATAAATTATTTTTTAACTTTTTTAATATATATATATATATATATAAAATTTTCATATATTTTTAATAATTATTTTCTTTTAGATTTTATATGATTTTTTAAATTTTCTAGTAATACCATGACACAATCTTAGAGTGACATCATCACTCATGAATGGAATCCAAGTTCAAAGATTAAATTAAAAAAATTATCAAGCTTCAAAACTAATGTGAAGAAAAAAATTCAAGGACCAAATTAAAAAATTATTAAATTCAGGAACTAAATGTCTACCGGAAAAGAAAGGATTCAAAGAAGCAACCTGAGTTAGGACATGAAGGTTAGGATCGGCTTTCTTCTGCACCAAGTAATCTGCAAGCTCAATCTTTTCCTTCCGACAATGGTCATACATTAACTGCAAAAATTCAACGGATGACTAAAAAGAAATTCAATAATTGAACGATTATTTTTTAACTTTTTTTAGTAGTTGAATGATTAAAAAAGGAAAAAAAATAATACGTAGATCACTACTAATTTACACAAACAATTAAAGGTTTGAAAAGTTGAATTTTTATCTTAATTTCACATATGTCACAAGTGTTTTTGTATTTAATCTAGATTTCTATTTATGCTATTAAAATTATTTTAATTTATCATTTTTTTGGGTAAACTACACCAAATGTCACTAAACAATTATTGAGTTTATGTTTTTTGTCACACAACTTCAAAAAGTTACAAAATGCTCACAAATTTATTCGAAAGTTTTTATTTAAATCATGGATTGCTATTCAAAATTTTCATTTTACTATTTTAAAAAATAAATTTTATTTTTATTTAAATTTAATTATGAAAATATATTAATGTTGATATATATTTTTTATTTTTTATTTATAAATAGTAAAATTGACCAGACTAAGCCTATGGATGATAAAAAGACTCGAATCAAATGGGTTCTAATCTTACCCGACTCGTTAGGGTCGAAATCTTTTTTGGAAAAATCGAGTTCAAGGCAAGATGGGTCGAGTCACGTGAAATATAAAAAATAATCAAGTCGGGTCGGGTCGGGTTTGAGGTAAATCCACCCGCTTTGCTCCGAAATATTTACAAAAATACCCTTATATATGGTTAATATATATATATATATATTAAGTTTGTTTAAACTAAAAATACTTATTTGCTTCAAAATAATTAATAAAGCAATTAAAAATGCAATGTTATTTACTTCAAAATAAAAAAAATGAAAAGATTAAATTAAAATTAAATCGATTCGAGTCTCCTATAAAATTTCGAATTTGGTTTCATATAAATTTCTTGTAAGGGTGAGAAAGGAAAAAATGGGTCAGCCTCGCCTCATTGCCATACCTAACTAAGCCGTCTGAGGATTAAATAATATAAACTCAATTATAACCTAAATCTGGTTGCGTAGGCATGAACGCCTCTAGCCTACTTGAAAAGATTTTTGTTTAACACTATAAAAGTAGAAATTAAATACTGTCAAATTAAAATGAAATTACTTAAATTTTAGCATAGTAGAGGGACTAAAATCAAAACTAGACCATAATTTTAACTCTAAGGAGCATCAAACTTACAGTTATGAACTGTCGAAGCAAAAAATCAGGGACCCAATTGAGAGTACTTTGCTTAAACGTTGATAGATTCACCAATAACCTCAAATCATCTGGTTTCTTCGGAACCAAAATCTCCGACGGATGCCGTCCGATTGTTCTCAACTGTTGAGCCCTCTGTTCATCTGTATAAAACAATCCACTACTCACTATCGCCACTTTCTCCACCGCATCCGGCCGTATCTCCGCCATCCTGTACGCCACGAACCCTCCGTAACTAATCGCGTAAACAGAGAACCGGTCCACTCCGATCCTCTTCAACCCATCGGACAAACACTTAGCCTGGAAAGATTCAGATCTGAAGGGACTTTTGGAGTGAGATTTCCCAAAGAACAACAAATCAGGAATATACAAATTAAACCTCCGTGACAAAGGACCCACTTGATAAACGAATTGCCAAAGTGGATTCCCGCCGTAGCCGTGGATCATTACGAGTGACGGCCTGTCGAAACGGCGGTGATTGGTGACCCAAAAATGGATGGTGGTTTGATCGTCTAAATCAACGGCGCAGGGTGAGAGATTACACAAACGGAAATAAACGGATAAGATTAAATCCAAGAATTTAATTATGAAAGGAGATTGATTCAATGTGAGGATGTGAAGAACAAGGTGACGGAGAAGAGCAAGGGTGGCTGAGAGATAGAATGAGATGAGTTGCCATAGATTTTTGGATTCCATTAACCAAAATTTTTTTTAATCTTTTCGGAGGAATTTGAAATCCAGAAACTGTTTTTTTTTAACATTTATATAAAATAATATATATTTGTATCAGCTTTGAGCACGTTGATTATTTTGGTTTTATCTGAATTAACGGATTGAAATTGAATTTTGTTTTTAGGGTTAATATAACTTTTAGTCCCTAAACTTAGCAATTAGGTTTATTTTGTTATCTGTACTCTTTTTTCTACTTTGGTATTCAATTTAGCGGTGTAAATGAGACACCGGTATTCTTAATCTATTGGAGTTTCACTCAAAAAATATAAACTCGATTCGGTAATTATCGAGCTAGCTCAAGCTATCTATTGAGCCGAATTCGAACTTAGTAATACTTAACATGACTTGTGAGTCTTATCAAGTTTTCATATTTTTAAATTACGTTATTACCAATAATATATATTATTAACCCTAAGTTTAATTATCGAGACAGGCCCGAGCTTGAATACAAAAATTGACAAACGAGCTTAATCGAGCTCGATTATATCTTCAGCCGAGTTTAAGCTGAAAAGTGGATATTTTATCGAACTTGAGCTTGGCAATATTCAAGTTCGGGTCAACTTGATTACACCTCTAACCTAACTTTGCAACTAAGTTTATTTTGATATCTGAACTTTGAATCTATTGAGATTTGATGATGTGATATTATGAATAAAAAAGTGAACAAAAAAAATATAAGTATACGTCACCAAACTTCACACTTGTCAAGTTTAGGGACCAAAATAGACTTAGTTGTCAAGATTAGATACCAAAATACAAAAAAAAAAAAAAAGGTACAAGTATCAAAGCGGACTTAATTGCCAACTTCGAGGATTAAAAGTTATATTAACCTTTTTAAAAACTTTATTTAATAATTATATTGTCTGACTCTTAAACGGGAGGCAAGCTCACACTGTATCGTTTTCTTCATCCATAAAATTATAACTCGAAACTTTATTTAAGAAACATCAAGCTTTTTACAACTCAACCCAAAAAATCTTAGTGAATTTGGTTTTATTAATATATTAAAAGAAAGTTTTCTATTTGGTTTGAAAAAAAAATTAGAACTTTTTATTATCAATTGATTTTGTTCGAGTCCTTATCTAAATTACATAAGTTATCTTCAAATTTATTTTGATTTAAGTCATACCATGTGCAAGCTGTGCTAGAATTATACTTTTGTCGATAAAAGTATCATGGATGCCCTTATATTAGGAGTTGGATTGCATTTTGTCCCCTTTACTCAAAATTGACAAATTAGTCCCAATAGATTAGATCATAAAGCAAACGAGTCTGTCTATTAAAAACTTCAGCAATTTCTACTATTAAAAATTGGTCTTTATATGTCTCCATAAGGTACATGTAGCACGTCACGTCACGTATAACTATCTGATTATTCCGTCAATCACTCTAATTTTTAACAGTAAAAATGGGTGATTTTTTTTAACAAAAAAAATTAGCTTATCTTTTAATCCAACTTATAGGGACTAATTTACTCAAATTTTTAATTAAAATAAATAAAATATAATTTAACTCTTAATACATAAATATTTGGTAATATTCTTATAGATATAAATAATGTTACCTATGGAAATATCATTATCTGCACATTAATTTAATCAGATCCACATGCGGTTGCCGGCAAAAAGCGAGCATGAAAACGACCCAATTTTCGTTTATAAATTTAAAAATTAATTTTTGTATTTTTATTTTTAAAAATTTAATTTTTAAAAATTTTAAAATTTAAAATTCAAGTTCAATTATTAATGTTTTTAAATTTTTATTAAATTTATTGGTATGATATTTTGAAATTTTTTAAAATAAATCTCACTTAATAATCATGTAACTAAAAAATAATGTTGTAATGAATTTTAATTTAACAAACCAAATAATTGTGTCAACAATTGAGCTTGCGTTTTTTAATTTGAAAAGTAAAAGACTAAATTCTTAGAAATAAAAGTATGAAGACTAAATTTTAAATGAATAAAGGGTATAAAGACTTAGAGCATATATTAACCTAAATAAAATAATATTAGCTCTATGTTTATAGAAAAAGTATAAAAAATTAAAAATTTAGTTGAAATGGTAAAAATAAAGTTTAAGGATTTTGGTGCTTTAAGTTCAAATTTTATGGATTATTTTTTAAAACTTAAATTTTATATATTTCATATAAAAAGATAAAAAGGAAAAATATTATTATAATAATTAGGAGCGAAGTCATTGTAATTTTTACGATAGTAAAAATATAATTTCACCATTTTAATATTCTATATTTTTATAATTTTTGAATGATTAAACCAAATTGTTATCATTTTTAAGGGGCAAAGTACAATTTTATCTTTACTAATGAAAAATTTAAAAATTTTACAATACCTAAATAAAAAAAAATTCTTTTAGGGAAACGAGCCCCTTCCAATTCCCTAACTACGTCCCTAATAATAACCGTTGTTATTTTATAAAAATAACTTTTAATTGCTTATCAACTGAATTGATATTTGATTAACTCATGATATTAACACAGCAGGGAAGACAGAGACAAACAATGATTTTATCGTTTATAATCCCTTTAAATTTTATAAAATTATACTTTGACCCCTTAAAACTTATTATTCATTTTTGGATCCTCTTATAGCAACTTTATGAGACAATCAAAATATAATGTTGGTTACATACCCTTAACATTTTTCTTGGATATTATTTCATGAAAATGGAATGAATTTTAAAGTCCAATTGCTTAAAAACACCTTTAGGCTTTTCCATCCAAGATTTACGTGGAAGGCATGCAAGCTTGCGGTGGAGCAGCACTGGTTTAGATGCAAATCAATATTTTTAAAATCGGATAAGTGGTTGAAACCGGTTAGGTAATCAGTTCAATTATTTTTAAAGAAATAGTAAAAGATTCAGTTCAAATGTCGATTCAATTGGTCTTTTAGTTAATTCAATCGATTTGTACCGATTCTCGTTCCAATCAATTCAATACCATTCTTCAAATTGATACCTCAATCAATTCTCAATTCAACTAGTTGATCTGATCCGATTCAAACATCATTTATACAAACCATAAGAAATATTTGTACTTAAATTAAAGGTTAGATGAGTAGTTAATGAAGAATTTTAATTTCTATTGGCTTGTGTTATTATAGAGGTGGCAATCGGGTGAGGTAGGCATTTTTTTGTCTATCTTAACCAAAATCTATGTCAAGGGTGAAATTAGAAATTTGATTTAGGGTCAGAAATGAATAAAAATTTTGAGAGACTAAAATACAATATTACCATTATATTAACTTGCAATTTCTTCTGTTCAAAAAAAAAACTTAACAATTTCCTAAAAATTAGAAGACTTGATATACATAACACATCTCAACTTAATTTGATTTAACTTACTGTAAATAAATATTAATTTATTCATTCAAAATTTGACCTAAAAATTTAAATCGATTGTTTTTTTTATAGAAAACAATATTATTAATTTTTTAAATATACTATTAATTATTTATGCTAAAGCAAATATTAATATAAATTTTATTATAATATATTTTAAAGTAATATTACATATAAAATAGGTATTTTGTAATTATCTCAGGGTAAGTAAATTTTTCCTAAATCGGCCCTTATTCGATTTGATTGATTGGAGAATTAGAATCATTCTGAAACTCGATTCCAAAAAAGAAAAAACACATAACCTTATCAAATTGGATCAAGTCAAAACTTGTCATGTCCGTGTTTTTTTTTTTTCATCCTTATTTATTTACCAATACAAATAAATATGAACAATAATTTAAGGCTGTTTTTTTAAAAGATTACAAGTACAATCAAAATACAAATATAAGAACATGTGAACAACCACAAAACATACGTAAAATCGAATTATTATAACACAAATATACTAAGAATTGGAACAAAGTGAAGAATCAAACAATTACAACACAAATAGATTAAGAACTGAAACAATTAAATTATTTAATCAAACCACAACCCTCACATCACATGACAATAGCAAAAGGTGAGACTAAAAGACTCACACATATAATCGCACATGGTAGATAAATTAACTTGTAAGATTAATTTCAGCAATAAGATTGTTGAGTATTCTATTTAAGGTTATTCATAATAGAAGTAGTTATGGTGTCGTACGATATTATTGTTTCAATTAAGGAATTAGCGGCCCGTGATATTGTGCATCTTCTGACATTGAAATCATCTGGAGTCTGCATCAAATCTTATTGGTTTTCAGTAGTGCTCGACCACAAAGATAGGTTTGTGACTCAAAGTGCTCGAGCACCGAAGATCAATTGGTGCATATAGAAATTCAAAGAGTTTATTGCTAATGAAAACGTGTTTCTAGAAACTTAAAAACAAGACAATATTTTCATGGTTTAATTCTACTATTAAGTCCCTATACTTTGAAAAAGTCATGGGTTTTGTTCTTATACTTTTATTTGATCAATTTTAGTCCATATATTTTTCACATTTCAAAATTTTAGTCCTCACCAAATGACAACAGTTATGTTCATTAAGTTAAGTTCTATAATTTTCAAAATTTGATGTGTTAAACATATTATCATATGTCTAATATCATGCCAGTTTATTATTTTCATATATTACTCACTAAAAACCTAGTTGATGGATTAATGATGATCATTTGTGTCAATACTAAAATTTTAAAATTGTAAACGTATAAATACTTAGAATGATTCAATTGGAGAATATAAACAAAATCTACAATTGTGTGCGTGATACAAAATTAGTAATTGAATTTAACCAAACTGATTTAACTGTTACTATTTGAGTTAATACTAAAATTGATCAAATACAAGTATAAAAACTAAATCCACAACTTTCGTATTCGTACTAATAGTAGAATTTAACCTTTTTTTTCAAACATGTTATGTTCATTTTCACTCATGTACATCAATTGCTTTACAAAAAAAAAAAAGCATTCTAGAAAGGCACTTGCAACTCATTTTTCACTGTGGGGAACTATATGCATACAATCATCCTAAGGTAAAAAAAAATAATTTTTACATTGGTTTGTGCCTGTAATTGCTTTGTAGCCCAAGAAATCATCACCCCGTAGCGATGGCGGTTTCATTGATCTTCGAAAATTTTTCTGATCCTATGCCTCATCGTTTGTGTGCTCACACGTTGCTTTCTTGGATGCTAGACGAGTCGTCGTTTGATTTTGCATCACCAACTTCGTCTTGAATAGATGGTGAAACTTGGATTGTTGTAGCTTGAGGATCGAACTCCGGCTCGGGGGCGTTGTTGTCTACTCGTATTTCTTGTATCATTTTAATGGCTTTTTTCAAGTCTAATCTCTCGTCTGGGCTTGCTTGCGTGCAAAGCGTGCCTATTTGAAGGAGTTTCTCCATTTCTTGAAGCGATTTTGAGCCACTAGCGATCTCTGGATCAAACAGATTGGCTTGCTTCCCTTCGTAAGTCGTTGTTGTCACCCAATGGACTATATCGATTCCACCTTCACCGCTGTCGAGATATTGAGAAGGGTATTTCCCTGTAAGGATCTCGAGAACGATGATTCCTAAGCAATATACATCACTTTTATGACATACTTTTCCATGTTGTATAGCTTCAGGGGTCTTGTAAGCAATTAGGGTTTTGGCCCCTTCGGTGCTTACCATCGAACAAAACCCATACTCCGAAAGCAACGGTTGGTTATCTGGACCGAGCAGAACATTGCTCGATTTAAGATTTCCATGAGGCACATCAAGAGAAGCAAGTTCAATGTGAATATAATCAAGTCCCTTGGCGATTCCTTGGACTATTTTTAGTCTGGTAGGCCAATCAAGTGCGGAAGATGATGTTTCGTGATCACCTAGAGAAATCGTATGCATTTTTCATCAGAATCCATGGATGACGATATAGTATTGCAAACAAATATATATGAAGTTTCTCATACCGTGTAATAGGTAAAGCAAGCTGCCATTGGCAACGTAGTCATAAACGAAAAGCTTTTCTTCGACCCGGTAATGGTAAGCCAAAGGTGTCAAAACATTAGGATGTTTAAGCTTCCCAAGCCTTTTAGCCATTACATCAAACTCATCTTTACTTGTTGAATTCATCTCTTTGGTCCTTTTCACAACCACGGCAAAACCGTTCGACATCGTGGCCTTATACGATGACCCGAGCGTACTGTTTCCTAGCACTTGAGCCGTTGCTTTCATCAAACTCGGCAAACCAAACACACCCTTTTCGTCATTCACCATAACTAGCTCGGGCACCGCACCACCACGGGCCATCCCATGGTAATTACCGGACCATGCCTGATGGCTCGCGGTCTTTCGACCTACTTCTCTGATGGTGGCCGGCATCGAAACTTGGATTTCAACCGGCTCATTGGATCTTCCCCTTCCGTCGGCTGAAGCCGCAGGGGCACTGTTTTGCTTCTTTCCTCTCCATTTCATTATAAAGAAGATCATCATTGCAAGAAGCATAACACCTAACGTTATTACAGCAGCAATGATCTTCTTAATGTCGTCTTTATCGTCTCGTCCGCAATCAATCCCTAATTGTGATCCACAAAGACCTGGATTCCCTGCAAATACATCTCCTTTGAATCTCGATAAACTTGAAGGAATCTCCCCTTCGAGTTCATTGTTCGATAAATCGATGGAAATCAAATTATGTTGATGAAAATCCGGGATTTCCCCGGAAAATTGATTATTCTCGAGGCGTAAATGGATAAGACGGGAAAGTTTAGACAAAGAATCCGGGATTTTCCCGGTAAATTTATTATTCGACAACCAAACTTTCTTCAACGATCTCATTCCGGCGAAATAATTTGACGGGATTTCACCGGAAAACTTGTTTTGCGACAAGAACAAAGATTTCAAATAACCCAAACGATTGATTTCCGGTATGTTTCCGGTGAAAGAATTGTTTATAACACTAAAAGATCTCAAATTTTTCATCAAAAGCAAAGCATCAACGTCGATCTTCCCTGATAATCCCATCCCTTCAAGGCGTAAACCCATTAATATCCCATTAAAACAAAGTAAACCTTTCCATTGACCCTCTTTATCACAAGGTACAGAATCAGGGTTCCAAGACTCAAGAGCGCCACCACCGGCATTGTCGAAAGATCCCTTAAGCTTCAACAAAGCTTGGGAATCCGACACTGCACACACCAATCTCAACAACAAGAAGAACAAGAACAATGAAACAAAGAGAAATGGTCTGAAAAACCTTAAAGAAGTAACAATGGCGGCCATTACTTGAACCAAAAGCGAACACAGTGAAGCTTTGGGGTTGTTTTGAACAATGAAATCTCGGTGTTATACTTGTTGGAAACACTTGTTTTGATGGTTTCTAGTTCTGGTTTTGATTGTCGTAGGGTGGTGGTGTTCATGGTGGTCGGATTGTTTTTGTCTGGTTCTTTCTTTTGGAAAGAAAACGCTTTGAAACAGGGAAATGGCATGAATTTTGAATAAGTCAAGCTGTGAAAAAACAAAGAATCCATTATTCACGCAAATACGTATGGATTGAAATGATGATCATTGCTCAAAAACTGGGGTTTTTTTCTGCCTATACTTTCTGCAGTAAAATAGTGTCTGATTTGACTTTCATAAGACAATTCACTTTGTAGATCGAGTTTTTTTATTTTTATCTAAAATTTTAATAATTTTTATAATTTAATATACAAATATTTATTTTTTATAAAAATAAAAAATGAAAAACCCATTATAAATTAAATTCACAAATACAATTCAATTTGACTCTTATCATTGTAGTTATTTAATTTGTAAACTGAATATCGAACCGAACCGAATAAATAGTAATTGAAGTAAAATTGAATGAAAACTTAATCGAATATTATGGCTTGAATTGATTTTTTTATTTTCTCGGTTTCTTTGCTCAATGCTACGGGACTAGCATGATTCGTAGAAAATTTTCAGATTTGAGTTTGTAAATTAATTATTAAATTAAATTTTCATGATATAACATGCAAGATAAATTATTTAATCAATAGAAGAAAAAAATTTAAAGAAAAACTTAATATTACTTGAATTTGATATTCTTTTTAATGTGGTATCAATATTATTTTTTCTCTAATGTGGTATATGTATTTGATAAAAATAATATATTTTGGTACTTGAAAGTCACAATTTTTTTTAGTGTTTAATTCGAGTTTTACAGTTGATTGAATGAAAGTTGCTAACTAACTAATAATATTAGCGATTAACTTTTCATAAGATCAACCCTAAAACCCGAATTAAATATAAAAAAATTAATACCCTTACATTTGAATATCAAAATATGTAACTTTTATCAAATACATATATCAAATTGGAAAAAATAATACAGATATCACATTAAAAAAATTTCAAACTCGGATAACAAATGATATATTAAACCTTAAAAAAAAAAAAAAGCTTTCTTTTCATGCCCTGACTTTAGCTATGCTGGGTTTGAGTAAGTCCAAAAACTGATTTTATTATTTGGAATAATATTAAAAACAATGTCATGTTAAATATTTTTTAATTAAATTTAACAAAAAAATTTGTTCATTAAAATATGACAAAAAAGTCAAAGGAATTGTTCACAATTATGCTTGAACTGGACAGGATCCAACTAGTTGGTTAGACTTGAAATCAAGTGGGATATAAGTACGAAGAAAGTCATTAGATTAGTTGATTCAAAAAGCAGTACGAAGGGGTTAAACCCAAAAAAAAATAGATAGAATCAAATTTTTGAATATTTAAAATATTTTTCATTTTTTATTTATTTAATTTTAATAATATATTTAATCGAATCAGTTGGACTGATTCAACCAGTAATTCGGTCTTAAAAATCTTTCGAGCCTCAATCGATGGTGGGACAGTGACAAGAAAATTTTGCTAACTAGACTTGATCATGGGTGGCCCGAAGATGATTTGGATAAAAATATAATCTCGAAAAATGAGTTTGGACAAAAAAATAAAGCTCTCGACAAAATCTTTCGAGCTTCAATCGATGGTGGACAATGACAAGAGCATCTTGCTAACTAGACTTGATCATGGGTGGCTCGGTGCGAAGGTTCGTCCGGAAAGTGAGAGGGTTTGAACAAAAATATAAGCTCGAAAAATGAGTTTGAACAAAAAAAATAAAGCTCATTTTCTAAACGGGTCGAGTCTCGAGTAAGATTTTTTTTTCTGACTTGACTCGATCCGAATTTACAAAAAAAATTGTTGTTGTTTTGCCACTGTTTGGCTGTTGTTTTGCTGTCATTTCGTTATTATATTGCTACTATTTTGTTGTTATTGTTTAGATATTGTATAACTCTTGCTTTATTGTTAATTTTTTTACTATTTTAAATACATTTATTTGCTAAGTTGCACCTATCTTAATGTTATTTAAGTATAAAAAAATTAAATTTATTTTTAATTTGTTGAAAAACGTTTATTTTAATGTTTTTAGTGCATTTTATGTATTATATTTTTAAAATTTATTTTTCTATAAAAAACTAATATAAAAAATTTTAATACGGGAAGACCAAGTTGAGCTTGAGTTTTAACATTTTTATTTTGATTGAGCTTGGGTAAAATTTTAGACTCATTTTTCAGATCAGATTGGACCCGAACCTAAAAAGGGCCTAGTATTGTTGCATCTGCTCAACCCAACCCGGCTCATGATCAGCTCTACAACTAACCATAATATTTTTAGCATATGTTATGTATTATACACATGAAACTTGACTTGTAGTTCATATGCATACGTGCAACTTGATTTTGGTTCAATCTTACACATTAAAAAAATAAATATATAAATTTATTTTCATATCAAATTAATATAACTATTTGTGTGTCTAATATATCAACGTAAAATAATAAAATCCGATAATACTATCAATGATTTTTTAAAATTGAATCAAATCACAAAATCAAAATTCATATATGATAAATTCCCAAAAAATTCATATATATAATATTACACATTATGTCAAAATTAATGTATAAATTTAAGATTTATCTTTTTGAATATTATAATTCTCATAATGTATACCTACCGACGGCAAAAAGAAAAAAGTTTTAAGAAACATTCGTACCCACGTGGCATTTTTTGGTTCATTATTGACAAACAGAAGTAACATTGAGAGGTGACTTTATCTTTTTCCTTTCCGTCAATGATAATTTACTGTGCGATTTATTTTTATTAAATTTAATTATAAAATATATAAATATTAATATACTTTTTAATACTAAATTAACTATAATTCGGTTCATAAATTGGACCCATAAAAATAAATTTTAGAATGAAAATAGAAGTCCAAGACATGAAAATTAAAATAAAATTTATAAGTTTAAAATATAATCGTAAAATCAATAAGATCGACAATCGATCGGTTATCAACTCAAATAAATAATTAAACAGGTTTTAAATTGAATTATGAGCGAATTTTATGGAATCGATTGAATCAAACTAAAAAATCAATTAAATTAATTATATTGGTTTTTCTCTATTTTAATATCTTCTTTTATATTTTATGTTTCTTAACAATTTATTTAAATTAAATCGGATTGTACGATTGAATCAATCGAATTGAGAATCGATAGTTTGACTGATTCAATCATTAACATTAGTATAAAATTGATATTTTTTATACAATTCATATGAATTTTTAATCCAAAATTTATCAAGGATGTTTGGACTAGATCCAGCTAAAGTACTAGTATGGAAAATGATATTGAATTAATTGGGTGAGGAATTGGTACGAGCCTATTGAATCAACTAAACAATCAATTAAATTGATGATTGAACTGATTTTTTTCTTAAATATGTATATCTTTAAATTTTTTAAATTTTAATAATTTCGGCCACTGATCAAATTCTAAAAACAATAAAATTTATTTTAATTTTGATATATGATTTCCTTAACAATTTTATTATTGATTCTGATCATATCTACTCTTGACACGATATCTAAAACTACTCATAATCATTCTCTATCCCATAAGTAAGAGGATAATGTATTTCAGTGCATTCAAATTCAAGTTCGTGCCTCCTACATTGGCAGTAACGTCCATTCCACTCAAGCTAAGACTCAATCAACGAATATGTTATTATTTCAATTAAATATTTAATTATTTAATTATTATTTGTTTCTCTAATTATTGATCTAGTACTGGAATTTAATTCAATTTAATGATAAAATTATATGTAATTAAACAAATCTTGGTTCAGATCAGTGCAAAAAAAATTCCCAAATTAGTAAAAATCCACTTTGATTAGATCACACACATAGCTAACACCCAACTTAAAGGCCTCATTTATTTTCTATCATTTTTAATATTTTCTCTCACTTTCTCGAGGCCCTTTACAGTTGAACCCTAGCGAAGGAGGGAAAAAAAGGGTAATTTTCTCGGATACCAAACAACCCGATTAATTTTCCCTGGAAAGTCGCCTTGTAAAAGAAAATTAGACAGAAAATGCAGCACCAGAGGCTGAAGCAACAGCAACAAGCCTTGATGCAACAAGCTCTTATCCAACAACAGTCTCTGTATCACCCAGGCATCTTAGCTCCTCCTCAGGTTTTCCACTCTTTTGAATCTCTTATCTCTTTAATGAGTTTTTGATCCGGTTTTTAGGAATGATTTGTTGGATTTGGCGAAATCGTGTTTTGATCTTCGAGCTCGTGTTTTTTTTGTTTGTAATTTGACTGGTGGAGCTAGGGTTAGTTGGGGGAATTGAATGCGATGATGATTTAGCTTTTGAGAAATAAGCTTTTTTTTTTCTATTGGTGTTGCTTGAATTCGGTGGATTTTGCTTCCATTTTTGTTTCTTTAATCTCTTTGAATGCGTTATTGATCGGAAAGTTGGATTTTTGCATTTTGTTTCTGGAACTTAAAAGAAGTCTTTGTCTTTGGTTTCTTAATATTTCTAGATTTTCATCATTGATTGAAGTTCTGATGTTATTTCTCTTTTATGAAGTTGCAATTGGCAAGCTAGTAAGTTTTGCTCGTGGTGTTTTCATTCTCATTTATTTGTGTTTCTCACTACTTTTGGTTTTGTGTGTAACTTACTGCTGATCCAAATCTTCAAGTTGTTTTGCAAGTATTGAGAAATGATTGAATGTGGTTTAGTCCCCAATTCCATTTCTCTTGTACTACCAATCCTTCTATGTTTCTATCTTGATCTTTTGCTTGCAAATATTGGGTAAAAATCTGCAATTTCTTTCTTTCTTCCACTCTTTCTTATTTCAAGTGTTAGAGCGGAAAACATGGTTCCTGAATTTCATTTTGGGACTCTTTAGGTTTACAGTGCTGGGATATAACAGCATGAAGCAAATTTATGAAGTATAGGGTACTTCCAATATATTTGATTCTTTCAAAGTTACATTTAGGGCAGACAACACAATTCTGCTAATGTACTTTCATTTTGATGAGGTGAAATATTTTGGTCTGGTTGTCACCGAAAAAGCCAATATTTTTTTTTGGCTTTAAGTTGAAAGTGTTTTCAAAGAGGTTGGAGAAGTGATGCACTTGTTTCTGATTGTTGTAGTTAGCATCTCGTTTGTTTTTTATAGGTTGAGTGTTGGATACCTTCAAAAATCCATCTTCTTTCCAGGATTTGAATGCTTTAGAGTTGAGTTGAGTGGGAAGGGACATTTTGTACATCAATTATTTGTATCCCCCTTTCTATTTTTCTATTTTTTTCACTTTTTTATTTTGCAGATAGAGCCAATCCCAAGTGGAAATCTGCCTCCTGGTTTTGATCCAAGTACTTGCCGCAGTGTGTGAGTGTTTGCCTAGATATTTTTACATTTCTTTTTAATTTCCTTTTTATTCTTTTGCTTTTTGTGTGTCTCTTATTTCCCTTTCTTGACTAAGCAACTTACCTAGTCTTTTTTATGCTTATAAGTATACACATTGGAGACATGAGACACTTTCCTTCATGAATCTGGTGATTGAAAATGTCATTGCTACCTTAATGCTAAATTCTGAGCTATTATTTGTTTTATTTGATGGTTGAATGGTTTTGGGAATGTAATAGATACTTTTTATGTTCTTTGCTCTTTCTAACAACTCAGAAAGTTACTTATGGCCGTTTATTTTTTTTCTTTTTTTTTAAACTTTTAGCTTTTATTTTGAGAAACTGCAGGTATGTCGGAAACATCCATACACAAGTGACTGAACCACTACTCCAAGAGGTTTTTGCAAGTACAGGTCCTGTTGAAGGCTGCAAGCTTGTCAGAAAGGAAAAGGTATTGTTTTCAAAATAGTATCCTCTTTATATGCGTGTGGATATATCTGGAACTGTTAGGATGCTCTAATTGTGCAATGTTTAACTTTCTTTACTTAGTTAATTAGTTTTCTCCCTTTTCCTTTAGCTTATTGATTGCCATATGATTGACATGCCTTTTGTTCTCACTCTACTTATGCAGTCATCATATGGATTCATCCACTACTTCGACCGCAGATCAGCTGCTCTTGCCATATTATCTCTAAACGGAAGGCATTTGTAAGTATTAACTTTTAGTTTTTTTCCTTCTTACTTTATTTTAATTGTGCTTTTACCTCATATCATGTAATCTGCAGATTTGGACAGCCTATCAAGGTCAATTGGGCATATGCTAGTGGTCAGAGAGAGGATACATCAGGTTTGTGCATGGTTTTGGTTGCAAAGTTTTGCTCTGATATACTTATGATGTGCTGGCAATTATTTTATAATCTACTTTTTGATACTATCATGATTGGTGCAGGACACTTTAACATTTTTGTTGGGGATCTCAGTCCTGAGGTTACTGATGCAATGCTGTTTGCGTGCTTTTCTGTCTATCCTAGTTGTTCGTAAGCATCTTTTACTTTGGTATTGATTTTAGTAAATGCATTAACTTTCAGGAAAACCTATTTGTTAGTAAACCTTGATTACTGTATTCATGCTGCTTAAAGTAGTGATCAATCGATGTCACAGTGAATAACAAAGCTGATACCTTTACTGATTGCAGGGATGCGAGGGTAATGTGGGATCAGAAAACCGGGCGTTCAAGAGGATTTGGGTTTGTTTCATTTCGCAACCAGCAGGTACTGTTGCTTGGTTAAGTTTCTGGTGGCTTTTTGTGTTTCTCGGTCTTCCTTGATAATGTTCTTTCATCTATTGATATCAACTTTTTTTTATCTGTCCAGGATGCACAAAGTGCTATTAACGATTTAAGTGGTAAGATTTGTGTTCTTTGCTCAATAAATGTACTTCTTTATCTTCATTGAGCACAGCTTTAGCTCATCAAATAAGCTTTGATTTTTAGTGTATTTCATAACTTGCATGCTTTGGAGTAATCTTATTTTTTCTGAAAAAGATTTTCCTTTCTTTTTAATCTGTTATTCTTTCTTGAATTTTTCTGCAATCACCTTTTTTATAGCATCAGTTTATTAAATTATTGCGGCTGAGCTTGCTGAATTGTAATTAGCACTAATTTTTCAACAAACAGCGACTTGTATAGATTGCTATTAGTTGTTATTGCAGTAAAAATTCATACGAGCTTTGATTTAATTATATAGGAAAATGGCTTGGCAGTCGACAAATTCGTTGTAACTGGGCGACTAAGGGTCTCAGTAGCAGTGATGACAAGCAGAGCTCTGATGCCAAAAGTGTGGTAGAACTAACCAATGGCTCATCAGGTGTGTTTATTGAAGCTTTAAAATCAAACATTCACATTTTTATTGTTTTGCTAGATTTGTGCCAAATGTAAATAAACTTACATATATTAGCTTGGGATACAGAGGATGGTAAAGAGACGACCAATAATGAGGCTCCTGAGAGTAATCCTCAATATACTACGGTTTATGTCGGCAATCTTGCTCCAGAGGCAAGTAACTATAAAGATCTTCAGAACTCTTTCTAATTAAGTTTTCAACCAATGATGATATGAGCTTGAACCAGCTGTCCGTATTTGGACCTCAAGAAATCCCATGTTCTAATACAGTTTCGAGTGCTTGCAAGAGTTGGCCGTGTGTTCTGCAAACTCCAGTTAACTTTTTACTGTAAAGGAACTTGTTAAGTTCTCAAACAAAACCAATTATTTTTTATTCCTGCAGGTCACTCAAGTAGAACTCCACTATCACTTCCATGCTCTTGGTGCTGGGGTGATTGAGGAGGTTCGTGTCCAGCGTGATAAAGGCTTTGGCTTTGTGAGATACAGTACTCATGCTGAGGCAGCTTTGGCTATTCAACTGGGGAACAGACACTCATTTCTATGTGGCAAGCAAATTAAGGTTTACTCTCTTCTTTTACTTAAAATTTGACCTCCTTCTCTATCTCAGAGATATGACCCTTTTTTTCCCCGGAAATTACAACTATACGAGAAATTACAATCATGATCTATCATTACTTCCATATATCACCGAAAAACTAACTGAAATGTCAAACTAATAAATCAGGACGCATTTGGGCAAAACTTCAACTAGACTAAATCTGGATAACTCTAATATAAAAACCTAACTTACATGGGGAGGCTTGAACCTGTTATCTCAAAGTTGCCTCTTTGCTGTTAAATCAAGGCCCCATCGGCTATTTCAAAAAGGGTAAATTGCTTTTTGGAGCTTGAACTTGGCAACAACTCTCACATTGGGGCTTGAACCTTTTTTTTTACCAAGTTAGCCCTTGAACTTGGTAATTATTCCCATATTGAGGCTTGAATTTTAGGGTTTTCAAGGAAATATAATGAACTAACTTGGACAAAAAAAAAGTTTAGACCCCAATGTGGGAACTGAGAACAATTGCCAAGTTGAGAACTTGAAAAAAAAATTCAGGCCTCAATGTCGGAACAATTACCAAGTTCAGGGACAAACTTGGACAAAAACAAAATTTAGGCCCCAATGTGAAATTAGTTGCCAAGTTTAGGCCCTAAAAAGTAATTTAAACCTTTGAGAAATATAACCATCTAAAGTAATGTGCATGTTTGAAGTCTTTGGAGGAAGATGTTCTAAAAATTCTTTGATAGGTTTTATGTTTATTGAATCTTTTACCCTTAAGTATGCTAGAATGAGCCATGGAATGAGTTCTATTATTGCCTAGGAGTCAAATTTTCGTTAGATTCATTTCTCTAATCTAAATTCTTTTAGTTGTAACTATAGTCTATGTTGCTCAGATTCTTTATTTTCTTGAGGTACTCACGTCCAACACTAGTGTTTGAGCCGATATGACCTCCAAAGATCTTTCAAATACATTTAAAAACTTGGAAGAATTTGATTATAACTGTGTTAGATACATACCAGAAACCTGAGTTTGAGTAACATATGTTGTAGTTACAACTTCATTCAAAATTTAATCCCTCGGATAATTGGAAATTTACATCATTAATTTGTTGTTGTGTAGTGTTCTTGGGGCAGCAAGCCTACACCACCTGGGACAAGTTCAAACCCACTTCCCCCACCTGCCGCCACATCTTTACCTGGGCTTTCTGCCTCTGACCTTTTAGCTTACGAGCGGCAACTAGCCATGAACAAAATGGGTGGTGTTCACGCACTAATGCACCCTCAAGGACAACACCCTCTCAAACAAGCAGCAATGGGAGTCGGTGCTGCAGGAGCAAGCCAGGCCATATACGATGGTGGGTTCCAGAACGTGGCGGCTGCCCAGCAACTAATGTACTATCAGTGATCAAAACCAGAGTTTGTATGGTAATATATATATGCTTAATTTCCTGGCATTTGCAGGTTTTATTTGAGTTCTAAAGAAAAAAAAAAAACATTTAGGAGGCTTTTTAATGTGTTTTTCCTTCTTTTCTTTTCTTTTTTTTTTTTTCTCTTTTACTCTTTTTAGCAGCGAGATTGCTTTGCACCCTGCTTTTATTTCTATATATATAGCATACATATGTGTTTGCCTGATTGTATCAATCTCACATATTTCTTGATATTATTTTGAGTTCTAAACGGCTATGAAGCTTTTTTTAATGTATTTTCTCCCAATGAGTGTGTGTATATAATTTTCTCATATATATTCTATATGGTTCCCAATTCGAATGCGTGTATTTAAGCAGATCACTTGTACTAGTGCTGCAATGCTTGGCCCGTAATACTAGTTTGTAATGTTGTTTGAGTTCTAAATTTGTAGAGGCTAGATTCTGGTACTAGTGTCTATTTTTGGGAAAATTGTGGATTTAGTTCTTATATTTTAATTTGATCAATTTCAGTCCCTGTATTTTTCAAATTGGTCTATTTTATATCTTATGCTTTTCAAATTTTAATCCTGACTCAAATGGTAACAATTACACATTCAATTATTATTGTATTATTTGTATAGTTGTAGATTTAATTCATTTTTTATAGTTGGATAATTTTAAGTCTATATTTTTCGAATTAGTTCCTATGTTAATTTTTGATTCAATTGATTGGTTTGATCCGATTTAAACATTAATGGAATTAGTTTATTATTTGAATTTGAATTAATAAATTATCTATTGAATATTTGAATCTGTTAATAATAAGTATGAAATTATTTTTTGAGTAAAAAGTTTAAAAAAGTGAAGCAGTGTATTTGGATATCCGAATCCGAATATGTTATTTGCTAAAGTAAAATGAATTTGGTTATTCGTTATTTGAATTTACATCTATGGATTTATATGATAAATATATTCGAGGATTAAAACTTGCATTCATTTGATTTTTTAATAATAATAATTAGAATATTTAATTTTAAATATTATTTGAATTTAAAATATCTGAATCTATAAAAAAATCTAGTTGAATATTTATTAATATTTAGTACTATACATTGCATTCTCTAATTTATTCCTTTCATTTTTCTTTTTGAATTTTGTATAAAAATGTTATTTCTATTTAATAATCATATATATTTTATTTAAAAAACTATTTTTATTTATCAAAATTTTTAAATATAAATAATATTTATATTTATATAAATTACATCATATATAAAAATAAAACTAATGGACTAGTAAAATTAGAAATCAAAATCGAGTTGAATAATATTCGAACTTCAAATATTTAACGGTTGGATCGGATTTGATCATTAAAACTCAACCTTGACTTAGTTTTTAAATGAATTTATAGGATCTTTAGACTTAAAATTTTTATCTAAAATCTTCTAAAAGTAACTCTCTTAAATATCATGCAAGCTTTTGAACTTAAATCTACACAAACATAGGTAAAAGAATCTTGGAGACCTTTGTGTTAAAAATTAGATTGTATTTTATCATCTCTACTCGAAAAATAAACATTAATCCATTTGTTCTATTAAAAACTGGTGTGATTGATGAAATAATTTGACAATGATGGACAATGTACCATTTGTGCCTCATGTTGATGTACATGAACCAATTCTTAACTATAAAAATTGATGAAATTTTTTTAATAAAAAGATTAATTTGCTCTTTGATCTGAGGTACAAAGACTAATTTATCTATTTTTTGAGTAGAGGAGACAAATGCAATCTAACTCGTAGTATAAAGATCTTCATGATATTTTTACCACAAATGTGCAGATCATGAGAAATATCAAGCACCTGTTACCCGGATTTAAGCAATGATTATCTGTTACGTGCACGTATACGACAAGGTTCGGTTCATATCTTCATCCCATATGTGTTGAACACGGATACTTTGTGAAAAAAAAATGAAGAGCCGAAATAAGATAGCTGATAAATAAAGGCAATGTGACAGCTAATTTGGAATCTCTAAGCTGCTTCATCAGTCTTTTTCTAACCTAGCAATATATTCATCATAGAATTTACCTGCTTTTTCAAGGTCTCCGAGCTCGGTGTAACAATCGGCGATTGCTCCGTAAGCTTCCGTGTTTCCCGATTCCTCTCTTTCTCGATCAGAGATTGCTAAAACCATCGAATGGTATTTAATGGCGTCTCGATATTTGCCTTGCCTTTGCAATGAAGCACCTAAATAAACCAAAGCACGATATTTTGAGATTGAGATGATGACCAACGACCTAATGGAGCAAGTGGTTGAGGCTCCTTGTTGCCACATTAAGGACAAAGGTTCAAACAATGGAAAAACCGAGAGATACGTACCTAACCCCCGAGCAGCCTTTTTCTCCTCGATAGGATCTTTTACACTCTTGGCAAGCTCCAAGGCTGTTTGAAACTCAAGAAGAGCCTTCTCGTGCTCTTGATTCCTTAAAAAGTTCTTCCCACTCCTCAAACGAGAAATCAACTCTTCTTTTCTTGGATCCACGATTATGTCTTCTTCCGATATTCTACCGACAACGGGAGCGTAACTCAGTGTGGGAGCATACGACTCTATCTTTGCCTGCCTCTTTAGAGCGGCATTGATTTGGCGCAGCTGCTCGTTCAGTCGCCGTAGTTCCCCTTTCCTTTGCCGTGCAAGCAATCCTAAGGCACAAATTGTGGATCGTCAACGGAAAAAAAACAATTCAAGCAAAACGGTTTTCGTGTTTGAACAACGAAATACCAATAGCAGAATTGTGTTTTGTATGTCATTTTCAAACCATTCAAAGTTTTATTACTGGTGAGAAGAAAAGTCTATAAAAAAGGGTAAACTATACCTTAGGTCACTAAACTATTAATGAGTTTACGTTTTGATCACTAAACTTCAAAAAGTTACAAATGGTTGCTGAACTATTCGAAAACTTTTATTCAATGGCTTAAATGAAAACTTTTGAATAATTCAATAACTCAAATGAAAATTTTCAAATAGTTCAATGATTATTTTATAACTTTTTGAAGTTAAATGATTAAAACGTAAACTTACTAACAGTTTAGCGACTTTAGGTATAGTTTATCCTAAAAAAATTATAGAGATATATACCTCCCACTGTCGCACCGATAAGGGCTACAAATAGAAGTAAAGGCATGTTGAAAATCGAGTTATCCGCTTCACATGCTTCCGCCACGGCTTTGAAAGGAGCCGTATATATAAAGATGTTAGTTGCAAGAAATGCTGTCACCGGAACTCTTAACCATAAACCTCCCTGCCCCAACACCAACGGCAACCATTTAAAAAAGTTTAAAAGGCATAGGCATATATATACACATATACGGTAAAAGTATCATGAAGGCTCCTATACTAGAAGCCAAATTGCATTTTGCTTCCTCTACTTAAAAAATGGGCAATTTAGCCCTTATATATTAGATCAAAGAACAAACCAATTCTTTTGTTAAAAATTCCATCTATTTCTACTATTAAAAACTGATCCATATACATCAACATGAGATACACATTGCATGTCATGTGTCACTGCTTGATTGTTTTGTTAGCCACGTCAGTTTTTAATAGTACAAATGGATGAAATATTTAAAAAAAATGATCAATTTGCTCTTTGATTTAACGTATATAGATTAATTTTTCCAATTTTTAAGTAAAGGGGATAAAATGCAATCTGACTCCTAATATAAGAGCTTCCATGAAACATTTACGACACATATATATACATTCGTATTGAAATAAGCTTAAAATACGAAGCTGACTAGCTCTATTTTTTATACCATGATTCAAAACTAATGATAATAGTAAAAAAGCTGCCTAGAGGACTCACCATCATACCTGAAGAGCAGCTAAATGTTGTGCAAATTCATCGTAATGCAATGAAATACGATCCGAGACCCGATCTCCAACTGACTTTTGGCAATGGGGTAAATACCGTTCACCCATTTCTCGGAATAGACGATGAATCTCAACCGGCTCATTAACATCTTTGAAGGATGATCCAAAATTTTCTACTTTACATATAAAAGATGACACCTTCTTCCCTGTTTTAAAATCATCAAATTTAACTCAAAAAAATTAGCATTCAAATACCCTTTTCAAGACATCAAATTTTAGTTTACTCCCCTATTATTAATTCAATTCTATTAGTTTCAATCCATTGGTTTAACTATTTCTTCAAAATCTTAAATTTATCCCCAATTTTGCATCAAGAATTCATATTTTTTTCAATGGATAAAACACATTAAATATGAAATATAGCTAAATTAGGTAAAAGTACCAAACAGGCTACTGTACAAAGAACAAACTAGTCCTTTCTATTAAAAATTTCATCCATTTCTACTGTTAAAAACTAGTGTGACTAATAGAATAATCAAACAGTTACACGTGGAGTACCACGCGTACCTCATTCTAACGTACAGGGATTCATCTATCAATTTTTTAATAAAGAAGGTAAAATATAATCCGACTCAAAGTATAAAGATCTTTATGGTACTTTTACCATTAAATTAAAACAACCCCAAAACCTTACATTACACCATTCTATTTGTTCCAACCATTATTCTAAACATTCATTCTTCAAATACCCATTTCATTGCCTCAAATTTTATCCCAATTTAGCATAAAAATTTCAAATTTTTTTCAAGGATAAAACACATGAAACATGAAATATAGCTAAATTAAAACAGCCCCAAAAGCTTACATTGTAGCATTCTATTTGTTCCAACCATTATTTTAATCATTCATTCTTCAAATACCCATTTCAAGGCCTCAAATTTATCCCCAATTTTGCATAAAAAATTCAATTTTTTTAAGGATAAACCACATGAAACATGAAATGTAGATAAATTAAAACCACCCCAAAAGCTTACATTGTAGCATTTTATTTGTTCCAACCATTATTTTAATCATTCATTCTTCAAATACCCATTTCAAGGCCTCAAATTTTATCCCCAATTTTGCATTAAAAAAATAATTTTTTTGAGGGATAAAACACATGAACATGGCAGATAGCCAAATTAAAAACAACCAAAGCTTACACTGTATCATCATGATAATTTATTCCACCAATAATTCAATTCTATTAGTTTCAATCCATTGTTTAGCTAATTCTTCAAAAAACCAATTTTCAAAACCTTAAATTTATTTCCAAATTTGCATATTGTCAAGGACAAAACACATGAAACACGAAATATAGCTAAAGAAAACGACCCTTAAAGCTTACATTTCAATACCTCCAATTTTATCCCAATTTTGCATCAAAAATTCAATTTTTTTAAGGATAAAGCAATGAAATATGAAATATAGCTAAATTAAAAGAACCCCAAAGTTTACATTAAAGAAAAAAAATACTTAAAAAAATGGGAAAAGAAAAAGTGATGGAGCACTAACCATGAAATTGGGGTTTGGTGAATAAGCTTGGAGTAGTAAGAAAGCAAGAGCAATGGATTATCATGGATGCCATTGCTTTGGATAAAAAGTTTTAGATTCGATAAAATTAAACGCAGTGTTTTATTATTGCATAACGTGTTGAGAGCATTGAAAGACATATATGACCTTGGAGTATTATCAACATTACACTCATGCCATTTTGAGTTGAGTTACATGTTCAAGCTAAAAGATTTATCTAAATTTGAAATTTGGGAAGGTTTAAATAAAAATATTAAATTTGAAATATGGTTTTAGACTAAAAGAAATAGCTCGAGCAGTTAGAGTTATTGATTGAGCCGAATTAGAGCACTGTAATACTTTATTTAAATAGCTCACGAGTAGAGTTGTTCATGGGTTGGGTCATTCGATTAGGCTTGAAAGCCCTCTGAATTATGGGAGGATTTGGACAAAAATATAAGCCCGAAATATGAAATTGGACAAAAAAAAAATCTCGTTTTCTAAACGGATTGGGCCTTGGATAAGCTTTTTTGCTCGGGCCCAACCCAACCCAAATACATATCGTTTTAAAATTTGTTAGAAAACATTTATTTCAATGTATTTTCAATTTGTTGAGAAATATTTGTTTTAATGTTTTTAGTGTATTTAATATATTATATTTTTTTAATTTTGTTTATATAATAAAATAAGTTTTAAAAAAGTAATATGGGCCGAGTTGGACCGAGTCCAAGTTTAGCATCTATAAGTTGAGTCAAGTTTGGACAAAAATTTAAGCCTATTTTTCGAGTCAGGATAAACTTGAATCTATCCATCAGGCCTAAAATTTTGTTAGAGCCTGGTTCGACTTATAGACAATTCTACTCACGAGCCTAATTGAGCTTTTCATTTTAATATATTTTAGGTAGGAATCCACTTACGTACATGCAAAACTAAGGTTATTTTGTACTTTTTCATATATATTTGTATGATTAATATTTTAATAATCCAACCATTGAAATTATCGATATAATTATACTTATTATGCATTTAAATTTTTGAATTGATCCATTATCTCTATCGTATTGATATATAATAGTCAATGCATTAACATATTTAACATTTTTTTGTTACATAGAACAAACAGTAAGAAATTTTTAATTTACATCAAATTTAACATGTATGATCTATATGAATAAAATATTAAATTCAGCGATTGAATTATTAAAACATCATTCATAGAAACATATACAAAATGGTGTAAAACAACTTCAGTTATATAAAGGTGTAAATAAATTCCTCCTTTATATTTTATATAAAACATAATTTTACATTATTATATTGAGAGAGCTTAAGGACGGACAAAATTAATTAAGTTCGAGCTTAAATATAAAAATTGATAAAAAAACTTAAATGATTCGAGCTTAAATAGTTCTAAGTATTGAAGTGAGCTCATACTTAGAAATTGATGTTTGAATGAGTTCAAGTATCAATATCCAAATTCCAAGTTGAGCTCGAACTTACAAGTATTTAAGCTTGGCTCTATTACACTCCTACTCGTGACACAACTTAATATATAGTATAGATTTTTGAATTGGAATATCATTCTTCTAGAAAAATAAAAGGCATAAAAAAATATTATCAATTTAAATGCACACAATTTTAAAGGTGAATGTAATTTGAAAGGTCTCTCCATTATAAATATCTAATCATGTTAATTCCACTATTATTAAATGAATAAGTTTAGTCCTTATAGTATTAAATAGAATCAAATAAATTTTTTTTTGAATATATTAGTGTGATTACATATTAGTATCTATTCATACTTTCTTAACCCTTTGACAACGCACACACAAGTGCTCGAATCCTAGACCCCTAAAATGAATAACATCATCTTTTTCACGGAAATCACTTATTGGGTTGGAACCAAATAAAGTTAACATTTACTATATAGCATAGTTAATATTTCTTAAGTTTTTAGGGTTCTATAATTAAATTTTTTATTTGAACTTGAATTCAGTTCAAAAATATAAATTCCAAGATATTTTTTATACACTAAAGGTTAATTCTACTATAATTTAAGGTTATTTAAATTTTTAATAGTATAAAAATTAAAATTCATTTAATAAAAAAATTAATTTAATTCAATCTCTATAAAAAAAACTCTGAAATACTTTAACCAAAATTTAACATCATCATTATCATAATAATAATTATTTTAATATTTTCACTTTACTAAAATAATTTATTTATTGTATATAAGACTCTTCGTTTTTCTTTAAATTTGAGTTAAGAAATATATATATAACCTTTCAGGTTTCTGCCCAAAATTATTTCCCCGCCAATATCCTAAACCCTCCTTGGCTCCTCCCCTATTTGATTCACTGGTAAATATGCATCGTGGCCACGGTCGTACCACTCGAGGCGGCCGGCCCTTCTATCGCGGAGGTTATTCCGATCAGAGTAGCAACCCCGTAAGTTCCTTCTCTAACTTTACCAATTATTCCTTTTTTACCTTTTTTTGATAAATTACTGGAAAAAGGGTTTAGTTCTTAGTAATAATTGTAGGCGTTCAGGCTGCTAAATTTGAGGAAATCATGGGTTTTTTTTTTATTTCTATGTATGGATGGTGCTAATGCTTTTGGCAGATTTTTCTGGTATTGATGTTTGGAATTAGGTCATAAGTGATGAAAAAGTGTTTTTTTTTTCTTGTTTTAAAATAATTTTGATTACTTAGGATTATGGAATGTCCGAAAGCCGAGGAAGGCGATCTCCGAACATGTCACCGTGGAGCGGGTCAAGGTATTCTAAGCATGAGAATGCTGTCGTTTATAGGCCGAGAATGCCGTTGCCTGTCAGCACTGGATTACGAGGGCAAAATGATACACTTGAAACCCGAGGCACCTCAGATGCTTTATCCCATTGCTCGAGTTCTATGGGCTTAAACCCTAGTGTAGAAGGAGAAAAGATTGAACTTTCCTTAGTTGAGGAGACTGAGAGTTGTGCTGCATCTTTACTACACCACCATCTTTCCCACAAAGTTAACATCTCCGGCTCGGTAGACAAGTCTGAACCATTCCAAGAAAGGAATCCCCCCCAAAGTAGTTCAGGTATTGATGATTCGAATCAAGTCGAGTGCCAAGCAGTAATCGAGCCTTTCGACATTTGCTTACCCAAAATCGAAACCCCTGTAATGCTTAAACCGTCTTTGCTTGTAAAGAACAGAGAAAAGAGGAACGAAATCAAACGATCTGCAGAAGGTCAAATAGGAAATGTATTGAGACCCGGGATGGTGCTTCTAAAGAAATATCTGTCTTTAGCTGATCAGGTGAGGTTTGCCCTATATATGCTTTTAAAGAATTCCCTTGATAATTGCCACCATATCTCCAATTTAATCATGTATCTTATTTCTATGTTAATCAGAGTCAGGTGTGAGTGTCGGATATGGCTTTGTGACCATACCGAGAATGGTCAGATTTTTTAAAAGTTTCTTCTTTTTATGTATTTGGAGAGTCTTTAAGAGGTCATATCTTCATACCCCACATGTTGTACATAGGTGCTTTTAAGAAAAATGAAATGTCGAAGCAACATAGTCTTGTTCAAGTAAAGCTTGTCTAAGCTATGGTTCTCATGGCTTTAATAACCATGATGGAACTTGCAGCAACCATAGTTACCAGTATCAAACACTCGAGTCCAAATAACCGAGGTTGTTGGTGTTTTCTATATGTTTTAAAGTGAATTCTTACCATGTTAGAAAAAGTTGATTGCATCAATCTCTGTTAATTTACTTTGCATCCTCATATATGTGTCTAGGTCAAAATTGTAAGAGCTTGTCGAGCTCTTGGTTTGGGTTCAGGAGGTTTCTATCAACCAGGCTACCGTGATGGAGCAAAGTTGCATTTGAAAATGATGTGCCTTGGTAAAAACTGGGATCCTGAGACAGGTAATTATGGAGATCTTCGACCAATTGACCATGCTGTTCCCCCCGGTATTCCTCGCGAATTCTTTCAGTTAGTTGAAAAGGTGATAAAAGATTCACGTTCCCTTGTACAACTAAAGACTAAGGCTAGCCATGTAGAACACATTCTCCCATCGATGAAACCAAATATCTGTATTGTGAATTTCTACTCGGCAAGCGGTCGACTGGGTCTCCATCAGGTCTGCTCTTTTAAACCATTTTTTTATCGTAGAAAGTCCTTATCGGTATCCAACTCTTTCAGTTTTAATCTAATCGCAATGAGTTTTATCGTGCTGGACAATCATTTCTCTAGGATGGCTTAAATTTAATTTTACTCCCATTTGGCGTACATCCTTTCCATCTCGACTGAAAACTCGGGTTGTATTGTTTGCAGGATAAGGATGAAAGTCCGGAAAGTCTACGTAAAGGAATACCTGTGATATCCTTTTCCATTGGCGATGCAGCAGAATTTTTATACAGTGAACAAAGGGAAGTTGACAAGGCTGAAAAGGTTGAACTTGAATCTGGTGATGTGCTCGTATTTGGTGGCAGCTCTAGACTCATCTTTCATGGCGTAACTGCAATTAAGCAAAAAACTGCACCTGGGAGTCTCTTGGAGGAAACGAATCTCTGTCCAGGTCGTTTAAATCTAACCTTTAGAGAGTACTAAAATCCTGTATAGACATTTGAGCTACAATCAGTCTTTCTAGGTATGATCTTTCATGCAACTGACTCTTCTAATCTAAAAAGAAGAAATGTTATTTACAATGTGTGATTTCTGTATGAATTTGTGCCTAACAGTAAAAGAAACATGCTTCGGATACCTCGAATTGGACAGTTCTACGAGTTCAAGTCTTGTTCCATGTTGATGATCTCTGCCATAATCTGAGACCCCATTTTTCTGATACTCTGTTTTTGACAGCCAAATTTCAACAGCCACAACCAAAAAGCCTGTGTTTAGACATGGTTTCTTGATTTGCATTGCTCTCACCAGCCAGTCAACTATGACTCGAGCCTGAAAATCCTATCTGATTTGAGAACTTTCCCAAGCCGAACCTGAAAATGACCTGAGTCTAGAATGACTTGAACCAAGAGCCAAAGCCCAAAAATGATCCGAAGATTTGAACCTGGAATGATCTAAACCCGAAATAGTTCAAAAATTTTAAAACCCAAATAGACCTAGCTTGACCTGCCCAATTGAGTTTTCGGCTCCTTTCTCTGCTTATCACACCTGTGTGAATGTGCATGGCTAGTCCCACATGCAACTGCATTTCACACAAGCAATGTAGCCAACAACAGATTTGATCATGTAAAGTCAACAATCCAACTGCTCAGCACAAACCCAAAAATAACCCGGATATGAAATGATCCAAATCCAGAATGACCCAAAACTAGAAACGTGAGATGGAGTGAGGGTATTAAACTGATCCTTTCAGCTGGTTCATCTTACACAAGCAATGTAGCCAATAGCAAACAGATTTCATGTGACAATATCCAACAACATTCACATTGAATTTTAAGAGAAAGTTCTTTGGATTACAATCTAATTCATAAGAATCTAATTACCAGCACAAAGTACACACGCATGAAAACTACACTTGAAGAAGAAAACACTACCAATTCCAATACAAATCTAAACCCTAATCAAATTCCAATTCTAAGAAACTTAATTACTACTATCACTATTGTTATTGTTGTTATTATTATTAGCTTTACTATGATGATTACCAGAGTTGAAGATACCAACACCTTTTTTTCCTTGCTTCAATTGTGAAATCTCTAGTTGAGTCTTCATGAAAAACTGCATCCTCTGCAACTCAAGCTCCTTAGCAAATTTCATCCTTTGTTTCTCCATTTCGACCACTTGTTGAAGCTTTGCGGTCTCCGCTTGCTCATAAGCTTCACCGAACCGTAATATCGCCTGAGTCAGTTCCTTAACTGAGTTCCCCCATTTTCTTCTTTTTTCACCTGCATTGACACTCTTATTATGAACCACCCTTCTTGCCCTTTTCCCGGTTGGAGGTGGTGGTAAACTATCGAATGAATCTGCATCATCATCACCGTCATCCTCGTCATCCTCAGAATCCACATCCACTGGACCTTGTTTCCTTTGATTCTTTAATACAACCATTCTTGGTTGCTTTTCTTCTTGTTGTTGTTGCTGTTGTTGTCGAACCTGAGAAACTCGAAACGGGTTCAAACTGGACCGGATCCCAACTGGAATCCCCATCGGTACTTTAGACAAAAAGTCAGCACTTCCACCACTACTACCACCACCACCGGAAATGGCCGCGGTAGTATTGGCAGAAACCTTCGCTGTCGGCCCTATAAGTTGATCCAATTTCTCAAAAAACACCCATTTACTCGGTCCACCACCGGCGGCAACCTTTGCTTTCTCTAACTTATACTTCTTCTTCACCGTATCGATTCGGTTCTTACACTGTATATCTGTCTTCGGAATTTTTGTATAATCCTCTCTGCTACTCACAATGTCCGCCACTTCTTTCCAATGTTTCTGCTTTAAATTCCCACGGCTGAGCTCCAAATACCTCTCTCCCCACGCGTCGATCAAAACCTCCGTGGCGCCTTCGCTCCAGCAGTCCTCCCTTCCACCGCCGTTGCTCTTCGGCTTCTGAGGCGGCGGAAGTGCCAGCACTATAGCCTTCTCGTGCTCACGCGGCTCATCCGTAGGTGGCGAATTTGGAGGAGGAGCAGCGGCTACCGTTACGGTAATACGACTATTGGACGCCGGTGACGGCGACGACGGCGATGAAGATCCGGGAGCGGCAACCGACGGGCACGATTGGATCTCTTCGTCTTCCTCCATTTGAGATCCAAAAAATTCGATGATTTCAGAGGAAAAAAAGGAAAAGAAATTAGGGTTTCGACGAGATTTTTTTTTTTGCCTTTTTATTTTCGGTTTCTTTTGTTTTTTTATTATCGGTTGACGGTACGGAAAGTTGAGTGGGGCGGGAAGGGAAATGACGGCGTCGGTGCAGGAGGCATTGCATAGGGGACACGTGGAGAAGGGAGGATAACGTGGAAGGATTTGATTGGTGGAATGTGGAGATTCCGTCACCGGCGTTAAATTTGGTAATATCGGTTTTGTTTTGAGCGTTCATTTTCCGATGGTGTACCGAAATTACCCTTTCTTTACCCAAATTGTAAATAGCTCTTTTGTTGGTCAATGTCAGCTCCCAAAGTCAAAATGCATCATCTTTGTTTTTTTTAAGTACAAAAATAAAAGGTATAATAATGTAAAGAAAACATTAACAATAAAAGTTTTTTTTGGTATAATGATAAATTTAACCCTAATCTTTACATTTTTTTTCAATTTGGGACTTATTATTTTTTAAACTAAATTTGACTATTAACCTTTTAAAAAAAAGATTCAATAGTTTTTTTTTCATAAAATAGTTTTGAACGTTACGAATCTACGAACCAAAATTCAAATAATTTTTTTTCGATTTTCAACACTGATCAATAGATCGACTTGGGTATCGTTCACTGTACTGATCATCGAATTCTCGCTTTGAGCTTACTAGTCGAACTAACAAACAAAAAAACTTTAATAACACGGTGACTTAAATAAAAATTTTCAAATAATTCAGTGACCATTTTGTAACTTTTTAAAATTGAACGGCCAAAACGTAAACTTACTAATAGTTTAATTACCTTAGGTGTAGTTTACATTTGATAAAAAAAAAAAACAAATCAAATTAGTCTAATTAATCTATAGTCAGTTGAATTGAACCATTAAAAATTGGTTTTATACAATTTTTTCTTTCAAAAATAGTAACTATGTTTAACAATTTGTTTAACTTTGAATTTCACCATTTTACTTTAATTTGTTAGAATTTGATCATTGTATTTTATGAAAATTAAAAAGTTAAATTAATTGGATAACAATGCTAAAACCTTATTGTTAAATCGCTAGCATGAAAAAATTCAACAGTTTAACAATCTATATGCATGGAATTAGTGAAAATAATAGTTAATATTCATATGTTTACCAAAGTTAGGGGCATAAATGGGCGACAAGCAAAGGTTTTGGTCCTCCAAAAATGATAAATTGGTCATATAACTCCTTTAAATCTCCAAACATTTATTATTCATTTTTGGCTAACTCTAAAGCAAATTTCAGACTTCTTCCCCACCTACAGCTACCTAACTTCTCAGTTTTTGCAAATACTAGGATCCAGTTTTAACAAATTAAAGTAGATAAACTAATTTCTTAAATTTCGTAAAGTAACAAAGATGAACCTTTAATATTTATTTCACATTGAACTTTAATATTTTTTTTGAATATTAATCTCATTATATGTTCTTATTATATCTGCTCTTTTTGATACGATGCCTAAAAGTACTCATAACCCCTCCTAAACTCTTAAATGGAAAGATAATGCGTTTCAATACACTCGAACCCATGCCCTTCTGCACAAACAAGAATATCGATACCAATCAAACTAATACTCAATCGACAATTTTAATATCTCAACATGGAGTAAAATACACTCACATGTGGTACAAGGATAAGTACAAAACTTGTACCTCTAGAATGTATATTAACATATAATTAATACAAGAATGTGGAAGCAACCCAATGTTATTTACGTAATAAACAAACATATTAGCAAAATACATTAGGACAATTTGGATAATTTCTAGATGAATTGTGGTCAAACATGTACAAAAACCAAACAACAACGTTAATCACAAAATTAAGGACAAATTTATTGTCCTAAATTCACAACAATTTATTCTAAGTTGATGGGTTTTGAATCTTCATTTCATTTGTGGTTAAAGTCCTTATACTAAATCATAAAGTTCATTTTCATCCCTCTATTACTAAAATTTAAGTTTAAGAAGTTGATATTTTAGTCTTTGCGTGTTAATTTGTTGTTAATGGAATAGCGTGACTCAACGTGGCTGACATCAAGTGCAACAACAAGGAGCAAGTAGGAGCCTAGACTCTCTTAAAATGGAAGTACTGTATTTTTACCTCTAAAATGTATAAAATTATAAATTAACAATGGTAAAATTACAATCTGACCTTACAAATGATCAAATTTTGGTTAACCTTTTTTTAAAAAATTATAAAGATATTAGCTAATTATTATTATTAAAATATATAATTTAATTCTGACCTCTCAAATTTTTTTAATTGCTTTGCCACTAGCTAACACGGCATTAAATCAAATATTAAATTATACTAGCAGGTTCAATAATAGATTTGAAGTCTAATTAGAGGTAAGAAATTGATTTTGCTTTTACCCCAAATTATTTTCGATTTTATTTGTTTCTTTGTACATAATGGTTGTGCTTAAAATTTTTTTAGTTTGGTCCACGTTTATTCATTATTAAGCCACATCATTACATTTATTTTCAAGATCAATAAATTTTTTTATTTGATTTAATGCCACGTCAGCCATAGTTAAACCATGTCATTCCATTATCAACAAAGCTAACATGTAGGGACTAAAATGTCAACTTTTCAAGTGTACAAAGACAAAATATTCCTTTTAATAATAGAGGGATTAAATTGAATTTTTTTAAAAATGACAGTGACTTGAAGTAAATTTTAACCATGTTATAATCAACATAGTTGTCACGGCATGTTGCCTTTCACCTACCATAATTTTACTCAATTGAATATAATAAATCGCTTTCACTATGATAATTACTTATATATATATAAAGGGTTAAGAAATTACATTATGTAATATAGATCTTTTGTTCAACTAAGCTTTATTTTTTATTAGGGTTTTTTTTTTATAATGGGAGTAAGAGGGAGTAAGTTGATCGGAAATCGAGTGATTAAGCGAATTTGGTTTTGTCTGTTGACGCCTAAAGGTTATGTTCCGGTATGCGTAGGGATCAATAACGATACAAGACGATTTATCGTGCATAGAAATACTTTATGCGATAAAGATTTCATGGAAATGCTATGTAAGTCGTCTGAAGAATACGGATTTCGATACGAAGGCGTTTTGAGAATTCGTTACGAAGCAAAAGATTTTGAAGAGTGGATTACGAGAAAAATGAAACGGAAAAATATCATTCGTGTCACTTGAGAATCTATTAACAGCTGGTTCATCATCTTCAAACTGATGGCAACCAAATATTAAGGTTTGCTTGTGTTTCAATTAAAGGTAAATATGTGTAGAATATGATCCATTTGGTTTTATTTCGAAGTTGTAATTTCAAGCTTACATTTCAGATTAAAAATCCTTGATATGTGTTATGATAGTTTTTAATTTCGATAATAGATTATATTTTTGAATGAATTATATAGTTTAAATTTTAAATTTCAAATATAAATTATTTTATTTTTAATTTATAAAACAATTCAATGACAAAATTCAAAAAAGAATACCAAACATTCACAATCTCCAAATTTCTTTATTTTTTTTTTGTTAATTTCTTTGTTACACGGAATCAGGTACTTTTCCATATCGAAACATAAATATTTTTAATATTTTTAATTTTTATATATAAAAAGAAATTTATATATACCAGTATCAAACATGAATATTAAAAAAAGTAAAAATCTAAATAAAATTGAAAAAAAAATCTCTTTCATTAGTTTAATTTCTGTAAAAATAAATTAAAAAAATGTAAAAATATGGATTACTCTACAACTGGTTTCTCCATTAATGATTTTGATATTTAAAAAAAAAAACACACTTTTGAATGAATTTAATAATTACATTTGACTTCGATGCGAAATCAAATCAAATTTTTAAATTTAATAATTTACAATTATTATCCTAATTTTTTAAAAAAAAACTGATTAATATATTACTTTAAAAAAGGAAGACTTATTAATATTTAATTATATTTATATTTTATTAAATTTAATTCGATTGAGATCAAAATTTTTGTCAAAACAGAAAGGTGAGATTTTAAACATGCTTATTTTTTATACTTAAAAATATGTTACGAAAAATTTTAAATATTATATAAAAATAATAATAATGTAATTTATATAAAAAATAATACTTTATGTGTGAGTTTTAATATGTTCAAATATCAATGATCACATTAATCAATTAAATTTACTGGTTTTCCACATTTGAAAATAAAATAAAAAATTGAAGTAAAATAAAAATTGTAATAAATTTACTGGTTAAAATATCAATGATCACATTAAAAAATTTGTAATAATTATAATTTAATTCACATTTATTAATTAAAAAAGATTCTACTAATTTTAAAATAGACTATTACTTGGACAATCTAAGCAAAGTTATGATAATTATAATAGTTATTTAAATTACAATTATTAGTTAAAAATTTGGTGTAAAAAATTGAACTAGTTTTATTGATGTAAAATAAAATTGTTGCTCTCAATTATCACTTATTTAATATTAAAAGTAATCATATTAATTAATTATTGTTCTAAATATTGTTACTTTAAAATATGTTAAAAATATTTTAAAATTGCCTCTTCATCTTCTTTATGTTTCCCTTCACAACCTTAAACCTACAACCAATTACTCACTTAATAAATATTGACTAATATTGATAGGTTTGATAGTTTGAGTCAAAGTACTGTAAAAATTATAAAAATGTTTTAAAAGAGTTAAAGATAATAATAAATAAATTTAATTTTTAATAATAAAGAAAATTTGGTTTTGAATTTCGAGTTATTTTTAAAAAACATTAAGAGACCAACACAATTTTTCGACGATTTTAGTGATTTAGACTAAAATAAAACATAAGATGACTAGATCATATCAAATTATAAAAATTAAATTCTAAGTTGAGTAAATATGGCCTAAAACTATAGCTTAGCAACTTAATTTTATATCTATTTCTCAATGTAGGAACATATGCTAATATATATATCATCTACTTATGAAAATATTCACAGCATTGAATTAGCTATTATGTACCACTTCCATAACCCTTCTTTGTCAGCCAAATTTCATCATTTTTTACTATCTTCAAAATGAACTCACATCCTTTGGACGGGTTCGGGTCGTCATTTGAAATGAATTTTTTAACTACCTCGAAGTCATCATTACCGGAATAAGCATCCGTGAGTTACCCAGTTCACAAAGATCTCGGAGAATTCGTCTAGGATACCATCAAAAGTGAGTTCGGATGTGGTTCGATACCCTCCCTAAACAAAAGGCAGGAGAAACATCAAATGGATGAAGATGCAATTTTAAAATCATGAACTTGATGCCTCTTCGGGTCGATAAAGAAAACACAACAATGATGAATGGAACTCTTTCAGGTGCAGTAATTTACAGGGATGAAGCCAAAAAATTGTTTTAAGGGGGCTAGAGATAAATCATAAATTATTGAGAGGGTCAAACTGCAATTTTATCATTATCCCAACATGTAATTTCATAAAATTCTAAGGGGATAAATGAAAAATCTACCATTTTTGGGGGACCAAGGCCACTGCCTGCCCCCCTTTGCCACTAGTTCATATCAGTTAATCAATCATTAAACAACTATTTACTGACCTTTATGCTTGAACCAGACTCACTTGAAGATGTTACAGTTTCGGTTTTTAGTTCAGCACCGATGTTTTCAGGGAATGGACCTGTTGTTGACCTGCAAAAAATAATACACTCATTTACGAGATGACAATGCAGTCAAATGAAGGTCTTGGAAAGCAAGAACGGAAACGTAAATTTCCTACAAACGCTGCACATATCGAGTTTTCACCACAATTAACCTTATTTTTACCGACCTTATTACAGTAAAAGTTGAACATACACAAATGGTAGTTGGCATAATGATCATTGGTTTCCCAAAAAAAAACATCTGGAAAGTTTTCTTCTTTCTTAAAGTAACTTTTACTGAAGATGACATTTAACTACCTGTCACATGTATCATCGTCACATGAATTTCCTGAAGATGAAAGCCAGTCCATATCGAAATTGGTGCAATTACATTCATCTCCATTTTCATCAAAACATACGCGATTACCTTCAAAAAAATGGTCTATCTCCATATCTCCAAAAAGCTGCTTGCAAGACATTCTGGGAGTAAGACTAGAAAACCAGCCCGAGTCAATTTAATGAAGGTGGTTTGTTACCGTAGTTCCTCGATACAACAACCAAAAAGTTTCAAAATATTGAGACAATAGCTATAAACAGGAAATTTTGAAGTCCAAGAGCTACTGTTTTATTATATTAACCTTTATGCAGGGGCGTAGACAGGGGGCAGTGACAAGCCCAAAATGGTAAATTTACCTGTAACTCCTTTAAAATTTTTAAAAACTATAAATTAGTATAATGGTAAATTTAAAATTTGGCCCTCCTAAAGCAATCTTCTGGCTTTGCTCCTTAAGATAGTAAGCTTGGAAAAATAGAAAAAAGTGTGTGCACACCTGGAATAAGAAATTTCTGAAGTTGGCATTTCCGAAGTGGAGTCTGAAAGACCTCGGGTAGCTCCTAAATTTTCAGGCAAAGGCTTAAGGTGTCCAACATTGGAAGCAGCCGTAGGAGAGTTAGTTCTGTAAAGAATGTTGCCATCAGAGAGTGATCTTTTGAAAGATGGCCTGCAGATATTTGAAATTGATCTAATTAGCAATTTATGCCATATTAACTGGGATCACAAAACAGCAGAAACATTCATTTCCCGATTGATTAAATCCAAAAGTTGTGTAGTTTTCAAAACATGGTGATAAAATTGTAAAATTTTTAGATTTACAAGCACAACATTGTATATAAAAACATTAGAATATAGTTAAGCATCTGCATATTATATCCAGAACTACATTTATTAGGCAATATACGGTCAAAGAAATTATTTGAACTGGAAATTTTGTATAAAATGTATTTACAATGCAGAGATTCGATATATACTTTGCATACTCTTCAGAATTAAGCCCATGACTTCCAACAGTATAGTGCTGGTCTGAATCCAATTCCCAGAGTGCTGGTTTACCTTGTTGTGGCTGAAAGTGACCCAACAACCTGCATAGCATAATGCAATTTTCTAGGAGTGTTATCCATCACAATCCGTATGAACTACGAGTGCATTTGGTAGCACATGGAAGTGTGGTGGAGGGACTCCCCATCACACTGAGCGCTCTGTATTATTGCACATCCCTAAGTATCATACATCAAAAACAGCAATTTGCAAGACACTAAAAGGTTTCCTGTCATAAGCCACTAAAGGCATGCTGTATACAAAGAACGAGACTAGTTTTTATCTTACAAATTAATGGCTCTTTGCTTCTCTGCATCCAAGTACGCGTTCCTATAGTAGCGTTGCAAAGTTCTAAAGAACTCCTGGGACTGAGTTGCTGCTTTCCATTGACCTCTTATTTGGCAAAATATCTGTTTAACACAACCAGTGCAAAATAATATACTATACTCCAAGCCTAAGACTTTAGGTTCCAGTAAAAGAAAAAACTCATGATACTCCGGCCAGGGGAAGAGGGGGGGGGCAGGCAGTGGTCTTGGTCCCCCCAATAGTGAAAAATTCTTTATATAGTCCCATTAGTTTTTAGGAAATCACAAGTTAGTATAATGATAAAATTGCACTTCGTTCCTGCCCCCCCCCCAAAAAAAAATTTTTGTTTATTCATTTTTGGCCTCCTAAAGCAATTTCTTGGATTCGGCCCTGCTCCGGGCTAGCCACTCCATGTTACTACTACCCCCAAGGTTTAAAATCTTATGCTAACATCTTAAAACCCTATAAGGTACATTAATAGCATGGATGGAACATATATTAATTGGTTTTATTATCATCAATTTCTTTTGGGGTGACTACAAAAGGTCCCAAAATGTCTTAAGAAGAATTACCTTGTTGTGTGCTGCAGATCCACCATACTGTAGAGCAAGTGTGTCACCCATTTCTTCATAAACTGTCATTAATTCATCGACCAAAGGACTATTTTGATCAATATTATGGGATTCTACGAAGCTCATAGCATGGAGCTGGCGTCCAAGAGCCATCAATCCATGGGCATACTGCGCAACATTTGTTCGATCTAGACAATCAATGCAGTTCGTTCTAAGGACTCCGTTTTGAAACATGGGGGTTTTTACATTCTCACTAGAGTTCTGTTTATCGATACCAGCATTCTTTCCCAATTTCTCATCATTTTGCCTGAAATAAATAGTTAAGCATCAGCAAACCAATATAGCAAATACCTAAAAGGCTATATTTTTCAATTCAGAAGCAAATGAAAGAGGGACAAACAGCACTGTAAGTTAAGACATTTATAAAATATTTGCATGCTATTGTAATTACAAGTTGAGATAATTCAAGACATAACGGGCAGAGTAAACAGATATTTTTTATCAAATAAGTAGTAACAAAAAGAAAAGGAACTTTACAGTTTATATTTGAAAACTGAACTTTTTACAAAGAAGGTAGAAAAAAATTACTTACAGGATCGTGAAAACATGATTTAATAATGTACAAAACTTACATTAAGCAAGATAAATTCAACAACCCCTCTGGTCTACAATTTGGTGTAACTTGACAGTAAAAGATTCCCGTTAAGTTTAGTGCATAATCAGCCACTCTGCCCAGAACTTCCACCGACTTTGTAGCTCTGCAGAAAATGATCCAAGTGAACCATTGTATAAAAGATCAGTAAGAAAGAATTTTGCAAAAGCAAGGGGATTAGGGGGCATAAAAGTACTTTCTGGAGTGTCGACTCAGGTCCCAGTGAAGGAACCTCAGACAGTCCTCCTCGGTTAAACTCTTATTGAGAAATCTGATGGAATTTGCAAACTCAGCACGTAGAATAGTTTCCCGAGGTTTCTTCTCACACCTCTGTTAATCACCGGAACAGAAAGCAGAACAAATCAGCAAACCATTGCAGATAGAAAAAGAAACATCACAAAGTTTATGGAAGCTAATACACAGCTTGGCACAAGGCCTACCTTTATCAAATTCAATATGATTATTGGATTTCCATATCTCCTTACAAGATTTTCAAAATGTAGTCTTGTGGCATCATAATTTGGATCCTTCTTTGATACTGGAAACAAATCAAGAAATTAAGAAAATTTACAGTAGTTAGCACGTAGAACTACAGATTTGTGGCTCTCTGTGCATTGTTAAACAAGAAAGAACTCATACATATAATGTCAGGTCTCAAATTCAAACGTGAAGTTTCCTGCGACCAGAAAAGTGGGATAGAGCCTCTGTTCTGGACAACGGAACTTATTTGTGTGGGGCAGCCTTCAGGAACATCTTCAAACACAATTTGTTCAGTCTCAACATCATTTGCTACTCTACCTTTCTCATTCACACCACGTTTCAGATATCTATGCAATAGAAGAGAAATAAGAAAAGTGAGTTCATTTTTTAAATCAAGAGCAACAACAGAAGTAGGTGAAAAAAAGGTTTTTCTATAATATGACAGGAGCAATTACAAGTTAGTACTCAAAATTAACTGAAGCATACACATAACAAGGTAAAATCTCAAACCATTTGACAATGGAAAATAGCAAAAGAGTTAATTTTCCCAATGAATTGTGGACCAAAGGAAATGGCTAAGGGCAGTTCTAACTAATCCAGCAGAAATTTAAATCAGTAGCTAGTAAAGCATCTAAACCTTGTTCCTGCATAATGTCGGGAACGTCTTGCAATGAGAGTAAACATAAAGTCCCTGCCAGACACTGAAAGTTTGACCTGGATCTCAAAGGAGGGAATAATGAATGTTAGATCAAAACTTTAAAACCATGAATCAAAAGGAAACAATAATTCTAGCAAACATGTATAGAAAAAGTTTGAAAGTGAGAACCTGGATTGTTAACTTCTATAGTAAATTTTAAGGTGGCTAAAGTTATAAGAGAGCGCTTTGTAAATGAGTCATTTATACTGCTTAAAGTTATTGACCATGGACTTCAGTTTAATAAGACAGAACCGAAGAAATTATAAATTTGATACTTAGTTCAAAATTGAGGATTAAAAAAATAAAAATACCAGTTTGTAAATGCAAAGCAACACACCGAATTCGAAAGCTATTCCATACCAAAAAGGATCCACAACCGCTGAAAATGGTATGAAAGTTTAGGGTTATGAAGATTCCTCTAGAGCGACATGTTTTATACATTAAACAATCCATAGAGATGGAAACTGAAAGAAAATATTATAACTACTTCAACTTAACCATCTTCCTCCAAATCCTTACTTTCCTTTTTCACTTATCGCTAACAAATAAGAAGCCTATAGTGTATCATACCTGCTTGAAAAAGCCATATACCAATGCAACAGTCCACAAAGTATTATTGAGATTATTCCGGATTCCGCGAGTTAAGAACTCATTCCAGACAAACGTTGTTTCATAGTGACCTAGTCCTGTCTCATTCTTACGCAAATTTCTTTGAAGACTATGCATGACATTGTATGAGTGGCTGAAAAAGAAGTCTTTTGTAAGATCCACTGCGCAAAGGAGCTTCTTATATCTAGTTCCACAAGTAAAAAGAAGAAGAAAAAGGGCAAGCCACGTTAATGCATGTTTAGTCATTATTTTAAGGAACAAATGAAATGAAACAATGACCTAAACTATAAATTTTAACTGGGAAATAAAAGAGAGTAATTTCCCCCAGAAACCCTGATGAACGTTGTTTCATTCAGCATGTTATACTAACATGACACAGCAATGACGTTTGGCCCTGTACATATGCAGGAAATTGTCTTACAAAAGGAGGAAGAAGACTCTAACCAGAAAAAGTGCTTTGGATAATTTCAAGTTGCATGGGCCCATGTCAATGATATAACATGAAGGATTATCAGAAATATAGCACAGAGATACCTTCACACCTTCTACTTTCAAAAGAGAACTCCAGAACTCAATTATAGCCCCAGAGATCATAATTAATTAAGAATAAAATAAAATAACGTGATTACATCTAAATACAATGGGCAACGGATTCTTTAGTGCTAATCTCATAATGTATCCTAACTTCTGCGCTAGTCTCATATGTCTCCTGATAAGTACCAAGTACATAATACATTTACGTGCAGAATTGGCAAAAGACCTCTTTTCATTCTTAGAATAAGCCACGTTGGACTGGTCAGGAGAATTAGAAATTGGAATCATCTCGCTCTTTGTAACAGCATAAATGTTATGGCCACAAATTGCACCAATCTTCCTTCTCTTTGTGATCAGCAGCAAGTAATAAGGCCCCAAAAATTTTACAAATCCTACATTAATTGGGAGAACATTAGCTTATACTGAAAAGGACAGAGACAAAGGTCGAGAACCTGACATATATAACATACCAACGATTCCATAACAAGCTGTAACAAAATTAAGTCCACCTGTGGACCTGTTTCCATCATGTATCCGTCTTAACAGATCATAGCATTCAAATTCTGAGTATGTTGTAGGATCTTCAAGAATGGTTAGTTCAGACGAGTCTAGTCGATGAATCTTTAGTACCCTCCAAACAGTTTGGTTCTTGTCTCTTCCGATCATATAGAAATTCTGTTGCACACCAGGAAAATACAAATGTTGCATTAACATTGTGTAATGGAAATGGAAACAGCGTAATTTATCAGCTCAAAGAAATTGAGGGGAAAGGAAAGAGATATTAAATCAAAAGCTGCTCTTATTTATTCCTATCAGAACCATAGCGAAAACGGGAAAACGACAACGTTGTCTGATCATCTAGGATTTGTTCTAGGCATAAGGACTATTTCTATACCAAGCAAGAACATGCTTGTGACCTCCAAAGTACATTAACAAATAACAATCCCAGCCCATAACCTCCGACACAATGAACCTACTTTATCAAATAAAAAAAAACTCTGACATTTCGTAGGAGATGATTGCAGTTAAAGAGAAATTGTACACAGAAGTAAACCCGAACACAAAAATACCTACAATCATGAGCCTATTTATTAAATGAAGACTTCACCTTGTTAAGTTTAATTTAGAACACTAAAAGGTTTGAGTGGAGAAATAACTAAAGAATTCTAAAATGCAAAATTCAATCCCTACGACAATAACAAGCACGAATGTTTTTTTTAATACAATGCCTACTAAAGAATTCTAAAACATACTTGTGTGCTCGCACCCACTTGCTACGGATTGCTACAATATCAATTATGCCAATGGAGCCATTGAGCAACAAGCAGGGATGTTGAAACAGGTAAATTGCATACTTAAACTTTGTATTGCAAATTAAAAAAAAACACTGATTCAACCTCACAAAATACGATATCACAACTAATCAATCATCCATTTAGTAAAAAATTCAAATTTTATTTAAGAAACAGAAAATTCAAATAATTCCAACATCAAGCTAACAAGCAAATCATTGACCAGCTTTCAAACCTAAGCTAAAATTCATAATATATACTCGAAAAAAAATCGTTTCCTTTTATAAATGAAAGGATTTGGATAAAAAATCGCCAGAAAAACAGCAAAAAGGAGGTACGAGCTTTAGCGTGAAAAACATATAATCAACTTCAATGATCAAAACTAACAATTCAAAATTCTCAAATCAACATCCGTATACGCATTAAAACAAATACACAAGCAAACGAAAACTGTACAAAAAAGTATATACATACATACATACATACATATATATTTGTGTGTGAATACATATAGAGGAAATATACCGAGCAAGTCGAATATAATTCGAATTTCTGCAAATAACAAGGATTCGAGTCGGGTCCTCCATTACTGTAATTCTCGGCTGCCATTTTCGGATCCTGAGTCCCGAGCTTCGAAGCTCCGGTTCACTCAATACACAGATCACCAAAAAAACCGCCAAAATAGTTAAAACAAAAACTCTATTGCTTTATAATGTTCGAACTGAATATATACATATATATATATATACATATATGCAGATAAAAAAACAGAAAATTAGAAATTTTTTTTTTTTAAATTGGAGAAGGAGGAGGCAGAGCTCTGATGGAGACTGTAAACTCAGAAAGTAACAAAAAAATATAATTATGAGAAAATATTATTTTCCGAATTTAATAAAAATAGGAGAAAATATAGGGGTATTCTCGCCAATAGAAATATCCGTTTTTCGTTTTCTTTTTTTCGTTTTCTGTTTGGTTTAATGATTGGTTTGACGAGTGATGACTCGTCAATAGAAATCACTATAACTCGGTTGAAACGGTCCACATTTTTACATTTTTGGTAAAATTTTCTTGGATATCCCTGTCTTAAGAGTTTGATTGAATTTTGTCTTTTTTATTTAAAAAATAGTAAATTAATCACTGTAAATTAAATCAAAGAGCAAACAACTCCTTACAATTGCAATTTTCAGTCATTTCTATTGTTAAGAACAGGCGCAGCTGATGTAATAGTTAATTACATATGGTGTGTCACGTATACTTTATATCGATGTATAGAGACCAATTTTTAGTAATAGAGATAAACAGAATTTTTAATAAAATGATTAATTTGCTCATGTTTTTAGTAGAAATGCAAAATTCAATCGAACTCTTATATATTTTTAATTGATTAAAATATGCTTCAAATCTTCGTATTCTTCATACATTTGAGATTTAGTCACTTTATTTTTTAAATTTTAAATTATAAATCCAATTATTAAGTCTCTTAAATTCATTAGTCTAACATTTCGGAATAAAAACTCTACTCATTTGATAGCCATGTAATAAAAACAACGACGTTGTAATGAAATTAATAGAAAAATTTTAATAATGCTACCAATTTTTAACTCATAATTTTAAGTTGAAAAGATTTTTTTATTTTTTTAATATATGATATTGAGATAAATTTTAAAATAATAATTTATAAAAAGTGATTACATCACTAACTAATTGATTCGAAAACTTAAAATTAAAATTCAAAATAATATTTAATAATAAATAAGTTGGTAAAATGGTGTTTGAAAGTGAAATCTTGTTAAAATAAAACAAAATTATGGCAAACTAGAAAAATAAAAATAAATTATAATAAATCAATATTGTCAAAACTTTACCTAAACCATAAATATGTAAAATTTAATTGATTGCAACATCAATTAAATTTATTGCCAATTAAATCATATATGGAGTAAACAAATATGTTTAAATCTTCAGTTGATATTTATTTCAGATTCAATCTCTAATTAATATTTATTCCTTATTAATATTAAAATTATCATTTAATTTTAAGGAAAATATTAAATTATGTTGATTGATATCAATTGAGAATTTTTTTAAAAAAAAAGGAATTTGAATTTAAATTATTTGTATTGATATATATTAAATCATTTAAATTTAAATTTTGTTTAGAATAATATAAAATAGTTAAAAAAATTAAATTAAAATAATCAATAATTTAAAATTTAGCTTTATCTACTTAATTTTGAATAATATATTAAACAAAATTTATAACTTAAATTAAGTAAAAAAATATATTTAATTTTAATAATTATTTTTTTTTAAATTCTCAAACAACATATTAAACTAAATGATATTGAATCAATTAAAATTGATTTTGTAGATTTTTTTTCAAAATTTTATTTAAAATCTAATAACATTTTCGAGTTTTAAAATTATTAAAATAGGATAATTATTCTATTGTTATATTGATATTTTTATTGTTTCCAGATATCTTAATTGATCATATTCGAAACCATTGTCCTATTTTGATAATTGCCTGAAAGAATCACTTCAAATAATAAATATTTTTCTATTCAGATTTTGAGACGAATGAGCACCCTATCCATATCAAGATCACAATCAAATATGTCGAAAATTTTCGCGGGTTATCTAAACTATATATAATCTAGAGTCCAAGAATAATTGAAAAAGTTTTATGATAATAAAAAATGAGTGATGTAAGTGAAGTAACAAAATGTTTTTTTTAAGAAGAATTGGGATTGAATTGTAAATTTTTTAAAGGTTAATATATAATTTTATCATATATTAATTTATAATTTCATTATTTTTGGAGTCCAGAACTCTTGCCTGCCTCATTTACATTATAAGTTATGATTATATATGTCATTTTTGATATAATGCTTAAAATTACTTATAGTTATTTCTCAACTCATAAATAGAAAGATAATGCATTTTAACGCATTCGAATTCACGTCTTTTTACATTAACAATAATGCTCATGCTAATCGAGTAAGACTCAATCGACAAACACGATGAGATTTAAATATGCATATTTAAAGACCCGAAACCTCAGACTGAATATTTTTTAAAATTAAAAAATATTTAAATAAAAATATTAAACCAATTAATAATTAAAATTTGAGGATAGACATGAACAAAAAGCAAAAATGGCTTGTGATGATCTTTGCATGAAAATTAAACAAACCCCTAACATGGGGCTTAGCTATTTCCAACGTCACAACCTTTTTTTTTTCTTTTTTTAAATTAAATTGTTTTTCTCAGATAAAGACGAATTTTTAATTTTTAAACTTTTTAAAAAGTTAAATAAAATGTTTACATTTATTAATCTTTATGTTTAATCACAAGAAAGAAATAAAAGAAATAAAAAAAAAAGATCGACAGTGAAATAAAATAGAAAGCGAAGTGGCCAAAATTCAACGTGGCAATGATCTGTAGCGTAGCTGGGACAGCTGGCAATATGACGTGTGCAAACGTGGATGTTTTACTTGCGAGGCACGTGATATTGTGCTATTTCTTCTTTGGATTAACTATGCCGATCGTCCTTGAACTATTGATTATGTTTTAAATTGATCATTGAATTTTAGAAATGTTTCGATTAAATCCTCAAATTAAAGGTATTATTTCAATTAGATCTTTTCATTAGTTTAGTTTTTTGGTTTTAATTGTAAGTTTCCGTGGTTTTGTTTTTAAATATGTTGAGGGTCAAGGGTGAAATCAGACATTTTATAATGGTAGGCTGACATTGAATTGAAAAAAAATCAGGAAGGGACAAAATAGAAATCTGATCAACTTTTACTTATAACATTACAAATTTCAAGGGCCTAAAAAGTAATTCCACCAAATCAACGAATGCTAAGGACTCAACTTGCTCCCTTGGTACTGTAACCCCTGTTAAAGATTGCTAAGTCAAGTTCCCATTAATGACATATATGTCAGAGGTCATTAAGTTGAGTCAGATAATTTGCACATTGTTGAGGGAAATTCACTCTTTCAAGAAAAATTTTCAAAATATCATCCGTCCGATAGTTAATATTATTTGGAACAATTGAAAATATTATTTTATGTTGAGATTTTACTTCCTAATTCCACAAAAAATTTTGCAGGTTCACCAAGTTGGAGCGGAGTTATGTACATGTAAGAGAAGTAGAATATTAATCATAGAGAACACACGCGTACGGATTTGAACCACCAACGAAGGCATAAGTTGCCTTTTCCTTAACAGCATGGAACCACTTGGACAAATTGCACTCTTGCATGAACTCAGTTAGACCTTCCAAAAGAGTAAGAAGATAAAATCCCAACCAAAGATAATATCAAATTTGTTAACGGACACGAAGTTAAAAAAAATTTTCATGAGACAAAATTAAGTTATATAATTTTATAAGATTTAAAATATAATTTTATCGTTTTTGAAAGAATTAAAGTATAATTTTATCATGTATAAACTTAAAACTTTATGAATAATATTAAAGGGCCAAAACTTAAATTTTCTATACCCTTCAACTTGTGAACCAGTAAGTTTCTCGAAAAAGCCAAGGCATATCAACAAAACGCATACAAATTAATAAATATTTAAAAATATATTAGATCTAAATTGATATTTAACACCATAGATTATTAATAGACTAAAGAAATGAGGGGATTAAATAGAAATATTTTAAAATTTAGGGACTAATTCAAAATTTTGACTTAATATAGTTTATAAAGGAAGTTAGTTAACCTTTTTGTTGTATTTTTCTTGAGCCGACAGTGACGCCGCTTGTCCACCACGTGATTGGTTTAAATGACTGAAACAAGTTTACAACGCAGAGCACGTGCATTGTCGGGTTGTACACTCGCAGGTGTTGTTGGATGCCCACAGTATCGATTTCTTTTTAAAGTTAAAATGCATTTTAGGATAAATTTCATAATTGGTCCTCAGTTTTCATTTTAGACAAAAAATAAAAATTGCAAAAAGGGTACCATCGTTACAAGCTGTTTTCATTTTGGTCACCTGTCACTAATTTGGGGTTAGACAATGTTACTATTCACTAATTTTAGTCTTCCGATTTTAGTAAATTTCTATTTTGATAGCTCATTTTATCTTTTTAATTTCCTTTAATCTTTTTTTTTTTTTTTAGTTTTTTGGTAGAGGGGGAAAATCTAGGTTTTATACGAGGAAAAACTTGAATTTTAACATGAAAAAAGCATTTTATCTTTTTTATTTTTAGAATTGATTTTAGTTTTTTGAATTAAAGAGAAAAAACTGAGGTGAAATTAAGTTACAGGGAAAAAGTTTTGGGTTTCATTTTCACAGCTAAACAACTTAATTCCCATAAAACACAGATCTCCCCATTTTTCTAAAAAAAATTAAAAAGGAAATAAACGATTGAAATGAGTGTAGAATAACATTACCTAACCCCATATATTAACAGTGAGTAAGCAAAATAAAAATGGTTTTGTGAAGATAGTGCTCTTCTCGCAAATTTATTATTTTCAATGTCCAAAACGATAACATATGAAGGTTAAGTGAGGATACCCTTTTCTTTAGTACCGTCTAAGTTTTGGAGGGTTTAGTTGAAATTAAATTAGAATTGTTAAAGTTCAATACCCATATGAAAATTGTTATCTCAAAAGTAGGTCACCCTTAATTTAAATTTATTAAATCAAAAATGTCCAAATCACCAATTTAATTATAAAACTACATCTGATCCCATACTTAATTACATTTAAACACTACCTTAACCAAGCCATTTACTCAATTATAAAATTACAAAAACATATCATTTTTAATAAAATGATTGAAAATTATAAATTCAATACATTTTAAAAAGATACAAAAGTCATGTTATGTGATCTTTTGTGGCCAAAATATGTTTTTATGTCTTTGACACTTACTATATTAGACTTTGAAAATGATACAATATTTAAAACTTAATAAAATATGGTATAAGAAAATAATATGGACCAAATATCAATATATTAAATATTATATAAACACAAATTAATAAACGGTAACTCGAGCTTTGATATCAACAACTTGCCTGAGCAAAAAGCACATACAACCCTATGTAAGATGTATAATATGAACACCAGAGAAAACCCGATCCAACTTAACCCGAATCTGAACTCAGCCCAACCCAATCCAAATTGACCATTTATGGTTTAAGGCCTCAGCACGAAAATAACCCGAACCAAAATGACTCGAAACAATGTGAAGACAAAATAACCCGACCTCAAAAACTTGATTGCCAAACTAAAATGACCCACACACACACCCACACCCACACCCAACCCAAATGATCTAAACCCGAAAATGACCTCAACTCGAATTGACCTGACCCAGATTAACTCGATCCAAAACCAACCCAACCAGCTCGATCAACACCCGAGTGTGTATTCACGATTAACCCATTCTACTTATCCCCCTCCCCTTGATATAAAATAGACGAAATAATTATAATATCACTTGTCACAACATCATTACATTTTAAAGATAAAACCCTAACTTTGTAAAAAAAATATGCAAGAAACAAATAGCACAAGGTTAAACATTCATAGGAGTTTCAAAATTTCATCATAAATCCACATAATCAATGTTCTAAGTTCTAACGATCACTCGAAACTTAAATTCGATTGTTTCGATGTTAGAGATATCGAAATAGAAATAACAGTCAAGCAGTTGCAAGAGGGTCAAAACTCGCTAACATGATGCCTTATTTACGGAAACAGATAATAAGGAGAGTTTGTTCAGAAAATACCTCCATCAATGGAAGGGAAGTCATCAAAGCTCCAAAAACCCATTTCGATTCCGCCATCCTGAGTTGCATCTCCGGTAAGGAAGTCATCGATCGAAATATTCCAGTTCTCATCAATAAATGGTGACTGAAAGTAGTTCACTTGATTGTCCATAGCTAATAGCTCATCAGATAAACTCTTTTCCGAATTGTCTCCTCCAGCAGGCATGACATTATTCGAGTTCGGTTTCAACTTCTTTGTAGGAAACTCGTTGACCTCTAGAGTAGGTTCAAGAGAAGATGATATTTCAGGAGTCTTGTCACCGTGTTCGCCCCAGACAAGGTCGGAACTGTCGAAGTTGTTACTTCCCTGGTCTGAGTTAAAATACGAAGCGGTATTCTCAGGTTTGGCGAAGGGTTTTAACCCATCATCTACAGCAGCTCTAACAGGGTCTGCATATGCAAACTGATCCATTGGTGACTTCTCTTCTACAAAACCCATGGTATCATAGTAGCCCTGCTCAAGTTTGCTCGAGTAATTGAAATCCAGGTTGAGATTCGGTTGAACAGAACACAAATTTGACCCGGAAAGAGGTTTCTGAGAAATCATTTTAACAGCTTGCTTTGGAGAGGTACGTGGAGTCTCATCAGGGAAGTTCACCTTTGCTTTCTTACCCCGAATTCTCAGTGCCTCAGCATCATAAGCTCGTGCAGCTTCCTCAGCAGTATTAAAAGTTCCAAGCCACACCCTAACCCCTTTCCTAGGATCACGGATCTCAGCAGCCCATTTACCCCACGGACGCTGGCGAATTCCGCGATACTGGTTCTTCCTCTTTCTTTTTGCAGATTTCTCAGCTTGACCATTGAATTCCACAGATTTTACGGAGTTCGAACCTTCAATAGATATATTTTTAAAAAATCATTATATAACATTAAATCAATGAAAATGTATAAACCACTAAATCACTTCCACCAAGCTCAATGAAAATATATACACCACTAAATCAATTTCACCAAGCAATAAAAGAAAATTTTTCAATTTCACCTTTTGGATATTAGAAAACATGACCCGTCTAAGCTATATTACTCAGACACAAGTGTGAGTGTATGATTTAGGTATGTGTCCAACACAGATATGGTTAGGTTTTTATAAATTTATCTATGTATTTAAAGCATCCTTAACAGAAAAGATACTACATCCACGTGTCGAACATGAGTTCTTCAAAAAAGTGAATAACCGGAGTAACATAGACTCTCTACTTATTATGATTTCAAACATCAATAGACAAAAATGAAAGTAGAAATATAAGAACCATACTGATTAAAAGTTCATAGTAACAAATTTGTACATGACAGGAAAGATCCTTTTAAGCTATGTTACTCGGATGCAAGTGCAAGTGTCCGATTTAGGTATGTGTTCAACACAGATATGATTAGGTTTTTCTAAATTTATCTACGTATTCAAAGCATCCTTAAAAGATCAGATCCTTACATCCACGTGTTAAGCATGAGTACTTCAAAAAAGTGAATAATCGGAGCAAAATACACTCTAGGTATTATGATTTCAAACATCAATAGACAAAAAGGAAAGTAGAAATACAAGAACCAAACTGACTAAAAGTTAATTTGAACAAATTTGTACGTGACCTGAAAGATTCCAAACAAATAATTTAGACAAAATGATGTCAATAAGGATTGAACAAAATTACAATTCCCTGTATTAAATTCTCAAGGAAAGATGAAAAGAGAAACAAATGATCTTTACATAAAAATATGCATTGATGCACCTAAAAGTGATCATGGGTGCTTACCTATAAAGCAGATCATACGTGCTTAACTATGTTACACGAGACTCTCCGTTTTCCCTAAAATATCTATGTCTGATACACGAGTCTAATACATATTCAGACTCCGGCTACACAACTCTCCAAATATATGAAAAAGCATCAAAAGAAAATTATACATAGCCATGTTGTACACGCAGAAGATGGCTCGACACTCACCCGAGTTTGAGTTCGAGGAACATAGATGCTTACGTAAAAGCTCAACATTATTAGTTACTACAGATCATTACTTGTCTTCTTTTTCTAGACAAATTCCAGCTTATAATCAAATCTTTAAGGGCAAGAGAGACATTATCAAATAAATAAAAGCATATAAATAGAAAAGGAAAAGGGAAATTAAAAAAAGAAGAAGAAGAAGAAGCAAAAGCTTATATATTTACAACTGAAAAAGAATCCTTTGTTTTTTAAAGAAAAATATTAGTAAAATTTGCAAAGTTTTAATTTAAAATATTATTCAATGCATTCAATAGTTCAATCATCAAACAATAAAATAATCAAGGAAAATTTAAGAATTATTCAACAATATTTAAAAAAAGTAAAATTCATGTAATCCAATATTACCCAATGATCTAACCCAAATAAACCTTCAAAATTTTCCTGGAAAATTCACAATAAATTATCTAATTTTGACCCAAAAAATTACATATTTTGCAAAAAAAAAATAACAAAATGAATAAATTATTAGTGTTATTATTAACATTTTACCATGATAAACAGCAGTAGCCGATGATCTAACAGATATGAACCTTCAAAAACTTTCTCCAATATCAAAGAGAGGAAAAATAGCAACAAATTTAATTTTAACCCAGAAAGTCACATTTTTTGCAAAAAAAAGGGATAAATTACCAGCATTATTAATAATATTTTTACCATGAGAAACAGCAGGAGATGGTTTCTTTGTAGCAGAGAAACCAAAGGACTTAACATCAGCCAAAACATCATCAACATCATCATCGAAGTCATCGACACCAGATTCCTCATCCTTAAACACCTGAAAATCAGCCTCGAAGTCATCTTCAAAACCGATCGCCGGCTTCTTCGAGTGCTTTCTACCCGACCGCTTTTTAGAGCCCGATTTTTTCAGATCGGGCCACAAATAATCCGCCGTCAACCGTCGCGACAGCGCCGGCGTGATGATACCGGAGATAATCGCACCTCCACACATGGCAAATTGGATTTAAAGTATGGGATTTACGAGAATTTTTAGAAAATTTTAGAGGGGCAAAATTAATTTTTTTTAAAATTGTAAAATATTCTTATGGCGATTGGCTTTTGTAGGCGGTGAACCTGAAATGGTATTATTATTATTATTATTATTATAGCTGATTTTATTTGTTTATTATTATGTGGTTTTATTGCGCTTTCAATCCCTCTACTTTTTTTCATACTTTAAAACTGCTTTTTTTCTTGGGTAAACTACATTAGTAGTCACCCAACTATTATTTTTTTCTTTTTTGGTCACCCAAACAAAATTGTCACCCAACTATTAGAATTTTTTTTTGGTCACCTAACTTTAAAAAGTTACAAAATGATCAATCAACTATTTAATTTTGTCTTTTTTGGTCACCCAATTATCTTGAATTTTTGGGTGTTTCCATTTTTATGTTAGCCAGCTCATGACCAAAAAATATAAATTTGAATGGTTGGATGATCATTTTGTAACTTTTCATAGCTGGATGATCAAAAAAGAAAAAAAATCATAATTAGGTGACCATTTTATAACTTTTCATAATTGAATGACATCTGTTGTAGTTTACCCTTGTTTCTTTTAATTCATGAAATTTGATATTGATCAAATTGATCTCTCTCAATAAGTAGAGTAAATTAGTCCTCGTCAGTTTCAAAAGCGAGCAACACAAACAATAATTCGCAACTTTTAATTTTTTGTCAATTTATCCTATTTTTGGTTGTTATAATAGCAAATTTAATATTCAATGTTTACAAATTCTATCATTTTTGCCATGATTCTAGAATATTCAACAAATCTAGTACTCATGGAATATCAAAAAATTTAAAATCAAGACCAAATTAGTAGAATATGTAAACATCAAGGATTAAATTTTTAAAAATTAGGATAAACTTGACAAAATATTTAAACATTAAAAGCTATCATAACCAATCAAAAGTAGAATAAATTGATGAAAGAGATGAACACCGTGAATAACTATTTTAATAACTCACTTTCAAAAAAACATGCTTCGTTTGTTAAGAGAATCAAAATTGAGAACCACTAAATAAATGTTCTTTTATCATTTTATTCTTATTTTTTTACTTTAAAAATTAAACTCTGATACATTAAAAAAAAAAAAAAAACTCTGATTGCCAATAAAATCTTTGCTCAATAAAAACGTTAAGATTATGGGAACTTTGAAGTTTAATGTTGAGTCCCTAAGTCGATTTACAGAGATGTAAATTGGATTTTACTTATTTAAATAAAACAAATAGATGTTAAATTCTTGGAATTGAAAATTAAAACGATTAAATTTCAAAAGTTTAAAAAGTATAATTTCCATAGACATAATTAAACATTTTTAAACTTATTATTATTTAAACCCTCAAGTTAATATTAGGAGTCAAGTCAACATCAATATAATTAAAAAAGGTATTAAATTGATTTAATTTATTTAACTAATAGTTTTTATTTTTATTTTTACCAATTTTAAACCATTTCCAATTAAATTGATTCAATTATTGAAAACTAGATCAACCCCCTTGTATAAATCAATTTACTAATCGATATCCAATCAATCAATTCAATCATATTTCAAAAATAATGATCACATCATTAAATTATTTTTAATAAAGATTACATCATTAAATCTTGATAAAATCTAAATTTAAGAAAAAAAAGTAAAATTAATTGTCAAATTCAAGTACTAAAATGACAAAAAAAATAAGAACACCAAAATAAACCTAATTGCTAAATTCAAAGCAAAATTATATTATCCCAAAATTAACAATTAAAAATGTTATAAACAAGTTCAACATTGATTTTTTGTTTCAGTTTTCGTTTTTTATCGGTTCAAGATACGGGTTCAATCCCATTTTCTTAACCCGACCAATCCAGTTCCAACAACATCACATGATAGATGATTACACTACAAACAATGCTTGTGCTTTACCTTCCATTGAGCTCTAATTTTTCATTCATTCCATGTAATAAAAAATGGCAATCTTTGCATTCTTCAAAATGTTGTGTATATATGTGTATACACACACATGTATATATAAAAATATAGTTTATTTTTACCTAAACCGGATGCATGTTATGCAAACTAAGTGATCAAATCGGATTCAAACGAATTTCATAGCATTAAAATACAACTCTCACTTACTGCATATGGACCTAAACCGTAAGCAATGACTAGCTTCATCTGCAATTCGACACTATAAATAAAGCTGAATAAGCTCATCACTAACGACGGAAGGAGTAAGCACACCTAAATCTGTAAAGAGTAGAGTAAGATATTGAGGAGGCGTGTAATCTCGAGCAGATTTTTCAACCTCGACCTTTGATGGAATAGGTACACCGAAATCAATAGTGCGCAAGGCAGGACCCATATCCTTTTGGTCCAACGGATAAAGACGGGCGAACTGCAAAAGAAAAATATCAATTCGATATTGATTCCTTCTTAGGTTTGTTGTCTATATGTAATTTCCTAGTTCAGGTACAGCCGAGAAAACGAGAAAAAGAAATGAAGCTTTGATTACCTTGTAGCTTTCAGCGGCCACATAAACGGGTTTATTCATGCTATGTGAGACCAATGCAATCTGGTATGTTCCCATCATATTTATGATACCCCCACTTTCAACAACTCCATCAGCTCCGACAAGTACCATATCCACCTCGTCCATTGTATATGCCACAGCCGAGTCTATTAGAAGCTTTACGGGGACATCAAGCTTGGCCAGCTCATTAGATAAGCGTAATCCTGTTCTGTCGGGCCTTCCTTCTGTATTGAAAGCATGGATAAAAGGTAAGATGGACTATTACATTATCGTATCATAAACATATGCAAAAGAGCGGACTCCTTTTACAATGACAGCACATTTGACTTAGTCATGAGGTATGTAGAAAGTCAAACCTGTGCAGAAAACTCGAAAGTGTTTCTTGTTTTGCGCGGCTGTCTTCAATACTTCCAGGACAACTCTAGAGAAACCATGTACCAAAATGGTACAACCATTGAATATAAAATCTTGACTTAGCATTGCAATAATTCGACGTGCCTGCAAATTTTTGGCAATAATGTCTTCAGGACAGGAATGATAAAGTATACTTTATGTGAATAACATGGCAATGAAGGGTAAAAGTATCATGGAAGCCTTTATCCTAGGAGTCAGATTACATTTTGCCTCCTCTACTCACAAAATGAGCAAATCGTACATTAGACCAAATAGCAAACTGGTCTTTCTATTCTACTATTAAAAACAGCTCCCTATACGTCAAAATGAGGTACATGTGGCATGCCACGTATAATTGTTAGGTTATTCCGTTAACTACATTAGTTTTTAACAGTAGAAATGAATAAAATTTTTAATAGGAAGGACTGGTTTGCTCTTTAATCTAAAATACATGGACTAATTTGCTCATGTTTTGAGTAAAGGGGGAAAAAATGAAATTTAGTTCCTAATACAGTAACCTCCATAGTATTTACCAATAATGAAGAGGATATCCATGATTATTTGAAATACCTTGTAAGATATTTCCCCAAACTTCTCTGCACGTTCAATCAACCGATTCCTAGCTGAATTAAAGTCCTCATACTCTAAAGCTGATGTTCGAGTCACATATCGCATGAAGAGATCACAACCTGCTGTCAAAGAGATCGAGGTCGTGTCCCATGCCTGGAAAGCAAACATCGGGTGAGCAGTGATGCAAACAAAGACTACATTTAAACATCAAACTAAATGAAAATGGTTAGCAGATAGCAATTTAAATTTCTCAAGATTAAGTCAGGCAAAAACTGGGCACAATTTGACATTAACTGGGGTAACTTCTACATGTTACCCTCTAACATGCAATGGCAACGGATACTGTGTGAGTAACTAAAAATCATGATGCTCCAAATCTTTATTTTTCCTGAAATACATGTTTCTGAGACATATTCGGACATGGGGAATATCATCCTCCAGACCCAGGAAATCTTGGAAATTTTTGAAAATATCTGTGTTGGACACATATTCATATCTTACAAGTAGAATAAATCAAAGTACAAATACATGTTCGAACAACCACAAAGTAGAATCAACTATTATATAGAAAACAGACTAAAAACTGAAACAATCGAGACTAGAGCTGACTAAAGGGACCAAAACTCACTAATGGCAACAGCACACGGTTGCTTGGAAAACCACCCATATAATTACGCATCATGGGTCTCGAATCTGGTACTTAGGACATGGGCCTCCGCCTTTGCCAACTGTGCCAAGGCCTCATTGGCTTTAGTAACACAGTACTTAAATACACATGATCCTATAAAAATACAAATGTATCCCCATTGAAAATGAACTAACATGTAGGGGTAAGCAAAATCCGATTCAACTCGAAAAACTCAGATAAAAAATTCAAATTTTGAATTAAATAGTTCGAGTTGACTTGACTTTACTCGAAATTGACTCAATTCGATTCGAACTGGATTTTTTTTTTTTACTCAATACGACTCAACCGAATCCTCACTGCTACTAACATGTGCTACTAAAAGATCAATAGAAGTATGATAAATGAACTAAATTTTAGTATTTCACTAAGTTTCACAGTATAATCTATCAGTCATTATCAAAGCAATGAAAAATTACTAACATAAAAAGCATTTTTTCGAAAAACAAAAGCTAAATGGCTCACTTTAAGCGAATCAGAAGCCTTTTTAAGCTCAATTTCAAGTTCCATCATGGTAGTAGCTTGGCTAGCCCTAATAACAGTAGCGAGAGCGCGAATAGCCGCCACAGCCTCCGCCAAATCCGGCTGTTTCCTCCAGGTATTGAACTCATCAATAACGCTAAAGGCCTTATTATCCCCACCTGTTCCTCCACCAGTCGGGGCGACTCTTCCGTCACTTCCCGACGAGACATCGTCGTTGGTCTTGAGGCTAACGGCAGCCTGGGCCTGGGCGAGCCAGTCGCTCGTTACGACGGCGTGGTGAGCGGCGCGGGTCTGGTAATAGGCGGAAATGTCAGGTTTAGGGTTTTGGAGAGAATCGGCCATGGAAGGTGTTGGAGATGAGAGCAAGAGCGATTCAGGATTTGGGGGAAAGCTGGTGTTTTGCTCTTGCTGCCTGTCGAGAATAAAAGAAGCAGATCTCCACCACATTTAATGAAAATATTTTATGTGATTCGAGTGTCACTCTCTCGGAAAAATATTAAGGAAGGTGAAGGAATATACCAAAGGCAAGGTTCCTTGTTAGGCGCTAACAGAGGGAGATTAAGATTATAAAGAATTAAATTAATAATTAATTAATCGAAATATGGCTCTCATATTTATGGCAATAACTAATTAATTATATGTACCAAAGAAAATATTATATATTTCTAAAAAAATAAAATAATTATATTTTTTATAGTAATCTTAATATTATTTTAATGAGTAGTATTATATATTTAATATAAGTTTATTTTTTAATATATTTTAAATTACATAATATATAAAAATAATTAAACTTAAAAATGAGCTAAATTTGGGACTTCAATGTTCAAGCCTGAGCTCGATTTTTATTTTAAATGGGCTTAATATTTTTTCTCAATTATTCACCAAAAAAAAATTATTTTATCTCAAACCTTTTCAAATTTCAAATGATTCTTTAGACATGAAACTCGACCCATGAATAGATTTAATTACGAATATCATATTGAAATATATATTAGTTTAATTTTTTTAGTAATATATATTATACTAGTTTTTTATCTGAGTTGATTGAATATATTAATTTAATTTAATTAATTATATTTATATTTATATGCTAAAATTTTACTACAAATTTTGAATATATTAAAAAATAAATAATAATTGTATAAATTAAAGATGCATAAATTAATAGAAATTATATATTAATTTTATTCAACAAAATATTTTTAATTAAACTTTTACCTTTTAATTAAAAATAAAACATTAACTAAAAAATAAGAAGAAAAGTAAAATAGGATATAACAAAATTAAATATTTAAATTTATTTAATGTCTAGAAAATATGTGTTAACACCAATTTCAAAAAATACTATCGTTTTTTTAATGTTCTTTAATATTTAATCTCGTATTATGTTTTCTTAATTATATCTCTTCCTAATTCATAAATAAAAGGATAATGCGTTTCAACACTTTCGAACCCACGTCTTCCTGAATTAACAACAATATTCATACCAATCGAATTAAAATTCAATCAGATAATAATTAAAAAAATATTTATAACATTTATTGCCATAAATAGTACTTTTTTCATTTAAATCGTGGGCTTGCTTAGTTTAATACATAAAACGCTGATTCGTTGAGTAAAGACATTATTCACTTATCATTTTAAATATGTTACCTAGGATTATTTGTAAAGATATTGTATAATATATATATAATAGATGTATAATTTTATTATTGATTGAGTTTTAATTCAATTAACGGTAAAAGTATCAGTGAGGTCCTATACTAGTAGTCATGTTGCATTTTATTCAAAAATAGGTAAATTAATATTTATACGTTAAATGAAATACCAAACTAATCATTTTTGTTAAAAATTCCATCTATTTATACGATTCAAAACTGGTGTGATTGATAGAATAACTAGATAGTTACACATGACATGCCACGTATTCCAATGTACAGGAACCATTTATTTAACAGAATGATCGGTTTGTTATTTAATTTAACGTACATTGATTAATTTACTCATTTTTTGACCAAAAAGAATAAAATACAATTAGACTTCCAGAACTTCTATGATACTTTTACTCCAATTAACATTATTGTTATTGCAAGAATTAAAATAATATAATTTAAATTTTAGAGATATATTTGGAACTTATTGATTGCATCAAATGTATTCAAATTTTAAATATTTGTTTGTATGGAGAGTGAGGTTATCTTGGTAAAATTAATTGCATCGATAGTAGTGCACTTTGATAAATTTAAAAATAATTATAACGGTGATATTAAAATTAATTTTGAAATACGTGTTTAGAAGTAAACATAATGGTAGCAGATGAGATGAAAATAAAAATAATTATTAAAGACATTAATTTAAAGAAACTATTGGTTAAAGTACTCTTACATTTTTAAAGGTTGGGTAAGTTTTCAAAGTAATATTCTCTTTTAATATTTCAAAGAGTTAAACTAAGAGTTGGTAGTGATTAGAGTGTCATCTGTCCCAAGTCAATGAATCACTCAATGGGTCGGTGTTATCCACAAGTTGACCCGAGGCTATCTCCTAGCTCTAATGAGAGATCAAGTATCTTAAAGGATAATATGTGACGAAGATTCACAAAGCGAGAGCACTTCATCAAATTAGACACGATCACCTACCAAAAAAACATAAACATTTACACTTAATAGAGTTTGAACCTAAGCCCTAAAATGACATCAACAACATCTATGCTACCACATGACCAAAACCTATCAAGCACAAATGCTCATGTTCACTTGCACACGAAATACGATTCGATGAGATACTCTCATTCTATGAACTTATCCCAAGTGACATTTTTAAACATTAAGATTTTTGTCAAAATCAAAAAAGAAAGCCTCAATTCAACTTGAGAACAATACCAATCTATTGATGAGTCAGTGAACACCAAACAAATAACACTTCAAAAGACTTATTCAAAAATAATTGAGTTTTCCGAACAATTACAATCCTAAAACAAAAAATTAACCTCTAAAAATTATTTAATGAAACGCATAAGAAAAACAATAATAAATAAATAAAAATACGCATTGGAGTGATCTAAATTCTAAATTATTCGACAACATATATCCCCATATTCTCTCAACAAAAATTTCAAACTTTGAACTTTTCAATCAAACATAAAAAAAGCAATTGCATTTTTCATTTTTTCTCTTTTTTCTTAAGTAAAATTCTTTTGATTTTTAGTTAAAATTAGTTTCTGTTTCCCTATCACTAGCAGCTTACATTCTCGCCGCTTCGCTTTTCCTTTTCTCACCAATATTTTTTTATGAACATTTTATCGATTTATACTTGTTCATCGAGTATTTTAATTCATTACAAACAAAACCCATTTTTTGTTTCTGTCTAAATTGTTGAATGCTTTGTAAAAATAGAGGATCTTTAGGTTCTTATTCTCTAGCTTTTGAATATACAGATCCTTTTGATTCCATCGATTTTTAATACAACACTTTTTTAGTCTCTACTCATCGCCATTAAATTCTTCTTCTTCTTTTCTCTTTGACATTTTATCATACACTATGAAGGCAAGATTGGTGGTGTTTCCAATTAAGGGTAAAATCTGGTGTTTTAGCAGATCCATTGATCAATCTGCATCAGCATTTAACTCTGCTAACACTCCTTCCACTGTTAAAGAACTTTGGAAGAAGATTTCATCAAATTCAAAACCCCTCAATGCCAATGCTGAGCTTCTTGTTGATTTCATTTCAAACAAGGTCCTTTTTTTTTCTTTCATTTCATGGTCTCATTAACTTTCAATCTACATTTTAATATGCTTTGATTCCATTGTTGTTGTTTCTTTTAATCATAGATGAATAATGCTTGGGTTGGTTTGGAAAAGGCCCCTGAGGGTAGTTTCAAGAACAAGCTTCATGGGTATTACTTAAAAATCAAATATGATTGGTTTAAATTATTGGGTTTTCTGGCCTTAGTTTATTGTTGATCTTCTTTTCTTTTCGTGTGTGTGTTTTTGGTTTTAACATATGTAGGTTTGGATTGCAGCTTTTAGCTCGAGTTAAGCCATCTGAGATTTTGTTGAAATCTATAAGTAAAGAGGTCACTAATGTTAGGATTACATACCCCCCAGGTTATTTATTTTCTCCTTCTTTTAAAAAAACTTCTATTGCTAAATGTTCTATTTTATTGTTAAATGTAGTTATATTTCATAATCTTGCTAATGTTTGTATTCAAATGTTCTCTGGGATCTATATTCAAGTATGAATTCATCTTTCATTTCATCTAGCTGTGATAATCAGTTCCCTGGTATAATTTTTGGTACAAAATAGAATAGCTATACTGTTATTGGCATAATCTATGTGCTCCGACTCAGGTATGGGTGTTAAATACGGGTCTGTTCTATATATTATAAGTGTTCTCGTGCATTTGGAGGGTATAGGGAATTAGAATAGCCATATTGTTATTGGCATAGCCTATGTGCTCTGGCTCAGCTACAGGCGTCGGATACAGGTTTTTTCTATATATTATAATTTTTTTTTGTGAATTTGGGGGGTTATACCCCTTTACTCGTGTCTGAAAATGTGTTGAACAAGGGTACTTCAAGAAAAATGAAGGAGCATAACACGTAGGGCATAACATGTTGTACACATTTTCGGCCAATATAACAGCTCATATATAGCAAACGCGAATGGAAATTTTGGTACAAATTAGAATAGCTATACTGTTATTGGCATAACTTGAGTACTCAGGTATGACCGTACGGGTTTGTTCTATATATTATAAGTGTTCTCATGTATTTGGAGGGTTATATCCCTATACCGTGTCTGAAAACGTGTCAAATAGGGGTACTTCGAGAAAAAGGAAGGATCAAAGCACGTAGGGCATGATATGTTGTACATAAATATCTGGCCAATCTAACAGCTCATATATAGCAAATGCAAGTGGTGTTTTAATAAACAATCGTTTGCAATAATGTAGGTGGTAGTGTTCTTTTGCTTGTTTTCAATTTTGTAAAATTTCTACTTAATTGAACTTTCGCAATATCTGAGAATGAATAATGTTACGCATCCTTCTATGGTTTCTCCCTATGTTGAAATCTAGATGGAATTTAAGCTTCTTTTATGGAAAAGTTAACATTAAAGATCCTTGAGAATACCAGATTTCGGTTTTCAAGTGTCTGGCACTTTGGGTGATTGCTAGTTTGTTCCTAATACTTATAAATTTTGCAGTTTAAATGCTAGGCTTGTGCGACGAAGATTACGACATATAGCCATGAGGTAATTGTTTTACTTTCTTTCTATTTGCTTTACCAATATGCAAGAGATTAGAATAGTTTCCCATGTGCAAACAGGTGTTTTTACACAAAAGGTTTCTATGTTTTTAAAAAATGAACATGAGAATATCGGTCAAGGTTGTTTAACTTGGTTTATGGCATTTCCGAGGTACCACTTTGGAGTTATCAGGAATGCCCTTCTGCTAGAATCATCATATATATATATATGGACATCGAGTGTCTCTATACAGTTTTTGCCTCAGTGGACTGCTTATTGATGTCTCGACATTTAACAATCCAATGAAAATAAAAAAAAAATGGTTTTCGACGTTTGGTGTTGTTTAATTTATGTTCATATGTTTTTTGTATATTGTTTGAGTTCCTGCAAGCTATATAGTTCCGACTTCTTGTTTTCTAAATACATGGAAAAACTTTAGAAATAATTGAACATGCTATTTGACATTCATGCCTAAGTTCGAGTAACATAGCATGCTGTAAAAGTACCATAGAAAGCTCATTGTGATAGGAGTCAAATTGAATTTTGCTCCTCTACTAAATAAATGAGCAAATTAGTCTCTATATATTAGATCAAAAAGCAAACTGGTCCTATTAAAAATTACGTTCATTTTTATTGTTAAAAAATCATCTCTGTATTTAAGCATGAAGTACACGTGGCACATTACTTATAACTGTTTGGTTATTCCGTTAACTAGACTAGCTTTTAACAATAAAAATGAACGAAACTTTTAACAAAAAGGACTAATTTGTTCTTTAATTTAACATATAGGTACTAATTTGCTTATTTTTTGAGTAAAGGGGGTAAATGCAATCTGACTCCTAGTAATGGGGTCTCTATGGTATTTTTACCCATAGCATGCAAATAACGAATATTATTCTAAACGTGTTGTTCTTTGATTTTCAGGGGTACTGTTATACACAGGAAATACTTTTATGGTTCAGTTACGTTGCTTCCACTGACTACTGCACTTGCTGTACGTATGTGGTTACTTTTGTTATTCCATCATTTACTGTTCAACCACCTTCCTGCTTGACCCCTTTTTTTCTCATACCGGTTTTGTCTCACATCCTCGTTTAATCTTCTTTCTCATCAGGTTCTACCTCTGCCTAACATCCCATTCTTTTGGGTCCTGTTTCGCACTTATTCACATTGGCGAGCTCTCCAGGTGAGGATTACTGTTCCTAGAGATACTTTGGGGTGGTTTAAAAGATACCGGAGTCGAGAGATTTGTTAATGTGGCTAATATTTGAAACGAACAGTTTAGCATAACCTATGTTGGCCGCCCAAGTCATGTTATTCCAACTCTTGTTTTTCTTCAAGTAATTGTGTCCGAGACCCATGTTTGATGCATTTCTAAATATAAGTATAGAGATATGACCCTCCAAACAAATGAAAAACATAGAAAAAAAGTTGAATAACCCGTATTTGACCCTCACAGATAGTCCGAGTATATGTAGTGCCTAACTCTGATGAGATATTCACAAACACTACTTCTCTATTGAGGTTCCTTGCCTTTTGCTTTCCACTTCTCTTAAGAGCTCGGCTTGCTTCTTGTTCTTTGCTTAAAGTTCGGAAGAAGATCCAGTTTCGTTACTAGGTGAAAGAGGAAAAAAGGAACTAAAATAGGCTGTTCTTAGTAGGTAGTTGTTAAGCAATAAAGAATTCAGACTTCCATATTATGTATACCTTAGTTTTCGGTGTCAATCTTCAAATTTAATCACCGGTTTTTTAACCTTTCACTTAGGGATGGCAAAACCTGAATTGTCCCATGGATTCGAACCGATGGAGTGGATTTTTTTTTTTTTTTTTGAGAAGTGGATGTAGGGCGGGGTGAATTTTTTTTCTTTTAGACGGTGGTTATGATAATTGTTTGCCCCACCTTACTCCGCTATATAAAATTATTATTTTATCTTTGCGCGCACACACACATATATATATAACTATTAAAATGGTAAAAATGTAATATTATATCATAGAAAAATTCATATATTTTATGTTCAAATATTTTTCTGAAGAATTATGTTTAAACATTGATTGGAGTGGTGGAACAAAATGTGCCTACTATGGAGTCCTGCCCTACATCCACTTCATATGATTGGTGGGCATGGAATATCACCGTTGTTTCTCCATGTTGCAGGGAAGTGAGAAGCTCCTTCAACTAGTCTCGGATTACTCCCGAGCTCAAAACTCCACTTCCGAGGTTTCCTTGTCCCGTTTTCTTGATGTGTGAATGTGTTTTTTTGGTATCAGATTTCTCAACTCATTTTAGCGAATAACATTGTTGATGATTGTGATGCTTAGTTGTTGGAGGCATCGAAGGAATTGGAGGAGCTTCTTCGCAAAGGATTTGAAAATGGGAGTGTTAATGAAAAGGCTATTTCAGATATATGCGTCAAGTTTAAGTTGAATAAGATCGATGTTTTGAGGTGGAGAGATTGTGTCTAATCTCTCACCCATCTCTTCTTTTTCTTCTCCATTTCATTATTTGCCATTTAATTTTCTTTTTTGCCCAATGCTAGACACTATAATCTTCTAATATAATATTAATATTGTATTAGTGTAAAATTAAAATAAATTTGCAGATTTTGGACAATCAATAATTCAATTGTTATATCTATGAAAAAAACCTTTCAGCAAATGATGGTGTTTTCTATTAGTATGATAATAATACATTGAATTGATTGAAAACTTAAAACAATTGATTTTAATTGTATTTATAATCATTTTAATTTTTTTCTTAATATAAAATTTTCAAAAAAAAAAACAAATGTTGAATATAAGTAAATAAACAACTACTTGGTCAATTTTATTTTATTAAAAAATTAAAATAAAGACATTCAAATTATTATACTTATCATTCATCCAAATTAATATAAAATATTAAATAATAAGATTAAAATTAAAATAAATATTTTTTTAAAAATAATATTTACTTTTATCAAATACTATAATTATATTTATAAGTGTTTACCAATAATTTTTAATATAAATTCAACAATTATAGAATAAATTATATTATCTTAAAGATGTTTTATCTATCAACAAGTGTTAATTATAATGATAAAATACAATATACTCTTAATGAGAGAACATAAATTCAAACATTAAAAACATTATCCAAAGTGACAACGAAAATCATACAACAATTTTTATCTTTTTCTATATGAAGAAAGTGTACACAATGCAATTTAAACTTCAAATACTGATATCATAAATATCTACTTTGTCATTTTAAATAAATAATTCATTTTTAAATCAATTTTTATAAATATATTAATTAGGCAATTTTTTCTCTTATTCTTAGACTAGGACCTTCATGGTACCAAAAATAAATAATACATATATGCAAATATGAAATCCCCATTAAAACAATTTTAAAACCAGCACTGAAAATATATAATTCCAATACAGTGAGTATATATTATAATAGAATCAAATGCATGTCTTATAGGAGTTCAGGAACTGCAAATAAATATGGTCTCACCAGTTTCTGGGTTTAATTGTAAACCATGTATTTAGGTGTTGCACTGAACTTTTGATATCCCTTTATGACTTTGTTCACTGCATCAAGGAAGTCTTTTTCCGTCACTGTTTTCCTTCGAGCCCGGATAGCGTACATTCCGGCCTCGGTACACACGCTTCTTATATCGGCTCCTGTGAATAAAATACCATAAAAATCTCAAAATCACTCTTTGGAAGTAAAACAATATTTGGAACAAGATAAAACTTTGGGAAAAACATTCTACCGGTGGAATTTGGACAAAGTCGGGCTAAAAGCTCGAATCTAATATCACGTTCACAATTCATTGTTCTTGTATGGATTTTGAATATCTGTGTCCGAGACTCTAAATCGGGAAGGCCAAACTCAACCTTACGATCCAATCGTCCGGGACGTAGTAATGCAGGGTCTAGTGTGTCTGGCCTGAAAAATGAATGAAATAGAGAACGACAAAAGCAGTAAGCATCTCCTGTTCCGAATATTCGAGTCGGGATGGCTTGAAGGAACAAAAGATGATGCAATGCTTTGTTGAATATAAAGAGTTGAAATCGTAGGTAGCAACTTTGACCTGTTTGTTGCCATCAGGACTTTGATGTTTCCACGAGCATCGAAGCCATCGAGCTGGTTCACGATTTCAAGCATGGTACGTTGAACCTCATTGTCTCCACCTACACCATCATCAAAACGTGCACCCCCAATCGCATCAACTTCATCAAAGAACACAATGCATGCTTTCTTTGATCGTGCCATCTGCGGTTATTCAGTAACGCCAAAATAAAATAAGTAGCGTAGAATAAATTTCAAGAGAAAAGTTAAACAACTACTTTAGCAGGTTATAACCTGAAACAATTCTCGGACCATTCTAGCTCCTTCACCAACATATTTTTGAACGAGCTCACTTCCAATAACACGAATGAAGCAAGCATCAGTTCTGTTTGCGACGGCTCTTGCAAGAAGTGTCTTACCAGTTCCAGGAGGACCATAGCAAAGAACACCCTTAGGAGGATCAATCCCGAGCTTGACAAATTTCTCAGGATGAAGCATGGGTAGCTCAACAACCTAAAAGAAGACTCATCAATCCATAGTACGAGAAATGCTTAAAGTTTTCTACGTATGCACGTGTACATATTAAAAGAAGATGGTGCCATATATACTTCTCGCATCTTTTCAATTTGTTCCTTGCATCCACCAACATCATTATATGTCACATCTGGCTTCTCCTCAACAGTCATCATGGTTACACTCGGGTCAATTTTTGGAGGCAAGGGAATCTGTATCTGATATTTGTTGCGATCAACCCTGCAAAGGCAACAAATAAATTCAGGTCATGCAAACATACGTCTACCTAAAAATTTTCTGAGGTTACAAATGAAGGCAACAATACAACTGCAACGGGAGAAATAAACTATTTTCTGGATATAAAACTCTAGGAAAAGCATAAGAGAGTAATGTTGAAACGTATATACTTTTAATATATTGAAAACTTACCCCACACGCATGCCTTCTTCAATATCAGTGGGGGAAACTTTGTCACCAAGCCCAACAACAAACTGCAGTTAGAAGCCACATGCATATCAGATAAAAAAATTTCTGATGCCTATCCAGATGGGAAAATATTAAACTTAGAGATGTATAGATACATACCTTGGCAATTTGCTTAACATTTATAACATATTTGGCATCTTCGGTATTTGGATTAATTATCTTCGTGCATCTTGCCACCTGGATGAAAAAATGAAGCCAATACCCAATGACTTGAGCAAGTAACATAAATCCACAATTTTCTTGAAACCATTTTAGTAAATCTTAATACCTGAAGTGGTTGCTCCTCCTGCATCATTTGCTTATCGGAGACAAGATCCCATTGGCTAGGCGCAGCTAACCCAGTATCGGATTCCTTGATGCCTATTTAGCAAAGTATACCAGAAAAGAAAAGGGAATTCGTTAGTATGACAGCCACAGCTGCTAAACATAATCACATGATGCTGTAATCACAGTAGCCAATCAAGAAGAAGTCACAACAGTAAGAAGAGGGATTACAGAAATATATTAATGCTTAAAAATTGTATGCAAAAGGAAAGCTTTTCCTAGTCAAGATTGGTCAGATACTGCAAATTAAGGTTTTTAGAGACAAGCAGACATGTTCCCCGAAGAGCTAACTTATACTCCACTGACCACAACCCAATAGCAGATTTTTCACATGATAATATAAACTAATATGCCATAATATTATATTGCATCCTTAATGCTGTAGCACGCACCAAAAGCAAGATTAGTTTTAACTCTTCACTTGGTACCAAACAACAAAACTTATGAAAATATACAGTTCAACCCCAACTCTACACAAGAAAACAGAAAGAATAAGGCAAGCAAATGGCTTAGTAAAACGGCAACATAAGTAGGGGTGTAAATGAGACACTAGTGCTGGCAAGTTACTCGAATTTGACTCGAAAAAAACTTGAATTCGATTTAGTAATTATCAAGCCAAGCTCGAGCTATCAATCAAGCCAAATTTGAACTTAATAATACTCAGCTTGAACAGCTTGCAAGCCTCATCGAGCTTTTCATTTTAATATATTTTTTAATATTATATATTACGTTATTGCCCTTAATATATATTATTAACTTAGTTTAATTATCTCGAGCTTGAATATGTACAAACTTAATCAAGCTCAAGTTCGAACTCGAGTGCAAAAATTGATAAACAAGCTTAATCAATATTGATTAGCTTGATTATATCTCAAGATGAGCTCAAGCTAAAAATAAATGTCCGATTGAGCTCAAGCCAAGTATCGAGCTTTGAATTTCGAGTCAATCTCGTGCTTTCCAGTATTCAGATTCCACTCGGCTCAATTACAACCCTAAACGTAAGCAGTGGAAGAAGGGAGAAATCATATACCGCATAAATCATTTACTTTCTTCGCCATTTCCTTAATCTCCTTTTCAACTTTCTTAATGCTCGTTGAATAAGGACCTAAACCCTGCCACACAAAAAACGAAAATTCTCATGTATTTGCCCACATAATCAATACATCTAAAGCAAAACGGAGCATCAAAAATCAAATCATAGGTTCTTCAACAGTATATTTCACTTCATAAACCCTAAAAATTGGCGGTTAATGTTAAACATTACATCTCAAACATATAAATGCACTAAATTAAAGAATTAAAAAAGCGAACTTCCGTATCTGAAACAGATCTGAAATGCGAATAAGAAACAATAAACCGAAAGATTCAACGAAAAAAAGACAGTAGAGAGAAAGAAGTTCAAAATTTACATAGGTTTTGAGAAGCGCGATATCATCTTCGTCAAGAGGTCTAGGGTTTTTCTCGTCCTTGAACTCATCTTCTGGTTCAGGCGCCATTTTCCTTTTTTAGCTTTCTTCTACTTTTCTTGAGTGGAAAGATAACTGAAACCGTGAAACGAAGTAGCTAACAAAATAACCACACCGCCTATATATAATATATATAATAATGGTATAATTTGAATTTCATCCCTCCATTTTACGGAAATTAATAAATTAGTCCTTTTATTTTTTTGGGGTGAATTTAATCCTTAATTTCATTCTTTTAGTTCACGAAAATTTAAAAGTTAGTGCAATTAGGTAATAATATTAAACTTTGTTGTCAGTGATAGAGTCACGTTAAGGTCTAGGGGGCATGGTCCTTTAAGTTTAAATTTTTTTAATTTAATCTTTTATAAATTTACACTATGGCCCTCTTAAAAATATAAGTAGGCTTCCTAAGGTTTAAGATTTTTGCAATTTTCTCCTTTATATATATATTATAGCCCCTTAAAATGGTAAATTTTTAATTTAGATCCTTTATAATTCATAAAATTTTAAATTAATAATGGTAAAATTATACTTTGGCCCCCCTTAAAAATGATAAAAATTTAATTTAATCCTTTAAATATAATAAAAATATAGACTATTAAAATGATGAAATTACATTTGTACTATGGATGTTCAAAATATTTGAGGGTTAAGGATATGATGGTGCTAGCAACATACGGGGTGAATGGAATGGCTCGCAAGCATTGTTTTTAAATGATTGTCCCTATACATATGATTGGCTCATCGACTCCAATTGACATTAGTTGCTGCTTCTCGAGAAATAATTCTTATTCATAAATTTTTTTTCCGATTTGAATTTCAATGTTAATATAATTAGTGCCTATTGCAAACGCCATCGTCAACAGTTCAATAATTACATGCAACAAATTAATAAAAATTTAAATAAAATAAACATCATATTATTGAGTGTTTATCGTATTGAGTTTAAATTTGGCTCAAAATTGACAAATGGTCAGTGTAGCCGATTCACATAGCATCGGTTTCAGTTCTAACCAACACGTCCAGTAATAAATCAATGCAGTCTTTTTTGCCCCGGCTAAAATTCCGATTTGTACCAATCGCGCTAGCTTATTCTGCACAATTCCGATCGCACAGACCAAAACATTATGCATCAGTTGATGCATGAATATTTTATATTTGAATATACATATATTAAATATATTTTTTAAAAAATAGCGATAAATTTGAAACAATACATCAAAACAAACTAAACTGATACCAAAACATACCAATTTAGTAAAAAACAATACGTCCACTGATGCGATATTATCTGGTAAACATTTTCTTCAATATTGTGATAAGTACATAATGAAAATATTAACAATAAGGAGTGGGAACACACCCATCACTAATCACACATATATTCAATTTCTCTTTTGAGACACATAATATTTGTTTTAATCCATCTTGGTCAGTCAAAATCACACACACATCTAAACTAAATTTATTGCAACAATGGCCAATAACTTACTTTGGAGACCTAAAAGTCCCTCTCTGGAAAAAGAATAGGAGCAACTAGAGACCATATATAGAGACCTGCAGTTGCCCACCCAGTTATAATCCGAACCCACACCGATGGCCATCCTACATCGACTAACTTGCCGCTTTCCCCGACCGAGGTTGACCATCCGGTTAAAAGCATTGCTGAGTACATACTTGCAAGAGAAAAGATTATGTGGAAGAAGGCATATGAATAGGAGACCGGCTTGTTCTTCTCTTTTGCTTCATGTTCATCTGCCTTGTCCATTGGAAGCAAAGGCTTTCCTGCACCTTCAACCATTCAAATCAAGATGTTAAATTGCACCCTTAAACCCGAAAAAAAAAAAACATGATTAAACATGCTCGAACCTACGTACTTCTGGCTGATGCAATAGCAATGCTGTCAATTGAGCTAAAGCTCAATATATGATATTTTTATCTTCTTTTCTCATTTTTTTATTCTTATTTTTTTACCCATAAAGAACCTCGGGTTAGCTTGCAATAAGAAAGGTGTAATCTGGAAACCAACCCTTATTCTCATCCCGAAAAATGTGAAATTTGTAAACAAAACTTGCTTAAATTTTAAGAAAAGAACACAGATGAATGGCTATTTTAATGGTATACAGTAGCAATACCTGCACGAGGTGAGCTTGGTGGGGAGAGTAAAGTTGTTGACGACCCAGCACGAACAGCGGAGTAGACAACTGACAGGACAGTGGTAAGTAGACCTAAGGTCAAGGTACCAGTTGAAATTGCTTTTGAATGCTTGTGAAGACCATTGCATTTGTAATCTCTCGGTTCACTTGCCAGTCCAATATAGCATAGGTACATGCAGTACAGTGATATAACTGAAGCTGGCAAAATGCTACCGCCAACCTGTTACATGACAAAAACGAATAAAATAGTTCATCAAGATATACGTATTGGGAATGAACGGAAGCATCTCTATAGTAGTAATGACTCCTGTAAACACTGTGAAATATCTGAGGAGAGTGAGAGATGAGACTTCAATAATTCAATTTTATAGAACACAACAATGAGCATTCTCATAAGGTCAAATAGGAAAATAGTTTGTCCAATCTAAGCCATTTTTGCAATTGACCTATTCTTATGTCGGTTCTATTTTATATCCTTTAGTTGCAATAGGTTGATAGATGGAAAATAGAAAATACTCATTTGAAAAGGTATTTAGTCTATCGAACATGGAAAAAGCATCACTTATCTAACAGAAGCCATCAACTCAAGCTAAACCCATCTCAGCTTCCATTAATGGTATACAATCCACAAGAATTCAAGCTGGTCTAAAATTTAGCAAAGGTTGGCCTTGACTTTACTCCAATTAAAATTTTAACTCTTACACATTTTTATTCCACAAAACACTAATGGAATTGATAATGATGGGCTATTATGATTACGAAGACGTAAAAACAGAAGCTTACCACAGGATGCAGTGCAACTATGGCAAACAAAAGAACAAGAATCAAGGTCATAACGATAAAGAAGGTATTGAGTCCACAATCTTGTCCAGATGGAGTGAACCAGTGGAAGAGAAGTCCCGAGAAGCCAAATGTTGCCAAATAACAAACCAGAGAAACAACTAGTAGCGCAACATACCTATAAGAAAAAGCAAGCATGTCACCTGATCTGAAGAATAGAAAGAAGAGATACCATAAAAAAATCATAAAAGAAAAAACAGCTAACCAGAATTGTTCATCGTATCCAACCCATTTGTCATTCCATCCATGAACAAAGTCGAGTAAAAGCACGACTTGAACCAAAAGAAACAGTCCTGCGCCAAACTTTGATGCTGACTCTGTAAAAGCAAAATTTAAGTGTAATATTAAGTTAACTATAGCTGCTTTTAGCCATATTATTTTCTTCTCTAACCGTTTAAATCTTTAATAAAATTCTCTCCTATAGCATGTAAGATACTTTGAAAAGGATCATAGTCTTAATTTAGTAGAATGGTCCACCAAAACAAAGCTTACCATAGAAGCTGATAATCTCATTTGGAACAAAAAACATCAAAATCACTAAAATGAACCAGCAGATAATTTTCATCATCCATCCACCATGGTGCACACCATCACGAGGATCCCTCTGGTTTTTCACACCAACCATTGAGACAGATAGGATAGTAAAGAACAGAAAATTTCCCAAGCTAACCCGCAACACTGCATCCGTTTCAAACCATTCCCTGTCGGGTGTTTTATGGAAATGGTTGATCCCTGAATAAACAACAACATATTCACTAGATCAGCACAATAACTCCAACAAGCTGACCTTCAAACATTATAATAACGAAATATGGGACCCAAAATCAATAACTAAGGACAATCTAAAATGGGGCAGCACGGTAGATGAGAAATAAGGTATGAGTACCAGTTGCCACTCAAAGGAAAATGTGGAAAAGGGAAAACTCCTAATTTATCCACGAAACAGGACTGATTCAATAAACAATAGCCCCGAACATGGTGAACGGTGATAAATTTCATGTTCACATGGAAATCTGAGCATTCTTCAGATTCCCTAAAATACTCAATACATCAACAAATCATGTAAAAGAACAAGTAGCTTGGAGTGATCCGACGCTCAAGAGAAAAAGGACTAAAACTAAAGCCTAAAGAATTCATCTTCCCTGCCCATTACATATGCCAATGCTATGATACTATCAACAATTTAGCAGCATCATTTGCTCAGTTAAACATTAACAAAAGTTTTTTAATACATATAGGAAACTCAAAACAGGCTAATGAAGTAAATCACACAATGCAACAATAATAAATACATAATAAGGAAGGCACAGTTTAATGAAACATACAAGGGAGCTTCTCCATCAGCGGGGCAGCAACCTCACGAAGGATCCACGAAAGAACAAGAGAAAGAGCAAAAAGTCCACAATAAGCGATCCTTGCAGATCTCCGACTAATCCCCGAAACCACCGTGCAGCACGCATCGCAGGCGCATGCCGCACAACATGATGCAAGGCATGAAGCAGCCCACATCCTCTTCAACCACAACAACAATCAATCAACCAACCAACAACTACAACAAATAAAAGAATCCCTTTATCTAAACATCAAATAAATCATTAAATTCCATTAAAAATCCTGATTGTGGAAGATTCAAACGGGAAAACCCTCAAAATTGTTTCCAAACTATAAATAAATTAACAATAATTTCAATCAATCAATCAACCAACAACTACAAAAAATAAAAGAATCCCTTTATCTAAACATCAAATAAATCATTAAATTCCATTTAAAAACTCTGATTGTTGAAGATCCAAACGGGAAAACCCTCAAAGTTGTTTCCAAACTATAAATAAAAGAATACCTTTATCTAAACATTAAATAAATCATTAATTTCCAACGAAAAAAACCCTGATTGTGGAAGATTAAAAAGGGAAAACCCTCAAAATCGTTTCCAAACAACAACTAAATTAAAAAAAGCTACATCCTCTTCAACTAAACTACAACGACCAATCAATCAACTAACAACGGCAATCTTTATCAAAACATTAAATAAATTATTAAATTCCAAGGAAAAAACCCATACTTGTTGAAGATTCAAACGAGAAAACCCTCAAAATCGTTTTCAAGCTACAAATAAATTCAAAGCAGCCCAATCAATCAACTAACAACGACAACAAATACAAGAACCCCTTTATCTGAACATTGAATAAATTATTAAATTCTGCAATATATATATATATATATTTGTTGAATATTCAAATGGGAAAACCCTAAAAATCGTTTTAGAATATATGAAGAAATTTAATTATTCTTTTCTTACCTGAGAAATTGAGCGAGATACTGCAACGCAAAGACGAGGATCGGTCTTGGGAGGCACGAAGAATATAGGAAAAAGGACTCGAAAGCTTAAATCACGTACGATTGATTGTATACAAGAGCTCTTGTAACTTACTGATCAATCCACGTTCGGTCCTTTTAAGATGAACGGCATGCATTAATTTGTTCCTTCGGGCCGGGCTTGAACGGCTAGCCTAATTATATAAATTTAGGTTAAATTCTGTTATTAGTTTCTTTACTTAGTAAAAGTTGTGGATTTAGTCCATATAGTTTAATTTAATCAATCTTAATTTCGGTACTTTTTGAATTTTGAAATTTTAGTTCTAATCTAAACAGGGGAAAAATAAAATCATTTGGTTAAAATTAATTACTAGCATTGTATTATGTGTATAATTATAGATTTAGTCTATATTTTCCAATTGGATCATTCTAAGTCCCTATATTTTTCAAATTTTGAAATTTTAGTTTTAATGTAAATGATACTATAGCGGTGAGCATTCGATTGAATCGAGTAAAAAATTTTTGAGTTTATCGAGTTGGTGACTCTTATTTCATCATACTAACTCGATTTGAGTTTTTTTTAATTAAGTCGAATGAAATGAAATTCGAGTCGAATCGAATCAAATGAAATTGTTTTAGCTAAATTAAAAAATTAAACATGTCGAATTAAAGTATAACTAATTTCATTTAGAACTCATAAATTTAAAACCATATATATTTAAAAACTTTTTCAAAGCAAAAGAAAAAAAAAGTTTAGTATGATAACTTGAATCATTAATTAACTTATTTAGGTTCTAAAATTATTATTCTAGAAAAAAATTAATTTTCTTTATATATATATTTAGATTTTTTTTGAAAATTTTATATTTTTTAAAAACATAAATTTTGGATTTTTTTTATAAATATTTTGATTTTTTTTTAATTTTTGTTGAAAAATATATCAACTTACTCATTTTCAAATTTGATAGAGACCAAAAGAGTAATTAGACCGATCTATTATTCGAATTGGAAATTAATTGTTATCTATAAATTTAAAAATAGAAAAAAAAAAACTATACCAACTAAATCTATAACTCTAGTAAAGTACAACCACTAATAGTGGAATTTAATCTAAATTCTACTTTCTATTAAAAGTATATAAAGTTAATTGCACTTAACATCCCAAACTATGATTTTCATTTTAAATTGGTCATCAAATTTCAAAATATTCTAATTATACTCTTAAACTATCAATATTATATCAATTAGGTCTTTTTATTATTAAAACCATTAATTTACTTTCAAATCTTATTTGACATAATTTAAAATGAGTGGCTTTAGTGGTAAAGAGGATGTTGTTCATCCTAAAAGACCTGAGTTTGAGCACTTGTGTGTGCAAGATGTGCGTGTGCCTTGTCAAATGGTTAAAAAAGTATAAACAGATATTACTATGTAATCATACCAGTATATTCAAAAAAAATTAAAGACAAGTAAAACATTATTGTCTAACTTTTAAAAGTTAAAATTAAAAATAGAGTAAAACTAAAAAAAAGAGAGTGAACAATAAAACTTTTGTAAAAATTTCGAAATCCTCAAAGCTAATAGTTTTACAATATTCATTTTTCTTTAAAATTTTTAGTTTAAGTTATGTCATATTAAATCCGACGTCTCATTTAACGGTTAAACTAATAATTTTAGTAATAAGACCATATTGATATAACATCAATAATTTAGGGATGAAATTAAAAATATTTTAAAGTTTGAAGACTAATTTAGAAGGAAGGTTATAGTTTGAGCTGCATGGTGAATTTAACTCTATAAAAAACGTTCCCTTAAATTTTCTTTAAAAGCCCAACCCCCAATTCTCTTTAGACATTCACGCCGCCAAGCAAAGCCTCGACCTCTCCTCCTCCGCAGCCTCCTCCTCCTCTTCCTTTGCTGTTCCCAAAATTTCGTTCTCTCTTAGCTGCCTGACCGTCCTATTTTTCTCTCCCTAGCGACTAGTAAGTTCTATTAATACTCAACGTCAATTTACTGCCCTTCATCTTCTTTATCTTCTTGGAATATGATTACTGAATTAAACTTAATTATTTTTTGTTTTTAATTAAGTTTTAGGGTTGTTTCTTTGAACGAATTAGGTTAATGAGTGTAGTATTTACAATACATTAGTAAAAATAAAGAAATTGATGATGAAATTGGGATCATTGGGCACCCAAAGTTTTGGAATCGTTCGAGAGAATTAGGGACTTACCTGATATTATTTGGTAGAGTTTTGTTGGATGAGTTTTCCGGTAATGAAGAGTGTTGAGGGGATACCGAATCCTTTAGAGAAGTTTTTGAAAGCGTCGTCCGTTTGGAGCTGACCGAGCCGACTGATCCATTACGTTGGTATTTTCCCTGGGTGGAGCCGAGGTCTTGTCTCCCCACTCTATGGAGAGCCCGAGGTTTTGCCATTGGCAAGTGACTGTGCACCATGCATGGTCCATTCCATCAAGGCGTTCCCTCTCTCTATAGAGTTGGAAGACTACTCTGGCCTTGACTCCAAGACAATACTGACCCGTTGAGGGGTCTCCAAAAGGAATCGATCTTCCCTCAAGGAAGTGCATAAAATTAGATTACGGATAGGAAACCATCATGGTTTACGCCGAACCTTCCTCTTCGTTTGCTCTGAAACATTTATCTAATAGCTGTACTTGACATGTATTAGGATATGGATATCAATGTATGTTCCTCCAACTATATTTGAGAACATTAAAACTAAAAAAAGTTTTGGGTTATTTGTTCATTTAAATTTGACTTATGTGAAAATCTCTTTGACCTTTGAGCAGGTTCATCAGCAAAAACTTTTTGAGTGAGCATAAATGGATCCACAACCTGAACCTGTTACCTATATCTGTGGAGGTTAGTATTATATAGCCTTTTCGCTCTAAAATAAACCCTGAGTTTTGGCAAAGTCTTGATTTTTTATTCTTTTGGGTGATGTTATAAAGACTGCGGGCAAGAGAACACGTTAAAGCATGGAGATGTGATACAATGCCGGGAGTGTGGTTATCGCATTCTTTACAAGAAGCGAACCCGAAGAAGTAATGTTACTTTCTCACTACTTTTGTCCTTTCCTTTAATTTTACTATTTTTATAGTAATATTTGTGTAATGATTTATTGTATTTCATTGCTTATTTGTGTCACTGTCATGAATGAATTTAGGAGATATTTTAGAAGTTTTTTTTTTCAAGGATCAGGAACAGAATAGAACCATAGTCAGTACTAAATTAACTTAGGTTAAACATAAAACAAAATGTGATATGAGATTATTATTCCGATACTTGACAGTGTTGAACTGAATGCAATTTTTTCCCGTAATTATGAACTAGATTCAAATAATAACTTAAAATTTTAGGATCACTCCTCTTGTATTAATCCAAGATCTCTCATCCTGAAATTAAACAAATTGAGAGACATCAAGATTGCATGTCGAAGACAATTACATTATGGTCTTTATTCTCTTTTTCCTTTGCTTTTTATACTTTGTGAGAACACACCATTATCGGATATTCAACCGGGACAATATCAACTATCAATCTTCATCAATCTACATTGGTTGTCCATTAGAACTTAATGATTCTCCTCTTTGCTGTTATGAACTTACAGTATCCCAGATACCGACCAAACATAAAACTTTTGATGCATATTAGACCATACACAAGTTTTCCTTTTTGGTGTGCTTGTGCGTGTATCCGTTAAATGTTTGGGTTTTTTATTAAGTTTCTTGTTAATGCTCGGGATGTGTTCTTTGTTGCCTAATGTTTAGCAATAGGCCCTCAAGTGTGATGTTTCAATTCTACAATTTCATTCTAGCTAAAAGCAGATCTATAGCTTTGTTTAACCTGCGAAACAAATTTCCTTGTAGTCCTTTCCACATCTCAAAGAGTGATAAACTTGCTATTTCTTTTGTTATTTTGGCAATTAATGTTATAAAACCTTGTGTTTACTGCAGTTGTTCAGTATGAAGCTCGCTGAAAGTGGTGTTCGGAGAAGGGGATGTCTATGTTATGTTTCTTATTGTGATAGCTTTTAAGTGATTTATGGTCAAATGGTGAACTTTTAAATCTTCGTTTATATGTTTGTAAGTTTTGGATTTGATGTTTGGTTGAGAGAAACATGTGAATGATATAAAGGTTGTTAAATCATCTTTCGTGGGTAAAACGTGTTGTTCTCGGTAAAAGTTTAAATTCTGGTATTAGTCCTTGTATTGCTATTCTTAAGTCGCAAATTTAGTTTTTATATTTTAATTTGATTATTTTTGGAACTTTCTGAAATTTCAAATTCTGTTGTTTTTAAAATTTATGCGATAAACGTATATGTGTAATGTTATGTCACTTTATAGTTTTTACATAAAAAACTTGAGGATTAAAAATATCAAATTGTGTATAATCTAGTGGGTTTAAAAATTTGACTTTTGAGTTGGTCAAATATGTTGGGATTAAACCATTGTTGTATAATTCATTGAAGTGGTTATATGACATATATATATATATATATATATATTTGCTTAATGATTGTTTTCCTTGGAGAAATGCCTTCTGTTTACTTTGTTTTGTTGGTAGTTTAATGGTTTATCTAAGAGTTTTCTTTTCTTTTGTTTTCTTATCCTAAATTACTCACATTCGGGTGCCGGTAAATAAATAAGAGTTTAGCCATAGGTTAAATGTACAGTAGTACTATTCTCTACGTATGTTGGTGGAGGATTGTTCATTCCACCCTTAGGTTTTTTGGCGATACAATTTGCCATTTTATTACTGTCTCGGAATTGCACATCCTAATTTTTTGAACACTAGTCATGTATTAGCTTGATTTCGATACAATTGTTGCTCACTGCTATGTATAATACATTTTCTTATCTAATCTACGTGTAAATATGTCGTGATAGTCACTTCTCATTGTTTTATATCGGTTTTTATTTAAAAACACAATATTAGTTTAGATCTAGTTTTTTGAAATGCCTTGATTCAATAACAATATGAAAGGGAGGTAAGATAGGAAAAAGCTTTGGAAATAATTAATTGTAACAGTTTTAACTATCTATTTGTGGTTCAAGTTTCAAGTAATTTGTGTATATTGTTTAAGTAACCTGAGTTATTGGGTTTTATAAGTTGATTCACAGATTTTAATTTTTTTTATTTTTTTTTATAATTGCTAAGTTGATCCAACTGTGAAATACACGAGAAAATATATTCTCAATTAGGGGTGGGTATATGGTCGAGTCGAGTTGAATCAAATCAAGTTAAAAAATTTTAAATTGGTCGAGTTGACGAATCCTATTTTAACAATCGAATTCACTTTGAATTTTTTTCGATTCGAATCGAATAGAGTAAAAAATTTCAAGTCAAATCGAGTTGAGCTAGCAAACCTTATTATTTATACTTAATATTGCGTTTATATGGACTAATTATTTAATTGGTAGACAAAGAACTACATAAACAATATAATGGTTTTACCTTTTAACTTAATGGATAAACATTCATCAAAACGACGTAGTTTTATTTTTTTTATTCAGATTTTCGAATAGTTCGAATTGTGTAATTTATATTAGTGTTAAATAAAAAATTTGATTTTTTTATTCAAGTTGATCTGAATAACTCGATTAATTCAAATAAATTAAATTATTTAATTCAAAATTTAATTTTTTATCCAATTTTTCAAATCGAATCATGCTTTCAACTAACAAAATGAATGAATGCAACATACATGAAGTAAAAAGTGTAGTAGGTGAGAAATAATGTGTACATTAATTTTGTAGGACAATATTACATGATTTTGTTTTATAAATTCATTGTCATAATCACAATAAACACATAAATTTCATATCAAAATGAATATTTTTAATATTTTTAAAAATGATTTTCTTTATCAAAATATTTTTTTAAATTTATACCATATCATCTAAGATATTAGAAGGGATTAAAATTAACTTCACAAATAGGTTATTGACGAATGGGGAACGAGCGAGAAGACATATGACCAATAAAAGTCATTATCGTAGAGACAACAATGTCTTTTATTGAATTATTTAATTCAAAATTCAAATTTTTTATCGAATTAGATTTTGTTCACCTCTATTCTCAACTAACAAAATGAATGAATGTTAAATACACGAAAAAAATGAATTCTTAAAAATACAATTAGGATCATTTTGACAAAATATGTAAATGTTAATAGTCAAATTTTTTATTAAGCCAAAAAATTGTAGTGTTAATATTGATTAAGGAACATCAGACTTAATTGCTTTGATTAAAAAGAGTTTTAGTTTCGTCCCTAAGAATCAAAAAGGCTATTTAAATTAAATTATATATTTTTATGATAGTAAAAATACAATTTCATCATTTTAATAATCTATATCCTTACAATTTTTAGAGAATTAAATTAAATTTTTATAATTTTGTGAGGCTAAAATGTAATTTTACCATTATTAATTTAAAATTTTATATATTATAAAGGGCTTAGATGAAAATTTTTTAATTTTAAAAAGATCGAGCCCGTCCCTACCCCTAATTCCGTCCCTTAATGGGACGTTTATGCATTTTATTCTTTCATAGATGTCGAAAATATCCATTTTCACAAATGTTAATTACATTTATAATCACTTCACATTGAATGTATTATTTCACCTCAGTAATTATTTTAAATTTAATGATGATTAAGTGTTATCTCAATTTGTATTGTTATCGTTATCATAATTTAAAGGACTTAAATTCAAATGTATTTAAACACATAATATCTTTTCCTTTAGAGATTAGAGACATTATATGAGAAAAAATTGTAAATAATGTATTAAAATACAAGTGAAACAAAAATTAAGATCCAATATAAAAAATTGAGGTGTTTTTTTTTTCTTTAAATTATCACCTATTGCTTTTTTAAACCTAATTCAACAATATAATATAACTTATTTATAAATATAGTTTCAAAATATAAATATAACTATTTTCTTTTTTTAGTATAGCTTAAAAAATCTTAAAAATATGTTTAATACCAACTTTATAAAAAAATATTTTTTTACAAGTAAAAAAAATATTTTTAAACATTCTTATTGATTTAACTTAGAATAGAAATAATGAAATTAAAAAAAACTAAAACAAGTTGTAATTAAAATTATATTTAACCAAATATATTCTGAATGAATGTGAGTAATGTTTTTAATTACACTTATTTTGAGCTCAATGCATTTTAGATTAGTCAAAATTTTAGGTTCATATTTTGGGTCGGACTTGAACAAGTATAAAGAGTATTAACTATGGCGAAGCTAGACGGGTTGATGGGATCGGGCCCCTTAAAATGAAAATTTATTTATTTAGGTCCCTTTATAATTTATACAATTTTAAATTAGTAATGGTAAAATTACACTTTGTCCCCCAATAATAATTTGATTTAATCCTTTAAAAATTATAAAGATATAAGCTATTAAAGTGATAAAATTATATTTTTATTATAGTAAAAATATATAATTTAATTTCATCCCCTAAAAAAATTTTCTATCTTCGTCTTTGTCTATTAATATTATGTCTAAACTCAACCCGATCCATTAACACTTCTACATTTAAGCTGAAATGGGAGACTCATACCAGTTATGTAAGCTGAAATAGATAGTTCTAGACATTGTGTTACAAAAAGCAGATATGATCAGAACTTATAATGAGATTGTTAAAATAAAAATAAAAATCTTTCACATATACGAAATTTTTAAAAAAAAATTAAATATATTCATATTAAACACATACACGATTCGATGAGTTAAAAACAACGATAAAAAAGATCTACCAATCACTATAAAGCAATGAATCACCAAAATTATAATCCACAACTGGCTTGAATTCATCGTTCCATTGTTGTTGTCCAAAGAATAATCCATCGCCATTATTAGGGTTTGAAAAGCTTAAAACTTGAGATGTTCCTTGATGGTGATGATGATGATGATGATCACTTGTAAATGAAAATTGATTTAATTTTCCAGGAAAGTTCTCGATTTCTTTCTCACCTAAAAACTCCAAGCTATTTTCTGATTCTTCAGTACTGCATGCTGCTGAAATATTTTGCACATTCCAATTAATATTAATATTATTTTCATTATTTTTATTTTTATTATTGTTATTTTTCTTCTTGTTTTGCCAATCTAATGCATGTTTTCTGCATGTAACATCACGTTTAAAGATTCTGCATACTGTCCAAACTTCCTGCAAAAAAAAAAATGTAGTGTTAATTCATTGTTTCTATTAAATATCGAATCTACAATGACGATAAACACAACGACAACAGAAAAAAGGATTTAATACTTGTTTTAATTATTGTACTATAATGAAATTCTTGCTTTTTGAGTCATTTTACTATTTTTTTGGCCGCTTTGTGTTGTTTATTTTCATTCCATCCATCATGTTAGTTCTTTGATTATTTTGTTAAAAAAAATTCACCTATTCATCCTTTGACAATAGTGAAAGGATTAAAGTGAAAATTTCACTATAATACAAGGGTTATATACAAATACTAAGTTTATTGTCAATGGGTAGATAGGTGGGATTTTTTATAATGAAAATGTCAATGAAGTTAGAGTGATGGACGAAATTAAAGTAGAGGTGGGAAAAGCGAGACTGAAAAAATAGTGAAAGAGTCAAAGTGAAAATTTCACTATAGTATAGAGCTAACATGTTTTGACACTTGTAGTATAGTGAAATTCTTGCTTTGACCCTTATATTTATTTATTTATCACTTTTCCCCCTCTGCTTTCATTTCATCAATCACGTTAGTTCCTTGATTATTCTCGTTAAAAAACACCATGCAAAAAAGATGAAATGAGAACATAGTCAAGGGGCTAACGTGATAGACAGAATGGAAAAATAATCAAAGTAGCAAACAAGATGGACAAAATGAAAATAGAGGAAGCAAAGGGTAAACTACAGTAGATGTCACCCAACTATGAACAATTACAAAATGATCAGTCAACTATTTAATTTTGTCTTTTTTAATCACCAGCTAGCTAACGTAAAAATGAAAACACACAAAAATCCAAGATAGTTGGGTGACCAAAAAAGACAAAACTGAATAGTTGAGTGACAATTTTGTAATTTTTCATAGCTGGGATAGTTAGGTGACCATTTTATAACTTTTCACAGTTCGGTGACTATTAATGTAGTTTACCCAAAAAAATACTAAAAGGACCAAAATAGATATTAAACCAAAAAGAAAGCAAAGCAAGGAAAGAGAAACACTGGTCTTACAGCTTCTTCAAAGTTGTCTTTGGCATGATTTTGATCAAGTGGGAGACGAAATTCATGCATCATCCAATCAGTTTTTGTCCCTTTACCAGCACTTCCTTTGTAATAAACCAATGATTTCTTCAGACCAATGATGGAGCTATTGTGGTATTCTCCGACACCATAGATTGGTTTGTCGATCCCAGTTGCTTTCCAAAACCCTGAAACTGTAACCCTGTTTGGTCTGATGCTGTTCTTGTACTTCCTCCCTCTCTTGCAAAAGAAATACCATTCTTTCTCTCCCACTGTGCTGTTGATTTTGCTAACCCCTGCAAAATTTTAATCCATGATCATTATATATATGTGTATGTATGTGTTTACATGAAATCAGAGTCGAAGCCGGAAAACTGCTTTGAAAATTAGAGATAAATTTTGGGGAACGAGATACAATATTATTATTATTGTTGATACACGATATCAACAGAATTGAGAAAGAAAAAAGGGTTTCAAAAAGCAGAGAAGAAAAAGATCACAAAAATGGTGGTCTGACTTGCCCCCACAAGAGGGTCTTTGAAATTGTATTTCGAATTGATTTTTCGAGTCGGATTTTAGATCAAATTTCAGATGGATTTATTTTTACTATCATTATATAACATTATAATAACATGTAATTTTATAAAAATTGAAGGGGCTAAACGGTAAATCTGCTGAGCTACTTCATGAATTTTGCACAACAAAGTTTTGGATGTGTGCAATGGAGAAGGATAGTTGTTGTTAATGCTTGTTTTGGTTTTTTTATAATATTTTGTGTATTCTTTTCAATATAATTTCTAGATTACTTATAATCTCAAACTTTGAAATTAAAAGATATGATAAGTGGGGCCAATAATAAATAATAAATTTTTGGGAATTAAAGTATAATTTTACCATTATATTAATTTATGATTTCATAAAATTCTTTATAAATTAAAAATGGTAAAATTACACTTTAGTCTCACTGAAAATAATAAAAATTTGATAAAAATTATAAAGATATAAACTATTAAAAATGATAAAATTATATTTTACTATCGTAAAAATATACAATTTAATTCCGATCTCTCAAAAAAATTTATGATTTCGCCCATGAAATATAACACATTTAGACGTGCTTAAACCTATAACCTCTAAATTATTATAACAGTGACTAATGTTTTCAACATGCACGCAGATGCGAGATAAGGTGAATAAAACAATCCCAGCCCCAAAATAATCGAAGTAGAACATTGTTCATATACTATACATATATACCCTTTGATCCATTTTTCTTCAAGAAAATGAAACAAGAGGGAATCAAGTGAATCAAAAAATTTCAAGAAAAAGAAATGAAAAATCATACTTGGAAGATCCCAAGGATCAAATTTGTAGATATCAACATGCTTGATTAAATCAATGGTGAAGAGCTTCTTCTCCACTTTCCTCTTGAGATAAAACCCTACTAACTCTTCATCTGTGGGATGAAACCTAAAACCAGGTAGCAATATATCTTCTTCTTCTTCTCCTTCTGTATTACAACTTACCATTTTCTCCATCTCCACATCTTCCATTTTCTCTTTCTTTCTTTCTTCTTCTTGGGGTGTTTGCCTTCTTATCACTTTGAGAATATAGAAGCATACCTTTATATAATGGTATGAAAATAGTATTGTTTCCTTTTTTTTTTTTAGTCTAAGTCATAGTATTTGACTGAATACATATGGGGTTTGCTTGCTTGCTTTATTGTTCAATTCTTTATTTTATGTTGAGAACCTTTTTAAAAGAAAAATGAGGAAATTGTTTTCTTTTAAGAAGCAATGGTTTGTAATTAAAAATAATAAATGTATCATGGAGGCACTTCTATTGAAATTAAATTGCATTTTGCCCCCTCAAAAATGGGTAGATTAGTTTTTGTACGTTAGATCAAAGAGTAAATTGATTATGGAGGCCCTTGTACTGAAGTCAAATTTTATTTTGTCTCCTAAAAGATGTGTAGATTAGTTTTTGTACGTCGGATTAAAGAGTAAATGGAGGCCCTTGTACTGAAGTTAAATTGCATTTTGGCTCCTCAAAAATGGGTAGATTAGATTTTGTACGTTAGATCAAAGTGTAAATTGATTATGGAGGCTCTTGTATTGAAATCAAATTGCATTTTGCCTCCTCAAAAATGGGTAGATTAGTTGTTGTACGTTAGATCAAAGAGTAAATTGATCATGATTCCGTTAAAAATTCCATCTATTTTTATTGTTAAAAACTAGTCCTTGCACGCCATGTATAATTAGTTATTCTATCAGCAATGTCAATTTTTAATTTTAACAGAAAAGACCAACTTGCTCTTTGATCGAATGTACAAGAGCTAATTTGCTCAATTTTTTAGTAAAGTGGACAAAATGCAATCTGATTCTTAATATAGAGACCACCATGATACTTTTACCATTACTTCTAGATTTTCATATGGTTTACATAAGGTTTGCTATTGTTATGGTTTAATTCGGATAGGTAATCGAATTTTAGTTTAATTTTGGTTTTAATCCTTAATTTATACTAAAAATTTAACATTTAACTTTTTTATTTTAATTTGGCATAATTTAATCTCTCTTTTTTGTGTAATGTTATTATTATAATTAAAGTGATAACGTGGAATCTTCTTTTATTATTATTCAATCATACAAATTAGAATTATATGAAAATTCAATCAATCCGGACCTATTGATAATAATATAAAAAATATCGGATTAAATTAAATTAAAATGATTAAATTAAACATTGAATTTTAAAATTTAATGATTGTATTAATTAGTTAATTAATAGAAATTCAGGTGCTTGACGTTTTCTTTGTGATTAATACATGATTTACACTCCAAATATTAAGGTTTAGTAATTAATGATTAAATTAAATATTGTGAACGTCAGTACCTAATCAACGAAGTATTATTATAATCCAAAAGATTTTTTATGAGTTTTACGTTAGCTCTCATATTATTCATAAAAAGAGATAAAATAAATATTGATAAAGATTTTTTTTAATTTGGTCTTTGAATTTTGATAGTTCGGTAAACTACATCTGAGGTATCAAATTATTAGTACATTTATTTTTTGGTTACTCGACTTTAAAAAATTACAAAGTAGTCATTGAACTATTCGAAAGTTTTCAGTTAAATCACCATGCTGTTAAATCATTGCTGTATGACCTTTTCTGTTCGCACCACCTTCACCAATCGAAATAATTTTGAATGTCAAGAATAGCTTTGAACGTCAGGAATCTGGGAACAAAATCCAAACAATTTTGTTTTTCGATCTTCGACATTGATTGTTAAATTGATTTGGATTTAAGGTATGTGCTTCTACTCGTCGATGGTACTGATCCACTGTGCTGATCGTCGAATCATCACTTGAAGCTTGCTAGCCCAACTTTTTTTTTTAAAGAAAAACTTAACGGCCTAGCGACTTAAATAAAATTTTTGAATAGTTTAGTGACCATTTTATAACTTTTTAAAGTTGAGTGACCAAAACATAAACCTACTAATAGTTTAGTGACCTTGATTGTAGTTTATGCTTGATGGTTTACATTAGTCCCAAAACTTGACAATTTTTCTTGATTTGATCCTTGAACTTGAATTTCGATAAAGTATGATGACCTGATACTCTGAAATTGTACACATCATCACTTGAATATTAAAAAATATATAATCTAAAAAACTTAAAACTTATATATTTTTTAAAAAAATCATGTGACAATGTAGCATACACATTCACAATATCCAAGTACAAAGACCAAATTGCAAAAAACAACTAAGTATTAGGACCAAGACCAAATAATTTCAAAAATCAAACTAGGAAAGTTTCCAATTTAATCCCTTTGTAAACATAAACTTAATTTTTAAAGTATTGTCGGCAAAGGTGATGACAGTGACAGTTGGAGCCCCTTTTTAGAAAAAATGATTCTAGTTTTGGTCCCTATCAATTATAACTAATTCAATTTAAACCTTTTTTTAATTTCTTGAGTTTTACTTAATTCAAAATTTTATAATTTAATTTTCATCCTACGAAATCTCTTGGTGTGTGTATATTGTAGCAGACCCTAAAAAAATTTTAACGTGGGATTGAGGTGTATATTTAATATATTTATGACTAGTACAAATGTGAAAGTACTTTTTAAGTCCCTCTATTATAAGAATGAATCAATTTAGTCTTTCTATTCAATTTAATCATTGTACTACTACAAATAATAAAATAAGACCAAATTGCAATATAATTAACAATTATTGCTGAAAATGACATGAATTTTTTTATATAGTTTAACTCCAAACAAAATATTCCATTTGTAGAATTATTAAAACGTTCAAAATATTAACTTCGTTAAAAAATATAAATGACTTTTTAAACAGTAAATACTAACTTTGTTGAAATTTGATCTTTGCAAAGGGATTAACTTGATTCACTTTCACCTTAATATAAATATATAGTCAACCCTTCCATAAATCTTTCAAAAATTTCATCAAAAATTTTCAATTTCCTACACAAATTTCAATAGATATTTGTCCTTTGATTGGAATCCCAAAAGCCATAAAAGTTTGAATTCAATAAATTAGAAGGTTACTTTTACAAAAAGTCATGATTTTGATTTGAATTTTGATTTTTTAGTATATGAACAAAAAATTTATGTTTATCGATATAATATTGATAACTTTAACTTTTCATTAAAGAATAAAAATTATTGGTGTGTTTTGATTTTCAGTATCAGGAAAAAAAATGGTATGGTCATTGATATGATACTGATAAAATTAACTTTTTCTCGAAGAATGAAAATTATTGGTTTAGGATAAAAATGAATTTGTGGTTAAAATTGAGATAAGTGATTTTTTTAACAATCTAGATTCTGATCATATCTTTTTTTTTAAGTAAATATCTAGAATTACTCATAGTCCCTCTCAACCCATAAATAAGAGGATAACGTGCTTCAGTGCACTTGAACTCACATTCTCCTCTATTGACAACAATGCTCATGCTAATCGAGCTAAGATTCAATCAACAAATAAGTGATTTTTGAATTAAAACATATAATTAGGATTAAGATTGTAGTAAGTTAAGGTATTTAAAATACACCATGACATAATTTTAAAGACAAAAAGATAATGTTTATCAAAGATTATTGTGGTCCCAACTACTTTTGTATTCACACATATATATAGGTTAAAGTATTTGGGAAGTATCTATATTATTAAATGTATCAATTTGGTCCTCATCTAGTAAAAAGAATCAAATAAGTTTAGATTGTAACGAATTTAACATTTACTATGTAAAATGTGTTGAAAATTATTTTTTTAATTGCAGTTTATTTCCAAACAAATGATTTTATTTACAGGACTATAAAACTTTTAAAATATTAATTTTTAAACAATAAATGTTAAATCCATTTTAATTTGATATTATTTGATTATTTTTAATAGTACAAGAACTAAATTAATATATTAATAGTAAAAGAACTAATTTTATCATGTCCTAAAGGGATATTTTAGTACATTCACCCCTCTCTCTCTCTCTCTTTAGTAGAGAATATGTTAAACATGTAAAGTTTAGGATTAAATCATCGTTTTCGAAACTGGATCAATTAGTCAGACCAATTGAAGTGGAAATTGATTGAGGTGCCGGCTTGAAATAAGAGATTAGGTCAATTGACCCATGAACCAGTTGAATTAGACTAAATTATTGATTGTTTTTAAAAAATAATTTTATTTTTAATGATTTTTTATCGAACCAAACCAGTAGTCTGACTGGTTTGATCATCAATATGTATCTGAAAACTTTGATGTAAATATTGATATAATTATGTACTTGCCATAAATATGTTTGTTATTATTATTATTATTTTGAAATATTTTCAAAATTCATATCTTCTTGTTTATGTGATTATGTCAAAATATATATTAAACAATGGATTAAGTCAAATAATATAAAAAAAACATTTTTGATAGATAAAAAATAATAAGAGAAAAAAAAAGAGAGAAAATGAGTAAAACTTCTTGTATGTATCTTTCATTACTTTTAAAATTTAAACCTTCCAAATGTGAAACATTGAAAATAAGTACTCATTCAAATTATATTAATAATTTTACTTTTAACTTTACCTCTATTTTCTTTTTCCTTTGCTTCTAAGAAAGAAGTTTAAGATTCTAGAATTAAGTTATTGATATGACTTCATTAAAAAAAATATTTTTTATATCAAATCAAGTTTGAAGTTTGTATTTTTCTTATATATATAAATAATAATAATTTAATTATGCTTATTTTTAATTATATTTATTTTTTTTACATAATACTTAAAATTATTTATAATCTTTCTCTAGAGTTATTCATGGCTAGGTATAGACCGGGCCTAAACATGATATTAACATATTTTATGTTTGTCCAAGCTTAGCTTGGCTCAAAATATGGACTTAAAATTTTGCCCAAATCTGTCAATATTTACAAAAAACTAACTCGAGCTCATTTTAAACTCATCCATATTATTATTTTTTTAAATATTTAAATTATATTATTTTAATATTTAATAATTTTATACATTTTTATATAGTCATCTTAACATTATTTTAATGTTTACATTATATTAGTATTATATATTTAATATAGATTTATATAAAAATAGCTTAATATAAAGTATTATAACATATTCAAGGCTTGAGCTCGATCCATATTTTAAACGGACCTAATTTTTTGTCCAAGTCCATTTTTGGGCTTAATATTTTACTCAAACTCTCCCAAATTTTGGATGGACCTTCGAGCTTGGTCGGGTAGATCGACTCATGAACATGTCTACCTTTTTTCAACCTATAAATAAGAGGACAATGCGCTTCAGCATATTTCAACCCAAGTCCTCTTACATTGACAACAATATTCATACTAATTGAACTAAAACTCAATCTACTATACTTATCATAATTTAATTTTTACTTGCATGCATAATATTGAATTAATTATATAATATAAAAACAAAGACAATAGACAAAAATATTCTTGTCATAGATATAAATGTTTATCTTTTTTTTATAAAACGTGTTTTTTTTAAATATATATATATTTATTTATTTCTAAATATCAATGAACAATTATTAGCACCCAAAGGTCAAATGTTAACAAAGAAGAAGAAAATCATTACGTCTACATTAAATTAATTTAATTTAGTAGTAGAAAAAAATAATTTAGCAAAGCCATGTGTTAAATTAAAAAATAATTAATGAATTAAATAATCAAATTAATTATTAAATAAAAACAACAAAAAGGTTTATGATTAAAATAAATAAGTGTTTGATTTTTATATTAAATAAAATAATTAGAAATTAAATAAAAGTCTCAGTGTCAAGTCTCATTTATGGGTCCCATTGAATTTGTCATCTTTTAGTGATAATTTTTTTGGCAAAAAATATGATAAAATCTTTCAATGAAGTAAATGTTAAATATATTATTTTTTTAAATTTTAATTAATTAATAATAATTGAGGTTAAAGTTTTAAAAATTGTGATTTTTTTTTGGGATAAAGAAGTCTTTATGATTATATTTATAATTGGAGAAATTATTTTATGGTCCTTTTTATCATATTATTCATGGTTTCGTCCAATTAAAAGATGATTTATCATCTTTTTTTTTATTTCATATATGTACATTTGGATTAGATTTTCAAATAAAAAATGATGTGTATCCTTTTAATTGGATAGGACAATTGATGATGTGGTGGAAATGTTCAATAAAATAATTTCTTCTATAATTGTATTTGTAAACTCTTTCTAAAATAAGATAAAAAGAGTAGTTGGAAGTTTATAATTGGGTCAAGTTATTTTGAAATAGGATTTCAAGATGATTCGAGCTAGTCGGGTTTAAGAAAACTTTTCTACCTTGAAATAATTATCAAAATGTTCTTTATATATAATATTAATTTAAATATATATATGATAATAAAATTTAATAAAAATAAAAAATAAAAAATATAATTTGTTTTGATAAAAAAAAAAACCATGACATATTGAATTAAGTCAGAGTTTGGTATAGTTTTGATTTCTTAGGTAAGTTCAAAACAGATAAATTAGTATTTAATTTCAAATTAAAATCGAATTATGTTAAAGATATGTCATATCGAAATCATGGCTGACGAAAAGCTGTCATGCCTTATCCTATTGCCATCTCTATTTCAAACTTCACTTTGTAAGAGAAAATAGAAACAAATGGAGAAAGGGCTATTTTTTTTTTTTTCGAATATAAATCGAATTATGTTAAAGATATATCATATCGAAGTCATGACTGATGAAAAGTTGTCTCGCCCTACCCTATTGCCATCTCTACTTCAAACTTCACTTGGAAAGAGAAAATGGGAACAAATGGAGAAAGGGTTATTATTTTTTATTATAGGTTTTATCGTATTTATTTTTTTAACACAATGTCTAAAATTATTTATAGTCTCTCTTTAGTACACCAATAATAATATTCATACTAATCGAATTAAAACTCAATCGATTTTATTTTTTATTTTTAAAACTTGAAGAAATTAGAAAGTTAAAATATTTCCCAATAATCCCCACACTAATTGTAACTAATGATATTTTTTTAAAGAAAGTCTAAAAAGGCTTACAATCAAACGCAAACATGTCAAAGCATTTTGTTAATAAAAATAATTAATGAAATTTTCTAACTTCAAACTGATATAGAAATGCGATATGACACATAAATTTGATTGAAAGATTTAAATTTAATTTTGATATTATGTAAATTCAGTATTAGTTTGATTGACATTGATATTATTCTTAGTACATGGGTACATGGATTTGAGTGCATTATTCTCTTATTTAATGATTGGGAAGATACTATGGGTAGTTCTACGCATTGTATCAAAATGAGCTGAGACTATAAAACCTTATAATGAGATTAATGTTAAAAAAATTATCTTATTTATTTATTAAATTTTGGTACAAGTATCACGAAGGTATTTGTATTAAGAGTCAGGTTACATTTTGTCATTTTCTATTCAAAAAATGGTAAATTAGTCTCTATACATTAAAACAAAAAGCAAATTGATTATCCTGTTAAAAGTTTCATTCGTTTCCAATGCTAAAAACTCATTCCTGTACATTGGTATGAGATATACATGACATGTCACATGTTATTATTCAGTTATTTTATTAGCCATGTTAATTTTTAATGATACAAATAGATTAGATTTTTAACAAAATGACTAATTTATTTTTTGATCTAATGTAACTTCTACCGTTGAACCCAACAAGTGGCAGTGGAAAAGAGGATGCTGTTCATCCTAGGGGTCCCGGGTTCAAGTGCCTGTGTGTGCATTGTCAAAGGGTTAAGAAAATATAAACAGATACTACTTGACGTAATCACAACAAAATATTAAAAATAATAATTTCTACCATCAAAATTTTGAATGTTATAGAGAGGTATACCTATAATAATATTTAAGATTTAAATCATATTTTAATTTTTAAAAATATTTGAATTAAAAAACTATAATATATTTAATAATATTATTAATTAGTAAGATTTAGATCAGATTTTTAATAATTTTTAATGTAATTTCATTTATTAAATATTATTTTTATTTGATAAAATATGATTAGCATATATTTTTTGAAATAATATCTTAACTAAATTTGTTGTTTTTATTTCACTTATTCATAGAATTAATTTTACTAAATGTAAGATTTGCATTGAGAAAAATGAATTTACTTTTTAATCAATTTAATCGATTTCAATTTTAAAAGAGAGAAATAGATTTCTAGATAAAAGCAACGTATTTGAGAACTGATTTAATAGGTTTCAAGTCACCAATACAATTTCTTAATTTCTACTCGATCAAACGATTACAATCTTTTCATTTTTATCTTTTAATTATAACCGTTGATTTAAAAAGTATCCCATTATAATAATATCTCACCTTATATGTTACCATAATTTTGATAATAAAAATATTATGGAGACCTTTGTACTAAAAATCAAATCGTATTTTGCACCTTTTACTAAAAAAAATAGATAAATCAATCCCTGTATATTAGATGAGCAAACTTATCATTTCTATTAAAAATTTCATCCATTTCTATAATTAAAACCTAGCATCGTAGATAAAATAACCAAACGATTAAACGTTACGTGCTTTGTGTACCTTATGCTGGAACTTTTAACAAAAATATTAATTTAATCTTTGATTTAATGTTTAATAATTAATTTATTTACTTTTAAGTAGAAGGGACAATTGACACTGATTCCAATAATATTTTCTTAGAGTGGACCTACCAACAAAAGCACAAGGTTTGAAATATTGACCTTGTATAATTATACTTCTTGTGCCGTCTTTGTTTGACCATACCTCAGTATTTCTAATAAAAATTAATTTAGCTATTATTTTTTTAGTAAATTAATGAACCAACAATAATTTTTGTGTGACGTGAAACCACATTGAATAATTCACATATTTTTTTCTTTTTTTGGAACCAAACATATTTTTATTATGTTTGTATATTTATAAATTACTTGTTTTCAAGGTGAATTTAGAAAATCTTTTCGGAAAGTTAAAATATAATTTTATCATGTATTATGATTTAATCATTTTTGGGTGAATATGATTTCATCATTTTTTAAATAGATTAAACATGCATTTTTTCCATTTGGAGGTGGATTTGTCTATGGGCCGAGTCAAATTCATCTAAAAAGTGAAAAGATTTGAATAAAAATATAAGCTTAAAAATAGGCTTAAATAAAAAAATAATACCCATTTTAAACGGGCCGAATATCGAGTAAATTTTTTTGGCCCGAGTTCAACTTGAATTTGCAAAAAAAAAATTTATTGTTTTGCTATTATTTCGCTATTATATTGCTACTATTGTTTGAATATTATATAACTTTCGTTTTATTATTAATTTTGTTACTATTTTAAAGGTATTTGCTTGCTAAGTTGCACTTATATTAATGTTATTCAATGATATATTTTTTAATTTTTTTCATTTGTTAGGAAATATTTATTTTAATGTTTTCAGTATATCTGATGTATTATATTTTTTAAATTTACTTTTATATAAAAAATTAATACTGGTAGGCCAAATTGGACTCGAGCAAAATTTTAAGCATATTTTTTTGGGCCAGATCGGGCCAAAAAACAGGCCTAAAATTTCTACTCAGTTCGGCCATGGACAACTCTATTTGGAAGCCGATCTGTATTTTTACTATATATAAAATTATAATTTAATTATTTTAAAGGGTTAAAATGCAATTTTCCATTTTGAGTAACTCTATTCACATTTGCCCCTATTAGTTTCTGATATTACATGTGATGCATTTGATTTTATACGTTAAATTTTTTAATCAATTTTGTAAAATATGGTATTCATAATTACTGTAAGTAGAGTAAAAAAATAGTCTTTAATCGAATTGTTGAATATAATTGAAATTTATTTAGTTATTGAAAATTTTTAATATTATAATAAAATTGAGATAATAATTAAAAACATTTTTAATATATTCAATTTAAAATATAATTTTACTTTAATGTAATTAATGCAAAGAAAAACATTATTAAAAAAATAATTAAGAGGGGCTTTTGCATAAATCCCACCTTTAAATAAATCCAATTCATGTTTTGTGAATGAGTTTAACCCTAAATTTTGATTTGGAATAAATTTTAAAATTGAGGCCAACTCTAATAATATTTTCGATGTTTTTCTAAGTAAAGTTTCGATTGTTTGAGGTTCGACATGGCTTGGCCCGTAAAAAAAATTGTCTCAATTTTTTTCGATTTTAAGTATCAAATTAAGAAAATATGTCAAATTCAACTAACAATTGAATATTTATGCTTTACTTCTACTTTTTTATTATGTTAGACATGATAACAATTAATGAAGACATGATAACAATTAATGAATCAAGTTTGAATGAACAAACTCGTATTTTATATTTATTTTTCAATTTTCAAGTTTGTTCGTGTTCATTAAGGATTTTAAATTTATTTTTGTATTTGTTTATTTAAAATTTTATTTATTCATATTCATTCGTTTAAGTTAGATGAACTTGTTTTTGAATATATAATATTTAAACATGTTTATGAATAATAAACGAACAAACAATAAATAAACATATATTTTAAAATATGAATCTGGTTCGAGCGTAAACATTTGAGGCTCGAGGTTTAACTTGCTTTCTAAGTTTGTAGTATATTATATTATGTTGTTTTTGTATATATTATGTAATGTATCCCACATAAAAGTTACATTTATAGTAATATATAATATTATAATGTAAACATTAAAAAATGTTAAGTTGTCTATATATGAAATTTTAATAAATGAAAAAATTACATTAAATTATTAAATATTATGTTAAAAATAATATAAATATATTTTTTAAAATATTAAAAGTAATATAGATGGACCTAAAATGTGCTTGGGTTAACCATTTATAAATATGGGTAGACTTGGGTTCATATTTCGTATCAGGTCAAGATTGGGCAATCATAACTTGTGCTAATATCATGCTTAAGTCTGACCTGAACGTGACTTGGCATGACCGAAATAGAACTTAAGTATAAATCGATACAACCGATATCAATAGACTATTGACAACCATGCTCGTGACACCAATCAAAACTAGTTGAAACATATCAGAACGATCGAAGCACATCAAAATATTGACTGAAACAGAAGCTAGATTACTTGGTAAATGGTGTTGGTTGAGGATCAAAATGATACGTACCAAGTGATATGAATTATGAAAAAAGGAGTGGTTAGATTAGAAAGATGGGAGAATAGAAATAAGTGTTGTTCTGATAATATGATAATATGTTTTGGAAATAACAAAACTTAACTTGATGAATTTAACAATTATTATTTGATGAGAAATGAAGTTTTAAATTTGAAAAATATAAAGGTTAAAAATGACCAAATTAAAGTCAATGATTAAATTCACAACTTTCATAAAGCACATGAACTAATAACAGAATTTGACTCATATTTATTTATGGGTTAACACAATATTTGACCTCTGAACCTAATACTTAAATCTGCTGTGATATCCGTTCTTTTCTTTTGTCCACTTTGCAACTTGAGTTTGGTATCTAGGCCTACTTTAGTCTCTAAATTTATATTCCGTCAAAACATATGGATGTGACATACAGAGATTATGTCATATCATCACTTGAAAAATTATGAGTTAATGTAATTTTTTGCTTTTGAATTTAACGATTAGGTCCACTTTGGTACTTATATTTTTTTCTTTTGTCTTTTTTGATACCCAATCTTGATAATTAAGTTCAATTTGGTCATTGAACTTGAATTCCGTAAAAATGTAATGACGTGACACTCTGAGATTATATCATATCATTATTTGAAAAATAAAATAAAATAATATAAAATATATTTATTTAAAAAAAATTAAAATATTATAATTTTTTTTAATTTTCATACTGTAATATGATGAAATCTCATAGTATTATGTCATTATCGTACTTTTACGAAATCCGAGAACTGTTTCGGTTGATAGTACAAATGGGCCTTATAATATTTTATGTTTTATTAATTATGATGGGCTTTTCTCTTATTTTGCCCAGCCGTTTTTTTTTCACGGGAATTAGCAGGCGATTTGCATTCGAGTAACCCAAAATTTCGTACCTGGATCCGCCTCCGAGCAGTAGTACCGGAATCGGAAATTCAGGTTGTAAACAATACCTTTTAACAGATCGGTACTCATGTTGATGAAAAATGGGTTATTAGTCTTGATTTTTTGATCAATTAATTTAGTGGAGAAGAAAACAAATTTTCCTATTTTTCCTTGAAAATTGAATTTTCATTTAGGGTTATTCTTTCCCATATTTATTTTTATTCAGCCTTTGATTGTCTATGAGTATGATCTGGCATATAATTGGTCAGAAAACATTATGGATTTTGCTTGTTTGTTGAGAACTCTTGTAATAAATATCTGGGTTTTTGGGAATCTATTGTTAGGGTTTATCTAACTTATCATTGTTGATTTCTTTGTGTTAGAATTACAAGTTTTTTTTGTTTAATTTCATCTGTGTATGGTTTCGAGCATTTTTTTATATCGTTTTTTTATATAAATTGTTGGTTGAGATTCGTTATTTATGGGATTATTAAGGTTTATTGAACACAATGGACAGTAATTTTAGTTCTGAAATATTTTGTTTGTAAATTTTTTTGCTGAAATCTACGTGATATGTTGTTGGATTTAGATAAGTGAAGATGAATGGAGAAGTCCCCAACATAAAGAAATGGGTTGTTTTCTATCCTGTTTATATTAATTCGAAGAAAACAGTAGCTGAGGGAAGGCGAATCAGTTTGGCTAAAGCCTGTGAAAATCCAACTTGTGCTGAAATCGCTGATTGCTGCAACCATCTCAAAGTCCCTAATGCCATTGAGGTTTGTTGTTGTGTGATTTGTGATGCTATTGTGGAAACGTGGAGAAGAATGAGACCGTATCTAGTTTGAACTTTTTGCCTGATTAGAACTGGAGGTTTCAAATTACTTATTAAGTATTCATGATCGAAATTTGTTGTGGATAGTAACAATTATAAGTGTTTGGGAATTTGGATTTGGATTTCAAAAATAGTATAAATTGAGTAGTAAACTGTTTAGAAATGTAACATTCATGATCATTTCTCAAATCCATGGATTTGCTAGAAGCCTATTTAGTAATGAATTTGAAATCCTTAAAATATTTGGATTTTAGATTGAACATCAACTAATTTGAATATAATATATGCATTTCATTCTTTCCATTTATATAATAATTGAAATCCAAATCCAAATTTTTAAATATAAGTTCTCAAACGGAGCATTAAGTGACAATTGAAATTAACGAAGGAGTGAAGGACTTTCGCCACACTTATATATTGCCTCCTTTGAGGATTTAGAACTGTTATAGTCTCTGAAAGCCACAAGCATGGATTTCGGTTTCTCATTCATTGCTCCTTTCATCATTCAAGCATTCATTTAGAGTGATGGTTCTATGTATGCAGTGTCTTACCGTTGTTGCCTTTTATCATTGCTTCCTTCTGCCCTGTTTTGGAAATCTACATATAAATAGACATGTAGGGCTTACTATTATCCATTTGTTCTAACAGCTATAAGTATTTCCTCAAGTGAAGGGCGGTCGCGACAGTTATATATTGCCTCCTTTGAGGATTTAAATTGTTGTAGTCTCTGAATAATGGTTTTTGGGTTTCTCATTCATTGCTCCTTTCATCATTCAAGCATTCATTTGAGAGTGATAGCTCTAGGTATGTGGTGTCTTACCATTGTTGCCTTTTATCATTGCCTCCTTCTGCCCTGTTTTGGAAATCTACCTATAAATGGGCATATATGACTTACGGTTATCCATTTGTTCTAGCAGCGATGATTACTTCCTTGTATGAAAAATTAACTGAGGGCTGTCACCATCGTTACATATCGCCTCTTTTGAGGATTTAAATATTTTCTCATAGTCTCTGAATTCCACAAGCATGGTTTTTGGGCTTTTTGTGCATTGCTCCTTTTATCATTCAAGGATCCATCCGAGAGTGCTGGCTCAACATTTGCTGTGCTTTAGCTTTTCCATTGTTGACTCACTATTATAGTCCCTATCTCTTGTATACTTTTTTCTTGAGCCAAGAAGGTTGCCCCTCAAACCTCAGTGTCCTGCTACTTTTAGAGCAATTTATTAGCTAAATTATTTCAACATCTTATGACAATAATCATTTACCTAATTTCTAGGAACTCAGGGCACTCAGAACGTATATGCCTAATATCTTCTTCATCTCATTGCATGCTTTGTCGGATTGTTTTTATCGGCTGTTAAACAAACTGTTCTTTCTACTTGTTTATAACCATGTTGGGTGATTTCTCGTTGTGCAGATTGATAAGGCGTACCCTCGTGATTTCATGCAAAGAGGGAGAGTGAGGGTCCAGTTGAAAAAGGAAGATGGTACTTTATGGAATCCAGCCATTTCTTCAAGTAAGTGTAGTTTTAAAAAGAATTCTACCGCCAGTTCTGAGTCAACATGATTTTCATGAAACATATGTGCATAAAATTGGTAAAAGTACCATGGAGGCCCCTATACTAGGAGTTAGATTGCATTTTGCCCCCTCTACTCAAAAAATGGGCCAATTAGTCCCTGTACATAAGTTCAAAAAGCAAATTAGTCCCTGTACCATGGAGGTTTGTACTGCTGTATCTGAATTTTAATGTAACTGCACTTACCAAAGACCCATACATAATTTGTTTGGTTGCAGGGAAACAGCTGATGCTCCAAGTTGCGGAGTTGGTACCTAGACACCCAGGAAGGACTAAGAAGCAGGAAGCTCCATCGACATCAAGTGCTGCTGCTGGATCTTCCAAGTCCGGGAAGGGTGGAAGAAAAAAGCGATAGTTCTGTAACGCCCTAATCAACAGAAGGTCATGGTTTTCCCTTTGAGCATTTTAAATTTTGCCATTGAGTTAAACATCTTCATATGGATATGGTTTCTCTTTGGTTTATCTGAGTGAGCTTTGGAGTAGATGGTTCCAAAGGAATTCCTTAAATTATTAATAGGTTAATCATTAAACCCTTGGATTTTATTGAACTTTAGGTTTTGGTTTATGAAATGCAGTTTACAGGGCATATGCTTCTTAAATTTTAGGGCTAAAGCAACATTTAGTCCTTAAATTTGACAATTTCTTCCAATTTGGTCCTTGAATTTTTTTGGGTGCACACTCCACATTAGTTTCCAAACGTAGCAACTTTTCCTAATTTGGTCACTGAACTTGAATTCTGTTAATGACTGATGGCATTGGGAAAAGTTGTCAAGTTTTGAGACTAATGTGACAAAAATAAATATCTAGGTATCAATGTGGGAAAGTTGTCAAAATCAAATAGTGCATTAACCCTATATATATATAGACACATGAGGAGAGATCCATTTATATTGGTGTAAAATTAAAGTTGATTTACATTTTTTTGCATCTATTTGTATGGTTAATATTTTAATGATCCAATTGTTGAATTTAATATTCCATTCATATAGATAATATATGTCAAATATAATATAAATTAAAAATTTTTAACTATTTATTTTATATAAAAAATTCCTCATTGAATATATAGTATTATATCTTTAGTATTGTAAATAAATTTGATAAAGATATTGAGTCGGTTTGAATGGTGTAAAATTAAAGTTGCTTTACATATTTTCACATCTTTTTGTACCATTAATATTTTAATGATTCAATTGTTGAATTTAATATTTCATTCATATAGATTATGGATGTTAAATTTGATGTGAATTAAAAATTTTTAATTATTTGTTTTATGGAAAACTATTCCTCATTGAATACGTATTTTAATATATATAATATTGTAAATCAATATGATAAAGATATTAGAGCGATTTGAAAATTTATATGCATGGCAAGGATAATTATATCAATAAATTTAATGTGTGGATCACTAAAATATTAACCGTATAAAAAAATACGAAAAGATGTAAAATAATTTTAATATTGATGTAAGTGGATCCTTTCTCCTCTTTATATATATCTTGTAAAATGTAAAAAGAAATGTATTTTCTTTTGTGAACTTGGCTTTCAATTATAAGGGTAAATTACACTAAATGTTAAACTATTAGTAAGTTCACATCTTGATTACTCGATTTCAAGAAGTTACAAAATGATTATTGAAATATTTGAAAGTTTTCATTCAAGTTATTAGACTATTCAAAAATTTTCTTTAAGTCAGTGGGCTGTTAAGTTTTTTTTAGTATTAAAGTTTATCTAACAAGTTTTAGGCGACGATTCAACGATTAATATGATAGTTTAATACTCATTGACAAGTAGAATAAGTTTTAGATCTAAGTCGATTTGACAATTAGTGTCAGAGATCAAATAAAAAATTATTTTTATTTTGGTTCGTAAATTCGTGACATTTAAAATTGTTTCATGAAAAAAATTATACGATAAAAGAGAAAGAGAATGAAAGCTTTCGATTGGTATTAGTGGTGTTAATAGAAAATGTCATACAATAACTATTTTAACAGTTACAAATGAGAATGAAATATAATCAAAATGTAAACTAATCAATAATTTAATGATTTTGGGTGTAGTTTACCCTAATTATAATACAAATGGCAACGAAATTATAATTATGTTGGAACTTGGCTTTTAATTATAATACGAATGGGATGAAATTATAATTATGTTGGAACTTGTCTTTTAATAATAATACTAATGGGGACGAAATTATGATTATGTTTGAAAAAAAATATGCACAAAAATCTCTCAAGAGTTTCTAAACATTAACAATAAGGAGAATTAAACTTAAAAAGAGTTTCTAAATTTTATGCAAAAATTATTTTTAAAAACATATGAATTATTATCATAAAATTATTTTTTAAATATTAAGTTTTTGTGGCGAGGTCGAGCTAAAAGAATTCAACTCGTCGATTGAGTTTTAGTTCGATTGGTATGAGTGTTATTGTTAATGCAAAAAGATAAAAGTTTAAGTATGCTGAAACACATTATTCTTTTATTTATGTGTTAAGAAGATGCTATGAATAAATTTAAGTATTATGTAAAAAAATATATATGAATTCAAAACCTATTACCTGATTGTAAAACAACTCACCTTTAATTACTATTTAAATAATTAAGAAATTAATTTTTTTAATATTTTAAAAACGCGGACAGAAAACAAGTTTAGGTGGAAAAGGTGTATAATGATTAGTTAAGAGAAGAAATTAGGTTAAAATCTGGTATAAGTCCCTGTACTTTTTGAAAATTTGAAAAATAGTTTTTTTAATTTTAATTTCAGTAATTTAGGTTAAAATAGTTTTTAGATTTCAAAATTTAGGTTCAGTTATTGACATTGTAAATTTATTTGTTAAATTTGTTGGTGTGACATTTCTAAATAAAAAAAATACCCACTTGATAGTCATGTAATTAAAAAATGATATTGTAATTAACTTGAATTTAATAAAAAAATTTAACAATGTTGACAGTTGAACTTGAGTTTTGAAATCTGAAAAGTATAGAAACTAAATTTCTAAAAATAATAATATAAGGATTAAATTCTAAATTTTCAAAAAGTATAGGAATTTATGACAAATTTTAACCAATAAATTATTATAGTAGTGAGAAGGGATAAAGCAACCTCTAATATCTGAAATTGGTAACTTTTTCAACTTAGTCCCTAAATGTATTAGTTTTGAACTCGACAAATTTTCACAATTTTGTTCCATGTGATGATGTAGCATTTTGAAATTTGGAAACTAATTTTAAATTTAGATTAAATTCAGACCATAGTTCAAGGACCCATTCTAGAATTAACAAAATCCAAAGAAAATTCCAAATTGAAGAGAAAATTCAATTAGAATTCCAAAAGAAGAAACTTTGGTTTTTGGTTTTCAAGGGGTTGATACAAAAAGGATCCTTCCCTTTGTCTTCACCCTTTGGCTTTCCCATTATTTTATTTTTATTTTCAATTTGCCCCTTAATTTCTTCTTCGTTAACATCTAAGCAATCCCCAATTTTCAATTCCGTTTTGTTCACTGCATAAGTTTTTTTTTTTTAGAAACCTAAATCCGATCACAAGAGAAATCTCATGGCCACGACTGGGAACAAGAACATCAATGCTAAATTAGTCAGTTTTCTATCTCTTGCTCTTACTTTTTGGTCTTTTAAACCCTACATAAAGATTGGGTTTTATTTATTTTTTGGTTATTACTTGAATTTTGTGCTTTGGGCCTGCTTTATATGCTGAATTATGATCTGGGTCTTATTGAATTTTGCTTCATGTTTGATTTTTTTTTCAAATTATTGGATGGGTTTGGCTTATTTTTGCAAAATATATTTTTTTTGATTTTGGTATTTTTGGCTTATTTTCATGTTTTATTTTGTTAGTGTTCTTGTTTTCTTCCCTTTTGAAGCTCTAAATCTTAGTAAATGTCTTTTTAATTCTGCAATTTTTGCTTTAAGATTGTGAATATTTTGTGGATATCATATGCTTTGAATAGGATTCATATGTTATAATCATAAAGCTTACTAATATATATATATATGCCTAATTTGTTGTGCTTATACCAGCAAGTAAAGCTTTGTCTTTCGTTTTGATCATTGAACTGGTTAGGGACCTGATCAAATTGGTCCTCTATTATTAAATGGTTTTAGTCCCTATATTATTAAAAATCAAATAAGGTCAAATTGGAATAGAGTTAACATTTACATTATAACAAATGTCATTTACTGATTAATAGAGTTAATATATTTAAAGTTTTTATGATTTTGTAAATGAAATCTTTTGTTTGGAATTGAGTTGCAATTGAATACAATAATTTTTAAGATACTTTTTATGCAGTAAATGTTAACTTTGTTATAATTTTATATGATTCTTTTTAATAGTATAGGGACTAAATTTATCCATTTAATAATAGAGGGATTAATTAGATAAAGTCCCTATAATACAGGTACTTCCCAGGTACTATAACCTTTTTTTTATTTCATCAGGTTCTACTTGGGGATGTCGGAGCTGGGAAGTCGAGTCTTGTATTACGCTTTGTTAAAGGGCAATTCGTTGAATTTCAGGTCAGTTCTGTAATGGATTTCGGTGAGTTTAATCAGAACATTTCTAGTTTGAAACTTTTGACATCGATCTTATAATGATGTAGGAATCGACCATCGGTGCGGCTTTTTTCTCCCAAACGGTGGCCGTGAATGATGCGACTGTAAAGTTTGAGATTTGGGATACTGCTGGTCAAGAGAGATACCATAGCTTGGCACCAATGTATTACAGAGGAGCTGCGGCTGCGATCATTGTTTATGATATAACGAATCAAGTAAGTTCATGATGGATGACTCTAATATCTTTTACTACGTGATTCGGTAATATAAGCACACTAAAGTGCCTACTACTCGAAATGTGACATTGGGAAATGAAGAATTCGATATCGTACTCTGTTAAATTCCGTAAACATTATTGCTTTGAAAGGCTAGCTTACTTTTTTAATGTGTTTGCGACTCAATGTTCGACTTAAGTTTTGTCTCATTGATGCCTTAATCAAAGCATTTTGTTATAGTTTGAAGTTTTAAACGGTAATATTCCTTTCACCAAGTATCTGGAAGAATTGTAATAGCATTCTTGTTTTGCAGGCATCGTTTGAGAGAGCCAAAAAATGGGTCCAGGAACTTCAATCGCAAGGTAGTGATTTACGTTTTATATTTTTCCTTGCAGAGATTCTTCTTAGGATTTGTTTACTTAAGTGCTCTGAGTAATCGAACCCTGATCTTTTTGATGTTGAATTTCTTCTTTTCCTTTTCTTGTGAAGGCAATCCGAATATGGTAACAGCACTTGCCGGGAACAAAGCTGATTTACTCGATGCAAGGAAGGTGACATCAGAGGCAAGTTATTAGTTTCTATATTGCTTTTAACTTTTCATTTTCTTTGAAGTACTCATGTTCGATATAACTTTCCAAAAAGGTTAAATTCTACTAATAGTCCTTGTACTTTGCGAAAATCCCTATACTTTTTAAAAATTTTATCATGGCATTAAACATATGATAAGATGTTTGCTGCATTAGATTTGGGAAATAATAAAACTTAATGAATTTAACCGTTATCGTTTGGTGAAGACTAAAATTTGAAAAGTATAGGGACTAAAAATGGTTGAATAAAAGTACAAGGACTAAATCCACAACTTTCACACAAAATACAGACTGATGGCAGAATTTAACCTTCCAAAAACCCTTCAAAGACCTGAAAACTTGCAAAAAATATGAACTTAACATTATCTAACACTTACTCGAGTCTAAGTAACACATTATATATACTAGTAATATGCAATTCTTAGCATTCTGAGTTAGAAAGAATGCTATAATAGGTGTAGTTTCAGATTTTTAACATTTCGAAATGACCCTTTTTCTCTTTAAGATGGCAAAGGGTATAATAGAATCAAGGTTCGGTTTTGGTTTGACATCGACGTGCATGCGAATATCTATTTGATTTCTTTACTCTTTCGTGATTCAGGAAGCAAATAAGTACGCTCAAGAGAATGGTCTTTTCTTCATGGAAACTTCTGCAAAGACTGCATCCAACGTCAACGATATTTTCTACGAAATAGGTAAGGTTAATTCGGGTGAAAGTACCATGGAGGCTCCTGAACTAGGAGTCAAATTGCATTTTATCTTATTTACTCAAAGAAATGGATAAATTAGTCCTTGTACATTAGATTAAAGAGTAAACTGGTCCATTTTGTTAGAAAATTCATCCATTTTTACTGTTAAAGATCGGTCCTTGTACGTTAGAATAACTTTACAATTATGCTTGGAATGCTATGCGTACCTCATTTTGACGTACAAGGACTAGTTTTAACAATGGAAATGGATGAAACTAGGACCAGTTTGCTCTTTAATCCGACGTACAGAGATTAATTTACATATTTTTCAGTAAAGGAAGTAAAATGCAATCTAAATTGTAGTATAATGGTCTCTATGGTACTTTTATCAGTTAATTCGTTGTTTCGTTTAAGCTTCCCCCTAAAAAAAATGCGGTATTTGTTTAATATATCGGCAATTGACTGATTTTTATTTCTGACAGCTAAAAGATTACCTCGAGCACAACCAGCACAAAACCCTGCCGGAATGGTTCTCATGGATAGACCTACAGAACGGGTGGCAAGCGCATCATGTTGCTCGTAGATGACGGTTGTTCTTTACCGGCATGTATTCTCGTGTATCTCGAATTAGCTCATGTAATGCTATCTACAATCAAGTCTCTTATCTTGTCCTTAATTTGCCTTTGCCTATGAACTATTTGTTATGAACTACAGATTTGATAACACTGTTTAATTGTGCTGGAGAATTGTCTTTTACTTGTAATTAAAGTGTGTTAATTGTATGCTGAAACTTCCATAGTTATAAGTTTTATGTTTTACTCCATTTTCGGGGTCTTGGGAAAATCAGATTCGACTAATCGGTTGGTTTTGCGATTCAATCATATAAGTTTAATTGAAAGACTAGAAAAATAATTGGAACAAGTAAAAAAATCAAATTTTTTGTTTATTAATAAGGTTAAATCACTATTTGGAACCAAAACTTGGTAATTTTTTATATTGGGGTTTGAATTACTTTTTGGTTTAAGTTAGGTCCTAAATTTGGTAATTGATTTCATATTGAGACCTGAATTTGGTAACTTTTTTTATTTTAGGGCCTGAATTATTTTTTTATCCAAGTTAGACTTTGAAATTGACAATTGTTCCCAAGTTGAGGGCAAGAACTTGACAATTTTTTTTAGATTAAGGCTTGAACTTGAGGACTTTCAATGACTAACTAGGATAAAAAAAGGTTGAAGTTTCAATGTGGGAATATTTGTCAAGTTCAAGATCTATTTTGGATAAAAAAAAATTCAAGCTTCAATGTGAGAAAAGTTGTCAAGTTTAAGTCTCAAAATGTGATTTTACCCTTTTTAATATTATAATGCACCAGTTGGTGCACAATGTTCCAAATGTGTGATTGGTATTGGGCGAAATGAGCTCATGTGATTGGTACGAATCAAAATCTTTATCAATTTGAAAAAAAAAGGTTAGTTGTATCGATTTATTATTGGAATAATGTGCACCAACTAAAATAGTCGAAATCGGTGCGAAACCTACTACGTTGATGTGAATTGATACTAAAATTAATAGAAATTTAATGAATAATTGAATACACATTTTGCCTTATAGAAATTGTGATTATCTTTGTTAATATTCCCATAAATGTGTTAGATAAGCTAATGATTTTATGTTTAAAATTTAAGAAAAATAAATAAAAATATAAGTAAAACATAAACAAAATTATTGATAAACCAAGTTCACAAGAAGCACAATTACAAATTCAACCCATCCCTGCATTAAGGGCATTTTATTTTACTTTTTCATTACAAAAAATAATATTGCAATGAATCTGGATTTAACAAAAGAAATTTAACGATGTGAACAATTGAACTTACATTTTTAAATTCGAATAGTAAAAAGACTAAATTCCTTAAAAAAAAAGTACGAAGAGTACATCGAGCTGGAGCATATTTTAACATCTTATAGATAGAAGTTTAATTTATTAAGATGCAAAGGATTTTCTAGCACTAATTCTTGAATGTGATGATTAATTATTTTATACATTGCCACTGATTCAGATGTCATCAAGAATTAGCAAGTTGTCGGATATTGATGGGTGAAGCATATTTAAGGCCACCATCCAATGCATACTTTGCTCCGATTACAACCGCGGATTCCGTCGGATGGAATGGATCCCAGAAAATATACTTGGTTCGGTCGGGACAAACTCGAGACGATGATATGCACGGAATTAGACCGCCATGCGTCCCTACCACTTCACAACAAGCATGATCATCCTTCTCAAATCCTGAAAAATAAAAAAAAGATCAAAATTCAAAGCTCATTAACTTTTCCAAATCCCAAATTTAAAGTTCATTGTTGAAATACTTCACCATATAATCTATAGTTGTTGATTATATCTTCCGTTATGGCGTAATAATCGACATAAACGATTGTCGATCCCGATAGGTTTCCGGTAAGATCTTCGAGCAAGTTCTTCAACTTACAGTTATATAACATGGCCATTCTATTTAGTAAGGAAAGACAAGCCTGGTCACATAAATGTACGTCCCTCTCAAATGGTATTAAACCCACTTTTGGGGCATTAAACACTGCAATCTTCCTAGCATCCAAGTTATAAAGTCTCTGCGATTTACATAGATCGAAGATTGTTAGAAATCAAATGTTGTTTAAGTGTTTTTCGGAGTTGAATTGAGTGAACATCTTAATCAGGCAAAAGTTAGTGAAAGTTTGTAAAGAAAAACCTTCACCAGCTTTCACTGTTTTATATAATCTTTTCTCAAATCGAGTAAATTTTTTGATTCATTTGGTGAAAAAAACTGACCCACCGAATTTTTTTAAAAAAATCCTAGTAAGTGAAATCACAAATCTAAAATTGAGAGGAATTAGTGGGAAGAATTTAACTGTGAGTTGGGATTTGAAATTTGAAATGATTTCATCCACATAATTGTTGGTACCAACAACTGATCGAAATTCTCCAAATAAGATATCGTTAGCCCCAATGACAAGAAAATAAAGTGAGTTTCTAAGCAAGGTTTGAGCCGCTGTTGCACCAATTCTTGATACGATCTCTTGCCTAGTCTTTGCAAAGTAATCCACTTGTTTATCCAGAGAAAGTCTCTCACCCTGAAAAAAAAAAAAAAAATCAATTTATTTTCGAAGGTTCAAATTATTTCATATTTTTGATTGATTGAGTCTTAGCTCAATTCACATGAGCATTGTTGTCAATATAGGAGGACGGGGATCGAATGCGTTGAAATGCATTATCTTCTTATTTATAGGTTGGGGAGGGACTATGGATAATTCTAGATATTGTGTAAAAAAAAAGATATGATCCAGAATTTATAATGAGATTGTTAAAAAAAAAATTATTTTGAGTACGTGTTGAATACAGGGGCAAATCAGATTAGATTAAATCCGGGTTTGAATCCATCAAGTAGGATTGTCGAGTTTAAATCAATATTGACAAGTCTATCTGAACTAATATTCAATCGACAACTAATGATATAATTTTGCGATGCAATAGAATAAGGAAGAAATTAATCTTACAAAGACTACTCCAGTGGCTTGTAAAATTCCAGCTCCAGAGGAGGCATAGTTAACACCCTTCAAAATCATATCTCCAGTTGTATTAGGTGCTAGGAAAGGAGGAGCATAGTCTTTAAAACCAATTTCGTCTTCTGTTCAAGCGCACACACACAATAATTAGTATAGTAGGGACATCCTATCCATCCAAACTCGAAGGTCTATTGGTATTTGGGAGGTTTGGGTGAAAATATTATGTTCGGAAACGGACTTAGTAAAAAGAAAGATTCGTTTAAATTATAGGTTGTATTTGGACTTCAATATTCGAGGCTTGATCTTGTCCCAACTGGATATTACCAAATTTTCATTTTTATAATTTATTAATTTATATAGTGTATAATTTATAACATACGAAAACTAAATATATAATATTTATGTTTACAAATTTAATAAAAAGAAAACTAATATAAAAATAATGAACTTAAATGAACTTGGTTAACCATTTATAAATATGAAAACACTTGGATAAAATTTGAGACTCACGATGGTTTGACCAACTTTAACAACTATATATGACGTTGATACCATACATGAGTCCTACCCAAACTCAACCAGATTCTGTTCATAGACACTAGAGATGACAAGGGGTGGACGGTCTTTTGCCCACCCTCCCGACGCGATATAGTCTTATCTCAAACCCAATCCTAAAAATTTAAGGTTTACATAATCTCAACTTGACGCGAGATGTCATAATTTTTTATTTTTATAAATATATATTATTTATCAAAATAGAACAATACAATTGTTGAGAGAGTGCAACAAGGAAAGCAAGCAAGCAAGGGAAATGGTTGAATTTGGGAGGGCAAGACAAGAAGAAGAGTGAGTTATAAAAAAACCTTAACTAATATTATATAAATTATGAGTATTTTTGTAATTATCTCGAGGTAAGGTAAGATGGTGTTTTCTAAACCTAGTCCAATCTCAACCTCGCTCATTTTAAAAAAAATACTCGTCTCAAATCTGATTTCAAAAAAAAATCAGATCTTATCAGATCAGGTCAAGTCGAAATCTGTTAGTTTCGTATTTTTTTTTCATCCCAAATAGATATATCTCAATTCAACTTCATAAAACAAGAATTGCGTTCGCGTTTTCGATAGCAAAACAAGTAGAACAAATATCGAATATAAGTTAGGAAAGAATTTTGCAAAAACTTGCCTACAATGTCGGCGATAGTTCGAGAATTGGTGTACCGACCAGACGGAGTTCCCTTGGGGAAGTCGATACCGTTAGGATACTCGGGTTTCGCAAATGTGTCGATGTAATAGTTGTTTCCCACGTCAACCAAAGAATCTCCAAATACAAAAAAAGCACTAATATTATAGGCAAAACCAATGTGGTTGGCTAAAATATGAGACAATATGGAACAAATGATGATAAGCTTGTTCCCGATGGTGCCCATTTGTGGACTAAAAATAAGAATAATAGAAAAGCTAAGGTGGGTTTTGGAGTTTTTTCTTAAGGACTTAATGAAGAACTTAAGCTCATTTCGATTGTTTAAATAGTAAAGCAAGCAAAGGTTAAAATATGCTCTAAGTCTTTATACTTTTCATACATTTGAAATTTAGTCATCCTAAGAAATTTAATCCCTAAACTTTTTGGATTTAGGTTTATTATAAATAGGGGCGGATGATAATGGTGGCCTTGCCTCTCCCCATTTTTTTAATTTCAATATTCCCTTGAATTTTTTTGAAAATTTTAATTAAGCACCTCCAAAACTTGGTTTCAAGATCTGCTACTAATTATAAAGTCATTTTTTTTACATAGCTACCAAGTGGTTTTTTTTATTCCAAACTGTCACACCAGAAAATTTAAGAGAACTTTAAAGAAATTAACAATTGGATATAAATTTTGAAATTTAAAAAGTAGAAGGACTAAATTCTAAATATATTGAGAGTACAAGGATTTGGAGTATATATTAATCTTATATTAAGGATAAATCCTTACTATCATTATTTTTTTTATGTTGTTGTTGAATTTAAATATCAAATTTTACATATTCTGAAAGGTTAATGATCAAATTTAGCTAAAAAAAAAAAGTCAAATTGACAAAAAAAATGTAAACATTGAGAACTAAATTGGATATTATGCCAAAAACAAATTGTAAGTTAAATAAAGAAAGAGTAAACTACCCATTAGTCACTCTAAACAGTGGACATTCCTATTTTGGTCACCTCAGTTTTTTATTTGATAATTTGGTCACTCCAAAAATGAAATCGATCAAATTAGTTACTCTACCATTAAATGGTAATGAAATTACTAACGATGTATTTTAACTTATTGTTTTGGGGTGACCAAAATAAGAACGACCCCTATTTAGAATGATTAATAAGCAACTTACTCTTATTTTAGAGTGACTAATGTGGGAATTCACTGTCAACATTCCGTTACCATTTAACGACGAAGTGACCAATTTGATCAAAACTTTTTTGAATGACCAAATTAAAAAAAAATGACTAAAATAAAAACAACCCTTATTTAAAGTGATTATGAGAAATTTACCCATAAAGAAATCGTAAGTTAAAAATAATAAAGCACTCATTCCATCATAAATAATTCGTCACGTGAATGTTTTTGACTTTCACCACAAACGACGGCTTCGAAACTTCGGCGCAGATCTAAGAGCCGAAATGCAAAATAATCTATAAAGCCTATATATATATACACACGTATGTACGTATGGACCAAAATTTATTACCTTTTTTTAATAAATTTTTAATCAAATCGAATATGAAATGTAACTCGTACAATTTTTTTAAATATTGGTTAAAATTAAATTAATCGATCGAAATGATTTAATTCGGTTAATCAGTCGATGGCTGAATTTAGTTCGATTGGAGGTTGATTAATGATTTTTTGAAATTTTAATTATCGGTTAATTCGGTTCAAAATCGGGTAATTAATCGAATTAATTTAACTTAATAGATAATATTATGTGTTAATTTCAAGACTTATATAGTTTTTTTTAATTAGCTAGTGTTTCAAGATATAAATTTCGGTTAAATCGATTAACTTTCAAGACAAAAACATATATTTAAGTTAATTTCAACGTATTTTTATATGTTTTATACTTGTTTTAACCAAAAGACAAAAACAATATTTGGTTTTCGTTTAATTTTTTTTTAAAAATTTTGATTCAGCTAACGATTAAAAAATTATAAAATTTGGTTAATTCGATTAATACTAATTTGGTTCAATTAATAACCGAATTAACCGTTTAAATACTCCTAATATGAACCAACTCAAGTTATCGAATGTGCTTCATTTTTTTAGTAATATATTTAATAAATTTGAACTTAAATTTAATGAAAAAAAACTTGAATTTAAAGTAAATAATTAATGAATTTGGATTCAAATTCGAATTTTATAAAAATTGTAGATGTATGATTCGTTGTCATCTCTACAAATAGGTAAGCTTTTCGGTTTCCTTCCAATAAGGGGAACCACCAACCAATTTGAAAACCTCTTAACAACAATAATATATATAAAAAGAATAATGATACTTAGGATTTATCTCTATTCAGTACTATGAAATTTTTGAATAAAAATATCACTTGTAGTTATGTAACGAAAAATAATGTTTAGGGAAGTTCTTATTGCTCGTTTCATGTATTGTTAGAACGAAACTATTTTTTTATTCGGGTCATCGAGTTGTGTTGATTAAATAAAGAAACATTCTGAACTAAGGCTCCGCAGATGAAGGACCGTTGTGTTGATTTACAACAAACGTTAAGCAAAGTTGATTTATTATATTTGCAAACTAATTCATTTTCAAATGACTTTACAATAAACTTGAATTTAACATAATAATTTTAAATTAAAAAAGTTAAAGATTAAATTCCTTGAAATAAAAGTAGGATTAAAATTTTAAATGTACTATAAGTACATGGACTTAAGACATATTTAGCTAATTCGAACTCAAGTTATACATGGATACTCTACATTAGTAGTCACCCAACTATTGTTTTTTTTTTATCACCCAACTATAAAGAGTTACAAAATGGTCAATCAACTATTCAATTTTCTTTTTTGATCACCCAACTATGTTGGATTTTTGGATTTTTATGTTAGCTAACTGGTAATCGAAAAGACAAATTTGAATACTTGGATAACCAAAAATGAAAAAAAAATCATAGTTAAATGACTACTAATATAATTTACCTATTATATATTTAATTTTACACCAGTATAAATAGATCACTCTTTAATGAAGTTATATGCAAGATATTCGAATTCGCTAAATATATAACTTAAAAAATGAAGCTCATTGATGACTTTGAACATTCATATCATTATATGTTCTTATCATATCTGTTTTTTTTATACAATGTCTAGAATTCTTTATAGCCCCTCCCCAACCCTTAAATAGGAAAATAATGCGCTTCAATGCACTTGAACTCACGTCCTCTTGAACTGACAATAATATCATTACTAATCGAATTAAAACTCAATCGATAACAAATTGGTGAATTTGAGTTGATCCATATTGAAATTATACGAGATACATTCCATATTTGATGTCATAGCAATTTTATTAAAAAGGTAACAAATTTTGGTCCATAGAGAGAGGAGTATTTAATTTATCTTTTTTGTGCATTTCGGCTTTTGGATGGGCGCCGAAGTTTCCAAGCCGTCCTTTTTTGTGCAATGGGAAAACATTTAGTAACGAATTATTTGTGATGGAATCTTTTTAAGATTTTATTATCTTTTTCTTAATTATTAAATATTATATTATGTTTATTTGTTTTAGTTAAAAATCAAGTTAAATTTTACGAGTTTGTGGACTTTTAAGATATGCATAATTCTTTCTTTAAGGTGTTGTTATTGAAGTCTTGGAGGAAAATGGCCTTAAAATTGTGCGCACCGAGTGATTGATAATTTTGCCTTGGATTCAATACTTGACGATATCTTTAAATTCTTCGTTTTTTAAATTTATTTGATCTCATGGTCATCATTGTATCTTCTGAGGTGAAATGATCATTATTTACAAATAGTAATGATGGTCATTTGTCACCGACAAGTGAACCATAACCACGTTCCACTTTCATGCACTACAGCAAAACAGGTCATTAGCGGCACTTTTAGCGGCGTTTGGAAACAAAGCGCCGCAAAATGTAAAGCATTAGCGGCGCTTTCCACAAAGCGCCGCAAAAGGTAAAGCATTAGCGGCGCTTAGTAGAAAGCGCCGCTAAAGGTCGGGTCATTAGCGGCACTTATAAAAAAGCGCCGCTAAAGGTAGGGTCAATAGCGGCGCTTATAAAAAAAGCGCCGCTAAAGGTAAGAGAATTAGCGGCGCTTATGGAAAAGCGCTGCTAAAAGTCTAAGCAATTGCGGCGCTTATGGAAAAGCGCCGCTAAAATTTATACATTTTGTTTGAAACGACACCGGTCCACATCATCTGCCTTCTAAAAACAGATTTCGAAAATCCTAAATCTAAATCCCTAATTTCTAAATCCCTCTCCTCCTCCATTTGCCTTTTACATTCCAATCTCCACCATCACCGACCAAACACCACCACCGGCCTCTTTTGTCTCTCTAAAACATCGTCTGACTTTCGTTTGCTTTTGAAGCATTTGAAAAATTTGTTGCTGATTTAAGGTAGAAATTAGGGTTTCGTTTTCGTTGCTTTGTTCTGTTTTACCATGTATATAATTGAGAGTTATTTGTTCTGTTTCGTTGATTACGTAGGAGTTGACTTGGGCTGCCTATATTACTGCTGGAGGGAAGAAGCTAAAGTTTGCAATTTGGGATACAGGTAAAACTTGAAGTTTACTAATGTGCTCATTTTTCTGTTTCTGCTTTTCTTTACTAGCTTGTTCATTCATTTGGATTTCAATTGTTGCTTTTCTTTTCTACCAGTCAAGCTGTCTGTTGTTGTTTATTGCTGGACTTCATCAATTCAGGTAAGTTCTTCCATTGTTTTTTCTGTTTGTTTGGTTCCCCCACCCCCATTACTAGTAAACAATTTATTGGATTATATATACATGTATGTATGCTAGTGAAATCATCTAAATAAATCATGCTAGTGCAGTACCTAGAAGCCTTTAATTGAAGGCATTGAGTGAGAAAAGGTCGTGAGAACTACATAACAGCTTTTGGCCATTAGAACAGAAAGAAAATTAGTTTCAGGGTAAAGATTTATGGTTTTTTTTCTGGGGGGGGGGGTGGGGGGCATAAAAACACATGAATTACACTTTCAAAATGATAAACAAGAGAAGTTAGACTTACAAAACTGAGCAGCCGCACAAAGTTACTACGGTTTTGAGCAGAAATAACATGACTTCCAGCAACCTGGGAAGAACCGACTCCTTTTGAAAGACACTCTGCCTGAAGATTCTCAGATTTGAAGACACTGAAGAACAAATTCACAGTAGTTAAGCAAGTAAACTAATCATTCATGCAGTGCAATTAGTTCAGCTCTGCTTCTAAGATACAGCCAACTTATGTGCAGAGGCCTTTCCACAAATATAGCAACCAGAGTATATAAAATAGGCTCAAGCTCCCTGATCAATAAGTGATGGAAGCAACCATAAAATAGACGTGCCCATTGGTTTCAAATGGAATCAGATTTCCATAAAAATTCATAGTTTAGATTTTTCTTGGCTGTCTTGACCAAACACCATCATCAATGTCTTCATCATATAAATATATTTCTACTTTTTTCACCTATGAGTTTTTAGGTAAAATATTATATTTAATTGCATAATTAGGGTAGATTTCATCAATGGATTGAGATTTGGAGTTGCAATTATTCAATAGGATTTTTATTTCTCTTCATCATCTCTTTTCAATTAATGTTCTTATGATTGTTTTATTATTTTTGTTTATGAATTAATGTTCTTATGATTGTTTTATTATTTTTGTTTATGATGCTTGTTATGAATTAATCGTTCAAGTAATGATGAAGTAAATCGAAGGTTAATGGGTTATTAATCGATATAGGTTCTTGAATTTTTTTAAAATTTTAAATTACTTGAACGTTCATCTTTTAAATTTTTGTTTAAATACTTGATTAACCGTTTCAATTAATCGTTTAGGTTGTTGAAATTTTTTAAATTTTAAGTTAGAAAAAACAACCGAAATACTTCATTATTTAATTACTTAAATCAACCCAATTAATTAATTAATTAATTTTTTATTTATATAAATATTAAAAACAACCCAAATATTTAATTCAAAATATTTAATTATTTAATTATTTAATTAAATATTTAATTAAATATTTAATTATTAAAACAACCCAAATACTGAATTATTTTATTATTTAAATCAACTCAATTAATTAATTAATTAATTAATTAATTAAATATTAAAAACAACTCAAATATTTAATTCAAAATATTTAATTATTTAATCATATATAATTATTTAATTAAATATTTAATTATATTAAAGTAAATAATTATAAATAATTAAATATTTAATTATTTATTTATATTAAAGTAAATAATTATATTAAGTTAAAAGATATAATATTTAATTATATTAAAGTAAATAATTATAATAACTTGCAAGATTTAATTATTTAATTATGTTAAAGTAAATAATTATATTAAGTTAAAGAATTAAATATTTAATTATATTAAAGTAAATAATTATATTAAGTTAAAAGATTTAAATATTTAATTATTTAGCGGCGCTTTTTCCACAAGCGCCGCTGAAGGCCATGTTCTTTAGCGGCGCTTTTTCGCATAAACGCCGCTATTTTTTGCGACGTTATCTTTAGCGGCCTTTTTTACGGCGCTTTATAAAGCGCCACTAAATTTTTTAGCGGCGCTTATAGACCTAAAAAAGCGCCGCTAAAAAACTGTTTTCCTGTAGTGATGGTCCATACAATGCTAGTGAGATTATACAACTTACTCCTAATTTGAGCTATGAATTCTACTATCGTAAGTGATGTCATGTCAGGCACAAGCCATGTACTCAACTTACAGTCCATTCCTACTCAGGATTTAGGTAAGTCACACCATAAATATCATAAATGAATAAATTCATAAACGAGTCTAGAATAAATTTATCTTAATTCCAGTCTGATGAATTGGCAATCCAGACAATCACATCTATGTTTTTATTTTTGAGAGTTGATAGCTGCAATAGACTAGACAAGCTATCTCCCTGATTGGATTTATAACTGACATAATAGTCCCCTATTTATTTGAATCATTTGCTCAATCTGATTATGCAGACTTTGGACAGTTTAGATTACCTACTAATATAATTTGTCTTCTCGTATTATAATTCGTTCTAATAATGCACTTTATTATTAGTTAAACCTTAGCTAATCAAGTAATATATGTTTTTGCTTATACATTTTGTTTTTCACGCAAAAACCATTGAGGATAATCATATAAAGATTAAATAATCAAACATGTGGTAATTTTATTTATTAACCAATCCAAAATGATTACAAGTAGTATGACGAAATCACTGCACTAAGGGCACAAATCCTAACATTTAACATCTATATTGACAAAATGATCTTGTCGATATAAAATTGATACGTTGTTGACTCAATTAGAATATTTTAAATTTATGGATCAATTTAAAATTTGGATATGATTTGGGGACATTTCATGCAATTAACTATTTAAGAAATATAATTAGATTTGAAAACATGATTAAAAAAATGATGATTGAAGGTAGACTAATAGGTATTCAATTTGTTAACGTGAAAGGGATTTTTTTGTTACTTTTTTTAATGTAATGCTTAAACTATCCATAACTTCCTCCACCGTAATATTAATGTATAGTAAAGCTCGAACAACAAACGTAATTAGCGCGACTGAATCCAGATCACACCTGGGGCGATGAACATCCTTAATTATCAGGTCATCACATGAGATTCTATATGAGTTTATATTTGATGTGCTGACAGTGGATAATTTTATACATTGTGAGTGACTCAGAAAATGGCATGTGATCAAGAATTAGCAAGTCGTCGGATATTAATGGTGAAACATATTCAAGGCCAACATCGAGTAATTGCTCTGCAACTATTAAATTCACAGCGGCAAGCATGGAAACAAACCGCCATGTCTCCCTACCAATTCACAGCAAGCATGATTCGCCTTCTCAAATCCTGGAAAAAAAGAAAGACATCTAAATTTATATCTCAATAGCTTTTCCAAGCCCTAATTTTAAAAGTTCATTGCTGAAAAAAAGAAAGACATCTAAATTTATATCTCAATAGCTTTTCCAAGCCCTAATTTTAAAAGTTCATTGCTGAATTTCACCATATGATCTATAGTTGTTAATGACATCTTCCGTTACTGCATAATAATCGGCATACACAAATGTCGATCCCCAAAGGTTTTTCGTAAGATCTTCCAGCAGGCTTTTCAATTTAGAGTTATATAACTTGGCAAGTTTATTTAGTGAGGAAACACAATCTTCCTGGCGGCCACAAAAATGTAAGTCTATCTCAAATGGCATGCAACCCATTTTAAGGGAACCCAACACAACAATCTTCCTGGCATCCAAGTTATAAAGTGTCTGCAATTCACACAGATTGGAGATAGCTAGAAATCAGATATTATTTAGGGTTTTTTTCGGAGTTGAACTGAGTGAACTTTTTGATCAAGTGAAAATTAGTGAGGGCTTGTAAAGAAAAACCCTCATCGACTTTTACTTGATAGATCGAGATGTTTTACTTGGCGTAATCACTTAAGAAGCTCTTTAAAAAAAACCCTAGCTACTAGATCGTTAGGAATTGGATCTTGTCGATACATTTTTGGTTATTGAACGAAGTAAACTTCTTGATTAGGTGAACGTTAGTGAATATTTGCAAAGAAAAACCCTCTCCAACTTTCAATCGATAGATCCAGAAGTGCACTCGATTCAATCACCCAAAAGGAGAAAAACCCTAAGTGCTAGTAATAGGATCTTGTTGAGGTGATTTCGATGGTTGAATCGAGTAAACTTCTTGATCCGTCTGATGAAATTTATAAAGAAAAACCATCGATCACAAGAGCGAAGGCAGTGAAAAGACTATATTTTAGCCCCCTTCAAAGATACATGATAAAATTATAATTTCACCCTAAAAATGATAAACTTTTGATTTAATCCTCTTAAAACTATAAATATATACGCCAATACAATGATGAAATTGCATTTTAGCTTTGATAAAAGCAAAATAACTTAATCCTAAACCCCAAAAAATCACCTAAAAATTTTCAATAAACCATATTAATTGAAATTAAAATCATAATTTGAGAAAAATTAACTGTGAGTTGGGATTTGAATTTTGAAACTACTCCATCCACATAATGGTTGAAATCAAAAGCTAGAGAGTATACTCCAAATATAATATCATTGGTCCCAATCATAACCAAATAGAGTGAGTTTCTAAGCAATGCTTGAGCCGCTGCTGCACCAATTCTTGATATGATGTCTTGCCTACTCTTCGCAAAATAATCCACTTGTTTATCCATGCAAATTCTCTCACCCTGCAATACATATATTTATATATAGATAATTCAATATTTTCCCCAATACTATTGATTGAGTCTTAATTCGATTGGCATAAGTATTATTGTCAATGCAGAAAGATATGGATTCGAGTGGGTTGAGAAGAAGTTATAAGTATTTTTAAACATTATTTCAAAAAGAACAGATATCATCAGATTTGTTTCAAAAATTTCTTTGATATCTTCTTTTAAGTAAATGTAAGAATCCCAAGAAATTGTTGATTTAATGATAATTTTACTTTTTTTATTATAATTTTGGTCCATTAAGCTTTCTTTTTCTATTATTTATGATTTTTTACCATTTTTAAACTAGATGAAATTAAGGAGCTAGTTTAGTTAAAAAGGAATAAGGCTTATATATATATAAATGGATTGATTTTAATTATATTAATATTTTATATTTGAATTGATTGGTTTCAATTACACAAAACTTTACCTTTTAATGTTTACATATTAATATTAATTTTTTAAATTCCATAAATACAATTAATTTTAAAAAATAAATTTAAATATATTTTGAGATATATATATATATTTGCTAATTTTATTGTAAATTTTAAGAATTCACCAATGGTGAAAGATATAATTGCATGCATTATGTCCAAAATTGTTTCAACTTTACTTATAAATATTTAAAAAAACAATATCGATAATAAAAACACTTTAGTAAAATATGTTTTTAGGTAGTCTTATATTTTGTGAACCGAAGAACAAAATCTTACATTCCAGCCAAATTAATCAAATAGGGTAAGGTAACATATTTGGAATATGCCAAGTAATATTACATATCGATAATCTTATTACCAAAAGTAATATTATATTCCGTGAATCAAACACTCCGTTGAAGTTATCTTGAATTTACAACCTCGATCTAAGAGTCGGTTTAGAACGAATGACATCTAAGCGACATGTCAATTGGGTCTATCAAGTTAATTTTGGGATGAACCAATTTGAATATGGTTACTCAGGTTTTAGAATTTTTGTGTCATTTTGGTTTCAAGTCAACTTCAAGTTAATGTTATTTTGGGTTTATGTTTTTCAAGTCATGTCAGATCATTACAAATTTAAATGATTTTAGGTTTCAGTGACTTTAAGTTTTAATCATTTCAAGTTTGAGTCAGTAAGATGTCAATTAAATAAATAAAAGTTTTAATTTTTTATGATTAAATTAGATTTTCGAGATTAAGTCAATATTGACAAGTCTGTCTTAACTAATATCTAGTGATGCATTAGAATACGGAAGAAACTAATCTTACAAAGATCAATCCAGTGGATTGTAAAATTCCAGATCCCGAGGAGGCATAGAAAATCATATCTCCATTTGTGTTAGGTGCCAAGAAAGGAGGAGCATAATCTTTAAAACCAAGTTCATCTTCTGTTCAAACACACAAACTTTTTTCAAAATTATCGTATTATCCATCCAAACTTGAATGTAAAATTAATATTAGTGAGATTTGGATGAAAATATTATACCTAAAATAAATTCGGGTAAGGTTTTAATATTCAAAACTCAAGCTCATCTTGACCAAATCTGACCGATTTTTCAATTTTATAATACATTATATAATTTATAACATATAAAAACTAAATATATAATACTATAATGAAAGTATTAAAAATATGTTACGTTAATTATGTTTTGGAAATTTTTTAAAAAGGAAAGAGAATATCAAATAACAAATAACATCTTTTTATATGGACGAATCAAAATGAGTTTAGTTAGTCAAAAATAACATAGTTACCACATTAAAAAAAAAGTGTAAAACTCGGATATCAAATGATATATTAAGTCTTATTATGATGATCTAAATTCCAAAAGGATTTGCAGAAACTTGCCTATAATGTCTGCAATAGTTCGAGAATTGGTGAATCGACCGGACGGAGCTCCTTTCGGGAAATCGATACCATTAGGAAACATCGGTTTCGCCAATGTGTTGATGTAATTGTTGTTTCCCACTTCAACCAGAGAGTCTCCAAAGACAAAAAATGCAGTAATATTATGGGCAAAACAAATGGTGGGTGCCCTTAAATGGGTGGCTATAATCTCAATAATTAAACAAATGGTCATAAGCTTGTTCCAAATGGTGCCCATTTGTATTGAAGATTTTGAGAAGTGGGTTGTTGTTGTTGTCGTTAAGCTTTTGGGTTATGAATGGCAAGGATATAATGATGAACTTGAGTTTATTTCAATTGTTTAAATACTAAAGCAAGCAAAGGTTAAGTAGCCAAGCCTATGATGATAAAGAGGTTTTTACGTTGGTTGATACTTCCCCTACTTGAAATGACAAGGATTTGAAGTATTATATTAAACGTCGATAACGACAATAAAACGATCGTAAAGCAATAAAAAAAATACACAAATTTTACTTGAAAAATCCTTTCGAGAAAAATCATAGACAAAGGAAGAGAAATTCATTAATGTTGAAAATCGGATGATACAAGAGGAGTTTCAACTACTTCTATTTAAAGATTGAAAAAACTCTATTCTAATCAAAGTTAAATAGAAGAAATATAATTCTATACGTGGAAAACCCTCAGACCTTCGCCCCCATAGATCTCCTTATGTTGCCACTGTATTTTATTTTTTGACAAGGGAAGGGATTCGGGTCACACAATCTAACATGAAGATTTATAATTTTTGTAAAATTTGAATATGAATCCAAATTTCTTACATTGTTGCCGCACCTTCACCTAATGATGATGTGACACTCCAAAATTATGTCACGTCATCACTCAAAATTTTAAAATTTTATACAAATTATAAATCTATCAAAAGATTTATTTAAAAATATAAAGAAATTATTTTAAAAAGTTAGTTTTTAAAAAAAAATCAAGTGATGACATGATACAATCTCATGATACCATATGTCATTATATACATTAATGGAATCTAAGTTGAGTGGCGGAAACTACCAAGTTTCGAGACTAAATACATTACTTTACTAAATTTTTAACGAATTTTTTTACTATTTTCGAAAGAAAGTGTTTGAAAGGATTATTTTCGCAATATTACCAATTTTTTTTTATGATTTTGCTTTATAACTAATTGAATAAATAAAAGCACTAAATACATTTTACAGTATATTTCACTACAATTCTTTTTAGGTAATATTAGAAATTTTATTACATGCATATACGTGTGAAAATCACATATTTAGAACACAAATATGTGTTTAAAAATAACATATAATAAATAATGAAATGTAATATTTGAAATTAATAATAATAACAACACATATACAATATATACGAAATTCAAATAAAAAAATTAGTTTTAACACATGCAATATGTACAAAATTAAAATTAAAATTAAAAAATTGGTTTAAACGTGAGTAAAATGAAATTTAAATAGGTAAATATAAATAAATTATTTTATAGACCATTCCTACCACATCATCCATGATTCTTTCCAATTATTTAATGATATTTCACTAATTTTTTTCATCTCATTCACACATAATTTTAGGTAATTTTTTTACCTTGAATCCTGAACTTCATACTTGGAACCTCGAACCCTGGATCTTGAACGTGGTTCGGGTTTGGATTCGGGGTTCAAGGTTTGGGTTTAAAGTTTAGTGTTCAAGGTTTGAGGTCCAAATTCGAGTTTAGGATTCAAGGTTCAGGGTTCGAGTTCGAGTTTGAAGTTCGAGGTTTCTATTCAAGATTTTGGGTTAGGATTCTATGTTCAGGATAAAAATATTGTCAAAATGATGTGTCAATAATATGGAAAAAATTGTTGAAATGTCATTAAATAATTGAAAAAAATCATGGATGATGTGATAAGAATGGTCCATAAAATAATTTCTCGGCAAATATATCATATTAAGAATATTGGTGACATGGGTTCCAATCTCAACATTTGAAATTTTTTATTATTTTCAACAAAAAGACAGAAGTACCCCTATAATAATATACCTTATTTAAATTATGTAAGGTTATTTTAATAATTTCATTGACTAAATTGATCTCGAGTTGACTTATGACACCAATTCAACCACACACTTAAATAATAGTATAATTACCAATATGCAATAAAAATAATTAATTAATAATCAAAACACAATAATGATAATAATAAATTCACAACGTTAAATTCAAAGATTTTATATGTACATTTGTGGTCTACAAATAATATTGAGACTCATTTCATGACATTAGAATTATAGATGTTCCTACTGCACATGAGGCTGCTGTTAGCTAAAGATTTATTATGTATTTTGTCTGGTTGAACTTTTTGATATTTAGGCTATAAATGGCCTCTTTTACTATCAATAATAATAATAATAATAATAATAATAATAATAATAATAATAATAATAATAATAATAATATTGAGACACTTTACTAGTAGATTTACTTACATGGTAGTATTTGTTCATACTTTCTTAACCTTTTGACAATGCACACACACTTTGCACACACAGATGCTCGAATCTGGGTCTCCTAGGATAAACAACATTTTTTTTTCACTGAAACCACTTATTGGGTTCTATCTTATGTTATTTTATACAACATTATTTTTATTAATTTTTTTCCTAAAAAGTTATACTTAATTTGACTCTGGGTTATTTTGGGTTTGGATTTTTCGGGTTAGATCGATTTCGAGTTTGAGTCTAATGAGTTAGAATTGTTCATTTTTCATGATCAAATCAAGTCAATCAGGTTTCAAGTTCAAATTAATTAGATCAAATCTTAAAACTCGAGTCAAATTAATTATCAAGTCTACTTAGGAGTCAATTTGACTATTAATCGAACTAATCAAATTTTGGAATTAGCAATTAGAACCGTAAAACAAAATATGATATAAACTTAAAATTGTAAACTAAGATTTATCATATCAAATCATCAAAAATAAATCAAGAACAAAACTAAATGCAAAAACGTACTTGAAATCATCGATTTCTTGAAATCTACTGATCTTGGGGTTTTGATCTTTCAAATTAGCACACAAGTAATCTAGAGAATGTGACTCTCACTTTTCTAAAGATAGGATATCAGAAAAGTTACCTTATTGTGTAATTTGGGGACCATAACTTTAATATATAACTTTAGCACATTAACCCTAATTTCTAATCAACCCATCATCAATTAGAAATTAGTTACTAAAATATCTACATATATTTGATCTATAATTTATTTAATAATTAAAACCCAATAAATTTTAACTCATATTTTCCAACGTACTCGATTATAACTAAAATTAATGAACCGTAAAATAAATATAAATAATATGGAAAAGAAGCATCTGATACTTTTCTTTTTGCGTGATCATAAAGCAGCTATAAGATATAGCTTGTAAAAATAATATCCTCTAAAATTGCATAAGGGAATATAGTATTCAAATCAAAGAAATGAAAAGCCATTTTCTTTTCAGTCCCCCACTTTAACTTTTTATTTTTTATTTTTAGTATCCGATTCCAATACATTTCCCGACGTAAAGTCGAAAATAATATTTAAAAAGTTAAATATATTCGAATTTTATTCACACTCGAATTCAGATAATTCTTTTTCATGCTATAAATACAATACTTCCATGGAAATGAGATGACACTAAGAGTAAAAGCATGGGTGCTTCACAATCACATGAGGATTCGATACATCCACAAGAGTTGAAACCGAACCTAGAAAACAATAGGGTCGAGTTTAAAAACCCGGAAAACAGCAACATCTCGTTTCGACCGACAGAGAAAAAAAGGGACTTTGTTAATTCAAGAGCATCAAAAAGACTTGAGAAAACCCAAATTCCATATAATTACGAAGCAATATTGAGAGATGTAGACTCGCCTATCGATATGTCTATTATGGATAAGTTGGTTTCTCACCTCCATTATGGTGTTTTCTTGAACCAAAAGAGAAAGGTAAGTAAAGATATTTTCGAGGTTCAGATCTCGATATATGTAATTTTTTTTAGGTTTTGTTATTTCGATGCTTAAATTATTGTTGTTGTTGTTATTGCAGAAATATTGGGTTGATAAGAACAACAAGAATTGTTTCATGTTATTTGCAAGAGATTTATCAATTACTTGGGCTGAAAACAACCGTCATTGGCATTGGTTTTACCAAAAAGAAACAACAACCAGGTATTCATACTTGATATTCGTGATATATATATGGGTACGAGAATTGATCCTCCCAGGTTTTCTTAAATAAATTTAACTTTCAATCAAATCCTAAAACTAACGTATCTTTTTGAATTCTAATCAAAATTTTTCTTCGATTTAACTATTAGTGTTCAACTTAGATCAAACGTGATTCATTTTTTTAAAACATGTATAGATTAATAAATATTTCTAAACATGTTAAATCCAATATGACATTTTAATGTCAAAATTGACCGCTAGAGTGACCGAAAGGACTTGATTGGAACACTACTTTAATTTGAAAATTAAATTATAACGTTTTGAAGTTCACAGAAGGATTTAGAATTAAACCCATAGTTTGGGGACGTCTGTCGTGCAATTAATTCGCAAAAGCTAAACATTGCCAACTCAGATTCAAACTCCTTAGTCCTTAACAGGGGCAGATAATGACCTTGCCCCCACTGCCAAAATGGTAAATTGACCATATAGTCCTGTTAGAATTTATGAAATTACAAATTAATATAATGTACTTTAGCCCTCAAAAAATTGTTATTCATTTTTACCCCCTAAAGCAATTTTCTAACTTTGTCCCTGTACCCCAAACCCAAGCATAACATTAACCGTAGGGGGGTTGGCGGGGGGGCTGGCAAGGCCCTGGCCCCTCCTAAAATGGGAAATTCAACCTTTGGCCCTTTGGAATTTATAAAATTTTAAGGTAGTACATGGTCACTTTGCCCCCTCCCAAAGAAAAAGAAAATTTCTGACTTTCCCCTTGATTAACCAATAGTTTTTTTTTAAATTTATGCAGTGATGTTTCCATTGAAGTTGCTGAGCTTCTAGAAGTTTGCTGGTTAGAACTGGTCGGAAAATTCCCAGTATCAAAGCTATCACCTTCAACATTATACGAAGTTGTCTTCATTGTCATGCTGAGAGAAGCAGCTTATGGATGGGAAACTGCAATAAATTTGAAATTAACACTTCCCAATGGACAAAAAATTGAACACAAGGAGACATTGATGAACAAGCCAAGGGAGACATGGATTGAAATCCCTGTTGGAGAATTCAAATCTTCATTTGATGAGCAAAAAACAAATAGTAGTGGAGATTTAGAGATTTACATTCATGAATATAATGCTGGTGACTGGAAGAGAGGACTTGTTGTTAAAGGAATTGTTATTAGGGCGAAAAATTGATGTTTATCGGGTCGGATTTTTACGTTGACGGTGTGTCAAATACAAACCCTGCAGTCTATGTGTGTTAGTTTGGAGTTTACTCTGTATACAAGATAGATGTTGTTTGATCTAGTGGTAAGAAGCTTCTTATTATTATGATAATAACACTTGTCGGGTTGTATTTTACGTTGACAATGTATCAAAGTTTGTAGTTTATTCGGTGGATGCGACAATCATATGATCTGACGATACGTTTGATGTTGTTTAATTATACTTATACTCAATTATATGTATTTGAGGATCAAATTGATAGAATTCATAAATGTGAATAATTAAAATTTATTAAACCATTTAGAATTAAGATAAAATTGATAGAATGTGTAACTATTGAAGACAAAATGTGTTATTGTATCAATTAGAAAAGACTAACAAAGAGTGACCAAAACATAAACAATCTAAAACGTTAGTGGCAAAATTGAATTTTTTTTATAATTTAATGACCAAAACAAACACAAAAATAGTTTATGACTAAGTCTATACTTCACCCAATATGTTTATAGTTTTTAACAAGAGTAAATCAAAATTTTTAGTGACCAAACTGCAATTTTATCATGTATTTATCACTTCATTGCAAGTTATTATCATTATAATTATATAACATGGATACTCACAATTACAAACGCATTTTAACAATTTTACACCATTGAACGACACACCATGTTCAGAGTTCAAGGTCATGAACACTAAATATATATACAAGAGTTGCAGAAAAATTCGCTTTCATGGAGTCCGATCTCTATGCATCAACAGACACACTAATGGCATTTAGCTCAACATGCTGCTTACCCTCGTTTTGTGGATGAACAATGACGGTTGCATGAGCTTTGGACCTCGAGGAGTGTTTATTACTTCCACCTTGCGAAACAGAAATCGAGCTGAAGAGTGGTTTTCTACTACTAACTGTGTCGTCGAGATCATCTTGATCTTTGGCAACAATCTCCCACTCCTCTTTGAGTGAAGTAACTTGTAAACCTTTCTCGTGGTGACTTTCCATCTCGAATGCTGTCGGTAAAATAACATAATCGTTTATTGGGTTGTAGAAAGGGTCCGGTTCGCCAGCCCTCAACCAGTGCTTGAGGATTCGGAAGACATGAGGTTCACAAAGAATTCCCCGGTGCTCACCGGGGACTGCAACCCTTGCTTCTGCATGGAGCCCATCTGCCTGAAAAGTAACAAGAAAGAAATTGAGTCAGAGATGCCGCCGTTCCATTCATGCAAATACAGAACGAGATTACTATTCAAAACGAATAATCCGACATGCAATAATCACAAGAACTAATAATGGCTTCATCATCTAATTGTGAATATAACTTCACGTAAATCAACCGTTCTCCATGAGTTCTTAGAAGTTAATGGAGTGTAATAGAGTAAAAGTACTATGAATGCCCTCGTACTATGGATGCCTTTGTACTAAGAGTTGAATTGAATTTTGCTCCCTATACTCAAAAAATGAGCAAATTAATTCCTGTACATTAGATCAGAGAGTAGACTGGTCTTCTTTATGTTAAAATTTCACCATTTTTATTGTTAAAAACAGAACAACTGTTTGGTTATTTTATTAGTCACATCAGTTTTTAACAGTAGAAATGGATAATTTTTTTAACAAAAAAGACCAATTTGCTTTTTGATCTATATTCAGAGATTGATTTACCTATTTTTTTACAAATGCTTCCATAATACTTTTATCGGTGTTATAGGCATCATTTGTATTTCGATTACTATGGTAAATAATAAAATAATAGAAAGATATACGAAGGGGAGTTGGCTAACCTTAGCTGATTCGGCCGGAACTGTTCCATCACCATCAACGCAGATATATTTGGGCTGATAAAGAGAAGAAATTCAGAAACCAAATCTGTAAATACAAAAGTAGTCTCTAGAACTACAGCACAACAAAAATCACCTGAAAAAACCGTAAGTCCTGTACATTCGTGACCGGTGTCTCCTCACTTCCGTAGCTGCAAAATTGTTAAATCAATAAAGTTTGTAACAGAAAACAGAAATAAACATCGAGCAATTTCAAAAGAACATTTGAATAAGAGGGATCACCAAATGCTGTGCGGTGTCTCAAGATTGATCCCGTATATATTGTAGAATTTAACTCCGGAAGGAACCTTAGCATGAGACAACACCTTCTGTGTCTCTTTAACCCATTTCAAGATTTCCAAATTAAATGGTAATGGAATCATCTCTCCGTTATAATCGACCTGAAATTAGTTAACACAAGCAAATTGCTTAGAACCCTTAATTGAAGAGAATCTCTTATTATTCATAGCTTACCGTGTTGCCAGAAAGAGCTTCCTTGAAAATATAAATGCAATTTCCCGGGCAATAAGATTCTAGAATAGTGCGAGGATATCCATCACAACCTTCTTTCTCCCTCCATATCTCAAGAAGTGGAATATGTTGCCAATGGAAATGTGGACAGGCCATTAACTCGTATATCGATGGGCACTCGATAAGCTGAATGATGCAGTGCAAGAATAAATAATTTGCTCAAAAAAATGAAGGGAAAATGCAAATACGGGCTGTGTGCACCAAAATGCAAACATAATCTTCCATCTAATTAAGGCAACATGGAGTAGGATCAGTTACGACATCGAACTACAGATTAAACTTCATTGAAGATTTTAACAAATTCCACCATATATAATCAGAAATAAGCTTCTATATAACATTCATATGTGGTGGACATATCGATAGAAAGTTCATGCCCTTAAGGGCATCTACACCGAAAACAACAGAAGTGTAATTAGAACATAATTGGGTAAACTACACAGGTAGTCACTATTGGTAAGTTTCTTTTTTGGTCACCCAACAATTCGATTGTCTTTTTTATCACCAGCCATTTAATAGCTAATAGAGGTGTATAAATGTTGAGGGTTAAAGTTGTTATTTTGCCAATTTTAAAGCTGCCAATTTTCTGTTAGTAATTAAATGATTGGTGTCCAAAAAAGAAAAGTCGAACAGTAGTTGAGTGACTATTTTGTAACTTTTCATAGTTGGATGACCAAAAAAGAAACTAATAGTTGGGTAACTACCAATGTAGTTTGCCCAACATAGTTACATACCAATTGGTGCATGCTCCATTTGGAAATGAAAAAGTTCTGTTCCCACCCATCAACAAATGACATTCCGTTTAAAAAGGTAGAAGCAATATATCCAGGTGCACCTGTTGAAAATATTTAAATTACATCTCGATAAGCACTTGAATCAAAATTAAACTGAACTAACTACTAGATCCTCTTGTTCTTTTTTCGTAAACTGTTGGATTCTTTAGTGGAAATTGAGCAAAAACGTGGATAGGGTTTTGGAATTCGGTATAGTACAATTTCCATTGAGGCAATTGATGATTTGAATTGAAACTATTAAATGTCTTGTGCTGTACTCAAGTTACAAATGACCACTTACCCCGGAATGGTGCAGCAATTGCGATCCAATTCTTCACATATTTCTGAAAAATCTGAAGAAGAAAAGCAACAGTATATCACAAAGAGATACATACTAAACCGTATATTGGTACAAGAAAAGTGGAGAAGCAGAGAAAGGAAAACGAAAAAAAAAAAAAAAAGGAATTCCTTACATTGCCGTGAAGGCCCATGAAACATTTTACCAAAAGGCCACCCATCGAGTGACTTATAACATTTATCTTCTTCCCTCCTGAAGCTTCGTATACCGACTCTAATTTTGCTGCCAGCCGATCCATTGTTTCTTGCAACCTGAAAGAGAAAATAAATCTAAGAATACAAAGAGAAGCTACCATACTACTTTAATAACGCTATGGTTATGATCTTTACCTGTTACTTTGGCGAAAATCATAACCAAACCCGAAGAGTGTTTTCCCTTCTTGGAAACCCCATTTGAGCATTTCAACAATCATATCATGAAAATAACAAACACAGTCACGTCCGACGATCTTGCACCAAAAGAAAAAGAGTTCATCAAAACCCATCAATAGTTCATATCATCAGGTTCCAATTCCGTACAATTAAAGGGTTAGATATGGGTTATCTTAGCATTTCGGAATCAACAAGTCTCGTTTTCACTGAGAAAATACATTATGAAGTCTTAACATTAGTTAAGGGCCAGAAAAATCGATTTCTTAAAGGTTAGTTTCCAAATAAAACTTCTTTGACCATGCATTACAAGATAGTAAAGAATAGGTGAAAGAACTTGCGGCACTAAATCAAATTAATCCCTCTACCGTTAAATGAATCAATTATTTTAATCCTTGTCAAATAAAACCAAATTAGAACAAAGTTAACATTTACTAACTAAAAATGAAATAAAAATTATTATTTTCATTTACAATTTTAACTTCAAAACAAAATATTTCATCTGCAGAATCATAAAATACTTTAAAAATATAACTCTATTTATCAGGAAATGTTAACTTTGTTAAAACTTGGCCTTTATTTGATTCTTTTTAATAGTCTATGGCTAAACTAATTTGATTCGAACCTTAAAATAGAGGGACCTGCTGGATAAATTCACCGTATAAAGAATTATACACACAGAAACATACCATATCAGGGTCCAATACATCAATGGCGTCCAGGCCATATCTTTCTTCAGGGACTTTAATAGTTGTATTTGGATCTAAAGATTCAGTTTTACCTGTTTTCACAACCAATAAAAATAAAAAATTACATAATCACTCCACATAATTTCAAAACAAAATTACTCTCATTAAAAATGAAAATTACACTTAATTCAATGGAAATTTCTTTAAACAAAATTCAACTAAATATTAGCTAACAAATCCCAACACGCAATAGTTTATTCCAATGATTATCAAATTAAGATTCCCAAGTTTCTTAAAATTCCCCAAAATACTCAACTATATAAATATATAATAATCTATATACACTTTCAAGTTTCAAAAATTACACTAAATTACCAGTAGAAGGATCAAAACGAGACCAGAGCTTGGTCCGGAACTTGTAATCGGCACCGAGAATCCGAACCCATACCCGTTCTTCTTTACCGTTCTGATCATCTACGGCAGTCAAAATCGAGCCGGCGATACCCGGAACTAATAAAACCGGGTCCAAATTCGGGTCAACGTAAGGTTCGGGTTTCTTTATCAGCTTCAACCATATCTCCACCGATTGTACAATATCTTCCAACAACATCGCCATCCCAAATCAAAAACTAATTACAATTTCCCAAAATTTTTTAAATAAAAAAAGGAAAGAACAAATTGATAAAATATTTAAGAAATGTGAATTTACTATGGGGAATTTGGGATTTTTATTTTATTTTAGGTTTTGAGATTTCGGAGGGGAAAGAGTTTATCACGTAGAGTTAAAGAGGAGGAAAGACAGAGGAGACAACAAGCAACCGAGTTTACTTACAGAGCCTAAATAAGGAAGATAATGCAACGCATTTATATTGGTTTAATACAAATTTTAGTCCCTCAACTTGACAATTAGGTTCACTTTGGTACATATACTTTTTTTGTTACTTCGGTACCTGAAGTTGACAACTAGGTCCATTTTAATTCATAACTTAGAAAATGTAAAAGTTTGATGAAATCCAAATTCAATGATCAAAATAGATCTAATTGCAAAGTTCAAGTACCAAACTAAATCTAATTATCAAGTACAGGAGCTAAAAGTTATATTAACCCAAATATATTTGATAAAAATAAAGTAATAGTCATAATATACGATTTCTCTTTCTTTTGTTTTATTTTGAACAATTATCTTTTTTTAAGTTTATCTAAATATTCAGGGCTAATTCTATCAAAAGTCCCCAACTATTGTTGAGAATTTAAATTGGCCCCTAAACATCAAAGTGCTCTAATTGAGTTTTTAAAATATCAATATTGTATAGTCTGATGATAAAAGATGTTCATTGCCTCAGGTGTGGTCTGGTTTCGAGTCGCGCTAGTTGCATTTGTTGTTTGGACTTTGCCCAACAAAGTGCAAGTAAGGATCCCCCCCTCCCAACAAATTTTGTGGTTTAGTCCCTCTAAAATGTAAAGTTATAAGTTAATATAATGGTAAATTTTCATTTTGATGTCCAAAATATTTATAATTCGATTTTGTCTCCTAAAAAAAAAGGCTCCCCTACTATCCATATAATAATAGATACGCACCAATTTAGAATTGGATCTTTGCGTTTGAAATATACTCCACGTTACATTTAAGTTGACATTTAACATCTAGACTAATTGGTAGGATTTGATTTATATGATACTAATACTTTGATGATTCAAGTAGAATATTTTAAAATTTAGGAACCAATTAAAGAATCTAAAACATAATTTGAGGACCCAAAGTGGAATTAATCTTATATTCTTTTTAAAAATTTACAAGTTACACCTCCAAATAACTCTCATTAGAATTAACCGTCTAAAACACAATCGAAATGATAATCAAAATAATATTTTGACTTAAATCATAAATTTAGATATAGAAGATTTACACATTTTGTTACTTAAATCATAATAAAATATGCACCGAAAACGTATATATATGATAATAAACATTTCGGTCCAAAATATTGATAATTTTTCTCATCTTGATCCCTAATTTTTTTTTGTCCATATTAGTTCCGGAACTTGGCAAACATGTCCCGATTTGGTCACTAGACTTGGATTGCATTAAGTCACGATTATGTGACATTTTAAGATTGTGCCACTTTATCACTTGAAAATTTTTATTTTTTTAGATTTTATATAAATTTTAAAAAAAATTCAAATGATGACGTGATACAATATCATAATGTCACTTTATAATATCTTAATGGAATCTAAATTCAAGGATCAAGTTGGAAAATTTTACCAAGTTCAGAGACTAATATGGACCAAAAAAGTTTAGGGACCAAATTGAAAAAAATAACAAAATTCAGAAACTAAATTTTAATTCATCATTTGTTCTATTTAAATTATATGTCAGCTACGTACGAATACAATTACATTTAATTGATTGGTCATACTTTTCAAAAACGTCCTCGTCAAAAAGAAGACAAAAGTCCCAAAATGAAGTTATCAACCAAATAATTAAATAATATATAAGGTTAAAATACGCCATCAGTTCTTGTACTTTGGTCAAATTTAGAATTTAGTTCTTATTTATACAAAATTGTGAAAATTAAGTCCTCTTGTTTTGTTATTCCGAAATTCTAGCTCCATATTTAATATCACTACTATTTTTCGTCAAAATTTTTTAGCTCGACACGTTGATTAGGTTGTTCTTATATGACATGACACATGATTGATAGAAGGTAAAATTGTTTAGTTAATAATTTTGATAGAAAACACTAATAATATTGATTATTGAAGTAGAATTTTTAAATGAAATAAATAAAGCAATTTACTTTTTTAACCTTTAAAGTGCAATGACTAGATTTCAAAATTTGTTAAAGTACAAAGACTAATATATTTTGACCATTTAAAATTAAAAATTTTCAATAAATCTAATTTTAATGGGAAAGAAAGAAATTAGGAATAAGATTTTCTTCCAATAATGAATAAATTTATTATTAGTGTCTTAGAAGTAATAGTGTAGACCCCACCACTCTTCCTTTAGCAAAAAGAAATTAGAAATAATTAATTTGAATCAAGTTCGAGTTTAAATATTCAAGAGTCGAACTTAATTCTGTTTGTTTTTTAACTTTATAATATTTTATATATTAAATAAGTTATAACATACAAAAATTAAATCTATAATAATAAATAATATTATAATGTAAACATTAAGAAATTATTAAGTCATATTTAAAAATTTGGATGAACTATTTAGTTGGTCACTCAATTTTTTAAACATTTTTATTTTGATCACATAAATAAAAATAATTGTAATTCGGTCATCATTGTAAGAAAAAATTTTCATTTTAGTCATCAAAACATTAATTCTTTAACATAACTATCAAACAGGCTAGGCCCAAAATTAGTCAAATCATTTATTTGTGATTGAATCACAAAATTTTCATTTTGAATTAGATCTCAAACGGACCTGAAATTTTATTACAGTCCGGCCCGGGGATGATGGTATCACCCTCCTTCCGTATTATTTTCAAACGGTGCATTTGTTTGTTTCCTCTCTAACTATTTTTAATTGCATCCATTTGTTTGGTCTTTCTTTTTATGTTCAGTATGGATTTGGCAACTGCTTCTTCTTCTTCTCAGTATAAATTTGTAAGCTGTAACAGTTGAAATGAGCCTCGTCTGCATCCAGGAGTGAGACCTGCCGCCATGGAGTCGCCTGGATAACCATCACATAATGGAGGGGGTTTTACAGCAACTTCTCAACATTCCTACGTACACACTCAGTTGGTCTAACAATGTGGTTCTTCTTAGGCTTTTATTATCATTATTGCTCTAGCTTCATCTCACGTTGAGCTTCAACAAGAAGATGACGAGCTTGCTTCTGCAATTTCTAAAGGCAGATCGTATCTCCCTTCTCATGAGCAAGGTGGTCCAGGTAGAAGCTGGTTTACAGGCTTGATTGAAATGCTACAATGGATTTCTGTAGTAGCAGAGCATTTCAATCAGAGTTCTATGGAGGAGAATTGATGGAAGCAAAATGGTGTGGTAGTTGGAAGCAAGGAGCAAAGGAAGAAGAAGAATGGTGTGGAAGCAAGGAGTGGCATGGAGGGGAAGAAGATGATGAACAATGATGAGGGTAAAAAAAATGGTCAATGTGGCGTGCAGTCAATGGGATTTAATATTTGGGTGATTAAAATGAAAAAAAATTCTCTAACAGCAGTAACCAAATTGCAAGTATTTTTATTTAAGTGATCAAAATAAAGGCGTTCAAAAATTTGAATGATCAACTAAATAGTTTACTCTTAAAATTTTAATAAATGAAAATTCTATAAACAATAATATGGATGGATCTAAAATAAATTTAAGTTAACCATTTACAAATATTAAAAAATATAGACAAAATTCAAGACTCGTATTTCGGACTGAACTAAACTTAAATAAATATAAAATATATTAATCTTCATGTATAAACCTAATTCGAACCCAGTCTAGGTCGGCCCAGCATAAGAACACCTCGTAGCATAATCTAACTATAAGTACTTTACCTAAAGTCTAAGAATTCAGTTTTACTACTTCTGGTAGTGTAACTTCACAATAAAATCTATACAAAATTGTCAAACATTATATGTTCTTTAATTCTTGATTTTTCCTCCACTTTCTTGTACATAAACAACCCAGAAGATGTCGTACTTGACGCTCGGCGAAAACCGGTCGAGGTACGGCAACTCTGTTTTACGGAAATCGGAGGTAAGGATCCAGGAATAGCAATGGAGGAGAGATTTCCATACGTAAAGGCAAGCTACCATCGGCATGGTGTGGCATTTCAAGCAAACGCCGGATGTCGCACCATCCATCTTGGAGAAGCGTGACCTGAATAAGGCTAAGTTGGCGTAGGTTACATCTTGTAGTTCACTGAAACACGGCGAGGAGATGAGGTTCAAGGAGATTATGTCTCCATTGGAGAACTTGGCTGCATTTGAGCCTTCTTTTGATTCGCCCGCATATGAATCGAAGAAGCTATGTTCAGTTAAAATAGCCATGCTTGACATACTTGTTAACATTGAGAGCTGAAAAAATAAATAGAGATTTTGAGTGAGTGTTTGGTATAGATATATTTATAATCTAATTTATCTATTTATTAGATTTGTTCATGGGTCGGGACAGATTGGGTCTTGACAAAATTTTAGATTTGTTTGATAGGTTTGGACAAAAAATGGATTTAAAATTTCACTCAAGCCCAACTTTGACAAAAATGCTAAAAGCTAAGTTCGGCTTGACCCGCATGTATTAAATTTTTTATGCTATTTTTATATAATTTTTAAATATATATATAATACATCAAAAATAGTAAAAATATTAAAATAAATATCTCCCAACAAATTGAAAATAAATTTTAAAAAATCTTTATACTTAAATAACACTAATATAAGTGCAACTTAACAAGCAAATACCTTTAAAATAATAGTAAAATTAACAGTAAAACAATTGTTATACAATATCCAAATAATAACAATAAAATAGTAGAAACATAAAAATGAAATTGCAGCAAAACAATTTTCTTTTTTTTGCAAATTCGAGCCAAGCCTGAGCCAAAAAAAAATTACCCGAGGCCTAATTCGTTTTCTAAACATGACTTATTTTTTTACCCAAATTCATTTTTTGGACTTATATTTTTATCCAAATCTTCCTACTTTTCGAAAATAGAACTTAATCAACCTGAAACTAAAATCAACCCAATCCAATTTGAGCATAAAAAATCAATAACCTTAAACTCGTTAAAGCCAAATTTGAATTGATATGATTTTACTTGAAATTTATCCAAAATTGAAACCGATACAAACTTGAAATAACTCCAATCCATAATAATCCAAATCTAAAACTTGAAAAGCCCAAACCTTCAACAAAAATGTGACCCGAATCCCAAAGATATGAACCCTAAATTACATGCAACCAAAATGATCCAAATCCAAAACTCAATATCAACCCAAACCATGTGGACAGGGGTGTAATGTCATTGGAGCCGGAGGGCCTTGGCACCCCAAAATTTTGAATAATTTTCATTATGCCCTAAATTTTTTCAAACTTCTCGTTATTCCTCTTGAAATTTATAAAAAATTTTAAGTAAATCCCTCACAATTTTCTGAAATTCTTATTAAACCCCTAAAGTTTTTGAAAATCTTAAACGACCCAAAACTTAATGAAACGACAGTTGCAGGAGGAATCCATCTTACAAGTGTTTTGATCAAAACTTCTTTGTTTTCAGTAGATTTCTTCATCCATCCTCCATACCATATGATCTGAAAATACCAAAAAAAAATGGAAATCAAGCAAAAAAAAAAAAGGGGGGGGGGCATCTAAGAATAAACATAAAAAAGCTTACCAGATTGCCATGGATGCTCTTGAAGATAGAACTTTGAACACAACCCAGATTTTCAGTACAAATACTGAATCGTTTCAATGATTCAATGAGTTCATCAACAAGAACAACTGTTGGCTTGAATACAAAAATGGATATATCTATATTTCTGCTATTGAAAGGTACAAAGCAAGACATACTTTTTTTTGTTGTTGGGTGATTTCTTTTTGAACTCTTTGTGTTGTTTATATCTTGAAATAGCGTAGTCGAAGGGTTAGGATAGAAAATCAAAAAGGAAAAGGAAAATAAAAAAGAATTCAATTGAGTCATGGGGAGTTTGCTTGGTCTACCTTAGCCTACTTGCTACGAAATGTAATATATATATATATATATATATAAGATCTTTGAAAAAGCAACTAATGAAAACACATGATATTATTAGTCTTCTGTTTTGACTCTTTCTACACCTTCCTTTTGTCTAAAGAAAATGTTAAATTACACCGAAGGTCATAAACTATTAGTAAGTTTACGTTTTGGTCATTTAGGGTTATTTTACCATTAAGCTTGAAAAGTGTTGTGGAAAAGAGATTTTAAAAATGGTTTTGAAAAGTTTGAAAGTGCTTACCATTATTATCAAGAATGTTTTTGAGAAGATAAATATCAATTTTAGACAAAATGTTGTAAAGTAAAAGATTTAGTGAAAGGAAAAAAAAAGATAGTTTCATTGAAAAGCACTTTTCTAAAAACTGAGAAAAAAATAAAGCTGTAAATTTCTTAGCAAAGATGGCCTCAAACAAAAAATAAAGCCTTTTTTGAAACATTGATGAGTAGAACATACCTTAGATACAAAAATGTTTCATAAAAAAATGAATCGTAAAAAATAGGAAGGAGAGCTTTCAATTGGTGCAATCGATGCAAACAGAAAAAGCCCTATAATAGCGATTTCAATAGTCTAACAACTTAATTAAAAACTTTCGAATAATTCAGTAATCATTTTGTAACTTTTTGAAGTTGAATGACCAAAACGTAAGTTTACTACTAATTTAGTGACATTAAGTTTAATTTACCCTAAAAATAACATAATAAAATTCTCTAAATCACAATTATATTAATTAGATTATGGGATAAACCGGTGAAAAAAATTATAATAATTAATATGTCTTTGGTTGAAATGGTAGAGTTGATATAATAAAGATTTTGATATTTTAAGTTCAAATTCCATATTTATGTATTTTTTCTAGCTTTTATATAAAAATATTAAAAATAAAAATACATTCAAAATAATATTTATTACTTTTTAAAAATAATATTTTTTTATAATTTTACAATTGAATTAAAATATAAATGATTTAGTTAAACCTTTAAATAATAATAAAAACAGTTAAATAACAATGTCATTGATTGAAATTTTTAAATAAAAATAAAGAACAATTTTATAACTTCTTTTTTCCAAATATAGCTGCATGCATATTTTGACCTATTAATAATTGGTATAAAGAATTTTTTTTTGTAATAGTTAATTATTTTATTATTATTTATTATATTTTAACATAGCTGTATATAGGTAATGAAAGGAGAAAAAAGGAATTTGCCAGATGTTATTTCAACTTAGATAATTATTCTAAGTTGAAAATCTGTACAAGATAGCATGTCTTAAATTCCAATTCAAATGTTAGAATCATGCATTGTGGTATATGAAAGACTACAACCTTTGAACCATTTATATATATAAAGACTAGAATCATTATTTTAAAAAAACACTAATAGTGATACAAAGAAAAATAACAGTAGTTTTTACCTAATCAAACTCGATGAAATTATCGAATACGGATATATAATTATACTGATAAAAAAAATTGGAACAATTCTGTTTGGACTTTTCTCAATTGTAAAAAAAAATGTTAAAACGACATTGTTTACTATATAAATTTATGTATGTATATGATAAAACTCTAAAAACCAGATCTACTAAAAGCTTTATAAATGATTTTACTTTTCACCATAATCAAATTGCTCTTCTTATCCCACCAAATTCTATGTGGTATGGAAAACCGTGAAATTTTTTCCGAAATCATTGCATAACTATAAACCTGCATAAACCAGAAAAAGAAAGGCTTTCCGTTACCGTTTTATGACATATAGAGATATATACAGACACTTGTATGTATGTATGTATGTATGTAAACATGCTTATATATAGATATATATGCACACACATTGCTTTGAAAGCTAAGTTTACCAGGACCCATAACGCACTCGCATATATATACATATACATGTGTATTTATCTATATATATAAACCTGCATAAATAAAGAGACAGAGAGAAAGCTCAGTTTTCATATTTTTCTTATCACGACTTAAATACGATATGTGATCTAATCGAAGTACAAGCAAAGAGCTTCCAGGAAGACACACATTCACATATATATACACACACGAAGATATGTATCTGCTGAGCAAAAAAATGTATATATACATCCATTGCTTTGAAAGCTAAGTTTACCAGGATGCATGCATATATATATATATATATGTACACACACATGTATGAACTTCTAAGGACAATGCTCACCTCATAGGTCTATGGGGACCTTCAGACCATCACGTGCAAGTTGGACATGGATTCCTTCCCTGCATACAGTTAAGAAGAATAATGTCAGATATCGGGGCTTTTTCTTTTGTTCTAATTAAATCTTATGATAAATTCTGGTAAATTTGTATAAAATAAGATTTTGTAAAGTACTAATTTACCTCTCAGACCATTCCATGAGAACCTCATTGTCTTTGTGTTGATCAAAATCATGAGTCATTCCGATTAATAGAGCTCGTTTAGGACATATCCGCTTTAGAGCGTCAAGAGACTGGAAAACATACAAGAATCAGGATATTGATCAGCTTCTGTTGACCATAAAACATTACTGGAAAATTTTTATATGAAGATGAATTGTTGGAAAAATTTAGAACAAACCTGAGGTAAGCATAAGTGAACGTTATGGGATCCTTTCTGCCATGCAGAAAACATAAAACATTAGTTCAGAGAAGATATATACAATTAAAAATACAATAAATAATAAAACAGAAGAGTAATTTTACTATTGCAGCGTACATTCATCGAAAGAATTTTACTTAAGATATCCATGATAATCAGACAAAGGAAAGATCTCAAAATTTTCATAACCATTTAATTAATTTCTATATTCATTATATCTCTATAATAGTAGTTTTTAAGTTTCTGAAAATCGAATTAATACTGATACTTTTTCAAGTCTTACAATTAAATAAGCCACCATTTGTAACCAGAAAGCAAATCCATACATGACCTTTCAACAATGTTAAACAATCACCTATGGTACAACACAGTGATGTAACATGAAAGAACATAATATGCACAGCAGCATATACATAGATGCAGATAGGTTATGAAAGAATTAGCATGGATTAAAATTGTCTTTTTGAATTTTTCTAATTCCTAGACAATTCACTAACAAGAAAAAATTAAGACAAGTATTCAACAACTGTGAAAAAGAAAGAAGCAAGGGAGTAACACACCTTGTACAAACAATCCAATATCAGAAGATCCAATTGCCCTCTGCCGCTTTTGGAAATAACTGTGAACATAATATTCTGATCAAACACAATTCATGACATAATCTATTTTACCATGAAATCAAAAATCACAAATAAACAATTCAGAGAAGTGAGAAAACATGTGCTTTCTTTTCCCAAAGCGCACTCAATATCAAGAGATCAGAGTAAATGTGTAACGAGATGATCCCGAACTATCTTATCTTTCGACTTTTTAGTCAAGTCATAAAGAGGTTTTCTGTTTGTGAACCGTGCAGAGAAGCACTTTCATTAAGGTTGACAACAATAATCCGTTTCAAGTGATAAAAGGAAGGATTTGAGTAAAATATTAAAACAAATGCTTGAAGGGCTCTTCAATTGTTAAGTCATGAGGAAATCCAATAAACATATATTCCTACAACTTTAACATTGACAAGCTACTAAAAGTAACATGTAGAAAATAGAAGTGTCCCCACCACATTTAACCTCACAAGGAGAAAATATGTGTAAAAGGTGTAAATGCATGTGCGCCAACAAGAAAAGGAGCAAAAGCAACACCTACCATACTCTGTGTTCGAAGGAAAACGTGAGACATCAGAAATATAAGCCACTTTAGACTTTTCACCAAAAAGAAAACCTAAACAAATATAATCTTCTCCATGCATCACCTGCATCAAAAGTATGATTAAATTCTTAGGCATAAACTATAAGGTAGAAACGAGATACTATCTTAAGAAAGCATACTAACTGGCAAAGGAACGAATTTTAGTCCTGAAGCAACAAATGGTTTGTCATAGTTTTCCTCAATTATCCTCCAGTCAAGTTGTGCCACCCGCCTTACTTCTTGGCCTTCTCTAAGTTTCTTCTGAACCAAATATGGAAATTTTGTAGCAACGCTGTTTAGGGACATACAAAGTAAACATCATCAACATTGCTATAGACATCATAACCCAAAACAGATCCTTTTTGCTATTGATAGCTTGCTTGGGAAATAAGCTTCAATTTTGTATAGCCTACTTAAAAGCATGTTAAATCAGTAGCCTCTCACATTATAAAAAACATGTGAAACAACAGATGTATTGATAATGAATCAGCATAACAAGCAATTTGTAGGTTATGATCAATGACCCCATGAATAAAAAAAACCCATATTATACCTATCCATCGCGTATTGAGTTAGGTAAATGGCAGTAGGATCGATATCATTCGTAGGACTATGTGGTTGCACAACACGTATATCATCCAGACCAAGAACTGCATCAGCATGTTCATGAGTCAAAACAATCTGCAGTTCATACAGTAATCAGTACTAGTTTTGGAATTCCATTCACAAACAGAAGAGATTATATTTGTAAAAAAAAAAAGGACAAAGCCATCATATACATCAACAAACTCGCTATAAATCCTATAAAAGAACATGAGAACAAATAAAACCAAACGTAAATTCTCTGTTATCCCAAGTTATTACAAAAAAATAAACATAAAACAAGGGAAATTCAACTCACGGAGTCGATTCGAGGAATCTTGTGGAAAGTAAACCATCGCAAAACTTGCTCCTTGAATGTCTTCCCAACATCAATTATAATATAATTATGCATACCATTGGTCGAACAATAATCTATAAGCAAAGATGTATTACACCTGAAAAAAAATAAAAAAAAATAAAGCTAAAATCTTTTAAGAAACTAAACCCGAAAAATATCAAATTATGCACAAAAAAAGCTCGGAAAAAGTTCAAATCTACGATAAACATATAGAGAGAGAGAAATTGTATGGACGATTAAATTTAAGCAAAAAAAAAATAGCGAAGAAAAAGGAAGGAACCTGTAATTAGGGTTATGTTCGGGAGGGATAGAGAGGGATTGAGAACAAACGTGACAAGGAGGATCGGAGGGCTGGATCAAGCACATGGCGTTCGGAACGGCACTAGAGCAACCGGTTCCGAGGAAAATCAACGCCGATCCATCTCCAACGCGGCGGCGATCATCGCCGCAAACATTATTCCCATTTTGGAACGGCTTCTGGTTCTCCATTATTTATTTTTATTTTTGAAAATTTTTCAATGCTTCAATAGAGAAAAGATGGAAATTTCTATTCGGCGTAAAGGGGAGGAAGAGGGAATTTTACGAAAGGGGAAGGGTATTTATAGGGAAGATATAGCCCGCGAATTGTTAACGGCTCTGGTCCTTGTATTATCGCCACGTGGCGAAATTTTTAAAGTTACCGACAGATGTGATGTTTCTATTTTTAAAATAATAAACGAAAATAATTTTTTTAAAAAAGGTTTTATTATCTTATTCTTCTAAAAAAATCAAATATTTTATAAAATTCAATTTTACTTTCTGAAAAATCGATATTGAATTTCAAAAGGTAAAAATTAGATAAGAAAAATAATATTTAAAAAGAAAGATGATAGAACTCAAAAACCTAGAAGAGAAATTACATTTTTTTAAAAAAAAATTGATAAAATGTTTGTAAATAATATTTTCCATATGTTAAAATAGTTATTAATTGGTTATTTAATTTTTTAAAAAAATATGTTAGTAAATAATATTTTCCGTTTGATAAACTTTACCGCAACAATTATTACATATATTATAAATAATACAAATTAATAGCATTTAAATTTAAATTTTATTATTAATCAAATGGAAGATATTATTTACTAACATATTTTAAAAAAATTAAATAATCAATTAATAATTATTTTTAATATATGAAAAATATTTTGGTAGATTTCATCTACGATGTTTTTTTGTGTGTCCACCGTCATTGACAATTTATCTATAAATTATTGGTGGTTAAAATTATAACTCAGTGTGTAGGTGATTGGAGTTATGAGGAACTCCCATTGTGATGTGTAGCTGTAGAGTAGGATTTTTTCTGTTAAATCAAAATTGTATGACATTCATCAAGTATGCGCATACAATTTGAATTTCCTGTGATGACGTATTTATATTTACATATAAATTGTTGAGTAATCTGAAATATTTATTTTTTGAAATTGCTATTATGAATTTTGAGATACTATTGATGGTTAATCTAAAAAGAAAAATCAATACTTTGAATTATTATTTAGTATGACTTATTGATTGTTTGCACTGATTTTGCTTGTGATGAAACTCATGTTGAGCTTTATAGCTCATTCCCTTTTTAATTTTAATATTTACAAACAACTAACCAAGTTAGGAGGCAGACTTGGATTCAAAGGAGCTCAACTCGGATCTGATTTTTTTTTTTTTGTATTTTAGATTTATTTTTTGATAATTTATTATTTAGATATTGTGTTATTTTATTTTGAACTATGACATAGGACTTTAAATATCAGTTTTATGTAGCATGATGTTGAAATATGGATTTTAATTAATCATGCACGAAACATAGATTTTATTAAAATTAAGTAAATATCACTTTTCGTTGCTAAGTTTGTAAATAAGTTTTGGAAGAATAAATAGATTAACTAGGTTTTCAAAAATAGTTATCATTACAAAAAAATCTTAAAATTAATTGATTTTTGTTAACTCGCCTGTTTTTTTAAAAATAGACTAAATTTTATTTTAAAATAAACAAATTTTTTAAAATGATTGTTTTATAAATTCCGAACGTACTAGGCCATCTCGGTGATCGATGTAATCTCCTAAATTCAGATTTAACATCTAAACTGGATTGAGGAGGTTGCATTATATACTATAACATAAAATTAGTTTTTCCTTTTTAATAAACTATTTAATAAAGATATCTATGAGTTGAGTACATGCTTAAACCCAAAAAATATTTAATTACATTAAATTTTTATGTCTTAATGTAAAAAAAAAAAGTTAATAAAAATTGAATTTTAATCTAATTATTTCATTGCAATATTTTTGTATTGCTAATCAAGACATTTTAATTTTCTAAATAAGTAAAATAAATAAAAATATTGCATACCTTGGTTAAAATGGAATTAATGTTAATCTCTTTAAGTTCTTCAAAAAATATTAATCTTTTTTTTTTTTTAAATTAGGATGTTCACCATCGATAATAATGATTAATCTTCTTGTCGCGAGTACTTTTTAACGAGATAAACAGTTGATCATGAAATATGTTATATTCTCATGAGAAAAACATTAATCTCTTTAAAAATAAATAAGAAAATTTTTAAATATAAAAATTTTAAATGAAAGAATTATCAACATTATCTTTCCACTAATTTTCAAAATTTAGTTTGTTAGTATTTTAATTCAAAAGATTCAAATTTTATGATTTATTTTTTTTACGAGATTATGACTTAAATTTTAAAAAATTGTTTAATAAATATTAAATTAGATAAAAAAATTAGGTTAAAAACTTAAATTGATGTCATATCTTTTAAAAATTGTTCACATAAAGATCAAATCTTTTAAAATAATTAAATAAGGTTAAGTCACAAATGTCAAGAGTCACGATTATAAGTTGCATCATTGGAATTTGGGTATTAGCCACTAGATTGAAACTCATGAACTGGTGCATTTGATCCAACATTGATGATGTTGTTTTTACCAAAACAATTTACTGAACCTCATAAATAGTTAAATCCATCAAATCAAACGTAGATAAAAGCGAGTCACTTATGAGTAGAGAAATTCGAGTCTCCAATTACTCGAGATAATCAAGTCACCACAAACTTCAGAAAATATGAGTCCTCGTTGACTTGAAAAAGCAACAATTATTCCAAAAAATGCCCCTTATGCCAAAAAATATATACAGAAAGTTGGTGAAGGAAGGAGAGACACCGGCACTTTAGCACCAAGGGAGGGGACGGCAAGGGTGTGATGAGGTAGAGAAACGGGGAACAAGAGAGGTGAGAGGTGGAAGAAGAGTTGATAAAGGAAAGGAGGGGGTGGGGGATGTTATCGGCGAGGGGTGTCGTTGGAGGAGTGCGAATGACCTCATTAATGGTAGGTAAGAAAGGTTCAAAACCAAAAAGGAGGAGAAAATAGAGAACGGAAGCATCGGCGGTCGAAAAAGAGACTAAGTTTTAACTTGGTTCTCACTTAAAGGAGAAAGCAACTGAAATAAAAGTATCATTAATATAATTACAGGTGTCCTCATTTGTTTTACGATTTAAACCTAATATTATTCGAACCCAAGGTGATATTCAAGTAAAACCTTTTAAATGATGTCGATTTCAAAATTAGAACTTGATCTAAATACTTAAAGAAAAATTATCTTATTATAATAATAAGATATATCAGAAATTTTTTTGAATAAAATACTATTACTAAAAGAAATCATGAACAAAAAGAATATAAAAATATGATCCACAATACAAACAATAAATAAATCACTACAAACTAATACATAAATACTATATCTGTAGAAAAATCTCAAAAACAGAAAAAAGACAAATTGACAATAACAGTAACACTTAAAATAATTTAGAAACAACCCAAAATAAAATTTAGATAAATTATTTTTAAAAAAATATGAATTCCAACAATAAATAAAAAACATAAAGCATCAAGTTTGCAAGTTGCAACTACTCATTGAATGCATCTCCAAGATTAGAGAGAAACATCTAAAAAGAAAATGATGGATCCCCACTTGCTTGTTTTTGCTTTTAATGATTCAATTTGGATATTTATGAAAAAGGTATCTTATGTTGGAACCTTTTAACACGTTTGCTGTATCTCGTTAAAATGTAATAAGTTTTTGTATTTTTTAAAATTTTAAATTTTTATTTCATATTTTTATTTTTAAGAATTTAGTTTTAATTTTAAATTTCAAATCCAATAGATAATAATATTGTTAAATTTATTGTATAATATTTTGAAATTAAAAAAATAAACTCATTTGATAGCTATGTAATTAAAAAATGGTATTATAATTAACTTGAATTTAACAAAAATATTAAATAATTAGACCTGAATTTTGAAATCTGAAAAGTAACGTGATTCATACATATATGAGTTCGCACGTAATTGGTTCGCTTCATCATGCAAACGAACCCACGCTTAAAAAACGCATGTTAACCTTAGAATAAGGTACTAGTTGACATGCATGGAGACCTATCTAAGACGTCACATCCAATAATCCTATCATATAAATAAGAAAATTAACCCCCTTAAAAAATAGACTCACAAAAACACTGAATAAGGATCAAATTGATAAAAGATAAAAATATTGAAAGTTAAATTTATTATTATTTAATATCTGAGATATTTTAGATGATGTCTTTGGAAATTAGTATTGAGAAATAAGCAAAGGTGGGAACATAAATGAAATGACAGTGTTGGATCCAGAAAGCACTAAACTACACTCTTTTGTCTTCTTTTTCCTCGTATTTTTTCAAGACAAAACAATCCCAGCCTGTAATGTCCTAAATTGGAATCATGTCTCGTCCAAAGTTATTTAAATTGGAATGGATTGATGGATACGATCGAAAATTAATATTTAAAGAAAGACATTAAATTAGTTGATTTGGGAACAGGTGAATTGAATTAAATTTTGAATGTTTTATTTTTTTTTTAATTTTCAAATGATTTTTTTAATTTAACTAAATGGATTGATTAGATTGGTAAATTAGTAGTTTGAATTATTAGTTCGGCATTAAAAACCTTGGATTGAATCATGTTAATTTGGATTGCGCCAATTTAGATTTTAAAATTTTCGAGTAATTTTTGTGCGAGTCAATTTTAAATATAAATCATTTCAGGTTCAAGTTTTTTGGATCGATTACTATGAGTTTGGATCATTTCGATATTTGATCACTTTAAATCACTCATTTGAATCGATCCATGTTAAATAGATTCGATTCATTTACAAAAAGATCAATCTTATCCCCTTGATTCATGTAAAGTTACCTTCAATGAGGTCCATTGTCTATGTTTTTATTTGGAAATTTTCTGGGTTTTTTTCATTAAAATATCTTCACTATAAACTAAGAAAAAAGATATTATTTTTATTTTAAAAAGATAGAGATGTTATTTTTCATAACCTCTTTCAACTTTTAAATAAAAAAAAGCGCTTAAACCGTTCGAATTCAAATTCTCCTAATAACAATTATTTAGAATTTACTTTTAAAGTTCAACCTATTAATAAATTCACATTTCGTTCATTCAATTTAAAAAATATATATGTAAAATAGTCATTGAACTATTCAGAAATTTTTTAATTAAGTCATTAGGTTATTAATATCGTTGATGTATGGCCTTCTCTATTAAATTTTATTTCTCATTCTCTTTTATAATAATTCATTTTTTTCCCATAAAACAACTTTGAACGACATGAATCTATGAATCAAAATCCAAACAATTTTCTTCTTCGATCTCCGATACAAAAGATCAGGTCAACTTGGATCTGACATATGTTCTTAAATAAAAGCGCTCGAATAATTCGGTAACTTAAATGAAATTTTTTTAATAGTTTAATGACCATTTTGTAATCTTTTAAAGTTAAGTGATTAAGATGTAAATTTAATAATAATTTAATGACATTACAGGGTTTTCTAGTTTATAATGTTTGAACTTTTCATTTTGTTCTTAAAGTGTTTTCACGAGCTATCAGTGTATAATTGTTTTGGACATTGGCCAATATGTTTTGGACTATATTGAAAAGTAATCAATGATTAATTGTCGGGTAGTAAATTGGATTGTTCAAAAATATTATTAAGACGAATTCATATTTGGATTATTATATCTAAAATCTGTTAAAAAAAAAAAAGCCCTCATTGAATAACACTTTTTAGCAATTAATTTTTGTTTTCAAATATCGACGATAACGACGCGAACGAAAACGATTTTTTTAAAAAGTTTTAGGATTTTTGAGGAAAAGCTTCACGATACATTAAGCATTGTTTGTTTTTTTTTGATAATTTTTTCATCTTTATTTAAATAAATTTTAATATATCGATTGAGTCTTACATTGATTGGTATGAGTATTGTTGCCGATGCAAGAAAACGTGTGTTCGAATGCGCTAAAGCACATTACCTTTCTATTTATGGGTTACAAGGGACTATGAGTAGTTCTAAGTATGTTCTAAAAAAGAGCAGATATAATCAGAACCTATATTAAAATTATTTAAATAATAATAATAATAAATTTCAATATAATTCAATTCACTAACCATCTTTATTTAAATTGGATTATTCAAAATTTTATTTTTTAGTTAATTGCATCATCCATCCGTAAATTATAACCTTCATTCTAAACTAGTCTCCAAACTTTAAAAAATTCTAACTATATCTCCAAACTATCGGGATTATATCAATAAGGTTATTTCATTACTAAAATAATTAATTTAACTGTTAATGAGATGTTAAATTTCATATGACACAGCTTAAAATAAAAAGTTTAAAGAAAAATAAATGTTTTTAAAAAATAGACGTTGTAAAAATCTTAGTTTTAAAGTTTTCGAAACTTTTACAAAAGTTTTATAAGTTACTCTCTCTTTTTAATCGGTTTTAGTTTTTACTTTTAAAAGTTATGCAGTAACATTCACTTTTCAAAATTTTCATTTTAAACTATGTCATATATAATTTTACATCTCATTTAATGGTTAAATTAATAAATTTAGTAATGAAAGGATCGTAACGATGTAATTAGGATGTTTCAAAGTTTGGGAACCAATTTAAAATAAAAGTTATAATTTAAGGATGTAGGGTGCAATTCATAAAAGTTTTATGCTCTTTTTTGTCCCACAAATAATTTTTGCATGGAAATTGTGGTCTGTCATGCACTTTATCTAGAGGCGCTGACAGCCCTGGCCAACTAAAATAGAAATATACTATTTAAGCCCTTTAAAATTTTTTAAAATTTTAAATTAGTAAAGATAAAATTGCATTTCGGATCCCCTTAAAATTATAAAATTTTGATTCAATCTTTTAAAATTTACAAATATGTATATTATTAAAAATTAAAATTTAATTTCCAACCCCTAAAAAAATTTTCTGACTTCATCCTGTGCACTTTCCTTGCTAGCTACCATTCCACATAAGTTAGACATGATATTCTTAACAAAAACAAATAATATGAAATATAAAAGATAATATAAATATAAAAATAAAAAAATTAAAATTAAAATTAAAATTAAAATTCACATAATATAAATTATTAATTTATCAAAAATTACATAAATATAAAATAATTAAACATAAATATCGATTGAGTCTCAGCTCAATAGACATGAGTATTGTTACCAATACAGAAAGATATAAGTGCGAGTGTACTGAAGCGTATTATCCTCCTATTTATGAATTGAGAGAAACTATGAATAATTTTAAATAATATAAAAAAGAGTTGATATAATCTGAGATTGTTCAAAAATAATAATTATTATATATATAATATTTGTCTAAATACATTGCTCTTGCATCTATATTTGTCTAAATATATTTGGCATTTTGGGAATCTAAAAACAACTGCCACGTGACACATTTCCATTTGATTGAATAATAAAAGTGGATTTTTTTCTTCAAGAGTGAAAAGATGATAGGGATTAAATAGACGTTGGAATTAGTATTTCCGGATTTATTTTATTGATAAAATGTTTAAAATATATATAAGGAGTGAATCGAGTTTTAACTCGATTGGTATGAGTATTATTACTAATATAGGAGGATATGAGTTCGAGTGCAATGAAGCGCATTATCTTTCTATATATGGGTTGGGGAGGAGTTATGGGTAGTTTTAAATATTGTCTTAAAAAGAACAGATATGATCAAAATCTATAATGAATAATAAAGCAATATTTAATCTTTAAATTCGATAATTTTTTTCATATTGGTCTCTGATTTTTTTTATATTAATTTTGGAATATCTTTTAATTTGAATTTTGTTAAGGTACGATGATGCGGCACTTTGAGATTGTGTCTTACCATCACTTAATTTTTTATTTTATATAAATTTTAAAGGTTAAATTATACTATTAGTTTATGTATTATGCATAAGTTATGGATTTAGTCTTTGTACTTTAATTTGATCTTTTTTTTGGTGAATTGAAAGGGGGTAAAATCCTAATAACAACGCGACTGACGCGACTCAAACTCATACCACACTTGGGGCAATGAACACCCTTAGCAATTAGGCCAACACACGAGATTCTTAATTTGGTCATTTTTAATTCTTATATTGTTAGACTTTTAAAATTTTAGTCTTAACAAGATGGTAGTTATTGACTTTATTAAGTTAAGTTCTGCTATTTGCAGAATTTGATGCGACAAGTATATTATCACATGTGTAATATCATGTCAATTTATTATTTTGACATATTACTAAAAAAAAACCAGGTAATAGGTTTAACGACTGTCGTTTGCATTAAGACTAAAATTTTGAAATTCAAAATTGAATTGTTCAATGACCATTTTGTAATTTTTTGAAATTGAGTGACCAAAATGTAAACTTACTAATAGTTTAGTGATCTTCGGTATTGTTTTTACCCTATTTAAAGTACAGGGTCTAATAGCATAATTTTACATTTTTAAACGTTAACCAAAAGGAAACAAAGACTTTTCCACGCGAGCTTGCATATGTATGCGTTAATGGCGATCATGACATGATCAATTTTCCAGTCCCATATATATATATACTCCCTTCTCATCATCTTCTTCATCCACATAATCCATAAAATCCCAATCTTTCCTCTTCGCAAAAAACCCAGAACTCGAAGCCATAGAATTTGATTAATTTCACGAGTTAAATGGAAGAGTATTGGCGAATGTGCGTTGGAGCCTCAATAACCCAAAATTTCCCACATCGAAAATCCATCGAAACCACTGGTTTTTTTGGGAGAAACGCCGCCGTTTTCATGGCTGATGATCATGACCTTGATGCTGATGATTTCTCCGACGTCTTCGGTGGTCCACCGCGGAGTGTGCTTTGCAGGAAGTTCGCTGATGATTTCACCCAATCGGCGTCGTTTTACGATGAGGCTTTCCGGCCATTGGATTTCAGTTCGTGTTATTCGATTAAGGGTGGGAGGAGTTTGCCGGCGTTTAGGATTCCGGCCAAAGTGGAAGGGTTGTTCTCCACTGACATTTTCGGGTCAGATGATGATCTCCGGAGTTCTAGCTGGGAACTAACCGAGTCGGATTCATCTTCGGTGATGAGTTGGGAGGAAATGAGCCTTCTCCGGCGACCGGACGATGATGATATCCGACTGTCGTCGTATTTTGCACCAAAACTCAGGTAAATCAGTCGGCTTTTAGCTTTTATACATAAACGTCTTTTGTTAACCGTTTTTAAAAGTTTCAACTGTTTTTTTCTGTCTTGTTGATTTGACGTTTCTAACCCTGACTCGAGTCTTATTTTAAGATCAATTAGGGTAGGAAAGCGAAAATCATAAAACACGAAAACACTGTCGTTTTGAATAGCTTACATGCTTTTTAGTTAATATATGATAAAAAATTATATTTTGGCTCTCCTAAAATGGTAAGAGTTGTGATTCAGTCCTTTTAAAAATTATAAAGTTATAAGGTTACAATGAAAAAATTATATTTTGACTCTCATAAAAAATTATAATTTAATTTTGACCCGCTAAAAAATATTCCAACTTCCTTAAAGAGGGAATGTAGATTATAAATTGCTGAGAGAATTAAAATTCAATTGTATCATTATATAAACATAAAATTTTATAATTTCTTGAGGGATTAAGCTTTTCACTTTAAAAGGGATTAAATTTTAAGAAGGACAAAATAAAAATTTTACCATTAAATACCTTAACACTTTATTATTTTTAAAGGGCCTAAGGGTGATTTTTCATTTTAGAGAGGTCAAGACCTGTAGTTACATGAACTAAATCCCCGTATTTGTTGGGGTTTTAAGGGTAAAAAGGAAAAAAAATTTCAAATACTGAAGTCGTGGTTACTTAAATTAATTAGAATATTGGTCTTTAAAAGTTTATTGATTTTTTAATTTTTTTTCGAATATACAAGTACTTGAACCCGATCTCTTTAGATGAACAACATCCTTTTAACCACTGCAACCACTCGTTGAGTTCTATTGATTTTTTAATTTAATATTATTAATATAATATTTTATATTATTTTAGATAATTTTAAATGAAAGATAATTATAGTAATTCGAATATCTCATATTTTTTAACAGTGATGATTTATTTTAATTTTTTAATAAAATAAAATTAATTTAATATTTTCTACCTTAAGTGATAAGTAATTAACCACTTACTTTATCTTATTCAACATTTTTTTTGTTGAAAATTTTATATTAGGTAAAAAATTAAAATGATTATCAAATACATTTAAAATATTAAATATTGAAAATTTTCGTTTGTATTGAAATAAATTTTTTTAGTGATTTATCAAAGACACCCCAAGTCTCATAGATTCTCAAAAGAAAATCTTAAAACAATCATTTTCAAATATATTGTTGGAAGCCGTATTCACATGAAATAACCGGATTAAATCTCAAGATTCTTTTAAGTCTTCTTCTCCTAGGGGTAAAAAATAAAAATTTAAAATATGTCATAAATTTGAAATTAAATCTATATTTTTATTTTTCAAAATTTAATCTCTTTAATTTTTCGATTTCAAAATTTAAGGCTAAATATACAATTGCTCCGTTTAATGAGGCTAAAACCCGTATTTACATGAACTAGATTCCCCCATATTTATTGGGTTTTAAAGGTAGGGATGGTTAAAATAAAAGTATAAGGACTAAATTTTAAATTTGTGAAGAGTATGTAACCACAATGAAAATCTTTAAAACGCTGTCGTTTGACTTTGCTGAATGCTGTAATATTACGTAACGCAGATGGAAGTCAACAACAATGGTGACAAATCAAGAACCATCAAAACAACAGCAGATGCCGCCATTTCCAAGCACTGCTTCTCACATGGAAAACGAAAACCGTATTGATAATCCGGTGAAAAGCTCATCGCTTTATCGTTTCAACAAACGTACTTCTTCCCCGGAAACCATTAGCTTGGAGCCCCATTCTTTTTCAAGCGTTAAAATATCATTGGCGGATGATTCGGAGTTCAACTCCCCTTCGTCCCAGTCTTCATGTTTTAGTCAAGAACCTGAGACCGTAACCAGATTCCAGATTAATCCGTCCCCAAAAGATGAATACGATGATGATGAGGATGACGAAGAAGTAATGAGTTCTTATGTTATTGAGATAAATTCTGATTTTAGACAAAGTAGCAGTGAAGAAGCAGTTTCAATTGATGAAGCCATTGCTTGGGCAAAAGAAAGATACAATAATACCCAAAGAGAACATGAACATGATCAAACAATGCAATCTCCATTGGAAGAAATACCGAGAAAACCGACAGCCGAAGAAGAAAAAGACCAAGATGTGAAGCATTGGTCATCTGGCAATGAAAATAACATCCGAATGCTCCTTTCAACACTTCATAATGTAAGATATTATCAGTATTAACCCATTTTTTTGGTTTCTGTTGAGGGGATTTGGACCTTAAGCTCGCCGGGTTCACAAAGCGGGTTTGTATGGTGGGTAAAGACACCGAAGACAAAACCAGGGGATAAAACCGAGTATAGATACCTCTGACTCAATAGGCTTGCTAAGAGGTCCATCAGTCGATCTCGACAGATGATCCCCGAGGGGTCAAAATCCCTCAACAGTTTCCCGAATTCATTTATTTGCAGGCTAATATAGAATGGATTATTAGTTCATTTTTATGTATGTATGTATATGAATTACAGATTCTATGGCCAAATAGTGGTTGGCACATGATAGATCTCAGAAGCCTTGCAGAAAGCTCAGAAGTGAAAAAAGCTTATCAAAAAGCAAGGCTATGTCTTCACCCAGACAAACTGCAACAAAGAGGTGCAACATTATCACAAAAATATGTAGCAGAGAAGGCCTTTTCCATCCTCCAGGTAAAATAACATCCTTATCTTTCCATAATAGTGTAATACACCCACTAGCACTATACTGTCTACTTTTGTTTCTTCTGCAACAAGTAAAAAGTAAACTTATACACCCTATTAAATTCGCTGTCTTATAAGTTAACTCGAAATTAAAGCTAGGTTCCTTAAACCGTAAACCCTAAACTCTCTCATCTTCAGGTTGGCTTAAAGGTTGGGTTAGAATTTAAACTAGGTTCTACCTTAAACCCAAGGCCTTTTCCATCCGCCAGGTAAACTTCTATTGAAGATCTTTATCTTTCGTAATGGTTGGTACAGTAACAAGCACCATCATGTTATATGCCCACTAGCATGATACCGAACTACTTTAGTTTCTTCTGCAACAAGTAAAAAGTCTGCAGTAATACAAACAGGGCAAGATTCACACCGAGTATAACTTATACACTACCCTATTAAATTCTCCGTCTTATAATTAAATTTTGAGGTTTTACAGTTTTAATTTCTTTTTAACTCGATATTAAACTAGGTTCCGTAAACCATAAACCCTAGATTCTCTCGTCTTCAAGGTCGGGTTAGAGTTTGCACCAATATGTAGCAGAGAACATCCTTATCTTCTATAATGGTTGGTACTGTATCGGTTTTAAAGTAAAAACAATACAGGAACCATAATGTTATACGCCCACTAGCACGATATTGAATTACTTCAGTTTCTTTTGCAACAAGAAAGAAGTTTGCAGAGACACAAACAGGGCAAGATTCACACTGAGAATAACTTATACACCCTATTAAATTCTCCATCTTATATAAGCAAACCTTCGATGTTCAAGGTTCTACTTTTCTTTTAACTCGATATTAAACCTAAGTTCCTTAAATTATAAACCTTAAATTCTCTCATCTTTGGGTTGTCTTCAAGGTCAGGCAAGAGTTTGACTTGATATTAGAGATAAGTTCCTAAACTCTAAAACCCTATACTTTCCGTCTCGAGATGTTTAAGCTACAAATTACTTCACATCTTATGAACTAGCTTTGAGGTCGGATTTGAGCTAGGTTGCTTACCGTCTCCGTTACATATTCGATTAAAGCTCTTCGGTCTTATAAACTAATGTTTTTTTGAGGTTTAAACTTTATAGCCTAAATCAAAAGGTTTAATAAAAGATGGTGCATATGAATAGGATGCATGGAGTGCCTTCATCTCCCAAGATGTCTCCTTCAACAAGTCAACAAAAATGCAAGGAATTTTGGAATCTTTTTGGGAAGCTTGGAACAAACAAGGAGTCCACGGACTCGAAGGATTAAGGGCCATGTTAAAAGCTTAAAAGATGGAAAAAAAACATGGCGATTTGCAGACAAATCTTATGTATATTGTAAGAAAAATTGCAGTTAGATCATATATATATAACGAATGTTGTATGCTTGCTTAATTTTTTTCAAAGTGACAAAATCAGGTTTTTGATACTGTCTTAAGCATCTAACTTAGAACACAAGTAATATACAGAATCTAAACTGACGTGGGATAAGAACACTTTACCGAATGAAACCCGGGAATCGGTTTTTCTCATTTGTTCCGAATGGTGAGTATTCGACTGATATTAATAAGTGCTTGTCTCGACTTTGTTACGTCGATGTTGCTACTTTCGGGCAAAGAAACAGTGGCTGCTGCAGCAAGATTAGCATGCTTTATTGCTAGCTCTTTCATCCTCTGTATTCCACGACTCTTCCATAGGTACTCGAGAGCCTGCAACCGTAAAATTTGGTGAATTGAAATGCATATTCACCGGTTCGATTTAAGTAGCTTCAGGGTTGCAAATTCAAACTTACGGTATCAACATTAGCAGGGTTGTCAAAACCCTGCTGAATCACCAATTTTAACCGAGGAAACTCTTCCATAGCAAATAATATTGGAGCAGTTACAATTCCATGCAAAAAACATTGTATACCCGTGTCTGAATATATGGTGGACCCGGATACTTACAAGAAAACGAGGAGTATGTCCTAATATATGTCGGATACAGAAGTAGATGCAGGACACGATGAATTACCTGCCGTATATCAGATAAAGAACCCTTTCCCAGGGAAGCTGATGTGCCTGTGAAATCGAGAACATCGTCTACGAATTGATATGCCAATCCCTAGGAAGTTTATTTGAAAGAATTAGGGGACGGGGAAAAGAAAAAAACACGGTAAAACACGAACTATGTTCCTTGAACTTAGATGAGTATTTAGAGACCATGTCCAAATATGTGTTGGACACAAATGCCATAAAACTCAAGATGGCATTTTACGAAATTTACAAACCAAATTCTTGCTGTATTCGAAAGCCGACATTGCAACTTCGGGTGTTTGATCGGATAAAAGGGCCATTGCTTTGCAACTGTTGGAGATCAACGATGCGGTCTTGCAATAAGTCTTTTGCATATAATATTCCATACTGCAATTATTATGATTTTCATGTTTCGATAAGAGTTAAACATGAATATCGGATGCAAATACTTTAAAAAAATAATAATCAGGCCAACCCGGGATTGTACCTACAACGCTGCTCAACCGTTGCTGCCATTTGCATGATTTCACCAGTAACAAGATTCTCAAGCGCTGTTACCAGTAACAATACAACCTGCAGTACAAAAAACAGGTCGCTCGGTCGGATACGAGTTAGTGTCCAACTCGGATATACATATATATATATATATATATATAAACACGTACCTCGGTGTTTTCTAAGGAAGCAAGGGATCCTAGAGCACGAAAAAGCAAAAAATCTCCAGCTAGTACTGCTAACTGCATCATATTAATATACACACAAATGAATATGGAAAACAACGATTACATTTCGATTAACATAAGATGTCCATAGTTTTACCTTATTACCGACCACGAAATTTAATGAACCGACACCGTGTCTGGTTTTTGCAATATCCAAGATATCATCATGTATTAGACTGGCCACCTATGATCACAAAGATAATTTAGAGCAAGTCTAACAATGTTTCAGACGGTTTTGAAGGTGAAGAAGTAACATGGAACATCTTGGTTACTTGGGCAATAAGTTGTTGTTTCCTACGCAGTTGAATTCTCGCTGTATCTCCGATACAATTAAAAGATGATTTGGGTTTATGTATATCTATTGCTTTAGCCATCAACAATAAGACCTGCATAAAAACATGAAAAACTTGCCTTTTAGCTCGTCGATAGGCAATAGCATCCCGTGTTATGATCCTCGGAGAACCCACCAAATACAACAGAAATCTCGGAAACATCGAAAAAATATGTAGCATTGTTGTTATTACCATAGAACATGTCCTTTTTCCTTCCACACCTTGTTTGAAAAAATATCCAGCAGCTGAGGCAAGTTCAGGGACCTAAAATGACATTAACAAATCTATGTTTTAATTAGGGGTATAAATGGAATTCTGGTGCTCGCAAGCTACTTAAGTTCGATTCAAAAAAAATTTGAACTTGATTCAATAATTTTCGAGTCAAATTCAAGTTACTAATTGAGTCGAATTCAAACTTAATAATATTTAGCTCAAATGGCTCGGGATAATATATCTATGTTAATATCATTATATTACTTAATTGTCTTTAATATAATTTTAATTTTAAGTTTAATTATCGAGCTGAGCTCAAGCTTTAATTAAATTCAAATTTGACTACAAAAATTGACAAAATAAACTTAATCAAGCTCGATTGTATATCTCTAGTATGCGGAAAATATATTATCATATGTGTACACATATGTGTAGTCAGTTTGTAACGAGATAGTAAAAATACTATCATATGTGTAAAAATTTGAATTGTCAATTTTTGTAACTAGATCTGTATATTAATTTTAAGAGTTGGATTGTATTTTACTTTTTTAATTGCAGAAGTTAGTAAAAATACTATGCGGTAAATATATTATCATATGTGTAATGTCAAGTCAATTTGTTAGTTCCACATATTACTCACTGAAAGTTCAGTTGATGAATTAGCAATTGTCATTTGCATCAATACTAAAATTTTAAAATTAGAAAAGTATAAGGACTTATAACAATCCAATTCGAGAATATGAGCTAAATCTACAACAGTACGCATAGTACAATACTAGTAATTGAATTTAACCGAATAAATATTGTTTGGGTCAGAACTAAAATTTCAGAGATCCGATTGAAAAGTATAGGAAACTAATTTGATCAAATTAAAATATAAGAACTAAATTCATAATTTTTACAAAATAAAAAAACTAAGACCATAATTTACCCAAATATAGATGTTGCTTAATTGCATAGTCACATGCAATTCAAGTTTAAGCATTTAATTTTATTTTTCCAACATTCATCTAATATAAAAACATTACAAGGAAATAAGCATAAGGTTTCAGTACAAAGCAGGGGCGTAATTAGGGGGAGTGTCTCCTCAAATACAAAACTTTTTAGTTTACGCATTTTAAAATTTTTAATTAGTAAAAATAAAATTATAGTTTAATCCTTTAAAAATGATAAAAATTTAATTTAATCTTTTAAAAATTATAAAGATATAAACTGTTAAAATGATAAAAATTATAATTTAATTTTAATATTAAAAAAATTTTAATTTCAACCCCATTAAAACTCAAAGAGATATAAAACTTGAAAAAAGTCAAACCATATGGAAAAAAAATAGAACCAAGATAGAAGATTGGAGAGAAGGGCAGGAGTCTTTTCATGGGCATCAAGTCTCATTATCAAGCGTGAACCACCAAGGCGGTTGTATGGTGTAATCATCATCGCTGATCTCCCTATTCCTAAAATTCACTCTAAAATTTTGGAATATATTGAATCCATTTGATTAGACATAGATGAAAAAAAAATCGATTTATTCCAATAAGTAATCAGATCTTAACGAAATTCAAGTTTAGGATTCAAATCGAGAACGTTGTTTAATTTCAAGATTAATGTGGACCCAAAAAATTTATGGATGAAGTTGAAATTTTTATTATTATCAAATTTAGAGACTAAATATTAAAATAATATTAATCAATGACATTTCCAATCTATCCAAAAACCCTTAATATAATACTCATCATAAAGAAATTACATGTTTAAGTCAATCCAAACTTGCAAAAGTACCGATGTTAACGGAACTTAATATTCGATTAGCATCAATGATATGTATTATATTACACTATTTTTAAATTTATTAAATATTGTAATTTTGTATTAGCTTTAAATATATATATGTGTGTGTAACTGTAAAAGCTAAAAATTTGATAATAAAATTCGATTTTTAGTCTTTATATTTAAAAAGTTAAAATTTAAATCTTTTTATTTTATTTAAAAATCTTTATCTAAAAAATTGCAAGTTTTTTTCATCAAAATCTGATAATTTGACATAATGTCAATTAGGATTCTCTCATGTAACATGTCGTATGATTGATAAAAAATAAACCTATCCTGAAATAATAATTTGCATTTTTATGGGCATTTTTTACGCCGCTATTGAAATAACTTTTCTGACTATATTTTCGGCTACTCCGCTCATTTCATAAAATATTCTGCTCGGTTTAATGATAGCTACACAATACTTGGGAGATCTTTTCCCCGAACCCATTTGTGTTTCTGTAGGTCTTACCTAACTGATATGTTTGAAAATATATGTACCCATATTTTTTCACCATGGCGTACATTTCGTGTCATTGCGTGGTGCCCCACTTCTATTTGTCTAGATGTAATCCAAGCGGGTTCAAGTGCTTGAAGAGCATATCTAGCGAAACCTCAATAAGATATCCCCTCATTCTTCCTCCATGTTGTTTACGAAATTGAGTTTTTTTAGGGTTATAGTTGATGTTTGTTTATGAATTTCATCTCTATTACATAACTGGATGTTAAGTTGATAAATTTTAACGGAAATTAATAACGACGATAATAATCGAACCAAGATTTTTAAATTAAAAAAGTAAGAAAATTAAATATTTAATTTTTAAAGCACAGAAACTGAATCTCAAATTAGATAGAAGTAAATACTCTATAAAAAAAAAGCACTCATAAACATTAGATTGAGAGAGGTATAGAATTTGTATTGATATAATAAAGCATGATAAAAGAAAATTGAAACAATATTCCAAAAAAAAATAGTCAAATTTCTCACACAAATTTCTCACAATTACAAATTTTATATAAAATTGTATTCAATTTCCCCCAAAAATTCCCATTAAAATTTGATTTTTTTTTTCTTCAATGATACTAAAAATTGAGAATTCTTTGCATTGCAAGAAACAAAAACACCATGGAAATGAGCAAAGGAAGAAGAAGGCAAACCTTGTTTGAGACCCAAATTTCATGGCTTTTTTCATAGCACCCTTCTTCTAAAATGGTCTCTAGCTTTGAACAACTTAGGGATTTTTTCGGAGACATCAAACGCGCGTGCGCTATTTCCACCCAATTCATTTGTTTCTTTGTTCTCGCTCTTTTCATCATTTAAAAAAAAAAAAAAATCGATCTGAATTTTTTTCTATTGAAAATTCAAAAAAATATTCTAGGAATTTTTTGGGGGGGAGTAATTGAAGATTGATGTCCAGTTTATATAGGAAAGGATTGTAAGGAAAAATACTAAAAAAAAATTGGTTGTTAATTTACAGAAAATAGAAAACAAAGAATGTTTAAAAATGGAGGCATGTGAGTTTTTTTTCTATTTTTTTTTATATCAAAGCATATTTTAATGGGATATTAATAGGATTTTATGTATTTTTTTGGGATTTTTAATTTTTTTTAGAATATTATGTTTCTATTAATATAAGAAAAAAGTAAAGATAAAGTGTGTATTTATATTTAAATAATTTTATTTACTATCGTTTGAGTTTTAATTCAATTGGGATGGATATTGTTACAATTTATTCGTGGTTCAAATGTATATATAAAATTTTAATTTCGATTCAATTATACATATTTTAAAAAATAAATACATCAATTTATTTTTATATTGGATAAATATAATTATTTGTTTAAGTAATATATAAACATAAAATAATGTTATATTGACAATTGTGTTAATAGTTTGTGATAATTGGACTAAATCAAAATTTTATATATATAATTGCACAAAATCAAAATTTTTGTATAAAATTACACACCTAAACTAAAATTCATGTGTAATTTTGAGATTGACCCCTTTAAATTTTTTGTTTATTGACATTATTGATCAAGATTTGAGTCATGTGTCACTCATTCCCTCCCCAAATTTGTTGGTAAAAATTGGGTCTTAAATCTTGTGAATTCAGGTTGGGTTGAGATGGATTAAATTTAAGAATCATAACGGATCATATATCTGTTTTTTTATTGAATTATTATAATATGAATATGCAAATTTGCTTAAAATTCTGAATCAATTTATTCTTTGTAAATTATCCCAGTATTACTATTTAAATTCGAATTAAATATATTATTTGTCATATATCTGAATTTGCAAAAAAAAAAATTCAAATTTTTAATCACTTCTAGATATCCAAATCCAAATTTAAATCCGATAAATTTACTATAGCAAATGTTAAATTTAGTCTTTAACATTTACATCTTTTTGTCAATTTGGTCCTTAATATTTTTTGAGCTAAATTTGGCCTTAACTTTTTGAAAAGAGTCAAATTTGACTATCAACCTTTTAAAAAATAGTCGAATTGATTTTTTTAAAGAAAATATTGATTAAAATATTAAAATTTTAAAAATAACAGTCCGCATGGACAATTCACTTATATTTCATGCTAATTTAAAAAAAAATTATGAACTTTTTATAATCCTTTTTGAGTTTTGATTTTTTTTAAAATAAATAATGTCATGCGAACTATCACGGAGGTTGTCACACCGATTTCATTTTCATTAAAAAAAAACAAATTAATCTTTTTGAAAGGTTAATGGCCAAATCTAATTAAAAAAAGGAATAAAGATAAAATTTACAAAATGTAAGCGTTGAAAACTAAATTTTTCATTATGTCAATCATTTTTTAATACAAAAATCAATATTTTAAACATTCTAAATGGTGGATTCATATTATCTAAATATAAATTCATGTATGTATTAATAAGATATACGAATTTAGATAATGGATATCTAATATATCTATTCGTATTCGCTCTAAATTCACGATGAATAATAATTTTAAAATACAAATCTAAATATTATCTAAATCCGCAATAATCAAATATACAAAACACAAATTAAATATCAGTAAATATTCCAATCTACAACCCGAATTATATATCCTTAATTTTAAATAATGATATAAATTAATGGGTTAAAAGGTTCAAATATCATTAAGATTTAAATGGATAAATCAAATCAATTAGATCAACAATTAAGGAATGATTTGATTAGAAGTATAAAATCAATTGATTTATGAATTAGTATGAAATGATTAAATTAAATTAAAATATTAGTTAAATCGATCTTTGTAATTTTTTGTAATAATTTATTTACTTTGAACCGTTCAAATCAGATAACTACTAATTTAATCATTGATTCAATTTTAAATTATCTTAATTCTCAATTTAATTGATTTAATTTGATTGACTGATTCCATTCGATCTTTTGTTCAACAATTTTTTTCAACAAAGGAAGTGACAGATCACTAAGGGGCATCACTTTGATCGATGAAGATTGAGATTCGTTGCTTGCTTCATTCTTTTTACCAATCACAAGAGCAATCAATTTTGAATCAAAGTTTCAAAACTTGACCAACTATTGAATTAGCCATATCACTGATTTATCGATTCAATTTATTCGATCAGTCCGTCCGATTTGATAAAATAAATCATTAAAACTCATAAAAATAATATATATATATATATTAAAAATCTCGTTCAATCGATTTATTATTCAGTTCAATTGATCCATACCGATTCAAAACCTCTCTAAACTAGCACCCCAATCGCTTTCCAATCCTACTAGTTTAACTGACTGATTCAATCCGGTTCGAACAAAAGTTTTGAATATGATATGATACAAATATCACAAAAACAAGAAAATAATGTAAGAAATACGACACGATATATTAATATAATAAGTTTAAAACATGTATTATATTAATATTTACACAACCGAGACAAACAAAAATAAAAAAAGAAAAAGAAAAGAAAAACATGAATCTCCATATATTATATTTTCAAACATTATGAAAAATTCAGATGCTATTTAATCTATAATTTTTACATTGATTTCATATCACCTACAAAGGGATTGCCTGATAATATTTTCTCTGGTTCAACTATAAACAATGTGTATATAACCCAGCTAGAGATGCAACTCGATTTTTCTCTTGTTTTTTCCTAATTCCAAAACAGAATAGCTAAATGTGCTTTTTCTGGATTATGATATAAAATCACTCACCGGTGAGAAAGCTCGAATGTATGTCGATCTTGTCCGAATCACCCTGAAAAGCTTTTCCTGTTCCAAGGTAAATAACTCGTGTCTCCATAAGGCCTGCAAACGGTACGATTATGACTCAGTTAACACCTTTTATAACATATGAAGAGACGATATCCGTTCCTAAGAGATAAAAATTTTGTTATATTACCTGTTGCAATTTTACCTTCGATATTTTACATGTAGCAACATGAAGACGATAGCGAGCATAAGAGAAGAACATCCGACAAAGACACAAGCATGGCCGAGAAAGTCGTTCTTTCCTCCTAACCAGCTTGACGTTGAAAGGATGAGTTTCTTTTTACCACCGAAACTATAAGTGTTGTAGTTGTTTATAAGATTGACTACTACGACATCATCAACATCCAAATCTCCTTCAATTCTCCCGTACAATTTTCGGAAGCTAGGGAGAGCAGATGTACGCATCCATACAATAAGATCTTCCTGGTCGCTTAGCTAATTATGTTAATGCATCCGTTCACCCGGGCCACAAAAAGAGCAAAGAAAAGTGGTTATTGGAGTTCGGAAACAGGTGTTTTTGGTAATTAACAAGTAATTGGGTAAATTACAACAGAGATCACCCAATTATAGTTTTTTTTTTACTTTTTTTGTCACCTAACTATGAAAAGTTACAAAAATGGTCATTCAACTATTCAATTTTACCTAATGCAAAAATGGAAACATCCAAAAATATAAGATAGTTGAGTGACCAAAAAAGAATCGGAAAGACCATAGTGAAAAATCTCGATACCAAGCTAATACTTACAGGAATTTCCGGATTCAGTTTTCCACCACCAATCAAGGTTCCATTTTGGAAATTGAAAGGATATACGTTCTTTCCGAATTTGTGGCCCCGATCACTCTTCCACGCAATGTTTTGCCTGTTCACTTTGAGTTCTGCTCCCTCACGAATAAATTTAAATGTATCGTTAAATAAACTCCATGCTATCAATCCGCAAGGAACAATAGGCCTATTGTTATTCGACTCCACAGGTTGACAAGAACTTGTGTCATGATACTTCTGGCCATCCAAGAGTTGCTTATCGCTTCTGCTTTTGACGTACCTGGAAAACATTTAAAACAAACGAAGTGCAATTTGAAGAAACAATGGAGATTAAAGAAAAATGTAATATAGCTCTGAATAAATTTATCAATGTTGATCGAGTTAAAGCATTAAATGATTAAGTGAAAGAGCCTGCACCTTCGATGGTTCTGATAATAATTATCGAGTTGATAGTAAATGTAAATTGGAGCTTTCATGTACTTGTGCACCTACAAAACAAGTTATAGATGCAAAATAAACAAACATTAAAAAAAATACGCATTCCGTGAAGAAGAAAAAAAAAGACGTGTTACCAAAAAACGATAACAAGCAGCATTTTTAAGACTGGAATAAAGGTATTCTACTAAGAAAAATGCACCTACATTTGAAGCGAGTAGCTGTTTATCTCAGCATCTATTCATGAGGGGTTAATATACTATTCGGTGCTTGAGTTTAGCTTTAATGTTCAATTTGATACCTGAGTTATTTTTGTTCCCATTTGGTATTCGAGTTTGGCTATAATGTTCCATTTGGTACCTTTGTTTTTTCCATTTGATACTTCAAGGTTTTTTTGTCCCAATTAAGTACCTGGTTTTTTACTAAAGCACACATGCCAAATCTTCATTGGGCCACATGATGCCATTTGGTCTAGGTACCAAATTGAACGTCAAATCCAAACTCAGGTACCAAATTGGAACAAAAAAAACTTAGGTATCAAATTGAATATTGAAGCCAAACACAGGTACTAATCATATATTAACCCTAAAATAAGAATGACATGCTAAGGTTATGGTAAAAGGATAGGAAGAAATACTATCCACAAAAAGAGGCAGAAATGATCACGAGTCAAAGCATTGGAAATTTTAGAAAGAACATTTGATGGGAAAAAATAGATCCGGCATTTTAAACGTTCTCAGACATATTGAAAACAGAAGTTAATTTGATTTCACCAACTAGTTCGAGTTTGATAGACATGGTAAGACAAATTTACCGTGCATTAGTTCAGTTAGCCTTCCTTCCAATTCAAATAAACTCACAGATAACCAGAGGTTTTAACTCAGTAAATTTCAAAGCCTAAGTAATAATCCAGAAAGACAGAGGCACTCAGTTGCAGTCTTAACTGCAGTGTAACGCCTTGTAATGACTGCCGAAGAAATGGTATATAGCTCAGCATATACTGAAATGCAAGACACCTTCCATGTAATAGACAGAACTGGCTATGCTAACTTAAAAAGGAAGTAAAGATTGTCACACTGAAGATATATCAATAAAGAAAGGGAAGTATCACCTTCATGAAACGAGAACAATTCTTGGGAATTGAGTCATCTTGGATATATGAAACTTTATCCATTCTAGATGACTCAGGTACACAATCAATGTCATATCGGTCCACAATTTCAACAACCTACCAATCAAATAGAAAAGGTTATCCACATGTATGTTCTCGATATAACAACAGATGCTAGGAAAAGAAGTACAATAATAACTTGACACGTGAGATAACAAGAACCGTAGAATGGATAATTACGCAATGAGAAGCACGCAGAGTGACCAGGCCAACAGGAATGAAAATGATACCCATAAACAAAAATATTGCTATAACCTGCAGAAGTGAAAATGACACTCATCAATAAAATTAGATAAGAACCAGCATTAAAGACAGCCAACACTACAAAGTGAAAGTTAAATATTAGCTAGAGATAAACTAAAAATTGAGGTATTAAAGAGAGTTGTCATGCTCTCACCCATCCTGGTGTTAAGACAGGTTTGCAAGCCGGAAGACTTTGCTGAGTAAACAGATAAAAAGCTGCAAAAACAACCATAACAAGCAAATTGTTATGAGGCAATATTCAATTGCTTGCCAGACTGAAAAACAAAATTGGAGATGATTGCAGACAGCTTTGCCACCACTTCATATAATATAGTACTTCTGATATGAAAGCCAAAGTTGCAATGAAATGCAGGCCCAGGCTCACAGTTGAGTATCAATGCATATGCGTTTATGCATGTCCTCATATCATCCAACCTTCTTTTGTTAGCAGTTAGCATAACTATCCATACATCTCAAATTTCAATGTATTCTAACCAAAAATAGTCCAGTATATAACAGATCATTTTCACTTGATGGTGATTATAGAGAGAAGATTCAAGCAAAGCACCATCTTTTCACTGACTATTCTCACTGCAGCAACTCCACAAGTAGAAAAGATTCGATGACACATGCTTGCACACACTAACGTGAGAACAGCCACTGTTGCATTTGTGGACACAATGACATGGACGAACAAATTTGCTTACATTTTTCTAGCACACACTCATAGAAAAATGCAAATAATGCGGGTAATGGACACATAAAAAGAACAAAAGAACTTGTATTTTGCAGAAATTATGTTTGTTTGTACATCTTCACATGTAGATGGAGCTTGAGCACATGCACAAAAGATAGGGAAGCATGTATATTCATGCCTCTGCAGCCATCCTAGGTGGGTAGTGCTTGAGGATCTCTTAGGGTGTCTATTTCAGGGAGAGAGAGTGCCAGTGTGTATGAATCTAAATAAAACCATACCAATGAATATATTAAGTAAAAAAGCCTCGAAGTCAAAAAACTGAAGACATTGAGTTAAAATAGAAAACCTGTTTCTCTGGCTCTGTGTCTCTCTCTATCCATATCCATCAGTTCTGAAAACCCAGATTCAATGTTCTAACACTCCCACCAAATACAGCAATCCCTTAATGCAATCTTTGAGTTCCTGTATAACAGCAAACCAATCAAAGAGGTAAAGCACAAACCTTCACACAGGAAACAAAACCTCATTTCTACGTGTGCACTGTAACTTAAAATTCAGTATTAAACCTCTGTTGTAACAAAACACAATTCAACTACATTCTACATTTCATCATCTTCACTATTCAACCCACATGCAACATTTCTCAGGCAGATGCATTTTACAATGTTGATTCCATTCCATTTCCTCAGTTCCCTTCCCCCCTAGGTTACAAATTCATTAAGTATATCTCCAATTAAAGTCAAATCAATCACATCATGGCTTTGAATTTAAAATACCTTATTATAGAATTTTGCAAGAAAACAAATGGATCATAAAGTTACGAATTGCAAATCTACAATAATTTCATTAATCAGGAAGCTAAGTAATAAACGATGCAAAACATTATTTCTACACATGCACTTTTACTTAAAACTCAGTATTAAACCTCTACTAGAAGATAATTCAAATAAATTATAAATTTCATCATCTTCGTCATTTGATCCACATCCAACAATTCTCTAAGCACATGCATTTCACAATGCTGATTCCATTCCATTCCCTTTCATTCCTCGGTTTCCTTCCCCCTAGGTTACAAATTCATAAAAATAGCTCCAATTAAACTCAAAACAGAGATCAATCTCATCATAGCTTCAAATTCAAAATACCTAATTCTACAATTTCCAACAAAAAAAAACGTAGCATAAAGTTACAAATTCCAAATCTACAATAATTTCATTAATCCAGAATCTAGAAAACTTCTCCATCCTGAAGCTAAGTAATAAACGATCCAAAACATTATTTCTACACATGCACTTTTACTTAAAATTCAGTATTAAACCTCTACTAAAAGATAATTCAACTGCATTCTACATTTCATCATCCTCATCATTCAATCCACATCCAACATTTCTCCAAGCACATGCATTTTATAGTGTTTGGTTCCATTCCTAGGTTTACAAACTCATAAGTATAGCTCCAATTAAACTCAAAACAGAGATCAATCTCATCATAGCTTCGAATTTAAAATACTTAATTCTACAATTTCCAACCAAACAAACAGAGCATAGAGTTACAAATTTCAAATCTACAATAATTTCATTAATCCTGAATCTAAAAAACTCGTCTATCCTAAGCAACAAATATTCCAAAACATTAACTAGGTTTTCACTTTTCTTTTCTCTCACATCCACGGCAACCTCTACATAGCTCCGATCAGCTAAAAACAAACGAACTCAATAACGAGAAAAGAAGATCGAATTAAAACCAAAAATAAAGCAAAATATATAGAGAGATTTACCTGATTTGGTGAGAGATTTGAAAATGGAAGGTCCGTTAGGGTTCACTCTTATTCGTTAATTGAATCAAAAAGTGAAAAAGATTGCTTTGGTTCAAGAAATTAGAATCTTTTTAATCTGAATTTTCAATTTTCTAAGAGGGAAAAAAAGGAAAATGCCAAAGTCAAGCAAAATAGAATAAACTGATAATATTTTTTTATTTGGGATAAATTAACTTTTAGTCCTTAAACTTGATAATTTTTTTATTTTGATCTCTAAACTTGAAAAGTTTCTAATTTTGAGTGTGTCACACCCGTGGTAGTTGGTATTGTACCGATACCAACCGTGTCATTCTGGTGCTCAACAATACTAAGTAATATAGGTTTCGTTCTAATCAAGATTTCATGTGTACCAATCATTTCATTGTATTTCAACTAAAATCGACTTTGTACCGCCCCATTCTAATTGATACAAATTTTTTATAATTTAAACCTGACTTTTATTTTTTTCTTAAACATTGTAAAATTAACTTTCAACTTAAAACATAATTATTAAATTAAGTCATCCAACCTAATTTATATTTTTATATGAATGTAATTTAGATATTTTTATATGTAAATATAATATATAGTTTATAAAAAATTAAATATAAATATTGATTTGTGTGTAAAAATAAAAATGTAGATAAACTTGAAGTGGTTTATCGAAACACACCAGTACCAATACATATCAGTATCAGGACAAAAAAGCTATCAAGTTTCATTATTAGTTCTTTTTGAGTAAACTACATTAGTAGTCACCCAACTAAGGGTTTTTTCTTTCTATCATCAAACTATAAAAAGTTATAAAATATCACCTAACTATTAGTAAATTTATTTATTTTTGGTTACCCAATTATGACAAGTTACAAAATGGTCATTCTACTATTCAATTTTATCTTTTCTGATCACCCAATTATCTTGAATTTTTGGATGTTTTCATTTCTAAGTTGAATAGTTGGATGATCATGTTATAACTTTTCATAGTTGGGTGACCATTTTATAAATTTTCATAGTTGGATGGACAAAAAAAGAAAAAAAAAACCTTAGCTAGGTGGCTTCTACTATATTTTACCCATTAGTGAATGTACTTGAGAGGTCCCTGTATTATAAAAATATGATCAAACTAGTCCTTCTACTAATAAATGCATTAATTTATTCCTTGTACTATTAAAAGAATCAAGTAAAGCTAAATTAGAATAAAATTATCATTTACTATTTAAAAAACATCATTTATGGCTTAATAAAGTTAATATTTTTAAAGTTTTTATGATTTTGTAAATGAAATATTTTGTTTGAAATCGAATTGCAATTGAAAAAATAAATTTTAAGAAAATTTTTATACAATAAATATTATTTTCGTTACAACTTGGACTTTTTTGATTCTTTTTAATAGAATAGGAATTAAATTGATCCATTTAATAATATAGGGATTAATTTGATACATCCTCTATAATCAAGGACCTCCCATTAAATTTAACCTTTATGAAAAAAAGGTAACATTCGAACACTGTTATAAACAGGTTTTAGAGTCGCTTGCAAAGTACAAAGATATGGACTTCGATAAACAAAAGAAGCCACAAAGCCAAAACATTCTTCAAAATCGAACCAATGAGCCAAGAACAGCAACAACCTCCGCCGTCACCTCCGTCGCCTTCTCAGCCAGATCCTCCTCCTGCTCCGCCGCCTCCATTCGATCCGAGTCGAAGTATCTATTTTTCTCCCTTTTTTTATTTCTGGGTTTTCTTTTTTCTTTTTCCATTTAAGGGATTTTGATTATCGTGCTTTCATGTTTTATTCTCTCTCTCTCTCTCTCTCTCTCTCTCTCTCTCTCTCTTATAAATTTGGGTTTTTAATTTTGAGAAAATTGAAGGGTGTTTGCAGTTAATTAAGTTTGATTATTTGTTGAAAAATCATCTGTTTTGAAAAAACTAGCTAACATTTGTTTAGAATTCATACGAGTACATGTAAAATTATAAGCTGTTTAATTTCTTTGATTGGTTCGGAATTATAGTTATTTATGGTGTTGATAAGAGCAAGGGTTTGTGGTTTTAAGGATGCCTTTGCTTGAACTGAATGCTTTGCTAATGGGTTTAGAGTGATTTAGCTAGGGTGGATTTAGGGTTTTGTGGTTATCAACTAACACTTTTATGAAACCTCGCATTCTCTGTGATTAGTTCGAAGCCTTCATCAGAATTACAGCTATTACGGTGTTATGAGAGATAGGGTTGTGGTTGAAGGGCCTCTTTGCTCGAACCAAGAGCTTTACTAATCGGTTTAGAGTTATTTGGCTAGGGAGAATTTAGGGTTTTGTGATTATCATCGAACGCTTTTATGAACCTCGCGATATTTGTGTTTGATTAGTTCGAAGCCTTCGTTGGAACTATAGCATTATGGTGTTGATGAGTGCTGGGGCTGTGGTTTAAGGATGCTTTATGCTTTGCTAATGGGTTCATAGTTATTTGGCTAGGGAGGATTTAGGGTTTCATCCATCGCTTTTATGAACCTCACATTTCTGTGTTTGATTCATTGTAAGTCTTCATCGGAACTATAGCTATTATGGTGTTGATGAGAGCTAGGGTTGTGGTTGAAGAACCCCTTTACTCAATCCAAAATCTTTGCTAATAGGTTTTGAGTTATTTGGTTAGGGAGGATTTAGGGTTTTGTGATTATCATTGAACGCTTTCATGAACCTCGCATTCTCTGTGTTTGATTCATTTGAAGGCTTCGTCGGAACTATAGTTATTGTGGTGTTGATGAGAGCTAGGTTTGCGGTTTAAGGCTGCCTTTACTTGAACCAAAAGCTTTGGGGTTTAGAGTTATTTAGCTAGGGAGGATTTAGGGTTTTGTGATTATCATCAAACTCTTTTATGAAACCTCACACCCTTTGTGTTTGATTAATTCGAAGCATTTGTTAGAACTACAGCTATTATGGTTTAAGGATGCCTTTACTTGGACCAAAAGCTTTACTAATGGGTTTAGAATTATTTGGCTAGGGAGGACTTAGGGTTTTGTGAGTATCATTGGAACGCTTCTATGAACCTTGCACTCCCTGTGTTTGATTAATTCGAAGAACTTGTTGGAACTATAGCTATTTATGGTGTTTATGAGAGCTAGGGTTTTGGTTTAAGGAGACCTTCACTTGAACCAATGGGTTTTAGTGTTATTTGGCTGGGAAGGATTTATGGTTCAGTTATTATCCTCGGAATGCTTTTATGAACCTCACACTCTCTGTGTTCGATTAATTAGATGCATTTGTCAGAACTATAGCTATTATGGTGTTGGTGACAGCAAGGGTTTTTTGGTTTAAGGATGCCTTTAATCAAACCAAGGCGGTAGCTTTGTTAACGGGTTTAGAGTTATTCTGCTAGGGAGGATGTCCGGATTTTCCAATTTATGAATCTCGTGCTCTGTTTCGCATTATCTCTCAATATATATATGTTTGTGCAGTGATTGGGATCATTAAGAGGAAGGCCTTAATTAAAGAGTTAGCTGCCGTATACCATGCTGAATGCCTAGCGAAATGTCAAGAACTTCTGGAGCTTCAGAAAAAGTGGGATGAGGTATTTCATTTATGCACCTTTTGATTTCAACACTTTCTTCACATTGTTCTCATAAATATAGAGCAAGACTCGAACTTATTAACATATAATTATGATTATCCGTGACCTTATTACAAGTAATTGATTTAGTTGCAACTTAGCATATATCAATCTTCCTAACGCTATAATGCGACGAATCTGTCATACAAAACCTCAGTCCGTGGTTGTTTCCGATTTCTAGTCTGCATGATATGTAAATGTTTTTCTACATAATTGAACATATTTCATCTATTCCAGATTACTGCTAATCGTCATTGCCCCTTTAGAGCTCGTACAAAAAGTTCTATCTCGATCATGTTTGTTTAGCAGCTAATTAAGAAAAAGAAAAGCAAATATTCCTTTCGATTTTATGATGCTGTTATCATAATTCATAGGGATACATGGATGGTCCGACCCCTACCTTATCGATTCAAGGACTTTCATGGCTTTATGTTTACGGGAATACTAGCATTCCAATATAGTAATCATTTTCTCACCATTTACAGCCGTTTATCGATCTCAAAATCCCCGACGATTTGAGGAAAGAGAAAATAAGGCCCACGAAACGAGTGAAGAAGTCTCGCTAAGCATATGGTAAGATTTGAGCCTAATCTTTGTTGCGTATCTATTAACATTGTTGTTACTTTAAGCTCAGCTGAATTTATAAATGCAAAATCATGAATGTTTTGCCTAATTTACAGTGTGTTGAATGGTCTTAGTACCCATCCATCATTTAAGTGGTCAAATAGAATTACTAGCATTCATATCTATATATACCTATTTGCAGATGATCTGATGAATACGGAATTTTTTTTTACTTTCCTGCATCCACGTACGGAACATCTCTCGAAACAAGCAAGCGGAGGCCAAAAAAGGGATCGCCGTCAAATTTACTGTATTATATGTAACAACATAAGGGCATTTTAACTTTATTGTCTAAAACACAATCACATTTATGATGTTAGCACTTTGTATCATAATCAATCTAATTAGGGTTCTTAACTATCATTGTGCTTGATTGAGCATCCTATAGTGGCTGCAAGTCCCAAGGTTATTGATCTACATTTGTTTCCTACTCATTTTCATGTGAGGTGGTTTTGATATTGGTAACCATACTTTTCTTTGAAAATATGTGCTTGATAGATTTTCTAGTTGTTTCATGCAATCATGCATATATCTAATACATTAGAAACTCGCATCTAATTATCCATAACCCTTTTCCCAATTCGAAATTGACATATATGCCCATTCCAAAATAAGAACTTGATTATTTGATCACTTCGATACTTTAACTAGGCAACCATGTCTACATTGATCATTGAACTTGGCAAATGAAAGAATGGCATGACACTAACATATCATTGTTATTTTTAAATTTTTAAGTGTTTGTGTGACATAATTTTAAAGTGTCACGTTATCGAATCTTGATGATATCCAAATTCAGGAATCAAAATGACAAAAAAGTATAAAAATACTAAAGTGAATTTAATTACCAAGTTTTGGGACTAAAAGTTATATTAACCCGAATCTCCCTTGGGATGAAACAAGCAAAGTAGATTCAGCACATAGACCACACAATAAAAGTTAAATTTGCAAAATAACTATTGACAGCACCCTTGGTTGAAACAAAGCAGAGTGGGCACATTTTAGTCTTGTACACTGATTTTTCATAGTTGATGTCTTCATTCACCCAAATCTTCAGCTATGTTCAGACCGGAACCCTTTCATCACCTAACATGGCTGTTTCGAAGTGGCAACCATTATTTTATCATCAAATCATATCATAGTATTCAGGTTAGAACTAATACGATCAAAGTAAGATCTAGTTCTGACCTCTATCGTGCATCCATAGAATGGTTCAAAGAATCCATGGAACTTTATCAAAGAAACATTAAAAAGCTAGTGTAAATTACATTTCTTGATGAACTTCGTAAGTATATAACATAAAGCATGGCATGATCATATACCTACAATATTCACATATAGAAGGATTATAGATTACAAAAAAAGGGACTACAAACTCAAAGCTCTTACATCATCAAATTAGTTGTAGATGTCCATTGTGACAAGCATATGCCTGAGATTAGTAAAACAACCAGCAGATGCATTTTGGCAATCTGTTCAAATGCTTGCACTGCATTATCAACAAGCATGGATCAGTGTCATTGGCGGTCTAAAGCAATGTTTAGCATTCATAGGAAACTGCCCCGAGATTACGCTACGATATGTAACAATTTTTTGTATGAGCATTGGCTTTCCAAAGCATGCTATCCCTTCTTCCCCTTAACCATTGTGCTCAACCCATTTCCCTGGAAACAGCAAAATGAACTTTAAATACAGAAAATATGCATAAATGAAAAGGAAATGCAAGCAGAACGAAGAAGGGAAGGCATGCTATCAAAGTTACTCAAACTCCAGCACGGGTATATTCATTTTTTGTCAAGAATCCAATGTATTTGGATAGTTTTAGAGGATCATTTCCAGGTGTAGGTCAGATACGAGTTTTGGATGCATTCCATGATGTTTACCCAGACAAGCAATTTCAAGAAAAGGTTTCTCACAACTCAAATGGAAATTGAAATCCAAACCCCACCATTGACATCACCAAAAGAAATCAATAGCATAAAACTATGTGATTAAAGATGGTCTTATGTAAATGAATGCAACTCATAGCATTATATGTGCCAATAACTTAAACTTATTAACTAAATAATAACATAGAATCAAATCATTTGCTCCTCTATACAGCAATTGAGACTTTTTACCTTAGCAGATCCGAAGGTGAGTATCAAAATGAGTTCATCTCCAAGCAGTAAGTCCTTCTCTTAACCAACATCTTAGCCGCAGCCCCATAAGGCTCTTCAAAAGCATTCGATAACCAAGAAGCATCAGAAACCTCATTTTTCGAACCAGATTGTTCACTAGGCCTAATAGCAACCAAAGTAGCACCTTTTAAAACAACCCCATCAGGCAATTCCAAGAAAGGAGCATACCAAAGCCTCATATTCAACGCAGGCACCAATGTCCTTTTTGAAGCAGACGAAGCCGATAATGGCTTCACTCGCAATTCCTCGAGCTGATCCTTGTTCATACAAAGCACCCCTTGTCCATCTGCATCGGTTAAAACCAAGCTATCCAGCGTTTTATGATCAGCAATTATCGGTTGAAGCAAATAATGCCTCGCTGATGCTGCGATTAACGAACTAATCGTCCAAACAACCCTTAATTTCAAGCCACCGTTAGTATAAAACGTTTCTGGGATACTACCGTTATCGTCACCGTTGCCGACGCCAAATTCCAGCGAAATCCCATTGTTAATAACGGAAGCAGCTCCAAGGATGACGCAATTATCAAGTGTTGACCCAAAATCAGCTCTCCATTTCAAAATAACCCCATCATCAATCCCTAACTCACCACTGGGTAATTCGATTCGTAGGAACCGAATCTCGTTAAAATTCCTAAGAACCTGCGTCGGAGAATGATGGGTAACCCCACCATGATCCATTTCCCCATCATCACCAACACCAGGAGCAACGAACAACGAAGACGACGAAAGGGAATTAAGGGTTTCATTCAAAACCGACCGTTTAGGACCAAGGAATTGACCCAAAGCTTGAAGAGGTTTAACAATGCCTCCGAAAACAAGACGAAAGAGATTCGAAAAAGGACTGACAAGAGCACGTGATTTATCCGATGAAGACGAAGAAGATGAACAATCGTCATCGGAGATAACACAATCGACTCGAACGACGACGTTTTCGACTTGAGGAACAAGGGAATGGAAACGACGGGAAACAACACAGCACCGGCCAAGAGCTTTGACGTCACCGATCTTGTTGAAGACTAAAAGAAGAACCGAGTCAGGAAGATGGTCGAAGTGATCGACCGGTTCGGGTTGATCCGGATCTGGATAAACCGAAGACATTGTTCTTTTCCCCTTGTTTAAAGGGAAAGAAAGGGGAAAAGGGTTGAATTTTGTGCCTAAGGAGAAATCAAAGCTTAAATGAAAAGGCAGAAAATCGGGGGAGGGAAAGGATATAAATGGTGGGATGAGATAGATCCACGTATTTTTTTTAATTTCTGTTACTAGTCGCTATAGTATACATTAATTTCATATTTAGTCCTTGTGTTCTAATTTAATCGCTTTTAATCCTTGTATTCTTTATTTTTTAAATTTCAATCAGGTTAAACGACCAAAATATTCACTTTTGTTTGCCTCAAGTTATATTTTAGTTACTTAATTTTGAAATGTAACGTTTTAGTCACTTACGTTATCGTGTTGTAACATTTTAGTCATTGAGCCGTTAATTGTCGTTAACGGTGTAACGAAAAATTAGGTTAAATTTTACAATTGGTCCTTATATTTTTTTCATTTTGAGCAATTTAATTTTTTTTCTTTTATGTTATTTTATCTTTCCTTTTTTTTTCTTTTTTTTTCATTCTCTTCTATTTCTCCCTCTGTTTTCCTCCCTTCTTCATTTATTTTAACATAGTTTTTCTATATTTTTCATTTGTTCAAACTAATCTACAAACTTGCCTCACTCGAAAAAAAAAATTTGTTCAAAAAAATAAAAGTATAACTAATAGTTCTAACAAATGGAAAACATAGAAAAATTACGTTAAAATAAATGGAGGAAGGAAGAAAATAGAGGGAGAAGCAAAAGAGAATGAAAAATAAAGAAAAAAAAAGAAAGTTAAAATAACATAAAAGGAAAAAATTAAATTGCTAAAAACGAAAAAATATGAGGATCAATTGTATAAATTAACCTAAAATTTTTGCTTGAAATGATGATTTAACTTGTCACATTAGCTTACCGTTACATTGTTAACAACAATTAACGGCTCAATGACTAAAATATTACAACGTGATAACGTAAGCAATTAAAACGTAACATTTCAAACATAAGTGACTAAAATGTAACATGAATTAAACAAAAGTGACTATTTTGGTAGTTTATCCTTCCAATCATGATCAAATGTTATTCATTAAATTCTATTCAATGGCCGAGGGGGTAAAGTGGCTAAAATATAAAATTCTTGCTTTAGTCCCTCCAAATTTTATAAAATCTTAAGTTAATATATGATCAAATTATAGTTTGGGCCCTAAAAATGCAATAATTTCGATTCAATTCTTTTGAAAACCATAAAGATGTGAGTTGATATAAGGGTAAAATTGTATTTCAACTCTCATAAAAATATGTAATTCAATCTCGATCCTCCTAAAAAATTTTTTTGCCTTTGCCTCTAATTTTGGTTTTTTTTTTTCTAAAATCTTATGTAAACATGTTATCGCATGTTTAATGCAATGTCAGCTTGCTATTAACACACAATACTCGTAAAAAAAACCACATCGTTTTAGTTAATTGATTTAACAACAAGTCAATTATTGTTTGAGTTGAGATTGAAATTTTAGAATTCGAAAAGGATAAGGACTAAAAGTGATCAATTTGGATAATATTGACTAAATTCACAACTTACGTATAATATAAGAGTAATAGCATAATTTGATTTAATGGACTTAATTGTTATCATTTGGGTTAGTATTTGAATTTCAATTTTTGGAAAGTGCATTGACTAAAATTAATTGAGTTATAGTATAAGGACTAAATCTATATCTTACTCATAGTATGAGGACTAATAGCAAATTTTGACTTTTTTCTTATCTTTACACATAAAGAAAAGGAAAAAAAAATATCTCCAATTATGATTTTCATCCCTCTATCAAAATTGATAAGTTAATAATCAACTTGGATTACTTTTTATTTAATCACGGAAGCTAAGTAAGATGTCAATGGTCTCTTCTACCCTAATCAATGATTATGAGTTCAATTCTCGCATTGGGTACGGAGTAGCCGTCATCTACCCCTATAATGGGCCTATAGTATGCAGAAGATTAGTTATTAGACTCGCTTAAATAGATATTTTGAAGAATAAAAAAATATTTTTTTGCTTATTTGTTGCAAAATAAATTATTAAACTATTGATTTTTCAAACCAACGATACAATGACAATATTAAATAACGTTACGGAATTGTATTAATATTTTTGTTTACATAAAATATAAAGATCAAATTTTATCAAATTAAAGTAAAAGAACTAATTTATCAGTTTCAATGAAGTGGAAGGATGCATTTAGAATTAGACCAAACTAAACAAAAATATGTGAATAGGGAAAAATATACCATTTATCAACATGATAAAGGATTACTTATTTGTGTATCCAAAGCGAATGGAGTTGGATTCGATTTGAATTTGAGTCAAATTTATGTACGATATTAGTGTAATTTATATTTGTTAAAGTCTAACTCCATTTGAAATATGAATTTAAATTTTTGTCTAAACTTATCCATATTTACAAATGATTAATCCGAATTTATATTGGGTCCCTTTTATTAAAATTTTAAATATAGTAAATTAACACGTATATTTTTTATTGTTTTCATGTTATTATAATATTGTATATTAATTTTATAAAACATAAATTACATTATATATATAAAAAAAATAGATTACAAAAACTATAAAATAGGTTGGGTCGAATTTCTACTTTAAATTATAAAACTTAATTCCGACCCATATTTTTAAACGTTTTTATCTATAAAGCTTACACAAAAATGATTGGGATCATATTTGTTGATAAGGAATTATTGGGGACAATATATCATATCTTTTATTTATTTCTGTGCATGCATTAAAAGAAAGTTAATGTCGTTATTTTTTAGTATCAAAATGTATAATTTTTATCAAATACATGTATCATATAATAGATTGGACAAATAAAATAACACAGGTACTACATTGAAAAAAATGTTAATTTGGATACCAAATTATATATTAAACCAAAACAAATAACAATAAAAGGCAAAATAAGCCTTTGAAACCCTCCATAAAACCATCATTAAGGCATTCTAATTTTAATATATAAAAAAATTAATATAAGCGGGTCGAATCAAATTTTAGCATTTTTATTTAAGTTAAATTTAGACAATTTTAAACTCATTTTCAGATTGAGCTCAAGCTTAAGAAATGAACATAAATTTATTACTTAACTCGAAACTAATCCGACCCATTAACAACTCTATTTTAGATGATTTAATAGCATTCATCGAAACAATGGAGGTTGAAGAGATGGAATTAATTCATGAGAGAAAAAAAAAACAGTTCAGCATTAAAAGTAATAACCAAATAAAAAACCAAGTCAACAAGAACAACTTGCTATAAAAAAATTGAATTGATTTTCGATGGATCGGATTCAGTTCGGGTTTAAGAATGATTTTATTACGGTCTAAATTTAACTCAACTCGAAATATGTATCTAAAATTTTATTCAAATCCTCTGATATTTATAAATAGATAACCCAAATTCATTTTAAGCTCACTCATATTATTTTTAAATTAAAAAAATATTTTTAATATTTTTAATCTAATATTTAATAATTTTAATTCTCTATTTATTAAAATTATATATATAAACAACTTAACAATTTTTTAATAAGTTTACATTACAACATTAAATATTACTTATATATATTTAAATTTACTTTTTTGTGTTATAAATGACATAGTATTTAAAAAATAAAACAATATAATATATTATAAATTTAGGAAACGGGTTAGGTTGAGCTTGGGCTTTCGATGCTTAAGTTAGAGCTAAACTTATATTTTAAACGAACTTAATTTTTTACAAATCCATTTTTAAGTCATAATATTGTTGCTCAAATCCTTTTAAATTTCAGATAAATTTTTGGGCTTAAACGAAATACTTAATCCATAAATAAATTTATTTTAATGTAATTGTAGAAAGCGACCAAATGCTCGAGAGATGCAAATTCCAATAGTTATAATTAGGGACGAATCTAAAATTACAAATTAGTCCAAGATTCCAAATCCGAAATTCAATTTTATAAAATACTTCTGTTGCAAAAATATTTTATTTAAAAGGACTTGCGTTGTTATCAAATCTTCAATTGAAACCTAATCATAGACTTGTGTAAGCTTGGCAGCACTGGATAACTTCCCCCTCTGGAACAAGAATCCAATTTCAACCACATTAACGAGCTGCTAGTTTTTTGACCCAAAAGAAAAAAAACGGAGCAACTAGTTAGGGTTGTTCTTAGTTGGTCCTGGTGCGTGGGTTTCCCTACAACAACCACTTTTTCTTTTATCGTACGCCCTCACTTTGTTAGCCAACCAAACCTCGCCACCTACGAAAGTGAGCGCAGCCCATTTTTTAGCCTTAGATGAAAACAAAGCCCTTCAAGATGTTTGTCTCCAAATAAATCGCCAAAATAAAAAGGTCTAATTCTGATTGTAGTCCCTCTATCATGCTGAAAATTTGAGATTAATCTTTACTTTTATAATTTCTCAATATGTTCAAATTATAACAATATTAATTGCTATCACTAAATAGATTACGTGATACTATCAGTAAATAATTTTAAAATTATTAGAATTAATTTTTTAAATATAAAATTATTAAAATTATTTTTTTAAAATAATAAAATTATTAAATAATTTTAATTTTCAATTTATCTCTTTTCCCCTTGTTTCTTCCATAAACCCAAATTTGTTCAAGATTTTAATTCCCAAATTTTCCAAACTAAAAATCTAACTAGATTTTCCAAGAACACCTATAAGCCCTATATAATGCTCAACCCTTTATCTGTTCAAACAAATGCAACCCATCATCTCCCAAGCCATTGTTTGTATACCCATTTATCATCAAATGCCAATAACCCTTAATCTGCTCAAAAAATATACTCTCTTTTTTCAACCTCAAAAAGAGAATTAATGTTTTGGCACCTAAAGCTTTTATTTTTTTTATGCGAATTAAATTTTTGGAGCGTGCTCAACGCTGGTTGAGATTTTCTATAAAAAAAATTGGAAATTTTGAGAGTTTTTGGTGATTTTGAATATGACAATTAGAGATATAACACCAAATAAAGAGAAGAGTTCAAGGAGGAGCAAATATGTTGCTGATGAGAAAACTACCTTGCTACCTAAACAACATGATGAAGATGTTGTTCATGATGAATTTAATGGAGCCTCTTCTACTAGGGCAGTGTTTAATGGAGCCTCCTTCAAGCAAATGATGGTTATGAAGATACAAAAACTCATATTTGAAATATTTAGGGTTGTGAAGGTACAAAAACTTAGATTTGGAATATTTAAGTTACTTGGATGATGGTTTCTTTACAAAAACCGTAGTTGGAATGTTTAAGTTTGATTTTTAAAATTTTTCAGATTTCAGTACTGTGGGCTTGTTATTGTTTGTTTAATTGGAAATTAAAATTATTTAATAATTTATTGATGTGTCATATAAGATAAAATAGTACCATGTCAGCATTTAAATAAATTTGGACTGCCACATCAACGATTTATGTTGACCATGAGTCAACTAACGGACACGTCAGCATCACCGTTAAAAACTGATCAATTTGACCAAAAAACAAAGGTTAAGTATGAAAGTGCTCAAAAAAAAAATTAAGGGTCAAAATGATCCAACACCCAAACGTTAGGGACTATTTTTATCATTATGCCATAATTTTATATATTGTCAATTCTGCTTATAATGATTGATTCCAATTGTATACGTTATGTTATTAATTTACATTCAATGTTTTAAGAAATAGACCGATGGTCGAACTGAGCTGACCATTGATTTTCGATTCAACTAGTTCAAAACTAAAGCATTTTAAGGGGATAGATACCAAAATTACACATGAGCTCTGATTCAACGTGAAATTTGATACATGAACTTTTATTTGGTGCAATCATGCACATGAAACTTAAATTGTGATTCATATGTGCACATGAAATTTTGATTTTAATATCGTACATATTTAAAAAATGAATACATATATTCGTTTTCATATTGGATTAATAATAATTGTTTGTGTATTCAATATATCAACGTAAAATGATGTTAATTCGATAATATTGTTAGTTGTGAAAATTGAATCAAATTAAAATTTAATTTATAAAATCGAAAAAATTAAAGTTAATGTATAATTTTAATATCTATCGAAATTTTAAAAAAATCTATTTTTTTTAAATATTTAATAAATATTTAGGAAAATTAAAAAAAATTACTGAATACAACATATAAATTCATTTTATAAATCATCAAAATTAAATTAAATATTTAATCTAATTCAACCAGTTTTGTACCAGTTCAATCTACCTCTAATTTATAGATGCTAACTGGATCATCAATTTCTGGTTTAACTAGTTCAATCAGTCAATCAGATTGATTTCTAACAAATATATATACATTCATTGATAATTCTATAAAATTAACTAATAAGGCTTTGGAACTTTGAGATCCTAAATTCTGAGTTCCATCCAAAGTTCTCAAATCCCTCTAAGTGTGCAAATTAAAGTAGGGAGGTTAATCTCTAGTTTCAACATAATTAAAAGGATTAACCAACGAGTGGCTCCAATGAAAAAGAGGATGATATTCATCTTAGGAGACCTGGATTCGAGCACCTGTGTATGCAAGATGTGTATGCGTTGTCAAAAAATTAAGAAAGTATGAATAGATACTATAATGTAATCATACCAGTATATTAAAAAAAATTAAAGGGACTAACCTCATTCACCAAAAAAACAAAAGGACTAAGCTCATAATTATACCACAACAAAAAGTAATTAAAATAATCCTCAAATTCTCCGCCCATTTTCAGTTTCTTTATAACTCCTATAAATCTTTGAAATTTAATTTTATTTATTTATTTTTTCCTTTTTTTTTTCGCCGGTGCAAATCGAAATCCCAAATGGCTGCTACCTTCCATGGAGTTGGAGCTATTGTTGCAGCTTTATCATCACCATCACCATCGAATTCTTTCGGTTCCAAGAAAATCCTTTCTTCTCCTTGTAGATACTTCTCCGGTTCGATTCACTTGAAATTTTTCTCCGAAATTTCTTCTTCTTTTTTTTTTTTTCAATTCAATTAATTTTTTAATGGAAATTTGATTTGATGCAGTGCGGAAACGAGCGAGCTTCACAGTGGTCAGATCTGATGGAAGTGTGAACTTCGATCTTAATTCCAAAGGTCGAAGAGCTGCACAATTGATTGCTAATGCAGTTGCAGTAATGATTTTCTTTTCTTCTTTTTTTTTTTGAAATTTAATTAGCTCTTTTTTAATGCTAAATTTGATTGTATTTTTGTTTATTTGTTTTAGACTAAAGCTGATAGCTCTCCAGCTTCGTCATCGTCGAAACCAGGGTATGATTTGTTTTTTAATTTAACTTTCGTAGTTTACATTACGCCTTTTAAGAAAGTTAAAAGCTAGTGATTAAGTATACTAATATCTCATGTAAATTTGAAAGATGTAAGTTTTAGTACTATATTATCAGGATTGATTGTCAAAATTTTGTTAATCTTTTTTCTTATTTGGAATTTAATGTATTTAGTCTTTCAATGAGGGTTAATATATAACCTTTAGTCTGAACTTGGCAATTCATTTTTGTTCCTTTTGGTACTTGAACTTGGCAATTAGGTCCATTTTAGTCTTTGAACTTAATAAATGTAAAAACTTGATGATGTAGCATAATATCAGGGTCATGTTATCAAATTTTGATCGAATCTAAGTTTAAGGATCAAAATGGACTTAGTTGCCAAGTTCAGGTACTAAAGTGGACCCAAAAGAATACAGGTACCATAGTGGACCTGATTGCCAAGTTTAGGGGCTAAAAGTTATATTAACCCTTTCGAATAAGATTTATCCATTGGTTTCTTCTATTTAAATATTGCTTTTTTCTTCTTCTTTTGTTTAGTCTCATAGTCCTGCTTGCATGCTTAACAAAGGTTTCATCCTCATTGTTGTGTAAGGTTCATGCATCTGATTTTTTTATACCATCCATTTATTTGTAATATAAAATGCGGTCTTTTTTTGCAAATGAATTTATTGTTGATCTTGTTCTGTTATAGCCAGCTTAGTTTCCATTTGGATGTGTAGTGGAAGGCAGTTCACATGATACTGGCGTGCCTAAGGGTACAATGCCATTTAGGCACTCCAGCATGGTTGCAATCTATGTTACTCGGACTTTGGTATAAGTATATATCTGACACGGGTATGGTTAGTCTTTCTTAAGTTTTTGCATGTATTTAGAGGATCTTTGGAGATCATATCCACATAACCAAGTGTCGGACACAGATGCTTCAAGGAAAATGAAGAGTCCGAGCAACATAGGTTGCAATACCCTCCCATTGCACCTCTAAAGAGGGCTCTAGACTTCTCAAATGCCTTTGTTTCAACAAGCATTGTTCTTTTCTGTTGCAATCCTGCAAATTTCTAGTGGGATGAGTCGTCTCAGTTCTTATATTCTCATCGACCAGATGCCATGGACCTGTGTGTCAAATGTCGAATAAAAAAGGCATCATTTGAATGTCAGGTGTATGCATGCATGCATGTATGTATATGTATGTCTGTGTTTTTGCGCGATGAAATGGATTGATGTTGCATAGTCAAAATTTGGTATTCGTACTTGTTATCATCATCAAGTCTCTATATCATGTCAGCATCACTTATCAGTAACATATTTACCTAGATCTATGTTGTATCACCAGGCATGAGCTTTTACTTTTCGAAGCTCTACGAGAGGGTTTGGAAGAAGAAATGGAAAGGGATCCCCGTGTATGCGTCATGGGTGAAGATGTCGGTCACTATGGAGGCTCATACAAAGTGACCAAAGGATTGGCTACCAAGTTCGGGGACCTCAGGGTTCTCGACACCCCTATTGCAGAGAACTCGTTCACCGGCATGGGGATCGGAGCTGCTATGACTGGTCTAAGACCGGTTGTTGAGGGCATGAACATGGGTTTTCTTCTCCTTGCTTTTAATCAAATCTCCAACAACTGTGGTATGCTTCATTATACATCCGGTGGCCAGTTCACCATACCGATAGTCATTCGTGGTCCTGGTGGTGTTGGACGTCAACTAGGGGCCGAGCACTCTCAACGTCTCGAGTCATATTTCCAGTCGATCCCTGGAATCCAAATGGTTGCATGTTCAACCCCTTACAATGCCAAGGGCTTAATGAAGGCTGCAATCAGAAGCGAGAACCCCGTTATACTTTTCGAGCACGTTTTGTTGTACAACCTCAAGGAGAGAATCCCAGATGAGGATTACATCTGCAATCTCGAAGAAGCCGAGATGGTAAGACCTGGAGAACATGTTACTATTCTGACCTATTCAAGGATGAGATATCACGTGATGCAGGCGGCGAAAACTTTGGTGAACAAGGGTTTTGATCCTGAAGTAATCGACATTAGGTCTTTGAAACCATTCGATCTTTACACCATTGGGAACTCGGTGAAGAAAACACACCGTGTTCTTATTGTGGAGGAATGCATGCGGACCGGTGGTATTGGTGCTAGCTTGACCGCTGCCATCACTGAGAATTTCAACGATTATTTGGATGCTCCTATAAAGTGCTTATCTTCACAGGACGTGCCTACACCCTACGCCGGAACATTGGAGGAATGGACCGTCGTTCAGCCGGCCCAGATTGTGACGGCTGTTGAGCAACTCTGTCAGTAGTAGCTGAAACAGTGATTGCACAGGTGAAGTTTCTGTTACCCTTGGACTAGTTCTCATGCAAACTCTGTTTCCGATATATACTGTCCGGTTCATTACCAACATTGTGTCCGTTAAAACACGAAAAATGTTTATCGAGTCAAGGCCTGTTGTTTGTGTGATCTGGTTCTTTCTTGACTGAAAATGGCAAAATAGGATCTTGTTTAAGCAATAGACAGGTAGAATACTGAAAAAATTAACTCACGAGATAAAATGTGTATTTCATTTCGTCTATTTTTTTCCATTTTGGAATGAATATTTGAAAACTTGTGGATGTTAGTTTTTGGGTTGAAATATGTTCCAAGTTCTTTCATTTTTCATACATTTAAAATTTAGTCCTTTTACTTTTAATTTAAGAAATTTAGCCCCTCTATTTTTTTATTTAAAAATATAAGTTTAATTGTTAATACTGTTAAAAATTCTGTGTTAAATTCAGTTTTACTATAACGTCATTTTTTCGTTACATAATTATCAAATTTTTTTTTTTATTTCAAAATGTTGCACTTGTAAATTTAATAAAAGAATTTTAATGTGTTAACAATTAGACTTGAATTCTAAAATTTGAAAAATAAAATAATTAAATTTTAAATTTGTACTTGAATTTTAAAATTTAAAAAATAAAATAAAATTCTAAATTTATGAACGGTTCAAAGATTAGGAACATATTTTAACATAGTATTTATTACTTTTTAAAATATAGGTTCCATTGCATTTTTCAAATTTCGACCTGGTTTAGGTTGATCACATATAAATAATTCAATCGAATATGAATTGATCAAATTTGAAAGTGATTTGAACTTGAAATATTCGAATTAAAAAATGATTTAAACTTGAAATTGATAAAAACTCAAAATAACTCAAATATTTCCACGTGTTTGAAATTTGATGACGGATAATGACCAGTCTAATAGTACTCTTTTATTTGATACACATAATAAAGGTTTATATAATTTTATTTTGTCTGATATTCAAATTTGTCTGCAATAATCAAACCATTTTTGATATTTGAATATGCTATTCAGCAATTTTTTTAAAAAAAATTAAAACTCTAGTTGAATCAACTAAAGCAATATCCAACATTTTGAAACAATGATCAAATTATGTCATCTTGTATTTTGGATAAATTATGGATTTAATATCTATATTTTATTTTTAAATTTAAAAACTTTTAAAATTTTAATCTTAATCAAACAATTATTAAATTCGTTAAATTTTATTATTTTCCCATATATGCAATTCCATCACATCCAAATGTTACTCACAAAAAATCCAAAAAATATAATGCCTATGAATGCTCTAATTGAAAAACATAAACTAAATCTCTATCTTTTACCATTAGTAGAATTTAACCAAACTCAACTACTACTAATTTGGTCAAAACTAGGTCTTCAAATTTTGAAAAATATAAGAACTAAACTTGAAATACAATTACTAAATCCGCAATTTATACAAATTACATGATCTAACAGCAAAGTTTGGATGGCGCTTATGTTTTAATTTGCTTTTAGTCCATTTTTTTTATATATGGGTTTAAGAAATAAATTCAATTATTTGTTTCGCGTGTAAATAAGCAAAAAAAAAAAAAAAGAATAAAAGAGTGTAGAAATTTTCTTTACAATTGCAATCGTCAATTACTACAAATTACTGTACATGGATCTGACAATGGGATTTTGAAAGAAAATAAAAGTTTATGCCAAGTAATTGTATATTTGTGGATTGTTCTTGTCTCGTTCCAGGTACTCCCTGTCGATGAGAGACTCGATTCTTTTCTTCAAATCAGCCGGTTTTATCGGAAACTTAAGCTGTTCAACGACCCGAAAACTTATTCTCAATATACCTCAAAATGCAACTTAGAGGGGAAAAACAAAACCTATTATCCATTGCAATGATCTAATTATCGTACAAGGAAGAAGAGTATCATTCTTCAATTGAATCATTCAGTTCGGGTCAAAAATTGACAGGTTTATACACAATGCAACCAGTGAATGTACCTGAGACTGAGAGGGCCCTCTATTATAGGGACCTGACCAAATTAGTCCCTTTACTATTAAATGGATCAATTTAGTCCTTGTACAATTACAAAGAATCAAAAAATACCAAATTGGAGTAGTGTTAACATTTATTGTTTAACAGAGTTAATATTTTTATAGTTTTCATGGTTTCCGTAAATGAAATCTTTCCTTTGAAATTGAACTGCATTTGAAAAAATAATTTTCAAGACATTTTTTATATAGTAACTGTTAGCTCCGTTGCAGTTTGAACTTATTTGATTCTTTTTTAATAGTATGGGGACTAGATTGATCTATTTAATAATAGAGGAACTAATTTGATCCAGTCCCTATAATACAGGAGGCACTTTAACCCAATGCAAACAATAAGAATACAATTACCTGTTGGAAGAGTTCGGTTATCAAAAGGGTGTGGCTCAACACTTTCCTTGTCTTCATTATCCGAACAATAGCAGCATCGACCTGTGATAAAATTGAGCAATAAAGCATATTTTTTATTAAGCTTGTTCATGTGAGGTATCTTTCCGTTCTTTTTATTTTTATTAGTGGATAGATAGAACACGAGACAATGCAAGTGTAAAGCAAATCCAAACCTGATATTGACGGTCTTGAAATACTCTTTCCGTAGTGCTCGTATTTTCCTCCACTGTCTCTTTCATCTGGATTGCATTTACCTGTGTTCCGAAAGGAGAAGTTAGTTTGGTCCCGTAGACCTATGGATTCTGATTCGAACATGAAAACCCGATTCGATTAATTCAACCTGATACAACCTCATTTGACCATAAAAAGTTAATAACCTAAACTTGAAATGACCTCAATCTGAAACTAACCTGAACCTGAAATGACCCAAAATTTTTAAACACGAGTCAACCCGACCCACCAATTGAGAGGTCTACTTGGAAGTCAGTTCAATTAAATTGTAAAGAGATAAGCTTGACAGGAATTTAGTTGATCTAAAAAAGTATTCACTTACAATGGTTTGATTTGTCAAAAAAAAAGTTACAAACACATGTACCTTTATACGATAGAGAGGAGCAGAAAATCCTTCATTGAAAACGAAAGAATCATCATCTTCCACCTCCCTCCCTTTTGGCAACTGCAGCACACAAAAGCAAACCGAGATAATGTCACCAACTATACCAGACCAAACACCAAGTTAAAATGGTAAGTGCAATAATTAAATTGGCATACCTTTTGCAGGACTCGTACTTTACCGCATGCAAGGGACTGCAAGGTCCTTCTCAATTCCTTATCCTCTATGGCAGTAGAGTCCTTAATGTCTTGAAAGCTAAGCTTCTCGGCATCGTTGAACAACATCAGAACTACAGTCTAGAGAGTAAACAACAACAACAAATCGAGAAAACTGTTAGAATATGTCTGCTTGTACGGAACATTAGAACAGCGAAACAAAAGTCGATGAGAACCAAAGTGCTGACCTGAAATAAGGAAACTGAGAGCTCCTTTTTGCCTTTGGTAAAATCGGCTTTCAAAACACAATGACCTAACGAGTTTTGCCACATTAACCGCCTCCCACTGTACTTGCTTAAGTAGAACTCCTTAAAGATGTCCTGTTACACCAACTAGAATATGTTGTTAGATAACTTCTCGATAAAAGAACTTACCAGTGTTTATAACAGTGAACATTTCATCCTAAAACCTGCAGCAAACCTGATAGACATTCAACTCGTGAGGAAGCCGAACAACCATAGGTGGATATGTTGGCCAGTACCTGTGCAGCTCAACAGCCAGAGTAAAATTAGATATCTCAACAATAAACTAATCGATTATGCCACTATGACTTAATAGAGATAACAGTCAAATAAGATTTACCCGGTTGTTAAGACGTGGACACTCATCTCGATTCCAGATGGAAGTTTTGTCCTGGCCTGTGATGATTGCTTGAATGATTCATTTATCTCCTTTGATAGTTCAATATCCTGCATCAAAAATCACAAGGCAAGGTCAATTGCATTAAAGTTGCATTCATATTAATCTCATATTACTAAATTTCCTCAAACCAAAACTATAAGTAAAATGATTTGACTGTATACACATTCTAGTCATAAGAATCCACTCACATAGATGGTCAATAGTCAGATCCTATGCTGACCAATACATGAGAAGGTAATCCAAGAATGAAAGATAAATTTAACTTCCAGAATCCTTTTCTCTTCTCTTCCCCCGTGATTTTATTACATTAATATATTTACCTGCATAATCCATCCTCACCAAGGTTTTCAAAACCAAAACGGTGGTCGAACCGGTCAGACCATCAGTTCCCAGTTCGACCAATTCAATTGAATAAATTATTAAAAAATATTAAAAATAGAGAAAACCAGTTCAACAGGTTCCAGCAGTTGGACTGGCCGGTTCTGAAAACAGTGAACCTCATGGCACGATAAATTTTTCACATAATGATTTGTTCATTGCATACTCTTTGCAAGGACTAATCATAATCGGTCCAACCCCTTTATGAGTTATAACACTCCTAGGGCCAATATCACCAATGGCTAACATTTTCTTAATGGTTATAATTGGATCGCCATGTTTGCAGTGGTCATAAGCTCAAGTTCACGAGACATTTTATTAGAAATTCTGGTCGCAATATTTATTGGATACATTTCTTTGACAAAATTTATAAAAAATATAGAGGCAGACCTTGAACATTCCTTCAAGTTTGTTCGTAAACTGGCTGCCACACTCGGTCTTCAGCTGCAGCATCATAATAACATAACAATTTAATACAATCCTTAAAACGTGTCATTTAATGCAAAAAGAAGATACTGACCTTAGAAATCATGGATTTCTCTGCATCAATAGAAGCACTCTTTCCTAGCAGCAGCCTTTTTGCAAGATCCTTCTTATAGAATGCTTCAAATACGTCCTTGCCCTTAATTACCAACAAAAACATCGTTCACATCTCTAGCATTAACTTGTACGACAAGAAAAGTAAGAAATACACACAAAGAGGACTGTTATCTGAGGCCAAAGGTATATTTAATGCTTTTTATAGTGAAAATATGGACCCTACCTGGATGAACCTGAATAAAACCAAAACTTTATCAAGTGTACCCTCTAATTCCTCTTCAGAAGTACCCTTATTACCAGCACGAAGCTTTTCATCCAGAAACTTAGCAATCAGTTCTGCAGGTCGGTTCTATTAAACATAATGCAGAATTAAACCTGATTAAAACTTAACAAGAAGACTGCAGTTCAAAAGTAAAATAATCTCCAAGTGCTAACCTGACGAATGTTAATTAGATGCTCAAATGCATCCCTAATGTGGTTGCAAAATCCCTCATTCCTCGAAAAGCTTTCTTCCCATATTGAGTCAAGTGAAGCCTTAAATTCTAACAATGAAGGCACCATGTCCTTGTCTTTCTCTTCATCCATGACAATGCCCTGCCCAGTTCTCCGAATATATGAACTCACAGCCTGCCTGAGTGATTCAAGAGAATTGACCCTTGAAAACAGTGAGTACATCCTCTGAAGGTCCTCAATACGGTGTCCATCCATAAGCATCATAAATCCCTATAGAAATCAGAGAAATTATAACTATTAAAAGATACATATCCAAGCTGGCATACAAAGTGCACAAACAACTGAAGATTCATATTCATACCTTATCAAGAATGGCATGTGTATGACGTTCAAGGAGTTGCCTTTCCACTGTTGCTATTAGTGGCTTTCTTGTAAGATCACCCAGGTAGAGTAAGCATCTTTCATGTTCTTCATGTAACCTAGTCTGCAAGAATATAACCAAAATCTTAACAAAGATAATATACACAAAACCTTAAGTGGGATAAACACGTATATTCCAAATAAAAATGGAATAATATGGTAGATTAACATTCTTATAAGAAGGATGAACGTGTATGCTTCAAAATACAAGCAGTAATCACTACTAATTGAGAACATAAAATATTAAAAGCACCTCAACATGCTTCAGGTAATCTGGAACATCATATTGTTGCATGTATTTTGTTCCTTCAGCCGCATAAAATTCAGACGTGCACTCTAGGAATGGCTTCTCAAAGCTTCCTGAGTAAATGCCTAAGGCGGTGAACATCTGCAAAAGATGGTTAATGAGTGTTCTGTCGACAGCTTCTCCTAACCTGCATAATCAAAAACAGATACGGTGGATTCCAGGATGCTAACTATAAACACTAAGATGAGAATTTATCATCGCACATCATTCATGAACCTAGACGGTGAATATGTGGATGGAAACTCTTGGAAGTACAGATGATTAAAATGAGTCAGAAAGAACAAAAATATATATATACAAGTAGGCTAGAATTAAATTGATCTTAATTATCCCTTAAAGAAACTTTTTTCTTCAACAGAAACCATGCTATCACAATGACATTAGAACAAGAATGTATGACTCAATTCAAGTTGACCAATACTCATCCTATTGCAGGTTGCCTTTTTTAACTTTTACCTCTCCACTTGTACTTGTGCTCAGGAAATTCAACGCGGCATCAAGTTGGTTGGTCTGAAGGCATAGAAAATAAGCTAACCATAGTATATATTTATGTATACTTTCATCCAGTAGTATTATTAGTTATGTACTATCACAATCCATAAGGATGGCAATACTCAATGACACACAACCCATTACAGCATTCATCTAAAACTATTATGCATATTTTGCATAGGTTATATTTCGGAACCAAAAAAAACTAGAATAAAAAGATTTTGTATTTTTCAACTTAAAATTCATAAGAATTACCTCTCACTCTCAATCATTCTTAAAAGGCCAGTAACAGTTTTGTGCTCGACTTCAGGAGCTAGAGAAAGATGTTTTTGGAAGAGCTGCAAGCCCATGTCCCACAATGAACGTACATTTGGGGTTTGCTTAACATATGTTCTGTCAAGATACAAGGCTATACTACGAATCATCAACATTTGATCACAAAGATCTTGCCAACATTTCTCAACAAGTGATAAGAAAACAACCAGATCTGGGCTTTGCCCTACCAAAGATCTTAATGCAGCAGATATATGTTCTTCACACTCTTTTTCAATTCGCTGATAAAGGCTTCCTCCCAACTTGTGCAGGCAAAGATTATTGACATCCTAAAGGAAGCACGATCGATTACCAAGACATAATATCGATCAAATTACAAATGGCTTTCATAATCAAAATAGAGAGAACCAAGAAATAAGAGAGGTTTACCTGATAAAGCTTCTCCAAGTCACAAGAATCTGGTTGCTTCAAAAATATAGCATTAATGGCAGACTTCAGCTTTGCCCATGTCTCCTCCTCAAAATTTGTAGGCATTGTCGGTTTTGCTACACAGAAACAACAAAAGTCAGAAACCTTTCTGAATACATGTTCTACACATTTTGCATTTTAGTAATGCTCTTCTAGCTTTCTACCATTAGTTCATGCAAGTTTTAGAGATATAATATGATTCACAAATACAAAAAAAAAACCAAAAAAACTTAGTTCAACACAAGCGAATAACCTTACTAATAACAGGTTGAATAACTTGCTAACTAAACACTATAGCTGTTTAGAAAGATTAACCGCTTGCACTTATGCAAACACACATCATAGATGCAGAGGAGAATCCAAGGACAGGCAGTGGCCTTGCCCCCCCACCCCACCCTTAAATTTTTTTTCTGCCTTCACTGCTGCATAGATGCTTACAAAAAATGGTTTAGAAGAGGACATATATTAATTTTCTAAAAACTGATGGCCTCTAGCACAATATTTGAATTACATTTTCTTTGATAAATTAACAGAAAATGCCAATAAAAAAGAACAAAAGAGTGTAGGTGGAGAGCTTTTAATGTAAAGTTGCATTAGCAGACCTACATCACAAAGGCAAGAAAACGAAGAATGTACCGAAGCCATTCGTTCTGATGCCATGTAAACGAAAGAGAAACTTAGGAGTTAGGACCCTCAATTTCGACTTATCATAAAATGATTGTAAGTAATGCCCAGATACACTGAAAAAGGTAACACTTCTTAGGATCAGCTAACAGATCTCAATATCAACTTTTATTTAAAACTATATAGGAAGTCATGGAAAGTACTTGGTTTCATTTACATGGTTTAAATAGAACAATCCATAAAAAATATTAAATAATTCAATGCCTATTAAATATTAATTAGTGTTAGCCCAGTAAAACAGTGAAAAACGAACTATACAAATAAATTAACCAGTGAAAAGATCCTATAATCAAACAGAACTCCAAGTTTCTAAATTTCATCACCTTCAATCCCTAATTTGGCATTCCAAAAACGACCCCACAACCAAAACCACTCAATTTCTAAGATCAAACACTCAATGAACTAGAACAAGCAATTTAATAAATGCCCAGAAAATAAATTTCACGAAGACAAAAAAAAAAAAGAGATCGAGACCAAAAGAAATTACATAAAGAAAAAAAAAACCTTTAACGAATTTGATGACGAGCTTTTTGGCGGGTTGAGGCGGGGTTGCTTTTTTACGAGAGAGATTAGCGGTGGCGGGAGAACGAGGAACACCGGACTTAGAATCATCGCCGAGGGACATAGATGAAGGGTCGAAAACGAAGTCGTTACCGTCTTGATGGTGGTGATGAAGGCCGTTTTTGTTTGGGTCTATAGAACCAGCCACCGCTTGGGACTTTGCTTTCGTCATTGATGATTTGCAGATGAAGAAGAAGAAGAAGCAATGGCGTTTTGGGGATTAGCGATTAGCGCTTAAGAGAGCGTTTTGTGAAAGGAGATTGAAAGACATGAGAGTGATCATCAAAGAGATCGTCGTGAGAAAATTTTCAGCTTCGTTTACTCATTTATTTTCCTTTACCTTGATTTCTCTTTATTTACAGTGCCATTTAGGAAATCCTTGTAATTTACAAAAATTGTATTTATAATATAGATTAAATCTAGGGGTGTTCAAACGGTTAACCGATCGATTAACAGAATCAAATTAGTATTAATTGAATTAAACGAATTTTTTAATTTTTTTAACTGTTAATCAAACCAAATTTTTTTTTAAAAATGTTAACCAAACCGAAATATTTCGGCTAATTTGATCGGTTAACCAAATTAATCGAAATTTATATGTTTTGTTTTCTTTTTTGTTAAAACAAGTATAAAACATATCAAAAAATAAGTTGATAATGTTCATTTGACCGAATTAACCGAATTAGTAATAACCTAATACATATAAAATATAATATTATTTATTAAGTTCGGTTAATTTGATTAAATACTCGATTTCGAACCGAATTAATCGTTAATCGAAATTCTAAAAAATCTTTAACCGACCTTTGACCGAAATCAATTAACCGATCGATTAATCGAATTAGATTGATTCGATCGATTAATTCGATTTTAACTGAAGTTTGAACATCCCTAATTAAATCTACAATTGTACACATAGCACAAGACTAATATTGAACTTAACCAAAACAAATTTAACTACTACTATTTGGGTTAGGACTGAAGTTTCAAAATTTGAAAAGTATAAGACTAAAATTGATCAAATTAAAATATAAGAACTAAATCCATAACTTTCGCAATGTATAGGGGTTAATAGCATAATTTAACAAAAAGCAATGTTCTAAAAATCGAACTGATCAAAGTATTGGTTCTCGATTCAATCGATTCGACCGTTAATCCAACAATAATTAAATAAAAAATAGAAATACATAAAAAAAATTAAAAATATATAAAATGGCTTAACCATCTTTTTTTTCTCAGTTTCTGATTTTTTATCAATTTCGAGTAATTCGCTCAGGTGTTGATTCATTCTCTTTACTCGAATCAATATATAGGATGACTTCCCATTCAATTGGACAATTAGATTAAATTCCAATAACATTGAAAAAATAAAAATTTTAAACTTATTAATTCATATTCGAACTTTATCTAATTTTATTTATTATGAAAAATTAACAATTTAAACTCGAATTGAATTAAACTTGAAAATATATTGATTAAAACAACACGAACTCGAAATGATATGAAGAACTAATATGAAAACTCGAATGATGAGAGCTTGAAACAATACAAATACAAAAAAATATTGCATCCAAAATAATTTTTATTGTATTGAAATTTATGTAAATTTATATTTAAATAAATAACATGAATATGATCAAGGGCAGTGTTAGAAATTTTTTTGGTGGAATTAAATTGTATATTTTTACGATGGAAAGTTCGCCTAGTTACGCCTTCCCTTTAAGTTGCAATTTTTTACTTTTTTAATATAATTAATTTTTTATTTCATGTTGTTTTAAACTTCTTTTTTTATTCAATCAATCATTTAAAAAAATAGTATTTACCATAAAAATATTAAATCCAATCAATCATATTTAATAAATAATAAATTAATTTAAGCAATTTTATTAAATATAATTGATTGGATTTAGTATTTTTGTGGTAATTTTTTAAATGATTGATTGAATAAAAAAAACTTAAAACAACACGAAATAAAAAAGGAGAGGATTGGAAAGCGCGTCCAACTGGACGGACTTTTCAAAAAATCAACTTATTCCCCTAAATATTTTTTAAAAATAACGCAAAACCCTAATTTAAAAAAAAACATGTATATCTTATTTTAACTTTTAATGGTCTATACTTTTATAAATTTTAAATGATTAAATAAAAATTTTATCATTTTTAAGGGGCTAATGTATAATTTTTATCAATATTAATTTAAAAATTTATAAATTATAAATAACATAAATGAAAATTTTTCATTTTAAAGGTCTAATCCCTTGTCAACCCCCTAACTCCGTCATTGAATACAACTTAAAATATACCATAAATACTAGTAATCTAACCACTTGAACTTGATTTAGTGATTGATGTATAAGGGTATGAGTATGATATGTGGTTAATTTTTACTATTAGTCCTTACATTTTAAATTGGTCATTTTTAATCCTTATGTTTTTTTAATTTTAAAATTTTAGTTTTTACCAAATAATACTTGTTATTTCCATTAAAATTTGTTGAATGCTTATCTGTGTGTTTTTCTTATGAAAGCCAATTTTTTATTTATATGACACGGTCCCATGATTTGATGTACTAAGAATAGATAGGCCCCATGTAAGTAAAAACATTTATCCTACTATAGAGTCACTTTGTGACTCTTTTCCGACCAGATGAGGGACAAATTGTTATGGTATTCACCTTTACCCGATTCTCAAACTGATTCAGTTCTCATACCAACCCACAACTTGGACCGCATGTCCAGCTTGTTGATATGTAATTCGCCACAATGCAGTTCGTCTGCATGGATTCACATCACAATGCAAGCGAATCATTACTCATGTATTAATACTATTGATTAAATCTACAACTTATTTATAATATAATGTTAATGTCATAATTTAACCAAACAAATTTAATTTTTATCGTTCAAGTTTAGACCAAATTTTTAAAACTCGAAAAGCACTAGGACTAAAATTCACCAAATTTAACTTAAAATATATTAAGTCTGACTTGATCCAATCTCCATTTTTTTTTCTTTATAAAAAAAAGTTAAACTTAAGGAAATTATTTTGAAAGAAAAATCATATTTTTTGTTGAACAGATTTGGGGATGCCAAATTTTAATTTTAATATTTACATTTTAATCCTATGGGTTGGGCTAGGAATTTAACTCTTCTATCCGGGCCGGACCCATGACAATGGCGACCCGATTTTTGCAAACAATTTTCGCTTAATGGTTTTAAAAAACCTAAAGAAAAGAGATTTCTCAGTGGGCTTATAGATTTTGGGTTAAATTCTAAAGTGCAATTTAAATTTTTCACAGTTTAGGATGTTCATTGTTTCAGATGAGGTCTAAATTCGAGTCTGTTAGTCACGTTATTATTAATACTTTGTTCTCCTCTTATAATTCAGTTAAAGTACTACGTTGTTATATATATTTTGAATACCTTTAGAGTCTTAAAAACTGACACATGATTTTTTATTTCTTTTACGTTTGCGTACGTCTTACCCATTTTTGTAGTTTTGGAAAAATAATTAAATTTTAATTTTGATCCCTCTATTATACCTAAATTTAAAATTTAAAATTTTGATCTTTCTATTTCTTTTAGGTTTGCCTTGTTGTGTTTTATTTGAAATTATAAGACAATGATCAAACTTCAGTTTTAACTTTATACTATGTTGAAACTCGAGATTTAATTTATATACATTATTTGTTAACATAATTTGATCTTTCTACGTTTATAATGTCATTAGTTAGGTTAAATATTTAATATTGTTAATTATTTCAATAAAATTGTTTGCGTCAATTTTTTTAAAGAACAATATTCTAATAAAAAAAATTATTTTATCATGACTAGTTCAAATGAATGTTTTTAAGAGAAAAAAAAATCCATATAAACATCTTCAATGTTATTTTTATTGTTATATGATTGCAAAGTGACTTTTTTTTTTTAATTTTAAAATATCAAATCAGTAAATTTAATAGAAAAATTTGGATTGTGATAATAATTGAATCAAAATTTTTAAATCCAAAAAGTAGAGCGTTTAAATTTTTGAAACTAAAAGTAGAATCAAAGAATATTTTAACCTTCAAATTTATATATTTTTTAATTTAATACAAAATAAATTGTTAGAGTTGTGTGAATCCAGCTTGAAAAGTTCGAGATGCAACTCACTTGTTAAAGAAATAAAATAGAGAGACAAAATTTGAGATCTGTGGGGGTGAAGGACCTTAAAACAATAACGATTAATTACTATTGCTATAAAACAAGCTCATATTTTATCTTTGTTACCCTTTCTTAATAATAAGAAACAATTTGAAAGAAGCGAGTCGACCACTAGAACTACTGCTCTTAAAACTAGAAATAAATAGATTTACCCCTTCAATTGATTCAAAATTATCAAACTTAAACTGATGCTTTAATCAAAAAATCTGATAATCAAATTGTCGTGTCATAAGAAAAAAATAAATAAAAGAATTGAATCTGGTTGGAAAAGAATTTTTTTTTTTATTGAGCGTATTCTTTTATCTTGTTTTGATGATTTTATCACAATCAGAATTTTTTATCATATTCATTTTTACTCTACCTTCCTCGAGTTAATTTTCGAGGAAACTCCATTTCATTTAAAACATTTCGTTGAATTCCTTCCGATCTCTTTATTTTCTACTCTCGTTGGAAATCATATAAAGACAATTCTTATTTGAGATAGTTTTTTGTGCAAGTATTTTACGATTCAGAAGCAACTATTTCTTGTACATATTGTGTATTAATCTACTATAGCCCCCGCAATACAAATATTGTCGCACAAGTTGAATCCGTATCGGATTATATTTATTCTATTAGACGTTGATTAGAAAAGGACTGTTTAACCCTTAAAACAAAATATAGCTAAAAACCTTGTATCGTTATTTTTCAACATTAATAAATTTCTCTTCTGCCGCTCTTTTTTTTTTTCTCACAAGAATTTTTTACGTGTATTCTAATTTTTTTTCTTATTATTTTATAGTCATTCCTACTAACGTATAATATAACATAAATAATCAATTTACAAAAGAGAATCATAGATTGTAATAATGGAAAGAGGGATACTGTAAAAAGTGCGTACGCAAAATAAAGTTCAATGAACCTAACAGCCGAAAGAAAAATAAAATTACTAATAAAATTGGGATGAGAATGACAACCAACACTACTTTTCATATCCAAAACCACTAACTATACTCTATATATCCCTAATTTATTCACTTTTTTATATCTTATACCAAATCTAAAAGAAAACCCCAGAAAAGAAAAGAGTGGAAAATAATTATATTCTTTTGGCTTCCAAGGAGTTTTTTTTATATTATTGTTATACAATTATAATAACAACTAGATTCGGAATTCAACTCGATTATTTGATCTGAAACACTCATGATTTAAGTAATTTCAGACGCTATATTTGAGGGGGCTTCAACTTTGTTTTTGAACCAGGACACCTTGACCTTTGTTGATACCGTGTATCAACAACAATTATTTTTTTTTTGAAAGATAACCAGGGGTGAAGCTAGAATTTTTTTTAAGGAGATCGAAATTAAATTTTAATTTTTACGATAATAAAAATATAATTTTAGCATGTTAATAGCTTATATTTTTATAATTTTTAAAAAAATTTATCATTTTTAAAAGATCAAAATATAATTTTATCTTTACTAATTTAAAATTTTAAAAAATTTTAAAGGCAAAAAACCGACCTTAACAACCCTTAGCTACGCCCCTAAAGAGAATATTTCAATTTCTGATTGGGCATTTTGAACGGTGCTTGTCTTTACTGTCTGGCAGGTTATTTATCTACCTGTTTACTTTTGTGCACTTTTTGGATTTGCTATTTTAACAAGAAAGCCCAATTTGATTTGTTTCAAAAAAAAAAAAAATTTGCATCAAAAAATATATAAGTAAAAATGAAAAATTGAGATTATTGATTTCATAAGTTTAAGTCTCATAGATTTATTTTGGATTTGAATTATTTTTATTGATTTTAGATAAAAATATAAAAAATAAAAGTATCCACGTAATAATATTTGTTATTTTTTAAATAAAATAATTTTTAGTTTTTTTTTTCAATTGCATCTGTATTTGGTTGATTTGTGGCAACATGATTTTTTTATTAAATTTGTCTTCGATTGGAATGGTAAAATTGAGACAGTGAGGATTATGATTTTTTTTTTTTAAATTTTGGGTTTAAATCTCATGATTCACATCATATGTGTTAGATTTATCAAAATATAAAAGACATAAATGCCTTCAAAATAATATTTGTTGCTTTGTAAAATGAATGAGTTTTTCATAATTTTACAACTGAATTGAGACTCGGTTAACAGGTGATACCAATTTAATCATGCACTTAAATAAATGACATATTTATTCATTTTACAAAGTAACAAAGATTACTAAGAGTTGTTTGAGTTTGAACTCAATTGACATGGATATTATTGTCAATGCAGGAAAACGTGACGTATTATCCTCCTATTTATAGGATAGGGAGAAGCTGTCAAAAAAAAATATGATGAGAACTTATAATGAAATTTTAAAAAAAAAAATAGTAAGAGAGCATTTTGTTTTGTTTTTTATATTTTATATAAAATTCAGAAAAAAACACACACACATATTTGATGGGAAGAGGGTATTTTATTGTTTTATTTTATGTAAAATTTTAAAAAATGTGTGTATATATGAAGAAAATTGAACACAAAATATTATATCTTTGATATTTCAATTTTACTACTCAAATTTTTAACCAAAGTTCTATTTATTTTTATATTTTTATTATATAAAAATTCTCACCCAAATCGTAAGTGTAAGATAATTTTATAAATGAATTAATATAATTCGTTGAATGTTGGGTTTGGCTGAAAAAGGTATAAATATAAAGGTAGCTTTCAACCAATGATAATATGCCCAAACCTTTGTTTTATCAAAACTAGGGCTGTAGGTATCTTACTATGCATATGGTATAATCATATTTTATTTAACACTTAATACAATATTTCGTGCATGAATTTAACATTTTTTTTAATTTGGTGTATAAATTTTTGTTGTTCAAATTGGTATTTCAACTTGTCATTTTTTTGGTTTTTTTATAAAAATAATTTTAAAAAATTGATTAATTACGTAAATGACTTATTTTTTTGATAAAATACGTAAATAACCTAAAATTTACAGTGAAAGTTGGTGGAGCTAAATAATATGGCGTTACCAACTTGTCACGTCAGCAATGCAAATAAAAAAAATCAATTTTTTGGTGGAACCGTGATACCACCTGTATAAATATCATGAAAATACTGAACTTCTGAAAAATAAAGGGATTTTAAATTTTTTTCTTTTTTCTGGTGGAACCATTTTAAATGACGCCACCAGTTTTCAATGTTTATGTATTTTTTTTTTGTTTATTATTTGGTTTTTAAAAATTTAAATTTACTTTTTTTAGTGGATTCATTCTAAATGCCACCCAATTGACTTTTTATATTATTATATAATATTTAAATATATAGTTTAATTTAAATGTATATTTTATTTTTGGTGGAACTATTTTAAATATGTATTTAATTTAATATGAAAAATTTTAGTCTAGTGTAAAATTATTAAATATTTTGGAACAAATCGAGTAATAGTTAAATAAAGAATAAGTTTAGGTATTAAAATATTTAAAAATAAAATTAAAATTAAAAGAAAATTAAAATAAAAAAATAAAAGGAGAATTATAAAAAAAATAAATAATGGAAATAACAAATATTAAAGAATAACAAAACATATGTAAATAGTACACTGATTTTATTTAGGGTTTAAAAAAATAAATAATATAGTTTTATTTATTATAAAATAAATAATAATAAAAATAAATAATAGGTAAACATATGTAACCAACATTAAATATTTAAGGTTTTAAAAAATAAATAATATGGTTTTATTTATTATAAAATAAATAATAAACAAAAAAAAGCTGACACAACTTAAAAACTGGTGGAGCCATTTAAAAAAAAAGAAAATTGTTTTAAAGTCCCTTCATTTTTTAAAAATTTCAGTATTTTTATGGTATTTATATAAGTGGCGCAATTCTACATGACTCCATCAAAAAATTAATTTTTTTTATTTGCATTGCTGACGTGGCATGTTGGTGGCACCATATTATTTGACTCCACTAATTTTTACGATAAATTTTAAGTCATTTACGTATTTTATAAAAAATTTATTTACGTAATTAATCAAATTTTTGAGTTATTTTTATAAAAGAACCTATTTTTTTGGTACCTAAGCTAGATTGTAAATGTAAGATAATTTTATAAATGAATTAAGATAATTAGTTGAATGTTGGGTTTGGCTGAAAAAAGGTATAAATTTAAAGGTAGCTTTCAACCAATAATAATATGCCCAAACCTTTGTTTTATCAAAGCTAGTGGTGTAGGTATCCTACTAGGGATATAGGAAAGGTAAGAATATATATAATCATATTTTATTTAAGATTTAATATAATATTTCGTATATGAATTTGATATTTTTTTAATTTGGTATATAATTTTTTGTTGTTCAAATTGGTATTTCAACTTGACATTTTTTTTGGTACCTAAATTTAATATTTTTTAATTTTGGTACTTGAACTTATTAAATATTATACAAATTACCCTAAAACTAACGGTGTTACAAATTTTTGTGTTGTGCTACAAAAATATTATCAGTATCAGTGAAAATATAACATGTAATCTGCCACATGTTAGTCATACATCGATGATTTTTACTATCTCGTAAAATATAACATTGTTAGTATATTAGAGTAATTTGTAAAACATTTGACAAGTTCAAGTACCAAATCGAAAAAAAAAATATTAAGTACCAAATTAAAAAAAAGATAAATTAAAATATGAAACTGGATAAAAAAATTTAAATAACTTTTAATGAGTTCTCAACATATGAAATAAATGAATTTAAATAAATATAAATGGTAAAAAATTAGGTAAATATGAACCCTGGGCAATCTAATCATTAAAAAAAAAAGCATGGGTGAAATATGAAGTGGAAAAGTCAAACATGTCCCTCCAAAGTCCGATCTCAATGTTAGTTATAATATGAATTCATGCATACATATTTGCATACTTAAATTGCTTTGTATTAGGAACATAATTGTCTGAAATCAAATTTGAATTAAATTCAAAATTTATGATTTGATATTTAGGATGAGTTTGGATGGGTGGTGCATTTACTTGCGGTTAGTGTAAAAATAATGGTGACGATGAGATTAGATACTGTAACGATACTGAAACGTGAGATAAAAAGTAAATTAATTACACCGCACTTCACTGCCCATTCAAAACCCGTACTTAGTTTGAGTTCTATTTAAAAGAAATTTAAATAATTTGAGTTTGATTTGGTTGGGTTTGTTTAGGCAGGTGTTAGTTGAGTTCGAATTAATTTTTTTAATTTTAAAATTTTAAATTAATTAAATTTAATAAAAAAATTTAGGAAAAAGAAATAAAAAGTGTACCATTAACTTTTAAAAAGAGGTAAATTGAATTTTTTTAATAGAACTACTAATTAAAGCATTAAATTTTTAACGATATTGATGTGATAACCTACTTGATAATCCAGATGTATTTCATGTTAGCATAACTATTTATTTTATATGTAATGTTAACAAATAATTCAAAATCTATAAAAATATTAAAAAAAATTCAAAATTAACAAAAAAGTTGGCATGAAATACACGTCGATCATCATGTTTAAAAATTTAACGTTTTAGTAGTAATTTCGTTAAAAGAAATCAATTCGACTATTTTTGAAAGGTTGATAATCAAATTTAACTCTTTTTAAAAAGGTTGAGTGCCAAATTTAGTTGAAAATAATAACAAGGACCAAGTTGACAAAAGATGTAAACATTAAAAGCTAAATTTATCATTATACCTAATATTTAATACAACCTTTGCAACTTACTTTTGTTTATGTATGTCAATATGATGTTTTTCTTTTGTAAAATTAAATAATTCTCTATCGTTTTAATTATTTTAATTAGATTATAAATTGTTAACGTTTAAAACTTTACTTAAAATCGACTATGAACTCTTGTGTCAAATTTAATTTTAAACCTAAATTAAAACCTTTTAAGAAATCCAACCTGGCCTTGTGACTCGAAATCCAACCCTTAACTAGCACCATTGTGATCTTTCGAGGAGGATATCAATGTGTATCGCGAGGTGAAATATCAACCCTTCATGAGGAAGATATGTGAACACACCTCGTGACCTAGAATCCGACCCCTAATTGACACCCTCATGATCTTGTGAGGTCCATCAATCTGTATCGCAAGGTGAAATATCAAACCCTCGCGAGGAAGACATGCGAACACACTTCACCACCCTGTGAGGCGAGACACATGAGCACGTATGATGATACCTAGGTGAGAATCCTATTAGAAAGACAGATCTATGATACATGTCAAACTTAAAGAGGCTTCATGTCGTCCTGAGTTATATGAATGACACCTACGTAGCATGTCACATCAAGAGAACCATGTTTTATAAATAAGGAAGAAATGTTTCCAAGCAAGGGGAGGTAGAATTATGCCACAACAATAATAAAAAATCTAAATTAAATTGTTTTTTAAGAGAATAATATCAATCAACCTCGAACAAAATGTGGTTGGTATATTATATGTTGATAATGGCAGTAGGAGTGATCGTAAAGCAATAAGAAAGAAAAATAAGAACACATAGATTTTACGTGGAAAATCCTTATCGAGAAAAACCATGGCAAAGAAGGAAAAATTCACTAATGTTGAAAAACTACAATACAATAGGTTTTCTGCTACACATGTTTTAAGGGTTAAACAACCATTTTATAATCAACGTTTAATAGAAAGAAGTATAGTCCTATACGGATTCAACTTGTACGACCCAATTTTGCCTCTTTATTTTATTTCTTTAACAAATGAGTTGCAGCTCAAACTTTTCAAACTGGAATTCAGGTCACAAAACTCTAACTAGGAATGTCAGTGGGGCGGGTTTTGTGGGGTTCCACCCCACTTCGAACCCAATTAGGTGGGAATGGGTGCAGGTTTCGCAGGTGGTGAGGCGAGGATGGGGACAAAAATTAAACAAGCCGTGGGTGGTGGGGCAAGCGTGGGTATGACCTTGTACCCGTCTCATCCCCACTCGCCTCGCCCCATCCCATCCCTGCTCGCCTTGAATAATATAATAAGCATGTTATGATGTATTTGAGACATTTGTGATGTATTTGATACTTATAAACATATTATATGAAGTGGGTCGTAGGGTGAGTATAGCGAGGATTAAGTGGATCTAGGAACTCACGTGGATGGTGGGGCAAGGATGATTTTAATCTTACGGGTCGTGAAACGGGGATGATTTTGAATTTTGTATCTGCAACAGTTCAGGAAACAAGGATGATGATAAAAATTCTTGGCAAAAATGGATTTGGGGAGAACACCCTCCGCACCCATCCCACCCAATTGACATCTTAACTATATGAAATTTGGAAAGGTACATGCATCCCAAAGATTATGATGAAAAGTAACATAATGATTTATGAGAAATTTACACAATAGAAAACAATTGAAATTATCTGTTCAAAAAGAAAAAAGAACTGTACAAACAATAGTCAGCAATTGGATTTAAATCATTAACGTGCATATGCATCATAAACATTTTTTTTCCAATTTTTAAAAAATACTAATTACATATAAATATATGGTTGAAAAAATGAAAATTTTTTGTTCGAATATTTGAGCTAAATTTAAATTTTAAAATCATTATTATTAGAAATTTTTTATTTAAAAGTATCTTTGGATGGACGTTTATCTCCAATGCGGTGCATTTAGCTTTCTTTTTATTTAACGTTATAATATCGGTGTAATAATTAATCTCATCGCAATCATTGTTTTTACACCAACAATAGGTAATCATATCGTCCATCCAAAAAGACCCTAAATATCATTTCGATTCGAACATGATTATTTTTAGATCATAAAACAGATACGCACTCTTAAAATTATTGGAGTAATTGATATAACGTATTTTGAATTTAGACAAGAGAATCAATCTCCACTTATAATTAAGTCATATCAATATATGAAGATTTATAGTTGTGAAGTCAATGGTTGAAGGAAAAAAATTAAAGTTAAAAAATATTTTTTGGTATTTGAGTTTGATTTTAATATTTAATTTAGTATTTAAATTTTATTGCTTGAATTTGATCCTTGAGATTAGTTTTAATATTCATTTTGGCACCTAAGTTTTTTTTGTCTTAGTTAAATATCTGAGTTTGATTTTAATGTTCAATTTGGTACCTGAGAAAATTTTTGTCCCAATTAAGTATCAATATTTTTTTGCTAGAGTATACGTAAAATTGAACGATAAAACCAAACTCAAGTGTCAAATTGAGATAAAAAAACCTTAAGTACCAAATGGTATATTAACCCAAAAAGAAAGGAAAACTCTTATCTTTTTCAAAAAAGAAAACCCGTTTTTTAATTTATTTTTTATTAAAAAAAAAACCTTATTTGAATATGAGGTTGTAAATGCTAAATTTTGAATCTATATCTAAATACCATCTTTTAAGAGTAATTGTATGAATCAATTGAAGATAAACTATAAAAATAGTCATTTTTGTTTACCTCAGATTACATTTTAGTCATTTATGTTTGAAATGTTATATTTTTTAGTCATTTACGTTATTGTTTTGTTGCGAAGTGATCACTCTGTCGTTAAGCTCCGTTATCCCCTAATGACAATTCTACGTGACAGTCCAAATGATTTTTAAATGTCAACTTGGATGTCTAACTGAGACGGAAATAAGTTTTTAATTAATTAAATTTATTTAATTAAAAATTTTAAATTAATTACACATTAAACTGGAAAAAAAAATCGTTTATTCCTAAAAGAAATTATTTTATATAAATATTGCATTTTCGATGCTATATATTATGTATGTACACTCAAACATTTGTTGACCTTCGTTTTAAGTAAAGAATAATTAGAAAAAGGTGAAAATGAAACATCAATGGCATGCTAAAAAGTAATAAGAAGAAGAAGAAGAAAAAAGGTTTTATGCTCTTCTTTCATTGCCAACAAATGATTATGGCCTATATCCTCCTCCTTCAACGATGCATATTTTTTTCTCTTCAATGTTGCTCTTGGATGTGATCTTTTAATAGTAAAGTTTGCTTCAAATAGCCAAATGATTGTTACTAAAAAGGAGGATGGAAGTGGGGGTGGGGAGATTTTCAGAAACCCGAATATTTCAAAAGAGTTTAATTTTATATTAGGATGATTATTGATGTTTTTTCGACGGTGGAATGGGTTTGGAGATAACAATCGAAATAATATGAATTAGTTTGGATGGGCGGTGCGTTTACATCCGATAAGATTAAAAACAGCGGTGGAAGTGAAATTAATTACTGTAGCTATGAGGTAAAAGATTTCACCGCACTATAACCACCGCCCATGCAAAAAAGGTCTTAAGAAAACAAGATAACTTAAGATGATAAAGAGATAGAGAATGTAGAATTGTAGACAGATGGAATGAGAGTTGTATCTATGTATTCATTTTAGGGGCGAAGTTAGATTACGAGAGTTAAAATGTAAATTAGTTTATATCTTTACAAATTTTAAAGAAATAAATTAATTTTTTTTTATCATTTTTTGGGGAGTGCAATTTTATCATTTACTAACTTATAATATTGTAAAATTTAAAGGGATAAAAGCGTTATTTTTCCTTTTACGGGCTCGAGGGGTGGGGGGCAGTCCTCCCTCGACGCTACCTTTGATTCATACCTAATGCTTGAGTTGCTTCTCCAAGGAAAACACAATTACTACAATTAGTAATTCATGCAATCTAGTTTTCAATTTATTTATCCATTAGTTTATAGTTTAACATGCCTTGTATGTAAAGTTGTAATCAGTTAGCAAAAGGACGGATCAGATCATATAATATGGGCTAAAATAACATGTAATCAAATTCCAACTCTTCGTCTATTAATGTCATTGTTATTTAATTATTTTAGGATGATTTTAAAAAATCATTTTTCTTGTAACCCAATAAAAATATAGCATTTCATATGTTTTAGAAAATTCTTAATTGATATCATGCACTGTCTAACACTAGATCAATTCTCTTTAACAATAATTTAATTTAATTATCCTAATTTTTGTGTCAATTATTAAATAATATTAACCAGTAATATGATAAAGCAAAATTCACCCGTTTAGGATTTAGTATTCAGGGTTAATATTATAATTTAAAATTTTAAGGTTTATGAGTTATAATTAATGTCAAAGTATGATTTTAGGGATGGGTAAGATTTAGCATTTGCATATTTGATATTGTTAATTAGAGTTAAAAAAAAGAAGCTAATGAGAGTTATTTGATGTTCATAGATATATTATACGGTAATTATTCTATACATTATTAGTGGAATAAAAAACTTTACAAGCGGGCTTATACGGTAATTATTCTATACATTTCATTCATATAGACTATGCATGTCAAGTTTGGAGTAAATTAAAAATTTCTAACTATTTATTTTATATTGATTTGTCGTAATTTGACATGTCAAATTAGGCTCTTCATTACACCCGAGGAGCTTATTCTCAAGCAATTTACATGTTTTTTTTTAACTTCTATTGTTAATAAATGGTTTTTGTTAGTTTTATGCCTTTTTGAGATCCAAATTGATCAAATGGCGTCATGAGGACCTAACGATATGATAGAGTTGGTGTAGGAAGTCGACAATGGCCTGAACTTGAAGAAATCATCATTTAGAGGGGGATATCGCGACACTGAGACATGAAAGTCGTGATATCCCTAACAGTGCTGAAGTGAAAAAATTGAGATAAATTCCAGTGATATCACAATAGAGAATACCTAACAATAAATCTTTTAAAAATTATCATAATGAATTTAAACTCAAATAAGAATTTATTGAAAAGAAAAGAGAATTTTATTTAGATTTGCATTGTTACCTTTAGAACAAGAAAGAAGAATCACATGTATTAAGGCACTAAAAAGGTTAGTAAAGAATGGGGTTGAAAATTGAATACCTTTTGTTTCCAAAAGTCCAAGGAAAAAATGATCCGTGATATATACATCCATAATGGAAAAACAATGTCAAGCACTCATTTTTTTTTTACTAAATTCTTATTCTTAATTATTAAAAAATAATCATACCATATGTTAGGTTTGTGTTTTGAAAATAAATGAAAAAACATGTTTTAATAGAAAAATAATTGTTTTTAAAAAAATTATTTGATACGTTGGTTGTAGAGTTTTTAGACTCGATCGAGAAGTTGAGGAGTGTTCTATAGGAATATAATAAAATATTAAAAATAAATAAATATTTTTTAAAAAGAAACATGTTAATTTTTTAAGATTACTTGTAGAATAAAAAAAATACACTGTCAATGTACCAAATATTTACCTATTCAAAAAAAACAATTGATACATTACCAGGAGAGTTTTTAGATTGTACAAGCAAAACCAAAGGACTAATAAATATTTTATAAAAATATAATAAAATATTAAAAAATAAATATTTTAAAAAGGAGACATGTGAAATTTTTTATCAATATATCAAATATTCAATCTTAAAAGATGTTATAAAATAACACAAGTTGAAAAATAATTAAGTATTATACTTATTTAATAATTTTTAGAATCATTAACTAATTTATTTTTAATGTGTTTTCTACAGTATACAAAACTTTATAGTACCCTATCTGTGTATAAAACACAAACCCTAATAAATATCACCTTTTCTTTCTTTTTTTGAAATAATAAATATCACATTTTCTATAAAAAAAAACCTATTAAAATATTTTATATTTCAAAAAATAAATTTGGGTCTAGATTTTTATAGAACTACCCGTATCTGGCTTTTTTTTTTTCCTTTAAAGAATTTTTTTCCGATTCACATTAAAATTTTGAGTTACGTTGAATATCAATTTTTGTTGATCAGTTTTTCCTTTCCAAATTTTAGAGGAAAAAAGTCTTTATTGAAGAAAAAGATGAAAAGTAGAGAGTTGTTTTTTGAGAGAACTCCCTTATATACATTTTTAAAAATCTTGCTAGAGAGAGGTAGGGGCGAAGTCAAAAAAATTTTTTAGAAGAGGCCGAAATTAAATCATAATTTTTATGATTGTAAAAATGAAATTTCACCATTTTAATAGTCTATATCTTTATAATTTTTAAAAGATTAAATTAAAATTTTATCAATTTTAAGAGAGACAAAGTGTAATTTTATCTTTATTAATTTAAATTTTTTTGAATATTACTAATTTAAAATTTTTTATATAACTAAATAAAAAAATTTTTATTTTAAGATGACTGACAAAAACCTAATTACGCCACTGGGAGGGGAGCTCTCTCAGAAAACTTTGTACTTTTCATTTCTTTCTTAAAAAAACACCTTTTTCCTCCAAAATTTGGAGAGGAAGAACTGACCAACTAAAATTGATATTCATTAAGTTAATTAATAAAATAAAGAAAAAAGAGTGGGTTTAGCATAAATTCAAAGGGCTCTCTATTTTCCATTACCATAAATTAGAAAAATAATATTTAAAATTAATTTTCTAGAATGTCTAATTTAATAGTTAATTGATAATCTCAAAGATTCTTAAACTAATTATTCTATGCCATAATTAATAAATTAATTAATGTGATTTAGCATATAAAAAGACTTACAAGGATGGCAGTTGTTTAACTAATGTTTGAAAAGAACAATGTCCCAAAATAAAATAATCAAATAAATTAATATTTAATAAAACTGTCTCTATCTAAAATAATATTGTAAATTGGGACCAATATTCTTACCTAAACCTTGAGAATTTGAGAATATTAAACTAATATTCCTTAGAATTTAATACAAAAGAGATTGTTCCATTAAATATTCCCATTGAAACCACTGGCAGAATTTTTTTTTAAAAAAAAAAGAAAATTACATCCGATGTGATTAAATTATTAGTAAGTTTATGTTTTTGTTACTCAATTTCAAAAAGTTATAAAATGGTCATTGAACTATTCAAAAGTTTTTATTTAAGTTATTAGGCTATTAAGTTTTTTTTTTTTTAAGTTCGACTAGTGAGCTCCATGTGATGATTGGTACGGTGGATCAATACCCATCGAAAAATAAAAGAACATACTTTAGATCCAAATCGATCTGACGATCAGTGTTGGAGATCAAAGAAGAAAGTTGTTCGGATTTTAGTTCATAGATTTGTAACGTTCAAAGCTATTTCATGAAAAAGCATAATTGTAAAAGAGAAGGAGAAAGAGAGCTTTGGATTGCTACAGGCGTTGTAAACAGAGAATGCTATACAACAACGATTTTAACAACCCAAAGACTTGAATGAAAACTTTCAAATAATTCAACGATCATTTTGTAACTTTTTGAAGTTGAGTGATCAAAATGTAAACGTACTAATAATTTTAATAACCTTAGGTATAATTTACCTAAAAAAAAGAGAATATACTATAATATATAATAATGAGAGACCAATTTATGTGCAATGTAATTTTAATTTCAAAATTTAAACTTGATCGAAAATCGAACTTAATTTCATTCTCTTAGACAAATAGTGATTGTAAATGAATAGAGCATGGTTGGATGGTCAAAACAAACTCTTGATGAAAGTGATTTTGCTTCATCCTTTTGGCTACACTATTTCCTTTTCAGAATCTTCTCTCACATATTTGTAATTTGACATTTCAATGTTGGGGACAATGTGTGTATATATATATTATTGAATGAAAATAAAGAACTGGTTTTAACATTGTTGGTGGACAATCTTTGTAATAAAAGAGGTTTGAATCTACTAGTAGTTAACCTAACACCATTAGAGTCATCCTTTATGAACTTGAAATTTATTCGTGTTGATTTATTCAATCATTTTTTAATGAAAAGATAAGAGAAGAGATTGTAAGTTATGGAACGTCATAAAAATCAAAAGAGATTTTGATCTCGCCAAAATTTTTAAAGATTTTAATTAGACCTTCCAATACTTAATCGCATGTTCTGCCATAAGGTTTGAACTCTGGATTTGATATAAACAAATATGTCATTTGCCACTACATATGTAGCTAGTTGACTACACATTCATTCTTTCTTTTTTTTAAATATTAGTACAATAATCTAAATTTTTCATTTCAACATATGCTAAAAATATAAGGTTAAAGTATATCATAATTCTCTGTACTCGTTATAAATTTGTTATTTAGTTTATTTTCTTTTTAGATTTTAAAATTCAGATTCAATTGTTAACACTGTAAAATTATTTTGTTAAATTTAGGTTCGATACGTCGTCATTTTTTTAGTTACATTGCTACCAAGTGATTTTTTTTTAATTTCAAAATGTCACACCAATCAATTTAACAAAAAAAAAAATTAACATTGTTAACAATTGGATTTGAAGTTTGAGATCTAAAAAATAGAGAGATTAAATTATTGGAAATAAAAGTATAATGACTAAGTTCCAAATTTGTGTTAAATTTGAGTTTATTACAATGTCATTCTTTTAGTTACATTGCTACCAAACCATATATTTTTTTAGGGGCTTGAAATTAAATTGTAATTTTTATTATAGTAAAAATGCAATTTCATCATTTTAATAGGTTATATATTTATAATTTTTAAAGGATTAAATCATTTTTTTATATTTTAGGGGGAGGCAAATTGCAAGTTTACCTTTATTAGTTTAAAATTTTAAAAATTTTAAAGGGCCTAAATGAAAAAAAAAATTATTTTAGGGAGATCGAGGTCCTGCTAGCCCCTTTAGTTTCGCCCCTGTTACCAATTGAGTATTTTTTTATTTCAAAATGTTACACCAAATAATTTAATAAAAAAAATTAACATTATTAACAATTAAATTTGAAGTTTAAAATTTGAAAGGTGAAGGGATTGAATTTCTAAAAATAAAAATATAAAGATTAAATTCCAAATTTATAAAGAGTATAACAATCTATAGCATATTTGAACCAAAATATATTTAATAAAGTTTGCATAGATATTTGTTACATTCTATATAGAAAAAGAAAAGTCAAAAAGAAAACCAAAAGACCCCTATTTGCTTTTCATCTATGGCAAGTAGAGTCAACCTTTTGGACTACTTTTTTTTTCTTTTGAACTTTGACAAAATAAAAAATAAAAAACTCTAAGTTTTTGGAGAATAGATTGTAAGAAACTGTGATTCCACGTTATCTATATCTCTTTTTAATAAGAGAATGGTAAATCAATTTTTTCTCTTCATTTTCAACTTTTTTTTTAGACAAAATGAAAATGTTAAGAATCAAAAGGAAAAATATGATTTCTCATCCTCTTATTGAAAAAGAATATGAATTACGTGGAATCATAAATTTATATAATTTATTCAAGTTTTTAAAGCTAAAAAAAATGGGTTTCATTCATTGGCTTGCACTTGGTGTGATTTCTTCTCAAACAACCCAAGCCTATAGTCAGCCAACCTTGACTTATATGCTGAAGTCTTGTATTCCCACCATGTGAACTCTTTGTATAAGCTTTCTTCTTGTCTTCCCATTAGTGAAGCTAAAGGTACTATCTTTTCACTTAAAGGTGGTCCTCCAAAATATATCATTGAAACCCTTGATTTGTGTGAGTTTGCCAATACTCTATGCCTCACACTTTTGAACCTCCCATTTGTCATCACCTGAAAAAAAAAAGAAAAGAAACCCATAAATTATTAATCAAGTAGATTGCAATTGATAAGATTTGAACTCTAAAATTTATTTACAATAAAATTACCTTAATACAAGATTAAGGTACTATTTAAAAATCTAAAAAAGGATTAATAGTGGTACTTAAGTAAAACACTCACTAAGTAGTAAGATTTCATATCTTAAATGGGATGAAAGCTCTTTTAATACTTATTTTTTTGGTTCACAAAATTCAAAACAAATAAGTCTTTATCTAAAATGTACCAAAATTTTCACCACTTGGTCCAACGGTGTCAATAAGACTCAAACGGCAAACCTTGATTTCATTCCAAGTTAAGTCAGAGAAAAAAATCTCTCTCGACACTTATTTTCTCCATTCACAACCGAGTTTCACACCGCTCTCAGCCGAACAAGCACCGATTTCGATAAAAAAAATTCAAAAAGAATGACATCATCAATATTATGTTACCTGCAAAGCATCACCAACATTGATGAAAAAGGAAGTTTCATCAGGTGGGACAGAAACCCAAACCCCATCTTTCAGACAAATTTGCAAACCAGATGTGGTGTTGGATCTTAAGACAGAGATTATTTGAGGGTCCGTGTGTTCCCCAAACCCAACCAAATCTCTGCCACTCAATGCCTGTAGTTCAGGGCATGGTGGATAATGGTTTAGCCTTAAGCATGAATCACTGTTCTCATCCTTCAACAGCTTGCTGAATGTATCCCTTGGTTCAATTTTCAGACCATCTGCTAGTAGTTCCAATACTTCAAATGCCATTAGCTTCACTGCTTCAATATACTCCTTTACAGCTGACCTGTGTCATTCATCAAAATAGGAAAATTAATTAGTTTTTTTTAAAAAAGGTAAAATTTCAGTTTTGATCCTTCTACTATGCTCAAATTAAAAGATTAGTTTTTTAATTTAATAGCCTATTGTTATAATATTACTGGTCATCAAAATAGTTGACAGTGTCAACTCTTTGGACTAATAAAAAAGCTAAATTATATCAAGTACAAAGATAAATCTCAAATTTAAATATAGTAGAGGGATCAAAATCAAAATTTGACCAAAACTTTTACTTTTTATTTTATAATATTAGAAGGGAGAAAAATATACATCAGAAATTTAAATGAAAAAATTAATAATATGAAATATTTGGACTAAATAATGATATTATAGAAATAGAAAGGCTAGGTTATACCAAGTATAAAGAGAAAACTAAAATTTAAGTATGGTCGAGGGACCAAAATCAAGATTTTACCAAAAAGTATATTATAATATTGAAAGGGGAAAAATCTATGTTAACAATTTAACTGAAATTGAAATGGTTAACCGTATGAATTATTTGGATGGAGTTTATAAAAATAGAAAGACTAAATTATATCAAGGATAAGGATAAATCTTAAATTTAATTATAATAAAAGGACCAAAATAAAAACAATTGACCAAAAATTTTGCTTTTATAAAATTCTTTTATAATGAAATTATATATAAAAAAAAGCTAAATTATACCAAATATGAAAATAATAACTCAAATTTAAGTATAGTAGAGGGACCCAAAATATAAATTTGACCGAAAACTTTTGCTTCTATAAAAAAAATTTACCGGAAAAGTTCTGGGTTTTCCCGGAAAAGAGTGAGGGTTTTAAGAGAAGTGACTTGAGGATTGGTATTGAGAAGAAGATACTCAATCCAACCAACATCACCATTGCTTCCAATCCTTTTGCTACCATAACCAAAAGGATCTGGTGGACCAACTTTATCTTTTTCAGATTGAGGAAGATTGAAAAACTCCAAAGCTTGAGTTTCCAATTTAGCTATAAACTCCATTGGAACACTGTGATTCACCACCTTGAAGAACCCATATTCTTCACAAGCTTTCATTATGTGAGTTTTCGATTCGGGGTCTTTCAAGTTTATCGACGGTATCGAGTCGAGAACGGTGGCGGGTTTACGTGTTTCGATCGATGAACAATGGTTCAACGTCGAAAGATTGGATTGAACCACCATGGTGGTATTTGAGAAGAGAGCACAAGAAATAACACGAGAGAGTCGCGGATGGATTGTGTGTTTTGGGAGGGTATTCGGAAGGGGTATTTAAAATGGGAAAAAGAGACGGTGGTGACGGTTTTGGTAATACACAAAGTGGGAAAAAGGGGGGCCTAAAGGCGTTACTAACTATATTGTGTGTGCCATTTCGCGTTGTTTGGATTTTTTTTTTTATTTCTCAATTATTTATCGGAGCAAGTATAATAATTAATCTTTCGTATTTTGTAAGTCCATTTAGGGTAGATGTTGACCACGAGTTTTAAAATTGTTTTATATCCAAGACGATGATCGAACCATTGACTACTGGTTAAGGTAAGAGTGACCTTTGTCATCTTATCTAACTTCCGTGATTATTACATGGAAATTTTTTATATCTATGAGAAATGAAATTGTGAAATCTGAACAATTTATTGAAATTAAATAAAAAAAGTTAAATTTTGCTATTAGTCTTTATACTATGCATTAATTATAGATTTAGTCTTTGTACTTTCGAATTTCTAAATTTTAAAATTTCAAGCAATTAAATCCGTTTGATTAAAATCTAATATTGGTCATGTACTACGTGTAAAGTGGTAGATTTAATCAATGCTCTCTAATTAGATCCTATTCTTAGAATTTATGCTTTTCAAATTTTATTTTTTTATGCAAATGATAATCGTTATTCCATTCTTTGGTTTTTTTTAAGTAATATGTGAAAATAACAAACTATCATGACATTACGAGTGTGATAATATGTTTGTTGCATAAGATCTTGGTAATAGTATAACTTAATGAAATAATAGCTACTATTTGGTTATAATTGGAATTTCAAATTTTAAAAAGTATAATGACTAAAAATGACCAAATTAAAGTGTAATGGTTAAATCCACAACTTAAGCATAATATATATACTATTAGTCCCTGATTTTGTTAACTTTTTTTCATTTTGGTCCCTAACCTTTTTTTGTTTACATTAGTCCTGAAACTTAGCAGCTTTTCTCAAATTGATCTCTAAACATGGATTTCGTTAAAATATGATGATGTGGCACTTTGATATTGTGTCTTATCATCACTAGAAAACATTATAAATTTTTCTTTTATAATTTCCTGTATTTTTTAGATTATATACTTTTTAATTTTTAGGTGATGATGTAGCACAATCTAAGAGTGTCATGTCATCACAGTTTAATGAAATCCAAATTTAGGACCAAATTAAGAAAAGTTATCAAATTTTAGGACTAATGTAGATAAAAAAAAGTATAGGACCAAACAGTAATGACAATATATATTGATATAAATAAAAAATATATATTAAACATTGTCAAGTGATTATGATTAACTAACAAGTATCGAGAGTACAGGTAAGACACACTACACTCTAAATGAGAGAATGAAAGTTTGAACACTGTGGAATGGCATTGTAATGTTTTACCTACCATTAATATGCTAAATTAAATATGGTAAACATAAATATTATTTGATTAATTAATTTTTTTGCCTTTTTTTTAATGTCTAAAATGATAAAATATTAAGGATATTATTCGGTAAATTGTTAGTGAAATTTTTAGATTTCGCAAATTGGATCAATGATTTACAAGTGTCCTATGGGAGTACAGTAAACTATTTTAAAAAAATAAATGTTTAAAAAAATGATCAATTTTTTAAGATTACTTATGGAATAAAAAATACACTATCAGTATATCGAATACTCACTCGAAATATTAAATAAAGAAAAATTTTGACAAATCACTAAGATGCGATTGAGTTTTGTTTGTATAGTTTTGACCAAACATCAAATCGCAATAATAATTGAATAAGAAAACTTATTTAGTAAATAATATCTTATTTTCAGTGAATGCATCTGTTAGGTCCTTTTATCATAAAAATCTAATTAAATTTATTTTTATTATTAAATGAATTGATTTTGTCATTATATTATTAAAAAGAATCAAATAATGATAAATTTCAACAGGGTTAACATTTATTGTTTAACAAAATTATATTTTGAATTTTTGTATAATTATGTAGATAAAATATTTTGTTTGGAGTTGAACCGTGAATGAAAAAATATGTCATTTTTTTAAAACAATGATTGATAACTTTTCTTCCAATTTGGACTTATTTGGTTCTTTTAATAATATAAAGATTTGATCCATTTAATAATAGAGAGACTAATGTGATTTAGTCCCTATAATAAAGGGACTTCACAAGCAATTAAAAAATGACGTTGTAATTAATTTGAATTAAAAAAAGTTAACCATATAAATAATTAAACTTGAATTTTGAAATCTAAAAAATAAAAAGACTAAATTCCTAAAAATAAGAGTATATGAATTAAATTCTAAATTTCAAAGAATACGTAAATTTATAACATATTTTAACTTTTTATTTACAATACCTTCAAAGTTATAACAAAATTGAGACACGAGATTTTGATGACGAAGATTTAATCATACACATATAACTTTGATTATTCAAACTGAATCTATTAATTATTATCCAAAACAAAATCAAATCAAACATTATTATTCAATCCATATTTTCCATGCATTTAGCAAATCAAATCAAATAAATAATATTTTTAAAATTACTAATCTAGTCATCCAACTTTTTTTTTTTTTCGTTTTAATCACTTGATTATGAAGAATCACAATTTAACCAATAATATATATTTTTTAAATTCTCACTTAATTATTGGAGGATAACGACGATGACTTATTAATTGATATTTCATATTTCATAATCACATGATGTTGATAGATCATCTGAAATGCATGTATAAAATTGATAATTGAAATATATTTAAATCAAGATCAAAATCAAAATAAATTTAAATTGGACCAACACATTATGAAATTTAAATTAGAATGAAATTTGGATTTGAAATCCATACATTATATTTATTATGGTGGGACTCGATTATGAACTCTTAAGATTTCAGCAGCTATTGCCAACATTGCTAATACATTGTTGAACTTAAAAGAAAGGTATAATGATAAATTTAGTCCTCAACCTTTACATATTTTGTCAATTTGGCACTTATTTTTTTTATTTAAAATTGGTCATTAATCTTTCGAAAAGTGTCAAATCATTTTTTTAACGAAAACGATGACTAAAACATTAATTATTTTAATGATATTGGCATGACAGTCCACATGTACTTTATGCTAACATGACACTATTTGTCATATATGCCTTGTCGGCAAACAATTTAAAAAATCTAAAAAATATGAATATATATACAAGGTTCATAAAAATTCAAAAATATTAGTATGAAGTACACGCGGATTGCCTTGGAGACTGTTGTGTCTAAAAAATTTAACATTTTAGTTACTATTTCCATTTAAAAAGCAACAATTCGATTTTTTTTAAAAGTTGATGATCAAATTTGACTTTTTTTAAAAAACGAGGGCCAAATTTAACTCAAATAAAGAATAAAATCTTAATTAACAATAAAAATATAAATATTAAGGGCTAAATTTATTTTTATGTCAAACTAAAATTTGTGCGATCAAGTTGATTGAATTTTAGTTTGATTGGCATGAGCATTGTTGTCAATGTAGGAGAACGTGGGTTCGAGTGCGCTGAAACACATTATCTTCCTATTTATGGGTTGGGGAGGGACTATGAGTAATTCTATTTATTGTGTCAAACAAGAGCAAATATAATCAGAATCTATAATAAAATTGTTCAAATAATATTTTGCGGGATCACTTACATAAACAATGTGATAATTATTTTTCTAATAAAATAAAATAAAAATAAAAAATAGAAATTAAATATTTTAAAAATGAGATTTTTTTTATTGAGATATATTTTATTTGGAATATGGTTACTAATTATTGAAAGAGGTGAGATTAACGATCATTAGCGACGAAATAATAAGGCCGACGTTTCTAAGAAATTAAAACTTTGAAATATATGGTTCATTATTTGCCACATTAATAAAGACAAAGTGGTGAAATTGGGGATTAAAAAAGGATTTAACCTTTAAAAAGCATGAAAATGATGGAATGTTAAAAGGTTGTATACTCTTTTCGAAAAAGTTTTTTAAAGTGTTGTTCGTTAGGCACATGATTGGTGATGTTCATGGAATCAATTAAAATTTCGATTAAGATAAGTATACCTATAAATTAATAATATAATTCTGATGAGTAAAAATATCGTTCCCATAAAGATCCAAAGTACTGGTAATTACCGTCTTTTTATTATTTAATCGAATAATTCGAATAATTTATTAAAAACTAAAATTAACTAAATTAATTATATAATGAATAGAACAAAAACTGAGATTTAAACCCCAAAAGCAATGTAAAAAGATGGAAAAATGCTTTTTCCACCTAAATGCAAAAATTGTGATTTAAGTATTTTTAACTTTTGCATTTTAAGTTGATTAAGTCTTAGTTCGATTGGCATGTGTATTGTTGCCAATGTAGGAAGACATGGGTTCGAGTGCGCTGAAATGCATTATCCTCCTATTTTAAATGTGTCGAAACCACATTTAAAAACGAAGTTTCGAAAAATTAATTATTTTTAAAAATTTTGGAAAATAAGGAGTAAAAAGGGAGTCGTCACCAATCTTTTTATTTGGGTGTGATTGGATCACCACAAAACGTTTAAAACGTCGGTCTACGAAATCCAAAAAAAAATAGGTTCGGGAGTCGGTTACGCACGAGGAAGGATTAGCACCCTCGTACGCCCAGAATTGGTACCACATGATCATTTTCGGGTCTTGTTTTACAAAAACAATAAAAATTCGAGTGAAGTTTAAAATGCGATGTTCGTTTTAAATGGCTTTGTGTGATTTTAAAGGAGACCTTTCTTAGGAAAACTCGTCCCCGTATTTCGATCCTCTTAAGAGAACTAGAAGACGTGTCCAACACGTTAGGGCACTATATTCTCGGAGTTTCAAAATTGAAGGACTTTTAGGGAACTTTTGAAGAGAGTATTCGATCGCGTGATTTGTACGAAAATCATACCCAGCACGTTAGGGCACGATTTTTCGAGGTTTTCACGTGAAGGAACATTGTCTCGTTTACTTAAAAATTTTGGATATGGATAGGGGTGTGTTTGAAAGCTTTTGAAGAGGATATTTCTTTCGCACAAATTACGAAAATCACACATCGCACGTTAGGGCACGATTTTCGAAGTTTTCATACGAAATAATATTGCCTCGTTTTTGTCATGAAAATCATTCGTATATACATTTTGAGAACTTGACAATTTCGTATCAAGGTTAAAATGCAATCCTCGAATATATGATTTGAAGAATTTTGGAAATGGGTTACCCATTTACTTCGATTTTCACGAAGAATTAAAGTCGCGACCAACACGTTAGGGCACGACATTCTCGGAGCCTCGAAGTGAACGGGCGTAAAAACTTGAAAAGGATATCCGGTTCGCGTGAATTTTACGTAGAAATCATACCCGACACGTTAGGGCGTGATTTTTTGAAGTTTACACTCGAACGGAATATTGCCTCGATTTTTAAAATGACTTGTAAATGAATGTGTAAGTTTAAAAACACGAGTAGCGATTAATAAGAGAAATTAGATACGAAGCAATATAATAAGCAGATAAATAATATGCAAAATATAAAATGCAGGTGCAGATAAATGCAAATATTGATAAGGGAGAAGAAACGATGAAATCGAGGGTGAAAACGGGACTTTTGGATACCCGGGGGTAAAATGGTAATTTTGGTGAAATCGAGGTTTAAAAATGGAATTTTGGAAAGTTCGGGGGTATAATGGTAATTTTTGGTGAAACTGGGGTTAAAAATGGAATTTTAGAAAGTTTGGGCATTAAATGGTAATTTTTGGTGAAATCGGGGTTAAAAATGGAATTTTGGAAAGTTCGGGGGTAAAATGGTAATTTTGGTGAAATCGGGGTTAAAAATGGAACTTTGGAAAGTTCGAGGGTAAAATGGTCATTTTTTGTGAAATCGGGGTTAAAAATGGAATCTTGGAAAGTTCGGGGGTAAAATGGTTAGTTTTGGAAGTTTCGAGGTCAAAATGCAATTTTTGAACTGTTTGGGGACCTATAGACAATAAAACCAAAGGGTGGGTGACACGTGGCAGCCTCACAGGCATCCAGTAGTCAAGGGACTAAATTGTAAATCTTGAAAAATTCTTGGGCCAATTTGGTAATTAAATAAAAGTTGATTTAGGGATTAAATTAAAACAAATTAAAATAGTTAGGGACTAAATGAACAAATAAACCAAAAAGTGACACGTGGCGGCCTCTGGTACAGTCAAACAGTCAAAGGATTAAATTGAAAACCAATTAAAATTATTGGGCAAAATTGCAAATAATTAAAAAAAGCAAAAAGGACTAAATTGAAACAAATAAAAAAGTGAAAGGACCAAACGCGAAATTAGACCATTAAGCGAAAACACGCAGATCCTGAGGCGGGTTCGGGTCGGGTTGGATTGGCCCGTGGGTTTGTATAAATAACACTTTTAAGGTTTTTTATTTATTTGAAATTCATTAAAAAATTAAAAAACTCTCATTTTCTCTCTATTCTCTCTCCTTCCTCCCTCTTTTCTTCCCTTGGCCGGCTGCGGCAGTCGGTCTCTGCCACACGCGCCGGCTCACGACGCTCCCTGTTCGACGGGCGACACCATTCGGTCGTCCACGCGCTCCATCTCCGGCCACCACGCGCCGACGCGCTGTCGATCCTGAAGGTAAACCGCTCCCCCCTTTTCTTCTTTTGTTCCTTTTCTTTAGCAACTCGAACCCAGCTCTGGTAAAATCCAGATCTGAAAAAAAATCAATCTTTCTTTCTTTTATTTAGTTTTTAATAATAATAAAAAAAACCAAAGAGGTTTCTGAGTTGTTTGGTAATTTCAAGTCTTGGGATTTCTTTTAATCTCCTTTTTTTCGCAGATCCGCGCATGGTGAGGCGGTGGCGGTACACGGAGGAGACTCCGACGATGGTGCTCCGGCGACGATGGCAGAAACCGAATAAAGAGGGGAGACCTTTCATCTTTCCTTTTTTATTAAAAATTAATATTATTATTAAAACTATTTATTATTATCAGTTATTAAAAATTATTAATATTAATAATATTAATGCCATTCATTAAATACGTTACTATTATTATTATTATTAAAGAGCTTTTAGTATTACCAAAACCTTTATTATTATTATCAATATCAAAAGTAATTGTTATTAATACCGATGCCCTTCCCCATGACTTGTTATTAATGCTGTTCATGACTTTGAAAACTTAAACAGACATATATGTCTATTAAAAACCATGATGAAATACTTAATGCATGTCATCAATGTGTACTGGAAATGGGTGAGTTACCATTTCGAATGATTAATGAGAGTAAGCATGCAGTGTATGTACCTGAGTGCTTCGAATACCTCTGACTTTGGCTTGTTTCACTGACTTTTTGGTGTGGTTATTCAAACCTTTGCTTGATAACTACTTTTATTCTTAATTGCTAGAACAATGATATGAAAGAGTTATCTTTGCATTGACTAGTAAGTTTCTGATGAACTCGTGTTTTTGATTTTCAAAGATTGGGTTTTTATTTTCATTACAAGAATTGGGTTGGTAACCCTTTTGTACAAGATTTAAGTTGGCTTTTATAGCCAACTTTTTACAATCATTCTTTTTTGTTCCTTTCAATTAAATGCCTTTCTAATCCCTCTTTTCCTTTTTTGCAGGTTCGGCCATTGCAGTAGATGTAGCAGTGCAAGTTGAGGGTGGCCGGTGATGAAGTGGCGAGCCCTGGTTGGCTGATGTGGTGGTGGTGATAGTGCAAGTGGGCAGCTGGGTTATTGGGTTGAATGTAATGGGTTTTCGGGAATTGGGCCGAATTGGGCCTTTGTATTGGACATTGGACTTTTATTTTGGACCTTTAATTAAATTTTAAATTTTCATTTCAAAATAAATTTAAATTTAAAATAAATTTAAACTCCAAACAAGTTTTAAATTTATAACAAATTTAAATTTAAAATGAATTAAGAATCTAAAATTTCAACTATTGAGCCCGGTCAAAATTGGGTTTCAACAAAATGTATTTAAAATTTTGAATTAATTAAATTTAAAAATTTAGAAATTCTCATTAAACTTTTTAAAAGTTCTAAAAATTGCAATCAAACCCCTAAAAGAATATTAAAAATAAATAATTATATTATAAATATAGTTATTTGGTAAGAAATCTTGTATCATAAAGGTATGAAAAAGGGCTAATCTCATGAGAAGGGTAAGGAATATTTTATGTTTTCCCTTGAGGTTTAGTTTATTCCAAGACTGTATATTAGCTTTTCATTGCTTGGGATTCTCTAAATAAATAAATTATTTATTTTAAAAATATATATGTATATGATGAAGTCTTAATTCGAGTTTAATCTTGTTCAAGTGGGAGATGGTATTCAATTAAATCCTTCCAATGATTCTAAAATTTGATCTGAATTCAAATGTCTCATAAAAAAGTCCACTATCACTTCTCCAATAATTTATTGGTATATAGAGTCAATATTTAATACATTACTAGTGAAAAAAATTAATGAAAATTTATTTCATACACTATTAATGAAATTTAAAAACACCACAAGTCGATTCAGTCTTAGCTCAATTGATATGGGCATTGTTGCTACTACAGGAGGACGTGAGTTTGCGTGCACTGAAGCACATTATCCTCCTATTTAAGGATTGAAGAAGGACTATGGGTAGTTCTAGACATTATATAAATAAGAGCAGATATGATCAGAACCTGTAATGAGATTGTTCAAAAAAACACTACAAACAAGGATAAATGGGTGACGCTTACCCCTTTAAGGTACGGTGAAATAATATATATATATATATATATATATATAAAAAAGACATATAACAATATTTAAACCCTATTTATCTATATAAAAATGACAAATACATTGTAAAAGTACCATAAGGACCTTTATACTAAGAGTCAAATTGCATTTTGCTTCCTCTATTAAAAAAATATGCCACTTAGTCCCTATATATTTAGATCAAAGAGTAAAGTGATCATTTTATTAAAAATTTAATCGATTTCTATTGTTAAGAACTGGTCCATCAGCATGAGGTACACTTGGCATGCCGTGTCACTATTTGGTTATTCTGTCAATTATGTTAATTTTTAACAGAACCAACCAGTTTGCTCTTTGATCTAATGTATAAGGACTAATTTATACATCTTTCGAGTAGTGGGGCAAAATGCAATCTAACACTTAGTACAAGGACCTCCATAATATTTTTACTATATATTTTACCATAGTACATAATATCTCTCTCTACATATGTATGCATATTGTGTTTCCCCTTCATGCAAGCTAGAAATCAAGATAATTTGACCACCTTATATGGCCACTTCATTTTCATAATCCTCTTCAGCATTTCATTATGCTTTGAAATTAGAGGCATTTTAATCTATACCTAAGAAAATAAAAGAAAAAACCCATTATTTTCCCTAGTTAAGGTCCGGTATAGCGAACTCGGCGAAGAAGATGAACATGGAAGAGAGCAAGTATAGAACAATAGCTATTGTAGCAGCGACACCTTTCATCATCGGAGGAGGAATTTGCATTGGGTGGAAATATGTGAGCCGTGCATGGAACAACAAAGAAACAGATCATCGGCGGGAGCAAAAGATACCGAGATCCATTTCCATGGCGGCCATCCATGGCGGAAAGCTAGCTTTGGAAAGATTGGTTGATTATGGCAAGCAGCAACCAACAACACAAAGTGGTGATGATGTAGAACAGCTAAAGACTCTTCTTGAAAATGAAGAACCCAATTACAAGGAACTTCAGGTTTTTTTTTTAATGATGCAATTAAAAATATTATATATTTGAGATTGCCATATGATTTAGAATGGTTGGTTTTGATATCAACTTGAAAATCCAGTTCGATCAATCCAAATGCTAATTTAAATCAACTCGATTTGATTATAAAAAGTTAATTATCTGAATCTAGGGACGAAGTTAAAATATTGTATAAAAGGGCAAAGTACAAATTTACGATTATATTAATTTGTAATTGCATGAGTTTTAAAAGGATTAAAAGAAGAATTTTACTATGTTTGGGGGAGGCAATCACCTTTGTCCTGTCCAACTTGAGCCCGAAATGATTAGAATCCAGAATTACCAGAATCTAGAATGACTTGTAGCTGAAATGAATCAAACAAGTAACCCCAAATGGGGATGAAGCTGTAATTTTGTTTTTGGAGGGTCAAATTTGTATAACAATTTTTGAGAAAGCTTAATGCAATTTTATCACTGTATAAACATAAATTTTACAATTTTTCTAGGATTTAATCTATAATATTTTCATTTCCAAAGGGCTAGAATCGAATTTTAAAAATTTACAAGAGCCAAAATACATTTATACTAACGGATTAACTTAAAATTTTGTTATTTTAAAAGGGCTAAAGAAAAAATTTTCCATTTTGCCGGAGCCAAACCCTTTGCTTGCTCCTCCTAATACCGCACCTAATCCAAATGACTTACACTCGAGTGTTAAACCTAAAATGACTTGATTCGAAAAATTTAAAATAAATCAAATAAATTATCTCAAATAACCCAAACTTAAATATCAACCCTGAATTAAAATCAACTCAAAAAACCATATAAATACAAACTTGAAATTAATTGAAATTTAAAAGGATCAATACAAGATATGAAACTAAACAAACCTATCTAAATGAAAAGTCTAGCTACTATCTTGATTTTTTCTTAAAATTGTGACAATTTTATCATACTAACATTATATCAAAATTTCATTAACTTTTTAATATGCTAAATGATTTAATTGTAAATTTTTTTGAATAATTTCATTATAAGTTTTGATTATATTTGTTTTTTTTTTGACATAATATCTATAACTGTCCATAGTCCTTCTCCAACCCATAAATAGGAAGATAATATGCTTCAGTGCACTCAAACTTATGTCCTCCTATATTAACAATAATATCCATACCAATCGAACTAATACTCAATTTACATTTAAATGTAAAGTTTTGTGTGAGATATGAATTTAACTGTTATTTTCCTTGTTTGGTTTTCAAAAGCAAGTTCTTCCAAGACTAGAGATGAGCAGAAGAGAAGATGAAGCAATAAAAATGTTGAAAAAAGCAATGAAGAAGAAAAAGGCACAAATGAAGCCCAATTCAAATGAAGCTAATGAGATTAAATTTTTGCTTGCTGAAATGTACATCTACAAGGTCTATTCCTTATACTTTATTCGCTTTAATTAAATTTGTTTATGAGTCGAATCGAATGGAAATTCGATTTTAACAAAAATTTAAGTTTAAACTCAACTTAATTCATTTAGAAAATTTGTTTTACTGTTTAAAAATTTAATAAAATATTAAAAATTTAATATTATATTTATAGTTAAATTTATTTTAAAAATATATATTTTTATTATTTAAATTAAATTCAAATCGGGCTAAGATAGAAATCTTTATTCAAACTTGACCCAAATAAGTTGGGCCAACAGGGCATCAAGTTGCCTGGTTCATGGACAAATCTAGCTTTAATTCTAGTTTATAATTATTGCAAATTTAGATAGTTATGAATATTCATTTTTTTTTTTACAAATTCAAATGTTATTTATTCAAATATTTTAATTATCATCCTTAGCAATGTTATTGGAATCGAACAGGATCGATTAGTCAAATCGGTTGGACCGAGAATCGATCGACATATTGGTTCAGATAAAAGGATTGAATCGGTCTCTAAACAAATAGTTTGGAACTAGAAAAAATCGAAAATCAAGACAAAAAATTGATGGTTGAACCGGTTTCATACGTTGTATTTTATGAAATATTTTATTATTTTAAAATTATTTATTTATTATTATTAGATCGAAAGTCAAACCAAATGAATTGAAAATCGATAATTTAACTAGTTTAACCATCAGATTGATTTTTAAAACATTAATCCGTAATGAATTTAGAGCATACGCAAATTTTAATCATTGGATATCCATTATCTAAATCTACTTTATTTTTATCGATAATAGATTCGGATATTCATTATCCAAATTTATTTTACATTTTTTTGTGGATAATAGATTCAGATTATAGATATTCGACTCGTTTCTTTGCAGGGAGATGTTGAAAAGGCTTCAAAATGCTTAGCAAAAGTAGAGGCTTCTGATGCAAAACTGTCTCTTTATAAGGTAACATTGCAAATCAAATTATTCTTTTTTCGAGGGTTAGTACTCACGCATATGATATGAACATATTTATATTTCGGTCCCTTCGTTGTGCTCAAATTTTGAATTTAGTCTTTGCATTTTGATAGGGTATAATTTAATCATCTACTTTTATAATGTCATAACTCATAAGTTAATCTAAATAGTAAACAATGTTACAATTGCAGTTAAAATGCTGTTGTGGATTTTTTTCTTTAAAAACACTTCTTTCATCGCAAAAAAAAAAAAAAAACCCATGTCAACGTGATGCGTTGAAGAGTATTTTTAAGAAGAAGAAATCAACATCAATATTTAATTGGAATACTTTTATAATGAGGCTTTTGAGATCTTGATGTCCCATGTTGGATTTTCACATTGTGTAAATCATGTGTGAGTTGTTTTCAAATTTATTCAAGTTTAAATTTCTGTAAGGGTGTAGATAGAGGGCCAGCAGTGGACTTGACCCCTCCAAAATTGTAAAATTTCCTTTTAATCCCTTGAAAAATTATAAAATTATAACTCAAAATGATGATAAAATTACGCTTTCATCTCTAAAAATTTATTATTATTTTTGCCTCTTAATGTGTGGGTCCTCTTTAGAGCTATTCTAGTTTAGCCCCAGATATATTCCAATTCCCCGTCCGAAGGTGTTCTGTAAAGCTTGATTTTGATTATGGTTAATTCAAAAATGTATTGCAATTGTACTTGTGAACCTCAAGAAAAAGTTCAAACACAAAATCTCAAATTTGGACATAGTAGATGGGCCAAAACTGAAATTTTATCAAAAAACTTAGTTGCAAAACATATTATTTTCAGGCTATTATTTCCATGATGGATCAAAAGGAACAAGAAGCCATTCAACATTGGGAAACCTTTAAAGAGATTCAAAACCAGACAATCCCACCAAGTTTCAATGAAGAAGAATTCACTGAGTTCAAGAATGCAGTCTATCTACTAAAACAAGACATTGATGCTGCTGCAACACAACTCAAAAAACAATAAATCCACCAAAGTTTCATGGATGGATGGATGGATGGCTGTAGTTTGTTTATTCTTATAGGAATTTGGAGGGGTGTGGGAAAGGAAATCTTATCAATAAATTAGTGCTTTGTATTCCTTAATTATTTCTTTGAATGCATAAGTTTCTATCATCTTAAACAAAATTTAAGTGTTGGCAATTGTTTTGATACTTCGTAATAAGGGTCGGTTGCTCGGGAAAAATTTTTGAAGTGTTTTTCGTCAGGATGTCAATCGATCTCACAATAATCAAAAGTATTATCTTTGTGTCGGAGTTGTGTCCTTGACATTTACAGAGAGCCGTGTATGATATCTTCACCAACTGAAATATCATTATGAACCGTACGCGACTCTTTGTGGAGGTCGAGGACAAAACCCTGACACAAGGATAATACCTTCAATTGTTGAGGAGCCAATTGACTGCCTCGACAGATGACTCTTCGAAAACTTCTTTCAAAGGAGCCAACCCCTTTCAACTATACACATACATGTTCTTTTTACCGATGTTGTAAGAACTGGTGATCAAATCGATCAAACTATTAGTTTTTTGTTCAACTAGTAGAATTGTCACTTTAATTGGTACAAAATAAATAAGGAAAAAAAATTAGCAAACACAAACAAAATAATATAAACATAAACATCCATTTTATAAATTACAAAATAAACAGTTGGCTTGGGTAAGAGGGTTTAGAAACATTGAATTAGAAAGGGACAACACAATGCTGATTGAAACTATTAGAAACGGGATGGCTAAAGCAAATTCATGATTGGTGCTCTAAACATTGGGAGGTAAAATTTAGACATATTCAGAAGAATGCGAATAAAGTCGCTGCTTGCATAGCCAAAGTGGATGGTGAAATGCTTGAACAATTAGTTATCCTAGAAGACCCTTCGCAAAATGTGAGATGCTGACTGGAGAATGATATAAGACAGTCTTTAGCTTAACTCTATAAGCTTTTTTTCTTATTACCAAAAAAAAGTAGTATTGATTGAATAAGTAGAACCACCAATTTTATATTTAATTGATTCAACCTATTCGATTCTAACAACTATATCTTTTACTTTTAATTTAAAGAATTTATCCCTCTAGTTATTTAATTTGAAATTTAAAATTCAATTAATAATAAATTAACCGTTCTCTTAAATTTAAATGTATTATCAATATCAAACAATTGAACATTAAAATACCACAAATTTCATTATAGAAATTAAATTGGCATAATGTTAAATTAGCGTTCAACATTTATATCTTTTATCAATTTGATATTTATTATTCTTTTTTTAGTTAAATTTGGTCCTCAACCTTTTAAAAAGAATCGAATTTGATCATAAACTTTTCAAAAGGAGTCAAATTGTTGTGTTTTTAACAAAATTATTGAATATATATATTTTTTATAAATTTTAAATTATTTATTAACATGACATATAAGACAAATAATGTCATAGTAGCATGAGGTATAGATAGACTGTCATGCAGGTTGCCAGGCAAACATCATTAAAAAATTAATGTTTTAATCGTCATTTCCATTAGAAAAAAGTGATTTAACTTTTTATGGAAAGTTGATGGCCAAATTTAGCAAAAAAGAACCAAATTGGCTAAATTGGCATTATGGCAATTAAATTTATAGAAACAAAATGAGAAAGATTAAATTCAAAAATTCAAAGAATATAAGGACTTAACTAAAATTAAACCAAATATAAACGTTTTAACACTTTCTAGCGCGAACCCAGTCCCCCGCCAAAAATAAAATTTTCCATTTCTTTCTCACAATTTCCGTTTATTTCTTTAATTTAAATTTTGCCCGTTAAAATTCCTGATTTAAAACTGATAAATTTAGAAAAAAAGGACAAAATTAGATCAGAGTTTTTCGATCATGTCGAAATCGCTTCCTTATTCTGTGAAAGATGTTCACTATGATAATGCCAAGTTCCGTCACCGATCTTTCTTTAAGGTATTAAGATCTCTCCTTCCCTCCATTTTTTTCTTTTCCTTTTTTTGATTTGTTTCTTAATTTCTCGTTTTCCTTATTGCTTTTCATTTTCCTGAATTGTATTTTTTTTCATTTGATGAACTGGAAATTTGTTTCGTTTTAAGTTAGAAATTGCTTTAAGAGGAAGTTAATGGCTAAATTATTAGGTTATTGTCGACGATCTGCATATTGATGTGATTTTCATATGAACGTGATTATATTTATGGAAGCGATCAGTGTGAAAGAGATGAAATTAAAAAAAAAAAAAGATTAGTAAGGAATTTAGCGTGCTGAAAATGAAGAGATCACAATGGATAGTAAAAGGAATTTGAATATCTGATATTATCGATCGAATTTTTTATCGAGATATCTGAATCTGATTTGGTTTTGGTTCGAACGGTGTCGGATATTTGAATTTGCTTTTTTTTTTTACATATATATGGATAATGGATTTGGATATTTGAATCCTATATGGATTTACATGTTTACGTGTTTAATTTGAATTTATTATCTATTCTTCTATGTTGTATTCCAGGTGATCACTCAATCATTGTTTACTAGTGATATGAAGCGTGAATGTGTAAGTTGTAGTACAGGGAAGTTTTTAGGATTATTTATGATATTTGGCTTAGCATGTCTAATGTTGACTCATGCAAGTAAAACACCTTCTGTTACTGATGGACTATCAAAAGGTCTTGGGACAAATGAAGAACAAAAGGTAGTTACTGATGTTGGTGTAAGGTTTAAAAAGCTTTTGAGAAGAGCACCAAGGCTTCCTCCTCGGTTATCGGGGAATGAAAAAGTTAGTTCTGGTATATTTACTGGTAAACCGAATGAGCATGATGAAGAAAAATGGAAAGCTAGACAACGAAATGTAAAGGAGGCTTTTATCCATGCATGGTCTGGCTATAAAAAGTTTGCGATGGGTTACGATGAGCTTTTGCCACTGAGCATGCAGGGATTTGATGGGCTAGGAGGTCTAGGTGCTACGGTTGTAGATTCTCTTGATACTGCCATGATAATGGGTCTTGAGGAAGTTGTTTCTGAAGCAGGATCATGGATTGAGTCAAATCTTTTAGAGAGGATTAGCCAAAAAGGGGATGTTAATTTATTTGAAACCACAATACGGATCTTAGGTGGTCTATTGAGTGCTTATCATTTGAGTGGGGGGGATCAAGATATGAACTTAGCAAATACGGGACCAAAACCTACCATTTATCTAGACATTGCAAAAAATTTGGCTGATCGTCTGCTATCTGCTTTTACTTCTAGTCCAACTCCCATTCCTTACAGTGATGTTCTGCTAAAAGATTCCTCAGCTCATTCAGCCCGTAATGAACTGAGTAGTACATCAGAAGTTTCCACTTTACAGCTTGAGTTCAATTACCTGAGTGCAATTTCTGGTGATCCAAAGTATAAAACAGAAGGGATGAAGGTTTTCGCGCATTTCAAAACTCTTCCAAAGGTGGAAGGACTAGTTCCTATCTACATCAGGTATGTTTCTTTTGCATCAAATATTTCGTAATTCCCAAGTCATTATTACTTAAAACAGCAATGTCATTCTTTATGTCTTACTAGATTTGTAGCCTGCCAAGTTTAGGTTGACAGAAATTTTCTTCTGCTGGGATAAATGATTTTTGTCATTTAAACACAGAGGAAAACAATGTGATAACCTGGTTTTTCATCATGTTATTGCTGTTACCTTTTTTTGGATGCTCTAAACATGCAGGATTGCTTTGACATCTGGCTGTCACATCTTTTTGCTTTTAGTTAATGTACTTAACTATGCAAAAACAAAATGGCTTAAGTGATAAAATGAGATGTGATTAAATGGACAAAGGAAAAAAATGAAGACAGAGAATTACTTAGAGACATTGCATACCCCATCAACCCCCCCCCCCCAATTGTTATTATTATTTTTGAGTTTGTGCTAAAACTGATTATGTAGTCGACAATTCAATGAAAATTTTATTACTGTCTCTTTCTTGACCTTCACTGGTAGATGGGGAAAGAAAGTTTTATTTCTTTTTTTTTTTTTTCATTGTCTGGATATGACATTAGGTCCAGAGCAATGACAAGTTGAAAACATTACATAATAGATTGTTTGGAATAAATTTTGTCTTTTATTCATCTAATAGAAGTTCCTGTGAATTGACCTTATGTATTCACAATCAACTTCAAGATAAAGGTGATGTTTTTCAGGCTATATGTCTTCAATTTATCATTTCACATGTAGAATAATTCTTTCTTAGTGGTGAATGATTTACGAGATTGTGTAGGAAACGGCTGGCTTGATATTTTCCCTTGTTATGGTTGCCTTATCCCTTTATGACTTCCCCAAATGTTAACAACAAATATAAATCTGACGTATTCTTATATGTAAAGGTACCATTCTCTTTGGACTAAATGATTTGAGGTTAATTCCATTTACCATCCATTTATATCATTTTATACTTATCATCATTGTCATTTGTCATCATAATATTTATTTAAAGTTGTCTAGGCCTGATATTGTCTTAATATGGAATACAGATCATTCTGGTGAGCATTTATTTATTTTCTCTTTGATAATCTTGTTATGAAATGCAGTCCTCATTCTGGTGAATTTATTGGACAACAAATTAGACTCGGATCTCGAGGTGATAGCTATTATGAGTACCTAATCAAAGTGTGGCTTCAGCTCAGATCTATTCAAGACGGTAATTTCACATATCTGTATGATATGTATAAGGAGGCAATGAGGGGTGCTAGGCACTTGCTTGTTCAAAAGACAATACCAAATGAATTGGTTTTTGTGGGGAATTGCCTGGTGGACCCGAAGGTTCTTTCAGTCCAAAAATGGATCACCTGGTATGTAGTACTTTCTCCACCCTTTAGTTTCCAGGAATACATTGATAATTGGAAATATTTGGTGTCTTTTTTTTTTTTTTTTGAAAAAAGGTGAAAGATATCAAATTTACTCTCATCCTGCCATCTTACTGTCTAAAGCATTAGAACATTTTCAAGAATAAGCTTCTGCATTATGTGCTTCTAGGACATATGTCTATAGGCTTGTACAGTTGAGAATGTGAGTACACTTTCTTTTTTAATTTAAAGAATCATTATAGTTGTGTTCAGCAAATTAGGACTTTGGTCTCTACATGAAATTCATATTGGATACTCTTTTTCATTTCCTTTCTCTATTCCTCTTATCTGTTCCCAGAACAGCCAAATGTCCTCTTAATGTGCCTCCTGATACCCTCTTTCAATTTTCTTTTGGTCGATTTAAATGAGCTAGAGGAAACAGAAATGCAGGCTGAAAAAACCGATGTTCTTTACCCGAAATTTATTAGATGGTTATAATCCTTGTGGCAAGTTTTTGCTCTTCCTTGAAAAAAAAAATTGCCAGTTGCCTACTTAAACAAGCTTAACTGGTATCTTAGATGCATAAAAGTGAAGCCCGTTCTTCGGATCTATCCTATGGGATCAACAAGAGGTCTCATTGGTCCATTCAGTAACCTTTATTTACCAGTGAGGTCAAATTTTGATCCTGTTTCCTTGGCACAAAAACGTATTGGCTTTACCATAAAAACTAGGCTATTAGGTCACTCTGTCAAAGCAGTAGTTTTCTGTATATCAGAGTTTATTTCCTTTAAAAAAAATAATGCTGAATAATGTCACGAAGTAGGCTATTAGCCCATACCTTGGAAGGAGTATTCTGTAGTATAACAGTTTGGTTCCATTTAGACCAAACATGCTGAATAGTGCAAAGGAGTTAGTGACTGGAAGAGTTCCTCCCACCAGTGTTTCTAATCATTATAGCTCTAGTTATTCACTTACGTGAATTTATAAGTTATATTTCCGTGTTAATCATTGACTCCAATGAAAGCCTCTCTGTTGTCGGATCCTGAAGAACACCCCTCATTGATGTGAAGTATTTTTACTGTACTTGCCAGGTGTGTTTTTTGCCTGGTACTCTCGCACTCGGTGCCACTAAAGGCATCACAAAGGAGAAAGCCATGAAGGACAACCTTCTTACTATTGAAGACTTAGAAAACTTGAAACTCGCAGAAGATTTAGCCAAGACATGTTTCGAGATGTATTCAGTAACTTCCACTGGTCTGGCTCCTGAAATTGCCTACTTTCATACTAAGGTTAGATGATTTCGGTTAACCTGTTTGTGAAAATCAGTATAGGATCAAATTTATTTGCTTATTCATCTGTCTATGGCTACTCCGGTTTCAACAGGACTATTATGAAGATGGTCTTGGTGGCGGAAATCAGAGTTCAGAATATGTAAATGACATAATAATTAAGTACAATGATCGTCACAATTTGTTGCGTCCTGAAACTGTTGAATCCTTGTTTGTACTGTATCGTATCACTCAAGATCCAAAGTATGCTCTTTTAGTTCTTTAGTTTCTAGTCTCCCTTTCCTGGTCAAAGTGCGTTTAAACTCTTCTTTTTCTTTTTACTTAATATCATGCACTGCAGATATCGGGAATGGGGTTGGCAGATCTTTCAGTCATTCGAGAAATACACGAAGGTGGATTCCGGTGGATACACTTCTTTAAACGATGTCACCACACTTCCTCCTCAAAGAAGAGATAAGATGGAGACCTTTTTCCTCGGTGAAACTTTGAAGTATTTGTACTTACTCTTTGGGGATAGCTCTGTTATACCACTCGATAAATTTGTTTTTAACACGGAAGCTCACCCTTTTCCGATTAAAGATGCTATCTATTTAGAGGGAGGCAGTAACATGATGAAGGGAACCATGTAAAAGCTTTAATGTCTCTTGACATGGCCACTGAATACACTGGCCTTTGACATGGTTTAGTATAGTTTTTTCTTGTTCTAAAAGCAGTTGCCTACTTGACCAGGTTCCTGGTTTATCTAGGCCTAGTTGATCTACACTTAGACCGGCATTTACGAGACCCACCAAATCATAACCTGATTTTAACGTTTATATCTTCTGATTGACATTTTTTGAGTGAACTATGATCATAGGTAATTGGCTTAGTGTAATTGTAATTTCGAGCCCCAATTCAATTGATTCTTTTATTTGTTCGTTATCATTGGCATTTCCTGCATCTTTTCATGACTGTCCTTTCTATTATAAAAAAGGTCACGTTGAAACAGATTACGACAATCATGTGCATCATCTATTTCTGTATTCTCAGCTTTAACTTCTGTAAATGCGTAGACTCCGAACTTTTCCCCTGCAGTTTCATGTGGTCATGGAATGAGGAATGGACCAGGTAATTGTGCTAAAAGTGGTTTTCTGGTATTTTTTTCAGGTATTCGAAGTCGATTTATAATTGTTTTTCCCATGAGTTCAGGTATATTTTCAATTGCACATTTTTGGTCGGATTTACCAGTCACTCTGAGCCAGCTTTTGTATTCAATTAGTCCTAAGCAACTTTAACTGTCTCCCTCTTTTGCACCAAAGAAGGAGTTGATTGTGACCGGGTAAGTCTTTTGACCTCTGTAGGACTTATCATGTATCGGACAAAAATTGTTTGAAACAGAAACGCTATATCATCCCGTATCTCTTATTAATTATTTTATGTTATTTTAACATTTTTTTTCATGTAATTGACACATTATTTTGATAATTTTTTTAACTTGAACCTTAAACCTTAAATTTTAAATGTTGGATCCTAAAACCATAGATCTTAGATTTTGAATCCTAAACCCTATATCTTGAGACCTTGAATCTTGAACCTTAAAACCCTAGATCTAGAGTTGAGAGTCTAGAGGTTCAAGGTTTCAAAATCTAAGATAAAAAGTTTAGGGTTTCAAGGTCTAAAATTCATGTTAAAAAAATTATCAAAAAAATTTGTCAATGATATAGAAAAAAATGTTGAAATGACATTAAATAATTAATAAGAGATACATGATGAACTTTAAACCTTAGACTCTAAACTTTAAACTTTAAACTCTGGATTTGGACTTTGAACCTTAAATCTTAAAATCATAGACCTTGAATTTTGGAGTCAAGGTTTAGGATTCATGTTAAAAAGATTACTAAAATGACGTGTTAATATCATGGAAAAAGATATTGAAATGATATTAAATAATTGGCAAAGGATATAGGATGATATAACATCCATGTTTCATATAATTCCTTCTCATCATATATCATATATATCTCACACATATATATATATATATATATATATATATATATATATATATATATTAAGGTATATAGGTTATATTTGCACCAAGTAGCGCTGTCCCATATTATATATATTAAGGTATATAGGTTATATTTGCACCAAGTAGCGCTCTCCCATATTTTTTATTTAATTTTTACTTTTTATTTAATATTTTTATCAAGAAGGCAAATGTCTAGTGAATTTATAGAATTAATAATATTTTAAACATTGTAAATTAAATATTGATTAAAGTATTATGATTACAATCTAAACATGTTTAATTCGAAATAGATATGATTCAAATTTGGAATAATTTCATTTTAAAATGAATAGAACTAAAAGTGACCAAAATTTAAAAATTTTGAACCTTAAATTTGAATAATTTGAACTTACAATCAAGGTTTTTAGAATTGGATTGATGGTCGAATTGATCAGGTCATCGATTTGTCAATCCAAATGGTTCGATTGGTGTAGTTAGTTTAATTGGTTCAATCGATCTTTTTGTTTGATTCAATTAAATAAATTATTAAATTTTGGTCAACCGGTTTTTAGCCTAATCTAATTGGTCCATATCGATGATCAGCTCAATTGATCTAATACCTTTCTTTGGATCAATACTTTGACCAATTCGATCCAATTCAAATAATCATACCTAAAATGATCTGAACTTGAAACGATCTAACTTTAAAATAATGCAAATCTAAAAATAATTTAAACCCAAAATTAATTCAATAAAAATCTCAAAAATTTTAAAATTTAAATTAAATTAATTCAATACAAACCAACTCAATTTACCCAACGTAGAGATAAGTAACCTATTTCTCAAATGATTTGGCAATAATTTTTTATGGAGATGAGACAAGAAGGTTCGTTTCCTTTGATATAAATTTTATTTAATTTTATGAATGTGACGATTGGATGAAATTGTCAGATTCATTGAATTTAAGGATTCGATTCATTGAATAAGTGATAGATAAGCATGCAATGAAAGTTGTCATTTTATATTTGATTAGATGTCTTTACTTTTGGGAACACATTAACACTTGTGAAATTTAAATTATGAGACAACAATTATTTCATATAAATTTTTTTAAATTATTGATGTTATTTTAATTTTTTATTATTAAATAAGTAAATAATATGTAACTAAATTTAAAATAAAAATTAAAAATAAAATAAGAGTGAACGATAAAGATTTTGTAAAAATTTCAAAAGTTTCGTAATAAAAATCTTTAAGACATTTATTTTTACAATATTTGTTGTAAATTATATAACATGAGATCTAATATTTTGCTTAACAAGAAAATTAATGATTTTAGTAACGAAAGAACTTGATTTATATAACATTGATTGTTTAGGAATGTAAGTAGAACCAATTTAAAAGGAAAATAATAGTTTGAGAATATTTAGTGCAATTAACTATAGTATATACTAATATGTAATTGAGTTGTTATTATAGGTTAATTTGACTTTTATTCAATTGGATAATGATTAAAATATCATTGCTTTAAAAAATTATTTTATTTTGAGGATATTTTTATTATTTATTTATTTTATATGGAAGACAAATAATTATATATATATCACACTATAATTTTTATCTTTAATTTATTTTAATTTTATTAATTTACTTAAAATTATAAAATCCAAAGGAATTAAAAATAGGTTAAATTACATGTAAGGTTAACTATTATTAAATTTACGTTTTGGTTATTCAATTTTAAAAAGTTACAAAATAGTCTCTAAACTATTTAAAAAATTTTATTCAAGTTATTGGATTGTTAAAGTTGTTGTGTAGCCTTCTCTATTGTGTGGCCTCCTCTTCTCTTCTATAATTTAATTTTTTTTCATGAAATAAATTTGAATATCGTCAATCTGTAAAATCAAAGTCCAAATACCTTTCTTCTCCAACACTGATCGTCAAATCGATTTGAATTTAAGATATGTTCTTTTATGATGGGTATTGATCCACTGTATCAATCGTCGAATATCGCTTGGTGCTCACTAGTCAATATTTAAATAAAAAACTTAATAGCTTAATGACTTAAATAAAAACTTTTGAATAGTTCATGACTTAAATGAAAACTTTTGAATAATTCTGTGATCATTTTATAACTTTTTGAAGTTAAGTGACCAGAATGTAAAGTTACAAATAGTTTAGTGACTTTAAGTGTAATTTACCGAAAATGAACAAAGTTCATTTGACGGAAAATACTCTTTCGTTTATAAAAGGGTCACTGGACAGAAGAAATCAGAGAGAGGTAGAAGGGCGGGAGGGTTTTGATTTTTCCCTTCGTTTAATCAAAACTTTATTTTTACCTCTACCCCCTTTCTCTCTCCAAGATGGACTGCCACGTGGAGCCTACGTCCGCCACCGCCGATTCCATCCCGCCTTGTCTTCTGCACGATCCTCTCGATTCCGTTCCCATCGGGTCACCTGAAGACGAGATTCTGTCTCCGCCGTCCGATGATGATCTTGACCACGATCACGGTCACGAAAATGAAGATGATCACGGTCAGGAGGATCAGGTTCAGAATCATGAGATCCCGTCGGCGGTTGATGTACTTACTGATGATCTCAAAAAGAAGATCATTAAGCAGGCAAGCACGCACAAAAAAATATTTTTTTCTCTTTCTCTCGTGTTGTTTGACATTTTAAGCCCTAGAATTTGTTCTGATTGATCTTTATTTATGTTTATGTTTGATTTTGAAGGCGGAATATTATTTTAGCGATGAAAATCTGCCTACAGATAAGTACATGATGGGACTAATTAAGAAGAACAAAGAAGGTTTTGGTAAGTGATTAGAACTCTGCTTGGTATTTAGGTTTTTTTTTAATGTAGCTTGCTTGTACTTTTAAGTATTAGCTTATCACTTTGATTAGTTTAGTTATGTGGAAACAAGTAGTTACCTATTGAATCATAAGGGAAATGGACTTATTTGGCTAAAATGATAAAAACAGTTTAAATCAGATTCGGCAATTGGGTGGAAGATTTAAGAAAACGAATTGCACTTGGATTCGGAGGATGAATTTGAGAAATAAAAACTACGCATAGGTATATTGAATCCACCGATTAGTTAATATTGATCATGTTTATTGTTGTGTTTGAAACATGAGAACCTTATCTTTTGAGTTTTTTTTTCTCAAACAATGAAACGGGTTGATAATAGAATTGCTGTACATGCGACATGGATGGAGCTTTCTTGCTAGCTGTGTCCACTTTTCCCTTCCTTTTATTAATCTTAGCATTATTTGAACCAGAATAGGCCGTGTCTTTTCTTTGGCTTATATCTTTCTCTCTTGTTTTCTCTTCCATTTTTTTGAATTCTAGTATATATTTATATTTATATTTATATATATGCACTTTGAAATTTCATTGAAGAAAGCAAAACTGAGCAGAAGAGTATTTCATGTTGGTGGAATAAGTTGCATCGCATGATGGCAACCAGTGAATTAGTTAGATTGGTGTCTATTGCATAGATGGATCTATGACTCTTTTCCTTATCATGTGATATATGCAAAAGGTAGTGTTGATATTCTTGCTGTCTTTTTCATAAAGATAAGTATAAAGATTTCAAGCTTTCATTGTGTTCTTGTTTTGTTACTTGTCTAAACCGAGATCTTCTTAATTGATTAATTATTATTAGAAGGTACCCATCACTTTTTCAGATAAAAATATCTATTCTTATTACCTTGATATCTTGTTATTGACTTGCATATGGTTTTTTTGTCTTCCTTGCAGTTCCTATTTCAGTAATTTCTTCATTTAGGAAAATGAAAAGACTCACCAGAAATTGTCCATCAATAGTTGCTGCTCTCGAAGAGTCATCTTTACTTGTATGTTTCTAGATGCTCGCACATATTGCCCTTTTTTGTACAGATAAACTGCTATATAGCCCTAAATTGTATGTGTTATAAGGATTTGATACACTACAATAAAATAATTTAGAATTTTTTGTTTTGGCCTTCTCTCTGCTATGCCATTTCTAGTTTCATTGAAAGTTTGAAACCCTCTCAGGTTGTGAGTTCTGATGGGAAAAAGGTAAAGCGTCGGAATCCTCTTCCGTTCATTGAACTTAGGGATCCAAAGGTATTTCTCTTATGGAACTTAATAGCTTCAGTCGCATATTTTACTCTTAATTTCGTGGCATCTAATTTGTGGACCGTAGTTATCCACCGTTTTGGTAGAAAATCTTCCAGAGGATCATTCGGTAGAGAATATTAAGAGGATATTTGGTGTAGTGGGAAGGTATATATATATATATATTTTTTAAATAAAGAAAATATTCTCATTCTTTCTTCTTAATATTCTCATTCTTTCTTCTTTCCATTGTGTGAGGATTATCCTTGTTTAAATTATTGTTTCTTCTGAATTTTCAGCATAAAGAAAATATCAGTTCGCGATCCACATGCTGTTGAAGAGACAAAGAAAACTGGTAGGGCCGATATATTGATCAGTAGTAAGGTATGGAACTGGTTTCTAATTTGGCTGATACTATTTTGTTTAGTTAGGGTTTTTGTGTCCTTTCTCCATCATTCTCTTCTCTCTTTCTCGTTTTAATAACCTAACCACTTATATATGATCAGTGAACATTTTAAGTTTTGTTTTTTTTTTTTAGTTGCTTGTTATAAATCAGTTGGCATTTTACAATGCATTGTTATTGTGTATATTGATTAGGTTTTATCTTTAAAATTTATCTATATTAATAATAAAATGTTGACTAGAGTTCAATATCACGAGTCAAGCGATGCTAACTCAGTAATATAGGAAGGTTATTTATGTGCATTAATTTTATATTTCTTTTATTTGAAATTTACATATTTTTGTTAAAATTCTACCCACTTTTGTCAATGACTCGTTTTCAAGATAACTACTATTTATATTACTTTTAAAAAAAAAAAATCACCCACATGGTGGGTGTATATATATATATATATCTAGGGGCATTAAGACTTAAAATTTGATAATAATTACCCTAAAATAAACATTTACTTTAAAACTACCTACTTTATTTTTTAATTATAATTAAGTTTAAAAAGTATTATGATTTAAAAAACTTGTCTTTTTATGGCAAGACATGGTTTTATTTGTAAGAGCTATTTACATTTATACGTATATAACCTTGTTTATGATCCGTTTAATTTGCTGGTTCCTGGATCTAGTTACACGCATTGGTGGAGTATGAGACTATTGAGGCTGCTGAAAAAGCTGTAAGTGTCAAAGAAGTCTTCTGTCTTTGTAACTGATGTCTTGCTTGATTATTCGATTAATTGATTCGGAGCACTTCTCCTGTGGTTTCATAAGGTGGCTACTTTGAACGATGAACATGACTGGAGAAATGGCATGCACGTAAAGCTTCTCGAGCGAAAGGTAATGGTCCATATTTATTGAACAACTTCTCTACCAAGGAATAAGCTGGTATTGATATTATTTCCGTGTTTTAGGGTAAGCATGGACAGCGAAAGCAAGCTTGGAGGGGACCTGCTCATGAAAAAAACATCAATGCTAAGGTATCTGATCAAACAGGAACCGAGGAGAAAAATGCTTCAAGTGAGTATCATGAAGATATACCAGATGATGAGGTGTGCTCGCGACATGTTCTTTCTTTTTCATGCTCAGTACTTTTTTATCTTCTTGATTTCAAGAACTAGTCTCATGTAAAACATGCGCTCATTCAAATTCCGATATACTTGCACTAAACATAACTCTTTATCCTACTATTCCTTACTTACAAGGAAAAATAATTAGAATTAAATGAAGGTAGAATTCGTTTTTTTCTTCCTCGTTCTTGGATGTGCCATAATCGAATATTCATACAACTCTTCAAGAAGAGTGTAGTAAAATCAAAGTTGCAACTTTGCTTCTACATTTTAGGATGGGGAGCATTTGTCCAAAGAGAAAAACGGGGTTCGACCTAGAAACAGGGGACGAGGGAGGAGACAGAAAAATCGTGGTACCAATGGACACGGTATTACAAAACCGGCATTATCTTTTTCATATTTCCTTTCTTCTTTCCCTATTCAGTTATGTTTCGTAATATGCTTACTTCATACAGGCCATGGAACTACATCCTCATGCCATGTCGTAGAACCATCGAAGCCACCACCGGGACCTAGAATGCCCGATGGAACACGGGGATTCACAATGGGACGTGGACGGCCTCTCGTTTCTAAACCGAGTTAATGATGTGGTATTTTGATTATCACGCATGTGGTTTCAAAGGATTTATCCGTATGTTTATAAATATGGTGATGGTGTTAGCTTTTTGTTTGAACACAGTATTTAGAACAATGATGAAAATACGAACCTAAAAATGGGTGTGTTGGTATATTTATATGTTTATAACAAAGAATGATTTAGATTTGGTGGTGAAAATATGATTTGTGAGAGAAATTGGATGACAATGTTTCAGTTCCTTTGCTTCTTTCATTATTAATTGTAAGTTGCAAAACATTTATTTATTTATTTTGGTATTTATTTGTAATTTTTTAACGTCAATTTTAGAATTTTCTTTAAGAAGTTGTTATTATTATTATTATTATTATTACGAAATAATTTAAAAAAACAAATTAATCAATAAAAAATTATCAAAAGCTTCTAGAGATTTGCCGCACTAATGATGCACAAAAAGTTAAATTTAAGATAGTTTTTTTTTTATCATCATTTCGAATTTATTATTATTACTTTAATTTATTATTGATAATATTTTTCGAAAATGGTTCTTAATGGATTTGATTACACTTTTATATTAACAAAAAATGATGAAATCCGGATTGCTAGTTGGACCCTCAAATCTAATGATTTCGATCCCAAAACTTAAATAAAAACTTAATTATTTTATTATTAAATCAAAATTAAAAAATCGATTAACTTAATAATTTGTATTAGATTGCCCAAATTAAAGAAATTCTTTTTCGCCAATATACCATTATATCCGACCGTCGTTTAAGTCAAAAAGGAAATTGGGTTAATATAGTATCTAGTATATGAATATGGCTTCTATTTGAGATTTCTTTTATCTTAATTTGATCCTTGAGTTTCGTTTTAATTTTTAATTTGGTGCCTGAGGTTTTTTTTATTTGATACGTCAGTTTTTTCCCCAATTAAGTAGATTAATTTGGTATTAATGTTCAATTTGGTATTTGAATCTTTTCTAATTAAATATTTATGTTTTTTTGGGTTAATATACTATTTAGTACTTGAGTTTAATGCTCAATTTAGTACTCGAGTTTTTTTTGTCCCAAACTGATATTTAAGTTTATCTTCAAGGTTTAGCTTGGTACATGAGTACTTTCAAATAGGTATCTAAGTTTTTTGCTATCTCAATTTTGTATTTGAGTTTGACTTCGATATTCAATTTGATACCTAAATTTTTTTTTTCAAGTAACTATTGTTGTTTTTTTACTATAGCACACATGTTAAATGTTCATAATGTTGTTTGGTCTAGGTAAAAAATTGAATATTAAAGCCAAATACAGGTATCAAATGGTATATTAATTCTTTTTTTACTAAACCACATATGTCAAATATTTATTGGTACCATTGAAGCAAAACTCAGGTATCAAATTGAACACTGAAGCTAATTCCAGGTACCAAATGTTATATTAACCCTAAACAAATTCTAACAACCAGTTCTTAATAACAACTATCTATATTATTTATTTCCTTTTTCAAGTATATATATTTGACTACCGCTTTGTCAGCCGCTTCGGATTTTCACCGCCGGCGGTAACAACTCAAAGCCCTCGCCGCCGGAAAAAAGAAGAAAAAATGAGCGAAGATGGGAAAAATAGAGGAGGCGTCACCTCCAATTTCAACCCTCAAAGCCAATATCAATACGGCACGTTTCAAGGCGTAGCCAATTACTACCACCCTCATTTCCCTCAACAACCGCCTCCTCAGCCCCTTGTCGGCTTACCTCACGCCATCCCTCCGCCGGGCTGCGCCGCCAACCCCTATGTCCATGGCTACCAGACCGTTACAGGTATATTTATTTTGGTATTGGTTGCTTTTTTTTTCTTAATATAATCTGTCTTTGAACCCCAACCGTCTGAAATTGAGTTTATTGATTGTTAAAAGTGAATTGGGCTTTTGAATCTTTGTTTGAACTTGATGTTATTTGAAGGTTTTCCAGTTGTAGAACCCGTGCCCTTGAGGCAACCTCGCCTACCTGTTTGTGGACTTGGAATGGGATGGTTATTGTAAGTTAATGGATTGATTTGTTTTTTTCTTCGTGTTTTTTTTAGCATAAATTCTTTTGGACATTTAAATTTATCTTTTCATCGTGCATAATTCGTACGGCATCTGGTAGATGAACAGGTTGATGCAACTATGTCTGTTGATACAAATTTTAGGTTGAGAGTTTAGATATGGGGGGAGAGTCGTAAAGCCGAGCAGTCATAGAAGTATGGTGAAACAAAGGGGAGCAGCTTGTAGTTTCTCCTAGGAGTGTAAATGAGACACTAGTGCTCGCAAGCTACTCAAGTTTGACTCGAAAAAATTCCAATTCGATTTGGTAATTATCAAGCCGAGCTCGAGCTCAAGCAGCTAGAGCTATCGATCGAGCCAAATTTTATATTGTTAAATTGCCCTTAATATATATTATTAACCCTAAGCTTAATTATTAAGCCGAACTCAAGCTTGAGAATAAAAATTGGTAAACGAACTTAATCGAGTTGAACCTTGAGCTTAAAAATAGATATTCGATTGAGCTCAAGCCGAGTATCGAGCTCCAAAGTTCGAGTTGAGCTCGAGCTTGATAGTATTAGAGCTCGGCTCGACTCGGTTACACCCCTTTCTCCAGGAAGATGAGTTCTCCATGGAAGGGCCGAGAACCCCATATTTTGGACCTCACAAACACCATCAAGAACTCATCTTCTTGGAGAAACTACAAGCTTCTCCTCTTTTTCCCCGTACTTCTGATAACACTCGGCTTTATGGCTCTCTACCCTTATCAACAATGTCTTCTTTTTCCCCATTATTAATTGCTTATGTTATTATATCAAGTAATAAACGTGTGTTGTATCCCACAGTTGTAAGCTAATAAGCTGTGAATGCCTCAGATATTGATGCCTTTCAGGTCTGTGTATAGGTGATTTGGTTCAGAAATGATCATTCCTAGCTTCCTTGTATAGCTACTTTTTCATTAGTTATAGCATATTAAAAAGGCATAGCTCATGCTAATGCATGGAGTTGGCAGAGTGGAATTTATAACCTGGCTGAGTTGTGTAAGTTATCAAATGTAAATAACAACATCATGCAAATCAACCTCTATGAAGCTTCAGGTGTCAATGTAATGTCTAGGGTAACAATATATCTTAATTTAAGGTGCACTATGTTGCTGCAATAACTCCCATGGAATGGAGCTCTTAAGAAAGGAAGAAGAGGGTAAAAGTACCATGAAGGCTCTTGTACTAGGAGTTGGATTGCATTTTGATCCTTCTATTAAAAAAATGAGCAAATTAGAGCCTATACGTAAATCAAAGAGTAAATTGGTCCTTCTGTTAAAAATTTAATCCATTTCTACTGTTAAAATTGGTCCCTGTGCATCAGCATGAGGTACATGTGACCGTCACGTGTCATTGTTTGGTTATTCTGTCAACCATACCAGTTTTTAACCGTAGAAATGAATGAAATTTTTAATAGAAATGATTAATTTGCTCTTTGATGTAATGTACAAGGACTAATTTGTCTATTTTTTATTAGAGAGGGGAAAGTGCAATCGAACACCTAATACAAGGGCCTCCATGGTATTTTCATTTTCTGTTTGCCTAAATTTATTCCGTCTTTCTGTGTCTAACATCAAAGGTTTTGTCTTGCCATAACTATTTTTGGGTAGGTTTTTTCTTGGCTTCTTCTTTGGTGGTATTCCCTGGTATGTTGGAACTTTTATTCTACTGTGTGTCAAAGTGGATTATAGAGAAAAGGCAGGATACCTTGCATGTGCTATTGCTGTAAGTTTTTCATTTTCTATCATTTTCTTTCTTTTTTGCATATGGTTTCTTTGAATGCTTTTCTTGTCTTTCTCTGTTATCTATCGTACTGGATATCGATACTAATCCGTCTGCATTTTGCAAAAAAAAAAAAAAAAAGATTCAGAAACTCGTAAGGAAGTAAATGACCTCTTATTGTTCAGTTCGAGTAAAACACCTACGTAATGCTTATTACTTTGAAATTACACATAGTAGTAGTTCTATTGAATTTATCTTGAAACAACCAATTGTTGCTTTAGACTCGGGACTGAGTGACTGATGCAATACCAGTATCAGTATGAGCTAAATTATTAGTAAGTTCACGTTTTGGTCACTCAACTTCAAAAATTTACATAATGGTTATTAAATTATTTGAAAGTTTTCATTTAAATAACGGACTGTTAAGATCCTTGTTGTATGGAATTCTTTGTTTATACCACTTGCATCAACCGACAGCTTTTCTTCCCTTTTTCTTCTACAGTTTAGTTTTTTTTTTTAAATAACTTTGAATATCACAAATCTGTGAATCAAAATTTAAACAACTTTATTCTTTGATCTCTAATATTGACTGTCAGATCGACTTGGATTTAAGGTATATTCTTTTACTCGTCGATAGGTACTGATCTATCATACAGATCGTCGAATTGTTATTTGGAACTCGCTAGTTGAACTTTTAAAAAAAAACTTAACAGTCCAGTGATTTAAATAAAAACTTTTGAATAAGTCAGTAACTTAAATGAAAACTTTTGAATAGTTCAATAACCATATTGTAACTTTTTGAAGTTGAATTATTAAAATGTAAATTTACTAATAGTTCAACGACCTTAGGTGTAGTTTACCCTTAAAATTTTTACATACATTTGGATTATCATACCCCATGCATATGTATGAAATGTGTCAAACACATATTTCAAAGAAAATTAAGAGGGAGTAACATAGACCAAATGCATGATTGATATGCTTACTACCATTTGAAACTGATTACCATTTTGTGCCTGCATTACAAATCTGGATTGCTCATTCTTGCTTTGCACCTCAATATGTTTCTTTAATCTTTGTTAAGAAACTAGGATCGATGTCTCAAGTGTTTTTTGCTAAATTCTTTTCCTTTTCGATGCTGTCCCGTTCTAATTATGCAGTCTGTTATCGCTATGATTGCCATTACCTTTGGTTTGACAAAGGGAGGAGCTCATGCCTGGTGAGGTATGGACTATGAAATTAAGAAGTTGGCTGTACATTATTTTTTACAGAATCACCGAAGCATTGGTGCTTGAAATTTGGTAAAGAAAAGAATTGTTCAGAACTCTTGTTCTTTACATTAAAGAGAACCCCCCATAATTATTTATTGGGTATATATGTTATATACATATGGTTGTATTTTCTTCTGAATTTGCTGAAAGTATAATGAATGGCAGTAGTTTCTTCTGCCTAATGACTAGAAGTCCAGGATTCTTCTTTTGGAATATATATTCCATGTCCGATTTATGATTCATGAAAGATTAAACCTTTCGGGCTCCATGATTGTCCCTCCCAATAAGATTATCTTTTAAGTTTTTACTTGATTCTCCTAGGAGTGCAATTCAAGTATATGATAAATTTACGATTTAACATTTTCTTTTTTCTGCCAATGAAACATTGGTTGGCGATTCTTATTCTAAATTGCTCTTCAAAATTTAAAACATTTTAATTACATCTTCAAATTTTCAATGTTATATCAATAAAATGCTGTTACTAAAATCATTAATTTAACCTATAAATGAAAATTTTAAAGGAAAATGAATATTGTAAAAATGTATATAAAGATTTTAGTTTTGAGGTTTCCAAAGTTTTAATAGAAATTTTCGTTTTCTCTCTCTTTCTCTCTTTTTTTTTTTCAGTTTCTCATGTCGATAATTGAAAGATTTGATTGATATAATCTAAGGATCAAATTAGAATGTGGGTTATAGTTTAGGGAAGTTTGGTGCGGTTCTCTCTTTTAAGTTGAGTGCAGTGTCTGCATAGAAAATCTGCAGAATTTATGGTATGGTTACACCTGGTTCCAGCCTCAGCAGCTTGATCCCTTGAATCATTTCATTTTTACCCAAAATCCAGCTACAACTCATTTTTTATTAATGGCTAAAATGAAGATAAAAAAGCTGAAACCTACATCATGAAGCTCCTGTCAGTGTGTGTAATCTGTTGATCAGCAGCTGCCATTTTCAATGATTCAGCAATGTTTCTCACTTCTGCAACCATTGCTATGACATCATTAAGCTTGTTCACTGCTGATCCCACACCCTGCATTCCCCCCAAAACAAATTTTCACCCATTATTTCACATGCTTTTTTTTTTTTTAATATTATCACATTAATAATGTCTCACTACAAATCTTAAAAAAGAATTGCATACCACACCAGCTGCCCCTGCTGTAATTGCCATTGGAGCAGTAACTGCACTGAGTCCAGATGAACACATTACTGGTATCTTCACTGCCCTTGATATTGAATATGCTGCTGCTAATGTTGGTGTTGCCTAATTGTTCCAAAACAATAAAATTAATATGACCTCCTACAAATCTTTTTGTTATTATCCCAGTTCGAATTTTGGTACGATTAAGGGGTTAGTATTTACACACTTGCACGTTCAAAAAAAGCTAGATTAAATAAAAGTCAAAAGCTGGAATTTGAATGAACAGTTTTTAACCACTAGTCTAATCATGGGAGTTCATAGTTTAAATTTTTTGATGGTTCTTGTACTCTAGTTAAGTGTGTGCTCCTATCTGGATTTAGTATACATCCCAATTAAGTAAATAAAAATAAAAATAAAACGAAGAGCAATGTTATCTAATCCCGGCCGGCTAAACCAGAAATTAATCGGTGTATTGGTCTAAACAAAAAAATTAGATCAATTTTAGAACAAGAGTTGAACAGCAAACCATGAATCGGTTGAACCGGGCTCTTCTGTGTTTTTATCTCAAATTTTTTTCCTCATTTTTATTTACTTTTTAAAATATTTTCTTTTTAAGATTTTTTGATCGGTTGAACCGGTTAGACTATGAACTAGTGGTTTGACCGATTCGACCACAAATCCAATTCCAAAAATATTAACAAAAAGTAGATTTGGATACCCAAATCCATTATTTGCTTTGTAAAACAGATTCGGATATCTGCAATATCCGAGTCTGTATTATAAATACTCTAAAGACCCCATGTCAAACACATATCGAAACCCGATACTTACACCTAAACCCGAGTAACACACTTAAAAAATCATTTACCTTCTCAATCAAACCAAGGACACCAGATTTTGAGGGAGTGGAACATTTTCCTCCTTCAGTTTGGATAACATCAACACCTTCTTTTTCCAGCATCTCTGCAAGCTTGACCTGTTTGGAGAGATGGAAAATGTTAAAAGCTCGAAGATCCGTTCAAAAATGGCAGCCGTAACAGCTAAAGCTTTTTATGGATGCTTTAGGGTTTAAAACCTGGTCAGGGAGGCTAAGTGTGTGAGGCACTGTAACTGATAGTGTTATAGAAGGAAGATTGCTCCTTGTTTCCTTTGTTAGCTTTAGTATCTGCAAAAACATGATCAAACACAAATTGGAGGGGCGAAGTCAGAAATATTATTTTTGGGGGTCAAAACTAAATTATAAATTTTGATAAGAGCTTAAATGCAATTTCATCATTGTATTAGCTAATACTTTTATAATTTTTTTTTTTGAAAAAGACAATTAAATCCTATCATTTTTTGAAGGGCCAAATTATAATTTTACCATTATTAATTATAATTTTATACAGTTTAAAGGGCAAAAAATGCAAATTTTCCCCTCCCACTGCACATATGTGTAAATACGATACTATGCACACGATGGAATTTGAATTTAAAATGGTTGAGGGATTTCCAACTTTTTTGAAAGTATTCTTGAAAGTGTTGTTCGTCAGAAACCTCGATGAGCCCCTCAACGGATTGAAATTGTCCCCGGTCAAGGTTGTCTTCCAACTATGTGGAGAGCCTGAATACCTAAGGCTGTTTGAAGAGGCGGTGGGTCCAAAAGGGTGCGAGTCTGGTGCCTCTTCAGATAGCTTTAAGCACTCAAGCTCTCCATCAAGAGGACAAAACCCTGATCATAAGCAATATCGCGGATGTGTTGAGAAATCAACCGACCCTAAATGAATAACACTTCAAAAACTTTTCTCAAAAGAGATTGAAACCTTCAACAAAGACCTCAAAATTCCAAAGCCTTTTTCTCACCAACCACCCAAGGCCATGTTCACATAATTTCTTCTACTTTCAGCAAAGAGAGATTAGGGTTAATATAAGATTGCTTACAATTATTCATTTTGATTCGTATTTTATTCGATATTCATGTCGGACATATTTAGACATGAACAAACACTCAAACCCGAGTTCAAGTAACATCTAGTGATTCCGAGTTACTAACATAGTTTGATATACCTGCTCTGGCGAGAAAATAACACCAGTCTCGTAGAAGGAGTCATAATTTCCAATCTCCACCTGCAATTTTCATAAACTTAATTAACATAATTACAAGATTGGACCCTATTATTATTATTTTTTTAAGATCAAACCATCAAAGCTCCTGCTTCAACTGCTGCAGAAAATGCTGCTGGATCAACTGATGAAACACAAACCTGTAATAGCAATAGTTTAGTACTAGCATTGCTGTAAAAAAAATAATTTAAAAATATTCAAATTCGTTAATTTTATGATATATGAAATATTATTTTTTAATGGTAAAAAGACTTCTTCAATCTCTTTCAATTTCGAAATTGAGCAAATCAATCCCTCTAAAAACATCAGAGCAATTTAATCTCAGTCAAATTTTAAAGTGAGCAACTAAAGACAATTAATCACGAGTTAATATCTTTTGTCGATTGTACATAATTTTGATTGGTATAATAATAAATTTAACTCTTGATGTTTATATATTTTATCAATTTAGTCTTAATTTTATAAAAATCAATAAATTTAGTCTCAATATTTAAACATTTACACAAATGTTGTAGGCTAAATAACGTGTAAACTTTGAGTGCTAAATTTATTATTATATCAATCAAAATGATATCTTCATCTTCTCATGTATTTATTATTATAATATTCAGCTTATATTATAATACAAACATAACAAAATAAATCACGATAATCATTATTAAAAATTATGATATATAAAATATAAATTTTAAACACTTTTTAAACAGTTAATATGAATTATTAGTAAAATCTAATTTAAATATACAAATGAGAGTGATATTTATAATCTGACACCTAAATTGACTTTTGAAAAGTAAAAAAACTAAAATTTCCAATCTTTTGATTTGACTTAATAAGTCATTTTTAAAAACTAATTTGACTTGAAAAATTATCGATTTAGCATTATTTTTATCTTGAGAAGTTTTTTTCAACCTCAATGTTAAACACACCCTTACTATCATAAAAAGATAAAGTTGTACATGTCGATTAAGTCTTAATCCCATTGACATGGATATTATTCTCAATGCAAGAATATGTGGATTAAAGTGTGCTGAAACGCATTATCCTACTATTTATGGGTTGAAGAAGAACTATAAATAATTGTAGATATTGTGTCAAAAAAATAGATATAATTACAACATATAATGAAATTATTCAAAAAAAAGTTGTAAATGCATTTTTTCACTAATTTGTTAAGGGTTTGGGTATATATTAATAAAAATTGAGTTAAGATCGGAGCAAGCAAAAAAATCATCCTGTTTCGTTGCCATCCTGACTTTTGATCTAGCTTGTATGAATTGATTTACTTGTACTTAGAGGTGAAGCTAAGAAATTTGTGTTGGGAAGTGAGATAATTTTTTTAAAAAAAATTGAGGTTAAAACTATAAATTTAGTGTCAAAATGACTTAAAATGAATTGTTAACTTTTTTTAGGGTCAAAAATGAAGATTTTCCATTTAATTAAGGGCTAAAATGAACTAAATTGAATGATGATATAGTCAACTTTAAGAAAGAAAAGGGGTAAGTCAGAAATCGTGTGTTGGCCTGATGGTTAAGGAGTTCACCGCCTCAGATGTGATTTGAGTTTGAGTAGCGCTAATCATGTTGTTGTTAAGGCTTTACCCTCTTCTTGTAGTTCACCAAAAAAAATTAGAGGAAAAATTACAAGTATTGATTAAATATTTCCTTTATATATACTAGACTTTATCACATACACGGTGTCGACAAAAGAATTTTTTTAATTATTGAACAAGTATTCAATCTTTGAATTTATAATTTTAATTATTTTATTTAAAGATAATATAAAAATATAAAAAACGAAAGCATCATTATAATAATATTAATTATAATTTTAAATAAAAATATTTTTATAATTTTCCCGTGCTTAAAATATGCGTGTGAGAGAGAGAAAAGAAGATTAAGAAAATCTTACAGGAAGAGAAGTTAAGCCAATGGCAAGCTTCACTAAATCTGGGTCACAAGCTATGTCCACATGAGTTGCTCCACCCTGAATTAAAAAATCAGACTTTTATGTCAAATAATAATAGATGAAATAAATAACCTTTAATCCTCAAATTTCGAAATTTGGCAGCTGTCTCTTTTGTCTCTGAATTTAGATTTTATTGTCACTTAAAACATTTTCTAAAAATAATTAAGTTCTATTTTATATAAAATTTGGGAAAATGATAAATACCCATTTAATCTCTTTAAAAATTATGAACTTATAAGTTAATATAATGATAAAATTATATTTTAATCCCTCAAAATTTATAATCCATTTTTTACTCTTCAAAAGTAATTTTTTAACTTTGTCCTTCTTTTAGATAATGACATAATCTGCTTTTTTTCCAGAAATAATTCAAATAAATTAATTATTTATAAAAATGACACACTGCAAAATCATGTACGAAAATGACTTGTTTTAAACAATAAATTTCGATGTTATCGTTGGTAGCACCACTCTTCATAATAGGCCAATCATTGGCTGATTTTAAAAATAAATAAATTTTTTTAGTATTGTCATTATTATTCACAGTACTAAATTAAAGTGTGATTATATAAAACGGTTAGAGACTTAATAAAAAAAATTACCTTTTTTGAAATTAAATTTAAATAACTCTTGAAAAATACCATAACAAAAATACACTTTCTTTTTAAAAAAAATCGATGATTGACTCATTATGACTGGTGGCAGGGGCGAAATTAGAAATTTTTTTTAGTGGTCGAAATTGAATTATAATTTTTATTATAGTACAAATGTAATTTTTAAAAAATTAAATCAAAATTTTATTAATTTAAAATTTTAAAAAATTTAAAAAACCTAAACTAAACATTTTCATTTTAGGAAAGGTTAAAGTCCCTGCCAACTCTAAGTTCGCCTCTGAAGGGTGGTGCCATCAATGGCAATGACGGCACCGAGATTTATTGTTTAAAAAGAGTCATTTTTCTGCACATTTTTGTAAGTGAATCATTTTCGTAAATAATTAATTAATTTAATTTATTTCTAAAAATAAAAAAACCGACATAATAGCGTATTTTATCTTAATAGAATCGAAGTTCAAAGATCAAATTCCGATAATTTACCAAACTCAGAGAGTAATGTGATAAAGAAAAAGAGTCAATAACCAAGTTAAAAACTAACCTTATCTGCAGCAGTAACAACAGAAGCCACATTCTCTCTATCAAAATTCTGCAAACCTGAGATAATCTACACACACAAAACCTTCAAAATCAAAACAACAAAGCAGAATCGAAAATCCACAATGAAAAATGGGTTTTTCTTTGTTTTTTTTAGAAAAAAAAACCTTGAGAGCTCTTCTTTCTTGGAAATCATTCAACACAGCTTGTTTTGAAGATGACAAAAGAGCTTTGGTATTAGCTCTTACACAAGTTGTTCTTCTGAGATTTTGATTGGGTTTTGAAGGGAAAAGGTTACCCAAAAATGGGTTTAAGCATTGATTCAAACAAGTGTTGGAGGATGAAGCTGAAATCGCCATGGAAATTGAAGAAGAATACATGTTTTTTTTTTCCTTTTTCAAAGCTTTGGGTTTAAAGGTTTTTGAAAGGTGAACGAGAAAGGGATAAGAAATGGTGGCAGAGATATTTTAAGAGATTTTTTTGGGTTATACCCCCCTAGGCCCTCTATTATATAATTGGGGATTCGATTAATTTGAGATAATTTATAATTTTGTACTTAAAGTAAATTATCAAAATAGTCATTTTATTTTTCTTAGATTATATTTAGTCACTTACGTTATCAATTTGTTACAAAATGATCACTCTACCGTTAAGATCTGTTATTTTTCAAACAGTGATCTGACATGACAGTTAAAATGGGTTTAAAATGCCAACAGGGATGTCCCGGTCGAATGAGAAAAGTTAATTTTTTTATGAAAATAAAATACAAATTTTTTTCTAAAATCTAAATCATTCACGCTGGACATCCCAAAATTTTGTATTTTATTTTCATTAAAAGATTTAACTTTTTTCATCTCAAGTGAATATCCACATTTGCATTTAAAATACATTTTCACTGTCACTTCGGACTACCATTTAAGAGATAACAAATCTTAACGGTAGAGTAACCATTTCATAATAAAATGATAACATAAATGACTAAAATATAACTTAAGACAAATAAAAGTGAATATTTTGATAGTTTACCCTGGTACTTAAATTATACTTGATTTTATTTTAGAGTAAACTACACTAGTAGTCACCTAACCGTTAGTATTTTTTTTATCACTTAATTATGAAAAGTTATAAAATAGTAACCAAATTATTCAGAGTTTTCTTTTTTAGTCTCCAGTAGTTAAGTTACTAGCAAGAAGATAACTTGGTAACTTTTAAAATTGGCATATTAACAATTTTATCTCTCAATATTTATACATTGCGTAATTTAAATTTTTTTTTTTTGTAAGTTTACTTTTATTTGTAACATTGAAGGTTAATTTTAAAAGAATTTAGAAAATATTAAAATTATTATTTTGGATTTTTTTTTATTTTTGAAAAAAAAATATAAGCTCAAAAATGGGTTTAGACAAAAAAAATGAGATATGTTTTCTAAACGGACGTGCCTCGAGTAAGTTTTTTTTTGTACGGGCCCAACTCAAAAAGTTGTTGTTTTGGTGTTGTTTTACTATTATATTGCTATTATTTTGTTGTTATTATTTGGATATTATATAACTTTTTTTTGTTAATTTTGCTATTATTTTAAAGTTACTTACTTGTTAAATAACACTTATATTAGTGTTATTTAAGTATAAATAATTTTTTTAATTTATTTTCAATTTATCGAAAAATATTTATTTTAATATTTTTAGTATATTTGATGTATTATATTTTTTAAATTTATTTTTATATAAAATTAATAATATAAAACAATTTAAATATGGATGTGCCGAGTCATGCTCAAGTTTTAGTATTTTTAACCTAGCCAAGTTTAAACAAACTTTTAGGGCCATTTTCAGCTGGATCTAAAAACAAATCTAAAATTTTAATGAGGTTTAGCCCGAATGTGATTCTGCCCGACCCGATGATTAGGTATATATAAGATTAATGAATAATTTAAGAGCAGTATTAAAAAATAAAATAAAATAAAAAACCCAGACCAAACAAAGCATGAAAATAAAAGCACAGAAAGTGGAACCAAATTGAACGGATAACCTTATATTTTTACACTTTACCCCGTTAGTCGTTACCGTCTCACAAAAGAAGAAAATTTTCTCTTCTTCACTTTGACCCATTTCCCCCTTCCCCCACACCGGCGGAGAGAATCGATGGTAGCACGATGGAGCAACCACCAAAAACGGGCGGCAATGAGAATCGGTGTTTCATTTTGAACATCACCAATTACAATGGAATTTGGCAAGGACAAAACCCTTTCGTCGAAGCTCTCCCTATCTTCGCCAGTCAACTCACCGCCATCTTAATCATCACTCGCTTCTTTTACCACCTTTTCAAACCCTTGCATCAACCTCGTATCGTCTCTGACATTCTTGTAAGCCCCTTTCTTTCCATATATACATACATATGCATATATATCTCAAAATTTCAAACCATGTTTTGATGTTCTTGCAGGGTGGAATATTGTTAGGTCCATCTGCATTAGGGAATTCAATCTACTTCTCAGATTTGTTTCCGACAAGAAATGTTGTTACCATGGAAACCATGGCATACATGGCCCTTTTCCTTCACATGTTCTTAGTTGGCTTAGAGCTCGACTTAACTGCTGTCGGTCGGATAAGCAAAAAGGCCATAATCCTCACTGTATCTGGCCTTCTCTTCCCCTTCATCGTTGGGGTTGCCTTCTTTTATTCATGGCTTGAATCCTTCGAACAAGATCGAATTCATCCTCACAATGTTGGGTGTGGTTTTTTATGGGCTGCCTCGTTAACCGTCACGAGTTTCCCGGCCATTGGTCGGATTTTATGTGACCTCAAGCTACTCAACTCCGAAATCGGTCGGCTGGCGATGCCGATCGCCCTCATCAGCGACTTGGGTTCGTGGATTCTCGTCGTTGTCTTGATCCCATTCTGTGATAACCCCGCTAATGCACTCTATGTCATCCTTGTGACCATAGCCTACGTAGCTGCCTCCTTTTACGCCATTCGTCCATTCCTTGAATGGATGGTTCAGTACACATCCGACGGCAACAAAAACTATAGTGATTGCTACTTGTGTTTCGCCCTCGTCGGAGTTGTCTTAAGTGCATTCACCACCGACGTTACCGGCACTCACCCCATTGTCGGATCGTTCGTCTTTGGGCTCATCATGCCCAATGATATCGCCCTCGTCTTGATGGACCGGTTCGGTTATTTCATCTCCGGGCTTCTAATGCCGGTTTTTTTCACCGTCGCTGGCCTCCGAGTCGACATCTTCAAGATAACGAAGTGGAACCTTGTGTTTGTAGTTGTGCCATTGCTTTTCACTGTTAAGATCCTTAGTTTCCTTCCCATTTCACTTTTCACCAACATTCACACTAAAGATAGCTTTGCTCTTGGCTTACTTATGACCACCAAAGGGATATGGGCCATTGTTGTTTGTCTCACTGCTTTGGACAAAGGGGTATGCGCCTCCTTTTACCCTACTCAAATTTCGGTTTCCATCGTTTATTAGTAACTTTTTGTTTTAGTCGAAAAGTTATAAAATGGTTATTGAACTATTCGAAACTTTTTATATAAGTCATTGGATTGTTAAAATCGTTGTTGTATGGCCTTTTTCGTTCGAATCGCCTACACCAATTGAAACCTCTCATTCTTCTTTTCTTCTACAGTTCGGTTTTTAAAACTTTAAACGTCACGAATCTACCAACCAGATTCCAAGTACTGATCGTCAGATCTACTTGGATCTAAGGTATTTTTTTATTCGTCGATGAGTATCAATCCATTGTACCGATCATCAAACCGTCACTTGAAGATCGCTAGTCGAGCTTTTATATATATATATATATATAAAAGCTTAATAGACTAGTGACTTAAATAAAAACTTTTTAATAGTTCAATGACTTAAATGAAATTTTTTGAATAATTTAGTGATCATTTTGTGACTTTTTGAGATTGAGTGGCCAAAACATATACTTACTAACAGTTTAGTGAAATTAGATGTAATTTATCTCATTTTAATTTATAATGTCATTAGATAATCCAAATTGATAATATTATAGTTTAATCATAAATCACTGGTGAAACATAATGGGAGCCAGAGGCCCCCAAAATGTTGCAAAATTCTCTGTAAGCCCTTATTTTTTTAAATGTCAATTAAACATCCAAAAGTTTTACATTTTTAATTAAATCCTCCAAAATTTTTAAAAATTCTCATTAATCCTCTTAATTTTTTTTTGAAAATTTTAATTAGACCCCTCAAAGATTTTTGAAATTCTTGTTAAACCTTCTAAATGTTTTAAAAGTTTTAACTAATTAGATCCTTCAAAATTTTTGGAAATTCTTGTTGATTCTTTCGATTTTTTGAAAATTTTAATTAGAACCCTCAAAAATTTTTAAAATTTCAATTAAACTTGCCAAATTTAAAAAGAAATTATTTAGGTCCCTCCAAAACTTAATGTCACGTTCCGCCACCTGATGAAATTATGACAAATTAAACTAGATGATTAAATCCCGAATTTGAACAGAGAGGGATGAAAAACTTTAAAAATATTTCATATAATTTGTTTTTTTTTTCTTATTTATTTAGGTTTTGCATGCTGGTGACTATGCTGTGACAGTTATTTCAATTTTGTTAATGAACAGCATTGTTGCTCCCACCATTGCTACCCTTTACAAGAGGACCAATCTGTTCATAAAATACAATAGCAGGACCATTCAAGAAGCTAGGACCAAAACCGAACTTCGAATCCTCGTATGCGTCCATTCATATTGCAACGTACCCGGGATCTTAAAGCTCCTCGATGTATCGCACGGTTCCCGACACAATCAATTGACAGTGTTTGCACTCCACATCGTCGATCTCCCCGACCGGCCATCATCCGTGCTCATAGTGCACGACTCGCACAGCCCCCGATTTGAAGAAACAAATGCAAATGGTGCCCACCATGACTATGATAGCTCTGAGGCGGACCAAATCGTCACCGCATTCGATGAATTCGGGAGAAACAACCAAAATGTCCAGGTCCAATCGTTAACCACGTTGTCGCCTTTCACGGCAATGCATGGGGATATTTGTAGCTTGGCTGAAGACAAGCTCGTGGCACTCTTGATATTGCCGTTTCATAAGCATGCTGCCAAAGAACGGAGCCTCGAAGAGATAATCTCTTCATTTCCTAACATAAACCAAAATGTGCTTGACAATGCCCCATGTTCGGTCGGAATCTTCATTGAACGTGGGCTCGAAGTGGCCAACGTGTCGGATCCTGACCACAGGATACATGAAATAGCAATGGTGTTCATCGGTGGAGCCGACGATTGTGAAGCTTTAGCTTATGCATGGAGGATGGCGAGGAAGCCCGGTGTTTTATTAACTGTTATACGAATACTAGAAACTGATACCGCAGATCAAAAGAAATCAAATGAATTCGACGACGATTACATAAATGATTTCCGAATACAAACATCCAACGAAGAATTCATTGTATACGAAGAAAAGATTTTAAATGATGGGGACGAACTTATTGTGGCACTAAAAGAAATTGAGAATAAATTTGAGTTATTCATTGTAGGGAGACGAGACGGGCTAAACTCACCGATAACATCTGAGTTATTTGATAGGATCGACTATTTGGAGCTCGGTATCATTGGCGACTTGTTGGCAGTATCGGATTCGGCTACGAGCTCCATCCTAGTGGTGCAACAGTTCATTAATTTGATCGATAACAAAGTGATTGAAGATTTGATTGGAACACAATGGTTGTCAATGGATCAGTCTGCAATGAACTTCGGGAGTCGACGATTGTTGATGGCGACTAGCAATAGGTTATGGATGTACTCAGAAAAGAAAATGAAAGAGATGCGTGATGTTGATGACGGTGACGGTGGTGACGATGATGGCGATGGCAACGGCGGTAATCCCTAGGATACTAGAAAATTAGGATAGTTTTAGCTATTAAAAACAGTGAGATTATGTCTTTAGTTCCTTTTTTTTCTTCTTCCAAATTTTTTGTTTATCTTCTATTTAATATAATTCAAAAGTTCAGAAAATATTTTATATCTATACTATAAATAACATGGTCGATTGAGGTGATGTCCGGCACTAATTTGATTAAGAAAATCACATCAAAACAATTTTTTTAAATAATGAATATTAATATTTTGTTTTTCTATTTTTATTATTATTATTTTTATATAAAATATTTAAATAAAATAACTAAAAAAGTTTAGAACTTAAACCGAGATTGATAATAATTTAAATATAATTTTAATATTAAAATTATCTTTCAACCACATCGTGTGTGATGCAATTTAACTATAATATATATATTTTTATTTAGTTTCACGAGTCAAGTGATACAAATTCAGTTGTCAATATTATACACATAACTTTTCATTATTTAATTTGAGTCTTAACTCGATTGGTATGAGTATTGTTACCAATGCAGGAGGACGTACGCTGAAACGCATCATCCTCTTATTTATGGGTTGAGGAGGGATTTTGAATAGTTCTAGGTATGCTTTAAAAAAAACTCAAATATTATCAGAACCTATAATGAGATTATTCAAATATATATATATACTTTTTTAACTATCTTTAAAAATGATTTTTATATAAAATATTGTTTTTTAAATGCAAAATTTATTTATAAAATATTATTTTCCACCTTTGAGTGAGTGTATTAAAAATTACCTAATTTGAGAGTGGGAGTGTATAAAAAATAAGATTGGAATTAAATCGAAATAAAATATTCAATTAATAAAATATAAGAGGAAACTAAATTTTTATATAATCTTTAAATTTTCAGATCTGTATAAAATTCAAATTATTTGTATTATACTTATATATTATTATTATTCAAATCCAAATCTGAATTAAATATTTATTATATTTTCTTAATATATCAACTTAATAAGTTGACTTTTTAAAGGAAAATATGAAATCAAATAAGTTAGAATTTTTAAAGGGAAAAATTGCAATTAACCATAAACTAAAGAGATCTTATGAAAAATGCAAATTTACCATTATATTAGTTAATATTTTTCTATTTTTTATTAAAATTAAATCAAAATTTATCGGGAAAAATTGCAATTTTCCCTTTTGCCTACCCTTGGGGGGAGGGTAAGGAAATTAATAAGAGAAGAAATACATCAAGAAACTCATGCATTAACATTATATAAAAGGTAGAATATGCTCCAACCTCTAGATTTTTTTATATATTTAGAATAGAGTCCTTTTACATTTATTTTTAAAATTTTAGTCCCTTTATTTTATACATTTTAAAATGTAAGTTCAATTGATTTTTTTTGAAAGAACAAATTCAATTGTTGATATCAATGAAATTATACTATTAAATTTATTTTTTTTAAAAAGATAAATTCAATGCTTAATACTATTAAAATTTTTCCATTAAATCCAGGTCTATTCAAGCGCATAACTAAGGGGTTGATAGGGGTCTTGACCCTTTTATGAAAAATTTTTCATTTATGCTCTTTAAATTTTTTAAAAATTTAAATTAATAAAGATAAAATTACACTTTCCTCCTAAAATGATAAAATTTTAATTTAATCCTTTAAAAATTATAAAAATATAGACAATTAAAATGGTGAAATTACATTTTTACTATTATCAAAATTACAATTTAATTTCGACTCCCTAAAAATTTTTTTTGATTTTGCCCCTAAGTCTATTACAATATTTTTTTATTACATAGTGAGATTTTTTTTAATTCAACATATCATAACAACAAATTTAATAAAATAATTTTAACAATACTAACAAATAAATCTAAATTTTTAAATCCGAGACTAACTTCTCAACAACAAAAGTAAAAGGATTAAATTAAAAAACTTCAAAGAGTAAAAGAACTTAAAACAGAATTCAACCTAAATAAAACTTCCCCAAAATAAAGACTGAAAAATTACCAAATAAGTTATCTCTTCTTCCCTACATTTCCAGTTTCCCACCACCTTTCAAACAAGCTTCAATAATGGCTACAAAACCCTAATTTCGTCTCCATGAAATCACTTTTCTCTCAAAACCGAGATCTGAACCCAAAAAAAAAAAAAAGCCACAGATAGACACATGTAATACAGAATGTATCAAAATTGACATCCACAACAAAGATAGAAGAAACAGAGAGTAGAAACCAAGAAAATCGCTTCGATAATGGAAGCAATTTTGAAAAGAAAATCGTCGATGAAAGAGAACTGATGAAAGTTTAGTCTCTTCCACTTGAAAGCTGACCCTAAACCGTACTTCCACCTCCATGATTCTTTCTTGAGTAGCCTTTTGAATGTTGCCCATATCTTTGTTCTTCCCATATGGTTCTTTTTTTCAAAATATTTTGTGGGATTTTTTTTTAATCTTTGGTTGAAGAAGAAGAGGGATTAAGAGGTGGTTTATATATATATATATTTGCAGATGGCGTTATAGCTTGATAACTTTCAGACGAACAACTAAACCGCGTTTTGATGAATCAAGAATGTAAAAACAAAAGGTATAATTTCAAATTTAGCCCCTAACATTTTCCTTTTTTTTATCATTTTGGCTAAACTTCTGCCTTCAAAGTTTAGTCAAATTACATTTTTTTGGGGGATGGAAATTGACTGAAATATTGAAATTGATACTGTAACCTACATGGCAATCCATGTATATATTCATAAAAATTTAAGAATAATTATTTACTTCAATATTAAAATACATGTGAATTGTCACACGAACTATCACGTCAATGCTGCTAAAATTTTTGCAGTTTAATAACTTTTACGTCCAAAGAAAAGTAATTTAACTAAGTTTTAAAGGTTAAGGCCAAAGTCATAAAAAAATTAGAATCAAAATGACAAAAAATATAAACATTAAGGAAAAAATTATCATCATTTTGAAAAAAATTAATTAATTATGTTATACTCACGATTTGAATCATCAATTAAAGTATAGATGGAATGGTAAAGGTTTAATATAACCTTTAGATATTTGATTTAATTTTAATTTCTATTTAAAGATTTTATATAAAAAATAAATAGACAAAAAACACTATTATAGTATTATTGATTGTTGTTAAAAATATTGAGTATATGGACTAAATATTAAATTTTACAAAAGTACAAGGATTAATAGCATAATTAATAGCATATCTTTAACCTAAAACAAATGGACACCATTTTCCCCCTTAAACAAAGGGATCACTTTTATTAAAAGTGGAGATTAATTATTTAAATTAGGTTTATGTGAATTAACTTTTATGGTAATCAATTAATAAACAAATCAATCACTTATTTTGTGATTGGGACTCAATTGTAAAACCTTAGGGACTTATTAATTATTATCCCATGGGAATAAAGCTTTTCTTTTTAAACCTAATTTTTAGATTCCCCATTACTTGGTGGGTTTAAATATATATAATTTGCAAAGATTTGGGAATAATCTTTTTTTGTTACCTTTTTTACCATAAATATTCCCCAATTCTTTTTTGTTTGGAAAATGATTTTTTACCATAAAGATTTGGTAAATTTGTTAAAAGAAAAAAAAACACCCAAAGTTTTGGCATAAAATATATAAAAAAAATTAACTATCAAAATATTTATGCGAAAAATTAATTTAAACATGATATAAATATATGAATTTTTTATTTGAATATAAACAAAAAAAATTATCGAAATATGTAGAAATTAATTCTAATAATAAGTTTTTTTAAGGGTTCTTCAATATTCATGAATGTGAAGTTGTCCAATGGAGGTTACACAGTAGCGTATCTAAGGGGTTAGTAGGAGTCCTGGTTTTTCTTAAAATGGAAAATTGTCCATTTAGACTCTTTAAGAATTTTAAAATTTTAATTTAATAAAGGTAAAATTATATTTTATCTTTCCAAAACGATAACAATTTGATTTAGTCCTTTAAAAATTATAAAGATATGGAGTATTAAAAAATATAAGATAATGTTGATGTAACATGTATAATCTATTGTTTAATCATTTGTTGGTGAAGAAAATGGGATTATTATGATTTTGACACTCGAGGTATTTTTAAATACTGACTTGATGTAAGAAGACCTCCATTTGGTGGGTGTTAAGTTCAAGTCTTTTTGGTACAAAGAAAAACAAGGAAGTGTGAAGATCATGCTATTTTAAGTTGCTCGAATTTGTTCGAGTCTTCTATAAGTTTTGTACATTCAAAAGCCAAAATTCCAAACAATTTACTCTTAAACCTATACAAACTCTAAACCATTCCAATTACTTCCGAAATTTCTACAAGTCATTTTAGCGTTTGTGGGTTTTTTTTTCTTTTCCCGATATTATGTTATTTCTGTATTTACCCATTGTTGATAGTAAATTTGATTATGTTTCTATGGCGAATGTGATGCTATTATTATTGTTATAATTGTTGAAAATGTTATTGGTTGAGTCGGTGTTAAAAGTTAACTCAATATTAATTCCAGATTAGTGAAAATATTACGATAAATAATTGTAATGCATTTAATATTCTTGACATGATGTGTTTACGTGTTTAAATTTTATTTTACTCACAATTTAATCTATTTTTTATTTTAATATCGTACATATTTCATGTATTATTATTAATTAGTTTCAAATCATAAATTTCGTTCTTTATTGAATGTTATTTTTAAAATAACTTATGTGCTCTGAATATGTAATTTCCAAATAAATGAGTGCGTGATAAAATTTATAGTATATATGATATGTCATCATCTAGTCTATTATCTATGCATCAAATTATATATTATCAACGCATCAAATATAAATCTTTTGATATATGTGTTTTTGTTAGTCTATCATTCATATAGGCTAATTTTTTTATTTACAATACATGGTTTCTAGATGTGACGTATTAAGTAAGTCTATATGCATCCTAATATGTATCTTATTCTAGGGTCAACACGTGCCCCTAAATATGAGTTCGCTTGCATGGTGATAAGAACTCATCACGTGCAAACTCATAAGAGTGAATTGTACCATTTGACTACTGAAGTAAAGAAAATCGGATCGACCCTAATCGAGTAACGGGTCGATAATGATGAAAACTATAACAATATCAAAATGGAAAATAGAAAGAAAATTTCTATGTTGAAATAACCATAAGATAAGTTATAGAAACTAGAGAGTAAAAAGGAAACAACACCAAATTATGAAATTAAAACCCAAATTTGCTTTGGGAAATTCAGACAGATAATAGAAAGAACATGAAATCTTCCGGTAAACATTAAGAAACTCCATTGTAGTGTTTTTTTTTTCACTGCACTGTGAAACAAGGGTAGGAACAGTTCCCATAGCCTGCAAAAAAAAAAACACTCAAAAATCCAATATTAAAATGAAGTTATAAATAGATCGGATTTTTTAAAAAAGTTTTTGAAGTATTGTCTATTTAGAATTTACATCCCCTTTAACGGGTTGATATTACTAAATTAAGTAGCACTAGTTTTTCTAAAGATTATTTATATGTTATAAGTTTGGGGTTCATTCTGATGAGGTGTTTTTGTTTTGTGAACACATGTTTTAAGTGGCCTCTTCAAGCACTCAAACTATTCGTAAAATCGAGAGACAAAACTCGGACTCGACCTAGGGACGATACTAAACTGTTGAGCAGAGGGGGGCTGGTAATAACTTTGGTCCCCTTTGTCAAATGGTAGAATTGCTATAAGATCCTTCAATAAGTAAAACATTAAATTTAAGCATTTTAAGCCTTTAGTAAAAAGAAAAAATTCAAATTTTGGCCCCTCCAATATAAGTATTTTTAGCTTTGGCTCCAAAAATTTTATAATTTTGTTTCGACCCCCTAAACAAAAATTCCTAGCTTCACCCCTATCGTTGAAGGTCAATTGACTCCAAACAGACAATAAAATGTAGGCTTCTTCGAAAAAAATCAACTTTCTCTCAAAATTGTAAGTATATATATATATATTCAAATAAAGCAGCTAAAACAGGGTAATATAACTTACTTGGATCACTTGAGACAATCAGGCTGGTTTCCCTGAAATTACAGTTCGATTTCTTGCGGCCGGTGATCTGGTAGTAAAGGTTCATGGCGTACGATGCATGGTTAATGAATGTTGCTGGATAATAGCAAACGCCGCCGGCATGAGTGGCGTTGCAATCCACCAGGTTACAGGCAAAGTTTATGTTCAACTGTAGTAGCTCATCACTTGTTCCTGGCTTTGCCACACACCAAGTTTCCTACACCGCCCATTAGCACACCGTTAGATCCAGAGTTCATATGACCCATCCACCGACCGAGTACTCTCATTTTCCCCCCACAAATCGCCTAACATTGCGCTCACGATTTAGTATTCTCTTTTTTTTATTCTTCTCAAGCCTCCATGTATTGGAGATATCCGGATTGTGAACTCGACATGGTTCGAGAAATGAAAGTACTTTGTGGGATGGGGGCATAATTTTAAATTTAGTCATTAATGTTTACATTTTTTGTCAATTTGGACCTTATTCATTTTTTTAGTTAAATTTAGCTCTCAACCTTTTCAAAAGAGTCAAATTTAAAAATTAACCTTTCAAAAAAGGTTGAATTGTTTTTTAACGAAAATATTGATTAAGACAAATATGGTAACTCGAATGCCAATCCACTTGTATTTCATGCTATTTTTTTAATATTTATGTATTATTTATATTTTATGAATTTTGTATTTTTATTTTTTAAATATTTTATAAATTTAAAATTATTTATTGCCATAACATATAAAATAAATAATGTCATGTCAACATGAAATACACGTAAATATCATGTGATTTGCCACGCCTTATAAAATTAATATTTTAGTCAGCATTTTTGTTAAAAAAATATTATTTGATTTTTTTGAAAGGTTAAAAACTAAATTTAACTCTAAATTGACAAAAGATGTAAATGTTGAGGGCTAAATTTATTATTATGCCTATAACTTTTAGTCCACATTGGTATTTTATTTTTTTTCCTCTTTGGTACTTGAACTTAGTAATTACGTCTATTTGTTCCTTGAACTTGATAAATGTAAAAGTCTAACAACGTGATACTCTAATATTGTGCCACATCATCACCTAAAAATTATTAAAATGGACCTAATTATCAAATTCAAACACTAAAACTAAAAGTTTAACCCTTGAAATTGTCTTTTTATAACATTACCGATGGTTCTTCATCTGCTAGACCTCCACCTGCAAAAGGGTTTGCCAACACCATCTTAGATTAAGAAGATTAATTGTAGCAAATAAAACTAGAGATTAGTGTCGTATATGAGTATATGTTCGATTCAGAAAAAATTTCATGTATTAAAAAGATGGGTAAATTACACCATTAGTCATTAAATTATGCGTAAGTTTTCGTTTTTAAAATTTCTCATTAAGCCCCTAACTTTTTTTAAAAAAAATTATTAACCTCTTAATCTTTTTGAAAATTCTCATTAAACCCTAAATTTTTTAAAAATTTTAATTAAATCCCTAATTGATCGCCAAGATTCGCCACTAGTCAAATATAAGTGTCAAAAGTAACATACCACTATGGAAACTGCAGTTAGCATAACCTGCAAAAGGCATAAAACAAAGAACCATAATTTCACTCAGGCATTTAAACAAACAGGTAACAGGCACTCTGATTAAGTACTGGGAATGGCACACTTACTTGGATCAATCAACGAAACCAAACCCGAGTTTATAAAATTACAATCAGCAAGGTGCCTGCCATTGGCTTGATAATACAAATTCATAGCAAACGAAGCATGGTGCATTCGAGAATTTGGTTCGAAGCAAGGACCCTTAGGGTTTATAGACCCACAATCTAATTGACTGCAAATGTATTCAATGTTGGCAGCCAGTGCCGAATTGCTAGCTAATGGATTTGCAATGCACCAAGTTTTCTGCAAATAATCATGGGGTTGTAATAAAAAAATGAAGTTTTTAAGCAGGTTTATATAGGGGTGAAAGTACTCGATAGGTCCCTTTATTATAGGGATCAGATCAAATTAATCCCTCTATTATAGAACTGTTCATGGGTCGAGCCATTTGCCACAAATTTGGAAGGGTTTAGGCGAAAATATTAGATCCGAAAAAATGAGTTTAATCAAAAAAACTTGACCCGTTTAAAATATGAGTCGGGCTTGAACTCGAAATTTAAAGCATGTGCTCGGCCCTACCCGTTTTCTTTGTTTATAATATATTATATTATATTATATTATATATATTATATAATTTATGATACCTAAAACCTAAATATATGGTAATATGTAATACTATAATGTAAACATTAAAAAAATGTTAAATACCTATACATAAAATTTTAATAAATGAAAAAAAATATTAAATATTAAATTTAAAATATATAAATATTTTAAAAAATAAAAAATTAATATGGACGGATCTAAAATGAGCAGGCTTGGATAAAATTTTAACTCATATTTCGAGTCGAGTTTAGGCAAGTATAAAATATATTAATATCATGCTTAAACTCGACCCGACCCATGAACACCTATAATCTATTATTAAATAGATAATTCAGTATTTGTTCTATTAAAAGGAATCAAATAATGCTTAATTTCAATAGAGTTAATATTTTGAAAGCTTTTATGATTTTACAAAATGAAATCTCTTGTTTAGAGTTAAATGCAAATTAAGAAAGAAAAAAAAACGATTGTCATGTCCTTGTTTAAATAAATAGTAAAGGCTAACTCTGTTGAAATTTGACATTATTGGATTTTTTTTAATAGTACATAGATTAAATTGATTTATTTAATTGTATAGGAACTAATTTGATTCAATCCCTATAATAGAGGGACTTAGCGGATATTTTCACCTTAAAATATGTAATAAGTTCTTGTAGTTTAGTAAATTTTTGAGATTTTGTCCTGTACTTAAAAAATCCTAATCCAATTATTAGTATCATTAGTATTTGTTGTGTCAAAATTTACCAGCTTGGTAAGTTGATTAGGCTATTCTCTGATTGACAGAAAATATACATACCAAATTAGTAAATTTTGACGTAAATTCTAATGATATTAATAATTATATTTGAATTTTTAAATAAAAAAGGTAAGAGGATTTAACTTTTTTAAGTGTAGAAATATAGGGATTAAATCTCGTATTTTATTAAAGTACAATGACAAATAACATGTTTTGACGTTTTAAGTAAAATCTACCTAAAATGTTGAAGTAAATGTATTAGATTGAATTAGTTACCCGTTCATTAGGTATCGTTTGAGAACTTCCTGCATAAATAAAAATGTATATGGATCAAATCAAATTGAAATTCAATTTTAAAAAAAATGGTCACAAGTGAAATATATAAAAACTATACCCGACCTACAATGTATGTACACGTGTCACACGGTTCATGTTAATCATATAAATATGAGCACAACATAAATTATTAGATGTGTTGACATTTTAAATATAAATATTGACCCTACCTCTAGAACAAGCTGGTCATACCTTCAAGGACCAAACTAGAATTTTTTTTTTTTGAAAGGCCTAAAATATAATGTTATCATTGTATTAATTTATAACTCTACGGTTTTTGGAGAGATTAAATTATAATTTTATCATTTTTTTAGTTACAAGGTACAAGATAAGCCTAAAATCGTTAAATTCCTCTTGTATATTCTTTCTCACTATATTATTATAGGCATAATAGTTTATTTGGCCCTCAAATTTTACAAAAAAAAATCATTTTAGCCCTCCAATTATTTTTTCATATTTTTTAACCTTTAAACTTGTGTTTTTTTTTTGTCAAATCATCCAAAAATGGAATGAAAAGTTAACGTTTTTTCACTTTGTTGATGTGGCATACACGTGGATTATCATGTAGATGACATGTAAGCATTTAATTAATTTTTTAATTTCAAATATATAAAAATTGTTTTTAAAAGGTAAAAATTTATTAAAATTAATATTCAAAAAATTATTAAAATTACAAAAAAATATTTTTTTTAGTTTTTAAAAAATTAACTAAATATTGACATGTCATTCACGTGTAAACCACGTCAACAAAGTTAACAAACATTAATTTTTCCATTTATTTTGAGGTGATTTGACAAAAAATACAAGTTTAAGGGCTAAAAGAAGCTATAAATTAAACGAATGATTAAAATAATTTTTTTTTTATAAAGTTGGAGGCCAAAAAAATTCATTGTGCCATTATTCTATGCTTAACATTCTTTATTGGTTTAAGCATTGGAACACAAATTTAAATTTTAGTCCCTTTACTTTTCAAATTTCAAAATTTAAGTCAAATTGTTAAGATTATTTTAGTAAATTCTAGATTATTACAAAGTCATTTTTTCAGTTACATTGCTATCAAGTAAGTATTTTTTTTCATTTTAAAATGTCACACCAACAACTTTAACAATGTTAATAATTGGATATAAATTTTGAAATCTAAAAAGTAAAGGGACTAAGTTCCTAAAAATAAAAATACAAAAACTGAATTTCAAATTTGTGAAGAATACAGGCACCTATGACATATTTTAACCAATACTAAAAGGTAAAAAGAATGAGCAAAACTTACCTGAGTACAACAAAGAAAACATTGCAAAGAGGGAGAAAATGGGAATGGAACCAATTGGTTTATCCATTTTGGTGCAAAGTGGAATAATATTTGTAAGAGAAAACAAAGTTTTGATTTTTATAATAGAGCTTTGGATGTTTATAGTTTTTTTTAGTCCCCAAAGTTGAATTTTAAAGCATTTTCATCCTCTTAATAGCATTAAATAAATAAATAAATAAAATTGTGTAACTATACAAAATCATTTCCCAACAAATTGAATGGGTTAGGTAATATGCTCAATGTTCATGTTTATGTGCCCACTTAAAATGCATGCATTTTTTGTCATAAAAATCGAGTTTTGAGGAGCGGTGCAAGGGTGAAGTTAAAATTTTTTTTAAGGAGGATCAAAATTAAATTATAATTTTCACTATAGTAAAAATGCAATTTCATCATTTGAATAGTTTATATCTTTATAATTTTTAAATGATCTAAATAAATAAAAATCCATGTTAAGGGGATAGGAACCCCTACTAGCCCCTAACCTACACCCCTGACATCAGTTTTTTAATAAAAATTTTCGAGAGATCAAGTTTGGTCGAGATTAAAAAAAATTTATTTGACCCCATTTTTCGAAAATACTCCTCTTTTTTTAATTTTATAATGGTTCCATTTTACAAAATAAAATTAATTTTATAACTATGTTTTATGTTTTTTAAATTATAATTTCATTATTTTATAATATTTTATACCATATATTTAAATTTATAAATATTATTTTATATATTTTATTGTAATTTTGTAATTTTATAATATATATTGGGTTTAATTTAGAAAAAAATTAATATATTGTAAAACACTATCTAAAATTTGAGAAGGAATTGTATGAAACTGTGATTTCATATCATCCCTACCCCTTTCCAATAAGAAAATGATAAATCAATTTTTTCCTCATGATTTTCAACTTTTTTAGTTGGAATTACATACAATCCTTTCTTCCTTGTTGCCATTTGTAGTCGAAATAAGTTAATCGCTTATTTAAATTCAACTATTTTTAATTTGAATAATTAACAAAAATTAATTATGTTAATTATTTATATTAATTACTGATATTATACAAAATGGATTAATCTTATGAGAAACTAAAATATGACTTTGAAAGATGAATTACTTTTAAGTCCTAATTGACATGAAGTTTAGAATCTAAACTATAACAATCCCTTCCGCCCATCCCTTAAAAAAAACCGACAAGTACTTGATCGGTTTGATCCAACTATTCGGTTAAAATCAAATTAATTAATCAAACCTATACTTTAACTAACTAGCTAACTTATGTCTTAACAACCTAACCAAATAGACTTAATAAGTTATATTGGTTGATTAAATTGACTTTCGATTTTTTTATTAGATTAAATAAATTATTAAAAATTTATATAAATAAAAATATTACAAAAATTAGTTAACAAAGTTCAATCACTTGATATAATCAATTTTCACCTGATTCAATAAATTTATACCGATTTCCGAATTATTCGATTCAATGTTTCTTTTTCGAATTGATACCTCATAAATATAGTTTGAGTGTTGATTCAAATTTTATATATCATAAATATATTATTTTAAAAAAATAAATTGGTTGATTTAATTATAAAAATTCATAATTGATAACCAATAAACATAATCTATTTTAACCACCTACAAAATCAAATTAATCATCATGATCTAACCGACTTGACTAAAAACTATACATCAAATCGAACTGAACCATTTTTGCTATATATGAACTAAATTTCAAATTTAACCATAAAAAATCACAACAAAAAATTGACCAAAATAAAATGATAAAAAGAATAATTAACTGAACATTTTAATTAACGGGGTTAGATTCCCCTGATATATTTTCTCAACCATCTATAATTCATATAGTATTAGCGAATTAACACAAAATGTTACACTAATTATATTATATTTTACCTAAAACGCTTTTTTTTTTTTTATCAACAACATGAATGGTGTAAATTAATATTACAATTAAAAAAATTCAACTGTTAGCAGTAAAAATATATATGGATGAACTCTTGTAATCGGCATCAAGGATATTCGGCTTTGCTCGAACCAAAAAAAAAGAGTTTGGGGCTGAAGCTTACGTGCGACTTGTGGCTGCCCTTGCTCTGGCGACGGATTTCGCGTAAAGTTCCTCGTATTGTGATGCTGAGGAATGCCAGCTGAAATCTATGTTCATGTCCTTTCGGACAAGTTGTTGCCAAGTCTCGCTGTCATTGTTGTAGAGATTAAATGCACGATCCAATGCACCATTTAGTCCCTGTCGGATTTTTTTTCGGGTTTGTGCCAAAGTATGAGAGAAAAATTAGTGATATCGGAAAATGAAACAAACTTGGAATTGTGGTTAATTACATTTCAACAATTCTGAAACTAAAATTACCTGTTCATCAGGAGTTGTAAACGTAAAACCGTTTCGATATTGGTGAGGTATTGTGTCGTCGTCAACATCGAAAACGCTACAGAAGAAAATTATAAAAGAATAAGGTCACAACTTTTCAGACAAGTACAATACATATTAAGGAAAAGTAGTTCACCTGTCGTTTAGACCACCAGTTTTTCTTACAATCGGAACGGAACCATATCTCATTGCTATCATCTGGTATGAGAACAAAAAAGGGGAAACTTAAAACAGAGGCCTCTGATGTTTTATACGAATTTCCGTTTAACAGTTCGGTTTAGTTTCTCATTCAAATAAAGATTACTAAAGCTGAAGTTTGGAGCATACCTGTGTAAGGCCACAAGGCTCGAAAATAGATGGAATTATGAACATGTCAGATGCTGCATAAATGTAACGAGAAAGAGACTCGTCGTATTTTAATATTAATCGGATGTGTTCATGATCTTGAAATTGGTTTGCGATACCTTCGAACTCCCTCTGCAAAAGAATCAAATATAAAATACATAAAGGATCTCACTCAACTAACGGTTTCAAACATAGAAATACAGAATGGAAAAGAAATGAACTTAAAATGAAAGAACTACTTCGGAGGTCAACCATTGTTGTTCAATGCATAAAATGAAACCTAAATGGAGGTTTTACTGCTCTTAGTATTTTCTCTTATGCAGTATTCATATGATTAACAGGTTTCGATCCAGTTTCAATATAATGGTAACGGAGTTGCATTAATTATATGCTGGTTTTTCATTTCAAGGACTCATTTAGCTTCTAAAAAAATTTAAAAGAGGGAGAGAAAGTATTTTCCTTCCCTATTGGTCAATGATAATAAAAGTACAACCTATCTTGCTCGGACTCTTCCTTTTTCATTAAGTACCCTTGTCTGACACATGGATATGGAGATATGACCTCTGAGGATCACACCCGAGTCCCAAATAACAAAGAGTACAACCAACAAATGCACTAAGAAACTCTTCTTCGAGAACTGTTTAAAGGAAATTTAATAGAGCAGAAGGATAAGATGGCAGCGTTGACCTTCAGAAGGGTAAAAAAAAACGAAACTAATTTGTTCGATTTGAAATCGAGAACCTTATTTACTTTCTAGTCATTACATTTACATAGAACAGCAGTAGAGATTTACCTGAATGTGGGGAACTGGACTTGAACCAAGAAGCACAAACTGACCACCCATCTCCAATGTTTGATAAATGGCATGTCTAATTAGATGCACACCCTTTTGTGGCACCAATCTTGTTATGCAGCCCACCTATTCAATAATAAATAAAAGACCATAGTTAGAATTCACACAGTACATTGTCTAATAAAGACGAGTCGTTTGAGGGGGGAAAAAAAGAACTTGATGATGCCATGTTATCAAAATCAAAGGTGACAACTGGTTCATGGTGTACACTCAAAAGCTTGTGTAGAGAAGATATAAAAAAATATCAGTATGTTAATAAAACTCAATAAACTCCTAATAGGCAGAATCGGATTACAGTGTTCTTATTAGATGAGGATATAAAGGCCATTTCATACTACATTTTCATTCTCAAAATTGATTAATCTATTTTATAGTCATTCTCGAAATTAATTAAATTTTTAAAAAGTTGTCAGAAGAAAGCCTGACCGTATAATCTTATTCGAGTTACTGCAAAAAAATGGTATTCCACAAATCAACTTAAAATAACTGTACAAGGTTCTAATTAGGATATCATTGAAATCTTACGAAAAAAGACTTTAGAAATAAAATTACCAGAGGCTGAGAATCATCAGCAGAAGAAAGTCTTAGATGCCTTCTCATGGCAGCTTTATTTTCTGCTTTTCCTTGCAGATCGTTAGCAGTATACTGCACTTTGAGAAAAATATCGGTGGCAGGATTCCAAGCATCGGTATCGATCCCGTTTAAGATCCCCATGAATTTTTTTGAGTGAAAATTAAGTGTTGAATGGAGGCCTTTTCCTCCCTTTAAAAAATAGAAAGAAAAAGAGCATAATTTTTAGTTAAACCTCAAAACTAAGAAAACAGACCAAGTTGTTGAAAGAAGGGTAAACTACACCCAAGATCACTAAACTATTAGTAAATTTACGTTTTGGTCACTCAACTTCAAATAGTTACAAAATGGTCACTAAACTATTCGAAAGTTTTCATTTAAGTCACTGAACTATCCGAAAGTTTTTATTTAAGTCACCGTGCTGTTAAGTTTTTTTTTTTAAATCAGGCTAGTGAGCTCCAAATAGTGATTCAATGATCGGCATGGTGGATCAATATCCATTGACGAATAAAAAAACATACCTTAGATCTAATTCAATATGATGATCAATTTTGGAGATCGAAAAAGAAAACTATTTGGGTTTTAGTTCGCAAATTTGTGACATTCTAGGTTTTTTCATGAAAAAAACTGAACTATATAGAAGAGAAGGGGAAAGAGAGCCATAGATTGGTGCAGGTGGTGCAAACAAAGAAGGCCATACAGCAGTGATTTTATAAGCCAGTGACTTAAATGAAAATTTTCAAATAATTCAGTGGCCAATTTGTAACTTTTTGAAGTTTAGTGGCCAAAACGTAAACATACTAATAGTTTAATAACCTTGAATGTCATTTACCCTTGGAAGAAAGCTACAAAAATATCCATACCTCAGCAGTTCGGACCTCTTGTGCATAAGTCGGTGATACTGTTGTCACTATGTTAGAGAAGACAATTGCACCCTGAAAAGAAGGGAAATTAGAAAAAGAATAGAAAGAAACTTTACATTAAAAGAAAAAAAAATTGCAGCACCTTAATAGGATTGACCCTATCATATGCCGAGTTATCCTGCATTCTATCAGGTCTGTTTAGCTGCTGGACATCCAAACCGCACGATGCCAATTCTGAAGCAGGTGCAGCCCCTTGGTACTCGAAATTGTGGCAAGTAAAACATATTCGAGCTGAATTCAAACCTTTTGGAAAATACAAGTCCCAGTAAAGTGGTGCCTGAGATAGTAAGAAAAAAGCTTCAGCGATATGGAAAAGTGAATCAGGTGACAAAAGAAACAAGAGTTTAAATGTCATACAACAAAAGCTGTCTGCCAATCATGGCAATGAATTATGTCCGGTTTCTTGCCAGCTTGAAGAAGCAACTCAAGTGCTGCACGACTGAAAAATGAAAAACGTTTGAAATCATCTTCCTCTCCGTAATATTGTCCTCTCCAAAAGAACTTGCTGGGATGATGTGGCTCGATAAAATAAACAGGAAGACCTGTGAATTAAATTCCACGTTCAGAACGCAAAGATAATAACATGCAAGTGGAGTGGAAGGGAAAAAAAATTCTCACCTTCAACAGTACCAGTCCAAACTTTATTTTGAAATAGTTTGCCATCGAAATACGAGTATACTGTCGCATCTAAGGCCTGTTCAAAAAATTAAAATCATCACAAACATAGATATTTAGTGCTTCTCAAATCTCCAATATGCTAACATACCCTTAAGTCACGAATACGATCATATTGCATACAATCATATTTTGGAAGAACAATCTCCACAAGGTGTCCTTTCTTCTGCAATGCTTTACCAAGACCAGTCACAACATCTCCCAAGCCACCAACCTGATAAAAAATAATTGAATTAAATATATATATATATATAAGCAAAAAAGAACAAAGAACAATTAATCCTCCAAACAAACATGTAAAAATACACAAGAAGAATAACACTAGAAAATTTAAAAACAAAAATAACAAACCAATTATTGCATTTCCATTTTTCAATATAAGAAATTTGGTGATTACCGTGAAAAATAGATTTTAATATTCACTAACCAAAGGGGTGGATTGGTAAAAAAATGGAAAAGATAATGCAGAGATAAAAGAAAATCACCATTGAGACATTCCTGATTACATAAAACAGCAAGCTATCCAGCCATGCAGGTCCAAACACGACCACAAAAATATATTCCCAAGCACCAAAGTATCAACCTTACGGCAGAAGGTACATGGACATTGATGGTTAACACTATCAACTACATTCAAGCAAATTGAAGCCATATATTGTGTTTATGCAAAATTCCAGCATACTTCCTAATAAGCTTGTTCGCTTGGTAATAAGGGCAAAATGTGGAAGCTACAAAATTACGGTGTCTGAAATCATTGCGGTTGAACTTCTCAGCTAGCTATGGCACATTAAATTGAAATTTTAAGCTTGTTTAATCTAGGTAAACAATAGGCCAAGGAAATCAAATAGAACTGCTAAAGAGGACTGATCTGTAGTAGGGAAAGTTGTAAACTTGTTTCATATTGAAATAAGCAGATTAACCTGTAAATGAAAGATGTCAGCTTCTTTATATTTTAAAAGGTCTCACTTGTTTTCATTCTTTCCACAAGAACCCAAGCCATAAAGAACAGCTTTAAATTAACCTAGAGATTAATTTAGTGCTTTCTACTTGGGCTCCAAAAGGAAAGAACAATAGTACTCTTTGTGAGCATTATAAAATGTAATCTTTAGAGAAAATAGTGCAATTCTGTCCGTTATGATTAAATAAGAAACCACAAGAATAATAACCAGGAATGCACACCAATCATTACAGCAGCAAGTATAACCATAGGAAAAAGCACTGGTGAACACGGAAAAACCACACAGGACAGGATAAGAACATTAGCCAGCAAACCTAGCAAGGCAAAGATTACAGAAAACATGAAATGAAAAATGTTAAGATGTTCCTCTAAAGTATATGTTCTTATACTAAAAGTGAAAAAATGCAAGGCATCAGAACCGCAAAAATATCAAATGGCTGCACAACACATTGAAAGAAATTAACAATCTAATAAACTACATCTGTGGTTTTCCTTTTCTACATAGTCAATCAAAGAAGAAGAGCACAATTTTCATAGGGAATATGACATCAGGGATGGAGAAGGGTTAAGTGCACCAAGTTGAAAAAAAGACTAAAAAGGATAGACCTCTTATAATGTTCATTCATTAAAAATTAGCCAAGAGAGCAACAAATATAAGGGGCTAACACATACCTTAGCAACTGGTGCCATCTCAGCAGCAATATGAATGACATGCAACCCTGGACTAAAGATCAACAAAATGGAAAAGTTTAAAAGGGGAAAAAAAGGCAGTAATGCAGTAAAATTGACTGGTTAAATAAGCACCTAGCTTGTGATGATATCAGCTGGAGAAATTTAGATATAACTTCATCCTCCGTCTTTTCTTTGCACATCACATATGCATCACAAATGCGTCGATCCCTCTTCCACACCATTTCTCTCAACGGCACTGCCTCACTGTTTAATATTTTATTCTCAAGCACCCAACCATCAATAGTAAGCAATAAACAGCTCCAAAATTCCCAAGGCATATCATTAACTGGTTCATCCAATGCCCTTTTCTTGCTTTCTTCTTTCAAACTATTAAGGGTGTCCCGAAATTCCTTTATTGATTCTTGATATAATTGAACATACGAATATATCTCTTGATCAGACTTTTGAAGACGCTCCTCTAGTAGTTTTATCTTTTGCTGCATAAGTTCATTATATTGTTGGATTTTCTCCGATGAGGCCTTAAAGACAGTAGCCACTTCAAGAGATTCTTCCAATTTATCAACCTTTTTCCGAAGATCCTGGTTTTGCTGTAACACTAAAATGGCTTGGTCGGCCTGTTTAGTTGCCTTATCCAGCAAGAGTTGTAAATTTTCTACCTTTGCCCATAGGTCCTTGCATTCAGTCTTTAGAGTAGAAATATTTGAAGACTCTTGCTGAGAAACTGACAGTTTAGACTCCAACTCCTTCATGGAGGACTCTAGAAAAGAGCTTTCATTTTCCAGTGTTACTATGCGTTTATCAGTGTTCTGTAAATTGCTAAGCATTGACTTAAGCGCTTGGATATCATATTTTAGGGCTAGATTTTCTGTCCTCAATGAATCAACTTCCTTGCTAAGAGAATGAACATGACCATCACGTGCTAAAAGCGCCCCTTCGTTGGAAATTTTACTTTGATTCTCATACAATTCAAGCTCACTTTTTCCAGAACCACCCCTATTAATCAATTCATTTTGCAAATTCTTTAACTGATCTTCTAATAGTTCTGCATGCACCTTTTCTTGAGAAGCAACTTTAATCTGTGCATCAGCTTCAGCCAATCTTTTTTCCAAAATGTTAATTTCACCTTTCAATGTCTCCTTCTCACTGAGAATTTTATGAAGATCTTCTAGCGCATGAACCCGAGCTTCATTGAGAAGAAGGATATCTACATATTTAGAAACATTAGTATACGAACATTTGATATACCTCTCTTAATAGAAACTAGCATTCCAATAAGAGTACTATATAAAATATCTACAAGAATTCTCTAATAGCAATGTATCCTACTTCTCTCTGCATTTTTTATCATGCCTATCAGGTCCTCTGGTTGAACACTTGATAGCATCTCTGCACCAACTCCGTTTATCGCCTGCAAAAAGCAAAGAAGGATTATCAGTATTTAAAATTTAAGCCTTCAGTATAACTGCATGAGCATGTTTATCTAATAGTTCCATTAATAATTGTTTCTCCCAAGCCTTGATATGTCCATAAATCTAGCCTAAAAGAAATTTTTTTTTTTTATCAAAACAACATGATAATCAAACAAAGAATTCAAACCACTTCTTGAACAGTAAGATTCAATGATGCATCTTAACAGCCAAAAGAAACATCCATAATGCCAATTTTCTATTCAAAAAGCTTACAAAAGTACTAATTAACAAACTTCAACAAATATATAATTATTCCATATTGTAACTTGATTCTACCATTTACCACTGAGGACTCATTATTACGAGAATATCAGACACAAAAAGTAAGCAGTGTAAACGTATTTCTACTCCTCCCACTTCACCAACATCCGGTAAATGTTCACAAAGATATACAAATCAAATTGAAATATCTATATGGTATATAGGGAAGAAAGGGGGAAAACCAACACTTGGTAAATGAACGTACCGAAGCTTTTGCTACAGCAGACAGCGCAGGGCTGTCCTTTATCTGCTCATCGGCATGATTTACATCTCTGTTAGTCTCAATGGCAGAGGCAGATTGAGTACCCAAATTCTTTTCATCAGTATGCTCTGCATCTCCCCTAGCGTCAACATCGTCTTCAAAAGTTTTTTCAGGATTAACACTAGGCTCCATATCTCCATTATTTCGGACAGAATGTTCAGGATCAAATTCATCATTGCTATTTGGCTGCAACTTTGCACTTGGTCGAATCCGTTCAAAAGGAGGCTTCTTCCCTTGTCTTCTATTATATGAACTGCACATATATCAATAGAAGCATCAAAACAACTGGATCATATATCAGTAGGAACACAAAATATAAAAATTATTCTTTCAAGTTATAGATAATATATTTATATGATGTAAAATCGACATTGAGTTATTCATGAAATATCAAATTATCAAAGTCAAATATTTCTCAAGCTCATTTGCTAACAAAATTACAAAAACACTATTCTTTCTTTGTTTCTTGCCATCTAAATAAATAAAAAAGAGTAACCATTCGACATTCTCATAAATATTAAGCACTAATCCGCCATTAATATGCATGCAAAATCAAAATTCTAGCTAAGAATGTCTAGGTTTGACTGAATTAAGGCCAAAAAAGCTTGTTCTAAGACAAACAAAATCGCAACATTCACATAAATGTTAAAAGAGTACTAATCCGCCATTAACACGCATTGCGAAATCAAATTCTAACAAAGAAATATTTAGATTTAGCCAAATTAAAGCAAAAAAAAAAAAAAGCGTCTCCTCAATAAAAAAAACAAATAAAATCGATCACTTTCAAAAGCTATGAAGAAAAAAAAGAGCACCTGAGATTCCATCGCTGTATTTTACAACAAACAGGGAGTAAACGACGACGAGAAGGCAAAAACAATGATACGTTCTTCTTCCAACTATCAACATCATTTCCATAATTACCTTCACTCAAACCGTTAAATCCATAGCTGAAAAAACAAATCGAACACCTCGCAGCCATTGTTTTTTCATCAAATTTTTTTCTTTTGGCTCGTTTGAAACGCAAGAAAAACCGCGAGAAAACGCGAGAAAATGCTAAGAAAAAATTCTTTCGAAGGAATTCAAAAAGAACTTTTAAAGCATGGATTCAGAAAAAAAGAGTAAAATATAGTAAAAGAATCACCGTTTACTTTGGATCAACGTTAAGTTAGATTTCTCGAACTGTAAGCTTAGCATAATTCAAAAATAAAAAAAAATTGAAAAAAAAAGAAGAAGAAGAAGAAATGAATAAATATTTATATATTACGAGTGGACTGTGGAGTCTTCTCGTTGAAATCTGATATTTAATGATAAAAAAATAAATTAAATAGATTAAGATTTTATGTTTTTCTATTTTTTGCGACTGTTTTAGACACTAATCCGAATCCAACGGACGACGATTGAGGATATCCACAATTTGTTTTCCCATTTTTGATGTGATGAACGGTGATGGGGGATGTATTAGGACGGGAAGTTTTGGTGTGAGCGAATTAAAATTAATTATTGGGTAAACTACCATAAAAGTCACTTGTCTATTAAAAATTACAAAATGATCTTCTAATTATTTAATTTTATATTTTTTATCATTAGTTGGCTAACATAAAAATGAAAATACCCGGTTGAGATTTCATCCTGCCTCCCCTAGGAGTAGACTTGATCATGGGCCGAGACACCTGACCTGACCTGAAAGCCCGCATAAAAAATGGGAGGGTTTGAACAAAAATATAAGCCCGAAAAATGGGCTTAGACAAAAAATGAAGCCCATTTTCTAAATGGGTCGGGCCTCAAGTATGATTTTTTACTCGAGTCAGGCCCGGCCTGGCCCAAATAAATTAATCATTTTTAATAAAAAATTATATTATATTTTTGTGCGATTTTTTTTTACTATTTTGGTTCTTTTTTTTATTGTTTTGGTTGTTGTTTTCGTGTTGTTTTTGTTATTGTTTTTGTTGTTTTTAATGTTATTTTGCTATTATTTTTGCTGCTGTTTTGGTTGCTATTTTTGTTGTTTGGATGTTATTTTTTATGCGTTTTTACTATTATTTCACTGTCTTTTTTAATATTATTTGAATATTGTATAACTTATGTTTTATTGTTAATTTTTTTACTAATTTATTTGTAACTATCTTAATATAAAAAAAATAATGTATTTTAAATTTATTTATTTTTAATGCTTGTTTTAATGTTTTTAAGTGTATTTGATATATTATATATTTTTTAAATTTGTTGTATGTAATAAAATAATCTAAAAAAATTAATACGGGTCACGCCGGGCTGGGCTTAAGTTTGACTATTATAATTCGGGTCGGGTTTGGATAAAATTTTAGGTCTATTTTTCGGGCTGAACAAGGCTCGGGCCTAGCAATTGGGCCTAAAATTTTATCGAAGCTCGGCCCGGCTCACAATCAGCTCTACCTAGGAGAGATCATTATTTATAAAACATGATTTTTTTTTTATGTGACATCCTAAGGATGTAGCTAGACAGGAACGAAGCCAAAAGATTTTTTTACGGAATCAAAATTAAATTGTAACTTTTACGATATAAAAAATACAATTTCATCATTTTAATAGTCTATATATTTATAATTTTTAAAAGATTAAATCAAATTTTATCATTTTTAGGGGAGTCATAATGCAATTTTATATTTACTAATTTAAAATTTTAAATATTTTAAATGATATAAATGAAAAAAAATTATTTTAGAGGCCCTTGCCAACCCCCTAACTACACCCATGTAGTTAGATGTCATGCATATAACTCAGGATGACACTTCCCCCTTTAGGTTCGACACGTATCCTATACAGAGGCGAATCTAAAGGAGCTGGTAGGGGCCTGGCCCCCTAAAATGAAAAATTATTGTTTAGGCCTTTTAAATTTTTTTAAAATTTTAAATTAGTAAAGATAGAATTGCACTTTGACCCCCCTAAAATTATAAAATTTTGATTTAATTGTTTAAAAATTAGAAAGATAGATTATTAAAAATTAAAATTTAATTTCGACCCCCTAAAAATTTTTTTTAGCTTCACTCCTGATCTTATACGTGTCTTTCTGATAGGGCTCACATCTAAGTATTATCAAAAGTGATTTTATCTATCCCACCTCGCGATGTGTGCTCTAAAATCCACCTATAACACGTAAATAGTCGCGTATCACACCTCACAAGGCCAAGAGCACGTCTCACGCAGGTTGTGAGGGATCCCTTGTCGATAACGCCTCGCAAGATTGTGGAGCATTCCATATTAACCCCACGAGATAGTAAGGGTGTTCGTTACGAGTTGAGTTCCAAGTCACAAGGCCGGATTGCAATTGGAACTATAAGGAGTTCTATAACACACCCAAAAAATCTAAGATTATTGAGTATCAAAAAAGATACAGATAAATAATTGAATGATCATTTTGTAGTTTTTCATAATTGAATAATTAAAAAATAAAAAATATAACAGGGACTACTATAATTTACCCTTAATTATTTAAAAAAATTGCGTGGCATATAAGAAGCTTAAGAACTTTTAGGCGAAAATGACGGGATTTAAATAATTACTTAAACATTAATTTAATTTTGGGTTTTGAGGAAACCAATGAATAAATGTTTAAAAATAAAATTGGCCAAAGATTGTAGCGATGAGACTTCACTTCCCTTAATCTTGATTGTTTTGACGTAGACACGGGGATAAGTTAATTTGAGTTTTTAAAAAATTTTAATTAATTTTAAATTTTTGGTTATTTCGTGTTTAAATTATATTTTAGATCGAGTTTTTCTAAAGTTACATTTTTTTGGATTCTAATCGCTCGAATTTAAGTTTGGGTTTTCAAGTCAAGTTATTATGGTTCGTATTTTAAGTTTTGATTAATTTTAAATTATTTGTTTGAATCATTTTAATTTTAATTTTTTTTAGTTTAAATCTCAAATCAATTTGGGTTTAAGACGATTCGAGTTGAACATAATTTGTATTTAAAACAATTCAAATTCATATTGAATAGGTTTAAATCATTGACTTTTATAGTCAAATCAAATTGAATCAAAGTCAAGTTTTTTTTTTGTGAATTACAATAAATTAATGCGATTCGAACTCAAGTCACACATGAGACAGTGAGCACCTTTAACTATCAAGCCATTATATGGAATTCATCAAGATCAAATTTTTAATTTGAATATTTTTATATTTTAATAATTAAATATAAATTAATGTAAAATAAATATTAAATACAATTTATAAAAAATAAAATTTTGGTTTAAGCATGAATTATACCATCTTTCTCACTTCGGACTTTTGTTTTTTTTTTTGTCATTTTAATACTTAAATTATAATTTTTTTTATTTTTCAAAATATTTAATCGAACTGAATTTAATAATTAATCTTAAATTAAATATTGATTACGAATTTTAAATCTGCTTCATACTCAAAATAAAAATCGAACCTTCAACTACTGTTTAAAATAAAAAAAAAAACCCTTGTCATCTTACTATCTTACTTTTCTCCCGTAATTCTTAAACTATTATTTTTAATCCACTGGATCTAAAAATTAGCGATGTCCAACAATATGCTCAAAATTTCTATTTTGAGGTAAATTTGGACGAGAATGATAGTTAAAAAGTTATTAAAACGGAACAAAAGTAAATAAATATTAAAATATAGAAAATGAGTATAATTCAACTCATGTTTAAAAAAATAAAATTTTAATTAATGAATATTTGATTCAATTATTAACCCTAATTCCTAATTCCCCACTTGATTTATTTTTCTTATTTCAAGTTTCAGAAAAAAAGAACAATTGCATTTAGTATTGGATTTCAAATTATGTCACATAGAATCTACATTTTCTTCAATGAATGACTCAAAAAAAAATACAAAAAGAAAACACAATATATGCAAATTTTTGCAATGTTACAGCAGAAATGTAAAAAAGAAAAAGAAAGATTTACTCCCTGTACTGTACGCCTGTTCCAATCATCGATGACCCGAGCCGGAGCCAAGACTTCTAGTTTTGGCTCGACAGATGAAAAAAAAACGACATATTTTACTCACAATCGTCGGAAACATCTAGTTCAAAAGGGAGATTCTACAGATACCTTCCAAGTTCCTTTTTCTTTATTTTTGCTCCAAGTATATGTTTTCTTTTTCGTATGTCCCGTGTAAAAGCTCGTTCTAATTCATGAATCGTGTTTTCTCAGGCCTGTAATGGTGGAATTGTTATTTACAGGTTAAGAACATGGTGAATTCTGATAATGTCAGTTCATAAGAAGCTACTACGGCATGGCAAAGAAAAGGAGATGATGCATAGTTTAGAATTCGGAAAATTAATTAATGTTTCATCGGGATTAGGAGCTTACCATTGAACGAGGAATCTGAAGAAGAATAAGTGTGGTGCAGTACAAACAGAGGGAAATGGCTACTCCGGCTATGACATTATATAGTAGTCGTCGGTTGTCTTTTGTGGGAATGAAAGCGGACTTGAACATATTTGTTAATTCGAAAAGTCGATGAGATACCTGTAGAAGGGCGAAGACGGAAAGCAAATGAACAAAACGAACTGTTGGAAAAGGTACAGAATATCAGAGGAAAATTTCTTACCAAGACATAAATGGCAGTCGTAAGCATGAAGTTGAGTAGCGGATATTCTGGGATGAATGAAAGTAGCCATTTCGGTTGTCCATTAGGTATGTCTGATCTGCATGTATGAAATGCAATTATGAGAATCTTAAAACTTGCTACTCTTTCGCCGCTTAGTGCTATTTCTTAGATATCGATTTTGAGGTACAAATTAAAAAAGAGAAAACTTTGATCCATCAACAAACCTTAACCAGATATGAAATTGAGAAATGTAAGTCTCCAAAGTTATCTTGCCAAGCCACCTGAGAAGCACAAAAACTAGCATAATTAGGTTAAGAGCAACAAAACAACGGACACTCTTCAAAACGCACGGATTGAATGAAATTAGTTATAGTCAAGAAACATACGCAAAGAGAGTCAAAGAGTAATTCCTAAGCTGCTGGGTGGAATTCCGCAAGCAAATGTAGACACTAGAATCATAAGAAAGCCAAGAAGAGAGTCAGATCCCGGAAATCGATCTAAAGTAACATAAACTTCCTCAAGTAATCCGAGTCAATTACGAAAAGAAATCCATAATACGCACGTGATGGGAATCCATGATGTGTAGGGATGGAATTTGTTGTATGTAACTTTGTCCAGCTTATAGATATATTCGTACCACAGATACCCGACCTGAAGAATTTAAGAAAATACACAAAGTTTACATAAGAAAACCGATAAGCATAATCGAAACTATAGTGATCAAAGGATCAGGAAACTTACGAATAGAGAAACCGAAATAACGCTTGCTTTGATTGAGAATTTTCTCTTGTGTTCACATTCCTCCAACTTTTCCATCCATTTCTCGACCTACGATTTAAAACAATATAAAGAGATTGTACTCGTGCACCAAGAAACCATGACTTTCATGTAACCAAAAGATTTTAAAAGCTTACATTGGGATGATAGTAAGCATATATCATTCCGATTATCCATATATAGCGGTCAAGACCAGATCTAAAATGCCATTCATGCAACCGAGGCAGATCAGGTTTTGCAGGATCCGTGTACCCTGCCATTTGAAGGGAGAAAAAGAAATGATATAACCAAACAGCTATAACATATCGAAGCCAAGAACAACGAACTAACTTTGAAATAAAATTGAAAACTAATTCAACTAGGCTCATTTGCATGTTCACACGTGAGGTTCATATCGGAAAGCACAACATTCTGATTTAAGATTCAATAAAAAATGTATATTATTTAGAAGCATATCAAAAGGACATGAACTATCTAAGCTGTAAATTACTCAGCTAAGTCAATAAATCAAATGAAAAGTAGAAAGAAGTAGGTAAGTCGCTGACCTAAAAGGAATGCCAATGGACTCCAGAATATTTCAAAAACTCCGGGAATTTCCCAAATAAAGATAACTACGAGAAAGCATGCAAGAAATTTCACGGCTATCACCGATGGCTTCTCATTATACTTGTTGAAAATCCCAAGAGCTCCATACACCATCAGGGTGAAAAGCGTGTGCATCGGGCAGATATAGTAAAGCATATAATCATTGTTGAGAACAATGCAGCAAAATGCCACGAAAAAGTTTAGTCGCCACATCATCTGCATCAAATTGAAGTTATAAAAGGATCTTTGGTTCACCGATAAGCATAAAAATATAAACTACACGGCTGGAGTGCTGATATGGCATTATAACCCAAAGAGAGATTAATTACCTGGGCAAAACGTGCTAAACTAAAATCCTTTCTAATATAATAGTACGAGAAGTTTCCAAATCCAGTCATCCAAACATATGCGGCAATAAAGACACGTATTGCATTATATATCTCCATTGCAGCAAAATAATGGTACATTAGAAATAGGACCTGTAAAAGCAAAAAAGACACGTAAGTGCAGCTGACAGAACTCTGAAAAATTATTTGGTTCAGAAGAAAAAGTCAGCAGATATCATGGATTCCCGTGGAACTGCAAACACAAGCAATCTCATAATGTGATAGAGATAAAAACTGTCTCGTGTGATGTGAGCATCAGTGCAGATCTAAAGATCGTCTAGCAATAAACACTTACCTGCATCCATCCTTTCCACTCTTCAGTCTGATGCCTACTGAGGTATTGCATGGTCTTTCCAGAGAATGCCGATTTATCATTATGTTTCGTCAAGGAAGTCATTGCTGAAACTATGATGAGAATAGCGTACAGGAAGAGGAAAAGGTCGCGGTTGTATTTCTGTCCAAGGAAACACACATAAGAAATAATTTAAAATAGATAAAATACTTCTCTATAGTGTTCTTCAATGAGTTAAAACAAAGCACTAAACCTCAATATATCATCAATTTGCTAATATATATAGCCACTTTAACCAATAACAAGGGAAAATCTTAGCCATCAAACATTTCCAACCATAAGAGAAGAAAATAATTTCAGCCTTTCAGGAAATTTATGTGAAAAGACATGGTGTTCACAAACTGCTTATTACAGATTAGTATCCTCCCAAAATTGAGGACCAAAGGAAGGATCCAAGTACAAAGGGAAAAAATAAAAGGTTGTTTATACAAATAACATTCACCTAGAAGGGAAAATAAGAAAAACAATGAGCCCAAAGGGTACCGGACCACAAAAATTACTTGAAGAGCTTTTACAGAACTAGAGAACCCAGATTAAATATTCTTTTTGTCATAGTGAAGGGGAAAGGAATTCGGACTGACAAGAAAGCAAGATGAAATCATGACCAGAAAGCAATAAAAAAAATATGAAACATATAAAAATGAAAACCAAGACCCTATCAGGTATGAAGATGCAACAATATACTTGAGAAGCATTTCAAATAATTGAAAAAGAAAAAAAGAGGAAATCATGAAAACAAATTATAATCAAAAACACAAACAAGAAGTATTAAAACACCTTGGCAGATTCTCCTAGTAAATTTGTGCGGTCACATATATAGAAGTACACTAGGATAGCACCAAATTCAGCCCTGCATTAGATTACATTGTTAAACATAAGACGAAAAAGAAAGCTGACAAAAAAAGTGTATTTCTCCACATGACCAACATTGCTCTCAAAATTGCTCGATTTTCCAACAGAAAAGAGTCTTCCATTGTCAAAAACCTGGAAAATCAAAAGAAGCAAATGGTAAGTTGGGTGTAAAGAGTAAAATCATGGAGAACTCCAAAACAACACTGAAACTCAAAGAAAGTAACCTAATCAAGTTTGTTTTGATGGTTGAACTATGGACTTTAGCAGATGTTGATCTAGTGAGACCTCCTTCAAGCAAAAGAGCTCGGTCATCTTCTTTAATTTTCTCATCTCCTGATTCAACCAGATTATTGTCTGCATGGCTGCAAATTGAAACTCCGACATTAGGATCAGCAAATATTGAAGTCAATAAATCCAATGAATATAAACCCCTATCAAATTTGTACAGCCATTTTAACTCCTAAGAAGGCATTTCCTTACACTTTAGAATGAGACGCAGATCTCTTGTATTCTAGGAACTCTGAATATACCCATGCAATGAAAACAGGAAGAATTCCTAAAAGAAAAGACACCTGCAACATAATAGAAAAGGTTTCATCAAGTATTTCATGCAAAGCTAGTGTCTGCGAAAGAATGAAATAAGTGAAAAATGGCAAAGAAAGATAAAACAATACTTACATAAGAACAAGCAACATAGTTAAATTTAGTATAGGGGAGTGAAATATACACATACAAGCATGGTCGAAAACAATTAAAAGAAGAAAAATGAAACACCAATTGTAATAGATGAATGAAAATGTGATTCCCGCATTATAACAAATACGAATAAGTTATTTTCATCAAACATCAAGTAAATTTGCAACCCAAACAATTCACTTAGACTCAATTAGATTATTCTCTAGACTGTCACTAAGCTACAAGTCAAATATCTTCACACATTCAAACCAAGCACACAGTTACGTGGTACAATAATCATAAAAATTCTCAAGTTCTTCTAAGAAAAAATGCTCTAATTTAAAAAAGCGAAAATGAAGTCTAAACATTAGAAGTACTACCATCATTTTAATTAGCATGATAATTAAAAATATATATTCTACAGATATTTACTAGAATTGATAATCCTTCAAATAATATAGTAAAAAAGAAGTACAAAATCACAATAACCGAATAACAGAATCCAAAATTAGAACATAGAAATCACAAAGTCAATTCTAGCATAAAAAAACCACAAAAGAAAAGAAGAAAGAAAGCTCAAAAATCACATTGCTCAACTGAAAAACCTAAATCTAAACTTAACCAGCAACACTGAATCAATAAAAATTCAATTTAGTACATAGAAATCTCAAAGTCAATGCTACCAAAAACGACAAAAAAAGGGCTCAAAAATCACGTTGTTCAACTAAAAAAAACTAAATCTAAACTTAAACCAGCAACACAGAATCAATAAAAATTCAAATTAGTACATAGAAATCTCAAAGTCAATGCTAACAAAAAGGACAAAAAAAAGGCTAAAAACTCACATTGTTCAACTACAAAAAAAAAGTAAATCTAAACTTAAACCAGCAACACTGAATCAATAAAAATTCAAAAATAGTACATAGAAATCACAGACTCAATACTAGCAAAAACTACCAAAAAAAAACAATCAGCTCAAAAATCACATTGTTCATCTCAAAAACTAAATCTAAACTAAACCAGCAACACTGAATCAATAAAAATTCAAATCAATTCAAAAACCGTACCTGTCCAGGCGTAATTGGCCCAGAAACCACCATTGCTTCTCTAGATCAAACAATAACCTCCTCAAAACTGAAAAAAATAAAATAAAAATAAATTCAACAAAATCCTAAAATTAACAGCAAAAACGACGACGACGACGAAGGAAACGGTTACCGATTTAGACAGAAGAGCAATGGCGTGGAATAGAGAGCTACGACGTGACCATAAATACGATCACCTTAAAACTAATACTTTGAAATCCTTTTTTTGGTGTGTTTAATAATGAAACCAAACACACACACACACAGAGAGAGAGAGAGAGAGAGAGAAAGGGATGAATGAGCAGCAGCTTGGTTGAAGAGTAAAGAAAAGGTTTCAGATGCGGCGTCGTTTTCTCTCCTCCGAAGAAAACGGTTGGTGGAGATGGTGGTGGTAGTTGGGTTATTTTTTCTGGTTAGTATTTTGCTTTTAGCTTCGGGCTTTGAGCGTTGTGAATGTGAAGTTGGAGACAGTGAGATCCCAAAGGAAAAATGAGAAAATTATAATTTTTTTTAATTCAAGAAAAATAAATAAATAATAAACATTGTATTAAATAAGAAAGGGATAATATAATATTTTCCCCCTAAACTGGGTTTTTTTTCACTTTGGTACCTTAATTTGACAACTAAAATTAGGGGTGTTCCAATGTTAATCGAACTGAACTTTTTAATCATTTAACCGTTAATCGAATCAATTTTTTTCAAAAAGAATTAGTCAAACCAAAATATTTTGGTTAATTCAGTCGGTTAATAGAAATCTATATGTTTTTGTTTTATTGGTTAAAATAAATATAAAACATATCAAAAAATAAATTAATAATATTCATTTGACCGAATTATTCAAATTAACCGAACTAAAACTACATATAATTTGTATTATTAATTATTAAGTTCAGTTAATTATCCGATTTCAAATTGAATTAATCGACAACCGAACTTCCAAATAATTATTAACCAACCTCAGACCGAATTAAATCGATTCGATCGATTTATTCGATTTTAACCAGAATTTAAACCTCCCTAACTAGATCTATTTTGATCAATGAACCAAAAAATTAATAATTATATTTATATTATATATTTTAAAAATTTATTTATTAATAAAATTTACTGAACTCAATTTTGAAATGTCAAAATTATTAAGATATAACAGTATCATTGACCAAAGCCTATTTGACTTTGTCGGGTCATGACTTTCTTTTAGAGTGTACAAGTACAACTACATTGTAATAGCAAAACATTTATAAATATATGTTGAGCAATTACATGGTAAAGTTAAATCAGTATAAAATACATTTGAATTAAAAATAAAAATAATTCGAGATTAAAATTGAACAATCAAATTAAAAATGTCACATGATAAAATTTACAGATGATAATTATGTATGATAAAATTTGATTCTAAGTAACAATGTTAATACTTTGTTAGTTATATATTTTTATTTTTATATATATATTTAAAATATATTATTTTATTAACTTATTGCGTCATATTTTTATTTTAATTAATTATTATTTATATTTAATATTAATTTTGGTGTTTAAGTGTAAAAAATATGAAGTACATAGAATTGATTCAATTTAATCAAATATTGAAGATTTAACTAATATTTAAAAAGTCATTTTTTCTAAAAGTCAAATCAGGTTTTGATATTGTTAGTGAAAGTGAAGGTTTTCAATTTTAATATTTAAATTCAAGTTTTATCATTTGTAATTATAGCGCGTGGGTCTTTAGTCTCGACATGTGTATGATAAGGATTTCATTCAATTCTTTTTAATTTTTTATCCATTATGCTTTATATTGATTTGATTTCAAATTATAATGGTCTCATATATGTATTTATATCTGTAAGAGTCATAATTAAAAAAAAAAAGGTAAATATACATTAGTAGTCACCCAATTATTAGTAAGTTTCTTTTTTTGTCACTGAATTATGAAAAAGTTACAAAATAATTATCCAATTATTCGGTTTTTCTTTTTTATCATTATTCATTAAATGACTAACAAAAAGATGATGTGGCTGCTTTTAAAATTGACATAATAACAAATTTAACCCTCAACATTTATACATTGTGTCAGTTTAATCTTGATTCTAAAAAATTTAAGATCAACATTTACACATTGTGTAATTTGGTTTTGCTTTTCTTTGTGACCCTTTCACTTAAAAAGATAAAAAAATAAATTAACAAATTTATCAGCTAAATTTGATAATATATATATATATATATAATATAATGGAAACACCCAAATATCTAATATAATAATTTTCATATTTTCTCGTTCTTTTAAAATTAATCTTTAATATCATAAAGAAAAGCAAGACTTCAATAAAGATCAAATTTTACAATGTGTAAAAGTTGAAGGATAAAATTACTATTATGCTTATTTTAAAAGCTGCCAAGTTATCTTTTCGTTAGTAATAACGGCTAGTGATAAAAAAAAGTCGAATAATTTGATGATAATTTTGTAACCTTTTATAATTAAATGGCCAAAAATAGTTTGATGACTATCAATATTTTTTTTTTTAACAATTTCATTATAGGTTTTGATCATATCCGCACTTGTGCTCTTCCTCAAATCATAAATAGAAAGATAATACGTTTAAGTGCACTCGAACCCATGTCCTACTACATTGACAACAATACTCATACTAATCAAATTAAGGCTCAATCGACAACTACCGTTACAGTTTACTTAAAAAGAATATTATTGTAAAGAAAATTATAAGAATGTAACTACTATTTGTTATAATTTACATTTTTAAGTATTGGGAATATGCAAAAGTACAAATTAAGGAACCTTACCTAATTATTAATGTTATTATTTTGGGTTGGTTTAAACTAAATGATAAAAAATAAGTTTTCCTTTTGGCTATTCTAAACAACTTTATATTGTTTTATTATTGGTGTAGGCAAATTAAGATAGATATGATTTTTCTAACCTTATAATTGACAACCTAACAGAAACAATTTTGATTAAATACAATAACTAAACTGTTGGATGACTTTATTTAACCAGTTCAATTGGTTTACGGATTAATTTTTTTAATCTCTTACTTCAAATCATTACTTCAATTGATTTTCAGTCCATTTCAATTTTAAAAATAATAATTGCAATATATATATTTTGAAGGTAGAATAACTCCTTTAAGAAAAGTTTTTAATGTGTCATCGTCAAGAGCTAATAAATCTTTCAACAAATCAATATTTTTAGTGAGAACGTAAATGTCTAAGGTTGCTTGAAAAGTCAATAGATTCAACAAAGCGAGAGCGTCTCATTGCATTGGACTATGCATGGTAATAGATCTTGTGTTACACACAGTCCGATTCAATTAGATGCTTTCATTCTATTGAAATCGTTGCCCAACTTCAGGCATTCAAGCTTTTTCATAATAATAAAAAAAACCAATTAAAGAGAATATCAACCCATCGAAAAATTCATTAGCTTTCAATGGACGGAATTTAAAAAAAAAAAAAAAACTATATATTTAAATATCATTAATTAACATAAAACGTGTTTTTGCATACAATTTTATTTAGCATAAAATTTTAATATTTATATATAATATAACAGAAATTATAAAATCAGGTCAGTGGATGATAATTATATTCTTTGAGTTTCTATTTTGTCATTATTCAATCAACTGACAATTCCACATGCTATTCTCTTAGTTGAAATGCTTTCACTTTTAAAAGCAATAATATAATTTTGATAGCGATAATATAATTTTGATTCAATTAAATTCATGTTTTTATTTTGATCACTTAATTTTAAATTTTTTTAATTTTAGATATTAATATTTGAATTTATTTTTGTTTTCATTTTTCTTTCAAAAGTTTCAGCTCAAGTTTCGTCGTTACATCAATTTTCGATCGAAACAAACAAAACAGGTCGGAGTATGACGACATGGGTGAAGCAGGCAAAAAATTAAGCCAAAAAGAAACATGTACTAGATTGCTCTAATTTATGTCCAAAATGGAGTGTACCAGCCATTACCGAAACCAAGTCGGTCATCATGTTTTACACATTTTCATAATTTTTTATGCGATTAATATTTTATTAATTTAATTATTATTTTTCATTTTGTATGTCAAATTTGATATAAATTAAAGGCATAATATTAAATTTAATCCTCAATATTTATTTTTTTATCAATTTAGCCATTATTTTTTAATTGAATTTGACCTTCAACCTTTTAAAAATAATCAGATTTAACCATCATCTTTTAAAAAAGAATTGAATTTTTATTTTTAACGAAAATATTGACTAAATGTTAAGGGGGCAAATTCGACATTATGCCTAAATTTTTAAAAAAAAACTCTTTTTGACACAATGACTAAAACTATAATGCGCTTCAACACACTCAAATCCACGTCCTTCTGCATTGGTAACAATACTCATGTCAATCAAACTAAGACTCAATCGACAATTAAAAAAATCCTAACTATTCATTTTATGTAAAAAAAAATTAAAGCAATAAATATATATCAATATAGATAATATTTTAGATCGATAAGATAGATATATTAAATTGATTCGAAACTTTACATGCATAATAAGTACAAATATCTTGATAAATTTAATGATTGAATTATTAAAATATTAATACTATAAAAAAATTTACATCAATGTTAATGGATCTCTCACATTTATAAATATACATATATATATATATATATATAAACTACCAATTAATAGACTTGTTCATGCCTTCAAAGCATCTTGAATCAAGTTGTTGAATGATGCATTCGCCAAACATTTTCAACCCTAAATAAAAAGAAACAAACTATTAAATTGGAATAACATATAGTTTCTATCGATACGGATCATACGAAAACTCGAATCAAACATGAACAAAAATACGTAGAAACACTGATGCTTACCTTTGAATACAAAAACATGAACCCATCATTTTTCTCTACTTGTTGGTATTCCTATTGCACCTTCAAAAATCGTAGTTGTATACTAACGATGACTATTCTTAAGATCAGCGAGGCATATCCTTCCGCAATTGCCGGAATCAAGCCTGTCGAATTTCTGGGAGATTTGTATTATGTCTTTTTCCGATACTTTCCCCAATTCCTTGAGTTTGTATATCACGAACTCGGATTTGCTACATATGTAAACCGACATCAAACTTGATCATATATCAGAATCAGCACAATGAACATAAAGATAGAGGGGGTCATAGATAAATCATAAAATTTTTTGGGAGGGCAAAGTGAATTTTACCATTATACTAACATGAAATTTCTTAAAATATAAAGGGTCTAATTGGTAAATTTATAATTTTTGGGAGACCAAGATCACTGCGTGTCCCTCTTGGCTTCGCCCTTTAAATTTTACAACTGTAAACACCTCATTGAAACCATTGAAAGGGTAATAAAAGGCGATTATAATTATCAATATTCGATCATAATAACAAAGAACGGATGTTAGAACCATGTTGTGCAGGGGCAAAGGGAGGGGGCCGGCAGGGGCCCTGACCCTCACTAAAATGGGAAATTGCTTCTTTAGCCTTTCAAAATTTTATAAAATCTCAAGTTAATATATGCAAAAATTATAATTTGCCCCCCAAATGCTAGAATTTCAATTTAACCCTTCTGAAAAACCATAAAGATATAAGTCAATAAAATTACATTTTAACTTTCATAGAAATATATAACTTAATCTCAACTCCTGAAAGAGTTTTTAGCTTCACCCTTGATATTGTGCTCACGAGAGAAAACGATCACATGAGTAATTGACACATGAAACATATGAACCATATACACGACGACAAATACAGAGATGCATACCTTACATAACCGTTGTTGTCTATATCAGCAGCGAGAAACTGTGAGACAGTCATGTCTTGACCAAGCACCCATTTAGCCATCCTCCTATGCCTCTTATCAACTCTAGCCTCAGTCAGATACAAAAAAGCACGAGCAACGGCAAGGGTCGATACAAGCAACCAAATCGCGGCAAAAAGCCGACCAGGCATCGTTTTAAATGCCCGATCACCGTACCCGACTGTTGTAACCGACATAACCGAAAGATAAAAAGAATCCAACCATTCAAGATGTTCAACATAATGCATAACACCAACACCAATACCAATACAAAGTACCACAACACCTAATGCTAAACCAACTTTCAATCTAATCCTCATCCTCCCTTTCTTAACATCAATTATATAACTAGTTGCTAAATCTCTTATATCACCACCATGTTGAACCGTTTTCAACAAATAATTCTCTTGTAAATCGAGTACGTAACTAACCATACCGCTAAGCAAAATATCGATAAATCCGAAACCGACCAACACGAATAAGATCGAAAACAACTTAGTCGCGTTACTATTAGGGGTAATATCACCAAACCCAATCGTGCACATCGTGACGATACAGAAATACAGTGCATCAACAACAGGATTCGTTTTTGGACCGATGAAATCATGACGATTAAACCAATAAATGACAACACCCAATGATAAATACAGTATTAAAAGTATACAAGCTTGTCTTACAATGGATTCGGATCCGAATTTAGGTTTAGGGATTGAGGGGTTGATTGCATCCATTAAAACCGCCATTGCTGGTGCCGTTTTGCATCGGTGGAGATTGATTTTTCGCCATGTGAGATTTGGGTCTGATTGTGTTGCTGGTGAATTTTGTTGGTTTTGAAGTAAAAGCGATTCTTGTAGGTTTAAAATGGTATCTGAAGATGATGATGGCAGCGGCGGCGGCGGCTTTGGTGAATTTAGGGATGACGATAGTGATTCGACTATTGATGGGAGAAAAACTGGGGGTGGCCTTAAATTTTTTCTAGGGCTAAAATATGATAGTAATTGATCATTTTCCATTTTGAAAAAGAAAATTGGGGGAAAATTTTTAAAAGAAAATGCAGATTCGATGAAGAACAATAAAAGAAATGGGAATTTTGAGAAGTGGAAAATAAAAATAAAAATTTTAATGAAAAAAAAAGTGAAATTATTAGCACCAGAGGATATTTAGTAATAAAAATGAAAGCTGTATTATCTCCCATTCATGAGAATGCCATGAAGATGGAGAGTACGTGAGGAGATGTATGGAAAAAGGATAAAATTTATTTAAGTCCTTGTACTTTTCATTTATTTTCAATTTAATCTTTATACTTTTATTTTCACCAATTTAATTCCTTTGCTTTTTGAATTTAAAAACTCAGATCCGATTCTTAATAGAGTGTACAGATGTTGATAGGCAGAATGGGTCGCCCTTGTCACTTTGGGCCGAGTTTGAGTTTATATTTTTTAGGTTCGACTAAACTTGCTTTACCGTTATAAATAATAAAATTATAAAATTTATTTATATTTTATAATTAAATTTAAATAAAAAAATTATATTATTTTTTTAATAATATAATGGAGTTTTTGGGTGGGCCTAAGCATATTGAGCTCGAACTTGAGTCTATTTTTTTTGTATTTAAACCTCAACTCGACTCATAAATTTCTCTAATTGTTAACATTATTTTTTAAGGTAATTAGTTGCTTTAATAACTGAAGGTTAGTGTCATTTGCGATGGTAATTTACATTTCAAATCACTAAATATAAATTTTTCATATATATCATGACTTGAGTTGGATTGTATTTTATCTCTTTTACTTAAAAAGTGGACAAATTAATTTATTTACGTTAAATCAAAGAGCAAAATAATTTTATTGTTAAAAATTCTATCTATTTTTACTGTTAAAAATTGGTCACCGTGTAAGCTAGCATAAGATTACACGTGGACATGTAACTATCTGATTATTTTATCAAACACACCAATTTTTAATGATAAAATAAATAAAAATTTTAACATAAAAAAACTAATTTAATATTTAATCTAATAAAAAAGGAATAATTTACTATTTTTTAATTAAAAAAATAAAATTTCATAGATTTCCATCCTACTTTTACCGTTTATTCTCTCTAACAAAACCCTAAAATTCACCGGTTCGGCAGAACACATATAAAAGTCGAATTTCCGAAGGCAAAAAATAGTACCAATCCAATAAGCCTTTCAATTCAAACAAAGAAAACCAAAAATGGCTGCTCTTTGTTACTCTCTACCCTCTTTAACCCTTAAACCTTCCCCTTTAAACCCCAAACCCTACCCCAATATCCCCTTCCTCAACCACCCAAAACCCGATCTCCGCCTTCCAAAGAAACCCACCACCACCATCACCCGCATGTCTCTTAACCCTACTCCGGCCACAGATCGGTTAATCTCCGTCGCAGCTTACAGTCTCCCCTTCTTCAACTCCCTTCAATACGGTCGCTACCTATTCATCCAATACCCTCAATTGGGTATTCTTTTTGACCCCATTTTACCCTTCTTATCCCTCTACAAATCCGTCCCTTACGCCAGCTTCGTCGCTTTCTTTGCTTTGTACCTTGGTGTGGTTCGTAACCCGAGTTTCAGCCATTACGTTAGGTTCAATTCGATGCAGGCTGTGACATTGGATGTGTTGCTGGTGGTGCCTTTGTTGCTAACGAGGATATTGAATCCGGGTCGGGTCGGGTTGGGATTTAAGGTCATGGTTTGGGGACATACAGGGGTTTTTGTGTTTAGTTGTTTGTGTTTTGTTTATGGAGTGGTTTCTAGTATCTTGGGTCGGACTCCATATTTGCCTTTCGTTGCTGATGCTGCTGGTAGGCAAATCTAAGCAGCCTTTGTATAATTTAGTAATAATATTGTTCTTTTCTATTTCTTTAATTGTTTTGTATTTTAATCTGCAATACCCAGAAACTGTTATTATCACTTCATAATTATTAAGTAAAATTTATATAAGGTTATGAGTGTTTTTCAGTGTGTCTCAGGTGGTGATGTTTGTATTTTAATCTGCAATACCCAGAAACTTTTATTATAACTTCATAATTGTATATTTATAGAATTTGGGTAGGCTTCATGCATATAGTTACGGACTCAATTCTAGATTCAACACATGGCTACACGGTCCTGCACAATTAGCCAGGATGAGCTGGCAGGTCAAGCTCGCTCTCCTGCTAGATTACATGTGCTTAGTATACCGTGTGTATATGCATGGAGCCTATCTAACATGTCATATCAACAAGTGAAATATAGTGGATTTAGATGGTGGGTAGCTCTGATTTTTCTTTTTTTTAACAATTTAATTTATAAAATGAATTATATTTAGCTTAATCAATGGATGATAGAATTCTTTGTATATTGTTTTTGTTCACAGATTGTATGGGGCAGCTTGATTTTATTGTTAAAAACAAGCTGTTGGCGTCTAAATCTAATTCAACAGTTTGTATTATCAGCTTTAGTTTTTTTTTTTTTTTTCAGATTACTTTAAAGCACTCATTGTAGTTTGTTTTGGGTACTTGATGGTGTTGAAGGAGATAATTTAGAGGTAAGTATGTTCCGGGTTTAGCGTTTAGGGTCCGATCTTTTAGTGCATATTATTAAGTGTATGATTGTGTTAGCTGATGTTGCTTCTTTGTTTGGGAATGTTTTTGTATATAGAACAGGATCATGAGTGGTAACGAGGATCGACTGGCTTCTCAAAAGAAAATGCCTGAGAGACATAAGCATGTCCCGAGTAGAGATGTTATGCCTGGGACTGATCTTTGGATGGATGGGCAAGAAACTGATGAACTCCAGATATGGTTATAGGGTCCAAGGCAAACGATTTGTGCTTTCGAGTTTATTCGAGGTCATAAGAAACCGAGCCTTCTTCTCCGGACTGGATGGACAGAAATTAACAGAGTCCTCTTTCGGTTTGGAGCCAAGGGACGGTGTGGTTGCTTCTTTCGATGAATACCATAATGGACATAACCTTGAGCCAGGCCAGTTCCATGCTGGTTCCATGCCCGAGAGACTTAAGCATGTTTTGAGTAGAGATGTTATGCCTGAGCTGATCTTTGGACAGATGGGTTGATTTGAGCTTTTGGGGTCATAAGAAACTGATGAACTCCAGATATGGTTGGTTATAGGGTCCTAGGCAAATGATTTGTGCTTTTCGAGTTTATTCGAGGTCGTAAGAAACCGAGCCTTCATCTTCGGGACTGGATGGACAGAAATTAACAGAGTCCTCTTTCGGTTTGGAGCCAAGGGATCATGTTCATACGGTTGCTTCTTTCGGTTTGGAGCCAAGGGATCATGTTCATGATGGTTGTTGTTAGGTACCTATCGGATAGTAAAAAATGTGCAAGTCAATGGAAGATGATTTAACTGGGAGTGATTGGCAGGGCCCAAATGGTGGTGCCATTTGATTGCTGGTCACCTCACCGTTGTGTCTTGGCTCAACGATGCCCAGTGGTTACATGATGAAGCACCTTCTATATGAGGTAATAATCCTCGGCATTCTGTAGGTAAAATTTATTGCATCGGTTAAGAAGCCGAAGCCAGCCCTCGAAGCCATCACCATCGCTAGCAGCACCCAGATCCCCCACAACTCCAGCGAAGGTGGTAACCTCTCGTTAGCGGAGAAGAGAAAACCCACAGTGAGCCCAAAGAGGCCCCCATTAGGAGAGGGAGGCGGGACAACACACTGGAGTTGAAGCAAAGTACTAGAGCTAGAGCTGAAGTAAGATGAGCAGCCGACTTAGCGGTAGACCTTAGGGTTGAAGCGGAAAAGTTTTTTGGGACTAATTAAGTTACAAGGGTTAAAATATAATATTATCATTTTATCACTTTATAATTTTTAAAAGATTAGATTCAAAATTTATCATTTTGGGTGAGTTAAAATGCAATTTAACTATGTATTAACTTAAATTTTTATAGAACTTAAAGGAGCAAACATATAATTTTTTATTTTAGGAGGATCAAGACGACATTGTCCCTTGGTAGGTCACAGGTGTTCTCATTGTTTTATAGTTTGAGTCTAATCGCGTTTAGGTCTAGGATGATATTCAAGTAAAGCTTTCTAAAAGGTGATGGCACGTATTTGAAGTCAGCTCCAATGCTAGAAGAAATCCACCCCACTTCTTACAACTACATATTGTTTTTATCATTATTTTTAGGGATAAATATTAAACTTATACATTAATTTTGTTTCAATATGTAATTTGATACATGAATTTTAATTTAGTGTAATTATGCACTTGAAATTTGAATTATAATTTATATATATACATAAAATTTTGATTTAAATGTATACATTTAAAGAATTAAACAAATACATTTATTTTCATATCGGATTAATATATTAGTTCGTATATGTAATATGTCAACATAAAATGGTACTAATTTGATAATGTCGTTAAAATTGAATCAAATCAAAATTTAATGTATAAAATTGTACAAAATTAAAATTTACATATAACATTGCACATTAAATCAAAGTTAATGTATGGTTTTGATATTTATCCCTTATTTTTAATGTTAGTATTCGATACACTAATAATGTATTTTTTTTCTATTCAATAGAGCATTGGGGCAAAAACAAAAATAAAGAGAAAAAGTGCAATTAAGTAAATAATTTTAATTGGATGGTAATAATAATAAAAGTTATTGTACAAAATATCAAACTACGACCCTCATTCTAAATTTGTTCCTAACCTCAAAACATTCTAATTCATCTTCAAACTGTTGATGTTATATTAATAAAGTCTTTTCATTATTGAAACCGTTAATTTAACTATTAAATGACATATAAAATCTTATGTGGCATAATTTTAAATGAAAATTTTAAAGAATAATAAGCTTTTTCTGCTTGACTTTTAAAATAAAAAACTAAAATTAAAATAAAATCGAAAAAAGTGATTTTTCTGTAAAAACTTAAAAAACCCTTAAAATCAAGATTTTTACATTTTTTTCTGAGTTTTTCATTTTAAATTATGTCATATAAGATCTAATATTTTACTTAACGGTAAAACTAATGATTTTAATAACAAAAAGACTTTATTTATATAACATCGATAATTTAAGAATGCAATAAGAATATTTTAAAATTTAAGGATCAATTTAAAATGAATGTCATAATTTGGGGATGTTTTTATAATTAACTCTAATAATAAAATTACATTTATTAATACCAGTTCCAATCTTCCCTCGTCCCGTTATTTCTCGTGGCAGTCACACAGTTCATAAAGAGCATTTGTCAAAAGAAAATCCCGATATTTTCCCGAGAAATCTTGCCAAACAAAGAAAAAAAAGGAAAAATGGTTAGCTTTCTTTCTCTCTTTCTGTTATGCAGTCTTTCAATTTCGCATCATACGGACTTTCAATAGTTCATTTGTTTCTTTCTAATTTTTGTGTATTAAAGATCTGCTTTGGCTATGTTCAGTCATCTCTAGGTCAGATCTGAATTTATTCACCTCGCATTTGAATTTAATTTCCTTCATATGTAAAATTTTTAATTTTTTCCTAAGAGTTAGACTCAGATCCAAATTTTTTTAGTTTTGAAGGATTAAAATTTTAAATTGGATTTAGAATTTTAGGGTTTAACTTGAACTGGAGTGCTAGAAAAGTATTTTAAATCGAAACTACATTTGGAAGGTTTTTTTTTCTATTTTAAGATTTGGATTAGCTTGGTTAGTTGAATCTTTATTTTTATGAAAATTTCTTTGATTTTCTTGTTTGTAGGATTTGAATTTAATTTCCTTCACATATATATTAGTTTTTTCTAAGAGTTAGACTCAGATCCAAGCTTTTTAGTTTTGAAGGATTAAAATTTTAAATGAAATTAAATTGGATTTAGACTTTTAGGGTTTAACTTGAACTGGAGTGCTAGGAAAGTATTTTAAATTGAAACTATATTTGGAGGATTTTTTTAAAAGATTTGAATTAGCTTGGTTAGTTGAATCTTTATTTTTATGAAAAATTCTTTGATTTTCTTGTCTGTAGGATTTGAATTTAATTTCCTTCACACGTATATTAGTTTTTTCTAAGTGTTAGACTCAGATCCAAGCTTTTTAGTTTTGAAGGATTAAATTTTAAAATTGAAATTAAATTGGATTTAGAATTTTAGGATTTAACTTGAACTGGAGTGTTAGAAAAGTATTTTAAATTGAAACTATATTTGAAGGATTTTTTTTTTATCCTTTTTAAGATTTGAATTAGCTTGGTTAGTTGAATCTTTATTTATATGGAGGTTTCATTGATTTTCTTGTTTGTAGGAGTTATGCCCTACAATTAAGAACATCCTTCTTTTGGATTCCGAAGGGAAACGTATAGCTGTTAAGTATTACTCAGATGACTGGCCAACGAATGCTGCTAAGGAAGCTTTTGAGAAAGCTGTGTTTACCAAAACCCAGAAGACTAATGCTCGAACTGAAGGTAGATCAGTTTTTGCACCATTTTTCCTTTGTTAATGCTTCCTTACATTTCATTTGATTTGATTTTTGTATCTATAGATCCTATAGATATGTTAGGAAGGTTGATCAATGGTGCTCACAATTCATTGAAATTGAGAATTAAAAAAAAGAGCTCTTTTCTTGTGCATAAAGGGTTTACCTTGGATATATTGTTTTGGACATTGTTTGCCTTTTACCATTTTCTTGTGTTACTTGGACTCGGCTGTGAGTGTCAGATACAAATATGTATCCCACATCGGTATGGTCAGTCTTTTCTGAGTTTTTCCATGTATTTGGAGATCCTTGGATGTCATACCCTCATATCCGTGTGTCAGGCAAGAGTGTCATACAAGAGTACTTAAGCAACTTAGCCATTTTCGTGGGTCAATTAGAACTATGTCACTCTGGCTCTTCATTTTTCTTGAATGATCCATGTTCGAATCACCCGTATTCAAGACATAATCAGATACGAGTATATAGGTGCAATCCTCCAAATATATGAATTATGTTGTTTATAAAATTGGCATATTTGCATCACGTTTACTCCCAAATCTGTGTAACATGGAACAAGAAACATTATGGGTTGGCTCATATCGCTATTTTAACATGGTGCTTTTTGTACAGCTGAGATAACAATGTTTGACAACTATATTGTTGTATACAAGTTCGTACAAGACCTTCACTTTTTTGTTACCGGAGGTGAAAATGAAAATGAGATCATCTTGGCCACAGTGCTCCAGGGATTTTTTGATGCTGTTGGACTCCTCCTTAGGTTTTTTCATCATACTTCGTACTATAACTGTCTTTTGATACATTTGTGTTCGATATCATTATCCTAATTTAGCATATTTCCCTTGTTCCAGAGGCACTGAGGACAAAAAGGAAGCATTGGAGAACTTGGATCTTATTTTGTTGTGCCTCGATGAGATTGTTGATGGCGGGTATGAATTATCATTCATTGTATTATCGTAGTTTTAGTAATTTTGTTTCATGAATCTCCTAGTAGATAATTTTTCTTTGCTTGTTCGATTATTTAAAGCATCTGGTAAAATTCTTCACTGGAAATGTCTCTTAATTCTTCTCCTCAAAATACTCTAGGTTAAACATCTAGCTGATTTTGTTCTAATCAGACATTTTATCCTCTAATGATGTATGCCGGAATACAGGCCGAAAAAGAAAGGAAGCAATTAGTTTTTACGTTTTCATTCACGTATGCTCGGGTTTATTGGATAGGGAATGAAAAAGGATAGAAGTTAGGATATAGAACCAAGGGGAGTCACTAGAAGCAACTGTCCCCATAGGATGCTTCTCCAATCATTGTGTTTAACTTTCTTTTTTTAATGTATCGACAGTATCATTCTCGAAACTGATGCAAATGTCATTGCCGGAAAAGTTGATAGTCATAGTATGGATGCCGGAGCTCCTTTGTCCGAGCAGGTAAGCTTACTTCTTTTTCATTCTTCTGATTATCCCTTAGAAAGCCGAATCCATTGCCACCATATTAACATATTTGGTGTTCTAACAGACAATAACTCAAGCATTGGCTACCGCTCGCGAACATCTTACAAGATCTCTCCTCAAGTAAAATCTGCTTACATTGAACCAAACGAGATAAGACCGACAGCATTATCTTTCCGTAACAATACTGTACTCGATATGTTTTAGGATAATTTTTGTGTCTTGTTTTGAATGCAATAGAACTGAATATATACTTGTGGATGTTGTTTACATTGATCTTATTGCAATGTTGTGCTTTCTTGATACTATTTGTGCTTCCATCTCATTGCATCCAATAAAAGCATTTGATTTTGAATCCGTGATAGAAATTATCGTAATTGTATTCATCGGTTTTATGATTACGAGTACAAAATTTATCTGTCTTTCAACCTATCTTCTTTTAGCAATCAATAGCTACCAAATGGTACATATTATAGTACTTGAATAGTTGTATATGTGTTATTGGATGAGAACATAATCAGCATCGTCAAGGAATCCATCGCCGCTAGTTGGAGTCAAGTTATTCCGATAAGTACTTTTACGAACCTGGGCATGAGCTTCCGCTTCGTGTTGGAACATTTTAACCAGCTCTTGTAACTCTAGCTTCCTAACTTGCACTAGCTCTTCATTTATAGGCTCTCTTAACCCGAGATAAAGCATGCCAATAACGATTAGCACAATTCCTATGACGACGAGGATGGCCGTAAACAAACCAAACGCATATGGTGTACCCTCTGCTCCGGGGATCCCATCGACATTGATTCCAAACAGCCCAGTGATTATGGTAAGAACAAGGCCACAACCACCAAAAACGCCTAAATTATGAGTTACCCTAAGGCTTCGGTCCTGCAATAATGTAATCGGTAACAGGCAAATGAAATCATCAGATCACTCCGAACGGGGCAAAAGAATGAGACGGGCATCAAAATCGATGAAATTATACAAACCTGTAACCATGCACGAACAGTGCTTTGCATAACATCTTGAATTGTAAACAAACGGCCACGAACCGCTTCTTGCTCTTCAATCATCTCTCTCGTGCTCTTTCGTATTCCTTCCAGCAACATTCTAGCCGCATTCCCCCGCAAATGTTGCAGAAGCTCGAAAACAATCTCTTCTCTCGCATGGAGTGACCATTTCACTCTGATAACCTAACATGGAAAAACACAAAATTCATGAACATGGCTGCATAAACTACCTAAGACATCTAGATGCTCGTGTGTACTGTATGGTTTCCAAGTTACAGAATTTTTTCATGGTAAGGAAACAGATTTACGAGGTTTGCATTTTCGAGCAGATATAATTTTACAAACAATATAGTAGCGAGTTAACTGCGCCTAACATCCCCAAACTATGACCCTCTTATTCTAAATTGGTCCCCAAAGTTCAAAATGTTCTAATTGTATCCTTAAAACTATCGATGTTATATCGATCAGGTCCTTCCATTTGAAACCGATAATTTAACCATTAAATGACATATAAAATCTTTTATGCCATGATTTAAAATGAAAATTAAAAAAAAAAAAAAAATGTTGCCGCATAACTTTTAAAATTAAAAACAAAACAAAATAAAACCAAAAAAGAAAAAGAGTGAATGATAGTTTCTATAAAAGTTTGAAAATTCATTTCTCTTTAAAATTTTTATTTTAAATTATATCACATAAGATATGACGTCTCATTTAACGGTTAAATTAACGATTTTAGTAACAGAAGGACTTTATAGATATAACATAAATAGTGTAATTAGAATGTTTTGAAGTTTGAATACCAATTTAAATTGAGGGTCATAATTTAGAGATTTTGGTGCAATAACTACATAGCAGCACTACACAGTTTACAAGAGCAAGGGAGACGAAAACTCAGAGATAATATTTAGAATGTGCAACTTCCATATCAGAACAAGTTCGAGCAACTAAGCTTTATCCTGATGAGAGTAGTTGCCAGCTCTCGTATTAGTGCTCTATATTGCTCAAACTCTTCATTTTTCTTGAAGTACCCGTGTCCAACACATGACTCTTCATTTACACAGCCATATCGAAAGCATACTCTATTGCAAACACAACCTATCAGAAATATCTCTAATAGCTATGCAATTTGCAGTAAAAGTACCATAAAAATCTTTGTACTAATAGTTAAATTGCATTTTGTTCCCTCTACTCAAAAAATGAGAAAATTGATCCTTTCTATTAAAAATTTCTTTTATTTGTAATGTTAAAAACTGATGTGGCTGACGAAACGACCAGATAGCTATTAATAGTATAGTTGGATGAAATTTTTAACATAATGACCAATTTGCTCTTTGACCTAACGTAAAAGGACTAATTTGCATTTTTTTTAGTAGAGGGGGCAAAATGCATTTCGACTCTTAGTACAAAGGCCTTCATGATACTCTTACCTACAATTTGGAATATTAAGAAGTTATCAAAGTTCACCACATATAATTGTTTTCGATTACGATGATGGACTTTGATTGAGTGAAGGAACGTAACGTACCTGCGTTGACAATCTTCGGATTTCTTGGTTCATAATAACAGCGAAAAGATTCATGTCCTCGTGGTTTCTCCTAAATAATAAAACTATTTTTCACTCACATTTCCTATGCGTGAAAATATAAAAAACTCCGTGCTAAAGAGAAAATTTTATATGAACTTTTCAGGTAAAGAACCTGTTCATAAACTTCAATTCAATCTCATCTGCTGCCCCGAAAATGGATTTACGAAACAACCTTACAAATTGAAATTGTTAAAGAGAAACCATGAATTAGTTTAAGAACCACAAAATGATGCATATATATACACCAAATATAAATGAACTACTTTCATACAGAAATGGGTAAAAATACCATGAAGGCCCTTAAACTAAGAGTCAAATTGTATTTTTCCCTTTCTACTTAAAAAATAGACATATTAGTCCCTGTACGTTAGCTCAAGAGCAAATTGATCTATTCTGTTAAAAATTTCATCCAATTTCACTGTTAAAAACTGGTGTGACTGACGGAATAATCAGAGAATAACACATCACGTGCCATTTGTACCTCATGTTAACGTACATGAACCAGCTTTTAATAGTAAAAATTGATGGAATTTTTAGCGAAAAGACCAATTTGCTCTTTGGTCTAACATTCAGAGATCAATTTACCCATTTTTAAATAGAGAGGGCAAAATGCAATCTGACTTCAAATACAAGAGTCTCCATGATACTTTTACATATAGAATTGCAACCATTACAGTTTTCTTCCAATGACGTTCAAATTGCTGAAACTGCAGTTTTTTTTCATGTAAAATGTTCGACTTACTGAAATTTTCAATTCGATATAATAATATGTACCGATAAACATTATTTCAAACATCAATCCATGCGCATATATGACTATGATATACAAATACAAAATAGGTATGGTTTCAATGGAGAAAAACATTAGGAATGGTCATCTGATACTTTGCAACGCTAAGAACACGACACTGGGGTGAAAAACGGGCATAAATATGTGCCTGATTCATGCTTTCGAACAAACAATATGTAGGTTACAAAAACAAAAACTTCACTTAAAATAAAAAGAGTAAATTGCACCAAACATCTCCAAACTATGACCCTTATTTTAAATTGATCTTCAAACTTTAAAATGTTCTAGTTACATCCTCAAACTATCGATGTTATATCAATCAAATCCTTACATTATTGAAACCATTAATTTAACAATTAAATGACTCGTAAAATCTTATGTCATATAAAATCTTACATCTCATTTAATGGTTAAATTAACGATTTTAGTAACGGAAGAGCCTTATTGCTATAATATCAATAGTTTGAGGATGTAACTAGAATGCTTTGAAATTCAAATAACCAATTTAGAATGAGGGTCATAGTTTGGGAATCTCTGATGCAATTAATTCAATAAAAAAACGTGACGGACAAGCGCTTGATATGTCTGCCTCGGATAACTGATGAGATCACAAACAGCTAAAGGAGGAAACACTTTATAGCAGAGTGAACATGAACATTAATAAGTTAAACTACCTGTCATCCCATCGTGTAAGGCGGCAAGCTAAATGTGCTATGATTTCATGAACTGTTCTAGGCACGTTATGACCTCCGGCAGCAAGAAGCTCCTGAAAAAAAGGGTATGCAACGATAATCACGTGGAACTGTTAGCTTGTATGGGATAATATATGAAAGCAACTTTGTGACAGGGGTTTTAAAAAATGAACAACCTGAACTTCCATTATTCCGAGAACATTTACACCAGTTACGTTCCCTTTTACGTGCAGTACGGTTAAGAGGAAGTTTTGCGCTTGCCAAGAACGGAGTACGATTGGTATGTCATCTTCCTCGACAAGTGGATCTCCAACCGATTGTCCCAATAGCTCAAATAACAGCCCTCCCGCCACTCTAACTGGGACCTTTTATAAATGATAAAATTCGCAATTAATTATCTAACAAAACCAAATACCACTAAGGAGGTTTCATATGATACCCCGTATACAAATTATTACATTTGAATATATATAAAGTGGGACACCGGTAAGAAACAGCCGGTAAACTACACTGGTGGTCACCTAACTATTGGTAAGTTACTTTTTTGGTCACCCAATTATAAAATGTTACAAAATGGTCACTCAACTATTTGATTTTGTCTTTTTGGTCACCAGCCGTTAAATGGCCAACGGAAAGATCATGTGAGCTTTTAAATTTGGCATAATGATAACTTTAACCCTCAGCATTTATATATTATGTCAATTTAGTTTTGATTCTAAAAATTTTAACCCTCAATATTTGAACATTATGTGATTTGATATTTTTTGTAGTTTTTCTTTTCTTTGTGACCTTTTCACAAAAAAAACTAAAAAAAAAAAACTTTTCTCATTCTTTTAAAATCAATCCTTCACAAAGAATGGAAACACCCAAAAGTCCATTAAAAAATTTCACCTTTTCACATTCTTTTAAAATTAATCCTTAATGTCACAAAAAAAAAAAAAGCAAAACTACAAAAAGATCAAATTATACAATGTGTAAATGTTGAAGGTTAAAATTTTTAGAATTAAGACTAAATGGACACAATGTATAAATTTTGAGGGTTAAAGTTGCTATTAAACCAATTTTAACAGCTACCAAATTATTTTTCCATCAGTAATTTAACGGCTGGTGACTAAAAAAGAAAAAAAATCAAATAGTTGGGTGACCAAAAAAGAAATTTAGTAATAGTTTAGTGACTACAAGTGTAGTTTACTCTAAAAGAAATTAGCAAAGATGCATGCTAATATTCATTCTCTTCATACTTTTTTCTCGAAATGCATATAGTACTATATCACCATTTAGTTGAAATTAGACAGAATCAAACGGCGTATAACTCAAGTTGATATTCTATCGCCACTTAGCTGAGACTCGAGAGAATCAAATAGTACATAGCTCGATTTAACTCGAAACTCATTAAAATGATATTTAGCTGATGCAAAATAAACTTTACCTACAGAATGTCAGCAACTATTACCTCGTATAGAAGATGCTTCATCCGCTCACTTATCAGTTTGCCTTCATCTCTCAAAGCTAAGCTAACAGCAGGATGTAACCATTGAGCATTGTTGAGCCAAGACACAACGGTGGGGTTACCGGCAGCTAAATGGCACCACCATACAGGCCCTGCTGGTCGTTCCCAATACGGAGCTGCTAAATCTGCAACGGTTAAAACATCCTCATTATCTATCCATTCAAACTGTTGTGAATCCCAGCTTCCATTGACTTGCACATTTTTGACAAGGTTCGAAATTCTTTCCCACCCGATAGGTGCCCAATAACTTCCATCAAATCTTTCGGTAGCATGAAACCGGCTTGGTTGAAGGCTATGTCCATTATTGTATTCATCTAAAGAAACAGCCACGTGATCCCTTGACTCTAAACCGAAAGAGGACTCCATTACTTTCTGTTCATCAAGTCCTCGAGAAGATGCCTCGGTTAGTTTATTGGCAGGCACTTGCACCCTATAACCATATCTTGGGTTCATTGGTTTCTTATGGCCTCGAATAAACTCAAAAGCACAAATCAATCCATCTGTCCAAAGATCAGTCCCGGGCATAACATCTCTACTCGGAGCATGCTTATGTTTCTCAGGTATCTTTGTTTTATTCTTTTGAGAAACCGATCGATCCTCGTTATCACTCATGATCCTTTTCTATATGCAAAACATTCCCAAACAAAGAAGCAACATCAGCTAACACATTCATACCCTTAATAATAAGCATGGTAAAGTCCCATGGAGGCCGTTGTACTAGGAGTCAAACTGCATTTTTACTCAAAAAATGAGCAAATTAGTCCTTGTACATTAGATCAAAGAGCAAACTGATCCTTTTTGTTAATAATTTCATCCATTTCTACTGCTAAAAACTGGCTTGGTTGACAGAATAACCAAACATGTATACCTCATTTTGACATTCAATGACCAATTTTTAACAGTAGAATGGATGGAACTTTTACCACGACGACTAGTTTGCTTTTTTATCTAAAGTACAAAGACTAATTTGCACATTTTTTGAGTAGAGAGAGGCAAAATGCAATCTAACTCCTAGTACAACGGCCTCTATGATACTTTTACCTAATAAGCACTCGCCGAAAATCGAAAATCTGACACTAACCCAAAACATACTAACCTTTAAGCTATCTCCTTTAACACCATCAAATACCCAAAAAACAAACTACAATGAGTGCTTTAAGTAACCTGAAAATTTCAAAGCTGATAATACAAACTGTTGAATTAGATACCAACAGCTTGTTTTTAACAATCAAATGAAGCTGCCCCATACAATCTGTGAACAAAAAACAATATACAAAAGTATTCTATCATCCATCGGTTAAGATAAATATAACTCATTTTAACAATCAAAAAAAAAAAAAAATCAAAGCTACCCATCATTTAAATCAACCATATCTCACTTGATATATATGGCTTATATAAATATTCCCTAAATTATTATGAACTTTTAGTAACAATTTCATGCTCAACTTTACACATTAATTTATGTCTTTTTTTTTTAATCAAGCATTCAAGAATTCCATTCTTCGAAAAGAAATTCTGGGTATTGCAGATTAAATTACTAAATAATAAAATAATCAAAAGCAAATAAAAAAATATTACCTCAAGACCAGAAGCTGCTTCAGCTTTAATTTCTAAAAGGAAAAGGAAAAGAAATTGCAAGGAAAATGCTGGGAAAGAAAGAGTTGATTTTGAGAGGTAATTATTAACCGAGTGACAAGTGAAATGAATAAAGCTTGAAGATTGAAGATAAAAAGGAATATGGAAAAGAAAGAATATTAATAATTGGGTTGGGCTAAATGGCTAACTAAGTAATTTATGTCCCATTTTTTTAATTGATTAATATATGGGTAAATGGGTTTTTATTAAGATGTAAGAAAATAAGTTGATTTTAGAGATAATGTGAAAATACGTTTTATTAGATAAATTTTTTTGTTGATATGTCAATAAAAGTGTGTTTAACGAGACATATTTTCTTTGGAATTTTTAAAAAAAATTCTTAATTAGACGCATTTTTTTGACATGTCAATAAATCTTTCCCTCAATCTATTTTCCTAAATTTTCAAAAAAAAAAACCCACCTATTTAATCAATTTTTAAAAAATCTACATATGTTAACTATTTAGCCGGGCTAAATTCTCAATTGGAAAATAAAAAGCCCACCCAACTGCAATTTTCGTAAACTAAATGGATAAATGATGCCTTATTTGTGAAATAAATTTTAAATAAATAGATGAATTTGCTTTTTTTGTTAATTACTTATTTTGTTATTAAATAAAATTTAATTATTATTAAGTTAAATTATAAATTGCATTATGCGTAAATTTAACATTTTTAAATTTAAGAATCTATTGATAATTTATTTTCTTTTTGTTTTCTCTTATTCATTTTTGTATAAATTTTTACGTATATTAAACTTAGTTTTAATTCAATTATATATATTAATGTTGGGGTGAATTCATTTTTTAAGAGTAGAAATTTAATAATATTAATAATATTTTTGATAATTTCATTACTTGTTTGATGTCACTGAATGGAGTGACACCAAATTCAATCAATTGTTTCATAATAGTATAGGTGATGATGAATTTGAATTTTAAAAATTTTAATATCATTTTAGTTTAGGTTTGTTTCGGATTTAAGTTATTTTAAACGTACATCAATTTCTAGATTATGTTATTTTAAGCCCAAATTGTTTCTAAATTCAAATAAATCATTCAAATATAAGGTTTAATTATTATTATTTTTTTACTTCTAAAGTCACATTTGACTAAAACAGGAATTTGTTTTTAAATGTTCATGTTTAAGACTTATTTTGGGAAAGATTGCTTATGCTTCCATTTACTTCATTTTACAATTAAAATGTTTTTTTCTTGTATAATGCCCAATTTAGCTTTTAATATTTGTATTTTTTTATCAATTTAATTTTCTTTTTTGTTAAATTTAGCACTTAACATTTAAAAAAAATTTATTCGACCATCAAACTTTTAGAAAAAAAATCTCAATGATTCTTATCGATTTTTAAGCATGTAAACCTAAGTGACATTCCATGTGCATATTTTATACTTTTTTTTCTAATGTTTTAATCGGCATTCAAAAAAATAACTATTAAATTTAATTAAAAAATAAAAACAAAATTAATAATTTGAATAACCCAAATAAGTAACTTGAAACGCCCATAACTCAAAATCATCCTATCCGAAAAACCATAACTCAAAACAATCTAAATCTTGAAATTGACCCAAAGCAAAAAAGAAAAAGAAAAAACCAGAAAATTTTTTAAAATCAACTAGATTGTCCTGCCCAATTAACGGACGGAACCATTTTTGACAAAATTCCACAAGTTCGCTTACAATGGCTTGGCATCAACCCGAATAATCCGAAATCGATTTTTATGATCAAATCAGATTGGGTCAAGTTCATATTCGAGTTACCGAATTGAGTTTTTGTGTTCGCAGTAGAATTGACAGGTCTAATCTCTCGTGTCTAAAACCAGTGATTACTCATTATGATACAACCTTGCAAACAATACTTGCTTAGCTTAATAGGAAAAAGAACCCGGGACATGAAGTTAGGGCATTAAAGCCGAAACAAATTAAAGCAAATCAGCCCAGATCGATAATATGGTTCGAGGTCAAGTTAAGAAGGCAACCCTGTAATACCTTTAAGCAAGAACCTTATAACAAAATGTAGTCATTGAAAACGCATTTCATAAATGGTCATAAAATTGAAACTTAAGTAGTACTAAGATTCACTTTATATAGCTAAAAATCTTTGTAAAAAACAGCAATAGCTCGAAACTAGAATCCGAAAGGAGGCAACAAAGATAAGCCATAGGAAGCATACAGAGAGTCCCAATTGTGCCGCACATGCCATCCAGTAGAGAAGAACTCTACAGAAAGTCATACCGTGTAGCGATTCTTGGCACCTCTGTCTAGCTTCTTTGCATCATCCTGAAAAGGGCAAATAGGAAGTGTTTGTTTATAAAGCAAGAAACTCGAGACATAAACTCGAAAGATCACTGCAAAGTAAAAGAAGCCATTACATGAAATATGAAGCCGATAGTGTCGTTGTAATCAAGTAACTCTTTCCACTGTTTCCCGATGCTCATCTGCATCCAAACCAAGAAAATCCCGTGAGAACGGTTAAGAAAATTGCGGTAAAAGTACCATGGAAGCCCCTGTACTAAGAGTTTGATAGCATTTTGCCCCATTTACTCAAAAACTAGGCAAATTAGCCCCTATACTTTAGATCAAAGAGTAAATTGATCTTTCTGTTAAAAATTTTATCCATTTGTACTGTTTAAAACTAGCATTGCTGACAAATTAATCAGACAAAGACACGTGGCATGCCACATGTACCTCATGCTGAGATACAAAGACCAGTTTTTAATAGCAAAAATGAACGAAATTTTTAACAGAATGACCAGTTTGCTTTTTGATCTGATGTACAAAGATTGATTTGCCCATTTTTTGAGTAGAGGGGGCAAAATTCAATCCAACTCTTAGTGTAGGAGCCTATATGATACTTTTACTGTTGTTTTTCGTAATGAAGTAACTCTTAAGTCACCTGTGCAGTTTCATTGGCAGCATTCTTGGTCCACAATGCTATTCTTTCCTGCTTGCCTCTCACACTGACAACTGCTCCGCAGATTTCATCACCATACTCGAACTGTTCCCCTATCAAAGCCAGCAACTAGTACAGAAAAAATATACAACAGATAAGGCCTCATTTTTCACTTAATCATCAAATTTTCAGGAAAAAGTACACCATTTTATCATCCGAAACAATACCGTGTACAACCAAGACGTATCTGATTTCCCCTTTTGGAAAGTTACAGTCCACTTGCCTCCATTAGCACATACAGGGTCTTCCCACTTGGGTTCGATTTTATCTTTGAAACAATGGAAGTCCGCTCCCACAGCCAATTTGCTTGGATGATGTATGTTATTGTAAAGACTGTAATCAGAAATGTTCGAAAGCTAAATCCATAGCTGACATTCACTTGAGAAACAAATAGAAACTAACAAAATAAATGACACATGAAATCCGCAATCAATGGCAGCGATATATATATGAAGATGGTCCAAATAGCTGTTTTGCAATGATCACATAACTTATTCGACAGAAGGCACCAAGCAACAATCCAAATTTTAATAAACAAAGACTAAAATACCTTATGTCAGATAAAACCACTTTTCACAAGGTTGATTACAATGAAATTTTTCATTTAAAGAACAGACCAATTTAATAACATCCATTAAGATCCAAGATGCTTACAGTAAACATTCTTTGATGATAACAGTTAAAGCAATCCCATTTACATTCATGGCTCTCACACACACACACACATATATATATATATATGAAAAAATTCCCACAATAACAGTTAAAGCAATCCCATTTACACTCATCATATATATAAACAAACAGGTACATGCTCTCTCTCTCACACACACACACACATATATGAGAATTTTTCCACAATAACAGTTAAAGCAATCCCATTTACACTCATCATATATATAAACAAACACGCGTGCACACTCACACACATATATGAAAAATAATGCACAATAACAGTTAATGCAATCCCGTAATTCCCATTTACACTCATCACATATATAAACACACGTATATTTATGCATGCGTATATATATATGAACACTCATCCACAATAACAGTCAAAGCAAATCCCGTTTACACTCATCATATATATATATATATATATATATGCATATTGGTATATGTATATAATCACAAGATTATAAACAGCAATAGTTAACTTCATTGTAATGAGTAGACTAAATTAAAAAAAATGGAGTACCAAACAGAAAAATAACTATAGATTATTCAAGGATTTGGTACTACAAATTCATTATGAAGCCCTATTTTGGGTAAACCCTGTACATTCATTAAATGATCAGTAGCAGAAGTAAAACAAATGCCCTAAATCAAAAAAAGAAATTTTAATTTTCCAAATTTCAAGAAACCCAAACATCTCCAAACCCCAAAAAAACTAATCCAAAATCTAACATATCATCAAAAACCCAAAATAAATCATAAAATTCACACCCTTATAATAAAAAAAGAAGAGAAAAATAATAACCTCCAGAATTGTTCGATGGTGGAGAAAGTGTAAATAGGGCGCATAGAACTACCCCAAGTAGCTTGTTTTGATTTAGCAGAAGGGTTATCAAACCAAAAGGTCCATGAATGCTCCAACGGGTGAGGCTGTTCGACGACACCTTTCTTTAACGAAGGCGACGTCGTATCATCTTCTTCACCTGCGATCTCCCCTTCTTCAAGTTCACCATCTTCTTCATCTTTAGTGTTAGGGTTAGGGTTCTTGTTTTCTTCTTCGTTGATGTTCATTGATTTGAGATTTTCTTCAAGCCCCATTTTTTTTCTCTCGATTTTCTTTCAGTTTCCTCTGTTTCTTTGATTTTTATTTGTTCTTTAAATTGCCCAAAGGTTAGACGAAGCCCCATGGATCCTTATAAATTGCCCCACAAACCGACTTATTTCCTTGGTCAATAAATAAAGCGATATTATAAATTTTGGCCCCTAAAACTCGCAACTAGGTTCATTTTGGTACTTACACTTTTTTTTTCTTGAATTTGGTAACTATATCTATTTTGGTCCCTAAACTTGAATTCTGTTAAGATTTGATGATGCGATCAATGTTATTGGAACGGGATAGAATTGGATGGATCGAGACCTGACTGATATAATAATCCTAATAAAGTGATTGAACCGATTGGTTTGCAGACTGCTTGAAATTGGGTAAAAATAAAAATTTTGAATAAAAATAGACAGTTGAATAGATTGAACTGATTTAATAATTTTTTTTATTTTTACATTTTATATTTTTATGAATTTTTAATTATTTATTTAATTATTGTTGGTCTGGTGGTCGAATCGATCGAAGTGGTTAAACTTAGAATCGGTGGTCAAACCCATTCAACCACTGGTTCGATAATTAAAACATTGAATGTGGCACTCTAATATTGTACGACATTGTCACCTAGGAATTTATATAATTTTTAAAATTTTCAAGTGATGACGTGGCACAATTTCAGAGTGTCACATAATTAAACTTTTACGTTTTTCAATTTAAGAGGTCAAAGTGAACCTAGTTGCCGAGTTCAAGTATCAAAGTGAACAAAAAATAAGTACAAGTACCAAAGTGAACCTAGTTACCAAGTTTAGGGTCAAAGAGTATATTACCCCCTAAATAAATATATGTATATTGAAATATATAAGTTATAAAATAGAAAATAAATTGTTTAATTTGCATGTTTGTTATGGTTGATGTTTAAAGTTCGTGATTGTTCTTCCTAATAATGTTATCTCCAATATTTGAATATGTGTTCTCTCATTTATTTATAAATATCCTTATTCAACGATTGAGTTATCTATATAAATAAGGGCAAAAGCAGGGGCCCCAAAATGAGAAAATTTCCCTTTAATCCTTCTAAAATTTGAAAAGTTTTAAGTTAATTATGTAAAGTTGTATTTTAACTCATTCTAAAATTTAAAAATCAATTGCGGCTTCTCTAAGAACAAAAATTTTATAGTTCATTCCTTTCCAAAATTGTAAACTTTTATGTTAATACAAAGATAGAAATACATTTTTAACTCTTTCAAAAATTTATATTTCAAGTTCGAACACTTAAAAAAAATCATAGCTTCGTTCTTGTGTATGAACTCAATTTCATATGAGATGTTTTTAAATTCAAGCAATTAATTTATAAAAAAAAAGTTGAATTTTTCGTTCAAACTTGAAAGTTTTATCCAAAATATCAAAATGCTTGTTAAAAATAAATAAATAAATAAAATGGATTTGAATAAAATATCAGACCTCTTATTTAATCTAATTAGCCTAAATGGTCAAATTGCAGCAAATACTTTATTACTTACACGAGGGCCAAACGGTCCAATAAATACCAAACTTTTTTGAAAGTATTCAAGTGAGGTTTTTCAAATGTCGTATATTAAATTTTAAATTATGTTTATTTTTTCAAGTAATATTTGTCTCGATTATTAACACGACATCATTCACCTAATCTCATACTACAAATAGGAGAGAAATGTGTGAAAAACCCCTTTATTTGAGTATATTCAAACATGTTTAACCATTATTTGTTTATTTTGAAAAGTTTAGTTTTTAAGTGAGTAACCTTTAAAAATGTTTGATCTAAATTTAAGTTTTTGTTCAAAATTTTGATATCTAAACTTAATGATTATGTTTGCTTTGATATCTGAACTTTTCATTTTTCACAGTCTCAAAATTTTATAACTTTTTTTCAATTTACTCCTCTAACTTAGATTCCATTAAAGCATGATGTGTGACACTCTGACATTATGCCACATTATTACCCATTTTTTAAAGAAATATACATATAGTATTAAAATTATATATTTTTAATTTCCAATGATGACATGACACACATATTAACAAAAACCAAGTTTAAGGATTAAATTAAAAAATTACCAAATTCAAAGACTAAAACGAACTAAAAAATCACTTGACCCTTATTGATATAATTAACAATATTTACATATTATAAATGGAAAACCCAATTCCCTTAATATTAAAATCTAGCCCAAATATTAAAAAAATCCAACCCACTAGCCCAAACCCAAATGATAATTCTTAACAACTTAAACCCATTTCTTCTTTTACTACAACTAAAATAACAAAACATATGTTAGAATATGCCACAGGTCCCTGTACTTTTCACAAAATTAGAATTTAATTTCTTTGCTTTTATTTCTATGAATTTAGTCTATCAACTTTTCATATTTCAAAATTCAAGTCCAATCGTTAACACTGTTAAATTTTTTATTAAATTAATTAGTGTGACATTTTGAAATAAAAAAAAAAAACTCCATAGCAATATAACTAAAAAACTAACATTGTTGAATATAACCTAAAACATGATTGCTTCATATCCCCCTTTAATGCTTGCAATTCTCTTAAGAAACACCAAAAGATATGAACACTTCACAGCATATATATATTAGGGTTTGTTTGGAAAGCACATAGTAATTGAATGAAAGTGTAATTATAATTTAAAAAATTATGATTTCTTAAATGTGTTTGACTAACAAAGTGTAATTACATTGTAATTTTCCATGTTATATTTGGTAGAATAAATTATGATTACGCAGTTATATAATTTATATTTTTAAAAAATATTAGTTTCATAAAAATGATACATTTCTAACCATGGTATTAGTTTCATGTCTAATGACAAATACATGTATCCAATATGGGTAAACTACATCCAAAGTTACTAAACTATTAGTAAGTTTATGTTTTGATCACTCAACTTCAAAAAGTTACAAAATGGTCATTGAACTATTTGAAAGTTTGCATTTAAGTCATTGGGTTGTTAAAATCATTGCTATATAGCATTCTCTGTTTGCACCGCCTACACCAATCTAAAGTTTTCATTCCCTTTCTTTTCTACAATTTAGTTTTTTTTTATGAAACAAATTTAAACGCCAAAAATTCGCGAACCAAAATCTAAACAATTTTTTTCTTTGATCTCTGACACTGACCGTCAGATCGACTTGGATCTAAGGTATGTTCTTCTACTCATCAATCAGCATCTATCCACTATACAGATCATCAAATTATCTATTGGAGCTCACTAGTTGGACTTTAAAAAAAAAACTTAACAACCCAATGTCTTAAATAAAAACTTTCGAATAGTTCAATGACATAAATAAAAACATTTGAATAATTCAATGACCATCTTGTAACCTTTTTAGAATTAAATGACCAAAATATAAACTTACTAATAGTTTGTAGACCTTGAGTGGAATTTACCTATTTAATATTTCCAATTTAACATAACTCGTTTACACTAAAGAGACCTAAAAGAAAAGGGGCCAATTGCAAAGCCTTCACGTAAAAGTATATAATAAAAGCTTCCTAGAGTGTATTCCAATTATATTGAGTAGCCCAAGCAACAAGACATTATTTGCAACACGTTTCTCTTTCTCTTTCTCTTTCTTTTCTTTTTTCTATACAAAATTCCATTTACCTTAATTTAGGTATCCATAACCATATCAATCATTTGGGTATTTCTTTTCTTTTGCCATTTTAAGTAATCATGATTTCCGGACACGTTTCAATTAGAACTGTTTTTGAGTCAGGCTTACTTAAATTTTGAAAAAAATTTGGTAAAAATATTAGACCCGAAAAATAAATTTCGGTAAAAAAATTACATCCGTTTAAAATATGGGTCGGGCTCAAGTTTGAATATTCAAGGCCCGAGTTCAGCCCGTTTTAAGTTTATAATACTTTATATTATGTAATTTAGAACACATTAAAAAAATTTATACTAAATATATAATACTACTCTAATGTAAACATTAAAATAATTTTATAATAAATCTATACTTTATATTATGGTCAAGGGTGTTCATCGCCCCAAGTATAACCTGGGTTCGAGTCGCGCTAGTCGTTGTTTGTAATTCACCAAAAAATAATAATGTTAAGATGACTACATAAAAAATTCAATAAATAACTAATGTATAAAATTATTAAATATTAAGATAATATAATACAAATATTTTTTAAAAAAATTAAAAATAATATGTGATGGCCTAAAATGGGCTTGGATTAGTTTTTTTGCAAATATGGGCGAGTTTGAGCAAAATTTTAGGCTCAGTTTTCAAGTTGGGCCAAACTTGGGTAAACATAAAGTATGTTAATATCATGCTTAAACCCGATCCGAACCTGACCCATGAGCACCTCTAATTTGAACTCATATTTTTCAAGACAACTAAACTAAGACTCAATTCATAAAATATATAAACTTTTAAATGGTAAGATAAAAATAAGGTAAATTACATTAGTAGTCATCTAACATTGTTTTTTTTTAGTCGTTGAATTATGAAAAGTTACAAAATGGTCACTCAACTATTCAAATTTGTCTTTTCTGGTCACCCAACTATCTTGGGTTTTTGGGCGTTTTCATTTTTATGTTAGCCAGTTGGTGATAAAAAAATAAAATTGAATAGTTTAATGATCATTTTGTAATATTTCATAGTTAGGTGATAAAAAAAAAAATCATAACTGAGTGAGCATCTATTATACTGTAACATAGAAAGATCTGGTCAAATTTTGGTTTTGGTCCATCTATTATACCCAAATTTGAGATTTAGTCCATGTATTTCGATTTGAAATAATTTGGTCTCCTACTTTTGCAATGTCATTAGTTAACATTGCTTACTATTCTAATTAAAATGTTGATGTATTCTTTTAAAGAAAACACCGCTTCTAGCTCATTATGTTGGCAAATTTTTTGTTTGATTTATGCAAGGACGAAGCCAATAATTTTATTTTTGGGTATCCAGATAAAATTATAAAATTTTAAGGGATCAAAGCTAAATTTTTTAAGTTCAAAAAACTTAAATTAAATTATTAATTTTTAGAATGGATCAAAAATGCAATTTTTATTCAACCAAGAGGTTAAAAGGCTTTAATTAAATTAATAATTTTTTAAAGGGACTAGAAGTAAAATTTCCCATTTAATAAAAGGGACCAAGACCATTGCCATCAAGCTAACACACAGTGTTCATATCCATATTTTTTTTAGCTCAAGCTTTGAAACACTCATGTATTAGAGTTTGATTTTAATCCTTTATATTTAAATTTTTTTAGAAGGTGTAATGTTTCCCTAATTTTTTTTTTGGTAAAATTATTATGGAAGTATTTGCACTATGAGTCAGATTGTATTTTATTCCCTTAATTAAAAAAAAAGTAAATTAGTCCTTGTATGATATATCAAAGAGTAAATTGGTTTTTTCATTAAAAAATTCATCCAATTATACTGTTAAAATTTGACATGGATAACGGAATAATCAAATAGTGACACGTGAGGTGCCATGTGTACCTCATGATGACGTACAAATATCAATTTTTAACAGAAAAAATAAATGAAAATTTAACAAAAAGACTAGTTTGCTCTTTGATCTAACATATAATGACTAATTTATCCATTTTTTGAATAATAAGAGCAAAATACAATCCGACTCCAAGTATAAGGGCCTCTATGGCACTTTTACCCTTTTTTTCTCACTTTTTAACAATTCCACCAATTTTCATTAAAAATGAAATTTAACTAAGTTATTACAATGGAATCCAAAGTGGTTAAAAATTTATTAGGATGATGGGCTTCTTTTTACATTAATAATACGAAAAAAATAATTATAAAAATAGGGTGGAAAGTAAATTGTTTAAGAGAATAAATCATTTTAAATAGTAAAAAATAGTGTGATCAATGTATCAAGTGACATCACTTGTAAAAAAAATAATATTTTAATAAAAATAAATAAAATAAAAATATTTTGATTATATAAAGGGTGTCGCCAATCAAGGAGACGATACCTTTTTTCTCTTGCCATTTACTTTTATTATATATATATATTTATATATTATATTTTTTTTATAATTTTATTTTAGTTAATAAAAATGGCTAAGTTGTTTTATTTTCATAATTCTATAATATTTTAATAATTTATTATTATAAACTTTTGAATATTTAAAATAATAACCAAAATTGATAAATTTTGTAATTTGGCATAAAAACTTTATAGTAAACTACCTAAATAAGCACTCAAGTTTTTTTAATGAGTTCTTGTTTTGGTCACTGAAATTTTTAATATTTATAAAAAATAGTTGAGTTGTTTTATTTTTTTATTTAATATTTTTAATATTATAAATTTTTGAATATTTAGAATAATGACTGAGTTGATATTGTGTAAACTTTGAGTGCAAAATGTATTGATTTTTTAAAAATTAGAATAAACTTGATAGAATATGTAAAATATTAAGGGTTAAATTTATTATTATACTAATAAAAAAAACTAAATCAGCATTCTATTTTATGATTAAATACATTTTAATGGCCGAATGATTAAAAATGAAAATTCACCTAATCGAAGTGATGAAATTAGCAAAAAATAAATTCAGTGATAAAAAACCTTAATTCGCTAGAAAATTTGAGTGATTATTTAGAAAGATTATTTTAATGTTTTTATGTCAATTTTACCGGAAAAAGTTATCAATATGATTGCTATTCTAAACATTTAAAATTTTATAATCATAAAATATTAAAAAAATTATAAAATCATAAAAATAAGACAATTTAAAAAAATTTCTTAAATGAAATAAAATTATAAATTATAAATATAAATATAAAACTAATAAAGTATAAAATTTATTTTTAAAAATATAAAAAATTTAAAAGGTAAAAGGGGTGCCGCCCTTGGTTTGGGACACCCTTTTATATTTAAAATATTATTATTTATTATTTTATTTATTTTTATTAAAATACTATTTTTTATAGATAATATTACTTGATATATCAAGGTTACCGTGTTTTATTGTTCAAAATCATTCTCGTAATTATTTTTTTTTTCATATTATTAATTAAAAAACTCAAAGATAATGATTTTTTTTAGCAATCATATTATAAGTTCTGATCATATCTGTTCTTTTTGATACAATGTCTGAAATTATCTATAGTCCTTCTTCAACTCATAAATAGGAAGATAATGCGCTTCAATACACTCAAACTCACGTCTTCCTACATTAGCAACAATATTTATGTTTCAATCGAGTTAAAACTCAACCGACATAATGTGATTTATTAAAATAGTAAAAGAAAGAATAAGAAATAATTTAAATGAACCTATTTTGTAAAGTGATCCACGTCAATGATTGGAAAATCTCGCAATATATTACTTGCCATTTTCCTTCCCGACAACTCATCTATTCATTGTCTGCCACGTTTGCAATGATTTACTATAAAAGCCCATGCACTGCACGTGGCTTCGTTGTCAATCCTCTCTAAATCTTTTTCTAAAAAAAATATGTGAATATCAAATAAAATATTATTGTATGTTTCATATTTTTATTTCATAATTATTATTTTATATAAATAATATACCAATAATTAAAATTTTAAAATATTTATTTATTCATTTTTGATTTTATTTTTTTCATGTCCAGTCAAATACTCAAAAGATAAATTGAGAAAAAAATGATTTTATGGATCTCTTATTATTTATGGTCATTTTTCAATTATTTAATGATATATCAGCAAATTTTTCTATGTCATTGACACATAATTATTATAATTTTTTTATCCCGAACTTAAACATTGAACTTTGAATGAGTTCAAATTCGAGGTTTAAGATTCGAGTTTTTGGTTTAAAGTTTCGAGTTATAATTTAGAGGTCAAGGTAAAAATATTACCAAAATTATGTGTTAATGACATAGAAAAAATTACTGAAATGTTATTAAATAATTGAAAAAGGACCATAAACGAAATGATGAGAAAGATCCATAAAATGATTTCTCTAAATTGAGAGAAATAAATAAATATATAAAAACAATATATAACAATGGATAATGCATATTTGCATCCAAAGTTCTCATTAAAAATTAAAATATTAAAATTATAAATAAAATAAAATACCTTTGATTGAAGATCTCTTATGTCCAACCAAACAGAAAATAATATCTGATCATATTTTTTTCAATATAAACGATAGTTACTTTATCTTCTTCTATTTTTCTTAATTTGTATAATTCTTATTTTTTTTAAATTTCTTATACTTGTATTCATTTTCTTCAAATATTTGTATTCTAAAATACTTATATTGACCAAAATTAAAACTTCTATATAAATTATAGAAAAATCTCATATTTTATTTTTTTAAACATTAATCTCATTATATATTTTTATCATATCTATTTTTTTAATACGATGCTTAAAACTATCCATAACCCCTCCTCAACACTAAAATAGGAGGATAATACGTTTCAATACACTCAAATCCACGTCCTCCTGTACTGGCAACAATGTCGACACTAATCAAGCTAAGACTTAATCGACTACATATTTAAAAAATATATAATTTATTTTGGGGATAAATACCAAAACTATAATAATAAACTTTGGTTTAATATGTAATTTTATACATGAATTTTGATTTTGTGTAATTTTATATATAAATTTTTGATTTGATTCAAATTTCACAAATTATTAACACAATATTGATATAACATAATTTTATTCTTATGTATTGCATACACAAATAATTACATTTTTTCAATATAAAAATAAATTGATATATATATATATATATATGTATGTATAATTGAATCAAAATTAAAATTTCATGTATACATTTGAATCATGATAAATGCTTATGTATAATTTTGAGATTTGTTCCTATAAATTATAATGACCTAAATATATACAAAATTTAGAGAATTCTTTATTCATAAATTGACCCTTAATATTATACTTTAATTTTCAAATTAATCCTTAAAGTTTTTTTTATAAAAAAAATATTTAAATTATCAATTTTATCTCTTTTAAAATCCATAAATTAAAAAACAATTTTGAAAAAAAAATTAAGGAGCAAACTAAAACTTAGAGTATAATTTTAAGTCTAATTTACTAAACATTAAATACAAATATGAATATTTCACTGAATTATAAGTGAAAAATATAATCAAATTCTTTTAAAAAAAAAATCAAACTAAGAAATTAAATCTGTTGAGTATTTTAGTGTGTCCCCTAAGATGGGTTAAACTATATATTTATATGATATGATTACTATTTATAGATGATATAATAAATAGATTAACATGTACGTCAATACATATCCTATTATATGATTAACACGTGTTTATACGATGTGAGTTCATCTATATGATGGTGTGAATCTGCATGTTCGATCTCATAGAAAAAGACTCGAAGTGCGAACTATGTAAAATACGAATTAAGACCAAATTGAGTAACGGATATTGTAACAAAATCATTACATGAAAACTAGAAATTAAACCAAAAAGAAAAAATCATAAGCAAATAGAAAGATATAGTAATAATAATTGAAACTCATCAATAATTTATATATATAACATATAAAATCAAATTCTTTTTCCCAATCCATTTCTGAATTCTGAAATGATGAAAAAAGAAAGAACTGAAAAAAAATTAAACATATATATATATATATATTATACTTCCAAAAATCCAGTCAACCTGAGAATCGAATTCCGAACTTGACTCAAATCCCTTCCTTTAAGCGTTCTTCCATTACCTGTACAAACCGAAAACGCCGTTTTCTCAGCGATTCTCCGTTCTAATATCACATGCGGCGGCACAATTTCCCGATCTTCATCTAAATCACCACCGTAATCGAAAACGATAGTACTACGTTGATGAAGCGGGATGTTGACGGGAACAGAACGGACGGTTTTGGATAAGAATCGCCGGCGATCTATTAATTCATCTGAGGGAAGAGGAGCTCCGCCGTTAAGTGTGGCGTCGGGGAATATAACATCTGATTCTTGGAATTCTTCTTCGGCTGCCATTGAAGAAAAAGGGGGAAATGGAATCAGATTTTCAGAGATTATTTTGAAAAATGAAAATTGGGGGAGAAATTGAAGGGAAAATGAGAAACGAAAATGGCAGTGGTTTCAGTTTATTATTATAATCTTGGTGATTGAAGAAGAAGATGACGTCATTCAAACAATCACAAAGCGTTAGAGTACAGTCCCCGCTTTCCTTTATAATAATAACATCATCAGATTTTCTAATAATAATATTATTAAAATATATATTTAAATTTGTTTTTGGTAAAAATTATCTCCAGTCCCTCTCAATTTCAAAATCGAGCAAATTGATCCCTCTTAAAAAATTGGAGCAGTTTAAACCCTGTCAATTTTGAAAGTGAACAACTAAGGACAATTAATCATGGTGTTAATGTCTTTCATCAATTGCAGATAATTTTGATTGGTATAATAACAAATTTAGCCTCAACAATTACACAAATTTTACGGGATAAATTTGTTAAATTAGGACGAAATTGATGGAATCTGTAAAATTTGAGGGCTATATTTATTATTATACCAATTAAAATCATGTACAGTTGATGAAATTCATTAACGTCGTGATTACTTGTTCTAATTTGCTCACTTTTGAATTTCACAGTCATAAAATACAAACCCTTAATAATGTTATAAAGTTTGATGTATTATTTCGGTTCAATTTGATTAAGTTTTTTAATGAATTTTGGTTTATGATTTTTAAGGGATTAATTTTCAATTTCTCGATTTTTAGGGGATCAACCTTAATTTGATGTAGAGATATTCATGGACCGTTTGAGATCGAATGACGATCTGATTCCAAACAAAAACTTAAGTCTAAGTCCACCAGCCCATTTCTCCGTTTCAAAACTAATAAAATATTAAAAATATATTTTATATTAATATTAATATTTTATAATTAATTTGAAATATAATAATCTATTATTAAAATTTAATTCAAATTGAGTTAGGTTAACCTAAAACATAAATTTTTTTATTTAAATTTAACTCAAATTTATCGAGCTATATGAATTGCTCGACTTATAGATAACTCTAATTTCTGAATTTAAATTGATCTTAAAATTGATTCTAAAAGGTATTAAAATCATTATCCAAAACTTTTAAAATTAATTTTATAAAAAAATATGGTGACACTCCATTGACTAACAAATCCTTTGTGTAATAGTGTCAACATAATTTCCTAATCATGGAATCACTAAATTTTTTTTTTTTATTATCCATGGTTGAAGTTGTGTATAACTTTGAAGTTATGTATAACTTTGGGTTAATAAATAATTTTTATATCTCAATTAAGTTTTAATTTGATTGGTAAGAATATTGTTATCAATGTAAGAGTTTGTGGGTTTTAGTACGTTGAAATGCATTATCCTTCTATTTATGACAGTATATAGTTCTAAGAATTGTGTCAAAAATAATAAATATGATGAGAATCTATAATTAGATTATTCAAATATATATAATTTTTATATAAATTTATCTAAAATTACAAACGAGATCTCGGCTTAGTGATAAGGTTGAAATTGAGTTTGAAATTTCATTTTTACTTTTATCCAATGCAAATTGTGTATGAATTCTCAATTTATTTTTATTTAAATTCTACAATACATAGATTTCCAAATTTTGAGATTTAGTCTCTATAGTTTAAAAGTTAAAATTTAAATCATTTATTTTTTATTTAAAAAAAATGCTAGTGCAATCATAATGGAAGTTGGTAGTTTCTATCAAAATTTATCTACTTAACATGTTTATTTTACGCCACGTTATAGGAGGATAATCTCATTATAAGTTCTGATCATTTCTGCTTTTTTTTTAACATAATAGTTAGAATTACTCATAGCCCATCCCATCCCTAATCCATAAATAGCAGGATAATGCATTTTAGCGCACTCAAACCTACGCCTTCCTGCATTGGCAATAATATAAATTCCAATCGAGCTAAGATTCAATCAACTAATCAAAATTTTAAATTGACTAATTTTAGAATAAAATACTTATGATTTTAATATATGAATTGAGATTTTCAATTAAAAAAAGTATGAGGATTGGATTTTTAACTTTTAAAGTACAATGACTAAATCTCAAAAATTGTCAAAGAACATATAAAAGAAGCTTGGTTGAACCAAGCCTAAAAATGGGTAATCAACTCAAATTTAATTCGAGTTGTTCAAATCTTATTTTTGAATATCGAGGGATTTTTCTACTCTCAAATTTGATGGGAATTAAGTGCTTAAAGTTGTCTGAAAAGATAGTGTGTTCAATAGAGTGGTAGCATCTCGTCAAGACGAGCCATGCTTGATAAGGTTTGAGCTCATGCCCTACCATATATAGAGCAAATGCTCACATTTTCTTAAAAAGTAGTTATGCGCCAGGCACAGTTTGTCTAGACGAGATGTTCCTATTATGTCTAACTTGCCACTTTAGGTATTCAAACTTTTCACAAAAGTCAAGAAACAAAACACCGATCAATTGTTGAGAGAAGATCGATTCATTTAAAAGAAGTCTTCAAACTAAAGGCCGCACCAAGGGGTTGACAGGCATTAACCCCTATTAATTTTGTATATTTTCCTCTTTAGGTTCTTAAATCTTGATAAATTTTAATTAATAAATGATAAAATTTTTGTTTTGATCCCTCCAAAAATTTCCACTTTAATTATGGTTCTCCCATTATAAAATTTTTAACTTTGCATGTTTCGTCATCTAGTCAAGTAAAAAGAATACAATAATTAAAATTAAAATCCAAAATGTTTTTTTAATACTAATTAAAACTAAAATTTTAATTAAATTCGTAATAGATATTCAAATTCGACTAACATGAAAAAGACAATAAAATTAAAGGTTTATTTTTAATTTTTAATCCAAGTTGGCATTTAAAATTCATTTAGACTGCCACATAGGATTGTCGTTAGGGACGTAACGAAGCTTAACGATAGAGTGATAACTTTGTAACAAAACGATAACATAAGTGACTAAAATGTAATCTGAGGCAAAAAAAGTGACTATTTTTGTAGTTTATCCAAAATTTTAACACTAAATTATCTCATTTACACTCTATCTACCAATGATTGGGGGTGACGTGATAATACGTAAGTGTAAAGCTACACATCCACATAGCTCAGCATATGCCACGGCTCATGCACCGCATAAGCCACGGTGAGAGCAGAGGCCCCACTCGGCTGTGGTGTGGTCCACTATATCTATTTCCTCACTATGATTTTGAGTACTTCAAGCCAATTATTTATTGACACGTGTAAGATGACGTCAACTGTCGATTTCGTGCAAGTAATTATATAAAGGGTTTTGTTTTAACTTTTTAATTACTTTTTGTTTTAAAAATGCAAATAATTGGTGCATGTAAAGGGTTTTTTTTTTCTTAATGCTAGTCTCAATCTCGATTATTATAATGTCAACTGAGTTTTAGTTTGACGGTAATCGGTATTGTTGTTAGTGCAGTGGATATTGATTCAATATCCTCCTATTTAAGGGTTGGGAGGGGTTATGAGTAATTCTAAGTGTTGTATAAAAAGGAACATATACAATAATAACATTTAATGATATATTATTTTAATGGTTAAAATATCTATAAGTCCCTGTACTTTTTATAAATTTAAAATTTGGTCACTGTACTTTTATTTTCAGAAATTTAATTCTTTTACTTTTCAAATTTTAAAATTTAGATCGAACTGTTAATATTATTAAAATTTTTAGTGTGACATTTGAAATTAAAAAAAAACACTTGATTGTCATATGACTAGAATAATGATGTTGTAATGTACATGAATTTAAGAAAATAATTTTAACATTGTTAACATTTGAACCTGAATTTTGGAATCTGAAAAGTTAAAAAATTAAATTTATAGAAATAGAAATATAGAGACTGAATTCCAAAATTTTGAAAAATATATGGACTTATTACATGTTTTTAACAAGGAATAGTGATAGTAACAAAACAATTAATAATAAGGGACCAAAAAATATAAAATTGAATAGTTGGGTGATCAATTTTTGGCTGTTTTCATTTTTACGTTAGACAACTGGTGATCAAAAAAACAAAATCGAATAGTTGGGTGATCAATAAAAGAAATTTACTAATACTTAGATAACTATTTTATAACTTTTCATAGTCTGATGACCGAAAAACAAAATCATAGTTGAGGGACTTATACAATAATTTAGCCCATATATATGTGTGATATGGGTGGGAAATTAAAGGGTCAACCCCAATTCAATAAATGCTACCAGAATTATAATTATTCAATAATGTTCCCATTGCATTTAGAATTAATAAAACCGCGCCGGTGAAGGTCAACGACGAGGCAGTCAATACACAGTCTAATGTGCCCCATGACTTGGTTTATGACCATCTCTCCAACATTAAATTTGTCTACCCTCCACCCACTAACATATATATATATATATATATATATGCATAAATTGATACTCTATCGACTTTGAGAAATACATAATCAATATTTTTTTATATAAATGTCTAGAACCATCCATAATCTCTCTTTAACATTTTAATGGGAAGATAAATATGTTTCAACACGTTCGAACTCACGTATTCTTGCATAGGCAATAATGTCAAAGCCAATCGAACTAGAACTCAGCCGACCATTAATCAATACTTATGGATATATATATATTATTAAAGTTGTGTGATTAGAGTCCTGTTTGATCCGGTCTGAAAGTTTGAGGTGCAACTCACTTGTTAAATAAATAAAATAGAGAGGCAAAATTGAGGATCTGTGGTGGGCTACGACTTCGGGTTGGATATTACCGAACAAGTTGAATTCGTATAGAACTATACTTCTTCTATTAGACGGGTTGTTTAACCCTTAAAAACTATGTATAGCCGTAAATATTTTGTATTGTTGTTAACATTAGTAAATTTCTCCTCCTCTGTCTATGGTTTTTTCCGATAAGATTTTTCCATGTAAAATTTGTTTGTTCTTATTTTTTTTCTTATTGTTTTATGATCATTCCTACTATTATTATCAACATCTAATATAACATAAATATCTTTTATATTTATTTTTCCTTTCATAATTAGACCCACCATATTCTCAATCAATTGCATGGGGAATTAAAAGCATACACATTGAGAAGAGGGTCAAAGTAAACCCAATACATATACAGAAACAAGTTGGATCATCTATATATATATATAGGAATAGGACCACAAAGAAGTGTATATTGGTTAGTGTAATGGCATGTGATTTGTGTTCCCATTTTTCTTTTCTTCACCAAGTTGATGGGTATAGCCTTTTTGAGAATTGACTTTGTAATCTTACTTTACCTTAGCCTATAATGGCTACACGTTGACTTTGTATATTTGTATAATTGTATTTGATGTATAAATGTAATCATGATCTCTAAAATCCCACTATTGAAACGTGGATCATCGGATAATATCTATACTAATTTTTAAATGTAGACGATTAACTGTAATTTATTGTGTTGTTTGTCTATCAAGTGATATTTCAATATGTTAAGCTTGATTCATTAAATCTACATAAGTTTATTGTGCATTGTTATGCGATGAATTAAAATCTTTTCTCATATGTGTCAAAAAAGCACAATTACATTCATCGTGTATATTTTCCCAATTATTAAAATCATTATGAGTAAATGTAGTTGATCCAAAACAATTATTTAGATTGCTATTAAAAAGAAAACAAGGCAAATAAAATATTTCATCTTTAGAAGGTGAATATTCTAACCAGGAAAATTGTTTAAATCATGATGGTTGAAAATAATGATAATGTTTTTTGAGTTAGAAGCAGAATATTTTGAAAGAATAGATTGATATGGTCCAACCTTCAAATTTCATCACGCATATTGACTAGATATTCATGTATTTACTTACGTAATCCAAGATCACGTTCTAAGTTAAACAAATCAAATGTCTCATTTTCAATCTTAAAAATTTTAAAAGGACGAGCATCAGAATTTAAAAAAGCAAACGATGAAAATAACACATCAATTTATGACGCTTCTAAAAATAAATGTGTTGTCTCTGTACTTTTATTTAAAAAAACGGATCAAATGTTCTTGATTTCATAACTATAATATCTTAAAAGATAAAAAAAAAATATATATATGAAAAAAAAAAACCTTAAAAGATGAACTTGATGTTACATTTGAAAGACAGATGCAGTGTTGATAGCAGTAATAAAAGAGACTTTTTTATTTTTGTCACTAGGTAACAAATTGATGAATTGATGTAAGCTAATCAGCTAACGTGGGTGTTTACAGAGTGTAAACTTTCTTAAAAAAATGAATAAAACCTATATAAGTACTTAGCAATGAAGAACTCAAAGTTCATGCACAAGAGAAAGAATATAAAATGATAAAGCTAGAAAAAAAAATTTCGAAGGGGAGGGGGCGGAATTAATGAATAATTTATAAAATTAATCTTAAATGTTGTAATATGAAAAGCTTGTAAAATTGAAAAAAAATCTAACAATTAGTATAATTTGATTTTCTAGTAGAGTATAGACCATGTCTAAAGATCAGATAATTTTGAGAGAAATTTGTAAAATGTTGTCAATCCAGCGTCAATAGACATCTTTACAAATTTGGTATTGTTCTTGACGGGGTATTTTTCTTCCAACTTTGACATGCTTGAAGAGGCAATAAATCCATATAACAAGAGTACCACGTTAGATGCTTGACAAGATGAACCATGCGCATTACGCATGATTGGATTCGAACCCATGTCATATAGCACATATAAGACACTTTTGGATGATAATGCTAATTCTTGGATTAGCAAGGATAAATTCAGACATGTTGAGGTGTCTATCAACTTCGAATGAATGACATTTCGTAGTCTTCTTTCAAGATAACTGAAGATACCTCAATTGAATTGATATTGATATTGAATTGACTCGTAATATCTCATTTAAATATATGAGTAAAAGTAATAGTTTGACTATTTTTTATAATTAATGTAAGTGAATTAACCATTGATTAAGTGTACAGATGTTGATGATCTAACTATTATGTGCTTTAATTACATAATTGCAATAATTATTAGAACTATTTAATCAATCATATGCAGCACAAAATTAATTAGCATTCAAATATAGTTAGTTTTCTATAATGTAGTCCACCCAATTTTTGATACATCATATTTAATTTTTTGACCCTCTAATTTTACAAAAAAATCATTTTAATTTTTCATTTAATTTTTGTCATCACTTCAAAATGAATGAAAAAATAAATATTTGTTAACTTTATTTATGTGTCATACAAGTGGATTGTCATGTCAACTTTTAATTAATTTTTTAAAATTTGAAAAGTACTTTTATAAATTTTATAATTTTTAAAATAGTTTTAATGATTTTTAATTTTTAAAAATAATTTTTTGAATTTTAAAATTAAAAAAAAATAAATACTAACGTGTCAATCACGTGACGATTCATTTTAGGAAGGTTGAGGTCCTTACCAATCTTCCCTAACTAGGCCTCTAGGTACCAATACATACCAATATCAAAACAAAAACTAAACACCCACTAATACGATACGGTCTACCTTTATCCGAATTGCGATATATATATTTGTCGACCGACAAGGTGAGATAGACTTTCACATTAACTCCGCGTGCAATGAATGCGTTTAACCTACTTTCTTCAACTGTAAAAGCAAAATCATTTGCATGCCGATCATTGCATAATCTTCTCATCATATCTCCTTCTCCATTTCTCTATATATACCTCACAACACCCCATTCTTCCCCACACATTTCCACCATTCTTCCCTTCTTTCAAGCTTCAATCTCATAGTAACAATGGTGAAACTGTGTGTGCTATTTGGGGTGGTGGCTGTGCTTCTAAGCTTCAGCTTCGGGTTCATCAATGGCGCACCTCAAGTTCCTTGTTACTTCATCTTCGGTGATTCATTAGTTGATAATGGGAACAACAATCGATTATCGTCATTAGCGAAAGCTAATTACTTGCCTTATGGAATCGATTTCCCTAATGAACCAACTGGAAGGTTCTCTAATGGCAAAACCACAGTCGATGTCATTGGTGAGCTTTCCATCTGTTCGACGAAACCACTCATTTTAATGTTTATTTCTATGTTAATTCCCGGGTTTCATGTATTTGAAGTATCATATTCGGGGAGAGCAATTTTCGATTTTAATCTATTTAGTTGGGTGGGGCGAGTTGATCGGTTTTGATCTTAATTTTATTGGTTAATTCAATCAGTTATCGGTTTTTGAATTATTTAAAATATATTTATATTTTGTAGTATATATAATAGATATATATTTATAAGTCAAGGTGTTGACAAAAAAACTGACCGAACAGACCGAATTAAAGTTTGGTTTGGTCAATTTTTTCAATTAAAACCGATTGAATCCATTTTCTCATGTAAAAATCGATTAAAAAAATCGACTGATTAAAATAATTGCTCTCCCTTAATTATATCGGATTTGATTTTAATGTTATCATGTGTTTGTTTTATGTATAGCTGAACTTTTGGGCTTTGAGAATTACATTCCTCCTTACTCCGCCGCTAGAGGTAGACAAATCCTCGGAGGAGTTAATTATGCATCAGCCGCGGCCGGAATCAGAGAAGAGACTGGACAACAGCTGGTAATTTTTGTATACACTTGTTCATAGAGATTGCTACGGGGCAGGGCAAGGCGGTTTTTTGCCACCCCAACCCTGACTCTGAGATACTTTAATCGGGCTTGATCTGAAATTAAATATTAATTTACTTATCAGTAATATTAAGATATTCTAGTATATTTTAAACTAATATTATTTATAAAAAAAGATATTTTGGTAATTATCCTGTGTGATGGGATAGGGTGTGTTTTCATTAAACTTGATTTGACTTGATCAATTAAAGAATTAGACCCACCACAAAAACCCTTTTTTATTTTAAAATAATCCAACCCTATTGGATTGAATTGGGTCAGACTCCGTAGTCTCGATTTTTACCATCCCTACTTGTCTATTTCAAACTCAAATCCAAATCCGACTTAACTCAGTTGAGACTTCTAATAGTCAACAAATTGAACTCATTTAGCCCAAACCTAAAACTCGAAACTTAAATTACTCAAATCTATAACAACTTGAATTCAAAACGACTTGAATTAACCTAAGCCCAAAATTGACCTAAACTAAAATGACCCGAATCGGTCCAACCTGACTCGACTACTAGAGAAAATACAAATATAAATTTTATTATCATATATTTTAAAGCAATATTATATATAAAGGGTATTTTGTTAATTATCTCGGGTGGGTGGGTTTTTTTAGATCCGACCCGACTAATTCAAGAATTAGACTAGTTCCAAAACTCGATTCTTAAAAAAAATAAATCCAATGCTCCCTACATGTCCATTTCGAACCCAAACCCGACTCAAACCAATTTATTCCATTAATAGTCAACAATTTGAACTCACCTTAACCTAGACATGAAGCAATCAAAACACAAAAAAAATAACGACCTGAAATAATCCAAACCTGAACTTAGCCCAAACTAAAATAACTCAAACAAAATTTAAAAACCCGAATCGATCTAACCCTACCCATGCTAATCAAAATTTAAAAACTGCAGGGAGCTCGGATCAGTTTCAATGGGCAAGTTAGAAACTATAGGCAAACAGTTTCACAAGTGGTGAACTTGCTTGGGAGTGAAGCTAATGCAGCAAATTACTTGAGCAAATGTATTTACTCCATTGGACTTGGCAGCAACGATTACCTTAACAACTATTTCATGCCTCTCTTTTACTCTACCAGCAGGCGATATAACCCTGAACAATATGCTAATGTTCTTATTCAACAATATACTCAGCAACTTCAGGTTGGTATTCTTTTCCGATTCATTTTTACGTATTCGAACCGTGTTCGTTATAGAATTATTATCTACGTTTGTCAGAGGTGAAATTAAAATATTTTTGGGGAAGGGGCGGGATTATGTTATATGTTTTTATGAGAGATAAAATACATGGAATTTTACTATTGTATTAATTTATCATTTTACTGCTTTTAGAATAATTAAATCAAAATTTTATTCTTTTGAATGGTCAAACTATAATTTAACTAGGGATTAACTTGTAAATTTATAGATTTTGAGGGTCTAAAATGAAAATTTTTCAATTTAAAAGGGCCCAGCCTTGGCAGACTCTAATGGAGGCGAAGGGGCCTTGCCTCCAAAATTTTGAAACATTTCATTATAGCTTTTAATTTTTTTAAAAAATTTAATTAAGCTCTTTTAAATTTTTTTTGAAATTCTCATTAATCTAAAAAAAATAACTAAACACCAATTTTTTTTTGAAAAATAACTTATTGAACTTATAAATTTTTAAAAATTTTAATTAGTCCCCAAATTTAGTTTCAAGATCCACCACTATAATAGATATGAGATCTTTTCTTTTATCATTTAACTTACATACTCGGTAGCTTCGGGTTAGTATTTTTTGTTCATCTTTACACATTTGAACTATGTTCGTAGTAAGATATTGTTTGGTTTGGAGATAAAAAAACGTGTTCATTTTAATAAAGCATCCTAAAATTAGATGTAGCTCGCCCTTTCTTCCAATCCTTAATCAATCCATGTGAAATTGTTTTTTATCCCGATCAACACTAATTCCCTCATTAAGGGTATGAACTATGTTTTCACCTAGATCGGTAGACACAACTTGATCTTTAACTAATCGATATGAGATCATTTTTCGACATTAACGTATCTCTTTTTTGCGATTTTTAGGCTTTGTATAACTACGGGGCAAGGAAATTCGTGTTGATTGGGTTAGGTCAGATCGGGTGTAGCCCGAATGAATTGGCTCAAAACAGCCAAGATGGTCGAACTTGTGTTGAAAGAATCAATGCTGCAAATAGGATCTTCAACAACAAGCTTAAAGGACTTGTTGATCAATTCAACAATGCCAATTCTGATGCAAAGTTCATCTACATTGATGTTTATGGAATTTTTCAAGACATCACAAGCAATCCTTCGGCTTACGGTAAATTCTAACTCGAAAACAAAATTGTTCACTCGATTTTTATAATAGGGATAGCAATGGAGCAAGGCGAGTGTTAATGTCAAATCCACTACGTTCCATAAGGAAAATTTGGAAAATTACTATTAAGTCCTTCAAAATGTTTGAAAATTTCACTTTGGCCCAAGGATTTTAAAAAAATATAATTTAGTTCTACAAAATTTTGAAAATTTTAACTAAAACCTCTAAATTTTTTTGAAAATTCTCATAATTTTTCTCAAAAATTTTAAAAAAATTTAATTATATCTCTTTTTTCTTTTTTGAAATTTCTTAATAAAACTCAATATTTTTGAAAATTTTTAATTAGGACTCCAAAATCTAATGTCACATTGCACCACTACGGCCCAGTCTTGGTTTGATTTTTGCAAGTTATTTTTAATATTTTTTAATCTTTTGAAGACATCTATAATACATTTTTACCCTTTAATAGTTATACTTATATAAGGGTAAAAGAGTAATTTTATATAATGGAGTGGGATAGAGTGGGTAAGTAATTACCAAACTGCTCCATGCTCACTGTGAAAAAAAAACCTCATCTCATCCCATATTCATTTTTTTAAATCGTTCCATTAAGAATGGAATGATTTGAAATCCATCCATGGCCGAATCTAAGAATTTTTTATTGGAGGAGCCAAGATAGAAATGTAACTTGTTGGGGGAGGGGTAAACTTAAGATTTTTTTATGCTAAAAGGATTAAATTGCATTACTAAATAATAAGAGAATCTAAAATTGCAATTTGCCCATATTATCGAGTGAGTCAAGCCCCTACCTGCCCTTTTGGATTTGCCCCAGAATCCATTTGGCAGTTTGGGTTTTGCCATCCTAATTCATCGACACTATCGAATCCGACATGACGAAATGATGCGATTTGTCTATATGTTTCAGGTTTTAGGGTAACAAATGCTGGATGTTGTGGTGTTGGGAGAAACAACGGGCAAATCACTTGCTTGCCTTTACAAACGCCATGTAGGAATAGGAATGAGTACTTGTTTTGGGATGCTTTCCATCCAACTGAGGCTGCAAATGTGATCATCGGAAGGAGATCGTACAATGCTCAGTCGCCGTCCGATGCTTATCCGATCGATATCCACCGTCTCGCCCAGCTTTGACGATGCGATGAACAAATTTACCATGAATAATAGATATTATTCATGTGATTTCACACTATTTTTATGTTGTTTTATGTTTGGTTTCAACCATTAGTGTCATTATTCTAGGACATGTGAGTCTACAAAAGTATTGTTCCGAAGGAAGATGTTGTCGGTATTGGGTTTTAAATCTCGAATTTACTCGTTATCGTTTATTAAATATGGTTATATGAATCAACGGAGTAAATTCAAGTTGATTTTGAATGTATGTTTATCGAAAGTAATTAATGTAAAATTTTGATTGAAAAAAAAATCTTATATAGAAATTGAAATTATGAAACTCTAAATTACAATAATTTTACATGATATTTCAATTTTTTAAGTTAATTTTTTATTTTTTTAAAATATTTTATTTATATTTAATTGCTAGAATTGGATTGAATCGATCGGTCAAATTCTGATGACAAAACTAATAGCATAAAAAAAAATCGATTTCAAATAGATTAAGTCAATAAAAAGCTAATTGAATCAAATAAAAACGATAAAATATTTAAATCAATAATATTTTTTAAAAAAAGCATTATATCGTCGCTTATGCTCGAATGGAATCCCAAAACACCAACGAAATCGAACAAATCTCCGACGACATCCCGTCACATAATTCCGTCACCGTCGCCAAATCAGACCCTTCCACGTCAGCTTTATCATCTACACTCCGTCACCGGTTATTCTCCCGCCAAGGAACCACTTCCAAAGAACCCGCCGTAGATTCCCTCGTAGTAAAACCCCATTCGAAAACATACGAATTCTGCCGCGATCCGAAACCAAACGATGCCGCTTCTTCTTCCGAGATAATCGAGTCGACTCACCTCGAATCAGCCATCACCGCCGCTCGAGCTCATAACTCTCCCGAACTAACCGACCTAATGCGCATTACCTGGAATTTATTATTTTTCACATCTCGTTTAGTCATAAACCCAACCTATTTCCTCTTGAAACTGATTATAAGATCCATTACATTTTCCATATCAATATTGAGTTACTGCATCATCTTAATAATCGATCCTTTTAGACCATTGAAACAAATCAAAGCTTTTTTGATTTCAAAATTGATCAAATTATGGTTCGATTCACCTTGTGGGCGGCTCATTTTCAAAACCTGGTGGGGAATTTTGTGGGTTGCTTATTTAGGGTTTGTTCTATGTGGGTTATTGTTTAGTTCACTTGTGATTAGTTGGATTTTAATGGGGTATTTAGTGGAGAAACCATTGGAGATTAAAGAAACTTTGAATTTTGATTATACAAAGGGTAGTCCAGTTGCTTATGTTCCTATTATATCTTGTGCTGCTGTTGGTTGTGGGGTGAGATGTATGGGGAGGAATTTAGGATCTCGAATTATACCTCCTTTTCATGATTTGCAGGTTACTGTTTCTTTGACATTGCCGGAATCGGATTACAATAGGAATTTGGGGATGTTTCAGGTATGAAATTGAAATTTCGTTTTATGCTCATGTTGTTTATTAGTTTTAGTTAAATAATGCTATTAGTCCCTTTACTTTTACAAAAGTTGTAGATTTTGTCACAATACTTTAATTTGGTTATTTTTAATTGGTAAAAAGGCCTTGACAATTAATCATGAGTCAATTGTACATAATTTTGATTGGTATAATAACAAATTTAACTTTCAGTGCTTACATATTTTTCCATTTTGGCCTTAATTCTAAAAAATTTAACCTCAACATTTACACAAATGTTGAGAGATAAATTTATTAAATTAGGATCAAATTGACAAAAAAATTTAAAAGTTTGAGAGCTAAATTTATTATAATACTAATAAAAAAACATCTGCAATTGATGGAAAACATTATCGTCGTGATTAATTGTCTTTAATTGCTCGTTTTCAAAATTAAAGGGATTAAATAACTCCAATTTTTTTAAAAAGGATCAATTTGCTAATTTCAAAATTGAGAGAAACTAGAAAGGTCTTTTTAGCTCCTATACTTTTTTAAATTTTAAAATTTCATTACAATTTATCAAGTTATTTCCAAAATTTCACTTCATGCATAAGCATGTTCCACAGGTTAATGGCAGCCTGTTTATCAAGTTTAATTAGAGTTTATTTAGGTAACTGTAGTCTGTCTCTCGGACTAGGGTACGAGTTTCGAATATTGACATGTTTTCTCATATATTTGGAGATTCAAATATACACTGAAAAGGGATGTTCAATGCGAGTTCTTTAAAAATAATTGTAGAGGTGTAAATGAGACTGATGGTTATAAGTTTTTCAATTTCGATTCATGAAAAATTTAAATTCGATTTGGTAATTATTAAGTTGAGTTTGACCTCAAGCAACTCAATTTATTGGTCGAGTGCTCATTAGCCTAATCAAGCTTTTCATTTTAATAAATTGTTGTATAGTGAATTACATTTTTACTTTTATTATATAAAAAGAGTTTAAGTACGAATAAGTTTGAGCTTGAATACGATCAAGCTTAATCAAGCTCGAGTTCGAATAGCTCGATAATATCTCGAACCCCAAATTTCGAGTCGAGCTCAACTTGGCTCGTGTACCAATATTGATGAATGCTTATGCAACCATTTTTTTTTTTTGAAGGTAAGGACAGATTTCCTCTCTGTTAAGGGCGAGACACTTGACAGTTCAAGCCATCCATGCATGATGAGATTGAAAAGCGTACCTATTCGCCTTCTTTTAACATTATTCAAGGCCGTACCACTAGTCACCGGCTTTATCTCTGAAGTCCAAACATTGAATGTGAAACTCGATGATTTGAACCAAGGCATTGAGCCCACCGCTTGCTTAAAGGTAGTGCTCGAACAACGACCGACATACGGTCTGGGCGCTGGTATCCCTGACCTATACGGTGCATCCCTTGTCCTCGAATCCAAACTTCCTTTCATCAAAAGAATTATATGGTATTGGAGAAAAACGGTATTCATTTGGGTTAGCATCATGTCGTTTGTTACAGAGTTATTGTTTATGTCGGTCTGTTGTAGATGTGTTCTTGTTCCTGGAACAAGGAAAACAATTGGTTTTACCGGCGACTGATCTACGTAGAATTGATGAAAAGCTCGGATTTGAACAATGTAGGGTTTCATGGTGATAATAACTTGCATACAAATTCACTTCAATTTTGATAGGGCATGTTAGCTTTTTTTTTTTTCAACAATTTTTTTAATCCCATGATGTATATATAATACCTTACATTTTTGGGTGATTATTTGTTGCATAGGCGAAATAAGATTATGTTGTGTGTTGGCCTGATGATTAGAATGTTTACCGTCTCAAGTGTGATTTGAGTTTGATTCGCGTTTATCGCGTTGATGTTAAGACTTTGCCTTTCTCTTATAATTCATCAAAAAAATTATGGTGTTTCTATTTTTTTATTTTACTTGAAGTTTCTCTATTCAATATTTATATTTGATGCACTTTCATAGGATAATACTTGTATGTGACACTCGTTTATTATAAACACATCTACAGATAGATTAAATTGATTGGATTGGAAACTGGTTGGGATATCAGTTTAAAAAAGAGCTTTGAGTTAGGTAAAAATTATACGAACCGATAAAACTATTAAAAAACCAATTGAGCATAAATTTTTAATTGAACCAATGGATTAGTAGCCTGATCGTTGGACCGATAAACTAGTGAGCATAAAATCATGTGATCTTGTTAAATCTTATTCTTATCCATTTTTATTCTTATCCAAATCTTATTAAGGATGTAAAGTTTATTTTATTTCTTCACATGATATTTATGTTATTTTTTGCTTTTGCTTTGTACTTTTTTTACTTTTCTAGTTCACATTATTTTGATGCAATAAAAGACTTAGTAAAATATGATGGTTAGACAATACAATCAATCACGGTATATATTATTTGAAGATTTCACTTTTCTTAATATACTCATATTCAACAGTTGATTGGGTTTTATCTCGATTGCATGAGTATTGTTATCAATACAGGAAGACGTGGGTTTGAGCGCGCTAAAGCGAATTATCTTTCTATTGATGAGTTGGAGTGGGGCTATAGATAATTTTAAGCATTGTGTCAAAAAAAGCAGATATGATCAGAATTTATAATGAGATTTATTAAAAAAATAAATATTTTAATACCAATTATTGAATATAAGATATAATATATTATAAAATTAAATTTGCTCTTTTCTTTTAATCCCATGTGATGGTTTGATGATTAAAGTGTTCATTATCCTAGGTGTGATCTGGATTCGAATTGCGATGATGACGTTTGTTGTTTGGATTTTACCCTGTTATTATAATTCACCAAAAAAAATTGTACTTATATTTCAAATCCAAATAATATAAACTTACAAACACAATACATTAATAATATGGTTTAAATTAAAAAAGAATTATAAAATAAAAAAAAGTTACATTTGTACAATAAATCTTGCATTATTTTAAGCACAATTAGGTGAACTTTTGAAGATAGAAACATTTTTTGTGATGTCCCGTTTGTCACTGAACCTCATCATATTATAAACCCAAGCACCCGACACTGCTCCGATGATTGGCGACGTAACGTATATCCATATTCCTTCGTAATGGTTCGACACAATTGCAGGTCCCAAGCTCCTTGCCGGGTTCATCGATGCTCCGGTGATCGGCCTGTCGAGTAAGATGATGAATCTTAGAATTAAGTTTTGGGAGGTTAAATTAAAATTTTAAAAAAGTTTAGGAGTTTAATATTTTTAAAAAAAAATGGGATCTTATTAAAAAATTTAAAACTTTGGTGAAATTAATGAGAATTTTCCAAAAAATTAAAAGACGTAATTTTAATTTTCAAAAAAAGGCATAATCAAAATTTTCAACAAATTTAAAGGGAGAAATGAAATTTCCAAAAATGTTTGGGGTTGTGAAATTGCACTTTGACCCCAAAAAAATAAAAAATTTCAATTCAAATAAATAAAAAAATTATAAATTAATATATTGTAAAATTACACTTTAGCCCCCTTAAAAATGAAAAAAAATATTTTTAACCCCTTCAAAAATGATGAAATTATAAATTAATACATAATAAACTTATATTTTGATCTATAAAAAAGTTATAACAAAATTTAGGTCCTGCTATTTTTTTTTTTTTCAAATTTGGCCCCTAAAAACCCGAGACCTTTGCTAAAAATATTTTATGTAGTTCATACCCAGCAATCAATACATTAAGCAAAACGGTAGAGCCAATGGCGAGTCCTGCAAGTTCTCCAACCTACAAATGGTAAATGAAATAAATTACACCATTTCGGATTTAAAAGTTAAGGTCATTTTGAGTTCAGCTTCGTTTCAAATTCAGGTTGTTTTGTGTTTAGAACAATCAGATCTAGTTTATCTAAGTTTAGGGTTTTTGAGTTCGGATCAATTGAGGTTCGGGTTGTTTCGAGTTTAACGTAACCAAGTCCAATTCATCCATAAGGTATAAGAAAAAAGGTATAGACAAACTTACAGCCCTCTTATCAGTAGCAACACCGGAAACAACAAACATAAGGTAAAAAGTGATAATAAACTCAATCACAAACGCCTGCAAATTCGACCCTTGAGGTGCTGTTCCGGTGAATACATCGTCCGGTCCATTAAACAAAAGCCGAAGTGTCCCGGCCGCCATCGTGGATCCCGCAACTTGAGCTGATATATAAAATGGCACCTAATATAACAAAAAACCAAATATCAAATATCAACCATTGGATATGTATGTACAATGTTGAATCTGAAGGGGGCATACAGAGGCTTGACCCCTAAAAATGAAAAAAAAGTTCTATTTAGTTCCTTCAAAAACGATGAAATTATAATAAAATTTCTGCCCCTGCTAAAAAAATTTTCTAGATTCGATCCGATGCATGAATGATTGATTGCACCACATGCCTGCTTGAGAGGGAAGGTTTTGCAAGTAGCAAAAGCAATGGTGACTGCTGGGTTAAAATGAGCACCCGAGACATGACTCAGTGAGTAGACCAACACCATTACAGCTAATCCCCATACTATGGCTATCCCTGGATTTGTAAGCACTTTGTCATTGTTTATATTCACTACCACTGCTGCACAACCTGCAAATATTAGGAAATATGTGCCTAATACCTCACCTATTACCTGCAAAATTATAAAAAATAAAAAATAAAAACAAAATCTTCATTCATTCATACATACAAAATCGAGAGAAACCTTTGAAATATCGTCCATCAGATACCTAATCGTCCCTTGAAGGTACTTGTCTCCTGTATTCTGCCAAGCGCCAACGTGTGTGAGTGACTGCCTTGAAGACCTAATTCAGAGAGCTGGGAGCACCTCAACTATATATGGGCACACAGCCACCCACCCCACCAAGGGCGAGACGTGGATGTTGGCTCTCAGCATGATCATGTGCCCACTCACGGCATGTTGGCTCTCAGTAGAATATGGGAGACAATACCTTCTATTATTGGTGGACTGGTCAACTGCCTAAGGAACAATACTTTGAAGACTTCTTTCGAAAGATATAATCTCTTCAATACATACATATATACAATTATAGATGCATGCATACATACATACATACATCACCTTTTGCATGAAACGTATGGAGAAGACCATTTCAGAAACTTTGGTTTTGGAAGATGCTGGGGGATGATGATGATGATTGGGTTCATCATAAACACTGACAACCACATGATTTTCATTACCACTACAAATTTCACTCATGGTTGCTAACCTTTGTTGGATAAGAAAAACAAAGAAAATTGGAGAAACAAAGTGCTTTTGTTCTTCAACAACAATTTAAAGGGCAAGGTTATATATATAAGGTTTTGTAGATTAACAGTACCATTGACTATTCAACTTTGTTGCTGTAGTTACATATGAGATTATGTTATTATTATCTGAATCCCAATTCATTTTTAAAAAATTTATATTCGGTTAGATTATTATTGAGTCAAACTTGAATCATTGTATCTATCAAGTGATTCATATTTGAGTATTCCATTGCTTGATTTTAGGATTCGTAAAACAACTTGAGGGACAGCATAATTTTATTTTAACTCCTAAAAAATTTATAATTCAATTTTGATCTCTTAAAAAAATTTATGCCGAATTTATTAGGTTCCGACCATATTTAGGATGTAGCACGGGGAATAGGTTTCTTTTTTAATTTTCTAGATCAAATTAGAAGTAGATTTTTACGAATTCAAATATTGTAAATTCGAGCAATAAAATTACTATCCACAACAATTTTAAAGTAAATCTAGTGGCGTAATTAAGGGGGCTAGCAGGGGTCCCGATCTCCTCTAAAATAGAAAATTTTTTATTTAGGTCTTTTAAATTGTTTAAAATTTTAATTAGTAAAGGTAAATTGCACTTTGACCTTCCTCTAAAAACGATAAAAAATTAATTTAATTCTTTAAAAATTATAAAGGTATAAACTATTAAAATGTTTAAAATACATTTTTACTATAAAAAAATTTACAATTTAATTTCGGTCCCCTAAAAAAAATTAACTTCTCCTCTGAATAAATCAAGATATAATTTTTTATATATCTATTATTTGATTCTATTTTACTTTGATAAATAATACGAATTTGGTATTTTACTAATATTTCTCAAAAATTTTAATAAATTAGATTTCAACGAATAATTCAACTCTTGAAAAAATTATTATCATTTATCACACATGGACTGTTTCAAGGCGGCTTCAGTAAAAATACATGTGAAACAAAAAAGCATGTGATCATCTCAACTAATTATTACAAGAAAAAAACATGTTTTTTTTATTAATCTTAATCTTATCTAATTTTATTAAGATTTGAAAAGTAAAATTTCTCTTTTTGTTTCTTCACATGATAATTAAGTTATTTTTGTCTTTATTTTTTACTTTTACTTTTCTGGTTCTCATAATTTAGATGTAATAATATAATTAGAGCTTGGGAATCCCGTATATTAGTTTAATGGTTAAGGTGTTTACCGCTTCCGATGTGATCTAGATTCGAATCGCACTAATCGTTTTGCTATTAGAACTTTACCCTCTTCTTATAATTCAAAATAAATAATATTATTATAAGAGACTGGTCCATCATGATGGTTAGACTTATAAAAATTGGGTTTCTACATATGGTTAATAAGAAATTGGGTTTTTATAAATATTTGATTATTTGATAGATATTACTATCGGTCATTCTATTTTGTTTAAGTTGTTGATCAACTATTGTTAAGATTTGAATGTAAATTGCTCCGGTAACGTTTGTAGCATTTCGTAGTTCGAGTTTGACGATCAGATTAAGTGAGGGGTGTTGCATTTTTGTATACGAGTCATGAATTTCATATTATTGATTTAATGAAGTGATATTTTGTATCGACTCAACACCCGTTAACTTAACAAACAACTCAACTAATTCAACGTTATCAGACAAACAATGCAGTGTGATTATAATCTCCACGTTTAATTTCAATGTATTTTTTTTTATGTTTTATACTTGTTTTAACCAAAATACAAAAACATATAAATTTCGATTAATTCAATTAATCGAAGTATTTCAGTTCGGTTATTTTTTTTTGCAAAAATTTCAGTTCATAACGGTTAAAAAAATTATACAATACAATTAATTTAGTTAATACTAATTCAATTTGATTCATCGTTTGAACACTCCTAAACATATTTACGGAATCCTTATGAATAGACTTAAACCTTATTCCATAATATTTACATGAAATTCTTTCTTCTTATACTTAACAAATCCATGAGAAAGCTTAGTTGATCCAACAATTCATTTATTCTTCCAATTTTTCGATCTTTCCATTCCTTACCCATTAGGCCTTCTCCTAATTCTTTCCATTTCACCACCAAGCTCGATTTGGAACTCGATATTCAATTCAAACTTGATTAAATATCTATTTTTAGACTCAAACTAGGTTCAAGATATAATCAAATTACTCGAGATTAAGCTTGATTAAATTCATTTACCAATTTTTATACTTGAGCTTGATATATATATATATTAAGAGTAACGTAATTTAATAATAAAAAATACAAAAAACTCGATAAAACTCAAGTGCCGTTGAAGTCAACTATCACCGATTGCTACATAGATATAAAGAAACATCACAAGCCAAAAAGACTTGAAATCAGGCTCTAAAGCAAAGTGCAAGAGAATTCTATTAAGAAGTAGTTTAGCAATGGTTTTTCAAAGCATTTTTGAGTCAAAAAAAATATTTTTGAGAAAAATTTAAAATTTTTTCTATTTTTTTTTTAAAAAAAAATGTGTTTTCAAAATATTTTTAAAAAATTCAAAAACATTTTGTTTAATAATATTTTTATCTTAAAAATATTTTTTATCTCAAAAATTTTTTGAGAAGTAATGTTAAACAAAACCTATGTGTATTACAGCTTTTTAAACCCCCAAAATTCACCAAATTTCCACTAAAACCCCCAAAATTTTAAATCAATTCAAAAGCATCCACATAAATTCACCAAATCAAACAGTGCAAAAATCAGATCAAATTAATTCACAAATAAACTAAAATCGAAAATCAATTACAAAGAAAAACCTGTTGAGGCAATCGCCAAGCTTCAGCTTTTCTAAAGCACATATCATCAAGAGCTTCACTACGACACCATCGGCACTTTGGGTTTTGTGAACACTGAGATCTCGACACCATTTCGCCACAATTAGGGATCTGGTTCATCTTGTTGTTCCTTTGAGAAGCTGATAAAATACTGCGCCGTAAAGAGATTGATGGGTCTTTGCCATTGATGATGATGGTCTCGATGGATGATGATGATAATGAGGGTTGGGTTAGAGTTGATAATAGAAGAAAAAGGATTGGGAAAAAGAAGGGAATTTTAGAGCTTGTTTTGGTTTCCATGGCCGAGATTCAAGGGAAATTTGGGTGCTTTGAAAACAAAAAAATGTCTTTTTGGGGGACTTTTTTTTATTATTTGTCTGAATCTTGAAAGTTTGGTCCTTTGGGTGTTTAGAATTTGGTAGATTTTTATGAGAGGTCCCTATCCTATAGGAAGCTGATCAAATTAGGGCACGTTTGGATGGGCGTTTACATATGATTAGTGTAAAAATAGCGATAACGGTGAGATTAAATACTATAACGATACCTGCGTCAGTGGCGGAGCAAGAGACTGGCAGGGGCTGACCTCCCTAAAATGAAAAATTTTTCATTTAAACTTTATAATTTATAAAATTTTAAATTAGTAATGATAAAATTGCATTTTGGCTTCCGAAAATGATAAAATTTTTATTTAATCTTTTAAAAATTATAAAAATATAGACTATTAAAATAATAAAATTTCATTTTTACTATAGTAAAAATATACAATTTAATTTCTCTCCCCAAAATAATTTTCTGGTTCCGTCATTAATTGACATGAGACAAAAAGAAAACTAAATGCATCGCACTGGAGGTAAACGTCCATCCAAAAGAATTCTTACTTTCTCTACATTAGTAATCACTCAACTATATTTTTTTTTGTCACATAATTATGAAAAGTTATAAAATAGTCATTTAACTATGATTTTTTTCTTTTTTAATCACTCAATTATGAACAATTACAAAATGGTCACTCAATGTCAATTTTATCTTTTTTATCCTCAATTGGCTTACAAGTAAATGGAAACACAAAAAATCCAAGATATAAACTATTAAAATGGTGAAATTTTATTTTTAGTATCATAAAAATATATAATTTAATTCCGTCCCCTCAAAATTTTTTGACTTCACCCTTGCCTCCTAAGTCGTATTTCTGAATCCGTCACTTTCTAAGTCCCTATACTGTTCGAACTATTAAATTTCAATTTTCGCGCATCAGATTTTACACTTATATTAAAATTTGAAAAGTACAGGACTAAATCCACATATTTTGTAAAACACAGGTATTAATACCAAAGTTTAACCTAAAATATTTATATATTTTGTGTGCGTAACATCGAAAAGGAAGAACTCCAAATTTTGAAGGCAGCTTTCAATGAATTTAATGAATTAATTTATAATATTTCTCTTATAAAAAAGCTTAATCTTTTCTTCTTCTTTCGCTTCAATTACTGTTTTTCACTGTAAATAATTTATTGTTCATACCCTTCAGTTGCTAAATAATTTTTAATTTAATTCAATCACTTCAAATGGAGGGCTCCAATCAAAATTCGGGCTTTGATTCTAGGGTTTCTTCTCTTTCCCTAAACGATGATGCCGTTAATCGGAGCTCCAACTCGGTAAGTCTTTGAATTTTTTCTATTTTTATTGAATTAATCGTATAATCATTGAAATTAGAAAGTTAGGGTTCTTAATTTTGATTTTAATTTTTCCTGCTCCCTTTTGATCTTTTGAATTATGGGTTTTTATTAATTGTTAATTTCATGCTCGTGAATAAAAAAATGCATTTCCCCCTTAAAATTCAAAGTTTTGGGAATTTTTTATGATTTGGGTTTTTTTACGAATATTTGCTTATTCCCATTCATGTTGATGTTAGGGTTTTGAGAGTGAAGTAGAAAGTTGGGGTTTTTAATTTTGGTTTTGTTTTCCTGCTTCCTTTTGATCCTTTGAATTTTGGGTCTATTTTTATTGTTAATTTCATGCTCATTATCAATAAAAATGCTTTTTTTCCCCTTGAAAATTCAAAGTTTTGGGGATTTTTCTGATTAGGGTCTTTTAATGTTAATATTAGGGTTTTGATAATCAAGGAGTTAATGTTTATGGAGAATATGATAATGGGTTATCAATGCCAACCAACAATATGGAGGACTTGAATGATGAAAAAGAAAAAGAACCAAGGACCAGCCATCAAAAAATGGGAAAATACTTCTTTTATGACTCCCCCCTTGTCGAGGATACCGGGGTATGGATACCAGTCTCAGTTCCACCGATGCTCGAAAGCGATCACGAACAATGGGCCAAAGGTTTTCATTCCAATGGAGGTTATTTCCCTGAAGGTGACATGGGATGGGGTGAGTTTTTGAGTGAAGAGAAGGAGTTGACTATGTGGGATGTGATTGTCGAGATGATACTCGCCGCCCGTGGGAAAGTCAACGCTTTAGCTTCTGGTGATATTCAACGATGTGGAGTGTCGTGGTTATCGAGTCATTTGCTCGAGCAAGCTTGGCAAGAGATGGCCCAGACGCTAAACGAAGTGAATTTAGGTAACGTGAAGGAAATTCTCGATGCGGAACCGCCAAAGTGGTTGGCTGACAGTGCGGCTTCCGCTTGTATGCTGTGTGGTGTGAGGTTTCACCCGATCATGTGTTCGAGACACCATTGTAGGTTTTGTGGAGGAATATTTTGTGGTGAGTGTTCTAAAGGAAGGAGTTTAATGCCCCAAAAGTTTCGTGTAACAGACCCGCAACGTGTCTGCGATGTATGCTGTGTGCGGCTTGAATCGGTCCAGCCGTACTTGATGGACCAGGTTAGTAATGCTGCTCAGCTGCCGACGCACGATTTGACGGACTTGAGTACTTTGAGATCTTGGGTTAATTTTCCCTGGGGACAGTCCATGGAACATGAAATTTATAAGGCAACAAATACGATTCGGGGTTACATTACTAAGGTAAGAATCGAGCTTTGAGGTTTACATTGCGTTGATTAATCATTAACTAGTAAACCTTTTTTGTTCATTTTCATACTTGGAATTCTCATTGAAATTATGCATAGCTTTTCTGAATTCTTACAGTTTTCTCTTTCACCGGACAGGTTGGTTCATTGAACCCTGTGAAATCAATTCCCGAGTCCATTCTCCGAGATGCAAAAGGCCTTGCCATAATCTCTGTTATGAAAGTCGGTGTCATGGTTACATACAATATCGGTACGGGACTTGTGATTGCTCGTAGAGAGGACGACTCCTGGTCTCCACCCTCTGCCATTTCCTCGTTCGGTTTGGGATGGGGAGCTCAGGTAGTTTTTGATCATATCTTAAACCGATTGAATATGCGACGGATCAAAATCAACTGGGATATGTGTATAGTGGCGTGCAACGAGCCAATCTCATGAAGTTAAATTGTTTTTCACTATCTTTCCTAACTATTAAGGGTTACATCTGCAGGCTGGGGGAGAATTAACGGATTTTATTATAATCTTGAGAACGAATGATGCTGTTAAGACTTTTAGCGGCAATGCACATCTTTCTATTGGAGCTGGTTTAAGTGCTGCTGTTGGTATTGTTGGACGGACTGTAGAAGCAGATGTACGAGCCGGCGATGGTGGTTATGCTGCTTGTTATACGTACAGCTGTAGTAAAGGTATCGTCTCATCCTCTCCTTTTAAACATAATCAAATTTTGTTTGGTTGCATATTTGTCTTGGTGATCTTTTAGGACCCGTCATGGTATCATGTCAAATATCGACATAGACAATGTTGTCTATTGGCTATATGATGATAAAAGTACCATGGAGGTCCTTGTTTTAGGAATCGGATTGCATTTTGCCCTCTCTACTCAAAAAAAGGTCAAATTAGTCCGTGTATGTTAGATCAAAGAGTAAACTGGCCCTTCTATTGAAAATTTCATTTATTTCTATGGCTAAAAACTGGTCCTTGTATGTTAGCCTGATGTACATGTGGCATGTCACATGTCACTATTTGGTTAATTCATCTTATGCGCCAGTTTTTAATTGCACAAATAGATGAAATTTTAAACAGAAAGGACTAATTTGCTCCTTAATCTAACATACAAAGATTAATTTGCTCATTTTTTTAGTTGAAGTAGCAAAATGCAATCTTACTCCTAGAATAATGGCCTTCATGGTACTTTTACCAACCGTTGACTTGAACTCTTTTAATCTCGCACAGTTGTCTAAAGTTCAAGATCAATAATTGCATCATTAAGTATAGTCAGTTAAATATGTAAATATGTAGGTGCTTTTGTTGGATGTTCACTCAAAGGGACTGTTGTTACGACACGGGGACGAGAGAATGCCCGATTTTACGGTAGCCAGTCAATAACTGCAACTGATATACTTCTTGGGTCCATGCCTCGGCCACCTGCCGCTGCCATTCTTTACCGTGCACTTTCTGATCTATATAACCCTCTAAGTTAAGTGCCGGAAATCAGAAATCAAACTAATCGCTTCGGTATTTGGTATAAAGAAGAGACCATGGAGCATGAACCTTGGTATCTTATGTACATTCTGTGTATATCACCTATCATTCTTTGCCTGTTTAAAAGTTTACATTGATGGATTGTTGTATAGGGGTTCTTTGTCTTTCGAAAGGGAAGGACCCGGACCCGGACCCGAACCCGAACCTAAATGGGGAAATGTTGAATGAAAATGGAAATGATTGGGACATAAGAAACCAAAAAAACTTGACTAGTTAATATGATGTATATGATGAAGAATATTCAGATATTGTATAGATTTAGATTTAGACACATTTGTGCTGTTAATGTTACGAAATCATAGATTTTATTTGATCATAAAATGTTAACAACAATCTCATTTAGTTTAAAATGAAAATGATTTAAATTCAAAATTATTCGAATTAGAAATGATTCAAATAAATAACTCGAAATCAGTTGAATTTAATATTTTAATTAAAATGCTCGATTGATAAATAAGTTGATCTCAAAATGATTGAATCCGAAAATTTAAAACAAGTCCAATTTAATAAATGAACACATTATACACCCTTTTGCAGTAAAAGTATTTGTAGAAGTCTTTGTATTACATTTTAAATTATATTTTGTTTTATTTATTTAAAATATTGTTAAATTAATCAATTTATATTAGATCAAAAAATAAATTAATTATTTTAATAAAAATTTAGAATGAAAATTCCTACGATTAAAAATTTATCAATGTAAAGAAAAAATACAATCTATATGTAGTACTTAAACCAAAAGGGTAGCTTTAATTATTTTGTGCGGCTCAGCTCCATAGCAATGATGAACAAGCCAACATTATAATTGCATTACCACTACACAAATTTGACCGTACATGAATGAGTCTATTGTCATGGAGACTAGAATATTTTGAAAAACGACACGTGGTTCATTAATCATGTTCAAATATACGTGTAAGAGATTCATCATGACTCTTTAAAATTTTTGAAATTTCAATTCAACTTTTTTATATCTTTGAAAACCTCTCAGTGACTCTCGGTGAGTTTACTCTTTCAAATATATATTTTTTAATATATTGATGTAATTAAATGGTAATATTTATTTATATTTTTTTAATTTTTTGACAACGTATATATATTTTGTACATACAGGTGTTCGGATCTCTAAGATGAACAACATCTTTTTTTTTACTGGAACTATTTGTTAGAGTCTACTATCTTAAATGTTAAATTATTAAAACAATGAAATAGATCATAAATAGGGGTATAACGTGAGGACGCTTAAAATTTTAAGAAATTAATCTTTTAAAATTTTTAAAATTTTATCTATGCCCTCTTAACTTTTTTTTAAAAAAAAATTAATTGATTCTTACAAAATTTTTGAAAATTTTAACCATTTTTTTCTCTCAAACATCATTAATATTTGGTAAATCTTTGAAATATTACAATACAACTATAATTGGTATGTCAATAAGATGCAAATTTTTTTAAACAATTTCATTGTAGATTCTAATTATATCTACTCTTTTTGACACTATACCTAGAATTATCTATAGTTCCTCCTCAACCCATAAATAGGAGGATAATGAACTTCAACGCACTCAAACCCACATCCTCCTATATTGGCAACAATATACATACCAATCGAGCTAAGACTCAATCGACTCAACATGCAATTATTTTAAGCGTGCAAATCATTCAAAAATATATAGGTAAACCAGATTCGAGGATATTAAATAAGTTTATGTTTAGATCATTCAATTTTAAAAAGTTATAAAATAATCACTATATTATACAAAAAAAAATTATTTGTCACTATTCTTCGAACATTATTAATTATCGTTGCTCAATCGATTTAAAAGTTTATGTTCAAATATACATCAAACACAAATAATTTCTTTTAAAGAAATGATAAAGAAATTTGAGACATTTTAAATCACTTCAATCGCATAAACCACAATCACACCTAACAGTCAATGTCGATCTCAATGCCATTACTAGAAGTTTTTGTTACAAAGAGAAAAAGAATATATATATAAATATGAAATTGATGAATGGACTGCACTTGAAGGGGCAAATACACAGCTATGAGCTATTTATAAATTGATCTTTGATTTCCTTTTAGCTTGAATGGAGAGATGGGTGCGGCGGATGCGGTTTCGGACTCGAAATAACTCAGTGATGTCGTCGACTGGAACACGGAATCTTAGATTTCAACATGGAGACATTACCGGGTTTTTGAATTTCCCAGTGTAAGCTCAAGATCATCATCGGCTACGCATTCTTCGTGGATCTTTTCTCCTTCCCAAGGTTTAACTAACCCAGTCATGTTGCTACCAAAGGCAAATTCTGCAGCAATGACATCAGACATCGGAACATCCGATGTTTGATCAACACCAGCTGGAAATGCTGGTGAACATGTTCCACTTTGGACTGGAGTCCACATTCGTGATCCTCCGGCTGATAAAGCCTCGTCTTTAAACCCGAATGGGTTTCGTGAGACGAGGCTAAATGTAGGAGATGTTGGTCCACTAGAAAGCCATTCTGGATCAGGAAAAACTTGATGGTTCGGACTTGGTGGAGTCGATGAAGGAAGGTAACAATGTCGTTGCCTGGTTCGTGACGAGCCACCGGTTCTTTCGTCCCAATCGTTTCTTGTTCGAGGAGTTCGGGAAGTCGGGGAGCTTAATGGTGGGGTAATTGGAGCACTTATCGACCCACCAGCAAAGTAGAGATGGTGAGCAAGCTTGGATGAAGCTGAAGACGAGCTGGATGAAAGGTTTTTGAGCCATGGGATTAAGGAATTGGCATCGGCATTGCTGTTGCCGTTGGCTCGGTAATGCGACGAAGCCGGACTCGGAAAAGATGATGAACCGGGACTCGGATTATACGATGCACAAGGACTCGGGTGATATGAAGAGCATGGACTAGCCGATGCCGAACCTCCCAAAATGTCCATCCGATCCACTGGTTTGCATCCCTACAAAATGGAGGAGAAAAAAGTATGCATGAGCGAAGGTTCAAATATGTATATGCGTCCAACATAAGTGTGCTCAATTTTGTAAGTTTTCTATTATATTCTTGTTCCCATTTTAAGATATGCATCCGACATAGAATTATCAATTTTCTCCCAACCCAAAAACCCAAACTCGACCCAAACTTGATTTGGCAATAGAAAATAAAAAATTCGAACTCATCAATTATGAACTTAAGATGATATGAATCTAAAATAACTTAAACTACAAAACACTCGAACAAGTAACTCGATATTACTAGAATCTAAAATAATCCAAACCCAAAAATAACTAAACTCAAAAAGCTTGAATAATTCAAACCCAAAAAGACTCGAAGATAATTAATTTGAACCCGAGATAATCTGATCTCGAAATGGCCCAAACCAAGGATGAAGCCATTAATTATTTTTAGGGCCCTTACATAAAACTATAAAATATCAGGTGCTAAAGGCTAAAGCTAAAAAAAATTATGTTAAAAAGGCTTAAATTGAATTACTAATTTTTAGAGGGGTCAAAAATGAAAATTTTCATTTAACCAAAGGTTGAAAAGGCCTAAATTTAATGTTTTAAAATTTGAGAGAAACTTAAAAAAAATTTATCTATTTAGCCAAGAAAGTCAAGAAAAATAAGTTGATGTTCATGCACATGGTAGCTAAACACAACTAGCTATCATTCGAAAAAAATAAAAAAAACCTCAACCACTTGAATTTTAAACAACAAAGACAAAGAAAAGAACAAAGGCATTGATGAATTATGAAAACATTAAATGTCTAAATCAGACTTTTTTTATAAGTAAAATCTAACTGCCAGTCCTCATTTTGCCCAACATTGCACGAGACATTTTCTGTTTTCATGGGGTCACATATGATGGACCAAAATGCATGATTAGGGGGGCAACATAGTCATTGCAACCCGACAAAAACTTCCACTAAAAAGGAAAAAAAAAGTTTTATTCATGATTTTGGGCCCTGAACTATATCTATTTTTTTATTTTGGTATCAAAATTTTTTCTCATTTTTGATACCTGAATTATCATTTTTATCTCATTTTACAATAAAAGTACCATGAAAATCTTTGTACTACAGCAGGATTACATTTTACTTTCTCTACTAAAAAAGGGGCAAATTAGTCCATATACGTTAGACCAAAGAACAAACTAATCTTTTAGTTAAAAATTACATTTATTTCTACTATTAAAGACCGGTCTATGTACGTCAACATAAAGTACACTTGGTAGTTTTTAATAACACAAATGGATGAAATTTTTAATAGAAATAAATAATTTATTCTTTGATCTAACGTATAAAGACTAATTTACTCATTTTTTGAATAAAAAAATCAAAATGCAATCTAACTCCTAATACAGAACCTCCACGGTGCTTTTACCCTCATTTTTTTGAGATAAACTTCAACTAAAATGATAGTTCAAAATACTAAAGTGAGACAAAAAAAATTAAGTACCAAAGTGAAAAGATGGATATAGTTTAAGACCAAATAGTGTAATAAGCCAAAAGAATTATAATCTCAAAGACAGTGGCGTTTACATATGCATATAATGTAGCATGCTATGTTTATTTTTACAGTAAGCTTTAATCAAAACCCCATCCCCACACGCATTACAGCTAAAGCTATTTAAAATCTCATCATAAAAGTGGAATCCAAGGATTCGATATCACCCTTTTTTCTTCATTAAAATTTATTTAAAAGCAATGCAAAAGCCAATGATCCCGGAAATTTGTTTTAAAAAAATAAAATAAATAAACTTGGATTAATTAATAAAGTGTCCTTAGCTTTTTGTGCAATTTTATAATTAATCCCTTAAGTTAATAAAGCTTGTAATCTCAGTCTAATCTTTAACTCTCAATTTGTACCCTTAGCAATATGACATGCGTAGATGTTACATCAAACATAAAATTCTTAAGATTAAATTTAGGGTTAATATAATTTTTAGTCCTTGGCAGTTAAGTCCACTTTGGTACTTATATTTTTTTGTTTAATTTGATACCTAAATTTGAGAGTTAGATTCATTTTGGTCTAACTCGAAATTGTAAAAAAATTTGATGATGTAGCACTTTTGAGATTATGTCACATCATCAGGTCTTAATGAAATCCAAATTCAGGGATTGAAATGAACCTAATTATCAATTTTAGGTACCAAAGTGAATGTAATCACCAAATTCAAGGACTAAAAGTTATATTAACCCTTAAATTTTACCTTGCATGAAAGTTACCAAAGTGGCCTTAATTCTTCCAACTAAACTTATGACTTCTTACATTAAAGCGAAGTGCAAGTTTTCAAGCCTGGAAGGTGTTGTAAAAGGACGAAAACACCTTGTCTGAAATGCTAAACTTGATCCAAGAAGGGTACTATCGTCCTATTATAAAAAAGTTTCGTCGTCCTTTTTCTTCACCGAAGCCGGGAAAAAATATATACACAAATTCGTGCTTCTGTGAAACATGATTAAATATTTTAATCGAATTTTAACAGTTGATAAATTGTTCAAATATAAGGACTAAATTCCAAATTTGTGAAAGGTACAGGGACTTATAAATATTTAAACCTTGATAAAAAAATTTGTTCAATCATAAATCATATATATATTTGGGTCGGCTTTTACCTTTTTGTAAGTAGTGCCGTCTTCTTCGACGGTCCAACCGGCTTCATCACAGAGAGCTTTCAACACCTCGTTGTTATCACAGTGTTTCGGGAGCTTGTAGTTACCGTACATCCGCAGACCGGCGAAGATCTTGGCTGCGATCGCTCGTCTCCGCCGTTCTCTCCGCTTGTTGTTTTCCCTCTCCTTCCACGTCGGCATTCTCGTCCCTGACGTCATGTTCTTTGAAAATAAACAGCGATGACGACGTCAAACTCTTTTTTTTCTTTTTAGTTCATCGAATTCGTGATGGCTGCTGTGTTTGTGATGATGATATTTATTTTCTCGAGAAACAAACGGAAAAAGAGTAAAAAAAAGAAAGTGGTGGTAAAAATGATGGGAGGTTGGAGAAAGGGTGTGTGGCTTGTGAGCTAAAACATTAGTTGGAGAGGTGTTTTTAAATTTGGACATGAATTATTTTTAAAATTACGAGCGAGCCATTATTAAAAGAGTTAATTTGACCGTATGTCCCTAATCTATGATGCTCATTTTAAATTGGTTCCTAAATTTCAAAACATTCTAATTACATCCTAAACAATGAAGATTATATCAATAAATTCTTCCATCACTAAAATTGTTAATTTAAATATTAAATTATATATCAAATCTAATATGGTATAATTTTAAAGAAAAATAGATGCAGGGGAGAGTATAAGTCGATTAAAAGCAACTTAACCGATCAATTTGATAAAGTGGGATTCGGTTTAAATGGTTTTGGTGGTTAACTTAGTTGTTGGATGGTTTATTTGATTATGTCGATGGATTGTCGATTACTGAATTTTCATAATAGAATCGATGAACTTAATATTTAATATTTTCAATTATTTCAAAATATGTAAGTAGGTGAAGTCAGTTAGATATATTTATATTTTCATTATTTTAAATCTAAATATATTCGTTTGATTAACTAATAAAATAGATCAATGATAAATCGATTTGTTTAGGTCGGTTGGTTCAGTTATTGTATATTATGGTTAGATTCACAGTTTTAATAATGAAAGAGCTTGATTGATATAACATCAATAATTTGGAATATAATTAGGACATTTTAAAGTATAAGGACCAAATTAAAATGAGTATGATAGTTTGGGATATCTAATGCAATTAAGTCCTATTAAAATGGGATCACGAGGATAGCACGTGTTTATGCTTTTTAGGAAAGGTATCACAATAATGTGAAGAAGGAAACAATACCGTTATAAAAGGCGAAAACGGTTTGGCCTTCCAAGAAATCGTTTCGTAAGCTCTAACCATTTCTGTTTTGATTCTTTTACATACATACATTTATTTGAATTTTATAGATTTTTTTTTATTTTGATAATTTTAATATATTTATATATTTTAATCTTGTAGATTTTTTTATATATTTGTTATACTTCCCTCATGTCTTCCTTTCACGTATCATCAATAGACAAGTCACTAATTAATATGTTCACATTGAACGAACCTCCAACGGAACGAGCTTGACAAGCCTTCATAAGACTACTTTCACTAGATGTACATGGAATGTCCTAAGAATTCATATCCTAGAATATTATTTCATCGTCACCGTAGAGAAATAAAGTATAACTCTATTGTGAGTGAGATTAAGGCACATGCACATCTTTGTGCCCCTCAATATATATATATACTCACCATAATAATTGAGATAGGCGGAGAGACAAAATGAGCATCCTTCCATTGAATACCGGTGGCTCTTTGCCTCAACTTGGGGTGAACCACCACCAAATCAACCCTATTATTCACCTTGTTAATCCAATTGATTAACAATAACTTTCTTAAAAAGAAAAAATGACTTTTTATACATTTTTCAAGTAATGTATGTCACATTTTTGCAATCTTAAATTGTCACGTGCTCATAATCTATTAAAAAAAAGAGTTCAGGAGAAGGTGTAAGTTGAAGGCTAAATGGATATTTAAGCCTATACGTGTGAGTGTGTGTAAAAGATATGATAATGAGTTGGGTGATCCAATCCGATTCGAAAGTTCGCTCGAAAAGTTTGAACAAAAATATAGGCTTGAAAATTGACTTGAGAAAAATAAGGTTCATTTTCTAAAATGGTCGAGCCTTGGGTGAGCTTTTTTAGTCCAGGCTCGACCCGAATTTGTAAAAAAAAATTGTTATTATTTTCACTGTTTTGGTGCTGTTGTTTTGTTGTTGTTTCATTATTATATTATTACTATTTTGTTGTAATTGTTTAGATATTGTATAACTCTTATTTTATTGTTAATTTTGCTACTATTCTAGAGGTATTTGCTTGTTAAGTTGTACCTATCTTAGTGTTATTTAAACATAAACATTAAATACCTTTCTTTTTTTATTTTCAATTGGTTAGAAAACATTTATTTTAATATTTTAGAGTATTTGATATATTCTATTTTTTTTAATTTGTTTTTATATAAAATAATAATATAAAAAAATTTAATACGAGCAGATCGGACCGAGCCAAGCTTAAGTTTTAGCATTTCACCTGGGTCAAACTCAGGTCGAGCCCAAACATAAAAAACTAGCCTAAAATTATGTTAAAGCTCAACCCGACTCATGATAACCTTTAGTGTGCAGGGGCAAACCTAAAAAAAAAATAAAAGGATCCGAAATTGAATTATAAAATTTTGAAAGGTTAAAATATAATTTTATTATATTTTAGTTTATGATTTCATTATTTTTTTAAAAATAATTAAATAGATTTTCTTTTTATTTTGAAGGGTCAAAGTACAGTTGTATTATATATAAATTTATAATTTAATAATTTATAAGGAGACAAAATTGCAATCATCCATTTTTGAATGGGCCTACCTACCCCGTTAGTTAAGTTATAACTCGATTTTAAAAAAAATTAAGTTTGGGCTTGACCTGTTGTACCCAAAAGATCATTATTGAAAAATAATTAAATTTTAAAAATTATTCCATATTAAGAGTTTTGAAATAATTTAAATTATTTAATTCAAATTCAGCTCGAGATTATAAAATCTTTGTTCAAGTCCAACTAAAACGATCAGTCCACCCGACAAGTCTAATATATATAATATAGATTTTTTAAATATTTTTCATAAATGTGTTAAAGAATTCATCATATATATTTTAAAATTAGTTATTACTTTTATTTTTAAAATGTATCATCGATATTTAGATCAAATTAGAGGTGAAGTTAGAATTTTTTTGGGGAGACCGAAATTAAATTATATATTTTTACAATAGTAAAAATAAAATTTCACTATTTTAATAGTTCACATTTTTATAATTTTTAAAAAAAATCAAATTTTTATCATTTTAGAGGGTCAAAGTGTAATTTTTACCATGATAGTTATTTTTCACTAATTTGTTATTTAAAAAAATTTTAGCACAACTTGTGATTTTGTTGTTGTTCTTTTTTATTCTAATAAATCTATTATTGAAGTTTTTAATGGTGCTAGAGATTTGAAATAAAAAACAATATTAATAATAGCAAAAGGACTAAATTATGTTAAAATAAAATATAAAAGCTAAATCCTCAAATTTATTATAGTATAGGGACTAAAATTAAAATTTAACATTTATATTTATACTATTAATGAACTCTCTCTCAAACAGTGGTGGGGTCACGTGATGCCCGATATGCCAGCCACCCACGAGACATTTATTTACTTCCATTCTTTATTTGGGTAAACTACACTTTTAGTCACTAAATTATGGGTAAGTTTTAGTTTTAGTCACTTAATTAAAAAATTACAATTTAATCACTAAAATTTTCATTTTTTTTTGCCATCCGACTATTAAGTTCCACTTTTTAGTTGGTATAATAATATTTTTAATTCTCAATTTTATACTTTCTGTCAATTTGGTTCAAATCGAATTAATTATTTTTTTATTTAATCAATTAGGTTAAATCAGTTATGATTATGAATACGATTTTGTTGGTAGTTAAAATAAATTATAAATTTTATAATTGAAGCAAATTGATTTACTCGACTTCTATAATGTATATTTTTTAAAAATATATTTATAATATATAATAAATATATTTAATTAGGGTATTCAATTGATCGATTTGATTAATAATCAAACTAAAATTTTGTTAATTAAATTAATTAAATTTTAAAATCCTTAATTGTTAATTGAACAGAGATTTATTATGAATAAATTAATCGAATGAAAAATTTCGATTAATTTAATCGATTTTTCATTTTAACTTAACAAAATTAAGGTCTCAATATTTTTTTTAATACATAACTATATATGTCCACCAAAAATATCAAAAATATAAAAATATAAAACATAATAAAGATATCAATAATGATCAAATGTTAAATTAATGTATATTAAAAGCCTAAAAGTATTATAAAAATATAAGAACTAATCTATAAAAAGTACAAAAATTTGAAGCATATTTTAACCTAAAAATATTAAGACAGACCCAAAATTAGATGGATACTAGGATGAGGACAACTACACAAACATCATCCTTTTTTATTGGTAATTGGATTCAATTATATCTGATAGCGCAATCAAGGTGAACTCAGGAAAGTCGTTGTTGGGGGAGTGTTGAAAGATAATCATGGTTATTGGATCATTGGGTTTAATAGGAGATTGAGACTTTGTTCTGTTTTAAATACTAAGTCATGAGGTATCTTAGATGGCTTGACGATACTGCTTAATAGAAGCTGTAACAAAATGTCGATTCGAACGGATAGCGTGGAGGTTATTCTGGCCGTTCAGGTAATCTTCTTATGATCTTTTGATTTAGCACTTATTAGACGTATTCAATAAATATTGTCGAAAATGGTTCAATGAGAAATGATACATATTCCTCAAGAAGAGAATATAGAAACTGGTCGCATTGATAAATTAACTTTTAACAGGAATGAAAGTCTATAATTATTTACAAAAAGTCGATCAAATATTGATAGTTTAATCTAAATATTGTATTGGCTTTCCTTGTCAAAAAAATATTATAACTGACCCAAAATTTGTGCCAATCAAACGAAATTTATTCAATAAACCCCAAAAGTGAGGTTTATATGGGCTTTTTTAAATTTTTAAAAGGCCCAATTTTTATTTAAGTCCATTTTCAATCCCCGAATAATTTTAAAAGAAACTCTTGAAACAAAAAAGTCAACCCTATTGAATAATTTGGCTTTTTTTTGTCCACAAATACAAAATTGCCGTAGTCCCAAAATTTTAGCATCCAATCACGGAAACATGACCCAACGGTCAACTTCATCAAGGGCACTTTTGTCAATGCAAGTACAAATTACAATAACAAAACTCTCGGATTTAATTTTTGTACTCTAATTATCGATTGACATGGGCATTGTTGCCAATGTAGAAAACGTGGGTTTGAGTGCGTTAAAATGCATTATCCTCACGTTTATGAGTTGGGAGGAGCTATGGATAGTTCTAGACATTGTGTTAAAAAAAAAGATATGATCAAAACTTATAATGAGATTATTCAAAAAAATATATACTCCAATTTAATAAATTTTAGTCTATAAGTAAAAAAAATCCACAAGAGGCAATGTACTTTTTTTTGTGAATTACAAGAACAGGACAAAGTTCGAAATAATAAACGCAATTTGAACTCAAGTCACGCCCGAGTCAGTGATCACTCTGGCCATCAGGCCATCACATGGGGTTGGCAATGTAGTTTTTTTTATTCCAAAGCAATCTTAAAAAATTATCATGTCTCTTTTTTTTATAATATCTATTTTTTAATATTATACTACATCTTTATAGGACATTTGTCAACCGCTTGATCCTACTTGTAAAATTTTAAAATGCCACTAGCACTATATATCTACAACGTCAGTGTTTGAAATACTCACCCTATATATAAAGAGAGACTGTGAAATTCCAACCATATGTTGTGGTGGTTAAATCCATATAGTCAAATTAAGGGTGTGCAAAAATCGAGTCAAATCGGTTAAACCGATCAAATTGGTTTATATATTTAGTTGTGATTTTAGATCTGGTAAAACAATTTAGTCTGTTCAATTTCGGTTTTCAAAAATCAATGCCGACTTAACTGAATTAATCAACTTTAAAATATCTATTACTTGTTTGCATACTTAAGTGATGCACAAGAGTTTGTATGTATTAATTAAAATGCACTTAATTAGTTGAACGAGTCTTAACTCAGTTGATATCAGTATTGTTGTTCGTGTAAGAAGACGTAAGTTTGAGTAAGCTGAAATATGTTTATCCTCCTATTTAAGGGTTGAATAAGGTTTCTGGATAGTTCTAAATCATTATATATATAAAAGAAGCACTTAATTATTTTATGGATCTATTTAATTTTTTATAATGTTTCACTAATAATTTGATTACAAAAATCATGTTGATGTGACAAATGTCATAGAACTGGTTAGAACTAATTATTATTAAAATTATTCCAAAATTCTATTTTATTACATATGACATAATATGATACAATATGTGTATGTATGTAGGTATATTATCATATTCATAAAGTCTGTCGGATTCGGTTTCTAGAAAAAATGAAGTCGGTATAAAATTTTGCTATTTGTCCCGTATAGAGGGGTTTTTGGGCTAGACTTAAGTGTAATATTATTATACTATATGTTTTTTCAAGTTTGATTTGATTCGAAATACAAATTTAAATTATTATCTAAATATGTTTATATTGGTAAATAATTAATTTAAGCTTGTTTTTAGCTTGCACATTTTTTTAAAATATTTTGTTTTTAATTTAATATTTTATATTGTTTTTCTTTTATTAAGATTTTAAATTTACAAAGATTAATATTTTTTAATGTTTACATCTTATTTTATTATAACTAGTTCTCATGTTGTATAAATTTATTAAATAATATGTTTTTATAAATTTAAATATATATTTGCTGATTAAATTTTGATAATTAGTATAATTTACAATAACAATCCATTATTTTGAAAACAATTGACAAAATAAAATAAAAATTTAAAAGCAATGGAAATTAAAAAAAAACCGTGAAACAGCCAATAATAAAATAGTAGGCAATTAAAGCCATTAGCTAAAATAATATGGCATTTTGTAAGCATTATGTGAAAAGTAACAAGTTGATATGACATTATATATATAATAATAATACGTTTGTCACATAAAATTTTAAAAATAGCGTAATTTTATTGAATGAATTCAATGTCTATTATTTGAGTCATAATTAAAATTTCAAAATTAAAAAAAAAGTACAAAGACTAAGAATGATCAAGTTAAAGTATAGGGGCTAACAAGGACTAATAATAAAATCCTGACCTAATTCTTAATACCTATCACATGTTTGGGGTTGCAATTAGATAGTTCCAAAATTCGAGTTTCACTTAAGGTATGATGACGTGATATTATAAAATTGTATTGTGTCATTGCTAGATTTTTTTTTAGATTTTATATAAATTGTTTTAATTTTTCAAATGATTATATAATAGTAATCATCGAAACCATTTTTTTCAAAAAGAAAAAGAGGACTCGAAAATTATTTTAAAAACCGAAAAATAAGAGTCGCCATCAATCTTTTCATTCAGTGTGATTGGATCACCACAAAACGTTTAAAATTCGTTTTGAAAAATATTTTCGTCTTCGAAATCTAGAAAATGGGTTCGGGAGTCGATTACGTGTGAGAAAGGATTAGTACCCTCACACGCCCAAAATTGGTACCATGTTGATTACTTTCGGGTCTTTTTTGTTAAAACTTTAAAATATTGAGCGAAGTTTAAAAAATGATCTTTTTACACATAACTCATTTCGCATGATTTTCAAAAATCAAATTTGAAGAAAAATGCCTGTGTGTTTCAAATTTCTCGGAGAATTGAAGTCGTGTCTAACATGTTAGGGCACGACATTCTCGGGATTTCGAAATTGAAGGACATTTTGTAAGGTTTTAAAAAGGATATTCGATCGCGCGAATTATACGAAAATCACACCCAGCACATTAGGGCATGGTTTTTCGAAGTTTTCACACGAAATGATATTGCCTCGGTTTTTTGTTTAAAATTATTTTTTTAGAACTTGAAATTTCGAATGAAGTTTAAAATGCGATCCTCGGACACATAACTTATTTCGCGTGATTTTTAAAAATTAGATTTGAAGAAAAATGCCCGTGTGTTTCGAATTTCTCAGAGAATTGAAGTCGTGTCCAACACGTTAGGGCACGATGTTCTTGGAATTTCGAAATTGAATGACATTTTGAAAAGTTTTAAAGAGGATATTCGATCGCGCGAATTATACGAAAAATCACACCCAACACGTTAGGGCATAATTTTTCGAAATTTCACACGAAATGATATTTTCCTCGGTTTTAAAATTATTTTGTATTTTTAAGAAAACAATTTTAAAAAAGAGTATGCAAATTAAACACGAATATGCAATTTATTGGCAAAATTAAATAATACGAAGACAGAACAATTAAGAAGATAAATAAATATGCAACAATAAACATAGGATTAATAATATATGAAGTATAAAAACACGAAACAAAATAAAAAAATGGGATTTTATAAAAATACGAAGAAAAATAATTAATATTATGCACAAAAATCAAAGAAAAAGGAAAAAACGAGGTCGAAAATGAAGTTTCAGAGAATACTGGGTCAAAATGTAATTTTAGAAAAGTTCGAGGGTAAAAATATAATTTTAGGGAAGTTTGAGGGTTAAAATGTAATTTTAGAAAAGTTTAGGGGTTAAAATGTAATTTTGGAAAGTTTAGGGGTCAAAACATGATTTTGGAGAAGTTTTGGGATCAAAATAAAATTTTGGAGAAGTTTAGGGGTTAAAATATGATTTTGGAGAAGTTCGAAGGTCAAAATATGATTTTTGGAAAGTTCAGGGACCTACTGGGCAATCATACCAAAAAATGGGACATGTGGCAGCTTCTTGACCTTCAGAAAGTTAAAGGGCTAAATTGAAAATAATTTAAAACTATTGAGCAATTTTAAAATAAATTAAAAATATGAAAAGGATGAAATTATAGAAATCAAAAACTACGAAGGGATCAAATGGGTAAATAACCCATTAAATGAAAATCAGAGGATCCTAGGTCGAGTCGGATAAGGCCAAAACAATGTCATTTTGGAACTTGAGCACCAAGGCCAAAACAGCGCTGTTTTGGTGCCCTATAAATAGCCTCCATTCTTCAAAAAAAATCATTTTAACACCATTTCTAAAAAAAACCCTTTTCCCTCTCCAAAAAGCTCTCCAGGCCGAAAGCATCCCCATGGCCGGACCTTCTTCGGCCGGACGTCCGGTCATTGTCCCTTTTTCGGCCGCCGTCAACCGTCATCGTGTACGGTGGAAAGGTAAGAAAAAATCTCCCTTTTTTATTCTAAATTTTTTTGTCAACTAGATCTGTTTTTTTGATCTGCGAATGAAATAAAACCTTTCTATTTTTTACTTTTTCCCTTTTTTAAAAAATGTTCTTATGTATTTTCATTTATATATATATATTTTTAAAAAAAGAGTAGATCTAAAATCTGATTTTTACAAAGAAAAAGGGTTTGAAGATTGTTCGTTTCTTTTTTGTACTTTCTTCTTCGAGATCTGCCTTCTTTTTTTTAAAAATATTTTTAATGTTTGTATGCTTTTTACAGGTATTCGAATAGTGGAGTACCTCGTGAACATGGGATGGCTCGGAGGGACTCCGTTCACGATGGTCGACGGCGTCGGTCCGGATCCGAGTATAGCTCTTCGATTTTTGCTTTTTATTTTTTTAAAAGTATTTTGAAATAAATGATAATAATAATTGTCAATTAATAACTACATTAATGTATAATAAATAATAAACAAATATATTTATATATTTTAAATATATAAAACACTTCGAATTCACAGTAAACAATAAATAGACAATTAATACTTAAACTATATACATTTATAATATTGATATGCTTTGAAGTCTGCTTTGAATGCTGATATTAATTGCTTCGTTTTTTGCTCGTATTGATTTTTGATGTATTGTTTTCGTCTATTGATTTTTGATTTCGAATGTAAAAGGTAAAAAAATTACAATTGCTTTGAATGAGGCTTTTATAACATTGTTTACAATCATTTTCTTTTGTCTTTCTCAACTAAATGTGTGTCTTTTCCTTCTTTGCAGGTTCGGCTTGCAGTGGCGGTGGTGGCAAGTTGAATGTGGCGGTGCTGACGTGGCGTCGTCTGAGTGGGCAAGGGCTGCGACTTGGCAGCACAAGTTACTGGTAGTCAACTAGGGTTTCTGATTTTTCTTTTCAATGTATTGGACCTTTTGGGCTTAGGGATATGTAATTTGGGCCTTTTAAATTTAAACAAATTTAAAATTTATTTGGGTTCCATTTTGATTTAAATGTTGGACCCGGTTAAAATTGAACTCCAACAGTAATAATAGAACAATCTTAAAATATCACGTTATTGTGGCTTAACAAAGTCCAAAATCAAGGACTAGATTGAAAAATAAAATTACCAAAATTTGAAATTAATGTAGATTAAAAAAAATTCAAGAATTAAATTTAAAAAATTACCAAATTCTAAAACTAAATATTATTTTATCCCTAAAGAAAATAACAATATTTGAATATTATAAATTTCGCCACTAATGATGCATGCAAGTTAAATGAAGTTGGCCACTTAATTTCTAGAATATATATATATATATATTATGATTATAGTTGATCCATTTGGATGAAAATTGCAATTTGAATTTTTTAATGTATACTTTAAGGTGATTAAATTATTAATAAATTTATTTTTTAGTTAATTCAAAAAAAATCATTTAAGTCACTAGACTGTTAAAATCGTTGTTGTATGATCTTCTTTGTTCGTATCACCTACACCAATAGAAACCTTTCATTTCTTTTCTTTTTTACAGTTCAACTTTTTTTTTTATGAAATAAATTTGAACATCATGAATCTGCAAACCAAAATGCAAACAATTTTCTCTTTAATTTTTGACAATAATTATCAGATCAACTTGTATTTAAGGTATGTTATTCTACTTATTGATGGGTACCGATCTATCGTACCGATCGTCAAATCATTGCTTGAAACTCATTAACCGGACTTCTTTTTTTTTAAAGACTTAACAACTCAATGACTTAAATAAAAACTTTTGAATAACTCAATAACTATTTTGTAACTTTTTAAAGTTGAGTGACCAAAACATAAATTTACTATTAGCTTAGTGATATTGTGTGCTATTTACCCTTTTTTAAAATGTAATTTTGGTACAATAGATGAGACGAGAAGATAATTCCAATATTGCATTTATTTAATTAATATAATTAAAATACACTTTTACCAACAAGTGGTTGGGTGCAATAGTAAGGCATATTGCACTCTCAAGGAAAGGACTTAAGTTCGAACATTGGAGACGACATTCTTGAGAGGGGCAACCACGCACCCTAAACATGGACCGTAAAACGGACATGAATAACATAAAAAAATATATACTTTTGAATTTGAAACAATTTTAATAAAGATTAAAAATTTTAATTAAAATCAACAAGTGATTGGGTGCAATGGTAAGATATATTACACTATTAAGGGAGGACTCAGGTTCAAATCTTGGAGACACTATTATTAAGAAGGGTAATCACAAACTCTAAACATGAATCGTAAAACGGATATGAAATATACCAAAAAATTAATTAAAACATCTCAACTTAAATAAAGAGGTGATTATAACTCCTGTCAAATACCTTTTTATCACGGGTTCGAATCATGTTATCCACGTCTCCTATCCTTAATATTGTATCGAAAAAAATAAATAAATAAATTGTTTATTAAGAAAAACAAAACACACACATCAAAGTCAAAGAAAAACATGTTCATATGGGACTTAGAAGAAAGAAAAAGCCAAAATTTTCAATTAATGGAATCTTCCCTTAATTATTGTTGTTATTATTAGGTCAAATATGATTTTGATCCCTGTATTATGCTCAAGTTTGTAATTTAGTCCATAATTTTTAATTTGATGATATTCTATGCTTACAATTAATCTAAATAATTAGTGATATTAATTATTTTGGTTAAAATGTTAATACGTGAAATGTTTTTTAAATGAATTTATTTCAACATTTTAATCAGAATAATTAACATTATTAACTATTTGGACTAATTAATGACATTATTGAAATATAAAACAATATTATACTAAATTATAAATTATATGTGCTAAAAACAAAAACATATGTTTTTTTAATCTTAAAACCCTAATCCAAAAATGAAAGGTTAAATTATACTATTAGTCCCTATACTTTTGCAAAAGTTATGCATTTAGTCCTTATAGTTTAATTTGATCAATTCTAGTCCATGTATTTTTTGAATTTATCAAATTTAGTCCCTTTACTTTTTAAAATTTGAAAATTTATTCCTAACCCAAATAATAGCAGTTAAATATGTTTGTTTAAATTCAAATACTAGTATTGTATTATACGTACAATTATAGATTTAGTTCATATTCCCCAATTAGATCATTCTAAGTCTCTATACTTTTGGAATTTGAAATTTCAATATTGACGCAAATTATGGTAGCTAATCCATTAACAGATTTTTTGGTGAGTAGTATATGAAATATTACACATATGATAGTATGTTTGGCACATCAGATTTTGAAAAAAACGTAACATAATGAAATTAATAGTTATAATTTGATGATGATTGAAATTTTAAAATTTAAAAAATACGGAACTAAAAAATAAAAACAAAGTACAATATTCATAGCATTTGCAAAGTACAGGAACTAATAGCAAAATTTAACCAAAAAAACATTATATTTTTTTCTAGAAATTTTCTCACCTAAGCACCCATGTCATCATCCCAACATTAAGACAAAAAAGATAAATATATTTTATTGGTCCTTGTCTTAAACCCTAAATTCCATCTCTCTCTTTGAACAAATTACTCTTCAAGTCAATCTTATCTCATTATATACACACACACACACACATATATATATATATATATACAAGTATAAAGTTGTATTATTTTTTTATATTTTATAAAACCCAATATTATTTTCATTGTATTTATTGTATAACCATAATCATTGTGTCTTTTAATTTTTAAGTAAAATTATTTTTCATTGTTGTAAATACATAGTATGTGAATTTGAGAGCACTGAAGTGTATTATCCTCTTATTTATGGGTTGAAAACAGATTATGAGTAATTTTAGACATGTGAAAAAAAAGAGTAGATATAATCAGAACTGTAATGGGATTGTTAAAAAAAATTTAAGCAAGATTTTGGGATTGATTTTTGTGGAAAAAATTGGAAAATTCGATTTTATATTTAATCAAAATACTGAAAATTTCTCACAGATGAAAAAAATATATATTATATTTTCACGAGAAAAAAATTAATATTAAAATTATTTTTATAAAAATTAAACAATTGGATCGAGTAGAGTGGTAAAATATTCATAAATAACCTTCTTTAGGCAATGTTATGCGAATTGGACCGTGATTGAACTGGTCAAGTCATTAATTTCTAATTCATTTGATTAAAATCAAATAAATTATTAAAAAATATAAAATTATAAAATCCAATTCAATCGTTTTTTTTAAACAGGTTCAACTGATCTATACTAGTTCGCGAATCATCTGATTTTTTGCCTTGTTTCAAATTAGTGTACTAACTGATCTGGTTTCGAAAATATTGCTTTTAGGCTTGAGTTTAATATTTAAACATCTCATTTTAGTTGATAATGAATCAACTTGTTGACTCGTGACACCAATTCAATCGATTATATTATATATAAATAATAAAAGACGAAAGATTATTATATTAATTTTCATTACTTTATTTTAAAAAATAAATTTTAAATATTTTTATTAAAAATTAATTTGTAAATAATTTCATTTATCGAATTAATATTGAATTCACTCGTGCTAACTCGTGACATACCAACTCAGTCATAGATATAATAATAAAAGTAAACGGTAGAATCATAGAAAATCCTATAATCTTTGATACTCTACGCGGTTCCAAGAAACCCCGAAAAATTCTCGAAGCAAAAAAGAAGGGAAAAAAAAGGTCAAAAATTCCAAATAAATTGTTTATTTTTGCGGTTTCGGATTCTGGGTAATCATCATAATCATCATCACCATCATCTTCTTTTTGATTTCATAGTGTTTTTTCTTATATTTTCTCGCTGTCTCTGCTTCTCTCAGGTAATAATATGAACTCAATTAATGTGAATTAATTTTTCATTTTTTTGGTTTTGATTTAAGTCCCCCCCCCCCATTTTCTGTTTTTATTTACGCTTTTTTTTTGTTTTAAGTTATGGTTATGGGATTGATATTTTTCAAACTGATAATAGAATCATTCATTTTCTATAGTTTCAATTTTTCTTAGTTTTAATTTTGGCTTTTGGTTTTGATTTTAATACAGGGAGGTTTTATGTAGCCATTGGAGAGGCTCGTTTGTCTTTTTGAAGTTAATTTTTCTCATTTTGAAGCTGGAAAAAGTTGAATTATATAGTTTGAGATTGGAAGAGAAAAGGGTATTTTTCTGGTTTTCATTTCATTGAAATTTGAAGGAGAATTTAGGGATTTGGATTGGATTTTTAGGGTTTTCTAGCTGTGGTTTTTTGTCTTTTATTTAGGATTAATTTGGGGTTTTGAGACTTTTGGGGCCTATGTGTTGCTTTTTCATCCATTGATGTCCTTTGATTGAAATTTGAAGAATTGGGAATTTTGGCCATGAATTTGGGTTTTGGTTGTATATGATATAAGGATCTTCAATGGTCTCTGTTCTTTCGATTGTGATTCGATGTTTCAAGTGAATTATTGCAGTTGATTGGTTTGTGATTGCCAGAAAACCGAGTTTAGGGTGTTTGAGATTTAAGTATAGGAGTGAGGATTTTTGTCTAGAAACGTCTGTGAGTTCAATTTTCGAGTGAATTATTGCATTTGGTTGGTAACTTGGTATGTGATTGCCGGAAAACCGAGTTTATGGTGTTTGAAATATACATATAGGAGTGAAGATTTTAGTCTTGAACTGTTGGTGAGTTCGGTTTACAAGTGGTTTATTGCATTTGGTTGGTATGTGGTTGCTGGAAAACTGAGTTTAGGGCATTTGAGATATACATATAGGAGTGAGGATTTTAGTCTCAAAACATCAGTGAGTTCAGTTTTCGAGTGAATTATTGCAGTTGGTTGGTACGTGATTGCTGGAAAACTGAGGTTAGGGCGTTTGAGATTAACGTATAGGAGTGAAGATTTTGGTCTTGAAACGTCGGCGAGTTTGGTTTACGAGTGAGTTTTTTGCAGTTGGTTGGTATGTGATTGCTAGAAAACCGAGTTTATGGTATTTGAGATTTATGTATGGGAGTGAAGATTTTAGTCTTTTGAACAGTCGGTGAGCTCGGTTTACGAGTGAGTTTTTTGCAGTTGGTTTTTATGTGATTGTCGGGAACTGGCTTTAGGGGTGTTTGAGATTACGTATAGTTGAATTTTTCGGTATGGATGATGCTCAGAGCAGTTCAAGTTCGCTCCCTCCATTCCTTACAAAGACGTATGAGATGGTCGATGATCATTCTACAGATTCGATTGTTTCTTGGAGTGCAAGTAACAGAAGTTTCATTGTATGGAATCCGTTGGAATTCGCGAGGGATTTACTTCCGAGATTCTTCAAACACAACAACTTTTCTAGCTTTATAAGACAGCTTAATACATATGTAAGCTACTCGGTTCTTTAATTGGTGTCTTCGTAGTTGCTTATTGTTGCTTTGAATTGAATGATTTTTTTTGTATTTTGTCAGGGTTTCCGGAAAAGCGATCCCGAACAATGGGAATTTGCGAACGAGGATTTCATAAGAGGTCAACCTCATCTTTTGAAGAACATACATAGACGGAAACCGGTTCATAGTCATTCGATGCAGAATCTATTAGGTCAAGGAGCTTCTTCGTTAACGGAATCAGAGAGACAGAGTTTTCGGGATGAGATCGAGAGGCTTAAAAACGAAAAAATGTCACTCGTTCTAGAGTTAAAGAGACACGAAGAGGAACGACAAGGATTCGAGATGCAAATGCGAATTTTGAGGGAGCGTTTACTAGCTATGGAGCGGCGGCAACAAAGTATTGTGTCTAATGTAGCTCGAGCCTTGAAGAGACCGGGATTTCCTATAGATCCAACTCCAGAATTCGAGGCTCATGTTAGAAAAAGAAGGTTACCAAGAATTGCTTACTTATACGATGAATCCGGGATCGAAGATAATCCAAATCCAGATGCCACATCAACATCCAACACGGATCCATTCGAGCAATTAGAATCATCCATGGTGTTCTGGGAGAACGCCATACACGATTTTGGTCGAGCCAACGTGTTTGACGAATCAACGAGTTGTCCAGAAAGTCCATCTATATCTTGCATACAACTCAACATTGAAACTCAACCTAAATCGCCTCGGATCGACATGAATTCCGAGCCATCCACCGTAGTTACCCCGGAGCCCGTTATATCAACGGAACAACCTGCTCCTCCACCAGCTGGGGTTAATGATGGATTCTGGGAACAATTTTTGACCGAAAATCCAGGTTCAACCGATACTCGAGAAGTTCCGTTCGAAAGAAAAGATCCCGATACAAGAAAAGACGAGGACAAACCCGAGGGTCATAGCAGATTTTGGTGGAACAACATGAAGAATGTAAATAACCTTACAGAACAAATGGGGCATCTTACTTCTGCAGAGAGAACTTGATATTGGTTTTGATGTCTCGATATTTCAGATTCGGGTACGATCATCAGATACGGGTATGGGTTTTTTTCACGCATTTGAGTACTTAAAAGAAAAATGAAAAATTGAAACGACCTGAATTTCAGATGTATTATATTTAGGTTTCTAGGCATGTTATGGTCATAGTTTTAGGTACTATAGAGCTTACAGTGATTCTTATGGCTTTTTTTTTTTTTTCCATATATATGTCTATTAACTGCTTCAATATAGTTCAGCTTCACATATTTTTGAGAAAATAAAACATTAACTTTTGCTTTCACTACCTTTCGGGTAAATTATCAAAATAGTCATTTTTATTTTTTTCAGTATGCATTTTAGTCATTTACGTTTGAAATGCTACAGTTTAGATACTTGCGTTAATGTGTTGTAACATTTTAATCATTGAGTTAATTGCTGTTAACGGTATAACGGTAAATTGATGTGACACGTTAAATCATTATTTCAAACAAAAATTTTATGTTAAATTATATAATTGATCTCTTTATTTTTTTCGTTTTGAGCAATTTAATTTTTTCTTTGATGTTCTTTTGATTTTTTCCCTTTATTTTTCATTTTTTTGCTTTTCTCTCTCTTTTAACGTATAAAAAATTTTAAATTATTCAAAACGAAAAAAATATAAGAATTAATTGTATAATTTAACTTAAAACTTTCGTTTGAAATGGTGATTTAACGTGTCACATCAACTTACCGTTTCGTTTATAACAATTAATGCTCAATGATTAAAATATTATAACACATTAACATAAATGATTAAAACGTAATATTTTAAACATAAATAATTAAAATGTAATATGAAATAAATAAAAGTGGTTATTTTAATAGTTTACCGGATAAATTTAGTGAAGGGTGAGCTTATTTTGATTCGATCATATTTTTTTCTTTTCATGATTATTTGATTTGGTTTTCATATTAATTTTTCAAATATTTTGTTTTATTTTGACAAAATGAAATTATTTTTTATTTCTGAAGTTTCATAAATATTTCTGTTTTTTATTTATTATTCTAGTAAATAAAAAATCATCAATACTTCTTATGTAGCATTTTTTTTTTGAAAAAAGATAATTTTTTATATAAAATTTTAAATATAAAATAATTTTGGTTTGATTTAGATAATCACTTCGTAAATTCTTTTGTTAAGCAAGCCGAATCTAATCGAACTTCTCTATTTATAATTTAGATTTTTTATAAGGACACGGAAAAATAATATGGATCATGTCGGAGACAACATTGTTGGGGGATCTATAAATTTCGAGCATGAACCGTAAAACGAATATGTATAATTTAAAATAAATTGTTAATGAAGTTATCGGTGGATACGATTATGACATGAGAAAATAATACGAACCCGACCCATTAAGAAGGTGGATTAGTGCAGTTGATTGTGTGCAGAATCAATTCACATACAAAATGCCTAACACCATTTATGAATAAAAGATTTGAAGTGAAACCTATGGCTACAAATCTGAAAAACTAGAACATTTATTCGAGGAAAAATACTTTTGCGGGTCGAATCGAGCTTGTAAATGGCTAGAAGAATAGCTAATTACAAATGTAATATGAATTCAATAACCGTTCAAAACTGTCTGGGAATTTATCGGGTCTTACCTAGGAGGAGATTTAGAAGAGAGACATTTTCCACAAGAGACGAGCTTCAATAACAGAGCAGGTCTTCGTGTTCTGATCTTCAAGCGCTGCAAAGACGACCAAAAGTTATAATCATTTCACAAACTTAAGAAGATTGGAACAATCAATAATCCGATACCTTCCGACGTGTTGCTTTAGATGCTTTCCAGCAAAGTAAGCTTCTTGACTTTGGTTCGAGTCTCCTGAAATAAGAAAATATGAAGTTCTATGGATTACGAAAGAGTTCCGCAGGTTCCGGGGTTGATGGGTGTATAAAGTATGAAATTATAGCGGAACGTTAGTGACAGCAGATTAATTATTGAGCTGAGCTCGAGCTCGAGTATAAAAATTGGTAAATGAGCTTAATCAAGCTTGAGCCAGGTATTGAACTCTGAATTTTGAGTCCCCGGATGGACAGCCATAAAAAATACGAAATTATAGTAGAATGTTAGTGACAATAGATATATACATACAGGTTCTCTTGTTCGAGCTTTTCGGCAATGGAAACTGCTTTGCGATTTGACCTTCTGTTCTCTCGTGTACATCCATCTCCATGATGAATAACGTGTGCAATGGACACCTTACTTCCGACAATGATCTGACTTGGGGTTAGTTCCCCGGGTTTTAGTCTCCCTGAGGAGGATGCCAACATCAGCTCCTGATAAGCTGCATGTCTGTTGTCCTTGGCTTCTCTCGGAGAAACTGGAATTTCGACAATTTCGCTCCTTCCTGCTTCGGGTGATTTCCGATGCATGCCAGAATCTCTCTCTCTCATAACTCGTTTGTTAATATCATCAAAACCTGCCTCATGTATCCTATTTTGAGAATTGGACTCCGGATCCATGATCATATGAGATGGACCATCCCGGGAAGATGGTAAAACGAGAAGTCCATGAAAACCAGCTGTGGCATTTTTGTTCATTTCACATCTAATTTCAATTGTCAAGGGAGAACCGAGAACGGACTCAAATGCTTGTAAAATATGCTTCCTAAATTTCTCGGCTTTAGATTTGGTCGAATGTGAACTGAACATCAACTGTATAGTTGGGGCTGAAAAAGAAACAGAAAAATTGAGTAAACAGGTGACGGAGACATTGATAATTGCTAAGCATAGAGAAAGCATTATATTGTCATTGTTCGTATCAAGTAAAATAGTCATACCAAAATGATACTGATAACAAGAGATTTTTGAAAATCGAAGGAGAAAGGAATAAATTTTCGAGTCTAAATAACATGCAAAACTTGGATGCGGATCATGGAGCTACCATTTAGACGAGAAAGAGCACCAGAAATCAAATTTCCCGATATCTTACTCCGCATTGGCTGTGAACTTCATATATGCTCGTCTAAATGCATGTTATGGCCGTATAATGAAATCATGCAAAAACAATCATAATGAACACTAGGACGTACCTGCACCGAAACTAACCGAGATCAGCTTTCCTTCTTGATACAAGAACTCTTTTAGACTACTAACTTGAATATTATCAAGCACCTCCAACCAAATTTTCTCGATTCTTGTATGATCTTTGACTAATTTCTGCTGTCGCTTCCCGGTACCAGTCTCGAAATCCCCTGAACTTCTTGCATAGAGATTTTCTGACCTAGCATTTGTTGACAAGTCTCTAGTGTTATTACGCAGCAGAACAAGCTCGAGGCCCTTCTCAGGTATATCTGTTCCATCCGTAACACTTAGAGGCAATGGACTATGATGAGAACTAGTGTCACCGGAAGAAATCGGCAATATATATTGCTGATCAGGAGCAAGCTGAAGCAAAGCAGCCGTTAGCCATGTTAGTTTGTCGTTTGACACCCTCAGTTGTTTTTCTGCCTCAGATAACGTTTTCAAAGCTTGCCGTAGTTTCTCCATATCTTCTTTCGACACTGGATTGCATAAATATGTCAATCAGTTTCGGGAAATAAAGATAAATATTTAAACACAAAGGGCCAATGAACATTCTTCTGTTCATTGTTTGTTTTAAGGCTTACGTGGCTGTCGTCGGAAGAACTTCCTTCGATGCCTTTCTTTAGTGAAATCATAACTGCTAGCAAGAATATCGGTTATCACAGTTGCAAGCTGTGACATTAAAGCTAAAGGCTCCACACCAGTTTCGATTATCACCCTCAAACTCTTCACGGTATTTACCGTGTCTGCTGATAATGCTAGATCGAGAAGATCCACGAGCTTTTCGTCAGAGATAAGCCCAACCTGTGAATCATATCCATAAAGTTTAGAGTAATTATAGATATATCAGCTAATCATCATAATTATTTCTATCACTTTCGTTCTTTTCCCAACTCGGGGACAAGCGTCTTGCTCGTCATTGGGCTTATATGTATGTGTATATATATATATATTACTAGGATTCAAGTATGAAAATCCTATAGTTACAGCATATAAGGTAAGGAACAAATATAGCATGTATTTAGAGCGATACTTGAAAACCGAAAATATTAAGCAGTGCAAACATACCAGTTCCTGAACCAACGGAACCGATATTTTTTGCCCAAGCAAACTCAGCTGCTCGAGAGTCATCTCTGCATCCCTCAGTGATCCGTCGGATCGAGATGCGATCAGTTTAAGTGCATCTTTCTCGATTCCAATGTTCTCTCTAGATGCAATCCACTGCAAGGTATAAATTATATCCGCATCCTTCAGTTTCGGGAAAAAGAATTTCTGACACCTGGACATAATTATATGAGGCAGATTATCAAGACTCGAACTGACAAGGATAAAGACCACATGTCTCGGTGCTCGATCGATGACCTTCAATACGGCACTCCAACAATCCGGGGATAAAGTATCACAGTCATCAAATATGAAAACTCGGTACTGCGAAGGCAGCTGAGAGTTGTTCATATTATCAAGAAGATCCATGATACTCTCGAAGTCAAAGTTACTGACGGGACCAACTTCCTTTATATTGCAACTCTTTCCCATGTCATGTGAAATACAAGAATCGCAAAACCCGCAAGGTTTGGGCTGCTCAAGCGACTGACAGTTCAAAGCTCGAGCAAATATCCGACTACAAGAAGATTTTCCGGTTCCATGAGGTCCATAAAAGACATATAACAATCCAACTTTCCTTTTCATAACAGCATTAGAAAGGGCTTGCGATACCAAATTTTGTCCGACGAGGTCTCTAAAAGTTCTCGGCATGTACTTTTGTGTGATATTTTGGTGCCTACCTTGGCCATTCCTGACTAACTTACATTGGTCACTAGATTGAGCTTCGGAAGCAAGATCTGAATCAATGTTGCCCTTCAATAAATTATCGGCAAATATACCTAACTCCCCTGAATAGTCATTTACCCAACGAGTATTGTCCGTGCTGTTCTGTGATCCAGATGCCTCGATTAGAAGCGGCAGTGCCTCAGCGTTGAACTTCGCAGATGAGCTCGATTGATCGGATTCCACGGGCATTTCAGGAGAATTTCTTCCATGGAAACCTGCCCCACGTTTCCGTAATCTAGAGTCCGATAAACCACATGAAAAACTCCTCCCTGCCATGTCAAGGAAAGTTTTACCTCTTTGATGAATTCTTGACCAATTAAATGGAATCCCACATCCATTTCTAGGGGCCTTCGTTATGTTTTGCGGATCATATCCATTTCCTTCCTCTTCCGTACCATACTTTGTGCTTGAACCTCGAGCAAACAAATCAGAAGCCACAGACAACTCATTCCAACCTCCAACATCTTGAGAAGGAGCAGCCCCAGATCTTCTTGCCCTGCGAAACCTGCGCCTTTTCACCTTGTTTAATCTACTCGAATAACCACAGATGCTGACCTCAGGTTCCTCACCGGTTTTCTCATGCCTTCCATGAAAGTCACCATTGGAAGACAATACATCATCACTATCCACAGGAAGGTCATTCATCTGCTCGGATAAAGTCTTCACTCGAATCCCTTGTGTTTGCTTCCCCTTTTGGTTTTTACTCCTATCATTCAAACCAGAACCACCCGAGATTGCATCAGGAGACAAACAATTACCACCTTGCTCCGGTACAGGCTCATTATTCTCCCCCAAAACATCGGTCCTGTGATCTCTCCTACTCCTTCGACTATCTCTATCTCCACTCTTACTACTATGGTCACTACTACTACCTTCACCCGGCACAACTTTAGAAGCCGCGAAATTAGGCAAAGCCGATGAACTTACCGAAAACCTCCTTCCACTTCTCGGCCTCTCAACACCGACAGACCTTCTTCCCTCTCGATAAAGACCATCCTTATCAACCTTTTTCGAAAGCAAATCAGCAACCAAAGGTGAAGGCCAATAAGGAGGACTAGCAGAAGGATCCCTAAGGGACCGGGATCGTTGAAGGATCATAAGATCCCTCACAAGCGATCGGTCGGACATTATAGGGCTATGCTTGTGACGCATATGATTCTTCAAGTGTATACAATTAGTCAAATGAATATGATTCTTTAGGTGGTCACTAATATTATCACCATTAGCATCCTTTAATACCCTAACAGCCCTAGTCATGATGAATCACAGCATTTATGTAAATTCGATTTTCGGAATCTCGAAATCATATCAAAACATATAACATTTCCATTAATGTAAACAAACCCCAAATCTCTAAATTTAATAACAAAAATATATAAAAAAAAAGGCAACAAAATTTCCCACATTCCCTCATTAATTACTTAGTAAAATCATACCTGAACTTCTGACAGACATCTCATCAAACACAAAGCATCCCCATTTGAGATGATGAGCTCTTTTAAGCTAAATCATCATATAAAAGTAAACCCAGAACTTAAATGCATGAGATTTAAAGTATGAACAAAACCCAGAACTTGAAACATGCAAAAAAAAATTTACAATGTTTCAAGCTTTGAATCCTTCAAAGATTATAGCTTTCGAATGAAAAAAAAAAAAAAAAGCTCATCATTAAAAGTACACACCATAGATCTCTGTTCTCTCTTTGTTTGTTTGGTTGCCACCTCACTTCACATGTATTTTCAATGGTATGGTTTAACTTTTCAAAGGGAAATGATAGTCCCATTAAAGAAAATGATTTTTTTTTTTAAAAAAAAACAAAAACGAAAACAGAGACAAAACGAAGTTCTGATTTTTTTTCTTTTGAAAAATTGCTTAAACCAAATAGAAAGAGATGAAGAGAGTGTACAATGAAGAATCTTTTAAAGAAATATTTCTTAGTATTTTTTACATATGATATAATTTAAAGGTATAATGCTAAATTAATCCTCAATATTTATATTTTTATCAATTTGGTCCTTTTCCATTTTTAAGACTATTACATTTTCAAAATGAGTCAAATTGTTTTTTAATAGAAATGCTTATTAAAACATGTCTCAAGCTTAAAATATTTTTAGAATTGAGCACTGAACACAATATAATTATTGAATAACAAAAAATTGCAATAAGTCCCTATATTTTTTGAAATATTAGAATTTAATCTTTTAATTTTTAAATTTTGAAATTCAGGTCTAACGGTTAACGTTGTTATTTTTTTGTTAAATTTAATTTCATTACAATATCATTTTTTTTAGTGACATTACTATCGAATGAGTTTTTTTTTTCTTATTTTAAAATGTCACACTAACAAGTTTAACAAAAAAATTAACAGTTATAACAAATAGACCCAAATTTTAAAATCTGAAAAATAGAGAGATTAAATTTTTGAAAATAAAAGTATGAAAACTAAATTCTAAATATTTGAAAAGTGTAAGGACTTATAACGGATTTCAACCTTTAAAGAAAATAAAAAGGGGTAGGTATAATTTGTAGCAGACAGAAACTCAGAAACATAATCTGTTTTGAGACAAGACATTAATTGATGCCCAATAAAACTGGTTTGTCCATTTTTTGTTTGAGCATGCAAATAAATTTGTATTCTTGCATTACATATATTTAAATTTAAGTATGTATGTTTTATTTTATTTTAATTGGTATGAATATTATTATTAATACAGAATAATATAAGTTTGAGTGTATTAAAATATATTATTTTTTTATTTATAAGTTAGAAAGTTATTATAAACAATTTTAGATATTGTATAAAAAACATATATGATTGAAAATATTATTAAAAAATTGAAAGGAAATAAAGTTTTTTATTTGGTCCCCTTTTCCCATTAGAAGATTTTGATAATGAAATATGTTTGTAAATGGGGGACCAAAAAGTAACTAAGATGTTGAATTTTTCTATGTTATTGTTTTAAGAAATGACTTTTTTTCTTAAAAGGAAAATCAAATGTTTAGTTTGACTAAAATAATAAATCTGAAAGCAAATTTAAAATATGGGTGGATTTGGATGAAAGTATAAGATTTAAAAAGTAGGTTTCGATAAAAAAAGATTCGATTAATATACAGGTTGAGTTTGAGTTTTGACATTCAAGACTTGAGCTTTGATTCTTTTATAACACGTAAAAGTAAATATATAATGATGTATACTATGTAAGCATTAAAAAATTATATTAAGTTGTTTATATTTTAAGTTTTAGTAACACATATTAATTTCTAAAATATTAAATTGAAAATAATATATATTTTAAAAATAATACAGACAACAGGCTTGGTTAACTATTTACAGATATGGATGATTTTTGACAAAATCTTAACTTTATATTTCGAGTCAGTCTGAGCTTGGGTAAACATATATGGGTTCAACTATGTTCGATCCATGAACGTCTCTACTTCATGCACTTCAATGCAATTGAAATACCTACTACGACATCCATATAAAATGGTAGAGGAATATATGTATTTGAGTAAGATCTAACCCATTGCTCTCAGCTTGCTTGATTGTTCCCAAATAGCATCCCATCTCAAATTTAGGCATCTAAAAGCGTCTTAGAGCATAAACTCCGTCACCTCATAATCATCCATTGTTTTGCGGATTCTTTATTCTCTATTCTGAGCTCCTCTTCATGGTTGTTTGAATTGGTTTGAGTATTGGTCCGGAGAGTGAAATCAAACTCGTTGACCTGCAAATTAGCACAAGTTAATTGAATCAAGGTAAAAAAATCAATTGGACTGACAATTAAATTATTTGAACTCTTTTTAAAAATATTTTTTATTTTATAATTTTTAATGATTTATTTAATCGAAACGTACTAACTACTCAAGTCAATTGAACCGATTAAATTATAAATTAACGACCTAATTGATTCAATCACCGATCCAATTTTGAAAATATTGTTTCACTCATCCCAAAATTAAGGGTACAGGTTGCTTTAGACCACAAAATTCATAAAATTGTAAATTAATATACTGTAAAATTATTTATTGACTCCCTCAAAATTCTAAAATTTCAAATCAATCTTTTTAAAAACCAAAAAAATATAAGTGAGTACAACTATAAAAAAAATAAAATTATATTTTAATTATTATAACAATATACAATTTAATCTCGACTCTTTAAATATTTTTCGAATTTCGCTGTTGCCCAAACTTAGAATGAAACACTATTCTTTATAAAAATAAATAAATAAATAAAAGTTGTAATCATTAATGACAAAAACCTCGAGAAGGAGAAACAAACAAAGGGGCATTAAAGTGGAAAAAATAAGTGGGTAATATAATTAGGAAAGAAATTAATATGGCTAGTTTGTGATTTTCTTCTTTTTGTCTTAAATGAATACCATATATGTATATAGTAATTTATTATCATAATATTTAAAAAATTATAAAAATAGTCACTTTTGTTTACCTCGAGTTACATTTTTATCATTTATATTTGAAATGTTATGTTTTAGTCACTTATGTTATTATTCTGTTACGAAGTGATCACTCTATCGTTAAGTTTTGTTATCTTCTAACAGTAATCCTACGTGGCAATCCAACTAAATTTTAAGTGCCAACTCACCTTAACTGAAAAACCATTCATCTCCTATCTTTTTTAGTTTTCTTTTCGTCTCTTCTTTTTTTAGTTTTTTTTTTCATTTGATTGTGAATTTTTTATTCAACACTGAAAAATAAAAGATGGATTCAATAGAGGTTCCAAGTATGTCATCGAAGAGAACGTGTATTTAAAACATTTTTTTTCAAAGTTCCATTTTGGTTTCACATCGAAGAAACTCAAAGCCCTTATGTAATTTTCCCAAAAATCATCACTTGGCAGTATCAAAGTTGAGATTTTTTAACAACCATAACAAATAAGGAATAAACAGACTAATAAAAGAACATACTTTAAAGAAGAAGAGTTGAAGGGGGCTGCAACAATAGAAAAGTGAGCAAGGAAAATAAAACAAGAAACCTAATTTACAACCAAAGGGTTGATAGGATATTAATTAGCACAAAATCAATAGTAAAAAAGAAAAACCTGGAATGCCCACAAAGAGATTGTGAACAAATAAGCCGATTCAGATAAGAAAAAATCGGATTGAGAAATCAATTATTCAAGAACCGTGAAAGAACAGGAAAATATAATGATTAGGATGCAAAGAGATAGACGGATGCAAAGAAATAGACGGATGCAAAGAAGATATACCTGGAACCTCAATTGAATACATCTTTTGTTTTTCAGTGTTGAAAAAAAATCCACAATCAAAATAAAAAGAAAACTAGAAAATGAAGAGACGGAAAGAAAATTAAAAAAAGAGAGGAGATGAATGGTTTTTTCAACTAAGGTTTAGGGAAAGAAAATCAAAATGTAGTTGGACTGTCACGTAGGATTACCGTTAGAAAGATAACAGAACTTAACGGCAAAATGATCACTTCGTAACAAAATAATAACATAAGTGACTAAAATGTAATATTTTCAAAAATAAGTGATTAAAATATAACCTGAAGTAAACAAAAGTAAAAATATTATTTTATGAACTTTTTCTACTACATTATTTATGGTCTTTTTTTCTATTATTTAGTAATAATTCAGTAATTTTTTCTATGCCATTGACATATAATTTTGGTAATTTTTATCTTAAACCCTAAATTTCTATCCCAAAACCTTAAACCTCAAGCCATGACATTAAATCTCAAATCTTGAACCCTAAATCTCGAGCTCGAATATGAACCATGAATCATAAGTTTAGGGTTCGAGGTTCAATATCAAGGTTTTGGGTTTGAAGTTTGGAGTTTAAGGTTTAAGGTTAAGGATTTTATATTCGGGGTTTAAGATTCAAGGTAAATTTTTTTATCAAAATTATGTATCAAACATGAAAAAAAAATTACTGAAATTTCATTAAATAATTAAAAAAGAACCATGAATGATATAGTGGGAAAGGTCCATAAAATAATTTCTTTTAACAACATAAGATAAAAAATTAAATATACATTTCATGACCATAATTTAAATGGATATTATTATGCTCCATTAGTTAGATAGAAATAATAAATGCCATTATTTTCATCTCTTTAATTTGAGTTTTTTTTTTAACATTAATCTTATTATAAGTTTTTATCATATTTATTTTTTATACAATATTTAGAACTATCAATAGCTTCTCCCTAATAATTAAATATGAGGATAATGCGCTTTAACGCACTCGAATCCACGTCCTCTTGCACTAACTATAATGCTGATACCAATCGAGATAAGACTCATTTGGCAAACTTATGTTATGGGATTGAAATTTTATACATGGTAATTGTGTAGGGTGGGTTCAAGTTTAGATATTGAAAAACTTGGTGACTCAATATTTTGCCAACAATCAAGAGCGAAAAAAAAAAGAATATTTTTTATATAGTCCCTTCTATTTTTTTGGAAATCATAAGTTAATATAGTAATAAGGTTGCACTTTAACTCCCCAAAATAAATTTTATTTATTTTTGAGCCCTTCCCTTTAAAACAATTTTCTAACTGCGTCCTGCCCACAATACTAAAACCTCAACAATATCTGAAGGACTATGGAAAGTGATCAAAGTTTCTTATGGGATTTGAACTAAATAAGAGATAAGCATAATGACTTATTTAGTCTTTTAACTTTATAACAAAAATCATTTTAGCCATTAATTTTTTCTTTTTTTAGCTCTTAAACTTTTTTTTTTTGTCAAATCATCCTAAAATGGATGGAAAAGTTAATATTTTTTAACTTTGTTGACGTTGCATACATGTTAATTACCACGTGTATGACACATCAGCATTTAATTATTTTTAAAATCATTAAAATTATAAAAATATATTTTTAAAAAATATTTTAAAATTTTAAAAATTAATTAAATATTGACGTCTCATCTACGTGACAATCTACATGTAAGTCACGTCAATAAAGTTAATAAACATTAACTTTTCCATCCATTTTAAAGTAATTTGATAGAAAATGCAAGTTCAATGGCTAAAAGAGACCAAAAAATAAATAAAAAACTGAAATAATTTTTTTGTGATGTTGGAGGACCAAAAAATAATTATACCTAAGAGATAAAGCAATTTTCTTATCCCTATTTTAAGAGAATTGAAGTCATTAGAAGCATTTCACACGTTTTAACTATTTAAAGAAGGCTTCATTCAAGTGAGTGTTTTAGAATAGTTTTAGTGGGTAAAAAAAGGGATTGGACTACTTGAAAATGGTAAAATTCTTTCTAAGATCCTTTGAAAAATTATGAAATTATAAATTATTATAATAATAAAATTATCTTTTGACTCCCCTAAAAATTAATAATTTAATTCAACCCTAATTTTTCCTTACCTTCACCTTTTGGGGAGTTTATCTTTCTTTTTTGAACTTTTTTAGGGTTTTTGTTTTAATGTTGAAATACCGATAAAAAAATATGTATGTTGTTAAAGTTATGTGACTTGAATCTAGTTTAATTCGGCCTGAAAAGTTCGAGATGCAACTCAATCGTTAAAGAAATAAAATAAAGAGGCAAAATTGGGAAGCTGTGAGGGTGAAGGCCCGATGCACCACTAATCTTGATCGAGGGTGTGGTGGCAGAGCCCCTGCGGTACGAACCTTTCTGCACAAGTTGTATCTGTATAGGACAATACTTCGTTTAACCCTTAAAAATTGTGTATAACCGAACGCCTCTTGTATTGTTGTTTCTAACATTAGTAAATTTCTCTTCTTTTGCCAATAATTTTTTTCGATAAGAGTTTTTCATGTAAAATCTGCGTTTTTTTATTTTTTTTATTGATTTGCGATTATCATTATCGATATATAATATAACATATGTTAATAAAACAATTGTTAGATATCACAAGCAAAGTCAATCCAATTCCACGTGGATTTTTGCTTTGGATTCTCCGAATGAGAAATTAAAATAAGTCAACAAAATATAGAGACCAATTAAAAACGATTGTTGCCTAATTAATGCACCATATGGATAGAATATTGTGTAGCACGTTGTGCTATGGGTTTCAAGCTCATAAAGAAAAAGGTTTTGGCCTATATGGTATTCAATACAGTACCACAATTTAATTTATTTCATTATTCATATGCATTAATGGATATAAATATAAAAAAAATTGGTGAATTATGAACGAGCAAAACTCGAACCATAAATGTAATTAGCGCAATTTGAACTCAGATCATACTTGAGATAATAAACATATTAACCATCAAGCTATCATATGAGATTCTAAATATATATAATTAAAAACAATAGGGATCAAGTTGAAAATTTCTTTTAGGGGTATGTTATATATATTTTATGAAAGCTAACATATAATTCCACCACTATCACTTATATTTTTATAGTTTTTAGATTGATTAAATCAAAATTTATTATTTTAATATCAAATTGTAATTTTATCATTATTAACTTATAAATTTATAGATTTTGAGGTGTAAAATAATTTTTTTTTCAATTATAGGCGGATCAGGCCCTTGCTTGCCCCCTCCCTTCACCCTTAAGAAAAAGGTTATGTGTATTTGGATATCATACTTGTTTCGTAATTATATTACTTGACTTTTTTTAATACTTACATATGATTATTTTCTATTTAAGTGTGATACAGGGGCAAAGTCAAAAATTATTTTTTTAGAGAACGAGATTAAGTTATATATTTTTACGAGAGTTAGAATGTAATTTTACGCTTTTATTGACTTATATATATCTTTATGATTTTCAAAAGGGTTAAATCAAAATGCTAATATCTGATGAACTTATAATTTTACCGTATATTAATTTAAGATTTTATGAATTTTGAGGCCTAAAATAACAATTTCTCATTTTAAGGGATCAAGATCCTTATCGCCCTCTCTTTGCCCCTGGTATGATATATATTCAACTATACAAAAACACTTACGAAAAAAGTATATTGATATTAATCTTATATCTGTATCTCATACCTTCGAATCAAGTGATGAAGCGAGGGGAGACAAATAAGGCATTTGCTCCCATTGATTAAATTAGAAAAATTCCCATTAACCCATCCCAAAATATAAATCATTCAAATTAAGTATTTTAATTATTGAATAAATAGAAAATTTTCATTTTTGACCCTCAAAAAAAGTCAATAATGCAATTTAATTTTTTTAACACAAAATTTTACAATTTTATCACAACCCTAAATAAAGTTCTTTGTCTTTGCCCTGAACCGGTATATTTGTCTTGGTTTTTATTTTTTCACATGAGAAAAAAAAGGTCAAAATAATTATTTGTCCTTGAGCTAATTTATAGGGACCAAACCCAAAAATTTTTAATCAAGGTACCATAATGCATGTGACAACATTAAACGCCGCTGTTTTTAACTGCTTTTCTTTTCGGTGATAATTATGGCTACGAGATGAGAGACTATCCCTAAAAACTACCTTTTATTTAATTGTGTAGTGTATAGGGGTGACCTTAAGGATTGGCCAACCGCCACCACCTTTTTTAATTCTTTTTTAAGGTTAAATTTCACTCAAAGTCACTAAACTATTAGTAAATTTGCGTTTTGATCATTCAACTTCAAAAAGTTACAAAATAGTTACTAAACTATTCAAAAGTTTTCATTTAAGTCATTGAGTTGTTAAAATTGTTAATGTATAGCTTTTTCTGTTCGCATCACCTGCACCAATCAAAAACTCGCCTTCTTCTTCTCTTCTATAATTTGATTTTTTTTGTCATGAAATTGCTTTGAATGTCAAAAATCTGTGAACCAAAACCAAACAGCTTTCTTCTCCAATCTCTAATACTGATCGTTAGATCGAGTTTGATCTACTATCGTTCTTCTACTAGTCGATGAGTATTAATCCATCGTATTGATTATTAAATTGTCAATTGGAGTTTGCTAGTCGAAATTTTTAAAATAAACCTTAATAACCTAGTGATTTAAAGAAAACTTTTAATTAGTTTAATTACCATTTTGTAACTTTTTAAAGTTTAGTGACCAGAACATAAACTTACAAATAGCTTAGTGACATTGAGTGTAGTTTATCTTTCTTTTCTTTTTTTTTAACTTAAAGCCCATGGTTGTTGGAACCATTGTAGATTAGTCGGTTGGATTGAAAATCGACTAATACATCGATCTCAACAAGTAATAAAATCAATTTGATTGAATCGCTTAAAATCGATTAAGTTTGTGGCTGAAATGATTTTCACTATTTTTAATTGTATTTTTTTTTATGAATTTTTAATAATTTATTTAATTAAATCAAATTGGTTGGTTAAACCGATCGAATTATAACTGATGATTTAACCAATTCAACCACTGATTCAATTTTAAAAATCTGCACATTTTAGTAAACTAGACAAACCAACTTTTAGTCTCTAATTTTAACAACTTTTTCAATTTGATTTTTAATTTTTTTTCAAATTAATCTTTAAACTTAAATTTTCTCAAATAATTTAATTATTTTTATAACACTCTTATAAATCGATGACATGACATTTTAAAATTATAAAAAATATATATTAGTTTAAAGTTTAAACCTTCATTAAAAATATACCAATTAAATCCCAAAAACATTTTAATTTATTCATTAATAAAATAATTAACTAAAGAAAAAGTCATGAACTACTTCCAATGCAAATGATTATCGCACCTTTAAAGGAGCTATGCCCCTAAACCAAAAGTAATTACGGTTAAAATATATTATTAATATTTTTTTAATTAGACCGAACTGATTTACTCTTTTAAAAGTCTACGACTCTCTCCATTTTTTATAGAGTGAATATCTCCCTAAAGTGTGATCTGTTGTAACAAATAAGAGTTAAACAACTATTTAGGGTTCAAACTAAGCAATTATTTTTATATTGGGATTTAAATTTTTTTCGGTTCAACTTAATTCCTGAACTTAATAATTATTTCTATTCTGAAGCTTGAATTTTTTAACAATCCGAACACAAAAATATTTAACCCATTAGATAATAAAATTAAAAATGATTTTCACAAATTTTTTTAATAATTTCATTATAAATTTTGATTATATCTGTTCTTTTTGACACAAGGCCTAGAACTACTCATAGCCCTTCTCCAACCTATAAATAAGAGGGTACTACGCTTCAACGCACTCAAATTCACATCTTCATACATTGATAATAATACTCGTATCAATCGAACTAAGACTCAATCGATAATTTATTTTTACTTCCAACAAAGAATAATAAAATATGCTTAGTTAATGGTGCCTAAATCTTTGACTGCCATTTTTTTCCCACGTTACCATGACTAATATTTTGTATTATCCTATGAAAGCTGACCTCTTTTGAAATTTTAGATTCCTCACTATTTTCGATATTAATGACATCTTTTAAAAAAATAAAGGTATAATAGTTTATTTGACACTTTTAATTTTACATAAAAATTATTTTATCCCTCTATTTATTTTTTCGGTTTTTTTAAGTTTAAACTTACGTTTATTTCAAATCATGCTAAAATGAATGAAAAATTTAATATTTTCGGACGTTGCATACACATAGTGACATATCATCAACTCAGTGTTTAACTAATTTTTTAAATTTAAAAATTCAATACAAATTTATAAAAAAGCTATTTTTAAAAATTAATAATTATTAAAATATTATAATATATATAATATATTTTTTAATATTTTAAAATTTTAAAAAATAATTAAATATTGATGTGTCATCTATGTGATAATTCATATATATGCCACACCAGTAAAATTAATAAACGTTAATTTTTCCATCCGTTTTGAAGTGATTTGATAAAAAATACAAATTTAAAGGTTTACAATAGATGAAAAATTAAATAGAGGGTTGAAATAATTTTGTTGTAAAGCTGGAGAGTAAAAAAAGTTATTATGCCAATAATGAATTAAGGAGATGAAGTGGAGGAGGGCATCATTTTTATTCATTGGAAACAGTTCCTTATTGTCTAGTTCTCAATAGACACTATTCTAGTGATTAGTGTTGTTCATCACATGCTAATGGACAGTACTTTGCGGCTTATTTGTTTTGTTATTTAGATTTGAATTCAAAATTTCGATTTAATTCACGATTGATTCTTAATTCAATTAATATTAATATTATTATCACTGCAGTAAGACGTGGATTCAAGTGTGTTGAAATTCATTATTCTCTTATGTAAGGGTCGGGGAGCTATGAATAGTTCTAAACATTGTATCAAAAAGAGCATATATGATAATAACCTATAATGAGATCAATTTAATTAAATTGGATTTAATCGGACTTGAATCGAGTTTGTATCTAAGAAAAATAATTTTTATTAGATAAATTTCAAAGTTGTTGTACTTTTCATATTTTTGGAATTTAACTCAACTACTTTTATTTCAAGAAATCTAGTTCTTTTATTTTCTGGATTGAAAAATGCAAGTCTAATTATTAACCTTGTTAAAAAGTTTTATGTTAAATTTAAGTTCATTATAACATTATTTTCCTTCATTATGTGACTATCAATTGAGTTTTTTTTTTATTTCAAAATTTCACACCCGTGAAATTAGTGAAAATTATAATAGTTGTAACAATTGATCTTAAATTTTGAAATCCGAAAAATCCTAAAATAAAAGTAAAGAAACTAAATTTCAAATGTACGAAGAAAGAAAGTACTTGTATAATATTTTAACATCTTCTTTCCTCTCCATTTTCAACTTTACCGAGCAATAAAAAAAAGGCAAATATATTTTCCACCCATTTTTAATTTTTTTACCAAAGATACCAATGAAAAAAAGTTAATGCATTGTTTGGGGCTTGAAAATTTTTCTATTTAAGTTAGTCTTTAAATTTGATAATTATTTTCATGTTAGAGCCTAAAATGTGATAAAATTATCATGTTAGTCCTTAAATTTGACAATTATTCTCATATTGGGTTAATTCATGCTCCAATATAAAAATAATTGTCAAATTCAAAAGCTGAATTGGATCAATAAAAAATTCAATCCAGTGTGAGAATAACTGTTAAGTTCAATAACTATTTTGGACAAAATAAATAAATTTTATATTCATTATTCTCATATTTATTTTATGATCCATGTTTAAAGTTCAAAATTATTACATCAAACAATATGGTTAAAACATAGAATCCAAATGAAAATTATGATTTCTATCCTTCTACTTTTCTTCCTTTCCAAATTTTCTTTGGGCCCAAATTTGTTACATGTAACTTGCGAATTGGTAACTTTGGGCCCTATAAATTGGGAAAGCTAAGCAAAGAGAAACTAAAAACAGGCTTAAGCTTTTTATACCAAGGTATTGTTGAAACCTAAAAAATATGCTTTCAAGGCCTCAAATATAACTTAACATATTGGGATGTTTGGATGAACGATGCGTTTATTTGCATTTAATGTAAAAATAGCGGTGATGATAAGATTAGATGTTATAACGATACTGTATTATAAGATAAAAGTAAGTTAAACACACAGCATCGCCCATCCAAACTCATACTTAATATACTAATGTTGGGTTTTGGCATGAAATATATGTTTAATGGGAAATCTCGTGGTCAATTGCTTGATAGTTAAGAGTTGTTTCTTTATAGAATTCATTCAGATTTGAGCTTTTAGAAAGAAGTGATAAGCTTTTATTTAAACAGTTCACTTGAACATAGTGTAAGCGTGTGTTTGTAGATATGTATGTGTTTGTGAGAGTATTGATCCTTTAATTGTACAATACTCAAAAAATTATTTAATGCATTTGTACAAGTTTCACATATCATCAGTGAAAATAATATGATATTTCATTATTGAATACAAAAAAAAAAAAAAAGATTTAACTTACCAAATGGTATCATTTTTTGAAGTTGATACTTTTTTTTTTTGTCATAAGTGATACTTAAACAATAATTTGTTAGTCAAATTATCCAAAAAGATGACCCGTTAAAAAAATATATTAGCCAATTATTTCGAGACCTACAGCACTTTTAAATTAAAATTAAATTAAATTAAACTAAATTAAATTAAAATTTTCAAATATTTTATTTTTCACTCTCTTCTTCCCACCGTGATTCTTTCTTCTCTTCTAATGTACTTTTTTAAATTGTTAGGTAACTTTGATATGTAAATATCTAAAGAAGTAAGAAAAATAATACATGGGTTTGAATTGAGGTTTTTAAAAAAAAAAAACTCGTCTAAATCTAAATTTTGCTGCCGAAAACAAGGTTTGGATGAATTTATGATGGGTTCTTAAGTTTCTGTCATTGGAGTTTTTGTGTGAAGAACAAAAAGATGAATATGTTCTCAATTTTTATTAAATTAAGGAAAAAAATATAACTTTTTGGAATTCTATTAGTTAAAAAGTGCACGTGTCACAAAATGATTGGATAAGTATTTTTTTAACAGTGCTAACTTTTTTGGGGTAATTTGGGTAACGAATTATAGTTTATGTATCACTTGTGACTTAAAAAAATTTAGATACAAACTTGGAAAAAAAGTATAGTTTAAGTATCATTTTGTAGTTAAAATCAAGATATTACGACATTTCATCATTCAATAAAACAAAAAATGGTGAAAAACTTATAAATAAATACCAATAATCTAAATCATAAACCCGAGTTTCTAAACCCTAAACCACTAAACCTAAGTGCTATTAGTATTTATTTATAAAATTATAACTAATATTTGATTATATTTGAATAAAATTATTGTTTATTTAGAAGTCTTCCATTGTCTTTTATTTAACTCAATGATGATGTATTATTTTATTATTCATTAATAGTTCATAAGACTCTTCTATTGACGATGCATCAAATATTATCTTGGTTATGACTATTTTTTGCCCTCCCTCTCTCTCTATATACACGCGAGTTTGTGTCAATTTTCAAAAAAAAAAATTAATAACTTGAGGTTTAATGAGAATTTTTTTTTTAAAAAAGTAGTGACTTAATAAATTGAAAATGCATTTAAAAAAGTTTTTATAATTAAATAACACTAAGATAGTTACAAGCAAATGCCTCTAAATAGCAAAATTAATAATAAAACAATAGTTATATAATATCCAAATAATACAACAAAATAGTACTAATATAATAGCAAAACGACAACAAAAAATAGCAAAAAAGAAAGTTTAGGCTGATTCAGGTCGGATCTAGGTCAAAAAAATATTATTCGAGGTCTGACCCGTTTAGAAAACGAACCTTATTTTTTTGTCCAAACCCTTCCAATTTTTGGGTGAGCCCTCAAGTATGGGTGGGTAACCCCTATTTGGCCCGATGTCTCTCCAATCTCCCACTGGTCTCGAGCTTTGATGGTCATTGGTGCCATCGCACCAAGCTCTGCCTTGGTCACTGTCATGTTCCGATCTGGGCTCTTCCATCGTTGATGCTCTCTTCAATACGATGGTGATTCAGATATCACATTTCGAGTTTCATAACTTGATTGACCTCTTCAAAAAACTTATTTCTCGTTCGGGTCAGATATAGAGTATATTCATCGGAATTCGCCTCCCCTTTCCCCTCCTCCTCATTCAACAACATCACTAGGGATGTTAGGATTACATGGTATTTATATTTTTGGGCCATAACTTTGCTCTTCATATTGTATCTTTGGGCTTTTAGCCCATTTGTATCTAACTATTTTTTTATGAACAATATAGTATGAGATCCAAATTCAAATATTCAATTAACTAATTATACACCAAAAGTACACGTGGTAAATCCCTATTGGATAAGGTATCGTGGCACTGCAAACCTTCTAAAATAGTGCCGTGACAAAATAAAAATCAAGCATAAATCGAAAAATATTTATTTTTCAAATAATTTTTTCGTGCTATAAAAATAACAACACATTGTATCTTTCATTTTACAACCCAGTAAGGGGATCTGTTTCTCTTTCTCTTTGAAAAATCCGAAAATATTTTTCCAAAGGGAAACTCTCTGCTCGTAATATTCTCAGATCTGCTCTCAAGTCCTCACAGTATGTATCGATTTCTTTTCATTTTATGTTTTTCGTTATCGTCTTATTTTGAATTTTTGTTTATTGAGAAATTTCATTTCCTTGGCAATAGAAAGAAAAAGAATTGATGTATTGTGTTTTTTCGTTTCTAGATCTGGATTTGCATGTGTATATATATTTAGAATGTTAGTTTTCGAATTTTGATTTACCAGATTTACTTTATGGTGTTGTAGATCTGCTTGATCTGTGCACAGATTCGTGTTTATTTCGGTTTTTCCTTTTTATCTCAGCTAATTTGAACCGATTACACGTGTTTAATGTAATTTGGAATCATTTTTTTTATATCGGATTGATTTGTAATTTGACTGGTAATTTCGTTTGGATGCTGAATCTTATTTTTAGGTCGGATTGATTGATTGGTCTGCTAATACTGATTTTTTTAAAATGTAATGAGAACTTAATCAGTTCCTTTAAAATTTGAATTTTATTTCATTTTTCAAAGCATCATCGATTATTCTACAATTCGTATTTCTTGCATGGTCATCGTTGTCCCTGTTATGCAGATATTGCCATATATAAGAACGATAACATTGTTCTAATTGTAGGATTAGGGTAGATAATGTAGAGAATTTTTTAAAATTATGCAAGGATCGTTAAGTTGGAATGAACTTAATTCTTTTTTTTTACTATCAATGATATTTGTATTTGACATGTGGCCTCATTTATTATGTATTTTTTTCCTTAATTTTGCAAGTTCTTTAACTGAAACAATTGCTTAATTTTGTTGTGTAATTCAGTTTTGAATAGCCAATATGGGAGGCGGGTTCAGAGTACTTCATTTGGTTAGACCATTCCTTTCGTTTCTGCCTGAAGTTCAGAGTGCTGATAGGAAAATCCCTTTTAGAGAGAAGGTCATCTATACCGTGATCTCCCTCTTTATTTTCCTGGTTTGCAGTCAGCTTCCCCTTTATGGAATACATTCTACGACGGGTGCTGATCCATTTTATTGGATGCGTGTTATCCTTGCATCCAACCGTGGAACTGTTATGGAACTTGGGATTACCCCCATTGTTACTTCCGGTTTGGTGATGCAACTCTTGGCTGGTTCAAAGATCATCGAGGTCGACAACAGTGTTCGTGAGGATCGCGCTCTCTTGTGAGTGTTTTAACATGGCTATTTTCTCCATTATAACTTGAAGCACTATATATCCTTTATAATCTTTGGTTCTTTTTTATGTGTGCTTTGCAGAAATGGGGCTCAAAAGCTGTTGGGGATCCTAATTGCTGTTGGTGAGGCAGTGGCGTACGTTCTGTCTGGTATGTACGGCAGTGTTGGTCAGCTTGGTGTTGGAAATGCTATTCTTATTATTATTCAACTTTGCTTTGCTGGAATTATTGTGATCTGCCTCGATGAACTTCTCCAAAAGGGGTATGGTTTGGGCTCTGGGATCTCCCTTTTCATAGCCACCAATATCTGGTATGTTATTTTATCATTCCTTTTTCATCTTGACTGCAATTTATTTCATTAAGTTGCTATTCTAAATACTATTTCAATTGTGCAGTGAAAACATAATCTGGAAAGCCTTTAGCCCTACAACAATCAACAGCGGTCGTGGGGCAGAATTTGAAGGTGCTGTCATTGCTATGTTCCATCTTTTAATAACCAGGACGGACAAAGTTCGAGCGCTTCGTGAAGCTTTCTACCGACAGAATCTTCCAAACGTTACAAATTTACTTGCTACGGTTTTGATCTTCCTCATTGTTATCTACTTCCAAGGTTTCCGTGTTGTTTTGCCTGTAAGATCGAAGAATGCTAGAGGACAGCAAGGGTCGTATCCCATTAAGCTATTCTACACCTCCAACATGCCCATCATCCTTCAATCTGCACTCGTTTCAAATCTTTATTTCATCTCCCAGGTACCGTTTTTATATCTTTACTCTACATGAATAACAAATATTAGAAAGGCTTCGATCTAAACATTGTTTATTTTTACGCAGTTACTGTACAGGAAGTACAGTGGTAACTTCTTTGTGAATCTGCTGGGCAAGTGGAAAGAATCCGAATATTCAGGTGGTCAGTTTATTCCGGTTGGCGGTCTAGCTTACTATGTTACTGCCCCTGCAAGGTTAGAATCGGTTCCATTTGTCTTTGTCGTGAAACTCTCTTTTTTGGGTTATTTTCTTTTCAAATGTGTTGATGCCTGGTTTTGTCTGATTATTACTACAGCTTGGCAGATATGGCAGCAAATCCCTTCCATGCTCTGTTTTATCTAGTGTTCATGCTTTCTGCCTGTGCTTTGTTTTCAAAAACTTGGATTGAAGTTTCCGGTTCTTCAGCCAGGGATGTTGCTAAGCAGCTCAAGGTAAACCTTTTATGATGAACCTTGTTTACTCATCTACCAGTTTTGTTAGTTGTCCCATTCCCAGTCGATGATTCCCAGTGGAAATTTTGTGAACCCCTTAAGTAGGGTTGTGCAATCAGTCGGATCGGTGCAAAAAAGTTGAAAACAGACTTAACTAACTTCCCTTTTCCTAGAAACCAACGTTTTCCACTGATTTTTGCACTGCCCTACCCTCGAGTTCACCAATTTGTCAATGCGTATTTGTTGTTGCCGTTTTAAAGGTATTGGTTTCGTGTTCCGTTTGCAGGAACAACAAATGGTGATGCCAGGACATAGAGATTCAAATCTACAAAAAGAACTAAACCGTTACATACCTACCGCAGCTGCATTTGGCGGAATGTGCATTGGTGCATTAACCGTCTTAGCTGATTTCATGGGAGCAATCGGTTCAGGTACAGGAATATTGCTAGCTGTAACAATCATATATCAGTATTTCGAAACTTTCGAGAAGGAGAGAGCCAGTGAACTCGGCTTTTTCGGCCTCTAAGTTTCGATAAAAGTCGGGTTTAGTGAAAAAAACAAAATGGTAGAGGGGGTGGAGAGCCATGGACAAATTTTGATTTGATTAAAAATTCAGATAATTGATAGGTAGGTTCCACCTTTTGTTAAACATGCTTTGGGTAGAAGAAAATGAGGTTTTTAATTGTAATCTTTGATGTTGTTTTAGGCTTTTTTTAGCCCTCTAAATTCGTTCCTTTAAAAAAAAAAAGAAGCTGAACTTGTAGATTTTCCCTTTTCAGAATACAAACTCTGTCGAATCCTAACTTTTTTTCCTATTATTTGTTTTAGCACTTTATTGTTTGGGGGACTTTTTCCCCTTGGAAAAAGGAAAGTTTTTTTGGTTATTCTATATTGGTTTAATTATTTTTTGGGCTTTCATGTTGGGGTTTTTGCTTCTTAAATTGATAATTGTATGATTGATTTTTTTTAGTTATTTTCTTAAAGAAATGTTAAGTATTAACTTAGATAAAAAACTTTAAATTAATTTTATTTGGAAAAGGAGAATTATTTTTTAGCTCTTTTATATTTTGATTGAAAAAATTATTTTTATTTTTATTTTAATGGTAAAGTGATTATTTTATAATAAAATAATAAAATGATTAAAATGTAATATTTTAAACATAATATAATTTGAGATAAAAAGAAGTGATTATTATTATAGTTTTGTTTATAGCTCGAATTCGTTTATTTTTTGTATTTTATTTACACTTGTCTTCCACAATTTTGATTATCATTTCATTTTATTGTAATAATCATATTACAAGAATAAGTAATTTAAGTTAAAATTTAACTATATGAATTTATTGGATTTGATTGTAATTGTGAATGGATTTTAGGGATTATTCTGTTAATTTTTTTTTACGATCGTTGACACGGTCGTAGTTTACATTCACAAATTATTCAATTTTTTATATTAAATCATACAATTAATTCATTTAACATAATCAACATTTTTTTGGTAAAATTTTGATTTTGCTCTTAACTTTTTTCATTTCATTTAATTTAGTCTTTTCAATACAAAACATACAAAATACCCATTTCCTCTTTAATTCATACCAACCGAATACTCATAGTCTCCTTATACATTCAAGCAAATTCATTTATTTCACAACAAGTATAACAATATTATCATTTTAACATTTTAGTTCTTAAATTTTAATTTCATCAAAAATTACTTTACAAAAAGATTTAACTCGAGTATCAAATACTTAAATATATCAAAAGCTTTTAAGAACAAGCAATTTCAACAATGACAAGTTTTTTAACATTTGATAGATTCACAAATTAGACATTGCATAAGCTAGATTAAGCTGATACTAATTCAAAAACATAAAAATTATTAAAAATGATTAAGGTTTGTTTACTCAAATCAAAGCTTAAAATTCAACAATGGAACCCTAGGTTTTCCCTCATTGGCCGAATGAAGGAGATGAAATAAGAAGAAAAATGAGTTATTTTCTTCTTTTAATTTTACTTATATAATAAGGCAATTTTATAAATTTTATGACTTTTATCATTAACTTAATTAATCACTTTTAAGCTTTTAACAAATCTTTTCATTACCCTTAATTCATGACATTCCACTATCCTATTTATTTTGGTTTATTTACTTATGAAGTTCTTCTAATTAAACATCTATATTTTTCTACCTATTACAAATGAGTCTTTTCTATTTAATTATCTAATTAAACGAAGAAATTTCATAATCAGAATTTAATACGATGCTGATGACATTACAAATATTAAATAACTAATATTTACGATTTGACTCGTCAGAATTATGGTCTCGAAACTACTGTTTCCAACACCACTAAAAATCGAGCTGTTACATGTATGAAACCTACATAATATGATATATCAATGAACATCTATATAAATATATTTATTTATAAATATAAGTTTTATAATTTTTAATTAGGTTCAATCATTTAATTAAATAATTATTAATTTTAAATATAGTTGTAGAAAAAATAATATGGTTAACATAAAAAATTTACAAGTTGATTTAAAATATCAAAATTTTGTATCAACTGATATGTATCGACACAAGTTGGTATTGACCGAAACATACTGAAATACATCGAAATAGTCGAAAGCCACCGAAATTTTGACCAAAGTGAAACATAGACTACTTGATACGAGTTTAAGACTAGTACATACCAGTTGATATAATCGATACCGATATGATACTGACTACTTTGGGTTAAAGTGTAATTTACCATTGTCATAGCTAATAAATTTTTTTATAAAATCTAAAAGGATCTAAATATTTCATAATTTTTTGAGAAGTCAAAATCATTACTTGTCATCGCCTTCATAAATTATGTCCATTTAAGATACAAGTCAGAGCTTGAATTTCAATGTCAAAAACTCGAACCAAACTTATCTCATTTTCCAGTTTTATAATATATTATGTAATTTTAAACATAATAAAACAATAAAAATGCATAATTTCATTCTAATATTTATATATTATTTTAATTAAATCTAAATAATAATATTTTTAAAATTATTTAATTTAAATTCGAGTTATGTTGAACCAACCCAAAGAAAAATCTTGCCCTATTTTAACTTGAACAGGACCGATCATAGACCCGGTCTGAATCAATAATATTATATTTTTTCAATATTCTATTCTTTACGTAGACGCCTAATTTTCACTTTTCATAATTTAAAATCAAATACATCTTAACCTAACTCCATTCATTTTTTTAATAATTGATGACTGATTTTTTATTTTATTATTTTTAACATAAATTTTATTCCATCCATATCATGAGTAGGAGTGCAATTAAGTTGAGTTAAGTCCAAATATTGTTAAGCTTTAGTTCAACTCGAAATATAATTGAGCTACCCAAACTCGAGCTTGATTAAGCTTGTTTATTTTTTGCACTCAAGCTCGACACAATAATTAATCTTAGAATTAATAATATATATTAAAAGTAATAATATAAATTGATAATATAAAAATATTAAATATATATTAAAAATAAAAAGCTCGATAAAATTCACGAACCATTCTACCCGAGTATTACTAAACTCGAAATTCAAATCGATTATTATCAAATCGAATTTAAGTCGAACTTGAATGGCTTGCGAGCACTAGCATCTCATTTACGCTCGTGAGTGTGCCATAATTTAGTTCCCTACATATCATTTCACATTATACTTTCTTCTTCTTCAATTCTATAATAGTTCATGTTATATTATATTATATATATGTTTGGAGATTTTTCAGTGTCCGATAGTTATATTGGACTCTAACTTTGAGTCAAGTCGAGTCAATTCTTTAAATGGGGTAAACTCTTCTAGCATTGTTTTACTCCATCCCTCAAAACACGAATTTAAAATTTTACTTAAATGATATCGAACTCTTTATCACTGAATTCAACCGATCATATATATATAAGGATAACATTAATAAATGAATATTTATTTGGTACATTGGCAATGAAAATTTTTAATTTTACAAGTGGGGTTAAAAATTTACCATCTGTCATTAAATTATATTTAAAAATTCAAGAGAATAAATAAATAGAACATGTGACAAAATCTTAATTTTAATTGTGGAGTTAAAATTTGTAACTGTTCGTGTACAAAAATTTTACCCATAATAATAAGGTTAAATATGTCATAAGTCTCCGTACTTTTCAAAATTTTGAAATTTAATCTTTAAACTTTTATTTACAAGAATTTAGTCCTTTTACTTTTTATATTTTAAAATACATGTCCAATTGTTAACACTGTTAAATTTATTAGCGTGACATTTTAAAATTAAAAAAAAAATACTCACTTGCTAGTAATGTAATTAAAAAATATTGTAATTAACCTGAATTTAACAAATAATATTAGTGTTAACCGTTGAATTTAAATTTTAAAATCTAAAAAGTAAAAGAACTAAACTTCTTAAAATAAAAATATAGAGACAATATTTCAAATTTTAGAAAAGTATTAAAGCTTATATAACATATTTTAAATTAATAATAATCAACCAATATTATTTTTATAGCACAATTATCACTTTAAAATAAATGCTTAATGCTTTAATGCCAAACACAAAAAATTTAATCCCCGCAAGCGAATTTATTCTTATGTTAAATTTTTTAGTTGAAATGTGAAACACTCATGAATTCATCAGTGTTTTAGGTTCAAATCTCATTATATGTCGAATCATTTTGAGCTTATAGATTTCAAAAAAAATAAATAAAAATACTCTTTAATAATATTTATTTTAAAAAATATGTATATTCAACTAAATATTAATCGTATCCAATTGGTTCATGATATCAATTTAAACCAACAATTTAATTTAATAAAGTTGTCTTCAAGAAACTTTTTTGACTTGCAAAAATTAAATTTTTTTTTGAACAATCTCATTACAGGTCTGATTATATCTACTCTTTTTGAGATAATAATTAAAACTACCCATCGTTCTTTTCCAATTCATAAATAAGAGAATAATACGCTTCAACGCATTCGAACCCATGTCCTTCTACATTAACTGTTGGAGCCCAATTTTGATCGGGTCCAAACCATTTTTAATTTAAATTTAATTTTAAAATAAAAAAAATTTGGATCCGGTCAAAATTAGATTCCAACATTAACAGTATCAATTGAACTAAAATTTAATGAACACAAAAATTAAAAGTTAAAAGTTGGAATGTTCGGATAATACCTAGAAAATTTAAAATATGGTAGGACCAAATATGAATGGATAGATGATTCTAGAAATTTAAATGATGATTGTGTTTTGATGGTGTGCCCAATGAACAAAGCAAAACCCACTAATTCTCATCATTCTACTTAAAAGATAACATTATTATTTATGTCTCAAAAGTGTTTGTCCCCCCCCCCCCCCCCCCCCAATTGGCTTAATTTTGGTCTAATCTTAATTTAATTGGATAAATTGATATTTAAGTCCCTATTAGATAAATTAATTATAAGTTCAGTCAATAATCAATATTATATATTGTCTAGATTTGAACTCGAAACATGCTTATGTGTAATAACACTTATTGAATTGATAGTTAAGAAAAGAAAAATATTCGAGTTTTACGTGTACAAGTCCTCTTTATATTTATTTTGGGTAAAAATATTTTTTCAATCTTTTTCAATTTTGATATTGAGTAAATTGGTCTCTCTAAAAATAATGAACAATTTAATCTTTGTTAATTTCAAAAGTAAGCAACTCAGGACAATTTATCACAACTTTCATGTTTTTCATCAATTGAATATGATTTTTATTGATATAACAACAAATTTAGCCCTCGATGTTTATATGTTTTGTGTAAATGTTGAGAACTAAATTTGTTAGTTTAGGACCAAATTAACATAATGTGTAAACTTTAAGGGTTAAACTTGTTATTTTATCAATAAATAGATATGTAAAATTGTAAAAAAAACATTAACATTGTCATTAATTATACTTAATTGCTCACTTTAAAATTGATATGGATTAAATTGCTTTTATTTTTTTAAAAAGGATTGAAGAGGTCTTTTTACCATTTAATTCTAATTAGTTAGCTTGAGTTGAGTTAATTAATTGGTTCAATATTTATAATAATTAATTCTAATTGAAACTATTAGATATAGTTATAGTCACCCAATTATTAGTATTTTTTTTTTGTCATCAGTTGGTTAACGGCGGTAGTTTTTAAAATTGACATAATAGTAATATGGACCCATACTATTTATAAATTGTGTCAATTTAGTCTTAATTCTAAAAATCTAACCTTTAACATTTACACATTGTGTAATTTGATCTTTTTGCAATTTTACATTTTTTTGTGACATTGAAAGTTAATTTTAAAAATAAAACAAATTCGGAGCAATTAGTTTTACAATAAAATTATTTGTTATAATGAAATACTATTATATAAGTTGGTTGTTATAAAGAGACATGAATGTATTTGAAACAGTTGGATATATATTCTTAATGAAGAATGGGGCAAATTCGATTAGTGGCGAATTCAAGAGAAATGGCAGTAGTTTTGATCTCTCTAAAATGAAATTTTTTTATTTAGATCTCTTTATAATTTATAAAATTTTAAATTAAGAATAATAAAATTATCTTAAAAGAATTTTCTTAGTTTTTGTATTATATGAATGGTCATAATTTGGTAGGAGCAAATCTTATCTCAAAGTCAGCCATTCTCATAATTTTGCCTTTTTATTTTTTATATATGAAGTCGCGTAAGTGTAAACAACACACAGAACCAGGAATTATGGTTACATGCCCCCCTTCCCATGATTGTGCCTTACCCTTCTATTATAATTCATAATCAATATTTACTTTATATTCAAACTCAAAAAATTTCATATATTTGATAGGATGGTAATGGGGTCGGTCGGATTTTTGTGTTTCTCAACTCTGACTTGAAGTACTACTCATATATAGTGGCGAAGTTAAGTTATATGTTTTTATGAGAGTTGATTTATATCTTTATAATTTTTTAAAAAATTGATCAAACTATAATTTTATCGTATGTTAACTTGAAATTTTATGAATTTTGAGAGCACTAAAGTGAGAATTTCCCACTTCAGGGGGCACGGGCCCTACTAGTCCCCTCCCTTCGCCTTTGCTCATATACTTCGAAAACTACTAGATTTAATATTAATATAATATATAAGGGCAAATTAGTATTATCCTAATATAAGGTGGATTTTCTCTAAACCCGATCCGACACAACCCAATTACTTATTAATAAAATACCCGTCTCGAATCCGATTTTTAAAGGATATATATACATGACCTTATCAACTTTATAAAATTCTAAAAAAATTATTTAAGATTTTATACAATCAATTTTTTAATACAATATTTCATTATAACAGTTAAATTTGTTGTAGAATCAATTTTTTATATTTTATATTTATTTTTTTATAATAAATTTTCATATATAAAGGTAAACTACATTAGAGGTTACTCAATTATGAAAAGTTACAAAATAGTCACCCAATTATTTAATTTTGTTTTTTTTGGTCACCAACTTGCTAACATAAAAATAAAAACACACAAAAATCTAAGATAATTGGGTGATAAAAAAATTTACTAATAATTAAGTGACCATTTTGTAATTTTTCATAATTGAATCACTAATAAAAAAAACATAGTCAAATGAAGAAAAAAAAAAGAATGCTTTAATAAATTATGCTCGATCAATAATAAATTTATATGTCAGCAGAATGCTTACAACCGTTTTACAAAAAAGAATTCATCACTTTAATGGCAGCAACTAGTTGTGATATCAATTTTGACTCGTTAATAATGTTATAAAATAAAGAGACTAAATTATGTCAAATTAAAGAGGCTAAATCTCTAGATTAACGTAATTGAGGAACTAAATTACTAAATTTCAATATTTCAACTTTTTTTAGAAAACAATAAATAAATATGAAAAATGTATTATTGATTATTGATTAAAAATACCAAATAAGAAAATGATTATATCTTTTTTATTTCTCAAGGTATCTACTGGAGCGAGCCTAGTAATTAATCACTCGTATTTTGTAGGCTCATTAAGGGTAGGTGCTGGTCACGAGTTTTAAAACTGCTCCATACTTAGGACAAAGATCAAACTCTTGATCATTGATTAAGGTAGAAAAGATCCTTACTATTTCGCTTAACTCTCGTGATTAAATATTATAAATTTTAATCATTGGATTAACTAGTTTTTTAATCATTCTAATTCTTGATTTTATCAAACATAAACAAAATTGGATCTAATTGGTGCCTTTTGAAAACCCTAAAAACAAATAGTGATTTTTTTAATATAATTTAAAATTATAAGCATAATGGCTTTGGTTTTATATACAAATGTACGATATACAAGTTGATTCTATGTGTATAAATTAAAATGTATTTAATAATTTTGAAAATTTTTAAATGAAGTTTTAAAAAATTATTGTTTTTATTAATTTTTTACTTAAATAAAGTTTTAAATGAAATTTTTATTTAAATAAAGTACAATATAAAATATATATAATTTGATATATGTTTAATTTTTAATATATTTTAAACATATGTAAACTTTTATAAAATTTGAAAAAAAAATTATTTTAAACAATTTTAAAATCTTCTTCAACCTTTAAATAAGAGAATGATGCGTTTCAACGCACTTAAACTCACGTCCTCCTGTACTGATAACAATGTTTGTATTTTTTACTCAAAGTAAAAATAAATGCTTTAAATGGAGAGTTCCACTCGTAAAAAACTGTAACGTAACTACAATTATTTTATTTATATATATAAATAAAAGATGTATGATATGAATCCAAGAAAATAAATAAATGAAAGTCATGTTTAAAACTATAATTTGCTAGCAATTATGGTTTCTTGGCATTCACGTCTTCTATTAGGGTCACTTAGATTCAATAATTCCTATCACAAATTCAACATCAATTTATTCATATAATCACAATTATTAATTAGTAATTATAACAAAGTTTGAAAATAAATTGACGCGTATAAATAAATTTATTAAATAATTTTAAATAAAAAATTTGTGGAAAAAATATGTTTTTTAACAAAATAATTATATTTTTTAAAAATAAAAAATAAATTTTAAGTGAATGGTTATTTTAACTGGAGTTAATTATTAACCGATGATTTTTTTTTGAACAATCTTATTATAGTTTTTGATAATATCTATTCTTTTTGATATAATACTTAGAACTACTTATAATATTCTCTTCCGACTCATAAATAAGAGGATAATGAGTTTCTATGCACTCGAACTCACGTCTTCCTGCATTGATAACAATGTTCATGCCAACCGAATTAAAACTCAATCGACAATCAATATTTTTTTAAATTGAAAAATTATCTTGTATATATATAATTTTATTATTAGTTTTCCCAATTTCTATAAGTGCGTTTTGATAATTTTTCCAATTAAATTAATGTTTAAAAATTATTAAATTATAAATTAAACAATATATATTTAAAATAACATCAAACCATATTTTCTTTTTATATTATCCATGCCTTTATCATTATTAAATTATTGTGAGCAACTAAAAATGATTAATAATTTATATTAAATTAAGCATATTTAAAGTATAAATTCTAAATAAAGATTAAAATATATTATAAGTTCCTATATGCTTAGTAAGTTTAAAATTTGATTCCTGTACTTTTATTTCTAAAAATTTAATTTTTCTACTTTTCAAATTTTAAAATTTATGTCTAACTGTTAACACTATTGAAATTAATTTGTTAGATTTTTAGGTTTATTATAACAGTTTTTAGTTACATTGCTACCAAATGAGATTTTTTTATTCTAAAACGTCACACTAACAAATTTAACAAAAAAATGTAACAATCTTAACAATTGAGCTTGGATTTAAAATCTGAAAAATAAATGAACTAAATTCTAAAAAATAAAAGTATATAGACTAAATTTGAAATTTATGAAAAATACAGGGACATATAAATAGTTTAACCAAAATAAAAAAGGCTCAATGTTAGCTTCTAAAGTTTATTTAAGGCCCCACATTTCAATTTTCAAAGAATTTGCTAATTATGGATATTTTTAGTTGCTCTTTACTTTCGGCCATGGCTTTTTGGACCGTTTCACTCGGTTAATTTGTTTAATTTTTTCTTTTAAGTTTTGATTTTTAACTATTTAAAAGTTTTCATTTAAATCATTCAATCGTTAATTTTTTTTAAAAATTCTGTTAATGAGTTCTAAGCGATGATTTCATGATCGGTACAATAGATTAATATCTTATCAACAAGTAGCATAATAATGTACCTTAAATCCAAGTTGATATGGCAATCAATGTCGGAGATATCAGAAGAAATTTATTTGAATTTTGGTTAGTAGATTTGTAACATTCAAAGATATTTTATACAAAAAAAATTAAACTGTGAAAGAAAAGGAAAATGAGAGCTTTAAATTGATGCAAACTGTTTGAACAAAAAAAACTATATAACAAAGATTTTAACAGTGTAATGACTTAAATAAAAACTTTCGAATAGTTCTATAAAATTAAATGACTAAAATATAAATTTATTAATAATTTAATAATCTTGAGTGTAATTAACCCTTTTATCTTTCGATTGTGATATTGTTTTAAGGCATTTTATATTTAAATAATTCGGTTATAAAACAATATTTTAATTAAATAATATTTTATTATATTTTAATTATTTTCCCACCGAGCCTGAAACAACACTACATGAACCATTATTGATCTTTTACTTGAAGGGCTTACACTACATGCAATCATCATCATCTCTCTCTCTCTCTCTCTATATATATATATATAGTTAAAATATATAATAAGTTATTGTACTCTTCACATATTTAAATTTAATCATTTAACTTTTTAAATTTAAAAATATAAGTTTAATTGTTGACATAGTTAAAATTATTCTGTTAAAGTTAAATTCATTATAGTGTCAGTTTTTTTATTACATGGTTGTTGAGTGAGTATTTCTTTTTGTTATAATCAACGTCGATAATGACAGTAGGAATGATTGTAAAACAATAAGGAAAAAAAATATGAACACACAAATTTTACGTGAAAAATCTTTATCGAGAAAACTCACGAGCAGAAGAGCAAAAATTCACTATATTATAATAAAATGAAATCAAATTGATATGGATGGAAAAAGTATAGGGACTTGAACCAAATTTTAATAGGAATCAAACTAAAATAAAATGGAACATTAAAATAAAAATTGTATGGATGGAAGTCAATCCGATTTCAAAATCAGTTTCATATTATTAACACTGTTAAATTTATTCGTATGATATTTTGAAATAAATTCGAAAATATTAATGATTTAAACCCAACTTTAAAATTTAAAAAGTAAAAATGCTAAATTTAAAAATTTACAAAGAGTTTAGAGACTTTCAACATATTTTTAAGAAAATCAACGGGCTGTTCATCTTTCTTTTTATCCTTTTTCCCGCGCTTTTAAATAATTTTCTTTTTAATTTTTCATTTCAGTTTTCTTTTGTTTTCAAAGCTTCAAATCTGAATATGGTCAAATATTTATTCTTCTCTTTTGTTGCTTTATTTATTTTTTCTTTTTCAAAAAATATCAGATTCTCTCTCACTTTCTCTTTCTTCAAACAGGTTCTTAGTGTCTACACAAATTCAGAATAACCCAAATATCTTTTTTTCTTTTTCATGATCTAACCCACAATTGTATCCCTCCCAATTCATTCTAATTTTTCATCTTTCAAACAAAAAAGATGGATCCAATCGGACCCAAATCAATTTTCACCCGAAGCAGAAGCTGCAACAGCACCACCAGCAGCATTAACAGCAACAACAATGGCGGCAGCCATAGAAGCAAGCTTTCAAGAACCTTTCACAAGGTAATCAACTTCAGAAACAGCGATAATAAACATGGGATAGGAGCTTGTGTTTTCCCATCACAGCACAAGTTCGAGTGTTATAATCCAAACCCAGACCCCAAATTTAGACATAAAGCCATATTAGAGGCTTTATTAGCTAAGATCTTCGCTAGTGTTACTTCAATCAAAGCTGCTTACGCTGAACTTCAAATGGCACATAACCCATACAACAATGATGCAATTCAAGCCGCTGATGAAGCCATTGTTGAACAACTCAGAGCTTTATCAGAGCTAAAACGTAAGTTCTTAAAAAAAGAACTCGATCTTTCACCTCAAGTTACTTTAATGTTAGCTGAAATTCAAGAACAACAAAGCTTGATGCGTACTTATGAAATAACGATCAAGAAATTAGAATCTGATGTTGAAACAAAAGATTCAATGATCGTTTCATTTCATAAACAGTTCAAAGATTGTGTTGAAATCAACAAATCTTTGGAAAAGAAATTAAACGCTAGTGGTCCTTTATATGTTTTTGATAATCTCAAGCTTTCAAGGTTGAATGTTAGTCATTTTATTCAAGTTTTGCATAAAGCTTTGAGATCTGTTCGTAGTTTTGTGAAATTGATGGTGAAAGAAATGGAATTAGCTAATTGGGATCTTAATGAAGCTGCTAAAGCAATTGAACCCAAAGCTATTTTCATTAAAGAAAGCCATAGGTGCTTTGCTTTTGAATCGTTTGTGTGTAAAACAATGTTACAGAGCTTTAATCTCTTCGATTATGGGGTTAACAAAGAGTTGAATCCGAAAAACCCCGAGCCGGAACAATGTTTTATTGAATTCAAGAGGCTAAAATTGGTAAACCCGAAATCGATTTTAGCTTTAAACCCGAATTCACTGTTGGGGAAATTCATTAGAGCTAAGTATTTCGATTTGGTTCATGCTAAAATGGAGTGTTCGTTCTTTGGGAATTTGAATCAAAGGAAAATTGTTACGTCGGGTGGGTTTCCGGATTCGGGTTTTTTCACGGCGTTTGCCGAGATGGCGAAGCGGTTTTGGATGTTACACCGGTTGGGTTTATCGATGGTTGAACCGGTTTCGGTCTTTGAAGTGAAGAGGAATTGCCGCTTCTCGGAGGTTTATATGGAGAACGTGAGTGAAGAATCGTTGTTTTCCGGCGAAATCAACGACGGAAACGTTGATATCAGGGTGGTTTTCACGGTGGTTCCCGGGTTCAAGATCGGAAAAACGGTGATACAAAGCCAAGTTTACTTGTCGCCGGTGATTACTCCTCCAGTGAGTTGTTGATCTTTTCTTTTTTTCTTTTATATAATTATTATTAGATGAAAACATGTTAGATGCCAAGGTGTTATTATCCACACGCGCGTTTGTTACACCCTCCACCTAGGGGAGGTGGTTGGGAGGGGGCTGGTTTCTATTTTCAAGTGGGGTTTTGATGTTCTCTTTTAAAAACTTCTTTTAGTTTCCACTTGAGAGCGGCGCGTGTGGTAGAGCGTGGCTAGTAGCATACAACGTGCAGCTAGGATATTAGGGACTAGGTTTTTTTTTTAAAGAAAATTTTATGTAATGAAAAAATTTATGTTAATATATATTATATAATAATACAATAAAAAGATAAATCTGGTAATTTGTATATTTTATAGTGTAATTTCATATTATTTGAATTATATTTATGTTTAAAGCTTTACTATATATGTACATTTTGGTCTATTAATTATTCATGTAATATAATATATATTTATATTTGTTTATAACTTCAGAAAAAGGAATCATATTTTTTTAATTATTTTGAGTTATATTTGGATCAAGTTAAGTAATCCGGCTAAAACGCTTTTAGTTGGGAGTGTTTTTTCGACATGTCAACAGAAAGCGCGTTCAGCTGAACGATTTTCACACACTCTCTAAAATCAATTTATTTTCTTAAATCTTGAAAAAGAAATCTCATATATTGCCTATTTAGCCAAGTAACTCCACTTCATAGGTTTCATTTATTATTTTAAATAGGTTAAACTATGATTTTGGTCCTTCATTTATTCTCTAACTTAAGGTTTAGTTTATATACTAATTTTAGTCAATTTAATATTCTACTTTTATATTATTAATTAGTTCAAATAGTTAATTCGATTAACTATTCTAGTTAAGGTCGAGGCCCTAAAGCCTTGAGTGTCACTAGAGATGAGGCCAGTAAATTTTTTAGGAAGGGTCAAGATTAAGTTATATGTTTTTGTTAGAGTTAATGCAATTTCACCCTTGCATTGACTTGCATATTTATAGTTTTTCAAAAAGATTAAATCGAAATTCTAGCATTTTGGAGTCAAATTATAACTTTACAATATAATAGCTCAAGATTTCATGAGTTTTGGGGATTAAAAAAACAATTTCTCATTTTAGTGCGCTTCGGCCCAAAGTGTGGTGTGCATTTGTGGGTTGTGAGTTCAGATTTTATTCTGGTTTTAAGCCTTTGGATTTATTTTAGTCTAAACCCAAATATTTGTGCGTTGTAATAGTATGATTCTGGTTGTAATTATATGAATGGATTGCTGTGCATTGATTCTTATTGTAGTTATACATCCAAATATTGCTTGTAATTGTACCTTAAAAGCACTATTTCGGTGATTTTTTTGTAGGTAAAAAGAAAAGTATATCAACATTTTTAAACCAAAATAGTTAATGGTAATGACTATTTATCTAGTTACTAACATTATAAAGTGAAAAATCAAATTATGTCAAATTAAATCTTAAACTCAGTAACTTATTCAAATTTAATTCGAAATATCAAGCCTTATGTACTATGTTCAAGGGCTAGTTAGAGAAGGAGATAAAAAGAATGAAGGGTTAAAATGAAAATAAAAAAGTTACATAATTCTACCAAAAAAGTTGATCTTTTGCAAAAATTAAGTGCTGCATTTGAATACACAAAGGAATAAGCTTTAGTAAACATTTGTTCATGCATGTGATTTGCAAGTGTTAGTTAATATATTTCTTTCGAGTCATAATTTTCTCCGGGGCCGTATCTCGATGACGCTTTCCGACGGACAGTATCGGAATATCTAGATTCACTTCTTCTCGACTGGCCCCGGAATTTTGTATAAAGGAAACGGAGGGTATTTCACAGGGAGATATCTGATTCAGTATCTGTGAAGGATCCCGGGTCCGAAGCATCCGCAAGGGCTTCAAGCATGTTTATCACCTCGGCCGGATCGTCTAAATAATACTTGGCTTTGCTAGGCTTCTGGCCGACCGTGCAGGCGAAAACGGACGTATTGGAGGATAGGATGCCACTGGAAATCGCACTGCTAATGATCTCGAACATCTCCTCATCGGATCGGTCGTCGCCGATGCAGAGAACAAAATCTGCTTGCTTTCCGCTCTCGGCCATGGTTGTGAAGACCTTTTCGGCAACCACACCTTTACTGACTCCCTAAAAGCAAAGATAAAAATGCTAATTAACCGATGTACGAAACCAATGTTGTTAAATCATGAGTAGCAAACTATACAACTGCCCGAAGTTAAATAGATACCTGTGGCTTTACTTCGATGATATACTGGCCGCTTTTTACTGTCACTGGCTCGTTAGCTAATACGCTCTCAAGATGGTCTAACATCTCCTTGGCTTGGCTAGACCCGAAACTCGGGTCTGCATCTCGATGGTGCCAAACCAAGGCACTCTCCTTGGTTTCGATAGACGAGCCATCAGTGGCCTCGGTATACAATCTCATAACAGGTTCAGCTATTTGCTTCCACCCGAATTCACTATTTGGTCCACAAACTTCCCATTTATCATCACTAGACCACCTGTAACACCGACAACTCCGATGTAAGAACCATTATAACAAGAAGCAGAAAAGCGAAAACGGGTAAAACACCATACCTCATGAAGTAACCGTGTTCGGCTGCAATCCCGAGTTTCTTACATGGAGAAAACCACTCGTCTAAACTTTCCTTTCCTCTTCCACTTACGACAAAGACTGTATTCTTGGTATCACCCAAGAGTCTGTTCACAATTGAGATTACCTCTGCATTTGGGGTCTTATTATGCGATGTTTGAGGCATTACCGTTCCATCATAGTCCAATAATATAGCCCGATTTTTGGACCTTACATACACAGATTCTATGTGATCGATAGACAACTTTCTGAAGTTAGGGTCCAGTGCTACAACTCTAAACCCGAAGCTCAAACCAATTCCCCAACATCGTCTTCTAAAATGATCTTTACACGTCCTTTCCATATCTTGAAAGAAACTACGAGACCAAAATGCTACATCATGTGAACTAACGTACCTATAATGTTTCTCGTGTCGTAACTGCTTCTCGGCATCAGCCATTGAGATTGCCTCGTTCATTGCCTCAGCAGTTGCTTCGATATTCCATGGATTAACCCGAATTGCACCACTAAGAGAAGGAGAACAACCTATAAACTCTGATACAACTAGCATACTCTTCTTAGGCCCATTTGATTCGGAAGAAGACACCGATTCAAAAACTCCATGTCGGCACGCGATATACTCATAAGGAGTAAGATTCATCCCATCCCTCACTGCTGTTACCACGACACACTCAGCTATAGTATAGTATGCAACTCTTTCGGTTAATGATATTGGCCTATCGATAAACACAATCGGTTCATAACCCGGTTTTCCGAACGTCTCGTTTATTCTTTTACAACTTGCTTGTATTTCAGCTTGTGTATCCTCGAGATCTTTCCCTCGTCCCCTAGCCGGGTTCGTGATTTGAACAAGTACGGCTCTTCCTTGCCATTTCGGGTGTTGTTTCAACATCTGTTCCATAGCCAAAAGCTTCAAATTGACACCTTTAAACACATCCATATCATCAACACCGAGCAATATAGTTTTTCCATCAGACTTTTGTTTAAACTCATGAATTATCGATTCTTTATCGGCAACTCTCAAAGCGGATTCGATCTGTTTCATATGAACACCAACAGGCATAATCTTTATTCCGATCGTTCTACCGTAATACTCTAATCCAATATAACCCCGTCTCGATTGATACTCTAAACCTAACATTCGACTACAACAAGATAGAAAATGTCTAGCATAATCAAAAGTATGAAAACCGATAAGATCCGAATTCAATAGTGCCTTTAGAATCTCTTCCCTTACCGGCAATGTTCGATAAATCTCTGATGAAGGAAACGGACTATGCAAGAAAAACCCCATCCTCAATCGATTAAACCGTCTCCGTAAGAACGTAGGCAACACCATCAAATGATAATCATGAATCCAAATATAATCATCTTCTGGGTTTATAACCTCGATCACCCTTTGTGAAAATATCTTATTCGCCGCAACATATGCTTCCCACAACGACCGATCAAATCGACCGCCGTGATTCGCTGAATAAGGCAACATATAATGGAACAATGACCACAAATGTTGCTTACAAAACCCATGATAGAACTTATTGAAAATCTCCGGCGGCAAAAACGCCGGCACACACTTGAATTTCTCCAACAAAACCGATGAAACCTCGTCTTGTTCGTTGATATCGACATCGATTTTCAAAGAACCCACGTATAAAACCTCCATTTCTTCAGGTAAACCATCTTTTAATTGTAATAACAATGAATAATCATCCCAATTAAAACTCCATCCTTTATTATCAGGTCGCCGTTTAGCTTTAACCGGTAACTGATTCGCTACGATTATAATTCGATCTTGATTTACCGATGAATGTACATCAGAGCTTACACTATTAGCTTGATCATCGTCGAGTTCGGAAACTACACCAGGAACCGTCATTACCCGGGTCAACCGTTTCCTTTCACGAATCGGACCCATCACCGGAAAATTACCGGAAGCTAGATCTAAGAGATTAGTATATGATCTTGACATCATCTTGAATCCCTTTTTTAATAATTATAACCCTAAACAAGAATAAAAAAGAAATATCTTCAACGCTTCAATGAGTTCCGATTCTGTTCCAAAAATTACTCTATTAATTCGACATGATCTGCATTGATATTGAAGAATCGAAATCAACCCATCAATAAAATAGATCTAAAATTGTCGAAAAACTGAAAATTAAAGATACCCAAATGAATATTATACCGAAATTCAATTAGGAAAACTGAATATGAATCAAATTGATTGAAACGTTACCTTCAAAGCAATGGGTTTTTGTCTTTAATGGGAACCATTTGAATCGAGTTCAATTATTAGAAAAAATTTGGAAATTTCTATGAGCCACATTTACAATTTCTTGTTTATCAAAAATGAAAAAAAAAATTGGCTTTTTTGGAAATTTCTATGAGCCACATTTACAAATTGAATGGTTATATTGCAAATTTTGCAATGCTCCATTTCTTAAAAAAAATAAATACGCTATGGTGGCGCCAGTTAATTTTAGCCGTTCGATGTTTAAAAAAAATAATTACAAGTTGATCTTAGCGGTTCTTTAAACATGAATATTCCATTTTCGATTTATATAATTTTTTTTACAAATGAAAATTTCCTTGTTTTTATTTGGCTTAATTGCAAATTTTGCCACTAATATTTACATGTTTTGTCAAAATGACTCTAATTGTATTTTTTTTTAACTTTTTTGCCTTCAACTTCTGTTTTTTTTAAACTGCTTTTTTCTAACATATATATATATATATATGATGAAAGGAGGTTAAAAAAATTAACAAACATGATGTGTAATATTTTTAATGAGATGTAATTTATTACTTAGGTAATTTAATAAGATAATTATATGTGAAAAATAATAAAAAAAATAAATCATACATTAAATTAAAAAATAAGTTTTAATTAATTTTTTTTAAAATGAATGCATATGTTTATTTATGGGGAGATTTCAAAAAGATAATTAATAAATTAAATCGAAAATACTGAATGTGTACCATTTTGAAATTTTTTTTAACTCAAATAATTAAGAGTTGTCCCAAAAAAATTCGAATTAGCTCAAATGATTTATTTTACTATTTAAAAATAATAAAATATTTTATTTAAATTTAATTATAAATATATATACATGTTAATAAAATATTTTATTTAAATTTAATTATAAATATATGGAAGCTACAATTTTTTTCTGTAGGATAAACTATAATGAAGTTTATTAAATTATTAGTACCTTTATGTTTTGGGCATTCAGTTTTAAAAAGTTACAAAATAGTCATTAAATTATTCGAAAGTTTTTATTTAAGTTATTGAATTATTTGAAAGTTGTTATTTCAGTTACTTGGTTGTTAAGTTATTTTTTTTTCTAAAGTTCGATTAGTGAGATCCAATCAACGATTCTAAGATTGGTACAGTAGATTAGTACCCAGCAACGAGTAGAACATATCTTTGATTCAAGTCGATCTAACGGTCAGTGGCTGAGATAAAAAAAGAAAGCTGCTTGGATTTTAATTCACAGATTTATGATGTTTAAAGCTATTTAATGAAAAATAGCTCAACAGTTGAAGGATAGGGTAGGGAGAGCTCTCGATTAATGTAAATAATGCGGAAAAAAATACACACAATAACGATTTTAGCAGCTCAATGATTGAAAAATAACTTTCGAATAATTCAAAGATAATTTTATAAATTTTTAAAATTTATAAATTAAAACGTTAACCTACTAATGATAATTTAGAGTGTTTTTTTTTAAAATATCATCCCTATTTTGTGGAGTCCAACCAAGCGGACAGCAGTCTTTTACATTTCCAACTTGGCAAAATAAAGGTTTAATTTTTATTTTATTTTTTAAAAGCTCAAATAAACTGGAAACCAGTCCTTCATTTGAGTAAAAAAGAAAGTGAAAAATGGCTGGTTACAGAGCAGAAGATGACTATGATTACCTTTTCAAAGTAGTATTAATCGGTGATTCAGGTGTGGGAAAATCCAATTTACTCTCAAGATTCACTAGGAACGAGTTCAGCTTAGAATCTAAATCCACCATTGGTGTTGAGTTCGCAACTCGTAGCTTAAATGTTGATGGCAAAGTCATCAAAGCTCAGATTTGGGATACTGCTGGTCAAGAAAGGTCTTATTCTTTATATACCCTTTCTCTTCCTTTCCTTGTTTCTTGATCTGGATGCTTTTAGTTCTTTGCTGATTTTTCAAAAAAAAAAAAAGGAAAATTTTTCTTGCTATTTTTCATGTTCGGTAGGTTTTTTATTGAGGAAGAGTTTGATTTGATCTAAAACAAATTAGTTATTTAGATTTAGGAGTTAGGGTTTTTGAATAGCTTGAACATAGATTTGAGCAGGGGTTAGAGATAAATCATTAATTAGGGGGCCAAAGTGCAATTTTGTCATTATACTAACATGTAATTTCAAAAAAATTTAAGGGGCTAAATGTAAAATCTACCATTTCTGTGGATTTAGCAGAATAGATGTTGTTTTCTTACAAACTTGTAATGAGTTCTGTGTGTCCTTTTGTAATTGTTAATGCTTTCCATTTAATATGTGCTTTCTATTTCATGTTTAGAGCTAAATTGCCGTATGATATAATTTAGGTTACTTGTGTGAGTTCTATAACAATACGGTTTTATGAGAACCCCGATGAGCTTCACCTGCGGTCGGAATGTTGTCTCGTAGCCTTTTGTTACTTGCATGCTTCATTATTTTTGTCATTGTGTAATCACAAGGAGATTTGGTGCTAAATTGCCGTATGATAATTTAGGTTACTTGTGTGAGTTCTATAACAATACGGTTTTACGAGAATCCTTATGAGCTTCAATGATGGTTGGAAACTACATCTCGTAGTCTTTCATTACTTGCATGCTTCATCATTTTTGTCATTTGTGTGATTATAAGGAGATTTGGTGCTAAATTGCCCTCTGTTGTAGTTTAGTTTACTTGTGTGAGTTCTATAACGATACGGTTTTACGAGAACCGAATAAGCTTCACTGGCGGTCGAGAATGTCATCTCTTAGTCTTCATTACTTGTTTGCTTTCCTGTATATTGTGTCTCTATAAGTGCGTAAAATCTGCTAGTCCAGTGTTAAGCATCAAATCTCGTTCGGTATTTCAGGTTGTCGCAGGGAACTTGTAGCTATGGTTCGGTATAATTGGTAATGGAAGAAATGGCTTGAACAAGTAAATAGATGTTAACTTGTCGTTGGGATATTTTACTCATTGTGTGTTTTGACAATTCGAAGTGTTACAGGAAATGAGTTTCGATTCAGTAAATTTTTTCGCTCTTTAATTCTTGCATACCGGAGAAGTCGGTACTTACAGTTTTTCTTTTGCACTATACCATATTACAGGGGCTGAATAATATTATACTCCAAGTTTGGTTCTTAGTTTACCAGTGTGGATTTAACAAGAATTTTGGTAGTTTTAGCATATGAAAATGAAAATATTTCAATACAAAAATCCCCCGGTTTAAAAGCATTTCCGCTAAGCCCCTTTACGGCTGTGCCACTAGCTGTAATGTCAGAGCTTTCGACCATGGTACTGTGCTTTGTCTTTCCGTAAACCTTTACTAACTTAGGTTCCACATCATCGTCAATGACCAAGTCTAGTCATCGCCATTGTCTCCTATGCAAGTCACCCAGTTGCCATCTTCTATTCGGTTATATATCCAAAAATTTTCAACTGCCCCTGGAATGGATGACTGGTTCCTCTGTTTGGTTTCCGCTGTAGCTTTGTCCAATTCCAGGGCACGTATGTTATATATCTAATGTTGATGTTGCCAGTGTCGTTGTCTGGCCCTGGTTCGGTTTCCCTGGTTTAGTAGCATGTAATGCTACTATGTTTTAGGGACGATGGGTAATGAAACGACTCATGTTAGAATAAAATTTGTTTTAATTCCATGCTTCTTATGCTTCTTTTTCTGTTGTTTTCTGAAGTTCTCTTTTCACTCCAATAGGTACCGAGCCATAACAAGTGCTTATTACCGAGGAGCTGTTGGTGCACTCCTCGTGTACGACGTTACCCGTCATTCCACATTTGAGAACGTCGAGAGGTGGTTAAGAGAGTTAAGGGATCACACAGATCCCAACATCGTAGTCATGCTCATCGGTAACAAGTCAGATCTTCGTCACCTCGTGGCCGTCCCAACCGAAGATGGGAAGTCTTTTGCCGAGAAAGAGTCTCTCTACTTCATGGAAACTTCCGCTCTTGAAGCTACAAATGTAGAGAATGCATTCGCCGAAGTTCTTACTCAAATTTACCATATCGTAAGCAAAAAAGCCATGGAGACAGCCGATGAAGGGACTGCATCAACCGTTCCTTCCAAAGGCGAGAAAATTGATGTTGGTAAAGACATCTCCGCAATAAAGAAAGGGGGCTGTTGCTCAAGCTAAGAAAATGACATAAACCCAAACATCCGATTGTTTAGCGGCACGGCCAGGGATCGTTCCTCCATGTTGGTTTCTTTGTAAACCTTGGTTTTGTAGAATCTTCTCGAAAAGGTGCCTAAGAGTAGGAATTTCGGGTGAGATCGGTTCGGTTTACCTCCAAATTTTTTTACAGGGTATTATATTGTTGAAATTGAATAGGTGAATTGGTTTAGGAAATGCTTTTACCTTTTTATGAATGTTACAGAGGACAATTGTGGTGTTTAAAACTTAAAATCATTCAAGCAATGAACCCTTTGGATTGTTTTGGCCATGCCATAATTCCCTGTGCCTTTTTGTAAATTGATCTTTATGCCATAAGTCCTTGTACCTTTTGTAAATTTGTCTTTATGCCATAAATTTCTGTATTTTTTTGTAAATTTGAAATTTAGTCTTTGTATTTTTATTTTTAGAAATTTAGTTTTTTTTTTTTTACTTTTTAGATTTTAAAATTCAAGTCTAATTATTAAAATTATTTTGTTAAATTCAAATTTGTTACGACATCGTTTTCTTAGTTGCATATATATTTATATATTTATTTATTTATTTCAAAATTTTATACCAAATAATTTATTAAAATTTTTTAATAATATTAACAATTGAATCTGAATTTTAAAAATTGATAAATAAAATGATTAAATTCTTAAAAATAAAAATACAAAGACGGAATTTTAAATTTGAGTAGGGGTATATTTTAACCGTATATTTATTTTGATTTTTTCTTAATTTGTTGTCACTTAAAAATTATATATTCTTTTATTATTTCTTTTAAGCAATAATGTGGTACAATAAGTGATATGTCATTATAAGGACCAAAATTAGAAAAAAAAAGTTTAGGAATTAATTATTGACATATAGGAAGGTATGGGCAAAGGTACAAAGCTCGAAAAATGAGTTTGACCAAAAAAAGAGTAAGTTTGATTAAAATTTTGACTAAGCTTATGCTTTAACATTCAAAGCTCGAGCTTGTATCATTTTATACCTTTTTAATATATTTTTATTTTATTTTTATGTATTATATAATTCATAGTAAACAAATTAAATATATAATAATACTATGTAAATTTTGAAAAAGTATATTAATTTATTTAAATTTAAAATTTTAGTAAATGAAAAATCGTATAAAATGTTAGATGTCAAATTAAAAACGATATGAATAGACCTAAAATGAGTTCTGATTAATCATTTATAAATATAGTTGGGTTTGGGAAAAATTTTAGGTTGGGTGTAGTAATATTATTCGTAAGCTTGACCCGGAATGAGCTATTGAGGAACACTACACTATGAATAAATATAATATATTAGTTTGAAATGAGCTTTTAAATAACAATCCATTGTCGTCCAGTGGTTAGGATATCTGGCTTTCACCCAGGAGACCCGGGTTCAATTCCCGGCAATGGAAATTATTTTTGCCAGCAGTCCCTGAACTGTGCAAGTTTTTTCAATTTAATCTCTTAACTCTTTTGGTCCATATTTAGTTCCTGAATTTGGCAAAAGTATTTCGTCCCTAAAAGTTTTCCCTCATTAGTCCCTATACTTGGCAATTTCTCCCAATTTTAGTCTCTAAACTTTACAAGTTTTTTCAATGTAATCCCTAGACTTCTTTGGTACACATTTAATCTCTAATTTTGGCAACTTTTTCCAACTTAGTCCGTGAATTTTTTTCTCTTATTAATCTCTAAACTTGATAACTTCTCTGAATTTTGATCATTTTGATGACATGACATTTTGAAATTGTGTCTTGCAAACACAATTTTTTTATACACATTTAATCACCGAACTTGACAACTTTTGAACTTTTTTGTACACATTAGTCCCTAAACTTGATAACTTATCCCAATTTTAGTCCTTATGATGACATGACACTTTAAAATTGTACCATATCATCACCTAAATTTTTTCATTAGAAAATTTAAACAAAATATTTTTAGAAAACTATCTTCAAGGAATCCTAGCTGCAATATCTAGAGCATTAACCGTTACTTATGCGCGTACAAAGCATACCAAATTACTAGAACCACTTCGATTTGAAAAGAAATGTTTTGACTGGAATTTGAAAAGACCGTCGAAAGCCGACGGCAAGTTTCGAACTGGGTCTTTTCCTCACATCTCCATCAACATCAACAGGCATAGATAGAGAAAGCCATTTTCCAAATGCTATATCAAAATGTAATTCAACCAAAAGAAGAATAAAAAAAGGAGTTACGACTGTAGAGTTAGTCATAAATCTCTTCGAGAAAACGAGAACCGAGACAGAAACTAGCAAAAAACCGAGTACCCAAAACTCGAAACAAACTCAACTTAGCTCGTAACTACTACTACTCTTAAGCTCCGATGTTTTGCGACTTGTTAAGGATGACACCTTCGTATTTGACTTGGAACCATTTCATGGCATCTTCCTTTGTAACTCTGTGCTGAATGCCGACACGTGACTTGCACCTGCGACGACGACCTACACGGTACCCAGCTCGTTCGAGAACAACATAGAAATCCATACCGTAGATACCAGTTGAAGGATCGTACCTGGAAAGAAAACACTTGTAAATTTATGCTTTTATAGAGTTAAATAACATCAAATATTGAATGTAACTACGATGAATCCGCTAAAAGATCCTTCGTATTAACTCGGTTATGGCAATTAAAGAATGGATATCCAAAAGATATCTCTCATTCTTAGTGGTTCTGCAACAGATGTATATCATAGGTAAAGGAAGATTAATCCTAATACCAATATGAACCTGCAAACCCGAAAGTCAAGGAAAACATTGAAGAATACAAACAGTAAAAGCATCATGGAAGCTCCTGTACTAGGAAATTAATCCTTATATGCGAGAGCAAATTGATCATTTTGTTAAAAATTTCATCCAATTCTACTTTTAAAAACTGATTCTTATACATCAGCATAAAGTACCCATGGCTTGCCACATTACACTTTTTGATTATTCTGTCAGCCATGTCAGTGTTTAATGGAACAAATAAATGAAATTTTTATTAAAAAGAACCAATTTGCCCTTTGATTTAACATACAAGGACTAATTTGCCAATTCTTTTAGTAGAGGGGGGCAAAATGCAATCTAACTCCTAGTTTAAGGCCTCCATGATACTTTTACCAAACACGGACAAGTGCACTGCCATTCGAGTGGTTATAGTATGGTAAAGTTCCCACGAAAGTTAACTACCTAAAGCTATTAAAGAATCCTAGCATAGTTCTATCATCATCCAAAATGCATCAAAGAATCCCAACAATACAAACATTGATTAAAATACATCAAAATTTGATATAAACTCACTTGATGCCAAGATCGATGTGTTCTTGGATACCGAATCCGAAGCAGCCAGTATCGCTGAAGTTCCTCCTTAAAAGCTCGTATTCCTTAACCTTCAAACCGCTCTCAAGAAGTTGCATTGCCTTCTCTCCCCTCACCGTAACGTAGCAAGCAATTTTCTCATTACGCCTAATTCCGAAAGATCTCACGGTATATCTCGCTGCTCACATCGATCCACATTAACAAAATCCGGATAAAAAAAATCAAAGTATGCCATTGGTCCCTATACTTTGACAAAAATTAAAAGTTAAATCATCTTACTGTTTTCAATTCATTGATGCCATTAATATTTTTCATCAAAATTTCCATCTAATAACATATGATACATCATATATATATATATACACACATCAACTTGGCATGGCTTTGAAAATTTGCCAACTTAACCTATGCTTGAATTAGGACTTTTAAATCAATAAAAGTAGCAAAGATTTGATTTTTCTTAAAAAAACTTTTTAAGTACAGGGATTAAATCTCAAACTTCACTTAAGTACAGGGAATAATGGTATATTTTGACAAAAACCCTAAAAGGCGGCATTGGATTGAGGAATTTACCCTTAGAGAAAACAGGGGTTTGACCACTGAGTTGTTCCAAGACCTAAAAAAAGCAAAAATCGGGTTAATTACTATTGAATTAAAAGGTTTTTCTAGGGGGGGGGAATGAAATTGTTTTTTGGGCACCTTGGCGGCGCGTGTGAGACGATCGCCGCTTTCGCCGACGGAGATATTGAGGACGAGCTTTTGAACTTTGATTTCCCTCATTGGGTTCGACAATTTCTTCTCTGATGCCTTCCATAATTAGCCAATTTTTTTTAAATTAACAAAATGTTAATGAAGATTTTGGGTTAACATAAACAGCAATTAGATTGAGATAAATTGAAATAGAGAGAGAAGGTACCATGGCGACTTGAAAGAGTTGGAGAGCAGCACAGATAGATCTAGCAAATTAATATATTGAAAATTTCTTTTTAGGATTAGGGTTTTTAGGGTTCATATACGAGTGGCAACTATGAAGTGATACCCTTTTGGGGGTAGGTTATGAGGTCAAGAACTTAATATTTATAAATTAATTAACTATAAATTGTTTTGATTAATTAAATTAATTCTATTTTTTTCTATTTTTAAGAACCGGTAGGTTGGATCGTAAATTGATTGAAGTAGGAATCTAAAATAAGACATTGAATCAATTGACTCATAAATTGGAATTAATCGGTTAAAATTGTTGATTTTATTTATTTATTATTGTTAGAAATTGATCGGTTAGATCACAAATTGATAAATCTGAAACAATATATTGGACTGATTGACCCACAAAAAATTGGCCGATCAAATTTATCAATTTGTGATCTAATTATTTCAACCATTGATCCGATTTTAAAAAAGTAATCTCAGATTAAAAATACACATTTTGAAAAACCCAACGAATGGCTCCAGTGGATAAGAAGATGATGTTCATCTTAGAAGACCTGGGCTTGAACACTTGTGTGTGCAAGATGTGTGTGAATTATCAAAAGATTAAGAAAGTATGAACAGATACTACCATAATATATTAAAAAAAATACGCATTTTGAAAAGTAAAAAAACTAAAGATCAAATTATAATAAAAATGGAAGACTAAAAATTATTAAATTATAGCATAGAGATTAAATCCACTAAAATAATACAAATAGAGTTGTAAATAAAGGTACAATATAATGAAAACGTTGTACTAATATAGATAGATTGCATTTCGTTGATTCTATTAAAAAATGAGTAAATTAATCTCTATACATTAGATCCAAAAGTAAAATGGTCATTTCTTTTAAAATTTTCATCCCTTTGCTCTATTACAAACTGAAATGATTGACAGAATAGCTAGATAGTGACACATGACATGACGTACAAAGACCAATTTTTAACAGTAAAAATGTATGAAATTTTTAATAAAAGTACTAATTTACTCTTTAATCTAACATATAAGGATCAATTTACCTATTTTTTAATATAAGAGCCAAAATGCAAACAGACTTTTAGTATTGGGCCTGGAATTCGAACTCACTTCTTAAAAGTGAGTGCTTGAACCAAATAGCCTAAACAGGCTTTTAATTTGGCGTGACTTTAACATGCCGAATTGACCCGCCGTAACGGAATGGTATTTCATTGAACCGAACCGAACTGAACTGAGCCGAGCTGAGGCTTTCTAAAATGGCCACTCCCTAGGGGCTAAAAAATGCAATAAAAAAAAGTTCATAACCAAAGATGTATAGCAATTGCAAAGCTATAAGTTTTCATTATAAGATGAACTCTGTATTTTGACCAAATTTGTGATTTACATTCAAATGTATACAATGGGAATTAATTCCCCTAAATGAAAAATCTAAAAGCTTAGACTGACATGCTGACCGGTCCGTTACCGAACAACTCGATGCCAGCGATGACTTTGTCTATATGTGCATTGAAAACCTGACACAACCCAATATAATAGCACGGTGATGACTAACAAGTAATTTCGTATGCACCCGAATTCCGAAGGAGAAGCCGCTTGAGAAACCGGAAACAATGGTGATACTAAAACATATTTACATGAAAGAACCATGGAAGTACAAAGGATATTACGAGACATGCCATGAGGAAGTTACAGAACGGTCGTCCACGCCAACATCCCGTACCCTGATTGGATGAAATAAAATCGACCCCACTTGTAGATCCTTGTTCATGCCAATCTTCGATAAATCTGTTATCTCGAACCCCAGTGACATTCTTTGCTGTTTGACCACATATTTCGCACATTCTGCAGAGTAAAAATAAGGTACGATTAGAGTTGAATTGCATACATGTTCTGTTTTCAAGCTATTCTGTAAATATTGAATGCTACAAGCAATCTGCAATACAGTAAAACATCACTTCACGCATATATATATATATATATGTATATATATATATATATGTATATATTGAATGTCATTTGCAGATCTGGTTTAAGATTGCAACTCTTAAACCGATTCTACCACATGGACGATAACAATTCACTCCACGATACGATCATATGCAAAAGAACAGATGACAGATTGAGAAAAAAGCATACTTAACATGGAATAACTGATCCTTTCTGTTAAAAACTGGCATAGCTGACGGAATAACTAGACAAGTACACGTGGCGTGTCACACATACCTCATGCTAACATATAGGGATCAATTTTTAACAGTAGAAATGGATGAAAGTTTTAATAGAATGACCAATTTATTCTTTGATATAGCGTACAAGGATTAATTTGCTTTTTTTTAATAGAGGGGGCAAAATGCAATCCGACTCATAATATAAGGGTCTCCATGATACTTTTATCGTACTTTCACCTACGAGAAATCCACAATACAATTCCATTTCCATCACGTAGACGTAGATTTAAGAACCGATACGATTAGAGGTGAATTGCATACATGTTCTGCTTTCAAGTTATTCCGTAAGTATCGAGTGTTTGTTAATGCTACAAGCAATCCACAATACAGCAGTACATCACTTCATGCATATATACATACATATATACATATCGGAATGTCATACATAGACAATAACAATTCATTCCACAATATGAAAAAACAATGTAAACTACAACTTCATATGCAAAAAGAACTGATAACAGAACATCACAATGCATATTTTCCTCTATGAGAAAGAATGATACCTGTTTCCTTTCAGCTTAAACCAAGCCTCGGCGCAATGACTATGCGCAATCCCGAGCTCATATTTGCACCCACAACCGAGTTGAATTAGATCAGTAACAGCTGCAGTAGTTGATATACTATCAGTAGATTCAAGCAATTGCTCCGAATTCAAATGGCAAATCCGACAAACTCTTCCCCCGTCGTAACTATCCTTAAACCATCTCGTGCCACTGATACTTCCGTTTATATCAATGACACACGAGTCATCTCTTTCAGGAACCTTTCTAACTGGCATTTCTGCTAATACACCATTACTTTCAACCATGACAATGGTCTCAACCACACATTCATCACCGACTCGACTGAGTCTTTCATCGATGACTCTAGTCTCGATTGTTTCAATCGATCCCTCACTCGATACCACACCATTGTTTACATTTCCTACGACTAAACTACTTGAATTCTCTATGCTCTGACCGTTTTGACTCAAAACTGAACTGATTCCACTCACATAACTCATCTCCACATGTTTACATGATCCAAATTCATCATTTTGTAATCTCAAACCAGAAATTTCATCAGAATTTTTCACAAAAACAACACCATTAATCGAATTCGAGTCAATTTGACTTGAATTCTTACTAATTTCTACCCTATCACACCTTTCCTCTTGATCCATTAATCTCAAATCAATTAACATAGAATTTTTCTAAAAAAAAAGAACTATAAGTTATCAAAATCTACAACAATAAACATACATATGAGCAATCAAATAATGGAAAATAGCTAACATTTTCACCATTTTAAGACACCCAAATCCAGAAATTCATCACTTTTTATGCTCATAAAAATCTAAAAATCAACAATCACAAAAAAAAATCAACACTAATAACAGTGATTAAGAGCTAATTAAGACTCTTAAAAGCAATAAAAACCAGAACCATTGTTTGCCTTGCAAAACAAACCCAGAATCAGATCCTTTACTTACTCCATTTAATCACTTAAATTCCAAGCAATTAAATAAATAAGCAAAAATGCTTAACAAAGGAAATTTAAAAGGGAAATTTCATAGCAAAAATGGGTTTTTTTCACTTGATAGAAAATGAGTTTATCCTCCATTGAAATACTGTGAAATTATATATATACCAAAAAAAAATCCAAGATAGAAAAGGATCTTGGAAAATGGTATTTTAAGAAAAATTAAAAAAAGAAAGGTTGAGTGGAAAAAACGTAAATAATGACTAGAATTAGTAAAAAAATAATAATGAAGATGATCTTGAATAATAAATAGGTTTCTGAATTTGAATGGGTATAAAGAGGGAAGTCTTTGTACAGGTTTTTGTTTATTTATTAGGTATATTAATAAATTTAGTCCCTGTTGTTTATTAATTTTGTCGTTTTGGTTCTAATTCCTTTTTTATCACTTTGGCCCTCCATCTTTAAAATTTAGTCAAATTGCTTTGTTATGTGTACTTCATAGTTAATATGGATAACTTTTAAATTTTTTAATATATTTTAAAAAAAAATTATGAAGCATATGTGTGAATTATCGTGTTAGTGTTGTTAAAAATTTAATAGTCTAGTTAACTTTCTCATCTAGAAAAAGCAACCGGACTAAAATTTAAAATTGAGGGTTAAAATGATAAAACAAAAAGAATTAGTATCGAATGACAAAAGAGGTAAATGTTGGGGGCTATTTTTTTCAAAATGATAAATTTAGCCCCTAATGTTTACTCGTTTTGTCATTGTGGCTCTATTTTTTAAAATCATTTTGGTCCTAAACCTTTAAAATTTAGTTAGATTGCTTTTTTTTAAAACGAAAAAATTATTTGAAATGATATTTTAATGATGCTGACATGGCAACTTATGTAGCCATCTATACATATTTCATAAAAAATTCAAACACAAAATAAAATTTATTAAAAAAATTTCACATCAACGTTATTAAAATTTTAATAGTTCAACCAACATTTTTTAGATTAAAAAAAAGCAATTTAATTAAAATTTGTAGATTGAAGGCCAAGATGATAGAAAAAGTTGTGACCAAACAATAAATTCTAAGGACTAAATTTATAATTACTTTTAATACAATTAAATAACGCCTTAGGGTAATATTAATTGGTGATTACTGAAAGTTATGGATTTTGACTTTATTCGATAAATGTATTGAATTAATCCTTTTTTAATAAATTTATTATAAGATATATTATATCTACTCTTTTTAACATAATATTTAAAATTATTCTCCCAATTTATAAATAGAAATATAATACGTTTCAACACGCTTAAACTCATATCCTCTTGTATTGACAATAATATCCATACCAATCGAACTAAAACTCGATTGATATTGACTTAATCAATTAATTCTGATGGTTTTTAAATTAAAATATGAAAACCATAATTTATATTAAAAGAACCCAAATTATTAATTTTTTAATAATATTTTTTATTGGGAGAATATTGCATGGCATACCTAAATTTTTATATTATTAGCATATATATATATATATATAACATTTCAATCATTGAAGTGGAATATAATTTTGGGAATTTTTAATTTTATTTATTCAAAGCTCAAATTAGCTGGTTTATATCCATTAATGCAAAGCTAATACAATATTACAAAATATAGTGTTATTATTATTGAATTAATGGGTGTCGTTGACACGTAACCAAAAATAAAAATAAAAAACAGAGTGTTTATTTTAAGGTTAATACATTTTTTGACATCTAAATTTGATTTCAATGATCAATTTAATATTTGAATTTATTTGTGTGTTAATTAAGTACTTGAGTTTCCCTCTCGATGTTTAGTTTGATCAGGGATGATACCAAGGGAGTAGACGGGGGTCTTGTCCCCTCAAATGGTAAAATTTCCTTTTAGTCTCTTGACTATCTAAGATGGTAAAATTTCTTTATAGCCCCTTTAAAAATTATGAAATAATATGTTAATACAATGATAAAATTATATTTTGACTTCCTCTAAAAAATATAATTTAACCTTGGCTCCTCTCTAAATAAATTTCTGATTTCGTCCCTGAATTTGATCATTGATCTCTTTTTTTTTTGTTTAAATTAAGTATCTGAATTTGCTTTTACTGTTTAATTTGATAACTTAGCTTTTTCATTGTCTCAATTAAATACCTATTTTTTTACTAGAATACACATGTCAAATATTCATTGAACCACATGATACCGTTTAATCAGATATTAAATTAAATGTTGAAGTCAAAGTCATGTACCAAATGGTATACTAACCCTTTAATTTATCGTTAGTCATTTTCTCATATCTATTTTCCGGGAAAGTGAAAACTAAATTTTCTTTTCTAGGGAAACAAACAAGAACATAGAAAACATTGAAAAACAAGTGGTAATGATAAAAACAGAAGTTCCCACTGCTTTTGAGTTTCGGCTAAGGCTGTCGTTGGATTTTCCTTTTGTCCAATCAGCTATTTATTTATTTATTGGTAAGCTCAATTTGGACGAAAAAGATGACAAATGTATGGTAATTTACATATATGGCCAACCACAAAGAGTTATGCTGAATATTCTAAAAGTAATAATTATTACATTTTATTTATTATTTAAAATATAGTATAAACTACATCTAAGGTCACCAATCTATTAAATCTTTTTTTTAGGTCCGATTGGCGAGCTTCAAGCGATGATTCGACGATATATATGGTGAAACAATACCTATCGACGAATAAAAGAATTAATCTTATATCCAAACTGATCTAATGATTGATGTCGAAAATCAGAAAAGAAAGTTGTTCGAATTCAGTTCATAGATTCGTGCCGTTCAAAATTATTTCTTGAAAAAAAAAACTAAATTGTAGAATAGGAGAAAAAGTTTACTCTTTCAACTGGTGCCAAAGATGAGAATAAAGAAAGTCATATAATGACGATTAGAATAGTCTAATGACTTAAATGAAAATTTTTAAATAATTTAATAATCATTTTTGTAAGTTTTAAAAATTAAATGACCAAAACGTGAACTTACTAACAGTACAATAACATTGAAAGTACTTTACCCGAAAGTATATTATTTCGGATTATTTAAACTTATTTGATTAATTTTTAATTTTTTTAAATATTCTTTTAACCCATAAAACTATTTAAATCAAATTGTCTTTGTCCAATGACAAGTAACTTACGGACAAAATTGAAGCCGCCACTACAGTGTATCCTATAAAATCACCATCAATATGGAAGTGCAAGGTTTCGGTCCGATTTCAATTTATATAAGTTTAAATTCGGTTCGAGTTGATATATTTTACTCTTTGTATATGTATAAAACATTAAAAAAATTATAATCAAATTTAATTTACATTTTGTTTAAGTTGGATAATTTAGCACATTGACAGTTCTACTCATCAGTTTTACATGTCTATCAAAGAGAGATTTTTAAGTTTTTTGATTATTCCAATTGTTTTGAGTATAAAATTTCTTAAAGATGAAATTTTGATAATTTAGCTAAAATCTTGATTAGTTATTTTTTTTTCAAAATATCTATTCTGTGAACTCATTAAAAAGTAAATACTGATCATAAATTTTAAAGTTGCTCCATAATAAAAATCAAACCCTCGATCACAAATTAAAATAAAAGAGATCTTTATCATTTTTCCTAATTCCTTAGTTAAAGTTATTTAACACAAATTGTGTGTACGATCTTGGCTTGGAATTCATTGTGCCATCACTATTAATCTACGAAGGTCAGTAGTGAGTGTAGCCCAAACAAAACTCCATGGAAAAAACTAATGGGAGGTTCAATATATTGGAAGATATATTATTTGAATACAAGTCATAAGGGTCGAAAACAAATAGTAATAAGTTTATAATAATGAATTGAGCATCGAATCGGTCAAAATCTTACCATTCAATCCGTTAAAAGAATAGGACTGAAGTGTTTAACGAGTTGAGTAGGTTTTTGACTAAGCCAATTTTCGAGGGTAAATTACGACCTATTTTCAATATTAATTATATATATTGAGTGATTAACAGTCTACAAAGGGTGGTGGTTATATATCCAATGAAATGTCAGCTTGGTTGGCATAGATTTTGTTGAAAACTTTGAAAGATAATGACCAAATTTGAATTGTCAATGCCATTACAAATAACATTTAATTTAGATAGCAATACTCAAATAATATATGAATAATAAACAAGTTTGAATTTTTAGATAGATTTGTAAATCCAAATTTGACTATGGGCCATGATTGCATCTATGCTTCTAAGCAATCCCTATCCGAGCTTTATCCGAACTTGTATCATCATATTTTAATGGAATTCAAATTTAGAGATTACATCGGAAAAAGTTTAAAATATCCAGGATTAAACGACGGTTTCTTTTAGAATGGGAGTGGTTACTATATTTCGAATTGTTTGATTTGAATGAGAGTTTTCAGCCGTTCAGATCTTACCAATTGTTTGCTGATGAGAAATGGAGGGGTTGGATGCAATTTTCCAGTTATGCCCTAAAAATATTTATAAAGAAACATTAAAAGGGGGGACAAAGGCAAAGGTACCTACAAAAAAAATCAATTAGTTAGGAAACAATAAAGCACCGAACATGTTTTAAGGACCGAAAAAGAAAAAACGTAATTATTAACAGCATGGGACCTTCTTAAAAGCTTTTTAGCTAAGGGTATCTTCTTTTTGACCAAACAAATAATAATCAAAACATGTACCCTTTATATCATTACATCTTCTCATGCTATGTCTAATATTTGACAATCCACCAAAATTGTCCCCCGACCAATCATAGCTAACTGCCATGTGATCGGTCGGACTATTAATGTTAGTAAACTATGGTTCCCCAAACGATTCTTCTTATGGTTAAAATGATCAACAAAAGATAAAACGCTAAACCTTTTACAAGTTGTTCACATAAGAGCTAAACGATCAAATAAGTTGCATTTTGCCCTTTCTATCCAAAAAATAAGAAATTAATTTTTGTACGTTAAATAAAAAAACAAATTGATTATTTCTGTTAAAAATTTTATCCATTTGTACAGTTAAAAACTTGATTTGACTAACGAAATAACCAAACAATGACACGTGTACTTCATGCTGATGTATTAGGACCAAATTTTAATAGTAAAAATGAATAAAAACTTTTAAGAAAAAGATCAATTTACTTTTTGATTTAATGTATAAAGACTAATTTGCCCATTTTTAGTAAATGGAAAAAAAATGCAACCCAACTACTATATAAGAGCCTCCATGGTACTTTTACCCAAATAAAAGCTATCCACACACTTGACCCAGTTTGTAGTAAAAAATTAGGTGAATACTAATGTAATTAGAATAAAATATATTGCAGTTGAATCAGATATTACTTAAAAAAAAAAATTAGAAACATGATTTGAAACCCGACATACTATATTTGAAAGCCCTTATTTGAGCACATTTGAAAGAGTTTGACCCTTATTTAACCATTTCAAAAACGTTAACCCTTATGTGAACAACTCCTGAAAGGTTTAACATCAATTTAAGTAATTAGTCAAAGATAAACCTGAAACTTATCCAAAAGAATCTACTATATAGTACCTTTTTCCTTCAGCAGACATGTTCCCATCCGAACACACGTACATGACCCCAGTATTCCACCTTGCGCCGGCATGTGACGCTGCAGTGATGATGAACATTGGCTCCGTGATATCACTTTGCTGTGACTATCGAAACAGAATGAGACTTGATTATCAAGATGACATAAAAGCAAGAATGATAGAAAAAGAGTAATAACATTACTTGGAACAAACAGTAACAACAATTGTCTGCAATTTTAGTCAGCCACCAGAATTAACTTAAAACAAAGAACAAATGAAAGTAATCAAACCGAAAAGCCACCCCCTTTTAGCTTTGGGGACATTTCCTAACCACAAATAGACTTCTTAACTTTTCCTCGACTCGCAGCTTTCCGGTTCATCCATCTTACTTTTTAGTATCTAACATGTTACATGTACACAACTAAAAAAAGCATTTTGACAAAAAGTAGACTCATAGAATACAAGAGCAAGAGAGGCATCATTAACATATATGGATCGAGAGAAGGCAGCCACCACACTGCCAAAGGCTGTATGTGTTGCGGAAGCCTACAAAATGATGCCGGATAGGCCTCAAATCAACCGGTGATAATCCAAAGATAGTAATTCTTTTGTGTCACGCATCAAACTACAGACATTGAATTTGAAAACGGTTTTGAAGTCTTATGTCCCAGGCGGATGCATGAAATGTTGAAGTCCTATTTGCCGTTTCACGTGATCAGGAATCAACTTATTAATGAGCTCCGGTGAAGCCCCAGATAACTGTAACCAAAAGAATACAAATGAATAACTGAGAAAACAATCCCATCTAAAATATTCAATGAAGATTTAGTTAAGAAACATACTTCCTGTTTAAAGTTGAATAGTGGTGGTAAAGGTCGCCCATTCGGTAGGCGAGCGTTAGGTTCTCGAAGCTCATCAAAGAAGGGATGTGCACATGCTTCAAGCTGTCATAGCAAAGAAAATATCAGAATAACATGAGATTGGGGTGGTTTGGGGAGCCAATTTGATAATTGTAGGCTTTGTATATTTCAAATTCTAAAACGGAAATATCACTCACTGCTGTACAACGAAGACTTGGGGAGTACTGCAGCAGTCGTGAAGCAAGATCAATTGCTTCGGGAGGCATCCTTTTATGGAAAACCTAAACACATACAAGGTTCGAGTTTAGGGTAATCAAACCATTACTCAAAATCAATCATGTCTTTCAGCCCTTAGAATGAAAGGCAAACCTTATGCCATGGATGTGCTTTAATCTGTGGAAACCTAAAATCCGTGTAATTGGGATTCATGCAGCGAATTTCTTCCCTAGTGGGTGTACCAAGGACCTGTAGGAAAAGATGTAAGAAGCAAACGCATGTTGATATAATGAAATAAATAGCTGCGATCATCTTCAGCAAATCATACCTTGATAATCTCTACAAGCTGGTCCACAGCATTCTCCCCAGGAAACAATGGCTACAAAAGAAAATAAATTGGATATCAATGAGCAGAGAGAAGCTAAATTACAAATAGAAAGTTTCAGAAAGACAAAACAGGAAAAACAAAAATGGCAAAAGTGAACCTGGCCCAGCAAAAGTTCAGCAAGAACACAACCAGCTGACCAGATATCAATGGAGGTTGTGTATTCAGTGGCACCAAATATGAGTTCCGGGGCCCGATAGAAACGCGAACATATGTATGAAATGTTAGCTTCACCTTTGACCTATAACACAAATAGTAAGTATTAAGTATTTCTGAAGAAAAAGTCAAGCAAAAGATTATCTTAAACATGTTGATACTACACTTAGATCTAGTTCAATCATTTACTTCTTCCATGCTTCACCCCTACAAAGAGCAGATAAAGGAGAGCTAAATAAAAGCGAACACTAACAAAGGAGAAGTGCCCTATTTCAAAGACCAATCTGAAAAAGATCCCAGGTCACTGAAAATGCCAAGTTTGCATAAAGTATTTATAATGATATAAAAGGGAATCAACGATGAAGAATCATTAAATTGTGTTAACATGTTATCACAATACTGATTTTGCAAATGTGTACAAGGGTAATACCTTGCATCCCTGACAAAAAGCCAAAGATAACAGATTAATCTAATACTTTTAGAAGTTGCAATTGGAATCAAAGTTTTAGAAACTTATGGACCCAATAACAATGTTTCATTTGAATAAATAGTAATTTGTTGACTAAAATGTCAGTAACAAATCTGAAAGGAAGAGCAGTGGGAAATTAATATAAAGGCAATCAACTTACAAGCACTTTTGCACTTCCAAAATCACAAATCTTAGCCTGGTGAGTCAGAGGATCAACCTATGCAAAGCCAACAATCACGTAAGAAACCTTGTCAGGACATTTTACAAAAAATCATCAGTGAGAAATGCATACCAAAAGATTTTGAGGCTTCAGATCCCTATGGCAAACTCCAACAACACTATGGAGGTATGCAAGCCCCCTGAATATCTGTAAAAATTAAAAACTCGCATAATCAGCATAAATAAGAACATTACACAAGAAACGACGCATGAAAATGAGTACCATGCACACCTGATATGTGTATAATTTCACATATATAAGTGGCATTCTTTGATTAGCACTGCTGTAATGTTTCAAAACCCTATACATGCTCTCTGGTACATATTCCATAACCAAGTTAAGGAAAAGCTCGTTTTTAGTTGTCGTGGAAAAGAAACAATGCTTCAAGGAAATCACATTTGGGTGATCCAACACACGCATCAATTGCAGTTCACGGTTCTTATATCTCCTGTCTTGTAAAACCTTCTTTATAGCAACAGTTTCTCCCGTTTCCAAACATTTTGCCTGAAACAAATAAAGTAGAAGATCAAATCAGCATCCACAACACGAAACAAGGTAACAGTGGCTACAGCTTGATTATGTCTTAGTACCTGGAAAACAATCCCGAACGATCCTGTCCCAACTACACGCTCTGCCATATAGCTAATGGTCTACAAAAACATAAAATCCAAAGATTAATCTTAACCGCATATTAGTTTATGATAAGAACCTGGACAACCAAAGAAGAAGCATACCTGTTTAGGTTCTCCATTTTTGCCACCAATAGTTGTGGAAATTATGTGACCAGTGACCGGATCGTTCCGGTCAACAACAGGGGTAGACATTTCCTGGTAAATTAAGAAATTCACGATGTAAGAAACGATAAAAGTAAAACTTCGAAGGAACACAACAAAAAATTTTGAGATCCAACAAAACCAGCCTTTCCCTCATCAAAAAAAAAAAAAATCAAACCGTTTGCTCCCCTCAAAATAATAATAATCAGCTCAAAGCTACAAAATCCAGAGAGAAATCGTAGATCGTAACAAATGCAACACAAATTTTCATCATCTAGGGTTCCTCGATTAGCTCAAACAACAAGATCGTTAAAAAAAAGCGTAAATAAACAAATCTCATAAAATTTCAAAATATAAACAAACATTTCACCAAATTTAAACAAAAAAAAAAACAAAAACAGAATTCCGAGTTCCGATGCCAGAAAAAATTCAAAAAAAGCTCAAAAAAACCGAAGTTTACCTTATCGTCAGCCATGCCGAGAAAAAAACTAAAAAAAAAAAAGATCTAACTAGACAAAAGCGTAACGATAGATCATAGTGTGGCCACAGAAGAAGAAAAATAATAATAATAATAATAATGAAGATGAAGAAGAAACAACAACTAAAAGGAGAGAAAAAAAAAAGAGCAGTGAGAGACAGCGAACTAAAAGCCCATGTGATTCCTTCTCTTTACTTTTTTATATATTATTTTATTTTATTTATTTCTTTTTTCTTTTTTCTTCTCTTTACCTTTTTTCCGTTCCCTTCGCTCTTCTTTTTGTGCTTGTGGAATTCCTAAAATGCCCTTAGATTCTTGTCTAATTTACAAAATATAGGATTATAATTTTTTTTGGAGAAAAAATATTGAATAGAAGAATAATGATGTGAATAAAAAAAAAATGAGAATTTATTTATAAATTATTTTTTTGCCGACGGTTTTTAATCATTGAGCTTATCCGTTCCGTTATTTTTCCCTTTTTGTGGTTTTGCATCCGTTACTGTACCGTTATTATTTTGCGGATTTTATTTTACTTTTTTTTGGTTACTTGTTTTTTTCATATTTGTTTTTTTAATTGAAATAAGTTGTTGTTTTACCGATTGGGATTGTTTGTTTAGTCTCATCTTTTTGGAGAAAAAATTGTATCAACAGTTGTTTTTAAAAATAATATAACATTATTTTTTAAATAATTAAAGGGGATTATTTGTTGTTAGATCTGATCATGGGTTGGGTCATCCGATTCAGTTCGAAAACTCGTTTAAAAGTGGAAGGGTTTGGACAAATATATAAACTCGAAAAATAGATTTAGGTAAAAAAAAAGAGGTCCGTTTAGAGGCTTTAGGTAAGCTTTTTTGGCCTGAGTCTGACTTAAATTTGCCAAAAAAAACTTCCTGTTTTTTGCTACTATTTTGTCACTGTTTTGGTGTCGTTTCGCTATTATACTCCTATTATTTTATTGTTAATGTTTGGATATTGTATAATTTTTATTTTATTTTTAATTTTATTACTATTTTAGAGATATTCTCTTGCTAAGTTGAACCTGTTTTTGGGTTATTTAAGTATAAATAATTTTTTTTATTTATTTTCAATTTGTTGGGAAACATTTATTTTAATGTTTTGAGTGTATTTGATGTATTATATTTTTAAAATTTATTTTTATATAAAGATAATAATATAAAAAAATTAATATGAGCGTACCAGGTCAGACTCGAATTTTATCATTTTTATCTGGATCGAAATTTGACAAAATTTTAAACTCATTTTTTCGAACCAAAACAAAGTCGAGCTCGAAAAATAAACCTAAAATTCTATTGAGGTCCAACCCCTGATCACCTCTATTTGTTGCTAAAGTTGCAATTTCAACATTTATCTTTTATTAGACATGCAAGAGTGTAAATAAGGTAGTTCATTTTCTAGTTAAGTAGACTTATCATAAGCAAACTACAAATATTTCTTCCCAAGGTTTTTAAAATTGGATTGGTGATTGAATCATTCATGTCATTAGTTTATTGGTTTGATTAATTTGATCGATTTGTTCAGTTCAATTAAATAAATTATTAAAAATTTAAATATTTAAAAATATTAAAAATTGGTTCAATTGATTCGTATCAATTCTTGAATCAATTAGTCTAATAGCTTTCTCTGTACTTATGAGGTTATTTAGTAAAATGTCCTTTTAAATAATCCTAAATTTCACTAACCAAGCAACAAAGTCTTATATTTCAATAAAATGAACCAAACATAATGAAATGATATAATAAACACGATAATATGCTAAGTAATCTTATGTAGGTCTCTATGCTATAGCGTAAATTGCTTTTAGCTCCCTATACTTGAAAATGAGCATAAAAGTTGATTAAGAAAACTATTAATTTTACGAGGTGGTACGTAAACTTCCTAAATTTGGAAACATAAGTCAACTTAGTATTCATTTTAGGTACCTAATTAATAGCATTAAAATACGCTGACATAGTGTTGACGTGACATTGATAACCAATAACATGGCGACACATGACAATCTCACACTTTGACATGTGACAAAAGATAAAAATTTATAATTTGTTTTTATAAAAAAAATTAAAATTTTACAATATGTCAAAATGTGAAGTTGCCTTATGTCACAATGCTATTGATCATTACTTGTTAGTGCCACACCAATATATTTTACTAGGTTAGTCTAGTACCTAAAAAATGTATCAAGTTGACTTACAGTTTTCAAGTATTTGACAAATAAATTTTTTCAGAATAAAGTATTTGCACTTGGGTTTAACAAATAATTTCAATAATGTTAACAATTTTAAAAAAATCACATCATCATTTTAATAAGAATAAAGTATTTGGGCTAATAAATGACATTGTAAAATTGAGGTACCAAATTAACTCAAAAGGTTGAAGTATAAAGACTAAATCTTAAATTCGAGTGTAGCATAGGGACTAAAACTAAAATTTAACCGAAAGATAAAAGGAAGGCCGACCTACGTGTATATACCAAAGTAAGCATATTTTAAATTTATTTGGCGCAAACTGTACAAAACTGTTGAGATGGCCGAGTTGGTCTAAGGCGCCAGATTGAGGTAATGGTCCTAAAGGGCGTGGGTTCAAATCCCACTCTTAACAAATTGTTTTCAAATTATTGTAAGGGATTTTCACGAAATAAATTTCTATATTTTAAGTTTCAATTTTTTTTATTTTAATTGTTTATAAATGTATTTTCATTCCAATTACATATTTATATAGTTAAAAATTATATTAATTTCAGTTTTATGAATTTATTGAATTTTTTTTTTATTTTAAAAAATCAAACAATTGCAATAATATGCGAAAAGGGATATTGGCCGTGACAGGTTATTAGTTTATTCGATTATGACACATTTATAATGTTTTAATTCAAATATTATTTTACATAAGATTTTATAATATAAAAATATATATAAAAATATTATCGTAATAATATACTTTATTTTGTAATCATTTCTCAATTGAGTTGATGTTATGATTGAATCATGATAACAACTTAGTTAAGTGTTTAAATAATAGTATAGATTACAAGCTCTGCAACAAAACGATAGAGTAGGATATAATCCTGTTGAGTTCAAGCTGTAAAACATCCCTATATTATGTGTTTTTTTTAAATTAATCTTTCTACTGTAATTTGACGGTCTTTTACACTTCAAAATGTGTATTTTCAATCCTAATGTTACCATTTTTTTGTTAATTTCATCAAATAATTTGATAAAATATTTTTAATAAAATTCACAATAATGTGTCATTTATAAAAAAAAAATACATATGCAACATCAACGCATGTTTTTTTTAACAATCTCATTATAGGTTCTGATCATATTTATATTTTTAACACAATGCCTAAAACTACCCATTGCCCCTCTCCAATCCATAAATAGGAGGATAATGTGTATTAGCGTACTCGAACCAATATTCTCCTACATTGACAATAATACCCATGCTAATCGAGTTAAGGCTCAATCAGCAACATCGACACATGTTTTAAATAAACATATCACGTAAAATTATTTGACATAATTAATAAATAAAAAATTAAGATTGAAATTAAGTATACACATCCCAAAAAAATAATTTTTTTATTTCACGATTCTTAGTTTTTGTTTTTTGATACAATGTCTAAAATTACTTATAGTCTCTCCTCAACCCTTAAATAAGAGGATAATGCACTTTTCATTCAGCACACTCGAACTCACGTCCTCTTACACTGACAATAATATAAATGCCAATTAAGCTAAGCTTCAATTGACAACTTATAATTTAATTAAGCGAAAATAAAATCTACAAAATGAGAAAAACAACAAAGTCAACTTGAGGGGGACAATGCAGCTACAATTACATTCTTATACATGCATACATATATATTGATATATAGCTGAAATATTCTCTATGTTCATTTTAAAATTCATAGAGAATACTTTTTTGGGGTTCGTGGTTGGACAATAATGTTGTCCTTAAAGTTTGAATTTGAGTTCTCTTATTAAGAACACAATGTATCTTACAACTATATTCAATAATTTTTCAATTATATATATTTTTGTTGTATGTGCATCCGTGTACAAAAACTTGCAAATTTCAACAAGCAATTTTGTGGCTAAAAACTATTGTTGGCTTTGCTGATGATTCCCTTGCCAAGTCCAAACTATATCTTTCAACGACGGTTTCAATTCTTGGTCACAAAATTCCTTGTACTCCAAGGTATCTCCAGCCGTTTTGTTCAACTCCACCACATGAAACGATGGCGTAATCTCGAAGATCTCGGCATCGATCTCGAGTTGTCCCTTTCGCCCTTTTTTTATCCCCTGTAGTCGTACCTTTCCATCTTCGTTTTGGATGTTGAAACTCTCGCTTCGGGCTATCTGTTCAAACTTTGAAACAATGTCATTAGCAGGTTTTCGAGTAGTAAACCGAGAAGGTTTTTGTTGGTTAGGGTCTTGTTCGAAGAGGGCGGACAAATCGAAACCCTGGGAGAGGGATATGATATCGAATGCATTGAAAACGTTCGGCCTAATAGGACTCATCGGCCTTGGTGTCGTTGTTGTTGATTCATCCTCGGAACTAGTCTCCCAGCCCGAGAACGAAGACACCGATGACGATTCGAATGCTTCCTGGACGTCGTTGATTACTAAATCAAACTTTTTAGGGTTTGGCGATGGTGACGGCATGTCGATCTTTTTAAACCCTTTCTTAAACCAAATGTTATCCATCAGCTTCTCCACCGTGATCCGTTGATTTGGGTTCGGATCAAGGATCCGAGAAAGAAGCTTTCGAACCTCCGGTGGCAACCATTGCGGACACTTAAAATCTCCTCTACAAATCTTCTTATACATTTCCATCAAATTCTGATCATGGAAAGGTAGAAACCCTGCCATAAGAACATAAAGAATAACCCCGCAAGACCAAATATCCGCCTTAGCACCATCATACCCTTTCTTATTTATAACCTCCGGTGCCACATACGCCGGAGTCCCACAAGTCGTATGTAAAAGCCCATCTTGCCAACAAGATTCTGTCAATGCACTCAACCCAAAATCGGAAACTTTCAAATTCTCGTTCTCATCCAACAACAGATTCTCCGGTTTCAAATCACGGTGATAGACGCCACGGCTATGACAAAAATCCACTGCTGCCACCAATTGTTGAAAATAATGGCGAGCCACATCTTCTTTAAGTTTCCCTTTAGCCACTTTATTGAAGAGCTCACCACCTCGAACGTATTCCATAACGAAATAAATCTTCGATTTACTCGCCATTACCTCGTACAATTGAACAACATTTGGATGTTTAATGATTCTCATGACGGCGATTTCACGTTTCGTTTGATCCATTAAACCACCTTTCATTATCTTCTCTTTGTCAATGATTTTAATGGCGCAACTTTGGCCGGTCGTCAAATTCCTCGCATAATAAACCTTGGCGAACGTCCCTTTGCCGAGTAATCTCCCGAGTTCGAATCTTTGCATTAAAACAGTCCCTTTCTTCTCCATAATTTCAAACAAATCTCTATATTAACTAATAAAAACAATGAATAATTAACAAACAAGTACAATCCTTTTTTTTAAAACATAATAATGAAAAGAGAAAGGGGCTGATTCAATACTTTTTTTTTTCTTTTTTAAAAATAATCCCACCTTGAAAATGGTCGAGAAAATTTGGGTTCTTCTATGTAAGAAATTTTCTGGGAAAAAAAATGGCTTTTACCGTTGAAACCGGTTTACGAAAAATAGTAAAAATTTGGTTGGAACGTCTATATATAGTTAAAAGAGAAGCTGATAATTTGGATCGAAGATCCAACGGTTGGGATTTTTTTGGTGAGATAATGTTTTTGGTTTTCTTTTTCATGAAGGATTATATCTATGGGAAATGCTAACAATATGCTTAAAAAAAAGGTAAATTACACTCAAAGTCACTAAACTATCAGTAAATTTATACTTTGATCATTTAACTTTAAAAAATTATAAAATGGTCATTTAAGGGCATAGTCAGGGGGGTTGATAGGAGCTCCGACTCCCTTTGAAATGAAAATTTTGATTTAATCCTTTAAAAATTGTAAAAATATAAGCTATTAAAATTTTGAAATTGCATTTTTACTATCATAAAAATTAAAATTTAATTTCGGCCCCCTAAATTTTTTTTTTTGCCTTCGCCCATATAATCATTGAATTAATCGAAAATTTTTATTTAAATAATTAAACTATTTGAAAGTAATAAAATAACAAAAAACCTAACATTTATCTAAATAAACAAATTTAAATAAAAATGTTTAATTTAATTTTAGAATAATATTTGATGGAGTTTCAGCCATTATTATTGAATAAAACAAAAGAATAATGACTAATAAATAAATATTAATAAATGAATTTAAATATAATCAAATATTAATTATAATTATTATATACTTTCATAAAAAATTAGAATTATATATTTTTTTGGGTTTCGAGTTTAAAGTTTATTGTTTAAGATTTATGGTTTATATCGAACTTTTAATTTTGGATTTTGTATTTATGTTTAAACAAAGTTATCAGTGTTTATCTATAAGTCATCCACAATTTTTTTATTTCACCCAATAATGAGGTGTTGTCTTGTTGTTCATTGACGGTAGGGCTTAAATAAGAAAATTTGAAAATTTGAAAATTTGAATTTATTTGAACTGAAATCTTTGGACAGTTTATGAAATACAAATTAAAGTTATTGGTTAATTTTTATTTACTTGAATAATTGTTGTTTTTTAGAAATATTTATAAAAAAGACTTTGAAACTTCATCAAATAATATTCAAAATCCATAAAACAAAGTTCATTTTGTCAAAATAAATTAAAAATTCCAAAACCAAAAGTTAATATGAAAAAACAAAAAACCGATCCAAATTATGATGAACAGTTTAAAAATCCAAAAAACCTTATTGAACTAAACTGATATCACCTTTCATTGACGATGTACAAGACTCTTAGATTGACGTTGCATCAAATATTCACTATTTATTTATAGTGAAATCATAAAAAAAAATTATTTTAAAGGTATTTTTAACTTTTTCTTTCAAAAAGTAAAATTTAATTTTTTTAATCAAATTTTTTATATTAATATATTTTTGCGTATCATATTAATATATTAATATAAATTTTAATTATATTAATGTACTAACAAGTGATTAGGTGTAACGATAAGGCGCATTGTTAGAAGGAACAATCACTCATCTTGAACATAGATTGTAAAACGGACATAAAAAATAATAATAAAATTATATTAATGTATTTTTTCTTATCATATATATTTATATAACTTTTTTATATATACACTATTATTTAAGAGTTTGACTGAGTTAGTATCACTCATCAGTTGGATCCTAACTCAGTTATGAAATTATCAAAATCTCATCATTTGTATAAAGCAACATATATTATTTGAAAGTATTTTTGTTCTTTTTTTCTTATATAAAATCTAGAAAATTGAATGCATATGATGGGATTTAAACCCAAAACATTTAACTTTTATCATTTCAACCAACGTCATGTTTTATATCGCAGTTTTGTTTCACGCTTAAAATATTTTTTGCATGTTGTCGATTGAGTTTTCGCTCGACTGGTATGAATATTATTGTCAATGCAGGAATACAGAGGTTCGAGTGCGCTGAAGCGTATTATCTTCTTATTTGTGGGTTAGGAAAAAGTTATGAGTAGTTCTAGATATAATTTAAAAAAAAGATGCGATCAGATCTTATAATGAAATTATTCAAAAAAAATATTTTTTTTTGATGTTACATATAAGATTGGGTGGAGCATTATCAATGGTTGGAGTGTAGATTTACCATGTGGATGAGTTAGGCCAAATGACCCACATACACAAATGATATTAGCCACAAACTCAAGTTGGGTTATTGGAGCTGACCTTCCCTAATATAAGGCTAAACTACCTTTACAAAAATAATACAAGGATGAATTGTACTTAAGATCACTAAATTATTAATAAATTTATGTTTTGATCATTTAATTTTAAAAAGTTACAAAATGATTATTGAATTATTCGAAAGTTTTTATTTAAGTCACTAGGCTATTAATTTTTTTTTTCAAAGTCTGACTTGTAAGCTCCAAGCAATGATTCGATGATTGGTACAGTGGAACAATACCCATCGACGAGTTGAACAAATTGATACATGGTTTAACTAAATCAAACTCTCATGATCATACATTTATAAAATTTACAAGAAAAGGAAATAGTTTCCTTACTAAAGATTTTTTCTTTCTTTTGGACGGTAAGGAAATAGAATGAAGAAGATGACATTTTCACATCCACCAACTTTAGTTTATATATCTTAATTATAATTTAATGGTTTAATGGCGTAAAAAGTCTTCAAGCTTTAAAAAATAAAAACAATTAAATTCTTATTTTTTTCCACTCAATTGAGTACTTAAATTGTCAAAATGTATCAAAAAGCTTTTTGATCGTTAGCTTTAACGGTTGACTATTAAACTTAACTATCCCTAATTTTTTTCAATTAAAACCACCACATGTCAACCACAGCGTGACATGTGGCAAAAAATGATAAAAATAAAAAATATAAAAATAATTAAAATTTAATAAAAAATATTTAAAAGTTATTAAAATTAAAAAATATATAAAATTTTATAAAATCGTAAGAAAATTAAAAAAATATAAAAATGGATAAAAGTTTATAAAAATTATCATATCTCTCCAACGCGCTAAAATCGATGATAATCAACCCAATGTTTCCTTGGTTTTGCTTATCTTTCTCCTCATATTTACATTCAATCATTTCTTACTGGCTTTGTATTTCTACCAAAACTTTAAAATTATTAGAAAAAGTGGGCGTCTTTATAGCTATTGTTGCATTTTGTCGTGCCATAGCATGCACCATTTGATTCCTTGTGTTGCTTCCTTGTCAATGTTTGTAATGATGTGTAGCGTACGCGTGTATAAAAAAATTATCTGATTTTATATGTTTGTAATGATCTATAGTGAATGCATGCATGTATGTATGTATGTATGCAACACTCTCACAACAGTTTCGGTGCAAAAAACTTCATCAGCTTCTATTAATTCAATCACTGATATAACTCTTTCCTTTACTTGATTTTATAATTTTTTATAATATTTTTTACAAATTTATATTTTTACTATTTTATAAGAAAATTTACATTTTTTTATAAATTCTTTACTATTTTTATAATTTTTTCTATTTTAAATATATATATATATTTATAATGTTTTTATAAATTTTATTGATTTTTATTTCATATCACGCCGTGTTGCAATACATAATGACTTTAATTGGGAGCAATTAACTTTAACGGTCAACGGTTAAAAATTACTGTCAAAGGACCTTTTTAATGCATTTTGATAATTTAAGAACCTAATTGAGTGCAAAAAAAAGAACAGAGACTTAATTATTTTTCTTGAAAAAATTAAAAAACATTTTAACATCCTTAAGCCTAATTTAATTAATCTAACTTAATTAGCTTAATTAAGCTTTAACCATGTTAAATAATTTAAGTGGAAAGCATTATCAATCTCCACTATCTCATGATGGAAAATGATTTAATAACCATTTGGTTAATTGCTGTCTAGGTCTTTAAACTTTTTCTTAATTAAAATTTAATAGTGATTCAATTTTTACAATTTAATCCTTGAGCTTTAATTAACTATTTTATCGACTAAATTACTTGACCATTTTTTATTATATTTTCACATTAAGTCTGAACTTGAATTACGAAAATAGAATTCCGAAATCGCATTTTTTGATACCACTGAAAATTGAATTATTACAATTTTGTTGGGTTTTCTAACATACAGAAAAATCTTTTTACTCATATTAGGGACCAAAATATAATACATGAGATGGGTACAATACTTTTTAGCGGGAATAGGAGAAAGTGAGTGACAAAAGCAATTAGACAACCGTCATGTCATACTTAAAATAATTTTCTAATTTTTTTTTATGTAAAACAAACAGACAAATTAAAAACTATTAATTAAAAATATTCAGCGAGCTCTCAGCAAATAGCTGTAGCGCTTCATTCTTGTCAAAAGCCAGTTTAGCGATACCATCTGCTTCTACATTCTCTTCTCTAGAAATATGTTCAAATTCCCAAAGACTTGTTTCCAACAGAAGGTGCTGAATACATCTAATTAATTAAGTTCACTTCATCCTGCTCTTTTTTTTATTTATTTCTATTATTACAAAAGTTATTGTTTTGCTCGATTTTCTAACATACAGAGGGATCCTTTTTCTCACTTTTAAAAAGTATTGGGGACCAAAATACATTCTGTGCTATAATACAGGGACCTGTACAGTGCTTTTTAGCCGGAATGGGAGAAAGAGAGAGAGACAAAAGAAAATTTATTGAGCCTCCATTGATAAAATCTCAAGCTCAGCCCACCACAACGGGGAAAGTCTTGGGACAGCTTGTTCAGGTGTAATATTAACAGCTTGGCTCAATTTGGAACTCACATCCTTCATTGTCGGTCTTTGCCTTGGTTCACTTTGAATACACTCTTGTATTACCTCACAGATCACTTCAAGTTCTTCAGTTTTGAAACCTTTTAGTGTTGGATCAACCAAGTTGTTGAGGCTCCCTTTATCATTCAAATATTGAGAAGCCTGCCAAAAGCAAGGGGAAGAAATTTCATTAGGTCAGTATGTGCCAAGGTAGTTGGATTCGGGTGTGTGTGTGCCCACAGGCGTGATCATATTCCTATACTCTAGTCCGGATCAGAGGTATCTATAAGTTGGACCAAGTTCACTATCGGGCTTAATATTTTTGTCTAAACTTTTTTGAGGCTCTGCACATGGGTCCTTGGACAGGTCTAGTACAAGAATATGTCAGACTCGATTACTTTAAGAAAAGAGGGGAAGTGTTAACTTTTTGGCTTTGGGTGATATGGTGCTTGGATTCGGGTGAGTTCAAAAAAAGTATTTTCTGTGTTAAGAGGATCACTGGAAGATCATTTCCTATACTCATGTTCAAGTTAGAGGTGTAGCATCAACACTATATTTTGGCCAAGTTCATTCTCGAGCCTAACATTTTTGTATAAATTTTCCCAAATACCAGGTGGGGCTTTGCACATGAGTCATTGGACAGGTCTAGTTCAAGTATGTGTCAGACATGATTACTGCAAGAAAAGCAAGGGAAAGTGATAGCTTTTTGGCTTCGGGTGCTAAGGTACTTGGATTTGCGTGTGAGTGTGCACACAAGCGTGTTCAAAAAGGGTGTATTTTCTATGTATTAATAGGATATCTGGAAGATCATACTGTTATATTCGTGTTCGGGTCTGAGGTGTCTATGAGATGGATCAGGCTCATGTGTAGCATCAACACTACATAGGTCTCATATTTTGGCCAAGTTGATTCTTAGACTTTATATTTTTGTTTAAACCTTCCCAAATACCGGGTGGAGCTTTGCTCATGGGTCTTTGGACAAGTCTAGTACAAGTATGTGTCAGACACGATTACTGAAGAAAAGAGGGGAAGTGTTAACTTTTTGGCTTCAGGAGATATAGTTCTTGGGTTCGAGTGTGAGTGTGTACACAAGTGAGGCCAAAAAGGGTATTTTCTATGTATTAAAAAGATCTTTGGAAGATCATATTCCTATACTTTTGTTTGGGTCAGAGGTATCTATGAGTTGGACGTAGCTCATGTGTAGCATCAACGCTATATAGGTCTCATGTTTCAACCAAGTTCATTCTCGGGCTTGATATTTTTGTCTAAACCTTCTCGAATACTTGGTAAGGCTTTGGTCATGGGTCCTTGGAAAGGTCTAGTTCAAGTAGGTGTCAGACACAATTACTTCAAGAAAAGCAAAGGGAAGTGTTAGCTTTTTGGCTTTGAGTGCTATGGTGCTTGGATTCGAGTGTCAATGTGCACACGGATGTGTTCGAAAGGGTATTTTCTATGTATTAAGAGGATTTTTAGATATATTCCTATACTCGTGTTCAGATCAAAGGTATCTATGAGTTGGACCAAACTCATATGTAGCATCAACAGTATATAGGTCTCATATTTTGGCCAAGTTCATTATCGGGCCTAATATTTTTGTCTAAACCTTCCCAAATACCAGTGGGGCTTTGCACATAGGTCCTTGGACAAGTCTAATTAGTATGTGTTGGACACAATTAATTCAAGAAAAGCAAGGGAAGTGTTAGCTTTTTGGCTTTGGGTGCTATGGTGCTTGGATTCAGGTGTGAGTGTTCAAAAAGGGTATTTTCTATGTACTGAAAGGATCTTTGAAAGATCATATTCCTGTACTCATGTTTGGGTTAGAGGTATCTAAGTGTTGGACTGGGCTTACATGTAGCATCAACATTAAATATAATTTCTCAAGCCGACCCAGCCAAGCTTGAGATATAGGTCTCATATTTAGCCCAAGTTCATTTCTGAGCTTAATATTTTTGTCTAAACCTTCCCAAATACTGAACAAGGATATGCACATAGGTCCTTAGACGGGTCTAGTTCAAGTAAGTGTCAGACAAGATTACTTCAAGAAAAACAAAGAGTAAATTAGAACCTAAACATACCCATTCCTCAATAGAGCCTTGCTCTTTGGAGTAAACAAGTTTTCCAGATATGATTTCAAGTAACAATATGCCAAAACTGTAGACATTCGTTTCCGGATCAGAATAAGGGTCCAATTTGGAATCTTGTGATCCGCCACCAACCGAGTTTTTTGACTTAGTTTTGAAATCAAAACCAAGAATCTCTGAGATCTGCATAAAAAAAGGAAAGAGGAATCGAGTGTAGTTTTACCGATAAGAACTTAATGAAGCTGATTTATAAAGAACATTCGACGTACCTTTGCAGCATAATCATCCGTTAGATAGATAAAAGATGAACTTAAGTTTGGATGAGATAAAGGAGGATTCAAATCATGGTGCATATAAAGAAGACAATAAGCTACACCCATTATGATCCTCACCCTCCCACTCCAATCAAGATGTTCCATATCTTCAACTGAGAATAAAAACGGATTATATTTAAGTTCTGAAACGACATCAAGTAACCAGGAAATATGCATGTTAAGTGATGATTATTACCATGTAGATGCTCAAAAAGGGTTCCGTTTGGAGCATATTCAAACACCATCATCCTACTAAAAGGTTTATCGTCCATGCAATAGCCAATAAGGTTGACAAAGTTCTTATGGTTAATTCGTGATAATCTGTCGATCTGGGATGAGTTCCAACATAGCAATTTGATTAAAAGAATGAGATTGGTTTTTGTTATAGCACAAATTTGTAAAGTTTTATATGTCGTGAATGTGAAAACGAGAAACCTTTCTCCGAAAACTTGTTTCCGAGCTCTTTGGCCATTCTTTTGAAGATGAAACACAGATTGATGTAACAGCAATCTCAACTCCGCTGGAAAGTGTCCCTTTATACACCGTGCAACCATCTATTTCCCGAACTATATTGCTAAAATCCTCACAGGCTGTTTCGAGTTCTGATCGGTTTAACTTAGGCACCCCTACATTTCAAATAAACCGAAACACTTTTTATAGTGTCATATGAAGATGTAACTTGATCATCAAGAAAAAATTAATCATGCATTGCCTGTAACAAAAACTCTCTGCAGCTGGCCGCTTAGTCCGGTTTTCCAGGGACCTATCGCTTTTGCTGCTCGTTTACGACACATGAAAGCCAAAGCCACAAATGCAATAAAGACTAGCACACAAGGAATGATGATGAAATATTTCCACAAATCCCCGGAAGATTTTTCAGCAGTTGGCTCGCCCTTAGAGGTTTCAGACGACTGATCAACAGGTTTTGAATTAGATTGTGAAGACTGGTCAGCAGGCTCCGAATTAGTTTCAGATGACTCATCATCAGGTTCTGATTTAGTCCCGGTTTCCTTTGGCACCGCAGGGAAACTACCACTACTTCTGGTAGTCGGGAGAGCAATGATCTGTTCGGTGGAAGGCAGATCAGTAGCCGGTACAGCTGGGAGATTCTTTGATGACCCAAGCAGCCCACGACGTTCGAAAGGGACGACAAGATTCCTTGCGTTACAAGCCATTTGTTGCTCAGATGAACCTACTTAAAATAAAAAATAGCGTATTTGTTTCCCGAAAGCATACTTCTTCATAGTTCAATGGACCGAGAGTTCATAAATGTTTACTCACCGCAGCAACTGTCATTACACTCGGCCAGAGGGTCTTTTTGCAACTTGAACCTTGTAAGAAGGTAAATCAATGAACAAAGATGAACTTTAAAATAACATAACCGATGATTAAAAAAAAGGAAGGTGAAAAGATATGCGATAAGTTCATACCATTGTATCAGCACGGCATTGAGGGAACGTATAAAAGCTCCTTGAACCGGCATGAACAACGATCCTGTTCCGTTAAATTGTCGCCAACTGCTCTGCCATATGCTGTCAACTTAGGCAATAAGTAATCAGTAAACAAGAGGGGTAGAGCTCTTAATAAGCCTAATTCATCAGTTAAAAAGCAACCATGCCAGGAATTCGATACAAAATATCAAAGACTCCTTGTAAAATCATGCTGCTAGTAGCATATAAGTCTTATGACCTTATGCTGAAGGTTATCCTTGAAAAAAACTAACTCAAGTTTTGACACTAGAATGAGGCATCAATTTCAAGCCAATGAACCTCGAAAATCACTCTACTTTACGGAACATATATCTTCTAACTTTAAGCTCAAGCAAATATGAAGTTATGTCATAACGTAATGGTTGACGAACAACCGGGTGGATAAGTATACATTACAGAATGAGGGAGGGGGATCAACCAACTCAAAGCAATAACAATACCACTGGAATGAATAAGCTCTTACCTAAGTCTGAACTTTCTATTTGCACAGCCAATTCTGGTGGCCAAAACCGACCCAAGATTTTTATCAAACTGAAGTTCAGAGAGCAATTTTAGCTTCCCGAATTCTGAAGGAATGCTACCCTCGAATTTGTTGTCATAAAGTAACCTAAGGTAGAAGGAAAATTAAGTTAAAGCTAACATAAAGAATATAAACATTATGAACAAGCTTAAATAGATATATAAAGTGAACGTACAAGCATTTTAGAGACGACATTTCCCCTATCTCGGCCGGAACCATTCCACTCAAGTCATTTTCCCTCAAATCTAATAGCTCCAGCTTCGTAAGCTCCCCAAACTCCTTTGGAATGACACCGGAGAACCGGTTTCTATAGAGCACACTGTTGATATAAGCATCGAGAAACAATCCAGAAAACTCGATTAGGTTAAACAAGAACTACAACCATTACCCAATATAGTGTTGTATGTTAAGACCTATAAATAATGCCCTCTTATTTATAGGATTCCTTGCATACAAACAGTAAGTTAATCCCATTGCACGTAAAAATATCATGGAGGCCCTTATATTAGAAGTTATATTGCATTTTGCCCTCTCTACTCGAAAAATGAATAAACTAGTCTCTATATATTAGATCAAAGAGAAAACTATTACTTACTATTAAAAAGTTCATCCATTTCTACAATTAAAAATTGGCATGGCTAACATAATAACTAGACAGTGACATGTAGCGTGGCACATGTACTTCATGCTAACGTACAGAGACCGGTTTTTAATAATAGAAATAGATAGAATTTTTAACAGAATGGTCAATTTACTCTTTGATCTAATGTACAGAGATTAATTTGTCCATTTTTTAGTAGAAAGGGCAAATTGCAATCCGATTCCTAGTATAAGGACCTCCACGATACTTTTACCACCCATTGCAATGCATAAAACCAGAGGCATAAAAGGATTAAACTGAAAAATATGTAAGAATTTTTTTTATTGGGACCAAGTGGTGAATCTTACAGTGATCTTAAGTCGCTTAATTTCCTGAGCTCAGGTGCTAATGTTCCTTTCAAAGCAAGGGAACTCAAATCCCTAAAAGAAAAAACAATAAACAAAAAGGCATCAAAAGATTCATCCTTCAATAGTTTTACACCATAAATTAACTTATATAAAGATCTATAATACTCATTAAGAAACATTGGTAAAAGTACCATGAAGCCCCTTGTATAAAGAGTCAGATTGCATTTTGCTCTATTTACTCAAAAAATGAGCAAATTAGCCTCTATACGTAAGATCAAAGAGAAAGCTTGTCCTTCTATTGAAAAATTTATCCATTTCTACTATTAAAAATTGGTCCTCGTACATCAGAATGAGATACATATGGCACACCACGTGTAATTGTATGGTTATTCTAACGTACATGGACCGGTTTTTAATAGAAATGGATGAACATTTTAACAAAAATGATTCTTTGATCTAACGTACAAGAATTAATTTGCTCATTTTTTGAGTAAACAGGGCAAAATGCGATCTAACTCTTAGTGAAGGGGCATGATTTTCATGATACTTTTATCAAGAATCATTCACAAAAGAAAAATTTTCAATTACATACCAAATGATGTATATAGCAAAAATGACTTACAGCATTTGCACTTTGCCATCAACACAATGAACACCATACCACATACATGGCGTGGTGTCATTAGAATTCCAATTAGCAAAAGCACCATAAGGATCCGAATCGATTCGAGCTCGAAATTCTAGCAAAGCCAAACCTGTATCTCCAAAATCCATTTCAACAATAAAACAATCAAAATTGAGGAGAGAGCAACATCATATATATATATATATAGCACAAGAGGAAGGAATTTAGTCATTTACCATCAGTGATAATAGCCAAAGACCCTTGAACGATGAAACATGGAATCAAGAAGAACAATAAGAGATGGAATTCAATATGGTTCCATTTACCCCCCGTTGCTACATAAACCAAACGCTGCAATGGCAAACAGCCAGATTCTACAAAGAAACTCCAGATTTTCCTCATACAAAAAGCACCTCTCCCTCTTCCAATATCAACAACAGAAGAAACAAAAAACAAAACAGTAAGCACTGTTACAATAAAATGTAAATTCACAGCCATTTATGATCATTTTAGGGTCTCCCATTTCCCTTTCCCTTTTCTTTTTTGGTTATATATGATGTTACAAACTTACAACACCCTTCTTCTTGATAATTGCATGTAGCTTAAATTTCTACTTTTAATCTTCATAGGATCTGCAAAATTAATGAAATAATAATAAAAAAAGCAATCCAATATAAACCAAATATATATATATAAAGGGAATTGAATATCAATCACCATACAGGGTGCACCTTTGATGTTGTTGTTGCAATGGTAACAATGGGATTTTATCATAAACAATGAGAAAAACAAAAAAGGAAGGATTTTTTTTTTTTTTGGTGAGGGTGGTGAGGAAGAGCTTTGTTTTATATATATATATATATATATATATAAAAACAAAAAATCTGGATTTTGAAAATAACAATTTTAATAAAATCAAATAAAATAAACCCAGAATTTTAATTTATTTATTTTTGCAATTGCAGCCCTCTCTATCTTTATCTCTCTCTCTCTCTCTCAACAATGGGAGGCTACAAATTCTTTATTTTATTTTTAAAAATTTTCCTACGAAATTCCCAGAAAAATTTCAACTTTTTTTTCTCTCCTGATTTTTTTTCTTTTACTGGAAAATTGGAGCCCCCATCATCCACCCTCACAAACTGTGGATTTGTTGTGTGTGTCTTTTTCCCTTTTTTTTTTCTTTCTAAATTTTCTTTCAATTATTTTTGTTCTATTATGGTGATAATAAAATTTGCCATTTTTTAGGGGTTTAATCTTGGGAAATTTAGGGGAGGGGTCCACATAAAAAGTATGGTTTAATTTTTAATTAATTATTGATTAAGTATTGGCGGGAAGGATTAAGGAAACTAAAATGAGAGGATATGTTTTGTGGGCCCCACAAATTGCGGCTGTCCCTCTTCTTAACATTTACCAATTTATTCACTTTTTGATTTATTTTTAAAAAAAAATTATAGTTTTAATTTATTTAATTTAAAATAAAAATTATTAATTTATTGAAATATATAAACATTTTGTTATTTTTAAAATTGTAAATTTGTAAATTAGAGATATTCATATGTTAGGTTGGGTCGAGTTTAGGTCAGATTTAAACATTATATTAATATCTCAATCTTAAATATGAGCTTAAAAATTTATCTAAATATGTTCATATTTGTAAAATATTAATTTAAATTCATTTTAAGTCTACCATATTATTTTTTAAAATATTTATATTTTATGATTTTAATATTTAATTATTTAATAATTTTTTATTTATTAAAAAATTTTATATAGTGATTTTAACATTATTTTAATATTTACATTAAAATAGTATTATATATTTAATATAAATTTTTTAATGTATTTCAAATTACATAATATAAAGTATTTGTAACATCCCTACACCCGGTTCACACGTATAAATCCGGTATAAGAGTATTACATATAGTGTCAGAGAATTAAAAACGAGTATAATAAAATTTTCTTTCAAATACTGTGTAATTGAATCGTTCTACTCAAAATATCACAAAATAATCAAAATCGAGACTTAAAACCAGTTTGAAAATAATGAAAATGTAATTTTTACTCAAAATAGGGCAAATATTGATACCACCATAAAAATATTGATACATCCGTTTTAAAATCAAGAAATATAGCTAGAAACTTCAAACTAACCCCTTGAAATTATATAAAAACTTTACCAATAAATCAATTCAGTCTAAAACACAATTCCATTCAAAATTCATCATCTCATTTCATAAATTCATAGTATTCTAAAATAACATTTATAACTCATTCATTAAGGACATATAATTACCATTTGTACATGCCATTTTCCCTCAAAATAAGTATACATTGTCTTGTAATCTTCCAATATTGATGTGATTTGATGAGAGACACCTAATCCAACCTTAGCTTCTCAGAGATCTTGTACCTACGCGTAGAATTAAACGCGTTAAACCGGTGAAGGCTTAATAAGTACTATAAAAGTCATTAATCATTCATCTTTTAATCACACATTTCAAACTCATTCATATAATTATTTATTCATGTAAAATACATACCTTTTATGTGTATAACATTTAACTTACAATAGTGTTATGAATTCACATATTCTTCCTCATTTCACATTTTAGCCATTCTAATCTCTTAGTTTACTTAGTTTTATCATTCTTTGATTTCTTATATATATATTGTACTTACCTTTCATGTGATTATCATTTCACTTACCTCAATGTCACAATTTTCACATTCTTTCTTTTTCACATTGTTTACCCTATTAACAAGACTCGGACCTTGGCGGATATATGGATCCAACCAAACACTCCAGAATGGCACTCAGTGCCTCATCGGATAGTTCGAAGCAATAAAGTGACACCTAGTGTCTCATAGGCCTAGCCGAAGCAAAGTGGTACCCAGTACCTCATCGAATCTATCCGAAGTAAAATAATGACACCCAGTGTCTTATCGACTTAAGGTCGAAGTATCCCTAAACTCTTCCAATCCTATGGCATCAATTCCAATTTCACTTTCACTTTCACTTTCACTTTCACTTTCAATTTTGATCACAAATCATTCAAATTCAATTCAAATATACTATTAATTCAATATAAATTTTTATTCATCTCAATATTAACGCTTATCTTATATTCACTTATTAAATATAAATATCGAAATAAATATTAAATAATAAATAATTCAGGTTATAATAATACAAATCAATTTAACCAAATAACAACCAAATATTTTTTTTTACATTAATTTTCAAAGCTGTACATTTGAGTCACAGTCACTAAATTATTTATATTTTGAGCTACAGAATTCGAAATTATAATCCACTTGATGTTTCTGAAATTAAATCAAATATCTTTTTACCATAAAAATTTCAGAATTTTTACTTTAGCCAATTTGTACAGTAAATTCTTTCAATTTACCCCTTCTCTGTTGTCTAACAGTTTCGACCTTTCTTTACTAAAAATTATTTATCTTTTAGTATAGGAATCCAATAATGTTCCCGTCTGTTTCTTTTGAAAATAGACTCATTAGATAATTAACCATATAAATTTCAGTCTCTAATAATTTTTTATATTTTTTTACGATTTTTCAAAGTCAAAACAGGAGAACTCGAACCTACTCTGACCTTGTTATACAAAAACTAGTATATCTCGAAATATACAATTTCTTTTCTTTCACTGTTTATTCCATATGAAACTAAACTAAATAATATTTAATTACATATATAATTCGACCCTTAACTCATTATATACAATTTTTGGTGAATTTTAAAAGTTAATCCTCTGTTCTGTCCAAATTGTTTTACTCAATCACACATTAATCCCTTCATTTTATCATTGTAAACATTCAAACTATGTATCTATATAACAATTTTTATGCTAATAATTCACATACCATTCGAGAAAGTAAACTATAAATCAAAACTCTTGTAGTACTTACAACTCTTGTAGATAATCCCTTTTCACTCATTGGCTTTCTCCTTTCCTTTTTCTTTCAATTTGGTCCTTCTCCTTCTTTTCTTTCTCTTCAATTTCATACAAAACACATATATTCATATTAAAATCCTTCTAACATTTCATAATCTATGTTTCTAAACCAAAAACTAACATGTATTTAAAGAGGGGTTTAACTTTCTTACCTTAATCACTTGTATTCAACACTAATGTCCATTTTTTTTCTCCTCCAAGACAAGTATGGATGCATTTCTTTTAACAATTGGATAGCTATTACACTTCTCTATTAATTTTATTCACTAATCTTGAATAAATTTGGAAGAAACTAGCTTAACTGGTTTGTATTTGGTGAAAAAAGGACTAATTTGAAAGAAAAGCAAAAGTTAAAATGGTGGAAAAATGGTGGCTAACGTGAAACACAATGGCTGATGGCTTTTATAGCCTTTTCATCATTTCTTTTCTTTATTTCTCTAGATTTTTCTATCGATTTCTCTTTATGAAAATATATTTCTTTAATAATGGTAAAATTGCACTTTTAATCATTGGGCCTTCCAACTTTACACTTTGGCCCAAAACATTGCCTCCAAAAATATCTTCCACCAAATTACTCTTTTGCCCCTCCTTAATCACTATAATTCCCATAATGACTTATATTTCATTTTGGCTAAATTGCTATTTAGTCCCTCATGGCTAAATTGCTATTTAGTCCCTCATACTTTCTCACAATTTCTAATTTATCCTTAATTTTTCCTAATCTTCTTATTTTAACCACATATTCTAACTCTTAACTCGACACTATTACTGTTCAAACTCCGGTTCAAAAACGCGGATGTTACAGTATTATAAACTTAAAAATGGGTTGGGTCGAGCTGGGCTTGGACATTGAATGTTCAAACTTGAGTTCGGCTCATATTTTAAACGAGTCTAATTTTTTTGCTTAGACCCATTTTTCGAGCCTAATATTTTTGCCCAAACTCTGCCAAATTTCGGACGGTCCTTCAGGCTTGGACGGATAACCCGACCTATGAACAGGTCTATTGTTAATTTATTTCAATTATATTAGTATTTATTTAGCTTGTGACACTAACTTAAACAAGAAATTTACAAGTAATACAAATATAAACATGGATGAATATAAAAATTCTTTTAGGAGCCGAAGGTGAAAACATAATTCTATCCTTTATTAATTTATAATTTCATCATTGTTTAAGGGATTAAAAATATTTATTTTCTATTTTTTGATCAAAATATAATTTTATCATTTATTAATTTATAATTCAATTATTTATAAGAGGACTGAATTGAAATTTTCCATTTTTGGATCCTACACCTAAGTTAGCCATCCTTACTCATATGCTTATCAAAAAATAATTTTTTTGGTAAAATAGAAAATAACCATACTAAATCAATCTAAACATGATAAAATCATTAGTGGCGGAGAAAAAAAAAATATTTTTGGGTCAGAATTAAATTGTATATTTTTATAATAATAATAAAAATGTAATTTTACCATTTTAATAGTCTATATCTTTATAATTTTTAAATGATTAAATATTTTTCTCATTTTTGGATCAAAATGCAATTTTACCATTACTGATTTAAAATTTTATAAATTATAAAGAGTCTCAATGAAAAAGAATCATTTTAGGGGGGATTAGAGCCTCTACCAGTCCCTTGACTTTGCCACTGAAAATCACCCCAATACAATCCGCGTGGAGAATTTGCAAAATAACATCTAGTGGCACAACTAAAAGCCAGAGAAAATAAATGGACTAAATTCTTAAAAATAAAAGTATAAAGATTTAATTCTAAATTTATAAAGAGTATAGAGATTTATAAGATTTTTAACCTGAATTTATATGAAGGGACTAAATTTACCAAAAACACAACGACATTGGACAAAGACTTTTTCCGATACAATGTCTAAAAGTACTAGTAATCCCCTTCAATCTTTAAATAAAAAGATAAAAACGCTTTAGCGCACTCAAATCCACGTTTTCTTATGTTTGTTTTAAAAAATCTCTCTCATTTTAATTTGATATTTTAAAATTTTCTTGTTCATTAAAATTTAAAATATAAACAACTTAACATATATTTTTAATGTTTTTATAATATTATATTATTATATAATTAAATTTGAGTGAGTATCTACGCACAGAAAGTATATTTTTTTTATTCCACAAGTAATTTTAAAAAATTAACATGTGCCTATTTTTTTAAAATATTTTACTATATTTTTATATAACATTTGTCAACATCTTAACCTTTTTGAAATCTAAAAACTCCAACAGTATACCAAATACTTTATCTTTAATTTTAGGATATACAAATCACCTAATATATAAAATAAAAATATATTATATTATATTTAAAAAATTATAAAATGAGTTAGGCCAAATTTGGATAATGTTGAAGTCCAACCCCGATTCATATTTTAAATGAGTCTAAATTTTGTGCTCAAAACTCATTTTTCAGGTATCCTATTTTTGTTCAAATCTTTTTATATTTCAAGTGAACCTTTGGGCTTAAATGGGTAACCCAACTTTTAAATAAGTCTAATCTAGATATTAAATCAACCATAAACTTCAATACATTCTAATTGTTCCCTCAAAACATTAGTATTGTATTAGTTAGATCATTCTATCGACCTAATTATCAATTTAAACATTAAATGTCAATTCGAACGTAATGCGAACACAAATAAAACATGTAAATCTAACTGTAAATGTATCTGTATCTATTGTATAAATAACTTACATATATCTTGTTAAGAAAAATATGTTGTCTTATAATATTATATTAATTGGTTCCATTTTAAAAATTTAAAAACATAATAAATTTAAAGAATTAATTAAACCAAAATTAAAATGTCTGGTTTATTTGAATATTTTATTTTCTTTTCATATCATGAATATTTTTGGAATTACCGAAATAAAAATAATAATTTTTTAGAATAAACTAGAAATCTTATATCCGTATTTGCATTTGAAAATCATAAATTTAGAAGATAAATATGTGTTTGAAAGTAACATTACTGATGAAAGTAATAGAATGTATATAATAAAATTAAAATGTATAAATAAATAAATTAAACAAAACTTTAATTCAGTGATAAATTTAAAATTTTTTCAATGTAATTTTTAATTAAAAAGACTAAAATACTTTTAAATAATATAACTTGTTTTAAATAAAAAAAAGTGATCATTCTTGTAATTTTTTTAACTCAATAATTTTTTTTATTAATAATATAGATAGTAATAATATTTAAACAAATGTATATTTGTTTATTTAACCAAACAAACAAAAATGTAACTTATTATAGGCTTCTCTTTTTTAGGGTTTACAAATATATTACAGTACAATTATAAAAATATATTCGAGTAAATTACAAAATAAAATTAAATCAATATAAAATAGAAATCGATAAAAAATAAAAATATAATCAAAGGAAATCCATCAATGACAATTACACATGGTGAGACATAAAAATAGGTATTCTCAATGATTCAAGACCTTAGTCTTTATCAATAATATCGAGATTCAATTGATATTTTCGCCATTAAATACGAATTTGTTCATAATTTTTTTACGATCACAATAAAAATGAAAAAAATTATGTTACAAATTAAAAACAAATATAATAATAATAATAAACTAACGTAGTTGAAATGGTAAAGTTAAAAATTAAAAATCACAATAATGCTTTGAGTTTCAATCCCATTAAGTGTTAGTATTTTTCTAAATTGTATATGAAAAACCGAAATTAACCTAAAATAATATTTATTACTTATTAAAAACAAAGGTTTTTTAGTAAATTCATTACCAAGTTGATGATCTGATTGAGAATGATACTAAGTAAAACACTTAAATCTAGTAATAGATAATGTTGTTTAATTTCTCATCTCGAGAATTTTTTTTATGGGTTAAAATATGTCATAAGTCTTTATATTCTTCTAAAATTCAGAATTTAATCAATATACTTTTATTTTCAAGAACTCAACCTTTCTAATTTTCAGATTTCAAAATTGTTCATTGTTAAATTTATGTTATTAAATTTAAATTAATTTCAAAATATCACAACAAATTTAACAAAAAAAAATTTAATTGTGTTAACGGTTAAACTTGAATTTCGAAATCTAAAAAGTACGATTAAATCCTTTAAAATAAAAGTATAAAGATTAAATTTTAAATTTTCAAAAAAACAGAGACTAATGGTATATTTTAACCTTTTTATATTGTATTTGTGTAATCGTAAATAGTTGGACGTACTTCCTGCCTATCCTCAAACTCGGGTGATCCATCAACCTAAAAATCCTCTGCCGACCTGTCTCTTATCCTCTTATCTTATTGACTTTTTACAAGTTCTAGGCAAAATTTTTAGAATAGGATCATTGGTCAAACTGGTCAAATTATCGATTCTTAGTTTGACCTGTTTGATCAAATAAATTATTTAAAAAATCATAAAAGAATAATAATATTTAAAAATAGAGAATTGATTCAACTGTCTCTTTGAACTAATACCTCAATCGGCTCTTGGTCCAACCAGTCTAATATGATCTGATCCAACCTCAATTAGAGTCAAGGTCCGGAATGTTTCTTAAATTCCTTGTCTAAGCTCGGTTGGAACCGAGGCCTAACCTAGGCGTATCCGACCTACCGAGTGAGTAGCCCGACCCTCAGATAGTTCTGGTTCTAAGAATATTGAACCTTGGGCTCATAGTTTGGACTCAAATGACGCTAGTCCCTATAAAATACTACAAAATTTGAAGCAAAATGAAGGGATAGAACAGTTATGTAGTACTTGCAAACCTTGATTCGATCTAAATTAACTCGAACAGGCAAAAACTAACTCAAGATCGGTGACTAAAAGAGATAATCTTTGGCAAAACATTGAAATCTGATTCATATTTTCAGAAAATATCGGGTTAACGGGTGCCTATAGATGAACAATGTGCAAATCAATGGAAATGGGAGACATTTTCATTTTTCTTCATCCCATCTTGTAGTTTTATTTTATACAATATACTTTCAAAGCATTACTAGCAATAGTGCACTTACATGTAAATTCATGGCTACAAGTTCGCGGAAATAAACGAGGAAGACGATTCTTGTTGTTTAAGACTGTCCGCCACATGAGCAATCACCCCGGCACCGGCATTATGAAACCATTCGTTTTTCACCTGAGGATAAGATGGAATCGTATGAGAAATTTTGAAAAGTAAAAAGCAATTTTCTGAAATCGAAAGTTTTTAAGATTGAAATGATACATGAATGTTATTGTGTGCGAAAAAGGGCCAAAGCGCCGAGTGAAAACTGACATCGATTTTTTTCCATCCTAATTTCTGTAAACCTTGTATCATTTCCTCTGTTAATGAAAACGAGGTGTTAATGTCAATCGGAATCATATAGACGCGACACAAAATAGATGTTAGCCGGAACAATTACCTTCCATGAGTTCGTGATATTCGACTGTATTTTTTATATTGGGTGCATTCTTTGCCGCTGCTTTTGCTTTGGCTGCTTCCAGAGGAAAATGGGGGCCGTCAGAAGAAACTGGTGGACAGTACTCAACATCGACAACGTGTTTATAACCATCCAAAGATTGCGTTGGGGGCTGCCAAATCCGTATCAAAGTCAGTAATATGCATTAAACCGGGCTGCCAATTTCAGACTCAGAAAATTTACCTTGACAAGTTCTTTCTCCCTCCTGATAGAGGATGTACGCCAACCGACCATATCTATTCGATGTCAAAGAAAGTGCCGATTGGGTGGCAGAGAGGAATAACGAGTAGAAGAGTAACATAAGTAGCTAAATATAGTAGAAGAGAAATGAAACAGTAGGATACGATCGTAAGATACATTTGCATACACAGTGCGATTCCGAAATGCACTAAGGGCAGATCTATAAAATAGAAATTATAATCATAAATTCAGTCATAGGAGTTGAAGTTCAAGGTTGAAATCCGGGACTTTCCCCCTTGAACATCGTCATTTGTATCAAAAGATAGAAATTAAAGCTCGCTTTACATACAGAAATTTTCCCTCTTCACAATCAGACGCCATCCTTAAAAGCAGTGGTGGTCTGCTCGGTTTGCCATCGGTGAGAAACAGTTGCTTACCGGTTCGACCAACAACAAACGGAGCAATCGGTGGGGCGAGTTTCTCTAATAACGGAAGTCCTAATAGAAAAGGAAGCTGAGGCACACCACAAAGATATTAGAAACTGCAAAATGCATAGGAAAGACGTTTGTAGTACAACCGAACATCGAAAACATTATATGAGATACCAGAAGCATCAAAAACATTATATGAGGTACCAGAAGCATGGACTACAACCGAACATCAAAAACATTATATGAGGTACTAGAAGCATGGACTACAACCGAACATCGAAAACATTAAATGAGGTACTAGAAGCATGGACTACAACCAAACATTGAAAACATTTTATGAGATCAACAGAACATCAAAAACATTTTATGAGATACTAGAAGAATGGACTACAACCGAACATCGAAAACCTTATATAAGATACCAGAAGCATAGCAATAACATTGGAATTATAGGACACCAAAACATTACGAAACTAGATAGCCAACACCATCGAGAACAAACCTGTTTTCTCCCTCGGACCCCGAGATGTGGCGTTGCCAAGGTAATAAAACTGACCGGCTCTAGTCCAGCAATCATACCTTGTTTCGAAGGGGCTGAAGTTTGAAAATTTCCATCCAAAGAATCGGTTACATTATTAGACTGGGTACCACTCGACTCACTTTCCGAGTAAAGAACAGCGACTGCGTATCTTGCAAACAAGCCCCCGAGAGAATGAGCTAAAAATGAAATCCGTTTCAGGCTTTCCCTCTTCTTTACAACTTGAAGTACCTATTAAATCGAAACAAGGCGAAAGGAGTAATCGACACTGCAACAAACTAAAAATCCTTGCACACTGTAACATCTCACCTCTTCCGCTAAACGCTTCCCAGCTCCATCGACCCCGGCAAAGGTTTTAGTATGCGAATTGCACGAACTTGCTGCAACAAATTATTATACAAACAAGTAATGAATGATCATCTTTATACATGCAAATTATGTAACATTAAAGATATGAACAAATACCATAAATCAAAAAGTTCCTTCCGAGCCGCCTTTTCAATTCGGCCTCTGCATATGTCCAATCACTAGGGCTACATTATAGAAATGTTTCAGCCAAATTCGATATTCGATTCGGATAAACAAAAAAGGGTAATGAATCACATTTTTTAAGCATTACGTTGTATATACAAGTTCATGTAAAAGCAATTGATTCTATGAAACATTTCAATCACATAAGCATTAATCAAATACCTAGCTAAGATGCCATGAACAAGAACAAGAAGGTGATCGGGCTCGTTTTTTCCATTCCCGATACGGCCGGAAGCGGCGAAGCCTCCTTGTGTAGTGGTACTCATTGCTTGAGCTCTAAGACCTTGATGTTTCCAATTACTATTTGTTCCTTTTAAAAAGTTTAAAAACAAAACCAGCTCAGCTGAAACTAAAGATAATAATATCTCACAGAATTCAAATGACAGGTAAAAGTATCATGAAAGGCCCTGTACTAAAAATTAAATTGCATTTTGCCCCTTTCTGCTAAAGAAATGAGCAAATTTGTCCCTATATATAAGATAAAAGAGCAAATTTTTTTTGAATTTCATTTATTTGTACTATTAAAAACTAATATGGTTGACAAGAATAATCATATATTGACATATGATGTGCCACTTGTACCCTCATGCTGATATACAGATATCATGGATCAGTTTTTACCAATAAAAATTAATGAAACTTTTAACTGAAGAACCCTCTTGCATTTTGATATCAGTATTTACTCTTTGATCGATTATACAATAACTAATAGAAAGTAAAATGCAATTAAACTCATAGTACAGGTACCTCCATAGTAATTTTACCCACCAATTAACATGTTTCGATTCTCTAAAATTCCTAATTGAATCTCAATTTCCCAAAACAAAATCCAACGAATTATACAATAAAAGAAAATCGGAAGAGAAATTCCAAAAGAAAAATTCAAATCGAAGAGCATTACCGGGAGAGAAATTCAAATTGTGTGTAGACCAAGAACACGAAGATGAAGAAGAAGAGGAGTGAGGACCGACCGGTCCGACGAATCCGGTTCGGAAGCTACAATTATTACTATTATTACTGAAAATTGGAGAAAACCCAGACCCTGCTTGAATCAGAGAAGCCGTTGCCATTTTCTATTTATAAGTCTTCAAAACACTACCCGAAACAAGCGCGAATGAAAACAAACAAAAATTTCCCTCGATTTGCGGTATTTGGATGCTATGTCACCATCTGCGCCATAACAGTGTAATTATCTGCTGCATATACACATCATGATGATGTGATGAACATCATCATCATTATCAATATGGTTCGCAGCTAATCATTAACATCACTTGTTTCCCTTGTTTTTCGAAGTAAAAAAGAAAAAAAGAGATATTTTTTTTAATAAGAAGCAAAAAAGATTTTGAATTTTCAAAAATGGTGGAAAATCGGGGGGAAAATAATACATGTAATAAATATCTGAAAAAAATTTTGGGGCAAAACAGAACCGAGTTCTGTCGGTTTTTTTTTTTTTTAATTGACTGACAGAGATAGAGGACGGTTGAATTAGGTCAATTTTCAATATTAGTCCCTGTACTATACATAAATTACAAATTTAGTCTTTATTCTCTAATTTGATAACTTTTTTAAAAAAATTCAGTCTTAACCCAAATGGTACTAATTAAATTTATTCTCTGCCACCAGTAGACCCTAGTAGGGTTGTTCAATATGTTAATCGATCAGTTAATCAAATCAAACTAGCATTAACTAAATTAATCGAATTTTTTAAACTCTTAACAGTTAATCAAACTGAATTTTAAAAAAAAAAACCAAACTATGTCGGTTAATTCAATAGGTTAATTGAATTAACTGAAATTTTTATATTTTTTGTTAAAAATAAAACATATCAAAAAATAAATTGGTAAGATTCATTTAATCGAATTAACTGAAATTAACCAAATTGGAAATACATAATATTAGTTTTTTGAAAGTTCGGTTAATTACCCAATTTTGAACCGAATTAATCGATAACCGAACTTTCAAAAAACTATTAATCGACTTTCGACAAATTAGATTGGTTAACTGACAAATTAACCAAATTAATTAGGTTCGGTCTGTTAATCCTGTTTTAGCCGAAATTTGAACACTCCTAGACCCAAGGGACCATGACCCCTAAAATGGTAAATTTTCAATTTAGACCTTTTATAATTTATAAAATTTTAAATTAGTAATGGTAAAATTACACTTTGATCTCCAAAAATGATAAAAAATTATTTAATTTTTTTTAAAATTATAAAAATATAAGCTACTAAAATGATGAAATTATATTTTTATTATTATAAAAGTATACAATTTAACTTGACCCCCAAAAATACTTTCTGACCCTACCATTAATTATCATATATGTAATATCATATCATATTATTATTTTCATGTAATATTCACAATAAAAATTGTTACTTTAATTAAAGAATTTAATGGTTACAATTTAATTTAAGAATAAAAGTTCAAATTTTGAAAGTATAAGAACTAAAATGTTCGAACTGGAGAACAAAGACTGAATCGTAACCTACTAGAGTGAATATAAAGGGACAACGGGGCCTAACCCTCCAAAAATGGATAATTATATTTTTGTCCTTTATAAATTATTAAATTATAAATTTATACATGGTAAAATTGTATTTTGTCTCTTCAAAAATAAAAAAAAATTAATCTTTTAAAAAAATGATAAAATTATAAACTAATATATGATAAATTTATATTTAGACATCTAAAAAAATACAATTCAATTTTGATCCCTCCTAAAAAAATTCTAAATTTGTCCCTGTGTATAGTACAACACCACTAATAGAATTTGACTTAATGAATTTAACTGCTACAATTTGGATTGGGACAATTTTCAAACTTCGAACCATGTAGGGACAATGATGAAGCCACAAATTTATTTTTAAGGGATTAAAATTGAATTATAAATTGTTAAAGAGGTCGAAGTATAATTCTATCATTGTAATAACTTATTATTTCAAATTTTTTGAGGGATTAAACTAAAATATATCATATTTAGAGTTAAATGCAATTTTATCATTATATTAACTTGTAATGAGATTTTACTCTATTAGCACCCTCCTTAAAAACTAAAATTAATTAAATAAAAGTATAAAATTTACTCTAAATTTTACACATAGTATAAGGACTAATAGCAAAATTTGACCTATTTTATCAATTACTTTTTTGGAAGCGGATGTGAGGGAGATAGGGCGATAGATGGCCTAACTTTAGGTGACCGACCAATGGAATTTAGCGTAGTTTTGTCGTTTACGGTTCAATGACAAATGGTATACTTTAGGTTAAATTAACCTTTAGTCCTTAAACTTATCATTTTTTCATCTCAATTTCTAAAATTTTTCTTTGTCGACATTAATTTCGGGATTTGGCAGTTTTTTTTCCTAAATTGATCATTGAACTTGAATTACATTAAGGTGTGATGGATTAGTACTCTGAGATTGTATCATGTCATTACTTGTATTTTTTTTGTAAATTTTAATAATTTTTTAGAAAAAAAAAATCAAGTGATGGCGTGGCATAGTATCAGAATGTTGTGTCATCACAAGGTAATGAAATCCAAATTCAAAGGCAAAATTGAAAAAAGTTTTCAAATTCTGAGACTAATATGAACAAAAATATTGAAGGACTAAATTTAAAAAAATATCAAGTTCAAGGATTAGATATTACTTTTATCCCTATACTCTAAATGGTCCATGATTTTTTTCCAACTATTGTGGGTTCTGGAACTTTCACCATTTTCCTCTCAGAGTTTACAATTTGGTCCCTACAAGATAAACTTCCAATTTAATGGAGTTATGACAATAGGTGAAAGCAACATTCCCTCATAGCTATTTTCTTTAGGGTTCGTAAATGAGTAAGACGAGACAGCTTTTTGCTTCGGGTCACTCAATTAGAAAAATTTACAAATTTGTCATTCAATTATTAGTTAAATATTTTTTTTGGTCACACAATTATGAAAAATTACAAAATAATCATTTAATAATTTAATTTTTTCTTTTTTGATCATCCAACTATCTTGGATTTTTTGGTGTTTTCATTTTTATGTTAGTTAGGTGCTGACAAAAAATACAATATTTAATTATTGAACAATCATATTGTAATTTTTCATAATTAGATAACCAAAAAAAAAAAAAACCCATAGTTGGTGACTTCTATTATAGTTTACCCTTACATTTTTTTTGCTTCAATTGTACTTCAAGCTGGATTTTATTTAAAATTTTATTACTCCAATCTAACTATGAGGAAAGAATTTCCCCCCTCTCGCTTAGGGGTATTCAGATGGTTGGTTCGATTATTAATCGAACCGAACTAACATTAATTGAATTAATCGGATTGTATAATTATTTAATCGTTAACCGAACTAAAATTTTTTCAAAAAAAAGTAACTGAACCAAAATTTATATGTTTTTATCTTTTAGTTAAAACAAGTATAAAATATATCAAAAAAATACATTGATAATGTTCATTTGTCTTGAAAGTCAACCAAATTATCTGAATTAACCGAAATTTTAAGTCTTGAAACACTACATAAATTCAGTTGATTCAATTAATTACTCAATTTCGAACCTAATTTACTGATAACCAAAATTCCAAACAACCATTAACTGACCTTCGATTGAACTAAGTTCGGTCACCGACCGATTAACCGAATTAGGTCGGTTTGATCGATTAATTCGATTTTGATCAAAGTCTGAACACCTTACTCTCGCTTGATCTATCTCAAAATATTAGATCATTTTTAAAAAAATAAACAATATATTATAAAAATTCAAAGGTTAAAATATGTCATAAGTCCCTATACTATTCAAAAATTCATAATTTAGTCTTTGTACTTTTATTTCTAAGAATGTAGTCCCTTTATTATTCAAATTTCAAAATTAACAGTGTTAAAATTATTTTGTTAAATTCAAGTTCACTACGATGTCATTTTTTTAGTTATATGGTTACCACATGATTATTGTTTTATTATTTCAAAATGTCACACCAATAAATTTAACAAAATAAGAATAAGAATGTTAATAGTTGAACTTAAATTTTGAAATCTGAAAAGTAGAGAAAAAAAATTCTTAGAAATAAAAATATTAGAAACTAAATTTTTATAAATATAAGAACTTGAGACATATTTAAAACAAATCTAACTAAAAGACAAACTATTACAAAATTCTTGTAAAAGTTTGAAAAGATATAACTAAGTTATATAAAATGAGTAACAAAATTAAAGAGAGAGAGGGAAAATTTTAATTGAAAACCCACCATGAACTTGATTTTCAAACAAAAAAATTTGGCCAGATTATTTTACCACCGCTATTTATGCTACAAGGCTTGGCCCATGGAAAGTAGCCCACAATCTTCACTAACACATCAGGTTTATAAAGTTTTAAGCTCAGAGGTCGCACAACGACCCAATTTCATTTTAGTCTCAGTTCTTGCCCACCGATGCGCATGGGTTTGAACTTCACTGACACCAAAAATGTTAAAATTATTTCCTCTGTGAATTTCTTTGGACTCTCCTCGAAGTGAAAACAACGTAAACACCAAATTCAATCACTCGAAAATTTTAAAACCCTAATCAACTCTCATCTGATTTTGTCTACAAGATGAGCTAAAGGCAAGAGAACCCAGACGATGACAGCGTAAACTATGTAGATCAAGTAATGGATGCAATTGGAAAAATACAAAAACTAGTGTACTAAAATAGTCAATTACAAATGCAAGCTATAGACAAATGAGTAAAATTCTTGAATCTATTTCTCATGCCACTGGAGCTATTTTTGGATCCAAGAGATTCACGTTATTATTTGTATTTTTGTTTACTTCAATTCGCCACTTAAACTTGACAACTAGGATTTTGATCCCTAAACTTGACAAATATAAATATTTTAACGATGTGATGTTCTTAAATTGTGACACATCATCAATTAAATTTTTTAAAAATTTATATAAATTTTCAAGTGATGATGTGGTACAATCTAAGGATGTCACATTTAGTGTTCTAATAATCGAGCTAATGATTGAACAAATAATTAAAATTTCATAAAACTAAAAAATAAAAAATTATTGACTCGATTCGACTTGTTCAATTAGCAATTATCTTGGATTTTGATTTTTTATCAATAATAAGTAATTTCTTTATCAATCGATTCAACCCCTTTGTTCAGATCATTGATATCCTTTCTCAATTCATTTGATCTGATCTTTACTGATACCAAAATCAACCAAATTATCAAGTTGAGAGACCCAAAATTATATTATCCCATATAATGACACCCTTAAAAGGTAGGGTATTATTAAAACGAAATTCGAAACTTAACATGCACAACCTCTTTCAATTACTCGTAATATATTCAACGATATAATGTTCGAAATTTAACAATTACAACCCTTTTTCTTATATTAAACTATAATATCCTTTATAGCTATTAAGGGAAAAGCCTTGGACCCTCGACGGAAGGTATTGTTCCTGTGAGCTTACAGGTCGTATCTCCACCAATCAAGACACTCTTTAAACTACATGAATCCCTTTAAGCTCTCCTCAAAACATAAAAGAAAAAATCCCTACATGAGAACAACATCTTCCGTTGAGTGTCTAAGATCGGCCCTCAACAGTACCAAAAAGAAAAAAAAAAAAGGTCAAAATTGTTTAGACAATTAAAGAAGTAATTAATGGCCGGACACTATGCAAAATAGCCTCGGTTTCCCCTTTAGTTTTTGTCATAAGTGAACATACACATTAGTATAAATAATATACCTACTTCATGTTTATAATCACATCATCACAATATCAAACAATTGCATCAAAGGTTTATAGTTCAATTTATAATGGCAGAGAAGGAAGGAGGGGTTGTGAAGAAAGGTCATGAAGAGGGAATGGAGATGGCCATTGCTCTTCTCCAAGAGTTCGACCTCCCATTAGGACTTCTCCCTCTTGTGGACGTGATCGAGGTCGGTTTTGTGAGGGATACGGGTTACATGTGGATCGAACAAAAGAAGAAGGTCGAACATAAGTTCAAGATGATCAATAAACTGGTCAGCTACGACACACAAATTACCGGTTTTGTGGATAAGAAACGGATCAAGAAACTCAAAGGAGTTAAGGCTAAGGAACTCATGTTGTGGCCTCCGGTGAATGAGATCACAGTCGATGATCCACCCACCGGAAAAATCCATTTCAAGAGCCTCGCTGGTGTCACCAAGACTTTCCCCGTCGATGCATTTGCAGCTGGGCAGTGAAAAGGTACCGTCTTGTCCTCGGAGAGACACTAGAATGCAATGGTTATTTTCAGTTCACACTCAAAACCTAGCCTACCCTACACTGTAACAGCAATGTATGCAATTCTCTTGATAAGAATTACTGCATAATGATGAAATTATTCAACAAATGACAATAATGATGAAATTATTCAACAAATGAACAATAAAAACCCAAGTTACTTTTTTTTCATTCAATGGATACTCCAAATCCAATTTTCAACAAAAACATTGATCAGAATCCAATGCTTCTATTCTCTGACCACAAGAAAGTTAATTGTCATAAACACAAATCAAATCAACTATCCATCCATTGACTAATCAAAATTCAATTTCTAAGTTTGAGTATCGAATACGAGTATGTAACCGACACGAGTTTGTAGGCTTCGAGAAAAAGAAAAAGTTCACTAAAAGTAAGCTAATCTCCAAAACCAACCTACCATATCCAATCATGGAATTGGCAAAGATTAGATTATCAAGCAACATCAGCAAACACTTCTACTCTCTTATTACCAGAAAGCTAATAGCCATAACACAAATCAAATCAACTATCCATCCATCCACTGATTAAAATTCAATTTCTCTCATTTATCATCGCAAACTCATGCGTGAGTATCAAATACGTTTATGTGACCAACACGAGTATGTTCAATTTTTCCAAGATTTTTGTGTATTTCCCGAGATGTATAGCACACAGATACTTCAAGAAAAATGAATAAATATGAAAAAAGAAAAACAAGCAGCATTTACTAAAAATAACCATCCATTACAATAGGATAGATTAGATTATCAAGCAATATCAATAAATGTTTCTATTCTCTTACTACCAGAAAGCTAATAGCCATAACATAAATCAAATCAACTATCCATCCATTCACTGATTAAATTTCAAGACCTCTCATTTATCATCACAAACTCAAGCATGATCATGGAATACAAGTATTTACCGACACGAGTATGTTCATTTTTCCAAGATTCTCGCATATTTACTGAGATGAATTGCACACAGATATTTCAAGAAAAGCAATTATATAATAAATAAATAAATAAAAAGCAGCAGCAGTATTTACTAAAGCGAGTATGTTCTAATCCAACTAAAAATGGTAAAAATCAAAAGGTAAAATATGATTTGTCATTCTCTTATTGGAAAGAGATACTGTTGACGTGAAATCACAGTTTCATACAATCACTTCTCCTGTTATAATAGGATAGGATTCTTTTTTTTGGTTACTGAATCATCTACAGAAGCTAAAATCTCTTAAAACTAACATATCCAATAATGGAATTAGCAAAAGATTAGATTATCAATCAACATCAATAAACTCTTAATTCTTTTTCACATATAACACTCATCTAACCTACTCTTATGCAATTGAAAAGCAGGATTAACCCAAGCTCCACAATTACATTGCATACCTGCCCAATTAAACGAACCCAACCGAGATTTACAACCCATACACTGAAGTTTCTCTTCTACATACCCTTCTTGAACCGGTTGCATCCACTTCAAAGGCTCAACGAATATGGAAGAACATTGGGTCGATCCTTTCTCTTCATCCCCAATGTTATGCCCACTCCTTTTTCTCCATTTAAAACTTGTTTCCCCTTTCCCTCGCTCATGAGGAACTATAGTTTCCTCAGAAGCAACGATTCTTCGGCATCTTTTGCAACGATAGATCAATTGAGGCTTCGAAACAGGTTCCGAATCAGTGTTGTTCGTTGCTTCCATCTGTTGAACAAAGGGAAAAAACCGACATTGAAAACAGATTGTTAATGCGTATATGAATCAAAATTAATACATCCATGAATTGAATCAAATCAATAGCTAAAATCTAGGGTTTTGTGAACGATTAAATAAAAGGGTTACCTTCGAAGAGAATTTTTCAATTGATGGATCGCTTTTGTATAATTTGATCGCTCACCATTTATATATATATAGTTACTACTTGAGATTTTGGTTAAAACCGAATCAATCAGTTGCTTAATTAATTTAGTTTGGTTGGAGTTGGGATTAATTTTTTTTTAAATTTTGATTAAGGATTAATTTGATTCGAAATTAGTTAATTAATCAAAATAAATAAATTTAATAAATAATATTATATATTATATGTATTAAATTATTAATTTTTTTGATGAAATGTTTAGGTTATTATTAATTCGGTTAAATAAATATTATTAATTTATTTTTTATATATTTTATATTTATTTTAATAAAAAAAAGATATAAATTTTGGTTAACTCGATCATTTTGGTTCAATTAAATTTTTTGAAAAAAATTCGATTTTATTAACGGTTAAAAAATTAAAAAAATTGATTAATACTAATTCGATTCGATTATCCATTTTTTGCAAAGCAGCAATTTAAAACGGGAACGTTTTGAAGACATTTGGTTTTTATTAAGGCAGTGTGAAGATTGGGCCATACTTTACTGGTTGGGCCTTGTTGGGTCACTGGGTCAGGTATAGTCACTACTATGTAACTCATGTCCATGTTTTTTAATATATAATTTTCACACATTAAAAGTTAATTGTATGTATATTTTGGCACATTGTGCATATGTTTCATGCAAATAATATTTATAGTAAATAAAATTTTATAAATCAAAGAAAATGAAATCATAATTTAGGCAATGGTACAATATTATTAAAATTAATTTGTGAAATTTAAATCAATTACGTATTATATATATATATTATAATTGAAAATATTTAGTGATCTCCCTTACAATTTTTATCAACTATAGCTAGGGGAGAGGCGCAGAGCAATCGGTTCTTCAAACCGATTTAACCAATTTTAATTTAAGAAAATCGATCAAATTAAACCAGTTAATCAATTTTTATATTATTTTTCAATTAATCAATCTTGAGTTATTGAGTTGGTCTATTATAAAATATAAATATATTTTAAATAATATAAAATAATTAACTTTTTTAGTCGGCTTGGAGACTAAAAAACTGATAATTGACTAAATTAATTGATTAAACCGATGTTAAAATCGACTAACCTGCTCTAACCGATTAAACCGAAATTAAAAAACTAAATGGATTGAATTTTTCAATTTTTTTAAGTTAAAATCGAAAATTGTTCAGTGTAACTCGTGGAGTCTGTGTAAACTATGGTGATAATGGTAAAAAAAAAAAATTCATCATATATGCTTTGGTTATTTTCCCATGTTTACTTTCTGTTGTATATTTTTTGTCCCTTATTATAGATAGTTTTTCATAATAATTCCATTTCAACTCTAAATTCATATACGTAATATACTAAAATATAACAAATATTTAAATAAATTATCATATTATATGAATTTATTTTATTTTAATTTTTTTATAATTAGAAAAATATAAATTATCAATATTATTAAAATTTGAATATAAAATATATATTATATTATATTATTTAATAATATATATATACATTTTTGTTGATATGTTGCATGCGTCAATAAACATTTTTCATACACAATACAATATATTATTGGAAGATACGACAATTTTGAAAGGTTGATAAATATTAAAATTATACAAGAATTTTGATTTAATGCATTTATTTTTATATCGGATAAGTATAATTATTTGTGTATATAATATGTAATTGTGAAATGTGTTATATCGATAATGATGTTAAATCTTTACAAAAAAATAAATCAAATCAAAATCTTACGTATAAAATTACACAAAATTAAAGTTCGAGCATAGCATTACACGTTACACCATAATTTATTTATAATTTCGAGATTTACCTATAAAAAAATTATCCATCTAACAATTAAAATAAATAGGAAGTTTATTTTTAAAATAAAGCAAGTGGATGTCACAAATATTTCATATATAAAGAGACTGTGAGCTGAAAAAAATGGTACCTAAACCATGTGTTAGATGTGGGCAGAACAGAAGGGATGATGTCTTCTTTTGTAAGCATTTTGTATTTAAAGCATCTTTCAGTGGACCTCCACCTTTAGGCTACCAACTCTTTTTTATATTAAATATTTAAATAAAAAATAGATTGCAGATATTGAAATTTAAATTTATTGAAAATGATTTATCTTTTAAAAAAGGTGTTGGTATAAATAATTTGAATTAAATTTTAATTTTTTTGAAAATTTTCATTATAAATTTTGATCATATATGTTTTTTTTTTATGTAATGTCTAGAATTATCCATAGTCTCTCCCTAACCCATAAATAGGAGGATAATACGTTTCGGTGTATTTGAACCCATGTCCTCCTGCATTGGCAACATTGCCCATCCTAGAATTGTTCATGGGTTAAGCTACTTGCCCAAGCTCAAAAGCCTGTCCGAAATTTGAGAGTGTTTTGACAAAAATATTAGGCTCGAAAAATGAGCTTGAGCAAAAAAGTTAGGCTCATTTAAAATATGGGTCAGGCTCAGGCTTGAAAATTCGAAACCCAAACCCTGTCTGTTTTAAGTTTATAATACTTTATATTATGTTATTTTTATATATTGTGTAATTTAGAACATATTAAAAAAAATAAACCTATACTAAATATATAATACTACTCTAATGTAAACATCAAAATAATATTAAGATGATTATATAAAAAAATTTAATAAATAAAAAATATATAAAATTATTAAATATTAAAATAATATAATATAAATATTTTAAAAAAAATAAAAAATAATATGAGCGGGTCTAAAATGAGTTTGGGTTAGTCTCTTGTAAATATGGACGGATTTGGATAAAATTTTAAGCTCAGATTTAGGGTCAGGCTGAGCTTGGACAAATATAAAATATGTTAATATCATGCTTAGACTTGACTTGATCTATGAGCACAACTAACTCATACCTAAGACTCGATCAATAATTTGTTTTTTTTTTTTAATCTTAAAAGTTTCTTAATTCCATACATAAACAACAAATACAAGCATGGTAAGGTGATTTTCATAGTTGGTCCACACTCAAACCACTTTAGTGTTCAAAAGTGTGGGCTTAAAAAAACCATGTTAATTTAGAGGTCTAATTATAGTTTTAGTCCCACTATTATTATTCAAATTAGGGTTATAATCCCTTCACTTTATTTTGAATCTCTCTACTTTTATAATATTTTTTGGTATAAGTCCTTGTACTCTTCGTAAAGTTGGAATTTAATCCATTTACTTTTCAAATTTCAAAATTCAAGTCCTTAACCTTGTTAAAATTATTTTATTAAATTCAAGTTCATTATAACGTCATATTTTTAGTTACTTAGCTACCAAGTGAGTGTTTTTTTTTTAATTTTCAAAATGTCACACTAATCAATTTAACAAAAAAATTGGAGTGCTAATAATTAGATATGATTTTTGAAATCTGACCACGTGTTAACAATTTAAATTAATAGAAGGACTAAAACTAAATTAGACCGTTACTTAGAATAATATTTTCAATGATTAAATCTGACTTTGTGTTTACAAAAACCATATATTGGATCAACAAATTTTGTAATTTAACATTGACTTAGCTTTGCACAATATATATATATATATATATTACATATTTGTAGGAATTTCATTAAAAATTTGTTCCATTGCCGACAATATTAGGGACCCTCTTTGTCTGCCCTTTATTTTGTAAATTTTTGTAATTGAATGGATATGTATATAATTTTTTTAGTCAAACCCAATATTTATATAATTTTTTATCATTAATTTTATCGAGAGAAAACAAAAGGTAGATTGAGTATTAGTTCGATTGACATCGTTATTGTTGGCTTGAAACTTGTAAATTTGAGTGTGTTAAAACGCATTATCCTTCTATTTATGAGTTGGGATGGACTATGAACAATTCTAGGCATTGTGTCAGAATCTATAATAAAATTATTAAAAAAAGATAACATCATCTCATTTAATTAATTGGAGTTTAAGGGTTTACGGATAATTTAAAAAAATATTAAAATACGTTGTTAGTCCTTATACTTTGACAAAATTTGATATTTAATTATTGTACTTTTTACTTTTTCAATTTGAAAATCTTAATTCAATCATTATCGTCATTGGTAATTTCTGTCAAATTTTGTTAACTTAACATCGGAGGTGAAGCTAAAGGGGGTATGCAGGGGCACTCCACCAAAATAAAAATGACCTTTTTAGTCCATTTAGAAATTGAAAAGTTTTAAGTTAATTTAATGGTAAAATTATATTTTGACCCCTTCTAAAATTTAAAATTCGATTATATCCTCTCCAAAAATGAAAAGTTTATAATTCAAATTCGATCCCTCTAAAAAAGATTATCTCATGTTTATTTTTTGTTAATCATATTCTTCGTCATACGAGGAGAGCCTAATCAAAATGACAAAATTTGACGGAATATGTTTATGATTTCAATGATTGAATTTTAACTCTTACAATACAAGGACTAAATTCACAATTTTATTAAATTACAACAACTAACCACATATTTTACCTTAAACATGTATTAGAAAAACCCATAATTGCCGTAATGAAAACCATATTTTTAATTAGTATTTGTTTGATGGGAAACTTCCTGGATTGCACTTTGCAGAATCTTATTGAGATTTTATTGAACAGCTTGATTATTAATTTCAGCACATGGGACTTGGGATTTTTTTTAATTTGGTCCATTTTATAATTCGTGTTTGTAGACATTGATAAAAACAATTATTTAATTATATTGTTTTAATTTAATGCATTAATTCCTTGAATTAAAAATATATATATACATTAATTATGTTATGCCCCACATCTTAACATCCCGTGCCACGGATGGCATCGTCACGATATTATTAAGGACAACTATTACATTCGATTTAATCTCATTAATATTTTTGGCTCATCAATGCTTTTAGGATGCATTCAAGTCATACCCTAATTTGAGTAAAAGCAGATGCTACTAAAAGACAAGCTTTTCATAACTAAATCAATGGTTGAATTGGTTCAACTATCAGCTCCCTCCAAATGATCGATTCAATAGGTACTACAGGTCCAACCCCTTATTTCGGATCGATACCCTGGTCCAACTGTTCCGACTAGCCAGTCCGATCAAGTTATGAAAATAGCGACTAAAGAAGCAATCATGTTATGATAGACCCACTCCAAACCCTCATTCTCTAGGAGTTCAACCGGTTAAACCAATTTTGATCAATTTAATCGTTTCGTTATGTATATATATCATTTGACCGAACAAGTCATCGGTTTATTCAACCGACTAATTCAATTTAATTTTTTTATTCCAAGTGTTAATTAACAAAATGAAAATTGGGTTTTTGGTGTTGGTATGTTGAGTTCAGATGTAAGAAACTATGTCTCTTAGCCAAAGTTTTGAGTTAAAACTTATGGAAAGTGAAATATAGCTTTGGGAGAGCTATGTTCCCAATGGTGAAGCCAAAATTTTTTGTTTTGGGGCTGAAATAAAATTCAAAGTTCTTGGAAGGGGGCAAACATTAATATTGTATTTAAAAAATCTTAAATTGAATGGTAAAACTTTTAGGACTAAAAGGGTAATTAGTCCATTTAAATTAAAGGGAGACCAAGGCCATTACTTATCCTATTAGATTCGCCTCTATCTCGATTTTGAGATCTAACCTAACTCAGTTCCAAATTTAATCGAAATTTTTTTATGGTTTAGGATTGAAAGAGCAAGAAAACGTGGAAGAATAAAAATTATAGAAAGATCCCTACAATTTCAAATCATTTAGTTCCCTTTTTCTCTTTTTGACTACTTTTGCTTTGTAGTAATAATATTGAGGGACCCACTGCTTGCAAATTGCAATTTTTATGAAACTTTGAAAGTGTTTCTTTCATTCCTCTTCTTTTAGAAACAACAGATAGCCAAGTATGTAGTGTTGAGCATTTGTAAATTGCCTAAAATCTTCTAGTTTTCAACTTTTTCTTTTTGAATTAAATTTGCTCTAAATCCTCATTCTGTTTGTATATTTAAAATTCAACCCCTTTATTTTTATTTCCATGAATCTCAAATTTCGTCAAAATATAGGTATCAAACTGAACTTAGTTGTCAAATTCAAGGGTCAAAAACTATATTACCCCTTCTAAAAGCTATAAAGATATATACCAATACAAAGGTGAAATTGCATTTTAATTGTCATAAAAATATGGAACTCAATCTCAACTCCCTAGAAAAAATTTCTAGTTTCTTCCCTGTGTACATCCTTAAGCAACTAGGCAAGGGCGAAAGCAAAATTGTTGATAAAAGCGATTGGGATATTTTTTAAAAATATATACATGTTCGAACAGTTTGGATCTACTTTTAACAAGGTATTTTTAAATTCGAGATAATCTTGATTACCAAAATTAAATTAAATTAAATTCTCAATTTGATATTATAATTATTTAAATTTATTTTTTACCTAATTAATATTTAGATACTATTTTGTATTAACTTATCAAATTAAACTAAAAACGTTACTAAATCTATCATAAAAAACTATAAATTTCATAAAATAAATTAAAAAAAAAAACCTTTGAAAAACTTTAGGGAGCAAACACAAATTTATATATTTCTAAACATTAATTATAACATAAAAATAAAAACTTTTAAAACTTAAATTTAGAGGACGTTGAAGTCCCTGTCAGCCTCCTAAATTTCTCTCTGCATCTATATGCTAGAGTTGTCTATGGGCTATTAAAATTTTGCACAAGCCTGATCCGGATAAAAATGTTAAAATTCGAGTTTGGTCCAATCCTTCTGTATTAAATTTTTAAAAATGGATAAATATCAAAATTATACATGAACTATGGTTTAATGTGCAATTGTATACATAAACTTTGATTTTGTGCAATTGTATACATAAAATTTTGATTTGATTCAATTCTTGTAAATTATTAACACAATTATTGATATAACATCATTTTATGTTTATATATTGCATACATAAATAATTATATTTATCAAATATAAAAATAAGTTGATGCATTTATTTCTTTAAATGTGTATGATTAAATCAAAATCAAAGTTTCAAGTATACATTTGAATCACAATCAGAGTTTCACGTGTATAATTGCACCAAATTAAAATTCATGTATACAATTACACATTAAATCAAAGTTCATGTATAATTTTGAGATTTATCTCTTTTAAAATATATAATACATCAAATACATTAAAAACATTAAAATAAATGTTCACCAACAAATTAAAAAAACATATACTTAAATAACAAAATAGTAGTAATATAATAACAAAATTATAGCATAATAGTAAAAAAAAAAAAAGCAACAGATTTTTTTTTTTACAAATTCATATCTTGCCGAGCCCAGACTAAAAAAATTTACTCGAGGCTTGACCCGTTTATAAATCGAGTCTTATTTTTTTGTTCAAATTCATTTTTTGAGCTTATATTTTTATCTATACCTTCTCAATTTTCGAGTGGGACAGACTGCCCCAATTATTAAAATACTCTAATCCGATTAGTTAAATAGCTACAAATTCTATTAAAAAGTGGATGAAATTGCCTTGGCCTAATTCGACAGCTGACCTACCTTCACAACGCGACGCCATCACTCTTTTAAAAAAAAAAAAAAAAGAGACCGTCGTGTGTCCCCACTAGGCCCAAGCGAGGTTTTAATAAATAAAGAGGTCGCCGTTTAACAGCTCAGCCGCCAGCCACAACTCAACCGCCAAAGTGGGCGGTGGGCCTCTTTTTTTACAATGGTATGGCCGCCTGAAATAGTGAATGTGATATCGACGTTTTTCCAAGAAGGAGACAACCACTTGATGATAACAACAACAATGGCAGCTACTTTACAAATTGTAATTTATTGGTAAAAAAGAAAAGGTTAAACTTTTAAAATAGTCATTTTTATTTTCTTTACGTTATATTTTAGTAATTTATGTTTGAAATGTTACGTTTTAGTCACTTACGTTAACGTGTTGTAACATTTTAGTTATTGAGCCATTTATTTCCATTAACAGCATAACGGTAAGCTGATGTGTCACATTAAATCATCATTTCAAATAAAAATTTTAGGTTAAACTATACAATTGGTCTTCTTTTTTTGTTTTAAGCAATTTTTTTCTTTTATATTCTTTTAACTTTCCTTTTTTTTCTTTTTTCCTATTATGTTGTGCCTCTCCCTCTATTTTCCTCCATTCTTCATTTATTTTCCTCCCTTCTTCAAAATGAAAAAAAATATAGGAACCAATTGTATAATTTAACCTAAAATTTTCATTTGAAATGATGATTTAACGTGTCATATCAATTTACCGTTACACAGTTAACGGCAATTAATGCTCAGCGATTAAAATATTACAACACGATAACGTAAGTGACTAAAATGTAACATTTCAAACATAAGCGACTAAAATATAACTTTAGGGAAACAAAGTAACTATTTTGGTAGTTTACCCAAAAGAAAAAGAAGCTTAATACTTAATTTGATACTTGAGTTTAATATTTTTTTAATGTGATACTTGTGTTATTTTTTATTCATTGTAGTACATGTATTTGACAAAAAATTATATATTTTGGTACCTAAATGTAACAATGTTAATTTTTTTAGTGTTTAATTTGGGTTTTAGGGTTCATTTGATGAAAATTCACAATTTAATTTTCATCAAATCAACTCTAAAAACCGAATTAAAATAATCCATTGGACTATATTTGACAAATTAAACACAAAATTAAATAAATTCACAAATAACACTAAATTTATTATATTAACAAAATCATGAAAACTTAAACCTGATAATATTAACAATTAACTTTTATAAAATTAACTATAAAACCCGAATTAAACACTAAACAATTAACATCGTTACTTTTTTATACCAAAAAATATAACTTTTATCAAATACAAATACCAAATTAGACCAAAAAAAGTAAATCCCAACCCGTGAAATCCCTAAATACTATTATTAGCGACATTTTTTTGAATGTTGGTCAAAATATGTTGTTAATCCCTATACTTTAACGAAATTTGAAATTTGATCTCCATACTTAAAATGTTAAAATCTAAGTTCTCTTACTTTTTCTGATTTAAAAATCTCATTCATTTCATTAACATTGTTAGTATTTTTTGTTAAAATTTGTCACTTTAGCATGTTGATTAGATTTCCCTCTTATGACAATACATATGATTGATAGAAACTAAACATGTTAAATATTAACTTAAAAAAATTAAAGTTATACTCGAGTTTGACCTGATTCGATATGTCGTAATTTTAATTTTCTTTTATATTTTTAATAAAAATTGAATAATAATATATTTTTTTATTTTTAATGATTAAAGCAATTGTTTTCTAGGTAAAATTATGCTAGAATAGTTATTAATATAATTTTTATTATCATATATTTTGAACTAATATTATACATAAAATGATATTTTGATAATTATCTCAAAGTGGGTGGATTTTTCTTAAACTCGATTTGATTAATTGAAGAATTAGGTCTATATTGTAACTTGATTTCAAAAAAAAAATTTGATCATATTCAATCGAGTTGGGTCAGAACTTATTGGGTTTATTTTTATTTTTTTGCTATCCTTAGTTGTTATAATAAATGTTGACAATGACAGTAGACTGATCGCAAAGAAATAAAAAAAAAAAATAAGAACACAAATTTTAAATGGAAAACCCTTATAGGGAAAAATCACGAGTAGATGAGGAAAAATTCACTATGTTGAAAAACACACGATATAAGAGGAGTTCGACTACATCCATTTAAGAGTTAAACAACCGTGTTATAATCAATTTTTAATAAAAAAAAAGTATAGTCCTTAGCCCCACAAATCTCTTATTTTGCCTCTTTATTTTATTTCTTTAAGGAATGACGAGATTTTGATCACACAACTCTAACACTAGTTATGAACAGGGGTGAATGCAAGGGACAAGCAAAGATCTTGACCTCTTAAAATGGTAAAATTGCTTCTAAAATCCTTTTAAAAAACTATAAAATTTTAGAATAGTATAATGGTAAAATTGGTTTTTTATCTTTTCAAAAATTTATAATTTAATTTTACCCCTTCAATTAATTTTTTTTTGTAATAGTCCTTTATATCATCATTAATATAGTTTTGTTTTTGTTCTAAAAGCAAAGTTGACTTAGGCCATTATATTGGTCATATATGGTCCCCCCAAAGTCTATGAAAGGAAATGAATTACCCAATTTATAAGTTGAAATTGAGCTTTCTTTAATTTGTTTGCTAGTCTCATCCACAACTTTGTTATAGGTAAAAAAGACAAGGACTTGCATGCTTTTGCTTGGTCATCTCTTGTCAATCATATATCACTTACAATAAATGGGTCGGGTTAGTTTCGAGTCAGTTCGATTCGAGCTATGAAATTTTTAGATTATTTCAGTTCAAATTTGAGGCTTAAATTTCTCGAGTTGAGTCATTATAGTTTAATCATTTAGGATTGATTGTTCATGTTATTTCGAGTTCGAATCATTTTTAATATGAGTTGTTTCAAATCAATTTAATTAATTTTTTTATTATTAAATTGGATTGAATTAAATTTAGAATCACGTTATTTGAATTGAATTTTAGGATTTAAATAAAAAATCCCTCAATAAAAAAAATAGTGTAAAACTCAAGCTACCCATCAAGCATTTAGTTCTTTTTATGTTCTTCATTTTAATTGACTCTCTTATGAAAGCAAAATACATTTCTAGGTGACTTAATCTATAATATAAGGATGATAAAAAAAACTAACCTAACCTAACCAAACCTACTTTTATTTATATATATATAAATATCCAGTGGTGGAGCCCAAGGGCTAGTATGAGTTCCTATATATTTAAAATAGTAAATTTTCTATTTAAGTCTATTACAATTTATATAATTTTAGATTAGTAATGGTAAAAGTGTACTTTGACCCCGTAAAAATGATAAAATTTTAATTTAATCTTTTAAAAATTATAAAGATTTAGACCATTAAAATGATGAAATTATATTTTTACTATCATCAAAAAATTTTTTGACTCCGCCATATAAATACCCATAATGTTATTTAATGATATGAATTTGCATTTGTAAGCAATTGCAAAAAAAAAAAATCATTAATGTCAATAATTGTAATAACTTTTTTTTTGAATATACTGATATGATTACATGGTAATATCTGTTCATATTTTCTTAACCATTTGACAACACATATATACCTTGCACACATAGGCGTTCGAACCGAGGACCCCTAGAATGAACATCTTTTTTTTCACTGGAACCACTTGCTGAGTTCAGTAATTGTACTAACTATATATGATTTTGCATGTTAAATTAAATCTTAAAATATGCCATAGTATTATTCATAAATTTAGAATTTAATTTTTATATTTTTATTTTTAGGAATTTAATTTATTATTTTTTAAATTTAAAAATTTAGGTCTAATTGTTAATATTATTAATTTTTTTGTTAAATTTATCGGTGTGACATTTTGAAATAAAAAAATTCACTCGATAGCAATGTAACTAAAAAAATGATGTTGTAATGAACTTGAATTTAAAAATGTTAAAAGTTGGACTTGAATTTTGAAATCTAAAAAGTAGAGGAATTAAATTCCATATTTATAAAGAGTACATGAATTTATAACATATGTTAAGTCAAATTAATATATTATTTGATACGAAGAAAATCAAAGTTCAAATTAAGTTAAAAGTATTCGATTTATATTGGATTTGATTAATTTTGAAATTAAGTCTATTAAACTTCAAATAAACAGAGGTAAGTAAAGAGTGTTGGCCTCAGTTTTTTCAAACACTTGTATATGATATTTTTTATTAAAAATATGGTAAAATTGCTAATGCTTGTTGGATTGAGTGGTAAAAAGTTTGATATCTTACAAAATGTTTCGAGTTTGAATCTTGCAGATAAAATAAAAACGTTAAGAGAGCTTTGTCCTCCGTTTTGGAGTTAGACCTAACTCAACTTTAAATTTAATTGGAGCTCGAGTGGTTACCGAAAGCCTAAAAATATTGACATTCAAACTATACTACTTTTCTCACTTAGGCACTTAAATTTTTGGATAAACTACACTAGTAGTCACTTAATTATTCGGTTTTGTTTTTTGGTCGTCAACCGTTAAATGACTAATGAGTAGATGACGCGGCAGCTTTAGAATTGGCATAATAGAAACTCTAACTTTCAATATTTATATATTGTGTCAATTTAGTATTGATTCTAAAAAATTAGTCCTCAACATTTTACATGTGTGATTTTTTTTTTGCAGTTGTGCTTTTCTTTGTGACTCTTCCGCCTAAAAAGTGAAAAAAAAAATCATCAACTAAATTTAATCGAAGATAATAATTACATATTTTCTCTTTCTTATAAAATTAACCCTCAATGTTATAAAAAAAATATGCAAAAAAAATTACACAATATGTAAATGTTGAGGGTTAAATTCTTTTAGAATCAAGACTATATTAACATAATTTATAAATATTGAGGGTTAAAGTTGTTATTATATCAAATTTAAAAAGTGTCATATTTTGTAATGACTAAATAAACAAATTAAATAATTAAGTGACTATTTTATAACTTTTCATAATTAAATAACAAAAAAAATCATACACTACACACAATAGTGGAGTTAGGGGATTGAGGGCTCGATCTCTTTTAAAATTAAATTTTTTTATTTAAACTCTTTATAATTTATAAAATTTTAAATTAATAATAATAAAATTATTAAAATAATTTAATTATATTTTTATTATGATAAAGATATACCATTTAATTCCCACCAAAAACAAAATCCTCCAAAAATTTCTCCCCTAATCATATCTATACATAAAATACGATATAAAATCTCAATGTCCAATCGCCATGAACCCACAAAGCAGCCCTTTTCTCTCTTTCTTCTTTATTACTGTCACCCCCACACCCACTGTTACTCCCTTTTCCCACTCTATATAAACACTGGGTCTACACCAAATTTTATTTTCTCTTCGTATCCTTTTTAACTCTCGAAAATCCCCCCCCCCCAAAATGGGTTTCAATTCCCAAATCTCATTCTTCTTCTTCTTCTTCTTCTTCTTTATAGCTTCTCTTGATTTCATTCAAGAAACAAATGCAAGTGAATACAATGAGAGTAGATTATTAATGAAGGGATGCAATTTATTTCAAGGGAAATGGGTTTTCGATCCTTCTTACCCTTTTTATCTTCCTTCTAAATGTCCTTTTGTAGATCCTGAATTTGATTGTCACGGCCGACCTGATAAACAGTACCTTAAATATGCCTGGAAACCTGATGCTTGTAGCTTGCCAAGGTAATGTGAACTGACAAAACAGCCATTTTTTTGGGCTTTTGAGCTTGGATTTTTTAGTATTATTTGGTGTTTGGTTTGGCAGATTTAATGGAGCGAGTTTTCTGGGAAAATGGAGGGGAAAGAAAATAATGTTTGTGGGCGACTCACTGAGCTTGAACATGTGGGAATCGTTGGTTTGTATGATCCATGCGTCGGTGCCCAATTCCAAGACTACGTATGTCAGAAGGGACCCTTTGTCTTTTGTTAATTTTGAGGTGAGTTTTCTTTTTCTTTTAAATGTTTTTCATTTTTCTTAAATTAAATAATTTAACGGTGGTAATGTTAATAATCCTAACTCCAACCTTGAATATTGAGATATTTACATAAAAGCTTTAATCGTAGGAAGGGTAATGGAAGTTGTCATATTAAGAGTTGGATTACATTTTATTATTTTTATTAAAAAAATGAGTAAATTAGTTTATATGTTAGAGTAAATTGATTATTTTATTAAAAATTCTATCCATTTTTTTGTTAAAAATTGATTTTTGATGTCAACATAATGTACATATAACATGACAGTCAAATTTTAATAGTAAAATAGATAAAAACTTTAATAGAAAAAATCAATTTAATTTTTGATCTAATGCACATGAATTAAATTTCAGTGAACAAAAATGAAAATTTTTTCAATTAGTCTTTTTTATAATTTATAAAATTTTAAATAAATAATGATAAAATTACACTTTGATCTTCTTAAAAATGATAAAAATTTAATTCAACTCTTTAAAAATTAAAAAGATACATACTATTAAAATTATGAAATTTTATTTTTACCATAATAAAAATATATAATTAAATTCCGTCAAAAAATTATTTTTTAGCTTCGTCTTTAATGAATTTACTCTTTTTTTAATAAAATAAATAAATTATAATCTAACTCTTAATATAAAAGTTTTCTTAATACTTTTATCTTTATCAACTCCGTAAAAAAATTAAGAATAGTACAAATAAATCATTCATCAAACCCTTTTGATAAATTATATTTAATTAATTCGTGAAATTAAATTCAATTAATTTTTTTCTTAAAAGGAAATAAAGGTGACTGGGAAACCCCAATAAGCATCATACCTTTGTTTAAATGTATGATTTACTTATAGTAAAGGAAGAATGTTTCTATATATAGAGTGAGCGAAGATTTGCGTCCAATTTTTGGGTTATTATTAGAACAGTTCATGAGTTCAAAGGCCTGTTCGAGATTTAAAAAATTTGAGTAAACATAAAAGCTCAAAAAATAGATTTGAGTAAAAAAAGTCATTTTAAAAAATGGGTTGAACCTCGAATAAAGTTTTTTTAGATTGGGCTTGATCAATCCGAATTTGGAAAAAGAAAAAATCTGTTATTGTCTTATTATTTTTCATTATTTTGTTGTCAGTTCATTATTATGTTTGTTGTTATTATTTAGATATTTTATAACTCTTATTTTATTATTAATTTGTTACTATTTTCGAGGTATTTACTTGTAAGTTGTACTTATATTAGTGTTATTTAAATATAAATAATTTTAAAAATTTATTTTCAATTTATTAAGAAATATTTATTTCAATATTTTTAGTATTTTTGATGTATTACATTTAAAAATAACTATATAAAAAAATTTAATATGGGCAGACTGAACTCGAGTTTTAGCATTTTTATCAGGGTTGAATTTGGACAAAATTTTAAGCTTATTTTTCGGGTTAGGTTTGAATTTATTAAACGGACCTAAAATTTTGTCAAGACTCGATCCGAACCCGACTCATGAACAGATCTAATTATTATTATATTTTAGATTATTTATTATTTATTTTGTAAGTCAAATTGCACTGTCTGTCCACATAATTATTCTATATATCTTAAATTCTAATTCTTGTTGGTTTTATATTTATATTATTCGTTGTCAGTATCTTATTTTATTAATTATTTTCTTTTGGCATGTGAAGAACATAATTGAGAAAATCAAAGCTTAAATTCATTGCATGGTTTCTTAAAGGAGTCATTCTCATTCGCCACTTGCAGACAGCCTTTCTAAGTGAACTGACAACCTGTTTTATTATTATTAATAATGATTTGGGTAAATTTTATTTAAGGTCATTAAACTATTAATAAGTTTATGTTTTGGTCATTCAATTTCAAAAATTTACAAAATGGTCATTGAATTATTTGAAAATTTTCATATACGTTAATGGATTGTTAAACCTTCTTTGTTCCCTTCTTTTTTACAGTTCATTTTTTTTCACAAAATAACTTTAAATATCACATATTTACGAATTAAAATCTAAATAATTTTATTCTTTAATTTCTAATGCTAACCGTTAGATTGATTTGAATCTAAAAAATGTTTTTTTATTTGTCGATGGGTGTAAATTTATCCTACTGATTGTCAAATTGTTGTTTGAAGCTTGCTAGCTAAACTTTTTAGAAAAAAAGGAAACAACTTAACATGTTAGTTACTTAAATGAAAGCTTTTGAATAGTTAGATGATTATTTTGAATTTTTTTTAAATTAAATAACTAAAATGTAAATTTATTGATAATTTAGTGATGTTGGACGAAATTTACCTAATCATGATTGATGTTGCAGTAGTAATATTATATAGTTCACATTATCCGACATTATCCACTAACAAATAATTAATTATTTAATGCCAAACGGAAAATAGAAGCAACCAATTGAATGGGCATTAAATAGCCACGACGTAGACGCAACTAGTTGAACATACATTAATTAGCTATGCATGTGCTTTGAGAGTAAAATCAATAATATTTGACATAATAATCTATAGGTTGACTCGATAATGGATCGAGACATCGGGTCCGATTCGAAGATCTATTCGAAAAGTGAGAGAGTGTGGATAAAAATCTAGGCTTAAAAAATGAGTTTCGATAAAAAAATAAGATTCGTTTTCTAAACGGGTAAAATAATGAGCTTCTGTTTTATTGTTAATTTTACTATTATTTTAGAAGTATTTGTTTGTTAAGTTGAACTTGTCTTAGTGTTATTTAAGTATAAATAATTTTTTAATTTATTTTTAATTTGTTGGAAAATATTTATTTTAATATTTGTAGTGTATTTGATGTATTAAATTTTATTTTTATTTAAAAATAATAATATAAATAAATTTTAATATGATCATGTCGGGTTAGACTTGAGTTTTAACATTTTTATCCAGGTCGGATTTGAGCAAAATTTTAAGTTGACTTTTCGGGCTAGGGCCTAAAAAACGAGCCTAAAGTTCTATTGAGGCTCGACTTGACCCATGATTACCTTTATTTATAGGGATAAAGAATAAAAAAATAGGAATAAAGTAATATTTAATCTTTGAATTTGGTAATTTTTTCATATTGATTTTTGTAATTTTTGTCTATATTAGCTCTAAAATTTGAGGGTTTTTTTTTTCAATTTGATCCTTGAAATTAGATTCCATTAAGGAATAATGAGATAGTACTTTGAAATGATGCCATATCATTATTTGAAAAATTTATTAAAAATTATAATTTTTAAATGATGATGTGACATAATATCAAAGTGCTACATAATTGTATATTATATTAGTTTATACATTACATTGAAAGATTAAACAAAGAAATTTTAAAGGGTAATTTAAACATAACATTTCTATTTTTGAGAGCTAAAACATTTGTGTAGACAAATGATGAATAAATACATAGGAAAAGGATTGTATGAAACAGTGACGTCATGTCATCTGTATTTTTTTTTCAATAGTTTAATGTCACATCAATGTTTTTATTCTGAAAAAATTAAATCCAAATGAAAATATTGAAATTCAAGATGAAATTACTGATGTATCATTAAATTATTGAAAAAAATGATATTCACGTTTCATACAATCTTTTATCTAAATACATATACAGGGGAGAAGTTATGGGACAGATAATAACCTTGACCCTTCAAATTTCAAAAATAATAAATTTATCATATTAATATAATGATAAAATTATACTTTTTCCCCTTAAAAAAAAATTATGACTCATCTCCAACCCCTCAAACAATTTCATGGCTTCCCCACATATGCAGGAATATGGAGTGACCCTATATGTATATAGAACACCATACTTAGTGGATATAGTTAGAGAAAAAGTAGGTGCAGTGCTTCATTTAAACTCTATCAATGGCGGCAAAGCATGGAAAGGAATGGACGTTCTGATTTTCAACAGCTGGCATTGGTGGACTCACAAAGGCAAATCTCAAGCGTACGATATCTTTCTCCTTTTCTTTTTTGTTTTCCTGTAAATAAATAATAATAATAATAATAATTAAACTTGTTGTTTTGACAATATAGATGGGATTATATTAGAGATGGAACAGCATTGCAGAAAGACATGAACCGACTTCTAGCCTATTACAAAGGGCTATGCACATGGGCGAAGTGGGTTGACACCAATGTTGATACTACCAAGACCAAGGTCTTTTTCCAAGGCATTTCTCCCACCCATTACGAGTGAGTTCCATTTTAAACTTTATACATATATTTAATAATTTCATTATAAGTTCTAATTATATCTATTTTTTTATTCAAAACTTAGAATTATTCATAACCTTTCCTCAACCCGTAAATAAGAAGATAATGCGCTTCAACGCACTCGAACCCACGTCTTCCTACATTGACAATAATGCTCATGCTAATCGAGCTAAGACTCAATCAGTATATATAATTTTATAAGTTTATGAAGTTAGAGGAAATAAAATTATAAAATGTTTTAAGATTAAAAACAAAAAAATTTATTTTAAAAAGGTTTAAATTGAATTATTGATAATTGAGAGGGACCAAAACTGTTATTGTTTCATCCCCTGCTTTGTTTTGAGTTTTATGAACGGAGTGAAGGAGTAGGGATGACAAAATAAAACTCGGACTCAGACGGGGCTCTACTCAATCGATAAGGTTCGATTTTATTTTCTTGAAATTGGGTTTCGGAGCAAGATGAGGGCGGATTTAATTTTTCAATTAATTGGGTCAAGTTTAGAAAAAAAACCCATTTGGAATAATTTTTAAATTTCACATCTTTCATGTCCATTTTTAATAGGAAAATAACAAATCAATTTTTTTTTATTTTCAGCTTTTTCCTCTTGAAAAAAATTTAAATTCAACTAAAAAAACTGAAAATCAGGAAGAAAAATTCGATTTATCATTCCTTTTATGAAAAGAGATAAAAATGACGTGGAATCACAATTTCATATCCTCTCTTTTCAATTTATATTAACATTTGCTTTAGCATAACTATACATAAAAAAAAAATGAATAGCATCACTAAAAATAATAAAAAAAATAAAATTTATTATTTTATTTTGATTAAAAAATATAAAAAAATTAAAATTATGGCATATTAGGTCAAAGGTGAGCGTAATTTGATTTTTCGAATCAAGTTCGAGACATGTAAAATAATATTTAATTGGTTGAGTTAAGATCAAGTTATGTTGGGGATATATCGAGGACAACAAAAAAATAATCCGCCCGTAAAGATGACATTGTCAACAAAGCAAGACAAACAATTTTTTACTCTTCTCATCCCATCTTGATCCCAATACCTAAACTCGACTTACCTTGAAATATTGCATATGTGACATAAGTGATATAATAATTTTTAAAATGAACCTATTTTAAATTGAAATATATTCAAACTTAGACTAAAAATTTATAATTTATATATAACTAAAAAATAATTTATTTTATTTTTAATTTTTTTAATTTAATTTAATTTTCTTTTATCTTGATCCCTCTAACTCTAACACAAAATTTTGGTAATTCTGTTGAATGAAAAACCAGGGGCAGAGAATGGAACCAACCAAAAAGGAGCTGCAATGGAGAATTACAGCCATTATCAGGCTCTAAGTACCCGGCCGGTGCCCCGCCGGCCGCCGCCATCGTCAACAAAATCCTTGGGACGATGGTGAAACCAGTTTACTTGCTCGACATTACGACGTTGTCGCAGCTGAGAAAAGATGCTCATCCCTCCACTTACAGCGGCGATCATTCCGGCAACGACTGTAGCCATTGGTGTCTCCCTGGATTGCCTGATTCATGGAACCAACTTTTATATGCTGCCCTGCTTGTGTGAAAAAATTGATCCACTTTTAGGTAATAAATATAGGGCTTAATTGCAAAATTGACCCTCAAATTATATCACTTTTCTCATTTAGGTACCTAAAGTTTTGGGATGAAGTAACATTTAGTCGTTGAATTCGGAAACTTTTTTATAATACATTAGTCTTGAAATTTGGCAACTCTTTTCAGTTTTGGTCCATGTGATGGTGTGGCATTTGATACTGTGCCATGTCATCACCTAAAAATTAGGTAATGGCATGACACATTCTTAGAGTATCGCGTCATTACAAAGATCAAAATTTTTAAAAAAATGTCAAGTTCGAAAATTAAATGTTGCTTTATCCCTAATTTTTTAAACAAAAATGATATTTAAACTATTAATTCCATCTCATTTTGTCCCAAAACACGACACCAGTTGATAAGAGTGTGACATCATCTTTTGGGTAAAATGGGATCAAATTAATAGTTTGAGTATTATTTTTTATACAAAAAAATATATTTTGGGTACCTAAATAAGAAAATCGATATAGTTTAGGAGTTAAATTTGTAATAAGACCATGCTTCTTTTAATCTTTTTATTTCTTCATATAATTGTACATTGAAGACAATGCTAAAAGTTCAAATGTTGTGGTAGTGATTATAGGAGAAAAGATTGGTAGGTTTTGAGGGGCCAAAAATTAAATGTAAAGTGTAATTTTTTTAAAACAAATAATTGTTCAAAACAGGAGGAAAAAAGAGCATTTTTAATCTTTGAATAATTACATGAATTTTTTTTTGGTGAATTACAAATGAGGAGTGCAAAGCCCTAACAGTAACGCGAATAACGCGGCTCGAACTCAAATCACACTTGGGACGGTGAACATTTTGACCATCAGGCCAACACACAAAGTTCAATTATGAGAAAAAAATTGGTGGAATTAGAATTATTATTGTCAATATAGAATCATTTTACGTTTATATCTACAAATAATTATATTTATCCAACATGAAAGTATATAGATATATATTTTTAAAAGTTTACAATTGAACTAAAATCAAAGTTTCACGTGAATAATTAAATCAAAATTAAAGTTTCATATGTATAATTGTGTAAAATAAAAATTTATGGATCACATTGCACATTAAATAAAAAGTTTATGTATTGTTGGGGATCAACCCGATTAAGCAACGAACAAGTTAAAAATAGTAGAATAAATTGAGAAATTGAACACACAAATTTAACGTGGAAAACCTCCTCCGAAGATGATAAAAAAACCACTGGCAAAAATAATTTTACTATAATGACAAAAGAATGAATAGTATAAAAGATGGAGATAAAAACTAAACACTGAAAATCCAAAAATAAATAACCCTCAAAACGTAAATACTAAATTCTCCAAAGTGTTAGGAGTTCTCAACTTTAATGGGTGTATTTCTAAGGTTGTAAAAGAGCCTATTTATAGGTTAAATTTCTAGGTCAAATAATAATAAAATAATTTAGATTAAGAAGAGTTTGACTCAAACAAATAAACAGGGTTTAATTGAAACAATTAAACAAAGTTTAACTGAAAGATTATTTCTCAAATTAACTTGAAATAGGAGTCATAATTCAATAAATCTCCACCTTGACTCATATTTCCACAATACCATCTTTGCCAAAGCCTGCCACGGGCCTATCTTGAACAATGCAGGGAATTAACTGAGTCGAATCTGTGCTTAGAAGCTAGAAGTCTTCTAACCTTCGACTTGTGCACTATTAAATCAAAACTAACTTGGGTCTGATTTTCATGAATACAGTGCTCTAACTTTTCAAAACCTGCACCCGAAAGAGAAACTCTCTTCAACGAAACAGTCATACCTTTTTCCCTCCTATGACCAAGTTGCCTCCGCTCCAAACGAGTTGACTTCAACTCCGTAACGGACGAGGGACATTCAATTTCACCGATCACTATAGAACCTTCCAGAATATAAAGACTATCGATCTTTTTACCTTTTAACAAAACGAGAGCTCCACGAGGCACCTTAATGTCGCTCGACTCGATGTTGATTCTGCAATCTTTTGAGTCTAAAATACTTAAGGAGATGAGATTCTTTCGTAAATCAGGTACATGCCTGACATCTTATAGTGTCCTAATTGTACCATCGTGCATCCTAATTTTAACAGTACTAATACCGATTACCTTACTGGATGAATCGTTTCTCATGTGCACAACTCCACCTTCAACTGAATTGTATGTGGAGAATCATTCTCTGTTGGGACACATGTGGAACATCCTGAATCTAGGATCCACTCAAACGTAAGCTCGAGGTTTTCGCTCGTTGACGCTAACAAGAAATCATCACCACTTTCATCGGCCAAATTAGCACCAACTAAATCTTCTTCGTTACTCTCAGCAGTCCTTTTATTTCGCAGTTTGTAACAATCTACTTTGACGTGACCTAATTTCTTACAATAACGACACCTTTTGTCTCGTTTCTTTGATGCTACCAAAACGGAAGCTTGCTTATCTGCCTTGCTATCAGAACCAAACTCATTGTTGAGTTTATCTTTACTCAACAAATGATCCTTCACATCCTCAAACGAGGGTTTATCTCTACCATAAATCAAGGTCTCCTTAAAAGACTTGTATTAAGGGGGTAAAGAGCACAACAGTAGCATAGCCTGATCCTCATCGTCAATCTGAACCTCAACATTATTTAAATCATTCAAAAGAGTAATGAATTGACTGATGTGATCTCTAAGAAGCTCACATTCATTTATGCAAAACGTAAATAGACGTTGTTTCAGCACTAAACGGTTAGCCAGAGACTTAATCTCATAAAGAGTTTCTAGCCTTTTTCACTAGGCGGATGAGGTCTTCTCCATCAATAACTCCTGCAATACCCTATTCATGAGACACAGCTGGATTGCAGACAGAGCTTTTTCATTAAGCTCTTCCCGTTCTAATTGATCTAGATTATCGAGATTTTTTCCGGTAACGACCTTTTTCAAGCCGATCTGAACTAGAATTGCTATCATCCAAACTTGCCACAAATTAAAATTTGTGACACCATCAAACTTCTCAATGTCGAACTTTGTTGTTGTCATCTCTGAACCACTTGTTGGAGATCAACCCGATTAAGCAACGAACAAGTTAAAAATAGCAAAATAAATTGAGAAATTGAATACACAAATTTAACGTGAAAAAACCCCTCCGAAGAGGATAAAAAAACCATGGGCAAAGATAATTTTACTATAATGACAAAAAAATGAAGAGTATAAAAGATGGAGATAAAAACTAAACCCCGAAAACCTGAAAATAAAGAACCCTCAAAACGTAAACACTAAATTCTCCAAAAGTGTTAGGAGTTCTCGACTTTAATGGATGTATTTCTAAGATTGTAAAAGAGCCTATTTATAGGCTAAATTCCTAAGTCAAATAATAATAAAATAATCTAGAGTAATAAGAGTTTGACTCAAATAAATAGGGTTTAATTGAAACAAATAAACAGAATTTAATTGAAAGGTTATTTCTCAAATTTGACTTGAAATAAGAATTATAATTCAACATGTATAAATTTGATATTTATTCCTTTAAAAAACCTAAAAGTTTTTTTAATATCATATACTTCTATCAGCTCAAACTTTTACTTCTATAAGCTTAAGCTTAAAAGTTTCGTTTGATATTTAGAAGGATTTAGACAAAAAAAAATTGAAAAATGAATTTGGGTAGTAAAAATTAAGCCGTTTAAAATATGGGTTGGATTTGAGCTCTAATATTCAAGATGAGCTTGTTTATTTTCGGGTTTGTATTATGCTAATTTTCTTTTTTTTTTATATATTATGTAACTTATATAATTTAAATTTTAGATATAGTACACTATAATATAAATATTTAAAAAATGTGTTAAGATTTCAAAAAATATATATATATATAAACAGATGTAAATAGATTTAGGATAACTATTTACAAATATAGATGAACTTGAATAAAAATCGAGATATATATTTCAAGTCAGGCTTGAGCATATGTGTATTGTATAAGAGTTCAACCTAAATTCACTTGGTTAACCTATAAACACCTCGAAACACTAGTAATGAGTTTTCATCGCTACCAAAGGCAAGGGTAGTTCTAGAGGGGGTAAGGCCGGCCCCGCCCTTTGAAATGAAAAATTTTGTTTTAACTTTTCTAGAATTATAAAAGAAATTATAAAACGATATATGGTAAAATTTTATTTTATACCTTAAAATGATAAAATTATGATTTAATCTTTTTAAAAATTATAAAGTTTTAAATTTATTATGATTTAAAAATTATTCTACGATTTATAAAAATTAATTTTTCATATTTATTTTACAATTTATAAAAGTTCATTTTTTCAGAACTTATTCGTCTCGATGACTTGAATCCAAATTCTCTCTCTAAATACAAGGTTGAAAAAAGTATTCTCAATATTTTCAAATCCTTCCTCAAGCATCTATAGTGCCATCTTCTTAAAGCATTTGCTAAGTGAAATGTTGCACTGTCAACCATTAGTCAAAATATTGACTATGGATAGAGTTTGATTGGATTTTTAAAATTTTCTCATCTGTTTTGGGTTCAAATCATTTTCGATTTAAATCATTTTGACTTCAAATAATTTAGGTTTTTTTTGATTGAGTTTTGGGGTCGAGTTATTTTAGATTATGGTTATTTTATGTTTTTTTTCGATTGAGTTTTGGGGTCGAGTTATTTTAGATTATGGTTATTCTAAGTTTAGCTCATTTTGTGTTGGTGTTATTTCTTGTTCAAATCATGTTTTGATTCATGTAAAACAAGTTCGGATTGTTCATCAAGTTAAATTAATTTAGAATAAGATTGATTAGATTGAAATTTCAGGCTTCGGTTAGAATTGATTAGATCCAAGGGGAGAATGTAGGATCAATCTTAGAAACAACATTGTTGATTGGGATAGTCACAAATTCCAAATATGAACCATAAAATGGACATGCATAATATCAAAAAATAGAAAAAAAACAAAAATTGATTCTAAATTTTCATAAACAATTGCATATTCTTAATAATTGAAATAAAGAGATAATTTTACATTACACAAATCTCATCCTGTAATCATCGAATATTATATGCATTATATTAGAAAGCTATTTTTTGCCAAACATATATACTACCAGTTTGCCAATCAGTGATGCCTCGGATCAGGACCTCCGGGACTCCGGCGTTTCGACTCATCCGGATTCTTCATCGCGTACTCCTCCGTCACCGGTACGTTAAATTCGTACACTTTCCCGGAGGTATCACCAATGAACAATGCTCGAAAATACCTAGTTTGGTTGTTTCCCTCAATGTACGGATTAAGAAGGCGAGTTTCGGACAAAGAAACTGCATGTAATATTAATACGAAGCATGTGTAAAATCGCAGGGTAGTCATTTGTGGGTTTTGTCTTGTACAAGTCCAATATTGTAAGAGAGGATATATATATATATATATGTGTGTGTGTGTGTGTGTGTGAATGTTAGCTTTTGATTAACCAATCAAATTGAAGAAAAGAAACTTGAAAAGCATGAATGAGGTGAAATCTAATATGCATCATTCATAGTTGCAGATTGTGGAAATTTTGAATGTTTCAATTTGTTTTTGATTACTGTGAGACTAAATCGGTGTTGTTCTCGAATTGGGATTTTGTCCTCTAAATTTGTATAAAATTCGAGTGTTTTAAGAGATTTACGGGGTGCAGGTTGATTAAGTTGGGAGTGTCTTGGTTGAGATACAATCTTATCTTAATGTTAGAGTTTTGTCCTTCAACTTCGCTGAGAGCTTGAGTACCTTAAGAGGCTTGCAAGGGGTGCGGGTTCATAAAGTTGGGAGCATCTTGGTTGGTGGAGATACAATCTTATCTTATTGTTGGGGTTTTGTCCCCCAACTTTGCAGAGAGCTCGAGTTCCTTAAGAGGTTGCAAGTGATATTGGTTCACAAAGTTAAGAGCGTATTGATTGATGGAGATACGACCTGTAAAACTCAAAGAAATGTCAAAATAATACGTACCAATAATTATGCAAATTACTTATGCGTGTAAGAGAACTCGAACTACTTGAACAACATTAATTTTAAAATTAAAATAAATATATTTAGATCCAAAACTCGAACCAAGGTGATTTCTATTATTAACTTATTTTGAGATCATACAGAATCGTTTTGATCATTCAAGTTTGATATCCCCTAACACACTATGGATGTAAGTTTCATTTCTCTTTAGTGTTTGATGGTATTGATTAGGTTGTGGTTTGGAAACAATCTTTTCATGACTTTTTAAAATGAGATGGTATAATTTTTATCCCTGAACTTGAATTCTGTTAAAATTTGATGATATGATTAGTATTATTAGAAGAGGATCAAATTGAGAATTGACTGATATAACGGACCGAACAATGAAATTGAACCGATTAATTTACAAACCGCTTGAAATTGATAAAAAAAAAATCGAAACAAAAATCAACCGTTGAACCGATTTTGTTTTGCCTCCAACATCATACTATGTCAGTCACAATTTATTTTTTTTTTAATAGCACTGTTGTATTATATATATATATCTATATTATTATTTAAATTTTTGATTGAGTTGATATCACAAATCAATCAATTACAAATTGGATTAGGAAAATTATAAAAATAATTTTTTTGTATTATTAGATTTACTTTCTTTTTTTTTCCTTTAATACAGATCCCTTGCATCATATGGCTTGTTATTTGTAAACCAGAAAAGATTCAGCTTGTCATGGTTCACAAACTATGTATGTTGATCGAGGTTTTTTAATTTATATTATTTATACATTGGGACAAATTAAAGTTTTATCATATAACTTTTAAGTAATTTTAAACATTTTGACTCTCCATAAAATTAAGGAGATAAAATTTTTAATCGACAATAATATTGATGAGAAATTATTTTATGGATCTTTTCTATATTATTATTCATGAGTTTTTTAAAATTATTTAATGATATTTTAGTAAATTTTTTTATATCATTATATATAATTTTGGTATTTTTTTATTCTGAATCTCAAATTAGAATCTAAACTTTGAATCTTGCATTTCAAACCTGAACTTTAAATCATAAATCTTAAATCATTCGAGGTTCGAGTTTGGAGTTCAAAGTACGAGATTTAAGATTCAAGGTTTGGGTTTAAGATTTAAAATTTTAAGTTTTGAGTTTAATATTCGAGTTCGGGTCTGTGATTGGAAAATTTGTTGAAGATAATTTGACATTTCAACAATTTTTTTATGTTATTGATAATTTTTTTATTCCGAATCCAAAATTTAAATCATAAATCTTAAACCTTGAATTTTGAACTAAAATCCTAACCTCTTTGAAATTTGGGGTTTGAGTTTAAGTTTTAATTCAGGGTTTGTGTTTGAGATTCACAGTTTGAGATTTTGGATTTCGGATTTAGGATTCGAATTTAAAATTTAAGTTTCGATTTTTAAATTCAAAGTTTAAGATTTAAAATTCGAAATTTAAAATTTAGAATAAAAAATTATTAAAATTATGTATGTGATAAAGATAATCCATAAATTAAATTTTCGGTCAGAACGATACGTAAAAGAAATTAATCATTGTTCCAATAAATGAAACTTCAAAAATTGAACTTAAAATAAAAAACACATGCTGTGAATCATTTAACTGCTTTCAAGATGAGAAACGTAAAGTCGAATGCAAAGAAAAAGAAAAAGTAAAGGTGAGGAGAAACAACGAATAGAAATTCAATCTTCTTATCCCAAAACCAACAAAAGAAACTGTGTCAATCACATAAAACTGCGAAGCCATTCACACACTGAGTAACGCCATGGCTACCGTACTAGGACCATCCTCCGCTGCAATCTCAGCATCTTGTGGGTCACTCATCTACCCTTCCTCAAAGCTTGTCATCCCCTCTATCTCCATTAACGCCGGTACATACATTTCAGTCCCCCTCCCCCCAATTAACTCTATATCGTTAGAATCCCAGCTTTAAATGCTAGTTTTTGGCTTTGGGTTCTTTTGTATGGACTTAAATTTGAGGTTTTTAATGGTGGGTTTTTAGGGTCTTGTTCTTGGAAGAAGTTTTATGGAGGGATTGGGATTCAAGGAAAGAAGGGAAAGCCGCAATTTCATATCGCAGTTACTAATGTTGCCACTGAAATTAGCTCTGTTCAACAGGTGATTTTAATTAACCCCTTTATATATATATATATAGTTCATGTTGTTTGGTTGCTTAGAATTTTCTGATATGAAGATGGCACCTTGGGTTATTTGAAGAAATCTGTGTTGAGGGGAACTCGATTCTTTTTGGAAAAGTTTTCAAAGTGATGTTAGTTTAAAGCTGATGGACCCTTCAACGGGTGCCATTTAAGCAGTGGCGGAGTAAGATATTAATCTTGGGGGACCAAGCTAAAATTAGTGTTATTTTTGGAAGGTCATAGTATTTATACAAAGGGGGAAATTTTAAAAATCTTAAATTTTGGGGGTTACTTATATTTTTGGGAGCTCCATAGTATATCTACTAAGGGCTAAAGTACAAAAATTTAAACCTTGGGGGGCCATGGCTCCTTGGGCCTCTACTAGGCTCCGCCATTGCATTTAAGGGGCTACCATGCGCGGATGCTCATGTCCCATTAGTAATTAGCCGTGAGACGGGATAATTCTGAATGGACGGATGACACTTGAAGACTTTACCAGAAAGAGTCGGAAATCCCTTAACAAATATCGGAATTTTAGTTATCTTTTTCTGTATTTCATGTCTTGCTGTCTTGAGATCAAACATTCATTTGGTTGTTTATAGGATCTTTTGATATAAAAGTGGCACCTTGGGTATTTGGTGAGAACAATGTTGAGGGGGGCACGACTCTTTTTGAAGAAGTTTTCGAAGTGTCGTTTGTTTAAAGTTTAAAGTTTAAAGTTGAAGGACCTTTCAACAGGATGGTGTTGCCCCATAGTTACCATTTAAGAGGCAAGGGTTTAAACCCTACCATGCGCAAATGCTCACATACGATTGGTAAGTGGCTGTGAGACAGGATAATACTGACCCTTTAAGGGGTTTGTTAGTTCTGGACGGACAACACTTTGAAGATTTCTTTCGAAAGAGTTTAAAATCCCTCGAGAAATAGCAAAATTGTAAATTATATGTTTTGAATTTTAATGTTGAGGGGAGGCCAACTCTTTCCGTAAACGTTTTTAAAGTGTTGTTTGTTTAGAGCTGATTGACCCCTCAACAGGTTAGTGTTGTCCCATAGTTGCCATTTAAAGGCGAGGGGATGCTTATGTCCCATTGGTAAGTGGCTGTGAGACAGGACAATACCGACCTGTTAAAGTGTCTGTCAACTCCGAACAAATGTCATTTCAAAGATTTCTCTTGAAAGAGTCGGAAATCCCTCTACAAATAATTATAGTTTTTGAATTTGAATGATTTGTAGGCTCAGAAGCTTGGTGCTAAAGAGAGTCAAAGACCAGTGTATCCATTTGCTGCAATAGTGGGACAAGATGAGATGAAATTATGTTTATTATTGAATGTAATTGATCCAAAAATCGGGGGTGTTATGATAATGGGTGATAGAGGAACAGGGAAATCCACAACTGTTCGGTCCTTGGTCGATTTATTGCCTGAAATTACGGTTGTTTTCGGCGATCCTTATAATTCGGACCCTGAAGATCCCGAATCAATGGGTATAGAAGTCAGAGAGAAGGTTACAAAAGGGGAGGAATTGACGATTACGATGACTAAAATCAACATGGTCGATTTGCCGTTAGGTGCTACCGAAGATAGGGTATGTGGAACCATCGATATTGAGAAAGCCCTTACCGAGGGCGTCAAAGCATTCGAGCCAGGTCTTCTTGCTAAAGCAAATCGTGGGATTCTTTATGTTGATGAAGTTAATCTTTTAGATGATCATTTGGTGGATGTTCTTTTGGATTCTGCTGCCTCGGGTTGGAATACGGTCGAGAGAGAAGGTATTTCAATTTCGCATCCTGCACGGTTTATTCTAATCGGTTCGGGTAATCCGGAAGAAGGAGAGCTTAGACCGCAACTTCTTGATCGATTCGGAATGCATGCTCAAGTCAGGACTGTAAGGGATGCTGAACTCCGAGTCAAGATCGTGGAGGAAAGAGCTCGGTTTGACCAAAATCCGAAAGAATTCCGGGATTCTTATAAGGCGGAGCAAGAGAAGCTCCAACAACAGATTGCATCGGCTCGGAGTTCTCTTTCTTCGGTTCAGATTGATCAAGATCTAAAGGTTAAAATATCTCGGGTTTGTGCTGAGTTGAATGTCGACGGATTGAGAGGAGATATCGTGACTAATAGAGCCGCGAAAGCTCTTGCTGCTCTAAAAGGAAGAGATCGTGTCACTGCAGAAGATATCGCCACCGTCATACCGAACTGTTTGCGACACCGCCTTCGTAAGGATCCTTTGGAGTCGATTGACTCCGGTTTACTTGTTATCGAGAAATTCTACGAGGTTTTTAGCTGAGAAAAAAATACATGTACTTAGCAGCTTTTATATCGATCTCTCTTTCGATACAATCAAAGTAGACATTTGAATTCGATAATATATCAATGATGTTCTTGCATGAACATATAAAACATTCCCGTGTTTGGTTTTTCACCGGAAATTACATTTTCTGACCCTAATCGTGAAAAAATCAATCTTGAGTGTAATAGTTGCAAAGAAAACTATGAATTCACGGCTTAGGGATGTCTCCGGTAATAGCCATATCCCAAAATCTCGGCCGGAGCTCTAAAAAAGCTGGTGGCCGTTGGTAAACTATCGAAGCGACCCTAATCAAGACTCCTGCAGTGAATGCCCATATCAAATACTTGCCGTTTTCCGCTTCATAATCAAAGTAATGAAGTAAATACTTTTCTCCCTTCCATTCTTTCTCTTCCGCCCATCGGTTTTCATCCTGTGTTTGATAAAACAACATAAAACCCGAAATCATTACAATGCGAAAGCCACGAGATTCCTTTGAACCGGTAATGAAAATAGAAATAACATACCTTGAGAAACATTTCTAAAGGAGCATCAAATATCGCTTCTACTTCGTCTGCACATGGACAAGGATCGAACGCCTTTGTATCTGATAATATACCCACTACGGGGACGACGATCATACGACGCTGCGAACGGAAACAAGTTCTAACATTAAAGATCAGAAAAATGAAAAGCATGAAAACACGAACATGTCGGGAAATCGACCTTGGTGAAAATCGGTTCAAGGACAGTGACAACATTGACAAGCGAAGGCTCTAAGCCAATCTCTTCTTTAGCTTCTCTCAATGCAGTCTGTATATCATCAATATCAGTTTCCTCTTGTTTCCCACCAGGCAATGCAACTTCACCTAGAAATAAAGTCAAACACCTTACATCACAACTCTACATGCATACATGGTCAAATTCTACTATTAGTCTTGTGGATTTAATCTTTATATTTTTACAATTTGTCAATTTTAGTCACTATACTTTTTAAATTAGCTAATTTTAGTCCCCACCCTATTAAATTCTGCTATTAGTTATGTACTATGCATAAAGTTGTAAATTTGGTCCCTATTTTTCAATTGGATCATTCTTTAGTCCTTATACTTTTTTTTTCGAAATTTAAAATTTTAATCTTTATGCAAACAACAATTAAATCTGTTAATTAATCTTTTTAGTAAAAATTGTCGTGAAATTACATATATGATAATATGTTTATCGCACCAAATTTTGCAAGAAAACTTAATGAAATAACTAATTTCAATAAAATCTGCCATAGGTCTTTGTACTCTTTCCAAATTTGAAATTCAGCCCCTATGCTTTTATCTCTAGGAATTTAGTCCTTTTACCTTTTAGATATCAAAATTCAAATTCAATTGTTAACTCTATTAAGATTATTTTGTTAAATTCAGGTTTCATTTTTTTCAGTTACAATGCTACCAATTGAATATTTTTTTAATTCCAAATGTCACACAAACAAATTTAAAAAAAAAACAATGTTAACAATTGAAACTGAATTATGAAATCGAGAAAGTAGGGAGATTAAATCCCTGAAGGATTAAATTTCAAATTTGTGAAGAGTACATTGACCTATGACAATTTTAACCATTTCAGAATTCGAAAACTACATGGATAACCAAATTAAAGTCAACAACTTATACATAGCACAGGGACTAATAACGAAATTTAACCTATATATATATATATTTACTTACCTGAGTGAGAGGACAGAGAAGAGGAACGTTTGGTGAGGATGACACGAAGATCACCATTGTTGCCTTGAAAAATACAGACAAGAACAGCTGCTCTTTTTTCGGAAAACTGAAACTGTGTTTCATCGGAAACTGGTTTTGGTTTATAAAGCCGAAGCCTTTGAACTAAGTTTTCAACAACATCATTATATCCATGATTTGGATCCTTGTAGGAACCCATCTTGTTTTTTTTTTTTTGGTCTGTCGTTTCGACTTTGCTATTGTTGATGTTTTATTGCTTCGAAAAACAGCCATTAATCGACTCTTCAATTATATTTGAGGGGTAGTTGAAAGTTTAAAAGGTATTATTTTGGATTTAGTCCCTGTACAATAATTGACATTTGAGAGTTCAATTCTTCTACTTCAATTTGGCATGATTTTATTTTTTTAATTTTTATAACGATATTAGTGAATCCAATTTGATAACACAGTTATTTGTTGTTGTTAAAGTGATGATATAGATTTTTTTAGGGTTAAAATATACTCTATTTTTCGTATATTTGGAATTTAGTCATTGCACTTTTCGGATTTTAGAATACAAATTTTTCTATTAAATTTGCTGGTGTTACAATAAATAATCACTCACTTAGTAGTCATGTAACAAAAGAAATGAATTTGTTAAGAACTTGAATTTAACAAAAAAATTAGTAATTTAAACAATTGGACTTATATTTTTAATCTGAAAAATAGATGGATTAAATTCTTTCAAATGAAAATAAGAAGACTAGATTCAAATGTACAAGGAGTATAGAAACTTATAGCATATTTTGACCAATTTTTTTTTTAAAAAACATTTAAATTTATTATTGTTTGAATATGGTTGGCTCAATTTCCATGCTGTTGATTGCGTGACCAAACATCAATGGAATGGTAAAAATATAACAAGGTTATCAATTTGAATTTATTAATGGTAGAGGGATTATGACCACAATTATACCAAAGTTTTGGGATAATAAATGAATTAATGTTTAGCATTAAATAATTTCAAAAGCTAATCCTATTTTATTAGAAATACATAATTACTTTATTTTAATTTTCTTTAAATGGAGTTGGGGAATTATTAATAAAAAATATTAAAATACTAAAGAAACGTTTATTTTTTAATTTCATCCCTTCACTTGAATAATCCATATTATCACTTTGACAACAATAGCTAACAATGTTATTAATTTAATCCTACTAATAAGTTTATATTTTTAAGTAAAAAATAATCTCATAATAAATTATTTTATTTCAGTGCTATATATTATAATAAATTACTTAATTTTCCTAATTTTATCTATATCCTACACTACGCAATCCCCTGGACCCGAGTCCAAAAGATCGTCTAGAAATCGATTTCGAGGCTAGTGTCAATTAAAAACTCCCAACATAATATCTTTTTCCACTTCACCTATGATTCCTCCCTACTTTCATTTACCGCATGACGGTATTTCTGTCGACGATTTTAGGGAACTTGAACTTAGGATTTTGTTCCAAAAAAGCAGGAGGTTGCTGGTAAACTAATGAAGCAGCTCTTATCAGAACCCCAGCAGTTAAACCCCATATTATATACTTCTTTCTTTCCTTCTCACTTTCATACTCAAAGGAGTGAAGCAAATACTTCTTCCCCATCCATTCTCTTTCTTCCTCGCTTCGATTCTCGTCCTGCAAATTTGTATGAGGTTTTACCAAGGGTATAAAGGATTATACAACAGAGGAAAGAGGGCGATAAAAGTATCATGAAAGCCTTTATATTAGAAGTCGAATTGCATTTTCCGCTCTCTACTAGAAAAAAAAAGGCAAATTAATTTCTGAACGTTACAGCAAAGAACAAACTAATCATTTTGTTAAAAATTTCATCCACTTCTAATGTTTCGTCTTCATACGATAGCATCAGGTACACGTTAACCATGCCAATTTTTAATAGTAGAAATGGATGAAATTTTTAACAAAAAACACAATTTTACTCTTTGATATAACATATATGGATTAATTTGTCTAATATAAGAGCTTCCATGATACTTTCACAGAAAGAGAGTGTACCTTAATGAACATTTCTAGGGGAGCATCGAATACTTCGTCAACTTCTGCGGCGTTTGGTGTTGGCTTGAATGCCTTTTTGTCAGTAAGTATGCCAATGACCGGAGCTACTCTGAGGAGATGCTGCGTGGAAAACCGAAAATTTCAATGGGAAAGCTGAAAGAGCTAATGCCATGCTTCGTATATGATTTTAGCCTACCTCCGACTTCTTATTTTCTTAAAGTCTCTACTTTACCAACACACGCAAAGTATATGAGTATTGAACACATACTTGTGCCCACACTCAGCCTTGAGTTTGGATAACATAGATTAAAACCGAAATATCGGGGCGAAGGGAGGGGGCTAGGCAGGAAAATCGGGGCTTTAGTTGCCCTAAGTAATAAAATTTAAGTTAATATATAGTAAAATTATAGTTTGGCCCCCAAAATGCTAGAATTTCAATTTAATCCTTTTGAAAAGTATCAAGATATAATCTAATACAAGGGTGTAATATAAAACTTAATCTCGGCCCCCCTAAAAGAATTTCTGCCTTCACCCCTACAGGTAGTCAATAACAACTTTGTATTGCAACCTTTAGCCAATGAATTTTGTGTCATTCTTAAACAACTCCCGCATTACCGAGAGTGTTTGTTGCTTTTAGTCTCGGGTTCGAGTATCAAGCTTTTTAAGTCATAGACACCAAGACTACCAACAAGAAAATTCGAGTATGAGCTTCCAACAAGCATTACCATCCCAAATGAGAACAATTTGAAATCAAAACCAGTGTCGTTACGGTTTATGAAGATGCTAAAAGGGCTTGGAAGAAATAGTTCGATACCTTGGACAAAAATGGTTCGAGAACAGTTACAATATTCACAAGTGAAGGGTCCAACCCGATCTCTTCTTTAGCCTCTCGAGTGGCTGTTTCGATATCATCTTTGTCACCCTCTTCTGCTTTCCCACCTGGCAATGAAACTTCCCCTGCAACAAAGTACCCGAAAAAACAAGCAATTAAGTCCCACATATATCATCAACCGGTAAAGTAACATGGAGGCTCTTGTGCTAAAAATCGGTTTGCATTTTACCCCCTCTATTCAATAAATGTACAAATTAGTCCCTGTATATTAGATCAAAAAGCAAACTAATGCTTCTGTTAAAAATTCCATCAATTTTTACTGTTAAAAACTAGTGCTTATACGTCAGCACATGTAATTATCTAGTTATTCTATCAGCTATGCCAGTTTTTAACCGTAGAAATAGAATAATTTTTTAATAGAAAAGACCGGTTTTTTCTTTGATCCAACATACGGAGACTAATTTGCTTGAGTAAAGCGGTCAACTCAAGTATCGATCGATAATGCTTAACTAAAACCATTTGATTAAATCACAATCAAAGATACAAACTCCATCTTAATTTTATTTTCTCCTTAATAACCTTAGTTAATTTCTAACACTCACAAAATAAATGAAAATCTAAACCTAAACCTAAACCAGTGAGACTCACACATGCATAAAACTAAAAACTCAAATGATTAAGTTCAATACTTTCTTCTATGGCTTGAATTTTCTCTCTAACCAAACAGGGGTACCAAAAACAAAAGTTAATATAACTTCTAGTCCCTGAACTTGAGGATTAGGTCCACTTTAGTCCCTAAACTTTGCAACTAGGCCACTAAATGTAAAAGTTTGATGAAGTGGCACTCTAATGAAATCTAAGCTTAGGGATCAAATTGAATCTAGTTGCAAGTTCAAGTACCAAACTGAACCTCATTGCAATTTCAGTGTACAAATATCAAAGTTAACCTAATTACAAGATTAACCCAAAAAAAATTCCAGCTACGTAACTCAATTTGGTTCCTAACAATGAATAACATTACTTCAACTCAATTCCAATAAGAAATTCTATTTTCCTCCAAAACTTTCCAATAAACCAAACAAAAGCTAATTTTCAAGAAAACTAATTAGCAAACAATTTCTAATCATCAAGAAAAACAAATTAGAGAATAAAAAACTGACCAGAATGAGTAGTCAATCTCAAAGATCTTTTGGTCAATATAACACGCAAATCCCCAGCATCTCCTTCAAAGAGACAGATCAAAACAGCAGCTCTTTTGGGCTTAAAATTTTCAGGGTTTTGGGCAATTGGGGTCACAGATTCTTGAACACCCACTTGTGAAACATTTTTTCCGCTGGTTTCCTCGATGATTCGCTCCTGCTCGTCGCCGTCGTCCAAGGAACAAGCTGGAGGCTTGTAATGACTGAGCTGTTGGGCTAAGGCTAAGAGTCTTTGGGATGAAAATGGAAGTGATCCACCGTTCAACGATCTTGATGAAGCCATAAGCTTGGAAAATTTGTTGAAGATACTTTCTTAATAGCAAAAGTAGTCCTTATAAAAGGTGTTTCTTCTATTATCAGTTATTAATTTATGAAAAACATTAGGGTAAACTGTCAAACTAGTCACTTTAGTTTGTCTCAAGTTACATTTTAATAATTTATGCTTGAAATGTTACGTTTTAGTCACTTACGTTATTGTTGAGTAACATTTTCTTAATTGTTGTTAATGGTGTAATGGTAAGTTGACATGACACGTTAAAATATAGGGACTAGTTTTAGTAAATGTAAAACATAAAAAAAAACTATGTTAAAAGAAGTAAAGGGAGGAAGAGAGAGAGAGAGAAGCATAAAAGAATGAAAAAAAAAGGGAAGTTAAAAAGAACATAAAAAAAAATTAAATTACTCAAAACAAAAAAATATGGGATCGATTGTATAAATTAATCTAAATTTTTATTTGAAATGATGATTTAACGTGCTACATCAACTTTTCATTACATTGTTAATGACATTTAATGGCTCAGTGACTAAAATGTTACAACGCGATAACATAAGTGACTAAAATGTAACATTTTAAACATAAGTAACTAAAATGTAACCTGAGTTAAACAAAAGTGATTATTTTGGTAGTTTACCCAAAACATTAACATCGTGATTAATTGTCCTTAGTTGTTTACTTTCAAAATTAACAATGATTAAATTACTCTGATTTTTTTAGAGGGATCATTTTACTCAATTTCGAAATTGAGAGTGACTAGATAAGTCTTTTTATATTTATATGGACAATTAAGTAAAATGATCCCTCTAAAAAAATCAGAGCAATTGAGTAAGATGATCCATTTAAAAAAAGTTTATGTCTCAATGTGGGAACAATTATCAATTTCAAGAAAAGTAAAATTATATGACATGAACTAAACATATATTGTATTACATTCGTCTTGACTTGCTAAACATGGTTTAGTGATTTGACCTGACTCGAGATTACTCCTTATAAATGTATTATATGCTTGTTTAAGCTTGGTCCAAAATATGAACCTAAAATTTTGTCCAAATCTGTCTATATTTATAAACGACTAACCAAATTCATTTTCAAATTTGATTATATTTTTAAATTAATATTTAATAAATTTATATATTTTTTATTTATTAAAATTATATAGGAATAAATATTGCTATAAATTAATTTTTTAATAAGTTGAGCCAACCAAAATGTTTTTAGCCCAAATTCGATCCACATGTAATAAGCCAAAATATTTTATCCAATTTTATTTTTAGACCCTTTTTAAATTTCAAACCTACGAATTAAGAATGAAAATAATTTAATTAAAATTGGTCCTGGCGGGGCTCGAACCCGCGACCTTCGACTCATAAGACCAACGCTCTAACCAACTGAGCTACGGGACCAATGAAATAACCATATATTTTAATTTTATTTATGGCTTATGAACGAATAAAATAGTTAAAATTATGAAGCGGAGTATAAATTGGTCCCGGCGGGGCTCGAACCCGCGACCTTCGGCTCATAAGACCAACGCTCTAACCAACTGAGCTACGGGACCAATGAAATAACCATTTTTTTTAATTTTATTTATCGCTTATTAACGAATAAAATTCATAGTTAAAATTATGGAGAGGAGTATAAATTGGTCCCAGCGGGGCTCGAACCCGCGACCTTCGGCTCATAAGACCAACGCTCTAACCAACTGAGCTACGGGACCAGACGTTTTTAAACTACAAATGTTTATATTTAAAGTAATTTTACAATGGCTATAGAAATGTTAAAAGAAAACTTGTCGGACTCGTCATCAATGACTATTGTTTGAAAGGTTAAAATGAGGTGCAGTAATTGCTAAGCAGTTAAATTTCAATACATCCCTGGGGAAGGTAAGATGATGGTTGATTGATTGGTGCGAATTTGTCCATTTAGAGAGACTGAACTTGAAATCATTGATTTTTTTATGTTTTCTGTTAGGAAATTGCTATTAGAAGATAAATTAGAAATTCCCACATGTAATATGTTGATTTAAGGCTTCATGTGCCTTCTCTTTTCTATAAAAAAAAGTAATAATGTTGTGTTTATTTTTACATATTTTGTCAATTTAGTTTTAATTTTAAAAAATTCAATAAATTTAACCTGAACATTTTCACAAAAATTGTAAACTAAATTTATTAAATCGAGATCATATTAATAAAATATATAAATTTTGAAAGCTAAATTTGTTATTATACCAATTAAATTTACATGCAACTAACAAAAAACATTAATGTCAAAAATAATTATCTTTATTTGCTCACTTTCAAAATTGATGAAAATTAAATTGCTTTACTTTTTTAAAGGGATCAATTTACTTAATATCGAAATTGATAGAGAATAGAGATGTTTTTTACCAATATTTATTGTATTTATAATTTGCTATTGAGATCATATGATATAACCTCTAAGTTGAAATTACATATTTTGTGATAATAAAAAATTCATAATTACAAATCAAATTGAGCTAGGTTGACCTTGAATCAAAATTGACATGCCAATGACGATAGATTAGATATCTACAAAATCTGAAGCCGTAAATGCATGCTAAATAGCTAAATGTAGTAAGTCCAAAAGTTTTTTTAAGATGAAAAATTAAAAAGTAAAGCGTAAAAATACCATAGAAGCCCTCTGTATTAAGAATCATATTGCATTTTATTCTCTCCACTCAAAAAATGAACAAATCAATCATTACACATTAATTCAAAAAGTAAATTAATTTTTCTGTTAAAAAATCATCCTTTTGTACTATTAAAAACTAAACTGATTGATAGAACCAGACAGTAATACGTGACGTGCCACATGTACATCATATTGATATAAAAAGATCAATTTTTAACAATAAAAATGGATGGTATTTTTAACAAAAAGATCAATTTGCTCTTTGATTTGATGTATAAAAACTAATTTACCCATTTTTTTAAGTAAAGGGAGCAAAATGCAATCCGACTAAATTTCAAATTCAAATACAATCCAAGTCCACACTATCCATTGATGAGAACTCAATTAGTTCAGTTTCAAAATACCAAAAGCCGACTAACAATGCCGAAAGCTAAACTAGAAGAAAAATACTCTAACAGGAATGAAGCAGAATCTTCAGTAAAAAAGATGCAAAAGAACAGTGTAAGTTGAATCTACATAATTAGTTTGAATTATCATATCCTTTTAAAGAAATTAGTTTGTCATTAAAGCATACAGCCTTTCCACACATTCTTTTAAGAAAGTATGCAATGGTTCCTCAAATACTATATAATGTCTGTTGTTAGTTCAAAATGAAATATAGAAAACTCACCAGAATCTCGTATTGAGAAAAATTCGTCCCAGAACGAGAATAGGTTGTATTCTTGAGGTAAACTGTCACCGTACTTTCTTTCATGCATCAAAACTACCGGTAACCTCTTCCTCTTCCACGTCTTCCCCAACCCTACCCCTGTCTCTTCCAGCACTCCTCCCACCATAAGATATGCCTTCCAATGCTCTATTAACAAGCTGGTTTTGCATGTCACCAGCTCCACGGCCTTTCTTTATTGCCAAATTATTGGAACCATTACCGGCAGCAGGTCGCTTCACCCTGCACAACAATTATGCAACGTAAATTGCTTTGCTTCGGGGGGGGGGGGGGCACACTTGACATGTATGAACTTCGGTTTTATTTTATTACAGTTAATGCAGCTCATCCAACCCACATCGGGTTTCAAAACAAGAGAAGGAAAAACCTAAGGATGAGCAGAAATCAATGGTTAAAGATCAAAGAGGGAACTTACCCGGTTGCAGTTGCGGTGGACGACGCTGAAGGTTTTATGGCTTCTTTCCAAGAAAGGTTGACGCTCTTATCTCCGATAAATGCAGGTGTTTTCGAATGCAAGGGCTGAATAGGTAAATAATAAAAGATAAGCAGCCGAGAGTTTTAGGCATTCGTGGCAAATGCTATATATATTTAGATGGCAAATTTCACTCCCTTTTACCTTTGTCATAACTAAAATGTTATTGCAGGTACGCAATTCGGTTGTAGTATTTTGCTTTAGTGTTTTCTGCAAGTAGAAAATATGAAGGGTAAAGTCAAAAAAGGGAACAGAAGAAAAAAACTAAAACGTTGGGGGGGGGGGTTAAGAATAAACTCACAATGTTATCCTTTGCTTCATCAGATTTAGCAGATGCTATTGCTTTATTGTGCTCAACCATTCCCTGAGTTAATTTCTTAATTGTGGCCCTAGTTAGGTCTTCAACACTACTCAATCTGGATCACACCATTCATCAAAAAGTTAGTACGAGAAATACACGAGAAGCATTATCAACAATGATGACAACAATCCAACTACAGATTATAAGGTTTGAGAGCATTTCAAATTTTCTTTTCCATCAGAGCATTCAAGACTGATTTGAGCGGTTACCTTGCGCTCAATCTGGAACTCACTTTTGAAGTTTAACAATGATTAACAGCCCTACCATAGGCAGCCCTAAAGCAAATCTTTGTTCCTTGGGAAGATAGTAGCATTTTGTATTTTTCTTTAAAAATACGAGTGATTGCCGTAACTTTTTATACGATTAATATTCAACAATACAACCGTTTAATTTATCAAGACTTGTATTTGTCATACATGTAAAATTTTTAATCAATTCAATATATTTATCATAATGATATTTTTAAAGGCTGAAAGTTTTTTTGCATAAAACAAATAGTTAATATATATATCAGTTCAACGATTTGTTCAAAATTAGGAACAAAATGCAAGTACAAAGGAATATGTCATTTACAGATGTCTGTGTAATATGCTTCATTTAGTGATACCTAAATGGCTTGCATCAGATTTTATTCATATTACATCTTTTACATTCATATAGCAAAAATTTTGAAGATGAAAAGAAACAAATAATTCATCTTCAAATATCAACTTGTTGACTTGTACTTACACCAATAAAGACAAACAAAATATGACTATTCTAAAAAATACAATTTCCATCAAGATACAATAAGAAGAAAAGAATCAGTTTTTTTTTTTTTTTTTTTAAATTTAGAGCATAGGTGAAAGGATATGCAAGGTTACCTCTCAGTGAAGTCCTTATAATACTCTGAGAAGTCCTCCCCCAGTCTATCTGATGGTTGACCAGTCACAATCTTGTATCCACATAGACTATTTGAAGCATTAGGAGCCTATGAAACAATAATAATCAAATAAGGATCAAAGAATACAAATTATGCAACAGGAAAGGAGATTTGTTTTTAAAAAGATTGAAGAAAGAAAAAACCTTGTGAGCTAAATGGTGAAATGAAAACAACAAGCATTCAACATAGGTAAAGTTTGTTTCTTCACCAGTCTTCCTCCGAGCCATATACTTCTGAGAAAGAAAGAAACAAACAAAGAGATTTATAAATAGAGTCGAAAGAAATATAAACCTGCATGGGACAATTACAATAAAAAAACTCCAAGAATAAAATGTACACTCATACCTTTAAAAGCTGAACAACAGAAGGAAGAACCTGGCGAGAATCCTGTGGTGTTGTGTAAGGAGAAATTTCTGCTAAAGCTTTGAGCAAATCCAGCTTCCGTTCCTCAGGAAACTGTAAGATACGCATATTTTAGAATACATCTCTTATCGGTACTAGATACTTAGTAGAACAAATATAGGTCATGCTGGAGTCTTCACAAAACAGAGTTCCACAAGAATAACTAGTAAGAAGAATTTTCAATTTTCAGAGAACATTCAGATGTGATTGGTCAAGAGACTCCTCATCATATTTAAGAGGAATTTCTAGAATCTCTAAGATATCATTTCAAATATTTGCACTAACCGGATGCTTGTATGTCTTAAAAGTAATAATTTTATAATTGCCGCTGATAATATTGCCCATGAGCAGCTTTATAGCAAACTCTGTTGCATTCTAGAATATCGTCAGAACAACAAAATATGCAACTTCGCATTAACAATTCCACACCTTCCAGATGTCCTACCAACAAGAAGGTAAATAGACTGAAATAAAAATTTCATCGAATTGGATCAATCCAAATTTCAGAGGCTATGATTATCAACTAAGAGATAGCAAAGCCATATGAAGGAATTCAAGAACTTCAAATTAAAAATAAAAATAACTAAATGCCAAGTTCTAGAGCTCAGAGAAAAACTTATAAGATTCATCCACCTCCATTCCAATATGCAAATCTTCATAACCAGAGAAGAGCAGAAAGTCAATCATAAACACCTTTCCTTCAGTATAGAAATAACAGTGCCAACAACAAAGAAGAAGGAACTAATTGGATGAATGTGTGTATACCTATACTGTAATTATATCAGGTTTTAATGCAAAATGAGTTTGGACTACATTTGTTGCAGTAATTGATATCATAAAGTAGTACGTCACCTTATCAAAAACAGGTATAATGTGTTTGTTTAAGTAGTTGAGAAACTTACTGCCAGGTGCACCCCTCTGTAAAATAATTTAGAGGTTAGAGTGCTAAAAAGAGTTCATACATCAGAAGAATATTTAATGGATGGAAAACAGATATTCGGTAATACCAAACACAATCCTTACCACAAAAAATGGAATAGCCATGAACAGACACGATATCAACCTATCAATATGATCTGAATCAGAGACCTGCATCCAAAAGCAATTTGAACAGTTTCAAAGTAAGTTCGCGACAATGACAATGCAATGGATAACCCAAAGGGACAATGCTGACTAGTAAAAGTAAATCTACTTTTAATATTTTGTGGTGCCACATTCCTTCAAATGAACATCTAAACTAATTTATGCAAAGTGGTAACTTGGAACATCTTCTGCATCGAAAAGAATCAAGTCAAGCATCATAAAGAGAAGATTCAAAACCAACATTCAGCAAACAAGCACTCACGTCAAATTGTGCATCTAAATCAGCCTGCCCTTCAATTATTCCAATAAGTTCCTTCAAGCGCTCAGGAGGAGCTTTCTCCCCAAATATGCTCAAACTTTTTAAAAAGTCCATAAACATTCTGAATTCAGCTCCAGTTACATCTCCTAAACTCTGCAATGGAATTAAATAAAATCAATCCTGCATCTTCTACTCAAAGTTACAACTCAGGGGGAAGACTAAAACAAAATATATCAACAATGAATGGTTAAGCAGTAAATCAAATTAGTACCTTTTTAATTAAATCAGTTATGTGCCTTTCCATTTCCTCTTGGGGTCTCAAGAGTTCAGCTTTAAGAGGAAAAACCTATAAACACAGTTAATTTCCCCTCAATTATCATCACAAGACAAAGCACAAGAATATCAACAACAGGTAAACAAAGAAGCAGTCTGAACCTTATCTCGTATAAAGCACAAAACCTTGTCACGAATAGTGTCATCTTGACTTGGTTCCTCAACATTCCAAATGTGCTTGAATAGTGCTGTCAAGGACTCTGCATTCACAAGACAATCTAATCAACAAGGATAAAACCAGAAAGAACAATAGTAGAAAAATGAAGAGCTTGTGTCATTGGTTCAAGCCAAATTAACATGGACATTACAGGATAAGTGGTTGATTATCTTCATCAAGAAAACCATTGTAACCTACTTAGTATTTCCTTATGTAGAAACCAAAAGTTCTTTTATTCACAAAGCTCATTAACTAGCCTAGACAACCCCAACATCTTCTTTCCCATTGAAAATGCAAAAGAAATAGGGGCAATATGAATCATAACACCCACTTTCATGAAATTTGGAGACTTACAAAAAAGCACCACAAGATGTGCCTTACCGATAAAAATGCTATCATCTTAAAGTATCGATATAACCAAACTCTAGTTCAGACACATCTGGCCTAAGAACTCAAACATGTAATATCAACCATAACTAGTCAAATTTCATAATTACAAAAAAAAAAACTTAACAAGACTTCATAAGAATGCAACATTACCCTTCACATCCTGCCTTAATACAGACATTAAGGCTTTATGAACAGCATCACGCTCCACAATCTCATCTATAAGAAACAAAGCAACGCAAAGCCGCAAAGGCGAGGTTAACTACACAACAAAAAAACATGCTTTGAAATAGTAATTCTACAAATTATTGTAAAAAAGGAGTTAATAGTTTTACCAGCAGTAAGGAGTTGCCCTAAAATGTCTACTATTTTAGAAATGTACTCCTTTGTATCCTTACAAAACAAAGGAAGCCCACGAATCGCTTGCACTCGAACCTACAAATTTTCTTTTAAATTACATTGAAGAAAGCTACTAAAAATTACTTCAACTCACTAACTAATTCGAACTTCTCAGATTATAAGCGAACTAACCGCTAAATCTTCTTCTTCAATCAAATCGAAATGTGCATTGAGAGCACGGCTGGATAAGTTAGGGAAGAACTTGAAAAAGCGAGGTATTAGCTGAGCAGCTAATTGTTTCGCCTTTAAGCTTGTTTTCGTTGCATCGATGATTCCTTCGTAATCTTTCACATTCTGTATCAGAAATTAAACAAATTACAACTGAAAAAAGCCCTAGGAATAGAGATAAAGAGGGAAAAAAGGAAGGGACCGCCAACCTGAGACTTATCCTTAGCTTCGTTGAGGCGTTCGCCGAACTCATAGAGCTTCTCGATTTGCTTGGCTTCATCGGAAGTGTCAGTCATTTGGTGGATTTAAGGATCGGGATAACTGAGAGAGTGAAATTTTAACAATGTTAACGTTAAGAGAAAACGAGTTTAACTGAAAATTTTGTAGTAAATGATATGATATAGAGAGAGAATTTGAAAATATGAAGTACTTTGAGTGGGTTTTTTCTGGTTTTTGTTTTTATCTGTTTGGCTACTGGGAAACTTATAAAACGAAAAAGTGCGTAATTAGAACTTAGAAATCGTCATAGGGATTTTGAGAGATAAAGAAATTAAACTCAAAAAATGATTTTTTTTTTAAATAGGGCTGGTTTAATATATAGGTTGGGCTCGAATCAGATGAATCGATCAATTTGATTGATTGGATCGAAAATTAATTAAGTTTTTATTCGGAGAAAGTTTTGAATCGATTAATTTCAAGTATATAATTGTACATTAAATTAAAGTTCATATATAATTTTGATTTAATCATATACATTTAAAAAAATAAACACGTTAATTTATTTTTATATTAGATAAATATAATTATTTATGTATGTAATATATAAATATAAAATGATATTATATCAATAATTGTGTTAATAATTTACAAAAATTAGATCAAATCAAGTTTTCATATATAAAATTACACAAAATCGAAATTTATTTATAGTTTTGAGATTTATGCTTAATTAATTTAATATATTTTAATTAAGATATACAATTAATGCAATGGTATGAAAACTACTATGCATTTTATATAATAAGGTACAAAGCATGTAAAGATGCCTAGTGGTGGCCTTCCCTTTTTTTTATGTAATTTCTATATATTTTTTTCTTTTTTGAATTTAGTTTTGCATTATTTATTAGATTAAATTTTTTTTAATTTATTATTATCTATTAATTGTATTTATATGGTAATAATAATTTTCAAAAAATTATTTTTATTTTTTTTAGAGAAATAAAAGGATCAATTTCCTCACTGCTTTGCTGAGCTCCTTAAAATTACTTTATTTAAAAAAAAAATCATGAGAGAGGACTTATAGTTTAAAGTTATATATATCTCACTGTTTGTATAAGTTATTTAGAGTTTCTTCATCAGAAGAAAAAAATCATGAGAGATGACTTATAATTTGAAATTAAATTTACGAAAGACAGTTTACAGTTGAAAGTTATGAGCTTCTAGTTTAAAATTATTTATATATAATAAGATATATATTATATGAAAAGAGAAACAATAATGTGTAAAGAAAGGTGTATTGATACTTGCAAGAAAAACAAAGGGGTAGTGGTTTGGAAATAATTTAGAACCTAGCCATCCCAATATAGTAACTAAGTTCGTTTTGGAACCGAAACGATGTGCTAATGCACTTGTTACAATCATGGGGATTCCAATACAATACTATGTTTTAAATGTTGGGCTAGAATTGTACTAAGTTTGTTCTAGAACTGGAACGAGATTTTAACGTAGTAAGGTTGATGCATATAGGGTACTAAGAATAGTATTTCTTTTATCGGTGTTTTCTTTTCTTTTAACAAATTTTTTGTTTCTTTTAACTAGGCATGGTTATAGAAAAGGACAGCATATTAAGTTTTAAGCAATTCTATTATATAAGCGATTTTAAGGATTGCATTTGAGGCACTTGATTTTATCTTCTAATTGACATAATTTTTATTTTTAAAGCAATTTAATAATAGCACCGATCATCTATGGCAAACAAAACTTTTCATATTGCAATGTATCCTTGGTTTGCCCTTGGCCATATTACTCCGTTTGTTCATTTGGCCAACAAACTAGCAGAGAGTGGCCACAAAATTTCCTTATTTTTGCCTGCCAAAACATTGCGCAAGGTTGAGGCTTTCAATCTCCATCCGGATCTCGTGACTTTCATTCCGATCATCGTTCCACATGTTGAAGGTCTGCCTCTTGGTGCCGAAACAACAAATGACGTTCCTTTCCCTTTGCATCCTCTTATTATGACTGCCATGGATCGCACAGAACTAGATATTGAAGCTTACCTTCGTGAACTCAAACCCCATTTTGTTTTCTTTGATTTCACTTGTTGGTTGCCAGCTTTGACTCGCAAGCTAGGCATCAAGTCCGTGGTCTATTGTATCATTAGCTCCGGAACTATTGGTTATCTTATTAGTCCTGCAAGAAAGATTACTGAAAGAGGTTTAACCAGCCTTGATCTCATTGATCCTCCAAAAGGTTTTCCTTCTTCAAGTATAAAGCTACGCATGTATGAAGCTCAAGGATTAGCTGCTGTAACAACAATGGTTTATGGAAGTGGTATTTCATTCGCAGAGCGTCATCTAAAGTCTTTTAGTGATTGTGATGCTATTGGTTTCAAGACATGCAAGGAGATTGAAGGTCCTTATTGTGAATATATTGGAAATCAATTTGAAAAGCCAATGCTTTATGCTGGTCCAGTAGTGCCAGAGCCACCAAAAATGGCGTTAGAAGAACGATGGGAAAGATTATTAAGCAACTTTGAAGCCAAGACATTGATCTTTTGTGCCTTCGGGAGTGAATGTGTGCTAAAAAAGGATCAATTTCAAGAACTAGTTTTAGGTCTCGAGCTAACTGGTCTACCGTTTCTAGTCGCCTTGAAACCACCAATGGGAGCTCAAACAATCGAGTCGGCCTTACCAGAAGGATTCCAAGAAAGAGTAAATGGAATAGGGTTCATTTATGAAGGTTGGGTGCCACAACAACTAATCCTAAGGCACCCTTCTGTGGGGTGTTTTGTGACTCATTGTGGCTCAGGCTCTTTGGCAGAGGCTATGGTGAATGATTGTCAATTGGTGTTGGTACCACATGTCGGGGACCAAATAATTAATGCGAGATTAATGGCTGGAGACTTGAAAATTGGAGTAGAGGTTGAGAAAAGTGAAAAAGATGGATTATTTACAAAGGACAACGTCAACAAGGCAGTAAAAGTTCTAATGGATGATGATAGTGAGTTGGGGAAAGAGGTAAGGGCTAACCATGCTAAATGGAAAGAGTTTCTTTTAGCACCGGGGCTTGAAAATTCGTACATCAATGATTTTGTTATGAAATTGAATACCTTGATTTAAGGGTTTTCTTTAATTTTCATTAAATAAACATGTTTACTAACTTGTAACATTTTCTTTATAAAATTTCAAGAATTTATGATATATCTTTTTTTTTGTTTTTTTGAATATACTGGTGTGATTACACGATAATGTATCTATTCATACTTTCTTAACCCTTTGATAATGCACACATACCTTGTACACGCAAATGCTTGAACCCAAGTCTCCTAAGATGAATAACATTCTCTTTACCACTGGAGCCACTCGTTAGGTTCTGTTGTGTTATTTCTTAAATTCCAATTTCATGTTAAAATTTTCTATATCTATTTCCAAATACGACCTTTCTTTTATCTATTTAGAAAAAAATTAAATTAAGACATATAGGATCTGAGGTGTCACTTAACGGTGAAATAAATAGTTTTAATAATGAAAGGACTTGATTGATATAACCTCCAAAATTAAGAGATGTAAGTAAGATTTTTTAAAGTTTAAAAACCAATTTAAAATATGAGTCATAATTTGGGATGTTTGGTGCAATTTACTCTATGATAAAAATGCAAAAACAATGGGATATAAGTTCTTACATATTATGTTTATATTAGTTGTGTTAAAGTTTCATATATTATTATAAATTTAATTATATTGTTTATAACATGTTTTTGGTATTTTTTAATGTGTCATGTTAGGTTTCAAATTATTTTTCTAATAATAATAGAATTTTTTGTCAAATAATAGAATTTGTTATTTAATTTTAATTATAAAAATATAAAAATTTAAATATTGAATTGAGTTCAATTTAAATGAAATGATTTTGAATTACAACTTAATTAAACTTGTTTAGAGATTAGACTAACCAATCAAGTCCAAATATCTATATGATATTTTGAGCAAAAGATATATAAATAGATAGGGGTGTTCATAGTTCGGGTAAAATCAAATTAGATCGATTCGATCGATTAATTGATCAGTGGTCGAATTTAGTTCGATCGTAGGCTGGTTAATGATTTTTTGAAATTTCAATTATCAGTTAATTCGATTTGGAATAGGTTAATTAACCGAATTAACTGAAATAAATAATAAATATTATATATAATATTTTTTATATTAGAATGTATTTTATGAACTATTTTTTTATATTAATGGAAATAAATAATATATTTTTAACTATTAAAAAATATTAGCAATGTATTTTATATGTTTTATACTTATTTTAACCAAAAGAAAAAAAATATAAATTTCGATTAACCGACTGAATTAATCGAAATATTTTGGTTCGGTTAATGTATTTGAAAAAAATTCAATTTAGTTAACAGTTAAATTTTTTACATTTTAAATAATTTGATTAATAGTAATTCAGTTCGATTAATAATCGAACCGACTGTTTGAATACCCCTATAAACAAACATAACTCATTTTCTAATTTTATAATATGTTAGGTTTTCTTTTATGTTTATATGTTATGTACTTCATTTTATAAGAAAATTAAAATATATAATATTATAATTTAAATATTTAAAAAATATTTAAATTTTACGTGTTTGAAAGTTTAATAAAAGAAAATATATAAGATTAGTAAATACTAAAAAAAATTATATATAAACACGGAGCTTAGACAACAATATATAATATTGATACCACACGAGTCCAATCTCAATAAGGCTTAGCTCATAGACATCTTCTAATCCGGCTAAGTAAAATAAATGTTTTCATGCAACTTAAACTATTCATAATTAAATTTATTTATGAGTCAGACTTCATATCTAAGCTTGACGGCTTGCCTGGACTAAATAATAAAATAATTAGAAAGGTAATCTTAACGTAAAGATTCAAAATAATAGTGGGGGCAAAGGGCAAGCAAAGCTAATATGAGGTCAGCCATTTTATAAAGCACAAAGCACATAAATGTTAATCATTGTGTTTCTCACTCAAAACTACACTAATTTGTGAAGGAAAAAGTTGAGTATATAATTTTTTATCCACATCTTTGTAATTATGTTCGTTTTGGTATTTGAACTTAATAATTAAGTTCATATTGGTCCTTGAAAATTAAAATTATATAATTTTAGGGTGTCACGTCATCAAATTTTGATGAAATTTAAGTTTAAAGGCCAAAATGAACTTAATTACCAAATTCAAGTACCAAAATAGATTAAAAAATTCTAAACACCAAAATGAACCTAATTACCTAGTTTAGGGGCCAAAAAGTATATTAACATTTTTTTATACAAGAAGAGTAATGAATTTTCCAAGTTCAAACCCTAAATTTAATATCAACTAAGGGCCCCTTTGGATTAGTATTTACCTCCAAAATGGTGTGTTTAGCTTTTTTGTTGTCACACACTACAGTATCGTTACAATATCTAATATTATCATCACCATTATTTTTATACTAACTGCAAATAAACACATCGTCCATCTAAAAAGATCTTAAACCTTCAATTTTACCAGAATTTTTTTTTGCCATTGAACCAAAAACTACGAAAAAGTTGATATTTTTTTTTTTGTATCCTCTATATATGTTTTATGTAGGGCGAATTTAAGGGGTGGGCAATAAATTAACATACGGAAAATTTTCGCTTTGGTCATCAAAAAATGGAAAAAAATCATTTTAGTCCTTTAAAAAATAATAAAATTATATTTTGAAATCTTAAAAATTTATAATTCAATTCCAATCCCTAAAAGATTTCTGGATTTATCCCATATTTTACAATCCATGTTCGAAATTTATAACTGCAAAATCGTTTCCAAAAAAGTTAGATATTTTAAAGCACTAATTAGGCAAACTTCTTTTTTTAATTTTCTTTGCCATCCCTTCCACAACACTTAATCCACCAACTAACACCCCCCAACACCAAACCCACTTTAATCACCATTTTTTTTTTCTAATAATGTTCTTCCACTTGAAGAAATCATTTCTAAAGTTTGGAGCCAACCCTTCAATTCATATAAACCTCACAATCCCCCCCCCCAACACCATCTTCTTCAACGGTCATATCTAATTGAGTTCAAGGTCATCGAAAAAGTTGTCACCGTTGCCATTGTACCGAAGATGATGAATACGTCAAGGTTTATCAAGTGTGTCACGGTAGGTGATGGAGCGGTGGGGAAGACTTGTATGCTTATTTCGTATACTAGCAATACATTCCCAACGGTAATGATGAATCGTTTTGAATGTTATTTCGTGGTGTATTTAATCGAGTCAAGCTATAAAAGTGATAATAATGCAATGGGTTTTTGTTTTTCTTTCTTGGTGTGTAGGATTATGTTCCCACAGTGTTTGACAACTTTAGTGCTAATGTGGTGGTGGATGGCAGCACAGTGAACCTTGGCCTATGGGATACCGCCGGTAAGTTCATTCACTCGATTTTGGTTCGGTATAGAGATGTTTGTGGATTGATCGGTCTGTTCGGTTCAGTTTGTTTTGGGTTGAGCGTACATGTATGTTTTTTACCGGGCTGGATTAGATAAAAAAATAATTTTATATTAATATTTTTATTTATTTATTATTTATTATTATTATTATTTTTAAATATGAACGGATTTGATTAGGCTAAGCTCAATTTTGGATTTTTTTAAAATCGAACATTATATAGCTCGATCCATGAATATTTCTTCTTTGATATTGGTTTAGATAATAATTGAATGTTCGAATTTTTGGTTAATAAGTTAAAAATCATAAATTATTTTATCAAACTAAATACTAATTTTATTTATCTTTTAAATTATAAAAATATGTGATTTATAATTTAATGAAAAAATTAAAATACTTTGTAAAAAGGCAATTTAAAAAAAATATTTATAAATTATCCAAATAGATTAAATTTAGAATAATGCACATTAACCCTAAATATTTTTTTTAGTCGCTTTGGGTTTTAAAGTTTGATGAATTTCGAGTTCGATTCATTTGTTTAAGGTTTGGATTTCTCTGGGTCAAGTCGTTATAATTTTGGATTTTTTTTCAAATTTTAATTACTTCAAGTTTAATTTATTTCGAATTATTCGTTCGTGTTATTTTAGGTGTTAGTCATTTTAAATTTGAATTGTTTTGATTTTAAATAATTTTGGGTTCGGGTTAAAGTTAATTTGGGATTGAATTGAAATTTACATTTACATATCTCATTCATTTTGTGAATTTCAGGCCAAGAAGATTACAATAGGTTAAGACCTTTGAGTTATAGGGGAGCTGATGTGTTTTTGTTGGCCTTTTCTCTTATTAGCAAGGCCAGTTATGAAAATGTTCACAAAAAGGTAATTTCATTTCATTTTATTTTTAAGATATAATGATATAATGATAAATTTAGTCTTTAATATTTATATTTTTTGTCAAATTGATCCTTATTTTATTTTTGAATTAAATTTGACCTTAACCTTTTAAAAAGACTCAAATTTGACCATGAATCTTTTAAAAAGAGTTAAATTTATATTTTTTTAATGAAAATACGGACTAAAATGTTATTTTTTTTAAATATGGTAGTCAACATAGCAATCTACGTGCATTTCATGCTATTTTTTTTTGAATTTTTATACTCTTTTTTTTGAATATTTTATAAAATTTAAATTATTTGTTGATATAACATATATGACAAATAGTGTCCTATCGACATGAAGTGCACGTGGACTATTATGTGTGTTTCCACATCTAGTGGCGAAGGCAAAAACTTTTTTTAGGGAAGGTCGAAATTAAATTGTATATTTTTACGATAATAAAAATATAAATTTACCATTTTAATAGTCTATATTTTTATAATTTTTAAAAGATTAAATCAAAACTTTATCATTTTGGGGGGCCAAAGTGCAATTTTATCATTATTATTTTAAATTTAAAAAGAGCTTAGATGAAAACTTTTTCATTTTAAGGGAGTTGGGGCCCTTGCCAGCCCCTTGGCTCCGCCACTATCTACACCAATATCATTAAAAAATTAATGTTTTAATCAAGAATTACATTGAAGAAAAACAATTTGACTCTTTTTGAAAGGTTAATGATCAAATTTCTAATAAAAAAATAAGGGTCAAATTGGCAAAAAAATAAATGTTGAAGGCTAATTTTACCACTATATCCTTTTTAATTTATCTTCAAATTACTCAGTTTTATGACATAAATTTTGAATTTCGTGGCTAACAGTGGATCCCCGAGCTTAGACATTATGCTCCTAATGTGCCAATTGTGCTTGTTGGAACCAAACTAGGTAAGCTTAATCTCTTGCCTTCAAATTTTAAATAACTAGAATCGAGATTGAGACTCGACTGTCTAAGGGTTGGGTTATTTGCGTAGTTTAGTAAATTCGATTGGGTCTTGAACAAGGTTTTTGTAATTCGGGTTAGCTCGAGACTATCCCAAATTTAGAAAGAAAGAGATAAAATATTACAGTAATCAGACAAGAGATGTTTATAAATCAGATAATTTATTCAACCTGATTGGTCTATCTGGTTAAAAAGAGCTTTGATTTATACTTCTCAACTCTGGGCCGACTCAATTTGGCCCATTTTTAGAAATAATAAAAAATATAAAAGTAATTATATATTTTATAATTAGATTTAAATTTAAATAAATGTTTTTTCTATGCCTTTTTATTTGTTAAGTATCTTTTTTTAACATTAATCTTATTATAAGTTCTTATTATATCTGCTCTTTTTGATATAATGCCTAAAACTATTCATAGTCTCTCTCCAACCCTTAAATAGGAGGATAATACGTTTTAGCACACTCGAATCCATATCCTCATGTACTGACAATAATATCGATGTCAATTGAGTTAAAACTCATTCGACACATAACAAAGTATCTAAACTTATAATTTATTAAAATTACAGCATAAAATGCTGACGTGGTATGATTGACCTAAGTACTTACATATTATGTCAAATATTTTTTTCCTAAATTTCGTGTTGATGTAACATTATGTGAAGGAATACAAATAATAAAAATAGTTTTTAAAAGAATTATTCAATAATGAATATAGATGGAGTGATAATGAATTTCACGTGTTTAATTCTTAGATTTGTATTTTTTTAATTATTTTAGTTAAGATGATATAAATTTACTAAAAAGACAAAAGTGCCATTATAATAATTTCTAATTATAATTTAAAAGAAAGAGTATTTTTATAGTTTGGTGATGTGATTAAAATTGACAGTGAGATGGTGAAAAGTTATTTGAGATATTAAACCCTATTCAATGAGGGCTTACATTTTGAGTGATATGCAGATTTAAGAGATGACAAGCAGTTCTTGAGTGATAACCCAGCAGCAATATCAATAACAACATCTCAGGCAAGTTAAATTTAAATAATAATTATTATTTTTTTGGGTAAAAAAAAAACAGCAGAAAACGAGTATATCAACCGCCTAAAACTAACACATTAGGATGAGCTAATAATTAATGGTGAACAGGGTGAGGAATTGAAGAAGATGATAGGTGCAGTTACTTACATTGAGTGCAGCTCCAAAACCCAACAGGTACCCTATTTTTATGTGCCCTTTATCTTACAATTTACTAATATTTCCCAACGTAAATAATCATTTCTTTATAATCTGGGTAATCGAGATAGGTAGCAGAATCAGATGGGTAAATTCTATTAGCAGTCATCCAACTATTTATTTTTGTTTTTTTGGTCATTAGCTAGTTAATGGTGATAGTTTTTAAAAATTGATATAATAGCAACTTTAACCCTTAATATTTATATATTGTGTCAATTTTGTCTTCATTCTAAAAAATCCAACCCTTGACATTTACACATTGGGTAATTTGCTCTTCTTCTTTTTTTAGTTTTGCTTTTTTTCTTTTGTGACCCTTTCACCTAAATAGCTAAAAAATAAATTTATCAGCTAAATTTGATTGAAAATATAAAAAAAAATTGAAACAACAAAAAATCCAATATAATAATTTTAATATTTTCTTATTCTTTTCAAATTAACCCTCAATGTCACAAAGAAAAAAGCAAAACTATAACAAAATAAAAACCAAATTACACAATGTGAAAATAGGGTTAATTTTTTTAAAATCAAGACTAAATTGACTTAATTTATAAATGTTGAGGGTTAAAGTTACTATTATGCTAGTTTTAAAAGTTGCCACCATTAACTAATCGGTAACCAAAACATACAAAATTGAATAGTTGAATGTTTGTTTTGTAACTCTCCATAGTTGAGTGATAAAAAAATAATTTTATTTCTGCTTATGATTGGTTGCATCATAAAGGCAAACTTAAAAAATCTTTTTAACAAAAGTTTTCATGCCTTAAATCATAATTTTAATCTTCTTAATTTTTCTTTCTTGCACAACAAGTTTTGTAATAAAATCTTCCAAAAATGTTTTAGGTATAGGATAAGATATAGTAAACTAAGGATGCTTTTAGATAAACGGTGCGTTTATATCTGATAAGGTTAAAAACCGTTGTGACAATAAAATTAATTATTGTAACTTTTAAGGTAAAAGATTTTATCCTCAACTTACACTTTCTAATCCATCCGCCAACCAACTGAGATCAGGGGTGAAAGAGCTTTAGCTCCTTAGTTGATGAATTCTAATTTTAGTCCCTTTAATAATAAAAATTACATTTTACTTCAAATTTATAATTTTATTCTCATCTTCTGGAGCTACATGACTGGTAATCTCATGTTAGGGTCATATGGGCTTATCTTAACAGTGAGCAAACTGTTAACTTTATCATCCATCAATTTAATTAATTAAGTTTATCAGTTTAGTTATGAATTTTAATAACTAATCGACAAAACCAAATTAATCGAGATTTTAATCGACTTAATAAAAAAAACTGAGCTAACTAAATTCGATTTAACTGAATGAGTCGATTAAATCGATTTTAACTGACTTATGCCTCTACATGAACTAAACTTTGCTTTGTTGGGTTTTGGACCAGAATGTGAAGGCTGTTTTTGATGTTGCAATAAAGATAGCATTGAGGCCACCAAAACCAAAGAGAAAGCCTATAAAAAGAAGATCATGTGCTTTCCTTTGAACCTCAATTCAATATTACAATCAAATTATTATTTGATATGTATTTTTTATTTTTTATTTTACATAAAATTTCATATGTAACCATGAAGGATTTCTAAAAGGGATTAGATTGAAATTGCAATGGTATTTGAAATGTATAAAAAGAAAAAAACAAAGTTTTTTTTGTAATAGTTTAAACTCATTCATTGTTATTACTTTATTTCTCTCCATTTATTTTTTGTTCACAATAAAATTTAAATTTATTATTATATTTGTTGATACCGAGTAAAGACCGTGGAGGTTTGATGGTTTTATCGGTGGACAAAAAACTGTAGAAAGTGTTATGAGTGTTCTGGAGAAAGACAAGTGACTAGAAAGAAGAGAAATGTAAAGAAAGAAAAATCCTCATTCTTGAGTCTTGAGGTATCTTATATAGGATATCTCAATCTTTATTGATGTGCTACATATCATTATCTTATTAGTTTCGTATTTCTTAAAAATTAACCAATTTATTAACACCCATTCTTCTTAAACATGGATTGTCATATCAAAGTAATGGGTAAATGTGATGTGCAAATGATAGATTCTCTACGCTTATTAGAGGGGTAATCCCTATAGTGCGCGTTCGCCTGGTTGTTGGGTTTGTGAGGTGAGGACCTTCTTAGAGTGCCCACGGGAGCCATGAAATGGGGGTTCACCAAGTCGTGAAGTAGACCCGCGAGATGCAAGTATAACAATATTAATAGTATTATTACAAGTATAATAATTTAAATAAATATTTTATTACATTTTATTTTATACCCAAGAATGTAGGGAATAATTCTAGAACTAAAATCGTTATTTGATAATACAAACTAAAAGGTTAAAAAAATGAAACATTAATGATTTGGAATTTAACCCAAAATTCTTTTTGGTGCAAATAATTTTTAAAAACTCCATTTTTTCGTTTTTAATCGATTTTTATTTTTTTTATTCGAAATTGTTTTGACTATTTCTGATTATATGTCGTGATTGGACATCTAATTCTCATTATAACAAATAATAATTACAATAATATGAGCTATATATACTATTCTTGTCCGAGGTATTAATTTGTGCTACGAACATAAAATATTTTAATTTATTATTTTTTATTAAAAATTTCATTATAAGTTCTAATCATATCTGTTTTATTTGACATAATGTGTGGAACTATTCATAGCTCATTCCAACCTATAAATAGAAGGATAACGCGTTTCAGTACATTTGAACCCACATTCTCTTACACTGACAGCGATACCCATACTAATCGAATTAAGAGTCTGTAGATATTTTAATTTATTAATTAAAAACACACTATTAGAGACAAAAAGAAAATTGAATCTATTTTATAAATTTATTATCTCAATACACAAAAACCATTCAATAAATCATAGATGGTTAAATCAAAACAATTTTTGCCCACACAAAAAAGTTATTTTCCAAAAAATCTCGTGAAAAGAGAGGTTAGTTTTTTGTTTTAATCATAGCCATTTTTGCCAAGCTTTTTTTACCCTATTTCTATTTTTTTCTTCTTGTTTTCACACAAATAATCCCAAACCCAGAACCAACAAATTAAGAACAAAATGTTAACCATAACAATTAAGATACCCAATTAATTTTGGGTTTTTTTTTCATTTTTGTTTCCGAGTGTGTTTTTTTTTTTTTGGGATCTAATCGGAGAGGAAATGGGAGCTTATAGAGCTGATGATGACTATGATTATTTGTTTAAGGTTGTGTTGATCGGTGATTCTGGTGTTGGAAAATCCAACCTATTGTCTAGATTTACGAAGAACGAGTTTAGCGCTGAGTCTAAATCCACCATTGGTGTTGAGTTCGCAACTCGTAGCATTCATGTTGATGATAAGGTTGTTAAAGCTCAAATTTGGGACACTGCTGGACAAGAAAGGTATTTAAAAAAAAACTGTGAATTTCTTATCTGGGTTTTGAGATTTTTTTTCGAATTTATTTGAATTTGCAATTCGGTTCAAATCTGTTTATAATCGGGACGTTAATTTGATCTATTCTTGCTCTTTTTGTTACGTGATAGGCACTTTGAATGCATGTTAAATGGTGATATAGGGATCAAAATTTAATTATAAAATTTTGAAAAGTTGAAAACATAATTTTATTATTTATTAATTTATAATTTTATATTTTTGAGAGATTTTTTTTATTTTTAGGGGTTAAAGTAGAATTTTATTATTTTAGAGAGAATTTTTATTTTAGGAGTCAAGATTTCTGCATGTCGATTAAATTTGCTCTTGATCTCATATTAATTAAATTGAAAATTTTCATTATTTTTAGGGTTTAAATTATAATGTCTTATAATTTGATAAATTAACATTTAAATTTTGAATTATTTTACAAATCAATAGTGAAATAAAAAAAATCTACAAAACAATATAATAATGATGTCATGTGTTTTTATATTTTTTTAGTATGATTGAAAGCGAGGCGAAGCTAAAAATGTTTTAAAATGTGTTTATGTAGCTATGAAAGCAAGATGTTTATAAATAATTCTCATATTAATTTGGTATTACTATGGGCTAAGGAGGATGAAAGGATATTACTTGATTCCTAAGTTATTTCTTCCCCTAAATTAGGGTTTAATTATTGTTTTTGTTGTTTTATTATGCTAAATTTTGAGATTTAATCCATTTTTTTATATAATATTATTTATAGGTTCAAATTGATAGCTCCATTAGTTGTCGCTATTAATATGAATCACCTTTTTTACGATAACCTTGGAAGTATCCTTTTTCTTATTAAATTTGTTGCGAAACATGAAGTTTTCGAAATGTTTGATCTAATATATCTTTGTGTTTATGTTATTTTGCCAAAGGTACCGTGCAATTACCAGTGCATATTATCGAGGTGCCGTCGGTGCTTTATTAGTCTACGATGTCACTCGTCGTGTTACATTCGAGAACGTACAAAGGTGGCTTAAGGAACTCCGGGACCACACTGATCCAAACATTGTGATTATGCTAGTCGGGAACAAGGCCGACTTGCGTCACTTGCGAGCCGTTGCAGCCGAAGATGCTAAAACTTTTGCCGAACGAGAGAACACTTTTTTCATGGAAACATCTGCGCTTGAGTCCCTGAATGTCGAGAATGCCTTCACCGAAGTGTTGGCCCAAATCTATCGTGTTGTAAGCAGGAAAGCTCTTGACATCGGAGATGATCCGGCAGCTTTACCTAAAGGCCGGACGATCAATGTCGGGTCTAAAGATGATGTATCGGCTGTGAAAGGAGCCGGATGTTGCTCGGCTTAATTATGGAGATGGAGTCTCATCTTCGAAAAATTTTCTTATCCCTTTGAAAGCACAAACAAGTAAAAATCAACAATGTATTTAAATTGAAATTATTCTTTGGATTATGCTAAAACACAAATTCTATATGCTTTTTAGTTTGCAAAGCTAGTTCTTATTCAAAAATTGAAATAAGAAGGAAATTTCTTCCGATTGTTAACGAAAAATTCTTACGCATCTCTTCTAAGTGAAGAAGTGGCATTGATTAGAGGAGAGAAACCGGTCAATTTGGTTGATTCGATTAAAAAATTGAAAATTGAAAAATTGTACCAACCCCTTGGATATGCCACTGCATAGTTATTCATTCAATTGGATGCTAAATCTCATTATACCAATTCAACAAATGCCCATCTATGTACCATCTCATTAAATGATAACATTCAATATCATGCCTTACTTTAGTATGCATACAACAATCCATTTCAGTTTCAAACATACATACATTCTGTTTTTTAATCAACGTCATTTAATCTTTCAACTTACACATATCTTTATAAAGTCACGAAATCATGCCATTTCAATTTGAATCACTAATCATTATAATGTATCAAATTAGTCCATTTCCATTTCATGTTCCATTTTCAATCTATAAGGTTATACCAAATGCACATAATTCATTTCAATGGCATAACAAATTGGTTTATCCCCGGGTAATATAACACATTCACATTTACCTGTCATACCCTATATTCGGTTAGATTTGCATTTCCGTACCCTTTACACTATATTTATCACACAGCAATCATTTATTTTATTTCATTTAATTTCAATCCAATCCAATTCATATTAAACATCACATTCCTAATAAATCATAATACTTTCCATTTTATTTAATTCACTCCACTATCTCGACAATTAATATCAATCATAGCAAACCAATTCATATTATCATTATCAATTCACTTCAATATTCAATCATGCAGTATGACATGAATATGCAGAGAATAAACTAATCTCAAATCATAAAAGCACAAATTGATATCTCACGTCACTTGTCGATAACTCTCGCTTTTCCTTTCCCTCTTGACGGTTCGTAGTCATCATTCGCTATGATTGATAATTCAATAAACAAGAAAATATCATATTTCATTCAATCCACATCTACGTACAAAGCCACACATATTTTTCATTTTTTTTAATTTAGTCTCTGAACTCGAGACAAACATATCTCTCAATTCCTATCTTTGAATTAAAATCCAATTTCACATATTCTCATTAGGGACCTTATATTTTCTATTTCTATCATAATTTCATGATAGATTTTACATTTATCCAATTTGGTCCCTAATGAAACAAAATTAACAAACAAGTTAAATTAACTTTACCATCTAGTCCTTTTCATAATCTAAGCTCAAAATATATCAATTTCAAGCCTAATTCGTCAATAAATCAACAATGAAAAATTTCTAAAAATTTGACAGTTTATCAAATTGATACATGAATTAGTTAAATTAAACTCTCATGATTACAAATCCATAAAATTACAAGAAGATGGCTTATCTTACCTACCAAATTAATGGCAAAATGGTAGGAAGAATTTTTTAAGCTTTCTTTGGTTTCTTCCCATGGTGGACGGTGGTGAAAATGGAAAAGATGATGAATTTCCACAAGCTCCCCTTTTTGTACTTTAATTAAATGTTAATTAACCTAATTTAATTTGTAAATCATGGTTTAATTAACATAAACTACTTTTTTAATCACACTTAGTGGAGTTGCCATCAACATCCACTATCACCTATTTAGAAATGTTTTAATTAACATTTTGGACCTTTGCGTAATTGCTATCTAAGCTCTCAAGTTTTTTCTTAATTAAAATTCTGTAGCGATTAAACTTTTACAATTTAGTTATTGAGTTATAATTAACTACTTTTTCAATTAAATTACTTTATCGAAACTCAATATATTTTTATAATAATTTCGTAAATATTTGTATTTAATATTTACAAACTTAATTTACGAAAATAAGATTCCTAAACCACATTTTCCGACACCATAAAATTTCAAATCGTTACATATTTTAGGTAAGACTTTGCAGACATGAAAATTTATACATCGACCATTTATCAAATAAAATTTATATATGAAATTTTTAACATGAAATTGAAATTTAAGTAATAACATAACATTGATACAAAATTTTACATCTAATTTGAGGATATACCATGAGTTCTTGAAATTGAATTCCATTATCAAATTTTATAAAGAAAATATTACAATTTGGAAAAACATATTTACTTAATGAAAATTAGAGAAACCCCTTACACCAAAGTACTCAACTTCATAACAAAATCATTCATGTAAGAATTTTCAAGCCTCGGTGCTAAAAGAAACTCTTTCCATTTAGTGCGGTTAGCCCTTATCTCTTTCCCTAACTCACTATCATCGTCCATTAGAGTCTTTACTGCCTTGTTAACATCGTCTTTTGTAAATAATCCATCTTCTTCACCTTTCTCATCCTCTACTCCAATTCTCAATTCTCCAGCCATCAATCTTGCATTAATTATTTAGTCCAACATGGGGTACCAACACTAATTGGCAATCATTCACCATAGCCTCTAGCAAAGAGATCGAGCCACAGTGAGTCACAAAACACCCCATGGAAAGGTTCCTTAGGATCAGTTGTTGTGGCATCCAACCTCCATAAACGAACCCTCTTCCATTTACTCTTTCTTGGAATCCTTCTGGTAAGGCCGACTCGATTGTTTGAGCTCCCATTGGTGGTTTCAAGGCGATCAGGAATGGTAGACTTGTTAGCTCGAGGCTTAAAACTAATTCTTGGAATTGATCCTTTTTTAGAACACATTCACTCTCGAAGGCACAAAATATCAACGTCTTGGCTTCAAAGTTGCTTAATAACTTTTCCCATCGTTCTTCTAACGTCATTTTTGGTGGCTCTGGCACTACCGGACCAGCACAAAGCATTGGCTTTTCAAATTGATTTCCAATATGTTTACAATAAGGCCCTTCAATCTCCTTGCATGTCTTGAAACCAATAGCATCACAATCACTAAAAGACTTTAGATGGCGCTCTGCGAATGAAACACCACTTCCATAATCCATTGTTGTTGCAGCAGCTAATCCTTGAGCTTCATACATGTGCAGCTTTATACTTGAAGAAGGAAAACCTTTGGGAGGCTCAAGGAGATCAAGGCTGGTTAAACATCTTTCAATAATCTTTCTTGCAGGACTAATAAGATAACCAATAGTTCCGGCCCTAATGATAAAATATATCACAGACTTGATGCCTAGCTTGCGAGTCAAAGCTGGCAACCAACAAGTGAAATAAAAATAAAATAAAATGGGGTTTGAGTTCATGAAGGTAAGCTTCAATATCTGGTTTTGTGCAATCCATGGCACTCATAATGAGAGGATGCAAAGGGAAAGGAACATCATTTGTTGTTTCAACACCAACAGGCAAACCTTCAACATGTGGAATGATGATTGGAATGAAGGTTATGAGATCCGGATAGATATTGAAAGCCTCAACCTCGCCTAGTGTTTTGGCTGGCAAAAAGAAAGAAATTTTGTGGCCCCTCTCTGCTAGTTTGCTGGCCATATGAAAGAATGGAGTAATAATGCCAATGGCAAACCATGGATACATTGCAATGCTAAAAGGTTTCCTTGCCATAGTTGATGATTGTTGTGATTATATTTCAAAAAAATACAAATTCTAGATAAACTCGAGTTCTTCAAATGTAATCCTTGAAATTGCTTATGTAATACAATGTTTAGAAACTTATTGTGTTGTTTTTTATTATAACCATGCTTGGTTTCTTGCAAAATTAAAAACTAAGTACTCAACTTTTGTAAGAAGTCGAAATTTTAAAAATGTATTTGTTAAAGTCTAACATAAAATTATGCCTCTAGAATTGAAGTTGTACTTAATTTTTATTTATTTATAGTAGTTAGTTTGTTTAGTTGGTTGGTTAGTTAATTACTAGGGCTATATTCTTGAGTTATATTTCATAATTTTCAAAAACAATCAAATGTATGAATGTAATAAAAATATGTTATAGTTGTGTAACTCAAATCTCGTCATTTGTTAAAGAAATAAAATAGAGAAATAAAATAGGTTTGTTGTGGTTTTTTCCTGATAAGAGTTTTCTACGTGAAATTTGTGTTTTTATTTTTCTTTCTTATTATTTTACGATTATTTTTATTGTCATTATTGATATTGATTATAACAAAATGTAAAAATAAAAAAAATAAAAAAAATATATAGTTGAGTACGTACAAGATAAAATTAAAAACAAATTACTGGGTTTGTTTTAGAATGTTGTGATTAGGATTCAAAATTTCAAAATGTTAAATGTGATATTGCAATATTTTAACTTAGTGTAAAATATTTATAAAACAAATATCGAAATTAACATTAAAACAAAATTAATTAGAATAAATATTAAAAGCTACTAATCGTGACTCATTTTTTTATGAATACAATATAAAGGGCAAAGGAATGGAGGATGAAAGAGTTCGAACCAATGTTATATAGGTGCTTGACGGAAGTTGTAACTACTCTTCCACTCAAATGTCCACAAAAGGTATAAATGATGGCTTAGTGTTTGGATATAGTGCTTTTAGTTTACTTTTTATCTCACGTCATGCTCGGTTTTGAGGGTTGTTTGAGAGTGCAACCATTCAGGACTCAAGATTGTGAGGGGTTCAAAAAAAATATTTTTTTTAGCTTTTAATGATGAAAAAAAAAACTCATACTAAAATAAATTAATTAAATACTTAAGGCTTTCAACTTTTTCACCATAAATGCTTCATCTCTTATGGTCTCAAAGATTTTTCAACTTTTATTGTATTACATTTTATAATTTTTTTTTAAAATGATCCAATTTATTGTTTCGCAAGGGCCCCAAAATATCAAAAACATGTCTATTTCATGTTATAGTATTACTACAATATCTAATCTTACTATTATCGTTATTTTTACAACGCACCACATATCTAAACCAACACTTAATTGCAAGAGAATGTTAATTTTTTATATACGTAAACCCACAATACTTTCTCTAAAATATTGGAATATTTAGGTAAAAAAGTATTATTAAATACGAATAGTGTTAATCAATTATTAGGTTTGTTTTAATAAATTAAAAATAATGGTTTAATTTTAATTACGGTGCCTTTACTTTTTTTATTTCTCATGTATCTACGACGCCTCTACTTTTAGATTATATACTATTCTACTGTATAAAAGGATGGCCTTATTGACACTTGTCCTTGCTTTTTTTTTCTTTTACATTTTTAACAATAATGGTTTAATTTCAATTATCCTCTCTATTTTTAGATTATATAAAAAGGGTCAAATTTCAGTTTTGGTCACTATATTATTCTTAAATTTGAGATTTATTCTTTATACTTTAATTTTTTTATATAATTTGGTAACTCAAATTTAAAATGCCATTAGTTAATCCAAATATTTTATTCTAATTAGAATATTGACGTAAACTTAAAGAAGTGTTAACATCATTAAAATTTTGTCAAAGATGCCAAAAGGGAGATTGTTGGGGTTTTTTTTACCTATTCGTTCATTGTTTTGTTAGAATGAGATGGATTTTCTGCTTAGACCATGGGAAGATTTTGAGCCCAACGTTTCTAGCTGAGTATGGTTCATAAAATGGAGGCATATTTGACAAAATATTCTTATTGTTAAGCTAAGACTCTATAACTCTTCACCTAATCTCTTTGATGAAGCTATGAGTCTATCGCATAGGGATTGAGTACTTATCTTTGTCTTTTAAAGTGTTTGAAGTTGTTTGGGATCTTGTTTATGAGGCTATTATGAGGTAAATACTTAAGATAATTAATGATATAATTTTAGCTTTTAAATAGAAGTTTAAAGGTTATCAAAACTATGTTGGATGGACTCTTATATCAACTTATAAATAGGTTACTTGTGGCATAGCTTAGAAAATAATTTTAGAGTGTCGACAACTTTAATGTGTTTTTTTGTGGTTATTTTGTGACTCTCTTTTAGGTATTTTTTGGGGAGTTTGTTGATTGTATTGTGATGTATTTGGCTGAGTGATTTGTGATAATTGGGGTCGGTATTGAGGCTGCAATTACTTTTTTGTATAAGGATAGATTAGGCTTAAGCTAATAGGTAATCCGAACAATTGTTGAATAAAATCATTTACTGAATTAAGCTTCACATATGTAGTATTGTTATGTGTGAATTGTGTTAACAAATATCGTGAGATTAATTCTCTCTTTCCTTTGCTTCTTGTGGTACTTTGCATTTAATTTTCCTATTTATTTCTACTTTAAAGTAGTTAGAACAAATTTATTTTTCAAGTGTAAATCGAATGCTTTTTAAATGGTATCAGAGTGGATTTAAAGAGTTGTTTAAAAGTGATTCATTATTTAGTTTGCAACTATGGAATTCATGAGAGAAAATAGAATTACTCACTAAACTCACAAGTTTTAAATGCTATATTTAATGGAGTTGACATTGAACAATTTAAGATGATTTCTTTTTGTGAATCAACTAAAGAAGTATGGACTGTTTTGCAAAACAACATGAAGGGAATGTTATTGTTTGAATGTCAAAATTGCAAATTTTAACTACCAAGTTCAAATTTTTAAAAATGTTTGAAAATAAAATTATTTCTAAGTTTTATGCAAGATTATGTGAGATTTATAATGAGGCTTTCTGTCTTGATGATCATTTTTCTGAGAATAGATAAGAGTTTATAGCTTATCAAAACTCTGTTGGATGGACTCTTGTATCGATTTATAAATAGGTTGCTTGTGGCGTTGTTTAGAGAACAATTTTGGAGTGTCTTTCTCGACAGCTTTGTTGTGTTTTCTTTGGAGTTTATTGATTGTATTGTGAGGCATTTGGGTGAATAATTTGTGACAATTGAAGGTCAATATTAGGGTTACAATTACTTCTTTTTGTAAGGGTAGATTAGACTTAAGCCAATAGGTAATTCAGGCGATTGTTAAATAAAATCATTTTCTGTAGAAGTGACCAATTTATTTTTTAATCTAACAAACGAGGACTAATTTACCTATTTTCTTATTAGAGAGGGCAAAATGTAATCTAACAATTAGTATAGGGACTTTCATGGTACTTTAACCTTTATCTACCTGTATCGATAGATAAAGTCCCGGAAAAAAATTCCCATTTTTCACACTGCACGCGAATCGGAATCAATATCTGGTAATTTCAATTTTTCAGTTAGTTTTTGTTCATCTCTGAAATTCAGCCCTAAATTCTTTATCCATTTGTTTATTTTTTCAAATAGAATTTTATTTTATTTTTTTGGATAAATATGATTGATATTTTCATAATCGATTTGAATAAGCCTTTGAAATTCGCTTCAATTTTATTTATTTTTTCTGTTGCGTTTTTCTTCCGGAGAAAGAAAATTTAAGAAAATAGATTTTTTTGCTGCTTAACCTAATTATTTATCTTTAAAAAGAAAGCATCGAATGATTTGATAGGGTTTGAAATTTGAATCTGATTTCTGGTAAGAACTTTAAATTTGTTGCTAAATTCTGGAAAATTTCATGCTGATTTTGGTTGTAATTGGATGTGTTGAAGGGATTTAAGGATGGGAAAGAGGAAATCAAGAGCAAAGCCTGCTCCTAAGAAGCGAATGGATAAGCTTGATACCGTTTTCAGTTGTCCCTTTTGTAACCATGGCACCGGTGTCGAATGCCGCCTGTAAGTATAAACTTCTTTTATTTGTTTTTTTATGAGGAATTTTACCCTTTATTTGATTTAATAACTAAGGAGATTTTGAAACATATTCTTCTATTTGATGATTAGGAAAGGAGTGGATTGATGTTTATCTATATGATCATTGGAATTTGTAGATTAATGAAGATTGAATAGAAAATATTAGGGTTAATTGATCCGAACGTCTTCAAGCTATAACCTAGACTTTAAATTGGACTCTAACCTTCAAAATGTTCTAAATTCTAATTGAGTCTCGAAGGATAAGTATCGGATTAATCAGGTTCTAACATCAGCTTGAGCATTAATTGCCAGCTTAAATCTGATGTGGTGCAGGGGCGAAGGCAAAGGGTGCAGGCGGTGGCCTTGGCCCCCCAAAAATAGTAGATTTGCTATTTAGCCCCTTAAAATTTTATGAAATTTCATATTAATATAATGATAAACTATACTTTGGCCCTCTCTAAAGCAATTTTCTGGCTTTGCCCCCGATGTGGAGTACTTATAAAATATGATATCAAATTTTAAACACGTGTATACCTAACATATGAACCGCTTGAATTTGACACTGTTAAAAAAATTGTCATAAAATTTTGGGAGGCTTTTTTTTAACATGTCAGAGAGAAGATTTTCATGTTATAGGTATAAATGTGTCTGAAATTGCATTCACGTCAGATCCAAGCTAACATTTAATGCCCTTATGTTGATGGAAGGATGTGATTGATACAATATTGATACTTTAATAGCTCTCTATTAGAATGTTTTGAAGTTTGGGGACTAATTTAAAATTCAAGTCATAGTTTGGGATATTTGGTGTAATTAATCCAGAACATTAATGAAAGATGTTATGGTTGTGTTTACTAAGTTGTTGGTGTTTATCTATTCCAGTGATATGAAGAACTTGATCGGCGAAGCCTCATGCCGGATTTGCCAGGAAAGCTTCAGCACTGTTATAACAGGTACTTATGATGCTGTTTAACTTTTGTAATTGTGATGAAAAACTATGTTGGGCAGCCATGTTTTTAACTCTTCTATGTTTATTTTTTGTTTCTCTATTTGCAGCTTTGACCGAAGCAATAGACATGTAAGTGCGATTGATCCGGTGTTTACTCGTTGTTTCCCTCATTTGATCTCTCTTGTGTGTTTATTCTTTCTCGTGACTTTCCAGATACAGCGAATGGATCGATGAATGTGAACGAGTTAACAACCTTGAAGACGATGATGGAGACCAAGACGAAGATTTCATGCCTAGAAAACGGGTTTCGACCAGCGAGTGGGATTAGCAATTGTCATAACCAGGTATGTTTTAGAACTTGCTAAGCCTGTAATTATGTTAGCTCCCATGGTCAATCATTCTTATTATGCTGATATGCACATTCAACAGCATCTTATAATGAATAGTCCAAGTGATTGATTGAATGGTGAAGGAGCCAAATGGTTGAAGAGATATTCTAACGATGTTTTCGTTTTTTATGAACTATAATGCATGTTGATGTAATGCAAATATTACTATGACCTATCAGGCATGGTATTGGATGGATATTTGCAACTTTAATTTTATTATCTACTAATTATTCTAACTTTTCTATCCAAATTCAAATTAGATGATAATTTTTGTTAGATATTGGAGTGGTAAAAGTACCATGAAGGCCCTTGTACTAGAAGTCAGATGCATTTTGCCCCTTTTACTCTTAAAATGGGCAGATTAGTCCCTACGCATTAAATCAAAGAACAAATTAATCCTTTCTATTAAAATTTTTCATCCATTTATACTATTAAAAATGGGTATGGTCGATGGAATAACTAGACAGTGACACATGTTATGCCACGTGTATCCCATGTTGATGCCCAAGGACAAGTTTTTAACAGTAGAAATGAATAGAATTTTTCATAAAATGACCAGTTTGCTCTTCGATCTAAATACAAGGACTGATTTGCCCCTTTTTTTAATAGAGGGGGCAAAATGCAATCCAACTTCTACTACAGGGCCCCCCCTGACACTTTTACCATATTGAAGTCTTTGAAATATTTGAATTCTTGGTTATTAGTTTAGCATGGCTTGGATCTTATAATAAGCATATTAGTAGGTAATAGAATAGTTGCCCGAGGAAAAACAGCCATTTTTCTTTGCCTGCCGTAGCTATCTTCCAGTAATTACGGTAGTTACATTGATTCGAGCGTCGACCATTGTTGTCTTTTATGGTTATTAAAATCTAAGAGCTTGACTAGGTTTTTTTTTATGATGAAAACCCGAAAAAAGGACTAGCGAGCATGCAGAAGCTCCAACTTCTATTAGTTAAAATGCTTCAGCATGTATATAACTAGATGAATAGATTCAGCTACTTTGGATTTTATCCAAATTCCTTTGGTTATGTTGGATAATAACTGCTTACATTGTTGACTAGATAGTCGTACTGTTTACCAAGCCCGTAATTGAACTTCTCACTTGGTGTTGCCACCACTTTCGGAGTGGAATAAGGATTTCCAACACCAACCTTCATACTAATCCTAGCCCTTCCTTTGACACTGCACTTGTTATTGCATGGGAACTCCACCGTGAGTTTTCCCATCTGTGTCTGTATCATTCGCCAATAACCCCGTTGTGCTTTTCTTACCATCAACAAGCTTCGATTCCAACCTATACAAGGCACAAGCATCACCTTTGTTGATTTCATATCCGTAGTAGTGCCACTTGAAACGGTTCAGTGGCTGTGGATCCATATAATATGATCTCTTCAGTCCTTCGAATTCATTCATGACTTACTTTCTCGACTCATGCAAACCACGGCCGTTGTAATCTGTCTAAGACCTCTGTTTTCTGTTCCGTCTTTCGAACGAGGCTCATCGAAAAAGAGTCATGAACAAAAGTTCAAAGAGCTCTGCAATCATGGAAAGAACACTGTAAATGGTAAGGTTGCCACTAGAACCAAGTAAAGCTATATCGAACAAGACATATGAGGAGCATTCGATGGAGACTTTGCAGTTGCAGCTCCCTCGCATTCAGGTAGACTGGCATCTTTTCCCGTGTCTTAGCATCAAGTTGTTAATTGACACAGCATCGACTTTCGAAGGCAGTGTCTTTGCGACTATTGATTATCGGAAAAGCCACACTCGAAAAACATAACGATACGAATCACTTCAGAAAAAATGAAAGATAAATGGTTAAATCAACTATTATTTCTTTTGATTTAATATTGTAAGGTTTAAATTGTGTCAAAGTAAAATAAAAGGATTAAATCATAAATTTTTTTCGGAAAGAAGAATAAAAATAAAATTAGACCATTAGAAAAGCAGGGTGACCTCGGTGTTTGTCGTAGAATAAAAACACATTTGGGTAAATAATTTGAATAAATAATCTTGAGTCATTCAATGGATTATCATTTGATACCATTCCATGAGCGAGTTTAAGAAATTGTTACTGTGTTTTATTTATTTAATTTTTAATTTTTTAAAATATTAATTAAAGACACTCAATAATTTCTTAAGTTCACTTGTGAAGTTAAAAAACTAGATTGTTATCGTATCAAATAATAATCTTTATTTAATATTTTTGACATGTTTAATGTGAAAATTATTTCATACGTTATTAATAAAGATAAAAGGTTCCACAAGCATGGTTGAATATATGACACATGGTAGTATTTGAATCTTGATTATGGAATTAACATTTTTCACCGTGCTTCAAATATTATATAAAATATTATGGGGTTTATATATTATTTGGTACTTGAGAATTTTTTTATCTTAATTTAGTACTTAAATTTGGATTCAATGTTCAATTTGACACTTGTAACAAATACTACCAGCATGTGACCTAATTAATGTTTGACACGTGAGCTCCCCTAAAAAAACATATGTATTTAATTAGGACATGAAAAAGTTCAGATGCAAAATTAAATATTGAAACGAAATTTAGGTACTTCACTGAGAGAAAAGAAATTCAAGTATCAAAATGAAAAAACCTAAATACCAAATAGAAATAAAAAAAAATCCTTAAATACCAAATTAAACATTAAAACTAAATTCAGATAATAATAGTAATAACAATAAATCAATGGCCAAAAAGGAAAAAGACAAAGATAGAACCCTTCTCCCAAAACTTCACATGTTTCGAATATTATTACAGAACACAAGAATATAATTAAAAATAAGAAAAGATGAGTTTGACCCAATATTTTTAGGCCTAAATTGAAAGCAACAATCAAATTAAATTGTAGATTAGATACCCCTTTAAGCAACCTTTAACTTCTACTCATAAAACATGTAGACTCAAATTTTGTATAAAATAATTTTTTTAAGGATTAAATTGAATACAATAATCAAAACTAAATTGCAGATTAGATATTTGTAGGCAACCTTTAACTTCTACTCATAAAATTGTCCTAATTCCCAACTTGCAGAGCCATTTTAAAAATTGAATTTGTATTTAATAAAATATTTTAATTCCAAAATTGAGTTCAAAATTAGTGTTTTTTAAGTATAAATATTTGCATAAAAAAAGTAGAGTTGTTTTATTTAACTCAATTAATGACTGGATCAAGCAATTATGGTTGAATTGGAAACTAATAATTTATTTGGTTCATTATGTAAGAAGTGAGAGCCACTTGAACCAATAAAATCATTTCAATCTCGAAAGAATTTGTAATATATATATTTTTTTAAAAATTAACTTTTTAATCTTTTAGTTTCTTAGTAAAAGTCATATCATTAAAATAAATATATATTTTTTTATAAAAATTAATATTAAAACTAAATATGATTTTAGTTGAAATTGTAAAATTGAAATAGTCAAAAGTAAAATGTGTATACGTTGTTTTTGATTTATCAAAATATAAAAAAAATATAAATATCTTCAAAATAATATTTATTAATACAAGGTAGGCAGAATAATTAGGAAAGAAAGTTGACAAGTTACAAGCCATTGAATGTGAATGTGTCCCTTGTACAACAAGTTATAACAATCCATCAATTCCTACATATAATCATTTCAATCATTTTGAAAACTGGATTCAACCCAAAATTGTAATAGAAAAATAAACCCAAATGTCTTTCAAAAAGGAGGATCTTGATTTGGTTTTAGTCCCTGCTGGTTTGCTCATCATGTTTGCTTACCATCTATTCCTTTTATATAGATACATACATCGTCCTCACACAACGGTGATCGGCTTTGAAAACACCGATAAAGAAGCTTGGGTCGAACGAGTATTGCAGGTAATGACTATTCTTTTCTTGAACTCGATCAACCCATCTTTTATTTTAGTAAGTTTACGTTTTGATCATTCGTCTTTAAAAAGTTACAAAATGGTTAGTGAATTATTCAAATGTTTTCATTTAAGTCATTAGATTGTTAAATTTGGTTTTAAAAAAAGCTTGCTTAGCAAAGCTCCGAGCGACGATTCAACGATCGATATAATAGTTCAATACCCATCGACAAGTATAAGAACATACTTTAAATCCAAGTCAATCTAACAGTTAACTTCGAAGATTGAAATTCGTGACGATTAAAGTTGTTTTATGAAAAAAAAACTAAACTGTAAAAGAGATAAAAAAATATTGAAAGCTTTCTATTGGTGCAAGTGATATGAACAAAGAAAGCTATGCAACAACGATGTTAACATCCCAATGACTTAAATAAAATCTTTCGAATAATTCAATGACCAAAACGTAAATTTACTAATAGTTTAGTGATCTTTGGTGTAGTTTAACCTCTTTTTTTGTTGTTGTTGTTGTTGTTGTTCACGATGTGTTTGATTTATTGCCTTCTTCACTTTTGTAGGCTGATAAACAAGCTATTAGCAATGCTCTAACAGTCATTGCGTCGAACACCTCAGCTGCAACTTTTTTATGCTCAGTTTGTTTAACACTAAGCTCTTTAATCGGTGCTTGGCTTGGGAATTCATCGAATAATTTCTTCGTAAGCAATTTAATCTATGGAGATACAAGGCCATCCACGATGTCGATCAAATATATTTGCATTTTAACTTGTTTTTTCATTGCATTTTGTTGCTTTGTTCAATCGGCAAGGAACTTTGTTCATGCAAATTATTTGATAACTACACCCAATTGTGAAGTACCGATGGAAACTGTGAAATTAGCTGTTCTTCGAGGTGGTGAGTTTTGGTCACTTGGCCTTCGATCACTTTACTTTGCTCTTGATTTGATTCTTTGGTTCTTTGGACCAATCCCAATGTTTGTTTCTTCGATAACCATGGTGTTTATCCTTTATTATCTCGATACAAACACTAAACCATTGCATATTCATCAAAAACTAAACACCCATAAAGCTTCTTCAATAAGTTTGGTTGCCCGATACTGATTTTTTTAACAATTGAGTCCATATTCGTTTTACAGTTCATGTTCAAGGTTCGAGGTTATCGTTCTCAACAATCATGGTGTTTTTCGTTTATTATCTTGATACAAACTAAACCATTGCCTCCTCATCAAAATCTAAACACCCATAAAGCTTCTTCAACAAGTATTTGTTTTTTTACATCGGGACCATGCACGTTTTGCAGTTAATGCTCAAGGTTCGAGATTATCTCTTTCAACAATCATGGTGTTTATCCTTTATTATCTTGATACAAACTAAACCATTGCATCCCCATCAAAATCTAAACACTCATAAAGCTTCTTCAACAAGTAATTGTTTAGTTACCTCGTATTTATTTTTTTACATCAAGTTCATATCCGTTTTACAGTTCATGTTTAAGATTCGAGGTTACCCTTTTAACAATCATAGTGCTAATCCTTTATTATCTTGATACAAACACTAATCCATTGCATCACCATCAAAATCTAAACACCCATAAAAAGCTTCTTCAACAAGCAATCATCATGGTATAGTTGCCCAATATTGATTCTTTTACATTGAGTCCATATTTGTTTTACAATTTATATTCAGGGTTGGGGGTTGTTTCTTCTAATAATATTGTCTTTAAAATTTAAATTTGTACTTTTTATTTTAAGAACACAATATGTCTTACCATTCATCAATTGTATATCATATTTGTGTTCAAGGTGTTGTATATTTGTATAAATTTTGATATATTTATATATTCAGTTACGTTGTGATAGTGCTGATATAAAACTAAAATTGATTTTGAGTTTGATTGATATGAATTGAATCAATTCAAGTTTAAAAACTTCACAAGGTTAAATATACGACATATACCTTTCAAAGTTTAATAAAAAATAGAAAATTAAGATTTTTTTATAAAAACATATGCGATAATATTTGAACCTTACTTGTGAAATTAATTTTTTTTCACTAATAACTATCAAATATTAACTCTATTTAATAATTTATGTTATATTTATGGATAAACTATAAAAATAGTCATCCAACTATTAACTTTTTTTCGATTTAGTTCTAAAATATTTTCTTTCAAAAAGTTGAGTAAAATAATCAAAACTAATTGAACTATTATTATAAAATATAAATGTAATAAAATAAGAAAAGATGATGCTTGACCCAATTTTTAAGGACTAAATTGAATACAAAAATCAAAACTAAATTATAGATTAGATATTTTTAAGCATCCTTTAGCTTCTACTCATAAAATTGTCCTGACTCCCTACTTGTAGACCCAAATCTTGTATAAAATATTTGTTTTAAATTGAGTTTGCATTTTCTTACATCAATGATAAACAAAAAAAAAATTCGAACTAAATTTAGTTCTCAACATTTATATCTTTTATCAATTTAACCATTATTCATTTTTAAATTAAATTTGACCCTCAACCTTTCAAGAAAAATCAAATTACATTTTTCTTAACGAAAAATATTGATTAAAACGTTAAAGTTGTACATCAATCACCTCATTAAAATCTCTAACCATATATACAATTGAGAAGGGGTCTTGATTAATTGTGGTAAAATCAATCGCTTCGTTAATATCTCTAGCCGTATATACTTTTCCAAAACCTTCAACCGAGATTAATGCAGCTGATGAAGCTTAGTCTTCTTTGATCGAATCAATGATTCTCGATCTTTTTCTTGGCGGCTCATCATCCACATCTCCAAACTTATTTCGAATTGCGCATATAACATATTCACTCTACAAGATTAAATATATATATAAAAAATCAAATATTTGAGTATTATTATCAAAATTAAAACTTGATCCAATGATCTATTTACAAGTTTTATTACTCTAAAATTGTTGCTTTAAATTAATTTTTATATACGTTGGTTGTTTTTTTAAATAAAGACTCAAAATATTTGTTGAAATCTTATACTATAATTAGCAGTTGTTATGAACTCATAAACAAATAACAGGAGTGAAGCAAAAAAAAAAACATTAAAGGTTAAAATTAAATTGTAATTTTTATAATAGTAAAAATATAATTTCATCATTTTAATAATTTATATATTTAAAATTTTTAAAAAATTAAATTAAAATTTTATCATTTTAAAAGGTTAAAATATAATTTTAATTTTAAAATTTTAAAAATTTAAAAATTTTAAAAGATCTAAATAAAAAAAATTATTTTAAGGGCCCCTGTTAATGATTAATATGAACTACCATTTATATTTTTTATAAAAATAAATTATATTATTTTACTAAGATTAAATTTTATTGTAAACTAAATTTAGAAATATAGTAATTAAAATATTTGATAATAAAAAAATAAAAAAGCAAACGGAATAAGGATTGAGGAACGGACTTGTTTATCCGGAAGTGAAAATTCGTGCATGAGCCAGTGCCCCTTTCCGTCATTGTTACAACCCTTAATCTCGAAAACGAAAAGTTTCCGATACCCTATCGAATGATTCCCGTCGCGAGCGTTAACAGAATCGATCTTTTGCCCCTTCCATGTTCCGCATCCCGCTACTCGATCAATTCTGTTTCCTTTACCCTTCTTTTTAAGTTTAGTGAAGACGTAAAAAGTTTCACCCGAAGTCTCCCCAAAAATCTTCCACGGTTCTTTATCTTTATCCCCATAGATTTCAAAGTCGGGGATGTAATCGCAAGGTAATGGTTCACCATTTACCTTCCTCGAGAGGTAACATGTGATAAGCTCCTCGTTGGTTGGTATAAACCGATAACCTGGAGGAATCATCGTGTTGTATCCATAATCGAAATCCATTTGTGTAAAATGGTATTAAATTTTAAGAAACCTAAGAAAAGAAGAATTTTAGATGTTAATTGATGTATATATTGGTTTTGGTACGCGGTTTAAATAAATTTTATAAATTAAATGAATCTATTAAATCTTGATTATGCGTAATATATTTTTAATATTTTATATATTGTTTTTTATAAAATTTATTTATTATTAAAAAAGTTGAATTTTTAAATTATATATTTTAGAAACTTGATTTTTGTAATGGATAAACATCATCAATTGTCATAAATGTAAAAGAACGTATCATTAGTTCAAAGTTGAAAAGGATTCAAATTAAAGTCTTAATTTCTAGGAGGGACTAAAATGGGAATTATCCTAGTCTGCCCCCCTCTTGGCTTGGTCCGTCGAGGTATGACAGTGGATAAGAAGCTTAATTACTAAAACAGACCTTGAATTTTCTTTTTAGTGCTTTAAGATAAGTTTAAATTATATTGCAATAAGATAAGATATATATATATATATATATTTGCTCAATAGTTCATAAGATAATGATTAAAGGATAATAATAAATTTAAATAATAAAAGATAAATTTAAATTCAATTATAAGAATATATAAATATTAATATAAGAATATATTTTTGAACAAAGAAACAACTTTTTGTGTTGAAGTGGTTTTTGAGAGTGACTCGAAGCGTTCGATAAACAGTGTCTCATCCCCAAAGGAAGATTACTCTGTAACCAGATTCCTTACCTGTGACATTAGAGAAAGGGCAAAATCCTTCATCGATTGTCGATTTGAATACGTGTCCAGATCGGAGAACATGGCGGCGCATGCAATGGCTGAGGAAGGTCGGAGGAGGCTCACAGATTGCTTTTGGGTTGAAGATGCGCCGGATATGGTAATTGAGATAGTGGATGCTGATCGTCGTTTCCTTCAACCACCGTAGCTTGTTTTTCTTGCTGGTCGACTGAGGCTTAATTTTGATATATTGAAAGAATTCCTCAACTCCTCTTTTCTACTTCTTGGATTTGTCGAAGTGGAGAGGACGCCGCTGTATAGGGTTTCCTGATTTGTGATTGGAAGCGGATAGCTTAGTTTATTTGTTTTTCCAGATTGTTTTTTGTTTGCTCCCCTATTTTTTTTTACTTTGTTGCTTTGTGTTGGGTGTGATTTTATTTTTCTGGACTTTCTTTGTTTCGGGTTTGATTGCCCACTTCCATTATTAATCCTATATGGTCTTTATTCAAAAAAAAGAAAAAAAAAAACAACTTTTCGTGTTGGATCGAACCGGCTTAAAAACAAGCCTGAGGTTGAAAATTCTTTAAAATCGAACTGCAGCCCTCGTAGTTGCCTCTATTGATCTCGTCTTTAAGACGTAACTTGTTTATGTCATGTTCCTTTTTTGCCATTCATTTATTATTTTTATTATTTTATAGTGGTACTAAATAAAAGTGTTTATAGAGTTAGTCGAATTTAAGTATGATAGTAACATATTTTATACTTGTCTAAGTTCAGTCCTACTTGAAATCTAGATATAAAATTTTGCCTAAATCCACTCATATTTACCATAATATAAAGTAATATAAACTTAAAACGGGTTGAGTCAAACCGAGCTCGAACTTTGAATATTCAAGCTCGAACTTTGAATGTTCTTGAATGTTCAAGCTCGAACCCAACTCATATTTTAAATAAACTTAATTTTTTTACTCAAGTCCATTTTCGAATCTAATATTTTTATCCAAATCTTCCCAAGTTTTGAGTGAACTTTCAAACTTAGACGAATAACTCGACCTATAAATAGATCTAGTGTAATCAACCTAAGTCGAACTCAAATACTAGCAAACTTGAGTTCGATTCAAAATTCGAAACTTTTTAATCGAGCTATCGAACATCTATTTTTACGGTCGAATTTGATTAAACTCATTTATTAATATTTATACTCAAGCTCGATTAAATTCATTCATATACAAGCTTGAACTTAGCTAAATCGGCTCGATAATAATATTAGAGTTAACAACATATACATAAAGATAATAATGCAATTTAATAATAAAGAAATATTTCAAATACATGTTAAAAATAAAAAGCTCAAAGCTTACAAGCCGTTTGAGTCGGGTATTACTAAGCTCGAATTCGGCTCGAGCTATCATTAATTGTCTCATTTACACACCTAAATGGTACAATCTAAACAAATTTCAGTCGAAAAACCCTTCGTTTAATCACTATAATCTTCGGAATCTGCGGTATCCGAGCCATCATCGTTTCTAGTTTCATTTGGGACATCATCTGATGCATCACTCATCCCCAAATCACCATCGGATTCTTCTTCTACCACTTGTTCAATGCCATTATCATCTTCATAAGCATCATCCTCTTCATAGCTAGCTTCCATCGGTTCTCGACTCCACCCATTAGAGGCACCATTAAGATCTAGCTCCCAGTTTCCTTGTCCGTATCCTTCGCCTTGCCCATCGTCTTCTGACTCCTCTTCTGTACTGTTACTATCAGGAGGATTTACCGTTGCCATCATCCCGAATCTTTCAGTCCTCCATTCTTCATCCAAGTCTCGTACAGATACCGCATCAGCCTTAGGTTTAACCACATCACTCATCCGAGCCAAGATCGTACTATTAGCAGCTCTACTTTCAGCTCTCTTTCTAACTGTTCGACGGCCATGTCCGGAACTCTGACCGGTTCTTTGGCTCTGTTGTTTGAGCTGGAAACTTAAATTATTGTTTTCTCTAACACTTTGCTTGCCGGCATCAGATTTGGAACCAGAACCTTTCCTCTGCCACTTTCTACCAGATCCTTGTTCACGAGTGCCTCTTCCCCGTTTATAGCTGCTGCGTTTACTGTTACTCAGGTCGGTAAAGTTTTCTTCTTTCATAGGCTCATCTTGGTCTAATTCTTTTACCTCAAGCTCTTTATTCTTCATGAAAAGAGAGGTTCTCGAAGGAAGCTTCTGCATATTCGACAAAAGTGTTGAGCTTACATTTGAAAGACCACAGTAAAATGTGCCCATATATTAGTATATTAAAGACTCGAAGAAGGAAGAAAAAAGTATCGAGAACCACTCACTATATATGATGCTCTAGCTTCCCTGTTCTCCGGAGGTTCGACTTTCTCTGGTTTTACATACATGATGGACGAATCGAGCTCCAAAAGCCTTAAAGCTACAGCTGGAGTGGTTTGGGGTATCCATGGAAGCACCGAAACAGTAGAAGAATCATTCTCTGACTGAAGACTAGAACCCAATAACTCCCTCGTTGTTTCAAAGTTGGAAGATAAATAATCTCGTTTTATGGCACTCTCGAGTTGTGTCAACAGCTGCAACGCCAACATGACATTTGAGTGAGACCAACATCAAAATTGCATAAAACAAGAGAAAGAGGCAAATGCTATCAAAAGTCTAAATGCTCGAGTTAAGAGTTAAGATACAAAGTTCGCACAATGTTTCATTTGAGAATGCAATCAAATGGCAGTCTTTTTAGTCTATTAGCAATAACCGCTAACTTCTTTATCAACTTACGCAGCAAAAAATGTTGAGATCCCAATTTGATCACAATAATAGGATAAATCCACAAATAAAAACCTTAATTAAATGAATTATTTTAGGAATTTAGAACTATTTCAAATAAATGAAAACCTTTAGGAGTTCATCTGCGGAGGAAGACGCATTAAGCTTCCTGCCCCACATCTTTCGTTGACCCTCCGTCCACATTGAATCAAGGGCCTCTGGTGGAATAGATACCTGCAAAGGGAAAAGTTTGAGACAAAAAATATAGAATTTGGATTCCATTTTATATAGGAAATTCGAAAGTGAGCTGTTGTTTTAACTCACCTCAACTAGAGCACAAAAGGACTTTAGTAAGTTGATTCCCATGGGGAGAGAAGAATCGAGAGTATGTTTATCCTTGTTGTCTAGCTTCCTGTTTTCTTTGCACCGAATCTCATGTTCATAGAAATTAAAATTATTGTTAAAGGCACGAAATGTCTGGTGGCAGTAACTACAATGCACATCCTCCGGCATATGAGAGCCAAGGCATGTATCACAAACAGCCAATAGCTGCGTACATCTCTTCTTTTCATATTTCATGGCACACAAAGTCGAGGAATTGTAACATTCATTCCACATCCACCTCTGGAAATCTTGATACCTTTTCACGGCTGACTTTCTCTCATTCTCATTTCTCCCAAGCTGAATTTTGAAAGCAGGTAATGTCTCCGATGCATCAGAATTCAACCCACAGATCCCACTACGAGGACTGTCAAAGCTGGCAGTAAAATCAGGACCAGAATCAATTTCAGAAGCTTCATTCTCAGAGGAGTTTCCACTTCGGCCCATAGCTCTGGCAGAGCGCAAGTTCCTACGAACATTTTCTTTGAAGGAGGATTCAATCTTTCGCAACATTATCCGTAAATGAGATTCCCTGATTCCACGTGCATCCAAAGATGCCAAGAGAGCATCGAAGCCCTACAAAGAAATTGATTAAATACATTATTAAAAATTACCAGATGTAAGATATAAAAGTTCTATTTATTCTTCTGATTAGTCTAGCAATTCATTCCAACATATATCAACAGAGTTCTCTTTCTAACGAGTATAGCATACCTCTTCAGAATCAATCAGCCTCCATTTTCCGTCATGTAGTTCAACAAATATCTGGCCCGAACAAGGATCATTTTTAGAAGAAGAAGCAACAAACTGCCAGTATCTATTTCGTCTACGATCTTGGCCAAGAGGTAAGGACCTGTATACATACATCTCTTCCGCTCTGTGGGCTATGTATGATTTCAACTGCGAGCGTGATCTTTTCGAAGCATATCCATGCTGCTGAGCAGAGAAGTTATCTGGACCCATGGAGACATCTTGAAGTACCAAGGCCCTTTCAGCAGGATAACTATTTAGGTCATTTTGAACATTTTGTGAACATAGCAAGGGTTTTTGGTCTTCTGGAATGCTTGGAGATGCCTCATCATTTTTATTATCAGCAACAGGAAATGGACTTCGGCTGCCTTCCACAGCAGAATTAGGCAGTTGGGCTTCAGTCTTGATTCCCATGACAGGTGGAAAATCCATTTTAATTATACATTCTTCCTTCAGACGACTTTTGTCCAGCTGAGCCTCAGCCCACATTTGCTTTTTAAGAGCATTTGCTGCTTCCAGACGATCCTGCAAATTCATAAATCAAAATTACAAAGAAGAAAATGATAAGCAAGCAACAGAACAATCATACAAAACTGTAGCTAAAGGTCTACCTCAAGCACAGCACGAATAGAGTTCCCTTCATTTGCAATACCAATTAAGGCAACAAGGGCATTAAGGCGCTCCTCAACACTAAGATGAGAATATTCGCCTTCTGAAAGACCCTGAATCCACGACTCACCAGACTCACTTTCATCAATTTCAATATTCTGTTTATCAGGATTGCCTGTTCCATTCTCCTCACTGGCAACATGTTGTCCAGTATTACTTGGATCATTGTCAACCTTCATAGTATTTGAAGGGAAAGATGGAAAATCCTTATCAAATTCAGCCGCAACATCCAATTCATCGTCAGCTGAGGCATGGAAATTTTTACTTCCTAAACAAGTATTTACTTCATCCTTAGGGTAGTCAGCATCTTTGTTTGCCTTTGAAGGAGTAGCTATATCATCAACTTCAGGATCCTCATCAACATCACATTCAGAGTCTTCATCTCTTTCAACATCATCTCTTTCCACCTCATCTCTTTCAACTTCATCAGCATCTTCTCCACCTAAAAATCCATTCTCAAATTGCCGAATCTTTCTCCTTGCAGTTGCTAGTATGGCCTCTGCATCAGCGGGATCTTTCCTATAGGCAGGTCGTACACAATAGGTTGAAGGAGCTATTCTTTCAAAGAGCTTTCCATCCCTTGTCAAAGCAACTGAAATAGAAGCCTCCGGAGTCTTGCTTGTTGTAAGGTCCCGAAGTCCAGATTTCTAATAGGAAACAGATAAATTAGGAAAAGGTATGTAAACATACAAATTAATTTGACATCAAATAGGAACACAACCCAAACTCACCTGAATCTTATCTGCAAGTTCTAGAACTGTTAATCCTTTGCTTCCCTCCAGTGAAAGAACATGAAAAGCTGCAAATTTGACAGTTCCAGGTGTCAAACGATGCCTCGATCTTCTAGGAAGTAACAGACCTTTCTCTCGCATCAATGCAAATGCATTCTCAGCTGCTGAACCATTGCGTAGCGTAGAAACTACATCAGCACAACCTTTACCCTGCAGGTCCAGATAAAATAAATAAACATACATATACAGACAAACAGACACAATAAATACTGTTAAGGGAGAAAGAAGTTGATCGCCATTATGAAGAAAGAGAGGACTGCAATAAAGTTACAACAACCTCATCATTATCACCCGTGTATGTCCATGTTGCATTTTGTTTCTTCAACTGAGGTCCAAAACCAGCAGAGATTGCTAATTGCCGGAAAATTTCTGGCCATGTCAGTGGATTCAAGTGATTCTGCCAATTCCGGATGTCAAAACCCCAGGAATATGCCTGGCAAACACCAAATGCAAAATGGTTCAGCAGCAATGAAAATAAGCAACATGAAAAACCTATAACACCACTTACCCCTTCAACAATCTGAGGGTGTCCACCTTCAGGATTGGCAGCACAGTACTGATTCATCCCTAATCCAGTTGCTGGTGTTCTTGCAACATCTTCAATATCTTTTATTATTGATTTCAAAAGAGCAACATGAATCTCACCCAACAGCCTTGAATCCTGGTATAAAATTTGTAAGAATATCACATATAGGAAGCTGAACTAAAAATGAAAATTAGAAAACAAGGCATTTCATTGGATACTTACATAGTCATGAAAAGCTTGGACAAACTCATCAAGAGTAAAAGGCCATAGTCTGAGAATATCAGCAAAAGTAATCAAAAATCTCCATGCCTGATAAAGGAAACTGTGTTAATAGTCCTTTTACCTTTAGAAATAAAAGTGTCTATATTTATAATTTTACCTTAAATTATTTACGTAACAAACTCAAGATATAAAGATCACTAGATATGTAACTTATAGCAGATGAAAAACCAGCAAGTATGTGATACCATGAGAAGATTCCCAACATTCTCCTCTGAATCAATCCACGGTTGAATGTCAAATGGTCTTTTCAATTGCACAGACTTGGGGGGGAACACGCTTAAAGAATCTAAAACAGAAATATTAGTGTTATCATCAGCTAAAGCCCATCAAGAATTGAAAAATCAAAGAATTATTAAAAATAAGAATAAACAGTAAGGGAAACATATCACAATCTTTCTGCAAATCCAAGTGATAGATATATGACTAGTGCACCTAGGGCGAGCAAAATCCAACTATATTTGAAAAATCAAATAAATTTTTAAATTTCAAATTAAATCAAGTTCAATGGTTTAGCTCGGATTTAAAATGTACAACTCGAGTTATCCAAATAACTCGAATAATTCAAATAATTAAATATAATTCAACCCTACCTCTTGTGCAAAGTTTTGATCAAGTCAACATTCGAAAGATCACCCATGGTCCAATCAAGCTGATTTTTTTACAAAAACTAGAAGACTTGTTGATGTTGGTATTGAATGTTCGGATTAGTCATCTAACTAGTATGGCTTTTCAATCTATTAGTCTAAACAGATGTTCTAGTATTTTTAGGTGAAACTCCCTAACTTTCTCTCATTGTTTTTTTTTTTTAAATCACTTGTTGATAGCTAAGAGTGAGATCTCAAGTCTCAAGGTATCAACCATTTCATTGAACAATTTTCCACTTAAAATTGTGTCTCGAATGATTTATTCAACTTGACTCAAATTTCTTCTCCTTCGATTCAATTCAATAAAATTTCAAATCAAGTTTAGTTGAAAAAATAAGACTAGTAAGCTCAACTAACTCGAAATATTTTCACCCAATTTGACTCAACTCGATCAACTACTCAATCCTAAGTACGCCTAGTATCATATCCCTCCTCAACAATAAATTATTTTAATTGTTCTTTTCAGGGAACATAAAATTACTCCAACAAACCACTTAGAAACATTCATTATATTAGTGGCATCAACTATTTTCATTCAAATGAAAAAGCTCAATAGAATCTGACTGATTTTTCTGCTATCCAAAATGCTTCCCAATCAAAGTACAAATAGGCAAATGCAATTCAAGTGAGATTTACCATAGAATGGGGCAAAAAAAAATCTCAGGAAAATCTGAAAATATATTATTTTCAACTGTGGAGATCCAAAAAGCTCACCAATCAAAGTCAAATTAAATAAAAGCAAGTAGTCAAATGCAATTCAAGACTTCAAGTGACATTTACCTCTAAATGACTCAAGATTTTGCAAGGTATCATGTTCAAGATGAATAATTGAGTATATTCCCTTCCTGGCAGCAGCCAACTCCATGAGTTCTATCTGTTCATCTTCAAGAAGATCCATGGACTCTTTAGCAATTTTCCGTGCAGTTGCCTTTTCCCTGGCAACTCGACGTCTCTCCTCCTCTCTCTCTCTTCGAAGCTCTTCCTTTTGTCTCTTTTTCTCAGCCTAAAGGTAAACTCCAAAATTAAAAGTCATGACTAGAAAGGAGAAAGAAAATATTCATCACTTATGATTAAGGTCAAGACATCATTTGCAAAATATTCTTACTCTCAAGTATTCTTTCTGCAAAAACTTTTGTCTTCTTTCCATTTCACGTTTCTGCTCTCGTTGTGTTCTCTCTTCTTCTCGCTGCTTCTCACGCATCAACCTCTCTTCTTCCTTCCTTCTTTCACGTTCAAGCCTTTCCATTTCTTTCCTCATCCTCTCTTCACTCTGAGAAAAACAATTTTAATAATACAAGTGAATATAGAGGATTCCCTTGGAAGCAATGTTCGTGGTCAATAATAAATTAAAAAACAGAAAAACCTTTCGCCTTTTATGGTCCAGTTTCTCAAGTTCTTTACGAATCCTGTTCTCATGTGCCTCAACTTCCTTTGCAATTCTAGTTTCATCACTCTACAAGAAAAAAATATGATATATGAAATAAATGATATACAGAATTAGAATCATGGAAGGAAATAGGTAATCTATATAACATATTATACCAAGCTAGACACCTTGCGTTTCCTATCGATCCGTGGATCAGCATCATTATTCAAGGTTTGCTCGGCAGACAGCATATATGAATCTTCAGACCCCAACACCGGATGGCAAATAGACAGAGCATTTCTCCCATTCGTAAACGATTCCCTTTCTGCAAGAGAATCATCAGCCACATGAGATGATGAAGGAATTATTCCTTGCTGAGGTAACAAGCGAGCTCGAGATCCATGACCTTGAATGCTATGAATCCTGGACAATGGTTCCTCTCCATGCACAAACGATGAAGCTCTACCCCTCACACCACTGGCTGGGGATTCATGAAAATGAGACTGAGTAACAAGTCCATAGGCATCAGCTCTAAGACTTGAATGCTCTGGAAGAAACTGATACTCATGAAAAGCCCTTGCAGCAGCCTGAGATTATTAGTGCATACGATATCAATAAGCCAACCCATCTAACTAGGTAATATAACTTTCAGAACAAATAAGCATTTTACAAGTGAAACAAATATAACTTCAAAGCTAAAAAAAGATCAAAGATAATCATGCCAACAGCATATCAATTTAAACAACCTAGTCAAAAACAACTACAAAAAGCTAGCATAAGAAAGATGCCACATTATATAACCAATTAACCCGTCCGACAGAAACATGGGTGATGAAGGGATAACTAGCTTTCTGAAAACAAAAAGTTCAGCAATATAAATTGGTGCCAAATTAGAAGTCAAACCATTTGGAAAAACAGACGGAAAATTCACCCTACCACTGAGAAATCATCACAACTGCATTGCAGTATAAAGTATTCTAATTTCTACATATACTGGTGGTTAAATGTAAATGGAGTTTGAGAAACAAACTTTGCTTGACCGGCCGTCATGTCGCTCGTATACTTTGCTCTCATAAGGATGTCCAGACCTATTATGTGCCTCGGGAATTGCTGTTTACAAAAGGGGGGAAAACAAATTAAAATAAAATCCAAGCATTTCCACCTACATGGCCTACTATATAAACTACACTGAACAAACTACCAAGAAAAAACAAACAGAAACTTGCAACTCTATACAAGTCCATGAAGAATAAAGCAAAAATGTAGTCTACATTCAACAAAAGTATAAATATTATACAGCAACATAATGACCAAACATTAAAACAACTAAAAAACAGTTAAGGTATACCTCCAAAAGCATCAGGAGGCAATGGATCGAACTCCATGCCGAGCATAGGTCCATCATCTCGCAATGGCTCCCCCAACTGTGCCTCCACACAAGCAATTGCTCTGAGCTCCATTATCGACTGTTGTGACTCATAATACCTCCTACCTGTCTGCACATCCTCCATCATCCCTCGAGAAGAGCTTCCCCCCAATTTCCTTGTGTCCATATTAGGACTTGACCCCGAACCTGACCCTGATCCATAGTCCGGACCCGGCCCGGCCCGCAACTCATCTATTGGAGATTCTGGCGGTAACGCAGCACCTTTTCGCGGTTTTTTCGTAGGAGTATCCTTCTTTTCTTTCAATCTCCGGTGACAAAACCACATCTGTAACTGCCGATCCGATAATCCCAATTTCTCCGATAATTCCGCTCGCGTCGCTTCCGATGGATAAGTCTCCACTAGCAAAACGAAACACAAAACAAAAATCACCAGAAATTCCAAAAAAATGGTTAAAAAGATAAGAGAGATTGAACACAACATACGAGCATAAGCTTTCTCCAGAGCTTCGAGTTGAAACGGAGTCTTCATCTGTCGTTTAGGCTTAACGTTACCTTCATTGGAACTACTAACATTCTTATTCGGATTAATGATCTGATTATTCTCGCCTTCTGAACCAGCCTCCATTGAAGCAGATCCAAAAAAAAAAATCAAAAGAGCATACAATTTTAGGGTTTCAACCAAATAAGCTTTTCTTTTATCCCTCTTTTTTTCTCTCCTTTATTCCTTCTCTCTCAAAAAAAAAACACATCACCAAATATCGTGAAAGTCAAGAAAGGGAATGGGATGAGAATTATTATCAAAAACAAGAACAATGAATTTCAAAAAACAAATTAAAATAAATGGAAAATAAATATAATAAAAAGCGAAATTATGAACAATGCAATTACAACAACAGCAGTGATTCTCGAGTCCAATTACAATTTCAAACTCCATAATAAATTTTTCTTTTTTTGGTAGGAAATAATTAATCTTTTTTTATTTTCTTTTTTGTCTTTTATTGAATTTGATTTTTTTTAGTGTCTCAAATGTCTAAACAATGTGTTAATAATATTGCGGTAGGCTTTTCAAAGGGAAAAGTTATTGGTAAAAACCCCTCTCTTGTCTTTCTCAATTTCAATATTAAACAAATTAATTTCTCTAAAAAAATTAAAATAATTTAATTCCGATTAATTTAGAAAGTGATTAATTAAAAATTATATATTATTTTGATTAGTATAATAAAAAAATTAAACATTGATATTTATATATTTTGTGTAAATTTATTTTAAAATGTGCATTTGTTAACTAGGAAAGTATATCACTCTTTTTTTTCTTTCATGATGCAATTTACTAATTGCTTAGTTGTATTTCAAATTATATCACTCTCCCTATATCAACAAAAAGAACTTTTCAAAAAAAATAACAAATAACATTAATAGCAAGCAATTTAAAGGTTAATTTTAAAAGTGATTAATTAAAGAAAATTAACTATAAGATCAATATTTTCTCTCGATTATACATAATTTTGATTAGTATAATAAAAAATTTGGATATTGATATATTTATATTTTGCGTAAATTTAATTTAAAAAATATATTTATTAATTAAGAAAGTACACCTTATGAGATACGTTTTTGTCTAATGTCAACCAACCATTTTTTTTTCTTTCATGAGACGATTTACTAATTGCTTAGTTTTATTCTAACTTATATCACTCTTCCAATATTAGCAAATAATATTAATAGGAAGCATTTTATTTGAAGCAAATGCTTTCATTAATGAGAAATAGCCTATAGTTACAAACTCGATGTGATCCCGTTGGAAATCAATTTTCCAAAGCAAATAAAGATCTATGCTATTCCTAATGTCAAAGAATCAGCCTTGGAAAAACAACGAGGAAGGAGAAAAAACAAAAGATGATAGAAATCTTATCCTTCGCTCTCCAAACTAATCTTCAAAGCAAGAAACAGCGGTTGACGGTTGTTGGAAACGACAATCAACGGCAACTAAGTTTGAAAATTGAGATGAGAGAAGAGTTGATGAAAAGTAGGGAGGCAATCGGCAGTCGATCACCCCTCGGTGTGCGCACAATAAGGAAGAGAATCAACACAAAACTATCAAAATTAAAGTGATTTATTTGCAAACGCGATAGGTTAGTTGTAATATTTGTATTACAACGAAACACAAAGTGTTACAAGGATCAAACCCAAGAGAGCTTGGGTGATAAAGTGACTAACAATGAAAATGCATGAAATTATGAAGTCTAGATAGCTACTCGCTAAATATTATAATACGACAACTCATCATCAAAGATTAATTACACTATTTAACAACTAGAAGGACTAAATTGCAAAATAGTCAAAAGTTCACATATATCAATTCAAAAGGCTAAATTGGTCAGTTGACTTCCATGTTGCTAATCAATTCTTGGATTAGGGACCTAAAGGGTTCAAATTCCTAATTGGTTCAATTTTACCTTTTAATCACCATTTTACCAAATTAGATGATTTAATCTAGTTTATCTTTCGACCTCACTAAATTAAATCAGGACAATCGAAATAGCTCTCAGTAGGCTACCCTCTCAATATCACCTATCTAATTGTTCACTTAGAGGCATCAATTATTGGTTTTGAAGCCTATTCGATTTAATCAAATTTTTACGATTTAGTCTCTAACCCAAAAACTAATCATGCAACATTTCCATCAACCAACCACCGTGAGACTTAGTTACTATCCATCCACAACACACAAACATTAGTCAAATATATGCTCAAATGATTCATCAAAGAAAGCATAAAAAGCAAGGTTAATAAAATCTTAAGAACTCTTAACGGAGCTTTTGTAAAAGATGATAGCAGCAACAAATGAAGAATAAAGAACAACTAAAATTAAGATTTTTACATTTTGAGAGTTAACAAAACTGAAATATATTGAAGAATTTAAAGAAAAATCAAAATAAAAATAAAGATTTGTGTACCTAAGTGTAAGGAAGTAAAAACTATAATAAAAACTAAGAAAACTACCAGCTACAACTACTAAGCTAGGAAAGGTAAAAAAAAACTAAAATCTGAATGGAGAAAATAATAAAAACTAAGCCAAAAAGATGAAAAAATTTGCTCCTTTTGTTTGATAACCAAAAGTGCCTTTAATGAAGCCAAAATTCAACATTTAACTTGACAAAAATGTCCTTGGTGTATAGGTTGACTTGTTTATGTGCTAGACATAAAACTACCCCTGGAGTATTTTTCATCCCATAAGGCTTTAGTGTCGTGACATTCAAGCTTTCTTGTCGTAACATTCTCGACTGTGGCACGATATTGGTATTGGGGGTTCTTGATGTCACAACATTAACTAGTTGGCGTCATGACATCCTCGGCATCAACCCTGATTCCTTCACTTTAACTATCAATAATGGTATCGTGACTTTGAAGGCTAGGAGTCGCGACTTCGAGCTTGGTGTCACGACACAAAACCCTCAATGTCATGACATCCTTAACAAATTGTTTCGGGTTGGTTTCTCGTTGAAGTCTCGCTCCCCTAAGGTGATGAAGGCTCAGTGTTTCGACATCCACATCAAGTGCATTTTTCCTCAAGGTTTGGCCATCATTGTCCCCCTACACAAACTCAAGTACACCATCAGGCTCCCGATGGCATCATTTTGCCAATTTGGGTCTCAAAAAGGATAAAAAATCAAATAAAAGCGATCATTAGTGCTAAAGATTAAAAATAAACGAAAAGCATAGAAAAGACTCGTAAATTGCTTGAGAACAAACTCATCAAGTGTTCTAAAGAGCTTAATTTGACGTATCAAATTACAACATATCAACATATTAGGAAATTTAGGATTGTTTTTCTTTTAATTTTATTATTTATTTATTTATTTGGGGTTGGGTATTTGGATTGGGTTTAATAACTTTTAAGTGTTTGGATTTGTTTTCAATAAATCTGGGTTGGGATCTTTTTAGTTTGGCCCAAAAGATTTGGGCCCAAAATAAAAAAACTGGTTTATAGTTTGCAGTTCGCAACTCAACCATTTTTTCATTATTTCGAACTGGTATACCAAAAAATTCTCGGTCCAACTGATTTGATTGACCAGTTCAATTTCAACAACATTGGTAATAATTCCACATCATTGTTGGAAAGGTTGTATTCAGAGATATCGCATGTAACACCCGTAACCAATAACCGTCGTCGATTTAAGATCTCGAACTATTACGGGATAATATAATATCATTAAATCATTTCAAACAAACATTCAAACTAAATTAAACCAATCTCACAACACATATAAATCATTTATTAAACATGTAATATATTCTAAATTAATCATACGTGTCATGTACCAACATTACATTCCATCATGATTCATAACGAACTTTAATAAACATTTCAAAATCATACAATTCATTTCAAAACTAGGGCACACGGCCGTGTGTCTCAAACACACTCCCGTGTATCCACTCACACACTCCCGTACCCTTGGCCGTGCACTAGATCGTGTCTTACTTCGAAATACATTCACATAGTCGTGGGTGAGATCGTGTGCCAGACCGTGTGTACATGCGAAAAGGGGTCACACGACCATGTCCCAGCCCGTGTGTCTTGTACTGCACCTAAACATAGTATACGGCTGTGTAACAGCCCGTGTATACCTAATTTGGCTTCCTAATCAAGTCAACTCTTAACCTAACTAGTTCTTCAAGATGCATAACCTATTATGGTGAATTTCTATGCTCAAATTACCATTCAAGCATCATCCTAAACCGATAACTATAATGATCATCTACCTATTCTAAACTCAAACCATTCCCCAATCATATCAAACAAACAATCACCAAAACCAATATATATGTACCATGCATAATTCAATATATTCCATTATAGCTAAGGTATTTACATAACTCTTAATTTACCAACTCAATATGTATATATATAATCCAAAATAAGTTCACATCAAAACAACTACATTGTAGCTAATATTCACATGTGTTCATTTCCCACAAGACCTTTAAACATAAACTAGTCCTAGGTACATGCCAAAATACCCAAAAGGTGACCTTACTGACTTTGAGTTCAGGATACCTGCCTTGATGTTGAGTTGTAATCTACTGTTAAATTAACCTGAAATCATGGAAGATTCAATTACATTAGTAATTTTCGTTCACAACATAATCATTCACATGGATATTTATAATTCTCAAATTTGTACTTCCATTCATTATATTTCTTACTCCATATGTATAGATATACAACTTGATGATTCTTCCCAAAATATGTTCATTTATCGTTTATAATCTCCGTCAATTCATGGCGCCCGGTGCCTAGCGGATAAACCGCGAAAGTGAGCCCAGCTATAGTTGGATTAACCAACAATGTCTGTCAAGTCCTGACACCCAATGCTTAGCGGTTAGACTGCAAATGTGAGCCCAGCTCTAGTTGAATTAATCAACAATGTCCGTCAAATTCTGGCACCCAGTGCCTAGCGGTTAAACCGCAATTGTGTGCCCAGCATTAGTCAGTTAAACTGACAAATGATTAATATTCCATTCTCGTCATTTCAATCAATATTTACTCAATATCACCAGATAAATCAATGTAACAATTAAAATGTACAATCATGTAACATGAAATAAATAATAATTAGATAGTTTAGTTTTTAATCAATGTTTAAGAAATATAATAAGTTCGAGAGCACGAACTTACCGAATTATCCAAGCTGTCTATATCCAAGGTTGCTACTCGATAATCTATTCTTTCCCACGATTAACAACAGAATTTCTCGATCTAAAATTTAATAATTTAATTTAATTAACAATCGTATAACCAATATAATTCAATAATTCTCATCATTCAATTTACCTTTACCATTTTACAATTTTATTACCAATTCCTTATCAAGTATCCAATTCAACTTTATGGCAGCAAACATTTTTTAGCAAATCACATGCACATACATACATACATACATATATATAACAGCTCCTATACTTTTGAATTTCATCTATTAATCTCAGCCATTTACATTTTAAGGGAGTTAAATCCCTAACCATTAATTCCATCTAACTATCACTTAAATTACCCATAATGACAACTAACATTAACCTTTCTTCTTCATTTGTTTCTCACCATACCAACATACAAGGAAGCAACCATTGCATGTCAACAATTTTCCACATAACAATATTAAGCTAAATCAATTTATTCCATACTTCACTAAATTTACAATTTATGAGACTTTCCTAACAAAATTTCCATAAAATATGCAAGCATAAAAATTCACTCATAAATCTCAAAAACTTTAAAATTTCATCAATGGCATTGTCCACTACTTCCAGAGATTTTATAATCTAACTTTTGGATTAGCTAAATTGAGCTATTTCCAACACAAAAATATAATTAATAATGAAAATTCCATCTGAGTACACTTGCATGCAAGCACCTTAAACCAAAAACCCAAACTTCTATGAATGGCTTCTTTTCTCCCCAACCTCTCTCTCTATATCGGTAAAGAAAAAGAAAAATAATAACCAAAAAGTGTTTTAGTGGAAGCTTTTATTATTATTTTACTTGTATGCCCTTCAATAATCATGATAATTACTAATACACCTATCCAGCCACATCCACTACCTTAAAAAGTGGTGAATTTTTCTTTTAAGTTCCACAGCTTTTACTTCTCCTTCTATTTAATCCTTTTTAACAACTACTAATCACTTTTCATTTTCTTCCATTTAATCCTTCTTTCCGATATAGCATATTTATTTATTAATTATTTAATTCCCAACAAGAAATTAAAATTCTCCAAGCCTAATTTTTGATGTTAATAATTACGGGTTGTTACATCGCAATCATCAGCGGATGATTTCTCATGTATTGTGTAACTGTCTATTTATTATGTTAGTCATTTTAATTTTTAACAGTAAAAATAGATGTAATTTTTAACAGAAATAACCGATTTACTCTTTAATGTGATGTACATGGACTAATTTACTTATTTTTCAATAAAAGGGGTAAAATGTAATCAAACTCTTAGTAAAGAGACCTCCATGATACTTTTACTATATGAATTATTTAAAAATTTTAACTAGGAATTTTGTTCATCTATTTTACTAAATTCAAGAAGTTGATAATTCATATCAATTTCAAAAGTGAACAACTAAGGATAAATTAATCACAATGCTAATATTTTTTTTTGTCAATTGTATGTTTTTTATTGGTATAATAACAATTTTATCTCTCAAAGTTTACACATTTTGTCAAATTGGTCTTGATTTGATAAATTTATCTCGCAATATTTATATATTTTATCAACATTTATATAGAATATATAAATATCAAATGTTAAATTTGTTATTATACTAGTCAAAATTATGTAGATTTAACGGAAAATATTAACACGATGATTAATTGTCATTAATTGTTCCATTTTTTTTAGAGTAACCAAATTTCTCAATATTAAAATTAAGAGAGATCAAAGAGGTGTTTTTACGAGAAAAAAAATAATGATTCTAATTCATGTGTTGGCCAACAATTAAGCTAATTTCTCAATTTTTATAAAGTGTAAGAATCAAATTTTAACAAATTAAAGAATATAAATTAAATTTTCAAAAATATATAAATAAAAATTACACTCAAACCTTTTAAAAAAATTAGTTTTAAAGTCAATTAATTCTTAGATTGATTTATATGAACATTATTGTCAAGATAAAAGGATGTGGATTTTAATGCGTTGAAATGCATTATCTTCCTATTTATGGGTTGGGAAGAGACTATGAATAATTTTAGGCATTGTGTCATTAAAAATAGATATGATCAGAATTTATAATTATATAAGAATCTTTAAAAAAACTGGTCTTAAAAAAGTTTTATTTGAACATTAATCTCATTATAAAGTCTTACCATATTTGCTATTTTTAATACAATGCTTAGAACTACCTATAGCCCATTTCAAACCTTAAATAGGAGTTTAATGCACTTCAGCACACTCCAATTCACGTTTTCTTGCACTAACAATAATGTCAATGCTAATCGAGCTAAAACTCAATCGACTGATATTAAAAAAGTTAAAAGAATTATTAATGATGCAAGCAATGAATCATGTGTCTAGGCACGTGATTAACATTATAAACACTAAAAAAATCGTATTTTCTAATTAGAATTATTGTACTTTACCATACCAAAATGGGAAATTCATTTTTTATTTTTCTACTTAAACTAAATTTTTTTTTACTTTAAAAAACTTGGAAATTAATAAATGTCCACGTCAGAAAGGTTTTATCTTACAAAACAATATATCTAGTGGAAAAATATGTTATTATCTTAGGTTTTTATCATATATATTAGAAATTTAAATAATTTTATTGATTAAATCAGTATCAATAAAATGTAAGACGTGAAAATATAATTAGATAAAAAAGTTATGTCTATTTAAAATATAAACCAGCTTGAGTTTTATCATTTAAAGCCCGGATTTGATTCTATTTGTTCTCCAATTTTATAATGTGATATTTTTAATTTTATATGATGTAATTTATATTAATAAAAATTTAATATATAATACTATGTTAAAAAATTAATAAAAAGTATATGAAGGTAGTAAATATTAAATAAAAATAATATATGTATTTTAAAAATAAATATGATGTGCGGGCTTTGAACGGATTTAGGTTAGCCATTAATAAATACAAACAAAATTTGACAAAACTTCAGGGGATCAAAGCTCGAGCAATTATGTATGGTGGTTGAATGAATTAGCCAGACCACCGATCCGCTTCATTTTTTCTTGATTGGCATAAGCCATGCATCAAAGTATGAAAATGTAACAATCTCTTTTCGTCGTTTCTTCGAACAATTCATGTGCGATCAGTGATACAACCCATTAGTCAAAACAGTTCCATGGCTTCTGAAGAAGGCACATCCATTGGCTCAATACCATTGATTTTGCATCACATCAAGCAAATCCCATAGCCTCATTTATATTTGTATAAAGGGATGAATATGTAAATAACGGAAGAAGAACAATCTCTCGTTGTCATTTCTTCGAACAACTCGTGTGCGATCAGTGATACAACCCATTAGCCAAAACAGTTCCATGGCTTCTGAAGAAGGCACATCCCTTGGCTCAATACCATTGCTTTTTCATCTCATCAAGCAAATCCCATAGCCTCATTTATATCTGTACAAAGGGATGAATATGTAAACAACGGAAGAAGAACGATCTCTCCTTGTCATTTCTTCGAACAATTCATGTCCGATCAGTGATACAACCCATTAGCCAAGACAATTCCTTCTGAAGAAGGCACATTCCTTGGCTCAATGCCATTGCTTTTTCATCTCATCAAGCAAATCCCATAGCCTCAATTGAATAAGTAAACAACGGAAGAAGAACAATCTCTTGTTGTCATTTCTTCGAACAACTCGTGTGCGATCAGTAATCTTTCGAAATATCCAAAACACAGCAAAAAATTCCCATAAACACAAGAATCTGAAGAACACCCACGATTAAGCATCAAATGAAGAACAGATTGGATCCATAGTTCCTCTTGCAGAGTGCTTTTAAATCACAATATTGAAAAGATAGCAGCATTAGTTTGGTTACTCTGTCTATTCAAAGCATAATAAAATAAGTTGAAGTTCATTTATTATATATATTCAATGTTCTGAAATGTATATAGTACACCATAAAATATATATTAAACATTAAAAACAAGTAAAAAATAAAAAAAATTAATTTTAAATTCGTAAAAAAAATAAATTTGTTCTCTTTTAACACATTGTTTTGACATTTGAGGCACCAAAAAAATCAAAATCAATAAAGAAGCAAAAAAGAAAAATAAAAAAAGATTAATTATTCGTACCCAAAAAAGAAAAAATTATTATGGAGTTTGAAATTGTAATTGGCCTCGAGAAACACTGCTGTTGCTGTAATTGTATTGTTCATAATTTCACTTTTTGTTATATTTATTTTCCATTTAATTTATTTATTTTTTTGAAATTCATTGTTCTTGTTTTTGATAATAATTCAAATCCCTTTCCCTTTCTTGACTTTCACGATATTTCGTGGTGTTTTTTTTGAGAGAGAAAAGGAATAAAGGAGAGAAAAAAAAAAAGGATAAACGAAAAGCTTATTTTGTTGAAACCCTAAAATTTTATGCTCCTTTGAATTTCTTTTTTGGATCTGCTTCAATGGAGGCTGGTTCAGAAGGCGAGAATAATCAGATCAATAATCCGAATAAGAATGTTAGTAGTTCCAATGAAGGTAACGCTAAGCCTAAACGACAGATGAAGACTCCGTTTCAACTCGAAGCTCTGGAGAAAGCTTATGCTCGTATGTGTTGTGTTCAATCTCTCTATCGTTTTAACTTTTTTTTTTTAATTTCTTTTTGAAATTTCTGGTGATTTTTGTTTTGTGTTTCTTTTTGATAGTGGAGACTTATCCATCGGAAGCGACACGAGCGGAATTATCGGAGAAATTGGGATTATCGGATAGGCAGTTACAGATGTGGTTTTGTCACCGGAGATTGAAAGAAAAAAAGGATACTCCTACGAAAAAACCGCGAAAGGGTGCTGCTTTACCACCGGAATCTCCGGTAGATGAGTTGCGGACTGTGCCGGGTCCCGATTATGGATCGGGGTCAGGTTCGGGGTCCAGTCCGTATATGGACACAAGGAAGTTGGGGGGAAGCTCTTCTCGGGGAATGATGGAGGATACGCCGACAGTTAGGAGGTATTATGAGTCACAACAGTCAATAATGGAGCTTCGAGCAATTGCTTGTGTGGAGGCACAGTTGGGGGAGCCATTGCGAGATGATGGACCTATGCTCGGCATTGAGTTTGATCCATTGCCTCCCGATGCTTTCGGAGGTATACCTAAGCTCGATAATATTTATATTTTTGTTGAATGTTGACTACATTTATGTTGCAAGTCTCAGTGTGTTATTTCTTGATAATTTGTTCAGTGTAGTTTATGTAGTAGGCTTTGTAAGTGGAAATGCATGGATTTTAGTTTAATTTGTGTTTTTTTCCCCTTTTGTAAACAGCAATTCCCGAGGCACATAATAGGACTGGACATCCTTACGAGAGCAAAGTATATGAGCGACATGATGGCCGGTCAAGCAAAGTTGGTTTCTCAAACTCTATTTACTTTTAACTGCCAGTATATGTAGTTGGTATAATACTTTATACTGTAATGAAGTTGTGATGATTTCTCCATGGTAGTGAATTTTCCTTATGTTTTCCAAATGTTTCAAATTCTAATTTGGCACCAATATATATTGCTGAACTTTTTGTTTTCAGAAAGCTAGTTTTCTCTTCATCACCCGTGTTCCTTTTGGACAGGTTAACCGGTTCTATAATGTAGCTTTTCTCTTGTGTTGGCTCTTTGTAGTTGTTTTTGCAGTCTAGGTTGTTTGGATTGATATGCTGTTGGCATGACTATCTTTGATTTTTTTTTTCAGCTTGAAGTTATGTTTGTTTAATATGTAAAATGCTTATTTGTTCTTGTTCTGTAAGTTATATTACCAAGTTAGATGGGTTAACTTATTGATATCGTATAAGCTAATAATCTCAGGCTGCTGCAAGGGCTTTTCATGAGTATCAGTTTCTTCCAGAGCATTCAAGTATTAGATCTGATGCGTATGGACTTGTTACTCAGTCTCATTTCCATGAATCCCCAGTCAGTGGTGCGAGGGGTAGAGCTACGTCATTTGTGCATGGAGAGGAACCATTGTCCAGGATTCATGGCATTCAAGGTCAAGGATCTCGAGCTCTTGTGTTACCTCAGCAAGGAATAATTCCTTCATCATCTCACGTGGCTGATGATTCTCTTGCAGAAAGGGAATCGTTTACGAATGGGAGAAATGCTCCGACTATTTGCCATCCAGTGTTGGGGTCTGAAGATTCATATATGCTGTCTGCTGAGCAGACCTTGAATAATGATGCTGATCTACGGATCGATAGGAAACGCAAGGTGTCTAGCTTGGTAAAATATGTTATATACATTATCTATTTTCCTCCTTGATTGTAATTCTGTATATCATCTGTTTCTTTTATCATTTTTTTTCCTTGTAGAGTGATGAAAATAGAATTGCAAGGGAAGTTGAGGCACATGAGAACAGGATTCGTAAAGAGCTTGAGAAATTAGAGCATAAAAGGCGAAAGGTTTTCTGATTTTTAATTTTTTATTGACCATGAATTTTGCTTCCAAGCAAATCCTCTATATTCGCTCTTATTATAATAATTGTTTTTCTCAGAGTGAAGAGAGGATGAGGAAAGAAATGGAAAGACATGAACGTGAAAGAAGGAAGGAAGAAGAGAGGTTGATGCGTGAGAAGCAGCGGGAAGAAGAGAGAACACAACGAGAGCAGAAACGTGAAATGGAAAGAAGACAAAAGTTTTTGCAGAAAGAGTACTTAAGAGTAAGAATATTTTGCAAATGATGTCTTGACCTTAATCATAAGTGATGAATATTTTCTTTCTCCCTTCTAGTCATTTCTTTTAATTTTGGGGTTTACCTTATAGGCTGAGAAAAAGAGACAAAAGGAGGAGCTTCGCAGAGAGAGAGAGGAGGAGAGACGTAGAGTTGCCAGGGAAAAGGCAACTGCACGGAAAATTGCCAAAGAGTCCATGGATCTTCTTGAAGATGAACAACTAGAACTCATGGAATTGGCTGCTGCTAGGAAGGGAATACACTCAATTATTCATCTTGATCACGATACCTTGCAAAGTCTTGAGTCATTTAGAGGTAAATATCACTTGAAGTCTTGAATTGCATTTTTCTTCTTGTATTTATTTAATTTGACTTTGATTGGTAAGCATTTTGGATAGCAGAAAAGTCCCTTAAAATTCTGATGTTACTTCTCAATAGAAATTAATATGTTGTCTGATTGTATTAAGCTTTTTTTTTTCTTTTTAGCCCTCAACAGCACTGTTTGAATGAAAATACTGGATGGCTCTAATATAATGAATGTCGCAATGTGTATGGTTGGAGTATTTCTGTGTTCCCTTTAAAGAACAATTAGAATAATTTCTCGTTTAGAAGGGATATGATGCTAGGTGTACTCAGGGTTGAGTATTTGATTGAGTTGAGTTAAATCAAGTGAAAAAATTTTGAGTTAGTTGAGTTGACGAGTTTTATTTTGTCAACCGAACTTGATTTGAAATTTTATCGAAACAAGTCGAACGAAATGAAATTCAAGTCAAGTTGAACAAATCATTCGAGTTAAAATAAATATTCAATTATATTTAACATGATTAAGGAAGTCCTATAAAATTTAACACAATTGAAGTCCACTTAGGAATCAGAAATCCTCAATAACAGGAGAGACACAATTTTAAGTGGAAAATCGTTTAATAAAAAGGCTTAAACCATGAGACTTGAGAAAGTTCAGAAATTTCACACACACAAAAAATAGAACATCTATTTAGACTATAGATAAAAAAAGCTTTATGGGATAGATGACTAATCTGACCATTCAAAATGAACATTTACGAGTCTTCTAGCTATTGGAAAAAATGTGCTTGATCGGACCACCTTTCAATTGTTGACTTGATCAAAATTGTGCACAGGAGGTAGGGTAGAATTATAGTTAATTTTCTTGAATTATTCAAGTAATTTGAATAACTTGATTGTACGTTTCAAATCCGAGCTAAACTATTTAACTCTAACTATTTATTTGAGTTGGCTCGAACAATTTGAACTATTTAAATTGAAATTTGAAAATTTAATTGATTTTCCAAATCGAGTCGGGTTTTGCTCACCCTAGGTGTACTAATCTTATTTCAATCGCTTGGATTTGCAGAAAGGTTGTGATAGGTTTCTCTTACTGCTTTTTCTTTTTTTTTTCTTTTTAAATAATTCTTTGATTTTTCATTTCTTGATGGGTTGTGTTCTTTAGCTATCTATTTTGATCCTTAGCACCTTTTAGCTGATAAAAACCTGAATATTTCCATTTTAGATTCTTTAAGCGTGTTCCCCCCCAAGTCCGTGCAATTGAAAAGACCATTTGACATTCAACCATGGATTGATTCAGAGGACAATGTTGGAAATCTTCTCATGGTATAACATACTTGCCGGTTTTTCTTCTGCTATAATTTACACATTGAGTGATCTTTATATCTTTGAGTTTGTTTCCTAAATGATTTAAGGTAAAATTATAAATATAGCCACTTTTATTTCTAAAGGTAAAAGGACTAATAAGACAGTTTCCTTTATCAGGCATGGAGATTTTTGATTACTTTTGCTGATATTCTCAGACTATGGCCTTTTACTCTTGACGAGTTTGTCCAAGCTTTTCATGACTATGTGAGTATCTAATGGAGTGCCTTGTTTTCTAATTTTCATTTTTTGTTCAGCTTCCTATATGTGATATTCTTACAAATTTGAATCAGGATTCAAGGTTGTTGGGTGAGATTCATGTTGCTCTTTTGAGATCAATAATAAAAGATGTTGAAGATGTTGCAAGAACACCAGCAACTGGATTAGGGATGAATCAGTACTGTGCTGCCAACCCTGAAGGTGGACACCCTCAGATTGTTGAAGGGGTAAGTGTTATAGGTTTTTCATGTTGCTTATTTTCATAACCGCTGAACCATTTTTCATTTGGTGTTTACCAGGCATATTCCTGGGGTTTTGACATCCGGAATTGGCAGCATCACTTGAATCCACTGACATGGCCTGAAATTTTCCGGCAATTAGCAATCTCTGCTGGTTTTGGACCTCAGTTGAAGAAGCAAAATGCAACGTGGACCTACACGGGTGATAATGATGAGGTGGTTGTAACTTTATTGCAGTCCTCTCTTTCTGCATAATGATGATCATCTTCTTTCTCCTATAACTGTTATTTAGAGAGTCTGTGTGTGTGCGCGTGCATGCATGTATGTTTATTTATTTTATCTGTATCTGCAGGGTAAAGGTTGTGATAATGATGAGGTTGTTGTAACTTTATTGCGGTCCTCTCTTTCTGCATAATGATGATCATCTTCTTTCTCCCATAACCGCTATTTAGAGTGTGTGTGTGTGCGCGCGCGCATGCATGTATGTTTATTTATTTTATCTGTATCTGCAGGGTAAAGGTTGTGCAGATGTAGTTTCTACTCTACGCAATGGTTCAGCAGCTGAGAATGCATTTGCATTGATGCGAGAGAAAGGTCTGTTACTTCCTAGAAGATCGAGGCATCGTTTGACACCTGGAACTGTCAAATTTGCAGCTTTTCATGTTCTTTCGCTGGAGGGAAGCAAAGGATTAACAGTTCTAGAACTTGCAGATAAGATTCAGGTGAGTTTGGGTTGTGTTCCTGTTAGGTGTTAAAATAATTTGTATGTTTTACCTGCCTTTTCTTATTTTATCTGTTTCCTATAAGAAATCTGGACTTCGGGACCTTACAACGAGCAAGACGCCAGAGGCTTCTATTTCAGTTGCTTTGACAAGGGATGCAAAGCTTTTTGAAAGAATAGCTCCTTCAACTTATTGTGTGCGACCTGCCTATAGGAAAGATCCCGCTGATGCAGAGGCCATACTAGCAACAGCAAGGAAAAAGATTCGGCAATTTGAGAATGGATTTTTAGGTGCAGAAGATGCTGATGAAGTTGAAAGAGATGAGGTGGAAAGAGATGATGTTGAAAGAGATGAAGACTCTGAATGTGATGTTGATGAGGATCCTGAAGTTGATGATATAGCTACTCCTTCAAATGCAAACAAAGATGCTGACTACCCTAAGGATGAAGTAAATACTGTTATAGGAAGTAAAAATGTCCTTGCTTCAGCAGATGATGACTTGGATGTTCCAGCTGAATTTGATAAGGATTTTCCATCTTTCCCTTCAAATACTGTGAAGGTTGACAATGATCCAAGTAATACAGGACAATATGTTGCCGGTGAGGAAAATGGAACAGGCAACCCTGATCAACAGAATATTGAAATCGATGAAAGCAAGTCTGGTGAGTCGTGGATCCAGGGTCTTTCAGAAGGCGAATATTCTCATCTTAGTGTTGAGGAGCGTCTTAATGCCCTTGTTGCCTTAATTGGTATTGCAAATGAAGGGAACTCTATTCGTGCTGTGCTTGAGGTTGATCTTTAGCTACAGTTTTGTCTGATTGTTCTGTTGCTTGCTTATCATTTCCTTTGTAATTTTGATTTATGAATTTGCAGGATCGTCTGGAAGCAGCAAATGCTCTTAAAAAGCAAATGTGGGCTGAGGCTCAGCTGGACAAAAATCGTCTGAAGGAAGAATGTTTAATTAAAATGGATTTTCCACCTGTCATGGGAATCAAGACTGAAGCTCAACTGCCTAATTCTGCTGGGGAAGGCAGCCGAAGTCCATTTCCTGTTGCTGATAATAAAAATGATGAGGCATCTCCAAGCATTCCGGAAGACCAAAAGCCCTTGCTATGTTCACAAAATGTTCAGAATGACCTCAATAGTTATCCTGCTGAAAGGGCATTGGTACTTCAAGATGCCTCAATGGGTCCAGATAACTTCTCTGCTCAGCAGCATGGGTATGCTTCAAAAAGATCACGCTCACAGTTGAAATCATACATAGCCCACAGAGCAGAAGAGATGTATGTATACAGGTCTTTACCTCTTGGTCAAGATCGTAGACGTAATAGATACTGGCAGTTTGTTGCTTCTGCTTCTAAAAATGATCCCTGTTCTGGCCGGATATTTGTTGAACTACATGACGGAAATTGGAGGCTGATTGATTCTGAAGAGGTACGCTATACTCGTTAGAAAGAGAACTCTGTTGATATATGTTGGAATGAATTGCTAGACTAATCAGAAGAATGAATAGAACTTTTATATCTTACATCTGGTAATTTTTAATAATGTATTTAATCAATTTCTTTGTAGGCCTTTGATGCTCTCTTGGCATCTTTGGATGTACGAGGAATCAGGGAATCTCATTTACGGATAATGTTGCAAAAGATTGAATCCTCCTTCAAAGAAAACATGTGTAGGAACTTGCACTCTGCCAGAGCTACGGGCCGAAGTGGAAGCTCCTCTGAAAATGAAGTTTCTGAAATAGATTCCAGTCCTGATTTTACTGGCAGTTTTGACAGTCCTCGTAGTGGGATCTGTGGGTTGAATTCTGATGCATCGGAGACATTACCTGCTTTCAAAATTCAGCTTGGGAGAAACGAAAATGAGAGAAAGTTGGCCATGAAAAGGTATCAAGATTTCCAGAGGTGGATGTGGAACGATTGTTACAATTCCTCAACTTTGTGTGCCATGAAATATGAAAAGAAGAGATGTGCACAGCTATTGGCTGTTCGTGATACATGCCTTGGCTCTCATATGCCAGAGGATGTGCATTGTATTTACTGCCACCAGACATTTCGTGCCTTGAACAATAATTTTAATTTCTATGAACATGAGATTCGGTGCAAAGAAAACAGGAAGCTAGACGACAAGGATAAACATACTCTTGATTCTTCTCTCCCGATGGGACTCAACTTACTAAAGTCTTTTTGTGCTCTAGTTGAGGTGAGTTAAAACAACAGCTCACATTGGAATTTTCTATATAAAATGGAATTCAAATTCTCTATTTTTGTCTCAACACTTCCCTTTGCAGGTATCTATTCCGCCAGAAGTCCTTGATTTAATGTGGACGGAGGGCCAACGAAAGATGTGGGGCAGGAAGCTTAATGCATCTTCTTCTGCAAATGAACTGCTAAAGGTTTTTGTTTTTTTTTTAAATAGGGCCCAATTCCCAAAAATGATTCATTTAATTAAGGTTTTCATTTGAGGATTTAGCCTATTACTGTGATCAAATCGGGATGTTAACATTTTTTTGCTTCTTCCATTAAACGAAGTTGATAAAGAAGTTTTTGGTTATTGCTAATAGACTATAGACTGCCATTTGATTGCATTCTCAAACGAAACATTTTGCGAACTTTAGATCCTAAGTCGTGCGTTTAGACATTAAAAGCATTTGCTCCTTCTCTTGTTTTATGCAATTTTGATGTTGGTCTCACTCGAATGTCATGTCGGTGTTGCAGCTGTTGACACAGCTTGAGAGTGCCATAAAGCGAGATTATTTATCGTCCAACTTTGAGACTACGAGGGAGTTATTGGGTTCTAGTTTTCAGTCAGAGAATGATTCTTCTACTGATTCAGTGCTTCCATGGATACCCCTAACCACTCCAGCTGTAGCTTTAAGGCTTTTGGAGCTTGATTCATCCATCATGTATGTAAAGCAGGAGAAGGTTGAACCTCCGGAGAACAGGGAAGCTAGAGCATCATATATAGTGAGTGGTTCTCGATTCCTTTTCTCCACTCTTCGAGTCCGTAATATGTCGGTACATTTTAATGTGGTCTATCAAATGTGAGCTAATTGTTTTTGTCAAATATGCAGAAGCTTCCTTCGAGAAGCTCTCTTTTCATCAAGAATAAAGAGCTTGAATTGAAAGAACTAGACCAAGATGAGCCTATGAAAGAAGGAAACTTTGCTGACCTCAGTAACAGTAAACGCAGCAGCTATAAACGGGGAAGAGGTGCTCGTGAACAAGTATCTGGTAGAAAGTGGCAGAGGAAAGCTTCAGGTTCCAAATCCGATATTGGCAAGCAAAGTGCTAGAGAAAACAATAATTTAAGTTTCCACCTCAAACAACAGAGCCAAAGAACTGGTCAGAGCTCTGGACGTGGCCGCCGAACAGTTAGAAAGAGAGCTGAAAGGAGAGTTGCTAATAGTACAATTGTAGCTCAGATGGGTGATATGGTTAAACCTAAGTCCAATACGGTATCCTTACGAGACTTGGATGAAGAATGGAGGACTGAAAGATTCGGGATGATGGAAACAGTAAATCCTCCCGATAGTAACAGTACGGAAGAAGAATCGGATGACAATGGAGAAGGCGAAGGATATGAACAAGGAAACTGGGAGCTAGATCTTAACGGTGCTTCTAATGGGTGGAATCGAGAACTGATCGAAGCTAGTTATGAAGATGACGATGCTTACGAAGATGATAATGGCTTTGAACAGATGGTAGAAGAAGAATCAGAAGGCGATTTGGAGATGAGTGATGCATCAGATGATGTCCCGAATGAAACTAGAAACGATAATGGGTCAGACTCGGCAGATTCCGAAGATTATAGTGATTAAACTGTTTGCATGAGCTGCGTCATGTTTTTTTTTTTAAAGGAAAATTACAGCTTGAAAGCTGACTGAACCCTAATGCAGATGTTAAATGCAATTTGGGGGGTTGCCAATGTGAGGGCATTCCTTTTTGGAAACCTTTTAAAAATGATTGTATAACAGAAATTTTATTAATGAAGTTTTAGTGATTCATATTTTTCAATCTTCGAATGATATGAAACTTAACAATTAAATGGAACTTTAGGGTTTGTAGTTAGATTGTTCCACTAAGAGGTGTAAATTATATGCTATTGATAGCTTGAATCGAATTCAACCTTAGTAATATTCGACTTGAATATAGTGGCGGAGCGAGAAAATTATTTTTGCAGGGCGGAATTAAATTGTATATTTTTGTAATAATAAAAATGTAATGTTACTAATTTAATAGTTTATATCTTTATAAATTTTAAAAGATTAAATAAAATTTTTATCATTTTTGAATGGTTAAAGTATAATTTTACTATTATTAATCTAAAATTTTATAAATTATAAAGGGTTTAAATAAAAAAAAATTATTTTAGGGAGGCTAGGGTCCTGCCAGCCTCTTGATCTGTGTTCACGTTTTAAAATTTTGGTATATGATAAAGGAGGAAACTAAACATTTTTTGAGGAAAAAATTGTAACATAAACCCTTCCACCTTTTTTATATAATTTTTATGGTGTTTTACAAATTATATTTTCATAATCAATTCTTTTGAATTTGTTCATGTTTAATTATTCAACTAACAATTTCAAATTCATTTAAATTTTTTTTAAATTTATCATTATTTTTACAAATTAAATATACAATTAAAATTGAAATAAATATAATAATACAATAAACTATTCAGTGGTCTTTAATAATTGATAATTAAAATTAAGTTAGATGAAAAATAAAATATCACACAATCTACTATTATGGTATTTACATTTTAAAAATAATTTCTAAATATTGTTTATTTGAATTCAATCTAATATCAATTATCATGTTTATAAAATTAAATATATATATTGTTGGAGCCCATTTTTAACCAGGCTCAACTTAATAAAAAAATCCCCCCAAAATAAAATACTTTTTTTAATTAAATTTATTTAATTAAAAAAATTCCAATACAAAAAATATAAATACCAAATTATCTATTACCCAATTACACCCTAACCCAATATAAACACAAACTCAAATGGCCTAAATCCTAAATTAGAGAGAAAACCCTAATTTGCTAGGGTTTCCAATAGCCACCATTCACCCACTTGCCCACTTTGATGTCCCATCACCACTTGCTTCTGCCACCACCATGTGATCACCTGCAAAAATAAAGAAAAGAGATAGAAGCAAAAACAAAAATGCATGTATTCATTCGGCTATAAAAAGCCATGTAAAATTTGTAAAAGGAGCTTCTTTCGCCTTCAATTTTTAGGAAGAACAGATCAATAAAATACCAAAAAGAAAATTTCAAGGTATCCCTTTGTTTCACATACATTCTCATATACATTTTTTTTTACATATTTTCCCTTTTTATTATTCATTTTTTTTTCACTTTGAAAAGTAAAGAAAAATAAAAAGAAGAAATAGAGTTGAGGTTTCGTACCTTGTGTTCGCACCGCCGGTCATCGGAGCCACGAACTGAGCCTCTTCGAACTCGCCCATGTTCGAAAAAAGGTGCTCCGATGTGGGTAAATCTTTAAAGAAAAAGATAAAACAAAATCATAAAAAAAAACTAAAAAAACAGGTTTGAAAATAAAAAAATAAAATTTAAATAAAAATCATTTTTTTTCTAACTTTTCTTAGAAAATATGGCTAGATCTATTAAGATCTAACATTGATCTATGTTTTAGATAAAAAAAAATTGTACCTTGGGCCGCCATGCACGGCGACGGCTGGCGGGTGGTCAGCTGACGATGACCGTTGGAGGAGTCTCATAAAAAAAAACAAAGAAGAAGAAAAGAAGAGAGAGAAGAGAGTTTTTTTTGGGTGTTTTTTAAGAAATAAATGAAAAAATGAAGGAAAATGGGGTTTTAAAGGGTTTATATAGGGTCCCAAAATGACGTAGTTTTGAGAATAACTTAAATCACCCAAAACTACGTCGTTTTGATCTATGTAAAGAAATCAGATTTTTTTAAAATTGGATTATTTATGCCTTTGGTCCTTCCACAATTTTGAAGTTCTACAATTTCGTCCTTTTTACTTTTTAATTTATTTTAATTTTATCCAATAATTTTATCTCCCTTTTTAATTTAGTCCCTTGACTTTCTTGAGGATTGGGAAGCTGCCACGTGTCTATTTTGGTTTATTTTTGCATTTAGCCCTTCTTTATTTTTATTTGTTTCAATTTAGTTCTTAATTCAATTTTTAATTTATTACAAATTGGCCGAATAATTTTAATTGTTTTTTAAATTGGTCCCCCGATATTTTGGAGGCCTAGGATGCTTCCACGTGTCAAATTTTTTCGTTTCATTGTCCGATAGGTCCTCGAACTTTTCTAAAATTTCATTTTATCCCCTAAATTTTTTCAAAATTATATTTTGACCCTAAACTTCTTCAAAATTACATTTTGACTCTAAACTTCACCAAAATTGCATTTTGACCCCTAAACCTTTCTAAAATCATATTTTGACCCCAAACTTCTCCAAAATTGCATTTTAACCCTTAAACTTCTCAAAAATTACATTTTTGCCCATGAACTTTTAAAAATTACATTTTTGCCCATGAACTTCTAAAAATTACATTTTTACCCCCAAACTTCTAAAAATTATATTTTGTCCTTAAACTTCCAAAAATCACATTTTTACCCCTAAACTTTCAAAATTATATTTTTTCCCCCAAACTTCTAAAAATCACATTTTTACCCCTAAACTTCTCAAAAATTATATTTTTGCCCTTAAACTTCCAAAAATCACATTTTTACCCTCAAACTTCTTAAAAATTACATTTTTACCCCTTAAACTTTCAAAGATCACATTTTTACCCCAAACTAACATTTTACCCGTAAAACTTTCCAAAATTATATTTTAACCCCAAACTCTCCAAAACTTTATTTTTGACCGCGTTTTTCTTTCTTCGACTTTCGTATATAAATTTTTAACTTTTTTTATTTTTAATTAATCTTGTATTTTCTCATTTATTTTGATTCATAATTCGTATTTTATTTTTCTTATATTTATTTTCTTATATTTACTTATTCATATAATTATTCGTGCTTTGTGTTATTTAACTTTGTCATTAATTGCATAACTCGTATTTAATTTGCATGCTCATTTTTATCTCTATTTTTTTAATTAAAGTCATTTTTTATTTTTCTCCAAAATATAAATATTTAAAATCGAGGCAATATTCCTTTATCTCGAGTTTTGAAAATTTGTGCCTTAACTTACTAGGTGCGATTTTTCTTCAAACCGGAATAATCGAATAGCCTTTTCAAGGTTTAAAAACTGTTTCGAAACTAGTCGGGCTGAGTCGGATATAGTTGGCATGCCATAGGATTGGAAGAGTTCAGGGATACTTCGACCTTGAGTCGATGAGATAGTGGGTGTCATTATTTTACTTCGGATAGATTCGATGAGGTACTAGGTACCACTTTTTACTTCGATTAGGCCGATGAGACACTGGGTGTCACTTTATTGCTTTGAACTATCCGATGTGGCACTGGGTGCCATTCTGGTGTGTTTGATTGGATCCGTATATCCGTCAAGGTCTGAGTCTTGTTAATAGGGGTAAACAATGTGAAAAAGAAAAATTGAATAGAAATGAAAGTTGAGGCATATAAAGTGATATGTGATGAAATTGAGAAATAAGAATGAAATGGTTAAATTTATTGATATTGATATGGAATGAAAGTGGTGTATAAATTAAGATAATATGTGATCATGTATTATATGATTGATTATGTGAAATTTGTTTGGTTATTTATAATTTGAATTATAGTAATACCACTGAGTATGAAACACTCAGCGTACGGTTGTTTCCGTGCGCAGGTTAGTAGAAATTAAGATTCTGGTCCAGCATCTAGATTGATCCCGACCTCAGTATAAACTCGGTGATGTAGTTCTCCTCTCTTGGTAAAAGTGGCATGTACTAGGTGTTGTATAGGTTACATGTATATGCTTGTAATGTTGGTTGTAAATGTTAGTTTAATAAAATGGTAAAGAGTATATTATAAAATTTGATATTATGTTTGAATGAAAAATGAATAAAGTTATTAGTAAATTTTGAATAATATTAAGAATGTTTAATTATTGAATTAATATGTTAATGAAATGATTATGATTTAGATGAATCTGAGTATATATTGTTTTGGTTGCGGGTTGAAATTGCAGAGAAGGTTAGATGTTTATAAAGGGGGTTATATCGCGTTCAAAAAAAAATTTACTAAAAATCTGCGGAGCACCAGAACAAGTCGCAATTCCCTTCTAATATGTGTTTTGAGCCTCGAGGGTTCAATTAAGGAATTTTATGATTATTTTATAGTATGTTCATTAATTATCTATTTATTATTTGTAAGTTATCCGATATGTCTGGTAATACCCTGTAACCTTGTTTCGGTGATGGTTTAGGGTTAGAGGGTGTTACACTTTATTCATTATTTGGCCCTTAAACTATACTCATTTCTCTACATTGATACCTAAATTTCTTGTCTCATTTTGATACTTGAACTATAAATTCATTACATTTGGCCCATGTTGTTATCGGTATTTTAAAAAATCCGCAACCAATCAAAACACACCACGTGTCCCCGTTGATCGTTGATGTGGGAGTTGGTCGACATTGATTGAGCATTGACCACAGATCAAAAAAATTTAAAAATTGTTAAAAAATCATTAAAAATATCTATAAAAATCGTAAAAATATTTAAAATTATAAAAAATTTAAATAATTGACAAAAATTAAAAATGTAAACAAATATTTAAAAATTATAAAAAAAATTCAAGATCCAACGTTGTAAGTTCTTATGCGATGATATGAAGGACCTTTTTGAGTCATCAAGAGAATAGGCAATATGGCCTACAAGCTGTAGTTGCCCACTCATTTCAAAGTTCATTCGATCTCCATGTGAGCATGTTAGAAGTCATTTCATGAAGACCTAGACGACCCAAGTTGAGCCATTTCACGACAAGAAAGTTGAATGCATCTTATTCGATCGGATTCATAGGTAACAACTTCACATGATGAGACAAGAATACCTTGTGAAGTGGAAAGGGCTACCTGATGCCGAGGATAGTAGGGAATCAAGGGATGCCTTGTGGCAATTAAAAGACAAGATCAACGAGTTCCATGAGGAAAGAGCAATGAGGATATCGCTCAATCAGGTGGAGGGTTTTGTGGCTTACATGAATTCATTGATCATTGGAATATTCTAGATGGATATAAATATATTTGTCCACACTTGATTATACTCTCTTGTATAACATTTATTATGAGTAGTTAGGAGATTCTAGATATTAGATCTCTATTGTCCATAGTGAAATTTGTAACTTCATCTCCACTGTTGATGTATTGGGGCTAGGCCTATAAATAGGACACCCCACCCCTCATTTGTACACAAGTCATTTGAGTAATAAGTCTCTCATTTTTTTTATAGCTTTTTTGCTCTCTTTTCTTTTTGCTAAGTTTCTTAGGGACTACTAAGTTCAACAAGTAAGGTGCTCTTACTTAGGCTTACGAGCGATTGAGTTATTGAACCTAAGGCCATACAATTATTTGACTTAAGTTTTCAACCCGTGATACATGACAAATAGTGGTGGAACCACAATTTTTTTTGGGCGGAATTAATTATATATTTTTACGATAGTAAAAATACAATTTTATCATTTTAATAACTTATATCTTTATAATTTTTAAAAGGTTAAATCAAATTTTTATTATTTGGAGGGTGAAAATGTAATTTTACCATTATTAATTTAAAATTTTATAAATTATATTTCTAAATAATATGTATACTTGATTTTTTTTATAAAATATATAAATCCTAAACCCTAATAATCTTTATTATCCATAGCCCCTCCCCAACTCATAAATAAAAGGATAATACGTTTCAACGCATTCGAATTCACGTCCTTCTGTATTGACAATAATATCCATGTCAATCAAGCACATCAAATTTTAATTTTGATTGGTAGTGTTCATTAGATTATATATAATCGAATATTTGACTTATACCTTCTTCTTTTTTTGCTTTTAATCTTGTAGAGTGAATATGTTTTATGTGCAATTCGAAATAAGTATAAACATGTTGAGGATGAACAGCCAAGAAAAATATCGAGAATCAATGATTTGATCGATTGAGTTTCATCGGTTGAAAAAAACCTTCCGATTTCAGATTTTGAACAAAGTATATATACAACCGAAGATAATGGTGATGTCATTGGTTTTACCACTTAATCAATATTTATTATATATATGATTCAACTTAGCATCACGATATAAAAATCTAAAAAATTAATATATTATATAGTTGAAAAGATAAAAAAAAAATTGTGTTAAAAGATCTAAATTAAATAAAAAGTTCTTTAGAAAAGCCAAAATTACACATTTTCATTTAATCAATGTTGAAAAGGATTAAATTTAAGTGGGACTAAAATTGAAATTATCCTATATAACAAGGGATAAATACTAAAACAGACCTTTTATAAGTTCATAAAAGTTGTCACTTTATTTGCTTTAAATTATGTTGTTATCGCCTAATTTCAAAAAAAATTCAAAAAAAATTCTATATGGTCACTACCATTATCGAAATGAAATAAAAAAGAATCCAACACCTTCTTGAGCAATGGAACCTTCCCCACTAGTGTCAAAGGGGTCAAAGTACGTTCGGAAAATGTTTCATGCAAATACCGGTCGTGATTGACGTTAACACTACAGGACCACCTAACGAGAGTTGCCCCAATTATTCAAACATGAACACTTCCGCAATCCAACACAATGCAAATATGTAAAACAAATACCTATTCCCAAAATTAAACCGAAGTTTGCATCATGGGATAATTACCATAAATCAAGAACATCTCGATGTATACGACATATCTGAAGCAATGATCGTAATCGCTAATCTGTTTCGCCGCCAAAATAAGAAAACTAAGGTATGGACATTTATGAACTTAAAAATATGCAATTTAACCACAGGATAAGAAAAATAGTATTCTTCATAAGCACAATGGCATAAAGACTAGCAAATCAAAGCAAGATTTGTACACCGAAATGTCTACATTTTTTCGCAACGAAAATCTTGTTTACCGTAATAGTATCTCACTCGACAATATGAGAAAAAAGAATAATTAGACCAACTTCATAACAACTCGTTTGGGATCTAGTCATTTATGTTCATACCAGTTTCTACTTCTTCGACAACGTTAACCAACTCATACTCGACAAGGGATAGATTGTTGTCTTCTTTAACAACAAAGTTAGCAGGTTCGGTGACCTCGATGCGACCCCATTTGTCGACAGCTAGCCTCATTGAACCTTTAAACATATCGATCTTTGCATTACGAAGAATTACGGTATTACCTGGCTTCATCAACTCAACTGCAAAATGATTCAAACATGATTAGATTCAAGCACCTTTCTCTCAATAATAAACAAAATCGAAAACCCGAAACTGGTTTTAAACAAAAGATATGAAACACAATGGTAAATGAATTCAATCACAATACATTAATACACAATAAGGAACTCGATTCATGTAATCAAACAACTCTTAAATGACAAGATAAAAAGTAAGATCCTTTCTTTGATTATATCAAACTCAACACTTTGTACTAAAAAAATTAACAAGATCACATGAAAATCATAAAAAATGGCAATGGATTTCATCTTTAAAACAAGCCAAAATTAAAAGAATAAAGCTTTTAGTATCAATAAAATGTATCACTCAATCACAATACATTTTTTTGTTTTACGGTCCATGTTCGGGGCTCTTGACTGCCCCTCCTAATAATGTTAGCCTCCAAGGTTCGAATTTATGCACTGTGCTTTACCACCGCATCCAAATTCATACTTGCACTAACGAAAACAAAAATATCATAAAAAATGGCAATAGATTTCATCTTTAAAACAAGCCAAAAATAAAAAACCAAAATGAAAGAACACAGCTTTTAGTATCAAGGATGAAATAAAATGCATCATCCAATCACAAGTCAATTTTTTGGTATTGTTAGGTTGTTTTACAGTACATGTTCGGGGCTTGTTGAACCTATGTTCTATTACTCTTTTTAAGTGCAATATGACGTAACACTGCACCCAAATTTCACACTTGCACTAACAAAAACAAAGAAACAAAGATTTATTTGGTATTGTTCATTTCCATTTTACAGTTCATGTTCGAAGCTAATGGAACCTATGTTCGAAACTCAATCTGCCTTACCACCGCATCCAAACTCACACTTGCACTAACAAAAAAAAAAATTTATTTCGTATTGTTCATTTCTGTTTTTCAGTTCATGTTCGGAGCTTATGGAACCTATGTTCGAAACTCAATGTGTCTTACCACCGCAACCAAATTCACACTTGCACTAGCCAGTAACAAAAACAAAGATATCATAAAAAATAATAAAAAATTGCACTGAATTTCCATCTTTAAAACAAGCCGAAAATGAAAAAAGAAAACCCAAATTAAAGATCAAAGCTTTACCCTTTTTGAGAAGAGTTAAGATCAGATAAGTGAAATCATGTAGTTACAATAACAATACAAAAATAACCCTTAATAACAGCTAAAAAAAACTAAGATCCTTCATCATATCAAATCCACACTAATCATAAAAAATGGCAGTTAATTTCATCCTTAAAACAATCCCCAAAACTTTTTTTAAAAAACCCCAAAGAAACGATCAAAGCTTTTACATACCCATTTCGGTAAATCGTAAAATTCTTAAGATAAAACGCCAAAAAAAAAAGGGTTTTAAGAAAATGAACCTTGATCATTACGAGCAGTGAAGAGGACAGTGCCGGTTTCATCACCGATAAGGCATTCTGCGATTCGGGTTTGACGGAGATGTTGAGAAGCGGCTCGACCTTTTTGAAGGACCATGTTTGAAGATAAGACCTTAGCGATTAAGGTATGGCCTTTGGTACCTGGTTTTAAATGGTCCACTTTCACAAACACTGGTTTTCTCTTCTCCGTTGATTTGATCTGTTGTTCTTGTTGTTGTTGTTGCTGCTGCTGTACTGTCGCCATTGATTTCAATGGTGTAAAGCTCTTCTTTTTCTATAGTTTTTAACACTATATGTATGGCTGTATATATATTATCAGAGATTTGTGGGAGAATTGAGAAATGGGAAAGCCCTAGAACAGCAATCGAAGCGTTTCTTATTTGGGTAAATTACACCACGGTTTACTTTTTGATCAGTTAACTTCAAAAAGTTACAAAATAGTCACTGAACTATTAAAAAGTTTTTAAAGTCATAAGGCTATTAGGTTTTTTTCTTTAAAAAAAGCTTTGACTAATGTGCTTCAAACGACGATTTGACAATCAATACCTATTGATGAATAGAAGAACATAACTTAGATCCAAGTCGATAACAGTCACTATTGAAGATCGAAGAAAAAAGTTGTTCGGATTTTAATTCACGTATTTGTAACATTCAAAATTATTTCATGATATAAAATTTTGAACTGTAGAAGAGAAGAGGATTGAGAGCTTTCGATTTATACAGACGATGCAAACAGAGAAGGTCATACCACAATAATTTTAACAACCCAATGACTTAAATGAAAACTTTCAAATAGTTCATTAATGATTTTGTAACTTCTTGAAGTTGAGTGACCAAAACATAAACTTACTAATAGTTTAATAACTTTAGGTACAATTAACCCTTATAAAAATTGAAAGGTATATACAAGCAACATTTAGTCTTGAACTTGAAGAATCTGCCATATTATCTCATGTAAATAGAATCTAAATTTGGAGACCAAATCGTGAAAAGCTTCCAAGTTTCGAGGTTAATATGGACCAAAAAAAAGTTCAAAGACTAATGTGTCCTTGAAAATTGGTGTCGTTTTTTTATACTAGCTAATCCCTAAACTTTAAAAAAGTTCTAATTTAATCTTCAATAGTATTTCATAAATAAGATACTTATATTCTAGTAGTGGATACGTTAAATATCAATTCAAATCTAACATGAAATACATTTAAAATATGTAGATTAAATTATAGATACATTTGTAGCTTAGGACGATCAGATTCAAGAATTCGACACGAATTAAAATTACTTGAGAACTTTAAAACTCGAATAATCCAAACCTAACTTGAAACTGAACCAGAACCAACCTTTCTGATTCACTAACTTTGTGTAAGACGCAATTGACAAGAATGACCTTATAATTTGGAATAAATGAAGCAAATGGTAACATTTTTACAATGGCACAAATAATGCATATGAATTAAAAAAATAAGCCCTTGTAATAAGAATCGCATTGCATTTTGCCCCCTCTACTAAAAAAATAGACAAATTAATCCCTACACATTAAGTTAAAGAGCAAATTGATCCTTGTGTAAGGACTACTTGCCCATTTTTTAACTAAATAGGGCAAAATGCAATCCGACTTCTAATCCAAGTGCTTCCGTAGTACTTTTATGGTTTCTCTCACATTAACATCATACTATCTTCGGACAATATTGTTAATAATGAATACTTGGCTTTGATTGAGATTTTGCCACCTTCTACGCAAAGTTTAGCTCCGGTAACCACCCAATATCCCGGTAAGTCCTCCGGACCCCTTACCGTCTCATTCGTGTCAACGAAGCTGGTCAATTTTGGTGCTCTCGGAGGTAAAGGTGGACCTCCAGGGAAAACAGCCGAATTTAAATCCACTTTGGTTGGTTTCTCTGGTTGAGTCAGTCCGGAACTAAACCTAGTGCTGATCAACATCGAGAAAACTCCCGATTTCCGTGACAATGTCGAGGGTCCGTCCCATTCGGATCGACGGATCTTCGCAAAACTGACCATGGAGAACCCGAGCCTCAGGAATAGAACTTTCCTCATCCCAACAGACTTTACCTCGAACCAAGCCTTGGTTACGATGGCAGCGGTATCATCAAAGTGGCTTCCATTGTATTGTATAGGTGCAGTGTATACATGTGAGAATATGCTCCACTTGACCGGCTCGAAGTACCCGCGTCCAAGTGGCTCGTCGTTAGGCTCATAATTGTGATCATCCGAGAGCCGAAGGATTGTAGGAAAAGTCGAAAGATGCTGAAGATGGATTGCTAGATGGTCGTTCTTCTTACCTTCCAAGTATAAACGTATTCCCGTCACAGGTCGGTTTCCGGTATCAACCTGTAAATGGCGGATTCGAGAACAAGTCAGAAATGTGGGACTTTAGTAGAACCGTGAATATAAAACTTTGACTTAAGAAGCAAGCAATCATAATGAACTAAAATGTTAAATCGTGGTGCAATACGATACCGGAATGGTATTAACATAAAGCTTAGGCCCCATAAAAGTGAACTGAAGCGATGGCAATGCTTGCTTTCTTCGCTTGAGACTGAGAGGCAGATCACCGTATACGGGAGCCCATTGTCGGGGTACTTGAAACTCGAGAAATTCACGAAGTTCCTCTATCGGTGGTCTATCTGCACGATATCAGTACATCAACATTTTATCGAGTATAAACATGTGAATGAGCTCACTATGATCCAAGCAACGGGGAAAATTTTTTCGATTTATAGAAACTGTCATTCAAAGATTCGGACTTTCTTTACTAGTCAGTAAATTTAAAACGGAAAGTATAAAAATTTATGCAAACTCACATCGTAGGTATAAATTCACCGCATGGCTTAAAAATCCGTTGCCTCGAGAACCACCCAGCAGGGAAGTAATAGGCACGAAAGACATCGATATGACATTGGGCGACTGCGAAATAGTTGAAAGCCATTGACTATGACTTTGACCATAATCAATGCCTCCCCTTCGAATATAAACATTCACGATATCCTGCGAAGTGAAAAATGTAAGAGTCATCACCATTACTGAATTTCTTAACCGGTGCACGTAACCAAGAAACTTACATTATTCTTTGACCGGGTAACAATGGGATGCCTAATCGATGCAGCAAGCATGCCTTGAAGGTCCCATGGCATATAAGGTTCTTCCTGAAGCAATAAATAAACAAAGTTGGACTATCATTATTCCCTGAGCCTCATGGGTGACCCTTTTTCATAAACTCGCATATATATTAGGTGCAACGTGAACATTCCCCGGAAATTCATCTAACTACCATAGAGTGCAAAAATAGAACAGACTAATAAGCATGCATCGTTTATACCTTTGGTTTTTCCGAGAATACGGGAACTTCTTCATTTTCTGAGAACCTCTCGTCAGCTAATTGCTTTAAAGTTTTCTGTACTTCATTCGGGTGGAGATTCGAATTGTTTGATTGCTTTATGTGTATAACATCTTTACCTCCCATTTTAACCCCAACGATAATGTGAGTACCATATTTTTCAATGAACCTGAGAAAAAAAGAACAAAACGGGGATTGTTTTGCAGGTGTTATAATCCGAAAAAAAGAGGGCTGCAATTCATTACAAAATACGAAACTTCGAGTCCAAGCAAGTCTTTTATGCAAAAACAATCCCAACATCCGTAAAAAAGTACTTACTCGGCAATGGCGGTAGGGTCCCATATCTCGGGCATGTCTTGTTTTACACGCTCAGACAAAGTTATGTGAGCTCTGTCGAGCTCGACATTGTACAGCGTTATGAACCAACCGTCGAGAGCAAGACATTTTGTAGAGCCGGCATCCTTTTGCCAGCAACCCTTGAACTCAAACATGGCATTGAATAAACCCGAAGGTATCTTGCCGGATAACGAGAGATCTTGGTTGAACTTTTCCGACATCTGAGCACATAATGACACCAACAACAAGTTAAATTCGGAGAAACAGAAAATTCCGTCAAGCAAAGACTAAAGAAAACACTCGAACTCCAGGTTCATATATTTCCGAAACAACTTCCAAAGAACAAAGATGCATAAGAAACAGCAAAAGTAGAAATGAGAAAAATATACATATACATATACATACACATTATGTATATGTATATGTATGTATATGTATATGTATATAAATGCATATACACATACACATAGACAGATAGACAGATAGGCATATATACATATATGTATACATATATACATGCATATATGCATACATGTACATATACATATACATAGACAAATAGGCATATATACATATATGTATACATATATCCATATTCATATCCATACACATTCACATACATATACAGATATGTATATGTATATACATGCATATACACATACACAGACACATAGGCATATATACATATATGTATACGTATATCCATATCCATATACATATACATATACATATCAGCACAATCGAATGCTGTTTCACAAGAACTAATCAAATTTTTTCTAAAATTCATTATAAATCAGTAAAAAAGAAGCCTTTCTTTGTCACTCTACATTATATGCAGTAGCAAATTGTATAAATTTCGTTAAAAAAATTGAATCATTATTAAATTTGCAGAAATTCCCATAACTATATAATTCAAATATATAAAAAATTGGGAAAAAATGAACAAAAAAATTTACCTGATTGAACGAAAGAACATCGGAACGAAACCTAGTACGCTCGCCTTTATCGCATTTAATCGAATTGGGCACGTTTTTAACGACAACCCCACCCGGAAAAACCAGTTCCCGACTCACCACTGAGTCAAGTTCAAGCAATCTCGACCCGGAAGGACCAGGTTTACAAGCCGATAGCCTTAAATCATTATATAAATCGTACCCAAACCCGATAACCGAAACAGCCTTTTCCGCCGCCGATTGAGGATCCAATTGATGGAAGTTTCTAGCCATGGACATCGGAATCGACGATGGCTTGGATTGCTTGAAAGGTTTAATGAAACTGAGTTTGGATTTTGAGGTTTTTTAGTCCATAGCTGATGAAGGAGACGACGACCCATTGAAGTGGTCTTCGGGTCGATTAATTATTTTTAATTTTTAATTTATAAAAAAAACCATATATAATATATTTATCTCAAAAAGTAAACCTTGAAGTTTGACTTCAGACATAGGCTAATGTAAACGAAAGGACCAAAAGGCGCTGGCGACTGTCTGAAAATGCTCATTTTTACGACACGTGGCGAAGTACTGAATAGTTTCCCTTTTTTTAATTGCTATTTGCTTAAGAATATACGCAAACGTTTTTAAATTATTGGAGATAATTTTTTATTTTTTTTGAATATGTTAAATTATTGGAGATAACTTTTGACTCAAAATTTGTGTGCACTAATTTCTATCACTCCAAGTGGAACAATTTTTATATTTCATTTTTTTTTCAAAAAGTCAAAGTTCAAAGTTACGATGGTCTCAAGGAAGATCATCAGTATCAATGTCTTTACTCATCGTTATGACATTACACAAAAGATGAAAGCTCTTTTAGAGTTATTCAGATAAACTCATATCGATCGAAGTAAACTCTAACAAATTTAAATAAATTTGAAATTTTAATTAAATTCCAAAGTAATATTTTATTATGATATTAAATTTTAATAATATTTTATGCATTGTATTGTAATATACTAAATTACATTTTACACATAACTATTCTTACTATAAATTTTAGGCTTGATGATTTAAAAGGCCTTCAAATTTCTTAAAAAAGATCAATTAAGTTCCTCCGACTTGTTTGCACTCAATTGAGCTTTTCAACTGAGAAAATTAATTAAATAGACCCTTTGGCCAACGTTGACGATTAAAAACTAATGGAACTAACGATTAAAAGTTTGAGGCTTTTTATATCATTAAGCCTAACTTTTATTATAATCTATATATATATAGGTTGGAAAAAGTACAAGAATAGTCACCCAATTATTCAGTCCGTTCTATTTTGATCACTCAACTATTAATTTTTTCGTTTTAGTCACTCAACATTTCGAAATTAAATATTTTAGTTATTTTTCTGTTATGGAAGTCTAACGTAGATTTTGTTTTATTGCCTTAATAATAAATTTAGCTGTCCAATGCTGTAACAATCTATTATTTTGATCCTAAATTTAAAAATTTAACTTCAATATTTACAAAATTTGTTATTTTAATCCTAATTAAAACTAAAAAAGAAGCTCAAAATTAACAATTTTATAAACCCAACAAATTTTTCTGGGTTTACAAATTTGTTAATTTTGAGATTTATTATTGGGTTTTAATTAGAACTAAAATAACAAATTTTGTAAATATTGAAGACTACCTTTGTAAATTTTTTTAGATTTACAATCAAGTTTATACAATATCTAAACGTTGAAGGACTAAATTTATTTTTATACCAATAAAAAAACCTTGTTAAACTTCTATTACCAAATCATGAATATAACATAATCTAATAATTAACCATTTGAATTATTCACGTTATTTACATAACTCAAGTTGCATATTTTTAATTTGAACTAAATTATTTAACTCAAATATTTATTCAAATTCACTCGAAAACATTTTTTTTAACAATCTCATTATAAAAACAGATCATATTTATTGTTTTTTGACATAATGCTTAGAATTACTCATAGTCTCTCCTCAACCCATAAATAAGAGGATAATAAGCTTCAATGCACTCGAATTCACTTTCTCATAATGTATTGATAATAATACTCATATTAATTGAGTTAAAACTCAATGGAAAATTCACTTGAAAATTTGAATTGTTTAACTTAAAAATTAAAAAAAATTAATCAAAAAAATTTAATGGAGGCTGATTTTACTAGGTTTATGAGGGTTAAGTGCCAATCAACACGCGTGAGCAACAATCGCCGGATTGATTGTTGGATGGAAACGAACGATTCAAAAGGCAATTTAAGCTTAAGACAAGCTTAACCTATGCAGCCCTTTTCCCTCTTTCCTCAATATCAGAAACCAAATTAACCGATCCAAGTCACGCGCCGAAATAGCAGTTTATGCCGACAATTTGTTCAAACTTCTTACTCTCATTCCACTCTCAAGACCTCACGCGCTCTAATTTTTATTTACTTATTTTATTACCGTAAATTACATCTAAAATCACTAAACTATTATTATTTTTCTATTCTGATTATTTAACTTAAAAACGTTATTAAATAATCATTAAACTATTAAAAAATTTTAATTTAAGTCATAGAATTATTCAAAAAATTTATTTAATTTATTAAATTGTTAAGTTTTATTTTAAAAAAAGTTTGACTTGCAGTTTTAAGCGACGATTCGACGATTAATAAGGTAGATCAAACCCATCAACGAGTAGAAATATATATATTATATCCAAATCTATTAGATGGTCAATGTCAAAGATCAAAAGAGAAAGTTATTTGAATTTTGATTCGTAGATTCATGACGTTAAAAGTTGTTTCAAGAAAAAAAGAACTAAATTGTAGAAGAGAAAGAAAATGAGAGCTTTCGAGTGGTATGAATAAAAAAGATCATATAATAGCAGTTTTAATAACTCAATCACTTAAATGAAAACATTTAAATAATCTAATAACAGTTTTGTAATTTTTTAAAGTTGAGTAACCAAAATATAAACTTATTAATAATTTAATAACATTGAATGCAGATTATTCATTTTTATTTCATGAAAGTTGTAAAAAAAATTGTTACTTTCTTTTTTATCGCAAGTTAATATATTATTTTACGAAATAATAACATAGCAATAACTAATAATTTATACAATTTTAATGAGAAAAAATTAAAAATATCGTTATATCTTTATTTTTGAAAAATAATTGCTTACACTTTTGAGTGAGGCGTGTGATACACACGAGGGGAAAGAGAGTGAGATTGAGCCCATACCACTGCACGAATTAGCAGCCGTTAGATAATGATAACGTGATAATAATATGATATGGTTTCTTCAAGACAACCATCCACATGTCACGTAATCCGGTTTTCTAAATTTACAAAAGGTTAAAATATGTAATAGGATCTTTTACTCTTCACATATTTAAATTTTAGTCCCTATTCTTTTTTAAATTTCAAAATTTAGGTCCAATTGTTAACACTGTTAAATTTTTTTGTTTAATTGGTTGGTGTGACATTTAAAAATTATAAAAAAAATTAGTTGTTAGTAAAGTAACCGAGAAAATGATGTTGCAATAAACTTAAATTTAACAAAATAATTTTAAAAGTGTTAACAATTAGATTTAAATTTTGAAATATGAAAAGTAGAGGAACTAAATTAGTAGAAATGAAAGAGTAACTTACTCTTTGTAAATTTGAAATTTAGTTTTTGTACTTTTATTTTTAAAATTTTAGTCATTTTACTTTTCAAATTTCAAAATTTAGATAAAACTGTTAACATTGTTAAAATTATTTTGTTAAATTCAAATTTATTACAAACACCATTTTTTAATTACATGGCTACCAAGTGAGTATTTTTTTTTAATTTCAAAATATTACACCAATAAATTTAACAAATAAAATTTAATAGTATTAATAATTGGATTTGAAATTTGAAAATAAAAGGACTAAATTCCTAGAAATAAAAATACATGGATTAAAATTTAAATTTATAAAAATATAAGGACTTATGGCATATTTTGACCTTTACAAAATTGCCATCACTACTTCACTCTATAACATCACAGCCGCCCCCTTCAGTCAAATCCCTCGTTGACCCCTTTAATTCCTCGCCGATTCTTCCTTCCCCTCTATAAAGCACCTCAGCGCTCAGTTCCTTCCTCTCCCCCCCCCCCCTTCTTTTAACCCCACTCCAGTTCCAGCGATATTTTTCTCTCAATCGGATAAAAGAACGCCACGATCTTTTTTCAAATGGCGCCGAGAGATAAAACGGCGGCCGTCAACGGGAACGGAAGTTGTAAGGAGGTATATTTTAGAGGTGTAAGGAAGCGTCCGTGGGGCCGTTATGCGGCGGAGATCCGAGATCCAGGTAAAAAGAGTCGTGTTTGGTTGGGAACTTTCGATACGGCGGAGGAAGCGGCGAGAGCTTACGACGCTGCCGCTCGTGAGTTTAGCGGTGCTAAAGCTAAGACTAATTTCCCTCTTCCATTTGAAAACTTCAATAATGGCAATAAAATAAATAGCAAGAGTCCAAGCCAAGGTAGTACCGTGGAATCGTCGAGCCGTGAACCGACGCTCGTGATCGAATCTTCACCGTTAGATCTCAATCTTGGACGAGGGACGAGTACCGGCTTCGGATCTCCCGCCTTTAGGTTTCCTTCACAGAAGGTTTCACCGGTGTCCGGCGTTTTTACCGCCGGTGGCGGAGTACCGGTCGTCGCAAGCAATCAGGTTTTTTGCCTTGATGCTTTCGTTCGTCCTGGTTTAGTGAAAGGACAACAATATCAATGGATGAGATTCGATCATCAGGGTTTTAATACGGCGTCGTTCAACGGCGGAGTACAAAGCGACTCCGATTCATCATCCGTCGTCGACGTCAATCCGCGTCCACTTCTTAATATTGATCTCAATAAACCTGCTCTTCCGGAAATCGCCTGATTTTTTTCTTACCGTCGATCATAATGCCGGAAAAGCACCTTTTTTTCTAACTTTCGTTTTTTAAATTTATTTAATCCAAAAAATATTAAATTAGACAAAATGAAACAAAAAAACTTTTTTTATAATCGTCCGATCATGAGATCAACGGCGGTCGTTAGATCTGAAATACTTGGCTGATAATCTTCTCTCTTTTTTTTTTTTCCAATGGAGACATCACGTTCTGTTTATTTTGTTGTTCTATAACTAGCGGCTGTATTTTTTCCGGATGAATTTACAAAAAAAAAAAAATTCCAATGATTCAATTATAAATCACCCACTGGAATCAGCTATCAGTTATTAGTCAATTCTCAAACAAAGCTTTTATAGTATAAGATAATGTCGATGGTGTTGAAATGTGAAAATTTATTTTATGAGATATTTTTAAACTCTTAAATTAAAAGATAATATGTATTTAATTTAAACTTAAATTTTTTTAATTGTTACAATAATAATTATATCAATTAAGCGTGATTAATTTATATTAAAGATTTTGTTAGTTTAGTGAAATATTATTTAAAATTGACGTTAATTTAAGTATTCGTCTTTTGTATCATAATTGTGAATTTGAAGCCTTTCATTTGAAACTTTTGAATGGTAAGAAAAAGAAATTTAAGATGAGTTTTATCTTGTAATCTGATAATGGAATAGTCGATTGAGTTTTAGTTCAATTAATATCGGTATCGTTATCAATACGGAGGACATGAATTTGAGTATGCGGAAGTACATTATCTTCCTATTTAAAGGTTGAGTAGAGGTCATTGGTAATTCTAGATATTGTATCAAAAAGTGTAAATATTATAAAAACATGTATTGTGATCAATGTTAAAAAAAATATCTAATGATGGAATATTATTATTAAAAATTAATTTTTTTTAATTCAACCCTCAAAGTTTCTAAAACTTTTTATTAAACTCTTTGATTTATTTTGAAAATTTTAATCTAGCTTTACAAAATTTAAAATTTTTTTAATTAAACTCTCAAAAAGTCATAATGACATGAATTAATTAAATTTTATTACAGGGAGTCTAAAAAAAAATCAAAATTATCATTCTAATATGAGGGATTAAAATTTGAAAGTGGGGTTTTGGTACTAAAATATGCAATTGTTGATTAAATTTTTATTTAAAGATAATTATCAAAATTATACAAGAACTTTGGTCCAATTATGTAATATCATGCGTGAATTTTAATTTAGTGCGATTTTATACATAAAATTTTGATTTGATTCAATTTCCACTAATTACAAGTATTATTGTCGAATTAGCATCATTTTACATTTACATATTGTATGTGCAAATAATTATATTAATCCAATATAAAAATAAATATATGTATTTATTTCTTTAGATATGTTCAATTGAATCAAAATCAAATTTTTATGTCTACATATAATTCTCAATTAAAATTTCATGTGTATAATTACATTAAATCAAAATTTATGTATAAAATTACATATTAAATCAAAATTCATATGCAAATTTATATTTATCCTTTTTATTTATGGTTAAAAAAGGACTCATATTTAGAAGTGGATAAAAGAGGCGAGTGACGGGCAGTCAATCAAGTTGCGCGTGAAAGGGGATAAAGGAGACGGAAAAGGTGAACTCCCAAGTTGACTGGAAGTTGTCGGGATTTTTTCATGTCTGAACAGCACGTGTGTGTTACACACTTCCCGATCTTTGCGCGTGTGTTTTGTTTATGCGTTGGAAGATGTGATCCGACGTGGATATTGTCGCTGGCAGTGGATATGTAGATTTCGTTTAATTTCCATAATTAATTACTTTTTACTGCTTCAAACTGTAGATTTGAATATGTTTAAGTGGTTTTGACCGGTCGTTATAGACAAACCGGAACCATATGACATAGATTTTGTTTTCGTAAAATTTTTTACATCGAAACGGTTAAATTGATCGGATAATTAATTTATCGATTTAATAATTTAATTTGATTTGATTAATTCAATCAATCCGTATTGATTTTCAAACCAATTGATTTAATGATTTTTCCGAACTAATATCTTAAACGATTTTTGGTCTTATTATTGGTTCGGTCTAATTCAAACAATCATGATTTTGATTCAAATTTTAACTTATCAAGTTTGTATCAGCATATTCCTATCTGCTTTCAAACTCGGCCTTGGGATAGTTTGAGAGTGTAACCATTCAATGTTGGAACTCAAAATTTTTTTTTCAACTTTTAACATGAAATTTTTTTTTAACTTTTTAAGTTTTTTGATCGATGCTTCGCCTCAAATTTTTTTATTACTTGTATATGTTTTTATTTTATAATTTTTTAAAAAGAAGTCTCAATTTATTATTTCAACTAAGGCCTCAAAAATATTAAGAACGAGCCTGTTTACTTCATTTATGCTGATTGAAAAATTATATTCCGACAAAACTTGAACTAAAATCAATAATCGAGAAGAAGGGAAAAAGAAAGAGAAAAAAAATTAAAATATTGAAAAATCAAATAAGAATTTAAAAAATTAAAATATAATCCTTTAAATTTATCAAAATTTTATATCTTCTCGTTCACCTTAAAATTATATTTAAAAATAGTATGCTATTTTTGCTATAACTTTTAAATCATTAAGCACTTATTTAGATTTCAAAATTATTATTTTATATATTTTTTAAATTTTTTAAATTTTTTATTATTTTTTTAAAAATATAAATTTCAGAATTTTTATAAATATTTTGAATTTTAAAAAATTATTTTGATTATTTTGAAATTTTTGTTAAGAAAGATCAATTTGTTCATTTTCAAAATGAGCAAGGACCAAAAGAGTATTTATACTAATCTATTATTCAAATTATTAGAATTGTAAAAATTCAACTCCACTCGAAATTCAAAATTTTTTATTCGAGTTGATTTGAATAATTAGAATAACTCGATTCGATTAAACTGAAATTAATTTTTTTTTCAATTTTTTCGAATTGAATCGTACTTTACTCATCAATAGCCTATTAATGATTAATCAAGGTAATGCATCTCTAATTAATTTTTAAACTTTCTATTGTTACAGTTATTGTCAGGTTGGCTTTTTCAACTATTAAACTCTTATTGGGACAATGAAATAGTGTTTTGTTCATCTATACTATGTGTCATATCTATGTATAACTACTAATAAAAGTTTCTTTTTTTTGCCGATTGAATCTTAACTCGATTGATATGAACATTGTTATCAATACAAGAGGACTTGAGTTCGGGTACGCTGAAATTCATTATCCTCCTATTTATCGGTTTAAAAGAGACTATGAATAATGTCAGGCATTATATCAAAAAATACAAATATGATCAGAATCTAAAATGAAATGATTTAATATATATCTATATATATATTCTTTTGAGAAAACCAATAGCAATCTAGATTCATTGATGTCTGCAATTCGCGTAATGAAATGAAAGAATCTCTCTGAATCAAATGACACAAATCAAATTCATTTTTAAATATTTTGGTAGGATCTAAAAATATAAAGGTCAGCCAAACAAATCAGCAACAAAAATGTCGATCCAAATATCACATGGAACCTGGTGCATATGAAGTTTGCTGTAGCGATCGGGTTCATAGCCCCGTCGTGTGCTTATTTTAAAGATTTTGTTCTTTTTGGACATCCACCGACCTTCAAGTCAGCAGTTCACTTGACTCTCTTTCGCAAGCTTTATATCTATATTACCCCGACTCAAGTGTGATTATAGAATATGAGTATGTGTCTGACATGTGTATGTTTCTTTTTATCTATGTTTTTCTTGTTATACAAATAATATAGAGCATGCCATGTAAACCCTGCTCGCCCGACACGTGAGCTCGCCACTCATCCTAGTTGGCATGGTCCAACTAGCCAGAGTCTTGCTCGCTAACAACCTGGCTAGCTCCCTAACAGCTCGTCCAGTACGTCTGCTCGCCACTTGCATGATCTTACCCTGCTTGCTCATATACTTTGGGGGGGTATCTGAGACATGTGAAACCCCTATGGGAGTAACGTGTCGCCACGCATAACGCCTACTTACCCCTAGCACGTCACATTAGTGGACCGTGCCTTATATATTTATGTAAATGAGCCGGACTCAGACAAACAAACACTCAACATTTCTATATCCTAATAAATGTCAAACATGAATACAATGAAAAGAAATGAAAAGTCGAATCAACATAATCATTTGCATTCAAAGACCAGAAATAAAAGTCTACGAGCATGAGAACTTACCGGAACACTATAGATGATCGGGGGTTCGAGTTTGTATCGGGAACACCTGGTACAGAAATCAGAAAGCTTTATTGCAATCACAACATGATAACTCCAATATTCAGAACAATCTCAGGCAAAATTCAGTACAAAGAGTATAATGGTCACCATATCGCTGCAGTAACAAGATTCCAATTGTTAGTCATGATAATAGCACAATAAGTTTCTCATGAATCAAATCAAGATGCAAAAAAGCATGTTCAAAGGAAGCAAATCGGAGTTGTACAAGTGCGATATAGTTTATCTACAAAACATGCAAAAAAATTTATTGGTGAATACTCAAATATAGAGAAGTACAATAAAAAAAAGTGAAAAATAAAGAGGACTTTAATTAGACAGGCTTTTTCTATGCCTATCGCCTTATAATAAAGTGTGCCTAAGTGCACCAGGCGTGTACTTGATCGAATAGGCTTTGCCTGAAAAGGTCTCGGGCACTTTGTCTAGAGCTAAGGCACAAGGCACGCCTTGACAAAACTGAAGCAGATTGCCTCATGATCTTGGTTTGGCCAGAAATTATTTCAATCATTTGTCTCTCTCATGGCTGCCAGAACAACTAAGAAAGCGCATTTTGCCCTACAAGGAAGTATCAAATTACATTATTTCAATAAATTTTTTTCAGAAATAAATCAGGCACCTGAGTTTTAAGAATTTGGTCCAAATCAACAGGGATTTTTGGAGTTAGTTGAACAAAAAGTTACAAATGTAACAATTTCACTAGTATAGTTGCCAAGCTCTCACATTCAAAGTCCTAAAAACTCCATTAATATACAAATATATACCAGAGGGACTGTGATACAATGATTTGGAGCTAAATTTCCCAAGAGTTGCCAGATGCTAACGATCATGATTGTATAAATTTAGTATATAGACTTATGAGAAGCTACCTGACATGTTTATTGACTGTGCTTTAAGTTGTACATGAAGCTTTGGACTTCTACTATATAATCGCTAAAGAAAAAGAATGCTTTAAGCAAAAATAGATGAGCAGATTTCATTAGTAAAAAAGTAAGGCAAGCCAAGGAGATGATCACACCAGAGTAAGCCTCCACAAAAATTCTTATACAAGTCTGATCCATTATCTTGAGGTGCAGAGACCATAATTATCAATATTCACATCACCATCCCCACAAAGCTTAAGTTTCACATTGCAACTCACCTAAAAGTTTCTCAAAAAACTGCAAGGAGTTATGAAATAAATTTGAACTATTTTACAACTCATATCTTATATCCATAAAAAATGTTGCCTAGCATACAAGTAATCTTGCAACTAACTATTCCATTGTCCTAATAGAAAGTTTAGCTGAAACTCCTTTGGAGACTTCCCAACATGCAAGCTAAGAAGAATAACATGCTCTCCTAGACTTAGCAACTACTAGTAAGACATGTATTGTAGAAATTCTTTCCACATACAGCTAATAAAGGGAAAAAAAGAACGAAAGCATTTCATGATAAATATCCATACACTTTCATGATACTCAGTTTAAATTGTTTAAGATTTCCGTTAATAAAATTTGCAATAAATACATTAGCACCCTGCCTAGCATCTCAAGATTTTTTGTATTTTTCGATATATCCCTGCAAAACAGAAAATAAGAATGTCAATTTTATTAATGAGTTACATTTAAAATATACAAGCTGTAAATATTAGTCGACTTAATTGATAGACAAAAAAGGCAATATTCATACAGTAAAAGAAAATATCTTTGGTTGGAAAAAGGGGATTGGTAGCATTTATTATATAGATCTTGCATAGAGTACAATGCATCTCAAATCAAGATTCTCACCTCAACAAGTCTTGTTATTTTTGGTTGGGATGAAGAAAGATATTGCTTAACTGACTCGAAGGTAACTGGAAGCTGATGAGGTTGTATGCTGCCAAAAACTTTGTCAACTGCTTTTTTGACTATTGTATTATGAGCATCTTTACTGAGATGACCCTCACGCCATGTTGGTTTCAACAGTTCCTTAATTAAATCTACAAGAGCAGCATGGAAATGCCTCATTGCTTTTGATTCTTTATAATCCCCATCTGCCTTATGCTCAACCTCAACATCTATTTCATTCTTTTCTCTAACCCTATCTACTTCTAAGTCTTTTTTGCATCTAGACCCGCCTCTTCGATGTCTGCCATCATGATCTCTATCATTTTTGTTTGCCTTTGAAATGTCTTTGACATGAGAAGCAACCGAGGAAATCTCTTCTTTCACTAGTGTTCCGTTTTGCATGTCAACAGCAGAAGTTCCATCATTTGCATCAGTTGTTAGTGAATCTTTTCCAGAAGGGTTGCAGTTATTGTTGACCAAGTTTTCATGGTCTCCATTATGACAAGATGCAGTTCTTTTATCATCACTATGTTCAGGAAGCAGTGGCCTTCTTGATGCAGAATTGCCATATGTTGGAAGATCTGCTACATTCAAGAGGGATGGACCTTGATTAGAGAAAGCAAATTTAAGTGGCCTCTCTCCCGCATTTGACAAATCAATGCTGTCACGAAGAGGATCATATTCGCTTCGTGGGGATGATATGCCAGAGGTGACAAAAAAGGATGGCCGAAAGGGTACTGATGGCTCCCAATCATCTGAAGATATTTTTATTCTATTTTCTGAAAAGTGCAATGGATCACTGGCAATATCATTTACAAGAAAGTTTACTGGTTTAGAACTAGAGAAGGGAAAAGGGCCTTGCAGCAAAGAAGACAACCTGGAAGTATGACGCTCGCGTTCATTGTCCAACATCTTTTGAGCTCCAAGAGAGCATGCACTCAAAGAAAAATTTAATGGCAACGATATAAAGTGTGTTGAGACATGATGAGATTGGTTCTCACTATATATATCGCCCAATGATGTAACTGAGCCACTCAATGATGACTTATATTCAGGAAGAAAACCATTCCCGAAGGTAGATCTATCACTCAGCGAAGCAGGAAAATTCTGACCTATACCATTTTGCCTTACATCCTTAGATGGTCCAAAATCATCTGTAGATGCAGAAAACCACCGAGAGGCAGGGGCTGTGCCCAAAGATTTATCTTTACTCTGGAGTAAAGGGAACTTATTCATTTCATGAAATAGGTGTAATCTTTGGTTTTCATCATGCCCCAACGGCAGGATTCTTTCTGAAAAGAAATGAGAAGATAACCCAGTCTTATTTACAACTGACGAAGGCAGTGCATCAGCAGAAGCAGGTAATCTTGATCTCTCAGCAGCACTTCTAAAACCTGATAGAAAAGGTTCTTATCAAAATACAATTCAGAGAAGATTATGGATCATCCATAATATAGAAAATATTTTTTACCTTCATCAAGCTCAACAACTCTTTTCCCATCTGCTGCAGCTGTATCTTCTTCAGGCAGTTGTCCAGGATTTTTCCCACCATCTTTTATGTGAAGAAATCTACATGAACTTCCTTTGATACACCAACCTCTGGCAAAAAAGTCACATATAAGTGCAGGGCGTTTGTTCTCACTATTACTGCTAGGTGATAGACTTCCGGCACTAGTCTGAGGAGCAGCAGATCTGTGAAACCTATTGATTAGTAAATTAATGGATCTATAATCATGGGAAGGCAAAGGCTTACTGGCAAAAAGTACATAATAAGGAGCTTAGATTCATTCTATGTTATAAAAGGCATATAGGTCTCAACACACCTTGATTTTATCTTCCTCTTATCATCATCTGTTTGCACATCCATTTGCTTACTTTTTACCTCAAAACCTAGACCATTATTAATTCCTCCTGAGTGATACCCAACTGGGACTGAATTACTCTCATCGACAACAAAATGGCCCTTGCCATTAGTATGCTGGTCAGGGTAGTCTTGAGAGGCTTTTCTTTCTAAAATGTTACGAGCATCTTTTCCATTGCCCATATATTTTTGAATTCCATTTTCCTTTGCAGGCTCTTTTCCAGATACTGAATACTTGGAACCCACATAGTTTGTGCATAGACCCTCCTTTTGAGTCGCTAACGACTCATTTGGAAGACTGGAAAATTCAAAATTAGCACTACCCTCTCCTACATTAAGGGTTTTAGTTGGTATTCTTGGTTCGAAATTTCCAGGAGTACTTGACAAATCTAACCCGAGTTGTCCATCATGCCCCCTGGACTCCACAACATTACCAGTATCTACATGAAACAAAAACTCAATCAAGATGACAAAAATTAACCAAAATTTCCAGTCACGCTATGAAATAATACTTAACAACAAATGGAATCTTTACATTTTGTTTTCTTATAATCTCCAGACTTTAGCATATTTAATCACCAGCCAAAGCGAAGAGTAAACAAATTCAGGTGCTTGCACTGCTGTTTCATGGCAGTACTGCAGCAACAAGTAAAATATAAGACCAATTCAGCTGATGCTAAGAGGTCAGCAACTCTCTATAACAGTGTTAAAAGCTAACTGCAAATCACAAAAATGGATACAAAATTTCTCAAATACTAAAATACTTTGGTTCAACTGAAATGCCAATCTATTTGTTCCTACTTTAAAAATTAATGTCTTCTTTTTTCATTTCCTTAGCTCCTAAAACACTAAAATCTTCAATAGCCATTCAATTTTAATTTATAACAAATGCCGATATTTAAATTTTTAATCTCTCCTATTAGAGAACTCAAAAATGTAACAGGATTATCATAATCGATTGACCGAAGGTATAAAAATTGACTAACCATTTCGATTCGAAGAGCTTTGCAAATCCTCTTCGTTTTCATCATCATCATCGATTTCCATATCGGAACTGTTAATTTCTCGTTCGATAATTGAGGCGGCACGGGTTTCGTCGTCGTTACCGGCGCGTGGGACGGCGGCTGAGGTTGACGAAGACATTAGTGACCGGTCTTCCTCGGTGTTTAAAAAAAAAGGGAAAGAGAGGGAGTGGTGAAAAAACAAAAGTCGTGATGTGATTCTGAGCTGCGCGTGGGTTTTATTCCTGGTTTGCCATTTGGACGTCGATCATTTCACCTGAACGAGAACCTTTCCCGCTTACTTCTTCACGCGCCTGCTTCGATTGTGATAAACTGATAATTGATTGAGCAATGACTACTTTTGGGCCATGATTTTCAAATGTGTTTTTTGAATCACACAATTGGGTTTTTTAATAGGCCATATTGGTTTTATTTAGTTTTTGGATAAATTCTACCTGAGATTACTAAACTATTAGTAAGTTTATATTTTGGTCATTCAACTTCAAAAAGTAATAAAATGGTCATTGAACTATTTGAAAGTTTTCATTTAAGTTACTGAAATATTCAGAATTTTTTATTTAAATCTTTGGTTTGTTAAGTGTTTTTTAAAAGTTTGGATAGTAAGTTCAAAGCATCGAATCGATGATCAGTGCGATTAGGGAAGAGTAATTGATTTAATCAGTTAATTTGGTAGGGTTTTTTTTTCGAACCAAATTAACCGACTTTAATATAAGCAAACTAACCTGACCAATTTTAATTGCGAAAATCGACCAAACTGAACCAATTTTGATTCAATCGATTTTGTCAATTAATCGATCTTAAGTTATTGGGCTGAGTTTATATGGTTATATATCTATTATATATTATAAAATATAAGTATAATTTTCATAAATTATAAATAATATAAAATAAGTCAATTTTTCAATTTGTTCGATTTCGAAATTGACAAAATCGATAAAATTAATCAATTAAATCGAGGTCAAAACTAACCAATCCGTCCCACCCAACTAAATAGAAACCAAAAAAATTGAATCAAAATTTTCTATTAAAATTGAAATTCGATATGATGGTTAGTGTCAAAAAAAAAAAAATTATTTGAATTTTGGTTAAAAAATTGGTGATGTTCAAACCTGTTTCATGAAAAAACTGAATTGTATAACAAAAAGGGAATAAGAGCTTTTGATTGGTATAAGTGGTGTGAATAGAGAAGGTCATATAAGAATGATTCTAACATCCCAATAATTTAAATGAAAACTTTCGAATAGTTTAATGACCATTTTGTAATTTTTTGAAGTTGAAAACTTATTAATAATTTAGTGGAATTTTGGCTTGACGCATTTTACTATTTTTTGAAAAAAAATAATATTTTTAAAATTTTATTGTTTTTAAACAGGAAAACTAATCCATTTGAGTCGACTTGAAGCTAAAAAAGGGGCTGGGTCAGGCAGTCTAAAAAAGGGTAAAGAAACATTTAGTTCCTATTTTTTTTTTTTGTTTATATTAGTTTCAAATTTTGGAAACTTTTTTCAATTCGATCTTGAACTTGGATTTTGTTAAGGTGTATTGCTGACATAACACTCTAATATTATGTCACATTGTCACTTAAAATTTTTTATTTTATTTTATATAAAATCTAAAAATATTAAGTTAAAATTTTAGGTAATGCCACACCATCATACTTTGAACCAAATTGAGAAAACTGTCAAATTTCGAGATTAATATGAACCAAGAAAATATTCAAGGATCAAGATGAACAAATTACAAATAAATTATATTTTTGTGAGTAGTTGTGATAGTGATTTCGATTTTAGTTATCATAGAGAGTAAACTTTTCCCATTGAAAAATTTAGTTTTCATTCAATGTTCGGTTCGAGATAAGAGTAACCTCTCTTAGCAATTGACGGTTCGAGAATAAAAAAAAAATAATTTGATAAAAATTTATTACCATAAACAATACAACAAATGTAAGTTTTTTATTTTTTATTTTGAAATATAGTTATGCAACAAAACCATTTTCATAAACAAAATTTTCAACACATCATATTTTGAATGATAAAAGTACCGAGGAGGCACTTGTACTAAAAGTCATATTGTATTTTGCTCCCTTTACTTAAAAAATGAGTAAGTTAGTTTCTACACGTTAAATCAAAAAGTAAACTAGTTCTTTATGTTAAAAATTTTATCCATTCATATTGTTAAAAATTAGCGTGGTTGACCGAATAACTAAACAATTTCACATATGTAACAATAGGAATGGATAAAATTTTTAACATAAAAGACTAATATGGGAAGCTCCTAAAGTAACAATTTTCTTTTAAGATGGCAAAGAGGTTGACTTACATTACAAAAGCTATTCCATGGGAATCTCTCGTTCTTGAAATTTTCTGCGCTATAAGGATTATTGTCCTTTTTACTTAAAAGTTGGTTCCGCAATGCGTTCTGGACATCCGTCATTGTCACTCAGCTCCCCCTGGAATCACTCCAGTAGGTCTAAGCATCACCTTTACTGCTCCATAATCACCCTCTGATCTGCCAACCATTTCCCAAATGACATCAACAAGAAGCATATTGGCATGCCATCTTTCACCATTATATCAGGCTAAATTGGGTTAGCTACTATGGAAAAATATATGTATTTAAACATGCAGTAAACAGAATAACAGATTCAACTAACTGTCAGATAGATAATATACTACGATCATTCTTGATTCTTGCAGCAAGATTTGCTTCACTTCATTTCATTATATTTTGGTTTTCTCATGCATGGTATTGCCACTTGCTGCCTAGCCACCTCTGGATATATATATATGTATGCATCTCCCTAGACTCTTCTTTGTTTGTTCATTTTGATTTCAACAGATCCTTGAGGCTTAATCTGCATGTGGGTACTCTCTTCTTTCTCCATAAGTCTTATTACCAATGTAGTCCACTTAATGCTTTGATGTTCTTCTCTTTTTCTTGTTTTTACAGTGAAAGTGAAGAGTTTTGTTTTCTTCTCCTTTTGAAGGCAATCATGGCTGAGGGGAATGATCCGAACCATGGAAAACTGTGAGTTTTCTGATTCTTTTTGTCGCCCATAGGGTGTTCTTGACATCGCCATAACCATGGGATTTTAAAGCTTTTCAGTTTTATACTTGTTTACTGATTGAACTTATGTTTTTTTTGGAAACCGCTGCAATTTTTAGACAAGAAGCCAATGTTCCCAACACTCCAGTCCGTATGAACTCCAGTCAAGGTCAAAGATTCTTAAAACAATGGTGGGAACCATTTCATAAGCTACTTACCCCTAGGCTGCCTATTCTTCAAGCAAACTCTGAGGCAGAAACCTCAGATCCGGTGATTATTTATGGAATTTAAAGATCATATGGTGATTGTTTACGGTGACTTTTATTACAATTTTGACTAGTTATGTGTTGTTTGTCAATATCACAGGCTGCACAAAATGTTCGAAAAAAAAAAATGAAGACATCAATGATGAATCAGCAATGGACTGGACAGACATATTTTCCTACTTTCACAGATTTCTGTTCCGGTTCTGCTTTCCAATCACAGGCTGAAGCTAATCAAATGAGGCCCCCATTTCCAAGGTATACATATGTTCATGTATCTCATTTTCTTGTTTTTGTTTTGCTTTTTAACATTCTTTTCTTGAATCAATCAGCTTTCTGCCACCAAAGATAAATCTTGATCAAGATGTTGAAATGGTATGTTCTAAACTATCAGTTCGCATTTGCAATAACACCGGGTTGTTATTAATTTCGCTAAACATTTTCAATATGCAGTTGGAAGGGCAAGGCTCTAGCTTTCCTATAAATCCAACCACCTTCCAATGGGAACAAAACCTCCAACTTCCGGAAACTGCCACTAGATATCATGGTGAAGGTTAGCTTGGCCTTTTATCTGGTTTTAGTTCATTCAGTGTTATAAGAACAGGAGATGAATAATGTGTATCTGCTTTATTTGAGAATATATGCATGAGATGCATGCAGTGTTGGCCTTCGTTTATTTCATGCATATGTATATCATACATTCATGGATTCTTTATTATCTTTTCAGGACCAAGTGGATCAATTGAGCCACCACCAGTCAACACCACTGGACATCATGGTGAAGGTTAGCTTGGCCTTTTATCTGGTTTTGGTTCATTCAGTGTATATGTATATGTATATCATACATTCATGGATTTTTTATTATCTTTTCAGGACCAAGTGGATCAATTGAGTCACCACCAGTCAACATATTGCATATGATTGTAAGTAGATACAAGTTTCGGATACAGTTACGTTTTTCCATGTATTCAAAAGGGTATTTGGAGGGTCATATCTGAATACTCACGTCTAAACCATCATAGTTGTTTTATTTGTTAGAATACCTTTCACTCTCATATGAAAACCATCATAGTTGTTTTCCTCATTTGTGACTGATTTGTGATGAACCGAACGATGCAAACCGAAGAGCATCATCGAAACCGAGATCAGTAATATGTAATCAGTCATAGAAGATAGCAAATTCAATGTCAGTGGAAAGTACCATATGCATCATAACTGTTGGATACTTACATCTGCAGGGTAATGTTGGTGAGACACACACTTCCCATTTTTCTGGTGAACGAGAAAATACCGGTAATCCTGTCAAAGACTAACAGAAGAAACTAAACATAGTCATGTATCTTTATTTGATACTCACACACGAGTCCCTAATAACCGGTTGGTCATCAATGGTGTAGGCTTCTCCTTAGTAGAGGTTGGTTGCCTCCCCTTTAGAAGAAAGAAGGAAATGTTTTGCAGCCATTTCTCCTCGGATGGGAAGTTTCTAGCTACAGCAGGGCCTGAAAAGGTGGTATTAAGGTGTAATATTAGCTTCTTCTTTTTTTAAGTTCAAAGCTAATTTTACTTTTTCTTCTGGTAGGTCATCTTTTGGCACATGAAGCAACGTTCTAATATTGGAAGTAAGACAGGCCATTCTCTTCCCATTACTGATGTTAGATTTGGACCAAATTCACTCACAGTTGCAACATCTTCCTATGATAAGACTGTCCTAATATGGGAAGCTCCTAAAGTAACAATTTTCTTCTTGTAACTTCAGATATTTATTTAATATTTTTTCTAAAATATTCAAAAAGAACTGAACATACCTTTGTCCGACGGTTAGATCCTAGTCCGAGTAACATAACGAGTGTATTACAGCATTTACTTTCCTTTTGATGACATGTCTTCATATGGCAGACTGGGAGACCTCCTGTAAGGCTTGAGGAGCATATCAACCAGGTCTTGTCATTAGATTTCCATCCTAAAAGGGAGAATCTCCTTTGTTCCTCTGACGGGATTGATGAGATTAGGTTCTGGGATATCAACCGAGGTTCTTGTATTCATATCTTTCAGGTCAGATAGCATCTATTAGAATATGGTTAAAATGTGTCTATAGTCCCTGCACTTCTCGAAAATTAAGATAGTCCTTGGAAAACTAATCACTTGGTAGTCATATAACTAAAAAAAGACAAGTACAGGGACTATAGGCATATTTTAACCCTAGAATATCTCATAGACAATAAAGGATTAACCCTGATTTTGCTTACCTATATTTCCTTGTGTGGGGTGATTGCAGGGAGCTAGTAAACAAGTCAGATTCCAGCCTCTCTTTGGAAGGTTTCTTGCAACTTGTTCAGACAATGTTGTCAACCTACTTGATGTTGAGACCAGCAAGATCTGTGCCCGTTTCGAGGTTGAATTGATTTGGATGCTATTATAGCTTTGCTCATTTGCATCTAATAATATATCGTGTATTCATGTCAAACACATATCCATACCCGACATCACCCCAGAGTTCCAAGTAACATAGTCTATTTGTGTCATTGCATGTATGAACAAATGATAGTATTTTGTTTCAGGGACATGAAAATGAAGTTCAGTCAATTTGTTGGGATCCAAACGGCATATATATTGCCTCCATCAGTGAAGAAAGTGCAAGATTGTGGTCAGTGTTTGAGCACAACTGCTTGCATGAATTGCATGCAACAGACAACAAATTCCAGTGCTGCACATTCCATCCAGGGTATTGGCTTCACTGGGTCATTGGTGCCGACCAGGTAAAGTGTCTTAAGAATATTTATTATCAGATGCATTTTATTTTGCAATCAGATATGCAAGCCATTGTTGATATCTCAAATACACAAGAATACAAGTCAGTCATGGTGTGGTGTGATGATATTCCTTTCTATGTTCAAATTTTGTCAGTCACTTGAACTATGGAATCCATTAGACACCAATAAAACATGGAAAATTGAAGCCCACATGGATGCAATTTCTTCATTGTCAGCTTCTTTAGACACTGAAATGATTGCCTCTACAAGCCATGATGAGTTGATTAAGCTATGGAAATAAAGAAGCCTCTCCATGAGAAATCATGCATTTGCTTGGATCAGAGCCATGTGTACATATGGAGCGTTTTTGGATGAAGTTAATGGCAACCGCAGCCAAAAATAAACAGTCAAGTGTATACATAGACTAAAATGCTGGTTTTTGTTCTTTGTTCTTTTGTTGGCTAGTCTTTTGGACTTGGATCCTTTTTCTTTTACATGAGAAATGAAAGATCATTGCTGATTTCTATTGACAATAATGAAGCTTTTAGGGGGAATGATCATGGCTGCTCTATTTATGGTTGGTTCATGCAGTGTTAATGCTTGTATGTCATTATAATGTCAAGTTCTACATTTCCTTAAACATAACTGTCAATGGCAGGTTGTCAAGAAATTCAGTTTTTACAACATAAGAGATGAAAAGAAAATGGAAAATTTCTAATAGAAGCTCAGAGTAACATTAATGGCAAACAAAATTTCATAATCGACAAGTTAAAGAGATGCTCAAATCTTGTTGGTTGACTTACATTATCAAAGCCTCATGTACTGTATCTACATTGTGGAGGAGAATTGAGGGTAAAGGTGAAGTTGTTTCCATGACCATCACTTCCATAGCTCTTCCGTGGGAATTCCTCGTTCTTGAGCAACTTCTCGGAACAGCTTCATTTTCTGCACAGCAACAACCGTAGCTCTGGCATTGTTAAGGGCGTTTTTACTTCCAAGTTGCTTGCCCAATGCGTTCTCGACACCTGCCATTTCTAGAACAATTCGCACAGCTTCTCCGGTACCAGGTGCTACAGGTCTAAGCATCACCTTTGCTGCCCCATAATCACCCTCCGATCTGCCAGCCCTTTCACGATGACATTAGTAAAAAGCATTTTGGCATGCCATCTTTCACCATTTTATTAGGCTAAACTGAGCCAGCTACCATGAAAATATAATTATATGATCCTAATGAGTGATCTGTAAAGGGATGACACAGTTTTCCGACATGAAATCCTATCTAAATTTCAAGATTATGAAGCCTCCCGAGATTTTTCTTCTAGTGATTGCAAAGTATCGTTGGCCTTGATTTGCAGTCAAGAATTACAGCACCATCATTCAGATATATTTTGCTTCATTAAGCATATTTGAAATGGGTGAAATTTTTGATAAAAGAGTTAATTTGCTCTTTAATCTAACATACAAACACTAATTTATCTACTTTTGAATAGAGAGAGCAAAATGTAATATGAATCCTAGTCCAAAACTTACCAAATTTCGAGATTAATGTGAACCAAGAAACTATTCAAGGACTAATATGAACAAATTACAAAGTTCAGGGACTAAATGTTATTTTACACTTTTTAAAAAAAATCCGGTCCATATCCGTATTGTTCGGGTTACGCTTTACATCGTCTCCCCCAACAGACATACACAGTTTACTTGTTTTTCTTTTTCAAAGATAAGCCTTTTTTTGAGCTTTTCATTTTGCTCTTTGAGCCTTATCCATGGCGGCAACAATAACAGCAATAGCCTTAACCCTTTCTTCCTTTACGCTTCGTTCTACCATTCCTTCCATAACCTTCTTCTTCCCCAAACCCTCAAAACCAATTTCTCTCCGCCGCACATTCCGCCCTCTTTCCCTCACACCACAAGCCAAATCCTCCGACATCGACACTTCCTTTTTCGACGACCTCAACCCCGAAGACGACGTCGTTTTCCACCCACCAATACCACCAGAAGGATTCACCCCACCGCCGTCTTTCGACGAGGGTCCAGAAGAAACGGAAGACGAAATCGCCGCAGCTTACGAGGAACTATACGGTCCGGCTTACAGTGGAGTCTCTGTTCTGGGAAACGATGTGTACGTAATGGATTCGAAAGTGAAGAAGTCTAGCGCTTTTGGGAAAGTTAAGAAAGAGAAAGTAAGGGATGGGTTTGAAGAAAGAGTGGTTCAAGTTAGGAGGGTTACTAAAGTGGTTAAAGGTGGGAAACAATTGCATTTTAGAGCTATTGTTGTGGTGGGTGATAAACAAGGTCAAGTTGGTGTTGGGGTTGGGAAAGCTAAGGAGGTTATTGGTGCTGTTCAGAAATCAGCTGTGAATGCTAGAAGAAATATTATTACTATTCCTATGACTAAGTATTTGACTTTCCCACATCGGTAAGGAGTTTATTTACATAAAAGAACAAGTGTTCTTTTAGTCTGTTTAGATGATGTAATTGAGTAAATTTCATTTCTTGGGGGGTATAAGAATGATTCTTGTTGCATGTCTAGTAGAGGGTGTCTTCTATTTTTAATTTGTGTTGTTTACATATTTGGATAAGGAGGCTGGATATGATGCTCATACTAATGTTGAACTAGGGGTAGGTTAATAGCTATATTATTCGGATTGGAGTGTGGATGTTAGATATGTGTATGTATATGGTCCGATAGCCGGATGATCTTTCAATGTCATATCTTCGTCCATATGTTGGACATCACATGAGTGTTGGACATGAGTGTTTAAATGAAGCAGTTGAGTAAATTTCCTTTCTTGGGGGTATAAGAATGATTCTTGTTGCATGTTTGGTAGAGGGCCTCTTTTATTTTTAAATTTTTTTTTTAAAATTGTGGTCGATACTTATTTGGATATGGATATGGTTATGTGTATGTATATGAGACTGGTATGGTCCGACTTTTTTCTAATTTTCTCTGCTGAACTTGAAAGGGCCTAATCGGTATGCTTAATGAAGCAAAATATATCTGAATGATGGTGCTGTAATTCTTGACTGCAAATCAAGGCCAACGATACTTTGCAGTCACTAGAAGTAAAATCTCGGGAGGCTTCATAATCTTGAAATTTAGATAGGATTTCATGTTGGAAAACTGTGTCATTCCTTTACAGATCACTCATTAGGATCATATAATTATATTTTCATGGTAGCTGGCTCAGTTTAGCCTAATAAAATGGTGAAAGATGGCATGCCAAAATGCTTTTTCTAATGTCATTGTGAAATGGCTGGCAGATCGGAGGGTGATTATGGGGCAGCAAAGGTGATGCTTAGACCTGCAGCACCTGGTACCGGAGTTATTGCAGGAGGAGCTGTGCGAATTGTTCTTGAAATGGCAGGTGTCGAGAACGCATTGGGCAAGCAACTTGGAAGTAAAAACGCCCTTAACAATGCAAGAGCTACGGTTGTTGCTGTGCAGAAAATGAAGCAGTTCCGGGAAGTTGCTCAAGAACGAGGAATTCCCATGGAAGAGCTATGGAAGTGATGGTCATGGAAACAACTTCACCATTGCCCTCAATTCTCCTCTGCAATGTAGATACAGTACATGAGGCTTTGGTAATGTAAGTCAACCAACAAGATTTGAGCATCTCTTTAACTTGTCGATTATAAAAGTTTGTTTGCCATTAATGTTACTCTGAGCTTCTATTAGAAATTTTCCATTTTCTTTTCATCTCTTATCTCTGATGTTTGTAAAAACTGAATTTCTTGACAACCTGCCATTGACAGTTATGTTTAAGGAAATGTAGAACTTGACATTATAATGACATACAAGCATTAACACTGCATGAACCAACCATAAATAGAGCAGCCATGATCATTCCCCCTAAAAGCTTCATTATTGTCAATAGAAATCAGCAATGATCTTTCATTTCTCATGTAAAAGAAAAAGGATCCAATTCCTAAAAGAAAAAGGATCCAATTCCAAACGACTAGCCAACAAAAAAGCAGAAAACAAAAACCAGCATTTTAGTCTATATTTACACTTGACTGTTTATTTCCGGCTGCGGTTGCCATTAACTTCATCCAAAAATGCTCCATATGTACACTCCATATGTACACAAGGCTCTGATCCAAGCAAATGCATGATTTCTTATGGAGAGGCTTCTTTATTTCCATAGCTTAATCAACTCATCATGGCTTGTAGAGGCAATCATTTCAGTGTCTAAAGAAGCTGACAATGAAGAAATTGCATCCATGTGGGCTTCAATTTTCCATGTTTTATTGGTGTCTAATGGATTCCATAGTTCAAGTGACTGACAAAATTTGAACATAGAAAGGAATATCATCACACCATGACTGACTTGCATTCTTGTGTATTTGAGATATCAACAATGGCTTGCATATCTGATAGCAAAATAAAATGCATCTGATAATAAATATTCTTAAGGCACTTTACCTGGTCGGCACCAATGACCCAGTGAAGCCAATACCCTGGATGGAATGTGCAACACTGGAATTTGTTGTCTGTTGCATGCAATTCATGCAAGCAGTTGTGCTCAGACACTGACCACAGTCTTGCACTTTCTTTACTGATGGAGGCAATATATATGCCGTTTGGATCCCAACAAATTGACTGAACTTCATTTTCATGCCCCTGAAACAAAATATTATCATTTGTTCATACATGCAATGACACAAATAGATTATTTTACTTGGAACTCTGGGGTAATGTCGGGTATGGATATCTGTTAGCATCCAAATCAATTCAACCTCGAAACGGGCTTGCTGGTCTCAACATCAAGTAGGTTGACAACATTGTCTGAACAAGTTGCAAGAAACCTTCCAAAGAGAGGCTGGAATCTGACTTGTTTACTAGCTCCCTGCAATCACCTCACACAAGGAAATATAGGTAAGAAAAATCAGGGAATACCACCTTTTCAGGCCCTGCCGTAGCTAGAAACTTCCCATCTGAGGAGAAATGGCTGCAAAACATTTCTATCTTTCTTCTAAAGGGGAGGCAACCGACCTCTACTAAGGAGAAGCCTACACCATGGATGACCAACCGGTTATTAGGGACTCGAGTGTGAGTATCAAATAAAGATACATGACTATGTTTAGTTTCTTCTGTTAGTCTTCGACAGGATTACCGTTATTTTCTCGTTCACCAAAAAAATGGGAAGTGCTTGTCTCACAAACATTACCCTGCAGATGTAAGTAGCCAACAGTTATGATGCATATGGTACTTTCCACTGACATTGAATTTGCTATCTTCTTCCATGACTGATCACATATTAATGATCTCGGTTTCGATGATGCTCTTTGGTTTGCATCGTTCGGTTCATCACAAATCAGTCACAAATGAGGAAAACAACTATGATGGTTTTCATGTGAGAGTGAAAGGTATTCTAACAAATAAAACAACTATGATGGTTTAGACATAAGTATTCAGATATGACCCTCCAAATACCCTTTTGAATATATGGAAAAACCTAAATGTATCCGGAACTTGTATCTACTTACAATCATATGCAATATGTTGACTGTTGGTGGCTCAATTGATCCACTTGGTCCTGAAAAGATAATAAAAAATCCTATGATATACATATACATATACATATACATAAAGTAAACCAAGTCCAACACTGCATGCATCTCATGCATATCTTCTCAAATAAAGCAGATACACATTATTCATCTCCTGTTTTTTTAACACTGAATGAACCAAAACCAGATAAAAGGCTAAGCTAACCTTCACCATGATGTCCAGTGGTGTTGACTGGTGGTGGCTCAATTGATCCACTTGGTCCTGAAAAGATAATAAAGAATCCATGAATGTATGATATGCATATACATGAAATAAACGAAGGCCAACACTGCATGCATCTCATGCATATCTTCTCAAATAAAACAGATACACATTATTCATCTCCTATTCTTTTAACACTGAATGAACTAAAACCAGATAAAAGGCCAAGCTAACCTTCACCATGATATCCAGTGGCGGTTACTGGAAGTTGGAGGTTTTGTTCCCATTGGAAGGTGGTTGGATTTATAGGAAAGCTAGGGCCTTGACCTTCCGACTGCATATTGAAAATGTTTAGTGAAATTAATAACAACCCGGTGTTATTGCAAATGCGAACTGATAGTTTAGAACATACCATTTCAACATCTTGATCAAGATTTATCTTTGGTGGCAGAAAGCTGATTGATACAAGAAAAGAATGTTAAAAAGCAAAACAAAAACAAGAAAATGAGATACATGAACATGAAAATGAGATGCATGAACATATGTATACCTTGGAAATGGGGGCCTCATTCGATTAGCTTCAGCCTGTGATTGGAAAGCAGAACCGGAACAGAAATCTGTGAAAGTAGGAAAATATGTCTGTCCAGTCCATTGCTGATTCATCATTGATGTCTTCATTTTTTTTGTTCGAACATTTTGTGCAGCCTGTGATATTGACAAACAACACATAACTAGACAAAATTGTAATAAAAATCACCGTAAACAATCACCATATGATCTTTAAGTTCCATAAACAATCATCGGATCTGAGGTTTCTGCCTCAGAGTTTGCTTGAAGAATTGGCAGCCTAGGGGTAAGTAGCTTATGAAATGGTTCCCACCATTGTTTCAAGAATCTTTGACCTTGACTGGAGTTCATACGGACTGGAGTGTTGGGAACATTGGCTTCTTGTCTAAAAGTTGCAGCGGTTTCCAAAAAAACATAAGTTCAATCGGTAAACAAGTATAAAACTGAAAAGCTTTAAAATCCCATGGTTATGGCATGTCAAGAACACCCTATGGGCAAAAAAAAAAAGAATCAGAAAACTCACAGTTTTCCATGGTTCGGATCGTTCCCCTTAGCCATGATTGCCTTCAAAAGGAAAAGAAAACAAAACTCTTCACTTTCACTGTAAAAACTAGAAAAAGAAAAGAACATAAAAGCATTAAGTGGGCTACGTTGGTAATAAGACTTATGGAGAAAGAAGAGAGTACCCACATGCGGATTAAGCCTCAAGGATCTGTTGAAATCAAAATGAACGAACAAAGAAAAGGGAAAGTTGGGTCTTCAAAACTAACAAGAAGAACAAAGAAGAGTCTAGGGGGATGCATACATATATATACCCAGAGGTGGCTAGACAGCAAGTGACGATACCATGCATGAGAAAACCAAAATATAATGAAATGAAGTGAAGCAAATCTTGCTGCAAGAATCAAGAATTATCGTAGTATATTATCTATCTGACTGTTAGTTGAGTCTGTTATTCTGTTTACTGCATTTGTAATTACATATATATTTCCATAGTAGCTAACCCAATTTAGCCTAATATAATGGTGAAAGAAGGCATGCCAAAATTCTTCTTGTTGATGTCATTCGGGAAATGGTTGGCAGATCAGAGGGTGATTATGGGGCAGTTAAGGTGATGCTTAGACCTACTGCACCTGGTACTGGAGTGATTCCAGGGGGAGCTGAGTGACAATGACGGATGTCGAGAACTCATTGCGGAACCAACTTTTAAGTAAAAAGGACAACAATGCCTTATAGCGCAGAAAATGCCAAGAACGAGAGATTCCCATGGAATAGCTTTTGTAATGTAAGTCAACCTCTTTGCCATCTTAAAAGTTTGTTTCCGATTAATGTTAATTTGAGCTTCTATTAGAATTTTCCGTTTCCTTTTCATATATTTACAGGTGCATGTTAAAACTCAAGCACTTGAGAACTTGCCATTTATCCTGATGTTGGCTGACAGTCTTTACAATCAAGTTCCTTTTGCAGGCATTAAAACTCTTGGTTTCTGGAGGTAAAACTTGACATTATAGAGATATTCAAGCATCAACAATGCATGAACCAACCATAAATAGAGCAGCCATAATCCTGCTGGTGTGTGGGGATAAAGATGAACTTTTGGAACTTAACAACCGCTTCAAGGGGGGTATCAATGTCACTTCCTTTAAGATACTATTTGCTTCCAGCTATATTATGGTGTGCAAAAGAAATATTTGCATATGAACCTCGTGGATACAATGAAGTCCAATGACTATCTACGTTTTGCACTCATGGAAACAGTCTACTGAACACTGAGCGAAGTATAGCAAGGATATCAATTTCTATAAGTTCTCATTGTCTCTTTATAGGAACACAACTATCTAAATAGATAGTCACATCTTTTAACAATAAACATAATTATTCAATAGATGTATCCTTTAATAATCATGATTCATTGTTAATAATAAAGTGATATAATTTTTGAATTTAAAAGACATAATTCATCATTATGATATGTGATATAGCTTTTGGTTATAACTTTTCATTTGCAACTATTAAAAAAATATATATAATATATTTTGAAACTGTTCCAACAAATCCTTACCCCTAAAAGTTTCATTATTTCCAGTAAAAATCAGCAATGATCTTTCATTTCCCATGTAAAAGAAAAAGTATCCAAGTCCAAAAGACTAGCCAACATGAAAACAGAACGAAATATTCTCAAATAAAGCAGATACACATTATTCATCTCCTGTTTTGGAACACTGAATGAACTAAAACCAGATAAACGGCCAAGCTAACCATCAGCTTCAAGTGTGTCCCCCATATTCTGCTGCATCTAGTTCAAGGTATACATATTCTGCTTCAAGTGTATCATTCACAAACAGTTTATAGTTTGGTACATATTACATGATTCACTGCCAAGTTTAGCATATTGGTGAAAAGTATAATTTTAGATTAATAGTCATTCTGGTATCTAATTTGCTTCAACAATAAATGGAGAGTTTCTCAGTTTCTTGATTTCGTTTAACATTTTTTCATGTATCAATCAGCCTTCTGCAACCACAGACAAATCTTGCTGAGCATCAAGAACTTGTTAGGATATGTTCTAAACTATCTATTCGTGTTTGCAATAACACTGAGTTGTTATTAAATTCATTAAACGTTTTCAGTGTACAGAAGCAAAGTCAAGGCATTGACTTGGGGACAACCATTCCTACAAATCCATCCACCCTCCATGAGGCACATAACTGCGAACTTCTGATAACCAGACCTTCTGAAATGCAAGAACAAAGTCAAGGCATGGGAGAACAATTTCCTATAAATGAAACCACCCTCCATGGGGAACAAAACCTCAAGCTTCCAATAACTGGACCTCATGCTGATGGTTAGCTTGGTCGTTTATCTGGTTTTAGTTCATTCAGTGTTCCAAAACAGGAGATGAATAATGTGTATATGCTTTATTTGAGAATATTTCGTTCTGTTTTCATGTTGGCTAGTCTTTTGGACTTGGATACTCTTTCTTTTACATGGGAAATGAAAGATCATTGCTGATTTCTATTGGAAATAATGAAGCTTTTAGGGGGAAGGATTTGTTGGAACAGTTTCAAAATATATTATATATATTGTTCTAATAGTTGCAAATGAAAAGTTATAACCAAAAGCTATATCACATATCATAATGATGAATTATGTCTTTTAAATTCAAAAATTATATCACATTATTATTCAAGGATACATATATTGAATAATTATGTTTATTGTTAAAAGATGTGACTATCCATTTAGATAGTTGTTTTCCTATGAAGAGACATGAGAACTTATAGAAATTGATATCCTTGCTATACTCACTCAGTGTTCAGTGGATTGTTTTCATGAGTGCAAAACGTTGATAGTCATTGGACTTCATTGTATCCTCAAGGTTCATTTGTCAATAACTCTTTAGCACACCATAATATAACTGAAAGGAAATAGGATCTTAAAGGAAGTGACATTGATACCCACCTTGAAGCGGTCGTTAAGTTCCATAAGTTCATCTTTATCCCCACACACCAACAGGATTATGGCTGCTCTATTTATGGTTGGTTCATGCATTGTTGATGCTTGATGCTTGTATATCTCTATAATGTCAAGTTTTACCGCGAGAAACCAAGAGTTTTAATGCCTGCAAAAGGAACTTGATTGTAAAGACTGTCAGCCAAAATCAGGATAAATGGCAAGTTCTCAAGTACTTGTAAATATATGAAAAGGAAAAGGAAAATTCTAATAGAAGCTCAAAGTAACATTAATCGGAAACAAACTTTTAAGATGGCAAAGAGGTTGACTTACATTACAAAAGCTATTCCATGGGAATCTCTCGTTCTTGGCATTTCTGCGCTATAAGGCATTGTTGTCCTTTTTACTTAAAAGTTGGTTCCGCAATGAGTTCTCGACATCCGTCATTGTCACTCAGCTCCCCCTGGAATCACTCCACAGCTCCCCCTGGAATCACTCCAGTACCAGGTGCAGTAGGTCTAAGCATCAACTTTACTGCCCCATAATCACCCTCTGATCTGCCAACCATTTCCCTAATGACATCAACAAGAAGAATATTGGCATGCCATCTTTCACCATTATATTAGGCTAAATTGGGTTAGCTACTATGGAAATATATATGTAATTACAAATGCAGTAAACAGAATAGCAGACTCAACTAACAGTCAGATAGATAATATACTACGATCATTCTTGATTCTTGCAGCAAGATTTGCTTCACTTCATTTCATTATATTTTGGTTTTCTCATGCCTGGTATTGTCACTTGCTGCCTAGCCACCTCTGGGTATATAAATGTATGCATCCCCCTAGACTCTTCTTTGTTCGTTCATTTTGATTTCAACAGATCCTTGAGGCTTAATCTGCATGTGGGCACTCTCTTCTTTCTCCATAAGTCTTATTACCAATGTAGTCCACTTAATGCTTTGATGTTCTTTTCTTTTTCTTGTTTTTACAGTGAAAGTGAAGAGTTTTGTTTTCTTTTCCTTTTGAAGGCAATCATGGCTGAGGGGAACGATCCAAACCATGGAAAACTGTGAGTTTTCTGATTCTTTTTGTCGCCCATAGGGTGTTCTTGACATCGCCATACCCATGGGATTTTAAAGCTTTTCAGTTTTATACTTGTTTACTGATTGAACTTATGTTTTTTTTTGGAAACCGCTGTAATTTTTAGACAAGAAGCCAATGTTCCCAACACTCCAGTCCGTATGAACTCCAGTCAAGGTCAAAGATTCTTAAAACAATGGTGGGAACCATTTCATAAGCTACTTACCCCTAGGCTGCCAATTCTTCAAGCAAACTCTGAGGAAACCTCAGATCCGGTGATTGTTTATGGAACTTAAATATCATATGGTGATTGTTTACGGTGATTTTTATTACAATTTTGTCTAGTTATGTGTTGTTTGTCAATATCACAGGCTTCACAAAATGTTCGAACAAAAAAAATGAAGACATCAATGCTGAATCAGCAATGGACTGCACAGACATATTTTCCTACTTTCACAGATTTCTGTTCCGGTTCTGCTTTCCAATCACAAGCTGAAGCTAATCAAATGAGGCCCCCATTTCCAAGGTATACATATGTTCATGTATCTCATTTTCTTGTTTTTGTTTCTGTTTTTAACATTCTTTTCTTGTATCAATCAGATTTCTGCCACCAAAGATAAATCTTGATCAAGATGTTGAAATGATATGTTCTAAACTATCAGTTCGAGATTGCAATAACACCGGGTTGTTATTAATTTCGCTAAACATTTTCAATATGCAGTCGGAAGGTCAAGGCGCTAGCTTTCCTATAAATCCAACCACCTTCCAATGGGAACAAAACCTCCAACTTCCAGTAGCCGCCACTAGATATCATGGTGAAGGTTAGCTTGACCTTTTATCTGGTTTTTAGTTCATCAGTGTTAAAAGAACAGGAGATGAATAATGTGTATCTGCTTTATTTGAGAAGATATGCATGAGATGCATGCAGTGTTGGCCTTCGTTTACTTCATGTATATGTATATCATACATTCATGGATTCTTTATTACCTTTCAGGACCAAGTGGATCAATTGAGCCACCACCAGTCAACACCACTGGACATCATGGTGAAGGTTAGCTTGGCCTTTTATCTGGTTTTGGTTCATTCAGTTTTAAAAAAATAGGAGATGAATAATGTGTATCTGCTTTATTTGAGAAGATATGTATGAGATGCATGCAGTGTTGGCCTTCGTTTATTTCATGTATATGTATATCATACATTCATGGATTCTTTATTATCTTTTCAGGACCAAGTGGATCAATTGAGCCACCACCAGTCAATACCACTGGACATCATGGTGAAGGTTAGCTTGGCCTTTTATCTGGCTTTGGTTCATTCAGTGTTAAAAAAATAGGAGATGAATAATGTGTATCTGCTTTATTTGAGAAGATATGCATGAGATGCATGCAGTGTTGGCCTTGGTTTACTTTATTTATATGTATATGTATATCATACAGTCATGGATTTTTTATTATCTTTTCAGGACCAAGTGGATCAATTGAGCCACCACCAGTCAACATATTGCATATGATTGTAAGTAGATACAAGTTTCGGATACATTTTGGTTTTTCCATGTATTCAAAAGGGTATTTGGAAGGTCATATTTGACTGAATTACTCATGTCTAAACCATCATAGTTGTTTTATTTTTTATAATAACTTTCACTGTCATATGAAAACCATCATAGTTGTTTTCCTCATTTGTGACTGATTTGTGATGAACCGAACAATGCAAACCGAAGAGCATCATCGAAACCGAGATCAGTAATATGTGATCAGTCATAGAAGAAGATAGCAAATTCAATGTCAGTGGAAAGTACCATATGCATCATAACTGTTGGCTACTTACATCTGCAGGGTAATGTTGGTGAGACAAGCACTTACCATTTTTCCGCGAGAAAATAACGGTAATCCTGTCAAAGACTAACAGAAGAAACTAAACATAGTCAGGTATCTTTATTTGATACTCACACTCGAGTCCCTAATAATCGGTTGGTCATCCATGGTGTAGGCTCCTTAGTAGAGGTTGGTTGCCTCCCCTTTAGAAGAAAGAAGGAAATGTTTTGCAGCCATTTCTCCTCAGATGGGAAGTTTCTAGCTACGGCAGGGCCTGAAAAGGTGGTATTAAGGTGTAAAATGAGCTTTTTTTTTAAGTTCAAAACTAATTTCACTTTTTCTTCTGGTAGGTCATCTTTTGGCACATGAAGCAACGTTCTAATATTGGAAGTAAGACAGGCCATTCTCTTCCCATTACTGATGTTAGATTTGGACTAAATTCACTCACAGTTGCAACATCTTCCTATGATAAGACTGTCCTAATATGGGAAGCTCCTAAAGTAACAATTTTCTTCTTGTAACTTCAGATATTTATTTAATATTTTTTCTAAAATATTCAAAAAGAACTGAACATACCTTTGTCCGACGGTTAGATCCTAGTCCGAGTAACATAACGAGTGTATTACAGCATTTACTTTCCTTTTGATGACATGTCTTCATATGGCAGACTGGGAGACCTCCTGTAAGGCTTGAGGAGCATATCAACCAGGTCTTGTCATTAGATTTCCATCCTAAAAGGGAGAATCTCCTTTGTTCCTCTGACGGGATTGATGAGATTAGGTTCTGGGATATCAACCGAGGTTCTTGTATTCATATCTTTCAGGTCAGATAGCATCTATTAGAATATGGTTAAAATGTGTCTATAGTCCCTGCACTTCTCGAAAATTAAGATAGTCCTTGGAAAACTAATCACTTGGTAGTCATATAACTAAAAAAAGACAAGTACAGGGACTATAGGCATATTTTAACCCTAGAATATCTCATAGACAATAAAGGATTAACCCTGATTTTGCTTACCTATATTTCCTTGTGTGGGGTGATTGCAGGGAGCTAGTAAACAAGTCAGATTCCAGCCTCTCTTTGGAAGGTTTCTTGCAACTTGTTCAGACAATGTTGTCAACCTACTTGATGTTGAGACCAGCAAGATCTGTGCCCGTTTCGAGGTTGAATTGATTTGGATGCTATTATAGCTTTGCTCATTTGCATCTAATAATATATCGTGTATTCATGTCAAACACATATCCATACCCGACATCACCCCAGAGTTCCAAGTAACATAGTCTATTTGTGTCATTGCATGTATGAACAAATGATAGTATTTTGTTTCAGGGACATGAAAATGAAGTTCAGTCAATTTGTTGGGATCCAAACGGCATATATATTGCCTCCATCAGTGAAGAAAGTGCAAGATTGTGGTCAGTGTTTGAGCACAACTGCTTGCATGAATTGCATGCAACAGACAACAAATTCCAGTGCTGCACATTCCATCCAGGGTATTGGCTTCACTGGGTCATTGGTGCCGACCAGGTAAAGTGTCTTAAGAATATTTATTATCAGATGCATTTTATTTTGCAATCAGATATGCAAGCCATTGTTGATATCTCAAATACACAAGAATACAAGTCAGTCATGGTGTGGTGTGATGATATTCCTTTCTATGTTCAAATTTTGTCAGTCACTTGAACTATGGAATCCATTAGACACCAATAAAACATGGAAAATTGAAGCCCACATGGATGCAATTTCTTCATTGTCAGCTTCTTTAGACACTGAAATGATTGCCTCTACAAGCCATGATGAGTTGATTAAGCTATGGAAATAAAGAAGCCTCTCCATGAGAAATCATGCATTTGCTTGGATCAGAGCCATGTGTACATATGGAGCGTTTTTGGATGAAGTTAATGGCAACCGCAGCCAAAAATAAACAGTCAAGTGTATACATAGACTAAAATGCTGGTTTTTGTTCTTTGTTCTTTTGTTGGCTAGTCTTTTGGACTTGGATCCTTTTTCTTTTACATGAGAAATGAAAGATCATTGCTGATTTCTATTGACAATAATGAAGCTTTTAGGGGGAATGATCATGGCTGCTCTATTTATGGTTGGTTCATGCAGTGTGAATGCTTATATGTCATTATAATGTCAAGTTCTTCATTTCCTTAAACATAGCTGTCAATGGCAGGTTGTCAAGAAATTCAGTTTTTACAAACATCAGAGATAAGAGATGAAAAGAATATGGAAATCTCTAATAGAAGCTCAGAGTAATATTAATGGCAAACAAACTTTTATAATCGACAAGTTAAAGAGATGATCAAATCTTGTTGGTTGACCTACATTACCAAAGCCTCATGTTCTTTATCTACATTGCAGAGGAGAATTGAGGGTAATGGTGAAGTTGTTTCCATGACCATCACTGCCATAGCTCTTCCATGGGAATTCCTCGTTCTTGAGCAACTTCTCAGAACTGCTTCATCTTCTTCACAGCAACAGCCATAGCTCGGGCATTGTTAAGGGCATTTTTACTTCCAAGTTGCTTGCCCAATGCGTTTGACACCTTCCATTTCAAGAACAATTCGCACAGCTCCTCCTGCAATAACTCCGTTACCAGGTGCTGCAGGTCTAAGCATCACCTTTGCTGCCCATAATCACCCTCCGATCTGCCAGCCATTTCACGATGACATTTGTAAAAAGCATTTTGGCATGCCATCTTTCACCATTTTATTGGGCTAAACTGAGCCAGCTACCATGAAAATATAATTATACGATCCTAATGAGTGATCTGTAAAGGGATGACACAGTTTTCCGACATGAAATCCTATCTAAATTTCAAGATTATGAAGCCTCCCGAGATTTTACTTCTAGTGACTGCAAAGTATCGTTGGCCTTGATTTGCAGTCAAGAATTACAGCACCATCATTCAGATATATTTTGCTTCATTAAGTATAACGATTTATACTTAATGAAGCAAAATATATCTGAATGATGGTGCTGTAATTCTTGACTGCAAATCAAGGCCAACGATACTTTGCAGTCACTAGAAGTAAAATCTCGGGAGGCTTCATAATCTTGAAATTTAGATAGGATTTCATGTCGGAAAACTGTGTCATCCCTTCACAGATCACTCATTAGGATCGTATAATTATATTTTCATGGTAGCTGGCTCAGTTTAGCCCAATAAAATGGTGAAAGATGGCATGCCAAAATGCTTTTTACCAATGTCATCGTGAAATGGCTGGCAGATCGGAGGGTGATTATGGGGCAGCAAAGGTGATGCTTAGAACTGCAGCACCTGGTAACGGAGTTATTGCAGGAGGAGCTGTGCGAATTGTTCTTGAAATGGAAGGTGTCGAGAACGCATTGGGCAAGCAACTTGGAAGTAAAAATGCCCTTAACAATGCCAGAGCTATGGCTGTTGCTGTGAAGAAAATGAAGCAGTTCTGAGAAGTTGCTCAAGAACGAGGAATTCCCATGGAAGAGCTATGGCAGTGATGGTCATGGAAACAACTTCACCATTACCCTCAATTCTCCTCTGCAATGTAGATAAAGTACATGAGGCTTTGGTAATGTAAGTTAACCAACAAGATTTGAGCATCTCTTTAACTTGTCGATTATAAAGGTTTGTTTGCCATTAATGTTACTCTGAGCTTCTATTTGAGATTTTCCATTTTCTTTTCATCTCTTATCTCTGACGTTTGTAAAAACTGAATTTCTTGACGACCTGCCATTGGCAGTTATGTTTAACGAAATGAAGAACTTGAAATTATAATGACATATAAGCATTAACACTGCATGAACCAACCATAAATAGAGCAGCCATGATCATTCCCCCTAAAAGCTTCATAATTGTCAATAGAAATCAGCAATGATCTTTCATTTCTCATGTAAAAGAAAACGGATCCAATTCCAAACGACTAGCCAACAAAAAAGCAGAAAACAAAAACCAGCATTTTAGTCTATGTATACACTTGACTGTTTATTTTTGGCTGCGGTTGCCATTAACTTCATCCAAAAATGCTCCATATGTACACAAAGCTCTGATCCAAGCAAATGCATGATTTCTTATGGAGAGGCTTCTTTATTTCCATAGCTTAATCAACTCATCATGGCTTGTAGAGGCAATCATTTCAGTGTCTAAAGAAGCTGACAATGAAGAAATTGCATCCGTGTGGGCTTCAATTTTCCATGTTTTATTGGTGTCTAATGGATTCCATAGTTCAAGTGACTGACAAAATTTGAACATAGAAAGGAATATCATCACACCATGACTGACTTGCATTCTTGTGTATTTGAGATATCAACAATGGCTTGCATATCTGATAGCAAAATAAAATGCATCTGATAATAAATATTCTTAAGACACGTTACCTGGTCGGTACCAATGACCCAGTGAAGCCAATACCCTGGATGGAATGTGCAACACTGGAATTTGTTGTCTGTTGCATGCAATTCATGCAAGCAGTTGTGCTCAAACACTGACCACAGTCTTGCACTTTCTTCACTGATGGAGGCAATATATATGCCGTTTGGATCCCAACAAATTGACTGAACTTCATTTTCATGTCCCTGAAACAAAATATTAACATTTGTTCATACATGCAATTACACAAATAGACTATGTTACTTGGAACTCTGGAGTGATGTCGGGTATGGATATGTGTTTGACATGAATACATGATATATTATTAGATGCAAATGAGTAAAGCTATAATAGCATCCAAATCAATTCAACCTCGAAACGGGCACAGATCTTGCTGGTCTCAACATCAAGTAGGTTGACAACATTGTCTGAACAAGTTGCAAGAAACCTTCCAAAGAGAGGCTGGAATCTGACTTGTTTACTAGCTCCCTGCAATCACCCCACACAAGGAAATATAGGTAAGCAAAATCAGGGTTAATCCTTTATTGTCTATGAGATATTCTAGGGTTAAAATATGCCTATAGTCCCTGTACTTGTCTTTTTTTAGTTATATGACTACCAAGTGATTAGTTTTCCAAGGACTATCTTAATTTTCGAGAAGTGCAGGGACTATAGACACATTTTAACCATATTCTAATAGATGCTATCTGACCTGAAAGATATGAATACAAGAACCTCGGTTGATATCCCAGAACCTAATCTCATCAATCCCGTCAGAGGAACAAAGGAGATTCTCCCTTTTAGGATGGAAATCTAATGACAAGACCTGGTTGATATGCTCCTCAAGCCTTACAGGAGGTCTCCCAGTCTGCCATATGAAGACATGTCATCAAAAGGAAAGTAAATGCTGTAATACACTCGTTATGTTACTCGGACTAGGATCTAACCGTCGGACAAAGGTATGTTCAGTTCTTTTTGAATATTTTAGAAAAAATATTAAATAAATATCTGAAATTACAAGAAGAAAATTGTTACTATAGGAGCTTCCCATATTAGGACAGTCTTATCATAGGAAGATGTTGCAACTGTGAGTGAATTTGGTCCAAATCTAACATCAGTAATGGGAAGAGAATGGCCTGTCTTACTTCCAATATTAGAACGTTGCTTCATGTGCCAAAGGATGACCTACCAGAAGAAAAAGTGAAATTAGCTTTGAACTTAAAAAGAAAGCTAATATTACACCTTAATACCACCTTTTCAGAACCTGATGTAGCTAGAAACTTCCCATCTGAGGAGAAATGGCTGCAAATGATTTCCTTCTTTCTTCTGAAGGGGAGGCAACTACACCATGGATGACCAACCGGTTATTAGGGACTCGAGTGTGAGTATCAAATAAAGAGACATGACTATGTTTAGTTTCTTCTGTTAGTCTTTGACAGGATTACCGTTATTTTCTCGTTCACCGGAAAAATGGGAAGTGCTTGTCTCACCAACATTACCCTGCAGATGTAAGTAGCCAACAGTTATGATGCATATGGTACTTTCCACTGACATTGAATTTGCTATCTTCTTCTATGGCTGATCACATATTACTGATCTTGGTTTCGATGATGCTCTTCGGTTTGCATCGTTTGGTTCATCACAAATCAGTCACAAATGAGGAAAATAACTATGATGGTTTTCATATGAGAGTGAAAGGTATTCTAACAAATAAAACAACTATGATGGTTTAGACATGAGTATTCAGACATGACCCTCCAAATACCCTTTTGAATATATGGAAAAACCTAAATGTATCTGAAACTTGTATCTACTTACAATCATAAGCAATATGTTGACTGGTGGTGGCTCAATTGATCCACTTGGTCCTGATAAGATAATAAAAAATCCATGAATGTATGATATACATATACATATACAGAAAGTAAACCAAGTCCAACACTGCATGCATCTCATGCATATCTTCTCAAATAAAGCAGATACACATTATTCATCTCCTGTTTTTTTAACACTGAATGAACCAAAACCAGATAAAAGGCCAAGCTAACTTTCACCATGTTGTCCAGTGGTGTTGACTGGTGGTGGCTCAATTGATCCACTTGGTCCTGAAAAGATAAGAAAGAATCCATGAATGTATGATATGCATATACATGAAATAAACGAAGGCCAACACTGCATGCATCTCATGCATATCTTCTCAAATAAAGCAGATACACATTATTCATCTCCTGTTCTTTTAACACTGAATGAACTAAAACCAGATAAAAGGCCAAGCTAACCTTCACCATGATATCTAGTGGCGGTTACCGGAAGTTGGAGGTTTTGTTCCCATTGGAAGTTGGTTGGATTTATAGGAAAGCTAGGGCGTTGACCTTCCGAGTTCCGACTGCATATTGAAAATGTTTAGCGAAATTAATAACAACCTGGTGTTATTGCAAATGCGAACTGATAGTTTAGGACATACCATTTCAACATCTTGATCAAGATTTATCTTTTGTGGCAGAAAGCTGATTGATACAAGAAAAGAATGTTAAAAAGCAAAACAAAAACAAGAAAATGAGATACATGAACATATGTTTACCTTGGAAATGGGGGCCTCATTTGATTAGCTTCAGCCTGTGATTGGAAAGCAGAACCGGAACAGAAATCTGTGAAAGTAGGAAAATATATCTGTCCAGTCCATTGCTGATTCATCATTGATGTCTTCATTTTTTTTGTTCGAACATTTTGTGCGGCCTGTGATATTGACAAACAACACATAACTAGACAAAATTGTAATAAAAATCACCGTAAACAATCACCATATGATCTTTAAGTTCCATAAACAATCACCGGATCTGAGGTTTCTGCCTCAGAGTTTGCTTGAAGAATTGGCAGCCTAGGGGTAAGTAGCTTATGAAATGGTTCCCACCATTCTTTTAAGAATCTTTGACCTTGACTGGAGTTCGTACGGACTGGAGTGTTGGGAACATTGGCTTCTTGTCTAAAAATTGCAGCGGTTTCCAAAAAAACATAAGTTCAATCAGTAAACAAGTATAAAACTGAAAAGCTTTAAAATCCCATGGTTATGGCGATGTCAAGAACACCCTATGGGCGAAAAAAAGAATCAGAAAACTCACAGTTTTCCATGGTTCGAATCGTTCCCCTCAGCCTTGATTGCCTTCAAAAGGAAAAGAAAACAAAACTCTTCACTTTCACTGTAAAAACAAGAAAAAGAAAAGAACATCAAAGCATTAAGTGGGCTACATTGGTAATAAGACTTATGGAGAAAGAAGAGAGTACCCACATGCGGATTAAGCCTCAAGGATCTGTTGAAATTAAAATGAACGAACAAAGAAAAGGGGAAGTTGGGTCTTCAAAACTAACAAGAAGAACAGAGAAGAGTCTAGGGGGATACATACATATATATACCCAGAGGTGGCTAGGCTGCAACTGACAATACCATGCATGAGAAAACCTAAATATAATGAAATGAAGTGAAGCAAATCTTGCTGCAAGAATCAAGAATGATCGTAGTATATTATCTATCTGACTGTTAGTTGAATCTGTTATTCTGTTTACTGCATGTTTAAATACATATATATTTCCATAGTAGCAAAAGAAAAGAAAGCAAAAGTCTGTACTTTCACTGTAAAAACAAGAAAAAGTAAAGAACATCAAAGCATTACGTGGTGAAAGAAAAGAGTACCCACATGCAGATTAAGCCTCAAGGAGCAGTTGAAATCAAAACGAAACAGCAAAGAAAAGGGGAAGCTGGGATTGAAAGTTAACAAGAGGAATAAAGAAAAGCCTGGGGGATGCATATATATATATATATACCAGAAAAAATTTTTTGGGACCAGAATTAGATTGTATATTTTTAGGATAGTTTTAATAGCCTATATCTTTATTATTTTTGAAGGGTTAAATTAAATTTTTATCATTTTTGAGGGGGCCAAAGTGTAATTTTACTATTACTAATTTAAAATTTTATAAATAATAAAGGGTCTAAGTTAAAATTTTACCATTTTAAGGGGGTTATAATATATAGAATGAGGAAAATTACAAAAATCCTAAACCTTGAGTGGGAGGACTATAGTATATTTACTAAGGGCTAAATTGAAAAACTTTTAAATATTGGGGGCTATAATATATATAAAGAAAAGCCTGGTGGCTAGGCAGCAAGTAACAGTGCCATGCAAAAGTTAACCAAAATTAAATGAAATGAGATATAATAGCAAGTTATGTTTGTACATTCGAGAATCAAGAATTATCATAGCATAATATCATTATCATTGTTCGGATCATATATATAAATTGCCATAGTAGCTAGCTCAATTTAGCCTAATATAATGGTAAAAGATGGCAAGACAATATACTTTTTGTTGATTTCATTGGGAAATGGTTGGCAGATCAGAGGGTGATTATGGGGCAGTAAAGGTTATGCTTAGAACCTGCTGCACCTGGTACTGGAGTGATTCCAGGAGGAGCGGTGCGAGAATGAAAGATGTTGGGAACGCTTTGTGGCACCAACTTTTAAGTAAAACTACCAACAACGCCAGAGCTACAGTTGTTGTGCAGAAAATGAAGCAGTTTTGAGAGGTTGCTCAAGAACGAGGGATTCCCATGCAACTTCACCATTACCTTCATTCTCCTCTCCAATGTAAGTAAACTTCTATGCCTTCCTAAAAGATTGTTTCCCATTAATGTTACTTTGAGCTTCTATTAGAATTTTTCCTTTTCATATATTGGCTGACAGTCTTTACAATCAAGTCCTTTTTGCAGGCAATAGACTCTTGGTTGTTGACAGTAAAACTTGATATTATAAAGATATACAAACATCAACACTGCGCGAACCAACCATAAATAAACAGCCATAACCCTTCCTCCTAAAAGCTTCATTATTGTCAATAGAAATCAGCAATTATCTTTCATTTCCCATATAAAAGAGAAAGGATCCAAGTCAAAAAGATTAGCCAACAAGAAAAGAGAACAAAAAGCAGCATTTTATGCTTCAATGTGTATAAAATCTTCTTCTAGATGTAAATTTCCGTCTGTAGGTTATTTAGTCTATGTACACTTGTCTTGACTGTTTATTTTTGTCTGCAGTTGCCATTAACTTCATCCAAAAATACTCCATATGTACACATGGCTCTGGTCCAAGCAAATGCATGATTTCTCATGGAGAGGTCCATAGTTTAACCGACTTGTCAATTGTCATAGCTCGTAGAGGCAACCATTTCAGTCTCTATAGAAGCTGCGAGTGAAGAAACGAGTTCCTTGTGTGCATCAACTGTCAATGTTGTATTGCTCTAAAATGGATTCCATACTTCAAATGACTGAAAGGAATATGACACCATTACTCACTTGCATTCTTGTGCATCATCAACAATGGCTTGCATATGTGATTGCAAGATTACAAGAAATAAAAATGAATTTGATAATAAATATTCTGAGAGACTTTACCCGGTAGCCACCAATGAGCCAGATTTTCCAGTTCCCTGGATGGAATGTGCAACACTGGAAATTGTTTCCTGTTGAACTCAATTCACGCAAGCTTTTCCGTTCAGACACTGACCACAATCGTGCACTGTCTTCACTGATGGAGATAATACGCTTGCCATCTGGATCCCAGCAAATTGACTTAGCTTCTTTGTCATGTCCCTGAAACAAAATAGAACATTTCTTCATACATTCTAGGACGCAAATATACCAAGTTACTTGGAACTTTCGGGTTACTGTAGGGTATGGATGCAAAGCTTGTAGATCTGAACACAAAATACTAGCTTAGATGCATGAGTAAAGCTATAACAGCATCCAAATATATTCAACCTTGAAAACGGCATAGAGCTTGTAGGTCTGAACATCAAATACTTTGACAACATTTCCTGAAGACGTTGCAAGCAACTTTCCATAGCGAGGCTCGAATCTGACTTGTTTAGTAGCTCCCTGAAATCACCTCAAAAGGCAATATAGGTAAGAAAATCAGGGTTAAGTCCTTTAATGTCTCTGAGATATTCTAATAGATGCCATCTGACCTTAAAGATATGAATCCAAGAACCTTGGTTGATACCCCAGAATCTAATCTCATTATCTCTATCAGAGGAACAAAGGAGATTCATCCTTCTAGGATGGAAATCTAATGACAAGACATGGTTGCCATGACCCTGAAGCTTTAAAGGAGATTTCCCGGGCTGCCATGTCAGAAATGAAGACATATCATCAAAAGGGAAGCAAATGCTGTACATGCGGCCTACGATTTGAATGCCATATATGGTATGTGTTGACACTACTAAATAAATATCTGAAGTTCAAGGGGAACATTGTTACTTCAGCAGAATCCCATATTTGGACAGTCTTGTCATAGGAAGATGTTGCAACTATGGTTGAATTTGGTTTAAATTGAACATCGCTGATGGACAGAGAATGACTTTCATCAGTTACAAGTATATTATTATCTTCGATATTCCAAAACAAAACCTGCAAGAAGAAAACTGAAATTAGCTTTAAACTTATGCAATATTTAAAATCTTGTGAAGCAAAAAGTACGACCTTCTTTTCACGCCCTGCCATAGCTAGAAGCTTCCCATCTGAGGAGAAATCACAGCACAAGACTTCTTCGGTAAAAGAGTTGAGGCTACCACCCTCTCCAAAGAAGAAGGCTACACCAGTAATGACAAAACTATTATTAGGGAATCAAGTGTGAGTGTCAAATAACGATACATGTACACACAACCCCAAGAATTAAAGGGTCCTTAGAGGATCTTATCCATGTACCATACACACAAATTAAAGTATAGGTGCAAAGCTTTTTTGTGCTAGTCTTGACAGAATTACCATTAGTTTCACTTTCACCAGAAAGATCGGGAGATAAATTTCTTACAGGGGTGCTTGTATTACCAACAGAATCCTGCAGACGAACATTTCATTTAGTAGCCAACATTTATGATGCAAATCTGTATGACACTTTCCACTGACATGGAATTTGCTATCTTTGGCAAAGAAACCTAATGACTGATCTCATATTACCTGCTGTTGCTGTAGCATATCATCTATGTTTTGATGTTCTTCGGTTTGCATCATTTGGTTTCTCATCTGATTTAACAAATCAGTTATTAATGGGGAAAAGAACTATGATGGTTTTCACAAATTAAGAAATATATAGCACTACATGATCTCAAACTCCACAAACAATCATTAATCCTGCAGATGAACATTTCATTAAGTAGCCAACATTTATGATGCAAATCTGTATGACACTTTCCACTGACATGGAATTTTCCATCTTTGGTAAAGAAACCTCATGACTGATCGCATATTACCTGCTGTTGCTGTAGCATATCATCTGTGTGTTGATGTTCTTCGGTTTGCATCATTTGGTTACTCGTCTGATTCATTGCAAATCAGTCATTAACGAGGAAAAGGACTATGATGGCTTTCACAAATTAAGAAGCATATAGCACAACATGACCTTAAATTCGTCAAACGGTCACCTGAGTAGAGGTTTCTGCCTTAGCGTACTCTTTAAGAACTATGTCAGAAAATGTTGACCACCATTCTTTTAAGATACCTTGGGGATGGTCAATCTCTGGAAAAAAAAATGATTCTCAAGAAAAAAAATGGAACTCCTAATGCTTTCTTGCGTTAGAAGAAACAAAAGACTGAAGACATGGTTGAAAAAAGGTACATTGCAGAGATTTCAACACCAAGAAACTATATGTTGAAAGTGAACAATCAATTCAATAGGAAACGGGTTTTAATAAAAATGAATATATGGTGAAAAAGTGAAGAGTTCATGCGGACTGAACCGTTGGGAACACCGGCTTCTTGTCTGAGAGATGCAGCAGTTTCATGCATATTGTTCTTAATGAAGTAATCGTGCATGTAAAGGTGGAGCCTTCAGTAAGAACAACCAAACAAACATAATTTCAATTAGTAAATTAGTGTAAAACTGAAAAGCTTTAAAAACCAATGATTATGGCATGTCAAGAACACCGTACGGTCGAAAAAAAGAATCAGAAAACTCACAGTATTTCATCATTGTCCAGTCCTACTGTCCTCCGAAGCCATGATTGCCTTGAAAAAGAGAAGAGAACAAAAGATTTCACTTACACTGTAAAAACAAGAAAAAGAAAAGAACATCAAAGCATCAAGAGGACTACATTGGTAATAGACTTATGGAGAAAGAAAAGAGTACCCACATGCAGATTAAGCCTAAAGGAGCAGTTGAATCGAAACGAAAGAACAAAGAAAAGGGGAAGTTGGGTCTTGAAAGCTAACAAGAGGAACAAAGAAAAGTTTGGGGGATGCACATATATACACACATATTATCTATATGACTGTTACAAGTATTTAAGCATGCAGTAAACAGAATACCTGACTCAACTAACTGTAATTACAGATCACTCATTAGGATCATCTATATTGACATAGTAGCTATCTCAATTTAGCCTAATATAATTGGGAAATGGTTGGCCGATCGAGGGGTGATTATGGGGCAGTAAAGGTTATGCTTAGACCTGAAATGCCAACAATGCCAGAGCAATAGTTGTTGTGCAGAAAATGTGCAGAAAACGAAGGGTTCCCATGGAAGATCTGTGGAAATGATGGTCATGGAAGTAACTCCAGCTCTTCCCTCATTCTCCTCTGCAATGCAGATATAGTGCATGAGGCTTCTGTAATGAAGTCAACCTCTTTGCCTTCTTAAAAGTTTGTTTCCCATTAATGTTACTTTGAGCTTCTATTAGAAACTTTCCTTTACCTTTTCATATATTTTTCAGACTCTAAACAAGCTTCCATTGAAGAAATTAATTCCTTGTGTTCTTCAACTTTTCCATGTTTTATTGGTCTCAAATGGATTCCATGGTTCAAGGTGACTGACAAAATTTGAACATTTAGATGTCAATAGAAAGGAATAATACACCACTACTCACTTTTCTTGTTACTTTGCAATCGTTCTACTACCATTATCGATATTTATTATAATATAAATATTGTAAGACACTTTACCTGGTAACCACCAATGAACCAGAATAGCCAGTATCCTGGATGGAATGTACAACACTGGAAATTGTTGCCTGTTGAATGCTGTTTCATGCATATTATTCTTCATTAAGTAATCATGCAAGTAAAGGTGGAGCCTTTAGTTTCCCACAATAAAAAAACCAAAAAAAACTGAAAAGCTTGAAATCTCACGGTTATGGCAATACCAAGAACACCCTATGGGGACCCAAAAAAAAATCAGAAAACTCACATTTTTTCAGTGTCCCATCCATCTGTTGGAGCCAAGGCAAAGTCAAAAATTTTTTTAGGGATCGAAATTAAATTGTAATTTTTACGATAGTAAAAATACAATTTTTACAAAATTAAATCGAAATTTTATCATTTTTAAGGGGTCAAAATAAAATTTTACTTTTATTAATTTAAAATTTAAAAAAATTTTAAGGGACTAAATAAAATGTTTTCCATACATACATACATTTATGTGTGTAGGATAGTACCTAGAGGTGGTTAAGAGGCAAGTGACAGTGCCATGCAAAAAGGGAACCATTTTTTTTATTGAATATACAAAAGAGAACCAATTTTAAATGAAATAAATTGGCCTTCGTTTTTTAGAAAAGAAGATCGAGCTAGACACTGAAAGTTCCCTCCTTTTTCTAGTTCTTTTTCCAATTTGGTCCTTGAAATTGTTTTCATCTAAGATAATTCCCCAATTTGTAAACATTTTTCAATTTGTTTTTTAAATAGGAATTTTTTAAAGTGCGATAACGTGACTATTACTTGAAAATTTAAAAAAATAATAAAAAAATTGTAATTTATTTTTTTTATTTTTAAAAATTTCAAGTGATGATGTGTTACAATTTTAGAGTGTCACCCTATCATACTTTAACGGAATCCAAATTCAAAAATTAAATTGGAAAAAAACTTCTATGCTTTGGGATTAATATGGGCCAAAAAGAGAAGCCCAGGGATCGAGGTGGAAAAATTTCCAAATTCAAGGACTAAATGATATTTCAACCCTTTTTTTTTATTGTTTAGGTCTACTTTGATTCTAGTTCTTATATCATATTAAAATTTATAATTTAATCTCTACATTTTATTTTCTATTTTGAAATAACTTGATTTATAACAATAAATCTAAATTGATAGCAACGTTAGTTTTTATTTTTGAAGTGATGACATGTTTTCAGTCGATAGGTTATTCTCATCCCAGTTGGATATCTAAACTGACATTTAAAATTCATTTGGACTGTCACATAGGATTACCGTTAGGAAGGTAACGAAACTTAACGGCAAAGTGACTACTTCGTAATAAAACGATAATGTAAGTGACTAAAACGTAACATTTCAAACATAAGTGACTAAAATATAATTTGAGACAAACAAAAGTGATTATTTTTATAATTTATCCTAAAAAAACACGAGTCTTTAAAGGAGCAGGTGGAAAATCTTTATTTGGGTAGTTCCTTATTGAAAGTGGTTTGATATAAATATGTATTTACCATATACGAAGTCTCATTTTAAGATAATAATAAATTTAGCCCTCAAAATTTATATATTATGTTAATTTAATTTTGATTTAATAAATTTAATCCACACCATTCAAACATTCTATCAAACTAATATTAATTTAACAATTTTATTCCGTAATATTTTCTCAACAAACATGAATTTTATTAAAAAGAAAGAATGGTAAGCATATAGAGATATACTAAAAAAACCGACCCATTAAAGCCAAGCATAAAACAAAGACCTTCGACAAACACCATACTTGGCAAGAGAGTCGACTAAGCCATTAGACTCTCCAAAAACATTAATAAAAGAATGGTAAGTATCATGATTAATTATCCTTAGTTACTCATTTTTGAAATTGATAGAATTATATACATTTATCTAGAAGTACTCATGGGCCGGATCGGGTTTGGTTTGGGCCGATCCTAAACATGATATTAACATACTTTATGCTTATCTAAGCACGACCCGATCCGACCTGAAATCTAAATCTAAAATTTTACCCAAACCCGCCCATTTTTGTAAAAAATTAACTCAAGTCCATTTTAGGCCCGTTTATATTATTTTCATTTTTAAAAAAATATTTATATTATATTATTTTAATATTTAATAAATTTATACATTTTTTATTTATTGAAATTTTTTATATAATCATCTTAATATTATTTTAATGTTTACATTAGAGTAATATTATATATTTAGTATAGGTTTATTTTTTGATATGTTCTAAATTACATAATATATAAAAACAACATTATATAAGGTATTATAAACTTAAAACGAGTCAGGTCAGGTTCGGGCATTAAATGTTTAAGCTCGAGCCCGATCCATATTTTAAATGGACTTAATATCTTTACCCAAATCCTCCCAAATTTTGGACAAATACTCGACCCATAAAAAGTTCTACATTTATTTGATAAAACTAAAACAAATGGGAGAAAATTACAAAGAGAAAAACAAGGGCAACCAAAAGAAAAATAAAACTAAAGAAAATTATAAACCACAAATCAACCCCTCTAAATCTCTCAGCATCTTTGCCCTTTAGTTTTCCCTTTTATGAGGAAAGGCAAAGCTTAAGCTTTTCTCTCTCACATAACCTCAACTCTCTTTTCTTTTTCTTTCTTTCTTTTTCTTTTTACAATTTCATTTTCATTTTCACACATATTTATTTTAAACTTTTTAGCATTGTTTTTTAAAACCCATTTTTTAAATTATTTTATATATTTTTTCTTTCTTTGTTTTATTTTTTTTTCTAATTTCCCTAAATGGGCTCCAAAGTTTGGCTTATGTTCATGCCATTGGCCTTGGCAATGGTGACCGATTGTTCCGCCGCTGCCACGTTCAGCAAGGGTCGTCGCTATTTCGGAACCGATCACAGAGGCTTGTTGGTCGACAAAATCGAAGATATCGAAGCCGAGATGATGATAGATTCCGAGACCGACGACCGGTTGGTTAGCTTAGGGAGAAGATACGTTAGCTATGCATCACTTAAAGCAACTACAGTCCCATGCAATAGACGTGGTTTATCCTATTACAATTGTGATCAAGGGGTTAAGTCCAAAAAGAGATGAAACCAAACCCTAATATGAAATATCTATATTTATAAGAAGAGGTATGAATTAATAGTTTTATACATTTTTGTATGATTAGTATTTTAACAATTTAAACCGTTGAATTTATTGATTTAATTGTACTTGTCATGCACTTAGAATTTCAAATTAATTCGATATCTCTATTCTTATTGACATGTCGATTAGGGCTACTAACCATTTCTCGTATCATTTATAAATCTCAATTAACATAACATACATTCATTTCATTCATGCTTTTGTTATCCACATCCATTCATAATACATATATGTATCAATATTCATACTAAATCATTTTAAAAGTTACTTCAGTGTTGCTGCCAAGCAATTTTAAATTGATCTTTTTTAGATATATAAATTTATCCTTTTAATTCAATTTCTACAATTTTTGATAAAAATTTAAACACCAATCACTGGTGTTGTCTCCAAATAGCCTATATTGGTCTATAAGTAAAGCAACTTAAAGATGAAAGTTTTTCAACCAAGAGAAATATGCTTTTGAGTATGGTGAAAAAGTTTGGTCTTCACAAAGTTAGGGACGTTAAAACGGTTAACCGAATCCAATTATATAATTCTTTAATCGCTAACTGAATCGAAATATTTCGGTTAATTTGGTCGGTTAACTGAATTAACCGAAATTTATATATTTTTGTTTTTTGGTATAAAACATATAAAAAAATATATTGATAATGTTCATTTGTCTTTAAAGTTAACGGAATTAACTGAAAGTCTTGAAACGCTACATAATTAAGTTCGGTTAATTACTCGATTTCGAATCGAATTAACCGATAACCAAACTTTTAAAAAATCGTTAATCGATCTCCGACCAAACTAAATCGATTAATCGGATTAGATCGATTCAACCGATTAATTCAATTTTAATTGAAATTTGAACAAAGCTAAAAATACTCAAACACATATAAGCTAAAGTGAGAAATTGAAGAAAAGAAACACTAAAATATAATAACAAAGTTTCATTTCAAGTTAAACAACCCATTCCATTGCCATTAATACTTGTACTTTGCTCTTTTACATTAAAGTCCCCCAAATTTATTAAATGGACTGTGCCATACCCCACCAATCAGGCAATCACATCCTTTTCTCTCTTATTTCTTTTTCCATTTTTTCTCTCTTTTTAACTCACATTTTTTTAATCTATTAAAATATGTCATAGATCTCTGTAATCGTTTCAAATTTAAAATTTCTCCCATACTTTTATTTTTAAGAATTTAATCTTTGTACATTTCAGATTTCAATATTCAGGTCTAACTATTAACACTATTAAAATTATTTTATTAAATTTAGGTTCATTAGAACGACAATTTTTTTGAAGAAATTAAAGTAATTTAATCCTTACGAATTTTGAAAGTGAGCTACTAAGAACAATTAATCACAACATTAATGTTTTTGTCAACTAGACATATGTTTTTATTGGTATAATAACAAATTTAACTCTCAAAGTTTACATATTCTATCAATTTGAACTTGATTTAACAAATTTATCTCGTAAATTTCACACACTCTATTAACATTATTTACACAAAATAGATAAACTCGAGCAAAGCTTCAAAATAATTTGATCACTAGCTGGTTAACGTAAAGGTAGAAACATCCAAAATTCCAAGATAATTAGGTGACTAAAAAAGACAAAATTGAATAGTTGAGTGGCCATTTTTGTAGCTTTTCATAGTTAAGTGGCCAAAAAGGAAATTAACTAATAACTAGATGACCATTTTGTGATTTTTCATAGTTTAGTGACCAAAAAAAAATATACTAATAATTAGGTGATTACTAATGCAGTTTACCCTTGTTTATATATATATAAAGCTTAATCTTATCTTGCTCACAGTGCTTCAACTTTCTTTTCTTTCCTCTCGTTTTTTTTTTTTTTAAACTTCATTTTCATTTAAAAATGGGTTCCAAGGTCGTGCTTATGTTCATGCCATTAGCCTTAGCAATGGTGGCTGACGCTTCCATCACCACAGCCACATTCAACAAGACCCTTGCCCATTTTGGAACCCGCGTTGCAGCCTTGTGGACCGGCACCATTGAAGATAATGAGAACGAGATGATGATGATGATGATGATGATGTACATTAGCTATACATCACTTCACGACATTTCGATCCCATGCGACCTACGGTGTCAGTCCTACTACGCTTGCCAAAGAGGGAAACCGGCTAACCCTTACAACCCTAGTTGTTCTATCAAACGTTGCCAGAGGTTTACCAATTAAGGACATGAAACCTATATTTGTAGCTTTGTCTTTACAAAACCCTAATAAATATGACACCATCATCCCATATTAACTATGAAAAGTTATAAAATGATCATTAACCATTTGAACTGTCGGGTTATCATTTTGTAATGATCCGATAATGCTAGTGTCAATTTTAAAAGTTAAATAACTTAAAAATATTTCTCTTAATATATAATTTAGATGCATATTGTTATGTTAGCTAGAAACTAGATTCGATAAAATTTCCATGCATATAAATTCATGCTTTTAATTCAATTTCTACAATTTTTATCAATCAAGAGAAGTACTCGAACACTTGTGAAATCAAGTGAGAAATTTTTTAAAAAATAAAATAAGATGATAAAGTTTGATTTCAAGACAAACAAAAAGTTTTTAAGATAATATTGATAGTTTAGGGATATAATTAAAAGGTTTTGAAGTTTAAAAACCATATTAATATAACAAAATTTTTAGGATTTATCTTCTTAGGTATATATATAGAAATTACACTTAATAAAAAATGATATTTTTTGTAAAAAAATAAATACTAATTTTTTAAGATGATATAATAATAATATTTAAAACTCTTACCCAACAATAAAATAAAAAAATTATTTAATATTAAGGGTAAAAAGTAATCTAATAATATAATACTCAACAAAAGAAAATTAAATTAGATTTATGAGTTGCTCGAATTGAGTATTACGATGCTCAAATTCGATGCGTAACTTGAAATGCTTAAGTTTAGGTCTAGTTACAGAATCAAATTCAAATTATTTTCGAATTAAACTTGATTTATTTACTAGTAAAAATGTCTCATTTAAACCTCTTAGGTAGACTTGTCAATTGGAAGAGTTGAGTTGGTTTTGGAGCAATTCAATACGGATTTGGTTATTTTGGGGTTTTAAAATTTAGGTAATTTTGATTTCAATCAATTTCCTATTCGGATCATATCAAATTCATATTCTTTCGAGTTAGACAGTTTGAGGATTGAGTTTTTTGAGTTAAGTCATTACATGTTTGAATTATTTCGAGTTTTGATAACATAAAGTTCGAATCATTTTAGATTACTTGTTCAAACTGTTTTAAGTTCAGATCATTTCACATTCAAGTATCGATTTAGTTTTAGATTTAAGTTAATTTGGATGAAGGTTAAACAAGTTTGAGTTGTTAACATTTCATGATTAAATCAGACTGAATTGGAAGAGAAAAAAAGGACAAAATTTTTTGTTATTTTAATTAACAACGTTCATACAACCTCAACCGTTGTACAACGCACATCAGAAAAGTTTTCAAGCAAATCTACCGTTAACATCGAAGCCCTCGGTTTCGGCAAACGACCGGAATCCCCTACCGACAACGATCTCGTCGATGTATTCCGTTCACAAGATTTTAACCATTTAGCTTGCATATAACTTTGTTTCCTCCATGGTCCCATATGCATTTTCTTTTCCTTCATACATTTCTTGGCAGCCAAACACAAAATCTTTATAACGTTATTCAACCTCTCAACTTTTCCGACGAAAACTTCCGGCAACCTTTGAACTAAACGTTTGTAATCTTCACTTGCTCTTGCCATCTCAAATTCCGCTCTGAAATTCAATTCTATGATTACCCTTACATCACCTTTACTTGAATTTTCAATTACATCCAAAAAACTATGCTCTCCTGCAAAAAGAAATCAAATCTGTTAAAGTTGTATGGTACAGGGACCATGTGTGGAATTAAACCTTTTATATTTTTATTTTTTAAGTAAACAACATTAATAATCACTCAATTATATATTTTATTTGGTCACATAGCTCTAATATCATAGACGAATCCAAAAATTATTTTAGTAGGGTAAGAATTTAAATATAATTTTTTCATAAATTAAAATTTAATTTAAGTTTATTATGTATTAATTTATAATTTTATTATTTTTTAAGAGATTAAAAAAACATTTTAAGGATAAACTGCACTTTCACTATATATAATATATTTATTTATAAAAGGATTTAATTGAAAAAAATCATTTGAAGGGCCAAGGCCCTGCCTGCCCATTCAGATTTGGTGAATAAATTATCAAGTGATCATTTTGTATCTTCAAGATAGTTGAGTGAGTGATAAAAAAAGACAAATTAAATAATTAAATACTTATTTTGTAATTTTTCATAATTAAATGATGAAAAATAAATTTACTAATAATTAGTGATATTTTTTAATTTTCATTTTGTAATTTTTCATTTGGTGATGAGAAAAAAATTACTAACTGGGTGACTACAATTTACCTAACGAAGCGTTTCAAAGAAGTTCAAATCTGTAAAAATTGTATGGTACAGGGACCATTTGTGAAACTAAACCTTTTTTATTTTTTATTATTTTCTACCTGATGGGATACGTGATGAGCTTCTCCATTTAGACCGGCAAATGGCGGTGTTGAAACCGGCGGTTTGGAGACGGCGAAACACTTCTCTCATAAAACAAAGCCTACAACTCTCCACCATTGATTTACCACCACAACCGCAAACGACGGTCGTCGTTTCTCTCTTAATATCTCTCAAAGCTTCTTTAATGGCGATTCTAATCCTCGATTCTAAAGAACTGATCCTACACACCGTAGCTTCTAAAACCTGGTCCTGAATCTCCCAAAATTCCTCTTTATTCTCACTGCCGCTTCCATCGTTTTCTTTTCTCTCATCGTCGTCATCATCATCATCATCATCATCATCATCACCGTCCTCATCCCCGTCGTTACGGATTCCGACGATTTGATCGCCATCGTCGCCGTCTTCGAGAAAACTAAATTCCATACCCGACGAATCCGAATCCGGATTCACCGGCAACTTGAATACTTGATAATTCATTAAATTCCGGTGATCCCATAAGATTCTCGTCGCTACGCCGGCCATTTTTAGGGTTTTATTTTTATTTTTTTTGTAATTTAGGAAGTTGGTTTATGGCTTATGAGAGTTTCGTTTTTATACTACTAGGATTCGGGGAAAAAACCGGGACCCGGTTCATTTTTTATTCAACTACCGTTGTCGAATGAGCCGCCGCTAAAATGAGCGAGAAATTGAATTTTCCGACGTGGCGTGGACTGGTCCAGTGTACTATTTTTGGACCAGATAACGAGCATCCACGTATGGATATACTCGAATATTCGCATCACAATTTTTTTGGATTAAATTACTTTTTGGGGCCTAAACTGGTTAACTTTTTTTATATTGAAGCTTGAATTTTTTTTAATGTTAGGCATTGAACTTGGTAATTGTTCTCACATTGGAACCTAATTTTTTTTATTCAAATTGAGCCCTAAACTTGATAATTATTTTCACATTGGGATCAGGGGCGTAATTAGGGGTTGGTAAGCTCTCACCCTCTTCTTAAAATGAAAATTTTTTATTTAGGCCCTACATTGCTCCTTTACTTTTCAGATTTAGTTGTTAATATTATTAAACTTTTGTATATGTTCATACTTTTTTTAATTTATTAACAATGCGCACACACCTTACACACACAAGTGATAGAACTAGGGATCCCTAAGATAAACAACACCATTTTTTTTATTGGAACCACTTGTTGGGTTCAGAGATATTAGATTCTTAAAAATAAAAGTATAAGGATTAAATTTCAAACTTGTAAAGAGTATAAGAACTTATGATATATTTTTAATTGAATTTGATATAAATTATAAATGAATATATTTAATTTGATATGATTTTTTTATTTATAAGTTAAAAGATTATAATTATTTAAAATCAAATTAGGTTTTATTTTATTTAATCTTCAATTATTTTTTAACATTTATGTTATATAATTAATTAGCTACAATCAAGGTAGTCCCTTTATGGCCTCCATCCAGTTCGCTATTCCAGGGCGGATCAAGACATAACCTCCTCCCTCCTACCCACCACCTGTCTTTGGTATGTTCAAGGAGATGTCGCATAAAATAACAAATTAGTTATTTTTGTTAAAAAATTATTCATTTGTACTAATAAAAATTGATATAGATGATAGAATAATAAGATAGTATCACTTGGTATGTCATATATGTACCTCGTGCTAACATATAGAAATCAATTGTAATAATAATAATGAAAAGAATTTTTAACAAAACAATTAATTTACTTTTTGATCTAACATTTAATTATTAATTTATTTATTTTTTAGTAGAAGAGATAAAATCTTTGATTTTTAATTGTGAAAAAATATTTAAATCTTTGATTACTAAAAACTTAAATATTTGATTTTAGTTGTGAAAAAAAATTGTACTACTCTTAACTAGTACAAGACCTTCCTAGTACGTTTATTGCTAAAGATATAAATTTTTTTTATTTGAAGTTGTGAGAAAATATTTAATTTTGAATTCTTTTTATTTTTGTTATGATGTTTGTCATAGTTATTCGAATAAGACTAACTTGATCCTTATCAGTTTGTCAAATCATTTAGTTCATCTGAATGAATTCGTACTATTATGCATGCAAACTTATATTTAAGATAGACACATATTAACTTTAAAAATATTATACGTGCTAAAATAAAAATAGAAATTTATTTAATCCTAATACATCAAATCAAGAGACTTTAACTTATAAATAAAAAAATTAATCTCCATGAAAAAAAGACTCACAAAACATTCAATAATTTTAAAATCATATCAATAAAAATTAAAAAAAATTGTAAACATTGAAAATTATCAACTAATCAACCGGAATTGATTGATAATTAGATCATTTTAACATATCATTAAATTAGAAATCGACAAAAGTGAGATGATTCCAGATCAAACGTGGCAAGATCCTAGACGTTCAGTGTGTGATTTATTTATTTTTTTAAAATGGCCCACCCTTTTCTTTTTTGATGCCTTACCTAACTTTTTTTAAATTTTCAATATTTATTTATATTTCTTTTTGTTGGCTTTTTTATATTAATCATACATATTTAAGATAAATTGAAATTAAATTGTAATTTTTATAATAATAAAAAATATAATTTTATTATTTTATTAATTTATATTTTTATAATTTTTAAAATATTACATTAAATTTTTATAATTTTTAAAAAAGTTTAAATTTAAATTTTTAAAAAATCAAAAAATTTAATTAAAAAATTCTTCATTTTAAGAATCGGGCCTCCCAACCTCCGTAACTACGCCCCAATATAATCTCATAAAGTAAAAGTTGTTGGGACTCAAAAAATTATGTGGTGAATAAAACGCGGAATTTCGCCACTGGTTTGTTATCTTTTCAGAATCCGACCATACAAGATTCCACCTATACAGCTACAACTATTAGAGTTGTTTTATTAGGACACGTTTAATGTTCTAAAATGACATGGTTAAATATTACTTGAAAAAGAAACTTTAATTTAAGTTGAAAAAAAAGAGAAAATAATTAAAAAATATGATAAATAATATATATATAATTATAATTAATTCTTTTAGTGAGATTTAGTAGGATTCATTTTAAATCAATAATTATAATGAATAAATTATAATCATTTGATCAAATCAAATCATGTTGTGTTGACAGCTTGAAATTTATTGAATCGATTATTATATATAAAAATATGATATATGAAAAATATATGTTGTTTATTCTATTCACGTAAATATTAATGATGATAATATAAAGGATAAATTGTACTAATAATCATTTAATTATATTTTTTTTATTTTTGATCACTCTATTATAAAAAGTTATAAAATGATCATTTAATTATTCAATTTTATTTTTTATCCCAATTGGCTAATATAAAAATGGAAACACCCAAAAATTCAAAATAGTTATGTGATAAAAAAACGAAATTAAATAGTTGAGTGACCATTTAATAACTTTTCATAATTTGATAACAAAAAAAACATAATCGAGTGACTAATAATGTAACTTACCCTTATACTAAAAAAGGATAAAGTAAGTCTTTGTCTCCTAAATTAACAATTCCTATTGATTTTGATTTTTAATTTTTTGTTGTTTATATTAGTCTCAAATTTTTTATTTAATCTATGAACTTAGATTTCATTCAGGTATGATGACGTAACACTCTCAATTATCATTTTAAATTGAAAAAATTGTTAAGGTGTCAAGTTTGAAGACTAATATAAATATAAAAAATTGAAGGACTAACTTAGAGAAAAATTACTAAATTCAAGGAATAAATGTTCGCATATTTTACAAAGAGAATAAAAAAAGTAATAAAAATAGATTTAATATTACTTGCACGGGGCTCGTTGAAGATTCTTATTTGATCCCTATAATTTATACCTTTTGTTGTAGTAGGTTTAGATATATTAAAGAATGGTTTAATACATAATTTAGAACTTAAATATTGTTTTATCCCTTATATAAATGTTAAAAATATATATATAAATAAATGTACGAACAATTATCAAGTTTAGGATCTAATTTAGACAAAAGAATGTTCAAACTCTTAATATGAAAATAATTATCAAATTCAAAATTTAAATTGAAAAAAAATTAACCCTAATATAAAAATAATTATCCAGTTGAAACCCAAAAAGTAATTCATACACACTATATATTAGGGAGAAAGCAAGTGAAACCTAATTATTTTATTTAATTTTTTTAAATAATTTTATTATAGATTCGGATTATATTTATTTTTTTACATAATATCTAGAATTATTAATAGTTTCTTCTCAATCCATAAATAAAAGGATAATACCTTTTAGCGCATTCGAATCTATATCCTCCTGCATTAGTAACGACACCATACCAACCAAATTAAAACACATCTAAATTTATTTAATGAAAGTTATTGTTTAATTTTGGTACATAGAAAAGTTTTTTTATTTTGGTACTTTGGAAAGTTTATTGTCAATTATTATTTAAGGAAAGTTAATTATTAATGATCTGACCATAAAATAATTTCCGACAAGCTATGTGTTGATATATGACAGCTTCGGTGTTTTTTAATTCAGATGGAAACTCGCCATTGCCTAGGAAATTGTTTTCTTATAGGATGGGATATGCAATTTTCAACTACACATCATCTCATTAGCTTGGCTGCTTTTGTAGCTACATCTTTAATAATCTTCCAAAATGTAATTAAATTATTTAAAAACTTTAATGTAAGTTATTAGATTATTAAAATTATTATTATAGGTATTATGTATATACTATTTATATCAATCGAATTTTTATTTTATTTTTCTTACCGTTCAATTTTTTTATGAAATAACTTTGAACGTAATAAATCTGTGAATTAAAATTTAAATAATTTTTTCTTCAATCTTTGACACTTATTATCAGACCGACTTGGATTCAAGGTATGTTTTTCACTCATCAGTGTGTACTAATTTGTTGTATCGATTGTTGAATCGTCACTTAAAATTCACTAATCGAGTTTTAAAAAGTTGAAAAATTACTATGATGTCAATTTTAAAAGTTACCATTTTATTTTTCCGTTAATCATTTAACAGTTAGTGACTTAAAAAGATAAAATCGAATAATTGAATAACTATTTTGTAAGTTTTCATACTAGTGACCAAAAAAATTTAGGTGACTAACAATATAATTTACCCTTTTAAATTTTTAAAAATGAAAACTATTTTTAGAAACCTAACGGAGCTCAAACTATTCGAGCCCACTCGAATTCATCATTTAAGCTAAAGTTTTGGGCTTCAAGGCCTAGCAAAATTTCATTTTATCCATGTAAAATAAAAATACATAAATTATTACAATGAGGAAATCTATACACCAATTTAAATTGATAATCAAAATATTAAGGTATGATACTAAATTTAGTCCTCAACATATATATCTTTTTTCAATTTAACTCTTTTTAGTTAAATTTGGCCTCAACTTTAAAAAAAGTTAAATTGTTTTTTTTAATGAAAATGTAGATTAAAACTTTAATTTTTTAACGATGTCGGCATGACAATATGCATGGTAGTTTATGTATACTTTATGCTGACGTAGCACTAATAGTAACGACCAAAAAAGTTCGGAAGTGTTCAAGAAATTGGAAAATTATTAATGGAATTATTTGTAGTAGGAAGGTAGTTACTTGACAAAGGAAATTAAAGTGTTGGAGAGTTGATTGTTAACTAATTTATGACTAAAGATTTAATTAGAATGGTGGAGAATTGAGAAGGATTAAGGTGCAAATTTTCCCCACAAGGTAATAAGGGATTTAAATTGCAATTAAGCCCTGAAACAAAGGTGGAAAAGAATTCGGTGGGGCTGGAATTTAACTACGTTGATTACCACAATGAAAATTAGGCATCCCAATGGCTTGGGGGTGGGACGGATTTTTTCCGACCTGAACTCGACTCAAAAATTTAGGTATCTGCTTCGAAATCGATTTGATAAGATATTCGACTATAACTTTGATCTGATCTGATCTGAATTTAATTTAATTTTATTGTTTTATTTTTTTTTATTTTGACTCAAAATTATATTTTTAAATGAAATGATGATGTTATTGGTAGCACAATTTCTTGAAATATAATATTATTGATATCAAGGAAGAGTTAAAATATTAGTAGCCAAAATTGGGTATCGGCCTAAATTGAGGTTGTATAATTAGATTAACCCCTGAAAAACCAAAAAGTTCAAAAAATAGTATGTAACCCCCTAAACCCGGCCCAAAAGATACGATCGGATATAGAAGATTATTTAAGTAATTTACTCACACTCTGACTTGACAACTCAAACTCATCCTCAGAAAAACATATAAATATTCATAAATAAAACTTTAAATCTATAATTAATAATAAAATAAATTAATTAAACCTCAAAGAACAAAATACCAAAAATTCCCAAAACAAATTATATTTACATCCCAAAATAATAATAATAATAATAATAATAATAATAATAATAAAATAGAATAGAATATTCTAAATTTTGTAATTAAGCCTCCGAGTACCAAGTCACCTAATATCCGAAAACCTGAAATGAAACTGTGGAGGTATGAGCTATAAAGCCCAGTGTGTCTCTAAAGTAAATACAACTTAATGCTAGAATACATCAACATATCAATTTTAAACACGAAAGAGTAACCACAAATCATACTGCACACACAAGCACAATGCAATGTACCCATACTCCATCACACCAACACAATGAAAAGGTTCCCCAGAACCCTTTCCCAGCCAACGTCACCAATCGCAGTGTGGTTTTAGTATCAACCTTAAAAGGAATGATAACCACTTCTTCCACCTTACAATCCCACCCCATGAACACACAATGGTATGATCACATGCTTATCAGATATTCATATTTTTCCCAATCTCAAGCTCAATTAATATTGCACATATCACAACCCCTGTAAGCATAGTACATTAATTATCTGTCACATGCTCAATGTAAAATTATAAATGTATGCATGACACTAGCATTATACACTTGCACAACTTAATTAATCATACCATTAATTATTTTTATCACAGCACAATCATCTCAATCAGCATAAAATCACATAACTTCAGTATCATCACAAACATTAGAGTAAATTACAATTAGAAACACACCTCGAGCAATTAAAACTCTAGCGACGAGGAGGTCGTCCACCACGCACAGTACGAATTCCCGGTCTAACGGAATTAGATCCTACGAATACAACTAAAAATTATTACAACCTAGCCACCACTTAAACACAAAATTAAACTAAAATAACTTACGAGTAGCTCTCGGAACCGATGCAGGAACGGGTTGAACAGTAGGAGGAGGTAAATCGTCTGCCTCGGACTCGTGATCACCTAAATACGAATACTTAATATCAGTACCACTCAAATTAAAACTCTAAAATAATTTAAAGTACACAATTTAAATTAAGACATCAAAAACGAGACTTTCGGGTCGAAATTTGGCAAAACGGACAGCGGAAACGGACTCAGGACGTCAAAAAATGGCAGGATAAGGTTTTTCAAAAAAGTCAACGGTCAACGGTCAATCAACACGGTCAACAGTCGGTCAACATTGGTCAATGCCAGTCAATGGTTTGACTTGGTTTGGGTTGAACTTGATTCATTTGGTTTGGTTCAAATGGGTTTGGTTTAAATGAATTTGGGTTTGGTTTAAGTGAATGTGGGTTTGGTTTAAATAGAATTTGGGCTTAATGGGTTTTTAAGGAAATAAAGTTATTGGGTTGGTTTGGGTAATAAGGGATTGGATAAAGTTTGGCAAAAGAATTGGGCCATCAGATTTGCAACAATGCCCACAAAGAAGCAAGGCAAAAATTAAGGGCTGCAACAACCCCCATTTTCCCGATTTCGGTACCGCCCACTCCCCGACTTCGCAAGGGACGTCCGACCACCATGAACAACACACCAACAACTCCAAAACAGTCCACAATCATAATTTCCCAAACTTACCAAGGTTCTAAACGACGAAGCGCAACTAAGCAAGGAGGAACAAAAGCCGAAAGTCCCTTGTTAACACGCACGAATGGTGACAGTAGATTTGAAGACTTAAAAGTGTGATTAAAAGAGGAAGAAAATAGAAAAGAAAAGAGAAAGAAATAAGAAATGAATGAGAAAAAGAAAAGAGAAAGGAAAGATGAGAGGCTTAAGGGAGAAGCAAAACGGTAGAGCCAAAAAATAAAGAAGAAAGGGTTCAAAAAGTGCAATTAAGGTGCTTAAATACCCAAACAATTTGGGTTATTTCACCAAGGGTCCCTATTGTTTACTAGGGTTTCAAAAAATTAACCAAAAATTTAATACTTACCACACTTTAATCCCTAAACAAAATTCCTAAAGTGTTGCATGGTAAATTACACTCAAGGTCACTAAACTATTAGTAAGTTTATGCTTTGATCACTCAACTTCAAAAAAGTTATAAAATAGTCATTGAACTATTCAAAAGTTTTCATTTAAGTCACTGGGTTGTTAAAATCATTGTTGTATGACCTTCTCTGTTCGTATCGCTTGCACCAATCAAAAGCTTTCGTTCCTCTTCTTTTTTACAGTTCAATTTTTTTTCATGAAATAACTTTAAACGTCACGAATTGACAAACCAAAATCCAAATAACTTTCTTTTCCAATTTCTAGCACTGATTGTTAGGTCGACTTGGATCTAAGGTATGTTATTGTACTTGTCGATGGGTACTAATCCACTGTACCGATGGTTGAATTATAGCTTGAAGTTCAACAGTTGAACTTTAAAAAAAAATTTAATAGCCCAATAATTTAAATATAATCTTTTGAATAAGTTATTAAATTAAATGAAAACTTACTAATATTCTTAAAGTTAAATGATTAAAACATATAATTTACCCGAAAAAGACAGCAGCCCTTTTCAGTTTCAATTCACATTGTACTTTTCTCATGTTTTTTTTTTAATCCAAACCAGCAATTTTCATACATTTTCATCTACAATTTCTTTGACAGATATTGTCAGATTCATTTTTATTACAAATTTAAAAACCAAATAAAATAGAACCATCATCGTCCGATTCTCGTGCCTACATGGAGTAGATTAACCAATCAGAAATTTATTACATATCACAATCATGTCATAAATTTTTCATGTATAAACACTTTGAAATTTCACTCATTTTCCCACAGAAAATTTTCCATATTCTTCATTTTAAACCCAGATTTTCTCTTCTTCAAAGTTCTCAATTTTTTGAACTTTTGTTTTAGACAATGAGTGGGGGTTCATTGGGGATTCGTTCAGGGAGTCATAGTTCTTTAGACAATAAACAGCAACAGAATGATGTTTTGTTACCAATTCAAACACCGTCAACGACAAAAACTAAACCTTATTCAAAAATGTTTAAGGACAAGGAGAAATTGTTTCATTGGATCTGTAAATTTGCTGGTCGGAAAAGAGTCGGGATGTTTCTCCTTTTTGCCTTTTCAGCTGCTGTTTTTGTTTGGGTTTTATATGTCGGCAAAGGTTGGTTCTTTATCACTGTTTTTCGTTTACTTTGTGTTTGAAAATGATGTAATTGTTTTACATTGATTTGTGAATTTAGTGCTTAGTAAATGTTTGATGATTCAATTAGGAATGTGTAAATTTCGGTTAAAATTGAATTAACAGAACGAATTGATCTAATTCGATTAATTGATCTAGATCAGTCAAAGGTCAATTAAAAGTTTTTTAAAATTTTGATTAATGGTTAATTTAGTTCGAAATTAAGTAATCAACTGAACTTAATAAATAATATAATGTATTATATGCATTAGGCTATTACTAATTCGATTAATTCGCTCAAATGAACATTATTAATTTTTTTGATATATTTTATACTACTTTTAACAAAAAAAACCATATAAATTTCGGTTCGATTAATTTTTTTTGAAAAAAATTCAGTTCAGCTAACAGTTAATAATTAAAAAAATCGTTTCATGTTAGTTCAGTTCGGTTAACTGATTGGTTAACCGTTTGAACACTCTTAGATTCAACTCAATTGAAATTGCTGGTAAAATTACCATGGAATCTTCTATATTAGGAGTCAGATTGTATCTTGTCCCTTGGCAATTTAGTCTTTGTATGTGTTAGATCAGAGAGCAAATTGATTTTTTTGTTAAAAATTTTACCTATTTCTACAGTTAAAAATTGGTTTATGTATGTCAGCATGAGACACATGGCGCGACACGTGTTATTGTTTGGTTATTTCGTTAACCATTCTAGTTTTAAACAAAATTAATTGATGTTTGATCTAAAGTATAAAGACAAATTTGTTCATTTTTTTAGTAGAGGGGTAAAATGCAATCTGACTTTTAGTACAAGGGCTTTCATAGTACTTTTACTAATTTAGTGCTAATTGTTAAAGGTAAAAAATATCATGGAGGCCCTTGCACTAAGAGTTAGATTTCATTTTGCCCATTCTACTTAAAAAAATAAGCAATTTAGTCATTGTAAGTTAGATAAAAAAGCAAACGGATGTTCATTGACCTAATGTATGACAATTAATTTATCTATTTTTTAAGTAAAGGGGACAAAATGCAATCTAATATCTAGTACAAGGATCTCCATGGTACTTTTACCATTTGTTAATGTATTTGACTCAACGGTGTGATTCGATTTTTCTTTACATGAAAAAAGAAAAGTTGGAGCTATGAACATGTATTCCGTTTTCTTGTTTATATGTGAATTTAAATGTATTCGGTTGTTTTGTTTATAGATGAAGATCAAGAAAATCACAATGAGCTTCCTAAGGTAAATGATAGTTTGCCTCTAAACAATTCCGAAACTCCTCCAATGAACGAAATGCAAACTGTCGGAATCGTAAATCGGGTGTCTTTTCCGATCGATGTGGAAAGAATTGAAGTTCGAGTAATGCCTCCGCCGCCGCCTTCGTATTTTTTAGGCTACACTCTTCCTTCAGGGCATCCTTGCAACAGTTTCAGTTTACCCCCTCCACCGGCCGATAGAAAACGGACTGGGCCACGTCGTAAGTCTTTTTTTGTTCTCGATTTTATTCGACATTGCGAATTCGGGTTTTCCCTTGTTGAAACATTGTTTACGTACAGCTTGTCCTGTATGTTACATTCCTGTGGAGGACGCTATCGCCTTGATGCCGAAAATCCCGTCATTTTCGCCCGGAGTTAAGGATTTAACATATATTTACGAGGAAAACTTGAATAAAGAGACAGAGTTCGGAGGTTCCGACTTTGGTGGGTGTCCTACTTTGAAGCAACGGGACGAATCATACGATATAAGAGAGTCGATAAATATGCATTGCGGGTATGGTTCACTAACATGATTCGGTATTATACTTTCAATTTAGTTTTTGATCGATCACTTTGTGTTGTGTGCATTTTCCAGATTTGTTAAAGGAAGCAAACCCGGACATGGGACAGGGTTTGATATCGATGAACATGATCTTCTCGATATGGAACAATGTCGTGGAGTGGTGGTTGCATCGGCAATATTCGGTACCAAAACCGTATTACTAAGTTGGAACCAATGATTTTTTATTTTTTATCTAATAATCCGATTTTTCTTTTCAGGAGCTTTCGATGTGATACAACAGCCAAAGAACATTAGCGAATATTCCAAACGAACCACATGCTTCTATATGTTTGCGGATGAAGAAACCGAAGCCGATTTGAAAGCTAATGGGGGTCTAGACGAGACTAAGAAGATCGGAGTGTGGAGGATCGTTGTTGTCCGTAATCTTCCTTACTCCGATGGAAGGCGCAACGGGAAGGTATTGTTTCGAGTTTAAATGGGAGTTACAGAATTTGAGTTTAGTATATGATAATGTATATGGTCTGTCTTGCTATGATAGATTCCGAAGCTTCTAACGCATAGGCTATTTCCGAATGCTCGTTTTTCTTTATGGATTGATGGGAAACTTGAGCTTGTTGTTGATCCATATCAAATTCTTGAGAGGTAGTCGGAATTTCCGTCCAGTTTCTATATATTAGCCTGATTTCCGGGCGAACATTCGTTTACTCCGAGTCTTCTTTTTTAGGTTTCTATGGAGAACGAATGCCACTTTCGCAATTTCTAGGCATTATAAACGCTTTGATGTATTCGATGAAGCCGAGGCAAACAAAGCTGCTGGCAAATACGATAACGCCTCCATCGACTTTCAAATCGATTTCTATAAAAAGGAGGGTCTAACCCCATATTCCGAGGCTAAACTTCCTATCACGAGTGGTAAAGTACACAACATTTTGCTCGGATTATTTCGTTTCAGCTTCAACTAATGAACTCTCGACCACTTCACTTGTCTTTCGTTTCAGATGTTCCCGAAGGATGTGTGATAATTCGAGAGCATATTCCGATTAGCAACCTCTTCACTTGTCTTTGGTTCAACGAAGTTGATCGTTTTACTTCCCGAGACCAAATTAGTTTCTCAACGGTTAGAGACAAGATCGCGGCGAAGACAGGTTGGATGGTTAATATGTTCTTGGATTGTGAACGTCGCAACTTTGTCGTTCAGGTATTTACCTTCTGCCTTTCGTTTTAACGATGCGACTAATGTGTATCGGTAATCCCAGTTCCAAACATGCTTCGATTATTCTACATGATTCTTTTTATTTTTACTTGTAGCAATATCACAAGGAAGTTTTAGCGCGTTTGGCTCAAATGGCTCCTCCGGTAATTAATCCGCCGCCGCCGCCGCCGACATCGTCATGGTCTTTCGTTCGATGACCCACCAAGGATTTTCGCACTCGAAACTTCGGATGAAAGGAAATTCTAACCAAGAAATGGCAATGTTGGCAATAAAATAGGTGTAAATTAAAAGAAATAATAATAATAATAAGAGTCCTTTTTTCAAGCAAATTTCCATTTTTTTCACCCAGTTTTTCGTTCTTCTTTTTGTTGTATATAAATTATAGTCCCCAAATAATTATATATATGATTACCACCAAAATTATTGTAATTTAATAGCCATATTTATGTCTCCTCTTTGGAAGATAACAATAAAAATCAATGAAATTTTCGATAATCTTTTTTTTTTAATTATTTTCTAGTTTGCTGCATTTTGTCTTATAAATGTAATCGGTTAAATTCCCTGTCAAGTCCCTGTATTATGGGTTAAAAAGTAAATTAGTCACTTTACTATGAAGTCAGGCGTATGGTGGTTTGGGCCTCTAAATTTTTTTGAAAATTTTCATTATACATTTAAGAACTTTTGGAAAATTTTAATTAGCTCTCTCTAAAATTTTTGAAAATTCTAATTGACCTTTTCATAAATTTGAAAATTTCATTTAGACTTCTTTAAACTCTTTCGTAATTTTTTATTAAACCTCAAAAACTTTTGAAAGTTTTAATTAGACCTATCAAAACTATTGAAAATTTTCATTAAATACCTTAAATTTTTTAAATATTGCAGTAGACCTTCCAAAACTTAATGTTAAGATTGGCCAATTTAAAACAAAGAAAGTAACATGTAAAAAAATTAGCAAATTTTAAAACATTGCAAGGACTAATTTGCTTATTTTTGTCTACCACGATTTATAGTTACCTCATCAAAATTAAAGGTCAAATTTTGATTTTGCTTCCTATTCAAATTTCGAATTTAGTCTCTATACTTTAAATTGCTATATTTTAACTTCTATACTTTTATAACGTCATTACTTAGTGAGACAATAACCCTATTAACTATTTTGGTTAAGAATACTAATACGGATCTTCCTTACAAACACCATTTCAAAAACAAAACAATTCATGTAAGCCTAATAAGTTAGAATATATATTTTTTAAAGAAAGGTCTATACTTTATCAATATTTTCGGTGGTGGAGTTTAGTAGAGACCCAGAGGAGCCATGGCCCCCTAAAATGGTAAATTTTTAATTTAGGTCTTTTAAATTAGTAATGGTAAATTGCACTTTGACCTCCCAAAAATAATAAAAAATTTAAATTAACCTTTTAAAAATTATAAAGATATTCGGTTATTAAAATAATAAAATTGCATTTTTACGATAATTTTTATTATCGTAAAAATATACGATTTAATTTCACCCCCAAAAAATTTACTGGCTCCACCGCAGAGTATTTTAATTGAAATAGTTAACAAGGTTAGCTATTTGGACTAATTAGTTAAGTTATTAAAAGGACCAAATTCTATGATATTAAAATATAAAAATTAAATCTCAAATGTGAACATAGTAAAGGGATCAAAACTAATATTTAACAAAAAAATTAAATGTACAAGAACTAAATTTGGACTAATTTACTCTTATAGGCCCATAGTTTAACCAATATTGTAAGTCACTTGCAATTTAAGAATAGGCTTAAATTAAAAGTTGGTCCTCAAACTATAACACTTTTCCCACTTAGATACCTAAACTTTTTTTTTTTTTAAAAGTAATACCTAAACTATGATTCTGTTACACTTTTTCATCGAACCGTTTGCTTCGTTAAACAAAATTTCATTGGTCAATTATTTTCTGACATGTAGGAAAAAAGTTTAATTTTGAATTTTATCCTTCAATTTCTTTACGGAAACTAAAAAGTTACCTCTTCTACTTTATTTTATCAAAAATTGGTCCTTTTTTGAAAAAAAAAAAAGACAATTGGAGCACAATATTAAACCTTGTTGTTAAATCACTACTTTGAAAATCAATATTTGAGCAAATTTATATACAAAGAAGTTGCAAAAATCAATAGTTCAACTATTTATATGTAACAAATTAAAAAAATTCATAGTTCTAAGTTCATGTATTTATCAACAGATTGATTAATTTTTCGATTTTCGTAAAGTGTGAAAATTCACTTCTGATTAAATTGTCAATTTTTTTTAAAGCGAAGGATGAAATTTAGAATTAAATTAAAAATGCACGAATATATAAAAGATGTAACTATGACATCAATTCAAGTTTTATATGTATTAAACATTACATAAAATGATCATAATTGAGTTGAGCTAGGTCCGTTCTTAATATTTTTTGGATCTTAGGTAAAACAATAAAATAGGGTTTTACGTTCTTTAAAAGTTGGAGAAATTTTTTTTTAAGTGCCTTAATAGTTTGTAAAAAAAACTTTTGGTCCCTTAGAACCTAAAACAATATTTTTGAGCCCTTAAAAGTTAGTAAAATTTTTTTGGCATTTAAAAGTTAAAAAAAAAAATTTTAGGCCCCTTAAAAACTAGAAAGCAATATTTTGGATCCCTTTCAGCCTTGGGACCTAGGTGACCGCACCTCCAAACAACCCCAAGGCCGGGCTTGAGTCTAACCGAACTTAAATAGTAGCAAGCTTGAGCTCGACTTGAAATTTGGGGTACTCCGTTAAAGTTTGATTGAATATCAATTTTTAAGCTCAAGCTTGGTTCAAAGCATAATTGAACTACTTGAGCTCAAGTTCGAGCTTAATTAATCTGAATTATCAATTTTCATATTTAAACTCAAACTCAAGCTCGATTAAACCTGCTTGTACTTACGTTCTTTCGATATAATATAAAATATATTAAAATAAAAGGCTCTATTGAATCCATAAGCCATTTGAATTGAATATTACGATGCTTGAATTCACCTCAATCAATAACCCGAGGTTTGTCTCAGTAATTATTCAATCAAATTCGAGTTTTTTTAATAACTCTATTCCTTTCATTCACTAGGAACCTATACTCCTAGTACCTTCCTTCTTTCCTTTTCTTTTTTTTTTTCTAAAGTTGTGTCGTTTTCATCCCATTTTTAAAGCGTTTTAGTGGTTAATTATGATGCATTTCGTGGTTGAAAATTAATTTAATTTAAACAAATATAACATATATAAAAATGGTATAATGTCAACTTTAGCTTTTAATATTTATATCTTTTATCAATTTAGTTTTTAATTTTTAGCTAAATTTGGTAATCAACTTTTTTAAAAAAGAGATAAATTTGATCATCAACCTTTTGAAAATAGTCGAAATAATTTTTTTAATAAAAATACTGACTAAAATGCTAAATTTTAAATGTGGCAACCTACATGACAAACCACATGTACTTCATGTTATATTTTTTTATTTTTTAATTATTTATTGATTTATTATATAAAATAAATGGTGTCATATCAACATAAAATGCATGTAAACTACCATGCAGGTTGTCGCGCTAACAACGTTAAAAAATTAATGTTTTGGTTAGCATTTCAGTTAAAGAAAAACGAATTAGTCTATATACTTTTATTTTTAAAAATTTAGTTTTTCTACATTTTTAGATTTCAAAATTCATGTTCAATTGTTAACACCATTAAAATTTTACGATTAAATCTATTCTTGTGACATTTTGAAATAACAAAGTACTCACTAGGTAACCATATAAAAAATATTGTTATGAGCCTAATCTTAATAAAAAAATTCTAACAATGTTAACAATTAAACTTAAATTTTAAAAATTAACAAAAAATATTATTAAAAAGATCTACCACAAATCCCGAACAAAAAGTAGTTAAAAATTAACTGAGAAAGAATAGCTATGATACTAGTGCATTCACTTAACCCTAGATGGGGGGCGCGGCATCTCTTAACTTCATATTGAAAGTTAATATGTAATTTTCATATTCAATCAAAGTTAATAGAACCATACTCATATAATAAGCTTCTACTTTATGTAATTTTCATAATAGAACCATTAGGTTCATTTTGCTTGCAATCAAAGTGAAAAAGCTTCTACTTTATGTAATTTTCATATTCAAGGAGCTTTTGCTAGTAGCATACTCATGAATGCATGCAAGCTACACCTCTTAACTTTTTAATTGTGAGTATTTATAAATCTTATTTAGCAAATTGAATTATTTAACTTGAAAGTTTACTCTTCTAGTAGGAGAGGTAAGCAAAAATGGAATTTGATCCATTGGCTTTATATGTACTAGATATTGAAGGTGCAGCAAAGAATCCAATCTCATGAAGCTGGAAAAGCCAAGGCTTAGCCCATCTTCATATGTTTTGCCTTGGTGAACACTAACATTCTAGTGGCATGATATTCAATGACCCATAGTTGTAAAATCATGATTGCATGCCTTGGTTGGAACTTTAATCCAATGTTCTTGAACCATAGCTGTAAAAGTTACAGTATGTAGTTGCCTCTTTAACTATGATCCTTAACCGTCATTGCAAGCAATGCATTTTCTGCCTTATTGGTTTGAATTTTTACTCCATTCATATTTTTCTAATATTATCAAACGCTCCCTCTGCTCTACCCCCTTACCCAACAAATGTTGATATGTTAATAATAGCATTACTAGCTGAAATCCAGCAGGAATTATTGATAACATAGCCATATTTTTGCTTACAAAAATATCAAGGCTTGGTAGCCAGAAAGGGCCCGGGGTAAATGTTAAAACAAGCAGCTTCTTAGCACAATGATGGTGGGTTCAAATATTTTTATTTCATTTAAAGCAGTTTTCTTGAAATATTTTCAAGAAATCTGCCAAATAATAGAAAATATTTTACACAGATTCATTCAAACACCAGAAAATATTAACTTTTCCGAAAACCATTTTCAATCAAACAAACGGAGCCTTAATATATTTTTTATTTTCAAAATACATAGTGACTATAATTAGAAGATAATTGAAGCAACTAAGCAAACTAACCGTAAATAAAAGATTAATAAATAAATTATGAGATGATGAAAGTTAATAACAAATTTGATTACGGTGAACAAATTTGATTACAAGGGCCCAAAGTTATTGTTTTAAAAATTTAACTCGAACGTATATATTTTTAAAATTGAGCAAATTTGATTACAATGACCCAAAGTTATTTTTCGATTTCTCCCAATTTTAAAATTGAGCAAATTGGCCCCTCTAAAAAAATTGAAGCAATTTAATCTCTTTCAATTTCAAATTAAGTATGATGTTAATGTTTTCTGTCAATTGTACATAATTTTATTTGGTATAACAACAAATTTAGCTTTGAATGTTTACATATTTTATCATTTTGACCTCAATTCTGATAAATTCAATAAATTCAATCTCAAAATTTACATAAAAATTATGGGATAAATTTATTAAATTAGTATCAATTTTGATAGGATTGTCATTTGTTGTTTACTTTCGAAAGTAACACAAATTAAACTATTTTAATTTTTTTTAAAAGAACTAATTTACTTAATTTAAAAATGAAGAAAAATAAAAAAATCTTTTATTATTATATTTTACTGAACACAATCTCACCGCTTATCCAAATATTTATAACTATAAATATTAGAAAAAAAGCTTATGTGGGGGGGTGGGGGGAGATAGACAAGCAGTCCATGTTCCACAATATTTGTCCGTAAAGTTTTATCCTTTTCGTCATTCATTTTTTAAAACATTTTATTTATGATTTTTTGACGTGGATACTTTAGTGGTCGAAATTCTTTTACACATGTTCCACTCAAATTTGATGGTATTAGTTAGTAAGACAAAAAAATAAAACACGTACAGGTTTCTATATTAGAAATTGAATTTTTGTTTTTTTATTCAAAAAATGAGAAAATTAACTTTTATATATTAAATTAAAGAATATAATAAATTTTTTCATTAATTTTTTTATCTATTTTTATTATTAAAAGCAAGCATGTCTGATAGAATAACCAGATTGTTACTCATAATGAATCATGTGTACCTTATCTTAATGTATAAGGATCGATTTTTAATTTAAAAAATAACTAATTTATTTTTTAATTTAATGTATAAAGATTAATTTATTTATTTTTTGAATAAAAAAAATAACAATGTTAACAATTAAACTTAAATTTTAAAAATTAAAAAAAATATTATTAAAAGGATCTACCCCAAATCCTGAACAAAAAGTAGTTAAAAATGAACTGAAAAAAAATAGCTATGGTACTAGTGCATTCACTTCACCCTAGATGGGGGGGCGCCATCTCTGCTCCTACTAGTTGTGTCGTCTTCATTCCATTTTTAAAACGTTTTAATTATGCTTACTTATGCCATACATCTAGTGGTTGGCATTTATTCATCGAATTTAAATAAATATAACATATAAAATCAATACATCTTAAGTATCAAACTAAAAATATCATCCAATTATTAATATTAGCTGTAGGGTAAATTATATCCATTTTTAAAACTTTTTAAGTTTGGTTTATTATCATGATATATTTAATCGTCAAAATTATGTATCGAATTTAACCAAATATAATATATTAAATCATAAATATCATTTCACCACATGTTTATTTAGAAAAATCAACGAAAAAAAATTGGCCTTACACATGAAAATACACTAATTGCAAAAAAAAAATATTAAATTATAATAGAGGGACTAAACTCACAAAAAATGCATAGTATAAGGACTTCATATAGAATTTTACCTTCAATATTTCAGTTCCCTTCGCCTATAAATAGGATTGAACATTTTAAGTTCCGTTCAAAGTCGCAGACAACGAGAAACCATTTCTTCTTAAATTAAAAATATTCTTTAGCTTTTGAACTTGAATTGCTTCATCATCAATGGCGGGAACTAAGATTGAAATTTCGGGTCCCAAATCTTTGTTTTCTAATGAATTTCTTTGCAAATCAACCTCGTTGAATTCTAGGAAGAGAAGAACAGTGGAAGTGAGGAAGCCGGTGGCGGCGACAGCGGCTTTTACGGCGGTTCAAATTGCGGCGAAGCTCATTGAGCTTGATTCCATCAAGGTTATCCCCGAAACTCCGGTGCAATTCACCGTCTTCGGTAAGGTAACGGTGGAATACGATGCGATGGAACAAATGAAGGAGTTGATGTTTAATTGGTGGGATTCTTCGAAAACCACCACTGATGCTCAGAGAGGAGTGTTTTTACAGCTTGTTAGCTCTGATATTGACCCAAGTAAGCATTCTATTCATGCAAGCCATTGGTCATGGCGATTAATGTTTGTGAATTTTTTGGTTAAAACATAACATAAGTCCCTGTACATTTCTAAAATTCAGAATTTAGTCCCTATATTTTTATTTTTAAGAATTTAGTCTCTCAACTTATGGAATTGAATTTAAAAAAATTTAAATAGCATTAACAATTGAAACTTAATGTTGTGATATAAAAAGTAAATGTGCTAAATGCCTAAAATCGAAAAATAAAGACTAAATTACAAGTTGTTGAAGTTTACAGTAACTTTTGCATAATTTATAATATATTGTATGTTAAAAGCAAGGTTAAATATGTCATATATTTCAAAAAAATTTATTGATTGATCAAATAGGTCGTGATTTTGAACTTTTAAGGAAATAGATCATTTTTGGAGAGAGTGTGTAAAAGCTTATCTAGCTGGACATTCTTTTTGCTGACATGTTAGGAAAGCACGCTCAGTTGGAAATGTTTTCTGAAAATTTCAAACAAAACACGTTCAGTTAGGCGCACTTTTCTTGACATATTTTTGGAAGAGCTTTCTTGTCAAATGTATAAAAACCGTGTAGAAATCGCGTCCAACTAGACACACTTTCGCACACTCTTTTCAAATACGATTTATTTTCTTAACTTTTCAAAAAATCAGACCAATTAATTTTTTTTCCGACATGATTAATTTACCCAAAAAGCAAAATTGCTAAAATGTTTTGAAATAAATGAAGGGACGGGGAAGGCGAAGGTAAGCAAAGAAGCCATACTGGATTGGTCCAAAGATCTGCCCATAAACGCCGATAAATTCGCCACTCACGAGGTTCAGTTCCTTGTCGACGAGAACTTTGGGGTCCCCGGAGCTATCCTTGTCACCAACAAGAACTCAAAGGAGTTCTATTTGAAAAGCATCACCTTCGAAGGCTTCCTTCATTTCGACTGCCAATCTTGGGTTCAGCCGGAGAAGCTTCACCCAGAGAAAAGAATCTTCTTCACCAACAAAGCATATTTGCCAAATGAAACGCCAATAGGACTGAGAGAGTTGAGAGAGAAAGAATTAAGGGAATTGAGAGGGAATGGAGAGGGTGTTAGGGTTTCATCTGATAGAATCTATGATTACGATGTTTATAATGATTTGGGAAATCCAGATAAAGGACTTGAATTTGCAAGGCCAGTTTTGGGTGGTCAACGTCGACCTTATCCAAGACGATGTCGTACTGGTCGTCTTTCCACAAAATCAGGTAAAGATGTTCTTCATTATTGTAGGAACGTTGGCTATAAATATACGCTAATTAATGTTTATGGAAACAACGTAGATCCCAAGTCTGAGTCTCCGATAAACGAAAAGACACCGATGTACGTACCAAGAGACGAAGCATTCGGTGACGAGAAAAAACGATCAGTGGATGCCGGAAGCTGGAAAGGGATGATGAATAATCTTTTCCCTTTCTTTAAACATTCAACTGAAGGTGACACAGCCAATTCCTTTGCGGATATAAATAATCTTTACAAAGAATCTCGAAACCATTCAAATTTTCCAGTTGAATCTACAACCGATGCTTTCAAATTCGACCCTCCTAATATCGTCCCCCGTAAGTTCTTTTCCTTTAAATTCAGAAATGTATATGTTGAAATGAAAAATAATCTAATTTATGAGAAAAAAATTGCAGGGGAGGCTTCATGTTGTTTACGAGACGATGAATTTGGTCGATTCACACTCGCCGGCATGAATCCAATAAGCATTGAAAGGCTCAAGGTATTTACATATATACACAAAAAACTTTGGGAAATTGAACTCAGTGAGTTAATTTGAGGTTGTTTTGGTGTATATATGAACAGGTATTTCCACCTATAAGCAAATTGGATCCCTCCATTTATGGTCCAACTCAGTCAGCTTTGAGAGAAGAACATATTATCTCTCATCTTCATGGCATGTCCGTACAACAGGTAAGAGATTGACAGCCTTTGTTTGATTTTGCGGGTTGGCCTAGCTTATAGCAACTTTACTATTACTACGTAAGTGCCTTTGGAAAAAATATCACTTATTTTCTGTGGTTAAAAATTGACGCGATTGGCGAAAAATCAAATAAATACATTTGACATACCATGTGTCTCTTATATTGACATACATGAATCGATTTTAATATTTGTCATGAAACCAACATGATTATATTAATAGTTCCCTATCAATTCAACATTGTTGTGCACGCTTGAATTTCAAATTTAAAAGTAATTATAACAGTTTTATATAAAAATATGCTTTTACATTCTATTAATTTATGAATCTTATGTTAATTTCAGGCAATTGAAAAGAAAAAATTGTTTATGTTGGATTATCATGATGCTTTCCTTCCATTTCTCAACAATATAAATGCTCACCCCGATCGAAAAGCTTATGCAACTCGAGCGATTTTTTTGTTGACTCAAATGGGAACTCTGAAGCCAATAGCCATTGAACTTAGCCTACCCTCTACCAATCCTTTCAAGCCTTCGAAACAAGTGATTACGCCTCCCGTTGATGCCACTACGTGCTGGCAATGGCAATTAGCTAAAGCCCATGTTTGCTCCAATGATTCCGGAGCTCATGAATTGATTCAACACTGGTTGCGAACTCATGCATGCATGGAACCATTTATCATAGCAGCACGCCGCCAATTAAGTGCAATGCATCCCATCCACAAGCTTCTTCATCCTCACATGCGATACACAATGGACATAAATGCTAAAGCTCGCGAGCTCCTCATCAGCGCCGGTGGAATAATTGAGTCCCTCTTTTCAACTAAAGAGTCTTCCATGGAGATCACTTCTTTTGCTTACAAAAACTGGCGCTTCGACATGGAATCCCTTCCTGCAGATCTTATTCGAAGGTACATACATATAGGGATTATTTTGCAATTATTATATGTAAGATAAATATAGAGGAGAGCTGAGTTTTGCTTTTGTAATGCAGAGGGGTTGCAGAAGAGGACCTAACTGAGCCGCATGGCATAAAATTGCTTATAGAAGATTACCCATATGCCAACGATGGTTTACTCATATGGTCAGCCATCGAGAGACTGGTTAAGGACTATGTTAACTATTACTACCCTGATTCGAATAGTATCCGATCTGACCCGGAACTCAGCAATTGGTATTATGAATCCATCAACGTAGGCCACGCCGATCTCCGCCATGAAGCCTGGTGGCCCAACCTCTCAACACCGGACGATCTCGTCTCGATTCTAACAACCCTCATCTGGATTTCATCGGCAAAACATGCCGCTCTAAACTTCGGACAGTACCATTACGGCGGATATGTCCCGGTACGCCCCTCATACATGCGACGATTGATCCCGGACGAGGATGACCCAGAGTACCAAAATTTCATGTCTGATCCCAAAGGGTATTTCTTGTCATCGTTGCCGAGTTTACGAGAGATGGCATTCTTGATGTCAATACTCGATATTTTATCCACACATTCAGAAGATGAAGAGTATTTAGGGGATCGAAAAGAGCTTTCAACGTGGAGAGGGAGCCCAGAGATCATTGAGGCATTTTACAGGTTTTCGATGGAGATGAAGGGTATAGAGAAGGAGATTGAGAAGAGAAATAGGGATACAAAGCTGAGAAATCGATGTGGGGCTGGGGTTTCACCTTATCAACTATTGGTGCCATCTTCAGGACCCGGAGTTTCTTGTAGGGGAGTGCCTAACAGCATTTCGATTTGAAAATACCCTCAAATTTGTTTGTTTGTTTTTGGAGCCAACCAATACAAAAGCAAAGGCTGAAATGTAGCTTAGCATTTCAGTTGTGTCTATCAAAGATGTAAAGTTGTATCATTTTCATTTTTTAAAGTTAAATTAACTCCATCAGAAAAGTATTAAGTTAGTGTAAAACAAAATACATATGTATTAGTACTAATTCAACAAGTCCACCCAGTGATTCTCATGAAGATTTGCCCGACAGTAACTCAATAGCGTCAGAGAATCTTGCTCCACTCTCTGATGTCTCCTCTTATGGTCTTCAAGCTGTCGCTACTGTTTTGTTAGATGCAGAAGCTAAACAACAGAACTTGATAGAGGCTAATACATCTGCTCATGTGGTTGTGACCCTACATAGACACATGATTAAGTTCTTACAGCGAGTCGAGGTCGTGCCAGGTTTTGTAATTCATCTAGACCACAATTTAAGCTCTCTGGCAAGATGGGACACCTTGATGATCGGTGTTACCACATATTCGAAAAAATTTCAAATTGAGTTCAGTTGTTAAAATAAGATTTGTCAACTCGATTAATTCAAAAAAATTTTACTCGATTTGACTCGACTCGATCGAATACTCATCACTAATTGTGTTGCTTACTTGATGAACAGTTTGTCCACAACTCCTGTGTCTCACCTTATGAAAAACGATTTGGGGTGAAACATGACTATAGTCTCCTTAGAGTCATTGGTTGCCTTTGTTTTCCCAACCTTAGACCTTATAACACTAATAAATGACAATTCAGATCCTCTCAGTCCCTTTCTTAAATATTCACCTACACATAATCTTTAAAACTTTCTCGATGATTAAACTCATGAATCGAAACTGATATTTTGTATTTGATTAGATTCTTATCATATAGATTTTTCTTAAAATTTATTTGTAGTTTTTCTTTTGAAATTTTTAATTTTAAAGATCCTTTTATTCTTATTTTATTTGTTTTTACTAAAAAAATAAAATTATTATCAATTTGTGTGAATTTGACCCTAGTCAATGCTATATACGAAATTTATTTTTGAGTAGGAATTTTGCTTATCTTGTTTTCGAACCCACTAGCTTCTGACATTGCGGCAATCCCACGCATGATCTTTCATAAAAAATTAAAAACATATAAATTTATTAAAACATACATCTAGAATGATTCTAGACAAATGTGTCTAATTTGAGATGTATTTGATTGACTATATGTTCAGATTCATTTTTATTATGTGAAAACATTTATATTTTTAATGATTTTATAATTTTTTTAAATTTATTTTCACTATTTGACATAATGAGAGGTTGCGACATGTCACCTTCGAATTTGCTAATAAAGCCACATCAATATAAACTAATAGTGTTAGTGCTAAGGTACCAACTTGGGTAACAGAATGTAAATTCAGATGCCAATTAGATCGAAAAAAAGTTGCACACTTTCTTCAAGAAGCAAACTGCGTATTAACCCATTTGATTATTTAGTTAAATTTGTTATCCGATTTATTAGTACCTGGACAACTAGCATTAGCCAATGAGTTTTCTGCAGCTTTTGAGATAAATAAAAAAGCCTACATGTTTATATATCTATAAAGTTTACGTTGTCCAACTGGATTGGTTTTTTGTCTTTCTATAACACTCTCGATCAACCTTTTTCGCTTTGCATAGATTTTAAAATAAAAATATCATATATCCAATCGATAATTTGGTAATTGGTACAATTGATCAAAACTCGTCAGTGAGTAAAATAATATATTTTAAATCCAAGTCAAGTTTATAGTCATTATTGAATATAAAAAAAAATTATTTAGATTTAGTTCACAGATTTATGACGCTAAAAGTTTTTCACAAGAACATGATGATTTGGAGAAAAAAGAAGAAATTTATGTGTCAATTTTTTATTGGATAATTTAGCAATTCATTAACGGTGTTGACATTATATTCCGCAATAAAAACATATATTGATAGTTTGAATACCACATTAAACATTTTATAAAAATATAGGTCCCAAATATGATATTGTCCTAAACTTTATATATGTTATATATTTTTTAATTTGAGGATCATTTATTGAAAAAAAAATTGCCCCAATAAATTTAGAGAATAAAACGTTTAAAAATGGAATGATAATGACACAATTATGTGTGCAAGGTGTATGTGTTTTGTCAAAGGGTTAAGAAAGTATGAAGAGATATTACTATGTAATCACACCAATATATTCAAAAAAAAAAAAGAACATGTATCTACCACATATTTTAAGCTTGGAATGTTCTCAAATCTATCACATATCACTTGTGTATGCGTATGGAAATTTTTTAAATTATTTATTTAAAACATCAATGTTAATAAAGGATTGGTATATAGTTTGCCTCCTGAACTTGTATTTAGTTGGTACCTGAATTTTTTTATACATAGTAATTGTTATCTGAATTTGTATTTTGTCACTCAGGTTGATATCTTTACACTAACACCATTTGTTTGTGCTAACGTAATATTGATAATCAATCTAATGGTGACATATAACAGCATCTTAGTATACCATGCGACATGCATAAATTCATCATATTTCATTTTTGTTAGGATCATATATCTTTTGAACACTAATTTTTTATCAGTTTCTCATTATACTTACAGTTTAGTGTCACTTGTATAGAATTTTAATAATTTTTAAAACTAAAACTATGGGTCAAGAGTTGTAAATAAATAGATCGTTCAACAAACTACTTATGAATCGTTCGTATAATATTCATATTTTAAATTAAATGAATGAGTAAGAATAAATAATTTATGTTCATCTATTAAACGAACGAGTTTGAATAGAGATGTATTCGATTTATTTATGTTCACGAGTAAATTAATTTACTAGCTCATTCGTAAAGTTGTTTATAGACTCGTTTATTTCAAGATAATATTTTCCTATAAAAATATTTAAATAATATTTTCCCTCTTATTTTTGAATTTAATTAATTTGTTTATTTAATGATTTTTTTGGTTGATTGATTATTTGTTAATATATTCGTTTTATATTTAGACAAACATTAAATAAACATATTCGCAAACATTAAAAAAATTAAACTTAAACATGTAGAAAATAAACAAATCAATTTTTTTTGGTGTATAAACCAAATTTAAATATAATATATAAAATTAAACAAACACCAACCCAACATACCTTATCAATTTAAACCCCGTGAAATAACAAACACCAAAATTGAATTTAGACGGCAGCTTTGGTCTTTCTTTATCACAGTGGAAAAAGAGAAGTTCAATAAACCATTAAAAAAACGTTTTTGTTATCATTTTTTTAGGGTTTAGGAAAGGTAATAGCCTGGAATGAATCACTCATGGTTAGGATATTATTATTAGATATTATCTTTTAGTAATTTGATTTTTACGTAATTATTATTAGATAGACACATATATATCTTTGAGAGGTCTATCAATAAAATTCAAGAGATTATCCTATTTTTATTATCAATGTTTTTATATATTTATTTAATATATTGATACGAATACATGATAGTATCTGTTCATATTTTCTTAACCCTTTGACAAGGCACACACACACCTTACACATACAAGTGCTCGAACCCGGCTCCTATGGGATGAACAACATCCTCCCACTCGAGTCACTCGTTGGGTACCAATATTTTTATAATTAAATTGATGATCAAATTGATTATCTCATTAATTCGATTAAAAATTATTAAATAAAAATATATATAATAAAAACCAATTCAATAATTGATTTAATCGACTTTTTTTATTTAGCTCAAAAGTTGCAGAAAGCTCTTTGGCTAATGCTAGTTGTCCAGGTACTAATAAATCGGTTAATACGCAGTTTGCTTCCTGAAGAAAGTGTGTAACTTTTTTTCAATCTAATTGGTGTCTGAACTTACATTCTGTTACCCAAGTTGGTACTTTCACACTAACACTATTAGTTTATACTGATGTGGTTCTATTAGCAAATTCGAGGGTGACATGTGGCAACCTCTCATTATGTTAAATAGTAAAAATAAATTTAAAAAATTAAAAAATCATTAAAAATATAAATGTTTTCACATAAAAAAATGAATCTAAACATATAGTTAATCAAATACAACTGAAATTAGACGCATTTGTCTAGAATCATTCTAGATGTATGTTTTAATAAATTTATATGTTTTTAATTTTTTATGACAGATCATGCGTGGGACTGCCGCAATGTCAAAAGCTAGTGGGTTCGAAAACAAGAAAAGCAAAATTCCTACTCAAAAATATAAATTTTATATATAACATTGACTAGGGTCGAATTCACACAAATTGATAATAATTTTATTTTTTTTAGTAAAAACAAATAAAATAAGAATAAAAGGATCTTTAAAATTAAAAATTTCAAAAGAAAAACTACAAATAAATTTTAAGAAAAATCTATATGATAAGAATCTAATCAAATACAAAATATCAGTTTCGATTCATGAGTTTAATCATCGAGAAAGTTTTAAAGATTATGTGTAGGTGAATATTTAAGAAAGGGACTGAGAGGATCTGAATTGTCATTTATTAGTGTTATAAGGTCTAAGGTTGGGAAAACAAAGGCAACCAATGACTTTAAGGAGACTATAGTCATGTTTCACCCCAAATCGTTTTTCATAAGGTGAGACACAGGAGTTGTGGACAAACTGTTCATCAAGTAAGCAACACAATTAGTGATGAGTATTCGATCGAGTCGAGTCAAATCGAGTAAAATTTTTTTGAATTAATCGAGTTGACAAATCTTATTTTAACAACTGAACTCAATTTGAAATTTTTTCGAATATGTGGTAACACCGATCATCAAGGTGTCCCATCTTGCCAGAGAGCTTAAATTGTGGTCTAGATGAATTACAAAACCTGGCACGACCTCGACTCGCTGTAAGAACTTAATCATGTGTCTATGTAGGGTCACAACCACATGAGCAGATGTATTAGCCTCTATCAAGTTCTGTTGTTTAGCTTCTGCATCTAACAAAACAGTAGCGACAGCTTGAAGACCATAAGAGGAGACATCAGAGAGTGGAGCAAGATTCTCTGACGCTATTGAGTTACTGTCGGGCAAATCTTCATGAGAATCACTGGGTGGACTTGTTGAATTAGTACTAATACATATGTATTTTGTTTTACACTAACTTAATACTTTTCTGATGGAGTTAATTTAACTTTAAAAAATGAAAATGATACAACTTTACATCTTTGATAGACACAACTGAAATGCTAAGCTACATTTCAGCCTTTGCTTTTGTATTGGTTGGCTCCAAAAACAAACAAACAAATTTGAGGGTATTTTCAAATCGAAATGCTGTTAGGCACTCCCCTACAAGAAACTCCGGGTCCTGAAGATGGCACCAATAGTTGATAAGGTGAAACCCCAGCCCCACATCGATTTCTCAGCTTTGTATCCCTATTTCTCTTCTCAATCTCCTTCTCTATACCCTTCATCTCCATCGAAAACCTGTAAAATGCCTCAATGATCTCTGGGCTCCCTCTCCACGTTGAAAGCTCTTTTCGATCCCCTAAATACTCTTCATCTTCTGAATGTGTGGATAAAATATCGAGTATTGACATCAAGAATGCCATCTCTCGTAAACTCGGCAACGATGACAAGAAATACCCTTTGGGATCAGACATGAAATTTTGGTACTCTGGGTCATCCTCGTCCGGGATCAATCGTCGCATGTATGAGGGGCGTACCGGGACATATCCGCCGTAATGGTACTGTCCGAAGTTTAGAGCGGCATGTTTTGCCGATGAAATCCAGATGAGGGTTGTTAGAATCGAGACGAGATCGTCCGGTGTTGAGAGGTTGGGCCACCAGGCTTCATGGCGGAGATCGGCGTGGCCTACGTTGATGGATTCATAATACCAATTGCTGAGTTCCGGGTCAGATCGGATACTATTCGAATCAGGGTAGTAATAGTTAACATAGTCCTTAACCAGTCTCTCGATGGCTGACCATATGAGTAAACCATCGTTGGCATATGGGTAATCTTCTATAAGCAATTTTATGCCATGCGGCTCAGTTAGGTCCTCTTCTGCAACCCCTCTGCATTACAAAAGCAAAACTCAGCTCTCCTCTATATTTATCTTACATATAATAATTGCAAAATAATCCCTATATGTATGTACCTTCGAATAAGATCTGCAGGAAGGGATTCCATGTCGAAGCGCCAGTTTTTGTAAGCAAAAGAAGTGATCTCCATGGAAGACTCTTTAGTTGAAAAGAGGGACTCAATTATTCCACCGGCGCTGATGAGGAGCTCGCGAGCTTTAGCATTTATGTCCATTGTGTATCGCATGTGAGGATGAAGAAGCTTGTGGATGGGATGCATTGCACTTAATTGGCGGCGTGCTGCTATGATAAATGGTTCCATGCATGCATGAGTTCGCAACCAGTGTTGAATCAATTCATGAGCTCCGGAATCATTGGAGCAAACATGGGCTTTAGCTAATTGCCATTGCCAGCACGTAGTGGCATCAACGGGAGGCGTAATCACTTGTTTCGAAGGCTTGAAAGGATTGGTAGAGGGTAGGCTAAGTTCAATGGCTATTGGCTTCAGAGTTCCCATTTGAGTCAACAAAAAAATCGCTCGAGTTGCATAAGCTTTTCGATCGGGGTGAGCATTTATATTGTTGAGAAATGGAAGGAAAGCATCATGATAATCCAACATAAACAATTTTTTCTTTTCAATTGCCTGAAATTAACATAAGATTCATAAATTAATAGAATGTAAAAGCATATTTTTATATAAAACTGTTATAATTACTTTTAAATTTGAAATTCAAGCGTGCACAACAATGTTGAATTGATAGGGAACTATTAATATAATCATGTTGGTTTCATGACAAATATTAAAATCGATTCATGTATGTCAATATAAGAGACACATGGTATGTCAAATGTATTTATTTGATTTTTCGCCAATCGCGTCAATTTTTAACCAAAGAAAATAAGTGATATTTTTTCCAAAGGCACTTACGTAGTAATAGTAAAGTTGCTATAAGCTAGGCCAACCAGCAAAATCAAACAAAGGCTGTCAATGTCTTACCTGTTGTACGGACATGCCATGAAGATGAGAGATAATATGTTCTTCTCTCAAAGCTGACTGAGTTGGACCATAAATGGAGGGATCCAATTTGCTTACAGGTGGAAATACCTGTTCATATATACACCAAAACAACCTCAAATTAACTCACTGAGTTCAATTTCCCAAAGTTTTTTGTGTATATATGTAAATACCTTGAGCCTTTCAATGCTTATTGGATTCATGCCGGCGAGTGTGAATCGACCAAATTCATCGTCTCGTAAACAACACGAAGCCTCCCCTGCAATTTTTTTCTCATAAATTAGATTATTTTTCATTTCAATATATACATTTCTAAATTTAAAGGAAAAGAACTTACGGGAGACGATATTAGGAGGGTCGAATTTGAAAGCATCGGTCGTAGATTCAACTGGAAAATTCGAATGGCTTCGAGATTCTTTGTAAAGATTATTTATATCCGCAAAGGAATTGACTGTGTCACCTTCTGTTGAATGTTTAAAGAAAGGGAAAAGATTATTCACCATCCCTTTCCAGCTTCCGGCATCCACTGATCGTTTTTTCTCATCACCGAATGCTTCGTCTTTTGGTACGTACATCGGTGTCGTTTCGTTTACCGAAGACTCAGACTTGGGATCTACGTCGTTTCCATCAACATTAATTAGCGTATATTTATAGCCAACGTTTCTACAATAATGAAGAACATCTTTACCTGATTTTGTGGAAGGACGACCAGTACGGCATCGTCTTGGATAAGGTCGACGTTGACCACCCAAAACTGGCCTTGCAAATTCCAATCCTTTATCTGGATTTCCCAAATCATTATAAACATCGTAATCATAGATTCTATCAGATAAAACCCTAACACCCTCTCCATTCCCTCTCAATTCCCTTAATTCTTTCTCTCTCAACTCTCTCAGTCCCATTGGCGTTTCATTTGGCAAATATGCTTTGTTGGTGAAGAAGATTCTTTTCTCTGGTTGAAGCTTCTCTAGCTGAACCCAAGATTGGCAGTCGAAATGAAGGAAGCCTTCGAGGGTGACGCTTTTCAAATAGAACTCCTTTGAGTTCTTGTTGGTGACAAGGATAGCTTCGGGGACCCCAAAGTTCTCGTCGACAAGGAACTGAACCTCATGAGTGACGAATTTATCGAGGTTTATAGGCAGATCTCTGGACCAATCCAGTATGGCTTCTTTGCTTACCTTCGCCTTCCCCGTCCCTTCATTTATTTCAAAATATTTTAGCAATTTTGCTTTTTGGGTAAATTAATCATGTCGGAAAAAAAATTAATTGGTCTGATTTTTTGAAAAATTAAGAAAATAAATCGTGTTTGAAAAGAGTGTGCGAAAGCGTGTCTAGTTGGACATGATTTTTACACGGTTTTTATACATTTGACAAGATAGCTCTTCCAAAAACATGTCAGGAAAAGTGCGCCAAGCTGAACGTGTTTTGTTTGAAATTTTCAAAAAACATTTTCAACCGAGCGCGCTTTCTTGACATGTCAGCAAAAAGAATGTCCAGCTAGATAAGCTTTTACACACTCTCTCTAAAAACGATCTATTTCCTTAAAATTTCAAAATCACGACCTATTTGATCAATCAATAAATTTTTTTTAAATATATGATGTATTTAACCTTGCTTTTAACATACAATATATTATAAATTATGCAAAAGTTACTGTAAACTTTAACAACTTGTAATTTGGTCCTTATTTTTCGATTTTAGGCATTTAGTACATCTACTTTTTATATTTCAAAATTAAGTTTCAATTGTTAATACTATTTAACTTTTTTTAAATTCAATTCCATAAGTGGAGAGACTAAATTCTTAAAAAAAACATAGGGACTGAATTCTGAATTTTAGAAATGTACAAGGACTTATGTTAAGTTTTAACCAAAAAAGTCATAAACATTAATCCCCATGACCAATGGCTTGCATGAATAGAATGCTTACTTGGGTCAATATGAGAGCTAACAAGCTGTAAAAACACTCCTCTCTGAGCATCAATGGTGGTTTTCGAAGAATCCCACCAATTAAACATCAACTCCTTCATTTGTTCCATCGCATCGTATTCCACCGTTACCTTACCAAAGACGGTGAATTGCACCGGAGTTTCGGGGATAACCTTGATGGAATCAAGCTCAATGAGCTTCGCCGCGGTTTGAACCGCCATAAAAGCGGCTGTCGCCGCCACCGGCTTCCTCACTTCCACTGTTCTTCTCTTCCTAGAATTCAACGAGGTTGATTTGCAAAGAAATTCATTAGAAAACAAAGATTTGGGACCCGAAATTTCAATCTTAGTTCCCGCCATTGATGATGAAGCAATTCAAGTTCAAAAGCTAAAGAATATTTTTAATTTAAGAAGAAATGGTTTCTCGTTGTCTGCGACTTTGAACGGAACTTAAAATGTTCAATTCTATTTATAGGCGAAGGGAACTGAAATATTGAAGGTAAAATTCTATATGAAGTCCTTATACTATGCATTTTTTTGTGAGTTTAGTTCCTCTATTATAATTTAATATTTTTTTTTGCAATTAGTGTATTTTCATGTGTAGGGCCAATTTTTTTCGTTGATTTTTCTAAATAAACATGTGGTGAAATGATATTTATGCTCTTTTTTTTGTATATGTGAACATTTTTTTTTGCTCATTTAAGAATAAAAAAGAAAATGAGAAAATCTATAATATTTAGATTAATTTACTTTCCAGTCCAATTTAAATTATTAAAATGAAATATATATATAATAACAAAACCTGATTCAACTCATTTTTCGTTTAATTCATATTGATTTGCAAGTCAATTGATTTTTTATCTTGTTTTGAACTATTGTATCTATCGATTATTAAATAAAAAAATAAAAATTCAATTTCTATTATAAAAACCTATAAGTGTTTTATCAAGTTACGTGGTCCAATTGAATTATTTTTTTGTCTTACTAACTAACACCATCAAATTTGAGTGGAACATGTGTAAAAAAATTTCGACCACTAAATTTTCAATCAAAAAATCATAGATAAAATGTTTTGAAAAATGAATGACAAAAACGACAAAACTTTACGGACAAATACGATGAAACATGTATTGCTTGTCTGTCTCCCTCCACCCCCACGTAAGTTTAGAAATATATTTTTTTTAATATTTATAGTTATAAATATTTGGATAAGCGGTGAGATTGTGTTCAATGAAAAATAACGATAAAAGATTTTTCGATTTCTCTTCATTTTTAAATTAAGTAAATTAGTTCTTTTTTAAAAAAAAATAGTTTAATTTGTGTTACATTCGAAAGTAAATAACAAATGACAATCCTATTAGAATTCATCCTAATTTAATAAATTTATCCCATAATTTTTATGTAAATGTTGAACTTCAAAGCTTAAAAATGATAATTGAAAGTTGCTTTGTGACTTCGAAAAAAATTATACAATTTATGAGCAAAGAGGAAACTGAAATATTTGAATATGAATTGTGAATCACATGTTTAAGATGCGTGCTTTTGTTTACAGTTACGCGGTATTTATTTTAGGGTAAATTTCATTAGTAGCCATCTAACTATTAATAAATTTTCTTTTTAGTCATTTAATTATTTAGTTTTGTTTTTTTGTCATCTAGGCTAAGGGTGATAACTTTTAAAATTTATATAATAGCAATTTTAACCTTCAATGTTCATTCATTGTGTCAATTTAATCTTAATTCTAAAAAATCTTTAATGTTCATTCATTGTGTCAATTTAATCTTAATTCTAAAAAATCTAATTCTTAACATTTACACATTATGTAATTTTGTCTTTTTTTTTCTTTTTTTTTTTGCATATTTGCTTTTCTTTGTGACATTTTCATATAAAAAGTTGAAAAAATATAAAAAAAAATGGAAACATCCAAAATTAAATATAATAATTTTCATTTTTTTTCATTCTTTAAAAATTAATCCTCGATGTCACGATAAAATTGAATAATTAGATAATCATTTTTTAATTTTTTATAGTTCGATAACAAAAATAATAATTAGGTGACTACTAATACAATTTACCCTTTATTTTATATTACTATTTATATACAATTATTGACAAAGGATGATATATGTTTTACCATATAAAAAACAATATGTGTGAAATAGGTTATGTTTTTAGTTTGATTCTCATGATGTAATGATTCTAGGTATAATGTTAAATTTAGTCTTTAATGTTTATATTTTTTCAGTTTAATTCTTTTTTTAATTAAATTTGACTATTAACCTATAAAAAAAATCAATCAAATCGTTTTTCTTTAACAAAATGTTGACTAAAATATTAATTTTTTAATGATATAAGTGTAGCAACCCATATGATAGTCTACATACATTTTCATAATGACATGACTCTATTTGTTTCCGACCACTAAATTTGAGTGGAACACGTGTAAAAGAATTTCGACAACTAAATTTTCAGTCAAAAAATCATAAATAAAATGTTTTAAAAAATGAATGACAAAACTTTACGGACAAATACTGTGGAACATGTACTGCTTGTCTGTCTCCCCCCACCCCCCACGTAAGCTTAGAAATATTTTTTTTTTAATATTTATAATTATAAATATTTGGATAAGCGGTGAGTTTGTGTTCAATGAAAAATATCGATAAAAGACTTTTTGATTTCTCTTCATTTTTAAATTAAGTAAATTAGTTTTTTTTTTTAAAATAAAATAGTTTAATTTGTGTTACTTTAGAAAGTAAACAACAAATGACAATCCTATTAGAATTCATCCTAATTTAATAAATTTATCCCATAATTTTTATGTAAATGTTGAGATTGAATTTGTTGAATTTATAAGAATTGAGGTCAAAATGATAAAATATGCAAACATTCAAGGTTAAATTTTTTGTTATACCAAATAAAATTATATACAATTAATAGAAAACATTAACATCATGTTTAATTTGAAATTGACAGAGATTAAATTGCTCCAATTTTTTAGAGGGGCCAATTTGCTCAATTTTAAAATTGAGAGAAATCGAAAAATAACTTTGGGTCATTGTAATCAAATTTGCTCAATTTTAAAATCGAATCGAATATATATGTTCTAGTTAAATTTTAAAAAAATAACTTTGGGTCCTTGTAATCAAATTTGTCTACTGTAATCAAATTTGTTATTAACTTTCATCATCTCATAATTTATTTATTAATCTTTTATTTACGGTTAGTTTGCTTTTAGTTGCTTCAATTATCTTCTAATTCTAGTCACTATGTATTTTGAAAAATAAAAAATATATTAAATGTAAAAATGTGATTTTTTTTAATAAAAATTATTTTAAAGATAAACTATGAAATTGATACCAACATAAAATTTTAACATGAATATTTTATGGCATCATTAATAATTTAATTTTAATATAAGTAAAATTTTGAGGGAAAGTAAGTATGGGGAGTAAAATTTTGGAGAGAAAATATTCAAAAAAAATTGGGGGGGGGGAATGGGTTTGGGGTAGATGGAGGTGGGATGAAAGGAGAGTAAAAGTTTTAGAGGAAAGTGAGAAGGAGTAAAAGTTTTGAGGGTTTTAAGGGAAAGTAAATGGGGAGAGTAAAAGTTTTAGGAGAAAATAAATGGGGAGTAAAAATTTTGAGGAAAAATAAAAAGTTTTGAGGGTTTTTGAGGAAAATAAATGGGAGGAGTAAAATTTAGATGAGAAAAATATTAAAAAAATGGGGGGAGGGAAATGAATTTGGGGTAAATGGGGGTGGGACGAGAGAAGAGTAAAAGTTTTGGGGGAAAAGTGAGAAGGAGTAAAAATTTTGGGGGGAAAGTGAGAAAGTTTGGGGGTTTGGGGTAAAAATGTAAAATATTATAGTTTAATATTAGGTTTATTCGAATTATTTGAATTCGAAAACTCAACTCGATTCTAACTCGAAATTCGAAAAAAATTGAGTTGACTCGAATAATTCGAGTAACTCGATTTGTTTCACTCGAAATTCAAATTTTTTTTTTGTTTTTTTCGAGTTGAATCAAGTCTTGCTCAGTCCTACCTGCACCAATTGATAGCTCCCCTTCCCCTTCTCTTCTACCATTCAATTTTTTTAATAAAACGACTTTAAATATCAAGAATTTATGAACTAAAATCTAAACAGCTTTCTTTTCTGATTTCTAACTTTGATCACCAAATCAACTTGAATCTAATGTATATTCTTCTACTTATTAATAGGTATTGATCCATTGTATCGATTATCGAATTGTCACTTGAAGCTTATTAGAACTTCCGAATAATTTAATGACTTGAATGAAAACATTAAAAATAAAGTTGAATCACCAAAATAAAAATTTACTAATAATTTAGTAACCATCACTATAGTTTACCAAAAACAAAATACTTTTGAGCAAAAAGCAAAACGCTTGGTAAAAGTAATTTTGAGTGTATATTTAATTTATATCTATTAAATAATTACATAATATGTATTATTTTATATTTTGTAATTACATAATATGTCTAATTTTTTATTTCATTTTAAATATAAGATATTATACATACCACTTCTAAAATTATTAAAATAAAAGTATGGTTAGGATGAAATAATTTTATTTTTTATGAGAAAATACGTAGAAAGAAGTGTGTGATCATGTTGGATTTTGGATCGCATGGTTCACAAGAAATATTGGGCGTTGCTCGACAACCATGGTAGTGCTATGGGGTATACCGGATGTGCTCCAAATTGCATGGAGTCTTAACATGAAGAATGTGATCCTTGAAACAGATAGTAAAGAAGCTATTCAAGAAGTTCAAGCAACTGGAAGAAGTAGGATTGCTCAATAGTGATACACACCATTAAGGATATACTTCAGCAAGATTGGACGATACGATTAATACATGTATTCAAAGAGGGTAATAGAGTATCGGATGGTTTGACAAAGATGGCATTCTCAACACCATTGGTAAACATATATTCAAGCAACTATAGGATGAAATCCTTCAAATACTACATGAAGATTTTTCAGATGTAGTGTAATTTCTTATAAATTTACATTGGTTAATCTCTTTTGCACAAAAAAAAAATGTAAATAAATCAATCCTGTAAATATATATTTAATACTATTTTTTTAGATAATAAAATTTGTCCACCCATTCAGAAAATATCTTTTTTATGATTGAAAATTTTCTAGTCATACAAAAGATCATTTATGACATACAATAAGCAATCCAAGTTAGCACTTGGGTCAATGTTTATTCAAAATTGTCACACATGACAATTATTGAGTTTCTATTTTGTTTGCATTTGCATTTGAATTATTGTATGGAAATTTTGTATTGATGTAATTAAAAAATATTGTGATTTTGAAGATATAAAAATTTAAAAATTAGACATAATATCAAATTTAATTATTAATATTTATATATTTTGTAAATTTAGTTTTTTTTTTACTAATTTTGATCTTAAATTTTTTTAAAAGAAATAATTTTAACCATCAATTTTTTGAAAAAAATCGAATTGATTTTTTTTAACGGGAATACTGAGTAAAATTTCAAAAACAAGTAATTTCAACTTTTGTCCGGAAGTAAAATTAAGTTTGAAGTTCAGCAGAATTATTGTTTCCCAGGAGGACTTTTCATATGTCTTGAATTGTGCTTTGTTGTTGTGTAACTTTTTTTCCTAGACAAATTTTAAGCCAAGTGCCCATCTTTTGGCAATATATACATATATAAAGCTTAATAGGTAAGCCCAAGTTGAGCTAAACACCCTCCATTATTTAAGCTATAAAGAATTGTTTATTTAAATTTTATATACTGTAAAACCCAACAAGTGGCTCCAATAGAAAAGAGGATGTTGTTCATCATTGGGGTCTCGGGTTCGAGCACCTGTGTGTGTGTAAGGTGTGTGTACCTTGTCAAAGGGTTAAAAGGTATAAACAGATACTACCATGTAATCAAACCAATATATTCAAAAAAAATTAATATATTGTATATTTGTTAGCAATGTGAGATTACTAGCATTGCAAAAAGTTAATCATTCTTTTATTTCTTTTTCTTTTTTATTTTACCCTCGACTGTGCTTTGCTTGTGTTAGATCTCGAATTTATATATATATATATATATATATATATATATATATAGTAGAGGAATTTACTTACATTAAAATAACAAAGTTTTGTACCTTTTTCTAACCTTTGGATGTATGCCAAAATTAAAACCCTTTTTATTTTCTGTCACATGCATCATCTTCTTCAATTATTTATGGGAAAAAATCTTCTTCAATTATCATTTTTTTATGTATTTAGAATAAGATTTTTTCCCCATTGAAGAATATGATATTTGGGAAATAAAATAAAAAGGGTTTCATTTTCCTACAGATTAAATTTGGCATAATGATAAAATTAATTTCTTAACGTATAGGTGTTTGGTCACTTTAGCCTTTAAGTTTTTTTTTTTGGATCACTTTCATACGCAATCTTTGTTTTTTGGTCAAATTGGTCAATTTTTAACAGTGATGCTGACGTGGTCATTAGTTGACTAACGGTCAACATAAACTATTGATGTGGCTATTCAAATGTATTTAAATGCTGACGTGATACTATTTTATCTTATATGTCACGTAAGCAAATGATTTCAAAATTATTAAAATTATTTTTTAAGAATATAAAATTATTAAAATTATTATATTATTTTTTTGAAATATAAAATTATTATATTATTTTAATTTCCAATTTTCACTTTCTTTGCCTTCAAATAAGATCAAGAATCCTAAATTTTGCCTCTAGTTTCCTTTTTGTTTTTAAGCTGTCTTCTTCTTTTGATCTTACATTTTTTGCAGAAGGGAAATGATGAACAAAGACACATTCTTGGCATTTTTTTCAATAATTATTGATTTAAATTTTAATTCATCATTTTAATCCTCACAAAAAAAAAACACTCTAAAACTATTCAAAAAAATCAACAGCTAAAATCTTAACCAAACAAATCATCAAAAGAAACACATTTATCATCACCACAGCTCAATCTAATCATTGCTTTAATATCTTCATCGAAAGCAAAAAACTCAACTCAATTCATATAACTTTTCAAAGCTTCATGGCTTAATCTTCTATTTCCATCTTTGCTTCTGATTGTAACAAACTACCGCATCATTATTGAACAACATCAAGATTTCTCCATTGTTCAAAACAACCATCGATTCATAGAAATCTCAACTGCCTTATTTTAGATACAAATTCTTAATCACAAATTGCTTGGTTCAGGATTCCTTCACACCATAATCCTTCATAACCCACATCAAAAAACATAGAAACAACATACTAACCAACAAATCATAAGCCTTCTTCACTTGTCAATAATGAACAGACAAGAAAATTAAAAACCCATAGAAGACTTCAATGATCCAAATCAAAAAACATAGAAACAGCACACTAGAAACCAACAAACCACCTACACAAACCCACAGAAAACAAGACGTTCATCTCCTGGGGAAGAAGAAGAAGTTCATGAGATCCAGAAGAGATGAAATAACAAAAGCAGAGGGTCAAAAAATAGTCAAATCCCTCTAAAGAAACCATTCGGAACCAGATTAAGGCAGATCCATACAGCGGCAATCCTCCTCCACCACGCTTGCCACCACATCAGGAGTTGAAGCTTAAAAAATTCAGAATTGGAGATAAAACAAAAAGCAAAAAATAATTTTAATAATTTTAAAATCATTTACTAACGTGGCATATAAGACAAAATAGTACCACGTCAGCATTTAAATACATTTGGACAGCTACGCCAACAGTTTATGTTGATCGTTAGTCAACTAATAGCCACATCAGTATAAATATCAATATATACAATATTTTAGATCGATATATTAGGGATATTGGATTTGTTCGAAAATTTACATGCATAATAAATATAATTATATCGATAAATTCAACGGTTGGATCATTAAAATATTAATTATACCAAGAGATACGAAAGGATGTGAAACTACTTTTTTTGAATAATCTCATTATAAATTTTGATTATATTTGCCCTTTTTGACACAATGTCTAAAACTACACATAGCCCCTCCCCAACTCATAAATAGAAAGATAATGCACTTCAGCGCAATCAAACTCACGTCCTCTTGTATTGACAACAATACCCATAAAACTACTTTAATTTTACCCTAAGTGAATCCATCCCCTTTATATATATATAATATTTTTTTTTGGATAAATAAAATCCAATCAATCCATCCAAAAGAACAATATTTTATGATTGAAAACTTTTCCAATCAAACCTCAATTGAGCCTTTGGGTCCATGTTTTCCTTCTACTAGAAAGACAAGTAGTTTGGTTATCATTTTCATTGTCAGCCATCACAATGATTGAGTCCATTGACATTGGTAACTAACTTTCTCCTGTTTGCATTTGCATTTGGGTGAAAATTTTTATTTGATGTAACATTTTTAGATAAAAAATTTTAAAATTTAGGTATAAAATATTAAATATAGTTTTTAATGTTTATATCTTTTTTTTTGGTTTTTTTAGTTAAATGTGGTTTACAATCTTTTAAAAAGAATCAAATTTGATCATTCGTCTTTTGAAAAAGAGTTGAATTGATTTTTTTAATGAAAATACTGATTAAATTGTTAAAATTTTAATATTGCGACCTACATAGACCATGGCAATTCACGTGCACTTCATGCAAGTTTTTTAAAAAAGTTATGAATCTTTTATTTTTTATTTTTTTGAATGTTTTTATAAGTTTTAAATTATTTATTGATGTGACATATAAGATAAATACCGCTATGTTAGTATGAAGTGCATGTGGACTACTACACGAGTTACCATACCAACATCATTAAAAAATAATGTTTTAGTTAGCATTTTTATTAAAGAGAACAATTTGACTCTTTTCTTGAAGGATCGAATGGATAGAAATATAAATTTTAATGGTTAAATTTATCATTATACCAAATTTTTTACGCTATCAAATATGAGGCTAAATTGAAGTATGCTAAACATAACATTATTTCAATTATTGAAGTGAAAAAAATAAATCAGAAATAGTTTTCCTCCTCTGTCTCAATGTTGACTAGATTACATCTCTTTTTTCATCAGTTAGCTAATAATGTAAAAAATACACTTGTTTTTGCTTCTCAAATCGATCGACTATAAATTTCTTTTTTTTCAAACCGATGTATTATATCTTCGAGATGATGATATTCTCGTTTTTGCTTCTCAAATCCATTGACGATTAATGTTTTTCCCCTCAAACCAATGGATAACATATCTTCTCAAATGTTTTTTCTTATTAATTTGATCGACGATAAGTTTTTTTTTCTCTGCCTAATTATTAGTGTAAACTGTAACAGAGAGTACCTAATTATGAATTTCTTTTATTATCACTTAATTATTTAATTTTATCATCTCTTTTTTCATCAGTTAGCTAATAATGTAAAAAATAGGAATACTCAAAGCTTAAAGATAGCTGGGTGATAAAAAAATAAAATTGAAGAGAAAAATTCAGAAATAATTTTACTTCTTCGCCTCAGTGTTGACATTAAATACGAATCGACTTTGATGAGAATTATCAACAAGAAATGTACACTCGTTTTTACTTCTCAAATCAATTGCAGATTTTTCTTCCCTTAAATTGGTGGATTATATTTTGACAGCATATTTTTTTCCGTGTTTCAAAAAATACATTCATTTTTTTATTTTTAAATAGATTAACAATAAGATCTTTTTTATCACATCAATCAATCATATGCTGTCAATGTATCTTCAACATGATCTCAAAGATACATTTGTCTTTACTTCTCAAATCAATGGATTATGTCTTGACAACATGTTTTTTTACGTGTTTTGAAAGACATATTTATTCCTTATCAAATTAATGAATTATATATTGACAACACGTTTTTTTTGTGTGTTTTGAAAGATACACTTGTTTTTTACTATCAAATGTTGGTGATAACTTTTTTTCCTCAATTTGTTGGATTATAAAATGAATGATACACTCAATTTTACATTTAAAATCGATCAACGATAAGTTTTTTTTTCTCAAACCGATCGATTATATTTTTTTTTACTTCTCAAAGTTTCAGGTTTTCTTTTTCTATTTTCTTAATTCAATGAGGTTATGATATTTGGGGAAAGAAATTGTTATCAGAGCTTAAGATTTTGTGTGTGTTTTTTAATTCATGTCAAATATTGTTTTTAAAATTTTGTATCTCCAACACGGAATTCAAATTTTTTACACAGTCATACTACATCAACACCGTTATTTTTTTTATTAAAAAACAAACAATTTGGTTTGAAATTAAAATGTTAAAAAGGTAAAATTGCCCTTGAAAAATAGAATAAGGATTGAGATGCTTAAAGGTGTAAATGTTAAAAGTTTTTTTTTTTTTTTTTTGTGATTATGTCATTCATTTAATTGTTTTTACAAATAACTTAAGAGTTAATTGCACCAAACATCCTTAAACTATAAACCTCCTTTTAAATTGGTTCATAAACTTTAAAACATATTCTAATTATATCTTCAAATTATTGATGTTATATCAATAAGGTCCTTCTATTATTAAAATCATTAATTTAATTAAATAAGATGTCAAATCTATGTGACATAATTTAAAATGAAATTTTTAAATAAAAATAAATATTGTAAAAATGGATGTAAAAATTTTGATTTTGATGTTATCAAAACTTTTAGAGAAACTATCGCTCACTCTCTCTCTCTCTCTCTCTCTCTCTCTCTCTCTCTTTTAATTTACTTTGTTTTTAGCTTTTAATTTTAAAACTTATGGGGTAACATTTTAGTTTTCTTTAAAATTTTCATTTTAAATTATTTCATATAAGATTTTAGTGTCATTTAATGGTTAAATTAAAGTTTCAATAATGGAAGGACCTGATTGATATAATATTGATAGTTTGGGGATGTAATTAGAACATTTTAAAGTTTGGGATCCAATTTAAATTGAAAGTCATAATTTGGGATGTCTGTTACAATTAACTTATAATCTAATTTTTGGCATAATAACTTATTTAGCCCTCTAACTTTACAAAAAAAAATTATTTTAGCCATCCATTTAATTTTCACCTCTTTTAGTCTTTGAACTTGTATTATTTGTCAAATAACCCTAAAATAGATAGAAAAAGTCAATGTGTGTTCACTTTGCTAAAATGACATCCACATGTATGTCACATTAATAATTAATTAATTATTTTTAAAAAAATTTAATTTTTTTTATAATTTTAATAAGTTTTATTTTTTAAAAATATTTTTTAATTTTTTAAAAATTTTAAAAATTAATTAATTGCTAACGCGGCATACATGTGGACACCACATCAACAAAGTAAACAAACATTAACTTTTCTATCAATTTTAAGATAATTTGACAAATAATGCAAGTTCAAGGATTCAAATAGGCGAAAAATTAAATGAAAGACTAAAATGATTTTTTTTTATAAAATTAGAGAGTCAAATAAATCATTATGCCTATATTTTTTGTTTTTTAAGGCGATGTTCTTATCGGACATTTTATCTTCTCATAATTTTGTTTTCACAACAATATTAAACACTTAAAAATCTAACAACACTTTTTCACAAGAAATCTTTTTTACATCATTATAAATTGCAATTTTAAGAAAAAAAAACTCAAATTCAAAATTCAAACCCTAGAGATAATGTTTTAATAGTCAGACAAATGATAGAATTAATCAAATCATAGATTCTCGATTTGATTGCCTATAAAAAAATAATTAAACAAATAATTAAACATTTCATAAAAATTAATAAAAATATTTAAATTATAAAACTAGTTCAATCTTTAGTTTCTTATTCCTACTTTTTATCTGCTCAAACAATTTGCTCAAAAATAGATTACGAATCGATTTTCGACCCAACTGATAAAAATTAATTAGAACACTACCTAAATATGACATTGTTGGTAATGTCAAATATGAATCTCGAAAAACTTAATTGCATTATCAAAACACACACATGTATATGTGTTGCGTGTGAATTAGAGGTGCTCATGGATGGGTCGAGTTCGAGTCGAGCTCATGAAAGGTATCTAAATTAATTTTCAAGATCGAACCCGACCCAAAAAATGAGCTTGCTTTTTTGCCTAAATCTGGCTCAATTCAAAAAAGATAAACCCAAACCCAATCTAACTCAACCTGAGCTACTCATATTTAATTTTTTAGATTAATTTTTATTTAAAAGTAAAATTTTAAAAATATAATATACTAAATGCATTAAAAACGTTAAAATAAAAAAATTTCTAACACATTAAAAAATATTTATATAACACTAACATAAATATTATAAATATTATATTATATTGAGAAACACAAATAAATATAATTTTTAAAATTTTATATCTTGAATATAATTATTTAGTTGAATAAACTTAATATAAATATATATAAAATTATTATTTAATATATAATTAATATAATATTTTTATAATATAATATATTTAGACCGAGTCAGAGTCGAATTAGAAAAATCTTGTCCAATACTTTTGGAACCATGAGGAGGTGTAATGCGAATACAATTTAATGTAAAGGAAAAAAATTAATTGCATTATTTAAAAAAGCACGTGAATACGATTTAATGTAAAGAGCCATTTTTTTTTTTAGGAAAAGGACTTGATGGTTAAGACTTTGGATAGTTTTCACATATAGAAAAACAAAAGATTAATATAATATTTAGTACTTAAAACTTTATTTGTCCAATTTGGTACTCAAATTTGATATATTTTTTTAATTTGATACCTAAACTTGACATTTTTTTAAGTTGGTACTTAAATTATTTGGGATCCAATTTGGTACTTGAACTTGACTCTTTTTCCTAATTTGAACCTAATATTTTTTAATATTAATTAGTTCATGATATCTCAGCACCTATTTTTAATATGAATTTTCTCTAAAACTAACAATATTTTTGTAGCATAACAAAAAAAATTTCAACACCATTATTGTTTTGCGTAACTTTTATAATATTTAATAAATTTAGGTACTAAATTGAATCTAAAAAAAGTTTAGGCACCAAATTAGAAATTGGGTAAAAAAAAAGTTTAGATACCAAATTAAGAAAAATTGTCAAATTCAGTTAATCAAATATTATATTAAGCCAAAAACAAATTGTTGATTTTATAATTTATATTCGAGATTTGTAATTATCCTCTTAATAATATTATATTTTGCATCTAATACTATTAGACCGTCATAATCGTGCACTTAAGAATGTTGATCTTTTCAGAGTATTATCAGGGGCGGGGTTAGATAGATTGGCAAGGGTCTCAGTCCTCTTTAAAATAGAAAAATTTTCTATTTCGATCCATTTATAATTTATAAATTTTAAATTAGTAATGGTAAAAATACATTTTAACACCTCAAAAATGATAAAAATTTGATTTAATATTTTAAAAATTATAAAGATATATGTTATTAAAATGATGAAATTATATTTTTACTATCGTAAATATATATAATTTAATTTTGACCACTAAAAATTCAACAATTGGTGAAAAAAAATGATCTATTGTCAATTAGCTAAACATTGTTTTCAATGAAAAAAAAAATGAAGCTGAATAAATGCAAGTACACAAGCACAAGCTCAACGTTTTTCTTTTTTTAATTGTTTTGAATATTTTGTGTACTGCGAAGGTTCCTTTTGGAATGCGCTAAATATGAATGTTCAGATTTCACAACTGTTGAACTGCTCAGAGCTGATGGCCACGTTGAAACACGTTTACCGAAACGGGAGTCAACGTGTGGATAAGTTAGTTTGTGGATAATATATATATATATATTAATTAGTCAAATAGATTTTTTTTAAAAATTTAAAGAAATAGATTGATTTTAGAGAGAAAGTAAGACGTGTTTTTTGCACAGTTTGTAGCAAAGTTTGTTCAATTGTGCGAGCTTTTCACACAATTGACAGAAAAGTACATCCAGTTGAATGAGTTTTTACTGACATATAAGAGAAAATACGTTCAGCTGAACACGTTTTCTTTGAAATTTTCAAAAAATACTTCCATCTGAATACGCTTTCACACTCTCTCTCCAAACTCGTCCTATCTTCCTAAATCTTGAAAAAAAAATAACTTATTTAACCGATTAACAAAAAAAAAGACATATATGCACAATTTAACTTTTGTTTAGGTTTTATTTAGTAAAGTAAAAATAAAAATTAAAAATTAAAAAATATAAAGATTCGTTTGATTTCAACAAAAAAATGTTATTTTTATTTTCCTAAAAATGAAAAGTATCAAAGAAAATGTGTTTCGTCAAAATTTTTACAATTTTTTTTTGAAAAATGAAAATACGTGAAAATTAAAAAATTATTTTCACTAAAAATGTAGTGAAAACAAATGATGAAAATAAAGTTTTAAACTTTACCGCTTTGCTCAGTAGAGTAAAAAATTGAAAAAAAATAAAAAAATGAAAAATGAAAAAAAAATATGCTTTCTCTTTCTATAGCTATATATATTTGGTAAAAAAATTGGAAAATTGAGAGAAAAAAATAATATTTTGTTCCATTCATTACTTAGTAGAGTAAACAAATTAAAAAAAATAAAAAAATCTAAAAAATATACAATTTTGAACTAACAGCTTTGGTTTTTTCTTCTCTCATCATTTTAATTTAAAATATTTGATTTTTATACATTAGAATAGAAAATGATAGTCTTTCTAATTTTCTTTCCTCTCATTTTTTTTCTTACCAAATATACTCAAAATTTATTTTCATTTTTCATTTCCTTCTTCCATCTTTCTATTTTTTCATTTAACCAAACACACCCTTAGACGTTGCTTGGTAGAGGGCAAATAAAATTGAAAAAGTAAAAAAATAAAAAGATGATATATATATTCTTTCCATAGATGTGCTTAATAGGAAAGATGAAAAAATTGAAAAAAAAAATAATTTTCTTTTCATTTAATGCTTGGTTAGGATGAAAAATAAACATTTCTCTTGTTTTTCCCTTCACTTTTCTTCACTACTAAGCACTTTCAAAATTTCTTCTTTCCGGTTGCCTTTCTCCCTTAGTAGAAGGCAGTGCTCTCATTTGTGGCGTCCTCTCGCTAAAGTTTAGTCATTCATTCGTGAGAATCTTGGGTGGTCCATAGGTGATGGCACTAGTATAAGGTGTTGGAAGGACTCTTGGTTACCTCAGACTGGTCCTCTACTTACCCTTATTCCGGCTCATGCTAATTTAGATCCAGATTGTCCACTTAGTGAGTTGGTGTTGCCTGATGGGTCTTGGAATTTAGATCTTTTTTGACTTTGATTATCGGGAGAAGTCATTCACAAAATTGTTAGCATACCGCCTCCCCACCCTACATCGAGACAAGATAGGATATTGTCGAGCTCATCATCTTCGAGAAACTTCTCGATTCGAAGCGCTTATTGGGTTACGCATCAAAACTCGTGAAATCCGAAAGACGATCTTTGCAAGGTCATTTGGAAGTTTCAAGGACCTCAAAGGATCCGTTTCTTCTTTTGGCTCGCTCATAAGCAGATATTACTTACAAATTCGAAACATCTTCGAAGAGGCTTAGCTCAAGATAGCTTGTGTTTGATATGTGGCAGTCATTCAGAGGATATTCGACATGTTCTTTGGGATTGTACGACTGCAAAGGAAGTGTGGAATCTTGTGGTTCCCATGCAACAACAAACCAAGTTCTTTTTTGACCCCTTTTACTCTTAGTTTTCTACTAATCTTAGTGGTCTCTTGGTTTTGCAGGTTCATGGTGTCCCTTGGGCAAATCTTTTCGGGCTTATAGCCTAGAGAATTTGGAAGAATAGAAATCTCTTCATTTTTCAGAATATTTCTTGGGCGGCTTTAGAAATAGTTAAAGTATCTGTTAGTTGGGCTCAATAGTTTGAGGCATCTCAAAGATTTTACAAGACGAATCCCAAGTGCTCGATTTTCATAGAACATACGGAAGGGCAGTGGGTTCACCTCTTCACAAATGGTGCTGTCGAGAGGCATAGGGAAATGCCTCTGCGGGAGGTGTTCTACAAGATCAAAATGGCAATTAGATCTTGGGTTATCACCATTATATGGGCAAGTGTCATTCATTTGAAGTTGAAGGGCATCCTTTATGGGCTTTTACTATTACTCAATAAAGGATATCGTCAGTTCACCATTCAAACGGATAATGCTGAGGTTGTTAAGAATTTGTCAAGCTCCCATGAAGAAGACGTTGGGATTACTATCTTTCGTAGAGTCCAAAGGGTCTTGTCATCCGAGGGTTACTTGTTCCTAGAGAAGATAGCAAGATTGCGGATCACATGGCAAAAGAAAGACTTATTTGGAAGACGAACCTTCAACTCTTTGATGAACCTCCTACAGTGGTTGCAAAATATCTCAAACAAGACAAAACCCGAGAGGTGTTAATGACTAGAATATAATGTAATTTTGTTCTTTCTTTATTCACCAAAAAAAAATTTAGTCTTTCCACTTTTCTACCCAACTAAATACATTCTTAAGGAGCAGTTTCCAACAATACTAAAATGTTGGTGATTTTGTTTTAATGATCTCTTTTATATATGTTTAAAGCCTCCAAATTGTATCGAGGCTCCATTGAAGGTAATTTGCCTATAAATGTTTGTGTATTAAACCTTAATTTAACTCAATGATATGTTCTCTTTTTAACAATGTTAAAAAAAACAATGACAATGATATTAAATATTATAATTGTTGAAGGAGATCGACTTCTTTAAAAAAAATCTACAAAGTGTCATTCGTTGGTCCATTGATCAATCTCTCCACAAAAGAAAAAAACGGACAATGTAAACCACCATGAACGTTGGTAAGAAAAATGACAAGATCACGAGCTAACCGACCAAAAGACTAGGCTTCAACCACCAAGTTTTCGGAAATAGTGCGTGACCTCGCCATTTCACTGCCTTTGTCTGGTGGCACAAAGGTTGAAGTGAAAACCTGCATTAAAGGTCATCGGCGATAAGCCGAAACAAAAACTAAAGAAATCCCACCATTCTAAAAGGGAAGGCATGATAGCCGCACTTTGACTACCAAAAGCCATCAGTAACACACAATGGCTCTTAAGTAGACATGTTCATGTGCTAAATTATTTGTTGAAGTCTAAATATCCATCTAAAATTGAAGAGAATATAAATAAAAATATTAAATTTGAAAAATAAATTTGACAAAAAAACTCAAATTCGAACATTCAAAGCTCAAGCTCAATCTATTTTCAATGTTTATAATATATCATATTATGTTATTTATAATACGTAATTAAATCTATAATTATATATAATACTATAATGTAAATATTAAAAAATATTGACATGTTTATATAAAAAAATTTAATAAATGAAAGACATAAGCATATTAAATATTAAACTAAAAATAATATAATTTTTTTTAAAAAAATTTAAAAGATAGTCTCAAATACGTTTGGATTAACCATTTATAAATATAAACGGATTTTGATAAAATTTTAAATTCATATTCGAATCAAACTAAAATTAAGTAAATATAAAATGTATTAATATCATTCTTAAATTCAATCCAAATAAAATTATATAAAAGATGTGCAACGGTTTTATTATGAGAAATTGACATAATTTGTCAATCTGTCAAAATAGAGCCGTTGATCATACTTTCCTTTTCTCTCTCGTCTTCTCGTTATTACAAATCGTCTTCCCTCTAGTATCATTACAAATACTTATATAAATACATAAAATTCAAGATTATTAAAATTTTACGTGTTAGATATCATAATGCATATAAAGTATTATCAATTTACTTAGATTAATGTAAAAATTATCTAAAATAAACAATAAAATTTACGTAGTAATAAAATCAAAGACAAATATTATGTTACACATTATTTTTTATTAATAAAATTATAATTTGACATAATTTTCATTATTTCTCAAACATCAAATAATCCCAAAACTTTTTATTATATATAATCTTTTAGCCTAAAATACTAAATGGTCATTTTCTATTGCTATAGTTGTGCTTTAATTCAAACACACAAGGCAGAAATGATTTTTAATCTTAACGCAACTGCTACTTTTAATCTGACTAAAGTAAATATCATCGTCTACCCAAATGAACCCTAAGAAATAACTAAGGTTAATGTCATGAATTGAGTGATACTAATTCAGTTAATGAATTAACAAACAATCAAAACATTAATAAAACAAATAATGATTAGAATTTCATCCACTCAAAATATATACATAACTATACGAAACCGAAGATCAGATTATCAAGAATGAATAAAAGGCATTCAAACTAATACCGGATGACATCCTGGAGGCAGTCGTAAAAGTGTGCAAGCTTGATCTTCTCTCGGCCAGAGAAGATTGCCTCCGCTGCTCCACCTTGTTCTCCTTGAGCTGCCATCTCAATCAACATATAAAGCTTTTTTATAGGCATCTACAAGAAAGAAACAGAAAACAGGTGAGAGTTGTATATTGGCACAGAAACTCAATACAGAGAGGCCGAGTTTCATCTGTTCAGTTTATGGGCTCAAACCATTGTCTACACCGTGATAGATTGAATGTTCCAAATAACAATAAATAGAATGTCCACCTAGAATCTAGGATCGGATTTCCTCAAAAAGGAATTCATCATGGAGATCATATATCTGAACCACAAATTTCTTTGAAACAAAACAGATTATGACACTTGACAGATGTTCTCCTCACCATGTTTAAACATGCAAGCATGCACTCATCTAATCTCCATCTATTTTGCCACTGACTCTTCAATTTCTCAAAGTACCCGTGCCTGACACTTATGTTCAATACAAGGAAAATCTTAAGAAATCTGATCATAGTTGTGACTCTTATTCAACACTCACACCCGAATTTGAGTAACATTAATCTCAAGCCTACCTCAATTCTATATTCCTCCAACTCCACAATCACTTCAAAATCTGATCATAGTTGTGACTCTTATTCAACACTCGCACCCGAATTTGAGTAACATTGATCTTAAGCCTACCTCAATTCTATATTCCTCCCACTTCACAATCACTTCAAACATGCACAAATGCACATTCACGTGTGAAGAAGAACAAATGAAAAGAGGTTCCTATAAATGGAATAAAATGGGGCAAGTGGTTTAAACAAGATACTTAACAGTTCACCCGATTGAAGATGCAAAATTAACATCCACTGTGCAACTTCAAATGAATAACGTCCATTTTTTAATTAAGATCCATCAAATTTCCATTTAAATTATATTTAATGAAACATTTGAAGAAAAACATTGCAATACGAAGAATGTCCTCAAATGTGAAAAGAGGGTAACTATGTTTAAACTCACATCATTCAGCGCTTCAGCAGCTTCACTGATATCTTCTTCAGCAAATACATTCAGTTGTTCCAACACCTGGGGTGGAAAAAGCAGATTAAATAAATTTAAATCCATAACTAAAAGAAAAATCATTTTGCTTCAGAGTTCAGGACAAACATGACACTGAGTGAAGCATTGAATCAGAATGTCTCAGCTGTTTTTGGTCAAAGAGGTGATAAGTAAAACTATCTAATTGCAAAGATATTTTTTCACTTTTCAGTTCAATTAACTCCCAAGTGTCTCAGCCGCAGTGGCGAATCTAGGGGGGCTGGCAGGGGGTCCGGCCCTCCCTAAAATGGAAAATTGTCTATTTAGACCCTTTAAAAATTTTAAAATTTTAAATTAGTAAAGGTAAAATTGCACTTTGACCCCCTAAAAATGATAAAATTTTGATTTAATCCTTTAAAAATTATAAAGATATAGGATATTAAAATTTACAATTTAATTTCGGCCACCCTAAAAAAATTTCCTGGTTTCGCCCCTGCTCAGCTGCTTTTATAAAAGAAGACAGCTCTAAAAGTTACTAAGCGCATTTTTGTACCGTTCCCTAAATTTTTCTGCCATTGCGGTATATAAATATTAGCATTAAGTGGCGCAGATGAGCAACAACAAGCCAAAATATCATAGCCCTAGATGATTTCTGGAAAGAAACAAAATCTATTACCTTCTTTGCATCATCTGTCTTCAATGTAGGAAGATGGTAGGTGACAGAGAAAGCATCACAAATGCCAACTGAGTCTAAAAAACCCACCTCACTAGTCGTACCTATCACCAGAAGTTTTTTCCCCTGCAAAAATTAAATAATTGCACATTTAAATGAAAATGATTAGATTAGAAACTAAAAATTGAAGTTAACAGAATTCTCAATTGCTTGTTGGGCATCTGATTTGGTTAACGTATGAATCGTATCATATCTTCAACTATGCTTATGATTTAACTAGTAAGCAGCATGGGGTTCCTTGATCAAGAGGGGTGCAAAAGCAGAGGCTCATTTTTCCAACAAAAATAAGTGTTCCCCATATAACCATGCAGTGTACTCGATTACCATAAAATACTTGAAAAACAAGGGAACAAAAGGAGACCTTAGGTGGAAGACGTTTGAGAAGGACCAACAATGTCTGAGAAATTAAATTTGAAAAACGGGGCCCAATAGCAACATACTCCAGTAGCCTGCAACAATAGTTAAAGACTTATTTCTGTCTACATCGCACATTTCAAGTCAAGATGAGTAGCATAAGTTTCCGAGTCCCCCTACCTTTCTATGTCATCAAGGATAATGATGCTCAAGGGTGACTTGTATGCATCCTCAAATACCTGTCACCATATAGTAAATTCAATAACATTCTTAAGTTTCTTTTTCTTTTTTCCCCTACTACAGATTATTCTAGCTTGATTTTTTATAGGTAAAAACACTTCTCCAGTCCTCCTCAATTTCGATATTGAGCAAATTGGTCCCCATCAAAGAAATTGAAACAATAATCCCTGTCAATTTCAAAAGTGAGCAACTAAGGCAAATTAATCACAACAAACTAGTGTTTTCTGTCAAATGTACATAATTTTGGTTAATATGATAACAAATTAAGCCCTCAATGTTTAGTAAATTTGGTCCTAATTCTAAAAAAAATATCTTAAAAAGATGTATAAAATTTTAAAAAAAGCCAGAAAACTCCAAAAAAACTTTAGCTTCAAAAAGTACATAAACATAGATAGAATGTGTAAAACTTTGAGGGCTAAATTTATTATTATACCAATCAAAATATGTAAAACTGATGAAAAACATTTCACTTTTGAAATTGACAGGGATTAAATTGCTCCAATTTTTTTGAAAGGGACCAATTTACTCAGTATTGAAATTGAGAGGAACCAGAGAGGTCTTTTTACCTTTCTTATACGTAAACATCCATCAGTTTCCAAATCTAGACCAGAAAATCTTGTATATGTGAGCATAAAATAGCTTACACAAAAAGTAAAGTTCAAGCTTAGGCCAAAAATTATTCAAATAAAAATATTCATATTGCTTTCACAAACCTTGACAATCTGTGCGCATTTTGTACTCTCATGAAGACCAATCATAGATTCAGCTGAGACCTAAAATATAATAAAAACATGAACATTAAACCAAAAATAAACGCAATATATTATTGCATGATGAGGCAAGAGCTTACTATCTTGACATATGGGAAATCACTGTCAATGCCAACAGTAGCTGCCAATGCTGTTTTGCCACTGTAAAAGTCAACCTAGTGTGTTAGGTTCAGTTAAAGTTAATACAAGAAATGTAAAACAAAAAGAAACATATGATGCCTACCTTCCACTTGACCCTTCTAAAAGACAAGTAACAAGAGGACTTCCTTTGCTTACTTTGACCTGCTCTACCAGTAGCATGGCTCTCTGATAAATATGCTTGTGTCGATCACCACAACACACCATGCCATTAAGCCTAAAAATTATATAATGTGAAATAATTCAGGAAAAGGTATCACAAAAAGAAGATATGAGCTTCTGCTAGGAGAATTATAATATATAATAAATCTGGATTCAAACAAAACGGAAATCAACATCTTGTAATCAAAGAACTGAAATTTGTACTAATTTGAACGGAACAAATCACCTGCATTGCTCAAGGTCATCAGTTGAGGCTCCAAACGCAGGAACGATTTCTAGGAGTGCATTGAGAAAATCATCCATTGAAACTTTAATGTTCTCTTCGTCCACTGGCTTTGTTAGATCATCCATACTTACTTGTCTATTCAAAGCAAAAGACACTGCACTTTTCACCACACCTTCAAGCTCAGCTCCACTGTAATTCTTTGTACGAGCAGCTGAGTAACGAAAAAAAATTAATTAGAAACTTGTAAGGCCTTATCAAATGCAGGATACAGGGCAAATCAACGTCAACACCGTGCTGATATGCTTAGGAAGAAGTAATAGCCAAGCCAGGCACATTGAGAAGAAAATTGTATAGATTTTACTCCAAGCTTGATCACCCTGAAGACCCTGAATCTATTGGAAAAAAACCTAAGTAGTAGTAAAAGACAACTTTAAAAATCAACCATCAAGAACCATCAGCCTTCATATTTTTTTGGAGCAGATGGACAGTAGAATAAATGAATCCACTTTTGACCTTCTAACAGTTGATTCTCCCATAGCAGAAAAGAATGTAAAACCCACAACCATAAATTACTAACAAACATACCAAGCTCTTGAAGGTTAACATCAGGAGCAAGAAAAGAATTCTCTTTCATCTTGTTTGTGTGGATCTGAAGAATCTGCAAACGACCATTTTCGTCTGGAAGACTTATCTCAACTTGAACCTCCAAACGTCCTGGCCTACAGAAGAAAAGTATTCAAAGATTTAGCTGAGATCTAGAGCCAAGACAGTTCATAATGTAACTGCATCAATCATCACAAACCAAAAAGTTCACAAAGCATACAAAACTAGGCACATAAAAAATTACTTAGCTTGCAATGCTGAGAGCTTGCAGCATGCTTATTCCAAATCATAAGTATAAACCTTATTCATAGGCCATCAAATTCTCCATAATAACTAACAGTTTGTTGTAACTATAAAATGCATCAATATTTTGTTTCTAGTCTTTGGTTGCTAATCAAGCTTCTTATATAGAGGAAGATCCAATGTGACAAAGAGCTAGACAGATAGCTAGCTTTTTGCATGTGTGTGTGGGGGAGAGAGAAAGGAGGGAGCAACCTCAAAAGGGCTTCATCAAGCAGATCCTTTCTGTTGGTCATTCCAATAAGCAAAACATTATTTAGAGACTCCACTCCATCTATCTGAAAAGCAAATTATTCCTTTAGTTAAAAGTGTCATATTAATAAGACATGCAAACCACAAGAACCAAGAAAATGACACGAGACAAAGAGTAATGATTTTTTAAGAAAAGGAAGCTGTCTCTGGGTCTAGTCACTCACCTTGGTAAGCAGCTGGTTCACAATGCTGTCATGAACTCCGGTACCATCTCTAGTTGAGCCTCTTGACTACAAAGACCAAATAAACCACATAATTCACTAAGACAGTTCAATAATACAATTAAACAGATTCAAATAAATTGTCTAAATTCTCTTTAGAATTGAATCTTTATACATAACTAGGCCACATAAAATATTCCATCACATATTAAGAAATAAGCTTGCATCCAACTTAAATAACTCCTTTGTGAAGATTTCCCTGATTTTATTAGCATCTTAAACACAACAACATATATATAAAGATACAAACATAATTATTGATCAACATCAGAGAGAAATTCTAGGACTTATAAGCTATAGCTCTTTGCAACAGTTTTATCATCCACTCCTTCTATATTTTAAAGAAGGCAGCTTAGAGAAAGTTATAATGTAAAGATTCTTGAAAAAAAATTTACAATGTAAAGGAAATTAGAAGCATCAAATACAAGAAGGTGAAAGTATTACTGATCTGAGGGATGCCTAGAAGTATATCAAAGCAAAATTGTACCTTACAAATAGCATCAATTTCATCAAAAATTATGACATGCAAATCACTTTCGTCACCTGAAAAGTTGAATGAACGTGAAATGTCAAAATTTTATTAAAAGAGTTAGTCAAAACACCAAACTAGTGGGAAAATTTCTCTTACCACGAGTCCTTTGATCATTCTCAGCATCTGCAAATAGGTCCCTAACATTCTTTTCAGTTTCACCAACAAACTTGCTCAGGACTTCAGGACCGTTAACTATCTAACATATATATTCACCACATTCACAAACATGATTGTCAATAAAGTCAAATGCAGCATCTATGAAACATTTATGCAAGCAAAAAACCCTTAAAACAGGACAAGACACTATACAGCAGAATTTGCTAAAAGTAAGTTATACACTCATATATGAAAACATAAACAGCAGCATGGAGACGACAGTGAATTCTGTGCAGTTCATGGTCATATATATTGAGATGAATGTAGACAAAAACATAAATTTTGTTCCAGCTGAAACATGAATAATCAGAACTAAAAATGATCAAGAAGCTAAGCTCAAAGAGACATAAATTGTGTTAACCAAAAAAGCAAACTAATCTCCAAACCTTCGGTTCCTTTCCATTCAACATCTTTCCAATTTGACGAGCCATGAGAGTTTTGCCAGTACCAGGAGGTCCATAAAGCAGCATGCCTTTTACATGTTTAATCCCCAACCTGGAAACTCAAAAGCTTTCCCATCAGAATAAATAAATAGGTATATGACACATTAATAATATGCTTTCAAAAATAAGTTATATTACTTGTTAGTCACATGAGGAGGAAAAACACGGGATGCGAAAGCTCTCCGAAATATATCAGCAAACTCTGCACTTAAACCACCAATACCCAATGATTGTAGGTTAAACTCTTTCTGCCTAAAGATGCTACTACTGGCAGCTTCACGTTGATTGACTATCTGAATTGAAAAACATGTCAATGAGCCAGCAAAGCAAATTGAATCAAGTTGATTAAATTATAATCTTGATATGTAAATATCACACAAATCTGATATCTCTGAAGGTCAATGATGTCCAACGATCAGAACTTAAGCAAAGCAACTAACAACATATTAGTAAATAACCTTTATTCCACTTGAATTTTGTGCTTCGAAGATAAAGTAGGTATCATTGGAAATCATCCCCCTTTCAGGAACAATAGAAGTTTCTTGCCCCTCTAGTTGAGCTTGGTTGATTGTGAAAATATAGTTATTACCATGATACTCAAATGTAACTTTTTGCCCAGCTGTCATAACCTGCAAAAAAAAAAAGTTTTCCATAAAAAATCATCCAACCTGTCATCTATGGATAGGAACAAAGTTTTATACATGTCTGCATGGAGGAGAGAGGAACCAGCAAACAAGCATTTACCCTTGATATATGAGGAAACTAAGAGGGCAAATGTCATGTGCTGTTCAAATTGATGTAGGAGTGACAAGGCATTGATGTTTGCATTTCAAACAAAATTATATGACAGTCCCTTTGTTATAAAACAGAGAATTTATGAAGGGAAATATAAATTTCACAGTCAACCAATCAAAGCAAAAAATGCAGCTGACAAGCAACCAAACTCTACCTGATTCACAAACCTCTTTCTAATCTGGTTAGCCAGAAGAACAGCATCAACCTACAAAAACAATACACATCATTTACTCCATTGGCATCAATCTGAGCAATGTAATATATCATCTAAGATAACAAACATATCATAATGCATTGAAATTCACCTGTTCACTTTTAGTACCCTTCTTCACAAATTCCAACTCAACCCTAAGCAATGCAAGGTTGAAATTTTCAGGTGGAACAAATCTGCAGTTTGAGGAAAAATTTGTTAGTGACTAGCAACAGTTTGGACATAAAAAATTGAAAGGTATAGTTAATTAACCTGCTCACTGATACAGTGTCACCATTAGAAACCTTCGCAAGCCGACGATGAATAGAATTAAGTGCAATATATTTACTGCGTATGCTTTCATGAGGAGTATTTATAAGTTAAAGGCAACAAAACAAGTATACAACCAGCTACAGAAAGAAAAAGATAACAAAATTTGAATACAAAGAACAACAAACTTAAAACTGAAAATAAGATTTCCAAACATGGATAATCATCTTATTTTAATCAAAAAGCAAAAGCAAAAAATAATTTTAAAAAATCCTATTCTTAATTAAGTGAAAAAAAAAATTAACAACTTACATCCACTAAATTATCCATCGCAAACAACATAGACAAACTTTATGACTTCAAATTTCATAATTTCACTAAAACTTGCAGAGTATATTTAATTTTTAACAATACATAGAGGTTAACAACTAATTTCCAGCTCAAGTAAGCAAGGAAATGGCCATAAAAAAATTATGAAGAATGCAATAATAACGTATCATCTAAACTAAAAAATAAGATTTCCAAACATGCATAATCATCTCATTTTAATAAAAAGAAATAGCAAAAATAATAATAATAAATTCCTATTCCTAATTAAGTGAAAAACAATTAATAAAAAACTTACATCTACTAAATTATCCATCGCAGGTAACATACGCAAACTTTATGACTTCAAATTTCATAATTTCACTGAACTTGCAGAGCATATTTAATTTTTAACAATATAGAGAGATTAACAACTAATTTTAACTCAAGTAAGCATGGAAATGACGATCAACAAAAATAATGAAGAATGCAACAATAACGTATCGTATAAACTGGGATTCTAACTGTAAATCAATTCACCAAAGAAAACAAAAAAAAAGGATATGAGATGGAAAGAACAAAGGCATCGCCAACATTAACAAGGGAGAGTCTGGAGCCAGGGACGGCGAAGCTCTGAAGATCGGACGGTGAGCAGTAAGCAAGATTAGTAAAAGCGAGATCTGGAGACGGTGTACTGGTGACAGTCATGGTGGCAACCGTAGATGATTTCGATCCGAACCGGCCCGCCATGTTTTTCCCGTTTGCTGTTTGTATGAAAAATGTTGATGAATTTTTTAATTTGTTACTTGTATGTATAGAAGAAATGAAAGAACATTAGTTTACTTCGGATCAAAGAAATTGACTTAGAAAATGAAAGGGTTAATTTCATTGTAAGTCCTTACACTATATCTTAGATTCTAACTTTATCCTAAACCAAAAAAAGTTCAATTTAACAATAATATTTGATAGACTAGCAAGTAGAAAAATAGAAAAAGAAATAAGACATGTCCTTAAATTGTATTTAAAAAAAATTAGAAAAAGACATGTCCACGAACAGGTTTAAAATTTTTATATTTGTCCTTAAATTATATTTAAAAATAATAAAAATAAAAAATAAGATATACTGTAAAATTTCAATTCATTTATAGAGTTAAAATTATTATTATATTATAATTTTATTATATTTTTAACATGTTGTATCTAAGTTGTTCATGCAAATACAAACATGTTTAAAGTTTAATCTACAAAATTTAAATAGTTATAATAATAAATTTAGTCTTTAATATTTACTTATTTGTCACTTTGATCTTAAATTTTTATTGTTTTGTCTATCAATTCACGTTCGTTCTTTTAGATAAATTTTTTAACTAAAACATTAAATTTTTAACGATATTTATGTAACAACTTCCTTAGCAGTCAATGTGTACTTCGTAAAAGAAATAATAAAAATTATTATTTTTTGAATTTTAAAAGCTTTGTAAAAAAATTTAAAATATTTGTCAATAATGGAGTATACATAGATTACAGCATGATTTATCACATCTATGTTTTTAAAATTTTCATAATTCATACAGCTTCTTTGTAAAATAAAAAATAAATTGATTAAAATTTAAAGGTTAAGGGCCAAATTGATTAAAAACTAATAGGTCCAAAGCAATAAAAAGATAAAATAATAAAAAAATTAGGTCTAAAGTAACAAAATAATTAAATATTATGAGTTAAATTTATCAAGGTTAAATTCGAATTAATATTTAATGGATGAGCTAATGAGCTAATGTATGGAGAAAATTCTTTATTTTTTAGAAATTAAAATTAATATATAGTAAAATTATACTTTACCAAAATAAAAAAAATTATTTAAAGCTTTTAAAAATAATGAAATTATATATTTATAATAAAATTATATTTTAACATTTTTAAATTTTATAATTTAATTTTGGCCCATAAAAGAAATTTTATTAATTTAAATATTTAATTTTATTATTAAATTTATAATAGGATGGGTTACATTTTTTTCTAATTTTTATTTTTATTTATTTTGTAATGATTGATCACTGGTTCAATTAATGAACTGAAAAACTTGTTATTACTTAAATGACTTAATTAATTACTTATTTCCATATTTACCCTTGAGTCAGAGTATATAGCAGATCAGGTAAAATATGTCATAAGTTGATTTACTTTTCACATATTTGGAATTTAATTTTTATATTTCTAATTTCAAGCATGGTTAACAATTAGATTTAAATTTTGAAATCTAAAAAAATTAAATATTAAATTTTTAAAAATAAAATTATAGGGACTAGATTTCTAATTTACAAAGAGAATAGGGACTTATGGCGTATTAACACCTAAGATTTCCCCGACGTTGGGATACGGTTCCGATCCAGTCCATCCGGGTCATCCGTATTTAATCGTCTCGTTTCACCGCCCACTCTTAATAGACTCTAAAATTCTCCCACTTTCTCAAGTTAGGGTTTTACTTTCAAAATTTCCCTTTAAACGAAAGCAAGAAAAAAATCCCTGTGCGAAACGGAACCTTAAACAACCCTTAACTATGGAGGACGACAGTGAGTACGATCCACAGCTAATGGAAGATGAAGACGACGAGGAGATCACGCAGGAAGATGCGTGGGCGGTTATCTCTGCTTACTTCGAAGAGAAAGGTTTGGTGCGTCAACAGCTCGACTCGTTCGATGAGTTTATCCAAAACACGATGCAGGAAATTGTCGATGAGTCGGCTGATTTTGAGATCAGGCCCGAGTCACAGCATAATCCTGGTCATCAGTCCGACTTCGCTGAGGTTCTTTCTTTTTCATTTCTGTTGAATGAATGTATGAATTTCGATTTCTGGGGTTGGATTTAGTTTTTATTGGAATTTGATTGTAGGTTATCGGATTTTTGGATGAATATTTTAAAGAAACGAGAAAGTTCTAGTTTAGAAACTTTAGTTGTTAATTATGTCGTTTATTCGAAGTGCATCTTAAAATTCGTTAATTTCATGTTTATATGTTAGGTTAAATCTTATTAATTTAGCGTTAGAACTCAATTAAAAAGATAAGGTAAGCAATCTTGACAATCATTAGTGAAGAGAAAATTTAGAACTGAATAGCAAATTAAGTCCCAAAGGTACTTTACCATTATAGTTGAAGTCCTTGAATACTAATATCTTACATATTTTTCCATGGAGGAAATTGTTTCTTTTCAATGTATATTTTGCTTGCCTGGCAGTTAGCCCTTTAACTCTATATGGATCTAATCAAGCTCAAAGGCTTGAAGTTTTTGTTCCTTAAGTTGGTTGTTTCTTTTGTTTGGTTTTCTAAATACTAGTGTCTATTTGCAGACTATCTATAAGATTAGCTTTGGTCAGATCTATCTAAGTAAACCTATGATGACTGAGTCGGATGGTGAAACTGCAACTTTATTTCCAAAAGCTGCAAGGTTGCGGAATCTCACTTACTCTGCTCCATTGTATGTCGATGTAACTAAAAGAGTTATTAAAAAAGGGCATGATGGTGAAGAAGTCACTGAGACTCAAGATTTTACCAAAGTGTTCATCGGAAAGGTTTGATTTCCGACCTTTCTACTTGTAAATTGGAAATTTGATTTTTAATATTGACTCTCATATTCTCTATATATCATGTTATTAGGTTCCTATAATGCTTCGTTCGAGTTATTGCACACTATATCAAAATTCAGAGAAGGATCTGACTGAGCTTGGGGAGTGTCCATATGATCAAGGTGGGTATTTCATTATTAATGGGAGTGAAAAAGTTCTAATTGCCCAAGAGAAGATGAGCACAAATCATGTCTATGTCTTCAAAAAGAGGCAACCAAACAAATACGCTTATGTGGCAGAAGTTCGATCAATGGCAGAGTCCCAAAATAGGCCACCAAGTACCATGTTTGTGCGGATGCTTTCACGGACGAGTGCCAAAGGGGTAAATATAGTTCTGGCATTTGGACGATTTTCTCCACCATCTTATCATTCGATGTGGTAGTTAGTTGTAAAAGCATATGATTTTACAGTTTTGTTGGTTTTCATGCATAAACTGCAGGGCTCTTCAGGGCAGTACATTCGTGCTACTCTTCCATATATTCGGACTGAAATTCCTATCATAATTGTGTTCCGGGCTTTGGGATTTGTTGCTGACAAGGATATATTAGAGCATATATGCTATGACTTCTCTGATACCCAGATGATGGAGCTGCTTCGGCCTTCGTTAGAAGAAGCATTTGTGATTCAAAACCAGCAGGTTCTGTTCTTCTACTTCATCTTTCTTCCAAAGTTCTCACTTGAGGTGTTGTTTAGGTTGAAAGGTTGATTATAATGAGTGTTATTTGTCACTTTCATTGCTCCTGTATGAGCTATGTTCTGTGCACTGCTCATTTTTATCACCACCTAGATTTTCATGTTTATCAAAGTTGCACATTTCCAGTGTATCCATCTGAATTGTTGTGTGTAATGATCATGAGATGGTTAAAGTTAGGTCGTGAATTGAGATGTTAGTAATTTCTTATGCTTATGTATTCATGTGGCTTACCTTAATGTGGTTGTGTTGTTCTCCTTTATCTCAGGTTGCACTAGATTATATCGGTAAAAGAGGAGCAACTGTTGGTGTTACCAGAGAAAAGAGGATTAAGTATGTGCTATGTCGCAAATTTTCTTGGGTGATGAAATGTTTAATGTGAATGTTCATAATGCTCATTAAGAAGCCTCTGAGCACCTCCTTACAGGTACGCAAAAGAGATCCTTCAAAAGGAAATGCTTCCTCACGTTGGTGTTGGAGAGTTTTGCGAGACAAAGAAAGCTTATTATTTTGGGTAGGTATAGAGGAAATTGCATTGTGTTATTGTGTTCTTTCTCGTTCCTAATTATTGCTCTTTTTTCCAGGTATATCATTCACCGGCTGCTTCTTTGTGCACTTGGCCGAAGGGCAGAAGATGATAGAGATCATTATGGCAACAAGAGGCTAGACCTTGCTGGTCCTTTACTTGGAGGCCTCTTTAGGATGGTTTGTTTTTTAGTTTGATAGTTATCAAAATTCCAATGCTCAGTATCATTTTGACTGGCTATCTAATCTTTGGTTGTGATTTCTACTGCTGCAGCTTTTTCGGAAGTTAACTAGGGATGTGAGATCTTATGTGCAGAAGGTTCTTTCCCTTAACCATTGTTATTTTAGATCTCACTGCAATTTGGCTTTTATTTTTCCCGGGTTTGCGCTTAAAGATTTTATTGCCGGATGGTAGTGTGTGGATAATGGAAAGGATGTAAACCTGCAATTTGCTATCAAAGCAAAAACTATTACAAGTGGTCTTAAATACTCGCTCGCTACTGGGAATTGGGGGCAAGCAAATGCAGCTGGTACAAGAGCTGGAGTGTCACAGGTTAGAACTAGTTATTGAGTTTATTTAGTGCGAGTTTATACTGAATTTCCCGATCCCAAGATTTAAGCCATAGCATAAAGTACCTATACCTCCACTGCTTAGCCTTTCCCCGGTTGGAAGTCCTCATATGATGTTCTTGTTCGATCATTCTAGGTGTTAAATCGTTTGACATATGCCTCCACGTTGTCGCACTTGCGAAGGCTCAATTCTCCTATAGGGCGTGAAGGTAAGACCATTACTGATGTATATTAATCCTCTGTCCTGCCTACTTCAACATGCGTTAGCTAATTAAGCTTTTCTTTGCCAGGGAAATTGGCTAAGCCACGTCAGTTGCATAATTCACAGTGGGGAATGATGTGTCCAGCTGAAACACCAGAAGGACAGGTGAGCATTTTAAGTAAACTGCCAGATATATTTGTTGAATAACTGTCCCTTACAATGTTCCAATCATAATTGTTGTTTGTGGCTGCATCAGGCCTGTGGACTTGTAAAGAATCTTGCCTTGATGGTGTACATAACTGTTGGATCAGCTGCATATCCTATTCTTGAATTTTTGGAAGAATGGGGTACAGAGAATTTTGAGGTACATACTCATCATAGTTTCTAATGAATTTATACCTCCTCTCTTTTCCCACCTTCTTTTTCCTTAGTATGTTTACCTTGTTTGACATTTTCATTCAATATTCAGGAAATTTCACCTGCAGTTATTCCTCAAGCTACGAAAATTTTTGTCAATGGTTGTTGGGTTGGTGTACATCGGAATCCTGATATGCTTGTAACCACATTGAGACGGCTGAGAAGACGGGTATTGTATTCTTTGTGTACTGGGATCTTGTGCATAAAACTTTGGTGAAAATGTTGCAATGATCTTTCTGCTTAAGTGGGATGTCATCTAAGAGAAACTGTTATGTTATTTGCATGCTAATCTATGATGCGAGATTGCGAGTTGAGTTCCAGCTTGATTGAAAAGCATTTACTGTGTGACATTTTAAGTTGAATAGAATGCTGTTTTATGTGTTTGGTTGCTGATGGATCTTTAATTGTGTAGGTTGATGTCAACACTGAAGTTGGTGTTGTTCGAGATATTCGTTTGAAAGAACTTAGAATATATACTGACTATGGGCGTTGCAGTCGGCCATTGTTCATTGTGGAGAAGCAAAGGCTTCTAATAAAAAAGAAAGACATCCATGCATTGCAACAAAGGGTGAGCCTCCTGTAACCTTCTATATTTTCTTGAGTTTAACATCATCTCCATCTTGTATATTCATTGTTTTTCTTGCAGGAAACCCCTGAAGACGGTGGCTGGCATGATCTTGTAGCAAAGGGATTTATTGAATATATTGACACAGAAGAAGAGGAGACAACTATGATTTCCATGACCATCAATGTGAGAAACAAGGGTCTTATTGGTCAAAATATATAGTAGTAAATAGTTAATTAACTCAGCTAATTGCTTAAATTTTGTTCCAGGATCTTGTCCAAGCAAGAATCAATCCAGAGGATGCTTATTCTGATACTTATACCCACTGTGAAATCCACCCTTCATTGATTTTGGGTGTTTGTGCTTCAATTATACCATTCCCTGATCATAATCAGGTATTCTTATGCCTAAGATGCACATCAATTGATCGAATTGTTTAAGTTTTTTTTTTCCATTTTACTCATTTATTATCTATTGTTTCAGTCCCCACGTAATACCTATCAATCTGCTATGGGTAAGCAAGCAATGGGTATATATGTCACCAACTACCAATTTCGAATGGTATGTGTTGATTCTCATTTACACGATTACTACTGTCATACCTGGGTGATATCATGATTTATCCTTCCATTTTTTTACTCAGGATACATTGGCCTACGTTCTCTACTATCCCCAAAAGCCACTTGTTACTACACGGGCTATGGAACATCTCCATTTTCGGCAGCTTCCTGCTGGCATTGTAAGTTTGAAATTTTGTGTTATCTGTTTTCTTAGTTACTTGTCTTTTTGCTATACCCTTACAGTTGTTTCTTTGCCTCTTTTTCTTTCTCAGAATGCTATTGTGGCCATTGCCTGCTATTCTGGATATAACCAAGAAGATTCTGTTATTATGAATCAATCATCAATAGACCGTGGATTCTTCCGATCACTTTTCTTCCGTTCTTACCGGTGAGATCTATTCATAACTTTTTTTGCTATTTTTTTCTTTAGATATTAGCCTTTTGGATCTCATATTTGACCTTTTTTCTTACTACATATTAATGTTCATTGTAAATTTCCATCCTTTGCACTTTGCAGGGATGAGGAAAAAAAAATGGGGACCCTTGTCAAAGAAGATTTCGGCCGACCAGATAGGGCTACCACTATGGTGAGAACTGAGCATGGCTTCACTTGTTTGTTAATTTTGGTCACTTCAAATTTGCTATAACAGAAAGCCAAATCTAGTAATTTAATTTACAATAAGCAAATGGTTCGAATGTGAAACTAATTCAAATTAATTCTCCTATTTATATAATATTAAATTGAGGCATGGCTTTTTGAATGTTGGCGTATGACACAATATGCTTTTTGCAGGGAATGAGGCATGGCTCTTACGATAAATTGGATGATGATGGTCTTGCACCTCCTGTAAGTACAATTTAGCATGCTGCTTCTACATCCATGTCATTGCTGTATAAAATCGGTTGACCAAACCATTCATTCCTGAAATTTAATTTATTGTTGTCGGTTAGGGAACAAGAGTTTCCGGTGAGGATGTAATTATTGGGAAGACCACACCTATTTCACAGGAGGAAGCTCAGGGTCAAGCATCACGCTATTCAAAACGTGATCATAGCATAAGCTTACGTCACAGTGAAACAGGCATTGTGGACCAGGTAAATACTTTTCAAGTTGTTTTTACTAATACTTTTAATCACTTGTGTTGGTTATATCATGTTAATTAATCTGTTTGAATGGTGTAAGTGCTTGTTTTGGTGATTTCATCATTGCACTGACTAATTTCTATTCATGTGTAGGTTCTATTGACAACTAATGCTGATGGGTTGAGATTTGTGAAAGTAAGAGTAAGATCTGTTCGGATTCCCCAGATTGGAGATAAGTTCAGTAGTCGGCATGGTCAAAAGGGAACGGTTGGCATGACTTACACCCAGGAAGACATGCCTTGGACTGTGGAAGGCATCACACCTGATATCATTGTGAATCCACATGCTATTCCTTCCCGTATGACAATCGGTCAGCTTATTGAGTGTATTATGGGAAAAGTTGCAGCTCACATGGGCAAGGAAGGTGATGCAACTCCATTTACGGATGTCACTGTAAGTTGCAATCTCTTAATTCTTGGATGTTGAATAATACCATATTTTCTCGAATTAAGTTTCAGACCATGTTAAACACGTGCTCTGAGACTATGGATACATTTTAATTCTTTTGGTTTGATGTTTTAGGTGGACAATATCAGTAGAGCACTTCATAAATGTGGGTATCAAATGCGTGGTTTCGAGACCATGTATAACGGGCACACGGGCAGGCGGCTTACTGCTATGATATTCTTGGGACCCACATATTACCAACGACTAAAGCACATGGTTGACGATAAGATCCATTCACGTGGTCGGGGTCCTGTTCAAATTCTAACGAGGCAACCCGCAGAGGGACGTTCTCGTGATGGTGGTCTTCGTTTTGGAGAGATGGAACGAGATTGCATGATTGCACATGGTGCTGCCCATTTCCTCAAGGAAAGATTATTTGACCAAAGTGATGCATACAGAGTCCATGTTTGTGAACGATGTGGATTAATCGCTATTGCAAATCTAAAAAAGAACTCGTTCGAGTGCAGAGGATGCAAGAATAAAACAGATATAGTTCAGGTAACCCATTTCCTTCCCTCGTTTCATTACATCTTCTCCATCGTCGTCCCTTTTGTGTATTTTTGTTGCTAAAGAATGCTCCTACATAGGGGTCTAATCGAGCTGGGCTGAGCTTGACTATTGCCAAGCTCGAGCTTGACTCGAAATTCAGAGTTTGGCACAGAGCTCGAGCTCAGTTTGAGATATAATCAAGCTACTTGAGTTCAAGCTCGATTAAGCTTGTCTACCGATTTTTGTACTCAAGTTCGAGCTCGAGCTCAATAATTAAGCTTAGGGTTAAGAATATTATATTAAGGGTAATAATGTAATGAATAATATGAAAATATGAAAAGCTCGATAAGGCTCACGAGCCATTCATGTCGAGTATTACTAAGGTTGAATTCGGCTCGATAATTACCGAATCGAGTCAAACTCGAGCAACTTGCAAGCACTAGTATCTCATTTACACCCTTACTCATATACCGTATTGTTAGGATGGTAACAGTTCTGTTCAAGTTGGTAACTGTGGTTGCTGTTGCAGTAATCTTAGTTTTTAAAAGACTGAACCGAAATAACCGAACTTCTTTGGTTCAGATTGGTTTTTTATTTTCTCGGGCTAACGTGCACGATACTGGTGTACAGGTTCATATTCCTTACGCTTGTAAACTGCTGTTCCAAGAGCTTATGGCAATGGCAATCGCTCCAAGAATGCTGACGAAGGAACCGCCCAAAGACCAAAAGAAGAAAGGAGCGTGAGATGCACGTGATCTAAAATCAGGACAAACTTTATTGCTCATTATTTAGAATCCTCCCTATATAATAATAAACAAAGTGGAGATTCTGAATAATGCTATGAATTTTTCTAGTTCATTTTTTGTTTACATAAATGTTGTACTACTACTAGTTGAATACTACATATATTATTTATTGCTAGTCTTGAATTTTTTGTGGGTTCTATTACCGAATTTTGTAAAAAGAAAAAAGAAAAAAGAAGAAGTTAAATACAAACTATACTTTCTTCTAGAGTGTTATAATTTTGTACTACTAATAGTTGAATATTACATATATTATGCATATACCATAGGTTCGAGGTTTGAATCCCATCAATGCTTGCTTATGGCACAATAGTTTTTGGTAGATTACGAGAGGCAAGATCTCTTAGGACAAGATATATTTGGTTGTTGGGGAATTGATCAATTGCTTGACGGATAACATTTTAATGATTTTTTCGAAAGGAATCCGTCCTCTCTTGGGTACCATAAAACTAGGGAATGTGCAAAATATTCAAGCAAAAACGAAGATTCCATGTCTGAACAGCAATTAACCTAAATTAGATAAAATGAAATTATTTTTTAATAAATAATTAAGAATAGAGGGAGAGGTTGTTAAAAGATTGAACTTGGAAAGTGAACACAGGATTTTTTACAGACTACATTTCTGGAGTGATATTTTCAACGCTTTTACGAGTTTTCTCAAATCTCCCTATTTCTCTAAAATATCTGATTGATTCATGACATCAATTCAATCAAACTCTTAAATAGTACAAATAAAAAATATGTAAAGATATTTTAGTAATTTTATTAATTGAGTTGGTATCGAAGTAACATGTAAGCTCCTTATACCCAAAAGGACACAATTAAGTCCATCCACAAAGTTAAATAAGCAAAAATAAAATGATATTTGAAATCCTATCACAAATCACATGATAAGGTCACTAAATTACTTGCAAGAAAAATACTATGGTATATATGGAATGCGTAAAGAATCAAAATCTCTCGAGGAAAATAAAAAGAATGGGGAAGAATAAACCTTGGTAAATGTATCATAAGCAATTACGCCGTCAATTTTGCTTCTGGTTCTGGTTCGGCACCAGGTTGGTCCTTAGCAGCTGTTGTAGCATCATGTTCGGGGGCAGAACCGTTTAGCATGGCATCTTTTTCAGGCATCACTTTCTCGGCAGATGCAGTTCCATTTGAAGCAGCTTCTTTTCCATTTTTAGGGTTGTTTTTTCCATCCTTTCCTTCTTTACCTTCCTTTGCCGGAGGAGGTGGAAGCATGTGAGGCGGGGGAGTATGCTTCAGCTTCACTAGAATGTGCCGCATTCTTGAAAGATCAGTCGGTTTTCCGGGTTTTGGTCCTTGGATGACGGTTATCGAGGGCTTATTCTCTTTGTCTTTCTTCCCTCTTTTCTTTTCGATATTAGGGACCTCGCGAGGAATGAGTTCTGCTATTGCTGTCCAGTATTGTTTGTCCGCAGTGTTATGGAACTTCTCTTGGTTAGCCACGTACAGCTGCTCCGAGCACAAAATATCGAAAATATCAAGATCAAAGATTTAATCTACGGTCAAAAACCATTTCCAGTCGCATCATTTTCATCTCGATCCAGATATAATAAATGGCCACTGCAGTCAAATTACAGTAAATATCGACAGCAGATGAAACCAAAACTAAAGTCTTAACATCGTGTTCCAACCGCTATTTGAATCTATGATTAAGATATAGCATTCGCATGCATATGCACGAATATGACAACTCGTATTGTCAGAAAGATTACCTTTTCTCTTTCTCTGTAATTAGTTTTGTTGGTCTCAATAGTTTTTTCCCTTTTCTCATAGAAAGCTCGCTTAAACTCTTCGGCTTCTTCGATTATCTGGCTCCTCAACTCCTTCTCCTTCTTCTCCTTTTCCTCGAGCAGAATCGCGTTTTGACTGCAGCAACAAATTGAATATCAACAAGGTAAATCTTTTAGGCTGCCAACTAACAATTTAATCGAACGAATATATAACATAATTTCATACATCTTTTGAAGACAAAGACAACAAAAAATTAGTAAAAATGAAGAATTTGATAATGTCAGTAAACTATATTCGATTCAATCCTGAGAAAGGATTTTACAATGAATGAATCCAATATAAAAGCACTTGGGAAATTTCATAGATCAGATCTAGAAACCAATAACTACAACTATGGAGTTCATTGCAATGTCCATATCAACTAAAGTTTTCGGGACAATTGATCACCCAAGTTGACATTATATCAGAGTTTTCGAGCTCAAATCATTTTTCAGCTTCGACATTTCTTCTCCACTTAGGTCCCCATGCAAACCTGTTAATAATTCTTCCAGTTTTCGGGCATGTTGAAACTTAAATATGATATTCGGTTACCGGCTTAACAATTTAAAACAAAGAACTTAAATCTTATGTGCTTTTTACAAATGTAAGCATATATTATCTCCAGAATCTATAATAATGCATATGATTTTCAAAAGAAAATGATATCAATGAAATGATAAAGTGTTCCAAAGCTATTCAAACATCTTCTGATTGGCAAGTTCAATATGGATCTGGATCTTATACATCAATTATTATACAAATCTATGGCTTATGCGATCGTAAAAGCTAAAACTGCATTCAAAAGGTTTCCTAATTTGTTCATCAAAGCTAACGAACACTAATGGATTACAATGGTGGGAGTATGAACTAAGATCAATGTAAATTGAAAAGTAGAACTTGAACTATTTGAACTTCATAGCTAAAAAACAAAAAGCTAATTGACGCAAAAGTTAAAACCATGGAAGATCTAAAAACACGTTAGGATCGTTAAGAAATTTGGATTTACAGTAAATCTTAGTTCAACTAATGGCGAATTTTATGAATCCAAATTGAAAGTATTGCAGATCTAAGCTGAGAAAAATTGGTAAACCAGCAGATCTGGTCAAATCTACACAACAAAAGTCAACAAATTGAGCAATTCATTTTGAAATGAAAAGAAGAGAAAATACTACTACTCACCGCCGCCACTCGCGAAGAACAAAGCCTTCTTCAGGCTCCATCTCAGTAGGAGGAGGAAGCACCGGTCCATCAGAAGCGAAAACGTCATCGTTTCCAAGACCAAATCCATTGGTTCCATTTCCGTTCTCAACAGGAATCGCAGTAGCGAATGGAGATTGCGAGTAGGCAGGAGCTGGATCAGAGGATCCGAAGCCGAAGATATCACCAGAGGTAGTGACATCATCTACCGCCACATCGCCCCCGTCCCCGGTAAACTGCTGGTCATCGGTGAAGTTGGAGTAAGAGCCGTAATTCGAGTAGCTCTCATCGCCGACGGCGAAAGGATGGTTATTCAGAGCAGCGTGAATCTCTTCCCCTTCCATTCCGTACGCATCAAAGGACGCCATCTTTTCTCTACGAAAGCAGAGAAAAGGAATTGAAATGGAGAAATATCTATAGAACGCGGTAATAACTAATAGGTCTAATTCTTAATTCGATCCCTCAACTTCACAAAATATTTGAAAGGTAAACTACACCAGAGTCTCTAAATAATTAGTAAGATTACATTTTGGTTACTCAACTTCAAAAAATTATAAAATAATCACTGAACTAACTGAAAATTTTCATATAAGTCACTCAACTTAACCAATCGAACATTCTCCAATGTCACGAATCTACGAACCAAATCAAAACAATTTTCTTTTTCAATCTCTGACTTTGACCATTAGATCGATTTGAATATAAGATATGTTATTTTACTCGTCAATAGGTACTAATCCACTATACTGATCATCGAATCATCATTTAGAACTCAATAACTAGAATTTTTTTTATAAAATAACATAATAGTCTCACTCCTATTTTATTTTATGGATAAAAATCTTTAAATATCCCACATTCAAATTTATTTTTTTAACAAGAAATAACCATAAAACGAAAGCAAATAATAAACTATCTAGAAGAATCAATCATAAGATAAAAATCGAGTAACTCCTTTAATAAAGATAGGCTCTCCTAAAAAATTTGCATCTCATCATAATTCTCTTTACCAAATTTAGTCATCCAATCAACTACTTTGTTATGTTACCTGGGAATGTATTACGAGCCTTCCAATCTTAGCATAAAAATTATCTAATCAAGCACAATTAAAGTATTTCAAGAATTCAGATAGGCAATGAACATTACTATCGATTCGGATTTAGATTCAAATAATTATTCAAGCAATAAACAGATTCGGAAATCATATAAATTTGTATAAACACATACAATACCATTCCTACTCTAAGTACTGGACAATGAGTAAAGCCAACTCGTTTGGGATGAACAAAAATTGCTTTACATCAATATCAACTCGATGAACTCGGCAAATGAGTTAACTCAGCAGATTTCACCATTGTCAGAATCTGGTAAAAGCTGGCTACCGTTGGTAAGCATTATTGATTGTTAAGAGTCTCGAAGCTGTGCTGTTGTTTCCATCAATGCCCGCGACCCATTAGCACTGCTTTAGTAAAAATATCATGTAAGTCTTTATATTAAAAGTTAAATTGCATTTTACTTTCTCAATTCAAAAAAATAGATAAATTAATCTTTTACACGTTAGATCAAAAAGTAAATTGATCTTTTTATTAAAAATTTTTATCCATTTCTACTGTTAAAAACGAGTAAATGTATATCAAGATAAGGTACATGTGACGCCACATCTCACTGTTTGATTATTTTGCGAGTCAAGTAAATTTTTAATAGTAGAAATAAATGAAAATTTTAAATGAAAAATCAGTTTACTCTTTGATATAAAGTAACTCATTTACCTATTTTTTAGTAAAGGAGGCAAAATACAATGTGACATTTACTACAGGGGCCTCCATGATATTTTTATTGAGCTGCTTCCACAAATAACCGAGTTGTGTGGAGACTTCAGCAGCATCAACAAAAGAAGAGTGCAGACAGTTGTGGCACCCGCTGCACCTCCCTTTGCTGCCTTGTTGGGCTGTTAAGCGTTTTGTGGGGAAAAAACCCGATACATTAGCAAATTCATCATCTGTTTGAGCTTTGGTTGTCGCCAAGAGGCAAAGACAAGATGGTGAGCTCGTGCATGTAAATCTTTGCATTCTATCTGTAAAACACCTCTCTGCATGCTTTCCGGGTGGATTTCAAGTCATGACATCTCATCCGTCACGCTTTCAGACATGATATGAACAAAGAGCGAGATTACAAGAAAGCTTTTTAGGTCGTCAGGGAACCCAAGGAGTATTCTTGGGATATCTACCGAAAGAAGCCGTCCACTGTGGAACTCGTGGAAACTCTGGCTTTATACGTTTACCTTGTATACCTTGCAATGAACTGGTCCAAATAACCAATGATATAGCAAATAAGAACGTTAAATGGAGCAATAACTGTTTTTCCAGACCGAGCCATAGGTAATGGAAAAAGTAAGATCTTACACCTTGGAGAACCCTGACGTGTATGCATAAATTGACCAAGCATTGATCTTAGACTTCCAAGGGCCTTTTCAGCAGCCTAAGGGGGAGAAAAAAGAGCATGTCCAAAACCCTAGCCGGCAGAAACTATGGAGAGTAAAGAAAATGAATATGAACCTAAACAAAAGTATAGGTACCTGCATTTTAGCCTCTTCCCATGTCAACCCAGTTCCTTTGCCAAAAACCTGCCCATCTACTTCAACCTAAATGAAGCCAGGATAGACAAACTGCTATAGTCGAGGGAGAAAATTAACTAAAAAACTAAAAAATCACAAATTTTTTATTTTAGTCTAAAAATGACCGCAACATGTCTTTTACCCAAGAATGTCTGAACCAGACTGAACCGGCCAGTCGAACCGGTTGGACCAAGTACCGGTCTGTAGAATGACTTTGAACCAATTGAACCCGATTTTTTGAATTTTTAATTATTTTCTAATCGAACCTGTGGCCTGACCGGTTCGACCACTGGTCCGGTTTTAAAATCATTGCTTTTACTGCAACACCAAATAATAACTGAAGAGTTTTAACAAAGAGGAAGGAACCCCAAGAAATTCAGACATAAATTAGTTCAGGCTCTTAAAACACATAGTTCAAGTTTATGGTCTTCAATTCTCATTGTGTGTTGTTTCTTTTTCCTCGGTTTACAAAAACCGATCTTGGACTAGATCACAATGGAAAAAGTCATTAAATGCTAACCTGTGCATATACTTCATCATTCTGCAACGGATTAAATGATGACGGAGGCTGTGCTTGAAAAGCTACCCTGAGGCCCTCCATCATGCACTGTAAACAAACCACAAATTACCAACCCGAAATAAATATTACATCAGTGCTAGTAATCAAACATTTTAAAGACTAAAATAAGTAATGAGTTCCTGAGATCTCTCACTAATTCTTTAAGCACAGCGATTGAACCCATAGATCTCTTGGAGCCTTCAAGCCTCGGGTCAACAAGCCTAGGTGATTCTGATGCAATTGAAAATGACATAAATTCCTCTTTAGATGATGGTTGGTTCCCATATGAATTCATATTACCAAGGCAGGCAGTGTCATTTGTGTTGGACAACCTACTTACATCAGCTTGTGCAGAACCAGGATCAGGCTTAATATGCGACAAATATGTATCTGCAAGTATATTGTAAGACAGTTAGAATGGCTCCAAAAGAATCAACTACAACAAGAGAGCCTGAATGAATCAATGCAGTGACAAAAACAAGAAACATGCCAAAAAAAGACATTCCTTTGAGATCTTGCACCACAAATATTTATAACATCGGCCTACTATATAACTGGAAAATATAGCATTCTTCGAAGTAGTTGTCTTTCAGTGTCTACCCTCTTTATATCCAGTTTATATCACAAAGTTCAATAAAGCAAAGATTAGGTGTAAGATTATTTCTAAGTTAGCTCTAGTGCATGATTATTATTTCTCTAAAAACCATTAGAGTGGATATCATTCGGTCAAATTTATATATATACAGTGGAACATGCTTCTATATAAGAATACAAAAAGGAAGATATATTACCAGCTAAACATCTTATAGAATCCTCAGCAGCCTGACACTGGGCTTCTCTTCTTGTTTTACCAATCCCTTCACCGATTTTCTCCCCGGCAAACCAAGCCTACCACAGATAAGAAAGAGGATAAGCAAAGGAGAATTGTCTCCATATTGAAATACCAAACAAAATCAAACCACAAAATACTAATTATACTAATAAAAATCATATAGTCTAAAAATCCAAATTAACTTTGAACAACAGCTTGAAAAAAGCAAAAACTAATTTACAAGTCAAAGAGTTTATTAAACCTCAATGGAGAATTGCAGGTCAAGGCTAGCAACCAAAGCGGATCTGAATTCCACCTACAAGTTTTAGAAAAAAAATTAGGGGCAGTAAGAACACAGAGAGCTAAATTGAAGCATATAGCTATAACACATCTGTAAACATAAACATTATGGTCCAACTCAATAATACAAATTGCTACTGAATTACCTTGGCTCCACACTTCATTGCAATATCTTGTAAAACTGCAACTGGGGTTTCTCCAATTGGAATAGTATGTCCTGATTCAAAATCAAGAGCATTGTGGAAAGAAGATGATCTACCAAGTGGTATCTCCTCACCTTAAAATATAGAACATCCATATATAAATATAATGAAATCAGACAACAAAAGTATGATCATTCAAGCTGAACAAACATCAAAGTAAACAACCTAGAAACACTTCAGCCTGCTAAAAAACTTATAACAAATATCAGACAAGAAGTACTAATCTATTAACTTCCATTGAAAAGAAAATTCAAGTTTCCAGGAAGAAATACAAGAAGAGAATTGAAATCAAATGAAAAGAATAACAAGGATGCATTGAATAAAAGGAAACTCTGCATTCATCTCAATGTAAAATTAATTGCTTCAGCTTACCTGAAAAAGAATGATAACTAGATGTATTGTTTAACCCCAATCGGTCATCTCTTCGAAGTGCCTGCAAATGAGTTACGCTCTAAGCTAATTATGTTTCACCAAGTAAAGGTAACTTTAACCTTCCACTTTAGCATAGAAACGAATAGCTACATGCCAGACTGCCACAAAGAACCAATTACCTCTTTTTGAAATCTTCGGTTTTCATGAAGAATTCTACCAGATGGAATAGAATTCTCAAACTTGGGGGAAAAGGGTGAATGTCGATGTTTCTCAATATTCATTCGCTCAGGATCCATAGGAAAATCTTTGGGAACTGCTCGGTTCAGTTGTCGTTGGCTCATCTCCTCCTCTGCAGGAAACCAACTTCCACAGGATTGAGCATGCGGAATTGGAACTTGCATTTTGGGCCCTACAGGTGGAAATGCAGGTTCTGGTGTGTGATCTCTGGTATCTTGCCCATGCTGCAGTATCAGAAGCCTCCTCCTTGTATCAGGATCTAATTCTGATTCTGGAACCTCACCTTCTTCTCTTGCTGGGGAACTTTGCAAGCTTTGTTCAAGGGCCACAACAGGAGCCACTGGTGTAATCACTTGAGCTGCCTCAGGAAACTGAACTATTGGCAATGGAACTGAACTAGAAGATGGTATGGTGAATTGTAGAGAAGGAGCAAGCCTTGGATCTAGGTTAATGGCTGCTGAAGAGACTGTTGATGCAGCTGAAATTGCCTCCTGAATGAACCAAGCAAATGAAAAAGAAAAAGTTTATAAATTAAATCCACACATATGAAAATAAAGAGAAAACAAGCATAGTGTATATAAGCCTAGTTCCATGAATCAAAAGAGCCTAAGAATGTCAATTACCTTTAGTCTTCTTTCAACCTCAGCATCTGCCATACCATCAAACAGAGGTTGATCTTTGTTTCCATTTGAAGCAGAACTGTCATCCTGAAAGGCATAGCAGATTTAGTAATGAAAAAGGAGCAAAGTAGCAAATCCAAATGTGACTTATAACTCATAAATATTGAGAAAGTTAAAGAGAAGGCAAAAAGCTGTCATGGCTAACCTCAGAGACCAAATAGTTGCCCACATCTGGAGGTGATGGAATATCTTTAGTATCATCTTCATATGAAATTTCAGGTATTCTTTGTAAAAGGACTTCATCATATTCTCTGTATTAATTTCCAAAGTTATTTCATATTTTCAAGAAAATTTTGGAAGGCAAAAACAAATTTGACCAATTGAATTGTTCAATCTTTAGTTTAAGGCAGACACAGTTATGCAGTTCTACAAGTAATAAGGAATCTTAGTTTTATTACCTGAAAAACCCGCCTCTAACATTGCAAGCAACATTTCTTGCAACACATAGAACTGGAATAGTATTATTTGCCTACAATATAATGAGTTGCAATAAGTACATGTTGCTAAAAAGATGTTGAAAACTAACGCTAATATTGCACTTGTATGTTTTTGTAAAAAGCCCATAAAGAGGGGAGACAATTTCTGGTCATGCATACTTCAGCTTGAGGGGCATGGTAAGGGGAAAATGCGGGAACAACATGCACACGAGGTTGATCTTTCTGATCCCAAACTTTTAAGCGATCATCAATAACCAATGCCATTTTTGGATGGCATATTCCATCTTGAAAGACATTGAATAATGATTTCCTATAACCTATTCATACAAAAAATAATTAGTAGGAAAAAGGAAAAAAAACCCAGAACCATTTCAGACACAAAACAGATCCAATTGCAAGTTTTGCATGTAAATCAGCTTGATCAATATAACTAGCTTACCAGCCTTAACACAAACAATACGATCAAACAATTCTTTTGAATTTATCAGATTTGACTCGGGATCAAGAAGCCTCCACATTTCCAAAGCATAATCCCTTTCAGCCATTGTACAAACATAAACCTCAAACCGTTTTCGTCCTCTTGCAGTCAAGTAGCTTCGGAGATCCTCCCATGCAGGTCTCAATCTCACAAGACAACTAGTATCACGAATCTACGAGAAATATAAAATCAATCAATTCAATCAGTCCATCCATAGGAGAATATGAAAAAGCCTCTATATGATCAACTGCATACAGTTCAAATAGTTCCTCATTTACAGGATGGAATAAGGCAGCATTGAACCATCAAACACAAGAAAAGAACAATTGAACATGCAAAATATCTTCACTGGAATCAATAAAGCCTATACCTGTGGATTGATGCGAGTAAGAATAATGTTTTTCTCTTGTAACCGAATGAGCGGTCGAATAATAGGTTGATGATTATCAGAATAGGCTGGAACAATCTCCAACTGAACCTTTATCACCTTCCCATTTTCAACAACCTGATCATTCTCTGCATACTGCTTTAATATGGTCTTATCATCTTGATAATGCTTAACCTCTGCCATCAGAGCCGCAACGCGTTGTGGATCAACCTCAGTGTTTATCTTTCGTTGTAAAGACTCTATTCTGTCCTCAAAGGAGCGCATTGTATTCGCAACAATGAGAGTTTCATCCAGATCAAAGACAATTCCTAGACATCTAAGGTTCAGCATGACAAGACAAGAATCATAGAGTCCCCTTCCTACATTGAATCCCCAGAAACAGGGTCTGTCACTTTTCCTAGAATACATTGCAACCAAATGGAGCTCAGAATCTCTCATAGGCATTACTGCAGTCTGGAAGCACCAAATAACACCACCATTAATTCTCACAAAAATTCCAAAATGAAACAAAAATGGAAGTGGCATAATCATCATAGAAGCTTTCCCCAAAAAATTGTAAGATATAATCCAAGTAAAATTCATCCACAAGGGACAAGCTTTGTTAATTATATCAGGCTTACAAGGCAAATGCCTGTAAATCAACAAAGGTAAACAGGGATAAATAAGGCTTCTAACAGTTCAACTCAAGTTTCTGAGGATTTTAAAATGAAGTTACGAGAAAATTGTTGCAGTTCACGAGTTGATCTCCATGCGTTCACAACAATTGTCAAGAAATTAATAATCAATAACATCATAATTCCCCAAGAAAACCAGTTCATTTTTCTTTTTTCTGGATGCATATTCAGTTTAGACAGTTCACTGAAATTCTCAGTTCTCTAAGTTGATGCAGTGTTTCAGCAAAATTCATCTAAAATTCAGCTTGGGGTCCTCTAAAAACATCTGTCAAATAAATTAATAAGTTCCTGAGTAATTTTAACATAGTTTTCTAAACTTTTTCTTTGTTTCCCTCTTGGGTTTTAGTTTTAGCTCAGTTTTTCTTCTCTTAATACTGCGTTTTTGTTTAAGTTTTGATGGGCAAATTGGTGGGTGGGGGCTATACCTTGTTGTTTCTGATACATTCAGAATGCAAAAGATGAAGCCGAGGCATATCTTCAGAAGAAGAGTAGCTGCTGTCCTTTGATGATTCCATTTTGAAGCAAATCCCATTACAAGTAATGCTATGAAGCACTGCCAATGGAGGACATCTCTCACTGCTTTGCGTCAAATATTCTATCCTGATTTCCTTCATTTCTTCTTCCTTAAGCTGCTGTTGTTGTTGTGGATAAATCTCCACATATCCCAACACCTCTTCCCTTTGATACACAATTGATTTGTACATGCTCATCTTCAGTTTCTGATCGTCAATTTCTCGTCAAAATCTCGTCATCAACAATAACAAAAAAAAAAAGCTTTTACGAGTTTTTTTTCGATCGATTCGGTTCTCTTTAGATTTTGACCAGATTTTTCTTGCTATTTTGCAGATTGCGAGTCCAGTAACAACAAACAAAAATCAATTTGAAGGATCAAAAGCAAAAATTAGGGTTTGTCTTTATTTGGTCAGATTCGTTCAGGTAGATCTGCGCTTTTTTGGAGAGTTCGATCTCAAAAGTTCTTTTAGAAAAACTTAATCAAGGATCTTGCTTGCTTTTTTCTATGCATCGATTACTTTGTTGATTTTCGTTTTTTTTTTCCTAATTTTCTCGTCTCAGAGAAAATATTACTAAAAGAAAACAACGAAAAAAAAAACCTAGATCCAGAAATTTGTTGATTCTCGATTTTCTTTCCCTAATTTTCCCGTCTCAGAGAAAAATATTAATAAAAGAAAAACAACAGGGAAAAGAATCGAAAGCCAGAAATTTGGTAATTTTCAATTTTTCCCCTATTTTTCCCGTCTCGTAGAAAAAAATATTACCAAAAGGAAAACAGGGAAAAAATACACTAGATCCAGAAATTTGTTGATTTTCGATTTTCCCCCCTAATTTTCCCGTCTTAGAGAAAAATATTACTAAAAGAAAACATAAAAAATAGATCCAGAAATCTGTTGATTTTCGATTTTTTCCCCTAGTTTTCCCATCTTAGACAAAAATATTACTAAAAGAAAAACATGAAAGAAAGAAAAAAAAAACCCTCTAGATCCAGAAATCTGTTGATTTTCGAATTTTTTCCCCGAATTTTCTCGTCCCAGAAAAAAAAATATTACCGAAAGAAAAATATCAATGATTTTGGTGATGAAGAAGCGAGATAACCCTAGATCCAGATAACGATAGGTCGAAAAACAGTACACAATTGCCTATATTTCCGTCCTTAATATTAAATAATTATAAATTTGTTGGCCAAAAAGAAGAATAAACCAATTTTATATATTGGAGTGAAGAAGAGCCTTTCAGCATTGAGAGATGCTGGGGCTGATTTTCAGTTTCCCCTTTTTAACTTTTTTTTAAATCCTCCCATGTACGAATGATGACGAGTAGAATTTTTTATGGACAAGATTATCCGGACCTAAAGATTTATTCAGAATTTAAAAAAATTTTGATAAAAATATTAAATTTAAAAAATAAATTTGAGTAAAAAATTAAATTTATTTAAAATATGAGTTAGATTTGAATTTGAACATTAAAGATTCGAGCTTGATTTGACTTATTTTAAGTTTATAATAATTTATATTATGTAATTTGAAATACATTAAAAAAATAAACTTATATTAAATATATAATATTATTTTAATATAAACATTAAAATAATATTAAGATAATTATATAAAAAATTTAATAAATAAAAAATATAAAAAATTATTAAATATTAAAATAATATAATATAAATATTTTTTAAAAATTAAAAATAATATGAATGGATTTAAAATGGACTTTAGTTAATTTTTGCAAATATGGATGGTTTTTGGCAAAATTTTAAGCTCACGTTTTAGATAGAGCTGGACTTGAACAATTATAAAATATATTAATATCATACTTAGACTCGGTTCGAACTCGCCCATTAGCATGTCTAATGACAAGCTGCTGGGAGGAAATGGACTAATTTAGTAATTGAGGGACGTAACTGAAAATGAGGATAAAATTTTGGAGTTTAATGATGTTTTTGAAATTTTTGGATTAGGTTAACGTCCCGGATGATTAACGTGGCGTGTTGCTATTGGATGGTCGCTTATATGGTGGTGGTGGTTGCATGTTCTAGTGATGTGTGCCCGTGACTGCTCGTGTTGCTTTAGATTTTCGTGATTTTTAAGGATTTTTATTAACAAGTTGTTAAATAATATTATTATTTTATTTGAGTCATGTTTTGAAAAAAAAGTGAAATATCAATTTCTTACTTTTAAAAAAATAAAAAGAAAATCAAATTTTTGAGTTTAAGTCTCATTATCTGTATGTATTTTTGTAGATTTTATATAAAATATAATAAAAAAATATTATCTAAACAATATTTATTGTTTTGTAAAAATAATATAATTTTTTACAATTTTACGATTAAATTAAAATTCGATTGATGGATAGTACCGACTTATTTACTAGTACATTGACAGATGCCCTCCACCTACGCATCAAAAGCTACTTTACTAACAACAAAAGGAGCATCTCATCGTACCCAAAAGGGCCTGTTATTTGCACATTATGGAGCATCTGGCCACACCCACACCCTATGAAGCCACTTTGCTCACACCTTAAGGAGGAAAGATCTGAATCACTTTCTATAAGTTTTTAGGTATTTCTTAAGATGAAATGATCTATATAAAATTCTATTTTATAGATAAATGAACTACAAGAAAGATTGGGCACGAAGCATGTCAACTAGTGCATTTGGACAACAAATTCATCCTACAAATATGGAAGGTAAGGCATTTGAAAAGTATTATTTGCAAGCTACCCGTCGTTCAGGAACGTAAACCTAAGTATATTATTAGATAATAAAATATTTATTAAAAAACTATATTAGGTCGTCTAGGAAGTATATTGTCATAATGAGAATGTCTCTTCATAAGCTATAGAATCTCGAGAGTTTCAATGTCGTTTTTAACAAAACATCTTACGACTCTAATGTCCTGTTGAACTAGGTTTTTTAAAAATCGACTACTAACGAAACAATTCTCTAAAAACAATGACCTTTTGAAGGCCCCAATATCGTTTCCATCAAACCCTCTTAAAACTTTAATGTCTCATCATGATAGGCCTGTTAAGACCCCAATGCCTCTTGGTATCCCAATTCTTCTTAAGGCCTCATCAGACTAGATTTTATTTTAAGCATATGCCTTCCAAAGGCCCTAATACAATATTTGTCTAAATCTCTTAAGGTTCGTGTATCCCATCAAACGAAGCAAACCTTAACTTGCTAAAAAAATTTGAAATTCTAAAAGTTCATTATTAATTATTTAAAATTAAAAAATTATTTTTTATTATAATTTTATAAAAAATATTAAAAAATAAATATAATAAACAAAACATGTATTTAAAAATTATAAATTTCATCTTCATCTTTGTACGTTTCTTTTGAACCCAACCTCATCCTCCTCTAACACCAAAACCTTTTCATCTCACTCTTTTAACAATGTTTTGTTGCTGAATAAGTCTTAACTCGATTGATATGAGTTTAATTGTCAATGTAAAAGAAAGTGAATTCGAGTGCATTAAAGCACATTATCCTCATGTTTATGGATTGAGGAGAGGCTATAGATAATTCTATACATTGTGTAAAAAAAAATGATATAATCATAACCTATAACAAGAATGTTAAAAAGTAATATTATGATCAATTGACTAATTTCATTGAAACTTTTAAACAAAAAAAAAAAAAGGAAGAAAATTTGGGAATAATATGTCTCCAATTTCATCATCTCAAGAAATTTGGGTATTTGAAGTTTTTCTTTGCTGATGTATTAGGATGACCAATGATTTTGATTTCATCTTTCTTTTGGTTTCACTAAACCTTCCCAACTTATTGTTTAGATTTTAAATTAGTCTCTATATTTTAAAATATTTTAATTGAGTCATCAAATTATCAGTAATAAATCATTCCGGTCTTTTTATTAATTTAGTTAGCAAAGTAAATGTCAAATGTTAATTTGGATATGATGTAGAACATATTTAAAACACATGGATCAATTTGTAAGTACATGTTTTATTTACTACATAAATTTTACATAATTATAATTTTAATTATTTTTTCACAATTTTTAAAGTTCTTTTTTTTATATTTTTAGAATTTTAATATTTTTTCAGAATTATTGTTAAAAATATTGTAAAAGTGCCAAATTGAATTATATAATTATCTTAACTATTTTTATACATATTTTGAAACAAGAGATCGACTTTTAACTATTTTTTATGCTTAAAATTTTATTTATGTAATAACTCTATTTTAAAATTAACATATTATTTTTAATTAATAATTGTAAATTGAATTATAATATTTTTAAATGTGTAATAATTATCACAGCTGTTATTTTACTTAATTTTTTATTCTAAAATGCAAATTTAATAATATGGTAAAAAATTTATTATCCATTCAAAAGCTTTTCTAAATTAAGCTTAAATTTTAAATAACTTATTTTTAGCTTAATGATAATTTCTTTTAGTTTTAAAATAATATAAAAATTTATCGATCGAGTCTTAATTTGATTGACATAAATATTATTACCAATGCAGAAAGATGTAAGTTCGAGTGTAATCTTGAACCATCGAATTTAGAATATCCTACTTTCACGTAATTCACAAAGTTCAACAAGCAATCGATATTTCACGATCAAGGGTGTTGTACTATTTGTAGTAGCGGTCTTTATATATCGTATTAACACAACTATTATGTGGAATTTTTAACTAATAATTATAATCATCACAATTTTTTTCTATACTTTAGTTCTAGAGTTCTGACCAAGTAATAACTCTATGTTAAAATTAGCACCACCTTTTTAACTAATAATTCTAAATTAAATTATGATTATTTTAAAAGTTAATTTAGTAATATGATGAAAAATAAATGGTAAATTATACCCAATGTCACTAAATTATTAGCAAATTTATGTTTTGGTCACTAAATTTTAAAAAGTTACAAAATAGTCATTGAAATATTCAAAAGTTTTCATTTAAATAATTAAGCTTTTAAAATTGGTGTTGTATTACCTTCTCAGTTAATGATTTTTTGGAAGTTCGGTTACTTGTTTTAACAAAGTGAAAATAAAAACATATAAATTTCGGTTAACCAACTAAATTAACCGAAATAGTTAACCGAAATATTTCAATTCAGTTAATTTAAAAAAAAATCGGTTTGATTAACGATTAAAAAATTAAAAAATTTGGTTAATTCGGTTAATATTAATTCGGTTCGGTTAACCGTTTGAACATCCCTATGCACGAAAACTCACTTTTCCCTTTAGATTTATAGTTCAATTTTATTGTATGAAACAACTTTGAATGTCATGATTTTGTGAATCAAAATCCAAACAATTTTATTCTTCGATATTCAATACTAATCACTAGATCAATTTGGACGCAATATATAATTTTTTACTCATTAATGGATACTGATAAATCGTATAAATTATTGAATCGTTGCTTAGAATTTATTAAATGCTTAACAGTCTAGAGACATAAAATAAATTTTTTAAATAATTTAGATGAAAATTTTTAATAAGTATTTTATAACTTTTTTAAATTAACTTACTAATTATTTACTCAAATTGCGGATAGTTTACTCCAAACTTAAAAAGAATTGATTATTTATCCTTTCTGCCCTAAATCCTTTCTCTCTCCCTCTCTCTCTCTCTCTCTCTCTCTCTCTCTCTCTCAGCTCACAATCCAAGAAAGGTCTCTTAATTTCAAACTCTTGTATTCGCCAAATTTGTTGGGTTATCAATTATTTGCCAAAAGTACCCTTTTCCTCATTTTCAATGTCAAAGCCTAAATAACGCCGTCGAACCATGATCGTTAGAACCTACGGTCGCCGCACCCGTGGTTTAACCAGGACTTTCTCCGACTCCCTAAACGACGACGTTTCCGACTCCCCTCCACTCTCTCAAGAAACGGTGCCGTCTGAGGACGTTTACAGTTTCCCTTTCGCCACTCAAGAGTCATCTTCCTTTTGGCCATCATCACAAGAATTCAACGACGACGTTTACAAGGACCGTGTAACGACAGGTTTGGAAGCATCCCACGGTGGTTTCGACGATTTGGGAAACGACGTCGTAGGGAGATCTAAGAAGCAGAAGCAAAGCCAGGGTAAGAAAGACCTTAGGAATTCTTCAGTTCCTGGGATTTCGGTCACTTCGTCTTTGATGGAAGCTCAAGAGTACGGAGAAATGATGGAACATGTTGATGAGGTTAATTTCGCGCTGGATGGGTTAAAGAAAGGACAACCGGTGAGGATCAGAAGAGCAAGTCTTTTGTCTTTGCTTTCAGTTTGTAGTACGGCTCAACAAAGGAGACTTTTGAGAACTCATGGGTATGTTTTGAATTTTTGTCCGAGGTTTTTTTTAATTTGGGGGGGGGGATTTAGTGATTTGGGCATCTGGGTAGTATTAATTTTGCTTTGAATTTTGAAATTTGAACTAGATTCTACAATGAAACTGTTAATTTTTACTGATGCAAATGAACTATTGATTTGTGCATCTGGGTAGTGTTAATTTTGCGGGGATTTTTGAAATTTGGATGTAGATTCTAGTATGATTCAAATGGACTGGTGATTTTGGGCGTCTGGGAAGTGTTAATTTTTTGATGGATTTTTTATGTTTGAATGTAGATTCTAACATGACACTGTTATTTTTATTGATTCAAATGGACTATTGATTTGGGCATCTGGGAGTGTTAATTTTGCATTGATTTTTGAAAATTGGATGTAGATTCTAGTATGATTCAAACGGACTATTAATTCGGGCATCTGGGAAGTGTTAATTTTGCGGTGGATTTTTTAAATTTCAATCTAGATTCTAGCGTGAAACTGTTTTATTGATTCAAATGGATTAAGCGGTGTTTTTAAGTTGTGGTTTTAGGCTTTTAGGGTTATAGATTAAAAATGTTGGGATGAGTTTGAAAATTTAAATTCCTTTTGGTGGATCTCTATATTCTCTGAAGGTAGTGTTTGGTTGGATTTTTGAATATGAATTTAGTTCAAAATTAGTCCAAGTGGCGTGATAAAACATGTATATATATGTGCGTGTATATATATTAATCTGTTCAGCTTATTTGGCTTTCTGAATTTATACTTTTAAGTTCTTACAGTAGAATACTTATTTCATTCTCTATCTACAAGAATGATATAGATAAAAAGATTGAGTGGGTTCTCTGAGTATATATATATAACCAAGGATATGCATGATGGTTCTATTGTCTTCTGGAGGGTAGAATTACTGTGATTTGCTTTGTATTCCTTACTTTGGCATTGCAAATATGTTCATTTCAGGATGGCAAAGACAGTAATTGATGCTCTTTTGGGTCTCAACTTTGATGACACCCCGAGCAATCTTGCTGCTGTTGCTCTTTTCTATGTCTTGACAGCTGATGTAAGTTTCTCAGTACTTGAAGATGCAAGAAAATATTAGATATCATTTTTGCACATAAGTTGTAGCTTATATACTTTTTCACTTGATAAGTTGTAGCTTATATACTTTTTCACTTGTTTGCATCCATTTTATAAGGTCACATTTTGGATTTAGTTAAATCAAATGTTTGGAACATGTTAATAATAGTATTAATTAAGGTCTGTATGAATTTATTATCTCAGGATCAAGATGAGCGTCTCCTAGAATCACCTAGTTGCATTCGCTTTCTAATTAAATTGTTGAAGCCAGTCATCCCCACTGCTAAAGAAAACAAAACAGGGAAAGTAGGTTTTAAGCTTTTGGCACTATGCAAGGATTCTGGCATCTCACGAAATACAACTAAATCTTCGGATTCAAGCTCTGCTGAGATTATTTCCAAAGTTGAGGAAATTCTTGTTAGTGGCAAGGAAATGAAGTCAAGATGTGGGGATGATAGTGATTTAAGAAGGCCAGAATTAAACCCAAAATGGATAGCTTTGTTGATTTTGGAGAAAGCTTGTTTGTCAAAAATTTCTCTTGAAGGTATTGTATAGAATATCCGGGAGTTTTAAGCATTTATTTATAGATTGTCTTATTGGAACTGTAATGGCAGCTTAAACGGTTAAACCAAACACAATCACTTATATGTACATATAAATACATACTCATCTGACTAGTTACTTTTTTCACTCTTTGCTGATTGCTTTCTTTTCTTGCTTTTTGCACTGTTTTGTTCATTCAGATGCAACTGGCATGGTAAGGAAAACTGGGTGCAATTTGAAGGAAAAACTAAGAGAGTATGGAGGACTTGATGTTGTCTTTGACGTGGCTTTGGAATGCCATTCTGTTTTGGAGGTGTGATCTTGTATGTTATATCTCATTTCTGTTCTATTGCATTTCAACTGAAGGAGATTGAGTAATACTGCTTTAAATATTGAGAGAGTCATCTGTTCGATCTCTTTTACATGAATCCATTCACTAGGAATTAGCAAATTTTTATGCATATATATATGTTTGACATCATTCATTTTTTATGGTGTATAATATAATGCGATAACTTTTCTGCAGGGTTTGTTGGAGCGGAGTTCATCTTCTTCTCTTATAGAAGATAAAAAGGATGTGCAGAGCTTGGTGCTGCTTTTAAAATGTTTGAAAATCATGGAAAATGCTGCATTCCTCAGTACCGACAACCAGGTACTCAAGTCTTGATTTTGAGTTGTTTTGTATTTTATTTTCTTTTTCAACTTGGTTTGTATAACATAAAACTGCCATTTATATAAGCTCTTAGACTCTAAATGCCCCACCCCCCTTTGATTGCAGAGTCATCTGTTAGAAATGAAAGGGCAATTGAACTCTCACGGATCTAGAATATCTTTTACAAAGCTTGTTGTAAGTCTAATCAAGATTCTCTCAGGTAACTGGTGGTGCAATTACTACTTTGAAACATCTCTTTTCTTTTTGCATCCTCTTTTATCTGTTGAAAGATTTTTGCATTGTGATTTGCCTATGTCATTGTTTCCAGGGCTTTATCTTAAGAGTTCTTCTGCATCGTCCAGTACTGATAGGGATTGTAGTAGTACTAAGGAAATGGCTGATTCTGATATATTTGCTCCAACTGCAGAATATAAAGGTATTAGGCAGTCTGATTAATATCAATAAATGTACCTTTCTAGTGGCTGCTACTTGACTTAATTGATTCTTTTTAATGTTGCAGTGGATAGATTTGATGTTGTCTCCACCAGTTCGTCTGAAAAGTCCTCTAGCTTGGATTGGTCCTTCTCTGGAAAGAGCTTCAATACATTCCAGAATGATCCAGGGCCCTCAACTCGGTGGTTGGGTCATTCTGTGTCTAGTTCCCAAACTGCAAATGCATCTTCGAATGACGGTTGTTTACCAAAGATGAGAATCCATTCTTCTGGTGGGAAATTAGGAAGTTCATTTGATAGAATACCTGGAACAAGCAATAGATCAGGGACTGTATGTAAGAGATCTGATGGTACTAAAAATGGCGACCAGCCTCTTTTGGAGGATAGTCAAGATCCTTTCGCATTTGATGATGATGATTTTGTGCCTTCGAAGTGGGATGTACAATATGGGGAAAAAAAGAAATCCAGAACCAAAAAACATGGGAAACTTGGGCCAAGAAAGAGAGAAATCCAAGATGAGCATCATTTCCAATTTAAAATGGGCCAACAAGAATCAAGTAATGGGGAAATTTGCCAGAGAGAAAATGAAGAATATCATCATTCTAACGCAACTTCTTGTTCTCAAAGTACTGAAGAAGAATACTCCAGTCTTCTGTCAGACTGCCTTCTTGCTGCTGTCAAGGTATTCTTGAATATGTAGTTTACAATTCATCCTACCGTTGCAGTGCTTGTTTTTAGCTTCAATGGGTAATCATACTTTATTCTGCTTCTTGAATCATCCAAATGTATTTGTTGGATTGAATTGGCCTGTGTACTTTGATAGACAAAATTAAGGTAAAAGTACCATGGAGGTCCCTATTCTAGGAGTTAGACCGCATTTTGCCCCCTTTACTCAAAATTTGGGCAAACTAATCTCTATACATTAGATTAAAGAGCAAATTGATCCTTTCTATTAAAAATTTCATCCATTAGTACTAGTAAAAACTGTTGTAGTTGATGGAATGTCTGATAGGTGATGTGCCACGTGTATCCCATGCTGATGTATAGACCAATTTTTAACAACAAAAAAAGAATGGAACTTTTAACAGAAGAACCAGTTTGCTCTTTGATCTAATGTACCGGGACTAATTTACCCATTTTTTGAGTAGAGGGGGTAAAATGCAATTTGACTCCTACTATGAAGGCCTCCATGGTACTTTTACCACAAAACTAAACACATTGATGTCCTTTATGTTTTCTGTTACACTAGTGTGTGTTTTCTAATATCAAATAGTGGGGCTGTTATCTTGGCAGGTTTTGATGAACTTAACAAATGACAACCCTCTCGGCTGTCGACAAATTGCTGCTTCTGGGGCCCTAGAGACATTGTCTTCATTGATTGCAAGCCACTTCCCTTCATTCTGCTCATACTTGCCTCGCATCAATGAAATGGAAGAAACTTCAAGTGGCATACCTCTTACTGATTCAGAGTTGGATTTCCTCGTAGCAATACTTGGTCTGCTTGTAAACCTAGTGGAGAAAGATGAATACAACAGGTTAGTTTACCTTTTTCATATTCAGTGCAGTTTTTACAAAGCTGAATAAAAGTCATGATATGTTTTTTTTTACTCATAGCCAGTGGACATAACAATTAAGTGCCATGTTTCTATGCAGATCACAGCTTGCAGCAGCTTCTGTTTGTTTACCAAATTCGAAAGGGTCAACAGAGGAGAGTCGCATGGCTGTGATTCCATTGCTATGTGCCATCTTTCTTGCAAACCTTGGGGAAGATGATGCAGCTGACGAAGTTCTGTCTTGGGTGAGGACTTTTCTATATGATAATCTGCCTCCCATCTCTTTCCTAGGGGTGTAATTGAGCCAAGCTGAGCCAGAATACTGTTGAGCTTGAGTTCGAGCTCGATCTTGTCTCAAACTTATTGAACATCTATTTTTAAGCTTGAGCTTAGCTTGAGATATAATTGAGCTAGTCGAGCTCGATTAAGTTCATTTACCAATTTTTGTATTGAAGCTCAAGCTCGGCTTGATAATTAAGCTTGGGGTTAGTAATACACATAAGGGCAATCACATAATTTAATAATATAAAAATATGAAATGCTCGATAAAGTTCGTGAGTTGTCCGAGTCAAGCATTACTAAGTTCGAATTCGGCTTGGTCTATAACTTGAGTTGCTCGAGCTCGGTTTGATAATTACTAAATCAAGTTCGAAGTTTTTCCAAGTTGAACTCGAATTGAGCTTGCGAGAACCAGTGTCTCATTACATCCCTACTCTTTCCTCGCACTCCTCACAACATGGAGCATTATGTTTTTGGTTGTAGTGAGCTTTAATATTTTATCATGGATGACATTCCTTAAATCTTCATTGTATGTATCATACAGAATAATGAAGCGGCCTTGCTACAAGAAGAGAAAGAAGCTGAGAAGATGATTTTAGAAGCCTACGCAGCTTTACTACTTGCATTTCTTTCTACCGAAAGGTTGGTGTTTTCCTTTTTGTCTTCCTGGGTGCTCCTTTCGATGTTTTATTACTGAACTGTTTTTCCACTTTGTATTGACAGTAAGCGCACACGAAACGCTATTGCTGATTGTCTCCCAAATCGCAGCATGTCAATTTTGGTTCCAGTGTTGGAGAGATTCGTGGTATGTCTTTAATTTTAAAATACCATGAAAATAATGAAATTAGCAGCAACATTATCTGTAGGTTGGCATCATATGAGAGTTTATTGTAAACTTATTCATCACGTAGTTAAGGCCAAGAATTTTGAGCTTTTTTTTTCTCGACATAAGTATCGAGATATAGCCCTCCAAGGATCCTTCAAAAAAATGAACATACCCGTGTTCAATATTAACATCCGAGTCCAACTAACATAGATTTTGGCTATAAGGTTTTGTTGGTTGGTCATTATCATTTTTGGGTGAATGTACTCTATTATAGGGACCTGATCAGATTAGTTGTTACAATTTGGACTTATTTGATTCTTTTTAATAGTATAGGGATTAAATTGATCTATTTAATAATAGAGGGACTAATTTGATCTAATCCCTGTCATTTTTGTTACATGGTTTGCTAATGCCTTTCCACTGACCTGAAACTAATTACTGGATAACTTTCGGAACATCTTGATGCAATCTCGTAATCTATTACCACACTTCCATATCTCGTTATGCAGGCGTTTCATTTTACGTTAAACATGATTTCTCCGGAGACTCATAAAGCTGTGAACGAAGTGATCGAGTCGTGTAGGATACCATGAGAGATCTAATGAAAACTTCTGTACAGCCAGTGTTCTCCGTTTTAGATTAGCGGCAGCACCTGCAGATGAGGATGGGACTTATCGGAAAACTGTATCGAGCTGACACCCACCATTCTTCTTTTTTCTGTATTTCTCTTTTCTGATAATATTATTATTATTCTTTTTGTAACCCTATTTCATCGTCTTCAAGCAGGCCTATACACGTACATGAAAGTGAAAGCATCTTCAATTAGTTTTTCTTTGCCTTGTGTATGTAACGTATATATAATCCATATATATATAGTGCTAAACTGTGTGCTTCTAGATTTTGTTGATATTTAGATCTGTTTGTGAGGCAGATGATTTCTTTTGACTCCAGTCGGATTAGCTTGTACAATCAAAGTTTTACCTTGAATGTCTAAAGACTTTATTTAAATTTAATTTAAAAGGTTAAAGCACTACTTGGGGTCTGAACTTGATTGGGACTATAACTTTTTTTTTTTGTATAAGTTAGATCTTGAATTTGGTAAGTGTACTTAAATTTATTTTCACATTGGAGTTTGAATTTTTTTTTGGTTCAAGTTAGTCTTTAAATTTGATAATTGTTAGTACATTGGGGCTTGTAAGGTTTTCATGAAAATATCACGGATTAATTTGGACAAATCAGGTCTTAATTGAAAATAATTGTTAAGTTTAAGGTTTAATTTGGGCCAAAAATTTAAGTTTTATTGTGGGAGTAATTGCCAAATGGATAAAAAAAAATTAAGTTGATAGTTGTTAAATTCAGATTCCAAAAATTATTTAACCCATTATAAAATGTATAATTTTTAATATCGTAGACCTATATAAATAATGAAACCGACCATTCGGTCAGAACAAATCTATTCGTAGTTTACACAATGTCACTTTTTATCAAACCCGGTTTTAATTCAAATGGGAAAATATTGAAATTTCATTCCTTTTATAAAATAACAAATATAACTATGATTTATGAGAATATTTTTTGTCATTTTATAATTTTATAAAATCTAAAAGGTACACTTAATGAAATTCAAACTTAAAACACCATAATTTTAAACATCTTATTTTTATCACTATTCATTATTTACATCAATTTTTTATAAATATATTTAATTTATTATTTAAGTCACTAACAGTGTTAGAAGTTAATTGGAATCTAAATTAAAAATTTACTAGATGACTAAACTTTTAAAACATAAGTCATGTATTAAAATGGGTTAAATGCAAAAAGATCTCTCCCGTTTTTCTTAATTTTGAAATTGAGTAAATTGATCTCTTTTAAAAAAATATATTTTAATCCCTGTCAATTTCGAAAGTGAGCAACTAAGGATAACTAATCACAACGTTAATATTTTCATCAGTTGTACATAATTTTGATTACTATAATAACAAATATAGCCCTTAAAGTTTACACATTTTATCAATTTGGTCCTAATTCAATTAAATTATCCCGCAATATTTGTACAATTGATAGAAGACATTAACGCTAGTTGCTCACTTTCGAAATTAACAGGGATTAAATTGTTCTAATTTTTTAAAGAGTGATCAATTTGCTCAATTTAATAATTGAAAGGGACTAGAGAGGTCTTTTTTACTAAGGCTAAATCACTATTTGGGGCCTAAACTTGACAACTCCTACATTGAAGCTTGAACTTTTTTATTGTCCAAGTTAATCCTTGAACTTGATAATTATTCTCACATTACAACTTGAACTAGACAATTGTTCCTACATTGGGGTTTGGATTTTTTTTTGTCCAAATTAATCTCTGAACTAGACAATTATTCTCATATTAGAGCTTGAACTTAACAATTATTCCTGACTACACCGATAATGAACTTCAATTAAATACAGTGTCAGAGGTCCCTAAAAGACACTTCAATGTTAGTGATGCAGAAAACCAATCCCCAACACTAAATCAATATATGCTAAGGTTGGCCCAACCTCTTTCGAAACTTCTTGAAAATGAAACAACATCGAAATAGAGATGTCTATGGGTTAGGCCAACCTAGGTTTGAATTGAGCTTAAGCATAATATAAATATATTTTATATTTATTTAAGTCCGGATCAAGTTAAAATATAACCTAAAACTTTGTCAAAATACACCTTAATTTGTAAATACCTAATCCAAACTCATTTTAATTCTGCTCATTTTTTATTTTAAAAAATATAATATTTTAATTTACTATTTTATATATTTTTTCATGTATTAAGATTTTATAGAAAATTATCTTATTATTTTATAATATTTACAATATAGTATTATATATTTTTATAGATTTAACTTTTAAATTTTATAAATTATATAATATATATAAATAAATTAATATATTATATTTATAAACATAAAAAATGAGTTAGACTGAACTCAAACTTTAAATATTTGAGCTTAATTCATATTTAAAATAAACATATTTTTTTTTGTTTAAATTCATTTTTCAAATTTAATACTTTTCTCATATACTCTCAAATTTAAAATAGTCTTCAGTCTTTGGTGGCTAACCCGACTGAGAAATAGTTTATTCCCAAAACATCACGTTTCAACACTGTCGGTTCAGGCCCATCAACCTATAAACTAATCCAACCTGTTTAAATTGATACGTAGTTTTGCATTGCATATAAAATCCGTTACAATTTCAGGTTTTTTTTTTCTCTCTTCTAAATCCAGCACTCGAAGGTAATCTGCCTTCAAAGTTCCAGCGAATTTATGATTCTTTTTCTTTTTCTCCCTTTGGTTCCATGGAATTTGGAGATTAAAAACTTGGAATCTTTTTAAAAAAATTTGGGTCTTTTTTAAAATCTTTTTTCGCAGGGATTTTCTTTTTTTCTTGTTTGGGAAATCAAATGAGAGTGAAGGTGTTGTTGCACTGATGTCGCCGTTTTGGGTTATGATTCGTCAACTAGCTGAAATTCAAGAACAAATGGTATCTTTCTTTCTTTCTTTCTGTTTTTGGTTATTAATTTTAATTTGATAATTGTGGATAATTTGATCAATTTTTTTTTACTCTTCTTTTAAGATTTTTAAGTTGTTTTAGTTCATATATCTAAATTAGAAGTTAGCTATGCCCTTATGTAAGATTTTTTTTTTCTATTAGTTGAAATCCAAGAACAAATGGTATCTTTCTTTCTTTCTGCTTTTGTTTATTAATTTTGATTTGATAATTGTGGATTATTTGATCAATTTTTTTTACTCTTGTTTTAAGAATTTGAAGTTGTTTTAGTTCATATATAAATTAGAAGTTAGCTATGTCCATATATAAAGAATTTCGTTTTTCTATTAGCTGAAATCCAAGAACAAATGGTATATTTCTTTCTTTGCTTATTAATTTTGATTTGATAATTGTGTATAATTTGATCATTTTTTTTTACTCTTGTTTTAAGAATTTGGAGTTGTTTTAGTTCATATATAAATTAGAAGTTAGCTATGCCCGTATGTAAAGAATTTTTTTTTCTATTAGCTGAAATCCAAGAACAAATGGTATCTTTCTTTCTGTTTTTGTTTATTAATTTTGATTTGATAATTGTGGATAATTTGATCAATCTTTTTACTCTTGTTTTAAGAATTTGAAGTTGTTTTAGTTCATACATAAATTAGAAGTTAGCTATGCCCATATGTAAAGACATTTTTTTTCTATTAGCTGAAATCCAAGAACAAATGGTATCTTTCTTTCTGTTTTTGTTTATTAATTTTGATTTGATAATTGTGGATAATTTCATCAATCATTTTACTCTTGTTTTAAGAATTTGAAGTTGTTTTAGTTCATATATAAAATTAGAAGTTAGCTATGCCCATAGGCCATATGTAAAGAATTTTTTTATATTAGATTTGTTAAAGCATATTGTGTTGATAATGCAAAGGTAAAAGAGTGGTTCGAGAACCAACTTACACGGAAGAGAGCTTAGGGGTGTCTCTTTAAAGTCACTAAAGTATGTACTCTTGCACTTCAGCGGCTTTAAGAGGCGTCCTTAGGTTCTATTTAGGGTTAGGGAATAAAATGCGGTGAGGGTGTGTTAGTTCTTTGGCAGCATCCAAAGGGGACAATTCTTTTGTGTTATCAAAAGGGATGACGCCAAGAGGTCAGGCAGGGGCCCTGGCTCCCCCAAATGGCAAAATATCATTTAAAAATCTAAAATTATAAGTTAATGTAATGGTAAAATTTCATTTTGGACCTTCATGATGATAAAATTTCAGTTTAATCTCTTTAAAAATTATAAAATAATGAGTATAAGCAATGATAAAATTGTCCTTTGATCCCTTTGAAATAGTTAATTAATTTTGGCTCCTTAAAAATAAGTTTTTGGCTTCGTCCTTGGTTACCAGCACGATATGCTCTAACAATATTGAATCAATGAAATCTTTAATCTTGATGAGGTAAAATTCCACTCTAAGCTATTCTTGTTTTCATTCTTTCAAATTTTCTGCAATTCTTTTCATTGAAGTATGCTAAGAAACACAATAGATTTCCTTTCGATGGAACATCTAAGCCATTGGAGGATTAGTTCGTAGGATGAAGTTTTTTTTATGTTTCGAATTGTTTTGTTGTTAGGCTCCCTCCAAGAAAGTGATTACGAGGGAAGAGTGGGAAAAGAGATTGAATCATATTAGAATAAGGAAAGAAGATATGAATAAATTGGTGATGAACTTTCTTGTTACCGAGGGTTATGCCGAAGCTGCGGTAAAATTCCGGATGGAATCGGGAACTGAACGTATCCTACAAAGAAAACAAATGCTTACTCTTGTGCTTTACTTACTACGTTTTTAAAGTATGAAGTTCTGTTTTCCTTATCGTGGATTAGCTGATATGGATGTTGCAATGATCACGGATCGTATGGCTGTTAAAAAGGCAGTGCAATGTGGAAACATTGAGGATGCGATTGAGAAAGTTAACGATCTAAATCCCGAGGTAAGATGTTTGATTTCAATATCAATGTGTTAGACTAAATATGAACTTATAGAAATTGACTGCTTCGATTTGAAATGACCGGTCCTGTGTTTAATGATGCTGTAAAGGAAAAAATAATGGCATTCTATTCTTTTGAAACTGTCTACACTTTTTAAAATTCATGTTCATTTTGGGTTTTTTTGGTCAGATATTGGATACAAATCCGGAACTCTTTTTCCATCTCCAACAGCAGAGATTGATAGAACTGATTCGGAATGAAAAAATAGAAGAAGCCTTGGAGTTTGCTCAAGAGGAGCTAGCACCTAGGGCAGAAGAAAAGGTTACCTCTTATTTTACTTAACGGTTTGTACGTATAACTTAATTAATCGGTTTTAGATAATACTCGGATCTAAGATGACGATTTTCTACTGCAGCAAAGCTTTTTAGAAGAGTTGGAGAGGACCGTTTCACTCTTGGCTTTCGAAGACATTTCGAACTGTCCCATAAGAGAGCTTTTGGATATTTCACAGCGCCTTAAGACAGCAAACGAGGCCAATGCAGCCATTCTTACTAGCCAGAGTCATGAAAAAGGTTTGCATACTATCAATAACATTCGTTCTTTATCATGGGAGATTGTTCGTAAGTCAGTATACCTTCTTGCCTTGGCCCAAAACATCATTTTAGCAAGTTACTTGTTCAACAAGTAAGAAAAATGCAAATATATTCTCCGTAGCATTGTGCTAGATATGGTTTATGCTTTTAGTGGTAAGTAGCAACGACTGTGCAGCTCCGGTGCCTTATTGATCTGTTCATCTTTCAACTGAATAGGGCTGTATTATTAAATTGAATATAGTGCCTAAGTTCAAAAAAGGATCGGCGATTGCCCTTCTATGATGATTGTTTTTCTATTCTAACCATTTTTACTTATGTACATATTGATACTTGCATCTCTTGGTTTGATTTATAACTCGAGACTATTTCTTCTCTTCAGACCCAAAGCTTCATAGCTTGCTAAAGATGCTGATATGGGCACAATATCAACTAGATGAAAAAGTTAGTTATCCTCGGATAAACTGTTTTTTGAAAGCCACATTTGAAGATCCCAAGGTTTGAAAGGTTAGCAAAATCATTGTAACCTCTTCATTGCTATTATAGCTCCGAATTTATTGGATGTCATTGATTAGGACATGGTTTTTTTTAGAAGAATTAGTTGCCTTTGTTCATAGGTGAAGTCAAGTGCCCCTTTGTATATTTGATGATCATGCATTTTTTCACAGGGATTCCATTTAACATTTTTTTAAGCAAAAAAAAGAAAAAGCTTAATCATTTTAAAATATTACTGGAAATTTGTTTTTAATTACGTTGACTGGTGTCTGGCATGTATATAATGTAATATATATGTGTTTATATATTTGTTTGAAATGTTGTTTTTGACAGATGGTTATTTGGCCTGTCTATGGAAAAAGATTGAAACAGTAGAGAATGGAGTTTTGTACTAATATTTTTTTAGGGAAAACCACATCCAAGGTCAATAAACTTCAAAAAGTTACAAAATGGTTGTTAAATTATTCGAAAGATTTTTTTTGTTCATAGGTGAAGTCAAGTGCCCCTTTGTATGTTTGATGATCATGCATTTTTTCCCTCGAGTAGGGATTCCATTTAACATTTTTTTAAGAAAAAAAAAGCTTAATCAATTGAAGTTTTTTCTGGAATTTTGTTTTTAACTACGTTGACTGATGTCTGGCTTGTATATGCATATTATATATATATTTGCCTCAAATTTTGTTTTTGATAGATTGTTATTTGACCTGTCTATGGAGAAAGATTGAAACAGTAGAAAATGGAGTTTTGTAATAATAATTTTCTTTTTTAAAAAATATGGTAAAGTTGAAGGCATGTCGGATTGGGACCAAACTGACAGTCAAATGATTTGTGTCTGGTTTTAATGTAAAGATGGGGGGATGGATGGGCATGAGATTTTAACCTATTAGCACCAACATGTGAACCCACACATGGATAACATGCAAGCAATTGCAAAATAAATTTTTAAAGTAATCTAAGCAATAAATTAATGGTAAAAAAATTTATTTATGTAATTTTGATTCCATGAAAATGGACTCAAGTTTGGGTTTTCTTAAAGACTATCTAACTAATTCGAGTTTTAAAGATAGGTTTGTTTAGTTTATATCAGTTTTTGGGTTGAAATTATTTCGAGTTCTAATCTGAAGTTAATTTTTTTTTATCAAGTTATAATAATTTAAAGTTTTGATGACTTTAAATTTATGTCAATTTAAAATATAGAATAGATGAAATTTAAATAAAATTTAAATAAAATATGAAATATGTTAATATTATATTTAAATACCAAGCAAGATTTGACCAGATTTCACTATTTATTTCTCCAATCCAACCATATGTTTATAGCAATTTTTATGTATAAATATCCTAATTGCATAAGGATCTTTATATAGTAATAAAATATTTAGTAGAACCTAATGGTTGCCTTTGATGGTTTGGACTTTGTTGTTGTCACATATTAAAACAATTTGCCACCCGTTTACCCAAAGTAGTATTTAATATGGTTATTGAGTAGATTTGTTCATGGGTTGATTATTCGTCCAAATATAAAAGTTTGTTCAAAATTTAGAGAATTTAAAAAAATATTAAATTTAAAAAATAGGGTTGGATAAAAGAAATAGATTTAGTTAAAATATGAGTCGAGCTTGAGCTAGAATAATAAAAGCTCAAGCTTGGTTTTCTAGACATTAAAATAAATTATTTATATTTCAAGACATTAAATGAATATATTATTATTTTGGTAGGTTTTCTTAACTTTATTAAACAACTATTACATGTTAGATTTAATTTTTTAAATAAAATTTAACTTCATTAATCGTATTAAAAATTCTATTAACAATAAATCATCTCTTTTGTCAAACTATGGAAACAAAAAGAAAAAGAAAACATAAAAATTATAAGCTGATAAAAAATCACATAATTAAACATACATTAACATATGCGGATAGAGTCTTTGGGCCCATTTGAATGGGTGGAGTATTTATCTTTGATTAAGGTAAAAATAATGATGACGGTAAAATTAGTTACTGCAACAATGGGATGAGAGTTAAACGCATTACATTGAAACGCGCTACTCATCCAAAAGAGCCTTTAGCTCGATTGGCATGAGTATTGTGATCAATACTGGAGGATGTAAGTTTGGGTGCTTTGAAGGGGTCCTTTCAATTTATGAGATGGGAAGAGATCATGAGTAATTTTAGATATTGTGTCAAAAAGAACATATATGATCACAGCCTATAATAAAATTATTAAGAAAAACTACCATAATTATTTTTAACATGATAACATTTTAAACATAATTCAGAAATATCATCAATACACAAATTATCAAATGTGAATTTTTTAAATTTATTAAAATAGAAAATTAATTTCAAGAAATTTCTAAATTTGTCTTTCTTCCCTGATAAATATCATTTTCAAAGCATAAGGAATTTAAAAAAAAATAAACAAATTAAAAAAAAAGGAGAAGGAAAAGACAAGAAAACCTAAACCACGAGATTTTAAAGAAGGGTACAAATCGACACGTGAACACGTAAAGGAGAAAGGGTAATTAAGTAATTAAACTTTCCGGCATCAAGTGTATATTGGTAAGAATAAAAAAGCAGTAAAAAGAACTGCGAAACTCTGTATTCAACTTCTAAGAGTCTTTTCGCGTCATTGAAAGAAAAGAATTGAAATTTTTTATTTTGGTTTAATTAATTTATTTTATTAAGGGAGCTATTAGATTGTTGACATCAAATTTTTATTCCTCGCTTTTCTTGGTGGATTTGCGTTCCCAAGGAAACTTTTGAAATTTTCTTTTATATTTTCGATTTTTCGCCTTTTTTATTGTTGAATCTTGAGGAATATTTCTAGTGAATTTGGTTATAATCTCGATTCCAGTTTTGATTCCGATCTCGTTTTGGATTTAATTTCCTTAAAAAATGGCGAAGCGTGGATATAAGCTGCGTATCCTTAAGCTTAATTTCTTGTTTTTTCTTAGCTTATTTTTGCATTTTTATTCAATTTCTGAAGTTAGTCCTTAGCTTATTTTGCATTTTTATTTAATATTGAAGCTAGTTCTTAGCTTATTTTGCATTTATTACGAATTTGAGCTCAAATTTGTTCATTCTTTTTTAATTTTTTGTTAACTATGGCCGTGTTTGGTATCTAAGAAAATAGAGAGGCAAGGGAAAAAGAACTTGAAGTAACAAGTGTTGGTTCAAGTGAAAATTTTTGAAGATTTTATAAAGATTTATTATTTAGCTGATAATGTTAGTTTGATCTCAAGTAGTTTCAATTTAAAGAGAAAAAATTTTCCATAAATCGTTGCTTCATTTATCTAACAAATGAAAAAAAAAAAAAAGAAGGCATTTGGGAGTTTCTTGTAATTGATTTAATTTCTTTACTAAATTGCTTAATTCCTTGACAAAATGAATATAGAGGAATTTGTGGCTCATACAGCTAATGTGAATTGTTTAAGTATGGGAAAAAAGACACGTAGGCTTCTTATTACAGGTGGAGATGATCATAAAGTCAATGTTTGGTCAATTGGGAAACCCACTTCTTTAATGGTAAGTGTTTTTATGTTTCTCTTATGCTTAGATTCTTGCCAAGTTTAGGGTTTAGTGTGGAATCTCGAATACAATAATCATTTTTTGATACTCAAATTCGTGTTTTGGATCGATAGATGCTTATAAAGGTATCCTTATGTAATAATGTGCAGAGTCTTTGTGGTCATACTAGTCCGATCGAATCTTTAGCTTTTGATTTGGCCGAAGTTTTTGTGCTTGCCGGTGCATCTACAGGTGTGATTAAGCTTTGGGATCTCGAAGAAACAAAGAGTAAGTGTTCGATTCCTCCTCGGGAACTCCACTTAGTTGTAGTATACCAAATTAAAATTGGCTAATAAGTAACTTGTGAAATGCTTGGTGTTGTTCTTGAAGTGTAGTGGTTCGTGGACTTACTGCACATAGATCTAATTGCACTGCTATGGAGTTTCATCCGTTTGGTGAGTTTTTTGCATCTGGTTCCATGGATACAAATTTGAAGATATGGGATATTAGAAAAAAGGGATGCATTCACACGTACAAGGGTCATACTCGAGGCATTAGTACGATTCGATTCACTCCTGATGGCCGTTGGGTAGTTTCTGGTGGATTTGATAATGTTGTAAAGGTAATTAGAGATTGCAAAATCATCAGTATGAAACGAGTCATCGGTTTTAATTATCATTTTGTCGTGTCGTTGTTAAATAGGTGTGGGATCTTACTGCTGGAAAACTCTTGAATGAGTTCAAGTTTCACGAAGGACATATTCACTCCATAGATTTCCATCCTCTCGAGTTCCTCCTCGCCACAGGTAAGATTTCATTATGAATCGATGAGTTTTTCATGGTTGTGTTTCTTTTTCTATATTGCTTGTCGTTGCCATCTTGGTTATTGATAGACTTCCTTAGCCTGGTTTCGAAGATTTAATCCTTTTCATTACGGTTTCGATCATTAATTTAGGAGAATGACTTGTCGGTCCATGTCTCATGCATTTTTCCTTTTTAAATAATCATAACTTTCTTGGCTTTGATCTTTGTTCCTTTTTGTTGTTGTGTATACGGACATGTACTCAGTATTTCTGAATAGTTGCTCTCTTGGGAATATCATAATTTATATGCAACTGAAACTTTCAGGTTCAGCGGATGGAACGGTAAAATTTTGGGACTTAGAAACTTTTGAACTGATCGGATCTTCGAGACCTGAGGTATATAAGTTTATATGTCTCCAAAATACAACTATAGAAGTTCGCTCTACGGCTCTTTCCTCTGCTGAGGATACTTATTTATGTAACAATCAGTTTTTACTTTGATATGTATAAGTGTCTGATTTTGATACCCAAGTTTGAAAAAAATTCACACTTTAAACGAAAAGAAATATGTAAATAAAACTTCCTTTTTTGATAATAAACCTTTTTCCATCATGCTCATATAAAATGTTTATGTTGCTTCTTTTCAGGCTACCGGGGTTTGCTCGATTACCTTTCATCCTGATGGGAAAACCCTTTTCTGTGGATCGGACGATGGTTTGAAGGTTTGAACCTTTCATTGTAAAACCGTTTGGTTCTTATCCAAATTAAAAAGCGAACTTCTGAATTTCCGTTGTCATATTGTAGGTTTATTCATGGGAGCCGGTAGTTTGTCATGATTCTCTTGATATTGGATGGTCAACATTTGGTGACCTCTGCATCAATGAAGGCAAACTTTTGGGGTGCTCGTACTATAGAAATTCTGTTGGAGTTTGGGGAGCAGATGTATCGGTATTTACAGTCGTCCTTTTCTTACTTTGTTTTCCCTTTATTTTTGATCAGTTTTGAACTCAGAGTGAAAATTTTATCGGTCTTAAACTTTCTTCTTAAAAGCATTGTTTGCACATGTCTCAGCATATCGAGCCATATGGGCAAAACAACCATACCGAGAAGAAATTTAATCTCGAGGGAAGTTATTCATCAGAGAAAGCAGGGAGCAGCATGAGATCAACTTTTGGATCACGGCCCCTATCTCTTGATTACGAGACCAAGGAAATAAAGAACATATATGTTGACAGTAAGCCTCTTTTCCTTTGTTACCATGATTAATATGCACTCGACTGCTTCACTGATGACACAAAGATGTGAAGGGGAATTTAATTTCCAAATGTTAAAAGGTAAATGTACTTGAGAGATCTCTCTATTATGGGGACTCGATTAAATTAGTCACTCTACTATTAAATGGATCAATTTAGTGCCCATACTATTAAAAAGAATCCAATAAGGCAAAATTGGAATAGATTAATGTTTACTGTTTTAAAAATACTATTTACTGTTCAACAGAGTTAATTTCAAGGTTAACTCTATTACAGTTTGGACTTATTTTATTCTTTTTAATAGTATAAGGACTAAATTGATCTATTTGATAATAGAGAAACTAATTTGATCCAGTCTCTATAATACGAGGACCTCTTAGGTACCTTAACCATTTTAAACCCATTCTAATTTCTTAAGCTATATTTCGTCTGTCATGATGTTCGGTTTTCCATGAAAAGCAGCTGGCAGTAATACGATTGCTGCACCAAAAGACGGCTCTTTGAGTTCTACAAAAGTGGTACTTCTGTTGGACGCTGGTGAAATAAGTAATCCGGAAGCTGAGGAGCAGAGTCCTGGAACAGGAGTTAATGCTAAATCCAATGGACAATCAGGTAACAACCCTGTCGTGAAAGAGACTATGAATTCGGGAAAAGAATCTATCACCTTTTCAAGGACAAAACCAGGAATGTTGCTCAGACCCGCTCATGTTAGAAAACCATCGGTCAACGAGTTCGAGGTTGAAAAGCTATCAGCTGTGGTTGAATCTGGAAGGTTAGACACTGCAGTGGATATGAATTCTCGAACTAGTACTGTATTGGAAGATGGAGCTAAAAAACCCTGTGATGAAAAGGATTCAAACATTGAAACCGTTACTGAGAAACCTGAAAAGATGTTATCACCACAGACACCCTCTAATCAAGAAACTCGTAAGTTTTGTACACCGTGTTATCGTTTGTGGTATATTTATTTCTTTTATAGTTTTTAATGATTAGTGTTCGGTTTTTTTCTCAATCATTTTCAGGTAATGAATCACTCAATTACAATAAAGGCTCAAACTCTGTCAAATTTGTGAATGGAGGTTTGTTCTCTCTTTCCAGCTAAACTTTCGAATGTATATAAAATGGAATGCATTTTGATCCTTAGAAATTTTGGCCTTGGCAGTGGCTGTTGTTCGAGGAAGAACACGTAGTCTGGTTGAGAGATTTGAACGAAGAGACTTATTAAACTGCAGTGGTGATCTGGCAACTGACAGTATAGCTCCTGCTGTACCTGAAGCAGATAAAACACCAGCATTAATCGTAAGCTTAAGTGATCTTTTCCTGAAGTTTCAAATTCCGGTTCTTGATTTTATAAATATTAAAAAGAAGCTGTTCAAACCAAACTTTTGCGATTTCGTGACAGGAAGGAGGGACAAAAATATCTAAAACACAGCCTATATCGGCCAATGATGTAAGCACTGCTGAAAATCAAATTTCTAGAACTGAACCAGCTTCTAGCTGCGAGGGAGGCATTACTGCAAGTCGGATTCCTACAAGGGAATCGACCACTAGTTCCGTTGGGATCATTACTGGAGAACAAATTTCTAGACAGGAATCAACCTTCACCCCTGGTAGGATGATTGCTCGAAATCAGAATTCTAGAAAGGAATCAACCTTCGCCTCTGATAGGATCATTACCATAAAACGAATTTCTAGAAGGGAATCAACCTCTACTTCTGATGGGATCATTACGAAAAACCAAATTACTCGAAATGAATCGACTTCCATTTCTGATGGGATCATTTCTAGAAATCAACATTCTACAAAGGAAGCTGCTGCTGCTAATGATATGAGTGGACCAAACGCTCGATATACTGAAAGTCAAATTTCTAGGAGGGGATTCAATTCCGGTAATGATGGGAATGTTACTTTTATCGAAAGCCAAATTTCAAAGGATGAGTCAATATCTACTAATGACGGAAACCTGACCGAAAGTCTCATGCAAATGCATGATACATTCTTAAGTACTCTTCGGTCACGCTTGACAAAGTTACAGGTAAGTTTCACTGTTGGTTTGTGGTAGCCAACTAGCTAATGCTTTTGTTCTTTGGTCAGGTTTCATAATTGATTTCGTGGTAACTTGTAGGTGGTGAGGCATTTTTGGGAAAAGAATGACATTAAAGGTTCCATTGGTGCACTATGTAAACTGCCAGATCATTCTGTGGGTATTTATCGGAACATTTTCATGTTTTCCGAGGCTCGTCATCCATATTCTCTCTTGCTTAGACTCGACTGCTTCTGGTGCAGGTGCAAGCCGATGTTATCGGTGTTCTCATGGAAAAAATGGAGATTCTCAACTTAGATCTGTTTTCCGGCTTGCTTCCCGTGCTTATGGGCTTATTAGATAGTAAAATGGAAAGGTAATTTTTGAAATTGAAGTTTTAGTTTTTTCGAAAACTGAACGCGAAACTCAGTTTAGACATGTAGGTGTTATGACGCTCATACGGGTTTTTGGACTTGTGATACGAATATACAGGCATATAAATATCTCATTGGAGATGCTCCTAAAGCTCGTAGCTGTTTTTGGTCCGATGATACGCTCAACTGTTTCAGCCCGACGTAGTGTTGGTGTTGATCTTCATGCTGAGCAGAGGTCTGTTTTTTCACTTTCTTAACTATTTTTATCGGTTCAATGAAAGTCACTACGAACTAATCGTTGTTTCAAAATCCGAACATAGGCGAGGATGTTGCAATCAATGTTTTATGCAATTACAAAAGATTCAAAAACTTCTCCCACCACTTGTAAGGTAAGTTGCTCAATTTCCTTAGTGGCAGTGTTTGTGGAAAACGTATTATGGTTTGCCCACTTTATAAAAAAAAAAAAGGACAAATTAATTTTTGTACATTAGATCAAAGAGCAAATTAGTCCTTTTATTAAAAATTTCATTTATTTTTACTATTAAAAATTGATATCTGTATGTCAGCATGAGGCACACATGGCACATTATGTGTAATTGGTTATTTCATCAGCTACACTAGTTTTTAATAGTACAAACAGATAAAATTTTTAACAAAAATAATTAATTTGCTCTTTAATCTAATATACAGGAATTAATTTGTCTTTTTTTGTAATAAAGGTGATAAAATATAATCTGACTCCTTGTATGTGGGCTTCCATGATATTTTTACCAAGTGTTTTGTAATCTGACTCCTTGTATGAGGGCTTCCATGATATTTTTACCAAGTGTTTTGTATATCACGAGGCTTATATGCTTGAAAAATCTGGTGATGAACTCGAGTAGCCTTAAAATCAGTTCCTGTTTTTTCCATTGTGGTTTGTACAGGAGAGGCGGTACGATAGCAAGAGGTGCACAGGAATTGAATCTGGCCATATAAATCATCTAGCGCTGAAACATGAACGATGCGGTTGAGTCGAAACCACTTAAAAAAGGCCATTTTGCCACTGCCGTGTCTGTACCGGACTCCATTATACCGTTGAAGATGGATGAAGCTGCATCTGCATGTTTCTGTTTTTTCCTGGTAAATTTTCCTTGCTATTCTTTGATTCAATATATAGTGATGTTTTGCTATCTTTTTGTTAATAATGTATGTGAGCATGTTTTAATGCAAATACATACTCTTTAGCTATGAAATTCAATGATAATATGTCAATTTTTCTTCTCTTCTTTGTAACAATAAATAGTAATATTTTAATTATATGATTAAAATACAAAATTTTGTATATCAAATTCATATTTCTGAAATTTTAATATATGTTTATCAAAAACTAATAATACTAAATACCTTAGATATCATTATAACAAATATATCGATAAAAATACCATAGAAGCTTTTGTATTAAAAATTAGATTGTATTTTATTTTATCTAATTAAAAAATAGATAAATTATCTTGTACTTTAAATTAAAGAGTAAATTAGTTTATTCTATTAAAAATTTTATCTATTTGTACGGTTAAAAATTAGCATGGTTGACAAACTAAACGTGTTATGTGTATCTCATGTTGATGTATAGGGATTAATTTTTAACAATAAGAAATAATTGATTTTTTAACAGAAGAATTGGCCTGTTCTTTGATGTAATATATATTATAGTGATTAATTTACTTATTTTTTTAATGAAGTGATAAAATGCAATGACTTTTAATATAGTAACTTTCATGATATTTTCAGATATACTAATAAGTAAATTTATGAAATATGAACCAAAACCTACATAATTAATATAGATTAATTTATATTTTTTCACTCTTTAATTTTTGACGTAATTTGGTCATGTACTAATATAATATCATTAGTTAGTTTGTATAGTTATTATAGTTAGTTATTTCAATTAAAATGTTAACATTAATTTTTTTCAAGAACATTATGCTAATAGAACAAAGTTTTTTTATCGTGACGATTACGAATGAGCATTTTTTAGAAAAAAATCATAATAAGTATTTTCAATGGGTATGTTTATTGTTACATGATTATTAAGTGAATATTTTTTAAAAAATGTTAAAATTTCAAACCACAATATTTAATTGAAAATTTTTAATGGTGGTAATAACTGCACTTGAATATTTTTTTTGAATATACTAGTGTGATTACATTGTAATATCAGTTTATATTTTCTTAATCTTTTGTCAACGCACATACGCCTTGTACACATAGGGGCTTGAACCTGAGACTCTTAGGATGAATATTTTTTTTTCATTGGAATCACTTGTTGAGTTCAACTACACTTGAATTTTTAAATTTGAAAGTACAGAATTTTATTTTTTAAATAAAAGTATGATGATTAAATTTCAAAACGAGTTAAAGCTTTTTTTTATATATATATACAAAAAAGAGATTAACTTTAATCAATATAAGATGAGATCAAATTGCATTAGGAAGATAATAATGTAGAGATTGAAAGATTTCATCCGGGATTACATGAATGCAACTTTGCGCAAAGGTCTTGAGTTTTGTCAAACCATTCGCTACTTTATTGTTTTTTTTAAAAACATGTATTAAGTGAATGGTTCAATCATGTTGGATAATCTCTTTGATGTTATGGATCACAGAAGAATCACATTGCTTCTTCTCAGATTCTTGAATTGCTTCAATAATTTCTTTGCTATCTGTTTCAAGTATCACTTTTTTCAATTTAAGATTCCATGTAATTTGGAGACCATCGAGAATACCCTAGAGTTTTCTTTTATTTTCATTATATGAGAAAAATGATAAATTTTCAATTTCAGTCCTTATGTTACATTCAAATTTTAGATTATATAAAATGGTTAAATTTCAATTTTTGATCCATTGCTACACTCAAATTTAAAATTCAATCTTTGCACTTTTAATATTTTGACATAAATGGTATATCAATTTTTTATAGTGTAATTAATTCGTTGAAATACTTTGTTTTGATTAAAATGTTGATGTAGCTTTTAAAAATTATTAACAGTATTAAAATTATTTATTAAATTTAAGTTTATTATAATGTGATTTTTTTGTTACATGGTTACTATGTAAATGTTAATTTTAAAATGTAACATCAATGAATTTAATAAAAGAATTTAATGGTGTTAATAATTGAATTTAAATTTTTAAATTTAAAAAATAGAAATTAAATTTTTAAAAATAATAATACAAATATTAAATTTCAAATATACAAAAAAAATATAAAAACATATAAACACATTTTAACATTCAAACATTTATTTTTATAATGTGACCTAAAAATTAATTAATAATCAACCTAACTCGAAGCATGAAAGATCCATACTATTAACTAGATCTTTTGGACCTTATGTTGCCACGTGGCAGCCCAATGCGCCCCTTTTTTTTTATTTATAAAAATGGTTAAATGTTAGATTTGGTCCTCTAATCTATATAATTGTATATAAAAGGAAAGTCCAAACACGTGGAACCCAGTGCTCTCTTTTTTTTTCATTTTATAAAAATGGCTAAATATTGATTCGGTCCCTCTAATATGCTTAACTTTAAAATTTAATTTATGTACTTTAATTTTTAACATAATTTGATATCTATACTTTTTTAATTAGTTCAAATAATTAATATTGTTAGCTCTTCTATTAAAGCATTGTGTGATTATATATAATTTTGATCAAATTAAAATTTCGTGTATAAAATTACACAAAATCAATGTTCATGTATAAAATTACACATTAGACTATAATTTATTATAGTTTTGATATTTATCCCTATATTTATCTATCTAATGTATATTATAGTCATGTTGAATATATGCATAACGATAAATTTAGCCTTTAATGTTTACTTATTTTGTCGTTTTAGTTTTTATTATTTTTGGGATCATTTTGGTCCCAAACTCTAAAATTTGCTTTTTGACGAAAAAATTGATTGACGAAAAAATTTAGCCCCTAACTAAGTCATGATGAATATATACATAACAATGAATTTAACCCCTAATGTTTACTTATTTGTTATTTTGGTTTTTATTTTTTTAGTTATTTTGGCCCCAAACTTTAAATTTTAATTAAATTATTTGTTTTGATCAAAAAAATTAAATTATTTGTTTTTTTACTAAAAAATTTAGCCCCTAACTAAGTAATTGTTCCCACATGAGCTTAAGTTTTTTTAATTTATCTAACTTAATCATTGAACTTGATAATTATTCTTATATTAATGCTTGAACTTAGTAACTATTCCCACATTTAGATCAGAACTTTAGAATTTTCAAAGATTAACTTAAAAAAAATTAAATTTCAATGTAAAAACAATTGTCAAGTTAAAACTTAACTTTGTAAAAAAAAAATTCAAGTCCCAAAAAAGTGATTTAACCATCTCTTTTAAATTGAAAAAAAAAAAAGGAAAACAATTATCCATTTACACCTCCCATGGTTGCTTTTCAACTCACCCATCCCCTCCTTCCACTGCATGAGCTTTACATATTTCATTTTTCAAGAAAAGAAAAGTAATACTGAATTTCACTGAAAAGAAAAAGTTCAAGAACGAAAATCCATGTGAGAGACTGCGAGATAGTGAAAATGAAGTTACAAAAATGGTCAGTTTTAACACACTGTTGTTAAAATCGAAGACGAAGATTAAGTGTCATTGGAGGAGAAGAAATGGTGTGCTGTCATTGTGGGAATCGTCGGCGATCCGTTGCTCGACACCTCATATAAAATCCATTTCCCCATGCAAGCAAATGCAATAAAAACAAAAATTTTCCTTAAATTTTGTTCTTATCGTATAAAGCTTTGAAAATTTTTGAATTTGTGTGGCTTTATCTTCTTTGGGTTTTTCTTAAAAGAAAATTATTTTGGACAATTGGACCCTTTCTGTAATTTTTCTCTGTTTTTGCCGATTCGTTGAAGACGACCCATATTTATGCAAAGGTTTAATTTTCTATAGCTTCAGCTTTGATCAGTCAAATCGTATCCTTTTATTATTTTAAGTTTCTATCATCTCTTCTCAGCTTATATAATCTCAACAATGGTGAGTGGTGAATTTTTTTTCTTCTTTGTACTGCTTCTCCTGATTTTTATTCTTGATTTTAATGATAATAGTAATGGATAGTCTCTTTGTTTAAGTCCAAATTTGTTTTCTTCTTGGAATTGAAGAAATTTGAGGGAGTTTAAGCTTGCTCTTTTCAGTTCAATACTCTTTTTTTGTCTCTAATTTTTTCTATCTAAAACTTTCAACTTTGTTTTTTAATTTTTCTTTCATTTTGTATTTAGATCTCAAATACTAAAAAAAAAAAAAACCCTCTTTTTTCCTTTTTTGAGAAGATATTCTATATTTTCTTATTAACCAAATAGAAAATCTGGGTCTTTTTTGTTATTATTATGATTTATAGCCTTTCATTAGAAAATTAAGTTAAGGGCTTATTTATTTATTTTACATGCAGCTTGTTTTGGAGGGTAATATAAAAAGCTTTGATTGTCTATGAAGACATTTAAATCATGGCATGCACTTATCAACAAAAGAAATGCTTTATATGAATTGGTAATTTTCAGGACTTTTTTTTTCATTTTATTTCAGATTTTGAAAAGTTTCAAAGCTTTCTAAAATTTTTGATGTTGTTTGCAGGGAAAAATTGGATTTAAAATGAAGCACCTTCCATTTAGGGGAGTTATATGTATAGTTATGCTGTTCATTGTGTATAGAACCACAATTTATCAATATCATAAGACTGAGGTATATCAATTTCACTGGTTTTGATTTAGTTTTTAGTTCATTTACTTTCATGTTAGCATTGTTTTTTCATTGGAATTAGGTGTTTGATTATTCAGAAAAAGAAAAAAAAATGGATTCAGTTTGTGAGGCTATATTTTGATCTCTTGTAATTTTATTTTTTGTTATTTTCAGATGGAAATGAAATTGTATCGATTCGAAATGGTGAAGGTAAGCTTGTTAATACTAGTATATTCCATGTTTGGGAGCTCATAGAACTTGGAAACTTAATGTGTAATTCTCAATTCATTAAGTGCTCGAATCAGTACTAAATTTGGTTGCAATTACCTCGTTGTCATTGTTTTCTTGATGGAATGAAATTGTTTTGTTTCGAAATGGTGAAGGTAAGCTTGTTGATACTAGCATATTCCATGTCTATGAGCTCATAGAACATGAAAACTTGATGTGTAATCCTTAATTCATTAAGTGCTCGAACCGGTACTAAATTTGGTTGCAATAACCTCGTTGTCATTGTTTTCTCGATGGTAACGAAATTGTATCGTTTCAAAATGGTGAATGTAAGCTTGTTAATACTAGTATACTCCATGTATGTGAGCTTATAGAACTTGAAAACTTAATGTGTAATCCTGTAAAAGTATCATGTAGGTCTTTGTATTAGGAATCAAATTATATTTTTCTCCTTTTACTCAAAAAATGGGCAAATTAGTCCATGTACGTTAGTTTAAAGAGCAAATTGGTTCTTTCTGTTCTAAATTTCATCTATTTGTACTGTAAAAAATTGGCATGACTGGCGGAATAATTAGACAATGATACATGTACAGGGACCGGTTTTTAATAGTAGAAATGGATAAAAATTTTAACAGAATGACCAGGTTGCTTTTTTATCTAATGTACAAGGACTAATTTACTCATTTTTTTTAGTAGAGATGCAATACAGGGGCCTTCATGGTAATCCTTAATTGATTAAGTGCTCGAATGGGTAGTAAATTTTGTTTTCCTTGTTATCATTGTTATCTTAGTTTATTTATTGTGTTCATGGCTAGGATTATCATCAGCCTTCGGGGAAATTGAGAAGTCTGCCCCGTGGTATCATGCAAGTGCGTTCAGATTTGGAAATAAGGCCTCTTTGGACAAGTAGTAGTTCGCGACAGGTTTAATGACACTATTATTATCTGCTGGTTTTTTTGTTCGTTATTGTTGTGAAAGGGTCATATTGTTTTACAGATGTTCGTGTTGTTGAATTTGTTTTTTTCTTATTACAGGCTAGTGTTAACACGAATAAGAACTTGCTGGCAATGCCTGTTGGTATCATGCAAAAGGAAAACATTGACAATGTTGTGCAAAAGGTATTGCTTCCTGTCCTTTTTAACTTTCAGATTCTATGAACTACACATTCTTTTTTCCTGATTTTGTTGAATTCAGTTTCTTGCAGCAAATTTTACGATTATTTTATTTCATTATGATGGCAATGTGGATGGATGGTGGGATCTTGATTGGGGTGACAAAGCCATTCATGTAGTAGCTCATAACCAAACAAAGTGGTAAAACTCGATGTTGCTTGAACTTGTGTGATCTCCTCGATTCAAAATATAAACCCTTTTCGTAGTTCAAGCAATAGGATAGTCGGGGAAATACAGTTTTATATTGGATTCTTCTGTCTTGGGTTATCTATCGCTTTATTGTATCCATTTTCTTTCTATGGTAGTTACTCGATTGAATTGCCAAAACCAGTTACCGTTGTTGCTATTTCAGGTGGTTTGCAAAGCGCTTTCTACATCCCGATGTCGTGTCAATTTATGACTACATATTTCTCTGGGATGAAGATTTGGGGGTGGACCATTTTGATCCGAAAAGGTAATTTGTTTGTTTCATAATGACAAGAAAAAACTTTCCTTTTGGGATAATCCGAATAGTTTGAATAATCGGCAAGTCTTCCTTCTCCAGGTACCTACAAATTGTAAAGACAGCAGGCTTAGAGATTTCTCAGCCGGCTTTAGACCCGGATTCAACAGAAATACACCATAAAATCACTATACGTTCAAGAACGAAGAAGTTACATAGGTGAACGGCATGGTCTACAACAATTCATAAAAAGCTTACATATTTTTATTTCTATACTTAAACAAAAAGTTTTGGCTAGCACAGGAGAGTCTACGAGCTCAGAGGTAAAACGAAGTGTTCAAAAGCAAGTGAGGGGCCACCATGCTCTGGGTGAGTTATGATATCATCGGATTTCTAGGTAGCATGATCGAATGTTCTTTTAGCAAATTTACGACAATTTGTCAAATTAATTGGAAAAAAAAAGATATGCTTCCATTTTCGTCTTCTGAACTATATCCAAGTTCCTCTGCTATGAGCCAGTAAAGCCATCGGTCATTATCCAGTCACTGAGTACTAATATTTATCAATGTTACCTTTGTAGATTTGTGGAGGGAATGGCTCCAGTTTTCACGAGATCTGCTTGGTATTGTGCATGGCATCTTATACAGGTAATCTTTTATGTTGTCCATGTCTGTATAGGACTATAACAATGTCACCGTTGATTCTTTGCTTCGTTTTCTGCCTCAAATTTTCGATCTTTATCAATGCATGCATTATTTTCTAACTAAGGCTTTCTTTGTGTCTTTTTCTTTTTCCCATTCAGAATGATCTTGTTCATGGATGGGGAATGGATATGAAACTCGGGTATTGTGCACAGGTAAGATTCACTTAAAGCTATTTTAGAACTACTTTCCCGTTTTTCAACTACTCGTTCTTTTTGTTCATTTCCTCGTTTCGTTCTTGTAAAACATATATTTCTGCAGACAGTTGAGAAATATAAAAGCTAATTTACACATGCTATAATATTCAGGGTGTTCGTTCAAAGAAGGTAGGCGTGATTGATAGTGAGTACATTGTACATAAGGGCATACAAAGTTTGGGTGGGATTGGGTATCCCGCAACAAGGACAACCATAAAGGTTCTACTTCGCCACCTTCATTCATATTTTTCTGAATTCTTTGGTAACATGTTTCTACAAGTTTATTTATTGTGGTTCTCGATGTAATTTGCTCATAACAAGCATAGAGATTAGGTATTTGCTTCAAGGAGTCTTTGTCAACGATGTTAAACACCGAGCGCCTAAACCCGAAACTCCTTTCATTGTTTGCTGCCAACATTTGGCGAAGTAACCATATCATTGATTTTTCGAGTTCATCCTTATTTGTTTCTTTGAATAATTGGAAGCCTTTAATTCTTCCCTCTCACTTGTTCTGCACCGAGTTTTTTCTTCTCATATCATCAAGGTTAAATACAAATAGCGGCTCATCCGGGCAGTCATGCTGATCTAGATATCGTATTTCACTTGCTTCCTTAGTTGATTTTCCTTCCAATGTGCAGAGAAACGGGGCTTCGGGTTTTGATCTACGAACCGAGGTAAGATTATATTTCTTCAATCTACTCCCTTATACGAGCAAAAGAAATAGCGTTGAACATTGTAGATTGGACCCTTATGCTATAAGAAAGTCCGATCTATATAGCATGATATTGCTGCCCCGGCTTTAGACAATAACTTCTTGATGACCATATGTAGTATAATGCATATCGTGTCCTTTACGTAGAAGAAAGATCGTTGGCACTCGATAGTAATAGCCTCGATACCTGAGTTTTCTTGTTACGGGCTTCTTTGTCACACCACAACCCTTGAATTTACAATGATTTGTAATAAAAGTTGGTGAACTGTTGCTAGGGTTGTAATCGAGCCTAGTTGAATCCGAAATACTACTAAGTTTTGAGCTCGACTTCAAATTCAGAGCTACATCTGTCTTAAGCTTGATAGTTATGGAATTAAGTTCAAATTTTTTTGAATCGAACTCGGGTAGCTTGAAAGCACTAATGTTTCATTTCCACTTCCAACTATTGCACAGATTCGGAGGCAATCAACATGGGAACATGAAGTCTTTAAAGAGCGATGGAATGGAGCCGTGGAAGAAGACAAGAACTGGGTAGATCCATTTCTAAGGTATTAGAGCCACAAAAAACATAAACGTCAACACATTTAAGTATTAATTTCATTACCTAACAAAACTAGTTAGATATGTTTGTTGGGTACTTGCACATTAACTACTCACCTCTACTCTGATTTTAAACTTCCTTTTGAATACGTCGAGTCTGAGTATTTTATGTTTATTATTGTTGCATACTCAATAATTTTATTTTATTTTAATAATATTTTTTTCTTTTATAATGTTCCTATTTAGAGTTCGATTATTTTATATATATATATTCATTTTGGTATCTAATTGGTTTTTTATTCAATTTGGTATCTAAATTTTGCTTAATTACTTTTTTGATACCTAAAACTAAACTTGAGTCTGATTATCTGTCTCATTTGAAATTCGAGAAAATTTGAATAAAAATATTAAGTTCGAAGAATAAATTTCAATAAAAATTTATAATATTTTATATTATGTATTTTATATATTTTATAATTTAAAATATATTAAAAATAAATTTATATTAAATATATAATATTATTTTAATGTAAATATTAAAATAATGTTAAGATGATTATTTAAAAATTTTAATAAATAAAAATATATAAAATTATTAAATATGAAAATAATATAATATAAATATTTTTTTTAAAAATATGAATAAACTTAAAATATATTAATACATGAATACCTCTACTAAGTATAAAAGGGTTGGCCAATAAGAACTTTACATGTCATTGATGACATGGGGCATTGAACAATGATATGCTATGTTGACCCACCTAACTTACAATGTCATGGAATGGTCAAAGTTTTTCAGAATTAAGGAAGAAGAAAAGAAAGATAATTTTTATTGATAAATTTAATTTCGGATCTCAAGTCTCAACTCTCAATACCAAAACCTTTTGTTTGGAAAAACAAAGGTATTTTAGAGTTCGGGAGAAAAATTATGGGTTGATTGTATCGAATGAATAAATGTGTTCAATAATTTATAATCGAATTTTTTTTGTTAGACTTTGAATTCTAACTATATGATTTTGACAATTTATATTTTGAATTGTATTTGTCTTGTTTTTTATGTTAATTATATTTAAATTTATATGGTTATCTAAATAATTAGATATTAAATAATCATATTTAATACATGTTCTCATGTTGATGTTAATGTTTTTTTTTTTTTTTTTAATTTTTATTACCATTACAAATTTAGAAAGAAATTTTAGTCAATTACAAGAGGAAGGTAAAGTCTTAACAGCAACGCGACTAACGTAGCGCGACTCGAACTCAAATTATATTTGGAGTGGTGAACACCCTGACTATCAGGTCAACACATGGGATTCAAAAAAATTTCTAGCCTATTTCTAATGTCACACACGGGCTAACACACCAGGAAAAAATTTTAATTTTTAGTGACAACATTTTTTGTCTCTAATTCTATATCTCTAATCGATTCGATTATTAATTGAACTCAACTTTCCTTAATCATACTAGATAAAATTTTAAACTTTTTAATTTGTTAATTAAATAAAAATGTATTTTAACTCTGTTATAATCATTTCTGTACATTGAATCTACTCTATTGATAGAGAAATACAAAGAATTGAATATAGTAAAATAAGAAATTAAAAGATTTCGTTAAAATTGTTTATTTAAAACTTTCCTGAAAAGTTAATTATAAGTTTTTTTTTTTTTTGTCTTGACAATAGAGACATTATGTTATTACTAAATTTGTTGAAGTAATGAAATATAAACAAAGTATATTTTTCTTCAGAGGTGTCAAAAGAAAAATTAGGTAAAAAATTAAGATACATTATGAGAAAATAAAACTTTCATCGAAGAGAAGCAAATGAAAAGTTTTCATAAAAATTATTGTAAAAGCGAAAATGGAATTAATTAAACTAAAATAATTTTAATTAATTACTATAGGTTTGTTTAATCCAAATAAATTTAACCCTTCAATATGTCTATATGCTAAAAAAACCAAAATCTAAATCAAACACCTAAAAAATACATGTTAAAAGTTAAAAATAAAAGCATAAAAACTTGATAAAATTAATTTTTCCAACTTTGGTCCTTAAGTTTTTGGTCCATTTTAATCTCGAGGATTTTATTAAAGTATAATGACGTGACATTTTAAGATTGCACAACATCATCACTTTTCAATATACGTTTAGGGGCCACATAAAGAAAAATCATCAAGTTAAAAAAATTAATGTGGGCGAAAAATTAAAGGACTAGATTTGAAAAAATTACCAAAATCAGTGATTAAATATTATTTTATCCCAATAATTTTCAATACTACGTTATAATACATTCCACCCACATGCAGTCCTCCGTTTTCTCTCTGCAAAACATTCAAAGCCTCCGTAGAGCCATTACCATTATATGCGACGCCCTTTTTTCTCCTTTCTTTTTTCATGATTTTCCTTTTCCCTTCAATTTGATCTATCAACAACAAATTTTCTGGCGGATTTACTCATTTTGTGATGATCTAAGGTGGGTTTTTTTTTCTCGATTTTAATTTTCGATCATCTGTTTCACCATGTTGTTTAAGCGTATTTTTTTCTTTGCTGGTTTTTTCTGTTTGGTTCCCTAGAAAATCAGATAGAAAGAAAAGAGCATTAGTGATCCATGCGCAAGAATTCATAAAAAAGCTCATTGTTTTTTTTTTTTTCTTTTGGGTATCAATGATTTCGATATTGATTTGCAGTTCACGTGTTCTGCATAAAAAGGGTAATTTTACTAAACATCCCTCCAGCTCAAAATTTTTCATTTGTCTTAAAAATACCAGTATTGCAACAATCTAGTCCAAATCTTAAGTACAATATATTTCAAACACGTTTGATCAAGTTATTATGTATGAACAATTTGGATCTGAGATGTTAAAAGAGTAAAAGTGTCAATAACATGTAAGAGCAAATGATCATTGGAGCGGCGGCATTAGTCCTCTAAATTTTTTGAAAATTTTTATTAAAACTTTAAAAATTTTAAAAAAAATTAATTAGGCTTCTTAAATTTTTGAAAATTTTCATTAAATCCTTCAAAAATTTTAACTTTTTTTAGGTCCCCAAAGCTTTATACCAAGCACAACCATTAGGGTTATTTCTTTTTCTTTTATACACATAGTGCGTACACATATATTTTCAATTTTAATCCACGTGTTTTAAATATATTTCACGGTGGATTGTAATGGCCCTCACAAAGTTTTTGAAAATTTTCATTTTTTCTTGAAATTTTTAATTTGACCCTCAAATTTTTAAAAATTTTTATTCTGCATCTTTTAAAATTTTAATTAAGCTTTTTTTTTCTCAAAACTCTCATTAATCTCACAAAATTTTTAAAACTTTAATTAAACCTCTTTTTTTTTTAAAAAAATCTCGTTAAGCTCCTAAATTTTTTGAAACTTTTAGTTACCCAAAACTTAGTTCTAATATCCACTCTGAGTTAGATTGAAGATGATATTTAATGCCAAAGCTAATAGTTAACCAAAGGATCTAAATGATACGATACTGATATACTTTTAAGAACTCAATTAGAATGTTTTAAAGTTTAAGGATTAATTTTAAAATCCAAAATATAGTTTGAGGACTAATTCTAAATTAACCCAAGAAACTCTGTTGATTTTTTTTCCAGAATTTAACCCTAAATCTTACTAAAAAATGGAGGTTAAGCTATGGAACGACAAGAGCGAGAGAGAAAACTACGAAAATTTCGCAGAGATTTACGCTCTTATCAAAACAACAGAAAAGCTCGAAAAAGCTTACATAAGAGATATCATTTCATCATCTACATATGAACCTGAATGTCAAAAATTCATCGCCCATTTCAAAACCCTAGCTTCCACTCTCAAAGGTACAATCCCCAGCATCGAATGCTTTGCAGACACGTACAAAATGGATTGCCCAGCCGCTTTATACCGTTTAGTAACCTCTGGAGTACCCGCCACGGTGGAACACCGTCGTGTTTTGACGGAAGGAACGGCTGCGTTTGTGGCGGAATGCGTACAAAATTTCATTACCGCCATGGATTCATTGAAGCTTAATATGGTGGCGGTTGATCAATTGCACCCGTTATTGACAGATCTTTCATTGTCGCTGAATAAACTTAGTATTTTGCCGGCTGATTTCGAAGGGAAGATGAAGGTGAATCAATGGATTTTGATGTTATCGAAAATGGAGGCAGCGGATGAATTAAAAGAAGAACAAGCTAGACAATTACATTTTGATTTGGAATCTTCTTATAATTCGTTTATGGCAGCTTTGCCTAATCCTAGTATTGGATAAGTGATGAAGGTTGAGCTGCAGCTTTTCAACCCACCCAGCAATTCAGCTCAACCTTGAAATTTTGATCTGAAATCTTAATAAATGAGACATTGGTCAAATTCTATGAAAGGTATTTGTACCATGTATTTTTTGTCAATTTAGTCCTTTACTTATGTTATACAACTATAAAAAATATATATAATAACCCGGCCTAGGATCCGACCCGAAATACCCATTATTTAAGTAACCTCAGACACTCCATTTGAGGGGGTTGGGACTCTGTTTTCTGAAGTAGAACACCCTTCATTTTGACTTCCGATCTTGACCTACATTGATACTGTGTATCAACAACTTATAATTTGATCATCTCTAGTCTTCACGTTTTAGAGAATTTTAGGGTTAAAGTGTTGAGTATGTCCCTTCATTATAGGGATTGGATCAAATAAGTTCAAATTGTAATAGATTTAACATTTATTGTATAAAAAGTATCATGAAAATTATTTTTTTCAATTGCAGTCCAACTCCAAATAAATTATTTCATTTACAAAATCATAAACACTTTTAAAATATTAACTTTTTTTAAAAAGTAAATGATTTTTTTTAAAAAAAGTAAAATTTAAAACTATTTTGAAATTGGTTTTATTTGATTATTTTTAATAGTGTAGGGATTAAATTTGTCTGTTTAATAGTAGAGAGACTAATTTAATTAAATCCCTATAATAGAGGGACCTCTCAGGTATATTCACCCAAAGTTTTTCATTTGTTCCGATTTTGATCAAATTCTATAAAAGGTCTTTGTACTATGTATTTTTTGCATGTTTAGTCCTTTACTTTTTAGAAATTAATGTGTATTTTTAGTCTTAAATTCAATCTCTTTTGTTAATTCCATTGGAACCCAAACTTATACCAATAATTTCAAACCAAAAAATACCTCATATTATCATATTATTCATCGTATGTGCAAGACATATTCCACCTAAATTCACTACACCATCACTTTCTTTCAACTTTTCTAAATATTCTTCCTTAAATTCTTTATGTATAGAACTCAAAATTATATATACTTATTAACAAATACGAAAATAATATAAAGATGCACTACAGTGCAATAACAGAACAAAGTGACACCGAAGTGCAATATCAAAATAAGATGATATCGAAGTGCTTTAGTTGAACTAGAGGTGTTCATGGGTCAGGTCGAGTCGAGCTAAACATGATATTAACATACTTTATGTTTGCCCAAGCTCGGCCCGACTCAAATTTTGGGCTTAAAATTTTACCCAAATTCGCCCATAATTGCAAAAGAGTAACCCAAGCCCATTTTAGGCTCACCATCTTATTTTAAAAAAATTTTAAAAAGTATTTACTTTATTTTAATATTTAATAAATTTATATATTTTTTATTTATTAAATTTTTTTATATAGTCATCTTAACATTATTTTAATGTTTACATTAGAGTAGTATTATATATTTAGTATATGTTTATTTTTTTAATATGTTCTAAATTCTATAACATATAAATATAACATAATATAAAGTATTATAAAATTAAAATGGATCGGGCCAAACCGAGCTCGAGCTTGAATGACCCATATTTTAAACGGGCCTCATTTTTTTGCCCAAGTCCATTTTTTGAGCCTAATATTTTTGCCCAAACCCTTCCAAATTTCGAGTGAACCTTCGGACCTGAACGGGTAACCCGGCCCATGAACAGATTTAAGTAGAACAGAATAGCACCGAAATGCATTAACAAAATAAAGAGCACCCTAAACGTTTCCTAATGACATGTTATCTATATCACACTAGTTACGTGGGCATATGTAACAGGATTAACTTCACTTTTATTTATTTATAAAATTTGATCTAGTACTATAGTATCATCTCATAACACTTCATTTCCAACATCAAAAATAAAAACATGAATATATGTAGATTGTCATATAAACTGTCATATTTAAAATTTTAACAATTTAGTTAGTATTCTCATTAAAAGGACAACAATTGCACTCTTTTTGAAAGATTAATAGTAAAGTTTGACACTTTTTACAAAGTCAATGATCAAATTTATCTAAAAAAAAACAAATGTCAAGTTCATAAATATTAAAAGCTAAATTTATCATTATGTTAATTAAATAATATTATTAAGAGATAATGTCACATTCGGTATTTGTATCAGGTACCACAATAAATCACGTATTAATAATTCATGTACCATATTGAACATTTTATGAAAGTATAAGTACTATATATTAAAAATTCAAGTACTACATTAAACATTTTTAAAATATAAGTATCAGTAATTTAAGCATTTTATAAAAATATAAATATCAAATGTCCGAATACTCAAATCCAAAATGATAATTTCAAAAAGAAAAGCCAACAAATATTTGGATTCAAATATCCAAAATTTATATTTTACAAAAATAAAATGAATATTGATATGAAATTCAGATATATGAATTCTCGAATTCGAATGACAAAGATCCGAAAACTCGGAATTCAAAAGTTGATAACACCAGTTAAAAAATATCCGAATCTGGGAAAAAAAAATTGATCGGATGTCGAACAAAATAATGTCGCATATAAAATATTCGATCATCACCATCATGCCTTTTTCGTCTTTATGAGAGTGATAATAGTTGGCAACAATGGCAAAAGGATGACTAAAATGAGAATAATCGCCGCAATAATCGCTATACACGTCCATTTCCTCGACGCTTTTTGTTGTTCGCGCGCTTCTTCGAGTTGTTCCGTACCTCGCCGGACGAAGGAGCTCGCATGCGCCACGTGGCTTTCGATATCGTTCAATTGTTGACCTTGAGCCTCCACGAGTGCCGCCATGTCGAGGAAGATCTGGTGGAGCTCAATCAAGTTCTTCTCGATTTCCTTAACGGCGTCGTGTCGTTCTTGGATCTCGGAGATCGTGTCCATGATTCGACCTCTTCCTTGTTCTTGAATCGCACGTTGAAGGAAACTTTCACTTTCGCCGCTTGAAATCAATTTCTCGATCGTGTCTTCATCAGGTTTTTCGCCGGTGATCGTGAAATATCGTCGTTCAACGGTTTCTTTATATTCCGATTGCATCCTTGCTCTCAAGGTTTGAAACTCGTCCATCATTACTTTCAATTTCTTGCCTAACCCGCTAACGACGGATGTTCGGGTCCGATCTGAAGATGAACCGGGTCCACATCCCGGAACATTCCGGCTCGCGGCGTTCGATTTTTCCAAGGCTTCAAGCTTCCCTTTAATGACTTTCACTCGTTTAAGAACCTGTTCAACATCGGAATCCATACGAGAACGTAATTGCTTCATTGTTTTAGCATTATGCACCGTTTTACATTCTTCATTGGCTTCTTGCAGTGCTTTATAAAGCTTCTCAACGCCTTTCATGTCTTCTTTAACATTTTCAACATCTTCGAAGAACTTATCGAGATTTACCGTTTCATTGCCGGCTTCAATGTCGTCCATATACGCTTGTTGTTTCAGGTCAGTATATTTCCTGAACGAACTTGAGATTAAATCGTTCATTTTACCTCAATTTATTTGTTTTTTTTTCTTCAATGAATACAGGGTTTTCTTTTAATTTTGATGAAGTAAATCTAAAATTTATTTCTGAATTTGTAAAAATGACTTCTTTTTTGTTAGATTTGGGGCTGTCTTCCTCTTCATTGACTGCTAATTAGCAATCCTAAGAGGAAGACGGGGTGACCCAAAGGAGGAAAAAAGAAACTGTCATCAATCAAGGGAAAAACCAAAAGGCTAATTTCCCTTTATCTTAAAAAGAAAATAGCTACCCTAAAAAAAGGCAAGGGCCATTTTTGCTTTTTATTTCATTGGATAATCAAGATATAGCTTGGTTGACCTGGTCATCCCTTTTTCTATCCATTAATCACCCTAGGATTTTTAAACAAAATGGTAATTACCTTTGGTTTTCAAGCGGATTGAGTTTTACTTGATATGATCATTATTGTTGATGTAGGAGGACATGAATTTGAGTGCACTGAAATATATCATCTCCCTATTTATGAATTGGGAGGGGTTATGGGTAGTTTTAAATATTTTGTAAAAAAAAATATAATTAGAACCTATAATGAGATTGTTAAGAAAAAAACTTATGATTTTCAATCCATTCGATTAGCAATTGGTTAGACCAATTCTTCCGATTGAACCGATTTTAAGCTCTTGTGATTTTATATGCTGTCGAATTGAATAGACTTTCAATTTTCGATTCAACCAATTAATTTGGTTCTTTCAACCATACAAAAAATGCCAATGTTTTTGGTCGATCCATTTCATCTTTGAATAGGCTAATTTTAGTCTATTCAAAAGCATCATGAAAGTCATGTATTAAGAATTGGATTATATTTAACTCCTCTAATAAAAAATGAATAAATTAGTCATTATGTATTAGATCAAAAAATAATTTGATCATTATGTAATATGAGTCAACTGATATTTAAATTTAATAATCATTTATTAGGAACAAATTGATGAATAACAAGAGAATGAGGAGAACAAGAAAGAATCCAAAATAAAAGATGAGAGATTGAGAGTATTGACCTCTTAAAATGTATTTTTTCAAGAAAAAAGTTAAAGAAAATAAAATCCTAAAATGTACAAAGAAGAAAAAAATTAGGAAACCACATATCTGGATTTAAGATTTCAAACGGTAATAAGAGCGAAAAGAAAAAAGTTTGAATATATATACAAGATATTTATAATTTGATTATTTTATAAAGGACACGCTAAAAAAATTTTAAGATAAAATACACGGAAAAAAATAAGCCTCACTCAAAGGGGGTAATTTTTTTCTACTTAAGTTAATGCAAAAAATCAATGTGACTTAAGATTTATTAACTGATGTTTTAATTTTTTTTTTTAAAAAAACCAAATTGATTGTTTTAAATTGATGTATTAAGAGGTGTATTAAAACTAGAATGCTCTTATCAAACAAGACGTAGAAGTTAAAGTAATCGACTTATTTTTAAATTATTATGTTTTATGTTAAATAATAAAATTATTAATCATCAAAATGAAAATTTGGTAATTTTTAATGAATAATTTGTATGTCAATAAAAAGTCTAATTAATAAAAACTTATTTATTAACAATATCATAAATATATTTTGTAAATATTTATTACGTAAAAGTTATATTTGTTTCATAATAAAAAATATATAAACTAATAAATAAAAAGTTTATTAAGACTACATCATCTATTATAATAGATTTATGTCTCTAAGTTATAATAAAAATAATGCTTTAATGTCTTAATAGTTAATCGATTTATTGTTATGTTAATAAATAATTTTTTTCGGAAATTAAAAAGAGATGATTTTTATTTTTAACAATTTTATTATAGATTTTTGATCATATTTGATCTTTTTGATACAATGTTTAGAACTATTTATAGTTTCTTTCTAACCCATAAATAGGAGGATAATGCGTTTCAGCATACTCGAATCATATCCTCTTACATTGGCAACAATGTCCATACCAATCGAACTAAAACTCGAGACCATTTGTGATCCCTTTAATTTTTCCTAAGAATTAAACCTAATATGATTTTTTGATACAATAACTTACTTTCTTTTACCCTATTCGCATAAAAAAACTTGCGTATTAGAGTTAAGTAAAAACACATATCTAAGAATAATCATAGCAATTAAAAAATGTTAAAAAAATATTCAACAACCCCATTATCATCTATAGTTTTCTTGAATAGTATAAAAAATATTGTAAATTGAGTTTGCTGATCTATTTTGTGGGTATCTTAATTATTTTCACAAGTTGTAATAGACAAATAATGATGTTTGTTGTCGCTGAACCTCTACTAAACACCAATAGTTTTTTTTGGTAAGTGGGTTGTTTGTAGATACTCAAATGGCGGAATTTTGTCAGCTTCTTAAATTGTTTCTATTTTGATAGTATTTTAAAATAATAAATGATTTTACGAGTCAGTTTGTACTCGTATTGTTTTAAGTTTTATGTATATTTTTTTGTTTATTTTCCATTGTTTGGTAGGTATTCACTTTTGAAAGTTTTTGTTTGGCATTGTACAAGTTTTGTAATCTTACTTTTGCAAGTGATTTTACGGATTATTTTGTCGATGTCCTCTTCAATTTGATGGATGCCCGGTTCTTTTATCGATTCTATCTGCTGCTTTAGACCATCGAGGTTGATTCTCTTATTGTGATAAGTGTTTGCAATCATTCCAGATATGTCATGCTTAATTTGTGACAAATTCAATCGTCAATGTACCGTAATGTTCTATTAATGTTAAGGCTAAAACCTATATCGTATTGATGGAGCTTATCTTCATCGCCAATATCGTATTTGTGACATTAAGGGTTAATTTTTTTTTTTGGTGAAAGGAAAACCTCAATAAGTTAGGTTACATGATTAAGACTAAGATATTGCAAAATCCTATCTTTATCAGCGTTAATAATAGCTAAGACCTCCTCCTGAGGGTCTTCAATTATAGTAAGCTCTTCCTTCTTCAAAAAAGCTAATTTGGTGACACAATCCGCACACTGATTATCGTCCCTCGGGATGTGTCGAATAGTCCAGTGCTCCTCTTGCGATAGAATGCGATGAATCCTTCTGGTTAGGGCACGGTTAGAAGAGTTTAAAGTGCTATCTTGAATGGATTGAACAACTTCCAGGCTGTCTGATCGGACTTCAACTTTCTCATGCCCTCTATGTTAGAGAATTTTCAATCCCTCTAGGATGCCCCAAAGTTCAGCATAAAAAACTGAATAATTTCCTATATATTTGTTGTAGCCAATGATCCACTCTCCGTAAGCACTACGTATAACTCCACCTGCAGCTGCGCATCCTATAGATGTTCGAACTGCTCCGTCTGTGTTGAGAATGACCCCGTCCCTTGTTGAAAGCTCTCTATTGGTGGTAAAGTCTTCCTCCCCCACATTTCTAGCTATCGAGAGGTAGTGTTTAGCCCAACAAAGAAAAGCGTTGATGATCTCGCGAGAAGTCCATGATTTATCCTAAAACACGAGCAAATTTTGATTCTTCCATAATCTCCAAGCAAGGATACCAAATAGACACGCCCAGCTACTTTCCCCATAATGAGATTTTGAGTTATCCTGCAAGTTAGTGGAAATCCAAGCATACAGAGAGTTAGAGGAAAAATTATCTTGATGGTTAATCGAGATTACCTGGGACCAAACGTCTTTAGCCATAGGGCAGTCACGAATAATATGGAGTATATCCTCTGAATCGTGGCCGCAAACGGGGCATGAAGGGTCAACTGTCATTCCTCGTCAAACTCTTTCCGCGTTAGTAAGCAGTCTCTGCTTAAGGACAATCCAGAGAAAGAAATGCACTCGTTGAGGACCCGGATACTTCCATACTCTTTTCCAAATCTCATCACTAGCACTCCACGACTCCTCCTTCAAAAGCTTATAGGCACTCTTAATAGTAAATGCCCCATTTGAGGTGTGACACCAGGTCATACGATCAGGTCCCTCGACCGGGTGGAGGGGTGGAATGCCCTATATACATCTGATGATCCCCTCTGGTAACCAAGCCTGCAACAGATCCATATTCCACTTGCCTTCCCTTGAGACTAACTCACAAAGCAAACTGTTTGTATTAACAACCGCATGGGCATGAATATGATTGATCAGTGGACCAATATTAGGAATCCAAGGATCCTTCTAGCATCTAATTTTGCTCCCGCCACCAACAGACCATATGAGGTTTGCACGTACAATGCCCTAAACTTTTGATATCGACTTCCAAAGGAAGAAACTCTGAACCTTCGCAATACTTTCAGGTAAGGGACCCGTAACCCCATATTTTAATCTGAGGACCCGGGCCCAAAGGGCATCTTCGTCAGACACCAATTTGTATCCCAGCTTTATTAAAAAAAATGTATTCTGGTCCCGTAACTGCCTCATACCAAGCCCTCCATGCCATTTGGGTTGACAAATAGAATCCCAGCTGACAAGAGACATCTTCTTTTTCCCGTTGGATGTGCCCCAGATAAAGGTTCTAACTAAGCTTTTGATTTCCTCACAGATTCTCCTAGGGATCATCATGGACTGCATAAAATAACTAGGAATGGAAAGAAGGACAAACTGTGCAAGGGTAACTCGCCCAGCGATAGATAATTGACGAGCGTCGCAGTTATGCAGCTTCGATCGAATTTTATCCACCACAAATTGCATGGTACTGTTTGTAACTCTCTGATGAAAGAGGGGAACATCAAAGTAATGACCCAAATCTTGCACTTTTTGGAAACCAAAAAGATCACTAAGCGTGGATGCCATAGACTCCTCCACTCCCTTAGAGAAAAACATATTGGTTTTTCGAGGATTAACCTTGTGGCCAGAGATCTCACAAAACTCATTAAGAATCTCTTTTAAGATACTCCCATGTTTAACATCCGTCTTACAAAAAATGACTAAGTCGTCAGCAAAGAAAAGATGGGATATAAGAGGTCCCGAGCGGGAAAGGCGAATCGAGTCCCATGTCCCGCTAATCAAGGTTGACTTGATAGAATGTCCTAACCATTCCATGCATAGGACGAAAAGATATTTTTTTGATATGTTTCTGATCAAATATAGGTGATAGATTTTTTTTAGCATTTTAGGTGAAAATGTCACAAATAAAAGCAATTTTTTTAAAAATGACCAAATTACACAATGTGTAAACATTGAGGGTTAAATTTTTTAGAATCAATATGATACTGACACAATGTATAAATGTTGAGGGTTAAATTTGCTATTATGCTAATTTTAAAACTGTCACACCATCTTTTCATCCGCCATTTAACAATTGATGACCAAAAAAGAAAAAAACGAATAACGTGATGACCATTTTGTAACTTTTCATAGTTAGTTAAGTAGTAAAAAAACTTACCATAGTTGGGTTAAATGGTTGTTAAAATTGCCACATCATCTTTTCGCTAGCCATTTAGAATTTTTTTGGTTTCCCATGCTTCCGTGTCCCACGCCAATACTTAAATAATTATTTTATTAATATGGAAATTGGATAAATTATACTTAAAAGTTATTAAACTATTAATATGTTTATGTTTTAGCCATTTAATTTCAAAAAGGTATAAAATAGTCACTAAATTATTTGAATGTTTATGTTTATGTTTTCATTTAAGTGTTTAGTATGACTGTCAAAAGTGCTTTTAAGAAAAAAATATCAATTTTAAATATATGTTATAAAGTAATAAATAAACATTTAAATTAGTTAATATTATTATATTTTAATAAGAATATAAAAAATAATTTATTATAATTTATTATTAATATTTTAATATATGAAAAATAAATTTTAAATATTTTTTAAGCAATTAACCAAAGAAAAAAAAGTACAATGTGTTGGAGAGATGAAAATATAATTGAGCTGTCAAAATTATTTTTAAGATGAAAAAAACTAAAAATTTTAATTTCTTTATTTAAAAAAAATACTTTTAAAAAAAAAACTTTCTTCAAAAATTACTTGTTTAGCATTTTTGTTTCAAAAATACTATTCATATTAAAAGTGCTTCTAAAACACCGTCTTGTTTGGCCATAAAAGGCAAATCGGCCAATTTCCAATTATTACGCTTAATTATTTATCCCGATAGACAAATTAATTTATAATTAAATAAAACAATTATAAAATTAAAAAACAAATGAATACGGACAAAATGAGAATTAATTACAAAAATATAAAAGAGTACGGCTAAAACTAAAAAAAGCTAAATTGCACTTAAGGTCACTATACTATTAATAAATTTATGTTTTGGTCACTTAATTTCAAAAAAGTTACAAAATGATAATTGAATAATTCAAAAGTTTTCATTTAAGTCATTGGGTTAGGCTGTTAAAATTGTTACTGTATGGCCTTCTTTGTTCGCACCACCTGCACCAATTGAAAATCTTTTTCCCCTTCTTTTTTATAGTTCATTTTTTTCGTAAAACAGTTTTGAAACGTTACGAATTTGAGAACTAAATTTCAAATAGCTTTCTTCTTCGATTTTCAACATTGACCGTCAAATCGAATTGAATATAAGGTATGTTGTTTTACTCATCGATGGGTATCTATGATACCAATCGTTGAATCATCACTTCGAGCTCGCTAGCTGAACTTTTTAATAAAAAAAAACTTATTAGTATAGAAACTTGAATAAAAACTTTCAAATAGTTCAATATAGGGGTGTTCAAATGGTCAGTTCGGTTATTAACAAAATCGATTTACTATTAATTGAATTATTCGAAATGTAAAAATCATTAAACGATCTCCGACCGAACTAAATTTAGTCACCGACCAATTAACAATCGATTCGGTCGGTTTTCGATTTTAACCGAATTATGAACACTCCTAATTTGATGATTTAAATGAATATAATCGAATAATTTAGAGACTATTTTGTAATATTTTATAGTTAAATGATTAAAACGTAAATTTATTAATAATTTAATTATATCCGGTATAGTTTACCAAAAAATCCGACGGCTCTGATCTGATCAAAGCTTGTGACTGAGAATTTATGTATGTGAATCCCAACATTTAGCTACAGTTACAAAAATTCGTTACTTAAAAACAAAAACGAAAATTCGCCGACTTTTCCTCAATGCTTTTTAATTTACAAAAATCCAAAATTTCCGTCTTTTAGCTTTTCTATAATAAATAATAAAATACTCTATTTTTCCAGGAAATTGATGGAGAGAGAAATTTGTTTGTCTTTATTTGTTTATTTTTGTTGTTGAATAAATTTGATTCGCGGTTGAAGCGAAAGGGCAAATTTTTAAAAGTTGCGTTTGTTTTTTTTCTTTTAATTTTCTTGGCAGCCAAACAGGTTTTTCAGTGTGCAGCAAAATGGAAACGAAGTACATTGAGATATCTAATAACATGGCGAGTGAGAAAAGATATTTGGATTCGAGTTCTGGAGATGAAGGACCTGATAGGAAACGACCTGCTCTCGCTAGGTTATATCACTTTATTCTCTCATCTTTTCAGTATGTCTAAATATTTTGAAATCAAACACTTTTTTTTTTGTGATTTTCTTGATGTAAAAAGAAAATGTGTTTTATTGAACTCTTCAGTAAAGTTGTGCATAAGAAGTTGGATTTCTTTATAAAAAAAAGTAATAATTTTGGATTATTTTAATTATAATTTTTTTAAAAGTTAAGTGAAGAGAAATAGGTGATAAACATTGTTTTTATGTGAGTGTTTTCCTATGGGTGTTAATATAAAGTTACAGTAACTTAATTCTTAACTTACAAAGCTTTAATAAACTGGAAAAAAAATCCATGGCTTTCTTGCTTATGTATATATGCATGCATGCATGTATATATGTACACACATGCATATACATTTTTGTTTTGTTAACATAAAATCTTTGACCTTAATGCAGTGTGATTGTTGAAGCTTTGAAGGTGGATAGTTTACAGAAACTATGTTCATCATTGGAACCTATTCTTAGAAGAGTTGTAAGATTCTGGGTTTTTTTGGTTAAATCAGTTTTTGGGTCTAAACTTTGGCAACTTTTCTCAGATTGAAGCCTGAACATTTTCTTTGGTCCAAGTTAGGCTCTTAACTTGGTAATTGTTCCCATATTAGGGCTTGAATTTTTTTTTCCGAGATGGTCTTTGAAAATCCTAATGCTCAGGTCCCAATGTAAGAACAAATGTCAAATTCAAGGACTAACTTGGAAAAAATTAAATTCAAGCTCCAATGAGAGAACAATTGCCTAGTTCAAGGCCCAATGTGGGAACAATTGTCAAGTTCAAGGCTTAATTTGCCCCAATATGGGAATAGTTGGCAGCTTCAGGCCCTAAATAGTGATTTAACCTCTTTTTTTTTTGTAAGTTCTTTGCTTAGTTCATGTTCTAATTTGGTATCTGTAATATGAGCAGGTTAGTGAAGAAGTGGAACGTGCTTTAGCCAAATTAGGCCCTGCCAAACTTACTACTAAGTATGTAAAATACTTTTGCAAAATTACATTATGTGTTTCCACTTCTATTGTGCTTATGACAACATTTTTGCCAAATTAATCTTGGTGTATTAGATTAATGAGCAAATTGATCTTTTCTGTTAAAAATTTCATCCATTTCTACTCTTAAAAACTGGTGTTGCTGACAGAATAACCTGATAGCTACACCACGTTTACCTTATTCTGATATGATGTACAGGGACTAATTTGCTCAATTTTTTGAATAGAGGAGGCAAAATGCAATCTAACTCCTAGTACAAGGGTTTCTATAGTACTTTTACCCTGTTTTTGGTCATTGATGAACTTCCATTATGATTTTTACTGCTAATAAGTAATGAAGATGAGGTTTTGGAGGTACACTAATGTGTACTAGTGTATTTTGTTTATTTTTTATTGTATTTGTCCATTACTGTTGTGCTTGTGATAACTGATAACATTATTGTCTATTAGACTTTGTGGTCCTTTATTGCTTTTCAATTTAAGATACCATGTTTTGCACATATTTTCTTTGGCAAGGTTCTATCATATATGTCCAAAGACATTTATGATTGCCTCTGTTGAGTCTCGATCGACTGCAATTGATCCGTTTTCATGTTGCCATTAGTGTGTTCTTGCGAAGTTGTGATAATGGTGCCTTGTGTTTTTGTTTACACAATGCAGGTCTTCCCCTAAACAGATTGAAGGGCCTTATGGAAGAAATTTACGGCTGCACTTTCGATCTGGGTTGTCCCTTCCTCTTTTTACCGGAGGGAAAGTTGAAGGACAACAGGGTGCTGCTATAGATATTGTTTTGATCGATTCTAACACCGGACATGTCGTTACATCAGGTCCTGAGTCTTCTTTGAAACTAGATGTTGTGGTGCTTGAGGGTGATTTCAACAACGAGGATGAAGATAATTGGACTGAAGAAGAATTTGATAGCCATGTTGTTAAGGAACGTGACGGGAAGAGACCGTTGCTAACCGGAGATCTACAGGTGGTGTTGAACGAAGGTGTAGGAACACTAGGGGAGCTATCGTTTACCGATAACTCGAGCTGGATTAGGAGCAGGAAATTCAGGTTAGGTCTAAAGGTTGCTTCTGATTGTTGTGAAGGCTTTCGTATTCGTGAAGCAAAAACCGATGCTTTCACCGTTAAGGATCATCGAGGAGAACGTAAGTTTTTAACTTTTGTTGTTTCTAAAGTTGTTTGAGAGTCGGTAAATCGTTACAATTTCATTCTTTTTCATTAACAGTATATAAAAAACACTATCCACCCGCATTAAACGATGAGGTTTGGAGATTAGAGAAGATTGGTAAAGACGGGTCATTTCACAAGAGGCTTAATAAAGCTGGAATTTTCACAGTTGAAGACTTCTTACGACTCGTGGTTAGGGACTCCCAGAGGCTGAGGAACGTAAGTGTCTTATCCGTAAATCACTCGTAAATGTTTTTTTGTTCCGTTTGTAACTGATTTTCGATCCGTTTCTTGTAGATACTTGGAAGTGGAATGTCTAACAAGATGTGGGATGTTCTAGTGGAACATGCGAAAACTTGTGTTCTAAGCGAGAAACTTTATGTTTATTACCCCGATGACGCGAGGAGTGTCGGCATAGTCTTCAACAACATCCACGAGTTGACTGGTTTAACCGCTAACGGACAGTATTATGCATCTGATTCACTTTCTGATGATCAGAAGGTAAAGAAACTTGCCAGTTTTGATATTTGTTGTGAGAAAACTTACAATTGTTGCGATCTTGTAGGTTTATGTGGATATATTGGTGAAGAAGGCATATGAAAATTGGATTCATGTTATAGAGTATGATGGTAAGTCTTTATTAGGATGTAACGAAGATGATAGTTCGGATACTTGCCAAGCCAAACTTCCGATGGACCTGCATACAAGTTCGACTAGTCAACAACAGATTCTACCGACTCTGTCAGTTCCGGTTCCTACAGAGCAGCCTTCAATGGATTCCGGTCTAGTTGTCGGAGGTATAAAGTTCCCAGGTTTTTTCAAAGTAATTCGAGTACATATCGTCTTGTGCCCATGCTTGTTATTGATCATGTTCTCCGTTTTTCTAGGTTATGACAATAGTATGGCAGGTAGATTAACGATTGAATCACAAAACGTACACCTTAATGCCACTATTCCGTTAAATGGTGCTTCATTCCCTCTACAAAACCCCTTGGTCAACGATAATGAACTAGTCCACGGTCCGTCTCAGTCGACTGTGCGAGGTTTTAATAATGTTGGCACTTCGAATATTCCTAAAGGAGTCGAGGATATCTTTTTGGAGGACGAGGAGATGAGAATGAGAAGTAACAATGAGATGCTAGAAAACGAAGATATGCAGCATTTGATTCGTATATTTAACATGGGAAATCAAGGGCACATTCCGTTTAATGCTTCCGATGATAGCCATCCTTATTCCTCAACATATATGCCCCCTAGCTCGGCCTTGAATTATGGTTTTGATAACGAAACTACTTCTCCTTCATCCGGAAAAGCTGTAGCTGGGTGGCTCAAGTTAAAGGCAGCTCTTCGGTGGGGTATCTTTACTCGGAAAAAGGCTGCCGAAAGGCGTGCACGTCTTGTTGAGCTCGATGATTTATAAATGTAACCTATCCCGAGACAGTGTTAATAATCTCCTTTCCATCTCCCTCTCGTGTCTAACATAAATCCGATCCAACCCAACCGAAGGCTCAATAACCAGAGTTTTGCTCTTCGAGACCTTGTATTGCTTCAATTCTAACTTTGTCATCCAGCTTCCATAATAATTGGCAGGGTTTTGGTTCGGGGCCGTCTTAACATCAGAAGCTCGAAATGTTATTGAGGGGAACGTGTTCCGGCACAAGTTGAAGTTGCCGGTGTAACATATGTAACTACTTAAGATGACTAGCATCTTTGCTTTGTAATTTATTGTGATATCTATGAATCTAATGTACTTAAAAAAAAAAGCCATGTGTACATGTTTATAAATCTAATGTTAGTGGTAGTGATGACATTGTATCAGCTTAATATGAATGTAAACTATGTTTTTATTTAACCCTTAGAGGTTTTTTCCGGTAAAAGTATCATAAGGCTTTTGTATTAGAATTAGATTGCATTTTGTTCTCTCTATTCAAAAAAGGTAAATTGGTTTTTATACATTAGATTAAGAGTGAATTGGCTTTTCTATTTAAAGTTTCATCCATATTTACAGTTAAAAATTGATCTTTGTATGTCAACATAAAGAACAAGTGATATATACCAGTTTTTAACGGTGGAAATAAATGAAAGTTTTAACAGAAAGTAGGGTTGAGCAAAAGTCTATTTGATTCGAAAAAATTTTAATTTCAAGTTAATCAAATTAAGTTATTCGAGTTATCAAGTCAACTCGAATAAGTAATTTGAGTTTCGAGTTTGAGTCGAGTTAAATTTTACAATTCGAATAACTTGAATAATTCAAATAATATATTGGTGTAAATACCCCTTCGGCCCATATCAATTTTGAAAATCAGCAAATTGACCTCTCTCAACAAAAATTACAAAAATATTATAAAAAAATGCAAATTATATATATTTTTTAAAAATTATAAAATTATAAAATACATATAAAAAAGTTAATTTTTTTTAAAAAAATTAAAATAATAATTTTGTGATTTAAATAAGTAAATTAATTATTCAAATTTATTATATTAAGGTTTTTTTTTATTTTGTTTTGAAAAAGTTTTTAAATATATAAAATTTTAAATTTATGTCTTTATGAAATTGATTATATTAAGGTCTTTTTTTATTATTTTGTTTGGTACGATTGAGGAAAACTGACAACACGATGCTGGCTGCGGTCTGGTCCCCGTCGCCAACAGCGAGTTTTTCATTTATGATATATCCTTTCCTTAGGGTCGTTTATTGTCTCTGATTGTACAGAAAAACCCGTGAAGGACCCGAGAATTTGACCCGAATGGCTTTAGACACTTCCCAGGCCTTGCAGAGTTGCATGGATGGGTACAGAACAATGAAATTACTTGGCCTTATTATTTAATGAAATTCAAGCAATGGAGTTTGATGTGATAGAGGAATACGGACAGCACGATGCTGGCTGCGGTCTGGTCCCCGTCGCCGACAGCGACTTTTTCATTTAAGACAGAGAAAAACGTCAAGAACCGGAATCACTAACCTGGTTGGACAATCGGGTAGGTAACGAGTAAAAATTTCGCCGTTGCCGGGGATCGAACCCGGGTCGCCCTCGTGACAGGCGGGAATACTCACCACTATACTACAACGACCGACTTGACTGAATTGCTCCTATTATAGTACTTATTTAAGGAACTGAAATTTTTGGGATGGTCAAACTCTGCTATTCGTCCTTATTTGATCAATTTTAATCCTAACTTTTGAATTGGTCAATTTTTGTCTTAACCCAAACAATAACAATTAAATATGTTTATTTAAATTCAATTACTAATTTTATATTATGCATACAATTGTAGATTTAGTCCATATTATTCAACTTAATCCTTCTAAGTCCCTATACTTTTCAAAATTTAATTTTCAGTCTTGACTCTTGATGCAAATAACAATCGCTAACCCATTAACTGAATTTTAGTAACATGTTAAAATAACAACTTGACATGGCATTATATGTATTATAATATATTAGTCGACTCATATTTTGGAAATAGAAGAACTTAATAATTTTGATAGTTATCGTTGGTTGAGGACTAAATTTTAAGATTTAAAAAGTAGAAGGATTAAAAATAATCAAATTAAAGTATACAGTCTAAATCCACAACTTTCACAAAATATAAGGGCAATAGCATGATTTAATTCATGATTGTGTATATAAAATTATAATCTGTTAAAGTACCGTATATTAATTCATATATATATGATCAAGTTTTGTTATTAGTTTTTATAGTGTGAATTGTGGGTTTAGTTCATGTACTTTAATTTTAGTTCTTTTTAATTTTTGCATCCTTTTAATTGGTCAATTTTAATCCCTAATTTTTTTAATTTTGAAATTTCAATGCGCATCCAAACCGTAACAATCAAATCCATTTGGTTAGATTTTGTTATTGGTCTTGTACCATACACAAAGTTGTCGATTTAGTTCATGTTCTCCAATTTAGTCATTCATATTCTCGATACTTTTTAAATTTTAAAAATTCAATTTTGACGGAAAGAACTATTAAATTCATTAATTGATTTATTTTTAATAATACGTGAAAAATATCAAGAGGAGAAGATATTATACATATGATAATATAATTGTCGTATAAGATTTTGAAAATAGTTGAATTTAACAATTATTATTCGGTTAGAACTGAAATTTCAAAATAAAAAAAATATAAAAGTAATTTGCATCTCTAATAAAAAATACATATTTAAAGTAATCACGAATCGCAAATACGAATCATAAAAAAATAAATTAAAAAATAAAAACTAAATCCATAACTAATAACAAAATTTAACCTATGATGGTTGAATCATTTTCAATAGATCACATCCCATAGCATAAAAGTTTTGACCCAGAAATATATATACATACACGTATCGGAGGTTAAGCAAATTACATTGAATCATGGAAGAAATTTTTAATTATCAAACTTTACTTCCAAGAAATTTCCGGAAAGCTACAGTTACATCAACATTTCAACCAATTAATATTGCAACACTTGACCTAATCCTAATCTAGGGGCAGTAAAAAAAAAAAAAACAATGCAACTTATATATTATTGTTGAAGATTTAACTACCTATTATATTTACAATTCTTTTGAGGATCGAATTTTTTATAAAATTATTAGGTATGATTGTATTCGAATTAAAATCCTATAGCATATAGTATATTTTCAGGTGAGAATACTTTAGTTCAAATTTTTGTATGGATTCAAGTCCAATTATGTGTGTTTATCTTTTCAATTAATTAATAAAAAGTTCATGTTTTATGAATTCGTCGTCTTTTCAAACACTCGAACTCTCAATAAAATTGAAAAATAAAACTCTTACTAAAAATAAAAATACATGAATGGACCTATTGTAATTGAATGGTATACCAAAAAAGAATGTCTAGGAAGAAAGAACCATGAGATTGGGAATGATGAAAAGGTCCAAACTCTTTCAACCATGTCTCATGTCTTAATACAGTGATTAAAATCCAAAGAACTGGATACAAACATTGTAAGCAAGATTTAACCATCTTTTAAGAAGATTGATGTTGTTACTTCTTTTGTCTTCTTTATTACAAGACAACAACTCCACTTTTTTTCTGTTTAGATTTGGTGACAATTGTCCATCTTGGAATTTGTACTTTCCCAACACATTTCCTCCTTTATGTTTCCATGGCTTGCATTGTTGTATTTATCATTATTTTAGAATGTTAATTAGGTTAATATTGTATTTATCATTACGTTAATTAGATTTTTCTTATAGATATGATATGTCATAATGTTGTTGGTATCGGATTAGATTAATAGGTCTGATCTATTGTAACGAAAATGAACAAATCTGAACAATTATATTAAATTATTTTAAGTGAACGGTTTGAAATCATTATTCATTTATAAACTCAACCACTTAAACCAATTTACCATATATTATAACCCAACACCATATTTATTACCCAAGTCTATCAAAATCTAGCCCAAACTTATTAATTCAAAGAAAATTAAAATTAATTAAATATGACCAAAATCTAAAGAAAATCTAACCCAAAAAAATAGAAGATAAAAAAAAAAAACATTAAGCACTAAATCCTACTAGTGCGGATTATTGAGTTTATCTAAAAGATTAATGATTGTTTGAATTTGATCGAATTGATTGGTTGAGATGGAAATCAGTTTGGGTATTAATATTGGAGGATGGCATTAAATTAATTGATCCATTAATTCATATTGAAACCGATTTCTTATTTTTATTATTTTTTCAATGATTTATTTAATTGAATCAATTGATTCAACGAATCGATGGTTTGATCGATTTAAAGATAAAACTGATTCGTTGAGGTTCATTAATTCTAAAAAAACAAAAAAGCTACAATGTACCTACAAAATCAAGAAACAAAACCTCGTCTCAATTCACAGACAATAATTTAAAGAACGATATTTCGAAAACTCCAACTCGATTTAAAGATATCGATGAGTTCCATCAACTCTGAAGAAACAATAATAAAAAAATTTAAAAAAAAATGGTGATAACCTTCACAGGTATCTGTATATAAATCCCTAATGACACAGTCCCCATTAAAGAAACTGAATTCCTTTTCCATTTATATTTCTACAAATTTTCTCTTCTTTTTGCCAATTTCCACTTAGATTTTCCCTCGATGGAAGAAAACGAGAATCGAAATACCGGAAATGTGAATCAAAGGGAATATTTGAAATCCATTGAATTCACAACAATGATTTGTTCTTCAAAAACAATTTCAAATCTTTCATTAATTTCCTCCAATGACCCATTTTTTTCCTCAATTATCACTCTCTACATTTTAATCCTTCTTTATTTCCCTCAAAGCTTTATTTCCCTCAAATTCCTTTTGATTTTCACTGCATCTCTTTTGTTTTCCCTCTTTCGAAAACCCATCGATGGAGTTAAAAAACAGGAGTTCCAACAACGGGTCGGATCTAAAACCGACCCGGAATTTGTATTTCGGAGTTTCGAAGAATTGTTCGTTGAATCCAACGTCGGAGCTCCGTTGGAAGTGATATTTGAAGGGGAAGAAGAAGGGGAGGATTGTAATGAGGATTATTGTTACCCGGATCGGACCCGTGTTATCGAGAGGTATCCTTCGTTGTCGTTGTGTTACCCGGAATCGGATTCGGATAGTTCTTCGTCGGAGATGGATTTTCCGGTGATCGGAGAATGGGTTTCGTCGGAGATGATGTGTTATGGATGGGAAGAGGAAGAAGATAAAGAAGGGATGATTGAGATTGATTTGGATTTTCATGAGGAAGAAGATAATTTGATTGAGATTGATATTTCTTAAAAAAGGGTTTAATTTTTCCGCTAATATTGCATTGATTTAATTAATTAAAAAACAAGTTGAAGTGAAATATATTTATCAATTTTATTTTCATGTTTATTTTTATAAATTATTTTATTTATTTTATATGATGAAAATAATTATTTTTACTATTATTTAAAGTCGATTGAGTTTTAATTCGATTAGCATTAACATTGTTGTCAATACAAGAAGGTGTGGATCCAAGTACGTTAAAGCGCATTAACTTTATCAATATACTATCATTTAAACCTTAAACTGAGTTGGTGTCACGAGTCAATATGACACCAACTCGATAAAACTACAAAACTATCTTTTATTATTTAAAATAAATTTTATTATTTGAGGATATTTCAACTTGTTATTTGTTATTTTAATATTATACATATTTAATGTATTATTAGTAATTAGTTTCAAATAATATGTTTCGTTGTTTATTGTATGTTCATTTTAGATACATTTTTTTTGCTAAATAGGTAATCTATGTCGATTTTTTTAATTGACCAAATAGGTCGTTTTTTTTAAGATTTAGAGAAATAGGTCAATTTTTAGAGAGAGAATATGAAAGCATGTTCAGTTGGGTGTGCTTTTTACACAGTTGACAGGAAAGTTCTTCCAGTTAAACGAGCTTTCTACTGACATGTCAGGAAAGCACGCATAACTGGAAGTGTTTTCGTTGGAATTTTCAAAAAAACATTTTCAATTAGACGCACTTTCCCGACATGCGAGCAGAAACTTGCTCAGCTAGATGCGCTTTTATAATCTCTCCTCAAAATCAACTTATTTCCCTAGATTTTGAAAAAAAAAACTTATTTAACCAATTAACAAATATATATATTACCTATTTAACCTACATTTTAAAATATTTATAATTTTCGTACACATATAAATATGAATGCGATCAAATTTCTAATAAAAGATTAATTGAATTGATATAAAATTATTTATAAATCAATTGATTTTATCAAGGAGATGTTTTTGGAGTTTGAAAAGAATGTTGGTTAATTTTGGCGAGAGATTAGTGCTCATACTATAATTGTGGTTATATTTAATTATTTGATATTTGAGTTTGATTTTAATTTATACTTTTGTATTTGAGTGTTTTTGTAGCACCCGTAACATGTAACTATTGCAGGTTTAAATTCTCGGAATATTACCAAATATAGCATAATCATTAAATCATTTCTAGCAAACATTCGTATTCATTTAAAACATTCTCTCAAATTCATATAAATCATTCAATAAACATATAGTGTTCAACTAGTCATCCTCCAAACATATTATCCAAACAAGCATCATACCAACATATACACTATACATTATTCAATACACTCCATTAAGCAAATACATTTGCATATTTCATAATTTACCAAATTATTATATACATATCATTCAAAACATATTCACATCAAAACAATTACTTTGAAACTAATATTCACATTTAGTCATTTCCTATAAGACCTTTACACATAACCAGTTCTAAGTACATGCCAAAATAACCAAAAAATGACCTCACTGACTTGGAGTTCGAGATTTCTGCTTTGATGTTGAGTTATAGTCTATTATCAAAATAACCTGAAATCATAGAAGGTTTAATTTCATTAGTAACTTTTATTCACTAACATAACCATTCTCATGGGTGTTCATAATTCTCAAATAAATGCTTCCATTTGACAATTCATAATTCCAACTTCAATATAACACATAATGTAAACAACAATTATGTGTAATACTTTCATTCATTAATTTTCTTACTACATATATGTATGTATACAACTTGTTGATTCTTCCCAAAAATCCGTTCATTTGCAGTTTATAATTTCCGTCAATTCATAACGTATGTTATCTTCGTAACCACATGCATGGAAATATACATAGTTCAAAAATTTAAATTAACAATCGAATGAATTAAACCGTTAACTTATAATTAAATAAAATAATAAGTTCGGGAGTACGGACTTACCGGTATATAATAGCTACCAAGTTGAAAACGATTAGACTTTCTCATTCCCTCGATTTATAACAGTCTTACTCGTTTCTTGGTCTATTAAAATAGTTCAATTTCATTAACTAATTAAAGACCAAGATAATTAAACTTGAACAATTTATCCATGACAGTAGCAATTCTTTAATTTACACTATATTATTTTCAATTTATAACATTTAAGTCCTTGAAAGATATCACAAGTAAAGTCACTATACGAGATAAACATCTTTTTTTTTTTTTGTGGTAAAAAGAGGCATCCTAGTGCCTTTATTCATAATAATTAAACATTAACAAAAGCAGTAGAATCATCTAAAAGGAATTGATGGACGTAAGAGCTATGTGATGTTAAAATACGAGTGCTAAAATCCACTAAGGAGCAAGTACGGGCAAGGTGATCTGCAACAAGATTTCCAGACCTCCTTATAAACTGGAATTCGACAGCACTAAACTTCTTTAATTTTGCGGAAGACCTGCTGAACAATCTTTTAACATCTCAATTGCAGCCAAACAATCACTCTCGACAACTAGTTTTGTAAATCCACGTGATTGAGCAACCTCCAGACCGTACAAGATCGCACAAATTTCAGAATTAAAAGCTGTACCTCTGCCAATAAATCTTTGGAAACCCACAACCCAGCTCCCGGATTCACCTCGAAACAAACCACCTGTAGCAGACCAACTTCCATTGTTTGCAGCAGCACCGTCCACGTTAAGCTTGATCCAACCACCAGCAGGAGGCTGCCATCTTACCTGCAGTACTAGAAATTACCAAAGGCTGACCACATTTATTTTCAAAAATAAAAGAATTCCGTTGTTTCCACAGAAACCAACAAGTGACACCAAACTTTATTGCAGCTTCCGGACTAGAAGAGCCCAACCAACTTTGTCCTTTCAAATTTGACAGCAACAATTCATCTAAAGCCATATAAAAAAAAAACCATGCTGAAGCGTAATTGAACCTTGTAACATCCAGACTGTTGCAGCAATAGGACAATCGCGCAAAGCATGGAGGATTGATTCTTGAACCGCCCCACACCGCTCACATTGCTCCGAATCAGCCAGCCTCCTTCGAACTCGTTCAGAATTTGTTAGCAAACGCCCCCGACGCACCAGCCATAAGAAATGTTTAATCCTTGGTGGAAGCGCATTATCCCAAACTAGTTGCCATCAGTTATCTTTCAATAAGTCAGCATCTCCTGTTACACTCCCATATGCAGACTTTATAGAGAAAAGGCCATTTTTGCTAGGCTTCCACAAACAAAAATCATTCCCAAGAGAGTCACATGGGGTACTACAAGCTGCAATATGCTCTAAAATTTCCTTAGGAAAATAATTTGACAGTACCAGCCAGTTCCAAGATCCATACTGATAAACAAAATCAGCAACTTTCACCTGCGGCGCAATAACCTTTCCAGAAAACAAAAAATCCTGGAGTTTCCCCAATTTTGGCACCCACTCATCAAGGACAAAACTCACCGACTTGCCATTCCCAATACCCCAGTACACCCTTTCACGAAACGAGTCCCACACTTTTGAAATGGATCGCCACACATAAGAGCTAACAGATCGAGTAATGCTAGCTGGGCAAACTTCTCTAATTTTGTATTTTGAGCGAAAAATCCGAACCCACAAAGCATCTACTTTTGTTACCAGATGGAAGGCAAGTTTCATAAGATACGAGACATTCTGAGGGACAAGCTTACGTATCCCAGCACCACCCGTCTCACGAGGAGTACAGCAAACATCCCATTTGACAAGCGGTATTTTATCGCCTGTGTCAGACGACCCCCAAATAAAACGTCTCACAATCTTTTCTATACACTCCGAGACACCAATGGGTATCATTGCCGACTGCATGAAGTATCTAGGAACCGTTGGAAGAACAGACTTCACAAGTGTAATTCTCCCAGCTAAAGATAACAGTTTCGCATCATATCCATTCAGCTTTGATTGAATTTTGTCAACAATGAACTGGAACGTATAACTCCCCAAATCCCCCGTAATTTGAAAACCCAATAAATTGCCAATAGTCGTCCGAATGTCCCCATCCATATTATTAAAAAAGAATAATTTTGACTTGCCTTTATTGACTTTATGTCCTGAGTATTTGCAAAACTCATTGATAATACCCTTCATCACACCCGCATTTTCCTCTGTTGCTTCACCAAAAAGGATGAGATCATCCGCAAATAATTAATCGGATCACCTCAATCACTGCACCATGAATCAAATGTCCAAGTCATTCCATAATAAGGACAAAAAGATAAGGAGAAATAGGATCACCTTGTCGAATTCCTCGTGACGGGATAAACTCCTCCGTATATTCATCATTCTAAAGAACTTGCATTGAGGACGAAGTAACACAGCTCATAATTAATCGGCCCAAGTTTGCAGGGATTTTCGCCACCTCAAGAGTATCCTGAATAAATCCCCAACGCAATCTATCATAAGCTTTTTCCATGTCGATCTTAATGGCCATCCATCCCATCTTTCCTTTCCGGATACGAATTGAATGAATCGCTTCTTGGACAATAATTACATTATCTGTAATAAACCGACCACCCACAAAGCTCGTCTGGTTTTCAGCAACTAACAGAGGCATCAAAGGCTTTAAACGATTGACAACAACCTTAGATACTATTTTGTAAGGCACAAAACATAAACTTATAGGCCGAAACTGTGAGACAACTTCAGGGCCAACAACCTTCGGGATAAGAACAATGAGAGTTCTATTAAGATACTCCTCAATCTCTCCTAACTCAAACCCTTTCCTTACCATGTTAAACAAAGAATCACCCACCACACTCCATAGCGACTGGTAGAATTGAGCATGTAGGCCATCGATACCCGGTGCTTTGAGAGGAGCCATAGCAAAAAGCGCATCATAAACTTCCTACTTCATAACCTCTTTACTCAACAAACCACACCAAGAAGAATCCAGCTCCGGAAAATAACTCCTACATGGAAGAATTCCATGTGCTTTAATATGATTAAAGCGTCGTCGTTTATGAACAAGACTATGGAAATATCGAGTATTCCTATCACCATGTGCTAGCTAGTCTTTTCGGGATTTTTGTTTCCAGAGTAACTCCACATTGTCAAGCACATCCTCTAACTCTGCTCGAAGCTCCTTCTCCAAAATCAACAGATTTTTTGAATAATATTTTTCGAGGGATCTCTGAATCCCTCCAATTCGTGCTTGCAAGATTCTTTTTTCATGAGGATATTCCCAAACACTTCCATGTTCCACTTCTTAGTAGCCATTAAGAAAACCAATAAAGTCTCCTCTAACCGCTCAGAATTGGTCCAATTATTCTCCACCAGATAAGGAAAATCAGCATGTAAGAGCCACCCGTTAATGAATCGAAACGGGCGCATCGGGCAAGAACGGACTTTGACCCCAAACTGAATAGCAAGCGGACGATGATCAGACTTAATCTTGTGAAGATGAAACACCATAGTATTAGGTGCCATGGTTTCCCAAAGAAAATTACAGAGGCCTCAATCAAGCTTCTCAAACACTGCCCCGCAATTCCAAGTAAATCTTGCACCCTAAAACCCAATATCTTTTAAACTGTGAACATTGTAAAAAATTTGAAACAACTAACAAGCTCAGCCACTTTTTGGAGACCCACCCTTATTCTCATCATCAGATAGTAACGCATTAAAGTCGTCTACAAGCAACCAAGGTAAGCTGATAGACTGGGCAAGAACACCAAGTTTATCCCATAAAGCTCGACGAGACCGCCTGCAAGGACTACCATAAATACCAGTAAAGACCACCCAATCATCCAACTTCGAAAATTTCACCCTTCTTCTTTCTTTATTTCTATTCTGTTTCATGCTCTCCGTTTCTCACGAAAGGGGGGTAAAGAAATATTTTCTTTCACCATTTTTCTTCAAAATTCAAGTATAAAGTATGATTTTTCTTCAAATTTTTCATAGATTTTGAATATTTAAAGCTTATTCTACATATATATTTAAAGCTTATTAGAAATGTGAAAAAGAAATGAAATTGGATGGGAAGTTTATTTGGTTTATTTGGCTATGGTGAAGGGGTAGTAGAGAAAATTGACTATTTTGAGTAAAATTGGTGCTAAATGATAGCTTATGAATTAGTGAGTACTCCGGTGAAAGCGGAATTGAAAACGGATAATCAAGTTGAAAGATATGAGAATTTCAGATTTGGAAGCTTAGTATATTAACTTTATTAATTATGCATATTTATGTTGTTTTTATTAATTTTAGTATTAAAATGGGTAAATCATATTATATCGTATTGAATTGTTCATATTATAGCTGAAAATGAAGCGAGCACCTTGAAGGAAAAAGACGAATAGAAGAAGTAAAACGATTAAAATTTCGGTTTATGCTAATATCTTATTTTCATTACATAAAGCTTTAGAATAATTAGACTATTATGATTAATTATATTAATTTTATTTTTATATTATTTTTATGAGTTTTGAATGAATTTGAATTATTTAGTTAATATTTATAAAATTATATATTGAGATGGAATATGTTATTTCCAATTATTAAATTAGCAAATTCATGGTTATATTTTGAGCTTGAGTATTATGATTTTGAATGATTGAGCAAAAAAATATTTAATATGTTTTTGAATTGGAAGCCTAATTTTACATTAGATAAAATATATGATTTGATCATGATATGAGATCAAAAATGAGAATTATGTGAAACATAGAATTGAAATGAAACTTAATTTTTACCCTGGTACACTAAGTTAGACTAGATTAGATATAGTTGGCATGCCATAGAGTCTTTATATCAGAGGATTTAGATAGTCTTTATATCAGATGATTTAGATCTTCCCAATTCCTAGAGGGTCAAGGGAGAAAATGTCAAATTGGTCAGTTTTTATTATTGTTAGCCCCAATTCCCAGAGGGTCATGGGCAGTCCCAATTCCCTGAGGGTTGTGGACTACTCTGATAGCCATCGTTGCCGAACAACTCGAGGTGGTGGATTCGTGTATCTGATTATGAATCTAAATTTTAGTACGAGGTTTATGTAACATCCGCATGCTTGAATCGGATTTGAAACAGTGATAGAGTACAATTGAGAATTAGAATATATGGTTGAATTTAGAAAGGTTTGGAGAAATCAAGTATGTATTAGTAAATGTGAGAAAATAGGAAGGACTAAATAGTAATTTATCCAAATAAAATTATGAGTCATCATGGGAATTAGATTGATTAAGGAGGGGCAAGAGAGTAAATTGGTGAAGGATATTTTTGGAGGCAAAGTTTTGGGCCAAAGTGTAAAGTTGGAAGGCCTAAGGACTAAAAGTGCAATTTTACCATTTTTATTAAGTGAGATATTTTTGAAGAAAAATCTAGAGAATTTGAGAGAGAGAGAAATCAATTAAAAAGCAAAGATATTAGTTCTCTCCATAAAGCTAACCGTCCATGCCATTCTCTCTTCCATCCAACTTTTGCTTTTATTCCAAATAGGTCCTTCCACCATTTTTAAGCTTTCCAAACTCCAAAACCTTCCATTTTCTTTGGAATTTCTGAAAGAAAGTCATAAAAGAGAGTTAGTAGACACCTCAAACTTCTTATAGAATTCATTTTGAGGTGTTAGAGAGCATAGGAACTAAATCGACAAAATTTTGAATTCAAGGATTAAGAGAAAGAGAAGAGAGGCAAGGATCAAATTGAAGACAAAGGAAAAGAATAGAGCAAGGGGTAAAAGAGAAGAAATTTAACCTTTTTGTTGTAAGTACTACAAGAATTTTAGTTTATAGTCTATTCTTCATAATATATTTGAGTTGTTAGCATGGAAATTGTTGTTTAATTAGGTGTTATAAAGATGATTAAGTGAGATTAGTGTAATAAAACATGAGAAAGAAAATATTTTCATTGAAACAGATTGGACAGAATCAGAGGGTTAACTTTGAAAATGCACTAAAAATTGTGTATATAGAGTTAAGGGTCGAATTATATATGTAATTAAAGCTTATTGTGTGTAGTTTCATATGGAAGAAACAGTGAATTAAATGGATCTGTGTATTCTGAGTTATAACTGATTTTGTGTAACAAAGTCAAAGCAGACACGAGTTCCCCTGTTCTGACTTTGAAAAATCATAGAAAAATATAGAAAAATTATTAGAGACTGAAATTTATATGGTTAATTCCTTAATGAGTCTGCTTTCAATAGAAATAGACGGAAACATTATTTGATCTCTGTATTAAAAGATATATAATTTTTAGTGAAGAAAGGTTGAAACTGTCAGGCAGCAGCGAAGGAGTAAATTGAAAGAATTTACTGTACAAATTGGCTAAAGTAAAAATTCTGGAAATTTTATGGTAAAAATAGTATTGATTCTAGTTTCAGAAACATCAAGCGGATTATAATTTCGAATTCTGTAGCTCAGGATATAAATAATTTAGTGACTGTGACGCAAGTGGACAGCTTTGAAAATTAATGTGAAAATAAAAGTAAGAGTTATATGATAATATATATGTGATGAAAAATGTATATGTGAAATATTATGTGGTTGATTATAAAGATTGATTGTGTGAGTAATTGGTGAAATTGTGGAATTATTTGAGAAAATAAAGGTGAGAAATACATGATTATGTATAATGTGAAGAGAAATATAAATGTGATGAATGAATTGTGGATAATGATGTTAAATGAGATTATGCCCAGGTAGACGAATTAGAACCGTTGTGATATTAGTGGCATGCCATTAAGGAACACTAGCGTACTCTCTGATTAGCACTGTATGTGCTCTCTGATTAGCACTTTGTGTGCTCTCTGATTAGCACTTTGTGTGCTCTCTGTTTAGCACTTTATGTGCTCTCTGTTGCCCAGCACTTATGTGCTCTCTATTCAGTATTTCAGTACTCTCTGTTTGTTCCGTTTATCCGATAGGTTCTATAAAAGTTTACTATGGGCCAAGTGGACAAATAAGATAAGTGAGCTATGGTTAAGAAAGCTATGATGGCTAGATTGTGAAAAGTGAAAGAATGTGCAAATTATGACATTGAGGTAAGTGAAATGATGAATACATGAAAAATAAGTACTATATGTGTATGTGTAATTAAATGCTGATAATTAAGTGAACTAATGTGGCTGAAAGGATTAAGTTGTGAAAAAGGGATGAAAATGTAATGTCTACCATTGAGGTAAGTTGGTATATGAGAATGAATGTGTGTTATGGTGGCATTAAGGTAAGTTAAATGTTACATGCAAGAAAGGTTAGAAATTTTATACGCATGAGTATTGAAATGTTTGATAAAATTAAGCAATAAATAAATAGTCATCTATTATTCTTGTAGTGCTTACTAAGCCTTTACCAGCTTAACGTGTTTATTTTAACGCGTAGGTACAAAGTAACAAGGAGTAAAGTCGAGTTCAGGAACCTCTCATCACATCACATCATCCTTTGGAGGATTCCAAATATAGGTAATTTTTTTTAAGGAAATGGCATGTACAATGGTATTTTTGTGAATCCCTAATGAGTGGGAAAAATGTTATCTTGAATGTTATGAATTATGAAAATGAAATGATTAATATATGATATTTCGATTTGAATGGTCTTAAAAGACATCGGTTTTTAAAGAAAATTTTCTGTTACTCAACTTTCTGTGTCGTACTGTAATGTAATACTCTTATATTGGGTTTATACGTATAAATCGGGTATAAGGGTGTTACAGTTTAGATTGAAATAAAAGCAAAAACAAAAGTTGAATATATTTTAAATTTCCTTATTGTGTGAATTAAATTGATTATGTGATTTTAAATTTGATTAAAAAGCTTATTGTTATTTATTTACTTTTATTAACTAATCGATATTTAATACTTATGTAATAATTTATATGATATTAGCACCACCGAGCATAAAAATTGCTCAGCGTACGATTTGTCTATTTTTTCGTGTGCAGGTAGTTAGATTCGGTAGATCGTTCCAACAGCATCCGAAGAACCAAAAATCAGCTCAAATAAAGTTTGTGAAAAGTTTACTTTTTGGTTAATATTTATGGCATGTACCTAGGCTTATATATATATATATGATACTGTGTTATAAATTAAATTTAAATATGTTTATTATGTTTCTTTTGCAAGTATTTTATATCCAATATTTTGATGAAATGATTAAACGTAGATATCAAATTTGTTGAAATATTTTGAGAAATTGAAGTGTTGGGAATTGATTGGGGAGATTATTTGAATGTGATTATATTGTGAAATGTAAATTTTACAGCGAAATTTTATGTAAATAGGCAGAAATGCTACCGAAATTTTTATAAAATAATTTTGCCATTACTCATTTGTATTTAAAAAAAAATAGAAAAGTAAGTTGCTTCGGCAACGAAATATGACATTTTATATTTGGATCCAACAACTGAATTTGGTATAAGGTGTCACAACTGCTATATATTTTTTTATTTTATTAAACTTCTAAACATAAATAACTTAACATATTTTTAATATTTACATTATAATATAGTAGATTTAATTTAATAAGACATAAAAGAGCTTGTATTTTAGGCAGGTTTAATTTTTTTGCCTAGACTTATTTTTTAGGCTTAATATTTTTGCATAAACCTTTTTAATTTCGAAAGAGATTTCAAACTTGGATGAAGAATCCGACTGTTAAACAAGCTAATTTGACTTGATTTAATGTTGTTGTTAGAGAAATTTTGGATTTTAAATTTTTATGTATTTTTTATACAATTTCAATTATTATACTTAATCTCTCAAATTAATAAAATGAAGGATAATACATATTTAAACGTGTTTGAATCCACATTATCCTTGTTGTCGCTATATCAACTCTGTAAAGTTAAGACTCAATTGACTTTTATGTGTTTATTATAAAGCTTAAATCATGATTTGCCTTTAAACTATCTTTTTATTTTATTTTATTTATTTTGGTGTTAAAACTTTTTTTTTCACTTTGATATCTGAATTATTATTTTCGTCTCATTTTATTCTTAAAATTACCGACGTCCAATAAAAATATGCCATATATCACGTTCTTATTGATAATTTTTTTATAGGGTAAATCGAGATAAAAATGATAGTTTAGATATTAAAATGAGATTAAAAAAAGTTTAAATACTAAAATGAAAAATAGTTATAATTCTGAGACTAAAGCATGACTTAAAAAATTGTGAGTACTCTCTTTTTGAATATTTAAATCTCAAGTTCTTCTCAAAAGGTCTTCAAGAAAATTTGAAAAGAAATACAAGTAATAATTTAATTGTGAATTAGGGACGAAATCGAAAATTTCATATTGAAGGTGGAGATAAAATTAAAAATTTTATGATCATACCTACAAATTGTGTTAAACAATCTTAAAACTTAAGTTGATTTAATGATTTTTAAAAGGAAACAATAAGGAAACTCCTTTTAATTAAACAATTAAAAAAAAAGAGTAGATTGAAAAGGGTAAAAAAGAATTATATCATTTAATCAAAGAGTCCAATGCCTCATTGATATTTTTTTAACATTAACCTATTGAAAAAGTTATTATTATATATGGTTTTTTTTTATATACTTTTCTCAACACTTGAATAAGAGGATAATGCGTTTCAACTCATTCGAACTCATGTCCTCCTGCATTGACAACAATGTCGATGCCAAAGTCCTAGTGGAGGGGGGTTGGTAGGGGATTGACCCCCTAAAATAATTTTTTTTTCATTTAGGCCCTTTAAATTTTTTAAAATTTTAAATTAATAAAGGTAAAATTTCACTTTAGCCCCCTTAAAACTGATAAAATTTTAATTTAATCTTTTAAAAATTACAAAAATATAAACTATTAAAATAGTGTAATTTCAATTTTAATATTACAAAAATTACAATTTAATTTTGATCCCCTCTAAAAAAAATTCTGACTTCGCCCTGATCGATGGCAATCGAACTATAACTTAATCAATTGATATAGTTAATTTCGATGTTGATTATTCAAATGCATATTATTTATATTTACAATTATAATTGAATTTATAATTATACATTGTAACTTAAAAAAATAATAAAAAAGATAATCTCATCCATGAATAAAAGATAAATTAATACTTGCTGAGGAAAAATAAATTAACAATCTATCTTTCAAAATCCCCAGAAACTATATATACGGATTTTATAGTTTTAAAACTTTCTGTTTAGAACCTCCATGATCGGAAACTCTTTCAATTAAGTCCCCAGCAACTCAAGTACATAACAGTTCTAAGAGACTCTTCTGGTTGCTTTATCTTCTCATTGTTGGTTGTCTTTGAAAGTACTCCATGATTCAGTCTGCTGCAAAAATGGCTAGCTTGCTTTGATGATGATGATGATGAAGGGTTTTTTAAAGAGCTGAGATTGGATTTCAACTTTGATGCTTGATCTTCCATTGCTAAGAATTTTATATGTATATTGAATTGGAGGTTGTTTTTAAGCAAAATGGTGACTTGAAAGAAAAGCAAAGGAAGAAACACATGAAGATTCCTAGATATGTGGAGAAAAAAGGGACAGTTTTGAAAGTTTCATTCCCCTTCATTTTATTCCCACGTAAAGTTTATCAAGGGATAATATCACATTTAGTACCTATACTTTAATAAAATGTTCAATGTTGTACCTTAACTATCATTATGTATATTATTATGATACTTAGTGTTAACACCATTAGTGAATTGCTAAATTAATTCATATAAATTTTACACATATATTTTTTTCTCTAAACTATTAAGTTTACATGGATAATTTAGCATTATCTGAAAAACTCAATAAAACAAAAAAAGTTTAAATTAAAAAACAAGTAACTAAACATATGGTTAATAAAAAAAAAGTAAATACTAACCTTATATGAAATAATAATATATTATTTAAAAATCAATTAAAAATATTATTTCAAATGGAAATTTTGATGTGTCGAAATTTTATCGATTGGTTTTGCAATTCATTAACGGTTTTAAGAAACCATATTGGACATTTTCAAGGTACAAGTATCACATTGGACGTTTTATGAAAGTATAGATACCAAAAGTTACATTATCCCTTTATTAAATAAGGGAAAACTATACCCAAGGTCACTAAACTATTATTAAGTTTGCATTTTGATCACTCAACTTCAAAAAATTACAAAATGATCATTGAACTATTCGAAAGTTTTTATTTAAGTCACTGGGTTGTTTAGTTTTTTTTTTTTCAAATTTCAGCTAGTGAGCTTCAAGCGACGATTCAACGATTGGTGTAGTGGATCAGTACCCATTAACGAGTAGAATAACATACATTAGTTCCAAGTTGATTTGATGGGTTAGTGTTGGAGATCAAGGAAGAAAATTGTTCGAATTTTGGTTCACAAATTGGTGACATTCAAAGTTGTTTCATAAAAAAGAAGAAGTTAAATTGTAGAAGAGAAGGGGAAGGAGAGCTTTTAATTGATGTAGATAGTGCGAACAAAAAAGGGCATACAACAAAGATTCTAACAATCCTGTGACTTAAATAAAAACTTTCAAATAATTCAACGATCATTTTGTAATTTTTTGAAGTTGAGTGACTTGAACGTAAACATACTACTAATTTAATGACCTTAAGGATAATTTACCCATTAAATAATTCAAGCTCGATCGAAACATGAATTTACTCCAATTAAAATCGATCTAAATAAAAAAACATGTTGTATTGATAAAGATAGAGGGTTCAAATGGACTTGTTAATTATGATACGAATCTAAACCCCGGTTAATTCAAAATTAGGAGAACTAATGATCTATACCACAATGAAATGATTTGACCTGATACAAAATGATTCAAATATAAAATAAATGTAATTACACTAGTATATTAAAAAAAATAATTGAACTCAAATTTTTTTTAAAATTTTAAAACAAACTCAAATTTATCCAACCAAAATTAAATACAACCAAAAACTAACTCAAAATGTCCCGTACATGTATAATTCTAAGGAATAATATTTGATGCATCGACGCTATATAAGTTTCATGCATCATGAGTAAATAACAACACTAGATAAAAAAATAAAGTAAAAGGATTATAAATAAATATCAATAATTTTATTTAAACATAATTAAATATTGTTTATAATTATTACATTTCTCTCAAGTTTTGAATTTCGAGTCTAAAGTTATTTAGGATTTAGGGATTAGATTTCAAGTTTAAGGTTTATATTAAGTTTTGGGTTTCAAGTTTAGTGTGCATGTCTAAATGAAGTTATTAGTATTTATTTATAAGACATAATGTCAAATTTGACCCTCAATATTTACGCCTTTTGTCAATTTGACCCTTATTCCTCTTTGAGCTATATTTGACCATAAACCTTTCAAAAAGAGTCGAATCGTTTTTAATGGAAATACTGATTAAAACATAAATTTTTTAACAATGTTGGTTTGACAACTCGCATGGTAGTCCACAAGTATTTTATGTTGATATAACACTATTTTTCTTATATGTTATGTCATCAAATAATTTGAAAATTATAAATATATTCAAAAAATAAAAATAAATTCAAAAAATTAGTATGAAGTATACATGGATTACTATGTGGGTTGCCATGTTTCAAAATTTAACGTTTTAATTAGTATTTCTATTAAAAAAACAATTCAACATTTTCTGAAAAATTTATGGACAAATTTTACTCTTCTTAAAAGTTGAGGGTCAAAATTTAACAAAAGAAGAAGAAGAAGACATCATTTAGATTCAAACCATAAAAAAAGCTTGAATATATTTGTTAATCACTTAAGCTATGGACAAAACGTGTAAAGAAAAAGACTAAAATGGTTAATTCTCACAGTAAATTACTTTGAAATTTCATCTCCTTGTGTAAGAAATAGCAAACTGGTGAATATATTTGTTAGTCCCCCTTATTATAAGAAAGGATCAAAACTAGTTTTTTATTATTAAATGTATCAATTTAATCCCTATACTATTAAAAAGAATCAAATAAATTTAAATTTTAACAGAGTTAACATATACTACTATTAACAAAGCTTGCTGATGTGGCATCTATTTTTAACTGATTTGATAAATAACATAAGTTTAAAAGTTAAAAGAAACGAAAAATTAAATAAAAGGTTAAAATAAATTTTTTGTCAAATTTGAGATCCAAATAAATCATTATGTGTATTGGAAACACCGATTTCAACTCATCATGTTGACATTTTTTTTTTATTATAAAAACTTTGTTTTGTTTACGTAATCATTTTAGCTGAAATAATTTAGGGCAATATTGATTTAGATTAATTAATAGCTTATAAAAAAATAAATTATGTAGAATTAAAGTATACTACTAGATATTTAATTTTTTTGGGTGATTTATAAGAGAAGGACAAATATTTAATAACAATGCAATTAACGCGATTTAAACCCAAATTAAACCTGAAACAATGAATACTTTTATCATCAAATCAACACATGAGATTCATTAATATCTAATTTAAGCATAATAAAATGACATTGATTTTTTTAAGCATAATATCTATATTCAAGGGAAAAGGTAAATTGGGCAGGTAGTGGCCTTAGCCCCCAAAATGATAGATTTATCATTTAACTCTTTAAAACTTCATAAAATTACTTATTATTATAAGAGTAAAATTACACATTAACCTCCAAATTCACGATTCGTCCCTTAGAAGCAATTATCTGACTTCACCCTTTTTTGTATCCCTTCTATCTGCTTGATACAGAAGCTGCCCTTTATTTATTTATATATTTATTATCCTATAAGACTAGTATAATAGTTGATTCTGTATTAAATTTGGTTGACATCATGAATACTTGACAGTTAGCATTGTCTCCTTTTAATATAAGTACGATAAATATCAAATTTTGAATTTATTGATATCAATAACAATTATATAAAAAAGAACATTGAAGTCGATTGAGTCTTAATTCGATTAATATTAGTATTGTTGTTAGTGCAAGAGGAGATGAGTTCGAGTGCGCTGAAGCGTATTATCCTTCTATTTAAGGGTTGAAGAGGGACTATGAATAATTCTAGATATTATATAAAAAAAAACAGTTATGATAAAAATTTATAATGAAATTATCATTTTAAAAATCGATATTAATCCATAACCGAATTAATCGTCTTAATATTAATTATTTAAAATATTTATATAAGTATATCAAACCCCAACTCAATAATAAATCAAGCCCAATAATTTGCATCTAACAGTAACACAGCCCCATAAGAAATAACATAATCGAAGTAAACAAATTTAAAAAAAGAAGAAAAAGAAAAACCCTAAACAAACACCTCATACTGCTCAGTCTCCCTCATCGTTCTATTCGGCCTCCATCTTTCAGATTCTCTAAGGTATTTCTTTACCTTAATTTTTTGTGGGGTTTTTTAGATTCTTTTTTTGTGGTTATTGGCAGCGGGCAATTGTCGGCATTAGAATGTTGTTGTAGTTGGAACAATTGTAAAAATTTCATTAAAATGCTTTTGTTGGCAGTAGGCAATTTCATTTGCTGCTATTGTTTGTATTTTGTAGCATAATGGTTATTTGTAGGGAAATTGCCAATTTGGTACTAATCTTGACAATTGGTAGGCAATTGTATTTGTTGGCTTTAGAATGCTTTTGTAGTTGGAACAATTTCATTTGTATTTCAATTTGGAAGTATGCTAAATGTTTATGTTGAATTTAAATTTGGTAGTAGGAAAAATTTAATGTGGTTGAAGTAGAATTTGGCTATGTATTTTGGATTTCATTTGTATTTTTATTGGCTATGAAAATATACATTGTTCAGGGAAAAGAAAAAGAATGTCGGTTAACCAACCGAATCAATTGAAGTTAAGTCGGTTATGTCACTTCAAGTCGGCCGGGTCGTTTAATTTAACTGATTGCTCACCTTTACTGAATGCTGCATACCCTTTTGGACACTCCAGGAAAAAATCACTTCCAATTCGCTGATCTGAAAGTCGGTCAATGCAGTAAAAGTAATAGATAATTGCTTAAGAATAGGATTTTTCACATGGTTAAGGCTGTAGCAATATGTGTAAATACTAGGGTAGTGGATTTTATTTTGCCTTAATGGGGATATTAGCTTTGGAACTGAGTGAGGTACACTGTTTCTAATCCTTCTAATTTTATGTTTTATTTGTGTTTATTACTTGAAGTTGAACGTATGGCTGGAGGGGAGAAGAAAAAATCTGGCGGTGGTACGCTCTTTTTGGGGCTTGTTTTGGTTAGATTTTATTGTGAATGTATGCATGAAGGTGTGGTGGTTTTTATGTTTGTGAATGCCTTGTTGTTGTAGGAGGGAAAAAGAAGGAAGTGAAGAAGGAGACTGGTTTGGGTCTTTCCTTTACCAAGGATGACAATTTTGGGGAATGGTACTCTGAGGTATGTTTTGTAGCAATTATGCAATGATTTAGTGCTTGTTATACTAAATTGGGATCTTAATATCTTATTATTATATACTCATTAATCATTTTGGCTTTTTTAGGTTGTTGTCAATGGTGAAATGATTGAATACTACGACATTTCTGGATGTTATATTCTTAGGCCATGGGCAATGTCAATATGGGAGAACATGCAAGTGAGTCATATGATCTTTCTATATTGCATTTTATATAGTAAATAAGTTGAAGTTTTTATTGATTATAAGGAAAAAATTAGTTATGGATGCTAATCTTTGATCTTTGTTTCCTTTCCTCCCTTTTGTGATTAACTTATCCGTCATGTGAAACTGTAGACATTCTTTGATGCGGAAATCAAGAAAATGAAAGTCAAGAACTGCTATTTCCCTCTTTTTGTATCTCCGGGTGTTTTGCAAAAGGAGAAGGATCACATAGAGGGTTTTGCTCCCGAGGTGAGAACTAAGTTTTTTTTTTTTTGGCATGATGACATTGTGATTGTGGAATATGCCTCGGCTTGAAGTTTCTACTTTTCTTTAATTTTTTTTGAATCCATTTGAAACTAATTTTTAGGATCCTGATCTAATCAGGTTGCTTGGGTGACAAAATCTGGTGAGTCTGATTTGGAGGTGCCAATTGCCATCCGCCCAACTAGTGAGACAGTTATGTATCCCTACTATTCTAAGTGGATACGAGGACACCGTGACTTGCCTTTGAAGCTTAACCAGTGGTGCAATGTCGTTCGATGGGAGTTTAGCAATCCCACACCATTTATCAGGTAGTTCGTGTTAAACTCCGTCATCAACTTTAGCTCTTCCATTTTGATCCTACTTCCTTTCCCCCCTGCCTGTTCCACCTGGTGGATGGGATGATCTATGCCATACATGTAATGAGATGCTAATTTTCAGATAATTTTCTAATCTTGGATCAATTTTCTTAGCATTAGTTATTATTGTTCACAGATGTGTAGATTATTTTCTCAATTCTTACAATGGCAAGCTGGAGTTTTTATTTAAAATATGAGGATGGATTTTGCACTGCTAACTTGATGCTTGATTGTAGGAGTCGTGAATTTCTATGGCAGGAAGGGCATACCGCCTTCGCAACCAAGGAAGAGGCAGACACTGAGGTAGCGGTCTTAAATTTTTTACTTTTGGGAAGTATTTAAACTTAGAGAGGTGAAGTTTGTCCACTGTGCTGTTGGAATCCAATAGACTTGGTTGCGATCAGCCATGCCAAATTTCCATTTACTTTGACCTTCTCAAGCCCATCGTGAAGAGAGGAGAAGATAAATAAAGGGGGAGAAAAAGATATGTGGAAATCTTGCATGGCTGATCCTTTATTCTTCCACATTTACCAACAACTGGCTTTTGGTTTAAAACAGCATTATTGCCTCAGAGTTTCTGAATTAAGTATTTAAGTAAGCATTTCAGAAAGTTCATATGAGATGTTTTATAATCGTCAATAATGTTAATATACTTTTTCTGTTTGTTTTTGCAATGTGTAAATAATCAAATAGTTCATTGCTCTTACAGATAGCACTTTTCTTGCCTTTAAGTATGGATTGTTTTGGTGAATATATTATGGAAGGACCGATGTGCTAAAAGTTACATGCTGAGTTATATGTATTTTATAGTTGAATTTACTTTGTGCTTATAGATTGTAGACTTTACCTCCAGAATCTAACATGCAATACGTTCTCATTTTCACATCATTTTTGGTATTTTGTGCTGTTAACAAACCTGGAAAAACAGGGATTTATTAATCAACAACAGTGGTAAACATGTCTGCTGGATCACTTTAAATATATCTAAATTTTTGTTATACTTTAGGTTCTTCAAATATTGGAACTGTACCGACGCATATATGAAGAATTCTTGGCAATTCCTGTTACGAAAGGCAGGAAGAGTGAACTGGAGAAGTTTGCTGGTGGACTTTACACAACCAGTGTTGAGGTATAGTATAAGCCTGCATGTAATAACAATTTGTACTTGTTCTAATCAATAAATTTAAATTGTCTGCTTGATCAATGTGCGTTAATCTAAAGTGAGGAGCTTTTGATCTGATCATAACATGATAGGCATTTATTCCAAACACTGGGCGCGGTATTCAAGGTGCAACCTCCCATTGTTTGGGTCAAAACTTTGCAAAAATGTTTGAGATAAACTTTGAAAATGAAAAAGGGGAAAAGTCTATGGTCTGGCAGAATTCCTGGGCATATAGCACTCGAACGGTAAAACAATTTTCTCTTTATGTGGTTTCAAGTTCCTTGTGATACCAACCTGCCAATTATATTTTGTTGTTTTAGGTGATTACACGTGTTTGCTAGTCAAAAGAATCCCTAACTAATATAATTTCCTTTAGTTCTTCTCTCCTTATTCCTGCTATTCTCCTTATCCTTTTTTTTTTCAGATTGGGGTAATGGTGATGGTTCATGGGGATAACAAAGGTTTAGTGCTGCCTCCAAGAGTTGCAGCTTTGCAAGTTATTGTGATTCCTGTGCCTTACAAAGATGCAGATACTCAAGGTATCTTTGATGCCTGTGCTGCCACCGTGGCAACCCTTTCTGATGCTGGTATTCGTGCTGAAGCTGATCTTAGAGAGAACTACTCACCTGGTTGGAAGTACTCAAACTGGGAAATGAAAGGTGTTCCCCTAAGGATTGAAATAGGACCTCGAGACTTGGCAAATAATCAGGTGAATTCCCACCCCTTTTTTTCTCATTTCTGCTTTCCTTCTATTCTTTTTCTTGAAACCAGAATGTGTTTTATTCGACAGGTGCGTGCAGTTCGCCGTGACAATGGAGAAAAAACTGATATCTCTAGAGCCTTTTTGGTTGAACAAGTAAAAGGGATGTTAGATAAGATTCAACAGAACCTATTCGATGTGGCAAAACAAAAAAGAGATGCCTGCATTGAAGTTGTAAAAACTTGGGACGAGTTTGTAAAAGCTCTTGGGCAAAAGAAACTGATCTTAGCTCCTTGGTGTGATGAGGAGGTATGACTTGAATTTGCAGAATCTTTGTTATTTATAGGGATCATGACAATTTAGCATTTAATCGGTATTGTTTTAATGCTTATTTGTTACCCTTTTTTCTCAGAATTGCATCATTAAGCGTCATTAATCTCAAGTATTTTGTTAGGCACCAACATGAGTTGGATTATATTCTAATCTTTTGAGGCATATGTTGCTCATTTTTCTTAAATGATGTTTTATGTTTTGTATATATAGGAGGTGGAGAAAGATGTGAAAGCTCGAACAAGGGGTGAGATGGGAGCAGCTAAGTCTCTTTGTACCCCATTCGAACAGCCTGAACTCCCAGAAGGTACTTGACTCCATCCATGCAGGCATTTCTTTTAAATAATAGGATACTGCATCAGCATGTAATGCTCAGTAACTGCCTAAAAATCTTTCTGTGAGAAACTGCTAAAATTATTGGAATTAGAGAAATGATACGATATTAACTGGAATATGAGAGGATATATTTATGCGAGCTCATAGATGTGAGGAATCAAAGCTTCCTCTAGTTGCTATATTTGTGAAGGATGGTAGAAGTCCCATGGAGGCCTTCGTACTAGACATCGAATTGCATATTGGCCCATCTACTCAAAAAATGGCAAATTAATCTTTGTATGTTAGATCAAAGAGAACTGATCCTTCTTTTAAAAATTTCATCCAATTCTACTATTAAAAATTGGTCTTTGTGCCTCAGCATGAGGTACACGTGGCATTCCAAGCATCACTGTCTTGTTATTCTGTCAGCAATGCCAGTTTTTAACAGTACAAAGGGATGAAGTTTTTAACAAAAAGGATCAATTTGCTCATTGATTTGACGTACAAGGAATGCAATCTGACTTCTAATACAAGGGCCTTTATGGTACTTTCCTGTAAACAATGCAGTCTTTTTATCATGGTGTGAACTTTTGTAAATTTCACCTTGCATTAGCATGAAGGAGACTCATTTAGATACAGTTCAGTTATTTGTAACTTTGCATCTACAGAAGAAAAAAATATGAGTTAAAAGGGAAATATAGGATATTATATTTGTACAATTCTTTACTCATCCAAAGAAAATATTATGCAGGTACTAAATGCTTTGCTTCTGGGGAGCCTGCAAAAAAGTGGACCTATTGGGGCAGAAGTTACTAAGGTTATTCACTTTTTGATAACCATCTCCTTCTCTTGGTCCTTCTAAACATGGAAGCTTTCAATTTAAAATCATGTGAGACTGATTAGAGGATTCAATTTTTAAGCATTTATTTTCCTTTTTCTTTTTTGGCAGAATTTTGCTTTGCTACAATAGATATTTGATTTTTTGATAACCATCTCCTTCTCTTGGCCCTTTTGATGTTACTCTTTTTTATTATGGTAGTGTTAATTATATTACAATTTAAATTTATTTGATTTTTTTAATAGTATAGATATTAAATTGAAATTTTTAATAACAGAGGGACTAATTTGATCTAGTTCCTATAATAAAGGGACTTGACAAATACTTTCACCTAAACAGTGGGGGGGGGGGGTTTAAAAGGCTTTTTTTTTTTTTTCCAGTTAGTCATAACCAGTCCAAAGCTATGCTTGCTAGTAAACATAGTACCAGTATATTTGCCAATACATTTTGTTCAGGTCCCTATAAAAAATACTATTCAGAAAAATTTTAAAAATGTAAAAGGACTTCTCCAGTTCTCAAATTTGAAATTGAGCAAATTAGTTTTCGAAAAAATTGAAGCAATTTGACTTTTGTTAGTTTTAAAAGTGAGTAACTAAGAACAATTAATCATGACATTAATGTTTTTTATCAATTGTAGGGGTGAGTAAAATTTGATTCGATTCAAAAACAATTCGTTAACTCGATTCTATTTGACTCGATTAGATTCAATGCAAAAAAAATTCAAATTGAGTTCGGCAACTCGATTAACTTGAAATTTTTTTGACTCAATTTGACTCAACTTGATCGAATATTCACCTTTAGTCAATTGTACATAGTTTTCATTGATATAATGTTATAAATTTAGCTTTCGATGTTTACATATTTTGTCATTTTAGCATTAATTCTAAAATATTCAACAAATTTTACCTCAATATATACACAAATAATCTGGGATAAGTTTATTAAACTAGGATCAAATTGATAGAATTTATAAACTTTTAAGGCTGAATTTAGTAATATACCAATCAAAATAATGTACAATTGATGGAAAACATTAACGCTATGATAAATTATCTTTAGTTGTTCACTTTCGAAATTGATAAAGATTAAAATGTTCTAATTTTTTTCAGAGAGATCAGTTTACTTAATATCAAATTTGAAAATCTTTTTTCTAAAAAAAAAAATCTCTTTTTTGAATAACGAGTACATGCTAACCTTGAGGAGGTGCTGTAAGAACACATACACTAAGGTGAGCATTTGTTAATCCGAGGAATGATACGTGCAACATCATCCATCCTTGATCGTCGTAGAAAGCCGGGATGAGGAAGTATTCCGATCGTCAGATTTTTCAGGATTCTATCTTTAAAATTTTCACTAAGGGAAGGTATCTTGCTATTAGATCCCAAATATTATAAGCTGCTATCAACACAAGTAGATACCTTATGTCCTTGGTGTTTTCGTATAAGAATCTCGGAAAAATCGACAATGTTAAGACATATATCAAGAAAACATCGAGCGCGTAATCAATGTTTTGAAAGAATAATTGCTTCTTGTTTAGTTTTTAATTATGTTAATCGATATTGTTTATTGTAATTCTGATTACCTTAAACCCTAAATAAGATCAGATTTAACGGTTTTTTATTTTTCTAATGCTGCTTTTCAGCGAAAGTATTTAACTATTGAAAACTGTTTAAAAAAATCACCAAATAGTAAAAGTATTTAATTTGTAAAAAACATTAAATTCCAAATAGTGATTTAACCCAAACTAAAAAATTAAAAAAAAAAAAAAACACTAAGCTCAAGCCTTGTCGGAAATTCTTGCTCCTTGTGAAATAGTCATGGATTCTTTTCTACACAATGAGATATTAAAAAATAAAACTAAAAAAAAAACATATAACAATTGAAAAATGTTAATAAATATAAATTTGTATTATAGAAAAAATATACATATAATTTATCAACTTAATTTTCTTCATATTATGATAGGTCAACATGCATTGAAGGCAAAGGTCGTTGTCTTTGAAAAAAAAAATATATAGCCACCGGCCAATCTAGCTATAAAACATGTTGATGTCCTTTGCACCGTCCCCCAACTTGTCAATAACATAATAATACCATGTCCTTGCTTATATTTGTTACTTGTTTAAATTTATTTTTGGTTGATAAAACTATAATTGTCTAATAATTTCAACAATGCATAATTCATGTTTAAGTTGTTGATTGAGTCTTACTTCGATTAGTATCGGTATTGTTGTCAGTGTAGGAGGGCGTGGGTTCGAGTGCGCTGAAGCGCATTATCCTCCTATTTAAGGGTTGATGAGGAACTATAAGTAGTTTTAGGTTTTGTATCAAGAGCAGATAGATAAGAACCTATAATGAGATTAATGTTAAAAAAAAAATGTATAATACATGTTTAAGTTGTCAATTTAATCTTAGCTCGATTGGTATCGACATTGTTGCCAGTACAAGAGGACGTTGGTTCGAGTGTGCTGAAGCGTATCCTCCTACTTAAGGGTTGGAGAGGAGTTATGAGTAATTTTAGGCTTTGCATAAAAAAGAGTAGATGATAAGAACCAATAATGAGATGTTAAAAAAAATGCATAATACATGTTTAAGTTGCCGATTGAGGAACTTGATTGGTATCGATATTGTTGACAGTACAAGAGGACGTAGGTTCAAGTGTACTAAAGCGCATTAACCTCCTATTTAAGGGTTGGGAGGGGCTATGGGTAGTTTTTAATTTTGTATAAAAAAGAACATATGGATAAAAACAAATGCATAAGACATGCTTATAATAATTAAATTTAGACTATTTGTATTGATTAATGACTAATGGTGTAGGACGTTATAAATCGATTCAAATTGAGTTTGATTTTAAATTTAGTTTAATTAATTGAGTTGTTTTTTTTAGCCGTATTGAAATATTTAATTTGATTCAAAATTGAATTTGAATTTATACATAAATAATCGAGTTGAAAATCATGAAAGTTGAACTCAATTTTTTTGTATTAGATAAATGAATTTAATCGAGTAATTAACTTGACTGATTCGGTTTTTATTTATTTATTTGAATACTTAAAAAATATATATATATTTTTTTAAAAATTAGATAAATGGTTAAAATATGTCGTCAGTTATTGAATTTAATAAAAGATTGAAATTTAATTCTCATACTTAAATTGTCAAAAATTAAATTCTCTCGTTTAGATTTTCAATCAAATTTCATTATCAGCGCACTTATGCAATCATACAAATTTTAGAAGCAAATGATTATAAAGTCAATAAAAAACTTGATAGTAGGCAATTTTTAATGAAAAATACTAACAACGAGAATATTAAGCTATAATTACTTACATTGTTAAAATCTTGAGACCCAAACAGAACTAAAGTTTAATTGAGCCAAGTCGAACTCGAATAGTGACAAGCTCAAGTTCGACTTAAAATTTGAGGCTTAATCGAATATCAATTTTTAAGTTTAAATTTTACTTGAGATTTAATCAAGCTACTTTAGAACTGGATTAAGCTCATTTATCAATTTTCATACTCAAGTTCGATTAAAATCTTTCATAATAAGAGTAAAAATGTAATTTTATAATATAAAATATATTAAAATAAAAAGTTTGATTAAGCTCACGAGCTATTCAAATTGAGTATTACAATGTTCGAATTCGACTAAATCAATGGCTGGAGCTTAGCTCGATAATTAGCAAACCAAATCTGAATTTTTTCGAGTCGAACTTGAATAATTTATGAGCACTAGTATTTCATTTACCACCAAGGCAAAACCAAGAGGAATTAGGATTCGATGCTAAAAGTATTATGTAAGCCATTTTACTAGAAATCGGATTATATTTTGTCTCATTTATTACAAAAGATAAAAATTAGTCATTATACATTAGATCAAAGAGCAAATTGATCATTCTGCTAAAAATCTCATCCATTTTTACTGTTAAAAACTGAATTCTATGTATTAGCATGATGTATACGTAACACGTTATATTTAACAGTCTGATTATTTCATCAATCATGTTAATTTTTAACAATAAAAAATAGATAAAATTTTTAATAGAAACGATCAAATTACTATTTAATTTAATGTACAAAGATTATTTTGGATCGAAGATGGCAAAATGCAATTTAGTTTCATTGTCTTATTTTGTGAAGAATCTTTTTGGTCATCAACGTTTTGTTTACAAAAGCAATTGGTTCTCCATTGCATGGTTTGTTTCCACGGCCCCCACCACCGCCGACTTAACGATTGGCTTTTGTTGCATTCCGTGATTTTGGTGCCCTATTCATCAAGGCAAACACTCAACCATCACCATCCGTTTATCCACGTCATGTGGGACCATCCCAAACCAAAAGTGGAACTAAGGGTCCAGATTCGTCTGTCATTTTCTGATCTCACAGCCAGTTCTCCTTATTTATTCAGCATTTCAGTCTCCTGAAAAAAAAAAAAAAACTGTTTTCTAAATTATAACAACAGGTAACTACCACTACCAGCTCAATAAACATGTCGTCATCACACCACCTCTATGAGCTAGATTCCGCCACGGATTCCGTCGCATCCTCTCCGCGCTCCGAACACCATGCTTCTCACGACGGTCATATACGTGTACGGTTCATGTGCAGTTTCGGTGGTAAGATCTTACCTCGTCCGCATGATAATCAGCTGCGTTACGTCGGCGGTGATACTCGTATCGTCGCCTTTCATCGCTTCACCTCTTTCTCATCGTTCATCACTAAGCTCTCTAAACTCTCAGGCAAATCCACTGAACTCTGATTTTTGAATTTTGAAATTTGAATAATTTTTGAATTTTTTGAATTTTGTTTTAGGAATTGGCAACGTGATTGTTAAGTATCAGTTTCCGAATGAGGATCTTGACGCTTTGATTTCAGTGACGACCGATGAAGATCTCGAGAATATGATGGAAGAATATGATCGGCTAGCGCAGAATCAAAACCCTCGACAACTGGCTCGGCTTCGGCTTTTTCTTTTCTCTAAAGACGATGATGAGTCACGAACCAGTAGTATCAGCTCACTTCTGGACGGCTCGGTTAATCGTGAAAACTGGTTCTTCGACGCACTTAACGGCGGCGCCGCCGATGCTTCGAGGCTTCAGCGTCTACGATCCGAGGCTTCGTCGATTGTATCCGAAGTGCCCGATTATTTATTCGGGTTGGAAAACTCCGATGAGATCCAATCTCAAAACCCGAAATTAAAGACACGTCAGCTTTTGTATGAGAATAATTCGGTTTCGGATCCGGGTTCTCCTGCCCCGGTTGTTTCTTCTCCTTTTTGTTCCACGTCATCAGCTGCTGCTGTACCTTCAGTGACTAAACCGGATAATCCTGAACCGGTTTTGAAGTCAAAACAAAGTCAAACGGATAGTTTAGTGGAGCAACCCGTTTCACACCCGACCTCATATTCGGGTACTCCGATGTGGCATCAATATGTTCCGGATTCTCATTATTCTGCTCCTGCCGTACAACAAATACCCGTTTATTATGTTCCGGGTCATGGACAACCCGGAAATCATCAGGGTCAAGCTCAACCCGTTCAAATCCGTGCACAATATGTCCAGCAGTATCCGAATTCATCAGGTCAAGTACCCGTAGGCTATCATCAACAAGTTCATGGTGCGGGTCAAACATACGGGCAAGTATCACCCGTGGATCCTTATGACCCGGCATGGAGAGTGGCTCATGATGAGAAACAACCTGTATATTATGGAGTTAGAAATTCGGGTCCTATGCAAGTTTACCCAGGAAAGGAAATGGGTCAAAGCGGGTCGGACATGACTCAGGGTCGGATCTCTCGGTTGGGACAGTAATTTTTTGATTATATTTGTGGCAATAATGACATGGTAATTTTGTTTAAATTTTACCAATGTTGAATGGATTGGATGTAAAACTGAGTGTTTTGCAATGTTGGGTCGAGTGATAAGGAATTTGAGTTTTTTAAGTAAAGTTTTTAGTTCGAGTCCTGTGGATAGAGAACACAATGTTGGAAAACTTTCCATTCGTTATAAGATCCGACTTGAACTTAGTTGAAATCAAATGTAATTACCAAACACTGGTTTCTCATACAAAAATAAAAAAAAATGGATTTGTAAAAGTTGTAAATAACAAATATAGTTTTTTAATTCATAAATTATTTAAAGTTGTAAGTAATTTAGTTTAGCGTTTTGTAATATTTCGAAGTTTAGTGATCAAAATATAATTTTACTAAAAATTTAATGACATTGGGTATAGTTTACCTTAACTTTTATAATATATTCATTGTATTTAAATATATATATGTTTTCTTTCATTAGTTTATCGCAATTATGAATGTAATGAATATTACTATAATCAATCGCGATAAAATATCTGAAGGAGTTCAACGAGACAATTATGATATCTCATCTTCAACATCGAAATTTAGTAAGGCTCCTTGAAATTTGCAATGATGGGGAAGAAAAGATGCTGGTTTATGAGTTCATGCCAAATGTACAAAGAGCTCTTATATTTTTTCTCTTGGTTAGAGCGTCTTCACATCCTTTTTCTCCAATCACTTTTAAAGGTGAAATTCTGATTCTTATATTTTAATTTGACATAATTTAATATCTTTATTTTTATATTTAATTATATTTAAATAAATTACTTGCATTTATTTATAAGTTCTCTACAATTTTTTTTTGTATTATTTAAGAATAATGTATTATGTTATTATTCAATAATAGTGCACAAGACTCATACACTAACAATGCATCAAATGTTATTTTAAAAGGATTAATTAGCTCTTTGATTTAACGTATAATGATTAATTTACTCATTTTTTAAATAAAAGGTGCAAAATACAATCCGACTTTTAGTACAGAAATTTTCATCATACTTTTTTCCCACTTTAAATGTTTAATGTTAAATATATATATATATATATATATCCCATAAAGATTGACATTGGGATTTCCTTTCATGGCATATATGGTGACCAATCTATGTAAACACTTGCGTAACGACATTCATTCCTTGGGACAGTTCGATTGATTGTCTTATTTGTCTAAAGCCGAAGTGGTCCTCTAATAGGGACTAAGCATAAACAAAGACTTTAAAATGGGTATCAACTTTGTAGGCCCAAGCCCAACACAGCCCAAATATATTTACTTAATGTTTCATGTCACTTATTAATCCAATGCTTACAGCTTAAAAGCAGTTCACAAAAGTTGGGGTCTTAGACTTTGAATGCTTGGCTTTGAATTTCACCATTTGCAATCTCAATATGTAGGTTTTCATCTCATCTTCTGCGTATGCTTTATGTGGGTTTTGTCCATTCTTCCCCTATTAGTTTGACTTTTGTTTGATTCTTCGTCCGTTCTGTGTTGTATTGATTGAATTTTATATTGTAGTTGGTTGAAAGTGTATTTGTATTTGGGTTAAATTATGCTATTACTTCTTGTACTTTACTCCTTGTACAACTACACTCATTTTTAGTCCATACTTTTCAAAATATAAAATCTCAATCATCACTAAACGATAATTGTTACATTCATTAGGTTAAATTATGCTATTTCTAAAATCTGACGCGGAAAACATATTATCATATGTGTAATGCCATGTCAACTTGTTATTTCCACACATTACTCACTAATAAGATAATCGATTAATGACTGTCATTTACATCAAGACTTAAGTTTCAAAATGCAATAACTATAGGATTGGAGAATTTGGATAATTTAACTAAACATATTTAATTGCTATTGTTTGTGTCAAAATATATATATATATATATATATGTGAACTAAATACACAACTTTCGTAAAGTGTAATGATTAATAACAGAATTTAATTTGTACCTATCATGTATTTTTTTTTAAGAAAAAACTCTTATCCATTTATCTAAAAAAACTAACACTCATTACTCATATCTTAAAAATCATCTGTCATTTTTCAATTTGGTCCCATATTTCGACACCGACTTGAGCAAAAACAATAACCAAGAAAACTTATTCAAATTCAAATGGAATAAAGCCTAACCCATGAAATATGGAAAGATCTAAAAACAAGGGTCTAATTGCAAATTCTTTTTTTCTTATACCAAATTGTTGAAAATTTGTAGAAATCAAAGACTCAAAGCATAAGAACTTTGAATTCCAATCCCTAAAAAGTTTGATTTAACCATTTTAGGAAATGGGAAAATTGTGGAATGAAGACAAAGATAATTTGGCCTTTCTAGTTTTTAGCAATGTGTGATCCAAAGTCTTTTCAAAGGGAAAAATTATGAGATGCACACATGTGGGGGACTACTAGGTGTGCAAAATTTTGCCAAAAATGCTAGGCCAACCTTGTCGGCAGTGAGTGAATTTGATGCTAAGTATAGTGAGATATCATAGAAGATCTTCTTCCTCCCAAATAAAATCTCCATTCATTGATGAGAACATGGCTATGGGACCCACCTAAAAGAATTATATCATTTACATTATAGTTATAAATGGTAAAAGTGTTAATGAACTTAGATCGAGTTTGGTCAAATCATATTATGTGTATATTATTTTTATAGTTTATATAAAAACATAAAAAGGTATAAGCATCTTCATAGTAATATTTCTTTGTATCAATTGTGAATCTAGTTGATAAATAACACAAACTCAATTAAACGCTTATACAATAATATAAATAAACTATTTTTATCCTTATCAACTTAGTTGATGGGTGGGAACTTATGAGCTTGAGGTTGATCTTGCCCGAATATATATTATTTATTTGAATTTTTATATTTAATAATTATGTCACTTATAAACTTGTTAACCCAATTCTTATATCTTAAAAGGTCAAACATGTTCACTAAAAGCCTATCATTCACTATTTATTAGAGGTATCCATAGATCGGGTCGGGTTGGGTTGAGGTCCAGTTTCAAAAAATTCAAGTCCAGGCCCATTTTCAAGTTGGCCTGAAATCGTAAAAAAAGCCAATTTTACTATTTAAAAATTAATAAAATATTAAAAGTATTTTTATTTGATATTATATATAATTTAATTTAATTTAAATTTTAAAAATATTTTTATTATTTACATTAAATTTGGGCCAATCAAGCCCGACCCAAAGTGTAAAAATCGTTATCCAAGGCCGACCCAAGAACTACCTGACCCTAGGACCAATCTACTACTTACATCCTAAAGTAATTAGTCTAGTAAATTTGAGTAGATTAGGCTGGGCCTATATATTTTCCAACTAATATGGGTCGATCTTGGTCAAAATATTAGATCAATATCTTTTGTCTAACTAGAATAAAAACTACTAAAAAAACTTACCTAAGGTCAACCCTAGTCTAACCTAGTGATGAGGCATTGGCTTGTTGGTTAAGACGGAGGCTTAGGGTTCTTTAGTATCAGGGTTTGAGTCTCACCATGCACAATTGTTAAGTGTGGGTCTTTATCCCACCATGTGTGTATGTCATGCGTGTATTTGATTTAGTTCTTTTCGATTCTTCAATCAGTACGCATTGTATTGATTTGATTTCACATTACAATTGATCAAACATATGTTTGTACTGTATTTGTATTCGTTACCTAACAATTGATTAATCATTTTAGGCATGGAAAATGTGGAATGAGGAGTTGATAGATCCAACAATCAATGATCCAAGTTTTCAAAGGGAAATGATGAGATGCATACATGTGGGACTATTATATGTGCAAAGCTTTGCAAATGACAGAGCTACCATATCAGCTGTGACTTTGATGCTTGGCAGTGAGATAGAATATATTCCTTCATCCAAACAACCTCCAATCATTGATGTTAGAGGAATTATACCATTTCCATGATAGTTATTAATGGTAAAACTCCTTGATTTTTCTCTAAAATTTATATTTATTTAGGGGTTTTTTCTTTGTTAAATAAATATATAGAGATAGAGAGATGGTTTTCATTAGAGTTGTTCATCGATCGGGTTAGATTGTTCGTCTAAAAAATAGAAGGGTTTGGATAAAAATATAAGCTTGAAAAATGGGTTTGAGCAAAAATAAGGCTTGTTTAAAAAATGAGTAAGCCTCGGGTAAGATTTTTTTGGCCTAGCCGGACCCAAATTTTTAATAAAAACCCTTGCTGTTTTTATTGTCGTTTTCTCATTTTTTGTCACTGTTTTGTTACTATTTTATTGTTAATGTTTGGATATTGTATAACACTGTTTATGGTTAATTTTGTTATTATTTTAGAGGCATAAGGATTAAAAAATTTTAAATGGATTAAATGGATAAGATACTCATACTTTTAAAACTCAATTAAAAAATTGAAATATAAGGATCAATTTAAAATCTAGATCATGGTTTGAGGACTTATGATGAAATTAACCCTTACAACTGATGCTTAGATATACAGTAAGTTGGTGGAGGGCTAAGTGCATTGAACAACAAATATCACTTTGCCCATATCTATTTCCATGGGAAAAAACTTAAAATCCAATAACATTTCCCATTTTAAAAAAGTTATTTTGACATTTCACAAAGTGGAAAAAGGGAATAATTTTCCAGACACACACTTTGAATCTTCTATTGTTCATATACGCATATATTTGACATTTCTTTTTGTTCTAAGGAAGTAATAAAAATCTCTGCAATTTCTCAAAAGAATATGATATGGAGACTAAGAACAAAAACCCATTTTTTGTTTCTTCATTAACCTTTCTTTTATGCTGTTTAGCTCGGTTTTGCTATGGAGTTGATATAATCCGACAAGGTAAAACGATGAATGATGGTGACAAGTTAGTGTCTAGTGATGGGGTTTTCGAATTGGGATTTTTCAGTCCTGAAAATTCAAGCTTTAGATATGTTGGGATATGGTATAAGGTTGATGTGGAAGCTGTTGTTTGGGTTGCAAATAGAGATAAACCAATGGTTAACAAAAATGGTGTTTTGGGGATTGGGATTGATGGTGACTTCAACTTGGTTGTTCTTGATGGGAATAGAAGTTTATGGTCGTCTGGTGTTTCAGGTATTTTATCAAACACCTCATATGCAATGTTGCAAAACAGTGGGAATTTGGTGTTGTTGAATAATGAAACCAGTAAAGTGATTTGGGAGAGCTTTCGTCATCCAACTGATACATTTTTGCCTGGTATGAGAGTACCTGTGAGTTTATCAATGGGGGAGGTTCTTTGTTTCAGGTCATGGAGATCAGCTATTGATCCTTCATATGGAAACTACAGTGTTGGAATAATTCCTAATGGAGGTCCACAGATTGTAATATGGGATCAAAGTGAAAGAAGAAGATGGAGAAGTGGTCAATGGAACTCACTGGTTTTCACAGGTATTTCTAACATGAGTAACACTGCTAGTTTCTTGTATGGATTCAAGCTTTCACAGGCTGATGAAAACGAGACACGGTATTTTACGTATGAGCCGTCGAACTCTTCGGCTTTGTCACGGTTCCGTATAGGTTATGACGGGATGGAACAACAGTTGAGGTGGGATGAGAACAAATGGACTGTGTTGCTATCACAACCTGGTAACAAATGTGATCTTTATAACCATTGTGGGAATTATGCAACATGTGATAACTTTGTTTCTTCAAGGACTTGTAATTGTTTAGAGGGGTTTAGGCCAAAGTTTGAAGATCAATGGAGTAAAGGGAATTGGTCCGGCGGGTGTGAACGGAGGACCGAACTGCAATGCCAACCAGACGGGTTTAAACGAATGTGGTGTATGAAGTTACCCGATTTTTCGAACATATTGGTATCTGTAAATAGCAGAGATGATTGTAGACAAAGTTGCTTAGGAAATTGTTCATGTACTGCATATGCATATGTTTATGGCATTAGATGCATGATATGGGTTGGAGATTTAGTTGATGTTCAACATATTGATCAAAGTGGAAATTTAGACTTCTTTTATCGCCTCAATCATTCTGATTTAGGTACTTTTTGATCCCTGAAACTTGCTTTTTTCTTGTTCATGACATGATTGTTTGATATATTAGTGAAATCCCATCATTTATGTACATATGACACCTTTGAATTTCACTTACAGACATAGATGACAAGAAGAAGATCTCTAATGGTGTTATAGTTATAATTTCTCTGGTGGGAGCATGTTTCTTGGTGGCATTTCTATGGCTATTATGGAGATACAAGAAGAAACTTAAAGGTATGGAACTCGACACGTTAACTTCGAATTCATGTTCATATACTCGTATTCGTTACTTACGTCCGAGTTTGAGTATGTTTGTTAGCAGTTTCATCAATGGTTTGTTGCAAGGACAAGGATGCGGTCGTTTTCGCTGAGTTTAAGTCCAAAAGCACGGAATTTTCAGTGGATTTTTCAGGACCATCTGATATTCTAATAGATGGGAATCAAGTTAATCGACCAGAGTTACCAATTTTCAATTTCAGTACTGTGGCAGCTGCAACCAACAATTTTTGTGAAGAAAATAAACTTGGGCAGGGAGGTTTTGGTGCTGTATACAAGGTAAGTGTCACAAAACCGTAACGATGCCAATGCAAAACAACCCGGGTTTGAGTATGTCTCTCCCGTATCGTCCTATACATTGGGATTTTGGTCATTAAAGTATTGTCTTCTTTGAGTACCCCACCGACCTTTGTAGTCTTTGTTGTGTTGCGAAAAGGTCGGTTTATAGGGAAACATGGGAAGACATACTGAAATCCGGGTCAATTCTGAACGTGATAACAGTTACCCTTTGTTTTAATCGAACAGGGAGAGCTTCCTGGAGGACAAGAAATAGCTGTAAAGAGGCTTTCAAGACAGTCAGGGCAAGGGTTAGAGGAGTTCAAAAATGAGATTATACTACTTGCCAAATTGCAACATAGGAACCTTGTTAGATTATTGGGCTGCTGTATTCAAGGGGAAGAAAAGATGTTGATATATGAATATATGCCCAATAAAAGTTTGGATAACTTCCTTTTTGGTACGTTTCCGATGTTGCTTTAGCTCTTCATTTTTCTTGTAGTACCGTGTATGATCATGAAACTTTGTGGCAGCCAAGCAAGCAGAGCTGGACTGGAGAACCCGAGTCAGCATCATCGAAGGCATTGCAAGAGGACTCATTTACCTTCATCGAGATTCAAGGCTTAGAATAATTCATAGAGACTTGAAGGCTAGCAACATCTTGTTGGATGCTGAAATGAACCCAAAGATTTCAGACTTTGGCATGGCTAGAATATTTGGGGGTAACCAAAATGAAGCTAATACGGTTCGGGTAGTTGGCACATAGTAAGCACTAACATGTTCATATATATGTGTTACATATATGTACTTTGCCACCTGACAACCCTTGCTATAGTACCACAACCACTTAGCACCGCCAGCTATGTATCTTTTGTCATGTTACATTACCGACCTAACAAGGGACCATGGAAGAGAACAGCAAACCTATCAGGAGATGACATGTGGCCAAATCGTACATGCTCATGGACTCCCTTCTCCCATTTTCATCCTTACCATCCTCTTCCCTAACATTCTCCTCCCTCTTGACCTCCTTCCACTACATATACAATACGACTTTTCGTGGTAAATGTATCATGAAAGTTCCTTTATTAGGAGTTAGATATTATTTTATCTCATTTACTCAAAAAATGAGCAAATTAGTCCATGCATATTTAATCAAAGAGCAAACTAGTCTTTTTCGGTTAAAATTTTCATTCATTTCTACTATAAAAAACTATCATAGCTGATGGAATATCTAGATAGTTACAATTGGCGTGCCACGTGTACCTCATATTGATGTACAACGATAAGTTTTTACAGTAGAAATGGATGAAATTTTTAACAAAATGATTAATTTGCTCTTTAATCTAACTTACATGGATTAATTTGCTCATTTTTTAAGTAAAGGTGACAAAATATAATCCGACCTCAGTACAAGGACTTCCATGGTACTTTTACTACTTTTTTTTCGAAATAGGGTGAATCAACTTCAACTTCCTTCACACCACCTTTTTGTATCAACATAAAAAACTCAAGTTTCAAGAAATTTCATTGATAGGTATAATGTTTTTTTTTTCTCGAATTGCAGTGGATATATGTCTCCGGAATATGCACTGGAAGGTTTGTTTTCAATAAAATCTGATGTATATAGCTTTGGGGTATTATTGTTGGAAATTGTTAGTGGACGAAGAAATACAAGCTTCCGCTCATCCGAATACACAAGTCTTATAGCATATGTAAGTAGTGAAAACAAGATGAAAGTTAGTTTTGTTTAGTTTTATGGAATTTGATTGACTCGGTTTTTTTTTTCAAGGCATGGCAACTTTGGAGTGACGATAAAGCAATGGACATCGTTGATCCTTTGATCAGGGAATCGTGTTGTCCAAAGGAAGCATTGAAATGCATACATATAGGTATGTTGTGTGTGCAAGACTTGGCAATGTATCGGCCGACAATGGCAACTGTAGTGTTGATGCTTGAGAGCGAAGCTCCTACACTTCCTAAGGCAAGACCACCCACTTATAGTTCATTGAGAAGATCCATTGATGAGCAAACTATTCCTGACGGTCAAGAAATTGTATCTTCAAATGATGTCACCGTTACAACGATAGTCGGAAGGTAAATTTGCTTGCGTCCACCATTTACGAGTATGAAGATATGGGCTTCCAATTATTTTTTAAGAAAAACGAAACATACTTGTTTCAAACACATTTATACGTCGGATATTAAAATTATAATAGAATTGTATATATAGTCAAGCTTCAATGAATACAGTAGAAGAATTGTAATTATAAAAGTTTAGTTTCATTTAGAAAATAGAATAATGGTGAATGCACCTAAAAAATCTCTTTATTATAGGGAGTTGATCAAATTAATTCGCTTGCTATTAAGTCGATCAATTTAATTTTTTATGCTGTTAAAAAGAATAAAATAAATTCGATTTAAGATAAAATATGTTATTGAATTTAAGCTAGAGAAAAGGTTGTTTGTGTCTATTATTATCAATGGTGATGACCCCCTCCAACATTTGGACAAGTGTGTGCTCTGCCTTTCCCCACACTATTAAATTAATTGGTTATTTTCGTTCCATGCCAAAATGTCATTTTCAAATATATATATTAAATACGATATTTGTTACACCTTATCGAATCAATTCGGGTAGTACAAGTTGAGGGAAACCACACCACCATTTGCTTCAAACCCATCAATAGCAGTCTAACACATGGGACTAAGGGTATGTAAGACTTGAAGCTTGGAGCTACACTCTGCTACACTCCACCCATCTTATTCTAATTTATGAAACTCACTGAATCATAAATTCTCTATTTTTGGATGCAAAATTTACTTTCAATTCTACCTAACTGATTTTCTTAGCTGAGCTAACTAACCTAAAGTTGTTGCCAACGATGTAGCTTTAAATTTGTGTTTTTATTTTATTTTATTTATTTGCACATTATTTCAAGCATGTCACCCCCATTCAAATAGGTTGTCAGCCTTTGTTCTACTTTCAAATCAAATTCTCTATTAAATTTTAATTTTTTAATATAATTTTTAAAATGATAAAAGTCATCGATTGAACCTTAATTCGATTAGTATGATTATTCTTGTCAATGAAAGAGAACATGAGTTAGAGTGCGCTGAAACATATTATCATCCTATTTAAGAGTTACAGAGGGATTATGGATAGTTTTAAGTTTTGTGTCAAAAAAACAGATATGATCAAAATCTATAGATTGTACTTCTGTCTTTAGTCCTTTCACGTAGAAAAAATCATCTATTTTACTTGAATGAATCTTTCTATGTCAGTATGAGGTATACGTGACACATCAAGTATTACTATCGGGTTGTTTCATCAACCACGTTGGGACATAAAAATAAAAATAGATAAAATTTTTAATAAAAAGATCAATTTACTCTTTGATGGACTAATTTGTTTATTTTTAAGTAAATGGAAAAAAATACAATTTGACTAATTTTACCTTTAAAACATATTTTTTTTATTAATTTGATACCAAAATATCAACTAATCAAAATATTTTCTTTTGAAAAAACAAATGAGGAATTTCAAGGTGAAAAACTAAATAAAAGAATAAGTAAATCTACGTGTCATCCTAATATGATTTGGCACACAAATTTGGACTTTGAGAAGAGTTGACTTTAAACCGGTACCACTAATTACAAGGACGAAATAGCAATTCAAACCTATAACGGAGGCTCGTGGGAGCCGTTGTTCGGTCACCACAGCCTTTTTCTTTTTGGTTGTGTCCTTTTCAATGCTAATCAATTTATTGTCTTCCGTTTCCGTTCCGTTCCATCCGTTTCCGTTACGTATTGGCAAACGCGTTTCCGAAATTACCCCTCTAAATGCGTAAATGCCGGAAATATGGGTTTAATGGTCATTAATGAAAAAGTTGAGAGAATGATGACTTTTTAAAGCCCCTCAAAAATCTAAATTTCCTTTCCCCTTATATTTCGCCAATAAACCCTCAATCTAACTGGTGCCAACTCAGCAAATGTTATATTCGATAATTTTGCAAATCGAAATTGGAGGATATTGATTTAAATAGTTAAAAATATTATGGAACTGTTTTGTATTAAGAGTCGAATTACATTTTGTTTTCTCTATTAAAAAAATTAGCAAATTAATCCTTATATTTTATATAAAAGAGCAAATTGGCCGATTTTACTGTTAAAAAGTGATCATTGTACATTAATATGAGATGCACGTGGCATGTCGCGTGCAACTATATATTTATTATGTCAGCTACGTCATTTTTAACATAAATAACTAGTTTACTGTTTGATCTAACGTACATGAAATAATTTATCTATTTTTTAAGTAAAAGAGGTAAAATACAATTTAACTCTTAGTACAAGAGCTTTCATGATATTTTTACCATTTGAATACGCTTAAGCACATAGTATCTTCCATCTTAGGTATTAGAATATTATGGGTAATTTAGATATTGTATATAAAAAGAATCTGATTTTTTTGTATGTATATTGCATTTATATTTTTTTTATGTATTATCATCATATTAAAATAAAGGGGGCAAAGTTAGAAAAATTTTATTCGGGGTAAAAATTAAATTATACACTTTTACAAAAGTTAAAATACAGTTTTTATCATTGTTTTTAAAGACTAAATTATAAATTTATCATTTTTAAGGACTAAAGCATAATTTCATAATTTTACAACTTTTAAAGGGTTTAAGGAGGAAATTTCCCATTTTAGGAAAAAAGCTATTCAAGATATTAAGTAAAAATTGAAAAGACATAAGGATTCTTATAATATTAATTGATAATTTATAAAAGGAATTTTTTAAATAAATTCTTAATTAAATTGATATAATTAAAATAGAATACTTAAAATTTAATTTTCCAAAAAAAACATTATTGAAAGGTTTAAGTGAAAATTATGAAAGAAAAAGGCAACACAAAGTTTCATAAATGCATTCTTATTAAACATGGAAATTAGTTTATCAACATCTTTGTTTCCAAATAAATGCATTCTTATTAATATACACCATGAAAATCATGAATTTAGAATATAAATATGTCGATAATGTTTAAATTCTTTTCGATAATTTCTTTTATATTAATGAGTTTAATCAGATAATTTCTCTAATATGATTTGAACATTTATACCATTTTTCTAATACGTATTATTATAGGTTAAAGGTGAGGTTAATTCGATCAATTTTTTTAAAATTTTCAAATCGTACATCATAATTTAGTTTGGTTCGATTCATGAGTTGCCTGTTTTTTTTTTTAATTTATTTTGATAAAATGTCTTTAGAATATTATTTGGTGAAATCCAAAGCCTTGTTCTAATTTATAAATATTTTTTCTAGTAAATAAAAAATCAATAAATTTTATCTTATATTTTAAAAAATATATTTTTATATAAAATTTTAAGTTACATTCACTATTTTAAATATAAAATATTTACTTTTATATTATAAAATTAAAATTAATTATAAATTAAATGAAAAATAGCAGTTGATTCCATTCAAATAAGCACAATTTTTTTAAACTTATATTTCATAAATCATTCAAATACTTCAATTTGTAGGGGTGAAGTCATAATTTTTTTTAGGAGTCGAAATTAAATTGTAATTTTTAATAGCCTATATCTTTATAAATTTTAAAAGATTAAATTTAATTTTTATAATTTTTAGGAGAAGTCAAAGTATAATTTTACCCTTACTAATTTAAAATTTTAATATTTCTAAAAAATGTAAATGAATAATTTTTATTTTAAGAAAAATTAAGACCTGCCAGCCTCCTAGATGGGACATCAATTTTTGGTTAATTTTTTCTAGCTCAATAAAACTTCTTTGATGAAATTGTCTTTAATACCCTTTTATTATGTCAAAGTCCTTAATCCGGAAATTCAAGCTAATAAGAGGGGCATTGTAGTAATTTCAGAACCCATAACTACCCTTCACAAGCTAAGTCCTTTGTGTCTGTTTTTTTTATTTAATTTTTTTGTCTGTGAATTGAAATGAAAAAAGTCATAATCTCTCATCACAGTTTCCAAAAACCTCATAAAAACCCTTCTTTAAAAGCTCTTTGAGAGATTAAGACAAGGGCTGAGTCATTTTGTCCGAGTTGGTAACGCGATGTCGACTCAGTTTCCGGACGATTTCAAATGCCCAATATCTCTCGAAATAATGTCTGACCCGGTTATTCTCTCATCGGGTCATACTTTCGACCGGGTTTCAATCCAACGGTGGTTAGATTCCGGTCACCGTACTTGTCCGATTACCAAGCTTCCGTTACCTGAACACCCATGTCTTATCCCTAACCATGCTCTTCGTTCCTTGATTTCCAATTATACCCTTGTGTCCCCTTCGAAATCACAACCTTGTTCTCAGCCACAAACCCTTGTTTCTGCTCTGACGTCCCCTTCGTCTCCTATTGGAACCAAGCTCGACTCGCTCACTCATCTTGCCGGGCTCACTAAGCGTGACTGGTCGCTTCGCCGTAAACTCACTGAGTCTGGGGCTGTACCAGCTGTTCTTAAGTTTGTTGACTCGGAGGATCCGGTTTTACAAGAAAAGGCACTTTCTTTGCTCCTTAATCTCAGTCTAGATGATGATAACAAAGTGGGTTTAGTTGCAGAAGGTGCTGTAAACCGGGTCGTTAAAATATTATGTATCGGGTCACCCGATTGTAGAGCCATAGCTGCGACGATTATAACTAGTTTAGCCGTCCTTGAAGTGAATAAAGCGACGATTGGAGCATACCCAGACACGATTCCGGCATTGGTTCGGCTTTTAATTGCAGGTAAAGGAAGGGAAAAGAAAGAGGCAGCAACAGCTTTATATGCAATTTGTTCATTTACTGATAATAGAAGAAGAGCTATCGATTGTGGTGCTGTGCCTATATTGATAAATTTATTGGATTTAGGGTTGGAAAGGGCTATTGAAGTGTTGGGATTATTGGTTAAATGCAAAGAAGCAAGAGAAGAAATGATGAAAGTTAATGGGTGTGTTAAGGTTTTGGTTAAGGTTTTAAAGAATGGGAGTTCAAGAGGGGTTCAATATGGGTTATTTACTTTGAATTGTTTGTGTAATTATAGTGAAAGTTTTTGTTTTGAAGCAAGAAAACAAGGGGTTTTAGGGATTTGTATGGGGTTAGTGGAAGAAGAAAATGAGAAGATTAAACGATATGTTTCGAATTTGGTTCAAACTTTGAGTGGAAACCATGCTATTGGATGAATCAATGCATCAATGGTGGAAATGGGAATGGAGGTGAGTTGTTTTTGTTTAGCTTTCTTGTACAAAAAGGTGGAAAAAAGATTAGATTTTTGTATCTTTGTATATTTGAATAAATGTGGAACATGATGGAAAAGGGAAGGATTGTTGATCTTCCTTGGTTTTTTGGTTGTTGTAGTGAAAAAAAAAAAGAAGAATCAAAATTTAGTTGACTTGAACCATAGTTTTGTGTTTAAAAGCATGTTTATTTAAGTTTTTGATCTCTTGCTTATTTGGGAACTTTTGTTCTTTTATCGACTTAGGGATTGAATAATTAGATTCATTTCGGTTACAATTGTGATTGTTTTTCCGTTTCAATCAATCGATTTGCCGTAGAACTTGTCTTATTTAGTTGCTTTTGTGTGTATTATGAGTATGATGTAGTGGAATACAGTATTTCCCACTTGCTTGCTTTATAAATACATTGCTAATATTGGCCCCGGTTTTGCCGGTACATTGGTTTTATCGTGATGTTGTAAATGTCCTAAAGCATTGAATTTTGGTGATGTTGCATATCAGTTACATTCATTTGCAGATGCTGTAATTGCTTACTTGAATACGATTGTTTCTTGCTTTTGTGTTGAATTCAACATTTGGACTGGTACGTTGTCTCGAACGATACCAAAGTTGTACCTCGAGGCTTTGTTGTCGGTGTATGAAGAATAAAAGGCTGATGTTTATATTCTTTTTTGAGTGTAAAATAGAATAGATTTGATGTGCTCATGTCGAGTGAATGAATGATTGTTGTTAACCTCGCATATGATGATTTTACGATGGATCATGCACTCTCTAGCTTGGCCAGGCACGTCAAGGTTGAAAACTTCGGAAAAAGGTATGTCCTGTTGAAGTTTTATCTCTGGTTCCCAGAGATTCTCTTAATATAGCTTATATAGTTGAATGACATTTTGTTGGCTAAAGCTTCATATAAATTGCTGCTTATGTAGATACAGAAACTTGAAAAATCATCGATACCATGAGAAACTACGAACGGTGCTTTTGAAAACCTTGAATCGAGCAAACTGGATTTCGCCCTTTTGGTTTGTTCATGGCTTACATTTGCAGTAGTGTAGGCGGTTTCTTTGCAATGATTGATTGTTATATAGACCAGCAGTGCATCAATAGTAAAAGTTCATCCCTGTTTTATAAGGGGCCTATGTCTAAGTCCTTTTTTTTTTTGTGCAAAGGTCAGGGTTCGGGTCTAGCTAGTTTTAGGTTTAAGTTGGCAAGTTCATAGTTGTTTATAAGGGCCTAGCTCTAAGTCAGTAATAGTACCATAGAAGTCCTTGAATTAAGAGTTAGATTGCATTTTCATTTCTGTACTAAAACCTGATGAATAAAAAGAGTAAAATGCCAAACATTAGTGTCTGTTTGAAAGTAAATCTTTAACGGTTCAAATGAATGAAATTTTCAACAAAGAATAATTTATTCATTTTGAATAAAAAGAGTAAAATGCAATTTAATTCTTAGTATAAGAGAGTCTGATATTTTTATCGATATAAGTTTCATTTTTCGTGCAAAGATCACAATCTGGGATCTAAGAAAAGTTATCTATGTTAGATAATTACATGAAGCAATTGAATTGAGTTTCTGGTTGTTATGGATGTTTTTAAAAACATTGTTTGGTCTGGTCGGAGAGTATAATATTATTATTATATAAATATATGTTGGCAGAGTTATGCTGAAGCTAACCATAGCATGCGTGTTGAAGGTAAAAACTAAAAAGTAAAGAAGGCCATCACATCACATCGTTAGTGAAATGTCTACTGCAAGGATCAAAGTTTATGCTTTTTTAACTTTTCTGATAATATTTTTTAATGCTTTGAATTTAGAATGAAAATAAAGTGTGTATCTGGAGCTTCAACAACCCCTGTCTTTTTCTTTGATTGTGACACAATCCCAACAAGCAAACCAATATGTAAATAAATAATTAAAAGAAGGAACAGATAGAAAAGGTGATGAAATTCCAAAGAGCTTTCCAATAAGATGGGAGATACCATCTTTACTCATTGCTGCCTCCTGTAAAGGCAGCACCTCAGAGATTGGTTCGGTTCATTGGTTTAACTAACCGATGATTGAAGTATTCTAGCTCTTAATATAAAAATCTTCATGATAATTTTACCTTCTGCAACTACAATAATCACTAATATCAATTGAGATTTACCAGAAACATAAACAAGAAGAGATCCATTTATAAATCAACATGTTCAATCTTTCATTGCAAATGGCATGAAATGAAGAGCATTTTCCACCAAGAATCAATGATAAAAAATGTAGTATTATATGCTTAAGATGGAAATAAATCGTTTTTCACATGGTAGCCACAAACATTATGTACCTCAAATCATTTTCCTAGCTAAAAATGGAAATTTATATGATTTTAATATTTTATTAAGACAAGGTGTTTAGCTTTTTCTCTAGCATTTTGGCCTTTCTAAGTGCATCTAAAGCCTCAGTTTGTTTCCCTGACCTTTTTAAGTTGATTGCCTTTACCTTTTCAGCTTTGATCCGCTCTTCCAACAGGATTCTCTCTTGGTTGACATTGTCAGATTTTGCGGTGTTTTGTTTTACGGGTTCTGGTCTTTGAGGGCTATGTTCGACGGTACTAGAACCATCTAATCCAATTGCTTTCAGGGCAGATAAAAGTTGAGGATCGAGAAGATCCTCAACAGCTACATCGTCTGCTTTTCCTCCCCCGGTGCTTGTTGAATCCTGACCAGATGATTCTTCCAACTGTGCCTCAAGAGACTTGGCTATTTCGAACTCAGCATCTGCTTCTTGAAGCTTACCTTCTCTTCGGAGTTTCAAAGCTTGGCGCTTATGACTAAGGGATTCTTGTTGCAGCTTGAAGCGATCACGTCCAGACAGTGGTTTTGGAGCTGAAGTTGATGCAGCCTTCTCTTTTGTCACATCAGAAGGGGAAGTGGATGCAGATATTGAGCCATCATTTGTGTCTGCTTTTGGTGGAGTGCCGTCTTCTGTCAGGCTCTTCTCCAACAGCTTTGCTAGCCGAAGTTCTTCTCGAGCTTCTGCTAATTTTCCATCTCTCTTCAAAGCAAGTGCCTTCTTCTTATGAGACAAAACTGCTTGCCTAAGTGAATCTTGGTTGTTCTCAGAAGTAAATCCCTCACTCAGACTTACGTCGATCGCATGTGTTTTCTGCTCTCTATTCACTACCCTACCTTTTGCGGCGGTATCTTCATCGTTGGTTCTAAGATCTAGGGAAGACACTGGAGCATCGGTTTTAGCAAGAGAAGAAATGTGGGATACAAAATCACCTTTCACTTCATTTTTTGAAAGCCCTTGCTTCTCATGGTTGGCAAATGATTCGGCATTCGTAGGTTTACTGTCCTTGGACAAATCAGAAACAAGCTCTTCTTTCGGAGCTTCTAATTCGGCCAGTTCAGATTCCAGTAACTTTGCCTTTTGCAACAAGTCCTCGGCCTCTTCGGCTTGTCCATTTCGTCTAAGGGTGAGAGCCTTTCTTTTCAAGTTTAGAAGTTCTCTTTCAATTTCCCTTTTACTTCTTGGCGGCGAAGCAGAAATACCCGAAGAGGGTTGAGTAACAGATGGGCAGCCAGAATGCAAGGACTCAGAGGAGTGCTTTTCGTGCTTAAATACCGGTTCAACTTCATTCTCTTTCCAACCCAAATTCTTTAGCATCGAGAGCATAGCTGGATCAGTCATATCATTCTCCGTAACATTTTCATCTGCTTCTTCCACAACACCTTTTTCATTCGGCCACTTCGGTTCGACCACTTTCTGTGGTGCTTCCATTTCTGCAATCTCAGCCTCTAATGCTTTAGCTGTTTCGAGCACTTCCTCTGCCTCGTCAGTATTTCCTTGGCGCCTAAGCAAAAGAGCTTTCCTTTTTAAGCCTAATAGCTCCCTCTGTATTTCAGCTTTAGTTCTTCTTGATGCCTTAACCAGGATCTTTGGAGAAGATTGAGTCGAAGAAGATTGAATAACTTTTTCAGAATCCTTTTGTTTAGAATGTTTTGGCAAAGAGTTTGAAAGCTCATCATCATTTTCATTCCAACCTAAGTTCTTTAAGATCAACAGATACGTTGGATCGTGCAGGTCTTGATCCGTAACATCTCCTTCAACTGGAAGAGTTTCTGACATACTATGGCGCTCATCTTTCAAAGTTACCTGCACAGCCTTCGTGTTGGAAGTGTTGTCCATTTCTTCAAGTTGCTGCTCGAGAATCTTGCCTTTCTTCAGTTCTTCCTCCGCTTCATCGAGTCGTCCTTCCCTTCTCAAAGCGAGGGCTTTCTTCTTCAAACCCAAAAGCTCTTTCTGAACCGCCAATCTACTCTTTCGTGGAGGTTTTAGATCATTGTCATCACCCAACTTAACTGACTTCTTTGATATATCGGCAGATTGAGGAGTTGGACCATTTTGATGAACTGTCAAATTCCCAGGCTGAGAATCATAGCTTTCAAGGTCCTTCTCAAGTAACTTTGCCTTCTTTAAGTGCATCATTGCCTCCGCAACATTACCAGCTCGCTTTTGACTAAGGGCCTCCCTTTTTAATGAAAGAATTTCATTTAACAGCGCCTCCCTGTTAACAGGAGTAGACTGAGGCATAACGTCTTCACTTGGATTAGAATCTTCGGCCCAACCTAGTGATTTCAAAGCAGCAGCTATTTCCGGATCATCCATATCGTTATCAGTTACTTCAAAATTATCATCAATGCCGATATCATCACCGGTTCCCAAAAGTTGACCAAAGTCAAAACCTTCTGTATGCTCATACTGAACTAACATATCATCTTGTTTATCAGAATCCATGCTATTAATTATAGCAGTTAGCTCATCATCCGAATCATCAGCTCCGGCCAATAGTTCTTGTTCCTCGAGTTGCTTCTCCAAGACTTTAGCCCTCTTTAGTTCTTCTTTTGCTTCTGCAAGCTTCCCCTCACGCTTCAACATGAGAGCCTTTTTCTTAATGGCAACAACCTCGGTCTTGTCTGTGCCATGTTTGCCACTTTTCTTCGGCATTTCTCCAAGAAGCGAGGAGAGTTCACCTTCCAAACTCATAGTTGCGGATCCTTTACCCTCATTATGTGGATCCATATCGGACCACCCGAGTTCCCTGAGTTCAGCTACCAGGTCATCCTTACCCACTTGAGTAGAGGCCTTATTTTTTCTGCTGACGGCATCTTTGTTCTGGGTCTCGGACATATTGCTAGACGACAAAATTTTTTTACGGCCTTTTCTTATATATATCTCCAAAGACTCAGCTTGCCTCTCTAGCTCTTTTCCTCTTTTAAAGGCTTTCAGAGCTTCATCGGGTTTCCCTTCTCCTTTCAGAATCTTATACTTTCTTTTTTCCTCCATTGCTTGCTGGCGCAGTTCCTCGGGACTCAAAGATGCCATATCATTCTGCATACGCTGACCAACAGACTGACTTCGATGTATTTCTCCTCCCCCGTCATGAACATTGGAAGACGATGAACTGCTATTTGCCCGAGCAACACTAGGAGTCATATCATTGTTGGAGGTTACTCTTAATGAAGAGTATTCTTTTCTGTCGGCACCAAGAATCTGGTTCAAAATGTCATCCTCGTTTTTAGCAGCCGGTTTCGAACTACCTGCATGAACCAGCTAAATCTTTTAATATATCGACGGTAACCTTTCGTATGAGAAAATAAACAAGTGCCCCTCATACAAACTTAAATTGGCAAATCTAAATTCAACATTCTCGTAAATTAGTTTTACAGGGAGGAGAAAAACTCAAAAAACCCGAAACACCGATTTCTAACACCAAACCTATCATTGATTAAATGCAGTACACAGTTAAGAAAATGATACCTCTCCCAGCTCTACTTTTGTGTCCATGGCGCAGCTCAAATCGTGCGGCCTCTTCTAGCGTTTTACAAGGTTCACAAATACGAACGGGTGAATCACCCTGTCCACGCAGAACCATTCTCTTCTGAGTACAGGAACCGCAAAACAGGCCCCCGCACCGTCGGCAGTGATGCTGGTTTATCAAGAGTGATAAAGAAACATTAGTAATTAAAACAATTATTACCAAAAAGAAAAAAAAGGATCATGCAATAATTATCAGACAAATTCCTGAAGCAATGTAAAATACTAAATTTTATTGACCGGATTTTGACCTCTCGGGGAGAAGTCTGCAAAGTGTCTGACTCCTCAAATGTTCAGTTCTATTTCTAGCTTTTATCTCCTGACTCTGCCGAGAGCCTGAGCTGGTTCACAAAATGACTCTACCAAGAGCCAGAGTGCCTTAGGCTCTCTGTAAAGTTACACCGTAAACCAGCTTGGGCTCTCGACAAATTCAGGAGACAAGACCCGAGATAAAACCAAACATAGACACTCCAACCCCAGTATCCAACCTCTTGAGGAGTTCGTCAACCCTCAATGGACGACAGTACACCAACTTCTCCCCGAGAGGTCAGAATCCCCTCATCAAATTTCAAGTAGAACAATTATCACCAAAAAGAAAAGGGATTCGACAATGAATTTTATCTATCATGGAACATCAATAAGTTATACCAAGAAAGAAATTCAAATTCCAATACAATCATTCCATATATGTCAAAGAAATTCCAGGAGTAATCTAAAATACTAAAATTTCAACTAAAATCAAAAGCAACCCACAAATTTGAGACATGGGTATTGAAATAGAGAGCATAAAGCATCAATAAGTTAAACCAACAAAGAATCTCAAATTCCAACACAATCATTCCATATGTATATCAAAAAAAATTCCAGGAGTAATCTAAAATACTAAAATTTCAACTAAAATCAAAAGCAACCCACAAATTTAGAGAGTAAAAAAAAAAGAAATTTGAGATATGATTATTGAAATAGAGATTACAAAAGACAAGAATCCTTAAAAAATCAAAGGGTCAAATGCAAAAACCTTGCGATTGATGAAAGTGAACTGAGAAGAACATCCTTGGCAATGAGAAGCATCAACTACCCAATTATTCCCTCTCAATGAAGGCTTTGCAGGCAATCCGATCTTCTCTAACATATCGTACAAAAATAAAAGAAATCAAAATCAAAGGTCTTTGATCTTTCTTTTTCTTGGGATCTTTTTTCTTTATTTTTCGATTTCTTTGGGTAGATTTATTGTAGAGAGGGGAAGTAAAAATAAGTTTTTTAGACTTTTTCTTTTCTCATAGAAAAAGTAAAAGGGTTGATGATGACAACTGACACGATGCAACGACGTCGTTTATGGATTGGCGCGAAGGGTATGGATGACCCGCTTATAATTAGATTCCAAATTGAAAGGAATTTCAGCCCAAACCAAACTATTGGGTTGGATGGGTTTCGGGTTTAGATTATTTTCAATGAGTTGTTTTATGTACCAATTATTTCGGGTTTAGATTATTTTAGGTTTATTTATTGAGATTTTTGTGTTTGTCACTAAGTTCGAGTTGCTTGTTTGGCTTCTTTCAAGTTGATTAGTTTTTAGTTTGAGTTGAATTGATATAGATTGTTTGCTTTTATTTAAATCAAATTAAATTGAATTTAAACTCGATTAATTCATTGGATTTCAAATTAGGTTTAATTAGGAATAGGGTTAAGATTATGTAAGTATTAAGTGGAATTTGAATTGAAAGTTGAGATCTTTTTAGTTAGAGTGTGTTTATAATTTGGATCTATTGTGATTGTTAAAGTTAAGTCAGTGTGAGAGGACGTGGGTTCGAGCATATTGAAATGCGTTTATCCTACTATTTAAAGGTTGGAATGAGCTTCTAATTTTATTAACAGTGACAAAAAGGTAGAAGAATCAAAGTCTTAAATTAAATTAGAAAGATTAACCTCTCAATTTTCATAAAGTATACTGAAGATGAAAATAGTACTTCGTTGTATGAATTAGGCATCTTTGTGGATAAATGGAAGTAAAGAGAAATCAGGACACTGTCAGGCATCAAAGAATCAAAACCTTGATAAAAAGGATATATATATACTCATTCTCATCTAGGATCTAACGTAGAAATTGTAACCTCATTTCTAGTGAATCGATCTGAATTATTATAATTCGATGATGATGATGAAGCCGATGCCTCTGATTGCACAGCGGTGGCACTATTGGGGTTCATAAAAGCCGGAGTCGATGGCGTCAACATTGATATAGAAGAATTGCTAAGCATGAGAACAACGGAGTTCATGCATGGAGGGTCTATTCTCATCATTCTCTTGAACACATAGCAAGCCTATATGAATGCATCTCGTCATTTCGCTTCTTGATCCATGACCGCCCCTCAAATACTCATCTACCAGATTTAAACTTGTCCCTTCTCTCCAATTCCTCCAGGCCTGCGAATTTTCCATAGATAAAAAACGACAATATTTTGTTAGTTGATACGACATCCGCTTAGTGTTTTTTTAACTTTCATAGGTAAGAAGATCTGCCCCATTGTTATGGAAATGGCTGATTTGGTCACCACTAATGATTTCCAAAATCAATACTCCAAAGCTGTAAACATCAGATTTAAGTGAAAGCGTCTCGCGCTTTACGTATTCCGGAGCCATGTATCCACTGTACCCAATGAACAGGTAAATGAATTTCGATTACTTGGCTTTCAAGGAAGGGCAAATTAAAACTTACAATGCTCCTGCAACCCTTTTTGTATTATCTCTACTCTGGTCAACTTCAAACAACCTTGCCATTCCGAAATTGAAAATTTTGGGATTCATTTCTTCGTCTAACAGAATGTTCGAAGCCTTTAGATCACAGTGAATGATTCGATACCGAGAATCTTCATGAAGGTAAAGTAGTCCTCGAGCTATTCCTATGATGATTTTGTACCTTGTGTCCCAATCTATCAGTGGCCGTTTGTTCGGATGTATGAATGGATGAAATAATATGGACAAAAACAATTACGAATCGGCTGTGATTTAATTCTCAAGGACTGAAATGAAAATAAAGAAAATATCAGTACCAAATAGAAAATGGTCGAGGCTTGAATTAGGCACAAACTCAAATATAAGAAGCTTTTCTTTTCTTTCCAAGCAAAATCCTTTAAGCCTAACCAAATTCCTATGTTGAAGCCTTGCCATTAACACGACTTCGTTCTTGAATTCGTCGTCACCTTGTCCAGATTCATTAAATAATCTCTTCACAGCTTTCTCTTGTTCATCATCAAGCATACATACCCTATAGTAATAAAAAAAATACGATATTCGATTAAACCCCGATATTGTTCAATATTCGGATCTCAACAATAGAAGTATCATGGAAACCTTTGCATTAAGAGTGAATTACATTTACCTTATTACTCAAAAAATAGGCAAATTCGTCTCTGCACATTAGATCGAAGAGCAAATTGATCATATTGTTAAAAATTCTATCCATTTATACTATTAAAAATCAATTCCTGTAGCTTTGGAGGGGCTCCAAATAGCTTGGAGAGTAGACCTTCAACGGGTTGTACTCAAGATGGACAATACAACAAATGTCCAGTTGATTCAAGCGGGGTCAATGGAGGGACACCACACAGCTATGTGACGAGTGATTATAGATCTCCTTCAACGTTCTTGGATGGTTCCGGTTACACATATTTTCAGAGAAGATAACCGAGTCGTCGATGGCATGGCAACAATGTCATTGTCAAGACCTTGGGACAAGTGTATTTATCTGCAACCCTCGGATGAAATTTTTCGAAAGCTACATGACGCTTATTCTAGAGTGACTTGGCCTCAAATAGTATAGTTATAGTTTTATATTTCTTAAACAAAAAAAAAATGGTCTCTGTAAGTTAGCTTGAGATATATACAGCACACAATGGGTCATTGTCTGGTTATTTCGTCAATCACGTCAATTTTTAACAGTACAAATGGATGATATTTTTAATAGAAATGACTAATTTGCTCTTCGATCTAGTGTATAAGGGCTAATTTACCTATTTTTTAAGTAAAAGGGATAAAAATACAATCTAACTCCTAATACCAAGGCCTCCATGATACTTTTATCAAATCCCAACATATATATAAATATAAATACCTTATAAACAGCACCAAATCCACCTTGTCCAAGCATGTTATCATGGGAGAAATTGCTTGTTGCCTTTATTACAGATTTCAATTGAAATTGAAGTGATTCCAATTCCAAACCATTATCCTTGTCTGCATTATTAACACATTGAATTAACCACTTTGAACATAAAATTTCAGTTCATCTTACATGACAATGACTTACTGTTCATATCTTGTCCCGACGATTTCGTTTTTCTTCGAAGGATGAAAACGGCGGCAACTATTGCTACAAAAACGATGACCGGCACAACGATGATTGCAATGGTTTTTGATGAAATAATTTCCTTGTTGTCTGCACAAACAAGAAAACTGTTAGGGAACATTGCAAAATGCAATAAGGTATATGGAAGTGATTTTCAAATTTCACCTAAGGGTAAATTGCACTAGTAATCACCTAACTATTAGTAAATTCCTTTTTTGGTTACTCATCTATGAATAATTATAAAATAGTCACTCAACTATTCAATTATGTCTTTTTTTGTCACTAGCTGCCAGTTGGCTAATGATAGCAATTTTTAAAATCGGCATAATAGCAACTTTTAACTCTCAATGTCACAAAAAAGTAAAACTACAAAACTAAATTACACAATGTGCAAATGCTGAGAGTTAATTTCTTTTAGAATCAAGAGTAAATTGACATAATTTATAAATGTTTAAGGACGTTAAAGTTGCTATTATGTCAGTTTTAAAAACTACCACTGTTAGGGTGGCCAATAAAAAGACGAAATTGAAATCTTAGGTGAACAAAAAAAAAAAAGCAGTTTACCCTAATACTTAACCTTTTGTTTTTGCTAACAGTTTATCGATTGAATCTGGAGGTGGAGATGAAAGCGATAATCGTACGGTATCAGCAGTAGGCGAAAAGAACGTATACAAATCCCACCGCATACGGCAACTTGGGGTTTCGACATAACCGCCTTGATAAGTACGACAACACGCTCTATACCGACGAATCAATGTCCTTAAACAAGTTAAGCAATTACTTTCGGACAAATCCGGTGTACATTGCATTAATGCTTGAATTTCCTCAGCCATACCAGTTGCATACTTAAGCTTTGAAGATCCCATTGAAGCTTTTTCGCCACAGCTTCCATTAATTCACCCCAAAGCTCAAAAAACAACGTTAAATTTGATGCAACATCTCTAATAGCATTAGGGTTAATCCCTTCTTGTATAGGTTCCAATGCCAAAACACCAAATAAAGACTTGTCTGAGTATCGAACAAGACATGGTATATCACCATCCCATGAGAATGCTTCTGTTTGGTTTTTACAACTTGATAGTAATTGATGAGCTGTAAAATTGACATAAACGAAACAATCTTCTTCAGACAAATCACCTCTACATACTGCTTGAGCATAAACTTTGTAGGGTCCTTCTTCACCAATGGAAGTATTGAAGAAACCACCATTTTCAGACACGTTTGTTGGGAGAGAAGTGAGGATTAGGTTACGGTTTCGAGCAAAGGGACTGTTGGTGGTGAAGTTATGACCAGTTTCTAAACAGGTTTGGGCATCTGTGAGAGAAATAACTAAGATTATTACAAGGAAGAAAGCAAAAAGTAGGTTGTTGAGATACATTGTTCTCAGGTAATGATTGAGGATTTTGGTGAATACAAAGGGCTATAAAAAATTTCATGACCATGATGGCTTTGCCATGTGAAAACACAACACGAGGTTTGAAGCTCGGTTTGGTTGAATGGAACTAAGGGAAAGTTGCATTATTTTAATGAGACTATGTCTGACAACATGTTTAGAATATGGTCTATTTTATAAACAACTAGAATTAATTATAGAAGACGTGGTTACATACACCTTTTGTTTAAAAAGTTGTAGTAAGTGAGCTACTTTTGAAATTTGATTTGTTTTCAATGTCAGAATTGATTTGATAAGGTTTGCTACGGTATTTAATTTTATCATTATTGTTGTTTTTATATTAACGCATTGTCTATTTCATAGGGTTCTTAGGGTGTTTTTGGATGAACGATACAGTTACTTTCGATAAAATTAAAAACAACGATGGTGATGAGATTAGACAAAAGATTTCGCCACACCACAGGTACAGTGAATCCAAAAACAGCTTTAGAAAGGATTTTCAATGTAATAAGCTTTTTTTTTAATGTGTAGTTTATTCTCGTGCTTAGAGTAATACCACAATTTAAGCTCGTTTTTAAAAGCATCAATTTTTTGGATAAATAATTTAATTTCATGCTTAAAATCTTTACTATTTTTAAAGAAAAGTTTAAGCTCAGCATTATATATATTTTTAAAATAAATATCAATTTAAGTTTGTGCAAGAGAACATTAGGAATAATTTACATTAGGAATAATTTCATGCTCGTACTTAGAAGAATTATCGTTTTTTAAAAAATTAATAGCTTAAGTTCTGGTAAAAGTATCAGAAGGTACCTATACTAAGAATCAGATTACATTTTTTTTTCTCTACTCAATAAATGAGTAAATTAGCCCATGTACATCAGATCAATGAGTAAACGAGTTCTTTCTACTAAAAACTTCATTCATTTTTATTGTTAAAAACTGACGTGATAGTAAAATAACTGTATATTTACACGTGGCATGTCACGTGCACTTCATGTTGAAATACATGGACCAAATTTTAACAGTAGAAATGAATGAATTTTTTAATAAAATAACTGATTTGCTCTTTAATCTAACGTGCAGGACTAACTTTCTCATTTTCGTTATTAAAAACACAAAATACATTCCGACTTTTAATATAAATACCTTTATGATACTTTTCCCCTAAGCTTGTATTTAAGAGCAATACAATAATATATTGGTCAAAATTGTCTTCCTTTACACAAGTTTCTTTAATAGAACACTTTCCATTATCTAAATTGATGCAATGACCAATAATTTGACATTGCATTTAAAAAAACTGTCCACTACACGACTAGTTGTATCATTATCTAATAATAAAATCATCATAATTTTTTGAAATTTTTAATAGAAGAAAGACGATCCTTTTGTCGATAAATATTAATTCAATTGATATCATTGTTGTTATAACAACTTGAACTCAAAAGGTAAACGTCGGGTTTTCACATGGCAAACCATTCATGAAGAGATTTTATAAGCTTTTTATTGATTAAAATAATATCTAATTTATAATAACGATGAGATTTTACATGCTTGGACAAGTTGGATTCGTTTACCTATTTAATGTTACAGTGGATATATAGCTCTAGAATACGTACGTGTATATACACATATATGCTGCGGCTTACTCCTCAAATGTTGAAAACTTGCATTCATAACGGAATGATAATTCAAGTATCGAAATGAACTAAAAAAGGTTTATATATCGCAAGAGAAAATGGGTATAGTTTTAAAACAAAGATACGATTATATTTAGACCAAAAATTGGCAGATAAATAGATTATATCTACCTTAAGGATTGCATCAAATAACTCAACTTCGAGGATCTAACTCAGTAATCGATACTTCATTGATCGACCATGGCGTTGATCGACCAGTCGATTGATCGGTTTCGAGCCCCACGTTCGGCATCTTTCCTTCAGTTCTCGAGCTACAAAAAAATGCTGGATGGTTAGGTACTGGAAGTGTTACAGAGTAACTGTTGAGCATCACAGCAATGGTAGCCATTGTTGGCCTTTCAGCTGGATCTTCTTGAACACATAATAACCCGATTTGAATGCATCGAATGACTTCGTTTCTCGAGTAATTATCTTTTAAGACAGTGTCCAACAATTCCAATGGTGTCCCATTCTTCCATTGTTTCCAAGCCTGCAAATCGTTCATCGAGTAATTATAAACAAATAATCAAAATAACAAAGGCGAAAAATGAATACACTCACGTAGCTAATTAGGTCATCCGCGGCATCCATCCGATAGAAATTACTGTTCCTTTTGCCACTTATAATCTCCAAAACCAAAACACCAAAACTAAAAACATCCGACTTCACGGAAAACTGTCCATGCATTGCGTATTCTGGTGACATGTAGCCACTGCAGATCAATATCAATGTTAGTATGATGCCAACAACTCTAAAAATATCATGGACGCCCTTGTACTAGGTGTTAAATTACATTGTTACCTCTACTCAAAAAATGGAAAAATTAATTTCTATACATTATATTAAAGAGTAAACTGATCTTTTCTATTAAAAATTTCATCCACTTCTTCTGTTAAAAACTAGCATAATTAATAGAATAACAAAACAGAGGTTCGTTGTATGTCATGTGTAACTCATGCCTGACTTATAGGGACTAATTTTTAACAAAATTAATGGATGAAATTTTTAACAAAATGCAATCAAACTCTTATTACAAGGGCCTCCATAATACTTTTACCAACAACTTTCAAAGAAATGCTAGATAACATGTTATGTTTACTTACTAGGTACCAACTACTCTTTTTGTGGTTCCTTGAGTTTGATCCACACCAAAAATCCTCGCCATCCCGAAATCCGAAATTTTTGGGTTCATGTCACCGTCTAATAATATATTGCTCACTTTGAGATCACGGTGTATGATTTTAAGTCGAGAATCTTCGTGTAGATAAAAAATTCCTCGAGCAACTCCTACCATGATCTTGTAACGTGTAGACCAATCCAATTGTGCTTGTTTCTCAGGATCTAAATGAAGAAAAATAAGCAATTTTGTTCACACTCTTGAAAATCTATGAAATCAAATTCAAAATCCCAAAATTTTCTTACCAAAAAGAAAACAATCCAAGCTCTTGTTGGGGACAAATTCATAAATGAGTATCTTTTCTTCTCTTTCCAAGCAAAATCCCAATAGTCGCACTAGATTCCTATGTTGAAGGTTGGCAACTAATAGAGCTTCATTTTTTAATTCTTCAATACCTTGCCCTGAACTTCTTGATAGCCTTTTAACAGCTATTTCTTGTCCATTAGGAAGGGTACCCTGAGAAAATCTACAATATTAACTCATTGCGAGGTAAAATTCAATGGATGAATTTTTGAAAAATGCCCTTTTTTTAAAAATTACTAAATTATGCTGTTTTAAAAAAAAAAAAGAAATTATGGGATTAAGCCGAAATAATAAGATGAAAGCATTTTCAGTAGATTTACAAGAAAGCGTTCTTCTACCAATACGCTTTTTAAAAAACTACGGGACTAGCTGAAAGCTTTTTCAGCTGAGCTGGAAGCGTTCTTTTATCAATACGCTAAAAACGCTTCCAACCTGCAAATCTACTGAAAATGCTTCCACCTAATCCAGTTATATCAGCTTAGTCCCGTGATTTCTAGAAAATGCAGCTTAATCCAGTATTTTTTTTTAAAAAAAAGAAGGCATTTTGGGGAAAATTACTCATAATTCAATAGGTTGAGATTTGAATTTCAACATTTGCAGTGCTTTCCAATAAAAAAAATGTTATGATAAATTTAGCTCTTAATGATTGTATCTTTTGTCAATTTGATATTTATTCTTTTTTTTGAGTTAAATTTGATCATCAATTTTTTTAGAAGAGTAAAATCACTTTTTTTTAATGAAAATACTGACTAAAACATTGAATATTTAACGATAATAGCATGACAATATGCATGATAGTGTTTTTGTATTTCATGCTGATACGACACCATTAAAAAATATATAAATAGCAAGAAATACACGTGGGTTTTCATATAAGCTACCGTGTTTTAAAATTTAATGTTTTAGTTGTATTTCTGTTAAAAAAAAACATCAATTCGGCTCTTTTTGAAAAGTTGATGAAAAATTTAATTATTTTTAAAAAGTTAAAGGGTAAATTGAACTAAAAAACAAAAACAAAAATCAAATTGACAAAAAAATATAAACGTTAAAACCTAAGTTTATCATTATGCCAAAAAAAGAAAATACCTTGTACACTTGGCCGAAACCACCTTCACCTAGCTTATTGCTATCTGAGAAGTTGTTTGTGGCAACTTCTATAGTGTTAAAATCATATTGCAAGGACTCAATTGTGGATATATCATCTTTTGCTGTTCAACCAAATACGAAAAAGTCATATTTCCAATGAAAGATTATCAAATAATAGGGTTTATTTGAAAAGAAAATTCAGATCCAACACTTAATAAATTCAAACCCTTATATAAACACAAATTATAGGGTCATAACATCCTCAAAACAAAGATTTTTAATGCTAAAAAAATATATTTGATCGATTGAGTTTTAAATCATTTGGTATGAGCATTATTGTCAATACAGGAAGACATGAGTTTGAGTGTGTTAAATGCATTATCTTCTTATTTATGGGTTGAGAGAAACTATAAATAATTTTATGCATTATATCATAAAAAAACAGATATAATTAGAATCTATAATGTAATTATTCAAATCAAAATGAAAAATTTATATTACCATTTTCCTCTTCTACAGCTTTGTACTTCTTCCTTGCTCTCCTTTTTAATAAACAACAACCCAAGAAAAGGAGAAGAATAGAGGCAGCAATTGGAGCAATAATTGCAATAATTATTGGCAATGTCTTCTTGCTTTTTCCTGCACAGCCAACATTTACTTTAGCAGTGAAGATATGAGAAAAGTTTGTAAAAGTATTAAAGGTTTTGTACTAAAAAGTTCTTTTAATTTAAAAGATCAAATATCAAATTAATTCTTTTTATTAAAAATTTTATTAATTTTTAGGTTAAAAATTGATGTTAACAATCTAATAATAAGATAGTTACACAAAATTGATGTACAAAAACCAAATTTTAAAAATAAAAATAAGTGAAATTGTTAACAAAAAGATGGACTTTCTCTTTAATCTAATTTACATACACTGATTTGCTTAAGCAAAATGCAATCTGGTCCTTAAGGTAAGAGTTTACCGAGAAAAATCATGTAGTTTAATCGAAAATTTAAGTTAATTTATGGTAAAATTTCAGCCAAAACTGAAAAAAAATATGTGAAAAGAAAGATCAAACCAGAAAGTATGACTGAACCTGGAGTTATTGCAGGAGGAGGAGTTAATGGAGGTGGTGGAACTGAAACTGAAACTGAAACAGCTGTTTGGTTATAAAAAGGGTAAAGTTCATATCTAATGTTACAACTCGGTGTCAACACTCTTCCCCCCTGTTTCCCATCGCAACAATTAGGCAAATCAGCAATAGCTCCTCTCAAACACGTATTACAATCCGAGGTTGTCAGGTCGGGTGTACACTGTAAAAGACTATACAATTTTTGAAACCCTGAAACATTAGCTTCTCTGGTCGCAAACTTCTTCAACGGCAACGTATCATTCAAAGCCAAGGCGGCTCCGTCGTTCATCGTGGTGGCCAATATCTGGTTGAACCGTTCTCGGTTCGATACATTCCCCGTGTTTATCAAATAAAACTTCGGTGCCACCGCCGGAGTTGAAAAGATTGATTGATTGGAGTAATGAATAAGGCAATCATCGTACCAAATGATGGCGGTTTTCTCGACGGGGCAACGTTGAATGACGTCTTTAGTAGCTGTTGAGACACAATCTTGACAACCTTTGGTTGAAACATCGCCTCTGCAAAGAAATAAACCGTAGACGATGTCGGAGTTGTGTTTTCCGGTGGTTGTGTTGTGGAAAAAACTACCGGCGGTGGCGTTGGAAGTAACGGAAATGAGCAAGCGGTTGAGATTGGTTTTGTAAGTGCTGCTTGGTGAGAAAACGGTGGTGTTTGGACAGTTATGAAGGAGATAAGCTTGTTGTTGAGCTTCAATGGTGAAGCTAAACAAGGACAGTAACAAGAAGAAGAAGAAGAAGAAGAAGAAGAACAGAGACATGTTTCTTTTTGGTTTAAGGTAAGGCGGTAAGTGAAGGCTGGTCGGTGTGGGAAAGACAGATTGAACCTGAAGAAAGCAAGTGGTCGTATAAGTCACAGCCTTGTATTTCAAATTACTGCGCTCACACATTCATGAGGTCCACACTCACCTTTCAACAAATCCTCCTGAAGTTTCCTGCTAAAATTCGAGGCACAGCCTTGTACTTGATTCTATTTTTTCATTTTATTAACCTTGGCTAAATTAGTTCATGTATATGAGATTAAAGAGTAAGTTAATCATTTCTTTTGAATAAATTGATCATTTTTTTAAAACTTTCATTCACATACGTAGTTAAAAATTAACTTAACTGATAAAATATCCAGATAGTGACAATGTGTATCTCATGCTGATGTACAAGGACTAACTTTTAACATTAAAAGTAGATGCATTTTTTAACCGAATGAGCGGTTTGCTTTTTGATTTAACGCCTTTTTTTTAGTAAAAGAGACAAAATGCAATCTAACTCTTAGTACAAGAGTTTTCATTATATTTTTGCCGAAATTTACACAATGTAAACTAATAATGTGAAGGCTGTTTAGGTGTTGGAGTACTTATTATTGAACTTGAAAAGTCAAGTGATAAAAGTATAATGAATATTTTTATACTAAAAGTCGAATTGTATTTTGTTCTTTTTATTAAAAAAAACAAATTAGTCCATGTATTTTAGGTTAAAGAGCAAACAAGCTCTTCTGTTAAAAAGTTCATTTATTTTTAACAGTAAAATGGATGCAATTTGTAATAAACGGATTAGTTTACTTTTTGATCTAACGTATAGTGATTCATTTATCCATTTTTTGTGTAAAGGGGGCAAAATGCAATATGAATCATAGTGTAGGGACTTCTATAGTATTTTTACCTATAAACTAATAAGTGAAGGCTGTTTGGGTGTTGGTCCTGTTGGAGGACTTATTATTGGGTTAAATTTTCCTATTAATCTCTGTGCTTTACAAAAATTGTGATTTAATCTCTATACTTTAATATGATCATTTTTAATTTTGTATTTTTTTTAAATTTTAAAAATTCTAATCATCATCAAATGATAACGGTTAAATTCATTAAAGTTATGTTATTTCCAAAATTTGATACGGAAAATATATTATCATATGTGAAATATCATGTCAATTTGTTATTTTCACGTATTACTCGTTAAAAATCATGTTAATGGATTAACATCCGTCATTTATGTCAAGATTAAATTTTCAAAATTTTGAGAAGTACTTAAAATAATTTAGTTGGAGAATAAGAGCTAAATTTATAATAGTACGTATAGTACAAAATTAATAATTGAAATTAACCAAATGAATTTAATTGCTATAATTTAGATTAAGATTAAAATGGATTAATTCGAGAAATATAAAAACTAAATTAACAACTTTCACAAAATATAAATAGTAAAAACATAATTCAAACCTCATTAGTGAACTTGAAAAAGCAAGTGGTCATAGTCAACAAAAGTTAAAAAGGCATTTACGTTGATGAATGGTTGGTAAGGAGAGATAATGATCAAAGTACTGTGTTCACATTCATGGTGCCTTAAAAGACGCAGCCTATGTGATTGGTTTGATTGGTTTGATTGAGAATTGACAGAGAGTTTGGAAAAAAAATTTATATTAATTAAGTAAGTCTGAGATTTTTTTTTTTTTTAAAATTAAGCTGGAGTTCAATTCATTTAAAAAATTCATATTACTATTTAAAAATAATAAAAATAATTTTTATATTAATATTTATATATTTTTAAAATTAAAATTAAATAAAAATATTTAATTTTGTTTTTTTTTTCAAATCAAGTCTAAACCCGACTCAAATCTAGTGGTCACCCGGCCTATGAACAATGAAAGAACCGAATAAAAGAATTTATAGTCCTTTCGCATGGCGAAAGAAAAGAATAAGGATGCCATCGTTTTAACGAATAAGCTATCCATGTTGGTAAATGATTTGTGTTTTGGATATGTAATGCTATGATTATGTTTAATTAATATGAGAATAATAGTTATGTTTATGAGTCGGATTATTAATTTAAATTTTAAAATTTTAGAAAATTTTAATAAAAATATTAGATTTGAAAAATAATATTAAACAGAAAAAATTAGATCCATTTAAAATATAGTCTAAGTTTAGGCCCGAATTTAATCCATCATACTTGTTTTCTATTTTACATAAATGTTATGTTTTTTTATATAGTATGTAATATATGATACGCAATAAAATAAATTTATGGTAATATATAATATTTTAATGTTAATATTTAAAAAATTAAAATATTTATATACAAATTTATTAAAAATTTAAATTAAAAACAATATAAATATATTTTAAAAAATAAAAAATATATATTGGCGAACCTAAAATGAGCTCGGGTTAATCATTTACAAATATAAATGGACTTGAACAAAATTTTAGACCCATATTTTGGACTAAGCCGAGCTTGAACAAACATAAAATCTGTTGATCCCAACTCGAACCCGACTCAACCCATAAACACCTCTAGATAATAGTGTGATAAATACATTATAAAATATCCAAACATGTCAATATTACACTACAAAATAACTCTTGTTGATATCGTGATGCAACAAAGAGGAGACACGAAGGAGGATGTGACGGTGCTCACGAAGGCTGGTTCACTCAGTTGGGACGAAGAGTTGAGGGTTATAAAGAATGAGGGGGAGGAAAGTATGAAGGCTAAGTGCTAAGAGTAAGTTGGAAGAGTATAGACTCAGTATGCTGAAGAGTTCATCCTCGCTTCCTCGTTCTTGGAAGAAATTATAGGAGGGGTCTCATGGAAGATAGTGTTAACGTGTTGGACCTACAATCTAACCATCATTACGAAACACTTGGGATAGATATTTTCGATGGGATGAGAATATCTGTAACGAGACAAATCCTATCATTCATTCTGATTTGACAGTATGAAGTAGTTGAACCCACGTGAGATTTTATGACCAACAACATCATGTTTGTAATAGAAGATCGAGGGCTTGAAGTAACGGGTGATTCTTGCTTGTCTAGGTGGTTAGGACGGGAGATGAAGCTGGGGGTGACCTTTTGATTTGTAACTGGTGGATTTGTTGTTCAAGTGGCCTTCCAACTTGCCATGTGTCCTTATTTGGATAGAGAGGTATAACAACTCTTATATTATAAGATTGAATAAATAATTTAATTATATAATTTGATTTTTTTTATTGTGTTTAATCAGAATAGAAGGATGAGGTTGAGATTTTGTAAAGCAAGTTTTAATTTGTAAGTCATTTATTTGTTGTATTTTCGCATAAAGATGTCTATGAACTAAGCCAAATAATGACTTAATTTTTTAAAATATTCAAGTTCAATTTTGACTTATTCAAAAATCCAATGTAACTATTTAAAAATAATAAAATATTTTTATATTAATAAAAATTAAAATCAAATTAAAATGAAGAATGATTATACAACAACAAAGGAAGAATCAATTAAAGTGAAAAAGAAAAAACATGTTACGTAAGAATCAACTGAAATAGACAGGACATTTCTTGTCTTTCCAAGCCGGCAAGATTGATCCATCGGCTCCAACAGCAACATCACAATTCACATGCATCTTATGATGTTTACTATCCCACGTAGTAACCTTAAATCTGATCACCGACGTTATCTCCAATCGAAAAATCACCGTCCCTTGTTGCCTAGCATCCATAAACTCCTTCCAACGATTGCTATTCACCGTCAATGTCGCCGCACTGAACGTACTGTACACGATTGTAGTCGTCTTTGGTTCTTGGTAAAAAGGGTCCATTAACGGAGCCGACCCAATTTGTTGATCCTTATAAAAAATTGACCCGACCACAGAATCGTAATAGATTCCAATGTGTTGATTAGAGTTCCTGTCTGTCACGTTAAACGTTATTTGAGCATTCTCGAACCCCAATGGTTGAGACAAGCCAGGAACAATGAAATCAACAATATGAAACCTAGGACGATGAGGACGTAAACTAAGCCACAAAATGAATAACACAATGCCAACAAATAAAAGAAGAGACAAGAATATGGTACATAACATTTTGATGACTCGATTGGTTAAGCTTTCGCGAACACGGTGTGCGTAATAACGGGCAGTGTGGTGGCGTTTGATGGGTTGCGGTTGCGGGGTTGGTTGGTTTGGGTAGTCTTGTAGGGTGTACCGGATCGGCAACCTATCAGAACCGGCCATTTTTTTTTCGAGGAGGTTTTCAGAGACGTTTTTTGGGTAATGAAACGGAAGTGTTGTTTATGTAGTGGCCTATTACGTGATCTACAAGGAACTGAAAAGTATATTATGATATTGGAATTGCCAACTTGAAGGTACAAAGGTATCTTTGCTGCGTATAGGAACTGAAAAGTATGTGTACACTTTGGATAAAGAATAAAATTAATATATTATTTGGTACATGAGTTTGGTTTTAATTTTGATTTTGCACTTAAATTTTATTTTATTTTTGTTCTGCTTTGGTTTCAATATTCAAATTGGTATCTGATTTTTTTTAATTCGATACTTTAATTTTTGTCTCAATTAAGCACCTGATTTTGACTTTTATGTTCAATTTGGTACATGGTTATCTTTTATCCCAAGTAAGTACGTATGTTTTTTTTTTTTTACTTGAACGCACATGCCAAATATTCATTGAGCCATATAATTCCATTTGGCTCGAATAATAAATTGAATATTAATCTAAATTCAAATATTAAATTGAGATAAAAAAAATAAAAGTATCAAATTGAATATTAAAATCAAACTTAGATATCAAATGGTTTATTAACCCGAAAGAATTTGGTGGTAGAATATTTGTTTATTGTTTAAATTATAAATATTCTATTTTTTTTATAGATATTATGTGGATGGAATATGATTTGAACATAGTTTACAACTACATTCATATTTAATAAATATGAGAATAATGTGTCATACACAAATACAATACAATATGTTTAAACATGATTATATATTCAATAAATATATGATATTTTTGTTTAAAATTGTGATACATTAATAAATATTATAGCAATGTTTATATATGTGAGCTTGGAACTGATCATTCATGAGCCAGTAGGTTCGAATTGAATTAATGTATAATATTATTATGTTTTCTGTTTGTTAAAGTTTGATCCAATTCAAAAATAAATTTAAAATTTTATCTAAATTCGTTCGTATTTGTAAATACTAAATTAAACTTGTTTTAGGTTGAATCATATTTTATAAAGAAATATATATTGTTTTAAATTTAATAGTTAATGTTTTTTTATACAAATACCTTAGTGTGCTCGAACCCACATCTTTTTGCACGGGCAACAATGCCTATGCTAACCAACTTTAGACTCAATCAACAATATTTAATATTTTAGATGATTTTTCTTCGTTAAAATTTTAAATTTAAACAACTTAACATATTTTTAATGTTGAAGTCCAAGCCTAGCCATTATTTTAAACGGACCTAATTTTTTACACAAACTCATTTTCGGGCCTCATACTTTTATCCAAGCGCTCCCATAATTCAGATATACTTTTGAGCTTGAGTGAGTAACCCGTCTCATAAATAGATCTACTAAAATTCAAATACGAGCATTTATATCTTTCACTCTTTTTATGACTAGAAAAAAACATGAAAAAACCCATTAATCTTTTGGGTCATATTACTCATTGGGACGCAATAATTTCTAGTCTTTGGGCTACAATGTTTGTGTGTACCAAGGTTGAGTTCTGCAAGAGGAAACAACTAGTGGAATAAGATTTATAATATTATTTTTTGTTGAAACCTGTTCTTTAAGTTTATATTTTTCATAATCAGGTTAATTGTAACACATACATACATATATATATATAAATTGAATATGAGTTTCAAATGATTGATTATTTAAAGTGGATTATGAGTATTCTTAAAAAATTTCTATCCTAATCCTTGGTATAAAAAACTAGAAATGTACAATTTTCAACTTTTGACTATTTTAGTTGATAATGGTGGTTAGCCCCATTTATATGTATGATTGTTGTTTGATTATGCATTAATTCTAGCATGTATAATTGTTGGTGGTTTTCACGTTTGTAGGGAATTGCCATGATTAGTTTTCGGTTCACTCTCTTATACATTTTCATGATTATGCATTAATAAGTGATCGAGGGTTTGATTTTCATTTTGGGTATAGAGCAGTTTTAAAATTTGTGGTTATTATCTATCCTTTTAATGGAACTACAAAATATGGATGATTAGTTATTGAGCTCACTCCAATAGATACCTTAAAAAAATTCGTATTTGAATATTGAAAATGATATTATTAAGAAAAGCAATTGTGGTCTCTTAATTGATTATTTTTTTATGAACAATAAAGCTTATAAGAAAAATACTTTAGTTAAAAAAAATGGAGTTTTTTTTTTTTTTTTTACTTTTGCAAGCAAGACTAAGAATTTATTATGTGTCTTAATTATTTTTTCATAAAAAGATCTCTTCAGTTTCTTTCAAATTAGATATCGAGCAAATTAGTCCAAAAAAATCAGAGTAATTTAATCATTGTCAATTTCGAAAGTGAACAACTAAGAATAAATAATCACGACACTAATATTTTTCATCAATTGTACATGATTTTGATTGATATAATAATAAATTTAGTCTCGAAGTTTACACATTTTGTTAACTTGGTCTTAATTTAACAAATTTAGCCCACAAGATTGTGATTAATTATCTTTAGTTGCTCACTTTTAAAATTGACCTAACGAATACATAGACTACAATCGATCAAATTGTAAAACAAAGACTAGATCCACAGCTTATGCATAGTTCGAACCTAATAGCAGAATTTGACCTAACGAATTTAGCCGCAACCATTACGATCAAGGCTGAAATTTCAAAATTCGAAAAATATAAAAATTAAAATTAATCAAATTAAAGTATAGAAATTAAATCTATAACTTAGATATAGACTAATAACAAGATTCGACCAAATAATAATAATAATAATAAGATAAGATTAGATGAGATTTGAATCCAAAATTCAAAGTTAGGTTAAATGAAATTAAAGGAAAAGCGAATGCCCAATTACAATAACCAAACAAAGGGAACTAGTTTATTTAAAGCAACTTCTTATTTAATTGACCACTATGTTTGACTTGTAAATTTAGCTACCCTCAATCATCAAATAATATATAATTATTACTTGTAATGAGTTGTTGTTGTTGTTGTTTACAAATAAATATGAAATTTTGATTAAATTTGATTTTCTAAAAATTATTAATAATATTATCGAATCAATACAATTTTACATTGATATATTATATACACAAACAATTATATCAATCTAATATGAAAATAAATATATGTACCCATTTCTTTAAATATGTACAAGTTTCATATATATATATATGTATGTATGCACCAAATCAAAGTCCATATATCAAATTGTAGATTGAATTTTAAACAAGCATATTTTTTTACGGAAACCCTTTTTTGAGTTTAATATTTTTATCTAGATTCTCTCAAATAATCCGGACAAATTTAGGTTACGGTATAATTCTTTTCCGACATATATAATAATATTCTCTCTCTCTATGATTAATTTTTCAACTCAACATAAATATTGTAATCATGATCTATTGGAAGATAAGGACTAAACTCATAAATAAGAGAATAATGTGCTTCAACGCATTCGAATCCATATCCTCTTATATTAATAATAATGTTGATGCCAATCAAGCCGTAAAAATGTTAAAAGAACAAGCTTTACAGCAAATACAAATGATCCCACATGTATTCAATGATATTCCATATACTAATAAGTAGCACAAAGTCACCAATTCAATTTCCTTTTTTTCTTTATTTTTTTAATATTATACTTAAAATTACTCATAATCAAGAGAATAATACGTTTTAACACACTTGAACTTACGTCTTTCTGCATTGATAACAATACCATGTCAAGCGAACTAAAAAAGAAGCATTAAAATTTAATATGGTGGAACAGATACTAATTTATGATGTAATCAGCTAAAGCATTGTTATTTTAAGTTAAAGCAGAGGTTCATGTGCGTAACTGTTCACCTAAATTAATTGATAGTGGGGAAAATACACGAGGCACCAGCAGCATATCCATTTTCTACCGCCACAAATGTTGGCACCACCACATGTGCTGTTCCATTCATCATTATGGACCAACCCTTTTCTGCTTTAATTATTTATAAATTATCCCACTCTTTCCTTAATTTTATGATTATTATGCACTCAATATACTAATTTAAGCTGAAAGAAAAACCAGATTTATGGTTCAAATGGTTAAATTTATTGATTTTTTAGAATTATGATTAGATTGAAAAGTTTTGTAAGTGTTGAATATTTTATATTTAATATCAAATTGATAGAATGAGTAAATATTAGAGGGTTAAATTTATTATTAGACCGATAAAAAACTCACATCAATTTTTTGTTAGTGACTGAACTGAAAAAAATCAATAGTTCGGTGACTAAACCCTTTAAAATATTGAAAAAAAAATCTTATGCTCAAATGGAATTGGTTGCACAAAATACTAAGTGGGCGTTTTATTCACAAAATGTAAGATTATCTCTACTAATAGGATTATCGGAATGTAAGATCAGTTAGCACATTACCAAGTATGTTAAATTATCCTGTTTGATCCATTTGGTTGTAATGTAATATGTTATTATTTGGTTGATGGAATGTAAAATTGTATTATGATCATGATGCAGTCGAAACTTAACTAAAAATATGACTAAGGCAAGTGCACCTATCAATTAATAGTATAGTTACGGTAAGCACAGATATCGTTCCCACGAGGACCAAAAGTACTAGTAATAACTATCTTCCTATTATCTAACCGGTCGAATAAAGTGATTGTTCTAAACTAATTTAACTAAATTAATAAAAAGTGTGTCAAAAATTTAAAGCGAGAAATAATAAATGTTTTTATACCAAGAAGCAAACAATACCCAGAAAAGATTCCACCTAGATTTCATCTGCCATTATCATTCTGAATTAAATAATTTATTCACTTAGTATTTTGTTCCGTAGAAATCCCTAAATTATGCTAATACCTCTATTCAAGCATAAAAGCAACTGACTCTAGATTGGATCCTAATTGGATCCAAATTAAACTCTAAATTATAAAACCTAAAAGATAAATATAAACAATATAATAATAATAATCCTAAAAAATAAAATTTAAATTTAAATAAAGTCTTATGTCCAATAAATCTCTTCCAAACTCTCCCATATTCACAATTTCGTCCCAAATTTTTCTTTTTATCTTCGATTTAGTCCATGGTCATGTGTCCAGCTCGTGTGGCTCCTAAAATCTGCTCTTTTTGTCCGGTTTTCGCTTGTTTTTCGTTCCTTTCACTCCAAAATGCTTTCCTAAGTATGTTTATTTTGGCATTTATCAGATTATATTTATTCTTGTTGAGAAAATGCTTAGAACTACACATAACCCCTTCTCAACGAGGATAATGCGCTTCAATGCATTTAAATCTGTATTTTCCTGTATTAGCAACAATACTTATATTAAAAAAAATTATTATTGAATTGATGCAATGATGGAAAAACAAAAGGATAATGATGAATGGTATGGCAATTGTGAGACAGCAGAAATTTAGTGCGACATTGACGTTTAGAGTCGGATGGGGGGAATGTCCATCAATATCTTAATCATCTTAGATAATCCCAAACAATGTTGAGTTTGGCACGCAATTGTTAATGTTGTTGATGAATGCATTGTGTAATTTAACTCAATCTTTCAATCCAGGGTATGCCCATTTCAACTCACAATTTGAGGTCCCACCCTATACCTCTCTAACTATAATTTGGATTCATTTAAATCCAACATTTTTTTTATAAATTCATGTTCGTTTTATAGTTTATATTTGAAGATCGTGTCTTTTTTTAGGAATACAATGTGCCTTATCCTTGCACTTAAACCTGTTCATGAGTCAGGTTACTCGTTCAGACCTAAAGGCTCACTCGAAATTTGGAAGAGTTTGGGTAAAAATATTAGACTTGAAAAATAGGATTGGACAAAAAAATTAAGCTCATTTAAAATATGGGTCAAACTTGGGCTTGAACATTCAAGATTTGAATCCAGTCCAGCTTATTTTTAAGTTTATAATACATTATATTATGTAATTTAGAACACATTAAAAAAAACATATACTAAATATATGATACTACTCTAATGTAAACATTAAAATAATGTTAAGATAACTATATAAAAAATTTCAATAAATAAAAAATATATAAAATTATTAAATATTAAAATAATATAATATAAATATTTAAAAATAATAATATGAGTGGACTTAAAATGGACTTAAAATAGACTTGAGTTAATCTTTTGTAAATATGGATGAGTTTAGACAACTGGTCGGACCATACTTGGGCAATGACCCTGCCCATAAGAACCTCTACATTGAACTCAACATTTGTTGGTATTTAAATCCAGCATTTTATATACATATATATATTTCACTTTTACAAATATAAATATATACTTGAGCAATTATAATTTAAATATATCATAATCCAATTAATACAAAGTACAGTGAATAAAAAATCGAAAAGAATCGGATAAAATTCACACATGATGATAGGGGATAAAACTAACACATGGTGATAGGGGTAAAGTTAGAAAATTGTTTTAATGGAGCCTAAAATGAATAAAATATTTCGAGTGATCAAAGTGTAATTTCATCGTTATATTAGTTTGTGATTTCTCAAAAATTAAAAGAACTCTATAGAGAATTTTCTATTTTGGAGGTCTAAGGCCATTGCTTGCCTCCTCCCTCTGTCCAAGCATGTAAAGACTAGAGACCCACATATCATAATTACATATGATGAGATTTGAACTTAAGTAATTAAGGAGTCAAGACCTTCAAATTAACCAAGGTCTTGGGTATAATATTTTTAAATTTAGGTTTATTTTATAAACTCAGATAATTTAGAAATATATTTTCAATTTTATAAAAATTGATGAGTTTTTTTTTTTTTTTTACTTTAATTTATCAAAATTTAGTCATAGTAATTTATAACAATTGAGAAATCACTCCAATTGTTAGTAAATACATCAACTTAAATTTAGTCATAGTAATTTATAACAATTGAGAAATTAGTCCAATTGTTAGTAAATACATCAACTTAAACTATTAATTTTTGTTAACTTGTTGCTTATAAAATTATTAAAGTGATTGATTTCTAAGTCAATGATTTAATCATAAAACCTAATCATTTTTGTTCAATTGTATCAATTTTCGAATTTTCATAAAATATAATATCATGATAAATTAAAACAGAGGAATTAATTTTTCAATTTTTGTTATTATAGGGATGGAATTTGAACTATTAATATTGAATCGAGTTCTATAAACAAGTGTTGAGTGCAAAAAATGGCACATTACAATATTGTTGGAAGGAATAATCACAAACTTTTAATATGGATCGTAAAAATATATTAAACCTAAATCTTTTTGAAATTTCATCAAATATTACCTTTTCATTTAGTTTAGATAAAGAATTTTACAAATTTTATATACTTTTTGAAGGTGAGTGTTTATTTAGTTTGTTAAAGATTTCTAGAAGCTCTCTAAGGGTGGTCCTTGCTTTGAACTTGTACAATCACAAGATTTTTTAAGTTTAGGCTTTTGATTGATTATTCTCGAAATCTACTATCGTTATTTCAACATCTATCGTTTTATTGGATTCATCGCAATATTAATAATGTTACTCATCAATCATCAACTCGTTTGGGTGGGCTTTATTGGATTATTGTCAACATCTACAATCGTTATTTCAACATTTATTATTTTATTGGATTCATCGGAATATTAATAAAGTTACTCATCAATCATTAGTTTGTTTGGGTTGTCCTTATTTGATTATTGTCAATATCTACGATCGTTATTTCAACATTTATATTTTATTGGATTCGTTAAAATGCTAATAAGGTTACTCATCAATCATCAGCTCGTTTGGGTGGGCCGTGTGCCAAGCAAGCCCTCATGTTTATGATGATATCCTATCTTATTTGTCGAGTTTTCTACAATTGGATGCTACTGATAACACCCGTGAAGACGGGCTTTAAGTTTGATTGAACAGGGTGGACTAATGGCTCAAGTCTAATTTTGTCTTCTTTTTGTAATTCGTTTTCTCTCTAAAAAAATATATATTAAATAATCAATCATTAGTTTGCTTGGGTTGTCCTTATTTGATTATTGTCAATATCTACGATCGTTATTTCAACATTTATATTTTATTGGATTCGTTAAAATGCTAATAAGGTTACTCATCAATCATCAGCTCGTTTGGGTGGGCCGTGTGCCAAGCAAGCCCTCATGTTTATGATGATATCCTATCTTATTTGTCGAGTTTTCTACAATTGGATGCTACTGATAACACCCGTGAAGACGGGCTTTAAGTTTGATTGAACAGGGTGGACTAATGGCTCAAGTCTAATTTTGTCTTCTTTTTGTAATTCGTTTTCTCTCTAAAAAAAATATATTAAATAATCAATCATTGTCCCTAAAATTTAAATATTAAATCCTAAACTTATAAAAGAATTGACTCAGCCAAAATTATTATGGGTAAGTTTAGGGTAAACTGCACCATTAGTCACTAAACTATGGGTAAGTTTTCATTTTTGTCATTGAACTATTCGAAAGCTTTCATATAAGTTATTGAACTATTCAAAAGTTTTTTTTATTTAAGTCACTACGATGTTAAAGTTCCGTCAACAAGCTTCATGCGACAGTTCAATGATTGGTACGGTGAATTAGTACTCGTTGACGGGTAGAATAACATATCTTAGATCCAAGTTGATTTGACGGTCAGTATCGAAGATAAAAAAAAAAGTTGTTTGAACTTTGGTTCGTAGATTTGTGACATCTAAAGTTGTTTCAGGAAAAAAAAGTTGACTTGTAGAAGAGAAGAAGAAAGAAAGCTTTCAATCGATGCAGGTAGTGAGAACAAAAAAAGGCATATAATATCGATTTTTAACAGCTCAACGATTTAAATGAAAACTTTTGAGTAGTATTAAGTGACCAAAATGAAAACTTAGTCATAGTTTAGTGACTAATGGTGTAGTTTATCCTTTAATTTAACAATATAGAAATAAACATGATGAAAGAGTATTTAAGGGATAATTTTCAAAATTATCTATGAACTTTGATTTAATGTGCAATTTGATACATAAACTTTGATTTAGTGCACTTACACACATTAAACAAAAATTAATATATAATTTTGAGATTTATCATAATTGTTTTTTAAAACATAACTCATTATAGGTTTTTTATCAAATGCTCTTTTTGATACCAAGTTTAAAATTACTCATAGTCCCCTTTCAATTTTTAAATAGGAGAATAAAACGCTTCAACGTGTTCGAACTCAAATCCTCTTTTACTAGCAACAATATTGATGTGAATTTAGCTAACGGATTTATTGTAATTTTTAAATTGTCATATTATTTTCAAGTCATTGCAATTACCTCAAGTACAATCACTTTTTCCTATTATTAGCAATAATGTACATAAATAAAAATCTAAAATTTTCACAAATTTCTATTTATAAATTTAAATTTGCCTATTAAGAGTACACCAACTCATTAAACAACTCATCATATAAAAACAATATCATATATATTTCCAAATCCTATTTCTTTCATTTGCATGAATTTGATTACATTTTTTCCCTTCATCTTAACCAAATCCCCATTTCAAATTTCCTTCCTCTGCAACATATATCAGTTAAAGCTTCAACCTTTATACCCAAATACAAAGATTTTGATTTTAAAAAAGCATCAGCCTTTGTTCTTTTGTGTATAAATCACGGGATTTGTTTGGTTTCTAAGAAAAAGTTTATTCGTGTTTGGAAGATTTTCTTCACTATTTTGGAGGGTGTCTCTGTTTTTCTTTGTTTCCTCCAATCAAGTGGTTTTGAATTTTTGGTTTAAAGAGTTACCCAATTGAATACGCAATTGTTGACGCTCTATAAAGTCTTAATTCCATCTCTTCGTTTCATTTTCCCGAGAAAATGTTGGACTTGACGGAAAATCCCAAGTTGGTAAGTATAATCTCTCTGGGTTTTCTTCATTGCCCCCCCCTTTTTACTGTTCAATTGGTTATTTTCATCATTTCTAATATAAATCCTTGAATAATTTTATTTTCGAATATGGGGATAGGATTTGGCATCTTCCAATGAGATTTCAACACAAAAAATCTCAGTTTCGGATCATATGAGTGGGTTTCAATACACAACTGATAAACCCGATAGCTTTGTTATCGACATGGATAGTTTCTCTCACGGAGGACTCAATAAAGAAATCAATCAAAACCCAAGAATCACAGTAAGTTTACTTTCTTTTCTTTTTCTGGGAAAATTTTCAAAATCTGTATTTCTGAATTACACGTGTTTACAACTCAATAACACTGTTCATGCATGTTTGAAAATTTCAGCTTTTTTTTTAAAATAATTTGCAGAAAAGCCTTTCTCGTAAAGGGTCTATGAGAGGGGACAAGAAGATTATAACTTCAAATTGTACAAATTCTAATGATAAAGATTCTTTTGTTGCCACTGCACCTAAAGGTACAAACTTTTAGCATTAATTGCTTAGATGTTACCATTTGCTGGGTTTTTTTTTTTTTTTTTTTTACTTTTCCCAGGAAAATTTTCCCGGAAAATTAGAAAAAGGGAAATTTTGGGTATGTTATCAGTTTCCTAGTTAAATTCCTTGAATCGTATAAATCTAAATTGTTAACAATAGGGTAGTTCTTAGGTAGTATTTAGCCAAGTTACTCAAAGTTAAGCCTTTGGCCAAAATGAAGAAGCGGAGCAATATAAGTATTTAGGGGTAAAAGTATCACAGAAGCTCTTGTACAGTCTGATAAAATGGATAGATTAGTCCCTATACGATAAATCAAAGAATAAACAGGTTCTTCCGTTCAAAATAATTAGTCCTTGTTTTCGGTTTTTGAGTAGAAGAGGTAAAATGCAATCTAATTTTTAGTACAGAGGTTTTCATGGTATTTTTATCGTATTTAGGGGTACCTGAATTTAAGTACTGCTGTTTAAAAAGCTATTGTCCTTTTCATTGATGTTCTTTGTCTTTGATTCATGTTTTCAATGTTTTCTTGCAATTTTTTGTGGTAAAAATTGCCTTTTAGTTTCCATAGTTTTAACTATTTTCTTCGATTTGGCATCTGGTTACTTGATTGCAACTTCTCTGGTAGGGTCTAACACGGTTGAAAAGCCAACAACAGTCTCTGTAGGGTCTACCGATCAGACCAACAATCCACAAGTTCATCATCAGATCACCATTACAACCGGCAATATCACAGCTCAACCCGACAGCAGATTCAGTCTACTACGGAGAAACAATTCCCGACGGTCTTCTTCCCCGTGGGTACTCGATCCCAAGAGGATTCTCTTTCTCTTTGCCACCTTGTAAGTTTTCCAAAACCTATCATGTACAATTTCTATTTCAACTTCAATACATTGAAACCAAAACTTCGCCGGGCTTTCCAACAGGTCGAGTATGGGAACGATTTTGTTGATATATTTCACATTGTCAATCAGCAAAACCAACGGAGATGAGAATGCTTTCGATTAGTTCTTAGTCGGAACTATACTCACCACCAACTTATTTGCTAATAGTAATACATCGCAACATAACATACAACATGGTGAGAAATCAAAACTGAAATCGAAACCAACACGAGTGGAGATGAGGAGAAGTACATACTTCATTGTGACAAAGATATGGAATTTGCCAAAGCTTATTATCAACCACTGCATCAAAGATAGCAACAAATTTAGAAGCCGCCAAAGCTTTTTTGAGGCTCTTAGAGAAAAATTTTGGAGATGAGGACAAGTACATACTTCATTGTGACAAAGATATGGAATTTGCCCTTTTCAATGTATGTATGTATGTATGTGTGTGTGTTTGTGTATGCATGAAAAGAACATGATATGTTGTAACAATTTTTTGTGCTTCATAGTTTACGTATCCTTAATTGACATATGAAATGGCGGATTAAAATTTTAGGCCCGAGTTTAGAATTTTGTTTAAACTCAATCCAGATTAAAATGCTAAATCCGTTTTCGGTTCAGTCCGCACATATTAATTTTTTAGATTATTTTTTATATAAAAACAAATTTAAAAATTATATATCAAATACACTAAAAACATTAAAACAAATGTTTCTTAATAAATTGAAAATATATTAAAGTGTTTATATATAAACAACATTAAGATAATTGCAATTTAGTAAGTAAATGCCGGGCAAAAATTTTACACGAGGCTTGAGCTGTTCAGAAAATTATCATTATTTTTTGTTCAAGTCCATTCTTCGGACATATATTTTTGTCAAAATTCTCTCACTTTTCGACCGGATTTTTGAGTCTAGATGGATGTTCCGACCCATAATTATAGTCGTAGTTGAAGTGCAAATATGAATTTGAACAACTACAAAGTAAAAGTATAGTTATCCAACTCAAGCAAATAAAAAAAATCCAGATATGGCATTAGACATATAATATGACCAAAACTTAACTCAGATCAACTCAAGATTTGGTGTTTTGTTAAAAAAGGCTTTACTGCAACACTCAAACCAGAGTATGATACTTATTACTAGGGATGGGCAAAGGATAAAAAATACAAAAACATGTATGTCTGAGCCCGGGTTCGAACCGGGGACCTCTAGTGTGTGAGACTAGTGTGATAACCAACTACACCACCCAGACAATTAATGGTGGCCCTGACATCTAAAAGTATAAGATCAAATAGAAAAGTAAATTGAATATAAAGGTGAAATTAAAGGATCATAAAAATTATTTAAAATGCAAGATAAATTGAGAAATCTTAAAAAAAATAAAATTATGTAGTTAATGTTTTTGTGAAATAGATTTATCATTTGAGCGAATTTATTGAATATTTTTCTAAAGATTATGGGTGAAAAAAATTGAGATATATATATATATATATATATATATTGTTTTATTTCCTTTTAATTGAATCATTAATCTTAACTAAACATATTCTCGATTAGTTTTATGTATTGTAATTATTTTTATATGATTTGACAAAATAGTAACTAAAGTGATGTGTACGTGAATAATTAAAATACGATGTACTATGAACAATTATATAGATACATAAATATATCAAATTTACATATAATCAACTATTAACATAAAAAATTATAGAAATTCATGACATTTAAACATATATATTATTATGATTATATAAGTTAGTACATGGTAAAATTACAATTTTTTTCCTTAAAAATGATAAATTTTGATTTAATCCTTTAAAATTTTATCACATAATAACTTTTAATTCTATTATTTAATAAGAATTAAATAACAATAAGATTCGTATTTGAGGGAGGCCACCCTGTTGCCTACCAAACAGTGCCAAGTTAAAGAGTTAGACATGTCGGAACCCCAAACTCCCATCCTCTTTGGCATGGGCATGGGCATGTGTATCCCATGCCAACATACCTCTCTTCACTAGCTACAATATATTACCATCAGAATTTGCAAATATCACTTACAACAGCATCGATCGGTGATCAAGTTAAGCATTAAGAACAAGCCCATAAAGACTTGTTTGCCTCAACGAGATAACAAGTGCTTAGACCAGCTAATTTGTATACGCAAATGAACCCTGCTGTCAACTACCCACCCACAACCAAAGACAACTCATCATCCACCATAACCCTACCCACAACCAAATACAACTCGGGATCCATCATAATTGTAATAGTTCGGTTTTCAATTATGCCAAAACAAAAAAAACAAAAAAAAAAATCATTTCCGTAAATTGAGTCCGTAAATATTAAAATAAATATTCACGAAGTTGGTATAAAAGAATATTAAAGTTTAATCCTTCAATTTTACTTATTAATTGTTTAATTAGGGTACAGAGGCTAAATTGTAAAAGTTATGTTGATTATATTATGCATGTTTTGTCAATGGAGATGCCTAGTTGATTGATAAGCTTGAGATGTGTATGGCTGAAGAATTTGTATGGAATGAGATGAAATGTGTATGAAGATAAGTGAGTTGAATGTTTAATTGTTTTATAGTTGATGGTTATGCTTAATGTTTACATGTCATTGATAGGTGTATATAATGTAAGGAAATGGCATGTTTGATAGATTTGGCAATTTGAATGTTTTGGTTGGTAGATCCCAATGATATTGAAATGGTTGAGTTTAATAGATTCATATGTATTGAGTACTTTGTTAAGAAGTTGAATTTGAGAGATGGAAGTGATTGGTATGTTTTGATTCAATTGAAGTTGTTAATTATTGAACATATTGATAGATATGTTTGGAAGCTTTGAAGTAAGTATCAAACAGTTCATTTTTACCAAAAATAGAGTCCATGTCTCGACAATCAACCTCCCTCGTCGCGACGTCGAGTGGCTTGAGGTCATGATATGACAATTTGTTTGGTGATGTCATGACAGTGTAATGAACTTGAATTTAACAAAATAATTTTTAACAGTGTTATTAGTTAAACCTGAACTTTAAAATTTGAAAAGCAAAGAGATTAAATTTCTAGAAATAAAAGTACAATGACTAAATTTCAAATTTGTGAAGTGTATAAACACTTATGACATTTTTTAACCAAACTAAAAAATATATTTATGTTTCAAGTTTTTTTTTTCAATATTGAAATTAAATTTCAAATTTTACAAAAATGCCACTTATGGTTGACCAAATAAATAGCTTCTTTTTAAAATATGGTTTTGGAAGCAAAATATAATAAGCAAAGGGGTTTAATTTTATTACATTATCTTTTAGATCCATACACATTAAAATATGCCAATATCATAGATGAAAAGATTTACTAGGCTAAAAATAGGATTTGATCTATAATCTCACATGGAGAAAGTATCTATCACCTACTCAAAGATGTAGACCATAAAAACATGTTGGGGTTTTTGGTTAATTATCAAAATAATCACTTTTATTTGCTTCATATTATATTTTAATTATTTGTGTTATCATTTTGTTACAAAATGGTCACTCTGTCGTTAAGATATGTTACCTCTCAAATGAACGTACGATGTGACAGTGAAAATGTATTTAAATGCCAACGTGAATGTCTAGTTAGGATGAGAAAGTTTAATTTTTTTTATTAAAATATAATACAAAATTTTGAGATGTCCAACGTGAATGATTTGAGTTTTAGGGTAAATTTTGTATTCTATTTTCATAAAAAAATTTAACTTTTCTCATTCCAACTGGACATCCATGTTGGTATTTTAAACCCATTTTAACTACCACGTCAAACTGCTATTTGAGAGGTAAAATATTTTAACGGCACAATGACCATTTCGTAACAAAATGATAACATAAGTGACTAAAATGTAATTTGAGGCAAACAAAAGTGACTATTTCGATAGTTTACCCAAATAAAATAAATGATATCTTTAGGGTTTAAAATAGGAAAAAAACAACCTTTGAATAATATGATTTTATCATGTATATAGCCTTGACATTTCAATTCCTTAATTGTATTTTTCCACATCAATATCAAACTTTCAAAAATATTGACCCACCTTTTTTTTCACCACATTTCTTTCCAATGGAATTTTCTAAATTAGGCATGTGTATCTACCGAATTAATGTTAGGAGCAATAGTTATTGACGAAAATGAAAATGGTAAAAATATAAATTATTTGTCTTTATATTAACATAAGATTTTACAAAAATTTCAAAGATTAAATTACAAAATTTTCATTTTTTGAAGATGCCATGATCAAGTTTTAAATTTTAGTAGAAGTCAATAAACAATTTTGTTGTTGAATTATCTTAAAACTATCTTTTAAAAGGACTATTTAGGAATTTAAAGGAAGATTTAAATTTGGACTTTGAAAACAATGTTTTTAAAATTGGATCGATAGTTTAACCAGTCAGATTATCTGCTCATTGATTCCAACTATTCAATTAAAAAACATTAAAATTCAAAAAAATAAAAAAAAATATTAAAAAAAAAACTCAATTCAACCGTTGAGTTCAATTGAGTTTTTAGTCTATTTAGTGTGAGTTTGGATGAGCGGTACCGTGCGTGTAATTTACTTTTTACCTCACGTTATAGTAATTAATCTCACCACCACTGCTGTTTTTATACTATTCACAGGTAAACAGGCTCTCCATCTAAACTCACCCTTAATCAGTACTATCAATTCAAAGTCATTTTTCAGAGAAATATCTCGATGGATCCAATATGCTTCGAACATTATTGCTTGGAAAAAACATTATTAGAGAAATAATCTCCAATTATAGGATAATTATGAAATTGGATAAGGACAGAAATATGACTGACCCCAAGATATTAACATCTATCCTTAACCCTACACATGAAGACAACTGCATGAGATTAGAAGGAAAGGCCAAAGAATCTTTTTCTTTCAGCAATGCCCTCAACTACCCATCAACCTCATCTATCTGTCATTCAACTTGCTACCCATTCTTACATGTTTTTATTTATGTTTCATCCAAACACATGATCTAATCATTTCCCCTCATTCCCTCTGTTTACTTCAGTTCTAAGCTCTCCAATTAATTATCTCCCTTCCCTTCAATCTTCAAAACCGCATTAATGGCTGACTCTCAACATTCCTCTTCTGGTAAAACTTATGTCAACTCTCAAGGTACCTCTCAAATACTCTTTCTCACTTTTAGATCTTTGGCTTTTGATTCTATGTATGTATGTATGCATGTATGTTTTGGGTTATGGATGCTCTTAAGCTTAGGTATCTTCTTTTTTTCTTTTTTTTTTTATTACAGAATTTGGTTCAGAGGGGGAAACAAGTGAAGAATCAAAGCTTAAATTCTCTGAAGATGAGGAAACACTTATTATTAGGATGTTTAATCTCGTTGGAGAGAGGTAAAGTCTCTTTAATTTTTGGGTAAACTACACTTGTAGTGACTCAACTATTAGTAAACTACACTTGTAGTGAATTGGTAACCAAAAAGACAAAATTAAGTAATTGGGTGACAAAAAAGAAATTTATCAGTAGTTGGGTGTCCAAAAAGGAATTTACTAATAGTTGGGTTAAAATATGCCATAAGTCTATACTTTTTCAAAATTTTGAAATTAAGTCCAACTTTTCAGTTTTGAAAATTCAAGTTTAACTATTAACACTGTTAGGTATTTTTGTTAAATATACTAGTTTGATATTTTGAAATTTTAAAAAAAAATACTCATTTTGGTAGTCATGTAACTAAAAAAAATTGACAAGAAATTTGATTAACAGGTGGGGTTTAATAGCTGGAAGAATCCCTGGTAGAACAGCTGAAGAAATTGAAGAGTATTGGAATACCAGGTATTCAACAAGTGAATGAGAAAAAAAGGACATTCAAAAAACAAGGGACAAATTTGAGGGACAGTTTGGGAATTATGGGCAAGAGAGCAATGATGGGTGTTTGTTGTAGTCACCAAAAACGGGTCAAGAATATGGTATAATCGGTTCAACCCGGCCTAGAAAATTGGGCATTGTCGTTTTATGTTTTGGGGTTTTCTCTTGTTTTACTATGGGGTGGGGGGGGGGGGGGGGGGGGGGGGGGGGTGGGGGGGGGGAGGGAGGGATGGTCTTTTAATAGCCCAAGGGTGTCTCTTAGTTTATTATGTGTGAGTTTTTTTTATCCAATTAGTCCTCAATTTTTAATTTTTCAGCACTTGGAAATGAAATTGTACAAAAAGCAAAAATGCTTTTAGATTTACTATTAAGAAAATCAAAGTTGAATCATAAATTTGAGGGACTAAAAGACAATTCTACCATTATATCAATATGTAATTTCATAAAATTGTAATGACAAATCTACCATTTTGAAGGCCATATCTATTGAATACCCAAATATAGTAAATATCCACATTTTAGACAACAAAGTATTTTTTAATAACAATTTAAAAATAACAATAAATTTGAACATTCGAATCTAGATTCGTCGTTTGCAAAAGAAAATCTAATGAATATTCGAAAATTAATATCTACATCCGCTCCAACTTCATTAGACATCTCCAAATATTCGAATTCGCACTATCCATTGCCATCCAAATAACCATTCAATGAAAGCACTATTTACCAAGTTGTACAATCATGCCATCACTAAAAAAAATATCATAGAGAACCCATCTTGAAGTTAGGTCGGGATTCTCAATAATCATTCTCACATTAAAGTTTAAATATTTTTTATCCAAATTAATCTTTTAGTCCAAGTTTGCCCTTAAACTTGGCAGTTGTTTCCACATTAAGACTTAAACTATAGGGCTTTCAAGGAAATATTAGGGACTAACTTGGAATAATAATCGCTAAGTTCAAGAATTAACTTGAACAAAAAAAAAAAAACATTCAAGCCCCAATATGAGAACAATTACCAAATTCAAGAACTAACTTGGATAAAAAAAGGTTCAAAGCCCATCGTGGGAGTATTTGCCAAGTTCAAACCTCACGAAATGTATTACCCTTTAGCTTGATAGCAAGGACCACAAAACATGCAGCATCAACATTAACAATTTTATGCCTCTTTTGATCCAGTTAGGTGAGTTAACAATGATAAATACCAGTTATGATAACTACTCAATGACCAGCTTATATCCCCCTTCGATTATACATTACTCTGCTTGTAAAGCTTGGTATCGAGCACTTGCTTACCACACATTGCGCATACGCCTGCACAACATGAAATGCCCACTGTGAGAGACCACACGCATGCAAAACATCATGAAAAAACAATGAAATGGCTAGATTGAGACCTTTGGAATAAGCACAAGTGTGACAGTACTTGGCATCTTGATGCACTTGCTGCTTGCAAATGATGCACTTTGTATTTCCATAAGGTGTCCATCTGCATACAATGGGTTTCAAATCTAAACCAAGACATACCAAAAACACAATCCCCAGAATCATACGTGAAAATTAGGTGGAATAACTTGACCTTATAAGAGCGCTGCATAGTTTTTTTCATTACAAGTAAGCAATTATGTTACAATGGGGGAACAGGGAAGAAATTTACAAACACGGGAAATCCACACAAGTTTGCCACCGAGCCAGTGGTGTGATTGGCGAGCATTGCATAGTCAATCAGCATACACACACAAAAGGGAACTGCATATTCAAGATACTGCAGAAATGACAAAATTAATGGCAAAAGTATTATGGAGGCCCTCTAGTAGGAGTCAGATTGCATTTTGCCTCTTTTACTCAAAAAATGAGCAAATTAATCCCTGTTCATTGAATTAAAGAGCAAATTGGTCGTTTCTGTTAAAGATTACATCCATCTCTACTATTAAAAATGAGGGTAGCTGACAAAATAACCAAAAAATTATGCGTGATATGTAACTTATACCTCAAGGTGAAGTACATGGACCAATTTCTAATTGTAGAAATAGATAAAAATTTTAACATAAGGCCCAATTTGCTCTTTAATCTGATATGCAAAGACTAATTTACCCCTTTTTTTTAATAAAGGATGCAAAATGCAATCTAACTACTAGTATAAGGGCCTCCATGGTACTTCTACCAAAAATTAATAGCACAGCTAAAAGCATAAAACCCAAGTTCTAGCACTAAAATAAAATTATTTTCCCAATGTCAAAGAACCCTAAATCCTAAACTCAAAAGAATTATCGATGATTTACAGTAATAGTCAAGTCATGCTTTAAAGAAATTATCTGATCAACAAGTTATTGCTACAGCTCAAATTGAAATTTCTGCCGAATTAACTAAAAAGAAACCCAATTGCTCATGTTTTGCAAATTTGGAAATGAATTTTTGTAAGACTTGAAAAAGGAGGGCAAAAAAAAAACAAAAAAACAAAGACCTGTTCTTTTTCGATAGGAGTTTATTCTCGTTGACTTTCCGGCCACCGCTTTCGGTGGAGTTGCTGGCGCCTTCCTTCCACTTATCTGGCACTATCACCTTTGATAGCTTCTTCTGACCTACAAATTAAATTAAGGAAACCCATCAGAAATTTTCAGATTAGATCAAATTAATTGCAGAGTAAGAAAAACTTACACTTCTCGCACACCATTGGAGTTGATTGCTTTTCTTTGCAAATTTTCCCCTTTCTGTATTTCGGGATCGAAACCCTAGGAATTTTGGGCGTTTAATTTAAGGTTTAAACCTGTTTCGACCCCTTTACTATAATGAAATTCTCACTTTGACCCCTTTATTTTCTTTTTCACTTTTCCACTTGACTTGCATTCGGTCCATTACCTTAACCCCCTGACTATTTCCATTAAAACAAATGACATAATAACCTTTTTGGCCCTCCAACTTCACAAAATTATTTTAGCTCTATATTTAATTTTTCATCTCTTTTAGTTCTTAAATTGCATTCTTTTTCAAATCACCGCAAAATAAATGAAAAAGTCAACGTTTGTTAACTTTGTTGACGTGGTATACACGTGGATGACATGTCAACATTTAATTATTTTTTAACTTTTAAAAATTATAAAAATTATTTTTAAAAATTAAAAACCATTGCATCAACCATGTTATTGCAATTAAGGGTCAATCCGACCAACTGATAGTTTCCATTAACAGAAGAGACCAATTGATTTTTTTTCATTAAGGACTCAATTGAGTGCATTTTTTTCATAAACGCTCAATTAATTTTTTGATATTTTATTGAGGGCTTTTATGATCTTTTAACCTAGAATAAACTAAAAAGGAATTTGTAATGTCAATATCTATGATTGCATAATTCAAAACTCGTCTTATGTCTCCGAAACCTTGCCCAGATAATAGGTATACTAAACCATCATCATAGTACTCCAAATGATTTAAATCCAATTTACCCAACTCATTCTAAGATGATTGAAACCTCGCTTTAATACAAGTGTTTGCACTCACTTTAATATTAAATTCCAAATATTCCAAGCCTATAAAAACTTAAAACATATCTTAATATTCAAAATTTTACACAAAAAATAATCAAACTCCATTTTAGATATTTCAACAATTGGCTATAAAAAAAATGTTATTCATTACAAAACAGCATCCCAATCTCAACATCTTATAATGATTTTCTTTGTAAAAAAAAGGCTGCGTGCTTCATACTAAGGGACAGCTGACTGCAACAATAATCATCAACCCATTCTAGCAAAACAAAATCTATCAAAAGGAAAAATAATTTTTTTTTATAGTTTCATATCATATCTGTTTTTTTTAATGTAATACTTAAAATTATTTATAGTCCCTCCTCAATCCATAAATAGGAGAATAATGCATCTTAGCGCATTCAAACTTACATCCTCATGCATTGATAATAATATTCATGTCAATCGAGTTAAGACTCAATCAAATTTTTTTTTTTAAAAAAAAACCTTAGCTGTATTAAATTGCAAATAGACGTGGTCAAAAGCCGAATATAGGAGTACAATATATACATTATATACATCAAACAACAACTTAATGGGCAAATTGAGAGGATGATATTGTTAAAATATTAAAAGATATTTTCAATCCATGTGAGTTTGACAGATATGAAAGATTCGTTTATGTTTAAACAACAAAAAGAATGGGTTAAATTCTTTTTTAAAATCTATACTTTTTGAGTGTTTAAATTTCAATCCTAACTAAACAGTACTTGTTAAATTCATTATGCTAAGTTATGCTTCTTCTTTTTCTTTCAAAATCTTATGTAGCAAGTGCACTATCGTGTTAAGATTGAAATTTCAAAATTAAAAAAAAAAAGGTATAGGGACTAAGAGATCAAATTGAAGAACATAGACTAATACTACAACTTTAAACATACTACAAGCATATAATAGATTTTAACCTAACGGGGTTTTGCAGCTACCATTTGTGTTAGGACTAAAATTTTTAAAATTTGAAAAATATAAAGACTAAATCTACCATTTATGTATAGTATACAAGGACTAATAATAGAATTCTACCATGAAAAAGATTCTTCTAACATATAAGAACAGCCTCCACACCACAACAATATTGTCACAAATCATATAAGCTTTCTTAACCAAAATAACTAAGCCATACCATCTAATCTTTGTCTTCAAGCCGTCATTTCCTTCACTGTTCTTTGTCCAGTATCATGGCTACCAAGATCAAAAGGTTATACAAGAAATTCAAAAACATTTCACGAATTTTTGGTAAGGTCCTTTACTTACTGTCTTTGAGCATGTTTCATGGGTTACTGTCTTTCAACATGTTTCATGCCATTGTTTTGTTGTTGTCGTTGTAGCTGTGAAGGAGAAAAAGATGGAAGTTGGGTACCCTACAGATGTTAAACATGTTACTCACATTGGTTGGGATACAACAGTACTGCACCGAGTTCGGTATATATTCTCTATTACCTAATTTGGATCTCGAATTCATTTTGGAAATTTTTTTAAAGTGTCGTCTGCCGAGAGTTAATGGATCTTTCAATAGTAGAGGTACTGTGTTAGGGGTGTCTATGCTCGGGTTTTGTTTTCTAACTCCATGGAGAGACCTTAACAGATTCATAGAGTGGGAGTGCCTCGTTCACAAAAAAAATGTGAGCATTCGACCCTGGTGAGGATTGAATCCATGCCTTTATATGGTATTAATGAGTGAGAATGGGCAAACCCCAAGAATAAAACTGAGCACAATACTTCTATCGTTGATGGGTCCATTGGCTCTCAGTGAATGACACTTTGAAAATTTCTATCAAAACGAGTCTAACCTCCTCTCAGCAAATTTGTATAGGCCAAAACATGTGTTTCTATGTTTTTAATTGTTGTCTTGGCGTATGGTACTTAAATTTATGCAGGAGAATGAATTCAATACTAGGGGTTCTAATTTTACTTCTTTTTCAACACGGTCCTCTCAAGGTACGTTTCACTTTACCTTATGAGTTATATTCTTGTCTTGACAATGAAGATTATACAAGGGATAATATAATTTTTTGCCTCGAACTTAGTAATTGGGTTCACTTTGGTACTTATACTTATTTTTTATCCAGTTTGACACTTAGACTTGATAAATATATTTGTTTTAGTCCTTAAACTTGAAAAATATAAAAATTTGATGATACGAAACAATCAATCAGAATATCACATACAATGTTTTATTAACCATATCGATGGTTGAACAGGTCAGACCACCAGTTTTCGGTTCAACCAACTTGACCATCGAACCAACAATAATTAAATAAATAATTAAAAATTCATAAAAATTTTGAAACTTATTAAACCGGTTCAACCGTCAAATTCTATCCTGATTTTCGATTTTTACCAATTTCAAGTAGTTCTTAAGACAATCTATTCAATTACTTTGTTCTAATCATTATATCAATCAATTCTTAGACTGTCCGATCCCGTCCTACTTCAATAACATTGGTCATATCATAAAATCTTAACAGAACCTAAGATCAGGGACCAAAATGAATCTAGTTACCAAATTCAAGGGGAAAAAATTATATTATCCCATTGTATAACACTATGATAAAGTTTTATTTAATGTTTTCTTAATAGATTTTGAACAATCCATGGGAAGCGAATCTGCAAGAGATGAAAGTAAGAGATCACCTGCATTTCTTGGATCTTCAAAATGTTTTTCAAGAAACAAAAGAAAAAAAAAAGAAGACCAAAGTTAGATGTACTCGAGGAAATATTCCATAAATCCCTGTATTCTTAAAAAATTTAGGATTTCATCCCTATACATTTATTTCTGGGAACTTAATCGCTTGCTTTTTTAGATTTTAAAATTCATATTCAACTGTTAACACTGTTAAATTTTTTTTTTTTAAATTCAGTTTAATTATAACATCGTTTTTTTAATTGCATGGCTACCAAAGGATTTTTTTTCAAATTTAACAAAAAAAGAGGTTCAATAGTATTAACAAATGAACCTAAACTTTGAAATCTAAAAAATAGAGATTAATTTATTGAAAATAAAAATACAAATACTAAATTTTAAATTTTTAAAAAGTACAAGGACTTTTGACATATTATATATTTTAAAAAGTACAGGCATTTATTTATAAATCAGGGATGAAAGTCAAAAAAAATTCCAAGGGAGTCCAAATCAAGTTATATGCTTTTGTGAGAGATTAAATGTAATTTCATCATTTTATTGTTATATATCTTTATAGTTTTTAGAATGGTTAAATTAAAAATTATGTTTTGAGGGGCCAAACTATAATTTTACCATTTATTAACATAAAATTTTATAAATTTTCAATGGCTGGATCAAACTACAAGAACAAACGTGTCAATAAGATTTACTAAGACTATTTTTTATTTTTAACATGTGAGTCCAAAGTCGAGTTTAAAGTAATATATATTTGGTCCACGTATTTTAAGTGTGTTCCACGTCAGATTTGATCTATCATTTTGAACTGATGACTAAGCTATCACAAGGATAGAAGAGATTGTATAAAATTATGGTTTCACATCAGATTTGATCTATCCCTTCCCAATAGGAGAATGACAAATCAGATTTTTCTTTCCTCAAAAAATTCAAATGTGATTGATGCAATATTAATGATACATTGAGGAATGGATTTCAATTTAAAAAAAAGACGAAGAATCAAGATCCAAAACTTTTAGTACATTGGCATTAAATTTAGTTGCTACGTAAACATATAGTATAGTAAATGCATCTGATAAAAGAAATTAATAGACGGTGAAAAGTTGGTGGAACAAATTCATTTAATTCACTCTCTTTTTAGCCATTTTCACTACCATGTGAAAAATACCAGTCCCTTACTAAAACAAATGGAATTTTTAGACCTTCCCATCATTGTTTTGGCCCTTATCTTCCTCCGTCGATGGTGGCGCTACTGGTCAACCACCGGTGGTGGACCTAAGAACCTCCCTCCAGGGCCACCTGGTTGGCCACTTGTCGGAAACCTAATTCAAATCATCCTCCAACGTCAACACTTCATATTTATAGTACGTGATTTACGTAAAAGGTATGGTCCCATTTTCAGCATGCAAATGGGGCAACGCACTATGGTGATTGTGACAGACTCAAGGCTTATCCATGAAGCCCTAGTTCAAAGAGGACCCACTTTTGCTTCCAGACCGCCGGACTCGCCGATCCGGCTTGTGTTTAGTGTCGGAAAACAGGCTATCAACTCGGCTGAGTATGGACCTTTATGGCGAACCCTAAGGAAGAACTTCGTCACCGAGGTAATAACCCCAACGAGAGTGAAACAATGCGGTTGGATCCGTAAATGGGCGATTGAAAACCACATGAAGCGAATTGAAAGAGACGCAATCGAGACTGGTGTCGTTGAGGTAATGAGCAACTGCCGACTCACTATATGTAGTATATTAATCTGTTTATGTTTCGGAGCAAAGATCTTCGAACAACGGATTAAGGAAATCGAAAGCATATTAAAAGATGTAATGCTAATAACATCGCCGCAGTTACCGGATTTCTTACCAGTTTTAACACCGTTGTTTCGCCGGCAAATGAAAAAAGCTAAGGCATTAAGGAAGAAGCAATTGGAATGTTTGGTCCCATTGATAAAAGCAAGGAGAGCTTTTGTGGAGAAAGGTGAAAACCCTAACCAAGAAATGGTGAGTCCACTCGGTGCAGCCTATATAGACTCGTTGTTCGGACTTGAACCGGATAAAACCCGAGGTCCATTGGGTGAAGAAGAGTACGTGACATTATGTTCCGAAGTGATTAGTGCCGGTACGGACACGTCAGCGACGACGGTAGAATGGGCAATGCTTCACTTGGTGATGAATCAAGACATCCAAGAGAAATTGTACCATGAAATTGTTGAATGTGTGGGCAAAAATGGGGATATCAAAGAAGAAGATGTTGAAAAAATGGCATATCTTGAATCCGTCGTTAAAGAAACTTTTCGACGACACCCTCCGAGCCATTTCCTTTTATCTCATGCAGCTATAAAGGACACTGAGCTTGGTGGCTATACAATTCCGGCAGGGGTTCATGTTGAGTTCTACACTGCATGGATTACCAAGGATCCGGATATATGGTCGGATCCGGGAGAGTTCCGGCCCGAGAGGTTTATGCGGGGTGACGGGGTTGGTGTCGACGTGACGGGGACTCGTTCTGTGAAGATGTTGCCATTTGGGGCCGGGCGACGGATTTGCCCCGCTTGGAACCTAGGTGTTTTGCACATAAAGTTGTTGCTTGCAAAGATGGTTCAAGCTTTTAAGTGGCTGCCGGTGCCAGATTCTCCGCCGGACATGACGGAGACTTATGCTTTCACTGTTGTGATGAAGAACCCTCTCAAGGCTGTCATCTTGCCTCGCTAAGAAATTCAGAGGGGAAAGAGAAATAAAAATGTTTGAAGCTTTAGTTTTAAATTTAGTTATGTTCATTAGTAAGACTTTATGTCCTGGATGCTTAATCATGTATGCCAAGTATTTAATTTAGAAGCCATGCTAAAAGTGTAACATTCTCTTAATTAAATGTTTGTATTCAAAATAGATAATTTATGTACATAATTTTTAAAGTTTATTATTTTTGCAAATAATATAAAATTTGGATATTTTTAATAAAAGAAAACCCAAATTCCATAAGCATGGGAAATGGTCCAATATGGCCATCAAATTTGATCCAACTTGATTGGAAATTGGGAAAGTAACAAAGAATAAGCAAAACAGAAAAAATATATAACAAGTGTAAATTGTCAGTCTGAAATTTTGCACATAATAAAGACGCCACTTGGCTCTCTTTCTGCTGTTAAAACAATTAGAGCATTAAATGCAACATTGATTGGTCATTGAAAAATGGGGGGTGTTAGGTGTACAAATGAACCATGGAGAGGGTACCATTGGATCGCTTGAGTTAGGGAATATGTGTTAAGGGTAGGAGTTTTTTTTATGCGACTTCTACTTCGATGAATAATTGAAATTGACAGAGAATAAGTCTTTGGTTGCTGCTGGTTCTTAACAGTTTGCTAATATTAAAGTGAATATTTTTTTTTATTGTAAGAGGTAATTACAACTCGTGGTATGAAGGTGGAGTGGCATCATTTGTTATGGTTTTCTTTGCATATTCTTAAAGTATTTTCTTGTTGTTTGGACAGCCATTCTCAATAAGCTTCCTACTCCAAGACCACTTGCTTCTTTTTGGGTATTTTATGTTGATACTTGTTACAGAGACGTGTGATCACATTTTTTTAGTGCAGTTTTTCAAGAAAGGTGTGGCGATTGATTTTGCAGCTTTACTCAAGGTAAGAGTTAATTTGGGTGATATTGAAACTTAAAGGAAAATCTTTAGTTATTGCTATACTCAAGCTTGTTTGGAATGCATATTTATATGTGATATGTAAACAGAAGAACAAAAGGTATTTTGATGCATCTTTCTTGATTGAAGATGTTGTCTTGGTGCAAATTAAAAAAAAGATTGTGCAGACTTATTTAGGAGGAAGACCAACCAATAAAACTGACTCTATTCATGCTTTACTTTGTACTTCTTGATGACTAATTGGCTAATTTCGTAACCATATTATTAATTAAACAAAATTTTTAAGAAAATTTAAGGAATGAGGATGTGTGTATATATATAAATCAAAACGTTTGAGGTCTGGTCTGGATGTACACAACAGACCTATATTGTGTTTGTACAACACAAACAACTCAAGGGAAACAAAAAAAATAAACAAAACAAAACCAATCTAGTTTCAAGCCATGCATCTTAAGGATGACCAGAACCAAAGAGAACTGATTAGATTAAGGAAAAATCCTAGAATTATCATCATCATCCACCACTCATTCGGGGATGCTTTGCAGCACCGGCTTCCATGGCCGAGGCGGCTTCTCTTCCACCTCATATAAATCAGCGCCACCGTTAACCACCCTGGACAAGAATTGTTCTAGAGTCAAACCTTGCAGTTCCACCTTCTTTACCAATTGCTCCAGCTCCTTTTTAGAAATGGTTATCTTCACTTCTCTGCTAGTATTTTTCACATCTCCTCGCTTGCCACCGCCACCAAGCAAGCTCTCCTCCTCCGTAATGCTAATCCCACCACCGTTATCTCCTCCTTCCCCGTGAGCTGACACCATAGCTTCCCAATCATCATCATCATTATCAACAACCCAAGATGACTTTTTTTGGCGCCTTAAACAATTCCCCATGACTGCAAATACTATGAAAACTTTCGAGGAAGAAGAAGAGAGATCTTTAAACAAGGAAAGGGTTAGTGTATTTATATAGAAATGAAGGGTGGTGACCAAGGTTCCTGGAATTATAGGTTGCTGTAAATGGTGGACCCGGAACAAGATGGTGATGTGAGCAGCTAAGGTGAGAGGCAGCTTCGAGCTCTGTCGTGGCGGTGACGGTGACAGTGGGGCCAATGAAGGAAGCCACGTTTTATAAATTATAATAATGGATGGTGTGAGCAGAGAGAAATATGGTATCGGAATCTTCCATTGTTTTCTCTCACGTAGGCGCTGCCATGCTTCTGCGTTCAATTTATTCCTTTTACTAACTTACTTTTCCACTTTAAGAGTTGAATTTTTCAACTTGAATTACATATAGTGGCGGTGTGTTGCGTGATCGATTTGTGAATTAGACGGTCGATTTTAATCATTTTTTGAATAATTGTTCTTGAATTAAGAGATATTATGGTTGATTTACTCCTGTTACAAGGAAGGAGGCATGATAGGGTTTTGGTTTAAACATATTGTTTGGATGTGATTAAAACTATCCAAGAAGATTACTCTATGTCTTCGAATTCAGCAGGTGTTACAAAACAGAGATCATTGGGTTATAAGACATGTGCCTAGGAAGAATAATCAAATTGCTGATATTATAAAACACAACTTATATGTTGTATTATTTAATATAATTTATTATTATATTTTAATTTTTTTTGAAATATTTAATATATCATTAATTTTACAAATAATTTATAAATTACTTAAAAAATATTTAAATGTAATGTATAATTATATTAAATTATTTAAATATTATCTAATTTTTTTTTAATTTTCAATCTCAAGTTTAAAATGAACCTTTTAACTTTCAACCGTATTTTTAATAGCAATACCAAACAATTGAAATTAACAAACCACACTATACTACTAACAAATCACATGACTTTTGATCTAATTAGTGGCATCTAAATTTTTTAAAAATAAACTGAAATAATTTCATTTTGAACTATGAATACTCATTTAATTTACTCTCAATGCATCATATATATATATATATATATATAAGTATAAATTTTTTTGAGATTTTTTTAATTTTTAATATTATAATATGCCATATATAGAAGTTTTTCCCATGTTTTTATCTTGAATATCTTTGTCGCTGATTTGGAAAAGGTAGTGGATTAAATATTCAAACATATTCATGTAAGTTATGGATATATATCATCAACGTCAAAAAAGGATGGCATGTGTTATATATAGAATATAGACTACGCCATAATTCCACCGAATGTTCGATTCGAGATTCGATCTCTTGTCATTATCGTGCTCGTCACTCATTTCAATCTGCAAGGTATAATTTAGCTAGTCATTGTCTTGCTCGTCTTCTTCTGTTTGTCTATATCCTCTTGGGGGCATCTAAATACATGTATCATTCCTGGAGGATAATATGTCACCACGTATGACATTTAATTACCCCTAATATATCACATTAATAGACCGTGTCTTATAAATACAAAGACGGACCTCCATGAAAAGAGAAAAAAATTGACACTCAATTAATTAATCCACGTTTGATTTTCTTTATTCTTTTTATTTGGTTAGTTTGATGGTTTATATTGCTTTTCTTATTTAAATTTGACATGCAACAATTTGATTGATTGCAGTGTATATGAATATAAATATACATATAATAAATTTATTAAAATTTTTATATAAAAATTAATTGTGCTTTTTTATTAAAATGGTAAAATTAAAAGATTAAAGATCGTGATGTTTTGGGTACTCATCGTACTAATTGGAATACTCCGTTTTAGTAATAAACTAGAACAATAAACACTAGATTTTGTTTCGATGCAAACTTTGGTAGGTACCAGCCATATTGGTACTTACCAATTGAAATATGGTGTGTTGGCTAATACAAAAAAATTAATTTTAATTTTTTGGTAATTTTTATTATTCATTTTGAATTTATTGAATAATGGATTGTTATATGCATAGTATGAAATGGTATTATTATTTAATTTATGAAATAAATTTGTTTTGTTTCTTTATTTTAAAGTTTTAATCATATCTGTTATTTTTTTATACAATGGTTAGAATTACTCATAATCTTTTTTCAACTCATAAATGAGAGGATAATGTGCTTCAACGCATTCGAATCAACACTGTAGGTGAAGATATGACGTAATCATCTAGAAACTAACATTAAATAAAAGTAAGATATGATATATAATAAGAGAATCTAAGTCTTGATATCATATAAATATATAACACATTCGAAGGATGAATCATAAATAAATATTTGCCAGCAAAAGGGAATGAGTAAATTTGGATGACCTTTGACCATCAAACTTGTTGACTTCATGCCCTTCTAGATTGCTTTGGAAAATTACAACGGTAGAATGTGCTCAACTTTTTTTTTTTCTGTCTTCACCCTCGTTGGGTATGAATTTTTTTTTTTCAAGTTACTTCTTAAATTTGGCATTGTTTTGGTTTAATTTAGTCTTATTCCCATAAACTTTTTTGTTCGAGTTAACCCTTGAACTTGACAATTATTAGTACATCCGTGCTTAAACTTTCGCTTGGTACAAGTTAATTCTTGATATTTACTTGAAAACCCCAAAATTCAAATCTTAAAGTAAAAACAATTGCCAAGTACAAAAATTAATTTAGACAAAAAAGTTCAAATCCCAATATAGAAACAATTATCTAATTCAAACATCAATATGAGAATAATTATCAAACTTAAAAATTAAATTCGACAAAAATAATAGTTGAAGTCCTAATTGTGATAATACTTTTTTTTTTGTGAATTAACTTAAATTTTGTTTGGTGTTCAATTTTTACGTTACCCAAACAAAGATGGTTAAGCCAATAAACCATATAGTTTGAAAGGGTCGTGATGGAAATATTCAAGAGGAATGACCTCTTCCCTTTTAATTACTATTAATTTATTACCCAACTCTTACTTTTCTTGGGGTAAAATAAAAATAAAATTTTTAGTAATCTGATGTTATATTATTCAAATCCTTTCATTATTGAAATATTTAATCTAACTACTTAATGACTCGTAAATCTAATACAACGTAATTTAAAATGAAAATTATAAAGAAAAGTAAAATGTTGCATCACTTTTAAAATTAAAAACTAAATAAAATAAAACAGAGAGAGAACGAGAGTTTTTGTGAAAGCATCGAAAACCTCAAAATCAAAATTTTGACAACATTAATTTTACGTTTTTCATTTTAAATTATGTCATATAAAAATTTGATGCCTCATTTAACGGTTAAATGAATGATATTAATAACAAAAATATCTTATTGATATAACATCGACAATTTAAAGTTGTAATTAGAATATTTTAAAATTTAAAAACGAATTTAAAATAAAAGTCATAATTTATGGATGTATAAGATCTTAGTGATATGAGATATTTTTTGCCTTTTTCAAGCTATAATAATTTTATTTATTTATGAATTGAATAAAGGGAAGATAAGCTCATGACTTTGGAAAAAAACTCATTTATGATAAATGAAAAATAAAAATATTGTTTCTTTCTATTTATTAAACTATTAATAAATTTATATTTTGATCATTTAATTTTAAAAAATTACAAATTATTATTAAATTATACGAAAGTTTTAATTTAAATTATTGAACTGTTATAATCACCATTTTATGGCTTTCTTTATTCTCATATCCGACACCAATCAAAAGTGTAAACTTCCTCTCCTCTTCTTCAGTTTAAATTTTTTTTCATGAAACAACTTTGAACGTCATGAATCTATGAACTAAAATATGAATTGCTTTCTTCTTCAATCTTAGACACTAACCATCAGATATTTCTTCTACTCATCGATGGGTATTGTTCCACCATATTAATTGTCGAATCGTCACTTGAAGTTACCAACCGAAATTTCCCTATAAAATCAAAACTCTTATAATCCTAACTTGAATCTATTAAACCTAAGACAACGAAAATGATCAAAACCCTTATAATCCTAACTTGAACCTCAATCAGAGATCAACTTGATCATGAACCAACCTAAACCAGCAATACCCTCCTTTACCCTTTGTACTATGCCCCCAAACCAACAAAATAGCAATGAAAGTGTTCTCAGACAAGAATAATTGAACACGTATACAACCAATACAGAGGTAAATACCATAAACAGAATACAACCATTGTGGAAGTGAACATCATAATTGCAACAAGGGAAGAGCTCATTGTCCTCATCAAGCAATATTCAATCCATGTAGAAAGCACAACAATAACAAAGTCTTAAATGCAGCTAACCAATGTGCGAAGTGCGTCTTTAATACAGCCTCGGAGAGGGAAATAAGCTCAGGGGAACCTGGAGATACCCCTTTCCGTAGCAAAGCTATTGAGGCACTTCTAGGTCCGGTCTTTGGTCAAATACCTCCCTAGTTGATTCATCTGGAAATGCATCTGGATAGGTAGCCATAATTTTTGCCTTCATGCTCCTACAGAGAAAAAAGAAAGTGAAGAGAGAGTGGGAGAGAGAGAATTCCGGATTAGCTGGGATTTAGAGCAGCCTCATGTTAGGAAAACTGCAATATGCTGAAAAGTTTATAAATCCACACAGATATATAGGCAGAGTAGATGTATGGAAAGGAGACTGATATTTATCCTGAAATCCAAAGACTGCTAATTGAAGCGGGTCTGAGATGTTTACCCTGACATTCAAACCTTGCTAATTGAAGCAGAGACCATAGTTCTAAATTACAATCAGTTTATACACTTTCTAAGGATCTAAATGTACTTTTAGTGGGACACATGCCTATGATTGTCCAATAGAGGTTAGAGAAGATCTAATAGTGCATGGATCTCATCCTTATCTACATATATTGCTGTTATCATCTGCAAGTTGTTTTCCTTACAAAACAGTTTATATTTCAAACATAGAAAAGCTCCCTGCAGGACAATATGGTCGGTATCTCAATGCTAGAAATTATATTGTGTTGCAAAAGAACCTTCAGATATATTACAATCATAGAAAGCTATAGAAAGAAAATAACTTTTAATTAATAAAAATCTCATATGTAATCAATCAAAAGTGAAAACAACAAATATGAGAGCACTTATACCTAAGCTTTTGAAAGATATAATCAAGGTCTGACTTCATGGACTTTAACATTCGAGTATTCCTTGAAAAGTCACTAGAAACCTCAGCAAAGCAATGTTCTGAGTACTCATTAAAATGAGATAAGACCGCGTTGCTGTCTTGTAGCCTTCCCAAGCTGCAAGTTGTGGCACCAAAAAGGAAAAGCTATAATAATGCAGGAATAAAAATTGTTACTCACATCAAAGCTGTATTTTGCAATCAAAGCAGGGGAAAAAACATAATAGTTTGAACAACATATCATTGTAAGTTTATAATCATTTTGGCAACACTATTGGAGGAGAAGTCCTGTTTTCTTTCAGGACAAATGTTTCTGCATAAAACAACCATGTAACATGCCTTCAGCTTGATATATGACTCTCTTAAGTCACGTTCTGGATACATGTCAGAAGCAATACTCGTTTTCACCCTAGTCCTGTAGACAAGGGCATTGAAGTAAAGCGTGGACATAGGCATCTGGTGTCTGACATAGCATCTCTAAAGATACAAGATAAAAAAATCATGTTTATGTCGACATGAGTTTTTGTTTGCAACAGCTAAATGAACAAATCCTTACATTTGATTTCAGGGAACTCCTGATTCCTACATCCAACTAGCATCTTGACACAAAGAATAGCTCATTTAAGGAGATTACACAATATATAGAGATGAAGCCTGAAATAACATCAACATTATAAAATCACAAATAATAAGTAGCTACTACTGATTGATAAGATCAACTAAGACGGGGTTAACATGCTTGAGATGGTAGTATTGCCTTGTTAACATGTCTCTATACACAATAGAACAAGATATCCTGTTGAGTGTTTTTTAGTGTCTGCCTCTCAAAGAGGCTAATTTCCTTATTTATATGATGCGGTTACAGGATATGACGTCCTAAGTAGGCCCCCATGCATGCCAACATGAACCCTGTTCTATTCTAAGATTAATAAGTGTTCTCTAAGAGTGGGTTCGCTTGAATGATGATGCGAACACCCCAGTGCAGGCCCATGTAAGGATGAGAACCATCCATGTGCGGACTCATGTAAGCAAACTATGTAGGCTAAAGAGGGTCGGGTCAGTCCTAGACAGGGTAACCTGTTGGAGGGTCAGTAATGGCGAACACTATAACATATCCTTATGATTTTATAATCAGATTCAAACTGGATTTGCCAATCTATACCACATGATAACCACTAAATAATGTTTAGTTCCAGCAATGAATCATAAAGTTTTGACCTACAGATAAACACTAATGTTAATCACAAGTAAAAAGTAATAATTTGTAGTTCACTGAGTCCAGCTCTACGAAGTAATTATAGAGAACAAGAGAAACTTTAAGTGAATATACAAAAATGAATTATCATACAACTAAAATCAAATCCAACCATGTCAATGAAAGAAAAAGTAGATAGAAAAGTACATGAGGAGCTGCAAGTGCTTGAGAGAGTCCAAATCATTGGCGTCGATTAGGGTTTTGAACTGACGAGACACCTCTTCCGAAGCTGCTCTTATCGATTCAATTTCTTTCTCCGTTTCCTCCATTCCTGATTTGTTTCTTTTTTAAGCTGTGCTTGGAACAGAAAACTTAAGGGATTTAAAGGGAAAAGAAAATGCTCTTCCAGCCTCATGCTTAGACCTGTTCAAATATACCCGCCCACGCTCGAAAATCGATCTAAAATTTGAGTTTAAATTAATTTTTTTTTTTTTGTAAATATTAAAAAATTTTAGGTTAAATCAAGCTTGGGTAAATAATATCATATTTAGATTTGATTCAATCTAGTCCATGAATATCTTTAATAATGGTTTTTTGATAAGGATGACTAATCTAAATTAATTATAAGTTAATTCATATTTTTTAATATAGTACAAAATTTAATAAAATAATAATATTTCCACACATATACATGAATAAGATTTCTAATTTAATTAAAATGTTTTGAAACTTTTAACGAGGGTTTGAGTGCGGTGGAGCGTATTATTCTCTTATTTATAGATTAAGAAAGATTTATGGGTAATTCTAGATAGTATCTCAAAAAGATAGATATAATTAAAACCTATAATAAATTTATTAAAAAAATTAATAATCTATTTTGAGTTTAAAGGAATAATTGGAAATAACTCAAACAAAAGAATTTTAAATTGATAAAGTAAATTTAGATATTAATCTATTTTGAGCAGAGTATGAATGGAATTTGCATTTAGTGCGCCCCTCCCATTAAGAATGGTTTATTTACCTGAAATTAAGAACCAACAGCCCCAAAATACAATGGTTCTTATTTTATCCCAATTTAACCATACAAATTATTCCAAAATATTCAATCTCATCCTCAAATGTTTCTCTTTTAAACGAACCAACTTAACATCAACCAAAATACCAAACAAGAAATTAAGAAAAAAAACAGCAAGAGAGAGAGAGGAATTTTCTCTCTCTTCTGTTCTTTTGAGGGGTTTTTGGGTGATTTTCTTTAATTAATTTAAAGAACGAGGAAAATGGTGAAAAGTGTAATAACATATATCAGAAAAGTATAGTCTTTGGAAAGAAAAAACAAAGTTGTCAGTGAATTTTTACGTAGTCAACGGCGGCTGACGGCGGTGGTATGTTGTCGGAATCTTGACATTAAAAGTTGGGTTTTTTAAATAAAAAAACAACTTTGATTAACACGCCTTTCTCTTCAAAAAAAGTGAGAAAATTTCCGACTTTTTTGCTTAAAAAATCAATCTTTTTTGTTTAAAGGTTCTAACTTTTTTTTTTATATATATATAGATGGGTTGTTGTAGCAGCAAAAATAGATTAGCAGGATGCAGCAGCTATAAATCAGACAAACATTCCTTACCAGTTCAAGACCAAAAACTTGTTGTCGTGTCACAAACAAAAGTTCCACAGGCAAAGCAACGCCACCACAACAGCCACCACCAACCACCGTTGAAAGCATCATCAGCCAAGAAAGCAAGCCAAGTGAAAGTACAAGGCACAGTGTTAGGGAAACCATTGGAAGACATTAGACAACATTACACACTTGGTAATGAACTTGGTAGAGGTCAGTTTGGGGTTATTTATCTCTGCACCGAGAATTCAACAGGTCATACATATGCCTGTAAATCAATATTGAAAAGGAAGTTGACAAGCTTACAAGACAAAGAAGACATCAAAAAGGAGGTACAGATCATGCAACATTTGTCTGGTCAACCAAACATTGTTGAGTTCAAAGGTGCTTATGAAGACAAAGATTGTGTTAACATTGTAATGGAACTTTGTGCTGGTGGTGAGCTTTTTGATAGGATCATAGCTCAAGGTCATTATTCTGAAAGAGCTGCAGCTGCTATTTGTAGACAAGTGGTGAATGTGGTTCAAAATTTCCATTTTATGGGAGTTATGCATCGCGATCTTAAGCCCGAAAACTTCTTGCTTTCGAGTAAGGATGAGGCTGCTATGTTGAAAGCAACCGATTTCGGTTTGTCTGTCTTTATCGAACAAGGTTAGATGTCGAACCTTTCGAATCATATTGTTGATTGGTAGAGTTTTCGTGCTCGTGTACTAATTACTAACCCTTTTGAAATCACAGGGAAGCAATATCGGGATATAGTAGGTAGTGCTTATTACATAGCACCCGAAGTTCTTCGACGTAGTTACGGGAAGGAGATTGATATATGGAGTGCTGGTGTTATCTTGTATATTCTACTCTGTGGTGTTCCTCCGTTTTGGGCCGGTAAATCGATGAATTATCGACATTTTGCTCGTTTTACATCATGTTTGCAACTCTGTTTATGTCCTGTAATGTTGATATATTCTGTTCGGATTGTACTGTAGAAACTGAGAAAGGTATCTTTGATGCTATTCTTGAGGGTGAACTTGATTTCGAAAATGAGCCGTGGCCGTCGATTTCCGAAAGTGCCAAAGATTTAGTGAGGAAGATGTTGACAATGGACCCGGATGAGCGGCTTACGGCTGCACAAGTTCTCGGTTTGTTATCTTTTTGATGTTCGGATATCGTTCCTGGATTTTGATTGTTATGCTTTTGATTGATGTATAATGTTGGTATGGTTAGAACATCCTTGGCTGAGAGAAGGCGGAGATGCATCGGATAAGCCGATAGATTCTGCTGTTCTATCGAGATTGAAGCAATTCAGGGCAATGAATCAGCTTAAGAAGCTTGCATTGAAGGTAATACTTTCTAACTGGATCAAACAAGTCTCGATTTTGCATTAAACGGGCATCAATCGGTGCGGTGTACTCGTTTTCGTATTCTGCAGGTCATTGCAGAAAATTTATCCGAAGAAGAGATTCAAGGTCTTAAAGCAATGTTCAAAAACATTGACACGGATGAGAGTGGTTCAATCACTTACGAAGAACTAAAAGAAGGTTTGGCTCGTCTCGGATCAAAGCTCACCGAAGCTGAAGTCAAGCAATTAATGGAAGCTGTAAGTACTTCTATCTACCTACTCCATTTTTTCCGTCACTCAGTTTGCTTAATGTTCGATTGGTGTGTCCTTTGGCAATACATTGCAGGCTGATGTGGATGGAAACGGAACGATAGACTATATCGAATTTATCTCAGCTACGATGCATAGGCACAGACTTGAAGGAGACGAAGACCTGTACAAAGCGTTCCAGTATTTTGATAAAGATAACAGTGGGTGAGTTCCGATAGCTGATAAATTATCTGCAATTACTGGGTATGATTCTTTGTTCATGTATGTATATATATATGTATGCAGGTTCATTACGATGGACGAACTTGAGGCTGCTATGAAGGATTACAGAATGGGTGATGCAGCTAGCATCAAGCAAATAATCTCTGAGGTGGATACCGACAACGTAAGTTTCGTTTTTGAATCAAACTCGGGAGCTTCTTCTATGATATATTACCGGTACTAATGCCGTTTTAAATCAAACAGGATGGAAGGATTAACTACGACGAATTTTGCGCTATGATGAGAGGTGGACCACAACAAACCGTAAAGCTTTTTTAGATACCTTTTGCGGTTCCGTTCGAGTTGCCGAAGACTGAACCTAATTAACAGTTCCGGGATTATTTTCTGAGTTCTTTTAACCGAGATAAAGAGGATTTGGATTCGAGATTTGTTCGACAACGAAAAGGCAATATTGTTTGTGTATATCTATCTATGTATCTATCGTTTTCCAAGTTCTTTGATTGATTATCTCTGTCGCCTTCACTCATTACTCTCCAAAATGTTTCAATATTATTGTTGTTTGAATCTTGCCTTACTCTTTGCTTATTACGATTTTCTTCACTAACTTAAGCATCAGAGTAGGTTCGGGAAACTCAGTTTCTACAGGACGAAGCTAGAAATGAATCATACTCAAGGATGAATCTTAAATTTACCATTCACCTCAACCATGATTATAACACACGATAAACACTACTCAGATTCCGTCATGTATCGTTTTCCGACCGCGAGTTATGTCTCGATCGCCAGTACTTCTCGATCTCCTCCGCTGTCCTTCCAGGGATTCTCCCGGCAATCAAAGACCACCTAATCCATGATTCAAAACATTACTACAAAACAGTCACATACACACACACAAAACAAGAAAGTGTAATAACCTTTGTCCAACTAAATTTAACATTCTTGCAATAAGCATCTCTTCATCCTCAGAGAATTTCACTTTGGTCTCATCTGCAGCACCATAAAACCTTTAACACAGAAACCTATACATACATATATATAATTAAGCTAAGAGACTTTTGTAAAAAAGAATATAAAATGAATATGGAACCTTTGAGTTTGGAGTCATGACTGGAACCATGCCCATCAAAGTCTCCCATAAATCAGTTTTTCCTACACAACAAGAGCAGAGCTAGTCTTGTTGTAACCATGTATGGTGGTGATATTTATTTGACAAAAAGGCTGTTGTTTTGAACAAAAGAAACAAATTTGATGAATACAAAAGAAACAAAGTGCAATGGTTGTTGATTTCTTTTGTCTCATCAAATCTTTTTTACATTATTACTCTCTCAAAGCCACCACATTTTGATTTAAAAAATCGAAAGACATGCTTCCCACGTGTTTACATTTTGTTGTCTTGTGATTGTTTCCATTGCAACTTGAAGAATCTACCTTTACGTTTTCGCAAGTTAATGATTACACTTTTTTTTTTTTAACTTCAAATTCAAGTGACGAATTAACAATCGATACGGTAGATCATTATCTATCTGTAAGTAGAATAATATCTTTAGATTCAAATCGATTTGATGATCAGCGACGGAAATCGAAAAAGAAAACTATTTAGATTTTAGTTTGTAAATTGTAGCATTCAAAATTGTTTCATAAAAAAAAAAAAACTAAATTGTGAAAGAGATGTGTGAGCTTTGATTGGTAACAGAGAATGTCATACAACATTAATTTTAACAACTCGATGACTTAAATGAAATTTTTTGAATAGTTCAATGACTATTTTGTAATTTTTTAAAGTTGAATGATTAAAATGTAAACTTATTAAAAAGTTAGTGACCTTAGATGAAATTTAGTCTAAATTAATTAACTAATTTTTTTTATATTAATTACAACTCTCACACATTACTAGACTATCACAAGGAATTATTTAAATATGTTTATCCATATAAGCGTTGAAAGCCATTTCTCATGTCAATAATTTACATTTGATTATTGTGAAATACATTTTATTTTATATGACATCGTGAAGATAGCTAATGGTTTATTGAAGGGAGCTTGACGGGAAGAAGTTTTCGAAATGTTACTCGTTAGGAGTTGACATTAAAGGATCAAGTTGGATTCTAATGAAAACTTGAGTGCTTGAAGAGATCGCCTCAGTACGGGTTCAAAAAGTAAGAGCTCTTGTCAAATTTTTAAAAGTACATCCCACATCCTTAGTAAAAGTAAATTATGATGACGCGGCTCAAACTCTAGAGGTGGGCTCTGGGGCCAGCACTCGTAACTAATAAGTTAAACACAAGACAGGAGATGTTAGACATAAATTAGGGTATGAAGAGTGTGGATTGCAAGGGCGGAGAGCATGAGAATCAAGGTTGAAGTTGAATCGACCTCATCGAAAACCAAACCAGGGGTAATAATCATTCTTCATAACCATAACGTATCAATTCTTAGCATAATTGAAATCGGAACAGATAATGAGTGGAATATATCATTCCAAGTCGCATAATTTAAACATGCATACCGCTAGCTTATACTGCTAGGTACCCATTTATTCGTAAAGTAGCAGCATTACTTGTGCTTAGTCCATCCACAGTGTTCTCGTCGTAACCTACGGCTTACCGAGTTCCTTCAGAAAGTCTTCGTTGTCGACCAGGACCTGCCGGCTCAAAACATAACCATATTCATATCATGAGCTTATCAACATAAACACCTAACAATAGAGACGGTAACGTTACTGCTATTACAAAAAACTTACGGTTTTCCACCCATCAGGGTCTAGGAAAGAGGTGATTTTAGTGTTGAGTCCGGGTATTGGCCCTGGTTTCCGAGTAACTTGTCCCCCAAGTTCTTGTATAACATGTTCCACAACCTCACCACTTTTGTAAACATCATCGGTACTAATAGCAACCTGGAACGAGAACGATAGTCATCGAAAAAGGGCAATAGAATCAGACTAACCGAGATGTTCGATGCAAAAAAGGGTTCGAAAACCGACCTGTGCATATGCATTTCCCTTGGTATATTCAGTCACTCCGTAATTGTAAGTCAACTCGAGAACGGTAGTCTCATGTTCTTCCGCGTACCCCATCATGGCAATGGAGTACTGTCCAAGAAACGCAATGAAAACGAATTAGGCTTCTTTCGAAGCTAAAGGATAAACTAAACTTAAGTCAAGTCCGACGGATTATACCCTGTATTCAGGCCTATCAACCTTCTTCACTAGCATCATCCCTAGTGCCTGCAATTCACACACAAACAAAGAAATGCGATGAAATTACTGACTCATCGAAGTTTTAATCAACGAAAAGCTTATACTGCACTACCTTTTCGTAGAATTTGACAGCGCGATCCAAATCCCCGACACGAAGCATTACTTGACAGAGTGGATCAAGAACGGAATCTCTTTGAATAAGCTCAAAAACATAACCATCAGGATCTTTAACAAAAGCAATGACTGTCGATCCGCCTTTAACCGGACCAGGCTCTCTAGTAATATTACCGCCTTTAGCACGAATGTCCTCAACCATTTTGTACACCTAAAACAACAAATTCGAACACATAACCACCAAGCATTACCATCATAGCAACAACTACGATGAGTATTCCACGAGTAAATGAACTTACATCGGCTGTCGCAATTGCAAAATGCCCGAAACCGGTTCCGATATCATACGAAGTTACTCCATAATCTGTAAAAACAAAAAGTAACATCCTTTACTGCCATCAAAGGTACACTCTTTAGACGGTACAAGTACCATAGAAACCTAGAGTTAGATAGTATTTTGCTCATTCTACTTAAAAAATGAGCAAATCAATCTCTGTGCATAATGTGCCATGTGTAGCTCAATCCGATGGGGGACTCTATGATACTTTTACAGACAATAGATGTAAGTTGTAACTGATCTATAACATGTTCCAATTTTCAGACAGAACATACTATATGTTAACTCCATAACGAAATGAGATTCTTCTGGTCCAAATCCAAGAAAGGCATTGGAATATTTCTCTTCAGGAATGTCTCTTTTTCTCAACAGCTTCATCCCAAAACATTCAGTGTAAAATCTGAACCAGAAAAAGAAAAAAGGACATTGAAGCATCAAAACAGAACAAAATGAAGAACAAACACCCAAAGTGTAGAAAAACAAAACATACTTGATAGTACGGTCGAGGTCACCGACACGGTAGACAGCATGAAGGAGGCGGCGGTTGTCTTTCTTCGGCCATTCTAATAACTCAGTACTGGGAACTGCAGCTGAGCCTTGAGCCATTGTTTTCCAACAAGTTCTGTAATAGTATATGAAGTTGAACCATGTAAAATAAAAATTTAAACTTTACAAACAGAAAGTTCATATTTTTTTCCCCACATAATAGAAATATGATTCTGATAAAAGAGCTTACCAGAAATTAGAAGAGTGAGTGAGTTACTGAATGAAAGAACCGCCTTTTATTATCACCTACAACTATCGGAGTACCAAATTTATGATTTCTTTATTTTTCTTCATCATTTCTGGCTCGAGGACCAAAAAAAAAAAAATTTAAATGGATCGATAGCACGTTTTGCTCGTGGACACTAATTAGGCTTTTTTATAAAAATACTCAAAACTTCTGATTATTTACAAAAATAACTAATTTTGAAAATTATTTATGTAAATGACCCATTTTAAATAGAAAATATCGGTGACACCATTGCCTTTAGTGTCACCACCTCCAATCATTGGCTGATTTTATAGATATATATATATATATTGATGTCATCGTTGTCATTGGCAGTACCAGATTGAAATATAATTATATAAAACGTATTGAAATATAATTATATAAAATGTTCAAGAACATGATAAAGCAATTACATTTTTTAAGTTGGCACAAATTAATATAACTTTAAATAAAAATTAAAATAAATTAATATTTCTCAAAAAATTCGTAGCAATTTAATCTTTGATCATTTTGACTGTGAGTATTAATCACAGGTTTAATGTTTTCATCAATAATATATAATTTTGATTGGTATAATAATAATTTTAGTATTTAAAATTTACATATATTCTATCAATTTGGTCTTGATTTAATAAATTTAATCTGCAAAAATCATGTAAATAATGAGGTTAAATCTGTTGATTTTTTTTTTAGAATCAAGACCGAATCGACAAAACATGTAAATATTGAGGGCTAAAATTATTATCATGCCAATTAAAATTATGAACCGTTGATGAAAGACATTAACTCGTGATTAATTGTCCTTAATTGTTCAATTTCAAAATTGACAATAATTAAATTGCTTGATTTTTTAAGAGGGACTAATTTATTTAATTTCGAAATTAAGAGAGATTAAGAAGTGGTTTTACCAAATACAAATTATGATAAATTTATTAAAAATGTAGTTCAACATATATATAAATGTGTGTGGTGGGGGTACAAAGGTGATGAGCAAAAAAGTTAAAGATGAAAGGGACAAGTGGTGATAGACAGTAGTGGTCTTTTGGAGCTTTAGTGGGTTCTTTTAAAAGAAAAAACAACAACAAGAGGACTAAATGGAATATATTCTTTTTCCACCATAAGGATAAATGTCTTTTCTATAATAATAAAAAAGGATTAATTCTCATAATTGGGTTTGTTGGGTTAGTTGACACATATGAGTAAAAATATCATAATAGGATTTTGAATTAAGATTTGGATTTCATTTTGTTCCCTTCCATTTAAAAAATAAATAAATTAATTTCTATACGTTAAATCAATAAATAAATTAGTCATTCTGTTAAAAAATTCATCCTTTTTTACTATTAAAAATTGATCCTTATACAACAAAATGTGATACACGTGACACGTCACGTGTAATTGTTTGGTTATTTTGTCAACTACGTTAGTTTTTATCAGTAAAAATTGATGAAATTTTAAAAAAAATACGATTTGCTTTTTAATCTAATGTACAAAAACTAATTTACCTATTTTTAAATAAAAGTTGCAAAATGCAATTTCATTCTTACTCCAACAACTTCTATAGTAGTTTTAACGACATAGATATTGGTCATTTTATTGGCCTTGTAGTTTGATAACATAAGTTCCTTAGCAAAATTAAATTAAATTTCTATATTTTTTATTTTTAAAAATTTAAGCTTTTTATTATCGGATTTCAAAATTTTATACAATTGTTAATATCAATAAAATTTATCTATTAATTTTACTAATTTGATATTTTGAAATTAAAAAAAAAACTTCATTTGATAACCATGTAATAAAAAAATTGACATTATGATAACTTGAATTTGATAAAAAAAAAAACTGTATTAGAAGAATTAAAATCATTGAAATAAAAATAAGGATAAACTACACCTAAGGTCACTATACTATTAGCAACCTTATATTTTAGTCGTTCAACTCCAAAAAGTTATAAAATGATCATTGATTTATTGGAAAGTTTTTATTTAAACCAATAGGGTATTAAGATTTTTCTTTTTTAAAATTCAGATAGTGAGCTCCAAGCAATGATTTGATAATTAGTATGGTAGATCAATATCAATTGACAAGTAGAAAAACATACCTTAGATCCAAGTCGATTTGACAAACAATGTTAGAGATAAAAGAAAAAGCTATTTGGTGCAGGTCTGTAACGTTCAAATCTGTTTCACGAAAAAATTGAATTGTAGAAAAGAAGGAAAAGAAGATTGGTGCAGGTAGTACGAATAAAGAAGGTCATACAATAATGATAGCCCAATGATTTAAAAGAAAACTTTTAAATAGTTCAATGATCATTTTGTAACTTTTTGAAGTTTAGTGACCAAAATATACAGTTACTAATAGTTTAATGACCTTAAATGTAATATAAAAAATCAAATTTCAAATATGTAAAGATTACATACACTTGTTGGTCAAATGTAGCCAAGTTATTTAGTTTAACGGACCATTAGCTCATCTTGAATAAGGTATTGGACAAGAACGTATATAAATGGGTCGATAATGGCCATGTGTATCTTTACATGGACTAACAAGCATATATGCCAAATAGAGTCCATGGACCGAGCCGAGTTAAGTTTAGGTCGGTTAAGTAAAAAAATTTAGGCTCGTTTTCTTGACCTAAACTTGACCTGATCCGAAAAGTGGGCCTAAAATTTTACTTAAGTCTGATCCGAATAAAAATATTAAAATTGGAGCTTGATTCGGCCTACCCGTATTAATTTTTTATATTATTTTTTATATAATAGTGAAATAATAGCAAAACAATAAAAAATAATGATAAAATAATAAAAAATAATAATTTTTTTTTACAAGTTTAAGTCAAAATAAGTCAAAAAAGCTTACCTGAGCAATCCATTTACAAATAAGTTTTATTTTATCATTCAAACTCATTTTTTGAATTTATATTTTTATTCAAATCTTTTATTTTTCGGGGAGATCTTCAAACTGGGCTGGGCCATGAAAAGTATACGCCGAACCTATTACCAAACCAAACCGCAAAAGTGTCGGAACCTAAAAATCCAAACGCGGCAAAATTGGAACTCAAAAGAGGCTTCTTTTCTAACTTTGAAAATGGCATTCTCATTTACGCCACTTCGATTCTTAACATTGAACCCTAGACCCATCATCATAATCTCAAAAGCCCTTAATTTCCCCCCTTTTCCATCCCCAATTTTCAACCCCAATCCAAAAACCATGTCTTGGTCTTGCACCAAATGCACTTTCCTCAACTCCCCATCCCAAACCGCCGTTTGCAAAATCTGTCTCTCACCTCCGTCACCGTCACCGTCACCGTCTTCGCCGTCTAAATGGGCTTGTAAAGCTTGCACTTTTTTGAACCTTTACAACAAATCCAACTGTGAAATCTGTGGTACAAGGTCTTGTCTTTCCAGTTTCGATGATTTGAAAGTTACTAACTTTAACGATGAAGCCGATTCCTCTGTTGGGTCTGTTTTCTTGCCTTTGAAGCCTTGTAATAAAAGGAAGATCAGGGAACCAAATCTGGGTAATGAAGATTGTGTCGAATTGGATGGTTTTCGTGGCATTAAAGCCTCCAATAAAGCTGTTCAAATAAAGGGTCAGTTTTTATTTTCTGGGTTTTTGTTTCTGTGCTTTAAAACTATTAATTTTTGTGGAATAATGTATTGCCATTAACAGTTGTATTTAATCAATGTGACTAGGATGAATGAATGTATTTGTTTGATTATTAGTTTTATCAGTAGAATTGGAGGATCAGTTTGCTCTTTGATTTAGAGTAGAGGGAGCAAACTGCAATCTGACTCTTAGTAGAAGGGCTTTCAATTCCTAGTGTTCTTTTTTATAACTTCATTGTATGTCTTATGGCAACAGATAGTAATTCAGGATCAATTAAAGCTTCATTGAAGATTTTGAGCTACAATGTTTGGTTTAGGGAAGATTTAGAGGTTCACAAGAGGATGAAAGCTATTGGTGACCTTATTCAACTTCATTCCCCTGATATCATTTGTTTTCAAGAGGTTACTCCGATGATTTACGACATTTTTGGTCGGTCTAATTGGTGGAAAGGGTACCGATGCTCTATCTCGGACGACACTGCAAGTTTGAGAGCTTACTTTTGTATACAGGTATGTTTTGATTGCCATGATTATGTGAACCTTTTTATGCAAATTTGTATACTTACTATATTGTTTGCAGTTAAGCAAATTGCCTGTGAAATCCTTTTGTCGTGAACCTTTTGATAATTCGATAATGGGGCGAGAACTTTGCATGACCGAGGTTGAAGTTTCTGGGGGTGAAACAAAGCTTGTTGTTGCTACTACCCATCTCGAGAGTCCGTGTCCTGCTCCTCCGAAATGGGATCAAATGTATAGTAAGGAACGTGTAGAGCAAGCGAAAGTAGCGATCAATATTCTCGAGAATAACCCGAATGTTATTTTCGGGGGTGATATGAATTGGGATGACAAATTAGATGGTCGGTTTCCTTTAACCGATGGATGGATTGATGCTTGGAACGAGTTAAGACCTGCTGAAGATGGATGGACGTATGATACCAAATCAAACCAGATGTTGTCGGCAAATCGTACATTACGAAAACGACTAGATCGATTTCTATGCAAGCTGAATGGTTTTAAAGTCAGTGCGGTTGAGATGATCGGAGTAGAGCCAATACCGGGCTTATCATATACGAAGGAGAAGAATGTGAGGAAAGAGAAGAAGTTATTGGAACTTCCTGTTTTACCAAGTGATCATTATGGCTTGCTTTTAACAATCTCTAGTCAGTAATGCCCGGTTTGGCATCGTATATGGTTCGGTTTAAGCTTGAATGTTCATCTATTTTCATCCGTATTTGTGGGCATACTCGTTTGCCGATTTTGTGTAGACTAGTAACGGAATATGATGCAAATGGTTTGCAGCATTTAGCTTTTTTTTTATAAAAACTTCCATGTATGGAAATCATATGATCATTTTGTCTATGCCATCCAATTTTCTTAGCAATGATGAATAAATTTGTATCCCTTTGAACAACGAGGTCATCACTTTTAAAAGGGTGAATGTAAAGTGATTAGTGCATTCGAACTTACGTTTTTTTGCTTTGATAATAATGTTTATGTCAATTGAGTTAAGACTCAATCGGTTTAAAATCTTAAATATAGATTAGACTTGATCATGGGTCGGGTCACTTGGCTCAATTTGATGGTTTGCTTAAAAAATGAGAGGGTTTAGATAAAAATATAAATTTGAAAAATGGGTTTGAATAAAAAATGAGGCTTATTTTCTAAACGGGTTGGGTTTCGGATAAGAGTTTTTTTGCTCGGGTTTAGCTTGACTCGACTCGAATAAATTAATCATTTTTAATAAAAAAATTATATTGTTGTTTTGGTGCTGTTTTGGTTTTTTTTGTTGTTGTTTTGGTGCTTTTTTTACTGTTTTAGTTACTGTTTTAGTATTGTTTTTTACTGTTTTGATTACTGTTTTTTGCTGTTTTGGTTTTTTTACTGTTTTGGTTGTTATTTTGATTTTTTTTATTGTTTTGGTGTTGTTTTTGCTGTTATTTTTGTTGTTGTTTTTGTTGCTATTTTTGTTGTTTTGCTATTATTTTTGCTACTGTTTTGGTAGTTATTTTGGTTTTTTTTTTACTGTTTTGGTGTTGTTTTTGGTGTTATTTTTGTTGTTGTTTTTGTTGCTATTTTTGTTGTTTTGCTATTATTTTTGCTACTGTTTTGGTAGTTATTTTGGTTGTTTGGATATTATTTATATGCTTTTTTATTATTGTTTCGTTGTCTTTTTTAATATTATTTGAATATTGTAGAATTTATGTTTTATTGTTAATTTTTTACTACTTTATTTGTAACTATCTTAATATGAAGAATTTTTAATGTATTTTAAAATTTGTTCATTTTTTAATGTTTGTTTTAATATTTTTAAGTGTATTTGATATATTATATATGTTTTAAATTTGTTGTATATAATAAAATAATCTAAAAAAATTAATATGAGTCGGGTCGGGTTGGGCTCCGGCTTGACTTCTATAATTCGGGTTGGGCTTAGACAAAATTTCAGGCCCATTTTTTGGGCTGGGTCAAGCTCGGGCCTAGCAATTGGATTTAAAAATTTGTTGAAGCCCGACCCAACCCACGATCAGTTCTAATATAAATAACTTAATATATATTTTTTAAAATATACATGATATTGCATTATTATATCATGATATTGCATTATTATATATTTTGTTTTATGTGATATAAATTATATAATATATAGAAATAAAATAAAAATATATTATAAAAGAAATTGGGTCGGGTTTAGGTTTTGAATATTAAAACCCAAACTGAACTTATTTAAAACAAGTTTATTTTTGTGCCTAAGTCTATTTTTCACGCCTTGTATATCTATTCAAACCTTCTCATATTTTGTATGAATCTTTGGGTGCACTTGAACGAATAGCTTAGCTTATGAACAAGTGGCTCTATCCTTATTATTTTTCCGCAAATAAAATTTTAATCGAAATTCTTATATTCTATTACCACACTCCTTGCTTATTAATCTTAGTTTGGATCATAACATTTTATATATTGTCATGTCAATTAAGTCTTAATTTGGTTATCATCGGCATTGTTGCCTATGTAGTAAGATGAGGATACAAGAATTGAGGGGGGAATATGAATATTTTTTGGCATTATACAAAAAAGAATTACAATATATTATACCAAAATACGTCCTCTCTAAAGATAATTATAGTCTATACCAACCCATCCAACCTACTCCATTCTAATTTCACCATTTTTATTTTTTTAATTATTGAAAAATAAAATGGGTTTGAATATTTAAAAATAATATTTTAATTTTATGGTGAATAAAAAATTAATATTTTTCATTAATTTTGAATTCATATTTTTTATTGTCATCTAGATAAGGTTCATGACTAAAAGGTTAACTTGTTTTGGATGTTCATTACAATAATATTAGTTTTAAGGTTTAAATTCACGTTAGAATATAATATATCTTATCATTACATTCATTATTTGATGATAAATAAATTTATTTTGAGAAACAATAAATGAGAGAAGAATCCTTTTAACATAATAATAATTAATGTTATTATTATAGTTATTAGGAGTCACGACACATAAAATCATTAAAAGGTATTGTAAAATTAAATTTTCTCTCCCTTAAATTTCAAAAAGATAGGATTATACGTTTCATTACCTACTCCACCATCTCTAGTTAGGAAAATGGTTTTGTACAATTGTTTGTGTTTTTTTTTTTATTATTGGACTTGGTTAAGACCAATGTATGTTGTATAATAATGTAATATTATTTGTCGGCTTTGGTTGACTTCACAAGACAATTTTGGATTTGTCTTTTGACTCGGATCCCTTTTTTTCATTATTCCCGGGGGGCAAAATTTTATTTGTCCCTTTGAAACGCAGTAATGATCGTACAATGATTGTCGGGTACTGAACTTTGTGGTGTATATAAATAGGTGATAATGGAGATGGAGGCAGCAATGGATGCTAAATTGTGGCATGTGGGTCTTGGTTTTTTAAGTATTGCTGGTACTTTGAGTCGTGTTGTTGGAGGAGGTGATGTTGGGTATAATGGTGATAATGGAGATGATAATCATTGTTTATATAGAAGTTGGCGAAGTTGTGGTAGTTTCTTTGATGGTGGGGGTGGAGGTGGAGGAGGAGGAGGAGGGGGTGCTTCGAGTAATGGTATTGGATTTGGAGAGGGGCATGGTGTAGGTGGAGGTGTAGGGGGTAGTGTTGGTGGGGGTGGTTTTGGAGGAGGTGGAAGTGGTTATGGTAGGTTTGGTGAAGGGTTTGGTCATGGTAGTGGCTTTGGTGCAGGAGCAAGCATAGGAGGACAAGGAGGTGGCGGTGGAGGCGGCGGCAGTGGTGGTGTTAGTAAAGGTTCTAGTGGAGGTTATGGCCATGGTAATGGTTATGGTACAGGTATTGGTGGTGCAAGTGGAAGTGATGGGACATCAAGTGGTGGCGGCGGAGGAGGGGGAGGTGGTTGTGATGGAGGCTCAGGTCATGGTAATGGTTTTGGTGCAGGTTTTGGGATAGCTGGCAATGAAGGAGGAGGAGGAGGAGGAGGTAATGGTGGAAATGAAGGAGAAGGATATGGACATGGGGAAGGCATGGGAATGGGTTCAAATGGTGGCAAAGGTAAGATGGGAATGGGAATGGGCATTGGGGTTGGTTTTGGAACAGGAACAAGTGGAGTTAAAGATTCAAGTAGCGAACATGATCATCCCTAGACCTACACATGCATGGTTTCACCTTCTACAATGGATATCCTATGTCTCATGTTCAAGTCTACAAACTTTGACTTTTGTTTCTCAAATAAACCTCTTTCTTTTGTTGTCAAATATGCATGCATGTTTTAATCTACTTTTCATCATCTATAGTATTCAAAGTGGATGTTTTCATTTTATCATCATATCCAAGTGCGCAAAAGGAGTCCCCCAAAAAATTAAATTTTATGGATCATGGAAGGTATTTTAATTTTAATTTTTTTTAAGAGTATCATTAATAAAAATATAGCATAATCGCAAATACAAATATATGTGGGATCAATTATAGTATAGAATCAAATCAATATGGCATAATCACAAATACAAATATATGTGGGATCAATTATAATATAGAATCAAATCTATACAAAATATAACTAATAAAAAACTGAAAGCAATCGAACCAATTAAAAAAAGCGGGATAAAACTCAATTGAGTTGATGAAGAAATTCCTAATAGAATGATGGGCTTAAAGATAAGTAATGGACAAATGAGCATTTTCCTTAATCCTTCAACATTTTGGAAGAATCAAAATGTGAAACATATTAGGGGCAATCAAGACCCTTTCCTTTACTATAGATAGTATTTCCGTTTTGGCTTGTATACATCATCATCATCATCATCATCTTACAAAATTGTATACGTGGTAGAGTGGGAGGAAGGGCGAGATAAAGCATGTCAACAATGGAGTAATGTTGGATTTCGCAATATCTATTCTCTTTTGCTCCATTCTCATCCCTACTTAAATCCCAATGATTTAATCTTTTATATTTTCTTTCTTTCCTTAAAATGAAGCAAAATTCTAATGATTTATACTAAACAAGCTATTAGAACTTGTAAATTAAGCACTCTGAATATTAGTATAATTGACACAGATGTTGTTGAAGACTTCTAAATGTTGTAGTGTAAAATGGATTCAGACCATGTAATGTCCTCCTCTAAGTATCATTAGTTTGGGGATTAAAGGAAGAGTAGAAAATGTAATAATAATAATAATAAAACTAGGTCAATTCTCGTATGGACACAAATATCTAACATGATTAACTTGAATCCAAATTTGATCCCATCCGACTTAACCATAAAAAATAAAAAATAAAAATCTAAAACAATTCAAGCCGAAATTGACCTAAAAAAATGCACAAATTGCCTCAAACTCAAACAACATTAAGTAGGAAGTAGGATATGAAAAAACAATTAGAAATCACTTTCTTATTCTCATTTCCGAAGAATATAGTTGAATACATTGATTTGATTGCATCAGCCATGAAATTCCTATTTATATTCAAGTTTGAACCTATATAATGTATACATCATCATCTTACAAAATTATACCAATATATGTATATCATGGGTTAATTGAATGAATCAAAGAATGAATTAAAGAATCTATACATCAAAAAGTATTGGATCAAAAGAGCTTGCTTGCGAATTCATCCATGGGGCTTCCTTCAATACGACAATAGCTTGATTTTTTGGCAACATCTCTCACTTCTGATAAGCTTCTTCCCAATTGCAATGCCACTTTCATTTCAAACAACTCCCCATTTTCTCTTTTCTCCACATCACTTTCATCCAACGTTGACTCGATCGATTCTTGCATTTGCTTAAAGAACCCAGCGTTGTTCCTGTACATCTCGAACACCATACCAACTTGGCCACCGTGCTCCAAGGTGTTCACAGCTGAAGCTAAAGCTCCTGCAACAGCCGCCACTGTTGCCGCCCAAGGACTGTTGGAAGAGACCATAAACGCCGATCCTAGAGCTGCAATTCCAGTTAGCAATGGCCCCGATGTAGCTAAAACTTTGTTCATGTTCAAAGCCTTGTTGCCTAATCTCTCGTAATCTTCACTATCTTTTCTCTTTATCACTTCAACCACTTCTCTCATTTCCATTTCCAATTCCTTAGTCCATCCATTGTTGTTCTTCAATGCTTTGTTTGAGTTCGGAGACTGTTTTGTAGGCCACCAAACAGCAGGCTCTAAACTTGCAGGGAATTTATCAAGCATAACACCAAGCAAAGGAAGAGGGTAAGCTTTGTCAAGTGCCAACATTTTCCCCATAGCATCATTCACGTCATCTTGGCATGGAGAACCAACAGCAAGTAGGGCTCTGATTTGGGATTGAAGCTGCTTAAACAATCTGGTAGCATTACGTTGCTCTTCCACAAGCTGTGAGGGTTGAATCTTATTCATCAATACCAACATCCCAGTGGCTGCTGAGAACATCACAGTGGATGCCAACTTCAAGCCCATAACAGAAACCCCAGCGCCAACGCCAGTTGCGGCGGTAACACCTGCGATGGTTGCAGCGGTGAGGGTCATCATGTTGATGGAATTGAGTAGAAGGGTGTTCCAGTTATCTCGCTGTTCCCCAATGTTTTTATGCATCTCCACTCTATCAGCTATAGCCTCTAAGATGGCATAAAGTTGAAAGGTAGGCATTGAAACAGATGAGGTTTGCGGAACCAATGGTGTGCTATGGACGTTCTTTTCCATTGGGATCGTGTTGACGAACCCATCTTTCCTATTCAAGTCATCGGATTGTGTTTTGGGTTGTCGTAATTTAGGGGCTGAAAATCTTACCGATGGGAGCTTTGGGATGGATATAGCGGCATGGATCTGTATTTGCTTTGAAGAAGAAGAAGATGATGAGAGGAGAAAATTAGAAGCATGTAAAGAAGCCATATATATGTTTATGAATATTTTGTATGAAAAAAGAGCGGAAATTTGGAGGGTTGATTGGAGGGTTTGAGCAAAGGGAATGGAAGAAGGGATTTAGAGCTGAAAGGTATTTATAGGAAGCAATGATGGATAGCTGATCTGGTCTGCTAATTTGACTGTCTGATTGAATTGACCAATCTTTGTTACATTAGCTGACCTATTAAAAGGTTGTCTCGTTCAATGTCATATCATAAATAAAAGTTATAAACTAACATATAGTCCTTAAACTCAACATTTTTTAAATTTTAGTCCTTTATTCTATATTAATCTCAGAATTTTAAATTTTTATAATTTGAATTTGAGTCTTGCTGAAAATTATACTTAGATATAAATATATTGTGATATTTTATTGAATTAGTAAAATTTATTTGATTATGTAATGTTGAATATATATATGAATTTTCTTTGTAGACAAAGCCTAAAACACTGATTTATTTATTTTCCCTTTTTTAGTGTTAGATTTTATAAAAAAAATGTTAAGACTTTTTTTGGTCACCTTTGCTCGAGTATTTTAGAAATGAATCTAATTATTAATTTAATTTAAATTTATTTACTAATTAGAATAACTATAGTCAGAAATTCAACTTTGTTATTTAGCACAAGTAATATTGAAGTTTAAGCTATTAATTTCCTTTTTACTTATTCAAAAAGATAAATGCCAAAATAATAATTTATATTTTCATTTGGTTGAATGCATAATTTGGTACATAAGTTTGATATTTTTTCTAATGTGATATCTGTATTATTTTTTGATTCAATGTAGTAATTGTATTCGATAAAAATTATACATTTTGGTACTTGAAGATAACAGGTTTAACTTTTTAGTATTTAATTCGAGTTTTAGAATTAATTTGATGAAAATTCATAATTAAATAATAAAATTAGCAATTAAATTTCACTAAATCAACCCTAAATATATAATTTTTGTCAAATACATGTACCAGATTGGCCCAAACAATCAAACAAGTACCATATTAGAAAAAAACATATCAAACTCAAATACTAAATAATATATTAATCCTTTTCTCTTTTTTCTTTTTAATAAAATAATAACAATCACACATTAACCATAGTACCCTAAGCTAGAGGAAGAAGTCCCTCTTCGTAATTGATCCACTACCACTAAAGGTATATCCTGAAAAGCATGTGAACCAACAAGGAATTGCTTCATCAATCCGGCAAGAGTATGTGCAATCGTATTAGCCTCCCTCGAGACATATTGGATAACTACCCTCCATTGTCTTCGACACAGGTCATTAATTCTTACAGCTAAATCCCTATTCGGTTGACCTTGAAATCTTTCCTAAATGGATTTCAATAGCAAGAATACAATCTATTTCTACGATCACATTTTTCTATTTTTCATATAAGTTGAATGGTATTATCTCCCAATATAATTTAGAAAAGTCATTGGGCCTCGTATTTTTTCAAACAATCTTTTTTCATATAAAACATGTTTTGACTTTTTGTTTTTAAACATAGCTGAAAGCAATAATTCTTATATCTATAAATTGCATATTCATCCAGTCTCAAGTAATTGACAACTTGTTTTTTAAGATTGGAGATTTTGGTGTTTTAAAAATAGATTTATTGTGACTTAAGTTTTCCACCTTTGCTCCATTGCTTGAGAGATTGATATTTTGGATTGGATTGGTGGCTGGGTCTTAAGTCTAATTAATTAAATAATAAAATTATACATATATATATATATATATATATATATAATTATTTGTAAATAATTTTCTGTAAAACAAGTACATCATATATTCGGACCAAATCAAAGTAATTAACTTGGGGCATGGTTATAAAAAAGAAATATTTCAAAATGCATGAAGTAATGTTGTTAAGACAAAAAGACGGTTGGTCCCTAAAGACCGGAGGCGGTTGTCTGGTTTGAAGTTTTTATTACTCGGTTTTGGCGTTGAATGTTAATTGCTATGACTCAGCCAACATCTCAATACAAGGTCTCATTTGTATGCCAATTATTAAGGCAAGACACCCATGTTGTAGTTCATGTTTCAAAGATTTAGACCTTTTTCTCCCCTCTCAAACCCAATTGATCAGTTTGAAGGTAGGCATTGGATTGTTTCTTTCAAATCCAATTTCTTTAATTCTAAGTGTAATATCGTTTTAAATGGTTAATGGAGCAGTTCTAATATTTGCTTGTGCTGCCCTTGAAGTTATTACATGTGGCTAATAAATATAAAATGACGAACGTGTCACAATATTTCTTCATTATCATCCCTGCCTAAACCTCAATGTTTTGATCTCCTGCATTTTCTTTCCTTCCTTAAATCCATCACCTATGAAGCAAAAATAGCATTTAAAGACTAGTAAATCAAGAGTATTAGTTCAATTGATACAGATGCTTTTGAAGGTTGCAATTTTTAAGTGGATTTAGACATGTAATGTGTTCCCGTGTGAGTATTAGTTTGGGGCTTAAGGGTAGAGTAGAAAAAATATATATAAAAACACGCAGTCAATTATTATCTAACTTGATTAATTTGAACATGAATCCGTTCGAACACAAATTAATTATAAAAAGTAAAAAAGAAAAAACGAAATCTAAATACGCAAATCCAAAATGAACCGAATAGCAAATTTCGTATAACCCAAACTCAAACTTCTCAATTAAAATATATATGAAGAAAAAAACAATAATCACTTCCTTATTCCGATTTCCAGAAGATATGGTAAATGAGATACGTTGATTTGTATGCATCAACCATGAAATTTCAATTCATGATTCAACCTATGTCTTGTATACATCATCATCTTCCAAATTTGTAATTCTACAAATATATGTATATCGTTGGTTAATTGAATGAATTAAAGAATTTATACATCAAAGAGTATTGGATCAAAAGAGCTTGCTTGCAAATTCATCCATGGGGCTTCCTTCTATACGACAATAGCTTGATTTTTTGGCAACATCTCTTACTTCTGATAAGCTTCTTCCCAATTGCAATGCCACTTTCATTTCAAACAACTCCCCATTTTCTCTTTTCTCCACATCACTTTCTTCCAATGTTGATTCAATCGATTCTTGCATTTGCTTAAAGAACCCAGCGTTGTTCCTGTACATCTCGAACACCATACCAACTTGGCCACCGTGCTCCAAGGTGTTCACAGCTGAAGCTAAAGCTCCTGCAACTGCCGCCACTGTTGCCGCCCAAGGACTGTTGGAAGAGACCATAAAGGCCGATCCTAGAGCTGCAATTCCAGTTAGCAATGGCCCTGATGTAGCTAGAACTTTGTTCATGTTCAAAGCCTTGCTGCCTAATCTCTCGTAATCTTCACTGTCTTTTCTCTTTATCACTTCAACCACTTCTCTCATTTCCATTTCCAATTCCTTGCTCCACCCATTGTTGTTCTTCAATGCTTTGTTTGAGTTCGGAGACTGTTTTGTAGGCCACCAAACAGCAGGCTCTAAACTTGCAGGGAATTTATCAAGCATGACACCAAGCAAAGGAAGAGGGTAAGCTTTGTCAAGTGCCAACACTTTCTCCATAGCATCATTCACGTCATCTTGGCATGGAGAACCAACAGCAAGTAGGGTTCTGATTTGGGATTGAAGCTGCTTAAACAATCTCGTGGCATTACGTTGCTCTTCCACAAGCTGTGAGGGTTGAATCTTATTCATCAATACCAACATCCCGGTGGCTGCTGAGAACATCACAGTGGATGCCAACTTCAAACCCATAACAGAAACCCCAGCTCCAACTCCAGTTGCGGCGGCAACACCTGCCATGGTAGCGGCGGTGAGGGTCATCATGTTGATGGAGTTGAGTAGAAGGGTGTTCCAGTTATCTCGTTGTTCACCAATGTTGTTATGCATCTCCACTCTGTCAGCTATGGCCTCTAAGATGGCATAAAGTTGAAAGGTAGGCATTGAAACAGATGAGGTTTGTTGAACCAATGGTGTGCTATGGACGTTCTTTTCCATTGGGATTGTGTTGATGAACCCATCTTTAGTATTCAATTCCTGGGAGTGTATAGTGGGTTGTCGTAATTTAGGGGCTGAAAATCTTACCGATGGGAGCTTTGGGATGGATATTGCAGCATGGATTTGTATTTGCTTTGAAGAAGAAGATGATGATGAGAGGAGAAAATTAGAAGCTCGTAAAGAAGCCATATATATATATATATGATTATGAAAGGAAAGTTAGGAATTTTGTGGGTTGAATTGAAAGGAAATTAAAGAAAGGATTTGTAGATGTTTTAGGGATGAAAGCAGTGGAGGCGTATTTATAGGAAACTGAGGATGGTTTAGGCTTAGCTGCTGATTTGGTCTGCTAATGTGTTGGAAAATCTGACTGTCGCATTGACTTGACTTATCTTTGTTACATAGGCTGACCTATTATTAAGAGGTTGTCTAGTTCAATGTTACATGATAGGTTAAAACATGCCATGAGTCCCTCTAGTTTTCATAAATTTGGAATTTAATCCCTATACTTTTTCTTTTAGGAAATTAGTGTCTATACTTTTCAAATTTTAGACTAAACCAAAGACATCTTGAAACGTATATTTTTACCAATCATTCACCATATAATTTATTTAACATTAAAAGTATGTCAAAAATATTTCATTCTTTAAATGAATTGGTCAATAATAGACTAAACCAAAATTCAAGGATCACATTGATAACTATGTGAACTCAATTGATTAAACTCAAGTTGGCTTGTTTAAGTATTTGATCTTTGAATTTTAATTTGAGAGTAGTTGAAAATCATATTTTTATTGAATTAGTAAAATCTATTTGATTATGTAATGTTGAATATATGAATCTCCTTTTTACTAATAATTTTAATTCGAGGGTATTTGAGAAATTTAACTATTGAATCGAATAATTAATTTAAAATAATTTATTAGTATGAATAAATCTGGATAAAATTTTCTTATTTACAATTAACTTTGTTATTGAGTCAATGACAATCAATTATAGAACTAATGTTTAAGTACACATTATCTTTTGTTTTAAGGGTTTTAGAAGAGTTATAAGTAATAATAAAAATTGTATAAATTCATTGGTTTAAATTAGAATTTTTTTGTCTATGTATTTGAAGTTTGAATTATATAAACTAGGATCAACTCAAGCTAAATTCAGGTTAGGGTATAAAAAATATGAGGGTAAATTCATTTTTTATGACTTGAACTTGGCTACGGTTCCCACGTTGGGGTTTGTATATTTTTTCTGTTCCAGTTAGTCCTTAAATTTGGTAATTATTTCCATATTTGGGTTTGAACTTTTTATTTGTCGAAATTAATCCTTAAACTTGACAATTGTTTTCATGTTGATATTTAATTTTTTTTATATAACTTTTTCTTAAAAAAATATTAGGGACTAATTTGAAAAAAAAATCAAACGAGAACAATGGTGCATTAACCCAAAATATTTTAAAATCATAAGGTAGTAGGCTTGGGTTGTAGCCGAAATTCTTTTAAAACATTTGTAATCATCCCAATATATATTAGAAAAATAAGATGAGATAGAAAGAGATGAAGCAATGTTGTTAGGGAAGAGCTAAGACAAAAAGAGCGTTGGTCCCTAAAGACCCTCGGCGGTTGTCTGGTTTGAAGCTTTTATTACGCGTTATTGGCGCTGAAAGTTAGGCAACTTGCCCTACACTCAGCCACCACTTGGGTGACATACCAACCAGAACTGCTCTAATTTGTAAGCTAATTTTTAAGACAAGAGATCAATGTTGTTCAAATCTCCTTCCAGTTTCAAATATTTTGACCTTTTTCTTGCCCATGCAATCCATGCATTCCTCAAAGCCAATTTGCCTAATTGCTTCCTAACGTCGTTTTAAATGATCAACCGAGCAGTTCTAGAATTTGCGATGTTTTGGAATTACTATTTTACCTTTATATATTTGGCTTTTAAAGGGATAAAAATGAAATAATATATTTAAGTAAAATATTCCTAATTTATTCTTTTATTTTTGTACGCTGTCAAATGCACATTGAAGTTGTTAAAAATAACTAATAAATATCAAATGCACAATTTGTTTCTACCAGTGAAACCAAATATATAGTGATTCTATTTCATCTCTTACAAAATAAATAATTAAAACGGATAAATCAAGCCGATTGAGCATTAGCTCAATTGACATAAATGCTGTTACTAGCATATTTATGTATAGAATTTCATTCGTCCCACGATTTGTAACATGCTCCTCATGTGAGTACAATTAGCTGTGATCTAAAATCGAGTAGAAAATATATGAATAAAAATACCAAAATGACTTAAAATTTAAATAACCCAAAATAACCTAATTAAATAACTCATTGTACTGCCTCAACCAAAATGACTTGGAGGAATAAATTTAATATAACTTCAACTCCAAATGTCTCGACCACCTAACCAATTAAGTAAAATACGATAAGAAGGATATGAAACAAAAAATAGTAATCACTTTCTTATTCCAATTCCCAAAGAATATGGTTAACATACATTGATTTGTATGCATCAACCAATAAATTGAACCTATATCTTGTGTACATCATCATCATCTTCCAAAATTATACCAATATATGTATATCATGGGTTCATTGAATGAATTAAAGAATCTATACATCAAAAAATATTGGATCAAAAGAGCTTGCTTGCGAATTCATCCATGGGGCTTCCTTCAATACGACAATAGCTTGATTTTTTGGCAACATCTCTCACTTCTGATAAGCTTCTTCCCAACTGCAATGCCACTTTCATTTCAAACAACTCCCCATTTTCTCTTTTCTCCACATCACTTTCGTCCAACGTTGACTCGATCGATTCTTGCATTTGCTTAAAAAACCCAGCGTTGTTCCTGTACATTTCGAACACCATGCCAACTTGGACACCGTGCTCCAAGGTGTTCACAGCTGCAGCTAAAGCTCCTGCAACAGCCGCCACTGTTGCCGCCCAAGGACTGTTGGAAGAAACCATGAAAGCCGATCCTAGAGCTGCAACTCCAGTTAGCAATGGCCCTGATGTAGCTAGAACTTTGTTCATGTTCAAAGCCTTGCTGCCTAATCTCTCGTAATCTTCACTGTCTTTTCTCTTTATCACTTCAACCACTTCTCTCATTTCCATTTCCAATTCCTTGCTCCACCCGTTGTTGTTCTTCAATGCTTTGTTTAAGTTCGGAGACTGTTTTGTAGGCCACCAAACAGCAGGCTCTAAGCTTGCAGGGAATTTATCAAGCATGACACCAAGCAAAGGAAGAGGGTAAGCTTTGTCAAGTGCCAACACTTTCTCCATGGCATCATTCACGTCATCTTGGCATGGAGAACCAACAGCAAGTAGGGTTTTGATTTGGGATTGAAGCTGCTTAAACAATCTGGTAGCATTACGTTGCTCTTCCACAAGTTGTGAGGGTTGAATCTTATTCATCAATACCAACATCCCGGTGGCTGCTGAGAACATCACAGTGGATGCCAACTTCAAACCCATAACAGAAACCCCAGCGCCAACGCCAGTTGCGGCAGCAACACCGGCCATGGTAGCGGCGGTGAGGGTAATCATGTTGATGGAGTTGAGTAGAAGGGTGTTCCAGTTATCTCGTTGTTCCCCAATGTTGTTATGCATCTCCACTCTGTCAGCTATGGCCTCTAAGATGGCATAAAGTTGAAAGGTAGGCATCGAAACAGATGAGGTTTGTTGAACCAATGGTGTGCTATGGACGTTCTTTTCCATTGGGATTGTGTTGATGAACCCATCTTTAGTATTCAATTCCTGGGAGTGTATAGTGGGTTGTCGTAATTTAGGGGCTGAAAATCTTACCGATGATGAAAGGAGAAAATTAGAGGCTTGTAATGAAGCCATATATATATATGATTATGAAAAAAAGAGAGGAAATTAGGAGATTTGGTGGTGGATTTGATGGTTTGAGCAAAGGAAATTAAAGAAAAGATTTGGAGATGAAAGGAGCAATGGAGGCGTATTTATAGCAAACAAGGATGGTTTAGGCTTAGCTGCTGATTTGGTCTGCCCTCATGGGTTTTGAAAGTTTGACCCACTGCTTGAAACTTGACAAAGTCTTGTAACTTTGGCCGCTGACCTTTTAATAGTTTATAAATTATACTTATTGCCTTCAATGCCATGTAAAAACAAAAAAAAAACTAAAGTTATTTGAATGGGTTTTAATTCAAATTATTTTCATTTTTTTTTGTAATTTATTAAAATCAAATTATAATATTAAAAATTATACTTTTTAACATTAAACATTTTTTTAATAAAATATCTAAAATGACCTATAATCCGTCTCAATATTTAAATAGGAAAATAACATACTTCAGCGTACTGAATTTACGTCCTCCTTCATTAATAATAATATTAATGTCAATGGAGTGAAAATTTAATCGACAAATTAAAATCATTTTTAATCGACCTTAAAATGTATATATAGTTTTGAAAAGTAAAAAGTAGATAATGCAAACTCCATCCATCCATCCATCAAGTAGATAAAATGATAGCTACATTTAATAAAGTAAAATAATCTTTCTTGTTGCCTACATATATTTTCTTGCAAAACAAGTCACTATATTATTTTAAAACTTATATACATCATTAAAAACGGCTCAATTGATTTTAATCCTAGATCAATCAGGTTTCATAGTTCAACCTCTTTCTCTAGGCTGGACTAAAATTCGGATTTCAATAACTATAATTTTTTATTTTTGATTGATTATTGTTAAATGACTCTAATTTTAGAATAGTACCTGACTCCTAATTATATTCAGTACTGAATTTTTTTTTTAAAATTTAAATTATAAATATTAATATACATTTTTGATATTTTAATTTTTGAATAGTAAAGATGTGTTTGTTTCACTGAAATACTACAACAAATGTAGTTATTAGTGACGTTTATTTGCACCTATGGTGACGTCTAAAAACGTTGATTTCGGAAATGATTTCTAAAAATCAAAATAATAATTTTGAAGACCTAAATTACCAATTTAAGTTTATTATATTAAAATATCTTTTATTATATCTTATTTTACTTTCAAAGTGTTTTCAAATATATATAGTTTAAAATTTATATGCTCTAACACGGAATTAATTATATTGTAATAAGATTTTAATTTGACATGCTAATTTTTTTCAACTTTAACTCGAATAATTTAACTCAATTCGACTCGACTTGAATTTCATTTCATTTCACTTGACTAAATCAAAATTAAGATGATAAAATAGGACTTATCAATTCGATTAAATTAAAATTTTTATATTCGATTCAACTAGATTCGATTAAAACCTCAACTTTGCAATTGATTCAGATTAACCCTTTTGAAAATTTCTGATTTTATGGCGTATTGGGATACGACCAAACTGCTGGCTGCGTCTTGGCAACCTGGCTGACTTTCAACACCATTAACATGTGTAATGAAAACTTCAAACCAGTAACCGCCTCCGGTCTATCCGGACAAAACGGTCCTTTTGTCTTAGCCATGTCCTGTCCTTGTCATTCAATCTCGTATTATTTTTTTTTATAATCACTAGTGTTTTTATTTATTGTATGTTTTAAATTTTGTTTTTTAACAATACCATCTCTAATATTTAAATTTGATCAAATTATTTATGAAAAAAATTACTTCTACTTCTTTCAATTACTTATTAATTCGTACTTACTCCCTAAATAATGGGACATAAATATTATGCAATAGTTTGGACCCGGCCCGATTCTTGTTTGGACAAATATTTTATAAATTTTTTGACTGTAACTTAAATTAGGATGTCAGAAATTTTGTATTAGAGGGTTGAAATGGAATTATTAAATTTCGGAAGTCAAGGGTAAAAGTTTCGTTTAAAAAATTTTAAATTAAATATTTGACAATTGAAGGGACTAAAATTGAAAGATTCCATAGCCTCCTACATGGGAAACATGGATCCTGTATTTATCCCTATGGTTTTATTGTACAGGTTAAAATATGTCATAGTTCCCAACACTCTTCGCATATTTGGAATTTAAATCTTATAATTTTTTATTGAATTTGATTATGTGATATTTTGAAATAAAAAAAAACTCACTTGGTAACAAATAGCAATGTAATTTAAAAAATGATGTTATAATAAACTTAAATTTAACAAAATAATTTTACAATTAAACCTAAATTTTGAAATATGAAAAATTAAAGAAACTAATTTCAAAATTTACAAAATATACAAGGACTCATGGCATATTTTAACTTTTTATAACATTGAACGAGACAAAGCTATTAATAGGTCAGCCAATATAAGAGGGGATTAGTCAATTCAATCATACAGTCAAATTTTCCTTACACATTAGCAGATCAAATCAGCTATCCTTCGTTGTTTGCTATAAATTCGCCTCCATTTCACCTTTCATCTCCATATCTTTTCTTTAATTTCCTTTGCTCAAAGCATCAAATCCACCACCAAATCTCCCAATTTCCTCTCTTTTTTTCATACAAAATACTCATAATCATATATATATATATATGGCTTCTTTACACGCTTCTAATTTTCTCCTCTCATCATCTTCTTCTTCAAAGCAAATCCATGCCGCTAAATCCATCCCAAAGCTCCCATCTGTAAGATTTTCAGCCCCTAAATTACGACAACCCAAAACACAGTCTGAGGAATTGAATAGGAAAGATGGGTTCATCAACTCAATCCCAATGGAAAAGAACGTCCATAGCACACCATTGGTTCCACAAACCTCAACTCTTTCAATGCCTACCTTTCAACTTTACGCTATCTTAGAGGCCATAGCTGACAGAGTGGAGATGCATAACAACATTGGGGAACAACGAGATAACTGGAACACCCTTCTACTCAACTCCATCAACATGATGACCCTCACCGCCGCTACCATGGCCGGTGTTGCTGCCGCAACTGGCGTTGGCGCTGGGGTTTCTGTTATGGGTTTGAAGTTGGCATCCACTGTGATGTTCTCAGCAGCCACCGGGATGGTGGTATTAATGAATAAGATTCAACCCTCACAGCTTGTGGAAGAGCAGCGTAATGCTACCAGATTGTTTAAGCAGCTTCAATCCCAAATCAAAACCCTACTTGCTGTTGGTTCTCCATGCCAAGATGACGTGAATAATGCTATAGAGAAAGTGTTGGCACTTGACAAAGCTTACCCTCTTCCTTTGCTTGGTGTCATGCTTGATAAATTCCCTGCAAGTTTAGAGCCTGCTGTTTGGTGGCCTACAAAACAGTCTCCAAACTCAAACAAAGCATTGAAGAACAAAAACGGGTGGAGCAAGGAATTGGAAATGGAAATGAGAGAAGTGGTTGAAGTGATAAAGAGAAAAGACAGTGAAGATTACGAGAGATTAGGCAACAAGGCTCTGAACATGAACAAAGTTTTAGCTACATCAGGGCCATTGCTAACTGGAGTTGCAGCTCTAGGATCGGTTTTCATGGTTTCTTCCAACAGTCCTTGGGCAGCAACAATGGCGGCTGTTGCAGGAGCCTTAGCTTCAGCTGTGAACACCTTGGAGCACGGTGGCCAAGTTGGTACGGTGTTCGAGATGTACAGGAACAACGCTGGGTTCTTTAAACACATGCAAGAATCGATTGAATCAACATTGGAGGAAAGTGATGTGAAGAAAAGAGAAAATGGGGAGTTGTTTGAAATGAAAGTGGCATTGCAATTGGGAAGAAGCTTATCAGAAGTGAGAGATGTTGCCAAAAAATCAAGCTATTGTCGTATAGAAGGAAGCCCCATGGATGAATTTGCAAGCAAGCTCTTTTGATCCAATATTTTTTGATGTATAGATTCTTTAATTCATTCTTTGATTCATTCAATTGACCAACGATATACATATATATTTGTACAATTTTGGAAGATGATGATGATGTACACAAGATATAGGTTCAATCTTGAATATAAACAGGGTTGATGCATACAAATCAATGTATCTTAACCACATTCTTTGGAAATTGGAATAAGAAAGTGATTACTATTTTTTGTTTCATATCTTTTACTTAATTGGTTAGGTTGTCGAGACATTTGGAATCGAAGTTATATTGGATTGAGGTAATACAAGGAGTTATTTAATTAGGTTATTTTGGGTTTGGGTTATTTAATTTTTTGATCATTTCGATATATTTTAATACATTTTCTACTCGACTTTAAATTCTTAACTAATGGTACTCACACGAAGAACACGTTACAAATTTAAATTCACCCAAACTTGTAATCTTTAAAGATTTTCAATAACATTTATGTCAATTGAAGAACTAATGCTCAATCTGCTTTATTTATCCGTCTTAATTGTTCATTTTGTAAGAGATGAGATCTAAATAGGGATGACAATGAAAGGAGATAGGGATAAATATTGATTTTTATTAGTTATTTTTAAAAAGCATTTGACACCGTACAAAAATAAAAGAATAAATCATGAATATCTCAAATATTCTAGAGTTTAATGTATTATTTCATTTTTATCCTTTAATTTAAAAGTTAAGGTAAAATAGTAATTCCATAATATCGATCGGGTGGCACAGGCAAATATCCGGTTGATCATTTAAAACGACGTACGTTAGGCAAATTGGTTTGAAAAGAACAGGCTGGTAGAAACAATTCAACGCGTGCCTTTAAATTGAATTGGCTTTGAGGAATGCATGGGCAAGAAAAAGGTCAAAATGTTTGAAACAACCTTCATCTCTTGTCTTAAAAATTGGCTTACAAATTAGAGCATTTCTGGTTGGTATGTCAGCCAAGGGGTGGCTGAGTGTTGGGCAAATTGGCTAACTTTCAGCGCCAATAACGCGTAATAAAAGCTTCAAACCAGACAACCGCCGAGGGTCTTTAGGGACCAACGCTCCTTTTGTCTTAGCTCTTCCCTAACAACATTACTTCATCTCTTTCTATCTCATCTTATTTTTCTAATATATATTGGGATGATTACAAATGTTTTGAAAGAATTTCGGCTACATCCCCACCTCTACTACCTTATGATTTTAAAATATTTTGGGAGGCTTGATTTTTTTCTCAAATTAGTCCCTGATCTTTTCTTAAGAAAATGTAAGATAAAAAAGTTTAAGTATCAATATGAGAATAATTGTCAAGTTTAGAGATTAACTTGGACAAATAGGAAATAATTGTCAAATTCAAGGACTAATCGGGACCAAAAAATATTCAAACCCCAATGTGAGAATAATTGCCAAGTTCAAGTCATACAAAAATGAATTTACCGTAATATTTTTATATCCTAGCCCGAATTTAGCTTGAGTTGGTTCTAGCTTATATAATTCAAAATTCAAATACATAGAGAAAAAAAATCCTAGTTTAAACCAATGAATTTATATAATTTCTTATTGTAACTCTTCTAAAACCCTTAAAACGAAAGATAATATGTACTTAAGCATTAAATATTTTATGATTGATTGTCAATAAAATTTTGACTCTAACAAATTTAATTGTAAATAAGAAAATTTTATCCAAATTTATTCAGATTAATAAATTAAATTAAACTAATTATTCCATGATCAGTACTTAAATTTCTCAAATACTCGAGCAAAGTTGAAAACAGAACAATATATTAAACATTAAATAACCAAATAGATTTTACTAATTCAATAAAAATATGATTTTTTTATATAGTTATCAATGTCATCCTTGATTTTTGGTTTAGTCTATTATTGACCAATTCATTTAAAGAATCAAATATTTTTGAAATGATTTTAATGTTTATATGGTGAATGATTGATGAAAATATACATTAATATTAATAATCTTAATATTAACACAATCCCAATGGAAAAGAACGTCCATAGCACACCATCGGTTCAACAAACCTCATCTGTTTCAATGCCTACCTTTCAACTTTATGCCATCTTAGAGGCCATAGCTGACAGAGTGGAGATGCATAACAACATTGGTGAACAACGAGATAACTGGAACACCCTTCTACTCAACTCCATCAACATGCTGACCCTCACCGCCGCTACCATGGCAGGTGTTGCTGCCGCAACTGGAGTTGGAGCTGGGGTTTCTGTTATGGGTTTGAAGTTGGCATCCACTGTGATGTTCTCAGCAGCCACCGGGATGTTGGTATTGATGAATAAGATTCAACCCTCACAGCTTGTGGAAGAGCAACGTAATGCCACGAGATTGTTTAAGCAGCTTCAATCCCAAATCAGAACCCTACTTGCTGTTGGTTCTCATTGCCAAGATGACGTGAATGATGCTATGGAGAAAGTGTTGGCACTTGACAAAGCTTACCCTCTTCCTTTGCTTGGTGTCATGCTTGATAAATTCCCTGCAAGTTTAGAGCCTGCTGTTTGGTGGCCTACAAAACAGTCTCCGAACTCAAACAAAGCATTGAAGAACAACAATGGGTGGAGCAAGGAATTGGAAATGGAAATGAGAGAAGTGGTTGAAGTGATAAAGAGAAAAGACAGTGAAGATTACGAGAGATTAGGCAGCAAGGCTTTGAACATGAACAAAGTTCTAGCTACATCAGGGCCATTGCTAACTGGAATTGCACCTCTAGGAGCGGCAACAGTGGCGGCAGTTGCAGGAGCTTTAGCTTCAGCTGTGAACACCTTGGAGCACGGTGGCCAAGTTGGTACGGTGTTCGAGATGTACAGGAACAACGCTGGGTTCTTTAAACACATGCAAGAATCGATTGAATCAACATTGGAGGAAAGTGATGTGAAGAAAAGAGAAAATGGGGAGTTGTTTGAAATGAAAGTGGCATTGCAATTGGGAAGAAGCTTATCAGAAGTGAGAGATTTTGCCAAAAAATAAAGCTATTGTCGTATAGAAGGAAGCCCCATGGATGAATTTGCAAGCAAGCTCTTTTGATCCAATATTCTTTGATGTATAGATTCTTTAATTCATTCAAATTAACCAATGGTATATATTTGTACAATTTTGGAAGATAATGATGAATAAATTTTTTCTTTTTAATGGTATTTGGATTATCGTTTTGTAACAATTTGATAATGTTAGTGGTGGTTTTATAAGTTTTTTCAAAGTTATATGACCGAAATTTCATATGTTTGACGATCAAATTGGAAGAATTTGCGAAATGAAAGGTTAAATTTATTGAATTATATAGAATTAGAATCAAATTAATAAAATGTGTAAGTATTGAGAGTTAAATGTGTTATTGTATTAGTTAGAAAAAGGCTATGTCTTATCTCTGCTAACCATTTAAGAGAATGTGACTAAAACAAAAATAATCTAAAACGTTAATGACGAAATTGAAAATTTTTATAATTTAGTGATTAATGGTTTACCCTTTAGTTTAAAGGCAAGCATGGAAGTTTCTGGTAACTTTTTTCTTCTTGGTTAATGCACTATTTGAGGCTTCAATTTGATAATTATTCTCATATTGGAGTATGAATTTATTTTGGTTCAAGTTAGTCTATGAATTTGATAATTATTCCTGCATTAGAGCTTAAACCTATTTTAAGGAAATGCCATGGACTAACTTGAACAAAGAAAATTTAGGCCCAAATATGAGAACAAGTATTAAATTCAAACTCTCAAATATGTTGGAATGTGGAAATAAAAATAAATAGGAGTGAGTATTTGATCGAATCGAGTGAAAAAATTTCGAGTTAATTGAGTTGACAGGTCTTATTTTATTATCCTAACTCGATTTGAAATTTTTTCAAATTGAGTCAAGTGAAATGATATTCGAGTTGAGTTGAATCGAGTGAAATTGTTCGAGATAAATTAAAAAAAATTAAACATGTCAAATTAAAATTTTGTTACAACATAAATAATTTCATCTTAGAGCACATAAATTTGAAATCATATTTATTTGAAAAAATTTTCAAAGCAAAATAAAATAAGTTACTTTAGTATAATAAAGCTGTGAAGCGTGCCATCAAGAACCTTCTCAAATGTTCATGCATAGTCTATATTAGATATGTGTTCAGAAATGGGAATAAAGTTATAGATGGATAGGCAAAAATGACGTTCTCATAATCTTTGGAAGTCATATTTACATGCAGCCAGTTGAGGAAGTGCTTCAATTATAGCACAATAATTAAGTTAGAGGGGACTCGTCTTGTTTGATTTATTTTTGTCTTATTACTTCTTTTGTACCAAAAAAAAAGTTCAACAATTAATTAACTTATTTAATTCCCAAAATTATTATTTTAGAAATTTTTTAAAAAATTTAACTTTCTTTTTATATTCTTTAGAATTTTTTTAAAAATTTTTAATTTTTTAAAAATTTTGAAATTTTTATAAATATTTTGAATTTTTTAGAGAATAATTTGCTCATTTCAAAATTAACAGCAATCAAAAAAGTATTTACACACATCTGTTATTCGAATTGAAAAATTCAACTTGACCCGAACTCGAAACTCGAATTACTTATTCGAGTTGACTTGAATAACTCGATTCAATTAACTCGAAATTCAATTTTTTTGAATCGAATCGAGTTTTGCTCACCTTTAAAAATAAACTTGGAGAGTTAACGAAGGGTTCAAGGTGTGTATTAATGCCACTTTTTTTAAGGTCCTATTCTCCCCTACCTATACTATGAATCTCGAGGATACAATGAATAATTTTTATAAAAAAATTTATGCAGTAATTTCAAATAACAAAAAGAATAAGAGAAAATCAAATAAACTAAAAGATAAGGGGCCTATAAGAAAATGCAAAAAAATAAAATTACTTAAAAGGACCCAATCTACGACTTGAAGTTGTTGACGGGAATTGCAGCAGCCCCTGACCCTTTTACCCTTCTTTCTTTAGCTCTCTGGATTTCACTTTGGGTTTTTTTTTAAAGATGATTCAATTATTGTTCATGGTGATATTCTCAGAAATGGCGGTGATCATGGTATTATCATTCAAGACACCGTTTAGGAAGCTGGTGATAATGGGTCTGGATCGGCTTAAACGTGGACGAGGTCCTGTGGTGGTTAAGACGGTGGCCGGAACGGTGTTTGTAGTGATGGTATCGAGCGTATACAGCATGATGGAGATCCAGAAACGTTGGGTCGATGATGATGGACCAGTTAGTTCAGCGGACCAGGTTCTTATGGTCCGACACCTTCTTGAAGCTACTCTCATGGGTAATTAATTAATTCTTGCTTCAATTGAATCATTTGTTTTAAATCTAGTTGTTTGATTGTTAATCTTAGTTTCAATCTTAAGTATATGAAATTGTAAATCCAAGTCAAATTCTGCTTGAATGCTTACTGTTTTGCAAATTATTGTGTTTGATTTGGTGTATTCAATGGGTTGAAGATTGAATTATAGAATCAATTAGGCAGGATTTAGCTTAGGTTGAAGGGCAGATTTTTCGGGAGAAGAAGTTTTCGAAGTGTTGCTCATCGGACAGTTGGTTAAACCCCCTCCAACAATTGTCGGTATTGTGCCCGGATTTGTGAACCCCTCGAGGCTCTCAGTGGAATCGGGAGATAAAATCAGGAATTAAAACAGAGCACAATACCGACCATTGTTGGTGGCTCAGCTGGCTGCCCGACGAACGACAGTTTGAAGACTTCTCTCGAAGGAGTTAGCCCTCAACATTCAAATATGGTTGAGCACGAAATCGGTACCTTGTTCTTTGCCTTGGTATAAAGCATATAGGTCCTATTTTACACGGACGCATTCGTTTCGTAAAGCGATCTGTTTTTTGACACATAGTTATACACGATAATCATAGGAATATAATCCTCCGTATATATGAAAAAAAAGAACTCGGAAATAGTTGAGCATAAACTGTATAGGTTACATGCTCATATCTAACACTCACTCCGGACTAGGTAACATAGTCTAGGACTACTTTGTGACACAATTTTCATTTGCTCTCTGGTTTTTTTATGGGAACTTGTTGCAGGGGCCTCAATTTTCCTAGCACTAATGATAGATAGATTACACCATTATATCAGAGAACTCCGGATAAGAAGGAAGACCATGGATGCTGTAAAGAAACAAGGTCAAGGTTCCGATGATAAAAAACCCGATGGCTTTGACAAAGTTAAAGCCTTGGAAGAAGAAGTAATGACTCTGCGCGAGAAACTTAAGCAGCTGGAGTCCGATATCGAGGCAAAGACTAAACAGATTAATGCTGAAGAAGTTAATACAGTTGCTTTAAGGAAACAATCCGAAGGTTTACTTCTCGAGTATGATCGGTTACTTGAGGAGAACGAAAGCCTTCGGAGTCAGTTGCAATCTTTGGACCGGACATTGTCACGTTCGGATAGTAAGAAGAATTTATAAGGACTGTTGATTGCTGTTTTAGTTTGTCAAACATTCATCCTTTTTTTAAAGTGTTCTAAAACTTTTAAGGTTTAGAGGAGTTGACCTTGATGTGTATTATGGAATCAAATGTTGAATAGATGAGTTTTGGAGAACATTTTTAAAGCTTTTTTCCATGGTGAAAAAAGGTTTTGCTACTTGGGTTTTAAGTCCGCTCTAGATCGGGTGAGTTTGAGGTCGAGGATTGGTGATAGAATCCATCAAATTATCGATTTTTATTCAATTGGTTTGAAGGTTGATTTAACAATAATTAAATAAATAATTACGAAATTTATAAAAGTAAACTATTAGTAAATTTACGTTTTGGTCACTTAACTTCAAAAAGTTACAAAATAATCATCAAATTATTTAAGTCATTGGGCTTTACTATTACTGTTGTATGGGTTTTTCTGTTTGTACCACTTGCACCAATAAAAAGCTCCCATCCCCTTTCTTTTCTACAATTAAGTTTTCTTTTCATGAAACAATTTTGAATATCATGAATCTACGAATCAAAATCTAAACATCTTTCTTCTCCAATATCTGATATTGACCGTCAAATTGACTTAGATATAAGATATGTTCTTCTATTTCTTGGGGTACTAATTTACTGTATTGATTGTCGAATCGTCACTTGAAGCTTGCTAACTGGACTTGTAAAAAAAAAAAAAAACTTAATAGTCTAGTTACTTAAATAAAAACTTTCGAATAGTTCAGTGATCATTTTGTAACTTTTTGAAATTGAATGATCAAAAAGCAAACTTACTAATTATTTAGGGATCTCAAGTGGTATTTACCCTTAAAAGTTGAAGGATATTCAAATTCATTAAATATAAAAAAATATTAAAAATAGTGATTTCGCAGCCATGGTACGAAACGGCTTGAAAGTGGGTGAATTGCAGCTGCCTGCCAATAGTTGACGCACCATCTCCCTAAAAATTTAAAATCTCATAAAATCCTGAAATATTCAAAATGGTAGACTATTAAATATTAAATTGTCAATTTGCTCCTTCCTAATTTGTGATCTATTTATCAAGGGTTTACATTTTTCGAGAATTACTTAAATTTGAGTTGCAAAAATGTTACCTACTGTGGTGTGCGTTAACAATAATTTACTTTGGACTTACATGGCATGAAATATTATTGAAGCAATTTGAGACAATTTGGTTTGTTCAATGAAAGTATTATGGAGGCTCTTATATTAAAAATTAAATTGCATTTTGCCCTTTCTATTAAAAAATTGGATAAATTAATCCTTGTACGTTATATCAAAGAGCAAACTAGTCATTCTATTAAAAATTTCACCCATTTCTGTTGTTAAAAATTGATCCCTATACATGGACGCCACGTGCCACTATCTGATTATTCTGTCAGCCACATCAATTTTTAATAGTCTAAATGACCAATTTGCTCTTTGTTCTAATATAATTTGCCTGTTTTTTTCAATAAAAGAGACAAAATGCAATCTAGCTCTTAGTATAAGGACTTCCATGCTCCAATCATTTTTATAATATTATTATTATGTGTGAATTGATAACATCGATAGTTGCTAATGTAAAATTCATTTTTACTATTATTCAATCTCAAAATCACTTTAAAATCTTGTCAATTATGTTGGATTGATAATCAATTTATTTGTCTATCAAATGTTATTAATGATAATAAGTTATGAATTTGGACCTATGAATAGTAGATCAAATTATGTAAAATTAAAATAAACCGGTTACATCTAGAATTTTAATATAGTAGATAGACTAAATCAGAACTAACCCCATAATATTTAAATTTTTTTAATTAATCATTATACTATGCATAAGTTGTGAATTCAATCCATGTCTCTAATTTGATCATTTTTAGTACCTCCGCTTTCAAATTTTAAAAATTCAGTTTCGATGTAAATGGTAGGACAACTGAAGTGACCCACTTCCTTCTATTGTGGTGGAGATGGCATCTACAACTACCGTGGTGGCTACCATGTTGCTTTCGAGTTCAATGCCCAATGCCAATGAAATTATGAACCCAACATTGCTTGCTAGGGCCGTCCTTCCATGTTCCTCACCATGGTGACAATTTCGGCTTCGACCCCATTTCTGACGATAACATTAGACCTTAATCCCTAAACCATCTTCAATTGCCTCGAGTTTTTGATCAACCACTATTTAATCAATCAAGATTTTCAAGTATGTTGTCTTTAAGCCTAGAATTAGAACAAAATGTTACCATAAAAAATGCAATTAAAAACTTGAGGGAACAATAGGCTACTTGGTGGATAATACTTTGAAGATTTCTTCTGAAGGTGGTCCCATGCTTGCAAGTATGTTATCTTTAAGCCTTGTTGATTATTCGAATCCTCGCACACATTCTCTATGATTAATATGATGCATAATACTAACATCCCCTTCTGTAAACCGTACAAAAATTTTCGCAGAGATTAAGGACAAAATTTCAACACGAAAATTACCTTCAATTATTGAGAAATCTATCGATTATCCAACAAATGACACTTCGAAAACCTTTTCTGAAAGAGTCAATCTGCTCAACAAACCCTAATGTACAGATCCATGGCAATGATAATATATTGTTTTCAATTGGTCAAAGTGGTGGATTGTGATGAGGTGCAATTATTTTTTGTGGGACTAAAGTGAGATACATTTGTTGACTTCCACTTGATTGACAATGACACTACATCGTCTGTCATGTTTCATGCCAATCCAACATCCAATTATGTGTCTGAAATTTACAAATACTAAGGAGATTAGAGCCCCATGACGTGGAACTTTGTGGGTCGCACCGTGTCTTATGAGGGACGAAATTAGAAAAAATTAAAAATCTATTTTAGAAGGGAACGGGTCTCTATCAACCCCCTAACTACGTCTTTCTACCTTATTCACTGTACGATTCATATATTTTATACACCATTTTATCACGTTTTGAGTTGCATCTAATATTTTAAAAATAGAATTGATGGTAGAATTTGTCAAATTATTATCAATTTAATTGATTTGATAGTTGATTTAACTAATAATAATTAAATAAATAATTACAAAATTTAGAAAGGTAAATTACACTCAAATTTATTAAATTATTAGTAAATTTATGTTTTGATGAGTCAACTTTAAAACGATAATGCTCTTAAGTCTCTTATAAGATGAAAAGTAAATGACGGGCATCAGAACTTGTATTTTGAGATGCTCTTTAATGCTTAAGCCAGTAGAGGTGAATGACGGTAATTGGCAGATTTAGGGGGAGTTAAAGTGAAATTTCATAAAAAATTTAAGGGACTAAATGGAAAATTTACCATTTTGGATCATGGTTTCTTTCTTGGTTCAATAAAACAAAGATAGCTTGGAAAGTGGGCAAATCCAATAATAATTTCAAAATAGTCGAGATTTATTTTAACCTATTTGTTTTCATTCGCATCATTAAACTTTTTTGTATCTAATATTGGTCCCTATACTATACAAAAGTTATTGATTTGATCCCTATAGTTTAATTGGATCATTTTTAGTCCCTATACTTTTTAAATTTTAAAATTTTAGTCCTCACCAAACGCTACCTATTAAAAATTATATTAATAGGTTAGCAACTGTCATTTGTATCAAAATTCGATCACTTTAGGGGCTTAGAATGATCCAGTCACAGGGTATAGACTAAACCTACAACTGCAGGACTGGACTAGTAATTGAATTTAACTAAACCAGTTTAAATGGTAGTATTTAGGTTAGAACTAAATCCATGACTTCTTTGTAAAAATACAATGGAATCCTTACACAATCTTCTTAAAACTATAAAGCACAAAAGCAAAAGCAAAAGCAAAAGTGAAAAACACACAAAGATTCTCTCACTTTTTATGACATTAAAAACATTACAAAACCCCACAAACACTATTACACCAATGGATTCATTCACTTCATTTCTAGGTTTATGTTCCATAATTTTTCAATTTGTTAGCCTTATCGAAGCTCAAGCAAGCCTTTGTAGAACTGCTTGCGGTGATATCCCTATAAATTACCCTTTTGGCATTGACGATGGCTGTGGTAGTCCTTATTATAGACACATGCTAGTCTGTTCCGATCTCGGCAACCTTTATCTCCGTACACCTTCCGGTCGATACCCTGTTCATAGCATTAGTTACTCCGATCCTCATATTCTTGTTACCGATCCGTTGATGTGGAATTGTAGAGACGGTGATCATTTTCGTCCTACGAGACCTTTTAGTCTCGATACAAGTATGCCTTTCACATTGTCCTCTCAAAATGACTACTTGTTCTTCAATTGTAGTGATGATTATGTTATCGTCGAGCCGAAGCCTATCTTCTGTGAACGATTTCCTGACCGGTGTGATTCGTCGTGCGATAGTGCTAGTTATCTTTGTAGGCATTTACCCGAATGTGCCGATGCGCTTAGTGCTAGCTCCTGTTGCTCGTACTATCCGAAAGCAACCGAGTCGTTACGGCTGATGCTCCGGTATTGCGCATCGTATACAAGCGTGTATTGGAAAACGGTCGGATCAACAACGAATTCGCCTTATAATCAGGTACCTGAATACGGGATCCGAGTCGATTTCGATGTTCCGGTCACCACACATTGTCTTCAGTGTCAAGATCCATTAAAGGGTAGTGGAACATGCGGATTTGATATACAAACACATAATTTCCTTTGTTTATGTAAAGAAGGCAATGTCACATCCTATTGTAAAGGTATGTTTGTTTCTCGAGATTTTTTTTTGCTTCATTCAAACAGTTCTGTTTAAAAGCAACAGAAACAGTAGTTCCAGTCACCACCACGCCTTGAACATAACCTTGGATTAATACCTGCTGTCGCTAATGTTTCAGCCATACTGCTCTGCTTTTGAAAATGGTCATCAAATTTTCTAATCACTTTTTTTTCTTACACAGGTCATGACATTTCAGGGCACAAAAGGGCAGGAGTCATTGCAGGTGAACTTTATGTAATCATTAGATTTAAATTGCAGTCACGATATGAACTTAATCGAGACCACAAAAATAGGATGCCCGGTTTAATTTTAAAAAAATCAATTTTTATTTATTTATTTATTTGTTTGTTTGTTTTTGAGCTAATCAAATCTTAGTTATTTAACTTATTTCTTTTTTTCAAACAAACAATTCGTTTTTTTATACAACTTGAGTAATTTGAATAATTCGAATAAAAAAATTGATGTAAATATCCATTGGGCTGCTGATATTTTTGTAAATGTGCAAATTGATCTCTCTAAAAGAATACAAAAATTAACTAATTTAAAAAAAAAATCACTCGATTCGATCGAATTCTCACCTCTACGTAAAATAATCAACTTAATATCGTATCCAGAACCGGGATTTAATGAAATTGTTAATGTGACAGGGACTGTAACTGGAATTTCAGCAGCTGTAGCTATAGGAATTGGAATTGGTATATGGGTGTTGAAAAAAGTGAGAGCTAAAGCACCTGTAACTTGTGGGGTTCAAAGCAATGAGAATAGGATGTTCTGATCGAAATAAAGTAAACTGCAAATTTCTGTCTCTTTTTTTTTTTTTTTTTTAAATCATGTTTCAAGCTGTAAAGTGAAACCTCGTTAATGGTTTTTGTTTATGTCTTGTTTTTTGCTTTTTGTGATACAAATTTGAGCTAACTGAGGATTCAATCGGTGATTTTACAGTATATTACATTCTCGATGTTGTTATCTACTTTCGTAAATTAATGAAAATCACCATTAAATCGAGATTAAGATTATGTTAAAAATTACGTTTTGATCACCCAACTTTAAAATTGAGGTTGAGGTCTGCAACCAGACCGGAAGAAGGATTTGGAGAGACCTGGCATTGCCGGCTGGTTCAGAAGTATTGTGGTCTTCCGAATCAGATCTTATCTTTTTCTTTGGCGGCCCCTCTTCTTCAATGTCAACTTCAATATTTTTATTCCGAATACCACAAATAACATAATCACCGATCTACAATATTTACTAGAACCCATTAGTAATCTCAACCCTAGATGAACAAAATATATTATTTACGAAATCAATAGAAAAGATTTTGATAAAATAGGGTTAGGATGAAATAAAGAACCTACTTGTTTGTCGTGGTCGTCAACCAGCGAAAACTCATGCAGGAGCCAGTGTCCTTTTACGCCCTCGTTGGAACCCTTCACTTCGAAACCAAAAAGTTTTCGATTATCGATTTTCTTCTTGCCACACACAATAGGATCGGTTCTTTGACCTTTCAATGTCCCACATCCAATTACCCAATTAATGCTTTTGCCTTTACTCTTTTTCATTAAAAAGTTTCAGTTGAAGTCTCATCGAAAATCTTTCACAACTCTTCATCTTTGTCGCCGTAGATTTCGTATTCGGAGATAATATTGTAAGGTAATGGTTCACCATTCACTTTCTTCAAGAGGTAATGTTGAAGGAGCTCAACGTTAGTTGATTCAAACCGATAACTGAGAGGAATTCCCGTCATCATAAACTGATAATCATAAGTATCGAAATCCATAAATTAAGTATATTGAATGAAGAAATTTGGTCAACAAGGGCGAATCTAGGGGGCCTAGCAGAGGCCTTCCCCCCCTAAAATGGAAAATTTTCCATTTAGGCCCTTAACTTTTTAAAATTTTAAATTAGTAAATTTTAGCCCCCTAAAAAAGATAAAATTTCAATTTAATCTTTTAAATTTTACATTTTTACTATTATAAAAATTATAATCTAATTTCGACCCCTAAAAGAATTTTCTAACTTCGTCCCCGTTGATCAAAGTTATAGAAACCTAATTAAAATTTCGCCTCTTATTATATTAAAATTTTGTAGCATGTAATATATATAGATAGATGGTACAGGCGGTTTATAAGCAATTTTTGCGGAAGTATTATATAATTATTTTATTCCATTTTTGTCATTTTAATCTAACATGAAAATAGATAGATGCATTTATATTTTAAAACAGGTACATTTAAATAAAAATTAGTGTAGAAATAAATCAAAATCAAAATGAATTTATATAATTATACTAAATCATAATTCATATATTACATTACAAATCGAATCAAAAGTTACATGTAAATTTAAAATTTATCCCTAAAAGAATAACGATAAAACAAAATGGATACATTGATGCTTCAAAATTTATATAATTAAAATACAATGTAAAACATAATATATGATTATACCAGTTAGAAGTATTTATTATTCATAGTTATTTATAATACATAATTGTTAATAAAGATTTTCAACATATTAAGGTATGGGAAAAAAGTAACAATAAGAATACATTCAAGTTATATAAATCAAATTTTTATGTCATCTGTTTCGTTTTTCGTTCAGGTTCGAAGCAGAGATTATGTAACAGGCTTTGGAATAATTTAAGTGTTATTGGTACCGTTAGTGGTGAGTGTTAAATTGAATTAGGTAAAAAAAATTGAATTAGTTGAGCTGATGAGTACTATTTTATCGTATTCTAACTCAATATAATTTTTTTTAATTACATCGAGTGAAATGTTGCTACAATATAATTAAATGATATCACAAAATACCTAAAAATTTGACTAAGACATCTACACCTTTCAATTAATAGTATAATTATGGTGAGCAAGATATCATTCCCACAAGCACCTATCAACAGTCACCATTCACCTTTTTTAAGAGGTTATGTCGAATGAGTTCAACGCCAGTTGGTTCAAACCGATAACCAAGAGGTATTCCCATCATCATAAACTGATAATCGTAAGTATCGATTTCCAAAAAAAGATTATCTATATGGAGAATCAAACAATTTAAATCCTAAAGAGAATAAAACAATTTGATCCCATTTAACCAAACTCGACCATCAAAACCTGCTTCTTGTACATATCAACGGTTCATAATCGTTCAAATTTATGGAAAATCTTCACTCGGTACAATAAGCAGTTATAGTATTGACTAGATCGACGAGTTCTATGCAGCCCAAGCTAGAATTTCTGTATTACCACGGAATTGGCCAGGCCTGCCTGCTCCACGGTTTGGGTTGGATCAACAAGAAGTTTAGGAGGGAATTCCATCATCTGCAGTTGATAAATTGTTACACTCTGAGGTCTAGATGCATCGATGAACGAACGGATGTCTCCAACTGTATTGTGCAAATTGAAGCGAGCGACCATGTGAGTCCCGTCAGCCAACCTAAGCTGAATCGAGGTTGATGGTAAACTTTCGTCTACAACCAGGTGGGGAGAAGGATTTGGAGCAGTGTTGAGAGGACTAGTACTGCTGGTTTCTTCAGGAGTTGCGGAAGTACTGCTGCTACCGAGAGTTCTTCCGACACCCTGAAATGCTGCCTGGTGCTTCTTCTTTGGTTCCTGCATGAAAGATAAAACACGGGATTGATATCATCGAGTGGACTTCAAGAATCAGCCAGTTAGTGTTGAATATACATAAGAAGAAGACAGATACATGTCCGAAGAAGGCCTTTTCGATCCCTTCCTAAATTCTATACAATGCTGAAAACAGAGACTTACAGGGTATTTCTCGTTTCTCTTTATCAGATTGACATGAACAGAAGAACTTTTATCAGCACTCTCAAGTTCTTTAGGACACTCAGACTTTCTAATGCTCTGCATCAACATTCAACCAAGTTATTAATACAACACGAAAAGGTATTCTGAAAACATATAGAATGAAACAAATGTTTGCAAGATGCATGAAACAGAAACAACAAGAATGGAACGCCTAATTAGCATTACCTCTAAGAAATGTGCATTTTCGGGATCATCCAACCTTCTCAGAGGACCATCATTTACAGTGAAGCCATTAGTCCAGAAAACAATGTTGTGAATAACAGTCTGAGGCTGCTGAGTTACAGAAGATACAGTTTCCCCTGAAAGTAATCTACCGGTTCCAGTAAAACTGGTTGAACTTGATGATGGATTAAGCTGTTCAATTGGCCGTTCTACGGCTCCCAGTTGCCTAGCTTGATTGAAAATCTCATCTACTTCATTATTCTTTGAAGGATCTTGAACAAGCATTCCACTGCAAAATCTAAAGAGTTATACTCGATCACCCTTAAGCATTTCATCATATTGAATTGCAGGGTTGGTATTTTCTTTAAGATGAACACCTTGAGAAAGCTTAACATAGAAAAGTAAATGGTTTCATCAACAATGAAAAGAATGACAAATGTGTATATATATAAATCAACCAGTTACTAAACCTCGCATCGGAAGTGTGGACCAAAACTTAGCAGTTTGTAGTTATACTGGAAATACATAAAAAAAAAATGCAGCACTACTGACATTCCAATACTATCAATATAGAAAAATAATTATATATCTCCTGATGGCAGCATATAACACAAACTTTTGGTGAAGCCTATGAATGTTGCCTAGAAAGATCAAAATTAATTTGCTATATCAAAATTAATTTGCTATCTTGAATACAAGCACTGCATTTGCTTGCAGTGAATTTTTATGGCAGAGAAAAGCTACAGATCGTTTTATCCGATGTGCCGAAACAAGGTATAATGTACTTATCAAACAACACAAAAATTGTACCCGATTAATCAAAATTTCTCAAACAAAACCTTTACGAATGCCTGTCTAGAAGTTGAATTCAACTTGCAATACGAACATATAAGCTCAAACTAGCATCATTTACAAAAGAGACAGGGCATAATACAAGTACAGTAAGATAATTTATCAATATCGTCTGAAATTCCATATCAAGCAGTTAACAGTAAAGTAAGTTCAAGCTATCAAAGGACTAAATTCAACATGATCTGCTATTCTTAGATCAGATGCGATAATACCTTAGGTTTAAGATGTTTAAAAATTTGTGCGATAAGAATCCACAGCTGATAATAACAATAACGATACGTACGCATCGATTAAATTAAGAGGAAATAATTGGAATGGAAGTAAGCAAAACAATTTTGAAAAAAAAATAAAAATAGGCGAGAGAAAGAGATAAGAGAGGACCTTTTCTCGCCGCCGGTGTAGTACTCCTGAGGATTATCGGAATCGCTGCCGGAATCAGGTCCAGACGGCCTGTTGAGATCGGCGAGCGTACGGATGCCACCGGAACGGCTGCTCGACGGCTTAGCAGGTTTCTTGTCATGTGAGGCCATTGGTATTCTCTGATTAAGAATGAAGCTTAAAGAGAATAATTGCAGAAAATGGATATGGAATCGACACTTTTTCGCTAACATTTAAATTCAAAAATAGTAATTCCTTCACTTCACCATATGTTTTTGGTTAAATTCTGCAATTACTCCCTGTATTATACATAAATTACATATATAATCTATATACTTTAATTTAATCATTTTTAATCCTATACTTTTCAAACGTTAAAACTTCAGTCCTGATTGAACGATGGCCATTAAATTTTCTTAAGTTAGACTAAATCCAAGACTTCCGAGATCAATTGTAAAATTTGACCTAATGGATTTAATTGCTAACATTTGGTTTCGAACTCAAATTTTGAAATTTAAAAAATACAATAATTGAAATTGATCCATTTGAAAAGTATAAAAACTAAAACTAATCAAATTTGAGTACAAAGATTAAACCGGTAACTTATGCATAATATAGAGACTAATGGTAAAAATTGACCTTTCTTTTGCTTCCTTTGGTTCACCAATCACCTATCACCACTAGACTTGTGAATGGCCCGAGCAGCCCAATTGGCCCAGTAGGCCCAACCCAATTCGGATTGGGGACAAAACTTTTTAGGTCTTGGGCCGACCCAACCCAAATTTAATCTAAATAATAAAAATTTTCTATTCAATTAATTATAAAATATTTTATTAATTTCTGAACAATGAAATGAGCTTTGTTCGATTGACATCTATATTGTTGCCAATGCAGGAGAATGTCAGTTTAAGTGCACTTAAACGCATTTTATACACCTATTTAAGGGTCGGGAAGGAGATTACAGGTAGTTCAAGATTTTGATTAGAAAAACAATGAAGCAAGCTTTTTGGATGTTTTTAAAACTGAATCTCGATTCAGCTCATAAACAAATATAATCACCACTTTCTTCAACCAAAGCGGATATGAACTTATCTAATTTCACCCATTGCCCACTTCTTAACAAATATTGTCATTGTTTATTTAAAAAAACAAATTTGTCATTCTTACGTTAACTTAAAATAAATTTAGAGTGAAATTTTATTTATGAGCTTAATTTTATGATCGCATAACAGTAAAAAGATAATAAAAAATTTGCATTATCCCTTTATTAACTGTCGAGAGAAGGTCAGATTTTTTGTAGGGAGAAGACTTCGAAGTGTCGTTCACTAAAAAGTCAATGGACTCCTCAACAGAAGATATCGTCTCCGATCAAGGTTTTGTCCCCGACTTCCGCGGAGAGCCATTGTACGATTCACAGAAGGAGACACCTCGATTGGTGGAGATAGGTACCTGCAAACTCACAGGAGATGTATTAATGTTGTGTACAATATTAAGTGGTACCATGGTTGCACAATACTAACACCTCTCCCGTAAGCTTGTAGGTATTTGTCTCCACCAATTGAGACACCCCCTCCATGAAACATATAACGGCGCTCTACAAAGGTTAGGGACAATATTTTTCATTGAGGATCCATCAATCCTCTAACCAATGATATTTCCTAGAACTTCTCCCAAAAAAGAATTCAGTTAAAGTAACCAAATTAGGCCAAATTTCAAAGAAATCGAAGAACTAAAATCATAATCAGACATTCTTAATATGAGTTTAAGTGTTTTCACTTGTTACTCACTCTAAACTCAAACTTGAGTATTTTAGTGTTTACAAATACATATTTGTGTGATTACAATAAAATCAATCCAATTCAAAAGCATAAACAAATGAAAAAAATTAAATATAATTAAATAAAACTCATCCATGATAATTACACACGATGAAACTGAAAACTCACACGTGACAATTATACTCAATAAGGCCGAACTTATCTTGAGTTTGAATATCTAAATTTGACTCTTATTTTATTTTATTTTTAAAAAAGCCTCCACCTTGAATTGTCACATCTTGAAACTTACAAGAATTTAGTTTTTTAGAACCAATGTTTTCTCTATTTATATTTAACTATTGACGGAAACTTTTTCAGCATTAATGGTTGTCGCTCTCAATAATATTAACTTTAGAATTTAAACTTAAGTTCTCTTTATGAGTGTGCAATATGCATTACCATTACACCTAACATTGATGTGAATTTTTTCTAAACTTAAGGTAAAAGTACCATAGAGACCTCTATATTAGGAGTCAAATTGCATTTTCCTCTTTTACTCAAAAAAAATGGGTAATTTAGTCCATATATGTAAAATTGAAGAGCAAATTGATCCTTTTTTTGTTAAAATTTTCATCTATTTTTACGGTTAAAACTAACGTGACTGACAAAATAACTAGACACGTGTACTTTATGCTAACATATAAAAACTAGTTTTTTACAATAAAAATAGATGGAATTGTTAGTAAAAGGACCGGTTCACTCTTTGATTTAACATATAGAGGTTAATTCGTTCATTTTTTTAATAGAGTAGGTAAAATGCAATTCATAATTTTACCCTAAACTTAATCCGGTCCCAACATCAAAACTTTCCATAAACAAATAGACTTGGCCTACAATTTCGCTATACTCCAGGCAGAAAAAGCCATTCTACTCCCCAACAAAGCTAATGTAAAAAAACAACAAACTAGAAGCAAATGGAAGGACAAAAAGGTCAATTCATCTGGACATTTAATCATTATTCAAAAACAAATATTTAATCTTCTTTTTAACCTCGTATTACTCAAACATTATCCAAAATGTTAAAACAGAAAAACAAAGTGCTTTGGTAATATCGAATCATTGTCTGAATAATTATCACCCACCTGGGATCCTCCGAATTCTAGAAAAAGCTTACGACTTTTGTTTTTGGTCTATTAAAGGTGACCATTTCTAGAACACACAACACTCCTTCAAGGGGTTTTCTTTGAAGAAACCACCAAATCTTCATCTTCCATTATTACTCTCCCATCATCCATGAATGTAAGCTTCTTTTTTTTTTTTTTTAATTTCATGTAGCTGTTTGGTTTGTTGAAAAAGAAAACTGAGAATAACTCTTTACTAAGAATGAAGACCAAAGAGTATTGTTGAGGGGAGGTTGACACTTTTTGAATAAGTTTTTTAAGTGACAGATCCATATTATTTCTGGTTAGAGTTTTGTCTCTCAACTCTACGAAGAATTCGAATGTCTAAAACAACAGATTCAACAGAGTGGGAGTATCTCGTTGGATTGTACCATATGTAGCGTACGATCACCTACCAGGAAGACGTAAGTATTGACACTTGGGTTTAAACCCATGCCCTTAAATTGCATCAATTGACATTTATCCTACCACTTGATCTGGTGGTCGTGTGCCACACATATTCCATCTCAACAAGGTGCTTCCACTCTGTTAAGAACCCGTCGCCTGAAGCACTTGGGCTCTTCATAAAATTGAGAGAAGAAATCCAGGCCAAAGATAATACCAACCTGTTGAGGGATACGTCGGTTTTAAACAGATAACACTTCAAAAAAAATTTCAAAAAAGTCAAACTCCTCTCAACAAGTATGAAGAGCAAATGTTCAACTTTCAATAGACAATTAGTGATTAAGATTCCTTCATTTCCATTTCTAGGTTTAATATTAGATCATAATTATTTTGTCTCATCGTTTCAATTTTCACTTGACAACATGATGGAATTTTGAGTATAGAATCATGATGAAACAGCAACAATACCTCCATTTGGGGAATGGGATGACACTGATCCAACATCAGGTCAAAAGTTCACTGCAATATTTAACAAAAAGAAAGAGGAGAAGAATGCTCCCTCCTTCATTTTCCCTGTTAGTGCTCCTCCAAAATCATCCCATTCTTCAAATTTGCTTCGGAGCAAACGTCCCCGTCCTTCCTTTTACTCCAAGGTAGTTCCTTTCCCTTTTTTGTATGATTAAAGCACCTTTCATTTCATTTTTACGGTCCACGAAAAAATTTTGGAAGTTGTGATTGTCTCTCTCAACATTGTCTTCCTAAGAGTACAATGTATATTACCAAGGTCAAAGTATCATGGAAGTCCCTCTATATTAAGTGTCTCTATTCATAAATATACAAATTAATCTTTGTACGTTAGATCAAAGAATAAACTAATTGTTCTGTTAAAAATTGATCTTTGTACATCAAGATGATATACATGCCGTCTGGTTATTCCATTAATCATGTCAATTTTGAACCGTGCAAACAGATAAAATTTTTAATAGTAAAAATCAGTTTGTTCTTTGAACTAATGTACAAAGAATAATTTATTCAATTTTTTAGTAAAAGAACCAAAATGCAATCATGATCCAAACACTTCCGTGATACTTTTGTTGTCTTATCAATTCATTATCTTAGTATGACACATTAAATTATTGTTTTTTTATTATGCAGATATGTTGTTGTTTACCCGCGCAATGAAGTGATTAAAATACACAACAGAATGGGTGGGAAGTATCTATGAAACCTCTCTATTATAAGTACCGGATCAAATTAGTCATTGTATTATTAAATTGATCAATTTAATCGTTGTACTATTAAAAATATCAAACTAAAACAAAGTTAAAGTTTACTGTTTTAAAAATGACACAGATTGTATTTTTCATTTACAGTTCAATCACAAATAAAATATTTTACCTGCAAAATCATAAAATATTTCTTAAAAAGTAAATATTAACTCAGTTAAAATTTAATCTTATTTAATTCAAGGACTAAAATGATTTATTTAATAATAGAGGAACTAATTTGATACCATGAAATTTGCTTCTTCATTTAAGACGATTTTAACATGAATCTTTGATGGTTTTTGTTTTTAATTGCTTTTATTGGAACCTTTGTCGAATTTGCTACAAATAGTAAGATTCAATTCTGCATGTCACTGGTGTACTAGGACAGTAGGGACCATTTTGATAATGGAAACAATTAAGCAAGCAGAGAAAATAAATTTCCATAAAAAGAGATCCAAAGGACCAATTTAATTTGTATGTCCCAACATATCCTACAAATCTAGTGGGGAAACAAACAATATGGGATGTTCCAACAAATCAATAGATTGTTCTGTTCTGTTTTAATCAAATACAAATTGCAATCAGCTAATCAATGGAGTGAATCAAATAAAAAAGAAGTAAAAGTACAAAGATAAGCCATTTTCGAATGCATTTAGCTTTAAGAGTTAAAAGAGGACCAACCGATAGGAAAGGCCGGAGGAAAGTTAGAATCTCTAAGAAGAATGTCGAGCCAATGTCTCTACTTTATCATCTTTATCGATATTACTAGCGGCTACTTGATTTCACTCTTTCCAACGGTCCATGGCGATCTGGTTTCGAATCAGACTCACCATCATGGGCTGTTAAACCTAAACTCAAATCCAATGTGCTTTCATTCAGATCTTGTCGTACCATTTTATCATCCTCCTGAAACAGAGAATTGAAAATATAATAATAAGTGCAGAGGCAAGGAGTCCATGTCCCAGACCGCCCCCACCCCAAAGGTAAAGACATCAATAATTAGCAGCTTACCTCATTTTCTTCCATAGGTACGTCATTAATGTCGGGTTTTTCATCAAAAGCATCAGTCCTGGAAGTTGGCTCTGCTACACTGGGGTCAGTCTCACTTGGTTTATCTTCATCGTCCACGTTTTCTGCAGCCTCATTTTCGGCTGCTTCCCTTTTTTGTTCTTCTAACACAGCAATCTGCACGGTCAAGCAATCAAAATAATTATACGTTTTATAACCCGAAAACTTAACTGATCCCTAAATTATGCCGTAAAAACCCACTTGACAAAAGCAGTTGTTATCCTTGTTTCATATGAACAAAGGCAGAAGCATTGTACATCGTGCCAATGGAAACCAATTGACAGCCTCGACAACAAACTGCACAATCTAGATTTTAAAGGGATTCAAGGTCAAAGCAAAACTTCTAACACCAAATGCCATACGGATTTAGCTCTGTCAGCAAGATTATTATACGCTACATATCATGCTACAATAATTTCACATACTAGATCAGATGGTAAAAGTATCCTGGAAGCCCCTGTATTAGAAGTTGGATTGCATTTTGTCCCCTCTACTAAAAAAAACAAATTAGTCCTTGTACATTAAATCAAAGAGTAAACTGGTCCTTTTCTTAAAAATTCCATCCATTTTTGCTGTTAAAAACAAGTCTTTATACGTCAGCCTAAGGTACGCGTAGCCACATGTCACTGTTTGATTATTCTATCAACCATGCTAGTTTTTAACAGTACAAATTGATGAATTTTTTAATGAAATGACCAATTTACTCTTTGATCTAATATATAGGGACTAATTTGCCCATTTTTTTAGTAGAAGAGGAAAAAAGCAATCTAACTCCTAGTAAAAGGACTTTCATGGTACTTTTACCTCGATCAAATAGGTTTAACCACTACTACAACCAAGTTGCTTAAAGCAACTGCGTAGAAATCGTGTCTCCTGCTGCCAAAAGGCTCCCGCATTGCAAGGCTCGGAAAAGCTCGTTTATACTATGCAACCTCCCTATGGCTTTTTTGCAGAGAGATTGTTTCTGCAACTCGAATCCGTGACCTTCCAATCACAAAGTAGCAACCTTATCAATTGCTACCAAGGCTCGCCCTAATCCGAGAAAAGAAAAAGGGATACCCTTTATAGCACTATATTATTGGTTTTAAAAAGATCTCGAAACCTTGAAATCCATCTATGAGCATAAGGACGACAAGCAGCTCGATTTTTCTATATCCTTCATAGATAATACCCAAATTAGCTATGCAATTAAAATTAGCTTCTAAACAAGTGAAGAACATATTTTGACAAATATACAAAAAAAAAAAACATGAAACTCCTAAAATTTCAGCCTTTGATCAAAGAAAAAAAAAGATCAAAATAAACATTATAGAGTCAATGTAAATTATAGTATCAACAATCCAATCACCCAAGGCTCCATCAGTCAAATAAATCTTGAGAAATCCTTAATTTCAAAGCAGGTTCCATTGAATCTAACCACAAAAGAAAACCCTAAAACCACTATAACCCAAACCCCAGCTCACAGATCGAGTAATTTATATAAAAAAACAGCAAAATCAGATCCTAATTCACCGTAAATCCCCACCAAGAAAATCAATACAAAGTATAAACGAAGACGTAAAACTTCAAATCACAAACAAAAAAATCGAAATTGACGGAAAACCCAAGGAAGAAACAAAAAAGTTACCGGAATGTATTTAAATTTCCGCCTCGGAGGCTCCTCCGGCGACGGCCCCGTGTCTTCCTTAGGAGAATTGTTCGTATAGTTGTTATTGTTTTGGCTTTGGGTTATTGGGGTCCATTTAAAAAGGACAAGATGAGGACCGTTATTACCGTTAGAAGCACCATTGCTGTTGCTATGGTGATTTTGAGAATGATTATTGTTGTTACCGCCGCCACCGCCGGTGTTAGAAGGGGAAACGTGTACCCATTTCTTCTTCCATTTTCTTACCGGTCCGGTGAACACCGTGACGGGCCCGTACCGAGTGGAGGACCGACCAAGTCGAGCTCCTACTCCTTCCATTAAACTCGGCCGTGTTAGATCGGGGGCGAATTTGCCGTGACTCGCTCTAAAAATTAAAAAACGGAATTTTCGCTTCTTTGTTTTTTTCTTTCCCCTCTTCTCACTCTTTTAATGTCAGAAAGTTTGGGCCTGGATCTGATGTGGCCAGGTCCAGAAGGCGAGGGCGAATCAGTACCGTTAAATTTGTGGATTGGCTCATGATGTGGTAATTTTACGGCCTTTTTTATTGTGATGGTGATTTTGTAATGATTGGAAATTGGAATGATACTTTTCATTGCTGGAAGTCATTTTCTCCGTTTGTTTTAATTATTCTTTTTCCTTTTCCGGAAAGAAATAAATTCCCTGATTTTGATCAATCTTTCTAAATCAATAAATAGTTAAATAACAGCTATTCAATGTTGTCGGAATCAGATGAGATTATTTGATGAAATTAATTAAATCGATAATTAATAGTTGTACAAATAAAGATATGAAATTGGGTTTTAAATTTTTGGATTAGTTACTAATGGGGAACTCAGATACAGCAAATGAATTATTGGGTATAACTGATTTGTGGGTATTTATTCAATTTTAGATGTTGAATTGTAAGGTATTTTGGAAGGTTTAACGATTGTAATCAATAGGGGATTTGACAAAGTGTTGATCTTATCAAACAGTCGAAATGTGGTACAAACTGTTTAAGAGAGTGTTACAAATTTTACTCTGATTAGAAAAATAAATACATTGTTGACTAAAAAGATGCATTGATCGATTTAACACATATTCAGAGATCATAACAAAGAGGTAAATAGTTTAATTAAAATATTTGTTCGAAATAATGGTGGTATTCAAATTTTGAAACGCCTCCAAAAAAATTTGGATGTACATCTATATAATTTTCTTGTAATGTTTTTCATTTACCAAAAAAATATGTTATACGAGCCAGAATCAATTGAATCAGTTCGACCCAATTCATTAGCCTAAACGCATAAAATCTTACCCAAACTAATAAAACCCAAATAAATTGGTCTAAATAAATAAAACCCAACATAAAAGATAAATATATTAAATGTTAAAATATGTTATAAGTCACCGTACCCTTCAAAAATTTAGAATTTAATTTTTTATTATTTTTTAGATTTTAAAATTTAGATTCAACTGTTTTTTTGTTAAATTCGAGTTAATTATGGTTTTTTTTAAAATTTTATGTATGTCAAGTTAATATTTTTTTTCAAAATATTACACTAACAAATTTTTTTGAAAAATAACTTAAACAGTTAAACAAATAAATCTCACAATTATTATTAGAGTTTCATTTTTTTGACTAAATTGATGTCATCGATTAATTAAATATCAACCATATTTTTTTAAATAAATTAAAAATATAATATTTTTTAAAGTATTTTTCTAAATTACAATATTTTTAAGGGTAAATTATAAAAAATAGTCATTTTTGTTTATCTCAGATTACATTTTAGTCACTTATGTTTAAAATGTTACGTTTTAGTCACTTATGTTAGTATTTTGTTACGAAGTGGTCACTCTGCCGTTAAGTTCCGTTATTTCCCTAACGGTAATCCTACGTGGCACTCCAACTAAATTTTAAGTGCCAACTTGGATTTCCAAATAGAATGAGAATAAATCTTTAATTAAATAAATTTAATTAATTAAAATTTTTAAACCCTAAACCTTAATTAAAAAACCCTAAATCCATTTCCACACACATCTCTTCTTCATATTCTTCCTTTTTGATTCCAATATTTTTAGCTACAAATCTATCTCAAAGCTTGAATCTTTAAAATCATTAACCCAAAGAAATTTAATGGGAAGAAGATATTGGAATCAAATATATTGAATCTTTAAATTAATGGGTTTCAAATAATCAAGTTTTGAGATAGATTTGTAATTAAAGATATTGGAATCAAAAGGGAAGAAGATGAAGAAAAGAGGTGTGTGGAAATGAGTTTAGAGTTTTTTTAGTTAAGGTTTAGGGTTTAAAATTTTTAATTAATTAAATTTATTTAATTAAATATTTATTCTCGTTCCATTTGAAAATCTAAGTTGGCACTTAAAATCTAATTGAACTGCCACATAGGATTACCGTTAGGGAGGTAACGGAGCTTAACGGCACAGTGATCCCTTCTTAACAAAATACTAACATAAGTGACTAAAACGTAACATTTCAAACATAAGTGACTAAAATATAACCTGAAACAAACAAAAGTAACTATTTTATAGTTTACTCTATTTTTAAAAAGTTGTCATAAATTCCTATACATTGTGGAAACCAATGTCGACATTATTGTCCATTGAGGTAGACTATGTTGAAATCTTACTCTAGCGCCTATATGTAATTTGGAAACTGAGAACATCCATAGAGTAATTTTTATGGTATAATTTTTTTAATATTAATTTCATTAGATTTTTATTTTTTTGACATAATATTTAAAATTATTCGTAGTCTTTCTTTAACCCATAAATAAAATGATAATGCGCTTTAGCGTATTTGAGTCCATATCCTCCGGCATTAACAACAATACCTATACCAATCGAGTTAGGATTCACTCGTCATCCTAACCATTAAGCCATCACATGGTGTTCAGAATATCATTATTATTAGCTACGATTGCAACCCAATGACATCTACATTAAATACAACACTCAAATAACCAACTTTCAAACCAGGTTTATTATTAGCAACGAAATCATCATCTGTGTCTGCATGCAGTAGCAGGTTTATTATTATTACGAGAATGTAATATTAGAGGTGTAATGTGAGACTATTTTGTTTGGTTCATTTAGCCGGAATGTGAGATTCATGTATTTAATTGATGGAATGTAAAATTACTTAGAAGCACATTTTACTCTATTGTTCTTGTTATAGAATTTGTTTTTTATTTAACAGGTATAATTCCTTTGATATTTTTAGTCTCAATTTTCATAAAATTATGATATATTTTTACGATTCTTACTTTTTATTTCAATGTATATATTAATAAACATATTGTTTTGAAATAAATTTATAAATCATAATTATAATAATTCATGAAAAGTGATTGCAACACCAACCATAATTAATATATCAATAAATAAATTCTTAAACAAAATATAATTATTAGAATTGTAATGTATGACACCTACTAGTTCACTATTAAGGAAAAAAACTTTTTTTGGGGGTTTTTAATCCGTCTTAAGAAAAAAGCTTAAATTGATCAAAGTAGTAAAAACAAAGGGTAAATTGATCCAAATTTTAAGATTGCGCCCGTAATTTAAGATTATTTAAGGAATAAATCGTAATAAAATTACATAATATATTACGAGATGATCGAAATGTAAAATATAACATTATGGGCCGTAATATTACATCTGGCGTCCCAAATGTGATGAATAAATACTAATGATGTGTTGATAAAAAAATACTAAGAATGTGAAATAATAGGAGCCTTGTGATGATCATTACTTACAGAAAGTAGTAAACGAAAAATACCTGAAAAATCGTGACCATATATATATACACTTAACCCATGCATAGAATATCATTATCTTTAGCTATGACTGCATAAACGCAGCACTCAAATAACCAACTTTCAAACCAAGTTTGCTATTAGCAACCAAACCATCTCTGCAATAAAATGAAACCGTCGGTAATTCCTCGAACCCAACCGATCTCTTCGTCGCTGTTGCTTCACTCTTTGAGGCATTTTTAGCCAAGTTTTTGCCATTTGTTGTACGCTTATAATGGGCAAACCATTTAGCCTGCATGTACCCAAGTCTTCTCCAAGGTGGCACTTTCATTCCCTTACTTTTCATCGATTCCCTCATCGATTTACACATCAATCTCACGATTTGCTTAAGTTCTTCCGGTTTACCGACGAAAATCCGTGGGAAAATTTGGATCAGTGAGTCGTAACTCGCTGTTGGTCGAGCTATTTCAAACTCACCGCCGAGGCTGAGTTCGATGATGTAACGAGTCCCGTTCACGTTCACGTCTATGTATTCGTGACGTCCGGCGGGGTGCCTCCCGAATTTCTCCCACCGTGATTTGCACAGTCCTGTTTAAATTCTGGTTTTAAGCCCTTTACTTTGTTTAAATTTGAGATTTCAGCTTGTAGTTTAATTTGGCTTAGGTCCCTCTACCTTTTATAATGTGATTAATTACCAGGGGGAAACATTGTTGGCGCAAGAGGGGTCCTTGGCCCCTCCAAAAATTTTGGAAATTATTTATTATACTCAATTTTAAAAATTTAATTAGGTCCCATCACTTTTTTTAGAAATTTTAATTAAGCCTTCCAAAAGTTTTAAAAATTTTAATTATACTCTCCAATATTTTTGAAAAATATCATTAATCCTATCAAAATTTTTAAAAATGTTAATTAAACCCTCCAAAAGTTTTGGAAATCCTTATTAAGCCACTAAATTTAAAAAAAAAATTGAATTAGACCTTTGAAATTTTTGAAAACTTTAAACAAACTTATTTCACATTTATTAATTAGTCCAAATAATTAACACTGACATGATTTACTTTTCTTTTTTCAAAAAAAAAAAATCTCCTCCTTAACTCATTATATTGTCATGACTTTTGGGAAAGGGATTTTTTAAAGATAATATATATGTAAATATTTTTAAGCAGCTAAATTAAAGTATATAGATTAAATTTTACATAGTAGAGGGGCCAAAATTGAATTTTACCCATTTAAAACCAGTAGCAGAAATGAAGAAAGCAAAAAAAAAAACAAAACTTACCAGCATCAAAGCCATTGTCTCCCAAATCAGACATAATCTGACCTTTAAAACCCTCCAACGACATATCCAAAACATTCCGGCAAGCCAGTTCTGCAAGTCCGACGATCTTAACCTTTACCTTATCACCTCTTTTATTATCCACCAATCGCTTTAAAGCATCTTTGGTCTCCGACCAATAACCCTCCGACTCCGACCCATCATCATGCCCATCATCTTCCTTCTCCGGCGCCTTCTTACTACCCTCATGATCATCAGTTTCGATGAAAGAATTAACAAGGTCCGAAAGATCTGACAAATCTTCCGACGAATGATCACTTCCGCTACTACTCTCGCATTGCCGTGCTATCAGCGTCGACGCACGCGCCGCCTCATCAAAAGCCGCTGCTATCTTATTGAACCTCACCGGAATCCTCGCCATCATCATCAACAAAACGAAACCCTTTTTTTTATATGATCGAATGGAACGTATAAATGTCTTTTATATTGAAAAAAGAAAGGGCAAAAGCTTTTGAGTTTTGGCAATGGCGTCGCTATGTGGTCATTTAGAACAGTGGATTCCAGGAATATGTCGTAAAGATTACACGAAAATGGTGTAATTAATTATTGGAATTAATAGAGTATTTATAGAGTTGGAGATAATATATGGGTATTGAATGGGATTTGACTTACTTCTTCAGTGTTTTCAATGAATTTCACCTGCTTTTAAGTCTAGATTCATCGTAATGAACCTCTACGATATACAATTTTTTTTAGAGCTCATCCTCAAACTATGATCTTCTTCTAATTTACTCTTCCAACTTTAAAACATTTTAATTAAAAATAAATACAGTGGTGAAGCAAGAAAATTTTTTAGGGGGTCAGAATTTTTTTTTTTGAATATATTGATGCGATTACATGGTAATATATGTTCATATTTTCATAATTCTTTGACAACGCACACACACCTTGCACACGCAGGTGCTCGAACTCGGGTCTCTTAATATGAACATCATCCTCTTTTCCACTAGAGCCACACGTTGGGTTCTGGGGGTCAGAATTAAATTGTATATTTTTACGATAGTAAAAATACAATTTCATCATTTTAATAGTCTATGTCTTTATAAATTTTAAAAGATTAAATGAATTTTTTTATCATTTTTTGGGGTCAAAGTGTAATTTTACCATTATTAATTTAAAATTTTATAAATTATAAAGGATTTAAATGAAAAAAATTTCATTTTAAAGGGACCGGAGCCCTGCCAACCCTCCCTCTTTGCCACTAAATAAATAGGTAATAGTATCATGGAAACCATTATATTACGAGTCAGATTGTATTTTACCCCCTTAACTCAAAAATGATCAAATTAGTCCATGTACATAGATTAAAGTGCAAGTTAACCCTTTCTTTCAAAAATCTCATCCATATCTACTATTAAAAATTGATGTGACTGACAGAATAACTAAACAGTTACAGGTGGCGTGTCATGTGTACCTTTTTTTGGCTTACAAGGACCAGTTTTTAATAGTAAAAATGGATGGATTTTTTAATAGAATAACTAGTTTGCTTTTTGATCTAATTTACAGGGACTATTTTTCCCATTTTATGAGTAGAGGAGATAAAATGCAATTTGATTCTTAGTACAAGGGCCTCCATGGTACTTTTACCAGGATAAGTATCAAAACTATAAATGAACTTTGATCCAATATGCAATGTCATTTATGAACTTTGATTTTGGGCGGTTTTATACATGAATTTTTTTTTCGAATATACTTGTGTGATTCAATAGTAGTGTCTACTCATACTTTCTTAACCCTTTGACAACGCACACACACCTTGCATACACAGATACTCAAACCCAGGTCTCCTAGGATGAACAACATCATCTTAACCACTGGAGCCACTCGTTGGGTTCTTATATATGAAATTTTGATTTGATTCAATTTTCATTAATCATTAACAACGTTATTGAATTAGCACCATTTTATGTTGATATATTGCATACACGAACAATTATATTAATTCAATATGAAAAATAAATGGATGTATATATGCATTTCTTTAAATTTGTACAATTAAATCAAAATGAAAGTTTCATGTGTATAACTGCATCAATCAAAATTCATGCATCAAATTGCACATTGGACCAAACTTTATGTATAAATTTGATATTTATCCCTTTTAATTACATTCTCAAACTACCGATGTTATAACAATAAGATCTTTTCATTATTAAAATTGTTAATTTAACCATTAAATGAGACATCAAATCTTATGTGACATAATTTAAAATAAAAAAATTAAAAAAATGAATGTTGTAAAAATATTGATTTTGAGGTTTTCGAAGCTTTTACAAAAACTATCATTCACTCTCTCTCTCTCTCTTCGATTTTACTTTATTTTTAATTACATCATATAATTAAAATATTTTAAAATTTTGAGAACCAATTTAAAATGAGGGTCATAGTTCGGAGAAATTAACTTTTTTTACATTGTAATGTTTTTTTTGAATAAACTGATGTGATTACATGGTAGTATTTGTTCATATTTTCTTAACCATTTGACAAGGCACACACACCTTGCACACATAGGCGCTTGAACTCAGGACTCTTAGGATGAACAACATCTTATTTTCAACTGGAGACCGTTGTTGGGTTCATATTTGTTTTTATTTATGGCTAAATAGGCTAAACATGCCATTTTTTTAAATGGCCAAATAGGTCATTTTTTTTTCAAGATTTAGGAAAATAAGTCAATTTTGGAGAGAGTGTATGATAACGCGTCCAGCTGCACGAGCTTTTCTGTCAACTATGCAGAAAGTGCTCCCAACTGGACGCACTCTCACACTCCCTCTCCAAAATCGACCTATTTCTTTAAATTTTGAAAAAAAAAATCTATTTAACAATTAAAAAAATCGACATATATTACCTATTTAACCTTTAATTACTGTATTAATGATGTCATATATTCTAAAAATGATGTCATATATGTCTGAATATCTACGTGGAAAATAGACTCCGACATTGATCAATGATTATTATTATTATTTTAAGGGTTGTGAAGAAAGTGGTTTTGGCTAAAAAAACTGAACCGTTGTGAAGTAAGTGGTTTCGGAATGACCAAGTTCAATGAACCTATATGTCAATGTCCAGTTGCAATGAATCTGATTTCTCCTTATGATTGAGCATTATCCATGAGAGAAATTGTTAAAGTTTAAAGGATGCATAGCGTGAAAAAAAATAGGAAAGAAAAAGAAAATTTGTAACTCCTGTTTAAATAATATTATTTGTCGAATATCCACTAAAATTATTTTTTATGTATACAAGTGGATCCGAATCTTTAAATTTAAATTCGAATCTACATTTATTATTCTAATAAATAACGTAATTTTGAATAATGGATATTCATATAATCTATCCATTTCTATCCGCTTAGAATTCATAGTAAATAGTAAATTTAAAATTTGAATTCGAATATTATTTGAATCTGTAGAAAAGGAATCGGGTATCCAAATCCGCGATAATAAGTTTGAAAGTTTGCAGTATTATTTTTTAATGTATTAGGTAAGTTTTTGATAAAAATATGTTAGATATGAATATGTTTAATTTTTTAATATATTAAAATGACTTTTTGATAATCATATTTCATAAACCATAGTAAGTAATTTCATATTAATTGTATCATTGTGTCCATATATATTAGAGGTATTCATTGGTTGGGTCAGATTTAAGCATAATATTAACACATTTTACGCTCGCTCAAGTTTGACTCGCCTTGAAATATAAGTCTAAAATTTTGTCTATCACCCATATTTGTAATTGACTAACCCAAACGCATTAAGGCCCACCCATATTATTATAACTTTTGTTTTTATGTGTTATAAATTATATAATATATAAAAATTAGTATAATGTATTGTACAAATAAAAAACGGGTCGGGCTCAGCTCATGCTTTGAATGTTCGAGTTTGAGCTAACTCATATTTTAAATGGGCTTACTTTTTTGTCCAAACACTCTAAAATTAGATTTAGGCTAACTTTTAGATTTAAGCAGATAAATCGATCTATGAACATGTCTAATAAACATCAATACCAATAAAAAAAAAAGGTATATCCACCCACATGATACTAGACTAAAACTTTTTTGATGGTTAGAGTACTTGCCTAACACCTAAGTCGAACCCGATGTTTAAAAAAATTTAGACAAAAATATTAAGTTTGAAAAATAATTTTAAACAAAAAATTTAAATTTATTTAAAAAAAGAGTCAGGCTCAAGCTTGTCTCTACCTGACCTATTTTTAATATTATGTATATCATATAAAAATTAAATCTAGGAGCATATCTAAAACAGGTTTGGCCTAAACCGTTTACAAAATTGACAAATTTGTACAAAATTGTAAATTCATATTTCAAATTAAATTGCATCTGAACAAACATAAATCGTACTAATACCACACAATGAACCAACCCGAAGTAGCATTGGCATAAAGAAGTGAGATAAGAAAGCTATTGAGCCCATGACAATGGGGATAAAAGGGGACAAGCCCATTCTTCCCGAACTACCAGAGAGGAGTCTTCAAAGAATCACCATCAATGGCGTTTAAGGCCCATTCCTATTTTTCTGGTCACCTTCGTGGGGGACACCTTTCTCTCAAAAACCCCAAAATTTTAACCCTTTTTTCTCTTTATTAGCAACACATTATCTTTTGCCTCGAACGCCTAAAAGTCTAAATACCATATTCCCAGTTATCACTTACTAACGTACACTTTGTGTCTCTTCATATAAGGAACAAAGGGAAATAGAGGACAGCACAATGAATTCCATTCCAGCAGAGCATGATGAGATCTATCTCCACCTCTAAGGTTTTATTTTTCTTTTCCTTATTTATTTGTTTTTTTTAATTATATGATTTTAGAAATGATTACATGGTTGATAGGTGTTTAATTTTGGATTTAATTTGCTTAAGAAAAATTTGAGTGTTGAGATAGATAGCTTTATAGTTTAAACAATGCTTGTTTTTGGGTATTTTGTAGGAATGCGAATTTAGCTTCTTTGTTGCTTGTTGATGGTTCAGCTAATATAGTTTTTGGTTTTTAGATTGAATGATATGGTTAGTGGTGAAATTGTTTATTGAATATTTATGTTGTTGCTTTTTGGGTTATTTTGGTTGTTTTTAAAAAAAAAAAAAATTGGTGGAGATTGAGATGAAGTTTCTGTGGTGGAGGTTAAGGACTGTTCACTCTTAGGGCGGAGAGCCGTACTCATTGGGTGGTAGGAGGTGAAGAAGAAAGAGGAGCTTAAGGAAGAAAACGGTAGTGAGAGGTATCTATATGAGATTGACCTCTTTTGCCACATGATGTCGCTTGATAGGCTCGTTGGCTGCTTCTATGATCCCAGGTTAGGTGAATAACTTGACATCAGCAAAGTCCGTGGGTGATAAGTGATAGTTGTCTTATCGAAGTGACCTTGTTGTCAGGGGTGGTTGGCTTGCACTTCCCTTGATCCTGACAAAACAATCCTTATGGTGGAAGAGATAAGATTGACGTGCGGAGTTAGGTGATGAAGTGATCATGGTACTTTGGCGCAGATTGCCAAGTAGCGTACGTATATGGAAAGTCCTTATGGTGGAAGAGATAAGACTGATGAAACCAGATCGGTGGAGCTAGATGATGGTTGTGGCTCATTGCTCCTTCTCATGATCTCTTGTTAGGTGAGTAATGCGACATCACCAAGATTTCAAAATATGTGAGTGATAAGTGATGGTTGTCTTACTGGAGTGACCTTGTTATTAGGGGTGGTTAGTTTGCACATTCCATTGATCCTGGCAGAACAATCGTTATGGTGGAAGAGATAAGACTGACGGAACCAGATGAGTGAACTTAGGTGATCATGGCAGTTTGACGCGGATTGCCAAGTGGAGTACATATTTGGAACAGTCCGGTGGAAGAGATAAGACTGACAAAACCAGATGGGCAGAGTTAGCGGATGATTGTCTTTGATAGCCTCGTTGGTCCTTCCCATGATCCTTTGTTAGGTGAGTAATGTGATGTCATCAAGATTTCAAAAATGATGGTTGTCTTGTTGGAGTGTCTTTGTTGTCAGGAGTGGTTGGCTTGTGCGCTCCTTCGGTGGTCATGGTACTCTGACGAGGATTGCCAAGCGGCGGAGTACATATATATGTAACAAAGTTTAATGTTTTTGTTCTCCTTTGGCTAGCCTTCTCCTTAAAGTCTTGCTTTTGGGGCATATAACTTGTTTCCATTGTTCTCATCTTCCTGCTCTTATAAATGCTTAAACATCAGACCTTGTTTTTTTCAGGTCATGGTTTTGAAGGTTTCATGAGCTCTGCAACCTTCTTAGGCTGGAGAACGATCGAGTTCATTCACAGTTGTATACATTTATAGCTGAAAATGGCTGATGGAATATCAAGCTTTTGGGGTCCAGTCACATCTACAAGCGAGTGTTGTGAGAAGAATTATGCCTACTCTTCTTATATTGCAGAGTTCTACAATACTATATCCAATATCCTCACCATTCTTTTAGCTTTCATCGGTCTCGTAAACGCCGTACGACAGAGGTTCGAGAAAAGATTCACTGTTCTTCATGTATCTAATATGATACTTGCCATTGGAAGCATGTTATACCATGCCACCTTGCAACGCGTGTGAGTATCGATCTTTACTCATACATGTAGTTCGGATTTAGTTAGTTGGCCAGTCGAATGCATGCTTTTCCATTTTCATGCTTTTTCGTTCAAGGATGGTAATTGTTTCATTGGTTTGCATCTGAATATATTTACAGGCAACAACAAGGTGATGAAACTCCTATGGTATGGGAGATGCTTCTTTATATGTACATCTTGTACTCACCGGATTGGCATTACCGAAGCACGATGCCCGCTTTCCTTTTCCTTTACGGTGCCATTTTTGCCGTTGTTCATTCTGTCGTTCGTTTTGGCATCGGCTTTAAAGTGCATTACGTGATTCTCTGCCTTCTTTGTATCCCACGGATGTATAAGTACTACATTTACACCAATGATGCCTCCGGTAAGCAGCTCGCGAAGTTGTACGTGGCTACGCTTTCCCTAGGTAGTTTATGCTGGTTCTCCGATCGTGTTTTCTGCAAACAGATATCGAGTTGGCCAATCAACCCTCAGGGTCATGCTTTATGGCATCTCTTGATGGGTTTCAATTCATATTTCGCAAACACATTTTTAATGTTCTGTCGTGCTCAGCAACGGGGATGGGTGCCTAAAGTTGTCTATCTTATGGGAATTCTCCCATATGTGAAGATTGAGAAACCGAAAACACGATGACGAATGGAGGAGGGAACTCTGAAATATAGTTTTCCTTTCCCCGTAATCGAGAAAAGCAATGAAAAGAAGTCTGAAGGATGATTTATTCATTGAAGTTGTTGGCCAGGATCTCATTGAAGTTTTACTTTGTAAAAAAGTAGGAACATGTACCATATTTAAATGCTTTTTGTTTGAATTGAGCTAATAGTTAGGGTTTCGAGACAAATCATGATTTTTTGTTCTTACAAACTTTTTTTCCTTTTAATGGCTTTTACAAGAAAGCTACTAAGAAGATTTTGGATTAGGGATGAAAATCTATTTTGTCCTGTTCTATCGTATAAGAATTAATTTGTTCATTTTTTAAATAAAAAAAATAAAACACAATCTAGTTCCTAATACAATGAATTTCATGGTACTTCTACTTCTTTTTATTGAGTGATAAAGAATGGGATGTTGCCCTTTCCACTAACCAACTAGTTAGGACATAGGTCAATATAGACACAAATTCATGCATACATACATCTCGATCGAGAAAATCGACCCGTATTCAAATTAACATACCTCACAACCATTAGAGCAAATCTTCCTCTTGATATCAAACAAGTTAGCATTCCCATTTAAGCACCAATTGTATCACTGGTTACTCAGTTCTCGCTGTGATCAAACCCGAAAACTGTTACACGTACATGTATATATATATTGAGAGAGAACCTAGAAACACCAGAATATTAACTCCCTGCTAAGCTTTCATGTATACATAAATCAATGATTAATTGGCTTAAATGTTACACCATACAGTGCGAGGATAAATAATGCCTGTCTAAAGATAAATTAATGGAAACCAAGATCACAACACCATATACATATGCTCGGGAAACGAACAAGACGATTGTTTGCACAGAATTAAGCAAGTCTGTCCTGCAAGATCTGCCCAAGCTTTGTGAGAAGTGTTTGCTGCTCCTCGAAAGTAAGGTTCGTCAAGACCTGTGTAGTGATGCAGTGTATCCTTTTACAGTTATGAACCCTAAGTAAAAACCGAACAGCCCAAGTAAAACATTAAAGATTCATTTACCTGGTCCAAGATCATTTCAAATGAGATGCCCTCGCGCACAATGAAGGACTGGTGATAGATATATGCAAAAACTGCCATCACCATCTATATTTAACAGTCGAACAAGTCAGAGTCGTGTAGATATGTTGAACTAGCACTCTAATGAAATGTAGATCCATTCGTTATATTTACTACTTAACAGTAAACAACAAAATTCATACAGCTATGTATAAAAAAAAAACCTTTTTCCAACACATATCCGGACATGAGAATTAGATACGAGTCTCCAAGAACCCCTAAATAGACGAAAAATTTGGACATACCTGTGTAGGACACATGCCTCTATTTAACACTCGCCCCCGAGTCTGACTAATATAAAGACACGACATTTAATTTAAATGTTTAATTAGGATGAAGAGTCTTGATTTTCTTACCTGACAATCCATTCTATCTGTAATTCCACCATGTCCAGGTATACTATCACCAAAGTCCTGTAGTGATATTGGAAGTGGGGGTTGACAAAATATTTTAAGTATCAAAACAAGCTAAGCAAAATCTGAATAGAGAATAGGGAAGGAGTTGATACCTTGATTTTAAAAGCTCTTTTGAAACCACTTGCAAAAAAGCCCCCAAAAGGTGCTATAATTGATGCAAACAAACCAAGGCATAAAGCATGCCACTGAACTGGCAAAATAGAGATCTCTTTCCAAGGAAACTGCAAAAAAATTGGAATAAGGATAACCTTTTAACTTATTCCTATTAAAGTTCCCAATGTTAGAATCTATGTTACAAGCACTCTTCATTTTCTCACATCCATGTCTTACATATAAGCTAGAAAATTGCTTCTTTTTTTTTTTGGGGGGGGGGGGGCAAAATACAATTTCATCATTATACTAACATGAAATTCATAAAATTAAGGGGCTAAATGAAAAATCTACCATTTTTAGGGGGACAAAGGCCACTGCCTGCTTGCCTTTGCCTTTGCCCCTATTTACATATATTCACATGTGGGTATAGGATTGTGATCCTCCTAATATATGAAACAACTTAGAAAAGTTTGGGTATATCTGCTTTGGGTACAAATTCTTATCCAACACTTACCCCCGAGTCCAAGTAACATAGCTTAGAATTTGACTATGGGACTTAAACAACCCAAGTAGTTCTAGTTGAGATGATAAACATTAAACAAACCTACATCAATGAAGACACTAAAGCTTATTATATGTAACTAGCAAATTTTGTTGACTGCAGCGGTTCATATTTAGTAAGAGATACTTCAAAATTGGATGATATTCAAATATCTAGTCTTTCCTTTTTAACCAGAGAAATTGGAACAATCAGACTAGAAGTTCATGCCGAAAACTTTTATGGGAAAGTTAAAAGTGTAATTGTCTCTTTCAAGCAAACCAAATCATACCAACTGAAAGAATAATTAGGGCAATAGATTCAGATAAAATTACATGTAAGCTTACCCATTGACTAATCCATCCTGGTAAAGTATAATACTCCGGCTTGAACAATGGACCTGGGTCGCATTGAAGCCAACCAGTTGATAAATCCTGTAATCAGTACCCTCACACCCTAAGTTTAATGAAAAAGAAACTGGAGCCTCTTGAAGAATCAAAGAAAAAGTTCGATCCAATACTTACCTTCCTTGGACAGGTTAGCCATTGGAAACGACCCAAGATATTTGCAAGCTGCGTATAATATGAAAATATATACCATAATACAAAAGGCACATAACATAACTTCCCAAGGTTGTTTTAAAGATTTACGATGAAAATTGGAAAGAAAATGAAAATAAAAAATAAGTGTTATACTTGTCATTCAGCAGCATTAATCAAGGCATCAGCATTAGATATTACAAGGTGTTCAACAATCCTTCACAAATGAAGGGTGAGAAGGATGCTTGTCAGTGCATAAATCTATTAAACTCATCCACAAATGTAAAATATCAACTATGACTCCTAACATTGATACCACAGAGAAAAAGAAAAAGAAATAAAGAATATTACAAGCCCCTTAAAGCATTCAGTAAGGACAGTTGTATTGCCTGCATTCAAAATGCTACTACTGCATTAACCTTTTCATAAAGAACCAGTTAAAACTATTGCATTCTATTTGACTTTTGTAGTTTAGCGAATTTCCCTATCCTATTAATGTTAAACCTGCAAAAGATAAATGAAATCCTGACTACAAACAAGATGGAGTCAAATTCAAAATAGAAAAAAAAAAAAAACTATGCTCACCACAAATGCAGAGATCATAGTTGTAACAGAAGCTCCAATAAATCCTTCCCATGTTTTCTTCGGAGATAGTTTGATTAATGGTGTTCTTCCAAAGAAAAAACCAATGACATAAGCAAAAATATCATTTATGACAATAAGCGACGCTGGAAGAAGAAACCTGGGGAAAAAGTTCTTTAGTTAAGCAAGAAGAAGAACAGGATGACGAATAGGGAAAGAGAGAATACAATCAAGGTACCAACATTCAATTGATTAAAATTACAAAACAGAGACCCTTTCAATTTTATCTTCATGATGGGAAACGTAATTCTCGAACAAGAAGTTACCAAAAAATTCCTTCAAAGATATTGGCCACAGTGAAGGATGACTGTGTGAACACTACAATCAGAATCATATGTGTCCATGCATATTGGCGAAACTGATACTTGTACATGTTCTTCTTCAATGTAAGAATAAACCAAATAAAACCTGATCCCAAGAATCCAACACAAAAAAAGAAAAGATATTAATGGCCATAGTTATGATTTTATATAAAAGGAAAATTCAAGGGGGAAATCACCATGTAAAAAAGTAAGAAAACAATGTAGGCATTCCCAGAAATAATAAACTAGTTCCACTTTGGTCAAAACCATATAGGCATTCACACAAAATGAAATACTTAACCAACCTGCAATGTACAAGAAATAACAGATAGCCATTTGATACTTGATAAGGCTGCTAACAAACTGATACAAAAATTTGTCCGGAGTAACAGAACTGACAAGTGGTTGACTGAGAAGGCGGCCATATACAAATAACATTGCAGTGAAGAAAAAATGCCTGCCATAAAACAGAGATGAATACATGCTAGTAAGGTTGAACACTAATGTCTATGGCACAACAAATCTTGGTTGCCATATTGAAGGAAAATGTAGTATTCTCACCAATTTAATAGCCTAAATCCTGGAAGATGCTCATCTTCATGTGCTTTTCTGAGTAGATTAAACAGCTCTTTTGCCATAAATATTTGGATAACCACCACCATAGCTGTGATATAGAGATGACCCATGTAGACAACTAATGCAAAACCCCCAATCATCCAAACAGTAGAGTATGTCCGAATCCACATTGATTTGTACTTGTTACGGTCATCAACAAGCAAAGTTCCACCATTTGGTTTGCTCGGTTCTGGAATAACCTGAAAGAATATTTGGATTTTTATTAAGTTAAAGATAAAATAACAGTTTTTCTTGCATAGAGAAATCTCCCTTTCATCGTCTGAGTACCCAACCTCATTAGAACGTTTACGCTGCCGAACCCGAGAAGTACCAGCTGATGATAGGGCTATATTATTCTCCTTTTCCATGGCTCTTTAGTCGAATGTCAATCGTCAAACAAAAACACATGCATATACTTGTGAAGCAGGAAAGAACTGTTACTGTCCGAGCTACCAAATTACACACACTTGAAAGAGATGACAACAGGGACTCACTGCAATGGTATTCATATAAAAGCTATAATCAGCTAGTTGAAGAAATATCATGCAGCAAGTAAGCATAGGCACAAAAAATTCATTTAAATATGCCTGCACTCGAACCTTTTTCTTCTGAAATACACTTCAACATAGTCTAGAACACATCCAGTTAAAGCCATTCATTCACCATGCTCTATCATTGAAGCTAAGAAAATAGACATATATCATAGGCAAAAAAGCACCTTCTTGTTCAAAATAAGCAACTTTAAAAAGACATGAAAATTTCATCTAGTCCAAAATCATACACGGCATGGTCTATAAGGCAAACAGTGATATTCCAACAAGATGAAAGAACCATATATATACATGTGTGTGTGTTGAATGGCAACTTTTAAGCTAATTAAAATAACATTCAAACCTTAAACGATACTTTAACCAAGAAAATTTTACCAATTAATGAATCTAGACTTTCTCCCAATGAAAATTTTCAAATTCCAGTTTCAGCAGTAGATTTAAAAAGAGGAACTTCACTCAAAACTATTAAGCTAATTAATTACAAACAAAAAGAAAATCTATAGAAACTGAATCAAATAACACAAACGCAGAAAAGATCAACAATCAAAGATTAAATTTAAGAGAGTAAAGAAAGAAAGTAACCACTCAAAATCAAAACTGAAGCTGAAAGAAACTCAATTTCTGGAACACCAAAAGACCGCCGGAAAATCAGAGAAAAACATTAACAGCGGCTAATATAGAAGCATTAGCGATAGAATTGGAAATCTGGGGTTTAGGGTTTAGTGGCAGATATAAATAAATAAACCCTCTTGAAAGCAAGTGACAGAGAGGATAAGAATAATTAAAGGATGAGGACAAGTAAAGCAAAAGGGTGACACTTTTCTTTCCTCCTCTTTTTTTTTCTACTTACTAAAAGAAGAAATAAAGAAGCAAAGATTCTTATTCAACACTTATACGTTAAATAATGCACGGTCACCATATTCCTACTTTCAGGGCTTTTAAACCTTTTTTTTTTTTTTTAAGTTAGTCTTTGAAAACATTAAAGTTTAAGTCTTAATACGAGAGTAATTGTCAGGGTTCAAATTTAAGCTCTAGTGTGAGAATAATGGCTTAATACAAGCCCTAATATGAAAAAGATAGTCAAATTCAGACCCCAAATAATAATTTAATCTAACAATGCATTACTATCTTTTAATGCAAAATTCAAAGTTACCCATAAATCTTGATCTCAATGATGTTAATAGAGTATTAATATATTTTTATATTAAACATGTAGTTTGGGCAAAAGAGAAAGTGATAGAATCGTAGAACCGTAAAATTATTCATGGTTCAGAATGAATCAAGTTTTTATTGGATTCATGTATGGTATTAAATTTTATCTAAGTTCATTGATATTTGTAAATGATTAACCAAAATTGTTTAAGTCTACACATATCTTTTTACTTTTAAAACTTTATTTTATTTAATATTTATTTCTTATCATTATAACTTCTTTTATTAAATTTTTAAATATAAAGCACTTAATATATATTTTAATTATGATATAATATATTTGATTTTTTTCTACGTTATAAATTATATAATATATAAAATGTAATTTACTATAAATTTGAAAATGAATTGATTAAATCAAGTTCAAACTTTAAATATGAAAGCTCGAACTTGATTCTTATTTTAAACTATCATAATTATTTTAACTAAAATTATTTTTAAATCTAATATTTTTATATAAATTTATCCATTTTAGATAAATCTTTAAAATTGGACAAATAATCCAACAAAAGTCAAATTAATTGATTAATATTTGAGCTTTATATATATATATACACGTCACTAGTTTCATGCATTTAGTTATATTTCGTTTGATAGTCTAATTAATTTTATGTTCAATTTTCTAACTTTTTTCTCTCTCTATATATACATTTATATGCACGTTCAAATATAAGTTAGAAATTTTTTTGAGTTTGAAATTAAATTATATATTTTTATGATATTAAAAATTTTTATTATTTTAATAATATATATTTTATAATTTTTAAAAGATTAAATTAAATTATTATAATTTTTGGAGTTTATAATTTTATCGTTATTAATTAAAATTTTGTTTAAATTATAAAGAAATCTAAATAAAAAAAAATATTTTAAGAGAGATGTGCCCTTGCCAACTCCTGGCTTGACCACTAACATTATGTTTGATTGGGGGGGGGGGGGGGGGGGGGGGGGGGGGAATAGTATTTCCCATATTCATTGAATGGGAAGTTATGGTAAAGTGGGTAATCTTGTATAAATATAGTGAAGAGATAAAATGAATTTTGAAAAAGCTAATAAAATGATTATTTTTGTAATAATTAAATAGAGATAAAATTCTAGTTTTACGAGGAAAAATTAAACGATGTCTCATTAATTTAAAATATGGCATGATAATATTTTTTTTTAGTAACAAGGCATGATAATATTAAATGTTATATAAATTACGCAAAACATTAACGGTGTTAAAATTTTTTTGTAATGTTACAAAAATTTATCAATAATAGAGAAAATTCATGTTAAAATAATATGTATTGAATTATGTTTAACGAATTAATATTAAACAATAAAAAAAGAGTTTTAAAAACCCAAAATAAAAGAAATTTATTATTTTTAATTAATACATAAATAAAACTAAAAGTAATTGATCATATAAAATAAAAAAAATATCATATCATCTGTCACGTATCGGTCATACATTGATTATTTTTACTATCTCGTAAAAAATAACATTCTTAGTATATTAGAGTAATTTGTAAAACCTTTGACAAGTTCAAGTATCAAATTGAACAAAAAATAAGATTAAGTATCAAATTAAAAAAATCATGTTTAAGTACTAAATGAGACAAAAAAATTAAATATTAACTTGAAAAATATCAAATATAATTACGAAATTAAAAAATATCAAATTGAGATACGAAATTAAGAAAAAGAGTAATTTCTAAATACCCCATTCTTATATATTGAAGATGAATTCGAATATATTGTTATAATCTGCTATAAGTAAAAATACATTAAAAAATTTGTACAAAGTTATCAAACAGCCGCCTCAAATTCAAATATCATTTGATAAAAACAGTCGCAAAGTCAAGGGGCTGGCAGCGCCGGATCGGAAAATTTTTTATTTAAGTTTTTTATAATTTAAAAAATTTTAAATTAATAATGATAAATTTATATAATTTTTTAAAAATAATAAAAAATAAGTTTAATTTTTTTAAAAGTTATAAACATATAAATTATTAAAATAGTAAAATTACATTTTTACTATTATAAAATATACAATTTAAATTTGGTTCTCCAAAAAAATTTTCTTATTTCGTCCCTAAATAAAAAATATGTCGAATTAAGACATACCCAAAATAGACCTATCCATAGGACGGGCCTTAACAAAATCTTAGACCCGTTTGATAGGTTCGACTCGAATAAAAATGTTAAAACTCGGGCCTAGTCCGATCTGCCTGTATTTATATATATAGTACATCAAAAACACTAAAAGTATTAAAATAAATATTTCCGAATAAATTGAAAATAAATTAAAAAAATTATACTTAAATAATACTAACATATGTGTAACTTAACAAAAAAATATCTCTAAAATAACGGTAAAATTAACAATAAAAAAATTATACAATATCCAAATAATAACAACAAAATAATAGCAATATAATAGTGAAATGACAGTAAAACAGTAAAAAAATAAGAAATCAATAATTTTTTTTTTTTTACAAATCTGGTCTGCGTCGAGCTTGAACTAAAAAAACTTATCCGAAGCTTGACTCGATTTTTGAACAAGCCTTATTAATTTATCCAAACCTATTTTTCAAACTTACTTTTTTACCAAAATTCTTTTAACTTTTTGAACGGGTTTCCGAACCGATGGAATGACCCTATGGAGATATCTAACCAAAACAATGGGTCACATTACTTTTATCTCTCTCTTTTCTTTGTCAAATACAAAATTTAAGTTTGATTCAGTATCGGGTAATGCACTGTCTTTCATGTAGAGGAGAAGAATCCAAGGAAAATAATATCTAATAAAAAAAGACTCTTCTATATAAATAATAAGTAAAATACTCTTTTATAGAAATAATAATTATATATTAATTCGTATCAATTCAACTGAGTAATAATTAAAATATTTTTAAAAAATGTATTACTATAAAATCAATAAAAATTTTACAATATTTAAATCTAAGATAAAATAAATTTTAAAATTTTTAATTTTATCATTTCATTCGAAACTTCATTTATGTTTATTTATGTTTATATAAGCTTTTAATAGATATATTTATTACATAATTTTTTCCACCTACATCATGGATGCAACGTAATCTAATCTAATATTATTACTTAAGTGTATGACAAGTTGATGTCATGCATCAATAGAATCCCAATTCAATTGAAAATTTATCAAAAACTCGTTTCTTTTTATAAAATAAGAAATATTACTATGAATATGTTGTATTTTTTAAATATATTTTTATAAAAAAAAAATCTAAACAATACACAAAAACAAGGTGACACAAGAAAATATCATATTGGCCTATTTATATTTTATAAAATTATAGATTAGTACAAATTGTAACATCCGTGTTTTTGAACCGGAGTTAGAACAATATTAGAGTAGAATTGAGGAATAGAATATGTAGTTAAAATAAGAAAGGTTAAGAAAATTTAAGGATTAAATAGTAATTGTGAGAAATCATGAGGGACTAAATAGCAATTTATCTAAATTAAATTATGAGTCATCATGGGAATTAGATTGATTAAGGAGGGGTAAAAGAGTAATTTGGTAGAAGATATTTTTGGAGGTAATGTTTTGGGCCAGTGTAAAGTTGGAAGGCCCAAGGTCTAAAAGTACAATTTTACCATTTTTATAAGAGAGATATTTTTAGTGGAGAAATTTAGAGAATTTGAGAGAAATAAAATTAAATAAAAGATGAAAATATCATCTTTTTCATTCATTTCCAACGTCACATGCATATCTCTCCTTTCCAACTTTTGTTTTTGTTCCAAATAGGTCTTTTCACCATTGTTAAACCTTCCAAGCTTCAAAATCTTCCATTTTCTTTGAAATTTCTTTAAGAAAGGCCTAGAAGGAAGTTAGTAGTCACCTTAATTTCCTTGTAGAGCTCACTTTGAAGGGGTAAAGTATGTAGGGATTGAATTAAAATTTTGGGGTTTCATGAACAAAGGTAAGAAATGATTAAATTCTCATGATATACATGTGTATTTTTATAATTTAGCATGAAAATTATTGAATTTTAGCCTTTAGCTTATATGTGTTTATATGAAATTGGAGAGAAAGGAAAGAAGGAGAGGGACCAAATTGAAGAAAAGGGCAAAGAGAAGAGCAAGGAGTAGGAAGAGAAGAATACCAACCTTTTTGTTGTAAGTACTATAAGATTTTAAATTGAAAATTTATTCTCTTTAAAGTATATGATTTCAATATATGATTAATTGTGATAAAAATGAGTAAAATGATATGTTTAGTTATAAGTATGGTGATTATGTGTGATTATAAATGGTCAAATTATACTTTACCTCTAAAATGAAATAAAAATTTAATTGAATATTTTAAAAATTATAAAGATATAAGCTGATACAATGGTTGAATTACATTTTAACTCTCATAAAAAAAACACATATAAATTCCGACATCTAAAAAATAAATTTTTAGCACCTCATTTTTACACGTTTATTCTATTTTTTTCATAATTTTTTTTAACATTAATCAAATTTACTCTTTTTGATATAATACTTAAAATTACTTATAGCTCCTCCAAATCCATAAATAGCGCATTTTAACGCATTCGAACTCACATCTTTCTGCATTGACAATAATGTTCATGCCAATCGAATTAAAATTGAATCGATTTTTTTATATATTATATATATAGTATCGTAGATGCCACCTAAGCTGTCTTTGTTGTTATTGACAACACAGCCCTAGACTTCACCGTCATGACAATCCCCCATTTGATCCTTATATAAACCCTCAAAAAGCACTAAACCACCCTCTCCCAACGTTGCAAATAATCCGCCTTTGGTAGCCATGGGAGTTAAAATAAGCAAACACTCAAACCCAAAGCCAGAATCCAAGGAATTAGTGATCAGTTCAAGCACTCAAAAGCCATCCATCATTGAAGCCATAAAGCCCCAATGCTTGAAAACAAGAAAGCCGACGAAGAACAACAATGGGTTTAAAAGGCCGTAGCAATCACCGGCCGAAGAAAGAATTACAAAAGCGAGGAAGTTGTTGACTTTGGAAGACTGGTTATTAGCCTCTCCTGGTGGACCTTTGAAGGATTATTTTAATGGCGGCGAGCTTTATGTTTTTAAACAGTTCAATAAAAGGGTTCATCCGTCTTCTTCTTCAATGGAAATTGAACCGAGGGTTAACGACCACGATGGTTTCTCCGTTGATCTGTCTTCTTCGGTTGATGTTTCGGGTTGTTCTTCGTTTAGTAGAAGTCAAAGTGGGAAGTCGAAAAAGAAAGTGAGTCTTAGGTTACCGGAAGAGCCTGATATTATGGTGTTTTACTCGCCGGCCGGCGGTGATATTTGAGTGTACTTTTGAGAGAGTGATGGAGAATATCCTTCTATAGCTAACGTCTTATCCTATCGTATCATGAAATCTATATATAGGTGAAAGTCACTAAGAGATCCTGTATTATAGGGATTGTAGCAAGTTACTACATCTATTATTAAATGGATCAATTTAATCATCATACTCTAATAATTAATATCAAATTGGAATAAATTTAATATTTATTGTTTAACATAGTTAATTTTTTTAATTTTATGTTTCTTTTGTTTTGAATTGAATAAAGGGATTAATTTGACCCGATCCCTACAATATTTTAATTTTTTTATCGTTTTGTTACAATTTTAACTTATTTGATTATTTTTAATAGTATAAGTACTATATTGATTTATTTAATAATAGAGGGATCAATTTGATTCAGTCTCTATAATATAATATAGGGAACTCCATGGCACTTTAATCTATTATAATATATTATACATGAATGTTTGAGGAATCTAATTTAGCCTTCAATACTTACATATTTTTTAATTTGACCCTTATTCTTGTTTTGAGTTAAATTTGACACTGAACCTTTTAAAAAAATCAGATTTGACGATCAACCTTTCAAAATAGCCAAATTATTTTTTTAACGAAAATACTAATTAAAAATTGTTTTTTTTTTAATTTTGAATGTTTTATTTTTATAAATTTTAATTTATTTACTGATTTGGCATATAAGATTGGTTAAAAAAAATTCATAAAAAAAAGAAATTGATTGGTTCACAATTCAATCAAATTGATTGGTTCAATTGCTAGACAAACAATAATTAATTAATTAATTAAAATTCATAAAAAAATTAAAATAAAAAAATATTAAACCAGTTCAACTACTAGTTTTTTTGTCTCAATTTTCGATTTTTATCGGTTTTGAGTAATTTTTCATTCAATTAGTTAACCCCCTTTGTTCGAACCAGTATACTGATAAGTTTTCGATCCAACCAACCAATTGATCAGTGTTGTTCCAATAACACTGGTCACATCATCAAACTTTTGACGGAATTCAAATTTAAGAACCAGGATCTAGTGTCAAGTTCAGGTACCAAAGTGAACAAATATTATACATGCTAAAAGGGACCTAATTACTAAATTCAAGGCCAAAAAAATTATATGTTCCCTAATTAATACAACATGTTTTTAAAAATGTTATCCATAAAACCTCAAAGACTACCTAACCTTTAACATCATATGCTTAATCAGCAAATTATTAGTATTTAATTTAGTCCTTGTAAATATTCAACACCAACTTGCGTAAAACATTGTATTTGGTTCATCTAATAAATGGATAATTATTTACTAAATTGGTTGAAACTTTTAATTTCCAAATTGATATTTTTTTAAGTTGTAAATATTTTGGGTAAATTCTATTAGTAGTCATCTAACTTTTAGTAATTTTTTTGTGACCTAACTATGAAATATTACAAAATGGTCACTTAACTATTCAATTTTACCTTTTCATCAGCAATTGGCAAACAATGACAGCTTTTAAAATTGACATAATAGTAGCTTTAACCGTTAGCGTTTATAAATGATGTCAATTTAATTTAATTCTAAAAAAAGTTTAACCCTCAGCACTTATACATTATGTAATTTGGTTTCTCTTTTTGTTTTTGTAGTTTTGCTTTTTTTTTGATGACATTGAGAGTTAATCTTAAAAGAGTGAGACAAGATGAAAATTATTATCTTAGATTTTTCGATGTTTCCATTTTTGTATATTTTTAATCAAATTTAGTTGATAAATTTATTTTTTTAGCTTTGTTGGTAAAAGGGTCACAAAGAAAAGCAAAGCTACAAAAGAGACCAAATTAAACAAGGTATAAATGTTGAAGGATGGATTTTTTTAAAATCAAGACTAAATTGATACGATGTATAAATATTAAGAGTTAAAGTTGTAATTATGACAATTTAAAAAGTTGTCATAGTTAGCCTGGTGGTCAGAAAAGATAAAAATTGAATAGTTGGGTGACAAAAAGGAAATTTACTAATAAATTTGATAATCATTTTATAATTTTTCAGAGTTAAGTGACAAAAAAAAAGATATTAATAATTGGATGACTAGTAGTGGAATTTACCAAATATTCTACCTACCAAATACAGTAAAGTAAAAAGACTGAATTGAAAAGTTGGTAGCGTCGTGCTTGTCCTCTTCCTTCGTTGAGAATGGTGATGGCATCGGCAACTACCTCACATGTGAGGTCCATCATAAATACCCGCATTCATGGAAACTAACTCACTCTCACCTCTCTACTTACTCCACCACTGCTTGCTTCACCCTTCACCTCAGCCCCCCATCTTTGTGCGAAAATGGCTTTGAAATCCTTCATCCACGTCCATCCCGACTCCCATTTCCCCATCCAAAACCTTCCTTTCGGAGCATTCAAAACCCATTCCACTACACTCCCCCGTCTCGCCGTCGCAATTGGTGACTACGTTTTGGACCTCTCCGAGATCGCTAAATCCGGTCTGTTCAACGGCCCTTTACTCTCCGGTTCCGCTTGCTTCCTTCAGGTTTTCCATTTCTGTCTCTTAGTTTCTTAAGAATTCTTAAGCTGGGAGTTTTATAAAGCTCAAATCAATTGATTGCAATTTGATTGGTTTTTGTGCCAGCCTACTTTGAACAAATTTTTAGCTATGGGACGGCCTGCTTGGAAAGAAGCACGTGATACTCTTCAAAAGCTATTGTCATGTATGGCTTCATGATTGCATTACTCGGATTCTTTATGTTGAACTTATATTCAAACATGGGTACAAAGTATTAATTTATAGTTCTATCATTTGTAAGGGACTAAACAGAATTTTTTTTTCCATATTTTTGTGGGTCAAAATGAGATTTTACCATGGATTAACTTGTAATTTTATTACTTCTAAAGGGGCTGAACATAAAATTTTCATTTGGGGTAAGGCCCCTGCCAGTCCCCTGCAGATACTTGTATCTAATACTCATGCTTGAGACAGAATAAGATAATTCGGTTTTGCTGATAACATGAATAATATTATTACCAAGTATTCAATACTCATGCCTGAGTCTGAATAAGATGCTCATACCTGTATTCAATACTTGTACTGAGTCTGAATAAGATACTTGATTTTGCTGATAGCATGAATAAGACACTCATATATCTGTATTCAATACTCATACCCGAGTCCGAATAAGATACTCGATTTTTTTGAAGTTGCAATAGTATGGTTTTTAGCTTAATGTAGTTTAGGGTTGAAATGAAGATTAAGATCCATTTTTTGATATTTGGAAGGGGGAAAAATTGACCATTTTTATGGATCTGTGCAGCTACAGAACCAGCCTTGCGTGATAATATGGAGTTGAGGCAGAAAGCACTGGTGCCAATGGTAAGAATATGCTAGTGTGTTTCAGTATGTTATCAGTGTGAAGTTGTTCTGTTTTACGATTTTGTTGTGAAATCTTTAGAGCGAGGTGGAAATGGTTCTTCCTATGGAAATTGGAGATTACACAGACTTCTTTTCATCAATGCATCATGCTAAGAACTGTGGAACCATATTTGTTGGTCCTAAAAACCCCATTTCACCTAACTGGTAAATCTTACTTTTGAAAGTTTTAACAAATGAAAGAGTGATGGCTATTTTCCTTATTTTGGAAACTCATAAGCATGGCTGTTCTGCACTATCCAGGTTCCATCTTCCTATTGCATATCATGGACGAGCATCATCGATTATCATCTCTGGAACTGATATTATTAGACCAAGGTTAGAAGTTCATATGACTTATTCCGGTAAAAATATCATGGAGGCCATTGTACTAGAAACCGGTTTGCATTTTGCCTCTTCTACTAAAAAATAGGCAAATTAGTTGCTGTACCTTAGAGCAAAGAGCAAACTTGTCCTTCTGTTAAAAATTCCATCCATTTCTTGTGTTAAAAACTAATCCATGTACCTCAAAATGAGGTATACATGGCACGCCATGTGTAACTGCCTGATTATTCTGTCAGTCACATCAAATTTTAACGGCAAAAATGGATGAAATTTTTAATAGAAAAACCCAATTTGCTCTTTTATCTAATGTACAAGGACTAATTTGCCCATTTTTTGAGTAAAGGGGGCAATATGTAATCTGACTCTTAATACAAGGGCCTCCATGGTACTTTACCACTTATTCCTTATATTGTAAGCTTAGAATTTTTGCAAGTATATATAATTTCAGTCAAAATGTTCAGAATCATGTTCTTTTAATTAGTGATTGAGATACTAGCCTAGCTGTTCTAATTGGCTTAGATCACTGTTCTAGGGGCCAAGGGCATCCAACTGGTAACTCTACACCATATTTTGGTCCTTCATTGAAGCTAGATTTTGAACTTGAAATGGTCAGCCTTTCATTTTATTGTCATCATGTTATTCTCTTATTGCACCTCACCATGAGTTATTCTCTTAAATGGTCTCTTTCTAATCTGGCAGGCTGCCGTAGTTGGTCCAGGAAATGAATTGGGAAAAACTATAGATGTTAATGAGGCTGCAGATCATATCTTTGGTGTTGTCTTGATGAACGATTGGAGCGGTATGATTATGTTTAGTTGCTTCACTTCATCATCCTCATTTCTTTCCAACAAAATTTCAATAGCTTATTTAAAAGAAACTCGGTTTTGGCAGCTCGAGATATTCAGGCATGGGAATATGTTCCTCTTGGACCCTTTCTTGGAAAGAGTTTTGGTAAGTACTAGTGTATGTCACCTGTGTCTGACATATACGTGGACGTGAACAGGGACCCTAAAAGGCCCTCCAAATACACAGAGAAACATAGAAACAGTTCAACATACTCGTGTTAGACACATACTCATATCCGACGCTCACACTTTAGCCTTAAGTAACATAGGATGACTGTCTGATTCTCCATAGGTTGTTATAGTAGGAATTTACATTTTCCCCCCTCATCTTTTAGGTACTACGATATCACCTTGGATTGTGACACTAGATGCTCTACAGCCTTTCGCATGTGATGCTCCTAAGCAGGTATCTTAAATCTTAAAGCCATTTGAGCTTTTTTTTCCGTATTCTCTTTAATGCTCACTATTCTTAATACAACTAGCTGAAGAAGCCTATTGTCATTGCAGGATCCCCCTCCACTGCCATATTTGGCTGAGAAGATATCCCAAAATTATGATATTGCACTGGAGGTAGCATCTAGCAGCTTAACAGATATATATCCCATTTGACTTTCAATATGTCACTATTCATCTTATTCTTCCATATTATACTAGGAGTCAGATTGCATTTTGCACCCTTTACTCAAAAAATGGGCAAATTAGTTATTGCACCTTAGATCAAAGAGCAAACTGGTCCTTCCGTTAAAAGTTTCATCCATTTCTACTATTAAAAATCGGCTTGGCTAATGGAATAACCAGATAGTTACATGTGGCATGCCATGTGTACCTCATGTTGGCATACAAGAACTAGTTTTTTAATTGTAGAAATGGATGAATTTTTAATAGAATGACCAGTTTGCTCTTTGATCTAATGTACAATAATTAATTTGCCAATTTTTTAAGTAAAGGGAGCAAAATGCAATCCAACTCCTAGTATAAGGGCCTCCATGTACTTTTACCGAATTACAAATGCTTAAATTTTATAAAATTCTTGAGGTGGCAACCTCTTTCTTGCTTCTAGGTTCAAATTAAACCTTCCGGACAAAAGGATTCAAGTGTGGTTACAAGAAGTAATTTCAAGAACCTGTAAGGAGTTCGAAGTCACTAGTGCTCTTATTAATTTGGAAGTGCTTCGGAATGAGAGTCATCTTTTTCCCTTAATGAACCGAAGAAAATTGATATTGCTTGAACTGAAGACGTTGCATATCTATCTATCCTTTTTTTAACATATGCTAATTTGCTGATTTTCAAAAGTGTACTGAATTCTTGGCCAAAAAGAATCATTTACTGAAATTTGTGTAACCTTTGTAACAGATATTGGACATTGACTCAACAGCTAGCACACCATACAATCAATGGTTGCAACCTGAGGCCTGGTGATCTGCTTGGAACCGGGACCATTAGTGGGCCTGTATGTTTCTTACCTACCTTTCACCTTTCTTTACTTTTTCCGTTGTATATATATGCCAATCCACATTCAGACACACAGGTACTGAGTAATCATGTAATCGTATATGCATCAGATATTTGTCCAACTTCATCCACTACTCTTTGTCCTTGTGCCTCTTGTATTCAGTATACCTTTGATGCGTATATTAGAAAATATGGATATCACATATATAATAAGAGTAATTAAGTCGTACTGACCATGACAGCCAAGTGGGGTGTTTGGACATATCATATGTGCTTGCCTTATACACTCATTTAAGCCAATACTTTTAACCATATATAGGTGACTAATATTAAAGCAATTAGTTGGTTTTTCATTGCAGTGGAATGGCTATGCTACTAGTTGTACGAATTTAGCATTGGCCTATGTTGGTTGTCGGTGTACGTGAGTTACATTATGATAGTCAATGGGTCATTGCTGCATCGGTTTTCAAATCTTCAATATTTCTAGCAATAACTGTAAACTATCTAGCAACGTTTACTCAAAGTTCAGCCTCTTTGTCTTTCGAGCAGGAGCCAGATTCTCTTGGGTGTTTGCTGGAACTAACATGGAATGGACAGAAACCGTTGTCATTAAACGGGACAACCCGAAAGTTCTTAGAAGATGGGGATGAAGTAATCTTCACTGGTTGCTGCAAGGTACTTCTCTCTGCTTCACTAGTTGCAAATATATTCTAGTAATTCGTGTATCGCCCATCACATGCAATTATTTGAAGGAATTTTAGAAAATAATACCCTCATACCTAGACCTGTCAATCCAATTCGTTTAATCATAAAAGGGGAACCTGAATTTGTTAAACCTGAACTCAATCCTGAAATGAAAAGTGACGACATTTGAGTTGAAACGGCATGAAACAGGGTGATGGTTACAACGTCGGATTCGGAACCTGCACCGGTAAGGTTGTTCCGCCACGAGATTGAGGACACTGTTGTTTTCAGAGAAGAAGAGAAAGACGAGTAGTTTGCTGCTGCCATTGTTGGTTTAAAAGAAATCTTCGGTAGAGATTCTCAGAACTGACTTGGTGGTCTTTCTTGTTGTATGGTTAGAATGTTTAGATGTTTGTAAACCTGGAACTGCCCAATGTGTAATAATAATCACTTTCCACTCACATGTGTTTGGATGATTACAAATAAAGAGAAAAGGAAAAAGGAAATGATGGGTGATTGTTAACCAAAATTCACCGGATTAGGCTGTACGATGTTGTTTGGTTAGGTACCAAATTGTATAATAATCTTAATGTAGCCGATATACCAATATCATTTTTAAAATTAAAATAAAAGGATCAACTTTCAAATTTAAACATGATAAAGGACCAAAACCATAATTCCACTAAAATAAATACAAAGCAGAAAAAGGCGAGGGTCCCTCGGTAAAAATCAAAAGGCGGTGCTGCCTACTAACGCCACGCATTTGCATATTGGGCGCTGAAACCATTCAAAGCCAGAAAAAAAAGAAGGTAAATTTCACTCAACAGTCCCCCACAATTATAAACTCGTTGCCGACAATCTTCACCGTGATTAGCCCAAAAAAAAAAAGAACCATGAAATCCTCTCGCCAATTCAGCTACTCATCGTCTTCAACCTCCACAGTCGTCTTCACTTTCAACAGCGACCACTCAAATTCACCTCAACAACCCAAAGAAATCCCCGTCGAAACTCCAGTCCCAATCACCGTCCACCTCCCCGACGCCGCCTCCGTCGCAGCCGCAACCAAGATCCAATCAATTTACCGAGCCCATGTCATCCACAACCTGTACCAACAAATCTCAGCCGTGAATTCCTCTGCCGACCATTTGCAACACTTGATCCAACGGCAAGAAACAGTGGACGCTATCAGGAACGATGAAAAAGAGAAGCTGAGGATAAACGAAGCGTTGATGGGTCTTTTACTGAAATTGGATTCGGTACCAGGTTTGGATCCGACGGTAAGGGAAGGGAGGAGGAAGGTGAGCCGTAGGATCGTGGGGTTGCAAGAGATAGTAGACGGAATATCGGAAACGAAAGTGGAGGACGACGGAGAGTGGTGGTGTGGACAGGGGCGTGGGATATTCACGATGAAGGATTGGGATGAAGTGGTGGAAGTGATGGAGGAGGAAGTGTGTAAAGAGAGGGGTGGGGCGGAAATGGAGAGGTTTTGCGCCGAGTATTTAGGGTTTAGATGCTTACAGAGGTTTCTACGGGAGTGAATCAAAATTCTATTTGCTTTGCTTATATTATTGTATTGCAATAAAATATGTATTTTGCTCTAAGCTTTTGTCTAAACTCATACTCTATAATTAAATAGTGGCAAAGTACTTTCTGCTCTCAACCGCAGTTCATCGAGTAGTCTGGCACCCCCAGTCTTCATCCACGATTAAAAATATTTTAGTACTTAAGCCCATGTTAAAAGATTACAAATTCATAATGTTTGTTTAAAGCAGAAAAATAACCAAAAAAAAGGACCGAATTAAAAATTTACCTACATTAACATTATGTGTTATTTTTAAAATTATTCATAATCCCAAGTCGACGTTGATAATAATGTAGACCCCGGATTGATTTATTAATTCCGTAAAGATACATATTTTGGGTCTGTAAAGATATATTGAAATGGACCAAATATGATATAATTTAGATTCCTTGAAGCCAAACAAACCAAGGGTTGAAAGCAAAAACAATCGTTTAGAATAGAAGAAAACAACAACTACAAACGCAGTTTTGCATGAAAAGAGTGGATTCAAGCAACACAACTACATTTGCACCGCGACATGCATTTCTTACAATCGCAAAGTGTCGGCTTCCCACCGTCGCAATCACACCTCCTCATACATTTAGACCTGGAACTTCCGCCCCACAAGCACCGTGCCATGCACCGTAGAAGCGGCACACACCGTGGACAACCGTATTTCATTTGCTCGGAAAGGCAGTTTTTACACCCTTTATTATTACTACCGCCGCCATTGTAGGGACATGCTAGAGCTGGAAAAGCCATCCACGACAATAATATCACCAGAACCGCCATACCCAAAGCTAAATTATGCACCTTCTTCATCTTCATCCTTCCCCTTATCTGTCTCTTTTGCCAATTTCCAGAAGTTCTTATAGAGAGCATATATTTGCAGCAATGGGGATAAGAGCCGTTTGATGAAAATCTTGTGGTTAATAGAATTACGAAGGGATTTTTTTGGGGGCTGGGGGGGGGGGGGGAGTTGCTGGCCGCCTTGCCCTGCAAGCTTTCATTCAATGAAGTCATTAAATGTTGTTGCAGCCATGTCTTGGTTTGCACAACCAGCTCAGTCTCATTTTTTTTTTCTCGAAGTTCGACTCTTATCTTTAATAAAACAATAAAACGATTAGATGGATTTTGCACTTCATTAGTGTAAATAACAAAAAAGGGCAGAGTTAAGGGTCATTTACGCAATAAATTTCATCAAAATTCAGTCCATGCAAATGCAACAAAAACAATCTCCCAGAATTAGAATTCATATTTAAACTTAAAATAACTCGTTTCATGTTTAAGTCTTTTTTGTTTATATTATATGCATTTTTGAGAATCTTTTAATCAATTTAAATTGGATAAATTTATGGGCTATTTTAGATTTTCAAATCAGATGATTACATATTATCATTTCAATTATAACCCCCTTCAAATTCAAGTCGTTTCACATTTGACTTTAAGTCATTTTAAACTCGACCAAATTTAATTTAATTTGAATTAAATATTTATTGAATAACAACTCGAATTTTAATGCAGATAATAAATAAATTTTGATTTTAAATCAAAATTGTGACTTGAAATGCAGATTTTTCAAAAAATAATAATATAAATTTGAGTTTTAGTAGACTTTGCCACTCGATTAACGTTGACAATATGACTTCGTTATTTGAGTTCCTTCAAGCTTGAAGTGGAGAGACGCGGAATGTGCAATAATTAGTGGGTATAAGTGCTCCAATGGAAACAAATTGACACGCTTGGTACCTAAGTGAATTGCCTTCAGTCTCTTTGCCCGGGTTTTCTGTCTAAGCTTGAACATTTAATGTTCGAACCCGATTCTTTTTAAGTTTATAATGTTTTACTTTTATATATTATATAATTTAAAAAACATTAAAAAAAATTATATTAAATATAAAATATTATTTTAATGTAAACATTTGAACAATATTAAAATAACTATATAAAAAATTCAATAAATAAAAAAATATGTACGGACCTAAAATAAACGTGTTTGAGCAAAATTTTAAACCCATATTTTGAGTCAGATTGAAATTGAATAAATATGAAATATGTTAATATCATGTTTAAGCATGACCCAAACTCAACCCGACCCATGAAAACCTCTACCCATTCCATTACGTTTTTTAAATCTACATATACAAATATAATTCAATTATTTTTATACATAAATGTCCGAGAAATTACAAAATAAAATCAATATAAAACATCAACAAAAACATTGAAATATAACCAGACAAAACTCACCTGTACTAAAATTCAAACCGACCCAAATTTTGGGTTCAAACAAAGAAAGTTTCCATTCCATGTAACTTGTCAAATAGGGTGGGGGAACATTTCCAGTTTCTGTTTTCAGACAAGTGGATCCAAGTGTTTTCAATACATTCATTGTAAACTTACAAAATGTATATAATAAATGCCATTGTGACTGGTTAATTTGCATTGCGGTCTCGATATACCAAAGATGTCCATCAATGGGTAGAAAATATAGCTAAAGGAACCAAAGAAGTCAAATCGTAGACAGATATTTGGGCACAAAACATGGCAGCTTCTTCGGTAAAAGTAACAGAGCCCATGTATTAGAAATCAAATTGTTTTTTATCTCCTTTACTCGAAAAATGAGCAAATTAATCATTGTACATTAGATTAAGAAGCAAACTGGTCTTTTCTATTAAAAATTATCCATTTCTACTGTTAAAAATTATCTTGGCTAATAGAATGACCGGACAATTCACACCACGTGTACATCATTTTGACATACAAGGTTTAGTTTTAACAGTAAAAATGGATGAAATTTTTAGCAAGAGGACCAATTTGCTCTTTAATCTAACGTACAGGGACTACTTCGTCTATTTTTTGAGTAGAGGGGGCAAAATGCCATCCGACTCCTAATACAAGGACCTCCATGGTACTTTTACCCAGCTTCTTCTGCTACTGCTGCTGCTAATGATTATATAAAGGCCTCTACCTTTTGAGTGTTTCCCTAACAAATAAAGCAAAAATGGGTTCAAAGAGATGTGTATTGGTATGGGTTTTGTGTGTTGTTATTGCTTCAACTTTCCCTTTTAATGGAAGATCAAGAGAATTATGGGATACTACTAGGAAAGCAGAGGCTCCTCAAACACAGTTATTTGCAACACAGACTCTCCATCAAACAGGTCAGATCTAGCTACTCCAAACAATCCCTTTTTTTTCATTTGTTATTGTTAACGGCTAAACTAATTTAGTCGGAAAGAGCTAATAGTTGATTTGCCACTGGATGTCAACAGGTTCTTATCCTTGGGCTGACGGTCCGAACAACTATATGACCAGCGGAGGCCTGACAGTCCAACCGCCAATGGCTAACGGCTTAGAGTGATGAAGCAAATGCTAACACACACGCACACAGATATACATGGCCCTTCAAGATCTATATATGCACAAAAGTTGTAATCTAAAAATAGAAAGAAATAAAACGAATAAGAGGTTGAAATTCAGGTTTGAACTGGTTAAAATGTAATCCTTTAAAAGGTTATTGTATTGTATTTAGTTTTATGTTCGTAGTACTTTATAAGAATGTTTCTTAAGAATAGCAAAAATTAATACTTGAGTTAAATTGTTGAGGATAGACAACCAGCTTCATAACAGCAAATCAGACACTTTATAAGCATGTTTTTTTTTTTTTCTGTCTTCACCTAAACCGCATAAAAAATTTGCAAGAACTAACAGCAAGTAACCGTACGCCAATAGTATCATTTGATCAAATTTCGTAAACTACTGTTGCTGTTCGTATATCTGCATGTAAGCTTCAGACAATGCAACCATCTGAGGAAGTGTTTCAGAAACATGCAGATCCTGCATTTCATACCTGCAATACATAAATTCGGATGTATTTTTCCTTATTTTGTAGCGTTTCACTCACATAAATGCTAATTATCTAGAAAATTACCATAGTTCTTCTGATTTCCGCTGTACGAAGACCCTGTAGAACCCCTCATCAGGCTTACCATCATGAACAATATTAGCAATCAGATCATACTTGGAACGCAACTTTTCATTCTCTTTGGTTGGTGCTGGCAGAGGAATGTAGTCCTTCAACTCTAGGTTTTTCACAGGAAAGTTAACTGCAAAAGAGAAATATTCCGTATAAAGTGACAAGAACCGCAGTAGATCATGTGAGATGTAGTGATCACATTCCAGAGATTGATAAAACAAATATCCAATAACATAAATGATAAAACTAACCCAATGTTGGATTCTTTTCTCTGAAGAAATTATTCTTAGTAAAGCGGTGCATGTGAACTATCACATACTGTGGCAATCTGGTGACACGATATCTCATCCTCGCTGGAGGACGAACAGTCGTCGTTACAGTCTCACCATCAAACTTCTTCAATATATTGAACAAAGGAACCTAAAGAAAATTCAGAAATAAAATTAACCTCGATATGCTAAAAGCAATCAGAAATCATAAATTCCCTAGTTGGTTTTCCACTCCAAGTTTATTTCATAACAGCAGTTTCCTTCATTCTGTCTGATCAACAGAACAAACACAAAATTTTTAAAGACCATTACAGATATCAAAGGCATCCATAACTTCCCTTGCCATTCATTGCTCCCCCCTAGTTCATTGTCATCTAAACTTAAAAGGATTCCATGCATGAACCCGAAAAAAGGAGTTTATATAAAATACCTGAGGTATTATATTTTTCTCCATCACATCTTTGAAAAGAGGTGGTTCTGGCAAATCCAATCCAAGCATCAGAAAAGGCATTCTGTAAGTTTCGGTAGCAATGTTGTTATTCTCAGTTGCACCATCCATAATCTTCAGAGCTCCATTGTGTTCCCCACCACCTTCTTTTTTCTCACTAATAGCTTTGTTCTGCGTCTCTTTTACAACCTCCAGTTCCCCCTAATAATACCGGAGTGTAAAATAAGCAGTAAGGACAATAAACTAACTTAAAACAAGATGTAAAAACACAAAAGAATGACAGCAAGGTTCTAATTAGAACCTGAAAGCACTTATGGATGATGCTGCTACTTTTCTTTGAAGTTCTAAGGTCTGCATGCAGTGTATTAAGAAGCCATGACATAAACTCTACTGGCTCAGACTGCACACCTATTCGAAACCGTTTTTTACTGGCTTTCATAACGGCCTGTAGAAACTCATGAGGACTCACCTGTTTACACAAGTAATTTGAAATACCATGAATCAATGTGTTTCAAAACAATAATCAAGCAATAATATGATTATAAGCATGATTTAACCTGTCCTTTAAAGTTTCGAGCATGCCAAATCTTTCGTGTGAGCTCCCCAAATCGATGAACAAGCTGAGATCTACAGTGCTGGTAATTTTCAGGGATGAGGAAAAAGTTCCTCAATGGAGTAACTCTCATTAAAGATTGAATGGTGACATTGACAAAATCAGTTTTTTGAATATTATTCAATCCCACCTGAAGATATGCACAAATAATGAGATCATATCAATACAAAAGAAGGAAAAAAAACTTAAAAGACTTACTTAAATATGTACCCTTGATTTTGAGAACAAAGATGATTACCATTCCTGGAAGGTAATCTGAACCGTCAAGTGCTCTAGACCATTGCTTGTTCTTGTCAAGTTGTTCAACTTGTTCGCTGGAAAACCTGCAAATATGGAGCCCAAGAAAAAACTGTAAGTCCTCAAAAGTAAAGACTTCTTATCACCAAAGGAATGTTTAAAATTGGAAGGAAACCTATGCAAATATCAACCACCAAAGTGTAATGTAGATCACAAAACCTTTCAAGTTGTTAGCTAAAAGCTCTAAAGAAAACATGAACCTCGGGCAAGCTAGATAACCCATAGTAAATTACGGCATAAACTTCACGCAAACTAGATATTCAGAGAATGATATGATACAGTTGCACATATGCATACATATGCAGGGACAAAGTAAACTGAAGGGAGGATAAGAATAAAGGGAAAAAGGGGAGGAGCAAGTAAAAGCAATGAGATATGAGCAAACCTTGGGTTTAGAACATATCGTATATCATCTAATGAGGGGTCATTAATTTCATATCCATCAGGGAGACAATACACCTTCTCAGTTCGAAGATTGATATAGACATGATGTCCTGCTTCGAGACTATGAGTATAAGCATGGGACTTCTTCCCTCTTCCTTGGTAATACTTCCCACATACCAGACATGCATACACATTCAAATTTGACAAAGAGACCGAACAAAACTTCTCAAAATCAAAATCTAGCACCTATAGAACAGGACACAATAATCATTTAAAAGATCTTAAAAGAAAAATAAAACCAAGTAATTGACAATTTCAATACCCACTCAAATATCAACATTTAAAGTCATTTACCTGGCGGTTAACAGTATCAAGGTAAGGGCAGTCTCTTCGTACTTCAACCTGGCGATTTGATTTGTCTAAAATTGATCCTCTCCCATATGGATCATCGTCGTCGTCTTCATCATCATCTTCTTCTTCAGTTTCAACCCTTCGGCCAACTTCTTCTGCCCCACCACTGTGATCCAATACCCTCCTTTCATCATCTTCATCATCATTGTAAGGCACAAGCGGTTCTTCAGCAGGTGAAGAAGGAGAATCCACAGTCCTCCTCCGTCTTAAGTCTCGTCCCTCATCCACACTACCACCATCTTTCCTGCTTCTTCTCATCTTTTTTTCCCTCTACTTCGCTCTTTCAGTTTCAGCTAATGAAACCCATTTCATCAAATAAATTAAATTCTATTAGGTTGCGTTAAGGAATTCAGATTTCGAAACATGCATTTGAATTTAAAAATACTACAAATTGTGTAATAAAACAAATGTAAATGTACTATATTCATGATTATTTTTCAAATTCAAAAGATGGATTTCTTATATAACTAATTACTAGTGAATTGAAATGGCTTAATTTGTGAATTTTACTAAATTATGCATAATGTATGCATTTCATCCTCACAATTTACATAGCAAATGAAATCAAAATACAAATTTCCAGATTCAAACTCCCATACCAAGCATTAGGATCGTCTGTTGCATTTACTTACCTAAAATAAATGAAAAAAGAACATAAAACTATTCTTCTGAAAATTCATAGCCAATAATCTAGGGTTCTTCTCGAGTAGCAAAATAACGAAACTCGGAGATGCTTTTTCTTCTTAATTCGTGAATTAATTTATATGATTTAAATCAAGCAACAATAAAAGGAAGAGATGTATAAGGAGATTCGACACGAATTATCAAGATTTTTTTAGCAAATAATAATAATAATAATAATAATAATAACAACAGATTAACAGAACTTAAAAAAAAAAAAAGCTTACCACCAAAATAAAAAGAGAATTAATGGCGAAGCTGATAGAGGAGTCTCTAGGTAGACGCAAAAGCTCAAGATAATTATTCACTGCAGCAGGCCGTCGATATATTGAGAACACAACACACTGACTCGAGAGGTAAGAGCCAGCACAATTTCACAATTGAAAAATGTTTGGTTTTGCAATCAAATAAAAAAGGTAAACTACGTTCAAGTCTATTAACAAGTTTATATTTCATTCATTCAAAGTTAAGAAAAAATGGCTAAACATTCATTTAATTTAATAAATTATTCAAAAGTTTTCGATTAATTTACTGAAATATTTTAAAAAAATTTATTTACATTGCTTTGCTGTTAATTTTTTTTTTTAAAATTCGATCAGTGAATTTTAAAAAAATAATTTGATGATTGTAACAGTAAATCAATATCTATCAACAAGAAAAAAAATATACCTTAATTTTAAATCAATCTGATGATTAATATAAAAAAATTGAATAAAAACTATTTAATTTTTAATTCGTAAATTTGTGAAAAAAAGTGATCATTTTGTAATTGAATTTTTCGAAATTGAATAACTAAAAATAAATTTATTAATAATTTAAAAACTTTGAATGTAGTATACTCAATTAAAAACTAGATTTTTAAACTTTTACAAAAACTTAATTTTAATATAAAAAATAATTTATTACCTCAATAAGATACGTTAATTATTTTTTCTTTTCATTACAAATTACAAGGAGAAGATTATTTTTTTTCACGAAAATACAGTACTAAAATTTATCAGATTAAATTTCGTGACCAACATTCACCTTATAATGGACTTAAAAAATACAAAAAAATTAATTACTGAACTCAATTCGGTAAGATACTTTCGAAATAAAAAAAAAATGATCAGATTAAAGTAAGAATTTAACCCTTTTTTTCTCTTGCTGGTGTAATATTTTCTTCCTCCTGTTGAACCCATCATTCATTTCATTTCAAGTTTCAACCAATGAATTCAATGATACATCAATATACTCCACAAAACTGAAAGTTTCAACGAAAACTAGTTTAAATTTTCAATGGATTCTCCACAGAACGAGAGTTAGTTCAGTTGGCATAACAGAGATGTAAAGAATACAATTAACTTTTGCTTCAATGTCACAAAATGAGACATCGAGCCAAGCAACCAATAGTATAACTCCATGCTTCCCCTCAGCTAAAATTCTAGTTAGCAGAGAAAACAATAACATTGGCGGCCTACCGGTCATCCATGACAAGCAGGCCATGACAGTATTAAGCCTCAATCATGAGGTATTAATCCGTCTAACAATGAAATCAAAGCTTAATTATGGTGAAATAACTAGCATGGCCCTACATCCCACATCAAGTTCCATAAGCAACCGAGGGTCAAAGGCCGAAACCATAAACAAGTCTGTGACAATAAAGCAGACACTGCAAAAGTATCGATTTAAGCAAGATTTACAGCCTGTTCAGAAACAATGCTATGCTCGAGTAAATAGACACAAAGTAAAATAGTGCTAAATTTCAGCACAAAGGTATGAAAATATGTCGAAAGAACGAAAGAAATTATTTTCCATACCATGAATGTTGTAAAGAGAAGAAACATGTAAATTTTAACTAACATCTCATTCATTAACTTTCACAAAGGTATTTCTGAATACTACGAGTCAAATGCAATAATCATCGACCACACACATTAACATAAAGAACAAAAAAAAAAAGGTTATGTCCAAACACGCAATATAATTTCAATTGCTTCCCCATTTTCTCAAAACACTCTCTTTAGCAGAAACATGAACATATGCTTCATTGTTTACCACCGTATTGCTAGAATCAACAGGACCATTTCCTAGGATTTTTGATGTTACATAGGAGAATCCATCTCTGGTTCCTCGCAAAGCATAAAGCAATGGATTGAAGATGACAGCCAGCAATAGTTCCCCCTTTGCAATTACGAGATACTAGCAAATGAAACAAAGAACAACATTATGTGCTAGAGAAAAACCGAGTAGCAGGGTCTCTAGGAATAATGATATATAAAAATCCATTTCATAAAGGAAAAGTAAACATCATACCATGACAATAATACCAAGAATAGCTAGGCTTGCCTGTTGAGCTTCTTGCCAAAAATGATCGCCATTGGACCAACCAAATCTTCCACCCCATCCAAACCAACCTCCGCCACCAGCATTATCCCCACCACCTGCTTCCTCTCTTCTTTTAATTTCTTTGTTCCACTTCTCGAATTCAGTCTTCTTTCCACCAAGTGCACTTTCTAATGCTTTTCTAGCTTGTTCCTGCAACCACACAGGAAAATTTGTTTTATGGGACAAATCGCAGTCCAATTATACAATCCAGTGGAGCACAATTATGGTTGTTACAGGCCAAGTTTTTGGGTCTTGGTCCAGTCTACTAACTAAGAAGTTATGCGAGTTGATATATAACAAAGCAACAACTTGCACGATAATCACGAAACAATTTTACTAAATTCTACTGCCTACTCCCCCTCCCCTTTCTCCCTATCTCCTTCAATCTTTCTGAAATATCTACTTCTATAATTTTCGGTTGGATAGTAACAAAATGAATGGCAAAGATGAGTCTAATTGGGAAATATGCATCATTAAACATGTTGAGGGGAGCCCGACTCCTTCCAGAGAAAAGAAGTCTGTAAAGTGTTGTCCGTCTGGAACTGACGAGCCCGTCAATGAGTCAAAATTGTCCCCGGATCGGACCACGGTCTTATCTCCCAGCCACTCATGGTCCAACCTAGCAAGACGCTCCTGCTTTGTGAACCCAAGCCCCAAGCAGCCTCTTCAAGCACTCAAGCTCTTTGCAAAGTCGGGAGACAAAACCCCAACCCAGTCCGGGAACAATACTGACCTGTTGAGGGGTTGTTTTGCTCCACACTTCACAGACTTCCCCAAAGGAGTCCAACTCCACTCAACAAAACACGAAAAAAATCATACTTCGAAGCCATTTGAAGCATGGAATTCATCAAGTAACTACATTTACTGAAAAACAAATAGGATAAACGTACAACAAATTCACATTCCATAAACTACTGAAAAACAAATAGGATAAACGTACAACAAATAGAATAAATGTATACAACAAATTCATTAACTATCAGCTACAAACATGATAAACTTCCAAGTTCCGACCAGCCTAAAGCCCTAAACCAAAATCATTATTCATTTTGCAGCCAAAACATGTAAACATACAGAATAAAATATAGAAACAAAAGGGATAAATGTGTTGAATTGTGGTGGTAGCTACCTCTCTGCGATTATCTGAGAAAAGGCAAGAAAATCTGCCGTTGCAGTTGAGACTGTGCACCAAATAGCTCCAGTTTTGGCCAACATGTTGAGTGCGGGAAGCGTTGATAGAGAGGAAACCAGATGATTCGGGTCGGGTCGTAAAAAATGAAGATGAACCGAAAGAGTTTAGGTTTAGAACTTGCGCCATGGTTTTCGCATGTCCCGCTGATGATGATGCGCGCCTCCCTCTGTGATAAGAGCTAGGGACCTTAGGCCATTTCCCGGTTATTGAAAGCCCAATTTGTGCAACTTTCTTTAGGCCCCATGCAAGGGAATTTTGGGCTAAGTCTATATACTCTCTACATTTAAGATTTTAGCCCCTGGACTTCGCAACTAGATGCAATTTTGTTATCAGGATTTTTTTTTGTCTATTTTGGTCTTTGAATTTAGAAATTAAATTCATTTTGGTCCCTAAATTTAGATTTTATCAATATTTTGATGATGTGACTGGGGTTATTAGAATAAGACTGAGAATTGATCGATATAACGGTTCGAACAATGGGGATGAACTAATTGACTCGAAAACTACTTGAAATTAGTAAAAATCGAAAAACAAGACAAAAATCGACAATTGAACAAGTTCAACCGGTTTAATCATTTTTATATATTTATGAATTTCTAATTATTTATTTAATTATTATTGGTTTGACATCTGAATCAATCAAATTGGTTGAATCAAGGACCAATGCTTTAACATGTTCAACCATCGGTCTAATTATTAAAACATTAAATGTGATACTCTGATATTGTGTCAAATCAACACTTAAAATTTTATATAAATTTTTAAATCTTCAAGTAATGATTTGATATAATTTTAGAGTGTCACATAATCGAACTTTTATATATTTCAAATTCAATGATAAAAATGGACTTAGTTATAGTGACAAAGTGAACAACAAAAAAGCACAATTATCAAAGTGAATTTAGTTGCCAAGTGTAAAGACCAAAAAATATATTATTGCTTTTATTTTTTTAAGAATTTAGTTAATATTTTATTTTTCGAAGTTAGATCCAGTTATTATCATCATTTAAAATTTTCTATATTATAGTAAAAAAATTTAATTAGTGTTTTATTATCTATAGGTAGTGGAAATAGAGAATGTCATATAGTAACAATTTTAGCAGCCCAATAATTTTTATGAAAATTTTCTAATCATTTTGTAATATTTTGAAGTTAAATGATCAAAACTTAAAATTAGTAATAGTTTAGTAACTTTAAATGCAATTTAACCAATAGTTAATGGTCTCATCAAAACACATAATGAAATTTAATAATAAACAATAATAATATTATTATTATTATAGAAAAAGGTATCTGGAATTTGAAGCCAGTTCTGTCCCTAAGGACAAGACAGTTTAATTACCCTTTAATTTCAAATTTTAGATACCTACCTGCAACGCTACTCGAAGTTACATTCCTACCCCTTACTCCACCTTGGCCTTTGCTCTTATAGAAACCAAATACATGAAGGTCAGTTTTGTCATTCCAACTCATTTTAAAGCGAGGGAAACATAAAAAGGAAGGAAGCACCTTTCTGTAAGTACAATTCTACCCCCAACAAATATGAATTATATAATTCATTTAATAATTTTATATTATATAATAAATTTTAAGGTTAAATTAGAATATATGGAAAAAAATTATTTAGGAAAATAAGTTGTTTTTTAAAGAATTTGTGAAATCACGACGTGTTTTTTTTGTAATTATCAGAAAATACTACCAATTGGACGCCTTTTTTTTGATATATCAGTAAAAAGCTCGTTCATCTGGACGAATTTTTACACATTTTCTCCAAAATCGATCTATTTTTCTAAATCTTGTGAAAAACGACATATTTGACTAATTAAAAAACCAACATATTTAGCTTATTTAGTGAAGTTAAAAAAAATCTTGTTATATTATAATTTAAGGTTAATTGTAGAAAAAAATTAATTGATTATTCAACTTCAAAATATTATAATCTAATTTTAAAGCATCAATATCATATCAATTAAATATTTAAGTATAATAAATTAAGGCCAATTTAAATCACTTATGTAAATATTTAAAATGTAACTGTGAATACAAGTATATCTATCGTATGGATAGATTTAACGTGACATGTTAAAAAAAAAAGATTGTACCATTAAATTTTAGGAAGACTTCCTTTTTTTCTTTAACAACTCAAATCCGAGATATTTATGCGATAGATACATATATATTTACAATTTGACTCGTACTTTAAATATACTTCATGCCAAATTTAAAGTTGTAATTGAAGCTCAAGTTAATGGTGAGGTTGAAGGAAGAACGTGGTTGACAAAATATTGATACTATAAAAACTCAACTAGAAATTCGAGTCATAATTCGAGAAATATGATGAAATTAACCTTTTCATCTATACTATAATAACTAGTTAATTGGATCGGTGCTATGAGTTAGCTCTATATTTATTTTTATGTAATAAAATAATGTCTCGCTCTTTTACATATTTTTTAAATTTTAAAATAACAAAATAGTTTATAAATTTTTTTAATATTATTTGACAAAATGTTTAAAATTATCCATTGCCCCTCTAATATTCTTAAAAAAAAATACCCTTAAACTGATCCATTTCGAGAAAAGTGCAGACCATCATGGGAGGAAAATCAAATACTTGTAATTCATCTTTTTCAACCAAGGCTTGTTTAACTAAGTAATTTGCAAGTTGGTTGTGTTCTTTCGGGATGTACCACAATAATCACTTATTTTCTTGAGATAAAATATTTCGAATTTGTCTAATTAAAGTTGAATTTGAAACAATGAATGTACTTTCAATGATAGTTTTACCAACTTTCAAACTGTCAAAATATTTTTTTATTATCCGGATGTGATTACATGGTAATATCTGTTCATACTTTCTTAACACTTTGACAACGCACACACAAGTGCTCGAACCGGATCTCATAAAATGAATAACATCTTCTTTTTCACTGGAGCCACTCGTTGAGTTCTCAAATTGTCAAAAATAAATGATGACCTGCTTTCGTATAGTTTTCAATTAACCATACAAGTAAAATTTTATTTTAGAATATCATTAATTCAAGTTAATGAAAATATTTTTAATAATTTGTGGATTGAAGTTTAATTATTAAAAAATGTGCAAATACTAGAATGACTTCGTACCTTTAAAATAAGAGTAAATTCCGTCTAATGTCATTCAATTATTAATAGTTACAAAATTTCAATTAAATTATTTAACATTTATAATTTAAATTATTAGATTGTCGTTGTATGACATTCTCTAATCAAAAGGGTAAACTTCCCTTCTCTTCTACAATTTAGTTTTTTTTCATGAAACAACTCTTAACATCACAAATTTATGAATCAAAATTTAATAATTTTATTTTTGATCTCTAACACCAATCAACAGATCAACTTGGATATAAAATATATTATTCTCCTCGTTGATATACTATTCTATCGTACCGATCATTGAATCGTGACTCAAAGCTTGCCAACTAGACTTTAAAATAAACTTAACAATCTAAAAATTTAAATTAAAATATTTGAATAATCTCATAATTAATTTGTATCTTTTAAAGTTAAATGATCAAAATATAAATTTGTTAATAGGTTAATATCTTTGAATGTAATTTACCCATCTTAACACTTCAAAGAGTCTATCATGAAGGGCACGAGCGTCTTTTCCTATAAATTTAAACAAAAAGGTTAGAAGGAGGGAGATTTTCGTCATTTTAAGAAATATAAAGAGAGAGAGAATAGAGAAAGACAGAGCAGTTGGAGAGAGATAGAGACAAACAGAGACGAGAGAAACGTTTGTTTGTCTTGTTTTTTTTTTTTGGTTGGTTTGGTTTCAGTTAAAAAGGTTGTGTTATTATATGAAAGGAAACCATGGTGTCGGACCAAGAGATAGCAAGAGGGGTGGAGAACTTACTCCGGCAATCGGACCCTAACGTCGCCACCACCTTAAACGGTGTCGTTCAACAGCTTGAAGCCAAGTTAGGTTTTGACCTTTCTCATAAAGCTGGTTTCATTAGGGACCAGATCAACCTCCTGCTCCGTCCACCACAAACCCAAGCTCAGCCACCTCCAAAAGACCATTTTAACCTCCAACACCACCCTCAATTCACTTCCCATCATCATCATCCCCAATTTCCTCCCCATTTTGCCCTTCAACATCACTCACAATTCCCTTCTCATGAACTCAACTTCCGTCAACCGCATCCTCCTCTCACAGCTCAACCACAGCCGCAGCTTCAGCCACAATTGCAGCAGCAGCACCCCCACCCTCACCCCCACCAGCATCATCACCACCAGCAGCAACCTCAACAGCTACAGCAGCCCCAGCCGGTTGTCTCCAAAGCCGAAGTTTTCACTCAAAATGCCGCTACCATTGCCACTACTGAAGTCCCTAAAGAAAGGTTTACCGCCTTTTTCTCAATGCTTCGTCCTATTTTTCGGTTTCGCTTGTGGGTTTATGTAAAAAATAGGTTTATTTTTTAGGGTCTATTAATTAGGATTTTGGGGTTATTGTTTTGTTTTTGCAAAAAGGTTAGCCTTTTTTGTAAGTTTTGTGCTACTGAATTTGGGTTTTCCTTCTCAAGAGTTTAGGATCGTTAGTGTAATTCCCCCCTTTTATGGATTTAGGGTTTATATTACCATGAAGGTAATGAGATTTTTACCAATTTTACCAGTTCATAGTACTGATTTGGTGCACATTAGGGTTTATATTAGCTGAGTATCCTGGTTAGTTGTTGGTTATGTTCTTTGGGGTGATAAATTACTGTGCAATCGATTAAATTTTAGTATGCTTTACTAATCTTCTATGCATCATGACGTGAATTTGATTGTTGGCCCTTCATGTTTCTTCAGGATGTTGATTAATCTTAATCGGTAACTAAAGTATTCACCTTTCTTTTCGATATTGTTATCGCAGTGCTCCGGTTGGACCTAAAAGAAGAGGTGGATCAGGGGGTTTGAACAAGGTGTGTAGTGTTTCACCGGCACTTCAAGCCATTGTCGGCGAGCCAGCTTTGCCGAGGACTGAGGTTGGTTTCTCCAAATTTATTAAAGAATTTAGTTTTAATGTCTGAATGTCGCTATTCTTATATGTATCTGTTTGATTTAGATTGTCAAGCAGCTATGGGCATATATAAGGAAAAACAGCCTGCAAGATCCAAGTAACAAGAGAAAGATCATTTGCGATGATGCCTTACGTGTGGTGTTCGAGACAGACTGCACTGATATGTTCAAGATGAACAAACTGCTGGCAAAACATATTACCCCCCTCGATCCTTCAAGTACGTTTCGATATCTGCAATATGTTTTTGTTCTATGACGAGTCGGTTAATAATTTTGCTAATCTTTGCAGAGGAATCGAGTCAAACTAGAAAAGGGAAGGTAAAAGTTGAGTCCACCACTGAAGGTGTTGAACCAGGGCCCAAACCTGTAATAATATCCGAGGCGCTTGCCAAATTTTTGGGTACTGGAGGAAGAGAAATGCTAGCAACCGAGGCAGAAAATCGTGTTTGGGAGTACATAAAGGTTAATCATTTGGAGGTATGTGGCTTGTACATAAGTTTGTGCATCTCTCGATTGGTTATCGAGACTGTGATTGAGGGTAAAAGTACCATAGAAGATCTTATATTAGGGGTCAGGTTGCATTTTGCCCCCTTTACTCAAAAAATGAGCAAATTAGCCCTTTTATGTTAGATAAAAAAGCAAACTGGTCCTTTTTGTTAAAATTCTTATCTGTTAAAAACTAATGGTACTTCTACCCGAGATTGATTTTTTTTCTTCTTATGTTTCAACTGCATAATTATAGGATCCGTCGAATTCAATGGTGATACTGTGTGATGCCAATCTTCGTGAACTTCTTGGATGCGAAAGCATGTCAGTGATGGGCGTACGGGAGACGTTACTACGACATCATTTATTTAAGCAGTCTTGAGATCTCTGATATATATATCTGCTAGTGTTAACTGGTTAGTATCAACGCTTGAATAAGTTCATTATCATAGAACGTGATGCAAGCCCTTTTAATATCGTTCTGCCATTAATTCCCGAACTTGTTTCCTGCAGGTAGAACAAATAGTGACGACCCTTTTCTCTTTTGTACTCGGTTCTTTTGTTATGTTGGTTCTTTTTGTGCATTCGAGTTCTTTAGATTCGAAAGCTTTGAAGCTAGTTTGCTTGTGTATGGTCGAAATGAAAATGTAGGATGGGGCTTATGATGGCAAGGATATTTTGTAGTTATGCTGTTAGCCCCGGAACCATCTAGGTGTACTTGTTTATTTTGTCATAGGATCGTCCTTTCCGATGCTAACCTCAAAACTAAACTGAAGTTGTAATGGAAATACAAGCTGGTTTAACTTATTACAATGACTGTATTCTGTATATGCATTCAGTTACATAGTTTCTAAGTGTTGGCTCTAAATTCAACTTGCTTTGTGTTTTTCTTTTTGGTGGCTGCAAGTTCACCACTGTAGGCAAAGACTATATATGCTGGATATTCATCAGCTTTCAATATAGGCAAGGACTATAATATAAATATTAGAAAACTATCAAAAAGGGCTGGGTTGTAAGGGCGAAGCCTGAAATTTTTTTAGTGGGGCTGATATTAAGTTTTATATTTTATAAGAGTTGGAATGCAATTTTACCATTGTATTAAGTTATATATTTATGGTTTTTAAAAGGATTAAATTAAAATTCTATCATTTTGGGGGGTTTAAACTATAAATTTGCTATATAATAACTTAAAATTTTATAAATTTTATAAATTTTAGGGTCTAAAAAGTCCCTCCCTTCGTCATTTTCGTCCTTGAAGTTTAATATTTTTATTTAAATACTCTTAAAATTTGGGTGTACTTTTGGACTTTGCACGTTGTAATGGGGTAATCAAATGTTATTTTTAAGGTTGGTCTTGGCTCAAGGCTGAAGATAAATTAGAATTATTCAAGCTCGGTTTGATTAATTTTGTCCAGGGTAAACTACATTTATAGTTGTTAAATTATTAGTAAATTTACATTTTGATCACTTAACTTTAGAATGTTATAAAATGATAGTTTAATGATTCAAAAGTTTTCATTTAAGTCATTAAACTATTTGAAATTTTTTATTTAAGTCACCAGGCGGTTAAGGGCTTCTTTTAAATCCGGTCTCTCTCAAATCCGAGTTTAAGCAAATTGGTCCTTCTCAAAAAAAATGGAACAATTTAATACCTATTCATTTGGAAAATTAGCTATTAAGGACAATTTAAAAAATGGAGCAATTTGAACCTAACAAGTGGCTCCAATAAAAAAGAGGATGTTGTTTATCTTAGGGGTCTCGGGTTCGAGCGCCTGTGTGTGCAAGGTGTGTGTGCGTTGTCAAAGGGAAGTATGAACAGATACTGCCATGTAATCACACCAGTATATTTAAAAAAAAATGGAACAATTTAATTATTTTCTTTTAATTTTATTAATTAAAAAATAAATAACTTTAATTAATTAATTGACCTTTTCAATTTTACTTCTTTCTTTTAATATTTCTTTTTATTCTTCTCCTAGCTTCATTACCATCGTCATTCACCATTATCACTGTGGAACTCCATTCAAGCAATCATCGTCTTCGCCACTCAAACTCCAACTCAGCGCCATTCACACGCCTCCACCATTGCTATTTTATCATTTGGTGAAGGCATGTGAATGGCATTGGGTGGAACTTGAGCAGAGGCATCGCCACCCAGAATGGAGTTTGGCATTTGTTTTTAACTAATTAATATTATGTAAAATGGATGGAAAATAGTAAAGCGTTTTTTAATTGTTCTTAGTCGCTTACTTTCGGAATTGATATAATTAAATTACTCTTGAGAGGAATCAGTTTGCTGAAACTCGAAATTGAAAGGAACCGGAGAGATAATGTAGAATAGAATAGAAAACAAACTATTACAAGAGTATCAAAAGAATAATAAGTCTCTAATTCTAAATTCCCTCTGAAAATCTCATACATAATAAGAAGAAGAAGAAGAGAGGGTCCAACATCATGCCTGCTGGGTCCTAACACCATGGCCGTACACCCCATTTCCATCGCCGCCATACGGCAATTTCCGTCCACTTTCCGACCTTTTCCTCCTTATTACAAGGAACCATGTATAGGCTTCCAACAAGACAGCAGTAGATGCCAAAGCCACGATGACACCAATGTAAGCATGCTTCCATTTCTTCTCAGGTTCCAGTATGTCGAATCCTTTGAAAATGTTGATCACACTGAGGATTATCACTGTGTATCCCACCAAATGATGATATATGTTCCAGTACAATCTGTATTTATGCTCTGGTTTTGGCCTTACAAGCAATGCAAGTACCTACAAATTCCGCCCCCCCCCCCCCCCCAAAAAAAAAAATTATTTTTAGTGAAATTTTACCATAAATTAATCATTTTTCTACTGAACTTAAATAGCAATTTTCCATTTGGAAGGGTCAAGCAGTTACGAAAATTAACTTTCATTAAGGGGGATTAAGAGTATGGGTGAGCATTCAATCGAATCGAGTCAATTTGTGAAAAAAATTCGAGTTTTCTGAGTTGATGAGTCCTATTTGTTCGAGTTAAGTCAAGTCAAGTAAATTGTTCGAGTTAAATTAAAAAAAATTAAACTGAACATATTGAAATCTTGTTCACAATATGACTAAATTCCATGTTAAAAATTAGATAATTAGTATGATAAACTTGATTTGATAATTTACTTAATTTTATCATTTTGAATTTTTAAAAAGTATATATATATATATATATATTGAAATTTTTTGTAATGATTTTATTTTTTTATTTTATAAATATTTTTTTGAGAATGATCAATTTGCACATTTTTAAAATTGTTAGAGACCCAAAGAGTATTTACATCAATTTGTTACTAGAGTTATTCAAATTATTCAAGTTATAGAATTCAACTCAACTCAAACTAGAAAAACTGAATTACTTATTCGAGTTGATTCAAAACAACCAAATAACTTGAACAACTCGATTCAATTAACTCAAAATTTATTAAAAAATCAATTCAAATTCTACTCACCCTTATGTATATGTGTTTACCTGAAGTGTTCCGAGACTGAAAAGGATAATCCCAATGATCCTATGAGCATCAAATCGAATACCGACTGATTCGTTACCGAGTTTAAGACCGGTACCCCAACCAGCAACCCCGACAACATAGGCCGAGAATTGACATAAAACATGGAGATAAAACCAAGCTGGATCAGCAGATTTGAATACCTTCAAGTACCTTGCTATTATTGCACCCATAGGCATCAATATACCCCAACTTACTGTGTTCAACACTCCATGTATCTGTAATATTTTTGATGTTTACAATTTGAAAGAAAAAGCATAATATCAAATGCAATTATCAATATTTGCATTTTTTTTTGTTAATCTCACCTTTATTTTTTTTAAAAAAATTAAATTTGACCCTCAACTTATTCAAAAAATTCAAATAACTTTTTTTAAAAATAAATATTGAATAAAACATTAATTTTTAACGATATTGGTATGACAACTCGTGTGACAGTTTACTTATATATCATGCTAACATAATACTGTCTATTTTATGTGTCACATCAAAAAAAATTATAAATTATAAAAAATTATTTTTTTAAAACATATTTCAAGATTCAAAAAAGTTACAAAAATGTTCATAATATTAAAAAAAAAACATAGCACGAAGTACATATGAATTGTTATATAAGCTGTTATGTTTAAAAATTGTGTACTATAGTAGAGGTTACCCAATTATGATTTTTTTTTTTTTTTGGTTACCCAACTATGAAAAATTATAAAATGATCATTTAACTATTCAATTTTAAATTTTTTGAATCACTAGCTGACTAACGAAAAACTAAAACACCCAAAGATACAATATAGTTAGGTGACAAAAAAGACAAAATTAAATAATTGAGAGACCGTTTTATAACTTTTTATAATTGTATGATAAAACAAATCATAGTTAAGTGACTATTAAGGTAGATTTTAGCCAGTATTTTTGTTAAAAGACAATAATTCAACTCATTTTAAAATATTGAAATTAAATTTAGCGCTAAAAAAAAAAGAGAGGAAATTAATAAAAGATGTAAATGTTGAGGAAAAGAAATTAAAGCCATTCACTTACGTTTCTCTTTTTAAGCTTTGAACCACCACCATTACTTGTTCCAGCTTCACCAGAAACCAAATTCAAAGTACCCATGGATTGAACATTAGCACCAGAAGTAACATGCATCTGTGGGATATTAGCATTAAGACCCCCCTCTTGCCAAACTTGATTCAACATCGTACCATTGTTGGAAAGACCCAAAGTCGCAAATATAATAATCTCATCGTTTTCATAAGTTGCAGACAGATCAGACACATTGAAACTCAACTCAGCTTCTTGTAACTGTGTTTGGTACTGTGTAATAGGCGATGTATAAACCCTCATAGTACCATTTGTTTGTTGATAAGCAACAAGTGCTTGTGACCCGACCATACCTGTTGATGTCGGGTTTATAGCCCATGCAACCCATCTAGATGACCCGATTCCACTATGCCTGTATGCTATTTCCAGCTTGTTTGATGACGTATCATAGTTGAAATGAAGAAATGAGTTTAAAACAGGAAGATCAGAACATGTTTTGAAGACACGGTTGTCGGGAAATGAATGCTTGCCACAGTTTTGCCCGTAGGAGGATGATAAAAGGAAGCATGTAATGAGAGAGAGTGATAAAGTGAGCTTTAGTGTTACTGGTCGTCGTCCTCCCATGGCGATACAATGGGGAAATATTTTGGTTCTGATAGATGGTGTGAAGGTGTTTTCTTTGTGTTAATGGTGTTTCTCCGAGAGAAATGGGAGGTGTTAATAAAAGAGAGAGGGTATGTCGGTCGATGAACATCAATGACTGTGAAATTATATATATTGGGTTCTAGTTTCCTTGAAACATCTGTATTCACTCTTACCAAACTTCAACAACAATTATATGTTTTGGGATAAACCAACAATTAGTCCTTAAACTTGGCAAAGCTTTTTAAGTGTCATATCCTCACTTAAAAATTTTAAAATTGATATAAAAACTAAAATTACAATTATATATTTTTAAATAGATATGTTGGTGATGACGCGATACAATCTCAAAGTGTCACACTATCACATATTAATAGAATTCAAGTTTAGGGACCAAATTGAGAAAAGTTATCAAGTTTTGAGACTAACATGGACAAAAAAAAATGTCAAATTCAAAGACTAAATGTTATTTTATTTTAGGGATAAATATAAAAACTATACATGAAATTTAATTTGTGTGATTATTTACACGAAATTTTGATTTGGTTCGATTTTAAAAAATCAATAATAATATTATTGAATTAACACCATTTTACATTAGATATCACATACACAAACAATTATATTAATTTAATATGTAAATAAATGTAATGTGTTCATTTCTTTAAATATGTACAATTGAATCAAACACCCACACTAAAACAAAATTAATGTATAAATTTAATATTTATCCTTTTATTTTATTTAAAAGGTTGAACACCTACATGTTGAATATTTTCTAAATAATTATATATATGTGTTAGAGAGAATCATAGCTTTTATCATATAAAAATAGCTGCAACAATCACTGTGTGTGTTTTTTAACATCAATTTCATTATAGTATTTATTTTATCTGTTTTTTTTATACAATACGTAGAATTAGGTATAATCCCTTCTCAACTTTTAAAAAAGAGGATAATACACTTTAACACACTCGAATTCACATTTTCATATACCAATACTAATTAAATTAAGATTCAATCGGCATGCTAAAATTTGTATTATTAAAACCCAAAGTAGGTGGTGGAGGGTTAAAAGGCAAAGGTAAGTTGAAACATTTGGTGTATGTAAAACGAGTCAAAAGCATTATGCAGGCTTTTGTTGGCAGTGGGTTAGGTATTATAAGGTTGTAGAGATGGTCGGGTGTCAAAACGAGCCTAACCAAACCTCACCTGCACCACCACATCGTGGCACCACATGGCCATGCCATCAGCCAGCTACTTCGGTCATCGTAGGTCGAGTGGGGCACCCACTCCAACACCCCCAACCATTTCTCTTTTTTCAGTAGTTAAACCACAAAACGTGACACTGTGTGATAATTCCTCATTTAATGAGTTGGATTATTCGTACAGATTTAAAGGTTTCTATGAAACTTGAGAGAGTTTGAATAAAAATATTAAATTTAAAAAATAGATTTGCACAAAAAAACAGGTCCGTTTAAAATATAAATTGGACTTAAATTTAAACTTAAACATTTAAAGCGATTTTAAGTTTATAATATTTTTGATATTATGTTTTTTTATTAACACATAAAAAAATTAAATTTATATTACGTTATAATGCTATTCTAATGTAAACATTAAAATAACGTTAAGATGATTATATAAAAAATTTCAATAAATAAAAAAATTAAATTAATATGAACAAGCTTAAAATGAGCTTGGGTTAATCGTTTACAAATATAAGCGGACTTGAGCAAAATTTTAGGCCAATATTTTAGGTCGAGTCAGACTTGGGCAAGCATAAAGTGTGTTAATATAATGCTTAGATCCTGCCTGACTCATGAACAACTCTAAAACATAGAAATTTTAATTTTTGCCTTTTTTTTAATTTTTAAATTTATATTTTCTTGGTAATTTAATATTTATACTTCAATTTATCAGAATTTGATTGCTCCACTTCTATTCGATCAAATCACCCATAATCATTGTGAATTTAGAAAAAAATTTAAGAGAGTATAATTTATGATGTTTTAAAAAGAATTAAACATATATTTTTTAAAAATTTAAAGATGAAATATAAATTTATAATTTAATAAAATTTAAGAGATGGAAATACAAATTAAGCTACCTTTGCATTCCTTCCTACCCATAATTCTATTTGACATTGTTGCATTATACCTTAGAAATTAGGAGTATGAGTATGACACACTAAAACATATATATATATATATATATACAAAATATCCATAAAAAGGGACTCTTTTATATGTTTGAATACTAATAATCTTCACTATCATCAAAATCAAATTTATTATTGACTTTAGACTCTTTTGCAATATGAACCAATCTCCATATCATGCATTAATAGTTACATTCTATATTAGCGATCTTTTTTTATTTGTATTTGCGATTCCTAATTATCCTTCCCCATAATATCATCTTCAAACTTCAAATTTTTCTTTTTGATAAAGAATGAATTTAGTACTAGACTAAAGAAACCCTAGACAGTTAGACTCCATCCAAAACATCATCCATTGCAAGACTGATATCCTCTTTTAACTTTTTTCTTACATATAACGGATGATCCACAAAAACACGTAGAAGTCTAAAAACACTCTTTGCCTCCTTTATGATACAATCTACAACTTTATTATTGTCTCTCAAAATATACCGAAATTTCACCTACCTTTTTTTAGAACATCATGTATAAATCATTCAAAGTTTGAACTTATATTCTATCTTTAAAATTGCGCGTCTAACCTTTATTGGTTATATATTAATTGATGGGGCCTATAATATGTGAAAAATATATCAACACGGATGTATGTTATTTATTCCCAAAACGTAAAGAAACCCATCAACTTCGCCCCAAGGCTTGGTGCCTGTAATTAAACTAAAAGAAACTAGATTTTGAAGTTGATGAGACTGTGACTAACACAAACATTATAAGTTAAAAAGGTTTTGGGTCGTGGATTGAGTCTTAGTTCGATTGATATGAGTATTGTTTCTAATGTATGAAAACGTGAGTTCAAGTGCGTTGAAGCGGATTATCTTCCTATTTATGGGTTGGGGAGAAGTAATGGATAATTTTAGGCATTGTGATACAATCAGAATCTATAATAAAATTATTAAAAAAAAAGTAATGGGGTCCATTTGTGATTTACTAAAAAAGAGGGGAGCAAAATTTGAGGATTCATTGCATATATGTGCATAGGTGGTGAGTGTTTGTGTTTTTGAGGTAATGAGATGAGTAGAGGGGCTTTTCGTATGAACCTTGTACAAGTGTTTTAACAACTCAACCCAACCCAACCCAACCTCCAATGATTGTAACACATCAATCACCCCGTAATTTTTTAATTTTTTATAATCTTTGGTTTGCTTGGATGGGTGCCTAACTCAACAATTAATGTTCTAAATCACCCTTGTTGAGGTGTTTAAACCCTTTACTGATGGTAAATTATCATTATGTACCCCACACACACGGTTCGGTCTGATGACGTGTTCTCATTTTGTCAACCTCTTGATAGAGTCAAGAGATAAAACTTCGACCTAGAACAATACCGAATATGTTGAGGAGTTTGTCTATTCTAGAGGTACGACACTTCAAAAACTTTTCTCAAACACATCAAAAAAAATCTCTAAAAAAACATAAATAATTATTACAACATATCATATTATATCATTCATTTGCTAGGAGTCTTGACGTTTCTATTCATTTGCATTCCACGAGATAGGTATCTCTCAGATTCTGCATATATGCAATTGATTGCTGAGTAGGATGATTTGAAAAAAAAAATTTCCCGTGTTGAATTTTCATTGGTTGATTTAGTATTTACTAAGGGTGTTAACTCCTGGTACTATAATAATATGCATATTGATAGTTTAGATACCACATTGAACATTTTCAAAGTATAAGTACCACATTGGAGATTTTATAAAAGTATAGGTACCAAATAATACACAAATTGATAGTTCAAGTACCACATTAGACATTTTCAAAGTACAAGTACTACATCAGATATTTTGTGAAATTAGAAGTGCCAAATAATGCACAAATTGATAATTTATGTACCAGATTAGACATTTTCAAAGTGCAGATATCACAGGATATTTTATAAAATTATAGGGACTAAATGTGACATTATCCTAAAATAAAATAAAATAAACTTGAAAGCAAGTTGGACCGAGCATTGACCCAACTTATATTTTGAACGGGTCCTGGATCTAATTTTTATGGGCCTAATAAACCGGTCCAAACCCTTTTAACGGTACTTTGGGCTTCGGCAGGCGGTGGTCTGCTGATGTAAAGCGTAGCGTTAGGGCGGAGAATCAGATTCTATGTCGCTTAAACGCTAAAACCCTAATTCTCTCTTAAACCCTAAAATTATTCATTGGAAGGGCCATTTGCCAAATTTCACTCTTTCAACATGCAAAGGCCCTTGAGTTGAGCTTCTCCATCTTCCCCCTTTTAGTATACCTCAAATAATCAATGTTACCCACTTCTATTTCAAGCATGAAATCCCTAATTTCCCCTCCTTTTTCTCCCTTATCTCTTCATTTCCCCAAAACCAAACCTTTTGCCTTCTTCTCCTTACCCTCAAAACCCCCCAATCTTTCCAACCCTAAATTTCTCCACGTAAACCCTTCAATGCCTTCGCCAAGACCCCCGATTTTTTCAATTCCGATTCGACAATCGCATATAGAGACACCCCAATCTTCTTCGCCGTGCGGTGAGGTCCACGTCATCGTTGGACCCATGTTTGCTGGCAAGACAACCACACTTCTCCACCGAATCCAAGCTGAAAGCAACAACGGCAGGTTCAAAGTTAAAAAAGAAAATAAGAACCCTTATATTCCTTTCGCGGTTTTATTTGTTTCATAGAATTGGTTTAAATTCTGGATTTAAATGTTGTAGAAGTTAATGGTTTAGATAAAAAAGAATTGCTGTGATGAACCAGCTTTCAGTGGGAGAATATTGCATAAATGGTTGTTAATTGGATTTGTAATCAATTCTGAAGATTTTAAGTTGTTGATATTGCGTGTACAAAATTAAGGGTTATAAAACTTGCCCCTGTTTTAAATGCATCGGAAGATTCTTCATAGTACTCTTTGTTTTGATGTTGTGCCGAGAAACAGGGCCGGTCGAAGTTTCTAAAACTTCATAGCTCGATCTTAAGACTCGCGGATGGAAAATTTGTTAATGTAATTGTTAAGCTACAAAGTAGGGAAGTTGTTATGAATCTTGTGGAGAGGGTCGGTTCTCTCTCTCGATAGAGAGGTCTTTGAATTGTTGTCCGTTGAGCAGCTGAGATATTGTGTACGGGGCGTTTATGCTTGGTTATAGCCTCTGGTTTTCTCTCCTAATTCTGAGCAGAGCCCAATGGGTTCACGGAGTTTAGCATGAGGCACTCCCTAAACTCTTTGAACCCTTTTGGGCTGTCCTCGAAGTACAGGAGACAAAACCCCACCACAGGAACAATACCTTCCATTAAGAGTTCAAGACTCTCCCATCAACAAATCTTAACCATTTTACTAACAAATTGTCTGTCCTTCACACCGAGCAAAGCCATTGTGTGAGTTGAGAAATGTACATAAATTTGGTGACCTTGTGACCTTTCATTAGGTTGTATTCTATGTGCTGAAAAGTACCTGCTTCGTTAATGTTCGTGTTTTATTCATTGGGATGTGGTTCGATTGGATAGTTATCTTCAGCAAACTTACGTTGAGGTCACATGGCTTGTCCTTTGCGCTTTTGATACAATGATCTCTACTTGGTTTTCGTGTTAGATTCTTTGTCTTGTTTAACCTCTCTATCTTTAAATTTGGCTATGCAGAACTGTGGCTGTAATAAAATCAAACAAGGATACAAGGTATGGATTGGATTCAATTGTGACACATGATAGCATGAAACTACCATGTTGGGCATTAGCAAATTTATCATCATTCAGACAAAAGCTTGGCCGCGATGCTTATGATCAGGTTTGTATCTTTCTCCCGAGTTTCACGAGTGTTACGGGTCTGTATGGGTATTTATTGTCGAATTTACTCAAAAATGACCCAGTGCTTGTAACAGCTTGATGTCATTGGCATCGACGAAGCTCAATTCTTCGAAGACCTTTATGACTTTTGCTGTGAAGCTGCAGATCATGATGGCAAAACCGTGATAGTAGCCGGGCTGGATGGTGACTATTTAAGGTATTATTTTATCGGCTTTCGTTTTCGAGATGCATTCACATAACACCATCTTAGGTAAAAATACTATGAAGGCTATTGTACTAGGTATCAAATTGTTTTTTACTCCCTTTACTTAAAAGATGGCAAATTAGTTCATGTGTATTAGATCAAAGAGCAAACGGGTCTGGCATGGTTGATAGAATAATCAAACAGTGACATGTAATGTGCCACGTATATCTCATGTTAACATACCGGCGCCAGTTTTTAACCGAAAGACTAATTTACTCATTGATCTAACGTATAGGAGTTAATTTGTCCATTTTTTGAGTAGATAAGGCAAAATGCAATCCAAGTCTTAATACAAGGGCTTCCACAGTATTTTTTTACCCATACTCTTGTGATTTAAACCCAATTCTTGGAAGCAGAAGGAGCTTTGGATCAGTGCTCGATATCATTCCCCTTGCAAACTCGGTGACAAAGTTAACGGCTCGATGCGAACTTTGTGGAAAACGAGCCTTGTTTACCTTAAGGAAGACGGATGAGACAGAAAGGGAGTTGATTGGTGGAGCCGAGGTTTACATGCCAGTATGTCGGCAACACTATGTGGACGGGCAAGTAGTGATTGGAGCTGCAAGAAGTGTGCTGGAATGTAAGAAGCTTGAATGTGGGTCTTGCACATAGTTCTTTTGTTTTTTCTTATTTTATGTGGTCCATCTATGTACTGTGGATGTAAATGTAATTTGCCTAATGTAGCCTTTATGACATGTTTATTTCTCTGGTATGAAAATGTGATTTCTTGTCCTTACCAAACTTGAAGCAACCAATTTCCCTTGGGAGTGGGTCGGATAATTTTTCTAAGTGATTTTCAAGATTAATTTTAAATTGTGCATTTACTTAAAATAATATGAAATTTGTTTCATAATTTTTAAAATTTTATTTTTATATGATATTTTTATAAAGCAATCAGTAGGTTCTTATGTGATAGTTTTAAAAATATAATTTTTTTATCGAAATTTTATTATATATAGATTATAAAAGAAAATAATAAATTTTTAAAAGATAAATTTGAATTTAATTTGATTAATTATAGTTTTTACGTTTCATTAAATGTTGATTTAAGTTGATTTTTAGTATTATCATGGAAATTGATAATATTTGAGAAATTATTAAGTGAAAATTTGAGGATGGGTGGAAAAATTATCATGGATATTCTCAAATATTATCAATTTCCCAAATTCTCTTCCTCAACCACAAGTTTGACTTCTCAGTTTATCTTCCTCAGCCCTAACTCATAACCCTGTTAGGACTCGTGTTAAAAGAGAGGCACGTCGGGGGAATCCAACAAGTCCAATTATCATTTATCCTGCATCACCTTTTCCCAGTAACCTAAAATGTTTAATATTATTTTTGCATAACATTTCATATTAAGTCTAATTATTTTGTTTTCTCTTCGCCAACATGTGCAAGATTTATGCAATCAATCAGAAATACCCTCCATTCAATTTTATTTCCAGAGGAAAAAACCCTTTCAATAAACTCTAAAAAGGAATTTAATTTCAGTAATTTGAAAAAAAATTAAAACGCGAAACCCTAATATAACCAGCGAAATCATTGCTGCTAAATGTGAGAAAAAGAATTTAAGTGAAAAAAGCATTATAATTTGAAAAGGCCTCAGAATTGCAGAATTAACAGCACGGCTTTATTTAAAGCCACTCAGTCCCGAAAGATGGTGTTTTTGTAATTGCTTTCCTCATCAGCCACACTCTCAAAAATCGAAAAAAATAATACACACACACACACAGAACAAGTACAATTAATTAAATCGAAAAAAACTTGCGAGATCTGAAGGAGGTGTGCAAGTAATAAATGTTCGTCTCATGGCCAGTCCCAAGAGGTAAAAGCAGCGACGCTGCTCCACAAGGCGATGGAATATGAGACAACTCGTCGACGGAGGAACTTCCCGAAGGAAGGACCGTCAACGTCAACGAGCTTTTATCTATGGCGTTATCTTCGAGATTTACAAACACAATATACGGTTTGCCCCGGTTTTATAGATAAGGATTTTGAATCCTCCGCCATATATAAGATCAAATTGAACAACTAAAAATAAGAAAAGAAGAAGAAGAAATTGATAGATTCAAAGCATATTTAAGTAGGGATTTTCAGACGAATTTGAAGCTTTGCTTGGAAGAATTGATCGGCGACATGTAAATTGGGTGTTCTAAGGTTAATTTATAGCGTGGCTCGCCGCCACTCGATTTTGATGCTAGGGTTTTTGCATAGCAACGTCCATAGCATAAAGTATCAAGGCCCAACTAAAGACCCAACAATTTTAACACTTGTAATTCCAAAGCTAAATTTTGAGAATGGCTTAATTCAGAATCAGCTCCAAATTATACCATTTTTCTCACTTAGGTACTTAAAATTTCTTTTTTATTAAACTGGTATAAGAATTGTCAATTTTGTTTCATATTTTAGGAAAAACAATATAATTATTGGGCCAGTTTTAAATTTAAACTTTTTGGAATTTAAGGTTGAAAATGTGTTTGATAAATTAAGAAATTTAGGGGTTGAAAATAAAATATTAAATTTCTAAATTGAATTTATTTAAAGTCAAATTTAAAATATAAAATTTGTTTAATATGTTACCACACTTGAATACCAATAGGAGCACATTGTTTAAATGTAAATGTTGAATTTTGAAAAAAAAAAAATTATATTTTCAACCTTAATTTATTGTATTTTATGTTATTTGCCAATAAAATTAAATTTTAAACAATATATTTTAATTCAAATATAAAAATAAAATATTTAGAAAAAACATAAAATTTAACAGTACCCAAACAAGGACAAAATTTAAATTTAAAACAAATTACTTGTTTTTTTATCATAATCAAAATAAACTCGACTTGATCTATAATAAAGAATGAGAAACCAAAACTTGTAGGATCCAAATGAATGAAAAAAGTCAGTAAATATTTTGGTGGGGAGGGACCAAATCATATCATATTATATCATAAATATTTGTTAAAAGCCCCTCCCCTTCACATGTCAAAAAAATCAAGTCCTAGCATAGGGCTCTTTTCATCACCACAAAATCCTATTCTAAACTTCCCTGACCTTATTATGTACAGCAAGTTGACAATATCATTTTCCTTTGCTATCATCCTTTTTCTCCACATCCTGCAGTCATAGCATACAAAATGCCCAAAAAAAGGGTTTACATCAATGCCTGTGTCGCCGAATCCCGTATAATCGTCATCTGTTATTAGGTTGAATATACACTGTATAATAAGAATTAGATAAGAACTTCACTTTCATCCATTTCGATGTCACAAAGTAATATACAATGCAACAGCCAAAGAATCTCAACTATGGAAGAGAAACCAAAAGATATATAACTAAGGTTAAAGTACCTGGGAGGTCCCTGTATTATAGGGACAGGATAAAAAATTAGTCCCTGTGCTATTAAAAAGAATCAAATAAGTCCAAATTCAACTCCAAACAAAAAATTGCATCTACAAAGCCATAAAAACTTTAAAAATATGAACTCTGCTATACAATAAATGATATTTTTCAAATAGGAAATGTTAACTATCTTCCAATTTGGACTAATTTGATTCCTTTTAATACTACAGTCTACAAGGATTAAATTAATCCATTTAATAGTAGATGGACTAATTTGATCATGTCCCTATAATAGAGGGATCTCAAGTACATTCATCTATAACTAGTGTAAATAAACTTACAAATCTTATACTGAAAGAATCTGAGGAGGAGCCAAAATAGGATTGTATATGACTGATTTGTATGTTCTTCAATAGTTACACCAGATAAGAGACATTCACCCTAAACATAATAAAAGCAAAACTTATCATTATCCTTCTCGAAAAGTACTGTTGAACCAACTATTAGTTTATCTAAATGCCAATCAAACACAATAATTTCTTACAAATATTGCTTTCAACTCTAAGAATGTTAAATTGTAAGTTACATAACAGCAGCTCTAGAGATTGCATTATGAATCCGGGTTTTCTAAGGGCAAACACTTTCAGCAAAGAACAATCGATTTCGTGTGATATGGTACAAACTAAAGAATATACATATACATTCTTACCTTCTGCTATGCTTTGATGGTTTTGACTAAGGTTCTCTTGCACAGCAGGATTTATTGTTCGAGCAAGTCGTTTAATACGATTCAATCGCAATCCTTTTGAACTTAAACCTGAACACCATTTTTTTTAGTATACAAACACATAATCCGAAATTTGAGTAGTTCATTAATAAATAGTAATGTATTTATTAATGAAAAGTGATAAGAATTTTTAAACTTACAATTGGAAGTTCCATTTTCCTTCATCAGCCCACCAATTGAAACCCCATCACCAACAGGATCATTTATCGCTCGAGCCAGATGTTTTATGCGATTCAAACGCACCTTTCCAGGTAAAATAGCTAACTTATGAGCAGGGATATCCAAACCTGTTGAAGTAAACCATAACAATGAACTAGTAAGAACATAATCACACAGTGTTTTATTTCCTTTTTGAAGTTAACATAAATGGTAATGTTAAAGGGGAGCTGACTGTGAGAGTTTCCAGTATCGAGCATCAGTCTTTGTTGTTGTCCGTGATCTGTTCTTAGAAAAGCATCAGCAGCAACAGCAACATCAGCATTACACCAAGGACTAACATCCGAAACCGAAACACAAGTTAAAGCATTACTTAAAGGTAATTGAATTGGTGATATAGGAGCGTTTAATCGAGCCATTTCGGCTCTTTGTCTTCGCAATTGGTAGTTCCTTCGACGTCTGGCTAAATGCTTTTCTTTTTCCTCAAGGCTCATTGATTGCCTTCTTTGCCTATCCCTTATACGACGACGTTCCCTCTCTAACTCCTTTCGTAACTCTGATCTGCTTGTTAATTCTTCCATCATCGTTTCACAGTAGAATTCGATTGAATCACACAATCTTTAGTTAATTAAAATATCCACTAGATTTTCCTGTAAAACAAATATTAAAATTTTAAAAAAAAATCAATGAGAATAATTATATATAAAAATAAAAACAATTTCAAAATCGTGAGAAAGGAAAAGCTAAATCTAATGATTAAACCTTTTTTTTCCATAAAAAGCTGCAAACATTTCTGATCTTATAAATGAATATTCCTCACATTCAAATCAAAATCATCACAATTTTATTCAAAAAAACAGTAATGGAAAATGAAAAGGAAAACCCTAACCTGGAGACGGTGGAATTGAACGTAGGAAGAACAACAAATCTGGAAAATAAACAAATAAATCATAGACAAAGGCAAATGTAAGAATTGAAAACGAGATCGAATCGGTGCTTTTATTTTCTCTTTTATTAATATAATTTTGGGCGAATTGAAACTGTAATTTGATTTTTAGGGAAAAATAATAATATTTATTTTACAAATTGAGTTCGAGTCCATTTAATTTATTTTTAATGGTATAATATTTGAATTATCTAATACTATTTACTTTTAATTTTTTTTGTCACTCAACCATAAAATATTATAGAATATTGTTAACAATTTTAATTTTCAATATTTAAAAATTATGTAATTTGGTCTCTTTTATTTTATAATTTTAATTAAGTATTAATTTTAAAAAATAAGAAAAGCTCTTTTGAAAGTGTTTACATTTTTTGTATATTTTTTTATCAAATTTAGCTGATAGATTTTTCTTCTTTTTTTTAAGTGAAAAGATCATAAAAAAAACAAAATTAAAAAAAAGTAAATTTCACAATATATAAATATTGATATTAAAAATTACAATTATGCTAATTCAAAAGTTGTCACATCATATTTTGTCAGTATTGTTGGTGACAAAAATAAATAAATAGATAATAATTTTGTACATTTTCATAATTAGGTGATTATAAATGTAATTTAATCTTATATATTTTTAATTTTTTTAGAATTATATTATTTGATTTTTGGTTGATAGGGAAAGATGGAATTAGTAGGTAGTATGTGTTTGACTTTCATAGGCGCCTCGTTATGTTGCGCCAAAAGCTAACACGACGGCGTATTGGTAAACTTTCTGAATAACAAACAAAACCATGAGAAAATTTATTCTTTTTTGTAGAAATGAGAAATTTTTTTTCATCATTATCTTAAAAATAAAAGAAATATAAAAAATAAATATCGTGTGTTGATCTGATCATCAAAAGTATTCATTGTCCTAATTATGATATAGATTTGAATCACACCAATAGTATTTTTATTAAGATTTTATCTTCTTTTATAATTCATCAAAAATAAAAAAAATCAAATATAAATATTTTTCTAAAAAGTAATTCTATTTTTTCGAATATCATTTTCATGAATCCTAAATACGGAGAGTCCTTCCCTTATATACTCGCCTAATCTTCTACGGTGTCGTTTTCCCGCTTATGCAGTAATCTTATTTGTGAAAATATTAACAATATTTTCTTTTTTTTCTCTTCAAAACTCTTTTCTAAGGAGTTTCTCATAGAAACCTTTGTCCAAAAAAAGGAAGGATTCCCATTTTCCCAAACAATGAGGGGATTATAGTGCAATTTGCCCTAAATTACCACATTTGGTAAGGCTTTACTTTTATTATTATTATTCAATTAAGTCTACTTACTATTTTCGATGTTTATAATTTTTTATATGATTAATATTTTAATGATTCAATTATACGATCGTATGATATCTTTAACATATTGATCTAAAATATTATATATATGAATAAAATATTTATTGAACGGTTAAGAGTTTTTTTTACATAAAACAAATAGTTAGAAACTTTTTTAATTTACATCAAATTTGACATGCGTGATCTATATAAATGTAATATAAAATGTGACGGTTGGATAAGAAAACATTCAGTTTTTTCGATCAATTTTTTATTAAATTGACTTAATCGACTATAATCTACAAAAATTGACTAAACCAAATTAAAGCTCAATTATAAATTATCACAAATATATTAAATTAAGTTGATTTTTAGGGTCATGTCGGTTCAAATATTTAAGAATCGATAATTGATTGAAATAACTAGCTAAACCGAATTTAAAACCCAAAAAACCGCTCAAACCGAGATCGATTGAGTCGATTTTAACAAAAATTACTCTCCACTACATATAAAGAGATACGAAAGAGTGTAAAACCATTTTCGTTTTATACATGAGGATATTTGGGGCTCTTCTCCACCACGTATTAGAGGAGATGACATTTATTTTTGTTGTTGCCATTGAAAGGAAACAATACAAACGCCTAATGGCGCATGGAGATAGTCCCAAAAAAGGAAAAGTTGTTCCGAATACAAGACAAGACAAATACAGGTGAAAGCTAGGAACAACGATGATGGTGGTGCCATAGTTCCAACCCCAAAATAAGGCTTTAGGTTTACCTATAACCAACCATAGAGTCCGAAACCATGATCATACAAAAAACGGAAAGGAGAAGGAGAAGAGAACAAGCCCGCAACTCCAGGCCTCAGCAAGTGACTATGAGATGTCAGGAGGATAGAGCCATACTCCAACGGAGCTCAACAACCTTTAGAACTAGAGTCTAAAGCAATGGAAGCTATGAAACATCACCAAATCCGACTGCCGTGGCCCGAGTCCGGTTCCCATACTGCTGATGGGTGCCATGACCAACTTGAAATTGCAGAGCTGAGTCAGCACAGAGTGGACCATTTGAAAAGGAGACAGAAAGGGAGTCTTTTGAGAAAATAACGAAAACATATTCGTCACTGTCATTTCCTATTAAAAACAGGTAATAGTATATGAATTGATTCACTGATTGATGTGAGCCAATGTCCACAAAGCGACTAAAATCTGCTCAAAGCTGTTTCACAATAAATGTACACTGTGATTTTTGCAATTCAGTCCCTTTGCTTAAAAATACAACACAAAGCTAAGCTCATGTTTTTCTATAAATTTACAGCACACACACTAAAGGTTGATGCTATAAAATTAAGAAAAAAAAAAAAGGGTATTTGGGTAGAATTTACTGATTCCTCCATACTTTTTTCACCTCCATGCAGAAGAGGTTGCCATGGCTCTGTTTATCCACCCAAGATAGAGAGACCCTTCACTCTCTACAAGTCTATAGTTGTTGTTATATTCTTTTAACATATCTCGTACCGCTAATGTGACCAAAGAACTCAACGGATATGGAGAAAAACCGGCCATCACCAATCTTGACCTCCATTTTCCGAGAAGTTCATGTCTTTCCACCCTTTCTTGCCCTTCACAAGCAATCATATTCACAATATCCCGAGCCACGCAATGCTGTTCCGCACTGATCCTTTGCTTGTCATCTCTTGGACAAGCTACATCTATGGATTCGAACATAGCTGTGTAATAATCAAGTGTCTCGACATACCGAGAAAAAAAGGGGGATGTGTTGGTGTTAGACTCTTGCTCAATGAGAGTGACAACTTTGGGGGACAAACTCTTCACCAATCTCAACAATCGGTCTCTGTGGTTCGAGGTGGTTACGCTCTCGTCCGGCATGTGATGCAATACATAAGGGAAATTCACGGCTAGGGCTTCCCCGGGACGAACGTTGAGATTCTGTAGTTGAATCTCGGAAGTAGACACGCTAGTATCATGAAACTCAAATGGCACGTTGTACGACTTAGCAAATTCTGATAGTTTCTGCCCCACAATACTAAGTCCCCCGCCACGAGCATGATTTGACTGAGAATCATCAATACCAGTTACACGGATAAACGGGGGCCCACCAGGGCGTTTTGAAAGAGCTGCAATAAGGTACATCCATTGGGTACCCTGTGCTATTTGGAAATCAATTATATGAATTCTCGGCTCGTATTCCATGACTTCCTTGATGACAGCATTAGCTGATGTGTATGCAAACTTCCAGTACGGGCAGATTCGAAAGAGAATATGCATGTAAGACATTAGTTCTGAGCTTGTCGGTTCTTGACATTTCAAGGCTTTGTAGATATTACTCCCTGATGATTCCAACCTCGCTCTAAGCCCTTCAAGAACATAAGCACCCAATCGTTGGAGTGGTTCCCCAGATACAGAAACCATTTTCTCCAACACATGCATTAAACCTGCCACTCTAGACATATCATTGTTGTAAAGCGCTTCACCACAAGCAATAAGCACCTCCTTCAAGTCTAATCTAGGAATCATGTCCACCAGTTGCTCGTGGTTCAAGCCTGCCATTGAAGCAGCTTGATGAGCTCCACTAGTAAAGCAACAATTGCAGCTGTCTATAATATCCGATTCAGGCCCCAACAACGAGACTTCCAGCTCTCGTAACTTGTGCTTCAATCCGTTGCTATCATCAACAACAGAAGATCCACTGAAAGGTGATCCATGTGTATTGTCGGGGGAATGATGAGGATCAGACATCCACGATTGAGAACCTTGGGGGGAGAAAGGACTCCTGCTCGAACAGACACTTATAGCAGTAGGGGAATCATAGGCAACAAAACTCCCAGTCGCCGTGGATGATTCCAGAGTAAAAATCTGGTCATTGTAGGCTTGATAGGACACACTGGGTCCTTGACTGCCGATATCCGAACATGCATTGTTCTCTAATATCTGAATATGAGGCAAACAAAATTGATCAACATCCTTTCCAGGTTGGTGATACAACCTGTGGATATTGACCCGAGCTTGGTGTTTCTGAGATGTTTGCATCTAAACTGAACCCCGCTTATCAATAAAGCACTCAATTTTCGATAGAATAGTTGATAATACTAGTAACACCTTCGTCTTCTAACAGCAAACAATCACTCGTTAACCAAAAACAGAATAGATTAAGCAAATCTCCATGAATGATTAAACCAGTTTGATCCTCAGCATCAATTTTGACAATCACAATCTGTTGAAATCCAAGAAAAATAAAAGAGATTAGATTATGGAACTAAAAAGGGGGGTAAAAAGACAGAGAAAAACCAAGCAATAATAAAAAGAAAAGGAAGCCATAGCTAACAAGCAATCTAAATACAAGAGCGATCAGCTCCAAGATTCATGATTCATTTAAATCTAACATATAGAAATGATTTTATTAAAAAAAAAAACATATAGAAATGATTTTTTTCAATTATTATTATGGGACACTTGTAAAGCTAAAGCAAATACTTCCTATATCATAAAAAAAAATGCCAGAATTTCATTTTTCTAAGATACCAAATATAATAAAAAAAAAGTTGGTGATATGATTATCATAAAAACACAAATACACACACAAGAAGGAAAAACCATTTTGATTATTTTTAGAGCTAACCCAAATTCCCAAATCATAAATTATGAACAAAAAACGAAACATAAGCCTCAAGTTGAAATTAAACCAAAAAAAAAAAAAAAAGGTTGATGATATAATATCATCAGGAACGCGAATACACGAAAAACCAACATTTTGATTAATTTTAGAGCTAACCCATATTCCCAAATCATAATTTATGAACAAAAAACGAAACATAAATTTCAACTTGAACTCAAAGAACAATGATTTCTCAACCCCACAACTTATCATCAGCCATAGATAACCAAAAAAAAGGGATTAAAACGATGAATCGAAGAGTAAATAATTAGCATACCTTAGTCAAAAAACAGCAGCTCTTTTTTTTCTTTTAAATTCTTCTTCAACAACCGTCAAAGCCCTTTTTTGTGTCTCTAATCTAAAGATGATGGATGGTTTTGATTTTCGTTTTGGTCACTGGAAAATTAATGGCGGAACTTGTATTATTTTTATATATAGTCGTGAGTGTGATGGATTTACCAATAAATGCCCTTGGTAATCTTCTGTATTTACACGAATACCACTTTGAAAATTCCAAAAAGAGCGTAAAAGAAAAAAAATCTTTACTCGCTCACAACGTGTGGACCTCCGTGTGCCTTCGTTGGTTCGTTAGCTCAGCACCAAACCGAGACTTAATAATTCAATTTAGTGAATAAATTTAATTATTGTATAATTAAAAAATTAAATAAAACTAAATTAAAATAGAGTTAATTTTTAAGTTTTTAATTTTATTATATAGACTGTTTTTATTTTTATAAGAATTAAATTTATCTATTTGATAATAATAGAGATTAATTTAGCCTAGTTCTTATAATACACAAACCTTCATAAAAAAGTAATCGGTTTAATTAATTTGTTCAATCGATTTTTTTTCAAATTGACATTGATTCAGTTGATTTCTTCAATTAACCGTCTCAATTTTTTTTGGGTTGGTTTAACATTATTGGATTAATATATTTAATATATATTATAAGAAATAAATACATTATAAATAACTAAAAATAATATAAGATAAATCAGTTTTTCGATCAATTCGATTTTGACAAAAGTCAAAATTGATCAATCCATCCCACTAAATTAAACCATAATCGAAATAATTGATTGTGTCCAATTGAATAATTTTTTTTATTTGGATCCATATCACATGTCTAATTTAATATATATATATATATATATATATATATATATATAAAAATTAAAATTTGTATTCAGTTCATTAAAATAATAAAATTATTAACAATATATTTAATATAATATCTTTATTGTAAATAATAGCCAAACCCTTTAATTTATATATTTATTAAAATTTAATTGGATGATATAATAAATGGATATAAGTCAAGTTTTCCTCAGTTTTTAATTTTCAACTTCGAAAATATAAAACAACTAATTGGCGTGAGATAGGAAAAAGGCTTCGAATTCGACAACCTTTTTTTAATTCTAGAAGACGACTTTATTAATTAAATATGTTTCAACGTGGAAAAAAAATTCACTTTTTGTTTACTACTCGGTGTTAATTTAGCACCGTCCATTTTAAAGGAAAAATAATAATAAGATAATATAATTTAAGTGAATCGGTTAAGTTCATACAGTTCAATTAAATAATAAAAACGATTCAATCAATCTATGAATTAATTGGTTTAATATTTCTTTTTATATTGATGTTGCAGCTAATTTTTAAATTGATTGGTCGGTTTAATTCAAACAATAATGATAAAGACATCTACGGAATAATTTGAGGAGCAGATAGAAATCTTGGTCTTTTCGTAATAAAAAATTACCAATTCAATCCTCTGAAAAATGATAAAATTATATTTTAACCTCTTAAAAATTTATGATTAATTTACAAATATTTAAATATTGATAAATAAATTTTAATTCAATTAACATTATTATTGCTCCAATAATAATCTCGGGGTTATATGTATAATATAAAATTATTGGGGGGGGGTTCAATTTTAAGAGCATAAATTTTGACTTTTTTTACATTAAAGTTAAAATGAAATGCATAATTTTTAATTTATTTCTTCGAATATTATGTAAGAATAATATTTAAAAAATACATAATTAATGATGTCGTTAGGTTAACATCAGATTTTGGAGACGCCTGAAACAACAAAATACCATGGGCGGAAGCAATGAATGAGCAAATGGCAGTTGTGTAAATTATGACAAATTGAGGGGGGGTTTCTAGGACGCCGCATCTACCAGGAAGTTGGGTACTTGGCAGTAAGACGGGTTGCCCATTCCCCGAAGCAACCTAACTTTCCCGAACGTGTTTTTATTTTGTTTTTATTATATTATAATCATTTTATTTGTTGTTTTTTTAATGAAAGTTAACAAATTGCAAATATTATACTGTAAGAAGATGACGTGGCAACGTGCAAATGGTAGGCAGGCTCCTTCTCTTGTTTCTCCGTGTCATCATCATAAGATCAGGTGCGATGCGATTTGACACAATGTGATGCAACCTCTTCCTCCCTATGAATTTTGTAGAACTATCATGGAGGGATATTACATTTTATTTTATTTTCAGGGCATGATGATATAATACAATTCAAAGTATTACATCAATATTTGTAAATAGAATTTAAGTTAAAGGGATCAAATTAAAAAAAATTATTAAATATTGAGATTAATTTGAATTAAAAACTTTTAAAGATCAAATTGAAACAAATCTAAATTCAAAAATTAAGGGTGTGTTTAATGAAGTATTGAAAATTTTTCATTTTGTTCAATATGAACTTTCAACATTTAATTTATTAATTGTTTTTTATAGCAATATTAACATTTCCCTTAAATGTTGTTTGATAAATTAAAAATTTAAGTGCTCAAAAATTAAATATTTAATATTTTTAACTAAATTTTATAAGTACTGAATTTATATTAGAAATTTATAAAATATAATATTGAATATAATTATCTTGTTTGGTAAAAACAAATCTTGATTTTAAAAATATTTGTTTCTTAATTTTAATCTTATTAATATAATATTTTATATTATTTTGAATAATTTAGATAAAAGATAAATATGACAATTTGAATATCTTATTTATTTTAAGAAATATAATTTATTTCAACTTTTTATTTTCTACAATAGGGATGTGCTTTACAAATTGAAAATTTAAGTACTGAAATTTACTACAAAATTTTATAAGTGTTGAATTTATATAAGAAAATTATTTGGTAAGTTAGTAAACATAAGCACTGAATATAATTATGTTGGTTGATAAAAGTAAATAGTGATTTTTAAAATATTATTTATTTTTAATTTAATTTTAATAATATTTTTTATATTATTTTAGATAGTTTTAGATGAAAGATAAATATGATGATTTGAATATCTCATTTAAAAGAAATATAATTTATTTCAATTTTTTAATAAAATAAAATTGACTTAATATTTTCTACATTAAATGATAAGTAAAAAGATAATACATTTCAATAGACTCAAACTCACATTCTCTCGTACCAACAATATTATTGATACCAATCAAATTAAGACTCAATCTATAATATTTTATATATTTTTAAATTAATTAAAATATTGAAAACACAAAAAACATGAACATTACATCACGAATGTAATAAAGTCATCAATAGCGGCACAATTTTACCGCACTGGTATATTCCCAAAATCACCATATACATACAACGGTTTATCGTTGACTATTTTACATTGACTAATTAATAATAAGTCATAATATCACATGATAATTTTTATTCTAAAGTTTAATACAGTACAAGTATCTAATTCCAATCAACCAGCATGCTATATTTTATTTATATGGTAAATTACACCCAAGGTATCTAATTTATATTTTCAATCATTTGATTTTAAAAAGTTACAAAATATTATTAAACTATTCAAAAAAAATTATTTAGATAACTGGATTGTTAAGTTTTTTTTAAAAAAGTTAGGCTACCAAGTTTCAAGTAACGATTCGACGATCAATACGGTGAATTTGTACCCAAAGGCGAATCTAAAAATTCTCTTAGTAGAGCCAAATTTGAATTATAAAATTTTTAGATGTCGGAATATAGTTTATGGTTTCATTATTTTTTAGGGGACTAAATAGGAATTTTTTATTTTTTGGGGCCAAAACATAATTTTATCCAATATTGATTTATAATTTAATCATTTATAAGAGACTAAAGTTGCATTTTTTTTTCATTTAGGGAGGGGATTCGCCCCTGCTAGTATCCATCAAGGAGTAGAATGACATATCTTAGATCCAAGTCGATCTGATAGTCAGTATCAAAGATCGGAGAAAAGAGTTGTTTGAATTTTGATTAGTAAATTTGTGACATTTTAAATTGTTTCATGAAAAAAGTTGACCTATAAAAGAAAAGTGGAATGAGAGCTTTTGTTGTGTAGGCAATGCGGATAGAAAAGACCCTACAATAAATATGTTAATAGTCTAACGACCTAAATTAAAATTTTTGAATAGTTCAATGAATATTTTATAACTTTTTTGGAGTTAAATGACTAAAATATAAATTTATTAATAATTTAGTGACCTTAAATGTAGATTACCTTTATATAAAAATTTGGCTAAATAGGCAATATCTCGGTTTTTTTTTAATTGGTAAAATAGGTCATTTTTTTCAAAATTTAAGAAAATAGACCGATTTTGAAAAGAGTGTTTGAAAGCACGTTCAGTTAGACACGTTTTCTATTGACATTTCAGGTTTGGACAAGTTTTTTACACAGTTAACAAGAAAATTCGTCCAGTTATACGCGCTTTTATATTATCTCTCTAAAATCAAATTATTTCCTTAAATCTAAAAAAAAAAATCTACTTGATTAATTAAAATAAAATATGGGAATAGTCTAAAATTTTGGTTATTGTGAGAAGAGAAGAATAATTAAGGAGAGGACAAAGTTGGCGTCAGCAAAAATGGAGCTACACAACTCAATGGTGCGTCATGTGGGGATTTGATCAACAAAATACGATTGAGAGAGCCTATGACTGCAAAATATTTTTTATGATTAAAGCTCTTCTATTCTATTATCTCTTTTACTTTTTCCTCTTTTCTTCTTTTTTAGCTTTGTCTTATTCTTCCCAACCCAATAATAATCAAATTTTTCATTATTCAACCCATGTGTGATGTATATGATTCAAATGATTAAGATATCGATTTAAATTTAATTAAATAAAATTTAATTGAAACATAATAAAAAACAACTAATTATCACTTTTTTGGTATATATATTTATTTAGGGTAAACTTTTAAAATAATCACTTTTATTTGTATTAAATTATATTTTAGTTATTTACGTTTGAAATGTTACATTTTAGTCACTTATCGTTTTATTACGAAATGATCACTCTGCCGTTAAGATTTGTTACCTCCCAAACGACAGTTTAACATGGTAATTAAAATGGGTTTAAAATGTCAACGTAGATATCCAACTGAAATTAGAAAAATTCAATCTTTTTTTTTTTTTGAAAATAAAATACAAAATTTATCTTAAAACTCAAATCACATGCTGAACATTCCAAATCATTTTATATTTAACAATATTATTATTACTAATCAAATTAAAATTCAATCGAGATCACTTTATAAAAAAAAAATAAAGGGGACGACATGACATAGCTTGAGGAACATAAGGTGGTGGGATGACGTCACTTTCTTTTTTATCCTCCATATGAAATAGATAATAAAAAATAAAAATAAAAAGACAAAAAGTGATGCAAACATTTCATCCAATTTTACTTCACTGTTTTTAGTGTTTAAATTCAATCCAATTGAACCCAACAAAGACATTAAACGAGCCACGTCATTCATGACTCAATCTCACCATATCAACTAAAACCACCTTTCTTTAAGCATTGGACTACAACTAAACATTATGGGTAAACTAAACTTAAAATCCACTAAATTATTAATAAATTTATGTTTCGGCTATTCAATTTCAAAAATATTATAAAATATCATTGAATAATTTAATTTTTTTTATTTAAATCATTGAACTGATAAAGTTTTTTTTTTTAAGTTTGATTAGTGAATACTAAGCAACGATTCAATAATCAATACGATGAATCAATATCCATTAACAAGTAAAAAAATATATTTTAAACCCAAATTGATTTGACAGTCAATGTTGAAGATCAATGAACAAAACTATTTGTATTTTAATTCGTAAATTCATAATGTTCAAAGTAATTTCATGAAAATAACTAATGGGGAGAAAAGTTTTCGATTGTTGAGTACTGTGAATAAAAAAAGTTATACAATATTGATTTTAACAACTCAATGACTTAAATAGAAATGTTCAAATAATTCAATGACTTATCTGTAATTTTTTGAAATTGAACCAAAACATAAATTTATTAATAATTTAATGACATTAAGTGTAATTTACACTAACAATTAGTGATTTAAATGGCAATGTTTTTCCGTAAAAAAAATGTGTGTTTATTTTTTAAAACAATCAAATGTAAGACTAAACACTAGTGCACCCTCGTTTTTTTCTTTCATTATTGGGCTACAGGTTTCCGGTTGGTAGTGAAGATAGGTTCTCTGGGTGGTTTGGATGGGCTTAAAAGCTGCCACTTTACGCCGACCAGCCACCACGGGCAGCCCGTTTTCAAGGTCAAAGTTGCTAAGTATTCGGCATGATCATCGATCTTCAGTCCTTCAAAAATATTCAACCAAAGTAACACCTTTGTAACATGACAAATACTGCCAAGTTCAAGTTCGACTGAAAATTTGAAGCTCCAATACTCAACTCAAGTTCGATCGAGCATCTGTTTTTTAAGCCTGATATAATAGAACTACTCAAATTTGAGCTCAATTAAGCTCGTTTACCAAATTTTATACTCAAGCTCAAACTTGGCTCAATAATTAAATTTAGGGTTAATAACAATATATATTAAGGGCAATAATGTAATTTAATAAAGAAAAATGAAAAGGTTGATAAGACTTGTGAGTCTTTTGAGTCAAGTATTACTAAGCTCGAATTCAACTCAAGCTCGACATTTACACCCGTAATCATTACAAAACAATCTCCTAAAACATCAACAACTTAAGCTTAACCAATGGTGTTCATGCTAATAGATGGTACCTGTCTGTTTCGAGGACGACCCATAGTCCTAAAACTCAACCACAACATCAAAATGAATAACAGGGAGGAATATTGTAATCTAAAAACGAAAAAGAAGAAGCATCGTCGGGACACTGAAAGTGTTACCTAGAATACTTCTTAAGTGATAACAAGAAGCTAGGAACCTGAAATTCAAGAAAATCGAGATGGTGAACATCCTTTAGATTCTAACACTGCAAAGACACGCGAGTTGGAAATCTTTCAACCTATGCCCTCGAAAAGAAACTAATATTCACATCAGTTATATATGCTAACACGAACCAAGAAATGAGGAAAGACGGAAGGTCAACGTACTATTGAGGCCACTGTACTAGAAGTCAAATTGCATTTTACTCCCTTTACTTAAAAAATGAACAAATTAAATCTTTATTCGTTGGATCAAGGAGTAAACTAATCCTTTTCATTAAATAATTCACCGTTAAAAACTAACCTAGATGACAGAATAAACAAATAATTATACGTAGTACAGGGACCAATTTTTAATAGTAAAAATGAATGAAATTTTTAATAGAATAACTAGCGTATAGAGACTAACTTGTCCATCTTTTTTTAGTAGAGAGGGCAAAATGCAATTCGACTCTTAGTACAAGGACCTCCATGGTACTTTTACCAAAGAGGGAACCATAAAACCAACCAATGACAACTCAAATGTAGGAAGATGGAACCGTAATGCCAATAAAAAACAACCAAAACATTATGAAAATCGATATAACTTGCTAACACGAACCAAGCAATGAAAACTTGAATGTAGGAAGAAGGAACCATAAAGCCAAAAAAAAGCAACCAAAACATTTTGATCGATATAACTTGCTAACATGAACCAAGCAATAACAACTCAAATGTAGGAAGATGGAACCGTAATGCCAATAAAAAACAACCAAAACATTTCCAAAATCGATATAACTTGCTAACACGAACCAAGCAATGAAAACTTGAATGTAGGAAGATGGAACCGAAATGTCAATAAAAAAGACAGAAACATTTCGAAACCGATATAACTTGCTAACACGAACCAAGCAATGAAAACTCAATTGTAGGAAGATGGAACCGTAACGCCAATAAAAAAACAACCAAAACATTTTGAAATCAATATGACTTGCTAATAAGAACCAAGCAATGAAAACTTGAATGTAGGAAGATGGAACCGTAATGTCAATAAGGAAAACAGAAACATTTTGAAATTGATATAACTTGCTAACATGAACCAAGCAATGAAAACTCGAATGTAGGAAGATAGAACCGTAATGCCAATAAAAGAACAACTAAAACATTTTGAAATCAATATGACTCGCTAACACATACCAAGCAATGAGGACGATCAAACCATAAAGCCAATAAAAAGCAACCTGCACATTTTGAAAATCGACATAACTTGCAAACACGAACCAAGCAATGAAAACTTGAAAGCAGGCCGTTTTAATGCTGCAAACAATCAATTGCATCAAAAGGTTGGTGCCTTCTAACAGTTATTCAAAGACAACCCCATTTCAGTGGGATCTTAGACCCATATAAGTCGCATTTTAAAGCATCAAAAGAGTACAGCAGCAATACAAATGCCTTGAAATGAACAACATGAAATCAAAGACATCAATGAAGATTATTCAAATTGTCCTAAAAACATAAAAGTGAATAGACGAGAATAGAAAAAGAGAGAAATGGCTAGTTTTTTAGTCCACGTTTTTGGTACTGAGCGACCTCGCCATCATTAGGGAAAAATCCCATGAGTCGACCCGCTGAGTTCTGGTACGCGTACATAAATCCACCCATTAACCCAATCAACCCTCCTGTCACCATTGAAGGCCCTTTTAATCCCGGTTTTATCCCTGCATCAACCAAGAAAAAAAAGGTTGAAACTTTGAACCAAAACCCCTATTTTTCCCCAATTAAATCAAATTCAAATGCTTCAAGATCAAAAAAGAAAAGACCCACATGCATTTCAGTGTTACAAAATTAGAAAAAAGGGTTACCGGAGAGGTAGCCGACGGTGACGGAAACGCCGGTAATGGTAGTGAAACGGAGGTAATCGAGGGTGTTGAAATTGCCAACGACTTTGGTGAAAGGAGGGTTTCGATCTATAACTGGGTACTCTGGTTTGGCCGAAGCTGTTATGTCTGTGTTCATCTTTGATGTTTGGTTTTTTTCTTTGTTTTCCCTATTGCAGGCGCTGTTTGGTGTTGGCTTCGATGACTAGTACACTCGATTTGGGAAAAATAAATAGAACAGAACAGAACGCCCTCTGGTCGGAATTTGATTTTGATTCTTCAGATTTGGGCCAATCCAAAAACCATGTTATAAAATGGATTTATTTTCTGTTTGGTGCTGATTGGTTTTGGGCTTTCATATTTTGTGCATGTAAAGAGCAAAGCCTGTTTATGTGGACTGAAAAACTAAAGTAATTTTATATTTTGGGCATTAAACTATTCAAAACTTTTCATTCAAGTCATTGAATTGTGAAAATTATTATCTTTTTCTGTTCACACTTTCTCTACTAATCGAAAGCTCTCATTTCCATTATCTTCTACAACTTAACTTTTTTTTTTTGTGAAACATCTTTGAACGTCACAAATCTGCAAATCAAAATTAAAATATTTTTCTTCTACGATTTTTTATACAGACGGTTAGATCAACTTGGATCTAAAGTACGTTATTCTACTCTTCAATAGGTACTAATCCACTGTACCGATCGTCGAATCACCGATAATCACTTTGCTGGTATCTATGGACAAGCAGGAATAGTCGAGTGTTTAATGACCGAAGCATGCGATTAGCAGCAAGTGTTATTAAGGCTTAGGTGGAGATGTGATCGGTCGTCGAGCAAGTCGTTGGTAGGCAACCTACGTTGATTTGATGGGAACAACTGCCCTTAGGCTGGCTAAAGATAAAACACTTATGGCGCGAGAAATGCTTCCTCGGGGGTCACTATTGTGGGTAGTGTGTTTTGCAACCATGAAGGGTACCAAGCTGTGCCTAATGAGGTGCTGTTGGTTGTCAGAATTCAGAATGATCATGATGGCGTAGCTCGAATAAGGATGATAATGATGTAATTTTGCTGTTATTTTCATTTTATACCCTTAAAAATTTTTAACAGTTGAGTTATTTCAATTTAAATAAAAATTTTAAATAATTTATTGACCATTTTATAACTTTTTAAAGTTGAATAATCAATATGTAAATTTACTAATAATTAAAATACCTTAGGCGTAATTTATCCGATATTAAATAAATAATAAATTTAAAGTTATTTTATATTCCGGTCGAGGATTGAATTGTCCACCACTTATTAAAATAAGAAAGATCTTTGCTATCTTACCTAATTCTAGTAATTATTATTATTATTATTTTAAAACTATTTATTTTATTTTTAGTAGTTTTCTTAATTCATTCTTTTAGTAAATTCTTAACATTGTCTCATTTTTCTTAAAATTATTCAAACAATTTTTGTATATATGTTACTCAAATACTTAATTTTTTTGATATATGTACTTGAGAGATACCTTTATTATAGTGATCGAATCAAATTAATCCATCTACTATTAAATGAATCAAATTAGTCCTTGCACTATTAAAAAATCAAATAAAGTCAAATTGGAATAGAATTAACATTTACTCTTTAAAAAGTATTATTTACTATCTAACAAAGTTAATATTTTTAAAGTTTATATGATTTTATGAATTGCGATTAAAAAATTAATTTTCAAAATATTTTTCTATATAATAAATGTTAACTCTACTACAAATTTGAACTTATTTGTTTTTTTAATAGTAGAAGAATTAAATCGATCCATTAAATAATATAAGGACTAATTTGATCTGTTTATCATAAAGGGACCTTCCCGGAATTTAACCTAAATGTTTTTCTCTTAGTTCATAATAAAATAATAAAAAGAGGTCCCTAAGACACACACGCCTTTGCTTGCTGCTTCCGATAGTTACCGCCTTTGACCTAGGAAACTATTTCAAGCTCCTTCAACCTTTCTCTCCTCTGAAAAGAAGCTTATTATCGAATCAAAGTAAATTCGTAGCCTTAATTATCGATTTTCGAATTGAATTTAAGGCGTTGTATAATAGGAGCTGAGAATTTAAAACGATGTCGGAGAAGTTCTCGCCGACTCTCAGAATCGGAGATCTCAGTGATTTCATAGCACCGTCTCAAGCCTGCGTCGTTTCTCTCAAAGGACTCAAAGCAACCCCTAAGAAACCTGAACCTCAGGTACTTACACCTTTACTCCATTACTTAGGTTTTTCTTTTTGTGATTTTTGTCAATTTTGATTCGGAATTGCATGCAATAGTTAGTTTTTTTTGTTTATAATTTGGTCCCTTTTTAGCTTTGTGATGTTTTATAATTGCATAGGCTTAATTCTACTAATTTATCAAATTATTTAGCAGTAGAAGGGAATGAATTTTCGTTATTTTTGGTTAAAAATTTATTATTTGAAATGCTTTGCTGAAGGTTTTAGCTGGTAAGAGCCAGCAAACTGAACCAGTAAAAATTTCACTCAAGGACTGCTTGGCATGTAGGTAATATTTTCCTCTATCTTCGACCTATCCTTCCTGTCTTTAAAATTGCTTATCTTGTTCGTTTGAGGATTTTTTTTTGTTTACTAAGGGTATAAGTTTAAGGTAATTATCAGAATAGTTGAATGTTGAATGACTAGTTTATGACTTTCAATTGTTCTTCGCAATGTTGCAGTGGCTGCATAACCTCAGCGGAGACTGTGATGCTTGAGAAGCAAAGCTTAGATGAATTCCTTTCCAATATTAATAAAGGGAAAGCTGTAATTGTATCCCTGTCTCCACAGTCAAGGGCCTCCCTTGCTGCTCACTTTGGCATCCCTCCACTAAAGGTATGATGTAACTTTAGAAACCTATCCTAGAACACTTTGATCGTGGCATCTACCCCCTATCTGTAATTCCTTCTAATTAAATATGTGATTCCCAACATATGATATTGCATTATTCTGTTTGAAGTACTTCAAATGTTGCCTAAATGTTATTTAAGTTGAATGTTTCTAATTACGGAAGTTCTTTTCTCATATTTCAGGTTTTCAAGAAACTCACAACTTTTTTAAAGTCTTTGGGAGTAAAGGCTGTTTTTGATACTTGCTGTATTAGAGACTTAACATTGATTGAAACTTGTCATGAATTCCTTGCTCGATATAAACAAGGCCAAGCAACTGACGACGAGAAAAGCAAATCCTCACTCCCAATGCTGTCCTCATCTTGTCCAGGTATACATCTTTTCTAGCAATAATTTAATTGTATTGCCTCTTCCTAAAACCCCAAAATGCTTATGCACAGATGGTTTGGACTTGTGTATTATATATGGAGAAGACTATGGCAGGGATGTCATAGTAATTTATAGAATTCCAGTGACCAAAAGTGGTTTTCCTGTGCGTCTTTCTCTAATTTCAGGGTGGATATGCTATGCGGAAAAACAACTAGGATCCTATATTTTACCATACATATCCTCAGTCAAGAGTCCTCAGCAATCAATGGGAGCTGCTATTAAGCATCATATATGTCAAACAATGGGTTTCAGGTAGTATTGTCTGTTCAACTTTTATTCATCAGACTTGTGCTTTCGTTTGGCCATGATCATGCTATGAACAACACTTCTGCTAGCAGAGACAACTTAAAACTTGTTATGTACTCTAGTAATGATATTTGGCTTTTAAGTTTCAGGTGAATTGCGTGAGTAGCAATTCTCTTGTAATTTAATTTAGAAAACTAAAACCTTGCTAAATTCTGTAATTTCCAATGGATTACAGCATACTGTTTAAAAATACAAAGCCTTCCACACTTCTAATGCTAGTGGAGAAACTTGAAAGTAAATGATGATTGAAGGTCGTAACCATAACAAAATCATATTTATTTGACATACTAAGTACCTCCATATTAATGAGTATAATTTAATGATTGTTCTAATTGCTTTCCTTTTAACAAAGTGGATTGTAGAACCTCTCTCTACTCCCTTTTATCTTTTTATTTTACTATTCACGTGCTATAAAAGTTAGCTTTTCATCTATGGACTGACTTTTCAGGAAGGCTAATCTTCAGTTGGTACCTGATAAAAATTTGAGTTTTATATCTTGATACTATCCAAATATTAGAGGAAATGGAGAATGCTGAAAGCTTTATATTATTCTTGATGCTTGAATGACCAGATAATTCATTTTACTTGATAGGCCAGAGGAGATTTACCATGTAACTGTGATGCCATGTTATGATAAGAAGCTTGAGGCTGCCAGGGAGGACTTTGTTTTTCAAGCAGAATCTAATGATGAAAGTCATGAAGATCAAGGTGTTTGTATTCCAGAGGTCGACTCTGTCTTGACCTCTGGAGAAGTATTAGATTTGATACAGGTGAAGTCAAGGTTGCACATTGTCTTTATTTGACATTTTAATTTAACAATTTTATGTTGATTACCTTATGGTTTTATGTAATCATTTTTAATTTATTTGGTCAATTTATGCAGTTGAAAGAAGTTGATTTTGATGCCTTGGAAGAGTCACCTATAGATAGAACGTAAGTACCACAATTATCCTCCCTAAAGAGATCCTCTATTGCCGCCTTGTTGTTACATACAAACAAAAAATATATCGTTCCGCAGGTTGGCAAATCTTGATGAGCAAGGACATCTTTATGGTGTCTCAGGAGGCTCTGGAGGTTACGCAGAAACTGTCTTCCGGTACGCTGCAAAAGTTCTCTTTGGAAGAGAAATTGATGGCCCGTTGGACTTCAGAATTATAAGAAATTCTGATTTCCGAGAATTGAGTCTAGAAGTAAGTTTGCTTTTTAATTTGATAGCTTTTTTTAGCATGGTTTTGTTATCTGTACTCAAATGGCTCAAATGGTCATGGTACCAACTTCAACTTTACATTTATATCTTTTTCTCCTTTATTATCCTGACAGTCAACTATGCAGGTGGAGGGGAAAACCGTGCTGAAATTCGCCCTATGTTATGGCTTCCAAAACCTGCAAAACATTGTCAGGAAAGTTAAAACAAGGAAATGTGATTATCAGTTTGTGGAAGTCATGGCATGCCCTTCAGGTTTCTGTTTACTTATATCCTTTTATCTTTTCGGATGTCGAATTGGGTTTTTGAAACATTCACTTTTAACTCCTTATAAGATGGTGAAAATTCAGGTTTAGCATAACAGTTTGGTATGTTAATTCATGCAGGTTGCTTAAATGGTGGAGGGCAAATCAAGCCAAAGCCAGGACAATCTCCAAAGGAGTTAATTAAATCATTAGAAGTCATTTACATGGAAAACGTGAGTAAATATTTTTGGTTATGAATTTAGTCACTTGTTTTGGAAAACCAGAAATAATAATTCATCAAGCTAAAATACTTCGTTATGGAGAACAATTATGTACGTTTCGTCGTAGTATTATTTTTTCCACATGTTTTATTCATTGGTTAGGTATAAACTAACCACAATTCGTAATTTTTAGCCACATACATGACTTGTTTGTGGCAAGAGAAGGAAAACTTTTCACTTATTTTCAAGAGGTCTTATTTTTTACTAAGAGTTTTTACTCATCTTTATAATTGCATGTTTATATTTTTACTAATTATTCTTTATTTTGTCTAACTAATTTAAAACATGTATATTAAATAAGTATTTTCCTCATGTTATTACACTAGTAACCCAATGTAGCATTAAAGCATAACCATACTTGCAACGCTGTACTGCTAAAAGTGAGCATTTACATTCCATAAATGATCAAGCGCTCTTTTGAATATGCATTTATTCCATTTTGTTCTTTCTTTTTAATTGATTCTTCATTATGCCATAGGTTCTGGAAGCTGATCCTTTTAAGAACCCTCTGGTAAAGCGGTTGTATGATGAGTGGCTCGGACAGCCAGGTTCTGAAAAAGCTAAAAGGCACATGCACACAGGATACCACCCTGTTGTAAAAAGTGTCACTGCTCAGTTGCACAATTGGTAAAAACACTTTTCTAACATATCTGGTCCTGTTTAACATGGTAACTATTCCTGTGTTGTCTCTCCTTGAGTGCATGTTCATTGTTTTTCGCTGTGGCATGTCTTCGTTGGCCGTTTATTCCACCTTTCGTAATTGCATTTGCAAGGAGACCAATTTTGATAAGGAGATAATTTGTTTTGAAGAAAATTATTTATTATCGCAATCTTTTTCTTTTTGGCTACATCTTTATCGGATACGGGTACGTGTTCGATATTTCGTATACTCATTTGTTTTAACCTTTTAATGTATTTGAAGAATCATACTCAATAGATATGTCCGAATGTATGTCATGTACAACTGTCGGACACAAATACTTTATAGAAAAAAAAATGTGTATGGGTAACATAGCTTGTCATGTATATATGCTGTATTAGAAGGAATTGATTCGTGTTCTTAATGGTATCTAGAAACATTTTATAGCATATATGCTACTGTGTTTGTTGTTGAGGTTTTGTTTTGGTTAATGTACCTATGTTGTCTCTTTATTATAGGGATTGGGTTTAATCCTTATACTATTGAAAAAGATCAAATTTGGACAAAGTTAATTTCACTATTTAAAAATTGAGATTAAAATTATTTTTACTCTTCAACCTTTTTCAATATTTTTTTAAATAGTAAGTGTTGATTCTATTTGATTTTTTTCAAGGTAAAATACTCCATGGTTATCCAAGTTTTTATGCATTACCCTCTTCAAAATTTTGTTATTTATTATTTTAATCACTGCTGTTATATAAATCCGAATTTTGTCACTCCAAACAGATTGAACAGAATGATATTTAATATACTTTATACCTACATAAATTTTAGGTAAGTAAAATAATTTGCACGAAATTTTTATTTGACCAATATTTTTTAGCTGCAAAATGACTCTTAATCTGAAAGGGTTAGGGTTAAGCTTCACTCATTTTTTTAATATAAAGTCAATTTTTTTTTGGTGAATTAAAAGAGGACGGTAAAATTTTAACAGCAACGTGATTGATGCGGTTTGAATATAAATTACACTTGGAGCAATGAACATCCTTAATCATCATGTCAACACATGAAGTTCAATATAAAATCATTTGAAACTCGTTGACTGAAGCTTGAAACAGATTACATTATAAAACTAAAAAAATAAAAACAAATTGTTCAAAATGGCAAAAGACTTATATATAGGAATATAGTGTACCATGCTACAAAATTCTCCCACCATCGTATTAGAGGATGCTAACAAATATGAAAAAGAGGAGCTTAAGAAATTATTTTGTTTCTAGACATTATATATCGATGCAAATACTTCTTCATGAACACACAACCTACGCAACTACCAAGTCAGGTGAACGTCTTGACTCCAACCATGACTCGGCGGCAACTTTTGTCGTCAAAAACCAGCCAGCTTTATCTGAGGCTTCATGGAACGGAGCATCTAGTTCCTTCAAATGCGACTCGATGACAGTTGCCAATCCTTTCTCCGAGTATTTGTGTTTCCCATGTCCGGTATTGATTCCGAGCAACGGGGGAAGCTCCTCCCCAGACTCCTGTACCTTTGTCAAATCATTGATCCAAACATGTAGTGCAGTTAAAGCTGCCCCAAGAGATAGACTCTTGAGATTCAAGGACCATTGTGTTGGAGACCTTGATTGTATACCAGCATAAATCTCTAGGGAAAGTCCCACCTCTAGCAGATCACAAGCTCTTTCCAACAAATCTAAGTTAACACAGAGATCAATCAAACAGTTACAGTAAGGCTTCTTTACATCGGAACTGATATGATTAAAAAGTTCCGATGCTTCGTTCTTGAAATTCCCTTCACCGTTTTGCTCCGCTACCAAAAGTTTCACCACACGACCTAGTTCTGGTTTAGCCTGCTCGATGCAAACCATTACCTTACCAAGTTCTTCTCTAGGCGTATGTGTCATCACATTCAGAAGACAACCGCAAAACCGATCATCCGGAGTAATTCCCAATTCGTAAACTCGGTTAAACATCCTCACAACGTCGTCAGTACGCTGGGCTTTCCCGTAGCATTGGATAAGGGATGTCAGAACAAAAATGTTGGGCTCAAAGCCAGCTTCGAGCATCATGTTCAAAATCCCCTCGGCCTCCGAAACTTTCCCACTACAAGAATATATGGTGATCAAAGATGAAAACGTCCAACTGTCGGGTTTGCAAGCCCCGGAATTTTTCATGTCTTCAAAGATTTCAGCAGCTTCATCTGCAAAACCAACATCAGCACACATTGCTAAAAGGGTATTATAAAGAACAACAGTCAACTCCAATCCCTTATCTTTCATCTCTTTATACACATTAAGAGCATCTTCACCATATCGAGCTCTTCCATAAGCACGTAAAAGTGCAGCATACGTTGCCCAATTTGGTGAAAATCCATTAGAAAGCATCTCTTTGTAAATACTCTTGGCTTGCCAAGGCCTCTTGGCTCTCCCCATGGCATCCAACAAAGTATTAAATATAACTACATTAGGTTTAACACCTAAGGCCTTCATTTCCTCGTAAACATTTAAACAACCATCATAATTCCCAGATACCCCATATATTTTAATCAAAGTCGAAAACGTAACGGGATCGATACGCCACTTTTCTGTTCTAGCACGGTCATACAAGGTGAAGGCCATATCAACATTTCCAGCACGGCCATAAGCATCGATCATGGCAGAGTAAGTAACATCATCAGGGTCACACTCATAAGTAGGCATTTTCTCAAACCACTCAACAGCCTTACTTGGCAAACCACAGACCCTAGAACAACTAATCAAAGTCGAAAAAGTAACATTATCAGGCTTAACCCCTCTTTGAAGCATTTCATCGAACAGTTTCTCAGCACCATTCAAATCCTTAGACTTCCTAAAAATCTTAAGAGTAACATTATAAAGAATGACCTCTCGACTGGTTTTCGTTAATATCTTTCGAAAATGATCAAGAACAAGCAACGCAGTGTTAGGGTTTGACATGTTATTGAGAACAACAACAGCATCCTGTTCCGATACATCGTCACCTAAACTACTCAAAACAGCTAAAACATCATTTTCATTTGGCTTACAAGAATCCAAAGACTCAGCTACTTTGAGCAGAGAAGAATACCTTGAATCATAAGTCAACTGCCTAAGACGTGAAGCTCTGGGGCTTCGAGGATTGACCCACGCATAGCTTTTCGAAGTGGTTTTGCCATCTGGGTATTGTGAATTGGTGAGTTTTCGAGGGATTTGAGTCTCTTGCGACATTAGGTCTTCCAAAGAAACATGGCTGCTGCTTGCTTTGATAGAGGTTTTAGATAAGGAAATCAGGTTTAGAGAAGTGGGTGGGTTGGTTCTTAAGGATTTTGGTTTTGGTGAGACAGAGAGAGAGTGACGGTCACGTAAAAGTGAAGAAGGTGAGGAACATAGATGATGATACGCCATTGATGTATCTGTTTGTTTGAGCTTTAAAAGCTTAAACTTTAAAGGGAAGAAGAGGGAGTGTGTTTTCTGTTTAGAGAAATGACCTTATCTACAAAATACAGACTTAGAAAGATAACACAAAGGTTAGATTTTTCTAATTTTACCATGTTACCCTTGCATGTTCTTCCATATTACGATTTTGCTTTTTTCATGTATCAAAATATCTAGGTTTAATAGCTGTTTTGGCCCCCTGTATTATAACAAAATTTTCTTTTATTATTTGTTGGGTCACTTTGCTTTCTTTATTTTCATTAGGTCCTTTTTAACCTTTTTACTATCGCCCACTTGTTCGCATTTTTTTTTTATCGGAAATAGTCAAAGGGCTAATGTGATGGACAAATGAAAGCAAAGGGGCTAAAGTAACCGAACAAAATAGTAAAAGGGACAAAGTGAGAATTTTACTATAGTATAAGGAGCAAAGTGATAAAATAATAGTAAAATGGTTAAAGTGAGAATTTCATTATAGTGCAAGGGGCAAAATGATCAAAAAAATTAGTAAAAGGGTCAAAGTGAGAATTTCACTATAGGGGCCAAAAATAAGTATTAATTCGAATATCAACTTTCTTTTACGAAAGGTACGATCATTATTTTATTTTGTTTTAAAATTTACAAGTTGACATGGTATAAAAACTCCACTAGGAGTATACCAAATATTTCCATTAATATAATTACAAATTGATATGGGAGGTATGCAGTGGTACACCAATTTTTATAGGGTTCAGTAAAATATTAAATCTTTTTTTAAAACAACTTCTTAAATACAAAAAAATACATTGTTGGTGTATCAAATATTAATCTTACATTTTTAGTAACAAAAAAACCAAACCAAATCAATACAAATTATAAATGAATGAATAATCAAAATATAACTAAACAAAATCCACACATAACGACTATGTACGATAAGACTAGAAACCCACAAATAGCTAGGGGTGTGCAAATTCCGGGTAAAACCGAATTAATTTGATTAACCCACAGAATTCAGTTAATTGGTCGGTTAATCGAATTGTTTCGGTCGGGGTCGGTGAATAATTTTTTTGAAGTTCGGTTAACGGTTAATTCGACTCGAAATCGACCGGTTAACCGAACTTAATAAATAATTTTATAATATATAAATATTAGCCCAAAAATCGGTCAGTTAGTTTGATTAATTTTTTTATATGTTTTACACTTATTTTAATCAAAAATAAAAAAATATATATATAAATTTTGATTAATTCGATTAACCGATCGAATTAATCGAAAAAATTTGATTCAGTTAACGATTAAAGATTTAAAAAGATCGATTAATTCGATTAATCGGTTAAACACCTTTACAAATAGCACTTACACATGGTGGGTCCCGAATATAAGTACTTAAAGACATTGAGACTCAGCCTTTGTAAATAATATGGGTGCTTGTGGGATAGGCTTATGTTTGGTACCATGCATAATTGCCCATGCCTGGTTTAGCCGGATTATGGGCCTCAAATTTTAGTCAAAGATTCATATCGTATTTTTTTTTATTTTTAAAAATTATTTTATATTTAGTGATTACATGTTATTAAATTTATGCTTTTTAAATATTTATATTATGCACCTTGTATATTCAATTTTTTTTATGATATAAATTATAGAGTTGTTAAAGGTACCAAACACGAGTCCAATCAAAAGGAAGTGAGAAATAGCGAACAATTTGGGCTATTAATGGACTTAAAACAACAATTTGCAACATGAAGAAAAAGGCGGTGATGCAAGTGGTGGAGGTTCTTCATCTCAACTCTATCCCATTTTCTCTCCTCTTAACTCCACCATAACATAATACCACACAAATAAGATTTATTACCTGTAATTATGATTTTAATCCCTTTTAAATTGGTATAATTTATTGGATTCATAATCATTTTTAATGTGTTGATTGAGTTTTAGCTTTGCCAATACAGAAGGGCGTGGGTTTGAATGTGTTGAAACGTATTATTCTCTTATTTATGAGTTGAGAAACAACTGTAAATAATTCTAAGCATTGTGCCAAAAAACAAACAAACAGCATCATCAAAATCTATAATTAAAATGTGTGCCCATATCATTGTATATGTCATAGAAATTGAGAAATAAGCCAACTAGTGAACACGTTGGATTGGGGGAGTATTGTAGTAGAATGTGCATCTTTTTCACTAAATGGCTTCTTCATTTCTCATCTTCATCCTTTTCTGGCCTTCGCATTTTGGATTCCAAAACCGTGGGCTTGCGTTTTCTGATTGCTAAAATTCTCATAAAATCCTTTTCATTAAAAGTTAAATTATATTTTATTCCCTCTACTCATAAAAATATAAATGACTCCCTATCCGTCTCTATTTAAGGAGTATATGAATCTTTCTGTTAAAGATTTCATCCATTTATGTGGTTACGCTAATGATGCCACGTGTATCTCATGCTAACGTACATGAATCATTTATTAATAGTAGAAATGGATGAAATTTTTAATCGAATGAGTAGTTTGCTCTTTGATCTAATGTACAGAAACTAATTCGTTCATTTTTAATAAATGGAACAAAATACAATTCAACTCCTTTATATGATACTTTCACTTCATAACATTACATGACATGTGCATGTATTTAAAATGAAAACTTACACATAATAAAACTCGAAAATGAATATTTTAATGAATCAAATCTTCCTATCTAACAAATGTATATTGATAGGTATAAAAGCAGAAACCTTTATAAAAAAAAATTATATTTTTCAGTCTTTTATCAACGTCTCATGGTCAACCTCGTTCACAAGGTTGGAACTTTACATGCACTATATTATATAAATAAAGTAAATCATACTACTTTTATCAATTATTCAACTTTTCTTTTAAAAGCTTAACATATCCACACCGCTTTCCATTTATTACGTCAATAATTCAGGACTCTATTTGAATTTGGGTAAACTATACCCAATCTCCTTAAACTATTAGTAAGCTTACATTTTGGTCATTCAACTTCAAAAAATTATAAAATGATCACCAAATTATTCAAAAAAAATTTCAAGTTATTGAGGTGTTAAATTTATTCTTATATGGCCTTCTTTGTTCACATGTCTACACCAATCGAAAGCTCTCATTTCCCTTACATTCTATAATTTAGTTTTTTTCATGAAACAACTTTGAATGTCGCGAATCTGCAAACTAAAATCCAAACAATTTTTTTTTTCGATCCATGATATTAATCGTCGAATCAATTTGGATCTAAGGTATGTTCTTCCACTCATCGATGAGTAGTAATCCGCTATATCAATCGTCGAATCATCACTTGGAGTTAGCTAGTAGGGTTTTTTTAAAAAAAACTTAATAGATTACTGACTTAAATAAAAAAAAACTTTTGAATAGTTCAATGATTTAAATAAAACGTTTCAAATAATTCAAAGATCATTTTGTAAATTTTTAAAATTAAGTGACTAAAACATAGAATTTACCCTAGAATATATTACGTAATATTCACGAGGGTTAGCAATTTACGTACGTACCTCATCATTTAAAGGGATGGGCAAATTGATTGAGATGTTGAGTCAGCGAAAGGACACAATGTCTACCCCTCCATTAAACAATTCCACGTCAGATTTGCACAATTTCCACCTTCTTTAAAAAAACCCCTCCTCTTCTCCACATAAATTCAAATAAAGAAGCAAACTATATATAAAAAAATAAATAAATCGCATACTTTATATTTTTGTCACTCAATTTTAAAAAATTACAAGATAGTTATTGAATTATTTAAAAAAATTTATTCAAGTATTCAAAAGTTTTTATTTAAGTCATTGAGCTATTAAGGTTTTTTTTTTAAAGTCTAACTAGCGAGTTCCAAGTGATGATTCGATGATCGATATGTTGGATTAAATATCTATCGACAAGTAGAAAAACATACTTTAGATCAAAATCAATATGATGGTCAGTGTCAAAGATTGGAGAAAAAAAGTGTTTAGATTTTGGTTCACAGATTCGTGACGTTCACAACTGTTTCATAAAAAATAACCTTAATTGTAAAAGAGAAAAGGAAGGAAAACTTTTGATTGGTGTAGATGGTGTGAATAGCCTAACAGGCTTGACACCCCTAACTGACACCCCTAAAATGTAAAATTTTACTTTTGACCCTTTAGAATTTACAAGACTTTAATTTAGTAAATGGTAGAAGTATACTTTGGCCCCAAAATGATAAAATTGTGATTTAATCCTTTAAAAATTATAAAAATACAAGCTATTAAAATTGTGAAATTGTATTTTAATTATCTTAAAAACATTCAACTTAATTTCTGTCTCTCAAAATTTTTTTTGGCATACAATAGCGATATTAACAACCCAGTGACTTAAATAAAAAATTTAAATAGTTCGGTGGTCATTTTGTAATGTTTTAAAGTTAAATGACCAAAATGTAAATATACGAATAATTTACAGAGCTTGGGTGTAATTTACCCAAAAAAGAAAGTGAATTATTTGTTGCATATATATTGAGGTGTGGTCGGTCCTAAAGGTCCTCATAAGTAATTTTGAGAATCATCGCGAGAATGGAAGAAGTAAGCCTTTTCTGTATATTAAAATTTCTTTTATGTTCATTACAGTATTGAGTTGATACTATTATGCTTTGTACGCATGGCAATTTCAAAGGACCAAAAAGAAGAAGAGAAAAAGGAAGAAGAAAACCCAGAGATTATACTAAAAGTTGATATGCACTGTCAAGCTTGTGCTAGAAAAGTTGCAAGAACCCTCAGAGGATTTGAAGGTTATATATTTATAAATTTTTCCTCTCTTTTTTTTTATTTATTATTTGGTCCCTAAAATATTTGACCGACAGGAGTGGAGGATGTTGCGACTGATAGCAAGGCAAATAAGGTGGTGGTGAAAGGAAAGACGGCCAACCCCGTCAAGGTTTACCAAAGGCTACTAAAGAAATACGGTAGAAAAGTGGAGTTAGTCTCGCCGTTGCCGGAACCGCCGCCGCCGCCGGAAGAGAACAAAGAAGTTAAACCCAAAGAAGAAGAAGAACAAAAACAAGAGGTAATAATTAAAAAATAAGGGTCAAATTATGATGTTGGTCCTTTTATTATTATGCTCAAAATTTGTTTTAATCTCTTTTATTTTAATTTAATCCTCAGTGAATTTACCTAAGAGATTCCTCTATTATATAGGGACCTTATCAAATTAGTCTAAATAAAATAAGTCTAAATATTAATGGTATAGGATTTGGACATATTTGATTATTGATCTAATCCCTATGTTATAAGGACCTTCCAGGGAATTTAACCTTTAATCCTCTACATCATTTAGATTAAAGGACCAACTCTGGAATTGAATCATAACAGAAGGACCTTAGAATAAAAGCATAACATGTAGTTGAGTTTGAAATGAGCTCGGCTACTACTATGCTATGCTATGCTATGCTATCTAATCCCATACCAGTGTGTGGTGTGGTGCTGACATTGAAAGTAACATAACAAGTTGGCCTTGACCACACCCCCATAGGGCTATAAACCACTGGCTCGTATTACGAAGGAGAGGTGACCCCACCGTTCCATTTTCACTACAAGCCTTTGTAGTTGTACTATTGACTGTGGCTGCATGTTGGGTGTTGCAGCCATGGGGTCAAGCCCTTTGTGCTCACGGGTTCACACTCAATTCACATCTTACCTGCTTTTTCATCGTTAACTTAATTATCCTTTATGATCATTAATTATTGGGTCTAGCTTTTGTTTTTATCTGCTGAAGGATTTTTTTATTTTTATTTCTCGTAATAAGTGATTGGTGGGTGGAATTTTTTTTAATCAATGGTTGGTTTATGAAGATTACAGCAATTTAAAAGGAATATCCGTAAAATTTCAGTCATTTTTGTTAAAATTTTTATTCATTTGTAATAATTAGTGTGGTTATGGAATACTCAAACAGTGACGTGTGTCGTGTCATGCGTATGTAGGGATTAATTTTTAATTGTAAAAATTGATGAATTTTTTAATAAAAAATATCAATTTACTTTTTAATCTAATGTATAATGATTAATTTACTCATTCTTAATAAAAAAAATAAAATATAATTTAACTCTTAATTGAAAGATTTTTATGATGCTTTTATCGAGGGATATCATAATTATTTTAAATTTTTATTTAAATATTCATCGTGGCAGCCTCCTGCAGTGAAAACGGTAGTATTGAAGGTTGGCATGCATTGTGAAGCATGCGCTCAAGCTTTGCGTAAGCGAATAAGAAAGATCCAAGGTACTCCATTTAATTCATTACTATTTTCCCATATTATTTACATTTCAATATAAATATTAGATGTGAGTGGATTGAGTCAAATTTCAATTGGCATGAGTATTATTATCATTGTAGGAGGATGTGGGCTCGAGTGTATTGAAACGCATTATCCTCTTATTTATGGGTTGGGGGGACTATGAATAATTTTAAGCATTGTGTCAAAAAGAATAGATATGATAATAACCTATAATAATAATAATAATAGTAATAGGTATTATAAATTTAGATCTAAAATCAAAAGGGATGTAGTAACATTTAGTACCTGGACTTGGTAACTCAATTCCTACCTTAATCTTTGAACAGTTTCTGGTCCACATTAGTTTTGAAATTTGGTAACGGTTTCCGATTTGGTATTTGAATTTAGATTTCGTTAAGATTTATCACGTCATCACCTGAATTTTCTTAAAAACAATTTTTTAGATTACATATTTTAGAATTTTTAGATGATAATGATGTACAATCTTAAAAGTGTCAAGCCATCATAGTTTAACGGAATCCAAATTTAGGGATCAAATTGAAAAATGTTATCAAAAATTGAGTTTTATGGAGACAAAAAAAATTAAGGAGTAAATTGAAAGAAATGTGACTAAATGTTGTTTTGTCCTAAATCAGAATTAAACCGACGCCTGTCGAAGTTAATAAATGGGGAATGAATTGATTAATGACAGGCGTAGAGACAGTGGAAACCGACGTGGGAAATGATAAAGTAACCGTAAAAGGCACCGTAGATCCTACAAAGCTGGTTGATTATGTTTACAAGAGAACCCGCAAGCAAGCATCCATAGTGAAAGGCGAAGAAAAGAAGGAAGAAGAAGCAGAAGAAGAGAGCAACAAAGAAACCAAACCAGAAGAAGAAGAAGAAGAAGAGAAAAGGAGTGATGATGTAATAAAGCAAAGTGAATACTTACAATCCAAGTATTTGTCGGAGCTCGAATATCCTCCTCAGTTTTTCAGTGATGACAACCCAAATGCTTGCTCTCTTATGTAATTTTTATTACCATTATTCATTATCCATGTATGTACGTACGCAATAAGGTGTTGACAATGCTTGGTTGTGACAATCTCGTATGCTTGGTTTTAGAACCATGAATGGAGAGACAGATTAGTTGGTCTTAATATTGATTATACTCACCTCTTTGGTTTATTTGTGATTTTGATCCCTCTACTAGAATTTAATCTCTCTTGTCGTTAGTTGTTTAAAATACCTGAGAGGTCCCTGTATTATTGGGTCTGGATTAAATTAACCCCTTTATTATGAAATGGATCACTTTAATCCCTATATTATTAAAAAAAAAATCAAATAAGTCAAACTTGTACCAGAGTTAACATTAGCTATATAAAAAATATCTTGAAAATTATTATTTTTCATTTGCAATTCAACTCTAAACAAAAGATCTCATTAACAAAACCATAAAAACTTTTTAAATGTAAAGTCTATAATTTTTCTATTCTTTTTTAATCACTCAACTAAAAAAAAGTAATAAAATTATCACTCAACTATTCAATTTTGTCTTTTTTGGTTACCAATTAGTTAATGTAAAAATGAACACCCAAAAATTCAAAATAAATGGGTGAAAAAGAATTGAATAATTAAATGATCATTTTGTAATTTTTCATACTTAGAAAACCAAAAAAATTTGACAAATAATTGAGTGATCATTTAGTAACTTTTCATAATTGAATGACAAAAAAAAAACACCCATAATTGAGTGACTAAATCCCAAGCCTGAGCATAACAGAGGGATCAAAACCATAATTTGACCTAACTTTTTAAACTTTCATTCGTTAACCAAATTGACCTAAGAGGAGAATGATTAGTTCAAATTTCATGGGAACCAAATACTAATATATATAAAGCGTGGAAAAAAAGAACAAAGATCAGAATCTTTGGAAGTTTTCACATGGTGACTCCCTTCCTAGGCTATATATAGTTAAAGTTGACGGCACAACACCTATACTGATAATTATATATCAACCACATTCATGTGATCCACCCCAGACTACAAAGATCCCGTATCGGGACACCATCTAATCCTACCGCTGCACAGGTTTGTACAGCACCACGGTCACATACTTGGCTCGAAACCGATGAGTTGAACCGAGTGCCACCACGGGTTGCCCATTTTTCCCCTTTTGAATGTACAGATGGTTAAGGATTACGTGCTTTGGTCTCGACAGAGGTGGCGGGATCTCCATGTGAGATGCAGGTAGATTAAGGAGTGGAAGTTGTAGGTGAGGAGGGACGAGTGGTGGCTCCTTAGCAAAATCTTCGGCTCCGAGTGGCAAATTACTGTAACTCGACTCAGGGGACAGCGGAGGTTCAAAACTAGATATACTTTTGATATCTTCCGGAACATAATCCTGCAGGGTTATTATTCACAAGGTGATGAAGGGAAGGAGAAAGAAGACGGTAGGTAAATGTACCTGAAAGTCCCTTTATTATAAGGACCTCATCAAATTCATATCAATTTAATCCTTGTACTACTAAAAAGAATAAAATCAAGCCAAATTAGAATATAGTTAATATTGTTTTTATGGTTTTATAAATAAAATCTTTTGTTTGAAATTGATGTGCAATTGAAAAAAAAAAAACTCAAGAATTTTTTATATAGTAAATGTTAAATCAGTTATAATTTGGACTCGTTTCATTCAATAATTTAAGGACTAAATTGATCCATTTAATAATAGAGAGACTAGTCCTTGTAATACAGAGACCTCTCATGATAATACAAGCAAGAATGCATAGTAGCAGTCCCGTGCATCCGTGGCGTGGCAAAAGTACATAAACTTTTGCCACTTTCACAATGAATATAGCAAAATATAATAGAATGTACGAAAACTGGATGCTATAGCCAAGTGGAAATCGACACTTTAGATCACACAAGGAACAAAATGCTTTGATGCTTAGCAATACATGAACATTAACTGTAACAGCAATGACAGCTTGATAAATAAGTACATGTTACGATGCATCAATAGGAAATACCACCAAGGAATGAATTATTCCGATCTGAATATTCCTAAGCAGAAGAATGGAAGACAAGAATGGATATATATTTACAGAAAGCACTCGTATTCCACGAAAACAAATAGTTGGAAATCCTAAAACTACGAATACCAAACTCATTACCAAGATAAAAACAATAAATTTACCTGCAAGTCCAAAATGTTGTTAGCATTGCCCGTGCTGTCTTGAGCCCATGGCAAGTCAGGGGCATACCTCCATTGTCCATCAACAATGAACCTATACTGGTAAACACCCGATGGTAACACTTTCATAATAGTGAAGTCTTTTCCACATCTTTGCAAAGGGATTCTGATTAAGATAGCAAACACGTGTTAAATGTCGCAGTTCATAAAGAGCTATCTATTTTTCCTTCGATATAAAAGAAACGTAGGAAAGTAGTGAATATCGAGAACCTTGTCTTCCAATTATCCCATGATCCCTCAACGGCTACTTCTTTGCCACCATAGCCCCATGTAATCATTGTTGGAATTCCCTTCTCGGTGCAGCCATCTTCGTTTCCTATTGCAGACTGCATCCACGATGGGCTTGATCCGTGCATCTCATCAGGTCTTTGTAAAGGAACAACTGGAACCTGCGTTGAAAGAAGACACGGTGGATAAAATTGTTGGCTTTTACAGAGAAATCAACTACACACGAACAACGAGTATGTTCCAGTAACTAAAATCCCAAAACAGACCAAAACTAGAAATCTAAGAAAATAACAGATTCAAGAAACTCTGGCCATGCAACGTGTATGGGGTCAGGATTTGGATTACAAGGAGAAAAGGGTTTTTGGATTTAGAAATAGAAAGGGAAGCTCGGAATAAAGGAATCCAAAACAAAGAAATGGGGGATTATTACATGCGAAAATGATGGGAAGGCTATGAAGCATTTGGAGGGACTAATAAGAACATTCCTTGTCTTGCAGGATTATTAGGGGTAGTACATTGTAAGAAGCTCCCTCGTCCCGCCAAAAAGACAAAATTTGAACACCAAGAGAGCCAACTAAACTCCATAGCCCTACACTATGAGCTAAATTATACAAAAGCCGGTAATTTGCAGATATTGCAAGAAACCACACATAGGTCCCTATTGCCTGCATGTTAAGAAATGTTGGGTGTAATGGTAAAGCACATTCTACTCATAAAGAGGGAACATAGGTTTGAATTTTGAAGACAACATTGTTGGGAGATGCAGTCACGAACCCGAAACATAGACCGTAAAACAGACATGGAAGACATAAAAAAAAAAAATTAAAAACTGCCTAAACTGCCAATAAAGGCTGCATTGAAGACAACCTAAAGATTAGGTTAATTTTATCCATAATGCACCTCAAGGTTTAAAGCTATAGCAGGAAAATTAATACGGCATGCATCAATGCATACCATTTTCTTCCATAGATAGCATAGACAGTAGCATTCTCGAGCAGGTGACCAAATTTTACTGCCATTTACATTAAATCCATACAATTTCCACATACTAAGTTTCCTCTCTACCCAAGGCCGTTTGTATACACATAAATTCTTGCAAAAGTTAAATGAAACAAGCATTATAACTAACCAATAAACAAAGGGATCACACTAAGACTTTCCACCAAAATTGCAACACGAAAACAAAACATGAATTTATCAAAGGAATTAGATACAAACTAGGCTTGAATCCTAATATATAATAGTCTCCAATTTTAATTTGTGACTTTCCAATTTTATTCAATCTTGAAGAAACATAAAAAGCCAAAATTCAATATTTAAACTATGTATTCTTAAAAATGAAAACTCTATATACAATACAGTTTCTATTGCAAATTGTGCGAACTTTAATTTCATTGAATCATGCACCAACCACTAAGTTAAATACTCGAGTTTATGCGAATATTACAGATCAAAATCAAACTCATGCTACAATGTAAGAGCTTTGGTTCATTATTTACATGAAAATGTTGAAACCTCAATGTTAAAAACTCGTGTTTATGTGAAAATGATGAATCAAAATCAAACTCATTCTACAATGTATGAGCTTTGATTCATTATTTACATGAAAACCTTGAAAATTCTAAGTTAAATATTCTGAGTTTAGGCGAAAATTCCTAATCAAAATCAAACTCATACTACAATGTAAGAGCTTTGATTCATTATTTATATGAAAATCTTGAAACCTCTAAGTTAAATACTCAAGTTTATGCGAAAATGATGAATCAAAATCAAACTCATTTTACAATGTAAGAGCTTTGATTCATTATTTATATGAAAATCTTGAAACCTCTAAAATTACAACACATTGATCCATTTAAAAGTTTTCTTTTTTCTTTACATTGTTTTTTAATAAAAACTCACAATATTTGTTGAAAATTTACAGATACTTAGCATTAAATACTTAATTTTATGCATTTGAAACCAGATTCCCATGCAAGAAAATCAAATCATATTCCATGAAATCAAAATCCCATACATAAAAATGTATGAAAATAAAAGTAATTGAGTACCTGAGGAGTAAACATGAGAGGAAAATGTGTTGATGTGGGACTGTGAGGAGGTGAGTGACCCATAGGTGCCGCCATAGCTTCAAGAACACTGTTAACCCTTGTTTCTTCTTCTTCTTCAATCCCTGATGGGCTACTACTCCCATCTTCTCTTCCATTCACATTCCCCATTTTTTTTTAATTATTAGTATTAAACTATTAATTATTGTTTCTTTATTGATGATCAATTTATCACTTTTAAAAAAAATTATATGAACTAAGTAGAGAAAAAAAAAACCCAAATTCCCACCACTCACAGAATCTCAAAATTGATTCATGATTCCCCCATTATAATAGATACCCATACCCATCTTTCAAAAAAAAAAAACAAAAACCCAGATGTAGAATTGGTAGAATTTTGTAAAAAATTGAAAAGAAGAAAAAGAAGAAGAAGAAGAAAATTGAGCGATGAGTTAGGAGTGGTGATGAAGTAGTGGGGATCTGGAATGGGGGATGAATGGATGATGGTCACGTCATCATTTGACAAAGTCTTTTGTTTCTCAGTTCTGGTTTGGTTTTTTATTTGGTTTTTTTGGGGGTTGAGATTAGGGCAATAGCATAAGCCTTTTTTTCACCCTGTTCTGTCTCTGATTCTCTCGCCCAAAGCTTTAATGTCTAATGCCTGGCTTACCCTTTTCTCCTTCACTTTTCAGCTCTGCTTTATATAATATCTTTTTTTTACCTACATTAAAAATTTTATAAATATTTTATAAATAAAAGTCTTGTCTGATTTTTTTTTAAAAATAAATATTTACAATTGTTAAAACAAGGTTTAAATTATTTTTAGGGCCTGAACAATTTTTCTTATATTAAAGTTTGAATTTTTTTTCAAATTAAACCCTAAATTTAGTAATTATTCTCGTATTGGGGCTTGAATTTTTTTTGTGTCCAAATTAGTCCTTGGAAAAAAATATGAGATCAATTATCAAGTTTAAAGACTAACTTGGAAAAAAATTCAAGCTCTAATGTTGAAACAGTTGTTTAGTTAGACCTCACCCAATGTGAGAACGATTGACAATTAACTTGGACAAAAAAAAAGTTTAGATCTCAATGGAAAAAAAATTCTCAAGTTTATAACCAAATAGTGATTAAACCCTTAAAATAAATATTCAAATTTTAATTATTACATATATTATACAATAAATAATTGGTTTTTAGATATTTAAAAAATAAATACTTTTCACATATAAATAATAAAAGGGCAAAGCGTAAGGCTGTAAATGAACAGATTTCAATATCGTTATTACAATGTTCTTTTATTAAGTTAAATAAATTAGTATGAATAAATAATTTTTGTTCATCTATTAATGAGAGAGTTTGAACAGAGATTTGTTCAGTTTATTTATCTTCACGAACAAGCTCGTTTATAGACTCGTTAATTTAAAGAAAATATTTTTCTATGAAATATACTTAAATAATATTTTCCATCTATTTTTATATTTAAATTTAGTTTGTTTGTTTGTGTTGATTTGTTGTTTGTGAACATGTTCGCTTAACATTCGCTAATATATAAATGAACATGTTCGTGAACATAAAATGAAACGAGCCTAAAAATACCAAATAATAAATGAACCAAATTCGAACATTATGTTACAAATTTAAACGAACACGAACAAAATATAAACAACTTCAAAAATAAAGAAAAAAACAAAGAAAAGTTTTGTTCGTTTGAGTCTAGTTTATCTAGTAAAGTGTTGTAAGATTGAACTTAGCATTTGCACACTTCAACACAACACAAGCCCTGATTAATTAATTTGCTAATATAACATATATATGGTAATCTATATGTATGTCATGTCAACGAAGTTAACAAACGTCTGTTTATTTATTTATTTATTTTAGGATAATTTGGTAAACAATATAAATTTCAAGGGCTAAAAGAGGCAAAAAAAATTAAATGGAATGCTAAAATGTTTTTTTTTTAAGTTAAAGAATAAAAAATCATTATGCCTTGAGAAAATACTAAAGTACACCTTTATATATAAAGTATGTTATATTATTTATGAGAGTGTTTTTTTGTCATTTCACATTTTTATCTAAAATTAATTATAGTAAAATTTGAACCCACGATCTAATAAATTATAAACATTTAATTTATCATTTCAATTAAATATTCATTTGATTTTTATATAAACTTTTAATCAACATATTTATTTCATAATTCTTATAATATGGTATATCGTAATCTAATATTAATTAAATATTCATTATTTAATGTCTGCATAAATTGTTTAATAAATAATTGATCTTTTTAGAGTAACTAATTTATATATTACTAAGCTATTATCTTTGATTGTATCTTATTAAGATTTTAATTTAATATTTTAATTTTTCTAAAAAATAAAATTGTTGATTTTTTTTAATAATTTTATAATAGATTAGGATAAAATCTGAATTTTTGATACTGTAATTAGAATTATTTATGACCTTTTCTCAATCCATAAATAAGAGAATAATATGTTTCAATGTATTCGAACTTATATTTTATTATATTGACAACAATACTCATGTCAATCGAATTAAAATTCAATCAATAAATATTGATTTATGTAAATGTTTATGTAAATATAGAATTAATAAATATTAAGACATTTTATAGGTTTCCTCGTGACATTGAAAGAGCTCAATTGTTTTTATATAAAAACTAACCTTTCACTTCATTTTTTTTTTATTTACATTACTAACTTTCCTTTTCGATCATTGCATAAGAAAAAAACAAATTCATTGGAATAAACCATGTTTTTGGAATTATGCCAAACCATAGATTTTACTGTTCGGTTTACCTTTGGTTAAAATATTGGGAATCAGATTAAATTAATTTCTCTATTAAAAAATTAAATAAATTCAAATTGTAATACAGTACATTATTTGATTTCTTTAAACAATAAATGATATGTTTTAAATAGTAAATGTTAACTCTATTTCAATTGGATATTATTTGATTATTTTTAACAGTACATTAACTAAATTAACCCATTTAATAGTAGCGAGACTAATTTAATCAAGTCCCTATAATACAGGGACTTTTCAAGTATATTCATCGTTTATATTATATATAATAACAACACATTAAAATATAGAACTCACATTGGTGACCACAGGATGTTCACCTACAAAATCCACTCAGTTCATGATCAGGTCGAACTGGATTTGGGTTGAATCTAAGTATAATATGAACACACTTTATGCTCGTTTAAGCCTGACCCAACCCGAAATATGAACCTAATTTTTTGACTTTTGATCCTAAAATGGGTGAACCAACTTTCTTTGACACCACTCTCTCTCCTCCTTCTCCATCTCCATTGATATCGTGCATGAACAAGTATATCAACACTTAATATAATGTTCAAGGGCAAAGCCATTAAATTGCTTTAGAAGGTGGGAGGGGCTAAAGAGAAATCATAAATTTTGGAAGGTTAGGTGCATTTTCACGTCATATATGATTTCATAAAATTTTAAGATATTAAATAATAAATCTACCATTTTTAAGGGCGAAAGCCATTGTCTGGCTTTTGTGTTGATAATGTTTGTTACACTTTAGCCAAAAATTCTGGACAGAAATAATTAATTTTATATATACCAAAGTTTATATCAAGCAAAATAAAATATAGAAATACCTTAAACACAATCAAATAAATAAATAAATAAATATAAAAACACTCCGATGTTAAATCCAACTTGAGCATTGAGTGTTTCAATTTAACCCCTGAAAATAACTAGTTGAAAACATGCAAGTGTATTTGGTTCTCTTGGCTCAAAAGAAACATTGTTATATACAAGGCAATACATATGTATATATTGTTAGATATGTAATGGAGGGAGATGATTAAATGCAGCTTGTAAACTCAATAATGTGACTGAAGCGCCATCTAAATGAGCCCATAAAACTGCCATATACATCCATACATACATCATATCCCAATCAAGACGCTATTTGTTTGTTGGTATTGGTAGCCCTCGTGATGCATGAATTTAAGGGTTTAGATATGATGTGTTGGAACCGAATACTTCCAGCCGTGTAGGTTCGAATTCCGTTCCCGACCGATGAAAGTCGCAGGCACTCATGTTTCTTCACGAACGCCGGTCGGCACATCGACTCTTTCGGTATTCCGATGACTTTAACGGAACATATCTTTTGCAAATCGGCAACTCCGTGGAGGTGGGACGGAAGATCGATCATGAAATCTCCGTATTCATCGGTTGTAGCTCGTGTTGTACCTGATTTGGCCTTACAAGGAGTTTCACATTTAACAGACACCAAAGCCCCTGTGTATAAAGGTAACAACGAATCATATATCTATAATTTTATTATCTTCGATGGTTAAATTTAGATTTGATCTCTTTACTTTGCTATAATTTATTATTTAGTCCTATCCTATAAATTGGTATAATTTGTCTAAATTATTAACCCCGTTAATTGTTTTATTAAATTGTTGACTTTTTTTTTTTTTAAATCTACATCAGCGCTATAGCGAAAACACTAAACAATGTTTCGATTAACTAATACCATTATAAATATATAAAAACTAAATTATAGCAAATTAAATTTTAAATTTTTTTACATAACAAAAGACTAAAATTATAATTTTACCTTTATCTTTGACAAATAATTGATCACACACAAGAAAAATAATAATGGTCCCATTCCTTTTTTTTCTTTTAGAAATGAATGCATTTTACTCCTCATTATTTTTATTTTTTGAAAAGGGGATTAATGCAATTATGCCTAATAGTGACATTGCATTTTATGTGGACCCCAGAGGATTATATCTTCATGAATTTAGAAAATAATTATTGCGATTTAATCCAACAAATATTAATTAACTTTTTATTTCTCAAAATATATATTTATTGTTATTAAATGAAATCTTGAAAGAAAACTTGAGATGACATCCAATAAATAAATAATTTATGAATTAATTAAAAAAAGATAAATATTCATTTTCGTGTGTGTGTGTGTTTTAATATTGCTTCATTTTGCAACAATATTGTGGCGACATGTCACCCGATGACGTCCAAATTTCTTTAATCGCAAGTTTTGTATGATACATACAACGCAACTTAAACAACTCTTTTATATATGACTATCAACGTTTCTTTGTTTTAGGTTCAAGGCAACCCTAAATTTAGTGGTTTTTTCCTAATTTATTTTTTCTTATTTAAAAATTACAACACATGCAATCATAAGGAAATAATTTTCAACTCAACAAACATATGGTGGAAATCAATATTTAGATTGCAATTTTTAATCAAATATAAAAAATTATCAAATACTATTTAAAAAATATAAAATAAAATTTTTCTTTTTATATAAATTGATTGAGTATTAACTCGATTAACATGGAAGTGTGAGTTCAAATGCATTGAACTATTATGAATAATTTAAAAATCGAAAATCTTAGCGAATGAAAAAAAAATGAAGATATATAGTTTTATTGGGTGACTCAAAGGGTGTTGGAGCAAAATTGCAATCCTAGGTTTATCCAAACAAACAATAATGAAGTTTTAGAAAGAAACGAAGATTCCATGATTCAACATATTATTGATTAATTTACGAAGGATTTGGGAATTTGGAATTTTATGTTTTAGAACTAATCCTAAAATAATCTGCGCTAAATATCTTTCAATAAACAACAAAATCAGGCATCGAGATTATCAAAACCAGAGAATCACGATGATGAATGAATGATCTATATATATGAAATGGCGGAATGGAAAATACCTGATATAGGCCATGAACGAAGTTGAGGTTGTGGATCGCGGTGGCGGCGGTGGTGGCAAGCTTCACAAAGAACAGTTCCAGTGACGAGAACTGTAGAGAGCTTCTCTTCACCATATCCGGCCAAATGCACCATCTCATCTCTGCTTGAAAACTCGTACAGCGTTGGCTTATTCTCAATGATGATTTCATCTTCTTCGAGTTTCGCCGCCACCGCCATTAATGGAGTTTGCTGAAGGAACAAGAAGAAGAAGACGATCGTCATCGTCATTGCCATCGCGGAGCAAAAGCTGCTCATCGTCGATCTTGTACTCTGAATTTTGATCTGCGTTTACCTTTGTTTTTAAAAAAACTAGAGTGTTTCAGCTCAGGGCCAAACGATAGATTAATAGAAATAGGGAGCGCCAAATATGCCGCCATTTATATTAGGTTAAATTCTGCTATTAGTACCTGTACTATGAATAAGTTGTGGATTTAGTCCTTATACTTTAATTTGGTCATTTTCACTTCTTGTTTTAGTCCTAATAAAAATGCCAGCTATTAAATTCATCAACTTAAGTTCTATTGTTTTGTAAATTAATGCAACAAACATATTATCACATGTGTAATGTCATATCAACTTGTTATTCTCCCATATTACTCACAAAAAAAAAGTTAATAAATTTAACAACTATCCTTTGCATTAATATAGTGTTTAAGAATGACGCTTCACGAACATAGACCAATTTAAAAAACAAATAACTAAAATTATCAAATTAAAGTATAAGTATTAAATCAACAATTTATGCAAATTATAAAGTCTAATAGCATAATTTGACCTTTATATTCCGTACAATTTATATAATACTAATTAAGGGTCAATAATCTGTTTTTATTTTTATTTTTTTTTACGACACTGCCCTTATTAGTTGACCTACAAACAAAGTACAAAGAAGAAGAGGATGGTCAAATGGTGTAAATATTAAACACAATAAAATTGTTAGAAAAATCAAAAGTGAATTCGATAATTTTAAAAAATTAGACTCTCTAAATAATTAAATTTTTATTATGAAATATTTATTAAACGTTTTTTAATGAAAAATGTTGGCTGCATATTACCAATGATTATAAAATGGATAAATTAGAAGGGTGGTTTTGGTAAATAAAGACAAAATGTGGGTCAAAATGAGAGACGTATATATTGGATTTGGAACTTTTTTTTCTTAAAAAAAAGGCAGATCAACTGTAAAGTTGGTATAGGCCGGAAGGAAGTTTAACTGTTGGTTGGTTGCCTACTCCTATCACATAATATAGGTCAAATTATGATTTTGATCCTTTTATCATGTTCATATTTGAGATTTAATCTTTCTACTTTTAATTTGATGTAATGGTATCGTTAACTAGGAGCGGAACATTATTGGAGCTAGAGGGGCCTTGGTTTCCTTTAGGTTTTGGAAGATTTTCATTTTACCCTTTAAAATTTTTGAAAATTTTAATTATCCCCCTATAATTTTTATAATTTCTAGTTAAGCCTCCAAATGTTTTGAAAGTTTTAAGCAGGCTCTCCAATTTTTTATTTTGGAAATTCTCATTTTTAATTAAATCCCGTTCCTAAAATTTTTAAAATTTTAATTAGGTCTCCAAAACTTAATATCATGCTTACATAAATTTTTATTTTTAATTTTATGTTGGGAGCGATCATAATTTTAAATTGGATTAATTAATGGTGTTTAAAGGTTTGAACTAATTAATGACATTATAAAAATAAAAATAAAAATCAAATTACATCACGTTGAAGTAGGTGAATTAAATACTAAATTTGAATATAAGGACCAAACCATAATTTGACCAATAACATACATATTCTTTTTTAAAGCCTTTATCCAAACTTTTAATTTAATCACTATATATACACGCATATTTTTATATAGAGAGACACACACAAAGAGGATGATCGACTCGACAATATAATCACATTCATTCGTATATAAAAAAAAAAAACTATAGATTGATATTTATATAAATTAAATTATTAAAAATTTTCACTATAAAATAAAAAGTACAAAACTAATTTAATTTTATAAAAAAGAGGCTTGGGCGGGAAGAACAAGTTCATAATATTCAAGCCTGCCCCAACAATCACCCATCTGGTTTTTTTTTTTTTCCTTTTTCAAGCATAATAAAGGAGATTTTTTTTTAAGCACGAGAATTTAGTGAGATAATAACAATTTTTTTTATCTTAATTAGTGATTGAGAATTTGATTTTTATCAGGGGCGAAATCAAAGGGGTTGGTAGGGATCTTGGTCTTCCTTAAAATAAAATTTTTTTCATTTAGACTCTTATAATTTTTTAAAATTTTAAATTAATAAAAGTAAAATTACACTTTGGCCTCCTAAAAATAATAAAATTTTAATTTAATCTTTAAAAAATTACACTTTTACTAATTGAGAATTTGGTTTTTATCAGGGGCGAAACCAAAGGGGCTTGCAGGGATCCTGGTCCTCCTTAAAATAATTTTTTTTTCATTTAGGCCCTTATAATTTTTTAAAATTTTAAATTAATAAAAGTAAAATTACACTTTGGCCTCCTAAAAATGATAAAATTTTAATTTAATCCTTTAAAAATTACACTTTTACTATCATAAAAATTACAATTTAACTTCAGCCCCCTAAAAATATTTTCTAGCTTCGCCCCTGATCTTTATCTTGAGTATGGAACAATTTTAAAACTCATGATTAATATTTACCCCTTAATGAATCTACATAATATGGAGAATTAAGTATAGGGTTTGAGAAAACTAAAAAAATGAGGATTTTTTAATTAATTAAATATGTTTGTCACAAATTAGTTGCCACATTAGCTCTTACTTAGGGGACTGCTAATGTATTATTTAAATAAATAAAGATATAAAGAAAAGTGGGAATTTAGGGAAAGGCAAAATCGTGAAAAAGTGGGTAAGGTGAAGTGTATAAAACAGGAGATGGAGTTGGTAACCTGACATATTATCTGCATTAGAGAAAGATCGGTTGCCCTATCTTCTATTTTCTATTTTCTATTTTCTATTTTCTATTTTCTATTACATTACTCTCTTCCTTATAATTTATTTAAGGTTTTATAATATTTAAGATGATGTATAAATTTATTTTCGACTTATAATCATTTTTTATAAAAAAATATTATGGGATTTTTGTATTAGGAATTAGATTGCATGTTGCTACGTTTATTAAAAAATTGACAAATTAGTCCTTGTACGTTAAATCAATGAACAAATTGATCTGGTATGGCTAACATAATAACCAGAAAGTTACACGTGGTGTGTCATTGTACTTGTACGTTAGATCAATGAGCAAATTTATCGTTTTTATTAAAAATTCATCTATTTCTACTATTAAAAACTGGTATGACTAGTATAATAATTAGAAAGTTACACGTAGTGTGCCATTGTACTTCATTATGACATACATGAGTCAGTTTTTAACAATAGAAATGAATGAAAATTTGAACAAAAGGACCAGTTTGTTTTTTAATTTGACGTACATGGATGAATTTGTCCATTTTTTGAGAAAATGAGACATAATGCAATCTTACTCCTAATACAAGGGCCTCCATGACATTTTTATCCTTATATATCTCGGATACAACTTTAATCATATTTCTAATATTTTAAGATAATGTATAAATGGTACGAGGACTGTGAAGGTCTTGTATTAGAAATCAGATTGCATTTTGACCCATTTACTCAAAAAATGGGTAAATTAGTCATTGTATGTAAGATCAAAGTGCAAATTGGTCATTTCTGTTAAAATTTCATCAATTTTTACAGTTAAAAATTGATTTTGCTAACGCCACATGTATTTCATTATGATGTACAGTGATCGGGTTTTAACGGTAAAAATGGATGGAATTCTTAACAAAAGGATCAATTTGATATTTAATCAAACGTGTAAGAACTAGTTTGTCCATTTATTGAGTAAAAGAGACAAAATACAAATTAACTCCTAATATAAGGGTCACCATAATACTTTTATTTGATAATTTTAATATTCGTATTATATTTGGTTTTTTTTGTTGTTGTAATCACTTGTAAGATATTATATGTATCAATTTTGATACTTTAGTAATTCGTGTTATACAGGTTTTGACACTTTTATTTGAGTTAATTGCAACAAATATTCCAAAATTATGATTTTCATTTTAAATTGGTCTCTAAATTTCAAATCATTCTAATTACATCTCTAAATTATAGAGGTTATATCAATTAGGTATTTTTGTTACTAAAATTGTAAATTTAATTGTTAAATGACATGTCAGATCTTATGTGTCATAATTTAAAATGAAAATTAAAAAAACCGTAATACTGTAAAATAGATATTTTAAAAATATTGGTTGAGGTTTTAGTTTTATACATTTAAAAGTAACTTTGCAATTTTCTATTTTTATTTAAAATTTTCATTTTAAATTTAGTTCCATAAAGTTTGATGTGTCATGTAACGGTTAAATTAACAGTGCTAATAATAAAATGATCTAATTGATATAATATCGTTAAATTGAGGATCAATTTAAAATGAAGATCATAATTTGACAATATCTAATGCAATTAACTATTTTTATTTATTTAATTTTAAAATTATGTATGTTTGTAGTTATTCATTTATATTAAATGAAACATATTCATGAAAATGAAATCAACATGTTTCCAAATATTAAACATTATGTTTGTCAACTATAATAATACTCAAACATGTTCAAATACAATTAAAATATGGTATTCAACAATAAACAAACGCAAATAAATATATTATTATTATTATTTAGATTTAAAATAATAAAATATAAATATTAAAAACTATATTGTAAATAAATAAAATAAATCAATAATTCATAAATAAATTTATTTGAAATGTCGAACGCTAATTAAATGTTGCAATTAAATTTAAAAAGAAAAAAAAAAACAGCATTGCAACTTTATTTTGCCACTAATATTTATTTATTCTGATGGAAAGACTAAAGCAGATGGATTGCCAATTTATTTTGCTATTAATATTTATTTATTTATTCTAATAGATTGATTGAAACGCAGTAGAAACATGCTTCATTTTTATGTATTTTTTCATTTATATTATTTTTCTAGTGTAAAATATTTTTTTTAAATCATTTTTCAAAACTATTTCATAACTGATGTAGAGAACAAAGTTTGATGATTTATTGATTAAATTAATAAAGAACATTTATTTAAGATGTTTTTATTATAATAATATAAAAATGGAAAAAAGGCAAATGATTTGGAAAAAAATAAATCAAATTACATAAAATTGATAATCTATATAAAAAGAAAAAGAAAAAAGGGTCTGGAAAATTTAGGTTGACTTGTAAAAATATTTACATTGACCAAATTTATTTTCTAGAAACAAATATAGGAAATTGAGTAAAATTTTTTACACCAATTAAACAAAATTGAATATATTTGCATGGGTTAAAAGACAATAGAGTGCTTTGGTTAAAATAAGTTATAAGTTATTATATATTTTTTAAAATTTAAAATTTAATTTTTGTACTTAAATTTTTAGGAATTTAGTTTGTGTACTTTTAATATTTAAAATTTAGGTTTAAATTTAATATTGTTAAAATTATTTTATTGAATTTAAATTTATTATAAAATCATTTCTTTAGTTACAAGGATATCAAGTGAGTATTTTTTTATTTCAAAATATTTTACCGACAAATTTAACAGTGTTTAACAATTCAACCTGACTTTTGAAATTTAAAAAATGGTGCAACGAACTCATGGTGATCCAAAGTGATGGCAGCCAAGAGGCTCACCCTCGTCCAAGGGCGGTGCCAAAAAATGAAAATTTGCAATTTTGTCCCTTTAAATTTTATAAAATTTTAAATTAATACATAATAAATTTAAAAATTTATAAAAATAAACTATTAAAATAGTAAGCTCTTATATAAATATGCAACTAAAATCCAGTCTTCAAAATATTTTCTAGATTCACCCCAACGGCCAACATGGACTCGACCACCTCTGCCGTGTAATATGCTTAAATTTCGATCAAATTCAATATAATTAGAGAAGACAAGGATGTTCAAATCTAAACTTTGAATGAATCATTCATTTTATTCAATGTTGTGTAACAGGTAGCACCATTTGTATAAATCAAAAGAATTTATTTATGAATTTTAGAAGTTGAATCCTTGCCCCATGTATAATTTTAGGAGCCATAAACCAGGATTTATTGCCCATTGAGGTCAGTAGTGTTGAAGTACATGTAGTTCTTTTCGTCTGAGAATGCCGATGAGGTAGGCACCGGAGAAAACCCGGAATAGTTTCTATCTTTCTTTGCCAAGCATATATCAACAATGTATTTCAAGAGCTCGTGTTTCTGGACGAATGGCTGCACCACATATTCTTCAAATGGCATCCACTGCAGAAAACATAGAAATAACCACGAAAGGTTTCATCGAACGCAGACTGTTTCTGAACTGCATCGATAGTCTTTTTATGTTGTTGCGAAACGACACATCCTTGTAACTATAAAAAGAAAGTGGTTGTGAATTTACCTTGGCTGCCTCTATCTCGGTTTCCTGCTTCTGAACTTCTGAAGAAAGTGGTTCGAGCAGGCATAGGAAAAATATATCCGACTTATCAAAGAATGCTTTGTGACTTTGTCTGCAAATAATTGAAGGAAAGGAGTCGAGTTTTCGGTTCATGATAAAAATCCCATTATATATAGATTGTTATAACACGCATGAATGATGATTGCGTTTTCGTGTCATACCCAAGTATGATTTAGAAAGGTCGATAAACCCTAAACCCTAAACTATTCATGCTTGCGTTTTCATTTTAAGTAGTTATGCTTAAACAGATTACATACCTGAATGCCAGTATTTCGATAAATTTCGTATCAACCTGAGTAAAAAAAAGACCAAAGATACTCAAATCATTTACAAACATAATTCACCATCTTGTCATATATGTGTGTGTGTCTATCGAAAAACTGTTACTCACTGCTGTCTCTTCTTTGACTTCTCGAACAGCAGCTGCGCAGATATCTTCTCCCTGGAGATAAAATAGTTCAAGAAGGGAAAATACATGCCATTGTATTATATATAGAATCCCGACACACATACCTCATTCACAACTCCAGTAGGGAACTTCCACACACCCGTACCTTGAAATCTTCCGGTGCTCTCTTGAACCACTAAAACCTATGATCGAAATATGAAAACCCAAAAATTTGAAAATTATAACCATGTTTCAAGTCCAGCAGCAGCATGGATAAGCACGTATCAGCAAGTGAGATGTAAAAGTGAATGAGTGAGTGAGTGAGCATTCAAGAAATAATTAGTAGCAGTTGCAGTGTTAAAATTAGTTAAATACTGAAGATGAAGATGGTTATTGGCTAGTACAGAACGGGGGAGGGACTGCAGCCACAAGTTCTTCAGGAACTCAATGTGTCAAAGAGAGTCTCGGTGTGCCTTTTTTACCACTCACTTCAACATGGATTATACACGGAAAAGTTGCAGGCTGATTTGAGCATATATAAAACCATCTTCAACATGAAAGAACAAGGGGTATCATATTTATCCATATATGACTCACATCTAAAACTGTGTATATTCAACCAAGGGTTAAATCGTTAGGTCACAACTGCGAGGTGATGCAGAATACGAAGCGAAGAAAAGCTAAAAACTGCTAATGAGTCGAGGAACTATTAACATCCTCAAATCAAGAAAATGCACAATGTATGGGTATACATAGTGAAGCATAAATGAAGATCCCTGGCATTAAAAAGTATTGTGCAATAAAAACTGTCAAATTGTAGGAGATCTTTCATTCTAGTGATAAATGAAATATTTTATGTGAACTGGATACCGATCAAAGCCATAAATAAATGACAAGCTGCATGGAATTGGGGAATTTACCTCTCTCTTTTCATTCATGACAAATGCACCGATGCCTATCCGGTGTGAAGCATTTGCAGGAAGAGTATGAGTACCTTCAGGAATCCAATAACAAAGCATCAAGTAATTTGGCTCAGCATGGTGAAACCAAAATCCTTCCTGCGCAGCAATACAGCAGTAATGTAAGATATACGACAGATGATTGAAAAAGAATAATAAAAATGGCAGCTACCAAGTTAGCATTCAAAAGGGCTTTCAAGAAATCAGCTCGATTTGGTTGTAAATGACAAAAAAAATCACCTTGACAGCAGCTTCAACAAGATTGACATGCTGAATAGGCAATTTGATCCACACACCCTTTTTACCCTGCAAGACATGTTCTTACATGAGTCGAGAGAAACATAGAACCGTATAAGAGAGAAAAGCGTGCAAGACAAGGTAAGGAGCCATTGTTATACGCCTAGAAAGCAGAAACTTTCAAGTTGTAAAATGATGTGCAACGGCTGTAAACCAGGACTGATTTTGTAGAAAGCAGACATTAAATTCAAAACAGAAGATCTTAACGATAATGATGAAGGAAAGGATCAAAGAGTAAAGAGTAAAGACACTAGCAACGAAAAAGAAGAGTGTTGTACATCTCTATCATGCTTGGAAGACAACGCTAGGCCAACCATCACGCATGGAGACCTCGCCAAGGTGCTACATGACTATAGACATGTGGACTATGTGTTATCTACACGTGGCCCTATATGCCCCACATTTGTCCCATAGGACTTGAAGGCTATATAAGCCACCCGTTATGACTTAAAGCGGGATTTTCCTCATTCTCTCAACACAAGAGAACCATAAGAGCTCCTCTCAGCCTTCGGCTGAACCACCATTAATCCAAGAGTGATTTTGTAGAAAGCAGATATCAAAATGTAAAACAGGAGGCGTAAACGAGTCAAGTATCTTAATTTCATTATAGAATCCAAAGTTGACCTACTAAGAATGATGGAGGAAAGGACCAAAGCATAAAGGCACTAGCAATGAAAAAGAAGAGTGTTGTATGTCTCTATCGTGCTTGGAAGACCTTGCCAGGTCAACCATCACGCACAAAGACCTCACCAATGTGCTACATGACTATAGACACGTTGACTATATGTTATCTATACATTGCCCTATATGCCCCACACTTGTCCCATAGGACTTGAGGGCTATATAAGCCACCCCTTATGACATAAAGAGGGATTTTCCTCGTTCTTTCAACACAAGAGAACCATAAGAGCTCCTCTCTCCCATCTCTTAGAAGACCACCTATGGCTCTTGGCCTTCGGTTGAACCGCTGTTAAACTTGGAGAGATTTTGTAGAAAGCAAATATCAAAATGTAAAACAGGAGGTGCTAACGACACAAGTATCTTAATTTCATTATAGAATCCAAAGTTAAACTACTAAGAATGAATGAAAGGACCAATATATAAAGACACTAGCAATGAAAAAGAAGAGTGTTGTACGTCTCTATCATGCTTGGAAGACCTCGCCAGGTCAACCATCATGCACAGAGACCTCACCAAAGTGCTACATGACTACAGACACATGGACTATGCGTTGTTATATACACGTGGCCCAATATGCCCCGCACTTGTCCCACAGGACTTGGGAGCTATATAAACCACCCCTTATGACAGAAAAGAGGGATTTTCCTCATTCTCTCAACACAAGAGAACCATAAAAGCTCCTCTCCCCCGTCGAGTGTAACCGCCATTGGCCACCAAACCCGTATTTTCCCATCACCAAACAGTTATATAACAGTATCTAGAAATTTTGTGCGGGCGGTGGGCTGTTGCCAAAGGGTAGCTAGAGGGGACAGTTAGTGGCCTTGGCCCCTTAGCTCAGTGATATATTATCACTTTTAGCCCTTTATAGTTCTAAAACATTTAATTTAATCAAAATTTAAACATTTTTTTTTAACCCCGGCCCCCAATACCAAATTCCTGGCTTAGAAACAATAAGAGGGTAATACAGAAAACCTGGTGTCGCCACTGTGCTATTGAAGCTCTAAGCACTGAACCAAAGAGAGCAGAATCCAGAGCTTCTCTTACTTCAACAATTACTCCTCCATATCTATCATTGACTGCATTAAGTAATTTGAAATCTTGAAATACTTGTTCATCTTTTTCATTTACAGGCGTTGAATTCAATGATGTTGACATGGCTCTGAAGCTGGTTCTGGTTCTATAGCCAGCTGCCACAAAATCAAACATAAACATCAAAAAATCTAATTGATTTCAAACCCAGAATTTATAACCTTTTTTTCTGTACTCACATAAAAAAAAGATGAAGCTTTTTTCTTTTTAGATACATACCAGTTGAAGATGAAGACAGTTGAAGTGTAGCAGAAGAGGCGAAATTTGGGGCAAATTGGAATCCCAATAAAGACCAAAGATTTCTGGCTGTGATTGAAAAGCTGAGCAATGCTGCGGGTCTTCTCAACATGGTTTTTGATTCAATTATTATGGGTTATAAGCTGGCATTTTAGTAATATAAAATAATCAAACAAAGATATTATTTTATTTTGGTTTCAGATTGTACATAGTGGCCATGGCTAAGCCACACACACAAGGCGCCGGCATAGAGGTGGGCAGCTCTCGTTTATAAACTTAATATTAAAAACCACCTAAAAAGAACGACATGGACGACACAATGGATGTAATGAAATCCGCTGTGGGTCTTTTACATGAATAATAATAATAATAATAAATTAGTAGATTATTTATAAAAATAGTATTTTTCAACACTAAACTTAGGTCTGATTAATGTGTTAGGCGGCAACAGTCCCCAAAAAAAACCACCCAGTCAGGAAAATTTTATTTTTAAAGTGGTTCTGCCATTTTTTTAGACTACATCAAAAATCATTTATATTGTACAATATATAAAAAATAATCATTTTTTTTTAAAAGTGGTTTTGCTTGACATATTCACAAAACCGATTCAAAATTAAAAAAGAAGAAGAAGCTGGTGTAAAGATAAGGCCGGCACACACCATTACAGCTTATGCCAGTTTTTCTTTTTTCTGTATTTATTCAATATTTTCTTCAGAATTTTCAGGAATACAAAAAATATAGCATTTGGGGTTAGTGCCACCTGATAATGTGGGGATATCATTTAAAAGAATAGTTTTTTTTTTTTTCATATGAAACAAGTGTCTCATGATGGATTGATTTTTGGATTGATGTCGTTTCACTCATTAACAGTATATCTAAATTTATGTTAGAAATTATATCATTTACTTAAATAATTTAAACCCAATTCGATGTGCATGTTATTTTAATGGTTAAAATGCATCTCAGCTCTTTATACTCTTTAAAAATTTAGGATTTAGTCTTTATACATTTATTTTTTATAATTTAATTCTTTTACTTTTTAAATTTTAAAATTCACATTTAATTGTCAACACTATTAAATTTATTAGTGTAATATTTTAAAATAAAATAAAATCTTGCTAGAAATGTAATTTAAAAATAACGTTCTAATCAAGGCTGAAGGAGTGGGGCAGGCCCTCAAACTGAAAAATTTTGCTTTAATCCCTTAAAAGTTTATAAAATATTAAGTTGATATATGATAGTTTAGCTCTCAAAAATGGTTAAAATTTTGAATTAATCTTTTTGAAAACTATCAATATATAATTTAATACAAGGATTTACATTTTATCTCTCATAAAAATATATAATTTAATCTCAACCCTCATAAATTTTTTTTAACTTTCCCTTAATTGTAATGAATCTAAATTTATCAAATAATCTTAATAATATTAAGAGTTGGACCTAAATTTTAAAATTAAAAAGAAAACTAAATTTCTAAAAATAAAATTATAAATTAATTTTCAAATTCACTCATATAAACATATTTTAATTCTTTTTATTGGAACAGGAGGGGAAATGAAAGATCAAAGGGGATGACACGTGGCATTAGAATAAAACCGTAATTATCTTCAAACGATAGGTAAAAGCCGTAATTTTTGCAGGCTCTAGCTTTGCCCTTTTTTTACTTCCATTTACTAGTTCACATTTTCACCCAAGTTCCAAACCCAAACCCAAACCTTCACGCCACCGCCGCCCCATTTTTTATTTTTTTAAAAGTCTAGTGGGAGTAATAATTTATTTGAATTATTAGCAGTAGTAGTTACATTTTACCGGTAGTAATTTCTGTTGGTCTTTTTACCGTGTAAAGAGTGAAATGGAGCTTTTCACCGGCGGCCGGGAAGCTTTCCCTCAACACGTGACGCCATTTCCTGATTTAACGGCGATTATTGAACCGGCGGAGGACTTGATGATGAGTGATCATCGACCTACTCTGCTGCCGCGAAAGCTGCGTCCTATTAGGTACAACGGAAGGTCACCGGCGAGCTCACAAGCGGAGGATCCCTCGGAGTTTTCTGAGGCGGTTGAACTTGTCGGTGATGAGGTGTGCGCGATAAATGAAGGTTCCTTTGACTACTTGACACCTCCTATTAAAGCCGAAGTTGGTGACGCGACGGCTACTGTCGGCGGAGGCGGCAGCGGAGTAGAAGGACCGCCAAGCTCGGAGCAGAGAGGAGAGCCTTCTGGGTACGTATGTGTGTTTATTACTCCTTCCACTACATAACCTTATATTGGTTATAATCTATCTACTTATTCGTGTGTATGTATGTTACTTATCATCTAAGAACAGATATTTATTCAATAAACTATACTAACGTATTAATGTACTTCCAACACTTATTAGATTAGATTAGATTAGGTAGATCTTTCTTTTTTTGAAATTTGAAGTTGAAATGCTAAAATTACCCCCCAAAAACTAGTAATTTGGTGCATCTTGGTTAAGTTCATTTGAGCTAATAGTAATGGCTGCCTTAAGTAAATGTTAGGTTGGGTTCTTTTAATTCCCTTTATTTTGAATTTTTGAGTACTTTCTTGTTTATGTCAGTACCTTTTTTTCATGGTAAAGCCTGTTTTCCTTTTTATGCAAATGTTTGGAACAAAAGTATAAATAAAGCTAAAGGCTAAAATGAGAGTCCAAGGGTTGCTCATATAGGGGCTCAAACAAAGGCTTTTCATGCATTTCGATCTAGTTTGTAGTAAAAATTAGGGGAATGCTTACGGGTTTAGAATAGAACACATTATAGTTGAATCAAATATTACTTGAAAAGAAGAGAGAAAAAACTTAAAAGATAATTTGAAACATGATATACAGCTTTTGAAAAGCCTTATTTGAGCACTTTGGAGAATGTTTGGCCTTTATTTTACCATTTTAAAAGGTTTGGCTTTCATTTAAGCACATTCATATATGTTTAACTCTTGTATGACCATTTTAGATAGAAGTACCATGGAATCAAATTGCATTTTGCTCCCTTTATTAAAAAATAAGCAATTTAGTCCCTGTACATTAGATTAACAGTAGAAATGGATGGATTTTTTAACAGGACTGGTTTACTCTATGATTTTACGTACAGGGATTAATTTGCCCATTTTTTAGTATAAGGGGCAAAAGGCAATCCAACTTCTAGTATAGAGGCCTCCATGGTACTTTTACCGATTACTTCAAAAGTTTTGGCTCTTATGTGAGTATCCCTTAAAGATTTAGGACCTAGTTTGAGCATTTAGTCCATAAATAATACCTTGGACAATAACTAGTGTAAGCTAATTTGTTGAAATGTTGATATTTCTTTGGATTTTACAATGTATAATATCTTTGCCTATTTCAGTGGGAATGATGAAAAAAGTTGCCAACTTGAACTTATTGCATTTTAAAGAACATTATTATTTGTTAAACCTGAAGGTGATGTGCCCTAAGTGAATTTATTAGCAAAACTTTTTTCATCTCTTCCTTTCCATTCTTCCATTTTAATAGGTCGGATGTCCATGTTAGTGTTTATGGCTTTTATTTTTTAGTAGATCACATGGGAAAAGGGATGTACAATACAAAGCATCATCAAGTTTATGTTTTATGTACAATGAGTCCCGTCGTGTTCAACTTCCTAGTTTTCTAATGGAGGAAAGAGCTTATTGGGGTTTTGCCGAATTCGGGTGAAAATAAAATGGGAGTGAGTCCTCTTTCTTTGAAAATAGTATGGCTAACTTTACAGGCTGATTAATCGATTTGTCATCACTAGCTATTTTCTTCAATTTCCTGCTTTAGTTCAGTATGGCATTCTTGTTCGACTTTGTGAATGTGCATTCCGAAATTGTGTGTGAAGACATAATAATACTTTATAAGAGGTGAAAAGTGCTAAAAGTACGAAGGCCATTGTACTAAAAGTTGGATTGCATTTTGCCCTTTCTACTAAAAAAATGGGTAAATTAGTTTATGTATGTTAGATCAAAGAGCAAACTGGTCTTTCTATTAAAATTTTATTCATTTCTACTATTAAAATCTGGTCCATGTATGTCAGTATGAGGTACATGTGGCACATCACGTGTGATTGTTGGGTTCTTCTGTCAGTCATGTCAATTTTTAACAGTACAAATGGATGAATTTTTTAATAAAAATGATCAAGGCGGCAAAACGAAATTTTACTCTTAGTACAGGGGCTTCCATTATACTTCTACTGTGAAAAGTTTATCGAGTTTATTGTATTGACATGCCATATGGTTTGAAGCGTATTTCAGCAAATTCGTGTCTGTAACCAGTAATCCAATTGAATGTATTGTGATATTTTCATTGTTTCATAGCTCATCTTCGGATAGCGATGATGATCTGTCAGAAACTGGGAATGAACCTTTAAAGAAGAGGAAGCGAAAAAGCAGGAAAAAGATCAAACTTTTCTTGGAAAAATTGGTGATGAAAGTGATGGATAAGCAGGAACAGATGCATAAGCAATTAATGGAGATGATTGAGAAGAGGGAAAAGGAGAGACTGATTAGAGAAGAAGCATGGAAACGGCAAGAGATGGAAAGGGTAAAAAGAGACGAGGAAGCAAGAGCACAAGAGATGTCTCGTAGCATAGCTCTCATTTCCTTTATCCAAAACGCTTTAGGCCATGAAATCGAAATACCCGTATCGACAATGTCATGCATGGAGGAAAATGGGGTTAAAGATGCAAGTGAAGATCATATTGAAAAGGACACAGTTAATCCATTGGGTCCAACGAATAGATGGCAAGAAGGTATGATGCAAGCTAACGGGGCCGAAAATTATGACGGCGGTGTTAGCTGTGATCCAAATAATAGGAGATGGCCAGATGCAGAAGTACAAGCGCTGATAATGCTTCGAAGCACTTTGGAACACAAGTTCCACGTCACAGGCTCTAAGTGCTCCATATGGGACGAGATATCGGCCGGGATGTATAATATGGGTTACTCCCGAAGCGCAAAGAAGTGTAAAGAGAAATGGGAAAATATCAATAAATACTTCAGAAAATCCATGGGGAGTGGTAAGAAGCATCACGAAAACAGCAAGAGATGCACGTATTTTCATGATTTGGATGTGCTGTACAAGAATGGATTCGGTAATCCAGTGAACCATATCAACTGTATCAAAGTCGATAACATGGACAACGGTGAAAGCTTAAAAGGTAATGAAGGTTAATAAAATTAGGGTTTGGGATTTTAATGGCTGTGACTTTGCAGGGACCTCGAGAGCATGAAAAGCAGAAAATATTGAGAAACTCTTATGAATGAAGGGCCTCAAAACCTGATTATGAGGTAGTCACATGAACATTGTTTGTAATTTGGACATGGAATCTATTTCTTTTGTCCATTTTTGTTTTTGTTTTCCTTAGTCATTGCTATTTTACCTATTGTTGTGTTTATTGTCCCGTAAGAAACAGAGGATATCAGTTGAAAACCGAAGTTGATTTGCATCTCATCTTGCCTTGTCAGTTGTGGGTTCGATGACATGTTTTTTTTTTAATATGCTATAGGTCATCGAACTTTTCACAAAATAAGAATTTAAGCCTTTTATTTTTAGGAATTTGACCTTTTTATATTTCAAATTTTAAAATTTAAGTTTAATTGTTAAATGTGTTACTGTGACATTTTGAAATTAAAGAAACTCATTTGGTAATGTTGTAATTTAAAAAATGACTGTAATATATTTGAATTTAACAAAATAATTTTAACAATATTAACAATTGAATTTTAATTTTGAAATTTACAAAGTAGAGGGATTAAATTTTTTGAAATATAAGTACAATGATTAAATTTTAAGATTACGAATAGTATGAGGATTTATGTTAAATTTGAAATTTTCTTAATTTGAAAGAATTTTTTAATTAAATATTGAATGTTAAGTTTTAATTTAAAAGTTAAAGTTGATGGTAAAATTTAATAAAATTTAAAGTTTAGTGGTAAAATTAAATCCCATAAGAGTTGAATGACAATTTACTCATAATTTTAAAATATAATCAAATACCAATGAAAACAAAATATAATTGTAAATTTCAATAATCACAATCTAATACAATAAATCTATTTAAGCCATTTCGATTTGTCTTAATCACTCATGATTAAATTTTTTTGAAAATGCATGCATGCCTAATTTAGTTTCTAGTTTTAATTATGATTTTTGGCAATTTATTTAACGAAAATGAAAATTATGTAATGCACATGAATAATGTTGTATCAAAACATTATACATTACGATAAGAGAAAATTACATCTAAGTTTACGTTTTGGTCACTTAAATTTAAAAATTATAAAATGGTCATTAGATTATTCGAATATTTTCATTTAAGATATCGAATAATTTAAAAACTTTTATTTAAGTCATTAAATTATTTGGAATTTTTTATTTACATTACTGGGTTGTTAATGTTTTTTCTAAAGTCTAGTTAACGAGCTACAAGCGACGATTTGACGATCGGTATGGTAGATCAGTATCCATCGATGAGTTGAATAACATACCTTAAATCCTAGCTGATTTGACGGTAAATGTCAAAGATCAAATAAAAAAACTATTGTGATTTTGATTTTCAAGTTTATGACGTTTTAAGTTGTTTAATAATAAATATTGAACTGTAGAAGGGAAGAGGAATGTGAACTTTTAATTGATATAGGCGGTGAGAACAAATAATGTCATATAATAACGATTTTAACAATTTAGTGACTTAAAAGAACATTTTTGATTAGTTAAGTGATCATTTTGTAACTTTTTGAAGTTGAATGACCAAAATATAAACTTACTAATAGTTCAATGATATTGAGTATAGTTTACTCATATAAGAATCAATATATTTTCAAATGGGATAATTGATGGAACTTTCATCCGAAGATTAGTCATTGATTGTAAAAGTTGTGGATTTAGCTCGTACATTTTAATTTGATCGATTTTAATTCATATACTTAGGTTCCGTTTGTTTGATTGAAAATGGAATGATTTCTGGAAAATGAATTCCTTTTTTTGAAAAGTTATTATTTTCTGGTGTTTGTATGAAATTATGTAAAATATTTTCTATTGTTTGACAGATTTCTTGAAATATTTCAGGAAAACTGTTTTAAATTAAACAAATATAAATTTAAGAAATTATTATTATTTTATTGTTTAATTGAATTTATTTTATATCTATTAAATTTATATTTTACATTAAATATATAATAGTACTCAATTATTAAGATAGAATTAGAGAATCAAAATCTCAATATACGTACGGTAATAAATAACGAGAATGAATTGCAAAAAAAAAAAATCAATTGTTATTGAAGTTTTTGAAAAGATATAGATAATTTTCATTTTTCATACAATAATACTCAAAATCTTGAAATCACAACATCATATTTGTAATATTTGCAGTAACTAAACTCTACAAATCAAAACATCTCCACTTTTAAACCATTCTTTTAAATATCCTATCCTAGTAAATTATTAATTACCAATGGAATAACATATTCCTAATAACTCAACAAGCTAGTAATAACAAGAGGGATTTTTCCATCATAAAACCCTAAAAAGCAATCTCTTTGAAGTCGCCTGCTTGTTGGATTTTTCATGGACTCCAAAATCGGATTCATCAGTAAACTATCCTACATATGTCTTTCTCATCTCATCTTTGACTTGTGAAATTGAACGCGGCAGAAAAAAGAAAGCAATTAATTGATATTGTTCAAACAATAGATGAACTCAAGAATGAAAATAAGTCTATTTGAGTATGGATCACAGTTGAACTATTACCAAGCAAAAAGAAAAGAAAAGAAAAGAAAAGAATGTGTACTTCTTCCTTGGTGTCAACAGACTGTAATCGAGACCTTAAAGCTTTCTTAATAGTGGGTGGCAATCCATTATATAATGTGTCCCTGATATTAGGAGGAAGCAAGACTGGTCGAGCTGCCTATAACATTGAGATTCAGTTTATAATCCAAGCTGATGGATGGCCTGGATTACTAGTGGAAATAAGGAAAAAAAAGAGCATGCCATATGTTTGCAATGTTGTCAATCTGATGAATTACATTAGCATAGTGTAATGCAAGTCCACAAACACCTAATTTTTACTCTCTTTGTTATTATGAATAATCAAAAGCAAATAGCAAAGAAAACAACCAAAGCAGAGTTCAGCAACCAGCCTCTCTCCCTTTTATACATCCATTACACTGTACAATCAACCTAACATGCTAGCTAAAAGAGTGAACGAGATTCAATTCAAACACCAAATCAAAGCTCAACAACCAACCTAACATACTAACTAAAAGAGTGAACGAGACTCAGTTTAAACACCAAATCAGAGCTCAGTGTTTATATGTGATAAGAGTAAAAATCTTAATGTGTTAAGAGTAATATGATTCACCATGTGTTAAACAAGTTAACAATTAAAATAAAAAAGATTAAACTCTATGTATCTCGACAATTATATGTTAATAATCATAAAACAAGGGCCACGTAAGGAACCAATATCAATTGACCATAGAATAAAATCGAACATGTTGATTAGATCAACAGAATGAAAATAAAAACAGAAGCTTTCAAACTGCAGAAGGTGGAAAACATTCAAAAAAACTTCCAACCTCAACTCTCTCATGCATATGAAATTCACAAAATCACTTGTGAATGTAATATCGAAGCTCAAAAACTACCCCGTGAATCAATACAAGCCAATCTTAAACCAAAATAAAACAAGTTTTATCGAATTAAAGAAAGTCAAGAATGAAGGATGAAGCTTTTAAACAGCAGATTATGGAAAACATCAAACACATGGATTTTACTAAATTAGTCTTGAATGAATATCAGAGCTTGAAAATTACCAACAAATCGCTATCAAAGCTTGAAAATTACCCAATAAATTGATATAAATAAATCTTAAACCAAAATAAAATACGTTATATCAAAGTAAAAGTAGACAATAAAAAAGGCTAAAGCTTTTAAACAGTAGAATACAGAAAAAATTACCACAATTCTAACATGAAACGTTATCAAGCATATGAAATTTATTAAATCACCCATGAATGAATATTAAAGCTTGAAAATTGCAGAACAAATCGATATAGATCAATCTTAAACCAAACAAAACATGTTTAATCCACCAAAGCAGTTAAGACTAAAAGCTAAAGTTTATAGACAACAGATTTAACATTACTCATTCAAAGACTCGAATTCAATAAAATAATTACCATGAAGACCAAAGAAAAATGATTGGTAAATATATAATTGAAATCTTAAAAAAATTCAAATTAGAAAGAGACATTTAAGTAAAAAAGTTAATTTCTCTTTGATAACAAATACAATGAAAATTCAACACCACAACAAGGCACATTTAAAGCCATTTTCACACCCTCGAACTCTGCTTATTGAGCAGCAAAAAAAAAAGGATTTTGGGGATTTAGAGAATTTTGATTGGATAAAAGAGAAAACAAATGAAATCTGTTCATGAAATGGAAATTTTTTAGGATTTTGAAAGCATTTTACACTTAAGAAAAACAAAAAAAGATAATTTCAAATATTAATCTGTAACTCATAATAATGGCAAAAGAAAAACTAAAATTTCAAATAAAATACTTACATAAGTTAATATGATGAATCCTGGCTGGGAATTCCTTTGCCCAGGGTTTTTAAAGAATATTTGCAGAGCCAGTTTCCTAAAGGAGCTTCATTTTTTTTTTCTGGAATAAATCACAGTACTTCCCCAATAAGTATAAAAATAAACAAAAATAATCACATATTTTTTCATTTTCGTTCTTACCTTTGAGAGAGGAAGATGAATGCTGTCGTCGATTAGTGGTGCAATGCATATTTCGACAACGAAAGACGAAGATGGGAAAAATCAAAGATAAACGCCGGTGCTTGGTGTTGAGAACCATTGCTGGCTGACGGCAAGCAATAGATCAAGATGGCAAGGATGGGGAAGAGGAAGGTAAGAGGCTTCTTTTTCGAAAATTGTCTTATTGAAATAAAAAGAGTAAGATATTTTCCTAAAATAAACATTTCTTTTCCCGTGTTTTGTAATAGATTTTCCTCTGGTAAAACATTTTCATCCAAACAAACATTGGAAAACACTGAAAAGCTTTTCCGTAAAATATTTTACAAGTAAAAAAATATAGTCTTATTTACGTTTTGAATTTGTAATCATGATCTAAATAATAATAATTAAATTAAATTTAATTATTAGTTTTGTATGTATAACTGTAGATCTAATAATATCTTTCAATTAAATAATTATAAGTTCTGGTAATTTTTAAATTTTGAAATCTAATTTTTAACATAAATGAGAATCATTAAATCAATTTTTAAGGATTAAAATAAATAAAAATCTTAAAATAAATTAAAGGAGAAGGAGGAAACGAAAAATATGACATCAGCAATTATCGTATTAAAAAAAAGAAAAAAAGAAATCAGGCATTTGGAGGGGAATTTAAGTTGCATTTAGAGCTCATTTGGGGTGGTCTGTGTGTTAGATTCGAAAAAAGCCTCGAATCCCGAAAATCAGAGGCGTAGCGAGCGAGCGCGAGCGCGAGCCATAGCCTAAAAAACTCAAACCCCTTTTCGTTCTTTTGTTCATATTCCCATCTATCTTTGTATCCAGTGTGCGACTCTTTGAGCTGAGACTGGGAGCTATAGAGAAGGAGACGAAGCTGCTGCTTTGCCTTGTGAGTAGAAATTACGGATAATAATGGCGGAGAAGCTGGAAGAACAGCTCAAGGAGCTGGGATCCAAGCTGGACTCTCCTCCAACTGCCAAGGACGCTCTTCTTAAGCTCTTAGAGGCACGCATTCATTCTTCAACTTAATTACTTAATTCTACTGAGCTTTCATAGTTTCCCTAGGGTTAATTCAAGCTTAACCTTTTTTGTCTTTTCTTTTCGTTAGTATTTTAGGTTTTAAGGCTGTAATAGACTGTTTACTTCAATTAGATTTGTTACTTGAAGTTTGTTCTTAATTGGGTGTTAGTTTGGAGAAATTTGGTTGAATTAGGGTTGTTTCTATAATTCACGAGGTTTTTCCTTAGTTACATGTTTTTTCTACTTATTTCCTGCAGTTTCCACGTGTATTTTATGCCCTTAATTTGCTATGTGATATGATTTTTGGGTCAGCCATTTTTTGAGTAAATTCTAGATACTAGTTGCTGTATTAAGATGTTCTATTGTTCTTGTCTCAAGTGGTTGTGTCTTCAAACATGTTATGGTTCTTCTAGGTAGTGCATCAGGATCTGAATTAACTGCAATGTGCTATGCCTTGAGAGCTGGACCTTGTTTGACTTTTTTCCCTCAAGTTTGAATGATTGATAGCCTTTGTACTTCAATAACATTAATATGCCGAAAATCTTTGTTTTCGGGTGCACTTCATGAATTACACCACCCACCGTAGCATAACATGACAAAAAATGCATACTATGGGCCTAGTCATAGTTTGGAATTGTCATTGTGGTTTGAGAAAGGCTTTAAGGGGTGTTGTGGTAAACATTATCAGCCTTGAAAGGAATTCAACCTAGATTCGAAATTAGTTCGGATTGGCTGCATCAATAAAATTTTCTTCCTTCTGTTAGGTTGTGGGTTCTATCCTTAAAATGCTCTAAAGAAGCTAACTAATCCATGTAAAATGTTGTTTTACCTCCCTCGTTCCTCTTTTTCGTACATTGGATTACTTTTGCATACTCAAAAATCCATTGCTCTACTTTGCACTTGACTAAACAATCAAATATGTCGTTCCTTTCGATTACAAATGATTAAATTTACATTGATAAAACAAATACCTCAGTGAAGAATTCATGTCTTATCCGAACATAGGGCAAAGTGATTTTGTCAAATATGCATTGGTTTTATTTTCGTGTCACATGTTGCTTGGAATCTCTAATGAACTTGTTATTTTTTTATGACCTGAAGAGGTATCGTCTTATGCATGTTTATGACCGAAGCTTCCCCCCTATATTTTTTCATTCTTGCCTATTTCTTTTGATATTTCATATATTATTCTTTATCTTGTTGCTGACTTTCCCCCACTTCTTCCGTTTCGGAAATTCACACATCTGGCATTGGGGCTATGTGCCAAGACAGTTGGGTCTGTGGGAATATTTAGTGCTTCATTATTCTTGTACATCTTGTTAGATGCTTGAACTTGTGAATTCATGTATATTATGTTTACTAAAGTCAGCTGCGGACTTTTATTTTGGTTATTTGGTATATATCATGAATATTTTCTCCTCTAATCTGCAGCAAGCTGCTACATATCTTTCTGAGCTTGATCAGTCTCCAACATCATCAATAATGGAATCAATGCAGCCTCTGCTTAATGCAATTGTCAAGCCTGAACTGCTGAAGCATCAAGATAAGGATGCGAAACTTCTAGTTGCAACCTGTATTTGTGAGATAACTCGGATAACTGCGCCTGAAGCGCCTTATAGTGATGATGTTCTAAAGGTGATTTTCTTTCTGAAGGTTTACTGCTTACTTTTTTGGACTTCATTCTAATACATTTTCAACTGAACTTCTGGTGATTGATATGTGCCATGCTTTCAGGATATTTTTAACTTGATTGTTGGCACTTTCAATGGTTTGAGCGATACCGATGGTCCATCATTTAGAAGGATAGTTGTAATTTTGGAGACTCTTGCGAAATATAGATCATGTGTCGTGATGTTGGATCTTGAATGTGATGATTTGGTTAATGAAATGTTCAATACATTTTTTTCTGTTGTAAGGTATGTTTTATTCCATTATTTATTTAATGTTTTGAAGGAAGTGCTTGCTTTTTGATGTTGGATCTTGAATGTGGTGATCTGGTTAATAAAATGTCAAGAACTGTTTACTCATCAGTTCCGTTTACCAAAAAGTATGTGTTGCATGTAACATAAGCGCTTTTGTTATTGTTGAATGTAGAATTTTAAAATGGCTTTATGGTACAATATGATATTGGTCTTAGTATTTCACTTTAGTTTAGTGGATCAAATATGCCTGCAACCTCTTTTTGTTCATTGCATGTATCTTGAGCATATCTATTTGTATGTGCATGTCTGTCTTGTGGTTGGGTTGGTAGTTGAAAGTTCCATCTCCCCATAAGTTGCTTTTATAGTAAGAATCTGCAGGTTGTTTAAATCCTTTTCCTGTATGCTTTGAATTATCATGGACCGGAGGACTGATGTTCACTACATATTGCAGGGATGATCACCCAGAAAGTGTTTTATCATCTATGCAAACAATCATGATTGTGGTGTTAGAAGAGAGTGAAGATGTTCGAGACGATCTTTTACTTGTTATATTGTCTGCATTAGGTCGTAATAAAAGTGTAAGAATTTCATTTTTTCTATTGGCTTATTGCTTACAAATTGTATGGCTGCCTATATTTATTCCTCAGGAATTATAATTCTTATATGGAAGGAAATTGATTTCTGGAATCTATAATCTCAGGGTGTTACTCAAGCTGCCAAGAGACTTGCTATGAATGTCATAGAGCAGTGTTCAGAAAAACTTGAAGGTGGCATAAAACAGATTCTTATTTCAGTGATGTCTGGAGATAATCAGTTAATAAAAAGTGAAATTGACTATCATGAAGTTATCTATGGCATTTATCATTGTGCTCCTCAGATACTGTCAGGAGTTGTCCCATACCTCACAGGAGAGCTGTTGGTATGAACACAATCATTCTTTTTCATTTCTACTAATTACTTAACTGCTTTAAGATTTTGTCGTCAATGTGAAGACATATTTATTTGTTGTTTTTGGGCATTTTTGTATATTCTAAAATAATTCTCGCAAAGGGGGCTTTTTCTTTTTCTTTCCTTCCTATTATGGATTTGTCATAGTTTAGTCTTAAGTTCGGAAAATGACTTCAAAGATGGTTGGAGTTGATTGACAATTTCTGAGGTTTATAAATTATAAATTCCAATATATGCAGGCTGATCAATTAGACACTCGTTTGAGAGCTGTGAGATTAGTTGGGTCCTTTTTTGCTCTGCCTGGCGCTAACATATGTGAAGCATTTCAGCCAATATTTTCAGAATTTTTGAAGAGGTTGACTGATAGAGTTGTCGATGTAAGAATGTGTGTCCTCGAACATGTTAAGAGCTGTCTGTTGTCAGATCCCTCTAGACCTGAGGCTCCTCAAATAATCTGTGAGTTTATTTTGATTTTTCCTTTCTCAAAATATATAGTTATTTATGTTAGTTCGCTAATTTTGACGTTGTTCTAAATTTTCTAGCTGCCCTATGTGATCGGCTGTTAGACTATGATGAAAATGTTCGAAAGCAAGTTGTGGATGTAATTTGTGATGTTGCTTGTCATTCTCTTGTTTCCATTCCTGTTCGGGCTGTAAAACTAGTTGCAGAGCGTATTCGGGACAAATCTGTATGTTAATTTTCCTGTACTTCTTGGACTGCTTTGCTACCCCTTCTGCATCCAGTGATCATTATATACTGCATTTAACTTTTTCTTTTGTTTGGAATGTACAGCTGCTTGTTAAAAAATATACCATGGAAAGAGTGGCTGAGATCTTCAGAGTTTATTGTGCTGGCCGCTCTGATGGCTCGATCAATCACAATGAATTTGATTGGATACCTGGGAAGATTTTTAGATGTTTTTATGACAAAGATTTTAGGCAAGTCATTTGGGATACTTGCAAGCATGGACTAATTTTGCACTTGTTTAAAATATATCGCATTATTTATCTTTGTTTTTCCTTATTATTCGAAGTTTAGGGGTTATTTAGTTAATGCATTTGGATCTCTTATTAGCGAAGTTCAGTAGATGTAAGCAGGGATATTATAGGCTTAGATTTGGAGTGATGCTATATTTTCAACCTTTCATTAATTTTTGCCAAATAATTTCTTCAATTTGATCCATGCAAAAGAAATTGAATATCCTGTTTGTTTAAATTTCCTTCTCATGATTATTTATTTATTTTTCCCTGAGCATGTATGCAATTAGTTATTAGGATGAATTAGTAATCTTTTAATTAGTACGCTAGTGAAAACTGTTTTCCTATTAGTAAAATGCAAAGTAGAAGGTTTAAAGAGCTTTCTGCTACGACTTTTTGTTGGGTGTGTGTTGTGCATAATCTTAGCATTTGTAATATGTAGATCTTGATCTTCCTTGCAGGTCAGATACGATTGAATCTATTTTATGTGGATCCCTCTTTCCTACTGAATTGTCAATCAGAGATAAAGTTAAATGTTGGATAAGAGTCTTCTCTGGGTTTGACAAAATTGAGGTCAAGGCACTTGAGCGGATGCTGGAGCAGAAGCAGAGGTATATTGTAAATGCTTTCCTAGATGGCTTTTGATTAACTTCCCCTCATGTGTGTATTTAATGGTTTCTACACTGATTTTTGGGGGATTTCCTGTTGGATTCCAGGTTACAGCTAGAGATGCAGAGGTATCTCTCTCTAAGGCAGATGCATCAGGTTTGAAGCTTTGAACGATGAAATAGTATCCTGAAGTTCAGAATTTATACTTCTATTGACTGTTAAATTGATAAAACTGGTACTTTCTCCCATGCAGGATAGCGATGCTCCTGAAATACAAAAGAAAGTTTTATATATCTTCCAAATCATGTCTCGCACTTTTTCTGATCCTGTGAAGGCAGAAGAGAGTTTTCAGATTCTTGATCAGTTGAAAGATGCTAATATTTGGAAGATTTTATCAAATCTACTGGATCCCAATACCAGCTTCCATCAAGCTTCTAGTGGTCGGGTAGGTTATAAGATATTGACTTTTTTTTTGAGTTAAAGATATCGACAAATGCAATTGAAGGGGATGTTGCTCATAGATGAGTAGTTTGACCCATGAAATCTAAGTTTTTACCTTTTTAAAGTATTTTCATTGTATGATATATCTGTGATATATGTTTGTATTTTCAGGATGAATTACTTAAAATACTTGCTGAGGGGCACCAACTCTATGATTTTCTGAGTACACTCTCACTGAAGTGTTCTTATCTATTTTTTAACAAGGAGCATGTGAAAGAAATCCTTCTGGAGGCTACTATACAGAAGTCTACTGGAAACACGTTATACATCCAATCTTGCATGAATACACTTGTGGTAATAATTTGTATCTCTATGAAACATGTTTTTCTGGGTGTGAATGTGTGCTGTTGTGCAATTAATTTGTGTAGGTCTCTCTTTCCTATGCTTCAATTCACAATTGTATTAAGAATTTGCAAGTTTGGTGCCTTCAACATACCTCTTTCTCTGAGGAACACATTCAAGTTTTGTTTTATAATGTCTCTTAGCTGCTTTCCAGATTCTTGCGCGATTTAGTCCATCGCTTCTGGGTGGAGCTGAAGGAGAACTGATTACTTTTCTGGAAGATGACAATGAAATTATAAAAGAAGGCATTTTGCATGTTTTGGCTAAGGCTGGTAGTACCATACGGGAACAACTTGCAGTGTCATCAAGGTGCAACTTTGGAATGCTTGATTTGTTAGAGTTAGTTCATTACCCTTATTCTTACCATCTTTGTAATGGTTGTTTGCAGTTCAATTGATCTTATATTGGAGAGGCTTTGTTTAGAAGGCAGCCGGAGACAAGCCAAGTATGCAGTGCATGCACTGGCAGCGATAACAAAGGATGATGGGCTCAAGTCTCTCTCTGTTTTATATAAGGTTATTCAAAATGTCATGCTCTTTAGTTATGTATTCGAAATGTGTTTTCAGAATAATAAAAAAAGTATAAATAGCATTGTCTTAATTTATTTGCTTAACTTACTGTTTCTTTGCTCTATTTGCAGAGCCTTGTGGACATGCTGGAAGAAAAGACGCATTTACCAGCGGTGCTCCAGTCTTTGGGGTGTATAGCTCAGACTGCAATGCCTGTTTTTGAAACTAGAGAGGGTGAAATAGAAGAATTTATTAAAACTAAAATTTTGAGATGCAATAATGTAAGTCTTGTGAGATACATTGTATCCTTCAATTATTTTCCATCTCTGATATATTGATTAAATTTTCATGCATAAACCTTCTTTGTTACTTCAGAATGCAGATGGCAGTGCAAATGAAAGTTGGGATGACAAAAGCGAACTTTGTATGTTGAAGGTTGTGGATTGTTGTTTTTTTCTTTTCTTTCGGTAAAAAACAATTTTATTTTTATTATCGGTGTCTCTTGGAACATGAATTCAGGTTTCCGGTTTTTATTTTCAAGCTTTCTTTTTTTATTTTTGTAACTTTTTTATGATGGATCTCTCGGCCTCTAATATTGTTTTTGTACCACAGGTATTTGGGATAAAGACATTGGTCAAAAGCTATTTGCCTGTCAAAGATGCTCATCTTCGGCCTGCTATCGATGACCTTCTTGGACTCCTTAGAAACATACTTTCTTTTGGTGAAATATCTGAAGATATAAAATCAAGGTACTATAGTTTACATCTGGAAGTTTCTCTCTGGTTCACTCACTGTTTTCTTTACTTACTAATATTTTGTGTGTGGCTGTTGAATATGTCTGTTGGTTTCCCTCAACTTATCGGAACCTTTTGCTTGTCGAGGTCCAAATTTCACACACAAGTTTTTCTTATCTTACAGTTTAGTTAATAAGGCCCATTTAAAGCTTGCTGCGGCCAAATCAGTTCTTCGTCTGTCCCGTTCCTGGGATCATAAGATTCCTGTCGATATCATCTATTTAACCTTGAGGACCGCTGAGGTGAAGCATTTGTATAATATGCAACATTGATCTACACTGATCTTGTTTTCTTTAAGTTTTGTTGTTCACTTTTCCTTTTCTTTTATGTTCTTTTCTGGGTTTCTAGATCTCATTCCCTCAGGCTAGGAAACAATTCCTCAACAAAGTTCATCAATATATAAAGGACCGGCTCTTGGATGCCAAATATGCTTGTGCTTTCTTATTTAACATACCTGGATCCAAACCACTTCAGTTTGAGGAGGTTTTCATGCTGAACTTTATTTTTTGTGTAGTTTTTTGCTGAACTTATTTCGTTTTTCTGTTATGGCAAGATTTGTGAATTTTTCTGTTATTTTCTTTTGTGTTTGAAATAGCAGGATAAACAGAATTTAGCCGACATCTTCCAAATGTATCAGCAGGCAAAAGTTCGGCAGGTTGCCATACAATCTGATACAAATTCCTCAGCATCATATCCTGAATACATCCTGGTCTATTTGGTTCATGCTCTTGCTCATCATTCATGTCCCAACACAGATGAATGCAAAGATGTCAAAGCATTTGAATTAATATTCCGGTATATTCATCTCCTTTAATCTGTCTCAGATATATGGTTTAGATATAAAGTGAGTTGGTATTTCTCGCATTGGTTAATTTTGGAGGTCTTGTGGACCTTAAGTTGAAGAGAAGTCTCTTTGACTATAGCATCTAACTTTGAACTCAGGGATCCCTAACAACTTTAGATCTTTAATCTGCTAAGAGATCCTTTGTTAAGCAGATTGGCAACAGGTTATGAGGCCCAACATGAACATTAGGTCATAGAAAACCTCAAATTTAACTGCTGTAGTTACAGACACTTGAATTAAACTACGAAGTTTAGAAATAAAAAAGATAATGAAATTTTTTTATCTATATTCTAATGGATTAGATGACTTTATCTTGCCCGTTTCTGTGAATCCTCAATACTAAATTTTATTTCTTGCCAGTTGCTAGTGTTTTTCAGCAGCCTTCCATGTGTTATTACTTTTTATTGCTGCAATTTGATATCATAGATTTTGTACTGATGGGGTTCACTATTCTTAATGATTAGATTTTTTGCTGTAGGTAGAAATAATTACTTGGTAATTTGTATTTAATTGAGAACTTTTTAGTCATTGAACTTGTCTGTTTTGTATCTTTCAGGCAATTGTACTTGACTATTTCTATGTTGGTGAATAAAGATGAAGATGCCAAGTCAGAAGCTGATGCCAACAAGGAGAAAGAGAATATTTCTATGATATTCTCTATCTTTAAGAGTATCAAGCACTCTGAAGACATTGTTGATGCAACAAAATCAAAGGTTCAGTGAGAAGTTTGTTTTTTATACTTGTAATTACTATTATCCATTTTTTCCCCTTATTATATTGTATAACTAGTTGATAGGTTATCAGTTTGGTGCCTTCTGATGATGAGATAAGTTAAAAAGCCCTCCTTAAGAACAAAGAAGCTAATTGGTCTAATAATTTATTTATTCTTCTTTTTTTTTTTTTTCAGAATTCACATGCTATCTGTGACCTTGGACTTTCCATCATGAAGCTCCTAGGTTATAAGGAAGATGCAGGTCTTACACAGTCAGTTTCTCTGCCTCCAATCCTATACAAACCATATGAAAGAAAAGAAGGTGAAGATTCCCAGGTAAGATTTTAAATTACCTGAAGCTTTCTAACTGCAATCAGGTAGTGATAGGAAAAAAATCTGTACAACTATTACTTCAGAGACTGGATGTGAGCTATTTTTTAAGTAATGTGCATAACACAGTTTTATATGTAGTTAACCCACTTGTCAATAATTTGTGCAAACAATTGTTATGCTTCAACCATGCAATCACATTGTGCTATTGACATTCATTCATTTGTTTCTTCATTTGCATCTTATTTGGTCTATATTTTTAGTACAATGTTATTGATTATGCTCTTTCTTATTTTCTATAGGCTGGAGGAAGGCAGACATGGTTAGCTGATGAGAGTATCTTGTCTCACTTCGAATCCCTAAAGTTGGAATGTGATAGAACGGTACTATATACTCTCTTTCATTCATATATGGGGTACTATATGGTGTATCTGGAAGGGCTCCCTTTCATTTATCTATTTGATGTTAAAATTTTGGATATTAAATATTTACAAATTTGAAAATTTATATTTGCATTTTGCATATAAACTTATAGATGCATGTGATTTATATTTTATATATATAATATATTTTTTTAGAGAACTTGAAAATGGGCTATAAATATCTATGAAAAAATTGAAACTGCCGGATGAACTCAAATTAGTATGTTGAAATACTCTGGTATTTAGTGTTACATTGTTCACTAACTTTTCCTGCTCCTCTTTTATCACACATTAGGTTCAGACAGAGATTGTCAAGGAGGAGGCTCTCAAAGACAGTGAAACTGATAGAAATGAAGTGCCTCTCAGAAAAATGATTAAGCAGTTAAAATCTAAAGAATCCAAGACTGGTAAGGCTAAAAAGAACAAGTCCCTCCCTGTAGAAGCAAAAGATGCTGAAAATGATGTTGATATTTTGAAAATGGTGAGGGAAATAAATTTGGACAGTCTAGAGTCCAGTAAGTTTGAGTCAACCAATGGTCATAAACATTTCCCTACCAAGAAAGAAAAAGCGGAGCAGGAGCATCAGAAAGGTAATAAGAGAAAATTCAGTGTTGCAGCTTCTGTCCCAGTGCCAAAACGCAAGAGGTCGTTACCTGCACATAGCGCTTTCAAGCTTTCACGAAGTGTTTCTAAGGTCCCTTCAGGACATGATTGGCATGAAGTTAAAGATTCCTCATTTCTATCTATGAAAGCGGACATTGATAAATTCTATGGTTCTAAAGACAAAAAGCCCACAAACCAAAAAGGGAATGAGAATAATGAATTGGACCACTTGGTGCCATGCAGTCGGAAGAGAAGAAGCATCTCATTGAAAGGTAAAGGCAAAGGCTCTGATAGTGATGAGGCAGATGAAGATGAAGCTGATGATGAAAATAGGGTGTGTTTTTTTTTTTTTACTTGGTTAAATTGCTTACTCGGTTAAATTGCCGTCAGGGATGCACGCAATTAATGCTCTCATGGTTCACTGTTGTGAATATCTGTTTTATATTTCAATGCAGAAGTTAGACACCCCCAAGTCTGCAGCTGGATCTAGCAAAAAGCAGAAGAGGAGCATTGCAGGATTAGCAAAGGTCCTTGTTTTCACTTCACATTTTTTTAATTAACACTATGAAGCTTTCAAGTTGGTGCTGTTGTACGAAACATAAAAAATGACTAATCCATTAGTATTCACAGCTAAGAAGGGTTAGAAAGATAAATCCTAGTGGCATTTATGTGGTGGTTACCTTTGAGAACCCCTCCCTGCCTCTAAAATCCCCCTTTTTTTCCTCCTCTTTTTCTGTCTTGGCGTTGCTTGTATGCTATTTTTAATGCTTTTGCTAGAATTTCTCATGTTACAATATTTGAAAGTGCACCAAGGGCCTGCCTTGCTTCTCTCTCATTCTCTCTGTAGTTGAGATTTAGCAGAGATGCATACCATCTATATTCTACCTCGTGCATTTCTAGTTTTTTCCAAGCATTGTTGCCCTAGAAGTGTTCTAACACATTATGAAATGGCTTCTATTTCTCTGTTGTAGTCCTCTCGTTGTCTCAAAGTTTTGAGCTCTTTGTTCATTATTTGATCTTCTTTGTTTCCTTTGCGCAGAGCTCAACCAAGGAAGATAAAATTGATATTGCAGATTTGATTGGTTACAGAATAAAAGTGTGGTGGCCCTTGGATAAGCAGTGAGTCCCACAACTTTTGCTGTTCTTTGCAACAGAGTCCAAAAGTTTACTGTGAATCATTCTGTGAAATAGATTGATTGTCAGTCTGTGACTCCGTTGTATTTCACATGTTATTTAGGTTGCATTCACGTGTTTGAGAATTCACACAAGGCTTCATTTGGTTACAGTTGAAATTCTGCAAATGAGTTTGTGCTTTTTGTAGATCTGAAATGACCATTTCGACTTGCTCCTTGTCTGATTTGCATATTCATCCACTTTTTATTGTTTTAATGAGGACCAAAATTTATTCAAGATTCCGGTCTTACAGCAGTCCTTATGGTTCTGTGCTGATCTAGTCTTACGGCAGTCTTTAAGGCTTTAATTTTAGGTTCAGTATTGTATTTAAACCATAGTGCTTTTCTGGTCAATATAACTGTTTCCTTGTGGGTATTAAATTGTTTCTACTATAAAGTTTTTTTTTCATTGTTCACATTGCTATACATGTTAGTATTATTCTATTTGAACAGGTGCAATTTCTTTTTGCATAACATCAGTCTTTATGGTTCTGTGCTTGTATAGCAATGTTATTATGAACCTATTAAGGGTTTGACATTGTTTGAAGAAAATATATTTCTCAAGAAAAGATCCAGTTATGAAGGTTCTCCACTGATTATATCTTACCGCTGGAAATGACAGGTTTTATGAAGGTACAATCAAGTCTTATGACGCTATAAAGAAGAAGCATGTGGTAAGCTGCACTTTTTTTCCTGCTTGAATGTATATGTTAACGTTTGTGCCACATGGAACCAACTGTTACCCATATATTCTTATTAGGTATTATATGACGATGGAGATGTGGAAGTGCTTCGTCTGGATAGAGAGCGTTGGGAGCTCATTGGCATGGGCCGCAAGTCTGGAAAGGTTAAGGCTTCACATCTTGCATTTCTCTAGGCTGAAATCAGTTAATTTTTGTTTGAGCTTGCTCTTTATCACTTTGCTTGCACTTTTTGCAGAAGTCAAATTCATCAAAAGTCAGCAACAGCCCTCTGAAGGAAGTGTAGGTGCTATCAACTAATGCAGTTTTTAGATCTAGTAACTAACTTCTCATGTTGCTTCATAACTTGATTGTTGTACAATTTACAGGTCTCCTGGGCAGAAAAGTAAGAGCTCTGGTGCTTCACGTCTGAATATCAGTTCAGTAAAGACGTGAGTAATCGCTATCTGATATGAAGCTATTTGCCTTCAATTGGTTTGTGAGTTTAATTGATATTTGATTGCAGACTTAAGGGGAAAAGAACTCCAAAGAAAAACTTGAAGCATGCTCAAAAGAGCATGTTGAAAGACGATGAAGAGAATGCTGGTGTGTCAGAATCCAAGTCCACTGCCGCAAATAAAATTCCTAAGATGAACTCAGGTATTGTGTATTGATTTTCATAAATTTTCTTTAGGCTGTTTTAATTTCTGTCAAATGTGCATTGTGCTATAAAGTTAGCTTGCTTTATTAGTTTTGGTGTCATCTCCTGGAGCTGTGATGCAACCAGAACTAATGTCATTTAGATCAAATATTGCACTTTGAACATCATTGAAAGCCACAAAATTTTGGTAATATGTAGGACGTATCACTTTGAAACTTGTGGAACGAAGATGATATGGGATCTTGGGTCATTATTTCTCTTTTCCCTCTCATTTTGTGTCTTTAAATGTTTCTTTCCTTTTTCCCAGATGAATCTGAAGGATCAGACACCGAAATGGTAGATGAGAACCTAACAGATAGGGAAGAATCTGGGAAGAAAACGGCTTCGGTTTCTCAAGGAAGATGTTCAGAAGATACAAAGGGAAGCCCAAATAATGCTGAGGAGTCGGATGAAGTTAAATCTGATGCTGATGGGAATCTTTCTGGGCATATAGATAGCACTTCAGAAAATGCTCGAAAGGTGGACGAGGAAGAGAAAGCAGCTGATGAATTAAGTGAAGACTCTAGAGAACCTGCTAGTAAAGCAACTGGATCAGACCCCGAAGAGGCTGAAGAAAGTGATCATGTTGAGAGTAAATCTCCAATCTCGAAAAAAACAGCGAAAGGGTCTCCCTCAACTTCAGATGTTGCAGATTCTGGGATTTCTGATGATGAGCCCCTTGTAATTTTACATCTAGCAATGTGCTTAATAACTTTCATGTTCGCCTTATATATTAATTTGAAATGATATTCTTTTCTTTTATCAAATGCAGAGCAAGTGGAAGCATAAGGTCGGAAAATCTGGTTCCAAGAAACTGCAGTAAAGGGCTGAAGATGAACTTGAGTGGGAAACAAACGGTGCTGTGTCTGTTGAAGTGGTAAGAAAGAACCTAACAAGACGATGGCCATCTGACTTTTATGTAAACACAATAATAAATGCCCGAGTAATTGTCCTTGCCCTAGCCGTAGCCGTAACGGTAGACTAGAACCTTGTAGAGAATGTACTGTAAAATAACTGTAGGGGGGGGGGGAACTTTAGTGCATGGATGGTGTAGGGTGGTAGATGATTAGAGATAGTTTGCATGAAATTGATAGGGTACATTTGTATAGTTTAATTTTATTTTTGGGGATTGTTTTACGAGTTTATTTGACTTAAAAACGTCCATATCAAATTGATCATTGTTTCACCATCGTCGTCTGCACACTGCTCAGCCTACCATTGGCTGTGGTGGGAACACAAACTGTTTGAATTATTGTGTGAATCAAATATTCTGCAATTGGAAGTATTTGTGTGAATGCTCGGTCATAAACGGCGTCCCAATAGTTTTGTAGTGTCAATGGATGGTTTTGGACTGATTTTGATTCCATTTATTTTAAGATGTTTTTATGGTTTATTTTGTCTTCACTTATGATATATATTAGATAGCAGCGACGACTGTCAGGCCTCTTTAACTAGCTGAAATTGGGGCAGTGCATCTGGTCGGAGCTAAGCTAACATATGTTAGTCGGTATAATTCTGGTTTTGGCCTATGGATTTTGAGATTGTCTTTTTCTCTAGGGTAGACTAGACTAGAATTGGTAATTTATTTCGGTCACTCAATTATGAAAAAAATGACAGTATGATCATTCAATAATTTCATTGTTTTTATTTTTGCAGCAGTTAAAAATGAAACACCCAAAAATCTAAAAGATAATTTAATATTGATTGAGTATGATCATTTGGTCTAGTGAGTTAAAAGTAAAAAAGAATAGCAACAACAATTGTCAAATAAAATAAGCAACAACTAAAGGTTTTTGTGGATTTGAATCTTCCATCAACGTTAGAAAATCATAAAACTAGAGGATGAAATTGACCCAATGAAATTCGAAAGATTGAATCCTAAGTTTTAACATAATAGAGGGACTAAACTAAAAATTAACCCAATACCATACACAGCCAAGCACACGAAACAATTTAATTAGTGGTATTAAGTAGAAGCAGTGTATTATGACCCGAAAGGAATTGGAAAATGAGCCAAGAGTCAAAGTGAAGACCCAGCTGCGGCGGCAGGTTTTTAATTAAGAGTTAATTTAGCAATACTTTTTAAAAGTGTTTTTTAGCTAAAAAATATTTTTAAGAAAAAATTAAATTTTTTTTTATATTCTTTTGGTCAAAAAAGTATTTTTTTAAAGTATTATTGATACCAAAAGCACTTTTGAAAAATTTAAAAACACTTTGTTTAGTAATATTTTTATCTCAAAAATATTTTTTGTTTCAAAAATATTTTTGAAAAATAATACTAAACAAAATCAATCTAAACGCTATACTAATAATTCTTTTATTATTGTGTTCAGGTTTAGTTTCATTTTATTTAAATATATAAAAAATTAAGAATTAACATAAAAAAATAATTAAATCTTGAAATTGATGACCATTTACATGTATGTTATATTAACGTAGTTAAAAATTGATAATTTTTCTATTCATTTTAGAGTTATTTAAAAAAATATAAATTTAAAAATTAAATGAAATATTAAAATAATTATTTTTTTATAAATTAGAAAGCTGAATAAATTATTATATCTAAAAAAACGAAAATTATATGTTATTTAGTTGATTAAATATTTATAATAATATAAATATATTAAACCCAAAATGATAGATGTGTTTGGTATAGTGGCCCATTTCAAGTGTAAGTTTTGAATTTAAATATTTTCAACTCAAATTCTTTTGAATATTTTGAAAAACAAAAAAAACTTTGAAACATAAACAAATCATTCAATCTTGTACTAATCTCATCCAGCATTTTGCACGTTTAAGATTCATCCCTTATTTATATATATAGTGGTCTAAGCATAGAATTTCCTATATTTAATGCTTGTAATCCTAAAATTGTATATGCGTGTTGAAAGTGGGGTTCAACTTTTTCCTTTAGCTTTTTGGTATTTCCATTCCCACGCTGCTCTAAAACACTCTCTCACCGTCTAATCTAATCACTGATTTCTTCGATTTCAAGTTGAAGTTAAGCTGCAGCTGTATCGGTATAATCATTCTCTTTGTTTATGGATCTGTTTGGCTATTGCCTTTATCTTTGATGACTTTTTTTTTTGGTTTATTATATCCTCTTTTTATTTTCTCTACAAATTATGGATTCCTTGTTTCTGGGTTTTCACTCCTTTTTTTTTTTTGATTATTGGAATTTGGGTTCTTTGCAGTGACTTGGTTAATATAGAATTGAAACAATGGGGGAGCTGTTGGGACTGCTAAAAGTGGTGGTTGTGCAAGGTAAAAGGTTGGTTATCCGGGATTTTAAGAGCAGCGATCCTTATGTTATAGCCAAGCTCGGGGATCAGGTTTGTGGAACTTTGGGTATTTATTATCTACTTTTGTTGTTTCCCCTTTGTTTCAGTACTTTGTGTCTTATAAAAATTGATGATATTCTGCCATTTCAAAGAATTTGAATAACTCAAGTTCTGCATTGGCAATTCTATGTTTCTTTAGTTCCTCTCACTATCTTGTGTCAAAAGTTACTGTTGTCTCCTTCTATGTACATTATGTTGGTAAAAGTAACATGGAAGTTCCTGTATCAGTAGTCAGATTGTATTTTGTCCTCTCTATTAAAAACAAAATTGGCAACTTAGTCCCTATATGTTAGATCAAAGAGCAAAATTTCATCTATTTGTACGGTTGCCCCTTTTTTGAGTTGAGGGGGCAAAATGGAATCCTAATCCTAGTACAGGGGCCTCCATTGGACTTTACCACTTCATGTCCAATTGATGTTAAAAGCAAAATATAGAGAGCACAGAACACCATTTGATTTGCTCTTTTCTTTCATGGTTTTGTGGTGCTAGTTTTTGGGAATTTAACTAACTTAATTCTTGTTACCACACGAACTACAATACTGAAAATTTTTGGATGTTTATCGGTCAGTCCTAAGATTGTTGGATTCTCTATTGTTTTTATGTGCTGACTATTTGTTGTAGGCTTAGCAACTGTTGGCAGTGAGCATTTGTATTCCCTTTATCATTTTTTTTCCGTCTATTTGGTTTTGATTTGCTTGTACAAGTTTCCTATTTATTTTTTCATTCTCACAATTGAAGATTTTGAACCAACTTAATGTCGTCCATTTCTAGGTAGCAAAGACTAAGGTTATCAACAGTTGCCTCAATCCAGTATGGAATGAAGAGCTCACTTTCTCCCTCACGGAACCTGTTGGAGTTCTAAATTTGGTAAGTTTATGATACTTGGACTCTAAAAGTATCTTGATCATCATGTTTGATTTGTATCTTATCAATTATTTTAATCTGTTATAGAAAGTTAGGAATTAGTACTTTTTTTCTTTAGTATAGGAACCATATTTCTTTTGAATTTTTCTTTGTTCTGACCCGTCTGACTTTTAAATTTTCTGATTCATAGTTATCCTACTGGGATAAATATCAAAACTATACATGAATTTTGATCCAATTTACAATGTCTTACATGAACTTTGGTTTTGTGCAATTTTATTATACATGAAATTTTGATTTGATTCAATTTTCACTAATCACTAACATTATCAAATTAACACCATTTTACACTGATATATTGCATACACAAACAATTACATTAATCCGATCTGAAGATAAATGTATGTATTGATTTCTTTAAATGTGTACAGTTGAATCAAAATCAAAGTTTTATGCATACATATGAACCACAATTCAAGTTTCATGTGTATAATAATTGCACAAATCAAAGTTCATGTACGAAATTGCATGTTTGACCTAAGTTCATGTATAAATTTGGTATTTATCCCTTATCCAATTCAAGCTAGTTGATTAGATCATTAGAATCCTTATAGTTGCGTACCATGCATTTACCATTTGTTTTGTCTTGTAGCATTTGGTTTTGGTTCATCTACACCTAAATTTATCTATTTGCCTGCGTTTGCTGGAGTTATATCTGTATTTGCTGAATGTTTTCGAGTTGAAATGCTATTATGCTGGAAGATACAGATTTCAGAAATTTGATACCTTCAGTTTCCTCTATATAGTTTTCAACTGTTTTCTTGGTTTCAATGTGAAGTAGGCAACAATATCCAATTGTTTTAGGTTTCATCTGTAAAGTAGAACTAATTTTCTACCCTAAGTCATGACTTGTAGCTTATTGTCTTCTATTTCGAAAAGAGAGCAATTATAATTAGGGTAAACTACACCCAAGGTTACTAAACTATTTTAGTCACTCAATTTCCAAAAGTTATAAAATGGTCTTTGAATTATTCAAAAGTTTTCATTTAAGTCACTAAACTATTCGAAAGTTTTTATATAAGCCATACAACAGCTATTTAAAATCCTAGTGAATTAAATGAAAACTTTTGAATAGTTTAATGACTATTTTCTAAATTTTTGAAGTTGAGTGATTAAAATGTAAACTTACTAATAATTTAGTGACCTTGGTTGTAGTTTACCCTTATAGTTATTATGGTTGATGAAAAACTTTAGAAGATGCTAATAATTTTTTTTTATAAAAGTTAGATTTTATGAAGAATTTATGAAAAACGCTTTTTTTTTTTCTGCAGGAAGTATTCGACAAAGATCGTTTCAAGGCCGATGACAAGATGGGACATGCTTATCTAAACCTTCAACCACTTGTCTCAGCTGCTAGATTAAGCCATGTTCTTCGAGTTTCTTCCAGTGAGATGACATTGAGGAAGGTTGTACCCAACACTGATAATTGTCTTGTTAGAGAAAGTTCTATTAGTTTGATAAATGGTGAAGTAGTTCAAAGTGTCTGGTTAAGGCTTTGCGCAGTCGAGTCCGGGGAGATAGAGCTAAAGGTCAGGTTTATTGAGACACGCGATGGACCTTCTAGGTAGTTGAGCTATATCCACTGATGAGATAAGTGTTTGGGAGCTCGAGCTCGAGTTCAGGTGATTCCTGCAAGGCCGCAACTTAAGGTGAGCACGGGAATATGTAGTTGAATGTGTGGAAAAGTGTAGTTTCCCTTGGCTGTTTCTAGTGTACATTAGGTCCAGGCATGAAATAGGTTGGTTTGAATCTTTGATTTGTACTTTTCAGGATGGCAATGGCAGCCAATACTGGACCTTAAATATATGCATCCTGAACTGAATGTTGTTGTAGTATATGTGTTTTGAGAAATTGGTTTTAATGAATTCGAGATAAGAGGGTCGAATTTTAGTACATAATCGTTGTGAGATTCACACACCTTCATATATTTGATCGAAATTTAGTGCATAATGTATGACCCTTCTGCAGGATTCAAGGGAAATAGTTATTTACTAAGGTAGACCCTGCATTTTAAGTAATGTATATAGATATGGGATATAAATGTTAAGAATTTATATATCGATAAAGAAAAAACACATATCATATATTAAAAAAAAAGCATAAACTTCACATAAATTATATTTCTATTAAATCTCATATAATATGCTCTCATTTACAATAAGGGTTAATATTAGTTAGTATTTGATACACTGAGAGTGTACATTTTTTTTTATTCCACAAACATCCTTAAAAAATTATTAAGTATTTTTTAAATATTTATTTTTAATATTTTACTATATTTTTATATAACATTAGTCAAACCCTCTTGTGAATTTTACTCATTATTAAAAAAAGTTAAAAGAAATGACAATAAATACACATATAAATTAAGTTCCGCCCCCATGGTGCTACAGGTACCTCTTCAACCCAAATTAAATCTATCTTGAGCGAGTATATGAGTTACACCAAATTAAAACTCATGATTAATTGAAGAAGAGAGGTGTGTGAAAATGGGTTTATGATTTTTTCAGTTAAAGTTTAAAGTTTAAAAATTTTAATTAATTAAATTTATTTAAATAAAGATTTATTCTCATTCCATTTGAAAATTTAAATTGACACTTAAAATCTAGTTGGATTGCCACGTAAGATTAGATAACAGAACTTAACGGTACAGTGATCATTTCGTAACAAAATGCTAATATAAGTGATTAAAACGTAACATTTTAAATATAAATAATTAAAATATAATCTAAAATAAACAAAAATAACTATTTTTATAATTTACCATAACAGTTTATTGATGAGCATGATCGTGTTATGTATCGTACTATGCTCTTTGAATATTTTATAAATCTCATTTCCGAATTTTTTTATCTCAATATTATTTGGACCGGAATTTATCCATTTCCATTAAATAAGTGTGCATTTACGCATTCCAATGATTTTTTTCCCCTTTGCCACTTCGATCATTTGCTTGGTTTTATCCATATTTCGAAGAAAAGCTCTCATCTTTAGTAAAAAAAAAATTCTTTTCTTCATTCCAATCCTTACCCAACATACAATCAAATCATATTTTAATACTTCCCCTCGTGATTCAACCCAATCCCATTTCTTCTTATCCTGTTTTAATCTTGGGTATTAATCTATACCTCTTCACTCTGTTTTTCATTTGTTTTTTCTAGAAATTTAATTCAACCAGAATTATTCACGCTTTTGATCTAAATAAACGTTTACGGACTTCAAAGAGGTGTTTGATTGTGTGTTTTTAGCTTCTTTTTAGCGAATGGCTCCTCCAGATTCTATGATCAAACCAAGAGGTTATTTTGATTTAATTAACGCCATTAGAGCTTGAGCTACTTCTTTATTTGTTTTTATTGAATGGGATTTGCTTGTTTTAACTATATCTAGCTCTGTTTATCACAGATGTTTGTATTGTTGGCGTTGCACGTACACCGATGGGTGGTTTCCTTGGTTCCCTTTCCTCTCTCTCTGCTACCCATCTTGGATCTTTAGCCATTAAAGGTAAACTCCTAAACGGTAAAAATATCATGGAAGTCCCGAGTCTACATTTTGCCACTTTTACTCGGACAAGTTACTCTTTTTATCTTTAGATAAAAGAGCAAACTCACAGAAATGGATGAATTTTTAAGAGAAGGATCAATTTGATTTTTTATCTAAAGTATAAGGTTTAACTTGACATTTTCTAAGTAGAGAAGGCAAAATGCATTTCAACTCTTAGTACCATGACTTTTATGATACTTTTACCACTCCCAAACCCCATTTTTTTTAACTCCTTGTAAATATATTTGGTCCCAATTTATACCCTTTTGTGTTAACACAAATATGCAGCTGCCCTTCAAAGGGCAAACCTTGATCCATCACTTGTGCAAGAGGTGTTCTTTGGGAATGTTCTTAGTGCAAATTTAGGTCAAGCTCCTGCTAGGCAGGCTGCATTAGGTGCTGGTATCCCCAATTCTGTCATTTGTACCACTGTTAATAAAGTTTGTTCATCTGGAATGAAAGGTAAAAGTAAACTAAATCCAATTTCTGGACTGAAGTGTGTTTTATTCTTTGATATCTTATCGTTTATTCGTTGCTATTGAAGCGGTGATGCTTGCGTCACAAACTATCGAGTTAGGTATCAATGATATTGTGGTTGCTGGTGGTATGGAAAGCATGTCAAATGCACCCAAGTATTTGGCACAGGCAAGGTTTGTATCCATGTTTTTGTTCAGTATTAAATTGTTTCATTCATGCTGTTCTTTTTTGTGATCTCATTGATGACATTTAATGAATTTAACAAGTCATTTGCTACTTCATTAGTCAATAGTAGCTTGGAGAGTTGTTTCCATGAAGCTTCCGCTTGTAGGAATAGATTGATGGTGCTTTTGATATGTTTTGTTGCATTTTGCATTAAACGATTTGCTGCTTATTGCAGTTCTTAATGAACTAGATTAATTTACTACAGTATTTTGTTTTATTTTGTAATCTCTATGTTGTCGGTAAAAGTACTATGGAGGCCCTGTACTAGGAGTCAGATTGCATTTTTGCCCACTTTGCTCAAAAAATAGGCAAATTAGTCCATTATATTAAATCAAAAAGCAAGTTGATTATTTCTGTTAAAAATTTCATCCATTTATACTATTAAAAACTGATATGTTTGACAGAATAACTAGATAGTGACACATGGCGTGCCATGTGTACTTCATGCTGACGTACATTGACCAATTTTTAACTGCAAAAATGGATGGAATTTTTAACAGATCGACCAGTTTGCTCTTAAATCTAACATATAGTGACTAATATGCCCATTTTTTAGTAGAAGGGCAAAATGCAATCTGACTCCTACTAGAGGGGCTTCCATGGTATTTTTATCCTATGTTGTCTCAAGCTATTGAAAGTTCAGTCTTGGATTTTTTTGTGCAGAAACGGATCTCGAATGGGACATGATATGATTATTGATGGCATGCTCAAAGATGGGTTATGGGATGTATATAATGATTTTGGTATGGGAGTCTGTGGAGAGTTATGTGCTGATCGGTACAATATTACACGAGAAGAACAGGTTCTGTTTCCTTGTGATCCAAATTAGAGCTGATTATTGTTTTTCAGAGTTTTACGTGAGTTAATGCTCTACCTACTTTCTTTTGCAGGATGCTTATGCTATTCGAAGCTTTGAGCGTGGAATCGCTGCTCAAAAAAACAGCCACTTGGCTTGGGAAATAGTTCCGGTGCGGTTTCTATTCTCACTCTAAACTTAATTAAAATCGATAATTTACATTATTCTGTCAACATAAATTCTCAAATTTGTACATGCAGGTTGAAGTTTCTAGGGGAAGAGGGAAACCATTTGTGGTTGTAGATAAGGATGAAGGTTTAAGAATGGTATAAAAAAATATCGTGCTTTGGATTTTACATTTCACGGAACATATGTTCTGTGCTGCAATTTTAACAATTGTTGCCCTAAGTATATCTTTCTCTTTTTTATGTCTACGAATTCTAGTTTGATGCTGCTAAATTTAGGAAGCTTAGACCAAGCTTTAAGGCCAATGGAGGAACTGTTACGGCCGGCAATGCTTCTAGCATTAGGTATCTCCTCTCAATATCGTGCCTTCCATTTTTAATATGTTCTTATACTTGCAATTCATTAGGAATGTGATTGCTGTTGCATTCCCTCCTGTGTTCTTTGTAATAATTTGAGCAACATCTTCTCTTTTTACAAAAATATTTGTCTTCCGATGATAAAATGGCTTCTGCATATAACTTTTACATTTTGGTTTTAGTTATGGGCTGTTTTGTTATGTTGGGCAGTGATGGTGCAGCGGCATTGGTTCTAGTAAGTGGGAAGAAGGCAATTGAGCTTGGTTTGCAAGTGGTTGCTAAGATCCGAGGATATGGCGATGCTGCTCAGGTACTGGAAAAAATAGCTGTTTGTATTTGCCTTTGTAAGCCTACTTTTAGAAAACTAATGCTTATGGAGCTTGTTTCGGTAGGCACCTGAATGGTTCACCACAGCTCCTGCCCTAGCCATACCAAAAGCCATTTCAGCTGCTGGTTTGGATGCTTCTCAAATTGATTACTACGAAATAAATGAAGCTTTTTCGGTAAGAAAATAGGCTAATACTTTTGGTGTATAACAAGTCCATGTTTTAATCTTTTTTATTGCAGAGGTGCATAACAAGTCCGTGATTTAATATTTTTTGCAGGTTGTGGCTCTCGCCAATCAAAAACTGCTTCACCTTAATCCTGTAATTCTTCAATAAACGAAATCCGTTATTGACTCTTTCTTTTTCCCGGGTTTCTTTTGGCTTGTTCATCATACTTTTTAAGCTTCACTATTTGCATTATATGATTTTTCAATGTTTTAGTTCATATTTTTCTTAAATGCAGGAAAAGCTTAATGTTCATGGAGGAGCTGTATCTTTAGGACATCCACTAGGATGTAGTGGAGCTCGCATATTAGTCACATTGTTGGGGGTAATTCATAGGATTTAATTATCTATGTTACTTCGGCTTTTCCATTTTTCTTGAAGTATCAATGTCCAATATCTGTTTCGACATATTTCCAGGAAAAAACTGTTCATACGTGTATTGAACACATACTCGTACGGTTGCACCTAAATTCAAGTAATAGGATAATACGTCAAAGAAATTTTATGGTGCAACTATTGCTGTGGCTTATGAGCATTTCGTATTTTACGCACTGCAGGTGCTTAGACATAAGAAAGGGAAGTTTGGGGTTGGTGGCATCTGCAATGGAGGCGGTGGAGCATCTGCCCTTGTTGTTGAGCTCATGTAAGCCCTCCATAAAATTCGTGTTACTGTATATGCTGTTATACATAATAACTTGGACTCTCGGTCTGTATGTCAGATATGAGTTATGTGTCCAACATGAAGGTATTCTATTCTTTCCTGGTTTTGCAATATACTTGGAGGGCCTCATGTTTGGAACAATATAGGCCGTGGCATCATTGGTTGAAAACAATGATCCCTCCATGTTTGTAAAAAGTGTTGGAGTCGGAGTTCTCATCGTAGGAGCTCGTAGATCTCTAGACTATCATATGGCCTGCAATAATTTTGCATGTATAACTGTTAGCTATGGTGGTGATGGTGAATCTTGCATTTTGCAGGCCAGAATCGGATGCCAAAGTGCGACGATCATCGTTATGAAACTGATATACATGCTGTTATGTTGCCGGCGGGGTTTTATTAAACCCTCAAAGTTGAACAGAAAATAAAGATTATAACAGGTTTTATGGAGGTAGATAGGTAATGGTGTTGAGAGCATTCAATTAGCAGAATAAAGACGAATCCATGTCGGGACCTCCTATTTCTTATAGGTTGAATCGCTCCATAAATTGTATACAAGGTACTCAAACTTTTGTTAACAAAAGCTTAAGGGTCCAAAAACAAAAGCTTAATGTTGTACTTCCTTTATGCCCTCGCTTTCTTCTTCAAAACTCGGATTATCGGTTTTAATTTATTGAAATTTAAAAGAAAAACTATTTAACTATCGGTTCAATTGGTGTTTTAATCTGGTTTAAGTAATCTGTTATTGGTTTACGAGTTAATTGGTTCTACTTTTTTTGTCATTGAGTTTAATATTTTTATTTAATGTGATACTTGTGTTATTTTTGGTGTAATTTTATATTTGTAATTGACAAAAGTTATATATTTTGGTGTTCAAAGTTATAGGTAATATTATTTTTTGGTTCAATCTAATACTTATATTTGACAAATATTATATATATATATATATATATTTTTAATGTTTAATTTGGATTTTAGGGTTAATTTGATGAACGTTAATTATTAATATTATTATGTTTAAATTTTTCTTGATTTTGTTAATAGAATAAATTTAGTTTTAATTGTGAATTTGTTTAATTTGTCAAATATAGTCCAATGGATGCGATTTAATTTGTGTTTTAAGATTGATTTGATGTAAGTTAATTGTTAAGACTGCTAGTTAATTATGAATTTTTATTAAATCAACTCTAAAATCCGAAATAAATATTTAAAAATTAACACTCTTATCTTCAAGTATCAGAATATATAATTTTTGTCAAATGCATGTATCACACTGGATTAAAAAATAACACAGGTACCAAATTAGAAAAAAAAAGTATAAAACTCAAGTACCAAATTATGTATTAAGCCTTCTTCAAACCAATACTATTACAAGTTTTTGATCTAACCAATCTATTTGGTCCAGTTTTAAAAACATCGTCAAAATATTTTTTTTGGCAAATAAAGTTGTATCTAAACTTGTTCATGGGTCGAGTTACTTGCTTAGGCTTAAAGGTTCACTAGAAATTTAGAAGGGTTTGAGAAAAAATTAGACTTGTTTAAAATATGGGGCCGAGCTCTGGCTTGAACATTCATGGTCCAAGCTCGGTCCGTTTTTAAGTTTATAATGCTTTATATTATATAATTTATAACACATGAAAAAAATAAACCTATACTAAATATATGATACTACTTTAATGTAAAGATTAAAATAATGTTAAAATAACTATATAAAAAATTTCAATAAATAAAAAATTGGATAGAATCATTAAATATTAAATTAAATAATATAAATATTTTTAAAGAAATATGAGCGGACCTAAAATGAGCTTGAGTTAGTCTTTCGCAAATATGGATAAGTTTGTGTAAATTTTTAGGCCTATATTTCGAGTTGGGTCGAGCTTGAATCAGTATAAAATATATTAATATCATACTTAAGTTCGACCCATGAATACCTCTAATTGTATCCTTTAGTAATATGGTATGAACTAGATATAAAAACATAATAATCATATAAACTTAATATGAACCTACAAATACTTTTAAATTCGTATAATCTAAATTTTTTATTTATAAAAATATAATTTAAATATGTTTATAATATGATATCAATACATGTTATAAAAAATTTATATATATGAATACAGGATAGTGAGTTATCACTAATCTCATTGTTGCTTTTTTTTAACATTAATCTCATTATAGATTTTTATCATTTTTATTTTTTTTTGATATAATACTTAAAACTATTCATAGCTCTTTACAACCCTTAAATAAAAATATAATGCACTTCAACATACTCAAATTTATATTCTCCTACACTAACAATAATAAAGATTCGTGATAGTGGTAGGGCTAAAAGCTTTGCTTTGGATTTAATAGTTAAAATAATTAAAATATGAGATAGAACAAACATGTAAGAATGAATAAAAAATATAAATTTAACGTAATATTAAAATAAGTATATAATATTTATGACATATTAATTTTAGATAAATTACAAACTGAATCAATCAGCAGCATATGCGACCCCACCATGTTGACTATATTAATTTTAAATAAATTACAAACTGAATCAATCAGCAGCATATGCGAATATCCTTTTTTTTTTTTTTACTATTTTATTTGTGTTTTTAAAGTTATTTGTACTAGAATTTAGATTGCATTTTGTTTTTTTATTCAAAAAATGAGTAAATTAGTTCTTGTATGTTTGATTAAAGAGTAAACTGATCATTTTTGTTAAAAATTTCATCAATTTTTACCATTAAAAACTGGTTTAGCTAACAGATTAATCAGACAGTTACACATGATATACATAGATCAATTATTAACAGTAGAAAATGAATGAAATTTTTATCAAAACAACTAATTTGCTCTTTGATCTAACATATATGAATTAATTTACTTATTTTATTAGTAAAGTAGAAAAATATAAATTGATTCTTAATATAAGGAGGACATATGGACATACCAAAACATATCACATGGCAATTTTTTTGCTTATGTTAACATGATGTGACAAATCACAGAGTAGTTAGGGGCGAAGTTATAAAACTTTTTTAGGGGATGAAAATTAAAATTGTAATTTTTATGATAGTAAAAATATAATTTTATTATTTTAATAATTTATATTTTTATAATTTTTAAAGGATTAAATCAAATGTTTATCATTTTTAGAGGTCAAAGTACAATTTTATCTTTAAAAATTTTAAAGAGTCTAAATAAATTTTTTTTATTTTAAAAAAGACTGGGTAAAACTTTAAATAAAAAAAATGAATAAAGAAAATGAATATAGTTGAATGACTTGTGAATAAAACCAATATGTTATGCTATTTGACTTAACGTTTCCGTATCATAGTTGATAAATGTGAGATTGCATAATTTCATTCAAAGAAATATATAAAATAGTAACAACTAATCCAATATCCTTTTCTATCATACCCTCCAATAATTGATTAAAAAATATTTATTTTAATATTAAATTATCTTTCGCATGGTATTATTGAATATTTTGATGTGATTATATAATAGTATCTGTTCATAATTTTTTAGTAGATTTTTTACAATGCATACAAACTTTATACACATAGATACTCAAACTCGAAATCTCTAAGAGGAATAACATCTTCTTTTCCATTGAAACCACTTATTGAGTTCAATTGGTAATCACATTTTAAATGAATAGTTAAACTAACTGGGTTCTAGTTTTTTTAAATATATTAAAGAAAATTATTATAGGTAGTGATAATTAATTTTTTTTAACTTTTAAGCATAAATAATTCACCTTTTAATATTTATAATAATTAAAATATATTTATACATAATCCATAAGATTTAAAATAAAATCTAAATTAAAAAGAGAGCCAAACTTGAAGCTCAAATTTTATGATTTTCACATTAATTCAATTTTCTAAACATTTCATTTAGTGTCTTAAAGGGTATCTCAAGTTTAAAAAGTTACAAAATAATTATTGGATTATTCAAAAACTTTCATTCAAGTTATTGAATTAATTGAAAGTTTTTATTTAAGTTATTAGACTGCTAAATTTTTTTTGAAGTACGACTAGCAAGCTGCAAGCGATGATTCGATGATTGATGCAGTGAATCAATACTTGTCAGTGAGTAGAAGCACATACCATAGATCCAAATTGATCTGACGGTCAGTGTTAAAGATCAAAGAAGAAAACTATTTAGATTTTGGTTCACATAGTTGTGATATTCAAAGTTGTTTCATAAACAAAATAAAATGTAGAAGAGAAGAGGAAGGAAAGTTTTTGAATGGTATACATTTTAACAGCAAATAAAAATTTTGTAACTTTTGAGAAGTTCAGTGATCATTTTGTAAATTTTTTGAAATTGAATCACCAAATCATTAACTTATTAATAGTTTAAAAACCTATTATGTAATTTACTCAAAAATGCAATCGCTTTCACTAACGTTTCATAAAAGTCAAATTAAAAGGCAAAAGGTTGGACTTTGAAAGCTCTATATAAACCTATAATTTAATTCATTTCCTTTCTTAATTTCATAATGCATCAATGAAGCTTAATTTCTATAGGTAACCGTCAAGCTCATCAATTTTCCCCAAGAAAATGTCGATACCGCCGACGGAATCAGCTCACAATTACACCTTCTCCAGTAGTATAAGAGAAATAGAAGAAGAAGAAGAAGGGAGTGAATTATTTGAAATTCACGACGGGGAACCCTTATCGTCGATCAAAGAAGAGATCAACAGTTTATTTTCTTTTGACGTAGCGGGAAGAGATGATGATGAAGATAATGTATACGTAGCGGTAGGGAAGAGCCAATCAAGTATCGATGCGCTGTCATGGACGATCTCTCATTTTATCGATGGTTCTTCCACTACTGTTTATCTCATACACGTGTTTCCCGAGATTCACTACATTCCTTCTCCATGTAATTAAATTTAAATTCATTCACCATTTTTTTTTCAACCCGATCCGGTTCGAAGGGTTGAGTCCGATCGTCAATTAATGCATAACTTTGGTTTTTGATGATAGTAGGAAAGCTGCCGAAGAATCAAGTATCGGCATCACAAGTGGAGAGTTATATGGCGGAAGAAAGAGGGAAGAGACGACAACTGCTTCAAAAATATATTGATATCTGCTCCGCTTCTAAGGTACCGTAACGTTATTTTCTATTTAGTTGCATAGGTTTTTTCGCAGGAAAACTTACTGGTTAAAGTCTGCTATTAGTCCTTGTACATTTTGAAATGGCCGATTGTAGTCCCTGTGTCAATTCTTAATTCTTTTACTTTTTCAATTTTGAAGTTTTAGTCCCGACCTACAGGTGAATTTAAGGGCCGGCAGGGACCTTCACTCATTCAATGAAAAATTACCTTTTTAGTCCTCTCTAAAATAATAAAATGTAAATTAATATATGGTAAAAGTTGACATTGTCCTCAGAAATGGAAAATTTTCTTTTGTCCCTTAAAAATGCTGAAATTATAAATTAATAAATAATAAAATTACGTTTTGACAACTAAATAATTTATATTAAATTTTGGCCCCTGAAATTTTTTTTTTGATTCGCCCTTGTTACTCTAAACATAAACAATTCAATTCAATTACTAATCATGTTCTATGCGTACAATAGTAGATTTGATTCATATTCTCCTATCGGATTATTCAAAAGTCTTTATACTTTTCGAATTTTGAAATTTCAATCTTAACGCAAATAACTGTTGTTAATCCATTAACTAGATTTGTAATGAGTATATGTGGACATAATAAGCTGACATGACATTATACATATGATAATTTGTTTAGCGTGTCAGATTTTGGAAATAGCGGAACTTAACTTAGTGAATTTAACCGTTATTGCTAAGTGAATTTTAAATTTTGAAAAGTATAGGAACTAAAATTGACCAAATTAAAGTGCAAGAATAAATTTATGATTTCTGTAAAGTACAGGGAGCAATAGCAGAACCTAACCAAAACCTAACAGATTATAGACCAATTGGTTTTATTTATAACAGGTGAAGGTAGATACGATGCTTGTTGAAAGTGATATGGTTGCAAAAGCCATATTAGATCTAATACCTATTCTAAACATTACAAAGCTAGTGGTTGGAACCTCCAACTCCAACTTCACAACTTCAAGGTAATTACACACACACGTATGTTCTTAGAACCCTTTTCTATGTTCTGTTTCTCTGTCTTCATCGTTGTCTTGTTCTGATGGGGTGTTTTAGGAAAGTGAAGTCAAGGAGAGGTGTTGGGATAGCTCATCAAATATTTGAGACTGCACCAAATACTTGCCAGGTCAAGGTCATATGTGAAGGAAAAGACGTGACTGCCCAAATGCTCGGATTGCCGTTGCCCTCACCATTGCCCTCACAATCTCCGGCTGCCAATGAAGACCAGTTCAAGGTGTTGCCGGAAGCTGATGATGATCGCCGCCGTGATGATTCATTTGCGTGCATGTGTTTCAGACCCACCAAGTTCTAAGAATGTCTTCTTTAGCATTATGAAACACAGTACTAAACAAGTTCTACTGTATGTTCCATTATTTCTCTCATGATTGTTACAATTTAATTACCAGATATGGTTTTGGAGTTCATACATGAATGTTCTGGTCTGTTGTGCTACATTGCTCTCTGTTTGAAATCATATATTAATTCATGAAATAATTACGAATTGCAGATTCAAATTTGTTAAAATAGGTAGCAACAACAGACATAAAATTTTATCCATCTAATGTTTCCATCAACAAGAAAATTTCTGCCTCGGATTACTGACAACCATTGAGATGTTCATAATAATTCTTCCTGTTAAAAAGAAACAAATTCGGTTCTGCAATTTAATACTGACAACCGCTAAAAGAAATCAAACTCAAGATAATTGTCTGAACCTTTCTGACTATAAGCAGCTGCATTGACAACAACCTTTTCACTTGTTGATGCCGGTGAAGCTGGTACTCGCTCAAGCTCAACTGGCTTTGGAATCTCGGGTGGAGTAGCACAACGAATCAATGCCCAATTCACACCTTCGAAGAAAGGATGTTGTTTAATCTCGGTTGCACCTCGCTTATAAGCCAATCTATGTTGTGGTTCCTTTACGAGTAGACCTCGTATGAGGTCCCTCGCTGCGAAACTCACAATGGGTGATTCTGGAAACCGAAGAGGTTGTCCTACGACATTGAACAATGTTGCTCGGTTCCCGGATCCCTTGAAAGGAGTTTTACCAAACAAGAGTTCATAGAGGAAGATTCCAAAAGTCCACCAATCGACAGCACTTCCATGGCCTTCACCTTTGATGATCTCTGGAGCCAAGTACTCATGTGTCCCGACGAATGACATTGAACGTGCATCGGTTGGCTCCGCTATTAGCTCAGGTAAAGGACTCACTTGGTTACCGACTTCGTTTTTCAGCTTGCGGTCTTTCCTGGACTTGCTAGAAAAGAGACGGGGAGAAAAGCATGTTGTTGGGACAACACAAGCTGGTTGAATGCACGTAGGTTCAATGCAAGCAGGCTGAACACAATAAACAGGGTTCTTCCTTAACGGCTCTGATTCGAGAGAAGACGTTTTGACAAGAGTCGGACTAACAGTACAGCGAAGGGAAAGATCAAAATCAGAAAGCATTATATGACCATCTTCTCTTACAAGAACATTTTCGGGCTTAAGGTCACGATAGATAATCCCAAGCATGTGAAGATATTCTAGTGCTAGCAAGACCTCTGCTACATAAAATCTACAAAATAGCATACAAGAGTTTCAAATATCAGCATAAATGTTTCAAAAACATAAAGAACTGCAGCATTTTCGGTTTATTTGTCATACTTTACTGCTTGTTCCGGAAAATGTTTCCCTGGTTGCTTCTGCCTAAGGGTGTGCAAGTCTCCACCGGGACAGAACTCCATTACCAAACACGAGAACTTCTCCGTTTCAAAATGCGAGTAAAGCGTAGGAAGGAACGGATGATCGAGAGATTGCAGTATCTCTCTTTCTGTTTGAGCTCGAAGCAGCTTTTTACGACTTGCTAAAGATGCTTTGTCCATAACTTTCATTGCGAAATAACACTTAGTTCCACTCAACTCCGATAGATAGACACTCCCAATGTCGCCACAACCTAACCTCTTTAGTAGTCTAAAATGGCTTAAACCGAGAATCCTGTCTTTTGCCCTAACAGCTTGGATAGCTTCCCATCTCAAATCGTTCGCTTTATGAGGCTTATTGATACTACTACTAAAGCTGCTACACGAGCTTTCATCGCTCACATCACTGCTCGTACTGCCTCTACATATGCTGCTCTTGCCACTCTCGACATAATCAAGACGGTCACTAATCTTGGCAAGACTACTAGTCCCATCGCTAACTTTGGCAGATACTGAGCTGCTTTTAACACTTCCATATTCCGATGTTTTCTTCTCTTGATCGACAGAGATTTTGGGTGAATCTCTAGTCTCGCAAATGGATGAATCTACTCCACTCGATGCTTTTTTAAGACATGACGCCAATGAACTTGATTCCAACTTATTAGTTAAAGATTCAACAGAACCATTTTGATCTAAAATCGGCGACCTTTTCTTTTCGGAAGCCTCTCCCACAACTTGTTTCGATGTAGTCCCTACCGATTCGAGCATAGCCAGCTTGGATTTGCTTGTCTTGGAAACCTTTGAGGCCATTAGCAACGAGGAGAATTTCAAATACTCTCATCAAATCTCACAAATACTTAGTCCAAAAATCATTACAAACAGCACCATATCTCCATTCGAAGTTCAACATAGCTGCTTCCTCTAGCTCCAACCAAAAGCTAATCATACAAAGCAGACAAAATTATCATAAGAACAACTCATCATGATTCACTGAGGTCTGAGGTCAGATAATATAACTAGTGGTAAAAGTACCATGGAGGCCCTTGTACTAGGAGTGAGATTGCATTTTTCCCCCTCTACTAAAAAAATGAGCATATTGGTCCTTGTACGTTAAAGTAAAGAGCAAATTGATACTTCATTTAAAAATTCCTTCCACCACGCTAGTTTTTAGCACTAAAAATAGATAAAACTTTTACCAGAAATGACTAGTTTGAGACTAATTTGTCCATTTTTTTGGGTAAAGGAAGCAAAATGCAATACAAGGGCTTCCATGTACTTTTACCTATAATTAGCTGAACTACAATGGGGAAAAAAAAAATCCTAGAAGCATATTTGAATTACAAATACTAGAAATATCTAAAAAATGAAACAAATTTCTCACCTAAAGACTGAAAATTAGCCATTAGAGCACTTCTTTTGTGTGTTAGATGGAGAAATCCCAGTAAAAACAAAAGAATCAATCATAAAACAACATGCAAGGTTCTTCCATTTACATATGCAAATTTTTATTCAAAAAAAATACAAACTTTCCCCCAAAAGAGTGAAACCAGATCTCCATCAATGATAAAAAAAAAAGAGTAAGGGTTTTAAGTAAAAACCCAAGACAGATCCAAAGGTAAAAACAAAAACCCAATCACTGAAAACCAAGATAATAGGAGAGAAACTACTAGTATTAAGTAAAAACGCCATTAAAGCTAAAAAAGGTAAGTGAAGAGAGATAGAGATTGAGAGTACCAATGAAATGGAATTATGAGATGACCATGGAATTGGGAACGAGAGATTTGGGTTAAAGGAGAAAGCAAAGGACTGTAGAAGAAGAAAGAGAGATGTTTGGGTAGCTTCTTAAACAGTTACAGTCGCACCCACCACCACTCAGTTGAGTTGAGTTTGGGCTTTTATAAAGAGAGAGAACATAACAAAATGGAAGCTTGAGATCTATAGTGAGAGAAAGGGTGTTTTTTTTATGAGTGTACACAATTTCCAAATGGACTGGCCTTCATTGGATTAAAAAACCTATCAATAATTTTACATTTTTATTATCAAATTTTAAAAAATTATAAAATAATTATTAAATTATTCGAAATTTTTTATTTAAATAATTGTTAAACTTTTTTTTAAGGGTAAACTATAATAGAATTCATCCAACTAAAGTTTTATTTTTCTTTTTTTGTTACTCAACTATAAAAAATTACAAAATTGTTACTCAACTATTTAATTTTATCTTTTCTTGTCACTAGATAGCTGCCGTACAAATGGAAACATCCAAAAATTCAAGATAATTGAGTGACCATTTTGTAACTGTTCATAATTGAGTGACTATTAATATAGTTTACCCTTTTTCTAAAGTCCAGCTAACGAATTTTAAGCGACTATTTGTCAATTGGTATGATGGGTTAGTACCCATTAACGAGTAGAAAAACATACCTTTAAATCCAAGTCAATCTAAAGGCCAATGTCAAAAATGAAAAAAGAAAGTTGTTCAGTTTTGGTTTTGTAGATCTATGACATTCAATGATCATTTTGTAACTTTGTAAGACAATGGTTAGAACTATCCATAATCCCTCCCTAAACCATAAATATAAATATAATATGTTTGAGCACACTTGAACGCACATCATCCTACATTGATAATAAAAAAAAATGCTAAAATTTAATTTAAATATATCATTTTTACATGCTATAAAATAAAATTGTATCCTCATTACCTCAAATTTTTTAATAAAAGCTTAGCAAACTTCATATAAATGTTTAGTTTTTTTTTTTCAATTAATAAGCTCAATCATGGTATGTAATGATGAATCTAAATTATTGATTTTTTTTTTAAAAAATTAAGATAAAATATGTATTATTTAATGATTTTTGGAAATTTTAAATTACAATATTTGATTACATAAAAAAAAATCTGATATGTCGGACCAGAAAAGAAACAAAATATGATTGGCAGCCACCAACACATAAATTAAATGAGAAAAGTTTGATTGATTTAGTCTCCCACCCCACCATGTTTCTTTTGAGATATAAATTGATATTTATGGTGACATTGAGGATTGTTGATCCCCTAATTTGGCTATTTTACTAAGAGTAAAACCAAGAATGAAAAGTAGAATTGAAAATTAATTAATTTGTACAAGAAGGTAAGAGTCAATGATTTTTTTTTAAAGAAAAAGATAATTATTAAATTTATACATGAATTTTGGTCCAGTGTGTAATTTGATATATAAATTTTGGTTTGATGCAATTATACATGTAAAATTTGAATTGTGGTTCATATATATATACATGAAACTTTAATTTTGATTCAATTGTACACATTTAAAAAAAATAACTACATAAAATTACTTTCATATCGGATTAATATCATTGTTTGTGCATGTAATATATTAACATAAAATTGTGCTAATTCGATAACGTTACTAGTGATCTGTGAAAATCGAATCAAATTAAAATTTCATGTATAAAATCAAACAAAATTAAAGTTTGTGTATGATATTGCGCATTGAATCAAAGTTCATGAATGATTTTGATATTTATCTCTTTTAAAAATGAGATAAATCCTAAAACCACGCATGAACTTTGGTTCAATGTATCACAAGACTAGACTTTTAATCTTGCAATTCATACGATCTTAGGCAATTTCTTCGCTTCAAATATGTCTGTAGTCTCGAAAATTCTCTAATGCACCGAAAATCAACACAATTGAGAGTCCTAAGGGATTTAAACTATATACAATCTTATCCCTTTTGAATTTATTTTATTTACCCTGGTAATTCTAGTTTAACTAGAGTGTTTCATCAAGCCACCAAAGCCAAAGCATCAAGTAAATGAGCTTCTCCATGGGTTCCACGAATCGAGCCAGTTCATGTGGATCAAATGAACCCCATTTAATAAGTTGACCTCTATGGGGCGTTCTATGCGTAATAGTTACGGTTTTTGATCCACAGTCCGTGACATAATGTTATACATAAACTTTGATTTTGTGCAACTTTTTTATAAAACAACTAATATCATTATCGATAAAACATCATTTTATGTTTATATATTACATACACAAATACTTATATTTATCTACTATAAAAAATAAATTATTGTATTCATTCTTTAAATATATACAATTAAATTAAAATCAAAACGTAATGTATATAATTACACAAAATCAAAATTCATGTATTAAATTACATATTGTATCAAAATTCATATATAATTTTGATATCTATCCTCTTTTAAAATTTTAAAAAAATAAATTAATTTAATGTTGCCTTTTTTTTAATATACTGGTATGATTACATGGTAGTATTTGTTCATACTTTCTTAACCCTTTGACAAGGCACACACACTTTGCACACACAGATACTCAAACCCGAGACTCCTAAGATGAATAATATCCTTTTTTTCACTAAAATCATTTGTTGGGTTCAATTTAATGTTGCATTTTAAATTTAAAATTGAATGCTAGCCCCTATAATGTAATTTAAATTTGGATTGATTAGAAGTGAAGATGGTCCATCGACATAGGAGAGGCAATGGTATTTATGATTTATGAAGAAAAGTATAGTTACTACCCTTTTTCTTCTTATCCAAAGTCTATCTACCAATCCTGAACACTCAATTCATAAATATTATATATTTACATATACACTTCATTAATAACTCTACGTAATTTAAATTTGAATTTACATTTCCTCATTTAATTATGAAAAGTTATAAAATTGTCATCTAACCTTTTAAATTTTGTTTATTTTTTCGTCACTGACCGTATAATGGTGACAGCTTCTAAAATTAGCATAGTAACAACTTTAACCCTCAACATTTATACATTGTATCAATTTAATATTTATTCTGAAAAATTTAACCCCTAACATTTATAAATTGGATAATTTGATTTTTTTTATAATTTTGTTTCTCTATGACCCTTTCACGTAAAAAAGTGAAAAAATAAATTTATCAACTAAATTTGATTAAACAAAAGCAAAACTGTAAAAAAAAATCATGTGTAAATGTTAAGGGTTCATTTTTTTTTGGAATCAATAATAAATTGAAATATTTTATAAATGTTAAGGGTTAAAGTTGCTATTATGTCAACTGTTAAAGTTATCACGGTTAGCCAAGTAGTGATAAAATAAAATTAAATAATTTAGTGATCATTTTGTAACTTTTCATAGTTGAGTGATCAAAAAATTACTAATAATTAAGTGACATTTTATAATTTTTTATAATTGAGTAACTAAAAGAAAAAATTAATAATAATTGATAACTACTAATGCAGTTTATCCTTTTTGTTTTGATTGATGCGACCAAGCATATGATTTGACTCACAAAAACCAAACCAAGATTTTGACTGATGCAAAACAAAGATATATTGGATTGTAGCTTAGATTTTGAAATATGAAAATGTAAAGAATCTAAGTTCTTAAAAAATAAAAATATAAAAACTAAAATTTAAAATTGTAAAGAGTAGAAAGATATCTTTATGGCATATGAAATATTTTAGATAAATCCTATCTGGGTTTTAGGATATCAACTTATTCATATAGTTTGGTAGTATTGATGTAACATTTGATATTTCGTGGTTGGAGAGATGAAGAGGAGGTCCCAATAGGCACTAAGAGTATGAAATCATTTATTATATAGGAGGGAGGTGGGTAATGAATTCATTACAAATGCAATATGAACCATAATATTATTTAACATCCCCACCTCTCTAAATATATGATCCCCACTTCTTTTCTTAATTAATTTATTCTTCAAGTCGTGAATGCCAGCTACACATGTATTTTTTCTATTCCCATTGCTCACATAGATTCGAATTTTTTATTAGTCTTCGTTTTATAATTCATTTTTTTTATGAAATAGTTTTTATCATTATGAATCTGTAAATCAAAACTCAAATATTTTTTTTTTTCATTTTTAATGTTGACCTTCAGATCAACTTGAAACTAAAGTATGTTCTTTTACTTATTGATAAGTACTAATTTATTGAATTGTCGCTTGGAACTCGCTAGCTAGACTTTTTAAAAATAATTTAACAGCCTAATGACTTCTTTTGTAACTTTTTTGAAATTGAGTGATAAAAACGTAAATTTAGTGACTTTGGGCGTAGTTTATCCTAAAGATGTATTATGAGATGAGATGGGATAGTATTAGTAAAAGAAAGAGAGAACAAGGCAGGCGGCAGTGAGCATCCTTTTGCATTTGGCATGCATGCATAATTGCCTTCATTTATAATTATAGCCATAGGACATATATGAGTAGCACTTCTAAATCTGTTTCCTCCGCCGATTATGGAAATGAAACCATCACAATAATATATATATATATATATATATATATTAACCTTAGGTTAGGTACCCATTTCTGTTGCTAATTGGAACATCAAGATTCTGGTAAACTTCATTTTCTTCTTCAGTTTCTTTGCATGAAATGAAACATATGTCTCGTAACAGGTTTAAGCTGTTTTGCAGATGATGAAGTAAATGATTCTCCAATAGAACAAGTCCGACTCACTGTTCCAATTGTCGATGATCCGACATTACCATTACCGTCAAAATTCACCCCACATTTCTTCACTCACAGCACAAATCCTTGTTCTTCCACTTGGAAACCTGATGGGTACATATCTACCTAACACAACACTTGTGCTGTTTCCTTCAATCAAATGGTCCTTCTCATTGAATCCAGGCCCTTTTAACATGAGGGAACATGCTCTTATTACCATATTTGCAAATTCTGGTTCTACCAGTGTTTATGCAGTCAACATTATCACCATAGTTAAAGCATTTTATCATGGTCAGATACACCCTTTGGCTGCTTTGTTGTTTGCTCATACTACCCACGTCAGTTTTTTTTCTGGGTATATGTATATATATATATATATAAGAAAAATATCAGTAAAAATACCATGGAAGATTTTATACTAATAGTCAGATTGCATTTTATCTTTTTTACTCAAAAATGGGTAAGTTAATCTATGCATATTAGATCAAGTAGCAAACTAGTATTCTATCAATTTTTACTATTAAAACTTGTGGCACACCACGTATAACTATTTTGTCAACCATAATAGAAATGAATGAAATTTTTAACAAAAATAAATACTTTGCTTTTTATCTCATGTATAGTGACTAATTTACTATTTTTTTTGAGTAAAAGAAACAAAATATAGTTCGACTTTTAGCACATAGACCTCAATAATACTTTTACCATAAAATATCTTATATTTATATTATGAATTATGATTGTTTCTTTTTGGAATATTCAGATGCTTGGATATGGATGGGCTGGGATTTACAGAAAGTGTTGATTCAACGTATATGTGGATAACCTAGTGCAGGTCTCACTCTTTAGTTGCTGTCTCTTTTTAATTTTACCCATTTTCCGTACATATTTTTTAAGTTAAATTCTGCTATTAGTCCCTCTACTTTTGCAAAAGTTGTGGTTTTAGTCCTTATACTTTACAAATTTTGAGATTATAGTCTTGACCCAAACAGTAACAATTAAATCCGTTTGATTAAAATCAATTACAGTCATGTACTATGTCTATGATTGTAGATTTAGCTCATATTCTTCAACAGGACTATTCTAAGTCCCTATATTTTTCGAATTTTGAAATTTTAATATTTACGCAAATGATTGTTAATTCATTAACTGAATTTTTAGTGAGTATAATATATGTAAATTGTAACACCCCCTAACCCTAAACCGTCGTCGGAACAGGGTTACAGGGTATTACCAGACATATCGGACAACTTACAAATAAAAAATAAATAATTGATGAACATACTATAAAATAATCATAAAATTCCTTAATTGGACCATCGAGCTCAAAATACGTATTAGAAGAGAATTGAGACTTGTTTTGGTGCTCCATATATTTTTCGTAAATTTTTTTTTCAAACGCGATATAACCCCCTTTATAAACATCTAACTTTTCCTGCAATTTTAATATGCAACCAAAACAATTTATACTCAAATTCATCTAAATCCTAATCATTTCATTAACATATTAATTCAATAATTAAACATTCTTAATATTATTCAAAATTTACTAATAGCTTTATTCATTTTTCATTCAAACATAATGCCAAATTTTATAATATACTCTTTACCATTTTATTAGACTAATATCAACTCTTTACCATTTTATTAGACTAATATCAAAATATAGTATATATATATATTTACAACCAACATTACAAGCATATACATGTAACCTATACAACACCTAGTACATGCCACTTTTACCAAGAGAGGAGAATTACATCACCGAGTTTATACTGAGGACAGGATTGATCTGGATGCTGAACCAGGACCTTAATTTCTACTAACCTGCGCACGGAAACAACCGTACGCTGAGTATTTCATACTCAGTGGTATTACTATAATTCAAATTATAAATAACCAAATAAATTTCACATAATCAATCATATAATACATGAACACATATTATCTTAATTTATACACCATTTTTATTCCATATCAATATCAATATCAATCAATTTAATCATTTCATTCTCATTTCTCAATTTCATCACATATCACTTTATATGCCTCAATTTTCATTTCTATTCAATTTTTCTTTTTCACATTGTTTACCCCTATTAACAAGACTCGGATATTGGTGGATACACGGATCCAACCAAACACACCAGAATGGCACCCAGTGCCTCATCAGATAGTTCGAAGCAATAAAGTGACACCCAGTGTCTCATCGGCCTAGCCGAAGTAAAGTGGTACCCAGTACCTCATCGAATCTATCCGAAGTAAAATAATGACGCCCAGTGTCTCATCGACTCAAGGTCAAAATATCCTTGAACTCTTCCAATCCTATGGCATGCCAACTATATCCGACTCAGCCCTACTAGTTAATAGGGACTTTCAATTTACAATTTATAGCACTTTCAATTTCAATTTCACTTATTAAATATAAATATCTAAATAAACATTAAATAATGAATAATTTAAATTATAGTAATACAAACCCGGATTTCGCAATTATTCCTCGATAACTTTTTCCTTTCCTTTTTGTACCGATGCTTCGGGTTCTTTGCTAGCTACAAAAATAATAATAATAATAATTTACACTATTAATTACAGCATTAATTTATAATAATAATTGAATTTCTATTCAATTTATACCTTAATTCCAATTTAATCCTAATTAACTTATTTATTTTTTTCTAACTCAATTCATACTTTATTTTTATTCAATTTCCTTCCATATTCTACTTAACTATCTAATGTTCATAATAAAACCCTAATTTAAAATTTATTTCAATTTAATCCCTCTATCACAAAACTTATAGCTTCTTTTACAATTTAATCCCTTTATCAATTCTAACTTGAAATTCATTCAATTAAATCCCTAATTCACTATTTTGTTCAACATGAACTATGTTCAAAAACCTTAAAACTTCCAAGAACTCAACTTAATTTCATCAAAACTTTGTTCTAAAGCTTCTAAAACATCTAATTTAAGAGAAAATGGCTTAATTGACTTACCACTTAAAGATTAAAGCTTCAAAATCCTAGTTTTTCCTTTTTCTTTTTTCCTTCTCTTTTCTTTCTCCCCTGTTTCGTGAGCTTCTGTTTTGTTTTTCTTTTGTTTCTTTTTTCTTTTCTTTAATCTTTTATATTATATATATATATATATATATAATAATAATAAAATAATACCAATTAAATAATAATTTATATTATTATATTTTAATATTAATTAATAATAAATTAAAATGTTTGCCGCTCAATTTATGCAATAGGCATAATTTCCATTTTAATCCCTCTTTCTTTTTTTTCATCTATAATTAGACTTTCATCCTTTATTCAATTTAGTCTTTTTTATTAATTACTCTAAATTAAATTAAATTCACCTAATCAAAGTTTAATTAAACACATTACTAAACTCATAATTACTCCTAATAATTATTTACAAACAAGGTTTACTAAGACGGAGGCCCTATAACTCACTTTTTTTTGGTGCCCGTGAATTTAGGTCATTACATAAATACCAAGCTGACATGACATTACAAATATAATAATATGTTTTTGTACCAGATTTTAGAAATTGTGAAATAGAATGAATTTAACAATTTATGTTTGGTGAGGACTAGAATTTTAAAATTCAAAAAATACATAAACTAAAAATGACCAAATTAAAGTGCAAATATTAAATTCATAACTTTCGCAAAGTGAAGGGACTAATAATTTAACCCATATTTTTATAGTTTCCAACTAATTAAATTGTAGGGTAAACTATAATAATGGTCACTCAACTATGAAAAATTACAAAATTGTCACCTGCCTATTCAATTTTGCCCTTTTTAATCACTAGTTGGTTAACGTAAAAATGGAAACACTAAAAAATTCAAGATAATTGGGCGACCAAAAAAGATAAATTTGAATAGTTGAATGGTCATTTGTAAATTTTCATAGTTGGGCAACCAAAAGAGAAGTTTACTAATAGCTAAGTGATGATTTTATAACTTTTCACAGATATGTGATAAAAAATATAAAATTGAATAGTTGAGTGAACTAAATTGTAATTGTAGGGCGTTGCACGATGACGAGGGTAGGCCAAAAGGTGGCCAAACAAGGTCGCAACTCTTCGTCATGGTGTTCATATCGAGTTTGGGGAATTATATCATTCCAAACTATCTTTTTCCGTCGATTACGGCTTTATCCTTCGTTTGTTGGATATGGAAGGATTAGGTGACGGCCCAAATCATTGGAGCCGGTCGAGACGGACGGTCTCGGGGTGCACTGGATTGGTCAACTGTGGCTAGCTTTTTACAATCACCATTAGCCACCCCTGCATTTGCTATAATCAACATAATGTTGGGGTTGTCATTGTAGTTTATATTTTAACCCCTATAGCTTACTGGACTAACTCCTACGAAGCGAGGAGATTTCCGATCATCTCGTCGCATGTGTTCAGGCAAGAAATACGATGTTTCGAGAATTTTGAATCTCACGACCTACGAATTCAATCAACTAGGATATGATGGCTATAGCAAAATTAACTTGAGTGTGTTCTTTGCGTATTCTTATGGTCTCAGCTTTGCTACATTGGTTGCTACTGTGTCACATGTGTTTTTCCATGGAAGGTAAGGTACTTACTTTTTAGTTTGCTACTGTGTCACATGTGTTTTTGCATATTCTTAAGGTACTTATGTTTTAGTTTAGCGACCTTGAGCGTAGTTTACCTTCTGGCAATTGGCTTGGCCTTGTTCTTTACTCTCCCAGTAGGTGTGATTATGGCTACCACAAACCAGGTATATTTTCGATACGCAGCTTGTTCATATGCTACTTTGTTATATTCACTTTATATGCATGTGCAGCAACTGGGACTAAATATCATTGCCGAGCTGATTATCGGTTACATTTATCCGGGAAAACCGTTGGCAAATGTTGTTTTTGAGACATATGCGTAAGGTTATATAAGCACGGCGCAAGCGATTATGTTTCTAAAAGACTTCAAACTAGGCCATTATATGAAAGTTCCTCCAAAGTCAATGTTTGCTGTCCAGGTAAATTTTCTTAACGAATTCGATACTTTTATATCGATATGGTTGTCTGAAAATACCCGGAATGTCGAAGTTGGTAGGAACGGTGGTGGCTACTAGTGTCTATTTTGGGACAGCTTGGTGGCTCTTAACAGCAGTGGAACATATATGTGACCCATCTAAATTGACAAAAAAAAAGTCCTTGGACATGTCCTGGTGATGACAATTCTACAATGCTTCCATCATTTGGGGTGTAGTTGGAGCAGTTAGAATGTTTGGTCGGCTCGGGTTGTATTCTAAGTTGAACTACTTTCTAATCGGCATTGTTGCACCATTGCCCATGTGGATACTGTCCCATATGTTCCCTGAGAAAAAGTGGATTAAGCTCGTTCATATGCCGTTGATTATCGGAGGTGCGGGGGCATTGCCAGCAGCCAGGGTTGTGAACTACTGGTGTTGGGGTGTTGTTCAATGTTTTTGTGTATAGGAGATATAAAGGTTGGTGGGCTTGTCATAACTATATATTGTCAGCTGGCTTAGATGCGGGTGTAGCTTTTACGGCTATTCTTTGTTACTTTACACTGCAATTGTGGAATGTTAATGGACCCAAATGGTGGGGTGCTCAGTTAGATGATCATTGCCCCCTTGCTAGTTGCCCTGCTGCTCCTGGAATACAAACTGAAGGTTGCCCTGTTTTTCAATGAAAATTTCCTGCTTGCTTTAAACATGCTAGACCATGCTCAATATGTAAGATTTTCACCATGCTTTACTTTGTTATTTTCCTTTATGATCCAAAGATAATTTTATCACTTTTTAACTTTATATTCAACTTTGTTATTTTACTTTTATTTGATTGAATTTTGCTACTAAAACTAGATTTTTATTAAATTATGCGATTCAATTTTAATTTAAATTAATTTGAAGATAATACTTAATAAAAAAATATTTTTATGTTCTACTTTAATATTCAACAATAAGCTAATTAATATAATATTAAAATTAAATAAAAAAGGTTGTTTTATAAAATGAAATAATATTTATAAATTATGTTTTCAAATAAAACATTTCAAAGAGTTTTTCTTTTTAAATTATATTTTCAAATCATCAAAATGACAAATTTAATAGTAAAACTCAATCATATAAAATTTTAATGACAAATTTATTCATATTTTCAAAATATAATGATAAACATCAATAAAAAACAAAGTATAGTAACAAATTTCAATATTCACTTATAATATGATGACACATTTGTATACTCATATCATGCTCATGTCATTTTTTAGTGCTATAATCATATCGTATCTAAAATTATCAAGTCTAATTTCATTAGAGTAAATTTAACTTTACCTGAGGAGAGAGAATATGATCCCAAATGTAAATTGCAACTTCATATATGCTCCTTTTATATCATGCAAACAAATATGATAATTAAGATAATGCTTTGCAACCATTTTGTTCAAAGAACAAAAAGATTAAAAACTATATATATATGCTTTGAGCTTTAATTTATTCATTTGTTTTCAAAACAAGGATAGGCCATGAAACAATCTGGCCAGTTTCCTGATAATGCGAGAATATTTCGACATTTTCCGGGTACAGTAAATTGCGGAAATAATTCTTTTGAGTATAAATTTGCAAACAACACTGCCAAACAGGCAAGACTAATGAGTAAAATGGTGAAAATGAAACAATCAGATCATTCTCCCAATAAACTGAGAATATCAGATACCTTGCTGGTGTAATAATCTGGTTTGATGATGTTTGAGGGGTCATCGAGAGTGGACTGTGTTGTTACTCCTGAAATTTTAGGCATTGCAAACAGTAGAAAATATAAGAAAACCTCGGAAGATTCTTAGTTTGATGGTCTTAAGAACAAGAGATAGCAATAAACCTGACAGAACAAGCAGGGTTTTGCAACCAGCATTTTGTCCAAATAATATGTCAGTATCTAGTCTATCACCCACCATGCACATTCTAGATGTACTTAGATTAAATCTGCAAAGCACAACACAGCAGGAAAAAAAAAAGATTATCAGAATAAGTAGAGTAAGGTAAGTGTTCATCAGTATTATGCACTAAAGAATCAGTATCAGGTTTGGTCATTGTTGAATCAAGTTGAGTTTGAAGTGAGCATGAAAATTAAATCGATGTTTTTACTATATAAACTAGCTTTTAATCGAGACTAACACCCTAATTGAGCGAGCTCAAGCAATTCGTTTTTTCTCCCGAATCTAGTTAAGCTTTAAAAGTGAACCTTCATCAAGTTCAAGCTGAGTTTCGAGCCTAAAATTTCAAGTCAAGCTCTAGCTTCTCAAAACTTGATCTCGGTTCAGCTCGCTAAGAAGCACTCAACATAGCAGGGTTTTCTACCGCGTTTGTTCCCAAACTGCGAAAATGCCATTTTCATTTTAGTGAGGTGCAAGCGAAATGAATTTTAACAGCCTACCACCACTACCAGTCAGATTCATTCATAATTGAGCAACAAACATTCTCAGTCTTCACATGCAGTATATGATACTACCGGATGTAATCACTTCAGAAGTAGACTCCAGACACTTAAGTCCGTATAAATGCAAATTACACAAATTTTCATTGCTGGTTGGTATATACACAGAACTAGTGCATTAAAATAACTTACTTCTTCAGTAAAAAGTCCATCATGAAGGTTGAAGGTTTTCCAACTACAATAGGCTCTTGTTCCGTTGACCCACAAACGGCAGCAACCATGCATCCCGCACCTGCAAATATAAACTAAGAAATGAATGAAGTGGGACTCTCAACCGAACTGAGCAGTAATCTAATTGCTTTACCAGGCCACTCTTGCAGGTCAGTCATGTGTCCAACTGAATCACGGTTCGTAGCAATAAAAAGACAACCTGGGTTCTCACGGATGCAAAGGGTCACATACCTGCCAGTTGCAAATATTTTAGAGAAAGATCAAAGATTCCAAAAACCGCCACCATATCTTACAAGTTAACTCATCAGATCTGATAATAGTTTGTTTAGACTAGACTTTATACGTTTAATATAAGGCAATTATTAGCATTTGCTACTCATCTAGCCAAACATTGTAACCTAAAATTTCCTTGATGCCCCTAAGCTAACTAGTATTTAACTAAAAATGACCCCTCAGATATATTCTAGGAGCAAAGAAATCATATTTTAAGTTTAACAATGTGCTGAGATCAATAACGTAGATGCATATACAGTCAAAATACTTTTTAGAATTAAATATAACACGAAATTTGGGAACATGTGCTACTGATCAATGTAGTGAAATATCTAATAAGACTGTTATTAGTGTATGTGATTCAGAACTTTTCCATGTTTTCATGACCAAAAACAAAATATAAATTACTCAGCAACGAAAGCTATGGGGAATAGTAACTGGTTCTAAGTTATTTTAGGGGACAAATTTCAGGGACAACCATAAGTTTAGAAGACGTGCTATTTTTTTCCCCCAAAACCAAAGACCAAGCGAGTAGCCATCCACTTACTACGTGGTTCAAACCCTACATTCTCAGTGCACTTGCACAAACATACTCGAGAAGAAAGCATAGAAGACGTCCTAATCACAAATATTCATAATCGACAAAGGAGTTTATATACTATACTCTTTAACATCATCAAGAAGTGAAGATGGAACTTTTAACTTACTGAAGTTTGTAATAGTTAATATCTGGATCTAATCCAACAACAACTGCTCCAACCTGAAGGTAGAAGTTATGAAACTCATGGGAAAAAGAACCAAGTAACATACTCGGAGAAATTGTAGGCAAGATGTTACATTACATCTTTATCATGCTCAAAGAGACAAGTTGATTTCCACTGAGCCCTTTTTTCTGCGTCTTCCTGCAACAATATTTCCTCTAAGCACTTAAAATTCATTAAAGCAAGAGATTATGATGCAAGAAAAACAAACACGGTAGAATCAAGGAAAAGATTACAATGAAAACCAAACAAAGACACTCTAACAAGGCAACAAGCAAAGGCAAGAAAAGAAGTCCAGCACACAAATAAGCATGTCAGTTGTTAGAAAGATGGTGAAGAGGATGTATTCCTAATCCAAAGTCATGAACTGGAAAACAAAATTGAAAAGACTAAGAAAGTACTGGGCCACCAAGAGCGGTAAATCCAGCAAGTTGCAACTCTTGTACTATGCCTTCCCCACCTATGACATAAACCTGAAATACAAACAAATTATTAATAGTGTGCAAAAGATAAAATAAATAGAGGTTAAATATACCACTGATACTTGAAGAAAAAAAAATGGTAATCAGATACTTAAAGTTCATTCCATCATGTTCTTTGGTCCTTTTGATTAACATCAGTAATCTAACAATTGATGAGGCATAAACTAACACTCAGTTATGACACTTAGTAGAAAATGTCATGTAATGATGATACATTGGAAAAATATATTTATCTTTATTTCTAAACAGTTTTTTTTTTTGAACTTAAAGAAAAAAAAATTGGAAACACAAAAAATCTGGGTGGCAAAATGGGAAGAGAGGGAGAGAGGCTGGGGGAGCGCAGTGCAGAACTCTTGTGTGGTTTGTTGGTAAAGTGCAGGACTCTTAGTCTCAATGACTAGGAACCTAACCTTGACAATTTCATTTTCAACAACCAAAGGTAAAAAAAAAAAAGACAGAGCATGAAACGGGGAAGGGGGATAGTTAGCTGGAGATATAGATATACTGATAGTCTGACACTTAACCGTACAGTTCGAAATGAAATTGAACTTTAGGTATTGAACTGTGAATTTCTATTCTATAGAAAAGAAGTGGTATTGTTCAAGGACAAGTGCATATTCTAGCCAACAAATATACTAGAAGAAAAGTTATGTTGCAAGAAAAGGAAAAATACATGAGGCATATTCCATTTGGATAGAAGGTATCAAGAACAGGGTAAGCAGGATTAAGCAGCCAAACATACGGTCAAGAGAGAATAACAATAAGAAATTATAGAGAGATGCAAACAGCAACCACAACACTGTGTTAAGAGTCATAATTTTTCAATTTCAACTCTTTCCATAGCCGATATTTAAAGCAATTGGCTGCAGTAACATTCATTAGGCAAAACATGAATATTCCATTTGGATAGAAGGTATCAAGAACAGGGTAAGCAGGACTTAGCAGCCAAGCATACAGTCAAGAGAGAATAGCACTAAGAAATTATAAAGAGATTCAAATAGCAACCACAACACTGTGTTAAGAATCACTATTTATCAGTTTCAACTAGTTTCCATAGCCGATAATTATAGCAACTGGCTGCAGTAACATTCATTAGGTTTGCAACAACAATAAACAAGAATAGTAACCTTCTTTTGAGGAGGAAACTGGTTGACCTTCAAGTACATAGCAGCAGCAAAAGAAGACGAAAATATCTCATCCTACAAATACAATAGAACAATCAGGATAAAAAAAAGAGTTGTTTCGTATCTTTTCTTTGTAAAATTTAACAACATTTGAAGAACCTGATTGACAGAAAGTCCAAGAGACTGAAACTTGTTAGCATATTGGATTCTGGACTTGGTAGAGTTATTGGTCACAAATACCAGTTTCTTCCCCTATTAATCAGATAATAATATTATCGATCATTTCACAACGATAAACCATAGATTCAATAATCAAATGGAAAGCAAAGAAAGAGTGAGAGAGAGACCTTGGATCGAAGCATATCTAATGTCTGTGGGACTCCATCGATCAGCTTGTCGCCTTTCCAAATAACACCTGCAATCGCATCGTTACCTTTTATTCACTGCAAAATCAAATGAAAGACAAAATAGGAGTAGAAAAGCATGTGGAAATGGAACCATCACAATCGAATAGAAATGCGTCGACGGAATCCAACAGTGCTCTCGCGTTCGCACAGCATAGAAGCTCGGCGGCAGAAGCAGCAGCGAAGCCGCTCATTGAACTCGGATTCGGATTAGTAGCCTCCATTGATCCTAGTTCCATCAACGCATCAACAACTAATGATACAACTCTTTTGAAATCCTACCTACCCTCATATAAATAAAAGAAAAATGTACAGGAATTGTAAAATATTCCTAGAGAAGAAGGTTACGCAACTAAGAACACTACTTTTAGCTAATGCTATAGCTTCATCAGCAAAATAGTGAGCGCCTAATGGTCGGCTATCTACCTCGAAAGATCAGTGTTTACAGATTGGTCAAATTATTCTTGGGTAATCTACAAAAATAGTCACTTTTATTTAACTCAGGTTACATTTTAGTCACTTATGTTTGAAATGTTACGTTTTAGTCACACAAAGTGGTCACTCTACCGTTAAGCTCCGTTATCTTCCTAACGAAAATCCTACATGGCAGTCCAACTAGAGTTTAAGTGCCAACATGGATTTTCAAATAGGATTAGAATATATTTTTAATTAAATAAATTTAAAAAAAAAAAGATAAAAAGAATAAACTTTCACTCAAATTAATCTCTGTCTATTCCCCGTCCAAATCCAAAGAAAATAGTTCCCCACCTTTTCTCACATCACATTCTTCCCACATAAATTCCCCAAATCAACCTAATTTAGTCGTTCCATATCTCTAATCTATCTCTCCCTCTTCTCTTTTGTGTTGTTTTCTAACTTTCTGCATCAAACATGTTCTGTTGTCTGGCATAACTGAATCATTACTTGGGAAAGTGATATTCCGACGACAACCGGGTGTGGAGGACCTGGTCTCCTCTGACAATCCTATTGTAAGAAGACATTCATCTTCTCTGACTTGATCGTTCAACCCTAATCTGGTCATCTCTCTGCCCTAGTTGTTATACTCTTCTCAGGTTCCTCTTTTTTCCTTTTTCTTCATTGCTTATGAACTTTAAAATGGCATGGAATTCGTTACTAGTTGTAAACCTCATGTTAGATTAGTTCAACTTTCAAGTGGGAAAAGTGATTATTTTTCTAGTTTACGCTTTACATTATTATTTATTTGATGATGAATAGATGAGATTACAAGAGCAAAAAAAATGGCGGAGTTACCATGTACAGCGAAGGTATCCTTTTTGTGCCGATTGTCTATACTTTATTCGGAAATTCTCATATGGAATGGAAGATGTAAAACACTTTGGATTCTGGTAGTCTTACATGAATGATTGAAGATGAATGGGTTTGAATTGAATTCATTTGATTTGATTTTTGTGTTCTTTTTTTCGATTTAATATTTTCTTAAGGGAATTTGCAGGGAGTAAACTATTTGCTATGACTTTGCCTAATCTAATGTTGTGCAGTTTTTGGATTTAATTATCCCCTTTGTTCAGTATATTTTAGAGGATTACCTTAGTATATTATTTTAAAAAATCAAATAGCTGAAATATGTTGAGGGGTTTACTGTTAGTTCCTATGAGTTTAGTTCATGTAGTTTAATATGTTTATTTTTGAAATTTTCTTGGTTTCATACCTAGTTTGCTTTAGTAATCCTTTTTTCCTTGTATAATGAGCTAAGTTTTATTTGTCGGCTATCCTGGAGTTTCCATGTGACAACTCTTGCTTCCTGTTGTTGTCGATACATCATATGAATCGTCGTTTTCATGGCTTTCGACACCAAAAGCGACGTCTACCCTATTGTTTTAATTTAATAGAAAAATACACCAAAAGCAACGTCTATCCAATGATAACAAGTATGCACTTACTTCAGCTCTCTACCTTCAAGTCAATATTGCCAGTGAAGCACTCATCTTCGCCACACGGTCTAGGAGCTTCTCTTTCATCGAGCTCCCTGGTCCCTCGGTTCTCATTGCCTTCATTTTATCACAACTGGTAAATCCATAATCATATAAACTCACATAGCTCAATTGAATTAATGTGAAACCAACTTAATTGTATAATAAAATCTTGTGACTTGGTAAAAAAGGTGGCGACTCTAAACTGGGGATTCGTCGGGATCCAAGGCATTGGATGGGAATGGGTCCACTTCAAGGCATTCCATCACCATATGAAGCCTAGTCCAATGATGAGCTTGCTCCAATTGTTTGATTTAGCTCAACGGCAATAACCTAAGAAGCACGTTGATATTGAAAGGTATAGTCCACACTCCACAGCTTGAGATGTAAATTAATCCAATTTTAGTTATATACACACACACACACGTATTGGTTTGCTTATTTTTGGTTTATTTATTCGTATATGTTAAAGAATCTTAAAATTTTATTTACATTATGTGTCTTTCATAAATAAGTTTATTTGGGAATATAAAATAAATCAAATATTCTTATCTATAATTATATAGAGAGCTTGAGCTGATTGAGTTTTAAATCGATTGACATGGGTATTGTTATCAATGCAGGAGGACGTGATTTGATCCAAAAGTCTGCAGTATATAAAGCATGTGATAGAGAAGGGAGTGCATCAGAAAGAAAAAAATCTCCTACTTTGTAATTATTTTGTTTTAATCTTTTAGAGGTAGATGAAATGAGATTAGTTGTTTTTAATAGTGAAACTAAATTATTTGGTTTTTTAACTATTTGATTCTTTTGCCACAATCATTTGATAACATCAACCATTTGATGAAGTTGCCTTTTGATAGTATGCTTTATTTAGGTATGTTTTTGCTGTGCCATAAATAGTTCATTAGAGGTTTACATGGAACATTCTTTATGCCTTTCCCTTGCAGGTTCTTTCGTACTAAACTTAAGCTTTAATCTTAGGCTAAAAAGAAAATTTGATGTTTTTGTTCTCTACAAGAATGACTGAATTTCATCTTTAGTTTGTTGCTAGGTCAGTTAGGATCTCAAAAATATGATAGATATTTATGAATATTTTATTTACTTTTTATTTATGTATGTGTCGAGATATTTGTTTCAATCCAAGCAAATGATAGATATAAATAACATTTTAATTTTACTAAAATATCTGATTACATAAATTTAATTGATAAGAGATATATCATACTTATAAATAAGTTTTTTTATTCACTTTTATTAAATAAATTTATACAATAATAAATAAAAATTTAAATTTTATATTGAATCACTTTATATTTAAACTTGATGAAGTTGCCTTTTGATAGTCTTTGAAAATGTTTTTATCTTTAAATGAGAAATGGAGTGAAGAGATAGTCTTTGTCATTTCTCAAGTAAATAGGAAATGTTTTTAAACATTTCTCAAGTAATTAGGAATACAAAAGTTTATTTCATATAATCATTTAAAAAAAACATATTGTTTTGCAGCCCTAAATTAAGATAAAATGCATCATCCTTACTATATCATGGTTCTACAACTTTTCCAAAAAGATAGTCTTTGTCCACAAAACAAATTTCTCCAAACAAAATATATTCCTACCTATGCAACAAAATGAAATCCAACTCAATCAAAGTAATTGATCTATCCTTGGACGTTTGAAAGGTAATTTGGCCCTAAAATTTGTTGTACCGTTTGAGCTTTGCTGGGTTAAGGGTGGTTGGCTTGAAGTGTTATCCATTGAAGTGGCTTGGTTTAAAATTTGCAAGCTCGATGATTGGTTTATCATTTGGTTTCCCCTAACAATCCCTTTGCAAGTCCTTGTATTATGGCCTGGTTTGCCACATTTGGTGCAGTTAGCTTGTCGTCCCGTCTTGCTTAGTTTGGGTCCACTCTTTCTTGCTTCACCAACTTCCTTCCTCCTTGTTTGTTTGGGTCTTCCTGGAGGCCTTCTAATCAAGGGAGGAAGAATGGGTTCTATGTCCCTCACATGTTCCCATTGCATAGGACCTATACGAAAAAATTTAAAGATGTCAAACACATTGTACAAAAAAGTAATATGTCATAAAGGTTTAGGGTTTTAGGACTATTACCTTTTACAGGGTTAATCAAGTGATTGTAAATATTCAACTGGGTAGTAATAGTATAGCATGTATTGACATAAGTTTCAGGGCTCACACCAAGTAGTTGCATGCAAGAAATAGCATGCTTACATGGGATTCCTGACAAGTCCCATTTTCTGCATGAACAAGAGGAGTTAACGAGGCCAACAACATGCTTGTTGCCTAATCCACAGTCTACCTCATACTTTTCATTTCCAGCATATATTGGCCATACACTACAAACAAAGTAACATTTTAAAGTTAAAACTTCTGCATCCAAGTAACAAAATTCAAGCTAAGTAAAAAACAAGTTATTTGAACTTACTTATTGGACTGCTTAACAATTTCAAACAACTTGTTTTGTATCCTTGGACATAAAGGTCCAGGATACTTCTCAGCAGCCTCCCTCATGGAAACCAATCTAGTCATGATTTTCCTTCTAATTATTTCCAACATTGTTAGGATAGGTTTATCTCTGGCTTTTAAAATGATCTATAAGGAGAGAAAGTCCTTAAATAACTCCAATAACAGTTATACAACATGAAGTGATAAACAGTCAGATTAGAAAAAAAGTTAACCTTGTTGAAACATTCACTATTGTTATTCAGAAGCAGATCAGACTTGCATCTGATTGAGAAGTGGGCTCTTGACCAAGTCCTTGGATCCTTGTTATGAAGACAAGCCTCAGCAGATTCTGACAGTGACTTCATTTTAGACATTGGTTCTTCAAATTGTCTTGAAAAAGTTGCTTTAGCAGCTTTCCAGTAAGTAAGACGCATAGTTTGGCCTCTAAATCCTTCCATGTTTTTTAAATTGTTGTAAAGATGTTTGGCACAATTTCTTGCTTCAGCATTAGGGAACAACACAGAAATCGCTTCTATTAGGCCCTGTAAAATAGTTAAAAAACATGATAAACAATAATTTTTATATAAACAATTTAGGGAATAATACAATATGAGCTACCTTTTGTTTGTCAGACATGAAACATATATTATAGGAGTTGTTGATTTCCAAATCCCTCTGTAATAGCTCAAGGAACCAAAACCATGACTGTTTGTTTTCACTCTCAACTGCAGCAAAGGCCACTGGATATATACAATCATTTGCATCAACCCCAACAGCAGCAAGCAAATGTCCACCATAATATCCCTTTAGCCAACAACCATCTAACCCTATAATTTTCCTACAACCAGTTAACCAACCTGATTTACATGCTTCAAGGCATATATAAAGCCTCTGAAATAGCCTACATTCTAATTTACAGATGGTTGTTGTACTAGGGTTGCTTCTTCTTAACTCAAGTAAATAATCATATATATTGGCATATTGGGCTTTGTGATTCCCTTGAACTAATTCCAAGGCCTTAATCTTAGCCCTCATACATTTAGCCCGAGACATTATTGTTCCAAAATCCACCTTAATACATTCTGTAAAGATGTTAAGGAATAATTGAGATCAACTTGAAATTTGTGTAAATAGTGTCTAGCCATCCACTTTGAAGTGATATTCCTATTTTTCATTACCTTGCCACACTTATGGTGGTTAACTAAGGTCTTAATCTGCCAACTTCCATCCATTGGATCCTTGAGACTTAATTTGGATGCCCACAATGTCCATGAGCAACCAGGTACACAAACTGCTTTCACCTTAAGCTTGTCATTCCCAGTTAGTTTGGTTACCACCCTATTTATCCTCCCATACTGTTTGATTGCATCTTTTAAAATGTCTTTGCTAGGGAAAACCAAACCCTTTATCAATATAGGGTTCCTCATATCAGTTTGAGGATTGAACAGTGGGTACTTTTCATTCCTATCTTCATTAGAATCTAGGTCATTATTCAAATCCTCATCACTGTTACTATCAAAATCATCTTCTAAACCCCAAAAATTTGAGCCCAATAAGTGGTCTAACTCTTTTTGTATCATTTCACCTATTAGTTCAACCTCTAGTTCATCTACCTTATCACCATCAGACTCAAAAGAATCAGAATAAGAAGCATCTGACTCATAGGCTTTAAAGGAACTATCATCTGAGTTAGATGTTTCTCCTCTAAAATCTCCCCCTAAAGTTTTTTGTTCAACATCAAACCCTAAACCAAAAAAAGAGAATGAAACAGTATATTAGTGCCAACAAATTCCACAACAATTCAAACATGAAAATAACATAAATATGTGCATTAAGAGACATTATGACAACAACTATATCTATAATGACTTTTATTGATGCAGTGCAATTTTAGCATGTAAAATTTTATATTGCTTTATTATGATGATGATGTGTGCAAAACATAAAGTATTTATGCATTCACTTTGGCATACAGGATGAGTAAAATCTTGTTATGGACTTGTTGTTTCAACTTGGGACTGTAATATTTTTATTGACATTTCTATTCAGTTGATACATCATACATCTATCTTCAGCCATTGACAAAAAATGATATCTACAATGAAATTGGAACTTTAAAACCTGGGTTTATACTCAAAGCCATTGGCCTTATATGCAAGAAGCCTCATACTCCATCAATTCTATGAAAAATTATAAATAAGCAACTATGGGTCAACTAATCATTCATTGACTTAACTGCAACATACGTACATACATATAGTATTTACAGCATATATGTGCCAAGCAATCTCATATTCTATCAATTGAAAGGCAAATCATACATAAGCAACTATGGGTCAACTAATCATTCATTGACATAACTGCAGAGAAAGGAGAAAATGAGGGGTGAATTTTCAAGGATCACACTATTTTTTTCTCATAACTTTGGACCACAAATACTCTTTGTTGAATAGATTCTTGTGAGGGAATAAAGTATGAATTTATCTGGAAATCAAACACCCTATTAATTAGAGACAAAAACAAACTTGTATGGATTGGAGGAACAAGAAGCGAACAAAGAAAAAAGGAAAACAGTAAATCCATGGGGATTAAACTACAAGCTTGTTCTAACATGAACAAAACAAATTACCCACCAAAACCCCTAAAACCCACAAAAAACCTGAACCAAAAGAGGAAAACAGTAAATCCAACATGTCCCCATCCTTGTTGAAAAATTTGAAATACCCACAAAAGGATTGTGAACAAACAAGCCGATTCAAATAAGAAAAAATCGAATTGAGAAATCAATTATTCAAGAATCGTGAAAGAAAACATACCTGAAACCTTTATTGAACCAATCTTTTGTTTTTCTATGTTGAATAAAGAAAACAAAAAAACAAGATAAGATGAAAAGAAAATTAAAAAGTACATGAACGGTTTTTTAGCTAAGTTTTGGGTTTAAAATTTTTAATTAATTAAATTTATTTAATTAAAAATATATTCTAATCCTATTTGAAAATCCATGTTGGCACTTAAACTCTAGTTGGATTGCCACGTAGGATTTCCGTTAGGAAGATAACGGAGCTTAACGGTAGAGTGACCACTTTGTAACAAAACTATAACATAAGTGACTAAAACGTAACATTTCAAACATAAGTGACTAAAATGTAACCTGAGTTAAACAAAAGTGACTATTTTTGTAGATTACCCATTATTCTTTTATAAGTAATAAAAAGTTATTTTTAAGGGTAAACTCACCTACAGTCACTAACTATTAATAAGTTTACGTTTTTGTCACTCAACTTTAAAAAATTACAAAATGATCATTCAACTATTCAAAAATTTCATTTAAGTCACTAAACTATTAAAAAGTTTTTATTTAAGTCACTAAGTTGTTAATTTTTTGGATAAACTACACTATTAGTCGCTAAACTACAAGTAAGTTTTCGTTTTGATTACTTAACTAAAAAAAGTTAAAATTTTATCACTAAAAATTTTGAAAATGTTTTTCAATCACTCGATTGTTAAGTGACACTTTTTAATTAGTATAATAATAAATTTAGTCCTCAAATTTTATATATTTTTTTGTTAATTTGATCTAGGTTCTTATATAAATTATAAAAAAAACTCAATTTTATTTATTTTAAAAAATAGTATATAAAAATTCTAAAAATCTCGGAAATGTTGTTGTTGAAAAACTAATATGTATGAAAAATAAAGAAAATTATCATTCAATAGAATGCAATAACAAATTAAAAAATAACAAAACCAAGAAAAAAGATAGATCATTACATGCTTCCTCGATATTTTTCAAAACCAGATTAGTAATATATCAAATCAAGTTTCATATCCTTAAAGCATCCTAGATTAATATTATAGAAACTTGTGAAATTGATTTTGATACCAATTTTTTTTAAATAAAAAAATACAAAATAAATAGTCAAACAAAGGTATAATTAATTCTTAATTTCTATATTTTTCTTATATTTGTATTAAATAAAAAACTTTCATGGAAATGTTAATGTAGCTTTAAAAGGTTTGCATTGATAGCATTGAGGTGGTAAACATAATTACAGATATTTAATGAAATAAAAATTATAGAAATTAAATTTCAAAATTTTAAAGAGTATAGTGGTATATTTTAACCTATTACTTAGTATTGAAAAAGAAACTATAGGGGCGATTTATTCTCAAAATCTAATTCTTGGAGAACTTGTTGGTACTATTCTTTTCTTATCTTGTTTCAGGTAAAACATATTTTTTTTTTAATAATTTTATTATAAGTTCTGATCATATTTAGCTTTTTTTGACATAATGCTTAGAACTACCTATAACCCCTCCTCAACTAGGAGATATTGCATAGTCCATGTACCACTAGCATACATGAATCTCATAAATACTAAGTACATAATCATCCATTACATGCAAATAATGCATTAGACCTGTTCATGAGTCAGGTCGAGCTCTAACAAAATTAAAGGCCCGTTTGATAGGTTCGAGTCTGATCTAAAAAATGGGCATAAATTTTTGTCCAAGCTTGACTCGGATTATATATGCTAAACTAGGGTCCAGCTTGACCCGTATTAATTTTTTTTATTTTTTATATGAAAATTTAAAAATAGGATACATTAAAAAAAAATATCTCCCACCAAATTGAAAATAAATTAAAATTTTTTTTATACTTAAATAATATTAAGATAGATGCAACTTAACAAGCAAATACTTTTAAAATAGTAGTAAAATTAACAATAAACAAGCATTTTTTTTTTCAAACTCATTTTTCGAACCCATATTTTTACCTAAATCCTTCCACTTTTTGAGCAGACCTTTAAGACAAGTCAAGTGACCTGACTCATGGACAAATTTACAATGCATGTGCTACAACACTTGTAAAATTAAATTCTATAAATGACAAACCTGAATTAAGAATGACGATTCAACTTACTCTGAAATTTTGGCATTTATTCGCTTCAAATGTTAAATTTTTATGTAGATTAAGAGAGTAGACAGGTCTTGCTCCCCTCAAATGATAATTTTTTTTTAAATTTTAAAAATTAAAAGTTAATTTTCAAAGAAAAATTTATATTTTAACCTAAAAAAAAATATTTATAATTCATCTCTGATTCTGTAAAATAATTGTCTGACTCCACCCCACGTGCAATAAAAATTAGGGGGTCTCATTTTTACCAAAATTGATATTTTATCTAAAAATTAAACCAATGTTGGAATTTGAAGGGAAGAAATTATGAGTAATTTATAGAGTAAAAAAAGTCAAACCTTAAACGCGCAAAGGGCAAAGCAATAGCAAATTGCAATTTGTAACAGGTTCAAAAGTCTCCCTCCTTTCTTAATTCTTTGTTAAACAAAAAATGTAAATAATAATTTAATTAATTAATTAATAAATGAAGTAAAAGTTTCCTTCTTTTTTGGATTTGCTTTCGTAGATGATCTCATCTTTTTCCTGTTTTTGACATATTTTGTTTGAATCTTTGTAGAATATATAAATTTTCCCAGATTTACTCCATTTTTTTCTTTATCAATATAATTTATTCTGTTTGCGTGCGTCCATTATTTATTTATCGTTTTTGAATCTGTTTTTTGTTTTCTTCTTCTTCATCAACCAATGTAGCTTTCTGGATTTGTTATTTCTCAAACCTGCTGATGCTTAATTATTATATGATTAATTAAGGGGATGCTACTGGGCATTGCCTTGATTCTTCAAAAATAATTAAATAAACAATTGAACAGTTTTGAGTTAGATTTGAATATTAATGCTTGGGGGGATTTATCTCTCTCTGTTTCTTTCCTTCTCCCAGAAATGGAAGAGGGGGAACTGACAATGGTTTGAAGGAAATAATAAAATGACGGCATTGTTCATTCTTGGGTATTCTTGCTTGTATCAATGACGGAAACAGTGTTGATCAGAATTGGATTGGGGGAGTAATAGCAAACTTGGATCATCTTTCGATTGATCCCTGAAATAAAACCTATAATAAAAAAATGAAGTTGGTGGTGGGCGTAATTGAAGCAAGAAACTTACCGGCAATGCATTTAAACGGCTTCAGTGATCCGTACGTGAAGCTTCAGGTAGGAAAAAAGAGGTATAGGACCAAAGTGGTGAAGAAGACGTTGAACCCAAGTTGGGGTGAGGAATTCATTTTCAAAGTAGAGGATTTTAAGGGGGAGCTTCAAATCTCTGTGTTGGATGAGGATAAGTTCTTCAATGATGATTTTATGGGGCATGTTAAACTCCCAATTTCCCAGGTTTTTGATGCTCCCCAGAAATCTCTCGGCACTGTTTGGTATCACCTCCACCCCAAGAACAATAAGTCCAAGAACAAGGATTTGGGTATGTTTTTTCTTTTTCCTATCTTCATTTTTCGGCATTTACAGAACTTTAGTTGCCTCTGCTAGAATTTTTATGTTTATAAGGGTCTCAATGTCCCTGTTTGAGTCTCTAAAAGAGGTTAATTAATTAGTTGGTGTGGGCTAATGCTTTAATGATTACCAAGAATTATTGTTCTCTTTCAACCTTGGGTATAGGTGAAGTGCTTTTAAATATTTATTTTCAACAAAAGAGTTCTTCCATGGACATGAGTTGTAATGGTGAAAATGCATCATCATCATCAAACTGCCCTTCTCCTTTGAGACTAGAAGATAGCGTGTCTTCCAAGGAAGAGAAAGATAAATCATTATCACAGAAATCCCTAGCAGGTCGTATTGCTCAAATCTTTAATAAAAATTCTGACACTGCTGTGGCTAGCTCTACTGCTGGCACTGATTTGACTGAGATGCCTGAAAATTCAAGAGCTGATGTTGCTGATGAGAAGCTTGATGATCAATCATCCTCTGTGTCATTCGAGGAAGCAATGAAGACAATGGAATCTAAAGATCAGGGAAGTGAAATTTCAAGCAATTTACCTGGAGGAGTTCTTGTGGATCAACCATATGTGGTTTCGCCTGCAGAGCTAAACTCTCTACTTTTTTCATCTGATTCAAGCTTTCCTAAGTCATTAGCTGAGATGCAAGGATCAAAGGATCCACAGCTAGGGCCTTGGAAATTTGAAGATGGTGATTCCAGCTTGAAAAGAGTTTTTACTTACATCAAAGCACCAACCAAAATGATTAAGGCTACGAAAGCCACCGAGGAGCAAATGTATCTAAGAGCTGATGGGAAGAGTTTTGCCGTTCTAGCAGTTGTGAGCACTCCCGATGTTCCATATGGGAGCACCTTCAAAACTGAATTGCTGTACTGCATTACTCCTGGGCCTGAGCTTCCATCTGGGGAACAATCTGCACATTTGGTTATTTCATGGCGAATGAACTTCTTACAGAGCACAATGATGAAAGGTATGATAGAGAATGGAGCTCGACAAGGTCTAAAGGAAGGCTTTGAGCAGTTCACTACTTTACTAACTCAGTCTGTTAAACCAGTTGATTCAAAGGATATTGGTTTAAACAAAGAACAGATTTTGGGATCACTGCAAGCTGAACCTGAGTCAGATTGGAAGTTGGCGTTCCAGTACTTTGCTAATTTTACTGTGGTTTCCACAGTTTTTATGGCCTTGTATGTAATAGTTCATATCTGGCTAGCTGCTCCTAGTACAATTCAGGGACTAGAGTTTGTTGGGCTTGACTTGCCTGATTCAATTGGTGAATTCATTGTGTGTGGTGTTCTGGTTCTTCAAGGTGAAAGGCTGCTGCAGATAATCTCACGCTTCATGCAGGCCAGAGCTCAAAAGGGTAAATATTCACATCTAATTAGAACTCTCCTCTACAAGCAAGAAGAGTGGACGATTTCCATGTTTCTTTTTGTGTTTTTCCGTCTTTAATTTCCTTTTGCTTTTGTCTCTACAACAATAGGAAGTGATCATGGAGTGAAAGCACAAGGGAATGGATGGTTACTAACAGTTGCCTTGATTGAGGGAAGTAATTTAGCAACTGTAGATTCAAGTGGGTACTGTGATCCATATGTGGTGTTCACTTGCAATGGGAAATCTAGAACCAGCTCAATCAAGTTCCAGAAATCTAGTCCCCAGTGGAATGGTGAAAACTAGATTGTCCTTTGTCTATGTTTGAATTCAGTTTGCTTGTTTGCACTAGCATACTATATAATAATGATTCTTACAGTTTCTTTAGATCAAGGCCTTTCCAAATTTGTCCAAGAATTTTTTAAATCTTACTTCAATCAAATTTTTAAATGAACTCTTATCTTTGCAGAAATATTTGAATTTGATGCAATGGAAGAGCCTCCTTCCGTACTGGATATAGAAGTATTTGATTTTGATGGACCTTTTGATGAAGCTACATCCTTGGGACAGGCTGAGATTAACTTTTTAAAATCTAATATATCAGATCTAGCTGATGTGTGGGTTCCTCTGCAAGGTAAGCAGGCTCAAGCATGTCAATCTAAACTGCACTTGAGAATTTTCTTGGACAATACAAGAGGTGGACATGTAGTTAAAGAGTACTTAAGTAAGATGGAGAAAGAAGTGGGGAAGAAGGTAAATAGATGGCTATTCTTCTATTTAGTTTCACATGGCCATGAATAAAATGTTATTGTCCATTCTTGTTATCCACTTACAAGCAAACGATATATATTTGCAGATAAATCTTAGGTCTCCTCAAACGAATTCAGCCTTTCAGAAACTCTTTGGCCTTCCACCTGAGGAATTTCTTATCAATGACTTTACCTGTCACCTGAAACGGAAAATGCCTCTTCAGGTTCTGTTTGTCGGGCTATGTAATCTTTTGTAAAGCTCCCTTATTTTGTGATGTTTACTTTGAGTAATTAATGTATTGCTTTTGTCCATTTTTGTTAATCTGCAGTTGCATCTATGCAGGGCCGCCTGTTTCTGTCAGCAAGAATAATTGGGTTTCATGCCAATATATTTGGGCACAAGACAAAATTCTACTTCCTTTGGGAAGACATCGAGGACATTCAAGTTTCTCCTCCTACTTTGGCATCAATGGGCAGTCCAATTATTGTGATAACTCTCCGTCTAGGAAGAGGACTTGATGCTAGACATGGTGCAAGGACACAAGATCATGAAGGCAGGCTGAAGTTCAATTTCCAGTCATTTGTATCTTTCAACGTAGCTCATAGGTACTTATATTAACTGTGGTTCCTAGGCAATCAAATGATGAAACTAGTTCCAAACGGCGATTTAAACTGCAGTTGCAATGTATATTCAGCCATGATGCGTTTATTGCATTTGCAGATGTATCATATGCTATTACAGTTAACTGCGGTGAATACTGGTAATAAATATAGGCGGTGGAGAGCATGAAACCGCTAAACGACTGTAACGTTGCTTTGCAGCCTATTTAAATTCCCAGTCCCATGTATTAAGGATCTACGATGTGAAAAAAAAGAGGGTTGTGAAATCCTTGTTGTCATTTCTTGACTTGCAAATTTTTTTTTCACTAGGACAATCATGGCACTGTGGAAAGCCAGGTCCTTGAGTCCAGAGCAGAAAGTGCAAATAGTTGAAGAAGAGTCCAAAACCAAATGCCTCCAAATCGAAGAGAGTGGATCCTTCTTAGGCCTTGAGGATGTTAGCATGTCTGAGATTTATTCAACTACTCTCTCTGTTCCTGTAAGTTCCGCTTTCTCTCCCTCTATGGAACTAGTTTTGCTGCAGTATGCATCCTGCTAAGAACCTTCTTTTTATACCCATCTTGTGTCTGAGGTACTTCAAGTTTTCCCGTTATAGCTTTATCTTTAGGATTCTTCACATCTAAATGTAGTACATTTATGGATGTGTTGTATCTGATGATGGTAAATTACTTTGTTGGTGATTCAGATTAGTTCCTGCATAGAGATATTCAGTGGTGGTGAAATGGATCGTAAAGCTATGGAGAGAGCTGGCTGTCTTAACTATTCTTGCAGTCCGTGGGATTCAGAAAGCGCTGATGTATATGAGCGGCAAATATATTTCAGATTCGATAAGCGTGTGTCCCGTTTTAGAGGAGAAGTGACTAGTACTCAACAGAAATCCCCACTTCCCGATAAAAAGGGTTGGCTTTTCGAAGAAGTAATGACCCTCCATGGTGTTCCACTTGGGGACTATTTTAATGTATGAATGCAATCGAAACCAAGAATTTTCTTTGCATTATTGGTTACTTTGAGTATTAAACTTTTCAATTTTTTGCAGCTTCACCTAAGATACCAAATTGAGGATTTAAAAGCAAAGGGATGTTCGGTGCGAGTGCTTACTGGAATTGCATGGTTGAAAAGCACGAAGCATCAGAAAAGGATTGCCAAAAACATCCTCTCAAACCTAGAAGATCGCTTAAAGGAATTTTTTAGATTGTAGTATAGACAGGATTCGCAGATGAATGTCAATATCTCCTTACTGTAGTCTACGTGTTGATTTTCTTTAGCGCTTGTTAAGTTTGCATGTTTGAGATCTATCCAGAATTGCATAATGGCCGCAATCAGGATATGAGTATCTCTATCAAGTCAACCCCAAATTTTGCTCGAAAGCGAATGTGACAACTGGTGGCAGGCAGGTTCCTTGGCTTTGGAACCTAGCAGTGAATGTAACCCGTCATTGAAGCAGGCCTACCAAAGGTTTAGTTTATGAAAACATAGGTATGTTGAGGCTCTTTTTTTTCTTTCCCATTTCTGGATGAACATATTCATTGTTGCTTTTTTTAGCAACACTTCAAACTGTATTTTCTGTTGTACTTTGGATGGAATTGCGAAGAGCAACTGTTGTTTCTTTGACAAAACTGCTCTGTAATCATACCTTAAATGCAAAAAAGAACATACATAATTAATAAAACTTGTGCTGCTGCTGCTGATATGCTGATATTTAGAGGATCTTAAGAGGAGCATACATCCATGTATGTATTTCTATAGTGCAATGGAGCTCTAGTAGATTTTGGTTCAACAAATTCTTTTAAAAGTAAGAAATAATGACAAATTTAGCATTTGATATATACATCTTTTATCGACTTGATTTTTATTTTTTTTATAGTTAAATTTAACTCTTAATTTTTAAAAAAAATTAATTGTTATTATTTTAACAAAAATATTGACTAAAATATTGAAATTTTAAATCCAATAATAAAATAAAAATCATTTAATGCCAAAATTAACTAAAAACAGAATAAGAGTAAAATTGATAAAAAAGAGGTATATGTTGTTGAGGTCTAAATTATCTTTTGTTTAATATAATAAAGATAAATAATAAAAATAAATTCTAAAATCTCCGTCCCTTCATCATCCTTTACAGCAGGAAAAGTAAAAATGCAAACTTGCAGATTCCAACTCCATTATCCTCAACCTCTGCTTAAACATCCGGCCACCACCCCACCCATACCCAAAGACGGCGGTCTTCTTTTCCGCCGAAAGCTCCTGTACCTCCAATCCTTAAACATCAATCCCCACAAAGCTCTCAACTTAAACCCTTCCCTCCGTTCCACCCCACTTTCCTCTCTCCTTTCCCTCGAACGCTCCCTCTCTTCCGTCGGCCTCTCTCGCCCTTCCATCGGCCGTATCCTCGACATGTGCCCCCTCCTCCTTACCTCCGACCCTCTCCCTCCCATTAACTTCCTCCTCCACGAAGTTCCCCTCCCTTTCCCTCACCTCCCTCTCTCCCTCACCCGTTGCCCTCGCCTCTTAGTCTCCTCCGTCCCCACCCAACTCCGCCCAACTCTCCGTTTCCTCACTTCCCTCGGCCTCGTCCTGAATTCCCATACTACCCTTCTCTTAGTTTCCGACGTGAAAAACACCTTGAAACCCAAAATACAATTCCTTCAATCTCTGGGTTTTGACGAGCCGGAGGTGAACCGGATGGTGGTGAGATCACCGGGGCTGTTGACTTTGAGTGTGGAGAATAATATGAGGCCTAAAGCTGAGTTTTTCTTGGAGGAAATGGAAGGTGAGCTGGAGGAATTGAAAAGATTTCCTCAGTATTTTTCGTTTAGTTTAGAGAAGAAAATTAAGCCGAGGCATAGAGCTTTAGTGAAATATGGGTTCAAATTGCCATTGTCAAAGATGTTAAAGATTAGCGATGGAGAATTTAATGCTAGATTGATTGAGATGCGATTGCAAAGAGTTCATAAGAGATAGCTTTTTCTTTTTTCTAGATTTTGAGCCATTGTTGATATTTACTAGGTTTTCCATTGAAGAATGTGTATCTGTAAGATAGTTTAATCTTAAGCAGCCATGTGCAATAACCATTTGCTGATGTGGTCTTTTACTTTGTTTATGGTACACTGCCTATCACTCTTGTATCTTGTAGAGATTGCTCCCTTGGAATGAGATTGAAATGGTGGTTCCAAAGGAATGCAGTTGCCATTTAGGAGACTCGAGTTTATAATTTGTTTCAATGGAGTGGCAGATTTACTGCTCTATGTTCAATAAATACAATGGTTTTGAGTCTCAAAAATTCTACTTGATCATTTCCTTAAATGATGGTTGAAGCTAGTTATTTAACACTCATAAGAAGTGTGAGCTTAGAGATAAGCTAATTGTTTGGTTTCTGCTTCTTCATTTTACCGTTGCACTTCTTTCAACAGCACTGAATCTGTTTGTGCTTTAATTTATCAACTTGAGCCTGCTGGAAATGCTCTGCTATGATGATTCTAAGACTTGAGGGACTACAAGGAAGCAATGTAGCTAAAATACAGTTTGTGAAAGTGCTGCTAATTATCTTTTATCTTTGGTCCTTATTATTATTATTAGATAAAACCTTAACTTTTAAATGATGTTAGCGTGGCAACCTATCCCACGCTTGCTTCATGCCAATATGATACTATTTATCTATATATCATGTTATCAAATAATTTAAAATTTTAAAAATATAAAAAAGTTAATATTAAAAAAATATAAAAAAGTTGGTAGAAGTTAAAAGAAAAATAGCATGAATTACATGTGGAGACACTCAAATTCAAATATCTAAAGTTTTAATAGTATAGTTGACTTTTCTAAAAAATTATGGTCAAATTTAACTTTCAAAAAAAAAAAGTTTTGGGCTAAATTTAACTTTAAAAAATAAGACCTACCTTCATCATAATTCAATAGTTCGTAAATGAGGCAAAGGTTGGGAAATTGGGGGATACAAAGTGGGCTGAGCCCAGCACCATTACTGTGGCAAAAGACATATTATTGTAGAGGTGTCTTTTAACACATTAACACAAAGTAGTGCAAATAATACCAAGTTTTTGGGTCATTCAGTTTCAGTGTTGGTGACCCAAAACTTGATAGAAAGAAAGACGGTGAATGCCATTAATCTGCACAGAGGGATCGAAAGGCGGAAAGAGTGTGAAGCTTGTTGTTGTTGTTGTTTGCGGTTGATTAGGCCTTTTGGTTTGGGGTTTCATGATGGATGGCAACAGATACAGTGTTGAATTGATTGCGATGGAATGTTTTTTTGTGCCCTTCTTGCCTTCACTCCCTCAGCGTTTCCTGCCTTATGGCTTATGAACCCTAATTATTAACCAAGGTCAGTCAGTTAGTCTCTGCTGTTGTTTAACTTTAGTAGATTATTGAATCAATTCTTGTACAACACTTTCTGGGCATGTGAATCTAATATGTTATTGGTTTTTTGTTTTCCTATATCGATTTTCTGGAAAGACCTAACTCTATTCTACAAAGCTTAAATTCTGCTATTTAAACCTGTACTTTAAAGTTGTAGATTTAATCCTCTTTTCAAACTTTAAAATTTCATAAATTAAGTTTTGCTATTCTCAAAATCTGTTGCATTATTCACTTAAAAATCCAGTTAATGGATTAACTATGGCATTTACGACAAGATTGAAATTTCAAAATTCAAAAGCTAAACCTACAATCATACGCATAGTACATTGAATCTAATATGATTGGTTTTATGGTTTCCTATCAATTTTACAAAATTTTTGTTTGTCCCGATGTGTTCTTTCGGTGCGATAATTACATTATTCCAATGTTTTTATAGGTTTTTTCTTTTGTTGTTGTTCAAGGGTTGCTGTTGCGGTCTACGCATGAACTGGAGGATTACTTGCTAAAATTGTTGGCTGCTGAGTGGTGACATAATAATATTAGCAGCTAATTGTTAAATATACATGCTTTGATTTTACTTTGTTGAGTAATATCATATTAATAAAGAAAGAAATAAGGAAAATGTATGGGAGAGGTGGTCTTGATAGATTCAAAAAAGCTCAATCCTTGGAACCCTTCTCAGTTTCCCTGAATTCCTCTTCCCCCAAAACCGCATCCAAAGCTGGTCAAGTTGAACAACATTCACATATTCAAAATGCAGTTGCTCAGGCTCAGCAAGAGGAGGATGTTCAATCCAAGCCAGCCACTCAGGTTGGGGCCGGTCAATCTACTTGGCAACCTCCTGATTGGGCTATCGAGCCTCGCCCTGGTGTCTACTATCTTCAAGTTGTCAAGGAAGGCCAAGTGCTCGAAACCATTAATATCGATAAACGCAGACTTATCTTTGGCAGGCAATATCATACTTGCGATTTCGTGCTTAATCATCTCTCCGTTTCACGTCAGCATGCTGCTGTTGTTCCTCACAAGAATGGCAGGTCATTTTTATTCCTATTGCTTTTTCTTTTTATGGTAATGGAAAGATTTAAAACTAAAGTTGGTACTGTTCAAGCTATTCTCTTGGATTTGTAGTAATTGGTAGACAACATAGTCTATTTCTCATCACATGAAATCTTTATCTTCACTCTTGCATTATATGTGTGTGTATATAGTATTTATGTCTGAAGCTGGTAAAAATACCATGGAGGTCTCTGTTCTAGGAGTCAAATTGCATTTTGCTCCTTTTCCTTAAAAGATGGGTAAAGTAGTCCTTATATGTTAGATCAAAGAGTACTGTTAAAAATTTCATCCATTTCTACTATTAAAAAGTGGCGTGGCTGACGAAATAACCAGACAACCACGTGTACCTCATGCTGATGTACATGAACCCATTTTTAATAGTAAAAATGGTTGGAATTTTTGACAGGACCAATTTGCTCTTATTATACAGGGATTAATTGGCCGATAGAGGGGGCAAAATGCAACCCGACTTCTAATACAAGGACCTCCATGGTATTTTTACAGTTGGGAGCTTCTTGTAATAATGTGTTATTCACCCGCTATTATAATCTCAACAGCATATATGTCATTGATTTGGGATCAGCGCATGGAACCTTTGTTGCAAATGAGCGTCTGACAAAAGATACACCTGTTGAGCTTGAAGTAGGGCAATCTTTGCGATTTGCTGCATCAACGAGAACTTATATCTTAAGGAAGAACAATGCAGCTCTATTTCCTCGTCCTCCACCCCCCACCGAGATAAATCTACCCCCACGGCCTGATCCTTCTGATGAAGAAGCTGTCTTAGCTTACAATACACTTATAAATCGTTACGGTCTGAGCAAATCTGACTTGCTGCCCAAATCCATCTCATTAGCTGAAAGTGAAGACAGCACACTGCCAGAGAGAGCCACTAAAAGAATGAGGAAACTAAAAGTTACCTTTAGGGATCAGGCCGGGGGAGAGCTGGTCGAAGTTGTTGGAATTTCAGATGGTGCAGATGTAGAAACCGAAACGGGACCTGTAGGTGTAAAAGAAGGAAGTCTCGTTGGAAAATACGGATCTCTCGTACAAACAACAGTAATTCCTAAAGGTAAGGATGTATCATCTGTAAAAGAAGACGGTGTTTCTCAGAAAGGTGTGACTGATAAACTGCAAGAATTGTTGAACAAGGTAAAAAGTACACCAAAAGGTGGGATTTATGACGATCTTTATGGAGAATCTTTATCCGAAAAAGTGGGTTCTTCTTCTTGGGCATACACTTGTCTTAGTGATCCTATTGGAGATGATGTTGTTGTTGGTGCCTCAAGTGGTAAACCTGGAACTAAGTCTGCCTCATATGATGATAGTGAAGATGATTTATTCGGTGATTGATTGAAATGCTCTTTGGCAGCAATTTTCCCACATTGGGTTTTTGATTAAATGACACAAAAGTGAGTTCTTTCTGGACTTAGTAGCAAAAGCTTATTATTAACTTCTTTTAAGATGGAGAAATTTTCGTTGTAATTTATTACTAAACTTTCTTTGTACGATGGATTGTCAACCTTTGATTGGGGATTTTGAAGTCCATGTTAGAGAGTGGTTTCATTTCTTTTTAATCTACTCTTGCTCTTGCCATGAACTAGAACATGGCAATGGTTAACGATAAAAATGTACTAAGAGGTCCTTGTAGGAGTCGGATTCAATTTTCTCCGTTCTTCTAAGTAAATTAGTTATATACATTAAATCAATGAGTTAATTAGATTTTCTATTTTAAATTTTATTGTAAAAGTATTATGGAAGTTCTTGTATTAGAAGTTATATTGCACTTTATATCATTTATTTAAAAAAAAGTAAATTAATTTTTGTACGTTAGATTAAAAAGTAAATTGATCTTTTTCTATTAAAATTTTCATTCATTTGTGCTGTTAAAAACTGGCGTGATTGATGAAATAATCAAACAATAACACATGACGTGTCATTTGCACCTTGTGCTAACGAATGAAGATTAATTTTTAATAGTAAAAATGAATGGAAATTTTAATAAAATAATCAATTTGGTCTTTTTTGATTTAATGAACAAGAATTAATTTGTCTATTTTTTAAATATGGGGAATAAAATATAATCTGATTTATATTACAGGAATCTCTATGATATTTTTACCAAATTCTATTTATTTCTACGTTAGTTTTCAACAAAAAGAAAATTAATCTAATTAATTTATTTTTTAAATAAAAATACAAAATATAATTTAACTAGCAAACATATGGTTGAATTGGCTGAGAGAGAGAGTGAAATCATTATTGCTTGTAGGATTAGTGATGTAGGGTGTGGATGAGGAGTCAAATGTAGGGTATTAAGTTAGGTGCCACATGAGATATGAAGTAAAAGTGTGGTGATGTGCGAATAGAAGTCCCGACTTACAGAATTTTCTTGATTCGTGTTTCATAATTATTCTCCTTAGTGGACTTTTAACTTTACTGTTCTTTGGTGCCGTACAAATTAGGACCTTTCCCATGGTTAAAACTATCGATTGTAGCAGTAAAAGTACCAACATCTTATTGGGTCCAAAGCACAGCCCAGTGGGGTTTCTTTCTTCCATCTCCACTCAACTTTTAAAATCACTCCAATTCTATTTTATTTAATTTATTCAGAATTAAGTAAGTTAGTGTTTGTATATTACTTCACATAATAAATTTATTTTTTATGTTAAAATTTAGTATAATTAAATCCAATAAGTGGCTTCAGTAGAAAAGAGGATGTTGTTCATCTTAGGAGTCTCGGGTTCGAGCACCTGTGTATGCAAGGTATGTGTGTCTTGTCAAAAAGTAAAGAAAATATGAACAGATACTACCATGTAATCTCACCAGTATATTTAAAAAAAATTGGTATAGTTAATGGAATAATTAGAAATGTGTACATCATGTTAATTTATAGTAAATGGTAGAATTTTTAACAAATAATTAATTTACTTTTTAATCTAATATATATAGATTGATTACAATATTTGTGTAAAATAAAATATAAATTATAATTTGACTCTTAATACAGATAACTCGTTATACTTTTACCCCACTTAAACATTAATTGGTTAAGCCATCTATTTTATCTTTCACACAAGGGACTGAAAAGATGTGGAGGACCCCCTCTTCGACATCCACCTTATACCAACGGACGAGCTTGACCCCACATCTAAATTTTGTTTATTTACTATGTATTTTCATATGAATAGTATATTATTCTTTGAATTTGGTAATTAAGTTCATTTTGATACTTTTATTTTGGTATTTGAACTTAATAATTAGATGCATTTTTGTCATTGTACTTGGATTCTTAAAATTTTAAGATGAAATAATCAGTGTTCTTGGAATATGACTGGATTGGTCAATTAGACTAATTGGATTGAGAAGTAATTGATATACTAATCAATTGTTGAATAAGTTGAACCAATGTAATAATTTTTTTTCTAATTTTTACGAATTTTAATTATTGTTAATATAGTAGTTGAACTAATCAAATCGTTGAATTAAGAACTAGTATAATTTGATTGGTTCAACTACTGGCTTAATTATTAAAACACTATATGTGATACTTTAAGATCATATAAATTTATAAATCTCAAGTGATGATATAGTATAATTTCATTCATCAAACTTTTAAAATATTCAAATTGAGGGAATAAAATAAATCTAATTCTCGTAAAAGATTATACGATTCCATTTCTTATACAGCCAAAAGATTAGGCAAAACTAGAGATGAACCGAGAACAAAATGGTAGACAGGTCGTTGCCTTAATAAATACAAGTAGACTGAGATTGGGAAAAATATATAACGCGAAGGAAGAAAAAAGAAAATGGGAAATGAGGGACAAGGGTGAAAAAGATTGAAATGCTTTGTCTGAATTTGGCCTGCGAAACAACCAACAGGCATCCCATCGACACTGATTTTCGGAGGAGTGGTATCAACGGTACAGGACATGACACGTGGTGGCCATGCAAATCGTGTAATGGCAATGATGGCCTAAGCGACAAGGGTCTACATGAGGTGGGAGAATATACCTACATAGTGGGGGATACCATCATGACTAATCTGCACAACCATCTTTTTGCTTAATTAGCCCCCTCTTTTATTTTAAGTCTTCAACCCACACTTCTCCAGTCCTCTCTTTGCTTTGCCCTTTCTTTTCTTTTTGGGTAAATTTCATTGATACTCAACCAAGTTTTTTTTTTTTGTTGCTCCTCTATTAAAAATAACAAAATAATTGTTCAACTATTTAATTTTATCTTTTCTAATCACTAGTGAACTAACGTTGGTAACTTTTAAAATTGACATAATAATAATAATAATTTTAACTCTCAATATTTATATATTGTCTCAATTTAGTTTTGATTTTAAAAAAATTTAACCTTCAATATTTACATATTGTGTAATTTAATCTTTTTATAGCTAGTTTTGCTTCTTCTTTTTTTGTGACCTTTTCACTTAAAAAGTAAAAAAAAATTATTAGCTAAATTTGATTGAAAATATACAAAAAATAGAAACACCCGAAAATCCATGATAATAAATTTTGTCTTTTCTCATTATTTTAAAATTAATGTTAGGGGTTAATTTTTTTTTTAGAATCAAGATAAATTGACATAATTCATAAATGTTAAGAGTTAAAGTTGTTATTATGTTAATTTTAAAAGTTGTCACCTTTAGATAGCGGACAAAATTGAATAATTGAGTGACTATTTTATAACTTTTCATAATTGGGTGGCTAAAAAAGAAACATACTGATAGTTAGGTGAGCACTAGTGGAATTTACCCAATTTATTTTCCTATAATATCAAAGCCTATCTATGCAGGCCCTTCTTCCCTGTTTTACGGTTTTGATTCCTTAGTATTTTTAAAGATACAAAGGGAGAGCCTTGCCCTCCCCACAAAGAGATGATGGATGGTAGAAGATGAAAAAGAAGGGACTACACCTTAAAATCCTACTTTCTTTTTTTCTTTTAGGATTCGATTCAAAGAAGGTAATGATGGCGAGCACACACACACCATTGATGATACATTACCATGTTGACTAATCCCAACAAACCACTTTCTCTGTCTTATTGGTATGACATTAGGGACACCCCCTCCCCACCATTCTCCCTTTAGTTGGTGTCTAATTGAAACCCCATAAGCTAACCCTCTCTCCCATTCACAAGTTATTACATGCATGAAGCAATTCATATATCCCTTTCATGCCTCATCATCATCATCATCATCTTGTATGCAACTGCTGTTACATGATGTGAACTTGTTAGCTTTCTTACTTTACCATACACACACACACACTCTCTCTCTCTCTATACATAGAGAGAGAAAGTACAGGTTCTTTCTTGTTCTGCTGCACTCAAGGGTAAAATATCAGTATCTGATTGCAGCTTTTTGGCATTTCCTTTTAAGTCGATAACAGCTACTTGGTGCTATGTTTGGAATAAGCTACATTAAACTTCCACAAGCATATGATTAAGGGTATGTCTTTTGAGTTTTGTTTTTTCTTTTTTTATCATTTCTAGTGATGATATACTGCAGATTCTGTTATTAAAAGGCCTTCATTGGGGATGATTTGATTGATACAAATCTCCTTATATCTTGTTATTATTGCTTTCTCACTCCAACTAAAAGCACTCTCTTCTATAGCTTTTGTTTTCCTACAAGATTGAAATTAAAAAAAAAAAAAAGTAAGTTACTTTCGCTTTAACTAGGAATAGTTATAAAACGTTGACTGAATTATTAAAACGTTTTCATTTTAATCATTGAATTGTTAAAATCATTATTATATGATCTTTTGAAATCGAATGACACAAAACATAAATCCACTAATAATTTAATGATTTTATGTGTAATTTACCAAAAAAATTAGAAACAATAAAAAAAGGTACGATACAAAGCTTTTTAAAATTTCTGGGAAGATCTTTTTATAACATTTGAAAGGACTGCAGATATAAGAGTTGGAAAGCTTTGGAAGGCCTGCCATGAACAAGCATGTAATGGAATCTTCATGTTTATAGGGTAAGCTTTTTCTTTTTGCTTTTAAAAACAGTTGTGGGTCATTTTCCTAGACTGCCATAGTTTTAAATTATGGTTGAATATGGACATGGAATATTAAAAAAATTTAAAAGGTGATGATGTTGGATTAAGTGTCGGTCAACCAAGTTGTAGGATATTCATTTTGGGTTGGCAATTGTGTCTGAATGTACTCAATGACAATTACGAAAGCAAAAACCTGAGCCACTTATTTTTTATTGTATCCTTTTCAAAGTATAAAAATATGATTAGTCACAACCCGTTTTCCTTTGTATTAAATGAGTGTATCCAAGTGTTAACTCATGCCATGCTATAATTCATTTTTCTTTGTTAATTAATATCCATCATTTCAGATTATTTCATCTCCCAACAACAATATCAAATTTCTAAAGAAAAAAAAACAGAAGAAAATTAACTCATAATTACTGTCGACCAGATATTATTTCCATGGAAACAAAACACCATTAGTATAACTGCATGCGCTAAAGCAGTGATATATGTTCTTCGACTATCCACCTAAATTAGTGTAAGTGAGCTACCTTGCTATAATTCTGAATATGCTATTATACAATAATTTGACCTCTTTTTGAACTGTTCTTAAGGTTCCTGCTCTGGTCTTTGTGTCAATTATGAGTTTATTAAATCAAAGTATACTAAATAATATATATAGGCTTTTCGTTTTCCTAGTATGGTATATGGAAATTGCTTTATCTTCATATAAGGCCATGTTTCATTCATTAAGTGGGAACCAGGTTCTGGGGGTTTTCAGTTTCATGTAGTAACATGTGTCTGGTAATAAGCAAAAAAAGCTGAAAAAACTCAAGCACTAACTTCAATGGAAACTGCCAAAGATTGAAAGGGTATTAGCTGATATATTATGACAGCAAAGTTGGGGTTGTTTTATTTCTTCAAGACTCTTCTATGGCAGTGCATGACAGCAAAGAAACATAAGTGATTTTATCTTTTTTTTATTTTGCAGGTAAAAGACATATTATTACAGGCTAAAGGGTCTTGTAGGGTTGTAAACAGGGAACTGGTGAAGTTGATGGGACCCTTTGTGTTGAATAAAAGTTAAGGTAATTTTTTCTTGTTTTTGACAAACTTCGCAATGTAAAACAAATACATTGATTACATTTGTCTGTAACAGTTCAGATTCTGATTACTAAAAGCTCTAGTTTCATACAACTTTTTTTTTTATATAATTTACTTTACTCTTCTATACTTTCTATATTCCTTCACCTTCTTCTTTTTCTATCACTTTCCTCTTTTCGTCTTCTTTTTGCCATGTTTATGAACTTCTTAGTGTGTTTACTGGAGACTAGTTAAGGCGATATGTTTCAGTTTCTTACATGTCCTTTTCAGTATATATCTGCCAAAGACCAAAATCCAATATGTTGAAAAGAACACAAAGGGTTCAGTCTGATTCAACTGTGCTTGTCAGATTATGCATGTGCACGTGTTTATGACTGTGGGTTTTTTCTTTTTGCTGCTTCTATTAAATTAATACATATGTTCAGCTACTTCATTTTCGTGTGTTTACTGTGTTTCAATCAAATGTTGCAGTGTTGCAAAGGGGAAAATTAATCAGAAGAAACATGAAGTTTATGAAAATTGGGACAAAACCAGACACCTTCTACACAGAAGAGGCTACCAGGTATAACAAGTGTGACCGTGTTTATTATTACAGGATAAATCTAATATTTTTGGTCATTTGGTAATGTAGGACTGTGATTTCAGACATACCAAGTGATCTTACAATAAGGATTAACAATGTTTGTTTTCTTCTACATAAGGTATACTTCACTGACTTCATGTATTCTTGCCTTATTTCAATGGTTTCTACTTTCTAGCATATATATGCATCATATTCTTAGCTGCAGGTTCCACTTGTTCCGAAGTGTGGTCTCTTACAACGGCTCTGTTCCGACGCTGATGATTCCGACATTGTTACGATCGATCTTCACGATGTTCCGGGGGGTGAAGATGCTTTCGAACTCTGTGCTAAATTTTGCTATGGGATAACGATCAATCTCAGTGCACATAACTTTGTTCCTGCATTTTGTGCTGCTAAGTTCCTTAGAATGACCGAATCTGTTGAGAAAGGGAATTTTGTTCTGAAACTTGAAGCTTTCTTCAATTCATGCATTCTTGAAGGTTGGAAAGACTCCATCGTCGCACTTCAAACCACGATCAAGTTACCTGAATGGTCTGAAAACCTTGGAATCATTAGAAGGTGCATTGATTCTATTGTAGAGAAAATCTTGACACCAACATCAAAGGTTTTTTTTTCTTTTTACGTCTATTTTACTACTTGTGGCAAAAGTATCATGAAATTGCATTTTGATTCCTCTATTAAAAAAATAAGCAAATTAGTCATTATACTTAGATCAAAGAGCAAATATTTCATCGAATTGTATTGTTAAAAACTGACGTGACTGATAGAATAACCAAATAGTGGTACAGCACCATACCACGTGTATCTTATGCTAACGTACAGAGACTAATTTGCTCTTTGATATAATGTATAAAGATTTATTTGTCTATTTTTTGAATATATGAAGCAAAATGCAATCTGAATCCTAGTATAGAGGCCATCATGGTACTTTTAGTTGCAAAAAACATATGATACGTAAGGTTGAATTATATGAATTCATGCAGGTTTCATGGTCCTATACTTATACTAGACCAGGGTACATAAAAAAACAACACCAGTCTGTTCCGAAAGATTGGTGGACGGAAGATGTATCAGATCTAGATATAGACCTTTTCCGATGCATAATAACAGCAGTAAGATCGACATATATACCACCGCCACAGCTCATTGGTGAAGCTTTGCATGTGTATGCATGCCGTTGGCTACCGGACACTACGAAGTCTAGACCTCTCCATAGTTCAGGGTCACAAACCGAAGAATCCAGGGAAAAAAGTAGACGAATCCTCGAATCTATCGTGAGCATGATTCCGTCCGATCGAGGCTCGGTTTCAATAGGTTTCTTGTTAAAGCTTCTTAGCATTGCAAATCATTTAGGAGCATCCCCTGTAACAAAGACTGAACTGATAAGGAAAGCTGGCCTGCAATTTGAGGAAGCAACACTTAATGATATGTTGTTTCCTTCACAGCTGCCCACTGATCAACACTTCTATGATATTGATTTGGTTGCGGCTGTATTGGAAAGTTATTTGGTGTTATGGAGAAGACAATCCCCTTTGCCTACAGAAAATAGCCATATGGTTAGATCGATTAGAAAGATTGGGAAGCTTATTGATTCGTATCTTCAAGTTGTTGCAAGGGATGTGAATATGAAAATATCAAAACTAGTTTCTTTAGCTGAAGCATTGCCAGATGTTGCTAGGGAAGATCATGATGGTCTTTATAAAGCCATTAATATTTATCTCAAGGTAAGACCAATTTGCCAATCAACTGCATGTTATGGATAGGGTTAAATCACCTTTTGGTCATCAACTTTGTAACTATTGGTCTGAATTTTTTCTTTCTCCAAGGTTTCCAACTTTGACAACTATCCTCACATTAGAGTTTGAACTTTTTTCTTGTCTAAATTAAGTCCTGAACTTGTCAATTGTTCTCGTATCGAAGCCTAAACTTGCAACTATTCTCGTATTGGGGGTTCAACTTTTTTTGATTCAAGTTACACATTGAACTTTTTTATTCAAATTAGTCTTTGATATTTTCTTGAAAAACTTAAAGTTCAGGGGTCATTTGGACAAAAAAAAGTTCAAGTCCCAATGTGGGAACATGTTTTTAGTTTAGGACCTAACTCGGGAAAAAAAATTAGACCCTAATATGAGGATAATTGCCAAGTTCAAACCTCAAATAGTGATTTGACCACTACGGATAAGCATATACATACACACATAAATGAGTCTGTTTTATATGCTCATTCATTGATACAAACAGGAGCACCCGGACGTAAGTAAAGCAGACAAGAAAAGGATGTGCCGAATGCTAGACTGCCAGAGACTGTCCCCAGAGGTACGTGCTCATGCGGTGAAGAACGAGCGGCTACCACTGAGAACAGTGGTCCAAGTCCTGTTTTTCGACCAAGAGAGTGGTTCCCGGTCCACAACTCATAAACCAGAGTCAATCAGCAGAGCAAGACAAGCACCAATTGAAGCAGAAGCCAAAGAAGAGTGTGACAAAAAGGTGCAACATGAAGGGACAAAGAGTAGCAGCAGGGTAAGTGAAACCAGTGAAAGAGAAAGTCAGAAGAGAATGGAAGCCAAAATGGTGAGAGGAGATTCAGAGAAAGGCAAAGAAAGGAAAGGGGAAACCAATTCAACTGCCAAAATGATGGAACCTAAACAGGTATTTCAGAGGAGAAGTAGTAGATGAAGAATTATTGATTTGAAACATATAAAATATATAATAGTGTTGAATAATTGTCTTTGTTATTGTGCTTTTCATGTACACTCTTTTTTTTTTTTTTTGCATACATATGATATTAAATTGCAGCAAGCAATGCACCATTTGTAATAGCTTAGGAAAGAGATTTCTTTTAAGCTGTAAAGACCAATAAATTATAAGCTTAGTATTTTATTTATTATGACTTGCATAGAATAAAAAGAATTGTATTTGAATTGCACAAATACATTCAACCATTTGTTCACTAGTCTTGTTTTTCTTTACTTATAAGAGGAGTGGAAACTTCTAACAGAACATGACTAACGTGATTTATAATTTTCGATTAAAGATGGTAAGAATCTTGTTCATCATAATGGAGTCTAAACCTATACTTTTTCAACTAAAGATGCCAAACTTCTAAATTTAGTAATCACAATCTCATTTGTTAATTTATGATTTCAGTCTCTTTATTATCATCAATTTTTTAAAACATATTTTATATAATTTTTTATGTCATAAGAAGTGTTTTTAAGAAAATATTTTTTTATCCAAATATTTAATGGTTAAATATTAAAGTTATTTATTTATGATTTCTCTCAATTTTGATATGGATATGGAGCAAATTGATCCATCTTTAAAAAAATAAAATAATTTAGTTCCTTTTAATTTCGAAAGTGAGCAATTGATGACAATTAATCACGGTGTTTAGTTTTTTTTTTATCAATTTATCCTACTTCTGATTGGTATAAAAACATTCGACATTTACATAGTTTGTGAATTTTGTTCTAATTCTAAAAAATTCAACAAGTTTAACAATCAAGATTTACATATTTTATCAATTTGTTCTTGATTCTAAATTTATTGATAACCAACGAGGGTTTAAATTTTGTTGAATTTTTTAGCATCAAGACCAAAATAGCATAATTCATAAGCATTGAAAGTCAAATTTATTATTATACCAATCAAAAGTAGAATAAGCTGAGGAAAAAAATTAAGCATTGTGATTAATTTTTCTTAATTGATATTTTCAAATTTGGTAAATTAGCAGCGATTAAATTACTCAAATTTTAGAGGGATGAATTTATCAAATATCAAAATTGTGAGAGATTAGAGAAGTCTTGTTACGGAACTAAATCTAATGGGCAGCAGTGGAGTTTGAACTTTGAGCCCAATTAGCCCAATATATATAAGCATTGAACTTAGCAATTTGCAGACCAAAAATTCATTATCTGAATCAAAAGAGACATGGCAAAGACAAGATATCGTCCCCTTCCCCTCAGTCTACTCATCTTACTCATCTACACCACTCCTTCCATTGGACTCCTCAATGGCACCGAGCTCCTCAAGGCGGCCTGCAACCAAACGTCCGACTACGCATTCTGCTATGCCACTTTAGCCGCCGACTCCAACGCAGGTGGCCCGCAAGCCCTTGCCGGCGACCTTGCTAATGCAGCTTTACGTTTAGCTCAAACCAAGGCCGCCCATGCAGAATCCCTCATACCTCTCCTCCTTCAAAATGCCACCACCCCTTTGGACCAGAACCGTCTCCAAATATGCCAAAGCAGCAACAACAAGGCCATTTCTCAGCTCTCATCGGCTAACAATGACTTCAACTCCGACTCACTGGACACCATGGTGGAAGAGATAAACACGGCTGCTGGTGCTACTAATGATTGCTTGAATGAGATCCAAGGCAAAGGCACCCACTTTTCACTTCTGGCAACCATCAACGCTGATTTGATTAAACTCTATGAAATCTGTATTGTATCCACTAGATATTTTACTGTTGAAGATTTGTACTAGTTTGATGCTTGGTGCAGTGTTTTTAACCCAATTCATCTTTGTGGCATACATATGGATGGATGATTAGTGATTTAGACAAATAAGCAATATGTTAATGAACCATATGAACAATACAAATAGGTAGTGCCAAAGTTGATGATGTATACCTTCACGGTCACGGGTTAAACAGTTTGGGTTTTTGTTTTGATCATCAATGGCGTTGGTGGAAGTGTTGGGTCTACTGTAAACCCTAAATTTGTGTGTCCCGCTCCTATGTATTAACAACAAATTATAAAGCACTAATAATGGAAATCTTTTGAGTTCCATCAACCGATCAATTGGGTGAGCCTTTAAATTTAAAAAAAACAAGACAATAGGCTCCGATACTTTCCATATTCATTTAATCGGTTAAATCAGTATGCTATTCATTAATCATTGTTTTCAATTGTCGCCATGATTCAACATCTTGCTTATTTCAACTTCTCTTAACTCTACAACTTTCAACTTCCCTGCTTTATATGTCTAATCCTTTTTTAGAGTTAAGAAGTTGAGTGGAAATTTGTTTTTTATTCCTTTTAAAAGTTATACAATTTTATGTTAATCTAATCTTAAATTTTAAAATTCAGTTCTAACCCCTCCAAAATAGAAAGTTTATAATTTAATTCCTCAACAAAGTGTAAAAAACTTACATTAATGCACTGAAAAAATTACATTTTAATTCTTTAAAATTATAATTCAAATTTGACCTTTTAAAAAATATTTTTGACTTGCCTTGCTTGTTTCAATAGAAAAATAAAATATAGAGAAATAGAAGAGTGGAAAAGTTAAAACAAAAATTTAGTGTGCTTGGTAAAAAAAAAATGATAAACATTTTTCATTTAATGTATAAAAATAAATCAATTCGTTTTGAATGATAAGAGAAGACGAAAGGAAAGAGATATGCATATTTGTAAGATTCTCTTTTTCTTTCCTTCAATTTTTTTTTTCTTGGTATCAAGATACTTTTTATGTCTGTTTTATAGTCGATAGAAATTGAATTTTTTAGAATTTGTAAATGTCTCTTTCAACAATATTTAAACACCGACTTCTCCCTTTAAAATTATAATATATTTTATCATTACATCCAAATACTAACAATATATATAATGTTTTTTATTTTCTCTAATTTCCTTTCTGAAAAGTAGAGTCTAAAACTTGGTAGATGGAAAAAAGAATTGAGCCGACAATCTGTTGATGGAGTGATAAGAAGAAAAGTGGTAAAGCACATCATGTAGGCTGAAATTCATTCAAATAATTTCCCCATCTATTCCATAAAATTAGATTTGAGTGGTTAAAATGGTAACATATATTCTACATTTTTTTTAATGATTTGAACTCTAAAATAATATTATTAAGAAGAATGATCACAAATTTTAAAAAATTTATTTTTTATAGGTTGTACAACAAACATAAGATATAATTCGATTATATCAAATCTATATAAAATGAGATAAATATAACATGAATTTATATCTCATTGTGTAATTTGATATATGAATTTTAATTTGGTGTAGTTTTTTTTTTTGAATATATTAGTGTGATTACATGGTAGTATCTGTTCATATTTTCTTAATCTTTTAACAACACACACCTTGCACATATAAACGCTCGAATCTGAGACCCCTAGGATGAACAACATCATCTTTTTCACTGGAATCACTTGTTGGGTTCTGATTTGGTGTGGTTATACATTGAAACTTTAATTTTGATTCAATTGTACGCATTTAATGAAATTAATACATACACTTAAATCTTATGTGTAAAATTACACAAAATTAAAATCCATGTATGGCATTACATATCGAATATAAATGATAGTGATATATTTTAAATACTTAAAGAGGGTGAGAAATGAAACGGGTAGCAACAATAGGTAAAAAAACTATATAATTAGGGATGGCAAAATTCAAATCTCGATGGATTTCGAACCAATCTATTTCAAATGGAGCGAATTTTTTTATTTGAAAAGTGGATGCAAGGTTGGATGGATTTTTCTTTTAGGTAGTTGATATGAAATGATTATGGTAATTGCTTGTCTCTCTCTATTCCGCTCTACTATATAAAATAATCATTTTATCTTTATATATATAAATTATTAAAAGGATAAAAATATAATTCATAATATAGAAAAAGACACATAAAAAGTTAAATTAAAGCGAAATAAGATGAAATAAAACGAGAATGAATATATCTAACATTTATGAAATAAAATAATAATGATTTTTCATATTTCATATCAATAATAAAAAAAAAACATATCAATTATAAAACGATAATAAATTTAGTAATATTGGTCCCGCTGATTCTTATATAATGTAGGGCAGGGCAATTTGAAAGGGGTTTTGGATATTGGGAGGTAAATAAAAAAGGCCAATGACTAGAAGCCAAGGCATGATGAGTCATGGAAAGTCGTGACAGTCAATTCACATTGACCATCCACACCACACAGAGATGTTTCATTTCGGTCCATCGCCACTTCAAATTCAAATCTAACGCCTAACCTAACGGTTCTTTTACTTTTTACTTTTCTTTCCAAAATCCTTTTAGTTACTTTTGGTCCCTACCATTTACTTTTTATTACACGTAGAGCTTGAATTAAAATGTTAGAAATTTGTTCAATTAACTTCTTTTTTTATTTAATAAAAATGTGAAATCAAATTCAACAATAACAATTCTCTTATACTTTGATTTGAATTGGCTGTTGCAAAAGGTTGTAACCTGGCCATTTCCTTAGGATCTAAAATCCTTTTAGATGTGTGTTTACTTTTTTTTTTTTAATAATATATCGGTTGAATTTATTAAAAATTAAAATCGAGAAATATTTTAAACAAAATTAAAATGTAGTAGAAAGATAACAAAATAAAGAGAAAAAAAGCGAAACATCAAATCAGTAAAACACGTCCAGTGAGTTGCATCGACAGTAATGAGATGAAACATTGGAGAAAGAAAGCAAGAAACAAAACTCCTTGTCTCTATCCACCGACACGCTTAGGGATCAAAGTAGGAGTAGTGAGCTAAACCAACAATCTTGCAGACTGCTTCGCAGAATAGATCTGACTGTATCGGCAAACAAACCACAAAAAGGGATCAAACCACTGAAAGATCATCGATAATCGTAAATCAGAGCCGAGCGCTATGAGAAAACTATCCACGAACGCAGATCTACCACGAAGGTAGACGAAAACGTGTCATAAGGCAAAAGCGTATTACAATCAGAGGAAAAACGTGCCATAAAAACAGATAAAAATTAGAAGAAAAACAAAATATAAAAAAAAAGAATTGAATATAAAAAAGAAAGAGGCAGGAATACTGGCGATCGACGACCAGTATTAAAACTGACGTGTTTAGTTTACTTTCAGTGTGATGTGTTTAGTTTTTTTTGTCACATGTTACAATATATAATCTTACCGTCACCGTTACTTTTACATTAATTGTAAGTAAACACACCGTCCATCCAAAGGAGTTCCTGGTTGAGGTGTAATAAGGATAAAAAAAAAATTATTCCAAGATTCAATGAATTGTGTTAAGGCATGTTTACTACACAAATAAGATGAATGAGGGTGGCGGTTGGGGTTGATAAAAGTAGGTCGGTTGAAATGAGAGCAAATATTTTAGCAACAATTCACTCTCTAGGATTTAAGGAAATGGGTTATATTATTACATAATTAGTTGCTTTTAAGATGTAATGTAATGTGTTGTAAATTATGTTATTTTATTAATACATTAATCAAATATGATTAAAATTTATAAAAAACAATTATCAGAATTAAATTAAATTTGTAAATTGAAAATAAAAAAAATAAATAGAAAGAGACATTGACATTAAGGTTCAATCAAGCAACCACTATACTTCAAAATTTGTGAGGAATTAACACATAAAGGTTCTTAGCGCTCGTAGTATTGAAGTAGTCTTAAAAAGAAAACCTCAAAATGTAGATATTTGAAGGATGATTTAGTGAAAGAATTTTATTTTTCATATATCTAAAAATGAATTAACTTATTTAGAAAAAAAAGATAATTTCAAAATTTGTAAAAAAAAAAAAACTTAAGAGGGATTTGAGTAATTCAAAATCTTTTTTTTTTAATTTCAATTTTTTCAAAATTTCGTATAATCTTATTTCATCTAATACACATATTTTTAATATAAAATAAAAATAAATTTTTTTCAATTACAATACATATATTTTTTAAAATAAAGATTTACAAAGGTGGAGCAATGATATTGACATCCAAACATATGGTTAGTATTAATAATGATTTCAAACACCAATAAGCATGTGACTCTTAATTCCAATGGCCAGATGAGATGTAATTATTTAATCCAAAATAAATTAATTGCATAAAGTACAAAAATTTAAAGTAATTTATTAGATTTTTCTTTATTAGATTTAATTTCCAATTATGATATGGGTATAAAAAAAAGCATTAATATTAATAAAGAAACAAATAGCAGTAACATCTACAACTATGTTCACAATGCTATGAATAATACTGTTAATTTAATATTATTTACAAATAGGTTAAGATTTAAATCACATACTCCCATCCTTCACAAACCTCGTATAGTCAGATAAGTCAGATAAGAGATAATAGTATAATACTATAGTATGAAATGCACTATCAAATAGGTTTAAATATGCCACAAGTCCCTGTTCTTTTTAAAAATTAAGAATTTAGTCCATGTACTTATATTTCATCATTTACTTTTTTATATTTCTAAATTCAGATCCAATTGTTAGCATTGTTAAAAAAATTTTATTAAATAAAAAAAACTCATTTGGTAGGCATGTAATTTAAAAATAATTTTGTAATTAACTTGAATTTAATAAACAAAAAATAACAATTGAATTTGAAATTTGAAATTTGAAAAATAAAGGAACTAAATTTCATAAATATAAGTACAATGACTAAATTCTTAATTTTTAAATAGTGCAAAGACGTGTGCATATTTTAACCAACAAATAAATATATACTTTGCTAGTGGTTCTAGTCTAACTCAAGCGAGTTTAATAAATGGTAAACTAAACTCAAAGGTCAAAAAACTATTAGCATGTTTAAGTCTTGGTTATTTAATTTCAAAGAAAATTATAAAATGATCATCAAATTATATTATTAAAATCAATAATGTATGCTTTCTGTACTAATAAAAAGTTCTCATTTCTCTTTTTTTTCTACAATTTAATTTTTTTTTGCTTGAAACAACTTTTAACATAGTAAATCTATGAAACAAAATCTAATTCTTCTTAAATCATTGACATTCATCGTCAAATCCACTTAAATATTAGGTATGTTGTTTTACTTTAGAAGGTAAGAGTGAAATTGAGAGAAAAAGGGAAAGGCCCGATCCCCAATAACAAAAGAGTGGTGTGAAGAAAGAAAAAGAAGGTGCAATCTTACTATGATTATATCAGTGTCCAAGTGGTCCCTCCCAAGAAGCATCCTTTTGTTTTCTTTCTATGCCCCTCTACTCTACCACTTTAATACAATACAATATAATTGTGAAATATTTAGGTTTGTTGAGTAGTCGTGATCCTTTTACATAAAAAAAGGGGAACGATGGCGTGTACTGTGCAGTATACAATGCTATATGGGTCTACAATTACACATTGAAAATTATAATAATAAAAGAACAAAGTGGAGGTGACACCCAACACTCATTCAACAAACAGCAAACAAAGGGGCTGGTTAAGACCTTAGAGAGTGGTAGACATTTTTTGCAGATTTTGCAGACCTTTGTCCCCGTTTCTCTCTTTCTTTCTTTCTTTTACTCTATTTCTTTTCACATCCTTCTGTTTTCTTCAGTACCATCACCAAAATTTGAAAGCTTCAAGAAGAAGAAGACGAAGAAGAAGAAAGAGGGCAATGGGGGTAGGTTCAACTGCATCTTCTAAGCTAAAAAAAGCTGCTAAAAAAATGGTGGTCGCTGCATGTGGTTCTTTCTCAAAGAATACTCCTTCTCCTCCTCCTGCTGCTGCTGTAAGCCTCTTTTTTTTTTCATTTTTAGCTTCAATATTTTAGATTAAAGATCCCTTCTTCTTTTGGGGGTATGGAATGTGGGAGTTTGGGTTAATCTTTTTTTTTTGTTATTGCTTGTTGTCCATAATGTTAAAAGCATTGAATGATTCAAAGAGAACCCAGTTCCTCATTTTTGCAACAATTTCAGTTACTTTTGGATGACAGCTCTAATGTTATTATGTTAATGAATGTAGATGTCAATGTCACCATTGAAACCAAAGAATAAGTTGGAAGCAGTATCAGCTGGAATTGAAGCAGAATCCATCACCAACCATAATGACCTTGCATCGAAGGTAACCCCTTTTTGATAAGCTAAAAAACACCCAATTTTCTGAAAGAAATTTCATATGATGCTAGGAGAGATTATACAGTAGTTAAAGAGATTAGGAAGGCAGTGGTTTGGCTTGGTTATTTCGTGTAGCCAATCTTAAGAAGTGGGGGTCGATCGTCTAGGTTTCGAATCTCATTATCTGTGATCCTTTCCTTTCTCCCTAGACAAAGGCTTTGAACATTTTAGAGCTCAAAAGGCTAGGAATTTGTGACTTTAAAGTAGAAAAAGGTAGAGTAATATACACTCTTAGAATCTGAATTCCGATAACCCTCTCCTCTCATCTTTGAGAAGGGAATGTGTGAGAGATATCTTATTTGGAGAGTAAGTTATTCGAGCTGTGCAAACTCGCTACTTTACCTTCAATTCTACTAAGTTCCCTTTTTCTCTAGATTCATGATCTGGACATTTGCCTGCAGTGAATCTAATTGGAACTGCACAAAACATTAGAATATTTACATGTTAATCACAAATGTTTGCTGAAATTCCAACTATGATATTTACTTATACCTTTGTAGTGATATTTATATAGTATTTTTAGCTTTTGGTAACACAGAAAAAATAACATTCTCTAGCCATCCTGATCCTTGAGAATGATGGCAACATTCAATTGTTTTCATTTCGTGATTGTTTAACATGGATTTTCTTTTACTATTTGTGGATTGCTGCAGAATATATGTGCAATATGTTTGGAGGTTCTGAGTTACAGTTCTGGTAGCAGTCCAGGGCAAGCAATATTTACAGCTCAGTGTTCTCATGCATTCCACTTTTCCTGCATATCCTCGAATGTTCGCCATGGTAGCATCACCTGCCCTATTTGCCGTGCTCATTGGACCCAGTTGCCACGCAACTTAAATCCACCTGCATGTTCACTCTCTTGCAACCAAAATGACCCTGTTTTTCGTATCCTGGACGATTCCATTGCCACTTTCCGGGTTCATAGACGCTCCTTCCTTCGATCTGCGCGCTATGATGATGATGACCCTATTGAGCCTGATCACACACAAAATCATCCCCGTATTGATTTAGCTTTGATTCCCCTCCAACCAACAGTTTTGACTCACCCTTGCTGCTTTCGGCATCAACCCGGTTCACATTCATCTTTTCAGATGCTGGGAGTTGGGCATGTCTCGAACCATCATCACTTCAGCAGCTCCTCCTCATCAACTTTACAGTTGCAGCCACCAAGTGGACAAACACCTTCCTACCTGTGCTCCCCCTCAAACAGTAGACCAGCCTATCTCAGCATAAAATTCACACATCCACGAGCTATGGACATGGTCTTGATTGCAAGCCCCAACGGACCGCACTTGAGGCTTCTAAAACAATCCATGGCATTAGTGGTATTCTCCCTCCGACCAATTGATCGTTTGGCCATCGTCACATACTCATCTGCTGCAGCACGTGTGTTCCCTCTCCGGCGCATGACATCCTACGGCAAGAGAACAGCCTTACAAGTTATCAATCGCCTTTTCTACATGGGTCAAGCTGATCCAATAGAAGGACTCAAGAAAGGGATAAAGATACTCGAAGATCGTGCACATAAGAATCCACAGTCATGCATCTTGCATTTGTCTGATAGTCCAACGAGATCATACCATGCCATGAACCTTCAATTCCCTATTCCTATACATCGGTTTCACGTCGGATTCGGCTTCGGCACCTCTAATGGGTTTGTGATGCATGAATTTGAAGAGTTCCTAACACAATTATTGGGAGGTGTAGTTAGAGAAGTTCAATTGAGAATTGGGGAGGAAGGGCAGATCATAAGGCTCGGGGATCTACGAGGTGGCGAAGAGAGAAGGATATTAATGGACTTAGGTGAGTGTGTACATGTATCTGTAGGGTATAGCTATGTGGAAGGAGGAAGTGAAGAATGCATGAAAACGGGGGAAACAATGGTGAGTGTAGAGGATAAGAGGGAAACAGAAGATGGGAACAGAGAGAATGGTATTAACATTGTTGGGGGAAGGACAAGCAGTGTTGAGAATTGGGATTACCATGATCCTTACATGGCTAGAAGATGGGCTAAGCATTTGCATGGATACAGGTTCTGAATCTGAAATCAAGCTACCCCAAAATCCCACTGTAGATATATGGCTTCATATTTCATTCATTTTCCACAGGGATTTTGGTCATTCAATCCAATGGCTTATCCTCTATAATATATACTCCAAAATCTTTCAAGATATCTAATTTTATTGTTGCAACAATTGAACTTCATTGTTCATTTGAGTCCATTATTCCATCAGTTAGGATAAGGTTTAGGACTTGGTTGATTGTGTTGTTGGTTGGGATTGGAAAAATCACCCCATTGATTAATACTATATATATATTATAAGGTGATTATTTTGGTAGTTTGGGACTACAAATTTATTTCTTTGATTGAAATGACTTTATGATTAAAAGAGAATCTAAAATGAAAAATATTTAATCAAGAAGTTATGCAATTTTCCATAAAAAAGATGGTTGTGCAGTTCTATTTTTGTCCAGCAACCACACTTGGTGAATGTTCCCTATCTTTTATCATTTAGTAGAGTTCATATTTTTTTTAACAGTATAGGCAAATGAAATTTTTAATAAAAAATTAATTTATTTTTTAATTTAATGTATAAAAACAAATTTATTCATTTATTTAAATAAAAAAATAAAATACAATTTGATTCTAAATATTTTTCCTCACTTAATGGCAAAGCAAATTATGTTTTCTAAAAATGGAGAGAAAAGGAAAAGAAAAGATGATAATATTATAATGCATAATACTTTGGTTTTAATAAACTTAAATAACAAAAGTTCAGCCCGTATTTTCACCTATAAATATATTTTTATTTTTTTGAATATAAATATATTTTTATTTTTATTTGTAAGTAAATAGATATTTATATTTATAATTTTATAATAATTAATTCCTAAACTATACTGTATATAGCATAAAAATAGAAAGAAAAATGGAAATTATTGAGTAGTAGAACAAGTATGGAAGTAGAAGGTTGAAAATGGATAAATCAAATTGTAAAGGGCGTGGGAGCAACAGCAAGAGCCCAGCCCCAGCGGTTTGAGTGGCTTGTTCTTGCTTTTAACTATTTGCGGTTCAATTCCTTTGTTCGATTGTTCCTCTTGCAGCTTGGCCATCAGCAGCAGGGTGGATGTGAGATTTGTTACAGTGAAACAGCAAAAATGGATATGTATCATCCAAGTTCAAGGCTCTCATCACAAGAAGAAATGCTTAATAATCTCAATCGCAAAGGTATAGGAGAGCCTTACCTCGTCTTGACTTCCGATCCTAAGCCTCGTCTCCGTTGGACTGCTGACCTCCATGACCGATTCGTCGATGCCGTCACTCAACTTGGTGGCCCTAACAGTAGGATTTCCTTTTTCTTCTTTCAATTTCTTTTTTTTTTTAACTATTTCTTTCTGGGTTTTTGTTCATCGCCTCTAATTTTACCATTCGAACCATCTCTATTTATGCTACATTAAGAAATAAGCATTAGATGCCTGGTTATTTTCATGATGCACGACATTTGTGAAAATAAAAACTCTTCAACTGGCTGTAAAGATGTGATTTTCTGCTACTAGTTTACTTGTGGGCGAATTGACTTCAAAGCTGACAAAAAAAACTTAATTTGCCATTGTATTTGGTAGTAAAATGATAGCTGATTTTGCTGAAACCAAGTGAAACTTGATTTGATCTTAAACTTAATTTGGCATTGCACAACTTATTCTAGTCTAAGATCCAAGTTCCTAGCAGTATGTGCGGCAAAACCAGGAAGTATAGAGTTAGAAATGAGTATATCCAACTGTAAATTGGGATAGCTCTTATAGAGGTTAAGTTAGTAGAAATTTGTTTATGTTGGTTTGGTCGCATAAGCAGATCGAGTGATGCATCTATTTGAAGGATGGAGCAAATTGATGTTGCACAGGTTAAAAGGTTTGAGTGGAAAGAAAAAAGATATATAGAACTTAAAGAGAGGATGTTAATTGCTAGGAGTATAAGGATTTATATCTGTTCGATGTAATTTTTTGTCTTGATTTTGTAGCCAACCCTAAATATATTAGAATTAGGGTTTATTGATTGGGTTTGGTTTGATTTTAAGGAACAACTTAAGCTTATGAATTATAAGTTGTGCCTATTTCTTACGAGGTTGCTAATTAAATTAATAATTACTAGAATAGTGATAAGAGTAACTCTTCCAATTTTACAACCAATCTGTCGGTCATGCCACTATTCCAAAGCAACCTAATTCATTTAATGGTTGTCACTATCTTGCTTCCCAACATAGGCATATTTCCCCTGAAACTGAGAAGTTTGCCTGTTTGTACCATAATGGGTTTTTTACAGGCCATTACCAGTACTTGTTAGTCTTATGTACGTTGTCCTTGTCAAATTATTTTCTTACATGCATTATAATGTTGGAATATTCCATTCTTAGCTATGTGATAAACTGTTGGTTTTCTTGAGTATCTGATTCAGCCTAAGTTTTTATGTTAAGTCTATTTTTGGCTAATCATAATTATAATGAATTCTGTATTTTATGTTATTTCTTCTGATAATGCATAACTACTGCAGAAGCTACACCAAAGGCTATCATGCGGACAATGAATGTGAAAGGATTAACTCTTTTTCATTTAAAGAGTCACCTGCAGGTTTCTTCATTCTTGTCAATTTTTACCTCGTCAAAAAAAAAATAAAAAATTACAAACTCATAGTTTTTGTTAGAAATGATTCTCTTATGGACATATTATACTGTGTGATATTTTCATTGTCGTACAGAAATACAGGTTAGGTAAGCAGTCAGGGAAGGATATGGGTGAGGGACCAAAAGATGGTTGGTTCTGCTTTAACTCTTTTTCTTTCTTAGTATATACTTTCTATGCTACTGTAAATGAATTTGGCTAACTTGAATCTTAATTTTAAGTTTCTTTCACCAAATGATTTACTTTCCTGTCTATCTTTTCAGATTTATAAAGTGAACTGAAATTTTTTGGTGACTGATTTGAATTGGATGGATGTGTATTTGGGTATTAATTTATAAGGTAGTCTGTGATAAGTATTTAAAATTTGAGACTGAATTTTCTTTTTCTGATTTTCATGAAGGGATGTCGTCAGCTTCATATCTTTTAGAAAGCCCTGGAACCAATAATTCTACCATTAACTTGTCAACTGCCGACGTGAATGAGTGAGAATTTTTCATCTTTTGTGTGAAAAATATGGTTTCATTGCTAGTATGTCAAATTTTAAGCTAAGTTCCGGATGTAAATGAGTTTTATGTGTAGGGGTTATGAGGTAAGGGAGGCATTAAGGGCACAGATGGAAGTACAGAGTAAACTACATTTGCAACTTGAGGTAATCTTTTTCGTCCTTCTGTAGTACATTCTCTTTTGTGAATGTGGCTATGAAGTAACTGAATATGTTGCAGTTCATCTTGATTGTTATCTCGGGTTTTATGCAATTCAATAATTTCTATGAGCTTGTGGATGTTGTCTGGAGAAACTTGCAATGAGGCTTAGACATGCTCGCAACACAGTAATTGATTGATAGTGGAAAAGCCTACTGAATATGTTTGATAGAACCCTCTGGATCAGTGTCAAGTCCGTTCTCAAGCTGTGTAATGTCATTATGTTTTTCCTGTACAGGCTGAAAAGCACTTGCAGATTCGCCAGGATGCGGAACGAAAATATATGGCCATGCTTGAGAGAGCTTGTAAGATGCTTGCCGATCATTTTATCGGAAATGGTGCAGTTACCGAAACAGATAACCTGGAATTTGGTAGTAAGATGCTGAGAAATTATTCTGTTGATCCACTCGGATTTTACTCCTCCCAATCTGCTGAGGTGGAGAATGCGTGCGGCCAGGAAGAAGAAATGCCATCCGGTCTGCATTCACAGAGGGGCGATGGTTCTACCGAAAGCTGCCTAACTTCACAGGAGAGTCCAGGAGGATTAACAATGGAGGGATCACCTGTTGAAGGGAAGAAAAAGATGGTCAACATGGAGGCAACAACAGGATCTGTGATATGGGGTGATACCAGGGTTAATCCCCAAGGGCTAACTGGGTATGGAATGTAGAGATGTAAAATGAGTGCTACTCTTTTATGTTTGGTCAAGTTATTATTATAGTATCAAGATGGTGATATATCTATTGGTTATTAGTGAGAGTTTGTCTCAAAATTGTAAATCCAAAGTTGCTTATGTAGTGCTGTAAAATATCAAAAACATGTAGTCAGTCTCTTAGAATATATTGACTTATGCTGATTTTATTGGAAATTCATGGAATCTCTTAATTCCAAACTTGGAATGAACTTTGTGTATTCTTGGTTTTCACTCTTCAATCTTAACTTGTGGTGTTGCAGGCATCAGAGGTTATGATTCAATGGAGGTTGGATCGGGGTATTGGTCTAGACGATTTGAGAATTGGTACAGATCAATTGAGGTGAACAAAAAATCAATTAAATCGGATAATTGATTGGTTGAATTGAATTTTTAATTTTTTAATAATTTATTTAATCAAAGTTATGAATTGGATTGGAAAATCAACTTTATCACTAAATCTGTTCTTAAAACTTTGGTCCACTCAATATTTCCACTTGACGGGGCGGAAATGGAAAGGCCACAAAATATATATAAAAAAAGAGAGAGATAATAATTAATTAACGTAACAATCAAGACGAGAAAAGACAGAAATTACCGGAATCATTGAGGAATGGACGGAATATATCAGGGTAGATTCCGTGGAAGGCCGGTCGCTACAGGCCAATATTTAATTTCTTTATTATTTTACAAATACTAAATAGAAATAATAATTTGATCATCATAATTATCAGTTCTATGATACTTTCGTTTTCGACTCATAATGGTAACCTTGACAAATAAAAACAATTTAATGTTTTTGTTGATATATTTTTAAGATAATTTTTTATTGATATTAAACATTATGAGTTTATAATTAATTGTTTTTAAAATTAAAAAAACAAAAATTATTATCATGTAACGAGAATAATTTTTTTTTAGTTCCAACAAATGATGACTATATTTAATATAAGAAAAAAAAATTAAGAAAATACTTTGACACTTTTTTAACCCTAATTATGAAAAAAAATCTACTGCTAATATTTCAAATAATCACCAAGTAATAAATACTTGAAAATAAATAGTATTATTTTATAAAAAAGTGCTAATCTATCTCGCAACCTAATTCCAAAATGGCTATAATAAAAATAAATTAGTAAAAACACTTTTATGATTGTTCTCAATTTTGTATTGAGTAAATTGATTACCACGTATTTATCTGTTTCGTCAATTGTATATGATTTTGATTGGAATAATAATAAATTTAAGTCTTAATTTATATATATATATATTTTGTAAATGTTGAAAGAATCTGTAAATGTTGCGAACTAAATTTGTTAAATCAAAAGACTCAATTGATAAAATATGTAAAATTTAAGGTTTAAAATTTTATTATACTAATAAAAATGATGTATAGATGAAAAAATTTGATATTATGATTAATTTTTTTTAGTTGTTCACTTTTTAACTTAAGAGTGATTAATTATTTTGAATTTTTTTGAAAAAGATCAATTTGTTCAATATTAAAATTAAAAGGGATCAAAAAGGGCTTTTTACCAAAAAAAATTGTCTGGCAGAAAAGCAAAATGCTTTAAAGAATGCTAAAATAAAACGAAAATGTAAAGGGAAAAAAAAAAAAAAAGGAAAGCAGGAATAAGCGTCAGGTCTGCGTCTTTGGACTTTTTCGCTGGCTACTTGGCTTTGATTTTGGGGTCCAAAAAATTGGTAATTCTGTTTTTTGCTGAAAAACACTAAAGAAGATTTAAATTATAGTTAAGTAAGCCATCGTGACATTGAAGTTATGGTGGGATGCTCATAGATCTGTTTCTGGTATGCTTTGCTTTGCTTTCCTCTTTCTCCTCTCTCTATATTCCAATCTTTAACTGCTCTCCACCTTTCTTTTCACTTTTCTTTTTCGATTTTGGAGTTCAATGAATGGAGTAGGATTAGGAATTATGTTTGTTTATCCTGTAATTTGTTCCTAATTTAGGGTTTTATATGATAGAGGATTGCTTCACATATCTCTTTTTTGACCTAAGAAAAAACAAAAAAAAATCACCTATTTTCTTCGCCTTTCTTGTATTGTGTTGTATGTTAAGAATATTCATATTTCGAGTATACAATAACAATCAGCTGGACGCCCCCTTTCTGCTTGTATAAACTTAGGCACATCATTTTTTTTTGTGTGTTTCTGCCTCTTTTAGCTTAAATTTTTCCTAGTTCTAATACCCAGTTCAGGGACAGTGGGGATATAATGAAGAAATTGTATTTCTTATTTAATTAGTATGTACATCAGAGGGCTTTTATAAGACTTGAAAGAAACATGAATTCTCAACTCTAAAAACTAGGAAAACAATCAAAACTGTATTTATTCTTGTAATTAGGGAACAAATTAGGAACAGAATAAAACTAATTTCCTCCAACAATTCAGCAGGTTTTTGGAAACATATATTTTTTAGAAGCAGAAATCAGGTAAATATGTGAAAACTGAAGCAGTCAATGTGTATACCTAATATTTGCTTACAATGGATAAAACTTAGGTTTTCATTTCTATTTGACATCTCCACTTCCTTGATTTCTTTAAACTTTTAAGACTGTTTTATGGGTTATATTACATATGTTATGGTGGTTTAGTTCAATGGTTGGAGAAAGGGTAGAAGTTTTAGGCTTGAGATGCAGTGTTCTCTGTTGCATCGAGACAGGCAAAAATGGGGAGTTATATACAATGTTAGTGCGTAACAGGAAAATTCAGTAGTTATGGAAATGGTTTAGGGTTGTTTATGATTGCAAGGAGTTGATGATTCTTCCCCTACTCTGTTGTTTATTTTTGAAGGATATATTTTGAGCAATTAGAAACTTGTGACTTTTCACGGCTCACTTTTGTCTGCCTTTATGATCACATTTGATTTCAGTCACCGTCTTCCTTATTATGAATTCTTTGGTTTTGTTCATTATCTCACATGAATTTCATTGATAATAAAAGTTTTTCTAGCAACTTCTATTAAGGTGATATCATGGAAATATTTCCTTGTTAACTGGAAAAGTTGACAGATAATTTGATGGTTATAAACACATGTAGTGATGATCTTTATTAAAACAGTAACCTTGAAAAGCGTCATTAGGTGCTTGAGGAAAACGCTAAAATAATAAAAAGAGAAGAGGAAACATTATGGGGTTGGTTGGCTAATGGTTCTAATAATCCGTCTATTCATGCTTTCTTCTCCAGCCTCTGTGAGACTGTGAACATTGCTTCTATGATGCATTTAATTCTTTCTTAATATGGAATCTAGCTGTGCTTTGCATTTATTATGGTCTTTATGTATCTTTTATTCCCCATCGTTTGTAGATGAACGGCAAATGTATCATCCAAAGACTGTTCCAGGTTCAAGTTTAGTTCGCAGCAACTCTTTAGTTCATGGTCAGCATTTAGATTGTGGTGCTAGCTCAATGGACCCTGTAAGTGGAGGAAACTCCAACAACCCTAATCTTGCATCGAAGCAACGATTGCGCTGGACACATGAGCTCCATGACCGTTTTGTCGATGCTGTAGCTCAACTTGGTGGGCCAGATCGTGAGTCTCGTTAATGATCATCCTTTCTAATAGTTAATTCTTATCCTGAATTTGTATGTGCTTGTAATGACTATGTTGGCCATAAAAAAAAGGGTGCAAAAGTTTGGAAATTATGATGCCTTTATTTTGCTGGAAGAATGATGAAGTAAGATATTTTAGAAAGGAGGAAAACCAATTCTCTAATTCCTGGAAACTTAAATGGTTAAAAGTGATTTCATAACTTCAGCATCTGTGTTTCATCTAGTCTCCTGTTTGTTGAGAATTATCCATAAAAACATTTCCTGTTAAGTTGCATGAGAAACCATTATGTACCATGGTGGCTTTAATTTTTACACGGACGCATTTATGCAGAAATTTTAATTACCATAAAATTTTCATGTTTATATATGGCAAAAGTGTATAATGGTGAAACAAGTTTCCTTCTTTTTACTCTCTCAGGAGCCACACCAAAAGGAGTTCTTAGGGTCATGGGTGTGCAGGGTTTGACAATATACCATGTCAAAAGCCATTTACAGGTATAATTCTTTTTTCAACCTAATGTAGAACTATACTTATTTATGTACATAGTTTTGGGGATCCCCAGGAAGTGAGGTTTTTGTTGAATGGTTCATGTATCATCTATGACTTTTGTTAACCCTACTGTTCTGATCCATTCAGAAATATAGACTTGCGAAATATCTCCCTGATTCTTCTTCTGATGGTAAGTTTCTTTTATTAATTTTTATTCTTTATGTAGATGTAAATTGATGTTAAAATTTTTGTTTTCTTGAAGTTTATATTCTTCATACTTAATTATAACTCAGGTTGTTTTGTACAAAACTTTTCTTCTTGATATTGCTTGTTTATTCTATTTGTTAATGAAGGTAAAAAGCCTGACAAGAAAGAAACTGGAGATATGCTATCCAATTTGGATGGTTCATCGTAAGTGAAGCTGCTGCTTTTTCAGTGATTTTTAGTTTTTGAAAATATCCTTTTTCATATATATTTACCAGTTTTCAGAAGAGTAATTGTTAGGTTCAACTTGTTTCTTGAAGTTTAGGATGGTAGATTTTATATTTACATGCATAAGAAAACCTTAAGGTGTGCTGGAATAAAGATATCATTCTGGAAATTGTCAATCATATCAAAATGGCTGATTAAAGAGGGTTTTGGTACCTGTAAACAGGTAAAAGCAAAATTTTAATCAAAATTGGGTTTGTGTAGAGAGACCTTTGGTTCCTTTTGTTCTGACCTGATATTATTGTGTTGAACGTTGTAAGCAAATTTTAATTGTAACATTATACTTTTATTTCCTTATATCCTCAAGTTAGTGGATTACTTTTGAAGATATTAAATTCTTCAACATAATTAAATAATTTTAGTTATTGAATTGGTTGTTATTAATGATTAAAAAATGGACACAGCTAATCTTCATTTAAATTATAGTTTTGAAGTTGGGTGTGCAAATCATTCTCATCGAAATATGCGGTGCAGGTATTTTGTTGAATATTAGCTTCAGTTCTTTAGTTCAATATTGGTTGTCGGCTAGGACACCTCAAGTCTTGTTTTGTTTTAAAGAGTTGATGTAGGAGGCAGGTTACACGTTATCACCCCTACTTATTATGCCTTGTGTCTAGAATCAAATGGATATTTTAGTAATTTCCTTTTTTATGCCATGATCTATAAAACTCAGTATTATACATCCAAGTTGAAGGATTTTTTCCCTTTCCCTGATTGCAGTGGCATGCAAATTACTGAAGCTCTAAAGTTGCAGATGGAGGTGCAAAAGCGTTTACATGAACAACTGGAGGCATGTATTCTCAATGCAAATTTATTTGGTTTTTATGTTTATTTGGCTCAACTTGCTATTTGGAGTAGCATGGTATTGAGTGTCAACAACATTCGGACTCAGTATTTTTCTTTGTACTTATTATGAAACCGGTGCAATTTGCTATATTACTGTGCAGTGACACATGCTTTAAGTTTTTGGTGTTTCATTTACTTGTCTTCTCAAAACACTGATTCACCCCTCTGATATACAACAGGTGCAGAGACAGCTTCAATTACGGATAGAGGCTCAAGGAAAGTATTTAAAGAAGATTATTGAAGAGCAGCGCCTTGGTGGAGTCCTTGCAGAAGCACCTGGCACAGGAGCTTCAGTCCCAGTGTTGGGTGAAAATGGCCTGGAATCTGACAAGAAGACTGACCCTGCAACTCCAGCCCCAACTTCAGAATCCCCTTTACAGGATAAAGCTGCCAAAGAAGGAACTTCTGCGAGGAGCCACTCCGTAGATGAGTCTTTCTCATCTCATCATGAGCCTTTGACCCCAGATTCTGGTTGCCATGTGGGTTCTCCAGCAGGGAGTCCTAAAGGGGAGATGTTGAAGAAGAAGCAACGGGTGAGCATGGCTGGAGCATTTGCTAAACCGGAGATGGTACTTCCACACCAGATACTAGATTCGAGCATAAATGCCTCCTATCAACAATCGCAGTCAGTTTTCATGGGAGAGCAATATAATCCTTCATCTAGGATATCAATCAGAAATGAGAATCAATCGGGCAAGGGTTCAGGAACGGAGCTGTAGTTTATGTGCTACATGGTAAATGTTGTTGGTTTCATTTTGGCCATGTATTCCTGATGAGATTTCTGATTAGGTCAAAAAGAAAGAAAAGGAAAAAACTTGTTAATGTCTGTTGTATGAGATAATTAGACTGAAGTAAATGTGTCCCTTTGTCCTAATATATGTAGCATCCATATATTGTAGTGGAATTAATTACAGTGAACGGTGCTGGGGACTTGGCTCGAGTGCCATGTTTATCAGTATTAAGAGTACTGTGATTGTTGTGTATTTTGGTTAAAGGTCTTAGAAAGACTTTGATGGCTGGCTTTAATTGGGTAACGTGGATTAGCACTGTTACTGTTGTTTTTAATCCTTTATTAACTTAGTAATTCGACTTTGTCCATGGGATACTGCAGGTAGTCATGATGTCTACTTGCGGGGCCTTCCACATCATATTTGCAAATAGGATTTTATTTTTTAGGCAAGACCTATCATTCAAATTAGTTCCAACTTTTTAGGGATTATTTACATATTAAAATGGTCAGAAATGATTAAAGGTTAAATTAAGTGATTGTTGACGAGATCAGAATAAAACGTATAATAGTTGAAGTAGATATTGCTTGAAAAAAAAAGAAAACAATAAAAATATAATTTAAAATGTGTATATGATATTTGAAAAAAAAATTTAATACTCTCGAAAAATATTTGATCTTTATTTAATTATTTTGAAAAATTTGACTTTCATTTAATCACTTTTATAAATGTTAGGCTTCTTTTATGTCTATTTTTTAAAAAAAATTAGACCCTGATTTGAGGATTTAGTCAATTACAATGTAAATATATTTAGTAAATTATATTGCAAACATGTATCATCAAAGGGAAAAGAATGAGTAGCCAAAATCCAATATAGTCGTTCAAGATGAAAAATGAAAATTAACTTAGATTTAAAAGAACTAAATTATTATTTTTAATTATCGGATTTTATTATATAAATTGTTTGAAAATTACTAACATAACCCTAAAATAACATTAACAAGTTTAACAAATATTCACTCATCCCCTAAAATCGCATTAACTTGCTAAGGTCTATTTATTAAATAAATTTTAAATAAAATATTATTATTTTGCTATTATGTATATGTATTATTTATTTATTTATTTATTTTTCTCTATTTTTAATTACAAAATCATTATATTTCACATATCTTTATATAAAAATTTAATGCAATTTATAATTTAATTTAATAATTTTATAAGTAATTAGTTTTATTATTTTTATTAAAAATTATTGAATAAAAAATAAATATAATAATTAATAAAAAATAAACTTGAGTTGGTATATTTTTCATGTTTTTTTGGTTTGAATAATTTTCCTTAATATAATGTCTTTTAAGACTAAAGTTAACATATTCACGTCAATAAATTGAGATTCAAATATTTCATCAAAAAAGAAATTGGGACACAAATAAATAATTATTAAATTAACAAAAATTTCATGATTATTGTGTTCTTTTTTTACCCTTTTCTATTTTATGTTAGTTTTTTTGTGCGTTTAATATTTAATTTTATCTCCAACATACGGAATCGGATCGGCATAAAATCAAATCAAAGTCGTAAATATTAAACAAAGTCCAATCCAATCAAACACAATTCATAGAAAGTAAAACTCCGACGCCATGTCCAGCTCCGATCCCAACAAGCTCATCTCCAAAGCCGACAAACTGTTAGCCTCCTCTCTCTCTCTCTCTCTCTCTCTCTCTCTCTCTCTCTCTCTCTCTCTCTCAAGCTCTTACTTGTATGTATATTCAGAGGTTGTGTTGTAATTTACTTAGCTTATGATTCTTAGATTTGCACTTTTTGGTTTTTGATATCCGATCCCATCGCTTGTAGAGTTAAAATGATCAAATTGATTTGATGTACATAAGGGGGTAAATGGCAAAATGAATCAATAAGCCTCACCCAACTTGTATCGAAAAATATTAGCTAATGTCTTAATCTGTTTATATTTGTAGAACAAAGCTAAGTCTTACAAGGTGGAGTGCAGATTGGAAAAGTGCTACTCTTTTATATGAACAAGCTGGTATGCTTTCTACTTATTATTCGACATCTAGGATTTTATCTAAAATATTTAGTAAATTTTTTAAAAGAATTTTCTACTACAAAATTGATCATGTAAATGTCATGGTTCTAATGGCTTTTCTCATCGATGCTCATGCTGTATGTAGCAAATGGATTTCGAGTTTCAAAAGATTATGAGAAAGCAAAGTTGGCATTCGAGAAAGCTTCCAGAGGACAAGAGATGCTAGCTTCGTATCCTTAATTCTTTTCTTTCACTTTATATTATACATTTTTTTAATGCTATTCTTTCTATTTCATATCCAGTGTGTATATACTTAAAGACTTCAACTTGGACGTCTGAAGTTCGAATCTTGAGACAGGAATGGTATAATAGAGGGTTTATGACCCCATTTTGTGTCAAGAGCCCTAGTGAATATGCATAGGTACCAAAAATAAAAGGCAAATATATCTCCATTGTTGCATCCTTTATAAGCTAATCAGTCCCTGGGATGCTGCTAAACACATGGAGTCTGCTGCTGCTTTAGTGAAGGAACTACGCAACTGGACTGAGGTTATTGACTTTTATAGAAGAGCATCTGAGCTATACATGCAGTGTGACAGACCACAACCTGCATCTGATTCACTTGCCAAGGCTGCCCGGTATGGACATTGCTTGAACCTTATGTTGTCTGAATTCTGATTTACATCATTTCAACTCTCTAATCTCCAACTCAGGTTTTTCAATTACAGCTAGCACTCTTGCGTATACACATTTATTTTTATTTAGATCGAACTTGACATGGTGTTCTTAAGTTCAGTTGAAGTTGAAGTTGAACTTGCTCCATTAAGTGTTTTTGCTTGATCTTATATGGTCAACTTTTTTACTTAGATGGAACTTGACTAATGTTCTTAAGTTCAAACGAAGTTGAACTTGCTATTAAGTGTTTTTGCTTGATCTTATATGGTCAACTGAAGTCCACCTGTAAATATGCTATTTGATTCGAATTGGCTGTCAAACACTATTATTTACAGTATGCAAGAAAATATCATGAATTAATCTTATTTCTTGGTATTTTCATGAAATTTGAAAAAGCATAGCCCAAATGTCATGGATGTGGAATATTCTGAAATTTCAAATTCAAAGATTCCAGTTTCACTCATTCTTTTTTCCTCTTTCATGTTTATGGAATTATTATTGATCACTTGAAGAAGATTGACTTCCAATGCCAATATACCTTCAAATGAATATTCATGCAGGATGTAATTGTTTTTGTTTGTATTTTACTTGTATTTATTTCCTAGTGCTTTTCTTCTTAATGTTGTCAATTAATTGGTGTAATCTTATTTCTTGGTATTTTCATGAAATTTTAAAAAGCATAGCCCAAATGTCATGGATGTGGAATATTCTGCATTTTCAAATTCAAAGATTCCTGTTTCATTCATTCTTTTTTCCTCTTTCATGTTTATGGAATTATTATTGATTACTTGAAGAAGATCGATTTCCAATGCCAATATGCATTCAAATGAATATTCATGCAGGATGTAATTGTTTTTGTTTGTATTATACTTGTATTTATTTCCTAGTGCTTGTCTGCTTAATGTTGTCAATTAATTGGAGTAATTAATAATCATTTCAAGAAACCTTTAAAAGAAGGAAAAAAATCTCTTCGTTTCACATGCAACAATATAGTTGCAACATCACAGACTGAATCACAACTGCAATTTCCTCTTTAATCTCTTAGTACTTTTTCTTTGTAGTGCTTTGGAGGATGCTTTGCCTGATGATGCTGTTCAACTATATACCGATGCTTGTGTTATTCTCGAAGATGATGGAAAGGAACAGATGGCCTTTGATCTGTATCGAGCTGCTGCTAGTATTTATGTAAAACTTGAGAAGTAAGGATTTGCTAATTACTCTGTTGAGAGGCAATATATTAAACCCTCATTCATAGGATTGATAAATGAAAGTTACACCACCCTTGTTAAATTAGAAAACTGCTGTTTCTTAAAATAAAGAAAAAACCAAAAACTGGAGGGTAGTTTTTTATTTTACTACGATATGATCATTAATTCATAGTTAAATACGGACCTATTTTTGGCTAAAGGATGTCAAATGCATTTATCTGTCTTTGTCCTTAGTCTGGAACTACAGAGTTCAGGTTGGGTAGACTAAAGCGTGTGAATTGTGATTCCTTTTTTAAGCCAATTTTTTTCTTTGTTTAGTTGCACATCTAGTAAGTATTTTTTCTTTCATTAAGCCACTATCCATGTTAACTCCTGGCAGCATGCACTGCTTCATGACTGAAATGTCAAATGTGTTAGAATGCTTGTAAATTTAGAGAATCTGGTTGTAGGCAACTACACTGTTTGCATATATAAGCAAACCTTATATGAGTAGGCATTATTTATGTTTTTGTTATCCTCAGGTTCACTGATGCTGCTACTTTCCTATTGAGGTTGGGCTTAGCAGCTGACAAGTGCAATGCTAGAAATTCGCAGTGCAAGGTGCGACTTTATATTTTGCAGCCCAATTATTTCCGTTATTACTAAATATCCATTCATTTCCATTCCATTCCTTTGTTTGTAAGTCAGCTGATAATGTTTTCCTGAGAAGTATAATGTGGCTAATTTTTGCTAACTTTGCTAATTTCTCTCTAAATCCATGTATGCTTTTGGAATTTGTGGTGTTGAACTGCTTTATGACTTAATTAACATGCAGTTTAGTTCCATTATGCATCTTTTTGGTACTTTCTGCAGAACATTTTATGTTTCCAACCCTTTATCTCTTTCTTATTGTGGCGGTAGGAGATAAAACAAAACTTTCTTTTTTGTTAACATTTTTGCAAGGATGAAAGTAGGATTTTTGTCCGATTGGCTACAGTCTTGCATGAACTTTTTTAAGACTATATACTGAAACCATTTAAAATATTCCTTTTTTGTCTCAAATTGAAGGCACCTATCTTGGACTTGGTATGCTGATCAAGAAAATGCTTTCCAAATCAAATTTCCCAACAAGTTTTGGTTGAGTCTGGAAGATTTGACATATACCTATTTGCCTGTATAAACTGAGTTTTTTATGAATAAACTGACTTTTTAATCTGATTTTAAGTATTGTGAAACTTACTTCCTTAAGTGGTATTTACTGCACAGTTCTACTTAATTCGGGTTACTTCTTTATGCATCATCTCTAACAAAGTAAAGCTTTGTATATGTGATAAAAACTTAAGCCCATGAGGTGTTATTGATCTGTGTACCATGTGATTTAATAAAGATCACCTTCTTGCTATCATCTGAAGGCTGTTGCTCTTTTTGCTTGTTTGACACTAACATTTTCTTCTTTTGTTCATTTACTGAAAGGAACTTTGTTGGTAACAATATGCTAATCCTAATATATATAATTTCAGGCGTATCTTAGTGCAATTATTGTGTATCTTTATGCTCATGACATAAAGCAAGCAGAGAAGTGCTACAATGATTGTTCACAGTAAGTGCAGTTATCTTTGAGCTACCTTTCAAACCAATATGTATTGAGGCATTTGTAGTACTCAGGAATGTGGTTAGTGGCTCTGGACTAGCTGATCTTGTTAGTGCAGTATTATTTTAATTTTTATTGATATCTAGGTACTCATCAGTATCATATGAGACATTGCATGAAAAGTGATTCTCCAGCAACTGAAAACAATCGTCAATAATATTTTCATTCTTCAACACCTAGACAAAATTGAACTAAAGGCATGTTGGGTGTTTGTTTTGTATGTGAATTTTCTCAAAAATTGTCAATCTATATGTCTACCAAATGCATCAAAACATTAGGCATTGATTCTCTGCCCTGCAGTCTTACTGTATTGTAAATTGTGTTTTTCCCCTTATTTTAAAAAGTTCGGTCCTCTCCCCTTAAATGTAAAAAAAAAAAGTGGATCCAATTCACAATTTTCTTTACGCTGATGACTTTGGAAACTTTTGTATTTATTATTACAATATTATGCCCCCCCCCCCCCCTTACACCCCCAAATGGATGTTGTTAAGCATTTTCATGTATATTAAAGAAATCAAGCAATAGAATGATGATAGTTAAACTTCCTGCTACTCTAATCAGATATGAACTTGTTTTCTGATTGTTATTGTGAAAATCACATCATATATTTCTACCATTCAATGTTTGGCTTTGTGTCCCCTGCCAAAGGAAAACCAGTTACTTATCCTTAAGATTAATGCTGTAGCTGAAACCATCTAGAAGAAACCAACAATACTGTCTACCCACTTGTTTTTACTTCCTGTTTTATCTTTTATACTTAAAAATAATGACATTTTCTTACAGAAAAGGTGATATAAACTACTATTGTCTATGGATATTTTCAGAATTGATGCTTTCTTAAGAAGTGATCAGAGCCGCTGTGCTAGTAAACTTCTTTCTGCTTATACAGAAGGTGATGTAGAAGAAATCAAACGTGTGGCTCAGTCGAGTACTATTTCCAATCTTGACAATGTGGTATGTTTTTTTGACCATTTGCACCTTTGTTTTTGGAAATAAATGTGCCTCGCTTACAATAAAGTGAATGGTTTTGTGGGGACATTTCATCTTCTGCATGCTATAGTTGGATTAAATCACTTGACCTAAGATTTGACCTATGCATCCATGGCAGATTCTAATTGGCCTAAAACCATGCAGTTTATGTGATACTTGGCTTATAGTTGCCCTTTTGGCTTAGTGGATCTTCTAAAGACTAACATGGGAATAAAGGAATTCAAAATTTAAAGCATGTCCTTGCACACCTGGGCCACAGATATAATAATTGCATGCGTTTTAAACCTTTATAGGACCAATTAAAAACTGAGATCATAAAGTTGACCATGCTACGAAAGGGGAAAATGTCATTGAAGTTGGAAGATTTTGGTTTTTGTTATAAACTGTCATTTGAATTTCTTCTTCTCCTGAAAAAGGGCTAAGTGGAGTATACTTCTATTTTGTTGGTGTTTCTATTGTGTCCTAGTTTATTTATTTTGGCATTTTCCCATTGAACTCTTTGTATATTAAAATATATAATAAAAAGTGTACGATTTCCATTTTCTACAATGTGGAATGGGATTGTGGGGTACACTGCAGTGTAGCTCCCATCTTCTAGTTGATGCTGTTCTCCTTTGCTTATCATCTAGCTTTCAGTGGTCAAACTAGATAGTAGAATATGATTTTCATTCTGCATATCATCTTGGCTAAGAGAAGAAGGCATTAAAGAAAAAACATAAGGTGGTGTTAGTGGGGACTCCTGAAATTTCTTGGTTGCTTTTGAATGTACCCGTCTATATTTCATGTTAATCTTACAAAGCGGATAGACAGTGATTCGGGACATGGAATGCTATTCATTCAATTGCAGAGAATTAGAGTGAGAAATGAAATTGTGTGTGCAGATCATAAAGCTTGCAAGGAAGTTGCCTACTGGTGATGTGGCTGAACTAAAGGAAGAAGCTGCTAAAGGTGAGGAAGAAGCACTGGATGAAAATGACCTGACATGAGGAGTTGTTTCATCCTCTGCATCCATGGGTTTTGTGTGTGCTGCTCATCCCATCCTTTCATTTCATGTAATTACATAGTCATAGAAACATGTTCCATTTAAGTTTGCTTGAAAAAGAATGATGTTTAATCATTTTTAAACTGTTGCCTGTTTATACGAGTGGGCTTCACAATGCAATTGCCCTTATTGGAACTTTCATCTTTCAAACTAAGTTGCACGTTTTACAAATGTATGCTTTGGGGCTCATTAGCTCCTGGTTTTAATCTCAGCAAGACAATGGCACGCTTTTAAGTTCTAGTAATGTGTGTTATCTTGCTATAAGAAAAATGTATTTGTATGAATATTAAATATTTGTTCATTGAATAATAATAAATACACATCCAAAATGAAGGTTTTCATTTAGTCGATATTCCTCTAGATTGGATTAGGAGTGTAATTTTCTTGTTTGTTTTATCACCAAAAAAAAAAAGGCATAAAAACTATAAACCACAAGCATTTTGCTAGTAAATTTGCAAAGATGATGATGCATGGGATTTAGTGGTAAAGTATTCCATAAATGTATAAATTTAAATTATTTGTGAACTTTCCTTGAAATTTCCCTATTTAAGTGCTATTTTGGCAGTCTCATTTTTATTTTGTTCACATAGCTGGCGTGATTGGGGCATATATTTGTTGCTTCTAAAGGTTGGTAGTTCACCAGACATGCATGTTAGCACTAAACTGCAACTCATATCGGGTTACTCTATCAATCTATAAATAGAGGCTCATAAATGTTAGTACTAAATCGCAGAAAACTATTAATTCATGTCCCATTCCAAAATTACTCTACCACTGGAGACTCAGTAAGTGTCTCCACTTAGTCATATTCAAATCAAAGAAATTGAGTACTCCTATGGACGCTACAAATAAGCTTCATCATATTCAAATCAAAGAAATTAAGTGATCTGCAAAATGAAATTCAAGAAAGAAGCACGCATTCACGCTACTAGAGAGCGCATTGAGGGTTTGGATGAGAGCTAGCAAGTGCTGCAGGCACAGCAGCAAGCGCTCATTATTCATGGAGCACTCAGTCGCCTGGGAGACTAGATGAAATTAACAAAAAGTAGTTAAGTCACCTTCAGGCTTTCGTACACATTCGATGTTATTAATTTCACTTTAAAAATCATATAAATGAGACTTTCCATCTCCATCAATTCGTACACTAATAAATGTACATCACACATTATCCCTTTGAATACAATGCTAATGGTTTTGCCAGTTTCAAGTTGATATATACAATCAAACTCAAGTATCACACTGGATTATTCATTTTTTGCCAGTTGTTATGCCAACCACGACATTGCTCACCTGCAAATGCATAATTTTATCACTATCCACCTTCACCATGTGGAATAACTTTGAAAAAAATGAATAGCACATATTAATGCTTAAACATATGCTGTTAAATCTATATTTACCAATTTCCCACTCTCGTCAACAGACATGGGGTTCTCAACAACAACAGTTTGGCTCTGATGAATACAATATTTAAAGCCAAAGGTTAGATTCAGTAAACAGTTGACTACTCAAAACCATCTACCTTTCCTCATAATAAACCCAACACATATGTAAAGCTTCAGAACTTACTGGTGAAGCAGATGGCGTAGCCATAGACCCTGTGGCAGCTTTCCCATTAGGTCTGTTTACGGGAAGGGGAACCCTTACATTGCCCATCTGAATGATAAGAGAGTAAGGAATGGGTAAACCTCCAATTACAGTTCTAACTTTTTCCCTATAAACATACTCATGCATATACAGCTCTAATCCTTCCAATTAAATATAGAAAACTTAGCAAAGAAAAAGCCTTTTGACTGATATTTATTTGACCAGGGGCAATCGATACCATTAAACCATTGATGCCTAATATATTGCAATGTTAGAAAAACTATACCCCAGCATGAAAGGATGCATAAATTTTGAATATTTGATAAGTGAATGGCCAGTAAGACCAAATTTGAGAGTTATGTCCCCAGAGGAGAGAGGGAGACCCCCAGGGGGGGGGGGGAAGACAGAAGGCACAAAAGATAAGAAAATATAATTATATTTTGAACATCACTACGGGAAAGGGCTTGCAGCAACAGTAAATGCTGCACACAAAAATGGATAATACTAAAGATTTTAAAGAATTTGAAAAACTGAAACTCGTTTCATGCTAAAGAAATAAGATACGAAGGGAAATAATGACTACTATCGACCAAATTATGAAATAATATGGCCCTCTTAGCCCCTTGTGAAATGAAAGCAAACCTTTGAATCTCTACAAATTCTTTTATACATATTAATATGTTATCGACAGATAAGCTAATTGAAAGTTGTATCAATCCAATCATACTTACACCAACATTAGTAACATATTGACAGATAGCACATTTGACTGATGGAGCTCCATATGGATACATTAAAGTTGTACGGCAGTGCCCGCAAGTGATATGAGAAATCTGGTTGGATGCTATTCCATGTTCACAAAAACTCAGTAAACAAGCTGGAAATCACGAAGGTGAAAAAGAGAGAAAAAACTGACAAAACATAAGATAACCTATTAATCGTATTGCAAGGCAACCTGGAAAACCAATGGTATGAGATGAATGAGGAAACAAAACAGAAAATACTGTACGGTTTGTACTCACTCCCAAATTTGATTAGAACAGCCATTATCCACCAGTGAGAACTTGACTAAAGTAGCTCAGAAGACCACCAAAAGAAGATGACAATGACAATAGAAACAAAGAATATAAAGGTAATAAAAGACATCCATGCTTGACACATTGTAACGCTGGAAAACCAAATACAGCACAAAGAAGCACTAATCAGGAAATGGAATCACATTCCCCCTTTTTTAAAAAAGAAAAATGGACAAGATTCCTTAAACTTGTTTACAGTGCAGAAACAAATTGAAGAAACAGATCTTCAACCCACAAGCATAATATTTTCTTAAAAGCACAAAATAATTTTCCATTCTTCTTTAACAGAATCATTTCTGCAATTCCAAGCATTACAACCACAAATTTATATCACATGCACAGAAACATTAAATTGTACCTGGAGCAACATTAATGGTGTGACAGCAAGAGCATCTTATACTTGCTGCTCCACGTGTATACATTAGCAATGTTCGACAACCTCCACATATGAGTTGAGCCATTTCCATCCCTGCATGCTTATTTACTAACTTGGTGATCAACTTATTTACATATCTAAATACAAGGAATATTACTGACCACCCCATGTTTAATTTTTCTTTCACTTAAATTCTCTTATTTCTCTTGAAAATGCTAGATAACAACACCATAATTAGCATTAACAGATGGTTTCGAACTATCTATCAACAAAGGAAACCAGCATGAAAAAGGAAAAAGAAGATTCATCTAAAAATACAATAGAGTGGAAGTTCAATCAAATGTCTGTTTAAAGGATTGGACAAGTTCTACCTAGAGCATTGCTGGCAGGTTAACCCGGCAATTAATGAGACCATCAATAAGCTTGTCAAGATAACGACCTTCATTTTTTTTGGAGGGGGTTGGAGGCACAATCAAGCCAACTAGATTTCAGCTGTTGGCAAGATGGAGTCATATTTCCAACAGTTCAAATGGAGCATGGTTTATGGACCGTAAAAATTGTTTATGATTTGTTTGGAGTGCTCATATAATCTAAACTCAGTCGTTATCTATCTTATACAATCAAGTTCACATAAAGAAGCAAGTATAAAAGCAAGGAATTCTACTATAAAACAGACTATGTCTAACGAAGAATATATCCAACAATCAGCCAAGAACAAAACATCAAAACCTCTAATACAAGCAGCATTAAGCTGATAGAAGCAAATTGCCATGAATTTGATTTCACTGTTTCTTTATTATGCCACATACTAATCATTGATAAGGCCACTTAGAACATAAAGAAAAAATAACAACTTTATGAACTATATCTCTTGAGTTTCAAACTGAAATGATCACCAATTGCCCATTATATTGAAAGCCAGCAACTGCTCTAAACTTCAAAAAACCAATGAATGGTTTTACATTTGTAAATTATAAGAAAGAGAAATGAAGTGTACCAGGGGGAGTAATTGTATTGCATAATGCACAGCAAACACTGGTAGCACCTCTAGGATAAAGAAGAATGCTCCTACACCCACTACAGATAAGCTGGCTCTGCATATCTGCAATCATTGAAAAGGGCCATAATAAAGATGATTTTTCCGAAGTGCTAGTTGTAATGGATAATGTTGGTTTGAAAATTCAATATGAAACAGATGATAGTAAAATCCATAACATTCCAAAATCCTGAAATTACAAGCGGAAAAAAAGAAAAAGAAACTAATAGTGAAAAACATCCGACTGAAAGAAGGCGCAAACTCATTCAACAACTAGCCCTCAGCGGGAACTTGATAAGAGTGCTATCTCTTAATACAACTATTAAATATACAGAAATCGTATGCGATAACATTCACAATAAAACAACAACAGTGGATTAGAATTCGAAATTCCAAAATTTGGGAAGGAAAAATCATTAAAACAGAATATTAGTACCTAATGCTAAGTCTTTTTTTCAATCACTTTCACCCTTTTAATTATATATGGCAACACCTCAGCACAATTAAGACTTCTCTTTCTAAAATCCCTTGTTTTTCAATCAAATCCTTAGCTAATAAAATAGTTAGAGCGGGATTGGGGATCATTATCTAATTTTATTTGAAATCAAATTTAGAAAGAGAATTACGAATAGTTTCACGTAAGACGATTCCAATTCTAAAAAGAACTAAAATTGGCAAACATAGATAAGATCGGAATTAAAAAACCCCAAAATAAAGAAGTACCCGATTTCACCACCTTCAACTAGGAACCAATTCCAATTCTTTGATGAGCTATCGAATTGAGAGTTAAAATTCCTATCAAACAGATGACAGAAAAGGGGGGATTAGTCGTGATTAAGAGGTGAAGTTTAAGAAAAAATAATACACAGGAAGTTCGTTTTACCTTGAAGCAGGCGGAGGAATTGAAAATAAGAAAAATAAATTAATTAATATGTTATTCAAAAGGAAATAAGATGCCGTGATATTTTTGCAAATACGATGCGATGAGATCCGCGTAATTCGAAAACATGTTCTCTCTTTTTACTTTTTGAAATATGTTTTTCGTTTTTGGGATAAATTAAAAAACTTAAACTATCTAATGGTTCTAAAGTAAACTATTACTAAAGTATTGGATTATTATGTTATTAGAAAGTTTTCATTATTTGCTATTAAAAATATTGTTATATAATTTTTTTTCGTCTGCACTATTCGAAATCTCTTACTTCCCTTTTCTTTAAACAATTTATTTTTTCTGTTAAATAATTTTTAATGTCACAAATTTACAAGTTAAAATTCAAGTAACTTTTTTCTCCAATATCCGACACAGAATGTTAGATCGAATTAGATCTAAAGTATGTTCTTTTACTCATTGACGAATATTGATTCATAAGTATTGGTTGCTGAATTATCGGTTGGAGCTCGTTAGCCGGACTTTTTATAAAAAAAAACTTGATAGTCTTGTGGTTTAAATAAAAAATTTGAATAGTTTAATGACCATTTTATAATTTTTTGAAGTTGAATGACCAAAATATATACTTACTAATAGTTTAATTACCTTAAGTATAGTTTACCCATAAATAAAGTTTGCATTTGTTAGAGGTTTTGTCAAATTTTAGTTACTTAGCATGTAATTGTCTTATCGGGCTAGAACATTACTTTTGTAATTGCACCACAATGAACATCCTCGATTAGTTGAATTTCCTATAATATCTTGGTTCCACCTTTCTCTTCACGACTCATCAACACCACGGATTATCGTTAACGAGTATCCACGATACATATGTAATTGGTAAAAGGAACTAGAAGAGCATTAATTTGGTCAAGGAAATTCAAGCCAAGTATGAATTGGTAAACATCTAAATGAATTACATTAAAATCTTCCTTGCCTTTCCACTCCTTGATATGTAGCTCAACTCCTTGTGCTACTCCTTCACTGTGGACTTATCCGCGGTGGAATTGAGGAACCCTTACATCACCTCCACATTGGAACTGAGAGACACCAACCCAAATTCCTTGAGTTGCTCCCTATCGAGTCTGGCTCATTAGTGCGTCTCTCAATTACCTCGAGTGTCTCCCTCACATCTCCTGTGGATTCCTCAAGATTGACCACTCGATTTTCCAAAACCGACAACATGTCCCTCGATCAACCAGCTTTCTTGGCTCTCTAATGGGTCTCCATTGGCTCAATCTGATCTACTGCTCATTTTGTCATCTTGACTAATGCCTTCGAACTTTAGCTTGGATACCAACTGTAACGAGGATAGAACTTTAGTCTCACAATCCGTGCAGCTTTAGGCAATTTCTTTGTTTCACAAAGTGTTAATTCTTGATAGAATTTCTTTAAGGCACTGAAATAAAGTGGAAGCAACTTGAAGACAAAGAAGCAAAGAGAGAACAAAAAAGTCACAAGAAAGCAATGCTCACAAAGTATTCGAGTGAATGCTTTCAAAGTATTCTATTACTCAAGTACGAAGCAACAAATGAGATGGATATAATTGAGGAGAAAAACTTCTATTTATAGTTGAGCTCTTCAAATCCACTAGTACAATTTACTTTACATCGATGGTCGAGATCTAAGCCAATCTACAATTGAGATTTTTAAGAGAATTACATGATTCCTTAAAATTACAAATCTTCTAATATTAGTTTTCATATATACAATAGCAACTCTAGTTTTCCTTAAGTGCTTCACTAGGTCACCAAGGCTTCAAGTAGATAGGCTTCTCTACATATTTCACAAATTAGGCCAATCCATGTGGGTGGAATGAGCCCCATTTAATCAATTAACCTTCATTAAACGCTCTTTGTACATTAGTCATGGGCTCTGATCTGCGGCTCGTGACATTTGACACACCCAAGTAATTAGATGGAAGTCTAGTTATTATAAATAATTACATCATTTTTTAGTTACAAGAAAATTTAAATTTTCTAGACGTATTGAGTTGATAGAGTGTCTCTATATCATGTTTGGTAGCATAAATTATAATTGATCCGTTATCTAATCTTAAATTCTAAAAAATAATATTAGATATTACAAAATTTTGAGTATTACTTGATAAAAAAAATTCTTTAAACAGAAACAAAACTTTAAAATCAAATAATTGTACATGATATGTTAATCTTAGAAAGTATTCAACAAAACGATGATTAATAAAATTATCAAAATAAACATTGTATAAAATTTTATTTAATTATTCTAGCATTTCATGTTAGTTAGGTTATTCTCTTTTTAACATTAAACTTTTATTGATTGAGTCTTAATTCGATTGACACCGACATTGCTGCCAGTGTAAGAAGATTTGGATTCAAATGTGTTGAAGTGTGTTTTCCTCCTTTTTAAGAGTTGGAAAGAGATTATAGATAGTTCTACATATTGTATAAAAAAAATTAAACATTTACTCATTGTCATAATCAATTAACCATTAGCCAATTATAAATAATTAATAAAATATGCTTTCTAATTTACTTATTTATTTAGTAGAATAACACATAATATATTTTTATTATTATTTTTTCCTAACAAATTCCTTTGTATTGTAGGTGAAATTTAACTCAATGACAAGTTATTTTATCTAATTACTTAATATCTTATTGTCATTTGTTTTCCACTTTTTGATTTATTTACTTCTAAAATATTATTTTATTCTCTTAATTAGTTTTCAAAACTAATTGAATATTATTATAAATTAGATCAATTAATTATCATTTAATTAGAAAATAAGTATTTTTAAAGAAATTATAAAAAATGAAAATTTGACTCATATTCAATTAATGGTAAATTATTTTATCTAATCACTTCATATTTTAATTGTTTCCCACTTTTTGTTTTATTTACTTTTAAAATGTTATTTTATTCTCTTAATTATTTTTCAAAATCAATAGATTTTTATTACAAATTAGATTAATTCTCATTTAAATAATAAGTATATTTTTAAAAAATTATAAAAATATATTATTTACTAATTTTAAAAAATAAACACGTAAAGTGAAGAGAATTATATCAAAATGAACGGATATTTAATTACTTAATTATATATTATTGACCAAGATCTTTAGGAATTCAATAAAAGTAGGAAGGAACAATGTGTATATGCCAACACAGCTTCAGCTATGCGCATATTTATGTGTGTGGTAGGTGATCATAATGATATCTGGAAACTCAGGTCGGCCTATAGGCTACATTTTTAATCGGAGAAGCGGTTTTTTCCTGGACCCTGCAGGCGGTTCCCGCTTGAATTTGACCAAATGGCTCAGAACTTTGGCATTGCGACTCATAATTCCTTTGAGCTTCAATCCATTATCATGTTGGTGCTTCGTAACCAGCTGAAGCTGTTTCTCTTCTTCCGTAAAGTGGTGACCTAGTGTCAGAGAAGTTCTACACTTTGCTGATCTGCCCGTCATCTCCTTCGAGTTTGCGTTTTCGTCCCCTTTGATGAGTTGCTTCAAGCTTTTACGATCACCACCTTCACGCTCACCTTTTCTTGGGGAGCTTTGATCCAACATATGAGCAATACTTTTGAGAGGGATTAAATCCCATTTAGAGGAATGATTAGCTTCTTGGAGATTCAATGGCTTCCTGGTTCTCTTGGACATCGTAATATCATAATGGCGCTTGCAATGGCTGCCCATTTTCTCCCAAAAACACTGGGACTAATAGAAGGGATGTACTAGCAATGTGGTTGTGATCAGAGAGGTGCTTGCTTAATGTATGCGCAATTATATATAATTAGAGAGGTAGTTTAAAGGTAAAATGTCTGTTTTCTCTCCAACTGAAGGATTAACCTTCTCCCACTAGAAGTAGCTGCAGAGGTTGAAATTTTACCAACCAACTCCCGCAATTCCCTTTCTTTCAAGTAAGTATGATGCTTCATGCTCTTGTTTAAAGCTGAATTAATTAAAAGGGAAGAACTTTATATATCGAAATCCACTCGAGCTACTTACACATCCAAATCATTTTATTGTTTATACCAAAAAATTAGTACATGCTAAGCCTTTTTTATTACTTGTGAATTAAGATGAATTGATGTTAGAGGGAATATTTAGTATGTCACTAAATATGAATCACTGTGAAAACTTCACTCAAAATGCTTGTGAACATGCTTTGGTTTCATCACAACAAGGGAGGCATATTATAACTGATAATGGATGACACATCATTTATATATAAATATATTTTCTAATAAGTGCCATCAATGAAAATGCAAAAGTAGGCCACAAACAAACATCATCTCATGCATTATTTTGTAGTAGTTTCGATTTGGAGAGAGATTTGTGCAATGACTAATTTAAAGCAACCCTTTAATGATGGTCGATCTACCCATTTAATACAGCTGCTCTCAACGGTTTCTTTGCCGAATTAGTTCTGAGTTATGTATGGCCACGTTTCACGTTGGTGTATTATAAAAGGGGGGAGCCATGCAGATGCAGACAAGGAAACTTGTGGTTTTGGTTTAATTATTTCCTTCTAATTGGCATCTTGTTTCTTTTTCAGTCTAAACCAAATGATTCACCCAATTCACGAAGCTAATGAAAACTGCCCATATGGAGACCTCACAAGAGAGGAATTCTACCAGAAGCATCAGATTCTCCATCAGGAGGGCTTTATGTAACAATCGAAAAATGAGAATCTTCACTCAATCATGGCGACTGAATTCAACACCCTATCTGAGAGGGGTAGTAGCAATGGTTCTTGGCTATGCATCCGACAGCGGATGGCTATCCGAGCTCACTGCAGTAGCCATTGCCAAATGTCGATTCTTAGTGTGTGCACTTGATCTACAAGGCCACGGTTTATCTGATGGATTTCCAGGCCATATCCCCAGTATCAAACACGTCATCCAGGATTGCATTCACTTCTTTGATTCTGTAAAACAAGAGCATCGCAAGTTGCCAGCATTTTTGTATGGCGAATCACCAGGAGGTGCTGTTTCTATTCTGATATGCTTGAAGCAGAAGAATGAATGGGATGGTTTGATTTTGAATGGCGCAATGTGCGGCGTCTCAGCCAAGTTCAAGCCTGCATGGCCCTTAGAAAAGCTACTTCCTATGGCTGCATTCCTCGCACCAACATGGACAGTAGCGGCTGCAAAACCTGTTGCTAGCAAATCATACAAGGAGGAATGGAAGAGAAGGCTGGCAGCAAAAAACGGGAATCGACGATCCTCAGTAAAGCCACCAGCGGCGACTGCTTTGGAGTTTCTGAGGGTGTGTGAGTACATTAGACGGCACAGTCAGGAGCTACAGGTTCCGATGCTAATGGTGCACGGCGAAGATGATAAGGTATGTGATTGTAGGTCCGCTCGGTTAGTGTATGAATCAGCTTCCAGTCAAGACAAAACATTGAAGATCTTTCCTGGAATGGATCATATGTTAATCGGTGAAGGCAAGGACGATGTGGACCTTGTCTTTGGCACGATTTTACCGTGGTTGGGAGAGCGAGCGGACCAGATCAGACCGGTCTAAATTAATTTGCTAGACCTATTATTTATATTTTTATACTTATCTTGCTCTTATTCTAAGTTTGAATAAGATTGAGAAATAATAAAAAATATTATTTGAATTAGTCGAAATTTAATATAATTAGTTTACTACCCATGCAATGCTTGGATGAACTTTATTTGTTTAATTAAGACATTGTCTTATATTTTAAAATTAATTTTTTACTCACATCATATAAGGGATTCTATAAAATTCAATTTAGTGTAAGAACATAAAACCCACAAAGTGTAAGTGAATCTATAAAAAAAAAAAAAAGAAATACAGATGAAAAAGTGGAAACTTATAAGGTCATATTTGTAGACTTGTAACAAAGTGATATACTTAGAAATAATGTATCGATTACGAAAAAAATATTTTCTCTAGTTGTCATGCTCAAGTCAATCCGCATATTGTTATCCATTGTGGTAGCTATCAATTACGAGATCTGAAAAATGGATGTTAAGAAAACGTTCTTGAACAACAATATTGAAGAGAGCATCTATATGATGCATCCCATCGCATATATAGCTAATGGAAACAAGCAAAAATTTTGTAAACTTCTTAGATCCATATATGGACTTAAGCAAGCATTTCACTCATGGAATCAAAAATTTGGTTAAGCAATCAAAACTTTTTGGGTTTGAGCAGCAAAACATTAATGAACCTTATATTTATAAACGTATTAAGGATGGAAATGTGGTCTTTCTCAATCTATATGTCGATGATATTTTACTCATTGGAAATTATGTGGAGACATTGTCATCGGTTAAATTATGGTTAACCCAACAGTATACCATGAAGGACTCGGGAGAATCTAACTTTGTTCTAGTCATTTAAATGCTAAAGGATCGAAAGAATAAAGTGATAGTTTTATTACAAGTTTCATACAAAGACATAGATGTGATTGATTGGACTAACAATACATGAGATAGAACCCAAGTACAATAGATCTATTTATAGATTTATTCGCTTGTGATGTTCATAGTGTGTTTGAGTGGATGGTGAACTATGTATTCATGACTTGTATACTTTGATGTAAGTAAAAGTTTGGGTTCAAATAGATAAAGAACTAAAAGTTGGTGCGTTGGGTATATGACTTTTGCAGTATGTAGCATCATTAACAATAGCAGAATTCATAGTCCAACTAATGGGTAAATAATATCGTCTCATCGACATTACATGATAGATGAAAAGTAAACGTAACCACTAGTCGTTTGTTTTTGTGATAAATGACTTGATTAATATCTTATTGTAATCAGACTTTCATGAAGGAAGATGTAATTGTTACCATGAGATAAAATGGACTCACATCGGGAGAACAAATATATCCTAAAGAGATTAAGGATATCCTATGAGGTTAACACACTTATGACAAAGTCATTGGACAAACACTTATTAAGTGGCTATCATAATGGTATGTAATTAGGGAGAGCATAGTTATGATACTATAGTGAAATGACTTCGTGATTAAATAAGTTTATAATTAATAGACCAAAAAACTAGAACTTAATTATTATAACACCCTATACTTGACCCGATCACCAAGTTTGAGCTACAGTGTGCCATTTTCATAGCTGGAGCAACTACGATTAAAATAAATACAATTTCATACCATTAAACATACAATCATGAATATAATAAGCATATAATGTGATAAGTAATTATTACCAAGTCTTATACAAACTTTTGAAAGCTCTATTATTAATCCAAGATCAAGTCGGAACTAAATTGTAAAAAATTCAAGTTATAGGCTCCTCGTCGTGATGTAACATATTGACTTGGCCCTCTTCGTTATGGTGGGGTTCCTCGTCGTACCATGGCAGTATAGGCCATTTCTCATTGTGACGTGGTACGTTTGACATCGCAACATCGCATACTTTTTTTGCAATTCTAGTTTTTCTTAAGCCTGCAATTTCACACAATATCAAATGTAACACCCTGATACCCAACCCGATTGTCGAGCCCGAGTAACAGGATGTTAGATTTGTTGTCGGAGCAACTACTATCAAATATACCGTAAATAATTCATTAATACATTTAATCATGTCATATTCACATGCATATTATGATACACAATTAGATTTAAGCCTTAATCGAGCTTACGAAAGCTCTTTGGTTGACCCAAGCATGAAGTAGGACCAGATTGAATATTTTTCAAAATTTTAGAATAGGGATCAATACCCTAACCAAGTACCGATACCAATTTGAGCTTCAATGTTTGGAAAAATTGAATAAAAATTTGTAGTATTGATACCTTCCATAAAGTATCAGAACCATTTTTAAAGTATCGATATTTTACTCTGGTATCGATATCATTTTAATATTTGATGTCTTGAAAATTAAAGAAAAATCATCAAAGTATCGATACCCTTCTTAATGTATCGATACTTCATGAAAAATTACCAAAATTTTGAATTTCGTACCTTCCCCATTCCAATTCATCATCAACTGATACCAAAACATGCTAAACATACACAATTGACCATATTTATCCCTTCAACTTTCACCAATTCAAGCATTCATCAAACATAATATTTTTACCTACTAAAACAACAAATAAACACCAAATTCATACTAACATAATATATTTTAAAATCATATCCAAATAAATGCAATTAACCTTATACATCCTCTTAAATAATTTCATTTACCAAAACATATATCAAACTCATATTCTATTATATTCACATGTTGGCCAAACTAAACTATTACCTTATCATTAATGCCTATACATTAAGATCAAACAAACCATTTCTACTCATCAAGAAATACAATTCAAACGTTAATCATTTACATGATTCATAGCAGTTCATGTTACAAAAGCATCATTACATATATTATATATACAAATCATCTACTATCAAGACATAAGGATTAGCAAAATTCGATTCAACTCGAAAAAGTTGAAAAAAAATTCAAATTTCGAATTATTCGAATCGAGTTAATCAAATCAACTCGAACTTTTTTTCGAATTTATAGTTCGAATCCAGTTAAATTTTCGAATTCGAATAAATCGAATATTAATCTATATTATTTTAAATTTTAAATTTATATTATATCAGCCCAAACTCTTTTACTCCATTTTTTCCCAAAACCCAAATCCCCCCCCCCCCCCCCAAAACTCTTTTGCCTCAACCAGCCAGCCCCATCATTTTCTCAATTTCCCCCTAAATAAAACCAACCATCCATTTAAACCTCAAATTCATGTTTTTTCTTAAAAAAATTCCTAAATTAAACCTCCAAATTCATTCATTCAACTTCAAAAATCCCTAAATTAAACCCTTCATTCTTCTTCTTCTTCTTCTTCTTCTTCTTCTTCTTCTTCTTCTTCTTCTTCTTCAATAGTTCATTCAAACCCCCCTCCAAATTAAAATCCCTACCAAAGTCAAATTTTTTTAATTTAACTCAAACAAATATATTCGATTCGAATTCTATCTCACTTGACTTGATTCGGAAAAATTTTAAATCGAGCTAGGATGATAAAATAGGATTCAAAAACTCGATTAACTCGAAAATTTTTCATTCGATTCGATTCGATCGAACACTCACCCTTACCAAAACATACCATTTTCAACATAGCATAAACCATTTACCAATTTCCAATTCAACTCATTGGTACTTCCATAATTGAACATTATAATATAACTTAAATCAATTAAATGCATTAACCAAAAGGTCATACAATAAAAATGCTAAATAACATATTATAATGTTCCATTTTATCATATGAATTATATCATTCATGTTCAATTTACTAGCATAAGGGTATCATACATTAGCATAGCATATATCAAATCGAAAACGGTTGATTGTCATAATTTCAAACCAGTCTTGACTCGGACACAAACAGATACATGATCCAACCAACACATCAGAACATAACTCTAAGCCATTATTTATGCGGAGGTGTTTTATCTGTTTTCCTGTCTGTTTTTCAACCATAGGTTTCCAAAACTTAAATAATTTAAATTTAAAAATATTTGAATTCAACTAGAATTCGTTTTTAACTCTTTATCTTAAATTAAATTCAAATTTGTATAATGAAAAGTATTTAAAATTTATAAAATTCAAAACTTTTAAAAATTAAATTTATTGAAATAAAAGACTAGAATCGATCTTATTTAAAATTTATTCTATTTTAAACTCATAAAAACAAATATTATAACTGAAATTTAAATAAAAATTAATATAAAAAACAAATATTATAACTGAAATTAAATTATAAAATTTTAAAAGTGTCAAAATATAAAATTATTTTTATATATACTTATTATTTTAGAATTTTAAAAAGATAAAAATGTATTTTAAAAACTTGAAGATATTTTAAAATTTGAGTAGTATTGAAGTCCACGTGTGCCTTCATAACGTGTTCCCTCGAACACCACCCATAAAACTTGAAAAGCGTACTATTTCTTTTTATTGAGTATAACCTAATCTTTATCCTAAATAATCGACAAGATCTTTTTAAATTCGAAAAAAAAAAACACATCTTTCAATGTTTGGAAACAAATAAAAATAAATTTGATATTAATGTTGATATTGATATTGATATTGATACGTATGAAAAGAAATTAAAGATATTTTAATATTATGAACATAAAAAGTTATATTTAAATATAAAAGTTGTAATAAAAATTATTATTAGGGATGTGGAGAGAAATAAAAAAGAAATAAGAAATCTTTAATTTATATAAGTAAATCGATATTATTGCATTGGAAACGTTTTCCATGAAAATAAAAATAAAAAAAAACGTCTCCCACGAATAAAGAAAAATGTAAAAAGCGGAGTACATCTTTTCGGTAGGAACTCAAAGCTGCCAGGGTGAGGTCACCTCATCGCGTTGGATAAAATTATAATTTTTTTTTAAAAAAGTTAAAAGTCCAAGTTTTTGCGTTAAAAAAATACAAGATGAATTATTAGATTTTAATAAAATTCAATTTGTAAAGGTTCGTATTTAATATACTATAATTTTTAATTTTATAAACAGAAATAAAACATTGTGATGTGTTTTTATTGAAAGTTAAAAATTTTACTTACAAAATATAAAATATTTATTTTTGATGATTGAAATGGAAAAACAAATGTCACTATCGTGATTCATGACAACCCAAAGACCATCGCCCGACAGACCACACAAGGCAAAGCATCATTCATAATTCCAAACACCATACAAGCAAAGCTATAAGCATAATCTATAAGAGCCACACAGTACGTTCCAAATACTGCACATACAACACAACAAACTATACGAACATAACAAAATCAACGAAAATTAGATAGCCAAAATTTTCATTTAACTAACCTGTTAAATTTGACGTAATTGTATGATATTTTTAGAAAATTTTATCAGGAATTAAAAAACATTGGGAAGTCAAAATAAATGTTTTTAGTTTAAATTAAATTATTAATTTTTAAAAGTGGTCAAAAATTAAAAAGTTTTATTTAACAAAGGGAGGCTAAAAGTAAGATTTGACGATCTGGCCCGTGGCTTCCTATATATATATATATTATACAAGGACTTGTTCCTATGTAAAGAGTAGTAAATTAAGTAGGAAAGGAAACATTGGTGGTGAGGAGTGAGAGAATGAGCGGTGAGAAGAGCAACATTCTGATATTCGGTGGCTGCGGCTACCTTGGCAAATTCATGGTGAAGGCAAGCGTTTTCTTAGGTCATCCCACCTTTGTCTACACTCGCCCTCTCAACCCCCATCCTCCTAAGGCTCCTCCTACTTCCAAGTTTCTTCTTCTCAAAGACTTTGAATCCATGGGAGTCACCATTTTCTATGTATTTTTATTATTTCCTTTTCTTTTTAAAAAGAAAATCCGAAATAATCAACATTTATCATCAAACTGAGAATAATAAAAGAAAAATCCTTATACATTGATTTTTATTACAGGGGGAGCTGGATGAGCATGAGAAGCTAGTTTCAGTGCTTAAACAGGTTGACGTTGTCATCTCCACATTAGCAGTCCCACAACATCTTGACCAATTCAAAATAATAAAAGCCATCAAAGACGCTGGCACAATTAAGGTTACTTACTGCTTCTAATCAATCAAACCCTATATTCCGAATGTTATAGCCGTTTATATGGCTTAGATATAATATGATCAGTATCTATCTATCAAGGAATGTCCAGATAGCATTTTTAATCTTAGAATATGTCGACCTGATATTTTATGTTTTAAATATAATGGTAAAATATATTACACCTAATCTCTCCTGAAAAGGGAAGACGCCTCGGAGCTATATATTTGTTTTTTGATGGCATAGTGAATTTGTGTTAAATTACGGTGAAACTTGTAGAGGTTTGTGCCATCAGAATTTGGAAATGAAGTGGACAGATCAAGAAATGCACTTCCACCATTTGAAGCTTTACTTGGCAACAAAAGGAAGATCAGAAGGGCAATTGAGGAAGCTGGAATCTCATTCACTTACGTAGCTGGAAATTCATTTGCAGCCTATTTTGTTGACTACATTCTTCATCCTCATCAGAATCCTTCAGAAGTTGTGGTTTATGGAAGTGGGGAAGCCAAGGGTGAGCTTAGCTCAATTTAGAAATTTAAAACAGACATGAGCTTAGAAAAGGAACAAATTCATGCATGTTATGCATGCAGTTGTATTCAACTATGAGGAAGATGTAGCAACCTATACCGTAAAAGCAGCGACAGATCCAAGGGTAGCCAATCGTGTAATCATATATAGACCGCCAGGAAATACTGCGTCTCAGTTGGAACTCATTTCTGCATGGGAGAAAAAGAGTGGCCGGACTTTGAAAAGAGTTTATGTTCCTGAGGAGGAACTCGTGAAGCTCTCTGAGAGTAAGCCCGCCTTCGTTTCATTTTCGTTTCGTATTATATAATATTATGATGTAATTTATTTTGTATATATATATATTGTGTTTAGTCTTGCCTTTCCCGGACAACATTCCGGTGGCGGTTTTACACAACATATTCGTAAAAGGAGATCAAATGAGGTATGAAGTGACGGAAGAAGATTTGGAGGCCTCCAAGCTTTATCCTGACTATAATTATACTTCCATTGATAAGTATCTTGATGTGTGCTTGGTTGACCCTCCTAAACCCAAATTAGCTGCTTTCGCTTGATCCCCACCTACGTATGTGTATTTCTCATTTAGGAATTACAAAGGCCGGTTTGGTTGAATTTGGATGTCTCATGGTTGTGTTGTTTTGTTCTTTCTCATGGAGACTTCATCTAATTATTTCCCCGGCTTTCCATGAACGTGTTGTTAAGACCGAGTGAAACTGCAATCGATGTGTAATGACGTTTTATTAAGTTCGATGTTAGGGATTATGAATGGAGGTTGACTTTTAAAATATTTTAAATAAAATTTCATTTTGATTGAGATATATAATATTAATTCTAGTTAAATTTGCAAGTACTCTTAAATCTTTTTCAAAGTTATATATATGATAGTCTGATTGTTAAGAGTGATTTGAGTCGCGTTAGTCTGAATTTTTTATCCTGTTATTATAATTCATCTAAAAAAAATTATATATGTATGGTAGTGGTCAGTGGGTATCCGCAATGCCAATCGGTGCATATCATTTCCATACCAATAATTCTAAGTTTTATTTTACTTAAAAATTTAATTCGTTTCGGTAAATATCAATTTATGTAAGTGTTGTATTAGTTGGTACAAAATTTTATTATTTTAAACATTTTAAAGATTACTCTAAACTTAAAATATAATTATCAAAATAAGTTCTTAATTTTAAATAATATATATTTTTGAAAAGCAACAACTTTAAATTAATCAAAGAGCTGGAGAGCAAAAACCAAAATACAAAGGCAAAATTATACTCGAGTCAATATGCTCCCATGTAAAATGACGGAAATTAAACCTTTCATGTATTGGGTTTAATTATTTGTGCTTCTTGAATTAATAGCCCAACATTTTACAAGTTAATCTAACTCAATATTTATTTTCTATTCTCAAAATAAATATTAATTAATTAATTAAATTAACTAATTTAATTTTCTAATTAAATAATTTCCGTACTCAATTCTAATTCCGTTAAAGTCATAACGACTTTGCCGTAAAAGTATCTATAAGAAAATATATTTAATTTTCATATTCAATGGATTCATAATGACTAATTAATTTAATTTTATTTTCAAACTTCAATTACAATTAATTAAATAATAATTCAAAAGTTGTAAATTAATTCTCAAGTAATTTCTATATTAGAAAACTCATTCATTTGTGAATGTGAAACATTTCTCTAACTTTATCATTTCTATCCATTTATGTTCAATTGATTCAACATACACTTTATTTCTGGTTTCAATGAACTACCGGATGAACCAATTGAATATATGTATTAAGAGCTCAAATGACTTATAATTAAGTTTCAACTTTTTGACTATTTAATTTATAAACTTATTTAGTTACAAAGTCATTCCACTATAGCATCGTGACTGAGGTCTCCCTAATTACATACTATTACGAAAGCTAGTTGATCAGTGCGCGTCCAATGAATTTGCTATAAGTGTATTAGCCTCATAGAATATCTTTAATTTCTTTGGAATAAATTCGATCTCTCAATATGATCATATTTTATCTCATGGTAACCATTACATCTTTTTTCATGAAAAGTCGATTACTGTTAAATAGTAATTAAGTTATTTATCACAAAGACAAACAATTAGTGACCACGTTTACTTTTCATCTATCATGTAATGCCGATGAGAGGATATCATTTACTAATTAGTTGAATTTTGAATTTCACTATTATAACTGAAGCTATATACTGTAAAAGTCGTATCCCCAACATACCAAGTGAATAAATTCATAAACAGATCTAAAATCTATTCTACTTGAGTCATGTCTGATGTACAATCAATTCAGTCAGTTACATCTATATCTCCATCTTCTAAGCATCATTCTTTCCGATGCTCAAGACAAAACATCTCCTCAATCGGACATGATAGACAACATATTAATTTTTTAATTGATATTAAAAAGAATTTATTAAAATATAAGGATTATGAATTGATATGAATTGAGGTGCCTTTGAATGATATATTAGTTAGAAGTTTTAGGTGTTTTTTATCAAGTCGCTGATAAGTGTAGGATCTAATTTACAGCCTCCAAGCATACGAGACGCATGTAAAAATCTCGCTTCTTGTAAATAACCATGAATTTCATTGAATGCACTTTTGAATAAATTATGTATGAACTCTTCTAAAACTCGATCATCTGTCTATTTATTTCAACAAAATAGTTTATAAAATTTAAATTTAACTTAGTTAAAATTAATAAAAATAAAAAATTTTCCTTATCATTATCAATTTGCTCATTGAAATAAATAAGAACAGTTGTGAAAAATTAATCAAAATGAATAATTTACACTGTAAATAAATTTACCGTTGACACGTTTTGAAAATTTACAGTTAGGAAAAGACATCAAAAAATAATTTCTAAAGAACCACCTATTAATCTAAATTTCAAAAAAAATTATTTCTTTTTTGGCCTATTTTGCTAATTCACTTTCCAAATTATCCTAAATCCAAAAATTTTGAAACTTAATCGAATTTACTACGCGCACCTAACTCGCGCTTCGATCGGCAACCCAAACCGTCCTCACCACTCTCCGTTCAATGCATGACAAACAAATAACGATATTTTTATTATTGTACGTTTAGACTTTTCAAGTAAAACCCTTTACAGCAACATACAAGTATATTCAGAATACCTAACGTGGCCACGGCCGCATTTGATCATAACCAAGAACGAATCACCAGTTTCGTGCATCCCGAGGTGCAACGCAAAATACACAGTAAAATTTCGAGTTCTAAAAATCAAAATTACTTACCATTTCCGATCCCATAATTTCCATTCCTTTCCACTTCTCAGTTCGGTCTGAGTCAAATCCCAAACGAAGATGGAACTTGACATGGTGACTATGGCAGCATCGATCGGGGTATCGGTGCCAGTGATCCGGTTCCTTTTATGCTTTGTGACGACTATACCGGTGAGTTTTCTATGGCGACTTGTTCCGGGTCCACTAGCTAAACATCTTTACTCAGCCTTTACAGGAGCGTTGCTTTCCTATCTGTCATTTGGGTTTTCTTCAAATCTGCACTTTTTGGTGCCCATGTTGTTGGGTTATGCTGCAATGGTTCTTTATCGTCCCAAGTGTGGGATTATCACTTTTTTCTTGGGTTTTGGTTTTTTGATTGGCTGGTAAGTCTTTTCATTGGTTTTTGTTAAGAAACTCTTCGTGGGAAAACTTTAACTTAAGATTATTATATTCTGTCCTGTTTACATGCTTGACATTGAAAAAGATCAGCATTTTGATTTATGCTTTTAGGTTTGTAATTCTAGAAATTGAATTATTACTATTTTTATCTTTAGGAAAAGGTCGTAGAGCGGAAAAAAGCTAAATTGACTGACAGAATTATATGTTTGCCTTCTTGAATACTTTAGTAAATGCATGTACACTTTTCATTCCTTTTAACATCTAAGGTTGTTGATGATGCTGGTGAAAATTTGTGGGAAGAATATTGCTTATGCAACACTTGATTGATATTAGATTATCTATTGAAGTTTTTTTGAAAATCCTTTTAATGCATGTGCTATAAACTCGTCTCCGTAAATAGTACTTCTTATTTTAGAATCTTTGACTATTCCTTTTTTATATGTGTGTAGCCATGTATATTACATGAGCGGGGATGCATGGAAGCAAGGAGGTATTGATGCCACTGGTAAGCATGTTTAGAGTTTTTCCTTCACATGTGAGAAGTTTTACTTTAAAATTCGACTACTAGGTTTAAAATTTAATAAAATTGTAAATCATCTATGCTTTAGTGAAATGGTTAAATTAGATTAATCTTCATATTGCTGTATCGAACATCGATGAATCTTCAACCCTTTGTTTATTGCAATTAGTTCATCGTGATACCAAGTTGGGATAGCTCCTAAGGATAATGTTAGAGAAAACCATTTGCATTTCTTTGGCTGCATAGGATTAGGACACATATCAAAAGATGCCCCTGCTAGAAGAATGGTGTAAACAGATGACTTACAGATAAAAGGTTGAAGGGGCACCGAAAAAGGACCTGGTTGGAGGTGATAACAAATTATATGAATCTATTAGATTTTGAAGAGAGGATGGCGACTGATAGGAATGATTGGAGGAAGAGGATTCATGTACCTGATGTAAATGTCTCTAGGTTTTTGTTCTTATAGCTGACACCAAATATATTGGTATTTTGGTTTGACTTTTGTTGGTTTTGTTTGGACTGTACTGCCTAATATGTTCCTGCTTTGACATTTAATTCACATTTTTGAAAATGCATCTATGTACATTATTATTCAAGGTTTCCTATGGTTTTATTATCAGTTTTCAAGGGAGCGCTTTTGTAGTACTCTATACATGTTAGATAATTGTGGGGCACCTTCTTCTGATATTTAGGTGCATTGATGGTCTTGACACTGAAAGTCATTTCATGTGCAATGAACTACAATGATGGGTTGTTGAAAGAGGAAGACTTACGTGAGGCTCAGAAAAAAAATCGGTTGATTAAGCTACCTTCTTTGATTGAATACTTTGGGTACTGCCTGTGCTGTGGCAGTCACTTTGCTGGTCCAGTTTATGAGATGAAGGACTACCTTGACTGGACTGAAGGGAAGGGGGTAAGTTTGTTATGTTGCTTGTATTTCTGCATGCCTTTTCTACTCTGAAGATACCAGGATGCAACTTTGGTGATCTTTCTTCTTCTTCTTGCCCTCCTCCCTTTTTAAAGATTTGGGCTCATTCAGATAAAGGACCATCACCATCACCATATGTAGCAACTCTACGAGCGGTTGCCCAAGCTGCTTTTTGTATGGCCATGTTTCTTTACCTTTCACCATATCATCCCTTGTCCTGGTTTACTGATCCTGCATACCAAGAATGGGGATTCTGGAGGAAGTTGAGTTACCAGTATATGTCTGGTTTTACAATGCGGTGGAAATATTATTTCATCTGGTCAATTTCAGAGGCTGCTATTATTATATCTGGCCTGGGTTTCATTGGATGGACTGAATCTTCACCACCAACACCAAAATGGGATCGAGCAAAGGTTGTTGATATCCTAGGATTTGAGTTAGCAAAGAGTTCGGTGCTGTTACCACTTGTCTGGAACATACAAGTCAGCACCTGGCTTCGTCATTGTGAGTGTTTCTAGCTGCCATTCATTTCTGTGTTTTGTTGGTTAGTTTTGCTTAAATATGCTGTTGGTGTATACTATACATGTAAATATAATGCTTAACAATCTGAACAACTTTTGGAATTGGTTTCTGATTTCATTAAGGTTTGATCCTCTGGCTTTTATTATTATTTTTGGATTCTTGCTGGCTAGATGCTGTCCGGTGGTAGGTATAATTCCCCCATTCATCTAAATCTCCATCAAATGCTAAATTGTGTAATGAGTCAAAGCATGGAAGAAAACGATAAATTAGTTAATTAATAAGTTTATATATATTTGAATATAACTTCTTATATGTTTGATCACAATATTTTATGGCCTTTTAGCTTTTAAAGTAACAGCAGTTATTTTAGTTTTGTTAGCATGAAGCACTTCTTGGATATCTGGGGCATTTGAATCAAAAACAAGCTAAAGTCATAAGATACCCAGAGTGAAAAGTTAAAATAGTACTCTATTGGTGCAGATGTTTACGAGAGACTTGTTAAGAAGGGGAAGAAGCCTGGTTTTTTCCAGTTGCTGGCCACGCAGACCGTCAGTGCTGTTTGGCATGTGAGTCATTTGCTATACTACTGAAAAACCTTTATGATGTTCTCATATTTGTCTTCCTTTTGTAAAATACAATTCTAAAAAATATGATAGTAGAATTCATTCAAAAATTTCCTGGCGCTAACCTTTTGTTCTTGCCTTCTCTGATTTGTTATAGGGACTGTATCCTGGGTACGTCATATTCTTTGTTCAGTCAGCTTTGATGATTGCTGGTTCAAGAGGTATTGATTTGTGCATCCTAATTGTTATTCAGATCATTGTATTATTACATTTATTTGTTAACCTCTCCCATTTTCTTTCTGAGCAGTTATTTACCAATGGGAAAAAGCTATACCCACAAATATGGCTTTTGTGAAGAAAGCATTTGCCGTGATGAACTTTGCTTATACACTTTTGGTTCTGAACTACTCCTGTGTTGGCTTTATGGTTACTCCCTCTCTCTCTAGTAAAGTTAAATCATTTGTTTTTTTGAAATTTATCATCTTTGGGTGATAATACGCTCACCCAATCAAGCCATTCCTCGGTTGTCCATGTCACTGGTGGACAGATGGTGTGGGATGATCAAGATAATATTATTTACGTAACTTTAGCTTTTAATATACTTCCGCTGTTGTATGGTACAGGTATTAAGCAAGCACGAGACACTTGCATCATATGGGAGTGTGTATTATATTGGAACCATCATTCCGATAGCATTGATTATCTTGGGCTACATAATACCTGCAAAACCTGCCAGGTTTAAAGCTAGTAAAGAGCAGTGAGTACTGAGTAGGCTAAAGCCAATTTTCTGCTCCTTGTATTTAGATTTGTATCGTTTGCTTTGACCACTGGAATTTTCGGGCTTTGTTTAACGTTATTGTATGTGGGTTTTGCATAAAATTTATGGAAAAACCATTTTTGAAATCGTGCAATTTTAATCGAATCCGTTTCTTTTCAACATTATTTACAACATTTGACATCTTGTCTCCGTCTACTTTAACCATGATTCAGCTTACTTGGTTTTGGCATTAAGCAGGGGATTGTAATTTGTTTCCACAGTTATCGGCTTTGTTTGTTTGGTAGATGTAGTAGAAAATTTTAAAAATTGAAAAATTGAAAGGGTAAAAATATAAAAAGATATTAAAAATATTAAAAATATTATATGTATCTTTTTCATAGTTGAAAAAAAATACAAGAAAATAATTTTATTTTCAATCATTGTATGTTGAAAAATAAGAAAAAAAAAAGAACTTTTAGGTTTTTTTTACACTTTGATATGATATATTTTAATATTATTTCTTTTTTTAAATAATTTTAATATTATTTCTTAGATATTAAAATTTGCCACTTTATTTTGATATTTACAATTATAGTTTTGAATTAAAGGTAAATTTACAACTATACATTAATTCAAACTTTCTCTCTGTGTAGTTTTATTTTTTTGTTTCGTCCTTAATTAGTCGGCGGTAATGTTAGCTTTAATGCTGATTGTCAATTGTTGGTATTTCTTCCCTTTAATTTTTTATATCCAGTTTTTTTTTTTTTATATTTTGGTTTTTTTCTAGTTTTTATCTGTCTTTGTAACATGTCTTTCTTCTGTCTTGTAACGCGCTTCTGTTTTATGGTACGTTTTTGTCTACCTTTGTAGTAGATCTGTGTTTGTGGATAGTTTTCTCACAACGTTCGGTTCTGATTTACGGTTATCGATAGTTTTTCAGTAGTTTAATTTTCTTTTGTGATTCGTTATAGATCCAGTGTTTCATCTTATCCCTATCGTTTTAGCTCACTGGACGTATTTTGCTGGTTTGATGTTTCGTTTTCTAGTTTTTTTAATTTCTCTTTGTTTTGTTAATTTTTTGCTTTATTTTAATTTCGTTTGAAATGTTTCTCTATTTTAATTTCTAACAAATTCAGTCGGCATATTATTCAAAAAAATAGTGATTAAATTTTTATTTAATTAAATTAATTTTAGACAAGAATTAATAAAAAATGTATATTTTATATGTTATTTTATTAACCATTATAAGCTCATTAATACAATATTTGCGGCTCCTTAGCGATGATTTCCTTAGTACAAATATAATGGTCATGGTTTGATCTATTGTACATTCCTATTCCATATAAAAAAACAAAAACAATTATTTTAAGGTATAAAAAATCTTCAAACTTTTTAAAAAAAAAAAATTAAGTCATTGTTTTTTTCACTCATTTGGGTATTTGAACTTTCAAAATGTATCAAAAATGTCTTCAAATTTTTTCAAAAAATGTAATTAAGCTCTTGCTTTTATTTTGTACTCAATTTAGCACTTGAACTTTCAAAATGTATTAAAAAAACCCTCAAACTTTTTTAAAATTGATCATTATTTATTTTTTAAGTTAAATTTAATCTATTTTTTAAAAAGAGCCCATTACCCGTTTTCTGTTGACTTTTCACAACTGACATTTTTTCCATAATTTGATAATTGAATACTCTTTTATTAATCATTTCTTTTTAATCTATACCTATCCCATTTATAGCTGTTTATCCCTATGCCTTCAATCTATATACCTATCACCATTTATTAGCCATTTATCTCTCTGGCTTTCATTTATACTTTTGATCGCCTTTGAACATACTCTCGTTCAACGTGTATTTTGGGCTTTTGCAAGTATATGGATCGATTGTAATATAATGATCGTACCCAATGGAGACGAAGCACTAATAACTTTAATTCCTGCACAGAAAATATCTAATTAATACTTTTCTTAGAATTCTAGTACGAAAAGAGAATAAGAGACTTGAGTTTTATAACAATAATAAAAATCATAGAAGTAAAATAAAATATGGGAAATGAGATGAGAGATTTCAATAAACTAATTTTTTGGGGATTAGCTTGTTTTGGTATGATTTCATCAACCGTTGCTTTTATGGATTTTGTCAATTAACTAGTCGTTATCTTAGCAGGATCTTCCGATCTTCCACTAATATAACGAGTCAACAAGAACTACTTATCTTTCGACATCACAGTTCAAATTGGTTTGAAATAAAGGTGTTCACTAATGGATAATACCAATTTTGGAATAATTTCCACCTAAATGATTTTCTCGGATTATCAGGCATAGGGTTTGTCCTTTCGAAACAAACATTAACCACTCACGTGATATCCACACATTCCTGCGTATTACCTTCGATTAATGACCAGCTTCCTTCCCGTCATTTGAAATTTGAATCCTCTAATTTATCTCTTCAATCCATAGCACCCCAATTATTCGTTGACTCTCTCTCGCTTTGTCTCTTCTCAATTTCTTCGTCACGATTTTTTTAGTTTTGGGTTAGCAAAGGCCGAACACACACACACACAGACTTTATTGCAGGAATAGGGTTTTCCTTAGAGGAAGAAGCCCTTAAGTTTTTCTCTGCCGTTTCTGTTTGTTTGTGATTTTGAAATCCTCTGCTTCATGAGAGAGTCATTTCAAGTATGAATATTTACTTCAACTGTGTTTTTTTACTTTTCATGTATTTCATGATTTATCTTCCCAGTTAAAAAGAATGCTGAGTTATCTTCTCAGACTGTACAGACTCATGTACGCATCCTTAGTTCATTATTATTTTAATCCAAATTAATTTGCTTACCTCTCGAGAACTAGAACGAGGACCATGAATTGATGATGATGGGATTATGTTGCCAATGCATTAATGACAGACTGGGCTATTTGATTAATTGCTTTTTTATCTGCTTCTTGATATTTCTTTCACATGAGGTTTTTTCGTCCTGGGCTGTTAATTTTTCTTTTTTCATGGATTCCATCTTGTTGAGCCTAAATTAGTATGGTTAGTTGAACTTTAATTTTATTAAATGAATAAAAAAGTCCCATTTTGAATTTAACAAAAAATTACCGTTGGCACATGGGTAATCTCTCTTTTCTGTTTCTTTTCTATTTTTTCCTTCCATCCTTTTTTTAGTTTTGGTATTTAAATGAATAAAAAAATCCCAATTTGAATTTCAAAAATAAAAAATAACAGTTGGCATTTGGGTAATCATAGGCTAAAGAAAACCCACACACGCGAGAGGAAGAAACCCAAAGTTTCTGTTTTTTGTGATATTGAAATCCTTCTTCATCGAGTGATTTCAGGTATGAATCTCTAGTTCAACTTTGCCTTTTCCTTTTCATGTATTTTTTATCGGATGTGCCTTGATCTAAATATTCAAAAATTGGAGGTTAAAGGAGATTCCCTAACAGTGATTAAGAAGGCAACCAAAGAAGAAATTGACTATTCTGAAATATCGGCCTATATTGAAGATTTAAAGAGATTAAGTTTTTTCATAACTGTACTTTATGCATGTGAACAAATCTACCAATGGAGCGGCGCACCAGTTAGCCTGCGAAGGATTTCGGAAAAACATGAGGTTTTCTTAAGGAATGGAATCCCAAAGGTAACGGCGATTCTGGTTGAGAAGGACCGTAACCTGCTGGAGGATTCGGACTGAAATGCATTTACAGATGACAGATGTGGAAGTAGTAGCACTGTAGACAATCGTGCTCTCAGAAGTTGGATATTGTACATAATATAATTCACTGTTTTTCTCTTAGATGAGTGAAAATCCTTGTGTTTTGTACCATGGATCTGGTTTTCTAGACAGAGAGCATTGAGACAACCTTGAAGTTAATTACACCTGTGGCTCGTTCCTTTTATGACGTGAATTATATTACCATTATAATCATAGCAGTTTGATGATAATGAGGTTTATATGCCCAAATAAATTGCCAGCAAAAATTACTTTTATCAAACCAAGTTTTCCTTACGAGCGAAACTTTTATCCCCTTTTCGGTATATATTAACTTTTATTCTTGTTTAACTATAGTGTCGTCTTTATTCTAATGAAAATAATCAAGCAATGTTTTTGTGGCAGGGAAGCGCTTCTGGATTTAAAGATCAGGCTAGTTTAGGTCTGGCGGATTGTTGTTTTGAATTACATTTACAAATATTATAAGCACAGTTACTTTGACGTTGATGCCTGGAATATAATATTGTTGTTTAAATGGAGTCTGGACTATATAGGAGGCTCTCCTATCCCTTCCAGTCCTTGAAAATAATCATTAACTAGATAGAAGTCACAATCTTTTGCGGGAAAGGGTCATTAAAAAATAAATACTATATTATAAAAAAAATAGATTTGAAGGCTCAAAAGTCAAGTCCACTTTAAGTAAAATATAATTAATTTATTAGATCTGATCTGATTTAATATGATCACAAGTCTAATCATCAATCAAATAACATCAATTGAATTTTAAATAGGCAATTCTATCATTTTCTCTTTACAGTTCAAAATTTTAGGTTATTTGCTCCTTTATATTTCTAGTTATTTTGTTATTAATTTTCTAACAATAAAATTATTTATGAATGACTATTAAAATTTAAAATATTTACATTAAAAAATATAGGTAATAATAAATTTGAACTTTAATATTTACATTATTTAAAATTGGTCCTTTTTTATTTTTTAAGTTAAATTGGTAAATTTTTTATTAATCGTTTCTCTTTAATTTATACTTACCCCATTTATCTTTGCTAGGATTATGTTTTCTCTAAATACTTCCCTCACTAGTCTCCTCTCAATGATTTTCAATTTTCATCTTTATTTTGGGCTTTATAATTTGGATTATCAGCACTAATTTTTTAATTTTAATTAAAAATTATCTATATCTTGCATATTTAATATTTAAATATCAAATTATATTAACAATTCAAAATTCAAATTGTATTCAATATACAATATGAAATGATTTTTTTGCTTTTGATGTTTTGCCTAACTCTTTACTAAGACATGGATCCCTTCAATCCTCATATGTGTAGCAGTTTTTCCACATCTAACATGATTTTTCACGAAATTAAAGATGATTCTTATCTTAAAAAAGGCACTCATCCAAAAATGACACTTAAATGCAAGAAATGTGTTAAATATTACAATTTAGAATACTGCAACAATGAGACTACCAAACTAGATTTTCATATTTTCGAGAAGTGGTGACATACGAACACTTGATTCGATTTATTTTTTTATTTCCTCGTGAATTGTATGTTTGTAACAATAGGGACAAAATTTCTTCAATTCCAATCAACTGGGGGTATTGTGTCGATTTTTTTTGAGTAATATACTTGGAAATACCTGTTGATTCCTTATTAACGCCGTTTCGAACACAACTAGTACATTCCAAAATAATCGTTACTCGGGCATCTTCACTCTTGGTCATGAACCTCCTTTGAGTTTTTAATTCACCCAATTTTTCTATTTTCCGATCAAAAGCGAAGAAGAAAGGAATGAAAAAAATGATTTTAATTAAAATTTTCGATCAGTTTTTATAGTGGACCAATTGGAGCCTATGGGATCTATGTGCTTTCTTTCTTTACTGAAAAGTGGTTACACTGAGTGGATTTCTTATTTTTGCTGCATAATAAATTAGAGAAAACGTGTTAGTCACTTGGATTAATAGGTTAATTCGTTGCTAAATAGTTATTTTAACATATATGTTCCTTTCTTCTCTGTAAATGCTTTTTTGTTGTATTGTTATTATTATACTCTTTTAACTTATTTTTTACATTGAGCCAATTGCGTGCTTAGATAATATGTTCTTCAGTTTTTTGTTTATTTATTTTTTTGTGATATTAACTTTTCAATCTATCATCCGAAGTAATCTGTAATATGTTGTTCTAAGTGCTTTGAGGAGATTTCCTTTTGATCCAGGAAATCCAACATCTCTATTTACTTGTATTTACTTTAAAAATTAAATATAATAGAAATTATTTTATTTTTAATAAAATTATTAAAAATATGTAAAATTATAATTTTATTTAATAAAATAATATGTATCACAATATTTTTATAAATATTTTAATTAAATGTTTTACAATTACTTTAAGTTATTTATTTATAGCCTTTCCTTGTCTTGTCTTTTCCAATCCTCTCAATTATCATTTCTTATGTTTTTTCTGTTCAGATTTAAATTTTTTGAATGGTTTCATAATCCTCATTTCCTTTAGTCGTTTCTTCTTCTCAACCATTCCTCTTTTCTGTTCGCCGTTCTCCAGTTTTCTAATATGTCCCTCAAGTGCATTCGCCTCACGCCGTGGTAAACAGGGGCCCAGGTCAGTATTCTTTCTTTCCTCGAAAGCTTATCTCCCCAGTTCATGAGCCTCTCTAGCTAGGTTATATGCCTCTAGATTGGCAGATCTGTGTATATTTTGGAAATCAATTTGCTCGAAATGTTCATTGTTTCCCTCTATTTTTAAGATTTGATTTCATATAAGTTTTGTTTATTGAAGTGGGTTTGGTGGCTTTTCTTCTTCTTCTTCTCAAATGTGGTATATGTAATGAATCTGGTGATGGATTTCAAGCAATTTTTTTTTGTGATTTACATGTTAAAGAAGAATCTACATTTGGGTTAATTTTCAAGGTTAGTCCTTGTGAGAAAGAGCTGGGTTGAGCACTTCAGCTTTGGTGCGTGTTTTTTGTGCGAGGGTTAAAGTAAAACCGGGTTTTCGTTTTAGATTTAGGAAGAGCCTTTGTTTTTAGGCCACTTCTGGTATATTGCCATAAACTTAAACTTAAAGGGTTTCCTTGAGTTTCCCATTTTGATGTCGGGTTAAAGTTTTTGTCTTTTGGATTCTGGAGTAGCCTTGTTTGGAGTTCTGTTGCTGAAGCTGTTTTCGTTTCCACTGTAAGAAAATGGCTTGCATGAAACTTGGATTCAAAACCGTTACCTTAAACCCAACCCCAAACTCATCAAACCCGAACCCCCAACCAAAAACCCTAAAAAAATGACCGTTGCATTAAAGAAAGAAATGACCATTGCATTAGTAATAAATGCTGTTAAATAAAAAGTGATCCTTATTACTCTTTTCAGATTACTCCCCAAATACTCAAATTATGCCCCATTTCTTTCCCGTTTCTCTCTCTCTCTCTCGTTCCCTTTTCAAAATTTGCTCTCAAATTTCAGGTATGTCTTTTTAGCTTTGTGTTTTTCTATCGTTTTTGTTTGTGATTTTCTCTTTCTCTTGCGTGAGGCCAGCAGCTGCAACTTTTAAATCCTTCTCTGGTGTCACCAATATACAAAGTGGGACGTATGGAGCAATTAGAGACATCTGAGCAAGCAAAAGCTAGGGGTGCAAATTCTGTAAGTTTCTAATTTTGCATGTTTGGAGATGCATTTTCGAATCTAATCTTTTTAAAATATTATTGTTATATTATTGTTACTCTTTGGCATGTCATCCTTTATGTGCCTTGATATTGTACTTCTTTAAGGCTAACAAGCAAGAGTCATGTTTTGAAGAGAAATGTTCCAAAATTTTCCTACTTCAAAAATGCTTGATGTATCTAAAACTACAATACTTTCTGGTTTCATCAAATTGGATTCTCCAACAAAGCTCCCTTGACATGCTAGAATAAGAAACACCCTTTTTTGTTTGTCATTTCATTCCTTTTTTTGTCGAAATAAGTAGCATAATTAAAGACATTGGATCACTTTTCAAGTTAAAATATTGATCAAATATTAGTCTTAAGTATTTCGTTTATGTAAGTCCTGCAATTTTTGTATGTTTGTAAAGCTTTTACTTGTTTATTTTTGTAAGTTAATTAAACTGTTAGAAAGTTTTTTTTGTTAAACTTCAGCATGTGTCCCTTGTTTAGAATTTGATATGGTTCTATGTTCATTACTTGTAGCGAACTTTGTGACCATATATTTCTGTTGAGAGTATTTATGGTTATATGTTCATTACTCTTGGATCTTGAAAGGACTTAGTTTCCGTCACTTCTTTCACTGGTAGTGTCAAATATTTAGGATACATTTGTCTGGCATTATTGATACAGCATTTATAACTTCGAAAGATGTTTCATGTAGCATAATTTGATTTAGGGTTCAGGGTTCGTGGTTCGGGGCTCGGGTTTCGGGTTATTGTTTATCATACTCAACTTGATACAAATATAATCAACTCGAGCCCCATTCAACGCTTTTGTAAAAGTAATCCTAATTGTTTCTCCAATTTTAATATAGCCTACAGAAATGAGCTTTTGTTAAATTTTTTACGAAAAAATGACAATCAATTTCAATGTGTTTGGTTCATTCATGGAATACAAGATTAGAAGATATGTGAAGGGCAACATGGATATCACACCATAACTTGCCTGGCAATGATGTCTTAAAACTCACTTCACTTAGTAGTCAGTGCAACCATACAACTTCACACACAAATTGAGTAATAGTTCTATATTCTGACTCTGCACTTGATCAAGATACTACATTCTACTTCTTATATTTCCAAGAAATTAGATTTTCCCCAACAAAAACAAGACATCCCGTAATAGATCTCCTATCCATCTTAGATCCTGCCCAATTTGCATTTGAGAAACATTCAATATCAATATGCTCATAATTCATATATAAAGGTCCAAGTCCAGAAGCGCCCTTTAGATAGCCAAGAATTTGTTCAAAAGCTACCTAAACCCTTGAAGACATAAATTGACTTACAATGCAAACAAAAAAAAGCACTATAATTCTCGTAAATGATAACAACACAGTTACAAATGTAGCACCCAATTCAAAGTTTCATGAATGAATAAATTACATTGAATTTGAATGTAATAAAGTTGAGAAACTCTTGAAGACTGAGAATTGCACGAGATAACTAGAACTAATAATTAGTGGGGAAATGTATAAACCAAATCAAGAGTGATTATATTTGAAACACGCTAACCATAGATGATTTTTAAGTGTGCAAACATGGGAGGGGAGAGTTTATATGCAGCAGCACTGCCATCATAATCCTTAAGTTCATATTTAACTTCTCCAAGCAAACGAAAAACCTCAGGGTCGCTTGTTTTCACCTATACAACATAAATATTACTTAGTTAAAATAAAGCATTAGTTGATTTTTTGTAATAAGACTAAAAACTCGTAAGTTCCATTCATCCAATATTTAACAAACCTTGAAGCAGAGAAGTTGCAGGTGCATAGTCCCTTAATTCTGTTAATGTAACTGCTGCTCCCTGCAGGCCATCTTAAATTTTAAATTGATGTCACAGGATCATGCATGCATTTATTTGTCTACTTAATAAGTATATATATGTTCAGATGTGAACATCAATCAAATTACTATAAGATCATGATGTTTGGTCAAGCATAAGTTGTCAGCAATTAATTTGCATAAGTTATCAACAATCTCCCTCAATTGGTTGCATAAATATCACATATGCCACCTTGCAAACCAACTTCTATAAATTCTATTGCTAATGTAATGTCCTGATTTTTTTTTGGATGGTTCAGAGTCAAATTAGTGTTTTGAGTTTACTTGGGAGTTCAATTTGAGAGATTTTTAAGAATTAATCGGGCTGAATAGAATTATAAAAATTAGTGGTCGAATTGAGTTTTCAAGAGGTTTAATTAGGTAATTGAGCAATTAGGATTAAATCGTAAAGTTCTCAAAAGTACTAAGCAAAATCATAATTTTCTAAAGGTTGATTTTTTTAAAAGATGGGGGTTCTAAATTGTAAACTAACCAAGGGACCCATTAGCAAATGGACGTTTAATGGTTTTTGGAGGGATGCACGATTACAAGGAAACATGAAAAGAGCTTTTCATCTATTTTCATTTCAATTAGTTTTCTTTTCTAAATTCTCTCAATTTATTTTCATTTTCTTTGGGTTTTCATTGCAGAGAAAATGTCTTGAAAGGTAACATCATTTCCAACACAGATTAGAAGAGCTTTTAAGTTCACAAGCATGTTTTTTCTTTTTCTTTTCTATTTTTTGTTATTTTTGCAAGATTTGGCTACTAAGAGAGATTTGAGATTTTGATTACTTTTTTATTTAATCTATAATACATTAATTCTCAATTTTGATTATATTTTCAGTTCAAATAGAAATGAGTGTTTTCTTAAGTTCTTTGTTGTTTCCAGGTTATTTTGAGGTTAAGAATGAGACTAGGAAAATGAATGAATTCTGAGAATGGTTAGAGTTTGTTCTTGAGTGCCATCGATGAGTGCTTAAGAGAAAGTGTGGATTGGATGAGTGATCAGCGAGTTTCTTAATGTTTTTAGAATAGATTTGATTGTAGGTTTCAGATAGTTTGTCGAAAGTGGGCATCAAAAGCAAGAAAATGTCTACATGATCGAATTGCATGATTTAATTTTAATTTAGGTGTTTTGAATTTATTATGTTGCTGTACTACCCTTAATTGTATTGCGGATATAGATTTTGAAGCGAGAGAAATTGGTGAAAGCTCGAAAAGGAAGGGCAAGAAGAAGGTGATCGAGGGGTAATCGAAGTTGTCAATTTGTGCTTACATTTTTATTTTGTTTTATGCTAAATTCTACTGCTGTAAGTGCAATTAAAAATGTTAATTGGTGGCATGAGTTTATGCATTTGTGATTATGCGTGAAATTGGTTACTTATTGTTGAAAAAATTTTGATAATGTTGTGGATTTTGTGTTGCTATGTTGCTTCCATACTGAATTATGTTAACTTGGAGTACAAAATATGTTAATAAGTCCATTAAACGATTTTGGATAGTACACAAGTATAGTTGGTATGTCATAATGTATATTAGAGTTCTTGTGTGTGGGTTAACTTTGTGCCCTGAGAGATTTGATTTTGTGACTCTTTGTGCAATTTTATTCAAGGAATTGGTTGGAAGTCATATTATACACACACTGAAGATTCAATATTTGGCTTACCTACCATTGCGCTTACTGTGCACCTAAAAAGCACTACTTCGTCAAAAATGGTCGGATATCAATGTATCCAATTATGAGTCTAATTTTGGTTAATGAGCTTTAACAGTATGTTATAAAATGAAATTGATGCAAATAAAGTTATACTTTGTGATTCGGATTTTGTATATGAAATTTCAAATATTTCGATATATTTATCATTTTGAGACATTATTGTAACAGATGGTACGGTGTTATATGTTGCTAAATGTTACTTGTTGTATTCGGACTTAGTTTATGTTGTTTGTTATTAATTGAACGAATGATTACTCATTTATTATTGTTTAACATACCACATATTGGAAAATGTTATTCATTACTAAGCTTTGTGGCTTAGCATGTGATTTGTTACCATGTGAAAATACAAGAAGTTTCAAAAGGTTGGTTGGGAGTCGAGCTGCATTTCTGGAGTTGCTTGTTTGCTTAAAATGAGTAGTTGTAATAAGGTCTTTCTTTAGTAGTTGTTTTGGGCATGTAATAAGACTTCATGATGTTAATTGGTTTAACATTGATGTATTGTAAGTTTTTCTATTGTGTTTAGTGTATTTTGACATATTTGGTATGTTGGACATGTGCTTTGATTGGTACTTGAATTTTGAATATATATTGCATGTCGAGTGGTAATTGTTAAATGGTAAATTTTACTTAGGGGGTCATATTTTGATCCATTGTGTTTAAAAGCATGATATATTTGTGTTTTAGACTTGATTAATTATGTAAATGTGATAGATATGCCTTGGTGCATGTTTGATATTGGTTAGAGGTACTCAAAGGTATTGGTTAGTGGTTTCGAATGACTTTTTTGTAAAATTTCTTGGAATGAGGTATTCGAAACCTAGATAAGAGGTATCGATACATTATTATGATGTATTGCTACATAGGTGTCTATGTATCAAAACATGTGGCCTTGTAACTATCCATTTGAAATTCTAGTATTAGTATTGATACTAGAGGCTACATATCGACACTTAACCTCTATTTCTGATATTTTGAGTCTCAAATGTTGTTTTTAGCTCATTTCTGCTGTCATTTGTTCTACATTTATATTAGATTCATTATACATTTTTTAAATGAAAATTTTAAACAATGTCTGTTTGTATGTTTGGTTGGTTGGTTTTGTTTTGTTCGAGGTTACTGCGATAGTTAATGTGAAATGTTTAATGAAAGAAGTGGATATACAAAAACATTAAACAACCAAATCTATCATATTATAATCTCCTACAATCTTTTGATATTACTTTCCATATTTACCAAGATAACCTTAATTTTCTATGAATATTTTCATTAGACCACTAAAGCTTCAAGTAAATGAACTTCGTCACTTGTTCTTCAAATCAAGTCAATTCACACAGGTCAAATGATCGCCATTTAATAGGTTGACAACCATAGATAAACCTTTGTGCAATGATCAGGCATTAAATTGCGGCTCAAGAAGATCTTGAGATGTATAGAAACTTTAGTTGGAAAGTTGAATTACTTTACAATGACTCACCTTGGTATCGCAAATTTTATTTTTATTATAAGTCAATTCATATCCTCGTCAAAGGTGAAACATGTAGGCAACTTTAGAACACATTCTTAGATATCTAATGGGGGCTCCTAGACATAGACTTTCATAAAAGAATCTATGAACACATTAATATTAAATGTTTTTCAATTGAAAGTTGATCTACGTCTAAGATGCATAAGAGAGATTTAATATAGAATCTTTTATTTTTGTGGGATGAAATATATTTTCTTAGAGAAATAAGAAACAAAATGTAGTATTCTGATCAAGTGCAGAGTCAAAATACAAAGCTATGGCACACATGCGTATCTGAAGTCGTATGGATGTATCAAAGTTTATTGTCATTTTGTTAATGAAAAGATTCAATAAAAGTTAGACTTACTGAAGGACAATTAGGAGATATCTTTATTAAACCTTTAAATGGAGCTGAGGTTAATTATATTTGTAACAAGTTAAGCATGATTGATATTTAATCTTCTTTCCCTACAAGAAATTAAATTGCTTCTATCTATTTTTGTTTCTCCCACTAGATATAATCTTCTTTCCTTACTTGTTCTACATCAACTTCCTTTTTGGTTTAAAATATAAAAATGAAATTGAAAATGAGAAGTGAATCATCTTGAGAAGAAAATTAATATTAATTACAAAAATATTCCCAAACTCAGCCAGCCTACTCCGTTGTAAATAATTGCAAGGTGTTAAATATTTCCATGATAACATCCAAGAGGCAAACAAAAAGAAACTGATCACCCAAACAGAAAAAACTTAAAACAATTTCATTACACGTATGTAAATCAACTTCCGTCTAAGACTTTTTCCTTGACGACAATTGACAGCCATAATTTCTGAAAAAAAAAAACCTTAAGCAAAACGGCTTAAGAACCATGCTAGATTCAACCCAATGGCATACCACCTAATAATTATATAGGTGGATGTATAGTGCTTATTAAGGAAAATTTATGCGTACAAATAACTAGAAAGCTGTAAATAATGATTAAATCTCAATTTTTAGGGTTTAGGGTTAGGTTTAGGGTTTAGGGTTAGGTTTAGGGTTAGGTTTAGGGTTTAGGGTTAGGTTTAGGGTTTAGGGTTAGGTTTAGGGTTTAGGGTTAGGGTTAGGGTTTAGGGTTAGGGTTAGGGTTAGGGTTTAGGGTTAGGGTTAGGTTCAAGGTTTAGGGTTTAGGTTCAGGGTTTAGGTTCAGGGTTCAGGGTTTAGGTTCAGGGTTTAGGGTTTAGGGTTTAGGGTTTAGGGTTTAGGGTTTAGGGTTTAAGGTTCAGGGTTTAAGGTTCAGGGTTTAGGGTTCAAGGTTCAGGGTTTAGGGTTTAGGGTTCAAGGTTCAGGGTTTAGGTTCAGGGTTCAGAGTTTAGGGTTTAGGGGTTAGGGTTTAGGGGTTAGGGTTTAGGGGTTAGGGTTTGAAAATTGATTTTGCTCCTTTTGTAAATTTCATATTTTCTTATTTCTCAATTTCTATTTTTGTTTGAAACCAAATTAAAAAAGAAAATAAGAAAAAATAAACTCTACCAAGCTACATGATTATATGTGTATCAGTTTAGGGTTTATGTGTATCAATTTCTGTTTTCATAATTTCTTATTTCTTATTTCTCAATTTTCTATTTTTGTTCGATATCAAATTAAAAAATAAAACAAGAAAAAAAACTCTAGCAAGCTTCATGATGATTGTGTGTGGTAAGTTTAGGTTCATACTCTATTAAAGAAAAGAAGAGCCTAACATCCTCAAATTCAAACCAATTTAAAAAATAAAATAAGAAATAACTCTAGTAAGCTATAAGAAATAACTCTATTAAAGAAAAGAAAGAAACATATAATAAGAAACATTTAATGCTGTAAACGCAATTAGTGCCAATACCGCAAAAACTAGATCAAAGACCGCAACAGCTATTCAATCTGTTAGGATAAGAAAAGAGTAGCTCAAGATGGCAAAAGGTTTAAAATAAAAATCATCATGATGTTCCTACCTTAGTGCCAACAATTGATTACTTCTCTGATTCAACTGGTGCATCATAATCAATTGGTCCAAATTATTTTTGTTCAAGTGCAGCCCTGAGTAGCCTGCACAAGCAATGATTATTGTCAAAGTAACTCCAGCATTAAGCGTAAATAAGAAAAACTTATGCAAACAACTAGCACCATACCATGTCTTTATATTGACAGAGAAATTAAGGATAATTGATTGAACTATACTGCGATCACAATTCCCAAAGAAACTTATCACTTTACAAGACAGATAAATAACAGATATGAAAGATCATAGATGAATATATAATCACTTCTCAAGATCTAACCAGCATCCACGAGAACAGATAGACCAACCAGCATTGAGAATCCAAGTATCAAAGATGATAAATTGATATAAGACTTAAAAGTAGTATATCTTATATGTTTGTTATAATGTGGAATTGGCACATGATATAAATTATTGAGTCTTGACAGAAGCACATGAACATAACAGTCAGCACATTAACAGAAAGCGGTACATTAGTACTTACTGTGTGTAATTTGATAAAGATAAGTAACAATTTATTACATCTTAATGCGAAGAGTAATTGTGAAGCATGAGAAAAAATATAACACGTGCATCTTCTAATAGCTTCCTCAAAGTCGATGTCCAAGGAACGGCTATTAGATTTTCCATCAAATTGAACCGGTGCCGCTGCATGGAAAAATAATAGTTAGGTGAATATAACCTGAAAGAATTATAGAAGTAAAATAGAAAAAGATATAATAAGCCAATTTAGGTTGAAGACAACCCTATGTAAATGGGGGAATCGCTTCTAGAGCTGTCAGTTTCCTCTGATATACTATGCAGATTTAAACTTGAGAAGATAAGAGAAGAGAAGAGGGAGAATGGCTGCTGCCGTGGAAGAGAAAAGGGAGAAAGAATGAGAGTAATCTGCTTCATTATCCCCTTTGTTTAGAGGGTATTTATACACTTTAAAGAGTATACAAAATAAAGAAAATAATCTCTAAAATCCTAATTAACACCCACAATTACAATCCCTAATGTTCAGCCTAAAATCAAGCACATCTTGTCAGAAGACAAGGAGAAATTATTCCTTTGCCAACGCCCCACCCCTTTTAAAGAAGACAAGAAGAAATTATTCCTTTTTCATCTAAAATTTTCCCCATTCATGGGATAATTAGACAACAAAAATAGAAACAAAAGATACCCACCAAATGGAAATCGAAAGCAGATTACAAAAGAGGGGTGTTAGGAATCTTGGTAATCAAGTATTGCCACATCAGTAATAAGTCAAATCAACTTTTTTCGCTGGAAAACAAACATATCATACTTACCAGCAGGTGAAGGACCGGCCTGCTTGCTTACCTGTTTTTAACTCCGAATAAACAAATTAACATGAAATTAAACTCCTATTTATCATCCAAAGAATTGGTTTTTTTTCATTGGTCTTGAGAAATAGAAGAGCATCACAGCTTTTTTTTTTTTTTTTGGGGGGGGGGGGGGTTGATTCTATAACGGGAGAGAAGGATAAGGCTACGTGACAATGAACCGTTTGGTTGGATCCGTATGTGGATTCCAACCCGATTTCTTATTTTATGCTCTGCTCAATTTGTAGGGTCCGGGAGAGAAGGATAAGGTTATGTGAATTTGCACCCTCAATTTGTGGTCTTTTAACTTGGGAAATGAACTGCGAGTTACTGATGGTTTTTTTTTTTTTGGAATAATGACAAAAAACCCTTCTGTACTTTAACAAAAATTTTAAAGTGGTACATGTTTTTTTAAATTACAATAATAATGAAAAAACTTGAATAATAAATAAGATTAACACAATTCGAAATCAAATCATACTTAAGACAATTAACATTATTAATCATTAAATCATTATATGAGATTCAAGTACATATTTTTTTTAATTTGTCTGATTTCATACCTCAACCTTTTTTCCATCTAACCTTTTGGTATCCTAAGACATTAATTTCTGTCTTTTTGACACGTGGGCCAATGAAACGACGCCACATGATAAAGTGAGTCAAGTCTAAATTGGTAAATGGGTAGAAAGGAAGAGTTGCAAATAATTTATGATGGTCAAAATTGTGGTCAATTTCCGATTAAGAATAAAACTTTTCATCTACCAAAAAAACAAAATTTCCCTACTAAGAATAATATTCTAATTTGTTATTCTTAACACGATTAAATTTATATTTATTACAATTTGTGTAAAAAAATTGTTGATTTATTTTAAGGGTAAATTACACCAACAGTCACTTAACTTTGATATTGGGAAACAAATAGTCACCGAGTTTACATTTCAATTCCTCAACTTTGAAAATGTGACAAAACAATCTTTTTTCACGTTTTCCGTCAATAGAAAAAGAAAAAGATGAAAAGAAAAAGAAAAAGGAAAAGGATATAGCATTGTCGGTGGTTCGATCAAAGAGAGTGTGGATTCATGTTTTGTCACTTAGGTTTAGAGACTCAGTTTTGGAGCATGGAAGAAGCCACCCAAACTGTTTTGTCACTTTTCGATAATTTTAGTGACTGTTTTGTCACATTTTGAAAATTGAGTGACTGTTATGGTAAATGTAATCGATCAGTTGGATGTTTTCCACACTTCTTCGACGCCGTCAACTACCATGTCACTGTTTCGTTACGTTTGTGACGAAAAACGTGAAAAATGACTGTTTTGTCATATTTTTAAAATTGAGGGACTGAAATGTAAACTCGATAATTATTTGTTTCTCAATATCAAAACTGTGTGTCTTTTAGTGTAATTTACCCTTATTTTAATGCAGTCAAATATATATAAGATATTTTATGATAATGGGATACACGACAATAATGCTAATCAAAGCAAAAAAAAAAAAAATCGTTCACTTTAAATGGAAAAATATAATAGCATAATATTGTTAACGGAAATTAAAGGAAAATGAACTAAAATTAATTCAGAATTAAACGTCCTTCCATAAAATAGAAAAAATGTAGCAGCTACAAATATCATTGCTACATAGTGAATGGAATCACAAACACAAGATTAAGTCAAGTCACTTACACATGTTTGGTTGGGAAAATATTATTTTTATTTATTGAATGGAAAATTATTTTTTTATTTGGTTGAATATAATACTTATTTAATGAAATAATTATTATTATTTATTATATGTCTTCTCATAATAATTATTTTTTTAATATTATCAAAGAATGATTATTCTATTCAACCTTGAATAACAAAACAAAGTTAATTTTCAGATTAATCTTTTAAAACTTAGACTCAAAAAATATAAAAATAAATTATTTAAAATATTTTATTTCAAAAAATAAATTAATTTAATATAAAAATAATTATATTAAAAATATTATTAAATTATATATTATTATTTTTATTAAATTATATTTAATAATAATCTTATTAAAATTTAATAATAATAATAACAATAATTATTTACCTAAAAAAATTCTGTTAAGGGTATTCTCATCATTTCATTTTTTTCCTTAGGTTATTACAACATCTACTCTATCCAACCAAACATAATAATACTATTACAATTATATTCCATTTCATTCAACCAAAAAATTGAATTGCTAATTACAGCTTTATTTCATTACACTTCTATTCAATTACAACTTTATTCAATTCCAATAAACCAAACATGTTGTTATAGTTTTAAGGTATTTCCCACTCTAATTTTTACTTTTTTTTACACAATCTTATATCAATTTTTATATCAGTTCCTAACATATAATTTTCTAACATTCTTTTTTTACTATTTTTTATATCCATAAAGAATCATATATATCAATTGCTAATCCTAATTTTTACATTTTTATATATCTCCTAACATATTTTCGGGTTTATTACAAAAAAAATAGCCATTTTTTAATTTTATTTATTAAAATGGACCATATTGTAAATTATTTATTGGAATGAATTAATTTTACAAAAAGACGTCTACGTAGATACCATGTCAGGGAAAATTCAGAAAAAATGCCTCTACGTGAAAGTGTTTTTCTCCATGTTTTTCAAAGGGAGAATTTTGCAATTTTGACCATCAAATTTTAAGGAGTTTTCAGCGTGTTTTTAGTGGAAATTTGCTATTTTGAGCCTTAGGATTTAAGGTGTTTTTGTTTTAATTAATTTTAGGATTTTTTTAAATAAAAAACCATAGAATAAATTAATTTTAGAAAATTACATATAATATGATTCTTATTATTCATATATTATAATAGAATCTTTGATATAGTGTACCATGATTATTTAAAAATGCGATTATACTATATATAATAAAGCATTAATTAATTAACTTTTTTTGCTTTCTTATCTCTTAAATTTACTTTGTTTGTCAAATCATCCGAAAATAAAGGAAAAAGTTAATATCTGTTAAATTTACTGACATGACATACACGTAGAAAGCCATGTGGGTGTCATGTTAAAAATTAATTAATTTTTTGAAATATATAAAATTAAAAAAATATAAAAAGTATTTAGAAAATATTAAATAATCATGGTACTTATTCATACTTTCTAAAATTACATAGTAGTATTTATTCATACTTTCTTAACATTTTGACAACGCACACACAAGTGCTTGAACATCGGTCTTCTAGGATGAATAACATTCTCTTTTCCACTGGAGCCACTCGTTGAGTTCATATGTAATTTTCTAAAATTAATGATACGTGTATCAATATTATATAAGAAATATCATTAATTATATGAATCATTAATAAAACAATGTGTGTATATTAGCTAAAATGATTGAAAAATAATTTCCTCACCCACACCAAGTAATAGATAAACTTATAATTTAAAATAAAAAAAATTAAAACTATGTTATGAATTTTTATTAAAATTAAAATTAATATTGAAATCCATAGCACGATTTAAATTTAGAATTAAAATTAAAATTTAAATAATGAAAGAAGTTATTATATAAATTCCCAATGACAATAACTTTAACTGGTTTAATATTTTGTTTTTGTTGGGATAATTTTATAAAATTATTTAAATCCAGGATTTAAAATCAAATTAATATTTATATAGTATATATTTTAATTAATATGTTATTATTTACTTTTAATAGAATTATATTATATTTTAAATTTATTCTATGATTTTTTTATTTTAAAAAATCTTAAAATTAATTAAAACAAAAACACTTTAAATCCTACGGGCCAAAATAGCAAATTTCTCTTCGATAAAAAAATAGCAAATTTCTCACTAAAAAACACGTTGAAAACTCTTTAAAATCTAAGGGTAAAAATTGCAAAATTTTCTCTTTGAAAAACACGGAGAAAAACGCTTTCACGTGGAAGCGTTTTTCTTGAATTTTCCCTGACATGGTGCCCATGTAGGCGCGTTTTTGTAAAATTAACTCATTCTAATAAATAGTTTACAATATGATTCATTTTAATAAATAAAATTAAAAAATAGCTTTTTTTTATAATAGCCCCATATTTTCATCATTTACTAATACAGAATTATTTGTCTTTCTACAACATACATTCTGAAAAGAGGTATTACGAAATATCATTAACAATGTTTTTTTATATAATTACAGTTTATATTTGTCCACCCAGAGGTGAATCTAAGGGTTGGCAGGGGCCCTGGCTCCCTTAAAATGAAAATTGTTGTTTAAGTCTTTTAAAATTTTTAAAATTTTAAATTAATAAAAGTAAAATTTCACTTTGACCCTCTCAAAATTATAAAATTTTGATTTAATCCTTTAAAAATTATAAAGATATAAATTATTAAAAAATAAAATTTAATTTTCACCTTTAAAATAATTTTTTGGCTTCCCCTTATGTTCAACATTTAAGAAGTTTTTTCACAGCATTTTAAAAAAAACTATGAAATGTTTTTATTAAACTTTATAGCTTTTTTAGCAACCTTCACAAGATAAACCTTTTTAAGTTTTTAAATGATTTATAATTAATTTTATATAAGTTTAAAAAAACTATCATGCTTACTTGTCTCTTTTAAGCACCACAGTTATAAAAATTTCTCATTAGTAGCAATGGGTGCTAGAAGTTAAGTTAAGAATTGCAATTGTGATATATATATGGGGTTCAAATCCTAAAATGAAAAATTTTTTATTTAAGTTTTTTAAATTTTTTAAAATTTTAAATTAGTAAAAATAAAATTACACTTTGATCTTCTTAAAATGATACAAATTTGATTTAATTATTTAAAAATTATAAAAATAATTATATTTTTACTATTGTAAAAATAAAAATTTAATTTTGTCCCTATAAAAATTTTCTGAATTTACTTATATATAAACAAAATTAAAATTTGCCTCTCCTCTATTCTGTTGGCTAGCTCATAACAAAACTTTAACTATTCCCTGCAAAAAAAAAAAATTAACAAACAATAAAATTCAGTTAAAAAGAATCATATCAACTCATAAAGTATGTTGTATTGGTAAATCTAACATTATTGTTAATCTAAACTATGTTTGAAGCATTAATACGGAATTAGAAAATAGAATTCTTAAGTAATTATTTAGATAAATTAGTAATTAGTGTATAGGGACTAGATTGTAAGGTGACTAAACTAGTCCGAAAATTCAGTTTTGAGGTTGAATTTTTTAAATTATTAATTATATAGATAAAATTTTCGGTGTCAAAAAAATACGGTTTTGAGACCAAATTTCATAAATCAATGAGTTTACGAGATGATATGGGATTGGAAAATAGAATTACAAAGTAATAATTTAGGGTAATTAGTAATTGGTGTACTGTATAAGGACTAGATTGCAAGGTCACTTAACTAGAGACATTGGACTAAAGATTAAGCAAGTCCTTGATATGATAATAACCAAGGTCTTAAAAACAATTTAACCATAATCAGGTAGGCTAGTGGAACACTATGGTCCTCTCCATTAATCATTCCCTAGACAAGGTCAACCTTAGATTAGTTTTAATTAAGTTAGTGTTTGATAAACTGAAAATTAATAATTGAAAATATAAGTAGTAGATTTAAGTTATAAAATTGTTTAATATATTATTTAAAATTAATTACAAAATATAATTAAATTATTTGATAAATATAAATAATAATTTATAAAAAATATTATACAATTTATCTTTAATTTTTAAACATTTTACTTTATTCTAAACAAAAATCAAATTTTAAACTTAAAGTTCTTATAGGATAATATAATAATAAAATAAATAAAATAAAATTGAATTGGCTGGAAATATTCTTCATTGAGCGATAAGTAGCTCTTTTCTACTTATTATTTTCTACTTTTTTATATAGAAAAATTCCTATCAGATTATTTTTATTTTGGATTATCAAACATGTATAAAAAAAATTAAATCATTGAAAGTATTAATTGTCAATAGGTTTAATTTTTTTCAAAAATCTATCTAACAATGCCTAAGTTAAAAATTATATGAAATATAAATGAGATGTAACAATCCGATTTTAGATGGTAACGGAAAATGCAGTTTTGAAACCCAATTCCATAAATTGAGTTAGTGAAATCATGATTAGAAGAATTTACGAAGTTAGTATGAAAATATATTAGTAAAGGGATGAGTACTTTAATCGAGAAAAATTATTAATTATAGTACATGGGTTAAATTGTAAAAGTTCAATTACTATTGAAGTTTAATTTGGAAAATGCTTGAGGATCTAATTAGCAATTAACCAAAGGATCTAATGGTTATTTAACCAATATTAAAGCATGAGTTAGTGAGTGGGATCCCATCCATTGCCATTTACTTAGTTTAAATTAGATTATGGTAATTAGTTTTAAGCTTATTAAGTTTAATTGTCACTAATTATGTATGTATGTATGAATAAATAGATAGATAAATAGATGAATAGCTAGATAGTAGATAGATAAATAGAAGAAAACTTCATCTTCTCGACATTTTTCTAAATTTTCTCACTAATTTGTTATATTTAAGAACAATGCTACGTGTCTTATTGAAAATTTTGAAATGTTCCAAGGAGAAAAGTCAAAACAATATGAATTTTTTGCTCTATTTCTCAAATGTGGAGATCCTTATCCAGATGTGGGACAACAATCACCATCTATTGTTGAGAAGAATGTTGTTGTTGTTGTTGTACTGAGAGATGACCACAATAGCTTGAAAAGGAGCAAAGATGAGGGAGGTCATCTCTTATTTGGAGTTGAGAGCAAATTTTCTAAGGGACTTGAATATGCAATAGGCCTTTTCACCTTCTCCAATACCCGAGATGAGAACTTTCTCCTCATCACCACAAGTTTGGGAAGAATTGATTTAGAAAAACAGTGTTTTAGCATAGTGAATTTTTGAAAATTTTCTTAAAATTAAGTTATTGCGATATTTATAGCAGTAAAACTTTTCATCCGAATAGTACATTTTTCTAGATTTGGCGGATTCGTTTATTCCCAGCTTTCTACTGTTCTACTTTCTCCGTTAATCTCAGCCTTGGTTTTTTAGAATGTGGGATTTATTCGTAAGTTGATGAAAACAATTAAAACTTTCAAAGGGACTAGAAATCGAAGAGAAACTCTATCAAAATATAAAATTTATTTTGAGAAAATAACTATATTATACTTTGACAAATATCGATGCAAAGTGATGTCTATTTAGACTTAGACTTCGATCTCTATTTATAGAGAAAACAACAAGTGTTTTAGTAAAAAAAAAACATAATTGAATAGTAATATTTTTAATAGAAAACACACTCGCATGCGGAGTGTAGCACAAAGGGCAGTGACAACATCTTCTTTGGGACTAGGGTTTGCCACCCCTTACCTTTAATTGGGTCTATTTGGGCCTCGTTATGTATCAAATTTGATTATGTGTATTATTTAATATTAAAATCAACTTATAATTATCCAACTCAATAAATATTTTTCTTGTGCCCAACATATTATTTATTCATTTAATTAATTAAAATAATTCTTAATTAAATTATTTCTTAATCTAATTTTAATTCTGTTAAAATTCCGACAACTTCACCTTACTAGAATTTATGAAGAAATAAATTTAATTAACTTGTTCTTATGAAACTATTATAACTTAATTAATTTAATTTCCTACTCGAACTTCAATTATTTAATTATAAATTAATAAAAATAAATATTAAATTATAATCAATCATTAATGAACTAATAAAGCTTCTTTAATGAATTAATCATGATTGATTACAACACCATGATAAACAATTGTAATACATTTAGAACTTTTAATATGATGTATTTAAGTGTTTAATTTTCATTTACTCACAATTTAATTTCTTTTTCATTTTAATATCGTACATAATTCATGCGTTATTATTAATTAGTTTTAAACCATAAATTTTATTATTTATTATATGTTATATTCAAACACACCTATGTGTTTTAAGTACGTAAATTTTACATGTATATGCGTGCGATAGGTATACTAGTAATAAATAAAGTTTATTATATAATTAACTAAAAAAACTAAAACAACATAAATTCCCTTATATATTAATTTATAAAAAATTAATCATTTTTTTACTTTTTACGTTAAATTTAACCACATCTAGTATATGCAGTATAAAATTAAATAATATAATCAAAATCTTTATCTTTCTTTATTCTCTAGGTGTTCAAAACCATGAAAAAAGAAAATTAATAATTAAATTATTGCACACTTACAACATGGGAGAAGTCAGAAAATTTTTTTAGGGGTCAAAATTAAATTGTAATTTTTTCGATAGTAAAAATATAATTTCACAATTTTAATAGTCTATATATTGAAGGATTAAATCAAATTTTTATCACTTTTAGGAGGGGCAATATGCAATTTTACCATTACTAATTTAAAATCTTAAAAAGCTTAAATAGAAAATTTTTCATTTTAAGAGGAGTCGAGGTCCTTGCCAGCTCTCTGGATTCGCCTCTGCCTACAACGTGGATAATAAAAAAAATTATGTAATAAATTTACAAGGAAATTGATATAAAAATTAATTGTGAGTTTAGTTAAAATGGTAAAGTTAAGATTTGAAGATTATAATCTGTTAGAGTTCAAATTTTATGATTTGTATGTCTATTATGTAATCTCTTGAGTTCAAATGCTTGTCTACTCTTGCAAAACCATCAAAGTTAATCTTACCAATTTTTGCAACTTATTTGGCCTTCTTATTGATTTAATGAGTGTTCTTTCTTAGTACACTCACCTTGTAGAAATCTAAATGTCTCTTACTTCCTTATCTGCATTCAAAGGGTTTTTTTTATTATATAAATGACCCGAAAAAATTATTATTTATAAAAATAATCCAAGTTGGAAAAATATACATTAAAATAATCTAAAATGAGTAGTAAAAATTTTAAAAATCCATGTGATGGCCTACACCCTTCAAATTTCATCCAATGATTGGTGTCAGGCATTAAAAATGAATTTCTTGATTGTCTGTCATTTCATGGTCGATATCCATGTATTTTTTAACCCGATATTATATTGGTATACGAAAATATTAGATTTAAAAAAAATTAGGTCCCTGACATCTCATGACCGACACCTTTTTTTATATTTAAAAATTACTTTTTTATTGTTTGTCGAGCCATGACTGACACCCACCTTTTTAGATACCAAAAAAAATTGGGTGTTTGTCAACCCATGATCGACACCCTCTTTTTCAAATACCAAAAATTATTTTTTCGGGTGTTTGCCATCTTATGACCGACACCTAAAATAAATAAAAAAATTATTTTTGGTTGTCTGTCAACCCATGACTGACGCCCCTTTATCCAGATACCCAAAAATATATTTTTTGGGTGTTTGTCAACCCATGGCCGACACCCAAAAATAAAAAAAAAATTATATTTTGGTGTTTACCATATAATGGCTGACACCCACAAATAATACGAATAAAAAATAAATTTTTGTTCGTGTTTGACAAAAAATGGCTGAAACCCGTAAAAATATGAATTAAAAAATAATTTTTTTGCTACTTGGCAACGAATGGCCGACACCAACTTTCCCTCGTTTATAAATAGGACAAAGGTTTTGCTTTTGAAATTGTACGGAAGAAAAATTTCTCTTAGAGTAACATAAAAATGACGGGGTTTTCTTGTGTATCATCAGATGAGTGTTTTGTTCTGGGGAGAGTTTTGAAGTGTAAAATCAAATTTCGGGGTTGAATTATATACTGTCATGTATTGTCGGAGTTGAATTATATACTGTCATGTGAAGCGGCAAATACATGTCTTCAATGGTTGGATGATTTTTCCCATGATTGAAGACTATCTAAAATGTCTAACGCAGATGGATATTATCTACGTTGGAAGAATTGTTACCAGTTGAAGTACTGTTGAGTAGTTGATCCAACGTAGATATATTTGCTGTCGTATGCGGGCGTTGTGGTAAAATCGTAAAGGTTATGCTGTCAAAGGTTGGATGACTTTCTCTGTCATCTAATAGCTAATCAAGACGAGTTAACCAGGTATTCAAGCAGATGGGCATTATTTATGTTTTTACTTTGTTAAATATGTTATTGTGAAAATGTGGAGAAATAATTATTATTGAAAAATTAAATATATATTAAAAAAATAATAATTACAAATTAAATTTAAAAAATAAATGAAATTACAAATTAAATTTAAAAAATAAATGAAAAGAAAATCAAAATTGTGTAGCTCTTGGCGACGTCCTTGATGTTGGCGTGTAATAGTTCGGGTTCCTCCGGGGTCGACGAGGCCGTAGTGCACGTTCTTGAGGAGGCGATACATAGCTGTTGCTCGGCCCGACCTCTGGTGTCCCGATCGGTGTACTGATGGTACTAAAAAGAACATATGTTTTCTCTCCATTTATTGGATAATTTGTTCCCATTTAGTTGTCCTTAGTACATATTTTAGCATTTTTTAGTTTAGTTCATTGCGTTTTCTAACTCAGTAGACCTTAGTTTAGTTTTCCTTAATTTTTCCATATTTTACTACTAATGTCGCTACATTTAGTATCAGTATTGCGTCTAAAGATGTCAGCACGGGGATTCACCTTAGAAAATCCTATACGTAGAAGGGTGGTAAAATCGTACATATCGTCATCGGGAGTTATGGAGTGTTGACTGATCGGAGGCGCCGAGGGAAAAATATCCTCCATGGTCGGTGTACGTTCTTGCCGACGGATCTTCGATTGATATGAGGATGAACCGGAGTAATGTGAATGTTGAGGCTCGTGGTCGTCTCCAAAAATATCCTTCATGGAACGAGGATATTGGTGGTGGGGCAAAAAGGTGACGAGCCGGATGCTTGATATTAGAGCTCGAGGTCATCCTCGAGCTTATGCTTGGGGTTGGGCTCGAGCTCGAAATCTGAATAGAGGATTGGGATCGGCCCACGACATTGACGTGGGTTGTTCGTCGGACGCCATCGGTTGCCTTCCGGAACAAGGTGGGACGGGTGATGTGTCGTCGGGAACATCAAATATAACCTATTTCAAAAATTAAAGTAAATAACAGTAAAAGGGAAGTAGGGTCTAATCCTCAGAGATTGGAGAGTCGTAAAAAGTCTTGTTTGTCGAGATCGTGGGTCAAATCGTGCCCAAGAAAAGCGTTGCGACCTAAGGAAAAATAAAAGAAACAGAATTAAAAATAAAAGAAAGTAGAATTAAAAGAAATAGAAAATAGGGAAGTCAAAATAAAAATAAATAGCATAAAATAAACAAGTTGAAAGAAGAAGGGTTTTATCGATATTTTGAGATCCAGCCTCCGGTTATCTTGATTCTTCCTCGATTCAATCATAGACTTTGGATGGTTTTTCTCGTGCTCGAATAAGCCAATTATAGTGGAAGAAGACGCTTACGACCACCAGCTCCAGATATAATTTTTAGAGGAACCTGACTCTAGCCAACCGTCGCTTTAATGGGACTATCTTACACTAAATCACCTTTTCCCAACGACGAATGTCACGCCGTTTTGTCTCTTTGGCTCGGCAACCTCTGACGCAGTAAGTTAGCGAATCGACTGTGCAACCTTTTCAAAACACACAAAGTGACCAGCTTTGCACAAGATAAAAAGATTACTTTAGTAGGGATTTTGGACGGAAGCGTCGATCTCGTAATACAAAGAATTGATGAACACTAGAGTGAGAAGAATTAAGCGCAGATTCTAAGCCTCATGAACTTTGGAGGAATATTTGATAACCTTCGGCTAGAAGGGTTTTGAGTTACTCATGATTTTGGGGAAAAACATAAGATACTAAAATAAAACTTTTATTGAACTAGAGATTTAGGGAGATGGATGATTTTTCAATGAATGGGGAATGAATAATTCAATCACTCCATCCCCTATTTATAGTACAAATAAATTCCTAGTAGAATCCAATCAAAATTCTAAAAAGATAATTAAACATTAATACCCTAATTGGATCCAATTTAAACTCTAAAATAAACATAAAAAGATAAATATAAATTAAATACAAATAAATAAAATCTTTAAATATTAAATCCTAATAAAAATATATTTTAAAATAAAATTAAATAAAACCAAGATTTTTTGTCCTATAAACTCTCTTTTTTAGTATTTCATCTTCACACAACTTCTAATTCTCCTCTAAAACCATACTTTTTGTCTCCAATTTATCTTCTAAATCCTCTTGAGTCCCTACAAAATAAGAAGATAATTAATAGCCCAAATTAATAAGATCATACTCTTAAAAAATATATAATTAATATCCAAAAGTATGTCATATTTAAACATTATCAACGGGATCAACATATACTGCCCTTACACAATAAACGACATCCTGTATGCCATATACCATTGTTTATACTGTGGGGTACCGAAAAAATTTCCGTTTAACGAATACAATTGACTACACCTATGCTCCCAATTATCCCAAAGAATAATAAATGGTGCAAGATATAGGGACCAATTTATTTTGTCTTTACTCGCTCCTTTTTTGTCTAGTTGGTGGACATCATCGAGTTGGAAAGGAGGGTTCAGGATATGTTGCACGGTACCAAACTGTCGTAAAACCCGATCCCCAGCATTCCATTCCACCATATGAAAATTGAATACTGGTACACTACACGAGAACAAGTGTTGGTGCTGGTAAACAAATGGTGGAATGAAAGTCACAATGTCTTCCGCAATATAAGGCATCCACACGAACTGCACAGTATAAACAACACGAGTTTAGTTAATATTAAAAATATTAAAAAATATTTCATTTGTAAAAAAATATTTCAAAAATGTAAAAAATATTTCGAAAATATAAAAAATATAAGATTTTTAATTTGTAAAAGAAATATTTCAAAAATGTAAAAAATATTTCGAAAATAAAAAAATTATTTAAAAAATTCGGAAATATGTTGTTACCATATTTCGTACATATGTGTCTATCTGCATACGGTAAATGGGCAATTACCTGAGTTGCCCAATTCCCGTATTAGCAGACCATATGAAAAAATGAAAAATAGTTGGAATTATTTATTCCATGCAATAAATTAATATTTAATAAAATTAAAAAACAAAAGATAAACTCGATTTATCGAGTCACCTATTAACAAGTGGCATCTGAAATGGAAGGTGACCAACGTTGGCGAGAGAAGGTAGTCGGTATAATATCCATGATTGGAGCAGATAGGAGCAACTGTCCATGGTCCAAGCATTGGGATTTGTCACTCGACAAGGCTTTCGGTACAATGAGGCCAACACTACAGAGCCCCAACTTAATTTCCCGGTTACCTTCATGTCCTCAAGCAAAGCAAGGTATGTGATGTTTATTTTGTTACCGGTATTGTCCAGAATCAGGACACCACCTAATAACTACAGAATGAACGCTCGAGCATGATTGATAATGTCCATTTGCATTGGATTTTGAGGGAGACGTTGGAAGTTTTGCTTTAACCATGTAAATTGTAACGTGGTTAATTTTTCGTTTTAAGTGTCTAGGGCATTGTGCCAAGTAGCCGTAAGCAAGTGCCCTAAGGATCGTCTAATGTACTTGGACCCATCATTGCAGCACCGTCAACGGGTAGCCCGAGCTGGATTGTTATATCTTGTAGCGTAATAGTTGCCTCCCCACACGGGAGGTAGAACGTGTGGGTCTCGAGCCACTATCTTTCGACTAATGCTGTTATTAAATCAACCCAGGCAATCATTGGTTGTAAGTAGACGGCATATCTGGACCTTGCATTTTTTATATAGTGGTAAGCCGATCGGGGGGGGGGGGAATAGCCCAGATGACGTACCTGGGGTCTAACACACCGGTAAAAGTGCTGATCTTGTCAAATAATGCTGACTCGGTGGTCACGATAATTGAGGATGGCGTAGGAATCCATAGGTCAAAGTCGGTCAAAGTCAATCAAAGACAATCGTCGACGATCAATGGTGATCAACAACGATCAACGGTGATCGGAAGTGATTGAAAGTATTCGGAGGTCAAAATACGGTGGAATTTGGCGAAAGACGACGATTCTCGGAAGTCGGAAGGCGGTGGTGAGCTGGAAGCTCAATAGCCAAATGTCATTTAAAGTAGGAGACCATTGATGGTATTTTTGTAATTTTAATTTCAAATTTAAATTTAATTATAAATAAATTTAAAATTTAAGGAATTTAAAAAATTTGAATTTGGTAAAATTATTTTTAATTTGAATGTAAAAAATTAAAATTATTTAAATCATTTTTTAATTATTTTAATTTAATTATAATTTTTAAACTACTTTGAAAAATTAAAATTTTTTAAAATTTATTATTTATTTTTAAAAAATTAATTGTTTTTGAAATTTATTTATTATTATTTCAATTTTATTTAAATTTAAATTTTGATTTCATTTCAATTTCAATTTCATTTCAACTTCAATTTCAATTTCAATTTCATTTCAATTTCATTTAAAATTAAATTGTATGTATAAACTTAAATTTTTACTTAATTTTAATTTTTTTTAAACTTTATTAATTTAAAGTTTAAATTGAGCTTCATTTGAATTGAAAATTATATTTTATTACACTTTATTAGTTTAAACTTTATTAATTTTAAAATTTATATTATTACACTTTAATTTTAAATTTCAATTCATTTTCAATTTCATTTAAACTTAAGTTCATTTGAAATTTTTAAATTAAATTTTTATTAATTTAATTTCGAATTTAATTTTCATTTCAACTTTAATTTTAATTTCATTTAATTTTCTTTTCAAATGCAGTTTCAATTTTAATTTCAAATTTAAACTATAATTTTAATTTCGAACTAGTATTTTATTTTCAAATTCAATTAATTTCAAACTAGTATATTATTTTCAAATTCAATTTAGACTAATATTTTAATTTCATTTAACTTTAATTTTAAACTCTATAAATTTTAATTTCGAATTTAAACTATAAATTAATTTAAATTCCATTTTAATTTTAATCTCCATTAATTTTAATCTTAAACTCCATTAATTTTTACTTTAAACTCTGTTAATTTTAATTTCGAATTTAAACTATAATAATTAAAATTTGAACATGTATTTCAATTTTGAAATTAATTTCAACAAAAATATTGTATGTATACTCGTAGACATGCGCTCATTATTCGTCTTCCAGTCTGGTATTATGAGATAATTGACCGGAAACATAGATACGATATAGGTAAGTGGATAGGTTGTGGCCAGATCTTCGGCAAACACTGCACAATTCCGATTCGTCTATCTCCCTGATGTCCATATCATTTCGAATCCTCGTCGAATGTGGATGGCCTCTAGGCTTTCTACGGAGACCATAGTCCGACAGCATCTCGAAAGCAAGCGGTGGAACTTCCCAATTCGATACGTCGGGCATTATGGGAAATTCATTCTCCTAGATACGCAATGTGCGTTGCAGCGTGTACACCTCGTCTATGAATTATTCAACATTTATATTTGCAGTCGTACACGCTGCATGAACATGCTCTCACAGGTATCGGAGAGTCTAAAGACTAAAGCACTCGCATCGCCTATTTGTTAGATCAGCTACGTACGACATTGGTGGAACACCCGAGCGACGACTGGTGTACTCTAAACCCAAAAAATCTCCAAATCGTGTGAATAGATATTTGCGTTCATCGTTCTAGCACTCTGAATGTTTGCTGTCATGACCTTTTGAATGTCCTTAACGTACATGTGCTCGACCTCCATCTGCGCCACTTGCTGGTGCCCTATCGTAGGAATCAATATGGTTGACCTATAGAAGGTTGCTGAGAAAACAATAGCAATTGGTAGATGTCCTGTACGCTTCAAGATAGAGTTAACTAAGTCAATCAAGTTGGTCGTCATCTAGCCATATTGATACCCCTCATTGTAACTTTGTGTCCATTGACACGTCTCGACGCTACCTAACCACCTACGGAGATTTTTACCATTTGGTAAATATTTCATCTTAGCTTCAAGTCTTGCAAACATTTGCCTGAATCTACGCGGTTCAAATTCATGAGCTGCATATGCAATTTTGAATAAGTATTTTAAAAATTCACACATTGATAAAATTTGAAATTAAATCGAATAAAAAATACAAATAATAATTTTTACCCATGTCCACGAGTTCTTTTTTCCTTCTTTATTTTTATAATCACTGTGAAAGTTTGCCCCCATGTACTGGATGCAATAAACGGACCTCCACGGAACCTCCGATCACCTTATTGCAACAAGTAGCCTCTTCGATCTGTCCGATATAAGGCAAACATTATCTTGCCTGACAACGTGCCTTCTCAGATTTTTTAAGAAAAAATCCCAAGACTCGAAGCACTCTTTCTCTACTATGGCGAAAACTATCGGTAGTACATTTCGATTGTCTTCTTATGCAATAGCAATCAGTAGTATTTAAGTGTATTTATCTTACAGCCAGGTTCCATCCACTTGCACCATCGGTTTGTAATGAGGGAAGGCCCTAACACACGGCTCGAACGTCCAAAACAATCGATGAAAATATCATTTTCCCGGTTTAATCACCCCGTCTAGGCCTCTATATGACAGTGTTTGCAAATCAGTAACTGTCCCTGACACATACTTTCACATCACGATTATCCACCCTTAAAGCTCTTTGTATGATGCATCTCAGTCACCATACAACTCCCGCATCGCCACTTGCTTCGTCCATCATGCCTTCTAGTACGAAACTTTATAATTAAAGCGAGATTGCATGGCCGCAACATAGACCGATATCTTATTCAACGGGGACTCTTTCACCATAGGCATGATGAAGTTGCATATGGTCTTTGCATATTACTTCCGATGGTCTTGCGTCATACGAGCCATGGTGCATGTGTGTGGACCTTCTATTTTCCTTATTGTCCACAGCTGAGTCTGCTGCATTAACGCAGCTCGGATACGCCACTTACACCCACTTAAGGCTTTCTTCGATGTACAAAGACTACGACGACTTCGTCACATTATAATCCACAACTAACTTCAAGTTGTATTGTTTTATTACAGTTATACAGTTTTTCTTATTCTCGAATTGTTGTCCTACGAACAACTCTTCTTCGTTGGGTTCTTCCCCAAGTAGGTGAGCATGAACTATGTTTTGTATATTCCGGGAACTCACGAGCTCAAGCCGCATCTGGGTCTACGTCACTCATGAAGGCCCTAGGATTATTCCTGATAACTATACTCGGGCCCGTGTTTCCTACCGAATGGGTGTTAACATTATCACCCTCCATTGAGCCCTCCTCATCTATATATTTGAGAATGTCATCTGAATTGGGGTCATCCAAACCTTCATTTTCGTCATCATCTTCTATGGTGGCCAACACCTCCGGATGAAATTATAGATGAGGACACGTGTTTTGGATGTTATACGAACATCCACCAGTGTTTGGATTTTCAAGAGTTGACCCTTCAAAACTAGATTAATCTTCCCAACATACATTTAGATCAAAATCTATTCCAGAACCTAGCTTAATGGATTTAAAACTTGAATTGGTTCAGGTTCTGCTATCTCTGCAAACAACTTAATCGGGCAAGGATTTTTGATCTCAGAGGGGCAATAAATTTCTATCATTGTCCCTAGATCATCATCATCATTAACAAGCTCCATTTTCGAGAACTTGATCGGATCTGATGAAATCAAAAATTTGTAAGACAGTCTCAGCATTTGCTTATCACAACTTTGTACTGATCTTCCGTTTCAATTCCTCTAGCGAAACATGCTTGTTGAATCTCATTCCGATTTTTTCTGGGCTTTGAAATACACAACTTTCATCATCTGTATTGATAATTTCTTCATCGAAATGAACATAAACAACAAAAATGTTGGAACTCATCTTGAATAAAGTTGTGATTTTCTCTTAACAAATAAAACACAAATATTTAGTACTGATAATGAAAACAAAAAATTCAAATAGTAGAAAAGACACACAGACACACACACATACACACACACACACATATATAGTACTAGAGTTAAAAGTGAGCAAAAAGAATTATTTGGGTACAAAATAAGGTGGTATCGGCCATGATTTAGCAAACATCCAAAAATATTTTTGAAACTTGAAAAAGTGGGTGTCGGCCATTGGATGATAAACATCCCAAAAAAATATTTTTGGGTATCTGGAAAAGGGGGTGTCGACCATGACTTGACAGACACCTAAAAAATATTTTTTATTCGTATTAGCTAAACTCGTGTTGTTTATACTTGTAGTTCGTATTATTTTGAATTTCTTTTCGTTTATTTTTATCTTTAATTTGTGATTATTATTTTTCAATATATATTTATTTTTTCGATAATAATTATTTCTTCACATTTTCACAAAAAACTATTTAATAAATTTTTTATATAATTCGAAAATATATTAATACAAGAAAATACAAATATTGTTGAATATTACAACGCAACAAATTAAATTTACAGATACAATAGATTATAATTATTTATTAATATTAATACATGAAGTTTTAAAATTCGAACAACAATAATACAAAATAACATTTGATAGCATAACCTGGCCAACTCGTCTCGATTAGATAATGTCCATCTTCAATAAATTCCTGGCCAACTCGTCTCGGTTAGTCATTAGATGACAGAGAAAGTCATCCGACCTTTGATAGCATAACTTTTACAATTATACTACCTAGTTACATATGACGGCAAATATATCATCTACGTTGGATCAATACCTCAACAGTTGTACTGTTGAATCGCGGGATAACAATTCTTTCAACATAGATAATGTCCATCTTCGTTGGACATTGAAGACATATCTTTGCTCTTCACATAACAATATATCATTCAACTTTCGGCAATACATGACAATATATTGTTCAACCCCAAAATTCGATTGTACACTTCAAACTCTTCCCTAGAACAAAACATTCATCTGATGATACAAAAAAAAAACACTCTCATTTCTATCATATTTTGAGAGAAATATTTCTTCCTTATAATTTCAAAATCAAAACCTCAGTTCTATATATAGACGAGGGAAAGTTGGTGTCGGTCATTGGTTATCAAACACCAAAAAAATTATTTTTTAATTCATATTTTTTGGGTGTCAGCCATTGCTTGTCAAACACCAAAAAATTAATTTTTTTATTCGTTTTTTTTTGGGTGTCTACTATGGCTTGGCAGACACCAAAAAAATAATTTTTTATTCATTTTGGGTGTCGGTCATGTGTTGGCAAACACTCAAAAAAATATTTTTGGGTATCTGGAAAAAGGAGGGTCGATCATGGATTAGCAGACACTTAAAAAAAAATTTGTATCTGGAAAAGGAGGTGTCAACTATGGTTTGGCATACACCAAAAAAATATTTTTTTATTCCTATTTCCTGAGTGTCGGTCATGGCTTGACAAACATCCCAAAAAAATATTTTTTTAATGTAAAAAAGGGATGTCGGCCATAAGATGTTAAGGACCCAATTTTTTTTCAAAATCTCTTATTTCCGTATACCAATATAATACTGTGTCGGCCATGGAATGACAGATACTTAAAAAGTTTATTTTTTTTATGCTTGACACCAATCATTGAAGTGAAATTTTAGGAGGTGTCGGTCATCACATAGACTTTTAACATTTTTACTGTTTATTTTATGTTATTTTTATGTATATTTTTTAATTTAGATATTTTTATAAATAATAAATTTTTTCAGATAATTTATATAAAAAAAAACCTCATTCAAAGCTTCAACTAACGTGTACGACAAGATTGACAAAAACCATTCATGCCTTTATGTGAGGACACGACACAAGGCCTTTGAAACGATCCAATCCAAGAAATTTAATTTGATTTATGGGTTTGAGACATGTAATAAAAGAAAAGGCGTTCAAATTTGGAGTGAAAAAGTGTTGGATTACCTCATGTTCAAGTGAAACTCTTTGTGATATAATCAAAACTAATGAGATAGCCATGCAAGTTCAAACTTGCTTTGATTTTAGTAAGAAAGGTCGGAATGTAAGAAAAGCCATGGAAATCCTTGGCAACGATTGTGCTTTTATAAGCTAATCTCACTCCAAGGAGGCAAGGACAAAATTGTGTATCTTCAGTGTGAAAGGTGCTTGTTCATTTCTCCGGGCATAAATTATTAGCATGATGGGAAAATGGAGAAATGGTTCACTCAATTTTTCCTGATTTTTCTTGTGACCGTTTGCAGGTGGGGTCCTTCTGTGTTTGCTTTATGGATTATGCTCACGTGATAGAGTCGTTTTACTCTGTTAAACAGTAAATTAGATTTGAGATGCTTTTAGTTGTGTTTTCTGAATTAGCTTCTAATCATTTTGATCAAATAAATTACAAGTTCGTAGCTGGTTTATGCTTGCTGCATAAGTGTGAAGCATGAGCCTTTATCAATGGTGAAGAGGTATATTAATTTCTGTGTGCATTTAGAGGGTTATATCCCCATACACCCTGCTTGAGTATGCATTGGACATGGGTGTCCCACATGGTTACTTAAGGAAAAAAAGACCTGAAAGATGTTAGTTGAGATATTACATGTTATGATAGAACCTTCATCCTCTTGTTTTCTTCCTCAATGGAACTCTCAGTAATGCTACAGACTGAAGATAAAGTCTGCGGCTGAAATACTCAATGCGCAGATAAAAAAGAGGGATTGACTGTCTGGATGAGGTGAAATATTTTGAAGATGGTTTGCTGTGGCCGAACCCAATCAGTAATCCTGTATTCTAAGGTGTTCCCCATTGATGCATTGTTGTGGAACTAGAGAGAAGGAAGAAACGGCAGTCAAAAAGAAGCAGATGAGCTGAGTGAGTTCATCATCCAAAGGAATTGAAGACCCAAAACACTGCAAGTGACTGAGCCATCAATGTTTGTCTTTCACTTTTTCTACTTGTGAAATCAAACCCAATATGCAAAGCTTGTAATTATGTAAAAATGAATTGATCCCTAAATACATCTGTTCAAAATTATCATAAAATGAGTTGGGGATGGAACAAAGCATGAGCAATACCAGCAAATAACCTAAGCCACACTATATATTATTTACTAATGCAACCATTAAAGTTTCCTCTCTTAGGTTAAGTGAACAGCCCATGTTTAAATAAAACGGCCATGGCTTTTATTTTGATGTCTAAACCAGCCCACGCGAGTTACTAAGGATGAGGTAGGCTAGTTCATGTTTAGTTGGGAACCAACTAGATATCCCACATCAGTTAGTGAAAGAAGCAAAGGTACCGAAATAGAAAACAGAGAACAAATGAAAAACTAAATCTGAAAAAACTAGAATGAATTTGATTAATGAATCTTGATACACAATTTTTGCATGCTTTCCTTCTTCTTTACTGCTGTATTTAAACCATTTGTTATAGCTGCTCAACGGCAGAACTACTCATAACAGAAAATAACCAATTGTAACTTCTTACTCCCAATCTTGATAAACTGTACCTACTTACTCTGATAGTTAGGAACATAGTAGCGAAAGCGTTTATATAAAAGCAGCAGCCCGCAAAGGGTTGTCCCTTCGGGGATATCCGATTAAATTAGAACGATACAGAAAAGATTAGCATGGCCCCTGCGCAAGGATGACACGCACAAATCGAGAAATTGTTCAATTTTATTTTTCATCCTTTTCCCAGCATGTGGGTTTGGTTTGGTCTCAAAGATTTGAGAAAGTTTGGTGAATTAGCTTCTGGGTTTTTCCTTGTATGTTCCATACAATGCTGGTAATCGTCGACACTGAAGATTAACTACTTGTAATTTAGGTGTGTTTAGACTTAAAAGGAGCCTTACGTTTTTAGGGTTAAAGTTTGTTCATAGCTGGTGTTTTGTAATTTATCAAAAAGTTTCCCTTTGAGTGACCATGTTGGCCAATGACAAACAAAAAGACTTTTTTTTTTTTATAAACTTTGTTGTTTAACATTATTGACTTTGTTTTATATTCATTGGAGAATTTGCTCTTCACCAGAATTTCTATACATGGAGCTAGTTTTGTAGCTATCTCAGACTCATGTTTGTGTCCGATGTGGTTACTTTTTTCAAGATTTTCATATATTTAAAATCATCTTATCTTCATATTTGTGTTGGGATATGCATGGGAAGAGTCAGAGCAGCATAGTTTTTGCTGTCACTGCTGATAACCTTGTGGTTTGTATTACCAGAATTGAAGTACCAAATGCTACAAGATGGAGTGTAATTGGGTATCATTGAGGATTGAATTTGGATACAAGATTCAAATTTGATATGCAGTTGACATGCTTCCTTTGAGAAGAAGATTGTAACTGAGATGTTTCTTTTGTATTGTACAACATTCATCCTCTTGTCTTGTTTTTATCTTTTTTAGTGGAACTCCGAGTACTCCTCCTAACAACATCAAAGTTATTGCAATGTCTGTGTCAAACAGGTCTTCCACGGCAGAAAAAAGATTGTAGGATCATTTCCAGTCTAAGTTACTCAGAATCGGATGTGGGTGTTCAACATAGATATACATCTGACATGGGTATATACGTTCAACTTTATTTATGTAATTGAAAGATTTTCTAAAGATCATACGTATCGATAGGACTATAATTGAACCGGACTTGATAGAATAAACTTCTGTTCATATGGGATATCTAACTACTTTGGATCCACTTATTTTCCTTCCAAACATCAATGATACTCAAAGCATCTCTCAAACAAAAAAAAAATGGGGGTATTGAGTACACATAATATAAAACTTATGGATAACCTCATTGACAAACAATATATGTTTTGTCCCACCATTAACATTCAAATTTCAGAAAAAGAAAAGGAAAACAAAGGGTTTTCACTTTCATATTTCTAACCAACCTTACCTAAACTTAGCCAAGAAAACTTTTCCATAAGAAGGACACCAATTAAACCAGATATTGAATTTTCAACCAATTTAAAAAGAGTAGAATTGCAATAAGAAAAAAAATTCCAACCAACTTTTCTATTTCTCCTGCAAGTTTCCCATTTCTATAATAATACCCTTAATTCTAACTCAATTGATTCATTTTATATATATTAAAAATTACATCTCACGCGTGTAGAAATTATATATTTAGAACACAAAAATATGTTTAAAAATAACATATAATAAATAATAAAATGTATGATTTCAAACTAATTAATAATAGCACATGAAATTACATTAAAATAATAATAATAATAATAATAATAATAATAATAACACATGAAATATGTATGATATAAAAGTAATAAAAATGAATAAATTGTGAGTAAAACGAAATTTAAACACATAAATACATTAGATTAAGAATATTAAATGCATTGCAATTGTTTATCGTCATCAATATTAAGTTAATGTGAAGTTAACTTGTACATCAACTCAATCAACAACTTTATTAATATACATTTGATGGATGTGATAAGCTATGCATAATAAAATTAAAAAAAGTTTAGTTTTATTGGTAAAATTAAGGTTTTAACAATTCAAGTTATATATGCATGAGCTCAAATTCAACTATATAAAAAGATTAAATTACCCTCAAATAATATACATGATTTTAAATATGAAAAACATTTTTATAATTTTGCTAATCAAGTTGGTGTCCAGTTGAGTGGTTTACTCGTAACACATGGGAGGTGTAATTAGAAGGATGCATACATACTAGAGGTGTTCATGGATCGGATCGAGTTGAATTCAGATCGGACTTCAACATGATATTAACATATTTTATGATTGTCTAAGCCCAGCCCAATTCAAAATCTAAGCCTAAAATTTTGTCCAAACCCGTTTATTTGCAAAAGATTAACCCAAGCCCATTTCAAGTCTGCTCATATTATTTTTGTTTTTTTAAAAAATATTTATTTTATTTTATTTTAACATTTAATAATTTTATATTTTTTTATTTATTGAAATTATTTATATAGTTATCTTAACATTATTTTAATGTTTACATTATAATAGTATTATATATTTAGTATAGGTTTATTTTTTTAATATATTCTAAATTACATAATATATAAAAATAAAGTATTATAAAGTATCATAACTTAAAACTGGTTAGATCGAGCTGGGCTCGAGTCTTGAATGTTCAACCCCAAGCTTGACCCATATTTTAAATGGACATAATTTTTTTTCCAAGTCTATTTTTCGGTTTTAATATTTTTTTCTAAACCCTTCTAAATTTCAGAGGAGCCTTTGGACTTGAATGGATAGCTCGACAATGAACAGTTATAGTACATACGTATTCTCCAGTATCAAACAAAGTTATAAAAGTTTTAACATTCCTTTGACTTAATCAAATACCAAGAACAATTCAACACAGTCCAGCCAAGGAGCTAATTGTGTCAAAGACAATGGCTTTTTTCTAATAAAGTAGTTAAGGAATACTATCTACTTATTTTGCTAAGCAATGGTATGAACAGTCTGAAAAGTTAATACGTTTACTTATTATTTATATACAATACGTTTAACCCAAAGTTAGTAACCTAATTAAGGGTCATAGATCGATGGCTCCCTCACCTACTTTTAATTCAAAAATTGTTCCCCAGAAAAACAAAAGACAGAAAAGTTTCTATCTTCATAAATTTTGACAGGGTCGGTGAAGTTAAGTGATCAATCTTCGTATCTTAACGTGGCGTATAGTCCTTTATTCTTTGCAGATATATCAACTTGTTTGGCTGCTAAGAAAATTTAAAATACGAAAAATGAATGTATATAAGACAAGTTGTTGTAAAACTGATAAACTGCCTCACTCTTTCATTAGAGATTAGTCAATCCAAATCATTGCTCTTTAACAATATATTCTCATAATCCTTTCATTTTCTTTCATTCAAGCCAAAAAAAAAAAAACCCCAGATTTTTTTTTGATATTTTAAGCAAAAAACACAGGAAAATTTTAGTGATGGAATCTGTTGTTTCTGAGTTTGAAGGCACTCTTTTGAAAGACCCAGATCCCTTTTCTTACTTCATGTTGGTGGCATTTGAGGCCTCCGGTTTAATCCGGTTCGCATTGTTGTTGTTGTTCTGGCCAGTGATTCGATTGATGGAAATGCTAGGGTTGGATGATGCTCGGTTGAAGTTGATGGTCTTTTTCGCGACAGTAGGGCTTCGGGTGTCGGAGATTGAATCGGTTTCAAGAGTTGTTTTGCCTAAGTTTTACATGGATGATGTTGATATGGAGGCTTGGAAAGTGTTTAGCTCGCATGATAGAAGAGTTGTGGTGACCAAAACGCCAAGGGTTATGGTGGATAGGTTTGCCAAGGAGCATTTACGTGCTGATGAGGTTATCGGAACCGAACTTGTAGTAACTCGGTTCGGATTTGCTACGGGTTTTGTTAAAAGTGATATCGCTTCTATCTCAAGGAGAGTCGCCAAGCTGTTTGTAGACGATGAGCCTATTTTAGGACTCGGACGAGCGACATCCAGTTTTCAGTTCCATTCTCTATGCAAAGTAAGTTTCTTTCAATAAAATTAACAACAATTTCAAAACTTGTTAACTTGCTAATTAAGATTACCATGCAGGAAAAAATGCACCCACCATTTATAACTAATCAAAACCTCAACGATCAACAGCACCTCCGACCACTTCCGGTAATCTTCCACGATGGCCGCCTTGTCAAGCGGCCGACACCCTCAACTGCTCTCTTAATCCTTCTATGGCTTCCATTAGGCATCTTACTAGCAACCATCCGGATTGTCATAGGATTAGTTCTTCCAATGCAAGCCATTCCCTACGTATCTCACTTATTCGGTGGCAAAATTGTCGTCAAAGGCAAACCACCACCGCCCGCCTCTCGTAACAGTCCCGGCGTCCTATTCGTTTGCACTCATAGATCCCTAATGGACCCTGTGATCTTATCCAACGTCCTAATGCGCAAAATCCCAGCAGTCACATATTCCATTTCACGGATTTCCGAAATCCTATCGCCAATACCGACAATAAGATTAACTAGAATCCGAGAAGTGGACGCCGAAAAAATAAAAAATGAATTAGATAAAGGAGACTTAGTAGTTTGTCCCGAAGGAACAACTTGTAGGGAACCCTTCTTATTAAGGTTTAGTGCCCTATTTGCTGAATTAACTGATCGGATAGTCCCGGTTGCCATGAACTATAGGGTAGGGTTTTTCCATGCAACAACAGCAAGTGGGTGGAAAGCCTTGGATCCAATCTTCTTCTTCATGAACCCTAGACCGGTTTACGAGGTAACGTTCTTAAACCAACTTCCGATGGAAGCGACATGTTCGTCGGGAAAGAGTCCAGAAGAAGTGGCTAATTATGTGCAAAGAGTCTTGGCTGCTACGTTAGGGTTTGAGTGTACAAATTTAACTAGGAAAGAAAAATACAAAATATTGGCTGGGAATGATGGAACAGTTTCACGCACTTCGTTTGTTGACCAAGTTAAGAAGGTGGTGAGGACTTTTAAACCCTCTTTTCAATAAATTTAATAAATTTGTTGGACTAAATTGAATTAAATGCATGATGTCCTTTTGTTGTACTTAACGGGACTTTTTTTTTAGATTTATTATATTGAAATTGTTAATAATGTGTGAGGATGATTAATATTACTTTGAACCCTATATGTTGATCTAATGATTAGGATATTCATCACTCCATGTGATCTGAATTCGAATTGCACCAATTACATTGTTATTAAGATTTTTAATTTTACTTTTTTTATGATAAAAAAATATTACTTGATTTTCATCAAAATTAACTTTTTTATTAAAAAATGTTATTTATTACATTAAAGAATTAATTAACAATGACAATTGGGCTGTGCGTTTTTATTGATATGACAAATGCCAAACATGGTCTTAACAAAAAGACGAGTCATCCTTAAAATATTAAAAATAAAATAAATCATAAATTTTAGGATTTTGTTTATTTTGAGTTCACATTTCACATACAAAAACCTCATAACTTTTCAACAAACATAAACAAAGAATTTTTAAAAATAAAATAAATCATAAATAGAAAATGATTCGTATCTAATACAATAATGATTATTCAAAGTTGGGAAAACTAAGTGAGATTTTTTTTTTTTGAAAAACTAATTGAGATTAATTTGTATGGAAATTAATTATATTAAGATGATGCTAAAAAGTATAATCTTTATACATCAATAAAATAATATTACGTCATTAAATTTTAAAGATAATAAAATATTTTTTTTATAAATAAGAGAAGGTATCACATTGCCTTATTTCTGTTAATTCTTACATTGGTATCTCTTACTTTATCATCTAGAAGCAATTTCCTAACATCAAATGAGGGAATATCAATCGTGACTAAATTCACATCATTTAAAAAACAAGATCTTGCTAGCTCGTCGACAACTATATTTCTTTCTCTATGCACAAATTAGAATTTGACAACCGCAAATTGTCGATACAGCGTTTTTATTTTCCTAACAATTGTCATTGAAGGCATACTTTCCAATCCCTCCTTGATCATCTCCACTGTCATCATGCAATTTGTTTCAATAATTACCTTACTATATACTCATCTATATCTAATATCTTCTCCAACTTAATTTAACTTTAATCATTTTATTTTTTTTTCATAAGTTAACATTTTTTATTTTGTGCAACCAATTTAAAAAAATAGTTTTTTTTGTGTAATTTTTTCCATGTCATTAACACATAATTTTGATAATTATTTTACGCTAAACCCCAACCGAGAGCCTAAACCTTGAGGTTCAAGGTTAGGGTTCAATATTTAAGGGTTAGGATTCAGGTTCGGGTTTTAGATTCAAGGTTTAAGGTTCATGTTTATGGTTTAAGGGTTTGGGGTTATGAATTTAGGATTTGAGGTTATAAGTTATGAGTTTGGGGTTTAATGTTTGGGTTTAGGGTTGAAGGGTTTGGGGTTTGAGACTTAACTTTAGGGTTTTAGGATTGTGATTTAGGGTTTAAAATTCTAGATTCAAGGTTCAAGATTAGTAGTTTAAGGCAAAAAATTATTATGGGTTAATGACATGCAAAAAATTTGTTGAAATGTAATTAAATATTTGAAAAGGAACTATGAATAATGTGGTGAGAATGGTCCATAAAATAATTTCTCAATGGATTAGTGTATAATAATAATTTCAAGTCTTTAAAATTCAGTGATGTAAATTATTAGTGAAAAAAACTATAATTTTTAAAATCATCCTAATGTAAATTATTCTGAATTTATATTAGAATGATGTTAATTTTTTTTATTTTTAGACATTATTCTTTTATTTCAATTTAAAGTATTTTAAATTAAACCATTAAAATTCTGCTTTTGTTTTCAATTTTCTTATATCTTTAAGATCACTAATATTCTTATATCTTTAAACCCAAAGTACAGTAACCTTAAGAAATTCTTTTTGTATCTTGAAAACCATGAATTGAAAATACAGAAATAAAAATCGATTAAAAATATTAAAAAATTAAAACGATGATTTAATTTACATGAACAAAATTTCAGTTTTAAATTTTTACTCAATAAGCAATTTTTATTAACAGTTCTTAATATTTTTACTTTTAAATATTTGATTTCAGTTTCAATAGTGAATGGTTTTAAAGATATAAAAAAATTAGATTTTGTCTTAGTTCGATTCGCATTAGCATTGTTTCCAATGTAGAAGGACGATGGGTTCGAGTGTGTTTAGTGATGTCAGTGGAGAGGGTTTCGCAGGGGCTCACCCCACTTCACACCCAATTGGGCAGGGATGAGTACAAGTTTCGCAGGTGGTGAGACGGGGATGAGGACAAAAATTAGACTCGCCGTGAATGGTGGGACAAGCATGGGTATAAAATTGTATCCGCCTAATCCCCACCCCACCCTATCCCCGCCCACCCCGCATCATTCCCGCCCGTCTCGCATAATATAATAAACATATGTAGAAAATAAACATTTATAAAAATTTAATTTAATAATTACCTTAATAGTATTTTATTAATTTAATATTAAAGTGATTATCTTATTATTTAATTTAATTTAAAATTCATTTTATAGATAAATATTATATTAATTTAATAAGATTTAATATTAAAATTAATCTAATATTTATCTTTGTAAGTATTATATTAATTTAATATTAAAGTGATTAAGTTTAATAATAGTTGAACTCTCTAAACTCTCATTATATAAAAAGAGTATTGGGCCATTATTTCACACATTTGAATTTAAGAGAAAATTGATATTTTTTTTATTTACAACTTGGCCCAAAAGTTGAGAGAAGTTGTGAAATTACTTCACTGGTAATTTTTGTGAAAAGATTTCTGATTCGAAGCGAACCCACAATTGGTAGACGTAAGCTTGAGGATAATGAAGAAAGACTACTCGATCGAAGCATTCATACTTTTTTTATAAAAAAATTGGTTTATATTTATTTAACTAATACTTATAAATATATTATATGAAGTAGATCGCGAGACGGGCATAGCAGGGATTAGGTGGGTTTGGAGAGCCATGTAGGTGGTGAGGTAGGGACGGTTTTAGTCTTGCGGGTAGTGGGGCGGGGATGGTTTTGGGTTTTTTACCCGTAGCCGGTCATGGGGCGGGGATGAGGATGAAAATTATTGGGGGTATGGTTGCGGGAGGAGCACCCCCGCACCCATCCCGTCCAATTGACATCCTTAAGTGTTTTAGAGCGCATTATCCTCCTATTTAAGGGTTAGGAAGGGATTATGGATTGTTCTCGGTATAAAAATAAACAGATATGATAAGAACCTGTAATGAAATTAATATTCAAGCTTATGGTGTTTTGTATACAAAAATATTGATGATATGATACTATATAATTGATATCTAAAAATAAAAAATTTAATATACTAATATAAGTTATTCCTAAAGTAGTTTACTTGGAAGTTTCAGAGAATTTGGGTTGTGTTTGAGCCTCACATGCAAAGTCAAATGTTTTTAAAAAAAAAATTATTTTGGTAAATTATGAAACAAATATTAAAAGGAAAAAAAAAAGGTAAATGAAAAGTCTTTGTAACCGAGTAATGTATATTGAAAAATATATTCAAAAGTCTATGGTGGAAAAAGGATGGAGGAATTGATTGAATTAAATATATACATATTTTTTATAAATATAAATAATAAAACTTAATTGGTCAACCTAACTATAATTTTCGTAAAGCCTTATCATGGTACCATTTTGAAGAATTAATATGTATTAATATTTATATTTATAAAATTTAAAAATGTTGACGTGGCAGTTCTGGGAAAGGCCAGCTTCAATTGGCATGGGGAAAGCATGCCACGTTTGTAAATTGATTGATGACGTGGCATGTATAAACCATGAAAGACAAATTGTTTACTTATTGGTTAATTTTTGGGTGGTAGGGAAAAATAAGCAGCCAAAATGGGTTAAAAAGTTAAACTCCCTCTTTTAATCCGACACAGTAACACAAAAGTAACAGTTTGTAATGTAGTTAAAACCTCAGTAGCAAATTAACTTCTTATTACATGTTAGCAAAAGTTTAGAGCGTAACTACCACTTCAACGCGGTCTTTCGGTTTTCCGTTAACGTTAACCATTGTTCAATAAATCAATAATTCTCCCTCTCTTCTCATCACTATCAACTCTCCTTTCCTTCTCTTTCCTCTTTTTGGAAATTACAATTCAATTTTCCTTCAAACTTTAACAAACAAAACTATTATGGAATCAACGACGTCGTATTGGTGTTATCGTTGCAGTCGATTCGTCCGGATTTTTAACCGAGATTCCATTGCTTGCCCCGACTGCGACGGCGGATTTATCGAAGAGATCGATAACCATCCTCACGCCGAATCCCGTCGCGTCGGCACCAATAGATTCCAAGCTGTCTCCAGGTATACCAGCTCTAATCCTGCTTCCACTAGCCGTCGTAACGGCAGCGACCGGTCTCCTTTCAATCCCATCATCGTCTTACGCAGCGGAGCCGCTACTTCCTCAATCGTCGGGGAGAATTCTAATGTTGAGAATAACGGGAGAGGGTTTGACCTTTATTACGAAGACGGTGGTGGGGCAGGTCTTCGACCCTTACCCCCGAGTATGTCGGAGATTCTATTAGGTTCGGGGTTGGAGGGAGTACTTGACCAGTTATCCGAAATGGAAATTCAAAACACCGGGCGTCACGAAAACCCGCCGGCCTCAAAAGCGGCGGTGGAAGCAATGCCAACGGTGGAAATAAACGAAACCCACATTCACAACGAACTTTACTGCGGGGTTTGCAAGGAGCAATTCGAGTTGGGAACCCAAGTCCGAAACATGCCCTGCAATCATTTGTACCATTCGGAGTGTATACTCCCATGGCTTGAGTTACGAAACTCATGCCCCGTTTGCCGGAATGAAATGCCGGCAGAAACCGGTGGTGGGTATGCAGAGGAGGGGTTGAGTATTTGGAGGCTACCGAGTGGAGGGTTCGCCGTGGGGAGGTTTACAGGCGGAAGAATGGGCGGGGAGAATAGAGAGGTGAGCGGCGGAGGGGAAAGACGAGGGGTTCTGGGAAGGGTGTGGAGGAATGTGGTGGGGTTGTTTGGGGCGTCAAGTTCAGCTGCAGCAACAAGGCAGGATTCAGGGATAAGTAGAAGCAGTAGGCTTGCTTTTAATGCTACTTCAAGGAGAAGAAGAGGTTGGGCTGTTGAAGTTGATCATGACAGAAGAAGAATATGGTAATTTTTTATCAGTTATCACAAAATCATTGTAAATGATCATATCGTATTTTATGAGATATATCATTGGATATATAATAGGAGTACATATACCAGCTTATGAGGTTCAGATTGCTGCAATAGACAGTAAGACATTAACTTAACTATGATGTTAGATTGAGATAAGAAGAATAAATGCAAAGGAGATGGAAAGTTGGTGTTTGGGTTCTTTTTTTTTTTTTTTTAGCAAGCATAATGTATTTTCATTTCCCTTGTGAAGGAATATGGAGGGTTAGCTTTTAGCTTTATTGGAGTGGATGTGGATGTGGATGTTGTTTGGGGAATGTTATGATCCTTGAATCCACCCAATGTTGTAATTGGTAGTGTGTGAACTTTTCAACTACTGCTTTTGACTTGCAATAAAGAAAGTACATTTAGAAGACTTAAAAACTTCTTTGCGCTGTTACAATACCCAATTCTAACAAAATCAATCATTTGGGGTACATAAAATGAATTAAGATGTAGATGTTTTTTCATTTTACAGGTGAATACTTACAGTGTCAGGGACGAATCTATGGACCTCGTACAGGCCCCACCCTTAAAATAAAATAAAAATTTTAAATTAATGAATATAAAATTACACTTTGATTCTTTTTAAAAATAATAAAATTTTAATTTAATCTTTAAAAATTATATTTTTAATATTATAAACATTACAATTTAATTTTACCCCTAAAAATTTAATTTTGGATCTTATTTAAAACCCAAACAAATTTTTCACTGACCCAATGGTGTCATCACCTTTAAAATATGTAGTCAAGTCTAATTGAATTTAAGTTTAAGTTGAACTTAATGATCGATTTTTTTAATTAGTTTGTACTCCACGAAATTTCAATATAGAGAAAATAAATTTTGGGTAAATTTAAAAAAAATATTTAAGATTTTAGGTTGCGTTTTTCATATTTAGAGAAATAAGTTGATTTTGAAAAGAAAAATAAAAACTGTATGTTTTTTTTTTGTGTTGGGTGTTGAAAATTTGAGGAGAAAGATTTATTTTGTGTTTGTGTTTGAGGTAGATATTACTAGTATTTATTTTTAACAAATTGGTTAAACATCCATTAGTTATATTAATATTTTTTGTATATTGTTTTCAATGATTTTTGCATGCAAAGTAAAATGGAAGCAAATATTGACTCACTGATTATCTAGTTCAACTAATATTAGGCGGTATTAAGTGGTCGGATCATAATACGGAAAGACAACTTATATTAGTAGATAATCTAAACATATTCTTAGTTTAATTGGAAATGAGAAAACTTATTGAAAGACTAATACGTAATCTATCAAGTCAAATTGAGGAGATACATTGTCTTGAATATTAGAGCGGATGACTCAGAGAAGATAGAGACATAAATGTGACTAATTGAACTGATAGTACATCAAATAGTGCCTAAGTAGAATATATCTTAGATTTTTTTTTTTATTCACTTGTGAAATTCATAGTGTTGCATACATTAATCTTGATTAGATGATAGCTTATGTATGTATGAGTCATATACTTTGATGTAAATGAAAGCTTAAGTTCAAACAGATAAGGAACCAAAAATTGGTATGTTGGCTATACGATTTTTGCATATGGAATTCATAGCCCTATGAAGGGTAAATGATATCTTCTCATCAACATTACATGATATATTAAAAGTAAACGTGGTCGCGAGTCATTTGTCTTTATGATAAATGATTTAATTACTTTGTGATAGTAATTGATTTTTCATGAAGGAATATGTAATGATTATCATGAGATAAAATAAGATCATAATTGGTTGAACGAATTTATCTCAAAAAAATTAAAGATATTCCATGAGGGTAGCACACTTATAACGAGGTCATTGGCCAAATACTTATTAAGTAGCTTTTATAATGGTATATAATAAGAGAGAGCTCAACCACGATATTTTAATGAAATGATTTTGTAACAAAACAATGTTATAATTAATAGGTGAAAAACCAAAATTTAATTATAAATTATTTAAACCCTAATTATATATGTACAATCAGTCCGTCTACTAGTTTAACATAACTAGAAACAAATTGCATGTAGAACCAATGAATAGAAATGATCAAGTAAGAGAAATAGATAGCATGTATCACTACTCGCAGTGAATACGTTTTCTCACTAAATAAAGAAATGACTTAGGAATTAATTTAAGATTTTTTGAATTATTATTTAATTAATTATAATTAAATAATTGGAGTTCGAATACGAAATTAAATTAATTAGTTATTAAAAATTTGTTGAATATGGAAATTAAATATATTTTTTCATATATTTTATTACGGTAAAGTTGATATGACTTTAATAGAATTAGAATTGGATTGAAAAATTATTTAATTAATAAATAAATAAATTTAATTTAATAGAAAATTGTTTATTTTAGACAATAAAAAATATATTGGATTGAATTAAATTATAAAGTGTTGAGTTAAAAGTCTAAAAATCACATATAATTGAACCCAATACATAAGAGACCAAATTGACCTCATTTAATAATGAGGGACAACAAACCCTAGTGGAAAAGAGGGCATGTCGTCGCCTCTCTCTCCTATTGCTAGAGTAAAAGTATATTTTTTTATTAAAATAATATTATTTATTTAGGACTGATTAAACTAAAACTCTATTATTTTTCTCTAAAAATAGAGAACATCGGTTAAGCTATTATAACTGTTTCTATACATCGTTATTCTACCATAAAGTAGTAGTAATTTATTTATAAAGAATTAATTATATTTTCTAAGAATTAGGAATAGTTATCGGTTTACAAAAAGAATTTACTTTCTCAGTGAAAGTAAATAAATTACTTTATTATGTGACTTAATTTATGTTACTTGAGCTCACACTTGACGCAATTCATGGTTCGAGAATAATAAAGAAGACCATTTGAGAGAAAAAAATTGGATCCTAGGGAATACAAAATGTGAGAGAAAAGTACAGGGACTTCGAGAGCTCTTTTGTTAAGTGACAATTTTTTAATTTTGTTTGTGAAGTTAGTTAGCAGTATTATTTTCATTAATGTTGTTTAATTAATTAATTATATGAAGTAATTTTTTACTTTGATTATGTATCTGATGAAAGTTTTGTGGAAAAAATGAATGCATGTATGTTAATTAGATCTTATCGTGGGTTGGGTCGGGTCGGGTTTCAACAAATTTTTAAGTTCAATTGCTAGGTCCAAGCTCGGCTCGGCCCAAAAAATGAGCCTAAAATTTTGTCCAAATTCGATCCGAATTATAGAAGTCAAGCCCGAGCCCGACCCGGCCCGGCCCATATTAATTTCTTTAGATTATTTTATTATGTACAACAAACTTAAAAAATATATAATATATCAAATACGCTTAAAAGCTTTAAAACAAACATTAAAAAATAAACAAATTAAAAATACATTAAAAATTCTTTATATTAAGATAGTTACAAATAAAGTAGTAGAAAAATTAACAATAAAACATAAGTTCTACAATATTCAAATAATATTAAAAAAGGCAGCGAAACAATAATAAAAGCGCATAAAAATAACATCAAAACAGCAACAAAAATAATAAAAAAAATAGCAACAAAAATAACAATAAAAACAGCACCAAAATAGTAAAAAAATAACACCAAAGCAGCAATTAAAACAATAAAAAAATCAAAGCAGTAAAAATACAACACCAAAACAGTAAAAAAAACAGCACCAAAACAGCAATATAATTTTTTATTAAAAATGGTTGATTTATTCGGGTTGGGCCAGGCCAAGCTCGGGCCAAAAATCTTACTTGAGGCCCGACCCATTTAAAAATTGGGTTTCATTTTTTGTCCAAGCCATTTTTCGGGCTTATATTTTTGTCCAAACCCTCCTATTTTTTGAATGGACCTTTGGGTCGGGTCGGGTGACCCGGCCCATGATCAGGTCTGATGTTAATAAAAGAGTTTAATATGATTATGGTCTAGGAATTTATTAAAATGTTTTTTTTTTTTGTGAAATATGTTAACAATTGATTTATTAATATATTCGTGAAAAATGTAGAATGTTTTGTTAATTAGTAGAATATGCATGCATGGTTTGAAAATATTTGTAATGATTATAATGAATGTTATTTATAGTTGGTGATCTTGTGTTCTGGCATCGGAGAGTGGTGTTGCACATGTGAATTGTCCAGGAAGTATCAATTTTAGCAACAGCTTTCTAGATATGATGTGATGATTGCAAAACAAATGTAGTCACCATTGCTTTAGATGAGACCTCTCCCCTTGTCTCTGCAGGTGTTGCGAGAAGAGACTCTTCTGGAGATTTATGAGCAGCAACCTTCTTTGAGTCATCCCATCTCCATTGAGGGATTTGATGAACCCCTCACCCATGGATTGTGAGCCTTGTTGCTCGAATTCATCTATAGAGATTATCTTCACACGAGCTATGGGAAGATGAAACATTGCTTCCTGAAAGTGTAAAGCTCTGGAAATAAACTTGAAACAACCTTCTGAAATTAAAGTCGAGTTAGAAATATTTTTGAAATCCGCATTATTGTGGTCAAAATCCCTCTACAACCCTTACATTATAGTTTAAATTTTGCTTTTATTCCCTACACTACACTATACATAAGTTTATAGATTTAGTCATAGTCTTTGTATTTTTTCAAATTCTAAAATTTTAGTTATCATCAAATGATAATTGTTAAATTCATTGAGTTATGTTACTTTCAAAATCTTATACGGCAAAAATATTATCACATTTGTAATGCCATGCCAACTTACTATTTCCACATATTACTTATAAAAAAACTAGTTAATGGATTTAACAGTTGGTGCTTATGTTACAACTAAAATTTCAGCATGCGAAAAAAATATAGGGTTTAAGAATGATCAAATTCAAAATCATAGACTAATTACAAGACTAGTACCAAAAATTATCCAAATTGATTTAATTGTTACTGTTTAGATTAGAACTGAAATTCTAAAATCTAAAATAGTACAAGAACTAAAATTTGATTAAATTAAAATATATAGGTATTAAATTTACAAATAATATAGGGAGTAACAGAAAATGTTTAACTTTTATTTTTGGTGAATTAAAAGAGGAGAACAAAATCTTAATAACAACACGATTCGAATATAAATCATACTTGGAATAATGAACACCCCAATCATCAGATCAATACGGAGTTGAATAGAGAAGGTTAACTTTGATTACAATGTTGGAGCTTGGGTTTGATTGACTAAAGAGGGACTTCAAGTTCTGGCGTTGTCCAATATAAAGCAAATTATCATTGTGAAAGGTGTAGTTTTTAAGGGGATACACTAGCTTAGGAGTTTGGACCAAAATCTAAACATGCAGACCAGAACTTTCCATAATACTATGGACCACTCTATATAGCAATATTGGGCCCAAATAACCCTTAAGGAAAGTTTAGGCTTTACTGAAAACCTTTTTCTATAATGACTTTTTTCTAAAAATATATTTATCTTTCTGAAAATGTTAATGCTTTTTAATTTGAATGGTTCATAAAAAATTATTTTGTATTATTTAATATTGTTTATGAAATATATTCTCTCACTTGTTCAAAACTCAATCGAGCTGACAAAAGTTTATGTTAAATTGAAATTCTAATTCAAATATGATATAATTCTTAAAATCTTTTTATCTTATAAAAAAAATTAAAGTTGTCAATAGAGTTTTAATTTGATTGGCATGAAGATTGTTGTTAATGTAAGAGGACATGAATTCGAGTGCGCAGAAGCGCATTATCTTCCTATTATGAGTTGGGAGGGACTATGAGTAGTTTTAGACACTATATCAAATATATATATGATCAAAACTTATAATAATATTATTAAAAAAATTAAATTTAGTGATTATAACAAATTATTCTTAATAAAAATGTTACACAACTTTTACTTAAGTAAAAGGCAATTGACGAATTTCATTTTTTTAAAATGGTTACCTCTACGTTATAGTAATACTTTAAAGGGATGGACAGTGGTAGAGCCAGAAAGATTGGTAGGAGTTTTGATCCATTAAAATGAATTTTTTTATTTAGATCCTTTATAATTTATAAGATTTTAAATTAATAATGATGAAATTGTACTTTGATCCGAAAAAATTATTAAAATTTGATTTAACTTTTTAAAAATTATAAATATATAAATAATTAAATTAATGAAATTATATTTTTACTGTCGTAAAACACATAATTTAATTTCGACTCAAAACTAAGATTATGAGATTAATTATAAAAAAAAAGTCATTATTCATCGTTGAATATAAAGTAGGGTAAAAAATAAACCCATCATGATTCCTTGTAGATCCCAAAAAAATTGACAACTAAAAGCAAGATTTGATTTATCATAGTTATCCAAAGAAATAATAAATTTTGAAAAAAAAAATGAACACCGAAATTTCAAAGATATCTAATCGTTCTTGATCAAGATTTGTGGGGTAACCAATGTGTTTTTCCCACTTTCTTGAGTGTCCCATTAAGCATGCTATGCTAATCAAATTCAATCATCAATGTCTAAATGTGGACTTATTTCTTATTTCATTGCATAGAAGTGCATGCCATGAAGAATATTTTGGGGAAAAGGAAAAGCAAAACTTCTTTTTTGACCTCAATCTATTCAAGATCCAAAAGAAAATGAGAGGATATAAAAGAAACCAATTAAAGTGAACACACATGATAAAAAATAATAATTTATTGTACCAAATTGTCTCTAGCTCACCATAATAATTGAATTCGATCATTAACCGTTTACACCATTACATATGGTGTTAAGTGCTTTCAAATTTACATTGGTCAACTTACCTTCCTTAATGATCCATGTAATCTTTAATTGGGGAGCCTTTACACCATTAACATCTATAGTAAGAGGCTCTTAACCAATTAACACTATCTTCCAAAATTTCTCATCAAAGATTTAATAAAGACACTCATCCATGCTTTTCAGTGGCATAGTTGGATCTATCAAGTATAAGTGGTAGTCTGTTCATGGGTCGGGCTATCTACTCAAACTCGAAGATCTACTTAAAATTTGGGAGGGTTTGGGTAAAAATATTTGGCCTGAAAATGGGCTTTAGCAAAAAAGTAAACCCGTTTAAAAGATAGGTCTCGCTCGGGCTTAAACATTTAAGTCTTGAGCCCGACCCGTTTTAAGTTTATAATACTTTATATTATGTTATTTTTATATATTATGTAAAACACATAAAAAAATAAACTTTTACTAAATATATAATACTACTCTAATGTAAGCATTAAAATAATATTAAGACGACTATAAAATAATTTCAATAAATAAAGAATGCATAAAATTATTAAATATTAAAATAATATAATATAAATATATTTTTTAAAATAAAAAATAATATGAGCTAATTTATAAATGAATTGAAATTTGGTTAAGTATTTTAATCGAAATTGTAGTTAATTAAAGCCTAAGGACTAAATTGTAAAAGTCCAATCATTGTAAATTTTTAATTGAAAAAATTATTAGGGACTTAGATAGAAATTATCCAAAGGGCTCAATTGTTAATAAACCATTTTTAATTATGTGTTAGTGGTTTTGTTAATTAAATTAAGAAATTAAAGATTTATGTTAATTAATTAAGATTAAAACATATTAATTTAAGTATAAATAGTAATTATAATGGAAAGAAAGAGAAAATGTTTTCATCTTATCTTCAAGCCGTATCAACCAAAGAAAGAAAAAGAAAAGAAAGCTCAAGGTTTTCCAAGCTTTCAACTATACGTTAGGTATGAAAATTTAGTTTTTATTTTTATTTTTATAGATTTGAGGTAATGAGAGTTTTATTCAACTAGCTCATGCATCAATTTATAAAAATGTTGAAGTTTTAGAAAGTTTTCATTATTTATTTCTTAAAGAATTAGGTGTGAAATTGATAGAAATTAAGCTTATATTATGAAAAGGACTAAATTGTAAAGTTTAACTGTTAGTTTTGTACATTAAGGACCAAATGGCATAAAAAGAAAAAATGTTATAAAATTTCATTAGTAATAGGAAGTACAAGGTCCCTAATGTATAAATGTGAAATCGGATTTTAATATGAAGCTAGGAATTAAAAGTTAAGCTTGTTTCAGGTTTAGGGACTAAATTGAATAACTTATAAAATATGATTGATTTATTATTTAAATGTGATTTCGATGGAATTCAATATTATGTCATTATTTAATTATTATTTATAGTTAATATTGATGTTGGGCCATTGAGAGGGAAAACAAAAGCAAGAGTTGACAACGCTTCTATGATTTAGAACCAATTTAATTACTGCATATTCATGTCATTTTGCATTATATAACAATCAGGTGAGTTATCAATGGTTAATTGAAATGAAATTCTATGCCTGTGATTGAATATCGAGACATGGATCAAATCGAATAAAATGAGAAATGATATGAATTATTTTGAAATACGATATGTATTATGGAAGTTGAGTAGGATATGTATATCAAATGAATATATGTCTTTGGAAAATGATTTGGATTGTTCTTGTGAATGTGATGTGATTGAGAGCATGTATTGAATTGAATTGAATTGAATTGTGTGACTATATTGAATGTCAAAACTATTTACTGGTTAAATATAAGAAAAACGAGTACAATACGAAATGCTGAATGGTATGTAATGTATGAAATGTATTGATGTTGAAATTGAAAGGTGATATTGTTGGATATGGTGCCCTAAGTGTAATATTTTTGTATATGTACACTTGTAACTTTTTCGAACAGATTGGTTAATAAAATAATTTATGAGTTACATTAATATACTTTGTATAATGTCTCGCGTGGTTTTTGCATGCAAAGAAAAATAAAAGCAAATATTGACTTATTGGTAGTCTAATGTTTAAACTAATACTAAGCGATATTACATGGTTGGATCGTAATACGGAAAAACAACTTACATTAGTAGATGAATCTAAACGTGTTCTTAGTCTAATCGAAAATGAGAAAATCAATTGAAAGCCTACTATGTCGTCTATCAAGTCCAATTGGAAAGATTTTTTTTTGGGGCATCGGAATAGATGACTCCTAGAAGATAGAGACATAGATATAATTGACTTGACTAACTATACATCGTACTGAGCCCAAGAAGAATAGATCCTGAATCCGTTTATGGATTTATTCACTTGTAACGTTCAAAGTGTGGCATACCTAAATCCTAAATGGATGACAGACTATGTATGTGTGGCTCGTATATTTTGATGTAAGTAAACGCTTGAGTTTAAATAGATAAGGAACCAAAAGTTGGAGCGTTGGGTATATGACTTCTGCAGTATGTAGCGCCATTCATAATAGTGGAATTCACAACCTGAGACATGGATAAATTGTAACACCTTAAACCCGACCCGATTCACCGAGTCCGAATCTTGAGTGTTACTAGGTGAAGCAGAACATTTAACAAAATAGTTAACCATTTTTATTTTATTAATGAATCTGTTGTTTGAAGTTCCAAAAGAAAACTTATCATTTTGGAAATAAAATATTAAATGAAGTATATGTTAAACAATTTCATTACGACACATCTTGTACAGATCTTTACAAGTTAAAAATATGTACAAACAGATTAAAAAGGAAAATTTCAAAATAACGCCACAAATCCTCTATATGAACAATAGCCCAATTCGCCACCAACTTGGCGTGCTCCTAGTGTCGTCCCTCCAAGTGAAGCCTTTTCTCAACAAACCAAAAAATATGTCAACATTGTAAGTACAACAATACTTAGTGAGCTCATCAACTATACCTTGATGGAGTCTTCGTAATTCTTTAGGACTTTTCATGAGTCAACTTATTTCTGCATCATTTACTACGATTAACACCTTATGATCTTATCGCTCTTGTATACGCCATTTATCATGCTTCTATTACACTTAAACTTCGTTTAAGTAACTAGAAGACCCTTTCCATCATTACATAACTCTCTTGCCCCATAACATGTTCTTAACAGAATATACCCTTAAAAGTCACTTCTCACGATCTATAACTTAACTCATTCCATTCTTTCAAATAATTTTTTACTGACATTGTCTTAGGCGAACATATACGTATGGAAGATACTTACACAGTTCTTTATATGATTGATTCTCATCCATACATACCTTGATTCGTTTCAATCAACATATCCATACCGATAATTCATTGCAAATAATATCCAAATGGACTCCATAATACGCCATATTAGAATCCCATAGCTCAATTTAGCATTGACTCAGGTTTAGAATATATATATATATATATATATTGAAGAAGATATGATTCCAGTTACTTTTCTTACTTACAAATCATCATAATAGAAACTCTTCTTGTCATTCAGATGAATATCTCTTTACAGAGATAATTCCTTAAGACCTTATCAAACTCTTAATCCAGAGTACACTAATACCTTTCTTTATTATGCTTATTACAGAATTGTTAGAACTTATCTGTATCTTACCATCAAGACAATCCTTCAGATTCAAAGCTTACCAGATATTCCTATCAGTTCACGCCACATAGACTTAGCAGTTTATGTTTTTCCGACAATTAGATATAACACACCATTTAGGCGATCCCTTCAAAATTGTCGTGAGCGCATTCCTTTCAGTTTATGCCACAAAGGCTTTCTTTGCTGACATGTTTACGATATGAATTTGCCTAGAATCATGTTATGTGAGATTTGCCTATCTTCGTCTTGGGACACGCAAAGAACCCCTTTGGGTAATCATTCTTTTTAGAGAGTGCCAAGATTTCAACTAATTGAATTTGGCCTTCAAGAGTGTGACATATTTGACAAAACAAATAATATGGTTTGATTAGGGTGCCAAGACCTTCAATCGATTCCTTGATGTGCTTGAGGTTGTTGGATAAGTATTAAAGTCTTATCATTGTCTCTTTGATGATTAAAAAATTATTTTAGAGATAATTATCTGATTTTCTCATGTGTTTTCTCAAGGGTTTATCTGCTAATTTAAAGGAGCTTAACTTGCTACAATTTCAACTTATAAATAGGCATCATTCTCTCTTAGGGTAGTACAACTTGTGTAGTTGAATTACTGTAGAAAGCTTGAATATTTATCTTATTAGCTTGTGTTATTTTCTTGAACTGAGTGCTAGTTTGGTTAGTAGAAGTGTTGGAGCTAACACTTGAGAAAATTCTTGATTTGTTCCAGTTGTGGTGAAGAACAAATGGTTTTCTATTGGGATTGCATGAACTTACATGATAGAGGAGTTATGGGTTTTAGTAGATAAAGAAGGAAGTGTACTATTGACTTGTTTTGGGTGAATGAATAAAAATATATATTGAGTGCGATTCCGTAATTATAAAATTGTTGTGTCTAAACTGCATAAATAAAAAGATTTGTTATGTCGTTTCCTTTCTTTTATTTGTTTTCATACGCTTTCTATTTTCGCTCTATTTACTGTTATAATTTGTAAATTTCATACCTCCGAACTCATTATTTTTTAAATATAAATATGAATTTAACATTTTTACAAAATAGTAATTTTTATTCGTGTGATATAGCAGGCTAAGGAATCAATAACTGTTACTATAAGTACTTATTTTTAGTAGTGAAAGATTATGATTTCCAAAAGGGTTTCCAGTTGCAAAAAAATGAATTGTCAGATCCATCCATAAAGACCACACTTCACCACCCACAGTTTCAACTTCCTCAGCAAAACAATTCCACAAAACGTAATGTTGGATTTCCATTTTGATGCGTAAGTTTAAACATTAAAGTAATTCTAAAATATTATTTTTTTTAATTTTTAAACTTGAGGAAGAATTTTTTTTTTTTGGTGAAAATTAAAACAAAATTATATCAAATCAGAAGATGCACAAACTGTATCCTATTGAAAAATCGCTAAGACCTCTTGAGGGCACATTAAAATGTGTAAACTTGATTATTAAGCCAGACAAAGCTTAACCATTCAGTCTGCGACTAAAATTTTCCTCCTTAGCACATGTCGAATTCACCATTATCCTCCAAATCGCATAGTTTTTAAAACTCTTCTAGGCACTGGAACATCTTAATCTTCCATCCCTTAATGGTCAAAACCTTAATTACTGTGAGTAATGGAGCAACTTAAGTTAAACCTAATTGAAAAATAGAAACAGAAATTACCCAAGTAATTTTTATAAAACAACAATGCAAGTTTAGAGGGTAAAAATGGAGTCTTCAAGGCATCCAATGAGACATTAAAAAAGAATAATTAAATACCAATGTATGTCAGCAAAGCAGAGAGATATCTAAGCCTGCAACAGTTGAATGAAATCTCTCTTGTTTCTTAGATCTCAAAAAACCCAGAAAGTAAAACAGAATGAACAAAAAATGGTCTTGTTTCTAAATTAATATGATGAAAGTAACAATAACAAAAAAAAAAAAAAGAAACCCAAATCTCCTTAAATGGAGATTCATCAGAATCTACTAAAATTAAAGAAAAAAAAATAACAAGTCTTTTTATACAACTTGAAATTCTTCCTCATCTTCTTTTTCTTCTTCCTCTTGCTTGGACGCCATTAATGGACCAAAAACAGAGCTTTCGCATGCTACTAATCCTCCAAAGAAAAGGGAAATAAAAAGAACCATCTCAAAGAAAAAGGAAAAAGAGAGCAAAGTTTTGGAAACATGCTAATCATGCCAGCAAATAAGCATTGTAACGCATCGCCTCATGATGTAAAAACGAGCTCTTTGTTCTTTAACTAATCTTGCACATTTCCTTGTGAAAGCACTTCTTTTGCTTGAACAACTCGATGGATTCTTCATCATAAATGAAGAAGGAGAAGAAGAATACGATGATGAAGATGAACGACTCTTCGATGAGCTTTCTTTCTTTGAAAACTTCCATTTATCATCAAAGTAGAAACTTGGTGGTGCACTTGAACTTGCTGAAAGAGTTGCTGCCATGGCTAAATCCCCCAAAAAGAACTACAAAAGGAGGGGTTTGCTTTAAGGTTGAAGAAAGATCAAGGGAATTTTTTAGTACCCTTTTGCAAGCTTTGAAGGGAGAGGTATGAAAGGAGGAAATCTTATAAGTGAAATTTGGACCGTAGGGAAGATGGTAGGGGGCTCACTATTTATAATGAGTTAAAAAGGAGGAAAATAAAATATTGTAGCGCCTAGGCTATTTTGCCCCCACCAAATAATTTTTTTTAAAAAAAAAGTAACATAAAATAGTAAGAATATGATTTTTGTTTTTATTTCTTTTTAAGAAAGATGTTCAAAAGCTATTAATTTTTTATTAGATTCGTATAAATATTATTAATATAAAAATATGTAAGTTAAAATATGTTGAAACGTATTATTTTTCTTAGGAATTAAAAAAAATATAAATAATTTTAAATATTATGTAAAAAAATAAATATGATAATTGGGGCTGTAGCTGTAAATTTATAAATTTAAGAGAAAAAGAATGGGAAATTTGTTTTTGGATATAAAAGGAGAAAAAGATTACAGTTTTTGTTGCAGAGTATCGAAGTAAAAGATCTTGCTTTTTGCAGTAACTTTTAACAACTGGCAATTTATGAGACTAAATTTATAAGGCGAATTCAACTTTACAGAACAATTATTAATTTGTTTAAGTGATTTTACTGTAACTAAATAAATAAAACACTACCTCAATCAATTTTTCTATTTTTCCACTAATATATTGGTTGAAAAACCTCAAAATTACATACATAAATTTCAGTTTAATGTAATTCAAATATATATAAAACTTTCATTCGGATTAAATCATATATATTTAAAGAAATAAATTTATCAAATTATTTTTATATTAGATAAATATAATTATTTTATATGCAATAAATAAATATAAAATGATATTATGTCGATAAAATTTCATGTATAAATTACACAAAATTAAAATCTATGTATGAAATTATATATTAGACCAAACTTCATAATAATTATGAGATTTATCCTTTTTATTACATTTTCTATTATTGTTTTGATTATTTTTGGATTCTTAAAATCAATAAATTACAAAAATAATCACTAAATTTTGGTGAATATTTTTTTTCACTAAATTGTGAAAAAGTTATATTTTGAATATTAACATTATCAATTTATAACATTTTAATAATTTATCCGTTAATAATCGTTACAACCTTAAAAAAAATGACATACTAATTCAAGGGTTAAATCCAATTTAATCATTAAACTGTAGTTAAAATGTTAAAAAAAAATCGATACTTTTACAACGTTTATAATAACACTTCAAAAAAATATTACAAATTTCCAAAAAAATCTTAAAAATAATTAAAAATCATTATTTATTTTTGAAATTATAAAAATAATTTAAAATATAATTATGTAAAAAATAAAAAAAAACTCATAAGTCCTTGGTCAATTTATTAAACATTAATAAAAAATAATGGATCAGATATCCCAATCAAACATGTCTCATAAAATAAAATTTTTTTAAAAAAAGAAAAATACAAAAATAAATAAAAACATGAAAATTTTAAAATCGTTGGTAATTATTTGTTTTTAAAAACGCTACTATTTCCGATAAATGTTACGTGTCAGAAGGACATTACTATTATAATTTTAGCACGTGTCAGTCAAAACTTGTTACACGGTTTACTGTGTCAACCGTTCAAAATCATGCGCGACTTACAAAGAATCTGGCCTCAACACGTGTACCTTTATTTAATATTTCTATGTCATATTTTAAAATTTTATTTTATTCTTAATCAAAATATATTAATGCAAATGGAGTTGAAGAAAATTGAATATATTTACGTAGATTTCGTTAAAATAAAAATTTTAGGTACAATTTATTGCACGTAATTACCAAATACTTTTTATTATTTAAAAAAAATTAATCAAAATTTTAGTCTCCATACCACATGATTTCATTATTTTTGTACCACCAATTTCGGGTTTAACATATTTTTATAAGTCTTAATTATGATAAGGATGACCATTTAGTTGAATTCAATAAGATAATTTTGAGTTAATTTTTTAATCGAGAGATTTAAGTTAAATTTGTTCAGATAAATTATTCAAAATAAATTTAAAAAATTAAAGATATAAAATTATAGAAATGTTTATAATATGATTAATTTTTAAATTAGAACACATAAAATAAAAATCATATATATTCGAAAAAATTAAAGTAAAATAATGTAAAAATAAAATATTTTAATATGATCAATTTGATTTGATAATTTACATGTTCAAGACATTGCATTTTTTCTTTTTAGGAAAAAATATTTTTTTATAATTTAACAATTTTATAAATTTTTCGTTTAGTTATTATAATTTGAGAAAAATAAATTATAAAGCCACTGTATATCAAAATTTGCTAATATTGGTACTAATATCGATACAAATATATAAAATATTAAATATAATCATAAATTTAGTTCTTAATGTTTATATTTTTTATTAATTTAGTCATTATTTTTTTTCTTGAGTTAGTTTCGACCCTCAATCTTTTAAATATAGTCGAATTGTTGTCGATTTATAATGAAAATATTAACTAAATATTAAAATTTTAAACATAGAAGCATATATGATAATTCACGTGTACTTCATGCTAATTTTTTTAAATTTTTATGAACTTTCTAAAAATAATTTTTTTAATTTTAATTTTAATTTTTTGAAAATTTTTATAAACTTTAAATTATTTGTTAATATGACATATGAGGTAAATAGTTCATGTAAAAAAATGAATTGATTCTTTTTGAAATGTTAATACCTAAATTTAGCTAAAAAAAATAAAGAATCAAGTGTCAAATTGACAAAAGATGTAAATGTTGAGGGCTAAATTTATCATTATACCAAAATCACATTAGAAAATTCAAATTAAAAAATTATAACATATTAATAATATTAATTAGTGAGATTTAGATCATATCTTTAATAAAATCTATAAATGTAATTTCATTTATTAAATATTTATTTTTATACAATACCTACTTCTACTCATACCCCGAAACTTTTAAATCAGAGAAAAAATATGTTCAATTGCATTCGAGTTATTGTCTTCATTATTATAATATCAACAATATAATTTGATCTAAAACTGAATTGACATTTATCAAAACTTATTTTCATTTAATAAAATATTATAAATATTGTTTTTATATAAAATTTAAATATTTTATTGTAATAATATTTTAACTAAAATGCTATATTTTTATTTCACTTTAAAATAATATTAAATTTACTAAAATTTTAAACAGTAAGTAAAAAATTGATTTAGTAAAAATATACTTCATATTTTATATTTGTTGTTGTAATAGATAAAAAAATATAAAAATTAAAAATATTACATAGAAAATTAGTTTTGTAATATTATAGAAAAGATTGATTGTTACGTAAAAGTTTCATATTCTTTTTTATATCTAAATATATATTCAATTAAATATAATATTTTAAATACCTAAAATCTAAATATTTTCGTATTATTTTTTAACAGGTTCTTATCATATATGCTCTTTTTGATAAAATACTTAGAACTATTCATAGTTTCTCCCCAACCAATAAATAAGAGAATAATGTATTTCAATGCACTCGAACTACGTCATCATATATTAACAATAATGCTTTGAATTAAGAAAATATTTGTAATGTTTGTTGTGCAGTTGGAAGGGGAGGATTTTATGCTGAATTTCAACCCAACAGATATATTGAAATGAATGTTTTATCATATATCAAATGGTAGATGAGAAGTGCTTCACATGCATCCATGTGAAATGTGATGACCATCAAACCACCGAATAGGGTGCTAACATTTCCATTTTTTTTAAATTATAATTAATATGTAATTTAAAGAAAAAATTCAATTCTCGATTTTCTTAATATTTATTTCTCGACCGTTGGAATCTTAGTATGCAGATACCAACCTCTTTGAAGAATTGCCAAACCTTATGCAATTAAAAACAAAAATAATAAAGTTGTGCGAATTTCAGTCAAAGCTTTGGGGCTCACTCACCATTGTTTTATTCATTATATATATATATATTGAGTAAAGAAACAACTTTTATTTCTTATTTCTTTCTGAATTTGTGTCAACTAGAAATTAATTAAATTCAGCCACAACAAATATTTCAAATAATTTCATGTTTTTGAAATGAGTGTCCACTTATTTATCATTGTTTTAAAAGGAGAACTGAGTATCCATCAAATTAAATAAGATGACAATAAATTTGTCCTTAAAAATATTTGTTTAAGCAAGATAAAAATTTGTTCAGGACGACTCTCCAGTAGTTGGTTGACCTCTCTTACCCTTCATCATCTCCGATCCTATGCTTTTTCCCATGTTTCACTCACGTGTCTTCTCTCTCTTCAAGTTGTAGATTTGTTTTGTGGGTATCTTTCCGTCTTCATGGGCTATGATGAAGAAACATTAATGCTTGTCGTTGTTGAATCGCCACCTATCACCAATAATTACTCTTCAAAAAGTGAATTGGTTGTAGAGACTCAAATGGTGACTCTTTGTTGGCTCCTTGATTTTTTTTTGTTTTGAAGGTATTTCAAAATAATAAATGATTTCATGAGTTAGTTTGAAATTGTGTTGTTTTCTTTCGTTTAATAAGTATTTCCTTTTTCTTATATATGAAAATGGTTGAAGTAACTTTGTCTTGCCCTTTACAAGTGTTTTTAGGGATAAATTTGTTGTTGTCCTATTCAGTTTAGTGAATATTTGATTTTTTTTTTTTTACCGATTTTACTTGCTACTTTGGACCCTCTAGGATTGGATCTCTTATCATGATAGGTACTTCCAGTTTTCTCATATATGAGTTGTAACAAAACCAGTTACTGGAATTGACTTTAATTTGAAGATAAATTTAAATAGCATAGAAACAAGAAATGGTAGAAATAGATGAACATCAACCCAAATGCATGGCCTAACTTTAGCCTGAAATTAACATATTTGGAGACTGTAATTCAATTATGTAAAGTTTAAAATTGTCCCAAATGAATGTATTAGCAAATCGTATGGTTCACTTTATCCCTCCTAAAGGTTCATGTGGATTTTGTCAATGTCAAATGCATTTGGACAAATTATTCTTTCTTTCTTTTTAATTCCCTTCACTTAATCTTCCTCGGAGAAATTGCATATATAGTAACTTGCCTCCAACGTTTATGTCCCATATATATATTTGATATATGATACTTTTTAAAAAATAAAAGGTCTAAAATTAAAAATAAATCAATTAAATCATTTCGTTAACACACAAGCATTGATTTTTCTTTTAGAATTTACTTGATTTTTACTAAAAAAATTCAAACCTTTTTTATCTTTTTTAAAGATATAAAAAATATATTTGTATGTAATATGTAGAGAAATGAAGTAAATTAAGATTCATAAGTTAGTAATAAAGTATTAAGACATGTGATTTTATTGCATTAGAAATGAGAAACAAAATCCAACACTGACTTGATAATGTTGAAGCCAATCATAAGGTTGCTTAACACAGATAAAATTGTAGTAAAATGAAACATATAATTGAGTTTTAAGTGAAGCAAAACAGATCCCTTAAAGCATGCTCAATGTTGTATGAATAGGGTGCAATGTTCTAAAGAAAATTAATCTTATTTCTAACCAACAATTTATGTCTTAAGATATTGATTTTTCATTTTATAAAATTTTAATATATCCATGGCATATGAGGTAGTTAAGATATTGTTGTTATTCAAAAAATAAACAAGTTTTGTAGCTAAGGCTGTTATATTTGTTTTTTTTTTTTTTTTGGACATAATGTCTAGAACTATCTATGGCTCCTCCTCAATCTATAAATATGAGGATAATGCGCTTCAACGCATTCGAATCCACGTCCTCCTACATTGACAATAATATCCATGCTAATCGAGTTAAAACTCAATCGACTTGTAGCTAGGATTTTAAAAGCTAACACTTAACTGTTGGAATTATTAACTTTATTCAACTGCGCTAAACTGGATTCTTTTTTTTATTCGTATTTAATATTCATATCTTGACACATAATATGAATATATATATAACACTTAGGACTAATATAGTTGTAATTACACATGGGTGGCATGTTTGGGTAGGGTTTGACTCCACTCCATTACTTTTTCATTCATTAACATTCAATTCATATTTAATTACCATTCACAAGTTAATTTTCATATTTAATAAATGGGTTCTACACAGGTCTACACATTTGAATGATGATCTTGTACTGGATATAAATGGATGAAAAAATGGAGTAGATCATAACCCATTTGCGTAACTATTGTAATTGGTAGATTCTATTGGATTAAGTGTAATTGGAGCATTCTAATTACATTTTCCAACCCTTAAGAGAGAATGTGAGAATTGGAGTAATTACGTTGGTAGTTACATTCAAATTAAATTATCCTATGGCTTTTCAAATACTAATCATGATTTACTTTTAAAAAATTATTTTTATACAAGTTTAAGTTATTAAATTATATTAGAAACACGAACATGAATACATATTTAAAATGATTATGACAACAAATTTCTAAGTGTTATTATAAATACTAAGAAATTATATTATAAAAATAAATTATGTATATTTTATAAAATTATAATAATATATATATTTATATTATTTAAATCCTAAAAAATTGTAAGGTTCTTGCCAAAAGTTTCATTATAAAAATAATTTAGGTGTTATAAAAGTGTTAAAAAAATATTATAATATATTTATTTATAAAAAATTATGACAAAAAAGTATGGATATAATTTATTTACGTGCTATTACTATATATTATAAAAATAATAATATATTCATTTATAAAAAATATAATTTTTTGTCATAACTTATTTATTAAAAACAATTTTCTAATGTTAAGAAAAAAATATTATTTATAATAAGTGTTATGACAGCTATTTGACATTTTATAAAACTTTTTTTTATAAATGTTAATATTATAGGTTTTGTATTTTTTGTTCGTAATTTACGTATTATAAAAAGGGTTATAAGCTAGCATAATTTTTTTTTTTAAAATTAAATTTATATAAATTTTTATAATTGAAGCTATATATTATTTGGATAGCAAACCAAATATTATGCTGTAGATGTTAGTTGCACAAATATAAAAGATCTTCTTACATCATATCATGACGTATGATTTCATTTGAGAGAACGAGACGAACATAAACAGCAGAGACAACTTATTTGAGAGGACATTTGAAGTTTCAAAATATAGTTGAACGGATATTTGTTGTTCTAAAAAAAGATTTCTCAAATTAACAATATCGTTTCAGTATAGCACAAGAAAATAAGGTTGGATTGTACTAACGTGTTATTACTTCATAACTGCATTTGTATGTGGAATTAAGATGATCTATAAGAGTAAATGGAAGAATGAGATCTTGTATTTTTAATGATGTATATTAAAATTCAGATTTAGATGATAAAGAATTCGATCAAGGACCAACAAATGATAATAAGTAGCATATGTTGAATGTTAAAAAGAGAATAACCTAACAAATATGAAACGCTAAAGTAATTAGATAAAATTATATATGATATTTATTTATTTTATTAGTAATCATATTATCGACTACTTTCTAGGACTAACAGATTACCCATCATGAATTTATAGTAATTAATATATTTTTAAAAAAATATAAATTATACAACCATGTAATTACAATTTATACTATCAAACATGACATTCTGTCAGTCAAACACGTATAAAAAATTCTAATTTTTTATAATTATAAAAAAATATAATTACTACCTTAATAATTATATTTTCTTTTAATTATCCAAACACACCTTAAAAATACAATTAAAAACCTAAATACAGAAAACTGCTTCCAAAACCAAACTAAAGCATTCCAAGTAAAGGACAAAGAATTGAAAATAAAAGAGGAGCAGAATCTGATATATAAACAAATTGTTTTGCTGTAATAAAAGAAGATTATCACATGCTTCCATGTGATAAAAGCCAACAATGTTCGAGAAATTTTGCAATAAAAGAGTGTGAAAAAAGTAAGTCAAAGGTTTACTGCTATAAAGCATGCATGGAAATTTAAGGAAAGGGATGATAACTAATAATGATGGTGATGATGATGAGACTTCATTTCAGTTTGTCTTTGTTTTGAAGGAATATTTATTTATTGATTGATTGATTTGACATGCTATTGTTAATGGGTGTCTGAAAAAGATTTTGAAATTAAACAGAGCATGATTTAATTATTTGGAGATATAGTGGGGACAGATGATGACAAATTTTGACTAAACTTTGTTTTATCAAGCCTGCTTTATTCACTCATCACATTCCATACCTTTGGACCAATCTATAAACATAATTGTTTCCTTCGATTTATTCAATTTTACCATTTTGTTTGCAAGAGATGTTAAAAACTTTATATATTTAATCAAAATCTAATGCAAAATTTATATATATTTTCCATTTCGTTCCAACACATTGTTTTTATTGTTGGTGCTAGACGAGTGTATGATATCTGGCATTGATTAATCATAAAAAACTATGGATTACGATCTTTGTTGATAGTTTGGATATGTGTAAGCTTATCTATTATATCCAAATTTGTATAAGAACTTATTTTTTGAGATTGGTTTAGATTGATCAAGTAAATCAACTTCGAGATTGAATTGAATCGAGTAAACTTAAAAAACTTATCCTAAAGATTGAAAACTTTTTCTGATCTTATTATTTCGCTAGTTTGATGAGAAGATTCATTGTAATTAATTTAATATTTTAGCAAATTGAAATTAATTTAAATACTAGAGATTTATATATATTTTTACACTGAAAATTTCTGCACTTATCTATGCAGTAAGGAATTCGTTTTTGTAAGTGCATTGAGTGTGAAAACAACTCAATTATTTTGTTTTCAAGAGAAAAGTGATTTAGATCTTACGTGTGAAATCAATGTTACTAATTTAGTGAGTGTTAGAATTAGTAATCACTTGTATGAGATTTTAAGTTAATGAATTATCTCTTTGAGCAAAACCCTCCAAAAGTAAAAAGATCGAACTGCATAAATATATTGTAAATTTTTTGCAAATATTGTTATAAACTTTTTCACATAATAATATTTAAAACTTTCTCTGACATCAAATGTCACTATCTACAAAAAAATATAATTTATTATCCACTTGATAAACTTAAGATCACATGTCAAAAAATAAAAAATTTGTAAATAATTAAATTCTCATTCACTTATAATTTTTTAATGCTCATGCCAATTGAACTAAGACTCAATTCGTCATTCCAAACAAATTTTGATAATTAAGAGTTTCTTAGGACATCTTTGTCGTGGTTGTAATTTGTGAATGTGATTAGTTGACTAATTAAAAGAATACCTCTTTTTCGAAAGGCTAATAACAAAAGATTAAGACAAAAATCATAGAGGAATTTGGTATGATAAAAAATAATATAGGTCCAAGAAGAGGAGGAATCTAGCATCATGTGGTAGTTAATACCTTATCCCCAATTAACCTCCATAAAACATGTTCTTTAACATTTTATACCTACCTTATTCTTGGATCCATTTCAAATCAGTCAAATGTGTATATTTCAATTTTTACATTTTTTAAAACCAATCCCAGAAGAGATTCAAACTCCATCCCTAGAAGAAAACATGCATTTGTTCTCCATTTCTAAATATAAATATAAAAATCACATAAAATACATTTACATTAATGTAAGTTTATAAAAACCTAGTGTATATATATAAAAACAAATGTTTTTCATGCTTTTCGATCCACATACAATGGATATGCATGATTCCAGTGTGTATATATATATTTTTTGAAACAAAGTGGTGAATATAGTTTTTTTTTCCTGCTCTGGGGTTGTTTGAAAGATTTCTGTCTCCCTATGGATTTTAATGGAAGGGATTTTATGCTTTAATTTGTTAGATATCTTTTCTATTGATTTTCTTATAAGGAATATTAAGAAAGATGTTGTCAAGAGCATTTCATATTCGGGTTCGATATGTTTTCTGGATATGAGTATAGAAATATGATACTCCAAATACATTAAAAAAAAACTAAACATACCCGTATTCGACATTCATATCCGGGAGGTCATTGGGGTAGCAAATAGTTGCGGAAAACCTAAAGATTCCGAACCTTACTGTGACTTTAAATCTTGACAAATTAAATAAATCTCTCTGGATGAGGATCTTGTAGCCTTGGGCCTTAACCATGTTGATTTTTTGAAGAGTGGTTTGCAAATCTGGCTCAATTCTGCAAACACCATAAACAAAAGTGTGAGAAATGCCATCTACGGATGATGAATACGAGTAGTTCCGAGAAAAATAATGTCGGAACAACATGGGTGAAATCTTACCTTTTGTATCCTCGCTCTCCAGAAGCTTAATGACGAGATGCCCTCTGGACAGCAATACACCCTTATCATATTGACTACAAGTGCATGACTCTCCTTCATTTTGGATATTATCATTTGACGCGTTCATGGCTCTACCGACAGCTAAATCAAGTGCTCGCATACCTAACTCGAAGGACAAAGCTGCATCCCGAGTAGAAATTCCTGAAACTGAAGGACACATATCTGAGAGTATAACTGAGAACCCTTTTTTCTGCAAAACAAGAGACATGCATCTGTAAGAGGTTACAAAGACATTTTTTTACCCTATAGGCAAATAGAAGACTAAATTTAACTTTGTGGAACATAATTGAAGAGCTATGTTATTCGGATTTGCGTGTAAGCGTATGATATAAGCAACTATCAAACACAAGTGGTATTCATATTTTCCATGTCACTGAAAGGACATATCTGGATGAGCAGCGGACAAAGGTTCCAAACAAAAGGCCGACCCTTCTAACAGGGAAGCAAAGTTTGATACAAAAAATTATCCCCTAAAGCATCCATGGAGTCTACTTATTACCAGATTATATCTTTTCCGTCTGAATAATTTTTTCTAACCGGTCTCAAGTGACCAAATCTGTCCTTTGCTTCATTCAAATCACCAAAGCAAGAAAAGATGCAAAGTTTGAATTGACATCAAATCTAGATTTCCATGCAACAAAGACAATTTAGGATGAAAAGAGTGAACAGGAAATTTATAAAGAAAATTACTAAATCTGAGCAATTACTCGAGAGATTCGAATCCCAATCAGCAATGACAACAGTTGGCAAACATCATTTAATCACTTGAATTGGCAATTGGCTAAACATTCAAATTCAAACAAAACCGAGAATATTACAAAATTCTAAGATTATGGACATAAAACTTGAACTACTTGCTACCTTAGGCGAGTGTTCCATAACTTGTGGCTTGGATAGTTTCATGACATCAGCGGAAATAGTTTGAACCCTTGCGTCACAGTGAAGAGAAGGAACCTTTACCTTCTGTTCTGAAAAATCCCAAATTTTATTGCCATAAATTACAATCATACTAAGAAAATCTTTCACTTGTCTTACCAAAACAAAACATCAAGGCATTCAAGCAGTGAATATTACCTTAACATCAATTCCCAGAACAGCCCCACCATTCTTCAATGGACCCAAACTCTGACAAGCAACCTAAAACACCATGAAAAATCCACATAAAAATCAACAGGGACTCAGAAAAATAAGAGAAGCAACTTTTTGAAGCAAAAGGGAAAAACCTGAAGCCAAGCACCAGGGGCACAACCGAGGTCAAGAACTGAAGAACCTGGCTTTATTAACTTATATTGATTCTGTATTTGAAGCAACTGAAAACCAAGCAAGAATTTGTTAATAAAAGAAATGAAACGATTAAAAGAAAAAGTAATGAAAACCGAAACCTTGAAAGCTGAACGAGCAACATAGCCGAGACGTTGAGCTTCCCTGTAGAAAAAATCGGGTGCTCCACCTCCGCTCATCGATGCCAAATTTCTAAAACTCTCTTTGATGTAAAACCCTGCTCTGGGGTTTTTACTTTTTAGTGAACTTCTTCCTCGAAGCACCCATTTCTTCTTAAGCCTGTAGTTGTGGGCCGTTTTGCGTAATGGAATTTTGAAAATTGAACGGACCCTTTCTCTATCAATTCAGCATTTGCAGGTCAGACCCATGGGCTTAACTTGACTCGGTTTAGCCCTAGCTTGACCCCAACCTGATATATAACGTTGGATAAAATATGTCCATGGGCTTTTAGATTGTAAAGAAAGCAAGACGCGGGAGTTTGAAATTCTGTGAAACTAACAGTCTCCTTTCACTCAAAAAAAAATAAAAAATGTAAGCCTCCTTTATGGAAGTTGGAAGCTAATTCACCAAACTCAGACTCAAATCTTTATGAAATGAATATGGAGACCAAACCCAGATTATAACTCTCAATTCTAATCCCATCTCACCAACACCCATGGAGCTCAACATCTAATCATCTTAAGAAGATTTGGAGCAGTTGCATTTAGGGATAAGGATGTTTTCAGTTTTACATAAATAGAAGCTTGTATATGGTTTAGATTTCACAAGTAGCACAAGTGAAAGACTTAAGGCCAGGCATAGATGCCTGACTCACTCACCTCACCTGCTTCTTTTAAGCTGCCTTTTGCTTCCTTCTCTCAAGTTCCCACAACAATGCGTCGATGGGAAACACCTCGTTCACAGCCCTCTGCATCAGCTTGAGTGATTGCTTCCTTGGGACTTGAATATAGTAGATATTGAGAATACCCACACTCACCCCTACATGCTCAATTAACACCTTCTATCAGGTCCTGCAAGGACTACAAATTTGTTATGACTATATATAGAAATAAACAAGTCCAATTCCTACATAAATACATAATACTCGCCTTCATGTTTTACACTTTGCAGCGACCATAAACCATTCTCATTGGCCAACTGGGATTTCTCAAGCGAAATTATTTCATCAATTCTTCCACAGCTCATTTATGAAGAAATCAACTATTTAACTATAAAAACCAAAGTCTCCTTTAGATATAGCCAAATACAAGTAACTACAATTTACCACCTATAAAAGTTGCATAATGAAAATCCCAGAACCTAATTCAGCAAACTATCTCGAATCTCTACATAATGAATCCCCACATATTCATTCTTCAACCATAAAAGCTCTAAACCCAGATTAAAACTTTAAATTGCAATCAGAACTGGCCAAAACCCATGAAGCTGAACATCAAACTATGAATTAAAATATAAAGAAAACAGAGAAAAGGATGGGAAATGAAAAAATATTTCAAGGAAAAATTTGAAATCTGAGCAAAACCCGTGAAACCCAACATCAAACAAAGCACTAAAATGCAAAGGAACAACAGAGAAAAGGATGGAAAAAAAATTTGGACCATTTCTCGATTTATGCGTGTCATCCTTGCGCAGGGGCCATGCTAATCTTCTCTGTATCGTTCCAATTTTATCGGATGTCCCCGAAGGGACAACCTCTGCTAACTGCTGCTTAGTATATATACGCTTTCTGTACTTTGTTTCTAACCCATGTGGAAAATGTAGTTGGTTCCCAGGCGCGGGCTACTTTGGACATAGGTGTGACCCAAAAAAAAAGCAATGGGCTTATGTTGTAGAGTGGGACCCTTTTATTCAAACATGGGCTGTTGACGTGTCTATCTGGATAACTGGGTCCGTGTCGGTCCAGCTGGTGAAGGAGGAAAATTTGACAATAATATGATGATTCCCAGCTATTAGACACACAAATATCATTTTCAACGGTTGCATTTAAGGATCAATTCTTTACATAATTACGAATTTGTAAATTGTTTTTGGAGTTAGGCCAATAGTAGTAGATGGCTCAATCACTTTATTGCTTATGAGACTTAGGGTTCTTCGATTCCTTTGGATGATGGAACTCACTCATCAGCTCAGCTGCTTCTTTTAGACTGCCTTTTCTTCCTTCTTTCAAACTTACAGAACAATGCATTCACGGGGAACACCTTAGAAATGTTGGTTCAGTTCCACCAAAATAAATGTTGTTCAAAATATTTCATCTTATCACAGGCAGTTCGTTTGATTGCTTCCTGCAAACATGAACATGGGGGCATGAGTACGACCCTCCAAGTATATGGAAAAACTTCGCAAATATAGAGAATACCCATGTCAAACACATATCAGCATCTAACACTCACCCCGACTCCACGTAACATATGTCTCGATTAACATCTTTCAGGTCCTGCAAGGACTTCCTCAATAGAAGCACGTCAAGTTGTCAACTTGTGCTTAATCTTTGGGCCTTCCTATTCAAACTCATTTCTCAATTCTTGTAACTATTATCCAGAAAATGAGCACTAATGACTATATATAGAAATGAGATAAATGATAAGCCAAATTCCCACACAAAGAGATAATACTCAGCATTCATGGAGGTTCATGTTTTACTCTTTGCAGCAAGCATAAACCAGCTAGAACCATTTAAAATATCTCTTCTTCTTTGTCAAAACCATAATTTTTCAGTCACTCAACTGACTAACAAGGGAAATTAGATCAAATTAATTCCATAACCCAATTATGAAGGATAAGTTTTAACTCTCTACACCACAAAAGGCAGAAGCAAATTCAGAAGCACCTTATAATTTAATCATTCCAAAAAGATCTCTTTCTTCGTCAAAACCCAAAATTCTTCCAATCATTCTCATTAGTCAACTGGGATTTCTCAAGGGAAATTATTTGATCAATTATTTCACAGCCCATTTATAAAGATATCAGCTATGGAATTTGTTGACGAGGGGTATCAACAAGGTAGGTATGAAGCCCCTGACCGCAGAGATGATACAATAGGAGCTATGCGCTAAGACATGGCCCTGATTCACTCAGAAATCATTTCAGTCGGGGTATACAACACCATGTCCAGTTGAGAGATTTTCTCCAGTTGTATGTCTCTTCAATCCTTCAAGGAAATTACGCCATATAATGGCATCAGGTGGAAACGGCATGCTGGCAATAATCTGCTCTGCTTCCCCGAGTTTTCCATATCTAGCCAGTAAGTCTACCACACAATAATAGTGTTCCATTTTGGGTTCAAACCCATAGTCACTTTCCACTCTCCTGAAGAATTCCATGCCCTCTTCCACTAATCCAGCATGCCTGCACACGGTTAAGATTGCAATTAAACTGACCCCATCAGGCTTAAATCCATGAAACTCCATTTCTCGGAATGTTTCCAAAGCTTCATGATAATAGCCATGGACTCCAAGGGCTGAAATCAGAGATGTCCAGGTTATGAGGTTTTTGTCCACCATTCCACCAAAGATTTTCACTGCACTTTTGATGCATCCGCATTTTCCATACATATCTATGAGTAAATTGCAAACAAATGTGTCACAGAGACTGTAATCAGTCTTTATAATGAGACCATGAATAGAACTACCCAAAGCCAGGTTACAAAATTTACTGCACACAGATAAAAGGCTTACAAATGTGTAATTGTCCGGATATATTTGAATCATTTGCATGTGTTTAAATAGTTCAAAAACCTCTTTATAGTGACCATTACGAGCACAAGCTGCGATCACGATATTCCAAGATACAATGTCCGGCTCTTCAAGAATTGAGAGCAGCCTTATAGTTTCATGGTATTGGCCTACTCTATAATAAATTCCTGCAGCAATGTTAAAAGGCACTGTGGAGAGTGGTCTTCCAAAATCTGTAATGAAAGTAAGGGCATCGGACAGGAAACCATTTTTAGCATATGAGGTCATGAGGGAGCTCAAAACATATATATTATCTTCATGGCCCATTCTTATAATCAAACAATGAAGCTGCTTTAGCTCTATGGTCGCTGAAGATTTAAGAATTGCAGAAAATGTAAACTCATTAGGTCGGTAACCTTGGTGTAGCATGTCTAGCAGTAAAGAAGCGGCAGTACTCGAAAATTTACTCGCATAGCCCCAAATTAAAGCATTCCAAGAAACTACATTCTTCTCATGTATACCATCAAAACATCGATGGGAGTCTTGCAATTTATCACATTTAACATAAAAGTCAACTAGTGCACTACCTACAACTACATCAGATTGGAAGCCCTTCTTGATTGTTTTAGCATGAATGTATTCTCCTAACATTGGGATCTGAAAATTACTACAAGAAGCAATTATAATAACGAAAGTAGTATGGTTCGGCAGCATTCCTTCCCAGGACATTTGGAAGAAGAAATCTAAAGCTTTTTGAGGATGTTCATCTTTTTCCAATGCTCCAATAATTGTATTCCAGGACACAACATCAGTAAAACGCATCCCCTCAAAGACTTTTTCTGCTAAGCAGATTTGGGCACATTTGACATATGCATTAATAAGAGAATTTGCAACAGCAACTTCATGATCAAAACCACATTTAATCACTAAACCATGTATCTGTTCTCCAAATTCCAAATCAAGCTCACCTTTCAAGCCAGACAAAACGCCCACAAATGAAGAGTCAGACAAAGAGGCCTCCACCCTCTGGAGCTCACGAAACAAAAGCATACAATCTTTAACCAAACCATGATGTGCACACAAAGAAATAATTGAGTTCCATGTTACCAAACTCTTCCTCGGCATGTGATCAAATGCCTGGAGTGCCTCAGAAACGCACCCATACCTTCCATACAGACCTAACAAAGCAGTACCGACAAAGGAATCTGCGAAGAACAATCCATTCTTGACAACCAATGCTTGTAATTGAACCCCACCAGAGAGACCCATTGCCTGAGACGATAAGAGTCCCGCCAACACATAGGGAGTAGGCAAAAAACCATAACTCCTCATCGAAGAAAACAATTCGCAAGCTGCCCAGAGGTCCCCAGATTTACCGTAGGCAGTGATCATCGAACTAAACGATACTGTATTTCTGTTGGTCATATTGTCAAACACTTTGCGTGCCACTGGCAAATGCCCAAGTAATGCATACCGAGAGATGATGTTGTTGAATAAAAAGATGGGTTGGGAGGCGTAAGGGCCGAAGGTGATGGCAAGGGCGTGCAGAGGTTGGGTGGATTTAAGGGAAGGAAAAGCTGAGCTAGATTTGAGAAATTGAAGGAGAACGTGTTGGGTTTTTAAGAAATCGTAGCAGCTCATGCAGGCGGGAAAAGGTGGTCGAGTAGCGCGTCTGAAGGTTTTCCGGTGATGGTCTTATCGTAGTAGACCAAGCACAGACAGCAAACTATTGCAAATCTCTACATATCGAGACATTCACTGTTCAACAGTAAAAAAAAAAAAACAAACCCCGACCAAAACTGTAAATTGTAAACCGTTCCGAGCAAAGCCCACGAAGTCGAACATCAAAGGTTTTTATACAAATAATCCAAAATATTAATTAATTACAGGAACAAAAGAAAAAATTATATACGAAAATGACTTGTTTGCTACAGTATTCATCGCTATTATCTAATCAACCGGCAGCATTAACTTTTTTCCCCTAATCATTGCTGTGTTTTAAAAAAAAAATTGGTATCATTACTATGTTAGGAAACACCTATATATGTTATTTGAAATATCCGTGAAAAATTTGGATATTCACGATAAATAAAATAAAATATATTTTTAATGAATGTTATTAGTGTGTTCGGTGACACCAATCAATTCTTTTAAAAAAATTGTCAGTTAAAATAAATTAAAAATAATGTTTTTATGGGTGACGTTGGTGTGCATCGATGAAAATTTAAAAAAAAACAAGTGAAAGAGAAAAAAAATTAAAAAGAAACCATCCAAATAGAAAGGAAAAGAAAAAGAAAACCAAAAAAAAGTAAATGGAGAGACCGTGATTGATGCTTGCTTACTTCATAAGTTTTTTCTTTTCTTATATTTGACTTTCTTTCACTAGTCCCTCTATCTTTCTCCCATTATACTTTTTCCCACTTTTATCTCATTTAAGATTTCTTTCGAAAAATTTAAATAGATATATTATTTCAAAAGAAATCTTTTTTAACTCAATAAGTCGCTCTAATAGAAAAGAGTTCATCTTAAGGGTCTCGAATTTGAGCATTTGTATGTGTAAGATGTGTTTGAGTTGTCAAAAGATAAAAAAAATATGAACAGATATTATTATTTAATCATACTAATATATTAAAAAAAATTCTTTTAAAATAATATTTCATCTATTTAAATTTAATGTTGACAGCAGCTTTCAGGATATTTCTCTATTATTATTTCCCCATTTCAAAGTGCCCCATAAATGCAATTGTACCAATTTCTAAGTTTTATATTGTTATTTTTTTAATAAAAGTCATTTAAACTTTTCTTTTCCTCATTTTTTTTCGAGTTCTTTAAAATTCTTTATATTCAATTTTTTTTCTTTTCTTGAATTTTCAATTTATTGATGGTGATATTGACAAGCTAATAAGATAAAACTCACTTAGGAAGCAAGCGTTGGTCACGAGCTTTCCCTTTTATTTTTTTTTTTTATTTCAACAGTTTTTTTAAACTTTTTTTTGTTTCACATGTTTTTTTTTTAAATTTTCATCGATGCATTTGATTCAAAGAATCTAAGATTACCTCTAATAGTAAAATTATCGAAATATAAGATTACTTAACATATTATCATATATATTACGTTATCATATTTGATTTATTTAATTAGAATATAATATTTTAGTGTTTGATTTACTAAATATAATATTACCCTTATTATAGAAATTATTATTTTTAACAAGTTTAGTTCTTTTAATATTTTTTAATTTTGATTTTCATTAAATTATGATAATCTTTATTGTTATTAATATTTATATATTAATAAATAAATATATGATGTTGAAATAAATCTATATATCATAATTATAATAATTCATTAAAAGTATCACAACTAATTAACTTTTAAATTTGTTGAAAACTCAATATTTTAATAATATAATAATTAATAATAAACAAGTTGTAAAACAATATTTGAAAGTGAAACCCTCATTAAAAACAATGTTTTTAATTGAACATATATTTTATTTACATAAAAAAAATGAAATTGATTAAAATAATAAAAGGAAAAAGAAAAATTATTTAAAAATTAAGAATTGCCAAAATATAAGATTAACTATGTAAAAGGTGATATGATTACGCCAATATTTCAAATTGTTGACAATGTTAAAAATGTAAAATTACTTTTATATTTTAAAATATTAATACTAATAAAAATGTGAAATAATTGAAAAAAATTAAAATTGAAATATAATAATCACATTCCCAAAATCTAAATATAAAATTATGTTAACAAAACAATCAAAAAGACATTTCAAAAATAATACTAAGTTAACCCTTAATAATTGCTAGATGGCTCTTATACTTTTGTTTCAAAGAAGCTTTTCAAGAATTGATATTTAACTTAACATTGGATCCTTTGTACGAATGGAGTGTTGGATGAGAACATAATCATGGGTCACTAAAAAAGTTTATTTAAATAAATTGTTGGATATAAATTAAAAAAAAATCAAAATTTGAAAGTAAAATTAGAATAATGTGTAAAAATATAATAAAAAATAATTTTTTTCAAAGAAAAATAATTAATGATACATTTAACCTTTAAAGATTACATATTTTGTTAATTAGGTCCTTATTCTTTTATTGAGCTAAATTTGACCCTAACTTTTTTTTTTTAATATTAAATTTGACCATCAACCTTTTAAAGTAATTAAATTATTATTTTTTTTATGACAATACAAACTAAAAATTAAATTTTTAAACATGATCTAGGTGTATTTCATGCTAACTTTTTAAAATATTTATGAAATTTATATATATTTTTTTGAATTTTGAGTTTTTTGAATATTTTATAATTATTAAATTATTTGTCGATATAACATAATATAAATATAAATAGTGCAATATTAACATCAAACAAATATATACTGCTATGTAAATTATGTTGCCTTAAAAGATTAATATTTTAATCAATATTTTTGTAAAAAAATGATTTGATTACTATTTCAAAAGTTAATAACTAAATTTAACTAAAAAAGATGTAAAAACATTGAGGGGTTAAAAATTAAAAAACTTGAAACTAAAAAAAGAAAGAGTGAATCCGGAGGTTAACTTAAAACACACAATACAATACATTAAAAACAGTTCCCCGTTTGTGGGGCTGAATCATGACTCGACTCCCATGTTACCAAAGGAAGTTCAAATTGGACATAAGCCTAATCTGTAAACTATACTACATAAGCAGTTCTTAAATGACATGAGCTTGAATTCTAAATGTTACATGAATGCAGTTTCTTCCCAGTAAGGAAACTGTTTCCTGGCTTGGGAGCTGAATATTATTTAACATGGAATTCAATTATGTAGAACACACACAGCATTAAACACTAGACTCAGCAAACCTAATCCGATATTATGGAGATGCATTCTTTGCTTCCCCCCCCCCCCCCCAAATGGGTACTGCTCCTTATAGGAAGTCAGCAAATTATTTCCTGTGATAAAAAAAAAGAAAAAAGGAAAATGGTAAGTTATTCACCATTTCTAGATCATGACTGAAGATATTATAATTCTATATATATAGTAACCTTAAAGAAAATTTCACTCCTTTCAAATATTAATTACCTGAAAAACAAATTAGCGACCTTCAGGTCATTCCTCGCTTGCGTTTAGCGTTGTCCCAAAGCTTCAGTAAGAATGTAACACCCTCTTTCAGGGTTGCCTTTCTTCCTTCTCCGTAATTCCACAACTCAGAAATTATGTACCTTCCACTTGGATTGTATTCATTTATTTCCTTTATGGCTGAAGTAACTGACTTATACGCTTCAATACCCATCTGATCCTTCAAATCTCTCAACTTTTCATCTTCATCATCAATCACTTCCTGACAGGGAAATATCGACATTGAGCAAATCATTCACACTAATGGAAACAGCACAAAATGGAACAAGAATCAAGCAAGATGTATTTCACAAAACGACTTTGCATGAACTTCATATCTATTATATTAAAGATTTTACATCAGGAACTGCATTAACATATCCAACTAACAGAATATATATGTGTATATATATATATATATATATATAATTTTGGGCATGGTTCACTGACATGCTTCAAGGTTTACCAATTTTAACTACATTTACCTTTTATGCTAGCAGCCTTTAAGTGTTAGCTTTACTGGTTGTTGGCTTGGCTTATGGCTGCCTAACTAAATTTACACTGTATATGAGCTCTCTCTCACTCTCACTCTATATTTATAATATCCATGCAAACTAACATAGTTTATCATCCAACCTAAATTTGAGGAAAAGTAGAAGGGAGGGAATTAACAGCAAAAGTTGCATGAGAGTCATGAAATGAAGACCTGATATTCTTCTCCTCCTTCAAGCTTAATGCGTTTAAAAGGATGCCAGTCGGGATCCTTCAGATATTCTTCCCACAATGAGCATACTTCTGAAGCTCTCTCCTCCGCTAGTTCCTCATTATACCTTCTTTTCATGGCTTCAAGGAACGGTTTACTGTCAAGCTCTCCCATTCTCTTGACACCAATTTGTGAACGGGTGGATATTTCTTTTAATCCCTACAAAGTGAATGAATCAGTGCTTCCTGAATGGCAAGAAAAGCTTGGGATGAGCACATAAAAGGCAAAAGCAGACATTTTCAGGAATGATATTATAAACACTAAAATAGTTCAGAAATCAAGTAGCAGTTATAAACCTCACAATTCTCAGTAGAAAACAGTTAATAGAGTAACCAGTTATGATCATTTCCTTTTAAGAGTTATAAAGTGAGCACATCATCTCATAGAAGGCACAGAAATAGAACAGTAGTATTCCTGGCAAAAATCATTTACACAATTAAAGGAACTTGCCCGATCAAATTAAAAACAAGCGCATCATCCAATTTTTTGAATGTATCAATTAATTTTTAATGAAGAAAAGCATTCAAATGCAACCAATATGATAAATGCCAAGAGAAAATAGTAATTGCCTGCACTACAATCCATTAGACATCATTTATATGGCTTATTTATTTATTTATTTATTTTTTGCAATATAAATCACAGTTCCGATATCCATTATCTGGAAGACCTTCAAAATGAAGGACATCTCTATGATCATACAAATAAGATGGGAGTTCACAAGACCTTTTGGGTTCATGCAGTAAGATTTTAAAAATTGAAAAGACAAAAAAAATAGAACTCACATTAATCAATTCTTTGCGAGCATCCTGCAGTTCATCATTGCTCTTGCGCTCTCTTACAATAAGAGTTTGGTTTAATGCTTCTAAGTCTTCAAGCTCTGCCTCTTTTTCTCTCAACTCTTTAAGACTTGCATCCACTTTCTCAAGAACTTCTTTATCATCTTCATCTCCCATGTGCCTGATTACATTCAGTGATCCTCGCAGTTGCTCAATTTCCAGTTCCAATGCCTGTTTTTGATCTAATTTTTTCTCAAGTTGAATTATCCTGTTGTGAAGTTCCTCCTTCTGCCTCTGTATAATTAAGGGTCATAACAACTCTCAGCATTCCAAAACTGACAAGGAGTATTGTGGTATCAAAGAAAAAGGCATGAATAGAAAACGAACCTTCTGATCTTCAGCCAATTTCATTACATTTTCATCAGCCCTTTTTTGCTCCAAAGCAGCCAAATGTAGTGCACTATTTTGAACAGCATTCTGGAAGAAGAAATATGTTAGTCTTGATTTTCAAGAGACTTTTTGACTGAAATTCCCAAGCATACAACTAGAAACAAAACACATCAACTGGTTCTGCAAAACAAATTCATGATAGGAAATAGTTAACCGTAGATATGTAAAGTGCAATATGTTTACGGTCATATTCAGGAGAAAGAAATTTGAAGTTGAAACTCCCAATTTTGGTCCATAAATTTGAAGATCAACAACTATATCCACCACATGCATTTCTATCAAGACTGCCAATGAGGAACAACAAAGTTAATTTCAGCACCTGATGCTTCACAAGGATTGTTGCAAAACCAAAAACTCTGTACCAATACTATGAGTTCCGATGGCAGCCATTCCAGAGTGGTCATACGACCTGACTATGAGATGAAAGTAGTACCAAACACACTTGAATATAAAACTGAAGGGCTCAACAAGCAAAAGTGAAAATCAAGAATGAAGCACAGCACCTCTTCAAGCTCCTCAGCCAACTTTTTCCTTTCATTTTCATTCAGTGCCTCACGCTTTTCAAGTTCAACTCCACGCAACTCTAGGTCTTTCTTATGAGATTCTAACTGTGACTTCAGCTTTTCATGGTCACTAAAAATCCTCTGGAAGTGATCCCTTGCACTTACTTGAATCTTTTTAATCTCTGCAAACAGAAGAAACATAAGTTTATACCATTGAGACACAATAATACCCGAAAACACTCTCAAACATAAAAATTAAATGTAACTCCAAAATGTAGTAAAAGAACAGTAATGACATGTAGCAGACTAGAAAGTTGGAACAAAATAAAGACACTGGACTGTTTAACACAGAATAAAACCAACATATGAATAGAATGCATACTTCACAACCAGTTTTTTTTTTTCAATAAGAAAACCCAACCTACATGAGGTGAACGGTAGTATCAGAAAACACTTCCAACATAAAATTTATAGTCATTCCACAATGTAGCTAAAAAACAGTAATGACATGTAACAGACTCAAAAGTGGGAGCTAAACTAAAGACACTGAACAGTTTAAAAACGAATAAAACCAACAGATGAATACAATGCATACTATACAAGTTTTTTTACAAGAAAACTCAACCTACATGGCAAAAGTTAAAACACACCTTCATTATATGCTTGACTAAGGTTATCCTTTTCTTCCATTAAGGCCTCGAGGGACTCAGAAGTTTCAGAACATCTTTGTTCCATCTCCTGTATGTGTTTATTTTTAGTCTCAATGATATTTGTCAAATTTGTTACAAGTCTGTCTTGTTTCCTGGCTTCTTCCTCCATGAGCTCAGAAATGGTTTTAAGGTCACCAATCTTGCGTAAATGTTCGCCAATAATGGTACTTGACTTGTAGTCATCAGCGCGTGCAACCCAAGCATAAAGACGTTCTTTAACACCATTATTAGCAAACCAATCCTTTTTACCATGATGATCTGCCTCATAAGCCTTCTCAAATGATAATGCATTATGTAGCCCTGGCCAGTCTTTACGGAACTCGACAACCGCAGTCCCTGAATGACCACGATAATTCCATAGCGGGTGAACTCTTATGGGGTTGAACCCTCTCCTTATCAACTCATCCCTCAACTTGGATCCACTTCCTCCTACAGATCGCCCGTCCTCTAACTTTTGAGTAGGAATATTAACCACTACTCCAGTCCAAGGCCACACGATCTTCTCATCATGGTCACAACCACTAAGAGGGTCCTCCGCCTCTGCTGCCGCCGATGATGAACTACTACCCACAGTCCCACGAAGATCATTTTCCAAATACTTAAACAAAGCTAGGTGATTTGCTTTCTCTCTAGCACTTCTTTTATCAGAATTGCTTTTTCCTACACCAGAAGCATGCTGCAGGAGATCCTTATATAAATAGTCTTGCTTTTTCTTCTTGGGACAAAAAGGGCAAGTATACTTTTCATTGGAAACCTTGATTTTGTAATTCCCATTCTTTAATTTTTCATAGTATTTATCTTCATACTCTTCCATTTCAGACTCACTGATATCTGAATCTTCTCCAGAGCTGATATCCATTCTCAAGGGAACCTAAAATGGTAGGAACAAAACCAACACAATCAAATTAAACCCTAATATAAACAAAACCATGCATTTCCATTTACATATATATATATATGTTTTTCAGCTTAATAAGTCAATTAAATTATATAATGTTGCAGATCCTTCTTCTTCAAACTGAAACCCATCGCATTATCAAAAGAAAGAAACATTATCAAATGAAGGACAAAAAACGGAAGTATAAAAACAAGGTTAGGCATTTTAGGAGTTCGAACCTGCTAACGGCGGCGACGATGGAGACGACAACGGCGGACGGGACCTGGGAGCAGAGAGGGTTTAGAGAGTGCGCCAAGGTTCTTCAGGAGGAGCACGAAAAACAAAGGGGTTTATTGACTTCAAACTAGGAATAGCTGATTCGGCGATGTGTAAATTCGGCCATTTGTAAATTGGTATCTAAACTATTCTTTTTAATAAACTATAAATTTACTCGGTATATTTAAAATTACATTTTAATTCCTAAAATTTAAAAAATAAAATATAATAATTAAGATTATTTATTATATTAGATTTTTATTTTTATTTTTATTTTTATTTTTATTCAAATAGATGGCTCGCATAAGTAAAAAAAAAAAGAATTTAGAAAAATATGCTTTTCTAAAAAACTAATCCCTATACTTTTTCATTTGAACAATTTAATTATTTTTTCTTTTATTTCTTTATTTTCCTTCTCTTTCTCTTCTTCTCTTTGTCCTCTTCTTTTTTATTTAATTCTCTTCTATTTTCTTTTTTTTTTCATCTATTTCTTTTATCTTATTGAAAAAATTCATTTGGGTTTTCAATTTGTTTCATTTCTTTCTTTATCTTATCTTTTATTTTTTCATTTTAGCTCTTCTCTTTATTTTCCAATAAAATAAAGAATTAAGGACAAAACTATGTATTTATATATTTGAATTAATTCAAGCTACCAAACAAAGAAACGAATACCTAAAATTGAAAGAAACGAGAAACGGAGCTAGAATTTCAACCTAAAAGCAGCTCTAAAGCAACAAAAAAAAAGTCTAATCAGCAAAAAGTTGGCAAACCAAAACCTTTAAAATTTTGCAAATTAGCCATTACCTTTATGAGTTATTGAAATTACTAAATTAAGAAAACAACACCTTTATCTTTAGAGGTGCAAGCGAAGCTTGTTTACTTATGTTTTTTCATACGAATCTCTCGTCTCCAGTTATTGGGGATTCCATTTCTTATTGGGATATATTTATAGAAATTTTAGCTTTTTAAATTGTTATTTATTTTAAAAAGGTGTTTTCTCATACTTTTTGCAACTATTTTATATTTTTTAAGAAAATTTTAAATTCTATACTAATATGATTATATAAGACAAAATAGGATCACATGAGCAGAGAAAAGTTGAGATCAATGTCAATTTACCGGTATAATTTTAACGAAGGGCTATATTGCTCTGTCATCTAACTAGAAGGATTAGTTTACCTATTTTTTCAGTAGAGGGATCAAAATGGAATCTGAGGTATATTACAGGGACTGTTGTGGTATTTTACCAAAGAAATCTCAAATGGATCAGTTAATTTGCATGTACGTGATGTAGTATATATATATTCAAACGAGTTCAGATGATCATGTTAAAAGTAAATCCAATCCCAACTCAATCTAAAAACATTTCTGATGACAAATTAAAAATAATATTTCTTAATTATTGGAAAAAGAAAAGGAAAATAGTAGTTGAAAAATGTTTCCTCAATTCGGAGCAACGGCGGAGACGTTGAGCAAGGCGTCGACAATGGTGTTTCGGTTCGGAACCGATGCTCACCTTTACGACGATCCGGATGACGTTAACATAGCCCCGCTTTTAGACAGCAAATACGATTCGGAGAAATGCGAAGCTCTCAAGCGACTCCTCGCTCTCATCGCTCAAGGCCTAGACGTCTCCAATTTCTTCCCTCAGGTCAGTTTGTTAAATAAATCTATGCAAATTTGAACTGAATTTTAATATTAGAGTGTTCTAAAATTTGAAATTTCTTTCGGATCTCTGTTACGGAAATAAAGTCAAGCGTTTTAAAGTTTAGATATCATAGTTTAATTCTTAGAAAGTGCATTGAGCTTTGAGATTCAATGAATAAGAATCGGTTGTTTCAGTTATCTCTTTGGTTGCCGAGAAAGTTGTAGGAAAATTAGAAAGAAAATTAAGCATTTCAAAAATGGTGTTCTAACTAGATCCCGCTATTTCAATTTATAATTCATTACCCTGGGCCATGTTTTGAGTAGTTAAGAAATGGTTTTGGAGTCTCTGGAATCTGGCGATTAATTGTTGTTTGTAGTATTAAGAAGGAAATTAGTGTTTGTCAATGGGATATTTTTGGTTAATGGTGTCGTGTATGTTTTTCACTCTTTCGCTGATGGAATTACAGGTTGTCAAAAATGTTGCATCACAATCTTTGGAACTAAAGAAGCTGGTTTACTTGTATCTACTGCATTATGCTGAAAAGTAAGTTCTTCAAACTTCCTTTTTTTTGGGGTGAATTTTCTCTTAAAATTCTAATTGAGGTTCCCGTGTTAAATTAGCAACATTGCTAAACCAAGGGGAATCTAGTGCAACTGAAGTGTCTGCTTGCTCCAAATAATTCTCTTTCCCTAATTATAATGGATTACAATGGATAATTTGTTATAGAAGAAATTAAGATTAGGGTAGTTATTAAATAATGGTTTTTATGGGGTTTTCAAGGTTAAATGATTTATGAATCATTTGGGATCACTATTTGATGCATCACATAAAATCAGTGCTTGTATAGGTAGAATCTCATTAGCTTGAAATAAGAGAGGGGTGATCAAATGGATTTGTATTTGTTGTGTTAAAGCACGTAACATATCCCCAATCATTTCTGTATTTACTTTTGTAGGCATCCAAATGAAGCATTGCTGTCAATTAATTGTTTCCAGAAGGATTTGGGGGATACAAATCCATTGGTAAGAGCATGGGCACTTCGTACTATGGCAGGAATTCGTCTGCATGTTATTGCACCTCTTGTTTTGGTGGCAGTGAGCAGTTGTGCTAGAGATCCAACTGTTTATGTTAGAAAATGTGCAGCCAATGCTCTTCCCAAATTGAATGATTTGCACCTAGAGGAACAAAAATCCACAATTGAAGAGGTTTGCTTGATAACTTTATTTGTTTATAGTTATTTTTGCTTTCTAGTTTCATTCATTTTGATGAAATTGACTTGTTACTATTTGGTGAAAAGTGTTTATTAAGAAAACTGCTTTGAATTTGAGACTAGTTTGTCATGATACTTGCACGGACCAACATATATTCCAAGAATTTCTATAGTTCGCAAAGATTATTGGTTCTTCTGTTTGTTTATGATTCTTTAATTAGACATTCAAATTTAGAAGTCTTTAGTATCATCACACCTTAGGCATCTATCTCTTGTACAATATATTTTGATAGGGTTTGTTTAGTACTATTAAATATTTAAACTTCTCAGATTGTTGGGATATTGTTGAATGACCACTCCCCTGCAGTAGTTGGTGCTGCTGCTGCTGCGTTTGCTTCTGTTTGTCCATTTAATTTATCTTTGATCTGGAGGAACTATAGAACGTTATGTGAGATTCTTCCTGATGTGGAAGAGTGGGGTCAGATAGTCTTAATTGGTATCCTTCTACGCTATGTTATTGCAAGGCACGGGCTTGTGAAAGAATCCATTATGTCTTCTCTGCAATGTACTGACAACTTCCATTCTGAAAAAGATGTTTCAGATGATAACTTCAGGCTAGTAAAGGAATCCAATCACAGTGGGGCATGTGATTCTGAATTTGTAAATATGGTTTCCAGGTGTTATATTGAGGGTCCTGATGAATATTTCTCTAGGTCAAGTCATGCCAACAGGGTGCCTTTTGAGTTAAATGATGCACAATTTACATCTGGAAAAAGTAATGAGGATGTGAAGATCCTGCTGTATTCTACGTCTCCACTGTTATGGAGTAACAGCAGTGCTGTGGTACTAGCAGCAGCTTGTGTACATTGGATAATGGCACCAAAGGAGGATGTTAAAAGAATCATTAAACCACTCTTGTTTATACTGAGATCCTCCAATGCCTCAAAATATGTGGTATATTAGACTTACCTATTTCTTCTATCTCATGCATTTATATTATGCCATCATGCTATGTTTTTCACTTATGCATACAAACTATGTAACATGGGTGTACATCTATGTATCCATGTATATTTATGTAAATGCAATAGTTCATTGCGTAGTTTTCTATTTTAACAGCATTTAAGATTTTACATTGTTCTCTGTTTATTTGTCATCATTTCAAGGAGCTATCAATTTTAGTACTTGATTTTTACTTTTTATGAATTGCACCAGAATTCTGACTAGGAAAGTTTTGTTTTGAGGTGGTAAGCAGTTTTTGCTTGCTAAAGTTTGGAGGCATAAATGTAATAAAATTTATGTTATCTATAATTGGAGGTGAAATGCGATTTGATAGTTTTTTATTTTTTTTTTTGAATTCCTAACATGAAAGTACCAGGAGATAAGAAGCTTTGGGAAAATTATGTTGTAAGTGTATTTAGCTAGTACAGTTAGACTTATAATATTCTAGCACAAATATTCTAAGCATGCAGAATATTATGGTTTAGTCTTTGCTTAATCCATACTGAAGCTGGCTGCACATTATAACATATTTATTCTCTTGTAATTGAAATTCAATATTTTTATTGTTTTGGAATTCATACAGTTATGTCATTTCATTTGGCAAAACCAATTTTAGATTTGTGTTATCTGCCTAGTTTATGTTTCAAGTTGATTGCTGGAGATGGTAAGAATGGTTATGTTGATTTGAATGAGTAGGTCCTTTGCAACATTCAAGTATTTGCTAAAGCAATGCCATCTCTCTTTGCTCCATACCATGAGAACTTCTTCATTTATTCTTCTGATTCATATCAAGTCAAAGCCTTGAAGCTTGAGATACTTTCATCCATTGCGACAGACTCGTCCATTTCTTCTATTTTCAAAGAGTTTCAGGTACCTGCTGTCTTCACAAGGAATTCCTTATCATTGTTGATATTTGCAATATGTAGAAATGCAAGATAGTAGAAATAGAAGTCACATTGAAACTTCTGCATGGTATATCATAATAAATTTCCTTTACATCCATATGTTCTAGGAAATAGGTATTATTGCAGTCACCAGTATTGGAGAGGATGGTATTTTTGGGCCATTTTCATCCTATGCTAATCATTTTGTTTAGGGAATTTTCTTCTGATTACTGGATCTGATGTGATGCTATATCATTTAAATTACGTTTCTTCTGGCAAAAGCCTGACCAAAATAACTGAAACTGAATGCCATTGAACCATTTTTTGGTAAATGGAATATAGAGTTATTTCTTTTTGGACTGTTCAGATTCTCTTGAAAGGGGTTGTGGTTCTATTTGAGCTCATGTGAGTTACCAAAAGTTCTTAACCTACAGTTTCAACTGTACTTTTGGTGCTTGGCTCTTTAAGGTCTCAATCCTTGCACTGCCAAGCCAACCTTGGAGATCTGGAAAAAAGAGTAATTCTCAGTCCTTGTGTTATGTTAGGAAGAAAGAAGTGACATGGACAGAATGGACTTCAAAATAATAAAAATAATCCTTTCTTTGCCACTTTTGAGCATCTGACACTAAGTCATTTCCTAGTCTTTGGCACAAAAGAAATAATTGAGGTCAGCTGACCAGTTGAAATTGCATTGTTATACAAGTATGCTGATCCTTGATCGCATGAATTGATGCTTATATTATAGTATGTTTTTAGGATTATATTAGAGATCCAGACAGGCGATTTGCTGCTGCTACTGTTGCTGCAATTGGTATATGCGCGCGACAACTTCCAAAAATGGCACATATATGTGTAGATGGGCTGTTAACTCTGACTAGACAGGGTTTATTCCTCTTTTCCTACTTCTTGTTGTCTGGTAACATTCAGAGAATCCATTGTTTTCTGAAGTGATACCAAATTTTGCAGAGTTCTTGACTAAAGATTTAGGGTCTACATATCAAGAAGCAGATGTTTTGGTTCAGGCAATTATCTCTATAAAATCAATCATAAAGCAAGACCCACCAATTCATGAGAAGGTATCTCTCTCTTGCTTATTTCATTTCAGCTTTAGCTATGCGTTTTTTGCATACCTCTCTGTTTATTTTGGCAGAATCTTTAAATTATTTGCATTCCTGCAGTGTTTTCATAGTAATTGGCTGATAACCAACATCTTATTTTTTATTTAAAGGTTATAATTCAGTTAGTCCGTAGTTTGGATTCAATCAAGGTGCCTTCAGTTCGTACAATGATTATTTGGATGGTGGGAGAATACAGCTCTTTGGGGGAGATAATTCCTAGGATGTTAACCACGGTGCTGAAGTATCTTGCATGGTGCTTTACTTCAGAAGCGTTGGAAACAAAGCTTCAAATCCTTAGTACAGTGACTAAGGTATTTCCAAGAGCTATAATATTCTTGATCAATTATAGCCTAGCTATGGAAGAATATTTCTGGGAAAAGATAATTGGCCTTCCTCCGATAATCTGTTTTACTTATGAAATGGGATGAAGGTTGTCAGTCAGGATTAGTTGCAGCAAGTAGCCATATCATATTAAAAAAAAGCAAAATAAATAAAGCTCGAAACTCTTGCTGTTGAATGTCATCTTTAATTCATTTTAAGTTTTGTAGTTTATTAGTTGTTCTTTTTTTTCGCTTGCTTGTTGTTAATGTTCAGAGAAAAAGCCTGTACTTTCAGTTTGTTTGTACTTGCAGGTTCTATCTGGCGCTACAGGAGAGGGTCTGTCGACATTCAAGAAAGTTTTCAGATATTTGGTTGAACTGGCTGAATGTGATTCGATCTATGATGTCCGTGACCGAGCTTGTTTCCTAAAGAAACTTTTATCATACAATTTCAACTCTCAAGGGTCAGAAGGAGTGTATAGTCTTCCTGAAAAAGACCTACACATAGTTGTGAACTGCATATTTAGGAAACAAACAAGAGAAGTGAAAACTGAATCAATTAATTACCGATTTTATCTACCTGGGTCTCTCTCACATATGGTTCTTCATACTGCTCCCGGGTATGAACCTCTTCCAAAGCCCCGCAGTTTGCTCCTTGATGGCATTAATGCGGCTGAAGGAACACGTATAAATATAATTATGAAGGAGGCAGCAGATTATAGTGGGACAGATAATCATGGCACATCATCTGATCCTTCAGACAACGAAAGTGCTTCAGATTATGGTTCACAGCACTCTTTCTCTGGCTCGAGAAGCTGTGGCCATGGTGATAATGGTGAATCAAATGAAGGCAATGATAATGCAGACCTGTTGCTTCAGATTTCCGACATTGGAAATGCTTCTGAAAATCAGAATGGAGTTTTTCATTCCTCTCCTGCTAATCTAGGGGAATTAATGTCAAATAGAGCTCTAGAGTCATGGTTGGAGGAACAACCTGGTTTATCAAACCCAGGCATGTTGGAGCAAAGTCAAATCCGTAAATCTTTGTCAAGAATATCTATTGGGGATGTTGGAAAGCAGATAAAACCAAAAAGCTATTCTCTCTTGGAGCCTGCAAATGGAAATGATTTGAAGGTTGATTATTCTTTTTCTTCAGAAATATCAAGCATATCACATCTACTTGTCTGCATAGAAGTTTCTTTTAAGAACTGTTCATCAGAGACCATATCGGGAATAAAGTTGGTCAATGTGGAGTCTAACAGAGCCTCATCTGATAATGTACCAACACTTATTCCAATGGAAGAGATTGCTTCTTTAGAACCAGGTCAGACAACAAGAAGGATTATTCAAGTTCGTTTTCATCACCATCTATTGCCTTTGAAGCTAGCTTTATTTTACGATGGTGAGAAGCTTCCGGTTAAGTTGCAGCCTAATATTGGATATTTCGTAAAGCCACTGCAGATGGATGTTGAAGCTTTCACGGATAAAGAATCCCGTCTCCCAGGGATGTTCGAATACTCAAGGAGGTTTGTCACATCTTAGTGGAGTTGAATTTTATTTGTATTTACGACTTATTTCAATTGAGAGCTTAGCAATCATCTTTTCAAAATTCGTACTATTATTGTTTCTTTTGTTTTTCAATTATCATATCCCAGATTGTTCTTAACTGGATTTTCTTGGTTTATCTATAATAGTTGCACATTCGTTGACCACATCGAGGAGCTAAACAAGGAATCTGGAGATAGTTTGTTAATGGAAGACAAAATTCTTGCAATATGTGAGAGCTTAGCACTAAAAATGCTTGGCAATGCAAATCTTTGTCTTGTATCTATTGATATGCCCATTGCTCCTAATCAAGACGATGCATCAGGTTTGCGCCTACGGTTCAGCTCCGAAATTTTGAGTAGCTCAATTCCTTGTTTGATTACCATTAATGTTGAAGGTAAATGCTCTGATCCATTAAACTTATCCATTAAAGTCAACTGCGAAGAAACTGTATTTGGCCTAAATCTGTTAAACCGAATCGTAAATTTCTTAGTTGAGCCTGCCCATTCTTAAATTTTTTTTTTCTTCTTTTTTGGGGTTAGGGGGAAATCTGTGGCCTGTTTCAAAGCTTTAAGAATAAGTTTTAATTCATTATTCTGAATGTTTGAAGTTGAGCAACCTTTTGTTGCTATGTTTTGGAAATATCTAATATATTCTAATTTCAAGGTCTTTTTCTTTTTAATCCCTGATATAGTGTTGTTTCTGTTTTTGAATTTCTGTCATATGAAATCATTATCCAACAAAATAAAGCTAATTTAGATATGTAATTATAAGTTATGTGGATTTTGATGAGGGATATCCGAAATTCAATATCCACATCTGCCCGTGGAGGAGCCAAGGGCCTGGCAGGGTACTGGGCTTTTGACTTCCTTAAAAGTGAAAAATTTTCTATTTAGTTCTTTTTATAATTTATAAAATTTTAAATTAAGAATGGTAAAATTATATTTTGATATCAAAAAATGATAAAATTTTGATTTAATCTTTTAAAATATAAATATATAGACTATTAAAATAATAAAATTACATTTTTACTATCGTAAAAATATACAATTTAATTTCAACCTCACAAAAAAAATTTTCTGACTCCATCATTGCAGTAGATAATAATGATGATATTTGGAGAAGAGATAAAATATAGGGAACTGCTCTTATGATTCCTATACCCTAGATACTCATTTGCAATAGGAGCCTTTTAACATTTTACAGATCTCAAATATCAATTAGTAAATAGTCAGTGTAGGACATGAAATATACAAGAAAGAAGTCAATAGCGATTTCATCACAGAGTTTATGTAAAATACAGAGACAGGTAATAAAGGAAGGCAGCATCTCATGAAAACCGTAGCCCGTAGAGGTCATCTACTGCTGCCTCTATCCCTAGACCTCGATTCTGGCCGTTTTCCAAACCATATTGTTTTCCGCAGTCTTCCAACAAATGTGATCATTGAAACAATGTTAAAAAAATAACAGTCGGAAATAGGAATAGATACATTGTTCATATAACAGCAAAAGCAAAATGAAACCAACTTGCGCTTACCCGTTTCTGTAATCATCTTCCCCCTCTTCTGGAGATCTTGAACGACCCCTCTCCCTCGCCCTAGATCTTGAACGGCCCCTCTCCCTCTCCCTCTCCCTGCTTGGAGCAGACACAAATATGGAAACACAAATAAAGATAAAAGAACCTTTTACTCAATCAATCAAGAGAAAACAAGGAAAATCAAGAAATGAAGTGTGTCAATCAGCTAAGAATAATGCTCTATTTATACTAAAAAACCTCCTAAAATATCTCAACTAAATTAAGAGTAACTCATGTACTCCTTCTTTATTTGCACAAATCAAGGAATATATTAGTTGTTGATTGACTCCTAAAATAAAGGACTTGACCAACTCAAATAAAAGTTGCACTAACTTTTGACATGGAGCAAGATATGACAAAATTAATTCATATTCAAAACATCTTATTTCCTAATAACCACTCAAAAGGGTATGTGTGTATATGTGTGTGTGTGTAACATCAATTTCACAGTTTACCTTGAGGAATGACGGCTTCTTGATGTACGAGTATTTTGGTTTTCATCCAACTGCGGCTGCACAAGCAAGTAGAACAACAGTTTATTCTTAAAATACAACAACAAAAAAATCAGGTAGCAGCCATGATGTTTAAAACACCCATCCAATACATGAAAAAACTAGACTCATTCTACTACACACTCACACCCAAGTCTAAGTCCAAGCTTCTTAGCTTTTCCCGAATCATATTCATGCGGTCCGTCATCGAGTTAGCCATCCCCTCAACCTCATTGCTCATTTTGCCTACTTCCTTTTCCTTGGCCTTGAGCTTTTTCTCGAGCTCAGATACCTTCACATCATGTTCCTTCTTGGTTTTCTCCAAATTCGCCCTCAATTCGTCCACCTCTTTCTGAAGCTCACGGCACCGTTGTTCGTGTCTGCGGATTATGTTATCTTTGTCCGCAACCATGACTTTCAAACTATTGATCACATCCAGCTGAGTTGCGTTAGTGTCAACCAGCTTCTCGTATTTTGCTATTAATAACTCGATCTGATTCGTGAACACTGGGAATTCATCGATTAACTGCAAATAAAAATCATCTAATGAGATTGAAAATTATAATCAAACTTGCAAAGCCTACATGAAAAAAAGAAAAAGAAGCAGTGATCAGTTACCCTGCTGACCTTAGTGTTACCATCTGGATTCGATCCTCTTTGAGACATGAACAAAAAAAAAAGTCAAATAAAAGTAGGGTGTTGCAAGAGAAGATGAGGACTTGTCAATGACTTATGTTTCCTGGAATGATTTTGATTAAACCAAGTTTTATTTCATGTGTTTAGATGCACGAATTTGTGGGTTATAAAAGCCCAAAAATTATTTGATTTCAATAATTATTAAATATTTACCCAAACGTCAAATATGAACCAAACCAGGTTGGCAGTCCAATACGAATCTCGTTGTTTTAATATTTTGAGTGGTCGGTTTCATTTCTATGTCAAATTTATTAAGAATGGTCGTTAAAGCTCCCACTTTGATGTTGAATGATTGATTGTTTCTTGAATAAATAAGAAATATTGAATATATATTTTTTATATTTATGTAATTTTATTATATTTGGAATTTAGTTTTTTATTTTTATTTTTAAAAATTAAATCTAATTGTTAACTTGCTTTTTTTTTTTCAGTTAAATTTGTTATTGTAATATTTAGAAAAAAAAAATTGAGCTTACCTTTTTGGATTACTCGCTTGCCGCATCTAGAAAAATCATAATCTTTTTTTATTTTTCAATGTATAACTTAGAGTTCAAGCGAGATGATCAAAGTCTTGAATAATTGGACTAAACAGTATTTTTTTGCCTTTAGAGATGAACTGATATGCTGCCATGAATATACTTTCAACCAACAACAGGAAATTGGATTCATATAAACGCTGATAGTGTTGTTCAATTGGGTTCGAGACTTGCTATTGTTAGGGGTAGTGCGTGATGAAAACGGGGATCGTATTTTGTCTGATGAAGGTCAGTGGAATGGCTTTGGTAAAAAAGAAGACTTGCAGGTGTTTGACACTCCTACTAAGGAGATCCAAGAAATTCTAGAAGTAGACAAAGCAAGGGGTATTATATATAATATTTAGTTGGATTCTTTATTTTTTTTTTAAAAAAATATACACCGAAATTTAATATGAAATAAATCCTCCAAATATATGAAATACCCCACTATTTACTGCTGCATTCACATTCACTTCAACAACAATTCTAACAAGTTTAAGAGGTAAGTGAAGCCTTTATTAGCTTTGTATAAAGGCCTTGAGATCCCATTGATTCAAAATGCACAACTCAGATATTACTGAATTCAACAACTGTACAAATGGTAGACATTTGAACACATACTTCAGTTCAAGATACCAAAAGCATGCATTGGGTATTTTTTTGCTTTATGTACTCAATGGAGAAGCAACCGGTCGAGGATATGAGATAGCATTTCCGTTACCGAGATCATTTGCATTTTTCGTTTGATGTTTGCAAACATTCCTTGAATTCTGATGAGAATTACGAACAGATGAATTTCGAGGGGCCCCTTTGTGATCACCGCCGGAGTCTTGAAGTTGCTCAAGTGCTTTCACTACGGCATTCATATTAGGCCTATGCTTCGGTTCTATTGAAAGGCATTGCAGCGCGAGATAAGCGGCTTTCAATGCTGTATCGAGTGTGTATTGACCTTCAATACGAGAATCCATAACGTGTAAAATCTTGCGTTTGCTGGTAAGGTAAGGCTTGGCCCAATCAACTAAACTTTGCTCTCTTGAAGGTCTGTTCTTATCCATTGCTCGCTTGCCAGTCAACATTTCAAGAAGAACAACTCCGAAACTATATACATCACTTCTGGCTGTCAAATGACCTTCATAAGAAAGAATGAAACCAAAATATGATTAGGGAAGTCTCATTCTATGTTTCTCTAACTCGAGAGTAGTGTCTCTTACACCAGAATACATGGCAGACATAAATACTTGGGGAAAATAGTCTGCGTAGCAAAGTTTGCATTTGTGAGAATAGTATAAGATATAAAGTTATTCAACTGAGGCACAGACATTTCATTGGGAGGATGATTAGTGAAGTTGCAGTCTATGTTACTCTTACTCGAGAATGAGTTTCTCAAATATCCGAATATATGTCGCACATATATATGAAAGTGAAGGTGGGAGTTCAAAAGCTACCTGTGGCCATATACTCGGGAGCTGCATAACCGTAAGTACCCATGACTCTTGTCGAAACATGACTCTTATCACCAGTTGGTCCATCTTTAGCCAGTCCAAAGTCGGACAGTTTGGCATTAAAATTCTGCCATTTTTTACATTTGAACAAAGATGTTAGTGAGCTGCATAAATCTGAAGTATAAGCCACAAATTTTTTTTATATTTACACATGTTTGCATGCGAATCAAGAAAGACATTCAAAGTTCTAAAGTCTCGATATAGTCTTGAAAACTTCAATAATTAAGCATGTTAGCATACCAGATTAAACAAGATATTCAAAGTGCTCGATATAGAGTCATGAAAACTTCGATACTTAAGCACGTTGGCAGACCAAATCAAGCAAGATATTCGAAGTTTTAAAGTCTTGATGTACAGAGTCAATGAAAATTTTAATAATTAAACATGTTTGCATACCGAATCAAGCAAGATATTTGAAGTTTTGAAGTCTCGGTATATGACTTTGGCCTCATCGGAATGTAGAAACGCTAGGCCCTTAGCAGCACCAAGAGCAACCTTCATCCGGAGGTTCCAGGAAAGTGGTTGAAAATAAGAATTTCCTGTTTCATTATAATGGAAATGTTGGATTAAGACTATTCCCCTGAAATGCAAACAATTGAATTGACTCAATAAAGGGAAGATGTAAAAATGAATAACTCACTTCTAAAAAGATGATTCTCTAAGCTGCCCTTTGGCATGAATTCGTAAACCAGAAGCCGATGATCGTCCTCTAAGCAGTAACCGATCAATTTCACGAGATTAGGATGATGCAGTTGCCCCAGGTAGTTGATTTCAGCCTGAAATCCACTTGCATCATTAAATTACCAAACATTGCAAACTAATAAATCGAGATGCACTTGGGAGTCGATCGAGAGGATGACCGGAGTAGAACTTGAAGAACAAGTGACAGTAGATGGTAATGAAGGCTCTAGGTAGCTGGCTAAAATAACTACAACCAACCCTTTAAAAAGCATGTTTTTTAAGTTTCAAATGTCAATGCACATGATATTAACCAAGCTGAATTTTACCCAAGATAACATACATAATACAAATATATATATATATATATATATATATAAGGTGAAAGCAATGATCCAAGAGCAAAGCAAGGATTTTGAGAAACCTGATGAGCTCAAGCGTGGGAATTGGGGAAGAAATTAAACTCACCAACCATTCTTGGTGACCCTGAAAACCCTCCTGGTTAAGCCTTTTGACAGCAATAACCAAGCCAGTACCAGGTTTGGCTGCTGTAAGTGAATTCTCATCAATCCAGCCTTTAAAAACACAACCAAAACCACCTTCACCCAAAACACTGTCCGGTCGGAAATTTCTGGTGGCTGTTCTAAGTTCACTGAAGTTGAAACTCTTCATATTTGAAGACTGCAAAATCTCCCCCTCGGTTCTAGGCATTGACATTGAAGAAATCCTGCTACTTGAACCACCCATTTCTTCACCATTTATGCTCCCATATCTTGAATTAGCCCCTGCAAACATAAAATCAAACACCTAACAAACATCACAAAAACCTAACACTTTGAAGAAAACCCATCATAGTCGATGAAAAGTTGTCTAATTTTCAAGCATACCGTTGTGAAGAGGGCTCTCAGCTTTGATTCTAGCACTAAAACAAGACCCCATTCAAAAAAAAAAAACTCTGGGTCTTCTTTGTTGTCACCTGTTTCAACTACAAGAACCAAAAGAGAGAACAATCTGATATAAAGAAGGGTCGAGAAAAACCATAGAAAACAAAGCATCCAAGTGTGAAAAAGGAGAACTTTTTGGCCCATAGTCCAAAGTCTCAGCTGTCACCCACGAGATTATAACAATTGTATTGAAAACTTTGACCGGTGATTAAAAAATAGAGGTGAAAACAGAGATTAAGGAGAGTTGGCAAAATTTTGTCCTCTTCTTATGAAAGGTTCGGAAAGACAAAAGTAAAAGAGTTGACTTTGCTTTTAAGCTAAAGTTTCATACTTGAATTTGTCTGCAAGTGGGGGATTAAAAGAGATATGCTGTAATAATTTAAAACTTTCATGGCTTTTGTGGGGGGCTGTCATCAATTTGATTATGAACTACTTGCCCCTTTTTTTTTCCTTTTTTGGTTGGGTTTTCATACACGTGAAAAGACAGCCATGCAAGGACGGGGCTATAGCTCATAATCAAAGTACCCAGTTTGGCATCACTAGATTTTGGGTAAAAGCATCCACGTTCGGATTGCATTTCTAATAAATTGATTTTTTTAATTTTATTTATTTTATTGTTTAAAATGGATAAAATTGACGAAATAATCATATAATTATACATGAAATATCACATTAGCTAACGAAATAATCAGATAATTTCACATAACATACCACACATATATTATATTAACGTATAAAGATCAATTTTTAACAATAAAAATAGATGAAATTTTAATAAAATAAGCTATTTCCTCTTTTATCTTAAGCATATGAATTAATTTATCTATTTTTTTAGTAAAGAGAACAAAATGATCATTATCATCATATTTATTACTCTTTAAAAAATATTATTTTTAAGTATTTTTTTCAATGAAATTAGTGTCTATTAATTCATGAGACAAATTCAATCTTATATTTCAAGTAAGTAAAGTTAAAGATAAAATTATACATAAATTATTTGTATATTTTAAGTTAAAAATATTTTTCTTTAAATATCTAATATATAAGCATAAGAAAAAATTTAAATTATGTTGAACAATTTAATTCAATATATGTATTTTATTTTGACAGAAGATATTATAAATTAGATTTAAATAAATTTTATATTTTTAAATCAAACTTTTATATAGCGGTACATCTCATTAGGGATGTTCAAACAGTTATTCGATTGGTTAATCAAACCGAACTAGTATTACTCGAATTTTTTAATCCTTTAATTGAACTGAAATTTTTTCAAAAAAATTAACCGAACCTAAATTTTTATTTTTATTTTGTTAAAAAGTATAAAATAAATAAAAAATAAATTAATAATGTTCATTTGATAGAATTATCCGAATTAACCGGATTAATTGAATTAGTAATAGCTTAATACATATAATATATAATATTATTTATTAAGTTCGGTTAATTACTCAATTTCGAATCGAATTAACTGTTAATCGAAATTTCAAAAAACCTCTAACCAACCTCCGACCGAACTAAATTGATTAACCGATCGATTAATCAAATTAGATCGATTAATTTAATTTTAGCCGAATTTTAAACACCCTTACGTCTCATGATCTATTGATCGAGTATTTACCTTTTTAGGAAGGTTAGAACTACAATTGTATTTTTAAAAAATTGTTATTTTAAATAAAAAATGACAAATTTATCTCTTAATATTTTTTTGTCATTTTAATTTTATTTTTTAATACTTTTAGTCTTTAGTCTACAAAATTTAGTTAATTTGTGTTTTTATTTTATTGAATTGTTAAAATTTTAATGATATTAATGTGATAATTTATTTGATAATCCACGTGTATTATATAATTGATGTAGATAATTTCATTAATAATTTTTTATTTTTTTATAATTTACGTGGAGTGTCGTACGTTAAAATTTTTGTGATTCAGTTAATTTTTCAATAAAAATAATTTAATTAAAAGGTTGAAAGTAAATGTGGTGAAAATATTTTATGATTATAGCATTAAAAAAGGGTAGTGTTGTGTTGATTTGTGCCGGCAAAGTGATAATGTGGTGAGTAGTGGATATGGCTTGGGGTGAGAGGGTCCCTTGGATTGAAATGTTGGACTTGATCTTCTTTTTCAAATGATTAATCGTGTATTCTGAATAAAATTATTAAATAATAATTTTTATCTCAAATCAATTAGCTAAGACTTGAATGACAAAATTTGTTAATCGAGACAATTAGATTATATTTACGTGAATAATGATGTGATATAGTCGATTAACTCATAACTTAATTAATATAAGTATTATTGTTAATACAAGAGGACGTGGGTTCGAATGTGTTGAAACGTAGTATTGTGTCAAAAAAAATATCAAAATTTATAATAAGATTATTAAAAAATTAAAGTGAAACAGTTTTACAAGAAATTAATTGAAAAATAATATAACAAAGAATTTATATGATATTAAAATATTTTTAAACATTATTAAAATATATATTTAGATATATTTAATTCAGTTTTTTTTAATGTAACGGTGTTAAAAAATTTAAATTTTTATAAATCTTAAAAATAATCTAGTTTTAATATTATTTTTTTAAAAATGGTTCAATTTCGTGTAAATTATTTAGGAATTTAAAATTTATTTTTGAATTTAATGTAATTCAATATTTGAATATTTATAATGAAAGTAATAACAACTAATATTTTATTACTTTTGAACTCAACAAGTGGTTTCAATGGAAAAGAAGATGTTATTCATCTTAGGGGTCTCGAATTCGAGCATTTATGTGTACAAGGTGTGTGTGCGATGTTAAAAGATTAAGAAAGTTAAAACAGATACTGTGATGTAATCACACTAGTATATTAAAAAAACATTTTATTACCTTTCATATAATATGAATTACTATATATTTAAGGTAAATTATAAAAAAAACCATTTAAATTATATTTTTAATTGTTATGAAACTAAAATGTAGATTTATTAAAGTAAAATATATAAAAAAATAAAATAAAAATTATATTAATTATATTAATATTTATTATATGAATAATTAAATATGTGTTTAATAAGATTGAAAATTATAATATTTTATATTAATATTTTAATAATTTTAAATATTTTTAAAATTAAAAAATATATTATTAACATAATAATATTAAACTTGATTTATGTTAATTGTTATATGAAAATAAAATTATCCATAAAAGAGTTCTTTTAAGTTAATTGTTTAACAATATTACGCTTTTCTAAATGATGAATCATTTTACAAAAAGAAATATTATTTTTCGTTGATTAAATAATTTTTTATTAAACAATCACAAACAATTATAGAAAACATTTTTCGAGTTATGTTTAATTAATTTATAATATTGACCCAAATAAGACTTTTACAATTATATAAATATATATTATAAATTCTATTATACGTGTATATGTATGGAAATAATAAATTTTGAATATAAATATCTGTTTAAAAATAAAATACAATAAATTATGAAATGTATGATTTGAAATTATGTTATTAATAGATTAAATTGTTTATCATAGTGTTATCATCAATCTTAAGTCAGTGTTAATTTAATTTATGATATCAACTCAATCAAATACATTATTAATATATACAACTAATGAAAGTAATAAAATGTGTAAAATAGAAATAAAATGTATAAAAAATTAAAAAAATTAAGATAATGATAAATTAAAAGTTTTATTGATGCAATTGACGTGGGTTTAAAACCCACCATTTTTATATTTTTATTAGTTTTTTAAAATAAAAATATTAAAATATCTTCAAATAATATTACTTATTTTAATTACGAGAAGATATTCTTGTAATTTTTTAATTAAATTATTGACTCGATTGAATGTGACATCGAATCCGTCAATAACTTAAATGATAGTATAAATAAATAATTAAAAAAGTAATAAAAAAACGACAGTCCGTGATCTTGACTTTTATAAACAGACTTCATATTTTAATTTATCAATTTTAATTTATTTTTTTTGTTGAAAAATGAAAATGTTTAAAGCCCGAACGTGATCGTGATGGAAAGATTAAGGGTTAGTTTAACATTGCTTTTGAAAAGAACTTTTAAAAAGTGCAGTAGAAAAAAACTTTTGAGAAGTGCTTTTGTTTAAGATTTGAGTGTTTAGTATTGCTGTCAAAAAGTGCTTTTGAGAAATAAAATATCTATTTTAGACATGATATTATAAAATAACAAATATGCATTTTAAATAATTTCAAATTAGTTTTTTTGAAATAATATTTAAATTAATTAATATTATGATATTTTAGCAAAAAAATAATAAGTAATTTATTATAATTTATTATTAATATCTTAATATATGAAATATTAATTTTAAATATTTCTAGTAAATAATTATTATTTATAAAATTTAAATAGTATATAAATTATATTTTAAATATTTAAATATAATCATTAAATATTTGTAATTAGATACTAACAAGGTTGTATTATTTTAATTTTTTTAATTTTTAATTAATGATTTTAACACAATTGTATTATTTTATTTTAAAATGTAATTTAACTATATAATCTATATTAGATATTAACATAACATAAAAAAATAACCCTAACAAATTAAAATATTACATGCATTTGGATTAAATTTTACAACATAAATCAGTATAACAGATACATATAGTTGAAAGAGAAGTTTGATTTACTTGCGGGAATTATATCTGTTTTAATCACACCAAACTTTCTCATTATGTTGATTGCTAAATTGGGTTTCTTCACATAATTCTATATTCTAAACCAAAATAATTTCTGTCAACACACCATTTGCAGAAAAAGAATGAAAATTACATCAATATTTTCCCACTTTAGTCTTCCATTCATCTCTAATAAACAATTTCAATGAGTCACAATCTGCAACAACTATCAAACTAACTTTTCTCTGCTCACTAAGAACACAAATTACAGATAATAACCAACAATGAACATTAGAAGTTTTAGAATTGATAACTAGCACATGGGAACTTCATAATGTAGGTAATAAATTTAACTCCCAAGCTGTGGGTAATAAATTTAACTCCCAAGAAACATGTATCCACACAAAACTGAGAACATATTAATTCTAGATTAGATAAGAAATTTCCACAAAATCATAAAATCATATTGATAAAGAAGAAATTCCACAAGGTACTGGAGGGTTCATGGCTAAAGCCAGTTACTGAGTGGATTCAAACAACTTCGAATAACCCAGATAAAACCATCATAGATAAAGCCCCTTTCCCCACCGATTTTGACATGTTGAAATTGTAATTAATGCAATTCAGCCCAAGCTAGGAGGGGCTTATATAGCCAAGCAAAATGCACGTACACAATCACAAGCAAGTCTACACACTCTCACCAACAGATCATGCAATGTAGCCAAGACAATAAATCAAGAGGTTTACAGAAAGAGCAATAAGAGACTGTTCCAAGCACTAATAGCAATCGATCTAAAACCAATTACCTACTTGAAGGTTTAAATATTTGATTCCAACCAGGCAAGGGGTAAGATATAGATAAACCATTTACAACACAAGAAATGGTTACAAGTTACAGCCAGCACATAACATCAATTCTGATGAAGTAAACAAAGGAGAAATTTAACATTGAAATAGGCACCATCTATCTATGTTCTAACACAAACAAATAAGAATATTCCACCCCATACTGGTGACCTCATACCTTCAAACTCTCCTGTGACGATCTTAGGACATCTTATCCTCCCTAATGCATTTTACTCACTAATTTCTACTTCTCCATTCACCCAGGTACTCACACACAAGCAGGAGCTCTGTAGAAAGCAAATATCTCATCCAAGTGATCCTATACAATAGCACAAGTTCACCAGCCTAAGCATGAGAGAGAATTACAACATGAATTTTATTACTCCAGAATGAAAATGTGATATGGCAGGATGATTGGTGTTAGTGAATAAACATGAACTAGAACAATGACACCAATTGCTTAATTCTTTCAAGCATTGTGCTTTAGCTAGCATTACATCAAAACTACTAAGATATACTTAAAAGCTTGTTAGTGACCCTTAAATGAGAAACAGGAAAAAGAGAACCATCTGATAGCTAGGAAATGAGCTTATCTTCAAATATAATCTTGGCCACAAGTCACCATTTACCTGAACTTAAACTCACCTCCCAGGTTATTTTAATCTCAAAAGTACTGCATCTCACAATCACATTTTCATGACAAAGTCCCATTTTCACAAACAAAATCAACACTAGAAAGCAAACAAGCTTTGCTTTAAGGAAACTCTTGAAAGAAGATGACATGCAATTACCATGGACGAATTTCACTTCTATTTGACCGCAATATGTTCTCTCGTAAGGCCAAACCAGCGTAAAGGAACAACAACCATGCCTGACAAAGCATACACTTGGCATTAAATCACAAAAAATAAAAAGGAACTTGGATTAGATGCAATAAATAAACTAAATCCCTGAGAAAAAATTGACAACCTAAGGAAAAACATGTATAATACCTGGTACAGCTGAACTGGAAATACAGGCAAGCATCCTTCCCAAATCCAAGATCTTAAAATAAGCAAAGTTAATGGGAAGAGAAAATAATTTGGTTTTAAGAAGCGTGAGAGTGAAAGCAGAGAGAAGAAGGACAAAAGAGAAATTAACCCGTCAAAAGGACTTTTGGAGGGAAAAATCCAAAAATTTTAATTTTTCTAATGTTAGAAAAGCTCGTTGAAAAAGTGAAAAAAATTAACCCACTGCAGGTTGTTCAGCAAGGCTTTTTTAGCAAAAAGTACTTTTTCAATGAAAAGTTGGTTTAAAAAGCTCTGCTGAACGGGGCTTAACTCTTTACGCATCTCTTTGACTTTGGTATTAAGGTTGTTTCCACCGACTTTTATTTTTATTTTTATTATTTGTCTTTTATTTTTAAATTCTCTATATTAATTTTTTTATTTGGGTAAACTAAAAATGGTCACTAAACTAGTGCTTCTTTTCGATTTTGATCATTGAACTATTAATTTTTTTGATTTAGTCACTAAACCTTTTATTGGTCTAATAATAAATTTACCCTTTAATTTTTACACATTATATCAATTTGATCCTAAATATAATATTTTCAATAAAATTAGCCCTCAATGTTTACAAATTTTGTCATTTTAGTTAGAATTCTAAAAAATTCAATAAATTTAGCCATCAAAATTTACAAAATTTTTAATTTAGTTCTAATTTTAAAAAAAATCAATAAATTAATTCTTGGTCCTTTACAAATAAATTTTAGCTTTAGGTTTCAAAATTTTATAATTTTATCCTACTCCAATATAAAATGTCTATCATCGTCTTTGGCATAGATTATTTTTATACACCTTGTTTACCAACTCAATACACGAAAAAGAGAAAAAAGGAATGAAAAGAACACTATACAATAATGACATTTAAAATATTACAATTAATGAAGCAAAGTTGATTACAAATCTTTGGCTAAGGCTACAATAGCCAACCAACCCGCTTATAAAAAAAAACACCAAACAATAAAATTCAATATCTGAAATATAAAAAAGTGAGCTCAAGTTGTCATATCCAGCTTCAGAATAGAAGATAAATTTATGGGAAATGGATTATTTAATTATAGATAAAGTTATGTGAATTTTTTAGAATTCGAACTAAAATGACAAGTTTTGTAAATGTTAAAGAGTTAAATTTGTTTAGTATTTTATATTTAAGATCAAATTTATATAATGTGTAAATATTGGAAGGTTAAATTTATTATTAGACTAATAAAAAAACCAAAATAAGCTTTAAGTGACCAAAATATTTTATTTCGAAAAATTTTGTGACTAAATCGAAAAAATTAACCAAAATAAAATGAAAACAATAATTTAGAGACCATTTTTATAATTTATCTTTTTATAGTTAGAAATTTTAAAAAAAAATTAACTATTAAATTTTACTACCAGTCAATTTAATTTGGCCAGAGTACCAAAATATTTACCTTAAGGCCCACCTCCAACAAGATAATATTATTATCGAAGTGATTAATATATCATTTGGTACTTAAGTTTGATATTTTTTTAATGTGATATTTGAGTTATTTTTTACAAAAGTTATATGCTTTTGGTATTCAAAAGTTATGGTGTTAACTTTTTAGTGTTTAATTTAGATATTAGTATTTATTTGACGAAAGTTAATTTGTTAATATTTTTAGGTTTGAATTTTTAAAGATTTTGTTAATAGAATAAATTTAGTGTTAGATGTGAATTTGTTTAATTTTTTAAATACATACTGATGGATGTGATTTAATTTCAGTTTTAGGGTTGATTTTTGAAAGGTAATTGCTAATATTATTAACTAGGGTAAACTATAAAATTAGTCACCCAACTATTAGTGAGTTTTTGTTTTGGTCACCCAACCATGAAAATTTTCAATTTAGCCACTGACGTTTTAGATCGTTTCTATTTTCGCCACTCTCCATTAAATGGTTAATGGATGTGATTATATGACTTTTTAACCGGTAGAATAACACACATAGTCCTCAATACTTACACATTATATCAATTTGATCCTAATTCTTAATAATTCAATAAATTTAATCCTTCACATTTGTAAATTCTATCAATTTGATCCTCAAACAGATATAATTAAATCTAAAATATATATTATGACAAGTACAAAATATAATATCATTTATAAATAATAAATAATATTATATGTGTTTTTATTTAATAATGATTATAAGGATCAAATATACATTTAGCCCCCCAACTTGACATCTTCTCCCAAGTCCCAAGTTGGTATTTATGATTTTTTTGTCCTAAATTGATACCAGAATTTTCATTCTGTCAAGAGTTTCTAGGGGTGTACAAATTTTGGGTAAAACCGAATTAATTCGGTTAATCGACCAAATTCAGTTAATCGGTCGATTAACCGAATTATTTCGATTAAGGGTCGGTTAATAATTTTTTGGAAGTTTGGTTAACAGTTAGTTTGGTTCAAAATCGATCGGTTAAACAAATTAACCAAACTTAATAAATAATATTATAATATATAAGTATTAGCCCAAAAATCGGTCGGTTAATTCAGTTAATTTTTTATATGCTTTGTACTTGTTTTAACCAAAAATAAAAAAATATATAAATTTCAGTTAATTCGGTTAACCGGTCGAATTAACCGAGAAAAATTAGTTCAATTAATTTTTTTTGAAAAAAATCAATTCGATTAACGGTTAAGGGTTTAAAAGGGTCGGTTAATTCGAGTAATAGTAGTTCCGATCGATTAACCGAGAGAACACCCCTAAAGGTTTTGGTACTTTTTTGTAACAATGTTAAATATACAACACATAGCACTCTTAGGTTGTGACCCATGGAACTGATGATGTCATAATCTAGTTTTTATAAAAATATTCAAAAATTTTAAAAGAAAATATATAAAAATTTTAAAATATAAAAGAAATTATTAATTATACAAATATATGTATCTAAAAAATTACAAAAATTACAAAAATCTAAAATTAAAGTTAGAAAAATCGAAAACCTAGAAAATTTACATCATTTTCTAAACAATTGCAAACAAATTAGATGAAGATAAATTTTACAATAAATTTTAAGCTTAGAGATGGGTGCAGATTATTATACAATTCTTCAAGTCGACAAGAATGCAAAAGATGATGATTTGAAAAAGGCTTATATGAAGCTTTTTCGTTTTTCTTTTTATTTGTTAATTATTTGTTAGGTTTCATAGGAAAAATTGCATCCTTCTGTTGAGCATGCCATTACCACGAACATGAATGAAGTTTATAAAAATGTCAAATTTATTAAGTTTTGTGGGGTTTTGAGTTTATCAAAATCACAAATTTACATACAAGTTTATCAAAATTTAATTATATGTGTTTAAATATAATTATATTTATATTTGATTATATGTGTTTGAGGATTAAATTAATAGAATTTATAAATGTGGAGATTTAAATTTATTAAATTATTTAGAATTAAGATCAAATTGATAGAATGTGTAAGTAATGAGGACTAAATGTATTATGATACCAGCTAGAAAAATGCCACATCATCACTTCCATTAACTATTTAACAGAGAGTGATCAAAATAGAAATGATCTGAAATGTTAGTGATTAAATTGAAAATTTTCATAATTGGGTGACCAAAACAGAAACACGCTAATAGTTGGGTGAGAAATTCTATAGTTTACACTAATTATGAATTTTCATCATATCAACTCTAAAACCTGAATGAAACACTAAAATGTTAACAATATTATCTTCAAGTATCAAAAAGTATAATTTTTGTCAAATACAGATACCATATTAGATCAAAAATAACACAAATACCACATTAAAAAAAATATAAACTTGTATACTAAATTATGTATTAAGCCTTATCAGAACAGTAATGAATATATTAACTAATTTTAAAGATGCTTTTCAACAAAAATATTACTTATGTTTCTAATTTGGAGCAATTGATGATGAAATTCATGTAAAAATAAAAGGGCAAGTAGCTATTAAATTAATCAAACTCTTTGATATTTAAATGGCCTAACCTCCTTACTAATTTTTTTTTATTGGTATAATAATCCTAAACATTTCTAATTAGTGGATTGAATCTCACTTAATTAAATTTAATCAAAGTATTATTAATTAGCAATGTCAATCAGGTGCTTTCATCACAAAATATTTAGGTGAATTATATTAACTGTTTTTAAACTTTGATTAAGATTATCTTTCGATCGTTTAATTTTCAAAAGTTACATAATTATCACTAGAATTATTGAATTTTTACGTTTTAATTATTCGTGATAAAACACGTTAATTTAAAGGGTTAATAACAAATTTAACCTCTAAACTTTAACTAAAATAACAATTTCATTCTTTTAAAATTGCAAACCTTCTTTCATATGATGAAAGCCCATGCAAATAAAACGAAAGAGGGAAATATAATGGGATTATAACTTTGGACTTTGTTTTTTTTATTTTTTTAGTTTAGTTTTTAGGAACTATTTTGTTTGCTGAAGAATTTTATATTCTTTTTTTATGAACATTATTCTTCATTTTCTTAAGAATTCAACGTTAATCTTGTTTAACTCGTTATATATATGTTTGATTGGCTTGCTTGTATTTTTAAAAAAATTAATATATATATATATTAAAATTATTTATTTTAAAGATTTTTTGAAATTATTATTAAGAAAAAAATTAAAAGTATCAAGTTTATATTTTAACTATAGTTCAAGGGCTAAATTTGTTATTAACCCTTTAAATTAATGTGCCACGTCATCCTCTTAACGGGAGTTAATGGATGAGTGACCAAAATGTAATAATTCGATAATTTAAGTGACAATTATGTAATTTTTGAAAGTTGAGTGATCGAAATGTAATCTTAATCAAAGTTTAGGGACAATTGACGTAGTTTACCCAAATGTTTATAAGGGATAAATCTCAAAGTTGCCCATGAACTTTGGGTCCATGTGCAATGTTATACATGAAATTTTAATTTAATTCACTTTTCGTAATTTATTAACACAATTATTAATATAACATTATTTTAAGTATACATATTGAAATATAAATAATTATATATAGTATAAAATAAATTGATGTATTTATTCCTTTAAGTGTATACAATTGAATCAAAATTAAAATTTCATATATATTTTTAAACTATAATCAAAGTTTCGTGTGCGTAAATTTATCAAATCAAAGTTTATGTATAGGTTTGATATTTATCCGTATTTATTATAAATTTAAAATGCTTGATATAACCTTTGCTAAAGGTGCAATTATGGCATTGATATAACCAAAATTTTGTTTATCTTCAATGCTTTATTGCCTATTCTCTTTTTATCTTCTCTATCTTTTCTCTTTTTTTTGGTTGATTTTTTATCAAATGAAGGAAAAAACAAGAAAACGATGGTGAATAAATTATTCCCGTTTCGTGTGTTTTAAATTATAATAACAATTTTGTTAAAAAAAAAATTATACTAACAATTACTTAATTTTATTTAATTTTTTTTCATCAACTTTTTAAAATTTATAAAAATATCACCAACATTTTCGAGTTATTGAAAAAAGTCACTTTGTTATTTTCTACCATTACTAGGATAATATGTGTCTAAAGTGGCACATTAAAAATGTCGAGTATTTTTAAAAAAAAATTACTTTCCCTTTTTAAAATTAAATTATTTATTTATTTTTCTTTTTTTTCCCTCCAGTTATACAAATTTCCTCACATTTTCACTCATTTCTCTAATTCTTTTTTCCTTAACTTTTTTTTTTGTCTATTTCCTCTTCTTCTTCTTTTTCTCCAGCAAACATTAGTTGTAATGACTCGATTTCCAATAGTATTGAAAAATGTATTTTGAAATCTAATTCCGTAAATATAAAATAGGAATATTTACTGAGTTGATATAAAAATATATTGAAGTTCGATTAAATAATTTAGCCAAAAGATAGTTAATTAAAACTCAAAGATTAAATCGTAAAAATCTAATCGATATAAAGTTTTAATTAATAAAAGACTTGAGGACCTAGATAACAATTATTCAAAGCATCAAAATAGTTAATTAACCAATTTTCAATAGTAAATAGTTGATGAAAATGGTGGACTCCATTTAGTTTAATTAATTCTTAATTAAACCATAATAATACTTAAGTTAACTAATTAAACCATGTTAATTAAGGTATATATAAAAACTAAATCAAGTGGAAAGAAAGAGAAAACTTATTCTCATCCTTTTCCACCGTAGCCATTAAAGGAAAAAGAAAGAAAATTCAAGCTTTGTTTAATACATTCGGCCATTAGATTATTCAAGGTAACCAAGCTTTTTTCTTGTTTTTTTTTATTTTATAGATTTATGATTATGAGAGCTGATTTAACTAAATCATGTATCAATTTTTTCAATTGTTAAGTTTTTAGCAAGTCGTAATTGTTGAGAAATAGTTGAATTAGGCTTGAATGTGATAGATATTAAGCTTAGATTCTGATAAGGACTAAATTGTAAAGTTAAATAAACTTGTTAGTTAACTTTGTAACATTAGAGACTAAATTGAATAAATTGAATAAATTGATTCGAAGCTAGATAAATACGCATGTCCCGAGTACAGAGACTAAATTGAATAAAATGCAAAATATGTATGAATTTGCATTTGAATGTGAATTGAATGAAATTTGGTATTATTTTATTTATTGAATTATCGATCGTAGTGAAAGACGACACCAAACCATCGCGAGAGAAAGGAAAGGCGAGAGTCGTTGACAAGTAGTTGAATTATCAGTTTGTACTTTTATGGTTCGAGTAATATATATGTATGTATATATACATGTATGATTATGACATATTAGCTATTGAGGTAAGATGATTAATTGTCTTATGACTTGATTCGTGATTGGTGAAACTGAATATCGAGAAATTGGATTGAATTGAATAAAATGAAAATAAGTAAGATATAAATTGATAAATGTCTTATATTATGGATTGGTGACAAAAATGGTATGCAACAATGGTGTTGAATTGATTTGTGTTGATAATATTGAATGATATTGAACATAAAAAATTTGGACTGAACTGAATATAGTATAAAAGAGTGTAATATTATTAATATGTGATATGTGATATGAATTATGCTATAATACATGTGATATGCATATGAATTGATGATGAAATGAAATGAGACTATGTTATATGGATGATTTATGCCCATGCGAAACTTAGTAAAATGCTAGGATACATTTGACATGCCAATAGAGTCATATGCACACGTGTGTACGGGATAGATGATGGTATGGAGATTAGGATATGTTATTTCAGGATCCAACAATTGTTGCGGATCATCGAGTATTCACTATCTCTTCGAAGACCTTAGTGGGGTGGAGGGATGTATTTGAATGCGTGTATACATTTGATGCCTACGAGCTTTGCACTTTGGTGCCTTGGTGTGGTATAGTTTATGCTCAGATGAGCTATCTTGTGTAGTGTAGTTCGCCTGCGTGTCCGAGCCCTTTTTTACTAAGATTGCATTGAACAAAATGTTAAATTTTATTTTGAAATCGAAATATGAAATGTATATTGGTTAAATGATGTTTCCAATGATTTGATAATACAAAATGGTATTACAAAAGCATGCATGTGATATGTGATTATCGATACCTTGTGAAAGATCATACAAGCCGATTATACGTACCCAAAAGGTCTATCTGAAAATATAGCTAATGAATAGATTTGATACAAAAACAAGATAATGATATGTTAAATAGCTTGAATTGAAATGAAATTGAATGTATTAATGCTAATAGAGAGTAAGGTTTGATATATTATATCAATATGATTAATTGATGACAATTGAGATGAAAATATATGCATGACTGGTAATAGATTGATAACATGATATGTATAAATTAAATTGTAATTGATAGCATTGTATGAAATTGAAACACTTGATATGATATAGTTGGAACGTGATCTTGCAATGACATATATTTATGTTGTTACCATGTTAATTATATGACTTGAATAATGAAACTACCATTGAGCGTTACCGCTCAATGTATAGAATCTTGAAGTCTCGAGGGTTGATTCAACTTCGAATTCATATCTCTCGACTCAACAAAGTTTGTATAGTCCCTTTTTCATTTTGATATATGGCATGTACCTATAATTTGAAGTCTGTTTTGTAACGCCCCAAAAATTTAAATTTCTCTGTAGGAGTTGTGTTAATGATGAGCTTAGTTGTTCAATGGTCTTGCATTTGTTTAATTGTTCTTGGGGTTGTGTGTTCGATCCCTTACGTACGCGAAATGGGTACATACTTTTGGCCTCCAGGAACGTTCTTTTGGCTAAGAAGAGAAAGAGTTGAGTGTTCAATACCAAATCGTGCATTTTTCTTTTGCTTACTGTCGTTGTCATCGTACCGCTATTCATTGGTTTCTATTCGCGAACTATAGCGTCCTAGTTGTGGTAAGTTTTGGAATTGTTGAATTACAGCGGGTAAAACAATTTGAGTTCTTTTTCTGCCATTGTTAAACTTGATGGAAGTTCTTGTGAATTGAGTGAATGTTGTGTTTATGTGTGGAATTATGGTGTTTTAGGGGAACTTGTTGCCGAGGGTGATTCTTCCAGGGAGCGTAAGACATAAACTATCGGATTAGAGGTATCTAAATCGTGTTCGAGATTGTTTAGAACTTTTTCGAGGGAGGAAACTTGGCTGTAAATCCTTTCTTGTTATTGAGAAAATTGATTGTGTAATTGGTTGCTTTATGTTGATTTAGGCTTCGAGAGTGCTGGTTAGGCGGGATTCCATCATCGTAAGAGGTAAGGTATCGATTTCCCTTGAGCTTACTACCGTTTTTCTACAATTTTTACCATGTTTGCTGCTGTTTGAAGGCACACGGGCTAGCAAAAGGGTGTGTTCAGGCCGTGTGTATATACAGACTGTGTGTGCATACTGTTTTGTGTGTACACTAACTTGAGACACACGGGCTGGACACACGGGCATGCGTCAGGCCTTGTGTGCATACTGTTTTGTGAAATAACGTACAAGGGATATACAGGCTGGACCCACATGTTGGACCCACGGGCATGCTCCAAATTGTGTGTGCGTACTGACTTGGGACACACGGGCTAGACACACGGTCGTGTGTCAGACCGTGTGTACATACTGTTTTGTCTGTTCAGGTACAAGTACATATCTATTATAATTTTTTTATTTAACTGAATAAATGATTTTGATATTTTTTTATAAAGTATGTTTTTAAAAACAATTTTTAGATATAATTTTTTAATACTTCAATATTTAATTAATTTTATTTTTATTAAGTAAAAACTATTTGCTCAAAAAAGATTGAACGTTTTTCCAAAATTTTATTTTATTTTTTAAAAAATATTTTTTTAATCATTTAAGAAATTTTCTTAAAATTGTGTTGAAATAAAAATTAAAGTTCTTCTTAAACAATAAATTATAAGAAAAAAAATATATGGTTATCATTTTTATAATTTATTTAAAAAATATTTAGTAATAAATTATTTATTGATTAAAAAACTGTTTGTGATATATTTTTATTTAAAAAAGTGTTTTTCTTACCTATGCACGGGCTGATTGTGTCTATTTTTTGTTTTGACAAAACTGATTGTGTCTATTTTTATTGGTAATAAATATGTTATATTATTATGATCAACAGATCAAGGACTACACTAAAAGGACTTGCCCCCTCACAGTTGGTAAAATTTTTTTAGTCCCTTTAAAATTTTGATTTTTTAAGTTAATATCATGGTTAATTTTCACTTTAGCTTCCCTAATATGATAAAAAAAATTATAGTCCCTTTAAAAATTATGTGATAATATGTTAATAATGTGATAAAATTATACTTTGATCTCCATTAAAATTATAATTTAATCTTTACCCCATAAAATAAATTTCTACCTTTATCCCTAATTATGATTAGAATTTTGTAAATTATTATGAGTAAGAATTTAAAAAAAAAAAAGAATTTGTGGTAATGTATGTAACACCCCTTCTCGACCCGATTGCCTGGTCCAAGGGCAAAGCTGAGAAAAATTTTCAGGGGTCGAAATTAAATTCTCTATATCTTTATAATTTTTAAAAGATTAAATCAAATTTTTATCATTTTTAAGGGGAGTCAAAGTGTAATTTTACATTTATTAATTTAAAATCTTAAAAGGCTAAATTGGAAAATTTCTCATTTTAGGGGGGGACCTTGCCAACCCCCTGTATCTGCTTGCATGAAAAGGAACTTGAGGAGAGATTAAACCAGACCAAGTGAAATCAAAGATTCATCGTCAGCACGATGTCATGCACATAGTAAGGAGGTACCTTTAGAGACTTTGATACTAATTATCATTGGGCTAGAACTTTAGTTTGACAAACAACACGACTTTAGGCGATTTATTGAGTTTAAATCCGCCTAAGTCAACCTTTCTCTCAAAAAATGAGAGTGAAGTCACGAACGAACAGAAAAATCACAGAAAAATAACGTACACCAAATGTTTGAGTAAATGTTCTCAAAGGTATTCTATTACTTTGAAGGATTACAAATGAAGAGAATGCCTCTATTTACAGTTGAACTCTCCTAGATCCAACAGTACTAATTGAATTACATCAACGGTTAAGATTAGTGTTTATATGCAAGATGAGAGTTCTAATAGATTTAAAGTCTATATAATCTTATCCTTCAAGATTTACATTAATCATAATAACCCTAATTTTACTAAATGTTTAAGTAAATGTGCTTTTTCATTTATTCTACGAATCGAGTCAATTTAAATAGATCAAATGAACCCACTTAATCAATTGACCTTCCTAAAATGTTCCATGTGCATTCGTCATAGATTTTAATTCACAGCTCATAATAAATACACGTGCATAGCAGGTGACTTAAAAAACTAGTTACGTAAAAGTTGTTAAGTTCCATATATGTTGTTTTAAATAAATTTAGATATCTATAAAAGTGTTGATATTTATGAGAATTAAATGAACATGTGCCGTTTGATAAAAATCTAACAAACATACAAAATGCCTGTTTCCGTTATTACTTCAGGTAATATATATTAAAGGAAGCTATAAGAATTAAGATTAACACGATGTAATACAATAATTAAATTTCTTAACATAAATCTTTAATTATGTCTGTCCAATTAAGTCATCACAATTACTTTTATTATTTTAATAATTAAAATTATGAAAAAAATACTGCATTAAATTAAAGAACTAAAAAAAGAAGGAAGAATGAAGGATTAATAGCTCTCCATGCGTGTGGGGTGTTATGCTCCATTGTTAAAAGCTCATAAAATCAAAGCAGGGCTGCTCGATACATATAATTTGGTAATTTCAACTTTGGATTCCTCTTGCCCAATAATTTTACTTTGTTTATAATAAAAACCTGATTTCTTCTTGTTCCTTCTTTCTTTCTTTCCCCTTCCCTCCATCATCTCCCACAATAAAACACACCCTCATCCTGCCCCCTTTTATTTGATGGTTGGTAAGAATTGGTAGGAGGGACTGGGGAAATTCTGATCCTACGCCGGCGCTTTGTTTTGGCGATGGAGTGCAGCCTATGGGTGCCACCCGAGGATCATCAGAATAATAGTAATAATAACAATAATAATTTGTGGGGGCTTAGCCATGAAAGTGAACATGATTTGGCTTTAATGGTTAGCGATTTTTTGGAAAATAACGCCGGGAGCGCCGGTGCCGATTCTTGGTGTAGTAGCGATAGCGATTCTGGATTCTCCGATCTTATCCACCTCGCTGATAAAATATCTGTTAGTATCAACTCTCTCTCCCTTTTAGAAAATTGGGTCTCTCTCTCTCTCTCTCTCTCTCTCTCTCTCTCTTTAATTCATTTTAACCGGTTGAAGAATTTTGAGGTTTTTCTTGGTTATCCATAATTGGGTGTTTTTAAAATTTTATCTTTTTCATCTTTGGGGTTTCTGGGTTTTATTTTGGGAAAGAACTAGTTTATTTAAGGAATAAGGGTTGAACTCTAAAGTTTCCTCATTTTATTTGAGATTCTTCATTTTGTTTTTAACTTTTCCAAGGCCAAAATCAAGGAACTGCAAATTTTAGATTGAGAGAAATGAAATTTTGTGGTTATGGATGAGAATCGCGGGCTTTTATCTTCATAATATAATCTCTATATGATAGTTGTTGAAAACTGCTATAGCTTGGGAAATCTAACCATAATCTTTGAGCTTGAAATTTATAAGCTTTGGTCATTTTTATTTAACAGTCACAATTTTGTTGTCCCTGTATCTGTTTAGAGAGATCAAAGAATATGTTAATATTCATTAGATATATGGTCATTGTTCATATCTGGATTTTTCATTTTTCTTGGACTACCCCATACATCCGAACATGGATATAGAGATATGATTCTTCAAATATATGAGAAAACCTAGAAGAAAATGAATATTAACATGTTGGATACATACTCACCCCCGCCACGCGCCCAAGTCCGACTAACATAGGTGCATACGGTAAGTAACATAGTGATTTGCTTCACTTGTCTGAAAATATTGAGAACTTCCCTTAAGATTGCCTTGTTAATGTGTTAATAAGTCTGCATTTTTTTATAATTGTTCAACTCTATTTGGTTTCGAAACTGTAATCTTGTGAATTTTGGTGATTCTTTGTACTTTTACTATATCAGTTTCTTACCAAAAGCATTTACTTAAGGTTGATCTATCTCTTTTTCCTTTTGGTCGGTCTTGTTGCAGTACTACAAGCACCCTGTAGGCCATTATGAGATTGACCTTTCATCCGTGGTTCATTCTCTCTTATTCTCCATCAGTGAGACAGACCTACACTTTGTGAAGTCGGGTCAATGTAACGCCAGTTGCATCAGGTATTCTCTGGTAAAGCTGTTGAGACTTTCCGGCTATGATGCTGCTGTTTGTGCGTCAAGGTGGCAGGGTAGTGGAAAAGTTCCAGGAGGTATGCAAGGAGTCCCTGAATTCTAATTTTTGCAATCTCCTTTAGGTTCTTTGATTTTATTAGCTCCTGCATCATTTTTATTCAAGCTTCCTATTGCCTAGATGGTAGAAAAAGAGACCTCTTTCGAGCTGTGTTACAGTATCCGAGAGTTCATTCCTACCATTCGTGATGAAAATCAACTTCCCTTGAGATCTTTTAAACTAGTTCTAAAGTACATTCTTGATAATTTCATTGCTTGAAAAGTATAAATTATTGTAATTTGACAAAACCATGTGTGACACACGCAGGTGACCATGAGTATATCGATGTGGTCAATTATAACAATGGTTGTTCCGAGCGTTTGATTGTCGATATTGATTTCCGAAGCCACTTTGAGATAGCTAGAGCAGTTGATTCTTATGGTAGAATATTGAATTCACTTCCAGTTGTTTATGTGGGCTCCTTGACTAGGTTGAAACAATTACTTCAGCGTATGGTCGACGCTGCTAGGTCGTCTCTGAAACAGAACTCAATGCCATTTCCTCCGTGGAGATCGCTTGCTTATTTGCAAGCAAAGTGGCAGTCGCCTTACCAGCGAAAATTCACTCCCGATGAACATGATATTAGCAGCAATATTCTTTCTGCCCATAAACAGTGCAATGGGCATTTAAGGAGATTGCAGTCGTCACTTCAATCCGAATTAGAAGCAGAACGATTGTTGAAACCCGTAAATGTTGATTGTAACCGAAGATTGAAGCTTGACAGGAGGAGGCAATCCTTTAAAGCCATTTAACGTGTATAGGTTTTGATCTTGAAGATACAAGTTCCATTTTTGTGAGAGATGAATTGTATTGCGGCCTTTTGTTAGTTTTCCTTATTATTTTTCCGGATAGTGAATAAGCGGCGGACCTCGAAATGAAGGGCAGGTTCATATAGCTGACGGTGAAGACAATAACACGTCGTTCAGGTATCACCTCCGAGTTGGTGAGAGGCATACATTTGTGTTTGATTTTGTTGTTCCATGGATTCAGTCACAGGATTGGATGGTGTGAAGTGCTGTAGCATTGATTGGGTTGAAAATGCTATCCTACACTAGCGGCATGGACTTATAGATACATAATAATTTTCCTTCTGCATAACTTTTGCAGCAGTCAAGAACATATGCTTTGGTTACAATTATACAACTAAATGAAATTGTAATTAGTTGCTTTTTGTTGTGTTGATGTTCCTGTTTTGTCCCCCATTTGCACTAACTTCTATTCCAACTTTACATTGTAAGTATTTTTACTGAATATAAAATATATTGTATAGCTGAATGATATTAAAATCCATTAATATTAATATAAAAATTTAAATTTAAATTTAAATTATAAGAAATCATTAAAAAATTATTTGTTAGTAATAAATGTTATGATGTATGGAATACATAAACTTAAATTATAATAAAAATTATAAGTAATTCAAATGTGAAGTATTCTTATTTTCAAGTGTCTTGATGATGATGATACCATGTTATTATTATTTTGATGTTGACAAATATATTCAACTTAGATTGTAGTACAAATATATTAAAATAGTTTATGGTAATTAATTCTTACTATTATGATAATTTTAAATTGCTTTTCAAGGAATTAATATAAACTGTTTGTAAAATTTTATATTTATCTTTCATAGTTAATATTAAGGGTAAACTCACACAACTATAATTTTTTTTTATTTTAGACATCTAAAATAAAAATATTGCAACTTAAGCACCCACGTTATATAGCTTGGTCACTCCCGTTAAAATCATAAATGACAAGCTGACGTGGCAATTACAAAATCGATATAATAACAAATTTAGCCCTCAATTTTTACATACTATTTCAATTTAGTCATAATTATAAAAAAAATTAACTCTCAAATTTTAATTGTATATCATGATATCTAAGTGTTTATAACATGATTGAATGTTTGAATGATGTAAAATTGTAATTGGTGATTATTGAATCGAATTGACTATGATTGTATGAATTATGTGTAAATTGAATATTAATTGTTTGTTTTTACTCCGAAAATGATTGTAGCATCCCGTAACTCGGATCTGACGATCAGGTCAGGCGAGGGGTGCTATATTTCATGTGTATAATTGCATCAAATTAAAATTCATGTATAGAATTACACATTAATCAAAGTTCATGTATAATTTTGAGATTTATTCTTAAAATAAAACACTAATATTTAAAATTTTTAATCCAAATTCTTGTCCATTAGCAAAGTCATGAACTTTACGCCTCAATAAATCAATTTAATTTTTATTTTTATTTTTTTAATATTTAATTAAATAAGTGTGGAATTATAGAGAGGGTTGGAGATTTATTAAATAATTAGTATGCAAAGTCAATGACTTTAGGCCTTAATAAATTATTTTAATTTTAATTCATTTAATATTTAATTAAATAAGGATGGAATTATAGAGAGGGTGTCATATTTATTAAATATTTAATATTTTAGGTGTAATTGCTATTTGAATGATTAATTTTAAAAATTATTAAAGACATATACGTGTTCACTATTTACCATTTTAAAGTTGGTGTACATATATAAAGAGTTTTATACACTTTTTTGACCATCGATTAAAATTAAATATCACTTTGTTAAAAATGACAATTATTTCTATCTTTGTCCAAATTTGAAACATTCAGTTAATATCTAAAATCTTTTCCTCTTCGAATATGTGGAGAATGCCAATATCGATCACCAACAAATTAAAATTGGATCAAAATTATTTTAGTTGGTGACCGATATTGGTATTGTCCATTAATTCGGAAAAAAAGTTAGATATCAATTGAATCTTTCAAATTAGTACAAATAGAAAATAAAAAACATGAAGGAGATGATAATGATAAAAAGGAAGGAAATAATTGTCAAATTTAATTAATTGATATTTAATTTTTAGATTTTGAAAAGAAAAATAAAATTTAATAAATTTAATAATTATTGTTTACTCAGGAGTAAAATTTTAAATTTTTTAAAAACTACAAACATGAACTAAAAATGATCAAAGTTGGTGGAAAGTTTTTATTCCACAAGCGAGATTAAAATTTTGTCACATGTCTTATTTATTTTTAAGTTTTTAAATACAATTTAAGGAGCATGATAAAATTTTAATCCCAATTGTAAAATTAAAATGTTTTAGGGTTGGAGGATCCAAGGTAAACCTATGGAGCATATCCCTCATGTTTGTGGTGCAAGTGAGTGCAACCTGATTCTATAACCCTAGGCCTAGCTTACCATAAACTTTTATGGTTAGCCATAATCAGTTTATTGGAGCTTTGTTCTTCTTTCTTTCTTTTTTTTTTTTCAGTTATAAATATGAATTATTTAAGGTATGTTTAAATGAAGTTAATAATATTTATATGATGGTGTGTGATATTAAGCTAGAAAGGCTGAGATTGAAGTAAATAGGGTTGATGTGAGAAACTATATTTCCTAGCATCTCATGTCATATTACTAGGACAAGATTGAATAGTCCCTTTCATCTTCAAACCCCCGCATACTCATCATTCATACCCGTAACATGTAATATAGTGGAGACAGTATACGATGGAAATTATAGTAGAATGAGAAGAAAAAATTGTCTGAGATTGAAAGAATTGGAACAAAAATCAAATCACTGGCTTTCTCAAAGTTCATTGTTTCACTCCAACATGAAAACACACAGAAGGATAACAAAGCCATTAGAACAAAGCGAAGTTCCAAGCTGCATCAAGAAACAATGAAACGGTACTTCTCTCTTTCTTCCTATTCCCATATCGAAACATTTAGAAGCATTTCCTGTGGACGATCGCTGGACCTGATTCATCATACTCGGCCTTTGCAATCCACATCTGAAACCCAAATATCGACCAAATAAGCATGATGCCATATCAGTTATATATATACATATATATGCAAATCTGATGTACAATAACTTACTTGTTGGAAGGTGCTGAGGGAAGCCAAGATCGAGCCTCCAATCCAGACACTGTACTTTCGCTCAGGTGGAGCAACAACCTTGATCTTCATGCTGCTCGGAGCGAGTGCCGAAATCTCCTTGCTCATTCTGTCGGCAATACCTGGGAACATGGTTGTACCACCACTAAGGACAATGTTACCATACAAGTCCTTCCTGATATCCACATCGCACTTCATTATTGAATTGTATGTAGTCTCGTGGATGCCTGCAGCTTCCATACCAATCAAGGATGGTTGGAAAAGCACTTCAGGGCATCTGAAACGTTCAGCACCTATGGTAATAATCTGACCATCGGGTAACTCATAGCTCTTCTCTACTGATGAGCTTGTTTTTGAGGTCTCTAGCTCCTGTTCATAGTCAAGGGCAATGTAAGACAGCTTTTCCTTAACGTCTCTCACAATTTCCCGTTCGGCTGTGGTGGTGAAGGAATATCCACGCTCAGTCAGAATTTTCATCAAGTAATCAGTGAGGTCTCGACCAGCCAAGTCAAGACGAAGAATGGCATGTGGGAGGGCATAACCCTCATAAATAGGCACTGTGTGGCTGACACCATCTCCCGAGTCCATCACAATACCTAACATAAAAACAGGCACAATGATGTTACATCCCTCATCTCTCATATACCAAAAAAATATGTTCAGCATTAAATTTAATTCAATTCCAACCGTAAACTTTCAATGAGTTCACCAGCCCTCCAAGCCAATTCAAATTGGAAATTATACACTAATAGCAAGTGATAATCAAGAATCAAAACAGACAGTTGAAACTCAATGGATGGATCATTTATGATGCTTACCGGTTGTACGACCACTGGCATAAAGTGAGAGCACGGCCTGGATAGCTACATACATAGCAGGGGCATTGAAGGTCTCGAACATAATTTGGGTCATTTTCTCCCGATTAGCTTTTGGGTTAAGAGGAGCCTCAGTAAGGAGAACTGGGTGCTCTTCCGGGGCAACACGAAGCTCGTTATAAAAGGTATGATGCCAAATCTTTTCCATATCATCCCAGTTGCTCACAATACCATGCTCAATAGGGTATTTCAATGTCAAAATACCTCTCTTTGATTGAGCTTCATCACCAACATATGCATCTTTCTGGCCCATGCCAACCATCACACCAGTGTGACGTGGCCGACCAACAATGCTAGGGAAAACAGCTCGGGGAGCATCATCCCCAGCAAATCCAGCCTAAAACATAACATTTTTACAGTCAAATTACATCATATAAAAAAGCATAAACATCAACCTTAGCTGATATAACGCCCAAATACTGGAAACACACAAATTTCCCTCACTGCAAATCCAGCCAAAAACATAACATTTTAAGCTCAACTTATACCATATAATCTTTTTTTTTAAACCTATCTCATATAGAAAAGCATATCTCATATAGAAAAGCATAAACATTAATCATAAAACTAAGTACTAAGAAAAGAAGACAAATTTCCGACAATGATAAGAGCTTTCAAATGATTTACCTTAACCATTCCAGTTCCATTGTCACAAACAAGTGGCTGAATATCCTCACCTTCTGCCATCTTCTACAACCTGCTATATATATAGCAAAAGCAAAAAGTTATCTTTAGGGATGAATATACAACCTAGGAAAAAAATGAAAAAAAAAGCTCAGATTCTCCCATAAATTCCATCAATGGAATCTCGGATTTATATAAAATAAAATCAAAATAAAAGTCAATCTTTCTGCAATTTAATTATATATTTATCCATTCTTCCTTGATTTTCTTTCTTTTTAGGTCTACAAAGTCAAAATTCAAGCATCCTCAGATCCCATCAAGGAACTGAAATCTAAAGCACCATCACAACACATCAGCCAAAGGAAAAAAACTACATCAAGCGAAAAGCAGCAAGAACACAAATTAGATCTAAGTAAACACAAAAACAAAATAAAACCAATGCTTGAAATGGGATTGTGTTTCTTTATTTCGATCAAAACAAAGAAAAATCCAATTCAGAAAAACAAAGCGAAAAACAAGCCAGTTAAAAGAAAAGCAAGAAAAGACTGGCAGATCTAATGAAAGGGCAAAAAGAAACGACCTTGGGAAAATCGAAGGTGTGTTGGATGGGGAAGAAAGCGAGGATTAGAGAGATTGAGGAACTGGTTCTTTGAAAGTGAGAGGCAAAGTAAAGACTATGCAATGACTGGAGTATAAGAAGGTGACGAGAGTGAATCTGGACCGTTAGATTTTTTTTAGGAATGAGAACGCGTCACTGGGCTCTCAACATTTCAACGCTTCTCCACTCATTTCCCACCCTTTGATTTACAGTAATAAAATTTATTTTGGTTTTTTAGTGGAAAATACTGTATTCGGGTATACCACAAATAATTTTACTTGTCATTTTGAATTATGGTATTTTCTGTACTTGAAATTTTCAAATTTTAAAATTCAATACTGTACTACAATTGCAGCCATTGAAAATTGAATTTCCTTTTTTTTTTAAAGAAAATTATCCATTAAGTATTCTATTTTTGTGGTCCTATTTTTAAAGAAATTTATTGATTGAAGTATTGCACATTTTTGTGGTTCTATTTTTTCTTTTAAAAAATATGGCTTGTGATTTTTTTTTATCACAATTTGAATTTCAATTGTCAAGGTGTTTATCATTTTAGATGTCGCATTTGTTGTTTGAATTTCATCTTGTTCTTATAATTTATCAAAAAAATAAATAAATAAGCTACACAATTTAAACTTATTTATTGGTTACAATATTAAAAAAAATTAAAAAAAAATAGCTGTTACACTAATGAAATTAGTTGTCAGCACCAACCTTTTCATATATTATATGATTGAAGTCCTTAAAAGCATAGTAGTTGCCAACTTAAATTATGAACCAGTATCAGTCAAGATTTATAGGTGCATTCATTTGCAAACATTGGAAGTAAATTTTTGCTTACTTGGAACGTTAAGAGTATTGATATGTTTCACAACCACATTTTCTTCATTAAATTTTTAATTTAAACTTGTTGGTTTGAACAAAATTCGAATTTGTGCATCGATAATGGCATAGGAATCCTACTTCATGTATGCGAGTTGCAGTCCGATCTAAAATTGAGGACCGGTTTTTGAAGTTAGCTCAAACTTTGATGCCATTAGTATCAAGCTCATTTAATGGCATCAACCTTGATCAATTGAATATGTATAGAAAAAGAAAGATCATCCTAATGCAAATCAGATGCATTACATTATCTAAACTGAAAACAAAAATGAATTCCCTGGTCATCTTATGTTCGTATCCGACAAGAATCGATCTTCGACAAACTCAGATCCATGCTATTAGAATGAAAACTTAATACTGAAAAAAGACCAATGAGTAGGAGGTTTTACCCATCATTCTACAGGAATGGGGGAAGAATTACCCATCTGCGCGGGTACTTGGGCCTTCCTTCATTGCCGTCAAATAGCTGCGAGGAACAAGAAGTTAACAGAGTTGATATTCTATCCATTAACAAGACATGAATATATAAACAATAACCTTCAGGCCAAATCCGAGTTCAATATAAGAGTTGCACATGCACTCACACGCAATGTATACTAACATGTAGAATGTTATATGCAGAAAGCATATTGAGGGAAACCTTAATTGTCTGCACGAAACCTATATGATTTAGTGGTTCAACCGGAAAGCTAAGGAAATACCTTCTTCAAACGGTGGTGCTTTGCGAGGGCCCAATTGGTCATGATAGAAGTAGCAACTACGAGAAATACATAACCTGCAACAGTCTGTGTAGCAATATTGAAACCAAGCCATTGGTAAATCTCTGTAGTGTAGTTTGCACATGTCACAATGTTGAACAGAAATCCATGAGGAATTTGATAGCCTCCGCTCCCATCAGGGTTTCGTAGATTCTTCAGTATGATATGACAATATAAGTTTGACAGTTGACAAACCAACCCAAATCCAAACCCTATCTTCATTTGAAGATCACCAACAGGAGTGTAAAGTGGGTGGTTTACGTAGTAAGCTATGTAAGAACCAAAGAGCCAATAATAAGCACAATTCCGGAAGACATTTGAGAGTGGAGATGTTGCATGGCTGAAGCGGTGGACAAAGAATGTTTCCATAATACGTTTGAAGTAGTGGAAACACCAGTAATATACAGCATATGTTTGAACTGGGTGGATGACACGATCCTCTCCATAACCAAAGAACTTGTACACTGGAAAGTAGTAGAAGATAGGATAGAGGATCAAAGGACCCAAGTATTCAAAGTAGAAAAGTGTCCTATAAGATACTTGCGGACCCAGATCCTTGAACACTACAGTTAACTTGTTCTGTTTTTCATCAGAGTAATCTTTGAGACTCTTCTTGTAGTTAAGGACGACAGGTCTCTCCTTTGATCCCGGAGGTACTGGGAGTGTTAGTCTTTGTCTTGAAGCATAAAACTTTTTAGCTAGTAATTTAACATATGAAAAACGGGGTTAATAAGATTCTTAAGACCAATGAAGCTGCCTACAAACATACTATCAGAAACACATCTAGGAATCACATTTGGGGGTTAAGGGCTCAAATTCCAAATTCATAGCAACAAGAAAAACAGGCAGAAAAGCAATGATCACTGCAATTGGTGAGTTTTTCTTTCCCATCAATACGGATGCAACTCAAAACATATCACTTCTACAAAACCATTAGAAACTTAAACAGGATGAAGAATTCAAACAAAAAATCTACCAAGGATTTGAACCAAAAAAAAAGTGTAACTGAGTGTAAGTTAGTGACAATCAGTGACTCCATAACCTTGCACATGAACTAGTGAGATGCAAGCAAATCACCCTAGATGTAACATATAATGCTATAATTATTTAGACTAACTGAACATGGAAAAAAAGAGGCTTAAAGCTATTAAACCATGAAACATAGTAGGCATCTTTGTGTATGCTTACATGAAATATCGAAACCAATTTCTAGGCTATCGTTTCAAGCACGCTAAACAGGAATATGACGCATATCTTCAACTATTTTCGTTATCTTAATCATATAATTAGAAACATAGGCTCGATAAATATATATAAACGTTATATGCAGCAGAAAACCATAATTTGCATTAGCAATTTAGTGTTGGTACATGGCATCTAGAAGAATACACAACTAGGAATACAAAAGGTCTTCAGTCGCAACGATAAGTGTCCATAAGGAAACATCATCTTATCTGATGTTTCAAGTTACTTCCTCACTCAACAACCAACTACATTAGAACATCCATGCAATGCAATGCAATGCGCAAATGAAAAGATAATAATAACCGAAACTCTAGCCCCCACATGAAACAAGAGAAAACCTTAAACAAAACAAGCAGATTTTCAGGGAATTTCCCTCAAAATTTTAAATGTTTTCCCCAAAGCAGAGTTATAAGTTCTTCCTTGTTTTGATAAGAACTACTTAATTGGCTAACAGAGTATGTTATTACGCTAATTTTAAAGTACTAATAAAGCAAAGGACTTACTTCTCTTGTAAATTACCTGCTGCAGATCAGCCACGGTAGCCTACAGAAAATAAAACACATAGAATTAATTTATTTTCCAAGCAAACAATCAGCCTAAGACTATAAAACACACATATAATAAAATAAGATAGAACCCAAGAAAGATAAGAAGGGATACTGAGTCAGGAAGCTCGAGGCCACCATTGATGAACTCTCTTCCACTGCGTGAAACAAGAGTGACCTTCATCCTATAGAACAAAACAAAAGATACCCAATTTTTGTTAGGGGTAAGGGAACAGACCCTTGGAAAATTTTTGTGTACGGAGATTTGGAAGTGAGAAGGTGTCTGTCAGTTTATGAAGAAATGGTATTGAAGGCGTATGGTTTGAAGGGGGCCTGACGATCAGTTTTAGTGAGTCCAGGTTTGAAGAGAGGTGATGTTCACACATCATCCATCTTGCCTACAAAATTACAAGTCAGATTATAATTTCCATCACCTCAAATTATTCCTTAAGTTAAACATATGTGATGTCACGGCCAATAGTAAAACTCTTCACAAGTTAAGGAAAGGTCTAAAACCAACATTAAAAAAAACAATAACAAATATCATTCTAAAATAATAATTATGTCATTCAATATTTTTATATACTACTTCATACAGAAAATTCATATATGTTATAAGTCCTTATACTCTTTATAAATTTAAAATTTAGTCTTTATATTTTTTATTTTCAAGAATTTAATCTTTATTTTTCATATTCTAAATTCAATTATTAATACTGTTAAATTTTTTGTTAAATTTGTTAATATGACATTTTGAAATAAAAAAAAAATACTTCATTGATATCCATGTATCTAAAAACAGGACGTTGTAATAAAATTTAATTAACAAAAAAAAAAGAAATTTAACAATATTAATAATTGGACTTGTATTTTTAAATTAGAAAAATTGAGTGATTAAATTCTTTAAAATAAAAAAAAGTGGGCTAAGTTATAAATGTACGAAGTGTATAAAAACTTAGAACATATTTTAACTTCAATATTTTGTTTTTATAAAAAAGTCATTATGTATTAAAATAATTATCCACTTCATCAAGTGTAAGACTATTTTTTTTAAGAAGTTAAAATGTAATTTTATAATTATATTAATTTAAAATTTTATATTTAAAAAAAATTAAATTACGAAATTTCTATTTTTAGAGTAGTTAAATTAGATATAACTTTTTGGTTGAGAAAAAATAATTTTACATTTTAAAGTGGTTATATAAAAAAAATTCTCTTTTTTCGATGATGAACCCTCTTATTCTTCAATTTGACCTATTCATAGGTCGTGTTAATATTCAAATTTGAAGGCCTGACCAAAATTTATGAATGGTTTGAAAAAAAATATTAAGCTAAAAAAAATTGACTTGAGCGTCAATTCCTTAAAGTTCTTCAATCTCCGAGTATATGTGCACTTTCTTATATAAAGCCAATAATCTTTCTGATGGATCATTTACCAGTAAATGCTCATGACCTAGCCTATGGTGAATGCTTGAATTGCCCATCCTTTTATCACACCCTTGGTTTTCATTGTTGCAAAATTGAACATTCGAATGAATTCTTTTAAAGGTTCGTCGTCTTTCTACCTGAAAGAGAGAAAGTATGTAGGGCTATACTATAATGTCTTGATAGCAAGGAACCTACTCATAAATAGGTTCACTAGCTTATTGAATGAGTGGATGGATCCTTTTGGTAAAGTCAAATACCAAGTTCTTGTGCTATCTCTTAATGTCATTAAGAAGGCATAACACTTTGGTGCATTAGAAGCACCAAGAATATGATAAGAATCCATAAAGCTGCTCCTCAAGTGTTTATGTTTCTTCAGGATTCTATTGATTATGTTTCTGATCTGTAGTAATTTGTTTCCCTTAATAATATGTTCACATATGTTATTTTTTGGTTTTATAATATAAGCTATTTTAGGAGATTTCTTAGCATGTAGTTTATATATATACTCATATCAATCAATGGAAAAGTATGAGAGAAAATATTTCAAAACCCAATCAATTCTTTATGGTATCAGAGCCATTCTCATATGAGATTTAGATTTCTTTCTTTTTTTTCAAAACCCTTTTTCACCTCTTCCTCTATTTCTGATCGCAGTTTTATTCATGGCCATTGGAAGCACTCAAGTTACCCTCCCAAACACTCAAGACTCAGAACATCCTCTTACCTTAATCACCTTCCACAACTCCATAAAACTTATCTCTACCAATTATCTCTCCTTTAAAACTAAGATAGAATCCATTCTTATTGAGATGATCTCTACAAATTTATTGATGGTTCTTATCCATCCCCTCCTACCAACATCACCGCCAATAATACAACCTCTCCCAATCCTGCATATCAAACGTGGCTAAGGTAGGACAAGCTTTTATTTGGAGCACTTGTCGGCACGATCCCAACTAATCTTGTGCCACTTATTACCCAATCCACAACATCTCGTGATGCTTGGTGTACCCTCGCTAACACCTATGCTTGTCCCTCCCGTGGTCATATCAAACAGCTCAAAGACAATTTAAAGAACATCACCAAAGGGTCACAATCTATCACTGACTATCTGCAAGCCATCAAAACCAAATTCGATGAACTTGCTACTCTTGGAAAGCCTCTTGATCATGAAGATTTAATTGAAAAAGTCCTTGAAGGCCTTGACGACACCTACCAATCTATCATTGATGCAGTCAACAGTAGAGATACTTCAATCACCTTTGATGAACTCCATGAAAAGCTCATTCACATGGAGCTATCCCTGCGCAACATCTCACCCCCTAACATTACTAGCCTCTGTCTACCTCGCCAATACCCGCTCCAACCCACGAACTTTAACTTTTCGTCCATCCAGGTTAGTTCACATTCGGCCATATCAATCAGTTCCTAATCCATCCAATCGACCTGCTTCTCAACCTTGCAGACCTTTTCTTGGCAAATGTCAGTGGTGTTGTGCTCAAGGACATATTGTTTCTAAGTGTTCCACCTTCCGTAACCAGTTTCCCCATGCTTCTCCACCACCGCCACCTAAAAATACTTGTTCCCCCCGTGCACCTCCTCTTTGGCAAGCTCAAGCACATATTGCTACATCTTTCCTTGCACCTGACTCTTGGCTATTGGACAGTGGTGCCACTCATCATATTACAACTGATCTTCAAAATCTTGCCCTTTATAAACCTTACAGCGGCACTGGTAAAATCATGATTGATGATGGCTCTGGTATTCCTATCACACACACGGGTTTCACATCTCTTAAAACTCTCTCTCATTCTTTTACTCTCTCTGATGTTCTTTGTGTACCAACTATGAAACGAAATTTAATTTCCATTTCTCAGTTTTGAAAATCTAATAATGCCTCTGTTGAGTTCTTACCCTCCTCTTTCTATGTGAAGGATCTTCGAATGGGCTTGATTCTCCTCCAAGGCAAAACTAAGAATGGCATCTATAAGTGGCCTAGTTTTTCATCATCATCCCCTCTACTTGTTTTCTCCATAATAAAGACCACATCCAATAATTGGCATCACAAACTTGGTCATCCATCATTGTTGACATTCAAGAAAATGGTCTCATCCATTAATCTAGATGTATCTGGTTCTTCTCATTTTAATTTCCGTTGTAATTCTTGTCATTCCAACAAGAGTCACAAATTACATTTTTCTATGTCTACTTTATCCACCTCGTCTCCTCTTGAAATTGTCTTTACAGATGTTTGGACTTCACCAATTTATTCAGTTGACAGCTTCAAATATTATATTATCTTTGTTGATCACTTTACAAAATATACCTGGTTGTATCCACTAAAACGCAAATTTGATGCCCGTGATGTCTTCATTCGCTTTAAGGCCCTAGTAGAAAATTTCTTTAATTGCACTATCAAAGCTCTTTACTCTGACAATGGAGGAGAATATCAAGCCCTTTCCTCCCTCCTAACGGTAAATGGCATTTCACATCTCACTACTCCTCCTCATACCCTAGAACATAATGGTTATTCTAAACATTGACATCATCACATTGTTGAAACAACCCTTTCTTTTCTTTCTCATGCCTCTATGCCTCTTTCTTATTGGTCTTTTGCAGTCAAAACAGTTGTTTACCTCATAAATCGCCTTCCCACACTTACCCTTCACAATGAGTCTCCGTTCCTTAAACTCTTTGGCACTATTCCTAATTACAACAAACTTCGATGCTTTGGTTGCTTATGCTATCCCTGACTTCGACCTTACACATCTCACAAACTTGAACCTTGTTCAATGCCTTGTATCTTTGTTGGGTATTCCTTCACTCAAAGTGCTTATCTATGTCTAGACATTTCCAACAACCGTTTGTACACCTCTCGTCATGTCCACTTTGTGGAATCCGTGTTTCCCTTTGCTAATTCTCATCATAGTCTTCCTCGTGTCACTTCATCCACTACCTCGGAGTGGTGTTCCATGACAATACCTATTACTTCTGATGTGTCACTATCACCATCACATGATTTATCCAACTACCCTACTATTCCACCCACACCTATTCGTCCACATACCAACGTCCCTACCTACTATTGTACCTCTCACAACTACCCTTCCACCTGAATAATTCACCATACCAATGTCCCAACCCACCACTGTCCCTCCCACATCTACGTCTACACTTACTCAAGCCATCATACCAATTTTCACACACCAAACCACGAACCAACATCCTTCAACCAATCCCCCTTCTCCTCGAGGCATCATCACTCGCTTCAAACATAACATACACAAACCAATCCAGAAACTCAACCTCAATACCGAATTTCACCATGCCACTTTTGAACCCACCATTGTCACTTAAGCTTTAAAAGATCCCAAGTGGCGACAAACTATGTTTGTAGAATTTGATGCTCTCTTTCATAATGGCACATGGGAACTTGTTCCATCTCTGCCCACCCAAAACTTGGTCGGATATAAATGGATTTTTTGCACCAAGTATTTACCAGATGGATCTGTTGAGAGGTGCAAAGCGCGTCTAGTAGCCAAAGGTTTTCATCAACGTCCTAGGGTGGATTATAATGAAACCTTCAGTCTAGTCGTCAAACCTACCACTATACACCTAGTTCTCAGTCTTGCGGTAAGTCAAGGATGGTCACTTCGTCAACTGGATGTCAACAATGCATTCCTTCAAGGCACTCATTCAGAGGAAGTGTATATGGCCCAACCTCCGGGTTTCGTTGATCGTCCTCATCATGTATGCAAGCTTCACAAAGCCATCTACGAACTCAAACAAGCTCTCCGTGCCTGGTATCATGAATTACACCAATTTTTTCTCACCTCTAGCTTTCGTAACTCTGTCACAAATACTTTACTATTCATACTCAACACTCAAAGAATTATTATTTTTATTCTTGTCTATGTTGATGACATTATTATCACTAGCAACTCAGATCATGCTGTACATGACTTTCTTCAGTAGCTCTCTACACGTTTCTCTCTAAAGGACCTTGGAGACTTACACTACTTTCTGGGAGTTGAAGTCCTATCTCATGCTGATGGCCTATTTCTTAGTCAGCGAAAATATATTGCTGACCTCCTTCAGAAGACTCATATGGTCGATGCCAAACCCGTTTCCACTCCTCTTGCAACAACTCTGCCTCTCACCTTGCATGTAGGTACTCTATTGTCTGATCCTATAGAGTATCGTACCACTGTTGGGAGTCTTCAGTATCTTTCCCTCACTCGCCCAGACATCGCTTACACAGTCAACAAACTATCTCAATTCATGCATAGACCAACGACGGAGCATTGGGCTGCAGCCAAACGTTTACTTCGTTATCTCTGTGGCACCTTGGATCATGGCATCACACTTCATCGTACCTCCTCTCTCAGCCTTCATGCATTCTTGGATGTTGACTGGGCTGGCAATAAGGATGATTTCACTTCCACAAGTGCTTACATTGTTTATCTTGGCCACAACCCCATTTCTTGGAGTTTTAAGAAACAACGGACTATTGCTTGTTCCTTTACCGAAGTTGAGTATCGCTCTGTTGCAGCTACTGCTGCTGAATTAAGATGGATTTGTTCCCTCCTAACTGAACTTGGAATTCATATTCCCAATCAGCCCGTGGTCTACTGTGATAATGTTGGAGTAACAAATCTGTGTGTTAATCCCGTCTTTCACTCTCGCATGAAGCACGTTGCCTCAGACTATCATTTCATCCGGGAATAGGTACAAAATGGTCTTTTTCACGTTTCCCATGTCTCATCGTCGGATCAACTTGCCGACGTTCTCACAAAAACGCTACCTCGTCAACAATTCACCATGGTTACTTTCAAGATTGGACTAACTCCACCTCCGTCCATCTTGCGGGGGCATGATAAGAATCCATAAAATTGCTCCTCAAGTGTTTATGTTTCTTCAGGATTCTATTGATTATGTTCCTAATCTGTAGCAATTTGTTTCCCTTAAGAATAGGTTCACATCTGTTATTTTTTGGTTGTATAATATCAACTATTCTAGGAGATTTCTTAGCATGTAGTTTGTATATATACTCATATCAATCAATGGAAAAGTATGAGAGAAAACATTCCAAAACCCAATCAATTCTTTAGAATATCCATTCGATTATTGTAGTGTGTCAAGTGATCCTAAAGTCACCCTAACCAATATACATTTCCTTGGGTAACTTGAACATTATGAGCATATATTGTGCTACTACCTTAGGAGTTAATGGCTCATTGAAGTATTCTCATTCAAATTTAATAGACTTCAATTTGTGAAAGCATTTCCTTTCTTAGGGCTTGCAATATCTGGTTTCGAAAAGATCTATTTTTGGTTGGTATGGAGGATTCAATGTTGGGTTGACATGAAGCCTTAGGTTGCATTGCTTATTAGGGAAAGATTGGGCGATTTCTTCTTACTGAACATCAAGTAGAGGTTTTTTTTTTTTGTTGAGGGTTTTTGTTTGCCATGAGCTCTTCTACAATTCTTATTCTTTGATTCATTTCTTATTGCCACTTCTATTGTTGTTGGCAAAGTCATTGCATAAAAAAAAAGTTCTAGTGTTCCCATCTTTTCATACATCTTTATAAATTGTTATGAACCAGAGTTTAAGTCTTGTGATCTTTACTCACCCTGAGGGGGGCATTGGGGTTGCCTTGAGGGGGTGGTGGGTTTGCTAAATCAAGTATTGAGTATAATATCTAGATAGGGATATTGCGTGTAGCTTGTATAATTAATATGGGTAATAGGGATCATACAGGTTGTATGGATTATAGTGATGGTTTGTTGTGATTGTTGTGGAGGATAGTTGTCTTGTGCTAGTTTGAGTCTGGTTTTGAGTCGTTTGAGGTTGTGTCTGGATTTGTAGGTTTTGTTCTTTCTTTTTATTTTTTTGAAAATACTTTAAGTGAATCATGCTTATTCATGCTCATCGCACTAGTTGTTGATACCAAAAAGTGACATGGAGGTCGCAATAGGTTCACCTTGTTCGAGTGGAGAGCCGTCAGGTGTTGATGGCATTCAAGTCTTACCAAACAAGATTGTGTTTTGCTTAGGACATGGAATACGCAAGTTCTAAGTAGTTTCCTTCTACGCAAATAGGCAATGTGTTTCCATGCAAAAATTAAGGGGCTTTAAGTTTGGTCACCTCAACATGAAGATACCAGGCGACGTGGGTGTCTCACACACATATGTGATTGGTTTTGTAAATGGAAGTGGTTCATGCAAAACAGGTTTAAGGTGTTTTATTTTCAAAGTACGAAAAATGTTTATAATGCATGATGACACGTGAGTGCATTCCCTGCAATTCTTTGGGCTACTTCATGCATTTCGTGAACTTAACATGGTCTGCAGACACGGAACTACGTCGTCGCCCCTTGCCCTCACTACTTTATTTTTCTCTTATATACATTTGTAAATTTAAATACGAATTTTAATTTTTTAATTTTCTCTTAAAAATGTTAATTAACAATTAGAAATTTGTAAGTTTTATGCTAAGATTCAATAAAGCAATGACAAATTTTTATTTCAATTTATATTTCACATTTTATCCTGTTTTCATTCTTAATGATGTGTATATGTAAGTATCTTTATGTTTGTATGTATTTGATTTTAGAGCTGTTCATAAATCAGATCGAATCATAATTTAATTTCACTAAAAAAAATTAACATTAGATACATTTTCGAGCGGCATGCTCAAAAGCTAGTTTTCATTGTTTAAAATAATAATATTTTTTTACATATTTTTATATTAATATTTATATGTTTTTATAATAAATTTAAATTAAAAATATATTTTATTATTTAAATTGAATTTGTGTTTGGCTGAGTTTAGTCAAGATATAAAAATGGTTATCCAAAAGGGTTGTCCATGGACATTACTATTAGGTAGCATTTGAGAAATGGAATTTGGATTTAGATTTCAAAATTTTAACTTTAAAATTTATGATTTAAAAATTAATTATTTTCAAATTCTTTATTTGGCAATTAAAATATTTGAAATTCAAGATTTTGAATTAATCCAAATTCATTGTTTGGATAATTCAAATTTAGATTTGGATTTCAATTAATTTTAGCCTTTAATAATATTTTGTTAATTTAATTATTTAGAAGGATTTTGAACGTTGTTGTTTGAACCGGAATAGATCAGTCGATCGGATCAAGAATCGATCAATGTATTAGTCTAGAGAAAGACATTAGATCAATTGACTTGAGAACCTATATGAACAGTTGATTGGGCGGTTGAACTAATTTTTTTTAATATTTTTATTTTTATGATTTTTAATGATTTATTTAATAGAATCGGACAGACCAGTCGAATTGGTCATACCAATTGAATTGATCAAACCAATTGGATCAGCAAACCATTGGCTTAATCAGTTTGACCACCAATTTGATTTGAATGAAAAAAAATATCTTTTCCACTTTGTTATGAACAATTTAGGCTAAGATTAATTATTTTTGTATGTTCTTTCAATTTTTTTTTAATTATGAAGCTTTGTCACTGTTTTTAGAATTGGATCGGACCGACTGCCCAAATCAATTGGATAAAAAACCGGTTGGAGTACCAATCTAGAATAAGAGGGGTCAAATTGGTTGACTCGTGAATCAATTGAATTGGTCGAACCAACCGAATCGATTGTCAAACTGATTTTTATCTATTTTTAATAATTTATTCAATCGATCCAATCGGATCGATTGAACCAAAAACCGCTGGTCTAAAGATTATTTATTATAAGTAAAATTATTTTTTTATTTTTTGAGTTTTGAAGGAAGTATGAAAGGAGAGAGAACAAAAAAAATTATCATGTTTTTCAATCAATGTTAAATTTTGAAAATTTCAAGTTTTAAACCGGTGGTCTAAAATTTCTTTATTGTAATCAGTTTGTTTCTCCTTAGCCTCGTTCACATTTTTCAACTAAAATCAATGCTCTTCTGTAAAATCCAAATCTCAAATCTTCTTTAAAATCTAAATTCGATTATTATCTCTATTAAGTCCGAGTCTTATTATCAGGATTCGAATCCAAATTAATTAAGATGTCAACCAAATATCCGAATCTATATCCGTTATCCACAAAAATAGGTCAGATTCAAATAATAAGTATTCGAAAGTTAATATATACATCGGCTTTGAATCTGTTGCAAATAGTAATTACAATACCCGCATCCGCAAAAAAGAGCAGATATCCACAAATATCCGAATCTACATTATCCATCCCAAATTAGTGTCGCTTTGGGATTCCACACAGAATTAGATACTGTAATTGATAAACTATACTGAGACACCTATCAATCATTTGAAGTTTCAAAAATTCATAACTTGAAAAAAAAAAAAAAGCTTCAAGCATTCATTAAAGTTGTGTGGGACATTTCGTCGAACTTTTTCAAAGTCGAAAACGAACTTAGTGTCGCTTTGGATTTCACTCCATAATATGCTCTAATTGACATGTTATAACGAGTCACTGGTTAGCCATTTCAAGTTTCAAGAATTCAATATTGTTTGGGACATTTCGTCGAACAATTCACGAGTGCCCAAATACCTAGAACCACTGAAATCCAAAGGAAGCGGGAAAGTACTGTAAATGGAAAGGACAGAAAGCAATCAATGCCCTTTGAAACAACAGCGAAAACCAAAGACTCATTCTTTAGCATTAGCAGCTTGTTTCTTCTTAGCCTCATCCGCATTTTCAACTGGTGGTAGAGTCTGCATAACCAAACGCACAGAAAAATCAATGCGAGTTTTCGAAAACGAATTTAGCGTCGCTTTGGGATTTCATTCGATAATACATAATGTACTTGACATATTATGATGAGTCACTTATTAGCCATTTCAAGTTTCACGAATTCAATAATGTTATTTGAGACATTTCGTCGAAGACTTTAAGAGTGTCCAAACATCTAGAAGAATTCTAATCCAATAGAAGTGAGAAAGTAGTGTGAATAGCAATAAATAAGTGATTGCGAGAATACTGTAATTGACATATTATAATGAATCACTGATATTAGCCATTTCAAGTTTCAAGAATTTAATGAAGTTGTTTGGAGCATTCCATCGAACATTAAGAGTGTCCAGATATCTAGAAGCACCGTAAACCGAACAAAGTGAGAAAGTACTTTAAACGGAAAGGAAAGAAAGCAATAGTGAAGTGATTACGAGATCAGGCTTGTAGATGTTGTGGACGACGGAGGCGCCGGCGAGGAGTGAAGCGACGACGACGACGCACGACCAGGCCAGAGATGGAGTCCCCGTCGGCTGTTTTGCAGCTCCAAATTTTTGGTTCATCGTCCTTTTCTTGGAATCGCCGCCTGCTGACTTACTCGCACTAAAGTACAAGTATTTTTTTCCTGAAAGGCAGTTCAGTAACTTCATATTCCTTTTTATTTTGATCATTACGTTTTTTAGAGAGAGTAATTGTTACACCATGGATCCGGATTTTTGAATTATCATTGGAATAAAATCGGATCGGACGAATGGACTAATTGAATTAAAAATTAGTTGGTTTAATGGTTCGAAAAGAGTACTTAATCATTTTTAAAATCATCAGAATTGATTTATTGAATTTTTTATGTAATTGTGAAAATTTTACTTAATAAACTATTTTTAGCCTATTTTAATTCAATTATGTGAACCCAATTAAGTATTGAATCACTTTACTAGAAGTTAAATTATTTATTCATTCGGTTACTTGATAGACACACCAAATTAAAAGTTGATCTTTCCTCTATCTATTAAGATTACATAAGCAAAATACACATGAAAATTATAACGTCATCCCTTAAGGTTTGTGTAATTAAAGGAAGAGATCAAGAAAGAAATTAACTTATTGGGTATTCTTTTTAGTGGCGAACTTTAACTCCGTATTAAATATTTTTAAACATGTGAAAATCATATTATTCTAAACATTCTAAAATAATTGTTTATGTAATTTTAGAGATTTGATTTGCATAATATTTAGACCTAACAGATTTTGCATGTGGTTCCATGAGCCTGATTTAAAGAATAATGATTTTCCATCAAGTTTATATCTTTTTAAAGAATCAAAACTTTGTTTTAAGTCTAAAGAACAATTAAATATCTAAAGAAAGAATTGTGCTTTTCTTTTAAGAAAAAAAAAGTTGTGATAAAACTGTAAAAGAAAAAAAAATTGTAAAATTCTTGGGTGAGCTTCTTAATATGAACTTCCCGTGAGCTTTCATAGAAAAAAAAACAAAACTTTTCTTCAATTATTCCAATAAACTTCTAATAACTACCAAAATCATAACTATTTACTCAAATTCCTAATGAAAAATACAATTTTCTAACCAAATACTCAAAGTCCTATTGAAAACTCAATTATGTAAAAATTCTTAAAAAATTGTGAAATTTTGTTATCATCTAAAAATATAACTGACCTCTAATTTTAGTTGGTGTTAGTTCAATATTTTCTCCAAAGAATTAGTATTGATGACAATTATTAAAATATAACTTTTAATTATTCAATAAAATCATATAAATTTTCATCAGATTGTTTTACATTATCATTGACTCGGGATGGTCTAACCGGTCATACCAACACTATGAACTTCTTTTCACTATCTCATATGTCATTCATATAAGTATAATGTATTCCTTCAGGAAATATATATATAATACAAATACATGAGTATAAATATCTCTAATCTTCAAAAACTTTATTATTCATATAAAAATAAAATGAATGGTTATAAATAAAACATATATTAAACATAACAAATAATAAATTCATGTTACTAATAAATCACTATGGTTAGATATTTTTTTTATATATACCATAACACAATAAAATACAAAATATTATAGATAAAGTAACTTTACAGCTATAAAGATTTAAACATAAACATTTTTTAACCTCTACCTCAATCATGAAACTATCCCGACAGGATAGATATCCCAAAGTTCATGAAAAGTAAGTAAGTATTTTTACTCCCATTTCGCAATAATCATATATCTTAATCAAAATTAAAATTAAACCAATCAATTTTATTAAAAATGAACTAATAAAAAACATTATCTTCACAAAAGAAATCTCAATATCTAAATGCGTGAAGAGTTTTATAAAGAGTTACGAATAAAGAATTATATAAATTAAAATTCTTAATAGAAATCAAATCAAATTTAAAAAAAATTATTAGGCGGACTTAGGTTTCCATGAATGAGAAGTAGTGATTATGTGCATTTTTTGTAATGAAGAGAGAGATCATTCCCAAGCAAATATCAAGTAGACATTGATTCTAATGATTCTTAAGTCAAACAATTAAATTTTAATACTTGGATTCCAACAAAATTTTGACACAAACTAAAGACATATTAATTATCCTTGTATGCATGATCAGCTTTAACATGAAAATTTTCATCTTTTACCGAAAAATTATCCTCCATAAAATTAAGTTTAATTTAAAATTATTTACATAAAATATCTAAAATAGCCTTTTTTTTAATATAATTAAAATTATACCTTTAAACTAACAATTGGTTAGATGTAATGGTAAGACACGTTGCGCTCTCAAAAGAAGGACTTAGGTTCAAGCCTTAGAGATGACATTGTTAAAAGGAGCAGTCACACACCCCGAACATGAACCGTAAAACGGACATGAATAATATAAACAAAAAATTATACCTTTGAATCCCGGAGTATAAATGTAGTAAGATTAAAAGGATTTGAATTAAACACTCGTCAACAATCCCCAGTAAAACCCGTCGAAAACTCGGGGTGCCAAACCCTAAAATAAAAACTCCTTCCTACCTCATCACCACCTTCTTATTTCTTCATTATTCTCGTCCTATGTTCCACTCCCATTTACCTCCTTAAAACTTCTCAATTTTCTTCAATATTTCATTATTTTAAACAAAGCTTTTCCCAAGGTATTTTCTTTTTTATTTTAAATCATATTCCTATGTATGTATTTGGATGGTTTTATGGGAATCTTGAGAGTGTTTCTTTTTGTGTGTGTATTTAAGATTTCAAGAAAGCATCTGAAAAATATGTCACCAATGGAACTTACATTTCAGCTTCGAAGAAGCCACCAAGTCCATCTCCTTAGAGATTTTGCAACAATGCAATGCCGCCATTCAATCTACGACCTTGGGTTCAAGATTTCATATAATTAATTTCTCCATTTTAACATAATCCGACCTTTGTCTTGCGGACAGACGGTCCAAGGAACATGCGAATTCTGGTTACTGGAGGTGCCGGATTCATCGGCTCCCACCTAGTCGACAAGTTGATGGAGAAGGAAAAGAATGAGGTCAGTTCTGACGTGAAATCCAATGTCTAATTTTGCATTCGGACCAAATGCGGAATGATTTCACTTGTTCAGGTGATTGTTGCTGATAACTACTTTACTGGCTCCAAGGACAATCTGAAGAAATGGATCGGACACCCAAGATTCGAACTTATTCGTCACGGTATTCACCTTCGTTCTTTATGTCCAGTAAGGTACATTCATGTTCGAATATTGGTGTTTCATCTATGTATCATACAGATATTACCCAGCCGTTGTTTGTTGAGGTCGATCAGATATACCACCTAGCTTGCCCCGCTTCTCCAATCTTCTACAAATACAATTCCGTGAAGGTAAGACAGTAAGAGTCGACACCAGGGATTTAAATAGCGGTCCGATAGCGGAATAGCGGCCGTTATATAGCGGTAGCGGCACCGTCCGAAACCACTATTGCCGAAAATAGCGGTGTGAAGCAAAATCACACCAATAACGGTGGATCGCGGCTGCAATTTAACGGGTAACGGCCAATTGCGGCAATAGCGGTCTGCTATTCCCGCTATTGTTCCGCTACGATGAAATTAAAAAAATAATTTAATTTAAATTATATGATTTTATTTATTTAATGATTTTAGTTAATATAAAATTCACGATCGCGATACCCGCAGTGACCGCAATAGCATCCGTTATGTCAAAAACCGCGATAAACGTAACGCGATCGAAAACGGGGCCGCAACCGCAATTTAAATCCCTGGTCGACACCACTTTCCGATCGACTGCTAACCGGAAACTATGTTTCTCGGATATTAAACAGACGATAAAGACGAATGTGATGGGTACATTGAATATGTTGGGACTTGCAAAACGCCTCAGAGCAAGGTCGCTTCTCTCTACCATAAAGATTTTTAGGAATATGTTCACCGGCATTCTCATGGTACTTGTCCAACAGGATTCTATTTACCTCAACTTCAGAGGTTTACGGAGATCCACTTGAGCATCCCCAACAGGAGACCTATTGGGGGAATGTTAACCCCATAGGTACTTTTTTTTTTTTTTTTCTATTCTCGACCCCTTGTATGTTATACCATGCAGCTCTACAACTTGAGTCGGAATTTGTATATCACTTTGCAGGAGTTCGGAGCTGCTACGACGAAGGAAAACGAATGGAGGAAACTTTAATGTTTGATTACCACAGGCAATATGGCATCGGTAAGAAGTCGGTGTGTCGGTTTCATTGGTGTAAATTTCTTAGGGTTTTTTTTACATGATAACAGAGATTCGGATTGCTAGAATCTTCAATACTTATGGACCGCGCATGAACATCGATGATGGGCGTGTTGTCAGCAATTTTATAGCTCAAGCAATCCTGTAAGAAATGTCGTTATTCTTGGGTGTTTCCTTTGTATGCTTCTACTGTTTGATTTTTTGAGGGTGGAATTGTGCAGTAATGAGCCGTTGACAGTTCAATTACCGGGAACACAGACAAGGAGCTTCTGTTATGTCTCGGACTTGGTATACCCAACCCAACTTCTTGTTAATGTCTGGACGTGTGAGTGAATGTTTCATTTTTGGGTTTTAATTGACTGAAGGTAGATGGCCTTACTCAACTTATGGAAGGAACGGACACCGGACCCATCAATCTTGGGAATCCAGGTGCGCCATTCATCTTCATCTTCTCATCTTAATTATTTCCGATATTAAGTTGGGGTTGATTTTTGTACATGTTAGGTGAATTCACGATGAAGGAACTCGCAAAAGCAGTGCAGGAGGTTGGTTTTTCTTATTGCTTTATAATGCTGGTGAGGAAAAGGGAGGACATAATGGAATGCTGATTGGTTGCAGCTTATAAATCCGGAGGTGCAAGTATCAGAGGTGGAAAACACACCGGATGATCCGCGACAAAGGAAGCCAGACATTACGAAAGCAAAGGAGGTGTTAGGATGGGAACCGAAGGTGAAGTTGCACGAAGGAATTCCGCTGATGGAGGATGATTTCCGGCAGAGGCTGGGTGTCCCTAGGACGTAATGCTTGCAAACAATTTGGTAGAAACTACAAATACCATATATATATAAGTACTTCTCTATAGTAGAATCATTTTGGATTTGAAAATAATTTGGGTTAATGAAAACAACAATCTTTTGCCCTACGGTTAACGTACGATATTTACCTCCATATACTCTCTTTTTTTTTTTTTAATCCAATGGTTTAATAATCAGGGTGTTCATCGTCCCAAGTATAATCTAGGTTCGAGTAACGCTAATCATGTTTATCGTTCAGGCTTTGTCTTATTCTTATAATTCACAACCAATTTATTAAGTTTTAAAATTAAATTCAAATTTTTTAGGATGAATCTTGTTTTCGAATTTATTTTGAAATGTATAAGGTAATCGAGGTGATTTGTAATTTCAATTATTATTATTATTATTATGGAATAAAATGATAGAGTGCATACAACATTTGCGGACATATTTTTTTCGGTTAAAGCATGTGAGAGTTGTATGTATTATAGATATTAGATTAAATTGGTCCATCTATTAATAAATAGATCAATTTAATCTTTTTATAGCATTTAAAAGAAATAAATAAATCTAAATTTTAATAAAGTTAATTTACTATATAAAAACTGTCTTGAAATTTTTTTTAATAACTACAGTTAAATTCTAAACAAAAGATTATTTCATTTATAAAATCATAAAACTTTAAAAATACTAACTTTGATAGACAATAATTGATATTTTTAAAGATTAAATGTTAACTCTATTCTAATTTAATTTTATTTGATTCTTTTTAATAATATAAAAACGAAAGAGATCTATTTAATAATAAAAAAATTAATTTAATTCAATTCCTATAATAAAACAACCTCTCAATTACATTCACGACTCAACTATAAACCTAAATTTTCCAACCCACCGTTTATTATATGTGTTGAGGTCGGAAAAGAAATTATGTATTAAGATATTTTTTATTTACTTAATCTATAAAAGTTTTTTTTTATTATAAAAAAAGTTGATGTATCATTTATAATTTAAAGTTAGATTATTATTTTTCTACATTAAATATCACATCATCATTTAACAGATATTAAGTACTGCAATGAAAAAGTTAATTTTAAAATTTAATCGATTACTAATTTTTATGAGATAATGATATATTTGACCTTCGTATTTTAGTAAATTTTTCAATATAATATTTAAGGTTTTTAAATGTTTAATGTGTATTCTATACTTTGCTAAAACATTAAAATTATTATTTTTCTTAGTTATTCGAAGAAAACACCAAAATTTTTCTACAAAATTATCGTATTATTTTTTCGAATTTAACACGTATAGGAAATAGATCTTATAAATCATTAATAACATGTAATATAATTAAAGATAATAAAAATATTTCCTTAATGTATTAATTTATTAATTTAGCTTAATTGGTTAAGATGGTTGTTTCTTCTTCTTATTGTCTTGATTCGAATCTCATTATTAATAATTTCAAGTTTTTTTGTACTTATTTCCATTATGAAGTTTGGATTTTTTTTTCTTATTTCCATTAAGAGAGAGACCACATGTCATGCCTTTATTTGCGAGTCAAGGGAAAATGATTAAGTGGTTTGTCACTATAGATTTAGGTAGAGCGACAATTAATGTGCTTTAAATCACTTCAGATAGAACGTGATAGTTGAGAGTAGAAGTAATAGTTAATAATCAAGATCCACATTTGCTCTTGTGAATGCTGAGCCAGGAAGTATTCCCAAGGGGTTTGTCCGTGGGGTAAGTGAGACCCGGGTTGGCTCTAAAGGGTGGAGGTATAACAATTGCCCAGGGAGGTTATATAGTGGCATGTATATATATTTTCTTGTGTTGATGAACTGATATTTGTGACTTTATCAAGAACATATGCTCTTTCAGCTACCTCAATTTCCTCTAAACTCAAATTTTCGTTCACTGTAAAATTGTGTTTCAATCATGTCATTTTCAAACGAAGACTTTTTCTGTATTGCCTCTCCGAAGCCATGCCCAAATACACAACATCATTTCCATTCACAGCCTGACCGTCGATGGGAGGCCAAGTTGTAGTACCAAGTCCTCTAATGTTATCGTGCATTCCCGCAGAAAAAGTGAAATGTGTGTGTTTCTTTAACATTCAACCAACGGTGTAACCAATGCAAGAATTTTTTTTTTTGCGAATACCACGCAATAATCACGTTGAAAAACCCAAATTCCGATATCGGATGATGTGCTCCTTCCATCTGCCTCTAACAATGCCTTGTAACAAAATTGATACATTAATTATTTTCAATTTTTTAAATAAAATAAAGAAAAGTTCTTAATATAATTTATTTTAAATCAACTTTTTGCGTATGAAAAAAATTCAGTTGCAAAATTTTAGGGATTAATCAATGTGTGACCTTCGCATCTCAACAAACTTCCTCTATGCAAAATCTCTAATTTATCTCCAATTAGTAACTAACATTTAAACTGACAATAAACTAAAATATAACAATATAATAACATTTAAATAATATCTTAATATACTAACATTTAACTGACAATAAACTATATACTTTTACAAACACTTATATTAATCTACGATTCCATAAACATAAATCTATAACCAAATTTATAATTAAAATACAAATATCTTTTCAAATACTTAATAAAAAAAAACCTTAATATAAACTTAAAACAAAGAAAAATACATAAAAAAAAAATTTAATATTTGAACTAGTAATAAACTATTAATAAAAAAATCTTAACAAAAAATTAACCAATAATTAATAAAATATATCAATATATTAACCTTCAATCAAACAAACAAACTAATAATAAGCTATAATATATCAATATACCAATATTTTCCCTTTTATATAAAAATAAACTCAAATTTAACAATGATAATTATTAATATATCAATCTTTAAGAAAATAATATACTAAAATATAACAATCTAGCAAGATTCTAACATCTAAAATAACAAAAATATCAAACATTCAACTAATCTCTAAATTTCACATTTATCAACTGCAAAAAATTTTTTAAAAAATGAGGGATTTGTAGACAAATATGTTGTGTTGGAAAGAAAATGAGAGAAGAAAAATATGTTGGGAGAAGAAATTTTTTTTGATAGAAAATAAGAGAAGGGTGGTTGTTCATTTATATACACACTAAATTGCATGATATTTTCAAAAATAAAAATTAACCCATACTTACCTCAATTATTTACATGTTGCATGCTTCAAAAATTCCTCTACTTCTCCATAGTGCTATACATTTTATGTTTCTTTCATGCATGCCTGTTCATGGCTTTATTATTTCTTTGCTCTGCTACACCAAAACAAAACACTGCATTTTCTTGCTTTCATGCATGCTGCCACGTCTTCTACATTTTCCTTTCTTTCCTGTATTTTCTTGCATGCTCATGAATTGCTGCTGCGTGAAAAAAACTTGACAAATTAGTGAAGTTGTCACACTGGGGTCCGACTTTAAAGTCGCCACCTCCAGGGACCGACTTCCAATTTTGTAATTTTGAAGTTGGTCTCTGAAAATGCCGACTTCAAAGTCAGACCACCTCCACTATTTTACTAATTAAATCATCAAAGTAGTATATTTGGAAAAAAAACAAAAAAGGCCTCAATATCATATAGTTATAAATAAAAACAATGAATGGCATGTCAGTAATTTTGAGACTAGATGTTATTGATATTTCACAAACTAATAAAATAGCATCACGTTATCGACTGTTACATAAACTTTTCTCTAAAAAAGTTTGAAATAATAAGATAGGTAGAAAGTTGAATTTACATATAAATTTAGAGTCTATATAAATTTTAATAAAGCAGGAAGACACAATAGGGTCTATAGCTCAGTGGTAGAGCATTTGACTGCAGATCAAGAGGTCACCGGTTCGAACCCGGTTGGGCCCTTTCAATAATTTTTTTTATTAGGCACCTGAATCCTACTATTCCCGTCTTAGATGCTGTTTGTGCTGTCATTCGACATTGCATCTTGAGTTAGTCTGCTGTAATTTAACTCAACTTATTCATTTGGGTGAAATCATATATTATGATTGTTTTTGACTCGAATGGTTTGCACATTTGGAGCATTAGTCAGGCACCGCACAAATCCAACTAATACTACCAAACGCCATCCTCTGCCATCTTGTGAGTCCCATCACTTCTATAACCCAATAACCCGATCTTTGGTTAAGTGTCGAATACGGGTATAAGTAAAGCAATTTAGACATTTAATGATCATACCCTCATACCGACGTCACGAGTGGTAGATACAACCTTTCACTAAGATTTCAAGTTGGAAGTTGATTTATTTCTCCTCTTTACTCTGAGAAAGAGGATCAAACGAGCGGTGGAACAAAACAAAATGAACCAAAATTTACTCAAACGCAAATGAGAACAAATTATGGGCAATTACATTGATTGAAGGGAAAAAAACCAACATAAAATCTAAAGCAAAATGAGCGCAACAACTGGGTTTTACATCTAAACAAATCTTCACCTATTTCAGATTAGTAAAAGATAAATCCCTATTTCAATTTAGTTCCTATAATTTGTATGTTCTTTTGTGTTTCCTACTTACACATCAATCTCTCCTATTACACATGAACTGGCTCAATATTTACCTAGCCAAAAATTTCCTCAAAAACCAAATCGTCTTTAGTAAGACTCGCCAATCTTGTTTCTGTGGCAAATGCTGAAACTACCAACCTAACAGTATACACTCAATTTAAGGAAAAGAGACTTCAGTCAAGTACAATACCTCTTTCTCTTGCTTCTTCCGTGACATTCCGATCATCAGTCTTATCAGTTAGAGTCTGATACGACTGCCACAACTTTAGGGAGAATGGGTATACTGCTAAAGCCTTCCTGTAAAACCTTGTAAGAATGGTCTCAATGCCGGGAACATTGTCCATTATATTGGCAGCCTTTACCCATACAAACTCGGGTGCAATTGGGACGGCGTGAAAGAATGCATCGACCAAGGTTGAGCTAGCCCAAAACAGAAGACTGGGAGAAACATCCCTAAAGCAGTCACCTTGGCTTAACACCTTACACACGGAAAACATTAACTCATAGTTGGATGGCACTAATGTCAAGATGGCTTCCACGAAATTGACTAGATCCTTCGGCTGAGTTAGATTTTGGGGCAAAAGAGATGGGCCATGCCACACTTCAAGGACCGAGTTCACCAGAGAAGAATCAGACGATACTGGACTGAGAATGTTTCGAACAAGTTGCTGGACTCTTGGCTTTTCAATCTTGGTGATAAAATGTCTAGATAGTGGCTCGGATACTTGGAAAGAGCGAGCAGTATCCAAATACATATTCAAAGTATTGATCTGCCAACTAATTACAACTTCACCCTTTTGAGACTCATCATTGAGCAAAAATAAGGCATGCTCCTTTACACAATGATTGAAACCCATGGGAGTGGCAGCCCTCAATGCCTTGTCAATAGCTGAGCGAGCGTCAACATTATTATTTTGCAAAAAGTTATAAAGAAAGAGATTAAGATATCCGAACATCATATCTGTCTGGTTTGTGTTAGTTACCACAATGCTGGACTTTGACATTGAATTCGTTCCCCAAGAGACAAAAGAGTTCCCACCATCTATGGGTTTCAAATTTTCAGTTTCAGGGTACTCAACTTTCCAAACGGAGTTATACCAATATGTGATGAGTTCTTTCGCAAGATCAGCTTTTCCTTTCTGATGGGCATATTCAGCATATTGATTCCAGATACAGTGAATTCCAGGGGATCCTTTTGGCCAGTTGTTAAGGGCTTCTTGAAACCCAAGAAAACTCAAATTCTCAGAATCATATTTTGGCACTCGTGCTGATATCAGAACAAGTTCTAAGCAAGATGGATAAACTTTTCTGTATTTTTCAAACATGCTTTGACAGCAGTCAGTGCTATTGAGTGCAACCAAACACTTAATGTGATTGAGAGCAAAAAGTTGTGTCGATCTGAAATCACTTTCACTCTTAAATGATTCGGTATCGATGTACGAGTCAACAGAACTTACTACCATTTCTAACAACTGCAGAGCCCTTTTATTTTCATTGTTGCCCAGATCAACAGAGGGCCATTTGACCAGAAGAAGTTCTTTCTCACGCTCTAGCCGCTGGACCACAGCATCTGGCAGCTTCCTGTAAATAACCAAGTAAATACAAGAAACCCATAATACACATTTGTCAGAAATGGTTAAGCATGCGAGGATATCAGTAAACATCGAACGAGGCCCGTCAGAATTTGTCGTAGCAGGGAAAAGTCTATATATTTTCTGGATGGCTTTCTCAACATTCCCAGACATGCATAAACAATCCATCATCTGCAGAAACAGGTCTAGGATGCATGCACTCATATGCAGTGCATCCTTTCCAGAAGAAGATGAGCCACGACAAAGTGCTGAAAGAGCCGCATCAGATGCAACCAACCGATCATCCAGTTGTTTTTGACTGTTGATGTACATAAGCCAAAGTTCATACGATCCTTCATTGTTTCTGACCTGAAGACCAAGAGAAGAAGTATGCCCAAACAAAATGTTTGAATTTTATCTGAATTCTCTGAAGGGAGGAACAAGGATGCATGTCTAAATGTGCTTGTCTCAAACTCATACACATGATTTACATTCATACATGCTTTGTTTTCGTGAGGGGGAAAGGAATACCCAAGATGGGAAGTGCTACCTAAGTAGGAATAGGACACAAATTTAATGCCAATGCAAAGCAAATATTTTTCATTAAAAGAATAAATATTGAGAAGAACAAAATAGATATACTTGAAAACACACAAATACTTAAGAAAGGAACAAAAGGAGGGAATATCTTAAGCAAACTGAAAAGAATGACAAATGAACAAATACTCGCACACATACAAAGCAATACTAACAATATCACAAAGATTTTTCAATTCACCCCAAACAATTTACCCAATCCCAAAATTACCGTTACTGTAACATTCCCATGCATGCAATCATTGGACTACTAATTTCTTTAGCCCTTCTGCTTCTATTCCATTCCCATTGTGGCTAAGTGATGAAGATACTAATGGAAACTAGTGACCCTAGGAGAAAGCATGCATAAGACAATGGATTATATAATTAGTTTCCAAATGAAGCGAACTTCTATGGACAGCCAAAGCTGCTAGTGTCCATATGAACTACCATTAGTAGAGAGAACCAAGAATAACCCGTAGACAGAAACCTTTACATGTCAGCATATAGTTACAATTTAACCAATACCATACCTCCAATCTAAATGTTACCAACATGCAGAGTCCAAATAATTATCATAACCATGCATATAAATTTACATACCGCAAAAGAGAACATGTCATCCTTCCCAACAAACAGCCTACGACTATAGCAAATAAGCAGATAAACCATCCAGAGAGTCTCTGAAGCTGGATCAGCCTCAAGGGACCGTGAAAGCAAAGAAAGAGCCTGCGAGTTAAAAAGTGGAGTTGATGGCAGAAGCAGAAGTGTTGGTATGTGAATATGAACCAAAAGTTATCTTGCAGGTGGCCAAGGTTACCTTTTTCATACCCTCCACTTTGTTAACCTCCTGGTTGAGGATAAGCAAAGCCATCTCCAAGGACTGGGCCTCAGCATCCGAAGCTTGGCATTGGCTGAGTTTTTTCTGAGTACACACCATGAAAGGAGTGTCCTAATTAGAATATGGATGTAAGCAACACAATATGCCAATTTGTCATTTGTAATACAGAAAAAAAAATGCAAACGTATCTCATGGTATTAAATAAACATAAATGAGTGAAAGCAGTTGCTGATTCAAAGTCAAAATACAAGGGGCATTGCTTTTGACCATCTTGGAGAGAGCACAGGTTTTTCCCATGACAAGACTACAGGGTATAACCATAGGAAACTGTATAAAGAAAACAAGAAATCAGATAGAGAATGTATTCTAGGAAAAATAAAAAAGGCTTTCCAATTTCTACACATCTCACAATTAACAAGAGATTACTGATGACTCAATGGAAGGTCAACCTTATGCTCACAGTTCTTGGGACTTAAACAAGACATACTTGAAAGTAAACGTCTGTACATAAATATCAGGCCAGAAATTTGTATAGTACAATGTACAAAAGAAAAAGATTATAGAGCTCAAACCCCAAAAAAGCAAGTGTAGAAATATAAAACAGAATGTATGATTACAAACCGCTATTCCATTTCTACTCTGGAAATATGAGGATTGCCTATTCCAGCTGCCACGCACTTCAATACGACCATCATCGCCATGCAAGAAAGGCTCATCTGTAGGTAAATCTTTCTGGAAAAAGCTTGATAACGCTAAGCAAATACTGAAATACTTCCACCAGGAGTGTGCATTCGCCCAAGGCACAACAGATTCGAGTGGATCAGCTTTCAAAATGTCTAAGCTGACTATATAAGTTGGTGAAATGAAAACATCATTATATTTGACAGGTTTTGTTGGACCATTACTTTGCTGTTGACATGATGCTAGAACAAGCTGAGAATCTGCAAATGGATGATTTCAACTAGGTTAGCAACAATGCATAGGTTTCCAAAGACGTAAAATGACATTCATACCAGCACTGTCAGAATCATCATTTCCATTCATATATGTATTTCTCTTAGACAACTCCTTAACATGTTGAAAGGGGCACTCATCATTGTTGCATTTTCCTCGGAGCTCATACATGCAGAGTGGCCAAGATGGGTCGATTGCAGTATTGCACGTATACGAGCCTATTCCTTTACTAGATAGATCACAAATTGCCTCTAAAGAGTTTGCTATCTGACCAGACTGCTCCATTTCATCAATGTTGACATAAGCAACCTCTTCACTGCAGACATGATTCGCTCTTTGTCTAGTAACAGGGCCCATGGCCTTCAAATGGCCCATTGCACTCCTCAAAATGGAAGAAGGTGCAAATATTATAGATGTCGCTGAAAATTGACATCCAACAGAAATTCCATTGTCCTTTAGATTTGCTGAAGCGTAAAACTTTGGAATATTATTTTTTTCCTGGAGCACCAAAGCTTCTGGAGTAACTTCATTTGGTTTTTGAGGGCCTAAATCAGGAAATGTCTATTGTTTAATCATTTTTCAACAAACAAAAATAGCACTGCTAAAACATTGTTTGTGATGAAAAAGCTACCTGAAACATCAAATTGATGCTTTTTCTCTGCCTCTGAGAGTGTAACACTACCATTGCTAATCTGGGTCTTTTCACTTTCAACATCATTTTCTGCCCCTCGTTCCATAGAAGGCTCATTGTAACATGAATCAATGTTCTTTGATGAGGTTCTCGTTCCCAGCCGCGCAAATAGTTCAGACCTTAATGTCGCTTCAAGAAGCAAAGAATCCTGATTATTAGACTCACTATTTGCACTCCTACGAATTACTTCAGAGTTTTGTTGTTTTTGCTGATACTCAGGACTGGGTTGAACAGAATCACGGTCCATTAGAGAGGTCCCTTCATCTTCATCTGCAGAAATAATCGGACTACACGGAGATCTTACTCCATTTGCAGCATTGTTGCTATTATGAGGAAATGGCTCTGATGTACTAGCATCCTGCTCACTGCATGGTTCAGAACCCAAATTTCGCCCATTATCATGCTGTAGAGACATATTGTGACGAGCTATATTGATACATTGTATATTTGCATCATACCCTGGTTGATTTAGACTGTCATAGGCAGGCAGTAATCTATGAGTTGATATTGGTACAAGGTCCATATTTTCAGGCACATTGTCTGAGGCATCCAATCCCATTCTAGTGTGTTCATGTTGCCCGGAAGACCATAATAAACAGGGATCATCCACAAGTAAAGATCTGAAGCGTGCTGAACAAAGTTCCCTTTGACGATAAAGATCTGTACATCTAGCATTAGCTTCAATTAAAGCTCTCTGAGCTTTCCGGTAAGCTTTAAGAGCATTTCTTTCTTCAATTTCACACAAGCATCTGTGCTTTTGCGCTTCCTCTAGCTCCTTGTCCAGTTTTTCCTCAATCTCAACTAAAGAATGTATATCTACATCCACATTAGAATGACCAGGGATATTTACATTACCCAAACTGCTCCACAGACTTGCAGTATCTTGAGAAGTCTGAAATGCAACATTAATCAAGTCTCAGCATAGTCATAATGAGGCTAAATAAAGTTAAAATTATTTGATCACCAGACACAGAAAGAGACCTGAGATTTTTTGCTGAAATGGGGATCAAGTGTTTTATCACCAGATGTGACTTCACGGTAATCATTCCCTTTTGATAAATTCAGCTCTCTCGCTGCTTTTCTTGGTGAAGAACTTCGTGGATTACTTAAACCAACCTTAGTAGGATGATTTAATTCCACGTATCTCTGCAAGTTGCAAAACTATTAACCATTATACCAAAAGCTTAGATGATATACGAAGACAAACATTTGGAAACTGATTTTTTGAAGACTATTCTAATTTTATGAAGATAAAACTCATTTCTGTCTGTCCATAATTTAGCACCAATAACTTTACAACAAGATATTCACTAATCAGATAATCCTTGAAATACCAATTGCACCAAAATGAAGGTCAATCTTTTTCTTCTGCATGAGTAGATAGTGCAAAACAGATCTAATATGTTAGCCATACAGTGCCAGTATTATTTTTAAAGAACATTTATGAGTAAAAACCACCCTAAAACATTAACGTACCAAGTTATTTTGCAAAGCACTGGCACTTGCATTTGTTAAAGCTGCCGTCTGATTTGCTAAAACACTTGGATCAACCTCCCTACTGGTCCTTTTGGATTGATTCAAATTTTTATGCATGTCAACACCTGCAGGATGAAAGAACCATGTCAGTCAGAGCATCCACGGGATTGTATAAGATAAACTTAAAGAAGATACAAAAAAAAAAAATTTACCATCCTTCACCACTTTTGATGCATCCTCCAATGAAACATCAACCAGCTTGTCATCTTTCTTTTTCCATTTAATGCTTGACTTGATTTTGCTTACTGGATCTACTTTCTTGCTATGATCAACCTTATCCTTGCTCTGCAGACTGTTTGTCTCCAATTTTTGGTCTTTTGACACTAAACTAGATTTTGCGTGATGTACCTCTGGTTGAGCACCTGAATTTGATTGGGTAAAATTAGAATCTCCAAGTTTCAAGCGTTTCTTGTCTGGTTCTTTTGGATCAACTGAACCATATGCTGAAGCTGCAATCCACTTCCTTCCTCCACTATTATCTAGGTTCACGGTTGAGGTCAGAACTATTTCCTTATGTTGCTGGGCAGCTTTAAGCTTCAATTCACTTTCCCGAAGTGCAATCTGCTGCCTCAAGTCCTGTAGTTTACTATTGTTGGAAACTACACCCTGCTCAGACAAAAGATCTTGGCATGCCAAATTTTTGTTGCGGGGATTAAAAGACCTAACTTGTGATCCCTGATCAACTGAAGAAACAGCAACCCTGGGATTGGCCCCACCATTGATCTTGGTCATTGATGAGATAAATGTACGGCTTAAAGGTTTCTTGGGAATTGCTCTGGTAGTATTTGTAGAAGTCTGTCCTAACTTGTTCAACTTTGGTGCAGATGAAGTTAAGGGTCTCTGAGTACCATCCCTAATTGAGTTGGATTTATTTTCAACAGGTTTTTGTCGACTGCATTCTTCCGAGTCACTTCCACTATCATCATCTGAGAAGCGTATTACAAGATTATTGCTACCTCCAGAAGGAGCATACCAACTACGATTAGTGGATTTAACTGGCAACTGATTCTTCTCAACATTTTTCTGACTCATTGGTGGAATTGGTTGTTGTGAAAGAATATCAACAGCGCCAGCGATATTATTACCAGCAATAGCATTCACTGTATATCAGCAGAAACATTATAATATAATACTAAAATTCAGGAAAAAATGTTCGAACAATATTAGGAAAAAATCCTATTTTGCAGGTATAAGACATTTTCCAGATAGTGCAGTGAAGGCAGTAAACCATAAAATAAAATCTCTACAAAAACTAAGCATGTAAAAGATAGAAATGCCCCTTATGAAGTTTGAATATGTACCATTAACTAGCAACCAAATAGTGCATTCGTCAAAGTAAATTTTGAGCACTAGTTTAATACTTCAATATACAAACAGGACATTTCAATAGTCAACTTAGCTGCAACAAAATAAGCTCCAAATATGTTGGAAACATCAAAGCTACTTAAGAATCTGGACGTTAGCCTCTAGGACTTACCAGCCAGATTTGGTGGTATGGGTTTCACCGCAGAAGGCACTGAATTAGGCCCCAAAGGTGGGGCAATAGTACCACTAGACTGAGCAGTGGAGCTATCCAGATTTTCCTGCGAAAAGAAAATAACACAACAATAAGTCGCACATTTATGTTCTTTGGTACATAAGTTTATTACGAAGTGAAAGTAAAAAAAGAACCCAAAACAATAGACAAATAGCAAAAAAAAAAAAAAGACATAAACCAAAACAGAGCTTAGTAAATTCAAATAAAATGAAATTCTCACTGAAAGCTCTGGTTCAGCTCCATGATTTTACAAAGCAACAACAGGTCTCTAAGCTAAAATTGAACTAAGCATAGTAAAATATACAACTATAATCTAGTTAGCTTTTTTAAAGCAATACATATTATGCCTTTAAATCTGCAAAAATTAAAACTTTAAAAAAAGAAGAATCCAGCCTTCATTTTATCTTATTTAAGATCGAAATAGACGAAATTATTTTCTTTTTCTTCCCCTCGATTTCACAGCAACGATGCACAAACAACCCGCTACCATAATCAGAAGTTCAAGAACACCAAAAAGCTTACATATATTCAGAATAAATCGATAAAGTTAGACAAACAAATATTCATAGAAATGAACACTTTCATATATTTCCTCAGCACAAAAACCAGTAAAAAAGAAGGAAGAGAAAATAAATGGAAATTAGGGTTAAAGAGAGGGAAAGTGCGATTACGTCGTCGTATGAATCAGAGAGTTCGCCTTCTTCTTTAGTTTTAGATGCCTCGATATCTTTGCTAGGGTTTACATTCGTTGAATTTGAAGCCATTGCTTTGGTTTTAAGCTCATCATCCATGAATTTAATAATAATTTCTTTTTCTGGACTTTCTTCGTTGTTTCAACTTTCAATTAAGAGGTAAAAAAAAACCGTCACGTCACGGTGAAACGGGTGTAGACGAAAATTGTGAAGGTGGGAAAGAATCGAGAGGCGGCCGTAATTTTCTAAATACGGAACTACCCTTAATCTTGTTATTAATTTACGTGCAGAGGGACTTCCGTTCTCCAATGTATTGCTCTCTATGTGGACAGACAACTCCGCTAAGCACCCACGTCATAAATACATCAAATCTAATTTTCGTATATTTAAAATTTAATTCTTTATTTATTTTAAAATACTTAATCTTTTACTTTTTCAACTTTTTAACATGGTTTAAATTTAAGTTTATTATAATATTACTTTTATTATGTTACTATTAAGTAAATATTTTTTTAATTTTAAAATATCACACTAATAAATTTAAGATGGTATCAACAAAAAAAAAATTTAAAATTTTTAAAAATAAAAATATAAGACTAAATTCTAAATTTATAAAAAAACACAATAACTTAAAGCATATTTTAATCATGAATAAAAGGGTAAATTGCATTGTTGGTAGTACAATCACGCTTAAGTTTCTTTTTTAATTATTTAATTATAAAAAATTATAAAATAATCACTCAACTAACTATGTTTTTCTCTATTTCATTATTTTTTGGAAGCTTTATGATAGAAAGATGATTTGATAATTTTAAAATTAACATATTAACAAATTTAAGTCTTCATATTTATACATTATATTAATTTAATCATGAATTTAAAAAAAATTAATCCTCAACATTTATATAAGGTTTAATATAAGATTTGATACTTGAACTTGACATTTTTTCCTAATTCGGTATCTAAAATTTTTTTTGTGCAATTTAGTACTTAAACTTGTCAACCGTTATACAAAATACTCCAAAACACTAACGGTGTTAATTTTTTATGAGGTGACACACATAACCAATATATGGTTGACACATGGCATTTGAAATCATCACAATTTCAGAACGTGGAAAATACATAAAAATTTTAACTTTTAATTCCTCAATTAAAAATTAATTTATTTTTTGGGAAATTCTTTACTAAGATTTAATCCCGTTTTCTTTCAAAAGTTAAACCCTAACCTAAATCATACAACAATTAAATCCTTCATCGTCTTCTTCAGATTTCTTTGCAACCAAAGGGAAAAATCAATATCAAGTAAGATTTCTATTTTATCTTGAGTATGTCTATTGATTTTTTTTATTTGAAAATCTCTTTTTTTTTTATAAACTCTTTTTCTAATTTTTATTTATGATTTTTTTGTTAACCATTGAAAGAATAAATTGTGTTTTGCTGTTGAAATATCAGGTTTTCAATATTTTAAACTTGAAACATGTTATTTTAAACTGTGTTTTTTATTTGGGTTAGGTTTTTTTTATTTGCTTCAAGGAATTTGATAATTGATGAAGAGTTGTTTTTGGATTTTATGACAATTCAAAATTGATTTAAAGGTTCAAAATAAGTATCTAACTTAAGAAATCAAGTTGAGAGATTTCAAATTTGAGTTCATGCTCTGATAGAGTTATAATATGATTTGAACTCATTTTAACTTTGGCAGGTTGAAAGTACTGATCTTGTTGTATATGGTTTGATACCTGAATTTGTTGGGTGATTCCCTGTTCTCGTCAGTTTATTGGCTCTTACTGAAGAACAACTTCTTCAGGTGAATGTTTGTCTTTAGAAAGTGTAATGGAAGATCACTGTTGTATGCAAGTTATTCAATTAATTATGGTCTTTGAAAATGCAAGTTGCGCGACTGTTGTTATATTAAAAGGTTCCTTTCTTGCACAAGTGATGTGCTTGTTTAATTCAGCTTCTTATATTGTGCAACTGTTACAACTATTTTAGGTGCTAACAGAGCCAAAAAATGCCCCATGCAAGCAATACAAAAAGATGTTCCAAATGAATGGAGTAAGTTCTTTACATAACCTTACTTTAAATGCTAATTCTATTTGTATTCAATACATTTAATTTGCCTGTAATTCTATACACCAATTGATTTCACTTTATCTTCTTTCCCCTTAAGTCAATTTGCATATCATAAAAGGTGCTTTGAAATCAATTGCCAGAAAAGCAATAACTAAAAATATCGGGGGGTTTACAAGCCATCTTGGAGAATATCTTGATGGATGCCATGTATGAGGTAGCTATGCCATGCTATTCTGACTTTTTTTCTCACCTGCTATTGACTATAGAGTCATATCCGAGGTGAAAAAATTATTCAATGTTGATTTATGCATGATGTGACCTGTTTATTACATTTTTATATGCTATTCACGAAGTTCCAAACACACAAACCGTTTACTTTCCCCAAAAGCAATGTCGTAGATTAAACTAGGAAATCTTTATCAGTGCTAAAAGGACTACTTCGATTCTTCCATTGGCTTGCATTTGGAAACCTTGCAAAATATAGTAGAAAGCCTTAATAGTCTAGACTTTTAGTTTAGTGGATTAAACAAAGGATTAATACAATATTTGGCCCTGAACTTAGTGTTACTATTACTTCATCTTATGTACTTCCCAATTTCTCTTCAATTATTTGTTTTGGACCAATTGGTTTTAAATACCATGCAACACAAACTTCATGGATTTTCTTACATTTCTGCTTTACAGATACCGGATGTTAGGACTGGTGATGACATAATAGATGCGGTAGTAGTCGATGAGGAAGCCGTTGGACTTAAAGGCTATGGAAGCGGCGCAAAGATTCTTTACAGTAAAGGTGCATTGGACAGTTACCTTTCACAACAAAAATTGAAGGACTTGGAGGTATGTGTATATAACTTGGACCATTATTTCATTATATTAAGAGAATATTTTCTGAAAATGTGCATAGCTAATAATATTAAACTATATTGTGTATCCAGACAAGTGGGGAACCCGAGGTGGAAACAGAGCTTCTTCCTTTAGTTGTTGCCAGTATGTAAGGATTTGGATGTAAACTTAGTTGTACATAATAAACTGACATTATTAATTTAATAGATGATTATTATTATTATTATTTATTATTATACACATAAATACTTGGTCAACTATCATTTTATGAAGGAAAAAGAAATGGCATGGAGAGACTTAGTTCCACTGGGCATGTATCATGTAGTAATCAACCCCATCCACTCCCAAATGGATAATTGATAAAATAATAGTGTCATTGAAATTCAGTTTTGTATAAGTTTTATATGCTAATATATGTGCAGTGATGGAGATTCTATATTAAAATCCATTTGCAAGTTCTGCAAATTAAAATTGGCCTCCCTACGTTCTTATAAACTTAATTTAACATAATATAATTCTCTTGTTACTATGCCTTTAACGGACTAAATTGAAATTTCTTTAAAATAACTATTTGAAATCTCTACTAAAGATATCTCTGTCCGTATCCCAAATTGTTGTTTTATTTTTATTATTTTTCCTTTTACACTTTGTCACAGACCGCGCATCGAGGCCCGAGACCAGCTCGCATCAAGCTACCCAAGAAGCACTCCGGAGCATTTTGGGCCTATCACCACTTAGCCCAACACTTGGGTTTGAAGAGCCTTTCAAAGAAGACATGGCAAGTGGCATATAATCAGGAATATTCCTTTTTGATACTTTCCATGTCTTTGTAAAACTCTTATCATTGTATCTTAACCGTCGATGTACTTTAATCTCAACCGTTGGATGTAGGGGGCTTCAACTATAAATAGAGGCTTACCCCCACCTCATTTGACACACTGAACTGTACTGTACTGCACACTTCACTTTTGAGGAATATATAGAGCATTCACTCATGTCTTTTGTTTTGCCTTTTCTTTCAGAGTTCTTTTGCTTCCGCTAGGATCTAAGCATTATAGCTTTGATCAGGTTTCTGGCTTACTTAGGCGTTGTGTGTTCGAGAAGCGTCTAATGCCGCACGCTCCAAGCATCAAGTTGTAGGGACGTGACGACTTTCTTTACCTCCAAGGTTTGGAATCTAACAAAAAGAAGAAAGGCCTTTTACTTCCACTGAAGTAAACAATACAACAGCATTGTACAATGCATACTAGTTGAATGCTGTACTTTTGAGATGCAACAAGGAATTTCAGATAAGAAGATGATAAAAGTGAGAAATGGAGAAAAATTATTCTACCCACAACAATAACAACAAAAGTTAAAATTTTCTATTAATCCCTATGCTTTGCAAATGTTACGGATTTAATTTTTAAAATATCAAATGATGAAATATAACACCAAATGAAATTGAAAACAAATGAGGCCATACGCATTAGAATTAAAAGTTTCAGATAGTTATGAACAATCAAAATTTCAAATGAGAAAATATAACATCAAAAGAAATTGAAAATTAATTTCCATCGTTTATAGCAAAAAAAATCCAAAATATTTGCAAACATTCTAAAATAGTCCTAACATTCATAATAGTCTATTTTCATAGCCAACATCCAAGTTTAATAGGCAACAACTAACTACATTGAGTAATTAAATCTTAACCGGCAAAGTTTCAAAATATTGCTATTCTTGAACTTTGGCATTTATGTTTCTGCTCTCTTTTATACCTATTGTTGCATCCATGTTAATTTCCTTCCTTTTGCTAGCTTTCTTTCTCTTAGGTAAAGAGATTAAAGTTTCACCTTGAAACCCAGGCTTAATAAAAAACAAATATAACATCAGTAGAATTAAACTTATATAATAAACCATAAATAAAATTCAAAAGACAAATCACTTACATTCAAAATTTGCATGCCTGTTCTATCATCTGTGTATAAACCAATCCCTTGTAAGATTTGTTTTCCCTTCTCCCAAGTCGACCAAAATTTGGCGTGGGAGTTGAAGGTGGTATTGATGAACCACCAATTATAGGGGCTGAATGTGCTTTTGAAACATTAGAATAAACAGTAAAAATTCATTGACCCTATAAGAAATCATAAAGTTATTCATTTTATATAAAAATTCATAATATTTATAATAAGAAGCTTACCTCAACTATTGATTGTGATGGTGGAGTAGTAATAGTAGGTGCTCTTGTATCAAGGTTTACTAAATCTATTGATCTAAGTTGGTAGAAAATTTCATTGTCCTACAAAAATATAACAAATGTAAGTTAAATATCTTAAAATTAAAAATTTTGTAATATTAATACAAGAATGGTTACTTGATTTGAAGTGCCATAGTGAGGACTGAGTTGTCGGTGATAAGGGTTGGACCATTAATGATAAGTGTCGAAGTGCCCTGCAACAATAACAACCAGAAATTTATATAGACACATGCATGGTAGAATTGAATAAGAAAAATAAATTAAGAAACACTCACACAACTCTTTGCATTGTGTCCAATCTTGAAACACTTTTGGCATCGCATTTTCCTTCCTCTCCTTAATAATCGAGTGTGGCTTGATTCACCTGCCTCCTTCACTCTGCATCTCTTGGGTCTTCCAGGCATTTTTCTTGGGATAGGTGGATCAATCGGTCCCATGTTTGTTTTTGTCCAAAATTTTTCACTTGGTAGAGGAGGCAATACACATTTATATAGTTTTTTTTATATAAATCTGTACTATATCCAGCAAAGGCATAATTTGCAATATCTTTTTGCTTCCACAATATGGTAGCAATGGAATGAGGGCATGGGATACCAGTGAGATCCCAAGCCCTACAAGTGCATTTCCATTTAACAAGGTCAGCCACATAAACATCATTTCCACAAATCACTTCAAATCCTTCAGATCCATTCCATCTTACATGACAAAAAGCACTAAGTTCTTTGTTTCTCTCTAATTTCTTACATATCTTAGGACAAAAAATACTATCCCATTTAGCACATTTAGCCATATTTTTCACTATCCTACCCATTACATATTGTCTCACTTCCTCAAACAATGAAATAATGGCCATAAATCTAGCCCCTACTATGGCTGAATTAAAGGCTTCAGCAAAGTTGTTATCCACCACATCAGAGTGACATCTAGTTTGAAAGAATGCTCGACAACAATGTTTCATTTTAGAACTTTGAAGACTTACCATGGCTTCATGTTTGATTGCACCTACCTTCTGTATATTGTTTTCATATTCAACCTCAGTTGTTGATTTACAACAAGCCCAGAATGCATGCTGTAAGTCACCACCAGTGTGCTCCATCCTCCAATTAGCATAATAATGCCTTGCACAAAATCGATGCTCCACTCTTGGCGACATGTATGCAATCTCTTGTTCCAAATCTTTACAAAATAGAAATATCAAACTTAATAGCATAAATATGGTTCAATTTGTATGAAAAGCCAACTAAATAAAAATTAAAGAAAAGATACTAACCTTTTGCATATCACTCATTATGGTGAATCCATCACCATCACCCAACAACAGATCCGATCGCAAATTTTCAAGGAACCACCCCCATGTTTCCCTATTCTCTACCTCAACAACAGCTCATGCAATAGGGTATATTTGATCATTCCCATCTCTGCCCACAGCTGATAAAATCTCACCTTTGTAAGACCCTTTCAAGAAGCATCCATCTAAACATATAATAGACCTACAAAATTGCTTAAACCCATTTTTCAAAGCTGTAAAGCAAACATACATTCTCTTAAAATTTTGGGTGTGATTAATAGTAGGTCGCTTAACCATTAGCTCTATATTGGCAGTTGGAGCTGTATTTCTTAAAACAAAAGCGTAATCATACAAACGACTAAACTCAAACTTCACTCTACCTTTAATTTGTTCTAAGGCCCATGTCCTCGCTCTACCACATACACTTATTTGCAAGTCTACCTTCAACTCCTCTTTTGCAAGCCTTTGCATCTGAACTAGCTTTAATTGAGGTAACACTCTCAACTTACTAAGAAAATGCCTTTCAACAAACTTGTAGTTGGCTCGACTATTTTGAAATGTCACAGAACATTGGTGCTCATTCACAAAGGTCTTAATCTTGAAAAATCCATCAGTACTATCCATAGCAGCATATATAAGAAAAGGACAACCAATAGATTTACACTTAGCTCTTGTCCTAAACTTTTCATTCTTAATGTACTTAATATGAAATCTCTTAGCTATAGCATAAGCTGCTAAAGCATTCTCGAATTGAGTATTATTAGTAAAACTCATTCCAAGCTGAAATATAGGTATTGTGGCCGATGTATCAAATAAAACATTTCTCCCTTTCTTACAAGCTAACTCACCATCTGAATCAGTTTCATAATTACTCAAATCAAAAAACCCCAAATACTCAATGTCATCTCCATTAAACCTGTCAAAATATGCTTCTACATCATTTACTTTCCTACCATTTGTTTTCTTCATCTCAATTTCATTAGTGAGGTCTTCAAAATTTAGTTCAGGTTGAAGGTCATCTACCGTAACAGTTCTCTTTTTTTTTTTGCTTTAAATGCTTTATATTTTTCCATAATCCCTCTTATCTCTTCATCCTCATCATCAGACCCACCCTCTAACTCCTCTGTACCACTAGAGGTCTCCTTTTCATCATTCTCTAAATTTTGGGACTCAATTATATCATCTTCAATAACCCTTGTACCACTAACATAATTAGATCCACCAACCCCACATGTCTCTTTACTGCTCCTTTGCCTTTGGCTTAAATCACCTATCTCAATTTCTATATTATGCAATAAAGGCTCAAAGTCTACATCAATTGGTGCCCTAATAAAATCCATGATTTGCTCTGCAAAACAACAATTTACAAGCTTACACTTAATAATAAAAAATTGCAGACAACAATATATGCAGCGCATGTGTATATTAAATTTAAAATAAAAAACATTGTTTCGACCTATCTACAATCACCGTTATTAAAAAATTGTGCAAGAAAGGAACCTTTTAATATAACAACAGTCGCAACTTGTAATTTCAAAGACCATAATTAACTGAATAACTTGCATACAACAGTGATTTTCTATTACATTTTCTAAAGACAAACATTCACCTGAACAAGTTGTTTTTCAGTCAATTTTGAATTGTCATAAAATCCAAAAACAACTCTTCATCAATTATCAAATTCCTTGAAGCAAATAAAAAAACCTAACCCAAATAGAAAACATTGTTTAAAATAACAACATATTTCAGGTTTAAAATATTGAAAACCTGATATTTCAACATCAAAACACAATTTATTCCTTCAATGGTTAATAAAAAAATCATAAATAAAATTAGAAAAGTTTATAAAAAGAAAAAAGAAAAAGAGATTTGCAAATAAAAAAAATCAGTAGATTCACTCAAGATAAAATAGAAATCTTACTTTATATTGATTTTTCCCTTTGGTTGCAAAGAAATCTAAAGAAGACAATGAAGGATTTAATTGTTGTATGGTTTAAGTTAGGGTTTAACTTTTGAAAGAAAACGGGATTAAATTTTAATAAAGAATTTTTCAAAAAAGAAATTAATTTTTAATTGAGAAATTAAAAGTTAAAAGTTAAAATTTTTATGTATTTTCCAAATATGAAATTGTGATGGTTTCAAATGCCATGTGTCAACCATATATTGGCTATGTGTGCCACCTCATAAAAAAATTAACATCATTAGTGCTTTGGAGTATTTTGTGTAACTGTTGGCAAATTTAAGTACCAAATTGCACCAAAAAAATGTTTAGGTATCGAATTAAGAAAAAAATGCCAAGTTCAAGTACCAAATCTTATATTAAACCTTTATATAATTAAAAAACTCGAAATGAATTCAAAAATTACATGCGATAAGAGATTGTGCAAAGGCTAAGATGATATGGCAGCGGGTACTTCCTCGTACTGGCTGGAATTGCTTCTTCAGTCTTCCTGTTGAAAGGTGGGTCTTGTGGGATCTGGAGAATGAGGGAAGGTTCGATGTCATTGGCGGTCAATGGGATAAAGCTTTTGGGATCATCTGCTGGTTTATTTGGAAAAATAGGAATGAAACTATTTTCACAAATAACCGTAGACCTGTAGAAGAAATCATCTCAACTGCCATTGCTTGGACAAAATCTCTTCAAGTGGGCAGTTCCAACAAAAGGTGGGCAACTACAGCTATGTCCCGTAATATGTGGCAGAAACCGCAGGAAGGATGGATAAAAATCAATGTGGATGGTTCACTATCAAGAGATGGTTTGTCAGCAGCTATTGGTGGATTGGAGCGAAATTCAAAAGGTAGCTGGTTATTTGGTTTTCAGATGAATGTATATGCCACAGAAATTCTGCAGATTGAACCAGAAGCAATTCTTATGGGATTGCAGATCGCTTGGAGCAAAGGTTTTAAGCAAGTGGAGCTAGAGAGTGACAATGCTCATCTTGTTGACATCCTGCATTCGGGTCGTGCACCAGTCAGCAAGATTGTCGAAATTCAAAGGATCCATGATTTATGTCGTAAAGATTGATCAATACAGTTCAGATGTATCAACCGATCGTTCAATAAAGTGACAGACTAGCTAACCAAGATGAATAACATTACGATTGGGCAGCTATTAATGTTTGATGAACCACCGCGCGAAGTGGAGATCTTGCTACAGGAGGATGCTTACTCAAGTTGTGCATGCATTTTGTCTAATCTTTAGTTTATTTTATATTTTCTAGGCTTGCCCTGTGTTTCTTTTACCAAAAAATTTTTTTATTGAAAATATGTTAAAAATAAATTTCAAATAAAATATATACGTAAAAATCGCAAAATTGAATGAAATATCAACAAAATTTTAAAAATAGAATTTTTTTTAAAAAAAATACAATAAAATGTAGACTTTGAAAACCCAAAACAATGTTGAGAGAAAGAGATGATGATCTACAATCTAGAGAAATATATATGCAAAACTGGGGGGCTGCAACTCTTGAATTAAAAATCGCTTGTCCAGACTCGTTGTGTAATTGCTTTTATATATTTTTAATTTTTACTAAAATATAAAATTAAAAATACATAAAATATATCAAATATATTTTTTTAAATATATAAAATTATAAAATTATTATAAAAATATTTTACATCCAAAATAAACCTACACAAATAATAATTTAAATTTAGATGAACCTGACATCAATTCTCTAGATTTATTATGGACTTAATTTTATATTTTTAAATAAAAATGTATAAAATACTTTTTAATTACATATAAATTTATAAAAATTTAAAAAAAGTATTTCAAATCCAAAATTAACATGAACAAATGAAAGCTTGAATTTAGATGATTTTGGACTTCATTTTGTCCAATTTCATTCCATACATGTTCTTTTAGTAATTTTATCATTTTTACTTGTTATTTATCTATATATTATTTTGTCACGATTTTTTTAATTTATTGAGTTTTTATAAAATATCAATATGCTAGTATTCGATTTTTTATATTTCAATATTTGTACAATCAATTCTCCTTGTTCTATTGTTACTTTATTTTTGTTGTTACCTTTTTAATCTTAATTTAGATTGTTTGTGTTTTAGATTGAATCGAACTTTAAGTTTTATTCTATTCGTCTAGAGCTTTAAATAAAATCCTCAACTTGAATAAACTTGTGATCAGGGGCGAAGTCACTTTAAAGCCCAGCGGGACCATGGCCCCCTAAGTTTATTTTTTTTAATTTAGTTATTTATAAATTTACACTATAGTCCTTCCAAAAATATAAGTAGCCCCTCAAGATTTAAGATTTTTGTAATTTTTACCTTTGTATATATATTATAGTCCCCTTAAAATGGTAAATTTTTAATTTAGGCCTTTTATAATTTATAAAATTTTAAATTAATAATGGTAAAATTACACTTTGACCTCCTTAAAAATGATAAAAATTTAATTTAACCCTTTAAAAATAATAAAGATATAGACCATTAAAATGATGAAATCATATTTGTACTATCGTAAAAATATTTAATTTAATTCCAGCCCCCCAGAAAAAATTTTCTAGCTCCGCCACTACTTATGATCCTATTTCGAACGCGTCTTATTACTAGATTTTTGGAATTGAAATGATGTTTATTTTTCAATGTAACTAATAAATTTGAGTAGAAAATTACTTTAGGTTCAATTTGTCATTAAAGTTGCACAATTGTTATTAAAAATAAATTTAAAAATTATTTTTGAAAAGTTTTTAATTGTGTTTAACATTACTTTATAAAAATGTTTTTGAGTAGATAAAATATTAATTTTATACATGTTGTATAAAGAAAATTTAATGAAGAATAAAATGTAATTTCATTAAAAAAACTTTTCCAAAAATAAATAAATTAATTTGAGTAAAATCTTAATTTAAAATCAAGATTTGATTCGAAAAAAATTATATATGTATGAATATTTTAGTTTTTTTCAACTTTGATAATAAATAAAGCCTTGGGGAAATCAAGAAGGGTTGAAGAATTATTGCGAAAGGGATAGACACGAAGATGGAGAGGTGTCTTTTGATTGTGAGGAAAAAGAAATTATTTTGGTTAATATTGGTCAGACAATAAACCCCACAAAATTGATTTCAAAGAAACCCAAACCGAAAACGAGATGGGCATGTGGATGAGGGTTGAGTAAGGTGATGTGTGGTTCATGAATGAAGTTTTTCCTTTTTTGAAAAGTTTTAGATTTTTTATTTTAAAAGAAGGAAATTGTGGAGTAGACTTTTTATTTTTTAAATTTTATTTATATTTTTAGGATCCTTATTGTAATTTTTTTATTTTTATACATTTTTTAAGAAATTTTATATATATATATTTTAAATTTATTTTTATTTTAAAATAAATGAATTGTTAAGACCAATTATCAATTTGTGCCAATTTAATTCTGTTTGTTCAAAATTGATTCATTTACTTTTTGATTTGCTCATTTTCAATTTTTTTTTGTTAATTTTTTTCCATTAACTCGATAAAAAATTAGGTTCAATCACAAATTTAATCCCTTAATTTTTACAATTTTTGTCTGTTTTTAATTTTGCTTTTAATTATTAATATATAAAAATTTGAAAAATTATAATTTTTTCCCATATGTAGCAACAAAATTAAGATAGAAAGATTATCAAAATTTACTATTGATTATTACTACCACAGATTTTAACTTGTAATTATCATTTAGCGACAATAAGTAACGTGTCTATTAGGTAATTTAAATTATAAACCATTGAATTTAACTTCAACTTTCAAATAAATCAAAGTACATCATTTGATTTTAATTATTATCAATTTAAGTCACTGTTAAATTATTTTAATGAAATAACTGAATTAACATTTCTACTTTACGTGTTTTTAACATGTCAACAAATTAATACCTAATTAGAATTTTAAAATATTTTTTAGGTTTATTTTTTCAAAGTTCGATTAGGTGAAAGGGTAGAGTTTCAATTATTTCTTTTTCATTTTAGTGCCGACAACAATATTAGGATAAATACAAAATTAACACTAAATATTAATTATACTATAGTTACTCTAAAATTAATAAGATATCATTTAGGTTATTATTATACATATTTTAAAATAATATAGAAAAAATAAATAATTAAAAATAAAAAGAATGAAAAAAATTTAAAATGAAAAAGCTAATTCAGAAGTCATAATTGAAGAAAGAGTTTGGTTTGAGTGAGAATTTGGATCGGATGAGTTTGGAAGTAAATCTGAAAATTTTTATTTTAAAAGGAATTTTAGATTTAGTTTATAAATATAAGGATTATCATCAAAATTTAACCTTTTTTTTTACATGCAACGAAATGAATGAAAAAGAAGATTTGTTTTGATTTTGTAAAGAGGGGTGTTTAAAGTTATTATCGAACATCCATTTAGCACAGGTTCGAATTGAGTTACCCCTATGACTAAACAAAGAAATCGAGAAATTTGAAAAATTGATTAAAACCGATGTATTTGGTTCGATTTGATTCGGGTTTTGTCTTGTTCAGTTCAATTTCGAGTTTATCATATCAACCAATCGCACAATTCAATTCAGGTTCAATTTTTCCACATAAAACTTGTTTTATCCAAATCAAACCGAATGAAAAAAAAAATCTATGTTTAAATGAATTGTCCTAATAAAATAATAAATTGACCATTTCAATATCTATATAGATTAATTCATTTAACCCTACTACTACTACTACTATTATTATTATTATTATTAACTAGATATAATCATACAAAAAAATAACGATACGAAAATATTTATAAAAAGGATTATAAAACTATAATTTCGTATTAGAGTAAGTGAATCATTTCTTAATACAATAATTAAATTATAATCACAATTCTAATATTGAGAAAATAGTTTATTAAACTTTATAATATTTTATTTATAAAATAAATAGATTTTCACAATTACATATGTTTGATAGTCATGAATTTTTATACGGTAAATTGCAATCACTCAATTATAACTAATTAAAAAAATAACACAGAAAAACATTAGGTATAAAATATTGAGGATTTATGTATTAACTTTTTATTTAACAACTGTGAATAATTCAACAACTTAATAGCTTAACTTAAATGTATAAATGAATTTAAAGCATGTATGATGATATTAATTTAATTATTTAATTCACTTTATAAATGTGTAGATGAATCTAAAGTATGTATTATGATTGTTACAAACAAAAATCAAGAATTACACTATTAGAATTTTCTAAGCTCAAAACAAGATGATATTGTTTTTTTACAAAACCCAAATTTGATAAAAAAAAAAAGGTCGAATTGAAGAGAAATTATGGATTTTGTATATTTCAATTTTTATTCTATAAGAGTCGGATTTAGATTTTAAAAATGGAAAATTAAATGGAGCGATTCGATTCAATTTTTGTCAAAAAAAAGAGACCGAATACCCCCTTAATTACTCCATCCCCCACCCCATTCAAAAAAGGAAAAGAAAAAGGATTTCTCCAAAACCCTAAACTAAACTCATTATATATGCCGGCTCAAATACATATTTGGTTAATTCTCGCAGTAGTCCCTTTATATTTCTAATTCTTTTCAATTCAATCCATAAATTCTATCATATAATCGACTTTGAATTTTTTTGTGTGTTTAGATTTTTGGTTAATTTACTCATTAGTCATTGTATTTATATCTAAATATTATTCAAGAGTCGAAACATGGCTTTCTCCCTTATTTTATCCTCTAATTCAACCATTACTCGAAGGGGTAATGCTCTCAAAGTGATTTAGATGGGATGATTTAGCAAGGCTATATGAGAGTTTAGGGGATTGGTGCATGGATTGAAGGAGAGGACAATTTCTTCTTTCTCTTTTTTATGGAAACTGAAAAGGCAATCCCTCTACCCATAATTCTGCATCGTAACTGAAAAGTTAGTTGAATAAGATAATAATTCTAAATATTGCCCTTAACAATTTATTAGCTAATTTATTTATTCATTTATTTATTAATCCTTTAGGATCAAATCATTGTTCGAACCGAACAGACCACCATTTCATTAGTTTGATTAAAAAACTTATTAAAAATTCAAAAATAAAAAATAAAAAACCAATTCAATTATTAGTTGAATAAATTTTTTGATTGGTTCAATCAGTTTATAGGATTCGCAATTCAATTGATCTAAAATTGTTGTTCAAACTAATAATCAACAGATTCTTAATTTAATTTAATTGACTGATCCGATATGATTCAAATATAATTGTTATTTTTCAAGCAAACAAGTATATATATCTCAAAAAAGATTACTTTAATTCAATCCGATATAAACAAATACTACCATGTAATCATATCAGCATATAAAAAAAAAAATCAGTCGAATAAGCTGCACAAGGAAAAAAGCGGGACCCAAACCGAACACCGACTTTAATCCCACGTGTCACAAAAATAATAGAGGGTGGACGAAATTTTGGTGCCTCATTAAAACCCTATTCACGTTGCCTTCACTCTCTACACTCCTTCCATAAATCTTCACTCTTCTGGCTTCCACTCTTAAAAAAACCTCGACAAACCCTAAACAGCATTTCCCGGAAGCCAAAACCAGCGTGTAATTCTGAAAATGTCCGGTTCACTGGACATGTCTCTCGACGAAATCATCCGTAATAAAAGCAGATCCGAAGGGCATTCTCGTGATTCCAGACGCAAGCTACGTGCCTCCGCCCCGGGACCTGATCGTCGTGGCCCCATCCGTGACCAGCCAAGAATCAACCCGTACCCAGCCAGACCAGTAAGTTCCTACGCTCCAATGAAAAAAACAATTAAAATATGTAGTTTTTGTATCATTTTTCAATAAATAAACAACATCTACTTTGTTACGTATGTACATATATTCCGTTGATGGAAATTGAAAATGTAAGCTTTTTAGTGAAATTTGCGATTACATTTTTGATAAATAACCAGTTATTTGAATATTGGGATGCATGCTTACACACACATACACATATTTGTTTTAACTTCTAATTTATGAAAGTTTATTTAACTGTTAAGTCTATACGCGCTTGCGAACACGTGTTCTTCACGCGCGCCTTGCAGCAACTGCAGATGCAATTAGAGGTGCCCGCATGGCAGGGACAGTTGGTTTCGAGTGGAGCACTGGATGTGGAGACGAAGCTATATGTATCGAACTTGGATTACGGTGTTTCTAATGAGGATATTAAGGTTGTTTTTTCTTTCCTTTTTTCAATTGTTTGTTTGCTTCTTAGTATGTTGTTATACTTGTATTCTTGTATTACTGGAAACATTGCTGGAAACTTCAATTGTCTTTTGAATGTATTATGCTTTCTTCTATTATCTTTCCTCTATAATGTTATTCTGGTACAAGGAACAGCTGGCAGTCTTCTTTCAGAAGTTTGTTTGCTAGTTAAGATACAAATGGTGCTTCAGAACGAGGAATATGGGAGTTGAGATTAGGAGATGACTTATGATAATATGAATTTGAATTGATTGAAACCATTTTTTGTGGTCTATCTATGCATATTTTAGTGGAAATACTGCTAGAAACTTCTCTCTGCAAAGTGCTGTACCTATTCCGTGGCTTATTTTTCTTCCCAACCTGCTTTTTGAGAACAATGTTTACCTTTGTTGTTGTTCTGTTTGTTGCAAATTAGAGGATTTATATTATAGTTATTTGTCCGGTTTTGTCATAGCTGCTTCTTCGATTTGTAGGTGCTTTTCTCTGAGGTTGGTGACTTGAAGAGGTACTCAATTAATTATGATAAGAGTGGAAGGTCAAAGGTATCTACTGTTGTTCAAGTTTGAAGCCATTTTGAAATGTTTCATAGTTGCTAATCTCTAGCCTGCCCGAGCTTTGGGACTTAAGGTTTTTTTTTATCTACTGCTGAAAATGCTTAGTATCTATCTATTTTAGGGAACTGCAGAAGTTGTCTTTTTCAGACAGGCAGATGCTTTGGCAGCTATCAAGCGATACAACAATGTTCAACTTGATGGAAAACCAATGACAATTGAACTTGTGGGATCTAATGTGGTTATGTCTGCACCTGTCCCTCTGACCAAAAGCGGCATTCTGAGAGCACCAAATATGGCCTCTAGAAGGTCTGGTTTGCAAGAGTTTTTTGTAGCTATTTGCATGATAATCATTGTCATACATCTTGCTTTTCATCAAGTAACTTGGTATCTTGAATCTACTTAATTGTACCTTGAATGTTCTGTTTGATCCATGTGATAACTTAAGCAACCTATCTTATTCAGACTCGAGAGTGAGTGTTGGATACAAGAATGTGTATGATAGAAATATGCTGAGTTGTTTTCCATGTATTTGTAGGATTGTTCTCCCATACCCATGTTTGTGTATGTTTTGGATATTGGTATTAGATGCAAGTATTTTAAGAAAAATGAAAAGTTCTGGAAGGCTGGATAACATGGTAGGTAATAAACCAGAGAGACGAGATGGGCACTAAAGGATGGTTTTGGCAAAAAATTGGAAAATTTTCATGGAAAACTTGCTTTCATGATATGTTGTTCGGATTTGGGTGAATGTTGAATATGGGTAAGTATATATATTTAATTTGTTACCAAGTTGTTCTTTATATTTGAAGAGTCCTGGAAGACTCATATCTTCATACTCATATTCGGATATTCGTCGTCATATATGATAGTTGAACATGGCAAGGGTATGCCAATACTGAATAAGTTAAGACTAAAACATGGTGTTGCCTTGGGACAGGGATCAAGAAAAGATTGGTGGTGGAAGGGGATGGGTTCGTGGTGGTGTCAGCCGCAGATTTGGTCGAGGACGTGGGCATGAACGAGATGGACCAATTGGTAAGAAATTATCTGCAGAAGATCTTGATGCTGATTTGGACAAGTACCATTTAGAAGCTACAATAATTAAATGATGATATTTTGCTTGTTACATTGCTCTTTAGTTTTTGAGGGGGAAAAAAAACAGAAGAGGCCGTTTCATTTGTTCGATTAGTCTAGTTTTTGGGGGAAAAAGAAGATGTATATGGTTGGAAAAGGGTCACTGGCATTAAGAAGGTTGAAAGTGCCGAGTTACTGTATATTCTCTCTCGTGGTTTTTTGGTGGATATGATATTTTCCACGACTTCACTAGGATAAGTTCTTGTTTGTATCAAAAGAAGTAAGTAATTGTAGTTTTGATAAATTTAGAATTTAGTCTTTATATTTTTATTTTCAGGAATTTAATTTTTCTATTTTCTAGAATTTCAAAATTCAAGTTTACTGTTAATTTTTTAAAATTTATTGATGCAATATTTTGAAATAAAAAAATATTTTATAGTCTTGTAATTAAAATAATGATGTAATAAATTTAAATTTAATAAAATAATTTTTATAGTGTAAATGATTGGAGTTGAATTTGTTGAAGGAACTTGAATATGAAAAGTAAAAAGTTTAAATTTTTAAAAATAAAAATATAGAGAATTTCAAATTTATGAAAAAGGTTTATGGTATATTTTAACCAAGAATTAATGTTTTCATGTCAGTTTTAGGATTGTTTTAGATTTATCATTCGTTATTTTCAAAAGATTAAAAATAAAAGTTATCACTTGTCACATGGTTGATTTATATAGACTCGATTAAATATTTTATCAGTATACCCTATTGAATTTTATATGGCTTTAACTTGTTTGGTAAATCATTAAAAATTTAAATCCTTTGAAAATTAATGATTTAATTTTTACACATATTAATTAAAAACAATTTGATAGAATCTTTTATGAAAAATTTTTAAAAAAAATTAAGTAGAATAAGACGCATAGCGATTTCTTAAGTGAAGTAACAAAATTTCATTGTTGATGTATTAAATAATAATCTATATATCAAACAAATTTATTAAAAGTGAAATTTAATATACTAACAGTGGATTTTTTATTCTACAAATAATTTCAAAATATTACCACATTTTTTTAAATCTTATTTTTTAATAATTTACATACCAAATATTATTTCATTTTATAATTTAAATTCAATACTCAAATTTTCAAATTTTTTTTTTTAGTTTTACCAAACTGAAACATTAAAATATGCTAAGTTTTTCATTTGTCTTTGAAGTAAGAAACTATCCATGGTTACTTCAATTTCAAATAAATTATCAGTTTTTACATTTTAAAATTATAATTCTTTTTAATGTGTTATTTCTTAAAATAATAAAGAAAAAAAAAGTTTCATGTCAAAAATCAATATCTAATACTATTAATGCCAATAATAGCCAATTTTACACACCCTTGAGTATAATTATAATAGCACAATAATAACCTGACAGCATTTAAACAAATTTCCATTAATACCATTTTCGAGTTTCTTTTACATCAATATCAACATACAATTCCACATAATTTAACAAATAAATAATGAAAATGAAGGATGAGAATGCAGGTATTCAAAAATTCTTCAAAGAGATTAGGGATATCTTTTACAGAAATGATTTTCAGTGAAGATTATTATACAAACAACTCAGAAGAGAACAATCAAAACTTATACATGAAGCAAAATTCCCAGCACAAATTTTACAATAAGAGCCAAATTCACATATTTACATTCTCAAAATTATGTAAAACACCTAACAGGTATACTTTGGAGATGCACCTTAAAAACAGACATCCAAGGTGATACCTTCACTAGAGCTGGGCTAGCGTTCAAGGTCGAACCTCAGTCCTACATCTAATGGAAATTCAGGTATCCTTTGTCCAGTGACAGGCCTTCACGAGTTAAGTCGTGGTTTTCTTTTATCACCAAGGATGGCCTTCAAAAAGTAGCCAACCATGAACCATATGAAGTTAAAAAGGAAGGCCAATACAACATGCATAATCTAACTATGAACCAAGAGGAGTTTCTTCTAGTTGCCCAGAAATTCTTCGGCTTTGTGTCAAGTACATGAATAACTGTTCAAAATGAATCAATATATTATTACAATGAGCAACCAACACAAGGTGCATTTCAGGGATTATTTCAAGTGACTTGAAAAATGAACTAGACTTCAAAATTTCGATTTCCAATATTTTGCATGTGTAAAAAGAATCTTCCAAATAATTGAGAAACAACTATTGATCTAAAATCCAAAGTTAAGGAGAAGGAAAGGATGGTTCAAATATTTTAGCAATAACTGTATGATGGCGGAAAGGCATTGTTTGATCAAACTTACAAAGAACTAGATGAATGAAAATGCATGAATGGACAACTTTATAGTGACTAAACTTAGATGGTAATACCTGTAGATGTGTTCAATGCCATGAAACTAATAGCTCCAGTCACTCCATTTTTTTTCCGGGCATTCCTGCAATTTTACGGTCTAAAAGTGCATTAAATAGTATCTCAACTCGTAGATGGGAATAAAGTAGGCACTAAAAGTCTCACCTTCTCTACTTTTATAGCAGATCTAGGAGCACATGTAGCAGTGTACGAAGACTTTCTGTCATCTGATCACAGCTTGTAACTTTAATTGTAAGGAAGCCAGTCTTGAAATTTCTCACACTTCGCCTAAATTTGAAAATTTTGCTCTTTGAACTACCTTATGATTTCAGACAATCTTATGCAGGTTAACAGAATCACACAAATCAACAATGGACTCGAAAAATCAGGCCAAATGTTGCCAGTTTGAAAAACCACGAGCAAAGGAATGTCGGGTTAATGAACACTGCAGTATGCAGGAATGTGTATTAAAATTGGCAAAGAATCATCAACTATGTCCGAGCTTAAAGATCATTTGACAGCTGAAATATCCCGCACATCTGAAGATATGGATTCTCAAGCAGCTTTTCATTGTTACTCTGTAGATTAGGCGCACAGAATAAAGACTTCAGTAACAGATAACTTAATAGTAGTTACAATAAAGCATGTAAATCGCATACAGAAAACAATGGATAAAATAAATAATCAACCTTTCCTATCAGCACTTCAAGAAATGGACACTAATAAAATGTTCAACTGAAACATAAGCCAACTATATGTTACAGTCATGTTATCTAACAAAAAGTACAGCAAAAACAAACCACTGACTGGCACAGGGATTGGCTGACCCCGACATAATCTACATATAACAAGGAAACTGATTCAAGTAGAAATGTAGTTGGCAAAAATATTGTTTCTCACATAAGGTTTAATTGAATTTGAAATTAATTAGACGAGGAAAATGTAATGGAAGTGTTTCTTTCCAGTGGAACATGCCATTATAGGGAATTTGAAACCAAACTAACCTTCCATATTCATGCAGAATACATTCTCAAACGTAAGTGCTTTTTAATTGTGATAAATTGACTTATACTGAAAATAGAGGAATCACTTACCTGTTGAGCTTTAAAAACAAGCTTCTGTAGCATGTGTTGGTACTTTTCTGGTTTTTCGGTCATCATTCTCTGTGAGGTTCCCATACTTGAACAGTTTAGTGCAAAAGCATAACCTCGAGTGGGAAAATAAGAGGAACAGAAAGAAAATAAGAAATACATGGAGACACAAAATACAGTTGTCTTACCTTCAATAGGAAAGCTGAAGAGTAATATGCCACCCTGGAATCAGTATCTTCCAAAAGTGCCCTGAAAGAAAGAATAAAAAAGAAAGCATAATTCCGGCATGCCATTAGGTAAGTTCTGTCAGTTCACTCTTATGAGCAAAGAAATAGAGATTACCTGAAAAAATCTTCTCCGCCAACATCCTGAAAAGCTTTAGGATCTGAAGTACATTTACCAATTAGAAGTAAAAGAAGGGTGGCCCGAATATCAGAAGTAGCACCAGGAATGTTCCCTCTTCCTTTGCTTCCAACAGCAACACCTAGAGCAATGTTGTCAGTTGCAGCACCTGCAAGTTGAATCAAAGGCCAATATAACAGAGCAGCTGGTACACGTGCAACTAATTGCATTGGCACAATGGCTTGTCCTTGGAGTAGTGATGCGGCCATAGAAGCTATCTCATGTATTGGAGAACTACCATGGTAGCCTGATTTGCTATCAGTTTCTTCCATTAATTCATCCCAACTAGAGCTTGCTTGTTTAGGTAAGCACTCAGAAGTACTAGTATTTCTAATTTCATCTATGCGGGTGAGAACTTTAGGTTGTTTTATTCCTTCACCAAATGGCATCACAGTTGAATGGGGAACTTTCAAGCACAATTGAGAGAATAGAATGTCACACATCTGTTCACCAAAGAGAAGAGAATAGTGACTCTTAAAGATGCTAAAGAGGAAATGGTATTACATATAAATCATAATACATAAATAATGGTGAAAAACCTTAAAATTTTGTAAGAGTGAAGTTAACAATAAAACCAACTAATCAATCAGGATTTTGATCAAAGATAAAAGAGAAGAGCATGAGGGGCATTTCACTCCAACAAATATCCGAGATGGATCTTCTTACCCTTCATTAAACATTGTTTAATCATTTGAAAAAAAACCACACTAAAATTTTGTTAAGATGATTTTAGAGTTCTCCAAGCAATATATAATTATATACCTTTAAAATGTTTATGCGGTCTGTTTCATTTATAGCTACCAAGGACAAAGCACGGCTCATGATGTCAATCACCGCATTTGCTTTCTCAAGTCGGGAATCACTATGATCAGGGCTAAAATCTGTGTCGCTTGACTTTTGCATTTCACTCTCATCTAACAAAAATTTGCACCGCATGAGAAGCCTTTCCAGAACAAATAAGAAGCCCCACCTAATATTGTTGTTTTTTGACTTCAAAAGACCACACATCAGCCAAATAGACAAAGGTATGTCAGAATGATCACAGAAGTCATGAGCACCGGCATAAGCAATTTTATTCTGCAAGCTCTTGATATTAGACCATATACTCCCATTACTTGACTCACTTATTTCAGCAATAAGCAGATCTCCCAACCAGATATATCCATTTTGGCGATAAGATATTCTATCAGAATGAAGAAGAGAATGCAATATGGTCCAAGCAAGCTTTGCTTTCATTCCAGCACCATTTTGCACAGACGAATCCTCAATATCATCCATGAACTTGTTGGATTTAGTTATCTGTTTCAGATGCAAGAACTCTTTGTCCAAATGAGTAAATGAACTTATTATTGCATCCAATTTCTCTGTAATATTTTGCAACAGCTGCAAAGGCAAATGAAAAATAATCAAAAAGCATACTTGCAATACAAGGTCAATTATCACTTTATCAAAACCCTGCAAAATGCAAGTAGAGATGATGAGAGCCAGAGGCAGAATTTAACATGATAAGTCTAAAAAGGATCTCCCCCTCCCCTGATTAGCTATCAATTTCAATTAAAAAAAGCATTTAAAAACATTTAATTAAACCTAAAAATTCATCATACTTATAAAATTTGCCCAATTTTGCACTATTAAATGATATTTAATGAAAACAGAAAAAATATTCATGAGACATTACCATGTTTAATCGCTCACTGTTAGGATATCTAGACAATGCAGCAGAAATTGATCTTCTCAAAAGCTCCCCAATGCCTTCCACCCCCAGCTTAATAGAAATATAAAAAGCTTCAGGTGCATCAGCCAAAGCAAGCAGCGTAGCAATGGGCTGAATCTCGTCATGACTATATTCAGAAGCTCCTGTCGATATGCATGTTTCATTTATTTGATGCAAAACATAGTCGAAAAGCACCAAATATAGATGTTTTCTTTCTTCTCTTGTGGTTGCCAATGAATACTGCACATGTTAATTTAAAAGAGAAAACATACATGTTAAAACATTTCTCAATCAATATGGATAAGTTTTTGAAAGCATTAATATAATGAAAGGAAATATAAATAAGGATCAAGATTTAAGACCACCTATACATATTTCATTGACCTCCATATTTTGTGAAGTACTGTAAACTCATAATGTAATTAGTGATTTGATAATCATCAATCTTTCCTAGGTTCAACAAATTTGTAAACAAGAACATTGCAGGCCGATCTTATTTCTATAAATGACCATATCAAACTAATCAGCATACCTCAATGAAGACGAAATCAATTCCTCCAATCAGGTCAACCTGGTCAACAAGAAAGCTTGCAGCACTTATGATGGACGGAGTAGCTTCATCAGGTACTTGATAGAACATGTTTGTTAGGATAGAAATAAGCTTGCAGTGAACAAGTTCAGCCCAGGAATTAAACCGGCTAGTCTCTACAAGTGCCTTGACAACCTAAAGACAAACACAAGTGAAGAGATCGCTAATGAGACGGATTTATTGCCATAATAATACTAAGTTACAATATGTTAAGCTAAAACCTTTTAAACAGACAACCGTAACTGTCTTAAAATGACCACAAAAGGGATGTCCAACCAAATATTAAGTCAGATTTGATTGAGAAGACAGTAGTAGTATGGTTTTGAGAGAGACATTGTGAAGAGGCCGCATAATGGGAGAAAAAAGTGAAAATTACCATTAATCAATTCCAATAAACATCTTTAATATTTTTATGACACTGATTCTGTTTCCAATGAGGCAAACCAAATATCCATCCCAAACTGAGGGTGCATAATGCAAAAGAAACAGTGGAAACTAACTAGGGTCAATAAACTCATTCCGCATATTCAATTTTTGAACAAGACATGAGACTCTCTACCCAGTGAGAGATACCAAATACCCATCCCAATATTCTCAGAACCCATACAGATAGAAATGAATCACATATCTAGAAAAACCTACAAGCCTGTGGTCGTGCAAGACCACTTTGTAGAGAGAAAAATTGCTTATGCATGATCCGAGAAAAGTGGCATCAAGATTATCCAGAGGAATTCTAATGCTAAGATTACATATTGCATAGATTGGCGCTATAAGATAATTCTTCCAAAAGAGTTTAAACTATCTTGTGAGGAACTTGGCTCAGCTAAAGCATGCCCCAGAAGTTTAACATGGTAGAAGCAATAGTGGTATGATATCAAGGAATAATATTTGGCACACTGCCAGTGGAGTTTTTAGACTCCACAAGCAGGGTCAGGGGTTGACAACTGTCCTATTGGGGTATAGTAAAATATTAAAATAAAATAAATATTAAAAAAAAAAAAACAAAATGGTAATTTTTTAAGGCTGCTTGTAGAATAAAAATAATACACTGCCAGTGTACCAAATACTAACCCTGATATCAATTGGGAAGATCAATAAGTCGACTAGGGTGTTTCAATTTTTTTCATTTTTATGTTTAAGGATACTGCCAGTCTGCCACTTCTACAGGACGAGATGCTTTCAAATATGGAATACATATACTACACGAGTGAACTTCCAAATTTCCTCCACTTTCACACACACACACATGCGCAAACACAGAACACTCTCATTGGTTAACTCAAGGTGCAAAACAAAATGGTAGCTAGGCAGGGAAAACTGACTCACCCTAATATCAAGTCCTTTTAATCGATTTCTCCAGATTTTGCCTCTATCACAGACAAAATAAAGTAAGCAGCTTAAAGCAGAAGCCCAGACAGATTCTTCCTTCTCTACGGTCTGCAACAAGTATTAAGGGCATTAGACCATAAAGAATACTAAGGATAAATACAAAAGCATGGTAATAGTAATTTTTCTCTTTTTTTTTTATAAAAAAAAGCCACATGGATGGGACATTCATTAAATCAAAGCAGCCAAAGCACACAATATTTAGTTCAAAGACTGCCTGTACCTGAACAAGAAGAAGAAGTATCTCATATAAAATGTTTAAAATCCAAGATTCAAATTTATCAATGGCTGAGGAGGTGCCCAACTTCTTGGCAGAATCTATTTTTCTTATCCCGTGCATGGTAAACTGATCTTCACTATTTAAAAGCAATTCTTGAGCATACTCTTCTTCAATTGCAGATTTGTCATCATTTACCATTGGCTCCAACAAGTGAGCATGGACTCCAAGGTTTATAATTAAATCAAAAGCACGCACCCTACAAGCTGCTCTTGGAGAGCTAAGCATTTCCTGCAAGAAATTTCATTTTAAAAAGGTAAGAATTAAGAGATGCTCTAAAAATGCTTAAATAATAGAATTGAAAATGTAATTGACACAAACCTCAAGCATAGACAGAGTAAGGGGAGCAGCAACTCCAGAATCCAAGACATACCTAAAAACAGAATTTTCAATGACTGCCTCCATACTATAGTCACCAGATAGAAACTTAAAAGATAAAAACAAGCATGGGAAGAAAATGAAACAAAATCAATCACTTAAGTATTTTTACTTATTCACTTTAAGCAATCTGCTATTTTACTCATCCACCTCCATATTTATATGAATAGAAAGGAAACAAAGAAAGATTTATAAAAATTGAAATTCAGGACCAACCCCTTGGTGATACTTATAATAACCTACTCTTGTAATGGATCAGATTTCTGGGAAAGAAAACTCAACAATACTTTTAAAAGAGATTTCCACTACTTATCCAAAGGTGATTAATGCGCTTTCAACTAAATCTTGGGTTAATATTTCTTCATATATTCTTGTCTTTTTCAATTAATTTTCATTTATCTTCATATTCAATTTAAAATAATTAAATTAAATTTGAACCATAGATTAATTTTAAGGTGAATCATCTTTCAACAAAATAGAGAAATCTCCACTATTTTATGTACTGGAGAGGATGTTTACCCCAGTTAACACCTAAATGATTATTTTACAGAAAATATTGTTAAATAGCATTGATTTAGTGAAAAATTCCAAGTGCATCATAATACCATGTGTTTGTGATTGCAGGATAAAAGAAAAAACAAGTTTTTCACCCTCTAAACAGGGATGGTTTTGACATAACTTATGCACCTCAGGCTAAAATCAGCACCATCAACCAACCAGATCTAATATGCAAAAAGTAACTGGAACAACTATTGTAGCATTAATAATGTGTCTATAAGCAGGGCGTGAGAGAGAGAGATGGTTAAATGTATGGCCAAAATAAAGGACAAAAGAGGTCCAAGAAAAGAAAAAAAAATAGAAACATACATGTCAATGACCAGCTTAATAAGGACGCTCACAGCCACATCCATCGACTGCTTTCCACTATTATAACTTAATCTAGAAGATACTGTCAAGGTATTAGCACTTCTGGAAGATGTCTCAGAGCAGACAGCAGCAATAACCTCGCATACCTCAGCAGGATTTAATTGCAGAGGTTGTTGTTCACTAAGGCACACAAAAATATTCTATGAGGAAACAATATACGCATATGCTGGAAACCTCTAAAAAAAACTCCTCAATATGAGCTTTCCATGAGCTCCAATGTTACACAAAACATTACACAAAATATTACGGAAGTTCTAATATTTTTGAAATAGAGCATCGTTTTGTGTAATTAGGTAATATTTTCTGTAATTAAACATTACAAAAGTTGTAATAATTTGTGTAATTGGGTAATGTTTTGTGTAGTTGGAGCTAATGGAAAGCTTATTTTAGAAAGCTCATCCCAAAACATCTCACTTTGCAACTCATCAATGTTGTGAATTGAACTTTCAAAATAAATACAACCACCATCAACTAAAGGATGTCAAATTGCACACCTGTAATGACGGTACTGGAAAAGTGGCCGGGCACATGGGCGAAACATGCTTGCCGGAGAATCGTCCCTGCAGAAAAATCAAATGCAAGAATCCAGATTGTTGTCACACATCTTTATTCAAAGTTAAGACTTAAAATATGCATAACTAATTTGCTATGTCTCAGGCTATTCAACTTAACCAAATTAACCAAACCCCACTAAAAACAGTCATAATACAGTCAGGTACAGAAAAAGGTTTTATTGAGCTAGAAGACTTTTCAACATTTAACTTGAAAATCCGGTCTCTTGAAACCACTGCATTAAAGCTACCCATTTACCACCTTACCAGCCATTAAAATGCAACTAAGTTACGTTTGGCACAGCACAACCATATCATTCATACTGATAAAAAATTGAAAGGATCCATATGCATGGTCAGAAAAATATAACGGTCAGTGAGACTAAACATAAAGCTGTCACAGCAATAATTTGAGAGAAGTGAAGAGCATACCATATTTGACGAGGTCCTCCTTTACTGCGTTTTAATGCTGTTATTGCTCTCAAGTGGGAGTGAGCTGCAGCAGAATTGGTAATTGTTGTGACTGATGAGGGTTGTAAGAGTTGACCAAGATAAGGCATATCAGCAGTGCCAAAATATTTCCATGGTTGACCCTTCATTTTAGCTTCCATGTCTCCAACAAGTAAAGCAGCAGCTCCTACTTCTACAAAATTATGTGTTCTCATGTCTTGAATATTCACGGACCGATCGCTGTTTTTTTTATACAGACTTTTCAAGTGTTAAATTTGTCTTAGAAGCAAAGGAACACATGAAAGAACAAATATCAATAGCTAAAACATACTAGTGACTTATAGGGGGAGAAAATAATGCCAAAACAAACTATTTCAGCAATAGAAGTATACACAAAATCAATTACCTTTCAGAATACAGTAATGACAACTGATGATCCCCAAGCCAGCGCCATTTCAGAACATCTTGTGCAAGATATTCAGGATTCTCTATTCCATCAGCTTCCTCGACGTTCGACAAGTTTGAAACAGATAAAATTGTAGCATCTTTCTTCTCTGAAGGTTCTCCACCATTCACAGGACATAGCTGGGAATTGAAAGATCTACTCAACAAAGATGAAAGTGTAGGAAGCGACTGTCTTGAAGCCAAGGTAGATCCGGCAAAGGCTGCAGGCTGGAATGACCGCTTTGGAATATGTTTAGCCAATAGGGATCTCACATAATTTAATGATTTTACAAGTGCTGCAGAAGCAAAACTAGATACAGGCAACGAAGGTGAAGCACTTGCAGATGATGTTGATGTTGATGTTGTTGATGAAATAGATTGTTGATTTAGTGATCGAGACCAAGGTGGCAACCGTCGATTTAGACTAATGTCACATTCAGCAATTAAGTTTACACAAAACTGATCTATTTGCAGCAGCGTCTCCTCACTGGGCTTATATCTGCAGCCAATAGAACAAACAATGAAATCCTAAAAACAAAAGAACAATATAAAATAGAATCTACAAATCTAAGAACCTCGGGTCTTTATAAATATTTCCAGTCAGTCTGAAACTGGATAGAAACCACAGCAGGTCCGAATTTACAAAGTGACTAACCTAATTTTATGAGCACCTGGTAGATGTCAATTCTGGTACACATACCAATATCATATGCCAAAACCAACAGTCCAACACTTTCCTATTTTACAACAAATAAAATGTAGTGAAAACACAAGCTCACAGCAAGAATAACATACCTTAAAAGGTACCGCTTCAGGAGTGCCACGCACCTTCCCACCACAGCTGGGCTGTCACAAATTATATTCAGATTAGCAGCAAAGAGAGAATAATACAAGCACTGCACCAAGAATAATGCTCAAATTACAAGGAAAAGGTAAGTAATTATGCATGAAAAGCAATAATAATCAAATCAGGAATCAAATGTGAAACAATCATGCACTTGAGAACAATGAGCACAACAATAGTGTACCATTTCTTCTTTCTATGTTTTTCTTTTCTTTTCAATTTATATGCAATTCAGTTGTTTGATTATACTGGAATAAATAGCATATTCTTCTGAGGCCATTTCCAAGAAAATTCCAAATACTTCATCCAAACATGATTCATTGGTGTTTCTAGAATAAATTACATACAAGACATGTTCAGCTAAAACTCAATGTATAAATTCAGTGTCAACACTAATCTGCAAGAAGCATCAGAAGCCTTCAATAGTCAGTCAACACATGAAGAAAAATTCTTTTAAGCCTTTTATTGGTGCAAACTATTTAAGGTACCACCAAACTATTGTTAATCACCAATAGGCATTACCTATAAATCCTTAAATATACATCTCCAACCTCTTATCCACCATACATGTCAACAATCCCATCTCTTTAAGCCTTCTATCAGTTCCAACTATTTAAGTTACAACCAAACTATTATCAGCAATATGCATTACCTATAACTCCTTAAAACATATCTCCAATCTATTTACCACCCATACATCTCAACAACCTCATTGCTTTCAGAAACTCTTTGTGGTTCAAAGCATGCTATTCAAAGTATAAGCAATCCTCTCTGGGATAAAAATAATAATGGCACCATATGATGATTTAGCAGAATAGTTGGTATAATGGGCATCAATTAGAATGACAAATGGTATAAAACAACAGAGGTAATGTAATAGATAAAGAATTACCTGCGTTCTCTCTCTGCAATTGTATGCTCTAAAATAACGATATAAGCCTGGTCAGTTGTTGAGGGAGCTGCCAGATAGTCCTGTCATTGTTAAATATAAGACATTCTGATATTATAAGTTCAAATACCAATTCCAAAGTTGAGGTAAAAAGATAGTCCTAATACTGAAATAGTGAAATATGCCTACACACAATCAACACTCCAAAAAATATGACATTAAGATACCATAAGATTCACATTTAAATTCCACATGTGAAGCAAAAGGAATTTCTAATACCAATATGTAGTGCATATTTCTAAAAAGAAATTCTCAACATTTACACATGTAATATTGTGAACTGAGATTTGCTTCAGTAGCAGTCTTCTGTTTTAACAATAACAATGCCGATTCAAGTTGGGCTCAAATAAGGAAAGAAAATTCAGGGTTACATTTGGAATCCTGGAACTGGGGGAGGGGGACTTTACCATTGTTCCAATACGAGATTATGAAATTTCGTTTCCTACCTCTACGCATCGTAAGTGAACTCTCATCTCAGATCATAGTAGACTCAGCTTAGTTTTTGACTAAGCAACAGGCACTTGCAATTAAATTATATTAGAAAATAGAGATATAAAGATTCTAACTCAGGTCGATTTTTAATTAATTAAAGTAGTCTGTAACTGTAAGTAAAGCAATGCTAAGAAACAATTACTTGCTCAGCCGAGACACTGTCAAGATATTACTTTGACTACTTGCTTTGTGCTTCCTCAAAGCAAAAAGCAAATTACTAAAGAACTCAAATTTCAAGTTCAGCTTATGCATATAACAAAATGCAAATGTTAGTTATAAACGCAACATTTCAGTAATTTGGTCATTCTCATTCTTAATCAAAAATGATTTCCAGCCAATTAAAGAACGACGAAGGCAAAGCTATGAAGAAAAATCACAATTTTCACTAATACATAACCATTTTTCAACCACATTAAATCTCTAGCTTCATATAACAAATCAAATTTCCTAAATGCTTTGCCACCTAAATAAACGTTAAAAAGAATTATATATATATATATATTTCCTTTTATTGTTCAACACACAGCATTAAAAAATCCTAAGTATATAGGAGACAAATATAAACAATAAAGAATCGAGATCTAATAATCAAACAAACAAACAAAATTAAATCCAACCAAAATTACGGACCCGAAGCGTCCTCGAAGCTTCAGTTAAAACCAAAGGACCCCCTTGGTGATGCGAGCTAACTCCTCCAGTCACCGCCGCCGGCGAAGAAGACGAAAGACAATCCGCCACCGCACGACGCAACGGCTCCGGTGGCTTCTTAAGCGACGAAGATCTAAGCCTCGACACTCCACTGCCTGTTCCTAACTGAAGCCTTGAACCCCCGGGCTCCGACCCGGACTGAAAGTTGTAGCCATCGGACTTAGGTTGCACTCCGAATCTACGCACAACCGTCTGTCAAACTTAACTCCAATTAAAAAAGAATACTTTTTTAAGCAATTAAGATCTTCTTTTTCCTCCTCGATTCAATCTCTAATGTTCTAGTTAATTTCCACATTTGAACAGAGAACAATGAAAGAGAGAAAATTGTGGAAATTCAATTCTTTAAAGTTCACTAAGGAAAAAAGTGAGTGAGTTTTTTTTTTTTTGGAGAATAAAAGTAAGTGAGTATTAGCTGTAAGTATAACTGTATAAGCCTAAGCCTTTGTTTTATTTCTGGAATTGGAAATGTATTATGAGCTGGCAACCTCTTTTTCTATTTCCCTTATTCTTTTTTTTTTTTTTAAGATTAAAATGATTAATGTTTGGTTTTGGTTAATTCAAACATTTTTCTTGATAAATTCAAACTTCCTTTTTATATATTAAAATAGAAGTTTAGGTTTTTAATTAGAATTTGTAAAATCTTTTGTTTTTATTTATTTTTAAATATATTTAAAAACGAGTTAATTTTTGTAAAATATTTTATTTTAAATATATTTAAAAATGGGTTTAGGGTTTAGATTTGTAATACTTATTGCAAATAATTAAACAAATTTTGAAATCTTCAAGTATTACAAACCTAACCTTGTATTTATAATCAATTTAGTCATTATAATACACAATATTTAGAATAAAATAATCTTTTAAATAAAAATTAACTTAGTTGCAAAATAAATATATTAATAAAATTGAAAGCTTAATTTTTTATTTATTTGAATAATCCATTTCTTGCGTCACTATGTAAATCCCATTGTAATCCTCTCAATAAGAAAAACATGTAATATTCCATAAAGTAATGGCGGAAACATATATGTATTTACATATATAGTAACAATAAAAGAATTTAATAGAATTAAAAAAAAATTAAATAGGTTGAGAAATGTTGTTTAAGGTTTGTTTGGTTTTCTGTAAATAATTTTCGAACAATAATTTCTAAAAAATAAATTACGTTTTTGGAAAAAAATATTTGAAAATAGTATTTTAAAACAAACAAAACATAAATAATTTCACATTTAAAAAATATATTTTTTCATTAATTAATTATAAAACTAAATTTAAATATTAATTATGAATCAATAAACAACATTAATGAACAAAAATAACTTATAACAAACTGTCAAGTTATTATGAAACATTGAAATATTATTTTTTTTATCATAATTGTTTATAATATTGCTTTGAGCAATTTTCCTTGGCAATTTCATAAGATATTAACAATGCAATTCTTATAAGTGTCTGTCACTTTGTAATTCCAATAAATTTATAACTTCACATTTGTCTATTTGCTCTTTACAAAATCAAGCAACAAATATTTTCAAGAAAGTTTTCATATAAAGCATATAAATTATAAATAAACCTAACCACATGGTTAAAAAAATGCTCAAATGTAATCGGTTGAGTCTTAAGTTTAATTGGCATCGATATTGTTATCAGTGTTGGACAATGTGAATTTGAGTACGCTAAAATGCATTATTTTTCCATTTAATGATTGGGAAGAGACTATGAATAATTCTAAGCATTGTATAAAAAATGCTCAAATGTAATGAAAAATATCATTGGAATTCGTAAAGGCATAGTACAAAGCTCAAAAGAAGTTTCAAGACCTAAGTCTCCAATAAACAAAAGTTTTAACATAAATAGCTAATATGATAGAATGCCACGAGAAGATGTTATAGTCAATACAAAAGAGGTCTAAAATCTAAATCTCTGAACCTCGTGTATTGGCCCAATGGTCAAGATGTTTACCGCCCCAAGTGTGACTTGGATTTGAATTGCACCAATCATGTTGTTGTTTGGGCTTTGCCATTCTCTTGTAATTCACCAAAAAAAATCTAAATCTCTAGCATAAATATTTTTCAAAACCCCCAACTAAAGTTATTTAACCTTGTAAGAACTTTTCAAGCTAAAATTTCCAAAGATTCTTTGTTTTAATTAACAGTGCTTTGGCTTGTTACTCATTTGGTAAGATTGCTAATACCACAACCAAAGTCGCAACGTTGAGGGTCTATCGTTGTGATGTCACTTACTGGAATTACAACACCATTGAGCATTATTTCACAACTTAGAATATGTGTTCAATTGCATATCTAAATTCATTTAAGCCTTATACTACTATAAATATACATTAAGCAGTTTCATTTGCTTATATTCAATTTAACATGTACTATCCAAAGTGTCAAAATGACCATATATGATACAAAACGACTCAATCTTATGTACATGTCTTATATTGAAAATAAAAAGAAACTATACAAAAACATTGTTGAGTTGAGAGTTACGGCCTGGATGCTTATTCACTCCTCGAAATCTTGAGATCTACGGGAACTTGTGCATGGAATAAACAAATTGTACACTAAGTGATAAAGCTTAGTGGTATTTTCATGATTCAAGTCAATATTATAAACAAAGTAACATGTCAAGAGATTCATTCAAAACACAATTTAGGTTTTGACATCATCATCTAATATATCATGTCTCATGTCCCATAACTTATATCAAACTTCATTTAACATATCACATTCATATATACAATCCTATACACTCTATCATCATAGCATATTCTCATATATGTCAGAACATGTCTCAATCTCATATCTTTTTCTCATTTCATTTCCAAATCTATTGATTAGTTCCATATCAATATTGGCCCTCAGGGCTCGTGTTAACCGTTTCACATGCTTTCATTTGTCATATTTCACACACACACACACACACACACACACACATATACATGGAATACCATTTTCATTAACATTTCATAAAAACTATCATTTAACAAAGTTCATGCTTTATAATCCCTATTAACCGAACACGAACTCAAGACAGATACACAGATCATTCAATCACCACATTAATTCAGCACCTAGTGCCTTATCAGGACATTCGAAGTATAATTTGTGCTTTGCTCCTCGTCGGTATAATCGAAGTAAAACGTGCTCTACACCTCAACAGATGTTCGAAGTATAATATGCGCTTCATGCCTCATTGGTATAAAACGAAGTATATCTCATACATTAATTCTATGATACGTCAACTATACCCGACTCTGCCTGAGACAATTAATAGTGTAATTGTTAGAATTGGGTGATTAGAATTCTTGTTAAGGTGGAGATTGTTAGAATTTGGTGACTAGAATTATTGTTAAAATAAAATTCAGTGGTAAAATAAAATAAAAGTAAAGTTCAAATAAACTAGACTTTATTTTATTTTAATTAGAATAGGTCATCTATTTTATTTTAATTAAAAAAAGGTGTTTCAACCTTACTACGTTACTTCTATTAGTTGCTGATTGGAATAAGGTTTTTCAACCTATAAATAGGCATAGTCATCTCCTCTTATAATTATTTGATTTTCGACATTAGTGAATCTTCTTCTCCTCTGCCCGTGATTTTTTTCCGAAAGGGTTTCCACGTAAAATCTGTGTTTTTTTCCCGTTTTCTTTGTAGTATTTTTTCATTGTCGACATTTAATTTTATCAAATTGGTATAAGAGCTTTTCGGGTTACTAGTTTCGATCACGATAATGGCGATATTGAAGTATGATATTCCGCTGTTGGATCACAACACTAGATTCGCGTTGTGATAGGTAAAGATGCAAGCAATTCTTGCGCAGATGGATTTGGAGGATGCTCTGTTAGGGTTAGATAAGATGCCTTCGAATTTGACAAATGAAGAGAAGAAGCGTAAATATCAGAAGGCTTTGACGCAATTACAGCTGCATCTGTCGAATGAAATTCTACAAGATGTGTTAAAGGAGAAGACTACTGCTGTATTATGGGTAAAATTACAACAGTTATGTATGTTGAAAACCCTAACCAGTAAATTGCATATAAAGCAGCGTCTGTATTCTTATCGTTTGGAAGAAGGTGCGTCTGTGCACGAACACTTGAATGTGTTTAAAGAAATTGTCTCGAATTTGGAGGCCATGGAGGTTCAGTATGATAAAGAGGCTTTAGGGTTAATTCTCTTTTGTTCGTTGCCACCATCGTATTCAACCTTCAGAGATACAATTTTGTATAGCCGTGAATCTCTCACAATTGATAAAGTTTATGCTTCCTTAGCCTCGTATGACAAGATGAAGCATCTTGTGGCTGGATTTGACTCTCAAGGAGAGGGTCTCATTGTTAGTGGGAGACAAGATCGAAACAGTGATGATAATCGTGGGAGGACACAGGAACGAAATCCCCGTAGTAAATCTAAACGTAGATCGAGATCTTCAAACAGAGGTAAAACTTGTAACTTTTGCAAGAAGAAATGGCACATTAAAAAAGAGTGCTACAAGTTACAAAATAAGATAAAAAAGGAGGTAGAGAATCAAAAGGGAAAACAATCAGAACAATCCGGTGAAGCTGATATAGTAGAAGACTGCAGTGATGGTGACTCCTAGTTGCTTCTGTCGATAATTCTAAAGTGAGCGAGGAGTGGATCCTCGATTCTGGTTGCATCTTCCATATGAGTCCCAATCGAGATTGGTTTACAACATATGAAGTTGTGTCTGAAGGTGTTGTTTTGATGGAAAATAATACTTCATGTAAAATCGCAGGTGTTGGCACAATCAAAATAAAGATGTTTGATGGGGTCGTTAGAACTCTTAGTGGCGTGCGACATGTACCAGAATTGAAAAGGAATTTGATTTCGTTGAGTACTCTTTATTCAAAAGGACACAGGTACACAGTTGAAAGTGGGGTTCTAAAGATTAGCAAGGGTTCCCTCGTTGTGATGAAAGGGCAGAGAAAGACTGCCAAATTATATGTTTTGCAAGGTTCAACTATTACTGGTGATGCTGCAGTTGCTTCCTCTTTCTTGTCAGATGATGCTATTACTAGACTTTGGCATATGCTTCTAAGGCATATGAGTGAAAATGGCATGGCAAAATTGAGTAAAAGAGGACTTCTTGATGGGCAAGACATTAACAAACTGAAGTTCTGTGAGCATTGCATTTTTGGGAAGCAAAAGAGAGTTCGATTCACCAGAGGAATCCATAACACGAAGGGAATATTAGATTATATTCATTCTGATCTTTGGGGACCATCTAGAGTGCCTTCGAGAGGTGGAGCTAATTATATGCTAACTCTTATTGATGATTTTTTCAGAAAATTTTGGGCATTCTTTCTGAAGCAGAAAAGGGATGTATTTTCCGCATTCAAGTCTTAGAAAACTATGGTTAAAAAACAGACAGGAAAACAGATAAAACACCTTCGTACAGATAATGGCTTGGAGTTCTGTTCTGATGAGTTTAATGAATTGTCCAAATCAAAAGGGATCGTGAGACATTTGACAGTTCGTCATACTCCACAGCAAAACGGCGTTGCAGAACGAATGAACAGAACGATCATGGAGAAGGTTCGATGTATGTTGTCGAATGCTAATTTATCGAAGTCTTTTTGGGTTGAAGTAACCTCTACTGCATGTTTTTTAATCAACCGATCTCCATACGTTACCATTGAGAAAAAGACTCCACAAGAGATATGGTCTGGTAAGCCTGCTAATTATTCTGATATAAAGATTTTTGGGTGTCCTGCATATGTTCATGTTGATAATGGAAAATTGGAACCAAGATCCATTATATGTGATTTTCTTGGTTTTAAGGCTGGTGTAAAAGGGTATAAGTTATGGTGTCCTGAAAATAGAAAAGTTGTGATTAGCAGAAATATTGTTTTTTTATGAAACTGCTATGTTACCTAACTTATCTCTTAAAGACTCTTCCAATAAAGAACAACAAAAACAGGTGAAGTTTCAGATTGATCCAGTATCTACAACAGAGTCAACTTCTCAAGTTAGTACAGAAGTTCATAATAGAGCCACTTCTTCACCACAATATTTTATTGCCAAGAATAGATCTAGAAGAGAAATTAAACCTCCAAAGAGGGCCGAGGTTGATCTAGTGGCTTATGCTTTAAACGTAGCTGAAGATATTGATACAATATTTGGTGACAGTCAAAGTGCCATTTTTCTTACAAAAGATCAAATGTTTCATGAGAGAACAAAGCACATTGATGTTCGGTATCATTTTGTGCATGATATTATTGCTTGAGGGGATATTGTTGTGAGCAAAGTTAGTACTCATGAAAATCCTACAGATATGATGACTGAGTCACTTCCCATAACCAAGTTTGAGTATTGCTTGGACTTGGTTGGTGTTCATTGTTGAAGAATACCCCTCAAGGGGTTTTGTGAAAGAGGTGGAGAACTTGTTCGTTGAGAGTTCTTGTTCGTAGAGAATTCTTGTCAAGGTGGAGATTGTTAGAATTGGGTGACTAGAATTCTTGTTAAGGTGGAGATTGTTAGAATTGGGTGACTAGAATTCTTGTTAAAATAAAATTTAGTGGTAAAATAAAATAAAGGTAAAGTCAAAATAAACTAGACTTCTTTTATTTTATTTTAATTAGAATAGGTCATCTATTTTATTTTAATTAGAATAAGGTGTTTCAACCTTACTACGTTACTTCTATTAGTTATTAATTGGAATAAGGTTTTTCAACCTATAAATAGGCATAGTAATCTCCTCTTGTAATTATTCGATTTTCAACATTAGTGAATCTTCTTATCCTCTGCCCGTGTTTTTTTCCCGAAAGGGTTTCCACGTAAAATCTGTGTTTTTTTTCCTGTTTTCTTTGCGGTATTTCTTCATTTTCGATTATTAATTTTATCAGTAACAAATGAATCGATACATATATGTCCATACTCATATATCATAGTTCATATCATACTCTTTCATGCTATGCTCAACTCAATTCAATTCAATTCCTACCATTCTAAATCATCATATGCCAACCAAATTATGAGAAGGAAAATACTTACCTCAAACAATCAATTTGTAATATATCATGTATATACATATATTGAACTTAAATCATAAAAGTACAAATCGTATTTTCATCACTTATCTACGAATCTCGTCTTTCCTTTCTCTCCATATGGTCCAACATCATTGTTAGCTATGTTCGATAATTCAATTATAAAAATTATTGGATCTGTTATCCTAAGTATAGTATTTTATTCTATGTACACTTTTATTTTTCAAACAAATTGGTTTAATAATAATATCCATTAGTTACATTAATACTTATTGTATATTGTCCTCAATGGTTTTTGCACACAAAGGAAAACGGAAGCAAATATTAGCTTACTACTTATCTAATGTTTAACTAATACTAAGCGGTATTACATAGCCGGATCATAATACGAAAAGACAACTTATATTAATAGAAGAACCTAAACATGTCCTTAGTCTAATTAGAAATGAGCAAATCGATTGAAAGACTAATATGCCATCTATCAAGTCCAATTGGAGAGATGCTTTGTCTTGAGCATTCGAACGGATGACTCCTATAAGATAGAGATATAAATGTGACTGATTGAACTGACATTACATCGAAAAAGTGTCACATGGCTAGACCTTTTGTCTTGCAAGCCGTGTGGCCTTAGGCAATTTTTTTCGTTTCAAACTTGCCTAAGTCAACCTAACTCTTGAAAATTGAGAAATCTAGCAGAAATTCTCTAAGGCATCGAAGCAAAGCAGAAATAAACTCTGAAAAGGAAGAAGCTACGAACAATGAAAGCCACAAAAAGAGAGTGCACACAAAGTGTTTGAGTAAATGTTCTTAATATATTAACTCAGAAAGAATGAATTGATTACAAATGAAGGGGGAGACCTCTGTTTATAGTTGAGCTCTCCCAAATCCAACGGTACAGATTGATTTATATCAATGACTAAGATTAGTTCTCATCTACATTAGGAGAGTCGTAAGGGATTTTAATTCTATACATGTTTATCCTTTAGGATTTTACAACAATTTTCCTGGTAAAATACAATTTACTAGAGTGTTTCAACTCAACCAGGATTCAAGTGTATGAGCTTCTGCATATGTTCCACGAATTGGGTCAATTCAAGCGGGTCGAATGAGCCCCATTTCATCTGTTGACCTCCATGGGATGTTCCATGCATATTGTTCACGGATTTTGATTCGTGGACCGTGAGAATCTCCCCCGCCATTCTCGCGATGCCCTTGTCGCATCCTCAAAATGACATTGTTTTGAATCGTTTTAGAACGGTCTTGATGCCTCGACTGGTTCCCAACTATTCTCTATATTGAGTAGTTTCACACCTCCAAACATTTTCTTTGGCTTATGTCTTTGTTGTCGCTTAACTCGAACTATATTTATCTCTTGTACATCTTGATCATAAGAGGTCACTGTTGTTACTTGCCCCCATTGTGACTTGCTTCGATTGAGATCCTCTTGATCTACACAAATAGGCTTAGGCATGCCCACATTGAACATCGATTTCACCTTGTGTCTTGCTATTAACTCTAGTTTGTAAGCCCCTCGACTTACCTGCTTTAAATCTCTGAAAGGACTCCTATGTCTTTGCCAAGCCAAAGGTAAGTTAAAATGTAAAACACTACCAAAGTGTTTGAGATGTACCTCGCTCATAGCATTTACTTGCTCTAACTATCCAGTTTGCTTCAATATTTTTCCTCTGAAGTCTGATGCACAACCCACCTCTCTCTTAGGTGGTAGCCCCTCTGATAACTCAACATGCTTCATATCGATTTTTCACCCCACTAGCATATCTAAGGGGGTTTTCATCGCACTCTCATTTACTCAGTCAATATTCCTCCCATACGAGAATATCCTTAGCTAGCTGGATTGTCGATAAATTTTTTTGTTGTAATATTGTTCTTAAAAATTTTGACATCAACATTTTGATTGAAATAGTTAACAATATTAACACTTTAAACTAACTAATAACATTATAAAAGTAAATGGACTAAATTATGTAAAAAAAAATAAAGCATATAGATTAAATCTCAAGTTTCAGCATAATGTAAGGATCAAAACTAAATTTGACCATTGACTTATAATGTAAAAAAAACAAGGAAAATACAAAAGAAATACGAGCCAAACACGAAGGAAGCATGTAATTATCTAATTTTTTGTGGTTTATTCTATTTCTTAATATGTTATTGGATGCTACTGAATTATAATTTTCTTTATTTTTCATACATGTTAAATCTTCAAAAAAATATTTTTGAGCGATTTTATTTTTGTAGAATTTTTATATGGAACTTTCTAAATTTAAGGTTTGATTGACTGATAAATTTTAGGTCAAATATTTCTATTAGACCATATACTTTGTATAAGTTGTGAATTTAGCACATGTACTTTAATTTGATTATTTTCCATCTTTATACTTTTAGAATTTGAAAACTTTACTCTTGATCAAATGGTAACTATTAAATTCATTAAATAAAGTTATGTTATTTTCAAAATTTGATGTGTCAAACATATTATTTAATGTGTAATGCTATGTCAGCTTGTTATTTCTATATATTACTCACAAAAAATCAGTTAATAGATTTAACAATTGTCGTTTGTATTAAGACTGAAATTTTGAAATTAAAAAAATATAGTGACTAAAAATTATCCAATTGGAGAACATATACTAAAACTATAAATTTACGCATAACACAGGACTAATGACATAATTTAACCAAACAAATTTAACTACTACCATTTGGTCAAGACTAAATTTTCAAAATTCAAAAAGTTCAAGGGACTAAAATTGATCATATTAAAGTATAGGTACTAAATCCATAACTTACACAAGATACAGGGTCTAATAGCATAACTTGACCTAAATTTAAGGTTTTACTAATGCAATTGGCATGAGTTTAAATATCACCATATTACATATTTTTATTGATTTTTAAATAAAAAGACTAAATATCCTCAAATAATATAAGTATATAACTTATTTTAGATATGAAAAAACACTTTAATTAGTTCCTTAATTAAATTGGTGCCATACTAACTCGTGATACCAACTCAATTAAGATTTTAAATAATAGTATATATATATATTACTTACCAAATTTAATAAATTCAATATGAACTAAAAAAATTTTTGAACTCAAACCATTTGAGTTTTAAAACAATTGCATGGTTTGAGTTTTAAAACACTTGCACTATTATTTTTGCAATATTTAAGAGAAAGTACATTTAAGCATGTTTTTTATTTGATTTTACCATTGAGTGATTATATATAAAAGTTTGTGTCGGATGAAATAATAATGTCATTTATTAAAATGATAATTCATTTCGAAACTTTTTTTTTTTTAAATGTGGATGTACCTTGCTTTATAAATAAAACTAAAAAATAAATTATTCACCACCTCATGTATAATCTGAGTTCGAGTCGTGCTAATCATATTTATTATTTAAATTTTTAATTTGTTATTATAATTTTAAAAAATCAAATTAAAAATTCATCCATCAATTTAAACAATGGACCGATCATCAGTCAACGTCACACTAATCAACATTTACTTAACAAACAACCATAGTCAACAAATTCATCATTGATGACATGAAAAATAACATTTAACTTTTGGATTAAAATTTACAGTGAAAGAATACTTTCAAAAAGAAAAGAAAAATAAATACCAAAGTGAATATATAATTTAAAAGTTAAAAAGTGACTAAAAAAATCATATTGTTAAATCTGATTAGGGGTGAGCAAAATTTGATAAATCGAAAAAGAATTTGAATTTCGAATTAAACGAATCGAGCTGTTCGAGTTATTCGAGTCAACTCAATTTTTTTCGAATTTCGAGTTTGAATCGAGTTGAGTTTTCGAATTCGAATAAACCGAATATCAAATTATAATATTTTACAGTTTTACCCTAAATCCTCAAATATTTTTACTTTTTCCCTAAAACTTTTACTCTTTTCCACTTTCTCCCAAAACTTTTACTCTCCTCTAATTCCATACCCAATCTACCCCAAACTCATTTCCCTCTAATTTTTTTTCTTCATATTTTCCCTCCAAAATTTTACTCTTCTCAATTACTTTCCCCAAAAACACTCAAAATTTTTTATTTTTCCCCAAAATTTTTACTCCTTCCCACTTACCCTCTAAAACTTTTACTCTCTTCTCATCCCACCTCCTATTTACCCCAAACCCTTTCCCCCCTCAATTTTTTTTTTGAATATTTTCCTTCCAAAATTTTACTCTTCTATTTACTCTTCCTTAAAATTTTACTCTTTGAAACCCCAAAACTTTTTATTTTTCCCTAAACTTTTACTTCTCGCCTTTTACCCCAAATAAAAAAAATTAAAATCATCCAAAAAAATCCCTAAACCTAAATAGTAATAATTTTATTTATATATATTATTTATATTATTAAATTAAAATTCACATTTTGTACTATTTATATTATTGAACTATTTAATCATGCTAAATATTTATATTAAAATTGAATTATTAATAATGTCATAAACTATTCATGTTAAATTTTTATGTTGATATCAATTTCATATTTTTATCTTTAAAATATTTTTCATTAAAAATCACATTTTTACATTTAATATATTTTTTAATTTCAAAATACATAGTGACAAGAATTAAAAAAGTTAATAATAAATTAAATTACGGTGTGTGATAGTGATTACAATGACTTAAAGTTATTTTTTAAAATTTAACTCGAACAAATATATTGAATTCGATTCGAATTCCATCACACTCGACTTGATTTGAGAAAATTTCAAATCGAATTAGGATGATAAAATACGATTCATCAACTCGATTAACTCGAATTTTTTTCATTCGATTCGATCAAACGCTTACCCCTAAATCTGATCATCAAGTTGTTAAAATATTATTCAATAATATAGAATAAATCTAAACAGGACTAAAGAGTATAAACTAAGAAACAATAATCAAATATCAAAGCAAGTTCCAAATTGCTATACATATTACATTTTAAGTGGCACGGCTTCTTATGACATCAAGACCCATCTCGGTCGGATCAGTAGCTTGCAACTCTACCTGGATGCCGTCCAACTCCCTTTTGAGCCGGTCCTTCGAGCTTGCATAAATCTTCTTGCTTCTTACTTTCGATGTGTCTGGAGACCTTCATTACATAAAACAAATAGATGAGCAAGAGCGATTGATGACCGGAACAGTTAACAAAGATTACAATTTCATTAACACTTAATGTTACCAGGCAATGAAGATAATTCTGCTCTTCTGGCAGTTCTCATCAGTCACAAAATCAAAGTCGTAGACTGCATATCGACACTCATCAGCAGGAAGGCTAGCGGCGAAAGCCTCATAGCTATAGGTAGGTTCGCCGAGCTTTTCCACAATAACTTGCTTCTGCTTTTCCTCAATCTTGAAAACCATGAAGCGATAAGTCCGTTTAACCTTCAATTCTAAGTACTTCAGCTTGCAATCATCATGCACGGCCATTCCCGAAGCTGCATTTGCCTGCAAAACATGCACAAAGATCTCTATAAATCAACTAAACAAACTAAAAGTTATCCAGAAAACTACTCAAAGATCGAATATGATAAAAGAGCTTCCAAATCACTAAGAATGAGTCAGTGACAATATTTACATATAATAATTAACGGAAGGCTTAAAAGCAAAATTGACCATCAAACTATATCTCTTTTTCTACTTAGGTACTTAATTTTTCGCAAAAAGTGATACCTAAATTATCAATTTAGTCTCATTTTACCCAAAACACAATATCAACCAATAAGAACATGCCACATGGCACATTCTTACTGGAATCCACTTTTTGGGTAAAATGAGAGGAAATTGATATTTAGATAACACTTTTCACGAAAAAAAAAAAAAGCCTTTAGCTGGCAAAGTGGGAAAAGTGGTATAGATTGAGGGCCAATTTTATAGTGAAGCCTTAATGAAATGTAAAGCTATATTTCTCAGAGACTTTATTTTTCATGAAGTAATACCATTTGACACCCGTATCCAACACATACTCAGATAAAGATGGAACATGGCTCTCCAAAGACTCTCCTATGAAAAAGGAAACTTAGAAACATTTAATATACTCTGACACTTGCATCCAAGTAACACAGGTAAATCAATATTTTGGCATGAACATGTAATCTTGTCCGTTTGATAGAGTGAATTACATTGTTCAGAAGTATAAGCAAAATGTATTTTCCCATTAGCTTAACAAACCTTATAAATATTACCTGGACTTGAAGGTAAGAGTCGAATACAGTATGTGTTACACATGAGTGTACTCAAATCTTTCTAAGTTTTTATCATATATTTGGAGTATTAAATCCTATACTCATGTTCGAATACAAATTGGTTCGAATATGAATAGGGCACAGGTAGTTTAGAGAAATGGAGAGACTGGGTAACATAACATAGTTCTGCATTATTCCTTCCCATTTTCTCAAGCTCGCCATTAAAATTTCCCTTAGTTATCATTAATCCTAACAGTAATAATAAATAAATTCAAATAGGCAAAGCCTTCAGTGAATTGTTTACAATTCCAATCCGCAGTCTAATATCAACAACGTGTTGATACCAAATATTATGCAAATAAAAATTGGCAGAAAATGAAATAACTTTCACGTATACTAAAATTTTCACGTATACAAAGAAATTAAATTTATGTCTAAAGTAAATAGAAAATGCGAAATGATCAAACCGCAATAAGAAATTAAAAGAAAAAAATTCAATGCTTGAAAATAAAACACGAATCGGTCAAACGGTTAGTCTGAAGATCGAATCGAACATTGAAAATAGATCAGGCGAACTAAACAAGACGTAATAAAACTCTATACTGGAGTAGTATTGAATCTAATTTCATGAAAATTTACCTAATTAGTAAGATCGAAAATTATTTAAAAAATATCAAAAGAATTTGAAAGAAAAAGAGTGAATAATTCAAAAATAGTGAAGTAAAAAAGGAGTTCAGGAGAAGAGTGACTACCATTTTTTCCCGAGAAAGCGAAGGAAAGAGCGAGATAGGCCGAGAAAATCTAGGGCTTCTTCACAGAGAGGAGAAAGGGAAGGAGAAATTGTGGTGAAAAAAGAGACAAATTTTAATTTTTCAATTTCTTTTTGGCTAATTAACGGCTTTAAAATGTTTTGAGATTTTTAAAATTTTTTTTAAGAATTGTTCTAAAATTTGAATTGATTTATTATTTATATATACCATATATAAAGCTAAAAAAAGAAAATAAAATGAGCAGAGGCAAGCGTCTTTGCCAGTGTCGTTAATCGCCTTTTACTTATAGTTTCTTCCTTTTCCATTTTGTCCATGAAAGAAATGTTTCTCCATTCAAATTTTCTTACAAAGGTTTTGTTTGCTTTTATGGCGATATTTTTTCTCCTTTTATGCACGGTTTTGTTTGTTTCGGTCATCCAAAATGTCTAGGAGAAAGAGGGAAAGTCGCGGTTCAGCGATTTGTTAAGTGGTTATAGTGACGGTTTTGGTGGCATTATCCATAGAGGGTAGGGAAGTTGACGTGTGGCATATCAATTCCAGTGAGGGACAGATAGGCGAGAGGCAGCACCGGGCGACAGGGGATAGGTTATAGGAGAAGCCTTGCTGTTAAGAGCTGTCGAAACCACCTCGAAAACAAAAGGTTTCAAAAAAAGAGTTTGTTTTAGAATTTGGAAAATAAGGAGTAAAAAGGGAGTCGCCACCAATCTTTTATTTGGGTGCGATTGAATCACCACAAAACGTTTAAAAAAACGTTAAAACGTCGGTCCACGAGATCCAGAAAAATAGGTTCGGGAGTCGGTTACGCACGAGGAAAGATTAGCACCCTCGTACGCCCAGAATTGGTACCACATGATCATTTTCGGGTCTTATTTTATGAAACAATGAAAGCTCGAGTAAAGTTTAAAATACGGTATTCATTTTGAAAGGCTCTGTGTAATTTTAAAGGAGACCTTTTTTAGAAGAACTCGTCCCTGTATTTCGTTCCTCTTATGAGAACTAGAAGGCGTGTCCAACACATTAGGGCACCATATTCTCGGAGTATCGAAATTGAAGGACGTTTAGGGAACTTTTGAAGAGAGTATTCGATCGTGTGATTTATACGAAAATCATGCCTATCACGTTAAGGCATGATTTTTCGAGGTTTCCACGTGAAGGAACATTGTCTCGTTTGCTTAAAAATTTGGATATGGATAGGGGCGTGTTAAAAACTTTTGAAGAGGATATTTCTTTCGTACGAATTACGAAAATCATACCCCGCACGTTAGGGCACGATTTTCGGAGTTTTCACACGAAATAATATTGCCTTGTTTTCGTCATGAAAGTCCTTCATATATATATATTTTGAGAACTTGAAAATTTCGTATGAAAGTTAAAATGCAATCCTCGAACACATGATTTGAAGAATTAAAAGGAATACTCGTTTACTTCGATTTTCACGAAGATTTGAAGTCGCGACCAACACGTTAGGACACGACATTCTCGGAGCCTCGAAGTGAATGAGTGTAAGAAAAAAACTTGAAAAGGATATTCGGTTCGCACGAATTATACGAATAAATCACACCCGACACGTTAGGGCGTGATTTTCCGAAGTTACGCTTGAACCGAATATTGCCTCGATTTTTGAAGTAATTTGTAAATGAAAGTGTAAGTTTAAAAAAACACGAGTAACAATTAATAATAGAAATTAGATACGAAGCAATATAATAAGCAGATAAATAATGTGCGAAAATATAAAATGTAGGTGCAAACAAATGCAAACATTGATAAACGATGAAATCGGGGTGAAAAATGGGACTTGTGGATACCCGGGGGTAAAATGGTGATTTTGGTGAAATCGAGGTTAAAAATGGAATTTTAAAAGATACGGGGGTAAAATGGTAATTTTTGGTGAAATCGGGGTTAAAAATGGAATTTTGGAAGATTCGGGGGTAAAATGGTAATTTTTGGTGAAATCGGGGTTAAAAACGGAATTTTAGAAGATTCGAGGGTAAAATGGTAATTTTCTAAAACTTTTGGGGTCGAAATGCAATCTCTGAACTGTTTGGGGACCTATAAGCAATAATACCAGAGAGTGGTGACACGTGGCAGCCCCACAGGCATCTAGCAGTCAAAGGATTAAGTTGTAAATCTTGAAAAATTCTTGGGCCAATTTTGTAATTAAACAAAAGTTGATTTGGGGATTAAATTAAAACAAATTAAAAATAAAAAGGACTAAATGCATAAATAAGCCAAAAAATGACACGTGGCAGCTCCTGGTACAATCAAACAGTCAAAGGACTAATTTATAAACCATGAAAATTCTTGGGCCAATTTCGTAATTTAATAAAAGTTGATTTGGGGATTAAATTAAAACAAATTAAAAATAAAAAGGACTAAATGCATAAATAAGCCAAAAATGAGACGTGGCAGCTTCTGGTACAATCAAACAGTCAAAGGACTAATTTATAAACCATGAAAAATTCTTGGGCCAATTTCGTAATTTAATAAAAGTTGATTTGAGGATTAAATTAAAATAAATCAAAAATGTCAGGGACTAAATGCATAAATAATCCAAAAATGACACGTGGCAACCTCTGGTACAGTCAAACAGTCAAAGGACTAAATTGAAAAGAAATTAAAATTACATGGCAAAATTGTAAATAATTAAAAAAGTGCAGAAAGGACTAAATTGAAGCAAGTAAAAATGCGGAAGGACCAATTGCATAAATAGACCATTTTTTGAAAACACGCGGATCAAGAGTGGGTCGGGTCGGGTCGGATCGGTCCAAATGGGTTGTATATATATATTATTTTAGGTTAAATTTTTTATTTTTTTCATTTTTCTTAAAAATGGCAGCCCCTTTCTCCCTTTTTCTCTCACCCAACCCATGTCCGGCCACCCTCCAACCAAGCTCCGGCGGACGCCTTACCCGCGCGTGCGCGCGCGTGGCTGGTGCCCCGGCCACGCTCCGACCTTTTTCGGCCAGACCCGACCCCTGTCGGACGTACACGCGCCGTCTGACCACCGTCCGACCGCCGTCCAAGGTAGGATTCCTCTTCTTTTTCTTTCCTTTTTGTTTTTCTTCTTTCTCTCTTTTAAAAGAAAACCATTCTGTTTCTTTTTGATCCGAAAATCCTCGTTTTTTATGTTTGAAGCCAGAACCCAGATCTGGATCCAGATTTGGGATTTTCAAAACATCTCCTTTTATATATTTTTTAGTTTCGAAACTGTTCTCTTTAGTGTTTGTTCATGCAGGATTCGAACGGTGATGAAGTCGACGGCGTCGGGGCTTACGGTGGTGAACGGCGGCAGCGCAACAGACAAGGGGAGTACCCGGTCCCTTAGAATTCTCCTTTTTTATTTATTATTTTAATATTATTAATTATTAATATTAACTATAATCATAAATATTAATTATAATTATTAATTACTAATAATATTTTTATTAATGACATAGAAATTATAACTGTCCATATTAATTATCACTGATACATTCATTCACTGTTTTGGGAAACTGAAACGACTAATAAATGCATGTTCATGTATTGTATTAACTCAAAATATTTAAAATTGTAGTCATAAATGTATGTATGATAAATACCTGTTTCTTAATACTGGAATGGGTTGGTATTGAGTTGGAACTTGTCTTTGCTGATTATTTGATGCTTGGCCGAAAGTTGTTTGGTATTGAAAAGGCTAGTATATTGATTTCAAATGCTGAGTTTGTAACCGAAAAGAAAAGAATCCTTTTACAATGAATTGATTCTGGTTTTTATAACCAGAATCACTATGATGCTATTTTGTTGTTTGCCCTTAAATGCCTGCCTAACTTCTTTGCTTGTTGCAGGTTCTTCTTGGCAATGGTGATGGCAGGGCATGGTGGAGCAGGTGGAGCTGGTGGGCAGCAGCAGAGGCACGTAGGGATCAGATTTAGGGTCTGATTTAGTTCTAGGCATTGGGTCTATTTGGGCCATTGTAAGTGGGCCTTTGATTTGGGCCTTTGTAATTGGGCCTATTGGGCCTTTTGTAATTGGACTCTGGACTTTAACTTCATTTTTAGTTTAAATTTATTCCAAATTTACCAAATTTAAATTTAAAAATTGATTTAAATTTAAATTTTAAGATAAATCCAAATTTGTAAATAAATTTAGAATTAACTTAAACCAAATATAAAATTGGAAGTCGATCCAAAGTTTTGGGCCCGGACAAATTGGGCTTCAACAGCTGCCCCTCTTTGCTCGTTGCGGTGTAACAGGAACGGAGAAAAGACCCAAGAGAATGCCCAATTTGTTGGGCCTCGTCTTTTTGGCACTCTATCTTCAATTGGTTCGCCTTTCGTCCAATCTTTGCTGCATCCACTCTTCTACTCCTTTGACGTGGTAGTTCCATCCCGCTTTAGGGTGATCTTCAAAAAGTCAAAATTTGCTACTATGACTTCGCCCCTTTCTCTCGAAATTTCAAGGAGATTGGAATTTGTTATCGCAGTCTTTGAGTCTGTTTTCATTGACCCGGTCTTCTTCTTTGGGTCCCATCAGGAAGATGATTACTTCGTTTATTTTGGTCCACTTCTCTGGACCTCTTCAGGAAGCTAACCTTTTTATTACGTCGACCTGCTTCTCAGTGTCTCATTAGAAAGCTGGGTGGTTTTAGTATCAACCTTAAAAGGAATGATAACCACTTCTTCCACCTTACAATCCCGCCCCATGAACACACAATGGTATTATCACATGCTTATCAAATATTCATATTTTTCCTAATCTCAATCTCAATTAATATCGCACATATCACAATCACTGTAGCATAATTTCATTAATTATCCGTCACATGCTCAATGTAAAAAATGTAAATGTATGCATGACATTAGCATCATACACTTGCACAACTTAATTAATCATACCATTAATTATTTTTATCACAGCACAATCATCTCAATATCTACATATCTCAATCAGCATGACATCACATAATCCCAATAACATCACAAACAATTAAGGTATATTACAATTAGAAATACACCTCAAGCAAATAAAACTCTAGCGACGAGGAGGTCGTTCACCACGTACTACACGAGTTCCCAGTCTAACGGAATTAGATCCTACAAATACAACTAAAAATATTACAAACCTAGCCACCACTTAAACACAAAATTAAACTAAAAACTTACGAGTAGCTCTCGGAATCGATGCAGGAATGGGTTGAACAGATGGAGGAGGTAACTCGTCTATTTTGGAATCGTGATCACCTAAATATGAATACTTTATATCAGTACTACTCAAATTAGAACTCTAGAATAATTTAAAGTACACAATTTTAAATTAAAACCATCAAAAATAAGACTTTCGGGTCGGAATTTGGCAAAACGGACAGCGAAAACGGGCTCAGGACGTCGAAAAATGGTAGGGTAAGGTTTTTCCAAAAAGTCAACGGTCAAAATCAACAGTCAACGGTCAACGGTCGATCAACGGTCAGTCAACGGTCGATCAACGATCGGTCAACGACCTATCAACGATCGATCAACGGTTGGTCAACGGTCAGTCAATGGTTTGACTTGGTTTGGGCTTGGTCTTGGTTCAAATGGGTTTGGTTCACCTTGATTTGGGCTCAATGGTTTCTAAAGGGTTAAAAGGCTTTGGTTTTAAAAAAAAAGGTTAATGGGTTTTAAAGGGTTTGGGTTGATTGGTTTTAATAGAATTTGGGCTTAGGAACAAATTTAGGACCCATTTTCATCTCAACTCAAAATGAAGATAAAATAGGCAAAACCCCCTTCCTTTTTCTTCCCCCCAAACGGCACCAACAATAATTCCACCCCTCAAACCAGTGTTTTTTCCACCGAACACTTCATGCCAACAACCAAAAATCAAAACGAAAACATAATTCAACAAGTTACTAACCTCAAAACGCTAACACAAGCGATGGGACACAAAAGCGAATAAAAAGCAAACTTTCCCCTTGATATCTCACGTGAATGGCGATTACTGGAGATGATTTAAGGTGCGGTTTTGAACACGAGATGAAAGGGAGTATTGTGGTGGTGATGATCAAGCAAATGGATAAGGAATCAAACTTGATTTGAAGCTTTGAAAAAAAAAAAAAAAGAGGAATGGGGGTTTAAGAAATATTTGGCAGAAAGCAATTTGGAGAAGAAAGAAAGAGGGAAAGAAAGAGAAAAATAAATGATAAAGAATTAGAGATAGGACGGCACAAACGAGAAAAAGAGGTTTTAATGTCACAAAATGATCTAATTACAAGGAGGTCCCCAAGGTACTCTAGGGTTTACCAAATGGCCCAAAACTTTACATGCCTTCACAACCAAATTCTAAAATTCCTAAATTAACCACACAACTATAATTAAAGTTTAATTTAGTACCCAATTATACCAAATTCCATAATAACCCTTCAAGCTTTCAAATTTTCCAATTTTAATCCCTAAAAACACTACAGTGTTACAATTTAGTTCTAAAGATAGGCTTAAAGAAGCTGCCAAGCAATATGATAGGTTGAATAGTTACTTCATTAAGTTTCTTAAAAATGATAAGAAAAAGTTAAAGGCTGTCTGTAGTGATAAATGTTCTTGGTACATATGGGCATCTAGAAAATACCCTAATGACCCTATTAACTCTACTAGGCAAATTAGGACTTCCAACCCGAACCATACTTGCTCCAAAGTCTATAAAAATAAGAATGTAACCTCAGCTTGGATAGGTGAACATTATAAAGAAAAATTCATTAGTGATCCTCATTATTTTCTGACATCATTGCAACAAGATGTCAAAAGAGATTTATGTTGCCTAGTGTCCATAACCAAATGTAAGAGGGTAAGACATAGGGCAATTGAATTGATTGAAGGAGCTCATAAAGCTTAATATGAGAAGATATATGAGTATCTGTTTGAGGTTAGTGTTGAAGCCCAATTTTGACCGGGCCCAACTTGGATTTTAAATTAAGTTTGAATTAATTTTAAATTTATTTAAATTTAAATTTGTTTTAAATTTAAATACATTTAAAATAATTTGAAACTTAAACTTAAAATTAATAATATCCAAAGTCCATTTACAAAGCCCAAATTGGGGCCCAAGCATAAATACAAACCCAAATGACCAAAAAACCCAAATTCCTAAACCCAAATTACAGTAGCCCAAACAGAAACCCAACCACTTGCACTGACAGCCTCCACTTCAGCCAATCGTACGCTGCCACGTCAGCCCAGACTGCATCTTCTTCAACCAGCAACTTGCACTGCCACCAGCTGCTCCAACTGCTGCTGTCACCGCCACTGCTACATCTACTGCAATAGCCGGACCTGCAAAAAGAAGAAAAGATGCACATTTAGTTGCATAAGACAAAAGGAAATCATTGTAAAACAAGGCTATAAAAGCCGAATTCAATTAGGTGTAAAGGGTTACGAACCCTTTTGTGAAAATCAATATACGAACCAGGTTTTCAAAACTCCCAAAAGGCTCGATACAAACAAACAGGAATTCCCAGCAATCCACAATTAGTATTTGGATTCCAAACAGAGAGGCAAACAATCATTATCGACAACCAAAAGACAGTATTATCATCTAAGAGGTACCAATAAATACATTTGTTGTATATTTATTATTCTGAGGTATTGTGTTTCTAATATGTGCATGTATGTATATTTATTATCTAACACCCGTATTAATCGCTCATTCAAAAGATTTTTTTGAAACTGTAAATACGTTTCATGCATAGCATTAATGATTAATAACAATTCAGTTTCTAAAATAACAATAAATATTTTGGTAATAAATATAAATGGCATTAAAAATGATAATAATAATAAATATTAATAAATAATATTAATTTTTAATAAAAAAGAAAAAAAGAAAGTGAAAGGGCACATCCTTTGATTGCTGCTGCCATCGCCGGAGCCACCACCACCGTCGTTGTTTGAACACCTGCACAAACAACACTAAAACGGATTTAAGCAAACAGAGATGAAAATCAAGAGGTTTTAATAATAAAAAACAAAAGAAATCTTAAAAAATGGATTTGAAAACAAAAAGAAAAGGGTTTCTTAAGTTTTAGATCTGGTTTAAAAACCAGATCTGATTTTCACGGGACTAAAAAGAAAATCAAAACAGATTTTTTTTTAAAAAACAAAACAAAAAAAAGAACAAAAGAGGAAATAGGAAGCCTTACCCTTGCACCTTAGCGGCTCATGACCGGAGGAGACAACCAGAGGTTTGATCGACAACTGCAGGCGATGGCTCGTGACCATCGACGCGCCTTGGACGGTAGGGGCTAGGATCGGCTGGTCGTGGTCGGCCATGAGAGAAAAGGAAAGAGTGAGAGAGGGTTTTGAATGATTTTTTTAAGAAAAATGAAAGGAAATAATAAAAAAAAACCCTAAAATAGTATTTATAGGACCTGTTGGATCGACCCGACCCGAACCGGCCTAGGATCCACGTGTTTTCGCTTATTGGGTTATTTGCACGTTTAGTCCTTCCGCATTTTTAATTGTTTTAATTTTGTCCTTTTCATACTTTTAATTTCTTTTAATTTGACCTAATAATTTTAATTACTTTTCAATTTAATCCTTTGACATTTTGAATGCACCAGAGACTGCCACGTGTCACTACTTTGGCTTATTTGTGAAATTAGTCCCTTTTATTTTTAATTTATTTTAATTTGGTCCTTAAATCAATTTCTGTTTAATAACACAATTGGCCCAAGAATTTTTCGAGACTTGCAAATTAGTCCTTTGACTTCTGGATGCTTGTGGGGCTGCCACGTGTCACCCATTCTTTGGTTTTATTGCTCTCTAGTCCCCGAACTTTCCAAAATCTCATTTTTAATCCCGATTTCACCAAAAATTACCATTTTACCCCTGAACTTTCCAAAATCCCATTTTTAACCCCAATTTCACCAAAAATTACCATTTTACCCCTAAACTTTCCAAAATCCCATTTTTAACCTCGATTTCATAAATAAATTACCATTTTACCCCTGAACTTTCTAAAATCCCATTTTTAACCCCAATTTCACCAAAAATTACCATTTTACCCCTAAACTTTCTAAAATCTCATTTTAACCCCGATTTTACCAAAAATTACCATTTTGCCCTCGGGCATCCAAAGGTCCCGTTTTCGATCCCGATCGCATCGTTTTTCTTCTTCACTAAATACTTGCAGTTATTTTAATCATTTTGCACTTGCATTTTACATTTCTGCATTCTATTTATCTGCTTATCATCTTGCTTCATACTTAATTTCTCTTATTAATTGCTATTCGGTATTTTAAACTTACACACTCATTTTTAAGTATCTTCAAAGACGAGGCAATATTCTTCTCGTGTGAAAGCTTCGAGAAATCATGCCCTAACGTGTCGGGTGTGATTTTTCGTATAACTCACACGCGTCGAATATCTTTTTTAAGATTTTTATACTTGTTAACCCCGAGATTCCGAGAATATCATGTTCTAACGTGTTGGTCACGATTTTAATTCTCCGTGAAAATCGAAGTAAACGGGTATTCCATATTTGAATCTTTTAAACTATGTGTCCGAGGATTACATTTTAAATTCAATACGAAAATTTCAAATTCTCAACAAATATATCTATACCATAAATAATTTTAAGAACGAGGCAATGTCCTTTCGTGTGAAAACTTCGAAGAACCGCACTTTAACGTGTTAAGTGTGATTTTTGCAATTCACGCAAATCGGATATCCTTTTCAAAAGTTTTCAAAATACTCTTCAATCTAATAATTATACAAAGTGGTTTTATAGCCAAAAGAAGACACAATGTTCTCTCGTATGAAGATCTCGAAACATCGTGCCCTAACGTGTTGGGTGTGATTTTCGTATGGTTCAATTGATAGAACACTCTCTTCAAAATGTTCCAAAACATCCTGCAATTCTGAAACTCCGAGAATTTAGTATCCTAATGTGTTGGACACGACTTCTAATTCTCATAGAGGATCGAAACACAAGGATGAATTTTCCTTAAGAGTTTTTCCTTTGAAATTATACAAAGTCGTCTAAAATAAATATCGTATTTTAAACTTTACTCGAGTTTTCATTGTTTTCATAAAATAAGACCCGAAAATAATCATGTGGTACCAATTTTTGGACGCATGAGGGTGCTAATCCTTCCTCATGTGTAACCGACTTCCGAACTTGTTTCTCTGGATTTCGAAGACCCCTTTTTTAAACGTCTTAAACATTTTATTGGTGATCCAATCACACCTAATAAAAGATTGGTGGCGACTCCCCATTTCCCTTTTATTCTAAAATTTATTAAAAAATTATTTTTTCGAAGTCCCGTTCCCGAGGTGGTTTCGACAGCTGGCGACTCCACTGGGGACTTTTTTAAAATAAATGAGAGTCAAGCCAAAATTGATAATCTTCGGGTCTTTTTTTTTAGAGCTTTTAAACTTCGGCTTTATTTAACATGTGATCCTCGGCATTCTTGTGTGGAATTTTATTGTGTGATATTGCTAGTGTAATTTTGCATTCATGTGCATTGTGATACTACCCTTTTAAGTGGAAGCGGGAAACTACTCCTTCGTGAGGTCTTCACCTCCGAGCAATGATGGTAGATCACTTTCGGGATTACAAAGTACCCTTGTTTTCGTAAAGTTTTCACTTCCCTGAAAACATGTGGGAAATACGTCCCCCTAAACCGAACTCGTCCTTATGAGTCTGTAATGGGTGAGGATAAAGGAATCTGCTGGTTTGGATACCCTTTACTTTAGAGCCTAAACTACATATAGTGAGCCATAAGCACTCACCCTAGATGGAGTTAGGTCGAGCCCTGTTAGTATACCCTAAATTTTTTTTAGGTTATGTGTTATATATTTGTATGCTAATTTTTTTATATGTGTATATTTATTTATCACCTGCTACTAACCATGTTTGTCTTGCCTCTTTCACTTGCATTTGCATCATCATGAATGAAAAGGTGTTGATTTAAATCCGTTTTACCGACTAGGCAGTTTCATCATGGAGGAAGGATTTCTCGATAAAGTAGAAGATAATATGGTGACGCGCCTATGGTCTGAAGAGCAGCAACGCGGAAAAGGTGATAGCCTGAATGAGGGACATTTGTCAGAATTTTGAGACTATACTCGTATCAATGTGACTCAAAACAACTTGCAAGAGTTGAAAGAGATTTGGGGAGAGTGGGACAATGAGATTAAACAGATGTTTTATCAAGGCTATGGAGATCTATCTTACTTGTTGGAAGTCAAGATCAACGAACACCATTTTCGAGCCCTAACTCAACATTGGACCCCAGATATAGTTGCTTCACCTTCGGACACTTGGATTTGACACCTACCATAGAAGAATATACTGCTCTACTACGATGTCCAAGGATCCAAGTCGATAAGGCATATTCTAAAGACGTGAGTGTTCCAACATTGTTAAAGAGGTTGATGAACGCAACGGGGATGAGCGAGCAATGGGTTGCTCCTCGTATAAAAGTAAAAGGGGACAACAGGTGCATTACTTGGAAAAGTAAAATGAGAAGACGCATTGACATTTTCGCCCTCAATATATATGGGTTGGTTTTGTTCCCGAAAGCACTGAGGCACGTGGAAGATGCAGTAGTAGCATTATTTGATCAACTTAGTAGAGGAATTACGCCCGTCCCTGCTATCCTGGCAGAAACGTTCCGCTCGTTGAGCGCTTGTCAGAGAGAAGGAGAAAGAAGATTTATCGGCTGCGCACAACTCTTGATGGTTTGGTTTCACAGCCATTTCTAGAAAGTGGAGAAATTCTCTTGTAGGGTTTTCTCGATCGACTTCTCACCTTTAAAGAATTTTGTGGCTTCGCAACGAGAACTAAAAGTATCTGAAGAAAAGTGGGCGGCTGTTCTCCAGAATCTACGGAACGAGGAAATTCAATGGTGTGGTCCTTGGTTTCTTCCCGATGAGGTCCTTTACCGCTGTGACGATTTCGATTGGGTCTCGTTACTCGGAGTTTTGGGGTGCCACTGGTATGCTCCTGTGCTCGTTTTGAGATAATACAAGACAAGACAGTTTATCCCTGTAACTCATGGTCTAGCACATTGTGAATTTTCATATAAAGGGAATGACTATAAGAAAAAGGTACGAAAAGTGGCAAACGCGTGGAAAAGGGTACAAAGAATGAAGAAGTTCAGTGCGAACCCTTTAGTAACCTCGAGCTACGACTGGTGGAGGAGTAGGAGGGTTAAAGATAACATTCTCGTGCCAAACCCTAAAAATGTTCGTCCAGTAGAAGAATGTCTGCAAGAAATTCCTTCAGAGTTAGACATCCTCAAACAAGATTTTGAAAGGAAAAACTCAGTGTTTGGTAAGAGGATAGAGGTATTGGAGGAAGATAAGATGAAGCTAGGGTTAGATGTAGATTTTCACAAACTAGAGGCTGAAAAGCTAAAAAAGGAAAAAACAAAGTCAAAAAGGATCTCGAGGACATAAAGAAGCATTACAAGAAGCTTCGTCAGTCTATGAAGATTGCAGGGCTGGGTAAGACATCCGAGCAATGGCGCTAGGTGATTCAGATACAGAAGGACAAAGCGGAATAATGGCAAAGAAGGTTCCAAGATGGTCAGGCCCGTGAAAACGCCTTGAAGGGGGAATTGCTAGAAAAATAGGTCGAGAAGACCGAGATAAGAGCTAAGATAACCAGCCTGAAAGCAAGGATAGAAGAATTAGAAGAGTCATTATGAAGGCACCGCAATCGGAATACCGTACTGAAGCTCAAAGCTTGCATGGCTTAAAAATAATAGTTAAAAGAAAGAGTGCAAGAATTGGAAGCCACACTCCACAGCAATGAAATCCGACTCGAGATTATGGAAAGAAATTTGGAAACTAGTGAATGGCACGCTCGTCAAGCCCAAAGGGAAGTCAGGGAAAGAGAACACGTAATGGGAAAAACATTTACTCAAATGAGAGAAGCTGCTGATCACGTGCAGGAGTTGACTGCTGAAGCTGATGTTTTAAGTCTTTAATACGAATCCAAGTCAGAGCGAGGAAAGAAATTAGCTAGACTTCTAGAAAAAGTTAAAGCTCTAGGACAAAAGGCCAAACCATTTGTGTAACTTCTGTTTTATGTAAAGATTTTTTTTCTCTCTCGAGAAGTTGCTTTATTGGAAAGTGGATTTTTGGAATCAATGCCTTTTCTTGCATTGCATGCATGCATTTCATTTGCATTATATTTTGCATATTCTTGCATAACAATACTAATTAAGTAAAATTAAATCAGTTAACACCAGTCATCATTAAAAATACGCATCATTATTATACCCGCAAGAAAATAAAAGCCATGGAACAACGGTTTGAGCAAATCCAGAAAGAACTGCAAGATCAGATACAGGAGCAAATGGCAGCAATGTGTAGGGAAATGAAGAACCAATTCTCGGAGGTACAAAAGAGTTTGATGACAGAATTAGCGCAAGTTAAACAAAGCATGGCTGACAAAGGAAAAAGCCCTGCTATTGAGGATGACGAAGACCCGATTGTTCCTCCGGGCTTTACACTAGTACACAACCCAGCCTTACAAGAAATACCAGCCAGAGAAGCCCATGTCACTATTAGCACGTCAGGGTCTGCTAACTATGTAGTCGGATTTGGGCCAAATCCAGAAGATAATGCTTCAAACCTAGGAGTTCCAGATTTTGATGAGATGATAAAAGAGGATCTCCCGAGGCAAATGGAGGAAAAGTATAGGCTATTGGAGGAAAAAATTCAGGCAATACAAGGAATTGAAAATTCTTACGGAGTGGATGCCAAAGAATTGAGTCTAGTTCCAGACTTGGTTCTCCCTCCCAAATTTAAGGTTCCTGAATTCGAAAAATATCACGGAACTAGCTGTCCAGAAACACATCTGACCATGTTCTGTAGAAAGATGGCGGGGCATGTTCACAATGATCAATTGTTGATTCACTGTTTTCAAGATAGTTTGGTCGGATCGACGGTTAGATGGTATAACCAACTGAGCCGAGCGAAAGTTCGTTCATGGAAAGATTTAGCACAAGTTTTCTTGAAACAATACGGTCATGTGATCGAGATAGCACCCGATCGGCTCATGTTACAGAACATTGAGAAGAGGTCAAACAAAAGTTTTAGATAGTACGCACAGCGGTGGAGAGAAATGGCCACAGAAGTACAGTCACCGTTGACAGATAAAGAGACCACAATGCTGTTTGTCAATACCCTTAAAGCCCCCTATCTTAATCACTTGCTGAGAAACGCTACCTAAAGCTGGTAAAATCGAGGCGGGAGAAAACGCTAGAAGACCTGCCCCTAGAAGAAGGGACAATGAGGTGAACAATACAAGTGTATACCGACCTGGTGGTGCCAAGCCCTTCATAGCGGTTCAACCTAGGGCACCAGTAGTTAATCATCAAAACGCCCCGAGGCGGGAACCGGGTGTTAGGCCAAAAATTTAATAAACTCCACTTTCGGTGTCGTACAAAGAACTCTACAAGATGCTGTATGACGCCCATGAGGTAGCTCTTCAAAGGGTGAAACCGTATGAACCACAGTTCTCGGCTTGGTACGACGCGAATGCTCATTGTGAGTATCACGCAGATGCGGCAGGACACTCAGTTGAAAATTGCCCGGCTTTCAAAAGGTGAGTCGAGGACTTGATAAAATTCGGGGTCGTGAAATTGAAAGACCCAGCTAGGCCAAATGTAGCTGGGAACCCTTTGCCAAACCATTCCAACCAATGGATCAATACCATGTTGGAGGGAAAGGCACGAAAAGTCAAGAGAAGAGTGGAAGACATTAGGTCTCCGTTACGATGGGTATGGCAATAAATGGTTAAAGTCGGGATGATTGTGAAGGATAGGAAGTGTATGATATCAGAGACTGACTGCGAGTTTCATGCTGTTAGGGGCCATGAAATCCAAGATTGTGACGAGTTCAAAGCCCTGCTACAAACATTGATGGACAATCAGGAACAGGAATTCTTCGAAGAAGAAGAAGAAAAAGAAGTCAATGATATTTGTGCTTTCGAAGAGGGGTCGGTCAACCACCCGAAGGTGATCATTTGCAAACTACCGAAAAGCGCAGCCAGTGGCCAGACGACGCCTCGTATTATCATTCAGAGACCTGCAGCCTTCCCTTACAATGATAGTAAAAAGGTTCCATGGAATTACAACTGCAACGTGACCATGCCCAGAGAAGGGGAGCTTGAGAAGGATGTAAGCTTGATTACCCGGAGTGGTAAAATTTATGACTCAGCCAAAAAAACAAAAGAGGTCAATAAAGGGAAATCAATAATGTACGAGCCTGAAGAAGAAATAGCCACTAGGCTTGAGAGATCCACTAATGAGCCAGTATCTGAAAGGGAGGCGAAAAAGTTTCTAAAGTTCCTAAGGCATAGTGAATACAGTGTGGTGGAACAGCTCCATAAACAACCTGCACGAATATCGATCATATCTTTGCTCCTAAGCTAGGAAGCACATCGTGATGCATTAATGAAGGTGCTCAACGAGACTTACGTGACCAATGATATATCGGTATGTAAGTTGGACTGCTTAGTTAATAACATTAGTGCAGATAATTTCATCTTTTTTAGCGATGCTGAGATACCGTCTGGGGGGATGGGATCGACCAAAGCCCTCCATATCACAACCCGTTCTAAAGGGTACACGCTACCGGGAGTACTCATAGACAACGGGTCAGCATTGAATGTATTACCACTGGCTACACTCCAAAGATTACCGATCGATAGCTCTCATTTGAAGGGGTGCAACAACATAGTAAGAGCATTCGACGGGACAAAAAAGAAGGTGACTGGAAAAATTGAAGTACCCCTATAGATTAGGCCGAACACGTACGAGATAGATTTTCTAGTGATGGATATTATGCCTACCTACAACTGCCTATTAGGGAGGCCATGGATCCATTCACCCGAGGCTGTACCTTTCTCTCTACATCAGAAAGTGAAGTTAGTAAATGATGGGAGGTTAATTACCATCAATGCGGAGGAAGAGATAATTGCCTCTGTAACAAGCGAGTCACCTTATGTGGGAACGGATGAAGAAGCTATGGAATGCTCGTTCCGTTCACTGAAATTTATAAATGCGACCTTCATTTCGGAAGGAAGCAAGGTGCTGTGTCGGCAATATCATCGACTACTAGAATGGGTCTGCAGATGATTTTTAGGAAAGGAGCTGCCTATGAAAAAGGACTCGGGAAGTACCTCCAAGAGAGAACCAATGTGCCGACCCTGATGGAAAAGCGGGATCACTACGGCTTATGGTATAAGCCGGATGCGAAGCAGAAAAAGAAAGAGATTAAAAAGAGACAAGGGAGAAAGAGGGCTAGACTATCTGGAAAAGAACTCTCGTGGGGACCCATGATCTTTCCGCCCATTTATGAGACTTTTGTTTTAGGAGAAATAATTAACTAGAATAAAGAGCAAGGGAAAAAGCGAGTAACCATTGGTACAGGGGGGAGCATTATGAGGGACGTGAGCATTAATGCTATATCGGAAGAAGATAAAGAAGGGAGTCTATCAAGGACTGGTCCGTGTGCACTTGGAAGTACCCTGGATAATTGGACCGCAGAGGAACTTCCTGTAATCTTTAAAATTTCCTCAGAGTAATACTCCAAATCACCTATTGCTTTAGGCCTGAAAGCAATATGGATCTTTTGTAAAAGGCCCACGTTCATTATTCAGTTATTTTAAATGAAAGTGCATTTCCTATCCTAAAATTATTCGTTCATTTTTTAATTCAGCTTAATAAATCACTCGTACATAACCAACGAATACAACTGATCATCCTTTCAATACATACATGCTCACATACATACCACAGGATCATTCTTTCATAAATTCATTTTGTTCTTTGGACTTTCTTTTTATCCCTCAACAGGTCCTCAAATATCAATAACATGAGTAACTCTGACGTTAACTTAGAACCTCAGTTCGAGCAAGACATGTGTCTAAAAGAGCTTCAGAGCTTTGAAGAAAATCAGGATTGTGATCTCTCCCCTGATCTGCTTAGGATGATAGGACATGAAGAAAAGCAAATCCTGCCTCTCTCGGACCCTGTAAAAATGATTAATTTGGGGAGCGAGTATGAAAAGAAAGAAGTAAATATGGGGACATGCATCTCTGCGGAAACTAGAATGAACCTTATCGAGCTGCTCAAAGAGTTTCAAGACATCTTTGCGTGGTCATACCAAGATATGCCCGATTTGAGCACTGACATTATGGTGTAAAAACTCCCTATAAAAGAAGGATGCAGACCTGTACAGCAAAAGCTCCGAAGAATGAGACCGGATGTGCTGTTGAAAATAAAAGAAGAAGTCAAGAAACAATTTGACGCTGGTTTCCTCCAGGTCGTTAAATACTCTGAATGGGTAGCTAATATAGTCCCTGTTCCTAAAAATGATGGAAAGGTACGAATGTGCGTGGACTATCGAGACTTAAATAAAGCTAGCCCAAAAGATAATTTCCCCTTACCTCACATAGATACTTTGGTCGACAACACTGCGATACATTTTTTGTTCTCCTTCATGGATGGTTTCTCGGGATATAATCAGATCAGAATGGACCCTGAGGACATGATCAAAACCACATTCGTCACGCTATGGGGAACATTTTGTTACAAAGTGATGCCCTTTGGACTTAAAAATGCAGGGGCAACTTATCAGAGAGCTATGGTAACCCTGTTCCATGACATGATGCACAAGGAAATCGAAGTTTATGTTGATAAGGTTAAGGAAATATCAACTAAAGCTAAACCCGGTTAAGTGCACTTTCGGGGCTACCTCAGGAAAACTGTTAGGCTTTGTGGTTAGCAAAAGAGGAGTTGAAATCGACCCAGACAAAGTCAAAGCCATACAGAAGCTACCACCACCCAGCACGCAAAAAGAAGTGCGGGGATTTTTAGGGAGATTAAATTACATTGCTCGGTTCATCTCACAATTAACCGAAAAGTGTGACCCTATCTTCCGATTGCTTAGAAAGCGTAACCCGGGCGTGTGGGATGCTGAGTGCTAGGAAACTTTCAATAAGGTTAAAGATTATTTGTCCAGAGCCCTTATCTTAGTTCCTCCAATTCCTAACAAACCTTTGATACTGCACCTAACAGTTTTTGAGAATTCCATGGGAAGCGTGTTAGTCCAGCATGATGAATCCGAAAGAAAGGAGAAGGCGATATATTATCTGAGCAAGAAATTTACCGATTGCGAAACTCGGTATTCGTCTATTGAGAAATTATGCTGTGCACTAGTCTGGACTACACGCAGACTAAGACAATACATGCTCTACCATACTACTTGGTTAACTCGAAATTAGATCCTTTGAAGTACCTAACAGAGTCAGCTGCACTAAATGGAAGGCTAGCTCGATGAAAAATCTTGCTCTCAGAATTTGACATCGTCTATGTCAATCAGAAGACACTAAAAGGGAGTGCGATAGCAGACTTCATAGCTAGCAGGGCTTTAAAGGATTATGAGCCGATACACTTCGATTTCCCGAATAAAGATTTAATGTATGTCGCAACAGCTGAAAAGGCAACCACGATGGGGTAACCATGGACTTTAAATTTTGACGGAGCTTCAAACGCCATTGATAACGGGGTTAGAGCAGTCTTGGTATCACCAGAGGGGGACCATTACCCTTTTACCAGCAATCTGGATTTTGACTGCACTAATAAGATGGCTGAATACGAAGCATGCGTCATGGGAATTCGTGCAGCCATAGAACGGGGAATTAAAATTTTGGAGATTTATGGAGACTCTGCATTGGTAATTATCCACTTGAAGGAGAGTGGGAAACGAGAGATGCTAAGCTAAAGGATTACCGCAAGCTAGTTCTCGAATTAATTACGAAGTTCGATGATGTCACATTTCATAATCTCGCTCAATAGGAAAATCAAATGGCTGATGCCCTTGCTACTTTGGCCTCGACGATCAAAGCAAGTAGGCCAGAAGATATGAAGCCCATTCAGATGAGTATCTATGAAACTCCCGCTCATTACTGTGATATTGAGGTAGAGGAAGAAGTAGAAAAAGACGATCACTCATGGTACCAATGCATCCTTCAATTTGTAAGAGATCAAAAATACCCTGAGCAAGCCTCAGATAACGAAAAGAGAACATTGAGAAGACTGGCTAGTGAATATGTCTTAGACGGGGAAATCTTGTACAAAAAGAGGAAAGACCAGGTACTACTGAGATGTGTTGACGTAGTGGAAGCCCAGAAGATTTTAGAGGAAGTTCACGAAGGAATTTGTGGGACGCATGCCAACGATTTCACGATGGCCCGACAAATAATGAGATTCGGGTATTACTGGTCTACCATGGAGAGTGACTGCATCAACTATGCCAGGAAATGCCACAAATGCCAGATATACGGAGATAAGATTAATGTACCTCCATCAAACCTCCATGTCATGACTTCCCCTTGGCCTTTCTCAATGTGGGGCATGGATGTCCTTGGACCAATTTCTCCGAAAGCTTCCAATGGGCATAGATTCATTTTTGTGATGATCGACTATTTCACCAAATGGGTAGAGGCAACTTCATATGCCAACGTTACCAAGTCGACAGTCAGCAGATTCCTGAAAAAGGAGATCATATGCCGGTATGGAATGCCAGAGAAGATTATATCCGACAATGCCTTGAACTTGAACAATAGCACGATTGCAGAAGTTAGCGAATAATTCAAAATCAAGCATCATAACTCCTCTCCCTACCGCCCAAAAATGAACGGGGTCGTAGAGGCAGCCAATAAAAATATCAAGAAAATCATGGCAAAGATGACCGAGACTTACAGAGATTGGCATAAAAAACTGCCCTTCGCCCTCTTCACCTATAGAACTTCGGTCAGAACTTCTACTAGGCAACGCCGTTCTCATTGGCATACGGTATGGAGGCGATCTTACCTATTGAGATTGAAATACCTTCTCTCCGAGTTTTAACGGAGCTCCAATTAGATGAGGCTGAATGGATCCAAGCTCGATATGATCAGTTGAATTTGATCGAGGAAAAGAGATTAAAAGCCATTCTCCATAGCCAAATGTACCAAAAAAGAATGATGCGAGCTTATGACAAAAAGGTCCGTCCTAGGGAGTTCCGTGAGGGAGAATTGGTTTTGAAGAAGATACTCCCTATGCATAAAGATTTCCGAGGAAAATGGATGCCCAATTGGGAAGAACCTTATGTAGTAAAGAAAGCTTTCTCGGGAGAAGCTCTCATCCTGACAAAAATGGATGGCAAGGAATTGTATAACCCCGTCAATTCAGACTCGGTAAAGAAATACTTCACCTAAAAAAAGAAAGAATTTTAAGATGAAAACCTGCAAAGGCCGTCTCGATTCTAAAAATAAAAAGGTTCACGATGAAAACCCGCAAAGGGCATCTTGAAACCAGGAGAATTTTGAGTTGAAAACCCGCAAAGGACGGCTCAAACCCAAAACAGGTCAAGGAGATAGAGAAAAGTTACAACTTGAAGCATCAACAGAGCACTCCAGGTCTTCTAGACACACGTCTGGGTTAAGGGTGATTCTCAGCAAGTCGATGCAAGAGTGGCTCTTTTTGTCGATATTTAGGACAATTAAATTACCCCTTTCTTATACTTAGCCACTAATGTTGTTTCCTTTGATTCCTTTGTTAATACAATTTTCAAATACAAATTTGTTTCCACACAATTTTGTGCAGGCATTTCGCATTTAAATAACGAATAATTAACTGATAAATCTTACAAAGATTCATGAGCATTATCCTAGAAATTTTCAAAATTATAGGGATCCAAAACAGGATCACCGGAGGGAAAACAAACTTGAAAATGGGCAATTCAAGATCAGCATAGAAGAAGATAGATCGACACATCAATGAAAAAATTTGGGCGGACAATAAACCATACGGGCCTGACTAAAAAACAAATAAAACATTAAAGCATACATACATATAGTTAGGAGCATTTCTACTCATTCTTTGAGCATGGCATCCTAAACAAACTGGCCTACTCATAGGCCCATTTGAGCATATTTTATAGGTCTCGACACCTTGAAGCAAGACGAGAAATAACAAATTCAAGACGGATCCCGTGAAGTTATAAGGACAACCATTTTTCGGACAGATTACAGTTTTTTGATCCTTTACCCCAAGTTTGGGGCAGATTACCATTAATCGACCTTACTCCAATCACGGAGTAGTTCGACAAAATAGTAAGGCGATAATCTTCTTGATGAGATACAGAGAAGAACACCAACTCAGTGCTCCAACATGAGTAAATCTTCGAACCCAGCTTCCTGATGAGACACTGAGAAGTAGGTTGAAGCAATAAAAAGGTTAGCTTCCTGATGAGACACAGAGAAGTGGACTAGATTCGTCTTCCTGAGGAGATCTAGAGAAGCGAATCAAAACAAGCATGGCAGTCATCTTCCTGATGAGATACAGAGAAGAAAACCATCTCAGCGCTCAAACATGAGCAAATCTTCGAACCCAGCTTCCTGATGAGACACTGAGAAGTAGGTTGAACAATAAAAAGGTTAGCTTCCTGATGAGACACAGAGAAGTGGACTAGATTCGTCTTCTTGAGGAGATCCAGAGAAACGAATCAAAATAAGCATGGCGGTCATCTTCCTGATGAGATACAGAGAAGAACACCAACTCAGCGCTCAACACGAGCAAATCTTCGAACCCAGCTTTCTGATGAGACACTGAGGAACAGGTCGAGGCAATAAAAAGGGCAGCTTCCTGATGAGACACAGAGAAGTGGACTAGATTCATCTTCTTGAGGAGATCCAGAGAAGCGAATCAAAACAAGCGAGACGGTCATCTTCCTGATGAGATACAGAGAAGAATACCAACTCAACGCTCAACGCGAGCAAACCTTCGAACCCAGCTTTCTGATGAGGTACTGAGAAGTAGGTCGAAGCAATAAAAAGGTTAGCTTCCTGATGAGACATAGAGAAGTGGACCAAATTCGTCTTCCTGAGAAGATTCAGAGAAGCGAATTAAAACAGATGATTACGGTCATCCTCCTGATGAGACACGGAGAAGAATGCCAGGTCAATGGAATCAGACTCAAAGACTACGATGACGAATTCCAATCTCCTTGAAATTTCGAGAGAATGGGGGTGAAGTCATAGTAGCAAATTTTGACTTTTTAAGATAACCTTAAAGCAGGATGGAATCACCAAGTCAAAGAAATGGAAAGACGAATGTAATAGAGGTTGAATGACTGACAAAACGAAAGGCGGGCTAGTTGAAGATAGGGCGCCAAAGAGACGAGACCCAACAAATTGGACATTCTTTTGGGTCTTTGCTTTGTTCCTGTTACACAGCAATGAGCAAAGAGGGGTAGCTGTTGAAGCCCAATTTTGACTGGGCCCAACTTGGATTTTAAATTAAGTTTGAATTAATTTTAAATTTATTTAAATTTAAATTTGTTTTAAATTTAAATACATTGAAAATAATTTGAAACTTAAACTTAAAATTAATAATGTCCAAAGTCCATTTACAAAGCCCAAATCGGGGCCCAAGCGTAAATACAAACCCAAATGACCAAAAGACTCAAATTCCTAAACCCAAATTACAGTAGCCCAAACAGAAACCCAACCACTTGCACTGACAGCCTCCACTTCAGCCAATCGTACACTGCCACGTCAGCCCAGACTGCATCTTCTTCAACCAGCAACTTGCACTGCCACCAGCTGCTCCAACTGCTGCTGTCACCGCCACTTCTACATCCACTGCAATAGCCGGACCTGCAAAAAGAAGAAAAGATGTACATTTAGTTGCATAAGACAAAAGGAAATCATTGTAAAACAAGGCTATAAAAGCCGAATCAATTAGGTGTAAGGGGTTACGAACCCTTTTATAAAAAATCAATATACGAACCAGGTTTTCAAAACTCCCAAAAGGCTCGATACAAATAAACAAGAATTCCCAGCAATCCACAATTAGTATTTGGATTCCAAACAGAGAGGAAAACAATCATTATCGACAACCAAAAGACAGTATTATCATCTAAGAGGTACCAATAAATACATTTGTTGTATATTTATTGTTCTGAGGTATTGTGTTTCTAATATGTGCATGTATGTATATTTATTATCTAACACCCGTATTAATCGCTCATTCAAAAGATTTTTTTGAAACTGTAAATACGTTTCATGTATAGCATTAATGATTAATAACAATTCAGTTTCTAAAATAACAATAAATATTTTGGTAATAAATATAAATGGCATTAAAAACGGTAATAATAAATATTAATAAATAATATTAATTTTTAATAAAAAAGAAAAAAAAGAAAGTGAAAGGGCACATCCTTTGATTGCTGCTGCCATCGTCAGAGCCACCACCACCGTCGTTGTTTGAGCACCTGCACAAACAACACTAAAATGGATTTAAGCAAATAGAGATGAAAATCAAGAGGTTTTAATAATAAAAACCAAAGGAAATCTTAAAAAATGGATTTGAAAACAAAAAGAAAAGGGTTTCTTAAGTTTTAGATCTGGTTTTTAAACCAGATCTGATTTTCACGGGACTAAAAAGAAAATCAAAACTGATTTTTTTTAGAAAAAAAAACAAAACAAAAAAGAAGAACAAAAGAGGAAATAGGAAGCCTTACCCTTGCATCTTAGCGGCGCATGACCGGAGGAGACAACCGGAGGTTTGATTGGCGACGGCAGACGATGGCGCGTGACCATCGACGCGTCTTGGACGGTGGGGGCTGGGATCGACCGGTCGTGGTCGGCCATTATAGGACCCGTTGGATCGACCCGACCCGACCTGAAACGGCCTAGGATCCGCGTGTTTTCGTTTATTGGGTTATTTGCGCGTTTAGTCCTTCCGCATTTTTAATTATTTTAATTTTGTCCTTTTCATACTTTTAATTTCATTTAATTTGACCTAATAATTTTAATTACTTTTCAAGTTAATCCTTTGACATTTTGAATGCACCAGAGACTGCCACGTGTCACTACTTTGGCTTATTTGTGAAATTAATCCCTTTTATTTTTAATTTGTTTTAATTTGGTCATTAAATCAATTTCTGTTTAATTACACAATTGGCCCAAGAATTTTTTGAGACTTGCAAATTAGTCCTTTGACTTCTGGACGCTTGTAGGGCTGCCACGTGTCACCCATTCTTTGGTTTTATTGCTCTCTAGTCCCTGAACTTTATAAAATCTCATTTTTAACCCTATTTCACTAAAAATTACCGTTTTACCTCTAAACTTTCCAAAATCCCATTTTTAACCCCGATTTTTCAAAAAATTACCATTTTACCCTCGAACTTTCCAAAATCCCATTTTTAACCCCGATTTCACCAAAAATTACCATTTTGCCCCCGAGCATCCAAATGTCCCGTTTTTGATCCTGATCGCATCGTTTTTCTTGTTCACTAAATACTTGTATTTATTTTAATCATTTTGTACTTGTATTTAACATTTCTGCATTCTATTTATCTGCTTATCATCTTGCTTCGTACTTAATTCTCTTATTAATTGCTATTCGGTATTTTAAACTTACACACTCATTTTTAAGTATCTTCAAAGACGAGGCAATATTCTTCTCGTGTGAAAGCTTCGAGAAATCATGCCCTAACGTGTCGGGTGTGATTTTTCGTATAACTCACACGCGTCGAATATCCTTTTTAAGATTTTTATACCTGTGAACCCCGAGATTCCGAGAATATCGTGTCCTAACGTGTTGGTCACGATTTTAATTCTCCGTGAAAATCAAAGTAAACGGGTATTTCATATTTGAATCTTTTAAACTATGTGTTCGAGGATTACATTTTAAATTCAATACGAAATTTTTAAATTCTCAAAAAATATATCTATACCATAAATAATTTTAAGAATGAGGCAATGTCCTTTCGTGTGAAAACTTCGAAGAACCGCACTTTAGCGTGTTAAGTGTGATTTTTGCAATTCATGCAAATCGGATATCCTTTTCAAAAGTTTTCAAAATACTCTTCAATCTAATAATTATACAAAGTGGTTTTATAGCCAAAAGAAGAAACAATGTTCTCTCGTATGAAGATCTCGAAACATCGTGCCCTAACGTGTTGGGTGTGATTTTCGTATGGTTCATATGATAGAACACTCTCTTCAAAATGTTCCAAAACATCCTACAGTTTTGAAACTCCGAGAACTTAGTATCCTAATGTGTTGGACACGACTTCTAATTCTCATAGAGGATCGAAACACAAGGATGAATTTTCCTTAAGAGTTTTTCCTTTGAAATTATACAAACCCGTCTAAAATAAATATCGTATTTTAAACTTTACTCGAGTTTTCATTATTTTCATAAAATAAGACCCGAAAATAATCATGTGGTACCAATTTTTGGGCGCATGAGGGTGCTAATCCTTCCTCATACGTAACTGACTCCCGAATCTGTTTTTCTAGATTTCGAAGACCCCCTTTTTTAAACGTCTTAAACGTTTTATTGGTGATCCAATCACACCTAATAAAATATTGGTGACGACTCCCCATTTTCCTTTTGTTCTAAAATTTATTAAAAAATCATTTTTTTGAAGCCCCGTTCCCGAGGTGATTTCAACAGTTAGGAGCCAAAATGAGGGAATAACAACAATCTGTTATCTAGATGACAGGTTGTTTCAAAGGATGTATGTCTATCTGCAAGCATGCAAAGATGGCTTTAGAGTTGGTTGTAAGAGGATGATATGTTTAGATGGATGTTTCTTGAATGGCTACTATGATGGCTACTTACTTGCATCTGTTAGGATAGATGCAAATAATGGTATGTATCCTATTGCATATACTGTTGTTGAAAGTGAAAACCAAGCATCATGGCTCTAGTTCTTGGAGTTGCTCGCAATGGACTTGGAAATTGTGAACTCATACCAGTGCTCTTTCATGTCTGACAAGCAAAAGGCAAAAAAAGATACTATTTTATATTTTTCTTGTTTAGGGTTTACTATTTGTCAAATAATCTAACTGTATTTTTTCTATTTGCAGGGACTTTTGGAAGCAATAAGTATGTTGTTTCCTAATGCAGAAACAAGATACTGTGTTAGACACCTATGCCAATTTCAAGAAGGTTGGTTTCAGAACAAAAGAATTGAAAGATTGTCTTTGGAAAGTTGCCAGAGCAAGCACTAGAAGGGAATTTGAGGATGCCATGGATGAGCTAAATAAGGCAAATCAGCATGCTTATGACTGACTGAAGGAAAAGGACCCTACTCACTGGTTAAGGTCCCACTACTTAAGTAGGAATGGGTCAGACATGTTGGTCAACAACTTGTCAGAATGTTTTAACAAGGTAAACAAAAATTTAATAGTTTATTTAGTATTTTTTTTATTATTTCAAAATGCTTTAACAAGTACTACACTAATTCTTTATTGTTTATTGCTGGTAGATCATACTGGAAGCAAGAAGGAAACCTATTCTGACAATGATGGAAACAGTAAGGACCATGATGATGTTGCTTATTGTGAAGAAGAAAGAAGAAGCTGAAAAATGGAATGGAATGTTATGTCCAAAGATAGGAAAAAATTGGATGTGAATACCAAAAATTCTTTGAGGTTAAGTTACCCTAAACTTATTCTGACTTGTATTTTGTTTTTTAATAGTATTTTGCATGTTGTTCTTTATTTTATTTTGTATACTATTTTTTAATACCCTAAACTTATTCTGACTTGTATGATGTGTTTTGTTGGCTTTATGATGACTTTATGTCTGCTTTATGTTGGCTTTAATGTTGGCTTTATATTGAATGATGTTTTTTAGGTGTCTTGGATTGTGTTTTATGTTGGCTTAATGATATTTTTTAGGTGTCTTGGATTGTGTTTTATGTTGGCTTTATATTGGATACCTGACTTATATACTGCTTTTTAGGCTATTTTTTATGTGTCATCCATCACATGCTGGTGGGGACAGATATCAAGTTGAGAGTAGTCCAGGCAGTCAACATGTAGTGGACCTAAATCAGAAAACCTGCTTCTGCAGGAATTGGGATCTTATTGGCATCCCTTGTATGCACAATGGCTGCCATTCATCTTAAAGAGGACCTCCCAAAGACCTATGTAGACAACTGGTACCACAAGCAAACCCAGATTCAGATTTATTCACACTTTATAAAGCCAGTAAGGGGTTTCAAGCAATGGTTATCTATGCCAAACATGGTGCCAATTCTACCTCCTACACTAAGAAGGTCACCTGGCAGACCTACTAAGGTGAGAAGGAAAGAATTTGATGAACCAGACTCAAGTGGAAGGATGAACAAGAGAGAGGTGGGGATGAAGTGTAGTAAATGCAACAAAGTAGGCCATAATAAAAGGAGCTGCAAAGGGAAAATTGGCCAAAACGTTCCAGTAAGTTATCTTACGTTGCTCATTTAGGTATCAAGTTGGCTTTCACTATTTTGTAATATGACCTATTCTTGTTTTGTAGGTCAAAAGACACAATATTGGCTTTCACTTTCATGTGAGGACCCCAACTCAGCAAGTGAGCAGCACAACTCAGTTGCAAATGGATAATGCCTCAACTCAAGAATCTGCCTCAAATCAACAAGCTGCCTCTAGACAAAAGCTCTCATTGAAGAGGAAACCAACCACTATTAGATGGATGCTGCCCTCGAATCAAGATTAAATTTGCCCACCTGCTACTGATTGTTATTCTGAACTATTTTTGACCTTTTGTTGAACTTTTTGTAAAGTTTCCTATCATTGCTACTGATCTAAACTTAGGCATATATAAACTGATTTTTTTACAAATTTGCCTACAATTCACATGTGTTTAATGGTATTGAATTGTAGGAAATTTGGCAATAGTTTGCCATTCATTTATTTTGTAAACAGGTTAATATCCCATCTTTTGTAAACATTTGGCCTTTGGCCTTTATCTATGAGCAATGAAGTTTGTAAACAGGTTAATATCACAATTTTTGAACTTTTTGTTGAACTTTTTGTAAAGTTTCCTATCATAGTTTCCTATCAAATTTGGCAATAGTTTGCCATTTTAGTACAAATTGCTTCACTTTATATGCAGAAATGATGTAATGGTGATGGTTGTAAACAATCGACAATTCATAAGTATAAACCAGTGGCAATCTTTGTTTATGCATGCTTGATGCTGTAGTGCCTACATTCATATAAAAATGCATACATGTATGTATAGGTAACTAACTATGGTCTATGTATATAGTGGACTGAAACTTTCAACATTATAAGGTAACCATTTCATTCTTTTCATCCTCCAATGTTACAATAAAAGCAATAAAATTACAAACAAACCAACAACCATAAGAAGTAACAACCATGAGAAGCAACAACCAACAAAATTACGTCAATATTAGGCTTTGTAAAACAGCCCTTACATTACTATAATTACAAGCACCAAAAAACATTTTTTTCTCTCCCTCCTCCTTGCATCCTCCAATGTCCTCACTTTTTTCAGAAGACCCAACAATATTATTCTTGAACAGGGTGTCAATAGTGGATTAAACCAGCTAAAAAACGACAGGGTTTTCGAAATCCACTCCCAAAATTCGTACACCCAAAAAACCTCCTACCTGGGTTGTGATTGGACTAAGAAGTGTTGAGTTTGGCTGGGTTTCCATAGTAGCAGACTGGAATGACAGTAGGGTTGCTCGGAATCTTTATTTTCTTCTTCTTCTTCTTCTTTTTCTTCTTCTTCTTCTTTTTATACCCTAAAATAGGCTGATATGGCTTATTTTTAAGTAGCAACGGCCAGCTGGCAGCTGACCCACATACCTTTGACTCTGTCCCAGTCCACGTCACTGTTCCGTGACGTCTGTGATGAAAAACGTCAAAAAGGATCGTTTTGTCACATTTTCAAAGTTGAGGGACTGAAATGTAAACCAGGTGGATGTTTGTTCCGGAAAATGAAAGTTGGGTGATTGTTGGTGTAATTTACCCTAAAAAAATCATTAAGTATGTGCCTTAAAAATTAATTGATTATCTTTTAGATTTTATTCAAACAAAAATAAACCACTAATCTCATGCATCTATATTGATGGTGTTCTCCAATTGGTGGAATACGAGAGAGTTTACTAGCGATTTGTTGTTCTTATGTTTTTATGGATATCTCAATGATGGATGGTCGAATAACTCATCAATGGATAAAGAAGACAACTCCTTTAAAACTTTTAAATTTTAAATAAGTAAAAGTAAAATTACTTTTTAACCCTCTTCAAAATATAAAAATTTGATTTAATCCTTTAAAAATTATAAAAATATATGCTATTAAAATTGTGAAATTGTATTTTTACTATCGTAAAAATTAAAATTTAATTTCGACCCCTTAAAACCTTCCCCAGATGAAAAAGGTGGTGAAAGAGTCTCTACAAGTGTATGCCATCTCCGAAAAATTAGCCCTCTGGCTCTTGGATGTAGGTTACCATTCAGAGGAGGGAGCCAATGAAATCGAAAAAGGAAATCATTAGGGGCAAAGAGGTAATTATAGAGATTGGTAGTTCTTCAAAATCTCGATTTGATATCTTGGTAGATAAGGAAGATAACTAACCAAGTAACATCAGTAGGGACCATTGCCACTATAAAGGATAATATTCTCGCGAAAGGTGGTGTCAATTTAGCATTGTTTCTAAAAAGAATTTTTGAGATAAAAAGTGAGGGTAGAACGGAGTATTAATAGCAAGGAGAATATTGGGCCAAATATTGAGACAATGGACAGTGATAATGAGACCCAACAGACAGGTCCTTCTAGGCCTAATGATACTAACCCATCTAGGACGATATTGGAGAGACAGTCATAAGGTAGCAACCAAAAGTGGTGAGGAAATAGGCAAATTCATAGTCCAAGGCTGATCAATAGATTTGAAAGAGGGCGTGGAAGCTAATCGACACAAACTCCTATAATGAGAAAGGTCCCAAAGTGCGAAAGAAAATGGAAGCAAAACTGCCACTTAAGCCTCTACTTGCCACATGGGTTAACTCTTTCTCTCAACAATTAGATGTCCCAGAAAATAGTGTGAAGGTGACTAATGAAGGACTTAATCTTAGGGCCATTCTTCATAGCAAAAGCAATAAAAAAACATAATACGTATTGACAAAACACAACTATGTATAATTGCTTTTGGACTCAAACCAAAAAGCTTGTATATAGAAACTTCTGGCTTCTGGTTTTAAGTTTGGGCAATAAAATTACCGAAATATCCTTTTTCAATGGTCATGCTTCACATTTTTTAGTCCTAGGCAAAATAAAAAATTGGACCTCTTTTAAAAAAAGTATAAAATATAATACAATAAAAGTTGGAAATTTTTAGGATATTAGAAGAAGCATTTATGATGAAAATTAAAAGCATTAGGCATTTAATTAATTTATTTTAGTCTGATTTTTTTTTCTAACATTAAAAGTTGAAAAAATATTTTTTTGGATCCTGGACAGCTGCAGTCGCAAACAACCCCAAAACCGGGTGTAACTTCTAACTACATGCAGGTTTGCTGCACACTTTTTTCTTTTTTGGTGAAATCACTTATTTCCTTTTCGAATTTTATTTTAAATTTTTAAAATTCAATATTTAACAATTGGTGAGAGAGTAGTTATGATGTGAAATTAGTGTTATACTAACAAATATTGCTAAATCTTTAATGAATTTTGATGTATCCATAAATAACTGATCAACACTTTAGCAAAATATATTTTTTATTCTTAAACTAAAATTTAACAAATAATTTATATTAATTATTTAAAAAATAATTAAATTTTTTATATTTATTTACTATTATATTAATTTTTTAAATATCATTTAAATTAATCTATTAATTACTTTTCAACATCATGTTCAAAATAATCATTTTAACTTCTCATCGCAATTTTTGACAATAATGAAGAGCACTTGAAATTAAGAAACCATATTTTTCACTTTTTAGTCGCAATAATAATGGAGAACAAGAATCGAGTAGCAGTGAAAGCCCAATTTTAGAATGTTGAGGTTCTTTGTTTGTCTTTTCTATTTGATTATGTTTAATTTTTACTTTTGGAACTATTAGGGGTTGCAAGTTCCAAGTTTTACAAGATCTTTAAGAGTTTATGTTGTAACACTCCAAATTTTTTGATAAGAATATGGCATTATTCCAAGATTGGATATAGTGAATTTGCGAAAAAAATTAGAAAATGAGTCAAATAAAAAATACTTAAGGAAGCAAAGTTGATTTTAGGTACGGGAAACAATGAAAAGAATTTTTGAAATAAGATCGTGGCAAAAGGATTAAATTATAAATTCCAAAAACTTTGAGGACTTAAGTAAAAATTTAACCAAAATGAGAAATATGAGTTATTTATTGATTAATTGGAATAAGAATAAGTTGGAATATATATTGGTGTGATAAAAATCATTTTTGGTACCAATTTGGAAATGATTTGGAATTGAAAAGAAATTAAGCAAATGGAAAAAAAGGTCACATAAGGGTATTTTTGTCATTTCTTAAGAATTTATATTGGAAATATTATTTAGTGTGGATATTTTACATATAGTATATGTAATAACCTAATTTCCAATGGTATTGAAAAAGGCGATTTTGATACCCTATTTTTGTAAATCGAGTTTGTAAATATTAAATGGAAATATTTATAGAGTTAGTGTATAGATGAATTGAAATTCGGTTAAGTAATTTAGCCGAAATTGTGGTTAATAAAAGCTTAGGGACTAAATTGTAAAAAATTAATCACTATAAAATTTTAATTAGAAAAAGGTTTGGGGACTTAGATAACAATTCTGCAAAGGATTAAAATAGTAAATAAACCAAATTAAAATATATGATAGTGAGATTTGATGGTGGATACCATTAACTTAAACTAATTAAAGATTTTTGTTAATTAATTAAGATTAAAATATATTAATTTAAGTATAGATAATAGAACCTAATGGAAAGAAAGATAAGATGTTATCTTCAACTGTGGAAACCAAAGAGAAAAAAGAAAAGAAGAAAGCTTGAAAACCCTTGGACATTTGGCTATCAAATTCAAGTTTCAAGACATTTTTCTTTGATTTTTATGGAAATTGAATCATGGGAGCTTGATTTAGCTAGCCCATGTACCAATTTGTGAAACTGTTAAAGTTTTTTTAAAGTTTTCATTGTTGATAAATAAACGAAATTGGTGTGAATTTGATAGAAATTAAGCTTAGATTAATTGAAAGAGATAGTAGGTTCGAAAATTAAGGTCCAAAAATTAAGGAAGATTTGGGAGTTAATTGAAAGAGATAGTAGGTTCAACGGACTCTACTAAAAAATTTGAAAATTTTAGTGGTTGAATGGTAAATAGTTGGATATCAATTTTGGTTAAGTTAAGTTGGAATCAACTAGTTCCTTAGTGGGAAACAAAATGATTATCGATGGATGGTTTATTTGGGACTTTGGTGATCGTACGTGAAAGGTTATATATATGGTGAGAAGGGTTATTCTACAGGCATAATTCTTTTCATTTATGTTTCATTTTCTTCTCTTCAACATCATCTTCTTTGGTTGCTTCAAAGAAGAGAAAGTTGAGGAAAGCTCTACATGGGGTAGTGATAGCGAGGTTTGAGCCTGAAAAGATGAGAATTTGATGACTTGTTGATTAGGATGGAGGAGACTCTAGTTGTTGGAAAAGTTAAGCTTGCAGGGAGGAAGAACAACAGGTGAGATTTTGTACTCCACTACCTAGGGTGTTAATCATGTAGTTTCACTGGAGCCACTTGTTGGGTTCACGTGTGATAATTTTTTAAGATTGCTTGTGAAATAAAAAAAATAAATAGTGAGCTTTATAAGAACTGTATAATTGTAAAAAAATCATTATACTCAATTATTTCTTTTTTCTTTCCACTATTTAACTAAGCAAAAATTATCAAATTTACTATGTCTTATCTATTTAGTATTACTTCTTAAAAACATTTTTGAATAAAAGTTAAAATTTTTTAATTTTTCTTTTGACTAAAAAAAATGCTTTTGTACAAAAGTAATTTTAAAAAGTACAAAAACATATTATTTAGTAATATTTTTGTTTTAAAAATATTTTTTATTCTAAAAGTGATTCTAAAAAATAATGTTAAACTGATTCGAAGTATGTTGATTTTTTATATTAGGTATTTGTAGCGTATATTTTTAAACATGGGAACTAAAATAGGAGTTTGGAAATCATCAAAGAAAGTGGAAACCCACGCAATCAAAGGTTTCATGTTGAAGGATGGGGAGCCATCCCAAGACATGCCATGTGAATTCTAAATTATTCAATTTTAAATCCCAGTCAAATTTAAATTGAATTTTTTTGATGAAATGTGTTCAATTTAATTGTTTTATTAAATGGAGTTAAAAATTATTATGATTTAAATTTCAATGAATTATTTGGTCAAAAAAGTTTTCGGTAATTAGATGCAATATTTTTTTTAAACAACAAACTCAAATTGTTTGTATCAAACTATTAAAAATAAAAAAAATTATTTGCATTATCTGAATATAAGTCTTATAAAATTTTCCTAAGAATCTCATTAAACATTTGGACACCTTTCTTAATACGAGAAGTTAATTTGGTGATTTCATCAACAACTTGATTATTTTTTTGGAGAACATACTTGAAAAATCATAATTTTTCATATTTTAATATCTGTTTGATTCTTTTAATCAAGATTGAACTCACAACCGTCAATTACGTATCTTCAATCTTAAATGAAAAAAAATCCTCTTTTAATAAAAAAAATTAAAAATAAAAGAGGAATGTAGTCCAATCTCCATGGAAGACCAGGTTTTGGTTTAATTTGTTATTTTATTTTATTTGTTGAAGTTCCAAATTATATTATCTCCGAATTTCATTTCACTGCTAAAAACTGTTAAAGCATTAACAATATTTTAAAATTTTAAAAAATAATTTAATTAATAAATACTAATTTTATCAGAATCACATGGATTCATTTTTTTAAAAAAAAACAAGTCTAATTTTAGATAGTGCCTTTTATCTTTTTGTTTTTTAATTTATAATGATAATAAAAATAAAAGGAAAAACATGTTAGTTGTTAAGTACTAATCAAAGGTGTCAAATTTTTTTTAAGGGGATTGAAATTAAATTATCATTTTTATAATAGTAAAAATGTAATTTTATCATTTGAATAGTCAATAATTTTATAATTTTTAAAAAATTAAATTAAATTTTTATCATTTATAAAAATATTAAAATACAATTTTATTTTTATTAATTTAATATTTTAAAAATTTCAATTAACTTAAATAAAAAATTATTAAAAAAAACCGAGATCACTGCTAATCCCTCTAACTACGCCCATGATCTAACAATTGGAGATGCTAAAATAAAAGTGAGGGAATCTATGAAATAAAGTACAGAAGAAAAATGAACTTCATTCCCAAATATTTATTTCCAAAGCAATAATGATTCTTCTTAGAAAGCGTTAAGCTAACGCCCATATCTATTGATTTTTAAATATATCTAATATATTTTAGACGATAAATTTTAAAATTATACATGAATTTTAGTTAAATATGTAATATTATATATAAATTATGATTATGTATAATTTTGTAGATAAGATTATGATTTGATTTATTTTCATTAATCACTAAAAAAATTAACAATAAAGCACAATTTAACATTTACATATTATATACATAAATAATTATATTTATTTAATATAAAAGGAAAATGATAAATTTATTTTTTAAAATGTATATAATTGAACAATAAAAATTTCATGCATACATTTAATCTACAAGTCAAAGTTTCATGAGTATAATTAGACCGAATCAAAATTTATATTTTAAATTACATATTGAATCAAAATTTATGCGTAATTTGAAATTTATTCCAAAATTTTAAAATTAATGCTTAAATTTATCGCTATACTTTAAGTAGAAATTAAAATTTGTCATTATATTTTATTTTAATTAATATTTATCATTTTATTTGTGAACTAAATGTAAATTACCGCTATACTGAATTTTGTCACCTTACTGTAGCTTGATTGAATTTTGTTATTAACCTTTTATTTTTATTCAATTTATCTATTTAATTTCAATTTAAAATAACTTGAAGATAAAATTTAATAAAAATATTTTTATATTTCATTTTAATATTTTAATAATAAATTGATTAATAATGGTGTATATGTCAAAAAAAGCTCTTAAAATATGTAAAAAAATCGAAGTCTTTATATTAAATTCTCACCCACTTAAACTTCAATCGTTAATTAAAATAATCAATTAAATCCTTTTATTTAGATGTGTTTGAACACCGAATTATTATTAATCAAATTATTTAAAATGTAAAAATTTTTAATTATTAACCGAATCGAAATATTTTAATTAATTCAATCGATTAATCGAGTGGAAATATATGTGGGGTATAGATTTAGCACAAAATCCCTTGGGACTTGGGGACTATCAGCACAGTGCTACGTTTGGGCGGGACGGAATTGATTATCTTTGCTTGTTTTAGAAAGGTCAAAAATGTGTATGATATCCATGTGGGTAAATTCCTATTTCTGTGCTTGAATTGTCAAAAATGTGTATGATTTCCATGTGGGCAACTATCACATTTTAATGGCCTATCCTTTTAAGAACATTGGACGACTTGTCCATCCTCAATGTCCCATTGCTGCCTCTCAACCCTGTTTACGACTTTTCCTACCCAAAATCTTAATGAATAATGACCCATTTCTTGATAGTTACTAATCATATGAAAATCATCGCAACTCAAGAAAAAAAGAATTTTATATATTTGTTAATTGGATCTTAATTTAATTGGTATGAATATTATTATTAATGCAAGAGGACGTGAGTTTGAGTGTGTTGAAATGCATTATTTTTTTATTTATGAATTGGGAGAAACTATAAGTAATTTTAGATATTATGTAAAAAAATAATGAGAATATTAAAAAAATATATATTATATATCTAACATAAAGAGATATGCTAAACTTTCTATCAATATCTAGTTGATCCTGATTTCTTTAGTTATAGTTTCTTCACTTTTTTCTAGTTTTATATAAAAATTTTCTTTATAATTTATTTAATTTTGAATTTTGATAGTTACTAATGTTCATTTTTTTATATATTTTAAATTAAAAATATTAATTCGATTAATTTTGTTAATTATTCGATTTCGAACTGAATTAATCGATAATAAAAAATTTAAAAAATTATTAAATGATCTCCAATCGAATTAAATTCAACCACCAACTGATTAACCAAATTAGATTGGTTCGGTTGATTAATTCGGTTTTAACCGAATTATGAACACCCTTACCTCCATTAACGACTTCCATCGTTGATCAGTTGACTGTTAAAATAAATTAATGGGCCAATCAAAGGATGACACGTGGTAGTTTTAGATTTAATATAATATTTTCTTATAAAAATCATAAAAATAAAAATTATTAAATATTAAAAAATATGAAAATAAATATAAACTTATAAAATATTGTAAAATATTGTAAAAATATAAAAAATTATAAAAGTAATAAAATATATTTAAAATATTTAAATATTTATAAAAACGTATTAAAATTCTGTAAAAATCATAAAAATTATAAAAAAACTATCAAAAGTTTTAAAATTGATATAAATAGTAAAAATTAAAAAAAAAATCATAAAACTTGAATTCCACCGAATTAGTTAGTAGGAATGATTAGAACAAAATCAATAAGGGCATCTATCTGAAGAGAGTGATTAGATCGATTATCCTAGGAACCAAACAGTTGAATTGATTTTTTTTATTTAATTGATCTGGATGGATCAACTGATCAGACAAATCGATGGCCTGATCGATTTGACTATCGATCCGATTCTGAATACCTTGGTCAAAATATTTCATTCTAACCTACGCTAATAGTTGTATAATGAAATTTTGGTTTGATAACAAATATTAAAAAAATAAAAAAATGGGTTCAACTGCCCAATTCTCAAGTCAACGGATCTAATGGCTTTCTTCGAACCGATACCCTTGCTGATTTCAGGTTAATTGGTCTAGTTCAATTTTTATGTTTTTTTATATATTTTTTTATAAGTTTATACCAATTTTAATTTTAATTTTTAAAATTTTAAGAATTTTAATATGTTTTTTAATTTTAAATACTTTAAATGAGTTTTATTAATTTTATAATTTTATAATTTTATAATATTTATAAATTTTCATATTTTTAATAAGTTTATATCAATTTTGATAATTTTTATTTTTACAAATTTTTCTAATTTTTTAATAAAAAATAATAGATTTAACCAAAAACTACCATGTGTTATCATCTAATTGGTCCGTAAAATTATTTTAATGATTAATATGGTCAATATGTTCATCCTAGGATATCTTGATTTGAGAATCTATGTGTTCAAAGTGTGTACATTGTCAAATAATTAAAAAAATATGAATAGATAGTACCATATAATTACACTAATATATTCAAAAGAAAATTGACTGTTTTAATTAGCGAAAGAAACTTAATTGTTTTTTTTTTATATTTTTAAAAGCACATATAAACCTATTATTATAGTTGTATTTGTCTCGTTAAGAAGTTCATATCTTCGTAATTATTCCTTAAAAAATAAAATTGGCTATTTCTTTCGGGAAAAAAAAATAATTATTTCTTAAATATAACCCCGAAGTTTATAAATTTTTAGTTTTTTTGTCAAATATATTTTTTATAGTTTCATTATAACTTAAATGATATATATATTTATTCTCGTGGTCAATATTTTTTAAAAAATTACTCAAATTTTTATTATTATTTTCGTATATAATAAAAAATATACCAACCAAATTTAAACTTCCGATAAAATATAATAAGTAAATCCTATGAAAATGAAGTTATTTCTTTTCATTAATTTTCATTCCAAGTAAGTATTAAGTAATAAAGAAAATCTATTTATATATTTACACCATTAATAAAGTTCATTGAATTGATTTTACAAGTTAAATAGATATTAACTCAATTAGAAAAATTACAAAAATATCTTTTTGTAATTAAAATAAATTATATTATTGAAAAATATTTTAATATTTTTATTTTAACAAAAATAAAATATATATATATATAATGAAATTTAAAGAATAAATATGTTTCATTTCAATGAACAGAAATCGAACTTCGGATATAATAAAATGAGTAATAGTACATCACATCTCATTATCAGTGTGATAGAATTTTTAGTTAGTAATAAACTCCCTATATATTAGTAATAAATCTATTCCCGAATATTTTTATATCCAACATTTTTAAAAATTTAGGTATTTCACTATTTCTAGAGATGAAATTAGGAGGAAAAGAGTTGAATTTAAAAAAAAAAAAAGGACGAGAGTTGAAGACCAAGATTTTGGTCCTAACTTTGACAAGTCTTAAGCCAACACTGCCAACGTTAACTTCTCTTATAGGGTTTTTAATTTTCTCTCTGATTTTCCAGGTATCTTTTTATTTTTCCTCCTTTCCAAACTGTCTTTTAACTTCAGTTTTCATTTCTTTTTTCAATTTTCATCTGATTTCTCTAAAAGCAGATTATCTCTTCAGTTTCTCTGGTAAATCTGTTTCCTTTCTGTTATGATAATTATTATTTTTTAAGAATTTCCGTCTGCATGCATTTGTTGCTGACTTTGATTTTGATTTCTTTTAATAATTTTTGTTGGTTTCCGTGTGGATGAATATGCGGTCAACAACTTGGCTCTTTTTTTTTTTTAAATGTTTAGATTTTGTTCCCTAGAAATATCGATTTGATCTGTTTTAAGGAAGTGAAGAGAATTTATGCCTTTGGACTTAATTTCTGTTGTTGTAAGCTTAAGAAGTTCTGATTTTTGTTGAGAAAATTGTACATTGGTTACTTTAATTGCTAATGTTAAGACGGTTGAATTTAATTGTTTTCTTTAGTCAGTTATTAGCTTTTGATCAATAATATTATTGTTTAGAAATTTTTTATATCCTTGTTCTAGGCTAATTTTATTTGAGCATAAATTCAAAGTTTTTATGTGTTTTGGTGAACTTGAACTATCAAAGCTCTCACTTTTATGGATACTAGATTAAGAATATTACTGACATTAGATTATATTATAAATTCAACACTTCTATGCATTGTCTTGTATTTGAGCTATTAATGTTGTTGAATTTTCATATATACAACCTTTATATATATATGTTAAATAGGTTTCTAATAGGTGAAGTAAGAGTGTAGCGTGTGTTGATAGAGTTCTGAGTGTGGAGGTACGATACAATCTTTGAGAATTGTTGGCTCATAAATATTGTTGATTGATAGATATGGGGTGGCTTAGAGCTGGTTCAAGTGTGGCAAAGCTTGCTATTAGGAGGACTTTGTCTCAGGGTGGATCATATGCTGCAAGATCCCGCATTGTTCCTTCAAAGAGTCAATATTTTCACACCACCGTCTTTAAATCAAAGGCACAGACTGCTCCGGTTCCTCGGCCCGTTCCACTTTCTAAGCTAACTGATAGCTTCTTAGATGGAACCAGTAGTGTATACTTAGAGGAGCTTCAAAGGGCCTGGGAAGCTGACCCAGATAGTGTTGATGAGTCATGGGACAATTTCTTTAGGAATTTTGTTGGTCAGGCTGCCACATCTCCAGGAATTTCAGGCCAGACCATTCAGGAGAGTATGCGATTGTTATTGCTTGTGCGGGCTTACCAGGTTAATGGTCACATGAAAGCGAAGTTGGATCCGTTGGGTTTAGAGGAAAGGGAAACCCCTGATGATTTGGATCCAGCTCTTTATGGTTTTACTGAAGCTGATCTTGATAGAGAATTCTTTTTAGGTGTGTGGAGGATGGCTGGATTTTTATCAGAAAACCGACCAGTGCAGACACTTAGGTCGATTTTGACTCGGCTTGAGCAGGCTTACTGTGGAAGCATTGGGTTCGAGTACATGCACATTGCTGACCGCGACAAGTGCAACTGGTTAAGAGACAAGATTGAAACTCCAACACCAATGCAGTACAATCGCCAGCGGCGCGAAGTCATTCTTGATAGGCTTATATGGAGTACACAGTTTGAAAATTTCTTGGCTACCAAGTGGACAACAGCCAAGAGGTTTGGGCTAGAAGGGGGTGAAACTTTAATTCCTGGAATGAAAGAGATGTTTGATAGGGCTGCTGATCTAGGGGTTGAAAGCATAGTTATTGGAATGCCTCATAGAGGAAGATTGAATGTGCTAGGTAATGTTGTCCGAAAGCCACTTCGTCAAATATTTAGTGAGTTCAGTGGTGGTACAAAGCCTGTGGATGAAGTTGGGCTTTACACAGGAACTGGTGATGTCAAATATCACTTGGGAACTTCCTATGATCGACCAACAAGAGGTGGAAAGAGAATTCATTTGTCTTTAGTTGCCAACCCCAGTCACTTGGAGGCTGTGGACCCAGTTGTTGTTGGAAAAACTAGAGCAAAGCAGTATTACTCCAATGATGAGGATAGGACCAAGAACATGGCTGTTTTGATTCATGGAGATGGAAGCTTTGCTGGACAGGGTGTAGTCTATGAAACTCTTCATCTTAGTGCACTTCCAAACTACACTACTGGTGGAACTATACATATTGTAGTCAACAACCAAGTGGCATTCACAACCGATCCAACGGCAGGCAGATCTTCACAGTATTGTACTGATGTTGCCAAAGCTTTGAATGCTCCCATTTTCCACGTAAATGGAGATGATGTTGAGGCAGTTGTCCATGCATGTGAGCTTGCAGCTGAGTGGCGCCAAACCTTCCATTCAGATGTGGTGGTTGATTTGGTCTGCTACCGTAGATTTGGGCATAATGAGATTGATGAACCATCATTTACACAGCCAAAGATGTATAAGGTCTGCAGCCAATTTACCTTTTTGGCTATTTATTTCTCCATTAGGCATGTCTTAGTTGGTCCTATCCCCCTTTTTTTTGTTTTTTAATATGCTCCTGAGAAATTACTTGAACTTCACATATGTAAATTCTTCCTTCTGTTTTTTTTTTTCAACAGATCATTCGGAATCACCCCTCAGCACTTCAGATCTACCGAAACAAGTTGTTGGAGTCTGGGCAAGTGACAGATGAAGACATTGGTAATATAAGTCAGAAGGTCAGTACAATTCTTAATGAAGAATTCTTGGCCAGCAAAGATTGTATTCCCAAAAGACGGGACTGGCTTTCTGCTTACTGGACGGGATTCAAGTCACCTGAACAAATTTCACGTGTTCGGAACACTGGGTATTTTGGCTTCTTTGTCAATTTCAACTTTCATTTTGGTATCTCTTATGTATACTTGCGGATGAAACTTGCATGTTATGCAGGGTTAAACCCGAGATATTGAAGAATGTTGGCAAAGCAATCACAACCCTTCCAGATAATTTTAAGCCTCATAGAGCGGTGAAGAAGGTTTATGAACAACGTGCGCAAATGATTGAGACAGGGGAGGGCCTTGACTGGGCTATGGGTGAAGCACTTGCATTTGCTACCTTGCTGGTAGAAGGTAACCATGTTAGGTTGAGTGGTCAGGATGTTGAAAGGGGTACATTCAGTCATCGGCATTCTGTGATTCACGATCAGGAAACAGGGGAACAGTATTGCCCTCTAGACCATGTTATCATCAACCAAAATGAGGAGATGTTTACTGTCAGCAATAGGTAACCCTTTTAATGCTTTGGACTTTGTGTAATAGCTAATTTTTCAGTCCATATAATACGTGTTCTCTGATAATGGCTGTACAAGATGTGGTTATGTATTTGACTATTTGTCTTGGAAATCCTTTTAAGAGGAAGAGAAGCCATCTATATTTTACTTTTTCAAGGAAAAATAGTAAAAAGAAAAAATGGAAGAAAAAGACACCTTTATTTGTGTAACTATTTGATTTTAAGGCTAATTTGGAATCTATTTATGTAGATATTCCAAATTAAATATCAATTGTGCTCTCAATTATGGCTTAGCTTATTGAGAACTTTTCCAGTTGACTACACCTTATACCTGGAATTTGGTTTCTATGTGGTTCACTGCATGCAATGTGTACAAGTTCAGAATTTTAAGTTGATCTTTCAGTTGCAAACTTACTGTTCTCTTCTTTAGGTGGTGATATCTTTGCTTCTCGTGCAAATTCATGTCCCTGCTGGAGAATTGTTAGATTGTGCAATTTAGTTTTGTGTGGCATTTTTACTTTTGATCTTTTTGTTAAATTTGGATTCTTTTTCTGAGCAACATGTGGTCTTTGAGTGCAGTTCTCTTTCTGAGTTTGGTGTGCTTGGCTTCGAATTGGGTTACTCGATGGAGAATCCAAATTCATTGGTTATGTGGGAAGCTCAGTTTGGTGACTTTGCTAATGGTGCTCAAGTGATATTTGATCAGTTTATAAGTAGCGGGGAGGCAAAGTGGCTGCGTCAAACTGGTCTTGTTGTGCTGCTTCCCCATGGTTATGATGGACAAGGTCCGGAACATTCAAGTGCACGACTAGAGCGTTATCTTCAGGTATTCCCCATGAAATAGCATGCATTGTTCTTTTTATCATGATTTAGCTTCATCATCCTTTATTCAAAATCGGGCTGTGCTCCCTAGAATGTCATTTTCACATGAAATGGTGCATTGATAACTACATCTTTTTGAAAATTTTGCAGATGAGTGATGACAATCCTTTTGTGATACCTGAGATGGATCCAACTCTTCGTAAACAAATTCAGGAGTGCAACTGGCAGGTGGTTAACGTTACAACACCTGCTAATTACTTCCATGTTTTGCGGCGTCAGGTCAGTGCAACTAATGGTTATTAATGATGTTTCAGCTTTGGGGCTAGTCTTGCCATTTCCTTATCATTTCTTCTCTACTATTTCAGATACACAGGGAATTCCGTAAGCCTCTTATTGTGATGTCCCCCAAAAACTTGCTTCGTCACAAGGACTGCAAATCAAATCTTTCTGAATTTGATGATGTCCAAGGCCACCCTGGTTTTGATAAACAAGGAACCAGATTTAAGCGCCTTATAAAAGATCAGAATATGCACTCGGACCTTGAGGAGGGTATCAGACGCTTGGTACTTTGTTCCGGAAAGGTATGCTATGCCCTTGGTTTCTTCTTGTTTCCCCCTTGTATGACTTTCAAAAGCTATTTAAGTCTGGAATTGTTTCTTGTAGAGTGAAGTAGACAACTAAGATTCGTAAATGTGTTATTTCATTGGGCTTTATGTATAGTTGTCTGCAGGTTCAATGGTTGTGTCATTTTTATACAATAATCATACTCTATCTGCTTTCAGGTCTACTATGAGCTTGATGATGAGCGAAAGAAGAACAATGCTACTGACGTTGCTATCTGTCGTGTGGAACAGCTTTGCCCGTTCCCTTATGACCTAATCCAACGAGAGCTTAAGCGATATCCAAGTATGTTGTCCAAGCTTAGACTAAAACTTGACATATAGCAATTCTCACTGAACCTATAGACTCAACGTGAAACATTGTCTTTTTGGGAATTTAGTTGGGTTTGAATCCTAATTAAAAGCTTGCTGCTGAAAAATTTTTGTTCGGTTTGTTTAAAATGTATATTCAATTTGGATATTTGTTTCTCTCCATCTCTCCCTCTTTTGTTTATATAGAAACTTGATGTCCTAGTGTATACTGATAGGTTTAGTAATTTTTCATGTGTTGTGACCCTTTATTTCTTTTCCTGCTTTTTTGTTTTTCCTGAAACTGAAACATGATTTCGGGTTTATACTTTTTGGTGGTTACTTTCAGAGGCAGAGATTGTTTGGTGCCAGGAAGAACCGATGAACATGGGTGCATACAACTATATTGCCCCTCGTCTTGCCACTGCAATGACTGCTTTGGGTAGAGGAATATTTGATGATGTCAGATATGTTGGCCGTGCTCCATCTGCTTCCACTGCTACTGGCTTCTATTCCATGCATGTGAAGGAACAAGCCGAGCTCGTGCAAAAGGCCATTCAACCTGAACCGATCAAGACCAATACTACTATCTGAAGCTTTGCGCAAAATCATTGTTGAAAACTATAGTATTAATGCAATGCTCTAAAATAACATCCGGTGCAGAGCTGGAAAACTGTTAGGGTGTGTTATTTCGATGAGTCATGTTTCCGCCATTCCTTCTGTGCTAAGGCACCGATACATGAAGGTGAACTGATGATCAAATAGTTGATTTGATGCATAATTTTCATTTGTAATATTTTTTGGTTTTTTCTAACCCTAACAGTATAAACAATGCAGTGCTTCCTTTTATAATGCGGAAATTAAACTACCTTGCTCTTTACTAGGCTCGACCTCTTAGGGCAATTATGGGTAATTGAGGGTTCAGTTTCATATATTCTGGAAATAAGAGAAAATAAAGAATAGAAGATTTTACTTTTTTTCCTCTAATTTTTTAAAAATCTATTTTCTGTATATTTTTCAAATGATTTTGATGATTTTTCAAGTATTAATAGTTATAATAAGGGTTAAATTGTGCATGTATGTTTTTTTTTTTTTTTGTTAAACAGGTTTTTTTTTCAAGATGTAAGGAAATAGGTCATTTTGAAGAGAGAGTGAGAAAATACGTTCAACTGGAGGAGTTTTTGTTGACATATTAATAAAGTGCATTCAGTTGGAAGAGTTTTTGAAAATTTCAAAGAGAATGCATGAGTTTGATGAAACTTTTGAATAGAGCATATAACATTTATGATGGTTCATTATATTACTAAATTTGTCATTATGTATATTTTATCATTTATAAAATTAATTATATTTATAAATAAGAATTTTAATTTTACTAAAATATTTTGTTAAATAATTGATAAGAAAATGCTTATATATAAGAATTATGGTTCTATTACAAACTCTATTAAATGATTTTATATTAAAAAATAAATTTTATATTTTATATTGAATAACTTCATATTTAAATTATTATGTTGCCATTAAAAAAAGTAAAATGAAAAAAATTATATTGTTTTAGTTCTAATTTTAAATAGAAAGTTTTGATTATTTATATAATAAGTAATTTTATATTTAATTATTATATTTCCATTAATTTTATATTTTATATAATAAATTTTATAAATACTACATTTATCTAATCTAATGTAATGTAATTATTTAATTATATATCATATTTGAATCATTATGTGTGATTTATTGACTATTAAGAAAAACAATGAAAATTTAATAGTGAAGAGTTTAAGTTAAAATATATCTATTTTTATAGTTTGTACAAAAAATTAATTATAATTAAGAATTTTTTTATTAACACTATAATGAAATTATTTAAGTAATTGGTATATTTTAAGTATGTTTATTAGTTTTTGAATAATGCTTTTTTACATTAATTACATAAAGTAAAATTATATCATTTATTGAATTCGATAAAAAAAATTTGATTATGATTTGAATTTTTTTTTTTTATATTTGAATTGCTAATATTGTTTGGACAAAATTTTTAATCCATATGTTCTATATACTTAGAAATATCTTATCTCAATCTTGGTCCAAATCTATTAAGAAACAAAATTTCTACATATATGTTACTTCGAAAGAAAATAATAATAAACTCTCTATGTATTCTCGAATATTTACATTTTTTTATATCCAAAATTTTTAAAAATTTGCCTTGTCTAAATTTAAGGAAAAAAAAAAGGAAAAATTGAAATTTAGGTATTTTTTTTTTGTTATTAAACTATTAGTAAATTTACATTAGTTACTCAACTTTAAAAAATTATAAAATGAGCACTGAACTATTTGAAGATTTTCATTTAAGTCACTAGATTGTTAAAATCACAACTGTATGTACCTTTTTTGTTCGCATTGTCTACACCAATTGGAATCTCTCCTTCCTACTATCTTTTTCAAGTTAGTTTTTTTCATGAATTAGTTAAAACGTCATGAATTTGTATACTAAAATTTAAATAGTTTTTTTATTCAATCTCCAACATTAACTGCTAGATTAACTTGGATCTAAATATGTTATTTTACTCATCGATGAGGATCGGACTATCATTAAATTAATACTTAAAGCTTACTAATTAAACATTTAAAAAAGAGAACTTAATTATCCGGTTATTAAAAACTTTTTCTAATAATTCAGTGATTTTTATAAAAATTTTAAAAAATTTAAAGACAATTTTATATTTTTTAAAGTTAGAAGGATAAAAATGTAAACTTCAGAATACTTTAGCGTTTCACTATTTGAAGAAATTACGAGAAAAAGCGAAGAATCAAACGGAAGAGAGGTTTTCCTTTTTGGCCGAAAAAAGGAAGAGAGTTAAAGACCAAGATTTTGGTCCTAACTTAAAAAAATATAAGCCAACACAGCCAACCTCCACTTATAGGGTTCTTAATTTTCTCTCATATTTTCCAGGTATCCTTTTATTTTTCCTCCTCCCCAAACAGTCCTTTAACTTCAGATTTCTTTTTTTTTTTTTCAATTTTCATCTGATTTATCTAAAATCTGATTATCTATTCAGTTTCTCTGGTAAATCTGTTTCCTTTCTGTTATCATTATTATATTATTATTTTAAGAATTTTATGCTGCTTGCACTCGTTTCTGACTTTGATTTTGATTTCTTTTAATAATTTTTGTTGGTTTCTATGTGAATGAATATGCTATAATCGGTCAACAGCTTGGCTTTTTGTCAAGCTTTAAATTTTGTTTCAAAGAAATATCGAATTGATCTGTTTTAAGGAAGTGAGGCGAATTTATGCTTTTGGACTTAATTTCTGTTGTTGTAAGCTTAAGAAGTTCTGATTTTTATTGAGAAAATTGTACATTGGTTACTTTAATTGCTAATGTTAAGACGGTTGAATTTAATTGTTTTCTTTATTCAGTTATTAGCTTTTGATCAATAATATTGTTTAGAAATTTTTCATATCCTTGTTCTAGGCTAATTTTATTTGAGCATAAATTCAAAGTTTTTATGTGTTTTGGTGAACTTGAACTATCAAAGCTCTCACTTTTATGGATGCTAGATTAAGAATATTACTGAAATTAGATTATAAATTCAACACTTTTATGCATTTTCTTGTATTTGAGTTATTAATGTTGTTGAATTTTCATATATACAACCTTTATATATATATATGTTAAATAGGTTTCTAATAGGTGAAGTAAGAGTGTAGCGTGTGTTGATAGAGTTCTGAGTGTGGAGGTACGATACAATCTTTGAGAATTGTTGGCTCATAAATATTGTTGATTGATAGATATGGGGTGGCTTAGAGCTGGGTCAAGTGTGGCAAAGCTTGCTATTAGGAGGACTTTGTCTCAGGGTGGATCATATGCTGCAAGATCCCGCATTCTTCCTTCACAGAGTCGATATTTTCACACCACCGTCTTTAAATCAAAGGCACAGACTGCTCCGGTTCCTCGGCCCGTTCCACTTTCTAAGCTAACTGATAGTTTCTTAGATGGAACCAGTAGTGTATACTTAGAGGAGCTTCAAAGGGCCTGGGAAGCTGACCCAGATAGTGTTGATGAGTCGTGGGACAATTTCTTTAGGAATTTTGTTGGTCAGGCTGCCACATCTCCAGGAATTTCAGGCCAGACCATTCAGGAGAGTATGCGATTGTTATTGCTTGTGCGGGCTTACCAGGTTAATGGTCACATGAAAGCGAAGTTGGATCCGTTGGGTTTAGAGGAAAGGGAAATCCCTGATGATTTGGATCCAGCTTTTTATGGTTTTTCTGAAGCTGATCTTGATAGAGAATTCTTTTTAGGTGTGTGGAGGATGGCTGGATTTTTATCAGAAAACCGACCAGTGCAGACACTTAGGTCTATTTTGACTCGGCTTGAGCAGGCTTACTGTGGAAGCATTGGGTTCGAGTACATGCACATTGCTGAGCGTGACAAGTGCAACTGGTTAAGAGACAAGATTGAAACTCCAACACCAATGCAGTACAATCGCCAGCGGCGCGAAGTCATTCTTGATAGGCTTATATGGAGTACACAGTTTGAAAATTTCTTGGCTACCAAGTGGACAACAGCCAAGAGGTTTGGGCTAGAAGGGGGTGAAACTTTAATTCCTGGAATGAAAGAGATGTTTGATAGGGCTGCTGATCTAGGGGTTGAAAGCATAGTTATTGGAATGCCTCATAGAGGAAGGTTGAATGTGCTAGGTAATGTTGTCCGAAAGCCACTTCGTCAAATATTTAGTGAGTTCAGTGGTGGTACAAAGCCTGTGGATGAAGTTGGGCTTTACACAGGAACTGGTGATGTCAAATATCACTTGGGAACTTCCTATGATCGACCAACAAGAGGTGGAAAGAGAATTCATTTGTCTTTAGTTGCCAACCCCAGTCACTTGGAGGCTGTGGACCCCGTTGTTGTTGGAAAAACTAGAGCAAAGCAGTATTACTCCAATGATGAGGATAGGACCAAGAACATGGCTGTTTTGATTCATGGAGATGGAAGCTTTGCTGGACAGGGTGTAGTCTATGAAACTCTTCATCTTAGTGCACTTCCAAACTACACTACTGGTGGAACTATACATATTGTAGTCAACAACCAAGTGGCATTTACAACTGATCCAAGGGCAGGCAGATCTTCACAGTATTGTACTGATGTTGCCAAAGCTTTGAATGCTCCCATTTTCCACGTAAATGGAGATGATGTTGAGGCAGTTGTCCATGCATGTGAGCTTGCAGCTGAGTGGCGCCAAACCTTCCATTCAGATGTGGTGGTTGATTTGGTCTGCTACCGTAGATTTGGGCATAATGAGATTGACGAACCATCATTTACACAGCCAAAGATGTATAAGGTCTGCATCCAATTTACCTTTTTGGCTATTTATTTCCCCATTAGGCATGTCTTAGTTGGTCCTACCCCCCTTTTTTTTGTTTTTTAATATGTTCCTGAGAAATTACTTGAACTTCACATATGTAAATTCTTCCTTCTTTCTTTTTTTTTTCAACAGATCATTCGGAATCACCCCTCAGCACTTCAGATCTACCGAAACAAGTTGTTGGAGTCTGGGCAGGTGACAGATGAAGACATTGGTAATATAAGTCAGAAGGTCATTACAATTCTTAATGAAGAATTCTTGGCCAGCAAAGATTATGTTCCCAAAAGACGGGACTGGCTTTCTGCTTACTGGACAGGATTCAAGTCACCTGAACAAATTTCTCGTGTTCGGAACACTGGGTATTTTGGCTTCTTTGTCAATTTCAACTTTCATTTCGGTATCTCTTACTTATACTTGCTGATGAAACTTGCATGTTATGCAGGGTTAAACCCGAGATATTGAAGAATGTTGGCAAAGCAATCACAACCCTTCCAGATAATTTTAAGCCTCATAGAGCGGTGAAGAAGGTTTATGAACAACGTGCGCAGATGATTGAGACAGGGGAGGGCCTTGACTGGGCTATGGGTGAAGCACTTGCATTTGCTACCTTGCTGGTAGAAGGTAACCATGTTAGGTTGAGTGGTCAGGACGTTGAAAGGGGTACATTCAGTCATCGGCATTCTGTGATTCACGATCAGGAAACAGGGGAACAGTATTGCCCTCTGGACCATGTTATCATCAACCAAAATGAGGAGATGTTTACTGTCAGCAATAGGTAACCCTTTTAATGCTTTGGACATTGTGTAATAGCTAATTTTTCAGTCTATATATTACGTGTTCTCTGATAGTGACTCTACAAGATGTGGTTATGTATTTGACTATTTGTCTTGGAAATCCTTTAAGAGGAGAAGCCATCTATATTTTACATTTTCAAGGAAAAATAGTAAAATAAAAAAGGAAGAAAATGACACTTTTATTTGTGTAACTATTTGATATTAAGGCTAATTTGAAATCTATTCATGTAGTTATTCCAAATTAAATATCTATTATGTTCTGCATTATGGCTTAGCTTATTGAGAGTTTTTCCACTTGACTGCTCCTTATACCTGGAATTTGGTTTCTATGTGGTTCGCAGCGTGCAATGTGTACAAGTTTAGAATTTTAAGCACTTGCAAACTTACTGTTCGCTGCTTTAGGTGGCGATATAGTTTCTTCTCGTGCAAAGTTTTGTCCCTGCTGGAGAATTGTTAGATTGTGCATTTTAGTTTTGTGTGGCCTTTTTCCTTCTGATCTTTTTGTTAAATTTGGATTCTTTTTCTGAGCAACATGTGGTCTTTGAGTGCAGTTCTCTTTCTGAGTTTGGTGTGCTCGGATTCGAATTGGGTTACTCGATGGAGAATCCAAATTCATTGGTTATGTGGGAAGCTCAGTTTGGTGACTTTGCTAATGGTGCTCAAGTGATATTTGATCAGTTTATAAGTAGCGGGGAGGCAAAGTGGCTGCGTCAAACTGGTCTCGTTGTGCTGCTTCCCCATGGTTATGATGGACAAGGTCCGGAACATTCAAGTGCACGACTAGAGCGTTATCTTCAGGTATTCCCCATGAAACAGCATGCATTGTTCTTTGCTTCATGATTTAGTTTCATCATCCTTTATTCAAATTCAGGCTGTGCTCCCTAGCATGTCATTTTCACATACAAAAAGGGGACTCGATGGTGCATTGTTCACTACATCTTTATAAAATTTTGCAGATGAGTGATGACAATCCTTTTGTGATACCTGAGATGGATCCAACTCTTCGTAAACAAATTCAGGAGTGCAACTGGCAGGTGGTTAACGTTACAACACCTGCTAATTACTTCCATGTTTTGCGGCGTCAGGTAAGTGCAACTAATGGTTATTAATGATGTTTCAGCTTCGGGGCTAGTCTTGCCATTTCCTTATCATTTCTTCTCTCCTATTTCAGATACACAGGGAATTCCGTAAGCCTCTTATTGTGATGTCCCCCAAAAACCTGCTTCGTCACAAGGACTGCAAATCAAATCTTTCTGAATTTGATGATGTCCAAGGCCACCCTGGTTTTGATAAACAAGGAACCAGATTTAAGCGCCTTATAAAAGATCAGAATATGCACTCCGACCTCGAGGAGGGTATCAGACGCCTGGTACTTTGTTCTGGAAAGGTATGCTATGCCCTTGGTTTCCACTTGTTTCCCTCTTGTATGACATATAAAAGCTGTTCTATTCTGGAATTTTATCTTTTAGGGCATAAAATGTGTTGTTTTGTTGGGCTTTAAGTGTAGTTGTCTGCAGGGTTAATGGTTGTGTCATTTCTTTAGACAATAATCATGCTCCATCTGCTTTCAGGTCTACTACGAGCTTGATGATGAGCGAAAGAAGAACAATGCTACCGACGTTGCTATCTGTCGTGTGGAACAGCTTTGCCCATTCCCTTATGACCTAATCCAGCGGGAGCTTAAGCGATATCCAAGTATGTTGTCCAGGCTTAGACTAAAACTTGATCTATAGCAATACTCGGTGAACTTAAAGATACAATGGGAAACTTTTATGTCTTTTCGAGAATTTACTTGGGTTTAATTGCTTTTGAACTTATTTTGTACAGTTTGTTTCGTATATTTGGTTTGGATCATCTTTTGTTTCGTATATACTGTTAGTAATTTTTAATGAATTGTGATCCTTTATTTCTTTTCATGTGTTTTCGTTTTTCCTGATATTTTCTGTTGGTTGCTTTCAGATGCGGAGATTGTTTGGTGCCAGGAAGAACCAATGAACATGGGTGCGTACAGCTACATTGCACCTCGTCTTGCCACTGCAATGACTGCTTTGGGTAGAGGAACCTTTGACGATGTCAGATACATTGGCCGTGCTCCATCTGCTTCCACTGCTACTGGCTTCTACTCCGTGCATGTGAAGGAACAAACCGAGCTTGTGCAAAAGGCCATTCAACCTGAACCGATCAAGACCAATATTACTATCTGAAACTTTGCGGAAGATCATATTTGAAAGACTACAGTATTAAAGCAATGCTCTAAAATAACTTCTGGTGCAGAGCTTGAAAACTGTTAGGGTTTGTTATTTCGATGATCGTCATATTTCCGCTATTCCTTCTCTGCCAAGGCTCCGATACATGAAGGTGAACCGGTTATCAAATATTTGATTTGATGCATAATTTTCTTTTGTAATATTTTTTGGTTTTTTTAACCCTAACAGTATAAACAATGCATCAGTTCCTTTTAAAATGCAGAAATTGAACTACTTTGCTCTTCACTAGGCTCGACTTCTAAGGGCAACTATGGGGAATTAAGGGTCCAGTTTCATATATTCTGGAAATAAGAAAGAAAAAAAGAAAAGAAACGAAGTTAAATTAAAAATAAATTTTACTTTTTGTCCTCTAAAACAAATAAAAACTCCTATTTTCTGTATATATTTCAAAGAGTTTTCATGAGTTTTTAAGTATTAATAACATCACTTTTAAAAGGTAGCACTAAAAAGGGCGATAATGTCTTATTGGTGGAGCTTCTCCAATCGGAAGAGGACTCAATAGCAGTTTGGTAGAGGTGTGCTTTTTGCGGTAGATATTACAACGGTAATGGGAAATTCGTATTAAGCATGTTACAGGAAATGCTAATGTTGTTGTGAATATCTTGGCGAGACACATGAGTTTTGGAGCAGTGTGATGTTAGTGATCACTCGATATAATATTTTATTGTAATCGTTTAATGCTGTATTTTTTATCAAAAAATAAAAAAAATTGATATTAAAATTTAACATTTACTGCTTTTTTTTCAGACTCGATTTTATTCAAATTTTTATAGTATGATAAAAAAAATTTAGATTTAATTTGAGTTTAAATTATTTTCATAGATTTTATATAAAAAGATAAAAAAAAAGTTCTGTTACTATTTATTAGTTAAAGAATGATTTTTTTAAGTTTTTTTTAGTTAACTAAAATCTGATTAATTCGTGATAATAAAAAATTCAATAATTGAATGGATATAGATTATTTATATATTTATAAAAAGTAAGATTGATGAAGCAGTGAAGGAGGCGCTGGAAGTTTCCTTGTTTGCTTCCGTTATCTGTAGCCACTCAGGGACCTTTGTTCGGGGAGTTTCTGCTTCTCTCCCTTTTGTTTCGGACGCATGCATGGCTGAACTGCTAAAACAATCTCATAAATACAATGTATTTAATTTATAACTTAATTTTTTGAATGATAATTATATATATATATATATACTAATATTTTTTATATGTTAAATTTTTTATTTTAAATTAAAGGAAGACTAAGAAAAAAAATTCTTTCATCATAGAGGATGATCTCTTTTGTTATAAACTAATGCTTTTTGGATAGAAATATGTTGGCCTGGCCAATAAGTTATTCAAAGATGATATATAGGTGAAGAGCTTAGGCCGTTTATAAATTATAAAATTTTATATTAATAATGATAAAATTGTATTTTGTTCCTTTTAAAATAATAAAAATTTGATTTAATCCTTTAAAAATTATAAAAATAAAAACTAATAAAATGATGAAATTATATTTTTATTCTTATAAAAATATACAATTTAATTCTACCCAACAAAATTTTCTTGTTTTGCCACTAAACGTATCCATAGACCATATCATATGTAGGATTTGTAAGAGGTATTCATTGTTTTTAAGATTTGGAACATGAGATTGAAATTTGCAAAGTATGCTTTTGGCATGGGACCTGAAAAAGTTCTCGGATTTATGATATCCAACAAGAGTAATGAAGTCAACCTGAAAGGATTTAAGCTATTTTAAATTTCATTCCCAAGAATACAAAAGAAAATATCAAGATTAACGAGCAAGATTGTAGTGCTTAACAAATTTGTATCAAAGATGATGGACAAGTTCTTACCCTTCTTCAAGGGCTTTAAGGCAATCCTTTTAGAATTGGACTGAACTGACTGATCGGATTAAGAATTATTTAGTACACTGGTTTAGAGTAAAGAAAAAAATCGATTGACTTGTAAACACGTACGAACTAATTGAATCGGGCTAAAATATTGGTTGAATTGAACTTTATAATTTTTTTAATAATTCATTTGATTTGAGTCAAACAAACTACTTTAATTAATTTAAAAATCTTCTCTAAAATCAAAGAAAGTTGTTTAAAAAAATTATGAAAACTTGTGCCCAAATTTTAAAAGAGATGAGCTTGGGTGCTTTTAGGGTTTTAAAAATAAGCTAATATATAAAATTTGGGTTTGCAAGTCTATATTTAGCCGAACTCTACAAAAAGTAATTAAATAATCAAACAAAATCCTAAAGTTTCTAAATAGATTTCTAAAACAAATAAAATACAAAGTAGTTGTAAGTAGCCACAATGGGCAACAATGAAGAGTCCCCATGAGGCGGCCCACTAAAGTTCAACTATACCATGGACTCCATCACTTTGTCCTTGGTAACTTGATTCTTTTTTTTTTTTTTTTACTATTTCTTATGGTCCAAATGTTTGTCTTGCCCTAAGAACACAATGTTTCTATTATAAGACTCCAAAATATCTAAAATGAGAGTCCTTGAGAAAAGATGGTATGAAATAGAGATATTATTCCTTTCCAATAGTTTTATGACACATCAACAATTTCATCCTAAATTTCAGGATTTTAATTGTAATTTGATTTTTTTTCAAGATGAAAATGTTAAAATTAAGAATGAAAATACTGATGTGACATAAAATTATTAGAAAAGGGACACAAATGACGTGGTGTCACTGTTTCATTCAATCCTTTTCCTGCATTAAGATCCTAAAATAGAAAACTTCCTAATAAACTTAGATGACATTTAATAAATTTATTACCATAGAGGGTTGTTTTGATAAGGCAAGGAGACGTTACTATATTAAAAAAAACAGAAGTCGTGGAGATAGCGGACAAGAAGATCAGAGCAGACTTTAGAAAAACAAGTGTGGTGACAAGTAGTAGTTATGAACGCAATAAGGGGCTGTAAAAAAAATGAGAGCTATGATGGTTGTTAGAGATTGAAAAAAGAAAGCTGTAGAGAGACATTTAGAGTGCTAAGTTTGCCCAAAAGATAAAAAAAAAAGTCCTCAAATGAAACTTTAAGCCCACTATTTATAGGCCTTGGAAAAAAATTATTAAAGAACAGTTACAATAAGAAAGTGAGAATGAATGTGCTAAAATAATGGATAATGGAAGTGGGAGGAGTTACTTAAACGGAGACAACGAAAGGTAAGTTATATGAATAATGGGTATAAGAATGGTTATATGAATGTTACACACACTTAAAACATTTTAGCAAGAAGGGTCATAAGTGCAAATACATCGCTTGCTCAATGAAGAAATAAGGTGAAGCACTTGTATTTCAAAGAAAGGTTAAGAAGTTGACTTCTTAACAATATCTGTATTTGAGTCTCCAAGCCATACTCTTCAGGACATCTCAAAAGTGGAACAATCGAATAATCCTGTCAACCTTCCAAGCTTGTTCCCAATGTAGAGTTGTTCCCAACAGGAAGTGGTGGACAGATGGCAGAGAGGAGGATCGAAGCAAACTTTGGAAAACAAATGCGACGGCAAACAATAGTGATGGGTGCAATAACGGGTTGAAAAAGATGATAGTTACGATGGTTGTTGAGATTATAGAAAGAAAGTTGCAAAGAGAATTTTAGAATGTTAAATTTGCCCAAAATATTAAAAAAAGTTTTCTTGGAAACTTTTAAGCCTCTATTTATAAGCCTTGGAAAGAAAATATTAGAGAACAGTCACAATAAGAAAGTGTGAATCAACATGTTAAAATAATGGATAGCAGAAGTGGGAAAAGTTACTTGAATGTGGATAATGGAAAGTAAATTATATGAATAATAGGTATAAGGACGGTTACACCCACTTAAAATAATTTAGCAAGGCTAGTCTAAAGTACAAATGTATGGTTTATTCAATGAAGACATAAAGGGGAAGCACTTGTATTTCAAATAAAGGCTAAGGAGTGAACTTCTTAACAATATATCCATATTCGAGCTTCTAAGCCATGCTCTCCAAGACATTCCAAAAATAGAACAACTCAAGAATCTTGTCAACCTTCAAAAGTTTATTACGGTGGTTTGGAGGTGCAACATGTGTGGATGCAAGGTGGGCATTCAAATGATATTTGTGAATGACACAATTTTTTTATTAAGGGTTAACTCTTCTAACTTAAAACGGAATCAACAATTAATTAAGTGGTGATCATACAAATGCGACATGATTGATTAGATTATGCTTTAATTTATGAAGTGTGAATTGGATTGCATTTTAGTTTATGCTTTAATTTAGAGCCATAAGTTTCAACCTTTGAACCCAACATTAATGCTTCTTTTTATAAAGATATCTTAAATCTAAATCCCATTGGCTCAAGTTGATGAAACCCACGAGTCAGTATCGAACATTAAACTATTTATTCATTTAATAATTTGTCATCCCACCAAGTTTTATATATAATGTTAGAGAATTGACTTCCAATAATTAAATAAAATATCATTTGCATCACAATATCAATAGAAGGTGCTATTAATGTAATCTGATTATGACACCTGCTGAAATTTTAACTATAATTAATTAATTACTTTTGGTCATCATATTTTAAATCTATGAAAAAATTTATAAATGAAATATAAGAGTTAAAGTATGGATTTGGAAGTAGTTTTCATATTGGATTTAAAATTTTTTTTTTTGGTTTAAGTTAATCTCTAACTTTGGTAATTGTTTTCGGAGTATGACTTGAATTTTTTTTTTGTTTAAGTTAGTCCATTAACTTAACAATTATTCTCACATTAGTGCCTGAACTTTTTTTTTCCAACTTTTTTTTAAAAAATATCATGGTTGGAAAAAAAAAGTTCAAGCTCCATGTGAGAATAATTGTCAAGTTCAAGAATTAATTTGAATGGAAAAAATCCAGACTCCAATATGAAAACAATTGTTTAGTTCAAGCCTCAATTGTCAAGTTTAAGGATTAACTTGAATTAAAAAGGACTTAGGCCCCAATGCAAGAATAAATGCTAGGCCTCAAATAGTGCATTAACCCAATATATTTATATTTGTATTAAACACATATCTATTTATATTAAATTGTTTTTTTTTTAATTTTAGAAGAAATAATATCTTTACTATTATTTAAGCTAGTGATTGAGTTAATGTCACGAGTTAACTCGATATCAACTCAGTCAAGAAAATTACTAAAATAAATTTATATATTTTAAATAAGTTATATTATTACTATGATACTTTTATTTTTTTCTTATTTTTACAAAAATAAAAAAAATAAAAAGATGCAAATGTTAATATTTGAACCTATATAATCAACATCAATAAAATTTTTTCTTTACCACTTCAACCAAAGCTTTACATACTTTTATACATTTCAATTTTATTACATAAATTGTTTCACCCACATTATTTTAATTGAGTTGATGTCACAAGTTAAGTTGAAATCAACTCAAGAAAAATGACAAAACTATATAAACATTTGAAGTTCATTTAATATTATACATATTTAAATTTCTTTTTAGTTACAATTTAAATTATTATTATTTATTTTAATTTCATACATATTGGAGACGCGTTCTTGTTATTATTATTTTCAAATATTAAGTTTCATTATTTATTGTATATTATTTTTAAATGCACACTTATGTTCAAAATACGTGATTTTCACACGTATATACGTGTGAAAAAACTTTTAATTATTATTTATTTTGTTAAAATATTTTAAAAGATAGTTTTCAAAATTATTGACTAACTATGAATCTTTAATGGTGTTCATGGGCTGAGTTCGGGTTAAGTTTAAGTATGATATTAACATATTTTACGCTTTGCCCAAGCTCGATCTGAAATATGAGCTTAAAATTTTTCTCAAATCCACCCATATTTACAAAAGAATAACCCAAGCCCATTTTAAGCTCACTCATATTATTTTAATTTTTTAAAATATTTATATCATATTATATTATATTAATATTTAATAATTTTATGCAACTTTTATTTATTAATTTTTTTATATAGTTATCTAAATATTATTTTAAGATTTATATTAGAGTAGTATTATATTTAATATATATTTATTTTTTTAATGTGTTCTAAATTATATAATATATAAAAATGATATAATATAAAATATTATAAACTTAAAACGGATTAGGTCGGCCCGGGCTCAGACCTTGAATGTTCAAGCTCGAACTTAACTCATATTTTAAACAGACTTAATTTTTTTACCAAAACTCATTTTTTAAGCCTAATATTTTTATTCAAACTTTTTCAAAATTCAAAAAAAATTTCGAATTAAAACGAATAACCCGACCTATAAATAGGAGCATGAATCATTCATGAAATGATCCAATTTGTGGAGACGAAAGTGAAAGCAACATACAAAATTTAAGGACGTGGATTTGTTAATTGTCGAGTTTAAGGTTTGTCTTGACGCAACGAATTTAATTTTTAAAAGGCACCAACTCACGTGGAAGTGTCTGCCAATACTGAGCCATTGGCCTTATTATCTGCTCAATATGTTCCCCCTCCGTACATTCCTCAAACTCCGAACAAATCCCTTCATATTAATGTTCTCAAAGTCTTTCGTTCTTAAAGAGGTGCAAAACACAGCAACCCCCAAAAATATCTCCGACTTGAAGGTAGTAGACATGAATCATAAATATAAATATGATATGTGTAGACACTTAATTTTGGTCGGGTCTTTTGATCCGAATTTCGTGGCAAGGGGTCTTTAAATTTCTGAAATTAAAGTTTGGACTTATTTGAAGTTTTTGTTCAATCTTAAAACTCAATTGAATTTCGGTTTGGATCTATGGATTAAATTGAATACTTCGAAGATAAAAAAGGAAAAATATGTAAAAGTTGAAAGAGAGATTTTTTTAAGTTTTGATTTTAGAGTTTTAAACAGTTAATTCTCCCATACATTCCTAAACGGTAATGTTTATTTTAAATTGGTTTTTGAGCTTTAAAATATTTTAATTACATATTAAACTATTGAGATTATATTAATAAAGTTTTTTTATTATTAAAATCGTTAATTTATTTGTTAAATGAGATTTCAGATCTTAAGTGGTATAGTTTAAAATAAAAATTTTAAAGAAAAATGAATATTGTAAAAATCTTGATTTTTAGGTTTTTGAAAATTTTACAAAAGCTTTATCATTCACTCTCCTTTTTTTTCGATTTTAGTTTTAACTTTTAAAATTTTTGTGAGGTGTTTTAATTTTCTTTAAAATTTTTATTTTAAATTATGTCACATAATAATTTGACGTGTTATTTAATGTTGAATTAACTAATTTAATAATAGAAAGACCTGGTTGATATAATATCGATAGTTTGATGATGTAATTAGAATGTTTTGAAATTTGAGAACCAATTTAGAACGAAGGTAATAGTTTAAGGATGTATAGTGCAATTAACTCTTTTAAATATATTAGGGTATTTATAGTTTCATTTCATTTCATTTTATTTATTAGGAATTTATGTAAATCTATAAGTTGAGATAATTAGGAGTTTAAGATTTTTTAACTTATAATAGCTTAGATAATTTAATAGGATAATAGTTTAGATTATAATATATAATGACTTAGATTTTGTTTATTTGGATAATTGGAAAATTTATCTACATTAATTATAAATGAAGAATCTTGAGATTAATTGAACTTCTAAGTTAATTTGATGTAAGACTCCAAGGCCATTTTTGCATTTTTATTTTTTAATATTTAATCTCATGATAGATTTTTTTTTTATCATATTTGCTTGTTAAAATTAATGTTTATAATGACAATAGAAATGTCGCAAAGCAATAATAAAATAAAAATAAAACACACAAATTTTACGTGAAAAATCTTTTCAAGAAAAACTACGGGTAGAGGAGGAGAAATTCACTAATATTGAAAATCGAATGATACAAGAGGAGTTTCAACTACATCTATTTAAAGTTTGAAAAACCCTATTCTAATCAATGTCAAATAGAAGTGTAGTTTTATACGGATTCTACTTGTACGGAATGGTCTATATTGCGGAGGCGGCCGGTTGCAATCCTAGTATAGTTTTATGTTTCATGGGGATCTGTGATGGGCTTCGGCCTCAAGCTCTCGACCTTTCGTCCCCACAGATCCCTTATTTTGCTTCTGTATTTTATTTCTTTAACAAGTGATGAGATTCGAGTCACACAACTCTAACACTGCTCTTTTTGATACAATGCTTATAACTACCCATAGTTTTTCCCCCACCCCTAAATAGGAAGATAATGCGCTTCAGCATACTCGAACCCCATCCTCCTGCACTGAAAACAATACTGATACCAATTGAATTAAGATTCAATCAACTTTGGTTTCTTTGAAAGTGGTATGATAAGTAGTTTATTATATAACTATTTCAACAAGTTAAGAACATATTTTTGGCTAACATGGGTATTAGTTTTCAATTTTCACCCATGTGAGGTTGGGTTTTAAATATGTTGGAACATTTTCAAAGTATTTATAATGTTTCAATAGTTATAACTGTAATGATCTAAATTCACGGGCACCGAAAAAAGTGAATTATAGGGCCTCCGTCTTAGTAAACCATGTTCGCAAATAATTATTAGGAGTAATTATGAGTTTAGTAGTGTGTTTAATTAAGCTTTGATTAGGTGAATTTAATTTAATTTAGAGTAATTAATAAAAAAGGCTAAATTGAATAAAGGGTGAAAGTCTAAGTATAGATTAAAAGAAAAGAAGAGGGACTAAAATGGCAATTATGCCTATTGCATAAATTGAGCCGGCAAACAGAGAAAAATCTAAAGATTTTTCATTATTTGAATCTATTATTAATTAATATTAAAATATAATAATATAAATTATTATTTAATTAGTATTATTTTATTATTATTAACTAATATCTATATATATATAATAAATAAAAGAATAAAGAAAGAAAAAAAAAGAAACAAAAGAAGAACAAAACAGAGACTTAAACTAAACAGGGGAAAAAGAAAAGGGAAGGGAAAAAAAGGGGTAAAACTAGGATTTTGAAGATTTAATCTTTAAGTGGTAAGTTAATTAAGCCCTTTTCTCTTAAATTAGATGTTTTAGAAGCTTTAGAACAAAGTTTTGATGAAATTAAGTTGAGTTCTTGGAAGTTTTAAGGTTTTTGAACATAGTTCATGTTGAACAAAATAGTGTATTAGGGATTTAATTGAATGAATTTCAAGTTAGAATTGATAAAGGGATTAAATTGTAAAAAAAGCTATAAGTTTTGTGATAGAGGGATTAAATTGAAATAAATTTTAAATTAAGGTTTATTCATGAACATTAGATAGTTAAGTAGAATATGGAAGGAAATTGAATAAAAATAAAGTATTAATTAAGTTAGAAAAATAAATGAGTTAATTAGGATTAAATTGGAATTAAGGTATAAATTGGATAGAAATTCAATTATCATTATAAATTAGCGTTGTAATTAATAGTGTAAATAATTATTATTATTTTTGTAGCTAGCAAAGAACCCGAAGCATCGGCACAAAAAGGAAAGGAGAAAGTTATTGAGGAGTAATCGCGAAATCCGGGTTTGTATTACTATAATTTAAATTATTTATTATTTAATGTTTATTTCGATATTTATATTTAATAAGTGAAATTGAAATTGAAAGTGCTATGAATTGTAAATTGAAAGTCCCTATCAACTAGTCGGGCTGAGTCGGATATAATTGGCATGCCATAGGATTGGAAGAGTTCAAGGATACTTCGACCTTGAGTCGATGAGACACTGGGTGTCATTATTTTACTTCGGATAGATTCGATGAGGTACTGGGTACCACTTTACTTCGGCTAGGCCAATGAGACACTGGGTGTCACTTTATTGCTTCGAACTATCCGATGAAGCACTGGGTGCCATTCTGGTGTGTTTGGTTGGATCCGTGTATCCGCTAAGGTCCGAGTCTTGTTAATAGGGTAAACTATGTGAAAAAGAAAAATTGAATAGTAATAAAAAATTAAGGCATATAAAATGATATGTGATGAAATTGAGGAATGAGAATGAAATGGTTAAATTGATTTGATATTGATATGGAATGAAAGTGATGTATAAATTAAGATAATATGTGTTCATGTATTATATGATTGACTATGTGAAAATTATTTGATTATTTATAATTTGAATTATAGTAATACCACTGAGTATGAAATACTCAGCGTACGGTTGTTTCCGTGCGCAGGTCAGTAGAAATTAAGGTCCTGTTTCAGCATCCAGATCGATCCCGACCTCAGTATAAACTCGGTGATGTAATTCTCCTCTTTTGGTAAAAGTGGCATGTACTAGGTGTTGTATAGGTTACATGTATATGCTTGTAGTGCTGGTTGTAAATATATATATACCATATTTTGATGTTAGTTTAATAAAATGGTAAAAAGTATATTATAAAATTTGGTATTATGTTTGAATAAAAAAATAAATAAAGTTATTAGTAAATTTTGAATAATATTAATAATGTTTAATTATTGAATTAATATATTAATGAAATGATTATGATTTAGGTGTATTTGAGTATAAATTGTTTTGGTTGCGGGTTAAAATTACAGGGAAGATTAGATGTTTATAAATGGAGTAATATCGCGTTCGAAAAAAAAAATTACTAAAAATCTGCGGAGCATCAGAACAAGTCCTAATTCCCTTCTAATATGTGTTTTTAGCCTCGAGGGTTCAATTAAGGAATTTTATGATTATTTTATAGTATGTTCATTAATTATCTATTTATTATTTGTAAGTTATCCGATATGTCTGGTAATACCCTGTAACTCTATTTCGACGATGATTTAGGGTTAGGAGATGTTACAATTATTGGTATCAGAACTATCAAGTTTAGCTGATTCTTGGACTAAATCAAGCTCGAAAATTAAGTTTAGAAGTACATGCCACTTTTGGGTCAAAACTAAGTCGGGATCTTTGGATGCTGACCTATTTGTTTGTTTTGTTTTATAGATTGAAGATGTCAGATGAAAGAATAGACAATACTGACCAAGAAATGGACATTGGAGACGAAGAGTCGTATTGGTTAAATGAGACGAAGTTAGTAACACCTAGCGTAAACCCAGTAAGAAATCCACCTCCTAGAGTAGATAGAAGAAATTATATCCATCCACAACTGAAAATTGGATGGAGTCGACCAAAAGAATTTTACAGCAATTGGAATGTACCCCCCGAGAATGCTTGATTTGTGTTGTATTGTTGCTACAAGGGGAAGCTTATATATGGTGGGAATCAGTGGTTCGACATCTACCGGAGGATCAAATAACATGGGACCTATTTCAAAAAGAATTTCAAAGAAATATATCGGAGAAATGTATATCGAAGACAAGAAGCAAGAGTTTTTAATGCTGCAACAGGGTGATATGTCAGTAATAGATTATGAGAGGAAATTCTCGAGACTCAATAGATACGCCTCAGAATTTATACCAACAGAAGTTGATAGTTGCAAAAGATTTTTACGGGGTTTGCGAGACGAGATCAAGGTACAGTTGGTATCTCACCGTATTACTGAGTTTGTAGATTTGATTGAACAGGCCAAAATGGTGGAGCAAGTTTTAGGCCTCGATAAAAAGACTGAAAGTGTTAGACCAACTGGGAAGCGTACGAGAACTACCAGTTTGAATCCTCAGCCAAAAAGATCAAAAGAATCTCAAGGTGGATGGAGATCCGATTTTGGACCAGATAAAAGTGAAAGAAGCAGGGGTAAAAAGATGATGGTATCCACTGGCAGTGTGAGAGGTTCATCTCGGGAAATAGAAATTCCAGACTGTCAGCACTGTGAGAAGAAACACAGAGAGGAATGTTGGAAATTAACTAGGGGCTGCTTTCGATGTGGTTCTACAGATCATTTCATCAGAGATTGCCCGAAAATTGATAGTGCTGCATCGGTAACATTACAGAGATCAGTATCTACAGTTAGAGGTAGGGGATTTGGTAGAGGTGGTTCAGTTTTTAGAGGAAGAGGTGTTAGAAGAAGCAGTGATATTGCTACCCAAAAGTCTGAAGCTAAAGTACCGGCCAGAGCCTATGTGGTCAGAACACGGGAAGAAGGCGATACCCACGATGTAGTACCAGGTATATTTTTATTGCATTCTAAGCCTGTTTATACTTTGATTGACCCCGGATCTTCACATTTATATATAAATTTAAAAATAGCTGAGTTGGAGAAATTAAAGTCCGTGGTGTCTAGAGTGTCAATAGAGATGTCGAGTCCATTGGGGCAAACAGTGTTAGTAAATCAAGTGTGTCCGAGATGTCCGTTGATTATACAGAATAAAACTTTTCCTGTCGACTTGTTGATCATGCCATTTAGGGACTTTGATATAATACTGGAATAGATTGGTTATCTAAATATGGAGTGATTTTGGACTACTATAAAAAGAAATTTAGTATTCAGATAGAAGATGGAGGTCAAATTGAGGTAAATGGTATTTGTACTAATGGGCCAGCATGTATTATTTCAATAATAAAGGTTAATAAGTTACTTCAGCAGGGCTGTTCAGCATATTTGGCCTATGTCATTAATTCAGATTCAGTTGAAAGCTAATGCAGTAAAGTCTGAACAGTTTGTGAGTTTCCTAATGTATTTCCCGAAGAATTACCGGGTTTGCCACCAGATAAAGAGGTTGAGTTTGCTATAGAGGTTTATCCGGGTACAGTTTCATTATCCATACCCCCGTACCGAATGTCACCTACAGAGTTAAAGGAGCTGAAGATACAGTTGCAAGATTTATTAGATCGTGGTTTTATTCGACCGAGCATATCACCGTGGGAAGCTCCAGTGTTATTTATTAAGAAGAAAGATGGCTCGATGCGACTTTGTATTGACTACCGACAGTTGAATAAGGTAACAACCAAGAATAAGTATTTACTGCCTCGTATTGATGATTTGTTTGATCAGTTGAGAGGAGCTTCTGTATTTTCGAAGATTGACTTAAGATCAGGCTACTACCAGTTGAAAGCAAAAGAAAACGACGTTCCGAAGATAGCTTTCCATACGAGGTATGGTCACTATGAGTTCTTGGTAATGCCATTCGGATTGACTAATGCCCCAGTTGCTTTTATGGATCTTATGAATCGTATCTTTCAGCCATATTTAGACCAGTTTATAGTGGTTTTTATCGATGATATATTGGTTTATTCAAAGTCAGAGTCAGAACATGATCAGCATCTCAGAATTGTATTACAGATATTACGGGAGAAGCAGTTGTATGGAAAGCTTAGCAAATGTGAGTTCTGGCTATCAGAAGTTGTATTTTTGGGACATGTGGTATCGGCAGATGGAATCAGAGTTGATCCGAAAAAGATTGAAGCAATTGTTCAGTGGAAAGTACCGAAGAATGTATCTGAGGTACGAAGTTTTCTTGGTTTAGCTGGATATTATAGAAGATTTGTGAATGGATTTTTGAAGATAGCTTTACCGATGACTAAATTACTACAGAAGAATGTTCCTTTTATCTGGGATGATCAGTGCCAGAGAGGTTTTGAAGCATTGAAGCAAATGTTGACAGAGGCACCAGTTCTGACATTACCAGAGTCGGGGAAAGATTTTGTAATGTACAGTGATGCTTCTTTGAGTGGTCTGGGTTGTGTATTAATGCAGGACGGAAAAGTAATAGCCTATACATCTCATCAATTGAAGCCACACGAACGTAACTATCCGACTCATGATTTAGAACTAGCGGTTGTGATTTTTGCTTTGAATATTTGGAGACATTATTTGTACGGTGAGAAATGCTACATCTATACCGATTATAAAAGTTTGAAATATCTTCTTTCTAAAAAATAATTGAAATTGAGATAAAAACGGTGGATAGAGCTCCTAAAAGATTATGATTGTGTTATAGACTACCATCCGGGAAAAGCTAATGTTGTAGCTGATGCACTAAGTAAAAAAGCTGCAATTGAATTGAGAGCGATGTTTGCACGGCTCAGTATCAGTAATGATGGGAGTCTTTTGACCGAGTTGAGGATAAAGCCGGCAATGTTTGATCAGATCAAATCAGCAGAATTAGAAGACGACAAATTGTTAAAGAAAAGAGAGATGGTACAGAATGGTACCGCAGAGAGTTTTAGTATTGATGATTGTGGATGTTTGAGATATCAAAATCGGATTTGTGTTCCAACTAATTTTGAGTTAAAGAAATTGATTCTTCGAGAAGCTCACGACAATCCATTCGCCTTGCACCCCGGAGGTACGAAGATGTACCGGAATTTACGAGAACTATATTGGTGACCAGGAATGAAAAGAGACATAGTTGAGTTTGTGAGTAAATGTTTAACTTGTCAACGAGTAAAAGCAGAACATCAGGTTCCTACTGGATTACTTCAGCCTATTAATATTCTTGAGTGGAAATGGGATCGTATCACGATGGATTTTTTTACAGGATTACCGTTGTCAACAAGTAAAAAGAATGCCATTTGGGTGATAGTTGATAGACTTACCAAGTCAGTGCATTTCATAACAGCTTGAACCGACTGGTCATTACAAAAACTTGCCGAGGTTTATATCTGAGAAATTGTAAGATTACATGGTATTCTGGTATCAATAATTTCCGATCGGGATCCTCGATTTACATCAAGATTTTGGAAGCAATTGCATGATTCTCAGGGTACTAAACTTAACTTTAGTACGGCTTTTCATCCGCAAATAGATGGACAGTCCGAACGAGTAATTCAGATACTAGAAGATATGCTTCGGGCTTGTATCATCGATTTTGAATCAGGTTGGGAACGTTATTTGCCATTAGCTGAGTTTGTCTACAATAATAGTTTCCAATCTAGTATACAAATGCCCCGTATGAAGCACTATATGGTCGAAGATGTAGATCACCAGTGTGTTGGACAGAATTGAATGAAGAAAAGGTAATTGGGCCAGAATTAATTCAAGAGACAGAAGAAATGGTTAAGAAGATTAAAGATAGATTAAAAGCAGCCTTTGATAGACAGAAATCTTATGCCGATTTGAAGCGTTGGGACATTGAGTATTCAATTGGGGACAAAATATTTCTCAAAGTCTGAGATTTGGCCGGAAAGAAAAGTTAGGTCCTCGTTATATTGGGCCATATGAAATTGTAGAAAGAATCTGGTCAGTCGCTTATCGGTTAGCTTTACCTCCAGAATTGTAGAAAATTCACGATGTTTTTCATGTTTCTATGCTACGAAAATATAGATCAGATCCTTCTCATATCATTTCCACTGAAGACATTGAAGTTCAACCTGATTTGTCTTACGAGGAAGAGTCGGTTCAGATTTTAGCACGAGAGGTAAAGGAATTAAGAAATAAACGAGTTCCCTTAGTAAAAGTCTTATAGAGAAGTCATAGTATGGAAGAAGCGACTTGGGAACTGGAAGAAGCTATGAGAGTACAGTACCCCCATTTATTTTCAGGTAAATTTCGAGGATGAAATTTATTAAGGGGGGGAGAAATGTAATGACCTAAATTCACGGGCATCGAAAAAAGAGAATTATAGGGCCTCCGTCTTAGAAAACCGTGTTTGTAAATAATTATTTGGAGTAATTATGAGTTTAGTAGTGTGTTTAATTAAGCTTTAATTAGGTGAATTTAATTTAATTTAGAGTAATTAATAAAAAGGACTAAATTGAATAAAGGGTGGAAGTCTAATTATAGATTAAAAGAAAGAAAGAGTGACTAAAATGGCAATTATACCTATTGCATAAATTGAGGCGGCAAACAGAGAAAAATCTAAAGATTTTTCATTATTTTAATCTATTATTAATTAATATTAAAATATAATAATATAAATTATTATTTAATTAGTATTATTTTATTGTTATTAACTAATATCTATATATATAAATAAATAAAAGAATAAAGAAAGAAAAAAAAGAAACAAAAGAAGAACAAAATAGAGACTTAAACGAAACAGGGGAAGAAGAAAAGGAAAGGAAAAAGAAAAAGAAAAAGGAAAAATTAGGATTTTGAAGCTTTAATCTTTAATTGGTAAGTCAATTAAACTCTTTTATCTTAAATTAGATGTTTTAGAAGCTTTAGAATAAAGTTTTGATGAAATTGAGTTGAGTTCTTGGAAGTTTTAAGGTTTTTGAACATAGTTCATGTTGAACAAAATAGTGAGTTAGGGATTTAATTGAATGAATTTCAAGTTATAATTGATAAAGGGATTAAATTGTAAAAGAAGCTATAAGTTTTGTGATAAAGGGATTAAATTGAAATAAATTTTAAATTAGGGTTTATTCATGAATATTAGATATTTAAGTAGAATATGGAAGGAAATTGAATAAAAATAAAGTATGAATTAAGTTAGAAAAATAAATGAGTTAATTAGGATTAAATTAGAATTAATGTATAAATTGGATAGAAATTCAATTATCATTATAAATTAGTGTTGTAATTAATAGTATAAATTATTATTATTATTTTTGTAGCTAGCAAAGAACTCGAAGCATCGGCACAAAAAGGAAAGGAGAAAGTTATCGAGGAGTAATCGCGAAATCCGGGTTTGTATTACTATAATTTAAATTATTTATTATTTAATGTTTATTTCGATATTTATATTTAATAAGTGAAATTGAAATTGAAAGTGCTATGAATTGTAAATTGAAAGTCCCTATTAACTAGTCGGGTTGAGTCGGATATAGTTGGCATGCCATAGGATTGGAAGAGTTCAGGGATACTTCGACCTTGAGTCGATGAGACACTGGATGTCATTATTTTACTTCGTATAGGTTCGATGAGGTACTGGGTACCACTTTACTTCGGCTAGGCCGATGAGACACTGTGTGTCACTTTATTGCTTCGAACTATCCGATGAGGCACTGGGTGCCATTCTGGTGTGTTTGGTTGGATCCGTGTATCCTCTAAGGTCCGAGTTTTGTTAATAGGGTAAACTATGTGAAAAAGAAAAATTGAATAGTAATAAAAAATTGAGACATATAAAATGATATGTGATGAAATTGAGGAATGAGAATGAAATGGTTAAATTGATTTGATATTGATATGGAATGAAAGTGATATATAAATTAAGATAATATGTGTTCATGTATTATATGATTGATTATGTGAAAATTATTTGATTATTTATAATTTGAATTATAGTAATACCACTGAATATGAAATACTCAGCGTATAGTTGTTTTCGTGCGCAGGTCAGTAGAAATTAAGGTCCTGGTTCAGCATCCAGATCGATTCCGACCACAGTATAAACTCGGTGATGTAATTCTCCTCTTTTGGTAAAAGTGGCATGTACTAGGTGTTGTATAGGGTACATGTATATGCTTGTAGTGTTGGTTGTAAATATATATATACCATATTTTGATGTTAGTTTAATAAAATGGTAAAAAGTATATTATAAAATTTGGTATTATGTTTGAATGAAAAATGAATAAAATTATTAGTAAATTTTGAATAATATTAAGAATGTTTAATTATTGAATTAATATGTTAATGAAATGATTATGATTTAGGTGTATTTGAGTATAAATTATTTTGGTTGCGGGTTGAAATTGCAGGGAAGTTAGATGTTTATAAAAAAATTTACTAAAAATCTGCGGAGCACCAGAACAAGTCCCCATTCCCTTCTAATATGTGTTTTGAGCCTCGAGGGTTCAATTAAGGAATTTTATGATTATTTTATAGTATGTTCATTAATTATCTATTTATTATTTGTAAGTTATCCGATATGTCTGGTAATACCCTGTAGCCCTATTTCGATGACGATTTAGAGTTAAAGGATGTTACAATAACCGAAAAGTTACAAGTAATCCAAAAATAATGTCACTTGGTAATTAAGCAAAAGTTATCACTATTCATAGTGATCAGTTATGTTCTTGTTATCAAAAGTTATATTACTTAATTAATAACAAAGGGTCATAATTATTCAAGTTGATACCTATTGAATTATTATGTTTGTGGTTTAAGATATGACTATTCATTTGAGTAGTTATGTCCCTATGAAGAGACATGAGACCTCCTATAAATAGGAGAGGAATTTCATTTGTTGGAGACACTTAGAAACATAGAAAAATGTTTCTTTCTAATCTCCCACCATATTTTATATTCTTAGATTGTTTTATATAGAATTACTGAAGAAATTCTTTATAGAAATTGATATCCTTGCTATGCTCCGCTCAATGTTCAGTGGATTGTTTCGGTCAATGCAAAACGTAGATAGCCGTTGAGCTTCATTGTATACTCGAGGCTTATTTTCTAGTAACTCTTTTGCACACGACGTATAGGTGGAGGCGAATTAAACCTTAAAGAAATTTGTATTGCTAGATGCCTTGCTTTCGTTAATTTCTCATAAGTTTATTTTTATCCCCATGCTTTAAGAAAATATCACATTAATTTTTTTGGTTGCAACGACATTACTATGCCTCCCTTACTTGACAGTTATCTATGGATATATTAACATATATACATTTATTCTTTTTAAATTAACTTACATGAGTCAAGTTAGGGACTCACCTGATACTCACATATACTGACATTTAGAGTTCCCACCTTGAGCATCCTTCTTGAACCAATAGTAGCAACTACTTAAAGAACATAGAACCACCATTAAAAGCCCATACATAGACAACTTGCTAACATCTCAAATATAGACGACCTCCTTACAAGGCCTCTTATTCAAAACTTATTGTTCGTATGCTTCTTAACAGCCTTATTCTTTTAAAAACTTAACATGCAAAGCTATTAGACTTACCAGGAGGTAGAACTTTCACTGATCAACTCAAAATCTTAACTTCCAGCTTAATAAAGAAAAGAAACCAAAGAATAACATAGAAGGCAGAAAAAGAAAACATCCAAACAAACCTTTCTCACCACATATATATATATATGCCCAATTCCCTTAAATGGAACTTGACAAGTGTCGAGTGTATCCATAATTTGTCTTAATAATTGGCCTACAAAATTCGAGAGAAATATAAATGAGGATCATGTACAAAGATTATTTGATCGATCAATTCAGTTGGCTCCTAACTAGATCACATTATAAAACCCAACTAGAACAGTGCTTAAAAGAACTGGGCGTACTATACAATTGACGGTAACTCTCAACAAGCTTACTCTTCGATTATCAATCATATTCATTTCTTAAATAGCAGAATAACATAAGATAAAATCATTGATTGCTTCCACAACGGATACTTTACGCCAACTTTTATTCATGAAAAGGCTGCAAATAGGCGAACTGCACTACGCCAAACAAATTATTTCACATGAACACGTCTTCTAATCGGGTCCGTCAGATTTGTGGTGTGACAAAGATCCTCATTACTAAAAAAGTATTGCGGGAAAACTCCATTAAACTATCCATATCTTATACTGTAACACCTAAATTTCGTACACCGTCGCTGGTTAAAATTCTGGTGTTTACTATTCATTTTACACTATTCATCTTTTACAATTATTCGACTATTCGTATCTTTAATCAATACAAAAATTATTTCTCCCAATTTAGAATAATATCTAAACATGACACAATTTTTATAAAAAAAAATTGTATTTCCAATAGTCAATGAATAATTTTAGAACTGTGCAGACTTGTACCGGTACCTGTACTAATTCTACTGCTACAAGTCATGCAACTACTGATACCAAAAACTCAATAGAGCAAAAATTCATATCATGCAACTTCTACCAATACAAGCTTACCTACTACCGATACATCAGTACTATGAACTATCGATACCTGCAATTAAACTACCGATACAATACAAGTCAGAGAACAACCTCTCTCCTACCTTGTACTTCTACCGATACATGCAATAATTCTATTGAAACTAGTATGCAGAATTTCATTGATGACGCCAAGACACAAGTGTAATACCTTTAATACAACCAAAATAAGTTATGCATTAAAACATCACAATACACATATAACTTCTAAGTCTTTACGAGCATTATGAGCCTAGACATCAAAGTTATACTACATGCATTTACAAAATCAAGATAGTAAGTTTTCAACATCTTTGGTTCCATATCAAAGGTTAACAACATCCTAGTACATGCCATAAGACCAAGTGATGCAAAAATCTATCGACGATTCCGCGATAGCGTGATTTCAAGTGAGGTTGATGATTCGATCTTCAGTCAGCAAAACGATCTACAAAACAGTAACAATATCTGTGGTAAGTTTGATAACTTAGTAAGTTCAATAGTTAAGGAATACCAACATGGTGTTGACAACAATGATTCATTCAAGCCAAGTAGTTTCCATTTCTCTGGAGTAGTTACAACTTCTCTTCCTGTATTTAACTTTCTGTTACCAATACCTGATGCTGCTCACACGAGCTATCGATGACTCGCAACTTATGCGGTACCCCAGCCATTGGTACGGTGTCTATCTGTTTTGTAAACTGATCCTAACGACGCTGCTCACACGAGCTGTCAAAAGTATGCATAAAGCATAAGTCCCAGCCATCATAGGAGCTGTAATCCATATAGGATCCATATCTCCTTTTCCGACACGATGCTGTTTACACGATTATCAAGGACTCGCAACACATGCGGTACCCCAGCCATCGTGTCGGTATTATTTCAACGGCATGAAGCCTACTATCTTTTGCGTTTCATTTCTTCGATCATCTTCAATACCGTATGCTTTCAATTTTCTATACATTACAACATATATGCATATACAAGAAATATTAAGTAAGATTTACACTACGAACTTACCGGACTAGATTGCAGTTTAGGAAAGACTTCAGGGACTAATATGCTAATTTCCCTTTTCCCTGGTCGGTAGCACGATCGTAGTCTACATTTACAAATTATTCAATTCTCACATTAAATTACATAATTTAGTAATTCAAAACAATTTAGTCCTTTTGGGAAAATTACAGTTTTACCCTTAATAGTTTCCTTTTATTCAATCTAGTCCTTCCAACACAAATCATGTGAATCAACCATTATCTCACCCAAATAAACATAGCCTAATTTTCTTGGGCACCTATCCAACCCATTCACATCTCCATTTCCACATCAATCCATATAATTTCATAAATTTCACATTTTAGTCCTTTAACCCTAATTCATCAAAAATCATTTTGCACAAAAATTTAATCCAAGTATCAAACATTCAAATACATTAAAACCTTTCAAGAACAAGCAATTTCAACAATGGCAAGTTTCTTAACATTTGACAGATTCACAAATTAGTCCTTGCATAAGCTAACTTAAGCTGATACGGACTCAAAAACATAAAAATTACTAAAAACGATCAAAGTTTGCTTACCCAAATCAAAGCTCAAAGTTTGAATTTCAAAACCCTAGTTTCTTCCTCTCCTAGCTGAATGAACAAGATGGTGAGATGAAAATGATGAAATTTCACTTAAAATTTTCTTTAATTAATATATATACTAATGATAATTTTGTAATTTTTATAACTTTCATCATTAAGCTTAATTAATCACTTTTTAGTTTTAATTAAACCTATTTAAAATTAATATAACTCATGCCAATCCACTAACCAACATTCATTTGGTTATTTTACTCATTTGATCCTTCTAATTTAACATCTATACTTTTATCCTTTTTATAAATTAGTCCTTTTTATTCAATTAACTATCTAATCAATGCTATTTTTCGAATCATGATTCATACAATTCATATATCACCAGAAATATTTAAAATAACTAAATTTATGACTTGACTCGTCGGAGCTGTGGTCCCAAAACCACTGTTTTCGATACCACTGAAAAATCGAACTGTTACATATACTGTGAATAAAGTTAGTCAATTTATGACTCCACCAAATGTGCACATTAGAGAGGTGCTAAATGAATTCTCAGTTATCTCGAACGGACTTGTGATTATGGTGTTGTATTTAGACTTGCTAAGTGAATTCAGGGAGCTACTACATAAATATAATACAATATAGGAATTTATAAATGAAAAAATATTGTGAAAGTCATCTACTTGGACTCAACAATGTTACGTATAGGCAAATACCACTACCTTTATTTTGCTTTTGCTTTGCTCTTAGTTGCCAATCTTTTTATGTTTGAGATTTTTTTATGTGAACAAAAAGGACTGTTAGCGTCTATGTTTTTGGTGACAATGAGATTTTTTTAATTATTATTATAAATCTTCAGAACAGTTCATTTTAGTGGAATCCCAACATTTACATATATATAAATAATTCAACAGATTATATTTGCATGAAAAATAATGTGTATATAAGGAAGTTGAGATTGTGCTTCATTTTTTACACCCTTTTGAGAAGAAAACAGAGATTTTGACAAAACCAACACTGTAAATGGGTTGTGTGGCCAAGATTTTCAATCAAAGTAAGCCATTTGTAGCTGTAATCCTTTTGCAGTTTGGGTTTGCAGGCATGTCTTTAATCAGTAAGTATGCTTTAAACCAAGGCATGAGCCAACATGTTTTGGTCGTCTACCGCCACGCCATCGCCACTCTCGTCATTGCTCCTTTCGCCCTTGTTTATGATAGGTTTCATATTTTTTCGACCGATACTTCTAATCATGTTATATTTATTCATTGTGATTGTCCATAATTTAAATCGCTGACTGATTTGCAGGAAGATTAGGCCAAAAATGACCTTGTCTATCTTTGTTAAGATATTGTTACTAGGGTTATTGGAGTAAGTACCAAGTTTTATGTTTCTATCCATTGTCGAGGTCTATCGTTAACAAGTCGGGTAAGTTGCCGAGATAGTAGGCAAACATCGAGAATCCTTTGACAAACGAAAAGGGTGTTAGTGGGGGAATTTCGTTTTCCGTTTCCGATATCCTTCTCACATGGTTCCCAGCCTTTATATACCGTGATCTCAATGACTTACTCGACTTGTCACCGGCCGGCATCGATGATCTTATCGAATAATAGGTCTGAATATAACACCAATTCACTTGATTTTCAGGCCAACAATTGATCAAAACTTATTCTACAGTGGCATGAAGTATACTTCAGCAACTTTCACAGCTGCAATGTGCAATGTTCTTCCTGCATTTGCATTTATCTTCGCCTGGATCTTCAAGTAACCAAATTTCCAATCCCCTTCGTATATGCGACTTTTTAGTATTTCAATGAAAGGGCACCTTAAAACCTTAACATTGCTACAATATTTAAAAAGATTTGCACACAATTTTTAAGCTCAAAAAAAAAAATCTATTTAACAAATGGGCAGTAGTTTAACGTTCAAAACCATCAAAATGATTAATTTTCCAATTTATATTTATTTGTATATATTAACATAAAAATTAAATACATAATATTATACCGTAACTACGATAAATTTTTTATGTTTAAAATTTCAATAAAAAAATATATATATATATATAGTCATCCTTAAAATTATAGGTGTTTGTTGGTCGAAATAAATTTTGATTAAATTTTTGTATGTTGTCAATATAATTTATATTAACTCAAAAAATAAGTTTAGACAAATATAAATAATGCTAAAGCATACATAAGTTAGTTGTAAACCCAGCCAACCCATAAACATGTCTAATTTCAACTATATATATATGTGTGTGTGTGTGTGTTTAGGGTTTGAGCAAAGTTTTAAATTTTGCTCAAATCTTTCAAATTTTGAGTTAAGCTTAGGCAAATACAAGTGATGTTACTGTTTATTATAGGTCCAATTTGAACTCAAACCTCTCTTGCCATTAGCTTTGTTCAAGAATCGAGTTATTCACTCAAATCCAAAGGTCCACTCGATTTTTAAGGAGTTTGGATAAAAATATTAAATTTAAAAAATGGATTTGAGTAAAAAAAGTTAAACCCCTTTAAAATTGACATAACTTTTAATATTTAGTTATGATATAGCATATTTAATTTTCATATGATGTAAAATGCATAATATATAAAATAAACTTAAAAGACTATGTATTATAAACTTCAAAATGGATTTCAGAATTTTTTTTTATATAATAGTAGTAAAACGAGTATATATACATGAATATAATTACTATATATTACGTAAATATATATATATATATATATATTTTTTTTTAAAAAGTAATTTGAGTGGATTTTTAATGGGCTTGAGTTACTATATTACATGTAAATATGGGTGAGCTTGTAAAAAAAATTAAGGTTGAAATTGTGGACTAGGTTAGACTTGAACAAATATATATAATATTGATACTATACACACCCAATTTAATCTAGTTTAATCTAACTCATCAACACATCAAGATGATTGAATATATATATATATAAATTTGTTTGGCAGGCTTGAGAAGGTTAATATGAGAGAAGTCCATAGCCAGGCAAAGATAATAGGAACCATTGTGAGTGTGGGAGGAGCAATGCTAATGAGTTTGATAAAAGGACCAATGTTGCAGTTGCCATGGATTAAATCAGATGATGACCATGCTTTTTCCAGTGCTGCAACTCACCAATATCCCATCAAAGGCGCTATCATGATCACCCTTGGCTGCTTCTGCTGGGCCGCTTTCATCATTCTACAAGTAAACCTTTTACATTTACATTCATTTTCTCTTTTATCACGCCTGCGGTCATGCTTCTTGGTCTTCTAGTTTACACTCTATTGATTAACTGCAGTGAAGATGGTATGCGTGGTTTTGTTTTGTAGGCGATTACGCTAAAATCATACCCTGCTGAGCTTTCCCTAACAGCTTTAATCTGTTTTGTGGGCACCATTGAAGGATGCATTGTAGCCCTAGCCATGGAAGCTGGTAATGCTGCTGTTTGGTCTATTCATTTGGATGCTAAACTATTAGCTGCTGTTTACAGTGTAAGAACCTCACCAGTACGGTCATATTATATGGTTTTGGTCTCTCTATCAGTACTCAAAATTTAGAGATTTGTGTGGTGGCAGGGAGTCATCTGTTCTGGAATTGCTTATTATGTTCAAGGGATGGTAATGAAAATTAGAGGGCCTGTTTTCGTGACTGCTTTTAGTCCCTTAAGCATGGTGGTTATTGCAATTCTTAGCTCATTTATCTTATCAGAGGTACTCTACTTAGGAAGGTAAATGATCAGTTCCATTAAATTCTGCCATGGAAACTGCTAAAGAAAGCTTCATAATTTCTGTAATTATGGCGTCATTCTTTTTTATAGGGTTATTGGAGCCATTGTTATTGTTATTGGCCTTTATCTGGTTTTGTGGGGTAAAAGCAAGGATCAAACGTCATCAAATCAAGACATCCAAATGGAAGGATCAGATGATCTGAAAATGATTCCTCCCATTGATGAGACAACAAAGGTTTCAAATCAAGAACTTCTTGTCCTGGATTTAACCTCCAACAAAGTGACACCTACTGATGAATCTGTCTGATGATATGAAAAATCCGGAGAAAGAAACAGTTTTTTTTTAAAGATTAAAACAAGTTTTATGAAACCTAAACTCTCCAAGAATGCAAAGTAGAGATTAAGCTAATGAATGGCTACAAGAACTAAAATCATTGCAAAGTGGGTTCTGGTGTTTAACCTTCTTATTTATTCACTGCCATGATCTAATTCATGCACAATCAGTGAATCAAATATTATTCCACATAGAAATCAGTGAATATTCAATTGAATTAGTCAAATAACAGTTTAGCACTAAATAATGTAATCCAAACACCAAAACTCCAATCTATTAAGCTTATGATATCAATCATCCTTCAACTTTTTGAGCATATTGTTCACAGACAGACGATGATTCATTTTGGGTATTTTAAGGTTCAACTGAAGAAGAATCTCCAAATATCCATCATTGTTCTACGAATCAAATCACAAAGCAGCATTTAAAAACAAACCAATGGATTCAAGTTTGGGACATGTTTTTTGTTTCATCATCATTGGATTGATTTGGTGTGCCGAATTTTTGCTTGAAAGAGTCCTGCCTTTGCATCCACATCATATGCCCCTTTAAATCCAAAAAAAAAAAATTCAAATCCAATTAAATGATTGGAAACCCAGAAATGGGAGAATCTTTGAAATTAAAGATCAGTTTCTGTTAAAATTTTACCTGAAGAGCAGCGGCCCAAGCAATAAGGAAAGAAGCGAACCAGAACCTTTTGTCTTTGATGAGAGTTTGGACATCAAATTTTGCCATTAAACCCTAATCCAATAAAGCCTTTCGTTTTGTTGTATTTTTAGGGTTTTTGGATTTGGGGTGAAAGACGAGATTTTGGGGGATTTTGTTTTGTTTGGATTGAGCTCTTCTATGCTTTCTTTCCCTGAAGTTGATATAAAAAGTTGATTTCTTTATTTAAAGGATTAATATTTTTACCTATGCTTCTTCAATTATTTATTCACATCAAAATTTATATATAGACAAGTTCATAGCCCATGCAGCAAAAGTATATGCGATAGCTTAAACACAAAATGAGACATGCACAGTTGTCAATTTTATGACTTTTAAGATAGAATCTAAGTATTTTTGGTTTAAATGTTTTACTATTTATTTTTTGTTTTGATAGGTTTGTTTTAATAAATATTGCACAAGCAAAATGGTTGGACGAGATTATTACGAAAATTACGACTTTTAAGCTTTTAATTCATGTTAAAATCATATTAGGTTTGATTTTTAAACTTAATTTTTATTATATGTATGAGTTCTATATTGTATTTATTAGGTTTTATTATTTATTTATTTTGAATTTTAAATTTTTAAGTATTTTAAGTTATTTAGAAATTTGATGTGAATTGTGGTTGAAAAAATATCTTAAAAAAAAAAAAAAAACCCCAAAGAACAACCATATGGTAAAAAGAAAATGATATTTATTTCTAGAGTTGTCCTGGTCCAGAACTAATACCTAAGACCTTCACAATCATCTCCTTGCACCCTGATTCACGAACCCAAGGCAAAAGTTGTGCATCTTAAATTCCAAAGAACTCTTCATTTCCTTTTGAAGTATTCGCATTTGATATAGTGCCCAACACAATATGACTGCCCATTAATCCTTTAATTATATGAAAAATCTTTTAAAAAAACACTCATGCTAAACACAAATCTATATCCAGCATTCACTCCCGAGTGCGAGTAATATAGAATCCGGCAGCTGATGTGAACAACACCAGATAACATAAACAACTTATACTGTCAAAAAGCTGCTCAAAATCTTAGTCCAAATTGTTCAACTAACAGAGGCAAATGAATGGAAACTAATACCACGGGACTCATTTCGTTCGTGGTCAAGCTACATAACTATTACATGCATTACAACTATGTCGGACAATCAGCTTTTCTGAGTGTAGAAATCAAGAATACAATGCGGAGGGGCAGCCATAGGATTGTTTCACGATAGCAACTTTCCAGTTACATAGAGAGAGAGTTTATCTCTCATGATTATGGCAGACTGGTCAAAATATTCACAATTTTGTCGACGATAACCAGTATCGTGGTGATGGGATAATGACATATCATCGAAAACCTCGTCCTCCATATCAATAAGAATATTGTGCAACAAGCAGCAGACAAGAACAATTCTTGGCAATCTGTTCTTATCAGGCATCCACATAACCCCGTGTATTATTCTCCACATCTCCTTGAGCCTCGCCAGAGCCATTTGCGCGACCATTCTGGTTGCAGCATGTCTTTTATTGAACTCAATTTGGAGATCCGAGAGGCCTTTCCCTTGATACGGAGTTAAGAGCCAAGGCAATAGCGGAAAGCCAGCATCCCCTATTATGTATTCTCCTATTTCCATTCCTTCTGAAATGTTTAGCTTCTTACCATTTAGTCTTTTTCCTTCTTCAGAGAGTCTGAAGAAACCTGAGCTCCGGAGGACAACGGCATCACTTAAACTTCCAGGCCAACCAGCAATCACATCACGAAGTCTCATTTCCGGGTCGACAACTGCCTGCAAAACCATGCTGTAGTTCTTCTCTTGGTCAAACCAGACGTTATTTGACGGGTCCACTGTAGGTAGAGTCATAACAACATGTGTAATATCTATTGCCCCACAGCAATTAGGAAGCCCTCGTATTTTCTCGAACTTAGACTTTATCTGCTCCATCTCTGCTTCCGTTGAAGGCCAAGTGAGATGGTGCAGCCCTTTTTCCTCCATTGCTTCAACAAACCGCCAGGTTATTTGTGAAACAGTTGACTGATTCATCCCAAAAGTATCACCAATGACCGATAACGATTCACCTGAGCTAAGCCTTCTAAGGGCGACAGCTACTTGATCATTTAGAGACAAAGGCTTCCCGTTTATATCGGTGTAGCTTGACTGCCGAGCCATCATATCTTCCTTTACCAAGGAACATATGTAGTTGAATGTCTTCCTTGAAATTCTGAAAACTGATTCAAAACTTCTCGAACCCTTTGATTGAGATAAAGGACCTAAAAGGTGACATGAAAACAAGGTTATATCAGTGTAAGATCATTAACTTTTGAAACTCAATCACTAACAAGATATCAGCCTCGACATTACTGTTTTACAATGCCGAGCCACCAAAAATCTGTTATTCCAATCACCACAAGGCTCACTGCATATCAATGACATTGTATTCGGACAATTGAATTTAAACAAGACCACATGCCCCGAAGGAAAATTTTCAAAACAAGATTGAACTGCACATTTTTGTTATGTTTTCATCAAACATGCTGAAATTAACCAGATAATTCACCATGTTCTAATTGATTTCCAGTCTATCCTCAAGTTCTCTTGTTGTTAACAACCAAGAATTTTGAAGCATGTTAGTGACCAAGAGAAATTGATGATAACTGAATCATTGCACAAGATGTTTTTGTTGTCGCTACATAAGTGCAAAAGTACCGCATATATTGAACTTTCATATTGAAGGTCAAGTCCTGAGCACAATGTGCATGATCGGGTAAGATCAATGCAAGCAGTCTTTGCTGTCAGAACCAACACCGATAAGCAAAAATCCCATTAAAGGCTAAGAAACCATTAATTTATTAACATTTTAGCAATTATTGGTAGAACCTACTTTGAAGAGCCAAACTATGCCACGGCAATGCGATTTACCCAACCTCCAGCTCTGCCTGGCTCTTAAGCTTGGTTTAATGTCATGTGCTAAAGCAAATTGCTTGTCATTATGGTTTCTCCAAGACCACTCTATCTTTACAGCCGAATCTCCCTAGTTTTAAGATGATTAAAATGTGTGTAAGGTCATTCCATCTTCGTAGAACACTTGATTGACTACTTCAAGCAAACAAACCGGTCTTACATCTAAAACAACAAGATGTTTTGTAATACGAAATCATTTGAACATGGCAATGGCTCATCTCAAGAAACAAGCATCCTTACATGCAAGTAACATCTATAACATATGTTCTGTAAATCCCAAAAAAAGAAGTTAATCCAGGACTTTCTCAAATCATATGTTCTGTAAATCCCAAAAAAAGAAGTTAATCCAGGACTTTCTCAAATTTCTTTCAGCATAAGGGAGTAAAACAAGTAAAAACGAGCTGGGGAGACTGATTGCTAAGTGTTTCTAGATGCACACACCAAAATTCAGGATCAATTTGTTAGGGTCAAATTCAACTCTCACCCAGCTGATAAAATGAAAATACTGATACAGGATCCTATTCTGATGACAATAAAAATGTTGATATGATCTATGTTGCTCCAACTGTTCATTTTTCTTAAAGCACACATATCCAGAAATAGTGCCTACCGTATAACCAGACATGGATATAAGGAGTATGATGGTAGACACAAGTTATCAAGCCTCGTGTTGGCCATATACCCATATTTTCACATGCAGTAGACATGAGTACCTTACTATGACCCTTAACTTACCCTCTAAATTCATAAGAAAACATAGAAAAAACTTCATGTACTCATGTTGGTCACGTATCCGTATCACACCCGAGTTCAACTAAAATAAGATCTGATTCATATCCTGTTGCCCATAAAAAATGCCTCTGCCGAGTTATCAAGTAATATTTACTAAGAACAACATATCCAAACTACCTCAAAACATCAATTTACTCACTAAATCTGTAATTTTAACCCATGTTATAAATCTGAAATTTTATCAGAAACAGTTCAAAACACAAAACCTAACAAATTACCTCGTTGAACACAGCATAGGAAACATGCACCGACGGAATGTAAAAGATAACCCAATTCCTAGCAGTGCAAACTTGCAAATAATGTAAACCAGACATATTATTACAAATTCAACCAAAATCAAAAGAAACCTATTGGGATCCAAGTCATGAAATATCATCGAACATAAAGTAAAACCAATAACAGGCCTTGTAATCACCATAACAAAATGTATAAACACTGAAGATATCAAAAATCAAATGCTTAAACAATGAGAACTGTTGAGAAAAAAGGAATGGTGCTATAATAACCTGAAATCCTTTTAGAGAAGCCATCCCACCAATCCAAAGGCTGAAGCTGAGACTCCAAAGAAGAAGAGCAGACATTGTGGTCAACCACTTTCTTGTCTGTTGTTTTCTTTCTTCTTTTGAAACCTCTAATGGGTCCCATTGAAAGAAAACCCAACAATGAAAACACTAAACTCTGAGATGAGTTTAGGAACTCTGAAGAAACTAACAACAAAGGTCAAAAGAATCCGAGAGAAAGAGATTTGAGTTTGGGTTTGGGTTGGGGGTTCCTTTAAAGCATGCAATGATATATTGTTGAATGAAGCGAGTAAAAACTAAGAGATGGTAAATAAGTGAGGAACTATGATGATGGTCGAGGAACTAATTTTCCCCCCCTTAATTGAAAGACAGGGGCCATGGTGAATTTCTATTATTTTTTATATCAATTTAGTCATAATTGAAAAAAAAAAAATTACATTATGTCTCAATTTAATCTTAATTTCAAAAAATTCAAAAAAAATGTACAAATATTTTCAAAAAATAATAATGTATTTTATATAAAATAATAATTTAATATGATAAAAACAAAAAGTTACTCAAAATTTATACTAAAATCATAAAAAGATACTTCTAAAATTTCCTTAAAAAAATTTCCTCTTCGTAAAAGAACTTCTCATCCGAGTGTCTCTCTTTCCAAACACATCTCCTTTTTCTCTACCTTATATTTGGTACTTATTATTCTCTTTCAATGCTTGATATAAGCAATCTCTTACATTCGAGTTACCAACAAACCATGAAATCAAATCATGTAAAAATTTGAACCCTTAAAGATTTCTACTTGACTCATGAGATTTTGAGTGTCCTATGCTCTTCATCTATGCATCACTCTGTTATATTTCATTTTAGGTTAAAGTATGTTATAAATCTCAATGCTCTTCATAAATTTGGAATTTAATTTAAGTATTTGTTGGGGACAAACTCGATTAAACAACGAATAAGTGAAATAACGAAGAAATTGAAAAGTTCGAACACAAATATTTTAAGTAGAAAAACCCCTCGGAAGAGAATAAAAAACCACGAGCAAAAATAATTTCACTATAATGGCAAAAACGAAGAGTACAAAGATGGATATAAAATTAAAACCCGAAACTCGAAATAAAAACCCTTAAAACATAAAAATAAAATTCTCTAAAAGCTTGTAAAAGCTAATACCTAAATGTGTAATGGGTTATTATTCTAGGGTGAAAAATGATCTATTTATAAGTTAAATTCATAGGTCAAATAATATTAAAATAACCTACATTAATCAAAGTTTAGGTCGAAAACTAAAAACAGAGTTTAACTAGAAAAAGAATGGTCGAAAAAAATGTGAGGGATAACTCCACAAATCTCCACATTGTCTTGTATTTCCACAATGTCTTTTTTGTCAAAGCCCGTCACGGGCTTATCTCGAACTATACAGGATATTAACTGAGTCAAAGTTGTGCTTAGAAGGTAGAAGACTTCTAGTCTTCAACTTGTGCACTACCAAATCAAAACTGACTCGAATCTAATTTCCACGAACTTAGTGGCCTATCTTTTGAAAACCTGCATCCAAAAGAGAACTTCTATTATACGAAATGGTCATACCATCTCCACTTCAAACGAGTCGACTTCGATTCCTTCACAGACGAGGGACATCATGTTTCACTGGTCACCGATGATCCTTCCAAAACACAAAGACTGTCAATCATTTTATCTTTCATCAAAACGAGAGCTCCACAAAATACCTTAATGTCGCTTGACTCGATGTTAATTCTACAACCCTTCGAGTAAAAAATTCTCAAGAAGATGAATTTTTTTTTTAAGTCAAGCACATGCTTGACATTTGACAGTGTCTTAATTGTAACATCCGTGTTCTTGAACCGATTTTGGAACAATGTTAGTGTAGAAATAAGAATTAGAATATGTAAAGAAAGTAAGAAAGGTTAGGAGAAATTTAAGGATTTAATAGTAAAGGTGAGAAAATATGGGGGACTAAATAGCAATTTATTCAAATTGAATTATGAGTCATCATGGGAATTTGATTGATTGAGGAGGGGAAAAAGATTAATTTGGTGGAAGATATTTTTGGAGGCAAAGAATTGGGCCAAAGTGTAAAGTTGGAAGGCCCAAGGACTAAAAGTGTAATTTTACCATTTTTATTTAGTGAGATATTTTAAGAGAAAATTCTAGAGAATTTGAGAGAGGGAAAAATCAATTAAAAAGCAAAGATATCAGCTCTCTCCATAAGCTAACCGTCCATGCCCTTTTCTTCCATTTCCAACTTTTGCTTTTATCTAAATAGGTCCTTCCATCATTTTTAAGCTTTTCAAACTCCAAAACCTTCCATTTTCTTTGGAATTTCTGAAATAAAGTCATAAAAGAGAGCTAGTAGACACCTCAAATCTCATATAAAGTTACTTTTGGGGTGTTAGAGAGATAAAGGACTAAATTGAGAAATTTTGAATTCAAGGGTTAAGTAAGAAATGGTTAAATTCTCATGACATACATGTATTTTACTGTTATTTAGCATGAAAATTATTGAATTATAGCTTATAGCTTATATGTGTTTATGTGAAATTGAAGAGAAAGAGAAGAGAGGCAAGGATCAAATTGAAGAGAAAGGAAAAGAGAAGAGCAAAGAGTGAAAAGAGAAGAAAATCAGCTTTTTTGTTGTAAGTACTACAAGAATTTTAGTTTATAGTCTATTCTTCATAATATATTTGAGTTGTTAGCATGGAAATTGTTGTTTAATTAGGTGTTATAAAGATGATTAAGTGAGATTAGTGTAATAAAACATGAGAAAGAAAATATTTTCATTGAAACAGATTGGACAGAATCAGAGGGTTAACTTCGAAAATTCACTAAAAATTGTGTATATTGATTTAAGGTCAAATTATATATGTAATTAAAGCTTATTGTGTGTGGTTTCATATGGAAGAAACAGTGAATTAAATGGATCTGTATATTCTGAATTATAACTGATTTTGTGTAACAAGGTCAGAGCAGATACGAGTTCTCCTGTTCTGACTTTGAAAAATAATAGAAAAATATAAAAAAAATTATTAGAGACTGAAATTTATATGGTTAATTCCTTAATGAGTCTATTTTCAATATAAATAGACGGAAACATTATTTGATCTCTGTACTAAAAGATATATAATTTTTAGTGAAGAAAGGTCAAAACTGTCAGGCAGCAGAGAAGGGGTAAATTGAAAGAATTTACTGTACAAATTGGCTAAAGTAAAAATTCTGGAAATTTTATGGTAAAAATATTATTGAGTCTAGTTTCAGAAACATCAATAGGATTATAATTTTGAGTTCTTTAGCTCAAGATATAAATAATTTAGTGACTGTGACGCAAGTGGACAGCTTTGAAAATTAATGTGAAAATAAAAGTAAGAGGTATATGATGATGAATATGTGTGAAATATTATGTGGTTAATTATAAAGATTGATTGTCTGATTTATTGGTGAAATTGTAGATTTATTTGAGAAAATAAAGGTGAGAAATATATGATTATGTATATGTGAAGAGAAATGTAAATGTGATGTATAAGCTGTGGATAATGATGTTAAATGAGATTGTGCCCATGTAGACGAATTAGATCCGTTGTGATATTAGTGGCATGCCATTAAGGAACACTTGCGCGCCTACTGTTTAGCACTATGTGTGCTTCTGTTCAGCACTGTGTGTGCTTCTGTTTCCCAGCACTGTGTGTGCTTTTATTCAGCACTGTGTGTGCTTCTGTTCAGTACTGTGTGTGCCTACTGTTTCCCAGCACTTACGCGCTTCTGTTAAGTACTTCGGTACTTTCTGCTTGTTCCGTTTATCCAATAGGTTCTATAAAGTCTACTATGGTCCAAGTGGATAAAAAAAACTAAGTGAGTTATGGTTAAGAAAGTTATGATGGCTAAATTGTGAAAAGTGAAAGAATGTGCAAAATTATGACATTGAGGTAAGTGAAATGATGAATACAAGAAAAATAAGTACTACATGTGTATGGGTAATTAAATGTTGATAATTAAGTGAACTAATGTGGTTGAAATGACTAAGTTGTGAAAAAGGGATGAAAATGTAATATCTTTCATTGAGGTAAGTTGGTATATGAGAATGAATGTGTGTTATGGTGGCATTATGGTAAGTTAAATGTTACATGCAAGAAATGTTAGAAATTTTATACGCATGAATATTGAAATGTTTGATAAAATTAAGCAATAAATAAATAATCATCTATTATGCTTGTAGTGCTTACTAAGCCTTCACCGGCTTAACGCGTTTATTTTAACGCGTAGGTACAAAAGCTACGGAAAGCTAGAGTCGAGCAAGGGACCTCTCATCACATCACATCACTCTTGAAGCTCAAGTTTAGGTAATTTACTTTGAAGTAAAATGGCTTGTACAAATAATACTTACATGTGACCCTAATGAAAGGAAAAATGTTGATTTAGGATGCTTTGAGTTGATAAAAAAAATTTACATGACTCAGTTTTTCTGTACTGAATTTTAATGTAATACTTCTATACCAGGTTTATACATAAGAATCGGGTATAGGGGTATTACATTAATTGTCCTGTCATGCATCATAATCTGAACAATACCAATATCAGTTACCTAATTGGGTGAAACATTCCCCATGCGTACAACTCCACCTTCAACTGTATTGTATGGGGGAGAATCAGTTCCCGTTGAAACACATGTGAAAAGAACAACCTGAATCCAAGATCCACTTAAACGTAAGCTCGGAGCTTTCACTTGTTGGCACCAACAAGAAATCACCACCCTTGTCATTGGCTAAATTAAAACCAACTAAATCTTCCTTATTGCTCTCAACAACCTTTTTATTTCGTAGTTGGTAACAAACTATCTTGACGTGACATAACTTCTTACAATAGCCAATAGTGACATCTCTTGTCTTACTTCCTTGATGCTACCAAAATCGAGGCTTGTCTATTTGACTTGCTATATGAACCAAACTCATTGTCGAGTTTTCTTTGCTTAACAGATGTCCCTTCACTTTTTCGAACGAGAATTAATCTTTACCATAAAATCAGGGTTTCTCTAAAAGACTTGTATGAAGGGGATAAAAAGCACAATGATAGTATAATCTAATATTTATCGTCAATCTAAACCTCAACATTTTTTAAATAATTCAAAAGAATCATAAATTAACTGATGTGACCTCTAAAGTGCTCACTTTTGTCCATTCTAAACGTGTATAGACGTTGTTTCAACACCAATCGATTAGCAAGAGACTTTGTTGCGTAGAGGGTTTCTAACTTTTTCCATAAGGTGAATGTCATTTTGTCCATCAAAACCTCTTACAATACATTATTTGTTAGACATGATTGAGTTGTGGATAAAGCCTTTTATCTAACATATCTCATTCTGATTGATCCATGTTTGCGAGATTTTTCTTTGTAAGGACCTTCTCAATATTGCTCTGAATTAGAATTATCGTCATCCGAACTTGCCACAGATTGAAATCTGTGATGCTATCGAACTTATCAATATCAAACTTTGTTGTTTCCATCTCTAAACAAGTTGATTGTGGAAATCGAACTAGCTCTGATACAGATTTGTTGGGGATAAATCTGATTAAACAACGAATAAGTAAAATAATGAAGAAATTAAAAGATCAAACACAAATATTTTACATGGAAAAATCCCTCCGAAGAGAATAAAAATACATGGGCAAAGATAGTTTCACTATAATGGCAAAAACGAAGAGTACAAAGATAGAAATAAAATTAAACCCTAAAACTCAAAATAAAACTCTCAAAACGTAAGCACAAAATTCTCTGAAAGCTTATAAAATATCTAAATATGTAGTGGATTATTTTTCTAGGGTGGGAAAATGGCATATTTTTAGGTTAAATTTAGGGTTTAGTTTTATCTCCATATTTTGTACTTTTCGTTTTTGCCATTATAGTGAAATTATTTTTGCTCATGATTTTTTATTCTCTTCGGAGAATTTTCTCCATGTAAAATATTTGTGTTCAATCTTTTCAATTTCTTTTATTATTTTACTTATTTATTGCTAAATCAAATTTATCCTCAACAATATCTATCGATTTAATATATTTTTATTATTAAATAAAATTAACCTGTGGACCGCACCAGTATACATATGCATGGATATACAAACTTATATAATATACATATACACGTTAAAGTAAGGTTTATACAAAAAAAATTGGTTTATAATTCAATTTTGGATTTATAATTTCATCTTTGCATATTTTATTTGTTTATATTAATATTTGTCTTTCATAATTTTTATACATGTAATATATTTAAAATATTAAATAGATTATATTTCAAATAATTTTATTCACACATTGAACCGGTGCAATGCACACACAAAAACTAATTTATAATATAATATTTTATATTCTTTGAATGATTTTGAATAAAAGTTAAATATTATAATTTTAATTTCATTTATTTAAAAGTCATTTATTTCAAATTTGAATTTTAAAATACAATAAAATCAATCAACATTTTTTTAAACGTTAATTTTATTATAGATTATTAACATATATGTTCTTTTCGATACAATACTTAAAATTACTCATAATCCCTAACCCTTAAATAAGAGTATAATGTACTTCAACGCACTCAAATTCACGTCCTTCAATCGAACTATGACTTAACCGACAAACCAAATACCCATCCACTAGTGATAGTAGTTATCCACCTATTTATTTTATTCAACAATTTTTTTTGAAAATTTTGTATTACTTATTTTATTAAACATTAAAAAAATTCTTTTTCTAGTAGAATAAAAATCTTCAATAATTTATAATTACACCCTTAATCTACAACAAATCATTCAAGTTCTTTTTTGGTTCGTAAATTCTAACTTCCAAAGTTATTTCATGAAAAATATTGAACCATAATAAGAAAAGAGAAAGAAAAGTTTTCGATCGGTGTAAGCAATACAAACAGAGAATACCATATAATAGTGATTTTAATAGTCTTGTGACTTAAATAAAAACTATTTAATATTTCAGTGGTCAGTTGTAAGTGACCAAAATGTAAAGTTATTAATAGTTTAGTGACATCTTGTGTGGTTTACCCAAAAGGGAAAAGAAAGTCCCCACACATCCATCCAATAGGAACCAACATATCCAAACGCTTTTTTGAGAGGTGGCTGCTTCCTCTTCTTCACATAGTCATCCAAACATCAAAAACCATGGCAGTGGCAATGGCGATGAATTCAGTTTCATTGAACTGGGTTCCACCTTCCTTTACAAAGAAGGTTCTTCTTATTCTTTCCATTACCTTCATCTGTTTTATTTCTCTCAAACTTGATTCAATTTACTCGTTTCTATTTTGCAGGCAAATTATGTGACACACTCCACTGAGCTAGCCCCACCTTCTGCTTTTTCTTCGCAAAACTCACTCACATACACCAAAGAAACCATTTCCTATGAAGAAAGTAAGATAAACACATTCATAGTTTTTCATTACTAACTCAATCACATGGCATTTACTTTTGCTTCAGTTTCAGACAATTGCAAGAGAAGACTGTTGCTGTTGGGTGTTGGAGCTATTACAGCTAGTTTACTCCCTGCAAATTCCCTTCTTGCAGAAGGTAATGTATAAATCATTTTATAACCTTAATTTTCGTAAATAATTTTTGTAACCTTTTTTTTTCTTTTTATCTTGTTTTTTGGTCATTTGGCAGAGATACCACAAAACTATCGAGCTTTTGTTGACATTCCAGATGGGTATTCTTATTACTACCCATCAGATTGGAGGGTAAGTTGTTTTTCATGGATTCAAATAGAGCGACCACAACGTGATGTTGTGATTTTTAAATGATGGCATGACCAAAAATATTGTCCTGGTTTCTGTAAGGAATTTGATTTTAGGGCACATGATTCAGCATTCAAAGACAGGTTTCTTCAACTGCAAAATGTAAGGGTGAGATTCATACCAACTGATAAGCAAGACATCCATGAGTTGGGGCCAATAGAAGAGGTAAAAAGAAGATTGGATATTGGTTTGATCTAGGGAAAATCAGAAATGGGGGGGTTTACAAAGTTTTGATTTGTTTACAGGTTGTTTACAATTTGGTGAATCATGTTTATGCTGCACCAAATCAAATGGTCAATATACTTGATATGCAAGAGGTTTGTTCATAATAAATACTACTTTTATTTGGGTGGTTAAATTAATCAGAAAAGAATCTGACATGTTTTGAGAAAAATGCAGAGAACAAGTGATGCGAAAAACTATTATACCTTTGAATATTCACTCACCTCTCCAAACTATGCTAGTGCTTCCTTTGCAACAATAGCTATTGGAAATGGTAAGCTGTATTTACCCGGATTCTTCATTTCTTTTAAATTTTCTCATGGACTTGTATTTCTGTTACTTACAGGGAGATATTACACACTGATTGTTGGAGCACTTGAAAGGCGGTGGAGAAGAGTTCGGAACAAGCTGAAAGTGGTGGCCGACTCCTTCAAGGTGCTTGACATCTGAAGACCCCTTCCCCCCCCCCCCCCAAACTTATGTTTTCATTGTATATAAACCACGAAACATACCATTGAGCATCATCATCAACCTTAATCATTTATCTTTCTTCTTCCATTATTGCTTTCTTCAATTTTGTGATTGAGGCTACCACCATGTATTATTTCTTGCAACATTGCAGATAATCAGATCTACTTCGTGAACATGAAATGCTTTTGCAAAGTGTGAACTATAGAAAGAGGTTCAACTGGACATTTATTTACAGAGATTACAGCAATTTTCACCTTCTAAGGTTTCTTTAAGTAATCAAAAGTTGAAAATTTTACAACTAAAGTACATACAGCATTCAAGCTTTGGAGAGATCAGAGTTGCAAAATTTCATAGAATCGAGGGGGGAAACCTGAAAATCCCACAAACACACCTAAATGCATATCAACCTTTCTTTCTGAACAATAAACAAAATTAATATACCTTGGAGGCAAAACACAGCCTTAATCTAATGCCTACATTGCCCTGTAAAGAATATGCGGATCTATCCCTCAAAAGCTATCCGAATTCTGAAACCCCTAATTCTGAATTGTCATACTCGTGAATGGTGAGTAACTATGTATTGACAAGTACCAGACAGAAAAGTAGGGGAAGTGAGCCACACTCTACCTTTAAACAATGTAACTACAGCTACCGATCTACCTACACACTGGAGTAAACATTGTTACGATGCTCAACAATCTGCACATGCTCCTGGTTTACCCACTCGTAGAGAACATCTTTACAAGCTGCATCATCTCCGTTTTCCATTCTGATTTGGGATTTTGTTCAACCGAGAGAAGTGAAGCTCACAGATTGGTCATAGTTCCAGCAATTCAAATGAGTGAATTGAGTAATATACAGAAGAACCGATGCAAGTCACAATCAATTGCAAAGTCAATCTAAACCAGCCGATGCTGACGCAAACCTTTCCCGAAATGAGGTTGCGTTAAACGAACATACAAGCCATTTTTCGCTAACAAAGAATCATGTGTTCCTTCCTCAACAATTCGACCACCGTTAAGTACTACAATGTTGTCAACATGCTTCATCATTGCAGCTCTATGGGCTATCAAAATGGTTGTTTTGTTCCCCATTATCAACGTGTCAAGTGCCTCCTGCACCACTCGGCTTGACTCAGATTCGATGGATGAGCTAGCTTCATCCAATAATAAGATGGGAGCATTCTTCAGCACCACTCGAGCAATAGCAATTCTTTGTTTCTGTCCTGGGGTCAAATCCACACCCCTCATACCCACATGTGTATCGTAACCATGAGGTAAGCTGCTGATAAAATGATGAGCATTAGCTATTCTTGCAGCCTCTTTCATCTCGGATTCGCTAGCGTTGTGCCTTGCATATATAATGTTTTCCCTGATTGTAGTCGAGAAAATAATTGGCTCCTGTTGAACAAGACCTAAGTGGTTCCTCAACCACCTCAAATTGTAGAGCTTCAAATCCCGTCCATCAAGGAGAATCTGACCTGCAACTGGATCGTAAAACCTCTCTATTAGAGATATTATGGTACTCTTCCCGGATCTTGAAACTCCAACAATGGCTACAGTTTGTCCCCCATTAACTTTAAGACTGAAATTGCTCAATACCAACATTTCGGGACGAGTGGGATAGCAGAAATCAACATTTTTCAGCTCAATGCTTCCATAGACGTTCGGTGGCTTCAATGCTGAGCTTTCATCTGGCTCAATTTTAGGGACTCGGTCAATAATTTCAAAAACTGAAGTGAGAGATTTCCGCCTTTTAAGTATGTATGGAGCCAATCCAAATGGTTCCACCAGTGCAAAAGTTGCAAAAGAGAAAACCATGTACTCCTTGAGAGCTGTAGGCAGATCTATATAGCTTCTTTTAACAGAGAGTGCGGTGTACCAAAGGAGAAGAGCATTGCAGGCAAAAAGAAGAAACTGTGAAAAGCCAAATGCAAATCCTATTGCCATTCCATGAAAGAAACTCTGTTTCAATATTTTCTTCAACTGTAGCCTGTAGAGGTCCATTACCTTATTACCAGCACAAAATGCTACAACAGTGTAAATGTTCCTCACTGCATCCTCGAGGACCAATGATGCCTTCCTATGCATCTCCTGGATTCCCTTTGAAAATCCAGCAAGCCATAATTTCTGCAACATTTAAGTAGGTAACTATTAAGAAATTTGGATAAGGACAATCTTCCCTCCAAATTCAATAAGAAATGTAAATGCAAAAGTACAGAGGAGAAAAAGAAGAAAAGACAATACATGGAACTGGAAAATTTAAGAAGCACAAAAATCCAGAAGCTCCCATGTTTTTTCGATAATGAAGTAAACAATAAATATATATGTATATATGTGTGGATACATATATGCAAACCTGTGCAAAAGCAGAGACAGCTAATACTGGAAGGGTTGCAAATGCCACAAGTGCCAACCGCCAATGTAGCAACATCCCAATTAGTATAGCAACAATAACAGCAGCACTATCCTGTATAAATATTGAAAGCCGGTTGCTAAAAGCAGCCCTTACAAATGTAGCATCATTTGCCAATCGCATGGACAAGTTATCAGGGCTATTCTCTTCGTTATCAAACCATCCAATTTCGTTCCGCAGCATTGCTGTCACATGACAGACAAAAAAAGCTAAACAATATGCATAAAATTCAGCATTCAAGAAAATTTGGAGTATTAATTCTAGATTCAGATACCTGAGAACATCATTCTGCGCACCCGTTCAGTCATTTTCTCACCCATAATGCCAAAGTAGAAGTGCTGCAAGAAGTTGGCAACAACAGTCACTATACCCATACAGGCAATTATCAAACACCACCTGTCTACTTCATCTTGTAAATGATGATGTTCCTGACGCCTATAATATGCCGTTACTATCAGTGCAATAACATATGCAAGAAGTGGATTGAAAGAGCCAAAGATGGCTGCACCAATGCTTCCCAAGACAGCATATAGCCACTCAGCAAAACTAAGCTGTGCCAACCTCCAAAATGACGGAGCTTCCCCATGATGCACATCCTTTGCTTCCTTAACTTCCATTGGGATATCATCAGAGTAACTGAGAGGCCGACTAAAAGTCTGAGAATGCGAACGCTCATTTTTAGGATCAGATGTCAGGAGGGGTGATACAGGAGATTCTGGGTCCGAATCATTTGATTTCTGCTTCTGGGCAGACTGAACATCAAGTTTAGGCAACTCTGGAAGTCTCCTTTCAAAACTATCCTGCCTCCTAATTGATGGTTCCTTATCACCAGCATCCACTGGTAAGCCATTTTCCAGCATCTTCTCTGGTGGTGGACTATGAGCTTTAGGTGATTCTTGTGAGTTAAAAGCACCATCTTGGGGCCGATATATACCATGAACTCTTTGGAGAGAAGGTGATTTGACAAACTTTGGAGATGAAGATTCTTGGAAGCTGTGAACTGATGAAGAATCCTTTTCAATTTGGAATGTTGACGTCTCCTTGTAATTCCTAACTGGCATCCTGAAAGAAAATAGAAAATAAACCGATATTGAAACAAAAGAGCATCCTTTTTCAATCAAAGAAAAATCACTAACAAGTAATTAGAATTCTAAACATATGATTTAAGCCTTCTTAGTAAAGCACCTATAGACCTAATTACCTCCTTGGAAGTTTTGCAGCCTCTTCACATCTGAGGAGCTCAGCATACAACCCATCAAGGGCTAGTAACTCATCATGTGTACCCATTTCAACCAGCTGCCCCTCCTCCATGACAGCTATATAATCAACATTTCTTATGAGACAAAGCTGCCGAGCTATTATTATAGTTGAACGTCCCAACATGAGGAGATCTAGAGCTTCCTGAACAGTTCTTTCAGCTTCAAAATCAAGTCCACCAGTAACTTCATCAAGCAGAAGGACTGTTGGGTTCAAAAGAACCGCTCTAGCAATAGAAAGTTTGATTTTCTGTTCTTCTGTTAATGCTAAGCCAGCCCTCCCCACCTTAAATTCATAGTAAATGGTTTCAACAAAATGTGCCGCAAATGAGAAATAATCAAGAAGGTAAGATGTTTCACCTGTGTCTCGTACCCTCTCTCAAGTGAACTAATGAATGTATGTGCCCTTGCTATTTTTGCAGCTTCTTCAATCTGATCAAATGTAGCATCTCGTCCATAAGCAATATTATCTTTTATGCTCAAACTAAGCAAGGCAGGTTCCTGAGTAACGAGTCCTATTTGGCTTCTCAGCCATTCCAGCTTTAGGTTTTTAATATTCTCTCCATCTAGAAGAACTTCCCCTGCATGATGAAAAATAAAATCATTTAAGAATCATGAAGGTTGACTGACCACCCAGCAATGATTTCAAAACTTTAAATAACATGTCACTGCAATGTGATATATAAAATCATATGGCTATCATACCTAATGTAGGATCATAAAACCGTTCCATGAGTGGGATAATACTGCTTTTCCCAGAGCCATTTCTACCAACAAGAGCCACAGCCTTTTTAGCAGGTACAGTGAGATAAAAGCCACTCAGTATAGGAATTTCAGGTCGAGATAGATAACTAAAATACACATTCCTAAACTCAATATTTCCTTGAATGGAAGCTAGGATGTTTCCCTCCTGGTTCAAACCAGAGGATGAACGGCTAATCATCTCAAAAAGTCTAAAAGCAGCAATTCGACCTTGGTCAAAGGAATAGAAATTTGTTGCAGCTTGGTTCAGCCCACTGTACAGCAAAGAAAGGATAGGTAAGTCAGTAGAGATTAAATAGAGCAGGAAAAAAGAGGAAGAAATAGATGCTTACAGGCCACTTAAAATTACAGCAAAAAGAGCTGCTATGATTTCACCACCATGAGCTTTGTGATTTGTAACAAGGAACCTTCCGACCCAAAGTTGTAAGGCACAAGAACATATCGCAAGCCCATATGTAAATCCAAGCCCAAGCCCTTGCACAAGACTAATCAATATACCATATCTCAAAGTTGCTTGTAACGAGGTTGCATACGAATATTTGGCTAAAGTTTCATTTGTAAATGCATACAAGGTCCTGACATAAGAGACTGCCTGCAAATAACAAGAACTCTATGTATATTAGCATCACTTCCGCACTGTGATTCTATGTAGAAAGTGAAGTTCAAGTAAGAAACCAAAAAACCATGTCACCATTTCAAGGAACTCGACAAAACCCAAAAAGGCATCATATTATAATCAAGTTCCATCTACATTTTGATTCACCTTCTTTATTCCAGAAAGCAGAAGGCAGGTTCAAATGAAATTTCAAAATAATTGTTTCTATGTAGAAAGTGAAGTTCAAGTAAGAAACCAAAAAACCGTGTCACCATTTCAAGAAATTCGACAAAACCCAAAAAGGCATCATATTATAATCAAGTTCCATCTACATTTTGATTCACCTTCTTTATTCCAGAAAGCAGAAGGCAGGTTCAAATGAAATTTCAAAAAAATTGTTTTAGCTACTACAGAAACTGCAAATGAGCTTTTGCAGGTTAAAAGCAGAAGCCCAAATTTGAATCTTTGGACAAGAACCTCTACAGAAAAGCTAATTGACAGGTTTAATAGAAACTCCAAATAAACAAAAGATGATGTGTATATACACATATATGTATATATAAAAAATTTAGCCCCAATAAAAGTATTCAGTTAATTTAAGTTAATTCAATTTGACAACAATTGTCAAAAGAAAGCAGCAATTTTCCCACAATGCCGTCTGGCCAAACACTCATAAAAATAAGCATCTACAGCTCCCTATAAATGTTATATCAAGTAAGCATTGGCAAGTAACTTCGCCATTAAGCATTGGCAAGTAACTTTGCCATCATTTCTGTTTTGAATACAACTACCTAGCAAAGCTTAGTTTAGTACTCTACTCCTTAAGTGATCACATATTTCCAAAGAACATAACCATAGGTCCCTTGTATTAGCAGCCAATTCAAACAATAACTGCATTTTTAGACCAACATATATCATTTGGACAAGTCATTCTAAACGAATATTAAGCAAGTACCCAAATTTTCATTCACTAGGGATCGATATTTACAAAAACAAGTCAGGAGGAGAGAGAGAGAGAGAGAGAAACCTGTTCAGCAATGCTAGCTGCCTCAGCATAAGCATCTTGAATATTCTCAGCAAGCCTGTGAAGAAATATATTGGATATGCCTCCAGCAGCAACAATGAACGGACCAGTAGCTAGAGTTATGAGCGCAATTTGCCAACAGTTGACAAAACCAATAATTAGACCACCGAAAAATGTAGCCATGTTATGAATGTAATTCCCAACCTGTATAATCAAAGGAATACTAGGATTAGAGCAGACATCTGTAACAAAATCCAACCCAAGATTAAGTTAAATTACAAAAGGGAGGAACCACAGGTGAAGCAACATGTGGCTGAACATACTTTTTCACTAAGAGCAGACTGGATGAGCAGTACATCACTCAATACTTGGCTCACTATGTCTCCATTATTCCCATAAGTATCAAAAAAGCTCATATCTTGGTTCAATAATACTTGAACATATCTTGACCTAATGACAGCAGTCTGTCGCTCTCCCGTCAGAATCCAGCATGAAACCTCTATTTCACAGAACAAAGTCAGCAAAAAATAGCAGAAAAGTTGCACCAATCAAAAGAAAACATAAATGAAGCACTAACTGATTTGGATATAAACCAACCTACCTATCCCGCCAGCAGCAAAAACACCCGCAGCAATATAAACAATAGTTAAAGAAAGCTGCAGAACAAGAATGAACTAGTTGGTCACACGTGCAATTACAAAACAGCAGGCCCTCAAGGAAACTACAAATTATAGTTGATTATAGCAAGCAAAGAGGAGATAAATTAAACAGAAATTCAAGAGTCAAAACACAGTTTTTCTTTTGGCCATGTGATTTGCACTTATATTAATAATTAATATCTTTAAGAATAAAAACAACCTAGAGTTAACCTAGTAGAAAGCAAGTTTCTAAATCTTCATAGTAACGATTGAAAACAAATATTGTTCACAAGCAAGCAGACAATACTTATATATACTCAATTTACATGCAGGAATAAGAAGACATCTACATGAGAGAGAGAAAGCAAGTGAGTGCCTAATTAACTTGAAGCACCAGCAGAATCTAACTTGAACTGCAACCAAAATCCGGTGGTTTGATTTGAAATTAACTAAGTCATTGCATTAGCAAGTCCTTTCTTTATGTAGTTCACTACTCATCCTATCCCCGTCCCTTCCTTTTACCTTTCCACAAATGTACAAGTCTTAACTAGTCTAAAATAAATCACATCCTTCACTTTGGAATAATTTGCTAATATTCAATAGTGGTGTCTTGCATTTCCAATGTGAAAGAAAGACCCTGCCCCAACCTAGAGGGAAGAAAATGAAGTTAAAACATCCACCCATAATATCAAAATAGCAATGCCCTATGGAAAGAATCCCATACAAGTAATATAACCATTAATCTCAAATAACAAACATTACCAATATAAAATGCTCTTTTACACCAGAAATGTTTCCAGACAATTAACTTCAAAGCTAAATCTCAGTCACCATCCCCTAAAGCTTGATGTGAAAATACTGACCTCAATTAGGTGTCAAGTAGTAAACAACAATCCATCAATATCCTAACACTACCATTCTGCAACTAAATAAACCAAGTCGAATACGTAAAACTAATAAAACAGCTCACTTCATCGTATTGCCACCTAAAATAGAAACAAGTAATACTCAACTTTCGCCTTTAATATTGAATCATAAACATTACGCTCCACCCCACCCAAAAAAATAAAACAAAGTTTCTGCCATTTGCAAACCCCAGAAACCTAAAAGCCAAAACTTCAGGTACCTTGCCATTTCCAAAACACGTTCTCAAGAATCAAACAAATATATAAGAAAGAAACAATCAAACAAAAAAGCAAAGGAATTGCTTAAATTCAGAATCAAAGGTTCCATCTCCCCTAATTTTCGAAGCTCTCTAAAACTAAAACATAATAGTTAACTAAATTCCCAAAACTTTGGAAAAAAGAAACTATAAAATCCAAACATTTTATTACACAAAAGTCATCAGTACTTCACTCTAATTATCAAAATTATTAAGTAAAAAACTAGCCTAAACCTTTAAAATCCCCCCCCCAAAAAAAAAAGGGTAAGGTTTTTACTTACTAAAAAACACACTAACCTCTTTGAACCTCTCAAACTGCTCATCCATTCTGTCTTGCCCCTGTTCTGGTGGCCCAAGTCCAAGAACCTGAATGATCTTCGCAAAATAATGTAAGTAAACAACAAGAGCAGTGCCATGAGCTGCAGCAGCAAGGGATCCAACAATCATGAGAACCCAATCAAGCCTGTCAGCACAGGCAAACAATCCTGAGAAGGGCACAGCGGAAGGGGGCGGTTCGATCTCTTCTTCTTCTTCCATCTCTTCCTCCGCCTCCACCTGTGCTGCTTCACCAGCAGCTTCCGCTGATGTATCCAAGTACGGAGACGGCGACTCCGGCGGCTCCGAAACCTCCGAGACTGGTGTCAAAGGTTGTATATGAGGTGGTGACCACCCGAATAAACCTCTTGATACCATCATCTTTAACGAAAACCCTAACCCTAACTATCGTCTTTTTCCTCTAAATGTAGCAGAAATTTCAAGCGGATCTGCTAAATTAAGAGATTGATTTAAAAAAAACAGAATTTTTTCCTCGATGGGTAAAGGTTGGGGATTTTTATTTAATTTGGTTTTTTAAGTTAAAATGACGACATGGTCAATAAAGGCAGATGAGAAACAAGAAAAGAAGAAAATGGAGACAGCCATAATGAAAAGGAAAATAATATATTATTATTAAATTATTGTTTTATATAATCATGTGTTTCAATGTATTTAAATTTTAATGTATGATCAATTGAATTAAATTTTAATTAATTATTATTAAATTATTTTTAAAGTTTACATTATAAATGAAAAACATCAACATATACGATATAATTATAAAATATATATAATAAAATCAATACAAAATATAAATAAACAAATAATTAAATAAAATCTATCTATAACAATCACACATAATTAAATTAAAAATTCACATATAATAATTAATTATAATAATATTTAAATCTAAATATTTCAAATTTCAAATAATTATACATAGTAAAACTCAAATATTACTCAACAATGGAGGATTTTATTATTAAATTCATTTTTATTTTTTGATTGTTGATGATTCTATATATTTTCAACGGTCAAGCGCCGGCAAGAATTTTTTATAAAAATTATATACGATCATATCATATATATTAGGTTAATTCAACCAATCATCGAAGTTTGCTTTATTTTTTTTTCCTTAATAATAATTTTGTTTTTTCGGAAGAGTAGTTATTTAGAATAAATTTTATTAAGAAAAGCATCATTACAAAATAACTCTTATTCTAAATAATTTTTACATTGAGAATAATTATATCGAAAACAATTCACGTTTGGAACAAGTCAAAATAATAATTATTTAAGAACAACTCTTATCCAAAAACAATCATCGTCTTACATTTCGGTAGATATTCTGCAAAAAAATGTTTTATGTAGTACCACTTCACCAAAATAAAAGTTGAAGTAACCTTGTAATATGATAAGGTTATTAGATTATCTTCACTTTTTGAATGTTTCGTAGAGCTTTACTTAGTGGATCAGATACTGAAGTAGTTAAAAGTTCTTTTAATTTTTTCTTATAATGCTGAGTGCTTTTCTCTCTTTTCAAAAATATAGTGAATTCTTTTTAACTATTATTCATCACCACCAAAACTTTTCACCATCCTTTCTTAATCATTAATGCAATTGTAACTGAAAATTAATTTCATTACTTATACTAATTACCTAGTTTTATAACTCCTAGCGAACGGACTTTTGGCATTTTAGATTTCTGATTCTTAAAGAGCTCTTTAAAATTCCCTCAACTTATTTCCTTTACTTAGCCTTATCGTCAATCACATTTTCCTCTCTCCACCTTACTAAACACCACATGTCACTTCGCTTAATGTTACCGAATCTGCTTTAATCTTATTTTCTACCTTCTTCAAGTACATCCCATTCACTCGTTTATAATACTGTCTCTCCATCCAAAGAACCCTTTACACCACCAAATTCCCCTTTATGTACACTTCTTGGGGTTAGAACAAAAAAGAGTTCTTCCTCTTTTCCATTCCTAGTATTTCTAATTACCATACACCATCTTTCGGCTCTTTTTTCTATCATGGGAGCTTTTCATTACTTCTCCTCATCTCAATCATCGACGGCTTTTCACTTTACATGAGTGAATCACTCCAAATCTCTACCACATTTTTCACCTTGTTGAAATGTTATATCAACAATTAGTATATTAACTATTCAAATGCAAAAGAGTGAAGTAGTCCAAGATTTAAGACTAAACTTGAAATTTGAAAGTTAGAAACTTATTCAAAAGAAAAAGAAAAATAAATGAATATAAGACTTAAAAAATAAAATTCTTTTATCTCAAATATGAAAATAAGAAGAAAAAAACATCACACAAAACAATAAAACCTATTATAATCACATTAATTTATTAAAATTTTATATAGCATGAATTATTAATGTATTAAAATTTTATATAAAAAATTTAACATAATAAAAAAAATATGATTTTTTGTCCCACATTAGCACTTCAATTATTATTCCGCTACACGGTTCAATTTTTTGTAACAATAAAAAATTTAATTGTCATGTGAGATCAACCAAAATGTATCATATAACACATATAACCAATTATAATGTATCACGTGTCAATTAAATTTATTTAAAATAAAAAACTTTAAATTTAATTTAGAAAACATCTTTGACTTTTACTCATTGTTGATCGATCGATGATTGACGTTAACCATCACTGACCATGTTGACTTACTTCACCCTTTGAATTTTTAGAGATTAAAGTTTTTGAAAAAATAAAATTTATGACAAATTTTCTAAATTATATATTTGGAATTTTTTTGCAATATTTTAAATACTTTTTTTATTTTTATAAAAAATTTCAATTTTATATATTATTTTACTTTTTAAAATTTATAGTTATATATTTTAGAATTTTATAAATTTTATAATTTTAAAAAAATATTTATATATTATATTTTTACATTTTTAATCAATATAATATGTATAATACTAAAAAATAAAAAAGGACATATGGCATATTTTAATAGCACCACGTGGATGGTCAATAATGGTCAAAATCGATCAACAATGATCAAAAGTGTGACAAATTCAAAGGTGTTTTTAATTTAAATTTAATATTTTTATTTAAAATAAATTTAATTGTCATGTGACATATTTGTGATTGGTTTGATATACCATGTGGCACATTCTGATTGGCGACATGTGACAACTGAGCCCTTTTAACACCGTTGCAAAAAAAATAAAATTCAAATAATAAAACGATAATTTAAGTATCAATTTGAAAAAAAAAAGATTTAAATACTAAAGTAAGGAAATATATATAATTCGAAGGCCAAATTGAACATTAAGTATAAAATAAAAGAGATAAAAGGTACCGACAATTTTACGTATACTTATCATATTTATATATTTATCTTAATCATTTTAAAAAATTATTATATTTATATAAATTTCTTTCGATACAATATATTTATATAAATTTGAAATGCAAATAATTTGTGTAAATTTGACTTTGGATATTTGTATATACTTATACGATATTTATATTATTGAGAAAATTACATTAGTAGTCACTCAATTATTATTAATTTTTTTGGTCATCCAATCATAAAAATTATAAAATGATCACTCAATTATTGATAAATTTTATTTTTGTCACCCAACTATAAAAAGTTACAAAATAATCATCCAACCATTCAATTTTGTCTTTTTTGGTGACCATGACTAATGGATGTAGCTTTTAAAATTGGCATAATAACTTTAACCCTCAATATAATATATTGCATCAATTTAGTCTCGATTCTAAAAAATTTAATCCTCAACATTTATACATTACGTAAGTTAGTCTTTTTTGTAGTTTTCCTTTTCTTTGTGTAATTTTTTATTCTAAAAAATAAATTTATCTACTAAATTTGATTAAAAATATACAATAAATGAAAATTCCAAAAAGTCCAAGATAATAATTTTTATCTTTTCTTATTCTTTTAAGATTAACCCCCAATGTCCCAAAGAAAAGCAAAATTGCAAAAAAAAAGGGACCAAATTACACAATGTGTAAATGTTAAGGGTTAATTTTTTAGAATAAATATTAAATTGACATAATTTATAAATGTTGATGGTTAAAGTTGATATTATGTTGATTTTAACTTAACTATGAAAAGTGACAAAAAAGAAATTTACTAATAGATGAGTGATCATTTCGTAACTTTTTTATAGTTGGATGATAAAAAAAAAATTTACTGATAGTTGAGTGACTACTAATGTAGTTTATATAATTATATGATTTACAAAAAGGTGGTTTCCAAGAGTTGAAAAACAAAGGGTGGTAAGGATAGATTGGGAGACAAACAAAACCTAAAGAAGCACCAACTTTGACATAAAATGGTTCAACTAATCCCTACAACTTTTCTTCCATCACTTGAACTCTATTTTTAAATTACATTATTATATTATGTTTAGTTCAGCTGTAGAAAAATAAAGAAAAACCTTGAAAATATCGGTTAAAGAATTTAGAGATAATAAATTATTAGTTTTTTTTAAGATATTGATATTTTAGATTATTATAAAGTATTTGATACTATGGTTTTGAAATCGGATTAGATTAATTGGTTGTGCTGAAAATTAATGATCCAATCAGTTTAAAAGTTTTGGAAGAAGATTGAACCGACACGAAATTGATAGAACTAAGTACAAGACCAATAAAAAAATAGTTTGAATTAGATTTAAATTGGTTTAAATATTTAATTTTGTTTTTTTATGATGTTTATATTTCTATTATTATTTATTTGTATTTATTAGTTTTTTCTTTTTTATTATTTTTTTAGAATTTACATTTGATAATAATTTAATCTGTGATTGAACCGAAAATTAATATGTACATAGCGTTAACCGTAAATTGAGAACAAGAATGAGAAGACAACAAAACCAGTTTAATATTAATCGGTGATTAATATGTACATTAAGCTTCACTGTTATAGAATGATGTATAATCGGAAGAAATTCAGGATTGTTGTAAAGCATATTACAACAAGAAGTTCAATAGGCAAAATGAGACAAAATTTTATTTGGAGTGAGAAAATATCAACTACATTTGAATTATGAAGATAATATTGAAGCTTATGAAGAAAAGATAAAAAAATTTATTGATGTTTAAGTGAAAAATGATGTAACCCCTTTTACCCGGTCCAGAGTGTTCGACCGGATCTAAAAGGTTATTTAAGAAATTTTACCTACACACAACTCGAAAGTCCAAAATCATTTACAAAAATAACTATAAACACAAATATACAATATTAAGTTTATAAATAAAATAAAATAATTAATTAATATCTCAAAATAAAAATATCAAAATTTCCAAAATAAAATGTATTTACAACCCTAATTATAAAAATAATTAATGAAGTGTAATAAAAAAACCCAAAAATCAAAATAATTATAGATAAAAAAATAATAAAATAAAATTAATCCACAATTAAACCTCCAGGTACCAAGTCACCTAAATCCTGAATACCTGTAAGGAACTGTAGGGGTATGAGCTATAAAGCTCAGTGTGTTTCTAAAGTACATACAACTTATCATATACTCACAACAATTATATATATATATAACTCAAAAGTAATCACAAATCATGTTGCAAGCACAAGCATGATGCAATGCACCCAATACTCCAACACATCAACACAGTGAAAAGATTCCCTAAAACTCTTTCCCAACCAATCGTCACCAATCGCAGTGTGGTTTTAGTATCACCCTTAAAAGGAATGATAACCACTTCTTCCACCATACAATCCCACCCCATGAACACACAATAGTATGATTACGTAATTATCTCAATATAATCTCAGTCACAATTCCACATTGTTTTTCATATATTTAATTATCTTAAAGCACTATAAAATATCACAATAATTTAATCAACAAATGCACTGAGTAAATGCATGACATGATCAACATATATTACTTAACCCAGTTTCCAATCATACCATTTCCAAATCTCAATACAAACATCACATCAACAACATGTATCTCAATATATCATGCAATCACCTAAATCACAACATCTCAATGATAGGTTAAGTACAATTAGAAATACACCTCAAGCAAATAGACTCTAGCGATGAGGAGGTCATCTGCCATGTGCTGTACGAGTACCCGTTCTAACGGGATTAGATCCTACAAATACAACTAAATATTATTATAATCCTAGGCACCACTTTAACACAAGACTAAACTAAAATAACTTACGTGTAGCTCTCGGAACTGTCGCTAGAGCGGGTTACACAGGTGGAGGAGGTAAATCGTCTGCCTCGGAATCGTAATCACCTAAACATGAATATTTTTTATTAGTAATCCCAAATTAAAACTCTAAAATAACTTAAAGTACAAAATTTAAGATAAAACTATCAAAACGAGACTTCCGGGTTAGAATTTGGCAAAACGAACAGCGAAATTAGACTCAGGACGTCGAAAAATGGCAGGGTAGGGTTTTTTGAAAAAAGTCAAAGGTCAAAGTCAACGGTCAACGACCAACAATCAACGGTCAAAGTCAATAGTCAACGGTCAATGGTCGGTCAATAGTTTGACTTGGTTTGAGTTTGGACTTTTTCAATTGGGTTATTAGGTCAAATGGGTTTGGGTTATTGCGTTTAAATGTTTGGGTTTAAGGGTTTATTGGATTAAAGGTTTTGGGTATTTTCTTATTAGGCTAGGCAAGGTGATTGGGCCATCAGACTTTGGGTTGCCTTGACCCAATTCACCATCAAACCAACTAGGCAGAACTTAAGGTTGGAAATCCCTCCAAACGGTGCCGTCAGCGTCCCCCACCACAAACTGCATTCGACCGTCGATATTCACACGCAAACCTCTACAAAATGAAACCACAACCCATTTTCCTTACTTACCACGGCCATAAAACGGTGAAGAACGACGGAGTAAAAAGGAAGGCAAAGGCCGAAACTTCCCCTTTGTCGACACTCACGAACGGCGACGGGTGGAGGGAAAAGGAAGTGTGGGTTTGAGGCACAACACCAAGGGAAGTATTTTGGTGGTGGTGGTGAAGCAAACGGATAAGAAATCGGACTTGATTTGAAGCTTGAATTGAAAGATGAAAGGAATGGGGGTTTGAGGGAAATTTGACAGAATGACTAATTGAAGAAGAAGGAAAGAAAATAATAATAATAATAATGGAGATGGACGGCACAAAGGAGAAAAAAAGATTTTAGAATCAACAAAATGGTCTATTTATACGAAGGTCCCTAAGGTACTCTAGAGTTTACCAAAAGGCCCAAAACTTTACATGCACTCACAATCAAGTCCTAAAGTTCCTAAATTTTGAAATGATGTGATTTTAAAAATTCCAAGTTGCTGAATTGGTCCTCCAAGGTTTTAATGAATTTTGAATTTTGAAATTGTGACATTTTAAAAATTTTAAATATGACATGATTGACTTTCGAATTTTTAAATTTTAAACTATAACTAAAAATAATAAGGTGGAGGATAGAAAAATATAGTAAAAAAATACAGAAAAAAATTAATAGGAAAAATTTAATTAATAATGTGATATCAATTCAATTTTTAAGCAATTGAAGATGAATTTAAAACTATAAGCTTATTGTTTTTTTAGGAGAGGTCGATTCTTTTCAGAGGAGTTTGTGAAGTATCATCCATTCAAAGTCGACAAATCCCTCAATAAGTTAGTATTGTCCTCAAATCAAGTCAAAGTTTTGTCTCTCAACTCTACAAAAAGCTTGAGTGCTTAAAGAGATCACCTAACACGTAAATTCCTAGAATGAGAGCACCTTATTGTATTGAACCATGTGTGGCTCATGTCACCTACCTAAGAAAATAGTTATCATATTTGCCTATTGTAGGGTTTGAACCCTCAACCTATATAAGATGTAGGTCACTAGAGAGGAGGCACGGTACACCAAGTGGTAGCATATATGCCCACAAATGCAATGTAAGGGGCATGGGCTCAAATCTTAACATGTATGAGTACTCATGTCCTCTTGGTAGCTGGTCGTGCGCTACTAGGGATGGCAATGGGGCGGATTTCGCGGGGCCCCGCCCCACTTCGCACCCAATTGGGTAGGGATGGGTACAGGCTTCGCGAGTGGTGGGACGAGGATGGGGATAAAAATTAAATCTACTGTGGGGTGGTGAGGCAGGCGTGAGTATGATCTTGTACCTGCCTAATCCCTAGACCTGATCATGGGTCGGACCACTCGATCCGACCTAAAGGCCAGCTCAAAAATGGGATGGTTTGGACAAAAATATAGGCCCGAAAAATGGGCTTAGACAAAAAAATGATGCCCATTTTCTAAACGGGCCGAGCCTTGGGTATGAGTTTTTTGGCCCGAGCCTGGCCCGAATAAATTAACCATTTTTAATAAAAAAAATTATATTGTTGTTTTGGTGCTGTTTTTTTACCGTTTTGGTTGCTGTTTTTGTATTTTTTATTGTTTTGGTGCTTTTTTTCTGTTTTAGTTGTTATTTTCGTGTTGTTTTGCTATTATTTTTGTTGCTATTTTTGTTGTTTTTAATGTTGTTTGCTGTTATTTTTGTTGCTGTTTTGGTTGTTATTTTTGTTGTTTGGATGTTATTTTTTATGCGTTTTTACTATTATTTTACTATCTTTTTTAATATTATTTGAATATTATAGAACTTATATTTTATTGTTAATTTTTTTACTAATTTATTTGCAACTATCTTAATATAAAAAATGTTTTAATGTGTTTTAAATTTATTTATTTATTAATGTTTGTTTTAATGTTTTTAAGTGTATTTGATATATTATATATTTTTTAAATTTGTTGTATGTAATAAAATAATCTAAAAAATTAATATGGGCAAGGCCAGGTCAGGCTCGGGTTTGACTATTATAATTCGGGTCGGGTTTGGACAAAGTTTTAGGCCCATTTTTAGGGCCGGGCATCGGTCTAGCACTTGGACCTAAAATTTTATTGAAGTCCGGCCCGAACCCGACCCGACCCGACCCACAATCAGCTCTACTAATCCCCACCCACCTCGCATAATATAATAAGCATATTTAGAAAATAAATATTTATAAAAATTTAATTTAATAATTATGTTAATAATATTTTATTAATTTAATATTAAAATGATTGTCTTAATATTAAATTTAATTTAATATTTATTTTGTAGATAATTATTCTATTAATTTAATAAGATTTAATACTAAATTTAATCTAATATTTATCTTGATAGATATTATATTATTTTAATATTAAAGTGATAAAGTTTAATCATAGTTGAACTATCTAAACTCTCTATATATAAATAGAGTCTTGGATCATTATTTCACACACTTGAATTCAAGAGAAAGTTATAAAGAGAAAATTCTCCGAAGAGATTATTTCAGAAAAATTCTAAAAATATTTTTTTTATTTACAACTTGATCCAAAAGTTCAGAGAAATTACGAAATTACTCCACTAATAATTTTTGTGAATTTTTTTATTTGAAGCGAGTCCACACTCGACAGACGTGAGGTTAAGGATAATAGAGAAAGACTACTCGGTCGTAGCATTCATACTTTTTTCATAAAAAATTTGGTTTATATTTATTTAACTAATACTTATAAATATATTATATGAAATGGGTCGCGAGGCAGGTATAGCGAATATTAGGTAGGTTTGGGGACCCACGTGGGTGGTGGGGCGGGGATGGTTTTAATCTTACGGGTTGTGAGGTGGAGATATTTTGAGTTTTGTACCCGCAACTGGTCGTAGGACAGCGATGAAGATGAAAATTCTTGGCGAGAATGGGTTCGGGGTAGCACCCGTTGCACCCACCCTGCCCAATTGACATCTCTAGTCATGCACCTTATTGCTTAACATAGTTCAAGGGACATCTTGTGTATGTTTCGTGTGTTTGCTTAAGGACATGCAAAGACTTAAGTTTGGGAGAGTTTGATATGCCGTATTTCGATATGACAAGTTAAGCTCTTTTCATACCTAAAGAGCTTGTTTTTGGGTAATGTTTTGAGTCCTTTATTGCCTTTTCACATTTAGATTAGAATTTATGTTAATTACACTTTTTAGTAGTTTTTATGTTATTTTCAATAAAAAAATCAATTATATGTCCAATTGAGCTTAATATGTGGTTAAGGCATTTTCAAGGACGTAACCGAGAAATAACTGAAGGGATCAAGCGAGTAGCTTTGGCATTGAAACCTTGGGATGTTGAGGCCACAACCTGGAGTCCTCTCACTCTCAATGTTGCAACATCACTCCTTGATTTCACGACATCAGCCTTTCCACCATGCCAAGAAAATCACCTCGAGAAGTCTCGATGTCGTAACAACGAACTTGTGGAGACGCAACACCCAAGTCTCTGACTTGCAAGGTCGTGATAACGAGCTTTTGGTGTTGCGACATCAAACCTGAAGATGGACCAAGAAGATCAAGCTAAGTCGCAACATCGAACCTATGATGTCACAACTTAGAGCCCTTGAGTAGCAATGATGCGACCTCACTCTTTCTTTTATCATCTATCAGAAGTTCTTTTTCTTAAGCTTTATTTTTTTTTCTTAGGTGCAAGAGTTCAAGAAGCAAGAATGAGACTTTTAGGTAATGATCGTGAGCGCAATGGATATGGGTTTCAAATTGAGTCGCCTTCGATGCAAATATGATGCTTTTAATAAGGAATAAGGTTGTTTCATTTTCTTTTGGAAACTTCTTTTTTACTATTGAGCTGTAATGTTATAAAGATTCTATACATCTATTGATCTTTCTCAATGTGAGAACAAGCCATATAATTGTCAATGCGTTGAGTGAGTTTAAGTGCCTGAGATCTACAAACGATCAAAAGTTCGAGATGGATTATGGCTTTAAGTGTGGCCTTGGCCTCTGATTTCCATAACCTAGATTCTTATGCTTTTAAACCCTACAAACTAAAAAAGGTTAAGATCATGCTTGTATCATCGTCATATTAGGCTTGTGTTTTTATTTGCCTTTTCTCTTTGATTGACTTGTCCCTTTTGGCTTATTTTGTTATAACTTGTTTGAGATCTTTGATTTTTTTACTTCTAATTGTAGTGTTGGTTTTGAATGAATGAATATTCACTATTCGATGAAAAAAAATGAAATTCAATTATGAAACACCATGAAAAATAATTAAAAAAATCACTCATCCAAATTATAAGATGAATTTAAAATTGATACAATGCAACCTCATCCCGTTGATTTTTAAGAAATAAGAGAAAAAAAAGGAAATAAAAGTTAAATTATAAAATCGAATTAAAATGAATTAAAATTGATAACATTGTTAAGAAAGATGAAATTAATTTTAAAATTTAATTTTTAAAAAATTAATTGATAATATTTTAATCACCCAAATGTTAAATTCTTAACGGCAGCTAACTGTGCATGCCACGTATTTTTACAAAGTAGTCTTGTTTGGGTTCTTCCTCCCAATTCTCTTCTAAACAATAAAGAGAATAAAAAAACAAAAGAAGAGTTCAATGCCATTGTTCTCCACCAAAGAATAGCCTTTTCCTTTTGTCTTCTTTTTTGAAAATGTTTATGTTGGTTTCATTATATAACAGAGAAGAAGAAGAAGAAGAAAGAGAGGCCAAAAGACAGCTTGAGGCATCTCTCTCACTCTGAAAGATTAGAAGGCAGGTGGGGCAAGTGAGCAGTGTAACCAAAAGGACGTGTTTTGTGTCTTTGTTCAGCTCAGATGCAGGAAACAAAGGGTTAGTACTTAGAAAGCAGATAGTAGTTGAAATTTTCTTTTTATGGATTTGTTTTTGTTTTTTTTTTTTCAATTATTGCGAGTCTATCAGACCCAGACCTGAATCATGGCATGGGCCATGCATTACATTTACTTAAGTTTATGTTCTAACTCTCGTTGGATCTATAACTAGTTTTTTTTTTTTTTTTCTGTTTTGTTAATTAATTAATTTCTAGAAAAAAAATGGTGGAAGCAGTGCGCAAAGAAAGAAGAAAAATGGAAGCAAGGGTGGCATGGAGGGGAAGATGATGTGGCATACACAGTAAGCTACCATTAAGGATTTAACGTTTGAGTGATTAAAATAAATTTTTTTTTTAACGACAGTGATCATATTCCAAGTATTTTTATTTAGGTGATCAAAATGAAGGTACCTAAAAAATTGGATGACCAACTTACCCTATTTTTTAACCACGGAAGTGAAACGGATGTCATCCAGCTACGTTCAGAAACCAAATAAAACCTCTATAATAGATGCATTGCAATAATCATTGTCGCTCATGAATTTAAAATAGCATGTATAAGTCAAGACAACTCAAAATCCAGCAACAATACTGTATGTATAACAGTACCAATATTTCATGTAGTTTCTATGCCCATACACTCTCTGAAAGAAGATGCCCTTCCATTTATCCTTGTAATCACATGGTGAGGGCTTGTTTCCTTTAAATTTTTATTTCAAATTATAGTAATGAAAATTTGAACTCTTATGCAACCAAGCAAAAGCAGCCACATGCAAATGAAAGAAGTCCCAATGCATTCTTCCACGAAACTAACCATGATATTTTTTCTTTCCCACGAACAAAATATAATAATGCAGAACAATCAAATCATGCCCTTTTAAACTTGATTGCAGCATACACCCATCCTAGCATATTAAACTTGTCTAACTATAACTTGAAAAATGTCCACAAGTTGATCCCTGGTAGTAATAATAGTGGAAAAGATGTTGATGTTCATTGCCCATTGCAAGTTTATCAGCAATTTTTCTCTAATTTCTGAACCCGGCCTCTGTGTCCTAATGCCCAACCACTCTCCAGGTTTCATACTCATTTGTTAAACAAAGAGTACAAAATCCATTTTCATTAAACCTTTCAAATCCTATACATTCCCAAAGTTTAAATAAATAAAAACAATCAATTCCAAAATGTCAAAACAAAACATAAAGTAATAGCCATCTTTGGACTAGTTTTTTTGGCAAAGGAATGCTCTTGCAGAAGCTGAAAACAACCAAACAAGCAGCTAAGCTAAATCCTGATTGCGTTCTGCAGGTATTCACAATACATGGGTATGCTGATTCTTGTTAGAAGGTCCCAATCCCAATAAACAAACCAAGTTGTTGTGCAAAGAATCAAAGAAAAAAAAAGATTAAAGAGAGATGTATAAAAGACCTAACATCCTAACAACCCAATCAGAAACAAGAAAGGCCCCTACCAACAAAAGCAAGAACAAACAGCACCCTAGGACTGAACTAGAGACAACCAAATTCAAAGCCCCAAAACCTAACTAAATCAAACAAAGAAAGGCAACAAGCTGCAGCGATCATATCCAAAAACTGGAACACATAACCCGAAAAAAGCATCAAATATATCCAATATCGGACACCCGATAACCCAAAATAGACCATCAAAACATAAAATTCCTAGGCACAAGATGTTTGATTACTTTTTCGAATAACATGAGGAAGAAATACTAAAGTGAAGCAAAGAAAAGGGCGAATTGGAAAAAGGTGGAGGTGTCAAGGGAGTTTAGGAAGAAATACCCTAGAGCCTCAGCAATGGGTTCATTGACGGTGAAGGGGCTCAAGGCATTGCAAACTTGTGCTAGGAGAGAGGAGCAGTTATGGTTTGACTGGTAAAGATGAAATTGCAAGTGAATTAGGTTTGATGTGGGGTTCGATTACACTGGTATTGATTCACATCATTAAAGAGAAAAGACTGGATAAAATGGTCCTATATGTCACTACAGGTAATGAAAAATAACCAAAGACTGATGGGGGTATGAGATACCCCCAATAGGACTGAACAACATCACTATAGGTAATGGAATTATGGAACATTCCCAAATGTCAAATATGTGTTTGAAGCCCTGTTACCTCAAAACGAAAACTCAGATTCCGAGCAGTAATATTAGACTATGCAGAACAATGGCTTCTCAATGCATGCCTATTCGCAAAGTGTAAAAAGCACAAACAATTCCCATCCCTCATCAAGCCTCAAGTGGGTGACAAAATTGCTTAATTTTATTTTCCATTGGTGTCTTAGAGAAAAACAACTGTATGCGACAAGAGAAAACGATCAGCACTATTAAGGCCCCAAGGGGAGGACATCTAAAGAGAGAAGGAGAACACAATAAGTTCATTTGGAACCAAATCAAAGCATCACAAATACAAAAAGAGGAAATTAGCATCCAACGATCTTTAGTTAAGTTACCTAGTAAACTTTGTTTCCAACAAGCATCTTGATGCAGTCTTGATTTCTTGAGTAGAGTTCAATTTCCTTGGCCCAGATTTCAGAAAGATCAGTAGATTTCTCCCTCCGTGTTACATCATAAACTGTTAAGATCAAAGAAAATCTCATACTGTGATTCTCCAAACAAATTAAGAGCAGAAATACATGCTAAGTCATAAAATTGACCAGAATGATAAAAGCTAAATGTGACATTACTGCACACTTAAAAGAGGTTAGAATTGAAAAGGCATCTAATCTTACTCATGTGAAGATGTTAACTACTTATACTGACTACAGGAAAATAAAGCTTTAGCAGAGTAAATTTTTTTACAGATAAAAAGGAAGAAAGCATCTAATCATTAAATCCAGGCCAAGGCAATATGTAAACACAGTAGCTACAGCAAAAAAAAAAAAAACAACCAAGACTCTAAGGGGGTGCAACAAGAAGAAAAAGATAAAAGAATGTATTTTAAGTTGACATAAACATGATTTTACCCGTCCTGTCCCATCCCGTATTTTTAATTATCCAAACATAAGGTTAAAGTTTAAAAAATGACATGAAAATTATTTTTCCATTGCAATTCAACTGTAACAAAAATCTCATATGAAGAATCATAAAAAGCTTTCAAAATATTAACTTAGTTAACAGTAATTATCATTTTTTAAACAGTAAATATTAGCTCAAATGAGAAATTATAGTAATTTTCCCAATAGAATAAAGAATGAAGGGCACAAGTTTTGTAAATGGGGCAATTTTGTAATTTAAAGCAGGGATGAAGTTACCCATAATGACCCCTTGTCTGCCTCTGTAGTAAGAACTTGTCGATGTTCTGAACCTTTATTGCCCAGCTGCATGCAATATCAGCATAAATAAGTCGGGCTGATGGATGGGAACGCTGCTTTGGATTTTGGTTAGTGTTGGATGATACCTTCTAATTTAATATAGTTGGCCTTTTTGGGCCTTTTTCTTTCAAAAAAATAATCAAAGAAAAACCAGAAATAACACATTAGCAAATTTAGGTAGTACCTGTATCCCAGATTGCAAGCTTCAGCTTTTTATCCTCAGCATTTACATATTTCACTTTAAAAACAACACCTACACAACAAAACAAGTACTAAATCAGGACATAAACATATGTAAGCAGATTAATGATTCTTTTAATCAGCTTAATGTGAATGCATTGAAGGCTAACAGAAACAGAATAGTTTAACCAAGACCACATTTCAAGATCATCAATACATTCTAGATTTCTGATAAAATAAAATTTGCATTCCCCATTCACAGTCTTTCTGTTCACTCATCATATTTCCTTTCTTTTTATCAAAAGACAAAACAAAACTATCCACAAAGAAGACCATGCAAACCTCATTTCTCAGAACCATAAAACAAAGAATTAATTTCGCACATCCAAAATTTGAGATCCAATCGAGTTAAAATTTAGGATTTGGAAACTCTATTCTTAAGCATTTGGATAATTTCTATTGGCCAAACTGGAAAAGTCAAGTAACAACAGCATCCATACGTAAGTAAATTCATACATTTTTCCCCAAAAGAAAGTTATGTTTTCAATTTTTCTTCAAAAATATTTTTTGGCAAGCCGCCTTTTGATCTTGAAAAAGAAATCCAAAAGGGAGCGTAGATATCTTCATGCTCAACAGATCAAGACAATGCCATTATAAATTATAAAGGAATGAAAGTTGATGAGTACAGTTCAAAATGAATTCTGACCAATAGCGGGAGAGAGTTCCTCAAAGGAATCGGAAGTGAAACTTAAAAGAAGACTACTCTTTCCAACTCCTGAATCTGTTTCTCTGAAGGAACAAATTTGACCTGCACCAAACCCTCAAGTACCTTCTCCCTAACAAAATGATAGTCAATCTCCACATGCTTTACTCTAGCATGATGTGTGGAGTTTGCAGCCATTGCTACTGTAGATGTATTACCACACCAAACTACCAGTGGATGAGGAACCAACACACCAATCTCAGTCAACATGTTTTAAATCCACATGAGCTCAGCTACACAATCTGCTAAGCTTCTACACTCAGCTTCAGCTGATGATCTGGACACCACACTCTGCTTTTTGGATGCCCATGTTACTGGATTTGACCCAAGATAAATACAATATCCAATCGTTGACCTTCTATCCTCAACTGTAGAAGCCCAATCTGCATCAGAGCAGCCCGTGAGACTAATCTGACCTTTCTTGAACTTCAAGCCATGATCCACCGTCCCTTTCAAATATCTCAGAACCCTCTTGACTGCCCTCCAATGTGTACAACATGGAGAGTTCATGTATTGACTAAGCTTATTAACACAAAAAGCAATGTCAGGCGTTGTAATACAAGCATATTGCAACTTCTCAATAACACTCCTGTACTCATGAGAATCAACAAGTGGACTTTCATCTGCAACAGTCAACTTAGTTCCTGTCATTGGAGTAGGAGTTGAAGAAGCTTCCATCATCCCAGTACTATGCAACAACTCAGAAATGTACTTCTTCTGAGATAAGACCAGACCATCAGCAGATTTGTGAACTTCAATCCCTAAGAAAAAACTTAACTCCCCCATATCTTTGAGAGAAAATTTATCATGTAGTTGTGTAACCACTTGACTTATCTCATCTGAGCAATTCCCTGTCACCACTATATCATCCACATAAACCATCAAAAATACTTGTGAACCTGCTTTGCCTCGAAAAAACAATGATGGATCTGCTTTGGAGGTCTGAAACTTTAGGTGCTCTACTAAATGTTGCCTCAGGGTGTGAAACCAGGCTCTAGGTGCCTGTTTTAATCGATATAGGGCCTTGTTGAGTTTGCAAACAAGCCTCTCACCATTTTCTCCACAGACTTCAAAACCTAGAGGTTGTTTCATATAGATCTCCTCACTCAGTATGCCATTAAGAAAGACATTATTGTCATCAATTTGGCTCAAAGTCCAGCCATTGATCACTGCCAAAGATAACACAGTTCTGATTGTGACTGCTCTTACTACAGGGCTGAATGTATCAGCAAAATCCAACCCTGCATGCTGAGAAAATCCCTTTGCCGCAAGTCTAGTTTTATATCTCTCCACAAAACCATCTGGCTTCTTTACTCAAAATAACCATTTGCACCCCATTGCTCTCCTTGACTCTGGAAGAGGACAAAGGCTCCAGGTATGATTTTTAAATGAGAGCATGAAGCTCATTGTGAACAACTCCTTGCCAATGAGGTGAGAGCATTGCCTCATGAATAGAACTTGCAACTTCAGAGGATGAATCAATAGTAATAGCAACATTTGATAAATCTGTTACCTTGGTGACATAGGCCTTAGGCTTGAAAATACCGAGTTTACTTCTTGTAACCATGGGATGACAGTTTGTAGCTGGAAGAGGTTGACTTTGGTTATGACTAGGTGGTGAGACTTGAGGTGGGGACGAAATAGTATCAGATAATTTATAGAATTTATTTTATACATCAAAATTAAATATAATAAGAGATTACCTCTTAGGAAAAAAAAAATAGTGAGGAGAAAATGAAATAATGGAGGAGAGAGCAGGACAGAATTTCTGAATTTAGTTTTTTTTTTTAATGTACTGGTGTGATTATATGGTAGTATCTGTTCATACTTTCTTAACCCTTTGACAAGGCACACATACCTTGCACATACAGGTGCTCGAACCCTAGATCCCTAGGATGAACAACATCCTCTTTTCTACTGAAACCATTTGTTAGGTTCGTTAATTAAAACTTAAAAGAACTTGTAAATGCAAAACGGCAAAGTAAGGAATTACAAGAATAGTAGCGCGCGTGCGCAGATTTGGCTCTTTTCATTCTTGCACTAGAAAATAAAAAATTGGCAATAACCGGCTTAGACCAATTTGGGTCGTGTAAACTTGGATGATTTCTATTTTTTGACTTTTTGAGTAGTTGAACCAATCATTGGATATCTTTGGTTTCATCTTAAATTTTCATTTTCGAGGCAAGTAGCATTTTCTGTTTATCCAATAAGTAATTAAACAAACTTAACATCTCGACTAGAGAATAAAAAGCAAATTTGAATCAATTAATAAATATTATTATAGGCATTTTTATATTTTTAAAATTTTCTTTTATTGTCTACATTTTTTTTATCTACATTACATCTATATAGTTTATATGAATGGAATAACACAATTGAGTATGTATTTGTACGCATTACCTTTAGATTTGTTAGTTCTTTTAACTTAGTGAACTAAGTAGATTTACTTTGAAAGTATTTAAGTTAGCTAAATATCAATCCTAAATTGTATGTGAGAAATATCTTATGCATATTCAACGTTTGATTGTCATGCATAAGAATGTCAGTGGGACGGGTTTCACGGGGCCCGCCCCACTTCACACTTAATTGGATAGGGATTGATATAGGTTTTGGGGGTGGTGAGATGGGAATAGAGACAAAAATTAGACCTAGTGTGCATGGTGTGGTGGGGTAAACGTGAATATGAGTTTGTACCCACCTAATTCTCACCCACTCTACATTATCCTGCCCACCTCGCATAATATAATAAGCATATTTAGAAAATAAATATTTATAAAAATTTAATTTAATAATTATCTTAATAGTTTTTTATTAATTTAATATTAAAGTGATTATCTTAATATTAAATTTAATTTAATATTTATTTTGATAAGTATTATATTATTTTAATAGTAAAGTGATTAAGTTTAATTATAGTTGAACTATATATAAATAGAGTCTTAGGTTATTATTTCACACATTTGAATTAAAGAGTAAATTATAAAGAGAAAAATCTCTAAACAGATTATTTCAGAAAAATTTTAGAGATATTTTTCTTATTTACGACTTGGCCCAAAAACTGAGAGAAATTGCGAAATTACTCCATTGGTAATTTTTGTGAATTTTTTTTATTCGAAGCGAGCCCACACTCGGCACACTCAGCAGACGTGAGCTTGAGGATAATGGAGAAAGAATACTCGATCAAAGCATTCATACATTTTTCATAAAAAATTTGGTTTATATTTATTTAACTAATACTTATAAATATATTATATAACGTGGGTCGTGGGGCGAGTATAACGAAAATTAGGTGGGTCTAGGGACCAATGTGGGTGGTGGGGTGAGGATGATTTTAATTTTGCGGGTCGTGGGGTGGGGATGATTTTGAGTTTTGTACCCACAGCGGGTCACGGGCCAGGGATGGAGATGAAAATTCTTGGCTACCCTTGCACCAATCCCGCCCAATTGACATCCCTATGCGCTACGTACAATTTTCTTCGATGAGGCACTTTTGTTCTGTGAATTTTGCCTCCAGCACTCAACCTCTCATCATAGTTGGGAAACAAAACCCTGACCAATTTCGAGGATAATACCAACCTAGTGAGGGGTTCATCAACCTTGAAAGGACAATATCGTAAATGTTTTTGAAAAGAGTCGCCTTCCTTCAAGATTTTAATACAAAGTTTATTACATTATTCAAATAAAATAAAATTTAAATGAAAAAACTTAATTAATGTAAAAAAATCTTGATATTAAAAACATTGGTGATGAAATTGAAAATTATTGAAATTGGGTGAACAAAATAGAACCTACCCAAAAGTTGGGTGACCACTAAGATAGTTTACCCAAAATTTTACATGGTAATAATAAAATATACATGGTAAGCTAATTGTTACATGGTGACAACTGTTGGGTTATAATTAATTATACTCCCTACCAACACAGTTTAGCAGAAGCCTTGTGTACAATACTGGAAATGAAATCATAAGCAGGATAATATATACGATTTTCAAAGAAATTAAACCATCTTCTTCGCCGGTAAGGATTCAGATAGAGAATAATTATGGAAGTAAGAAAGAAAATGATGTATGTGGTGCTAGATGTTACGGAGAAGAGCACAGGATCAATACCATACCATTTCTCCTTACTTTGATCTACGAATTTAATCAGGGGATGCGGTGACACCGTGCCACAGTTCTGGTTCAAGGGCTGTTCACAAAGAAATTGGTTTCCTTCGTAGCTGCTTTCATCGAATGTCCCAAACTGAGCTTTCATATCTGGAATTCTACCTGATAAGTTGTTGTATGCCACACTGAACACTTCGAGGAAGTAGAGATTGATCAGTGATGAAGGGATTTCTCCACTCAACGTATTGTGTGAAAGGTCTAAGCTTTCAATTTGGGTGAGATTTGTGAAAGATTTCGGGATTGGTCCCGTTAAGTGATTGTAGGATAAGTTTAGTCCGTGAATCCAGGCTAGATTTCCAAGCTCGTACGGGATCCTACCGGATAGTTTATTACATGACAAATCTAATCCCGACATGAAATTAAGAATGCCACCTTTATAGGTGTTGGATCTATGTTTTGTCAAGAAATCAACTTCCACATTTGTGACAGATTGTTCGGCAGTGCTGTGAAGCACATAATCCTTCTTCAAAGTTCCATATCTAAAATGTGTAGTGTAATCCCATTCATTAGAAACTTTTTCATGTGAAATATCCAAATCCAGATAACGAGGCTCAATCTTTCCGAACCTGATACCCTGGAAACAGGGGGGAATTGACCCGGAGAAGGAGTTGAGGGAGAGATCCATCATGCTTATTTGTTTCAACTGACATAGTTCTTCTGGAATCAAACCACTTAGAAGATTTTGACTCAATAAAAGAACTTTCAAGCTAGCCAGCAAGCCAATAGTACCAGGGATGCTCCCTGAAAGATTGTTATCCCGGAGGTTTAATACCAAAAGCTGTGAAGTGTTGAGAAAAGCTTCTGATATTGATCCACTGAATTTGTTCCCCTGTAAGTGTAAGTGCTGTAAACGAGGGCATGAGGGGAGTGGAGCAGAAAGGAGATTATGAGAAAGGTCTAGATAATACACAGAACGCGAAATGGCTTCACATTGGAACTGACCCTCCAAATAATTGTTCCGCATCACGAGTATATCCAGATATGTCACATTACCTATCCAGCTACCAATATTCCCTGTCATGAAGTTGTAACCAATGTCCAATAGCGCCAGGTTGCCAAGTACCCTTCCTTTTGCTTTCACATTTGACAGATTCCCACTGAAGTAATTGTTCCTTAATTGCAGCACACGTAGTTGAGTCAAGTTGTAGAGCATCGGGAAAATCTGTCCATGAAGTTTGTCACCGGATAACATTAGAACGTGTAAATCATTGCAGCCGACAATCAGTTCTTTGGGGATTTCTCCAGAGAAATTGTTGTAAGATAAATCCAGTACTTGCAAATTTTTCATGTCACCAATGGAGGGTAGCAGATCTTGCTCAAAAGCGTTTCTTGATAAATCTAAATAGTCCATGCGTGGAAGGATTTTTCCAATATTCTCCGGAAGACCGTGAATTTGATTGCCTGATACATCCACCATAACTGCGTTGGTCATAGCGAATGGCGGTAACTGAAACTCCCCGAACAAAAAGTTGTTCCTTAGTTTTAGAATTTCAAGGTCGGCATTGTTTACAAGCAACCAACCAGGAAAACTTGCACACAACTTGTTGTGAGAAAGATCAACTATCTGCAGGTGGAACTGGTGGCGAAGAAAAGTAGGAATGCTGTAGGTATGATTGTTGAGACTACAGTTAGACAATACCAAAACCTTCAACTGGAACGAGGGAAACACCCTGGAGGATTCTCAGTATCAATCTGCAATCTACCATTGTTGCTTGTGAACTGGAGTACCTCAAGCTTGGAGTGAGTTCTGAAGGAGCTTAGTGAGAATGAACCCTCAAAATGGTTGTCACTAAAATCAAGATACCAAGATGTTAGGCTGTGTATCAAAGACGCTGAAAGGGTTCCACTAAAATTGTTATCTGAGACATCCAGCAGCCCAATAAACGTTAAGTTGGATAGACAAGGGGGAAGGATCCTTCAAAGTAGTTTTGGCTAAGATCCAACTCTTGTAGTCTCTTCAGTTGGCACAAACCTGTGAAAAACATAAACTCATATATTCTCATTTATGAATTAGATTTCATGTATTTAATTTTTAATTACAAACGTATAAAGTCGTACCTGAGGGCAAGGCAGCAGCAAGCAAATTCCGAGCAATGGAGAATGCCTTAAGGGAGGATAGATTCCCTATATTTGGAGGGATGGAACCTTCGAAGTTATTGTAGCTCAAATCTAATATCTCCAAACTACTAAACCCCATCAACTCTGCCAATCAACGTAAATTCGTCTTCTTATTAAAAAAATATATGCATTCCGAAGACTCATTAGGCTTTCAAAAACATAAAATAAACTAAACCAAAGAAATACCTTGGATTGGCAAAGTTCCATTGAGGTAATTCCCGTACAAATTAAGCAACTTCAAGTTTTTTAGATTCTCTAATTCTGCACCAGCATACACAAACATTCATATATGCATGAAAGAGCTGAAACGAAAAACAATAATATTCTCCTTTGACTTGTACTTTGTAGTAGTGTTGAGGTTCTAACCCTCAACATGTCAGATATTGTTTTCTATAAAAATTCTGTTCTCGACTCTATGACCTACATGCTACTACTTGAGCTAAAGTCTGAGAGGCATATGGGTGTTCTCACGCTGAAGGACATTGTCAAGTAAAATTGGAACAATGAAAGAAATAAAGCCGATCAAGCATTTTCTTTTACTAATTAAAGTGTAAATGTATTTTGTACATATATAAATACTTACCTACGCTAGAAAGAGGACCTTCCAAGGTGTTGAGTGATAGGTCGAGGTAGACGAGGGACGGAAGCGAGCCCAAGAACTTCATACTATCCTTATTCATGGCATTCCAGCTTAAATATAGGTACTTCAGCTCCTTAAGCTTAGACAGATTTCTAGAATCTATTTACACATAAAATGATAAAATCCCATTTTTGTTAGGAATCATCAACCTAAACCAAATGATGTAAAGAAAAATAGACTAGTCCTTTTGACCACCTTTTTAATTTCTCCAAGTTATATATCTTTTCGATGAATTATAAAAGAAGACAAAGTCTTAACAATAACGCAATTAATTTGACTCGAACCCAGACCATACTTGAAACGGTGAACATCTTGACCATTAAACCAACACACGAAATTTAATTTATCCAAAATATTTTATTAAAAAAATCGAATTAAACTGAGATATAGTATGCTAGACCATTTTGGTGGTCATGATTTATTGCTAGACCGTGCTCTTGATATGTTAATATAACTTATTTTTAACTCAACTAAAATATATTTACTGTCAACAAGACAGAGTTTGATAGATCGCACAAATAAAAAAAACCTTTTAAAATTTATAGCAAAATTAAGTAAGACACAAGGCCTAAACTGCAAATATTTATAGCAAAATAACCTTTTAAAATTTATATATTTATTTATAAAAAAGGTTGATGTACTCTTTTGTGCATTGAGAAAAACAAAATGATATTATGATGTAAAAAGAGTTATAAATTATTTTTAGTGTCCCAAATAATAATAATAATAATAATGTTGTGACTACTTACTTTGTGCTGTGAATGAGCTACTTTGGAGTGCGTTTGAACTTAAATCCAAATATTCCAAGCTTTCGAAAATGAATAATTCTACATCCAAACAGAGAATGTCATATTTTAATTTAACTCTCTTCTACACCATAATGCAACCATCAAATAGTATTTTCGATACTAATATTGTGGAGTTTTCTATTTTATTTTACAAATATTAAAAATTAGATGGCGTGATGATTCAATGAGTAGGTGTAAGAAAAAATAATTATAAAAAATAATTTAGGGTAAATTTGAATGGATGGGGCGATATAATACGGTACATTTAGTTTATTTTTTATTCCATATTTAATATCGTTACAGTATCTAATTTCACCATTACGATTTTTTTACACTAACCACAGGCAAACGCATTCACCATCTAAACCCATCCTTATAACTTTTTCTTGGAAAGTAATTAAACATACCTTGGACGGGAATAGTTTCTGGTGGGCGTTGGAATTCTCCTCCCATGTTATTGCCACTGTGATTAAGACTCTTAAGGGAAGTAAGTGCACTCAACTGTTTTAAACTGCTCTTATTTAAATTGTTCTCAGAAAGATCCAACGTCTCAAGCTTTTCAAGTCTTAAATAGCTTCCAAACCCTCCTGTCATGTAACATGCCCAATCCAAACAAAAATTATATTTTTGTTTCTATTTAGTTATCTGGTTTAAGTTAATATAGATATGTACCCTGATTTTCTATCCACCAATGGCATTGGAGGATAAATCTAGAGTGTTGAGGTGAACAAAGGGCTGAAACAAAGCGAGGTTCACATACCAAATACGATCCATAGCATATTTCCTAGTGTTGTTGAGGGAGAGTTGGATGACACGACCGGTGGAAGAGTTGCAGGTGACTCTCTCCCAACTACAGCACTCGCTTAGTGGATCACCGCTCCATGAAGGGAAGAGATGGTCCGCATCATAGCCTTCCGATTCAATAAATTCCTTGAATTGTAACAGACCTACCCTCTCCTCTTCCACACAGCTTTTCAGCTCTTGGAATTGTAACGCAAGGATCGTAGCCAGTAGGAATAACTTCATGAACTTGGGACTCATTTTCAGGGAGGAATATGCTCATACTTGGCTTTATGCTACTATACATATCTATATATATATTCCATGGATTATCCAGTTTTCTGTGCATGCTTGACTTCAACCCCCCAAGGGAGACGATTTTACTGCTCCAAGTGGGGACTGACCTAACACCCAGTTTTTTTGTTTGTTTGATGCCGAAAATTTTGAATATTATATTGCATATTTTGTCATGCTATATTTCTAACTTTTTATCCTCGAGAAATAAAGTAAGGTTCGATTTAAAATGAAGTTGCAAATTTTTAAATCAATCTTAATACGAGGCTTATCTTGGAAGTAAAATAGAACTTGTAATATAATCACACTCACTTTGAAGGTGGAGTGAGGCTTACCTTGAAACTTGGATTTCAGCTAGCTACAAATTTCTCTTGGCGGCATATTTTACTATAGTACAAACAGATAAAATAGGATAGCCATGTAGACAGGAATGTGCTTAAATTCAAGTCGATTAAACATTACATGCAAACGATCTTTCCATCTAATTGAGCCAGTTGATACGCCCCAAATCCTAACTTCTTAACGACTTTGTATAGCCCTCCCAATTAGGGACCATCTTTCCTCTTTGCCCACCAGGTACTTTCGCCTCCGTCTTATGCATTACCAAATCTCCAACTTGAAGCTATCTGCCCTATACCCTTGAATTATAGTAGTTCGTCACTCTTTGGTTCTTGGTTGCGAGGTGAGTTTCGGATGATATTTAGTTTCCTCCAATAAATCAAGGTTCAACCTAAAAGATGATTCATTTTGGTTCGTGTCATAATGAACCACACAATGTGTTCGCAATTCTATCTCAATTGGGATTATAGCTTCAGTTTTGAACATCAGATTAAATGGAGTTTCGCTAGTTCCCATGTAAGATGTAGTCTGTGAAGCCCATAATATGTCCGGAAACTCTTGCAACCCAGCTCCCTTAGCCTTGTCAACCTTCTTCTTCAACCCCTGGAGTATTTTTTTTTTTTATTTGTTAACAATATATGGAGATTCTTGTAAAAATCTTCGAATTTTTCTTGGAATTGAGTGTTGTTATCAATAATAATGAGATGGGGAAGGCCATAGTAACATATATACTTCCAAATGAAAGTCTCGATTGGATTTTCCGTTGTCGTGGCGAGGGCTTCTACTTCCATCCATTTAGTAAAGTGCTCAATAGCCACTACAATGTACTTCTTTCAGGTTGTCGCTAGGGGGAATGGTCTCAAAATGTCTAATGGCCAAGGGCATGATATCAATTGAAGTGGTTCCAATGGTCTTCTTGGTACAAGGGAGAATTTTTGACATGGGATGCATTTCATATCTAAATCTAGGGCATCCTTTTGCGCAGTTGGCCAATAGTAACCTTAGCGAAACACTTTCTAAGCTAATGCATGAGCTGTTAGATGATAGCCACATATGCCTTTATGAATTTCATAGAGCACATACTCAGCTTCCGACGATGTGAGACAGCGAAGCAAAGGCTGAGAATAACCTTTTCTATACGAGGTACCATCAATCAAGATGTACCTGTCTGCCTATAATATTAAGATACTGACTATGTTACTAAGTAATAAGGTGAAAGCATTAATGATGTACTTGGCTGCCTTTTGGTGAAGCTTGATATGCTTCTTTCGGTCAACCGGTAGTTCGTCATCAGTGATGAATTTGACAATGGGTTTCATCCACGTGTCTCCCTCATTCAAACACAAACCTGCTGCAAAACGTTGCTGTAATGACACGATTTTTTATCGGAATTTCAGGCGGGTCTTCATATTTGGAGGGGTAACCCATCCCATGAACAAATCTAGTATAGATTAACAATATATACTGATGGGAAAAATTGTCAGTAAATGTCAATAGAATATTTGGAATTTTGAACCTAAATCAACGGATGGTTTGTTAGTAAATTTTTAACCTATACTGGAAGAGTAAAACCTTGGAAACATGACCGGAAATAATACATTTTGACGGTGCTTTTAGTGACGAGATATTCTTTAATATGTGGTTAAATGTGTTTTATTGACGTTCTATCTATCAGTAAAAGACTATATAACAAGAAATTTATCAACAGCTAAAATTGTCGGAATATCCTTTTCATTTGTATATGTATAAATCATGTGTGTTATATACCGATGGAAATTTTGGGTTTAACCCACTATTTTCTTAAAATAACATATTTACAGTGATATTTGTATGTATATAACAAACAATTTATTAATAGGATTTTCATATCACAATATTTGAAAAATAAAAATGTCTATAAACTCAAAATGATACACATGTAGTGATTGTTTATCTCATCACTTAATTATACAGTTGAGAGTTTAATCCCCACTCATAAAAGTAAAGTACATTTTTTGATCAACCATTTTTTTTTTTAAATACGCCCCTAATAAAAAATTAATTACTACTACCACTTGAATACTCATAGTTCAAAAAAATGTCTAAAAATGAGAGACGTGTTGGCTTAGTAAGATATAACCAACCAACTAAACAGAGACGAATTGACAAGTAACAGCATCCGGGAATATAGACAAAATTAATAACACTTTAGATAATAAATTTAAGAAGCACAAAAGAAAAAAATGAAAAAGGAGGCCAAGAAATTAGCAATTTTGGAGTCAATACGCACAATGACGTAAGTTATTCATTCATGCCGCTCATCACGCTAGTCAATATCATGATTTTGAGGGATTTCACCTAAATTTCAATCTCTTTTTCAAAGTCAATACTTTGAAAATTAAAATATATTTTAATTTAGATTTTTAGAACTGGATTGATGGTCAAACTAATCAAATCACTAATTCGTACAATTGAATTAAATAAATAATTTAAAAAATCATAAAATAAAATAAAAATCAATTCAATCGATTTTTAGTTTGGTTCAATCGACTCATACCAGTTCACGAATCTACTAGACTGATACCTCTCTTTGAATTAATATCCCGATTGGTTCTCGGTTCGACCAATCAATCCGATTCAAACAATCATGATTCTATATCTCTGCATTGCGTACATATCCTTTTATTTTAAAGAATTACTCACCCCAGAACCTAACTTACAGTTTTACATCAAATATAACCTCTGCAATAAAAGCTTAACACAAGAGTGCAAAAACACCAATTAAAAGATAAACACGTAATCAACCAAAAGCACTCCAAAAGGCTCCTTCAAATGTGCTGCATAACAACCTATTTATAGCCTTCACGGGTAGCAAAGATAAGCTCAAATAAATCAAGATGAAATTCACTTCTTGTAGGCCACATATACTGAAAAATAGTTATTAATGAAGTCTCAAGTTAAATAGAAGAAACTTCCTTGAAAGTAGTCCGAAAACACGTCTTTGAGATTAATAGAGATTCTCACCATAAACACAAAGTTGAACTCAATCTCTTCAACATACTCAAACTCTTCATAAATACAACTACTTTAATTTCAACTTTGAATTCTGGAATGAGAACGTCTAAGAAGCTCATTTGCTTATTAAAACAACATCAAATAAGACCCTTGTCAGAAAGGCCAACATATAAATATATCCAGACTGTCTCGTGTCTTGACTGACCAATTTTTTTACTAATCAAGTAACTAACCTTTAACTCTAACATGAATAAAGAATTAAGTTTGCTGTTTTCCAAACAAGATATCTTTTCAATGGTAGGTGGTTTAACTTCATATTTCCATTGAGCTAATGAGCCACTAGTGGTGACTCAGCGAAGACCTTGAGGCTTTGTGTACCTAAGGTTTTCTTTTGCGAGCTCTAAACCAATTAATTGGGGAAGGACAAAACGAGAAATATTTTCATTTCTGGTCCTACTTCTTTACTGATACCTCTTTGTTAGCGTTGTGGCCTGTCTTTTGTTAGAGCCGCGCATAACTTCATTTGTTTTATTCCATCTGTGTCCACTTCAGGTTTTGGGTTGTGCGACTTGTTGCCTATCTTGGGCTTTTTACATTTTTGCTAGGTGGTATAACAAATGTCCATACTACCCCTTTTTTTTCCTTTTTCTTTTTAACTCAAGATGTATACTCCTATGAAAATAAGTTTTCATGACTTTTTTGAATTACAATTATAGGTAAAAATCAAAATAATAAATGTGATTATCATGATTCAAATTCGGATCATATTTAGAATGATGAATATTATGATCATCACACCATCCTATGATGTTCCATAATCTTTCTTTATATATATATATATAAAGAATAAAAACTAAATTAAATTAAATTAAAAAAAAAAAAACGGGGTTTGAAATGCATTAGATTAGATTCTCTTTGATTGTCTTCCACTTTAGCAAAAGTGAAGAAAAATGAATGATGTCTCATGACTGTCTTCTTATCATTACGGAATATGTGGTGTCCGAAAAGGAAACGAGAAAATATGACAGAAAATTAGATGCTACGTACTTTGGTATATTTATGTTTTGTTCTTATTTATTTTAGGTTAAAATCTGTCTATACTTTTTTAAAATTAGGAATTTAGTCCCTATAGTTGTATTTCTAAGAATTTAATCTCTTTATTTTTTAGATTTCAAAATTCAAGTTCAACTGTTAATATTATTAATATTTTTATTAAATCCTGGTTAATTACTACTTCTCTTTTTAATTGCATGACTACTAAGTGAGCAGTTTTTTTATTTCAAAATGTCACCATAACAAATTTAGCAAAAGTAAAATTAACAGTGTTAATAATTTGACTTGAATTTTGAAATATAAAAAATAGATGAACTAAATTCTTGAAAGTATAAGGATTAATTCTTAATTTTTGAAAAGTTAAGGGACTATAGGCACATTTTAACCAATGTTTTACTATGTTATAATAGTTTTTAAAATATTTTATTTTTATAAATTTTGAAATGTTAATAAAATAAATTATATAAATTTTAGTATATGTATATATTTACATTCTATTTGTATTATTTTCATGATATATTATATATTAAATATTTTCGTGTCGTGTATAAAAGAAATAACGCAGAATTTATTCTCCAATGATGGTGACAAATAGAAAATGGGTCATGGACAATTATATTCTCTTATTGAATTGTACCTTTTATGAATATAGGTGTTCAATGTTGTCTCGTATTTTGAGATTTTGTTGGATTTTTTGTGTTTAGTATTATTTTTAAGAAATATTTTTGAGACATAAGTATTTTTAAAAAAGTTGTTTTTTAGAAAAAAAAAATTAAGTTAAAAATTGATTAAAAATAATTTTTTTAGATAATTTTCTCTCAAAAGTATTTTTTTTGTCAAAATTACTTTTGAGAAATATTATTGAATTAAGCCTCAAACGAATTCAATAAATTATGAAATAGTGAAAATTGTGTTTATAATATTTATATATTTTTTATAATTAAATGAAAAAATATTATTTTACTATGAAAATGAGTATTTGGATCATTATCCCGAATTGAAAAAAAAACTTATTTAAATCCCGACATAATTTTACACCGAATAATTTAAGAGTCGTTTTCAGATTTAAATTTCAAAGAATCGGATGCCTTGAGTGAAGTGACGGAGTCACACTTTATACTTCAACAATCAAATTGAATAAATCAATTTTATTTATATTTTTTTCTTTTTATATAATATTAGAAGTGGAAATGAATGATATGATTCAAACCCATGTCAAACAAAAGCTTGATAAAAAATTTAAACATCGCTCTGCCATATTTTTTTTCTTTATACTATTGTGCTATTAATTCAATTAATTTTAAGTGATCAATAATAATGTGATTGGACAAATTCTTATTTTAAGTTGGATTGGATATTTATAGTTTTTATCTAATAGAGACTAGAAATGCAATGATGCCAAAATTTTATTTTGCAGTTTTAATTTGAATTTGTTTTAAATTTGTAGAAAAGTATGACAAATATTTGCAATGCCCATGTCCACACTTGTTAAAAAGATCAAGATAGTCCAAAAGAAGGTACTGTTTATGCCAATTCTTACAAAGATTTATTTTTCCTGAAGAAAATATGATTGTGGATTGTGGACCTGCAGCTAAAGACAAGGTTCATTATTGTTTTCTGTAGGCAAAATCTATAAAATAAAGGAAAGGTTTTGGAAAGAAAATATGGAAGATTCCTTTTCTCTCTTTAAGTGATGGAATAAATATTTGTGACTAAAGTAATGATATATACTTTTTAGAGGCACAATAATTTAGAAGGTTTTAGAGAAACCAGTATATATCATTACTTTAGTCCCAAATCCCAACCCAACCTGCCATTAAAGTATTAAACATGATAATATCTTATAAAGAAACGTTAACTACAGTAAAAATGTCAGGAGAATTCAGGAAGAAAAAACATGGTTAAATGGATAGCCACGAATTCTAATATATAAAAAAAATTAAAGATAAAACATGAAATAAATTTGGAGTTAACAAAGCTCAACTACTGCTTTAAATTTGTCAGTTACTAGCCATCTTCGACAGGCATTTCATTCCAGTGCTACCTACTTCCTAACAACTCTCAAACCCAGAAAGCTCAAAGGAAAAAAAAGATGGCTTTGGAGATCTGTGTCAAGGCTGCTGTTGGTGCCCCTAATGTTCTTGGAGACTGTATGCTCACTCTCTCTCTTTTCACCTTTTCATTGTCAAATGCATCATTCTTGGGGTGATTCTGTTTATGGGTTGGAGTTATTTTTGCATTTTCTTAATGGTTTCTTGTTCCAGGTCCATTCTCCCAGAGAGCTCTTCTTACTTTGGAGGAAAAGAAGATTCCTTACAAGATGCACCTTATCAATATCAGTGACAAACCGCAATGGTATTCTGTCTTAGATACTGAAAGATGTAAACTTTTTTATGTTAAAATGTGGAAGTTGATCTCTTGTTTTGGTGTTGATGGGTTATTCCAAGTGTTTAAGCAAATGGGTTGGTGTAAATTTATGATTTTGATTGCACAAGTGCTTCTTTTAGTGATGGGGTAATGAAAAGTGTGAAATGAATTTGAATAGGTTTTTGGAGATAAGTCCAGAAGGGAAAGTACCAGTGGTGAAGTTTGATGACAAATGGGTGGCTGATTCTGATGTAATTGTTGGGATCCTTGAAGAAAAATACCCTCAGCCTTGTCTCAAAACCCCTCCTCAATTTGCCTCTGTGTAAGCTCTCTCTTGCCTTCTTTTAACTCCTTTTTACTCTCAAATCAATTGCTATATGTTATCTCCAGCTCACTCAGGTTGGATAGCAAACCAAAACAATGCTTTAGTTAACTTCTCAAATGAAACTGCAGTGGATCAAACATATTTGGAACTTTTGTCACATTTTTGAAGAGCAAAGATGCTAATGATGGATCGGAGCAGGCTTTGCTTAATGAACTCAAGGCCTTGGATGAACATCTCAAGGCACATGTAAGTGATTATAAAATTGGGGTTTTACTTGGCTTCGGATTTTGGTATATAGTTGTTGTTTTTCTTTATTCATAATGCTTCAAGCATACCCTAATTTATTGGGGGTATATAACAGGGCCCATTCATTGCTGGGGAAAAGATAAGTGCAGTTGATTTGGCTTTGGGACCAAAACTTTACCATCTTGAGGTTGCTCTTGGCCATTTCAAGAAATGGACTGTTCCGGAAAGCTTGACACATGTCCGCAATTACATGAAGGTATTCAACGACTATAATCACCATTTTTTGCAAGAAAGTGGAAGCTAATTCTATATCTTATACGTTGCAGTCGATATTCGCTCGTGAATCGTTCGTGAAAACACGAGCTGCTAAGGAATACGTGATCGCCGGGTGGGCACCTAAGGTGAATGCATGAACGAACTGGAAACAGTGAGGTGTTTGAAGAGTATGAGTTATGTAATAAAATGTGAGGGATGGTGATGTAATAAAATGTTTGAATCTATGAGTGTCCATGCTACTAAGAAGTTGAGTCCAAAATCTGAATCCTGGTACCAAGCAATGCCTTGAAACAACCTTTAGCTGTTTAATGAATTTGAGCCATTAACGATCCATCTATCTAGGTTTGGTAATTTTAGACAAACAATTAAAAGAAGACATATTATGATGGAAATAACCATAGAAATTTGGTACGAATACACAAATGCATTAATATTATATATGCATGAATTATGAATCAAAATGTATTTTAAAAAATAGAGAAAAATAAAAAATAGTTGGGTTGGTTCTGGACCAACATTGTAGCTCTGCTCATCGACATTATACATAACATGATTATGTGATAATAAGATAAAGGAAGAAAATTATTTTGATTGAATGATAAAAGTATAAATTTTATAAATCATAAAGGTTTGGGTTCAAATTATATTATGTATATATTTTTCTATATAAAAGATATAAAACAACAAAGTCACCCTTGAAGTAATACAATTTACTATATAATGTAAGTAGATTTTCATCATTATCTAACTGGATTGATGTTATGAGTCAGTCGAGTATAAATATAGTCAAATGTTTAATATATATACGGGAGCGAAGCGAGGAAAAAATTTTAGGGGGTCGAAATTAAATTGTCTATATTTTTATAGTTTTTAAAGGATTAATTCAAAATTTTATCATTTTTAAAAGAGTCAAAGTGTAATTTTATCTTTATTAATTTAAAATTTTTAAAAATTTAAAAGATCAAAATGACAAAATTTTCATTTTAAGGGGGCCGAGGCCTAACCAACCCCCTCTTAAATCTGCCTATATATAATATTATAATATTAGATTGTGACACAAGATGTGGGTGCAAAATAAAATTACGTAATAAATATATTTGTAAAAAGTTAATAAAAAATAAATATAGGGTTATAAATGAATTGAGTTTGAACGAATAGATTTATGTTCCTGTTTGTTTGTTTGTTTTTAAGTTTGTCGTGTTCGTTAAGAATTTCACAATCTTTGTTTGTATTCGTTTATTTAAAATTATGTGTTCTTTTTCATTTGTTTAAGTTAAATGAACAAGTTCACGAACATGTATGATTGAAGATGTATACGAACAATGTTCATGAATAATAAACAAACAAATAATAAATAAACATATATGATTTTTTAGATAAAAATAGTCAAAGATAATTATTAATAATTATATTTTAAATAAAAAATCACACAAACCATAATAATTTTATTAATATATACTAATGAAACAATAAACGAGCCTTAAATGATTTATTAAACGAGTTCCAAACGAATATAAGCAAGTTTGTTCTTGAACATAAATGAACTGAACAAGCTTTGCTCATGTTCGTGTTCGATTTGTTTAATAAACAAACTTTAAAATCTTATTTATATTCGTTTATTTAACTTAATAGACGAACATAAACAAATAAAAATTGAATTGTTCATCAAAAGTTATTGTTCATTTACCGTCCTAAATAAAACTTTAATTAAATGGTAAAATATAAATGTGAAAAACTAAAGAAGCATGGGTTCAAGTTCTATTATTGTATATTTTTCAATTATTCTATATAAAATATATAAAATAACAAAAATACCTTCAAAATAATATAATTTACTTTGTAAAGCTGGAATATTTTTATTTTTTACAAGTTGATACCCAGTTAACTCGTAACACTTATCAGTTAAGGATTTTATAATAAGTATAAATTTAAATATTAAGTTTATTTGTTATAAATATAAAATATCTTAAATATAATCATAACATACTAAAATATATGAATATACAAATTGTCAAATTTAATTACGAAAGTTTGAAACAACCATCGAGATTCCTCATTAGTTCTGGGCCCTAATTGCATTACCTTTTACAACAAGCAAACTTTTGCTTGCAACGGAATCAATCAACCCTTTCTTTTTTCTTTTTTTTTTCCAACAAGTTATAAATAAACAATCTACCTTTACAGCTAGAACGATTGAACAATAGGTCTAAATCAGAAATGGAATATAAGAAATAAAATTGGTATTTTGCGTCGGCAAATTTCAAGGTTTTTGGTACAATAATGGCTCCGACAAACGGTCACCATGTTCCAAATCGGAAGGTTTGTTATTAGTACCTGATTCAAGCTCTGCAACTGATGAATCCTCTCCTCTTTGTTTCAGTAATGACTTGAAGAAACTTGATTCTGTTTCTTCAGGTGATGAATCTGATCCAGATGCCATGTGATCTTCTTTTATGCTCTCAACATGTTGGAGGCATACTTGGACTGCATCATGCACTCTCACAAAGTACCATTCCTTTCCTATCAACTCTACGACACCGGATTTCGATAACATCAACAGAACATTCCTATTCGGATTGGAGATGGCTATCTGGATGTGCCGTGATTTATATTCATGGTGCAATTCTTTCAGAGCTTGGACTGCACTAGTGTCTATGTATGTAACAGCTGCAGTGGAATCAAAGGCAACAATTTTCTTATAATAAACTGCCCTCTCTCAACTCCAAAAGTAGTAATGAATCTTTGAACATGATGAATATTGTTGTTGGGATGAAATATACTTACGTGACATTTCCAAAACCACAAAATATATTCTTCCGACTTGTGGTCCACGTCTCGTCAATTTATCGACCACAATTTCGTATTCTCGCAACCTGACAGACAATTACGTTTTCTCAAATTGAGAAATCACAAACGAAAAGTTTACAGATACAAGATACCAAAGGCTGTTTTATTTTAATGCAGAAAGCTTGAACCTACACCTGTCTTTGATGTAACTTGTGTTTGCAAAATAGATAGGTGAATCAATCCGAACAATTACGATTCCGTTGTAAGTATATGCTTCTGGATACTGCTGAATGTTCCTGTAAACTGTGGTGCCAGGAAGACGCCCCAACACAGCTGCAGTGCCAGTGGAGAAATGATATATGTTACTCAGACTCGGATATGAATCTTGGAAACTAGTATGGATTAGGTGACATCCACTTACCGATATGAGGATTGGCTGATTCATGAATGACAAAGGCAAGTGAAAAACCTACCTGAAATGTCAAACTAGAATTAATATTATCCTTGGAGGATCATGTCTTGCTTGAACAACATGTTTTAAAGTAGTTACCCCAATAAGGACACCGATCTCAATTCCGAAAAACAATGTTGTAATAGCTGTAATGGTCCAAAGAAGAAAATCTTTCTTGCCTACACGCCATAAGAAAATTGCTTCTTCATAATCCACCTAAAATCATTAAAATGCAAAAAAGAAACAAATGTTCAACCAAATATCATGTCGTTTACTTTTTAACACTGGTTGATTTCATATGTTGCTAATCTGGTTTGAAAAATGTTTCAACACAGGCTTGTCTCTTACTTACCAGGCTTATCACTGCAGAGATTACTATAGCAGCCAGTGCACACTGCAGAGGAACCATAGTTAGCATTCATAGTAGTAACTCTTCTAGATGCTAACAGGAAATCTAGCCATACACAACAAACAATCAAATCCAACATTTGAGTCCATGGATCCCACAATAAACCTATGTTGCTTCAACTCTTAATTTTTCTCAAAGTATCTGTCTTGGACACGTTTTCTAACATGGGTATGGAAATATGACCCCCTAAATACTTGGAAAAAGGCGAAACAAACCGAATATACCCGTTTCAAACATATACTCTTATCTGACTCGCATCCAAGTTCAAGTAACATAACAACAATAATGAGCAAATTCAGGTGGTGAGAAAGAAAAAAAAGGAATAATATAAGAAGCATGCAAATGGAAATGATAAGAATAATCAAACATGCAAACTTAAGAACTTTACCAGAGGTATGTACTCAAATAATGGGGTCAAGAATAAAAGTGCACAACACATTACGATTCCTGTTATAGCTCCAGCTAAGCCGGTTTTTGCGCCATTCTCATGATTCACAGCTGACCTCGAGAAAGAACCTACATGAAATGCACAACAAAATATTCTACTAACTTGAGTTTCCAACGTTTCGGTACACAACATTCTTAGGAATAGAGTTGAACAATCTAACACTGAATCAAGAGATAACTTTTGAGTACATTGGGAAGAACTCTCACCTGTTGTGGGGTATGCTGAAAAGAATGACCCCAACACATTTGCAGCCCCAAGACCAAACAACTGTTGACAAAGAATCAAAGTTAAGAAGATTTAAAGAAACTTAGTGTAGAGGAATGTGAATGATTGAAAATAGAGAAGAAAAAAGGTTAATCATTATAACAGCAAGTATAGAGGGAGTTGTACAACATTTTTACAGTATATACCTCTTGATTTGAATCCAGCTCGTACCCATTTTTTGCTGCCAATGCTTTGGCAATCCCAACTGATTCCTGAGATTCAAAAGATATCATTAGTAGTCACAATTCGAATAGTAAGCATGTATATATATATTCCTATTAGGAGAATGATTCAGGTAATTTGTTACCAAGATGGCTACACCGGTAATGACAAGTGTAGTTGGAATTAAGGACTTTGCATGCTTAAAACCGTTAGGGATGGAAAAGCTGGGAAGGCCTTGAGGTATGTTTCCAACCTAAATCAACAACATTACAACATTATTTATCATTTGACTAAGATATAGTGTTGTTGTGACTATGTTGCCTGATTAACATCCAACAATAAGCAGCATGTTAGTTTACATCATTCTCACCAATGTAATAGACGATGGATGATATATCTTGGCACTACTTGTGCCAAGAATGACCGCTGTCAGGGGACCCATAGCTCGTAAGAACTTCAAATGCTTCCTTGATTTTCCCTACACATGAAGCATAGAATTCATTACCAATTTAGGGGGAGTGTAGGAGGGAGAGAGACAAAGAGTTGGTACCAAATGCTTCATGGTCTGAAGTATCGCCAGAATTATAGATCCCATTACAAAAGGGGGCCATGAGAACTACAAAATAAGAACACCAGTTCTGGTTAAACAAATGAATGCAGAGCAAAACACTTGGCAAAGTTGAAGGAAAAATACATGGATGTTTCCTCCAATTACAATAAACAATGCAAAGGAATATGTCAATTATACATTTAAGAAGTTGATGATTTTAAACTCTAGTGCTAAGGATTATGCCTTCTTTAATGAACTTTTCAATAACATACAAATATGATACTGTAAATTGAATACCATTTAGGCATGTAAAGACATACCTTATCAGCTCCAGATATTATGCTCTTGATTATTGGCACAATCTCACTGCTTTGATCAATTTCATACCCCAGAAAGTATTTTGCTTGAGACAAACCAATTACAATGGCTGAAGCTGTTGTGAACCCAGAAATCACAGAATGACTAATGAAACGAATAAGCCATCCAAGCCTGAACAAAGTGGGAAAAGTATATTAAAGTTTTCCTAAGAATGGAAGATTTGACTGTAACATAATGCAGAAAAAGGTTCTAGATTATTAGATACACTTGTTCTTTTCTTTGTGTGATAGAAGTAGCATAAACTCATCCTATATTACTCGGACTATGATGTGAGTTTCATATACAAGCATGTATCTAATCTTGGTATGTTTTAACTTTTAATGTTTTTCATGTATTTCAGATTTCGTGGAGGATGATATCCCATATCTATGTCCAACAACGTCAGAGCAACATAACTACTTGTACTTTGTTGCTAAGAAAAGAAAACTATTTGAGCTAGCTGAGACAAATATTCATGTTGAACCAACTACATCTATGACTGACACATATTCAAACATAGGTACAAAATATTAAGTCCCAAAGGCTCTCTAAATGCATAGAAATCTTGGGAAAAAGTGAACATGCTCGTGCACAATATCCGATACCCACACCTGAATTTTATTAACTCAGACTTGCATGATTCATAAATTATTAACCACCAGCATATGCAAAAGCAAAATTTAGATGAGAAAAGGGATGATTACTACCTCAATAGCCCCATTATGCATTCCAAGATCCCAACCATCAAAGCCAACACTATAGCCAGTTCTGTGTATGATGCATCTGATGAATCAACAATTTTACCTAACACGTTGGAGACGAGGAGGGATGTCAATGCAGCGGGACCGATTGAAATCTGCCGAGATGACCCAAATATGGCATAGATAAAAATTGGCACAAATCCAGAGTCTGCATGCCCAAAACCACAATACATATATTGGGAATAAGATTTAAAGTAAATGGACTGTCATCTAAGTTGCAATGTTTTAAAAAGACAATAATCAAACGTTTAAACTCAAGTGTACGTGGTTCACATTATAATGTCATTATCTCCATTAATGTATAGTTTTAGCTTTGTCTTTTAAGTATGTTTTTTTATAGGGAATATTGCATAAGGGAGTTGTTAAGAGGTCCTACACTCAGTAATTTTGTAAAAATAAACCATATAAAGTGATTTGGAAGTAGGAATATGATTTGATTGTGGTTGGGAATACTTGTATGAAAAAGGATTGGTGAAGGTAGCTTTATGTTCTTAGCAAGTGCATGGCATATATAAACAGAAATCCTGAAGAATATGAATTGATGGTAACTTACAGAGGCCATAGATTGGTTGAAGTCCAGCTAGTTTTGCATATGACATTGCCTGCTCACATCAACACTAATATATCTCAAAAACAATAACTCACTGCCTTATTTATTTATCATTAAGCATTTTAATGGACTTTCGGAAGGCATTAGACGAAGATCCCTACATGAAGCTTAGCTTCATGCTTCTCTCACAAATATTGGTTGAGAGATGGTGGTCAAACAGAGCTAAACATACTAGCAGAAAAAATCTAAAAAAAAAAGAATAAAACCCATTAAAATTTTGGAATTTTTTAATAATTTTTATAATTCAAGACTTTTTTTTAAAAAATGTTTATAATCATTTTGTAACCATTTTTAATACAATTTTGTAACAATTAAGTAATCTAAAAAATACTTTTTTAAAAATATGATAATTAATTTTATTTAAAAAAAATTGTGTTAATTTAAATTTAAAATAAATAATAATATAGATAATATGTAAATAAATAAATCAAATGGATAAATTATCTAATTATTTTTATTTAAATAAATATATATTTAATTTTTAAAAATTGTAATTATCTAAAAATATTTATCTAATTTGCTTTAAACAAAATATTATCCAAATAATCTAATTTATTTAAGTTAAATATTTTAGTTATCTAATTAACTATTTTTTTAATATACTGATGCATTTACATGGTAATATATGTTTATATTAATTTTCTCAACCCTTTGACAATGCACACACTTTACACTGAAAAAAGTTAACTATTTTTAAAAGAAATATTGTTCACTTAATTTAACTTTTTTTTAGAAAACAATTAAGGAAGTGTTAATAGATTAAAGTCCCAAAATTATAATTAAACATTAAGTTGTTTTTTTAAAACATAATGATTTATTTGTTCATCCAATATAAAAAAAGTCGTTTCAATCTTCCATTTAATTATTTTTGTTTTTTAATCTTTAAATTTATATTTTTTTTTCAAATCACACCAAAATATATGGAAAAATTAATGCTTTTTAATTTTGCTGACATGACATACACGTGGAAGAACATAAACATTTAATTATTTTTTAAATTTTATAAATTCAATTTTTTTTTAAAATAAGATCATTAATTTATTTAAAAAAAGTATAAAAATTATAAAAATACTTTTAAAATAAAATTTTTTTTGACATGACATATATGTAGTAATCCATGTGTATGTCATATCAGTAAAGTTAACAAATGTTAATTTTTTCCATCTATTTTGAAATGACTTGACAAAAAAACTCAAGTTTAAGGATTAAAAAAAGCTAAAATTTAAATGGAAGGTTAAAGTGATTTTTTTGTAAAGTTAGAAGGCGAAAACAATCATTATGCCTTTTTTAAAATCTGTACTTGGTTATATATAATATGTAGCCTTAACCCACAAATTAGTACTTAAGCTATACTATTTTTTTTCATCTTGGTACTTAAATTTTTTTTATCACAATTGATACTTAAATTATTTTTTTTTCTTAAGTTGCTACCTTTGTTAATCAAACTATTAAATTTATTTTATAATAAAAAAAACTTAATCCACAAATTGGTACTCAAACTATGCATTTTTTCTATATTGGTACCTAAATTATTTTCTCACCTCTAGTAATTCAATCATTAATTAAATTGCTAAGTCTAAAAAAAAAAGACAAAAGTTGTCATAGCAGCATAACTTGCTGCACTTTGTTGTTAAGAAGTAGGGTTAATTTAGCATCGCTTTTGAGAAATGTTTTGGAAAAGTTATTTTGAAAAGTTTGGTTAAAGATTTAAGTGTTTAGTATAACTGTCAATAGTGCTTTTGAGAAATAAAATGTTCATTTTAGATATGTGTTATAAAGTAATAAATAAATATTTAAATAATATTTTAATAAGAATATAGAAAATAATTTATTATATTTTGTTATTAATATTTTAATATATGAAATATAAATTTTAAATATTTTTTAAGCAATTAATCAAAAAAAGGAAAGTAGCATGTGTTGGAGGGATGAAAACGTAATTGAGTTGTCAAAAGTGCTTTTGGGATGAAAAAAATTAAAAATTTTAACTTTTCCATTTGAAGAAAAATACTTTTAAAAAGTCAAAAAATTTCTTCAAAAATAACTTGTTTAACATTGCTTTTAATTTAAAAATATTTTTTATATCAAAAATGTTTTTTAAATAATACTACTAAACAAAAGCTTTGAGTAGGAAGATTGAAGTGGTTGATAAGTATTTGAGTTAGCTGAGACAAATATTCAAACATAGGTACAGAATATTAAGTCCCAAAGGCTCTCTAAACGCATAGAAACCTTGGGAAAAAGTGAACATGCTCGTGCACAATATCCAATACCCACACCTGAATTTTATTAACTCAGACTTGCATGATTCATAAATTATTCATCACCAGCATATGCAAAAGCAAGATTTTCACTGCAGCCAAAGAAACACAGAAAGAAAAGGAATCACCTGCGGTACGAGCATAATACCGACGGTAGTACCAGCCATGAGATCAAGCTGCAGATACTCCCGCCATTTGTACGTTCGAATCCAACGGCAACAAGGAAGACACATCTCGACCCAATCAAAAAAGGTCATGTCTTTGATCTTTTCCCGCCATCTGGAAAACGAAGATGAGGAATAACCAGCAGCGGAGGACGTCGTGTCGGGGTGCTGGAGCTGGATAATTTTAACGGATCGGGTAGGCATGGTGGAAGAAGAAGAAGATCGAGGAATAGGTTATGTGGGGGATGCGTAGATATAAGCAGCGGAAGGGCGTTGTTGAGATTTGTGGAGCTAAGTCCATAGCCATAGGGACGTGGGGGCCAGGTTTCAGTAGATTATGAGGAAGAAACGAAGGCAGTGATAGGAGGTCATCAAAACAACCAAAAGACAGACGTGATCCATTTGTCCATGCTAGGGTCTCTTTTAAAACCTCATTGTCGGTCCCCGTTACAATTTTTCTTCTTCAGGATGTATTTCAGTGATTAATCCCACCATTGAATAAATTTTCATATTTATCAAATTTTAATCTCTGTAACAATAGGTATAGTTTAGTATGTGCAATTACTACAGTAGCTCCAATGTTTTAAAGACGAAAATTAAGTAATAAAATAAGCTATGAACAATCATATTTAAAACAATTAAAATCCCAATTTTTTTAGGTCTCTAGACAAATCATAAATTATTTAAGGATTTTTAACTGCCGAGTTAGCATGTCTCAAGATATTACCCATTATGTTTTAAGATTAACTTCTCCTATTTTCCTATTTTTACTTCTATGTTTGATTGTCTCAAAATAAAGGAAGATTTTTACTTAGCTTTGATGTTCTTTTATCTCATGAAACATGCATTTATTTTAGTCTTTCCATAATTAATGCATTTATTTCCCTTTGCATTTTAGCCTTTCCATAATTAATGCATTTATTTATTTCGTTAGATTTATCAGATTAATTGTTGGTTTGACTATCATTAATAAAGAACAAGAATAAAAAAACTAATTAAATCTCTATTAAGAATAAATGGAGTTGGAAATAGTAAAATATTCAATTAATTATACATGGAACACATTGCAATCTTAGAAAAGAGAATTTAGTTCATGGAAGAATTGAAAAACATTTTGAAATAAAAACAATAACCAGTCATAAAAAAAAGATAACAAGAAAAAAAATCGATGGAGAAACTTAGTCGTCTCAATGAAATCCATTGATTCTTAATGCTAGCTAGATCTCTTTTTATCTTATATATTCCTCAAAAGTCGTAACTCAAGAAAATTGTTCAAGTACTAACGCCACTCCAATTAACAAATTTTTCCCTTTTGTCTGCCTACATTCATTAAGGTGGAGAACTGTCCTAATTGCATATATCAAGTTATCCTTTCTTCATATTATGTCGAATCTACATTAGACAAGAAACACCATAAATGAATTTAATTTTAAAAAATAATATATGATTAATTAAAATCATAAATAAAATAAAATTTTTAAAATCTTCTAGAACTTATCTATAAAATAAACTAAAATCCTACTAAAATAAAAGACAAATAACTGGTACAACCATTAGGTTCCATCCCTCGATATGTTTTTAAGAATAGAGATTTAGTTATTTTATTTATATAGTGTTTAATTAACTTGTAACATAGTTAATTAAATTAATTTGATATTTAATTAATTTATAATTTAATTTTTATTGAATCCAACAAGTGGTTCCAATGAAAAAAAAAATATTGTTCATCTTAAGGGTTTCGGGTTCGAGCATCTATGTGTGTAAAGTGTATGTGTTTTGTCAAAAAATTAAAAAAACATGAATTGATACTACTATATAATCACACCAATATATTAAAAAAATAATTTAATTCTTACTTTATTTTTATAAAAAATATAACATTAAACGTAAAATTACTCCATTTATTAAGAGAGAGATAGAGTCAGAGAGATGCCCATTTTATCGAGTTAGTTTGCTTAGGGACAAATTTACTTTTGAGTTAGTAACTTAGAATCTAAACTAATAATATTATTAGGGTAAATTATTAAAATAGTCATTTTTGTTTGTCTTAGGCTACATTTAAGTCACTTATGTTTGAAATGTTACGTTTTAGTCATTTACGTTATCGTGTTGTAACATTTTAGTTATTGAGCGTTAATTATCGTTAATAGTATAACGGTAAGCTGACATGTTACGTTAAATCATTATTTCAAACGAAAAATTTATATTAAATTATATAATTAATCCTTATATTTTTTTCGTTTTGAACAATTTAATTTTTTCTTTTATGTTCTTTGAATTTTTCTTTTTTTTTTTTTTCTGTTTTTTTCATTCTCTTCTCCTCCTCCCTCTGTTTTCCTCCCTTCTCCATTTCTTTTAATATAGTTTTTCCATGTTTTCTATTTTAATCATTGAGTTATTAATTATCGTTAGTATTTTAGTCACTAAACATGGAACCAAATTGATTTGAGTAAAGTTGAGGGTAAGTTTCGTATAGAAGCAAATTGGTTTGGGTAAAGTTGAGGATAGATTTCGTATTTGTATAAATTATATCTCCTTCTTCCTCTGTTTTCCTCCATTCTTCATTTCTTTTAATGTAGTTTTTTTATGCTTTTCATTTTAATCACTGAACCATTAATTGTCGTAAACATAATTTCTTTTAAAGTTGAGGGTAAGTTTCGTATGATGGTCGTTAACGTCAATTAACGGCTCAGTAATTAAAATATTATAATATATTAACATAAATGATTAAAATGTAATATTTTATACATAAATAACTAAAATATAATATGAAGAAAACAAAATTAACTATTTTGTTAGTTTACATATGAAGGCCGAGGACATATAATTGGTTAAAATAATGATCATCTGGCAAGCATTGAAATCAAAATAAATAAATAAATAAATAAATTATTCTCTCTAATGTCTGAAGGCATCAACTACGAAGTAACTGAAGGAAAAAAAAAAAGAAAACTCCACTTGCACTTCACTCCGCGGTTTAGAATAAAATGTCCCCAACCTTTATCTACAACACCAACCCCTTCCAACTCCATTTTCTCCCAAAAAGTATCAAAATGCTACCATTTTCTCAAAATTCTCACTATAAACTGAGTTTCTTGGTATTATTATTATGGGTTTCTCACCTTGTTGATTCAAAGTCTGGATTTGAGTTAGATGAGTCGTTGACTTATCTTTGGCCTTTGCCATCTGAGTTCACTTCTGGCAGCCAAACCTTGACTGTTGACCCAAGTTTATCTTTCTCTGCCTTAGGAAAAGGAGGGAACTCCAAGATTTTGATTGAAGGATTTGAGAGATATAAGAAGATTATATTCAAACATGTTTCTGGGATTTCACGTTTTGATAAATTGAGAGGGATAAGATCTGTTTATGATATTAGTGAATTGAGATTCATTGTGAATTCCGACAGTGAAGAGGTATGTTGGAAACTTGCTTTTTGCCATTTGAAATTCATTTAAACATTTTATACATATACATATATATTGGTAACTTTTTTGGGTTTGATTATGGCAGCTTCAATTGGGTGTGGATGAAAGTTATACTTTGTTTGTGGCAAAGAAAGATGGGAAATCTATTGTTGGAGAAGCCACAATTGAGGTAAAGTTTGAGACAGTTTTTTAAGGTTTATCATATTGATGATCATGATCATATGTTTGCTGTTTTGTTTCCAGATGTTTCTAGCTTTGATCATTGGTTTCTATCAGTGTCCTACGCATATTCAAACTTGGGTATCGGAAAAATATCTGCATATAGCATTGACCATCAAGTCCTGATAACATAGGTGCCTAGTAGTGTCTTTCGTGGTTGTTTAGTGTATGTAATAAGTCCAACACTTGCTTCCAACATATATTCGGACATAGGTATGAAGTATGATTCTCCAAATATATAGAAAAAACTTAGAAAACTTTTAATATAATCGTGTAGGAAACATACCCGAATCCAAAATTGATTACATAGGTGCTTAGAATTGTCTTTGGTGGTGTTTAGTGTATTGGCACATGTTCTGACATGGGTATAGGGTACAATCCTCCAAATATAGGAGAAAGGAAAAAATTGAGTATAATTGTGTCAGATAAATACCCACATTTGACACTCACCACTAAATCCGGAATTACTTATCTTCTTAGTAGTGTCTTTGATGGTGTTTTTAGTGCAATAAGTGTATGGCATTCCTAGGTGTGAATACACTGTAGAGATGCACTTTTTACTGGTAATCATCCTCAGTAGGCAAGGATAATGTATGCTTAGTTTTGAATTTTCTAATTTTCAAGTTTAAAATTCATTTCTATTGAACGCAACTATTTCTGAAGATGAGTCAACTTGAAATCTTGAAGTAAATGTGTGATGACTGCTGATATTCACTCCTCTGTCTCTCTTTGTATTTTTGGCAGGCAAATACTGTTTATGGTGCCTTAAGAGGGTTGGAGGTATGCGATCAATCTGCTACTTATATGCTGTTTATCGTGTGCAGATAATCTTTTGTGTTTGTTTCCCAATTTTAAGTAACGGTTATAAATGTCGATCAAAGGGATACCAATAAATGGGTCAAATATACTCCTCCCTAATGCATCTCTGCGCCACCATATGTAGTATAATGACAACTACCTCATATTCGGAAAATTTCTGGGAATTATTTGCTCCTTAAGGCACATGCTTGTGATACATTACATTGAAGTTTTATTTATGTCTCTTCTTGCATCCTTCTCTTTTACAATGTTGCAGACATTCAGCCAATTGTCTGCTTTTGATTACGAGACTAAGTCGGTGCAAATATACAAAGCACCATGGTACATAAAAGATAAGCCAAGGTTTCCGTATCGTGGGCTTATGCTTGGTAAGCCTCACTTCCATTATTTTTCTTTTAGATAACAATTTCTGAAATAGTACTTGATTCAGTTGTATATGCTTATCTGTTACAGATACATCAAGGCACTATTTACCGATTGATGTCATTAAGCAGATAATTGAATCTATGTCTTATGCTAAACTTGTAAGAAATGCTACTAGCTGTTATTTTTTGTTCAATCCTATATTTTTCATGGTCAGAATTCATTTTAGCGCTCTCGAAATTATTGCTCCATCTTTTTTTTTACATGTCATTCTGATTTTGCGGATTGCATTCGGTAGAATGTCCTTCATTGGCACATCATAGATGAAGATTCATTTCCTCTAGAAGTACCTTCATATCCAAAATTGTGGAATGGTGCTTATACAAAATGGGAGCGCTATACGATTGAGGATGCGAGTGAAATTGTTAGGTATGATACATATAAGTCCTGGAATATGTTGAAACTTTTGCGTCTGCATGTTGGGTACAATGATAGATGCTTTGTGCAGCCTAGCTCAAAGAGCTGGATTTGGTTCCCTCCCTCCCCCGGAATTGTAAAAACTGAACTTTAAGCAGATTAAACTAAATGCTGTAAAATCAGGAATTTTGTCTGAAAAATATAGAGAAGTGATATGTTGTCAGCTCGGGTTAAAGTTGTTAAACTTTGAATTAAAGGCTTTCAATGGATAAAGTTGTCGTCTTTTCTACTGTGTTTATCCAAGATTCTCAGTTAGTTTTCGGATTTATTGGCTATCCAGATTTATGACTGAATATATATCTCTGCTTCACCATTTTCTTTCTTTTGGTATTTCATGTGTCTTGCTCAAACATACACTAATTATATGCTTTTTTTTCTTGACATATTTTCATGCACAAATGTGAAGCTTTGCCAAAATGAGAGGTGAGATCGATCTTTCAGTTTTGTTGGCAATTTAAGTAAAATATTCACCGTTTTCTAGGGTTCTCTAGATTTCTCTTCCTTATAATACACAGTATGAGTGTCAGATAAGAATATATGTCTAGCACGGGTATTCTATTTTTTTAAAGTTTTTTCATGTATTTGGAGGATCTTAGGGGAGCCATATCTCCATATCCATGTCTTGATATACTTTAGACACAGGTGTTACAAGAAAAATGAAGAATTGGAGCAACATAGCTCTTCCCTTACCGTTTTCCTTTAATTAAATTCATAGTTATGTAATGCAATTTAGAAATAAAAGCATAGTGCAACTAATTAAAACAATTAATAAGACTGCTGGTCTCATGCTGTCTATACTGAGGATAAGTTTTCTTATTATTTCTTATGATGTATGGCAGGCATCCACATAATGGCAGAAGTAGATGTTCCTGGGCATGCAGAGTCATGGTAAGTTGCTTTGTAATGCCAGCATTATCTTAGGCTTATACAAGTACATAAAACTTTTTCTCTTTTGAGTATTTCCACTAGTAAATTCATCATGTGGCAGTTGAATCTTCTTGACTCTTCTCTTTTTTTTTTTCTCATAATCATGCAATAAGAAGGACATATTTTCTCAGCTAAACCTATCCAACTGTAATGTATCTTGAAAGGCCGGTAATATGAAAGATGCCCGATTTCTACTCTTTAATTTCATTTCAATAAAAGAAATGGAAAAGTTTTATCTTAATTTGCATGCTGGCTTTATATTTCTTGTTCACTTATTTCTTAAACCCGGATTTAATCTTACTTTGTCTTCCGTAGGGGAGCTGGGTACCCTGATCTTTGGCCTTCTTCTACCTGCAGAGAACCACTTGACGTTTCAAAAAATTTTACTTTTGATTTGCTTTCTGGCATTCTATCAGGTTAAGATCTGCGAAAGCCTTTCCCTTGGTAGTATAAGTCATAGTCCACATCTGTGCTAGTTTTGTGGATCGACAATAATCTTTCTGATATGCTACTGATAAGAATAATAGTTTTGCACCTTATGTTATTCTGTAAATCCTATCAAAGCAGATTAGTTATCATCGAGTTGATTGGTTCACCTATAGGCATAGACGGCTAGTTTTCAGTAAAGTTGCAGTCAACTGTCAACAGATCTAGTTAACCAAGTCAAATTATTCTACTGCAAAGAATTTTGGTAATATAAAATTTTGTCGAGCTTCAGTTTTAGGTCATGCATCCTATGTATTGGAATAATTTCATGCTGGTGTCTTGATAATCTGAAACATTTTATCCCTGATATAACTATTTACATCGCTAATTCAGGTTAAGTATCTTTCTTTTAAAAAAATTTATTAAAGAAGTAAACCTCGAATATGATGAAAACTGAAGGAAGCACATATTTCAGTTTTGCTGATCACTGTAGGTACTACCCTACTTGTTACGGACACATATCGCACACAGATGCTCTAATTAGTAACAGTTACCTTTCCCATTTGCTATCTAGCTATGATTGAAGTTTTTGTTTTACAGATATGAGAAAAATTTTCCCATTTGAGCTTTTCCACTTGGGTGGAGATGAGGTTCATCCAGGTTGGTAGATTTGATTTCTTCTTGTTAACAGGCATTTCTGCTTTCTCTTTGTTAATAATGCGACTGTATTCTTCCCACTTTTTAGATTGAAAGCAAATTTTTTCACTGAACTTCTTTCGATTTTGAGTGCTGTCTGCTAAGATTCATTATATATGTGCATGCACATGCATGCAAAGTTACTTGGGCTCAATTGTAAGTGTCAGGTACGGATATATGTCTGACACAGGTATTTTTAATTTTTCCTAAGTGTTTTTCATGTATTTGGAGAGTCATATCTCTATACCTATATTAAGATATGCATTGGCCACGAGTGTTGAACACAGATGATTTAAGAAAAAGAGTGGGAACAACATAGCACACTAGACCATGATACTATTATACAAACCATGTAATTTAAACTATAGGTGTGCTCGTAAAGTCTTTGAAATCTTTCAAATTTATCCTTTTCTTTAAAATTTTAGATTGATAATTCATCACTGTTTCACCCTAAATCTTGTATGTTTATCTTCTCACTAGCAACAAAGCATTTAAGGGATTATCAAGTGCAAGTCGATGAGTAAAGGCTGTTCATTGTCATCAACTTAATTTTATGTTTAAAAGCATGAAATGAACAGTTTGATTTTCTGATGCGGCTTTGCTTATATAAATGAGTGGACTTCTTTTTTCTACTTTGTTTATTGTTATTTTGATGCTCGGTTATGCATTTTATTCTCCCTATATGAAGTTTATTAATATTGATAATAATTGTTTTGACAGATTGCTGGACCTCTACTCCACACATAAAGCAGTGGTACGTGCCCAACTCTTCTTGTTGATCAGTACTTCTTGTATGGCGATTCATGTTTGGAGTAACTTCTACATAAATTGAACATGATGATACTTTAGCCATTCAATGTTGTAATGCCGGGAGTAACTGTAACCTATTGCTTCAAGCTGTGCCATCTTGTAAACCATTAATCCGATGAAAACGAATTGCAGGCTCAATGACCAAAACATGACTGCTAAAGATGCTTATCAATATTTTGTACTCAAGGCTCAAGAAATTGCTATCTCAAAAGACTGGACGCCTGTCAACTGGTTTGTCTGTATCCACACCCTACGATTGCTGTTTAATGTTCTAAGAATGACTTCTGGTTTGGGTTTTTCGTCCATGGAAAGCTATTCTGTCTAGCCTCACTTCTTCTCACTAAGTTCTCAATACGATAACTTAAAAGTTTTCGGATATAGCAAAATAAATATAAAGTAAACTACCTAAAATCTTAAAAACATGCATGAGATGAAACCTATGTTGCTCTGACTCTTCACTTTTTTGTAAGTACCTGTTTCTAGCACCCATACCTGATGCGTTGCCGGACATGGATATGGCCTTATGGGATAAGACCCTATAAATATATGGAAAAAATAACTTAGAAAAATGTGAACAACACATTTATGTCTAACACTCACACCTAAGTCCGAGTAACTTAGGATGAAACCAAGATGTTATTTCTATAAGCTTGCTTAAGTAAACATAAAGTTCACCCATCAAAAGATTATTTTTCTCATCTTTTCCTTGTATCTGAAGAATCTGACAATTCTTCATTGCAGGGAAGAAACCTTCAATTCTTTTCCGTCAAAGCTTAATCCACGAACTATTGTCCACAACTGGTGAGTTGTAGACCCTTTTTTTTTCTTTTAATTTTGACTATAAAGGTTCTCATCCAAGAGTTGTTACTTTAAATTTCACGCCCGAATGATTTGATATAAAATGCTAGGTTGGGTCCCGGTGTTTGTCCAAAGGCTGTTGCGAAAGGATTCAGATGCATTTTCAGCAATCTAGGTGCTTGGTATCTTGACCATCTAGATATTCCTTGGAATGAAGTCTATAGTGCTGAGCCACTAGAAGGAATAAATAATGTGTCCGAGCAAAACCTTGTTCTAGGAGGTGAAGTTTGCATGTGGAGCGAGACAGCTGATACATCAGATGTTCAGCAAACAATATGGCCTCGAGCTGCTGCTGCAGCAGGTTTGTTATATGCTTCTAGAAAAAGTTATTAAAACCTGAGTATTTATTTGAAGTCATTATCATCTTAAAACATAAATGCTCGAGTCTTGCTTTTTCTTTTCTGTGATGAGTTCCTCTTTTTCTCCGCCAATACCCCATCTTGACCTAAAACACGAACAAGTAATTATCAAGCAAAGGATGTAAAAGATCTTAAAAGCATAGTTTTAATAGGTGCCATCCATAGGGTACAATAAAATTAGTGATTACTTATTTGGGAGTTTTTGGACCCACTCTGTCAATTTCGCTCTTCGATATACATGTTAAAGGATATGTCACAGGTAAAACATGTCTGATTTATAATGTTTGGACCAAAAGAAACTTATTTAAACTGTTTCGGAATGCAGAATGTATTTCTCTTATATGTCCTAACCATTTCGAATTATGACTTTTGATTCTCTATCGATTCTCCTTTTGATGTTCAGGCCATAAAGGTGAAACCAAATGCTCGGATTTCTGTTAACCCCCATTCATTCATCCCTTGTAATGATTAAAGGCTTCCAAAATATGCATATTAGATAACTATAACTAAATCACCCCTTTTAGCATCGCGTATTTGGCTGCATTCAACATATATTGGTTTAGATGCAATTAAGCATTTAGGCAAGCAACTAAATCGCATATTTCCGCATATCATGTTGGACTCAATGGTTAAACTAACATGGACACGATTCGTTTACTTACTCTGCTTCTTCATTGTTTGGTTCTTATTTTGAATGATGATGCCATTTACTTCGAATTGTCTTCCTACAGAGCGATTGTGGAGCAAAAGGGAGGCTGTATCTGCACAAAACATTACTTTAACCATATTGCCACGGCTTCATTACTTCAGATGCCTATTGAATAGGCGTGGGGTTCAAGCTGCTCCCGTCACAAACAAATACGCTCGACAACCTCCAATTGATGCTGGATCGTGCTACGAGCAATAGTTCCACAGTTCGTTACTAGTTGGATTGCTCCAGAACTGCCTGTATCTGCTCTTATATATGTTGAAAGTACATCTGGAACCTTAAATCGCCGCATTTTCTGCGTTTATAGACAGTCCATTGGTGTTTATCTCATCTGATATAGTCATGTATACGTCAAAAGTACATTCAAAAGCTTAAATCGCCACATATTCGGCGTTTTAGAACAACCAACTGGTGTTCATTCATCTTGTGCTATATTTTAGTTTGATGTTGTGATGATCACACTTAATTTAAATTTATACCTGTTTGTGTTTGACTAGTTTATCTCCATGGTATAAACTTCATAGATAAAATCTTTTCCGCAAATTGCCATCATTAACAGTGGTGGAGCCAAAAAAATTTATTTATTGGAGTAAAATTAAATTGTATATTTTTACTATAATAAAAATATAATTTTATTATTTTAATAGTTTATATCTTTATAATTTTTAAAGGATTAAATCAAATTTTTATCATTTTTTGGAGGTCAAAGTGTAATTTTATCATTATTAATTTAAAATTTTATAAATTATAAATGATCTAAATGGAAAAATTTTCATTTTAAGAAGGTCGAGGTCTTGCCAACTCCTCTAACTTTGCCACTGTCAATAAGCTATGTTATTCAGACATTGATCAGAGTTACGGGTGTAGTTATGTGTTTCACTTGAAAATTAAACATGTTGATCGATTATGGCACGAAATGTGATTTCTTAAAAGCTGACATTATGGTTGCTGATCTTGCCTTTTAATTATGTGATCGGAGGTTTGATTCTTGTTTATAAAAATGAAGTACATTTCATGGTCAGCACTTACTATCGATGGTGAATATTTTAATTTCGAAAAAAATCCTCCTAAACAGTATGTAATACAATTACCATGATAAATAAATAAATAAAATATCAGTAAATTAAAATATATTATTAATATAATCTTTATATAAAAATTAAAAATTTAATCTTTTTATTTTCTAATTTAAAAATTCTAGTGGAATCTTTATGACTGTCACTTAATATGAAAATAATCCAATTAGAATTTCAAATTAATAAATTTTCACAAAAAAAAATCTTATAATTTTAATAATTATATTAAAAGATAAAAATACTTAAATTTAAAATTTTTTAGTATAAAAATTAAATTTTGTAAAAATAAAGGGACTGACGTCATATTTTAACCCTGAAATTAATATATAAACACCATTAAAAATACACACTCCCTCAAACATACAGAGAGTCAAATAAATAAAGAAAAGAAAATTATTGAAAAAGACTGCTATCATCGCTTCATCACTCTTCCTTTTCCTCTTTCAATTTTTATTATTTTTTTCCCTCTTTCGCTCTTTCTCTCTCTTTCCATGGCTTCTTCTCCATCTTCCTTTCACTTCCATGTAAGTCTTGTGGCCTTCTTTCATACTTCTTTCTTTTAATTTTATTATTTTCATCTTTTTTTCTAAACATACCCAGCTAGATTTACAGATTGGGGTTTCCACTTTCTGTTTATTTTTTGATTAATTTTCTTTATATTGATTCTTTTGCTTCTTTATCTTTTTTTCTGTACTTGTATTTTTTAAGATGGTATTTTGATTTACTCTATTTTTTTATTTTTTTTTGTATTTGCAGTGACCTGTTCTTCATGGTTGATCTGATATGGGTTTTTGATTTCTTCACATATTGGGGTTAGTTCAACTTCTACTATCTCTACTCGTCCTTTCAAGTAAGGGTGTTTTTAAAAAAAAAAATCGAAGTTGGATTTTTCTATAGGGTTCCATATTTTGCCTTAGATTTATATTGAATTATTGAAAGTAGTCATGATAAAAGTGGGTAAAATTTAGGGGTTTTATTAGGATTTAGGATTTGGGTCATATATGTTTGATGAGCTTATTGAAGTATTTATAATGGTGGCAGCATTATGAATAAGGAGTAGGGCTTTGTTGCAATTTTGTGTTTCTTTCGAAATATTACTGAAGGGTCATATTGTAAAGTGGAAATGGTGGGCAAAGAGGATCCTCCTGCTAGTCCTAGGGCTCCATCGTGCCAGCTTTCAGGGTCGCGAAAAATGTTTTGGCGTTCAGCTTCGTGGTCCTCTTCCCGGACTAGTGGTCAAATTCCCTTAACTGAGCAGAAAGAACTAGTAGCAGGTTCTAATGGCAATGATGGTATTAATAATGGGCAAAGTCGCCGGTTTCCTCCTCCTCCTTTAACTCCGCGTTCTCAACAGAATTGTAAGGCCAGGTCATGTTTGCCACCTTTGCAGCCACTGTCAATTGCACGAAGGAGTTTGGATGAGTGGCCGAAAGCAGGTTCTGATGACCTTGGTGAGTGGCCACAACCGCCAACCCCAAGTGGGAACAAGAGTGGGGAGAGGTTAAAGCTTGATTTATCATCAATTCAGCGGAATAATGATAAGAATGGTGGGCTTGTAAAGAGGGATAAGATTGCTTTCTTTGATAAAGAATGCTCGAAAGTGGCAGAACATATTTATCTTGGCGGAGATGCTGTTGCAAAGGACAGGGAAATACTTAAAAAGAATGGTATTACTCATGTTTTAAATTGTGTTGGGTTTGTTTGTCCAGAGTATTTCAAGGCTGATTTTGTGTACAGAACTTTGTGGTTGCAAGATAGTCCGTCAGAGGATATTACTAGCATACTTTATGATGTTTTCGATTATTTTGAGGATGTTCGGGAACTGGGTGGAAGGGTTTTTGTTCATTGCTGCCAGGGGGTATCGAGGTCCACATCGTTGGTGATAGCATATCTTATGTGGAGAGAGGGACAGAGTTTCGATGATGCCTTTCAGTATGTAAAGGCTGCAAGAGGAATTGCTGATCCAAATATGGGTTTCGCTTGCCAGTTGTTACAGTGCCAAAAGAGGGTCCATGCATTCCCTTTGAGCCCTAGTTCCTTGTTGAGGATGTATAGAATTGCACCTCATTCTCCTTATGATCCTTTGCACCTAGTCCCTAAAATGCTGAATGATCCATCTCCTTTGGGTCTAGACTCTCGAGGTGCATTTATTGTCCATATACCTTCTGCAATATATATTTGGATTGGTAAAAACTGTGAATCTATCATGGAAAGAGATGCACGTGGTGCGGTTTGTCAGATTGTTCGATATGAGAAAGTGCAGGGACCGGTAATAGTGATAAAGGAAGGAGAAGAACCGGCTTATTTTTGGAATGCATTTTCAAACTTTCTACCATTGATGGATAAATCTGGAAACAAAGTTGAGGTAGGGGAGTCAGCAATTAAAATTTGCTTGGGTGAGAGGAAAGTGGATGCGTATAATGTTTATTTCGAGATTTTTGAGAAGGCTATAAAGGGTGGCTTTGTCCCTCCATTTGCTTCATCCGAGAATGAACATGAAACCCACCTTCCTGCAAGAGAAAGCAGTTGGAGCATGCTTCGACGTAAGTTTGCCTCTGGCATAATGAAGGAGTTTGTCTCGGCACCGAAGATATTACTTTCCAGGGTTTATTCAGATTCCATGATGGTAGTTCATGCATCATCACCGTCATCGGCATCATCCTCTTCGTCTTCATCTTCCTCACCTCCTTATCTCTCTCCAGATTCCATCTCTTCCGATTCCAGTACTTGTTCAAAGTACTTTTCTGAATCCTCTCTGGATTCGCCTTCAGCTGTTTCATATTCTCTTCCGGTTTCTTCAACTTTGTCTAACTTTTCTAATTTGTCTCTCATTTCATCCCGAAGTTCTTCGCACCCCAAAACTAATAGCTCAGAAATTGCCAGTGTCAATCTCACTTCTCAACCTTGTTCAAAATCCGCATTTTCACCTCTAAAAAAGGTTTCACCTTCCCTTGCTGAACGTCGAGGTAGTTTGTCAAAGTCTCTCAAGCTGCCGGTGATGAGCGATAGTATAAGAGAAACAAATGATCGGTCGTGTTTTCTTGTTAAGCAAGATGGGGTTCGGGTAGATAACAATACTAGCTCATCATGTGAATCAGATATCGAAATTGTCTTTGACTCCAAGCGTGGTGTTAGAAATGGTGGGGATATTTTGGTTCAAGGTTCCAGTTTGAAGATATCCCCAGGTAGACTAGCTAATGTTGGCCAACATGATTCCGAATCTACTTTTGTTAATAGTTGTTGTGAAAGTCCAAGAAACCATCCTCCTAAGGATGGTCTCGTGTCTGCTGTTCCAAACAGGATGGAGGAAATTATTCCAGCTTGCACGGGTGTAGTTCAGCCTTTAGTATGCCGTTGGCCCAGAATAGAGAAGATGACAAGTTTTACTAGAAGTGATCTAGATTCAAAATCCGCTTTTGCGATTTTTTTGCCAACTTCAGCCGTAGAAGAAAACAAAAATAGGATTCTATATTTTTGGATAGGAAGATCCTATCATCTTGAAAAAAGATCAATTCAACTAGATAGCAGCAGAGTGGTAGGGGATAGAGAAGATATCGACTGGAACCAAGTTGCTTATGATGTACTCACAAAAGTGGGTCTTCCGAATGATACCCCTGTTAAGGTACGGAATGTTGAAGTTTTCTACATTATATTATTTGTGCCTTGTTCCCATGTTTATATACAGATTTATGTTATATATTATGACATGCTGCTTCCGATTTTAGATTTTTAATAAGATTGAAGCACTAACAACCGTATATCTATGTTTAAAAATATCATACCATAAGATGTGTCTGAAATATCATACCTTAATTCTTGTCATTTAAAAGTAGAAACTATATATATGTTTGATTTGGTGACTTTAACTAAACATGTCAAGCTTCCTGCTTGATTATTTTTAATCAAGCATTGGACCAATGTCAGAGATTTTTTTTTACGGGAATGGATATATTCAGAATATCAATTTAAGGTTCTAGTTATGCTTATGCCAGTGTAAATGTTTTTGAGATTTTCACCAATGTTAAAAAACCTGGACAAGATGTTGAACCAGTGGAACCTTTAGTTCATGGTTGAACCAAGCGGTTTGATGTTTTCTTTATTTTTCAATGTTTAAATGCTTTTAACCTTTATTTAATGTAAAATAAATTATAACAATAATTAAGAATTAACAAAAAATACATTTAGCTTAATGTTAATATCTTTAATATAAAACTAAGAGATTAAACTTTAAAGTTGTAAATCTCATTCATTACAAATAGAATATTCAGGGAAAATGGATTTATAAAAAACCAGTTTTTTTACCTGTCCAATTCGGTTTTATCGGTGTTTGACTGGTTTGACGTGTAGCCACCGGTGGTTTCCCGTTCAACATGTCTGGTTTTTCATTCCTCGATGTTCACTTGTCTTTCTCTGGATGCATCTGTCGATGTGGAAAGTTCATTTACCTCTATAAAAGAAATTTGTAAAAGTCATATATGAGCTCTGTTTTGCAACGTATTTCGTTTGATTTTGAGTTGTTCTGTTATATTGCCTTTTAACCTTTTATATATACCTTGATATTTACTATTTGCAGATTGTCAAAGAAGATGAAGAACCAATGGAATTTCTTATGTTGCTGAGGACATTGTAGCTTTACTGCAATCTAGGATATATCTGCAGGCCAATGGTTCATAGATTATCTTTTGTCTCTTCAAATGGCTTATTTTTGCTGTGGAATTTCAGGCATCAGGCATAATTCCCATGGCAAAACAAATGAGGTAGGTAACCCTTTATATTACTGTTGTTTCTTATTGGCAATGTAAATTTCCAGCAGGATACCTATGTTGCTTTGAGTCTTCATTTTCCTTGAAGTTTTTGTGCCCATATTCATGTTCAATGCATGATTCTCCAAAAGAAACACTCTTAAGACATGGAAATCTTGGAAAACTTTCAACATATCTGTGCCCGATACATCGGAGTCTGAGTACATAGCTAGGTGCTGTAGTTGGCATAGCAGCTTTTTTGCAGATTATATGGTTCAATTATGCACCACTCTTCCAGCCATCTGCTGCATGCAGGGATTTTAAGACTATCATATTTCAACTAGGTTTAAATGTTTGCAGATGTTCTACGACATTGTTTTTCTTATGGCTTTGTAGGCCACAATTGATCATTAGAGCGATAGATCAACAGGAAAACTTGTTCTGTTTTTGCTTCTTTCCAATCATTTTGGTGTTTATTTGAGTGCTAAATTCTTGCGTGACCCTTCCATTGTTAACATAAAAATATGAATATGATCTATGCACAACTTTCGATTGTGCCGGCATAGTCCTCTACAGGTTTTTATCCATATTACTTGCTACTTTCAGATGTCATTCAGCTACAAGGGAAGTCCATGTGAAGATTGCATCCTGTTGGTTGTTTTTTGTTCATTTTAAGTAGACTTCAGTTATAGAGCATGAAGAGAATGCAAGCAAGATGTCAGTCGGCATGTGTTATCCAAGAAACTATGCTTTAGAGACTGGGGGAGGGAGGGGCAATTTGAAATCTGGTTAAAAATTCACCATGGATGCAAAGGATGTTATTTTGACAAATTGGGAGTTTCACGTCATATATGCTGAAGCTTAGTCCACGTAAGGGTCAGGACCTTGGTGATACCATGGTAAATGTAATATCCCTGGATATCCCATTACAGTGTCCTCTGGCTGCCATAATTTTCTTGTTTTGGCTCAATCCAGTTCTGGGTAAACACTTGCACACTTTTCGTATTTGAAGGTTGATTGTTCACTGTACTGATGTTGAAGTAGGGTGACCAAGAACCCGGGTTTCTGGAAAATTTTAAAGAGTTGAGCTTCGTTATCATACAATCAGGTTGCAATAAGTGGAAAATTTTACTTGCATTGCATGCTGCCATTAGCAAATCTAGCCTTGCATGTTTTTCACATCATCAGTTTGCTTCACCGTTTGTTTGGATGTTTTGCAGGTAGCTACCATGTCGGAATTCGCCTGGTTGTACAGCACCATCGTAACTGATAATCATTTGTTTCGATAGGCAGTTATTGTATATTCAGTGTTATTAGAATCAAATTCTTAAAATCATAGTTCTCCATTCCAGCCTCAATAGATTCACTGTAATTTCCCTTGTGCCTGCAACTTCATTTCCTTTATCAAATTTGTTCAATTCAATACTCTCTAGCATGAACTTTCTATTGCAAATGTTGGATTCTGAAACTGGGTATCTCTTATTTCTCTTTCGCTTAATATTTATATGATAGTTGTTCTGCAATTTTGATTATATATATAAAGAACCAAAGATGATAATCTGCAACATCTTGGGCATCATACTTTTCCATTAGGTTAAGGAATTGAACTTGTTCAAGTTTGATACAGATACTTGTTCAAGATCGCTATTGCTTGAGTAGTAGAAGGAAAAGGTGAGCAAAATTTGATTGATTCAAAAATTCGATAAAAATTTTAAAATTTTGAATTAAATAGTTCGAGTTATTCGGATCAATTTGAATAAAAAAATTAAATTTTTCGATTTAATTCGAATATGAATTATATAATTAGTGCTATTTGAATATTCGAATAAAAAAATAAAGTTATGTAATTTTGATAAATATTTATCTATTAAGGTAAAGTAAAATTATTATATTGTTTAGACATAATGACAAAATTAATCCCTAACGTTTCAGTATTTTGTCACTTTGACTTTTATCATTTTTTTAACTCACTTTCATACATAATCTTTTTTTTGGGTCAAATTGATAATTTTTTAGCAGTCTTGCTGATGTGGTCGTTAGTTGATTAACGGTGTTGACGTGATAAAAAAATTTTCATCTAGGTAAATCCACATATGCAGCTGTTGACGTGGCACTATTTTATCTTATATGTCACGTCAGTAAATGATTTTAAAATTATTAAATTTTTTTTAAATATAAAATTATTTTAAAATTATAATCATCATCATCCCGTTAAGTTTTTCTGGGTTTTTTTTCCCTTCCCCTTCCCCTTATTTTTCAATCTATTTTGGGCAAAACGATTTGGGAAACAGATTTTGGGATGAACGATTTATGGGTTCATCAACAATAACATTTGACAAAGTTGTTCATCTTCTGTCTTCCCTCTTTCTCTCTTTCCCCCATTTTTTCTCTCATTTTCTTCTTCAAAACACCATTTTTCTCTCAATTCTCCACTTTATACAAAGGCCTCTGCAGAGCTTTCATAATGAATTTGGTCGAACTGATTATAAAACATCTTTGGTTTCATATTTTTCTAATGCTTTGCTTTGGTTGCTCTGTCAAGTCTCAACCTCTGAATAGACCACAAGAAGGGGCAGTGCTTTGACACCCACCATTTTATTCTTCGATGAACCCTTTTTTTTCTTTTAAAAAAGACACCCTAATTATTAGATTTGTCAAAGCAGATGAATTGCTTTTTGTCATACTTGAAGAATTCTTCTATACTAAAATTGAAAACTTATTTACCTCCTCCAAAACAATAACAACTACTAACAAACACTAAAATTTGAATCAAAATCTTAATTTCACCCAAAGATACTTGAGATTCAATTAGTCCAGATCAGAATTATTCACAAAAACTTGAAATAAATTCAAATAAGTATCATGAATAGTCAGGGATCCCAAAAATTAATTACTTTACCTCAAAAAAAATAAAAAAAGAATCCCGACCTAAACAATAAAACCCAGATCAAAATAAGTAAAACTTGTCGAAATCTATCCAGAAAAGACAAATAAGAAGAAGGAAAATAGGAAGAAGGGAAAGAGAAATAGAAAAAAACCCACTGGAAGGAAAATAAGAAGAAAAGGAAGGGAAAAGGGGGAAGAGGGAAGAGGGGAATGGAAATAGAAAAATAACCCAGAAAAACTTATGACGATGATTTTAATAATTTTCTATTTTTAAAAAATAACTATTAATTAATTTTAAAATAATTTTAATAATTTTAAAATCATTTGCTGACATGACATATAAGATAAAATAGTGTCATATCAGCAGCTGCATACGTGAACTTGCCTAAGTGGGAAAAAAAGTGCCACGTTAGCACCGTTAGTCAATTAACGGCTATGTCAGTAAGACAGTTAAAAAATGATAAATTTGACCCAACAAAAAATTGTTATGTATGAAAGTGAGTAAAAAAAAACCATAAAGACCAATGTGATCAAACACCCAAATATTAGGGATTAATTTTGTCATTATGCCTATTGTTTATGTAGTTAAATAATTTTGTACTTCGTCTACTAATTAAATGTCCATATAAGGACATGATTTGTTAACTCAATTCAATTTGACTCGAAAATTTTTAACTCGATTCGATTTGATCAAATACTCACCTTAATTTAACTTACCAAAGGTTTCGATTTGATTTTTATTAAATCAGTTACGATAACAATAAAAAGTAATTAATTTGGTTTATAAAAATAAATTTTTATTAATTTTGAAGTTTTATTATAAAATTTAAATTTTTTAAAAATAAAAAATTTAATGTAAAAAAATTAAAGTAATAAAGAATATAAATTTAAAATATTAGAAAGACAGATGATCTAATGAATCAAAAGCAGTACTATTAGCATTAAATGGTGTTATTACAGAAGGTCATGTTTTTCTTAGTAGAGATCCTACTCCAAAGTAATGCCAATACAAAGCTTCAAGAAGCTTTTTGAAAGAAGGCGGGCCGAAGTTTTCAACACAACAATCCCACACCATTAAGCGACAGGCAAGTGCATCCCAAGTGCCTTTATAAATTAAAGTCCCAGTCCGCCTTGAAATCTCACGGAGCCGTACGGTGAGCGAATTATTCGTTCGTCTTTTATTAAAGAATACCGTGTGCTTGTCGCCTAAAACGGCATACGATTATTTTTGGGGGGCTGGGTTTTCGGAAACGGGTTTAACAATTTTAAGTTTAAAAGTTTTGGGTTTTAGCCTGCAGCAAGATATTTTTTTATTCAAAAGGTATTTTATTAATTTGTACTTAACACGACAAAATGAAGTTAAAACAGAACATAACGGTGGTGCACGCACTTAGAATTGTCCATGACCTTTTAGGTCTGATAGGCTCCGCCCTGATTTGGATAAAAAAATAATTTAATTTTTTTACATAAACTGGATAAAAATTTTAAATTTCAGGCTCGTATTAAATTTTATATAAAAAAATTAATTGAAAAAATTAAAAATAAATTAAAAAATTATATTTAAATAAAATTAAAATAAATATAATTTAACAAACAAATATTTTTAAAATAGTAATATAATTAATTATAAAATAAGTGTTATACATATTAAAATATTAACACAATAAAATAGTAACAACATAATAATCAAATGGTAGGAAAATAGTGGCAAAAAATGAAAAAATAACATAGGTTTTTTATTGCAAATTTGAGTTGGGCCAAGGTTAAAAAATTTTTACTCGAGACCTGATCCATTTTTAAAATGAGTTATTTTTGTTCAAATCTATTTTTTAGATTTATATTTTTTTATCTAAATTCTCTCATTTTTTAAACAGGTCTTTAAGTCAAATCGGATAACCCAACCATGGATAACTCTAGACACACTTATGAGTTTGCAACCTTTTGAACGCAACACCAGTCTCAATGGAGGAGAATGGCTCCCAGGCTAATTTTTTTAATTTATTTTCAAATCTTACCGTCTAATTTGATTCATTTATTTTTATTAGAATGATTTTCAAGTTTTTATTATTTGGTTAACATTTTTAAAAGTATTAATATAAAAAAAATTAGAAGTATTAATACTATTTATTTTTAATAAACGGCTTATAAATTAAATAAATAGATTATAAAAATACTTTAAATTATGTAAAAATTAAAATTCTGTTTTAAAATATATAATAATAATTTTTTAATTTAATTATGTTGTGGCTTATACCATGAATACTTTTTTCATGTTCGGATTTTATTACGACATTATAGTATAAAATTTCATATTGTTTTGTTTTGGTTGGAATAGTAAAATTGAAAATCATAATATCTACTTTGAAATTTTTATCGTGTGATTTTATTTAAGTTTTAAATAATTAATTACATATTTTATAGAACAATATAGGAAAATAAAAACACTCTTGTAGTTTTATCTGTTACTTTATAAATAGAATAATTTTTTTAGCTATTTTTAATTGAGTTAGTATTTAATTAATTAGTGATATCAATATGATTATACTTTTAAGGGATAAATATGAAATTTATATCCTGACTTTGATTCAATGTGTAATTTGATACATGAACTTTAATTTTGTGTAATTAAACAAATGAAATTTAGAATTGTGGTTTATATATGAAATTTTAATTTTTATTAAATTGTAACATTTAAAGAAATAAATACATGTATTTATTTTTCTTATTGAATAAATGTAATTGTTTGTGTATGCAAATATCAACGAAAAATGGTGTTAATTTGATAATGTTACTAGTTATTCATGAAAATTGAATCAAATTAAAATTGTGTATAAAATCACACAAAATTAAAATTTGTTATAACATTGAACATTGAATCAAAAGTCATTTATAATTTCGATATTTATCCTTATTTTAAAATATAGGATAGAATAAATATATAAACTAGTCATCTATGATTTACTTGTAGAGGGGTAGTTACGAACTTCGAATATATATCATAAAATGGATATGAACAAACAAAATAAATGTTAATTTTAAAATTCTATGAGAATTTTCATAACACTTCTATAATATAAAATCTTAAAAATTCAAAAGAAATTATAAATTTTTTTATCTATACAGAAGTTTTGTGAATTAAAAATAACTAGAATGGTATTATTTTTGAATTTTCAAAAGAATTCATAGTTTTTCATATTATTTTTTATAATGTATAAATTATATAATATTCCAAAAAGTTAAAATTGTTTATAATATATAACAATGATATAAAACTCAAAGATATATAAGGTAATAGTTTTTTTTAAATTGAACTTTTTTATTACTTTTTTGTCCTTTTTAAAATCTTTTGAACTAATTTTTTTACCATATATATATATATATATAATTAATTTGATTTACATATTTTTCCCCTTTTTGAATTATTTATTTTTAGTAATAACTAAAGCAAATTTAAGGTGGAATTCTTGTAACTGTCATGTCATATCATCATTAAATTAATAAATTTAAGTGTACGATTAAAATGTACACATTAATTTTATTTTAGTTTTGATTTAATTATAGAAATTTATTTATTTACTTATTTTTATATTGAATTATTATAATTATTTGTGTAAAAAATATATAAACATAAAATAATGCTATTTTAATGATATTATTAGTGGCTTGTAAAAATTGAATCAAAATAAAATTTCATATTTTAAATTATACAAAATTAAAGTTCATATATTACTTAACAACTTGGAATAAAATCTTTTGGCATCTTGAGTTCAAAGCCTTCCATAAAAATAATTTCGCAATGTAATTTGCTACTCTATTATTCTCCCTCACAGTATATTGCACCTTGACAGTCCATTGCCCCCATACCATCCATCGAATACTGCAGCCATGTCCATGATGTACCCCCTCACCAACCACCCACGTCACTCTCCAGAATTACCAACCGATCGCCTTTATCCCACGCAATCTTCACATCCTCGTAAGCAGCTCTCAACTGGGTAGAAAGTAGAGGGGCAATGCCAATCTTCCTCCCAAAACCACAAATCGACGCTCTTTGGCTATCCTGTAGCGGCCTCGCCAGAACCCACATCAACAGCAGTGTCTACGTTAATAGCCACCATACTGCATGCTTCAACACTACACCAATGCCCACTCATACCTGCTTGCCTCCACCCAACATTGCCGAACCACTTAAACAGCAGGCCGTATGACGCTCTCAAAGACATAATCATTCCACTTCTTCCACAAATGCCATATCACGGTCCCAAACATTTTTTCCCACTCAGGCCGAACCATTGACGCTAAATGCCCTAGTCATCCGCTTTAGAAAAAATCATATAGTATTGATTTTAGCAGTTGAATAATTTAAATAACAATTTTTTATTAGCAGAATAACTTAAATAAAAATTTTCGAATAATTCAATAATTAAATTATAATTTTTTTAATTAAGTGGCCAAAACAAAATTTTTAACTAATGTAATTTACCCTTTTATTAGTAGTTATTGAGGGTTTACAATATATAATGGGCTTCCCAGTGAGCCCAAAACCCCTTGAAGAAGGCATTTTCTAAATCCTGATCCATTTTCGGCTCTTCAAATTTTGGATTTAGGGTTTAAATATTTGGTACTTTACTGTTTACTCCCAACAATATTTATTAATTAAATTAAGGTATAGTCATCTATTTATCAAAGATTTTTATTTTAGACACCTAAAATAAAAAGTTTGTAATTTAAGCATTCACTCTATTTAATTAGCTATTTTGATCATTCTTATTAAAATTATAAATGAAAAATTGACGTGAAAATTAAAAAAATTAATATAATAATAAATTTAACCCTCAACTTTTACATATTATAACAATTTAATCATAGTTTTAAAAAATAACCTTAAAATTTACAAATAATCTCAATTTGATCCTAAATCTAAAAAAATAAAAAAAAATATAAAAATATTTTAAAAAATATAATAATAAATTTAAAATTTATATTAATATTTATATTAATATTAAAGAAAACAAAAATCATCCTCCCCCATTGGACCTCCTCCACCACCGTTCCCATCCCTCCCCTCCCCCTCTTTGCTTTGAGGTTTCGATATGGTTACTATTAATTTCTCGAGAACCTCGAGTGTCTGCGACAACACCATGAGGTTTTCTTGTTCGCTTTCTCGTTTCAGGCCTATGAACTTTTCCGCTTATCTTTTTCTTAAGAAGCCATTGAGACAAACTCATTTAAGATGATATCAAACAGTAGGAGTAAGCGTTCGATCGAATCGAATGAAAAAATTTCGAGTTAATCGAGTTGACGAATCGTATTTTATCATCCTAACTCGATTTGAAATTTTCTCAAATCTAGTCAAGTGTGATAGAATTTAAATCGAATCGAATATATTTATTCGAGTTAAATTTTAAAAAATAACTTTAGATCTTTGTAACCACTATCACCCATCGTAATCAAATTAAAAATTAAAAAATATATTAAATTTAAAAATGTGATTTTTTTAATAAAAGGTATTTTAAAGATAAAATGTGAAATTATACGAACATAAAATTTTAACACGAATATTTTATGATAACATTAATAATTCAATTTTAATATAAATATTCAATGTTATTAAAAATTCAATAATATAAGTAGTATACAATGTGAATTTTAATTTAATAATATAAATAGTAGATATAAATAAAATTATTACTATTTAGGTTTGAGAAATTTTTTGGATGATTTTGATTTTTTATTTGGCGTAAAGGGTAAGAAGTAAAAATTTAAGAAAAAAATAAAAAAATTTGGAGGTTTTGGAAAGTAAAATTTTGAGTGAAAGTAAATAAGGAAATAAAATTTTGAAGGAAAAATATTAAAAAAAATTAGAGGGGGAAGGGGGAATTGGTTTAGGGTAGATGGAAGGTGGGATGAGAGGGGAGTAAAAGTTTTAAAAGAAAAGTGAGAGAAAGTAAAAGTGTTGAGGGTTTTTGAGGAAAATAAATGGGGAGAGTAAAATTTTGGAAAGAAAATATTAAAAGAAAATGAGGGGAAATGGGTTCGGGATTGATAGAGGTCGGGTGGGATGGAGGGAGGTAAAAGTTTTGGGAAAAAAGTGAGAAGGAGTAAAAGTTTTTGAAAAAAAGTAAAAAGATTTAGGTTCAAAATGTAAAATATTATAATTATTTAATATTTGGTTTATTTGAATTATTCGAGATATTCGAATTTGAAAATTCAACTCAATTCGAATTCAAAATTCGAAAAAAAATTGAGTTTACTTGAATAACTCAATTCGTTTAACTCGAAATTCAAATTTTTTTTCAATTTTTCGAGTTAAATCGAATTTTGCTCACTCTTACCAAACAGTGAAAAGTTGTGGGGGAGAGGAGAGAAGAGGATAGGGAGGGCGGTAGGGGGGTTGGGGATTTTTATTTGATTTAATATTAAGATGATATCATTTATTTAATATTAATATAAAATTTAGATTTATTATTATATTTTTTGAAAATATTTATTTTTATATATTTTAAAAATTTATATATTATTATTTCTTGTTAAAAATATTTTTTATTTTATATATTTTTAAATTTATTATATTTTTGAAAATATTTATATATATTTATATAAATTTTTAATTTTTTAGAATTATGATTAAATTGAGATCATTTGTAAATTTTAAGGGTTAATTTTTTAAAATTATGATTAAATTGATATAATATGTAAAAGTTGAAAGCTAAATTTTTGTTATATCGATTTTTTTAACTGTCACGTAAGTTTTCCGCTTGTGATTTTAATGGGTGGCCAAAATGACTAAAACATGTAACGTAAGTGCTTAAATTGTAATTTTTTTATTTTGGGTACCTAAAATGAAAGTTTTTTTATAGCTGGATGACTATATGTGCATTTTACCCAAAAAACCAAAAAGAGGGAAAAAAATCATCACACTGTATCTTCGTTTCATTTCTCAATTCACTCTCTCAAAGCTTTGGATGTACCAAAAACCCTAACTGTAACCCTAACCAGCAATGTATCTCTACAACTTAACTCTTCAACAAGCCACCGGCATCGTCTCCGCCATAAACGGAAACTTCTCCGGTGGCAAAGTCCAAGAAATCGTCGTCGCCCGTGGCAAGATCCTTTCCCTTCTCCGTCCCGACGATCTCGGTAAGCTCCAAACACTTCACTCTGTCGAAATATTTGGCTGCATACGTTCTTTAGCTCAATTCCGGCTAACCGGAGCCCATAAGGACTATATTGTAGTAGGGTCGGATTCTGGTCGGATAGTTATCCTTGAATACAATAAAGAAAAGAACGTGTTTGATAAAGTTCACCAAGAAACTTTTGGGAAATCTGGATGTCGCCGGATCGTCCCGGGTCAGTACTTAGCTATTGACCCCAAAGGAAGAGCTGTAATGATTGGTGCTTGTGAGAAGCAGAAATTAGTTTATGTTTTGAATAGAGATACTGCCGCTAGGTTAACCATTTCGTCGCCTTTAGAAGCTCATAAGTCGCATACTATTGTTTATTCGATTTGTGGTGTTGATTGTGGCTTCGATAACCCTATTTTTGCTGCCATTGAATTGGATTACTCGGAGGCTGATCAGGATTCCACGGGACAGGCTGCGAATGAGGCACAGAAGCATTTGACGTTTTATGAACTTGATTTAGGGCTTAACCATGTGTCTAGGAAGTGGTCAGAACAAGTTGATAATGGGGCAAATATGTTGGTCACGGTGCCTGGTGGTGGTGATGGACCGAGTGGGGTTTTGGTTTGTGCAGAAAACTTTGTTATTTATAAGAACCAGGGGCATCCAGATGTTAGGGCAGTTATTCCTAGACGGGCTGACTTGCCGGCAGAACGGGGTGTTTTGATTGTTTCTGCGGCTACTCATAAGCAGAAATCTATGTTCTTCTTTCTTTTGCAGACAGAATATGGAGACATTTTTAAGGTTACACTGGAACATGGAAATGAAGGAGTTACAGAATTAAAGATTAAATATTTTGATACAATTCCTGTTACAGCATCAATGTGTGTGTTGAAGACTGGTTTCCTATTTGCAGCTTCAGAGTTTGGAAATCATGCTTTATATCAGTTTCAGGCTATTGGAGATGACCCTGATGTTGAGTCATCGTCATCTACTTTGATGGAAACTGAAGAAGGTTTCCAACCAGTGTTTTTCCAGCCTAGAGGGCTTAAGAATCTAGTTAGAATTGACCAAGCTGAGAGCCTGATGCCAATAATGGATATGAAAATTGCTAATCTCTTTGAGGAAGAAACACCTCAGATATTTTCACTCTGTGGGCGTGGTCCTCGTTCATCTTTGAGGATATTAAGGCCCGGTTTGGCCATCAGCGAGATGGCTGTCTCACAGCTTCCTGGTGTCCCGAGTGCTGTGTGGACAGTGAAAAAGAATGTTAGTGATGCCTTTGATGCGTACATTGTAGTGTCATTTGCCAATGCTACTCTTGTTCTTTCCATTGGTGAAACAGTTGAAGAAGTTAGTGATAGTGGCTTTCTTGATACCACTCCTTCTCTTGCTGTTTCCTTGATTGGTGATGATTCTCTAATGCAAGTCCACCCTAATGGTATTAGGCATATAAGGGAAGATGGACGTATTAATGAGTGGAGAACTCCTGGGAAAAGGACAATTGTTAAGGTCGGCTCAAATGGGCTTCAAGTGGTTATTTCATTGAGTGGAGGGGAGCTTATATACTTTGAGGTGGATATGACTGGGCAATTAATGGAAGTGGAGAAGCATGAAATGTCTGGAGATGTGGCTTGTCTTGACATTGCCCCTGTTCCTGAAGGAAGACAGAGATCCCGTTTTCTTGCAGTTGGTTCATATGATAATACAATTCGTATATTGTCTTTGGATCCTGATGATTGTATGCAGATTCTGAGTGTTCAGAGTGTGTCCTCGCCTCCTGAATCTCTCCTTTTCCTTGAAGTTAAGGCATCAGTTGGTGGGGAGGATGGTGCTGATCACCCTGCCAATCTTTTCCTTAATGCTGGTTTGCAGAATGGAGTGTTGTTCCGAACGGTAGTAGATATGGTTACAGGACAGCTCTCTGATTCCCGTTCACGGTTCTTAGGGCTGAGAGCCCCAAAGTTGTTCTCTGTTAAAGTGAGAGGCCGACCTGCAATGCTTTGCTTGTCCAGTCGACCATGGCTTGGTTATATTCATCAAGGACATTTCCTGCTAACTCCCCTTTCTTATGAGACACTTGAATTTGCTGCATCATTTTCATCTGATCAGTGCGCTGAAGGTGTTGTTGCTGTTGCTGGGGATGCATTGAGGGTTTTCACCATTGAGCGTCTTGGAGAAACCTTTAATGAGACTGCTATTCCCTTGAGGTATACTCCTAGGAGGTTTGTTATGCAACCAAAAAGGAAATTATTGGTAATTATTGAGAGTGACCAAGGATCATATACTGCAGAAGAGCGTGAAGCTGCGAGAAAGGAGTGCTTTGAGGCTGCTGGAATGGGTGAAAATGGTAATGGTAATGTGAATGAAATGGAAAATGGTGGTGATGACGAGGACAAAGAGGATCCCCTCTCTGATGAGCAGTATGGTTATCCAAAGGCAGAGTCGAACAAGTGGGTTTCTTGCATTAGAATTCTTGATCCAAGGACTGCTACCACAACTTGTCTTCTGGAACTTCAGGATAGTGAAGCTGCTTTCAGTGTATGCACCGTGAATTTCCATGATAAAGAGTATGGAGCTCTCTTGGCTGTTGGAACTGCCAAGGGTCTGCAGTTTTGGCCCAAAAGAAGCTTAGTTGCGGGATTTATTCATATTTATAGGTTTCTCGAAGATGGCAGGTCACTTGAACTTTTGCACAAGACACAAGTGGAAGGTGTTCCTCTTGCTTTATGCCAGTTTCAGGGAAGGTTACTTGCTGGAATAGGATCTGTGCTCCGATTATATGAGTTGGGGAAAAAGAGATTGCTTAGAAAGTGTGAAAATAAGCTTTTCCCTAACACTATTGTCTCTATCCAAACTTACCGTGATCGAATATATGTTGGGGACATCCAAGAGGTATGATTTCTGAATTCTCACTTCTTTAGCAGTTTCTTTTAAAAATTACTTTACATCTTGTATGCAAGTCTCGTCTTATAAATGGGTTTTGAAAAATTGATGAACCAATCCTCTCTCATATGGCTGAAAACAAGAAAAGGCGAGGTTGAGGTTTAATGCTTCCTTTGTTCCGAAACTGTACTCCACTTCGATTATGTGTTCCTCTGTTTGCTTTCTTTGTCGGTGATTCTAGATCAATAACAAATTTGATCCTTTATTGCAGTCATTCCATTTTTGCAAGTACAGAAGGGATGAAAATCAACTGTATATTTTTGCTGATGATGTTGTTCCAAGATGGCTGACTGCATCATACCATATAGATTTCGACACCATGGCTGGAGCAGACAAGTTTGGGAATGTCTATTTTGTGCGGCTACCACAAGATGTATCAGATGAGATAGAAGAAGACCCAACCGGTGGAAAGATAAAATGGGAACAGGGAAGGCTCAATGGAGCTCCTAACAAGGTAGAGGAGATCGTTCAGTTCCATATTGGAGATGTGGTAACTTGCTTGCAGAAGGCATCTCTGATACCAGGTGGTGGAGAGTGTGTTCTTTATGGTACAGTAATGGGGAGCTTGGGGGCATTGCTTCCATTTGCTTCCCGTGATGATGTTGACTTCTTTTCTCACCTAGAGATGCATATGAGACAGGAGCACCCGCCCTTGTGTGGACGAGATCATATGGCTTATCGATCTGCATATTTCCCTGTCAAGGTGAACCTCAAATGAAATGTTTATTTTCAGATCATCATGTTCTCAGATGTAGTTAATTTTATTAGTTCTGGTTTTCAAAGTTTGAAATGATTTTGCAGGACGTTATTGATGGGGATTTGTGTGAGCAGTTTCCTACCCTACCTTTGGATTTGCAGAGAAAAATTGCAGACGAGTTGGATCGGACACCAGGGGAGATATTGAAGAAACTTGAAGAAATCCGAAACAAGATAATCTGAGATAGCTAACAGCATTGAGTTTAAGGTGCTTTTCCCTTCCCCCTCCTCTTTTGGCTTTCTGTACCATTTTTGGTTTATATCGACGTAATTATGTTTAAAGTAGGCTAAAATAACAAAGAAAAGACCCTAAGCCTTACTGCATTATCCAGATAAGCCCCTGTGGTTTTATTACACACAAATTATTAATTAGCCTTTGATATGCTTCCAAATAAGCCTTTGAACAAGTCCCTAACTTTCAATTTATACTTCAATAAACCCTTGAAACAAATTAACCTCTTGTCTGGATAAAAAATGGAGGATAAGGTTTCTTTTTTTACAATAAAAGTTTAGGAGGTTATTTAAGAATGTGATATGGTTCAGGGGCTTCTTTCCCTTATAGCTTGAACTGTGATTAGGCGGTTTAATCAGCATTTCGAGTAATATAACCGCATATTGAAGAGTAGTTTGTGCTTTGTGTATCAGTTTACCTGGAGTTGTCAGCAGGGGTTGCCGGCAGTCAGAGTTGTGAGGAGCAATTGCATGTGGCAAGGCAAGTCAAGTCAAGTCAAGTCGAAAAGACTAGGCAACTGAGGGGGATAATTTTTTATAATAAAAACAGAGTAGTTGGCGTTAAGAGGCAAAAACTTAGTGTTAGTATTCGTAGAGATGACATTTGTTGTTGTTGTTGTTGTAATTAGTGTGAATTGATAGATATATTTTGAAGTTTGATGTTCAGGCTTCGGTTTTGTTTTTAAAAGAAAATATTTATAATCAATATGCAGTCATCGTTGATAGTCGAATTGACTCAAATTAAATTTCTCCCATGCACATTGGTTCAATTTTTTTTTTAAATGTGCTTTTTATAGCGTTTTATTTCATTTTTGGTTAACTGGAGTATTATAGAAAAAAGAAACAACTAAAAATTAAAATTTTAAGCAAAAAGAACTTGGTTCGTTTGTATAATTGGAGTTATTTTTAATATAATTTTCCTGAGGATTCGAATAGGCAAGGGCTTTTTTTTATTATATAAAAATAACTTTAAAATATTAATTAATTACAAAAATGATCTAGAAGAAAAATTATATACGAAAATGACTTGTTTATTATAGAAAAAGTCGGTGTCGTATGATCAATCGGCTGCATAATCTCTTTTTTTGGCCTAATCATTACTCAATCATCTTTAAAAAAAAATCTGGTGTCGTCACTGTCAGGCGACACCTATATGTATTTTTCGAAATATCCGTGAAAAATTTGAGTATTCATGGTAGAGAAAAAAATTAATGGATAACGTCGGTTTATCAAGTGGCACCAGACAAATTTTTTTAAAATTCCCATCAATGAGAAAAAGAAAAAAATTAATTTTTTAATGCTGCCGATCTATTAGGCGACACCGATGGTTGTCAGGAATTTTTTTTGTGTGTCGCCGGTGTGTTAGACGGCACCACCCACTATATGTACCTCATTTTGATGCAAAATCTATATGTATTGAAGTTTTTTGTTGAATTCCTTTTTCGATTGAAGAGAAAAAAAAAAGGAAGAAAGATTTGTGGTTAGCAGTAGTGAAAAAAATTAGTGTTCAATAGAAGGGGGGAAAACATGAATTTTTTTTTTTGTGTTCGGTGTTTGAAATTGGGGGAGAAAGATTTATTTGCATTGGTGCTTTAGAGAGAAATTGTGATAGTTTTAAAGTATATTTGAGTTTACGGTGATGTGGTGGCGCTCAGAGATTCACACATTTCATTTGTCGTATGGGGAGTGCATCGTCACTTTAAAAGATGTCGCATTGCAATTCAGGTTCACAGTTGACGGTGGTTATGCGATCACGAATTCAAGTATAGTGTTCAAATTTACGCATGTAAAGTCTCACCAATTGATGATGGTTATGCGATCAAGTTAATTCCACCAAAAGTTATGTTTTATAAACCTCATACATAAGTTTGAAATTATAATCATAGAAAAAAAAAGGAGGTTTAATTAACCTATTCTTTTTTTTTCATCAAAGTAATATCTTTAATTTTATTGTCTAAAACCTGTGTCAGAGTTGGGGGCAAGAAAACTTTCAAGGGAGAGTGATAGTGATGGTGACAGTGGAGAAAAGCTGAAACTCAATTCAGGGCGACAACGGTTATAGTTATTAAAGTAGTGAATGAAAAGAAAAGTAGAGAGAAAAAATTTGATAAAAACACACAAAGAAGAAGAAGAAGAAGAAAATATGGGGAGCCCGTGATCGCCACTATGTCTTGTGATTATTCCAACTATAGTTAGATGCTTAATATGCTAGAATTGGCGTCTCTAATGAAAAATATAGATAAACAAGACCGAGAGGAAAGCTTATTATTAGATAGTTCGATATAATTGTGCCAAATAATGAGACCGAAAGGAGATCTATATGCCTAGGTGAGACCAAAAGAAGATCTATATGCCTAGGTGAGATCGAAAGGAGTTTCTTAGTTGAGAGTGACAAACGATATAATCGATATAGGTTTATTAGCTTATCTAGCAATTAACAAATCAACCAACCATTGTTTTATCATTTACATTGTTTAAAGCAATAGAGAAGAAAAATAAATTAAATTTAGTTTATAAACAATTTATTTTGGCATTTGCGCTAATAATTTCTGACTCGATTAGATTAGTAATTGCTTAACTTGTAATTAATTTGATAAAAAAATTTACCAATAATCCCTTTGATTCAATCCTTGGAATACTCTATTGTTTCATTGACACTATAAATATTACAATTAAAATTGTCCACTTGCAGTTAACACCACACTTTTAAATTGTTTTATAAAATTGTTTGTTTTCTGCATACGGTATCAACAAGAATGGTTGACATATCTTTAACTAGTGGCATGATGCAATTACAGATTGTTTTCGCATCAAGTTTGTGAAGGTCTTGCGTCATACGTGCAACAATGCATGTGTGAGGCCCTTCAAATCTTTGAATTTCCCATAGTTGCAACCTTTAGATAAATGCATCTCGTACTCGCCAGTTGCACCATCTGCAGACCTCCAACACTCTCCAACATATAATGTCGGTTTAGATTTAACGATTTTGTAGTCCATTGATACCTTCATGTTATACCGCTTGATGACAAATATGCAGTCCTCCTTATTCACAAATTGTTGGCCTACGAACAATTCCTCCGATTCAGAATCTATCAACAATTGGTAAGAAAGTATTATATCTAGGTATTCAGGTGCATGCGTCACATCGGCATCTACACTCAACATGTGGATCCAAGGTCATTGCGTATGACAATGCTATGATTCAGGTTCTCGAACGAAGGGGTGGGTACATTTTCACCCTTATTCGCGCCTTCATCATCAATATCATTCGGGACCTCATCTAAAGAGGTCACTAAAATCTTCAACCTCGTGATGAGAATGACCATCATTATTGGATCCTTTTTCACCATTTGCATCAGTATCAATCACCACCGGATGTATCTGTAAATGGGGACCCAAGTTAGAGTTGTTATACGCAGTCAAACCATGATGTGGATTTTAGGCCCATGTCGATGTCCCTCCATAACCGCATTGTTCTGCAATCCAACATTCAGATCAAAGTCAAACATGTGTACAGATGATCGGTTATCAATAGACGCTTTCGGAATCTCCATACATGGGTCTTCAACTTTATATTGTTGACTTAATGGAGTGACATTTTGAACGGGCTCCACATCCGCTAACTCCGCAAACAACTGAATTGATTCAAAGTTCATGTTCTCAATCGAGCAATAAAGTGCAATAATTGTCTCCAAGTTTTCATCATTTACAAGTTCTATCTCGGTAAATTTGATAAGATTTGACAAAATTAGAAATTTGTGGAATAGTTTAGACATCCTCTTCCCACAAGGTCGAGCTATTTTTGAACTAATTTTTTGTTTCATATCTTCGAGTTTTACATTCTTATTAAACAACATTTTTATTTACTAGAGAAATTCAAATATATAACCAATTATTGTTTGTAAAATTACACCTCGAAATAAACGTGTATGAAGAATTAATTATTCATCTTCGAGACAGTATCTATAAAATGAATTAAAAATAAAAATAACTTTTATTTAAAAAATTAGTGCCTCCTACTAAAAAAATTAATTACATACAAATAAATTCCAACTTGATTTTTAAAATTTAAAATACAAATAAAGACGAAAGCAGCAAGAAGGAGGGCTCAGCTCAAGGAGTTCTTGTTGGCCCTGCGAGTTCAAGCGGGTGATATTCTATTCTTTCTCTATCCTTTCCTTGTATTCTTGAACTTGCTTGAGATAGAGTTATGTTTAGTTTTTGCTAAGATGTGTACCCCAATCTTACTAGACGATACTTCGTTCAGTTATTCCTAAGATGCACGAGATTTCAAAGGATCATATGCCTTTTCTTTTTAATTAGGATTGCATTGTGCATCAAATTGTGTTAAATGTGTGATAATCTTCTGATTCTTTTGTTGAGACTAAGAGGAATTCGTTTTCATTTTGGCAAATTGTGCAATTCAAATGCTAAGGAGTATGTTCTTAACTTGGATTGAAATATTATGTTATTCGAACTAGGTTGTGAGTTTTTGGACATGGGTATTTTCAAACCTTTTTCAGGATTTTCATGTATTAGGAGGATTCTTAGAGGCTTATGTCTCCATACTAATGTCTGGATTTATCACTTAGGACTTAGGAGCTGTGCGAGATGAAAGTTATGCATGGTTTTGACATGGGTGTTGGACACCCAATTCAAGGAATACAAAATTCTCATTAGAAGTTTCTCTATCAGATGCTTCAAAAAGAACATGAAACCCGCGTTTAAAACAGTTCTATCATTCTATAATCAAATTGCCAAAACAATGTGTTAAAACTGTTAATCTGTGAGATAAACATTGAAATGCAGGATTGTATCCACCCCATCAGTTATATGCTGATCCACCTGCTGAAGAGTTTCTACAGTGGCATACCCTCTAGCATTTGCCTACTTGGCCTGTTCCACCAACCACGATGGTGATCTGCGACTCTGGTGGCACAGTCCGATGAACTAGCCAAAGCAATGGTTTGGCTGGTACCATCCAAAGCAATCGAACAGTCAAAAGCAATGGTTTGGCTGGTACCATCCAAAGAACCAGCCAAGTAAAAGCCCTTGTGCTTTGACTTAAACAGCTGACCCAACTCGTGAGCTTTGGTTAGTTCATCATTGATGACAGTCATGGAACCAAACATGAGCCTTTGAAGGGACCCTGGTGGGAGCTGTCCTGCAGTGACAAAAGGTTGGTTGTCTCCATTTAGAACATTGTCGTTGTTGCCTATGTTTTGTAGGATTGCTTTGGTTTGGGAACCAGTTCACCCTACTAGAAAAGGGACACTGTTGGGGTTAATAAGGTTGTTAAAGTCGTTTCCATTTAGAAGTGGGCCTGCTCTTGGAAGTGGGAAAATGGCATTGTTGGTCTTGGGGAAAGGGATGCCATTAGTTTCCTTGTTGGCAATGATACCAGTGACCACCCTGGCAAGATGTCATGCATGAAAAAAGATATTACAGGGTCATGTAGGCCAGGTTTTTCCCTGTGGCTGGCCCGGTTGACGCTGGTGTGTCTCCAGGACCTGCAATTGGTGCCACACCGGCAACAGGGGCTGCTGCAGTGACTTGCCCTTCAAGCTGTGGTAAATCAGCGTCGTTATTGCCATCATCTAGGCACTAGGGTTGACAGCAGGGATTTGACCATTATGCAAAGTGATAGTCGTCGAAGTGGGGATCAATGGTTGAGCCTTGCCATCAACAGATTGCGGTTGTGGTTCCACCTCATCAGGATTCGTGCTAACTTGGCACAAGTTAAGATGATGGCCAGGAATAAGAGGTAGGTGGTCGCCTTTAATGTTTTGCATGTGAATTTGGGTGTGGGCGCTGTTTTGATGGTATGGAGTAGTTTCAGCCCTTTTTTCTTATGAGGTGCTTATGCACTCGATTTGAGTGGCAAATATGTTTGTATTTAGAGGATTTTTGGAGGAACATTACCACAGAAATCTTGCATTATTTAGGAAGAAGTGATATTGATATTAAATCTTTACACTATTCGTAATATAATATTATCAACTTAAAATAATTTTTAAAATGCGAACAAGATAATATAATTATGAGTTTAATTTAATATATCTATTTGTAGAAAATTATTTAGTATTTTACTAGCAAGGTTCAAAGGTAAAACAAAGAAAGAATTATATGACACTGTGATTCCATATCACCATCATTTTTTAATAAGAGAATGACAAATAAGATTTTTTTGCTCCTGATTTTTAGTATTTTTAATTGGATTTAAACTTTTTTGGAGGAAAAAGCTGAGTGATAAGGATGACGTGAAATCACAATTTTATACAATCTTTTTTCGGAGAAACATGTGTGGTAAAAAGAAATTAAAATATTAAATATTAAAAAAGTGAAATATATGATGAATTAAAATATTCTCAAGGTTAACTAATTACGTAGTTGGGTAATAAATAAAAATGGTGTGGTTTGTCTGTGTTTTACTATTTATGAACAGTACCTGGTAAAGTTTCATTGTTATGTTGTGTTTTTCTGTTAAGAAAGACATGAATATCGGTCCTATGGGTGAAGTCATTTTCATTTAGATATGTTGGGACAATATCACTCATAGTGGGTCCGTACAGGTTGGGATTTTATTTATTTTGGCCGAAAAGGTTGGATTTTTATTTAGATTAAGATTTTAAATATAAATTATAAAAAAAGTCTTTTTTCTTTTTATATATTTCAATGCTTGTTGAATAAAACACCAAATTATGTATGAAATGGTAAGGAACATACTTGTCCTAGGGTGGATTTGGATAGGTGCTACGGTTAGTGTAAAAACAATAATAACGGTGAGATTAAATACTATAGTGATATTGTAACGTAAGATAAAAATAAGTTAAACGTATCGCACCGCACTACATTGCCCATCCAAACTCACGCGTAATCTCTTTATTTAAAGAAAATTATTCTAACCCGCTTAAATTTGATAAAAAATCATTTATCTTTTAAAAATTATTTATTTACCCTTCATTTAAAATTTTCTAACCTCTTAGAGATTTATTTAAAGGAAACTATCTTTAAGTTGAAGTTGACGTATATTTTCCATTTACCATTCCGCTTTTTAACTATTACGATATTTGATCGATTGAGTCTTAACTCGATTAGTATCAATATTGTTTTCAGTGCAGGAGAACGTGAGTTCAAGTGTGCTGAAGCACATTATCCTCTTATTTAAGAGTTGGGAAATGACTATGAATAGTTCTAAGCATTGTATCAAAAAGAGCAGATATGATAAGAACTTATAGTATTGAAAGTGACCCACAATGTGATCATATGTATCACGCCCTGTACAAGTTGTTTGCCCTTAGCCTTACCTTGTCTGCCAAGATTTGAAGAACCAGGCAGGCTTTCCCCTGTTGCGAGGGTCTTGAGCCACAAACCACTTAAGCCCTATTGCCTCATCTATTGCACTTTTTTAATGAAATACAATCCTCCATTTCGTGGTCTACATCTCTATGAAATATAAACCTCATTGAAGACCTGCTTCTAAAGCGACTTGCTTTCATTGGCGGAGGAATCCCTTAATCATAAACTTGACCCAGGATATAAGCTCACGAGCTATTTAGCGGTGTGTAACTACCGATCTTACTATCATGGCGGTTCGAACTATTTCATGGCGAGTTCACGGAGTAAGAGTTGTGTCGCCCCCTAAGCTCACACGTATGCTAGGATGTGTTCTTTACTGGTCTCTTTCGGACGATTAGCCTCGACTTAGGCAATTTGACCTCTGACTATACAAACCTGAATACCCCGCATCAACTTCTATATTAAACAAATTCATGTCTTCCATTTTGACATATTTATGAGCTTTATTGTATTGGTTGGCCGAATGATGGGATTTATTCTCTATAAAGGTCTACTTCATATGTTTGTGACTGACACCGACTACGAAGGCATCCACCATCCACCGGCTTATCGGATCATTAGTTTGCATGGTTACTGTGTTGAAGCTGTAACAACTTTTACCCATCTCGGTGACTAGAATAGATACAAGTTACTACCACACGAATACACACATAAGTGACATATGGTTTTCCAAAAATTAAACCTTTAAATTAATTTTAAAAATTCATTAAAGCAAGTTTAGAGCAATTAAGAGACTTTGAATTATTTTTAAAATCATTTTGGATCATTCCAAACGAGTTTGGACATGCCCAAATCATAAAACTAAGTTTTGAGGGCTTAAAACGATCAAAACGTAAGTTGTGTTGGAGCAGGAGTTATAAGTCTTGAGACTTGGTTAGTAAATCTCGAGACTTAGTCTCTAAATCTTGAGACTTGACTATTTTTTTTATAACTTTTTAGCTACTGTCTTCCTAATATCCATACTTAATCTTTAGGTATTGAGATCGGGGACCCCTAGAGCAAAAATTTAGCATAAAAACTTGCAAACCTCAAGACTTAAGTGCCATGTCTTGAGACTTGAAGCGGGGGACCCAAAAATTCAAGTTTGAAACACCTTAAAATCATCCCAAAACACCTTTTAGCAAGTCAATCATAAAGCACACAAAGATCACTTGAAAGCAAGCAAATTCAGCCTAGAAAACAAACTCAAACTTAACTTACGACTACATATCATTAAATCAAGCCTTGAAACGTTTTAGGACCTCATTAACAAATGCAATATAAATCAAATATTCATTGAATTCTTAACTCACATCAAAGAGTGATATGCTCGCATGCTTGACAAATTGTTCATACATTTACCAAAGATAAAGTCAATCAACTGAGTCTCCAACTTTAACAACTCAAAATTTAATATCTCAAATACTTAATGACATATGAAACTAGTATATATACAAATGATTGACACCCTAAGTTCATGTCACGAATTACATATACGTTAATTTCATACTCTCAAAAATCTTGTTGATAGTGTGATGATCAGAAGGTTGAGTTAGGCTTCAAAAATTCAAAAGCAAGATCTATGCACAAAGACAATGACGCGTAAACATAAATTCTCAGTAAGTCCACATGAAAATCACTATACTTATCTTTCCTTGAGGTGAGCACATCATTATATATCAATATTAGTTAAGCAAAAGTAATATAATGGCATGGTTAATCTATAGTAAACAAGTCTAAGCACAACATTTTTATTTTAGCTCCATATCATAAGGCTCGTGACATAGCTTACATCCAATTTACATGATGGCATACTTGCAATAGTCACAATGGACACATACATCATAGTCATATATTTCAATCTTATTAATATTTTTACATTAGACTTACGGATTTTAGCCAAATAAATATTAATATAATTAATCTAATAAAGCTACATACTTAGATATTTATTAAGTAAGAATTCTTGTTGTACTTACAACTAAAGGCTTGGAATTAAGCTTTCTTCTTCTTCTTATACTACTTTTTAGTTATCTCTTTGCCTTTGTCCCCAACTTGTTGATTACTTCTCTTTTTTTTTTTTTTTTTTTGTCATTTTCATATCAAAATTATAACCAAATAACATATCTATGTTCCATAAATAAAACTAACATGAAATCTATGGAAAAACTAATCACACTGACCTTAATTTCTTATGATCAAACCCTAATTCTTATTTTCTCTCTCCTTTAAGGTAATTATGGATGCAATTCACATTAAACTAAGATAAGTACTAGACTTCTCTATTGCTTTCACTAAATATCCAAGAAAGGAATTGGAGGAATTAAACTTGGAAAGCTTTGAAATGGTGAAAAGGACCTATTTGTAATAAAAATAAAAGTTGTAAAGATGGAGAAAAGACAGTGGCGTGAGAATGGGGAAAGATGAAAGAATTTCATCATCTTTCTAAACTATTCTGAAATAACATCTATTAATTTAATAATTAAATATAATAAATATTAAAATATTTCCACCAATCATACTTTTTACATCAATTCAGTACTTAATCATTATTCTTTACATGATTATCTAAATTGAGTATTGACCATTTAATCCCTAAACTTTCTCTACAATACCATTCGTGACTGATACTCTCTTTTGGTAAATTTTTAACTCTAGTCCCTCCGCCTTTTTCCTTCAATTCAATCTAATCATTTCAACTCTTAATTTTCTCACTTTTTTCACAACATTTTTCACTCTCTTACAATTTAGTCAATATCCCAAATTTGTTTCTCATAATATACGAGTCTTTTCAATTATCTTTATTATCTATCTTCTCCCTCTACTAACATTGATAATTCCTATTTTATGACCTCAAATTCTAACATATGTACTCTAGATTTAATATTGTTTTTGACTCAGAGGGTATTCGGGATGTTACATTCCTCCCCCTTAAAATCAAATTTCATCCTCGAAATTTGCCTAACTCGAATAGCTATTGTTTAACACTCTTATCCCATCTTCATCACCAGATTAGAGTTAAGGAGTATTACATCACAAATCAAAAATAATTTACATCATTTATTTAATAAATAAGATAACATCATTCAACAAAACACCTTAATTATAACAAAATCATATTTACAACCTTAAATCGAGCTTACGAGACTATAAAAATGGTTTGGGAACAATCCGAGACCAATTTGAATCAAAATAGAAAATTTGACAAAAAAACTTGAAAATGTTGGAAACATGGGTCACACGTGACACGACCATGTGACAAAGGCTAGCCCGTGTGGCCTTTAACATGGTTGTGTGACTACCCTACATGTCCATGTGGTTACACCACACGCCCGTGTACCTAAACCGTATAGCATATTGTGTTCGTGTTTAAGACGGTCACACGATTGTGTCATAGCCCGTGTGTCCACTCGTATGACTCACTGACTTATCATGAAGAGGGTTATTGTCTTATCACAGACTCACACGATTCTTTTACGGGATTACGAACTCGTTTAGATTATCTACTGAAGTAAATTATCTTTCTCACAATGTAAATGTTTACAGTGCCACTTATCATCAACTTGAACTTAGGCAATCAATAAGCTAATATTTGCTTGTCACAATTTCGCTATGTATGCAAAACACGAAAGACAAAAACACGAAAGATATAATACTGAAATGTGAAATTAACTTTATTTATTTGTCCATCGTTCAAATACATAGAAAAAAAGTTACATGTTTACTATAATATATGTACACATTTCTCAACAGAAGCAACTACTAAGTTTGCTTCTACTTTTTGGACCAGTTGATTGTCATTCAACATAAACTCATAGGATTGTAACTCTTTCATGAGTTGTGTAAGTGTCAGATTCTTGTTTCTAAGATTATATGTTGCCTTAAAGCCTACAAAATCTTTGGACAAACTTTTGAACACCATCTCTATTTGCATGTTCTGGTCCAGATTGACTTCATTATCTGCGACCTCGGCAAAGTAACATATAAGAGTGATCATATGGTCTTTGACCGAAATGTCGGGCTTTATTGAGCATTCATCAAACTAGTTATAGCTGACTATCGAACCAAGGCAGCTTGGCCTCCGAACATGTCATCTAGTTTGTCTAGAACTGTTTTGGTATTCTTACAACTCTCCAGCTGCTTATAAAGGGTGTTGGTCATGCTTGTCAACATACAGAAACGAGCTATCTCATCAGACTCCTCCTAGAATTTTCCTAGCCTCAGCTTGAGTGGCCGATGGGCATTTAGTATTAAGGATTGTTTTGAGTTTCTCACAAATCCAAACAAATCATAAGGAATTCTTTTTCCATTCCTTATGGTTATTTTCGTTTAGGTTGTTCTCATTAAGTATGTTTAGTAAGGGAGTAGTGTCATTTTTCGAATTGAAAAATAAAATATCTATTCATTAATATCTTTGTATTTAAAAAATATTTGGAAAACGCTTTGCAACATACGATATGCATTAAGATGATGCATGTGTATTACATTAAACCTTGAAAACATTTTTAAGTTGTTGCAACGATAAATCCTACACCCATTGAATTAAGTCACCTTGGGGAAATCTTAACAAACTAGTAAGAACATGAATTTTCATTCAAATAATACGTGAACCTATTTCCTTGGGGATTCACACGTACTAATAATCGCCTCACTTTTGGCCATCATTCTAACTTAAGCATTGCTTCTTGAGAAGTTACTTAACTAGAATAATCTTGAGTATATAACCATCAACTCAACATCTATCTTTCCATGCACCATGATTGAGTCATCTTGAGACAATCTCAATGAGTAACATGTATGACTAGTTGTCCTTTATAAAAGAAAATTATCTTGTTATATTGCATGATAATACCTACAATGTGACCGAGCAACTATCATCTAATTACAAGATAATTCTTGTTTCTTTTAGAAAATCTCCTCAGTGAAATCCATATGGTAATGTCTACCTTGGGGCAACTCCATTTCATGCTATCACAAGATATTATTGATGGAAGTTGTAAGTTTTGTTTAGGGACCTTCTCTCACTCAATCTTTTAATAACATGCAAGAGTTATTATATCCAATTTCAATCATGAATGATTAACAAATGCATGACAAGTACATGTGACATTTTTTTCCTAAATTATATGGCATGCTTATCATATATATACATGAACATACTTAGCTGTCAATTTAAATATCATCATGCTATTGCAAGGGCATGCATTTGGTTGAGGTTGACTACTTTGACCATCCCAAAAGCTTTGTGTAATAAGGTTACTAACAATATCTCTACTTTTAAAGATATTTTCATTGGGATCATTCATGTCAATTCATATTTACCGTATTAATTGTTGAACTAAAAAAACCGTAATAGAGAATAACGATTCACACAATGGAGAGTTTTTCATGCATTGATAAAGGGCATGAGTTCTAGTTTTGAACACATATGTCTATAGGTGTAGGTAGCATGATGGATTTCTCCTTAGGCCGACGACGTCTCATTGCTAAATCAACGATGTGAATTAATGGGATTAGCGCATAGAGCATGTGAGTGAGGAATAAAAACTATTGGCTTCTGTGGAGGTGACCAAAGTTTTCCTCCAAAACAATGGGCATGCACTTTAGTGGTTTACTACTTCAGCTTAGATGGCAACAGGTTTAAGGCTTTTCAACCACTGTATTAATATCCTCAAAATCTGTGCTTTCTTCCTATATTTCATTATAAAGTTTTGTTACCTTAATATTATTAACGGCACCAATGACTAGGCCTTCATATACAGCTACCATGGCTGCATTTCTTTTTTGTCCCATCATTTTTTATCTTATATTTATATCCTACTTTTTCCCTTATTTTTCTATGAATTTTTTGTAGCAAGCAATGTGATTGGCACTATTGTTAGGACAGAAAAATGAATAAAGACAATAATTGTGAATTAATGGCTGTTCCAATTTAACCACTATAGCTGTTATCGTCGAATCATTCTGATATAGACAGGCCAGAAATTATAGATTTTAATATTGAATAAAAATGGAGCCATTGGTTGTGTTAGGCTTGATCTGAGTCTTGAAATAAATTCCTTTTTTTTCTTGGAAATTGATACACCGAACTAAAATTTAAAAAAACGAGGTTTATTAGAAAATTACGTAGAACCAACATTTACAACTCTCACATCAAATTATTATGATTATAAAAGTGAATTTGATGTAGTTATATATGTAAAATTTTAATTGTGGTTTAAATATATATTTAAAATTTTAATTTTGATTTAATTATGTATATTTCAAGAAATAAATACATCAATTTTTTTTTACGTTCGATAAATATAATTATTCATGTATGTAATATATAAATATAAAATGATGTTATATCAATAACCGTGTTAATAATTTACAAAAATTTAATCAAATTAAAATTTCATGTATAAAATTACATAAATTTAAAGTTTATATATACAATTACACATGAAACTATAATTTATATATAATTTAATATTTATCTCGAAAAATAATAATGAAAAGGTTATAAGCGAAATGATCTCGTTCATAGGGATAAATTATGATACCTACTGCCTCACTTATGGAAAGCTTAATTTGGAATTTGCCGTTGCCTTTCACCATAAATTTGTTTTAAAAAATATTTTAACTATCGAATATGTGATTCAAGTAAGTTGAAAAAGTTAAGAATGGAAGTCAAATTTTGAAATGGACGTGGTTCGATCATGACAACTATGCTACATTTAATGTCTAAGGGAAAAAAAAGAAAAAAAGAAAAAGAAGACAAGAGATGGTTTTAACCTTCCCACACACAACTTGACCTTTGCCCTACTATATATTAACAGCTGTAACCACTATAAAGGAGTTGTTGAGAAATTTATTGCATTAAACCAGTCAAATAATCCTTTTTTATTTAATTTTTAAAAAAAAATCCAAGATGTATAATTATTGTTTTTTTTTTTGAAAAAAAAAGTAAGAAATATTAATATAAATATCCATGCATACAGATTTACACAGACAAAGATCACTGATAATAATATTCTCTTTCACTCTTTTCCTCAACCAATGGAGTTGTTGATAACAGTATGTTTTTTAGTTCTTTTCTGCATTATTTCCTATTTTTACAAAAGGGTTTCCCAAATGAGAAGTCATAGCTGTTACATGTTAGCTTATGAGTGTTTCAAAGCAACCGACGACAGGAAACTCGACACTGGATCCTGTGTAAAAATTGTTTTGAGGAACAAGAATCTTGGTCTGGACCAATACAGGTTTCTGTTACAAACAATGGTGAACTCTGGTCTTGGTGAAGAAACTTATGGGCCAAGAAATGTGCTTGCAGGCCGAGAGGAAACTCCAACACTAATGGAAGCTCATGAAGAAATGGATGAAATCATGTTTGGGACACTCGACAACCTGTTTTCCAAGACAGATGTTTCACCGTCCGACATCGATATACTTGTCGTCGATGTGTCGCTGTTCTCCCCGGCCCCGTCGTTGACTGCTCGAATAGTGAACCGATACAAGATGAGGGACAACATTAAAACTTTCAGCTTGTCGGGTATGGGGTGCAGTGCGAGCATGGTGGCCATTGACCTCGTCCAAAACTTGTTCAAGAGTTACAAGAACGCATTCGCGGTGGTTGTGAGCTCCGAAACGATCGGTCCCCATTGGTATTGCGGCAAGGAGAATTCGATGATGTTGTCGAATTGCCTGTTCCGATCAGGCGGAGGTTCGGTTCTTTTAACAAACAAACCGTGTTTGAAATATAAAGCATTAATGAAATTAAAGCATTCGGTCCGAACCAACATCGGATCGAACGACGAAGCGTACGGATGTTGCATCCAAATCGAAGACCAGCAAGGTTACAATGGTTTTCTCCTTACAAGGAACCTAACAAAAGCTGCAGCCAAAGCTTTTACCATGAATCTCAAAGTGTTAGTCCCCAAAATCTTACCAATTCGAGAACTAATCCGATTCGCCGTCGTTTCCATCTGTAAAACCAACAATAAAACCGCAAAGCGAAGCTTGAATTTGAAAACCGGGATTCAACATTTCTGCATTCACCCAGGAGGAAAAGCGGTGATCGATGGGCTGGGAAACAGCTTAGGGCTGAACGAATACGACATGGAACCGGCTCGAATGGCGCTCCATCGGTTTGGGAACACATCGGCTGGGGGACTGTGGTATGTGCTAGGGTACATGGAAGCGAAAAAGAGGCTAAAGAAAGGAGACAAAATCCTAATGATAAGCCTGGGAGCTGGGTTTATGTGCAATAACTGTGTTTGGGAGGTGATGAAAGATCTTGGAAATGGGAATGTGTGGGAGCATTGCATGAATCGTTATCCAATACCAAGAAAGAACATGATAAACCCTTTTGCAGACAAGTATAGTTGGATCAATGACGAGTGTCTCAACTTTGTTAGGATGGATTTATCAAATATCATTCTTTCCTGATTCAACATTTCCTTACCATTATTATTATGATTAGGGTTTTATTCTTCAGCCATTGTTTCTTGTTGTTTACTGCAAATCCGTGATGTTTTTGTTGTTTCTTGGAATTCAGACCATTGTTTTCTTTTTATAGTAATTATAATATATTATTGGGTTGGGTTATACTTATACATTGTTTTTCTTTTCTTTTCTTTTTCAATTTATGTTTTCTTTCGTATTTCCCAAAGTCATTAATGCAATCTGATGCAGGATGACTAACAGCATGTTCCAACTTCGAGAAAGGATTGTATGAAACAGGGATATTATCCCTTTCCAATAGTTTTATGACACATCAACAATTTCATCCTAAATTTCAGGATTTTAATTGTAATTTGATTTTTTTCAAGATGAAAATGTTGAAATTAAGAATGAAAATACTGATGTGGCATAAAATTATTGGAAAAGGGACACAAATGACGTGGTGTCACTGTTTCATTCAATCTTTTTCCTATACAGTTCCACATTTTATTTTGGCAAAATTAATGCTGTTTTTAAAATAAAATTATAGAAATAGAAAGCTTATTTCGAAATTTAAAGAAATAGATTAATTTCGGGTATAGTGGTAAAAACATTTTTTGTAGGAAGGATTTTTGTTGATGTCTTAAGAAGAGAGAGGGAAAAGTGCCTCCTACTGAGCATGCTTTCTCTCTCTCTTTTGTCATGTTAGCAAATACATTACTTCAAAATAAAAGAGTTGTCTACTTAAAACTTGGAAGAAAATAAAAAAAATAGTCGTTAGATTGAAATTTATAAATATCAAAAAAATATTAATAATTTTTTGAAAACTCAAAAATCTCGAGATAAAATTTATAGTTAGTCTCGTCTTTTCCGTGGCAAAATTTTGGTAACAAGAATACAAATCTTGGGAAAGAAAATTTTTCAAAAAAACTCTTCTTGTTCCAACATTTTGAAAAATGTTTTACATTCAGTGGTAGAGTTTCCTATAAAACGAAGATTAATATGGAGATGTTTTCAAAATTAAATTTCGAGCAAAAGATTTGCATGTTAAGGAGAAAATTGTTGATGTTCAAAATTTGAAGCTAAAAATCGACTCAACAAAGTAAATTAGTTCAAATAAGTAACTTTGGCGTCGTTGTTTGAGTTTGGTTAATGAGTATTTATATTTTTTATAATGTTTTCGTTTTAATTTTATTTTAAAAATGTGAAATAAGTATTTTTGGCGAAGATGAGTAGATGAATTAGAGTCGTTATTTATTACGACGATCAAATTTGTGAAAACGAGATTGAAGTTGTTTTTGTGTCAATCCAATCTACAGAATTAACATTCAATTGGAGCATCAAATGAATGAGCTTTTGTCAAGAGTTAGAAGAAAAATCTCGATTTCAAGCCGGATGAGAATTTTGAGCTTGAAATATAGATATCTAACATCAATGAACCTTGTTAGATATTATACATTTGAGTTCAAAGGAGACAAGAATGTCGAGTTAATGCTTGATACACATTGCTCAACTGGAAATGCTATACTAGAGTTATATGCCCAGTTTGTCGATGTAAAGGAAGGTGGTCCAAGTTCGAAAACAGTTCCAATTAATTTGTTTCAAGAATAGGAAGCAGAAAGTCTAAGCACACGGTTGTGTGGTGATTTCACAACGTTGTTGCAAAGCTCGTATCAAGGAATGTTGGAATCATTAATGGAAAGGAATTCCTTAGTTTCAACCCTCGATTTCAACTTTGGCGTACAATTGTGATTAGTTGGTAACCTAAACGCGGAGACCTTGACACGACATTATGTGAGTGCCTTTCATTTCAACTTCAGAATGTTAATGTCCTATGCTGGAAACACTTATGTGGGTATGCCATTAAGTTACACCAGAGGTCAATCCGTAAGTAATATTGGTTTTAACTTAGGGTTGACGATAGTGAATGATACTCTCCCTACAACCTGCAGCGACGAAGGGACATCCAATTTGGTACAATTAGGTTGATAATGAAGAGGAAGTTGAAACCAACGATGATCGAATCTGGGAGTCTGGGCCTGATGGTTCAGAAATTGCATTATTTTTTGAATCAAAGGTCGTTCCTACTGAACCAAAAGGGAGTGATTCTGACAGTGAAGGTTCAGACAATGCTGGAGGAACCTAACCAGATTTTACAGCATATGAACCTCCTGCCCACATGCTTAATGTCTACATTGATGCTCAAGATGGGTTAGAATTTCCAAAACTTTCTCCTAGATGAGACATGGGAGTTCTTCTACAAATTTCGACGGTTTACAAGTTGGAATGGAGTCTTCCTTCAAAAATGTTGTTGTTGTTGTAAGAGACGACATAGCATAAAGCATGGGGTCAATTTCCATGTTGCAAAATCGTGAGCGAAAAAATATTAGGCGAAGTGTGCAATGAGTTGCAGTAGATGTCCTTGGAAAATCATGACATCGGTGAGAAAGAAGACGGGATTCTAGACAATAAAGAAATATGGCGCTCCATGTACTTGTGTTGTTGCAGGTATCTCACACATCATTTGAAATTGGATTCTGAATTTAGCTCTTACATTGTCTTACTTATGATGAAAGTGAATCCTAGGGTTCCTATGCAAGTTTTTATTACTAATATCCATAGTGAGTATGATGATGAATTTGATATATGTACTCTAGATCGTGGCCTCATATGGGGTCTTGTTAACCTTTTACGATGAATTTGTCTGCTCAATTCCTTTTTTGGTAACATATATGGCTTACCATTAAGTTTAAACCATGTCATGTAATCTAAAGATGTCGTCAAATCCGATCTAACAATCTATTCGCATATAGGTATAAAATTCATACTTATATTCCCACAAGTTGATATAGTTGGCATGTAATTTAGGTCAATCTTCATTGGTTCTCCCCCGCAAGTCAATCTTGTGAAGTTCATTGAGGTTCTAAAGTGAGGGTGGAATATTTTGCATAAAGTCAAATTGGAGCATCACTCGATCAGATTCATGCATTTCAACCGTTGCAAAAACTATTAATGACACTTTGACGTTCTAGATATTACGATTCGTCAAAAATTAGGATGGGATGCATTCTTCAAATCTCATATCAAAGTATGACATTCATTCAAACTACAGTACGATATTATAAATTTCATTATGTAATTGAAAAATTCAAAAGCTAAAATTGGGTTCTAACTATTGATCTAACAATAACCAAATATCTTCAAGTTCATTTAGTATACTCACATGACTCGCATCATTTTCCACTTGTTCAAATAATATGTTAAGCAGTACCATGCCTATGACTAAAGGAGTATACAACTACCGATTTTAATATTTTCTTACCAATTGTAATTGAACGTCATAAGTGTGTTTGTGATCCAAACGAATTAAAGGCATTGACATTTTTAAAATATGTAACGTTTATCTAATTAAATAAGATTAATTAATTTAGACAATGAAAAACTAAAAAAATATAATATTATTAAATTACCATTAAATTAACGATTTATTTAACCAAAAAAATATTGTTAAACATATTAAAAATTAAACAAATTTAAAAAAATAAATTATCTTATTTTACTTGAAATCTTTGAGGTCATAAAAATCGAATAAAATCAAGAAATTACTAACCGTTAGGATAGAAAATTAAGAGAAAATGAGTTGAGAGAAAAGATGACTGGAATTAAATGAAAAAAATGATATGTGGAGGAGTTTATTTGGGAAAAAAATTTGGGACCCACTGGCTTGTTTTTCGGTTTTTAGCTATTGATCCAATGGTTAGAAATTCAACTATCCAGACTTTCTAATTGTTAGAGACCCAATGATTTATATTTATTTAAAAAAAAAAATTGTGTAGGGCGCCTGCTCCACCGTAGGCAAAAGCGTGGTCTAATAGAAACAATTTCACTACGTGGCAGCTACACCTCGCAAAAATATCTATGTTCCTAATTTTAAAAAAAAACTATTACTATTTCCTAATTTAAAAAAACAACATATATACTAATTTCCTTTTTATTTTCCTCCAACTTAGTCAATTTTTTATTTATTAAATTAAAACTAGAGAAATAACAAAGTCAAAAAAAAGCATGTTAAAATTTGAATATAATAATTATTTTTTACCCTAAACTTTTGAAATAATTAATCATGACTTAACTAAAATTTTATCTCATGATTATTATTTGATACTAGAAAATATAAATTTCACTTCAAAGTGTTGAAATAGTGACAAATCTCTCATTTATTTAATTTTTTAACTTTTAAATATGAAAAAAATATTTGATGTGTTGTTAGTGTTTAAGTCTCATACATTATCGATAAATAATAACATGACATTTCATCATTAAAAAAAATAAAAAATAGTGAGAGACTTGTAAAAAAATACTAATAATTTTATTTAATTTAAATTAAATAATAATTAATTATAAATAAATGCTAATGTTAAAATAGTGACAAATATCTCATTTTACTTAATTTTTTTAACTTTTAAATATGAGAAAATATTTGATGCACAGTTAGTGTATAAGTCTTATATATCATCGATGAATAATAACATGACATCTAATCATTAAATAAAACAAAAAAAATAGTGAGAGACTTATAAATAAACACTAACAACTTCATTTAAACATAATTAATTAAAAATAAATGCTAAAACCCGAAATCCTAAATCTCAAACCTTAAAACCCAATACCTTCAACTTTTAAACCCAATATGTTAAATCCAAGGGTTATTAGTATTTATTTATAATAGTTACAATTAATGTTTAATTACATTTAAATAAAATTATTAGTATTTATTTATAAGTCCATATTTTTTTGTTTAATTTAATGATGATGTGTCATGTTATTATTCATCGATGTTGTGTGAAACTTATGCACTGATGGTGCATCAAATAGTAATCCTTAAAATATACCTTTAAAGAAATTTATTTTGGTTTTAATATTATTTGTAAAATTAAATAATTTTCTTTATTAGTGTACCAAATAATAGCCCGTACATAATCCATACTCTTTATAACTACCACTCTAGGTAACAACATTTCATTATAACAATAAAGTTTGTTGTAAAATCGATGTTTTATTTTTTTTTGTGAATTACAAATAACGACTAGCACGACTCGAAATGAACATCCTTGATAATCAAATCAATACATGGGGTTCCTGATGTTTTATGTTTTAATTTTACCTTTTACAACAAATTTTCATCTATAACAACAACTATAAAGTATGAAGTACACTTATTACTAAACTAATTCTCTATAATAATCTCCTGCCTCAAATTTTAGTGAAATAACTAGTTCTATTCCTAAATGAATTAAAAATAAATAAATTTTAATTGAAATATTATTTCAATAAATTATTTAAATTTCATATAAAATATAATAATAAAATTTTATTAAATTAAAATATTTTTTAATAAATAAAATTATAGTAGTAAATGTTGTTAACTATACCATTCCAATATCACTAATTAATATTATTAATATATTATAATTTTTAATTTAAAAAACTCAAATATAATATGCATCTTAAATGTAGTTATAAGTATCTTAATTACTAAATATATAATATCCAGGATTTTAATTAATAAATAAATGGAAATAGAAAGGTTGACAAATTTTTATTTTTTATTTTTTTATGAAATATAATAACAAAATAAAATTTAAACAATAAATATAATATGACTCGAATTTAAATCACACCTGAAATGATCAATCTTTTATCAAATTTTTATCGTATATTTCAATTTATGTGTCAATTCATGAACTATTTATCCAATTTGATATCCACGTATTAAATTTTGAATATAATAAATAAAAAGGCATTTTATGGAATATAATAATGAGATGGACATTTCTCAACATGAGGGAAAAAAAAGGAGATAATGGAAAGCAAAATTTGGAAGTGGAAAGAAGCATTAAATAATTGTGATTTGGTCACACTAAGGAGACAAGGATATCTTTATCCAACTTGGCCTCATTTTCAAAGTTTTGTAACTCCCAACCAATTCCTCGTACTTTTCAACATTAATTGCAAAAAATAATTTAGTGTAATTTACATGTGGACTGTCATGCAAGTTACTGTGTCAATATTGTAAGATACATTACAATCTCAAGGGAAGAATGTAAGTCCGAATTTTGGAGACAATATTATTGAGAGGAGTAACTACGAATTTCAAACATGAACCATAAAATAGAAATGCATAATATAAAAAAAATATGATTTAACTATTTTTTAAAAGATTAAATTCAAATTTAATTATAATATTGTGTTACATTAATAAAAAGATGGTATGAAACTATGATTTCAAGTCATTTCAATCTCTTTTTCTTCTTAATTTTTAGCTTTTTCCTTCTAAAAAATTCAAATCCAACTAAAAATGCTAAGAATCAGGAAGAAAAAACTAATTTGTCATTTTCCTATTAAAAAAATAAAAAATGACATAAAATCATAATTTTATACAATCTCTTCCCGTGTTACGTTTGACTTAATTACTCTTATTTATACCTATATAATTTAAATAAATAAAAGAGGAAACGTATAACATAAATCCATGCCATCCACTAAAACAGAATTCATTAATTCAAGAGAGTACTTCTGATGCACAATAAATCCTCAACATTAAAGTGAAGCAGCTACCACTTCATCATTCTTTTAATTTCCTCTGCCAATAGGCTTAAAATAATACTCACCTTGCCTAATACTGACGAAATATTAGTCTGAATTAACTCTTTGTCAGTAGTTTTGCAATCCTAGACTAGACATGAACATCTACAACTCCACAAATATATTTCCCATCGCAAGCACCTCATTAAATGTTTAATTTTATTTTTTTATTTAATATAACTTTTTTTAGTTATTTCATTTGTTGAATAGAGTTGGTACATGCCGAGAAATGGAAGGATTAGAATATATATATATATATATATATATATATAATTTAGATAAAAAAAATATTCGTTTAGAAAATAAATCGGATTTCAAGTAAGTTTATTTGTTTGGGCTTGACCTGATTCGAATTTTCAATAAAAAAAAGCCTATTGTTGTTGCTGTTGTTTTTTCACTTTTTGTCATTATTTTGTTACCATTTTACTACTATGTTGTTTGTTGTTAATGTTTAGATATTGTATAACACTTGTTTTATTGTTAATTTTACTACTATTTTAGAGGCATTTATTTGTTAGGTTACATTTATCTTAATGTTATTTAAGTTTAACGACTTTTTTAATTTATTTCAATTTATTGAGAAATATTTATTTTAATATTTTTACTGTATTTGATATATTATATTTGTTAAATTTTTTATGTAAAAAGATAAAATTAAAAAAATTAATACAGATCGAACCAAATCGAATTTAAGTAAAAATTTATACTCATTTTTTAAATCGGACCGAACCCAAACCTAACAATTGAGCCTAACATTTTATGAACGCCCAACCCAAATCGAACCATAAACAACTCTAATGTTGAGCAACTTTTATGGTTAGACTTATGCCAACATAAAAGATTACAATAATTGACATAACATGAAGCTTTTAGTTTGCAATTTTTAATATTATATTTCAGAATATCTTATTTTGTAAATCGCAACAAGAAAGAAAAAATGTAGTTAAACTTTGGTGCAAGAGAGTTGTGTCTCTTGGGAATATAATCTAATCTCTTGGTATAATAATAAGCAAAATTGTATCTCTTTATCAACTTCAAACAACAATGGTTACGATTGAGAAGGGGAACGCACGTTTTCTAAATAAAACCTACAGGAATAGGACGACTACCCTGCAATTGAGATCGTAAAACTTTTTAGCCGTGGTTTACGAGTTAATTTCTTAAGAAAAGAATTTTATGGCGAGAGATTTAATTTTTTTTTAATACAAAATAGGATAGAACTAAAACCACTTGTTATATTAAGTTCAAATATTGTAGATTTATCTTTTTGAGTCAGGTTTTACAAGCGTAAAGAAATCGAATTGCATAAATAATTTCTTATCCCTTGCTTTTCTATTGTTTATCACAATGTCATTAGAACTGTCCACTTCCTCTGTCACTTATGTTCATCCTCTGTTTCTTATATAAATAGTAAGCTTGAATATATATATATATATATATATGATTACTGGAAAAGGATTAGATGAAACAATGACACCACGTCATTTGTGTCCCTTTTTCAATAGTTTTATGCCACATCAGTATTTTCATTCTTAATTTCAATATTTTCATCTTGAAAAAAAATCAAATTACAATTAAAATCCTGAAATTTAGGATGAAATTATTGATTTGTCATAAAACTATTGAAAATGGATAATACCTCTATTTCATACAATCCTTTCTCTATGATTACTATCTCCCGGCATGCAAAATATATATATATATATATTTAAAGGATCAAAAAAGGAAACTTCCATTAGAGTAACATAAAGTAGTGGTAGTAGGCCTTTGTATTTCATTTATGTCAACATTAATCAACGACATAATAGTCAACTCACTCTTGCCTATGTCTCCCCATAATAAATCCTCTTCCTAACTATTCCATCTCTTATTACTTCAAAATCTGTTTAACAATTATTTCCTACTGATTTTAATTTGGGTTAATGGCATATTAGCTCCCTGTAATTTAGCATTCAAATTTCTAAATGTCCAATGTGCTCTTTGTATTTTGCTTTCGTCTTCCAAAAAGATACTTGATTCTAGCGGCATTAAAGTGTGACGTGGAAGTATACGTAGACCACTAAAACATTGACACATGGCATTTTTCAAGAAAAATGCCGACCAAGTCAAACCTAGAGGCATGATAGCAATTTTACTATTTTATTTCGAAAATTTTTTTTACAAACAAAATAAAAAAGCAAAGCCAAAAATTCAATATAATCATCAAATTAATTGAACAAAACCCTAAAAATAGAAGATTGAATAGAATAACTGAACAAGAACAAGAACAAAACAAAATGTCCTGAGAAACCCAAGCTTCTCATCGACCCCTGCAAGATCACAAGTGTCCTTCAGGAATGCAGGGTGCTCAATTCCAGTGAACACATAGAGAGCTTCCAATTACTCTGTTCTACCTTCGACATCCACGAAAAAAACGAAAAACTTGATTTGCTAAAAAAAATTGACATTTTTTTGTCAACGCCCAAAGATGTAACACCATCAGTTACCCCAACAACACCCAAATAACACCATCATCACAAGCACTCTATGGCACCCCACACTCGATTCAATTGTCAGATCTAAATGTGAGATGTAGCATTATGTTGTTGAAATAACTCAGATTATTTCAAGTAATTTAATCAAATAAATTGACATTAATTCATAATGATCACATAAAATCACACTTATCAACATAAACATGATGATTTAATGTTATATGATTCTATAAATAGGATTACAGATTCACAGTCAATCAAATACAAAGTTAAGATTCAAATCCAAACTCTATTCATAAACTTTCAACATAATGTCTAGAGATAGTAGTCTCCATGTCTCGAGACATACTACAATTTATTTTTAGAAATTTAGCTTTGATGATTACACGTCTTGAGATATTGAAATCCATGTCTCGAGACATAACTTTTCAAGTCTCGAGACTGGGTCTTAAAATAGGTCTCCCCTGGTTCGCCATTTTAGTTTTAATGTTTGGATGTCTCAATTGTCTCGAGACTTGAAATAGGAAAAAGCTAGCTTAACTTCAATGTACTCTTGTCTCGAGACAAAAATCACTTTGTCTTGAGACTAACGTGGATTGTCTTGAAACATTAAGACTTTACACGAACAATAAGGTATTCTAACAGTCTCGAGACATGATCTTCCTGTCTCGGGATTGAATAACAAAATGACCAAAAATGACTATTTTCGAGCATTCCAGCCATAGCAAATTATACTTAAAACATGCCTAAACAAAACACCAATGCAATAACCATCAAATTGACACATGTAATTACAATCAAATATCATCCAAGCATACAATCCGATACAACTAGACAAAACTTATCAACTAACATAATCAAACTTGTACAATCATGCATAATTAGCTACTAACCAAAGCTTGAAAATTAACCTTGGAAACCTTAGGTCACCTTACCAAGTACACCAAAACATGAGCATATATATATATATAAACAAAATATCATAAGAACTCCAAAATACTTTCTAATGACTTTGTAACACCCCAAACACAGTTTATACGTTACAACCGGAGTATAAAGGTTACATCGATACATAAAATCTTGACCGTTAATTTTCGAGCAAACTTAAGTTCAAATCAAGAGTAGATTAAATTAATTTAACGAAAAGCATAAATACCAGAAATTCGTGTGCTTTGAAGAAAACCTTATCTTATTAATTATTAAAAGCAAATCCGTTCACTATAACTACTTGATTCGTAAATCATCATTTTTTTTATTTAAAAACTTTGTAGCAGAATAATACCTTAGAGTTCTTAATTTTTGAAAAAAAAAAACCCATAGAGTTTCATTGATTATGTCGTCTTGTTAAAAATACCAATTAAAATTATATGTTTACAGAATAAAAATCCAAAACCAAAATAATTATCCTAAAAACAAATTAAAAAGTTCAAAAATCCGTAAAACCCATAATAAATCCAAACATACTTAAAGATAAAATGTTTGAACCGAACTCCAGAATCGCCGTCAAATCTTAAATTTAAAGATAACTGAAAAGTATCAAAACAAACGAATTGAGCTAGAAGCTCAACGTGTGACTTGGCCCACATTCAGAATTTAATATTAACATGCTCAACAAATCTCCAACAACAGACCCACTAACAGCCTTCTTTGAAGAAAACCCAGAACCACTATTGTTGGGCTTTAAGACCCTCCCACTAGCCTTAGGCCCAAGGCTCACACTAAACCTTTACCCTTAACATTAACATCTCTTTTTTTAACCCCCAAATCCCCATCAACCGCGACACCCTCCTTCCTTGCAAAAGATCCCGCAAGTTTCCTTCCATCCAAATTCACTTTCCTAGTTGAAATCACTGTCGTACTTGCATCCAAACCAACAGCCCCATCAAGACTGACACTCTCCGTGTGATTGTCGGCCCTAGTCTCACCCCCATCGACCTCTAACACGATGAATCCGGATCCACCCAAACAACTATTACTACCGATGCTCATCACCTCCGATAAACCTCATGATCTTCCCCTCTGTCGTCATTCAATCAGCATCCAAGGACAAAACAACTCTTCCTCCACCCTAGCCTGTAATCCTGATTTCTCAACCTCTGAACTGCCTTGAATAGTCGCATCCCCGTCGTGGCCGGTTTTCTCCTGAAACACAATGCCGAGCTATGACTATAAAGCCCGCACGTTAAACATTAAGTAACCCTTCATACTCAACTGTTTGTAATCTACCATTGATTCTAATTTTTGAAATCAAATGTTTTTTCAAATCCACACTAACAGGCAATCTAACAAACCGCCCCTTAACTGTCGCATCAATACAAGCATCGATATGAATCACTGGTTCAATTATTCTTTCAATGGCTCGAAGCAGAAAATCAAAGTCATAACCCTGAGACAACCCAGGTAAACGAATCCAAACTACCTGAGTATCCACTTTCTCTATTTGGTTGTTGAGAAATCGGCTTAATATCCAAAGACAACACATGGACGACCACCCAATAAAACATTGTCAAAATCATCCTTATCTTGGAACCAAACCGGACAAGATAGAAATCGTTTTCCAGATCCATCAACTGAATTCGGCCCCTGATGTTCCACAATAAAGACACCTTATTGAGTAAGGTGTTGAATCCTATTTTCCTCCCTAATAATTTGATCACAACTAACTGAGCCATCTTCCTCTCGATAAACCGATGAACACGATCTGAAAACGTCGTTGGACGAACACAATCTAAAAACGTGATTGAAGGGATTCCATTCACCAACTCTGTAGCCACATCCTCATCCTGTAATACAAACTACTCTTCCATGCTAACATTCACATCAACCTTCAATTTCGCCTTATTCCATTCACACACTTCACATCAACCATCAGTAAATATTTTTCTATGAAATTAAAATTAAAATTACAAAATTCAACAACACCGCATCAAACTTGAAATTACAACTAATCACAAAATATCCAAATTAATCTTAAAAATAAATTGTGGGACTTCACTCCGGGTGTCAAAAATACCGTACAACTTGCAAGCCACCCAGGAGTTGACATTGGTAGCCACTACCAGCATAACTCGTAATACCACACTATTCTGGTAGCCTCAACCAGATATTTCGGGTGATAATTTTAGTTGAAGCAATTCAAACTAGTTTAACGAGGACAAACAGGTCTAGCCTAGGGGTGGCCAACCAAACCAGACACCATCCATCCTATGCTGTTTCGGGTTTATTTGGCAGTGTCAAATAGTTGAAGCTAATTACATAAAACAAACCCGAAACAACATTGGATTATTATCATTCTACAACTTGACCTTCATCCAAATTACATAAATCCGCATCCAACAGGTCCATTAGGTAAGGCATTAACTTGAATAAAAGATAAAATTGCAGTACTAACATATATCCAATAGCTCTTCTCTACCTCAACTAAACAGCCCTAGATCCAACTGTTACGATGTTTGAACACTAATCCTTAGGACAAAATAAAATCCTTCCAAACCGAAAGAAGACAGACTGTGTTGTATTTAATGTTCCCACAATAGATTTATTGAAAAAGTATGAAATAGAAGTAACTAAGTTACTTTGGGTGGGATTCAAGATCCATCTCCTGAAGGTTGAGCAATAGATCCTTTGAGTTCAAGAAGACTTTGTTGGCTGAATTTGCAATGGTCTGTGCAATTTCTCTAGAAGCTTCGATTTTCCTCAATGTTATGAATGCTGGGTTCTTTGCAATTGCTTGACCAATGAGTTGGGCACTCTTGGCTTCTCCCTGGAAACCAGAAAAAACAAATAACATACTTTAGCAGAGAAAAAAGATCAATCAATTTTATCATATTAAGCCAATTATCAGAATTTTCTTAGAAAATTTCTGAGAAAGCAGAAAACTGACATCCAAATATGCTTCAGATTATCTTCTACGCTGTAAAGATATCAGATCTACCTAATACTCCCATTGAGCTGCATTTTATCATCAAATTTTATAGAAAAACTACCAAGGCCAGATTGTTTGGTTCCATTTTATGTATCTCACCTGTGCTCGGATAACAGCACTTTTCTTGTCCTGTTCAGCTTTTTCCACAATAAATTTAGCTCTCTCAGCTTCTTGTGCAGCCACCTGTTTCGCCTCAATTGCAGCAGTGAATTCTTTCCCAAAAGTCAGACTTGTAATTGACACATCATCAAGTTGAATGTTGAAGTAAGCTGCCCTTTCAGTCAGAATCTTCCGGATTTCCTTACTGACATTCTAAAAGCACAATAATTCAACTTCACACAATTAATATAAACCATCTATGCTATTCTTCGGGCATCAAAAATGTATGACAGGATATCTACCTCTCTCTGAGTAATGAGTTGGCTAGCATTGTATTGAGCAACAACAGCTTTTAAAGTTTCATGAATGATTGAAGGCAGGACCCTCTCATTATAGTTCTCACCAAGGGTTCGATAAATTTCAGTTAACTGAGTTGACTTGGGGCGAGTGAGAACACGAAGCCCAATCTTGACCTGCAGAGGATATGGTTCAGAAGCAGGCTTAGTGTCAAATTAAGGCATTACTTCCTGTAACATTTTTCTATTTAAATTTTCACCTAATATAACTGTGCAAATGCATGTACGTTATAGCATCAACAAGAAATTTCACCCTCTCATTATAGAGCCTTTTCATATGATTGAATGAAACATTTCGCAGGTAAAAAGAATGTAAATTTCAAATATTATATTCATAGTTCATATGACCATATCAGAGACTGAATAGACACTATAAATACTTTTACAATTAAAAAATCAATAGGAGGTATGACATAGAAGGAAAAGAAAAGATTACATTTACAATTAATACTTTGTGCAAAATATAGCAAGTAATATACATATTCTTTTAATTAATTTTCTTCCTTTAGTAAGCTTTGATATAGCAATTAGTAATAATATATTTATCTGATTGATTGAGAATGTAAATTCAAATTTTAAGGATTTAAACACTATGCTTAGATTGCGTTTGGGAATTTACATTTCAAAATATGGAATGGATCTAAAAAATAGAGTTGTGCGATAAAACACATAAATGTGAAGTTCATGATTATTTTTCAAATTCATGGATTTGTTGGATACATATTTAGCGGTGAATTTGGAATTCTTATAGATATCTGTAAATTTGAAATACATGCTTTTACGTGTAACAAACATATAATCATATTGAATCAAACTAATTTATAAATAACGCATGCATTCTACTTCAACAATTTTAATAAAAAAGAATCCAAATTTTCAAGATCATGTTGCCAAACATAACATGAGATTTTTTTTTTTTAAGCCCCAGATAGTATCTTTTTAGATTTCGAAAACTAAAAAGCAACGAGGTAATGATAGGAAAAAGTCCATGTGAAAATTGAAAATCAGCATTTACCATCTGGAGGTCACGACTACCGGAAGTACTCTCAACTAAATGAGGTCTTGCACGGACATCATAGATGATAGGCCTCTCAAACCATGGTATCATAAGGTGTGTCCCCTCTGAATAAACCTGCAGAACCAAGAATTAAACTTCATGACATACTGCTAGACAGAGGCTAAGTCAAAAGAAAAAAAATGTATATTAGAATGTCAATGGGACAGCAGAAAAAAATTTGGTCATTCAAGAAAGGATAGCACAAGGCTGCTAGTTAATCAATTCCATATAGAAGCAATAGCCATTCTTAATACGCAAGTTCCACAAAGCACAATAATATCCGCAAACAACAGATATAGGGAAGGAGATGCATTTTAAATAAACATGCAAACTGGTAGAATGATTACCTTATCTTTGATGCCCAAAATCCGATTGAAAACAATTGCTCGGTGCCCTCCGTCAACGTTGTAGAGACTATTGGCAACTCCATAGAGGCCAAGCCCACCAATGACTCCAATCTTAAGCAAAGCAGGAAGTGCTCCGCCTCCAGGCATCTTAGGAACTTTGAGGTTGTTGAGATTCATTTTACTCGATGCTGACAAGTTAAACATTGGATGTCAAATAGCAGAAGATTCCAAAGGTGTTAAAAAATCCACCAAGCATCAAATAATTTTGGAACATTATATACAGAAGATGAGATAAAGATCAACCGATTAACAACTGCTAAGAAACAAATATCTAAATGATAAACAAAGAGAGCATGCCTATATCAACATTAAACCCAATGTGAGATGTCAGGAAGCAACTCTTAGGAAAAGCAACTATGCAAACACATCCGTGTTTACACTCTCTATTGGAGAAGAAGCTCCAAAATCCCAGCCCCCAATATAATTAGGATTTTGTAAGTCATATCTTCCAGAAAGAAGTGTAAGCACCCAAACTATTTCCTTGTCATGAAATAAAATATATTGCCTCCACAAATAACATAACACAGCCAAAATAAATTCATTCAAAATGTTGCTAAGCAAATGGGTTTCTCTCAACAGCGTACAAAGTTCAACAAAACCCAGTCATTTCATCAAACCGCAAAACAAGACAATCTAGCTCTCAAGAACAAGAGGATGCCGCTTTTGACAGTAGCGGGTAGCACTGCCTTGACCAAGAGATACGAATCAACAAGAAGAAAAACAAAGAGGGAAACGAAACCGCTCAATTTAGCACCCAAAAGGCTGATCACTTACGCCCAAAATTTCTAAACAAACAAACGCAATAAATATAATCTAAAACTTCTCTTTGAAAAACAGAGGAAGAGGAAGATCGAAATACCTACAAAAAAGCCACCTTTGAAGAGAGGAATTGCGAAAAAAGATAAGGAAGAAGAAAGGTAGGGTTTAGGGTTTTATATATTAGGTTTTGTTTTCAGTCGACCCCGATATGTTCAAAATTAATTATTCCTTTGTGTATTTTTATTTTTGACTTAATGATAATTCTGGTCACTAATATTTTTATATTTTATTAAAATGACTTTAATTGTATTTTTTTAATATTTTTTATCATCAATTTTTTTTAAATTTTATTTTTCTAATAGATTTAATAAAATGACAGTTAATTGTAATTATTTAAAATTTCATATATGAAATATTTTTAATGAGATGTAATTTATTACTTAGATTATTCAATAAAAAATTACATGTGAAAAATAATAAAATAAATAAATAATACATTAAATTGAAAAAATAACTTTTAATTTAAAGAAAATAAATATAGTTATCTAAAAAAATTAGCTCAATTGAAATTTTTTTTAATAAACAAACATATGAAAGATTGAAACTTTTTGAAAGAAAAGAAAGCTTGAAATCTTGAATTTATTCATTAAATTTATTAGAAAAAACAGATTAAAAAAAAAACAAAAGTTGATGATCAGAAAATGCTCAAAAATACAATTAAATTTATTTTAACAAAATATGCAAATGTTAATGATCAAATTTATCATTAAGCCTTTACTTTTAGATAATAAACTTTTATTTTCATTCCTTTTAAGGAACAATCATACAACGAAATAACGAATCAAAGAAACCAATGTTATTGAAATAAGATTGGTGGTTAAATTCATCAAAACATTAATCCATTCAATTGATGACTAGATAAAAAAATATAAAATATATTTTTTATTTAATATAATTTAAAAGCTTAAATCATAATATAATCTTTCAATTATTCATCTTTTTATTTTTTTTTTCATTTTATTTTATCTGAAAATTACTTACATTCAATAAAAATATAACTGATGTCATATTTTTATTGGTAACTTTTTTTTGATAAATTAAGTTGAAAATGTTAATACAATTGTCATAGTTTGTGGGTCAAAGTTTTTTTTTTTTTTTTGAATAAAAGCTTGTGGAACTAAGTTTCATGGTTAGACTTTAAATTATAAAAATTCTTCACTTTGTCTGCTTTGAGGATTGCTGAGGTTGAATTAGGAGGTGTCTCAAGCAATTGAAGATCTTTTTTTTTGAAAGTCAATTTGGTTATAAAGACTAACTTTGATTTTCTTCTCTCGGGACATAGCAGACAATCTAATTGTTTTATTGAGATAAGATGCGATGAATCCTTTTGATTAAAGCGGATTGCGATGTATTTGAAGCACTGTCATGAATGGCTTTAACATCCTCCAAGTTGTTTGGTTGGATTGTGTAAATCCCTTAAGAATCTTATTGTAGATTAAATTGTACCATTGAATTTAATGAAACTCGACTGTAAATAAAGACCTTACTCTCATTTGTACTCATTCATTCATTTGTAAATCATTTTATTTTATTAACGTTATTTTATGTTTTTCTTGTTTCAATTTTCTTATTTATTTTCCTAACAATTATTACTTATTATAACATGTGTGTATGAATTAGTAAAAATATATATATAAGCATAATATCAAATTTAGCTCTCATGTTTACCTTTTTTTTATCAATTTAACCCTTATTTTTTTAGTTAAATTTGATTCTCAATCTTTTAAAAAAAGTCAAATCATTTGTTTTAACAGAAATATTGACTAAAACGTTAATTTTTTTTGACAATGTTGGTGTGGAAATCAACATTGGCAATTTAGGTATACTTTCATGCTGACATGTCTCTATTTATCTTATATGACATGTCAACAAATAATTTTAAAAAATATAAAAAATAAAAATATTTAAAATTCAAGAAAATATAAAAAGTTCATAAAAATTTAAAAAAATAGCATGAAGTACAAGTGGATCGTCATTTGAGCTACCATGTTTAAAACTTTAACGTTTAGTTAGTATTTTCGTTAAAAAACAATAATTTAACTTTTTTTAAAAGATTGATGGTCAAATTCATCTTTTTCTTTTTTAAGGTTGAGAGCTAAATTTAGCTAAAAAAAGTAAGATCAAATTGACAAAAAAGTTGTAAACATTAAAAACTAAATTTGGTATTATACCTAATATATAACATAAAATTTAAATCTTACTCTCATGGCCAGGTTCAGGTCGGGCTTCAAGAAAATTTTAAGCTTGGCCTCGACCCGAAAAATGAGCCTAAAATTTTGTCCAAGCCTGATCCGAATTATAAAAGTTAAACTGGAGCCCAACCCGGTCCGGCTCATATTAATTTTTTAGATTATTTTATTATATACAACAAATTTAAAAAATATATAATATATAAAATACACTTAAAAATATTAAAACAAACATTAAAAAATAAACAAATTTAAAATACATTAAAATTTATTTATATTAAAATAGTTACAAATAAAGTAGTAGAAAAATTAGCAATAAAACATAAGTTCTATAATATTCAAATAATATTAAAAAAGACAGTGAAACAATAGTAAAAAGACATGAAAAATAACATCCAAACAACAAAAATAACAACCAAAATAGCAGCAAAAATACAACAATAAAAATAGCAACAAAAACAATAACAAAAATAACAACAAAACAATAACCAAAACAGTAAAAAAATATTAAAACAGTAAAAAGCCAACACTAAAACAGTAAAAAATAACAATCAAAATAGTAAAAAAAAGCACCAAAACAACAATATAATTTTTTTATTAAAAATAGTTAATTTATTCGGGTCGGACCGAACCTAGACCAAAAAACTCTTATCCGAGGTTCTGTCTGTTTAGAAAAACGGGCCTCATTTTTTATTCAAACCTATTTTTCGGACCTATATTTTTGTTCAATCCTATTTTTCGGACCTATATTTTTATTGAAACCTTCCTATTTTTTGAACGGACTTTCGAGTCGGATGATCCCACCATGATCAAGTCTAACTCTCATAAATTGTATATTTTAATACAAGGAATCATCGTAGAGGAAATTACATTGGAGATTGAAGGTCAATTCACCTTTTGGGGATAGAGAAATGTACAGTGAGGTTGATAAAGAGATCTGTTAAGAGGGCATAAGGGAGAGAGAAAGGATCAATTCACAGTCCATTTTTTCTTTAATAACGAATTTTTTTAAAAATTTTAAAAAATTAATCTATTTAACCAATAAATTTATGACTAATTTAGTCAACTTAAGGCCATTATACATTTTTATAATATTTAATAGTAATTATACAACCTAGTACATCACATCAAATGAATGTGCAGTTGTTAGTGGAATGGGTAGATGCATGAATCAATCTTCATCTCGATAATTTTATGTATAAATGGCAAATTCAAACCCTAATTTAAGCGATCACATATTTTGGGTTTTTGGTGAATTAATTAATCTAATTAGAATATCGTTATCCGTTTTCTCTTTTGTTGCCTTCCTAATTAAAATTAATTTTGATTCTTTTTCATACCATCAATACTTATTTCTTTTTGCTTTATTATATTCATGTGATTATACGGCATCTAACATTAATCTAATTTCAACAAAAACCCAAAAGAAAAAAAGATCTTTGCTTATTAAACAGCCAGAGTCTACATAAATAAGAAAGGGCCGATTCCTGTTTTAATTTGTTTTTCTCAGCTTGGCTTCATCTCTTTTACACCCATGGCCTCTTCTTCAATCCAACAAGGTAACCCAGTTGACTCTCCTTTCATCCATCTTTAATTTTACATCATTATTTTTCAGACTTTTTTGTTATAAAGTTTCTTCCTTTAGCTTAAAAGTTAAACTTTTTGATTCTGGGTAACTGATTCTTTCTTCAAAATGCTTAAATTGATTTTTTTTAAATAGAAAATGAGCTTAATTCAGCTGAAAAAAGATGTTCCTTTTAATCTTTTTTTTAATTGAAGTTTAGCTTAAATTTACTGTCTGAAAGAATATTTGAGTAGTATTGAACATAGACAATATAGTTTTAGCTATCAAGTTCAGATCTTGTTTGATCCAAAAATACGGTTCATATCTTCATCCGTTGGAGCTTAATTAGAAAACAGAGATGCGACTTTGATGGGAATTAGGGTTCTTTTTTGAAATTTTTTCCTAGTTTTGTTTTGAAATTATGAATTAAGCTGAAGTAGTGGAAGGTGACTTAATTTTTATGATTGGTTCTTTGATAGAAGCTGAAGAAGTTAATGTTGGTTGTGTTTTTGGTTGATGGGGTTAATTATATCATTTCTATGAAGGATTATGAAAAAATTGTGGTTTGTTTAAGAATTAATGGGATTGATGATTGATTGTTTAGGTGGAGAAATGGGTCTAGAGGAAGGACTAGGTACTCCACAGCTGAGTTGGAATCCGGTCAATGAAGCGTCAAAAATGCCATCCCCATCGTCGACTTCAACAACTCCGACCCTGATCCTACCGAGTTCCGCAAAGCGTATTGATAGGATGGTGAGCAGCCTCTCCAGTTCGAGTATCAACTCGGCGACACCATCACCGTCCTCAACAGTAAAGGCCCCAGCTTTGATCCTATCGAATTCCAGCAAGCGGATTGACAGGATGTCTAGTAGCCTCTCCAGTTCCAGTTCTGGCACTGCCGAACCCTCGATAACACCATCACCATCTTCTACAGCAACAGCCCCAGTTCTGGTGCTATCGAATTCCGGCAAGCGCATTGATCAGGCTGGCAAAAAGAAATATGTGAAGCAGGTAACAGGTCGCCATAATGACACTGAGCTGCACTTGGCAGCACAGCGTGGTGACCTGGCAGCTGTAAAGCAGATTCTTGCAGATATTGATTCGCAGATGATGAGGACTGCGAGTGGGGAAGATCTCGACATGGAGGTCTCCGAGATTCAAGCAAGTGTGGTGAATGAAGTAAATGAATTGGGGGAGACAGCCTTGTTTTCTGCTGCCGAGAAAGGATATCTTGATGTTGTCAAGGAGTTGTTAAAATACTCGAATAAAGAGACTGTGACTAAGAAGAATAAAACTGGGTTTGATCCCTTGCATATTGCTGCGAGTCAAGGGCACCATGGTAATGATCTTGAGCTTTTCATTATGTGATTTTGCTTATGCTGATTTCCTTTTATTGATTGTTCGAGTTCTTAAACCATACATGTGGGCAAAGACTATTGAACAATTTTGACTATTCTGTTACATTAGACAGCTCAGAAAATGTAGGAAAACGAGAGGGCTAATTTAAAAACAAAAAAAATAGGCGGTGCTTTTACTAGATTGCCTTCGATTAATGTCATCTTTAATCTATCTAGTAGTGAATTCAGTTCATTAATTATTAGGGAACAGAAGTTGTTAAAATCATAGGGTTAACTTCAGTATATTGATGTGCACTTGCTCGTGAAATGTTTTGAGGCACAGTATTTTGTGCCTTACTATATAACTTCCTCCGGGAATAGTCGGCTGCACCCTTATGTTATGAATGTTATGATGAGGCACTATCACTTTTCAACCTTCTGGACAACTTTCATCATTTTGTTTGTATATGATATAGACTATAATTAGTGAATAAATGAATGCCTGCAGTATTGATTCTGCTGCAGGATGGAACACTAACCCGGGTTCTTCCTGTGCAGCTATTGTCCAAGTGCTGTTAGATCATGACCCTAGTCTGTGCCAGACTTTCGGGCCATCAAATGCGAACCCCCTTGTCTCTGCAGCTACCAAAGGGCATACGGCGGTGGTCAATGAGCTGTTATCGAGGGATGGTGGCTTGCTAGAGAGTACAAGATCAAATGGGAAAAACGCATTACATCTAGCTGCTCGACAAGGGCATGTGGATGTCGTAAAAACTTTGCTGAGCAAAGATCCGCAATTGGCAAGAAGAACCGACAAGAAAGGACAGACTGCATTGCACATGGCTGTTAAAGGACAGAGCTGTGAGGTCGTGAAGTTGCTTCTCGAGGCAGATGCTGCTATTGTGATGCTTCCGGACAAGTTTGGGAACACAGCATTGCATGTAGCCACTCGGAAAAAGAGAGCTGAGGTACAAATATCCCTCTCACTTTTTTGTTTATTGCTATCAAGGTAAAACCGAAACTTTTAGTTAATAGTTAGGTTGTTTTTAAACGGTTTGTCTAATTGAATCTTCTGATTTCATTAGAACTAGTAAATGGTACCCATGATTTTGTATATTTTGCGACATTCCTTGCAATTTTCTGTAAACTGTTCATCTAATTGAATCATCTGATTTCTTTGCAGATAGTAAGTGAGTTGTTGTGCCTACCCGATACAAATGTCAATGCCCCCAACCGAGACCATAAAACAGCCCTAGACATAGCTGAGGGGCTTCCCCTCTCTGCAGAATCCTCGGATATAAAGAGCTGCCTTCTTCGTTGTGGTGCTCTCCGAGCTAATGAACTGAATCAACCGAGAGACGAGTTGAGGCTGACGGTGACACAAATTAAGAAAGATGTCCACACACAGCTCGAACAAACCAAAAAAACCAACAAAAATGTTCATAATATCTCGAAGGAACTCAGAAAACTCCACCGAGAAGGAATTAACAATGCCACGAATTCAGTGACTGTGGTGGCTGTTCTATTCGCGACAGTTGCTTTCGCTGCTATATTTACTGTGCCAGGAGGGGATCAAGACAGCGGAGTCGCTGTGGTGGCAAGCTCTTGTTCTTTCAAGATATTCTTCATCTTCAATGCTATTGCTCTCTTCACGTCTTTGGCGGTTGTGGTGGTTCAAATTACGTTGGTTAGAGGTGAAACGAAAGCGGAGAAACAGGTGGTGGAAGTGATTAACAAATTGATGTGGTTGGCTTCGGTGTGTACTTCGGTCGCTTTTATGGCCTCCTCGTATATAGTGGTTGGGCGGAAACACGAGTGGGCTGCGATTTTGGTTAGCGCGGTTGGGGGTATGGTAATGGGTGGGGTTATCGGGACCATGACTTATTATGTAGTGAAATCTAAGAGGAGACGGAAGAGGGTAAAGAATTCAAGGAGGAGTGGATCCAGCTCTTGGCATCGTTCGGAGGCGAGTAATTCCGAAGTTGAAGTTGATCGGATTTATGCTCTCTGAGTCTGTAACAATTCGAAAACGGAGTCCAACTACACAGAAGATGGGATTTAAATGATATGCCGGTGTTGTTCATAAGCCGATATGCTTCTCATGGTTGCATATGAACTGAGATGTGGTGGGGCATTGGAACCATGGACATGTAAATGTAGTATTAAACCCTTTTTTTGGTGCAAAAGGAACAATGGTTCCTGAAATTAAGCAAACATTTTGCGCCCAGTGGGTGTGAGTGAGTGAGTAAATATTAAAGAGAGGTCAAATGGGATTGTTTAGTATTTGGGCTCTTTTATAAGTAACCAACGAGTCCCCCTAACATAAATTTCGTAACATTAAGTTTTCACCCAATCACTTGGCCCAGATGAAAGCAGGCCACAACCCAATAACATTTAGACTATACCCGAATAAGGCCCATGGCCTGAAGAATGGATTTGTTGTTGTGGAATTAAAATCAGAAAGTGGGAAACATACGACAAAAATGCAAATGTGGGGCCTCTCTTCATCTTCACCAACTGCATTTCATGTCTGAAGCTGAAAATGAGAACACCCCAACTTCGCTAACTGTTCTTCTTGACCTAACCCATGGCTGCTGAGACTGCTTGCAATGTGCAATGGCTCCTTGAATGGGGCTCTCCATCTCTGCGTTTACACTGCTGCTTCGTTTAAGAACCAGCAAATGCTGTTGTCCATTTGAAGATCCAGGTAAATGGCGTTTGCTGGCCATTGAAAACAATCTTCTATGTCCATTTCCATTCATGTCTTTCTCTAATGGAGCTTTCTTTGTTGATTTATAATTACCAAACAAATATCTAAGATAAACCCTAGAAGCCTTCTTCAGCTTTGAACCGATGGAGGATTGCTTCATCAGCTGAAGCTTTTTGGTCCATGATTTCTTCGGGTTTTCACCACTTCCGCCATTTGACTGCTCCAGCTGATCTCCACTAGACTCGGAAGAAGGTGAGATGTCTTTCTCGTGAGGTTCGGTAAGGGAGTTTTGCAGCAATTTTCGCACCATTTGCAGGCGAGGAGGAAGGTGAAGAGGAAGGAGTTTCCCTTCGTAAAAAAGCTCATCAGCTGGGGAACTTGTGGGCTCTTTATCACTGGAAACTGAAGACATTTGGAACTCGAACTCTCTGCTTATGGGGTTGGAGACCATGTTATTAGAAAGTGAGCTCACTTCCATGTCAATGTATTCATCCTCCTCTTCTTCAAGGTTATTTGAGAAGTGGCTTACGGCCGCCATTTTCAGATGTTTAAGCTGAGCTTTGTGACGAGGAGAGGCAATGGAGTTTTGGCAACAAAATAGCGATGGCGACAGAGGGTGTATATATATAATATTTGATCAACCGAGTGTTGTCTACATTATTTTTAAATAGTTTAATGTGATATAAATAATTCCATTCTAAATTTTTAGTATTTTCACTAAAAAAAATAATTCCAAATGAAAATTTTGAATTCGGGATGAATTTTTTGAAATTTAAGATGAAATTATTAATTTGATATTAAATCATTGAAAATGAATAATAACTTTATTTCATACAATATTTTCAATTATAATTATGTGTTTATCTCCAAATTTACTCTTGTTTAAATTTAATTATGTGTGGTCCTCTGAGTTGACTTTGGATATGTGGGAGACCATTACTCTGATTTAGCTCCCCACATATATCAAATCTTATTCTAATTACTCTATATAATTCTTGATTTTTTATTATATTTGATTTGAATATATTATTTGTAATTATACTTATATTTATAAATTACAATAATTTTTTTATATTTAAATTATAAAAATTTAAATGAATTTAATTTTAAAATTATCGACTGTATCAAAATGTTTTTTAAACATTATCAATAATACACCATTTGATTTATGATACTCTTAATGACTTAATTGTCCTTGAGGATCCTCCGCTCTCGATTCGTAAGCTCTTAGAAGATGATATACGGTATCTTTTAAATGGCGATGGATGGAAACAATTAGTCTTTAGTTTAATCATGTTATAATCATTTATGTACCAAAAAAAAATTATTGAAAGTATATCGTTATATAACATAAAATTATACTAGATTATACTACGGATAAGATGTGAGTGTGAAAATTTGTATAACATATTATAAAAAAAATTGATATAAAAACCAAATCTGACTTGGATTGAAATGTTAATTCCGAGATCTTAAGTTCAAATCTCATTGTATGTACGCAAATTTTAAAGTTGTATGTAAAAACAAAAATATTCTAAAAATAATATTTATTTCTTTATAAAAATATTGAATTTTTTTTTCAATTTAATGATAGAAATGATTAGGTAAAGAGTGTTTATTATTGGAAAAAGAGAGTTAAATATGGTGGAAAGTCTCCAAATTAAAAAAATATTTGAATAAATATTGCTGGTTTGCTTAGTGTGATAATAAGAAATAGTGTGACACAACAGCTAAAGTTGAGGTTTTACTGGATTCCAGGGGTTTGTTTTTTTGTTTGTTATTCATTGGGAAATCCACATCTGTCTCCTTAAAATCATCCCATCGTACTGCAGGTTTTATTTTTAATTTTAATATCTGCACTTTATATATTATCTCTTAAATAATATTAAGATTAATATATTATCTCTTTTACAATTATATAAGAAATTAATTAGTATATAAATTAAGAAACAATCAGTCCTATACCCAAAACTATAAAATCATTTTAAATAATAGTATTTTAATTTCTTCATTTTTAACATATATTTTTCTATGTTTGTACTTTCAATTTTTTTTTAAAGGTTTTAAATATTAAATTAAAAATAAATTGTATTTTAATTAATATAAAGAAACTAGTTAAATAATAAATAGAAGAAGATGAAAGAGTGCATGAGTTGTCGAAAAGATTACATGATGAACGCTTGGATGATGGGTGGGAATACAGGAAGGAAACTGTGGATGACAACACCCTATCATAACTCAACACTTTTCTTTTCTTTTCTTTTTTTATAAAAAGGAAGTTTTATTTCTTTTTGTTTTTGTTGATTTGCATTATTCCCCACCATTACCCACTAAACAAATCTAAATACTTTGGAGTGGTTGTATGTGTTTTTGGTTTATGAATAAACAAACCTAAGGATAGTACGTCTCAACTAATGTTTACACCTATTCATCTTTTCCAAGTTGTTTCCACTTCAAGGGAGGTCGCTCTCTCAATATTTTTTTTTATTTCTTCCTTTTTCCTTTTTATTATACGTAATCATCTTTTTCGAAAGTTTTCGTTAAGTCAATCTTTTGTATTAAAAAAACGGTTGCCTAATTAAAAGTTCTTAAATACTTATCATACGAGTCATCATTGGATCACATTAAGATTCACTTAAAGACTTTTCTTATCATATCTAATAAAATTTTTCATAATTCTATTACTATCAGCGATTCATAACTCTAATATTGACCCTACAAGTAGGGGCGAACCTAGGGAGGCTGGCAAGGGCTCCGCCTTTCCCTAAAATTAGTAAATGTAAAATTATTTTTTGTTCTCCTAAAAATGATAAAATTTTGATTTAATTTTTTAAAAATTATAATTTTTACAAAAAAAATTATAATTTAACTTTATCCCCTAAAAAAATTTCCTAGCTTCGCCTCTACCTACAAGGACATGTATTCAAAAGGGTCCATATCAAGTTCTCCTTCTATATAAGTTGCCTGCATCTCCATGAAGAGGCCAAGCACTCAACTCTGCTAATTAACCCCCAAGTTAAGCACCCCAAACACCCTCCAAACACCACTAAAAACTCTAGACACCTCGCGTAAACCGCCTTCAACCTCCAAAACATTTTTATCTCAAAATTGTATTTAGTTATAGAAACCACATAACTATTTACAATAATATTAAATATTATTTTAAATAACATTTATAATTAAATTTAAATAAATAACAAATAATAATACAACCCAAACCAATCTACTTTTAAAAAAAATCATTACTCAGCTCCCATCCAATATAATGGAAGATTTAAAATTTAGTCATTAGATTCTTTTGTATGTTCCACCTTTTTTTCGATTTCAATTAAGATTAGTTATAGCAAAATGGCATTTAGTATAGAGAAGAATAAAGATGAATGCAAGTACATGTCTTGGAAGCTGTATAGGTACAATGTTTTATGTTCTATATATATTGATTTATTTGGGAGCCTACGAGAAACAAGAAGGTTAGATTTTGCCATGTTGAGAAGGGACATGACAATTATGATAAACAAGCCAAAACAACAATAATGATTTGAGTTCTTTCTTTTCAACAATTATGACATATGCATTGCCTTGTCATTTTCCAATGTCAAATAAGTAAATGTTTTGACCATACAATTATTACATTTTTTTTCTTTAAAAATTTTTTTTAGTCATGATAGTCAATACCGTCTCGATATCAATCTTATTTATTTATGTATATAGTTTTGATTTTAAACCATTACCAACTAATTTATGTCCTGTTTTGATCAAAATTCAAGTGCATTTTGATCAATATTAACTTGTACCAATGCATACCGACTTGTATTGATTGATACAAAATTTGATATTTTAAACTATATTTTAAGTTTTTTATTTTAACCATTTTAAATTTTATATATTTATATTTAAAATTAAAGCTATTAAATTAAACTATTGAACATGATTAATAATTCTAAAACTTATATTACATATAAATATATTTATATGGATGTAATTGAGATATATTTGCATGTATGTATATAAATAATATATAATTTGTTAAGAAACTAAAAAATTAGGATATATATATATATGAAAAATATTTAAAAACATTGATAATCCGAAACAATGCACCATAATATATCAATACCAGTACATATCAATACCAATATAAAAACGATACGCCCACCAATCCTGACTACCTTAATTTCAATACTTTTCCACGATTCAGGTAGGATTTGACAGAGAGCTTGACCTGAGGGACACCACTGCCAGGCATCCCACCAGCAAAAGTAAAGAAAACCTCTACATAACAACACAACTGCTAGCAAGAACCGTTTGGCTAAGTCATTTTGGACCTACCTTTTTTGTAAGAGACTTTTTTATGGTGGAAAGCTCACATCCCACTAGCTTTCATTCCCTGGTGTTGAAAGCATCAGAGCCTTCCCTGCAAAATGATTTTGTTATTCTAAAGATGAAAAAGACATTTCGAATTTCTATATCCGGAAACCTTTTTCAATGCGGATGATGTTGTTTTCATGGGGATCACCTCTGCCTCTTGCTTCATCCATCTGTCCCATCTGTTTTTTGAGGAAAAGGCTGAACCTTTCACATCAGCTTTAACTTTACTCTTTCTTAAGGCTGAAGACATCATCCCGTAAATTGTACAGGTTCATAACTAAATACTGATTCATGTGTTCTATAAATTTCATATTACAGGTTGAAAGTATTTACAGAAGAATCAACTAATTGAAACCCCGTCCATATTTACAGAAATAACAGCGAAAGCTTGTTTCTTTCTTAAATGCGGTAGATTGTTGATAGTCGATACATGTCGTAATTACATTCTTCACAAGGTTAATTTATCTGATCTATGTACCTGATGCAGAATCACCAGAAATCAACTCCCTTTCAAGTTCATCGAACTCCCAATCACCTATCTCCTCCGAAGTGTAGTCTTGGTTAACCTTCCCAAACTCTGACTCTAGCTTCGCTAGTTCGGCTGCAGCATCTAGCACCGGCTGTGTTTCAGGGTTCTCTTTTGTATCAGGTTTAGGTTCTGTTTTGGGATTCTCTTTTGTATCAAGTTTAGGTTGTGTTGATTCCAGAGGTGGGTGTGGAGATAAAATTTCCTGCGGCCTTTCATCGGGACTATCAACCTTTGGAGTCTCCATCTCTAAAATTGGCCTTTCAATGGTTTCGAATTCCACTCTTAACTTTTCAATGTCATCAAATAGCTCTTTAACCTTTGGATCATCTTTCCTGTATAGGAGACAGGAAGACTGGCTTAAAAACCTAATTTACAGTAAATTGGAAAAATGCAAGGATTGCTTGCAAAAAGGTATTTATCTCACCTTGAAGTTGTCCCATGCTTAGCATTAAAATGCTCTCTGAAGTTTTCAACCACACTGAAGATTGTTATAATCTGAAACGGTGAACCAGTCAACAGAGAGCTCTATAACCAGGCAGGACCAATTCTTTAAAGACCGATAAATAAGCATACAATTACAACTTCTAGATTCACAAATCTCCTAAGCTTAAAATTTGGAATTACAAAAACCCAGGACTAAAATGAAAAATGCTTGAAACTAGTAAAACGTCAGAAAGTAAGCAATATATCTTTTCATTGGTGCAAAAATCCACTAAAAGAAGAAAGAATCAGACAAGGAAGAAAAAGGAGGGAGATTTGCATCTGGAGCATAAATGCTGATAATAGCAACTCATGACATGGCACCTTTTGAAGAATAAAAGTAATGAGACTTTTACCTTGGTTTCATAACCCAAATATTCCTCCTCAAGCTGTTTCCTTGGGTATGATTCTTTGGAATCATCATTTCTTGCACTAGATTCAGGAAAAAGAAAAAGAATTAAAAACTGAAATAATATAGGCCAGAACAATTTTTCAGGAAAATGTAGATTACCTCTCACTCAACTTCTTCAGGTTCTCTACAAATTTACCGATATGGCTAATGGAAGGGCCTAGCTCTTTCTGCAAGAGTACAATAATTCCAAGAGGACAAAGGGATATGATCCTCCACTAAATACATGGAAAAACTAAAAAAAAATAGAACATACCCATGCCGAACATATATTGTATCCATTACGTACACCCAAGTCCAAGTAACATAGGAAGAGCTACCCATCACATAAGTTCTCAAAGTAAGTATTTTTTCCAACAGAATGTACTGCATACCTTGTAAGCTGAGAGAATGGTAATGGCAAAGTTCACAAAATAATCCTCATGTCGCTCCAATTCCTCACTGTAAAATGCAAACAAGTATCAACCAAAATGTTAAAAGGCCAGTATTTAAGTATTTAATTTTATAGGATTAAGAGCAGAATTCATAGTATTTTCTTTCTTCAAGCAGAGAATTTGAAAAACCTTCAATGAAGGAGGATAATGAGAAACATAATGTCTGTACTCAACAGAAGAAAGGAATGTCAGATTACATACATGACTTGCTTGTTCTTAGTTTCTACATATGAGGACTGGAGAAGCCAAGTATCTTCCAAGAAATTAATCCATGTATGGAGAACTTTTGCTTCTACTTTGCATGCAGAAATCGATTTTAACAGTTCATCTTCCTGTTAACATATCAGAAAGAATTCTTACATATTTTAACCATAAGATCAAGATGTAATTTATAAACATTAAGATCAAGATGTAATTTATAAACATTATAACTTTATAAAAAAATATAGAAATTAGGAAAGAAAAAAATCACCACCTTTGTTTTCAGATGGGCAACAATCTGATCATTAGCTTCATAGAAGTGATCTCTTTCTTCCCTGACATTGTGTAGACGCGCATTAGCAGCAACCAACGAGATATGAACCTACAAATATTCCAACAAAATGGTAATGGGACAGAATCCACCTTTATATACAACAGGTAGTTAAACACAGAGAACTTTCTATAAAATGAACCCAAAGGAGGTTCAAACCTAAAGGTTTCCCAAGCTGCTGTATTTGCATGGTTGTTTTGGGAGCTCCAGTACTTCATAATTGGAAATAATATCCATTCATTACCCATCAAGCGCAGAAAATTATAACAAAAAAAGATTTAAATAGTACAAAGAAATAAAAAAATAAAACATTTGTAAAAACCGTTCTTATACATTTCATGGTAATCAAATTACAAGCTTTAGTGACATAACTTCACCACTCACCCCTAAAATGTAATTAAGTATATAAAAGATTTGCTTCCGTAAAAGTATACAGTCACATCCCAATAAATGAATAACTAAAAGAAAGCTGAACAAAGAAACGGAAATTATACAAGTAAAAAGTAAAAGAGGGAACAAAATAGAATACATGCATGTAATCAGACTCAAACATGCAAAACACATTCCATTAGATGTATACATTTTCCATAATGTAAGCAACAAGAAACTAGAAATAGAATGCAGTAGAAAGACCTTTTTCAGCTCTGCTTCAAGTTGATCTCTTTGTTTCTCAAGCTCAGAAATCTCAGCTACTATTTCCTGGATATTATTCATTGAGGACAAATTAAGATTTCCCACCCAAAACAAGTAAATACACCAAAACTCACAAGCTGAATTGCTCAGACCTGCATGGCTTTCATTGTTTCGGTGAAAAGCTTATATTGTTTATGAATGCTAATGAAAGCTTAGTCAAAAGTAAATAAATAAACCTTAATTTTTTTTTCATCCTCAAGATGCAAACATAAGACTACCTAGTTGAGTCTCACGTTCTAAACATTACCCATGCTACCTAGGGGGCTATTTGAACAGCATATGATGCCATCTAATCAACAATGTATTACTGCTATGAAGTACCATGATGCAAGAAATCATTAAAATATGGGACCATTCCTTTGTATGCCAGTTAGAGGAAATCAGCCAGGAAATATTTTGATATATTCTATATTAAAACTGCCAATGTCATCAACTAGTTAAAGACGCTGAATAAAAGATGTATGATTAGAAGCATAGCAAAAATCTTCCCCAGAGTGACTTAACCAAACCAGTCACGAGTTTGAAACTGGACTTGATTATAGACAGCAAGAAAACAGGTAGCATTAGGCTCAGAGAGAAATTCTAGCATTCAAATCTTGTACTCTTAACTTAAAGTTGAAAGATAACAAGATTTTCCTCTTGATCTAGCAGTGCACACAGAGAACACATCAGCTCAAGTAAACAACCTTCTCTCTTTCATCAGCTTCACTTGCCTTGACCACACGAACAGTTAAGGCCTCCTCCTTCTGAAGTCTGCCAGTAATACAACAATGACAGTTCATATGTAACATGTACCTTTCAGAAGTAAATATTGAGATGATTTTTAAAAAGAATCAGATGTAATGAGGCTAAGGTTGCTTTATATCTAGCTTCAGTATTCTGTCTTCAAGAATTTCATCCAGAATCCAGACATTATCTGAAGTAAAAGTAGAAGCGTTACAGGCAAGCACTCCATGAAATGACCAGATACAGGTTCTGATCCCTAACCACTTTTGCCAAATAGCATGGCAACCCAAGGCTAACCTTTTCATCATTAATGATAAATAAGATCAAGAAGAAGGAAAGTTAGGTCAAAGGTCATACGCAAGTCATTAAGAAATATAAAACCACACCAAATAGTTCAGCTGACATCCTTTAAAGCAACAGTGATTCTGTCGACCAGATAGAGAGTACATATTTCTACAACATGCTTCTACTTTCTTTTAAATTTTCAAATAGGATCCATCTAGAGTAGGCAGTACTGCTTTTTACAATTTACCAGTGAAACTAATCACTGCAAATTTTCTTTTCATAAAACAGAAGTATCTAATGAGATGCTTAAATGTTAAAATTAAATAAATCAATTAGTTCACACTAACCCTTTAATAATGTATCACATGAAAAGACAGCTATTAATATTTATGCAGAATACAGCATTAGTAAAGTCAAATATTACTTAGAACAAGTCTAAAAAATCCTTAATATACCTGTGATCTGAAATGCGTTTCTCTGCTTTTATACTGGAATTGGCAAGAGATTCTGATAAGACCTTCAATTTATCAACCTACTCCAATAAACAATATAAAGCAGACAAGTTCAAACTGAAGCCTCAAGAAATGCTGCATTTGCCAGACACACTCATCCTTCTTTAGATAGAGGAAGCAAAGTTTAAAAAAAAGCAGGTTGCATACACATATTCAAGCTTGTTAAAACAATAACCAAGAAACAATCAAATAGCAAGAAAGTTCTACCTTTTGAGCATGAACCTCAGGAGAGTCTCCATTGTTTACAGCAAGCTTCTTTTTCTGTAAAATTCCTTCCAAAGTGGAACAGATTCGTATTTCTGCAAGTGCTACTTTCAGATCCTACCATAAAGATAGGATGGTCAGCTTTCAATTTTTTCTTTTGGGGGAAAATATATTGGGAAGTTTAGCATCTGTTTTAGGGGAGACATAGCTATAGTTATAGACAACATTTTATTTCTGTAGGAACTCCCAGTGCCTACTTCCTTTTGGTGCAGCTCTGTCTAGAGAAAATGGTTTATTTGATTTGTAATTCTTAAAGGATTATGCACATAACCAACCATGAAGAAAAAGGAAACAAGTAGCATTAAGCAATTACAAGATAAAAAGGAAAAATGAACCAGTATAATGTCACACTAGCAATTGCCCCCCCGCCCCTCAGATAAACAACTAAACAAGAATATCTGGAATTGTTTACTAGATTTTAAAACAGATTTTTTAATCAATATAAAACGTCCTATAGCTTATTTTGACCATAAAGTCAAATCAAGCTCACTGCTCACCTCAATAGTTGCTTCAGTCTTCATTTCAGATGCATTATCATGACCTCCTTTAGGAAGCTTTAGCAAAGTGCTCATTTGGTCAAGTTTTTTCTTCAGATCAGAAGCTTCACTTTCCATTCTGTCATCAGATATCAAAGAAAAGGTTAATCTCTCTTGCTTAGTAAGTATGGGCAATTGACCACTTCACATTCAAATCCTAAAATTTTCTGGCTAACATTGTGGCTGTGCAACAATATGAACCAAAAAAAAATGATAGCAGCACATTCCTAATTTCTTAAAATAAAACGAACATGTAATGAACAAGTGTTAGGTACACTAGTAAAGCACATTCCAATCCCAAGGAGCGAACTCAGATTCGAACCCTAAAAATAACATTCTTGGGAGGGGCAGCCATGAACCCCGAAAGGATTAATCTTCGTGAACCGTAAAACGGACATGAAGGATACCTTAGTCTTACAAAAAAATAAAACTAAAATGATGAAGTAGATTTATGCTAAAAAATATGCAAATTTGGAATGTACAAACTATGATCAAAAGTAAATTTTATTCAAGCCTAACAGAAATATCTTAGCTAGATATTAGAAGGTTAAAACTCAATTCCCAAGAGGAAAAATAAAATATATGTATAAACTATGAAATAAAAATCCATTTAGCTACTGCCAGAAACACACAAGATTTTGGCATTATCACAAGCATGAGCTGAAAAAGTCAAAGTACAGAAAATAAGACAGTAAATGGAAGCTCCTTGTTTTGAACTACCTTACAAGATCTGCTCTGATCTTCAATCCTGTTATGGCACTTTGCGCAAATTGAAGCAGTTCCTCCCGTTTAACCTATATGGTCCCATATTAAAAGGATGGGGAAAAAAAGAAGAAAGAAGCTAAAATGCAAATCTTCCTAAAATGTAGAACAGGTTTGACTGGTTACCAGCACTTCATCTTGGTAGCTAGAAAAAGCACTAGCTAGATCCTGTATACTGCTCACTATCGCATTGTGAATTTCTTTTCCTCCAGTGAGGCAGAGCCTGCATGTATTATTATATAATTAAAGGCAATCGCCAAATTCAATTTAAGTTTCAAGTTAAATATTCATAATGATAAGTTATTTATATTTAGCCAATCAAAACCTACAAGAAGCAATCAATTATAAAAATCATGTTATAGTAGGAGAAATAGCATCTTTTACAACATATTCAATGAGAATGGACTTAATTAACTCTATGGTATCCAGGTTGTAATAAAGCAATAGACCTAAAATGAGAGGACTAACCCAAACATCTCCAGGAGCAGAGAAATTTCTTCATCATTTGGTGCTTCAATAATCTGAACCATAGAAAAGATTCAACCTGCTTTAATCTCAATTATCAGATGCTCTAAAGCCATAAAAATTTAACAAACAACTTGCGTATTTTCCCAAAACAAGCTTTTTCTATCATAAGATTAGCTCATTAAAGTTAGCTAATAATGATAAAAAGATATCCAAATCCTGACCATAATTAGATGAAATTTTCAGAAAACCAAACTTACATGAAGTATCCATGATACTCCAGCAGAAAGATAACAAATCTATAAAAATCTTAAACGCGCTTAAATTGGGTAAAACACAACAGATTTGGAGCTTTTTGATAATGTTCTTCGAAGATGATTCAATAAATAAATTTGCACTTAATGGTATGTGCACAATTAACGGAACCGTGACATGCTGTCATATTGAGGTAGTAAAATTGAGCTCTAATGTATCGCATCTGTATCTTTTTCTTATCTCCACATTGTCGCTAACCCATTTTATTTAGTCAAAAATAGATTGTTTTGATAGCATAAGGCATAAAAGGCCTTGAAGCAGCCTTACAATTCACCGGAATTTATAGTAACTGATTGATTTAGACAACACGTAAAAGAGTACTATTCCACTTCTTGCATAGCACTCCAGACTAAGGACAATTTCCAGTAAAGCCATTGCAGCCTCGGTACATGAAGTGACAGAACTAGGCTTTAATTTGTTTCTGTTTGGAAAATCATAATTCATAAGTAATCAATAGACAATATCAAAAACTTCACCAGGTTCATGATAATGTCAATTTCTATCTTTCTTTATTTAAATCATGTTTGACTTTTTTATCATTTTCCCGGGTAAGATTAAGATCCACAATAATCTGAAATATTGAATTTTCTAAACCATCATATAATGCTAATCATCTACAGAATTAGTGAAAAATACACTACTGATCAAAAGAAAAATAAGAACACAAATGACCATGATGCAAAATCATACCATAGATACTGTCATGCCCTCCAAAGCCTGACTCTGAAGAAAAACCTCTCTAAAATCCATTGGTGCGCCCCCAATATCAGAGTCATAATACACGACCTATAGATCGTTAAGAACCAAAAGATATCAGATACAAGACACTCATGAATTTTGAACATGTCAGATTATTTCAGGCACGCAACTTACAACCATCCATCAACATCAATAGTTTCAAAATCCTACTGACATAAAACACTTTAAAGGAAAGTATGTGGAATGATGATGAGGTAATCTTTAACCTAAGTCATGAAAGAATACATAATTTACAGCAGACTATTTAGAAAAATGGACCGACCTTTTCCTCTTGTCGAGCAGATATTTAACTAAAAGTCTTAGACATATCATTACTACTCAATAAGTAAAGCAAGGCATAAGACACTTAAATTTGGTTTTCATTAACATAAAGGAAGAACTCACTGTAGTTGTTCGTTTAGGGTTCTCCCTTTCATCTTCAAAAGCAAGAATTTGCCCAAGGCTCTTTTGACTGCCTTCAGATGACGACGAACTGGCTAACTTCTCAATTTCTTTGAGTGCAATCAACCAACTTCTCAGCAGCATAACTCTCTCAGAACCCCTATAAGATATTGCTGCTTCCTCTAATCTTTTGACAGTTTGCTTTACACTCCTGACATTCCGAGATGCCTGCATAAGCATACAACTTAAGCAAGCCAGATAATAATATTACAAGATATCCACAAAAGGAGAAAGAATTTCTATGCCTAAACAGAACAAAATGTAGTAGTTCATTAACGCAAGATAAGGAATGCTAGCTGTTTTTAATATGATAAACGGCTAGATCATAAAGCTCTAACTAAGCCACTGGTGTTGATTTCATGTCCTGGTTGACGACATCAGGTCCAGGGTTCAAACCCAGGACACCCCCTTCCCTTCCCCTAAAAAATGGCCAAAAAAAACTACTGCTAGTTTACATGTCAGTGTCAAAATTGAAATTAGACTAAATGTTTTCCTATCGATTTTTAGAAGGGAAATCACCAGAGCCAACTCATATGCATACATGAATAATTCATTAGGCCAAATAGACGCAATTATGAAATTATAATACAAATGTAATCCCATTTTGATTTTTTTTTTTTTGCAGTACTACGTATAAGTCATTATCCTCTGAATGAAAAATCAAAATATAATTGGAAATAAAAACTAAAATAACAAAACAGTGTCTTAAAATTTACTCCAAAGTTCTAAATAACAAAAAAAAATTACAACAAAAGTTCAACATGCAAACCTTTCATACTATCTAAAATTCAGTCTCAAATTAGAATCTCTACACCTCAACATGCATATAAATAATAGGAACAATAAAATTATATTTTTAAAATGAAAAAAGAACTACAATGCGATCTTGCAAGAGTTTGGCTCCTTCAGCGACAGCTTGACCAGCATGATGAACAACGTTATCGGCGTAGTTCCTGATGTTTCGAGTGAGGTTATTCTTGTTCCCAACTTCTACTGCTTTGTTCACCGCCGTTCTCAGCCACGACATCTCGTTTCTTTCCCTCTCTCGCCGCTGAATCGATCAATGCAATTCGCTTAATTAATTTTCTTTCTCCAAGGAATTGTCAGGGTTTTGGAGTTTGAAGAAGAGAGAAATGGGGGAAATTCTTTTTATTTCTTTGTCTGTAACTTGAACGACGACGAAGAAAAGAAAACGAAGTTTGGACGTTGACTTTTTAGAGCGCTGCGACGTCGTTTCGTAGGCAACCTCCTCCTACCAGTCTTGTCTGTCTTTAAAAGTCCACTTTTTTTTCATTTTTCTCTAAATTTTATCCATTTATTTAGGGTTTTAAATAAATTATTTATATTTTATTGTATTAAATAAATTTTAATTTTAATTTTAATTTATAACTTTCAGGATGCTGCGACGTCATTTTACTCCCAACCTACCTCTTTAGGCTATTTTTTTTTCATAAATAATGTAAAATTTTACATTATTTACGAAAATAACTCACTTTAAAAATTATGTACGAAAATGATCTATTTTGAACAGTAATATCAATGATGTCACCTTTGATTTTAAAAATATAATTTTTTCGGATATCGTCATTGTTATTGACAGCACCGAACTGAAGTATAGTTATATAAAACATTTAACAACCTGATGAAGCAATTAACTTTTTAGATTAGATAAAAAAAGTGATGACACAATTCTTATTTGCTGCTCCAATTTTAAAATGATATCTCCCCTCAAATTAGCATATAATAAACAATAAAACATATTATTTGAAATTAATTTGATAAGACAAAACATAATTTTATGTTAAAAAATAATTTTTTAAATTTACTAAAAAGTATTATTAATGTAGTAATAAAAAATTTGTTTATTAATCAATTAACATGGATTAAATATATTTTAATTTTAATTTTTTTCAATTTTAAAATCATATAAAAATATGAAAAGAGAAAAAGGTCATTAAAATAATAATAATAATAGTCATTCAATAAAATGATATATTAATTATTTCTTAATTGAATTGGTACTCGAGTAATTCATGATATCAATTCAATCAAAATTTTTATTAATAATGTAAATAACACAATAATCTCCGCATTTTATCATTTTATTTAGATGAATATTTTTTATATTTTGTTGCATTAAAAAATTCCATCCGAAGCAGAAAATTTAAACATGAATAAACTAAATAACTATTCTATACAAATATGAAATCTTTTGGGTACTGTTGGATATAAAGATTTATAGGATGATATAAATAAACGGAGTTGAACTTGGATTTCATACAAATATTGAATTCAGATGTTTCTTACATGTCCTTCCTGTCTCACCATTTGAGCAAACATTTTACTCATTGAAATTCCAGCAAGTTCGTCATCGTTGACGCCGCTACTGGCTCGGCTGAATTGCCGACTCGTTTCTGAGGTACTGACACAGCTCATGTGTGAAGAATGTTCATTGTTTTGATTGGATCTTTCTTCATTCTCTAGTAGTTGAAGTGCGTATTCCAAGTTCCATAGGACCTCTCCCATTGAAGGCCTGCAAATCCCATTTTCTGCCAAGCATTTCTCTATAATATCCCAAAGCTTCCTTAAACAATCTGATTTTACTTGGCCAGCAAGGCAAGGATCCACAATATCTTCCAGTTTCCCGCTTCGATATGATTTCATCGCCCACTCGAGCAAATTTGCCTTTTCTCTGGGAAGTGATGGATCAATAACCGCCCTTCCCGAAAGGACTTCAAGCAAGACAACACCAAAGGAGTACACATCTGATTTCTCTGTTAGTTGCTGCCTTGTCAAGTACTCTGGATCAAGATACCCGAAGCTTCCTTTGACCGCGGTACTCACATGTGTCTGATCGATATCAGGACCAGTCTTTGAAAGTCCGAAATCAGCAACTTTAGCCATGAAATGCTTATCGAGTAATATGTTTGCAGACTTGACATCACGGTGTATGATAGCCTTAGCCGAACCTGTATGAAGATAGTGAAGCCCTTTGGCTGATCCAATGCATATCTCGAGCCTTTGTCTCCAACTCAAACTAGGAAGATTTGAGCCATATAGATGATTCTTGAGTGTCCCATTCTCCATGTACTCATAAATTATGATCATCTCATCTTGTTCATTGCAGTAACCAATCAGCGATACTAAATGTCGATGTCGGAATTGAGATAACATTTCGATCTCGGTCCGGAACTCTGCAAGCCCTTGGTTTGATTGAGGAGTTCCCCTCTTGACCGCAACCTCGGTTTCATCTTTCAATACTCCTCTATAAACCTTACCGAAACCACCAACACCAATTACCAAATTTTCACTGAAATTATCAGTAGCCTCGAGAATTGCCACAAAAGGAAATCGATAGCCAATCATTGGGCTGGAAAATATGGAAGTTCCATTAGAGTATGTACTTCCAGTAGTATGAACTTTTCGTCCCCGATTCATCAAAAAGTGCTGTTCTTTCCCCAGAACTGTCTTCATTCTTCTTCTTCTTCTGCAGAAAAGGATGAAAATCACAGCTGAAACAACAACAACAACAACAAACAACGAGCCAACAGCAATGACAACTATAACTACAACTTTTATCTCAGAATGTCCCGAGTAAACAACATCGGGAACATCAAGACTGCCTCTAGCATCGTTTATCTTCATGATCTCCAAACCATTGAGGATGACCGTAGGGTTATTGAGCTTAGATGGACCAACACTTACATTGAGCTTAGTACTACCGGATACTCTTGTGCAGACATCCATGAAATATGGGGCACCGAAAACATCTGATGTCCTTGAACCAAGATCAAGCTGACCAGCGTGACGTGAATCAATAAAGATTTCAAGAAAGATGGCTTGCTGAGTAGGTTCATTCAATATGTTACAAAAGTGAAGCCGGACAAGATAATCGAAACCCGGGTTAACATCAAATGTCCATGTCAAATTTGCATTCAGATTTGGATCACTCGAGTTCAAAAAAGTTGCAGTGCCATATACTGATGCAGGAGCAATATCCTCAGTCACTTCAGTAAAATTCACAGCTGAGACATCTGACACAGATGATCCAAGATTATTGTGTATCAGATACGCATTGTCCGAGACCCAAAGCCGCCATAAGGTATCGTTTTGGGGAAGAACAGTCATGTTCCCCATATTGACCCTTGCAACCGTCTGCAGTGCTTGCTCCTGTAGACTCTTGTTACCACCTTGCAGATCAATTGTTCTGACCTCTTCTGGAATGAGATTATCCGGAACTGAGAAAACTTCCAAGCCATTGATAAAAGCAAAAGAATTGACAGCAGGTCTAAAAGTAAGAACCAGTTTATTAGAAGTAATGTTCAAGCTATATTCCTTAACAATATATCCATCCCCCATTTGAGCTTCTCTGAGAAGTGTAAAGTTTTGCGCGAAAACAGAGAATTTCGCCTTGCTCATATCGAACTTTTCGAATATGTAAGCAAAGAAATGAAGCCGAATCCAGTGCCTCCCTTGTTGTTTGATCGGAAAACTGTAATGGGAAGTTGCGTTGAAGATTCTAGCAGTTTGATACAGTGGTGAATCATAGTAAACTGAGGTTGGAATCGAATTCGAACTCGAAATTGCGAAAATCTGATGTGGGGTTGAAAGATTATATGATGAAGTGGAATTATCAGCTTGAAATACTCTATCACCCACTGATACGTTCTTAATGGATCCACAGTCTATCAAATAGTTATCTACAAGGGTGAATCCTAGTGAAAGATGAAGTAAACCATAGATGGACGAAATCCAAATAATGAAACCAAAATTCCCAGGATTATCCATGGAAGAATCTCCAATGGAGGACAAAGATTGCAGTGGAAATGACAAATACTAGAGATAATCGAGAGAGACCAACTGCATCAAAAATGGAAAAAAAAACAAGAGATGATCAAGAACCCAGTAGCAAAAACTAGAAATTGCAGCAGACAATAACCTATATATATAGACACAGTACACTAAAAGAAAACAGGCTAACCTGTGATAAAAGAAAGTTGAGAGCTGGGTTGTTACTTCACCAATGGAGCAATTTGACAAACACCCAATGAAGAAATGAATAAACAAAAAGGTCACCTGACACAGTAATTAATCAAAGAGAAAAGATTGAAAAGAGATTGCCGACTAATGAAAACATCAACCGCATAAAAACCCCAACTTGAAAATACAAACAAAAACCGTCACATTCATGACCTCCACAACTTGTAGCTATTCAAAGCAGCAGATAAGAAAAATCAAACAACGAACTTCAAACCCAAAAACAATTAAAATGTGTTAAGGATCAACGTGTGGGATGTTTGACAAGTTCATTGGATTGAAAAGAAAATAATAAATGGATTGGAAAGTTGATAAGATAGTAGTTCAAAAATAATATAAAATGGAAAGGTTGAAGCGGGAAGAGGGAAGAGGGAAGAGGATGACAGCTATGAAGGGCAGCTGAGTCTCACTTTCCTGTTGTGAATAACGTTAAAAAGGCTTTTGTCGTACGTTTGGTGGTTTTAGTGTATATGTTCCATGTCTTCGGTTGGTGTAAGGAAATACAAATCAAACTTAGAATTAAGTTTGCAGCATCTCTTTTGTATTAATAATGCAAAATAATGCTTATGGGTCGGGGTTACATATGAAACATAGTATTCAAACTATATTCGTTAGGTCATGATATCAAATAAACAATTCCATTGGTTTGAATTATTTATTAATATTGGTGAATTATAATAATAGATAAAACTCGAATAATAAATGCGATTAATGTGACTCGAATTTAAGTTATACCTGAAACGATGAATACCCTTAATCATCAGGTCATCACATGAGATCATAATTATATAAAAAATTTAAAATGATGTTATAATTAAATTTAAATAAAAATATTTTTGTAATCCACAACGATAGATTACTTACTGAGGTCATAATTTATTGAAAATTAAATTAAATTTTTAGACATGTTTGATAATTCAAAATTAAAATAATTTAATAATTTTTTTAAAAAAAATATGAATAATAGAAATTAAGTAAATAAAAGCTACTTATCACTTAATAAAAAATATTTTCAATTAATTAAATTTTGTTTTATTTCTTTTAATATTATATTATCCTATAAAAACATTACGTTTAAAATTTTATTATTTTTTAAATAAGGTAAAATGTTTAAAAAATAAAGACAAAATGTAGAATATTTTTTTTTTTTATAATTTAAAATCTTTGAGTAATATATCAAACAAATTTTATAATTTAAATTCAATACTTACATTTTCAGCATTTTTTTTTTCATCACTTAATTTTTCAATTTATCAAATAGCATCTAAATCCCAAGCCAATAGGCCTACCCCATACACCCGAACCTATGCCCTTCAAAATTCGTGGGTGAAGACAGAGATCGATCTAAATCTAGAATTTGACTGTTATAAACTTAAAAAAAAAAAAGAAAGAAAGATGAATGAATTTTCGTATGTATATTGTTGTACAAATGCTAGATATTTATGCTAGTACCTAAGAACTATACATGGAAACTAAAAATCCTAGATTATAGCCCAATTTGCATGCTAGAATCATATTTAAATGCTAAAATCATGCTAGAATCATATTAATACAGATTTACATTAACACTCCTCTCAAATGTATAATGTGGTGTTGTGGACTATAACTTGAGTTTGAAAACTAAGTCTTGAAATATGGTTGGAAGATGTGGCTTTATGAAAATGTTTGCGATCTGAGCTGATGAGGAGATAGAAGCAAGGTGTAGAGTGCCCTAAGTAACATGATGTTGTACACAATGACAGTCAATCTCTATGTGTTTTGTATGTTCATGAAACACATCACTATGAGTGATCTGAATTGCATTGCGATTATCATAATGTAGGATAGTAGTAGCAGTAAGAGATGAGAGTCATATCTTCAAGTAGTCAGCATAGCCAAAGTAACTCCGAAGTGGCATCAGTAAGAGCAAGGTATTCAAATTCGATGCTAGAGTGAGCAATAATAGTTTGCTTTTTACTTCGCCAAGAAATGAGAGAATCACTTAGAAAGAAATAATAACTAGTGGTTGAACGTTGGTTTGTAGGATCTCCTGCCCAGTCAACAATAGAATATCTAACGAGAACAAAATAGGAGTGAGCAGAGAAATGAAGACCACAAAAAAAGTGCACGCTTGACATATCAAAAAATACGAAGAACTGTTGAAAAATGAGATGATCTAGGAGATGTCAAGAACACCACATATTTAGTCTCGCTTAATGTGTAAGAGATAATCACGAGTTTTGTAACATCCGCGTTTTTGAACCGGAGTTGAAACAGTATAGGGAAGGAGTCAAGAATTAGAATATGTAGCTAAAATAAGAAGATTAGGAAAATTTAAGGATTAATTAGTAATTGTGAGAAAGGAGGAAAGACTAAATAGCAATTTATCCAAATTGAATTATGAGTCATCATGGGAATTAGATTGATTAAAAAGGGCAAAAGAGTAATTTGGTGGAAGATATTTTTGGAGGCAAAATTTTGGGCCAAAGTGTAAAGTTGGAAGGCCTAGGGACTAAAAGTTAATTTTACCATTTTTATTAAAGAGAGATATTTTAGTGGAAAATTCTAGAGAAATTGAGAAAAGAAAAATGAAATAAAAGATGAAAATATCATCTTCTCTTTAAAAAGTCCAACCGTCCATGTCATTCTTCTCCATCCAAACTTTTGCTTTTATTCTAATTTAGTCCATTCACCATTGTTAAGCCCTCCAAGCTTCAAAATCCTCCGTTTTCTTTGAAATTTCCTTAAGAAAGGCATAGAGGGAAGTTAGTAGACACCTTAATTTCTTTATAGAGTCCACTTTGAAGTGTTAAAGTGGATAGGGATTAAATTAGAATTTTGAAAATTCAAGAACAAAGGTAAGAGATGATTCAATTTTCATGACATACATGTATATTTACATAATCTAGCATGAAAAAGTATTGAATTTTAATCTTAAGCTTATATGTGTGTGTATGAAATTGAAGAAAGAGGGAAGAAAGAGAAGGACCAAATTGAAGAAAAAGGAAAGGAGAAAGCTAAGGTGTGAGAAGAAATTATCTACAAGTGAGGTAAGTACTATAAGTATTAAAAGACTTAGTAACAATTAAGTTAAAGTGTTTATAATTTTAATATATATGATTAATCATGATGAAAATGAGATGTTTAATTATAAGTATCATAATTATGTGTGATTGAATGAAATTTAGTATAAAGAAGCATGAGAAAGGAATTAATCTCACTAAAACAAATTGGACAGAACAGAGGACTAAATTCGAAAATTCACCAAAATTGTATAAAAAGAGTTAAGAGTTGAATTAAATATGTAATTAAAGCTTATTGAGTGTAGTTTCATATGGAAGAAACAGTGAAATAGAATGAATTGTATATTTTGAGATATACTAGTTTTTGTGTAACAAGGTCAGAGTAGGTTCGAGTTCCCCTGTTCTGACTTTGAAAAATCATATAAAAATGTATAAAAAATATTATAGACTGAAATTTATATGGTTAAATACTTAATGAGTCTATTTTCAAAATAAACAGACAGAAACATTATTGGATTCCTGTACTAAAAGATAAATAATTTTTAGTAAAGAAAGGTCGAAACTGTTAGGCAGCAGAGAAGGGGTAAATTGAAAGAATTTACTGTACAAATTGGTTAAAATAAAAATTCTGAAATTTTTATGGTAAAAAGATATTTGAGTCTAATTTTAGAATCATCAAGCGGATTATAATTTTGAATTCTGTAGCTCAAGATAGAAATAATTTAGTGACTGTGACTTAGATGTACAGCTTTGAAAATTAATGTAAAAAGAAAAAGAAAAATTGAATAGAAATGAAAAATTGATGCATATAAAGTGATATATGATGAAATTGAGAAATGAGAATAAAATGGATAAATCAAAGGTTTCCAAAGTTATTAATACTTAATTGTTTATGATATTTGGTTGTTATTTGGTTAAATTGATTTGTTATTGATTTGTGATCAAAAGTGAAAGTGAAAGTGAAAGTGAAATTGGAATTGAAAGTGATATGAATTGTAAATTGAAAATCCCTATTAACTAGTCGGGTTGAGTCGGATATAGTTGGCATGCCATAGGATTGGAAGAGTTCAAGGATACTTCGACCTTGAGTCGATGAGACATTGGGTGTCATTATTTTACTTCGGATAGATTCGATGAGGTACTGGGTACCACTTTACTTCGGCTAGGCCGATGAGACACTGGGTGTCACTTTATTGCTTCGAACTATTCGATGAGGCACTGAGTGCCATTCTGGTGTGTTTGGTTGGATCCGTGTATTCGTCAAGGTCTGAGTCTTGTTAATAGGGTAAACAATGTGAAAAAAAAGAAAGAATGTGCAAATTGTGACATTGAGGTAAGTGAAATGATAATCACATGAAAGATAAGTACAATATATGTATAAGAAATCAAAGAATGATAAAACTAAGTAAGCTAAGAGGTTGGAATGGTTGAAATGTGAAATGAGGAAGAATATATGAATTTATAATACTACTGTAAGTTAAATGTTATATACATAAAATGTATGTATTTTACATGAATAAACAATTATATGAATGAATTTGAAACGAGTGATTAAAAGATGAATGATTAATGACACTTGTAGTACTTACTAAGTCTTCACCAACTTAACGCGTTTATTGCAATGCGTAACTATAAGACCTTTGAGAAGCTAAGGTTGGATTAGGTGCCTCTCATTAAATCACATCAATATTGGAAGATTGCAAGGCAAGGTATATTTATTTTGTGTGAAATGACATGTACAAATGGTATACCTATGAGTCTCTAATGAATGAGTTATCAATATTGCTTTGAAAATTTACATGAATTGACTGAAATGATTAAAATTGTGTTTTGGATTGATTTGAAATATTGGGAAAGTTTTGAAGTTGTTTTAGGGGATTATTACTAAGTTTTTGGCTATATTTATTGATTTTAGAACAGATGTATCAATATTTTTATGCTGGTATCGATATTTACCCTGTTTTGAGTAAAAATTACATTTTCATTATTTTCAAACTGGTTTTAAGTCTCGATTTTAATTATACTTGATTATTTTGTGATATTTTGAGTAAAACGATTCAATTACACAATATTTGAAAGAAAATTTTGTTATACTCGTTTTTAATTCTCTGACACTGTATGTAATACTCTTATAGTGGATTTATATGTGTGAATCATGTGTAGAGGTGTTACAAGTTTCTATCAATACGAGGTTGATATGCCTAAATAAACTCCTTATTATCTTAGAAGTACACTCACATTAGGAGAATGTTCACACTTAAAAAGTCGATGCCTTAAAATCTTGAAGGCAATGGATGGTGGGAAGTGTGGAAGGTTAATGGCTTTCGCTTCAAGGCAGATGGTTATGAGAAACATTTTCACAAGGAAGGTCAATGAAAGGTAACATCGTTTAATCTGCTAACACGTATCTCAAAGACGATGGGATATAACAATAATTTTTTTCACCATGATAAGAGTGGAATGATTAAAAAATTAAAACATGATGTAACAATATAAATACAAAAATGTGTTACATTTACATTTAATAATAATTAACATGTAAATTTTTTTTAAAATTTCATAACATTTTAAATACATAAAAATATGAATATTGTTTTTCTAAAATTGAATCAATATTAAAAAATTAAAACTGCAATAACTCTATTTTTTTTTGACCCGTATTTTCAGGTTACTTTTTTGTCCATAGTCAAAGTCATATTTAATTATAAAAATGTTGACACATTAAAAATCTTTTATGTTAATTTTAACAAATACATTTATTTACATTATGTTTGTATTGTTTCATATTAGGGTTATTTTTCATATTGAATTTATGTTATATAATTATGATGTGTTTGACATTGTCAAGTCCAATAGTTGTACTTTTTTTCCTCACATATTATACAATAAATAGATTTATTAAGCATTTAAATTACCTCGTATATTTTTTATTTTTAGCATTTGTTCATATTTTTTTAACTCATTGACAACACACACAAGTGTTTGGATCCGAATCTTCTAAAATGAACATCATTCTGTTTTTCACTAGAACCACTCGTTGAAATCTCATCTTTTAAGTTAATTATAAATTATCATATCAAATATGATAGTATGCTCACACCAAATCAAGGACATTTATATATTACATATAAAAAAAATTTAGTTTTGTAATTATTGTTTTAGATGGTTTATGTTTTAGTCACTGCTGGTTAATGGAAATAATGATATATCTTTTTTCTAATTTGGTTTGATTACTAGTGTAATAATACGAGTAAAAAATTTATTATTACATATGTATTACAATAGTTAGACATTGAATAATAATAGTACAATTTTAAACTTTAAAAGATAAGTAAAAACTCTAATAAAAAAATAAAATTTCTTCAAAATAACTATAATTTTTCCTTCTCTTTACTAAAAATAAGTAATGGGAGTGACTCAATATTACCAATTGAATTAAGTTTTTGTTAACTCCTATGCTAAAATATGCATAAAAAATATTACTCCTTCCAAACGTAACATTAATCCTCAATACTTATGCATTTTATCAATTTGATCCAAATTCTAAATAATTCAATAAATTTAACCTTCATGTTTACAAATACTATTAATTTATTCTTCAAACACATATCATTAAATATAATTACAATTAAATGATTATTATATATTAAAAAGTACAAAATATAATATTATTTATATACTTTTTGAGGAAATGATATACAATTGATAAAATTTGTAAATGTAGAGGGTTAAATTTATTTAATTATTTAGAATTAGGATCAAATTTATAAAATATGTAAATATTAAGAACTAAATATGTTATTATATCGATTTAAAAAAAATCATATCATCATTTCTGTTAACTATTTAATGAAAAGTGACCAAAATAAAAATAATTTAAAACTATATCTCATATATACAATATTCTAAGAAAATACAGAATAAGTTAACAAAAAAAACATTTTAAGTTTATTGTTTTATTATTATCGTGCCAATGATGAAAACCATATATTTTCATTAATATATTTGACGGATTTTATATATAAAGAAAATGAAATATTATTTTCAAAAAGATTGTTATATTCATTTTGTAAATATAAGGAAACTGAAATATTTATATTTGATTGCTATATTATTTTGTTTTCTATATTTTTCCCAAATGTATTACTATATTCATTTTGTAAATATAAGGAAAATGAAATATTCATATTTGATTGTCATATTATTTTGTTTGATTAATTTTATTCCAAATTTTATAAAAAATTTAACATAAATATATATTTTTAGTAATTTTTTAAATTTAAAATATATTTTTAAGTAAAGACCCATTTTAATAACATAAGGTAAATTTATATATATTTCAAATACCATTATTTTTTTCAAATGATTAATTAATTTAAACAAAAACCGAAACTATTTAAAAAAAATTATAGCATTAATACACACAAATGACACTGCATCGCACGAAAATGCAAACTTTTTTTTTTATCTTTTTTTATTTCACATTTTTCTAATTTTCAGTTAATAATAAATATTGAAAAATTATTTTAAAAGTAAATACCATATATTTATTGAAATTCAAATCAAAAGATAAGGTTTTATTAAAAAATAAAAATAAAAATAAAAAAATTTAGAAAAAAATAAAGTTGAAGATAAAGGCAAGAAGGAGGTTGTGGTGTGTATGGCTAATAATTGATGAACAATAATAATTTTTTAAATTATGGGTTTGAGACAATGAGGAAGAATAATTGAAGAAATAAATAAAAATTCATTGAATTTGAATTTTAATGAAAATATAGAAATCATTTGTCGGCTTTTGGGAATGATTTCACATAACGCGTTTCCCCAACCAATGAATGACAACGGCCTGCCCCTTCTTTTCATTTTATTTCAATTTTTTATCAAGGTTGTCGATTAATTTTTTTTATATTAAATTGTTTTATAATCTTAAAATTTTAAATTAGAGTCTTTAAAGAAATCCGAGTGTGACATGTTAGTAACAGTGATTTAATTTTTATAATTTAGTATTTGAGTCTTAATTAATTATTTTATCAATTAAATTACTCGATCATTTTTTAATATATTTTTACATTAATTTTATAAACATTTCTATTTTATATTTACGGATTTGATTTACGAAAATGAGGTTTTGAAATTGTGTTTTTTTGTAAGGCTAAAAATCAGGTCGTTACAGATTGGATTGACAACACCAACTCCAATGACCTAACCTTTTGCTATAGAGATAATACCGGTTTCAAATTCTAGTATTTTTCATGTCTTTATCATTTCTAACTTAAGCATTGAAAAAAGATTGCATGTCAAGATTATGACATTTGATATTTTCATCTTTATCAATTGAATGAAAGAAAGAAAAAAGTAGAAGATATAGTTGAAAGTGATTTTAGTTACAAAAATATTAAAATATTTTAATATCTATTTTTTTAATTTTAAGATTATATATATATTTTTATTTTATAATTAGGACTAAAATGAAAAATTTTGTAAATATTAAGGATTAAATTTGTTGGATTTTTTAAATTTAGGACCAAATATATAGAATGTATAAACATTAGATGACTAAATTTGTTTTTAGGCAAATAAAACAAAGCCCACACTAGACTTCTATTAGACAACTAACGGAAGAGTGATTAAAATATTTAATTTCGAAAAATTGAGTGATCAAAATAAAACGAATAGAATATTTAGATGATTATTCTTGTACTTTACCCCTTTTTTTCTTGGTTCGACTACATCATTACTCATCCAATTATTAGTATGTTTTTGTTTTGCTCATCAAAATAATAAAAAAAAACTTTCAATTTTGTCACTAACATTTGCAATCTGATTTTGATTACCTTTCATTAAATCATTAATTAATGCATTTTTTAATTGGTATAATAATATTTTAGTGCTCAACACTTACAAAATTTATCAATTTGATTTTAATTCTAAATAATTGAACTTAATCCTCAACATTTACAATTTTTTTTTTATCAATTTGATCCTCAAACACATCTTGATCATAAAATATAATCGTAATTATAAATATTTTAATATTAAAAATATACATACCTTTAACAAAAGAATAAAAATAAATACTTAAAAATCAATTTAATCAAATTTAAAAAAAATCACAACTAAAGAAAAATGGAATCATTATTAATGTAAGTTTTTATTTAAAAAATTATTGTAGGGAGTTGGGATACAAAGAAATGTGTGAGAAAATTTTCTAGCATTGAACTTTGCAATTTTGTTTATTAAAAAACCCAATTGGGTAAATACTATCCAAAGGGTTAGTACAGTAGGAGGAGTCCAATACAAAGCCGAGCAAATGCCCAACAAAACAAAATCTAAGGCATAGCAGAGGAACCCAAATTCTAACCCAACTCCTAAAAATCTCAGATCTTGGACTCCATACCGGCTCCTTTTGCACAACTTCAACAAGCTTCAATTCTTGAAGAAGAATCTTAATGACTTTGTTAATACTTAGAAAATGCAGCTCATCGTTGCTTTTTTCAATTGAAGTCTCAGAAACATTAAAATTAAACAACTATGTTGATACGCATTACCAACAAAGAGGTTGTGATGGAGGAAAAGAGGACTGATTCACTTAAGCAAGGCGAAGAGCTGTTGGTAGGAGAGTGAGAGAAGGAGACTTTCCCTCGAGGGGAAGGGGAAGGGGAAGGGGAAGGGGAAGGGGAAGGGGAAGGTGAAGGAAGATGGAGAAGTTGACTAAGGTGATAGTGCTGATGGAAGAAGGATCCCACTTACTTTTACACTCAAGTTAATATCCTACATCATCCCTTATCTTATAATGTTACATGTCAGTTTGTATGATGTCTTGTAAAATTGTATGGGTTGGTCAAGTGTCAATGTCATTGCAAGTTGCAAGTTAATTGTTGTCATGGTATGCATTGCGTGATTTTGCCTGTATCGTAAATTATCTAATTCTGATATCTCTATCCTTGAAATTATATGAGACAATTAAGTTTAGGTGACTTCGTAAATTATGCTGTCATGGTATGGTTTGGGTTCGAGTAGCGTTGGTTGTTCAAATTTTGCCCTGTTATTGTAATTCACAAAAAGAAAAGACATTGTTGTCGTTAACGTTCATTATTTTAAAGGATTGAATTTTTCTAATTTTGATTAAAATGTAAAATATATTTTTTGAACTGATATCAAACACAAAATTACATATTAATCACCATCAAATATAGATTCTTTAAAGTTCACAAATAAATTTTCTAAATTTCCCAAATATAATTAATGGAAAGTCGACCAAACAGTTAGTCAACCAGATGCAGTGAATGGTAAAGCCTTTGAAGTAGCATCTACAGCAAATGCAGATACCAAGAAGATGGGCAGCACAGAACAGAACAGAAAGCAGCTGTTTTCATTTCACCCAAATTTTGCTGACTTTGACTTCAAAACAGCTCCGCTTTAAAATAGTCAATACCTTCTTTCCCACCGCTGTTCGCAGGCGGGGTTGGATTTCAGCCCATAATCCCTCTGTTTTCTTAATTAACTTATTATATTCATCATTTATTTCAACACGGTCTCCAACTCAATTATGAAATTATAAAAATATAATTATTATTATGATGATAAACTTTTTATCTTTTCATAAATTTTCTTATTTCGTCTTTGTATTTTATTTATTTAACAAGTGATAAGATTCAGATCACTCAATTTCTAACGCAAAAAGTTAAAAACAAATTGTGGAATTAATATAAAACCTAGGGAAATGAAGTAAGTTTAATAAAGAAAAAAATGAGAGCAGATGATAGGTATGAGTTAGCTTGGTGTTTGGTAAGAAGAGGTTATCTACATTCAACTACCAAAAGAGTCTCCCACAGTTTAGGAAAAAAGAGAAGAGATTATTTTTCTTAAGTTTGTTGGTCTTTAAGTTTAACTCCCATTTTGTGCTTCCCCTTTTCCCTTTCGAGTAGGCAAAGATTGAGCACTTGAAAATCAAAACCTTTGAGTCTCTTAACTCTTAAGTCATAAATACTAATTAAAAGTTGTTAAGTTTCTTCTTCTGGAAGTCCCATAAGTTTTGTCAATTTGCATTGCTTTGTTAGGCTCCAAAACAAATGCAATACCTTTCTCTTAGGTATCAAATATATGACTTTCTATTTTATCATCTAAGCTTTGGTAATTGGAAACTTACACACACAACAATTTATAGTAATGCCAAGTTTTTAAAAGGATGGGGTTTTGGTTTTCTAATTATAGAAAAAATTGGAATATAATTTTCACATATATTTTTTTGGTGAAATACAAGAACAGAGTAAAATCCGAATAACAAATATAATTAACGCAACTCAAATTCAAACCACATTTAGAATGGTGAACATCCTTATTATTAGCACATCACACCTGAAACTTTATTTTTGCTAATAAATTCTAATTCATGTCAATAGATTTATTTTGAGATGTTTCTTAACAAAAACTTAATTTGCTATTACATTTCTTGTAGGTAAGATTTAAAGTAGCGCATCGTCCACAATAGTCTATTTATTTAAAATATTAGTTGGCATTTAAATGATTAATGCTTTTCCAAACCAAAAGGCAAAAATTTGGATACACTTTACTTCGATTATGTTCTAATTTTGTTTGAGTTACTTGCAGAGTTGTTCATGGATTGAGTCGAATTTGATGGTCCGCTCGAAAAATGAAAAGATTTAAGTAAAAATATAAATTTAAAAAATAGGTTTGAACAAAAAAGTAAAGTCCATTTAAAAAATGGGTCAGTAAGGATTTTTACTTGGCCTGGCTCGAATTTACAATAAAAAACCTTTGCTATTTTGTTTCTATTTTTTCATGTTTTGTTGATGTTTTCCCACTTTTTATTATTGTTTTGCTACCATTTTACTATTAAGTTGCTACTATTTGGTGATTAATGTTTGGATATTTTATAACATTTGCTTTATTGTTAATTTTGCTACTATTTTAGAAGTATTTGCTTGTTAAGTTGCATTTATCTTAGTGTTATATAAGTATAAATATTTTTTAATTTATTTTCAAATTGTTGGGAAATATTTATTTTAATCTTTTTAGTATATTTGACGTATTATATTTTTTAAAAAAATTATAAAAAAAATTAATACAGGTGAGTTGAGTTGAACCTGAATTTTAACATTCTTATCCGAGCCGGGCTTGGGTTTGGGCAGAAATTTAAACTATTATTTTTAGCTAAAAAAAAAAAAGACATGAACTTGAACATTTTATTTAGATGTTTATAAAATTTTATAAAATTAATTACTTTTAAAACACTTCTTAACACAACATTAATATAAATTTAAGGTATAAATCACGAAACTATACATGAGTTTTAGTTTAATGTGCAATTGTATGCATGAAATTTTGATTTGATTCAATTCTCACAAATCATTAACATGGTTATTTTTTTTTAATATACTGATGTGATTACATAGTAGTATCTGTCTATACTTTCTTATCCCTTTGATATATCATCATTTTACGTTTATGTATTGCATACAGAAATAATTATATTTATCTAATATAAAAATAAATTGATATATTTATTTATTTAAATGTGTATGATTGAATCAAAATTAAAATTTTATTTATAGATTTAAACCGCAATCGAAATTTCATGTTTGTAATTACATTAAATTAAATTTATATATCAAATTACATATTAAATCAAAATTTATATATAATTTTATATATATAACCAAAAAAATATAAATTAAAAACAAAAATATTGTTTATAAAACTATTTTAAATATATTTCTAAACTAAAACTCTTCATTTACATCGATAATTTAGAAAACTACTTTGAAAATAATAATAATAAACATCGCCGGCGTCATGGGCTAAAATTGTGTTACTAGGCTGAGGCTTAGCTTTTTTTTTTTTTGGTAAACTACTAAAACAATCATTTTTGTTTGCTTTAAGTTATATTTTGGTCACTTATGTTTGAAATGTTATATTTTAATCATTTACGTTATCGTTTTGTTACATTTTGGTCACTGGGATATTAATTATCGTTAACGGTGTAACGATACGCTGATGTGACATGTTGAATCATCATTTAAAATGAAAATTCTTAGGTTAAATTATACAATTGGTCTCTATATTTTTTCTTTTTTAATAACTTTTTTCTTTTAACTTTCTTTTTTTTTCTTTATTTTCCATTCGCTTCTGCTTCTCCTCCTGTTTTCCTCCATTCTCATTTTCTTTTAATGTAGTTTTTTTATGTTTTCCATTTCTTTTAACATAACTTTTTTAACATTTGGAAAAGTAAAAAACAAATTGTTTTGAATATAAAGAATTCAATTTATGTATAGATTTGATTAATGATATGATTTTTTATATTCATTAGTTAGATCTAGTTTTAGTTTCAAAATTAGGCTATATTCAAATCAAGATTTGATTAAGACTGATTGGTATTCGGTTTTGAATGAAATTCAATTTAGGAATCATGTGAACTTGGTTTATTTGGTGGGCAAAGATTATACTTATGCAGTGAAGAATATGAGAAGAGATAAAAATAAAGGAGAAAAAAAGAAGGGAAATAAATAAATAAAAAGAAAAAAATTAAATTATTCAAAAAAAGTATAGGGACTAGTTATGCAATTTAACCTAAAATTTTAGTTTGATATGTTGAAATAACAGGCCGCATTAGATTGTCGTTACACCATTAACAATAGTTAACAATTCAGTGACTAAAATGTAATAAAACGACAACGTAAGTGACTAAAACATAACATTTCAAAAAAAAAATAACTAAAATGTAATCTGAAGCAAACAAAAATGACTATTTTGATAGTTTACATTTTTTATGATAATAGATAGATCCATTGTTCGACACATCAACTTCTTCTATATTAAATTAATGTTAAAGTTTTAAAATTAAATTTAATAGGTAAATTAAATTTATCGAATTTATTGTTTGTAAATATTTGATGTCGTTGAAGGTGATCGTAAATAAGCATGTCATGTTAATTATATCTAATTAGACTTATTTTGTGATTACATGGTAGTATCTGTTTATACTTTCTTAACCTTTTGACAACGCATACACACCTTGCACACATAGGTGCTCAAACCCGAGATCTTTAAGATGAATAACATCTTCTTTTTCACTGGAGCCACTTGCACTTGTTGAATTCCAAGTTTTCTCAAATAATTAAACCTTCATTTCCCGTATCTTGATTATTATTCTCCTCTTCTATCTCAAAATACTCGTCCTGTTACAAATTATTTGATTTGTTTTAATTTAATTATTTAAAGTAAGCTTAATTTTTAATATGCGTTGTGTGTGATTTTGCGCACTTAATTTTTAATTAGGTTTTTTGAATAATATGTCAGCTTAATTTATTAGAAATTAAAATAGAGAAACATTCCAAACGAAATTAAAATGTAGCATAAAAATAACAAGACAAAGATTAATTAAAAAAAACTAGAAAACGAAACATCAAACTAACAAAACACGTCCAATGGGCTGCAACGACAGGGATGAAATGAAACACTGGAGAAAGGAAGCAGGAAATAAAACTCTTTTTGTTTATCCACCTACACGCTTTAAGGATCAAAGTAGGGTTGGTGAGCGAAACCAACAATCTTGCAGACTGCTTCGCAAAATAAATCTGACTGCATCGACAAATGAACCACAAAAGGGGATTAAACTATTGAAAGACCATCGATAACCGCAAATCAGAGCTGAGCGTTGTGAGAAAACTATTCATGAACGCAAATCTACCACAAAGGTAGATGAAAACGTGCCATAAGGTAGAAGCGTGACACAAGTCAGAGGAAAAGCGTGTCACAAGGTAGAGGAAAAACGTGCCACAAAGGAAGATAAAAACTAGAAGAAAACCAAAATATAAAAGAAAATAATAACTGAATATAAACAATTAAAGGGAAAGAATACCGGCGATCGACGACCAGCATTAAAGCTGACGTCGCCGTCGGCTAATCAAGAATGAAAGAAAGAAATAGAACGACGCAGAGAAAAAGATTACTTTTTAATTATGTTTTAAATAATATCTTAATTATTGATAATAGAATTTTTTTTATTTTTAAATAATATATAAATTTGAAATTATACAAGAAAGTGAACTATAATATTAATTTTTAAAGAGAATTGGCCATATGAGTAAAAAATAAGTCACTTTTTAGAATCAAGATCAAATTGATAGAATTTATAAATATTAAGTACTTAATTTGTTGATTTTTTAGGATTAGAACCAAATTAATATAATGTGTAAACATTGAGAGCTAAATTAATTATTGAACTAATAAAAAAAAGTCATGTAAACATTTCATTAAAGACTTAACAATGATGAAATTTATAATCTTTCAACAGTTAAGGACGAAGTTAGAAATTTTTTTGGGCGGAACTAAATTGTATATTTTTATGAGAGTTAAAAATATTCTTTTACCATTTTAATATCTCACATCTTTTTAATCTTTAAAAATTAAATCAAAATTTTATCATTTTCGTAGAGTCAAAATGTAATTTTTCATAAATTTTTAAGTACCGCGAATATAAGAATTTTTGCATATTAGGAAGACTAAATTAACAAATATTTTTGAATGGTGAGAATAAAAACCCAAAGGACCAAAGACATACTCTACACTTAATTTTATTTAGGGCTTAGAAAAAAAGGATTTACGTGTGAAGCGGTGGAAACCAAGATTGGAGATTCAAGTTTCAACCCTTAAACTTTAGCCATCCCTTTGGACTATTCAGAGCTTACGCCACAGTAGATGAACACCCAACCTAATTCCCCTGCTCAGCTATCTATCCTAATCCATCACAGCCGCACGCGTACCCACCTTTCTTCCTTCCTTCTAAGAAACACTAAGGCGTATAGATTTCATATTAGATGATTTAGGTAACCTTACCTCTCACTTATAACCGTCAAAAAAATCAAACATTTTCAATCCCATCAAATTCAACCATTACTCTCACTCCTATATATACATTTCTCTAAACCCTGAAATGTTCAAAGCCACAACCCCCTCTCTCCCTTCCCTTTGAAAACACCCCATTTCCTGACATTTCCCGACAAAAGGGGGTTAACTTCCAGTCATAACCCGCCCCGTCTCTCCTATTGTCGCCCAAACCATGTCGTCGGGTAAAAATCATCATAGCAGCAGTCCTTCTCAGTATTTTCAACACTCATTGGAGCTTATTGCCGGTGAACTCTCAACAGCCACAGGAGCTTCCCCAACGCTCGGCCAACTACTTAAACACGTTGGTGATGCAAGGAAAGAAGCCACCGGCGACGAAACTCCTGTCCATGAAGTCCTCGTCGACGTCACCGAGCCACGCCCCATACCATTTGTGCTTTCCTTTAACAACCTTACTTATAGTGTAAAGGTTCCTCGCAAAATGGCGTTGCCTGGTTTGTTCGGACGGAGGGGTGGAACCGCCGCTGTAGATGCCGCTATCGTCGGCAATCCACTTGCCGGAGATAGTTATTTTACGAGGACCAAGATGTTGCTTAATGATATCTCCGGTGAGGCTCGAGACGGTGAGATACTCGCTGTGCTTGGAGCGAGTGGTTCGGGTAAGTCGACGCTGATTGATGCTTTAGCCAACAGAATAGCTAAAGGGAGTTTGAAAGGAAACGTCACTTTAAATGGCGAAGCTTTGGAGTCTCGAATGTTGAAAGTGATTTCAGCTTACGTTATGCAAGATGATTTGCTTTTCCCAATGCTTACTGTCGAAGAAACCTTAATGTTCGCAGCTGAGTTTCGCCTTCCTCGGACTTTGTCGAAATCTAAGAAGAAAATGAGAGTTCAAGCCTTGATCGATCAATTAGGCTTAAGAAATGCAGCCAAAACTGTAATCGGTGATGAAGGTCATCGTGGTGTTTCCGGTGGAGAGCGTCGTCGTGTATCCATCGGAATCGATATAATTCATGACCCCATTATTCTTTTCTTGGATGAGCCTACATCAGGGCTGGATTCAACCAGTGCTTTCATGGTGGTGAAGGTTTTACAGAGGATAGCTCAGAGTGGAAGCATTGTTGTAATGTCAGTTCATCAGCCAAGTTATCGTATTCTCGGATTGCTTGACCGATTGATATTTTTGTCTCGCGGACAAACAGTTTACAGTGGTTCACCTACGACTCTCCCGCTGTATTTCTCGGAGTTCGGGTATCCAATACCCGAGAACGAGAACAAAACGGAGTTTGCGCTGGACTTAATCCGAGAACTCGAAGGATCTCCTGGAGGAACAAAAAGTTTGGTCGAATTCAACAAGGCATGGCAAAGCATGAAGCATACTAGAGACTCCGAGCCAGATCGACTCGGTTTATCGCTAAAAGAAGCAATTAGCGCCAGTATATCTCGAGGTAAACTCGTCCCAGGTGCTACAAATGATGTCAACTCATCTTCCATGGTTCCAACATTTGCAAATCCATTTTGGAAAGAAATGGTGGTATTGTCGAAGCGAACGATCCTAAATTCAAGACGGATGCCGGAGTTGTTCGGAATTCGTTTGGCAGCAGTTCTAGTGACAGGGTTCATTTTAGCGACAGTATTTTGGCAACTTGATAATTCACCAAAAGGGGTGCAAGAAAGACTAGGGTTTTTCGCATTCGCAATGTCGACAACATATTACACTTGTGCCGATGCTCTTCCAGTTTTTCTCCAAGAAAGGTACATTTTCATGAGAGAAACTGCTTACAACGCTTACAGGAGATTATCATACGTCATATCAAATGCTTTAGTGACGTTACCGGGCTTGATCTTGCTCTCGTTTGCTTTCTCCATGGCAACATTCTGGGCAGTAGGGCTAGACGGTGGACTATCAGGATTCTTATTCTATTTCCTAATTATGTTTGCTTCATTTTGGTCCGGAAGTTCATTCGTGACATTCCTTTCGGGTGTCGTCCCGCATGTGATGTTAGGCTACACCATAGTCGTCGCTATTCTAGCATATTTCTTACTCTTTAGCGGCTTCTTCATCAATCGTGACCGAATCCCGGGTTACTGGATATGGTTCCATTACTTATCCCTAGTGAAATACCCATATGAAGCAGTTTTACAAAATGAATTTGAAAACCCAGCAAAGTGCTTCGTGAGAGGGGTTCAAATATTTGACAACTCACCACTTGCAGCAGTCCCTCCCGCCATGAAAGTGAGATTACTGCAGTCCTTAAGCAATACTTTGGGAATGAGGATTACAAGCTCAACCTGTATGACAACGGGGTTGGATATTCTGAAGCAAGAAGGGATTACAGATTTAAGCAAATGGAATTGCTTGTTGATTACAGTGGCATGGGGTTTCTTGTTTCGGATTTTGTTTTACTTCTCTTTGTTATTGGGAAGCAAAAACAAAAGATCATGATGATTGTTTAAGGTTGGGATTTATCAGAAAAATGTTGCTGTAATTTGTGTGCATCTTTATTTTATTTTATTGAAGTGCAAAACCTTTTCATATCTGGAAAATAATTCATCTTCCATTTCTTAAAATCATTATTTTTTGATTAATTTGTATTCTCTTGCAAACTAATGCTACGATTTTGTTTTCACTGTTTTTCTTTTTATTTATATATATAATGTTGCCTTTTGCTTTAGATATAAGTAGGTAACCAAATTCCAGCTTAAAATATAGTTTCACTTTGATTGTTCAACGTTTTGCTTCTTTCTTTAAAAAAAAAAAAAAAACTATTTGGTGAAAAGTAATCTTTGGCGAATGATGAATTTATTAAATTATTAGTAAATTTATATTTTTGTTATTTAATTTTAAAAAATTACAAAATGATTATTAAATTATTTGAAAGTCTTCATCTAAGTTATTGAATTATTTGAAAGTTTTTACTTTAAATTACTGAGTTGTTAATTTTTTTTAAAATAAAGTTCAGTTAGCAAGCTCCAAACGATGATTAAACAATTAGTATGGTGGATTAGTACTCATTAACAAGTAAAAGAACATACATTAGATCCAAGTCGATATGGAGGTCAGTATCGAAGATCGGAGAAGAAAACTGTCTGGATTTTAGTTTGTAGACTCAAGATGTTCAAAGTTGTTTCATGAAAAAAATTGAATTATATATATATATAAAAAAAAGAGCTTTCAATTAATATAAACGGTGCAAACAAAAGATCATATAACAACGATTTTAATAGCCAATGATTTAAATGAAAATTTCCAGAAATAGATAAAACAACCATTTCATGCTACTCTAAGTTTAGATATTTGAATGATTCATTAATTTAAGTTTGGTAGCCTAACTTTATCATTTGTTTATACCCACAAAGTAATATTCATAAAAGCAAATAAGCTACCTGTTTCTTACGGTTTTCTCACTTTTTTGTTTTTAAACTTTGGGATTACTCTCTCAACCTTTTATCAAACAAAAAATTTTAACAAAACGAATGGCTTAAATGAAAAAGTGGGTAATGTTCATCCTAAGAGAACTAGGTTCGAGCACTTGTGTATGCAAAGTGTGTGTGAGTTGTCAAAGGGTTAAGAAAATATGAATAGATACTATTATATAATCACATCAATATATTAAGAAAACAATAAACTTCTTTGTTTTTTTGGTGAATTACAATAGGAAAATAAAGTCCTAATAACAACGCGACTTGAATCCATACCGCACTTGAAGTAATTAACAAACAAGAAATTTCTTTGAAATGCAGCAGTTGCATCATCACTATTAACTCAACTATTAACATATTTTAAATCGCATTTTCTAATGAACTCAACGAGTGGTTTCAGTAGAAAAGAGAATGATATTCATCTTAAGAGTTCCGGATTCGAGCACTTGTGTGTGCAAAATGTGTGTGCCTTATCAAATGGTTAAAAAAATATGAATAGATACTATCATGTCATCACACCAGTATATTAAAAAAAAGCACATTTTCTAATAAAAACAATATAAATTAAAAATTTTAACTTTTTTTAACAATTAAATCAAAACAAAAATAAAATATCTAAATAAAATATATTAATAAAAAGATATTCTCAAATTCATAAATTCGTATAAATATATCAATTCGATTTTTGATACAGTTTAATTCCCAAAGTTGCAAGTAAGAGTAACATCCATATTCATGAATTTGGATTCATGTCAACCCAAAATCAAAACTTACTTAATCAAATTACAAACAATGATTAGTATGATTCGAACCCAGATCACATCTGAATCGGTAAATATCTTCAACCATTAAAATTGTTATTACATAAAAAATCCAAAAATCGGAACAAAGTATACCCATTCAAAATCCAAACATAAAAATCCATAAATAGTAAACAAAGCAAAAAAGAAAAGAAAAAAAAGAAAAAAAGAAAGAAAAGGAGGAGCATCTAGAATAACCTGTAACGAAAAAGATATATAATAGTTAATATATATACTAGTATAACATATGATATAGTATTACATAATATAATAATATATTTTATAATTATAAATACATATATATGATTATTACGTTGGAAAAATTTGATTTAAAAATGATATTTTTTCACAGCGGAAAATTAAAAATTTTGAAAATCGATTCGGTTTGTGATATTTATAACAATAAACACTATATTGAATTCATACTTGTGCTTTCGAATAGATAAATCCTTGTCATTTTGGCTTTCAATTAAATGATCTTTTTCGCTATTCTCGATCCGAATTGCTTCGAGTATGGGCTCGAACGATTTGAATCACAAAACTAGAAATAATTTTCTTTTCATTCAGGCAAAAACGAAAATTCTCTTCTCAAATAGAAATCGGTAGAATCGCTATTCTAGAAAATATATTTATTCTTAGAGAATAAAAGTTTCTCTAGTTTCGGGCAAAATGACGAAATCTAAAAGTTATTTAAATAACACTATTGGTGCCATCTATTTATAGGAAGAGAAAGTCTTATTGAATTGTAGAAGTTTGTTTCAACTAGAAAAATAAACTCTTAATTTAACTAGGATATAAGGCTCAACAACCTTAATTAATAATACTAGGGTTTGTTGTCTCACCTTATAACATAAGGGGCTTTTGGACTTCTTCCATATATCGAGTTAAATTACAAGTACTTCATAGGTTTTAACCCAATACTTTATAATTTGATCCAACCCAATATTTATTTTTTTAAATTTCAAAGATAAATTTCAATATATTTTCAATTAAATAATTTTATCAACTCAATTTTAATTTCGTTAAAATCATGACGACTTTACCTTAAAATATATTTCAGGTCATTATGAACAAATGATTTATTTCCATTTTTGAACTTCATTTAATTCGAAAAATATAAATTGATTTTTTAGGTCATTTTCATTTTGGAGAAAACCACATTCATTTCCAAATGATTCCATTTATCAATTTTCATTTTCATTTTGGAGAAAACCATAATTATTTTCAAATGTTTCCTATTTCTTCATTTCACCATTTCTATTCTTTTTTTTTTAATTTGATTCAACATGCAATTCATTTCTTGTTTCAATGAGTCAACGAAGGGACTGATTGAACATATACAATTGAGGCTCAAATTATTTATAATTAAGTTCTAATTTTAATCTATTAATTATAAACTCATTTAGTTACGAAATCATTCCACTACAGTATTGTGACTCAGCTCTCCGCAACGGCATACTTGTAACACCTCTTGCTCAGTCTGATCGTCGGACCTAAGCTACAGGATGTTACCAAACAAGGCTCACATAACATACACATACATACATGGCAGACCATGCCTCAGACTAATACGTGGCGAACCGATCCTGCTGGTCGTCCAACTACGCATTGAATTGCAAATGTCTAAATTACGGATTATCCCACGGATATAAGTATTGCAGAAAGTCCAGCAGACATCTAATTTCATAATTTCCTATGGATACCCCATATTGTGATAGGTCCCGCGGAACTTATACGGAACATAATAGAACCTGAGTTCATTTTATTTACATACATTAAGAGAGTCCAAAGTAATCACCTTCAAAATTTAACATATTTGCTTACAAATAACCAAACGTCTATATACATGCCACATATATTGAACCAATCAAAATCAAGAGTCTACCAAAACTTTGGGCGGATAGTATGAACTTTTTGTTGATCCGGTTAACACACTTTGAACATTCAAAATATACAAGATAAAAGAAACCTAGACGTAAATATTAAGAATACATAGTAAGCTCATACAAATTCAATAATTAACTTACCTCACATAATAATTATGTGATAATTTAATATGAAAACATAGTTTACCTATCAACCAACAAAATTTGTCAACAAGGTAAGTGCATATACTTTATCACATATAGCATATCGAGTACGAAACATGATATGTTAACACCTTTCCTATCTAATTCATTCTCATACCTTTCACTAGTGTGGACTCCAATTTTAGTAGTCAAGTCTTCCATTTTTCCTCATTCCTTAATTTGCCAATTTTAATAGTCAAGTCTTCCATTTTTCCTCATTCCTTAATTCGCCAATTTTAATATGTTGCAGGACTTTTAAAGAAGTTTAGCATGACAAATTGTGAGGTGGTAGCCACAGTAGTGAAGATCAATGAGAAGTTGCAACATGAAGATGGGACTGACAAAATTAATTCAACACTTTTCAGAAGGCTAATTGGTGGTTTGAATTATCTTACACACATTGATGTGCATCATCATTTTATTCGGAAGCTTGCAGTTGATGAAAAGATAATGCTGAAATTTTAGAGCAGAAATGAGCAAATAGCTGATGTATTTACAGAGTCTCTTTCTCAACTCCTAATGTGAATGTGGATGGTTGAATGTGCAATTCCTTAAGAGTAAATCAAGGACCATTTCACATAATTATTTTAATTAAATGATTAAATTAGTGATGATCATTCACCAAAACCACTTTCCAAAGCTTGACCTTCCAAAGAGGTTTTGAATCTAAGAACCTTGCATTTATTTTTAATTTGAAGGATCTTAGAATCTGCCTGATTGAGTTGCGATATGTTTTCCACAATGTTATAGCTAAAGCGGGATACTGATTGATTCATTCCTTTATTATTTAAAATTGAAAGGTTTTTTTAGGAAAGTTCCTTCATCTTTGAACTGATTAAACCAAGTTTACGCCGCAACCAAAATTCCCCTACAACACCACGTGTCACTCAACCATCATTCCAAATCCATATCATCAACCGCCCACGTGTCCTATTCTTCTCCTTCCATGAGCTTCCTCATTTCAGATTTAGATGATTTAGGTGACCCCTTTATTACCGTCCCATCGAACGGTATTTAGAAATCCAATATATAGAGAATTCTTCTAAACCAAAAGAAACATCCATTTCTCCCTTATTCTTCTCGTCTTAAACGTTAAACCCGCCATGTCTCCTATTGTCGCCCAAAGCGTATCGTCCAATCATGGTTCTTCTACTCCGTATTTTCGACACTCATTGGAGCTTATAGCCGGCGAATTCTTAACACCCACAGCACCTTCATCGACACTTGGCCAACTACTTAAACACGTCGGTGATACACGGAAAGAACCCACTGGCTATGAAACTTCCGTCCATGAAGTCCTCGTCGACATCTCCGAGTCGCGCCCCATACCATTTGTACTTTCCTTTAACAACCTTACGTATAGTGTAAAGGTTCCTCGGAAAATGGCGTTGCCTGGTTTCTTCAGATGGAGTGGCGGAAGCGCCGCTGCAGATGCTGCTGTCGTTGGCAATCCACTTGCCGCCGGAGATAGTTATTTTACGAGGACCAAGATGTTGCTTAACGATATCTCCGGTGAAGCTCGAGACGGTGAGATACTGGCTGTGCTCGGAGCGAGTGGTTCGGGTAAATCGACGCTAATTGATGCTATAGCCAACAGAATAGCTAAAGGGAGTTTGAAAGGAAACATCACTTTAAATGGCGAAGCCTTGGAGTCTCGAATGTCGAAAGTGATTTCAGCTTATGTTATGCAAGATGATTTGCTTTTCCTAATGCTCACCGTCGAAGAAACCTTAATGTTCGCAGCTGAGTTTCGCCTTCCTCGGACTCTGTCGAAATCTAAGAAGAAAATGAGAGTTCAAGCCTTGATCGATCAATTAGGCTTAAGAAATGCAGCCAAAACTGTAATCGGTGATGAAGGTCATCGTGGTGTTTCCGGTGGAGAGCGTCGTCCTGTATCCATTGGAATCGATATAATTCATGACCCCATTATTCTTTTCTTAGATGAGCCTACATCAGGGTTGGATTCAACCAGTGCTTTCATGGTGGTGAAGGTTTTACAGAGGATAGCTCAGAGTGGAAGCATTGTTGTAATGTCAATTCATCAGCCGAGTTATCGAATTCTTGGATTGCTTGATCGATTGATATTTTTATCCCGTGGACAAACTGTTTATAGTGGTTCACCGACGAATCTGCCGCTCTATTTCTCCGAGTTTGGGTACCGAATACCCAAGAACGAGAACAAAACGGAGTTTGCTCTGGACTTAATCCGTGAACTCGAAGGATCTCCTGGAGGAACAAAAAGTTTGGCTGAATTCAACAAGTCATGGCAAAGCATGAAGCATACTAGAGACCCCCAGCTGGATCAACTCGGCTTGTCATTAAAAGAAGCAATTAGCGCCAGTATATCTCGAGGCAAACTTGTTCCAGGTACCACAAATGATGTCAATTCATCTTCCATGGTTCCAACATTTGCAAATCCATTCTGGAAATAAATGGTGGTTTTGTCGAAGAGATCGATCCTAAATTCAAGACGGATGCCGGAGTTGTTTTGAATTCGTTTGGCAGCAGTTTTAGTGACAGGGTTCATTTTAGCAACGGTAAAAGTCATTTAAACAGCAGTTGTGGTTCTTAAGTATATCACTGAAGAGATAACAAACATTTTCAAGTGGTTTTATTGATGACAATGTCTGTCGATTTAGGTTGGAAGATCTTTGGCGATGAGTTTCTGCTATCGGTAAAAGTCATTTAAACAGCTCATTGTTCGTCGGAACATCCTTTTCACCCATCGATAGTGTGCTATATTGACAAAATTTATGGGTTTTGAAGACAATTTTCTTACTATCAATAAATGGCATTTTTTTTAGTGATGAAAATATTGATAGTTTGAATGTCCCTAAAGTAGAAATTGTCGATATATATACCGTCTACTGAAGTTGATTTGATGATACATATACCAATGGTTTTTACTTCCGTTATAGGATTTCATCGTCAAAATAGGTTCTAAGCGTCAAGATGCATTAAACAAATAGTGATGCTAATGACCGTCGATAAAGGGTCATATGTTTGAAATTCCTATTATCCCCGACAGTATAAATCATCAATAAATATTTTTCAAAATCGTATTTTTCGATATCATTAAAAATCAGGCCGTTACATTATACTTTCGAGTAAAAATTAGAAAAGAGAATAAACAAAAATAACCAAGCATGAGAGAAGAAACCACAAAGAATCAGCCAAATTAGAAAAAGTAAAAAATAGATATTTTTATATAAAAATAGAGCCAGCCACTGGCAAATCCATTTGTGTATGTCTTGGAACATTCTACATTTTTTATTCTCTGATTTATGTTATACACAGTTTAATAAGCTAACTAATGAATGATTATAAAGAGAATAAAATATTGAACAAAATCAAACTCAAGCAAATGAATAAAAAATCAAACCCAACTCTAATCTACCAATTTGATGAAGAACCCAACAAGTAGTGATGAGGGGCACTCGACTAACCTGCGAATTTGATCAAAGAGATATTAGGGTTGTAAATCACCCGATTCAGGTTGATTTATGTTTTAGTTTGTTGGTGTTCGATTTGTGTTTGTTAAGTATTTCAAATTCTTTATTCATTTATTTAAAATTATATGTGCTAATGTTCGTTCGTTCAAGTTAAATAAATATATAATTGAACATTTTCGTGAATAATGTTCATGAATAATAGATAAACATATATATGTTATTATTTTTAGATATAAAATAGTCAAATATAAATATTAATAATTATATTATAAATAAAAAATAAGCATACAGACGATAATATTTTTACTAATATATACGAATGAGATAATAAATGAATTTATTCATGAACATAAATGAATTAAATTAGCTTTTTTTGTATTCGGTTCATTTAAAAAACAAGCCTCAAAATTTTGTCAATTTTCGTTAGTTTAACTTAATAAACGAATAAAAATTAAACCATTCATCTAACGCTCTATTCATATATAGCTCTAAAAGATAATATTTACCATAAAATAGAAAGTAATGTATATATTCCTATATTTTGAGCAAGTATAAAATCAATATATTCTTGAAATTAAAATGAAATTATAGATATCCCTATACAAAATAGACAATACTTGCAATAGAATTTTTTTTTTTTTTTTTTTAAAGTTTCAGATGAGGAGGGATTAATGGTTAAAAAGTAAAAAAGAAAAAGAGTTGTTGGATTGTTTTTGGGAAATGGGAAATTTGAGTAAGGAGGAGAGACAAAGAACGGGTGGGTAGCCACTTTAACCCAAATTTTATATACATCCGTTGGGTCCTTCAACCTAAAACCCAAATTTTAAAATACTCCAACACGAATGGAAAACTGAAAATGGAGGTGTTTTAAAATTTAGGCATAAGTGCAAAATTAGTTCCTAATGTTTGGTGGTTTTATCATTTTGATTCTTATCGTTTTTTTGGGTCATTTTCATATATAATTTTTATTTTTTTAGACAAATTGATTATTTTTTAACGGTTTTACTGACGTGGCCGTTAGTTGACTAACGGTGCTGACGTGACAATTTTTTTTCACACGTGGACATTACCATGCAAGCATATGCTGACGTGACATATAAGACAAAATATGCCACATCAGCAAAAAAATAATTATTTTTTAAAATATAATTTTTTAAAAATATTTTAAAAATATTTTTTAAATATAAAATTATTAAAATCATAATCATTAATATTTTTTGGGTTTTTTTTCTCTCCTTCCCCCTTCCCCCTTCCCCACCACTTGCACTACTGTTACACTACCAAAACAAACAAAAAAAGGAACGAAAAAGAAAAAACATCATGAATTTGATATCACTTGAAATAGATCAGAAACTGGGGTTGTGAGAGAAATCGCTTAAGATTTCAAAACTGACTTGAGGTTCCAAAGCAGTGTTGTTGCTGCTCTTCAAGAGGTGGCTGAAGCTTATCTCGTCGGTCTGTTTGAGGATACAAATCTATGTGCTATTCATGCTAAGAGGGTTACCATCATGCCTAAGGATATCCAGCTTGCTAGGAGAATTAGAGGTGAGAGAGCCTAGGTTTGCTTTTAGGTTATTGATGTCTAGAGTTAGAGATCCAAGCTATTGTTCATTTTGTTGTATGAGATTTCTCTGCAAATGTTTGTTGTAAATCGATGCGATTCTAATGGATGCCATAATTTCATGATTTTTGATTAATGAGATCGGAGCAAATCGATGAAGCTGAAGAAATAGCCATTATTTGATGAGACCAAGCTGGTTTATTTGCCTGATGATGAAAATCTTCATTTGCATGACCATACCAATAACTACTTGGGTTTTCTTGCTTCACATCCACAGTAGAAATAGCATTTGAAGCTTGGTATAATGCTCGTTCTCCCTAGTTTTCCAACTTATTGGGTTGAACTTGAAGGGAAAGGGGAAAGGGGAAGGGAAAAAGGGAAAGAGAAGGAGAATGAGAATGAGAGCAGAAAAAAAAACCCAAAAAAATTTAATGATTATGATTTTAATAATTTTATATTTAAAAATAATTTTAAATTAATTTTAAAATATTTTAAAAAATAATAAATTTTTGCTGACATTGCATGTTTTGTCTTATATGCTACGTCAGCATATGCTTGCATGACAGTGTCCATGTGTGAAAAAAATTTGCCACATCAATACCGTTAGTCAACTAACGGCCACGTCAACAAGACCGTTAAAAAATGATCAATTTGACCAAAAAAATAAAGGTTGTGTATGAAAATGACCCCAAAAAAACGATAAGGGCTAAAATGATAAAACCACCAACGTTAGGAGCTAATTTTGCACTTATGGCTAAATTTTGACGGACAAATAAAATTTTCTGTCGATATAGCCCTGATATTTTGAAATTGTATCACATCATCATTTAATTTTTAAATAAATAACCTTAAAATTTCAGAAAAATATATAAAAATAAATAAAAATCTGATAAAAGATTTGATAAAGAAAACTGTAAATTTACCATAGCTGGCTTACTAATGGGGGAGCTATATACACTTGGTCCAAGTTATAAATGTTAGAGCTTGATTTATTGATGAAAAGGTGGAATTAAATCTACTTTTCTTAGAAGTTGAAGTCGAATAATCAACTATATATGTAAGCATGTTTAGAAAATAGGTTGATTGAAGAGGATAGATGTGTATGGGTGGCTGGTTTGTTTTACTTTTGGTCATTGATTTTAGCAAGGATTTGACTGCAGTGTTAACAGCATTGTAATTAATGCGTTTACCTTTTATCTGTAAAACATCTTTACATTCGCTCGGAGGGCATGTTTTCTACTCTGTGTATCGTCAATCATGCATGAGTCTAAAAGAAGGCTTGGAAGTTTTACGATAGCTGCATTGAACAATTTTCTCCATCGGTCATGTTTCTCTGGGGCTGGGGAATACATACCAGTAACCATTGAAACCAACATTCTGTGTTGTCTGATCCCTCCTAGAAATCAATTCAGATGGTTCTGCCATTCAGTGATTTGTTTATTTGGTGCAAAGAAGGAAATATAAATGATATTCTACCATTTTTTTGACTTGTGAAAACTTGATACACTGTTCCTTTATAAACCCATTTTTTCATAACTTTTTTATAGTTAGGCATAAAGATTACCCATCAAAGCAACGCAAAAAAACAAAAGGAGCAACATTCGTAACTTTCGGTTTCGGTTTTGTGATCACTAACTTGAACAGGGAATTGTGCGCAAGAGGACTCCAAAAGCTTTGCTTAAATCACCCCATTAAAGTTCAATGAACTTTAGGCATAGAGGTTACTCATCGAAGCAGTTGAAAGAAAGAAAGAAAGAAAGAAAAAAAGCAAAATTCTTGACTTCCGGATTCTGCTTTCCATCATTGACTCAGACGGTGGATTGTGGGCAAAAGAATGACTCCAAAAGCTTGCTTATATATTGCCAAGTGTTTACAGTTCACTATACCCCAAAAAAGCTGGATAAACTTTAAGCATAGGGATCACCAATGAAGTAGTTCACAAAAAAAATAATTAGAAGAATTCTTGCCTTTTTCAGATACGGGTTTTCCATTGACTCCGACAGTTGCTTGTTGATTTCAGAGCCGCGCAGTAATTATTCAACCATATGGATGCAGATTTCAGTACACGAAGTTCACCAGTTAAGAGATCATGAGCCATTTGCCTCCGAAGAGTGAAAGTGTTACTCATTGAACGGGAATTGACAGGAAGAGACTGCAAATACATGTCCAGAAGCTTGAAGTGAAAAGCTTTTGTAAACAGATAAGCATACATTGCTTCATGCAATTGTTTTAACACTATGTACAAGAATGTTCTTACAAAGATACGAGTACCACATTTTATGTCAGTTTTCCAAAACGAATTTGTTCATCTCCTTTCATCTGTACAAGTTAGACTTTTGGTAATATTTTACTATCTTAAGTCAGACACAGGTCTGCTCAATTATTTTCTAGGTTTTCACAAATATTCGGAGGATTATTCCCCTACATCCATGTCCATGTCCAACTATGTGTCTAATATAAATATTGAATACTGATACTTTAAGAAAAATGAAGAGCCCATTTAACAGTTCTAACAACATACTATTTTCAAAATTATATGAAGATTGCATTTTATATCAATTTTTTGAGGAAGAGCTTCTTTCTTCCATTCCATCTTTACAAGTAAAACATGCAATAATATTTGATCATCTTGATATATTAGCCCTTTGTTCATAACCTATACTACCGGACTGAGGGCGAGTGCTACATATGAGCACGAGTCAAACACAAGAATATTTAATTCTTTTAAGTTTTCCATATATTTGGAAGATTTCTTTCTTCCTTTTCATCCATATAAGTTATACATGACATAATCTTCTACCATCTTTTTGTATTCCCCTTTTGGTCATAACCTATGCTACTTGGATTCGAGCTGAGTGTCAAATACGGTGTCCGACACAGTTTCAATCTTCTCTAAGTTCCCCCCACCCCTCATATATTTGAGGCACGAAAAGTGCAAGTAGATTACCTTAATGGCTGTATCATATTTCTGCATTAACTGAGTGATGTGAGATGATAAAATCTCATGTGCCTTGAACTCTCTCTGGCTATCCTTTAGTGGACGCCGAGCTAACCGGCCATCAATTTGTGCAGCTTCCATGGCCAAGTCACTAAGTTCTGATGATTAAGTTCAAAGTGAATATTAGGACTTCAAGGTCTAAAAGACAAACTAAATTCACTAGAAAAATAGTCAAATGACACACATGGAAGGAAAGAATTATCAAAATAAAACCTTGGGGAGAGTTACAACATAAAAGACGAGCAAATGCACGTAGTGCCTGTGGAAGACCCTTCCCCTTTCCTCGAGGAGATCTAACTTCCCTGTGTGATAAACCGATCATTACAAACAGAAATCAGCAACATGATTCAGGAGTCATATGAACTTCCACAGAAATTTTAAGACAGTAAGAGTAGAGCATCCAATTCAAGAGCTAGATGTAAAGTTAGCAGAGAATGACGTTTAGAAAATGGCTAAGTTACTTAGACTCGGCTATGAGTGTCGAATAAATGCTTGATTGTTTTAAGTTTTTCCATACATTTGGAGGGTTCTAAGAGGATCATATCCTTGTACCTATGTTCAAATAGGTGTCAGACATATTTAGAGAAAAATGAAGTGTCAGAGCAACATTTGAAATAAATAGCAGTCAGCATAACCTCTAACATCTGTCAACATTGTCAGTTGGTCATTAGAGATATATGATTAAAGAATTAAGCATCAATACTAACTTGAGTATGAAAGTATCTTCTGGACAATTAAAACCAACTGCATCTTTAAGTTTTGGTGAAAGATGTTGCAGAAGTTCCAATTTCATTTCACGAAGATTATCATCATGTGTGATGTTCAACTGGATTTGTACCTGAGAATCAACATCGTTCTTTTTAAGAAGATACAACATTAAAACAACACTTAGTCACATTTATGTAAATTGTATATGCATATATTTTTTACTTCGGACTAAGATGATGAATTACAAATGCCAAGAAAGATACTAAAATCTATAATATGAATATGAATAAAAGGGCTTAACAAGTATAGTGTCACTGAATCAAGAGATGCCAACTTACTTGAGGAAATGACACAACCCAAATTATATCATACTAAAAATATAAAATAAAATATAAAAATGTAATATGACAATTTAAATATTGTACATTAATTAACTTTTAATTTTCTACATTCACAGCCTATTGTACTTCACAACATTTCTATACTTGCATATCTTTTTTCATCTATTTCTTCTCACACTTTTTCTTAAATTTACATTTTGTCATTTCAACCACAAAGTGGTTGTGCTAATCACATATAAAGGAAATATATAAATGCAGAATAATCAACAATGCATAATTATATTACTTGGACTCGGATGTAAATGTCGAATACAAGTATGTGTCTGGAACAAATATATTGAATCTTTTTCATGTTTTTTTAATGTAGTTGGAGAGCTATATCCCCATAGCCATACCTAGATATGGCCATATGGGTCAAACATAAGTGCCAGACATAGGCACTTCAAGAAATGAAGAGTAGTAACAAAGGCGTATAAGTCAAGCTTATACAGTTATAACAAGGAAGATAAGTACTTCAAATAAACTTTCAAAACTAACCTGGTCATGAATATTATATGGAAGTGTGAAACCAAAGTCTAGCAGTAGCGTGGCATTTGGAAATTTTCCATAATTTATCAGTACCTAAACAAGCAATTAAGTGAACTTCAGATTCTGCAGCACCATACCACAAGCTTAAAGTAAAACAATAGAATAATGCTAACAGATTTCCAGTAAGTGCAGAGGGAAACCATTGATTGTATTAATGTTCAAACCATACATCATCAAAAGACTAAGTTTTAAAGCTTAATTATCAAAAGTAAATGAAATTTCCTGCATTCAAACTTAATGGGGGGTTTTTCAAGTCTGAATCTGATGTTAAAACTACTACATTTTCTTTAAAAGTGTAAGAATTCAAATTGCATTTTTAGTCTACAATCTGCATATAATGCCATAGTCTCTAGATGCTATGTTCTTAGACTCGGGTGTGAGTGTCGCACACATGTACGTGTCATGCTCAACTTTTTTAAAAGTTTTTGTCCTTGGAGGACCATATTTACATGTCCATGTGCAAATGAGTTGGACACGAGTGCTGGCCACAGATGATTCAAGAAAAATGAAGAGTTGGAGCAACATATTTTTGCTAGAAGCCACAGCCTCATTTCCAATCAAACGCAAAAATCACACAGCCTCTGTCTCTCCGCATAAGCCTCACATGCCACTAGAAGCCTTCCCTTTTGTTAATGTGCTGGCACATGAAGCACACCTCCCTAGAAGTTGTTTCTCCGATCATCATCATCAACTTCCTTGGGTTATTTCCGGCTTCCCTTGCTGTTATTGGGTCCATTGATGCTGGTTTGAGTTTTTTTATTGGAGCCATATTTGAGTTCTGCAAGTTTTTGTTTGAAGACAATTTTTTTGAGGGGTTGACTATTTTTTTCTCTTTTCTCCCAATTATTATTTAGAGGAGAAATAAGCAAATGATATTTGCTAGCTTTGACAACCCCTCTTTGCAAATTACTCCCGTAAAGATCAATGTGAACAACTATCTCGCAAGGCCATGATTGTGTCTGCTGTTCACCAAATCTAAAGGAAGGTAAGGGTATATTAGTGGTGATTTAAGAAAGCCCACAGTGAATAATCCCACCTACAATTAGTGGAACTCAAAAAATTCTTTTGTGATGGCATGGTAGTGCTGAGCGTTCGATAGAATCAAGTCGAATCGAGTGAAAAAATTTTGAGTTAATCGAGTTGGGGAGTTCTATTTTATCATTCTAACTCGATTTGAAATTTTTTCGAATCGAGTCAAGTGAAATGAAATGCGAGTCAAATCGAGTGAAATTATTCAACTTAAATTAAAAAAATCAAACATGTCAAATTAAAATGTTATTACAATATAACCAATTTCATGTTAGAGCACATAAAATTGAAACCAAATACATTAGAAAAAAATTTCAAAGCAAAATAATAATAATAAAAAAGATAGTTTAGTATGATAAACTTGAATCATTAATTAACTTATTTAGGTCCCCAAAACCATTCTTTTAGAAAAAATTTAAATTTTTAACTTTCTTTTTATATTTTTTAGAAATTTTTTCAAATCTTTATAATTTTTTTAAAAAATATAAATTTTTGAATTTTAAAAATTATTTTGAATTTTTTTTTTAATATTTGTTGAGAAAGAAACCAATTTGCTCATTTTCAAAATTGTTAAGGACCAAAGGGGTATTTGCATCAATCTGTTATTCGAATTGTAAAATTCAACTCGAACTCGAAACTCGAATTACTTATTCGAGTTGACTCAAATAACTCGATTCGATTAACTCGAAATTCGAAATTTTTTTCCTACATGAAGACCTAGAAGAGATGTATATGGAGGTCCACTTAGATTCAATGATGATAAAACACAAGGGAAAATGTGCAAGTTAAAGAAGGCCTTGTACAAATTGAAGCAAATCACCAATAGCATGGTTTGACAGATTTAGTAGAGACATGTTCTTTTTCGACCATCAACAAAATAGTGTTAATCATACCCTCTTTATAAGACATCTATACATCACAAAGGTAGCATCCCACTTTTTATAATATATGGAGAGGACCAATTATGATTGAAGATGACAAAGAAGAAATTGCTCGACTAAAGAAGTTCTTGGCCCAATAATTCAAAATCAAGGATCTCAGGAAGCTGCAATATTCTTGGGAATTGGAGTTGTCAGATCAAGAAAAGGAATCTTCGCTTCTCAAAGGAAATATGTATCGGATCTGTTGACTGAAACAAGCATGATGACATGCAAACCAACAAAGTCACTAATTGGGAGCAATCATAAGCTAGAAGCAGGGTTGGAGAATCGGAGGATAAAGAAAGATATCATAGAGTACTTGACAGAATGATTTCTCTCTCACAGTCTCATATATTAGACTAGAAATAGCATATGCAGTTAGTCTGGCAACCTAGTTCATGCATGATCCTTGTGAATCTCACAGGCAGGTTGTTTTTCGTATTTTAAGATACCTAAAGTTTGATCCTAGAAAAACCTTCTCTTCTCCAAACAGGATCACCTTTGGATAGAAGCTTTTACAAATGTGGATTGGACTGGCAATCCAAGTGATAAAAGATCTATCTCTAGATATTGCATGCTTGTGGGAGAAAATGTGGTCACTTGGAGAAGAAAAAAAGTGTTGTTACCCTATCACGTGTTGAACCAGAGTACAACGCAATGGCTCTAGGTTTATGTGAGCTCCTGTGGTTACAAAAGGTAATGGAAGAATTAAAGTTGTCAGGAAAAGGAAAATTATGACGACAGGACTGCCATCAATATAGCCCAAAACTCAGTACAACATGATCAAACAAAACATATAGAGATTGATCTACACTTCATCAATGAAAAGTTGACTATTGGTGTCTTGAGCTTAATTCATGTAGCTTCTAACAAACAATTAGTTGATGTGTTCACCAAAAGACTTGGCAACATAACCTATTGTAATTTGGTCTGCAAGTTGGGCACGAGTGATAGCTATGCACCAACTTGAGGAGAGTGTTGACAAATTTAAACATTTGACAACCAATCCTTGATTATTGACAGATTGTACAAGTTTGATACAGTGTAGATTGATTTTAGGGATTTATTCACTACCAGTTTTCCTTCCTTAGGCTCTTACAGTGGACATAAATTTTGTATAATTGTTCCTCACTCAAGATAAGAGAGAATTAGTTTTATCTCTAAATTTCTTTCTAATTTCGAAATTCTCTTTGAAATACCCTTATTTCTACAATTATCTAAAACTATAGAGTAATTATTAGCATCCAAATGCTATCACTACTTAAGATCATAATTTTTGTATTTGAATATTACAAATTAGTTGAAATGTCAAAGTTGAATTCATGGTCGGATTATCACCTAACAACTTCAAGGAGAAAGAGAGAGAAAACAAGAGCTACAATAATCAAGGCAGTCAAACAAAAGTGTAGTCAAGGAATAAATAAGCCTTGAGAGGTAAAATTTAGCAAATGCACAACAAATAGAATCTTGTTGGCGTTATATGTTTGTAATAAAGTCTTAAAAGCCAATGTTTCTAGGAACAAAGAGACAAGGAAAAGAGAGAACTCAAAATTAACCTACACTACTTGTACTCAAGTTCTAAGTGTCGGATACGAGTAAATGTCCACATGGGTGTGTTTGAGTTTTTCAAGATTTTCAAGATTTTCCATGTATTTGGAGGATCCTTAGAAGCAGGGGCGAAGCTAGCAATTCATTATTGAGGGGGCCAAAATAAAATTTTAGAAGTTTGGGGGGCCAAAGCTAAAACAGATTGTTTAAAAAGGGCTTAAATTAAATAGCTCATAAGTAAAAGGGGATAAAATAGATATTATACGTCATAGCTAAAGGGGGTGGGGCAAGGCCACTGCCTGCCCCCCTCTAGCTACGCCCCTGCTTAGGTCATATCTCTGTACCCATGTCCAAATAAGTATCAAACATGGGTACTTTAAGCAAACAGAAGAGTTTGAACAAGATAGCCAAAAACTAACAAGGGAACAAATACAAAATTATCCCAAAGAAAAGTTAATGGAAGCCATTCCACGAAAGTGGTCCTAACCTCTTCACCAGGAGCATAGTTACGATCAGCAATAACCTGCTCAAGTTATTTAAAAAACGAAATAAATCTAAAGATACAATTCTCAAATCACAAGTAAAAATTTTAAACAAATTTGTATATGCGGATAACATTTATGTATAGCAGTAAAACCAATAAGGTTCATCTTTAGAGCATCATAACCTCTGTCAATATCTATACATTTCTCTCACTAATGCAAAGTCAACATACCTCTGAAAACTTTTTATCATCATCGAATAATACAATTGATTTTGAAACCCCGTCATGATTCATAAAATCTGTAAATGGAATCTACATAATGATTTAATAGTAATTCAAAGAGTTGTACTAAAATAAGACAACACTAGAAGTAACTGCTCAAAACTCTCCAAAACAAAATAATGTTATTAAGAAGCAATACCAGAGATAGGCCCTTTGTGCTTTCCCAGGCTCGAGATGTTACTGCCACATTGACAACAAACTAGTAAGAAAATAAAACTAATACAAGGACTACATACCACTACATCATGAAGGAAATCCTAGTTACCGCATATCTCTTAATAAAAGTCTGCTATGGTTTACCAAATTTAATTAACTTTCATAATCTAATCAGCATCAAATACGTCATGGCCCAATGGAAAGATAATAAAAATCGCTGAAAAGAATTTAGAAAAAACTAAAGAAACCTTCTTATTGGCATAGCTCTCTTTAAAAACAAATGGAAAAGATTTTAACAAAATAGAGAAAGAATGGACCATCAATAATAGACACACATTAGCGAACAAGGACTGACCTGAGAAATATGCACACATGAAATCCTGAAGTGTGATGCTTTCAAGATCAGGGAATTGCTGAAGGGCCTGAATCATATGAAAAACCTTGTCATAATCACATCTTACAAAGAAACCAAAGCCATCATCTGGACCCAACGAGAAAAATAGGAAGCAAAAGAAAATTAGGATAGGGCCCTATAGGATCCCCTCCAGGCTCTTTAGAACGAGATTTTGAGTTTCGCATGTCCACTGGTTTCACCACCAAGGCATACTGAAAGTGAATAATGAAAATTATATCCATCTAGTTTGATGTACGGAACATATGACAACACAACCCTATTCCTTTTTCTACAGCTAAAGAGCCAAATCATTCTTCTTTCCCTCACCCCTCTTTTTAAGCCCAATAGTTGTCTCCTTTTTTCCTGATTATATTCAAGATTAAAACCAATCCAACAATGCTAACGCTATAGGAAGACAAATAACACATGATGTAAAGCTATTATCCTTAATTAGAAACAAATTAAGAATGATGTAAAACTATTATCCTCGACTAATCTTAGCTTTAGCAGTTTAAAACTCAATTGGACAAAATTAAAAGAACAAAAAAATGCAATTTCAATAAAAATTCAATAAAAATTCAAAGATTTCTGTTGCTTTATCCCCAGAATTAAATAGGACCTGAATCAAGAAAATTGTTGCGTGACACGTGCATTATACTTCATTGTGAACCAGAGACAAGGATGCATCTTTTATTCTGTTTGTATATCATATTAACCAGTGAAAGCAACTACTACTTACAGGTACAACTGCAGCAAAATCCTTCTCTATTTTAGCCTTTTGATTAACTGTTTCTTGATACACTGAACTTTGACGAATCATATTCAACTCGTATTCACTCCAGAAAATCTATAGTAACACAAAGAAAATACTAATTAACATATTTTTCAAACAACAGCAGCAAATGCTTTAAGCTATCTATACATCAGACTATACAAAGGTATTGAAATAAGAACATACCTCATATAACAAGTAACAACATAGAGAAGTTAAATTATTCTAAGCATAATGACACCTAGTGAAAATTTTAAGGTTGCACCTACAGGTTTAACTTTCAAAAAGTTTTGCTTGACAAAGTCACCAGTAACCACAATAATTTACTGTGTCAAATTTCTAATATCCACAAGAGATCAAAAACTTCAAAACTAACAGATAAAGAAACATTTACTGTGCTATGAATTTCCCCATGCTGAGGAAGGCAACAGATGTAAGGGGCCCATCCAGAACTCTGTAGCAAAAGATAAAAATTAAATCATTTAGTTCTGGAAGTTTCTTTGAAATGAAACATTGAAACTAAAGATAGAGATTCTAAAAACAAACCTTAAATTCCTATTAAATGCAAAACAATGCAGAAGCAATTCACAAACAATGATCCATAGGAATTTGATCTTTCAAAAAGATACTAAGAGGAGGAAATTCTTGTTACCTGGCCCATTTTCCGTTCAACTAAAAGGATAATAGCTAGCTTTGAAACAGTCCCAATTTTATCACTTAGCATAGCTCTAATCTTTGGAAGAAGATTGTCTGGTGTTATTTGCTGAAAGATTCAAAGAAAATTATTTACAACTTGAGATCCTCATTATTGTTTAAGGCGCCATACAACAGTTGAACATCGAGCATTGTAAATCATATACCACACTATATGGAACTTTCAGTATGCAATCCCCAGTTCGAATGTTTTCAGAAGCAAAAAGTGACCTGCAATGAGGGATTAAAATAAAGAACACTTGAAAGCATAATAAGATAAATAACTAGAAAGCAAGGCAATCAATGTTTTCTATTTGGAGATGTATCAATAGTGTTAAATAAATAAAGACCTTCCCATTTATACAACTTTGTTTACTCCCTGCTAGCAATGGAAAAAAGTGTGTGAACGTTCTCTAGGTATCTTTACCATGGAACTAATGAGATCAATGATTCCCTTAAATGTTCTAGAAAAGAAGGTGGCAAGAAATCAATATAGGAAAAGGAAGCCACAACCAACATGCTAGAGATGCCTTTACAAAGGACACTAAATAGGCAGGATGCTGAAGCTCATTGACATGGAAGGAATCTTCCAATGCTAAATTCTTGTAAAGCAAATAAAGTGACAGCCCATGATTGGGTAAAACCAGAGAGAAGTGTCCTCCAGAGTCCAGACCCTTCTGTCCAGGAGATATATACTTACGTGATCAAACACTATGCTGAGAACAGAGCATGATATAAGATTTGAAACACATCTTGATATCGTCATCGCATCTCTTAGAAGCTCAGATACAGAAAAATCTCATCAAAATCAATCAACAACCTATGAACATTGAGTTGAAAAAGCAAAGAGTTGACTCCTCCCAAAATGATAGATTAGCTGAGAAATGCATCCAGGAATTGCATTTTTTTTTCTCAGCTCCTAATCATCATTCTTGAACAGCAATTTAGGCATGGAAAGAGAAATTATGCATTCTTTACCCACTCAATAAACCACTACACACACAATCACCCCTTCAGTTTGACTGGTTTATTCCTACGATAACCAATGTAGCCCAATCTTACACTTCCATTTGTTCCCAAATATAATCTAAAAATATAAATGAATCTCCAGCATGAATACTGTGACTGAAATACGCACATTGCCTGGAAAATCAACTGATAAATAATGCAATTCTTTTTCAAAAATTTGCAATACCATCTTCCATATTACCAAGTGGAATATTCCAATTAGCAGAGCCAAAAGACCTAAGAAAATTTTCTTATTTGTTGAAAGAAAGGCAAAAGTAAGTTAATCTAATGCCCTAACATTGCAGGTCCGGAACTGATCAATGCTCTGAAGATTATGCACATACATTTTCCCTCAAATTGCTTATGTCCAATTGCCATTTTGGAGGGCATTTAAACTTATCCAGTCCTTATTCTCAAAGGACTCTAGCCATCCGAATGCCTGTTTACTTCTTTGAAACAAAGTTCTATCATTACAAAAGCAAGCAATTTCAGGACAATCAAAACAAAAAGTACTCACTAAAGTAGTCAAGGGAACCCCACCACTGTATGCCAATAAATGCAACCAGATGATGATCCCACTTTACAGTTATCTGATACAATTAAGGTCCATGCTCTTGTCCATGCTAGTAAAGAGCACAAAATATTTTCTACCAATCAACAAAGGCTGAAAATTGAAACAAGGAGAGCTTCACTTCCTTTCAATACAAGTGTCAACGTAATATTAAATAACTCTAGTTGATACTTTATCACCCCACAAAAACAAGTATCATAACAGACGGCACCACCATCCTGCATTAAACAAGAATAATTAGTGTGCCCATAGGATTTTCCGGTTTGATCTATTGCCATACACTGATAAATTTTATATAATTCAATTTCTTATTTCTTGGAAAAAGTCCACCTACATGATAAATAATAAAGCATTTCATGAGTTGCAATGATTGCCCGACTTGATACTTTATTGCTTCAAAATAACATGGATCACAACTATCTGCACACCATCCCTGCATTAAACAAGAATAGCAAGTGTTCCCATACTATTTCCCAGTTTTGATCTACTTCAATATACTGATATGAACGCCATACATAGAAATTCAGTTTCTTTGTCCTTGCAAACAATCCACCTACATGATATATGATAAAGCATGATCCTATAGTTTCTTGAATATCAACCAGAACACAATTTTAACCATATTGAACGGCAACATAAAATCAAAAACTAAAATAAGAGTTTCTCTCGAAACTAAAATGAAGGTAACTGCAAGTTAGAAGCTAAATAAACAACTGAAATTACCTGCCATATGCAGATTTCCCAATCGAGAGCATTGAAGAAATCTTAGTCCGAGCCTTTTGCTCCAACCAAGGAAAAAATTCATCACTTTCTTCATCAGAAATATTTAAGCCCTGTGATTTTGATACCAACACAATTATTTAATAAAAAATAGAGGAAAAAGTAAAAGGCAAACAATCTGTTTTAATTCTTGACAATATACAACAAATGGATGCATGCTATGTTGCTCAAACTCTTTTTTTTTTTCTAGAAGATCCCATGTCTGGCACTCGTGTCCAACACATGGACATGAAGATATAACCACCAAGGATCCACCAAATACATTGAAAAGCGCTAAAAAAATATCTAACCACACCCACGTTGGATACATAACCATATCCGATATTCACACCTGAGTCAAAATAACATAGGACACGTGACTATAATATAAGCTTCTAGTTATAGATTTTTTCTGTAAATCCTATCCCAACATATACAACAACAATACTATGACTACACAAGTAATTGCGTCGAACCTAGCTCATACTCTAAGAAGCTCAAGCTCGACTAGAGATTAGAGACCTAAATCTTGGTTCAAGCGCAATTGAGTTTGACTTTTAATATTTTAGCTCGATATAAAAATCAAACTACTCCAGCTTGCTTGATTAGACTGATTTACTAAGTAAAGAATGAGCGGAATTTCTAAGCTAGAGCTCAAGCTCAATTATTTGTACTCAAATTCATCTTCAAGTTTGAATAAAAAAAATTCAAAAATCTTGATAAGCCCGCGAGCTACTCAAGTCAAGCATTAGGATAGCCGAAATCAACCCGCTCAATATCTCGAGCTGCCCAAGCTCAACTCGATAATGACCATGCCAAATTAGATTTTTCTCAAGCCGAATCCGAGTATCTTGCAAACTATGAGATTTAATGAATATTACTAACTTAATAATTTTCTATTAATTTCCCTATCTAAGGAGTTTTTGCTATATTTTCTCGTCAACCGAACAGAAAAATATAAACAGAGAGAGAAAGATGAAGAACCTTAGCTTGAAATATGGAAGAGAATTCAAATTTGATGAGCAAACGACGAGGAAAGTTGATCGGTGGAGTTACCGGAGACCGGCAAAGCTTTGTGATCCAAGAACCGCAGTGGAGTATCGTCGTGGTCAACACGTAGATCCGCGGGGTGCAAGGAAGCCTGGAGGCATGAATAACTGAGGATTGGGAATTATTCATATGTGCATTGCTACGATGTCGTTTGGTGTTCTGTTTGAATCGTGGGTATTTTATCAAGGGATATTTTATCGAGAAATACATTTTTTTACTAAAATATGTATTTTTCTTTTTTGGAAAGGCACCACGAGGCTTTATATATATATATATATATTGGTGAATAAAATAAAATTATATCGGCCTGAAAACACTCCTTTCTTTATCAATTTGGAGTAGTTCTGAAATTTTTTCAGGGAATCAATTATTTGAATATTTGATTTTCATGTGAGCCTCAATTTTACTAAATAGTTTACAATTAAATTATATTATTTGGGTATAGGCTTAAGCCATCAGTGGCTCTCCTTGTGAATCAGTCGTCAAACTCGTAGAAGTATAATATCTTCCATCCATTTAGTAGAAAGAGCCGTAATGACTTCTATACTGGCAGAATGAATGGACAATGTTTTATAACTTTTACTGAGAATGATCAAAATCTCATCAAGAATGCCTCATAATTCAGCTTCGAAGGGTGAACGATATCGTAAAAACCTGTTGTAACCCAAGATCAAATTGCCTTGATGATCTCTAAGGATGCCACCAGCTGCTGCATGACCAGATGCGGTGGCCACACCACGAGGCTTTCTCACATTACTAGTTTTTAGGTTTTTTTTTATCTTTTGGAATCCCACACATTCAATATATTACACTTTAATCTCTTTTCATCTTTTTACTATTCAATTTAATCCAAACTTTGATTTTCAATCCTTCTTAACAATATATTCTCCATGTCTCATTTACACAATAATTATTATTAAACTATATTATCTCCAAATCTTAATTAAATCATTTTTTCAAAATTCTGAACTCAAATTTTACCTCATTCCTCACTAATTTTGTTTTGCAATATCTAGTTAATTCCTTTAAAAGAAATAATTCAATAAACTCATTCTAATTTCTCCAAAATTCTTTTATACACATCCTCGAAACAATATCATTTACTATATTGAAATTTTTGGGACATTACAAAGTAATTCGATAAATTGATTTATCATCTTGCCAAATAAGATTGTAAAACATTAAATTATTGGACATTAATGCTAACTAGTTGAATAATTCTTAATAACAAAACATCCAATAAAAATAAGAATAATTTACTACAATGATAAGCAAAAACACTATTAAAATTGAACCCAACAATTGACTTCAGTGGAAAAAAAAAAGATGTTGTTCATATTAAGGGTCTCAAGTTCAAGTGCTTGTATGTGCAAAAAAAATATTGATGATTTCTTTTCTTTTCTTTTTTCAAATCAGTTTAATGGATGAATTCAATAAGATAATTTTTTTAATATTAGATATATGAATTTGATGTTAAATAGAATTTAAATATAGTAAATATTTAATAACAATATGTGTATAATTTAATATTATAAATTTTAATATTAAATGAGTTTGAGTTTAAGTTTAAAATGAAAATTTTCTAATACGAAGTAAAAATTAAAAATATTTATTAAATTAAAAATTAAATTCACCAACTATTTAAATAAAGCATTGGATTAAATTTAACTCATTCGATGTGTCAATTTAGGTCGAACATAATGAAGTCATTTTAATGGGTGTTAACTTTAAATTACCCTTTAAATGTGCCAAAGATCCCTAAAACCATAACCCTAATAAGTGCTAATGACCTCAAAACTAATAGTTGTTGAGTTTAGTCACTTTTCTGATCTAATGTAGCTTTATGAACCCAAACTTCAGTCACAAGCACTGACTTCGGCATCTATGGATGTGATACCGAGTGCAGCTACTTTTGTAGGTTTGACAAAGATTTTTTGGACTTTTAAGTACTGAACTCTGAAACTTCAATACAATGAACCTGAGGTTGAGTTTATTGTGTAATATTAAGGATGTCACATTCCGTGGTTATTAATTTCCAAGCATTTAAACTATAAATATGATTCAGTTGTTGAGTTCTTAACCCATACATTGTCTTGTCATCTTTCATCCTTGCGAAATACTAACCTATTTTCTTGGCTTTTTTACTAAAATAGTATAAAAAAAATTTATGTACCAAAATAATATTCTAATCTCATTATTTATCAAAATTGTATGTTTTGTTAGATAGAGGGTTATCAAATGGGGGCATTAGTGAATTTTTCTGACACGATTTTTTATTTTTTTATTAAATTTATATATTAAAAAATAAAAAATAATATTATATTAATGGATGATTATCAAATGGCGGCACTACAGGGAAAAATTATATAAAATACAAGGAAAAATACTTGACACTGAATAGAAATATCAAGTGACGGTACTATAAGAGGATTTTAAAGTGGCTGCATTAGTGGATTTTTTGCCACTTGTCAAAACTCCTTTATGCTATTTGTGTGTGGGGGGGGGGGGGGGGGATGATTTTTTGGGTGGAATTTGTTTGTTAGGATTATTTAGTAAAATTATATAAAAAAATAATTATTTTATTTGACATAAATAATATTTAAAAATTATTTATTTAATAAAAATTAAATTATAAAAATTATAAAATTAATAAAGTATATTTAAAATATTTAAAATTTTCATATTCAAATATATATATATATATATAATTTTATAAAAACATATAAAAAAACTTATAAAAAATATTTCACCCAAAACACCACCCCACACACATAAATGGCACAAAGGGGTTTTAACAAGTGGCAAAAAATCCCCTAGTGTCGTCACTTTAAAATCTTCCTACAGTGCCGCTACTTGATACTCTTCCTTCAGTGTTAGGTATTTTTTTCCGTGTATTTTGTATAATTTTTTCCTGTAGTAACGCCATTTGATAACTATCCACTAATATAATATTTTTATTTTTATTTTTTAATATATAAATTTAATAAAAAATAAAAAAATTTGTGTCAGAAAAATTCACTAATGTCGTCATTTGATAACCCTCCACCTAACAAAACATACCATTTTAATAAATAATGGAATTGGGGTATTATTTTAGTACATGGAATTGGGGTACTATTTTGGTACATAAATTTTTTTTATATTATTTTAATAAAAAACCCCATTTTCTTAAACACTTAATCGTAAATCATAGCATGTTCTCATACGATTAGGGGTTTAAGAAAATAAGTTAAAATTTGGTGTGGCTACTTAGGAGCAAGAGTTTAGGAGACATGAAAGCGGAATATGGTTTATTGAGCTTCAATACCATAATTTTTATAATTTTAATTTTCTTCAGTTTGAGCTCCAGATTAGAAAGTAATTATACTTGAAGAAATTCAATAATTGTAATTCGAGATCTAATGAGTTTTGGAGTTGGCTCGATTTTATATAAAGGATTGTATCAACCTCCTTAGGAGAATCTCGAATTTATCTTATGTTCGAATTTTCAAATTAAAATCAACTCTCTAAACACTATGAGTTTGAAAAAAGCAGAGTAGATTAATTGGTAGGAAGTTTGAAGAGAGTAAACTTTTGTTTGAGTTAATAGAAAGCGCGAGAACTTTTCTAAAATACTTTATATTTTGAGCATCTTCTTACGACTTTGACATGTAAGTACTTTATTTGATCTAATTTATTACATTAAATATCACAACAAGTTCGATTTGAAAAAAAATTAAACATATTGTAGTGCCACTTTTTCATGTTTTCTAAATTATTTTCCAACATTGCTTTGTTTTGATTTATCATGAATGATGAAAATATAAAAGGTAAACTACACTAAATATCACTAAACTATTAGTAAGATTATGTTTGATCATTCAACTTGAAAAAGTTACAAATTGGATTCTGAACTATTCTAAAGTTTTTATTTAAGTCATCGGGCTGTTAAAATTGATATTATATGGTATTTTTTGTTCGCACCACCTACACCAATCAAAAGCTCACATTCTTTTTCTCTTCTACAATTTATTTATTTTATCATAATACAATCTTGAACATTACGTATTTATGAATTAAAATGAAAACAATTTTTTTCTTCAATCTTCAACCTTTGACATTGATCGCTAGATCAACTTAGATCTAATGTATGTTTTTCTACTAATCAATAGTTACTAATCCACCGTACCAATCGTCGAACCGTTGCTTGGAGCTCACTAGCTGGACTTTCTTTAAAAAAAAAACTTAACAACCCAGTGATTTAAATAAAAACTTTCGATTAGTTCAATGACTTAAATGAAGATATTCAAATAATTCATTAATTATTTATAACTTTTTTAAGGTTGAATAACCAAAACGTAATATTACTAATAATTTATTAACATCAAGCGTAGTTTACTTAAACATAGAATAATTAAGTATTTAAATGAACGGTGAAGTTCAACATGTCGAATTTTTTAAATGGGTTTATTTTTTAAAATTTGAGAATTTTTTTATGTTATTATAATTTCAATTTCATGAAATCAAATGCAAGAATATCATTATACCCAATTTTTTATTTTAGCATTTAACATTTTAAAAAGGGTTAAATTTGATTATCACCCTTTTAAAAAGAGTGGACTTAATATTTTTTTAATGAAAATACAGATTAAAATGTTAATTTTTTAAAATATGATAACTCACTTGGCAATTCACATGTTCTTCATTCTATTTTTTTCTATTTTTATGAAACTTTTTATAATTTTGATTTATTTTTTATTTTTATATTTTTAAAATTATTTATTAACGTAACATATAAGATAATTAGTGTCATGTCAACATAAAATGCGTGCGAACTTCCATGATGGTTGCCATGCCAATGTCGTTAAAAAATATTTCAAATCAATGTTTATGTTAAAGAAAAACAATTTGATACTTTTTGAAAGGTTAACAATCAATTTTAACTAAAAAATAATAAGGATCAAATTGACAAAAAATATAAATATTGATGATTAAATTATAATTATGCCTAAGGGAAAACTCATAAAAGTATTATGATTTAAATATGCCAAAGTTTCATGTACTCTTACGAAATTAAAAATTTAGTTCTTATATTTTAATTTTGAAACGTTGAATCTTTTTATTTTTTTTAAATATTGATTCTCGTTAAATTTAATAATGTCAATAGTAAAATAACTATTTCAACTCCTAGCATGTATAATTTTTTGTCAATTTAATTTTTACATATAAAAATTAATTTTTTTCATATTTTAAATAAAAAAAAAGTAATTTTTTAATTTGTACTATTATTATATTTGATCTAATGTGTGATATATGTAAAGGGATTAAAAAAAAGGAAGCAGAGCCACGCAGTTGCGTCTGGAACTTGGGAGGGACATAAATGATTAAGGGGGTAAATTGGTCATTATCTGTGGGTTTGGAACATTAGCAAAAATTTTCATCACGACCGGGCCCGATCCCACTACACAAATAACGACAACGATCAAAAAGTAAAGGTTGGCCGGCAAACACAAGTGGAGGAATTATGGTAGAGTCACGTCGCGTTATTTTCTTTTATAAAAGCTTACAACGTGTCAATCTTTGATTGAGCCTCGTCTTTCGAATCTTGACGAAGACTTATCGAATCAATTAAATTTTAAATATTATTAATAATTAAATAATAATTAATTTTTTCTCTATATAATAATGCAGAGTGCAGGGCAATAAAGCAATCGCTCAAACCCTAGGATAGTTGGATTCCATTTCATATTGTTCAAGTTTCAGATTTCTCCTCCTCGCCTCTTCTGATCTGGTAGTTTTTTTTTTCTTCTAATCTTGTAGATTTTTTTTTTTGCTTTTTTTGCTGATTTTTTTTATTATTCGGTCAATGTTTCTTGCTATATTTTGATTTCATGAGCTTCTTCCTGGAAATTGTTCAATTTTTTAATTTTCTTTTTCAATTTTTAGATCGTATTTATGCTATTTTAATACCCTAATCGGATTCGTCTGTTCTTGATTTAAATTTTCATCTTTCTTTCTCTTTGCATGAAATTATCTGTTTGTTTCAAATTTTTTGTTTGGATTAAGAAAATTTTAGTCGTGTTACAGTTTCGTTAAACGTTTACTTATTTATTTTTATGCATTACGTCCCGTATACCTTTGTTTTTTTCTTGATTTTTTAAATGTAATTGTGGTTAATTTCTTGTTGTTAGTTTATTTAGTTTTAGAGTTTATAAATTATTTAATCAATCTGAAACCAATTTTTGGATGCAGTTGCAGGCAATTTTTTACTGATTTTCTTGTAGGCTTATTAGGGAGTTAATCAAAATCTACTGATTTTGATTTGGGGTTTTACATTTTGAATAGGGAGTGATTTCAGGGTCTGATTAAAAAGAATTGTTTTATTGGAATTTGGAAGTTAATTTTCATCTAAAAGCTAGTAAAGAGGAAAGAAGGGTCAGTTCACCAAGCCAAAATTTGGGATCATGCCGGTTTCTGGAAAAGAAGAGGTGATTTTTAAATTTCATTTTTTTTTCAATTACTAGAACCTGAGCTTAGTTAAAGTGTTGCATATTTTTTGTGTGTTGAATATTGATTAATTTATGTTTTGTTGTTAGATGGGGGTTAAACCCAGTGTTGGGCAGTTTAGTGAATACACTGCAGGTATTCCTATAAAGAAAAGGAGGTTTCCTTTTATTTTGTCAACTGAAAACGAATTGGAGGAGAAAGGATTTCCTAGTCCAGTTCAAGGTTCAACTGTTTCGAATGATGGTATTGTTGCAGTGAGTTCAACACCCACTGGTGTTTTAGTGAGTTCGAACACCAGTGGTGTCGTAGCGAGTTTGAACAACAGTGGAATTTTAGGGAGTTCGAAAACCATTGTTATCAATGCTGGTGGTGTTACAGCTAGTTTAAATGCTGGTAGTTTTGCTACAAGTTCTAATGCTTTGGGTGCTGCAATGAGTTCTACTGCTGGTAGTGCTGCAGCTGGTTTTAATGTTGGTAGCTTTGCCTCAAGTTCTAAAGCTTCCAGTGCTGCAATGAGTTCTACTTCTGTTAGTCTTGCGGGTAGTTTGAATGCTGGTAGTGTTGCTGAAAGTTCTTATCCTTCTGGTGTTGTGATGAGTTCCAGTGCTATTAGTGTTGCAACTGGTTCGATTGCTAGTAGGGCTGTGGAAAATCCTAATGCTAGTAGTGTTGGAGGAAGTGTTTTGAGCGTTCCTGATGCAAGTGAGAAATCAGAACTTGAGAAAGAGAAGAGAAGTTCAGATGATACAAATGTTAGCATGGTGCAGGGTAATACTAATCTCCTTAGGGTAAAACTTGAAGAACAAAGCTTTGCAGTTCAGTCTAGGTCTTTGGCTGATATCAGCTGCAAAGGCAAGCTTGTGGCAACCGGGACATCAGACGATATCTTGAGGAAGTTGGCAAAATCTGAATTGGACTTGGTAGGCAATGATTCTCTCACCTTTAGTATAGGGAAAGATGTATATAGCCAGAAAAGTTTAGATGGAAAGTTTGGATCCCAGTTACCTTTAGTTTCTGGGAGCCCTGGATTATCCCTAGGTTTAAGGGAATATCCTTCAGCTATGGCTAGCGGAAATAATGAGCAAGGTTTTCGGAATCAGGAAAAGACTGTTTCCTTGAATCTATCTTTAAGCAAAGGAGAAGGCACTACTCAACTGAGAAGTACTGAAGTCCAGCCTAATACTAAGGGTTCTAATATGCTAGCTGACAGAACGAATTGGGATTTGAATACGACAATGGATTCTTGGGATGGTCCTGCCAGTGATGATGGTGCAAGTAAAATGGCTACTCAAATGTATGATATAAAGCCTGTAATTTGCTCAGCTGGGATGACTGTTGCAAGTATGCCTATACAGCAGCAAATACCTGAAGAAATCGAGAACAGAGCCAAAATTAAAATGTCATCTATAGTTTCTAGCCAGCAATTTAGCACTGAGGATTCACTTCATTTGGGCCTCACTACACCTTATCTTCATTTGAACCCCAATGAAAAACCGACAGGTTCTTCAGCTAAAATTGTTTCAGGCAATGTTGTTGCAAATGTCAGTTCACCTGGGGAACCAGTACTTGCCAGCAAGCCGACCATGGTCAACTACAAGCCTGTAAAATCAGAACCACTTGATGAGAGTGTCAGATGTGATTCTGGTGTAATTAAAGAAAAACCTACAGGCTTGTTAAATAACGCACGGGTGAAGTCTGAAATAATTGAAAAGTGCAGTTTGGAAAGATTAAAATCTTCGACTATTAGTACCTTAAAATCAGTTGATGCTAGATCCATAAAACTTGAACCAGTGAGTGAGAGTAACAAGGAAATGCCAGAGAGGATGGAGGGACCAATGAATCAATCAGATGAGCAAATGCTAGCAGTACCTACTTCTACTGATTCGTCATTACATGGTGGTGTTACAACTCATGCAGAACATTTTATGCAAGCTAAAGGAATTGAGGCCAGTGTTGAGGCCCAGGTTGCTTCTAAAATGATTTCTTCTGCAGATGTTACAACTCATGCTGAACATTTTATGCAAGCTAAAGAAGCTGAGCCCAGTGGTGAGGGCCAGGTTGCTTCTCGAATGATTTCTTCTGCAGATGTTATAACTCATGCCGAACATTTTATGCAAGCTAAAGAAACTGAGCCCAGTGGTGAGGGCCTGGTTGCTTCTGAAATGATTTCTTCTGCCGACCATGATGTTGATGAATCAAACATTGCTGGTAAACTAGATAACTCTACTTTGCAAAGTAAAATGGTTGAAGATTCTGATCGTTGCAAGCTGGAATTCATGGATGTACAACTTCCTGATTCTAGGGGATCAGTTGAGGGTTCTGCTAGTGATGAGGAAAAAATAAATTTATCAGGTGATGTTTTAGAGGAAGATTCATATGGTTCTGATTACGAGTCAGATGACAAGAGAGAGTTAGCTACAGTTATGGATATAGAACGGGATCGTAGAGCAGAAGAGGACTTTGAAGATGGTGAGGTCAGGGAACCTGTGGTGAACACTGAGATAGAGGTTCCAATATGTGAGATGCGAGAGGCAGGAAATGGAAATGATGGTGATAACAACCCATCTTCATCCTCTTTCCGAGAAAAAGAAACTCTAATCAAAGACCCCGGAATAACGAGTAATGACACTAATACTAATGAATGCATCGGCACATCTGTCAATAAGGATTCTGCTACTGAAGCTAATAAAGAGGCCTGTTTGCAAGAATCTTCAGCTGTTGAGATGCCTTCTAGTCAAATGGACGGAAAGAGACACATTAAAGCCATACCAAGAAAATCGCTCGATGCATCAGAAAAGGAGGATACTGTTAAAGGGCAAGACGGAGAGCAGACATCTATCCAATTCTCGGATACAAGCCAGGGTACTTCAGCGACCATTTCTCAAGGTGCAGATGATGGTAAAAAAACTGATTCAGAAGGAAAAGGCAATTCTGTTTTACCGAAGGGAGAAGCATTTTCAAGTGGTGATGATGCAGGTAAGGATGTTGACAATGGAGGTAATAGGAGTCGAATTATAAACTTATCTCGAGCTTCTAATCTATCATCTCCTGGTAGAACAAGATCTATTTCAGGCAGGACATTGCAGTCACAAATAGGAAGAGAGAGACTGCCTGATGTTGCCCTGGAAGGAGATAAGTTCCATCATCGAGGGAGGTGATTATTGTTATTTATCATTGCTGCCTTTTTTCAGTGTGTTTATTACATTTGATGAGTAATATATGACTGTAATATCTTTGTTCCTGGCAATTTTTACCCACAGAGATGAAGCTTATGCTGACAGTTTACATAGATTCCCCAGAGAGAGGCATCATGTTCAGCCATCCAGGAATAATAGAATAAGTTTTATGCGTGGAAGAGGTAGGATTTCCAGTCGGATAGACACCCAACGTGGTGATCAGGATTCAGAATGTTACTTTGCTTCAGAGTTTTATAATGGTCCTACAGAATTTCGTGTTGTGAGACATAAAAATGCATCTGCTGTTTCTGATGCAGATCCTAACTTTAGTAGCTATAATAATGGGCAAGATGGTGCATATTTTGGTACTGGAAGAGGTGGGAGGAAGATCTTGAATGATGATCCACCAATTTTTTCCCAGTTACCCCCGAGGAGGCGGTCTCCTGGTGGAAGAGACGGACCTGCTGGACGTGGGCTTCCAATGGTTCGCAGAGTTCCAAGAAATCTTAGTCCAAGTCGATGCATTGCTGAAGATGGATCTGAATTAGTTGGGTTGAGGCATATGAGAGGTTTTGCTGATGATCATACAGACCCAATGTTTGCACGCTGCCAACCTTCATTTGAGGGATTAGATGGTCCTTTTGTGAGGGGGAACAGGGAATTTACATCTGTTCAGAGAAGGGGTATCCCGCGAACACGTTCAAAATCTCCTACCAGACAACGAACTCGTTCTCCTGGTCCATGGTCTTCTCTTAGGAGAAGATCACCTGATGGATTTGGAGGCCCTTTGGAATTACCTCATCGAAGATCACCACCAATTTACAGGATGGAGAGAATAAGGTCACCTGATCGTCCTTGTTTTGCTGGTGAAATGGGTGTTAGAAGGCATGGATCTCCACCATATTTGACTCGACCCACTAATGATTTGAGGGACCTGGATCCCAGTCGAGATCATGGTCATCCAAGATCTGGCATCTCTAATAGGAGCCCATCTGGTCGAATTTTACTTAGAAACAGTAGAAGGTTGGATCTTGTAGATCCTCGAGAAAGGAATGAAGGTGACGATTACTTTGGTGGGCCTATGCCATCTGGCAGGTTTCATGATATTGGAAGCGATGGGAATGCTGATGAGAGGAGGAGGTATGGCGATAGACGTGGACCTGTTCGTCCTTTTAGGTCTCCTTATGGTGTTGCTGATAGTGAAAATTTTCATCTTAATGCTGAGGGTGGCCCTAGATCCTTCAGGTTCTGTCCTGAAGATGATCCGGAGTTGCATGAAAGAGGGAATATGAGGGAAAGAGAATTCGATAGACGGATCAAAAATCGACCAGGGAATGCTCCTAGGAGGACAAGAAACATGGAGGAGCAGGAAGGAAATTTCAGGCACGGTGGTCAGGTTTGGCATGATGATGGGTTTGATGATATGCCACAAGCGAAGCGAAAACGATTTTGAGTAGGTTTGTTTATGCCATTAGTCTACCGTCAATGGTGTAAGTTATAAGAGCAGCAGGGCAGAATCTGTTACCATTTTCTATTTTCTGCATGTGCAGTAACCCCTTGTTTAGGGTGTAGAAAAAAATCCGGAAGCAGCAAATGGTAGAAGGTAATTTAAGTGCTATGTAAGTATAAGGTACTTTTGCCCAAAGAACATATCAAGGCACTCTTCTGTCTGGCAGGTTTTGAATGACTCCAATCTTCTCTGTTATAATATTTTGCTGGTTATTCCTTTGGGCAGACCTTTCCCCTGCTGAGAAAACGCGAGTGCTTGCGTTGTTAAGATTGAAACAAAATGAGGGTATGATCACAGTTTATCTTCTATTATTACATGATGAATAAATTCTCTTTTGTGCATTTGCTACCAGGCCTAATCACCCGTTCAATTGCAAAAATGGCATTAGTTCGCGTGTTCCGGAACTCCGGATTGTTCGACTTTGTGTTTTCAAGGGACAGTTGGTTATTGCCATGAAATTTGAAATATATAATTTAAAAGAAATGAAAGAGAGAAGCATAGCTGCAAATGCTGCATTTTATGCCAAATAGCTGGTCTTTACAGGTAGTTGTGAGGTGAAGATTGTTTGGCTCTGGCCTGGGTTTTGTTTTGGCTCAAAGCAGCAGGTTATTATTATGTGTTATGTGCTTCGATTTTTCATTTTTCTTCGAGCATCTATGTTCGGTATTCGTATTCGAATTATATTAGGATATGGATACGAGGATATAGCATCTTCAAAGGCCTGATAAATGATGGGAAACTTGGAAAGAAATGAACATGAACACATCTGTTGTTCCGGTAGGGGTAAAGTCTGAACTTTTTGTTTTGAACTTTGCCATTTATCATGAGATATGGATCACAGCTACAACTGATTTTGCTTTCATAATCACATTGCAATGGCTTCTACATTTGTTTGATTTTGCTTAAAATGGGTCATGGTTGCTATCTTATCATCCAGGCCACTTTTGGTATGCTAACTGAAATACGAGTATTACATAGACAAAATGAGTGATTGAAAGTGATTGGATTGTGTGATGAAATGGATGGGATGTTGATTGACGTGTTCACAATTCCTGTTTGATTCTGCTGTTTCCCTGGACATGTCTTGTGTTTACCTCCATTGCACTATTTGGTTTTCCATAGGCTTGGGATATTTTCTTGAACGGCTTCCGTGGAAATGATTGAACGGTTTTGTTCGGTTCAAATAAGTATGATAATTTTGATATGATAAAAAATAACATAAATTAAGAAAAAAATTCAAAAGATTTTACCATTAATTTGGTACATTTGTAAAACACAATTAAGGTAGGGGGAGTAAAGTAATGTCTTCAAATGTTAGTTGAAAGTTCCATCTTGCATATGTGGGTTGCAACAAAAGATTAGCCCACCTTTTCTCTGCAAGAAGAGACGTAATAAGAGTGCAAAAAGATGATTCTCGCTTGGAACTTGTTAATAAATTTGTATTGTTATTTTATCTCAAAAAGATAAAGAGATGAAGAAAAGATTTGGGTTTTTGTATTAGGATTAAGAAATTGATGTTGGTGCAGTGTGAAGGGACTCAAGAGCAAAGAATTGAAGAAATCTCTGCTTCTAAAGACGGCTCCAACAGGGTTAAAGATAAAGGTTACAGGGGGAAGAGATATTGATAACGGAAGTCAGGGAAGTTATTGTACAAGAGTATTATTAGTATGAAAAATTTAAAGAGAAACTCTAGATAAAGATAACTAAGAAAGATTTGAATATTTTCAAATGCCTTATTTAGGCTTCTCTTGTCCCTTGAAATTTTAATAACTCGTTTTTATAAAATTTGAAGTTTGGTTCTCTAGATAAGTTTCACGTCCCATCCAAATATCTTTCTTGATATTATTGCCTTTGCCAAATATCTTTCTTGATATCAATGCTCTTGCCTAATTTATTTTTTTTTGGAATTAATGTTTCTTTTTCTTGAAATTAATGCTTTGTTGCCTAATTTCCTTCTTCAAATAAATGTTATTTTTGGATGCTTGCCACCTGGACATCCATTTTGTCTTTTGTGGATGTGACATTTAATTTTCTTGGATATTATCAAGATTCATTTCTTTAATATCATCCAGATTTAATGACTGATTGGACATTCGAGGTGAATTTCAATTTTCCCATGTGCTTTTGATATCTTCAATAATTTCTGATGGGTAATCATCAATTTTCATGTCAGCTGTCTTTTTTAACAGCTGAAGAGTTTGTTCGTCTGGCTCATCGTTCTGGTTTCGATTGCCATAGGAATAGTCGTATGCAAATATCCTTCTTCCGTCTGTCCAGAAGCGATATGTTGTTTTTGTCAAAATTTCATTAGCTTTGACCATAAGATCAACTCCTGCTTGGATTTGGTAATAAAGAAAATCATTCTGGCACTTGTTAATGGAATTTGTCAAGTATTCCTCGTCTTCATTTGCTGCTAAGAGTAAAGGTCCTCCAAGCACAATTTTAAAATCTCATATTTGATATGGCTGATAAAATTTTTCTTTTTCAGTAACACCAATTAAGCTGTGAATATTAATATGAAAATACTTTATATAATCTTGATATTTGGTTTGCTTAATTAACATTGTTTTTATAAAAGCTGAAAAATCTTTTGTTAGATGAAAAGAAAGATTTTGTACTGTGAGTTCTTTTACAAAACCTCATTCAATACTTGTTATATCAAATGGTTCATGATCAAGTCTAAAGTTTATAGTAGGGAATTTTCTCCCAAAATATTTGTAAAAATAAAGGATTGATAAAAATATTCAGAAAAAGATTTTCGAAATAGATCCTGCTGTTTGCAGATAATCCTATTTATTTTTGCAAATATTTCTATTGGTAAAATAAATTGAGATTTATTATAAAGACATAATTTAAATAGTTTATTAAGAACTGAATTATTAGTTCCTATATCTTTAAAATATTGAACTATATCAAAAAAATTATTTTTCTCCTTAAGATCTAAATATCCTATTTCAAAATCATCCCAATCTCGATATAAAATAGATTTTAATAATAAATCATGACATATTTGCTCTTTAGTTGTTTTTTCAACTAAAAATTGAGAAAGCTTATTAAGAGCTCTCCTGAAATTTACTTTCTGTTCAGTAATATGGTTTTTCCATATTTCATTAATAATATTATATATTTCTGGTGGTAAACCAAGATTATAAAAATCTTTTACCTCATTCATTTGTTGTGTTTTCAACAAATTTTTTTCATACAAAATTTTTCTGCCTTTTTAATAACTTCTGCATAACTGATTTGATATGCAGAATTTGGATCTTGTGATCAAGGTAAGTAGTTTACCTGTGGTGTATAGGTTTGCGTTTGGACTGGTTGTCCTACCATTAGGTATGAAACATAATATTCTTGATTAGGATAAAATGGTACTTGTGTAGGTATTCTTATAAAACCAGGACAAGAATTTCTTGGATTGAAATCATTTCGTTTTTTGCGAACCGTTGTCCATTCTCCGACTTTCTCTAAAGGTTGTTTACCTTTATCCATAAGGCCTGCTAAGATAATCAACAATAATATTGTCAGTGCCTTTTACATATAAAACTTCAAAATTAAAAGTACATAACTCATTATACTATCTTATTTTTCTTGGTATTGTTTCTAAACTTTTATTAGTAAGAAACTGTTTAACAGCCTGATTGTCTGTTTTTATGATAAAATTTTCAAGTGATAGATAAATAAGAAATTTTTTTATTCCTTTCTTTATAGCAAATAATTCTTTTTCAAATATAACATAATTAATTTCATTTAGTTTAAATTTTCCTAAACTATATCCACATATTAATTCTTTATCATTTTTAGTTTTTGTTTTTAATATACATTCTCAATGATTTTGAGAAGCATCGGTTTCTAGAATCAATTTATCACCATGTTTAGGTAAATAAACTTTAGGAGTCTGATTTATTTCAGATTTTAATTTTCTTATAATTTCTGAATCTGTATTAGACCAACTAAAAGTTTTATCTTTTTTTAATTTGTCATATAATATACCTATCTTTTTTGATAAGTCTAGAAAGAAATTTTTACCGTAATTTATTATTCCTAAAAATTGTTGAAGTTGTTTTTTATCTTCAATTTTTTTCAGGAAATTCTTTTATTTTAACTATGATATGATCTTGTAGTTTAAGACCATCGTTAGATAATTTTAATCTTAAAAATTCTATTTCTGTTTTTTCTAGTTCTATTTTCTTAGGACTTAATATAATTCCATATTTTATGAATTCTTGGGAAATAATATTTAAATATTTTCTATATAAATCTAATGTATCTGAAAATACTAAAATATCATCAATATATACAATACAAAACTTCTTATATTTACTAAAAATAGAGTCTATCCATCTTTGGAATATTTGAGGTGCATTATATAATCCAAATGACATTACCTTCTATTGGTAGTATCAATTAGGTACACTAAAAGCTGTTAAAGGTCTAGATTCTTCTTTTAGCATAATTTGCCAAAAACCTGATTTACAGTCAAACTTACTAAAATATTTGGCATGTTTTGCCTGGTTAATTAAAACATCTTTTCTTGAAATAAAATATCCATCAAAAGTAATATTTTGATTTAATCTTTTATAATTAATTACCATCCTAGCTTTTTCTCTTTTTATTTCTGCATGATTTCTAACCATGAAAACTGGATTAGAATGTGGACTATTAGTTTCTTCTATTAATCTTTTTTTCTAATAATTCATTTATTTGAACATTAAATTCTTTTATATCTTGTTTAGTATAGATTATAGGTTTTACTCTAATGATTTTATTGGAATTTTCCAATTTTATTTCACAATATCTGGAACTGTTTTGCCATAATTTTAATGGTTCTTCACTAAAATTATTTTCAAGTATTTTAAATAACCAATGATTTGTTTCAATTTGATTTATTTATTCTTTTCTTGGTGGTACAAAATTTTTATCACACATAAATTTATGATTTTCTACTAATGATATTTCTATAAAAGTTTTTTTTCTATAGATAGCATAATTATATTTTTATCAATAGCAAATGGTAAATGTTGATATATAAAATTATTTTCTAATAATATATCTCCATGCATAGCTGGAAAACATAATAGTTTTGGTGCTACAAATCTTACATTATTTATGTAGACTGATATATTTCTAGCTTTATATTGAATTATAGTTTCATTACCATCAATTCGTATAGCTCTAATTGGATGTTTCATTGGTTCCCATTTTTCTACAGGAATGACATTTTTTCTGCAACTACTGGTTGTAGTTCTCGTATCAATCAAAGCATGTAAAGAATATGCTTTATATTCTCTGAATTGAAATGTAACTTCAATATATGTGTAATATTTTCTAGATTAAAAATTAGAGAATGTAATAACATCACCTTTTCCAATTTTCATTTGTTGAATTATTATTAAAGATTGTATTTCTTCCATTCTAATATTTCTAGAATTTACAGTTGGTTCTGTAAGAAATATATGAATATGAACTGTTTTCATTCTTATAGGTGTAGAAGAATTATGATCTGAATTTTCCTCTTCATCCTCTATTTGAGTATTTGAGGGTAGAACCAACTTATTATTAGTATATGTAATTGTATTATTTTTAAAATATAATTTATCTCCTGATGCTATATATTCTATAGTACATACTGGCTTAGATGTACTAGGACTATTAATATTTCCTATAATCCAATCTCTTGGTACTGATAAATCACTCAAATGTAATAATTTTGGTTGTATTTCTGTAGTAAATTTATTAGGTTCAAAAAGTTCAATAATTTTATTGTTTACTTCTTTTATTTCTACTTCTGCTGTATTTGTATATTCGTTAATAGAAGTCCAACTTATTGCTAGATCTTCAGTTAAATCATTAATTTCAGAATTTTTTGTCTGAGTTTTAAGACATAAACATTCTTCTATTAAAGGATCTGTAATAGATATAAAGTAATTGGTTTTACTTTAAATCCTATTACTCCTGTATGTAAATTTGATTGAATTCCTCTAATAAGTGTTTTTACTGGATTTTCAAATATTTTATCTAATAATGCCGCTATTATTAATATATCATGACCTCTTCTAAATAATGCTCTTATAGTTATCATTATAATCCTAAATGTATGTATCTTACTTGAGGGTATTTCTTTTTAATCCTCTTAATTTTTTCTTTAGTAAAAAATGGGATTTCTGTTAATCCTCCTCTTGTATCTTTAGCAACTGTATTACCACTTATTTTTTCTATATGTCTTTGAGTCTAAATTTTAAATTTAGATATTTTATATATTTCTCCTACAGAAATATGATTTTATTTATTTTTTTCTATCATTTCATCAGAAAAGTTTTGTTCTTCTCCAATTAGATTTCCTAATTTTATATCCTGTTGTTCAGTTTTAAGAATTTCTTCTAATTGTTTATTAGAATTACTTCCTGTATTAATCATAAAAATATATTCTTCATCATCTGTATCAAATTCTGTTTATGATATTAATTCATATAATATTTATTCTTCTTCAGGATTTATTTTCTCTTCAAAACATATTTCTAGATTTTCTTCTTCAAGAGTTTTGATCATTTTTTAGCACTTTTTCCTTTGTTAGGACAATTTGGTGCTATATGTCCTTCTTCATCACATATAAAACATTTACATATTTGTTTTTTAGTTTTTTTAGGATTCTTTTTCCTAATAATTTTTTTTCTTTTTATTATTATAATTTTTCTTATTCCATGGCTTCCATTTAATAAACTTATATTTTTTATTTTATATTTTCTATTATTAGGACGTATTTGTTTACATCCAAATTCTCATTCATTTTCTAATATTTTGTATAATGTTGACTACTTAATTTATGCTTAACTTGTTTAGCAGCCTTAGTTTGTAGACAATGATTAATTATTCTTTCTTTTGTAAAATTTATTCTATTTCTTATAGTATCTATAGTTTCAGCATCTAATCTTGATAATTTACAATGTTTTTCTATATAAGAGTCGTATTTCTTTATACAAATCTCATCCCATGGAGGTGGTAATCTATGAAAATATTGGTTTTTCCAAAATTCTATATTTTCATTTTTTAATTTTTGATATTCTTGAAGAAATTTTTTAGAAAAGTTTTCTAAGTATCTAATATCACATAATTTAATTTTTGACAAGACATAACTAGATATGCTATTCTGATCTTTTTTATCAACATAGCCACAGAATTCTATTTTTAGAATTTGAGTTAACCTTTTTAATACATCTTTGGGAGTTTGAATCTGATTGATTAACTGTCTTTTTTGTTCTATACATTTTCTGATTCTTCCCATCTTCTTAAAAATTGTAAAACATCTCCTTGAAATGTTTCAACAAAATAATTTAAAAGTTTTTCTTTTGTCCAATTGTTGTTGTTTACAACAATAGTCATTGATTGTGCCCAATCTTCTATAGTTTTTTCATAGTCCGATATGGGAATATGTGTAAGATTTAAATATATTCCTCATTGAGCAACATTTCTTTTATTAAGATCATCTATCCTATGTGGTATAGGTTGATTAGATGATTCTCCTAAATTTTCTGTTTTTATTTCATTAGTAGCTATATTTTCAGTATCATCTGTTTGATTACCAAAAATTCTTGTAGTATTATTTATTTGTTCATATTGTTTATTACAAGATCTTAAAAAGTCATCATTTAAAGTATTTGAATCTATTTTCCTTTTTCCTTTAGGATCTTGATCTGTTTGATCAGTTTCCATAGGTTCAGGTTCAGGTATATCTATATTTTCATCTTCATCTATTGAAGTGTTTTTTTTTTTCAGATTGATCACTTGTTACTTTTATATCTTCTAGATTTATACTATTACTAGAATTTGCAGAACTACTATTACTATCTGTTGTATCATAATTTAATATATAATGATAATTAAATAATATAAATAAATCTTTATGTTGTTCATAAAGTTGTTCAATAAGTTTTAAATATTCTATTCTTTCATATTTATTAGAAGTTTTGGAAAATTTTTCTTTCAAATGTTCTATAAATTATTTATAAGATTGAAAATCATATTTTTGTTGTTTTGTATATTTTTTCTTATGTTTTTCAAATTTTGAAGATGATTCTTCAGAAGAAGCTTCTTCTTCATCTGATAGAGTTAATATTATATTACTATTACCATAATATAAAGGAACTAAATTTTCATTTTGATCTATATTTTTATCTTCTAAAACATGTTCTAATTTATTATTAATTTCTATTAACATATTTTTGGATTCATTGTTTAAATCTAACTCAGTTACTATTCCTAAATTATTTACTTGCTGTTCAATTTTATTAACTTTATTATATAGCTTATTAAAATAGATAGAAGTTATATCTATTAGACTAATAGATGAAATATTATTTTCGTTTTTAGAATTTATACGCATAGTATGATTACAAGTTTTATCCTTATATAAACAGTCAATTTTTTCCATTAATTTGTTATTTCAAGTATCTAAAACCGTCTGTTATCTTTATATTTTCTTACCTAAAATGCCGAATATCATTGGTTTTTAGCTTTTGGTACCTAAACTATATAAGATAAAGCTCAATTATTAACGAAATATTGTAAACAACAATCACCAAAAGTACAAAATGGCACTTTTTTAAATACATAAAGTTTTCAAGCCTTCATGTGGATTACTATCGAGTTTTAAGTGTTTTTAAAGTCAAACCAATTTTTCAAGTAAAATGTAATGGTTAACAAATATCTTTTTGACTTTTCAAAAGTCAATTTGGGTGGCAAATTATAAGTTAAAATTTATGTTAACTATAAAACACAAATACTATTTATATATTTAAGTTTATAGATAATTTATTTAAAGTATTTAAAATTTATATTTCAAATACTTATTTTTATTATTTTTATATTATAATTTAAGTTAAATATTTGCAAATACCAATTCAGATTCTTGGTAATAATAACATATAAAAATAAGGTTAAACTATAAAAATAACCATTTTTGTTTGTCTCAGATTACATTTTAGTCACTTATGTTTGAAATGTTACATTTTAGTCACTTATGTTATTATTTTGTTACGAAGTGATTACTTTACCGTTAAGCTCCTTATCTCCCTAACTGTAATCTTACGTTTGGATTTTAAGTGCCAACTTGAATTTCCAAATGGGATGAGAATAGATTTTTAATTAAATAAATTTAATTAATTAAAAAATTTTAAACCCTAAACTTTAACTAAAAAAATCCTAAACTAATTTCTAAACGCCTCAAATTTGTTCCAACGTTTTTAGTTACAAATATATTTCAAAGCTTGAATCTTTGAAATTCATTAACCCAAAGAAACTTATGTTTTCAAGTTGATAAATTTTAAATTTGCTCCCTTTGTTCTTTTCTCTCTCGCTTTTCCTCTCAAATTTCTCTCCTTAAGAACAAACAATTTTTTCTCTTTATTTTTCTTTCTAAATCATATTAAATCTCTCAGTTCTCTCGATCTTTTGTTGTTTATTTCCCCTAATTTTGCTTCGACTCGGTTAGTTTCTCTGTTTTTGTTTTTTTAAAATTTTTTATTTTGAAGATCGTACAGAAATAATTGGATTCCTAAGGTTCTCCATTGTCTAAATTTTGATTAATGCGGTTTTAATTAACAAAAAATGGTTACTAAATTGCATGTTACTCATAATTAAGTTTATTGAATCCAATTTGGAGAGCACTTTAAATTTATCAACTTGAAAACATAAGTTTCTTTGGGTTAATGGGTTTAAAAAATTTAAACTTTGAGACAAATTTGTAATTAAAGACGTTGGAATCAAAATGAAAGAAGATGAAGAAGAGAGGCGTGTAGAAATGGGTTTAAGGTTTTTTTGTAAAGGTTTAGGGTTTAAAAATTTTAATTAATTAAATTCATTTAATTAAAAATCCATTCTCATTCCATTTTGAAATTCAAGTTGGCAATTAAAATTTAGTTGGACTGCCACGTAGGATTACCGTTAGGGAGGTAACGGAACTTAACGGTAAAATGATCACTTCGTAACAAAATAATAACATAAGTGATTAAAATGTAACCTGAGACAAACAAAAGTGAGTATTTTTATATGTTATTATTACCAAGAAGCCGAATTATTATTATGGTAATTGCAAATATTTAACTTAAATTATAGTATAAACATAATAAAAATAAGTATAATAATGATATTATGAAATATAAAATTTAAATACTTTAAATAATTAACATAAATTATCTGTAAACTTAAATATATAAATCGTACTTGTGTTTTATAGAAATATTTCGTTAATAATTAAGGTTTATCTTGATATAGTTTAGGTACCAATAGCTCAAAACCAATGATATTTACTCCCAAAGAGTTCAAGTGATTCTACAATTTCATTTGAGAATCTATCTTCACAAACCTTTATCTTAACCCTGTTGACATCACTCTCACAATGTTCTTCAATTCTTTGCTCTTCGGTCCCTTCGCACTGCACCAACATCAATTTCTTAATCCTATTACAAGAATCCAAATCTTCTCTTGATCGATAAAAAAAAACAAAAACAACACAAATTTATTAACAAGTTTGAAGCCGGAATTCTCTTTTCGCACTCTATCCTCCTCCTGCTTCTTCCAAGTTTCGTACTCTATCCTCCTCCTGCTTATTACGCCTCTTTTTGCAAGTTACTTAATACAGAGAATTGTAACCCACATATGCAAGCTGGAAATTTCAACTTCACTTCCCCTACCTTAATTATGTTTTTACAAAATAATGGTAAAATCTTTTGAATTTTTTTTCTTAATCTATGTTATCCTTCATTATGATGCTTATTTGAACCCAACAAATCATATTCAAAATCGAAACAATAACTCACGAACCAATACGAATCAATTGAACTAAATTAAAAAAATCAATTAAATCACTGATTGAACCAATTATTTTTAATATTTTTATTTATTTAAAATTTTTAATAATCTATTTAATCGTGGTTGGAATACTATTAATCCAGAAGCAAAAACCTTTGTCTTAACATATTTTAATCAAAACTTAATAAAAAATAGGATAAATTACACCAACAGTTACTTCATTTTAATATATTTGACAAAACAATCGCTCTGCTTTCAACTCAACCATTCAACTTTTAAAAAATAACAAATCAATCCTACTAATCATTTTCCATTACAAACTTAACGAAAAAATGACCTGGCATTTAACCGGGCTTGTTGGAGTGCTTGTTGTCATTTAAACAACTCCAAATTAAGAACCCTAACTGGATAGTAGAAGAAGAGAAAAAGAAAGAAGAAGAAGAAGAAGAAGAAGAAGAAGAAGAATAAATGGAGATGCTGTTCTTTTTCTTTCACACTGCTTCATTTCATTTTACAATTCTTCAAAACCATTCATGCAAATCAACATTTTTCTTTTTTTCAGTCCATTCAACCAACCATAGATATTTGAGATTTTTAAGTGACAAATTTAAAAGCATGAAGAAATTGAAAATTAACGTTTGAAATTTGAGATTTTTTAAGATAAAAGCATTTTTTTTAACCTCAAAGTTTTGAAGATGAGAATTTTTTTTGAATCTCAACTAATTGTTATGATTGCTACACTTCTTTTTTTTCTCACTGCTCTTAACTTGCAAACCGTATTTTTCTTTTAATTAAATATTCGTCATTTTTTGGGATCTTTTTTCTATACTTGAAAATAGTGATAACTGATATAACTTCACTTTTTTAAACATCAAAGATTTCAAATGGTGGAGAAAGCAATTAACCCTCCCCTCTCCCTCTCCCTCTCCATTTTTTTTCTAGGTATTGCTTGGGTTCCTAGTTTTATGTAAAATGAAAAAAAAAAAATAGGTTGTTGATTTTTTGAAAAAATGAGAAGAATTGCGAGAAGAAGAAAAAGAGAAAACAAAGACAACAGGCTAAGTAGAAACAAAGGCAGCGACAGCAACTATGGCAGTGGGAAGAGTTGGCAACCTTAAAAAAATCCTAATTTTTGTTTGGCAAATTTTACTTTTGATGGTTAGCTGAAGAAGAAGAACCTTTTGCTCCTCATGTTCAACTCATGTCGAACGTGGCATGTTTATTAGCCACGTCAACTATAACGTTAAACTTGTAACGAAAAATTTTAATGATTAGTCACTTTTCGATAACATTAGTGATTGATTTGTTATTTTTCGAACGTTGAGTGACTGAATGGAAAATAGAGCGATTATTTTGTCAATTACAGCAAAATTGGATGACTGTTAGATGGAATTTACCAAAAAGAAATATCCCAAACCTATAGAAAACCAATTAGTGGAATGGAGGTCAACACAAGACATTTCCAGGGAAACAGCAGAATCAAACAGGAATTGTGAACACGTTAAACAATATCCCATCCATTTCATCTCACAATCCAGTCACTTTCAATCACTCATTTTGTCCTCTTAAATTATGTAAAACTCGTATTTCAGTCAGCATACCAAAAGTGGCCTGGATGATATGATAGCAACCATGACCCATTTTAAGCAAAATCAAATAAATGCAGAATCCATTGCAATGTGATTATGAAAGTAAAATCCGTTGTAGCTGTGATCCATATCTCATGATAAGTGGCAAAGTTCAAAACAAAAAGTTCAGACTTTTCTCCTACCGGAACAACAGATTCATGTTCATGTAATCTGTCACAAATATGGACATAGATGTGTTCACGTTCATTTCTTTCCAAGTTTCCCATGATTTAGCAGGCCTTTCAAGATGCTATATCCTCGTATCCATATCCTAATATAATTTGAATACGTATACCGAGCATAGATACTTGAAGAAAAATGAAAAACCAAAGCACATAACACATGATAATAACCTGTTGCTTTGAGCCGAAACAAAACCCAGGCCAGAGCCAAACAATCTTCACCTCACAACTACCTGTAAAGACCAGCTATTTGGCATAAAATGCAGCATTTGCAGCTATGCTTCTCTCTTTCATTTCTTTTAAATTATATTTTTCAAATTTCATGGCAATATCCAACTGTCCCTTGAAAAACACAGTCACCTACCTTTGATGTTACTTAACAGGGATGACATTTTATAAACACAAAGTCGAACAATCAGGAGTTCCGGACCACGCGAACTAATGCCATTTTTGCAATTGAACGGGTGATTAGGTTTGGTAGCAAATGCACAAAAGAGAATTTATTCACCACGTAATAATAGAAGATAAACTGTGATCATACCCTCATTTTGTTTCAATCTTAAAAACGCAAGCACTCGCTTTTTCTCAGCAGGGGAAAGGTCTGCCCAAAGGAATAACCAGCAAAATATTATAACAGAGAAGATTGGATTCATTCAAAACCTGCCAGACAGAAGAGTGCCTTGATATGTTCCTCGGGTAAAAGTACCGTATACTTTCATAGCACTTAAATTACCTTCTACCATTTGCTGCTTCCAGATTTTTTTCTACACCCTAAACAAGGGGTTACTGCGTATGCGGAAAATAGAGAATGGTAACAGATTCTGCCCTGCTGCTCTTATAACTTACACCATTGACAGTAGACTAATGGCATAAACAAACGTACTCAAAATCGTTTTCACTTCGCTTGTGACATATCATCAAACCCATCATCATGCCAAACCTGACCACCGTGCCTGAAATTTCCTTCCTGCTCCTCCATGTTTCTTGTCCTCCTAGGAGCATTCCCTGGTCGATTTTTGATCCGTCTATCGAATTCTCTTTCCCTCATATTCCCTCTTTCATGCAACTCCGGATCATCTTCAAGACAGAACCTGAAGGATCTAGGGCCACCCTCAGCATTAATATGAAAATTTTCACTATCAGCGACACCGTAAGGAGACCTAAAAGGACGAACAGGTCCACGTCTATCGCCATACCTCCTCCTCTCATCAGCATTCCCATCGCTTCCAAGATCATGAAACCTGCCAGAGGGCATAGGTCCACCAAAGTAATCGTCACTTTCATTCCTCTCTCGAGGATCTACAAGATCCAACCTTCTACTGTTTCTAAGTAAAATTCGACCAGATGGGCTCCTATTAGAGATGCCAGATCTTGGATGACCGTGATCTCGACTGGGATCCAGGTCCCTCAAATCATTAGAGGGTCGAGACAAATATGGTGGAGATCCATGCCTTCTAACACCCATTTCGCCAGCAAAACAAGGACGATCAGGTGACCTTATTCTCTCCATCCCGTAAATTGGTGGTGATCTTCGATGAGGTAATTCCAAAGGGCCTCCAAATCCATCAGGTGATCTTCTTCTAAGAGAAGACCATGGACCAGGAGAACGAGTTCGTTGTCTGGTAGGAGATTTTGAACGTGTTCGCGGGATACCCCTTCCCTGAACAGATGTAAATTCCCTGTTCCCCCTCACAAAAGGACCATCTAATCCCTCAAATGAAGGTTGGCAGCGTGCAAACATTGGGTCTGTATGGTCATCAACAAAACCTCTCATATGCCTCAACCCAACTAATTCAGATCCATCTTCAGCAATGCATCGACTTGGACTAAGATTTCTTGGAACTCTGCGAACCATTGGAAGCCCACGTCCAGCAGGTCCGTCTCTTCCTCTAGGAGACCGCCTCCTTGGGGGTAATTGGGAAAAATTGGTGGATCATCATTCAAGATCTTCCTCCCACCTCTTCCAGTACCAAAATATGCACCATCTTGCCCATTATTACAGCTACTAAAGTTTGGATCTGCATCAGAAACAGCAGATGCATTTTTATGTCTCACAACACGAAGTTCTGTAGGACCATTATAAAACTCTGAAGCAAAGTTACATTCTGAATCCTGATCACCACTTAGGGTGTCTATCCGACTGGAAATCCTACCTCATCCACGCATAAAACTTATTCTATTATTCCTGGATGGCTGAACATGATGCCTCTCTCTGGGGAATCTATGTAAACTGTCAGCATAAGCTTCATCTCTGTGGGTAAAAATTGTCAGGAAAAAAGTTCTTACAGACATATATTACTCATCAAATGTAATAAACAAACTGAAAAAAGGCAGCAATGATAAATAACAATAATCACCTCCCTCAATGATGGAACTTATCTCCTTCCAGGGCAACATCAGGCAGTCTCTCTCTTCCTATTTGTGACTGCAATGTCCTGCCTGAAATAGATCTTGTTCTACCAGGAGATGATAGATTAGAAGCTCGAGATAAGTTTATAATTCGACTCCTATTACCTCCATTGTCAACATCCTTACCTGCATCATCACCACTTGAAAATGCTTCTCCCTTCGGTAAAATAGAATTGCCTTTTCCTTCTGAATAAGTTTTTTTAGCATCATCTGCACCTTGAGAAATGGTCACTGAAGTTCCCTGGCTTGTATCCGAGAATAGGATAGATGTCTGCTCTCCGTCTTGCCCTTTAACAATATCCTTCTTTTCTGATGCATCGAGCGATTTTCTTGGTATGGCTTTAATGTCTCTTTCCGTCCATTTGACTAGAAGGCATCTTAACAGTTGAAGAGTCTTGCAAACAGTCCTCTTTATTAGCTTCAGTAGCAGAATCCTTATTGACAGATGTATTGATGCATTCATTAGTATTAGTGTCATTGCTCGTTATTCCGGGGTCTTTGATTAGAGTTTCTTTTTCTCGGAAAGAGGATGAAGATGGATTGTTCTCACCATCATTTCCATTTCCTGCCTCTCGCATCTCACATATTGGAACCTCTATCTCAGTTTTCACCACAGGTTCCCTGACCTCACCATCTTCAAAGTCCTCTTTTGCTCTATGATCATGTTCTATATCCATAGCTGTAACTAACTCTCTCTTGTCATCTAACTCGTAATCAGAACCATATGAATCTTCCTCTAAAACATCACCTGATAAATTTATTTTTTCCTTATCACTAGCAGAACCCTCAACTGATCTCCCAGAATCAGGCAGTTGTTCATCCATGAATTTCAGCTTGCAATGATCAGAATTTTCAACCATTTTACTTTGGGAAGTAGAGTTATCTAGTTTACCAGCAATGTTTGATTCATCAACATCATGGTCGGCGGAAGAAATCATTTTAGAAGCAACCAGGTCCTCACCAGTGGGCTCAGTTTCTCTAGATTGCATAAAATGTTCCGCATTAGTTGTAACATCTGCAGAAGAAATCATTTGAGAAGCAACCTGGCCCTCACCATTGGGCTCAGCTTCTTTAGCTTGCATAAAATGTTCAGCATGAGTTGTAACACCTACAGAAGAAATCATTTTAGAAGCAACATGGGCCTCAACACTGGCCTCAGTTTCTTTAGCTTGTTGAATAAACATTAAATGATTGTTTTCAGTGGGTTTTAAATTTAGAAGTTACTGGGAAAATAAAAGGTCAAGGGTTTTTTTTTATAGGTGAAAGGCCAAGGGTCAAGTCTTTTATGTTTTTTAATAGAATTTATTTTTCAGTTTTTTAACAAGAATAGTGCCTAGTGTCTATATAAAGGTCTTGTTGATTTTGTTTGTAAAAAAATAACAAGTCAGAGGAATACAAAAGCTGCGTTTTAATTTGATTTTCAGTTTTTAAATTGGTATCAGAGCTAATGGCGAATGTGACTCGTCAAATGTCGCTACCACGACTAACGAAGGTGAACAACGAGAATTAGAGCATATAATGAAAGCCCTTATCAGATCTCAAGATGCGTGAGAGGTGGTCGTAGAAGGTTTCGAAGAATCAACAACTACCACAAGATATGCAGCGGCTCAAACCAAGGCGTTGAAAGAGGCACGATTGAAGGATAAGGCGACACTATACATGTTGTTCCGAGCCATTGACGAGTCTGGCTTTTAGAAGATGACCGGTGCAGTTACTTCAAAAGAAGCGTGGGACATTTTATAAAAAGTGTTCAAAGGAGTCGATGGGGTCAAGCAAGTGCGTCTCCAAACTCTTCGTGGCGAGTTGGACAGCATGAAGATGAAGGAGTCGGAAAGCGTATCCGAAAATATCACGCGTGTATAAGCCGTGGTGAACCAACTTATTCGTAATGGCAAAAAGTTAACCGATACGCGAGTTGTGGGGAAGATTTTGAGATCATTAACCGATAATTTTGAGAATGTTGTATGCGTGATAGAAGAGTCAAAAGACCTTGCGACGCTCACAGTTGACGAGCTCACCAGTTCTCTCAAGGCACACGAACAACATAAGAAGAAAAAGAAGGAGGAGACACCTGAGCAAGCACTTAAAACCAAGGCGTCAATTAAAGACGAAAAGGTATTCTATTCTCAAAATTTTCGAGGTAGAGGGCGTGGCCGTGGAGGTCGTGGAAATGGTCACGGTGGTCAAGGTGACAGTCATGAAGGATATTATAAGGAGAAGGGATAGTTAAGCCAACCAAATTGGCATGGAAGAGGACGTGGTCGAGGAAGAGGCGACCGGTCAAACTATTCTAACATCGAGTGCCACAAGTGTTATAAGTATAGTCACTACGCGAAGGATTGTAACTTCGACAAATGTTATAATTATGGTAAAGTAGGACATTTTGCAAAAGATTGTCGAGCCAATAAAAAGGTAGGAGAAACTATCAATCTAGCCTTGGAAGATGAAGCGAATGAAGGCCTTCTCTTGATGACTTAAAATGAAGTCAACTTCAACAATGACACTCTGTGGTACCTCGACTCAAGCGCAAGAAACCATATGTGCGGTCACGAGTACCTATTCAAAGAGATGCAAAAGATTGAAGATGGTCATGTGTCGTTTGGAGATGCATCAAAAGTAAAGGTCAAAGGCCGAGGTACGGTTTGTTACTTACAAAATGGTGGCTTGATAGGGTCAATCCAAGATGTTTATTACGTACCAAACTTCAAGACTAACATTTTTAGTATGGGGCAACTCACGAAGAAAGGTTATTCGGTATTTTTGAAAGATCGGGTACTACACTTGAAGGACAAGCAAGGGCGTCTGGTTGCTCAAGTCGAGATGAGTAGAAATCGGATGTACAAACTAAATCTGAGAAGCGTATGAGAAAAATGTTTGCGAGTCGACGTAGAAGATAAGGCATCGCTGTGGCATCTCTGCTTTGGTCACCTATATCATGGTGGTCTAAAAGAGTTAGCAAAGAAGAACATGGTGCACGGGCTACCGGACATGGATTATGAGGGTAAATTCTGTGAAGAATGTGTGCTTGACAAGCAAGCGAGAACCTCATTTCAAAAGAAGGAAGAATATCGAGCTAAATATCCTCTTGAGTTGATTCATACCGACATATGTAGACCAATCACCCCCGAATCTTTCAGCGGCAAAAGGTATTTCATTTCCTTTATCGATGATTTCTCACGAAAAACTTGGGTTTATTTTTTGAAAGAAAAATCCGAGGCATTTGAGGTGTTCAAAAAGTTTAAAGTAATGGTGGAGAAGGCAACTGGTAGACATATCAAAGCCGTACGATCCGATAGAGGTGACGAGTATACCTCGACGGCTTTCATGGGGTATTGCGAGGAGCAAGACATAAGGAGATTTCTAACCGCACCATACTCTCCTCAACAAAACGGTATGACCGAGAGGAAGAACTTGACCATTCTCGACATGGTTCGATCAATGCTCAAGAGCAAGAAGATGCCAAAGGAATTCTGGGCAGAAGCCGTACAATGTGCCATCTATGTCAAAATCGATGTCCATATGTGAAGTTGGTAGATCAAACACTACAAGAGGCATGGAGCGGACAAAAGCCGATAGTTTTTCATTTCAAAGTGTTCGAAACTGTGGCTTATGCACACGTATCGGATCAACGTGGAACGAAGCTCGAAGATAAAAGTAAAAGGCATATTTTTATTGGGTATGATGAGAAGACAAAAGGGCACAAGCTATTCGATCCGATAAGCAAGAAGGTGATGGTGAGTCGTGATGTGCGAGTAAACGAAGCAAGCAAGTGAGACTGGAATAATTCGACAGAGGTTATCATTGAAGTTGGAGAATTATCAGTTGCTGCATCAACAAGCATACCAAAAAACTCTGAAACTACTGATGATGAAGATGAACCATGACAACCCAAAATGTGAAGTTTGCAAGATTTGTATAATTCGACAAATGAGGTACACCTTGATGTCTTTTGGCAGATGCTGAAAATATCAGCTTTGAAGAAGCTTTGCGAGACAAGAAGTGGCAAACTGCCATGAACGAGGAGATCAAGGCGATTAAACGCAACAACATATGGGAGCTAGCAAAATTGCTGAAAGAAAGTCAGCCTATTAGTGTTAAGTGACTGTTCAAGAAAAAGATGAATGCTCAAGGGGAGATAGAACGGTATAAGGCACGACTTGTTACGAAGGGATACAAACAAAAGACAAGAACCGACTATGAAGAGGTGTTTGCTCCTGTTGCAAGAATGGAGACAATCTGATTCATTTCACAAGCTGCTCAATTCAAATGGTCGATATTTCAAATGGATGTCATGTCGGTATTCTTGAATGGTGTGCTCGAAAAAGATGTCTACATCGAATAACCACCCGGGTACATTAAAGTCGGAGAAGAGAAGAAGGTGTTAAAATTGAAGAAGGTACTTTACGAGTTGAAGCAAGCACCGCGGGCATGGAATACACGTATCGATACATATTTCAAGGAGAAATAGTTCAAGCAATGTCCCTACGAGCATGCCCTTTACGTAAAGAAGAATGGAGGTAACGTATTATTTGTTGCTCTTTATGTCGATGACCTCATTTTTATGGGTAACAATGATGAGATGATAAAAGAATTTAAGGGCACAATGACACGAGAATTTGAGATGATAGATTTGGGCTTGAAGAAGTTTTTTCTTGGTTTGGAGATTAGACAAGTAGAGACGGGTATTTTTGTATCACAAAAGACATATGCAAAAGAGATTTTGAAGAAGTACAAGATGGAAAATTGCAACTGGGTATCAACACTAATAGAACCAGGTGCAAAACTCTCTAAGTTCAATGGAAGAGAACGTGTCGATGCTAGTAAATACCGGAGTTTGGTAGGAAGCCTTCGCTATCTCACATGCACAAGGCCGGATCTTTCATTAAGTGTCGGCATTGTAAGTCGATTCATGGAGGAGCTAGTTTATTCACATTGGAAGGCGTTAAAGCGAATCTTACGGTACATCCAAGGAACGATATCACTCTGGTTGTTCTACTCGAAAGCAGAAGATTACAAATTGGTTGGGTACTCCGACAGTGATTGGTGCGGAGACATAGATGATCGAAAAAGCACAACGGGATATGTGTTCTTTATGGGAGATACTGCGTTTACTTGGCTTTCAAAGAAGCAATCGATTGTGACGCTCTCGACGTGTGAAGCAGAATATGTGGCAGTATCTTGGTGTGTATGTGATGCGATATGGCTTAGAAATTTGTTGAGCAAGATGGAGCTAAAGCAACTAGGTGCAACCGTGATTCAAGTTAATAACAAATCAACAATTGAGTTGGCAAAGAACCCGGTGAACCATGAAAGAAGCAAACACATTGACGTTTGTTTTCACTTTATCCGAGATCATGTGAAGGAGGGAAGTGTGGAATTGGTGCATGTGGCAAGTCAGGATCAAGTTGCGGATATCTTCACAAAATCGTTACCAAAAGTACTTCTCGACAAATGCAAGAAGATGATTAGCATGATGGATGGTAGAAGCATTTAAGTTTACGGGGGAGTTTTGTTGAATAAACATTAAATGATTGTTTTAAATGGGTTTAAAATTTAGAAGTTAGTGGGAAAGTAAAAGGTCAAGGGTTTTTTTTTGTAGGTGAAAGGCCAAGTGTCAAGTCTTTTATGGTTTTTAATAGAATTTATTTTTCAGTTTTTTAACAAGAATAGTGCCTAGTGTCTATATAAAGGTCTTGTTGATTTCGTTTGTCAAATAACAACAAGTCAGAGGAATACAAAAGCTGTGTGTTAATTTGATTTTCAGTTTTCATAGCTTGCATAAAATATTCCGCATGAGTTGTAACACCACCATGTAATGATGAATCAGTAGAAGTAGGTACTACTACCTCTATTCTCTCTGGCGTTTCCTTGTTACTCTCACACACTGGTTCAAGTTTTATGGCTTTAGCATCAACTGATTTTAAGGTACTAATAGTTGAAGATTTTAATCTTTTTAAACTGCACTTTTCAATTATTTCAGACTTTACCCGTGTGATATTTAACAAGCTTGTAGGTTTTTCAATAATTACACCAGAATCACTTCTGACACTCTCATCAAGTGGTTCTGATTTTACAGGCTTGTAGTTGACCATGGTCGGCTTGCTGCCAGGTACTGATTCCCCAAGTGAACTAACATTTGCAACAACATTGCCTCAAACAATTTTAGCTGAAGAACCTGTCGGTTTTTCATTGGGGTTCAAATGAAGATAAAGTGTAGTGAGGCCGAAACGAAGTTAATCCTCAGTGATATACTGCTGGATAGTAACTATAGATGACATTATAATTTTGGCTCTGTTCTCAATTTATTCAGGTATTTGCAGCTGTGTGTAGGCATACTTGCAATAGTCATCCCAGCTGAGCAAATTATCGGCTTTATATCATACATTTGATTAGCCATTTTACTTGCACCATCATCACTGATAGGACCTTCCCAAGAATCCTTTGTCGTATTCAAATCCCAATTGGTTCTTTCAGCTAGCATATTAGAACCCTTAGTATTAGGTTGGACTTCAGTACTTCTTTGAGTAGTTCCTTCTCCTTTGCTTAAAGATAGATTCAAGGAAATAGGTTCCATCTTTTCATGATTCCGATAACCTTGCTCATTATTTCCGCTAGCCATAACTGAAGGTTATTCTCTTAAACCTAGGGATACTCTAGGGCTCCCAGAAACTAAAGGTAATTGTGATCCAAACTTTCCATCTAAACTTTTCTATCTATATACATCTTTCCCTATACTAAAGGTGAGAGAATCAATGCCTACCAAGTCTAATTCAGATTTTGCCAACTTCCTCATGATATTGTCTGATGTCCCGGTTACCACAAGCTTCCCTTTGCAGCTGATATCAGCCAAAGACCTAGACTGAACTACAAAGCTTTGTTCTTCAAGTTTTACCCTAAGGAGATTAGTTTACCCTACACCATGCTAACATTTGTATCATATGAACTGCAAATTGGATTTATAAATATGTTGGTATAATATTAAGGCAATCAATTACAAAGCACCTAAGTAGTGCAAGAATGTCTCTGAGTAGCACTGAAGCGATTGCAAGCTCCATTTGTGTTAACCAGTGAGCTATTGCGATCAAAATGGGCTTGGAAGGCCTAGTGAGATTGAGTCAATTGAGTCGTAGCTCGATTAGCATTGATATTAAAGTCCAAAATTAAGATTGAGATGAACTTTGTTCGATGGTGTCGCATGTGTTGCGATTGGCCAAGATGACCACACCCAATAGGGTGACTATGGAGGGACCAAAAGAGCCTAAGTTTTGAATAGTCAATGTGTCTGAATTTCCCATGTTGAGAACTTCTGGTGCCGCAAGAGATTGTTGGCATAAACCACGTCTGAAGGGACACATCCAACGATATGTCTCAAATGTGTGGTTGGTGCCACATTCAGAGGGATGCCTTTTGAGTATCAAAGACATGGTAATATTCAGTTTACAAAGGATCATGCCATTAAAGGTTCCTAAATGTTGTAACCTAATAATTATGAGTTGTGGCATTGAGTCCGAATGTTTGGTGGAGGAATGAGCATAAACAAGATTGCACCAACAGTTGACATGAGACCAAGTTTGAGTCTATGTCTGATGCGCGTTGAATGGATCATAACATTTGACCTTAAAGGCTTAAGATGGACTTGAGACTAAAATGTCAACTCGATGAAATAAGGTTACAAAAAATGTGACTTCATGTTGTTGAGGAAATTGACACAATTAGTAGGGGTGTGGCATGGTCCATAATTTAGTTATTAAGTTTGAGCTTCCCTAAATGATCTTGATTGAAATTAAAATACAATAACTTGGAAGTTAGAATTTATAGGATACTCTACAGTCCTAGAGGGATGTTGTGATGCAAATTGGGTAATTAATAAAGTTAGCCTTACAAGTGGGTATGTCTTCACCTTTGGTAGAGCAGTTATTTCTTATAAGTCTGTTAAGCAGACGTGTATTGTTCACTCTACGATAGAATTTGATTTTCTAACTCTTGATTGAGCCGAGCAAAAGGGTAAGTGACTGAGAAATTTACTTATGGAGATTTCTTCTTCGGAGAATGAAATACTAGCTTTGAAGTACGTGAGATCTGAAGGATCTTTGCTGATCCACTAACCAAGGGGTTAAGTAGGAAAGTGATTTTTAGTTAATCGAGAGGGATGGGTCTTAAGCCCGATGGTTGAGGAATTCATGGTAGATACCCAATTTAGTTCTCTAAATTTAATGCGGTTAAGCGAAACCATGGAAAGACTCATAGTGTACATTCTACCTATCCCTTTGATGAACGATGTATATGTATAAGGTAGAGTTCTCACTCTTAATGAGTTCATATCCCTAGATTTGGATGGCTCTATTGAAACGGACTTGATGAATTCACCGACATGAGAGGTTGATTTTATTACTGTTAATGAATTCATATCCTAAAGTTTGGGTGGTCCTATTAAGACGGACTTGATGAATTCATTGAACTTAAATTTTAGAGGATGAGCTTAATAAAATGCTCTTAATGATTTCATAGTCATTATTTCGTGTGGTCTATATTTAGATAGACTTGATGAAATCAGTTACGTAAGTGTGAAGAACTAGCCACCTTCTATGAAAGACATTGAGCCATCTTTCTAAAGCATTTACCAGCATCTCGAGGTGTATTAGCTAAAACTTGTTGATCTATCGCGAAATATTAATTGGTTCTGAGATTAGTTGTGTGTCATGAGTTAACCTCTATCTTAACAAGTTCAAAATTCGTTCACTTGTTAAAGAGAAGAATCACTTATTTCACTATGTACTAGTTTAAATCCACAAGATACTAGTGCTTAAGTAGCTAATTGCACTCTTGCTCTTTTTCATGTTTACAAAATTTCCAATTCTTTCACATTAGTGGGCGATTGTTAGTAATGCAAAATAATATTTTTAGAATTTGTTCAGTTGAGAAAAATTCTCTGGCTATTGCAGAAAATATTTTCAGTTAAGAAAAATCCTCAGATATTTTTGAAAATTGAAACTGTATAAATAGGAGGTCATTCTTCTCATTTTACACAGAACACAACAAGAGAAAAATAATTTCTCTTTGTTCTCTAAATTCTGATTTTGAGCGAAATTACACGAGAGGAAAATACTGTCTAGGAGATTGGGTTTTAAGAGGGACCATCTGTGACCCCTCCAATCTTTATTGAGAATTGTTCCTATTGTAATTTCCCGAGAAGAGCAATGTCAATTGTGTTCCACCTTATTTATTCGGGTGTACAAATATTGAAGTACTGTGTTAACCTTGGGAGGCAATGTCCACAACATGATTACACCGATTAGGGCAAATTTGCTTCTAAAATAGTGGTTTTTTCACGACACAGTGATTGCTATTTTATTCATGATCAGTTTGGTTTCTTATTAGCGCTAACAGTTTTGTTTTGCAATAATATAATTCTAATAGTAGGTATCGCTAGCATTTGCTCATTTGATTGATTCATTTCTTCTATTGAAATTTGTGGCTGATATACATTCATGAGTTACATAAAAACTTACGGGACATGTCAATCATTATGCAATTTTAAGCAGTTGAGGATCAATTAAATCAAACAAAAAAGTAATAATTTATCTAGATTCATTTTGAAATTATAAAACAAATATAAAATAAATATTATAAAATTAATTAAAAATCATAAAAAATTATAAAAAATTATAAAAACCCATAAATTTATGATTTCAAATAGCTCATAAAATACAGAGAATCCTTTACCTTGAAGAAATGATGCTGCTCATAAGATGCACTGCAAACTGAGTGCTTCCCTCCAAATCAGCTGCAAAGACCTTCAGAATTGAACCTCATTGGCTATACAGTTCTCAGGGAGAAGCCAAGCTCAACCAAGATTCAGAACTCAGTCCAAGCGGAATAAGATCATTTTCACATAAAAGTTTAAGGGAATTCACGCTAATACTTCATAAACTTGTTTCTGAGATTCCCAGTCCACAAAGCTAAAACCAAGGTCTTTCATCAATGTTCTCACTTTCTCAGCATCTCCCCATGTCTGCAAACAAATCAAATTGGAGTAAGAGCTGTTACCTGGCTCCAACTCCACTAGTTTCTTTGCGGCTATCTCACTCAAATCCAAATTTCCATGACTTCTACAACCACCCAAACGGACTTTGTAGGCTCCAAAGGCATTTCCTGCAGCACTCGAAAGGCATCGTCAACAGGTCGTGCTCCTGCAAGAGATCAATCATACATGCATGATGTTTAACCCCGGCCAAGAATCCATATCTCCCTTCAACAAAAAACCTAAATATATATCTCCCCCCAAATTTATGATTTTTTAAAAAAAATAATTTTTTATAATTTTTAATTAATTTCTAGTAAATATTTTATAATTCCAGAATAAATTTAGATATATAAGTGTCCAGATTCGAGTTAGAGGTCTCATATTTGCAACAACTCGTTATTCAATGATATCGGAATCGAAATCACATCTCAGATGTTCAAGGAAATCAGTATAAAAATTAATTAAAGTTCGATCCTTAATTTTGTCAAATGGATATTTAATTAAGGTATAAGAATTAAATTCTAAAAAATTATTGCTATAAATTTTTAAATAATCGAAGGATCAACTGAGCAATAAAACTATCTTTAATGTGCCAAACGGTGATGGGTGCTATTTGTCATCCACTAACTTTTTTAATTAAGCTTAACATTAGATTAATTAAGATTTAATTAATTAATTATGATTAATTAATTATTAAAAAGTATATAAGACAAATTTTAAAGGAAAAACAAGCCATTTATGTTCATCTTCTTCATTTTCACAAAGCAAATAAAAGAAAAAGGGGTTTTGAAGCTTTCATACTTTTAGTTTGAACCAAATTGGAGACATGGATTAAATCGTAAAGAAAAACAAGTCATTTATGTTCTTATTTTTCATTTGTGTATGTTTGATAGTAATTTGAATTGTTTGAAATTTGATACAAAAGTTGAGATATGGATTAAATCGTAAAAAAATGATAAATTGATTAATAAATTGAATATGATGAATTGCGATTTGAGATATTTAATGAATTGATAGTTGATTACTCTATTAATTGTTCGAGCATAGTCGGATATAGTTAGTATGCAATAAGATGGATTGAGTACGAGTTACTTCAACTACGTATTGATGAGTGATGGACAGAACTTTTATTTTGATTATACCGATAAGTATTGGGCGCAATCTTGTTACTTCGGACTTTTTGATGAGGCACTAGGTGTTAAATTTAGTGTGTTGGTTGCATCTGTGTATCCGCTCGAGTTTGAGTCAGATTAATAGGTATATTAAATGTAAAGTTGATAATGGTATATCAATTGAATTGATATTGTGAAATAATGCTTTAAAGAAGAGTTATAATATATGAATTTCAATAGTATACGAAAGATTATGCAAATTGGATATACAAGTGTAGAGGACTGATATGAGAACGTGAGGAACTAATCGATTCGATTCGGAAAAAGATATGAATTTGATATTGGATTGATTAAATGTTGATTATAAGTGAATTGAAATTTATATATTTGAATTACTATATGATACAGTTATACATTGAACTCACATTGTTGATATGTGGTTGCCATGTTTAGGTAAACTTGTCAAGCTAGTAGCTTATCGTATTAAATTGTAAGTTGAGGTAAGTTATTATTTAATGCCAATGAACTTACTAAGCATTTGATATGCTTACACCGTTATTTTCCATTTCCCTATAGATTGCCAATTTGTAAAACATGTCAAGCGAATCGTCGAGAAGTTCACGTTATCTGATTATTGATTCGGTACTCTTTCAATCATTTAAGGCTCGATTTTATGGCATGTACATAGGTGGTTAACCTTGAATAATGATATAGCTTGAAAACTATTTTATACATGACTTTGCATAATGATAATGCTTGTTGATATGTTATGCTTTTGGTAAATGATTTGAGTTGTATATATGGCTATTCAAATGGTATTTTTAGATGTGGATTGATAATGATCAAGTTGGTAGTTGGTTAATGATTGATTTATATATCGTGTTAAAGGAATGACATGTTTAATGGATATGATTGTATGTTGTGAGTTGTAGTGAGAATGAATGTGGTCATTTATACATGTTTTTAAGTATGTATTTGAAATGTTTGGTGCAGGTAAAGATAATTAAGTAAGCCTAAGTTGATGGAAAAGTGTGGTTGCTATGAAATAGGTATCAAATGGTTTAAAATGTACACAAAACAGAGTTCATGTCACAATGTCGGGTGATGATCGTCACGACAAACTCTGGACTTCAGGAAATGGCATAATGAGTAACCCTGTCATCACAACGAGACCAAGTCAATAGGTCACATCACGATGAGGAGCTTCATCACGTAGTGATTTCTAAAATGTACCCAGAACAGAGTCCATGTCGCGATGTCAAGCAATGGTCGTCATGACGAGCTCTGAACTTCAAGCAACGGCGTGGTGAGGAATCCTGTCATCACAACGAGACCAAGCCAGTATGTCACATCACGATGAAGAACTCCCTCACGTCGTGATCTCGACCCAAAATTTTGAAACTTTACAATTTGATTCTATTTTATGCTCGAGACAACAAAAGAGCTTTCATAGTCTCGATTGAGACTCGAAAAAGATTGTATATCATGATGTGAATGTGTTTATGATATAATTATATGTTTGAAGGATCCTTCTCTTATAATGAAGTGAAGATAAGTGATAAGCTCAAAACGAAAAATAAAGAAGTCACCATCTCTCATAATGACTCGCCCCCTTAGTTTCCAAATTTTGTTGATATTTCATCGGAGAAGATTGGTTGAAAAGTTCTTATAATCATGAATGTGTCTTATGAGACAATGACTCCAGTGGCTTTGCTAATCTCTAACTCTTGATTGTCGAAAGGAATGATTGACCCTTTTTTTTCAACACCATTAGCATGGGGGTGAAGTTCGGTTTGTAGGGTGTGTTGCAAGTTATTGTCTTCGTCTGGTGAGGACTCCGAAGCAAAACTCTCCAACCAACTGCAATCACAGATAAGGCTTCTATTCATTTTAAAGGAGGTGAAGGAAGAATCGGGGAATTTCGTGGGGGATGTAGAGGCTAGGTCAGTGGAATGTAGGGATGGAAGAGAGTGGACGATAGGGAAAAGGGGCCAGGGCCCTGCATGCCAATTTTCTGTCGTTTAAAATGTTGTTAGGTCATGATGGAAAGGGATCTTGGTAAGTAGGAAAGGCTATCTGGGAATAATGGTAATGATGTGGGAGGGTGGGAAGATGAAAGGTTAGAAAAAGGAAAGAGAGGATGAATACAACGAAGAAAAGATAAAGAGAAGCAATTAATACAAAAAGGAGCACAAAGGAGACATTTTGGGAATAAAAATAAATAAATTCGAGGGCAATGTGTTGGTAATAATAGTTTCTAAGAAGGAGGCTTTTCTAGAAGAGAAAAAAAATCAAATTATTGGGCCTTGATTCTCGATATAAATAGTTAAATAGAATGGAATACGTAGTTACGTATTGTGTAGAGACTTCAACCTGACGCAAACCTAAGTGGCGTAAGCACATGAAAGGTGTCTGTCCGTCTGTCATTTACGTTGGAATATATAAAAACCCCGCACCTCCATACCCTGACTGCACTGCCCAACTAAGGAATCGAATATATAATATTTTATACACACCAAGGAAACCTGCGTTTATTATAGGCTACATATATATAAGTACGTGTGTGTTAAACTTTCTTAAACCCAAACCTCCACCCATTTCTAAACCTTGTTTTTTATTTCATCATTCAGTTCAAAAAATCGAACATGAAATCTTATACAGCAAAGGATGATGCTGTTCATCAACCTTCCAACAAACAAGGTGAAAAGTATATCCTACAATATCTGTGTACCCGTGTTGTGTTGTTGTCATGTTTTAATTTCTTCTTGCTTGATGATGTAGGTGATGAAGGCTCCGAAGATGGAGATAAGTCTGGTGCAGAGAAATATCACAGGGTCTCAGCTGAAACTCTACCGGTAAAGCCTGTGGAAAAGGGGTCTCGAGACCCGTCTGGGGTTGGAGTTCCAACACAAAACAAATCGAATCCGAGTGGTGAGACAGTGGAGGATATGATTATCCATCCAAGACCACTTCCTCCACCACCAAAATCCGAGCCTTCTGATGATACTGGTTGCTCCTGTAAATGTACCATTTTATGATTCCCTAATTTCATCACCTTCTCACCTATTCATCGTAATATCTTATATTACTAAATTACTACATAGTTTCCCTTATCCTCATTTCTGCATTAATATAGGTTCGTATAACTTTGATTTTTATTTTTTTGTTTCTGTTTCTCCATATATGATCATGTATTTCTTCATATAATTACAAACCCCTTTTTTCATTTTGTTGCTTGAATTCTTTATTATTTTAAATATTTATTTTTTAATATTTTAGTCTAAAACTAATGTACATTAAAATAACACACAGAAAAATAAGTTTTATCACTTTAATTGGGTAAATTTCATATATTTAATTAAATAATTTCATATTTGTGGCATTGAATTTGCATGATGACTGATAATGGTTGAAAGAGATATATTGATGCAAGCATATTTAGAGATTCTGGAAAAACATGAAACACGCACCAAGCCAGTTATCCTTTCACTGTTCTTTATATCCATTAGAATTGGACTTGATAATATTAGGTAGGTTAAACTTTAAGATATTTTCTTTATTTACAATTCATCTTTTTATTTTTTAAATTTCTTATTTTTAGCTCTTTTTTCCTTAATTCCTTTTAAAGATTAAGCATAATTACAAAATTAGCACATAATCTTTAAAACTTTTACTCTTTTTTGTTTGTTTTAACTCATCCTCACCTATTTAAAATTGCATAATGATTGACACGGTCCGTAAGTTTTTATGTAACTCACGAATGTATATTAGCCACAAACTTCGATAAAAGAAATTGACATGGGAAATTATAGATTACTTTTTGTTTAGTTTTATTTTTTTATTTTTGGTGAATTATAAGAAGATGGTAAAATCTTAACAGCAACGTGACTAACACAACTTGAACTCAGATCACATTTGGGATAGTAAACACCTTAACTATCAAGCCAACACACGGAATTCTCGTTTTATTATTATTTTTTATCCTTTTTGTTGGACATGCTTACTTGTTTTGGACATATATCTTAACTTTATCCAATTTACTACATAAAAGTTAATGAGAATTGTAGGGGCAATTTCTACAATAAACAGTGCAAAAGGTATGGCGCCAGAACTATTTCACGGTTAGTCAATTAACCCGCGTTGGTAATGTTTAATATGGAACTCCCATGGTAAAATACCAATCCAAATATTTATTATTAAAATTGTATAACCATCGTATTATAACAATAAAAATAATTAAATTATAAACAAAAATAGAACTAGCAGTTTTTCCCTACAAAACAGCTCTAAATAGTTAATAGATTGAGCGGCGTCTGTGTGTTAAGCGTTGCGAATTGTTTGGTGCCAATGACTTTCCCGCTAATTTAAAGATTTAGCGGCGGTTTCTTTTTCTTTTCTTAAAACGTCGCAGCTTTTTCACATTTGATGGCGTTTCTCCATTAAACACTGCGATAAGATTCTTGTCGCAGCATTTTCTCATAAAACACTGCGATAAGATTTTTGTCGCAGCATTTTCTCATAAAACACTGCGATATTTCGCCACTATATATCTACTTTTCTAGAGTGAGCTTGACGTTCTTCTTTTAATTGGACTAATAATAAATTTTGATTTATAATATGTTTTAATTTTTTTTTTTAAAAATCAATAAATTTACTTATCTGCATTCTTACTAGTATTTGATGCTAGAATTTTTTTTTATAATTTTTTATTTGGTGTTGATAAGTTTCGAGCTTTTGGCATTGGAGAAACGTACTTTTTTAACATAAAAAATATTTAAAAAATCTTTTTCACAATTTATGATATTTCTGGCGCAAAAAACTAAAAACCTTGAAGTTTTTAAAAGTATTGAGGGCTAAATTAAAAAAAACTAAAAATGTCATCAATTAGAATTAAATTGATAAATTTCACAACTATTGAAGGCTAAATTTTTTGATATTTTAAAAGTAGGATTAGATTGATAAAATGTATAAATATTGAAGGCTAAATTTGTTATAAGACAATAAAAAGCCCATGCCAAACTTTTGTTATCAACCTAATGGAATGGTGACTTAAAAAACTCTAAATTTGAAAATTTTAGTGACTGAATCAAAAAATTGTTATAGTTGGGTGATCAAAATAGAAACCCTCTCATAGTTGGGTGGCCATTCATATAGTTTATCTAAAAACTAAACGGCCACGACATCCAACTATTTCAAACTTAATGGCCGAGTGACTAGAAAAAACAGAGTTTAGAAGTTTAAAGATTAAATTAAAAAATTTGATAATTGGATGATCAAAATAGAAACACATTGAAAGTTGGGTGATCGAAACCAAAATTTACCCTTTTTTTTGTTGTGATGCATTGCAGAGAGTTAAAGTCGACGTCTGAACAAGTGGCGTAAGCATATGAAAGACGTGATTTACGTAGGGAATATATAAAAACACCTCACCACAACACTCCCCAATACACTCACTACACTGCCCTACTCGGGAGTCAGGAATCGAATATTAATTCATATTTACATACTAAGGAAATTTGTGTTTATCTGAACTTCATGTCACAATCTGATAATTATAGTATTTATTATCTCATATAAAATCTGAATTTGAATATGATAATTATGGTGTTTATTATTTCATATAGAATTTGAATTCGGATCATTTTAAATTTATAACTTTTTTTATATTTTATTGCTCGAATTCTTTATTATTATTTTGATATAGATATAAAACATATATCTGAATATGATTATCCAAATGTAAGGCTAAAAAAGTTTTACAGATTAAACATATTAGCATAAAAAAATATGATCATAAGTCATAACCAATACATACTTCTGAATCTAAATAACATTATAAGAAAATATTCCTATGGTATATGTTCATTATTTCAAATTTGGAAAAAGAATGGATGACATGTAACTCATAGTATTTCGTATCAATATTCTATAAATTTGTCTCTTGAATTTTATCACTTTAATTTGGTAAGTTTTCTATCTATATTATATATAAAATTATTCATGGAATTATTTCACAAATTAATCTGATAGTGAAATTATAATTTTTTTTATTTTAAAAAATAATTAATATTATTATAAAAACATTTTTATATTTTCATACTTTTATATAATTTTTAAATAAAATAATTGAATATCATTATGTAAGAATCGAATACAAGACTATTAAAATCATATAAAAAAACTCTGGACATTCTTGAATCATTTGTTTACATATTTTTATAAATATAAAATATTTTTGTTCACTAAAATTATGGTTGTGATCTTTTTTTTTTTGAATTATAAGAGGAGGGTAAAGCATTAACAACAACGTGATTAACGCGGCTCAAACTTAGGTCGCACCTGAGACAATAAACCCCTTGACTGTCAAGTAAATACACGTAGGGATGATCATTTGATCGAATCAAATCGAATGAAAAATTTTCGAGTTAATCGAGTTTTCGAATCCTATTTCATCATCCTAACTTGATTTGAAATTTTTACGAATCTAGTCGAGTAAGATAGAATTCGAATCGAATTTATTTGTTCGAGTTAAATTAAAAAAATTAATTTGGTGTTATTTAATTTTATATAATTTTTAAAAAATATTTTTATTTAATTTAGAGTTTTTTTTAAGAAGAGAAAATTAATTTTAGTTTTAGTTTATGAGTTTTTTTTAAGAATGAAATTATATTTGGGTAAGATAAAAGGTAAAAAATTAAAAATATTTGGATTTAATTTATGGATCGGTTTTAACTTGTAGGAAAAAAATTGGGTAAGATAAAAAGTTTGGGCTTTGGGAGAAAATGGAGTAAAGTAAATTGGGCTTGAGTAATATAAATTTAAAATTAAAAATAATATAGTTTTATTCGGTTTATTCGAATTATTCGAGTTATTCGAATTTGAAAATTTAACTCGATTTGAACTCAAAATTCGAAAAAAAATTCAACTCGATTCGTTTAATTTGAATAACTCGATTCGAATAATTCGAAATTCAAATTTTTTTTTGAATTTTTCGATTCGAATCGAGTTTTACTCATCCCTAAATACACGGGTTCTGGTTGTGATTAAATTTAATATTTAATTAAATGATTTTATATTTGTGGTATTGCATTTGCGTAATGAAGGTTGAAAGGGATACCGATGGAAGCATTTCAAGGGAATCCGGAAAAACATGAAACACGCACAAAGACAGTTGGCATTTCACTTTTCCTTTGTATTCCAGTAGAAATGGACTCCATAATATGATTGGTTAAATTTTAAGATAATCCTTGAGCTTATTAATTTTTACGGATTTAATCCATCTATTTTTATTTGTTTAAAATTGGTCATTTTACTTTTCAAATTGCTTATTCTTATTTTCAGTTAAAAGTTAAGCACAATTACAAGTTTAGCACTTAAATTTTATGGCTTTTATTAATTTGACTCGTATTTTTTTTATTAGCCCTCAAGAGATTAATATTCAAACATCAATTTTGTTTTCCCCAAGAAGAAAAAGTTTAAAAATAGGGGAAAAAGCATCTAGCACCACAGCACAATATATATATATATATACTACTATTTAAGTTTTTGATTGAGTAATAGAGATAAAAAAATATTAATATGTGAAATATTTTTATTTTTTAAATAAAATATTATTATGATGTAATTTAAACTTAGGGTTCTATAATCTCTAAACCTTTAACTTAATCCTTTCAAGTAAAACATTTTATATAAATTTTATGCCAATATTCTTTTACATAAATTTTTACCTAACCTAGCATAATACATATTCTTCTTTGCTTTTATCCATCTTTGTTTTATCCCTTTTGCAGACTCTAACTTACACTCCCACTTTTTCTATATAAAAAAATAGTAACCTTCCACTTCAATTATTAGTTTTCTTTTTAATATACTTGTTACAACCTTATCAAATCATCTCTCGAGGAATCACTTGACACTTACGCATGAAGATAAAATTTGATGAAGCTTGACCTCGCGGCCTCACTAGGAGCATTGTATTAGCCGTACTTCACCAAAGCACCCATGTCATATAGATTGAACCTGTGCAATCTCTCCAAAAAATATATAGGGAAGAGTTCTTGTCAGTATTTGTCGATTCATCACCTTCTTAGGCTTGATGATTCACTGTTCAATCATCTCACAAAATCTCCTCGCATTGACTCCAACAATGATCCCAACTGACATCTGCCACTCTACCCTCCACATGTACAAAGTAGAGTGCTTGATAGTTAACACTCAGGCCAAGCCAACCTCTATAAATATCACCCTTCATCACCAAATCAAGAGGGACAAGAGAAGACGTGGCAGAATCAAGGGATTGGCAGGAGCCTTAGTCCCATTAAAATAATTTTTTTATTTAAGTATTTTATAATTAATAAATTTTAAATTAATAATAATAAAATTACAATTTGACTCTTAAAAATGATAAAAATTTAATTTAATATTTTAAAAATAATAAAAATATAAATTATTAAAATAATAAAATTATATTTTTAATATGATAAGAATATATAATTTAATTCCATCCAGCCATACTTTTGAAGAGAACGTAACAAAGAAATCTGTTACTACTATTCAAACTTAAACTATTCTTAAAGAAAATCATTATGTACGTATTTATCTATACACGTGGCAAATAGTTGGGCCGCGAATTGTGGGACAAAGAATTTAGCTAGTTAACTGAACTTTCCATGCTTTGAAAGAAAACTGTAATATAGTACATATTAGATTGAATTGGTTGGAGGTGCTCCAAGACAAGAGAAGAGAAACAATTGTTATATTGTAAATGGTTTTAGGTTTAACACCGAAACAAGGAAAAGTACTTTGGAAACTAACTACAAACACTCTGATTTCTGCAAATGCAAAAATAATGTTGAAGCTTTGGCAAGCATCATTGAATTGAATTATGCATTGTAGTCACTGTCTTCATCAGATTCTGGTGCTTCAGCTTCTTCATCGGAATCGTCATCCTCATCCTCATCCTCATCGTCATCTTCATCGTCATCAGAATCTTCATCGGGAGAGTCAGCAGAGGGTCCTTGCCTGCTTTCCTGAGGGCTCTCGCTTGGGCTAGGGCTGATAGTATTGCGGGATGGAGATGGGGAAGAAGATGGCGACCCATAAGGAGCAAAAGCATGGGTAGCTCTTAATGGGGCAGGTGACGGTGCTTTATCAGCAGCAAATGCCCCAACAATAGCTATGAAAACAAGGGCAACAACAATAATGTGGCGAGCCATGTCTTATTCTTTTTATCTATTTTTTTTTTGGTTTTTTATCGTATTTTATCTGTTTTTTCTCAGTTTAGTTTATTCACATATATAAAAAAAAGAAAAGAAAAACAGTAGTTTGTGGAAGATATATAAATAAAAATGAAAGAAGTAGAATGATAATGAATGATTTGAACGAAGGGAGAGGGAGGGGGGGGGGGGTCTAAATAAATGGTGACAAGAGAAAGATTTGGCTAATGCAAGGGAAATGAACAATTTGGTTGACCGAGTTTTTCGTTTTATTTGCGGAAATAACTCAATCTTCAATACCCCAAACTTAAGTATCAATATCATGCCTTTTGGTTCTTGTTTTACTGTAATTTGGTAATTGATGTTGTTGAGATCAATTTAAAAGAATGTGAAATTCCCCGTTACACTATATTCATGGGTTGGATTCGTGTCGGATCTAAACATGATATTATTATTTTTTATATTTGTTCAAGTTTAATTCGATCTAAAATTTAGACTTAAAATTTTGTTCATATTTGTAAAAGATTAATCCAAACTTATTTTAGATCCGTCCATATTATTTCTAATTTTTTTAAAATTATTTATATTATATTATTTTAATATTTAATAATTTTATACATTTTTTATTTATTGAAAATTTTTATATAGTCATCTTAATATTTTTTTAATGTTTACATTAAAATAATATTATATATTTAATATAAATTTATTTTTTGTTCAAATTTATTTTTCGGACCTAATTTTGTTTGTCCAAATCTTCTCAAATTTTGGACGAACCTTTAGACTTGAATAAATAATTCGACCGATAAACAGGTCTAGTTAAATGAGTCCAAAACTAAATTTATTTAATTTTTTAGATTTCAGTTTTATAGTTGAAAAGGGTAATAGGGTGGGAGACTTATTTAGCCGTCTTGATTTAAATTGTGAGCAAGAGCTCAAGTTTAGGTGGATTATCCTTCCTCAATTCACTCCTTGTACTTAATGACATTTCTTAATTGAATGAATCACCTTTTATACCCTTTTATAATAATAATAACACCTTGTAGTTGTTGGTTATTGTCGTCCTTTCCTTATTTTATTCAGCTTTTTTTTTGGCTTAATGACATATTTCATCCACCAATTTTACAAAAAATTCTTTTATCCCACCATTTAATTTTTTATTTTTTTTAATCTTTAAATTTATGTTTTTTTTTGTTAAACTAGCTCAAAATAGAAGAAAAATTTAATCATCATTAACTTTACTAATGTGACAGTTAAATTAACAATTAATTATTTTTTAAAAAATTCAAAATATATAAAAAATATTTTAATTTATTAAAAATTCAAAAAATTCAAAAATTTAAAATTATTAAAAAAAATAAAAATTATTTTAAAACTTCAGGAAAAAAACTTAAAAACTATAAATTTCTTCCATAATTTATTTTCTTCTTTTCTATTAATTATTTGTCTTAACATTATACAAACTAAATAACTTTTTTTCATTGATTATTAACTAAAATTTTAAATCCCAAAAAATTACAAATGAATCAACAAATAAATAACCAATATGATACAAACTAGTTTTTTTTAGATAAATCTGTTACAAACTAGTGGAGAAAAACAAATATAAGAATTTTCAACAACAAATACAAGAATATATATCATTACTTTCCGTATGTCTTCTCATGCGTCCGTGAGCAGGGTTATATTATTATTTTCAATAAGCCTCCCCACATGTGTTTGGGAGCAGAGTTATAATATTTATATTATTACTTTTCATAAGCCCTCCCCATTCGTATGGGAAGAGAGTTATATTATTACTTTTTGTAAGCCTTCTCATGCATCTAAAAATAGGGTCACTTTATTCAAGCCTTCTCGTGAAATCTTTGAGCTCTCAACAAAGATGAGACATAACTTTATCTTTGTAATCTTTCGAACAGTATGCATTACTACCGGTCAACAGATACCATACATTCTTACAAATGGGTTACATCTCTTATGTTACCAGCAGATGGTTTGAATCTCATCTTATATTTTCAATAATCCCAAATGGTTTGTACCAAGCAAATGGCCCGCCAATGTGCACAACTTAGATTTCCAATACTCAATACAAATTTCAAAGAAACCAAAAGGTTAAACATTGATAATTTCTATAGATTTATAACTTAAAGTTGCTATATTACTATCCTGCATACCATCCAAAGTAGGAAAAACAAAGCACTAAAAGAAAAATAGAAATTTTTATTATGAGAAAATGTATTACAAAATACAATTATTTCTCCAACATGAAGACTCCCTAACACTTTCAACAAGCTCATTATTGGGAGGATCCTCACCACCATCCGGAGACTTAGGTTCCCCACTCGATACACCAATTTGGGCCATTGAACTTTCCCCTTTAAGAAAATTAGATACACACAGAGGCCTCATTTTCTATGAATATCAAACCCAATATACATGTAGATAGTCCCATGGTGTAACTGCATCCCAAGGATGGCTTTCCTCATGCCCAAATCAGAGGCCTCAGCTACCTTCTCCTCAAGTTGGGACTTGGTAAGGGTATGAGTCCGTTGCTCCACTTTCAACGCTGCTTGAGTTGTGTCTCGTTTAGTCTTGTACTTCTCAGCTTGGTCCTATCAAAACTTGACATCCTCACGGGCCTTTTTCTTAGAAGCCTTCCACTTCTCCGCTACAACCAAGGCCTTGTCTTTAGTAGCCTTGGCAATAATGGATGACCTGTGCAAGCTTATGATAGCCCACATGGACATCTCAGTAGCGGCCCTTAGCCCTTTAAAGAGAACTTCAAAGCTATGCACAAATATCATGTTAGGAAATCGCTTACCGAGTGGAGCCTTGAAAGTTTCTTACAGATCGCCAAGCGGCGCTGTTACAACAATACCGGTAGAAGGAGCAGAAGGTGTATAGACCCTTCACCACCAAAAGGGGATTTAGTTGAATTTCCCGTCAAGTCACCACTGGAAGGGGCCTTCCTTATAGCATCTCCTCCTGCGAAAGAAGGCTCCTTTACTATTCCATCCCTCCCAGCTCTTTTGATCGAGAGACACGGAGGGGATTTCTCTTTTAGGGCAAGCGGAGGCTTAGGAGCTCAAAGAAGTTTCGGAGAAATAACACACCTCATTCCCAAAGCAATGGGAACAATAGAATCGGTGACAGGGTCTTTGGTGTCTGTCATACCTTATTTGTTTGAATCTGCACAAAAAAATTAGAATAATATTAGTAGTAGCATAAATAAATCATAAAAAAACAAAAATATACTAACGGGCAGGAAACACAAGTTTCATATCGGCAATTTCTTTCTCATTCGTCACAAATATCGCCAAAGTGATCACCATCCGGAGGAAGTAGAGGATTTCAGCAATATCATTTTCCTCATTATAGACGAAGCTCTCATTCCAAGGGTTGTCTCCTTTCTTAGGCTTGAAACCACTCGCCAAAGCAGTATCCCGGTAGCCTTACACTCCCTCATCCATGAGAAGGTACTTGAACACCTTTCGAAGTGTAATGGTTTCAGGAACAACTAATCGATCCGTCTTATTCAAAATCAACCTCAGTGTCACCCTCCAACATAGGACTATATATACTTGCACAAATCTAAAGAAGGAAGGCTCTAATGGATGGAAAAAATGAAACTCCCTCTTTGTTTCAATTGTACCTCCATGTATTTAGAGCGGTTAATACCCAAGTTACTCATTTGCCCGTGCAAAATAGTATTGACGTGTGGTAATTAATGCCCTCGCAAAAGAATGAATGGAAATAAAAGGATTGATTATTATAATTGGAGTCCACACTAGTGAAAGGAATGAGAGTGAATTTGATAAGAAGTGTTATTGTATCGTACTGCATATTCAATATGTTGTAGGTATGAAGTATACACACTTATTTTATTGGCGAATTGTGTTGGCTGATAGGTAAATTATGTTTGCATATTAAATTAGCTTATAATTATTGTGTGAGGTAAGTTAACTATCAAATTTCTATGAGCTTATTAAGTATTCTTAATACTTATACCTAGATTTCTTTTATCTTGTAGATTTTGAATGTTCAGAGCGTGGCAATTGAATCGACAAGAAGTTCATGCTACTTGCCGAAGTTGTGGTAGACTCCTGTTTTTAATTGAGTCGGTTTAAGTAGCATGCATACATTTGTTTGGTTATTTGTAAATAAACATGTTAAAATTTGAAGGTAATTACTTTGGATTTTCATGATGTGTGATATGAAAAATGAAATTCAATTCTGTTTTGTTCCGCGTTTTAAGTTTCGTAGGACCTATCACATTGTGGAGTATTCGTGGGATAGTCTGCCATTTAGGTATCCACGAGAAATTTTCCAAATTAGATGCCTGCCTAAATTTTCACAATAATTTTATCCAAGAAATAATCCGCAGTTTAGCCATTTGAATTTCAATGCTTAGATGAACGACCTGCAGGATCGACCCGCCACCTATTAGTCTGTGGCATGGTCTGCCATGTATGTTTGAAGTATGTGTATGTTATGTGAGTTTCGCGTGGTAACCTCTTATAGCTCTGTTCCGACGACCGAACTGGGCAATGGGTGGTACAACATGCGTCAACATAAGAGGCATGGTTCACTCTATATTGACCTCTTAAGCCTAGCCACCTATCCCACTTCAAACGGAGCCTACCACTCGGGCTTAAAAGGAGAATGTTATTCTAATGTGAACACACTTCCAATACAATAAACAATCAATTTCGGCTTGACTACCTCATATTGATAGAATTCCATAATACGTGCCTATGATTATCTATTGCGCATTTAACGAGATTAAACGTTTATCTAGCCAATGTCATACCAATAGACAAGGGGACCTTTTCAATAAATACCCTAAAAAACCTTGAACAGGTGATCGACCCTTGAACATCCTAAAGTTACTCTGAACATTTGTCCTGTCAACCAGCCTATTCTCTTATCTTTGTTCCGGCTCTTAACCTTTACTGTTGTTTTATTTGGTACCAACACAACTTAATAAAGAGATGTAAGTGCTCTAATTGTAAACAGGTTTTGTCATATGATTATACAAGAATTGAAGATGAAAATTTTCGTCATGAATGCCTTTGTAGTCAAATAAGTATAATAAAATTAAGATGCGCATAATTCTTATCATATAAATTATTTCTTTGACATTCCAAAAGTTATCTAGCTTGAACCTATGAATCAACAAGGAAATGCAAAGAGATATATAGATAGAATTAAATTGCTTGCTCGTGGTCCAAAAGTAGTAAGGATATAGAGTAGTTTACTTACATGGTTTCAAGCTCCATGTCAACACAAGGTATAAATAGATACTTGAATACTTAAAACAATGGGTTATTATAACTGCAAAATATTATTTATGGAGCATAGTCACCACCGTAATCAGCATCGGGTCCATCAGCATCAGGTCCATCAGCATCGGGTCCTTCAGCATCGGGTTCTTCAGCCTCGGATCCTTCAGCAGAGGGTCCCCCGCTAGGGCTAGGGCTAGCCCTGATGGGGCCACCGGCAGGAGCTATAGAAGGTGAGGAAGAAGGGGCTCGTGAAGGGGCTCGTAACGGGGCTGGTGATGGTGCTGCGTCGGCAACAAATGCGCCAACAACAGCCATGAAAATAAGAGCAACAAGAATAACTTGGCGGGCCATCTTTCTTTAGGTTTCGGTAGGTTTAAGCTTGTTTTACCGATATAAAAAAAGAATAGGGAACCAAGTGATTCAAAAGAAATGCAGTCGTTTCTCTAAGATAAATTAGAGAAAAGAAAACTGCAATGCTGATACATGAGAAATGGGGTTTAAATCATTGGTGACAAGAGAAACAAGGCAGATCAACAATTTGTTTGACCGAGTTTCATGCTTTCTTTTCCTTGTTGGAAGAATTTCAACCTTTCAATGTTTTGCTTTCTTATTTTGGGACTTCTTGTTTTTACAAGTTAAGACGTCATTTTGGTTGTTATGTATCTTTATAAGAATTTTTTTCGTTGAATTACAATAATAATATAAAGTCCGAATAACAAGCTCGATTGAAACCCATAAATTTTTTTTCCTTCTAAAATGTAGAATAAACCAAATATAGTTACCAACAATTTTTAAATTTTCAACAAAACCTTTTGATCCTCACAACTCGAAATTTATGAGATGTCCAAATTATAAAATTATCTTTATTTTTTAAAATAGATTTTGTAGCTTAGTATTACAAATATATATTTGAATTTGTAAGAATTACATTATTATACACGTGTGAAAGTTACTTCGTAATTGTGCGTTTAAAAGTAATATTCAATAAATAATGAAGCATAATATTCGAAATTAATAATAAAACATGTACTATGTATGAAATTAAAATAAAAATTAATTTAAATTATGAGTAAAATAAAATTTAAATAGATAAATATATTAAATTAAGAATATTACACACGTTAATTATTTATAATGCTACCGTCATTCTTTTTTAAATGATATTGAATTGATTTATGATACTAACTCAATTAATGAAATTATCAATATATACAATCGATATGAGTGAAACAATTTGTACAACATTATTGAAGTATATATAAATATCAAAATAAAGTTTTAATTAAAGTGTTAAATTTTTTTTTATAAATATTAATGATATGTGTTTAAATTTTATCAAATATAAATTTTTAATAATTTTATTAAAAAATAAAAATAAAAATATTCTAGTAATAATATAATTTATTTATATATAAAAATATATTTTTATAATTTTTTTAATTGAGTTGCGAATTCAACATAATCAAATTGTTGTATTTGGTGAAACCAAAAAAGGTTTAGGAACGTGTCTCTCATTTATTTCATAGTTTCTCGTGGAAGGAAACGCGTCTGTCTAATGCACATTCTCTTGCCATTAAATTATTATAATCTCCCTCTTCTCTAACTTCTCTCCTTCATTTCCTCCTCAATCTTTTCTTTCTTTCCATGCCTCCTGCCTTTGAACTGGAGGGTGAAACTGCAACCACCCATCACACTAACTCTACAAACAATGGTGCTAATGATAATCAAATTGGGTATAAATCAAGGGTTACAGTTATCGGTAGCGGCAGTTGGGGAAGTGTTGTGGCTAAACTCGTTGCATTCAACACTCTCAACCTCAGCTCTTTTCATGGTTTTTGCCTATCACTTTGTTTTCTTTTTGTTGCTTTTTTCCCTATGCTATTTGTTGCTTGCATTAAAAACTAAGAGAATATCAGCGAAGGTGTTAAATCGTGAAATCCATATGGTTGAAAGATGAAAACTTTACTAAGCTATGTTGTACAAGTATTGGATAACGTGGAATTGCATTTGAGTTTCTTCTAATGAAAATTCAGATGAAGTAAAGATGTGGGTATTTGAGGAGACATTGCAAAGTGGTGAGAAGCTCACAGATGCCATTAACCGCACTAAGGTGAGCCATTGATGCCATTCATTTTCCGTTTGTGTGACTGTAAATTTCTCAAACTTGTAATTGGATTTGTTATTGTTTTATAGGAGAATGTTAAATATCTCCCTGGTATTAAGCTGGGTAAAAATGTGATTGCAGATCCAGACCTTGACAATGCAGGTAGTTAATATCCAGTTCTATTGAACTTGTTGTAGTTTTTAGTTGATTTAGATCTTTGAATGCTTGTATGAAGAGGAGGATGTTCACTTTGTTTACGGTCATGACGTATATATCCAGTTAAAGATGCAAACATGTTGGTTTTTGTCACCCCCCATCAATTTATAGACGATATATGCAAGAGCCTTGTGGGTAAAGTGAGGAGTGATGCGGAGGCTATTTCTCTTATTAAAGGGATGGAGGTCAAGATTGAAGGCCCTTGCTTGATCTCAACTTATATTTCCGAGCAGCTTGGCATCAATTGTTCCGTTCTGATGGGGGCAAATCTTGCGAATGAGGTAATCAGCTGATTTTAAGAAATCCACTTACAGAGACGTTTCCCCGTCGGTTTTGTTAAAAGGTATTTGGTTGAGTCTACAGATTGCTGAGGAGAAATTCAGTGAAGCAACAGTCGGGTATAGAAACAATAGAGAAGTTGCAGAACAATGGGTTCAATTATTTACTACCCCTTATTTCATGGTTACTACTGTAAGTACTTTCAATGTTTAGCATACAACTTACGGTTTGGCTTGCCATTAGGACTAGTCTGAACAGTTGGATAAAGTGATATGACAAATCATTGGTAGGATGAGAGCATAAATGAACAAACTATAATTCATTTTTAAGAAACGTTTCTGCTTTTTGTGTTCACGAACAGGTGCAGGATGTGGAAGGGGTCGAACTATGTGGCACTTTGAAGAACGTTGTGGCCATAGCAGCTGGTATGTAGTACAGTAACATCTTTGTAAGTAGCTTACGAACTAACAGTGATCCTACTTTGTAATGTTACAGGTTTTGTGGATGGGCTTGACATGGGAAATAACACAAAGGTTCATACTTTTGGTTTTTTAACATAGATCTTACCAATTTCCACGCTGTCTAGTTTCTCACTGTTATGCATATTATTAGGCTGCAATTATAAGATTTGGTCTGAGAGAGATGAAAGAGTTCTGCAAGCTGTTATTTTCATCCGTTAAGGATGATACCTTCTTTGAAAGCTGTGGAGTCGCTGATCTTATCACAACATGCTGTAAGAAAACAGATATCTTCATACCTTCTATTCAAAAAATTAATCCACTTCGATACTCAAGTCCAAAACTGTCCTTTGCTGCAGTCGGGGGAAGAAACAGAAAAGTTGCCGAGGCATTTGCTAAGAATGGAGGAAAAAGGTTAGCCTTAAAACATTTGGTGCACAAGCTTAACCCAGATATAAGGCAAATTGTGACACTACTGTTTCTTATCCACAGATCATTTGATGAGCTTGAGGCTGAGATGCTGCAGGGCCAGAAATTACAGGTAAATCTTAAACAAATAACTCCCGTCCTGAAAATAATGGAAAAATAAGAATCAATAGGCACAAAATGTTAAAGTTCTCTAACAGTACTAGAAGTGTATACTAAGTTTGTTGATTCCAAACTTATATTCTTATGTTTAGGGGGTACGAACGGCACGAGAGGTCTATGAAGTTTTAAGGCACCGGGGATGGTTAGAGTTGTTTCCTCTGTTTGCAACAGTGCAAGAGATCTGTAGTGGTTGTCTTCCACCATCAGCCATAGTTATATATAGTGAGAAGAAACCAAGATTGCCTGTCTGAGAACTCAGTACATTGCCATGGATAAGACTAAAATCTACCTCAAGTAGATTCCTTCATTTGCTCATCAGTCAGTAAGCATTACTGAGAAGATCAAAAGCTTGGGTAACCAAGAAGATCACTTCAAGTAAAATGGGTTTGAGTGCTACAGTTTAGGATGGTAGGAAGCTTTTGAGTTAAAGGCTTTTTGACACTTGCGAAGGGTCGCAAATCTGGTTTTTTTTATTGCTGGTTGTTCTCTTAAGATGATTAATGCCATGTAGCCTGCATAACAATCAGCTTACTGTTGAATCGAAAAACCAAAGCTTTTACCAATTTGATTCCCAACAGCTGAAACACAGAGGTCAAGCAAAACACCGAACTCATATTTCATGCCATAGTATAATCAAAAGATATTGGGAAAACCAGATACAAAGCCTCAGACGCCATAAGAATTAATAAAGAACAAAACCAGATTTAGTTCATCACAACATGAAATGTCAAACACTTGCATGGAGTTTTTTTTTCTTTACACTAAAGTAGTATAATCACCCTGTTCGTATTCTATCCAACAGATCAACACTTTTCCGAGCTCTTTCCAACTGATGATCAACGTTTTTTCGGGACTTCTCGTGGCAATCCACACTCCTTCGAGACTTTTCCAATTGATCGAAAGAGATTCTTAGCTTTTCTAGCTTATCCAAATTATTAGATTGGTTTTTCAACTTCTCAGGCCTGTCAGTGCTCTTCCTTGGCTTCTCCCTTCGATCAGTACTCTTCCTTGAAACCTCAAATGCATCAGTACTTTTCCGAGACTGCTCGAATTGGCCAGTGCTTCTCCTAGAACTATACCTTTGAGAAGGAGATTTCTCAACAGTTGATATGAACTTCTTGAGATGTCTTATATACTCAGGGTACTGCTCTAAATCACTGTGGTTCCCTCCTTTAAGCCATAGAGGTTCATACTTCTCTTTGCATAGTTCCCAGAGTTGCTTTCCATGGGAGCAATCAACAACTTCATCCGCAGTTCCCTGCACATTGATATAAAAAGACTGGTCTAAAAAGCTATAACTGGTGGCCTGTGAAATCATTTTCACCTTCTATGGGGTAATTTGCAAACGATATTCTATCTGGTAGTCATTTACTAGTTCAATAAATGAAGACAAATACAAAGGAAACCTTGACAGTCAAATCTTATAAACTATCCTGACACAGGTATGAGATTTGAGAATGTCTCTCTCTATATATGGAAAAGCTTTAAAGAAAATTGAAAATGCCCATATAGCAGAAGTACTCGTATTGGACTTACTAGCACAAGTACTCGTATTGGACTTACTCTGGAGTTTGAGTAATATAGATCAAATACGGCAGAGATGCAGAAAATTTTCAGCAACGTCAACTTAAGACTAGGTTTCCAAACCAAAATTCAGGAATATTAACCCGGGTTAGCCAACAGGTCATTCTTTTCACTTCAAAATACTGCTCAACAATCCTCCCCAGATATGGATAATCTGCTCTAACAGTAGCCAATTTTATTGTCCTCATAAAAGTAAATTAACAGAGATTGATATTTTTAATTCTTTCTAGGTAGCAAAACAAGAGTGTGGGGGATCTTCATCGTTTCCCATCGTTATTTGTTGACTATCTGAAGAATAAACTAATAACAAAATAATAGTAAATCATAAAAAACAATCGTTCAATCATGATCCTCTTACTTCTTAATTTACACCTCAGTAGAGAAGATGAAAGGGTGTTTAAGTTGCAAGAACTCTTAATTCTAAGGACTCCAATTAATTTACTTTGTCTGGAATGCCAATCCTCCAAAACTAGCAATTATTTACCCACTGCCAAGACAGCTATCTTTTTGTTTGTACTTGAGACACTGCATGGGCCAAAGTTCAACGCAGATCTATATTTTGTCAGACTTAACTGAAAGAATGGACCTTCAAGAGAAACACCGTAGCACTAAACATGACAAATCAATGATAAGATATGACTTTATGTGAATCAAAACTGTAGAAAGACCTACAAAATTCATTGATAGCTCCCCCCCCCCCCCCCATATTTTTATTCAGACCGCAGGCCAAAAGCTCTGATCATCATCCAATGAAAGTGGATCCAGGGAACTTTGGGTAAGAACAGATAAGTTACTACAACAAACATATCAAAGGAAAATGTAGGAGGAAAAATTAGAATTCAAGATATCATATGAAGAAAATGTTGAATGTTGCTTTAGTATGTCAGCTTTCAATAATGGGGGTATCCTTTCAAGTTTCAATCTAAAAAAGTTCAAACATAATATTGAACTTTGAAGAAAACAGAAAATATGAAGAATTCAATGTAAAAAAGATAAGAACCATATAAATAACATAATGGCTAAAACATAAAGAGATATGTCTGCATGTGGTAGGTTTATGAAATTTATAATATATGAAGTCATATAGACTGTCAGGATTACAGATACTTACATGAATGATAAAAACCGGACAATTGACAAGTGGAATTTTATCAATATTCTGCAAACAATCAGCCCAAAAAGGAACACATTATTTTTGCAATATTCACATAAATAAATCCTTATTAGCAGAATAATCTGGACAAGCAAACTTATAAAGCTTTCTGTTACCTTATAAATGTCAAACCAATATGTACGCTTTACAGGATACATTACTCTTAAGCCAGAAAGTATGGGACTGTGCAAAACAACAGCTCTTAACCGAGGCAGTCGAGCTGCTAGATCCAAAGTGGGGCCACTACCAACGGATTGACCATAGAGGATGATATCTTCCTGTTTTGTACCATAGCTCTCTTCAAGACATTTATATGCAGCTTCAATATCTGCATATGTGCTCTGCTCACTTGGCTGTAAAAAGATAAAAGAAAGAAAGAGTTTTAAATAATCCCATCACCTTAGAGATAACAACCATATCTTTTACAGAGAGATAACTTTATTTTTCCTTTCCTTTCAAAACAATATGTTTATTTTATATACCTTTCCAGAAGATTGCCCATATCCAGAATAGTCATAGCTGCAGAATATCACAGAAAATCTATAAGAAACCAATATAACATTAGTTTATTTAACGAGTTGCTAAACTGAAGTTTCTTCAACGGATAAGAAACATGCACAAAAAGGTCATTCCAAGACATCAATCATAATTCCTAGAGGCTTGAACAAACAAATCCATCATTTCTCCCTTTGGCATGGTGATAGCTTCTTGCACCAGACGGTAGAATATCCACTTAAGGATAAATGAAAACGATGAAACTTTAATTGCTAGCCAATGAAGACCAATTTATCAGGTTAAACTAGCAATTCTTGGTTATCCAGATTCTTTATTTTTTTACAAAAGTAAATGTACTCAACACATATTCAGATATGGTATTGGTATACAGTCCTTGAAAAAACATAGAACAATTTGAGCAAAATCATGGTAACATAGTGGCAATGTAATGGTAATTAACTATAAAGTATCAAGACGAGCAAGACTAACAGCAAGATAAGCTATAATCCGTCTGATTTCATCTAAGCTAAAACAAAAGCAATGCAAACCCATAACTGAATTCCATGTTTAATATCTAGCAACATCATCTCCCAGAAGAAGATCAATCAGCTCCTTTCCAAATTAAATCACACTGTTAAAGGAACCAAATAACCAATAAAGTTTGCGTACCAACAAACATATCTAAATTTTCCATCTAATTTCACCCACTCAAAGCTCCTTTCACATAGAATTCTCCATTTCTAGTCGATTCAATGAATTCAAGAACTAAATAGAAACCCAGGTGCCAAGAACCATAAAAAAACATCAAGGAAACAACAAAAGGTCTCACACTTGAGAAAATTCAGTACACACCACACACCAAATAAGAAAGAAGAGTTGCAAGGTTTTTACACGAGAAGAATCAGCAAAAAAGGGAAAAAAAAACAGCGGGAAACAGAGTATACCCCATTAGATTGACCCTCAAGTGGATGCTCAATTCGATGAAAAGCTCATACATCTGACCCAGATCGGCAGCGTTACCATGAGAGTAAAGCAAAGTAGAAGTAGCCATAGGATGCCTGATGTAAATAGCTACAATCTCGGTGCCACGCCGAGTTGGAAGCTTAAGAACCTCAACGTTTTCTCTATGAGGAAAAGGAGTTAGAAGCAAAAGACCAGTTAAATCATCAGTTACAACCTTGTAGGAAGGTGGGTTTGGTGGGAAAAAAGCAAACTTTGCCGCCATTGAAGACGTTACTCCTCCCATCTTCTTCTCTGTGCTTTTTAGCTTTGTTGATTTCCGTCAGCTGCAGATAAACATTCCTTTCCTTTATTTTGCTTTTTCGTTATTATCGTTTCTCCACCACATCAAACTTTTTTCAGAAACAAAGGAAACACTGGATTTTGCTCTTAAATATAATCATAATTAAATGAAAAATAAATCTATTTTAAATTCTTATAATATAAATCATTATCTTATTAATATTTATATAGATTATTTATTTGATAGATTTAAGGTGCAGTTTTTAATTCTAAATTAAGGTTAGTGGTAAAATTAGATTTTGTTTTCTTCTTAATTTATTTGTTCACTGTAAAAATAATAATTTTGAATTAAGAGAATATACTATATTCTTAATTGGTATTTTAAAAAAATTAAAAATAAATAAAATAAATGTTTTTTTTTCTTATAGAAGATTATACTAAAACTTTTTTATTGGTACCATTTACATGTTAATTGTATATATTAATTAATTACTTTTGATTATTTCTTAAATATTTTTTAAAAAATTGTTAACAACATATCACAAATAATATGATTAAAAAATTAAAAAGATAGTTTCTCAAAAAATTAAATTAAAATATAATAATACATATATGTTTAACTTTAAAATCTTTATAGTTCATATTAGAATAATTTCCATTTTATAAAAATTTAAATTTTTATAGAAAAATAAAAAGTTGATGAAAAAGTGCACTGAAGCGAATTATCTTACTATTTATGAGTTACGGATGGACTATGCATAATTCTAGATGTTGTGTTAAAAAGAATAAATATTATTAAAACCTATAATGATATTGTTAAAAAAATATTATATATTATGATCAATAATGAATCTTAATTTTTATTTTAATATTATAAAATACCGATGTAAAGATAAATGAATATCAGCTTCAAGAGCCTTGAAAGAATCTTGAACTATTTCCTCATCTCCCTTATCTTTGTTTCTTTTTCTTGTTCAAAAACTTGTAATTAATTCAGAGCTCAAAATCAAAAACTCTATCGTGGAATGAGAATAATCGAATGAGAATGAGGAGACAAGACTAGGGGTGTGGTGGCTTGAGTTGTTTAATGAGGAAGAGTAGTGAAAGACAATAATGAAAGGTTATGTTTTTTCTCTATTCAATGGAAGTTATGTATTGCTATTCTTTAGGCCTAATGGGGAATGACTATTACGGGAGAAGGTGAAATGTAGGATGAATGAGATTTCGTTAAATGGAGGATTCAATGATCTAAACTAATGAATGATTGTTTATCACTAAATTAGACAAGAACCATTTAATTATTCATGCCAACCAAACGTGATCTGATACTATCAAATTAGTTTTGAAAAATTTGATTAACATTTTTCTCTTATGAGCTGGTGACACATAAAAGAAAGAAACTCCAATGCCCAATGGACAAAAAGTAAGATTTATTTATATCTTTCCATATATTTAGGTATAAAATTATAATGAGTAAATTATATTTAATATCACTAAATTATTTCTAAATTTATATTTTGGTCATTAACTACTCAAAAGTTTCATTTAAGTCAATGGATATTAAAATCGCTGTTATATGACCTTCTCTGTTTGCATTGCCTACACAAATTGAAAGCTCTCATTCCCCTTCTATTTTATAGTTCAATTTTTTTTCATGAAACAACTTTAAACCAAATTCAAACAATTTTTTTCTTCGATCTCTAACTCTTACCGTCAGACTAACTTGTATCTAAGGTATGTTTTACTTATCAATTGATACTGATTCACTGTACCAATTGTCGAACTATCGCTTGGATCGCTAACCAAACTTTAAAAAACAAAAAACTCAACAGTCTAATGACGTAAATAAAAACTTATGAATAGTTAAGTGACTTAAATGAAATTTTTTGAATAGTCCAATGATTTAAATGAAAAATTTTGAATAGTTTAGTGACAATTTTATAATTTTTTGAAATTAAATACCAAAACGTAAACTTACTAATAATTTAGTGACTTAGATTGTAGTTTACCCTATTATTATATATAAGTGCCAACTTTAAATTAATTATTAAATAGAATAGTATAAATTTGAAACATTTTGAAGTTCGAGGACTTATTTAGAATAAAGATCATAGTTTGAAGATGTTTAGTATAATTAACAATTTATATTTTTATAAAAATTATTAAATAAATTTTAATATATTATGATTGGATAACATAATGTACACAACATGCTATTAAAATTATATTATATACCATTAAGTGTTAAGTGTAGTAATAAGACAAGTACGATGCACTCTTTAAAGGAAACACAAGTTCAAATATTAAAGATAATGTTATTAAAAAGGGTAGCCACAAGTCCTGAACCATAAAACAAAGATGAGTAATAAAAAGAATTTGTTATAAAATAAAGAGACAGAGAGTAAATGACAAAGAGAATGAGAGAGCAAAAGAGCGTATTTTATTGATTAACAGAAGTGTATTACAATGCTTCTCAAAGGTATATATTTATAGACATAGAAAGTATAAATGAAATAGAACTCTAATTCTGATGACTACTAGAATTTAAAGTTCATCCAAACTTATCTTGATCTTGATGGACATCCACTTAATAAGATATTCATAACACTTTCCCTTGGATGTCCATTGGTAGATATGTGCCTTGTTAAAATCTTTACTAAGATAAAAACCCTGTGGGAAAAAAATTTCCTAATGAAAGGAAAAAAAATACACATATCTATAATATGCATAACATATTGCCTCATTAAAAACCTTACTAGAAAAATCCAATGAGACAAAACTTTGGTTAAAGAAAAAAGAGTACATCTCCCTCATAAAAATATCACATAATATCTAATATTCTACGTATTCAATCTTGAATACTAGTTTTTCAAATGACTATTTGAATATATCTGTTAAGTATTTATATCACTATTCTTTTGAAAGTCATAAGAGGGAAAATTTAGGGGAAATATATTTTGATCTCTTCAAGAGTTTCAACAAACTTTAATAATGATTTTTCTATAAAAACCCAAATAGGTATTTTGGATCATTTTATAATATTGCTTCAACTACTATTGACTAAGTAAAATTTATTACATATTCAATTATTTCAATTTATATAAATGAAAAATTTCTCGATAATTTCAATATGCTTCTGGCATTCTAAATCCTTCAAGGATTTTAATATAAATTTTACCATATAGTGATTCACAAAAGGTTGTAACAACAATCATGAGACGCAAGTATGAACTACCAGTTTAATAATATATCTAAAGGTTAATACATCTACCACAAAAGAATATTATATCTTCTCAGAATCAAAACCAAGACTTAGCGAAAATTTTCATATTTTTATTTCACCTTTGCAAAACTACTTCATTTGTACCCTCACTGGCTTTATACTTTTAGATATTTGACTGCTAGTCCAAAAAACTCCATAAATTTAATAGTATTTGAGTTGCGTCTTTCTATTTTGGCAAATTTATTCCATATCTATATTTCCCAATAGATTTATTCAATATCCTCCTTTTATTTCATTATTTCCACAATAATATTGCATGCAAAATCATTGTCGACCACTTTTATTATTGGTTCGATATCTTCTCAAATTGACATAACTTATCGAGATCTCTTATTTTCGCTATTTTAATCTTCAGTTTCAAGTACCTGAATCTCTTCTGAAGTTTTACTTATTAATTATGTCTTGAGTCTCTTCTAGAGCACCCGCCTTTACTATATGACCATCTAAATTTTTTCATTTTATGAAAATTTTCATATTTGAAACTTTAATGAGTTATCTTTATTGAACTTCTGGTTCAAATTACTTTTCCCCTTAACTCATTACAAGTTATTAGTTCACTCTCCCTAATGTCGAGAAAACTATCAAATCAAAATAGTAATCACAATCATGTCATAATTGAATCTTCAATACATTTAATATATCATAATAAAAAGAGGCCCATAATTAATATGTATTTCTAACTTTTTTTGAAGATTCACTCATCTTTGTGCATTATGGTGGAGCAATTGTAACACATACGCACATACAAAAATTCAAAGATGAGAAATATTTAGTTCTTGACTAAAAATCAATTGTAATGGGGAATATTTAAAACTTATTGGCTTGATGCGTACAACACGTAAATCAATATAATCTCATGTTAAAAGAGAAAGTTTAGTTCCCATAAGTAATAATCACTAGCGTTCAATCAATAATTTCTTTAAACCATTATGAGCATAAATAACAAATTTTTACCAAATTTTTTCGAACTCTATCAATAAAAGATTAAGATATAAATTCATCAATATTAGCAAGATGAATTATCTCAATTGCATGATTTGAATTTAATTATTCACACAATCTTGCAAATGACATGTTGCGAGTTGATAACACATGTGATTATTTTGTAGATGCATATACCAAAATCATCCACATGATGGATTAATGAGCCCATATTCATTTCAGAAATGCAAGACATTAAATCTCAACTTTAGCTAGTGAGTTTTTAACAACCAATTTTCATTGAGACCAACCAACAAATGAGAATTCTTTAAATTAAAGAATCTTCTTGTTCTTTCTTTAATAAATGTCCATATGAATTCCTAATTAATTTTCGCATCATTTATGATTTAAGATGGTCTAACTGGTTATGCTAAGTAGTAAATATATTTGTGCCAGTAACATTCTGGTTTACTTTAACATGCGTTTCAATTTGAACTAAATTGTAGTAAATTGATAATTTTACCATCGTTCCTTTCACTTTGTATCCACATACAAGTACCATTGTGACATTTACTACTGGAAATGTCTAAATCAATGTAAAGTTTATAATGACAATAAGTCATATAATATAATTTCCAAATTATTATATGCAATATTCACTTAAGGGAATATGCCAAAATCTTCATAATTGTTATGAATTGCTACATTCACTTTAGGGAATGATTAGGTTTCGTGGTTAAAAACTTTTGTTTCGAACCATAAGTAATTTTTTTCATGATATTGCTATTGTAGGAGCACATTTGAATCATGAAAAGTTGAATAAGTTCTCTCTTACAAGGTTCTCATCAGTAATGTAACACTCCTTACCCGGTCCGAAAACCGAACCTGAGTCAGTAAATGTCACGTCTATTAAAATCTTCAAAAAAAAATAAGTAAAACTTAATTACTTTATAAGCTTAAATAAAAATTGACCTTCATAAACATTTGGAAGGAAATAAACTTTGATTTGATTGTTTTATTGAAAATAATACACTTCTACCGATACTTGAATGACTGAGTACCGATAGTAGAAAAGACAGTAAAGATCCAAGAAATCACTGCAGAATTCTATCAGTAGTTAAGAATGTTCTACCGAAACAACATTTCCAACTACCGATACAATATATCCATCTACCGATATTACAAACTCCAAAGAGCATAACTAATATAACCCAATATTTCTACCGAAACTTTCATTACAACTATCGAAACTATCTGTATGACTACCGATACTAATAAAACTTCTACCGACACATTATAAGTCAGTAGCTAAGATACTTTTTCCCCCTGCATTTCTACCGATACAATGACAAATTCTACCAATACTATAATTTATTCAACAAAGGTACTATCAGTACAAGTAATAAACGATCGGAACAAGTCAAAAAATTTCACAATATATACATCGATAAGACATTTGACCACTACAAATAGCCCCTCTACAACATTCCAAAGAAACTAAGGTTTACATTTTTCATAATTCCATAAAAATACAAAATATTCTAGGTCTAGACTTCACCTAGGTACATGCCAACCCAAAAATAAATAAAACTCACGGTCGTTTGAGTGCGGGATTTATCTTTGGATGCTAGAACGAACGAATATCAAAATGTACCTAACCTGCGCCTGTAAAACCAACATACATTAAGTAAAATGCGATAATATTATAATAACCTAAACATTTAAATAAGTATAGATATGCTTAATGAATTAAATTAAATTTTTACTCATACTGTACCATCATTCTTCCTTCCCTTATCATCATCAAACCATCAATACATTATACATTTTATCGATATTCGTATCCACATAGTCTATCATCATCATAATTGCCCAATTCTATATACTCATCAATTTTCATTTCTTTATTCAACCTTTCAATCCTTTCATTTTCATGACCATTCTACATTTCATAATATGCTTTCTCATATTTCATTTATTTTAAAATTCATAAGATATTTTTCATATATCAAATTCATTTCATACATGGATAATATATTTTTCATCATTTTAATTTTTCCTATTAACAAGATTCAGACTCTGACGGATACACGGATCCAACCAACATACCAGTTTGGCACCTAGTGCCTCATCGGATAAACTAAAGTAATGATCGCGCCTAGCGCTATAATAAAAGTGACACCCAGTGTCTCATCGATTAAACCGAAGTAATTTAGCACCTAGTGCCTCATCGACTCGTGGTCGAAGTACCCAAAACTCTTTCTATCCTATGACATACCATCTATATTCGACTCAACCCGAACAGTTAATAGGGTAATCATTTCCATTAAATACCAATCCACATTTCAACGTTTAGAATTATTCCCAACAAAATGCATTTAAATTCAATTTAAATATTAATCATAAATTATCAAAAATCACAATTTCACATTCTATATTTACATATAGATAAATATACCATTAAAATCCTCATATAATCTCATACCTTGATTTCTACTTTGTGCCATTAATTATAATTTGACAATTTAATAAATTAGTTTAGGTTATAGAAATACCAACTGTAAGTTTCGAGCTATTTGTCGATGACCTTGTCTTTACCCTTCCTTTTCAAAGAGTCCGGATCAACGTTAGCTACGGAAGTAAACATACACATATTCATTAACTCACAAACAATTTAACTCTAATTAAATTTAACTCCCTATTTCTCCTTCTTACACTAATTCTCAAGTTTCCAAATTTGATCCTCACCCCTTGAACAAATGACTAATTTCACCACTTAATCTCTCTTCTCTTCTATTTCAAGTCATGCATGTCCAAACAACCCAAAAAGCTTCACTTATTCAACAATGGTAGCATTCAAAACTCTTCACCAAATTGAAAAATATGATATGGGTTTGATAGCTTAAAGTGTTAGGATTCTAAAAACATAAAAATTACAAGAAATGACTTAATTAGACTTACCAATTTTAGAGCTTAAACTTAGCAAATTTCCAAGCTTTCACCCAATTTCCCCTTTTCTTGTCTCTGTCGAATTCTCTAAGTGAAAGAGAAGATATTTTTCTTCTCTTTCATCTAACTTTTGCCCATATAACTATTATTATAGTTTTCTTTTAATTATAAAATTTAACAAAATTTTGGAGCCATACAACCATACCTAACGACACTAAGAGCTTTTAGGGGAAATTTTGTCACTTTGGTCCTTCATGTTTCACTTCATTAAAATTCTTCATGAATTGCACTTTTACCTCTTATGCAATTTAGTTCCTAAACTCGATTGAAGTACTACACACTTAAATTTACTTGTTCAATAATCAATTATTCTACCATTTATTTCCGTAAATATTTTTATTAAATATTTAGGGGTCCGATTTACTAACACGGAGTCCCGAAAATACACTATTCCAATAACCCCAAATCCGAGTCGTTACAACTCTCTCCCTCTAAAGAAATTTCGTCCTCAAAATTCACCTGAAAAGAGATAGCGGATTGAGATCTCATTGTTTCTCCCGGTTCCCAAGTTGCTTCTTCAATTTTATGACTACACCATAACACTTTCACAAGTGCAATACGTTTATTACGCAGTTCTTTCACCTTTAGAGCTAGTATTTCAATCAGTTCCTCTTCATATGACAAATTGGGTTGAATAGCAGTTTCTCCGGTTGTAATCACGTGCGACAGGTCATAATGGTATCTTCTCAGCATTGAAACATGAAAAACATCATGTATCTTTTCCAACTCTGTCGGCAAAGCCAAACGATAAGCTATTGGTCCCACTCTTTCGATGATTTCGTATTGTCCAATAAAACGTGGACTCAATTTTCCTTTTCGCCCAAATCTGAGAATTTTTTTCCATGGTGAAACTTTTAGAAATACTTTATCCTTGATTGCATATTCAATGTCCCGTCGTTTCAACTCCGCATACGATTTCTGTCTATCAAATGTTGTTTTCAATCTTTCTCAAATTAACTTAACAATTTCCTCGGTTTCTTGGATCAACTCAAGGCCAACAATCTTTCTTTCGCTTAAATCTGTCCAACAAACAGGTGTTCGGCATCTGTAACCATATAAGGCTTCATATGGAGCCATCTGAATGCTCGACTGAAAACTATTATTATACACAAACTCGGCCAAAGGTAAATAGCGCTCCCATCCAGCCTCAAAATCAATCACGCAAGCTCATAACATGTCTTCTAAAATCTGAATAACATGTTCAGACTGTCCATCGGTTTGAGGATGAAAAGTTGTACTGAAGTTGAGCTTCGTACCAAGGGACTCATGCAATCGTTTCCAAAATCTTGAAATAAATCGAGGATCTCGATCGGAGATAATCGACATAGGTATACAATGAAGTCTAATGATTTCTTGAATATAAACTTCGACAAGCTTTGATAGTGACCAATCGGTTTTAATAGCTATAAAATGAGCCGACTTTGTAAGTCGATCAACTATTACCTATATTGTGTTCTTCTTGCTTGGCGATAAAGGCAAACCCATTACAAAATCCATTGTTATGCGCTTCCATTTCCATTCAGGAATAGCAATAGGCTGAAGTAGTCCCGTGGAAACTTGATGCTCTACTTCAATTAGCTGACATGTCAAACACTTAGCTACGAATTCAACTATTTCTCTTTTCATACCAAGCCACCAATATAACTCTCGAAGATTACGGTACATTTTTGTTCCACCAGGATGTAAGGCAAAAGGACTATCGTGAGCTTCCTGAAGTATCAATTCTTTCAACTCTGCAACATTAGGTACACAAATTCGATTACAAAATCTCAAGCAGTTTTGATCTTCAATGCTAAAATTTTCTACCGAACCATTTTGAACCATTTCTCTTTTCTTCAATAGTTTTACATCTGAAAGTTATGCTTCTCTGATTTGATCACCTAATACTGGTCTAACTCTTAGCTCAGCCCTCAAGTTACCGTCATCACTAATACTGAGTTGAGCAAACATTGCTCGCAACTCAACTGTTGCTTTTCTACGCAATGCATCGGCTACAACGTTAGCTTTTCTTGAATGATAATCGATGACACAATCATAATCCTTAAGAAGTTCCACCCATCGTCGTTGTCTCAAATTCAGCTTATTCTGGGTTAGGAGGTATTTAAGACTCTTGTGATCTGTAAAAATGTGACATTTTTTACCATATAAATAATGTCTCCAGATCTTCAAAGTAAATACCACTGCAGCCAGCTCTAAGTCATGCGTTGGATAATTACGTTCATGTATTTTCAACTAACGCGACGCATATGCAATCACCTTCTCGTCTTACATCAAGACACATCCTAGACCGTTTAAGGAAGTATCACTATATACAGGTAAGGTTAGAACAGGTGCCTCGGTTAACATTTGTTTTAATCACTCGAAACTTTCTTGAATAATATTAATATATTAGCTCTTCCAGAGCTTTTGACCAATTTTATACTATTAAATATTAGAATAATATTAGTTTGTTTTAGTACCAAATAAAATAAATATTTTCTATCTGTAATGATAAAAATCATTACTACATTCTCATATCTTTCCTCAAAGAATATTAACCCAAACAAAATATTTGGGTATACACCACATATGTAGCCAATAACCTTTCATATCACATTGATAACATAAGTTATCTTTGCCCTTTGAAGAGTTTCTTGAGAACCCTTATTATTCTCTTATTCATCGCTATGTTCCCACTTTTAGTGGCCCATGATTATATATTTTATTTTTTCTATGTTTGCATTTATTTCTAGGAATGTAACAAATTTAGTAGGACGAACTTATAAATGTCCCGCTAGATTATTTATTTCATAATCACCATCGCAAACATGCATGTATTTCAAATCAAAATCCATCTATTCATATTGTCATGATTAGTCTCAAGTTATGATAAACATAATATAATAAATAAATCATAGAAAAATATACCTGAATATCTTTAACATCATCATTATCACCATGGCTATTATCATGAGCAGTGAATAGTTAAAGGCTCTAGTGATTACCCATAGTGCGTCGGCCTCAATTGATGATTGAAAGAAAAAAAATAATTAAATGAGAATCATGCTGATAACGTGTTATAAAATAAAAAGAGAGAGTAAATAACAAAGAGAATGAAAGAACAAAAGAGAGAGAGCGTATTTTATTAATTAATAGAAGTGTATTACAATTCTTCTCAAAGGTCTATATTTATAGATATAGAAAGTATAAATGAAATAGAACTCTAATTCTGATAACTACTAGAATTTAAAGTTCATCCAAATTTATCTTGATTTTGATGGACATCCACTTAATAAGATATTCATAACAAAATAATATTATATATTTGCATAAACACAACATGTTTTAGGCAACAAAAAGTTGAGAAGAAAGGTCTATGACTTTTTAATCCACTAATGAGACTTGGATTACCAGCAAGGTGAATGTGAAAATTTTATCAGTCAACTTTTCTAAATCACATGGGCACAAAAGCTGCTCTTTTTTAATTCTTTCTGCTTAAATGGAAGGACATAGTTGTGTATGTATAGAAAAAGATCACTTCTTTCTTTGCATTGCTTCAATCCCTATGTGTGTTGAAACCTGGCTACCACGTGAAATCCTCATATAACAAACAATTCTAGCTCCATAAATGGATCAAGAACTTTGGCTTGTTTACCAAGAAAGGAAAAGAAAAAGTAGTGACCTCAACCCTGGAAAAGATTCATGATGTTGAAGAGGGTTGTGTTAAAAGTAGCTTCTTGGGAACAAAATCTAATCAAGTCTTAGCATCTGCAATCATTTTTCCTATTAAGTCCAACATTGGAGCAAATGATGATTTGATTTGGTATCGTGTTCATAATGAACTGGGTAGAGCAATCTTTTCAGTTGATTTGAGATTCAAGCAGAGATGCTAACTTGGTCAAACTCAAAACAAATCATGTTGGATTTCTGGTCTAGAAATGCTGCAAGTAGGGCCATGGGAGACCCTGCCTTCAAACATTGCTGGGGAGAAAATGACTGAATAACAACTCATATATTATTATCAAAAGGATGCTGAGAGATGAGACTAATGAAAAGAATAAAGGGATGCTTGTTTCATTATGGTGTTCATAATATTAAGCAAAATGGAAACAGAAGCAGTGAGCCACCAGGGTCCCAATTCATCTTCAACCCCATTTTATTGTTGTTACTCTAATGAGATGATGAGCACTTTTGTTGCAAAGAAGGGTCGGTTTCGAGGAGCGATGGATGCGGTGCGATGCGTTTAACTAACTTTTTGTTTCACATTACAGTATTATTATAGTATCTAATCTTATCGTCATCGTTGTTTTTACACTAACCGTAAGTAAACGCACTGCCATTCAAATAGAAAACAAAACCATGAATCATGTTCAACTTCGAGTTTGAATTCAACTAATATATTTGGATGGTTCCAGTTTTGATATGCTTCCAATTTCAGAAAACAAGTAGTTTTGTTATACCTTATGAGGAATGTATATGAAATAGAGAAGGTTTACTATTTCAGCAATCAACGATGTTATGGTCTGGGTTCAGCAAATCGGTTCCGGTTCATTAAAAAACAAACTTAATGCAAACTTTATATTTTTTTGTAATTTTATTGTAATGTCCCAGAGATTATTTTTTAACATTTAAAAGATTAAATTGAAAATATTTGATAATGTTAAGAATTGAAATGAATAAAAAAAATTAAAAAAACTAAAGTGAATTCAAAAATTAAAGTTTTATTAAACTATTTAAAAAAAAAAAGAAAACTATATAATATTTCAAACTCAAATTATTTTTAAAAAATTCATTAATAAACCACAACTTTGAGAATAAAATAAAGTGAGCATTGGAGTGATTTAAAATGGTCGATTATAGGAGATGCTGTCCCTTTTATTAAGAACAATGGGCCAAATGAAAGGAAAAAAATCAGAAAAGAACAAATACTTACATACATAAACACAGGTAGTATATATAGACAGAAAGTTAAAAATTTACAATAAAGTTGTCGATTGGATTTTAGTTCGATTGATATGAGTATTGTTGTCAATGAAAGAAGACTTGAATTCGAATGCGCTGAAATTTATTATCGTCTTTTTTATGAGTTAAGAGAGTGATTTTGGATAATTTTAAATATAATATTAAAAAAGGAAAAATATGCAATAAAGTTCTGAATTAGGTTGGATACGAGTCCTAAAAGTTATATGCTATAATATTATTGTTTGTTTTGATGGGTTGGCTCAGTTCATGATGAGAAATTATTGAAGTTGAAACCGGGAAAAAGCTACATTTTTCTAAAGACATGCAGAAATCAGGATGTTAAATAAACTTTATGCTTTATTATATTCATAATGTGGAAATCAAACTTAGGCCATAGTGGCCTATTGGCGATACATCACAGACACAAAACCTTAACACGCAAAGTGAAATTTTAGAAGAAAATTATTGATTTTGAGTCCCATATATAGGAAGATCATTATTTAGCAGCAAAAGTAGTAGGAAAAACAGTGAAGGGCTGATCCCCGCTTAAAATAGTGACCCTGGAATGCCTTGCTCATCATGGCAGCAAAGGAAAGCAGTGTATTTCTCCATGGTCCTGGGGCACTCTGGGCACCTCATATTCTCTGGGATTCTTATTGTATTTGGGAACTCGAACCGGCAGCATGGGTGAGCAGCATCATGAAGCTTGTCATGGTACTCCTTGAATGCCCCATCAAAACCTTTTTCAGCCACATTTATCTTCCATTCATCATAACCACCCAAAGCAGGCAAAACTGTGCTGGAATGGCCATTCACCGCTATATTAGACCCTCTACTAAGCACTGCCCATCCACCTTCTCTGCCATAGCTAAGCAGCTTCTTTATTTGTTGCAGCATTGGGTCTTGGTCATCACCCCTGCCTAACTGAATCTTGGAAAATAGCATGCTCTCTAACCTGCTCCAGAAGAACCATACCAAGGCTTGATCTTGCCAAGCATAGCTAAGGTTCTCCGCATTGATAATTCCTGTCACTTTCTTCACTTGCTCCCTTTTGTTGCTTTTCCCCACATACACCATCTCAAGAGGAATGCGAGACGCAGATGCAACATTGCGTGCTGAATTTGCAAATCTTCTTATCCACTCGATATCATCCCCTCCATACAAGAAAATGTATTTTTCTTCTTTAATCTGAACACATTCAAGTTCAAAACATCTTATTAGATGCATGGACTTATAGTAAAAGTGAACATTTATGTAACAATATTTCTAACAGGTCAATGGAGAAAACTGGTAAGCTTGAATCTAAAATATATACCCAAGTGAGGACTGTCGGGTCAATTCCATCAACCAGAAGATCAAGCCTCCATGTTTCTTCCCTCCAAAGAGCTTCTTCTCTCAAACTAGTAAAGGGGAAAGCAGTGCTTCCCCAAATCCACATCATGTGAATTGCATTAGGGGAAACCACCTTCCCTTGAGGATCAAGCACCACAAGGATTGGCTTTGTCCTGAAATGCCAAACCTCCTTGATGAACCTGATGACGGGCTTCTTTATGAACAAAGGGTCCTGCACTGAGTACCATGGCATGTTACTTTGTAGGTTCTCGAATTTGGCTTGCATTTCTTCAGGCAATGGGATGATGGTATGGTCCACAATTGGGATCCAAACGACTTCATACTGACTCTCGAGCCTCGTTGCATGGATCCTTGATTCATTATATATCTGCTCAAGAATTGCAAGCTCATCGTTGGCGAACTCGAGGCTTGAAATGAGCAAGAGCACATTTTTCCTTCTTAGCACGTCCAGGCTAACCTGTTCAATGTCGCACAACATTGTGAAATATATCCTACAAACTAAATGATTTACAAACAAACTGTTTTGTAAGAATGCAATACTTGTCTCTTTGTAGCACCATCAAGAAGGGGCAGTTTATCATCCTTGTCATAGATCAAGGCCTTGACAGCTTTCATGTTGTCGATGTGCAACACGTTCGGGTCAAAGATAGTCAGAAGCATCTGATAAATCTCAACATCCATCCTTTCCTCTGCAATTAACAATGATTATATCATCCGTAAGTATTTTAAATCCTTTTTTTTGTACTGGATAATATTTAATGGTTATTTATGAACCTATATATTTGTAGCAGTGGTTCAGCTGCTGCTTTAGATGTTCATATATGTTTCTGAGTTTGTGAGCCAAGGTTGACAACTCCCATGACTCTGTGGTTGATATTCCAAACCTGAAATTAATGTCAACTGTTAATCCAACTATTTTTAACCTTCCAAATTCACAATATCCGACATAAATGAAGTAAAACATACTCATGACCCGCGTTAGTAAGGCTGGAAATTTGAGTTGCACAAGCCACCATGCTCCTGATGGTCCAATATACAGCAGTTGGGATGTGGGTCATGGCAGTGGCCAATGCCGGTGCATCCGGAGAAATGTACTTTAATGGCAGCTCTTTGAACTGCACGACACATCTAGCCACGTCCATCATTGTCCGAATCAAACTGTTTAGTGCATCAAACCGAGGTTTCAGAGGAGCTGTGTGCTCTAGCAAAGTTGGCAGTTGCCTCAAGACTGCCATTGATTTGGCAAGTTGGTTTGTGGAGTAAATCTGAGCAAGAAGCCAAAATTCTCCATAGTTCAAGGCAAAGGCTGAAAGGGATATCACTAGCTTAGCATCCCACGTATAACTTGATAGCAAGTTGAATATTGCAGTTGTTGTTGCGTGTGCATCAGAACCTCCCAAAGCCTTGTATGATAACTGGAATATAAAAATGTTTATGTTAGCATACATGAATAACAAATATTCCTAGATTGTACTAATCAACAAAGACAGTTTCTTATAATAAAATTGCAGAACCTCGCATGCAATTCGATCAATAGTGTATGTAAGAGCTTCAAGCATAGCTATATGATTTGCTGCTTGGGCTCTCTCTTCCAATTCAATTTGATCTAGAGTACCCTGCAGTAAGCATCAGGAAGTATTAGCATTTTACACCATTGATTTAACGAGATAGATGCAATACATGTTATACCTTAACAAGGAAATCAACATGTTGGGTGGCGCGGTTGAGGATGTCCTCAACCAAATAGAGAAGAGGTCTGACATCAAATTCTCTACCATCAGGAGCATGAGTTGCCAAAATTTGGTTCATCATCACATTGTCATCCGACATGCTTAACATGCTCCCTCGGTCACCCCGGATGAGTGCCCGAGAATCACTAGGACTCCTCATCAGTGCTTGAGCAGTACTAGGTTTGTTCATGGATCCCTGACCAGATCCAGGAACACCCATGAGCTGACCAACACCTGGATTGCTGATGTGTTGCTGACCAACTCCGGGATAGCTAATTAGTTGCTGACCAACACCAGGATTGTTGATGTGTTGCTGACCAACTCCGGGATAGCTGATGAGTTGCTGACCAACCCCAGGGTTATTGAGGTGTGGCTTATTAGTAACACCATGGTTGCCAAGGAGTGCCTGAGCAGCAGCAGCAGTTGGATTATTATTGAGTGCTTGAGCAGCACCGGGGTTATGGAGGAGTGCCTGAGCAACAGCAGCGGGATTGTTGATAGGTCCAGTCATTGGTGACTGAAGAGCCCCGGCGGTTGTTTTGTGCTGATCCATTGGATAAGTTACAGAAAAACAAAGGCAATATATATATATATTGAAAGACAAAAGGCTTGTGTATTTATTCCCATAAACCAAGCCAATTTATAGTCATTGCAAAGGGAATAAAGCCCAATTGAATCTACTTCCTTGCTTCATATCCAATTAAATTGCTAGTTTGTCAATAAGAAGCCTTTACTTTAACTGTTCTTCATGTCCCACCTCTTCTCACTTTATTTTATTTTGCTTGGGACCCTGCTCCTCTGCTGTTTAACCTGCTTTAATTGATTTTAATCAAACCCAATAAACACTACTATTGGTTAACCAGAATATACTGATAACCTTATTATAGAACGAATTTGAAAATAACTTTAGACTATGAAAATCTGTCCATTTTCCTTCTTTTTTTCTCCTTATTTAGCCTCATAACAATTAAATAATGGAAATAATAAAACCTTGTTTATATGTAAATTGAATAGTTTAAATTACAATTAAAATGTAATTTAAGATTTGTTGAGGGGGTTGATTTTTTTGGGATGTCTTTGAAGTGGTGTCAGTTGGATAATGAATTGGTCTCTCAACAATTGAATGTATTGTCCTCATGTTGAGGTTTTGTCTCTAGCTCAAGTGCGCCATAGGATGATGGTTAGAGTCTCTAGCATGCATTCTCCATAATTAATATTGTACACAATACTAACACCTCTCTCATGAGCTCTTATAAATTGTTTTTCCATCAATTGAGGTGCCCTCCTTTCGTAAACTATACACGGCTCGTCATGGAGGTTGTATCACAAAACCTTGGCATGGGAACAATTGGAGATCAATCAATTGTTTGAAAGACAACACTTCGAAGACTTTTCTTAGAAAACTCGATCCTTTTCAATAATATATTTATTAATTGAGTATGTTATATAATTTAAATTGTAGTGAAAGTCTAATGAATATTATGAGTAATAAATAATTTTTTACATTTAATTTATTGATTGATTTAGTTGTAAATCTAAAACTTTCTCAGTGAATGAAATGAAGGAATTAATCGAGTGAAGAAATGTGCCATCAAACCTTCTAATCTCATCGAAGAATCAAATAGATTTATTTAAATGCATTTAGTTGCTTAATTAATTTCCTTTGTTTCTTTTTTTCAAAAATTGCAAAGAAAAAAAAGTTTTGGGCTATAACACAAACTTTATGATTATTGGGTTTTCCTCTTGCCCTTAACCTTTACGAGCAATGTTAAAATTAATATTGATAACGACGGTAGAACGATAGTAAAGCAATAAAAAAAAATAAGAACACATAGATTTTACGTGAAAAATCTTTTCGAGAAAAATCATAGGTAAAGAATAAAAAATTCACTAATGTTAAAAAACAAATAATACAAATAACGAGATTTAGATCACACAACTCTAACAAACAACGTGTTTTGCTTTGCTTCTTTGCTTGATTCTGTTTTGGGTGTGGCAATAAATGAGAATATATCCTCAAAAAGTGACATAAATTAAAAAAGAAAAAGTAGGAAATTTGATTCTTTGCTCCTTACAAGGTTAATACCAAGTTGCTTAGGTTTTAGCTTCATTTCTACTATTTGGGTCTGGACCAATCAATTAGCCACTTTTACTGCTCCAACTATGTTCTCTTTAAAAGTCCATTTTTTTAACTGTTTATGTATTTTAACTCAACAAGTGATTCCAGTGAAAAAGAAGATATTGTTAATTTTAGAGGTTTCGAGTTCGAGCGTCTATGTGTGCAAGGTGTGTGTACGTCGTCAAATGGTTAATAAAGTATGAACAGATACTACCATGTAATCACACAAGTATATTAAAAAAAATGTGTTATACCTCAAGGGTGATTTAAGTTCGAGTCGTATTAATCGTATTTATTATTTGGGTTTTACTCAATTCTTATATTTAAAAAAAACGCCCAAAACAATGTAAGAATTACGTGAAATAAATGAGTCAATTTGGGACCCTATTTTCCTTCTTGTTTTTGAAGACACTTTGTCAGCTTCTTTTTTATCTTTGCTTTTTCGTTTAGCTTAAACTTTGTATTCATCCCTTTTCAATTATTAAATTTAGAAATGAAAATTCCCAAACCTAAAATTCATTCACATTAAAAAATTTTAAATTAATGAAGTTGTTCTATTTAAATATGTTATTTTAATCCATAAATATTTAACAATAGAATTCAGATTATATTCATATAAAATTAATAAATATTTATACGGTTAACTTTTGTTTTGACCAAGATTATTTGAATTAGATTGGATCGGTTGAATTGAAAATCAATTGAGATAGCAGTACAGACTGGTTGAATCAGATAAAAAATTTAAATTTTTAATACTTTTTATGAATATTTAATAATTTATTTTATCGAATGGATCAAATTGATAAATTAATAACCTGATCGATTCGACCACCAATTCAATTTTGAAAACCTTAATTCTAATGGTCATAAAATAGTAACACATCTTAAAAAAATTAAAAGACAATATAAACACTCTACTACATGTTAAGTTTTCAAATGGAATGCAAAATTTAAAAGTTTAAATATGTTAAAATTCTTTATATTCTTTTGAAAATTAAAATTTAATCCCTATACTTTAATTTTAAAATATTGAATCCTTATACTTGATTTAAAATTTTAATCCCTCCTCCAATTCTGCTGTTAAAGTTATTGATGTGACAATTATAAAAAATATTAAAATAATTTTTTAGCTCTCAATATTTATATTTTTGACAATTTAATTTTTATTCTTTTAAATGTACATAAAATACAAAAATTATTATTTTCAATAAAAAATTGAAACATTATTGCCTTTTTTATAAAAAAGAAATTAAAAGAAAAAAATATAAAAAAAACCTTAGATCAGTTAGTCTCCTATAATTTAAATTTTTAATATTAAATCTAAGATAAATTGATCTTTGTCTAGAAAGATGAAATAACTACTAAAACAGTCATTTTTGTTTGTCTCTCGTTACTTGTAGTCATTTATATTTAAAATATTACGTTTTAGTCATTTACATTATCGTTTTGTTATGAAACGATCATTTTGCCTTTAAGATATGTTACCTCTCAAATTGTAGTCCGACATGACAGTTAAAATAAATTTTAAATGTCAACATGGATGTCCAACTGGGGTGAGAAAAGTTAATTTTTTTTATGAAAATAAAATACAAAATTTTACCTTAAAATTCAATTTTTTTCAATTTATAAAAAGCAACAATTGATTTTTTTTTCTTATCCTCAGAGAAGAGAAGAAGAAAAAGAAAAAACAAACGCATCAACCTTGCTTGCTATTATGGTTGCCCACAATACACAAATAAACAAAAATAAAACATGTCCTTTTGTCTATCACATATATAGAAAAATATGAAAAGATGAACCACTTTTTTGCAAAAAAAAATCATAATATTTGAACTCAAAATCCAAGTAAAGAACAATAAAAACCCATTATTTACTGCAATCCATGTCTGGACCCTCTATTGAATTTGATGAAACACTCAATTTGATTTCTACTGTTTTGATTCAACAAAGACGATTATGAAAATGGATGGTTCTTTCAGTCAAAGTGAAAATAAAAACTAAAAGAAAAATGAGACTAAGGGTTCTTTTTTTCAGTTCAAGGATTAATCTGATGCTCGAGAAACTAAATTAACATTTTCCTTTAATTAATTTAGAAAAATCAATTAATTAAATTTATTTAATTAAAAATCAATTAATTTACTTGGTTGGACATCCATATTGGCATTTAAAACTCATTTTAATTGCCAAGTCGGACTGCTATTTGGGAGGTAACAGATCTTAACAGTAAAGTGACTGTTTCGTAACAAAACAATAACGTAAGTGATTAAAACGTAACATTTCAAATATAAATGACTAACATATAATCTGAGATGAACAAAAACAATTATTTTGATGATAAAAACCACAAATATAATAGCTAAAGCCTAAAATGTAGAGCAAAATTTAAGAATTTAACTTAAAGTTGGAAGTCTAAGATTTAACTAGAAAGAGAAAAGTAAAATAATCGAGTTTAGGATCTAAGATTTAAACTCTAAAAATTTAACCTAAAATCTAAAACCTCATTAAAAATATAACAATTAATTTTAAAGTCTAAAATCTAAAATTAAAAAAATAAAAAATAAGTTTAAAATCCAAATCTAAAATCTAAATGAAGCTTGAAATCAAAACCTAAAATCTAGTGGAAAACCTAAGAATTTAAAATTAAAATGTAAAATTTAATTTAAAACTTAATGTTAAAACTTTAAATCTAAGATCTAATTTAATATTTAATATTTATAACTATAATCTAAAAATTTAACTTAAAACTTTATATCTAAATATAATTTTGTCTTTGAATAAAGATATATCTTGAACGACTCCGTAAACATAGGATCATTGTGTTTGAACCGCGGAAACAAAAATCGGTTTTGTTGTATAGATACCTATTGAATAGTTAAGTTTTTTTCCCCGATGAATTATAAGCGGAGGACAAAGCCTTAACAATAACACGACTGACGCGACTCAAACCCAGGTCACACCTGAGACAATAAACACCCTTGACCATCATACTAACACATAGAATTTTATTGAATAGTTTAAGTTTATTAGTAATAGATGTGACTGTCCACATAAGCATATTGGAGTTATGTCTTTTTATTATCTCACCATCTTTTTATTCAAAGATTATTCTATAAAGAATTACAATTTTTTTTTATAAAAATTGATACTTTTGTTATACTTCACTCATTGCTTAGTGGATTGTTTTTGCCAGTGCAAAACGTTGATAATCATTAGATTTTATTATATGCTCGAGGTTCATTTGCCAGTCTTCGATTAATTTCTTATAAGTTCATTTTTATCCCCATCCACTAACACATTCTTTTAAAGAAATACTGAAGGAACACAAAGTAAAAGAAGTTCTTAGTCAAATGAAGTTTCCAGTTTGTAACATAATATCCTTGACAATAATATTCAAACCAAACCTCATTATTTCACATTTAACGATTATACTACTCCAGCTTAGGCCTCAAAGTGCCCACTGGCAATACATGTCAACCACAAAACCTTAGCAGCCAAAGTGAAAATTTAGAAGAATTTTTTTTAATTTGAGTCCCATAGGAACATCTTTATTTAGTGAGAATAGTAGATGGAAAAATTGTAATGAAAGCCTGATCCGAGCTTAAAATAGCGAGCCTGGAATGCCTTGGTCATCATGGCAACAGATGAATGAGGTGTATTTCTCCATGACGCGATGGCACTCTGGGCACTTCATGTTCTCAGGGGTCCTTATGATGGTCGGGAACTCGAACCGACAACAAGGTTGAGCAACATCATGAAGCTTGTCATGGTACTCCTTGAATGCCAGATCGAATCCTTTTTCAGCTATGTTCACTTTCCATTCATCATAACCACCCAAAGTAGGCAAAACTGTGGTGGAATGGCCATTCACCACTATATTAGACCCTCTACTAAGCACTGCCCATCTACCTTCTCTGCCATAGCTAAGCAGCTTCTTTATTTGTTGCATCATTGGGTCTTGGTCATCCGCCCTGCCTAACTGAATCTTCGAAAATAGCATACTCTCTAACCTGGTCCAGAAGAACCACACCATGGTTGGGTCTTGCCAAGCATAGCTAAGCTTCTCCGCATTGATAATTCCTATCACTTTCTTCACATGCTCCCTTTTCCTGCTTTTCCCCACGTAGACCATCTCAAGAGGAATGCGAGACGCAGATGCTACACTGCGTGCTAAATTTGCAAATCTTCTTACCCACTCGATATCATCTCCTCCATACAAGAAAATGTATTTTTCTTCGTTAATCTGATCAAATTAGACAGAACAGTTGAAGTTCAAATTTTAATATTGAATGCATATACTTGTAGTAAAGTAAACATTTATGTACCATTATTTCTAAAATCTTGATGAAAAAACCAAAAAGCTGGGAAAATTTGAAGATATCATATATACCCAATTGAGGACTGTTGGGTCAATTCCATCAACCAGAAGATCAAGCCTCCATGTCTCTTCCCTCCAAAGAGCTTCTTCTCTTAAACTAGTAAAGGGGAAAGCAGTGCTTCCCCAGATCCACATCATGTGAATTGCATTAGGGGAAACCACCTTCCCTTGAGGGTCAAGCACCACAAGGATTGGCTTGGTCCTGAAATGCCAAACCTCCTTGATGAACCTGATGACTGGCTTCTTTATGAGCAAAGGGTCCTGCACTAAGTACCATTGCATTGTACTTTGTAGGTTCTCGAATTTGGTTTGCATATCTTCAGGCAACGGGATAATGGAATGGTCCACAATCGGTATCCAAACGACTTCATACTGACTCTCGAGTCTCGTTGCATGGATCCTTGATTCATTATATATCTGCTCAAGAATTGCAAGCTCATCGCTGGCGAATTCAAGGCTTGAAATGACCAAGAGCACATGTTTCCTTCTTAGCACGTCCAGGCTAACCTGTTCAATGTCACACAGCAAAATATAAAGCATATCCTACAATAAAGATTAACAAAGAAACTATTATAAAGTAGTAAGAAAGCGATACTCGTCTCTTCGAAGCACCATCAAGAAGCGGTAGTTTATCATCCTTGTCATAAATTAAGGCCTTGAGAACTTTCATGTTGTCGATGTGCAAGGCGTTCGGGTCAAAGAGTGTCAGAAGCAACTGATAAAATGCAACATCTGTCTTTTCCTCTGCAATTAATAATGATCAAATAATCAATTAATATTTTCAATTAGTTTCATGGATGTTAGATAATATTTCATGGGACTAATCTCCAACCTATATATTGGTAGCAAAGGTTCAGCTGCTGCCTTAGGAGTTCGTATATGTTTCTGAGTTTGTGAGCCAAGGTGGACAGCTCCCACGACTCTGTGGTTGATATTCCGAACCTGAAATCAAAGTAAACTATTAATCCAACAAGTATTAACCTACCCAACTCACAACGTTTTTTATACGTAAAAGATGAAGCAAAACATACTCATGACCCATGCTAGAGAGGTTGGAAATTTGAGTTGCACAAGCCACCATGCTCCTGATGGTCCAATAGACAGCAGTTGGGAAGAGGTTCATGGCAGTCGCCAATACCGGTACATCCTGAGAAATGTACGTTGATGGCAGCTGTGTGAACTGAACAATACATTTAGTAACATTTATCATTGCCCAAATCAAATTGTTAAGAGCATCAAATCGGGGTTTCAGAGGAGCTGTGTGCTCCAGGAGAGATGGCAATTGCCTCAGGATTGCCATTGACTTGGCAAGTTGGTTCGTTGAGTAAATCTGAGCAAGAAGCCAGAATTCTCCATAGTTCAAGGCAAAGGCTGATAGGGATAATACTAGCTTAGCATCCCATGTATAGCTTGATAGCAAGTTAAATATTGCAGTTGTTGTTGCATGTGCATCCGAACCCCCCAAAGCCTTGTATGATAGCTGGTAGTTTAATATACATGTTAGTATATACGAATAACAAATATGCAATGATTTTACTAGTTAAAAGAGAGAGAGAGAGAGAGAGAGAGAGAGAGAGTTTTCTGATAATAATTTTCAGAACCTCGGAGGCAATTCGGTCAATGGTATAAATAAGAGCTTCAAGCATAGCTATATGATTTGCTTGTAGGGCTTTCTCTTCCATTTCGATTTGAGCTTGAGTAGTACCCTGCAGCAAAGATTAGAAAGTATGAGCATTTTCAATCATCGATTTAAACAGGATAACATGCAGCATTTGTTATACCTTAACAAGGAAAACAACATGCTGGGTGGCGCGATTGAGGATGTCCTCAACCAGATCGAGTAGAGGTCTAACATCAAATTCTCGACCATCAGGAGCATGAGTTGCCAAAATTTGTTTCATCATCACATTGTCATCTGACATGCTTAACATGCTCCCACGGTCACTCCGGATGAGTGCATGAGAATCACTATGACTCGTCACGAGAGCTTCACCTGTACTAGGTTTGCTGATACTAGCACTGGGAACGCCCATGTGTTGCTGACCAACACGAGTGTTATTAAGGAGTGGATGATAAGTAGCAGCTCGGTTGCCGAGGAGTGCCTGAGCAGCAGCAGGAGCACCGGGATTATTAGCGAGTGCTTGAGCAGCAACAGGGTTATGGAGTGCCTGAGCTACAGCAGTAGGATTGTTGGTAGGTCCGGTCAATGGTGCCTTGAGAGCCCCAGAAATTACCGCCTTCTGTTCCATTGCAAAATAGAAAAGTTGAGTATGGTTGCAGAAGAGAAGAGATGGCTTGTGCCTTAGTTGGCATCAAACAAATCTATTTATAGTCATTGCAAAAGGAATAAAGCCTAATTGAATCAACTTCCTTGATTCTTACCAATTAAATTATTGGATTATTAACAGTAATCATTTTGCTTTTGGTGGTCCGACTGTCCCACCTCTCTTACTTTATTTTATTTTGTCTGGCACCTTGCTGCAGTGTCTAAAATGCGTCATCAATTCCAAAAATGAACAGTACGAATTTATGTTGGAGGGAATATACAGTATCAGAAGCCTTCAATAAGCTTGCCCATCAAATTAAAATGAAAATGAAACCACAAAGATGCTTTATTTTTTTAATTGATTTGGTATTTTTTTTGTGCCTATAACTTAGGAATAACAAACAAAGAGATTTGATTCTTTGCTTTTTCTCAGGTTATGAGTTGAAAAGATTGGGATTTAACAGCCCCCAACAAATCTAACTTCCTTGACCAAGATTTTGATTTTGCTTTTATTAGTTGTCAAGAAAAGCCATAGTTTAGCTTCTGCTCCAAAGATATTTTCTCTCAAGTTTCTTCCTCTTTCCGTATGTTTTTTACCTCTTTCCTTGCAGTTTAATGGTTCAATGTTGTTTTTGGATCAATATAAAGAAAAGTAAAGAAAGAAAAGGAAGATTAAAGAAAAAGGATATATATTATGTATTTTATTTTGTCTGCTACATAAAATTACTAAATGGTGCTAAAAGAATATTTACAAAAACTATTGAAAGTTAAATGAATGATTAATTATAATATTTTTTTCTATTTCAAGTAGAAATAATAACATTACATATCATCATTAAATTAAATAAAAATATATGAAAAATTTGTAAATAAATATTAATAATTTATTTAACTATAATTAATTGTATAAATAAATATAAATAATTCTCATATTTAATACGTTGAATTTAAAGATTTAAGGTTTTAACATTTATTTATAATTATTTATTATTTAATTATGTTTAAATAAATTTATTAATATTTATTTATAAATTTTTAACTATTTTTTTATTTTATTTAATGATGCGGTATCACAAATTATTACTCACGAATGATGCATGAGACTTATACACCGATAATGTTTCAAATATTCCATCCAAATTATTAATAGGATAAAATATAGTTTCACATTTTAAAAGTAACATCACTTTTCTTTCTGTAATTTTCCTCCAAATTAGGGTTAATTAAAAATAAAGTAACTCAAGGAAAACAAGTGAAATTCAACTCTTCTTACATTCTCTTACTCAAATAAAAAAACATAATAATTTTTTTGATTTTCTAACTTTATAAAAAAATTATTTTAACATTCTATTTAATTTTTTGCTTCTCTTAACCTTTGAACTTATCTTGTTTATCAAATTAACTTAAAATGGATTGAACATGCCACGTGGCAGTTCATGTGTATACCACGTCAACAATTAATTATTTTTTAAAAAATTAAAAATATATTTTTATATATTTTACATTTTTAATTATTTTCTAATTTTTAAAAAATATTATTTTATAATTTTAAAAAAAATAAAAATTAAATAATTGATTATGTGACCTCGTTACAATCCACGTGTATGCCATATTAGCAATGTAACACCTCTTACCCGGTCTGATCGTCGGACTCGAGCAAATAGGGGTCACAACCATTCTGATTTAATTAAGAAAGTAATCAAAACTTCAATTTCCATATCATTCACAATATTATATTTTATCAGCAAGTTTTAAGTGAAATTGAAACTAGAAAGCGAGTTGATTTGTTTCTATTTTAAAAGAATTTTTTATAATTAGAAGACTTTTACCAATACTTCCATGGGTAGGTATCGGTAGTATTAAAGTCAGTAAGGATTCAGAATTTACTGCAGAATTCTATCAATAGTAGAGAAGGTTCTACCGATACAACCCTGCACTCTACCGATACAATATATGTTACTACCGATACTATTGGAACTTCTACCGGCACTACACAAGTCAATAACTAAATACATTTTTTCCTTGCACTTCTACTGGTACTATGGTGGATTCTATCGGTACTACACTTGACCACCAGAGTTCTACCGGTACAAGTGTGAAACTACATAAACAAGTCAATAGTTTTACGACATAAACAATAGCAAAATAACAGGCCTTATCAAAACATTAGATAACGAATTTCCCAAGATACCAAGATATACAATCCACCATAATCTAACAAAATACAAAACGTCCTAAATCACGACCCTACTAGTACACGCTAACCCAAATCAAATCAAACTCATAATTACTTGAGTACGAGATTCGTCTAAATATATAAAATGCACCTAACCTGCGCATGTAATACAAAACATACGCTGAGTATAACTCAGTGGCATTACTATATTCAAATATAAAAAAAAAGTAAATACATTTAAGGAATTTATTCAATTATTGTTCATGCTATATCGACATCAATTTAATGATACTATATACATAAAGATTTTAGTTACATTATGCATTTCATCAATTCATTTTAATCCTTAATGTGCATTTCATATTATTTTCATTTCTATAACCATCATTAAACAATACAGATACATTATATAGAATTTAAGCTAATAAAACTGATGTTAAATCTATCATCTTACTCATAAATTAATATATTAACCATACATACTATATGAGTATCTTGATACCATTGATCATATTTATTTTTCAATACAGATTCCATTCATGCATATTATTTAATTACATGAACTATTACTTTTTCTTTGGTCTCAATACACAATTAATTCCGCATTTTCGCTTTTATTCAATTTATACATAATACCAATGCATATGTCTTATATATCATTTCTTGATATCTCAATGAATTTCTTATGTCTATTATGCATATTACATCCATGCATAATCATTTCTCATTTCTTTGATTTTCAATACAACATTCATAATATTTTCATTCCATATAATCATAATATTCATCATTTATAGTTCCCTATTAACACGACTCGAACTCTAACGGATACACGAATCCAACCAACATACCGGTTTGGCACCTTGTGCCTCATCGGATAAATCCGAAGTAATAAATCGTGCCCTGCACTAAAATAAAGTTGACACCACTGTCTCATCGGTTAAATCAAAGTAAATTGGTACCCAATGCCTCATCGACTCATAGCTGAAGTAACCCTGAACTCTTCCTATCCTATGGCATGCCATCTATATCCGACTCGGCCCGAACAGTTGACTTAGCCAGCTGCTTGCTGATGCTAGCTGATGCAGTTGGTTCACTTCATCTTGCTGCATGGTTGACAAACATTCAACACTCCTCCTTGGCTACCATGCTGCAAACACCTATACTATTTCTCAAAAACTCAAACCTTACATAGGCAAGAGGTTTGGTCAAAATATCTGCCAATTGAACTTCAGAGCTGCAATGCTTCAAATCAACTTCTTTTTCTAACTCAGCTTCTCTAACAAAGTGATACTTAATCTTAAAGTGCTTGGTCTTGCCATGAAACACAGGGTTCTTGGCAATAGCAACAACTGACTAATTGTCAACTCTAATCTTTGTTGCTTCCATCTGATCAACATTTAGGTCACTCAACAACTTCCTAAGCCAAATGGCTTGATTCACAGAAGTGACAGCTGAAATATACTCAGCTTCAACAGTTGATTGTGTCACTGTTTGTTGCTTCTTAGAACTCCAACAGAAAACACCTGAGCCTAAGGTAAAGAAATAACTTGAAGTGCTCTTCATATCATCAACACACCCTGCCCAATCACTATCTGCATATCCAAGCAACTTGCACTCCTCAGTTCTTTTAAAAAACACCCTAAAATTAAGTGTTCCTTTGACATATCTAAGAACCCTCTTTGCAGTTTAAGATGAATCACATTGCTGCAATTCATAAATCTGGATAGAAGACCTACTGCAAACAAATCTAACATCCTTGACCAAGATTTTGATTTTGCTTTTATTAGTTTTCTAAAAAAGCCATATTTTTGCTTATGCTCCAAAGATATTTTCTCTCAAGTTTCTTTCTCTTTCCTTATTACAGTCTGTTTGTTTTTTACCTCTTTCCTTGCAGTTTAATGGTTCAATGTTGTTTTTGGATCAATATAAAAGAATATAAAGAAAAGTAAAGAAATAAAAGGAAGATTAAAGAAAAAGGATATTATGTATTTTATTTTGTCTGCTACATAAAATTATTAAATGATGCCAAAATAATATTTATAAAAACTATTGAAAGTTAAATGAATGATTAATTATAATATTTTTTCTATTTCAAGTAAAATTAATAACATTACATATCATCATTAAATTAAATAAAAAATATAAAAAATTTATAAATAAATATTAATAATTTATTTAAATATAATTAAACGTATAAATCAATATTAATAACTCTCATATTTAATATATTGAATTTAAGGATTTAAGGGTTTAACATTTATTTATAATTAATGATTATTTGATTATGTTTAAATAAATTTATTAATATTTATTTACAAATCTTCAACTATTTTTTTTATTTTATTCAATAATGTGCTATCACAAATTATTACTCACGAATGATGCATGATATTAAGAAATCAATATTTTGATTAAAGAAACAATACTTTCATTCAATCTCTATCATACAGTATCATCAATCCAGTGCTCTATTTATACAACCAGACTATAACAAACTATAGCTGTTAAGCCATAACGACTTTTAACTAACTCTTAACAGTCACTAACTATATTAACAGACTCTAACATTCCCCTAGTTTTCTAACCCTTGTCCATACTTTCTACTGAAACAACTCGTAGAGCATATCTGAAAGAAGCAAACTGTTTTAGTGTGATAGGCTTAGTTAACACATCAGCCACTTGATTTTCAGATGGAACAAAATTCACTTGAAAAATACCATCACTGACTTTCTCTCGAACAAAATAATAGTCTATCTCCACGTGTTTGACTCTTGCATGGTGAGTGGAGTTGGCAGCCATAGACACAGTGGAAGTGTTGTCACATCACACGACAAGAGGTTGTTTGACTGACACTCCAATTTCCTCTAGCAACTACTTAATCCATAACAACTCAAATACACAGTTGGCTATACTCTTGTACTTAGCCTCGGATGATGATCTTGAGACCACATTTTGCTTCTTTGACGTCCAAGCTACTGGATTGCCACTTAAGTAAATGCAGTAGCCCGTTGTTGACCTCCTGTCTTCAACAGACGATGCCCAATCAGCATCTGAGTAGCCAACCAAATCCATCTGACCACCTCTGAACTGTAGACCATAGTTTAATGTGCCCTTCAGATATCTCAACACTCTCTTCACTGCCTTCCAGTGAGTGTCACAGGGAGCATTCATAAATTGGCTAAGTTTGTTGATACTAAAAGCAATTTCTGGTCTGGTCATACACACATATTGAAGCTTGCCAATAATGCTCCTATACATATGAACATCAACAAGAGAGCTCCCATCTAAAGTAACTAGCTTTGTAGTTCCCACAATTGGTTTTGGGCTAGCAGCTGCCTCTACCATCCCTGAGTCTTGTAACACCTCATACACATACTTCTTTTGTGACAGAAACAATCTTCCATTAAGATCTCTTTGAACTTTAATTCCCAAGAAAAAGTGAAGTTCCCCCATATCCTTAAGTGAGAATTTCCTGTATAACTGCTGAACAACCATGCTAATATCATCTACTGAACTTTCAGTTAGCATGATATCATCCACATACACTATTAGAAACATAACTGATGAAGTAGTTTTCCTAAAAAATAAAGATGGATCAGCCTTGAAAGCCTGAAAACGAAGTTCCTTCACCAAGTGACCTCTTAGAGTGTTGAACCAGGCCCTAGGTGCTTGCTTTAACCCGTATAGAGCTTTATTTAGCTTGCACACAAGTTTTTCTCCACCTTCACCACAAGTTTCAAATCCCGGAGGTTGATCCATGTAAATTTCCTTTGTCAGCACTCCATTCAAGAAGGCATTGTTGACATCTACTTACCTTAATCCCTAATAATTAATAATAGCAATGGCCAACACAGTTCTGATTGTTACTGCTCGAACAACTAAACTGAAGGTGCCAGTAAAGTCCAAACCAGCATGCTATGAAAATTCTTTTGCCACAAGCCTTGCTTTATACCTATCAACAGAACCATCAAGCTTTTTTTTCACCCATAATAACCATTTGCCACCAATAGATCTTCTGGATTCAGGCAATACACATAGACTCCAAGTCTTGTTGTTAAGAAATGCTTTCAGCTCACTCTGAACTACCTCCTGCCATCGTGAACACTTCATAGCAGTATGAATATCAGTAAGAACATCAATTGATGAAACTTTAGTAAAACCAGTATCTGATGAACCTGTTACCTGTGCAACATAGACTTTTGGTTTAAAAGTACCCACCTTACTACGAGTGACCATTGGATGTACATTGAGGATTGGTGTTGGTTGAGGTTGTTGTGAAGTTGATTGAGATTGTACTGACTCAGAACTCAAAATTGGGGACATGTTATGGGGTGTTGACACATGTGACTTGTAACCCCCTATACCCGGCCCAAATGATATGACCGGATCTAGAAGATTATTTAAGTAATTTACCCATACCCAACTCGACAATCCAAAATCATTCACATTCATTCCCAAAGATAAACATAAATATACTTATATAAAATGTTAAATCTATAATTAAAAATAAGTTAATTAAACTCCCAAAAATAAAATAACAAAAGTCCCAAAATAAATTGTATTTACAACCTAAAACGAATAGTTACTAACAAAGTATATTAATAATCCAAAATCAAAATAATAATAAAAATAAAATAAAATAATATAAATTTGTAACTAAGCTTCCGGATACCAAGTCACCTAATTCCTGATTACCTGTAAAGAACTATGGAGGTATGAGCTATAAAGCCCAGTGTATCTCTAAAGTACATATAACCTAATGTATTTTAAAAAAAAAACATAACAATTTTAATCACAAAAGGGTAACCACAAATCATATTTCATACACAAGCATAATGCAATGCACCTATACTCCAGCACACCAACATAGTGAAAAGGTTCCCCAAAACCCTTTCCCAACCAACGTCACCAATCGCAGTGTGGTTTTAGTATCAACCTTAAAAAGAATGATAACCACTTCTTCCACCTTACAATCTCACCCCATGAACACACAATGGTATGATCACATGATTATTATATATTTTTTTTTGCCTCAATCTTATTCTCAATTATATCCCATGAATCACAATCACTGTAGAATAATCACAATAATTACCCGTCACATGCTCAAGGTACTTATATATATACGCATAACATTATCATCATACATTTTCACAACTCAATCAATCATACCATTATTTTTTTTAGCACAACACAACCATCTCAATATCAACATACCTCAAACAAGATGAAATCACATAATCTCAACCACATCACATACATTAAGGTATATTACAGTTAGAATCACACCTCAAACAAATAGAACTCTAGCGACGAGGAGGTCATTCGTCACGCACTGTACAAGTTCCTGGTCTAACGAAATTAGATCCTACAAATACAACTAAATATTATTACAAACCTAACCATCACTTAAACACAAAACTAAACTAAAATAACTTACGTGTAGCTCTCGGAAACAATGCAGGAACGGGTTGAACAGGTGGAGGAGGTAAATCGTCCACCTCGGAATCGTGACCACCTAAACACGAATATTTTATATTAGTAAACCCCAAATTAAAACTCTAAAATAACTTAAAGTACATATTTTAAGATAAAACTATCAAAACAAGAATTTCAGGTCAGAATTTAGCAAAACAGACAGCGAAATCGAGCTCAAGACATCGAAAAATGGCAGGGCAGACTTTTTCGGAAAAAGTCAACAGTCAACGATCAACAGTCAAAATCAACGGTCAACGATCAATGGTCAACGGTCAATAGTCGGTCAACAATCGATCAACGGTTTGACTTGGTTTGGGTTTGAGTTTGGTTCAATTGGGTTTGGTTCAATTGGGTTTGGGCTTAATGGTTTTTAAAGGGTTTAAAAAGTTATTGGGTTTTATAAGGGTAATAAGGGTTTAATGTATTAAAAAAAAGTTTTGGGGTTTATGATTGGGTTAAAACTTGGGCTTGCCTTGGCTTGAAAATTGGGTTTAGACAATCTAGCCCACTTTTTCAATACCACCAAGAAAGAAAAAGGGTTTCCAAACCTCCCTTTCCACACGTCGGCGGCACCAACAACTTCCCAAAGCCGTAACCGGCATCCGACCACCGAGAATAACACAATAACCAACTCCAAAACAAACCACAACCATGATTTTCACACTTACCCACACCAAAATCTAACGAAACCATAAAGGAGCCACCAAGAACAAACGGTTGAATGGCTAGGTCTAGAACCTACGAACGGCGTCGGTGATGGTAAGTTTTGGAGAAAAGGTTTTGCTCGCGCAATCTCAAGGATAAGAAAGATAGAGACGGTGTAACAACGGACCAAGGTTCAACTTTGAACGGAGGTGGATCGGAAAACACAAAGGAGAGGGAAGGGAAAGCTTGTGATTTCGGCAGAGATGGGTTTGCAAATGGCAGAAGAAGAGTTTCAAAAAGTGGGTTTAGGGTGTTTAAAAACTCAAATAAATGGTTTATTTCCACAGGGGTCCCTAGAGTATACTAGGGTTCTTAAATTGACCCTGAACTTTCACACTCATCACAAATAAGTCCAACTTCCTCAATTAACGAATTTTTACCCAATAGGCCCTTAAAATTTTGTAATTACCTCACTTTAATTCCTAAAATTCTAGAATGTTACACGACTCATTTTGCTGATTATCAACTAGTACTAATAGTGATGGGACTACAGACTCATGAGATGACTTCACAGGATTTTGAGTCAAGAAAGGTACAACAACTAATTTTGAGCTTGACTGGCTTTGTGGTAGAGGTTTTGTTTGGTCAGATATTTTACTGTTTACTTTGAAGGGAAATACTTCCTCATGAAAAGTAATATGCCTAGACACAATAATTCGACCATTTGAATCTCTACACCTGTAACCTTTTTGGTTAAGTGAATAACCTAGAAATGTACAGGGAACTGATCTAAATTGCAGTTTGTTTTTGTTGAATGATCTAAGGTTTGGAAAGCAAAGGCAACCAAAAACTCTTAAAGGCAAATAGTCTGGTTTAACATGAAATTTTTTTTCATAAGGAGACATATTTCCTAAGGGTTTTGAAGGTAACCTGTTGATCAAATAAATGGCACAACTAAATGCCTCATACCAGTAGTTCAATGGTAGACTTGCATGGACCGGCATTGAAAGACCAGCCTCCACAACTTGTCTATGCTTCCTCTCAACAACACCATTCTACTCTAAGGTATATGGACAAGTCACCCTATGTGAGATCCCTTCCTTTGCTAAATACCATTTTAGAGCCTGAAATTCTCCCTCTCCATCTGTCTTAATGGCTTTGAGAGACACGCCAAGACACCTTTCAGCCTGCTTATGAAAATGAGCAAACACTGTAGCCACATCTGATTTTCTCTTCAAGAAATACAGCCAGGTATATCTTGTGTACAAATCTGTAAAGGCTACATAATATTGAAAACCATTAGAACATATAGGAGCTAGTCCCTATACATATGCAGCTACCACCTAAAGAGGTGCTGTGTAAACTGTTTTCGAAATTGAGAAAGGCAATTTATATTCTTTGCCAAGATGACAGGCAATACATTCAAGAACACTCTTATTTCTAACAACAGGTACATTACATTGAGTCAATGCACTTTTAAGAGTGGCAATACATGGGTGCCCTAGTTTAGCATGCCATACTTCCAACGAGACTGACTTAACAATTGTATTACACTGTATCTTAGAAGCAATCAAACCATTAGCAATAAGATGTTGAAGTTTGTACAGACCATCAGCAACAGTCCCTTGAATCAATATTTTTCTGGTTCGAAGATCCCGTACTTGACATCTTATAGGTAAGAACTCAAATGACACATGATTGTCCTTAGTGAATTTTGACATAGAGAGAAAGTTTTTAGTGATGCCAGGAACAAACAATAAGGACTTCATATAAAGTGGACGTGTATGAGTAAGCAAATAAGTCTGACCAGTATGTATAACAGGCAAAGAAGAGCCATTACCCACATATACTCTACCTGATTCAATATAGGGAGTGGTCTGATCCATCGTGGAGACTGTATTTATGAGATAATGGGTTGCTCCTAAGTTTGGATACCAGCAGTTATCACCTACAGTATCAGGTGTAGCAACATAAGCTTGTGGAGCAGCAGCTGTAGATGTTGTCTGAGGTTGTGGGCAGAAAGGATTAGACGGACCAGCACACATCTAATTACCATAAGGAGACATCATAGGTGGTTGCATTTGTCCCCATGCTGGCATTGGTAAATTATTGCCAATCATACACATGTTCGCCTGAGGCATAAGTAAGTTGAAGGTAGAACTCTTGTAGGCAGTATTGAATCGATGAAAGCAACGATCCACCAGATGCCCCATCTTCCCACAAAATTGACACTGAAGACGTGATCCTGACATTCTGTCATGCCCTCGACCCCTTGTAAAGGTTGATACAGGTCGATAAGAAGGAGCTGAGTCAGTATCAGGTCCTAGAGTAGTATGCATGGCCACATTTGCTGAAATAGGAACCTTTACTGCTGTAGTTTGCGTTCTAGCTTCAGTATCAAGAAGAAGGCTAGTGATGGCTTGTACACTTGAGGTTAATTGACTATTGGCAATTATGATTGTAATGACTGATTCATACTTAGTAGACAGACCATTAAGAATAGCAGTTATATGTTCATGCTCAGATATTACCTCCCCACAACTAGCAAGATTATCACAGTAACCTTTGATTTTCATCAAAAAATCTTTCATAGAAAGATCACCCTTTTTCTGAGAATGAAGAGCACGCCTATTAAACATCAACCTAGACGTGGTTTTGCTTCCATAGATACTAGAATCCATGCCAATGAGTTGTGGCAAAACTATTTGACTAACAAAAGAAAGCAACCAAGATGCAAGAGTACAATCTTGCTGCTCATATGAAACGAAAGCAGGGTTTTCTTGAACCTCACCATTTTCAGCTGTGATTGTAGCAGAAGGAGCACTGGAACTTGAGTCAAGAAAATGCTGCAGTTTATACGTTCTAACAGCAAGAATTACCTGTTGTCTCGGTAGCAGGTAATTGGTATCATCCAGAAGAATATTGATCTTCTTTGTTGAAAACAATTTGCTAAAAGTCGATTCAGTTGCCATCTTTCAACATTCGCAAGAAACAAGAAGAAGAGAGAAAAAAAAAGAAACAACACCACAGGCCCTTATCAATCCGTGAGGGAAAGGACTGTTGATACCATATTAACAAATCAATATTTTGATTAAAGAAACAATACTTTCATTCAATATCTATCAGACAGTATTATCAATCCAGTGCTCTATTTATACAACCAGACTATAACCAAATATAGCTGTTAAGCCATAACTACTTTTAACTAACTCTTAACAGTCACTAACTATATTAACAAACTCTAACACATGAGACTTATACACCGACAATGTATCAAATATTCCATCCAAAATTGATAAGATAAAATATAATTTCACATCTTAAAAATAACATCACTTTTCTTTCTTTAATTTTCCCCCAAATTAGGGTTTATTAAAAATAAAGTAACTCAAGGAAAGCAAGAGAAATTCAACTCTTCTTACATTCTCTTACTCAAATAAAAAAAACATAATAATTTATTTGGCCTTCTAACTTTATAAAAAAAAATCATTTTAATATTCTATTTAATTTTTCACTTCTCTTAACTATTGAACTTATCTTGTTTGTCAAATTAGTCTAAAATGGATTGAACATGCCACATGGCAGTCCATGTGTATGTCACGTCAACAATTAATTATTTTTTTAAAAATTAAAAATATATTTTTATATATTATACCTTTTTAATAATTTTCTAATTTTAAAAAATACTTTTTATAATTTTTAAAAAAATTAAAAATTAAATAGTTGATGATGTGACCACATGACAATTCACGTGTATGCCACATTAGCAAAGTTAACAAATACTTTTCAATCCATTTTGGAATGATTTGACAAACAACGCAAGTTTAAAAACCAAAAGAGATGAAAAATTAAATGGAGGGCTAATTTTTTTTGTAAAATTAAAAGGTCAAATAAGTCATTATCCCTAAAAAAACTACCCAAATAAGGAAAATGATGTTAATTTCTTTTACTTTTCTTTTCTTTACCTAGTTTTAATGCTATCCAAATACAGTGTTAGCAAAAAAAGATTTTTTTTTTGTCTTAGTGTATACTTTAGTCTCTAAAGATGTTGATACAGAGTTTAACTAAGGAAGAGATATTGATGGTTTTGTGAAGGCTGGGTCATCTAGAGAGGTCGCGAGCTGAATAGGATCAAAAGGATAGGCTGACTACCTAGGAGAGTAATGACTCAAAGTGACTTTAGGGTCTCCAAAAGTTGATACCTTCTTCATTTTTGGTAGAGTATTTATAGGAGAGATCCTCTTATCTATTAGTATTACGTGGCATGATAAACATTTAGTCTCACTAAATGCATAAAGGATAATCATGTTGAGAAATGTGTTTATATTGTAGTAAACATGTAATTGTTTTCTATTCATTTGAACGATGAATAAATAAATAAAATTAATTTCACATTTCATTATGATGTCTCTTGTATTTTTTTTGTCTCTCATATTTTGTAAGCACAGCGAAATTGTGACAAACAAATATTAAGCTCATTGATTGTCTAAGTTCAAACTGAAGATAAGTGGCATTGTAAGAACGTTTACATGGCGAGAAAGACAACTTACTTTAATAGATAATCTAAATGAGTTTGTAATCCCGTAAAAAATAGAGTGATCGGTTGATTCAAATATTGAGAATGATTATTATATCGCCTACAATTCCAATTGGAGAGATGATTAGTCTTGGCTATCGGAGCAGTTGACTCTATCAGTAGAGACATAGATGTATTCATTGGTAGAATGATACATTGGATTGGACCCAAGATGAATTAATTCTGAATCTATTTGTGAATTAATTCACTTGTGACGTTCATGGTGTGATTTACCTAAATCTTAAGTTAGTCATTGACCATGCGCTTACAACTTGTGTGCTTTGATATAAGTGGAGGTTTATACTCTAAAGATGATCGAGCCCATAGCCGATATGTTGGGTACATAACTTGTGTATGGCATAGTTTTACTAGAAACAGTGGGATTCATAGCTTAATTAAAGAGTTAATGACATTGTCTCATTGACATTGTGTGGATTGATAAATATGAAACGTGCCCACGGGTTGCTTGTTCTCGAATAAGCAATTTATCACAGTCATTTGTTGATAGTGATCATGTTAATCATTAAGAAGACACAATGGTAACACTGAGATAAAATAGGATTGTATTGAGTGAACAGATTTAACTTAAAGGAATCAATGATAGTATATGAAGGTAACACATACATGACGAGGTCATTGGACAAAGTAATTGAATGAATTGCTTTCATAAAGAGTATACAATAAGAAGTTTTCAATCATAGTATTTCTTGTGGACTGACTCCATGATTAAATAATTGCAAATTATTAGAACGATACTTCTGGACATAATTACAATTACTAAAGCCTTTTTATTGTATATGTCCAATTGGTCCTTCCGCTAGCTTAACAAAAACTCGATCAAACTGCATTGAATCAAAAGAAAATTCAACGACTTTAGAAATAATTTAATTGAGTCGATTTATTTGATGTGGAATTAAATTAGGTGGTCGTGAGAGTTGTTCAACTAGAGAATTTGATTAAATATTTTTCTTGAAAATTTAATTTAAAAAATCTAAGTAATTTTTGGAAAATTAATTTTGATAAAGTGAAATTAAATTAATCAAATTAATTAAAATTAATATGATATTTTTGGAAATTAATTTTCAAATCAGACCGAATGGGTAATTGAACTTGTCAGATTAACTATTCCAAAAATAATAATATTTTAATAGTTTATTATTAAATTTAAATTATTTTAATAAGATCTAATATTTATCTTGATAAATATTATATTAATTTAATATTAAAATGATTAAGTTTAATTATAGTTCAACTCTTTAAACTCTCCCTATATAAAAAGGGCATTAGAGAGAAATTATCTAAAGAGATTTTTTATTTACAATTTGACTCAAAAGTTTAGAGAAATTGTGAAGCGAGCTTACACTCGACAAATGTGAGCTTAAGGAAAGCAGAGAAAACTATTCAGTCGAAGCGCTTATCCTAAACGAGGTACAATTTTGATTAAATATTTATTAGTTTAGATATTATAATTAATATCTTGTTTTGAAAAAAAATTTAAAACTTTAATTTTTCCCATATTTATTTTTTTCTGTGATTTTTTAAATTCGCTTTTTCAATAATTGTCATCTGAACTAAATTGTGATTTATATATGAGTATAAATATATAATCAAAATAAATTTCTCTTTTAAAAATAGAACCAAAGAGAGTTGGTAGTGAAAAAAAGTTTTTCGGTTTATGACATCATATCCTTGACAATAATGTTGAAATCAGACATCATTATTTTACTTTTAACAATTATACTTTTCCAACTTAGGCCTCAAAGCACAAAACCTTAGCAGCCAAAGTGAAAATTTAGAAGAAAAATTTTTATGTGTCCCATAGGAACATCATTATTTAGCGAGAACGGTAGACGGAAAAACAGTGGTGAAAGCCCGATCCGAGCTTAAAATAGTGAGCCTGGAATGCCTTGCTCATCATGGCAGCAGACGAATGAGGTATATTTCTCCATAATGCGGTGGCACTCTGGGCACCTTATGTTCTCAGGGGTCCTTGTGATGGTCGGGAACTCGAACCGGCAGCAAGGGTGAACAACATCATGAAGCTTGTCATGGTACTCTTTGAATGCCATATCGAATCCTTTTTCAGCTATGTTCACCTTCCATTCATCATAACCACCCAAAGCAGGCAAAACTGTGGTGGAATGGCCATTCACCACTATATTAGACCCTCTACTTAGCACTGCCCATCCTCCTTCTCTGTCATAGCTAATCAGCTTCTTTATTTGTTGCATCATTGGGTCCTGGTCATCATCCCTGCCTAACTGAATCTTTGAAAATAGCATGCTCTCTAACCTGGTCCAAAAGAACCACACCATAGCCAGGTCTTGCCAACAATAGCTAAGCTTCTCCACATCGATAATTCCCATCACTTTCTTCACATGCTCTCTTTTCCTGCTTTTCCCCACATAGACCATCTCAAGAGGAATGCGAGATGCAGATGCAACACTGCGTGCAGAATTTGCAAATCTTCTTACCCACTCGACATCATCCCCTCCATACAAAAAAATGTATTTTTCTTCTTTAATCTGATCAAATTAGACAGAACAGTTGAAGTTCAAATTTTAATGTTGGATGCATATACTTGTAGTAAAAGTAAACCTTTATTTTTTAAATCTTAATGAAAAAACCTAAAAGTTGGGAAAGTTTGAAAATATCATATATACCCAATTGAGGACCGTTGGGTCAATTCCATCAACCAGAAGATCAAGCCTCCAAGTTTCTTCCCTCCAAAGAGCTTCTTCTCTCAAACTAGTGAAGGGAAAGCAGTGCTTCCCCAAATCCACATCATGTGAATTGCATTAGGGGAAACCACCTTCCCTTGAGGGTCGAGCACCACAAGGATTGGCTTGGTCCTGAAATGCCAAACCTCCTTGATGAACCTGATTACCGGCTTCTTTATGAGCAAAGGGTCCTGGACTGAGTACCACGGCATGGTACTTTGTAGGTTCTCGAATTTGGTTTGCATTTCTTCAGGCAATGGGATGAGGGAATGGTCCACAATTGGGACCCAAACGACTTCATACTGACTCTCGAGTCTTGTTGCATGGATCCTTGATTCATTATATATCTGCTCAAGAATTGCGAGCTCATCGCTGGCGAATTCAAGGCTTGAAATGACCAAGAGCACATTTTTCCTTCTTAGCACGTCCAGGCTAACCTGTTCAATGTCACACAACAAAAAATAAAATATATCCTACAATAGGTACATTTTAATAAAGATGAACAAAGAAATTGTTATAATATGGTAAGAAAGCGATACTCGTCTATTTGTAGCACCATCAAGAAGTGGCAGTTTATCATCCTTGTCGTAAATTAAGGCCTTTAAAACTTTCATGTTGTCGATGTGCAAGGCGTTCGGGTCAAAGAGTGTCAGAAGCACCTGATAAAATGCGGCATCTGTCTTTTCCTCTGCAATTGACAATGATCAACCATCTCTTACTATTTTCAATTAGTTTCGTTGATGTTAGATAATATTTTATGGGACAAATCTCCAACCTATATATTGGTAGCAAAGGTTCAGCTGCTGCCTTAGGAGTTCATTTATGTTTCTGAGTTTGTGAGCCAAGGATGACAGCTCCCACGACTCTGTCGTTGATATACTGAACCTGAAATCAAAGTAAACTATTAATCCAACAAGTATTAACCTACCCAACTCACAACATTGTTATAAATAAGTATTGTATAAAGATGAAGCGAAACATACTCATGACCCATGCTAGAGAGGCTGGAAATTTGAGTTGCACAAGCCACCATGCTCCTGATGGTCCAATAGACAGCAGTTGGGAAGAGGTTCATGGCAGTCACCAATACCGGTACATCCTTAGAAATGTACGTTGATGGCAGCTGTGTGAACTGAACAACACATTTAGTAACATCTATCATTGCCCGAATCAAATTGTTAAGAGCATCAAATCGGGGTTTCAGAGGAGCTGTGTGCTCCAGGAGAGATGGCAATTGCCTCAGGATTGCCATTGACTTGGCAAGTTGGTTCGTTGAGTAAATCTGAGCAAGAAGCCAGAATTCTCCATAGTTCAAGGAAAAGGCTGATAGGGATAATACTAGCTTAGCATCCCATGTATAGCTTGATAGCAAGTTGAATATTGCAGTTGCTGTTGCATGTGCATCCGAACCCCCAAAGACTTGTATGAAAGCTGGTAGTTAAATCTACATGTTAGTATATACGAATAACAAATATGCAATGATTTTACTAGTTAAAAAGAGAGATAGAGAGAGAGAGAGTTTTCTGATAATAGTTTTCAGAACCTCGGAGGCAATTCGGTCAATGGTATACGTAAGAGCTTCAAGCATAGCTATATGGTTTGCTTGTAGGGCTTTCTCTTCCATTTCGATTTGAGCTTGAGTAGTACCCTGCAACAAACATTAGAAAGTATGAGCATTTTCAATCATCGATTTAAACAGGATAACATGCAGCATATGTTATACCTTAACAAGAAAATCAACATGCTGGGTAGCACGATTGAGGATGTCCTCAGCCAGATTGAGTAGAGGTCTAACATCAAATTCTCGACCATCAGGAGCATGAGTTGCCAATATTTGCTTCATCATCACATTGTCGTCTGACATGCTTAACATGCTCCCACGTTCACTTCGGATGACTGCATGAGAATCACTATGACCCTTCATGAGTGCCTCACCTGTACTAGCTTTGCTGATACTAGCACCGGGAACGCCCATGTGTTGCTGACCGACATGAGTGTTATTGAGGAGTGGCTGATAAGTAGCACCTCGGTTTCCAAGGAGTGCCTGAGCAGCCGCAGCAGCACCCGGATTATTGGCGAGTGCCTGAGCTGCAGTAGTAGGATTGTTGGTAGGTGCGGTCAGTGGTGCCGGGAGAGCCCCAGAGGTGGTCTTCTTCTGCTGATCCATTGGATATATTAGAGAGGCAAAATAGAAAACTTGAGTATGATTGCAGAAGAGAAGAGATGGCTTGTGCCTTAGTTGGCATCAAACAAGTCTATTTATAGTCATTGCAAAAGGAATAAAGCCTAATTGAATCAACTTCCTTGCTTAGCCAATTAAATTATTGGATTATTAACAGGAATTATTTTGCTTTAGGTGATCCTACTGTCCCACCTCTTCTCACTTTATTTTCTTTTGTCTAGCATTTTGCTGTAGTGTTTAAAATGTGTAAATTGATGTCATCAATTCCAAAAAAACAAAAACCAGCACTTATTTCCAATTATAGACCACCATCAGAAGAATTTGATAATAATTTAGAATATGAACAGTTTGATTTTTTTCAGTTTTTCTCGTGCTGGCCATGATTGAACCATGTTATACCGAGCTAATTAGGCATGTCAACAATTAAACAAATAGTTCCTCACAACATATATAAAGAAAGTGCCTTGGAGTCTGGAGAGAATATACAGTATCAGAAGCCTACAATAAGCTCACCCATCAAACTGATTGACCAGTAATGTGCTTTGCTTCTTTTAATTGATTTGGTATTTTTCGTGTGCTTATAACTTGGGAATTTTTTCTCCTATAGCAAACAAAGAGTGACATGAAGACAAAACTAAGAGATTTGATTCTTTGCTTTTCTTTCAGGTTGTAAGTTAAATAGATTGAGATTTAACAGCCCCCAGCACATCTAACATCCTTAAGCAAAATTTTGATTTCGCTTTTAATTATTATCTGAAAAAAGGAATGTAAGCCATAGTTTCTTTTTCCTTTCAACTGTTTTCAAGTTAATATAATCCATTTCTTTTCTCTTAAGCTTCTTTGTCTACCCTTGTTACAGTTTGTCTGCTTTAACCTCTGTTTATTTGAGGGTTTCTGGTTTTTCTTTTCATTCCTTGGCAATTTAATTTAGCTTATGTTATCCGCACAAGGGATAAGCATGGGATACAAACAAATATATTTCTGTGGTGTATATTTTCAATTTGGAGGATCATATCTCGTATCCTTGTATTTGTCAGACACAATTACTTTAACAAAAACTACGTGTCCTTGTAACATAGACTTCTAAAATTCATGTCTGTTACAAGTTGGCTAACCATGCAGCTGAAGGAGTCTTGGTGCATGCAGATTCTGTTTAGTTGCATGCTAGCTCTGGTTAGTTCATTTGTAGCTTAATTTTGTTAAGTTTTAACTCTAGTTTGCTAATGCACTGATTGGCTTGATTTGTTAGTTCTCTTTATGTTCAAGTTACCTTTAAACAAGTTTTAAAATCTATTTGTTTCTAATAAAATTGTTATGAAGATTAAACTGATCATAATTAGTTTGGGTTCACATTATCGTTCCTTTCGGATTAGATTTTATTCGCATTGTATTCTTGTTATTTTCGAAATGCATGTTACTTGAAAAAATACAAGCACACAGTTTCCTAAACCTCATCACTTGTTGTTTATGTTACTTTGTTATTCATCGCAGCAGTGGTACAAAATGTACCTTCCCATGGTTCGTCGACATTCAGAACAAGTCACCATTTCTGGCAACCGACCTGCAGTGCCTGGTAGAACAAGTCGGTTGCAATGATGTGGGGTCGGATTCTGCAAAAAGTAATCATTAATTGCCGACACCAATCCTTTTGTTTGCACATCTTCAGCCCACAGATTATAATCTGATAAGCAAGTTAAAAATGTAGTCCCCTTGGCTCTGGTGAACTCTGTTGAACCTTTACTAAGCAAGGCCCATCCATGCCCTTCACTGCCATCATATGAAAGCAATGTCATGATTTCTTGAGTTATGGGATCATTCTCATCTGCTTTACCAATTTGGTGCTTCGAGTTCCACATGCTTTCGATCCGAATCCAGAAGTACCAAATAGCAGTTATGTCTGGCAAGCAATGGCTAAGGTTTTCTTCATAGATAATAGCCATGTTTCTACGGATATTCTCCTTTGGATTTCTCTTTCCGACATAAACCATTTCCATTGTAATGCCACAAGCTCTTGCAACAGTTTTTATAGTGTGTGTGAAATTCCTGATCCACTCTATATCCTCTCCCCCATACAAGAATATGAATCTTTCTTCTGATATCTGATAAATCATACAATTTCATGTTATTAATGCATGAGTGATTTTATATGGATAACAGAATGAACCGAAAACCGCAAAAGAATGACAATAAACGTACCCATTTCAGAATCACAGGATCAATACCATCCACAAGAAAGTCAAGTATCAAAGTCTCAGCTTTCCATAAAGCATCTTCCTTAGCAATGGTGAAAGGGAAGGCCAAATTGCCCCAAATCCACATCATGTGAATTGCATTAGAACATGCAACCCTTCCTTGAGGATCTAAAACCACAACGATAGGCTTCTGCTCGAAACACCACTCTTCCTTGATGAACTTGAACACTGCCGGATTAAGCAATGAAGGGTCGTGCAATGTGAACCATGTCATAGGTGCTGTCAGATTCTCAAATTTACGTTGCTTGATCTTAGACAATGAAACAGATGAGTCTAGCACTGGCAGCCACACTAACTCGTATGGATTCTGGTCCAGCCTGTTTGATTGCCTCCTGGACTCCTCGTATGTCTGTTGAAGCATGGCGACTTCAACTTGCAAGATGTCTAGATCTGATATCAGCAATAGAACATTTCTTTTCCTTAGAACATCAACACTAACCTGGTTTTGTCATATAAAGTGGTGCACGGCTAATCAGGATCTTGGAAAACAAAACACTAGCACTGTCTCTAACATCTATGTTATTCCGATTTCGATATACATCCAACATGGATAGTATTAAGTTTCTCCATGTATTTAGAGGTTTATATCACCAATCCTCTATGGATATGCACCTAGACCGAAATGCAAGTGTTGTATGAATTAATTGAGCTAAACTCCGAGTAACTTCAGTTTGCTATTCAAATGGCTTAAAAGAGAGAGTTAAAATAAAGCAGAGAATAATAGGAAATAAGAGCAAACCCTTTTCTTGTTCGCTCCATCAACTAGTGGAAGTGGATCATCCTTTGGGTTAATCAACGCCTTGAGAACCTTAATGTTGTCAATTTGGGCGGCATTAAACAAATATTGAAGGTTCTGATAATCTTCTGTAAATTTTCTTTCATCTGCACTAGGAAGGAACCTCATTTAAACGGTGACCATATAAATATGAGATCGCATTTCTTAAATATTCGAGTCAATTGCTGAAGAATAGTGTATTAGCCAGTATAAATAAGCTCACCTATTTGCTTATGGCAGATAGCCAGTAGACCTACTAGATGGCTGTGCATGCTGCTGAGCTTGTGTACTAAGCTTGATAGCTCCCAGGATTCCAAGGACAAAAGAAACCTGAAACATGGAGCTTCTTATACTAATGGAATGGTGCTAAACTGGAGCTTTTCTAGGTGACTGCAGTTCATAAATTATAGCATCAACGGCATATAAATTATGCGAACTTAACTCATTTTCTGATCCTGAAAGACCAGTAATCTGAGATGCAGTAGCCAACATGCTTCTGATGGTCCAGTAGATAGCTACAGGTATATGATCCATGGCTGTCGATACTGCAGCAGCAACATCTTCCGTAACATAATTAGATGGTATTTCCTTAAACTCAACTAAACACTTGGCAATATCGAGCATGGCTGTAATGAGATCTTTAATTGTGTCAAACCGAGATTTCATCATGGTTGAATGCTGTAAAATTCCTGGTACTTGTTTGAGGATTGCAAGGTTTTTGGCTAGTTGGTTTGAGGTGTAGCACTGGGCTAGGAGCCAGAATTCGCCATAGTTAACTGCGAAAGCCGATAAAGCTATCACCAATTTGGCATCCCATGTGTAATCCGATACCATGCTCAAAATGGACATTGTTGTTGCATGTTCTTCCCTAGTTTCACTGCATTTGCGTGCCATCTGCAATACCATAATTACTTCCTTTCTTAGTCACAAATTCATGTACTGACATGTATATGGAGAGTGAATTTCATAGTTAATAACCTCAATGGAGATTCTATCAATGAGAAATGACAAAGCTTCAAGCAGGTCAGTAATATTGGTTTGGTAGTTGGTCTGGTGTTGGAATGCTTCAGTGCCTGCTGCTTGCTTACCCTGTATGACAAATTTGTAGGAAAAATTATATTTGCTCTAAGTGTAGGAAACTAATCCAAAATACAAGAAGAAATAGAGTCTAGGCCATGGAATCGTTACAGTTTCAACAATGGCATCACCACTTGGGGTGGCAAAACATAAGATGTCTTCAACAATATGCAGAAGAGGTCGAACATCAATGGCTTGTCCATCAGGAACATGAACTGCCTGAATTTGCTTTAACATCAAACCATCATAGGCTGTTGAAAAGCTCAGCCTTATACCTCTGTCAGATTGCTGCATTTTAGTTGCAGGTTCTAGGATGGACTCCATTAATTAGGCCTCTAATGCAGTACTCCACATCGAGGGTACTGTTGGAAGGAAACAACAAAGGAAATGTACTTATATAATAAAGCTGAATCTACTTCCTTGCTTGCTTGCTTCTGGTGATGTTTGATTCTTGAAAATTTTCAAAGATAACACACGAAAATCTGCCTAAAAATATAGGTTATTCAAACAGGCTGCTCTAGCATTTTTGCCATAAGTTGATAATTAAAACCATTGTTTGTCTCCCTTTTGTTACCATCTGTTCCAGTGTGATGATTGAGAATCAAACAAAGTGAAGAGGAAAGTAAAGGTGAGAAGTTATGAAGTTTTGTTCTTTGCTTCTTCTTTAGGCATTGGATAAAGGTTTATTACTGTTCATAAATACCAGAAAAGTTAAAGGTGTTCAATTCAATTAATTCATATAATTATTTTTAAGATGGAATTGGAATCGGAATCTAAATATTTGCAATCTTGTGTATTAGAAAGTAAATAGTCCAGATTCGAGTTTTACCATATGCAAATGTTTTATGTGGATTTTTTTTTCAAATTATGTTAAGTTTACATCTCATCATGGGTAAATCATGTCTAAATTTATTTTGATCTTTGATTTTCATTCAATTATACTTTATATTGAGTTAATTTTAATTATAATTTATCCGACATATGTCATTTGTGATTGTACTTATAAACTCTTTAATAATATATATTTTTAATCTTTTTCCTATCCCGAAGTTATGAACTAATATTAGTTTTGATTGGTGCAATGCATGGATCTTTAATTATTACTATAATATTTAATTTATTTATTTTTATCAAAAAAAGCATATATGATCCGAACTGAGATTATTTAAGAATATTTTCAATATATTTTTCCAAAGACTGTAATTACATTTATATATTTATTATTAGTAAAATCATTATCTAAATAAAATTTCATAAATTGTATGAGATATTTACATTTGATTTATTTAATATTGCACCACAATTAATTTAACCTAATTTAAGGAAAATTACTTTATCAATTGTCAATTACTAAAAAAATTTAATATTGCACCAAAAATTGTAGTGAAATACTTTCCAAATAATTTAATATATACCATTTAAGACAGTTTTAAATGCAATTGATACACGAAAAAAATTAACACAAATTTAGGAAAATAAAAAAGTTTAATATTGAAAAATTATTATTAATTATCATGAATGTATTTTAAAATTTTACCGTATTTAACACAATTTGTAATGATATTTTCATAAAAAAATCAATATATATATCCTTAAATATGTTAATGGTTTGAACTCAACAAGTAGTTTCAGTGGAAAAGAGGATGTTGTTCATTCTAAGGATTTCAGGTTCAAGTACCTATGTGTGCAAAGTGTGTGTGTCTTGTCAAAAGGTTAAAAAAGTATTAGCAGATACTACCATATAATCACACCAGAATATTCAAAGGGTTAATAAATATTTATTTTAATCACTTAATTTTAAAAATTATAAAATAATCAGGAAATTATTCGAAAGGTTTTTTAAGTCATCAAATTATTAAAAAAAATTTAAAAAAAAGTGCATCTAGTGAACTCCAAGCGAAAATTCGACGATTGAAACAGTAGATCAGCACCTATTGATGACTAAAAGAACATACATTGGATCCAAATTGTTTTATGGTCAATGTTTAAGATCAGAGAATAAAATTAATTGAATTTTGATTTATAGATTTGTGATATTCAAAATTATTTCATGAAAAATAATTGAATTATAGATAAAAAAAGAAAATGAGAGCTTTCGATACATTTCATTAACTTTTAAAATTATTCATTGTTGTTCCTTTAATATGATGTATCAAATACAATTCTTCCTTTAAAATGAACAAATGAAATCCCTTTATCCAACTTCATCTGTTTCTTTTATTAGTTCTATTAAAAATGGACAAATGGAATAGCCATTCCCTCATTATTCTTAGATAAACAGTTAAGCCATAGTTTGGTTCACCGTTTTCTTCATTTGACGAATGGCTATTCCTTTCCTATTCGTCTGATTTACCGAATCATCATTCGGTGAAGGGGGTTAAGAATAGCCTATTCAACAACGAACGTAATAGCAAAATTTTTCTCCCAGACAATTTTACCTTGTATTTGTTCACCCATAAATTCCGTCAATTTCATCGTTGTTGTAGGTGCCTCCCTCGATTCTGTCCTTGAGAACCGTCGATTCATCTCCGACCCGTACCCCGCCTCCGCAATGCTACCTCCTTTCTTTTGTGAGAATCTCTGTAAGTTCCCTTTTTTCTTTCCCTTCTTGTTTTATAATTTCAACTGTTTTATAATTTTTCTTTCCCTTTGTGAGAACCTTCGATTCATCATTGTTGTAGGTGCCTCCCTTAATTCTGTTATTGGTTTCATTTTTCCTCTTTCCTGTCTAATTTTTTTTTCAATTATCATTGTTACAAGAATGACCCAGAAGAATATTGAGATATCTAGTTCACAAAATTATTTTTCCATTATTTTTCAATTATTTTTCCCTCAATACTATATCATGTTTGAAGTCTTGGAGGTGTAAAAATCATTGTTGATTTGGAAAAGTTTGATGATTAGAGCCATGAAGATGTGAAAGTTCTATGATATTTCTGCTGTGAATTAGAATCTAGCATGTAAGGGATAGTTTTAGTGCTATAGGACAAGTAAGTAAAGAGTAGATGCTTTGTGGTCTATCCAAAAATAATTTCTTTAAAGCTCATTGGTAATCTGGTTTTTGAGGTTTTCATTGCAAGGTGATTGCAGTATTTTTGCTTGGTTGTTTTGCTGGTTCTGTAGCTTGGCTGTCTAGTTTGTTGCAGGGTGTAATTTTCATTCTTTAGGGATTTTTTTTCTATTATTGTGAGCTTTGTTGGTTTAAAGAGGGTGTTATTGCAAGCAGCCCTGTTTTTGTTTCTGGTTTGGCAAGGTCTTCCTTTGCCTTTAACTCTGTTATATTATGATTGAGCAAAAAAGAAAAAAGAGCAGATGTTTTGTTATGGACTTATCACTTGGTAATATCAACATGTTTGTATGATCTGTTCTTGTGCCTGAGTTAAGAAAATAGGTAGTTGTCTTCTTCTAAGCATTATTGTCAAGAGTGGTAGTTTTAGTGAAGTTTTGGTCTTAAGCCTCTCAATAAGTTCTTATGGGGCTATGATTGTATGTTCGTGTTCTTATAAAATTGATTGTTCAATTAACTAACATTTTGGGAAAAGATCAAGCTGAATACAATTTCCCAAGAAATGGCCATTATAATTTTATTTCATTTATAACCTGGATATTGTTGTGGTGGCATTCTATGTTCATGGTGTTGTTTATTGGGATTGTTTTATGGAGAAAGTGGAGCTCTCTAAACCTGGTGTTTAAATAAACTACCTTTCCCAAGATGTATATTTCGTAGATTCATCTTAGAAATGTACATTGAATGATGTTGTTAGCAGCCATTTCTGGGCTATTTATTGGAATGTTGTTTTTTGTCCTTATACTTAATCTGTGCTTGCTGATTGGGTTCTCTGGTAAATAGTTGCCTTCATTGCTCTTATATGCATATCTATTTCAACTTTGAATAAAACTTTGCCACATAGCTCCATGATAGGAATGCCATACAATTTAAAGATGTAGAAGAGAAGCCTGGAATTTATTTTCGGTTTATCTTAATTAAATTTCCATTCAACTAGTGGTTGGTGATATGAATCTTTTTGCTCTTCGTAATCAAAATTTCTTCTGCTGTTCACTTTAGAGGTTTTGGCTATGCATTGTTGTGTTGTGGTGTGGTAAATATTTTGTTTAACAAATAGCTAATGTTTAGATTGCAACACCCTTCTCTTTGTATGGGCGTTGTTTATCTTGGTGGCTTGAAAAGTAAGGTTATATTGTTTTTCATTCTTTTCTTGGATTTATTTGCAAAATAAAATAGAAGATGCGTGCCTTTTCTAGTGGTTGCCTATATAATCCCTTTGCTCTTTTTAATCAAAATTTCTTCTACTACACTTTCTGAAGGTTTTGGCTATGCTTTGGTGTGTTAATATTTTGTATATAATTTGTTTACAACTTATGGCTCATGTTTAGAAGATTTCTCTTTTACAAGTGGGAGGTGAGTGGTGGTGTAAATCATGGTTATATTGTGCTGACAACATCAGCTGGAATTATGGACCATGAAAAAGCCAGAAGAAAGATTGTTGGTGGGAAAGTACTGGGGTTCTTCTATTGAGAAATTCCCTTTTCATTTTGAATCGAACTGATATTGTTAAGATGACATCTTTTTGTAGTTCAACAATTATGCTGTAGTGTTTTCTTTAGGGTATTTTCGATTATGAATTGTTGGGTTGGAAAGAGATTTTGTCTATTTTGAGAGTTTTTTTTGGATAATCTTATATGATTGTTATGTTTCTAAAGCATTATACGAAGGCTTGGTGGGTCTTTTTAGTGTGCTTGATCATATTGGAGCATGAGGAGCATGAGCTGGTGCTCACTCGTCGCAGTAATTATGTCTGTGATGCATGCGACGAAAAGGGAGAAGTTTGGTCATTCTACTGTGAAGAATGTGACTTTGATCTACATCCCAAATGTACCCTGGAGAAAGAAACAAAAGTTGATGCAAAAGAAGGCTGGGTCTGTGATGGGGAGGTCTACATTAGAGCTTCATGAATTATGTCCATGTATACACCAACACACTAGTTGGTTGTCCTGTTGATGTAGCTTGGATCATATGTGTGTTATGTAATAAAATCTTGAGATTCAGTGTTGAAAGACTTTGTTATCTATATTGGCACAAACCTGTTTTTTGGTTTAATTGAACCCTCATTTTGATTGTATTATTCACCTAACTATAAAAAAAAATTAGAATAAAATCGATTTTAATTATTTTAGGAATTAAAACATATTATATTTTCATCAAAAAAATAAAAGAGAGGGAGAGAGAGAAATGTTTTCTAACTTTTTGATGTTATAAAATTTAACATATAGATTATGACATATAGATTTTGTTTGAATGTAAAATATAATTCTCAAGCTATTTATATTTTTAATCTTTTATTTTTAGTTTAGAAGATAATTAAATTATTTATTTTTCTAATGATATTTAAGCACATTAAATATGCATTATAGTTTAAAATTAATAAAGTAAGTTATATATTATTTTTCTAATATTATATATTATGATTTTTATTAATTCATATTTTAATAATAATTATATTAAGAATGTTATTAAATTATATACTATTTTATTAACTTGTATTTAATAATAATAAAGTTAAAATATGATTAAAATATTTATTTTTTATTAAATTATATTTAATAATAATCTTATTAAAATTTAACAACAATAACAATAATCATCTACTTAAAAATACTCTGCTAAGGGTATTCTAGTCATTTAAGTTTTTTTTCTTATGCTATTACAGTATCATTCTATTCAACCAAACATAAGAATACTATTATAGCCCTATTCCATTCCATTCAACCAAACAATTGAAATACTGATTACAGCTCTATTTCATTACAGCGAACCAAACGTGGTGTTAATTTTTCTTTTTACTGGTTCGGTTCATTGTTTTGAAATTTTTAAAATATTTTTTTATACATTTTTAATTATTTTCACTAATTTATGTATATTTATTTTAATAAAAAATAATATAAATCAACCATAACAAAAAAAAAGTTAAAAATCAAATTAAAAATTCCGTTCAATTCAAATAATAAATTTTTATGTTATTTTTTAAAAAAACATTTTTTTATGTTATAAACAGAAAACTAAACTGAATCAAACAAATATAAATAATTTTACCTAACCAAAGAACCAAACACTATAATTCCAACTGATATTCAATTTTTTGAAATGATTTATTCTGTAGTAGACGATTGACACCAAATATTGGATTATAATTGTTATTTAAAGGAGCCATGGCTCGATTTCTTTTTTATTAGACATACAACTGTCACGATTCGAAGACAAACTCTACTTTTTCCCCATTTATATTCCATTACGAGTTGCATAAAGGCATAGGTATTATTAGCCAAAAAGTTTGCTTTCCTAACTTATTTGTTTTTCTTCCAGAATGGCTACCTCCTTTTGCACTCATGTTCCCGCCCTCTTTCTTCTTCTTCATCTTCTTGTTTCAGCTCCATGCAATGCAAGTTCGATGTCATATATCAGCTGGGGGATTCCATATCTGACGCCGAAAATCTAATCCGAGAGCACCCTTTTATCTCCTTTTGCTTAGCTTCCTTACGGTGAAACCTTCTTCAAGCATGCAACCGGTAGATGCTCCAATGGCTTACTCATCATCGATTTTCTAGGTAGTTTTTTTTTTTCTTTTAAACTTTAGAAACGTGATACCAACTGACAATTATTTGGAAAAGCTAGTCTCCAGCTCAATGTGATTGAGCTTTAAAAAAAAGGTGACTGAAAAGGTCATGATATTAATAAACCCTTAATTATATTTGTTTATATAATCATATATGTCTCCTCTTGCCTTTTCAGAACTTTTCCATATAATAAACGCAATTTCCTTTTTTTTTTGGACAGCTTTATCTGCTGGAATCCCCTTCCTTCAGCTCTACTTAAACAGTAAGGCATTATTCACTCGTTGCTGGCTCCACTGCGTTACTTGTGGAGACTTTAGCTGATAATGGTACCAGTTATTCTCTTAGCAGGCAGCTTGACTGGATGTTCACCCATTTCAATGGCATATGCCACAATGATGATGGTTAATTACTAGTCTAGCCCCACAACTACCCTCAGAAATTTGCATCAACTGAACAATATATATGATCCTTATGTTTTGTCTGATAGATTGTTTCGAGAAGCTTAAAACGGCTCTTTTCATTGTTGGGGAGATTGAAGGGAATGATTATAACTACGCCTTGTTTCAAGGCAAATCCTTCGATCAAGTCAGATCCATGATGCCTTTGGTTATTCAAGCCATAAAGGATGCTGTGACAGTAAGTTTATGATGTCGTTGGTTATGGTGCCACTCCAGTGATTGTTCCCAGAAACTTTCCAATAGGCTGCTTCCCGATCCACCTCACGATATTCCAATCCAATGATTCCGATGCCTACGACAATTTCAATTGCCTCAAGGACTTGAACAACTTGTCAAGCCACCATAACGGCCTTCTCAAACAAGCTATTAAAGAATTGAGAAAAGAACTCCCTCATGTCACCATATTGTATGGCGACTATTACAATGGATACATGAGGCTTTTGAACAAAGCTAAATTTCTTGGTAAGTTTCTTCTTTTACAATGATAGATGAACATAATATTTGTCTACTTTAGAATTGTTCTGATTGATTAATATATGAATAGGTTCAGATCCAAATTCTACACAAAAAGCTTGTTGTGAGATAGGAGGAGATTACAACATGGAGCTGAACAAAATGTGTAGAGCAACAGAAGAAGTGAGAGTGTGTAAAAATCCAGATGAATATATAAGTTGGGATGGAGCCCATTTGACGCAAAAAGCTTATAAGTTGATATCAGGATTCATCGCGTTTATTGGAAGCTTCAATGTGGGGTTTAAACATGTCATGCATATTTCCAACTTAATCTAGCGTGAGATTCAAGCCTTCGATTAATTCATTAATTGTAAGTCTAGAATTGGACTTTGTCAAATTTTCATATCTAACCAATAAGCTTCGTAGTCCCTGATTGTTTATCAATAGAGTTTTCCCTTAATGCCTTTATGCCACACCAACCAATGTAAACGTCCAATGCTTACCTAAACTTCCTCCACTAGTGACGATCCCGAAAGGCTTGCTATGATACTACTTATTGAGAACTCGACGAGCCCAATAAATCCACTACAGAGGACTTAAGACCTACAAGTAAATGTTACATCAACTCTATAAAGTCGGTTAACATTTTATTTCCTAAATTTAGTGCACTATAATACTCAGGCGGCAGGACCGACCATATATCCGACCAATAAGCTTCGCAGTCCCTGACTATTTACCGGTAGAGTCTCCCCTTAATGCCTTTATGCCACACCAACCAATGTAAACACCCAATGCTTATCGAAACTTCCTCCACTAGTGACGATCTCGGAATGCTTGCTTTGATACCACTTATTGGTAACTCGATGAGCCGAATACAATCACTACAGAAGACTTAAGACCTACAAGTAATGTTACATCAACTCTATGAAGTCGGTTAACATTTTATTTCCTAACTTTAGTGCACTATAATACTCAGACAGCAGGACCGACCATATATTTGACTAATAAGCTTCGCAGTCCCTGACTATTTACCGGTAGAGTCTCCCCTTAATGCCTTTATGCCACACCAACCAATGTAAACACCCAATGCTTATCGAAACTTCCTCCACTAGTGACGATCTCGGAATGCTTGCTTTGATACCACTTATTGGTAACTCGATGAGCCGAATACAATCACTACAGAAGACTTAAGACCTACAAGTAATGACATCAACTCTATGAAATCGGTTAACATTTTATTTCCTAACTTTAGTGCACTATAATACTCAGGTGGCAGGATCGACTATATATCTGACCAATAAGCTTCGCAGTCCCTGACTGTTTACCAATAGAGTCTTCACTTAATGCCTTTATGCCACACCAACCAATGTAAACGCCCAATGCTTACCGAAACTTCCTCCAACAATAACGATCTCAAAACGCTTGCTTTGATACTACTTATTGGGAACTCAACGAGCCTAATACATCCACTACAAAAGACTTACTTACGTAATATTACACCAACTCTATGAAGTCAGTTAACATTTTATTTCCTAACTTTAGTGCACTATAATAATACTCAAGCGGCAGGACCGTTCATACATCTGACCAATAAGCTTCGCAGTCCTTGACTGTTTACCTGTAGAGTCTCCCTTAATGTCACATCAACCAATGTAAACGCCTAGTGCTTGCCGAAACTTCCTCCACTAGTGACAATCTCGGAATGCTTGCTTCGATACCACTTATTAGGAACTTGACGAACCTAATACATCCACTACAGAAGATTTAAGACCTATAAGTAATGTTACACCAACTCTATAAAGTCGATTAACCTTTTATTTCCTAACTTTAGTGCATTATAATACTCAGGCGACAGGATCGACCATATACCTGACCAATAAGCTTCGCAGTCCCTGACTGTTTACCGGTAGAATCTCCCCTTAATGCCTTTATGACACACCAACCAATGCAAACTCCCAATGCTTACCAAAACTTCCTCCATTAGTGATGATCCCGAAACACTTGCTTTGATTCCACTTATTGGGAACTCGACGAGCCCAATACAGAGGAGGACTTAAGACCTACAAGTAATGTTTCACCAACTCTATGAAGTCGGTTAATCTTTTATTTCCTAACTTTAGTGCACTATAATACTCAGGTAGCAAGACCGACTATGTATTCAAGCGACAAAGCCGAGCATATAACACTCAGGCGGCATAACCGTCCATATATAGAAGCTAACCCAAGTGCACTAAGTACTTAAAAATCTAAGGTTTGACCGAGACTTACAATTACAATATGACACACACTTCTCTTTTTGGCTTTATCTAGAAGTTGCATTGACTTTCAATAGTCCCCATCAATTACATTAATCTCACAACATTGCAATGAAAACCAGCATGGATCTTGGTTAAATTGCAATTTCTGCTCACCCAATAATTCCTTTCACAGCTCTGTTGAACAAGTTACTTAGCTGAAAAAACAACAAAAAACTTGTTTAAATTAGCATAGAAAAGCTTTGCTTACCGATTTTAAAGGGAGGTTCAATTATGTATTTTGTCATCTTCGATTCAATACCCTATAACATATGCATACAATACTTGAAGATATATAGAAAAGAAGATGTGAGAAACAACTATATTGCATTACTCGGATAAATTGCAATTTCTTCTCACTCAATAATTCCTTTTGCAGCTCTGCTGAACAAGTTACTTAGCTGAAAAAACAGTCAGCTTAGCTACCTTCACTCATAATTCAAAAAATAAGTTCAATTATTTATTTTGTCATCTGAAATCCAATACCCTATAACATATACATAGGGTACTTGAAGATATATAGAAAAGAAGATTTGAGAAACAACTATATTGTATTACACAGATAAATTGTAATTTCTGCTCACTCAATAATTCCTTTTGCAGCTCTGCTGAACAAGTTACTTAGCTGAAAAAACAGACAGCTTACCTTCACTCATAATTCAAAAAACTTGTTTAAATTAGCATAGAAAAGCTTTGCTTACCCATTTTAAATTAACATATATACATAAAATACTTGAAGATATATAGATAAGAAGATTTGAGAAACAACTGTAACAGTACCTTTAGGCCTAGTAACTCTTCACTGCAAATACAAACCAATGAAGAAAATCAGTTTTTTTTATTAAAAAAAAATACATTAAGAAATAAAGAGATTCTGACATGATATAACTGACCTGCTAGCCATATTTAAGAACTCAATATATTCACAGAAAAGATTTATCAAGTCAGAAGAAATAGCTGAGGTTAAGTCAATAAAAACTTTATCCAGTGGAGTGCCAACATTTTGGGGAGTTTTGGCTCATATGATAAGGAAAATTGAGCCTTGATGGCTTCTGGAATTATATTGGAACTGATGGGGGTTTCTTAAAGGGTTTTGCATTGCGGTTTTCCTCTCATTACTTGGAGATAATCCGATGGTATCAACAGTGTTTCCGATTATTGTAGTCTCTTCATTACTGGATGATTCTTCTACAAATCGGATACATTGAATAAGAACGTCTTTACTTCTCAGTTCTCATACAACACTAGGCTAAGTTGTAAACAGATTTCATACTTAAAGAACATACCAAGTAAGTTTATAGTTGGTTTCAACATGATGGGGTATTCAAGTAGTAGTCAAGTTAGTCTATACCTGTCTTTGGTATTAGAAGGATCATCTTTGGTAGATTTTTTTACTTTGCAAGAGTTGTTGTAATCAGGCTTCTTCATAAAGCGTATGCAGCTAGGTGCTTTGCCTACTAATCGAGAAGCGAATGGTCCCATCCTTTGTAGTCAAGTTAGTCTATACCTGTCTTTGGTATTAGAAGGATCATCTTTGGTAGATTTTTTTATTTTGCAAGAGTTGTTGTAATCAAGCTTCTTCATAGAGCGTATGGAACTGGGTGTTTTGCCTACTAACCGAGAAGCGAATGGTCCCATCCTTTGTGCACTCTTTATCTTGCCTTTTGATTCAAGCCAAGTTTGCAGTTTTGCTTCCATATCAACTTTTTCCTTTGGTGTTTGTAGTTTTTGAGCTGAAGAAACAGCATTTGAAATATGACGAGACCTAGCAGCCAAGCTAATGGTGTGAAAAGATTCTTGATACTCCCCAGGATTCTGTTGATGAAACAAGGAGAAGATTGATCAAATTTTAGAAAAACTGTGAATAGAACAAGCAGTCAAAATGGTAAAAACTGAGAAATCTGTACCAGGCAAGCAACCATCAAGGCACGGCTAGTCCCGCCAAGAGAGTCCTGCAATATTCTAGTCAATTTGCTTTCTCGATAGGGTACTCGGGGCAGCTTGTTGAACATGCATAAATCACATTTGACAAAGCAAATAAGGACTGGTTGATCTTAGCACTCTCTTGGAGGCGAATGCCTTCATTGCAGGTACTCCTATTATCCTCATCGCCTGCTAAGTCTATGAGGTTCAGCTTCCCCGTCAAAACAGGCGTAGAATCATCATCACAAGGAGTGGAAACAACAAGCACTAGGACACCATGGCTTCTACTGGAAACATCATTGAGACCAGTATGTGCAAATTTCCTTCTCTGAATTCCACAAGAGAAGACTTTATGGAATTCAGGCATGATATTAATAGGCACCCGAGACAGGCCCCTTAGATGAATCTGCCCATCTTTGTCATCCAAAATTGAAATTTCTTTGGTTTTGACTTCTAAAAGATCATAGCACCTATCCATGTAGACCTCATAGTATGATATCTCTACTATGCACCCTGTGCTTTGGCATATGAACAAAATTGTAGATATGGCCAAAGGCATTAGACCAGGATGCTCTTCCGTACCCTGCATTTGCAACATCAAATATGTGCTTCATCTCTTCACAACTAACATAATATCACCTTAAATGCAAAGGAGCAACAAAACATGTGCTTCATCTCTTCACAGTTAACATATTATCACCTTAAATGCAATTTTAATTGCATGGAGTAAGGGGTTTCAAAAGATTGGACTTTGTGGAAAAATCATGGCTTGTATTGAAATACCTAAAGCTGTAGTTTCTCGAAACTTTTTCTAGTTCAGTTACAAATATATGTCATCCACACATGGCATTCGACACATTTTGGGTACTCAAAGACCCAGGGTCTCTACTATAACCAACAAGTTAAAGGCCTAGAGGCGAACAGTTATGATGCTCCTAAAATTTTGATTTACTCCTTACATTTTAGAAAATTTTAATTATGCCCTCTTAAATTTTTTGAAAATTTTAATTAAGCTCTCTTAAATTTTTTGAAAATCTTAATAATCTCACAAAAAATTTAAAAATTTTAATCAGACCCCCAAATACTTTTTTAAATGATTCTCATTCAACTTTTAAAATTTTTGAAAATTTTACCCAGAATCCGCAACAGCAGTAGTTAATGATAGAAATAAGAGGTTGTTGTTTTAACTGTACCTGCATGGTGAAAGTTTTTCCACTACCAGCAGCCCCATAAGCAAATACAGTGGCGTTGAAGCCATGAAAGATTCCTGGAATTAAAGAATTAACTTCTCTGTAGAATATCCTTCTGACATTATCATCTTCTTGGTCAAGGAAAGAGTCCAATCTGTAGCTTCCATTTCGGCTCCGAACCAACAAGAAAAACCATAATTAAAATAAAAAACCAAACCAAACCAAACGTATTTTGTTTGCTGCAACATCAACCCTCCTCCCACCCAAAGAATCAATATCTGACCTGGTGTGAGGATCTTTAAGATGAACAGAAACATCATCATAAGAATCATTATCTTGATGATCAAGAAGAAAAATGCACGACTTCGAGTTGTCATTCCTTGCGGTAATCTCATGAGGTAGAAACGGACGGACTCTGACCACCACCCTCACCTTTGAAACGGTGGCTTGTTTCGAGGGAGTACCTAATTTAACGCTTTGGGTTTCCATTAAAACAGAAAAGCTTGGGAAAATTCGCTGAGAAAATGTTTAAAGAGAAAGAAAGTGGATAGAAGCAGTTGATAGAGGAAAAGAAAACAAGTTGTTTAGATATGGGGAATCTGGATTTTAAATTTTGTGACCGTTGCAACAGTTGATGGAGGAAAAGAAAACAACGTTGTTTAGATATGTCTGGATTTTAAATTTTGTGACCGTTGCAACAGTTGATAGAGGAAAAGAAAACAACGTTGTTTAGATGTGGTCAATCTCGATTTTAAATTTTGTGACAGTTGGGAGATGTAAGGGGGCGTCTGATCATTTGAATTTGTCTCGTCCTTTGGGGAATCTAGATTTTAAATTTTGTGATTGTTGGGAGATGCAAGGGAGCCATTTTAATTTGTCTCGTCCGTTGGGTTTTGCGGGACTCACCAAATTTAAAATTATAAAATTGCATGGTAAAATTGATGAGTATTTGATCGAATCGAATGAAAAATTTTTAAGTTAATCGAGTTGATGAATCTCATTTTATCATTTTAATTCAATTCGAAATTTTTTATATATTTAAAAACTCTTTCAAAAAAATAAGCGAAAGAAATAAAATACTATAGTATGATAAACTTGAATCATTAATTAATTTATTTAAGTCCACAATATTATTGAAGTAGAAATTTTTTAAATTTTTTATATATTCTTTATAACTTTTTTAAAATTTTATTTTTTAATTTATATATTATTAAAATATAAATTTTTGTATTTTTTTGTGATTTTTATTGAGAAAGACTAATTTGCTCACTTTCAAAATTGACAGTTACATTAATCTGATATTTGAGTTATTCAAATTGTAAAATTCAATTTGACTCAAATTTAAAACTCGATTTACTAAAAAAATTGGAGGAAAACAACTGAATAAACTTATTCGAGTTGACTAAAAAAATTGAATAACTAGAATAATTCGATTCGATTAACTTAAAATTTAATTTTTATTTTATTTTTTAATCAAATCTAATCTTACTCATAACTAATAATAGTTTGTTTTTCAAATTGCCTATAACTAAAAGAATCTTTCTAACAAACTATCATTAACTTTATTTTTCTCTTGCAGGCAGGTAAAATTTAGGGCATTTGGGAATTTTAGTATTTTACAAATAAAAAAACCAGTGAAATTTATTTTTCCAAGGAAATATTACTTTTTGTCAAGAAAAGTTTACACCATTAGTCATGTGGAGTAAAGAAAACTTTACAAATGAATCTAAAATGATTTTTTAAGTGTCTTTCTTAATTATTTAATTATTATTTTATTATACTTTAAAAAATTACAGTTGTAATTTGAAAATTTTCTTTTTTCTTCAAATAAATTTGAAATATTCTTTAAAAATGGTATTGTTTCAAAGGGCAAAAACAATGACTACTTTAGAAAAAGAGATATAAAATTATATATGAATTTTAATTTAATGTGTAATTTGATATATAAATTTTAATTTGATGATTATATACATGAAATTTTGATTGTGGTTCAAAAATATATATGAAATTTTAATTTTAATTCAATCATATACATTTAAAAAAAAATAAATACATCAATTTATTTTTATATTTGATACATATAAGTATATGTGTATGTAATATATAAACATAAAATGATGTTATATCAATATTATGATAATAATTTACGAAAATTAGATCAAATCAAATTTTCATGTATAAAATTACACAAAATTAAAATGCATGTATAAAATTACACATTAAACTAAAATTCGCGTATAGTTTTAAAATTTATCCCTTTAAAAAAGATAAAAAAAATATTTTTTATTAAAAACTGTGAAAGCATTATTAAATATAAAAGATCATTAAAACTAATGTGGTTCACCATGTTTCATATTTGATTTATTTTTCGTTTGTATTAAATTATAGAATAAAAATTTAAATATTAAGTTTTTACTTTAAATCTTCATACATTTTGTACTTTTAAAATTTAATCCTCTATTTTAGTTTTAAGAGAGCATTTGGTTGGCCGAATGTAATATTACGGTTGTAATGTCATATTCTTAAATGATATTTTACTATTTGGATTGTCAACATTCCAGTTATATCTTGTTTCTCGAGGAAGAAGTCTAGTGATTAATCTTTCACGTTCTGTAAACCTATTAAAGAGTAGACACTGAATACAAATTTTAAAACTTGTATAGAAAACTTTGACAATAAAAAAGATAAAACAATATTTTAACTTGATTATCAGAATACACATTTTAACATCTACACTTATACTGACTCAAGTGATGCAATAAATTAACTTCAAGAATCATATTTTCTATAAATTACTAGTTAACATAATAGCAGTAAGTAGTATTTGCATCTTATAACTTATCACATAACTTCTTTAAAAACTTAACTATTTAAAAAAACATACATAATTTTAAAAAAAAATGTTATTCGTTTAAATTATATATTTTTTACATATACCTTTAAAACACAAATTTTTCTAAAAAAAAATATTAATTTAATTTACATATTTTATATTTTTTTTTCTCATGTAATAATAGGTGTGAGATGATCATTATCTAATAACCTTCAATTTGAGCTTTATAGGCCTCAATCGCAGACAATAGCCTATTGAGCAGAAAAAAGCACATCTTTGTTTGCAAGTTTAATCACACTTTGTAATTGAAACATGATTCAACCATTCTATTTCTTAAACTATTTTCTTATTAAAAAACTGGATTATTTTAACTTTTGAATTTACGAAAATAAAGTTTTATTTTTTGATTTGTACTCAAAATAAATTCTTGGAAAAAATCACGTTTAAATATACACACCACAGTGGCATTGATAGGGTGGGAGATAATCAAATATATCAAAATAAATGCTATAAAGTTTTATAACATCTGGAAATATGATCTTGAAAATCAAACGACGGAAAGCAACTCAGTAGCTTATCTCTTTAACGATTTGAATTCTCAAACATATTATATAACAAGTTTATGAGCCGCATTATAAACTAAGATTTCCAACAAACAAATAAGCAAAAATTTCCAAAACTATATTTACCTGCTAAACCACCCAAAGAAGGAAAAAAATTGGTACCTTCCTCGTCGAGTGAAGGACCATGAGGACAAAGAGGAGGAAACGCCATCACGCTTACTAAAATCTCATAATCAAGCTCCTCCTTTGTTTCTTCTTTATCTTCTCCAACAACAACCTTTCTTCCATTTCTCAAAACCCACCAGAAGAAAGAACAGACTTTTATTAGCGTGACTGTGAAAAAGCCCAATTTAATTAAAAACAAAAAAGCGATTGTTATAAGACAAAAAGCTGATAGAAAGTATAAAAAAACTGTCAGAACAATAAATAAAAATGGTCTAAATAATAAATAAATTTAAAATGTATATTTTTAGCTGCAATTAAGGCAACGTTGGAATAAAATTGTAACAACCACCCTAATAATAAAGTTATAACAATCACCTTAAAAATTAAGGTATTTCAAATTAAAATGGTGTCGACCACACTTATAAAAAAATTACTTTTTCATATTTTTTTCAATGTATATAATGTTACTTGATAAATCGAGGATATTCATTAAAAAAAAATTCACCGTAAATACCCATATTTTCAAGAGTATTTTGAAAAATACATATGGTTCTTACCAAAAAAAAATTTTATAATTAATTTTTTGGGTAAATTAGATTAAAAAAACCTGATAACGGGCAATGGACTTCTGGTTTTAAGGGGTTTTTTTTTTTTTTTGGTTTGTTTTACCTAAATATTCATGATTAAATTAATTCTTCGAAGTTCATTCTATGTAAAGATACCCATTATATATTACATGAAATCCCAATATAAAACCATGCAAATTTTGATCAATGGAATGTAAGCCATTCAAAAGTTTTCTCATCTCTTAAGGATCTATCACTCCCTAATTTTAAGGCTCTGCTCATTTGAATCAAATAAAAAAGAAAGGCAAACAAAATCTCACTCACACAAGTCAGAAAGATGGGGCTAATAAACAATCTCAATCATGGAACAAAAAGGGTCGTTTTCTTTGTGTTTATTGTCGAACTAATTCTAAAAAAAACCGATGAATAAAACACTCTAAAACTTGAAATGAAACAAGAAAAATATATGTACAAAAAGTAATATAAAATTATTATATATGATAATAAAAGAAAGCCGTTTCCGGTGTACCTTAGCAAATCGATGGCAGGCAACGACGGCGAAACGCTTAACAGAGAAGAGCGGAAGTGACGAAAAGAAAATAGCAAGGGCTTAGCATTCATTAAGAAGCTTTTTTTTTTTTTTTTAACAGTGCAATGGGGGTAATTCGGTAATTAAAGTCATCTGAAGCAAACGAAATGGGTTACTGTCTTTGTTAGCCCTCAAAGTTTCACCTAATCTGTAATTTAGTACCTATAGAAAAATCCAATTTAGTACTTGTACTATTCTACCATGTGTGGTTGTATCATAGTAATCGGTACCATACCGTTCCGGTCTTCTACCTATACCAAGTTGTTTAGGTTTCATTCCAATCAAGATTTCAACGTGCTTCTCACGTTTCAATGTGTTTTGACCCATTCTAGTCAATATCAACCAATATTAATTGGTATAAAATTTTGATATTTTAAACTTATCTTTTAATTTTTTATAATTACATTTAAAATTAAAATAAAATGAAGTTATTGAACCAATTATTAACAAATTTAAAACTTATATTTGCATATAAATTTTTTTTTTTGCAGAATCATATAAATATATTTAAATGGGTGTAATTGAGATATATTTGTTTGTATATATAACATATTACTTACTAAAAAATTAGAATTCAAGAAAAATATTTAAAAATATTGATAAATTCGAAATAGTACACTGAAATATACTAACACCAGTACATACTAATACCAGAACAAAAATGACGTGTTCACAAATACAGTACTGACAACATTGACTCGTGTCCAAATCTTAACACGGCTTAACTTAAACAATGATTTAATAATAATGAATACATGAATAACTTACCATTGTATTTGATTTTGGATTTTGTATATAAATTTTTTATTTGTTGATTATATTTTTATCAGTTAATTAAATTTTAAGTTATTTCAAAATTTTGTTGTTGCTTAAAAAATTGAAATAAGAAAAATAAAATAATTTAATCACTCAGTACAAATTATAAGTAAATTTCAAAACCAATCATAAGAAATCATATGGTATCTATTTATTCATTGTTGTCAAGTCAGCTTGTGAATTAAATAATGTTAAAGTTTTGGACCGTATGGATACAACTATACAAGGCAGCATAGTGTATTAAATTGGACATTTTATTTCTACAAGTACCACATTACATATTAAGTAAAAGTTTAGGGGCCAATTGTGATATTAACCCAATTGAAAATAATATATACATATATATTGGATAAAGGGAATCTAGGGCTTGAGTTCGATTCCAGCTTCAGTGATATATATATATTTAATATATTGATCTGATTACATGGTAGTATCTGTTTATATTTTCTTAATCCTTTGACAATGTACACATATATGCTCGAACCCGAGTCTTCTAGAATGAACATCATCCTCTTTTTCACTAAAACTGCTTGTGAACAATAAATTGATAATTTGAGATAAAAGAAACTCATTTTTAAAGCAAATTATTAAATGTGTCACCAATTATTAAATGACACCTCAATATATACAAGAATATTTTTATGTTTGAAAGATCTCTAATATGATATTTAAGTGTAAGAAAAAACAATGCATTAAAGATGGTTAAATTGTATTTGTTTATCTCATTATTAAAAAATTTATTTTTAAACATTGAAATTTAAATTTCAAAATATAAAAATTAATTAAATAAATTGTTCAATTTTTTTATCTTTTAATAGTGTCAATCGATTTGTTACTATAATATTAAAATTAATAAAATTAACTAATTTAATCTTCTTCTAAAATTTAAAATTTTATTTATCTCTCAATATTATCTTTAACGAATTAAACTTAAATAATTCATATTTAATAATTATTTATAAAACTTAATTTTTTATTATATAATTTTAAATATTTTATGTTAAGCTAAAAGTAAAAAAAAATCCTTATGATTAATTAAATTAATTGTTTGTTTTTCATTTGATAAAGAAGTAATGAAAAAACTTTCTGGACTTTGTTTAGTGTGAAATAGAGGTGCTTATGGGTCGGGTTTAGGTCAGGCCTATGCAAGGTATTTAGACCACTTTTCTAAGCTTGACTCGGCCCGAAAAATGGTATTATTTTTTTGCCCAAGCTCGGCCCAATTTAAGAAAAGTAAGTCCAAGCTTGACCTGGTCCAATCGCATTTGATTTTTTAAAATAATTTTTCATTTAAAATTAATTTTTTAAAAAATATATAATACACTAAATGCATTAAAAAGATTAAAATAAAAGTTTTCTAACACATTAAAAATATATTAAAAAGTATTTATATTAAAAAACAGTATCATAAATATTATAAATATTTTATTATATTAAATATAAATTTTATATTTTATATTTTGAGTTGTGTTGGGTTGAATTATTTATACTTGGGTAAGTTTTTTTTAGGTATTGGGCAATGAATTTAATTATTATGGATTAGTTATTTAATATAAATATAAATATAAACATAAATAATTATTACTTAACATATATAATTAATAAAATATTGTTTTATAACATAATATTTGTGCAGGGTTGGGTCAGGTTCAGGCCAAAAATCTTTTCCAATGCTTGACCCATATAGAAAATGGACCTTAAATTTTATCAAAACCCAATTTTCAGGCATCGTATTTTGTCCAAATCCTCCCATTTTTTTAATAGCCTTCGTGCCTGAGCAAATAGCGCGGCCCATGAGAAGGTTTAGTGTGGAAGATAAAATTAATTAATTTAAAGTAATTACATGGATTTTTTTTGCTTTTAACTTTACATGAGAGATTCAATATCATATAACCAAAAGGAATTTGGTTTTTGTATACAAATATTAAATATGAGTTTTTTGAGTTAATTTTAATTTGAAAACATAATATAAAATTTTAAATTTTAAAAGGATATTAAATTAATTAATCTTAATATTATATTAACAGATCGACTGATACTATCAAGAGGTAAAAAAAATTCAACAATTTATTTAATTGATTTTGGTATATTGGAATTTAAATTTTCAATATTGAAAAAATAAAACTTTCGGGAAAGGGTAAACATCATGGTAGTCAATGTCGTTCAGTTAATAAATCGGAACAAAAAACTTTAGGCTTCGTTCCAGTGCAAATTTTAGTCGGTATTGTCCGTACTAAGATTTTGCCCGTACTAGCCGGTACATCGTTTATTTTGAATTTGTTGAATTATGAATTGTTATATGTATAGTATGGGATGATCTTATTATATAATTTGTAAAATAAACTTTTTGTTTGTTTATTTTGAGTTTGTTTAATGATGAATTATATTTGTGAAGCTTATTAAATAATATTTTATATAACTAATGAGTATTTTTTTTATCTTAAAATTTACATATTGTGATATTTGAACCTATGCCAACAACATTTTTCAAATACTTTCTTTATTATTTCAACCAAAGTTTTTATTTTTATGAGTATTTTATACTTGAGATATGTTTATATAAATATTTTTTATATACACATATAAAATGTTTTTCAAAAATAGTGACAAATTTGAAATCGTAGATCGAAACAAACTGGTATCGATATGCATCAATACCAGTGAAGAAACAATATGTCTACCTGTACGGTACTGACTACCATGGTAAACATACAATTTGTCAAATTTTAATGCGTTATTTCAATTCTACCATTTTTTTTAATTTTTTTGTCCCATTAATGCTTAAAATAATATTTTTTGGATGATCAAAATAAAATAATTAAAAATTGAATAATCAAAATGAAAGTATAAACATATTACCCTGTTAAATTTAACACTTAAGTGATTAAACTGATAATATCCTAAAAATTGAATGACTAAATTGCAATAATTTTTTTTCGAGTACCCAAAAATGAAAGCCTCCCGAAAATTGAATGACGAATTCTGTACTTCACCCATATAAATACACTATTTATATTAACTCTAAAAGATTTTCCTCTTTCTTCTACCATCATCATCATCATCTTTCTCCTGACCATCGTCCCTCTTCTCACTCTCCCTCTATCGCCTCTGCGAATCAGTTTTTTTTCCTTCTCTTCTCATATCAGTTCTCACCCACCGCCGTGTCCGCTGGTTTTTTTCCGGATCTGACCCGTATCCAGTGTCGAAACGTGTCGACTCAGGTACTGCACCCCAAATTGCCGAGTCCGGGTAACGAAGGTTGCACGTCCATTAATTATTGAATTTGAGATATATATATTTGTGAATTTGAAATTCATGTTTCTATACCTTTCAGATATATAATCATGTTGAATGTTAATTGATTTATACATAATTGATGCTTTTCATACCCACAGTTTTTTTTTTTATAACAAATGAAATTAAATCCAAATGTTCAAATTCATGTTTCTAAATATAGCTTTAGAGAGAACTTTGTATAGTATATATAATGGTGCTTCTTCTTCTTTTGCTTCAGTTATTTATGTGCAGTCTGGACTGATTTGATGGCATATCTTTGTAGTTGTCGTATGCAGAGCAGTAGTATTTCTATCATGTCAGAGATGCCGAGAAATTCAGATGGTTCGAGTGAGCAATGTAAAGCTGGACCTGATTTCTTCAGCTTCTATGCTTGTCAGGTAGCTGACCTGTTGTCAGAAGATGAAAATACTCTGTCCATTTCCAATGCATCTGAGTTGTCTCAAGGGAAATATGTGGTGGTCAATGATAAAGAGTCTATGGATTGCAGTCCTAAAGATGCTGATTCACTTTTTGGAAACAGCATTGGTGCTGAGCTTTCAGATTTCAAGAAAGGAAGATTGAAAGGATTACTTAGACAAAGTGTGAATGATCTCTCAATTGAAGTTGATGAGGTATAGATTTTTGCAACTCGCTACTCCTGTTTTCTGAAGATAAATGAGTAATGGTTCCGACCATTAGGGACCTGTAGAATTTGATTTATTAGAAATGCTTATGGTTTTTTGTATTCTGAACTTCTAGAGCTAGTACAGAATACAGTCTACCTTTTTTCTTTAACCTTTTGCAACATCCAACAATCATATTCTCTCCCAAGACAAGTTAAAACCATTAATAGATAAAATTGAAAGCCCGTTGCTCTCATGCTTGTGTACTTGCAGATTGTCTTGCTTTCATAAACAGTTGTTTTACATTGTTCTACAACAAAGCACTAATCTTGTTTCTAATGATCAAGATAGATCTCAATTTAGGATATTCATAACAATTTTATAGGTTGTGTTGTTCTTTACCAATGTTGTCGAGGGCGCAAATCATAAGAAATCTTGCATTGGATATGTCATTTTAAATTTATTGGAAGGTAAGGACATGTTCATGCCTAGTATCACTTGCGCCCCTTTCTATTCTTATCACCTTGTGGCAACCTTTAGCTTGCTTGCTGCCTCAATTGTGCCCGTCTATTTTGATTACTTAAATTGCTGGTTCTTTATTTCTCTTTCTCTATACTTCTTTGAAAGTAATGATCAATGATACAATAATGTAGAATTGGTTTTTGGCTTCTGTCTTTCAGAGGGAAATTATTTTCATAACTGATTAACTTGATTGTTGCAGATGTTAGATCCTGTTGTGGCTATGTCTGAGTTACGTTATAAGCTCAGAAGCAACAGTTTGGTGACTTCACCTTTAGACGGCGATGCAGCCCAAGTTGCCAGTAAGAAACCTAAATTATCATCTTCCTGCTCACCAACCAGCATCACTGGAAATTCTCATCCCATCAAATCTGGATCTTGCGAAGAGGTATATTTTACTCTTCATCCTGTTGTTCTTGTTCAATCTTGGTATTGATTCACCATAAAATATTTATTGCATGACAAAAGGAGGAGCACATGCATTTTCTCAAATAGAAAATCAGATTGGAAGAAATGCCAAATAGTCTATACTGAAGAAAAAACAGGCTTTAGATATTTAAATTCTTTTGCAGTCCAACAGTCATGATTATTTCGTCTGTGGAATTTTTGTGGCATTAGATATATTTGCACATATTTTTTTTGTATGTCTATGCATCTATATTCTATATTCATGTATGCATATTCTTATTTGAATCAGCAGAGGCATGTGACTCTTGAGCATGTAAGCTTACAAAATCAGGCATTATAATTAGTAACTTATTGATAAATGTGTTTCATTGTTTTAAAGGCGGAAGATGATTTGGAGTTCCTTCTAAAGAATGATAACCAGCTGCTGGTAGAGGAAACAATGAAAAAATATTCTGATGAATTATCCTCAACGGTGATTTTCTGAAAATTGTATTCTTAGTATAAAACATTTTCGACCCTTCTATGTCATGTATGCCTCTTTGGCAAATTGTTTATAGCTGACTGAGGTGGCATCTTCTCTTTTCAGCTGGTGCATATGGAGCAGAAGCTTGAAGAAACTTTAGATACTATAATGTCCAAGTGTAGGTATGGGTTTGATGCCGAGGAACTTATAGCTTTGAGTATGTTCTAAATGGGTATTAGGCACCATGTTATGTATTTGACGTTTCAAATGTGCATATGATGTTATAATACAGCCACTTCTCACCTCATCCCAATCAGTTTCACACTTTTAACTCCAATTTACAGGCCTATGACTCGTACTGAGAAGCGGCAGCTTCAGAAATTGATACAACAGCTACCCAAGGAAAATCTTGTCCGTGTTGTTGAAATTATCCAACGTGGTAGGCCAGCTGAAAAGCCTTGTGAAGAAATCTTTGTTGATCTGGAAAAAGAGGTAAAGAAATAGATTCAAGGAACATGATTTCTTGAGTTAATTTAGAATTTCTAACCTGGGCCAAGGCAATGTCTTCTTGTCTTGCAGGAAAATGTGACACTTTGGAGATTGTATTACTATGTTGAAGCAGTCGAGAAAGCCAAAATGCTTGCACAATTGCAATGTAGCACAACCCCAACATCATAGCCATTCTTCTGAGACCACTACAGCAGTTCTGCATGGCCTTCTATCAAGACCATTATATGACTGTCACTTGCTTAAAGTTGCTCAACGAACATTCATGGTCATCATTAAGATTCTTTGCAGATTGCTGGCGATCCTAGTTTCTTTTTGTCTTTTTGTCTTCAAGGTATTGATGAACTCATAGATTTGAAACAATAGGACAGGCTTTTTAGTTTCTTTTGGTTCTTGCCAGAACACCTCTGGACTATAATACAAAGTATAGCCCCCATGATTAGTATTTGATGGATCTATGCGGTATAGATTGAAACAGATTTGTATATTCATTAGCCAAGCAGTATGATCAAAGTTTTTCTAGATTTTGGTTTATCAGTTGTTTAAACAAGCATGTTCTATGCTTCTTGGGCAGCACAACAGTTTCAAGGCATGCAAATTTTGGTCCATTTAAGTGAAAATTTGGACTTGGGGAGAATTTCAGCCTTTTAAGTTGCAGTACTAATTAGTTTTCCAATTGATAGCAATTCAAACATTCTTAGTTACCGATTGAGTTTTAGCTTAATTGGTATGGATAATATTGTTAATGTAGGAGGGTGTGGATTCGAATATAATGAAGCATATTATCTTCTTATTTATAGGTTGGGGAAAGGTTATGGGTAGTTTTAATCATTGTATTAAAAGAGAAAATATTATCGGAATCTATAATGAGATTGTTCAAATCTTAGTAATTTTGGTCAAGGATCGTATAAAGCAAAAAAGAATTATTAGACCACTAAATAAAACAAAAACCTTCAACCAATGCAAGGTTTTTTTTTTTTTTTCTAAAGAGCTCTAATTTCTAACTTAAAACAGTGAATAATTGATGCAGTTAAAGCTCAAATGTAGATAACAGTATCTACTTCTTTTTCAATCATATACAGGTTTGAAGTTCTTGTAAGCTATGACAGCATAAAAGGGGTCTGAACCCGAAAATAACCCGAGCCACTTCATGAACCAACTGAACGGTGACTTGTCATCTTGAGAATTACCAGCCCTGGGTAATTTCCGGATCACTTCTGGCTGTGTAAACCCTTCAATACACTGGAAATACTGAAGAACAAGTTGTACTCTACTATATGCAGTTCCATCTCTCCAGGCACTGACTGCTTTCTCATAGAAAAGCCTATTGCTGAAGCTCACAATTAACACGCCTCCCGGCCTAAGCACCCGAAAAACTTCTGCAAAAACCTACAACAAGTAATCGTTGATTCATGATCTCATTGATTCCTATACAACTTCATATTCATACAGGTTACCTTCTCAGGTTGCTGAAGATACTGTACACTGACCGTGCATAACACAGCGTCGAAACTTGAGTCTTCAATCTCGAGCTTCTGATCCTGGTTTAGATCCTTGACAAAGAAGTAATCCATCCTAGAATTCCTGGCAAGCTCCTGAGCATTAAGTCCATGCCCTACCACTCTTTTGTAAACAACTTCATTGGGTATATGGCTAATCCATGAACTCATGAGGTCAAGAATCTCTAAGCCAGGCTTTAGCCTCTCCCTGTACAAATCTGTTAGTGTGGAAATGAATCCATCATCAACATGAGTTACAAACCTGGGGTAGGCATAGAATTCCCTGTCGGGAAAGGTGTTGAGCTTGGTTCTGCCTTCATTGGTAAGCACCAGGCGTTTGATTCTGCCTGCTTTTGATTCATTTGCTTCCTTCTTTTCATTCCAAGTGTTTGAAATTTTTAGTGGAAGTATCTTTCTAAATGTTGGTGGATTTGGTGCAATGGATGGGTTCCATGGCTTGGGTTTTGAGTGAATAGGTAGCATATCATGTGTTTTCTCAGTACTTGAAACTCCTTCCAGGGAAATCATCTGATTTTGCAGAAAAGCTTGCTAACTTTTATGGTTGTAAACATTTGCAGATATCAATTAGGGCCCACAAAACATTGGTATAATTGGGCCGAATTTGGGCTTTTCAATCCTACTAATCGGTTCAATGTCCTAAACCCCCAAATCTGAGGATACTACTAGCAGTTTATTAAGAAGCTGATTAATTTTTTTAACTCCAATTAATGAGTATTAGACATGTTATGGTTGGTTTTAGTTGAGTTTGGGTCGGTATTAATATCATCTATTCTTGTCTCTACTCAGTCTAACCTAAAATTTAAGACTCAAATCTTGTCCAAGCCTATTAATATTTGTAAATGTCAAATTCGTTTTAAGCCTCTCATATCTAATAAAAGAATTAAAAATTAACTTATGATAGTTTAATTGTTTTGTTAACATTTTATACAATATTGAGGATGAGGATGATGATAACAAGGTTTGAACCCGTATCGAGAAGTTTCTAACATGAGCTTTAATCACCACTCTAGACTAATTTTATTAAATTTTTAAACATAAAAAAAAATATATATTTTTAATATCTTGAAAAACATACTTTCAATATATACATTATAGTATCATATATCATTATAAATTTAATTTTTGTGGTAGAAGTTATACCGTATGTAAAAACAAAACAAAAGAAAATATATTTGTAATATAATATTAGAAATAGTTCAGATCAAATAATGCTCGAGTTTTGAATGTTGGAGACCAAAACGCCTATTAGATCATATTTCTGACTTGAGTGAATAATCAAATGTTTGAACAAGTTTAACAAATATCTCTGAACAAGAATTATTCAGTTATTATTTCATAATTTTTTAGTGGTAATGCGTAATTTTATCTAATTTAATAAAAAATTGGTAAATATTACCTTAATCAAATTTTATAAAACTAGTTATCAAAATTCAAAAAGATGAATGTGAAAAAAGCAGTTAATTATCAAATAATGTTTTTGTTTCTTTGGAAAGAAGAGATGAAACTTAACATCAGAAGTGAATTTAAGACAAAGACAAAGACAAAGAAGGAATGATGGTTTAGGGTTGGATCAAACGTGCAAATGAGGTCTCAAAAGAACATCATATGAAATTTGAGATGATGCTTTTCTAAAACAAAAACAAACAAACAAATAAACAAAATAATGGTCTAAAACAATTATTGCTTTTCGCACTCATTGCCGGAAAGGAAGGGTCTCCTGGCCTCTTTTTCAGACAAACATTCACAAAGCTTCAAAATTACGTTCAACGTTTGTGTACATAAAATCATCATGCTTTCCACCGTATGTCATATGTGTATGATAATTGATAAAGAGGCATATTTAACTTATTTCTTTTTAAGAAAATAAATAAATAAAAATAAAAAGCTTTGGACAGTGTTGTGATAGTATTTTGGAATTAATTTAGAAAATAGCAATGTGAAATAGAAGCATGCATTCGTGGGGTAGACAAAGAACAATCTAAGGGAGATTGAAAATTAAAGCAAAAGACGGCATGATTATGATTGAAGAAGATGCCAAATTTTCCAACTACTTTTCGCCGTCTCATTCCTTAGTTTTAGCTCACTGGATTTTTTTTTTTTAAAATCAAGATGTTTAGTGAATTTGTGGAGTGTGTTTTGTATCTATGAGTCGACGTCACGATGAGGAAGAGTCGGCATCACGATGAGACGATCACGACATCTCAATGAGAAGATTGGTCACGTCCTGACGATGTGAAGAATGACGTCTCGATGAGGAGCATGCGACGTTGCGATGTGACAATGTGTTCCCAAATCAATCGAGTTTTTTTCTCCTAATTAAATTCTGATTAGTCTATATTATTTTAGTCATATTTAATCTACGAATTTAGCCTATAAAAAGGGTTGTTGCAACCTAAAATAATCATCTTCATCATCTATGAAATTGAGAGAGTTTTGTGAGTTTTGGGGAATTTCGAGTTTTAGTCAGAGTGCTTTGTTCTTACGGAATTTAGGATTGTTTGTTGAAATTATCTCCATCTTGTACTCTTTCTATTTTTGCTTATCTAGTGAAATTTATTTTTCCCGTGATTTTTTGTTTTCCTTTTTTTTTTAAAAATTCACATAAATATTTATAGGTTTGATCTTATCTGCTTTTGCTTTTATTTTATTGTTCCATATACAACAAAATTTAAAGTTGGAATTTTAACATATGTTTTTGTATGATATTTTTGGTAGAAGGTGTATGGTATTTTATAGAAAGTATAACCCTATTATGTTTTAATAAACGTGGTGAGAGACTTCAACACTATAGAAACAACTAATTTCTTCTACGGTTTCCATATTTTTATTGACAACTCAATTGACATAAGATAGTATTTGTGCAATTGAAATATAATTTTTTAAAAGTAGTTTTTTATAAATCATTTTTTAAGAAATGTTTATATTTTTTTTTGCTGTTCAGCAAATTTTCTTATGCTGCATTTCGACATTTAGATTTGGATTTGAATTTCAATTCTATAAATGATATATGATAGTTAAATTATTTGAGATTCAATATAATGTATACTAAAAAATATAAAAATATGGATTTGCCAAATCCAAAAATATTTTAAAGATATCAAAGTTATTACTAAATAAGCTTCTAGCAAATTCATAGATTTGAGAAATGATCACCAATGTTACATTTTTAAAATAATTTACTACTCAATTTACATTATTTTTAAAATTTAAATTCTGAAATCTTAGTTCCCAAACATTACCCTAAGATTTTAAAAGTTGTTTTAAGTGAACAAAAGCAATATAAATTATCTTTGTAACAAAATATTATCAAAGTATTTCCTTTTGATAACTGAAGTTTCATTTTATAATAATTAATAATTTGTGTTGAAAAATATGAGAAGGATGAAAGAGTGCTTGCGGGAGTGCACACTCCCTAGATGATTGCAATGGTTGAGATAATTTCCATATTTAAATTATTGACAATTTATTGAATTGGATTTTTGGACTATATTGATATTGTGGAATGTATTTAACCCATCATTGAATGTCATATCACTTGAGGAAACATATATAGAAGATCGAATCGGATCGAGTCTTACTTATCTAATCTCTTGGATCGAGGATATTGGATTGGATTAGAGCCTTGATATCTTTGCTGTCAAAAGTCCTTGTTTACTTTGTTTATTATTATTATTATATTGTATTCAACTTACTTAGTTTCTCTTTAATAGGGATTGTGATAAATCTTCTTTATGTTAACAAGTCTCGAAATATTCTATATAATTGAGAGACTTGTATAGATTATTGTACCTAATCTTTTCTAGCAAGAAACTTCATTTTATGAGTGCACTGTGATTGTAAAACCTATTGAGTTATGGTTTTACATGCTAAATTCACAAAGTGTGAATTTAGTGGTGAGAATATTATTCTTCAAGGTACAAATGCGAGGAAATTGTCATGGTGTGTGATGGATTTAGGATCACTTATTGTAAATGTTGAAGATAGTGAATATTTCTCTCTAAGCTAGGCTCCGTAAACATTAGGAAACCAAACTGCTTAAACAATTTGTATGTCCCCTGTTTTATTCATGTTATCGTAATGCTTGAAGGAGTGCCCACCCCCTTAGCTACTCCTTCCAAGCACACAACTTGTAACTCAGCAACTATTTGAGCTAATATTTTATATAGACTTAATAATAACTAATGCCTTAATTAAAACTTAATTTGACGTATATGAAAGTGGATAGTGACATATTGGAACTAAAATGAAGCTGAGAAAAATTTAAACAAATACTCATTTTTATATTATGAAAATATTCATTTTTTATATTATAAAACATTTATTACTAAATATTTATAAATTGTAATATACATTTATTATTAAAATATTAGTACAAAATATTTTTAATAAAACATTAAGAATATTATTTAAAATTAAAATCATTATTAATTGTGATTGAGCTGACTGTTAGTGATGAGGATTCGCTAGTAATCAAGGTTGTTGAGTAAGGACAATATGTTGAGTTTAAGGTTCTAGAGGAGGAGGTTGTTTGTTAAGGTGATAAAGGGTTATGTTGAGTGGAGAGTTTTTGATAGGTGTAGTCGGTGTGGAGTTGAGGTGTGACGAGGGTTTTTAGAGGTTTTTAGATGGTAAACGATTGTTCTTGGTGAGGCAATACGACTAAAAAATTTTCTTGTTCTTCTCTAAGATATTTTTCCAGAACAGTTCTTGTTATCCCTCCTTTGATTTCTGATATAGCTTATAACAAGGTCTTGGTCTTTTGGAGTCAGTGGAGCCAATGATGGAAGCAACTGAATAGGTAGTAGAAGGGAATGATTGACAATGGAACAAGGATAGATTGAGCAATGTAAATCACGTTGCCTATAACACTCAAAACTCAGCACGAGAGTTTGATAAAATATGAAGTGTTATATTGATTGCCAGAGCGACGCACTCATTCATTATTTTCACAAAAAATGCATCTAAACACAATTTATAAACTTTCAACAACATCCCAATCATTCTTGGACCCAAAACAAATGAAAATAGAGGTTAACCGAGCTTTAAAATGTCAAGCGACCTCAAATATGCATCTTGCAACCTAAGCACCGATACATTGGTTGTAGGTACAGATGCTTGACTTTGAATTTTGAAATAGTGAGCTTTGATGTTTTGGAGTTCTGAAACTTTAAGTGTTTGTACCAATACTCAAGCACGAGTATCGATACTTGGAGGTCCATGATACTCAATACTCGAGGCTCAATTTTGATACTTGACTCCTCTATTTCGAAAATTTGATTATTGTCTTCAGAAAGTACTAATACATTGAGTTTGGGTTCCCATACCTAGCTTGAGAGGTACCGGTACCAAGGCTTGAGGTTCCAATACCCAAGCCCAGAAACATAGACTTCAACCTAAAAGGTGCAAAAAATACAAACTTAGACTCAACCAAAACATCCTATAGTTATACCATAAACATAGCTAACACATTTAATACATAAAACACAACCAAGACTTCATCACACATTCCCAATCACTAAATAACGCAAAATATAACATGCTTGGTAAATTTAACAGGCACTTCAACATACATATCATAAACTTTAAACACTTGAATCCTTAAAAACATTAAACCAAAAACCAAAATTTATCCATCACAAATGAATAAAAACTATAGTTTTAAGCCAATGTAGCCATCCTCATTTATGAAAACAAACCACCCAATTAATGACATAACTAAAAACTCAAATGCTTCTAAGTACATGCCTTAACGAATCAAACTAAGAAACTAAGTCTTTAGGAAAGTAGTATTCGAACTTTTGGAGACAAGTTGTAGTGAAATCCTTCATGCTTTACCTATGACTTGTGCACGAAAAAACAATACGAAACACTAAGCTTCTACAAGCTCTATGGTGATCCAATACATTCTAACATTTACCATATGCCTATAATTAATCTAAAAGCACACTATCTCAAATCAACAATAATAAAAACAGACATATTTCATTTATTTGTCAATTATAGATATTTGATAGGCACTTTTGATCTTTCACATTAAACAATTTCATGATTATTAGCTAACCAAGAAACACTATACAAAAAGTTGTTTGGACACATGAGTACCCTACCTTACACAATACAATCAATGAAGACAGCACGAAGTGTACTTTTAACAATTAAAATACTCTAGTGCAGGATAAATGTGTGATAAGAACACGATGGATAAGATTGAGTTCAAGTTGTTTGGCATGCGGGAAAACCAAATCAAATTAAGAAAACTCCTATCTTGGCAACCAAGTAACCTGAAACGCAAGAAAGAATCAACAAATAGCTTTGGTTTTAAGTAGATTAGAAAACAAAGAAAGAATGGAAAGATCAAACTGATAGGGAGATCAAGGTCTCTTGAACTTTGATTCAAGTTTCTTGAAAAGAATCCCTAGGATCTTGACACCTGAAATTAAACATGAAGGGGGAACATCAAAAAAAGATTCAAACGAACATAGACAATATTAATAAACATAGTAGAGAGATAGAAAAAGATTTAATGGAAGGTGATGAAAAGTCAATATCCTATGAAACCCTTTGAAGAAGAAACTTCAACATACTTCACAAATGCCTCTAACTAACCCCCTAAGGTCAAACCTTAGTAAATTGGAGGGTGAAGCGTGCTTCCCATAACTTAAGAAGAAAATCAAGAAGAAAACTACTTCTAAAACACACACAAGAGAAATATATTGTAAAGAACAAACTCAAAGAGTTGTATTGAATCAAAATAATGAACGGTATAATGAAGATGCTTTTATATAGGTTGGCCAATTACATCACAATAAAACTCCTAGGTATAATTAGTTTAAGTTGAACTAAATTTTCTTATTGACTAAAAAATGTAAAACTTCTAAACAATTGAAAATACTAAAATAATATTCTTAAATTTGGAATAAAAAATAGAAAAATAGAAAAACTAAAAAATAAAATATTGGGCTAATAATGTATAATAAAAAATAAGCCTTAAAATCGAACCCAATATGATTTAAACTCGAACTAAAGCTCAAAATTTGTAATTTCCTGTAATAATCCAGCTAGAAATTCTACTCATGTAACCTTCACTAAAATGACCATAACATGAGTTCCTCGACTCAAAATCAAGTTATTCAAAATGCATTTCAAAGCTAAGAAATAGCTTTTAGATCGATATGAAGACATCTCAACCAAAAAATGCTTTGATCCTATACAAAAACTCATCACGAATTGATTGACCTTTTGAGCTTGAAAAACAACGATTTCGATGAATTGAAGTTAATAAAATTTACCCCATCAACGCATGTATTACATCCAAAGTTGGGCTTCAATTTTCGTGATCTTTTTGGGCTTGTCAAATGGGCCTTGAAAAAGGTTAAACTCAACATGTTTTTAGGCTGGAATTTGGGCCCATGCTTGTATCATAACAACCTAAAGACATCGATTTCACCATTTTCGACCTTAGGCTATAGTTTTTTATCCAACCTGAACATTGTGGCTGTTAATATTGAAAAAAGGGAAAAGTTGAATCTGCGTAAGTCGTCTTTATGGTTTTTCCCCTTAAATTGTTTTATTTATAAAATTATTATTTTAATAAATAAATTTCATATATTTTTATAAAATCTTATGTATTTTTATCAAAAAAATAACTTTTAAATATTATTTTTTATTTTTAAGAGTTTTTTTAATTTTTAAATTGAAGAACCAAGACCAAATTGACAGAATGTGTAAAATTGAGGGTTAAATTTATTGATTTTCTTTTGGATTCAGGACTACATTAATAGAATCTATAAAAATTGGAAGGCTACTTTTTTTATTACGTCAATAAAAAAAAGGCTACCTTAGTGATTTAATATAAGACTAACCAACTATTAAATTTCAATAACGTTAGTAACTAAAATAAAAAAAAAATTAAACTTAAGTGACTAAAACAGAAACACGCTAATAATTAGATAACTATTTTTATAATTTACCTTTTAAATTTAATCATATAAACATAACCATTAGCATAAATTAATTTATTATTTAAGTTCATCTAATCCAAATTAAATTTGTAAACGATTTAGTAACAAGATTATTTATTGACTCAATTGTATAAACTTAAGTTGCTTACTCCGTCGATTGAGTCTTAGCTCAATTGGCATGAAAATTATTGTCAATGCATGATGACGTGGGTTCGAGTGCGCTGAAACGATCCTCCTATTTATAATTGGAGAAGAATTATGAGTAATTTTAAATATTGTGTAAAAAAACAAATATAATAATTTAAAATTTTCATATAATATCACTATTGCATTAATGAACTTTGGGTACCCATGGGACAGCTTGTTTTCATTACATTCATTTTAAATGTGCTTGCTCCTAAGTCCAAAGCTATCCTTAAATAATTATAAATAATATTTTATAATTATTCCATTTCAAAGTCGACGAATATTTTATCGATATATCTCAATATATATCAAACATAGTGGGATATATATGCCACACAAATGAGCAACCAGCAACCAGCAACCAACAACCAACACCAACAATGAGACAACACAACCCCGACAGGATTCAGATTAATTACGAATTAATGTTTTATTTGAACAAATAAAAAGCATAAATATAACAAGACAATACAACAACAAAATAAGAGGGTTTTTCAAGGTTAGAGAAAAAAAATAACCTCAAAATTTAACTATTTGTTAAAGAAAAGAAAAAGTGAAAATGGGAAATGCCAAGATCAAAGAGGCATGCAATCATGAAACTTGAATAATGAATGATATACAGCTAATTAGTTCTTCTAATGCCAATCATTTGATTGTCTATGGGTCCATCATCTCATAAATAAGAGGATAATACGTTCCAGCGCATTCGAACTCACATCTTCTAACATTAATAATAATGTCCATACCAATCAAATTAGGACTCAATCGGCTATTACAATCATTTTTAAAAATCAATAGTATATGCAATTTTTTTCGTATTAGACCACACAACCTATAAAAGTTTATATACTTTGACTCTCATTGTATCACAATTTTGTTTACAAAATATCTCGAGTAAGTTAAACATGATAAAAACACTATATTTAGCTATTTTTCTTTTGATCATCAAAATAAGGAATGTATTAATTAAAAGGGGACCGTGACAGCACCCACATGTCCAAAATACATACCATTCAGCAATTTCATATCCACCTCGCTCGACTGAAACCTACAAAAATCCAAATTTTACCCTCTTGGTTCTCCTTAATCAAGCATATCTCCCAGCTCTACTTCTTGTTGCGCTTTTACACATGTTATATTTCGATGTCCTGCCTTCTCCCATAATTGCGCGCCTTTATTTTTTTCGATTCAAAAGATGCCTACATGTTGAAAATAATACGTATATTTATGTACTAATCAAAGTCTAATACATAATCCATAATTCATGATTTCTCTTTAAACACGGAGAGTAGTTGAGAACTAATCAATCGCAAAACCCTACAAATGTGTATATGATCACAGGCAAAGAGGCAAGTTTTTGGTCGGCCGACTATCACAAACGTCTCCATCAAGCACTATTTTTATTCTTTACAGCAGTATAAAAAATTACAAAAATAATAATAATAATAATGGGAAGGCTTTCGAAAGGTGTTGTTGTCTTTAGCTAGCAAAAAGGGTAGATATTCACCAACCAAAATGGACCCTCTTTGCTGTTCCTTTAGGGAACCCTATTCCATTTTCTACATGTGTCCAAACCTTTGCCCTAATTCCTTTTGGACATCAATTGGAACAAAAAAGAAAATTATTTTAGATCTTGGATGGCCTAATTACAATATAGAATTTGGTAGCATCTCAAGACTTCGCCCTTTTAAGGAGAATTCTTTTGAGAGAGGTAATCTAATTCAATATGGAAATTGATGGAGGTCATAAGTCTTGTTTAGAGATCTTTTCCCACTCAATCTTTTAAAAACATGTAAAGTTATTAATGTCTGATTTCAATCATGAATGATTAATAAATGCATGACAAGTACATGTGACATTCTTTCCCTAAATTATATGGCATGTTTATCGTACATATTCATGAACATACATTTGCAATCAAATAAATATCATCGTGCTATCATAAATAAAAGTATAAAATTTAAATGACTCTAACGAGCCAAAGTTTCCATAATTCCATCCTAGAAAAATAGTAAAATGTTTGGGTCTTATAGTTTGCCACTACGGACTTCTGCTGTCACATTGGTTCATGTCGTCGTCATTGCACTGCCATTGTCATCGTCGTTGCGTCACTATCGTTGGCCACTGCCGAACTATCACTGACCATCGTCGTCGTTGACCACTATCAGACCACCGAGAACCTATTGTCGGACCACCGTCGATCTTTTTCCTATTGATTGGGTCGGGTTTGCGTCATCTCAATCAACCTAGATGCATCTTGATTCTTCGTGTTCCACCAAAAATATTGGTTACACAAGTCTTATGTTCATTTTCGATTCACATAAATTATTTTAAAATAATAAAATAAATAATTTGCATGGAGATGATAGTCCACAATCTAATTAGATACCTAAAAATTAATAATAATTACATTCAAATTTCTAGCCATCACAACTTTCACAAAATTACTTTATTATATAAATAATATAATAATAACATACATTCATTTACATACATATCCCTAAACATACTAATAATTACTAGAATATCATATCTTATAAAAAATTAATCACATATTCGATATCGGTTTATACTATAAACATAGCTCAATTTGGCTCTGATACCAATTGTTGAAAAAATTCAAAAAACGATTTTTTTGTACAACGAAAAAATAAAATTTTAAAAATCAAATCGGTTTGTAATATTTATAGTAATAAACTTTTTTCCGAAATCTCACTTGTGTTTTAGGTTAGACGAGTCTTTTTCATTCCTAACTTTCAACTGAACGTTCTTCTCACTATTCTTGTACAACAAACTGCTTCAAGCATGGATTTCAACACTTTTGAATCAAACACAAAACCATAAAATATTTTCTTTACTTTAAATGGGAAAGTAAAAATTTCTTTCTTATAGAAACTGATAGAATTATTATTTTTGGAAAATGAAATTTACACTTAGAAATAAATTTTAATTATTTTCGGGTAGAATAATAATATCTCAAAGTTGTATTTAACTTGTTTTTTTTTTTCTAACCAATGTCATCTATTTATAGGAAGAGGAAGTGAAACCCTAGTTGAATTAGTAGAATGCATTTAATGTTTATTTAATAGAAAAACAATTCACTAGTTGAACTAGGAGAGAGAGAGGCGACAACTCTAGTTAAAATACTAGGGTTTGTCATCCCCTTGTATTCTATACGAAGGGCTTTGGACCTCTCATGATCCAATTATAAGTGCTTCTTAGACTTTTAAACAAGCACTTTATAATTCAATCCAACTCAATACATGTTTTTTTATTTCTGAAAATAAATATTATAAATTAATTTTCTAATTAAATAATTTTCTCAACCCGATTCTGATTCCGTTAAAATCATGACAACTTTACCGTAAAAAAATCTATGAGAAAATATATTTAATTTTCTACATTCAACGGATTCACAATGACCAATTAATTTAATTCAATTTTTAACTCCAATTAATTAATTATTTATTTATTTGAAAAATCATAAATTATTTCTTAGATAATTTCCATATGTAGTGAGAAAACCACATTATTTCTGAATGTTACTCATTTTTCTAACTTTATCATTTCTATTCAATTTTGTTCATTTGATTCAACATGCAATTCATTTCTGGTTTCAACGAACTAACGAAGAGACTGATTGGACATATGTGATTAGGGCTCAAATGATTTATAGTTAAATTTTAGTTTTTTACCTAATAATTATAAACACATTTAGTCATGAAGTCATTCTACTATAATATCGTGACTGAGCTCTTCCCAATTACATATCATTACGAAAGCTAATCGGTCAGTGCTCATCCAATGACCTTGTCATAAATGTGTTACCCTCATATGATATCCTTAATCTTTTTGAGATAAATTCGTTCTTTCAATATAATCCTATTTTGTCTCATGGTAATCATTATATCTTCCTTCATGAAAAGTCAATTACTATCAAATAGTAATTAAGTCATTCATCACAAAGAAAAATGACTCGTGCCCACTTTTTTCTTTTCATCTATCATGTAATACCAATGAGAGGATATCATTTACCCATTTCTTAGGCTATCAATTCCACTGTTGTGAATGATGCTACATACTATAGAAGTTGTATACCCAACATATCAACTTTCAATTCCTTATCCATTCGAACTTAGGCTTTTACTTACATCAAAGTATACGAGTCAATCATACATAATCCATCATTCACTCAATATTAAGGTACATCACATTATGAGCGTCACAAATGAATAAATCCATAAATGAATTTGGGATCTATTTTGCTTGGTTCCAATCCGATGTACTGTCAGTCCAGTTAATCCTATCTATGTTTCTATTTTCTAAGAATCATCTGCTCCAATGCCCAAGATAAAGCATCTCCCTAATTGGACTTGATAGATGATATATTAGTCTTTCAATCAGTTTGTTCATTTCTAATTTGACTAAGAACATGTTTGGGTTTGTCTATTAATATAAGTTGTCTTTCCATATTACGATCCAACCACGTAATACCGCTTAATATTAGTTAAACATTCGACAACGAATGAGCTAATATTTCTTCTATTTTGCTTTACATGCAAAAACCACATGAGGACATTATACAAAGTATATTAATGTAATTCATGAATAATTTTATTAATCAATCTATTCGAAAAATTTACAAGTGTACAAACGAATATACTACACTTAGGACACCAGATCCAACAATGAATTCATGAGATCTTGGACTCACGAGGTTATGGGCTTGCAAAGTCTTAAGTACACAAGATCTTAGCCTCGTAGGTGCTCCTAACTCACAAAATGATTCTAGTACATGGTGTTGACTAGAGAAGTTGGTAAGATGTGAGGCAAGCTCGCTAGGCATAGGTAATAAAAAGGTGACATGTGGCTTAGTACGCAATGATAGTCCTTTCTCTGCTAACTATTACGACAACTCTAGCACATATCTTGCCTCAAACCACACTCCCAACAAATCAACATTCATTTAAAAAAATTCAAATATTTTCAAAATCCACAACCCTTAAAACGCACCAATTTTTTTCTAAGTCCATCTACCTACATCTCCTAGTAAAACCTTAGCTCACAAAGGCCTATACTTTGAAACAATGCCAATATATCTTGTAACCATTGAAACAATCCTCACCAAGGCAAAGAGTAGACCACAAAACAATCAATGTCTAAAGAGAAGTCACTTTATAACCTCCTTTCAACTATGGAAAAATTGTTATACCTACAACTAGCGAGCTCATTTCACGTCCTACCAACCTCACTAGTTAATGCCACAGACTAGAATCATCTTGCGAGCCAGGAGCACCCACGACACCAAGACCCTCATGAGCTCAAGACTCTACAAGCCCATAAGCTCTTAGGCCCTAAACCTAGAAGACTCACATTACGAGGCCACACCCTTGACATGGACCAAAAACCTACCATTTGTATGTCACATATATCCATTTGTCTAACATGACAACCAGGGGCGAAGCCATGAAAAAAATTTAGGGGGGTCAAAATTAAATTATTTATATCTTTATAATTTCAAAATGATTAAATCACATTTTTATCATTTTTAGAGGGTCAAAGTACAATTTTTTTTTTACTAATTTAAATTTTTTAAAAATTTAAAGGGCCAAAATGGCAAAATAACCATTTTAAGGGGGTCAGTGCCCCTACCAGCCCCCTCTAAATATGCCTTTGATGACAACCCATACCTATGCAAGGGCGAAGCTAGGAAAAAAAATTTAGGGGGATCGAAATTAAATTGTCTATATCTTTATAATTTTTAAATGATTAAATCAAATTTTTATCATTTTTAAGAAGGTCAAAGTGCAATTTTACTTTTACTAATTTAAATTTTTTTTAAAATTTAAAGGATCAAAATGATAAATTTTCGATTTTAAGGAGGACCAGGGTCTCTGCCAACCTCCCTATCTGTACCTATAAGAATAGGACATCAATAGGTTAATTGAGTTACAGAGAGTTTGAAACCAATATAAGGACGACACATGACAAATCTTGAGAATGATCAGATGTACCTCTTTTTAAGGCCCCTGAACATCGAAACAATACAACTCACGCTTTTGTCTTATACTTTCAGCTATCGCTATTCCTCCTCTTGAACTCTAATCTTCCCAAAAAACCTAAATTCTAAACACCTATGGCTCTTCGTCCACCTAGTGAACCGTCATGAGCTGCTACAATCCCAACCTTATATCAATATATATACGACGTAAAGGCAGAAGATTTGGTAAGCCATATATATATTTGATGTTTCTTTTTAATCATTAATTTAGTGGGAAAATGATAATGCTCTTCTGTGGCCATGAGAAGAACATAATCTAGTTCAATCTATGGGAAACCTGAAGAAAAAGTAAAAATAGTTCACTTCAATGTTTAGGTTGTCATATTTGTCAACTATCAATTTTTTTCTTTACTTTCCATAAAAAATCTATCAAACTAAAACCAAATTTCTTTCCATAACAGTATACAGACTATGACAGATTTATTTCCTTTTTTTATTTGAATAAATTATTACAGACGTTATTGATATAGAGAAAGGATTATATGAAACAGGGATATTATTACTTTCCAATAGTTTTATGACACATCAACAATTTCATCCTAAATTTCAGGATTTTAATTGTAATTTGATTTTTTTCAGGATGAAAATGCTGAAATTAAGAATGAAAATACTGATGTGGCATAAAAATATTGGAAAAGGGATACAAATGACGTGATGTCCTGTTTCATTCAATCCTTTTCCATATATGCTCGCATGTTTTCCTCTTAACCAATTAATCAAATAAATTTACCATAAAAGAGGTTTTAAATTTAAAATCCAGCTCATATATTAGTACTCCACAAAAAAAATAAAACCAAGCGTCCCAATGTTTTGACCATTTTCACCTTTTCATGAAATATTGAAAATTAAATTATTTCAAAAAAAAAATTAAAACCAGAATCCAGATGCCACTAAATTGGGTTTAAATACACATAAATCTAGCCCTTACCCAAAAAAAGTTAAAGCTAGTAGACAAACTTTGCTGCAAAAAATGTTTGGTTTCTTTCCTTTAATTTTATCAGCTTTCTTGCTTGTACTAGGATTCTTTTTACTTCTACAAGTACTTGCAAGAAAGGAGCCTGCAAATTTACCCCATGGAAGTATGGGGTGGCCTTTGTTCGGGGAGACTCTTGGTTTCCTTAAGCCTCACAGATCAAACTCCATGGGAAGTTTTCTGCAAGAACATTGCTCAAGGTAACAAGTTTTAATTATAAGCAGCGATTATGTTATACTCATTTTCATTGTTAGTTGTAGCAATCTAAACATTTGCAAATATTTAATGAATGATTCTGAAAATGTTTGCATTCATTGCTGCTAGACAGGTATGGGAGAGTGTTCAAATCTCATCTATTTGGCTCCCCAACTATAGTTTCCTGCGACCATGAACTTAACATGGTTGTTCTTCAAAATGAAGAGAAGTTATTTCAGGTGAGCTACCCCAAGGCCATGCACGGCATTCTTGGCAAGTTCTCTTTGCTTATTGTTTCCGGGGATGTTCATAAGAAACTACGAAATATTGGCGTCAGCTTCATCACTGCCTCGAAATCGAACCCGGAGTTCCTTGACTGTGTGGAAAAGATGACTATCTCAATGATGAATTCATGGAAAAATTGCAAGGAAATTGGCTTCTATAAAGAAGTTAAGAAGGTGGGATTAATAAGATGTCAAAAGCTATATGCATGCCTTAATATCCATGATTAACCATCTTGTTTTCTTACAAACAGTTCACACTCAATCTTATGGTGAAGCATCTTTTAAGTATTCAACCAGAACAGCCACTAGCCTTCAAGATCCTGGAAGATTTTCGAACTTACATGAAAGGCTTCGTGTCGTTGCCAGTTTACCTCCCTGGTACACCTTATGCCAGTGCAGTGAAGGTACTGATTAGATCCATTCTCTTGTATTTTTACTTTTCATAAGCAACATTATATAGATTTTCACACATATTTACTCGTGTCATGATGTCTTGTTTTCTTTTGTGGTTTATATTTCCAAATTTAGGGCTAATATTGCTCCACACTTCAAGTTCTCTAATGATATGATACCTAAAGTCACCCTTTCCATCTTTCACTATATATATATATATTTCAGGCTAGGGCAAGGCTTTCTGCAACTGTTGGGGAGATCATAAAAGAAAGGAGAAAGGAGCAGTTGAGGCTTGTTAAAGGAGACTTCTTGGATGCAATTTTGTCGAAAGAGAATCTAAGTGATGAGAAAACAGTAAGCATTGTCTTGGACTTGTTGCTTGCTGGTTATGAAACAACTGCAACACTCATGGCCTTGATTGTCTACTTTCTTTCTCTTCATCCAAATGTTTTAGAACATTTAAAGGTAACATTTCTCTCTCTCTCTCTCTCTCTCTCTCTCTTTCTTCCATACATGCATCAATTAAACTTTTCATTCTTTCTCTATATATTTTACTTTTCTCACAATATTGTTTATGCCAGCAAGAACATAATGCAATAAGGAAAAACAAAGAAAATGGTGAACCCTTGAATTGGGAAGATTACCAGAAAATGGAATTCACTTGCAATGTAAGAAAGTATTTCATTTATAAGACATTTGTATGTACAACATACATCACAAAACTTAAAATGGTAACCTTGTGTTATATATGAATATATAGGTTATTTACGAATCGATGAGATGTGGAAATATAGTCAAATTTGTGCACCGGGTTGCTCTTCAAGATGTCAAATTTAAAGGTTAATAACGACAACCCTTCATCAATTCTCTATATATGATTTTGTTTCATAATCATATATGCTATTACATCTGGGAGAGAGTTATATATATATCTATACAGATTTTTACATGCATTTAACTGTTGTAGGATATATCATTCCCTCGGGATGGAAGATACTTCCAGTGTTGACTGCCGTTCACTTTGATCCATCTCTTCACGAAAATCCTATGGAGTTTAACCCTTGGAGATGGACTGTAAGTGTTTGTATATATAAGAAAAAAAAAAGATATAATTATTCACCTAGACGCAGGTAATATATCTATAGGTACGGTGGTTGGTCGACATAGAAAAGCGAGCCATGCATATGCATTAGCCTAAAAGAAAAACAATATATTTATTTTGTTATGTTCTGTTGTTTGTGTAATTCAATAGTCGGCCATTTGGATGACACAGGATAAAGCAACAAACAAAAAAGTGATGCCATTTGGTGGTGGTCCTCGGTTATGTCCAGGGGCTGACCTTGCTAAAGTAGAAATTGCTTTCTTCCTTCATCATCTTGTCCTCAATTATAGGTAAAATTTGAGCATCAATCAAATTTAAAATTCCCATTATTTATATATGTATATGTTAAATGGATCCTCTAAGGTCATTGCTTCCCACTTAGGAACCAGCACAATAATTAGCTTTGATCTTTCTTTTATAATGACCCGGACTCAGATATTTCTCCTGTATCATTATATGTATTGGGATTTAGGCATCATTTTTGTGTACGTTTATGTCGACTGCATTAATATATCCATTGCTTTCTCTTATGAATCGTAATTGGATCTGGGATTTTCTTCTTCTTCTTTTCTTTCAAAAAGGTGGAAAACAATGGCAGATGATTTCCCTCTTGCATACCCTTATGTGGAGTTCAGGAGAGGCCTACTTTTGGAGATTGAGCCAATACAAGCCATGGCTGGAAAGATAGAAACCTGACATGTAGTATTTAAGTATAATTATACTATATATATTTATACGTATAGTAGTGTTTGAGCTATAAAACTATATATGATTTGATTGTTTCCATTGAAAGACTGGTAAATTTCAGATGTAAAGTTTAGTGGTATGGAAAAAGCCTTTTTCATGTAGGAATTATTTCATTTGGTTTCTTATCTTGTTAATATACCGATATTCAATACATTCAAATAAAGTATAGGATTCTTCGTCTCTCTCTCTCTCTCTATATATATTGGTAATGCAAAGTGGGTAAATCCCAAATTGATTGAAAAAAGACTTTTAAAATGGTTTAAATATAGTCTTTTTTACCTTTATTGAGGCCCAACACACGCACGCTACTATTGCTATTCGGCTTGGCTTGTGTTAACATGTAACATAAATGTTTTTTTTATTTATAAAATTTTTGTATTTTTCTTTAAAATTATTTTCAAAATATTTTTAGTTGCGAAAAATCTGATCAGTTGCATTTTTTGAAGAAATTGACACTGCGTGTTTTACTATCTTACCTCTTCGGAAAACAGTATAAATAGTAGATCATTTTTCTCATTCTTTTTTTTTCTAGCCTGTTTTTTTTAGTAGTTTTTCTTTTAATTCCTTTCAAGAAAAGTAATACTAATTGTGCTTCAATTTTTTTTATTTAAGTGTACGAATACTAAAGTATAAAATAAACATGTAAACCTATATTATTATTATTTTTTGTAAAAAATACTAAAATAAACTTGAAATATAAAAAAAAATAAACAAATACTTGAATTACCTGGTTCAATTTTCAGGTTGTGACTTCATTTTTAAAAGAAAAAAAATTCAATCAACTTTTTTTGGCTTAATATAATATTTGGCACTTAAATTTGATACTTTTTTTTAATTTGGTACTTAAATATTTTTTTGTCTAATTTGGTACTCAAACTTGACACTTTTTTCTAATACCTAAATTTGACACTTTTTTAAGTTGGTACTTAAACTTTTTGGGGTCCAATTAATTTGGTATCTGAACTTGACTCTTTTTTCTAATTTGGTATCTAATCTTTTTTTTAATATTAATTTATTAAGCATAGCTCAATACCTATTTTTAACATGAATTTTCTCTAAAACTAACAATATTTTTGTAGCATAACAAAAAAAACTCAACATCATTGTTGTTGTGCGTAATTTTTATAATATTATAATATTTAATAATTTTTATTTTTCAAAAGAATTTAATAAAAATATAATCATCTTTGAGACCAGCGACAATAGTTGATTCTGTCGAGAGGCTCAAGATTGGAGTGATTAGAAATGTATTTATTATCGTAATAGACACGTTTAAATTGTAATAGAGTGTACTTATAAATTGTTGAAAACATAGGATTGAAAATTGTTAACAATGACGGAAAAAAAAATTAAATGTAAACAACTAAAAATAATCATTGCGTTGTGAAAAAACAACGGCTTTAAAAAGCAAATCCGCATTGATGTATAAATTAATATGTACACATATTGTAAATCCAGCATCTACATCAAATGAAACAATTGAGCAATTAGGCTATGGCCGAAAGTGTTGTACAATTGGATTGACTTTCACATTTAATGGATGGATTTTACAAATATGCTTCAATTAGTGCTAAAAGAAGTAGGATGTTTGAGTATAAAAATCATGAAATGACAGCATATATCATAATGAAAATAATTTTCATAATTTCTTTCTTGTCAAGTTTTTTTGGAGTCAGTAAAAGCTGAGAATTGTCTCATCAGTCATATTTTCAAGCTTTTATATACAGTAAACATTTTTCAATAATTTCATTGAAACAATATACTCATAACGCTCACTGTTACAAACTAACAACACTGCATTAAACCAATAATGCCAATTATTGTTACTCTATGGAAGTAAGTATAACTGTAAAATTCATAATCGAGCCTCAAGCTTAGCCACAAAGAAATTAACAGTAACGAAAAATAAAATCTTTATTTAAATTTAAATTATTCTCATGGAAAAGGCAAACTCACTAAGGAATTTGTAGAACAACTTGACAGGATTCAGATTTTAGAAAAAAAAGATCAAACCCGTCAAGGGAGATTCTGATGAAAGAGATCTGTAACCCAAGAAAAAGCTAGCACAATGAAGAAGTAACACGAAAATTTGAAAAATTAGAATATGATGGCAGTTGTATAATCTTCCCCACGGATTCTTCAGAGGGAAACCCGTGAAAGATGATAAAAATGTCAACATGCCAATCAATAAGAGAACAAGGACTAATGAAACTAAAGAAGCAGATAACAAAGGATTTGGGGTGATCTGAAATTCACTACTAACATTTCCATTTGAATCATATAACTAAAATGTTAAAAACACCTCAAAAGATTCATTAGCCAACAAAATCTTAGGTGAAAACATAACAATTTCGGAATCCTACTGATAACTCCAACACTTCTTTGACACAGCATAAGTGAGGCTACAAAGCTGATGTAGTGTGTCACTCTTCCATCACATCTCCTCCTTCGATGATCTCAACTTTCTCCTTCAATGGCGTAATTTTTGTCAAAAGGACCTCTGTAATCATAGAAATTAAAAAATTAGCACAGTAGCCACTGAAATTATATAGTGAAAATGGATTGACATTGTAAAGCTTTTTGTTATTAACCTGTCTTCTTTGGAAAAGAATAGCCCTTGGAACTGGTGTAAGTTCGAGGGTTAGGTTGAAGATGGTTCCTCAAGTATTCTTTCCCGCCCTAAGGTATGATTCGATAAAATGAGAAACTCAAACCAAAATAAACATAGGATTTGCTTTCCTAACAAAATGTGGTTGGTGGTTAACAACATACCTTGGTAATTACACAAATATCGACATTGCTTCCACTTCCTAGGTCATTGAAGATACCAGAGCATATAGCCTCAGTTACAAGTTTTATTCCTTCATCTCTCTGATAAGAGAAGAATCAGTTGCGCAGATTCAATGGATCAAAATATAACGCTGTTAAGCTAATTTATTTTACTTTATACCACGAATGCAAGAACAATTACTTTTGATAAAAGATTTTACACCCAAACAAACTCAGTTGCAAAACATGTGAAGATGATTATCTCTTCAATCTTCAAGACACCAAAAGAATGGAACAGATGAACTTACAGTAAGGCCTTCTCTGTATTTTGATTCAAAAACTGCCATTGCTGCCAGAGAACCAGAACCCATCGTAGCAAATGGCAACGTGTCAGTTGATCCATGGGGGTATATCTGCAAATTTTAACAATTGTAGTGATAAGAAACCATACTAATGAAGACGACAAAATGCTACTGTCATTTTGAAGTGCCAAACAGTTGAAGAGAACTTACAGTATGTAAATGGGGTCCGGTGACATCAACACCACCAAGTACCAGAGCAGCTGAAACATAGCCTTGATAGCTGGACAAATTGCTAAGCAGTTACTCTCTATAGGCTTTGTATTATGAGTGTGCTGTCAGTCAAAGAATATTAAAGAAGGCAAAAACTTTACTTGAAAAGGTGTCTCTTGAGAAGGGTCAATGCTGTAACAACCCTAGACTCTCTACCAGTGTGATAGCGATGTAACTGGAGCTGTGAGCTGACCATGTCTGGAGACACATATAAAGACCATAACAATGGGTTAGCTACAGTAACATGAGAATTCTAGTATAACAGTTTACCACTTGAGTTGTTCAAGCATGAAATTCAAAGAAACTACTGATGTTGGCAGAACCATATCAAAGCATCAAACACCAATTTCAGAAAGTACCAGTCACTGCCTCTGTGTCAGCAGCGGTTCCAGCTCCACAGCAATAAATGTTTGGTGCCATATAATGGATTTTCTCACAATTCTTATCACAAACTATAGGCCCTTCAGTTGCTCTCGTGTCTGCTCCAAGAATAACACCATCCTATACAAAATTTCAAATAAGAACAATGGCATTGCCAAACTAGCGTCAGAATAGCCTACATATACAAAATAAATATGGAGATAAGCTGCAAATATCTCCGACAAAATGGTGTCATTTCTAGGTACTTTTCAAGTTCTGCCACACGAATTAATCAACAACAGTCATCTCAGTTTCTGTCCTATAACCCACAATTCCATTTGGTTAATCATTTATTTGCAGTGACAAATATCTTGACCTTAAAGTCGAGATACAAATCGCGAAAGCAGTCACTTGTGCAAAATCTTAAAGACTACTACTTTAACCTACTTTAACCAACTTTTCCCAACTTCAGCCTTTACATAAGGCTCTTGGAAGAATCAACAACTGGGTAATGACTAATGACATTCTAAAAATTTAGCTTCTTTATTTCTATAACATAAATTCATTAGTATAATTCTTCCTTTCTACTCTTAAATCTAAAAAGAACCAATAAAATCGAAAACATAGAGTTTAAACTGCCCAGTATCAACCAATCAAAAACCCAAATTGAATATCTAAATAATACAGTAAATATAAGTAAAATGAGCAAAAAGATTAAAGCCCGGATTTTAATTTTCCGCAAAATAGTACCTGGAAGATCAAGCCAACAATTGTGGTACCAGTTTTCCGAAACGAAGGCGGATTAACGCCTTTCTTTGCAAGCATCTCGTTTCTTTTACAAAGATCGAAGCTAAATCCGCCCTTCGGAGGCATTTCGATCACCGATTTCGACATTTCTTTTGTTTATTTTTTGCTCAAATCGACTGGTTATTTGACCTAAAAATAAAATTTGAATAAAATTTAAAAGCAAGGAAAGAACAGGTAGGGATTTGGCAGAATAGAAGGAAACCTATAAAGAGAAGGAAAGAGTTTTTTTTTTCCTTTTTGCTAATAAGGGTACCGATTTATAACTTATTTCATATTATGCTTAACTTCAAAAGTTATTTATCCAAAACGGCTTTGGATTTGTTTTTCTTTTTTTTTTTCCTTTTTTTTTTTTTGCATACCTTTCATTTGTTTCTAAAGTTAAAAAAAAAATTAATATAACATTTGGTATCTGAGCTTACACCAGTTCCAAGGATTATTCTTTTCCAAAGAAGACAGGTCCTTTTCACTAAATAATTTCAGTGGTTACTGTGCTAATTTTTTAATTTCTATTATTACAGAGGTCCTTCTGACAAAAATCACGCCATTGAAGGAGAAAGTTGAGATGGAAGGCAAATCTTCAACTTACTAACTCTAAAATCTTTTATATTTATATTGGTTAATAATATTAATATAGAATAAACCACTCATATATTAGATTCATGTGAATATAAATGAAAAGTCAGCTATAATTTCAAAAACATATATTGCATTGTAGCCTATTATATAGAACAACAAAATTTAATTTTCTCCAATATCTTGAGTGCTTAGAGACAAATTTCTTTAAGGTAATTACTTGAGATAGCTCAAACCACAAAATACATTTTCATATGCTAATTTTAGCTTCAAATTTAAATCATCGCCGTTCTTTATATGCAATTGTCATGCATTCTAATCAGATCATGTCAAAATTATGTCATCAATATTGTGTGATCAATAAATTTTATATAAATTAATTTATAATATTAATCGGTAATAATATTATAAGAGGCGAAGGCAAGGGAACAAATACTGGCCTTGCTCTCCTCCCAAACAATGGTGGTAAACAGTCTATATAGTCCTGAAATCACAAATTAATATAATAATACAATTACACTTTATCCTCTCTTAATTTTATTATTCAATTGAATCCCTTGTGATCACTGTTTCAAGTGTGATCTACGCGTTAATTGTATTTATTATTTGGGTTTAATCCTATTATTATAATTCATCAAAAAAAATTATTATTCAATTTTCATCTTTTGAAGCAATTTTTTTTTTTGGCATCTTCATTGAATATTACATCATCTAAAAGAGTAAATTTTTAGAAATTAGATTATAATTATTTGAAGCATAACATTGTATACAAATTTTTGTCAATAATTGTGTTGTTAGTTTGTAGCCGTGAGCGTTATGAGTTTATTGTTTCAATGAAATTATTGAAAATGTTTACTGTATATAAAAGCTTGAAAATATGACTGATGAGACAATTCTCAGCTTTTACTGAATCCAAAAAAACTAGGACGAGAAAGAAATTATGAAAATTATTTTCATTATAATATATGCTGTCATTTCATGATTTTTATACTCAAACTTTACTTATCAAATTATTTAAACTTTATATTCATTTCAATCAAAACAATTTTCTAAAAATGATTCCTATGGAAAGAAGCATTGATCACAATTCAAATAATGAAATATCAGAATCCAACAGGACGATTTTTTTCATCTCATCTTTTGGTCATATTGACTTCCTCAAACCTATCACTATAATAACAAATCAACAAAAGAATCATGGGAAATGTATACTTTTTTTTTCAAGAAAAATAAAAGAATCAAAAGTAGAGCTTTATTTTGGTCTGTATTGGACTTCGACAAATCGGGCAAGTTTCGAGGTCTTTTGCACATTCTTCACATGTCTGAGAAAGATCAAAAGGTTAAATTATGTCAGCACTTCATCAGCCATAATCTATAACCAAGGACTGGACTGCCAATAAATTAACCATTACAGACATTTACCTGATGTCCACAACCAAATGCCATGTCTCTCGAGCTACTAAGGCAAATAGGACAAAGCTGCTCAAAACAACAGCAAAGGAAATGTTAGCTTTCATGATAAATAACCAAATATGTAAAGTGAGGGATAAGTCTCCAAGAGTTCGTAATCTTAAAGCCTTTGGTCTTTTCAGTCTCGAAGGTGGACTGCAAGAGCAGCTTCTCATTAAAAGAAGATATATATGGACTCATTAAACAACTACATACTCATACCTGGCTATCGTATGTAGAACTTGGAGCTGGCGAAGCTGAGCTGACAGGACTAGTTTCTTCGGGATAAGGAGGGACACTTGGTTTGAAACTGGTAGGATGAGAAGGTTTTGCGCTGCTGAAAGCTGCTGAATCATATTTAAAACTGGTAGGATGGGAAGTTTTCGAGCTGTTGAAAGATGATGCACCGTATCTAGGAGGAGGTAATGGAACTCTCTCAGGAATATTTCCCTTTCGACCACTGCACAACAAATAGATTGAAAATCACCATCGAAACCGGTAATATAAACCCTTTCAAAATGACCAATAGAGAATGCATTATTACCCCAGTATATTAAGCTCAATGGTTGCTTTGTACTGTGAAGGAATCTCCATTAAAGCGGCTAGAGCAAATTCCGTTTCCTTCCGTGAAGGCGCCATATTCTTTGACATAATATCTGTGAAATTCACAAACTAAGAGAAAGAGAGAAACAAAACGAGAAAAACATTAATAACCGTATGACCAAAAGAAAGATCATATCTACCATAAAAAATCTTGTATGCACTCAGAATTTACCTGAAAATTATCAAACGCACGAGCAGGAATGTTATCATCAAACTCCTTCATCATGTCCCAAGGTCCGTCTCCAACACCAACCAATATAATCGACAAAGGAAGCTTGCTGCAATAGAAGAAACATGTAAGAAAGAAAATGGTTGTATGCAGGAAAAAAAAGGCGAAAAAGATTACACCATCTTTACCTTGCTTGCACTATGGCATCAACAGTCTTCTGCTCTTGTGGACTTAGCAGGCCACGCTGAGTATCAACACTTCGAGTTACCTGAAAAAATCATCAGCCTTAATGATATTAAACCGATATGGAACTACAGCAAAATCTACTAAACAACCATCAAACAGTTAATAACAAAAGTAATAATGCAATGCAAGAAAATAGTAAGTGGTACAGAAAACCATCATGCCAGCATTTTTTTTATTCATTTTTTCCATGCCAATCTGGGCCAGAGCCCTTTCTGCTAATTTTTGCTTTCAAGCTAATCACCTGAGTACTACATTGAGTTTTCTTAAATTTAAATAAAGTATAAACCTTCACACAGAGCAAAATACCTGCCCATCAGCGATTATCACTAACACGTGATACTGTCCACCGCTCTGCTCAACAATGGTCATAGCCATTTCAATGATTGGGGCAAATGATGTAGGGCCTGCGAAGAAATTGAAATAATTATTTGATTGGATAAGCTCCAAACGTTAATGCAAAATAACAGATGAAAAACAGGAGTGTAATGGAAACCTGCAAGTCGTAGATGAGGCACAAGTTCTCTATAGCAGCTCAAGACTTCCTCAAATCCATTACAAAATCTTTCGTCTGGGTAGAAACTGAAGACATCTTGATCATGTGTTGATGCTGCCAACAAATATAAGTAATTCTTAGCATCTCCATTTAAATAAACAGGCATCCTGATAAGGAAAACAAATTAAATACATACCATCACCAAATCCGAAACAAGGAATTAAGTTGTCCTCGTCAAAGGCAGCTAACGTCTTCCCAATAATCGATATTGCTTGTTCATAGGGGTTTGAACCATCTCCAATGTGGTGCAAACTTCTTCTGTTGAATGATCTTTTACCTACAAAACAAGCCAGATTGAGCAAGTTCTACTACAGATAAAGACATACATTGCTAGCAATAAGAAGCCGATCTTAACCTGTCCACTCGTTGCTCTTTGTGAAATCGATACCAACAATGAGATTAGAAGATTCAAGACCAGCATTAGCAAGCGCTTCTGTTACCTGCAATCAACGAAATGATTTAGGTGACCTTAAAATTTCCTTCACCAACAACAATAGAAAATAAACTATTGAATAATATTAAGCAACAATCATTTAATGGCTGGAGAAAAGGAGAAAGCATAAATACATAAAAGCTTCTAATAAAAGCAGCCAATGAAGATATTAACCTGATCTAAGGAGTTGTAATTGTCTGCAATTTTCGAATACTTCCTTTGTAGCTTCTTTTTGTTGCCGACATGGTCTTGTGGAGATGGATGATACTGCAGCTCTGGTTGCTGAGGTGGATAATGCGGCTGTGGCTCTGGTTGTGAATACGAATAATACTGAGGCTCTGCATAGCTATACTGAGGCAGATAACTATGGTTTTCTTGACCATATGATGTCTGAGGATGCCCCTGATGAGTATCCCATGAAGATGGATTTGAATGATAGGAAGAACCCTGCCTCCAACTTCCCTCCTTGGAACTACTACCCCCCATTAACCAAATAGAATGCTGCTTCCTTCCTCCGAAAAATAAATTAAAATCAACTACAGGCCAAATACAAGAATACCTGGAAAAAGAACCACCCAGATATAATCCCAAACAACAATAATAACAGCAATTAAGGAATGAAATCTCCAAACAACTTAAATCTTTTCCAAAACCCTTTTTCCTTCTTCACTATATCAATACAGCACAAGAAATCTAGCTAAACCAATCAAAACGAACAGAAATCGAAAACCCACCAAAGCAAGCATTTTAACATATATAAAGGATGCAAGATTAGACTTTTCCAGGAAACGTCAACTTTTCCTTCTTAGCCAAATTAAAGAGACCAATTCAGAAACGTAAGCTGCCACTTCACCGACCTTAAAACAGCCTAAGAAGAGCCCTGGCGGCAAAGTATGCTTCCAAAAATGACTAAAACAGATAAACAAACGCGTCATCTATTAGCAATGGGAACTTATCCACAGCCACCATAAACAAATTAATTAAGACGACAAGAAAAGTAAAACGGCGGCTGTAGTCAACAAAAAAAAACCCTGAATTCTGAAAGAGACCCATTAAGCTTGTCAATTGTTAATTGCGTAATACTCTAAAAAAAGCTGATTTTCAAGATCTGAAGCATGAACAGTTTTTGGAACTGGGTCAAAAGAGAAAGTCCAATACCTTTGATTGGAGTAGGAAATTTGCAGAGCATCAATGGAGGATCTGGGTATCTTTATTACTTTTGGAATTAGAGATAGAACATTGATAATAAGCCATTGATTGGAAAGAAGATAATCTTTTCCACATTTTTTTTATATTAAAAAGCTTTTCTTTTCCTTTCCTTTTCAAAATATTAAACTGCCGAAATGGGGTTCACATGGTTGGAAGTTGCGAAGTTTGGAAGTTATCGGTGTTGTTTATGTGCACACGTGAACCACCGATTCCAGCTAAACTCAACTCTAAACCCATTTCAATCCTGTTCCTGTTATTGTTCTTACTCCTCCCCTTGTTTCTAGGCTTTTTTTACACAAGTAATATAAAAAATAATTAATTACGAAAAAAAGTATAGAGAACAGATTAATTACGAAAATAGGTTTTTGTTAAAGTGTTTTGACTGTACCACTTGATATATTGATGATACCGCATGATATACCGATGGTACAAGATTGAAATATGATGATTTAAAATATTTAAAGATTTGATATGTAAATTTTGTATTTTGATTGATAAAAAAGCTTTAAGGGTATTGCTGATAATGTGGCAGCACCAAATATTTGGGGTAAATTTTTCATAAGCCCTCTTTATTTATTATCTTCTTGTGTTTTCTTTCAACATAAAAATTGATAGTATCAATTTGATTTATAAACACGGTATAAAATTATAATTCTAAAAGATTCAGAAAAATATTATTATGTATAAATTATAATTATTAGTTAAATTTATAGTTTCCAAATGTAATGTGAACGAAAAAAAACTACTATAAGTAATGTAAACTGTTATGTCAAATATAATTTAAACAGAAAAAATATTTTTTGAAAAAATTGAAAAAGGCTTTTTTTTTACGGTACATCTTGATAGAAAAAAAATTTTGGACTAATTAATAAAATGCCTCTCTATTTTTAATTGTAATTAATTATTTTTTATATTATTTGAATAAAAAAAACCCTTATTTCTAATTTTCCATTTTTTCTCAAATAAATAAAAATATAGAGAACATTTTTTGTTTTCTTTAGTTGAATTATTGGGATCTTAAACTTGATTCATAAAAATTATAAAACTATTAAAAATTAAATAAAAATTAATATATTTTAATTAAATATGATTCACAAGTGGAATTAACAAGGAGTAAAAAGTGGTGCTTATGGTGGTTCATTTTGGTTTGGAGCGTAGAGTCATTGGATTCGATGATGACAAAAGGAGTTGAAAGGATGAGAATGATGAAAGAAGAAGGTTCTAAGTGTTTGGCTATGTGTTCAATAGCATTTAAGTGGACTTATATACGGGAGACAATGATGCTACGCGTCTTGAGTTCATTAACGATAGAGTTATATCTTGTCTTCTTGTATTGATGATGATATGATTTTTTAAGTCGAATATGTAATATTTTAAGACAATCGAGCAATCAATAGATCCAAAGTTTCATATGCTCTTAATAGAGATTACTTAATGAGAGTTCACCGCGATGCTACTTGATGTCTAAGATTTTTAGAGAAAAATAATAATATCTCATGGTGAAAAAATACGAATGACTTTCTCTCAATTTCTCTTTTCCCTTTTGATAGTAAAATATTGAATGAAGTTGGCACAACTTCCTCACTCAAATTCAAAGACGAATCTAGGGGATGGTAGGGTCCTGACCCTCCTAAAATGAAAAATTATTATTTAAGTTTTTTAAAATTTTTAAAATTTTAAATCAGTAAAAATAAAATTTTATTTTATTTCTCTTAAAATTATAAAATTTTGATTTAATTCTTTAAAAATTATAAAAATATAAACTATTAAAAATTAAAATTTAATTTTAACCCCTAAAAAATTTTCTAAAAAATTTCGTCTCTCCTCAAACTGGAATGGTAATATGAGGGATTAATCTGTTGAAGGTCACGATTTAGGTTTTTTTTTTTTTTTTTTACCCTACTAGCTTTGCCAATTGTTAGCCAAATTTTCTCTAACTTCTTTGTTCTCTCTCTCTGCTCTCTTTATTCTTTGTTTTCTTTTGTCAGTACTACCAAAATGTTTAGCACTAACTCTCCCCCGTTCAGCCGATCAAAATTGCATGGAATAGAGATTATTTTGGCAACCAATAATGTTGTCACCTAACACGTATTTCACTTCTCAACAATTTGGGTTAAACCCAAAAGCTTACAAAAGTACACAAGCTAAGTATTTTTTCTTTAAAAGATAAGATCAATAATATTTGGTTAAATTACACCATAAATAACTTAATTATGAGTTCATTTTTTTCTGGTCACCTAATTAATTGGGTTTTTTTATTGTCATTTTTCGATATGTGATGTTAAATTAAGGGCAAATTACACCAATAGTCACTCAAATTTGATATGGGAAAATAAACAATCACTTGGTTTACATTTCAGTACTCAACTTTGAAAATGTGACAAAACAGTCTTTTTTCACGTTTTCCATCACAGACATCACGAAACAGTGACATGGTAGTTGACGGCGTTGGTGAAGTGTGGAAAACGTCTAGTTGATCGATTACATTTAACACAACAGTCACTCAACTTTGAAAATGTGACAAAACAGTCGCTAACGTTATCGAAAAGTGACAAAACAGTCACTATTATTCTGAACGGTATAGTGAAGACAAAAATAGTTTTGGAGGCTCTATCATTACCTGGAGCCATATTGTTGCTGTTTTGTGCCTACAAGGGATATAAGTATAGAGGTGCTGATCAAAAAATAAATGAAAGTGGCCTTTATGACCATTTAGTTGCTGAGGCCAGTGGTAGTACCAAAGATGATAAAACTGTGTAGGTTACCCCATTTGCTACGATTGGATGCTTTAGTACATTCTGCTTTTGGTGTCTGAATCCTTTGATGAAGAAAGCTAGGGAGAAGACTTTGACCGAAGAAGATATGCCTAAGTTAAGTAAGGCGGAGAGAGCTGAAAGCTGCTACTTGTTGTTCTTGGAGCAATTGAATAAGCAAAAGCAAGCCAACCCATCATCACAGCCATCCATTTTGAAGACCATAATAATATGTCACTGGAGAGAGATTCTTATGTTTGGATTTTTTGCTTTGCTTAAGATACTCATGTCGTCTGCAAGTCCTCTAATCCTTAACTCTTTCATTTTGGTAGCTGAGGGACATGAAAGTTTTGAATATGAAGGCTATGTATTGGCCATATCACTCTTTTGTGCAAAATGTATAGAATCCTTATCACAAAGATAATGGTATTTTCGGGTCAGACTGATTGGTCTAAAAATAAGGTATTTACTCACAACAGCTATATATAAAAAAGCAATTGAGATTATCCAATGCTGCAAGGTCAATGCACTCGAGTGGTGAGATAACAAATTATGTTACTGCGGATGCTTATAAGATAGGAGAATTTCCTCTCTGGTTCCATCAGACATGGACAACAAGCCTTCAACTATGCATCGCTCTAGTGATTCTCTTCCGTGCAGTGGGACTAGCCACATTTGCAACCCTAGTTGTTATCATCCGCACTGTCATATGCAATGCTCCACTAGCCAAGTTACAGCACAAGTTTCAAAGAAACCTGATGGTTTCACAAGATGAGAGACTTAAGGCTAGTTCTGAGGCTCTTATAAACATGAAGGTGCTGAAGCTATATGCATGGGATAGCCATTTTAAGAAAGTTATAGAAAAATTAATGGCGGTGGAATACAAGTGGTTTCAAGCAGTGCAGTTTACAAGTGGATTAAACAGTGACAGTTTTGTTACTTTTTGATAACATTAGTGATTATTATGTTAAATGTAATCGACTAGCTGGACGTTTTTCATACTCTACCGACGCTGTCAACTGTCATGTCCCTGTTCCGTGAAGTCTGTAACAAAAAATGTTACATTTTCAAAGTTGAGTGACTAAAATGTAAACCAGATGACTGTTTGTTTCCCTATATCAAAGTTGAGTGACTGTTGGTATAATTTACTCTTAAATTAATTGTTTAACGAAAGTGTGAAGTGAAAGCTTAAAATTTAATATAATAACAATTTTAACTTTTAATTTTTGCATATTGTGTCAATTTAGTCATAGTTTTAAAAAATTAGCTCTCAATATTCTAAATAATTTCAATTTAGTCCTAATTCTAAAAAATATATATATACATATAATTACCCGAAAACATCCTACAACCTCTTCTTATATTCGATATTCACTATTCAAGACAACAAAACAGACTAAACCTAGTAAAATCAAAGAAAAAACATTTTTAATTGCAATCTTAAGTGCACATGCGCACCATACCCAGAAAACTGCTATTGATGTATTTAGTGTTCAAGAGAGTTAAAACAAACCAAACCCAGAAAATAAAAAGCTTAAAATTGCAATTTGAAGTGGGAAAAAATCCCACGAGAATGATCATCAAACCAAACCCAAAAAATAATGTAATATTCTAAATTGAAACAAAAAGCAATTTTAATGCAAAATAAACAGAGAAAGTATGGAAATAGAGCTGTAAAAATGGGTATTCATTGTTAAAGAAAGTTAAAATATACCAAACCGAGAAATAACATTTAAATCGCAATATGGAGTCGAAAAAGTCTATGAAAATGAACAACAAACCAAACCTAGAAAAATAAATAATAATATATTCTTAATTGAAGAAAAAACTGAAAAGAAAATCATTCTTGTTTCCATTATCCTTCATGAACATCATCACCGTACAATTTCCAAGCTTCAGGAGAAATGATGCACAACTTTAGGGAGAGGGAGAGACGGTCGACGCCTTCCCAACCAGTGACAATGCCAACATCAGTGGTGACAGTGACGGAGCCAATATGTTAACTTTAGAAGGTGAAGTTAAAATTAAATTCTACTTAATTTTTTTTATAACATATATTAGGTATGTTAATTAGAACAAATAGTATACTATTATTTAAAATTGTGTACAACGTTTTTAAAAAAAAATAAAAACACTAAATATAGAATCTGAATAAAAAGTTTCAGTAATTTTTCTCAATATAAATTATAAGATTATCAGTAAATTTAACTTCTTCAAAAAGATTTTTCTTTAGTTTTTATCAAAAATAAAATTTTTAATATTATTTTTAATACTAAAAAATATTAGAAGGATTTACTTTTATATTTGGGAGGGTGATAATATGTATATAAAAAGAGAAATTGAAAATTTTTAATCCTTGAGGGGCTTCTCTTATCGACTCCACCACTGAGTGGTGGCACATTGAACCACGACAACAACAACACTAAAGAGAGAATTGCAAGGAGTTCTAGCATTTTCTGGAAAAAGAAAAAGGAGTTAAAAAGGTCGTTTGCATAATGTTAGAAAAAGAATAAATAAAAATAAAATTAACTTATTATTTTATTTCAAAAAGTTAACTTATTATTATATATAAAAATGCAATGTAAAATTTTTAAGCATTTTTAAAATATTTATGTATTTTTAAATATTATTTTTGAAAATTTTAGAATTAAGATTAAATTGAGATAATTTTTAATATTGAAGGTGAATTTTTTGAAATTATAATTAAATTGAAACAAAATATAAAAGTTGAAGACTAAATTTATTATTATGATACGAATTTTTAACTCCTATCTCACCTTCTCGCTGAACACTTAAACGAAAAAAGGACAAAAAAAAACTTAATTAATTAAGTGACGAATTTAAAAAAATCATAATTAGATGATTAAAAAAGGGTAAACTGTAAAAATAGTCACTTTTGTTTGCCACAAGTTACATTTTAGTCACTTATGTTTGAAATGTTACGTTTTAGTCACTTATGTTAGCATTTTGTTACGAAGTGATCACTGTACCGTTAAGTTCCGTTATCTCTCTAACTATAATCCTACGTGGCAGTCCAACTAGATTTTAAGTGCCAACTTAGATTTTTAAATAGAATGAGAATAATTAATTAATTAAAATTTTTAAACCTTAAACTCATTTCCACACACCTCTTTTCTTCATCTTCATCTTCTTCCCTTTTGATTTTAATATCTTTAGTTACAAATCTGTCTCAAAGCTTGAATCTTTAAAACCCATTAACCCAAAAATTCAATATCTTTGATTCCAATATCTTCTTTCCGTTAAGTTTTTTTGGGTTAATGGGTTTCAAATATTCAAGCATTGAGATAGATTTGTAACGAAAGATATTGGAATCAAAAGGGAAGAAGATGAAGATGAAGAAGAGAGGTGTGTGGAAGATTCAATATCTTTGATTCCAATATCTTCTTCCCGTTAAGTTTTTTTGGGTTAATGAGTTTCAAAGATTCAAGCTTTGAGACAGATTTGTAACTAAATATATTGGAATAAAAAAGGAAGAAGATGAAGATGAAAAAGAGAGGTGTGTGGAAATGAGTTTAGGATTTTTTCAGTTAAAGATTAGGGTTCAAAAATTTTAATTAATTAATTATTCTCATTTCATTTGGAAATCCAAATCGGCACTTAAAATTTAGTTGGTTTGCCACGTAGGATTACCGTTAGGGAGATAACGGAATTTAACGGTATAGTGATCACTTCGTAACAAAATACTAATATAAGTGATTAAAACGTAGCATTTCAAACATAAGTGACTAAAATGTAACTTGAGACAAATAAAAGTGACTATTTTTACAGTTTACCCATTAAAAGAAAGATGGACTTACAGTTGGATGACCTGTGGTGGAATTTACCCATAATATTTTTAACGTTGTTCAATGTATTGCGGTAAGTAATACATTGCAAGCCAAGGTTTGTGATATTTGTGCGGTGATTGGGGATGGGTCATTTCATCCATGTATTCAAAATCTATTAAGTTCGATTAATAGTAAATTTAACCGTACAAATTTCTTTTTGGGAAAAACCTAATAAATTTAATTGCCTTTTTTATTTGAATAATTATAAATATTAAAAATACAAAAGATTAAAATTGAGGAATGAAATGTGTAGAATGGTGGGTAGTAGAATTTGAGCCCAAGTAAGAGAGAAAAAGGAATCAACGTATTATTTAATCTTTTTCTCTTAAATTCAATCCCGCGAAAAATCAGCTCAGCTAAATCTAGGGAGCGCTTTTGTTAAGCCCTCTCTCACTCTCATTTTGACACTAAAAAGGAACCAGAGTAATTCTTTTTAGGGTTTTAGGCTTTGGGATTTTCTGATCCCAAAATGAAGCAAAAGAATGAGCAAATTCATACTACAAGGCTGTTAACTTATCTTTTAATCGGGTTAATCGGGGTTCTGGGGTTGGTTTGTTTGTACTATGGATCTTCAGTTGCTCCCGGGTCGAGGAGATACGACAACACAGATTCTCGGCTGGATGGATCGGACCCAGTTTTTGGTGGGTTTTCAAGGAACCGGGATTTGGTTGATTTGCTTGACGAGCAAGGGTACTACCTTGAAGTTCCTAAGAGCATCCCTGTGAGTATTTCATTTTATTAGATCAAGTTTTCTTTTCCTTTTTTTTCCATCAAAATATTTACTAAAAATTGTTCTTTTCATTTGCTTTTATTGTTTTCGTGCTTCTCTAAAATCTCTTACTTTTGAGTCTTCTTAACTGTCGTTTAGTTTATTCTGGATTTTGTTTTTCGTTTAGCTAAGTAATGGTGTTTTATGAGTTTTTACAGATATGTGACATGAAATATTCAGAGTTGATACCCTGCTTGGATAGGAACCTTATATATCAGTTGAAATTAAAGCCTAATTTGACAGTAATGGAGCACTATGAGCGTCATTGTCCGCCACCAGAGCGACGTTACAATTGCTTAATTCCACCGCCAAAAGGTTACAAGGTCAGTGATGTTTCTTTTTGCTTAAGATAATAGTTAAGATCTTTATAGTTTCAGTTAGTTTTGATACCAACGAAATTGCTATTAGAATTTCAGATTCCGATAAGATGGCCTGTAAGTAGAGATGAAGTCTGGAAAGCCAATATACCCCATACACATCTTGCGGAAGAGAAATCAGATCAGCATTGGATGGTTGTTGATGGGGAAAAGATAAAGTTCCCTGGTGGTGGAACCCATTTTCATTATGGTGCTGATAAGTATATTGTTGGTCTTGCTCAGGTAAATCTTACTTATTGTGTTAATGATCCTTTTGTTATTTGCAAGAGCCAAATAATTGCAACTTTTTTTCTTTTGTTTTTCTTAGAAGTTTATGTTTGTTGAGCTTGATGTTGAGTCATTATATTTATATAGATGCTAAAATTTCCTGGTGATAAACTGAACAATGGTGGACATATCCGAAATGTTCTTGATGTGGGATGCGGAGTCGCAAGTTTTGGAGCCTATCTTCTACACCATGATATCATAGCCATGTCCCTTGCACCTAATGATGTGCATGAGAATCAAATACAATTTGCACTGGAAAGGGGTATCCCTTCAACACTTGGTGTGTTGGGAACAAAAAGGCTTCCTTATCCAAGCAGATCATTTGAGTTAGCTCATTGTTCACGATGCCGAATTGACTGGCTTCAGAGAGATGGGATTCTCTTACTGGAACTTGATAGATTACTGAGACCTGGAGGGTACTTTGCGTATTCTTCTCCTGAAGCCTATGAACAAGATCCAGAAAATAGAAAGATCTGGAATGCTATGTACAGCCTTTTGAAAAGAATGTGCTGGAAAGTTGTTGCAAAGAGAGGCCAAACTGTGATATGGTCTAAGCCTCTGAGCAATAGCTGTTACTTGAAGAGAGATCCTGGGGCTCTGCCTCCTTTATGCAATTCCAGTGATGACCCAGATGCAAGTTGGAATGTGTCTATGAAAGCTTGCATCACCCCGTACTCTGCAAGTAAGTAGAAGTACAATGTGTATGTTGATGGGATTGAAAGTTGTGATTGCTTCCTTGTTGTAAAACCACATAATTCATTACTTGTAATGTCATTGAGAATGTTTCTCTATCAACTTGAGGATACTGGTCTATTGTTATTAAAAATTGGAAATAGGGTTTGAACTACTTCGCAAGTGTTAACTCGGCTGTTGCTTGATACAACAGGAATGCACAAAGAAAGATGGAGTGGACTACTTCCTTGGCCACAGAGGCTTACTGCAGCGCCACCTCGCCTTGAAGAAATTGGTGTTAGCTCTGAGGAATTCCATGAAGATACTGTAAGTTTCTGAGATCACAAGAGAGTCTCAAGTGATTTAGTTCTGCCATGCTTTCTTGATCTTGATTTATTTGTTGCTTTCCTATATAAAGCCTCAAGTTTTGATGTCTATGATATTTCTTATGATGCAGAAAATATGGCATTTTAGAGTGATTGAGTATTGGAAACAGATGAAATCTGTTATACAGAAGAATTCCATCAGAAATGTCATGGATATGAACTCAAACCTCGGAGGGTTTGCTACTGCCCTCAAAGATAAGGATGTCTGGGTAATGAATGTTGCTTCTGTCAAAGTGTCTGCAAGATTGAAAATTATTTATGACCGAGGCTTGATTGGAACAGTTCATGATTGGTATGCCTTCACTTTTTGTACATATACATCCTTGACTCTTTTTTTTTTTTTTGTCATATCATTCTGATAATCAGATATGCCATTTCTTCTTATTTGGTTTAATTGCTCACCTTTGGTTTTGTAGGTGTGAAGCGTTTTCTACATACCCACGTACATATGATCTTCTTCATGCCTGGGCTGTGTTTTCGGAGATTAAGGAGCGTGGTTGTAGTCCAGAGGACCTCCTGATTGAAATGGATAGGATACTTCGCCCTGACGGGTTTGTCATTATAAGAGATAAACACTCTGTGATAAATTACATCCAGAAATTTATCACTGCATTGCAGTGGGATGGTTGGTTATCTGAAGTTGAACCCAGAACTGATGCTCTCTCTGGTGGTGAAGAACGAGTGTTAATCGCGAGAAAGAAGTTGTGGACGGATGGGTTTATGACAATGTGAATGTACTCTCTCTGTCAGGTTTTTTCTTAACTTAGTATCATTCCTTGATTGGTCTACATGCTTAGATCTCTGTATTTGCTGATTGTTTCGAATGCTACTTGTCTTCTTGATTCTCTCCTCCACGTGAAGCTGTTAAATGATAAGATACACATCATAAGCAAATGCAATTAGGTTTCGGCTATTCTTTGTGGAGCAGATTTTGTTTCTTTTGTTTGTGCTCTTGAAAGATGTAACCATCTATGTTTCTCCGATTCTTTTTATTTTTAAAAATACCTTGATTTGACATTCAGATACGAATATCAGGACATGATCCCTCCAAAAAGAAAAACCATGCATATTGAGCATGTGTGTTATGACACTCGCATTCAAGTGAAAGTAAACATATATGAGTAGATTTGTTATCCATTTGAGATTAAGACTTTGTTTTCCTTGTAGACAATAACAGGACCAAAGCACAAGAGTAATTGGCATCACGTTGAATGTGCAAAGTATAGACGGATATAATGCCTGCTGGTTGCTGCAAACAGCCGCAATCCATGAAGAAAAGAAGGAGCGAAGCTCAGCCTGAGACATTTACTTTGCACTCAATGGGATGTATTTGTTGAAAGTACCGTATAATGTTCTTGTTTTCATATGTATTTGTAAACAATTTTTTCCCCTTGGAAAACCTGTTTTAAAGTCCCAATTTACTTTGTGAATTAAGTACATATCTGAACCTTGTCCTAAAGGTGTAACCCAATGGCATATTGGAGCTGAAATAGTTAAGATGTTCTATTCCAATTTCATATCGAGCTTGGATCAAGTTTTATTTTTTAAAAATTATTTCTTTAGTAGAAAAAACGATTAGGAAGCCCAGCTGGAAGTGGAAATCAAACTTAAACAAAAGCGCCACGTGAGCTAGTTCCCGCGTAATTCGCTCGCTTCCTTCACACAAGCAGCATAAAAAAGGAACAAATAAATGCAAGCTTCAAAAAAATCGAATTTTTATCTTTCAGATACTTTAATATTCAACTTTCATCGTTTTCCGATTGATAATGGAGTCTGCTGCATTGAGAAGTGGATTCAATGATTCTCCAAAAAATAAGCAACCATTCATAATCGGTTCCATCTATTTTCAATTTTTCCATAAATTCTATTTTGTTTCTTTAATTTATTTTTATTTATTTTTAATTTTTTTGATCCAGGAGTTGCAGGAGGAACGGCATCTGGCAAAACGACAGTTTGCAACCAGATCATTTCACAGCTTCACGATCAACGTGTTGTTCTTGTTAATCAAGTAAATCTTTTAATCTCTATTCTTCTTTTATTATTATGTTCTTTTCCGGTTTTTTATTATATATTTTTTCAAAAATTTAGGATTCGTTTTATCGCTCACTCAACGATGATCAATTAGTGAACGCTCACGAATACAATTTCGATCATCCTGGTAAAGCGTTCAAATCAAACTTCTTCAATCATTCATCTTTTACTAATAAACATTTTTTAAAACATTATTATTTTCTTTTGCAGCTGCTTTTAATACTGAGCATTTGCTTTCATGTATGGAGAAACTAAGACGGGGACATCCAGTTAACATTCCTAGCTATGATTTCAAGAGTCATAAAAGTATTGAACCGTCACGTCTGGTAAATTTTCATATTTTTTTCAAATAATTTTTTTAGGTAAATATTTTTTTTCAAATAATTTTGATTTTGTTGAAATTAAATCAGAAATGTCTGACAAATTAGATTTTGTGTTAATGTAGGTTAATCCAGCGGATGTTATCATTTTAGAAGGAATTCTCGTTCTCCATGATTTCCACGTTCGCAATCTTATGAACATGAAGATCTTTGTTGATATAGGTTTATGCGTTTTTCCTGCTGTTTTTGCTTACTTGCTTTGCTAGTTAAGTCATCACTGATATTAAGGGCTTTAAATTCGATTTTGATTGCATTGTGATGTAATAAATGTTATCACAATCAATTACCCTAACATTTAAAAAGTAGAAAAAGAGATAGGTGCTTGAATGTCATTCAAATCAAACATAGCATAGAATTCATTTATCAATGATAATGGCTAATAGATTCCGATGTGCGGCTTGCAAGAAGAATTCAAAGGGATACAGTGGAAAGAGGAAGGAACATTCAAAATGTGCTCGATCAAGTTAGTACTAGTTCTAGTACTTGTTTATCTCATTAATTACTACACTGGCACTCAAACCTGGTAATATATGTTTATGTGTGTCATGTTCATGTTTTCATTTTCCATGTTTAAATAGTGTTAGATGTAAGCATAATACAAATTATTACAAGGTGGGCATGCAATAAATATTTAGGTTTTTCTTACCAATCCTTGTATCAATTTTGCAGTACTCGAGATTTGTAAAGCCAAGTTTCGAAGAATTCATACTACCATCGAAGAAGTTTGCAGACATAATCATCCCTAGAGGAGGAGATAATGATGTCGCCATTGATTTGATAGTACAACATATTCTTACCAAGCTTGGCCAGCATGATCTATGCAAAATATACCCAAATATTAATGTTATATTTTCAACATTTCAGGTAGCATTTATTTATGTAGTAATTATTTTATTAACTTGCTCTTGTGTCTGAATTTTTTGGTGGGTTGAATGATTTTTTTGGCATGGTGTTCAGATTCGGGGAATGCACACCCTTGTCCGTGATGTCAAAACAACAAAGCATGACTTTGTATTCTATTCAGATCGATTGATTCGCTTGGTAATGAAAGCTTAAATGAATAGGAAATTTAAGTCAAAAGCAATCAGAATGATATAGAATGGTATCAAAATCCATGTTTCAGGTTGTGGAGCATGGTCTCGGGCACCTTCCTTTCACTGAGAAACAGATTATTACTCCTACAGGTAACTCTTCAGCAATTATAGTTTTTGTTCGTCTTTCCCTCAAGATAGCCACTCATCATGCTATTCCTTTTAGTTTCATGCCATATGTTTGACACTTAGAAATGTTCCTAATTCGAACATATCCCCATGATTCTTTGATGATATGTTAATTATCTTTTTCTCTCTCATTGCTTGCTTGCAGGTTCTGTGTATTCTGGAGTTGTGTTCTGTAAAAGGTTATGCGGGGTCTCCGTTATTAGAAGGTGGGTGAATATCCAATTATCCATATTTTCTTTTGTTCTTTTTTCAGGCCATAATTGTTCTCTCTATGCCTAGTCGTCTCAAATCATTTATGGATTCACTAAACAACCAAGTCTCAAACTATCGTATAAAGTTTAACTAAGTTCGTTCGTATAATCATTTTTATCAACCTCATAAGTTTTGCAACCTTCCTTTTTATACCTAGATTGCGACCCCTCTGTGTGCTCCTGACATAGGAGAACAAATTTCCTCAAAAGAATAATAAAACGATAGTAGAACAAAACAATTACACAAATCTAAGTCTTCATACCATACAAAACAATTGGATAATATTAAAACTCTTATTGAAAACCAACCAGTTAATGCAATACTAGTTGAAATATCATAAGAAAAACTTGAAAATTCGAAAGAATGATATACTACTTGAAACTTTCTCAAAAGAGTTCTTAAAAAGATGACCCGATTTTGTCATTTGCAATTTGGACTTCTTAAAAAAAGATACTCGTCTTTTTTTTTTTTTTTTTCAGAAACAACATTCTTGGGGAATCTGATTCCCTCTGTTACAAAGTACTATTTGTAAATGATTGACTATGAGCTTGAGTGTCAAAGTACTAGAATAGATGTCAGAGCATTTTTCACGCCAATAGTATTTATGATTAGTTTAACTGCGTTGTTACTGTATTATTTTTTGCTTGTGGATAAAACAGTAAAATAAAGATTCATAATAGAACCTTTTAGAAAATAAAGATGCGCTTTGTTTTATAGAAAAGTCGGTTCTTCTACAAGCTGTGCATCAAACCAAACTGTTAATTAAGAAGAATTTTATGTATGTGTACATAAATAAAAACAAAGTTGGTGATAAACGAGACTTTGTTGATACCAGTGGAGAAAGCATGGAGAATGCACTAAGAGCATGCTGCAAGGGAATCAAAATTGGTAAAATTCTCATCCATGGAGATAGAAACAATGGCCGGCAGGTAGGTTGGAAAAACCAATGTTCAAAGAATCTTTCTTCCATACAGGTCTCATTTAACTAATAACATTACTGCAGTTAATTTATGAGAAGCTACCAGGAGACATCTCAAGCCGGCATGTGTTGTTACTAGACCCTGTTCTAGCTTCAGGTTTGACAACATAAACTTATATCATCGTTGTTCCAAATCTATGATGACCTTTCTCAAATGTATGCGTGGTTAGGAAATTCGGCAATCAAGGCTATATCTCTGCTTCTTAGTAAAGGCGTCCCAGAAACCAGCATCATCTTTCTTAATCTTATATCAGTAAGTTCAGCCACTTGCTGTTTCTCAGCTATTCCCAAGTTCACGTGTCATAAGATGAGTATTGTGAAACTGCAGGCACCGGAAGGAATTCATGCAGTGTGTAGGAAATTCCCAAAGCTAAAACTAGTGACATCCGAGATAGATTCATCGCTAGATAAGAATTACGGGGTGATTCCAGGCATGGGGGAGTTCGGGGATCGCTATTTTGGCACCGATTAGTTATTTTGGTGATCCAGTCTGCACACTCAAACAAACCTTTAAGATATTGACTCATCTTAGCTAGTTCTTGCTCAATTCTGTAAATATTCCTTCTGCCTGCAGAGTACAAGAATTCTTGTGAAACAACAAATAATCCTTGCAAGTACACAATCATTCCAACTTGCATCTTTCAATACAATCTATTGCGAGTTTTTTTTACTCAACACAAATTAACAATATGTCAAAATTCAATTTCTTACACTTTTCAAATCCTAGTATTTCCTCTACGCTTTCTCCTTCTTCCCTTTCTATGGGTTTGAATTTTCTTGCTCATTTTTCTTCCTTCCCTCCATTGTTCTTGATTCCTTCCTCACAATGATTTCAGCCCATTAAGCAAGGAGGGACCAGGAGTTCAGGGCCACCCACCACTGATTTGATTTGTTGTTATAGACGATGGCTGTTCATTGGATGTTTGAAACTTTACACGATGTTGAAACTTGTAAGAAAGTAACTCATATTATTATATACAACAATTGTCACTAATTTTATATTCTTGGAAGATGTACGAATTTTTACCATAAAAATATTTATCATTAAAAGTTGTTATGCATAAAAGATATTCTATACCTTATAGCCACCCCAAAATTACATGGGTCCTACAAAGAACCTAATATATACCTTAAGGAGCCAAGAAAGAATGATCAAACTTAGGCAGAGCTACAGATGATGTAATCACATTTGTGGATATGTATGTTGCAAAGTCATTGGCAATTAAAAAAAAACGAAGGTAAATCATTCAAATAATCTCACCCTGGTGTTCTTTAATAATTTATATGAACTTTGTTACTATGAGTACTTGTTTTCCCAAACCACTTTTTTCTTTACGTATTTACCACTAATGTAGATAAATAATGTGTGAGGATAAAGTCCAATGGGTTTATAGGAAATCTCATAACCCAAGTCTTTGTTTTGTCAAAAGTATCGGTACTTGGCACCTTTGTCATATGCCGTGTAGACATCCGAGCTCTTCCTTTATACCCCAAAGTGTCCGCATTCAACACTTGTTTTCTAGCCCCATCTAACACTCATCCTTCAGTATGGATAACATGGATGAATCTCATTGTTTAGATGATTATAGACTGTCTATATTATCCAGACTATTGCTTCCGAATAACATAGACCAATGGTTGATGTTGAAAATGGTATCTGTGTTTTGGTCGGTGCGATTTGTTGATGCAGCAGATTTCATGACGATGAGATTCAAATTTATCAGATACTAAGTTTCCTTCATTTCTGCAACTGCACTGATGATAATAAATGTTTGTTTATATTGCTTCAACTCTTCATTGTTTTTTTTTTAACTCAATGTGTGACATCTATGCCTAACGCATATCTAAACATGAAATGAGATATAATACTCCAAAAATACTCTTATACATGAAAATTAATCAACATGTAATCCTACAGCAGCGAACTTCATTTTGTAGGTACTCATTTTTCTCCAATTAAAAAATGTCTGCTAATGCGATTTGAGTGGAATTTTGTGCCTTACAAGAGGAAGAGGAATGAATTGCCAGCCTTTACAATTAATGAAGAATCACTTTAGAATCCTGAACAAGGAGGGATATATATATTACTAACCCAATACACCACAGGAGACGTGAAAATTATGGTCCTGGTTCAAATGTTTTAACACCAGCTCAGAATCTAAAGCTCTGTATTATGCACATCTATACACAGATGTCATTGCCGGTGTCCTTCTGGCAATGGAACCACCTTGTGAAAAGGTACTGTCCTCTGTGGCAAGGCTCCGTCTTCTTCATCATCATCAAACTCTAGTAAATACCTACACAAGGAAGTCAAATGTTCGAGTATTTCGGTAACACAAATAACCAGCAATTTACATACAACTTAGGACTCCAAAATGGAATTTTTATGCTCTGCTACTCTTGTTCATTATCCGGAAGATTAACAAAACAAGTAAAATTGCAACAGGCCAAATCTGCTATAATAGGGCCACAATGAAGGATGTTACTTACTCATCTGATTTCCTCTGGAAAGATACAGAATGGTTGATTGCACCCCAAAGATATGCACGAGGAGTTTCGTAGTCAGTTTAATATATATAAGAAAATAACGATGATATTTTAGCAAATTGACCAAGGAATAAGAAGTGGAACAAGTTATCCGAATTGAAATATGGTTATTAATGACAGTGATCGCCAGGATACTCACCTTTCGAGGGGTACTTATGACGGTTGCCTTATAGAGTGCAGTTGTTCCTGGATAAACAGCCAAAACATTTCTTCCAGCAGGAAATTCTTGAGTGCTCGAAGGATCATTCCGCTTGGGGAAAGGTATAATGCAAGAAGCAGGCAGCTTGTACTTCCTGAAGTTTTGATAGGAAAAAGTCAATTTTGACAAATAAAACATGATAGAGTTCTTTCATGGACAAGCATAATATAGAAAAATATTTCAATGTAACTTAGAAAAGATGAAAGAATAAAAGCTTACTTTTGGCCACTGCCCTCTTCATCGTCACCTGGTTCCTCATCAAGTACTTCAAATCTGCATTTGAAGATACAACTTAAAAACAAAGAAGATTTTTAATGGAACCTTGACACGAGCCGAAAATGAAATGTCAGGTCATGCTTACTCTTTTGTTTTCTCATCAAAATTTATCACTTTTACAACAAACCACTCATCCTTCTCAGCGTCTGAGGTGACTCTTGCAGCCACCTGAGAAAAAGAACACATTTCAATCTCTTTAGTTCATAAGTATATGGAAGAGTACACTCTGTTATCTGGTATGCATATAAGAGTTAAGATCAAATACGGTAAATTCGGTCTATCAACAAAAACCAACAATTGATTGTGATATATCTACACGAACAACAATTTTGTTTTTCTATTTGCTACATTGTCTATAAGCTTGCCTGTTCATCTTTGAGACTAACACAAGCCTCGATATAACTCCACATAGAAGGAGAAAGACGAGATATATCTGAGTCAGACTTCATCCTTTTTCTTTTCTGATCGTTACCATCTGCAATTTGTTTACTGTCAGCTATGCAAATAGGAAGCTTCAATACTCTCATACTAGTATCTAGAATCTACACATGTAAACAATTTTCTGTTTTGGCATAGATTGTTGAATGTTCTCGATTGGGACAAAAATTGCTAAGAAATTATCTGATTTTAACTATCACAATAAAATTAGGAATCCATCGTCATATCAACTCAACAACTTCCCTCTCATTAGCCAAAGCAATTCCATGATTCATTAAACCGCTCATAGTTTGCACTTTTAGAAAGGGAGACAGAGAGAGAGAGACAGGATAAGATGGAGAAAATAAAATTGCAGAAAACTACAGCATTATCTAAACATTTTCTTTGATTGTCATATAGAAAAAAACTAACACTTCCACAGTTAAGGCAAAGAGATGATTTAACTCTTTGCTTTATAATAATCTAATTTGCAAATTCCCGGGCAAAGAGAGAACTCAATATAGAGGTTAGAACAATGGAAATGTCTCATGTAGACATAGTTGGTAGCACACACCCATCTTTCTTCGTTGTTGTCCGGGAAGTCCAGATGGCAGGAAAGTGTCAAGTTGACTTAGTAATAAGTTGGAAATACTGTATCATGCCAAAAAATAGGATTGGTCAAAACAATGGAATACAACACTGAAAATCATAAATGGTCTACAACTGAAACCAGAAAGTTCATTGCTACACTAGCCCCGAACTTCTATATAGAAAAGGTTTCGACATTTGTACGCAGATTCACCAGAAAATGGGGGAGGAAAAAGAGCAAACAAAATGGTAAAAGGTTATATCAGAGATAATGAACATACGTTACTTCTCTCTCTGAAAGATCTTTAGCTTGAATATACAAATTTTTTAGCCTTGCCAACGAAGAATCACCAGGTTTCTCAACTACCTCAGGAGCTGCATCAATATACATAAGTTTAGAAAGAACAAGGACAAGTAAAGAAACAGAAAACAATATATATGTTCATATTCTCAAGTTTTCGCCAAGTTTTTTACCCACTAAGCATGCAGTAAATCAATTTGATGCAAGATGACATTCCAGACATTGATTAGATAAAGAGTATATAGATTTCAAAGTTCCCTCTCTGATATTTCTTCAAGATTCCCGGTATGCACATCCAAGAAGCTGCTAAGCAAACTTAAATGCTATTGAATTAACAACAAAAATTTTCGTTTTCCCTCTTGTTTCTATTTTGTACAATCCGTTCTTAATTTATAAAAATGTTCATCTTTCATGCAAACATTCTCGATTACTCAGTCAAAACATTTTGGGAAACAGCTGTCAGCATGCCATGAGCAGCCATTTCAGCCAAACAGCATAATTTTGTATCCTAAAGGCAAAACCTTTACACAAAAATTACATTAAACAGATACTCCACTTAGCTCTAAACCTCAATTCAGATCATATGCACTTAGCAGAACTTAAATTCTTTCTCAAAAACAAATGTTATGTATTATTTTTGGAAACAATGTAGCTAAGTTTCAAAGCAAGTCAATAGTTGAACTGCCTAAAACATTTTATCAAATTACTCTTTTAACTTGCTTTTCTCCTAAAGGAATCACAAATCAAAACAATCACCAATAATGCATAACAAATAGAAATTTCTTATCAAATACAAATCCATCATCAACAAAACTTGATCTCTTTTAAACCAAACCCACCTCAAAAAGGAATTTCTCCTAATTACAAGAAAAATAAAACAGAGACACCCACAAAAAATTACCATATTTTAATAATCTAAAACAAACCCACATCGTAAAATTTGAAGCTAAAACGAAAAAAAGGTTAAGAAAATTTACTAGCTTGAAGCTTCTTGTGAAGCTTGTTGATTTCGACAAGCACCTCTTCTTGTTCTTTCCTTAACCGATCCAGTTCCCTTGAGTTTTCCAAGATTGAAGCAATGTCCGGCGACGACATCGTATCCTGTTCCCTGTCTTCGTCGGAAATACAATGTTGTCCGTTTTACAGGTATTTTTTCGCTCCAATTAATCCTAACTTCGATCAAAAGTTCAATTTTTGTTGAATTAAAAATGAATACTTTTCATGATTACAATTATAAATTATAATAGTAATTATAGAATGTAAATCTTTGTTTCTTTTACCTCGGTAAAAGAAATTAATCGGTGGATCATTTTGATTTTTGAGTTTCTATTTCATTTTTGTTTTGCTTTCACACGTGTATCCAAAAATGAAATTCAAACTTTGCCACGTGCGAGACTCAAATACCACAACTCCCTTGTTTTTCTGTGGGCTCCCTTTGAAATTAATAAGTTTGGACTTAATATTGGAAAATCAAAATTTTATGACCCAAATTGCAAAAATAAAAATTATTGTAGGCCCAAATACGATATGCATTTTTGATAATAATAAAAAGAGAGAGAAAGGGTTTATACTTTATATCATTTTATTAGAAATAGACTTGTTCATGGATTGAGCTATTTGTCCAGACTCAAAGGTTTGCTCGAAATTTAAGAAGTTTGGGTAAAAGTATGACTCAAAAATTAATTTAGACAAAAAATTAGGTCCGTTTAAAATATGAGTTGAGCTCGGGCTTAAACACTCAAGGTCCGAGCCTAATTTGACTCATTTTAAAGTTTATAATACTTTATATTATATTATATTATATAATTTAGAATACATTAAAAAAATAAACCTATACAAAAAATAGAATATTACTCTAATATAAACATTAAGATGACTATATAAAAAAATTCAATAAATAAAAAATCTATAAAATTATTAAATATTAAAATAATATAACATAAATTATTTTTAAAAAAATAAAAAATAATATTGACGGACCTAAATGAGTTTGGATTATTCTTTTACAAATATGAAAGGTTTGGACAAAATTTTAAATCCACATTTTTTATTGAACCGAATTTGAATAAATATAAAATATATTAATATCATGCTTAAACTCAACGGTTTGATTTCATCCTGCCCCTAAACACCTAGGAGAGTTTACAAAATAGAAGTTTGAAAATCATAACAAATAGGAAGAATAATATATATTTTTTCTTTTCTTTTACCATTTCCGCCACCTATTTTAATATTATCTTTTAGAAATTTATATCATGTACAACAACTTTTTTATTTAATGCATTAAAAATTTTGAATAAATTATTAAGAGAATAACTTTGATATACTTAAGAATACAGCCTCAAACATTGAAAATTCATAATAATATTGTAAAGTACATACATTAATTCAACTTTAAAATGTTACACTAAAATACTTGTTTAGTGGTATAAAAAAAATACTTATTTAATAATCTATCTTAATTATTTTTTAGTAAACTATACAAAAGGTTACCCAATTATACATTTATTCTTGTATTGATCATCCAATTTTAAATTTTTTAATTTAGGTATTCATTCCTATTTTGATCACCATCCGTTAAATTGATAACGGAAAGTCTTTTTTACATGGTATAATAATACATTTAGTTCTTAATACTTACGTATTTTATTAATTTGATCATAATTCTAAATAATTCAATAAATTTAACCCTTCATATTTATAAATTTTATCAATTTAATCCTCAATTTTTTTAAGATATTTTTCAAACCACAAGGGCTAATTGGATTTTTTATCAAAGGATTTTAATACTTTTTCCTATATATATATTTATTTATATTCGATGGTACATTGACGATATATAATTTTATCTATTACTAATAAAGCAAATGACGACACATCAATCAAAATAAAATTAAGTGATTGTAAATTAATTTATTTTTGAAAATATTAAATAGTATTATAAAATAAAAACAATGATGTAAAGAACATAAGAATAATAGATGAGAATAAGAAGAGAATTTGTAATGTATTCTATATATTTCATATCTTTCACAAGTAGCATACTTCACTATATATATAGGGAGATTGGACTCTTCATATTCTAATACATAAATAGTAAATAGTAGTTACAAGAATATGAAAAGTTAAAGATCAAGGGAGGTTAAGAAAGATGGAAGGTTAAAGGTCAAAGGAAGTTAAGGAAAATGGAGGGTTAAAAGATGAAAGGTTGAACATCCATAATATTCATAATACTGCCCCTTGGATGTTCATTGTATAAATGATATGCCTTATTAAAAACCTTACTAGGAAAAACCCTGTGGGACAAAAACCTAGTGAAAAAAGAGAGAGTACATAATCCTTTGATACATATTATATCACAACCAAATATGTAGTGTGAATTTACTCCCCCTCATGTAAGCATCACTTAAGATCTTTGAGACGATGCAATCCAATGTTGAAAATTAATTTCTCAAATGTAGCAGTAAGGAGTGCCTTAGTAAAAAGATCTGTCAAATTCTCACTTGATCGAATCTGTTGAACATTGATATCTCCATTCTTTTGTAGATCATGAGTGAAAAAAAATTTTGGTGATATATGTTTTGTTCTATCACCCTTAATATATCTTTCCTTAAGTTGTGCAATGCAGGCTGTATTATCTTCATATAAAACTGTTGGAACTTCTTTTTCAGAGCATAAACCGCAATCTTTTCGTATGTGATGAATTATAGACCTTAGCCATACACATTCACGACTAACCTCATGGATTGCCAAAATCTCAGCATGATTAGAAGAAGTAGCAGCAATTGTTTGTTTCATAGAGCGCCAAGAAATTGCAGTACCACCATATGTGAAAACAAAACCGGTTTGTGATCGAGCATTGTGAGGATCAGATAAGTACTCTGCATCTGCAAAACTAACTAATTCTGTTTTGGGTAGGTTAGGGAAAAATAAACCCATATCTCTTGTACCTTGAAGATAACGAAAAACATGCTTAACTCCATTCCAATGTCTTCGGGTTGGACAAGAGCTAAATCTTGCTAATAAGTTGATAGCAAATGATATATCAGGTCGTGTATTACTAGCAAGATACATCAATGCACCAATAGCACTCAAATATGGTACTTCAGGACCAATAAAATCTTCATCATTTTCTCGAGGACGAAAAGGGTCTTTATTTACATCAAGTGACCTAACAATCATTGGGGTGCTCAAAGGATGTGCATTATGCATGTAAAATCTTCTTAGCACTTTTTCTATATATGTTGTTTGATGCACAAGGATTCCTTTCTTTAGGTGCTCAATTTGTGACCCTAGACAAAATCTTGTCTTTCCAAGGTCTTTCATTTCAAATTCTTTCTTTAAGCACTTCATTGTCACTAAAATCTCTTCAGGAGTCCCAATAATATTTAAATCATCAACATACACAGCAATTATAACAAATCCTGATCCAAATTTCTTTATAAAAATGCATGGGGAAATAGGGTCATTCTTATAGCCTTCCCTTAATAAGTATTCACTAAGGCGATTATACCACATGCGCCCAGATTGTTTCAATCCATAAAGGGATCTATTTAATTTGATTGAGTAATGTTCTCGAGAATCTGGATTAACTGCTTCTGGCAGATTAAAACCTTTTGGCAGTTTCATGTAAATGTTATTATCAAGTGGGCCATATAAATAGGCTGTAACTACATCCATTAGGCGTAAATCAAGTCATTCTCTTATTGCCAGACTAATCAAAAATCAAAAAGTAGTTGCATCCACCACAGGAGAATATGTCTCTTCATAATCAATACCAGGTCTTTGTGAAAATCCTTGTGCAACTAGACGTGCTTTATATCTCATAATTTCTCCCTTTCCATTTCTCTTTCTCACAAAAACCCATTTATATCCCATAGGTTTTACACCTTCAGGTGTACGAACTACATGTCCGAATACATCTCTCTTTGCAAGAGATTTTAATTCCATCTCAATTGCTTCTTTCCATTTTGGCCAATCGTCTCTTTGTCTACATTCATCAATTGACATTGGTTCCTGATCTATATTGTCATTCAAAATATCTAGTGCTACATTGCATGCAAATATGTCATCGATGTCGATTTGATTTCGGTTCCACTTAATTCTTGACATGACATAATTTGTTGATATCTCATCATTATCAGGTACCTGAGATTTTTCTTGAACTGTAGTCATATCTAAAATCTCTTCTGGAGATCCTTTTAAAGTCATTTCTTCCTTGATCTGACCATCGATTTTTGCTCATTTTCGAGGATTTTTATCTTTGGAACCGATTGGTCTACCACGCTTTAAACGTGCTTTAGACTCACTAGCAACTAGAGTTTGTCCTTCAGGGATATCAATTTTGATTGGAGCATTTACAGCTGGTATATGTGATTTTGTCACTCTTTTTGGATTAGTAAATGCGTCTGGCAATTAATTTGCTAAACTTTGTAAATGAATTATCCTCTGAACCTCTAATTCACATTGTTGTGTACGACGATCAAGATGTGACAATGGTAATTCATTCCAATCTATTTCTTTTTCTAGCTGTTTATTTTCTTCCCCTAACATTGGGAAAACTGACTCATTAAAATGACAGTCAGCAAATCGAGCTGTAAATAAATTTCCCGTTGATGGCTCAAGATATTTAATTATTGATGGAGATTCATATCCAACATATATTCCTAACCTTCCTTGAGGACCCATCTTAGAGCGTTGTTGTGGAGCAATCGGAAGATATACAGCACATCCAAAAATTCTTAGATGAGAGATATTTGGTTCCTGACCAAAAACCATTTGTAACGGGGAGAACTTATGATAACTTGTTGGCCTGACTCGAATTAATGATGTTACATGTAGTATGACATGTCCCCAAGCAGAAATTGGAAGTTTGGACTTCATAAGTAATGGCCTTGCAATCAATTGAAGATGTTTGATTAGTAATTCAGCAAGACCATTTTGTGTATGAACATGTGCTACAGGATGTTCAACACTTATTCCAATAGACATATAAAAATCAATAAAAGCTTGGGAAGTAAATTCACCAACATTATCAAGACGAATTGTCTTGATAGGGAAATCTGGAAATTGTGCTCGTAATTTGATCAACTGAGCAAGTAACCTCGCAAATGTCATATTTCGAGTTGATAACAAGGATACAAGTGACCATCTAGTTGAAGCATCGATTAAAACCATAAAATATCTAAATGGTCCACATGAAGGGTGTATTGGTCCACATATATCACCTTGTATCCTTTCTAGAAAGGAGGTAGATTCATAATTTATCTTGGCTGGTGATGGCTGAATGATTAATTTGCCTTGAGAGTAAGCATCACATGAAAAATTATTAGCTTGAAGAATCTGCTGGCTCTTCAATGAATGTCCACATGAATTGTCAATAATTTTTCGCATCATAATTGAACCGGGATAGGCTAACCGGTCATGCCAAATGACAAAATCATCAATAAACTTCTGATTTATTATAGCATGTGTTTCAATTGTACTAATTCTTATGTAGTACAAACCAGAGGAGAATGCAGACAATTTCTCCAAAATAATTTTATTTCCTTGAATTATACTCGTAATTTGGAGATATTCATTACTCACTTCACTTATTGTCTCAAGATGATATCCATTATAACGAATATCTTTAAAAATCAACAAATTTCTTTGAGACTTAGGTGAGTATAACGCATCCTTAATTTGGAACTTTGTTCCTCCAGGCAACAATATATTTGCTCTTCCGGAGCCTTCTATGATTTTGGTACTACCAGATATAGTACTCACACTAGCTTTTTGCATTGTCAAATGAGAAAAATATTTCTTGTTCTTAAGTATAGTATGAGTAGTTGCACTATCTGCTAAGCATAAATCTTCACCATTTATCGCTAATTGAATTTGAGAGGTATTCATATTCTTCAAAGAAAAACAAATAAATGTCACATAAATTTTCAAAATATTTAAAATATTTATAAATAGTTTAAAACATAATATAACAACCATGTTGCTTAAAATTTATTCTTTAAAGCTATAATAATAAAATTAAAAGATCAATATCAATTATTCCCTTCAAGGGTGGTGAAGAAATCAGCAGCTTCCAAATGAGTTGTACCAATGAAACCATAATCATCTTTGCCATCTTCACAAATAAAATTTATTTCTATTTTCTTCCCTTTATCCTTTAATGATTGTTGATATAGTTCTACAAGATGCTTTGGTGTACGACAAGTAAGAGACCAATGGTTTTTACCTCCACAACGATAACATAAATTTTCCACTTTTCCAGTTGTATTTTTATCATTCTTTCCATCCTTATGATCCCACTTCTGGTGGGTATTTCTGAAATGACCACCTCATTCACGTCCACGTCCACGTCCTCGATCACGACCACACCCATATCCTCGACCACGACTACTAGTGTGGCCTTTAACCTTTCTATTATATGATGTCACATTCACTTCAGGGAATGGAGTAGAACCAATTGGTCGTGACTCATGATTTTTCATTAACAGCTCATTATTTTGCTCAGCCACAAGAAGACAAGATATTAATTCAGAATATTTCTTAAAACCTTTTTCACGATATTGTGTCTGCAGGACAACATTGTTTGCATGAAATGTGGAGTATGTTTTTTCTAACATATCTTCATCAGTTATCTTCTCTCCACATAATTTCAATTGAGAAGTGATTCGAAACATAGTCGAATTATATTCACTCACAGATTTAAAATCTTGCAATCTCAAATGCAGCCAGTCATAACGAGCTTTAGGAAGTATTACGATTTTTTGGTGGTCATACCTTTCTTTTAGACTATTCCAAAGGACAAGTGGATCTTTAACAGTCAAATATTCAGTTTTTAGTCTCTCGTGGAGGTGATGGCGAAGAAATATCATAGCTTTAGCCTTATCTTGACTAGATGCTTCGTTTCCTTCAATAATAATTTCACCAAGACCTTTTGCATCTAAATGTATTTCAACATCTAAAATCCAGGATAAAAAATTCTTTCTAGTAATATCAAGAGTCACAAATTCAAGTTTTGCAAGGTTCGAAATGGATGATATAACTACAATATAAATTTAATATAAATATAAGTAGTCCTTTAACGAACTTTCAAGTAAACATAAGTAATCCCTTAACAAAAACTTGCAAGCATAATATAACAGAAAAAAATACATAAATAATTATATCAATTTAATCATAAAATAAATTACACATAATTTGGCTATGTTAGAAGTTTTAGCAAATTACAAAATTAGTGAAACCCTTGTAAAATCATAAGAACAATAATGATGAGCATCATGATAAAATGAACAAATTATAAATATAAGAACAATAATGATGAACATCATGATAAAATATATCACATACCTTGATCCAAACTAACGAAAAATGCAAGACTCTTGAATTAATGTAAGCGCTCGTGCTGATAACGTATTATAAAATAATAACAATGATGTAAAGAACACAAGAATCATAGATGAGAATAAGAAGAGAATTTGTAATGTATTCTATATATTTCATATCTTTCACAAGTAGCATACTCCACTATATATATAGGGAGATTGGACTCTTCATATTCTAATACATAAATAGTAAATAATAGTTACAAGAATATGAAAAGTTAAGAAAGATGAAAGGTTAAAAATTAAGGGAGGATAAAGAAGATGGAAGGTTAAAGGTCAAAAAAAATTAAGGAAAATGGAGGGTTAAAAGATGAAAGGTTGAACATCCATAATATTCATAACAAATAGTGTATTATCGTATAATTTGTTGATAATACATAAATTATATTATCAATGCATCAGAATTAACCCATATATATTATGCTTATTTTTCTTTAAAGATTAAAACCAAAGATAAATATAAGTCCATTCAACTCAAAGTCAAGAAACTGCTGACCCAAAACGTTAAGTATCATATATCCATACAATACTTGGTTGAATGTAAAATATAAGCATATATTATAGTTTTTTTATTGGGGAACTCTTTTTGGGGTTTACAATTTTATAGGCTTGGAATGCTCTGTTTTAAAACTCGAAAACTTTGGTTAAGAAGCTTGAGGATAAAATTGATAAAATTTGTAAATATGAAGGGTTAAATTTATTTAATTGTTTAGAAATACGATCAATTTAATAAGATATGTAAGTGTGGAGGACTAAATGTGTTATTATACCAATTAGAATAAAGCTTTACGGGTGATCAAAGTAATAACGAATTCAAACGTTAATGCTTAAATTAAAAAATTTTAAAAGTTTGATGACCAAAACAGAAACACGAGCATAATTGAGTGAGCATTGTATAGACTATCCAAGTAACCACAAAACAACCAACAAATACAAACAACCCAAATAATCAGAAAATAAGAATCAAACAATCACAAAGTATAGCAGAGACCACATATATAATTGCATGTTGAATCTAAAATTTGGATACTCTTAAGACCTAAGGTCTTTGGCAACAAAACCAAGTACTCATCTGAATTATTAATTTGGCTTGAGATTAAAGTAAAATTTCATTTGACATCAAAATTGAACTTCAATCCCTAAATACCCTGCCCTCTTTTTTATTAAAAAAAAATCTCATCTTAATTCCTTTTATTTCATATAGTTATTTCTTGATGCGAATTATAATCTACTGATATAACAACCTTAAATTCTTCATCGTCACATGAATTCTATGTTTGCATGTCTTTGTCCCTAAAAAAGAAACCCTAAACTCGAAGAAAGCGTAAATTTAAGGTAATGTTTTAATAAGAAGTCAATGGAACATCCTCTCCTGCTTCAATGTTCTCAACATGGAAGAAAATGAAATGATTAAAATTCTGAAAAGCTGTCAATAGTGAACTGCCTAAGAGACCAAACACAGTTTAATATTGGGTTCCATATGGCAAAAAATGCTGTTTGAGGATATCAATGGAAGGGTCCCACATTTGGAGGAACTTAAATGACTTGCCAAAAACCCTTGACTGGGACTTATAATGAAGCTATTAAAAGAGTCCCAATAATGGCAAGCACACGCAACAATTAACCCCTAATCAAAGAGAAACGGTGAAAAATGGGAATTCCCTTCTACAGAAAGGATTTATTGAGAAATAATAGATAACAGAACTTGACAGGGTTTTTAACAACGAAGCCTTCATCAGTTACTACACTAAAGATTGAAAAAAAAAAAAAGGGTAGCTGCTATCCTTGGGACCAGTTCTTTTCTGACCGCTGATTGGGTTTTGGCTGCCAAATTTGTTTGGCTTCAAGGTTCAAATACTTTCACGATCTCTCTCTTTCAAGGAAAATCCAGATTGAAAATCCCCGTTTTGGTTCCAAGTATGTCCATTTTTTTTTCCCTCTTGGAAAGGAATGTGCTTTTCTTTGTGTTCTTTGAATGTTGAATTCCATGGTTGTCTTTTTGGTTTTTTCTCTTTTTTGTTTCATTAATAGCTGTGATTAAAGCTCGATTAAGGTTGTTGGCTTGAAATAGCGCTAAGCTATTCCAAGACAGGAACTTTTTCTTTTTTTTTTTAATGGTAAAAGTGGATGTTGGGGAATATCTTTAGCTTGGGATTTCATGCTAATGGAAACCTTGATATATTTTCAGGTGTATTTGGTTAGGAAGAATATCTGATTTTGATTGGTTCATTTGATTTCAGCTGCCTTTTCTTTTCTTTTCCTGATGTTCTAATTTGTGGGTACGTTGACGAAGAAAATTTTCAAGCTTGTTTTAGCTTAATTTAGGTGCTGGAACTTGGAAGATCAGTCTTGAAAGCTTCGCACTGGTTCATAAAAAAATTGTTCTTTTTTCAACTTAATTAGCATATCCTCAGATCTCATGGTTGTATGCTGTGGCTGAATCATAACTTAATTGGCAGAAACACCTTTCCTTCAAAGGAAATCTAAAGTTGAAATCTTTTTTTTCTCAGCCAACTTTTTATTTTATATATCTGTGTGTATGTACTAGAAAGACAGTTCTTTTTCTGTTGATCTGTATTTCAAATGGTAAAATAGAGCTTAGGATTTAACAGCCAAACTCTTACTGCTAAATTCAAGTAAATAGGTGAAATTAATGCATGAAGAATAAACAATTTCGGTAGGTAAAATGTGATTAGCTGAGATGAATCTATCACCGACAGGAATAGATTCAAACTAATGTTCTGTTTTTGTGCTATGTAATTAACAATAATTTTTAGTAAACTTTATTCTGCATTGGTGTATCATGTCCTGCAGATTATCATTTGAACTTTGAACTTGATGACAGCATCTGGTGCAGTTATCTTTGCAAAAGTAGAATAAGATCTTGAGCATAATGGGAATTCCCCTACGGAGGTATCACCTTTCATACTATACTTTTACAAGAAACTGTTAATTGGCACTTTTACTGGTTTACAAGGTTTCGGTAACACCAGAAGTGGTATTAATATGAGTTACATTCACCTCTGTTGGGCTGCAGCAGCAATTTAAGGGTACCAAATGAGACAATGAGGCTTATTATAATGGCTTTTGCTGGAGTTATATTTGGCTTTTTTTTAGGAGTATCTTTTCCAACTGTTTCATTGACTAAGGTACTACGGTCACTTGCACTATCTCATACATATGTAGCTGTTATATGTTTTGTTTTGTTTCCTTTTTTCCCCCTTTCCTATATTCTTTAACATGGAATAATGAGTTCATTTTGATATGTTTAAATTTTGGTAGATGCATATCCCATCGAGCCTATTCCCTTCCATTGATCTTACATATATTGAGGACAAATATTCCGGCCTTTCAACCCAAACACTATTTAATGCTTTGAACACTATCAAAGCTAATAAGGTCGACTCAATGTCGTCTTCTGGCTACACCGAGACCAAGGTAAATCCTCTTTATTTTGGTTATATATGCAGCATTGCAATTCAGGAACTTAGACTGTAGGCTGCTTCTTGTCTTGAAATTATAAAAATTTTAACTATGAAATCTAATAGAAGTAGTTGAAGATTTTTGCACAAACACACAAAAAAATCTCTTCATAACCAAGCTGTCAAAGCCATATTTTCATTGATTTATGCATATTTGATAATGGGGAATTGAATATCCGGACATCAGTTCTATCACGAGACCATCTTTTCTTTAGGATTGAGCTCCTCAAGTAGGAGGTATTTTATGGCCTAATCTGCTATGATGTTTGCTAATATCAGCTTGGAAGCTTAGAACTTTTCTAATCAATTGCATGTACAACTTCTTGATTTTGGTTTGATGATTTTGTCATATCAAGGAAATTTCATGTGTTGGATAGAACCGTTTTATGAACTAAAGAAACAAAAGTTAAAGATTTTGCCCGGATATGGATGCACACACTTTTTAACTGTTGTTAATATAGGCTGGACAAACATTGTGAATCTCCTTTACTCATTTCCTGTATAGTACTTCATGTGTATAAACCTCTGATGGTGTCTCACTGTTATTCATACATTATGTGATTGGCGATAGAGGTGAAAATCCACTTGGATTAGACTCTCCTTTTCCGGCTAATATGTGCCTGTTTTCTGTGGTTGGTGTAACAGTTTTCAAGGAAAATCAATGAGCATTAACACTTTCAGGTTTTAGCATGAGCACTAACTCTTAATCCTTAATTATGGCAGATCTGGATTCCAACAAATCCATGGGGTGCTGAAAGACTTCCCCCTGGTATAGTTACACCTGAGTCCGATCTATACCTTCGTCGATTATGGGGTCTGCCAAGTGAGGTATGCATCATCTGCTTTACATTGACTTCTTTTTTTATGTTTTATCTTCCAAGTTTGGTACATGTCAAAGAGCTCAAACTGGTTGCCGTCTAATGTAAGGAAGAATTTTATTAAAGCTAAATTTGTGTTCCCGCATATCCATTCTCGACTCTTGTAACCTGATGAAGTTGAATAAGGCAATGATCATTTTTCTCTGATTTAATCCGGGTTGATGGGTCACATTTGCAGGACTTAACCATCAAGCCAAAGTACCTTGTAACTTTTACCGTTGGTTATAATCAGAAAAACAACATTGATGCAGCTGTGAAAAAGGTCTGTCCTCTCTCACTGCATGCACACATACACACACATATAAATTCTCTGGTTTGTTTATACTCTCTTATCTAAAACCAATATTTTACAGTTCTCGGAGAACTTCACTATTTTGTTGTTTCATTATGACGGCCTAACCAGTGAATGGGATGAGTTTGAGTGGTCAAAGCGAGCTATTCACGTGAGTGTTCAAAAGCAGGCTAAATGGTTAGCAACTGACTCCTTTATCTTTATAAATCTTATGTTAGTGTAGTTGGTTGTATGGGATTTTCCCAAGCTCCAGTTGTGTTTGTATATGAACTCCTCAAATTTTCGTATAGGTGGTATGCAAAGCGCTTTTTGCACCCCGATATTGTTGCACCCTATGACTACATCTTCATGTGGGATGAGGATCTTGGAGTGGAGAACTTCAATGCGGAGGAGTAAGTCCATAAGTTGACTATATTGCTTCAAGTGAAAGTCCGTTTGCATAAAGCTGAAATTAAACCCCTTTCATTCTCAGATACATAAAACTTGTCAAAAAACATGGTTTAGAAATATCCCAGCCAGGTTTAGATGCAAATAGTGCTGGGCTGACATGGGCAATGACAAGGAAGAGAAATGACACCGAAGTTCACAAGTAAGAACATTTTACATTAACAGCTTGTTTGTGGTTTCCATATTCCTAATTGGCAATTCCGTGTAGGTTGGAATGTGTTCTTTGTTAGAAAGTTAGTTTGATCTTTGGCATTTGCTTTTGCTCCTATAGGGATACTGAGGAGAGACCTGGCTGGTGTAACGATCCGCATTTGCCTCCATGTGCAGCGTATGAAACATTATTAACCTCTTTTGTTAAAATGATTAAACATATTATTGCTTATTTCTTGAATCATATCTAATCATTCTTGCATACTGGGTGCTTAGATTTGTGGAGATCATGGCTACAGTGTTCTCTCGGGATGCATGGCGATGTGTTTGGCACATGATTCAAGTAAGCAATGAGCTTATTGTTTTTGATGTTGCCAATTCGTTGTCATTACCTTTTTATAATATAGTTTCTCCTTTGAAATGCAGAACGACTTGGTTCATGGATGGGGTCTAGATTTCTCTCTTAGGAAATGTGTCGAGGTCAGAGACCGTCTTTATCCCTCCTTCATTAGTTAGCTGCCTCCATTCTTACAATCCTATGTTGATTTGGCAATTTTGTCCTTGAGCAGCCTCCTCACGAGAAAATCGGGGTTGTAGATGCTCAGTGGATTGTACATCAAAGTGTGCCTTCTCTTGGGAACCAGGTAATCATTGACCATTGATATTACTATATTCATATGCACAGTATATCATTCACTTCTGTTTTCTTTTTTCTCACAGGGAGAAGCAGTGGGTGGAAGGGCTCCATGGGAAGGGGTATGAACTACATGTTCCTCTCTCTCACTCTATTTTTATATATGTATGTGTTTGATGAGAGTTGGGTTGATGGCAGGTGAGGCAAAGGTGTAGGCAAGAATGGACAATGTTCCAGGATCGGATGACTCGTGCAGAGAAAGCATACTATGCATCACTGGGAATAACTAATCCTTACAATTTAACAGCTAATTAATTAATGGATATAATATAGCTTCTTCTTTTTCTTTTTTTTTACAATAGCATTAGAGTTGTACAAGTCAGTCACTTCTATATGTGACCTAGTAAACTTTGATTTTTGGATACAAGAAAAGGCAACTTTGGTCCTCTCAACACATGCACAAGTGTTGTTTATATCATATCTATTAAAAGTAGTTGTGTTAGGTCGACCAATCAATCAAAATAGTTAAGAGGGGTTGAAATGACCTTTTAAAAAAAATTGTGGAAGCAAGAATAAAAACATGACACAATGAATGTAAGAATTTCAATTGTTTACTCTGTTACTTTGGTTTTTTATTATTAATGATTTTTTAAATTTATTAATTTGATTAATTTTTGAAGACAATGTTTAACTTTACAATTTTTTTAAGATTTTTACTCAAATTTTAAGATTCAAACATTCTCAAAAGAGTAAACAAATGATCAAACAAAGAAACAATATTTACTAAATTAGGAAGTTTGTCAATTAAGCACTCACACAAAAATAACACTTGAACTGATAGAATACAAAGAATGTTTACAAGTGTTTACAAAAAAAAGATAAATAATTTAAGCATAAAGGTTGGTATAAGAGTTTTTTATCTTTCTTGATAGCTCTTGATTTTTTGTAATCTCGTTTTTTGTTGTAAAAGTTTTAAAAGTTGGTACTTATAGCCCCTAATTAATTTTCAACCGTTGTGGTTGTTGAAGAATTGAATAGAGTCGTTGGAGGTGTAAAAATCAAAGCATTAATGACTCCTACAATTGAGGATACTTTGGGTATTTAATGCCTCACTTCAGTGACCATTAAAGTCTGTAGTATCGGTACAATAGAGGATGTATCGATACTTGCAATGAGATATCGAAACCTCGGGGAGGGTATCAATACTTCAACAATTTTTTCTTAAAATTTCAAAACTTCGAACCTTAAATATACTAGACATGGTATTAATAAATTTTGAAAGGTGTTGATACTTTGTCAAAGGTATCAATACTTTTTATTTTTGTTAAAATTTTCAAAACATCAAATCTCAAATTGATATCGATATTAGGTAAAGATATCAATATTTTATTATAGGTATTGATACTTTTAATTTTTGCTTGATTTTTCTAAATTTCGAACCTCAAATTGATATTGATATTTGACACAGGGTTAGGGAGCAATTTTCACTTGTTTAAAAAATTTTTGAAAATTTTATTATTCAATTTGAACAAAATATTTCTTAAGTTTTTGAAAAGTAAATTTAAAATTTTATCTCTTAAAATATTTTAAAATAAATCGTCACTTGAAATTTATCAAATTTTATTCAAAAACATTATTTTGATTATATCAAAATATTTATCAAATAAAGTTTAGTTTAACAAATTGGCTCGACTAAATCAACTAAATCCCACTCAGATTTATGAAGTTTCTTCTTTGTTTCGCCTTCTGATGCAAATCAAATCATACCAAAAGTTGCAGTATGAACAAATGGAGGCTTAAGCTAAAAAAGGCATTGGTGGCACCCTATCCCGCATTATCAACATAAGTAAATGCTTCAGATCGTTAAGCATTCATGTGAGACAGTCATCTCTGCCCTGTACAACTTGGAATGTTTGCCTTTAAAAGAATAAAACTAGTAGCCATAAAGAAATTAATGTTAACTATTATTGCAGTTTTAATCGTTACAAACAAAGATGGGGGAGAAAGATATGAAGATTGATCATCAATGTTAGGACTCTTGAAACAACGCAGATGCAGTTAGAAATAACCTTTAGTGATTGCTTCTTCTAGTTCCTTGAATTCCCATGCATCCTCCGCTGAATATTCCCCTACAATGAGGAAAACACATGATCTCTTAACCAACTATTTCACCTCAAAACATAAATCCACAAAAAAATTGCTATATCCCCTTCTCATCTGACCATAAACAAATGCCTCTCGGGTTTTGTTTATTCATTTAGCATTACACCTAACTTTGCGATAAAGACCGTCTTTAGACTAGGAGCATTTCAACTACGACAACGATAAAATCAACTCGGGGTTGAAAACTGTGTAGGATCTGGTATGGAACCTGACACTATAAGCGTTGGAACCATACACAGTCTTTGTGGTGATTGCACAATTGCAGGATTGTTGTAAAAGAAATGTGCAAGGGCACCTCGCAGAGAAACCGAAAACAAAGGAAGAAATGATAAATTTATATAGCAGCTGTTCTCTTTTCCTTCACTATCTTCTCTTTTATATTGGGAAATTATCAAGATCTATTTGGTCAGAGTACCAATCTGTTAACATGATGATGGGATCTTACCAATTGAATCTCTTCGCAGAGCCGTCAAATGAGCACAACTGAAACAGCGAAGGAAATAAGAGAAATATTAACTCAAATGTTGAAGCAATGAAGCTGAGTACTTATTCTAGAATCCAGAAACTATTGTCATCATGCATGAGGTAAATAAAATTCAGGGTTAGGCCTAAACACAAGGCATAAAACTTTTGATGATCAAATTATTAGAAAATGATTACCTGCCCAAAGCCTTCCCAAAATCTGCACATAATGATCGGATATATGTTCCTTTTGAACATGTGACTCGGAAAATCAAGTTCTGTCTGCAAAGACATCAGAAATATTAAAATCAAGATTGAGTTATGTTGTATTAAGATGACCGAACCAGTTCTTTTTGAGGTAAAAAAAGAAAGAAAGAAGAAATAGGCACCTGTCTTCTAAGCTACGCTCAATGTCAAAGTGGAAAATTGAAATTCGTCTGGGTGAAAGTTCAACGGTCTCCCCTTTTCTTGCTTTTTCATACATCCTTTCACCCCCAACCTATTCACAATATTAACAATTCTTTTTATTACTCAGTAAATTCCCAAGTTCACGAGAATCTGAGATGAAACCAGTAAGGTACACTCTACACCGCATATAAGGAAGAAGGAATAAAAGTTTATACATTTAGCACTCCAAACACATACATCGGTATCAGAGTTTTATTATTACCTCTGTCCCCAAAGCAGGTGAAAAGTACTTCTATATACGAAGTTCGGAAAAATAATTCTAAATCCCCTAAAGCATTTTTCTACCTCACCTTGATGGCAGAGAACATTGGAGGAACTTGCCATATCTCTCCAAAGAAGGATGCAGCAGCTTTTCTTATGTCCTCGTCTTTGATATGCTCCCAAGGCTCACGTTGAATAACCTATATAAGATCAAACTGACTCTTAAAAATATAGCAGGTTTAATGTCCTAGAACTAAATAAATACATGCTGCGCTCTTCTAGACCTGTCACTAGAGAAACATTAAACAGCACATAACAGTAGAGTGGAGTGAGTATACATAATCTGGACAAAGAACAGCAGATCCTATTCAGACTGACTGATGACTGATATACACACCGGTGAATCAGCATCCCAAGTTGAAGTAGCCTCCCCTAATCGGAAGACTCCGCTGTATCCCTTTACCATTCCTTGGTATCTGCAATTGAAATATTCAAACCCCCTCAGATAAATTCATTTGGTGCATGTAAGAGAAAGAAAATCTACAGTTTCAAGCCAACAAGCCAGGAAAGTAAAGGTATGGAGTCTCGCTTTGGACATTGAAAGAAAGAGCTGGTCTGTACAATTCAGACATGTAATCAGATCAAACATACCTCTCTACCAACTTAGTGGCTTTACCAACACATACAATCAATAGACCAGTTGCCATAGGATCAAGTGTTCCAGCGTGCCCTACCTGTAATAAGTATAGTCCAAAAAAGGTAAAACTATAGATGAAAATAAATAAGTTATCCAATAATCAAGATGTAAAAAATCAAAACACTACCTTTTTCACTTTGACTAAGCGGCGCAGCTTGCCACAAACGGTAAATGAGGTCCATCCTGTTTTGCAATATAATAGTGTTATCATTTGATACAAGTCAATATCATAATTCCGAAAGTTATTTTGCATTTATCTTCTGAGGATTTTCAATATTCGTATATCAGCAAGTCAAAGAATTAGATAAAGAGTCCTTCTAACATTTAATAGTGCGGCCAAACAAATATTATTCCTACCCTCTCTGAATTAGAAACAGGAAGTAGAAGAGTCCCTATACTAAAGCCAAAAGCAAGCAGTAAAAACGAACCTTGCACCTTGTCCTAGTTAGCGTTGGCTAACATCAGACTGTAAGCCACATAATACCAAATAAGGAAGCATGCCTACTTCACTAGGAACAAAGGCTCACATATCATTAAATGCACAAAAACTCTAAAGAACTGCAACCCTTTCACGAGTAAAAGACCTCCACTCTTTGATAGATAAATTACTGATTTAAGGAAATCAAAATAAGACGCTGATCAAGTTATAACATTCAAAAGCATACTCTTAGCTTACCTTTGGGCTTGTTCACCAAAACTACCGTCCCATATTGACCATCCCATCTCGGGGGCAGCCCAGTACTCCTACTAACAAGGTAAGGCTCCCCATCGTCGGTTTCTTTATTGGGAACTTTCTTCAAACACTTGAAAAACTCCTCCACCTTCTTCTCAATAACCTTCTCCTTGACATCCTCACCTGAGTTTTCTTCTTCCTCAAAAAACACCAACCCTTTATCCTCCACCTTATTATTATTATTATTATCATCAGTCTTTTTCCTTTTTCCCTTAATTTTGATTTTTTCATTTGATTCTCCAGGCTCAAGAAAAGCTTTATCAAAACACTGGTCAGGAAAATACTTCTTTTCCAATTGATAAACCATTTTATAATGTTTATCATTTTCCCAAGGATATGCAAATGTATCATAAAAGTAGAGCTCTTCTTCCCTCTCATGTAGCCTATCAAATTCCACAACTTTAGGCTTCAATTCAACAAACCCATCTTCATTTTTCCCCTTATCATCATCTTCAGAATCTGAACCATACATTCTTTTCCTTCTCTTTTTATAATATTTCCTCTTAGACTTATCCATTTCTTCTTCTGAAGTCAGTTTCTTTTGTACCCATGAATCAAAACCCAATTCTTTTTCTGGGTCCTCTTCCTCAGGTGAGTTGGGCGAGTCTGGTTTACTGAGTCGGCGGCGAGTTGGGGTAGGTTGGGATTGAGTCGGGGTGTTGATGATCATGTCATATTGAAGAGGGTAAGGAGTCGATGTTGTGGAGAAGAAAAACGAAGAAAATGGCTGCTTTGAAAAGATCAATTTGTTGGTGAAATTACAGGATTTCGATGATAAGAGACGATTAGACCCAGTTGCTGTAAAGAAAGATAGGATCTTTGGACGCAGCAAATGAAGCGACATTTGTAGCTATAGGAGGGGAAACTTGGAACAGCAGCGTTTCTTTCTTTTTAATTACAGATTCAGGGTTTTAGGTGCAGAGCCCTTGTCCAAACACTGAAATTCAAAGATCTAATAGGATTTTGGTCTAAAATTTAAGTCTTTAGACAAGGCCCAATAGTTTAAAAATGATTGTCCTAATTATAAATTTATAACAACGAAATATAATTCCAAAAATAAAATAAAGTAAATCCGACATGAACTGGTTGCATTAGGTGGACGACGATAAATCCAGCTTTCTGACATGCTCCGGAAAGGACTATAGAAATCATGACTTAAATCCAAATGAACAAAGATTAATTAATCCTCCTTGGTAAATAATAAACTGCACAGTTTCCCCAGGAAATGTACAAATTGGGAGCTGACAACATACAACCAGCCCACCTCAAGAGAGGTTGGAGACATAATAATATTTGGTACTAGTAATACTAACACAAACTCCATCAATCTTCTTCGTCTTCATCTTCAGGAAGCGCCATATCGTCTCCAATACCTTCCAGCAGTTTGTCTACATCCTCGCCTAATTCAGATAACCTTGCACTCAACTTTTCCACCTTGCTCTGCTCTTGTCCGAGGCACACGAGTAAATCATTCAGCTCTGCTTCGCTTTCCTTCTGGGCTTCTTCCCTAGCTTCAGCTTTTATTTCCTCGATATTGGGAGATGTTGATGTCCCTCCGCTCTTCAAAGTTTTCACCTCTTTTTCTAGGTGGATATTGGTCTGTTCAAGACTATTGTAAGCATCTGAAAGACTCTTGAGATCAGAATCTAGCTTCCCTGCCAAATTCTGGTACATTAATGCCTCTGATTCAATCTTAGCTTTTTCTGCCTTCAACATCTCTACTCGTTGAGATGCTTCCTGAAGATCTCTACGAAGCGTTTCTACCTGAACTCTATCTGAGCCACTGCCTGCCAAAAGCTCAGGATGAGAATGACCTGTCCTTGCCAAATCCTCAGCCAAAGTGGCATTTCGGCCAAGAAGTTTCTAGATATAAAAATGAAAAAAGAAAACAGGAGATCAGACAGGTAAGAACATCTGAAGATAATTGACAAACAACAAATATTCGCAGATAGTGCTGTCGGTGAATGAACATAATAATTAGTTTATAATAGCGGTGATTTTTTAAAATGAAAATAATACTAGTAATCGACAAAAAATGAAATCCAATACAGGTCTTTAAATAGTAAAGTGATTTTCAACTAATGAGTTTTTGTAATTTTTAGTTTCCAATTACCTGTATCTCAGAGCACTGTGTCTCCATGAATGCTTTTAGCCGCTTGATATACTCCTTATCACTTTCTCCACCCTTTTGTTCCAGTTCGGCTGGCACAACTACCACATCACTCTTAGGGCGACTATAAACATCTACAATTTTCTCTCTAATATTCACTTCCAAACCTTTCACAAAATTAACAAACTGAGCATCAAATACTGATGTGAGGATTGGATGATCTTCATTCTTCTGATCTGTCAAATCATTCTCATCAACATCTTCAATCTCTGCCATACTAGCAGTAGTTGATCTTGTCAATGGTTTATGGGACTGAGCTGGCTTCACTGAAGAGAAAATGAAGCTTCTCTGCATCTCATCAAACTTCAGAAAGTAGGATGTAAGCCCAACTTTCTGGCTTATGGCATCAGCTATGGTAAAACCATCCTTTCCATTTTCACTAGATTTATTGTAAATCACACATTCTCCCAAGAGAACTGCAGCCAACCCCCTAACGCACACAGTTGATGATGTACTTGACACCAACTCCAGCAAATACGTTAAGTGAGGCCGTGAATCTAAGAAGCATTGCACTGCATTTGGGCAATCTGCTAGCCAAGTGATGAGCAGTTTCAAGATAATTGGTTGAACATATGAGTAACCTGGCTTCCCATCTTTATTTTTCATTGAAGATGCAACTGCCAAGTACCTAACAATTCGGTGCAATAGTAGCTCTGGAGCCCCTAATGATGGCATTGGCACTTCAAGCTCAATCTGTAGAACCTGCAAATCTCCAATGAAATTAGACTACAGAAAAACAGGCATACAATTGTCATTTTGCTCTAGATGCAAGTGAAAAAGAAAGAAAAAAGTGACAGCATACCTTTTCCTTGCACTGAGTATTGTCCTTAAGAATATGAGTAATAACACTAGCAGCCCTGCAACAAGGCTGTACTTCACAATATCAGTTGGACAATTATCAGGTGATAAGCACCATGAAGAAAATCTAATAGTACGCTAAATGATTGAGATTCACATTAATAGAATCTTAATACATATATCATGAGATGGTCCAACAAACTTAGGCTCTCTGTATTGTTCTTCTAAGTTGATGATTAACCATGGAGAAGTGAGAACATTAGATTACCTCAAGATCACCATCGCTTTCGCTCAATGCAAGACCATGTAAAAGCATGCTGCCACATATATACACCGCAATCAAATAATTTCATCAAATGCAGGAGTTTTATACAGAACAAACAAACAGAAATAAATATTTAAGATTTAACTAGCACCATAGATTTGAATTCCTAGTCTGTATAGCCTATAATAGAGAAAAAGAAAGAATTGTGAGTAAACAAACCTTCCAAATGACATGTTCACATCCTCCTCAACGGAAGCATCAGTCATTGAATTTGGATGTGGAATTAATGTGGATGCTAACATTGCTTGCCCATCCGTGTTTTTCTAAACATAAGATCCAAAATTCACAATCAAGCAACAGTAGTTTTCACCAAGAGACTAATTGCAAATTACACAGACATAACTATTAACAAAAGAAAAATATCAAGAAAAGAGAATGCTACGATATAAACCTCACAGAAGTTCTTAAAAACATGGTCAGCCGCAATAAACTCTTGCATACTAGATGTTCGCAGAATAATTCGGAGAATAGAATTCAAAGCAGGTTCTACTTGTCGCTCCTCACCAAGAACTTTGCTGGAGAGGGCATCCAGATTCTTGGAATGCCCAGCAATCAAATCACCAATGCACCTTAGTGCCTGGCAAAATATAAGCATTAGAAAAGGGTATGCGGAAATGAAGAAATAGAACAAATCTAGAAAGAGATCTCACCGAACAGCGCAGAGCAATTGGAGCCCATTGGCTTTCAACACCAAGCATCAGTAGATGGTCCAATAACTTCTTCTACAATGAAGGAAACAGGAAAGAAGATAACATATAAACAGATAACTCTCCAGGAAGTCAATTCAAGCAGACATGATTTATAATGAACCTGAGCTAGGACTGTTTTATTGGTGATCTTGTTCGAATCTTTTTGAGGATCTGCTTCCGAGCCTCCCATCATCAACAAATTAATAGTTTCCAACGCACTGAGTAAATTAATTGTCTACTGGCATGTTGTTTGTTTCACGAAAATGGCAAACCACCAGTAAGCTTGTGAACAATAAACTGGAATGGCTACAAAAGAAAAAAAGAAAGAAAATAAAGCAGTAACTACTTGAGTATCTAACCTTCTGTTGAGTAAAACTGTAGGAACTTCCTCTTAGTTTCAAGATTAATATTAAGGGATCAAAACCTATAGTCTCCCTCAGTAGCACCTGAAACACACCTAAAATCAGTACCAGAGAAAACGTCGTAAACAGAGAGCAATAACAATGAAAATAAAAAGTAGAGTGTACCTGATTTGAGGCATTACTGCGAAGAAGGTTGTTCAGCAACTCAAGACAATCCTGGGCAAGAACAATATATCTTTACCTCATTAATTCATTAATAGGATTCTCCAATAGTGGCATTGCCAAAATAGAATTGACTGCACACATGACTTAGCTAAAGAAGCCACAGACATTGTAAAAAGAATTTACAAAAAAAAAAAAGGAAAATAAAATAAAATAAAATAATTGCTCTAACAGCAAACAAGCAAGAACAAGTTCATTGAGGTCCAGAATTAAATCTGATGAACCACCTGCACAACCACACCCCCATCAGAACCTCCTTCCTCCTTCATGATACTAAAAATTTTTTCAAATGCACCTTCGAAGACTACAATCTTTTGAATCTCCTGAAATCATAAGACTCTCTTAGTTAGAAAGGCAATCAAACATATTTAAAGAAGGTTCACGTGCTAAAGGAAAAGAATGAAATTTAAAGGGCAGAAGAGGGAAGAGGTATAAACAAACACAAAGGCTCACCTCAGCTTCACGAGTCAAATATGTAAGAAGCAGTAAGGCTTCATTCCGTATAACCTGGAAGACCAACAGTGATCAACATCATAAAAAAAGAAAGGAAGTACATAATATCATCAATATCCTATCCCAAAAAAACTTAGAGACAAACAGGAAATTTAGGTAAGATAAGCAGAAGGTTCACGAAGATACATATTCAAAAAGCAGACCTATAATAAAGCAGAACATGGAAGTTAACAAAATTTGCATGAAAAACAATTAGCTAATAACTGTTTACCTCACGGTCCATCAGCATATCCATGAGTCGAGTTATACCACGAGGAATAGACAGAATGGCTTCCTGTAACCTGAATAGGAACTCAGCAAGAGGTTTTCGAGCAGAAACCAACAAAAATAAACATCCAGTTAGGATACAAGGGATTTTTGTAAAACTCATACCTATTTGGAGAATTAGTGAGAAGGGCTGTTAAAATTTGAAGAGTGTAATATCGCACGTAGAAATCCTCCTCAGACTACAAAATCACCAACAGAGAAGAAAATGATTATATCACATGAAAGATCCATAATAACAGATAAAATAAGTTCCCGATCCATACAAAGAACTCTCACCAGCAAACTTAGTAGAAGAGAAATGCTCTCTGATTCTCGGGAAAGCAAATCAGTATTCATTAAAGCTGGCTGAACCTCATTTGTAGGCCCTTTTGCATGATCAATAGGTGTCAAAGCACTAACAAGAGTTTCAAGGGCACCACGAACCTGCATAAAGGGAATGGATGTCAATCGTTTTTATCAAGTTACAGGAAATTTGCAATCAACAGTTTCAAATGGAAGGATAAAGGGAAACAACAATATTTGGTCTACAAGGGAATAAAAAAGGCCCTTTGAACTGCAGACTTCTGGCCAAAAGTTCTCTTGGCGATACCGTATATCACTAAGAGAAACATTGTATGACAAACAATAAGAAGAACAAATAGATGAAACACAAAGAAAAAATTATTTCAAACCATTTCAACATCATCTCGTTCTTCTTTTAAGACACCCATGAGTACAGGAAAACCTGAAAAATTTTACATGCTAGCTTTATTAAACAACATAGAAAGACAAGTCAAGAAAGCCGGACAAATTTAACTTCAGTACTAGCTTTATTGATCAAGATAGAAACACACACCCATAGCTCCAAAAGCTAGCTGCCCAGCACGGCTTTCAGCCACAATAGTCTGAAGCTCTGCAATAGCATTCCTCCGGTCCTCCGCAAGGACACCATTGCTTATACGGTCGAGCAAGCGTTCAACATAACTGTTGACATGAGAAAAATGGTAAATCAGTCACGTCATCAATATTGAGTTAGCGAATTAAGCAGCAATTACTGATATTCTCATTTCAATTACCTATCCTCACTGGAACTAGAGTTCTCATTGCCAAAAACAAACCCAACAACCCCCTGCACAAGAACTCACAGTTTAATACTAATAATCACAAAACAAATTCAACCAATCACTTCACTCATAATCAGTGCACCAATAGAATCCATTTAAGCAACATCTAGTGAACATATATACATGACCTTAACCAACAAACGCGATAAGAGGAACAAAAAGCTGTTGCTTCTCTAATTACTTTTTCTAGAAAATGCAGAGTCCAAACCGTGCTTTTAATAAGAAAATCAATAGGCTAAATCTAATTTACAAACACAGAGAAACTATAGGATCGACACGAACTTATATATTTGCTAATTTGGTTCATCACATTAATTCTAACATCAATCTTGAGCTAAAACTATAACAAAATTGCAATTTAAATATGTATACATAAAATATTTACTAGAATAACATTAACCCCAATCAATGATCGATAAAGAAAGTAATAATCACAATAATTAAAAATAAAACTCACCTTGTAACGAGACGCCAAATCCATCTAAGCTCAATGAAGGAGCACAGAAAATCCTGAATCAAAAAGAAAAAAAAAGCGAAGAAATACGAAATTATTGAAAAGTGAAAATCATGGATTGACCTAATCGAAGTTAACAATTAGGGTAGGAGAAGCGAGTCTAGGGCAAAAATGGAAAGACCTGATTATGATCGAGTGAAGTGGAAAGAGAAGGAATAGGACACAAATTTCAATTTGGATCTGCGTTTTACGTGGATTTTGATCGTCGTTTCTTTGACACAGCGAGTTGACGATTAATGAAAGATAGATTTTTGAGCCAAAAGGCAAAAACTAATAAATTAATAAATTAAGTTAAAGAGATAGATAAACGGTGCGTATTAATGGTGATTTGGGCCAAGCAAGGCCCATGCTAGGGCGGTGATCTATTAGGCTTTCATCAATGTGGATGTTGGAGTTAAAGTCTCATCTTGTATAAATTGTATATAGGTTCTCTCCAAATTTATTTTAAATAAATTGTTGTTTTATTTATGATTTATGATGATCAATTTTACTATTAATAGATATGGTTGTATTTATATTCCTCCTAAACAAATGATTTTTACTAAAAATTACAATAATAATCTTAATTATTACATTTTATGTAAAAAATTAATTGGCTAAATAATTTGAGAGTGAGATACTGCATGTTAATTCTATTTTGGCGCGTTATTATAGAGTGATCCGTCACTCGGCTAGTTTGTTGGCGACATAGAGTTTTGACGCATACTAATAAAGAATTCGCCAGTTGATGGTACCTAAGGATTTAATTTTAAGGTGTCTTCAAGTGAAAAAAAAAACATTTTGCTCGATATCAGGTACGCCTAAGGAATAGTATGCCCGATATGCATAAATATTGTTCAAGTGGATCTTGTATCGGGTTTAGTTGGGAGTTGTTGGGATTTTGCAGCAATAGAAACATAGATCATAGTAAATAGCATCATAGCAAGAGGTATGAAAGAATGCTTGTACACTAAACAAGCAAGCTAAACACATCATTATAATGGCATGGTTGGCCACTTTTTAACAGGAGTCAATTGGATTGATTTGACCTTCCCCATGATTAGCCAACAACAAGGTAAACCTTCGTCAGATTTTCTTTTACCTACCTTGGATTTGGTAAGAAATCGAGGGGGGGGGGGCAAGAATATATTTATAAGAGGGGGAATATTTCAAATGATTTTTCTAAATGATCAGATTCTTCTTTATAACCTTAACACTCTCTTCTTCTTCTTTGTTAAGATCGAACTAATATCTCGTTTAATTAATGGATGATTCAATCTTCTGGTAAATCTTATAGTCCTGTATGTTATGATTGTTGTTGGGTAAGGATGTTAAAAAGGTGTAAAAACAATAGAGTATGAGTGGCAAACCCTGCATGAGGGTCGCATGTGATTGAAACGTTAGTAAAATGTCTGTAATGGGGATTCTAATCAAAATCTTATAATCTTTTAAGCAGTTGATACCGCTGATTTGGGACAAGCATTTGAAACGGAAGCTCCAAGCTGAGGTTAAGTTGAGTTTATGGACCCGTCTCCTGCGCGTTATAATATCATGACCCTAATATGATTGTCGTACACTTAGATAAGCATGTCTTCTTGAGAAACTATAGTATGTATGCTTGTTCGTGTCATTATTTGTGAAGCATTTGTACGTAGGTATTGACGTGTATGTTGTGTTGTATGGTAATGACTATTTGTGGTAAGTGTATATGGGAATTTATGTGTTAAGAAATAAGGTTTGGCTAAGAGTATGAATGAAATCTGTGTAAATACATTCATTATGTCATTTAAGTGATGAATGACAATGTATGTTAGCGATAAAGGGGTTCGGATAGAGTGTTAGGAAAATATGTGATATGATAATGGGTCTCGCAGTGGTACTTTGATGATGTTCGTCGGGACAGTAAACACAAAGATCAATATGGCGAAATGTAGTTCGACGGGACAGTAAACACAAAGATCAATATGGCGAAATGTAGTTCGACGGGACAGTAAACACAAGAAAAAGCTAGTGTGGCAATTATGTGGAAAGACCATGGCCATGGCATATTCTATATATGGCGGATGAGCCACATTTTGTATTCTAAGGTTGATGCGTGTCCCTGGGGCGATGATGGGCAAACCTCAAGTGATATTGAGTTTAGGCAAATTCATATAGCTAAACACGACAGGTTACCTGGAAAGCCTTGTGGCAAACTCTCTAGAAAGCCTTTTTGGAGAACTCTCTAGAAAGCCTTTGTGGCAAACTCTCTAGAAAGCCTTTGTGACGAATTCTCTAAAAAGCTTTTGTGGTGAACTCCCTATAAAACCCTTGTGGTGAATTCTTTAAAAAGGCCTTCGTGGCGTATTATTCAGAAAGCCGCAGTGGCGGGGTAATTTGGGGAGTACTTGTGGCAAGTTTTCTAGAAGGTTGGCATTATGAATCCTGCAACGCCTAATCGACGAGTTGTTAATCCGCCTTCGTGGTGAGACCTGGATATGCCCTTAAGGAATTTTTTGAAAGAATTCTCTGCAGTATGCCGACTAATGAACCTACCATTACGGTCCATCAGGACAGAAGGCTTCGTGCACCTGGAACCATGAGTCGTGTAAGTGTTTCAAAGTCATCTGGGAATTATTTTAGATGATTAAGCATATTACATTCCTTCAAATGAGATCATCTTTTGAATATACCCTAAGATACATTGAACCTGGTATTTTGTTGGTTGTCAAGGCCAGTATAGGAATCTGCCAAGAGCAGTGTCGGTATGCATATCATCCCGAGAATTTCATCTAACTTCTATATTCAAAATAGGTGTGGAATAAGATCAATTATAAACTGTGTAGTCTGTGATCTGCCAATCTAGTGGAGTGTTGATAACTTCAAAAAGTAACATGTTTTAGCCTCATTTTTAGTGTGTTTTTGAATGATTATTCGATTTAAAAATGGTGAATTTTATGCTCCTAATCCTTTAAATTCATGTTTTTATACTTAGAAAAGCATTGGGGAGCAAAAACGAGTGAAAATCGAAAAATTAGGGCAAATTTTAGGAGTCTCATGGGCTGGACAAACGACCATGTCACCCACACGGGTTGCCACACGATCATGTGCCAAACCATGTGAAAATTGCAAATTGCAGTCCAAATACGCAGAAAAACGCAATTTTTAGGTTTTTCAGAGATTTCTATATATACCAAATACAAGAAGAGGGAAGTGAGCCATCATAGATTAATATTCAAGAAAACAACCCGAAAAATACCATTGAAGCTGATTTTGAAGCAGATTTCCATCAAAATTGAAGATCTCTTTTTAATTTCTTTGAAGTTTATTATGAGTTTCTTCGTTTCTTATGGTTATATTGTATTTTGGATGTTTTTATTTGCGATTATGAACTAACTTTCTAAATACCTAAGGGCTTTATGATGAAGTTTGCCTTTTAATTTTTGTTTTACGCAATAAATACTTAGATCTTGTTCTCAATTTTGTGTGCTTAATTCTTTATTTAATATTTCTAGGCTATTAATCTATGTTTGATGTGCTTAAATAGAGGAGGAAAAGTCTCTATTTAAGAGTAAAGTCCCTATTTAAGAGTAGTCTAGCATAATTGAGTAGAGTTGCATGCAATTCTAGAAATAAGACAACATAAATCTATCGGATTAGAGTCAAATCTAATAGGGGATCCATAGATCGAATTAATGCGATAATAGGGGTTTTAATTAAAAAGAAATTTCAATTAATCAATTTAGAGTCAATTGCTCTTACTCTCGAAAGAGATATTAGCATAATTTAGGGATTTCTACGGATCAAGATACTAAGTGAAGAAATTGTTTAATTCATATTGATAATAACAGATGAAATCTAGGTGGATTCTTTCTTGGGTATTGTCTCGCTTCTTGGTTGTTAATCGTTTATTTTCTTGATTTGTTCATTATCGTGTTCGTAATTAATTTAATTAGTTAATATTAGTTTTTAATCAATCACTCCAATTTATCGGTTAAATAATAGAAAGACGGTAATTACTAATACTTTTAGTTCTCGTGGGAACGATATTTGTGCTCACTATAGCTATACTATTAATTTATAGGTGCACTTACCTTTGTCAAATTTTTAGTTAGTTTACGACTGCATCAAGTGTGTACAAGGTGGTCAAGTTGGAGGTTGGCGCATAATAACCCATCAAGAATCGAAAAAGTATCCTAAAAAGTCTGAAAGAAAGTCTAAAATTCTTAATTAAGAGGAAACACAATGAAGACAGTTAAAGGTAATAATGGTTAAAATTCACTAAGTTCTATTGAACTTACAGACGTCTATTTGTAATGCAGGTTTTTTAGTTGTACCAGTTCACCAGTAGAGACCAAGTCAGGAATGCACCGAGGTGGCTGATTGTAGGGGGACGTTATGCATACAAAGGGACTTTTTAGAAACATGTTTTCAAATGACTAATAATAATACACGTTACGAATATGTTTGTCTTATCAAACATTTATGTTGCAAGGCTTTATCCTACCTTTGAAAGTTTGTGACAAACGATAAACGTTTCATTTAAACATTTTATCCTAAAAAAGATTTTAAATAAATAAGAGGTACATTCAATATGATTTTCGCAGATTGTAAAATCTTATCAAGTATGAAAGGATTACAGCATCTTATACTGGGATACAATAAATCAAGTCTTGCATAGGATGTTACATCCTTTTTCGGTACCATAAAAGATCGAGTTGTTACATAATACCTATCTTAATCTTTATACTACACACAATTTCTCATTGTGGTATCTCAAGAACATTTTTGGTCACTTGAGTTCTTGTACTATCATTTTGTTTATCTTATTACCCCCATTAGACATTTCCATTAAAATAACATTATATCAACTAATAAAATGGTGACACATGTAAAAAAGTAAAAAATCCTTTAAAATATAAAAAATCAAAAATAAAAATAAAAAATCCTTAAAATTTTAAAAATCTGAAAAATTACAAAAAATTTAAGTTTATTTTTATTTTTTGAAATTATAAAATATACAAAAGTATTAAAAAAATGCTTGTCTAAAATAACCCTAGACAATTGAAATTATATTTTTATATTCTTTTTGCAATTTAATAAATTTTATTATTTATTTTTTGACTTGTTTGACACATCACACATGACAATTTTTTTGTTGGGTTGGTGGGATTCTTTTAACATAGATATGAAATGAGGTGTCAAGATAGATGGAATGATAGTATAAATGACAAAAAAAAAAACAAAAACAAATTCTTCATCGAGAATTTGTGTATAATACATAGGTCAAAATAGGTATTAACTTTTTTATTATTAAAACATTATTTCAATTAGATTATTGAAAATAACAATTATGAACCTCAAAATGTACCGTAAAATAAATATAGAAAATATTTTAAACATAAAACTATTAATATTTTAAAATAATGAAATGAGTTTCCAAGCTTAGCCCGAAATTGAGAATAATTGGATAATTTTCCTAAAGCAGGATATTACATTTGAACAAGTCTTTGATGAATCGAAGTAAAGCTTGTTGCTTCTTTGTCAAAACTACTAGGAACAAAAAGGGACATGTAGCATATTCTCCACTCAATTTTTTTTTCCCCTTATCCTATCAAAATATTAAATGACCCATAGGCTAAGAAATTGAGAAATTATTTTTTAGTTTCTCTTTTGGTTATCTTGTTAATAGTCAATATCATCCCTAAACAAACCCAAATTCTAAAATTGAATTCGCATATTTAAAATTATTTGTATTTGTGTACTTTCATTTAAATTAAATGAATTTATTTGTAAAAGGTAATTAGATGTTTTCGAGAACATGTTTATGAGCATATAATCAAATATTTTTCACCAACAAGTGTTAGTAGGAGAAAACTCAAGTTTGAATTCTAAAAATAACATTGTGGAGAGGCAACTACGAACTTTGAAGGGATTAATCTCCGTGGATAGTAAAACATATATGGAAGATACTTTAATTAAAAAATATATAAATTTCCTATTTTTAATTTATTTAACTTAAAAGTGTTCATCAACTGTTATTCGGCGATTTTATTAATTAATAGCGTATGTGTTGAGAATCAAAATAAAATCCCAGCACCTTTTCTAACATTCTTCACCCATGCAAATTAGTTTCAAAGTACTTTCACTTACCACTTTTCATAATCTAATCCACTTTTAACTCCAAACAATAAAGATTTGGAGAATCATCTCTCAATTAAATTAAGGTTTGCATTCCTGTATAAATTTGAAAAGGGACTAAAAGGCAAATTGTTGGTAAAGTAGGCAATTTATGCTTTGAATTTGACGAAGTTTTGTTTGAGATAAAAGGTAAATTCCATGGGTATGCAACAAAATTGAAATAGGCATTAAGTTGAGATGCCCTAAGAATGTAAGGGGACAAATGAATCATCCAAATATCGTGGGTGATTGTCACAAGAAAAAGAGAAGTATGTGGTGACAAAGTCCATGGGTGAAGATCTCAACACCAACTTGGTAGGAAATTCAACAATTCTGGTCAACAAATCAATTTTTCCATTAACATTTGTCACTAAAACTTCTAAATTCCATCATTGCAATTTATAGTGACGAAAATTAAAATCGTCACTAAAAACATTAAACTGTTGTATCGAAAGTGGAAAGAATCACGTGGTCCCATTTTATACATGAATTTCTAAATCATGATTAAGTTATTTAAGTTTGAAGATTCAATAATTTGTCAAATTCATCAAAAATTTTATCCAAATAGGGACCTAAAATCTCATCGACAACAGCTAATGATCTTAATTTCTTGTAAATTTAACAATGGAGCTTATTACAATGTTCAAGAATGACATTAATTCCAGCTAGCTTTCATCAATAATGCAAATAGAACAAATCGCCTAAACTATCTTTATTTTTCGTAGCTTTTCATGTGATATATGTAAATAAATTATATATATTATAAAATTTATGATATTCATTATTATCAACTCACTAATTAGCTAGTTCGTCAAGTTTTGACCTGTATTTTATATGGGTTCGCACATACGTAGTATGGGTGAACCCAAAATGATGACGCGTAATATATAATATAGATTCGCCTACACATGATGCAAATCCACATCGAGTATACACGTGTTAACCTTAAGGCAGGTACATGTCATCATGCATGAAGACCTACTTAGCATGTCACATCTATGAACAGTGACTATATCATTAAATACACAAAATTAACCCATTTAAAGACACACATAAAAACTCAACAATTTATATAAAAATAATAACTTGATAATATACGCAAATTTAGAAATTAAAGAATATAATATGTTAATCATAAGTTGATCATTTATTTATTGACGATGAGATTAGTATTTTTCATTAACAATATTTCATCCATATATATCATAATTTTTAAAAATAAATCATTATATACACTAAATTGAATAATTTAATTGCACAAAACTTAAACTTGGACCTTCGTTCATTGGTAACATTATGATAGTTATATTAAAAATAATTTTCTCCTCTCATAGAAAGTAGGGACATAAAGGAATGGGAAACAATCCCTTTCCCACTCAAACAAACCCTTCCAAAAAGACAAATATTTGCCATTATTTGAGTTTAAACCATAGAATGTAAAGAATATGCTTCCTGATTTTTTTTTTCTTAAATAAATTAGTTTGAAATTTCTAGGAAGATACATAGAAACATCACTCCTTGTGTGGCAGAGTTTGCAACAAGGCTAAACCCTCCAAAAAAAACTTTTTAGGGTTAAAATTAAATTATAAACTTTTAAAAAAAGTTAAAATGAAATTTTATATTTGTATTAATTTACAACTTTAAAATATAATATTTTTGACGGGCAATCGATTGAGTTTTAGCTCAATTGACATGTGTATTATTATCAATGCAGGAGGACGTGAGTTCGATGCACTAAAACATATTATCCTCTTATTTATGAATTAAAAAGAGAGATGTAGTATCCACAACTCCACATCAATTTATAGTTATTAATTTATCAGAAAAATAATGGTTTCAAAAGATCTATACAAAATATAAAAGTAAAAAAAACAAGTTAATTAAATTTAGTGTAACATGTTTCTCAATATTAATAAATTTAGTATACACGAATCGTAAATAATTGAAATTAAACAAAGTCAAAATTGGAGATTCCAAAGAAATTTGAACTTAGCTTTCAAAGTTACCATCAACACATTTTGTTTTATAAACCAATAGGGATTTGCAAGATTGGGTTTAAAATTCATTTATCTATAATCTCTTCTTAAGATAATAATTTAATGATAAGAATGCATAATTAATTGTTTTTAATATTTATTGGTAATATTAATATGTTCCTTCTTTTTCCACACTAACTTGTATTTAAATAATCAAATTAAATTTTATAAACCATTTACAAATTGAGAGTAATAATAATCATCATCATCATGCTTTAGTATTATTGGTAAAGAGTAAGGTCTTGGGTTCTTGATTATCAAGTTTCAAGTTCCATTATTTGTAATTATTATGTTCATTATTATTGTTAACTACAATATTTATGTGAATTGAATTAAGAATTAATTGGTAAAAATTCTAAATTTATTAATGTTGTAGTATGATCTTAATATTTCATTTTCTAAACATTGGTATGGATTTTTTTTTTAATTTTAAATAAAAAGATTTAATCCAGGATGCATTTTGTATATTATTTTTAAAAAATTTTAAATAACTATTATATATATATATATATATATAATTTATTGAGGATAAATTAAATAATTTCTATGAACTAAACCACTTTGAAGAAGTAATGGATGTTATTATCATCACGTTGCGTTTAGAAAACACACATACAAAAAGTTAAGTAATAATAATTTGAGAAACCAAATAATTTAGGTTTGTTTTATGGTTTATGGTAATCGTTATGATTATTTCTTTTAATAATATTATTTTTAATATTTAAACATGCATTTTCTACTCTTTTAAAACACGGTTAATACAAAGTGTTGCCATTAATTTTTATTTTATAATTAAAAGAAATTAATTTTTTTGAACAATTTCATTATAAGTTCTGATCATATTTGTTATTTTTAATACAATATCTATAACTATCCATAGTCCTTTCCCAACCTTTAAATAAAAAGATAATACATTTCAACGCATTCGAACTCACATCCTCCTATACGGACAACAATATCAAGATTAATCAAACTAAAACTCGATCAACAAAATAAATTAATATTAAATGACCTAAAATGTGAAAAAAGGAAACCTAATGATAAATACCAAAATTTTGTTAAAAATTGTTCGAAAATTATATACAAATGAAAGAGATATTAAAGGAAACCTAATGATTTAACGAGGATGGTCTAAAATAATTTAAACCTCAACTCTTAACCATGGTTTTAATTTACATATGCATATAGGTATTTATTCATCATTTTAAAAAAGATAAATATTAAAATTATATGTAAATTTTAATTTAATTTATATATAAATGCGTTTAAATCCACATTCTCTTACTCTTACAACAATGTCAATACTAATCGAATTAAGATTCAGAGAAATTATTATTTTTTAAAAGTAATTATTTCCCTAATTAATAAGTATATTCTTAAGTGCATACGCATTCTATATAGTTTATTATATGATATTTTAATTTTTATTATTTTCTAAATTTTCAAAACCAAAGTTAAGTAGTTAAAATAATTTTTGTTCTTTAAAATCTTAAAATCACTACTCATTCTTACCTAAAAATGAAAGAAAAAAACAAATTTCTTTGTCTTTATTCCCTCCAAAAGATTATATACATTATCTATATATTGTTACTAATTATCAATTTCATACCAATCCCAACAGAAAGGCCATGTTTGCTTACCAGCAAACTTTTTGCTTTTTTTTTATACTTCAGTAATCTTCTTTCAAATAAAGCAACTAAAAAACCAGATTTTTAATTTTTTTAAATAATTGAAAAAAATATAACATAAACATTATAAAAGTAAAAGTATCGAAACCTATGTTATTTAATTATAATTAAAAAAATTAATTGAATTAATATCACGAATCAATTTGATACAAATTTAATTATAAAATAAATTATATTATTAAAAAAAATTTTAATTTTAATTATAAAATCATAAAAACCTATAAACCTATAATATTATAATTTCTTAAATCTTTTAACTTTCCTATTTCAATTAAAATTTTATTTAAGAACAGAGAATAAATAAATTTTTTATTAGATTATAATAATAAGCATGAACAAATATTATCATGTAATCACACCAGTATATTCAAAAAAAATAATAAATATAAAAATAGAAGGTATAAATATAATGTAATATAAAATTTAATTAATTTTATTAAATTGTTTTAAAAATAAAGGGAAAAAAATGCACAAATGAATAAATAAATGGTAAAGACAGCCTCGAAAAATAAAAAATTTTCACCGATTAAGTATTAACTCAATTGATATAGATATTATTATTAATACATTAGATATATATTTAAATGTGTTAAAGCATATTATTTTATAATGAAAACAAATATTATCCGAATCTAAAATGAAATTATTTAAAAAAAAAAAACAAAAGTTTTCCAATTTTTTTACAAACGAATAACGCGGACGAGTTAACTCAAAAAGTAAGGTGACAGGTTTTAGCAACCGCCTAGGTTTGACAGATCAGCGCATGTCAGGCAATAATCCTCTACGAATACCTCAACATAACATAACAATCACCGTAGATTCTTAAAATATTGGGAAGTTACTTTGGGGATGGGAAGTGGGGAGGATTTTATTTTATTTTTATTTATTCATTTATTTTGGTGGAGGAATTTTTGTGGGGTTATAAATTCTCGTTTATCTTTGGAATTGAAGAATCTGGTGAAGGAGCGAAAAACAACCAAACGGCTATAATTGACGTTACACAACACGAAGCAGAGGCAAGGAAGGGAATTTTAGATTTTTTCTTTTCTTCAACTCATTCTTAAACTTGACTCTTCACTGGGTTTATTTTCGCTAGATTTTCTCTCCTTCAAAAATTTGGCCTTTTTCTTTGGGGATTTCTTCTCTTTTTCTTTTTTATGATTTTTATTTGAATTCTGAAAAGAAATAGTTTTTATTTTCAACATCAGCATTCTTTCTTCGGTTGTTTAATCATGTCTGGCGGCTACTCTAATTCAAAGAAGACTGATGATATCTATGAAAAAGTTTGTGGACAGGTAATTTTTCTGCTTTCACTTTTGTTTTTTTAGCTTATTTTGGGGTTTGGATTAATGGTATTTCTTTTTCTAGATAGTTGATGATTCTAGTCTGATGATTGTTTGAAATTAATTGAAAGGTGGGAAAATGGTTTCTGATAATACAAAATGAATTTTGATTTGAACTGCTAAAAGAAATGGTTTTCTCTGGAAAATAATATTTCTCTATTAGAGATGATGCTGTTAAGTGACATAAATTGACATTGAATTTGGTAATATTTGTATGTTTGTTTGTGCTTAATTTGTTCATCTTAGAAGCTTTGCATTTGTGTATAAACTTCAGCAGGCATCCTTTGCAGCATTGACGATGTCTAGATTGCGGTGTATGTTGCGGGGGATCGATATCCGGATTTGTATGGTCCTTCTCATCGCAATCCCGGTGTTCGTGTTCGGCATATATTTGCACGGTCAGAAGATCACTTATTTCCTCAGACCGCTATGGGAATCACCTCCTAAGCCGTTCCATGAAATCCCTCATTATTATAATGAGAATGTGACAATGGAGAGACTCTGCCATCTTCATGGATGGAAAGTCCGTGAGTCCCCTAGACGTGTCTTCGATGCAGTGTTGTTCAACAACGAGATTGACATCCTCGCTCTTCGTTGGAATGAATTGTCTCCATACGTAACGCAGTTTGTGCTTCTTGAGTCCAACTCCACGTTCACTAGCTTACCGAAACCATTGCTTTTCGCTAGCAACAGACATCAATTTAAGTTTGTCGAGCCTCGTTTGACATATGGGATGATTGGTGGGAGGTTCAAGAAGGGTGAAAATCCTTTCGTCGAAGAAGCGTATCAGAGAGTTGCATTGGATCAGCTTCTTAGAATAGCCGGGATAGAAGATGAAGATTTATTGACAATGTCCGATGTGGATGAGATCCCTAGTGGGCATACGATTAATCTATTGAGATGGTGTGATGATATACCGCCTGTCATTCATCTTCAGTTGAGAAACTATTTGTACTCTTTCGAGTATCATGTTGACAACAAGAGCTGGAGAGCTTCGGTCCACAGGTACAAGCCGGGCAAGACCAGATATGCTCATTATCGTCAATCCGATATAATCTTGTCCGATTCAGGGTGGCATTGTAGCTTTTGTTTTCGGTACGTCAGTGAGTTCATATTCAAGATGAAAGCTTACAGCCATACAGACCGAGTGAGGTTCCCTCACTACTTGAACCCCAAGAGGATTCAGGATGTAATATGCAAAGGGGCTGACCTATTCGACATGCTCCCCGAAGAATACACATTCAAGGAGATCATCGGGAAGATGGGACCGATCCCCCACTCGTATTCAGCCGTCCATCTTCCTGCTTATCTGTTGAACAATGCAGAGAAATACAAATACCTTTTGCCCGGAAACTGCAGAAGAGAGAGTGGCTGAATCAAGAAAACAACCTGCTCAAAAGTATTAAATTACGAGTCCTTCCCCGAACCGGAAAGGGCCTCCATTGGCCGTTTAATGGCTATAGCTTAACATTGCTAAAATTAAACCCTTTATCCAACAAAATCTAGTCATTATACAAATTCGGAGGCATATCTGATAACTTGTTGTGGGAGAAGATAGATTTACTGGTTTGCAACGCTTACTTGTTATCTCTCACCGGTCGAATGACATCTTCCCCGGATTTTTCTCATTGGTGGGAAATTTGTTTTTCTTCAAGTAATTGATCCATAACTCGTTGATTTGTACCATTTGACTGCTGTTTGCTTGTTCTATTGGTCATATTACTTTGTTATTCATATATTGCTTTATCATAATTCTCAGTAAGATGTTAAACACAATGGATGGTGCAAAGTTTTCTTATCTTTTTGCTTGGCTTTCCTTATGGATGGAAAAGAAGACATTTTTATCTTTTTCAGTATGCAAAATCTGGGGCCCTTTGCCTTTGCCTTTGTCATAAATAAATTAATAAATAAATAAACATTTATAAAAAAAAGTAGGTTTCTTTTTGACTAAAATTTGAGTTAAATTATTATTTTAAACAAAGTTCACCCACAATCTTCTAAACAAAGCACTTGGAGGACAGGACAGGACAGAACAGAACAGAACAGGGACACTTCTTGCATGTTTTTAATTGGTAGTTGAACTCTCAATCTTGGTTTTTTCTTTCATATTCCCAACTTCCAGAGAACACAGTATTCATAGACGTATATGTATATAAATTATAAAATAAAGGAATGAGAGTTGAAACTTGAAACTTTCAGGTGAAAATGATGGAAAATCCAAACTACTAATGAGAAAGGGTCGTGAAATTGAGGTCAAACAAGTGTTTCACCAATCTGCAGATTGCTTCTTCTGCATTGATTGCTTGCATGCATACGCCTTGCTTCTTCTATCATTTAATATTTATGCTGAAATATGTTTTTGAGAAGTGTTTCTTTAAACAAATAATCCTTTTTCTTTTAAAGCGAATATGCTCTTTTGTATCTAAAATTTACTAATTTAGATTGTCCATGTAACACAACATATCATATTCTAATTCATTACAATGGATGAAGGTGATATATAGAAAAATATAAAAATAATATATTTAAATATTAAAAAAAATAACTTTAAGCCGACTAGGTTTTAGAAAAGAATAAGAAATGTTTAAAATTAGATTACCTGATTTTAATCTGTCAATTTGTGATTGATTCAAAAGTGTTGAGATACATTAGGCTTCTGCTTGTTTTGCTGTGCAGTGTGCACCGTCCCCCTTGACTTTACTTACTTTAAATTCTATATTATTGGGTACTAACTTGAGGAAATAAAACTACATATTTTACATATTAATATATCCTAATTATTTTTAATAAATTTTGGGCTAAACTTGTTTTTCTTTAATTGATTAAATAGACCAACAAAAGTTTTTCCAGCTGCATGTGCTTTTGCACACTCTCTTTGAAATCAATTTATTTTTTTAAAATTTTTAAAAAAACGACCCATTTAACCAATTAACAAAAAAGGAAGAAAATATATATGCACAATTTAATTTAAATTTTGATACACATGTATATTTTATATTATTATTTATTTGATATTCAAATTGGTGTTGATTTTGGCGATTATGATTGATGCATGCAGTCGTGGATTTGTGGAACTCATTGAAGCCTAAATTTTATCATGCGCCATCCAATTAGATTAAACTATCAGGATATGTATTTTATTTTCCCAATGAGACCTTCAAATTATGATTTTTTAGACATTTAAGCATGAGAACTGACAAGTCTACCACTCATCAGGAGAGGAAGACTCAGATAACAGCAGCACTCTAATACGTCATCATCATCATCATCATCATCAACAACAACAAAAATGGAATGAATTTTAAGAACCCACCAGAGGAGGAGAAACTTCATTCAAAATTTCACTTTGCACTCACAAAGAATTTCCCACCCAGTTTTTCTGTATATGATGCTACATTTTATCCCGCAATATGACAATATAATTCAGATCCTGTTAGATTTAGTCACTAAACACATCATCATCAGCTTCCTTGGTAATTTTTTTCCTATATTCAGCATCCGTGTTTCTGCCACTACCAATACTATCCACCTTCCCATATGCGGCTCTGTTGGACTTCTCAAGCTCGGTATTACCTTCATAAGAACCGTCACTCTTGTAATATTTGACCCTATTTTTCTCACTTCCCTTTGTGGCATAAAATCCATCCTCTTCATCACTGCTGCTCCTGAAATTTTTACTACGATTTGATGCTCCGAAATCATCATCTTCATCTTCCTCAACCTCGGATTCTTGCATTACACTGTCAAGGTCATCCAACATACTTTCCATCTCAGAATCTTCTTCTGCCATTGTTCGTCTATAACTACCTCCACCATTTCTCTTGATACCAGCAATGCTATTCCACCTTCCAACTGTACCTTGCTTTCTTTTTTCCACCATAGATCTCTTGAACTCAAAATCTTCTTCCGAACCATCATCATCATCGTCCTCACTTTCAACCTCGCTCAAACCACCAGCATTACCCCGATCCAGCCCAGCAGCATCCCCAAATTTATCTTCATATCCATCCTCACTACCAGAAGTCCTCTTGTTTCCACGTGGACCTTTCCAACCCCTTGACCCTCTAGACTCATCGTCAGAGTAATCATTTCTCAGGTTATCGAATCTCCCAGGCCTTCCTCCAAACTCTTGTCTATTCCAGTATCTGATTCTCCCAATCTCTTCTTTTTCTTCTTCTTCCCCTTCAGCCCACTCTCGATCAGCTGCATGCTCGATCTCAGCTATGAATCTGTCTAGATCCTCCTGGTCACTCTCAGCAGGAGCTTCTTCATGTGCCAAAGTTGTCTTAGGTTCTGCTATAGGTGACTGGTCACCACGAAAGACATATGGACTGCCTTCTTTCTCATCGATTGCATTGAAGAATGTCGCAGCAACTCTCTGAATACTGGCCATTGCAACTGGATCCTCAGGGTTAATACCTTTTCGCCGAAGTTCTTGTTCTATCTTCTTTATGTTTAACTTCTGAGCTTCAAGAGCTTGTTCAAATCTGGCCTTGAATAATGCCTGCATTTACGAATGACAAGGAATATATGATTCTAAACACTTTGCAGATACAATGTTGATGCAAAACAAATGCAATATCGTGCCGTAAGGACCATGATAAATTTACTTACCTTCCTTTTGGTAAGAGTATTGATGGGAATAAGATTTTTTGGTTGGCGATAATTTCTTCCACGGAACATGATAATTGTTTTCACATTGTGTATGTTAATGACAATTCCACCACTCAGACTCGCAAGCATGGTTGCCATTTCCTTTATCTTTTCTTTGGGGAAGTTATCACAACAAACTTGCACCGTCTCATGAAATTTCCAGTGGAGATGCATATTTTGGACAACTCCTCCAAAGACCCCACGGACTCCAACGGGAACATAATTTTTGTTTCTGAATCCAATCTTCTTAAATGCTTGAAGCTGCTCAGGGGTCAAAAGCTCGGGATCATGCACAGAAGGCGGCAGCTCTGGAAGCTCATACTTCTTGAGTTTTTGTAATAGAAGTGCCACTTTCTTCTTAGCCTGAGTCAGTTATACGAACCATATGCCGATCAAATTGTTTTCAGAAAACCAATAATAAACAACCAAAGCAAACTACCAGAACTTATGACTCATTTTCTCAGCTAATGATTGCCATTTTTCAACAGTAAAGCATCATTCTAACAATCCTCTAGCAACAATAAACCTACCACACTGGAAAACAGGAGAGAACACTCAAACTCTCCGTCTGAATGATTGTTTGACCTCAAAAAAGAGTTAAAACATTAAACCTCCTTTACACTAAATCAACTACGAGATGCTACAGACAAGCATCAAACATAGAATCACAGCAAGAAATAGTTGATTGTCACTTATTAATGGCACAAAAAACTTACTCTCTTGAGGTTGTAAATAAGCCTCTCCTCATCAGTCATAAGCTTTTTCTTAATCTTCTTCGCCCTCCGGATTTCCCTAGCTGTTTTACCAGACTCTTTCTGCATTCGTCTTTCGACCTTGCTTCGCATACTTCTCCCCCTTGAAGTCGACATCATCCGAAACCATCCATTGAAGGGATCAGTGAAGGAAGGAAATAATGCAAAACCATCTTCAAAACATCCATCTAATCGTATCACATTGCTTGAAATTAGTGTGGGAGCAGTATCCTTAAAAGCCACAACATTCCTGCATTTTAAATTTAAAAAAAAAAAAACTCAAACGAATAAATCCCAATTTTACAGTAAAAAAGAAAACTTGTTAGAAATAAGAAATTGTTAAAAGACCATCAAGAATCAAACTAAAGAATACGAATAAAACCCAAAAAATTAAAGGAACAAATAATAAAACACTCTGTTCCGATGTAAAGGAAACTGAAGAACAAAGCTGTATTAGATTATAGGTCTGATTGATGGGAACTAAAAAAACGACAAGAAAAAACGATACCCAGAGCTTGATTTAGTCTTATTCATGGGGAAAGAAGAAGAAATGTACCTGTTGGGATTTGATTGCAACAGAGAAGACAGAGTCTTCAAGCAGTGTTTTTGAAGATTCCTAGCAGCAAACATTTAATCTGGCAATAAAGACCTCACTTTTTCTCTTCACTCCGAAACTCAGTTCTTTGATTTCATGGTATCTTTGCCGAAATAGAATGGGTGATGGTGAAGTGTTTCCAGGGTTTTGGGTTTTTAGTTTTTCGCTTAACGAGAGGGACAAACCATTAAGTTACTGTTAGATATAATCTCTATAATACCCTCAAACGAGGCCGTTTCACTTCAATCGTGATCATTGAGCCTGGGAAATGACTTTCTTTTTCAATTTATAAACTCTAAAAGCAACAAGTACACATCTTTACGTCACTAGAACACCATGGCTCTTTTAAAGCACCCTCCTTTATCAGATTTAACAAGTTTTTACAGTTCCTCTATTCAGCTCAGTACAAAATGTAATTTTGTAATTTTTCAATGAAATAGGGTGGAAAATAATAATTATCATTTAATAGAGAATACTCACAGACTTTGTGTTTTTTAAAAACATTAATATATTATTTTTTTATTTTAATGATTATTTCATTTGTTAAATAAAAAGCAAAGGAAAATATTGAAAATTGTTGCATTGATTTTTATCAAAAAAGATAATGAGAAAGAAACGAGCTAAGAGGAGATTGGATAGTAATTCGGTGTTGAATGGTTCAACATACACATTGCTTAGAAATTTTAAAAATGAAGAAGCAAGCATTTATATATATGCCTGAACATTTCAAAATTAAAGATAATCGTTATATCAAAATTGAAGAGAAAAAGATAACATTTCTTATGACATCAAATCGTATTATAAAAAAAAAAAAAGTTAATTATTTATCTTAAACGATACATTTTTATTTTCATCAAGTGTTAAATGTAATATTTTTTTTTTCGAAAAACATGATTGTACTTATACAAACAACTGAAGTAACACAGGAGCAACATCACCAGCAATTGAGAGATGTATTTAAGGTAATAAATTAATTATTATATGATTATTTATTATTTTTATTAATTACAAATAGGGTGATGGAGGAAGAGGACAAGAAGAAGAATGTTATCAAAATGTGCTGGTTATATGTTATATGTGATTTTAATATGAAATTTACATTTGTGTGGGCTGACTGAGAAGGTGTAGCGCATGATTCAACAGTATTTGCAGAAACCATGAGAGATGCTGAAAACAATTTTCCATTTCCTCCACCAGGTTTGTAAAAAAATTCAATAATTAATTCTGTAATAAATTCATAAAAGTATTTAATATAACTTTTTATAGATAAATACAATCTTTGTGATGCTGCATACACGTGTACCCGATGATTTATGATGCCTTATCGTAATGCACGATATTGTTTGTTTAAATTTTTCATATTAAAATAACCGATGAGTAACATCTTGATAGTATTTATAATCTCTAAATTTGTTCCAAAAGTCAAAAGATTATCGACATATAAATGACATTTGAATTGTTATCTAATTTGTATCATACGCGCGTATCACTTTTGTTGGTTTTAAAACCATTAAAAATTAAACACATGGCAAATTTTATATACCATTATCTAGAGGTTTTATTTTAAACCACATAACGATTTTAACAATTTATACATTTTATTTTCATTACCTGACATAACAAAACTCTCATGTGATTCATATAAATTTATTCTTTCAACTCAACACTTAGAAAAAACTATTTTTACGTACATTCGATGAGTTATAACTACTGTAATTAGAACACTTATTGATCTTATCCTGCTCAAGAAAAAATGTATAAAAAAAGTTTTTTTTTTTTTTTTGTCTAAAGCCTTTGGCTACTAACTTAAATTTATATTTACGGCCTTCTTTGATTAGCGATTAACGCGAGTGTGGTAAAAAACTCGTAACAATCTCAGTGATGCAATATTTGGATGACATTCAATAATGCGGGGTACTATTGGTTTCAATTACACCGGCAACTTTTAAATTGACTGGAGATCAACAGCACAATAAAGCAGAAAATATTTTTAAGTGACAAAATACATTTACTTTTATTTATTGTTTTTCTTTTTTATCCTTAAAAGTTAAACCATTTTTTTGTCTCAATCTTATTATTATTATTATTATTATTTTAAAATTTGGAACCTAAACCCTCATTATTTTTAACCTTAATTGTTATAAAGGAATAACTAACTATAAAAAATTAAAAAATTATCATTTTATCTAATTAATAAATTAAATAATTTAAATTGATTATATAATTAATTAAAATATTTATAATAGTATAGGAAAGATACATTTTAATATTTTATTAAATGAATTTATAAATTTAAATATTTTTAATAATTTCTTAAAAGCAAAATAATTTTAAAAACTTATATTATATATAATTTCTATTCTGACATCACCGTTACAGCTGCGTTCCCATCGTTATTTTTAATTTCACTGCTACAGTATTCAATCTCATCTTTATAGTAATTAATCTTACCGTCACCATTACTTTATTTTTAACCTTATTGGAGGTAAGCATATCGTCCATCCAAATTAAGTGATCAAACTTCAATTCTTTCTGGGTATCCTCAAACTCTATTGATTTATAGTCTTGTGATACGTATACTAGCTTTCAGGTTATATTGGCAGTTAAGAGTTATTTTATGAGCAAACATTAAAATCAAGAAGAGATTAGGTGATAGGACCTTCTTAAACATTAAAATTATGATAGTTTTCCACTTAGATTAATTTTCTTTAACCTTTTCGTCCCCTTTTTGCAGTTCTTCTCAAGCCAGCAATTCAGTTCACTAGAAACGAAATCAACAATGATGATCCATTGGACAATCATAAATTATGAACAATGCTATTGGAGTTATTAACTTGGTTGCTCCAGCTCTTCATTAACCTTTTGTCCTTTTCAAGTATTGCCATCTTACATATATTCAACACTTCAAAAACCCCTTGAGATTTTATACAGACAACACTCGATCCGAGTTGGAGTAGCGTAGCATGTCAAACCGTTAAAGCTAATGCAAACTCTAAAGAAGAATCCAGGAGCGTAGGCATTAGGATGCACCTTATATACATTGATATTTCCATCACAGCAACCCCTAAACCCCTTAAGTTTTCTGATCCATCTTGGTCAGGGCATTCTAAAGTTCATGTAAATCAGTATATAAAGCTAACAGACACATCAGATTCATACCGGACAGCCTTCTGTCATATACATGTTATAACTGAACTGAACTAATCTGATTAGATTGTATTCTTTCTAATATCCGAGACTAGTTATCTTATTGAACTCCCCTAAATATTAGTTTGTGATATCCTCGAAACTGAAGTTGTGCGTCCGTGAGATTCAGTAACACTGGTTGAAGCAGAACAGGAAGCTTCTAGGCTGGTCTTCTTCGGTTGGGGTTTCCACTACGTCATCTCTTGCAGCCATCAATGAACTTGTACCAGGAGACTCCGGTGGCAATACAGCATTTTCTGAAGTCGTTCTCTTAGGAGGCATCACAGGCTCGGGTGGTGAAACGGTCGAGAGATAGTGTAATAGCATCTGTATAATTTGGCTGAAATTGGGCCGAGCATTTGGATCCTCTTGCCAACATGAAGTCACAATTGACGCCAAACCTTCCGGAAGGTCCTCGGCACTAGGCCTAACATTCTGAAACAACATAGTTAAAACTTAGACCACGATGCCAATGTTGGAATACCATAGTTGCATTTGAAGAAACATAATCGTATATGAGCTTATTCTTGGCGAACACAAACTTTGAACAGGTTTCAAGATGCATGCTACTCTAGCATCATCGAGAACTGGACACTCTTCAAATCACTTATGTATAAGATAGGGTAGAACTATCCAGGTTCAACAGTGGTCAGGTAATTTCTCGACCATAACATATTAGTATTATGGTGACATTCATGGTACATAGAATCGGGCGAGCTTTTCAAAGGCAGGCTAACAAGCACATGCTCAAGAAATCAGTAATCTCAAAAAATTATTATAAGAAAAAGACTGCACATCATTACCTTAAAAGCAGCTGCATAAGCCGCTTGTAAATTTGACATGCCTTCAAAAGGCAACTTGTTATGGATGAGTTCCCACAACACAATAGCAAAGCTGTAGGCATCCACCTTATGATTGTAATGCTTTTTCTCTCCCTGCCTTAACGTGACCGTACTATAAAGCTGTTAACATATGTAAAAGGGTCGGCATCTCAAAAAAAAAATCTAAAGGGAAGAAAAGTCGATTTTAAGTTCTGAATAGGTCAGTACATTACCTCAGGAGCCATCCAACGATATGTCCCGGTCTCAGCAGTCATCATTTCAGTTAACGATTCTTCCCTGGCTAAACCAAAATCTGCTAGCTTAACTGTTTTATGGCCTTCGGTCAAGATCAAGTTCTCTGAAAAAAGAAAAGAAATTATCAGGATCATGCATACCTACTAGAGGTGACAGCAATATTGCATAAACTTCATTAAAGACTGTTGCTACTTTCATTTACTTCAAGCTAAATTTGCTGTTGGAATCATAAATAACAAATTCAGTCCCTCCAACACCCACTATATGGCCCAATAAAAGCATTGGTGAAAACAACTAGGGTGTCAACAAGAAAAATAACTGGATCCTGCAAAACCCCAAATGCCATACCCTGAATGTTAAGCCATCTTATATTATGTCGAATGGCCTGCACGCCAATCATCTTACGTTTATCATTATAAGCAATAGATCTTTGGTGCATGCATTGGTAATCAAAGAAGAACTTTTTCTTTTTCGTATTTCTTTTCAAAGGTAAGTAAACTATACTGATCAAATTATCAGTGGCCCCATACAAATGTGGAAAACAGGACTCATCAGTTGTAAACTCTTTATGGTGGATAACATAACTTGCAACACACACCATTGGTTATCACGGATTCCTTTTGTTGTTTTACGAGTTGGACTAGAACAATATTAAGGAACAAAAGCAATAAAGCTCTAAACACCAAATCTAATGGATACATGAAGACAAAAATGCAATTAAACATGGAAGTTTTAACCTTTTCTAAGAACACTACTAAATCAGGCTTATTAACACACTAGTCATACCAGGTTTCAGGTCCCGATGAATGATTCCATGGGAGTGTAAGCATTCCATTGCACGAGCGATATCAAGTGCAAACCCAATCGCTATACGCAAGTCCAAGCACTTCGGCCGCAAATTCAGAAGGTACTTACGCAATGTCCCACCTTGTAAGAGCTCAGTTACTATGACCATGATAGGCTCCTTGCAAGCTCCAATAAACTGGAAACAGATAAAATCTCTGATAACTAAGATATGATATGAACCTATTTCCAATTGATATAACTTACAAACTTCATGATTTGCAGATATTCATTAACAATATCCACACACACACAGACACAAAAAAAAAAAAAACATAAGTCAGCAACAAGAAATTAATGGCACATATAATAATTCAACAACCTTCACTAGATTTCTATGTTGAACTCTGGATAACATTGCAACTTCCCTTGCAAACCTTCCTTCTCTCCTTGCAATCTCTTCAGGGGTTTCCCCTCTTCGAACAACTTTAATAGCAACAGTCTCATCCTTGTATCTAAATGCATTCAATGGAGATAACCGTTATATGATAACAGCTACAGATAATCAAATTATCAAGAAACACAAGCTTTTTGTTCTTCACAGTTGATCAAAAAGTCAAACAGGATGAAGTAGAATCCAAAGGAAATTGACTTACTTTCCCTCATATACTTTAGCATGAGCACCTTCACCAATCTTAGGACCAACAAAAAGCTGCTGAGGATCAATCAACCACTTAGCATCTAAATTGAACTCTTGAGTTGAAAAAAAATCATTTCCAGACCCCATAATTTGAAACCACCCTTTTTAAAACAAACTAAATCTATTGAACAAACAATAAGGTACCCTTTCGAAAATCCCGCATTTGAAGTGAACATGAAAAGCTCAGAAACTCAAACTTTTCATAGCTGAAGGGCAAAAAAAAAAAAAAACAAAGGATACAAAGGACATGCCTTTGCCTACATTAAAGAACCCAAAGCCTGAATTTTTACTCTTTTTTTTAAAAATTTATTTTCCCACTTTTAAAACAATAAAACCATCCCAAAAATCAGGGATTGTAGATCCAAAAAACCATCAAGAACTGCCCTTTGATGGGAGGCAAGGAATAAAGTCCCACATGTTCTCAGCAGACAACCCGCAACAAACAAAAAATTTAATAAAATAAAAAGAATATGTAGTAATAGAAAAATGAAATATATAAACCCAGAGAGAGATACCACACAATAGAAAAGACCCTTCAGCAAACAAGCAAGCACTGACACAAGAAAATAATTTTAAAAACGAAGATAAGTTTTTTTATGGGACGTGAGCTGAGTAAGCAAAGAAATGAAATAGTTGAACTATATTAAGGTAAAGGAAATGAAAGGAAGAATTATTGGAGGACTGGGAGCATTAATGGTGGGATAAGAACTGGTTACTGGCTATTGATAAGAGACAGACACAGTCGAAAGTTATTGTAATAGAACTATGGAAGTGCAATGAAAGCTGGGTTATTCTTTGTGAGTCTTAAACAACACTGATTTCTATTGTTTGTTTCTTGAACTAATTTTGTATTTGATCATAAACCAAACATGAAAAAGTAAAAAATCAGTCTGCATAAGGTTCATAACAAATGATGAGAATGAGATTAAATAATTGTTGATTAAATCCACTTTCTTATGAAACCATGCACTGAAAACAAATTATTAAGGCAGTTGCTCTATCTCTCTTTTGGTAGGGCTAGATTGTTTTGGGTGTTTTATATAATTTCAAAACCAAAGCTAGTGCAAATTTTGGAAGAGACATGAGATTGAGAGTTGGGTATTTTTCATGTGATGCATTCTGGTGGTGTTGGATATAAAAAGGATAAGTAGGGCAGACATGTTACCTTCTTCCACCTTCCATTGCTTCTCACATGTTTCCTGTTAACCTTTCCTTATTTTATTTATTCTTTACCTTTTATTTCAATATTATCATATTTCACAAGTATACATCTATGTTTTTCTCTCTACTGTATTTTACGGTATTTGCATAATATATAATAATTGTGGGACTAATTTTGGTGATATTTTTGTTCAAGTCTAGTTCTGTTTAGGTCGAAAACTATTTCGTCCAAGTAAAATTTAACTAACATGATCTGTTGAGAAGATTGATTCCGCTGTTAAATGCAATAGATATTGAATCCAGAAGTGAGTGACTAAATATAAATATGTATCGAACCCTATATGTTGATTTAATAGTCAAAGTGTTCACCGCTCTAGATATGACCTGGATTCGAGTCATGCTAGTTGCATTATAACATAGCTAAAACTGCCAAAACTCATAGATATGAAATGATCATGCCTTGTTCTTTGATCGTCTCAAATAAAAATGAAAAAAATGAACAAAAATAGTTGCTAAAATGTGGCCTAACATTACATTAATGTGGATCTATGATTGACAACAAGCTTGACTTATCAAAGCAAATAAAAGAACAGGTTAATCTCAACGACGCTTGTATATACAAGGCTTCAACTCTGGCCATTCAATTTCTCTCCCATTTGAGCTTTGGTTTTCCTGCAACGGAAAATATGAACAGAGATTAAGGAACAATGGGATATGAATGGAACTACATATAATTCTTGCCATGCCATCCCATATCAGCTTTGTTTACTCGAAATCTGATGCAAATGTCAAGTAGTGGTATGTGTTGGGTAAGTTTTAACATGCATTTGAAGAATTCTTGGAAGGTCAAATCTCATACCCATATCTAAAATGTGTCGGACACAGAGGTCATACACAAGTACTTCAATAAAAATGGAAAGTCGGAACAACAAAATAAAGAGAGAAAAAAAAAGTCACTAACCTTTTTCTTGAAGTATAATAAAACAAACATCTTATTTGAGAAATCCTGCAAATAGGGTTGAATGAGTTAGCAAAGGATAAATGGTATGCTTTGATGTAAATAAAAGGGTCCATATGTAAGTTACATAAAATCACAATTAGGTATCAAACCTTGTATTAGATTACTCCAATAGAGTGGTTATATAAAATGCTAATGTTATATGTTAAGACCAATATCAAATTGCCATGTCTCAAGTCAAATTTATATATATTTTTTAAAATATTAATGCCATCTTAGTATTAGTCAACTTAGTCCATTAGGCTAATTTGACCAAATTGTTAAAGGGCGTATAATTTTAGGGTTGATTTTACATATTAACCGATAAAAGAAAGATAATAACCTTCAATGCTGAAGTAAATCCCATCTCACAAACAGCTTTTGAAAACATATTTGGGTCTGCTCCTCCATTATTTGGATCAAATCTGCTCTTTACCTCTGCTATCAAAAGCCAACCACTATGAAGAACCAAAACAAGTGGGTTAATTAAGAAAAAATCATTAAAAAAGGGTAACAACAAGCATTAAACAATATATTAAAGCTCAGCAAACCTTGGCTTAAGAACTTTACATGCTTCTTTAAGGTAACTAGCATAGTTCGTCCCCATCAATGAAAGGCAAAAGACAGCAACATCTACCGATGAAGGACGAAGTGGTGTCTGCCAGTAAATTTCAAAAAAATAATTAATTACTACATTGGAAGCACCCAATACTTCGTGTTCTCAAACATTCGGACACATATGTGCACATGTAGAGAGGCAGAGATTCTTAAACTCTTATCTTCGATCCATATATAACAGCTTGCATTCATTGTTGAAAATGAAACCTACAAACGGAACCATCTGCTTGTTGTGTTTTCTTTCTTTTTAAAATGTAATTAAACTCTGTATTTGTTTCTACGGTATCATATGGAACCAATTTTGAATCAGGCAACTGATAGTTGCAGGCAGACAGTAGTTTTCTCTAGAGATGCTATATAACTGATAGCATGTGCAGTATACCTACTGATGGATCAAAATTATGTAATAACACTCAGTGATGACATCAAGGACTCATGCAATGATCATAACAAGCTCGTATAAAGGATGGAGGGGCTTACGTTTGACATATCACAAGCAATTACTGAAGGATCGTTTGAGACAAGATCGATCGAGAAAACTTTATTCTTCACATTTTTTGCAAGGCGTGCGTCACCTGTGATAAAATTGAGCAGGATGACAATGGCAGAAGAGCCAAAACAAGATATAACGGATGTAGTTAAACATTTATAATGGATATGAGTTCAACAAATTATCATTGCAATACACAAAGGCAAAATCCAGTTCAAATTCTCACCACATCCAAAATCAGCTACGATCAAAGAAGAACTACGTTCCTTCAGCCATTTTATGATTATATTGACTGGCAGCTCAGGCCAATGTGCCATTTGCTCTTGATATCCTGTATGGTACTGGCCAAGTGAGCGAAATGTATAAGTCCAGAATGCAGCTTCAATATCAGACTTAAGAACATCAGTTCGAACTTAGAACTACCATTGATGAACCATGAATGACAAGGAAACAAAAGGCAGTTTAGATACATCAACATGGTTACATAACAATAACAGTTCAACATCTATTAGGCCTAGCACAAGCATAACAATCGAATTCAATGCAAAGATCCTACTAGAAGTCATTGCAGGTGAGTTGTGAGCTGTCTAAAAAGTTTGGAACCTAAGGATTGAATTTCAGAAGCAAATAGTTATCACATGAAAACGTAAAAAAAAAAAAAAAAAAAAGGACATGTAATTTCATGGAATGCAATTGAATATCATACAGAAGCTACATAGAAGAATAGTAATAATTTTAAAGCTTACCATGTCAAACAATTCTGGGTCTTCTTTGAAATAGTCCAGTGCTTCTTTACCGCTAAGAAAACACAAGAAACGAAGCTGAATTTGCATTACTAAGTTGAAAAGCTACAATTTCAACTAAAAACAAAAATAAAGCACAGCTTCTACATAAGGCAAAGAAACAAAACTTCTCTCTTTTCCTCCTTTGGACTTGAGCAAAACCAATACGCAACAAAATTCAAATAAAAGAGAAGTGAAAAGAAATGGAACATACGTGCAAGTGTAAAGCTTTTCATTGATCATCCTAAAATGCCCACCAGCAAGCCTTGCTTTCATCTGCATATTGAAATAAATCCCATAAAAATAAATCCAATATCAGATTATATACTTACATATATGCAAATACATATAGAAGTAACCTTGTCAAGAAAACTAGAGGATTTTAAGGAAGAAGAAGAAGATTGATGGGCAGGGTTTTTTTGTTGATGGGTCTTTTTGTGAAGCTTTTTTGAGTGTTTAGGTAGCAAAGACGGTTGGGTTTTTTGAGGTTTCTTGTCTTTCCCCCTTCTCCGCTTTCTGCTTTGTTCTTCTTTCATCGTGTCTGGTTTTCTGCCCTGTTCTCGACAGCTTCCAAAGTGCTTTGCTCTTTGTTTTAAGCCAAGGGATTCATTCCTGCAGAAGAATTGGGCGAAGGTTTTTGCAGAGGAATTGGGCTATTTTCAGCCATTCAAAGTCAATTCCTAATGTTTTCGAAGCCCAAATATCACCGCTAAAGGCTCATCCGAGAGGACCAACAGAGGAGTTAACATATAAGCTATTAAAATTGCCCATCAGTCGTCCAATTGGATCACCTCGGCTCCACTTTAATTTTATTTAGATATTTTAATATTTAAATTTATTTTAATACTTGAATAATAATTACTAACTGAATTGGTTCTAGAGTTTAATAAGTTCAGAAATTCTTGAAGAAACTCAAAATTTTGAAAAACTTTTTCGATCGTTTTTATTCAATTGAAGAAGAGAGATCAACACACGTTTCAAGAGCAAGTCACCATGACAATTGAAACATACTTAACCATTCAAAATCAAGTCTAGATGACCCTTGGATCCAAACCTATTTTCAAAATCGAGTCTTTACGACCCTTGAAGCAAACCACATTATTTCGAAATCAAGTTTAGACGACCCTTAGATCAAAGCTAAATCGGAGAGAAAAATCAAAAAAGTTTTATTTGTATTCAAAAAATCCGCAGATCATAACTTTTTTCAAAGTTCATAAATAAAATTTGACTCCAAATTTTTAGTCAATATTCGATTCAAAATTTGTGTGTACAATTGTATGTTATTTTTAAACTAACATATGTGTTCTAAGTATGTAGATTCTACATGCATACGTGTGTGATAGAATTTTTAGTATTAATAATGTTGGTGCCACAATTTAATCTAATTATTTTCATTTTATATTGTACATATTTTATGTATCATTATTAATTAGCTTCAAACATATGTTTATTATTTATTGTATGCTATTTTCAAATACACATTTGTATTCTAAATACGTGGTTTCCACACGCATTCGTATGTGATAAAAGTTCTAGTGTTAATTGATCTACATGAGGGGGGTTTGTTGTGCCCCGAGGTTATGAGTGAGCAAAAAAATTGATCAAATCGAAAATCAATTCGAACCAAGGTCTTTGGACAGTTTATGAAATGCAAGTTAAAAAATCTCACGTAATCGCATTACTAAAGTTTTTTATAAGTATAAAACATATAAAAAAATACATTACTAATATTCTTTTTTAATAGTTCAAAAAATTTTAAATAGAAGTAAAAACAACAAATAAAACATTAAAAACATTACATTAATCTTGAAAGTTAACAACTAAACAAAAAGTTACAGTTATATAACATATATTATTTATTTCAGTTAATTGATTAATTCAATTAATTATTTGATTTTGAATCGAATTAATCGATAATCAAAATAAAAAAAAATTATTAACTGATCTCCAACCGAACTAAATTCGATCACCGACCGATTAACAAAATTAAATCAATTCGATTTTAACCGAACTATTAACATCCAACTTAACAATGTCTATGGGAAATGTTGGGATAAAAAATGAGGATACTGGGCTGCATGTCTCGACCATCGCTGCTTTTACTCCTCCTAAGGTAAGGGGAGGACAAATTGGTTCAAGGACTAACACGAATATTATATATATATTATATTAAATAAATTCTTTTTAATAATGTATAATTATGCAATATAGGAATTAAGGATTTATATGAAATATTAAAAGAGTGAAACTGATGTAAGGTAGGGTTACGATTAGATTGGATGGAATGAGAAATACACCGAAAGTTTGAAAAGAATACCTAAGCATTTGCTTCTTCGCCTTAGAGTAGCTTTGTCTGTTTGCTTGCAATTTGCCGACCACTTATCTCTCTTGCCTACCTACCCTATTATTTTATCCTAATACCATCTCACCCTTTTTGTTGGATTTACTCTTTTTTTTTTTTTCAATTTTTAAATTTTAGTCTTCATAAAAATTAAATTATTTAAGTTAATTTTTATTAGTATTATGCGATAATATATTTGTTGTAATAATTTAAGTAGAATTGAAATTTTAAAATTAGAAAAATATATTGACTGAAAATAATTAAATTAAAATATAAAAATTAAATTCGTAGCTTATATATAATATAAAAACTAATAATAAAATGAAGATGTTTGGGTCAGTTTGAAAATTCTTTAATGTAATTTTATTTATAGTAAAATTTGTAAAAGAAATATTTAAATATAATAAAAACATAAGATTTATTTAAAAATATATTTCAACAATTTTCCGAAAATTTGAAAATAAGTATTAAAATATTGGAAGAGAAACCAAGAAATATAATATAAAAGAGTATGAATCTTAGAACTCAACAAGTAGCTCCAATGGTTAAAGGGATGATATTCATTTTAGAAGATCCGAATTCGAGCACCTGTGTGTGCAAAGTGTGTGTGTCTTGTCAAAAAGTTAAGAAAATATAAACAAATATTACTATGTAATCACATCAGTATATTCAAAAAAAGAATGGACCCTCCAAGTAAAAAATTAAAAATGAAGGGACACTTTTACAATTTGAACATTTTGATTAGGGGTGTTAGTGACGTGGACTCAATCTTTTCCAATGACTATTTTTTTTTTTGATAAATCCAATCACTAATATTTTGACAAAGAAAGAAAACAGACAAAATTTAGATTTCAATAAGCCAATTAGAACCGTTGATAATTTTAAAATTTTCCTTAAGAAATCACTTATGTACGTGTCAAACTTCAATGTACATAATCCTCTGAGATTGAGATTCTTCCTCTTCAATGCTTAAGCACCTCTGATATGGTATACTATTTTTAAATTTAATATATAAAAATAAAAGTACCTAGATAAAAAAAAAAGAAATTTATTTTAAAAATCAAATAAACAGCTTTGTAAAAAATGGCATCACGATATAAACAAATCTATATCTATTTTTTAATGAAAATAAAGTTACAAGCAGGTGTGAGTAAAATTCGATTCGAAAAATTTGATAAAAATTTAAATTTTGAATTAAATAGTTCGAGTTATTTGAATTAATCAAATTATTCGGATCAACTCGATTAAAAAATTAAATTTTTTTATTTAACTCAAATATGAATTTTAAAATTTGAGTTATCCGAAAATTCAAATAAAAAATATTGATAAATGTTTAACTTTCCTAAAGTTAAATGACAAAATCATTAGGTGCAAAATCATTATATTATATATGGAGTTAAATAATATTGTAATTCGTCTACTTGTTAAATTATCATTCTATGTAAACGCATTATTAAATATAAATAATAAAATTCGTTAACTCGACTCAATTTGACTCGACTAAATACTCACCCCTGCACTAATTACAACTAAATATTTTTTGAATGCCTTTTAAACGCATTTTTTATTATTTAAGAGTTTAAAAAAGTTATTAAATATTTAAAATTAATAAAAAATATCATTAAAATAAAATATTGATTGAACAATTAAATTTAAAATTATTATAAAATCTTGATTTACATCAAATTAAAATTAAGTTGAATTAGACCAACAAATAAAAATTTTAAAAAAAAAGTGAGCTGAAAATGGGGTTGAGAAAAGACATGGCAAAGTGAAAGAGAGAGATGTAAAGAGAAAAAAAATCAAAGACAAAACACACAACATCAGATGTACAATGAAAGGGACAGACAGAGAAGGAAGACAGAGTATCCAATGACAAAAAGCATTACAAATAGTTAACATTTGATAGGTTTTCTTTGGATATCTTTCATTTCACCATAACTCCCCTTCTTTATTCTTTTTCTCCCTTCTAGACACATATATATTCATATTCAAATTTTAATATTCTTTACTTCCTTATTTCACAGCTTTCTCTCCAACTTGGGAGTTGGTGAAAAGTTGGGTGTTCTTCATAGTCGAAACTGATATTACTCCCAAAATCTTGCATTTCTTTTCTTTTTCTATTCATTATATATATTCCTTATCATCACATTCACACCTGTAAATGTAAGTTGTAATTTTTTGTTTTTTATTGTTTTATTCAAATATGAAATCTTGATGTGAAAATTTTCCTGCTTTTCTTGTTTGTTTGCATGTTTATTTTACTGGGTTTTCATTTGTTTTGGTTGGTTTTTTTTTATGTTTATGGTGTAGCTGGAGTGGAGGAAAGGGAAAGTGAATCCATTTTCAAGTAGCATAAGGGCCAGATTAAGGCCAAAAGCTATGCCAATGAATCTAGTTCATGATGTTGATGGATTGCCCAGAATTATACTCACTGAACCAACTGGCTCATCTGCTGAGGTTTGTTTTGCCTTCTTTTCCCTGAATTTTCATCAACAAGAAATTTGCAGTGAAAAAGGAAATGGCCAGGTGAATCTCAAGCAATAGAGTGAAAAGTAGGGGAGATTGATATTTTAATGGTGAATATGGTTATCAGATATAATTTTACTTTGAGACAAATATCTTGTTTTAAAGCCCAAGTATCAGAACTGGTCCTTTTTATTTTAAATTTTACATAATTAAACAGGTTAGATTTAATCTGATTATCAAGTAATGCGGTTGCTGCTATGACTATAAATCTTGAATTGATGGATAAAAGTTGATAACATTTCGAAAGATGTATGTGTGTGTGTGTGTGGATGTGTTTATCAAATATGTTAACTATCTTTCTTCCTTTTCTTTGCTACTGGAAATTTCTATCAGATTAGTACATAAAGGGTGCTTCAAAATTGACATAAAAGAGTTTCAGGTGCTACTCTATGGTGGACGAGTTGTTTCGTGGAAGAACGAAAGAAGGGAAGAACTGCTTTTTATGAGCAGCAAGGTGAATACATTCTTCTTTTATTCTATATGTTTTTCTATCTTAAAATGCCGGTGTTGTCTTCGTATATACGTGTTTTTCCTGTGATCCCTAGGCAAATTGGAAGCCACCTAAAGCCATCAGGGGAGGTATACCCATCTGCTTTCCTCAGGTTAGTATATACCACGGAGTTGGGAGAACCTTAATTAAGCTTAGAGACATTCTTGAGGGTAGGGTAGGGTGTATGTTCTTTATTTTATTGCTGGTTGTTGCAGTTCGGAAACCTTGGTTCTCTGGAGCAGCATGGGTTTGCACGGAACCGAATGTGGTCACTGGACAGTGATCCTTCACCTTTGCCTCCTGCTAACAACCAGTCATCGGTGGATCTTATATTGAAGTCTACAGAAGAGGATCTAAAGATCTGGCCCCGTTGGTATGCTTGTGCATCCTGTGTTCTTTTGAGATTAAACTTGGAAAAGCGGACTTCATGTATGCACTGATGAATGTTGATCACCCTGCAATTTTGCAGCTTCGAATTGCGTCTTCGTGTAACTCTCAGTGCTGGCAGGCTGACATTGATCCCTCGTGTGAGGAATACGGATAACAAGGCCTTCTCTTTCATGTTCACACTCTGCAACTATTTTTCTGTCTCTGATATCAGGTTGGGGTCATGATTTTTTGACCGCTGTTTCTTCTTTTTCATGCAATAATGGCCAGAAGGTTTTAAATGTTGAACTGCCCTAATCGTTCTAAATTCAAACATGAACTTTACTGATGACATATCAGGACAGCTTTGCTCATTTTTTTGCTTTCTTTTGCTTATGCATTATGCATTGATGATTGAGGAAGAAGTTCCATATTCTTTGCTTAGAAGAGTCGGAAAACTCTGTTAAATTTGCAGTGAAGTGCGTGTGGAGGGCTTGGAGACGCTTGATTACTTTGACAATTTGAATAACAGGCAAAGGTTCACTGAACAAGCCGATGCAATCACTTTTGATGGCGAGGTAGTCCTCTCTTATATTCATATGCATGTGTAAAGCCTTAAAACCATAACTAAACTAAAAATATATATTTATTATGCTTTAGTTTGAAAGAGTATATTTGAGCACCCCAACAAAGATCGCCATCATTGACCACGAGAAGAAGAGAACATTCGAACTGTGGAAGGATGGGATGCCGGATGCAGGTTCATTCAAATTTCTTAAGTTACTTTGCTTTTGTAATCCTTGATTCTTTCCAAGGAATCTAAACATTCACTTTGTGTGCAGTTGTATGGAATCCATGGGACAAAAAGGCCAAGGCTCTGCAAGATTTAGGGGATGAGGACTATCAATCCATGCTATGTGTAGATTCTGCTGTTATAGAAACCCCGATCATCTTGAAACCATTTGAAGAATGGAAAGGCCGACAAGAGATCTCCACAGTCTCCTCTAGTTATTGCAGCGGACAGTTGGATCCCCGAAAGGTTCTTTACGGCTTTCACTGAAACTCAGGTTCGGAGTAAATCAAGGTTTTCTCATGATTCAAATAGTTAGCCCTATTTGCTGTAAAATATAAATGCACTTCTCTGTGTAGTAGTTGCCAATATAGGGCTTTTCACATTGTCTGAGAGGGAATATATATACTATAAGCAGATGGAAAACTTTCTCACTCTTACATATTTTGGCTAAAGATAACCATTTTAGTACTTCTATAGATGAATTGAAGTATATCAATAGCAATACTCCACAACTGTTGCTTTGAAACATAATGGATTATTGAGGATTATGTTCATTGCACACCCCATATTTCTTCTCTTCTTCCCATTGAATACACTGATAGAAGAGTCCTTGTTCTTGGACCCACACGATCCCTGCTCAGGAGTCAGAAGTACATCTGCTTCGATCGAAGAGTTGTTGTTCACAGGTACTGGTGGATACAGTCTCAATGTCTCGCACAATGCTGCATGTATGTAAACAAACTTGTTCAGCCGTTTTGCACTGAAATACACCATCTTCCCATCATTACTTTCTGGACAATTGGCTTTGATCTCTTCCAAAATCTTGTTTTTGATGGACGGATGCGTTGCGATGAGACAGAAAAACCATGTGAGCCCTATGCTTCTGATTTTCCCAAATCACACATCTGATCCTTCTTCCACTAGATAAGCTGTCAACAAGTCGAACTGATCATCGGCCTCCAACTCGGATCATCTTAACTGCTCTTGTCTCGATGAAATGCAATCATACACAAAATCGTCCACAATTCCCAACCCTTTGCTCAGCTTTTTTTCCTCACCAAGTTGAAACAATTTCCGTAATCTCCAAACCATTTTAGGCACCACATTCCTATAGTGCAAAGCCTCCTCTATGTAATCTTAAGTGAAGCACATCTTTGAGGTCCACTTCAGTTCCAAGCCTCAGAAAATGTTCGAGGACTGGGATGAGACTTCCCTTGAGCATTTGTTAGTAGGCTGCATACTTGTTCTTGGTTAATGACTGCAGCACCTTCATTTGCTTCTTCCATACGTGTGAGTCCGAAGTGAGAATTCCTTGGCCGAAGGGCTCAAAGATTTCCCTGAATTCTGCACCTTTCTCGAGTGTTTTCATGGTTTCTTTGTAAAATTTGGTTGATGTTCATAGGATGGCCGGTGACAACAAAGTCCAAGCTTGGAAACCAGGGTCCGTTGAACTTACACATGTCAGTGAAAAAAATCAAAGATTCCATCTGCATTGGAAACAAGTGCAGGCAACATGCCAACAATAGGCCAAACCTTGACCCCTGAGTTTAGGTTTCTATACCAAATGGCCAAGAAACAGATAGAGGACAATCAAGAGAATCACTACAAGCATGTCCATTGCCATAACTTTTCTTATCTTTTTTTGAAACAGGTTTTGTTTTTTATTGTGTTTATGGCTGTGATGTTCCGTGGCTTTTCCAAGCTGCTCTTTTATAGAAGAGCCAAAAGTGTCTCTCTCATAAACCGAAAAAGACATGGTTTCATTGATCATAGGACCCCTCAGTGACATCATATCTGGTGAAGAATCTTCTAGTTTGGGTTTAAAAATTTATGCATGTTTAGCATTAAATCTCAAAATTTCTTCTTTAAACAGTAAGTATAGAGTTAGTTGCCATCAGCTTCTTTCGATAGATAATTTTCTGCTTGAAACATGAAGAAAATGAGAGGCATATGTACATTTTTATTTATTTAATCTCCGATGGAATAATTTAGAAGGCTCTCGGGACACCATGGCCTCCAATTCTGCAAATTTTGAACCAAAGCAATCCTAAACCTAGTAAATTCTAATTCTAAACGTAAGACACCCAGTTTTTGTCTCAATCATTATCGGACTTTGATTCATGTTTTAATTACTCGGTCTTTTAAAATCAGTGATCATGAATATAGAGGGGTTTGGGGATGTCATACAGTCACTGCAACAGAAGTCAATGCGAGATAAACAGATGTTGAAGGAGGTAGTTCTTTGAAGCATTAAGAAAAACAACACCAAACAAACCAAAACTTTCAATTATATCGTATCCAACAAATTTTAGCAAGCATTTTTCTACTCATAATTCCGGAATCGAGCTGAAGCATTCCAAACGTCTAATTGCATCTACTGAAACGTCTTAATGCAAGTAGATATCAAAATAAAAGTAATATGACTATTTGTATCCATCTCCTAATGAAGTTTTGTCGTTTGGAGGATTATTTTATTGTCACCATTGCCTCCGCAACCAAAAAACAGGGGTGTACAACCCTTGAGCAAACAGTACGAAATTGGATTACATGTCCTTAATTCAGCCTGACCTTCTATAGTAGCTATAAGCCACAGCAACAGTTGCCACAGCTCCAACCACCGCTGCTGCTGTAAGAATATCACGTTGTTCCCATGATCCTACCCAGCTTGTCACACCGCACATCCCCTTCTTTCCATGAGCTTCTGTTGTTTCATCAGTTTTCTTTGTTTCATTTACTTCCGAGCTAGCAGTCATGCAACAGCTAGACCCATTAGCACCCTGGCAACAACCGCCCACATTTTCCCTGGTCTTTTGAACAGTGGACTCTTCAGGCTTCTCATTTTTCTTCACTTCTGTCCCATTCGGAAGCTTATGTTCCCCTGTTCCATCACCACTTTCAGTAGAAACCCCCATTTGACCCCTGCAGATGTATGGGTTAATACATGGTTAAAAGCATTTATTTCATTTTACATGTAGTTGCAAGGAACTATGCTATTCAAACTTAATTGCATCAGCTACAGTATGCGTCCAGCACAAATGCAATAAAAATTTCCAAGTTTTTTCATGTATTTGAAGGATCTTCGGAGGGTCATCTCCCGGTACCATGTCAAATCTGGGTTAGACATGAATGCCAGACACAGGGACTCAAATGAAGAGTCAAAGCAATATAGCAAGTAAAACTAACTATAAAAGAAAAGATAACAGAAAAAGGAATAACTAAAAGTTTCTTAAGGCATAAGGAATTAGCCATTCGATATATATGGGGCTTCCCACAAATAAAACAGCATATTATGTAAATAGTAATTGTTTAAATGATTTCCCTAAAATCCTAGCAAAAAAAAAGTATAGCCCAACATAAGTAGCATGAAGTCAGAAAAGAAACATTCATAAGAACATTACACAGAAATCAAGTAAAGGACAGCCTCCAGAAAGTGTCCTGAGGTAGTATTAGTGCAAAATAAAGCTAAGAGTCAATTAGCTACTGCCTTGTCAGCAGTTAAGATAATCAATGTTAGGAACGGCTTCAGCTGCTGCAGTAAATCATACAGGTCTAATGGTAAATTATACTCTTTCAAAGAATAACTTCAAATTTATGCATTTTAAGTATGTTCAGACAAAAGTTTGAGGTAGTAAATCCATTTTGAATAGATGAATATCATCAGAAATGGAACAAAAGGGGCATACTACACATTAACTAACTTAAGTTCAGCACAAACAAAATGTCAAAATCCACAAACCTCCAAAGACGTTCAATTATTTTGCCATTCGCAATGTGCTGATCCAGCAATTCAGGTACATCTTCAGGTGTAACATAGCCATACCTGCAATTGTTTGGGGTGAAGTAATCAATAACATCAAAATCCATCCAATACAAAGAAGCACAATGAGACAGGGATGTACATATTACCAGTGGCCCGTAATTTTTCCCTTGGAATCTGGACTGAAGATAATCAAGTTCCCAGCATACTTGTGCCCTCCAATGTGAGAGCAAGCATTTACAAACACCTGATCCTTCAGTCCTCGCAATGCAATCTCCTCATTCAGCTTTTCAATCAGGATCGGTCCACATACGCCGCATCTCTTGTCACGATTACCATGAGCACACACAAAGACATAAGAACCAGTAAATGTTTCCGGCACTCCGGAAGCCCATGGTTTGCCATTCAGAAGCACATCCTCCACAAAGCCATCCACATCACCCTCAGTCAAACCCCTACCATCAGAACAACAAAAGATTCTCAGCATAAGAATCCCGTATCTCATACTCTATTAATAGAATTTTCCCATTATTTTTCAAACAAAAAAGAAAAACATTCTATCTCAACTCAACATATAAGCATTAGAAAATAGTAAATAAATCAAACTCTAGCGCAGGATATGCTGGCCTACAATTTACAGGAGGATTGCATTGACACAGTCAGGTCTTCAATTTTTGACACATTTCACCATTTAGTTGAGCATGAAAATTATTGTCTACTGTTACAAAAAAAGTGAAGTCATAATTCAAGAAAGGCTACTTTCATGATCTACAAATAACCAAATACGAAATCTTATTACTTTGGTTTTTTTGGGGGGGCCGGGGGGGGGGGTCAGATTCCTAAACCGATAATTTTTTAAAAAAAAGTAAATCTCTCACCAAAAATCTATTCGGTTTTACAGCATCCGGTCTTGTAAAGGAAAGTCAACAATATCTAAAAAGGAAATTAGTTCTAAAACATTCAAAACAGGAAAGGAGAACTTACTTGTATTTGATCATTTCAGGGAAAATCAGCACCTCTCCATCAGATTGCTCTCCTTCAATAACCGTCAACAGTGTCTATCAAAGAAAAAAGAGAAGAAAAAAAAGATTAATTGAAATTCAAACCTTAAAGGCAATGGTGAACTGATCGAAACAAGAAGAACGAACCTTAACAGGTATGTCGTTTTTGCGAGACTTAAGAGCGGAGGAGAAAAGCTTAGGGAGGGGATCCTCTTCGACGCGGGAAGCCCAATCGGTATAGGACCTATGGCGGAGGAACAAGTGACGGTCGTAAGGATTGACGGTGCCAGCGAGGTTAGTGGAGTACATCTCCTCGCGCGTGAAGCCGTACTTCGCCTCATCTTCGGCGGATACAGTTGAGAAATTGCTAGGATCCGCCATGGAAGAAGAAGAAACAGAAGGCAAAGGTTTTAGAGAAATGTTAAGCTGAGTTCGAGCAAAGGAAATGGAGGATGTGAAGAGGCAGCGGGAAGGGTGCGCAATGCGCATAAAGGGAGCTTTGACAGAAAAATTGAATCGAGCGTAAATCATACGCGCGGACTGAGATTGAAGGAGCGGATTAGCTGGTGTTTGGGCTATTGAAGGTTCGGTAGAACTGCTTTCTCTCCTTTTTTTTTTTTTTCAATTTGAGTTAATTAAAAGGGATCATATAACTTTTGGCCCCTGAACTTGGCAAATAGATTCACATTGGCCCCTAAACTTTTTTTTATCCACTTTGACCCTTGAACTTGAAAATCATTATTCATTTAAGCCCATTCTGTTAATGATCGTGAAAAAATAGAAGATAATATAACTTTTGGCCTCTAAACTTAGCAAGTAGGTCTATATTGGCCTTTGAACTTGGCAAGTAAGTCCACATTAGCCCTTGAACTTGACCACTAAGTTCACTTTAGTACATTTACTTTTTTTGGTCAATTTTAAACTTGCAACTAGGTCCATTTTGATCCCTAAACTTGAAAATTTCTAAAAGTTTGATGATATGACACTTTAAGTTTAAAAAATAAAATATTTTAGATGATGATTTGGTACAATCCAAAGTGTCATACTCAATGTTTCAATAATCGAACTCATGGTTGAACAGATTAAACCATCCGTTCTCGATTCAATCAGTCAACTATTGAGTCAATAATAATTAAATAAATAGTTAAAAATTCATAAAAATTTGAAAATGTAAATATATATATTTACTTTTCTAGATTTTTATGAATTTTAATTATTTATTTATTTATTGTTGGTTCGAGAATTGAATCGGTCGAACTTGTTGAATTAAGAACCGGTGGTCTAACCTGTTCAACCATCAATTCAATTATTGAAACATTGAATATAACACTCAAAGACTGTACCACATCATTATCTAATTTTTTTTTCAAGTGCTGATGTGGCATAATCTTAATGTGTCACATCATCAAACTTTTAGATTTTTCAAGTTCAATGATCAAAACGGATCAAGAAAATACAAGTACCAAAGTGAATCTAATTGTCAAGTTCATGGACAAATCTGGACCTACTTGCCAAATTCAAGGGCCAAAAGTTACATTATCCTTTTTTTTCACGGTCATTAACAAAATGAGCTTTAATGAATAACAATTTTCAAATTCAGGGATTAAAATGGATAAAAACAAAGCTCAAGAACAAATAGAGACCTACTTACCAAGTTCCAGGGCCAAAAAGTACATTTTCCCTAATTAAAATGAAATTTATAAGAAGTAGCAAATTCATACCAATGGAATAGTAAAAAAAAAAATCAACTTCACAAATAATAGTAAAGGTATTCATATAGTTAAACTACATTAGTAACTAAATTATAGATAAGTTTTTGTTTTTGTCACTTAAAACAAAAACTTATAATTTGGTCTCTAAACTATTCCAATGTTTTCATTTAAGTCACACTGAACTACTCAAAATTTTTTATTTAAGTCACTGGATTGTTAAGTATTTTTTTGTTAAAGTTTCGTAAGCGAGCTCCAAGCAATTATTTGACGATTGGTACGGTGGATCAGTATATATCGACGAGTAGAACATACCTTAGATCCAAGTTGATTTGACGGTTAGTTTTGAAGATTGGAGAAAAAAGTCGTTTGAATTTTGCTTCATAAATTCGTGACATTCAAAATTATTTCATGAAAAAATTGAACTATAAAAGAGAAGGGAAAAGAGAGCTTTCGATTGGTGCAAACAGTGTGGATAGGAAAAGCCATGTAGCATCGATTTTAACAACCTAGTGACTTAAATAAAAACTTTTGAATAGTTCAATAATCAAATTGTAACTTTTTTAATTAAATGACCAAAACGAAAACTTACTCATAATTTAATGAATAATGATTCAGTTTACCCATACATATCTTCGATGGGATCAAGGTATTAATCTGATATAGTTAGCAAAAATTCTTAAATACCTAAAAACATTTATCAAATAAAATAACATTAAAATATGTTTTAAGTCTTTGTACTATTTGAAAATTTAAAATTTAACTTTTATACTTTTATTTTTATGAATTTAATCCTATATTTCAAATTTCAAAACTTAAATCCAACTATTACGTCATTTAGTTTTTTTTTTTTGTTAAATTTAAATTAATTACAACTTTTTTTTTAATTATATGGCTACCATGTGAGTATTTTTTTCTTCAAAATGTCACCCCAATAAATTAAATAGTGTTAAAAGTTAAATCTGAATTTTAAAATTTGAAAAGTAAATAGATTAAATATCTGGAAATAAAAATATTGGGACCAGGACTAAATTCAAAATTTTAAAAAGTAGAAACTTAGAACATATTTTAACCACAAAATAAAAATAAAGCATTGCCGTCGTTATTGAGAAATCCAAAGAATAGTAGGTGCAATTAGCCCATGGATAGGCAGTGGACTAGTAAAAATTTCTAGAAAGGAAACAGGACCCACCCACAAGGGAATCACAGTAATAAACCAAGGACCACCCTAGGCCCGACCTTACCTGATTTGATTTCCCCCTCCGATCACGTTGGAGAAACGAAGATATTTTTTCGTGTACGCCAAGTAGGTGGGACCCTTCCCAATTGGAAGGCCCCACGTAACTCTTAGCTGACGAAGCGCGTGGTAGAGAAAGAAAAATTCGTTTAGTTTGCAAACGTGGAATGTTTTAGTTGGACCTCGAAATTGTTCTTTCGTGACGAACTCTTCACTTGGTAATTATTGGCCCAATTCAATTGTCCGTTTAATTTCCTCTTTATTTTTTTAATGTAATATTAAAATAAAATCCAAATAATAATAATAATAATAAAACACCATACATCCTTTCAATTCATTTGAATTCAGCTGATAATTTTTTTTCAAAGAAAATGCAGTTGATGGGGTCCCTATCAAAGGAAGTAATGATTTAGCAAAAGATTAGAGACCACTTTTGCACAATTGAAGTGAAGGTACATGGTGTTGGAAACATTGTTTCTAAGAAAGAAAATGATTACGAGAATCAAAAGAAATCAATCTCTAAATAATTACCAGAAGGCTTCACATCTAAACCCGGAACCTTGTCACTGGTTGGTGGTACCTTTGCCGAGTTTGTTCCAGCATAACAGTCCATCACAACTTGCTTCGGCACATCGGGTGGATTTGCACAACGAATGAGAGCCCAATTCACGCTTTGAAAGAATGGATGCTGTTTAATTTCAGTAGCGCCACGCCTATAGGCAAGCCGATGCTGCGGTTCCTTTACGAGTAAACCTCTGATCAAGTCCTTAGCAGCAAAGCTCACGCTAGGATACTCGGGAAATCTTAATGGCTGGCCAACGACATTAAATAGAGTTGCACGGTTCCCGGCCCCCTTGAACGGGGTTTTACCAAACAAAAGTTCGTACAAAAAGATCCCAAATGTCCACCAATCTACGGCACTTCCATGGCCTTCACCTTTAATGATTTCAGGTGCCAAGTATTCATGAGTGCCTACAAAGGACATCGATCGAGCGTTTGTTGGTTCTGCAATGAGCTCAGGAAGAGGACTTACTTGATGACTTGTTTCATTCTTTACTTTGCTCTTCTTTCCTTTCTTGGACTTGCTCGAAAAAAACCGCGGCCCAAAACATGCAGGTTGGATACAATCTGGCTGCATCACACAAGTTGGCTCAATACATGCAGGCTGAGCACAGTACGCTGAACTTTTCGATTCCAGGGTTGAGTTCGAAGATTTAACCAGAGTAGGAGAGACAGAACATCTAAGAGAGAGGTCGAAATCCGAAAGCATAATGTGCCCATCTTCTCTTACCAAAACATTCTCCGGCTTAAGGTCTCTGTAAATAATCCCAAGCATGTGCAGGTACTCCAAAGCAAGTAGAACTTCCGCCACATAAAATCTGCGGATCATCAGAAAAGATCAATGCAGATAACACTAGTTAGTACTAGTACTTACTCAGCTTTAACCGTTTTACATCAATCAGTCCATGCCAGACCACGCATTATCATCATCTGATATGCCAAAGAAACCTGAATGAACGGTATATAATCAGGGATGCCTGAAACCCGGGATCCCATGGTGTGCAACAAGAGATGATAATGTCACGTATATGGATACGACCAACTCAATACAAAGGGTTTCTTATGGTTCTTTATAGAGAACCACAATACCAACAAAATTTAACATCGAGTTTCTAACAGGAATGGATCCACAGGTTTATCATACAACATTATTAATTTGACCAGCAATAAACTAAAAATGCAATAATACACGCTTGATTATCGAATAATGAGAAGAAGACCAAAAGCTAACCTGGCAGCCTGCTCAGAAAAGTACTTCCCGGGTTGTCTTTGCCGGAGAGCATGTAAATCGCCTCCAGGGCAGAACTCCATCACCAAGCAAGAAAGCTTTTGTGTCTCAAAGTGTGTATACAATGTAGGTAGGAAGGGATGATCCAAAGACTGGAGAATTTCCCTCTCTGTTTGGGCTCTAGGAAGCTTCTTTCGACTCGCCAAAAGAGCTTTATCCATAACCTTCATAGCGAAATAAGTCTTCGTGCCAGTCAATTCCGATAGATAAACGCTGCCAATATCCCCACATCCGAGTCTCTTCAGCACCCTGAAGTGCTTGAAGTCCAAATCTCCCTTCCGAGATCGAACAGCTTGAATTGCTTCCCATCTTACATCATTTGCTTTATGGGGCTTATACACGGTACTGCTTAGAAAACTCGAGCTGCTTTCATCACTAACATCACTACCTGTGCTCTCTCTATAGAGGCTTGTCTTCCTACTCTCACCTAAATCGAAGGAATTACTCACTTCACCACTTTCACCGGACTTTTCAACACTGCTTGCACATTCACAAACTTCAGTATTGGTGAAACTTTGTTTGGCTTCAGCATAATGTGTGCCAGTGCACATATTCAAAGCTGGATTTGGACAAGAGCTCGGTTCAATTCGAGATACAGTATGGTTGTTCAACTGCACAACTTTTTCAGATTCCAATGAACCACTTGAACTAGCACTTTTATGATCATCAACGGGATGTTTGAAGGAAGATTTGTTTTCCGCTTTCTCGGATTTCCCTTTACTCGAATCGGAACATTGTTTTGCCATATCAGGCAATTCTTCATGCTGCACATTGCCATCAGCTGGTTTGGAAGAATGCTTTTGATAACCTATAGAACCGTTGGGATGTTGAACAATCCTTACGCCATGGTTAAGAGTAGCTACATGGGATGTCGAAATAGTCCTTTCTTTTTCGGATCGGTTCGGTGATGGAGGCCGAGATGGCCTAGGAGTCCCAGATGTTGAAGGAGGGTTATTGTTGCCTATTGCAGAAGCAGGATTTTGGGTCTTTGATGATGAAATTACAAGTGATTCCATTGAACAAATTCAACAAAACCTATCACTGACAAACTAAAATTCAATTAATTGCCAGAATCTTCTGCCAAAAAAAAATATAATCACCATCAACATTCACAATTACAGAAAAGACTAGAAATTCTGAGCTTTACAACACATTAATAAATCATAATTAACAATGAATTGAGCTAGAAAAGGAAGCATGACTTTCAAGTTTCTCAAAAACCCAAAAACTCAACCTTTTTTTTTCTTTTTTTCAGAGTTAAAATGCAAACTTTTTTTTTGGTGGATTAAAATGCAAACTTTGTTTACTAAGAAAATGCATTAACAAGGAAAAAAAACCTTGATCAATAAAGCAAAAGCAAAAGAACCCACCAAAGAGCAAGACTTTAATGAGGCTAAAACCAAGTTACCTGATCATAGAACAGAGAAAACAATGCAGTGGAAGGTGAAATCTTTCATGAAATGAAAAACCCAGAAAGGAAATTTGAAAAAAAGAAAAGAAAAGAAGAAGCTGTTCTTTGAAGAGAAAAGTGAAACAGCTTTCCTGTTTTTTTGAGGGGTTTGCCTTGTTTTAGAGCTTCCCTTCTTCTTAGAAGCTCTTCCAGATCCGATCCAAACAAGGAAAAAAAAAAGAAAGAGAAAATGAAGGAAAACAATGCTAATAGCTTTGATTCTCTCTCTCTCTCTCTCTCAAATTATAAATTAAGAAGGAAAGAGTTGTGTGTTCTGTTATTTTTCGTCGCTTTATGAAAGAGGCAAAACCAAAGCTATAACTTGACCGGCAATGCGAAGCAAAGTAAGCTTAAAGCCGTCTTTGTCTTTGGATTGTTTAGTGACTTGCTTTCTTTTTTTCTTTTTTTTTTAAGGAAAATACTTTTAATTTATTTAATGATTTTATTACTATTTTTAATGTGTTCAGTGAAAGCATTTCTATTTATAGGGTACTTTTGGTATTAACAAAATATAATAATTATAATTCAATTAATCGAAACTGAGAAATAAAATATGTGTATTATATGAGATAATCTTTTAACATAATCTTGAACAAAGCTTTTCTTTATGCCCCTTTATTATCTTTGCTTTGTCTCCTGGCTTTTTTTATTCTTTGTTTTTGGCAAATAAAAATCCTCCAAATTAGAAGTGTAAAAAGAGATTAAATTTGGGCCGCCGAAGTTTTCAACGCAAATAAAAGCCTTCAAATTGGGACTTTAATTTTAATTTTTAATTTTTAATTTTGAAATTAATAACACACCAATATCTTTGTAATACATCTGACGCGCCCCGTCTGGTCGGAGTGGGGGTGTTGCCAGTGTTAATTGTCTCATCAAGAATAAATATCCCCATCTCTCGTACGCTACCCGTAAGGTTTATCCATTTAATGTGATTTTGATCTGATACGATGTATTTAATTTATTTTTTTATTTTATATTATGATATTATTATAGTTTTTAATTTCATTAATATTATTATTTTTATATTAATCACATATAAATATATCATTCATTCAAATTTATCTTAATCTCTAAATTTTGTTGAAATAACACTTGATTTAAGAGATGCATTCTAACGCATTAGTAAGATCACATGACTCATCATATAAACTTCAAAAAAGGAAACTTGACCAATAGTATATATATAACTCTCATTTATCATGAATAAGAGAAAACTCACTAATTCAACTAAACTTTAGACACTCATTAGTGTCAACCTATTCCCTCCATTCATTATTGTCTTTTCTCACATTCATTACATCAAGTAACTATTTGTTGAGGGGAGATTGAATTTTCTTTTGTAAGAAGTCTTTGAAATGATATCTTTATGTCGAGGTTGTCCCCAGGCACTGTGGAGAGGCTCAAGTGATACCAAGGTTGCAAAGGTAAGGCTACATATGCTTTGGTTGGTAGATCGAATCCCCCATGCGTAAATTCTTCATAATTAATATTATGTACAATATTAACACCTCTCCCATGAGCTTTAGAGACCGTATCTTCACTAATCGAGGTGCCTCCCTCCATGAACCATACTCGATTCTTCGTGGAGGCTGAGGACAAAAACTTAACACAAGGACAATACCTTTTGTTGAGGGATCCGTCGGCTCCTAAGCAGATAACACTTTAAAAACTTCTCCTAAAAATGTGTCCGACCTCCCCTCAACAATTAACACCATTAAACATTTTAATTTATTCATAAGATCATATAAATTAATGTGATAAATATAAAAAAAATAAATTAGATAAATTATCACTTACTAATTAAATTAAGACTATAATAACTTATTAAAAAATATTTTAATTATTTGTATTTCACAAAAATATATAACTAAATAATTTAAAATAAATAAACACTTGAATACACGTGCATAGCACGTGACGTAATAAACTAGTAAGATGAAAACCATCCTTAATAGACTTAAACTTTCATCAAAAGATTAATTATATTGGTAATGTTAAAAATAGCGTGATAGCATAAAGTGTGCATTTAAGAAAAATAATTAAAAAATAATTAACATCACAATTTCCTTAAGAAAATTATAAATTAAACATGATTCAACTTTCTACCTTACAACTCGCCTATTCAACCTCTTTCTCAAGCTCAATTACCTTTACATGACTAAAATTTATTCTCTATTTATTGGCTTATTACTTAATCACCAAGAATTCTTATTCTCTAATATTTTTCATCTAATATAAATATTCATTTATTAAATAAAGTTAATCAATAATAATCTTAATGAGAATTAGAATTTGATCAATATCTAACAATCTCTCCTTTTGACACAAATTCCATAGGAACATTATACACTATTGGTGTACAAAGGATTGGATGGTGAAATTTCGACATGTTCAACGAGATAGAAACAAGGTGGCGGATCGATTGGCAGCGACGACAAATTTGAATAAAGTGATTATCTACCAAGATCCAGTATCCCAGAATGTAATAACTCTACTTAAGAAAGACAGTCACATTTTTTTACTTGATGATGTACCTCTTCTTATGCACTCCTAATCACTAGGCGTGTTTATTTGTACCCAAAAAAAAAATTCCATAGGAGCATTGACATTCAATTCTTCCCTTCAATTATTTAACAATAACATTCATTTTTTTTTTGTAAACATTTCTCTTACTAAGTGGCATTCTGAACAACAAATGTTCTTTTCGTCTTTTTTACCTTGTAGTTACAAACGATTCTCTTTATACATTTTGCACATCTTCCAAGTTTTAGTGTATTTATACTCATGCAATGTCATCTCCCTAAAAAATTATTATTGACATTAGCAATAGGCACATACCTTACATTGGGAACATTACTGATGAAGCTTCAATTGGATTCTTCTCTTATTCTTCATAGTAGTATTGCCTTACATTAACATAGTCTCTCCCTTCAAACCTTTCTTGTTGTCCACTTTTACCATTGGAATTGTTCATTCCTTATATATATTCATAGTTAATGTGTTTCCATTCATTAGCATGATCTTTTCTATGCATCCATTGATAATCTCATAAAAGAGTAGTTAATTCCTCTTCCCCATTCAACAACTGATAAGCTTGCTGCTTGATTTGCCACAAATCGGTGTGGCAAATTAGGCTTTTTCTACGCACTTAAAGAGCTTTTTTTCAAGCAAAATAGTGTCTTTAGCGTAGTTTTTCGTTATTTTCATATTTTCTGTTAATAAGTGAAAAAGATCTCATTTTTCCCATTTTGTGACCAAATTGGCCGTTAGCGCCATTGAGAGGCCTAACATGTGTTTGAGTGATGTAGGGACGTGTTAAAGGTAAAAAAAAAATAAGCGAGAACGACACCAGGGCATAGGGTATCATGATATCCACCTCCCAAGGAAGATCTCAAGGTTCAGCACTGCCCGAGGTATCACGATATCCTCTTCTAGGTATCGCGATACTACCTTCGTCAAGAGGACAAACTTGGACAAAAAGAGTAGTCTTTGTTTACCCAGTCCACCAATTACACAAGGCCCGTGTAGAGGCATTTTTGACAACAAAAAGTCACCAAAATACACTTCAAAATAGCCAAATATTGCTGAGGAGGAGAGACACACACATTAGCTTAGTTTTAGGTTTAGTTTTCTTTAGTTTTTCTTTGCACTTTTTTAGGGTTTTTATTTTTCTCTTTTTCTACCTTAGATTAGAATTTATTTTTCTGCATTTATTTTTTGTTCTTGTTGTTCTTTTTTATGGTAAAAGAGGCATGACAATGCCTTATTCATATTGTATTATACATCAGAATTAAAAGAATAATCAGACATAAGCATTTGTCTGACTTTTAAAGAGGGAATGTCTAAAATACGAATGTCCAAATCAAGCTTATCACAACTCTTGGCCAACCAATCTGCAACAACATTGCACTCCCTCCTAATAAGCTTAAATTCATGATGCTCAAAAAGATAAGAAACCCGAACAATTTCTTTAACAATGGCATCCCCTGATTCTCCATCCTTACAAGCCTTTATCATGCGTAAAGCCGTCGCACAGTCACTCTCAATCACTCTCAAAAAGTTGTTCTTAGTGTTAGGTAAGTTAGTTATTATTGTAGTTAAGGTTTATTTGCATTTCTAGTCCTTGTACCTTGTTTTCAAGACATTTTAAGCTTTAGTTTAATGTATTTCAATTTATTTTACTTTGAATCTGTTAAAGCTTGTTCCTTTTATGTTTCTTGCTTTATATTTTCTTGTTAAATGCTTTTGGTTTCATGCTATTTATAGTATCGTGATTGAGCTCTCTCTAATGACATACCATTACAAAAGCAGCTCGATCATTGCTCGTCCAACAACCTTGTCATAAGTGTGTAACCCTCATAGAATATCCTTAATATCTTTGGGATAAATTCACTCTCCTAATATTATCCTATTTTATCTCATGATAACCACTAGATCTTCCTTCATGAAAAGTCAATTGCTATCAAATAGTAATCAGGTCATTCAATACAAAGACGAATGACCCGTGACCATGTTTACTTTTCATCTTCCATGTAATGCTAATGAAAAGATATCATTTATGCATATCTCGAGTTATGAATTCAACTATTGTGAATGACGCTACATATTGTAGAAGTCGTACACCCAATGCACTAGCTTTCGATTCCTTATCTATTTGAACTTAAGCTTTTCCTTACATCAAAGTATATGAGTCACGTATACATAGCCCGTCATCCACTCATGATTATGGTATGTTACACTATGAACGTCACAAGTGAATAAATCCATAAATGGATTCAAGATTTATTCCCCTTGGGTGCAGTCCGATGTACTATCAATTTAGTCAGTCACATCTATGTCTCTATCTTTTAAGAATCATCCACTCTTATGCCCATGACAAGGCATCTCCCCAATTGGACTTGATAGACGACATATTAGTCTTTCAATCGATTTGTTCATTTTCGATTATACTAAGGACATGTTTAGGTTCATGTACTAATATAAGTTATCTTTTTGTATTACGATTTGACCACGCAATATCGCTTAATATTAGTTTAAACATTACACAACCAATGAGCTAATATTTGCTTCTATTTTGCTTTGCATGCAAAAACCACATGAGGACATTATAAAAAGTATATTAATGTGATCCATGAATTACTTTATTAACCAATCTGTTCGAAAAAATTATAAGTTTATAAACAAATATACTACATTTAGGGCACCACATCTGATAGTATTGGCGTATGTTTTTTCACCCCCTTTAGCTAAGCCTTGGGTCTTATATACCATTAGCTCTAATCTCGAGGTGCCATATGTCGTATCGTTATTATAGAATCATGAACAAGTGGTCAAGTGATTTGGTGTTATAGGTCCAAGTAGGGTTGGACTATGATATGATTTAGGTCCCTTCAAATGGGACGTGGTAGTTGGGATTCAATTTGGTGGTTGTTATGGAGCCCATGTATCAGACAAATTATTGTCCACTAAGTTATCTCGAGGTTTCCTGTTGGTGAGTTTGGTGAGGAGTGTTCAATGAGACTCCCATTAAGGTGTGGGATCGACAATGTGTTCCAAGCGATGTGTAACAAACCTAATCGAGTTTTATTTCATTCTTACGTTTTATTGCTTCAAATTAGTTAAATTGTTTATATGAATTTGTTTTGTAAATGGGTCTTGCAAACCAATAACATAAAATATAGTTGATCTTGCAAACATATAATATATTTAACTAACAAATTTTGCTTTGCTTGCAAACATATATATATATATATATTTATTTATTTATTTATTTGGGTACACTAAATTAATACTCACCCAACTATTAGTAAATTTTTTTTCGATCACCCAATTATGAAAAGTTACAAAATGATTATCTAACCATTTAATTTTATTTTTTTCACCAGCTCGGTAACAATGATAACTTTAAAAATTAGCATAATCTCACTTTAACCCTCAACATTTATACATTATGTTAATTTGATCTTGATTCTAAAAATTTTAACCCTCAATATTTGCACATTGTGAAATTTGATTTTTTTTTTTATAATTTTATTTTCTTTTTTATAACAATAATGATTAATCTTAAAAAAAAAGAGAAAATATGAAAATTGTTATCTTGGACTTTGAGATGAGAGAGAGAGAGAAACTTACCAATGGAAAGTAGGAAGGGAAGTAGTAGCTAGAACGGCAAATTTTAAGGCCTGGGAGAGGAGAACTTTAAAGATTTGACCTAACTAATGTTATATACATGTAAAGGGGTAATTTTGTAAAATATCACAAGGTAGGGCAAGGCGGGCTTACAGTAAACCCAATATCAATCTAATCTTGACTATTTTTTAAAATTGATGCAACTTAACTCAAATTCAATTTTTTAAAAAATGATCCCATTCAGTCAAAACCATTGGTTTTTGGATATTTTAACTATCTTTGTTCTCAAATAAGAAAACTTTGATACTAGTTTATTTTATTTTTAAAAAACAGATGAAAGGAGAAAACGAGGAAAGAAATGTAACCCAAATCTATAAATTAATTTACTCAGTACATACCATCTTAACTCCCTTCATTATCACCATTACAATCCGAAATTAAAAAATCCGCAATAGAAAGAGGAAAAATGACAAATTCAAAGTATTCCGCTCAAGATAAAATCGCCCTTGTTACAAATCTAACAGAAAAAAAGATAAAAAAACTTTCATACTAATCTCCCGAAACTTAATCGTAGGATCCATCACTATTTTCCCTCCTACAAATTCTCCAAACAAAACTACTATGTGTCATTAACATTTTAGAAAAACATCATTAAAATGCTTACCCTTAAACTTCATTTATAAACAATAAGAGACGAAGTTTTATTAGATAAAATAAGATTCCCTCTCTTAATATTGTATTAATAAAAAGATAAAATTTTAGGCAAATCACAATGTATAAAATTAATTTAATTTCAATTAATCATGATTATCCACAAGCATTAGTCAACATTAAGATTCTCTAAATAAACTTACTTTTTTTTTATAATTAAAAGTATAATGCATTTTATTTTATCAATTTACATGTTTCGTTTTTGTTTCCATTGACAATGATAATTTAGATAGCTTTTAATCATACAATAATTAAATACTACTAATAACAATTTCTTTATGGTCAAAACAATGATAAATGCATTGAACTTTATGATTTATTTAATTAAATAATTGTTTTATTTTTATTACTTTCAGATTTACGTACAATAAAACAGCAGCTTTTATAAATAAAATACTTTAGGCTTTTTTAATTTTTCAATATTTTTCTTTTTTAATGTCATTAAAGTTTGGAAGGTAAAAATAATAGGAATCACATGGTTGGTTAACCAAATCCCATTAATTTTTATTTTAGCTTAATATATCTATTAGTCCCTGTACTTATCAAAAATTTGAAATTTAGTCCCTATACTTTAAAAGTTAAAGATTCAATCCTCTTACTTTTTCTATTTGAAAAATCTAGTCCAATCATTATTGTTGCTTATAATTTTGGTCAAAATTTATCAACTTAATATGTTTATTTTTTGTTAATCATATGCAATCTACTGAACATGCCAAGTTTACAAATTCTGACAGTAATCACAAATAATATTGATAATTGGACTGATATTTTTAAATTAGAAAAGTAAGAGAATTTAATTTTTAGCTTTTTAAGTATAGGGCCTAAGTTTCGAATTTTATCTAAGTACAGGGCCTAAGTTTCGAATTTTATCTAAGTACAGGGACTAACAAAAAAATTGTAACCATTATTTTACTACTTATCTGGCGGGAACGACGAAAGGGCTTCACATGCAGGAACGTGAACATAAAACAAGAGGCACATGGACGGCTGTCATGGTATTACCGTGCACCCTAAGGTGGGATTACCCATGATTTTTTTATTATTATTCGTGTAGGGGCATCCTACCTTTAATTTAATGATTAGCGCCCTTAATCAGGGGGTAGAATTGTCTTTTCGTATTTGACCCTATCTGTTTAGAAATAGAAAAGATTTGGGGAAATCAATGTCTAATCTTTGAGACAGATGGGGTCACCATGCCACGCTGGAGGGTCCCATAATGTGGCAAATAATGGGACCCTATTTAAAGAGTTCTTTATTGAATTTTTGTAGGGCGATTGTCAGGCATGGACACAGTCCTAAATCTATTTCTAAAGTAGATATTGCTTTGTTTAATGTATTTTGTTTTCATATTTTAAGCTTTTTTAATATTATAATTATAGACAAAATGTGTAAAAGTTTTTTTGAAAAAATATTTTAGCTTTAATTAAAATAAAGAGTTTTGATGAATAAAAATGAAAAGAGACTTATTTAACTATAACACAAGCATAATGATTACTCGAACAAAATGTATAAAGTGAAAGACTTTTCTAATATATTAGTCAAATAATTATTAATTTAGGGATGAATTGAAACATTAAATACTGAAAAAATAAGTTTGATAAATTGAAACATTAAGTATTGAAAAAATAAGTTTGATAAATTGAAACATTAAGTATTGAAAAAATAAGTTTGATAAATTGAAACATTAAATGTTTAAAAATAAGTTCGGAAATATTAAGTGTTGAATTTAAGTTGTAAAATATTTTTAATATATTTAAAATTAAATATTAAATATAATTAGATTGTTTGATAAATGATAGTACAATCTTAAATGAAATAAAATAAAAAAATAATTAAATTTATTTTCTATTAAATAATAAATAGGTTTCTATCTACTTACCATTTTCTACACTTTTTTGTGGAAAAAATTCTATCTAGTAGTTAATCTAGTAGCTTATTAAATATATATATAATAACTTTGCTAGGAAAATATTAGAAATTGGTTAAACATTCAAATAAGCAAAAAATACATAAAAATCTTAATATACAAAATAAACCAATTGAGTCATATTTGAAGTGATAAAAAATAATATTTATTTTTTGATATAATGTCTAGAATTATCAATTGTCCCTCCCCAACCCTTAAATAACAGAATAATGCGCTTCAACGCACTCGAATTCACATACTCTTTTACTGACAACTATGTCCACGCCAATCGAACTAAGATTTAATCAACAAATAACATTTATTTTTATTCCTTAAAAAAATGTTGATAGACATTGAATAAAAATGGTAAGAAGTAAAATAAAAACTAAAGTGATACCATACTACTAGTGAGGATATGACTGTGATACTGATTATGCTTGACTTGAACTGGGCCCAATTTAACTACCCATCTCTTCTTCACCACATAAATTTATGATGATCTAACGGTGAAAGGGAATTTTCTCCCGATTTGGACGGTCCCTAAGGGATGTTTGATTGAGTCCGTCACTCGTCTCTTTCAAGCTTTTTGATGCTGACACGTGTAATGGTTAGGTGGATATTCAGACAGGTTCCAAATCTACGGGACCCCTTTGTCACCCAATCAAACCAACATTGTTATAACAATCATTGTCAGTGTGCATTGGCATTAAATCGTCTCTCTTAAGGAAAAGGATAGTATTCTCTCCTGCACCCAGGTTTATGCTAACCAGTGATAATAATAGGAAAAAGAAAAATGAAAGAGAAACAAAGAATTGACAAGAATGCTTGGCAATGGCATTCATGAACTAAAACAGTCTTCAAAGTTCAAACATGACAGAAGAAGCTGTTCTGTTTTCATTTTATTAAATAAAAAGCAAGATATAAAGTGTTGGATCATGGATGTCAAATCCTTACAGTTGGATGTGTTTGGTATAGAAATGTCCTTTCTTTAAGTTGAAAATGCAAGGAAAGATATATCAGACTTGGATATATCAACTTGTTTATAAAAAATAAAAAGTTGGGATTAAAACTGCCTTGTCACTGAAAATTCTAATACATAAAGAACAAACAAACAGAAGTGACAGCAACGGAACATAAATACCCATCCCAACAGTGATACCATGTTGTAATCTAATCTAATGCCCTTTTTCTTCCCCCTAGTTGTACAAAGACAACAAGAAAAACAATGGTGTCTTTGACAGAGTAGCAAAATTGACAGGTGATCTTTAAAGTTTGCTGTTTGATTGGTTTGTTCTTAGATTAATGTAAGAGATGTTTTCTATTTGTATGTATTATTGTTAGCTTTTTAAAACACATGATGAAGGCCCCCTTCACTTTTGACAACTCATTAAGCAAGCAGAAACATGAGTACAAAATAGGTCCATTAATTGTCTCAAAATTTACAATCGAACTGTTATTTATAATTATAATAAAATAATTCGATCCGAAATTTGATCCAATATATCCATATCTAAGTAATAAAATTTTTTTTATATCCATGATCACAAAAACTCCAGATCATCATTTTTGGATTTTTTTTTCCGTTTTTTAAACATGAGTCGGCAAATTTTGGCTCAAGGCCAAAACAACTCTGCTCGTAAAGACATGTGTCCAAATATACTACACCTGTTACACTTTCATGCAATGGCATTTTCAGATATAAAAGAAGCTCTTTTAAGCTTAAAATTTAGGGTTATTTTATATATAGCTTAGCCGGAGCCATGGACTGATAAAAGTAAAGAAACGGCGAAGGAAGTTAAAGGTGGTGGTGCAGTGGATATCCCACCACCACCAGCAGCGGCAGCGGGTTGTGGCGGGAAAAATGAAAAAGATTTGGATTACGAGAGGGAAAGAAAAGGGAGGAAAGTGAGGGAGTGGTGAAAGGGGTACCTCACCAGCAAGTACCTCAGCCTGGAGATTTCTCCACTGAAGCCCTCGAGAATGTTTAATCCCTTCACTCCCATATTTTCATGATTTGAGTTTGTTATCTTGCACAACCCTCTTTTTTTGGGGTTTCATCTCAGTTCTCAAATTGTAGTTTAATTAACGTATTTTTGTATTATAAAAGAATGCATTAATGTTAATTCTGCCTTTAATGCTTTTAATTTAACAACAATTAATGTCATTTTACAATTTGGTTCCCATGTTTTAGGTTGGAATTGAAGAGTTAATTTGTTAAATTAATTATTTAATTTAATATTTATAAGGATTATTTTTCATTGTAATAGTTGATATAGTTGTAAATTGTAATAAAAAAAATGAATATAAAAGTGCTAGAGAGGTGTGCCATAGATATTCGCAGAACATGGCATTACGTTATTGGTGTATCATTAAAAAGTTTAATTTTTTTGAAAATTTTAAAGGGTTTAATTGAAATTCTCAAAACTTTTGTAAGACTTAATTAAAATTTTCAAAAAGAAATTGGGGGTTTAATTAAAATATTTCTCACGAATTGAACTCGATTGTGCATTCTAAGCTTTATCAATCCCACTGTAAAACCATCAATTTTCCCTCTTTCAATCCCATGATTAGAACTGTATTTGTAACCTTACAAAACTTCAATTTGAAGTAATACATAAGAAAGATAAAAATATGATTTAGTTTATAATTTTCAACGGTTTCAATTATCAACAAATGATGCAAATCATCACATTAGATTTTCACATAATTGTCACATTATTGTTGAACTATTTTCACATTATCACGTAAAAAAACCTTTAAGAAGTAGTCCGTCATTATCTTTAATTAATTACTAGATAATCATCATCTGTAAATGGTTCCTCTAGATGATCATTATTGAATATAATTATCTTTAAATATTATATAGTAGAAATAAGAGAGATATGTTGAGAGGGGCAATCACAGGTCCTAAACATGTTCGTAAAGCGGATATGGAGAATACCAAAAACAAAAAAAATTAAAACAACTAATTTAATATTGCTATATTGATACATATGATCACCTTGTACGTACACTGTAAACTATTATTAGTATATAAAAAAATAAAATTGTCATAATGATTTATTTGACCATTTAATTTTATAAAAAAAATTTATTTTAACCATTCATTTAGCTCTTTTGCTTTTTTATCTTTTAAACTTATGTTTTTCGTGAACCCACCCCAAAATGGTGAAAAAGTAACATTTTTTAACTTTGCTGATGTGTCCTCATGTATGCCATGTCAATATTTAATTAGTTTTTTAAAATTTTAAACATTCAAAAAATATTTTAAAATATTTTTAAAAATTGAAAATTATTAAAATTATTAAAAAAACATAAAACTATAATTTTTTAAAAATTAATTAAATGATAACATGTCATCCACATATATGCCATGTAAGTAAAGTTAACAAATGTTAACTTTTTCATCCATTTTGGATGATATGACAAAAAATGAAAATTCAAGGGCTAAAAGAGGAGAAAAGTTAACTGGAGGGCTAAAATGGCTTTTTCTAAAGTTGGAGGGCTAAAAAAACCATTATACCAAAAAACTAAATGGCCTGTGCACTGCAAACCAGTATTAGTAAATATATATATATATAAAAAACTTAAACGGGCTGAATACAATCCATACTAATAAAATGGGCCAACAATCTTGGAAGTTAAACATACTCTGTCTAGAAACGACCCGACCCGACCCATTTCTATTCGAAAGCTCAAAGATTTCGATTTCAGCTTCTCCCCATTCCTATGCTCTCCTAAGCTCTAACCTTTCCTCATTTAAGCTCTTCTCACTGAGAAGATTGTTTATGGGATCTCTCAAATTCAGCATCTAAATTTACATCGCCGAATCGAAGCTCTCATCGTAAAGAGAAATGGCCGAAACCAAAGAGAAGAGCCTGAGCGACGAAAAACCGAAGCCAAGAGTACGCCCAATTGTTCGCCTCGGGATCTTCCTCATCTCTCACAGCTTCCTCGTTAGGTATCACTAATTAATTTGAATTTATTTTTTCCCTTTTTTTGAGGATTAAATCAATTGTTTTTAATGTTTGTTTGTCGTTTTGAATCTTTTGATGTTTATTTCAGTGTCGTTTGCTTCACTGCTGGTGTTTTGGCTCTGTTTATGTTGCCTGTTCTTGCTAAAAATACTTACATCTCCGAAAATGCCCTCATGCCAGGTTCCCTTTCATTTTCATTGCTTTATGTTTCAGTTTGAATAATTTGAATGGATTCTGTTCAATACTTATTTTATCTGTACCGAATTTGAATTTAAGTTTGAGTGAAATTTACCGTTCATTTGGATGCAAATTGATAAAACAGAACACTGGAGTCATCATGGAAAGAAGAAGAAGAAGACGAAGAAAAAGAAAAAGCTGATATTAGATTGTGTTTTATTTTCATTATTTATGTGATTTCAGCATTTGATTCCTTATTGATGTCCTAGTAATGATGATACTTTTCGAGTTTGTTCGATCTGTGTTCTTGATGTTTGAAGTGTGGTTTTGACTTATGCAGGTTCTGCGAGTCCCATGCTTTCTAATCAGCATGTTTCAGATGGAAATAGATTGGTGAAGGATCTAACTAATCCAAACTCGAAATCTTCAGAAACAGGAATGTATGTGCTGGTTGTGTGCATATGGGTTAAAATTTTGGTTCTGTGGTCTTTTTGTTCCATGCACAAAGAGTTTGAGTATTGTAACATGTAGCATTTACAGAGAATACTTGAGAGTTTATGTTTATTAGCAAGTTATAGTTATCATGCATGTTCTTGTTTTTTCTAGGATGTAGCATCTCTTTTTCCGGGTTATTGTTTATTGCTATGAATCATATCTTATTTGGCTAAACCTGGGCTATGCTTAAGTAAAGGACATAAACATACCCATAAACATATAGAAATATTTTGAATATAAGTTATCTCTTAAAGTGTTAAATATTTGATATCTCTTATCTTTACTTTGGGATTATTTGCTGTTTCCTTATGTTTTCTCTCCGTACCTTGGTTTTCACTTTGTTGGATTATGAGCTTGTAGTTGTCATCTACCTTTACTGATCAATACATGGATAAAAATAGGTCAAAGAAATGTGATCTGATTCTGTTTACCTTGTTTGTATTGCCATTTCAGAGAAAGTCAGAAAATCATAGCACAGTACATGTTAGACTTGGGTGCTGAAGTTAGTTTCCACAAATTCCACCCTCAGATGAATCAGTTTCATCCTTTGCACTTTTTCTCTAGCCCTGATTCCGGTAAGATACAAGAAAATTACAGTTGTTCATCATATGGTATCAATACTGTTGGGATTATAAGAGCTCCTCGTGGTGATGGGAAGGAGGCTATTGTCTTGGTAACACCTTACAATGCTCTAAAGAGTGGATTTGGTGAGGCTTTTTCTTTAGGCATTGCATACTCAGTTTTTTCGTTGCTCACTCAAGTTACTTGGCTAGCCAAGGATATTATATGGCTTGTTGCTGATTCACAATATGGAGAATATGCTGCGGTTGCTGCTTGGTTAAGAGAATATCAGACTCCTAAATTTAGCAGTCTGAGTACTCCGAATGCTGAGATGTGTCCAGATGTTAATAATCTTTTTGAGTTGAAAGGTCATTCTATTTCTGGAAGTAAATTCCCCAATAGTTTTAGACGTGCTGGGACTATGGCTGCTGCTCTGGTCTTGAAGGTTAGAGATCAAAATGAACAATTTGAAGACACTATTAGCATTTATGCCGAGGCATCTAATGGACAAATGCCAAACTTGGACCTCATTAATGTTGTGAATTATTTGGCAGTGCATAGGCAAGGCTTACGTGTAAACGTGGAGAAATTGTGGTCCCTTCTTAACTCCAGTTGGCTTAAAAGTTTGGGTGAAATCTTTGAATCTCTAGCAAAAGTAGCTAAAAGCTTATACCCTAAGTGGAAATTTGGTATCCCTGCAACAGAGTATGTTGAAGGCACTGCTACGCTTGCAAGTTCATTGTATTATCAGGTAGAATGCTGTTGTTACTTGGTACTCTCTGATTTTGTTTGTTGTTTTCCTCCTTTTCTATGTTACATTTGTGACAAATGTTCCACTTCTAATAGTATCAAATAGATGAAGTAAAGTTTTAAGGAGTTGCACATTTGTGCTTCTCTCTGTTGATTGAAAAGATGTTTGCTTTCTCTATCAATAGTGTTTTTGTTTTTGTTAGGCTCTAGGTGTGCCTACAGGCCCACACGGTGCTTTCCGTGATTACCAAGTTGACGCGATCACGTTGGAGATTTCACCTAAATTTTCATTGGACAAAGTCTGGCGCAATGACATTCTTCTAAGAGGCGGCCGGTAAGTTAAGTTTCCCATTGTTTTCATCTATTTTACTATTGTAGTTCTTATTAGCAAGTGGGTTACAAAAGGAGATTGTCTTGAAATTTTGAACTCTAGATGATGTGAATAATCGTGTAGATAAGTTGCCTATGGTACAGACAGGAGGTAGTTGCCTTTAGATAAGTTCTACAGTTTGTAGATCAATTGTATATAACTTTGTTATTTCCACCTTTGTTTCTGAAGGATTTCATGTTGCTTGGTGCAGGTTGATTGAAGGAGTTATACGATCAGTAAATAACCTCCTTGAGAAGTTTCACCAATCATTTTTCTTGTACCTCTTAACATCTCCTAGTAAGTTTGTGTCAGTAGGGGTTTACATGATTGCGTTTGCACTTCTCATAGCACCACTTCCAATGGTTGCGGCTTCTCTCTATGTGGATGCAAATAGTTCAAGCAACTGTTCAAAAGGTGATAGCTCAACTCCATCTGCAATCACTGATACTGATGAACACAGTATCGCTATCAGATCCTGGAGGTGGCTTAATTCAGCTAAACTGGTTTTTATTGTTCACCTATGGGGTGCTATTGTTTCATTACTTCCGTATTTCATCTCCCAAATACCTGATTGCAGCCCAACAACCAGCTTCATGATCTGGGTTTTGCTTTCAATCCTCAGCCTTCTAACCTTGAACACAGTTCTGGCTTTTCCTTTAGCTTGTGCTAAAGCAGCTCAAGAAAAAGAATGGGCTCTTGTGAAATCGGTGACTATCTCATCAGTTTTCATTGGATTGGGGCTCATGTCAGTCATTAATTTTGCTACTGCAGAAATTGGAGCTTTATTGATGGTCCCAATGTGTTTACTGGCTCGACCTTTAAAGCTTGATGTTAGAGCTGGTACTTTGAGAAGTTTTTGCAGGATGATCTGCAATCTGGTTTTAGGGCATATTGCTTTTCCACCGGCTGCTTTTTTTCTGTTGAAAGGGATGCTTGATGGTTTTGGCAGTGCCAACGTGGGTGACTTCTGGAGGTGGGTTGAGTCTCTTTGGGCATGGAACAGTGCTACATATCTCTTTATTGGTATGGTACAGTTGCCATGCTGGGTCTTATGCGTTAGCATTTTGTTTCATACTTGTTGACACGTCTTAATTCTGTTCGGACCTCAAAACTTAATGTCAAGTGCACTTTAGTTTCAGTGTTTGTGTTCTTACCTAATTTCAGTCTTTTAATGAAAATTGGACTTAACTTGGAGAGCACATACTGTTGTTGCTCGTCAAAGCTGCATGATGTTCTGGAAATTGGATGTTTTGGTTCTGAGTTTGTAATCAGCTCGTTGGCTGACCGGATGACAATGAGGATTTGACATAGTCTTTTAAGAAAAGGTGGTATTCCACGGATGATTTGTCAGGCCTTTGTGATTTTTTTCTTGCTGAATTGATTCAAATTTCCTCTTGAGGTAGAGTCGGGGCTTGTGAATAAGCTCAAGTGACCCGGCAACTCAAAGGTAAACTTAAGTTTCAAATGAGGAAGCATCTCTACATGTAGATTGCCTTATTTAGGTACACACTCTTCCACTCAGAAATAAATGCTTGCACCACTTTTTGAATTTTCCATGAAAAAGATAGGTCATGAAAGAGAAAATTAGGATCTTACTGCAAAATATTGGATTTTATCCGACATATTTTCTTCGGATAGAAGGGAATCATCTATTGAAACCTCTATTTAAGAATAGAGAATAGGGGTTTGCTTTGAAATGCTGTTGAAAGTTATAAATTTAAGTAGAAGAATATGATAGGCACTACTAGATTCCTTGCTGACGACCTATAGCTTCCAACTGAATATGCTTGTTTCATTTGCTTAACTTGTTTTATTTTTTTCTAGTTGAAGTGACATATATATTTAGTCATGGATGAGCTAAAGAAGATGCAAGATATCAAAGGACCGTATTCTACAACCACTGAGGTAAGCAACCAATGAGAAAAAGCGAACTTGATTCTCTCATAAAGATTGCAATTTGATGTCTCTATTGATTCTTTTCTGCCCGCTTTAATTATAATTGTGATCACTGGGGAATCTCTTCTTTTCTTGCTTGTTCTTAAAATCATTGATGCGTCTGCACGCGCACGCATAGTCAAACCTGAGTCGAGTCGAATGTGGTGATTATTAGGTTTAATGTCAAATTTAACATTCAATGTTTACATCTTTTGTCAATTTATTTTTTTAAGGTAAATTGGACTCTCATCTTTTTCTTAAAAAAAAGTTGAATTTGATCATCACAAGAGCTGAATACGGATTAAAAAAAATTAAATTTTTAAATATTGCAGTGAATACGGATTAAAAAATTAAATTTCTAAATATTACAGTCCGCATGATAGTCCGCCTGTATTCTTTTTTGTGTTGTTTTAAACAGGTTATTGATTAGCAGGGTGTAATAATAATGGAAGAATAAGAATTTAGACAAGAATTAGAGGCTGAGAAGAAAAGGATGGAAACAGCCAGCACTAGTTTTATGACCTTTGGGCTTTTGTTTTTTGCAACAAAATCAAATTGGTTATTATTTCTATTATAAAATAACAACAAATTACGTCACATTGTGAGGAAAACTCCATGAATACATCGAAGCACCTAACTTTAATTTTTATTTTATTTGGCATAAATGTTCATCATGGTGACGAGTGGTCGAAAACAATAAGGTTGCTGTGACGTGGAAGCCAATACCTAAACACTCTTGCTAAATCCTAAAGTAAATGAAATTAACATTTCCAAAACACTCATGAGGAAAAAAAATTAAATAATATCTTTTCAGAAATGATATTAAGATTTCTTTAGAAGATAAACAGATATATATATATTATTTTAAATCTTTAAATGTAAACTTATTAAAGATAAACTCAAAAAAAAAATCATAGCTTTTCTATAGGTTTATATTCCTTTGCCTCCAAGTATAAAATTTTAAGTGAAAAATAAGATAAGATGATTATTTTTTAGAAAATATCAATTGAAACTCTTACCAAGTCAGAGATAATGTTGTTGAAAGAATAATTTAATAGTATGGTGGAGTCAATGGTTATCATCTTTCTACTTGTTTATTAAGGTAATTTAACTAAGAAAGAAAACAAATAAACAAACAACATTACAATGCAAGAAAATCAATATAATTATGTAATAATAATTTCTTACTTCAATCACCAATGAATCTTGGATGAAAAGTCTAACATAAGTGACTAATTATTATTATTATTATTTATATTAATATTCTATTTAATGAAATAGTTAATAATTTTGTTTTTTTTTTATATAATTTTAAAAAACCAACAAAAGAAATTATACTAAAGTCTTAATATTATTATTGAAAATGACTATAAAAAGGAACCTATATTCCCCCAATGCATTAACTTCCAAGTCTCAAATGTTCAAGAGTTGTCTGTTCTGGTTTCCGGTTTTCTAAGGAGAAGCTTGTTTTAGTTCCAACATGTGTTCCACAGGCTTCCATCTGTGCTTAGCTAACAGTCTCACATAATCAACATTCAATTCAACCTTTAAATCACAGCCACAAAGTCAGTTTGTCAACACCCAACAAAGGAACTCAAAGCCTCACACCCAACCTCTCAAGTTTGCAGAGTTTGCAGCAATAGAGACCATGGATGACATGTTATGTGATGAACTACTGCAAGAAATATTCAGAAAGCTGCCATCAACCCCGCCATCTTCTTTATCTGTTTCTTTAGTTTCCAAGCGTTGGCTTAACCTTTATAGAAGCTCAAAAGCATCTCTTTCTCTCAAGTTTCTTCCACACAATTCTATGGTTATCTCTTTGTCTTCTCTTCTTTCTCACTACCCTTCTCTTTCTTTCCTCTCTCTTGTTCTGTCTGATGCAGCCGATTCCACCTCTTCCAACAACAATTCAACCACCACTGCCTTTTTCGACAACTTGCTTTTCGTTGTTTCTTCCTCTTGTTCTAACCTGCATCACCTCAGGTTCTTAGCTGGCCCTGTTTCTTGTCTGTCTTTGTTGTCTCTATCCAAATCTTGTTCCCAGCTTACTTCAATTACTGCTTCATTATCTAGACCTCTTTTTCTCAACTGGGTTGTTTCCTTCCCTTGCTTAAAGGAGTTATGTTTGCATGTATGCTCAACTGATGGTGTTGATGATGGAGATAAGCGATTTGGGTTGTCTCTAAATGAAGAATTGGATGTAAAATTTGGGTTAGAAACTCTGTGTGTATCGGGAATTCAGGCAGATGATAAGGGTATCAGTTGGCTATGGAGGAACTGTAAAAGGCTTAAAAAATTACAGCTAAGGAGCTGTGAGAGTGTTGGTGATGGAGAGTCATTTGCATCATTTTTCTGGTGTGTGGAAGGTCTTGAAGAAGTAGAGTTAAGGAAATGTAGGAGTATAATTGATAGAGTTCTACTAAGATTAGCTGAGAACTGTGCTTCCTTGAATTCTCTTCTGATCTATGATGGATGTAGTAGAGAGGGTTTGCTTGAATTCATAACAACTTGCAGGTGTAATTTGCAGAAACTTGACCTTAGATTGCCATTAGACCTCAACAATGATCACCTCTTAGCCATTGCTATGAATTTAAGAGGTCTCTCAACACTTAGGCTTCAAAGTTGCTGTCTGGTTACTGGTGAAGGTCTGCACATTCTTGGGGTTGCCTTGAACCCCACACTCGAAGAATTGGCTTTAATAAACTGCGACATTGTCGATCGAGAAGTAGGGTTGCTAGCCACATTAGGACAAAACTCGAGGATGCTAAGGAAACTGGATTTGTCTTATAATGAAATGTTGGTTGATAAGGAGTTGATTTCTATGCTAGTTTCTTGCAATCACCTGACAGAATTGAAGTTGAGAGGTTGCAGGAAGCTAACAAGTATGACCACGGTTACCATATCTAAGACCTGCAAAGGCTTGCAAAGTATTGATATTATGAATTGTCCTGGGATTGGAGCTCAGGCTGTGGAGTTCTTTGTCTTGAATTGCCCTCAGATGAGACAGATTGTGGTTGAGGAGAGCAAGGTTTCAGACATAGCTAGGACATGGGCTTGTCATAAATTTATAGAGGTAACTTCTGGTTCATGAACTATGATTGAAGAACAATCTTATATATGCCATTTATTCATGCTCTGTTGGAACCAAAATCATCTAAATTTCTATCTAATTATCATGTTTTTGGAAAAGCTTGCTATTGTAATAAGATAACTGCAATGTACAATTAGAATTGTCTTCTATTTGGGAACTGAATTGAGTTTATTATAATTAAAGCATATAAGGGTGGGTTTGGATGGGTAACGCGTTTATCTCCGATTAGTGTAAAATTAATAGTGACGATGAGATTAAATACTATAACGTGAGACAAAAAATAAATTAAACGCATCACACTACCGCGTATCTGATCCTTCCCTTAGTGTAATATAATACAGTGCATTGTTATGAATCTTTTAGCCCAAGTTTGTTAGCCATTTATAACCTACATATTAATAATGGGACCAACATAGGCTTCAGCTCATGTGATATTAGTAGACCTCATAATGGACTGATTGGACACTTAACAATTAATAACACAAGAGAAATAAGTCAAATAAAAAATAATAATACAAGTATATTAATATTTTAGAATTTAAATTATATCCTAATTGAATTTTAATTCAGCTGAACTGTTCTAACAATAAAGAGAATATGAATTTAAACAGGTTTTAATTATGTATTATTTTTCATTTTAAAGGTTGAAAATAATAGATAAGAGTAAAAATTATATAAAAAATTAAATAATGCAAATTATTAATTTTGAAAATTTTATTTATATAACTTTAAATATAATTATATCCAACAATAGCATAAATATAACTCAATAGGTAGACATTAGATTACATTTTACATTCAATATTTTTATTTAATCTGACACTACTTTTAGATTGAATATTAAGGTCAAATTTCACCATTAGACCTTGTATTTTATGTAAATTGTGGATTTAGTACTTGTGTTTTAATTTGGTCGTTTTTCAATCTTTGTAGTTTTAGAATTTGAACTTTTTAGTCTTGGTCAAATGGTACCTATTAAATTCATCAAATTATGTTATTTTCAAAATATGATGAGTCAAATATATTATTGCATGTGTAATGTTATGTTAGCTTGTTATTTTCACAAATTACTTGCAAAAAAAAAAAAGTTAACAGATTTAAGGACTATAGTTTGCATTAAGATTGAAGTTTCGAAATTTAAAAAATATAATAACTAAGAATGATTCAGTTGGAGAACATGGAGTGAATATTCAACTTTGCGCATAATATAGGATTAATAGCGTAAATTAACCAAATAGATTTAGGGTGAGTTTGGATTGACAGTGTGCTGCAATGCGTTTAACTCTTTTTTGTCTCAAGCTACAATATCGCTACAGTATCTAATTTTATTGTCACCGCTATTTTTACACTAACTGTAGGTAAGTGCACCAACCATCCAAACACATCATTAATTACTATGATTAAAACTTCAAAATTCAAAAAGTATAGGGACTAAGATTGATGAAATCATTATTAACTTCAAACTGTGTAGCAAAGACGATGGGAGTTGTCCAGGGGTGAGCATTCGATTGAATCAAGTCGAATCGAGTGAAAAAATTTCGAGTTAATCGAGTTGACGAGTTTTATTTTATCATCCTAATCCGATTTAAAATTTTTTCGAATCCAGTCGAGTAAAATAAAACTTGTATCAAATAGAATCGAGTAAAATTGTTTGAGTTAAATTAAAAAATTAAACATGTCTGTAACCCCCTTTATTCGGCTTAAGAGATATGACCGGATCTCAAAAGTCACTATTGTAATTATATCCTCACGCAAACTGATAATTAACATTCATTCACATACGTGCATATATATATATATATAGTTTATACTCAAAACTAAATAAATAAATTCTAAAATAAATACCAAAATCCCCAAATTAAAGAAAATAACTTACAACCCTGATAAAATAATAAATAATAAAATATACGAAAACCCCCAAAATAGCTTATACGAAATAATAAAAGATACTAGAATAAAATAAAGAAAACTATAAAAGAACCTCCGGGTATCAAGTCTGCTAAGTCTTGGGTATCCGTAAGGAAAATTGTAAGGAAATGAGCTAAAAAGTTCAGTGTGTTTCTAAAGTACATACATCCTATTGTATTATCACAATGTCATTACAACACACAATATAACCACAAAACATGATACAACCACAAGCATAATGCAATGCACCCATACTCCAACACACCAACATAATGAAGAGATTCCCAAAACCCCTTCCCAACCACACGTCACCAATCGCAGTGTGGTTTTATTATCAACCGTTTGAAGGGGTGATAACGACGTCTTCCACCGTACAGCCTAACCCATGAGCACATAATGGTATGATCACATGTATATCACAGTTTTAATCTCAGTCTAAATCTCATGATATTACTCATATATCAAAGTTCACAGTATTTTTAAGCACAATATATATATATATATATATTAAATAGATCACATTTCCCATAAATATGCATGGCAATATCAACATGCTTTACACAACTCAAAATTCAATCATACTATTTTTCACATCACAATATAATTATTCCATTGATATCATGTCATAGATCACCATAAAAATATATCACAATATGACATTACATGTAATAGGATAAATCGCAATTAGAAACACACCTCTAGAAACTAAAGCTCTAACGACAAAGAGGTCGTTCACCACGTATTGGTCGAGTACTCGATCTAATGAGATTAGATCCTACAAACACAAACTTAATATTAACAATATTCTTAAGCTACCAACTAAACACAAACTAAACCGAAATAACTCACTTGTAACTCTCGGAGTTGGTGCAAGAGCAGGTTACATAGGTGAAGGAGGTGGTAACTCTTCAGTCTCGAAATCGTGATCACCTAAACCCAAATATCTCACATTAAATTTCCCAAATTAAATCTCTAAATAACTTTAAGTACAAAATTAAGAATAAAACAATCAAAATGAGGCTTTCAAATTTGAATTTGACGAAACGGACAACGAAAACGAACTCAGAACGTAAAAAAATAGTAGGGTAGGGTTTCCCGAAAAAAGTCAATTGGTCAACGAAAAAGTCCACGATCAACGATCAACGATCAATGGTCAATGATTCGGTTCTGTCACAGTTAACAATCTGATTCAGTCAAAGTCAACGGTTAGGGTTGGGTTCGATTAACGGGTTTAGGTCATATTCGATCAACGGGTTTGGATCAATTAGAATTCGGGCTAGGGTTTTGGGTGTTGGGCTTGGTTTAGGTCAAAATGGGTTTCAAGTTTGGGTCAACATGGCTTATAGGTTTAGGGTATTGGTTTTGGTTTTAGGCTTAGGTAACTTAGAACTCACTTCACAACTTAAACAACAAAAGGAATTTTAGGGTTTGTACACCTTCACACGCCGGTGGCGTCGATGCCTCACTGGAACCATCACCAACTGACAAGATTCGGCCCCCAACACATGACAACAACCCAACACAAGGCTCATTCACAAAGAACTACTCACCAAGACAAAAATCACAACAAATGGGGCGGTGCTCGGCGGAGGAGAACGAAGAACAAAAGAAACCCGAACGGTCAAAGGCCGTTCTTCATAATTGATGGCAGCAAAGAATGTAACCTGCTTTACCCGACCCAAGTGATATGACCAGATCCATAAGGTTATTTATGTAATTATACTCTCATGCAATCCGATAATCCACAATCATTCACAAACATTCATATATATATATATAGAGAGAGAGACTAAAATTAAAATAAAATAATTAGACTTCCAAAATAAATACCAAAATCCCCGAAACTAAAATCATCTTATAACCCCAATAAAATAATAATCAACAAACTATGTTAAAAACCCAAAATAAAATAAAATAAATATATAATTATGCCTCCGGGTACCAAATCACCTATGTCTCGAGTATCTGTAAAGGAAACTGTAGGGAAATGAGCTATAAAACCAGTGTGTCTCTAAAGTACATACAACCTAAAAGATAATATCACAACAAATTATAAAGTAAAAAGTAACCACAAATCATGTTACAATCACATGCACAATGCAATGTACCCATTCTCCAACACACCAACACAATGAAAAGGTTCCCTAGAACCCTTTCCCTACCAATCGTCACCAATCATATTGTGGTTTTAGTATCAGCCGTTTTAAAAGGGTGATAACCACGTCTTCCACCATACAATTCCAACCCATGAACACACAGTGGTATGATTACATAAATATCTTAATTTTAGTCTCGATCTCAATCTCATAATATTTCTCATATATCACAGCGCACAGTAGAATAATCACAATAATTTTAATCAGTCACATGCCCTGTAAATATGCATGACAATATCAACATGCTTTACATAGCTCAATCTCAATCATACCATTTTCACATCACAACATAATCATCACAATAACAATAAACCACAATACAACCTGTAATCACATATGACACAACATCACATACAATAGGTTATGTTACAATTACAAACACACCTCTAGGAAGCAGAAATAGTAACGATGAGGAGGTCGTCCATCACGCACTGATCGAGTACCCGGTCTAATAGGATTAAATCCTACAAACATAACTAAATATTAATACTATTCCTAGCCATCAATTAAACACAAAACTTAATTAGAATAACTCACGTGTAACTCTCAGAATCAATCCAAGAGTAGGTTGTACAGGTGGAAGAGGAGGTAAATCGTTAACCTCGGAGTCATGATCACCTAAACACAAATGTCTCACATTAGATTACCCAAAGTAAATCTCTGAATAACTCTAAGTACAAAATTAAAGATAAAAGAGTCAAAACGAGGCTTTCGAGTTTGAATTTGACAAAACAGACAGTAGAAACGGACTCAGGACATCGAAAAATAGTAGGGTAGGTTTCTCGAAAAAAGTCAACGATCAACCCAAAAGTCAACGGTTAACTATTAACGATCAACTGTTGACGGTCAACGAGTTTGGGTCGGGCCGATCGGGCTTGGTTCACTTGGTTTGGGTCAAAAGGTTTGAGTTTGGTTCATAAGGGTTTGGGTTTGGTTCATAAGGGTTTGGGTTTGTTGTTGATTAAAATTGGGCTTATTTGGTTTGAGGTTTGGGCTTAGACAAAAAGTTAACCCACTTCATATAACAGCAACAAGGCACCTAAGGTTTGAAGCACCCTCAACGGCGGCACCAACCTACCACAACCACGCACGGTGCACGACCAATCGGAAAAATACCAAAAATAGACAGCCAAAACCTTCCTTACTTACGAATCACTCACTAAAGTCACAAATCACAGCACAAGAGTCGATGTACGACGAAGGAAGGCAACGAACGACAGTTGAAGGGAGTGATTGAGGGTGAGGGTTGATTCACAAGACAACGAAAAGAATTTTGATGGTGGCGGTGAAGCGAACGACCGATGGAAAACCTTCATCGGAGCTACGTCGGAAAAACAAGGGAGAGGAGAGATTGAGAGAAAATGGCAGAGATGGTTGTAAAAAAATAATGGAGAATAAAAATACAAAAGGGTTAAGGGTGTTTAAATGCCTCAAAAAATAGGGACATTTACTCGGAGATCCCTAAGGAATATTAGGGTTTCTACATTGCCCCTAAAGCTTTACTCGCATCTCAAATAAGTCCTAAGTTACACAAATTAGCCCATAAATTTACCAATTTCCCAATTAAGTCTTGTAAATTAAATTTAAGGTGTTACAAAGAGAGGTTTGAAGGTGTAAGTTAAATCACGAGATAACGAGGAGAACGATGGTATGGGCGATGCAAAGCACGGGCAACGGGAGAGGCTTCGTTTGAGCGGCGTCAAAAAATTGAGAGATGGGAGAGTTGAGAGAAAACGATAGAGAAGAGAATGTAAAAAGGAGGTGAAAGACCACTCAAAGGGAAAAAGGGTGTTTTATACCCAAGAAAATGGAACATTTACTTGGAGGTCCTTAGACAACACTAGGATTTCTGAATTATCCCCAAAACTTCACTTGTTATAAAATTTTCAAGACAAGCCCTCTAATTTCTCAATTTTCATAATTTAATCCCTAATCATCAAAATTAAGGTGTTACAATGTCAAATTAAAATATTTTTACAGTATAATTAATTTATATTAGAGCACATAAATTTGAAAAAAAATTCAAAGTAAAAAAAAATATATTTTAGTATTATAAACTTGAATTACTAATTAACTTATTTAGGTCACCAAAATTATTATTTTAGAAAATTTTTAAAATTTTAACTTTCTTTATATATTGTTTAGATTTTTTTAAAAATTATTATAATTTTTAATATATATATAAATATTGGAATATTTTTTAAATATTTTAAATTTTTGAAAATTATTTTGATTTTTTTGGTTTAATGACAAATTTGGCTACTAGCGTTTACATGTTTTGACAAAATGACCCTAATTGTATTTTTTAGCCTTTTTTGGTCATCAACGTTTGTTTTTTTTTTTTTCAAATTACTTTTTCTAACAGATTTGATGAAAGTATCATTAAAAAAGTTAACAGGATGATGTGAAATTTCATACGTGGAATATTTTTAATGAGATATAATTTATTACTTAGATAACCCAATAAAATAATTACATGTGGAAAATAATAAAATAAATAATGCATGAAGTTAAAAAAATAACTCTTAATTTAAAAAAATAAACATAATTATCTAAAAAAAGTTTCAAAATGAATGCACATATTCAATATTTTCGGTTTGATTTATTAATTATCTCTTTGAAACATCTCAGTAAACAAACATATACATCTATTTTGAAACCTTTTTTTAGATAATTACGTTTATTTTTTAAATTAAAAGTTATTTTTTTAATTTCATGTACAATTTATTTATTTTATTATTTTTTAAATGTATTTATCTTATTGGGTTACCTAAGCAATAAATTACATTTTATTAAAAATATTCCACATAATTCCCGTTAATTTTTTAACGGTACTTTCATCAAATATGCTAGAAAAAAGCAATTTGAAAAAAAAAAAAACAAAGGCTGATGCAAAAAAAGGTTCAAAAATACAATTAGGACAATTTTGACAAAACATATAAACGTTAGTGGCCAAATTTGTTATTATGTCTTTTTTTGTAATTTTTGTTGAGAGAGATCAATTTACTCATTTCAAAATTGATAAGGACCAAAGGGGTATTTACATCAATCTGTCACTTGAATTATTCGAGTTATTCGAATTGTAAAATTCAACTCAATTCGAACTCGAAACTTGAATTACTCATTCGAGTTGACTCGAATAACTCGATTCGATTAACTCGAAATTTAAATTTTTTTTCTAATTTTTTCAAACCGAATCGAGTTTTACTCACCCATAAAATTATCTCCAACTCAACCCATACCCTTGAGTGTCTAATAGTAATTATTTCCTTGCACCTTGGCACATCCCTCCATACTCAACCAATTGGCTTCAAACTCAGACTCAACTACAACAGCCAAATGATAAGGGACTTGCCTTTCTCCTCTCTACTTCTCTCACCCTCATTCTTTGCATTATTCATACTTTCTTGCTTCTTTTCCATCTCTTACATTATTTCATTCCCCCTTCCTTCTTATCTTGTTACAACAATTTAATCCAACCCTAATTTTTATTTTTATTTTCTTAAAAAAATTTGAATATCTAATCTAATCTAATCTAATCACTCTTTGTTCAAGCAATGTGATTTGTATTTCCCCATCCTTAATATAAAATAAAATAAATTGTGTTTCCTTGACAGAGAGTGTAAAATTTTATTAATCAAGTAAAAAGATCTTCGTTGGTATGAAATTGAACTCAAAATGTAAAAATACTTCAAATTAATTCAAAAATTAAGGTTCGAAATTTAGAACTCGATTCTAGCTCAAGTTCAAGCTCAATCGGGTTTAAGTTTTATTACAAAAATTTCACTTCAACTCGATTTAATTAAAATCATTTCACTTAATAAAAGATAAGCTAATTTATAAAAAAATATATTTCAATTTCAAAATCAAATTATTTGTCGGAGAAGGAGTGTGAGATCACTTTAAGATTCTTGTAATACTTATTAAAATTAACCAAATCAATCAAACCCCCAAATTACTCTAATAAACAAAATACTAAAATAATCATTAATGTGTGTCAAATCCATCAAAAATAAATTCTTACACTTAAAGTATAGGGAGTAGGGTCGATCCTATAAAGATTGATCTATCTGAAGTTGTGGTTCGCTATAACTAAGACGTGTCATAGACAATTTTCGTGCCCATGACTTATCCCAACCTCTATAAAACAAAAAGAGAATTAAATTTGAATGTAACTAAATGATAATAATAATAATAATAATAATAATAAGCGAATCAAAATTAAATTTGAATAAATCAATGAGATGAAAACTCTAGCTTTAGTCACAATTTTGACTTTTCTTTTGAAGATAATGAATTTTCTCCTCCAATCGATAAGTCGATTATAGTGATCGAAGGACAATCTTAGACCACCAGCCTTTCTGTAGTTGTAAATTAAATGCGAAACAACCAACTATTAATCCTTACCAATTAAATAATCTTGAAATCACATTTCACATTTAGGCCTTGCGAACTAAAAAGACCCAGATCAAATCAACTCCTCAACAGCATGAGTCGTTTAAACGTGATTACTAACTCTCTTAACGATTCCAACCATTTACTTAATTGGTCACATCAATTTGTTCTTCAGTGTGGGGATTATGACAATTATGAATTGTATCGAATCACCAATAATATTTCGTCCAACATTGAATTGTGAGACATCCTTCTCGATTTAATACTAAAACGACATTATAAGATGATTGAGTCTACTTCTTAAATTAAAGAATTAACGAATATCGAAATAGAAAGTGTAAGTACGATTTCAAGTCTTACAGTCTAAACATTTAACTAATTATCAGTCTTAAAATTAAAATTAAAATTTACCTACTCATAATTTCAACAACAAAAGTAATTGAAGGAGAATTTATTATTGAAAAGAAACCAAAATAAAAATAAAAACCAACAATGGTTTTGTGGTTGTGCCGTCCTCCCTCCACGTATCTATATAATATAATAAAAGTAAGTCTTAAGAGTGAAAGAAGTCCTTAATAGAAAATGAAAAAGAAAATAAATTGAGCTCTTAAATAGAATTTCACCCTATCGACCAAAAAATAATCTATTAGGCTCTTTCATTAACAGAAATAGTTATTTGATGCGGCAAGATGCTAACATCATATATCATGTCAATAAAAAAATTTAAAAAAATTTAAAAGTTTTTATAACAAATAATTATTTCTCAATATGCGAGCCCAGTAATTAATCTTTCACATTCTGCAGGTCTATTAAAGGGTGGAAGCTGGCCACGAGTTTTAAAGCTGCTTCATATCCAGAGCGAGAATCGAACCCTCGACCATTGGTTAAAGTAAGAGAGACTCTTGTCATCTCATCTAACTCCCATTGTTTGAATATTTTTATTTTGAATACAAAGATTCAAATTAATTTTATAAAATTAATTTACATATATTCAAATATTTTTTATTATATATAGAAATTCCAATAATTTTATTAATATTTTTAATAATAATTTTTATATAAAAATGAGAATATAAAAAATTATTAATTCAAAATTTCAATTTGAATATTTTATATAAAATTATTCAAATATTTATAAAAATTATTTTATAAATGTATTGAATTTTTTTTAAAATTTTAAATAAATATTAACATTTTTTTAAATTTTTATAATATTTTTTTAACTTTTTTTAGTTTTGAACTCATCTAGAACAAATCTAGACAAATGGCTGTCTAGATTTAAATGAATCTGAACAATTATTTATCTAAATTCATTTCAGATATAATTTTTATTAAATATTTTTAAATTATGTTTACATTTTAAAAAAATTAATTTTTTTGCTGACATGAATATCAATATTCTGCCACCTGTCAACTCTTGGTGTTGCGCATGTCAACGTCATTAATGATCAAATTAATCAATTAATAATTTTCGTTAACAGAATGGTCTAATTACTTATTTTTTTAGTCATTAAAAACTCAATAAAGTATTTAAAAGTTAAATTGATTTTTTAAATTTTTGTAAAAACTTTTTTAACTCTTAAACCTAAAAATAAAAACACAAATTAACTATGAGAAATTTACCACCTCTTTTTTTGGTCATGAAGAAAGATTTCAATACATCAAAAAGGCTGAAAAGAGAAGTCTGAACTTTCGAAGAAAACCATAGGGGAAAGGTATTTACAGAGAAAACTAGAAAGAAAATATAGAAAGTCAAACAATAATAAAACCCTAAATTTAAATGCAATGATAAAATAAAAAAAGTCAAGCAAAAAAGTTTTTACTTGCTCTCCAAGGTAAATCCAGTCTTAATTAATCTCCTAAATAAATATCTTTCCAAATAAAAATAAAAATTAAATAAAATAATCCCAAAATCTTACCACCAAAGTCCAATCACCTGGAGTAAACAAAAGTCAAACTAGTGGACGATTCTAATAATACTTTATTTAATATTCTTATCAGGATTAGGCCGTCATATAGCCCCCCCCCCCCCATTTGTGGCTAAATTTTGGAGGGAAGAAACCCTAAATTTTCCAGCTAGGGCAATTTTCCCGCCAAACAGAAAAGGCCGGGCAGTCGGGGCAGCCAAGGAGAGGGCCGGGCGGAGACTCACTTATGACTTAAACTAAAATAAATAAACAAATGAAACCGCGTGAAAACCAAAATGAATGCCGATGATTGGTCTGTAATATAGGAAGCGTACTACTGCTGTGATTATTAATTTTATATTTCCTTTTTCTTTTTACGGATTTAAAAACTCTCTTGCTCTTAGGATTCCTGGCTATGCCCATCTGTACATGTCTCTCTCTTTTACCCTTTCTTTTTATTTATTTTTATTGTTAACATTGGATTCCTTTGTTTTATTTAATTTTGATTTACAGTCTTATATCAATCTTTTCTTTCTCTTCTCTCTAACATTAATTATCTCAATTCTTTGCAAAACAAAATTAAATATTGAATTTAAGTATATTATTTGATAATAATTATAATTGTTGAATACTAAAAAAATTTACCTTTATTTCCAATTTTAATTCAAATAAAATTAAATTTTATATTATTATTTTTTATTAACACTTCATCTTGAAAAATAATTTTATTCTTAGGTAATTATCGTTAAAAATTTTAAAAATATATTAAATGTTTTCTACATTTAAGTATATCTATTAATTTTTTTTGATGTACTTGTTTTCATATGAGTGTAACATCACGCTTGTTAACTTTTAATTTTTATACAATATCTATATAACTACCCATAACCCCTCATCAACCCTTAAATTAGAAGCATAGCTAGGGGTTGACAGTGGTCTCGGTTCCCCTAAAATAATTTTTTTATTTAGGCCTTTTAAAATTTTTAAAATTTTAAATTAGTAAATATAAAATTGTACTTTGAATCCTTTAAAAATGATAAAAATTTGATTTAATCGTTTAAAAATCATAAAGATATAGACTATTAAAATTATGAAATTACATTTTTACTAACGTAAAAATTACAATTTAATTTTGGCCTCCCAAAATTTTTTTTTTTTGGCTTCACCCCTGCCTTAAATAAATAAGAGGATATTGCACTTTAACGCACTCGAACTCATATCTTCTAGCACTAGTAATAATATCGATGCTAATTGAACTAAGACTTAATCGGTAAAGCAATTTCTTTTCACAAGTTAAGCATAATGCAATGAATATTCTTCAATGCCCTTAGATTTGCGTTAATTAGTTGCTTTTCAAACTTGAAGAACTTTTTTATATTCATATCTCAATATTAATTTATAATTTTTCTTAAAAAATATTAATTTATAATTTCATTATTAAATTAATTTTAATATCAAAATTAATTTAGTCGAACGCTTATCAGTAATGATTCGATTTGAACTTATCAAAAGCATATTGAATATTAAAATCTAAATGTATTTTGACAATATTGAAATATGAGTTTATAAAATTTGAATATTTGATTTATAATTATGCTCGATTTTGAGGGTTGTTTGAGAGTACAGTTGTTTAAGACTTAAGGTTGAAAAGGATCTAAAAAATATTTTTTTCAATTTTTAATGTGAAAAAAAAGAGTTTCAAATGAAAATAAATGAATTAAATTTTTAGGGCCTCAAAAAAATTTCAACTTTTATTGTATTATATTTTATAATTTTTTAAAAAAAATTTAATTTATTATTTCACCTAAGACCTCAAAAATATCAAAGACAAACATATTTACAATGAAAGCGAACAACAATTCAGTTACTCCAATTAATTAAACATTAATGAAACAATATTCATGGTGGCAAAAACTTTATTTTATCTAGGATTTGGTCAATCTAGCTTCTATTATTGATGGAGAAGAAAATTAAAGAATGTACCAATTGGTTGAATTGGGGAATATGTTTAAAAATGAATAATAAATTGAACTTCAAATAGCTACTAAATGAAGCTAATGTCCTTATCAAATTTGCTGGTTATTATTTTTTATTTTTTTGTAATTGGGCCCCCCCATAACCAAGAAGAAAATAATTAAATAAATCATCAAGTTGTCCCAACTAGGATTTGGTAAGACCACATTCAAATACCATGACAAACACAAGTCATTCCCTTCATCTTCCCTAATTTTTATTTATTACTTAAAAGAAATACATATTTTGTAAAATGATATCAAAATCTATATCCTACCGAGAAGAGATTGTATGAAATTGTAATTTCACGTCATCACTATCTCTTTCTAATAAGAGAATGACAAATCAGATTTTCTCCATGATATTTAGCATTTTTAATTAGATTTGAATTTTTACCAAAAAAAAAGCTGATTTATTATTCTCATATTAAAAAAAAATAAAAAGGATGACCTTCTCATATAACACCGACTATTAACCTATAGGAAATTATATAAATATTAAATATTTTTAAAACAACTTGCATTGCTCATAAGAAATAATTGATTGGGTTTTCTTTTGGGTATGAAACCCTTTCTTTAAAGTCCCTTTTTTTTCTTTTGAATTTTGGATTGTCAAAAATTAAAAGAAAAAAAAACCCTAAAAGACACCCTTTTAAAAGCCATTGATTCTACACTGGATTCACTATTTTGAAAGATGTTAACTATTATATATCTGAAATTGTATTAAAATACGTATGTGATACAGCAACTGAGGAAAATAAAAGGTAGCAGGAAAAAAAAATATGTATGCTGTTTCCCATGCAGAGACAGAAAGGAAAAAACCCCTAAGAAAATTAAGTAAAAGAAACCTAATACAAACAAGCTAAGTTCATGTGACAAATTTTATTTAGGGTGAAAATTGTGTAGAATCTGACAAACTTCAGGCCTCCAAATATTTTCTACTCTATGCTTTCATTGAATAAAGGAAGCTAATCCCTAGATAACCCTTTGGTTAAATTTCAATAGATAAGCCTAAACTCATTTACTTCTTTTATCTCAATCTTTTAGATTATGGAGAGGATATCATGTCTAATCCATTACAACCAAATATCTGGTTTTTTTTAATGTTAAACATGTCTGAAAGTCTTATCCACGCTATTCACTATCTGTACTCAGCCATCAATTGCTTTGAAAAAAATATATATGCCGACATTGGATTCCATGGTTAAGACACTACATATCTATACATATAATCCACCAAACTTTTGAATCCTGTTCTGTTTTTTAAGTCTGTGTCTTTGCCATATAGTATGGAGACAAAAGATTTTTATTAGCTGGAAAGTTTAATTATCAAGTTTGAATGGTACTTTGATATTACTTCCAAAACTAAGAGCCCTAAAAGGAAGAGTTAAAAGGAGTTTCTCGTTGTCAAAAACCACATTCATTCTAACCCACCACTCATTTTTACCTTAAATCTGTTTATAAAGATAAAATTTTGAAATAATTGTAACATCGTGTTGCAGTCTATGTTTAAACCCTGACAGGTTTACTATGAAGTTCCCAGCCAGGTTAGAAGTGGGTCATGTACAGAGATTAAAGATGGTATTTGCAGAGGTACTTTGAGGCTTAAATAGAAATAACAAAACAGCCTTAAACAATATGTTGGAACGACATTTAATTTCAAGTTTGAAATTTTTGTTTTGGTACCATGTCATCTTTTGACATTTTTTTACTGAAAATATCTAATGCCAATCATTTACTGAGAGCCTGCAACTAGCCCTGCACTGATCAGTGAATAGAGAAAGGAATTTGATGACCCAACACTATAGAAACTTGTGATGAATTGTACTGTTACTGGGGCAAATTTGAAGGCAAGTTTGGCCATTGCTCAGTCACTATACCTGTTTTTCTCCTTACAAGTTGAATAGTACAAGATTCTGTAGCTAAACTTGAATGACACAAACCTCCAACAATTCTAACCCCCCAAAATCCCGAATCATCAAAAAAGAAAAAGAAAATAGCCATTCACCACCATTCTTTAAGCTTCAATTCCAACACAACAAACATCATAATCCAAACCAGTCTCATACACACACCGAGCAAGAAATAAAGTATGAACTTAGACTAGACTAGTTATTTCATAAATATATGATATCTTTGTACACCTTTTAAACCCTCTCCACTATATTGGTTAGAGAAGGAGTTACTAATGCAAAAAAGACCCCCCCCCCCAAAAAAAAAAAAGAAAAAAGATAACATAAACCCTAGAATGCTAAAAAAAACACAAACTTTTACTCTAAAATGTCAAACTCAAATAGGTTTCTCGACATGGCGGAGCTTGAAAACTGATTCCAAATCAGGAGGTGTAAAGAAGTCCCTAACTCCATTATAATGGTGTCTTAAAGGAGGCCTGCGTTTTCTTGGCGGTGGAGGGCAAGGTAATTTGTCTGGTATTCTTGCTTCTTTTGAAGTTGGTGTTGTTGAACAAGCTTCTTCTTCTTCTTCTTCTTCTTCTTCGCCGTCATCTTCTCCACTTTGTTTTCCTCTTGGCTTTGTGTTTATTAGCTTCAATGATGTCCGTATAGCAATACCCGCTATTACCCATTTTTTCCCTTCCGAATCTAGTACTCCATCCACTTGCGATTTTTTCGAAAACCCCATTTTTAATCACAAAAAAAGGGGATTTTGAAGCAATAAAAAGACACCCAAGGTGAGAAAATGGAAGAAAACAGAGGGAAAACAGGGGACAAGCGAATGGGGTTTTTTTAAAACTTGGGCTAAAATCAACAAGAAAAAATATGAGTTTTTGATAAAAAAACAGAGGGAATGGAATAAGAGAAAAGGAGAGAGCTTTGAATCAGTGGGGGAAAAATAGAAAAAGAGAGAAAAGAGCTTATATTAATATTTAAGCTTTGATTTTGTGAAGTGAAAAAGAGCAAAGAAGGGCGGCTAGCTGCCCGGATTTTTACGGGCAGCCGAAACCGAGTGAAGAGTGTTTTTTTTCTTTTGGCGCCAAAATTTGGCAAGTCTAATGAGCAACGGCTCTTATTCCCGCCGAGGTTTATGAATTTTCGATTTTGCCCTTTGTTTTTGACATTATTGATTTCTAGGAAGTGATGCCCTTGCCTGCCAGTGGGGGCACAATCACCGGCGTATGGGCGAAAGGAGTTTACGTGACGACACCGTTTGGCATAGTAGTACTAGCTAGAAAAATTGCTGAGTTTTCTTTTCTTTTCTTTTTTTTTGAATTAATTAGGCATCGCCAATTAAGCCAAAAATCAAGGTCTATTCTGCAACTAATTTCTCGAGAAATTTCCGCTTTATTCTCAACTGAATTTTTTTTAAATAAATATTTTTTGATAAAGAAAATAAAAAAATTCAACTTTATAATTAGGTTGAGGGATGTTACATATACGATTTATATTTTAAGAGACTATGTGCTATGGTAAAGTAAACTTTATTTTATGCTTTTGAATGTTATTTAATAAAATTTTAGTTTTTTATAAATACTTTTAAAAAATAATTTTTAAGTAAATAAAAATCAAAAAATTATTTGGTATACTATAAGTAAAATTTTTAAATTATACCAGCAAAATCAGAGGTTTACAAGTATGTTATAAAAGTATAGTAAAACATTAGAACATAAATATTTAAAAAAAAAATGCATGTCTATTTTTTAAGATTGAAAATAAAATATAATTTATTATCAATGTATCAATGCTCACTCATAAAAATAATTAATAACTTTTATATAGGGGTGAGCAAAATCCGATTCGATTCGAAAAATTCAATAACAAATTCAAATTTTGAATTAAATAGTTTGACTTATTTGAGTTAATCAAGTTATTTGGATCAACTCGAATAAAAAATTAAGTTTTTCGGTTTAATTCGAATATCAATTACACAATTCAAATTATTCAAAAATCCGAATAAGAAAAGGTAAAACTACGTCGTTTTGATAAATATTTACATTTTCTAAAGTTAAAAGTTAAAATCATTAAGTTAAAAGACAAAACTACGTCGTTTTGATAAATTTTTACTCATTAAGTTAAAATGTAAAATCATGATATTGTTTATGTAATTAAATAATATTGTACTTCGTCTACTAGTTAAATAATCAGTCCATGTAAACGTAACATTGAGTATAAATAATAAGATTCGTCTACTCGACTTGACTCGACTCAAAATTTTTTGACTCGACTCGATTCGAAAAAAATTCAAATTGAGTTTGGATGCTAAAATAGGATTCGTCAACTCGACTAACTCGAAAATTTTTGACTCGATTCGACTCGACTCGATCGAATACTCACCCCTACTTTTATATAATATTTTTAAAATATATATTTTATATATCGATTTTTTAAGTTTATTTCCATACTTTAAATACAAAATATTTGTTTTTACATTATAAAAATTAAATAAAAATTAAAATCGATTTGATTTAATGTAGTAACAATTTTAATTTTTTAATTTAATTTTATAAATAATTAAAATACTTTGATTTCGGTCAGGAGTGAAATCAGGGGGCTGGCAGGGGTCTTGGCCCTCCTTAAAATGAATTTTTTTTTCATTTAGACCTTAATTTTTTAAAAATTTTAAATTAGTAAGGTAAAATTTCACTTTACCCCTTAAAAATAATAATAATTTAATTTAATCTTTTAAAAATTACACTTTTATTATCATAAAAATTACAATTTAACTTCGACCCCTTAAATTTTTTTTTGATTTCGTCCCTAATTCCGGTTCGACATCAAAGATTCAAAATTTTCATATATCAATAATTTATATTGAATAAATTTTGAAATGTTGGTGTAACGAATAGGGGTTTTTTTTATATAAAAAATGTATTTTAATAATTATGGTAATATAGCATGTATTATATTAGTGACTGAAATTGTGGGAGAGAGATGAGTAACGGTGGAAGGGTTTAGAAAGACAGAGTTTCCGACCATTTTTAAAACAAGTGTCAACAGTGTAATAATGTGGAATTAATTATATGATCAAAGATTCCCCAACAAAATTAATTTCTCTTCATTTATAAACCTATATTTCTAGGTTTCAGCTATGATTTGATCCAACCTCTTTACTCCAATGTCTTCTTTAATTATTTCTACCATAATTAAGAGTAATTCAGACAAATATAATAAAGCAACAGACATGGGTGTACTGTAGATATGTCTACCTATGTATCTTATACCTGTCCTTCTTCATATTGGGTGATATTGGTGGAGGGCAAGAATGAAGATAAATAGGAAGGAAAAGTAAAGAGAAAACATATTGCCAAAAAAAAAAAAAATCATTTTCGAAATTATTTATGGAAATGGGTTATTTTGAAAAATATTTACGGGTATTGGTAAAAATTATAAAAACGCGTTTACGTGGCGTCGTTTTCAAGGGTTAAATTAGAAAAGCGCTTCCACGTAAACGTTTTTTTCGTTGTATAAGGCAAAAGCGCACTGATGTGGAAGCGTTTTTCAAAAAAACGCACGTGTGGTTGTGCTTTTGCCCGTGTTTTCCCCAACGGTCAACTTCTCCCAACGGTTTTTCAAGAAAACACGCGCAAAAACACACTCTCGTGGATGCTTTTTTGTAAAGCACTTCCACGTTAGGACTCTTTTACCTGACACAAGGAAAAAAGAGTTTACGTGGAAACGTTTTTCTGATTTATCTCCTGAAAATGACTCCACATAAGCACTTTTTGTATTTTTAGCTCATATCCGTAATTATTTTTCAAAATGGTCAATTTTTGTAAATAATTTCAAAAATGAGCTTTAATTGATACATAATCCAAACATATTGGTAGTTTATTTTCTTGTAAAATGTTTTTATTAAATAGAATTTTTTGAATTGGCAAGTAATTTTTTTATTGTTATTTGTATTAATAAGTTGTCATTAAAAATAATTTATTAATATTTATTATTATATTTAAGTGTTTTATTGAATTGATATCAATCTCATCAATCAAATTACCAATTTAATAATGAAGTAACTAAAAGTTTGTCATTTGTAATAAGTAAGAGATATTATTTTAATTGTAATTTTCGCATTTCATATAAAATCTAAAAATTACTTGCGCATAATAAAATTCAAACCTAAAACATTATAATCTTTAAATTTTACCATTTCACTCAAAGGCATTTTTTTTTGTTGTATCATTTTTGTTGGGATAATATCGTACCTGAACTTTATCAAATCTTCTAATGTGATACTTTTATTTAAAAATGTTTATTTTAGTACCTGGACTCTTATGTTGTTTATTAATGTGACATCCTCTAATTAACTATATTAATTTTTTTATTTATCAGGACACATGGCATTGTTTTGTAAAAAAAAAGTCAAGTCAAAGGACCTAAAAAACAATTACATCATTTTTATTTTAAAAGAAAATATAAAATAAAAATTAATAATAAACCTTTAAATCTAATATTAAATATATTTAATTTTAACATAATTAATTCTTCTTATTAAAGAATTATTTTTAAAACATAATTAAAAAAATGAAAATCTAATTTTCTTTTTCCTCCTTTCTCTTTCTGTCACCTTCTCCTTCTTCTCCCTTCCTTTTCTTCCTCCCCCCTCCCCTTAATTTCTCTCCACTATCTCTTCTTTGTTCTTCATGTTCATCCCTATAAAGTAAAGAAAAACCTGAAACTTATGCTCAAGTTTGAACTTTTAATTTCTTTCCACTGGGACCTGCAAGCAATGCCCAAATTTAAAATTAAAAACTATTTTCATGACATTATTTATTAATCAAAGTATCAAAACTAAAAGAATTTTTCATGACAACACTAAACTCAAAAAATTTTCAAAACCCCAAAAAATTTCCAATGTCCCAACAAACATAACCCCAAAGAAAAGCAATTTTAAAAAGAAATATTGATTTCTCACCAAAATATTATAATTTTTACGATATTAAAAGTGTAATTTTTAAAGGATTAAATCAAAATTTTATCATTTTTAAGGAGGGCCAAAGTACAATTTTACCTTTACTAATTTAAATTTTTTTAAAAAAATTAAGAGTCTAAATAGAAAATTTTCCATTTTAAGGAGGCTAGAGCCCCTGCCAGCCCCCTAGATTCATCCCTGATCCTAAGAAACGAACTACAATCGCTCAAGCCCTAAGCAAAGATACACGTGTATGAAAACTAGGCTTTTGATTTCGGTGGGAAAAAAAAAGGAAATGGGGAAAATTTCTTGAAATTTAGCAAATAGTTTTCAAGTGAAGGAAATAAAGAAAGTGTATGGGTTCTTTTGGAACATTGCCCTAACACCTCTTTCACCAAACTTATTGGGCTTGCACCTCCTTAGATCTAAGAAGTGTCAACGCCGATGAAATAGTGACGACTGAGAAGAAGGATCAACTTGACAACTTTGAAACAAAAGATCTTGAGCTCGACAAACTCGATGAGATAATGATCTATTGTAATTTGATATGTCAAATTAGGCTCTTTTTAGTACTTAATAAGCTTGTTTTCAAATAGTTTACGAGTCTTTTTAATGCTTTTTTATCATTATGAGATTTTATTGCTAATTATAGTTTCTCTTATATTTTACCTCTTTTAAGATTCAAATTGGCAAAACTATGTTATTGGGAGTCTAATGATTGAGTTGACCTTGTGTAGAGGGATGACTAGAGCCAAACATCAAGGGGTACGTCAACTGTTGGTGGGGTCGTGACAGTGGTGCATGTGTGTCGCGACATTGACACTCTATTACCTTAAGGAAGTGAATTTCAACGAAAACCCAACTTGGAGCAACCTATCATTGAAGTCATGACACTAAGTGTGTGCTGTTGCGACACCAAGCCTCAAAGTCACAATTGCAAGTCCTCGTGGTGACAACTCCAAGACAATTGTTCAAGCGAAGAAACCCAGTGGCCACTATCGTCAAGGTCGCAACACCAACAAGGTTGTGTTGCGACAAGTGCCCCATGCCAAGTTCGTGCCCATTGCCATGGGTTTCATGACACCGAAATCTGACAGATAGAAAAAAATTGTAAGGGCAATTTGTGTCCTAACAAGCTTAAGTCACTTTTCATTTGAGGGCATAATTATCTTTATCAGGTTAAATGTTTTTTTTAATAGCTATTAGGTTAAATGTTAATAGACTATAAATAATACTTTATAAACTTTTGAGAGTGAATTTTCGAGGCTGGATATTTTATTTACTTTCCTTATTTTTAGATTAAGTTTCTTTTCTTTTACTTTATTTTATTTTCCTTTTATTTTCTTTTCTTCTTATTTTTAGATTAGGTTTCCTTTTCTTTTTATAATAGATTTGTAACACCCCATATCCGACCTAGTCGTCAGGTCAGAGCTACATAATGCCATATTTGTTGCCGAAGCAACTATGATAATTTAAAATCAATTTATACTATTAGATGATTAAATTCAACCAAAACATACATTCAATACAATATACAACCATGTTTGGGTCTTACATGAGCTTACGAATGTAACATCCGCGTTTTTGAACCGGAGTTGGAACAGTATAGGTAGGAGTCAAGAATTAGAATATGTAGCTAAAATAAGAAGATTAGGAAAATTTAAGGATTAATTAGTAATTGTGAGAAAGGAGGAAGGACTAAATAGCAATTTATCCAAATTGAATTATGAGTCATCATGGGAATTAGATTGATTAAGGAGGGGCAAAAGAGTAATTTGGTGGAAGATATTTTTGGAGGCAAAGTTTTGGGCCAAAGTGTAAAGTTGGAAGGCCTAGGGACTAAAAGTGCAATTTTACCATTTTATTAAAGAGAGATATTTTAGTGGAAAATTCTAGAGAAATTGAGAAAATAAAAAGGAAATAAAAGATGAAAATATCATCTTCTCTTTAAAAAGTCCAACCGTCCATGTCATTCTTCTCCATCCAAACTTTTGCTTTTATTCCAATTTAGTCCCTTCACCATTGTTAAGCCCTCCAAGCTTCAAAATCCTCCATTTTCTTTCAAATTTCCTTAAGAAAGGCATAGAGGGAAGTTAGTAGACACCTTAATTTCTTTATAGAGTCCACTTTGAAGTGTTAAAGTGGATAGGGATTGAATTAGAATTTTGGAAATTCAAGAACAAAGGTAAGAGATGATTCAATTTTCATGACATACATGTATATTTACATAATATAGCATGAAAAAGTATTGAATTTTAGTCTTAAGATTATATATGTTTGTATGAAATTGAAGAAAGAGGGAAGAAGGAGAAGGACCAAATTGAAGAAAAAGGAAAGGAGAAAGCTAAGGTGTGAGAAGGAATTATCTACAAGTGAGGTAAGTATTAAGTTAAAGTGTTTATAATTTTAATATATATGATTAATCATGATGAAAATGAGATGTTTAATTATAAGTATGATAATTATGTGTGATTGAATGAAATTTAGTATAAACAAGCATGAGAAAGGAATTAATCTCATTGAAACAGTTTGGACAGAACAGAGGACTAAATTAGAAAATGCACCAAAAATTGTATAAAAAGAGTTAAGAGTTGAATTAAATATTTAATTAAAGCTTATTAAGTGTAGTTTCATATGGAAGAAACAGTGAAATAAAAGGAATTGTATATTTCAAGATATACTAGTTTTTGTGTAACAAGGTCAGAGTAGGTTCGAGTTCCCCTGTTCTAACTTTGAAAAATCATAGAAAAATTTAGAAAAATTATTATAGAAGTAAATTTATATGGTTGAATTCTTAATGAGTATATTTCAAAAGAAATAAACGGGAACATTATTGAATTCCTGTACTAAAAGATAAATAATTTTTAGTAAAGAAAGGTAAAAACTGTTAGGCAGTAGAGGAGGGGTAAATTGAAAGAATTTACTGTACAAATTGGCTAAAGTAAAAATTCTGAAATTTTTATGGTAAAAATATATTTGAGTCTAGTTTCAAGAACATCAAGCAGATATTAATTTCAAATTCTATATCTCAATATACAAATAATTTAGTGACTGTGACACAAGTGTACAACTTTGAAAATTAATGTAAAAAAAAATTTGAATAGAAATGAAACATTGATGCATATAAAGTGATATGTGATGAAATTGAGAAATGAGAATGAAATGGATAAACCAAAGGTTTCCAAAGTTATTAGTGTAACACCCCTACACTCGGTTTATACGTATAAACCCAATATAGAAGCATTACATTACAGTACGGTACAGAAAGTCGAGTAACGAAAAATTTTCTTTCAAATAATGTGTAATTGAATCATTTTACTCAAAATATCATAAAATAATCAAGTATCATCAAAATAACATTTATAACCCATTCATTGAAGACATATAAGTACCATTTGTACATGCCACTTCACACAAAATAAATACACCTTGTCTTGCAATCTTTCAATGTTGATGTGATTTGATGAGAGGCACTTAATCCAACTTTAGCTTCTCAGTGGTCTTATACCTACGCGTTGAAACAAACGCGTTAAGCCGGTGAAGGCTTAGTAAGTACTACAAGTGTCATTAATCATCCATATTTTAATCACTCATTTCAAACTCATTCATATAAATATTTATTCATGTAAAATACATAGCTTTTATGTATATAACATTTAACTTACAGTCGTGTTATGAATTCACATGTTCTTCCTCATTTTACATTTTAGCCATTTCAATCTTTTAGCTTACTTAGTTTTATCATTCTTTGATTTCTTACATATATTATATTTACCTTTCATGCGATTATCATTTCACTTACTTCAATGTCATTATTTGCACATTCTTTCTTTTTCACATTACTTACCCTATTAACAAGACTCGGATCTTGGCGGATACACGAATCCAACCAAACACACCAGAATGGCACCCAGTGCCTCATCGGATAGTTCGAAGCAATAAAGTGACACCCAGTGTCTCATCGGCCTAGCCGAAGTAAAGTGGTACCCAGTACCTCATCGAATCTATCCGAAGTAAAATAATGACACCCAGTGTCTCATCGACTCAAGGTCGAAGTATCCCTGAACTCTTCCAATCTTATGGCATGCCAACTATATCCGACTCAGCCCGACTAGTTAATAGGGATTTTCAATTTACAATTCATATCACTTTCAATTTCACTTTCATTTTTGATCACAAATCATTCACAACTCATACATCATATATACATTTTTCATCACATATACATAATCATGTAATTCTCACATTTATTTCCTCAATGGCTTTCACAATATCACCATTTTATCATATAATCAATATTTATAATTAAACATATAATATTTCACATATACATTGTTCATCACATATATATCATCATATACCTCTTTATTCTTATTTTCACATTAATTTTCAAAACTGTCCACTTGTGTTACAGTCACTAAATTATTTATATCTTGAACTAAAAAATTCGAAATTAATATCCGCTAAATGTTTTTGAAACTAGACTCAAATATATTTTTACCATAAAAATTTCAGAATTTTTGCTTTAACCAATTTGTACAGTAAATTCTTTAAATTTACCCCTTCTCTGCTGCCTAACAGTTTCGACCTTTCTTTACTAAAAATTATTTATCTTTTATTACAGAGATCAAATGATGTTCTCGTCTGTTTCTAATGAAAATAGACTCATATAGGAATTAACCATATAAATTTTAGTCTCTAATAATTTTTATACATTTTTCTATGATTTTTCAAAGTCAGAACAGGGGAACTCGTATCTGCTCTGACCTTGTTACACAAAATCAGTTATAACTCAGAATATACAGATCCATTTAATCCACTGTTTCTTCCATATGAAACTACACACAATAAGCTTTAATTACATATATAATTTATACACTATTTTTAGTGAATTTTAGAAGTTAACCCTCTGATTCTGTTCAATCTGTTTCAATGAAAACATTTTCTTTCTCATGTTTTATTACACTAATCTCACTTATTCATCTTTATAACACCTAATTAAACAACAATTTCCATGCTAACAACTCAAATATATTATGAAGAATAGACTATAAACTAAAATTCTTGTAGTACTTACAACAAAAAGGCTGAATTTCTTCTCTTTTACTCCTAGCTCTATTCTTTTCCTTTGTCTTCAATTTGATCCTTGCCTCTCTTCTCTTTCTCTTCAATTTCACATAAACACATATAAGCTATAAGCTCTAATTCAATAGTTTTCATGCTAAATAACAGTAAAATACATGTATATCATGAGAATTTAACCATCTCTTACCTTAACCCTTGAATTTAAAATTTTCTCGATTTAGTCTCTATGCTCTCTAACACCTCAAAATGAATTCTATAAGAAGTTTGAGGTGTCTACTAACCCCCTTCTATACTTTTATTTCAGAAATTTCAAAGAAAATAGGAGATTTTGGAGGTTGGAAAGCTTAAAAATGGTGGAAGGACCTATTTGGAATAAAAGCAAAAGTTGAAAATGGAAGATATGCATGTGACGTTGGAAATGAATGAAAAATATGATATTTTCATCTTTTATCTAATTTTATTTCTCTCAAATTCTCTAGATTTCTCCACTAAAATATCTCTCTTAATAAAAATGGTAAAATTGCACTTTTAGTCCTTGGGCCTTCCAACTTTACACTTTGACCCAAAACTTTGCCTCCAAAAATATCTTCCACTAAATTACTCTTTTGCCCCTCCTTAATCAATCTAATTCCCATGATGACTCAAAATTCAATTTGGATAATTCGCTATTTAGTCCATCATATTTTCTCTCCTTTACTATTTAATCCTTAAATTTTTCTAACCTTCATCACTTCAACTAAATATTTCTAATTCTCAATTCTATTTTATCACTGTTCCAGATCCGATTCGAGCACGCGGATGTTACAATTAGTACCTAATTGTTTATGATATTTGGTTGTTATTTGGTTAAATTGATTTGTTATTGATTTGTGATCAAAATTGAAAGTGAAAGTGAATGTGAAAGTGAAATTGGAATTGAAAGTCATATGAATTGTAAATTGAAAATCCCTATTAACTAGTCGGGCTGAGTCGGATATAGTTGGCATGCCATAGGATTGGAAGAGTTCAGGGATACTTCGACCTTGAGTCGATGAGACACTTGGTGTCATTATTTTACTTCGGATAGATTCGATGAGGTACTGGGTACCACTTTACTTCAGCTAGGCCGATGAGACACTAGGTGTCACTTTATCGCTTCGAACTATCCGATAAGGCACTAGGTACCATTCTGGTGTGTTTGGTTGGATCCGTGTATCCGCCAAGGTCCGAGTCTTGTTAATAGGGTAAACAGTGTGAAAAAGAAAGAATGTGCAAATTGTGACATTGAGGTAAGTGAAATGATAATCACATGAAAGGTGAGTACAATATATGTATAAGAAATCAAAGAATGATAAAACGAAGTAAGCTAAAAGATTGGAATGGCTAAAATGTGAAATGAGGGAGAATATGTGAATTCATAACACTACTGTAAGTTAAATATTATACACATAAAAGGTATGTATTTTACATGAATAAATAATTATATGAATGAGTTTGAAATGTGTGATTAAAAGATGAATGATTAATGACTCTTGTAGTTCTTACTAAGCCTTCACCGGCTTAACGCGTTTATTTCAACGCGTAGGTATAAGACCTCTGAGAAGCTAAGGTTGGATTAGATGCCTCTCATCAAATCACATCAACATCGGAAGATTGCAAGGTGAGGTATATTTGTTTTGCGTGAAATGGCATGTACAAATGGTATACCTATGTGTCTCTAATGAATGAGTTATCAATATTGCTTTGAAAATTTATATGAATTGAATGAAATGGTTAAAATTGTGTTTTGGACTTATTTGAAATATTGGGAAAGTTTTTAAGTTGTTTCAGGGGATTATTACTAAGTTTTCCGCTATATTTATTGATTTTAGAACATAGGTATCAATATTTTTATGGTGGTATCGATATTTGCCTTGTTTTGAGTAAAAATTACATTTTCATTATTTTCAAACTGGTTTTAAGTCTCGATTTTGATTATACTTGATTATTTTGTGATATTTTGAGTAAAACGATTTAATTACACAGTATTTGAAAGAAAATTTTGTTATACTCGTTTTTAATTCTCTGGCACTATATGTAATACTCTTATACTGGGTTTATACGTGTGAATCGGGTGTTACAACGAAACCCTAAAGCTAACCCAAGATAAAAATAAGACCAAATTGTAAAAAATTCAAAATACAGGATTAACGTCGCAACGTAAAGGGGTTTCTTGTCACGATGCAACATACTATCAAGCGTCGTCGTAATGACCAAAGTTCAACATCACACCATGCCATGGCATTCAGATCTCATCATGACAATGTTTGAACGACGTCGTGACGTCACATATTGTTCTTACGATTTCAACCTACAATTTGTTTCCAATCAAATTCTAAACACATATCTCATTCATATTTCAACTAACAAATACAATCTTTTAACATCAATTCATATACTTTAATGCCTTCTTCAACAATATGCAAATGCTTAGTTACCCATAAGCTAACCATCTATTGCAATACCTTCAAATCATATACATTCATATCAGTTTCACTAAGGTCATTAATATTCCACCATATAACACCATTTCAATCCCAATTTAATTCTCTGTACAAGCCATATTCAATTAACCAAGCTTATACATTAACCTTTAAAATCGTAAGTGCATATAAACATAGCATTATGTCAAATACGACTCAACCTAGGTACATGCCAAACTTTGCTAAGTCGGGGATCGATTGTTGGATGTTGGATCAACAACTTAAACTACTAGAATCTAATTTACCTATGCACGGAGAAAAACAAACAGTACGTTGAGCAAATACGCACAGTGGTAAATCTATGATTCAAGACAATATAATAAGATTATGCAAATTGCACATATTCAATTCCTAACCCAATCTCATACCATTTATGTCAAATACTTTCAATCACATATAGTCATGCTTATAGCAGTCTTACATATCAATTCATTTACCTATTCATGTCAAAACTATCATTTCTACTTAACTTGTACATATTCGCTTTTGCAACTCAATTCAACACATGGGTATCTAAACATACCATTCAATTCACAAGTATAAATTCATTATTTTTAACTCATTTATGCATATATTTATACTCAATCACATGTTACCATTTCAATCATTTCTGAGTCCATAAGCTCATTCGTATTCAGTTTGCCCCTAAGACTTGTTTTCCATTTGTTTTGCATATTACAATTCAAATTCATATATCACTTCACATAACATTTATACAATTCATTCATTTGTAACTCTATTAACCAATAGAGACTCAGATAGGATACTCGAATTTGTCACCCTATATCTCAATCTGGCACTACAGTACATCATCAGATAAACTGAAGGAAAGATACTTGCACACATAATGCATCATTAGATGAACCAAAGCAATAGAAACTAAAGCAATACATTAAAAACATTGTCAATTTATACTTGTTTACCCTAAGGGTGAGCATCCGATCGAGTCGAGTCGAGTAAAAAAAATTTGAGTTAGTCGAGTTAAAGAATCCTATTTTACCAACCAAACTCAATTTGAAATTTTTTTGAATCGAGTCAAAAAATTTCGAGTCGAGTTAACAAATCCTATTATTGGTACTCAATGTTGCGTTTACATGGACTGATTATTTAACTAGTAGACGAAGTACAAGATTATTTAACTACATAAGTAAGGCTAATGGGTAAACATTTATCAAAATAACGTAGTTTTTCCTTTTAACTTAATGGTTTTGACTTTTAATTTTAGAAAAAGTAAACATTTATCAAAACGACGTAGCTTTGCCTTTTTTTTTATTCGGATTTTCAAATAACTCAAATTGTGTAATTCATATTCGAGTTAAATTGAAAATTTTGATTTTTTATTTGAGTTGATCCGAATAACCCGATTAACTCGAATAACTCGAACTATTTAATTCAAAATTTTAAATTTTTATCGAGTTTTTCGAATTGAATCGGATTTTTCTCACCCCTAGTTTACCCCATTGCCAAAATTTCTAAAATTTCTCCTTTTTTTCAATATTGAAAATTTAAATTTCAAAATATCAGAAGCAATTAAATAAATTGTTGAAAAATTTGTATCCTTAATAAAGTCAACTGATTTATTACTATAATATTGAAATTAATTAATTTAATCTCTTCTAAAATTAAATTTTATTTTATGTTTCAAATTAAAATAAACTCAAATAACTCATATTTAATAATTAGCTACGAAACCTAATTTTTTTTTATTATATGATCTTGAATATTTCATGCTAAGCTAAAAGTAAAGAAAAATATTGTAATTAATTAATTAATTTTATTTTCCATACCAAACAATACCCACAAACTTTTTTATCATTTCTTTGCCCAAACAAAAAACAAGCAATTAATTTAATCATTTGTAAGGATTTTTATTTTATTTACTTTTAGCTTAGTATGGAAGATTCAAATTATATAATCAAAAGAAATTTAAGTTTTGTAGATAAATTAAATATGAGTTATTTGAGTTAATTTTATTAAGGATAATACAGAACATGAAATAAAATTATTAATTTTAGGAGATTAAATTAATTACTTTTAATATTATAGCAACAATTCGATTTACATTATCAAGGAATAGGTTTTTTAACAATTTATTTAACTATTTTGATGTTTTGAAATTTAAGATTTCAAGATTGAAAATATTAAAATTTTCGGCAATAGGATAAACAAATACAATTTGACAAAATTTTAATACATTATTCATTTTAATCCTTTTTTTTACCCAAGTTAAGACTTAAAAAAAGATTTTTGTCGATAGCCAAAATGAAAGCGACCTAAAAATTGGTGAATGAAATGAAAGTATAAACATGATGTTGATATGATTTGGATTGTATAGACAGTCACCGTTAAGATTTAACGCTTGAGTGACTTAAATGAAAGCGTCCTAAAAATTGGGTGATGAAATTGCAAGAACATTTTTTGGTGAACAAAATGAAAGTGCCTCAAAAGTAGTGTCAATGGGGTAATTTACCCATAATTATATATAGACAAGGAAAAAAAATTGTAATTTCAAAGTGGGACAAATAATTATCATAACCACTCCATACATAACTTCGCGTCGCTCTACATCCATTTTTCAAAAGAAAAAACTTACTCTATTCAAAATGATCGATTTAGAATGTAGTTTGAATTTTGTCCTCACTATTAATAACCAACACTAAATATTCATAATCAACAAGAAATTTCAAATAATTATTTATTAATTCATAAAATTTAAAAATTCTTTATTATATAAATAAATTATTAAAAAATTTAAAACCCCAACGAGGCGAGAACTAAATATTAGTATATATAAGAAAAAAAAGGAATAAATTTCGGAGGATATTGAAAAATCATGGTGAAACGATGCAAAGGCGAAAGCAACGTTCTAAATTCCATATTTATTTGTATGTAGCAACAGGGTGGGGGAAATTTTTTTAAGGGATGAATATTAAATTATAATTTTTATGATATTAAAAATACAATTTTATTATTTGATTAGTTTATATTTTTATAATTTTAAAAGATTAAATCAAAATTTAATCATTTTTAGATAAGGTTAGAGTGCAATTTTATTTTTATTAATTTAATTTTTTTAAAGTTTTAAAATATCTAAATATAAATTTTTTCATTTTAAAGAGAAATCAGGCCCTATTAACCTCCCCTAAATACACCCATGAAGACATTGTGTTTAGTTGAATTTGATAATTTTAAATATTATGAAAAATATGATAAAATAAGCCATATAAATACGATGCGGATATATAAATTTATTAAATTTTATATAATATAAGTTATTATTTTATATAAAAATATAAAAATTATGTAGTTCTTTAAATACATTAACGGAAATGATAACATAATTTTTTTTAATTGATATAATTATACATTTAACCCTTAATATTTATACATTCTATTAATTTAATTATAAATCTAAATAATTCAATAAATTTAAAACTCTATATAAGTTTCATGAATTTGTAAGATAAGAATGCAAAGACTGCATAATTATCCGTCTTCAGACCTTTGAATTTAGACACATTTTGGACGATTAAAAGAAAGTTTCCTGAGAACGATGTTTAATGAAAAGGGCTATGACTATTACACACAAAAAGCAAAAATGTAGCAATTTCCATTCAAAGGCTTTCTCCACAAACAATTATGATCACTACTTTAATTGTATTATTTAATTAATTTAGATACTAAAAAATATGTTTATAATTCGATAATCAAAACAAAAATATGTTAATAATTAATATAATTTATCCAACAAACAAATATAATATGAGGTGAACATATAAAAAGTGTGTAGTTGTTTAAATGAAGTAAATAATTAAAATGGGTGGGTCCGGTGGCAAATGGGTAGCCAGCCTTGACCACCCGGAAGGCTAAATATTTTCATAATCTTTAGGCTGGCAGCCACCCTATATACTATGGGGCGTATTCGCATTAAATTTATTAATTGGTGTGTTGTATTCGTCTATTAAAATTTTAAGTTTTTATGATATCCAAAATAATGTTTTAAACCAATTATTAAAATTTTGAAGTAAGTTTAATTGAATAATTAATCAAAATAAAATTAATTTTGATATAAATTAATTTTATTTTAAAATTAATTATAAGAAAAAAATCCATGAATTAAATCGTACTTTGGAGGAACATATATAGTTCTAAGCTTTGGTTTTATAGATATCCAAATCAATAAAGGTTGAATTCATATATTAAAATGTTTGAGCTAACTTTGATTAAAATAAGGAATTATAAAAGGGATTAATTTAGGCAAATGAGATACGGAAGCCAACATCAAAGAGATGGACCCAAGCATGAACCGTCCATTAATTATCTATTCTTAATTCCCCTTTATTGACTGACTGTGACCAAATGAATTGGGCCACCATTGCCCTCTTTTTTCTTCATTTGAGACATTGATTTGTGGAACAAGTTTTACATATAGAAGTTGAGTATTTGGTATATTATATTAATAATTAAAATTTACTATTTAAATAGAAACATAACACTTTAAATATAAAATAATTCAATAGAAAATTTAATTTTTTTATTTTTTATTTTATAATTTTTTAATAGTAAAATTAGAATTCTAATTTATAATCATTAGAAATCTTCTAAGTAAATTTATTTAATCAAGTGTTTTAGTAAAATTATTATTATTATTTATAAATGTGATAAATGATATAAATAAAAGAACTAAATAGTAAATTTTGTAATATACTAAAAATTATATTCACCCGTTTAAAAATTATTTCAAACTCGTATTTAAAAATAATTGGTGAATAAAACCCAAAGTGAAAAATATGAGGATTTCATTTCAATTCTTCACGCCACAAACCTCAATTCAATTTTATGATATTGTCATAGAATATACCATAATCTGACCTAAAAAAAATCTTTTTATATATATATATATGTTTAAAGATTCTTAAAAGGGAATCGATTATTTGAGAATTTCATTTTTCCCATCTCTTTTTTCACAAGAGAATTTTTTTCTTTTCTATACTCTAATCAGGAAGAAAATGAATTGATCAACGGAGCTACCAACACCTCTTTGGATGGGCGTTTACTTTTAATGTGGTGCATTTAGTTTTATTTTTGTCTCATACTACAATATCGCTATAATATATAATTTCATCGTCACTGTTATTTTTACATTAACCGTAAATAAACACATCGTCTATTCAAAAAAGAATTAAAAAATCCATCATATATTTCTTTAATTAATTTTTTTAAATTGCTACAAATGACGATTTCTATATCTTACTTATAAAGTTAAAACTCCATTATTAGTGAATAATAATCATATATATTATAATGGGCTGACTAAAATTAATTGTAGAAAAATCAAAATTATGTATAGTTATGAACTTGTGGTCCTTTGTACAATATTATTGATCAATGGGTCCTATCATCTTTGCAATTATACAAAAACCTTTAAAGAAAAAACACAATTGTTTTACTATTTGATTGAAATACTAAAATATATTTTCTTAAAATTAAATTAAATAAAGCTATTTATAAAAAAAAACCAAATTTGTGGTATATTTGCCTGTACACGTCAGGGGCGGCAGACACAGACAGTCTATACCTGTTCGATCGTTGTGTTGAGATTATTTATTCTTATATTTATATAATATGTTTTTTTTAAATTGTAAATTAAAATAATTATTTACACTCATAATTTAGAACTATAGGTCTACTTGCATACGTGCCAGCTTGGACTTCTCTTTTAATCTAATGGAAAGCTGACGTGGTTATTAAAGAGATTATTACAAATCTGAAAGTGGAGTTAATTTTTGAGATTTTAATTAGTAATTAAATGTTTATAAAGTATCTATTTAATGATTGATCAGTCAAATTTATTTACGGTAAAAATTAAGATTTTAACACTGTTAAATTTTATGATTTATTCCAAAATGAAATAAATAAAAAATATTTAATTATTTGTTTAATGTAAATATATAATAAAGATAATATGTAATTATAGAGTTGGGATCTTTTCTTATGTAATAAATAAAATTATTTCATTCTTAAAAAATATAATAAAAAATATGTTATAATCAAGCGTGCAAACATATGCAAAGTTTCAACCATAAATAAAACATGGCAAAAAATTTCAAATAAAAATAATAATAATAATAATTGAGGCATGGGATAAGCAGACTGTCCCTTTAATGTTATTTTCAAATTCAAAAACATTGATTGATAAAAAAAAAAAAAATTCAAAAGCATTGCTTTATTATGTTGGAGCAAATTTCCAACCAATACTTAAAAAGTAAAATAATTCTTTTTTTCTTCAATTATTATATTATTACTTCAAGTCACTGTCTGAGATAGATATTCCAAATGATGTGACCTCACCAAAGTACCTCATCTATAATTTCAAATTTAATTTAATTCCTTCACGTAATCTTTAATTTTTACAACTTTAATTTTAAAAAATAAAAAAATCCAACTATTATGATATATTATAAAAGACAAAACACATTTAAATTGCAAAATAAAAAAAAAAGGAAGATTCTCCCATGCTTTGTTAAGATAAGTATTTAGATTTGAATATTTTTAGATATAAGTCATCATTATAAAATATAATCAATCTTCAAAAATTTCATAATGAAAAATTACATATTTTCGTATTAAAAACAATTCCTTTATTGTCTAATTTAATGCTTGAAAATGATATAATTTTCCAAGACCCTTCAAAATCATAATTTATGCTTAATTTAGATTTGCAGCTCCTACTTCAATCTTACTCCACTTGGTAATTCTTGTTTCGTGTTAATTTTTGTAAATATTGTTAGACAAAAGGTAATATATAAAAAAATATAAATTTAATTTAAATTTAATAATAAATTTAAAAACAAATAACAAGTATATATTACGTAATATATTTGTATATGGATTGTAAATAAAAATCCGTTGAGGCCTGTATGAACAGTCTTTTTAAGACAAATTTGCCATTTTCTAAGTACTAAAGAACTTTGGACTTCTATTTCTCAGGATACAACAACGAACACCCACCAAAAGCAGCACAACTTTCAGTGAATAGGCGAATTTTAACCAAGCCTCTATCACTAAGCAAAAGCAATATTTTGAGAGAAAATTAAGAACAAGAATTTAAAAGAGATCTTTCTTCTTTCTCTTGATATGTTAAAATGAAATGAAAAAGGTTTATTTATGGTAAAATTTTCATGAAATGGTTTCATGTAATTTAAAACAAAACATTATGGCAAGAGAGTTACAAATATAATGGCAGGACAGTTACAAAATAATAATAATTGGTGAGTTACAATAAATTAAAAGCAAAATAAAGCTATAGTAATTGCCTTTGGAACATCAAAAGATAGTTCTGTTGAAGAGGAAAAATATTTAAATAGGTTGAAAATTCAGTAGGCCCATTAAGGCTCGACCAGTCCGGACTTTTCGCGTCGCCCACGTTGTGCTAGTGCGCCCCTAACCCGTTTTAGTTTGATCTGCACCCCCTTCCCTGCGCGCGAGAGAGAGCGTTGGTTTAGTCATTTACTAACTAACATGTTGCTTCTAGCTTATAACCTTTCCCATATACCACACTTTTAACAATGTGTAATATGAGGTTTTAAGCACCATTTTTCCTCAACAATCATTTTCATGTAGCTTACTTAGTTTCAATTTCTCATTCATTACTCGACCATTTTGAGCATATTATTTTCCAACAACCCCCAACATGAATGAAATTGAAAGATCAACGAAATTCAATGACACGGAGTGGTGATAGAGTTTACATTAGATATTTGCATAGGATAGGTAGGCATTAACCCTTGAACCTTCCCTTGTGAAAGTATATGTACTTTACTGGTTTACCAGTAAACATGATGTCTTTGAACTGTTCTGCCTTTGCTGTAAACGATGATATAGCTCACTCAAATACCTCCCTGGCAAGGGTTTTTATTCTCATGGGTATATTCATTTGGCCGTGAACATCTCTTGGTTCTGCAAGAGTTTTAGAAAACTATGCCTCAGTAGTCTCCTTGAAGCGACCTCACTTCACTCTCACATGGGTGACTTATGTTGTTTGGTTCACCGCAACTTATAATGGTCATTAAAAGCATTTGCTTAACCTTTTCCACATTTTTAATCAATGTTATCATCATAGAAATGGACTTGGGATAATAACCCCTACAGTGACTTCACATGTCTATGCAAGTAGGTTGTCCCTCTGAACTTAGTTCTTGTGATCTCCAGTCAGCTAGGTAGGATTTTCCTTCACATGGCGCCTTTTATTTTTGTAATAGCCCTTACTCGATCCGATCGTCGGATCCAAGTAATTAAATGCTACAACATAATATAACAAATCAACTAATACTTAACTTGATAAAAATTCAATTAATTACCATTAAACTATATATATTCAAACATACTATACGTTAGAATTCTGCAAGGACCTAATTACACAATACAAGCATATAGAAAGTTTGAAATATAAAATTTATGAAAGTTAAAAGTCAACATTAAAAATTCATAGATAACATCGATATCAAATTTTAAATACTTGCTAAGCTTCCCATGTAATTGCTTTTCTCGTAACAATTTTATAACAATCCGGAGATGTTGCTCGTGCTCCACTTTAGATTTTGAATAGATCAAAATATCATCAATGAAAACTAGCACAAATTGATCCAAATAGGGTTGGAAAATACAGTTCATGAGACCCATGAATGCCGTCGGAGCATTAGTTAAACCAAAAGGCATCACTAAAAATTTATAGTGACTGTAACGTGTACGAAATGCAGTTTTTGGCACATCACTATCTTTGACTTTCAACTGGTAGTAATCAGATCTCAAATCAATCTTGGAAAAGACAAAAGCTCCTTTTAGCTGATCAAACAAATCGTCAATACGAAGCAAAGGGTATCGATTCTTGATGGTCAACTTATTCAGTTGTCTATAATCTATACAAAGCTGCATCGATCCGTCTTTCTTTCTAACAAACAAAACTGGAGCTCTCCAAGGTGATATACTAGGACGAATAAAGCCACAATCTAATAAATCCTGCAACTGTACTTTTAATTCCTTCAGTTCTGTCGGTGCTATACGGCAAGGGGACATTAACATCGAGGCTGTATTAGGAAACACTTCAATTGCAAACGCGACTTCCCTATTAGGTGGTAATCTTGGTAATTCCTCAGGAAACACATCAGGGAATTCACGAACAATTCGAATCTTGTTGATCTGGCTATCGTCAATATTTGAATTAATGACATAAGCCATATAAGCTTCACAACCTTGATTGAGAAGTTTATTAGCTCGAATTGTTGAAATGATACGAGTTGAACCACTTGTGCGTATACCTAACACCTCAATCAAACTACCATCAAAATTCTTAACCACAAACTTCTTTTTACGATAATTTAAAATTACTCCATGCTCTGTAAGCCAATTCATACCCAAAATTAAATTAGAATCACCGAATGGCATAATCAACAAATCAACAGGAAATGTTATATTCTGAATTTCTAACGGGTACCATCTATACACTTGGTCGACTAACACAGATTGCCCTAATGGACTTGACACAACCATAGATACTCTAGACGTCTCAGATTTTAAGCCTCTCGATTTTACTAATTCAGAATTAATGTAAGAGTGTGAAGATCCCGGATCTATCAAGGTAAAAACAAGCTTAGAACATAACAAAAAGATACCTGCTACGACATCGATAGCGTCACCCTCCTCGCGAGTCCGTACAACGTATGCTCGAGCTGGAGCTCTAACCTCTGACTGATGAGTAACAGCACCACTCCCCTTTCTTGCACCACCTCTGGAAATAAAACCACCACGACTAATTCCAAGACCCCTAGCCGTAGGTGCAGACTTCTGGTTAGAAACATGAGTAACATTATCATTTCTCGGGCACTCACGAGCGAAATGCTCCTGTGATCCGCATCGAAAACAAGCTCTTGTTAATTTCCAACATTCACTTCGATGTTTCTTCCCTCAATGTTCGCAAGTCGGTATTTCAACATCTTGGGATGGACCTTGCACATTACCCACAGACACAGTCGGTTGCCAGTCTCTATTTCTGTCAAATCTGTCAGACTTAAAAGTCGATTTCCAATTACCACGATAATCCTTAGTTTGCTTCGGTTGCGGATGCGAACTAACAGTTCTTGTTTGTTTTCCAGCAGTACGTGAAATTTCAATCTTCTTGTCGAGACCCAATGCTTGTTCTACCATTTTTGCCCGTTCAACTAAATCAGCAAACTCTAAAATTCGATGCGATACCAACTGTATTCGAAGTTCATCGCGTGACCCACATAAAAACCGTTTGTAACTTTCAGCATCTGATGGCATAAATTCAACAGCATATTTACTGAGCCACAAAAATTCTCGTTCATAATCAACTACTGACATCTCACTTTGCTTCAATAGTAAAAACCCTTATTTTCTGTCTTCGAGATACAACTCTCCAACGTATTTCTTCTGGAATTCCTTTTGAAAGAACTTCCAGTCAGCTCGTTTCGCAGGAACGTGATGTGTTACCGTCTTCCACCACGTATACGCTTCTCCTTGCAATAAAGAAACAACACAAATTACACATTCATGAGGAGTGCACTCCAGCTGTTGTAAAACTCATTTAGTCGATTCAATCCAAACTTCTGTTGCTAAGGGATCAACCCCTTTCAAACCCAAAAACTCAGTCGCACCATATCTCCGTAATTCTTTAATTGGAACCCGACGAACAATAGGCACATGTATTACAGCTGGAGTAGCTCCTCTCACTCGTTGAAGAGCATTAGCTATAGCTCGAAGTAAGTTTGAATCACCTTGGCCTTCATTATCAACTCTATCAACATTAGGTTGCTGAGCACCCGCTAAATGAACGCTCAGTATCACCAACTCAGCTCTGTTCAAATTTTCAGTAGAATTATCACTAATATGAATCTCTTGATCAACTTCATTATTTGATTCTCCCAACATCTTTTAACACTACTCAAGTTCGGGATTGTCACTAGATGCTGAGTTGACAAGTGAACCAAATAGTACCTAACCGTAAACTTCGAGTTATTCGTCGATAACCTTGTCTTTTCCTTTCTTTTTTGAGGAATTTGGATTGACGTTAGCTACGGAAATAAATAAATCATACATATAATTAATACACCAAAAATTTCTCATTTAATTACTAATTTATACAACTTTTACACTTTATTAAATTAGTCTTTAAAATCGGGATTAGCTTAACTTTCATACTATACCCTAAATTTTATTATTAATAACACACTAAGCCAAATTTAATTTCTTAATTCTCATTGCTACCTCTAAAGCTTTATCTACTCAACAAGGGTAACATCCAAAATTTTGATAAAACCGAAAAATAAGATATGGGTTAACTAATTCGAGATACCAAGATTCCGAAAACATAAAATTACAAGAAAATAGACTAAATTGACTAACCAATTAAAGCTTGAAACCTTAAACTTCTATGGCCGTTCGTCCTTCTCTCCACCTTTCCCTGCTTCAAATTGAAAGAAATGAAAGAGAAGTATTTCTCTTTCTATCCACTTCTAATTTCTATTCATCATTATTTATTTTTTTATTATAATATATTATTATAATACTATTATTTATCATATATTAAAACAAATATAATATATATACTTTGATCGTCCATTTCAATTAGGACAAATGTATATTTACCTTTTAAATCTCTTAGTTATAATTTATCTTATAATTAAATAATAATTCATACTTTTATACTAATACGATTTAACTCTATACTTAAATTAATCATTAATTAGACGAAATTACTTATCTGAAATTCAATTCGCTATATAAAAAAAAACTTCGTAAATATTTATTAAAAATATTTACGAGTCTAGTTTACGAAAACGGGTCCCGAAACCACACTTTTCGACGCCACTGACTTTTGGATCGTTACAATTTTCATGGGCTTTAATCTCATTCCTTTCGATGTTTTATAGACTTGATCTCGATTTAAGCCTTTTGTTGGCAGATCCGCAATGTTATGTTTTGATTTTACAAAATCAATAGAGATAACTCCGTTTGAGATTAGTGGTCTAGCGGTATTATGTCGATGACGCATATGTCTCGACTTACCATTACGTTAACAAGACACTTCCCACATTTTCAAATGGTTCTAAGACACCCGCCACATTTCCAAGTGGTTATAAGACACCCTCCACATGTTCTGTGATAACTCAGAGCTTCCTAGCAATAAGTTCATCATTTTTTTTAGAGTCAAATTTATTCGTTCAGCTACTCCATTTGATTTAAGGAAAATATGGTGGTGTCATCAAGTGATTCAAAATATTCATCATCACAATCACTTGTCAACTTTTTTCTTATAAAGAAAAGCTTCGTTTTTGCTCTTAAGCAAATACACGTAGCAATGTTTTGTACTTTCATTAATGAAGGTAATAAAGTATTTATCCTTTCTTCTCGTTTGAACAAATCCTAAGTCGCAAGCATTGCTATGATCAAGTGATTCTGTGTTTCTTTCAATTGTTTGAAATGAAGACCTCATTAATTTTCCTTAATACATGTTTCACATTTATGAATATAATTAATGTGAATTTGCTCTAAGTTAATTAATCTTCATAAAGAATTTAATTAACAAGTACGAGCTTGCCATGATTAAATGACTCAAACATATAAATGGAAGAAGCAACATTTTTATTCATTGTCATTGCTTTTACAGAAATTACATATTCCCTTCCCACATAAAACCTATATCAGGCACACAAGTCTATATTAGACATTTCTTTCGAAATATTGTCCACAACATTAGCCTCGTTGGTTTTAACTCTTTTTGGAAGCCTACAATCAGATGACTTGTGTCCCATCTTATTGTAATTGAAAATTTTCCCTTGGAATTTGAGCTTCTTGGAAACACCTCCTCTTAATTCCAATTTAGACCTAGTCTGAGATTGTTTTCCTTTCTTGAAGTCCTTCTTGACTTCTACTACATTTGCCTTAACTACATTAAGATTGGCTGTTTTGTTGAGTTTTTTTGGATGAACTCCTATTGTCTTCTTCAATCTGAAGTTTGACAATCAAATCTTCCACAGTCATTTCCTTTCTTTTATGCTTCAGATAGTTTTTGAAGTCATTCTAAGCAGGGAGTAACTTTTCGCCACCTGAAAGGATTCACTTATAACCATCCCTTCAGTAAAAATGCCGTGAATGATCAGTTGAAAGTCCTGCACCTGTTTCATAACAGCTTTAGAATCAATCATTACAAAATTTAAGAATTTGACAACTAAAAATTTCTTATCTCTAGCATCTTCAATTTTGTATTTTTGGTCCAATGATTCCCATAGTTCTTTAACTGCCATCTCCACACTATACATTTCATAGAGTGCATCAGTTAAACAGTTCAAAATGTAATTACGACATAGAAAATCAGAGTGCTTCCAAGCTTTAACAACATTGAAGGCGGTAATAGGATTTACCTCATCCTCTCTCACAATAGAAGAATCATCCTTCAGAAATTTGGCCAGGTTTAACATGGTTAAATAAAAAAGCATCTTTGGTTGCCACGTTTTGAAATTCTCTCCAGTGAATTTTGCAGGTTTTTCATTATGGCTCATAGCCACCGATAAAGTTTGACTATGACTTTTGAGCTTGAGTAGGGATAATAGCACTACTAGACTAAGGACTGGTTGAATTCTTGGATGTTTCAGATATTTTTTCCATCTGGAATTCAGAAACAAAACCAATATTTTTAAATTTATGAATCTGTTAAATGTCAGGAATTTAGTTAGAAATTAAAAACCAGAAACATAAACAACTTTTATTAAACGACAAGAATTTAGTAAAATTAAAAACCCGAAACAAAAGTTCACACGGATTAATAGAAAACACAATAATGAACAGTGCACCAGGAAGGTTATTTTGAAAGAGAGGTGATGCACTAGGCACACTTAAATACCAAGTCTTTCAAAAAACCAATCCTAGACATGCACTCTCAAATTGTTTTTCAATTATCTGTACTTACTTGCCTTTGATTTATAGGTATCTGTCTTAAGATTGTTAGACAAAAGGCAGTATATAAAAATATAAATATAATTTAAATTTAATAATAAATTTAAAAACAAATAACAAGTATACTTCACGTAGTATTTGTAGATGGATTGTAAATAAAAATTTGTTAAGGCCTGTATGAACAGTCTCTTTAAGACAAATTCGTCCTCTCCTAGGTACTAAAGAACTTTGGACGTCTATCTCCCAAGATACAAAAACAAACACCCACCAAAAGCAGTACAACTTTCAGTGAATAGGCGAATTCTAACCAAGCTTCCTATATCACCAAGCAAAAGCAATATTTTGAGAGAAAACTAAGAATAGGAATCTGAAAGAGGTCTTTTTTCTTTCTCTTGATATGTTAAAATGAAATGAAAAAGGGCTATATATAGTGAAATTTTCATGAAACTATTTCATGTAATTTAAAACAAAACATTATGGCAGGAGAGTTACAAAATAATAATAATTGATGAGTTACAAAAAATTAAAAGCAAAATAAAGCTATATTAATTGTCTTTGGAACACTAAATGACAGTTTTATTAAAAAGAAAAATATTTAAATGGGCTAAAAATTTAGTAGGCCCATTAAGGCTCGACCGGTTTGAACTTTTCGCGTCGCCTACGCATGCTGGTGCGCCCCTAACCCGTTTTAGTTTGATCCGCACCCCCCTCCCTGCGCGTGAGGAAAAGCTTTGGTTTAATCATTTACTAACCAACATGTTGCTTCTAGCTTATAAACCATTCCCATATATCGCACTTTTAACAATGCGAGATATGATATTTTAAGCACAATTTTTCTTCAGCAATCATTTTCATGTAGCTTGCTTAGCTTTAATTTCTCATTCATTACTCAACCATTTTGAGCATATTATTTTTCAACAAATATAAATTAAACATATTAAAATTTTAAATATGAATAATCGACTGAGTCTTAACTCAATTGACATGGACATTGTTATCAATGTAAAAAGACGTGGGTTCGAGTGCGTTAAAGTGCATTATCCTCCTATTAATGGGTTGGGAAGGGACTATGCAGTGACGGAGTGTAATATAGATACCCCTAAAATGGTAACTTTGCCCCCCTAAATGATAAAAATTTGATTTAACCCTTTAAACATTATAAAGATATAGATTATTAAAATGATGAAATTACATTTTTACTATCGTAAAGAATATAAAATTTAGTTTTGGTCCTCAAAAAAAATTTCAAGCTCCGCTACTGAGGTTATGCCTAGTTCTAGGTATTACGTTCAAAAAACAAATATGATCAAAATTTATAATGAGATAATTCAAAAAAAATTGAAGTAAAAATATGATAAGTGTATTAAAAGTGTTCTATTAACCAATGTTGATACTTTTTGAAACATGTTAGATCTTATTCTAAAATTGGTCTAATTGTTCCATCAAAACGAAATGGTCTAATTTTCTCCTTGATTTTTGTATTTTTCAAAATTTTAAAATTGGATTTAATCTATCTATTTATTTTATTTAAAAATTAAAATTTAATTGATAGTGTTGTTAAATGGCTTCGTTAAATCATATGTATATGCTATATCAATATAAGGTTACAATATTCATATTGACATTACGATTTTATGACACAAATTACTCTTTTACTCTTTACCTTTTTAATTTTTGTTTAAGTCATTTTTAAAATTTTTATTTATAATTTTTTATATGTTAAACATAAAGTTGATTTTAAATCAATTATCTTTTTTTTAATATTTTACTTAATTGAAATAAATTTTAATTTTATAATATTAACATTAATAAATATTAAGTTATTAAAACTAAAATATAATTTTAAAAAGACACATATTAATAACATTTATTAAATTAAATTTATATTTTTAAATAGACGAAAATTTAATTATATTTATTGATTAAAGTAGAGCAAAAATAAATATAAAATAAATATTAACAATTTTAACATTAAAAATAAATTAATTTAACAATATATATAAAATAAGTAACCTGTAAGAAATTATTAATAATATTATTTAAAATATAATATATTGATATTTATATTCAAATCATGATAATAAAAAAAATTCAAATCATGACATTTTTTGTGTTATTTTAATATTAAATGTCTGTACATTTAAATAATGTTAATATAATTATTCTAAAATAGTTAAATATTTTTTAATTATATTAAAATTTCAATTTATTAATAATATTTTAAAATAATTTATTAAAAAATTTAAACAAAACTAATATTATAAAAATATTATAAATTTAATATACACAATTGACCGTGCATACTAGTTTGAATCTATGTTATTATTTAAAATTTAATTTTTAAGTCATACATTAAAATATTAAAATATGAAACATTCAAAATTAATGGAAATTCATTAATGGTGTTATTAATTCCACTTTAATTTTTAAACCACATAATTAGAGGGACTAAATTATAAAAGTTAAAAAGGTACAGGGATCGTAGCTGGAATTGTTCCTTTAAAGTTTGTCTAGGAGTATTTACACTTGCTGTGCTCTTCTTCAGTTGCATGGTCAGGTTGGTACGTGAATATGACAGGCTAAAAAGAAAAAAAAAAAGTGAAGGTTCGGGTTTTTTCGGATTCGATTTTTTCGAATACAAGTTTTTATTTTTCTTCAAATCGATAAGTGAACTCGAATTTTTTCGAACCAACTTTTCGATTTGGGCAGCTTTAATCATGCCCACAACATATGGTCAGTTGGGAAGAACTAGTCTCAAATTTCAATTTACAAAAGGTGTTGGAACCCCACAAGACAACTAATCACTTAGCCTTCAGACAAAAAGGAAACTGTTAAAAAGGTTTGTCCGATCCTTTCTGTTAGTGGAAACATCTCAAGAATTAATTTTTTCCCCCACTCTGAAAATCAATCCATCTTTAACCAAAAGACATGTTATTGCATATATCAACAGAGCTGTATTAGCCCAGTCCAAGCCATGTGAGTGACAAATCAGTAGGGCCAATTTACATGTATGGCCAACTCAGCAAGTGTATTAGCATATACCAAGTGGGATTTGTCACCTTATAACCCTGCTTTAAACATCATCTCAGTCACCTTTGATCATTCTTACATATCTAACAATCCACCCTTTGATTTTTCAAAAACTCATCCAAGTTTCAGAAGAATTTTCTATAGTATTCTCAAGTTCGGATTTTCCGATTTGGGTTCGGATTTGATCACCTTTTTCTCCATGAAAAGATGGCAACTGAAGCAGAAATCATTCCAGAACCCATTTCTGTAGTGGTAAATAGTTCTTTTCTCTGTTACATGTTTTTGTTTTGCTTTGCTTTGTGTACTTTGTCTCTATATAGTAAAGATCATATGATGTTTTCCAACAAGGATACTGCAATTTCAGACCAGAAAAACAAGAGAGGTTACTTTAGTTTCACAGTATGCAACCTTTTTGATGTTGTTGAAACACTTAAAACATGATGATCTTTGAGTTCTTAGACATAAAAGGGCGAAAACAAAAGCTGATCTGGTCTTTAGATCCTTTTTCTATCCCCTTTCAAAAAACCAGATTCATGAGATCATTTTCTTGTGTTTCACTGAAACTTTCTCACTTTCATGGCTGCCAAGATCTAGCTTTTTAGCTTTTCCAGTAACTTCTGTTATGATTCATAAACAAAACATGTAGAAAGTTCAATCAAATACTTTGATCATGAGTAGCTAAACTAGCTTTAAATATTTGTTAACACGAATCGATTTATCGGAATTATTAGCATAATGGTTGGCATATTCATGAGAAGAGGTCTATCTTATATAGGTTCATGCATTAAAATGCTCACAAACAATTTGGTTAAGCCGTAGCATTGCCAATATAGAAATATATCCACTGACAGTAATGTGATAAGATAGATTGACTTTGCCTTAAACTTGAATATGGTGGGCTGAGATATTAAGAATCTGATTCTGATATAACACAATCCGACAGCTAGTTTGCCTTAATGTCGCTGTTCTTCGTCAAAACAGTGAGCTGCATATGCATTTGATTTCTACAGATATGTTTTAGTTTTGCAGAAATTAAGTTTTGTTCATACTGGAAAAGAAAGAATGATCAGAAATTAATAAATTTACCAAATTTAATTTTGTTACCAAAAGAAGCCTATTTTTTCCAGCTATAAATTTCTCCAATATACAATGAAAATAATAATAATAATAATAATAACTTCATTATCTATGCAGAAAGCAGAAGAGGAGATTAGCAAACCTAGTTCGGATTTGAAGAAATCCGAAGGTGGAGTCTCTGCACCTTCCGGAATGGATGAATGTTTGGACAAAGCAACCAACCAAGAATTAGCCAGTAATAATGGGGTTGAAACCTTGAATACTGTCTCCCAAGGGAATCCAGAAATATCCAAGGATGAAAGTTTTTCAATGTCATCTGAGGTTTCTGAGAACTGTGGAATGCCAGATCATAACACGATTGATGACACTCCATTGAAAGCTGATAAGATACTGGAGAATGATGGAAAGATGTCGAAGAGTGAGGTAACTGCAGACCATGATTCTTCTCCAGAAGAGAAATGTGGGAGTATTGTAGAAGAAACAAGCCAAAATGCTGATGTTGGGTCCAATAAACAAGAGGCTAACTTAGAGCTCAAGAAACAAGCTTTGAGTGATAACCATGATCTGATAATTGAAAGCTCGAATGAGGCTAATGAAATAGTTAGCAAGGCCGATCACTCTGATATTGTTCAAGAGAAACTTGAAGAGAAAAGCTTTGAAGAAACGAAAGACCCCGAACCAGAGAAGCTGCCTGCCATAGTGGGAAAGGAAGAGAGTGCTGAGGCAACTGATCTGATTGAAACATCGGCAAGAGAAAAGGACCAAATCATTTCTGATAGCACCGGAGACACCTTAACCTCGAAAGTAGCTGAAACCTCAGAGATCAAGGACAATGTAACAACCTTGGAAATCAGTGAGATCGCCAAGAAAGAGAATGAGAATCCACACGACACTTGCATGCATGAACCTGCAGCGGAAGTGGAAACAAAGCTTGAAGAGGTAAGCGGCGCTACAATGGAATCAAGTGAAAGTTCCATATGTAAAGATTATGGAAATTAGGAATCATGAAACATTAGTGTGATTTATTCGTGTTTATAATCTTATTCTATATGTTACATTGTAGTACGTTTGAGTTCAAATTTTGCTTGTCATGCAGGTGAGTAAAGAACCAGAAATGGAGGAACATCCTATAGCTGACATCTCGAGCTCATCGACTGGCGATGAAACCATGAAAGAAAGCACAGAGGAAACTGAAAGCATCCCATTGAAGTTATCAGAAAATGTCAGCTAATACAAATGAAAATTGATTTGGGCCCAAAAACTTGTTAATATTTTTTTTTACCATTGTTAGTTGCTAACTTAAACATTCAATGATTTACAGGCAAGCCCTTCATTAGAAATTGAAGACTCAAGAAAGGATACTGAAGAGAAAACCTTACTAGAAGGAAGTATTGACACTGCTGACCGGGAATCGGCACTGGCTGCAGCAGAACCAGAAGAGACAAAGCTAAAGGAAGCTCCTATATCTGACATCTCGAGCTCAATGATTAGTGATGAAACTGTGAAGGAAGATGAAAGCACCCCATTGAAGGTAACAGAAAAGGTCCGCTAATATAAATGAAAGTCGATTTGGGTCCAAAAATGTGTACTTTTTGACCATTGTTAGTTGCTAACTTGCACATCCAATCTTTTTACAGGCAAGCTCTTCATCTGAGCTTGAGGACTCGAACAAGGATGCTGAAGAGAAAACCTTAGTAGAAGGAAGTATCGATGCTGCTGACAGGGAATCTGCACCGGCTGCAGTGGAACCAGAAGAGACAAAGCTAAAGGAAGCTGAAGCAGATGCAGAAGAGAAAAAGCAGGAAACAGAAAATGTTGTTGCCACTGAAGAAAACAGCCTAGCAACAACCGTACATGAAAGTGTCCACGTAGATCGTGCAGACAATGAGGTGGAACAGGACAAGTCCTCCCTATCATGTGAGAAGGACAAGGAGATATCCAGTGAAGAAGATAGAATGCAGGATAGAGTTCCATATGAGCACTCTGAAACTCCTGTGCCACAAGCAACAGATGAGATATTAATGGAAAAGGCAGATAATTCAACATTAGATGTTCCAACAATAGAGTCCAAAGAGACTGGGCCGGAGCACTTGGCCGAGGAATCATATGTGCATACAGAACAGGAGACTGGAGAATGCATCTCTGTAGCAAAAACATCGCAAGATGAACAATTATCAGATTTAGGGTTGGAAAAAGAGAAGACCGAAGATGGAAAGCCGTCAGATGAAGCCGTGGATTCAGGAGACACCTCAGGCATGTACAAAGATGTCGAAAAGGTCATCCAAGAAGAAGATAATTTAGCTGAGAGCTTGGCAGAAACTGAAGTGCCAAAAGGAGCTCAGGATCAGATTCCCGAGGTCATAAACATGAATGATAATGAAGGAAAAAGTAAGAAACCAATCCCCGAACAGAGCAAGAGCCAAGCCAATGAAACCATCACTGAGGTTCAGAACCAAGAAAGTGAAAAACAGATAAACGAGGAACCGGCAGACAAACCCAAGGTTGAACAAAATGCCTATGAGGTTACCAAGGCTGTCATCTTGTCTGAAGAGGTAAAAACATGTTTTTATTCCATCATGATTTTTTTAATGATGTTCTAAATTTTTCTTTAATTTTTGAAACTTTTTAACTATGTATTGATAGGTGGAAGACTACAGTTCCGTCTCAAAAGAATGTCTGAAGGAAGGAGACTCTAAGGAACAGGTAGAAGCGAAAAACTTGGAGGTTGAAGATCATTCAACCAAGGACCAAGAAGCATCCCTCATCGTAGAATCGGAAGATAGGAGACAGGATCAAGAGTCTGGAGACCCTGTAAGTACCGGCACTGAAGATGCAGAATCAGAAGAAAAAATTAAGGACATTGTTGATGAATCCAAGCATGATTGTCAAGACAAGAGTCATGAAATTGTGACAGAAGTCGGAGCTGAGACAAGGTTAGACAACACCAAGGTGAATGAGGAGCTTGTGAATTTGAGCTCTGTCAAGACGAGTCTAGAAACTAGTGAGAGTGATGCAAATCAAGAGACTAAAGAAGTCGAATATCCACAACATAAACTGGAGAAAACAGAATCAGCCTTGGAACCAGAAGTGAATGAAGTTGAACAAGCCAAAGCTGTGCCTGAAACATCACCCGAATGCTTATCTCAAAGCGTTCAAACTTCTACCACGACATTGGCTTCTGAGGAAGAAGATATCGAAACCACACAATTGAGTGAGAAGATAGAAGAACAGATACAAGAGGTTGCTGAAATAGTTAAACATGAGAGTTCGGAGGATTCTTCGGAAACAAAGACAATAGAAGAGGTAGGCTTGCAAAAGGAAGAAGAGACAGAGCCCAAGGTTGTTTCAGTAGAAGAAACCATAGTTGACCAGGGTCTTCAAAATGAGGAACCTGAAGATCAAATTCAGACAACAACTTTGACATTGCCTTCTAAGGATGAATTATCTGATGCAAAGCAAACAGCAGAGATATGCTTGGAAAAAGAAGAGGTTGATGAGCTTGGAGATGGTAAGAAAGCTGAAAATGGTGCTGCTTGTGCTGTTGAAGTGGAGGAACCAAAGGATCAAACTCTAGCTTCAGCATTACCTGAAGCTGTTGCGGGTCAAGAAACTACTATTGCTCAAGCTTCAATAACTGAGGAACCAATGAAGCTTGAAACAAAGGAAGATGATAAAAGCCCAACAATGGAAACTGAAGTGAAAGAAGATGAGAGTCCAGAGAAGATCCAAGAACAAGCAATAGAGGTTGAAGGAGCCTCAAATGTTGAAGTTGAGACAAGTGAAAAGGCTTTTGACAATGAATTAATCAAAAAGGAACTTGTCAAAGCAATAGATGAAGAAAATCAGTGTGACAAAACAAATGAAATTATAGTGAATGAAGTTTCAAAAGAAGAGGTAATCAAGCAAATGCATCACTTAACAATTTCCATCTACTTTCTTTATTCATTCTCGATTATATGTCGACAGGTCCAGGGAGTTGCTGAAACATCTTACCCGACTTCAGAGCCGGAACTGCCGGCCAAAGATGGCCTTGGAGAATGCGAGCTAAAGGGTAAACTGATTGAAGACAAAGCATCGGAAACCACTCAGACTGAAGAGGTAAGAAAACTCAAATGTGTTAATCTTATTCTTGTATTGATTCTTTATATATCTATCTATATTGAAGCTTTAATCTGTAGCAGCACGTTGTGGAAGCTCAAAAGATGAGTGAAAATGAGATAGCTGAAAAGCAGATTGTTTGTGAGGATAAAACTGTTGGAAATCCTGCCCAAGCTTCAGTTGCAAAGATAGAAATCATAACAGTGGTACAAGAGGTTCGAACTTTTGCACTAAATGATGTTTTTAAAAGGCAAAGGCAAAAAGAATTTGATTCAATTCGGATTCTTCAGTTTTTTTTAAAAGTATTTGAAACAGGTTTCCTGGTATTGGACATTCACACTACTGAAATAATAAAATCTGAGTTATGTTTCATCTTTTATCAGGAATCAAGCTTAGAATTACCACAGGCAGATCCAGAAGGCACCAAGGGTTCAGATAATCAGATTTCCAGGGAATTAGAGCCGATTGAAAACAAAGAGATAACAAGTTCACCAGTTAAAGAACATGTTCCAATAGATTTGCAGGACAAAGTCGCAGAATCCTCTGAGAGAACTGAAGTTGAAGATGTCAAAGAGGTTTACCCAAAGGAAGCAGAAGTTGGCCATGGTGGAGACAAAATAACAGACAAATCCAGTGAAGAAATAACCAAGAAGTCTACATCGGTGGAGGATTCAACTGAGGTATCTGATGCGTCCTGGACATGGGTTTGGGAGTTGATCCTCTAAGGACCTTCCAAATTTATAAAAAAATTTAGAAAAAAGTTGAACATACTCATGTTGGACACATACCCATGACATCTATTTTCTCTTCTTGTCTTTGCTTTGATAATTTATTTATGAACTCAACAACTCCTAATGGCGGAAACAAACATGACAGATTAAGGAGCTAAAAGATGAATATGCGGGAGACAAGACAAATGAAACTTCAGAAACCCCAATATTAGAAAATCAAAATGAAAAGGTCAGTATAGAGGCACTTATCTTTTATTCATCTTGTTCTTCTCTTGCCTCAAATCTTTTCATCTTCACTCTTAAATTTACAAACAGCTCACTGTGGAAACTCTAAAGGACGATGGTTCAAACAACAATGTTAAGAAAGAGATTGTTGCAGAAGATCGAACTGTGAAGGATCAAGAACAAGCTCCAGTTGCCGTGAAAGAAGCCATAACTGTAAGTGAAAATACAATATATAAGAGAGAGGAGATATTTTAACTGGAAGGCAAAGAAACAATTTCAGGCTAGAATCTAGTTTCAAGGGACTTTAGAAGCAAATGCAAGTTGAGCTTGCTATAAACTGTGTTGTTTCGACTCTTCATTTTCCTTGAATTATCCATATCAGTCTCTTCAATAACCCTCCAAATACATAGAAAAACTTTAAAACACTGAACATACCTGTGTCCAACGCATAATTGTTTCAGGTCCAGGGTTAGACATAGGAGACTAACGTAAATCTTGACAAACAGGTTCCAGGAGAAGCCGTTGAGAAGTCTGAAGCAAGAGATTTGCAACCTGAAAAAGCTGAGGTTGATAATGGAGAAAAGAAAACAGATAATTCAGGTGTTGAAATAAAACTGGAACCTGCATCCACAGGTTCTGGTAATTTATCATTGTCTGATCTACTCCAACAATCTACAGAAAAGAAAGTGGAGGTGGCTGAACGTGTGATTGAAGAGAGGGAACTTACAGTAAGCAAGGAAGCAGCACCGGTGGAAGCTGCAGGAACCATTCAAGCCAAAGAATCAAAAACTGATGAAGTACCTGAAGGAGAGGAACAGAATAAGGCCGACTCCGGTTCGGATGCTCCGGTGATGGTGGAAGCACCGAGAGAAGCTGAAACTAAACCACCCAAAAAATCTCAAAACATACTATCAGGTGTTGGATCCAAAGTCAAGAACTCAATTTCCAAGGTGAAGAAAGCAATTACTGGTAAATCTTCTCATCCGAAAGAACCAAAAGCAATATCACCAAAGTGAAGCGAGAAATGAAGATCATCCTCAATTCTTAGTACATAATCACATATTTTATGATCTGTTTTAAAAAGGTTTGTTTTCTGTCAAATATTTTATGATTTATTAAGCTTGGTGAGTTTTTTGTGCAGATTGAGAGAGCAGTTTCTGTATTCTTTGGTATAAAAATAGTTGAACAATTACATGATTGTGAAATGGATTTTACATACTTGCAGTCCTTTTTGAGCTTGCTATAAGCTAATATATATATAAACATTTGCTTGTTAATTAAAGCTCAACAAAGACCATCTTATAAAATTCTTGCTTGCAATTTCCATTGAAAATTTTGCATTGTTACAGCACCAAAGCATACAAATTTCGAATTAAACCATACTTAAACCTAATAGAGCAAACATCTTTTTAATGTCTTGCTTGAAATTTCTGCAGAACCAGAATTGGCATTCATTACTCTAATTGGAATGCAAATGGGGGCATTATATATATATATACACACATATATCTCAAATTCATCATTTAAATCAATCAAACAACTAAACTCTTAGCTCAGAATCTAAAATGAAATTCAACAACAAAAATTAATGGAGTCGACCATACTAGAAACTAAAATTACCCATTTCAGATTTCTTCAAAAATAAAGTACACATCACACTTGATAAAATTTCAGTTCCACTTAACTAGTATTGTTCCATAAAAAACACAAAATTAGAAACTACCCCAAAACAGAAAAACATAGAAGCTTAAAAAAAACTCCATGAAATCCATGAAGACCCACCACTCAAAACCTCCTCCCGGGTCCACCACCGCGACCGAACCCAACTTGAGGAACCGAAACAGCAACCGGGTCAACCTTAACAAGGCCAGGAATATCACCCATTCCAAGAACCGAAAGCATATCAAGTGTTTCCTTATCAACTTCAATTTGGTCGACCTTGATGGCCGATTCATCGGGGACAAAATCCATGCGACGCTCGCGCTCTTCTTCTTGAAGCTTAAGAGAAATCCCGCGAACTGGTCCTTTCTGGATACGTTTCATAAGATGGGTCGAGAAACCGGCAATCTTGTTACGGAGCCTCTTGGATGGGATTATAGCTACTTCTTCGATAATCTTCTTGTTTGTGTGAAAATCGAGGGTCATTCGAGAATAGTACCGCTCGATTACCTGACGGGACGATTTCTTCACCGTCTTTGTGCGAACGCGGCCCATGGTTTAAGATCAGCTGAGAGTGAGGAGTAATTGGCTGTTGTTCTGCAGAAGCTGAAAATTGTTAGAATTAGGGTTTTTACTTTTTAATATATAGCTAGTTTTGGGCTGGACATGGGCTTTTGGGCCTAGCTCAATTCGAAAATGATAGGCTGTTGTTTGATTTGTGGCCCACTTTACGACATTAAGGAAGTAGAGGGTTTTCATATGTAGTACGAGTCTATATCTGTTCTCGTTTGAATTGTAATAATCATTCTTGTAAAATTCTTTTGTCTCTATCATAATGAAAATACTAAAAATATTTATCCATTTGACAAAGGAAACGTAATTCATCAAAACAACAGTTTAGTGTTATGGTCTGAAATAGCAGTAGGAATAAGCTGCTATGTTAGTTGATGCAACCCAACGTTTAGAGTCTAATATGTTAGCAAAACGGTGAGTTTCATGAAAGGGGTAGAACTATCTATAGCCTCTCTCCAACCCATAAATAGAAGGATAATGCACTTGAATGCACTCAAACTCATGTCCTCCTGCATTGACAACAATGTCCATGCCAATCGAGTTAAAACTCAATCGGCAACGATGTGTTTTAGGTGAGTGTCAAGAGATTGTATTTCTGTTTAATTGATATATGTATTTCTTTTTGCCCGTATCATTTAGTTTTATCTAGAAAGACTCATTTCTTGTAAAACTAATATGGAATATTAAATGTTAAGCTTTATGAGACTTTGAAGTCCTAAATTTATTCTACATCAGTTCCTGAAAACATTTACCCAAGCAACTTATAACTTATAATATATATATATAATTAGATTACATTCAAGATTTGTGTTGCGAATTTTCCTGTGAAGAAAAGAAGAGAGAAAGAGCAGAATAGCAGAAGAGAATTTGAGAAGAAGAGACGGTTTTGATTGATCCAAAATTCAGTGAAAATACCATGTTTACACTCTTTTCCTTAAGTAGCTGAAATGAACCAACTAACAGCTAATTAGTTACCACAGTTGTCAAAACTCACCGGTTAAGGTTTAATACAAAACGCACCGTATCAAACAGCAATGAAACTCACTGTTTTGAGCAATATTTCCCTCCCTCCTAACCAACGGTTACAACTAAAATTTAAAACTATTAACTACCCCATCAATAGCAATGTCTCCTGTAACAATTACCCTCATCTGCCAAAAGATCCTTGACCTCAAGGATTGAAATGTGAAAATTGGTGCTGCAGGTCCTCCAATCGCTCCCAAGTAGAGTCTTTTGGAAACATATTAGCCTACTCCATAAGGACTTCAGTTGTAGCACAATTGTCATGCTTGACCATGCGTTTGTGGAGTACTTGAATGGGTTCTTTTAGCATAACGCTATCAATACCCACTAAAGGCTATTGAGCCTGGTGAGGAGCCTTGCCAATGTGTCATTTCAACTTAGCGACATGGAATGTGTGGTGGATGCGAGATCTCGAAGTAACTTCAACTTGTAAGCCAATTCACCCACTTTAGCCTCTATTGCAAACGGCCTAATGTACTTAGGGGCAAGTTTTTGGTTGGATACACGTCGCATAATAATTTGTCGATATGGCTGCTATTTTAGGTAGACTAGGTCACCCTTTTGAAATACACAGTCATTTCTTTTTTTGTTTACCACTTGCTTCATCCGAATTTGGAACCTGGTGAGATAGAACCGAATAAGTTTTATGGCAGCTTCTCTCTGTTGAAGGCTTCGACCTACCTTGTCCATACTTGAAAGGCTAGCCAGGTAAGGTAAATGGGTTGGTGGTTCCTGCCTTGTCCATACAATGCCTTGTATGGTGTGGTTTCTATGGCTTTGTGGAGGGTAGTGTTGTGCCACCACTCAATTAAAGGTATTCATAAGTACCAATCACTAGATCTCTCCCCTGTTATACGATAGAGGAGCCCTTCGAGACATCGGTTGAGTACCTCGATTTGGCCATCGGTTTTGGTGTGGTAAGTAGTGGGCATGTGCAGTTTTGTGCCAAGGTGTTTGAAAATTTCTTGCCAGAATTGATTGATAAAAAATCGATCTTAATCAGACACCAATACCTCAAGAACTCCATGCAATATGCAAATACTATCTAAATAGAGCTGAGCAACTATAATGCTAATAAAGGATGAGTCAAGCTAAGGAAATGACCATACTTGGTCAACTTATCTACCACTACAAGGATAGTATCCTTGCCCTTGGACATAGGTAGACCCCAATAAAATCAAGGCTAACCACTGCCCAGGCTCGATTTAGAATTGGCAATGCCAACAATAAACCAGGATAGGTAGCATTGTCAACCTTACAATGCTAGCAAACTAAGCATTCTCTGATCCACTACTTAAGATTCTTGGATGATTCCTTCCAATACATTAATCCAGACATCCTATAGCGAGTAGCATGAACACTTGAGTGTCCTCCAATGGTGCTCTTATGAAAATACTGGAAAAGTTCCTTCTTGAGTTCCCTAACATCACTAATGACTATCTTTCCCTTTTTACATAACACTTTGTCATCCCAAGAGTATTTAGGATGTAGGTCAGGCTGCTGCTGAATCTCTTTGCATATGGTATGCAGTTGTGGGTCCAATAACCAAGAATCCAGTGCCTTCTTTCACAATTAAATAAGGACCATGCTTTCTGTATATTGAAAGAGTTTACCCTTTTGTATCTGAGGTTGCCTGGATAAGGCATCAACCACTACATTTTGAGACCCTTTCTTATAAGACACCACAAAATCATAGCCAAGCATCTTAGCAACCCACCTCTATTGATACAGGGTGATTGCTTACTTGTTAGTGAGGAACTGTAAGCTTGGAGGTCATGCATTATTTTTAGGAATACAAAATAGAAGTTCCCTAATGAGTTTTGGTGAAATCAAATTTTAATCTGAGGCTTTAAATTGAAAGTTATGCTTGTCCTGATTTTAAGGACTAAATTGAATAATTTGCAAAATTTGCAAAAATTGACATTTGATTTTGTTTTGATTGGAATCTGATATTAGGATGTCTTTTATGATTAGTCGTAGCTAACATTGATACGAAAATGTTGAGAGGGAAAGGAAAAACGAAAGTGATCGATGAGTAGCAGAAAATCTCGGTTTGTGCATTTATATTTTAAGTTATACAAATTGCTTGTGTTTTCATGATTATATGTATACGGAAGTACCAAGGTAAGTATATAGTATTTATATAAGTTATTGGATCGAGTTTAAATGAGAATTCTCGGAATAGAGGACTAAATTGAATAAAATAAAAAACATAAATCTTTTGAGATATGCCATGGAATTGAGTGAGAATATGTATTGAATGATATGAAATATATATGTTACATTAATGAATTTAATTGTTATAGTGTATATGATTGAAAATTTGATATGTGTACTGAATTATAAATGGAATTGAAATTTGATATCTTAACTAGTTGGGCTGAGTGAGATATAGTTGGCATACCATAAGATTGATTTGTGTATAGATTATATGCTAGGATGCACTTCGTGTGCTAGATACATTCTTTTGTGTCAGGATGCACTTCGTGTGCCAAGTATGCATTTTATACACCAAGATGCATTTCGATGCCAGTTAGTTAACGATCCGAGCATTTGTTCGAGTCCAAGTCAGGTAAATAGGGGTTGTATAATGTAACTTAGTGAATAATAAAAATCTGAATAAGTGATGCTATTTGAATGATTTGCACTTAAATACGAAAGAAATGTTAAAATCACACAATTGAGTATACAAAGCAAAAGAAATCGAGCCTTAGGGGTCGAAAACGAGTTCGAATGAGTAGGAAGACTTCAGAAACAAATGAATTATGTGATATTATAAGTGGTATATCAGAAATAAAACTTATAATTGAATGTTTTGACATTAGTATGTTTGAAATGTTGTTATTATAAGTATAATGATATGTTTATATAGATTGAATTGAATTGGAATGAATTGGTGTTAACCTTGTTCACTTGATATGTTTTTGTTGGAGATGCAAAGCTTGGTAACTCTAAGTTATACGTATATGGTTTATATGTGCATATAGTTATACATGTTTACTTTAGGACAAATTTGTTAATGCTTATATTATATACTATACTTGAATTATAAATGTACCACTTAACCTATTGCTCAGCGTACGATTTGTTTTCTCTGTGCGCAGGTTTAGGTGTTTCTTGAAGCTTTAGGACTTGAAATCAACATCCAGACAACCGTTTACAACTCAATAAATTTTGTATATAGTAACTCATTTTGGTCTTTTGGGCATGTACCTAGGAAACTTGTGCTAAATGTCTCAAATGTTAAGTTACATGTATGATATAAGTCTTGTATATGTTATAATCTTATGCTAATGCTTTGAAATGGTGTTTTGGATATGTTGATTTAATTATCTTTGACGCTTAAGGTTGTGAGTATGTTTTGGTTGGTTTTTGGAAGCATGTATAGTAGGTGCCAAATTGATTAGTTGGTATTGGAGTTAGTAATTAATGGTACTTGGAAGTGCCAAACTTTGTACAAAATATATTATATGCTTTGATAGATGAATTATTTAGTTGATATTCAACTGTAGTAGCTTCGGCAACGAATGTGGCACCCTATAACTCGGACTCAGAGATCGACTCGGGCGTTGGGGTGTTACATCCTAGATCACCAACTTGCAAGGTTTTCAGGACCGAATCGGTGGTCGAACCAATTAGACCACCCATTTTCAGTTCGACCAATTCAACCATATATGATAATTTTTATTATTTTTAGGTTAAAATATGTCATATGTCCCTATACTTTCCTTGTACTTTTATTTCTGGAAATTTAGTCCTTCTACTTTCCATATGATATCTAAATAAATAAGCAATATGTTTGTCTATGGAGGTAGGGGAGTCATCTACTTATATCGGTGTAAAACTTAAGTGGTTTTACACCTTTCATAATATTTCATATATTTAATATTTTAACAATCCAACCATTATATTTCATTCCCCATTTATGTAGATCACGCATGTCAAAATTGATAGAAATTAAAATTTTCTAACTATTAGTTTTATGTAAAAAAAAATCAATTGTTAAATATATATTAATATAGACAATATGTTGGATCAATATAATACAAATACTGAATTGATTAAAAAATTTACATATATGATAAGAAGAAATATTTTGATAAATTCAAAGATTGAATTGTTAAAATTTTACTCATACAAAAACTTACGAAATCACTTAAATTTTACACCAACGTAAGTAATCCATCCCATATATAAAAATTGACACGTAAAAAAAATTAACAACTTCAAGAATCGAGGAAAAAAATTGAAATTAAAATAAACAATCCGTAAACTTTATAATTTTTAACATTAGGGATAGCTAATCTAGTACATGGTGCAACAAATTTGTGTACTTCCATATTCACAAAAGTCTTGATAAAATAATGTATAATAATTACCAATTAAAATTTCTATTAATAAACTCATATCTATACAACTAAATTGACATGTGTCCCACATACTTGTTGGTTTTTTTACATTTTAAATATATTTAAATTTCAGTTTTAACTAATTTATTATGCTTAAAATTGATATTTAATTTTTAATATTATTTATTTTTATATTTTTATAATGTTATTATTTAATTTCAATAATTAATATTATTAATTTTTTGAATAAAATGTCGCGTAGCTTCCCATTTTTTTTGGTTTGTTTTGCATTTTTTTTTTGTTTTAAGTGAATAGTTAAATTTTAATTTTAGCCTCTTTATTACGTTGAAATTTAATATTTAATTTATATACTTCAATTTTTTACGTAGTGTTTTGTTATTTTTGTAATGTTATTAATCTAAATAAGTAATATTATTAATTATTTCAATCAAAATATTGATGTAAATTTTTTAAAAAAACACTATTCCAATAAAAAAATTTATTATGAAAAGTTTGAAACAGTATTTTTAAAGAAAAAAAATTCACTTAAGCATTTTCAACATTTTTTTTTTACTACATGACTACTAAATAATTTTTTTTAATTTCAAAATTGCACATCATTGATTTTAATATAAGAATTTTAATAAAGGTATCAGCAGAACCTAAATTTTTATATTCAAAAAATAGAATGATTAAATTTTTGAAAAAAATAAAAAAATTAAATTTCAAATGTATGAAATGTATTGAGACTTAAAACTATATTTTAACTATTAAATTTTGGTAAAAAAATTAACCAACACAAAACACATGTCTAAAATTATACCAATTAACATATCAATTTAAGGGAAATGCCAATTATCAAACTACTTAAAAAAATAAAAAATTTTAAAATATTGATGTATATATTTTTTTAATAATCTCATTATAAGTTCTAATTATATCTGCTTTTTTTTTTATGCAATGCCTAGAATTACCAATAACTTCTCTTCAACTCATAAATAAGAAAATAATGCACTTCAGTGCACTCGAGCCCACATTTTTTTACACGGATAATAATATTCATATTAATAAAGCTAAGGCTCAATTGACAAATATTAATGTATGTTACTTTATAACAAATATATTATCTGAGATTTGAAGTATATGTGTTGGATGAGAAGTGACCCCCACTTGGATTGGATTTGATTATTGGAAAAGTTTATTGCTTTTGAAATGGAATCTAATACCTCCCTTCAAAATCTTTGTCAAAGATTTTTGTATTTGTTTTGATTTATTTCCCCAGTATTTATGACTAGAAATTTTTCAACCTTATTATAAGCTGGAGAAATGACATTTAAGATTAGACCAAATATCCAACAGCCACTAACAATGCCTAAAATTGTGGGCTAAATAGTGATTAAATGAAACAAATAAAGGTTATATCATAAGATTTGTTCATGTAATCAAAGACAATTACATAACTTTACCTACTTCTATCCCTATGTTAATGTCTTTTCTTCAAAATATAATTTCATATAATTTACTAATAATATAAAAATCCGACTATAATTTATTCGAATTTAAATTATTCCTAACAAAGATTAACACCCAATTTGTTCTTATATAATTCATTAGTTATATAAAATATATTGAATTGAAATTTTTATATTTACTTTGTTTTGAATGTTCTATTTTTATTAAATCAATTTTTCTCTATAAAAAGATGCAAATCTTTATATTATATGTTTAAATGTATATGTCTTTTCACTTGACATTCCTGTATCATATCATATATGAGATTTTAAATCTCAAATATATGGACAAATCATACGAAATTTTGATAATTAATTCACACTTTTATATATATTTTTGGGGTGGAGATTGGTTGTTGACAAGTTAAACTCTTATGTTTCGCAACATAATGCTTTTTTCTCCTAGGTTTTACAATATAATATTCCTCTTTTTTATTAGGTATTAACACAAATTTATAGAAATATTATTAAATGGTTAAAATATGCTTTAGGTCTCTATACTTTTTATACATTTGAAATTTAGTCCTTTTACTTTTATTATAAAGAACTTAGTTCTTCTACTTTTTTATTTAAAACACAAGTTCAGTTGTTGACATCGTTAAATTTTTTTCGTTAAATTCAGGTTTAATTTAATATAATTTTTTGTTACATGGTTACTAAGTGAGTATTTCTTTCATTTCAAAATGTCACATCGACAAATTTTAATAAAATGATTTTAATAGTGCTAACAATTTAACCTAAATTTTAAAATATAAAAAAAATAAAAAAATTAAGTTCCTGAAAATAAAAATAAAAAGACTAAATTTCAAATATATATATATAAAGAGTACAGGGACTAAAAGCATGTTTTAACTTTTCTAAATTTAGTCTTCAAATGATACCCAATAGTTAATTATTTTAATATTTCACCTCAAATATATTGAGTTGAACTTTTTTCCATTATAGAATCAAAATTAATCATTACAAATAATAAATAAAATAATTAATTAAACTAAATTATTAGAATAAATCTAACCAAAAAGATTTTGTTATCAAGCCCTAACTATTTTATGGACACAACCTTAATCTCGGTTTCGACTTGTAGGGTTATTGAAAGGCTTGTCCGAGCTTTTATTTGGGATTCCACTTCAGAGTCCACGAAACCGACGTTGGTGAAATAGGAGCATTATTTTTGTTATGGTGCTCGCTATTATCGACCCGCTATTTGGTTACCCAATTGTGTTCTGATCCGTCGATCTACGTGGCTAGCATTTTGAGTTCAAACGAAAGATATTTACACTTCTCTATGGGATCGCATGATGTTAGTTTGCATCACCATGTAGACGAACCCACATCTAGGAAACAGGTGTTTGTAACGCTCAAATCACACAAAACAAATCCTCTTATAGTAACCCTAAACCTTAGAAGCAATCAATTATCCACAAATCTTAATAACTTTCATATAATAATTAATCAAGGCGTAAATAACATTTTGATCATTAATTTAAACATAAGTAGTCATAAAAATAAACTAAGAACATTTAGGGATCACATTACAAACAATCACAAAGTTTTAAAGCAAATTGAAAACTTTTGCATACAAAGGTCACATGACCGTGTGGCCAACCCGTATAACCCAGAACATGCCCGTGTGCCCAAGCACACACGCCTATGTATCTGAGCACACATCCAGGTCGTGTAACCTACTGACTTGAGTCACATGCCCGTGCTGCCGACCGTGTATCAAGTCGTGTAACTCATTGACTTGAGTCACACGGCTGTGTGACATAAGTCAGTAGGTTACACGATCTCCTTATGGTATTGCAGTTCACTGTTACTTTGCCAACAAGAGCCTCCTTATAGGTTACCTTATCCTTGCTTTTCGTGTCTCCTTCAAGCACTTCATGCTAATAATTTTTCTTCTCTCTGTCCCCAACCCTCAAGTTGGACTTTTTCCAGTATGAAAAGCAGCTGTTAAGCGTGCCAAGTTGACATCCATCCTACATCCATAATAACGAAACCCATTCAATCTCCGCACAGCTCTTCTTGCGTCAACAAGGTCCTGAAATCTGACGAACCCAATTTATTTCCCACTCTTTGATAGTGTTTTACAGGGATAAAGACATCCCCAATCTTACCTAATGTCTCTCCAGCTAACCCTACTAGGAATGTTGTTGATGAATAAAGTTGTACAGCTTTCCATACCCCGGCCTCAACTAGCATTTCATGTCATAGCAGCCTTTGTCGATTTAATTTCTATTGTCACCATTTAAGTCTAGCAAAAATGCTTATAATTTTAATGTCGAAAAGTTTAGTCATGAAGAATTGTGGTCATTTAACTTTGACGTAATTGCTTTCAATTCACAAAAGGAGCATATAAAAGACAAGGCATCTCCCCCCACACACAGTTGAGTTGGGTACGAGTCCTTATATTTGCATTGCAGCTGCTTAGTTAATTGCCACAGTGAATAGTGAAAAATACTTGATCTACATTGAATGAAGAGTAATAGTACTGTACAAGCTCATAATCAGTGAATTTCAATCATAGAAGTTAAACAGTACTCGTTTCAGACCTCCATTTCTAATAGTTTAACTCAATGATGCAACTTACAGTTACCAGCTTCAGAGAGCTCAACTGTCTCACCAATCATCAACATACTCCTTTTCTTTATTTATATATTTTATAATCCTATTTAACTTGCTTTAGTTGGGTAATTGGATTCAAAATGCTATCCCTTTTCCATTACTTTTTCACTATGCCAACTATAGCTTTGATACAGAAGTGGCTATCCATCTCATTCACCCAACTTATATAATACTACACTCTTTCATTCATCGTATAATGCTTTTCGGACAATAATTGATATTAGTATCATCTAAAAAATGCAATTTTTAGGTATTAATAAAATAGTGTCACGTCTTTAAATTTTAAAGATAATAAAGTATTATTATACACTCATCTATATCCACTATATTCTCCAACTTAATTTAACATTAATTAAATTACTTAAAATAATTAAAACTTTCTCTCTGCGCCACTCTATTTCTTTCTTTCGTTATTGATTAGCCAACGATCACGTCAACTTTAATGCTGGTCGTCGACTGCCGATATTCCTTTCCCTTAATTTTTTATATTCATTTCTTATTTTCTTTTGTATTTTGGTTTTCTTTTAGTTTTTATTTACCTTTTTGGCACACTTTTCCTCTACCTTGTGGCTCGCTTTTGCCTTATGACATGTTTTCGTCTATCTTTGTGGTAAATTTGCGTTTGTGGATAGTTTTCTCACAACGTTCGGCTTTGATTTGCGGTTATCAGTGGTCTTTCAGTAGTTTGATCCTCTTTTGTGGTTCGTTTGCCTATGCAATCAAATCTGTTTTGCGAAGCAGCCTGCAAGATTGTTGATTTCGCTTACCACTCCTACTTCGATCCTTTAGCGTGTAGGTGGATAGAGACAAGGAGTTTTGTTTCCTGCTTTCTTTCTCCAGTGTTTCATCTCATCTATGTCGTTGCAGCTCACTAGACGTATTTTGCTGGTTTGATATTTCATTTTCTAGTTTTTTAGTTTCTGTTTGTTTTGTTATTTTTCTGCTACATTTTAATTTCGTTTGGAACCTTTCTTTGTTTTAATTTCTAATAAATTCAACCGACATATTATTTAAAAAATACTTAAAATAATTAATTTTTTAAATTATAAACAAACATCTTTTTCATTTTTTTTAGAAATTAATATTTTTATTTTTGTGTAGCCAATTTTTAAAAAAATTAATAATTTTTGTGTAATTTTTTAATTTCATTGACACATAATTTTGATAATTTTTTACCCTTAACCCCGGTTTAAGGGTACAAGTTTGAAATTTTAGGTTTTGGATTTAGGGTTCGAGATTTTAGATTTAGGGTTTAGAATTAAGGAATAAAGTTTGGGGTTTTAGGTTTTAGATTAGGATTCGGGATTCTAGATTTAGAGTTTAGGTTTAAGTTCGGGGGTAAAAGAATTACTTAAATTATATGTCAATGATATGAAAAGAATTGTTGAAATGTCATTATATAATTGAAAAAAGCCTATGAATGATGTGGTAAAAATGGTCCATAAAATAATTTCTCTATGGATGAATGTTTAATAATATTTTCATGTCTTTAAAATTTGATGATGTAGCAAAATTTTATTGATGCTTAAAAATCTTAATTTTTAGGCTACCCTAATGTAATTTATTCCCAATGATTATATATTTTAAACAAAATAATAATTAAAATACTAACACTAAAAAATATATAATACAAATTATTAATAATTAAAATTTCATATAAATATAAATACCTTATTTATATTTATAATATAAAAATACATGAACATAAAATTATTATATTATATATTGAAAATTTAAAATTGGTAATGACGTGTGATAAGTGATGTGGATACACTTGTTGGTATATTGATAAGTAAACACATAAAAATTGTTAACCTAATCGGATTTAACCTTGCAAAGCTTTACATAAAATTTTATTCATTATACTTTCAAATTTAATAGATTATTCAAATCCGATCATTTATAGATCTTTACATCTTCACTATTGTATCAGAGCTAATCAAAGAAGTACCTAATAAAATTGAGACACAAAGGACAATAAAAAAATTTATTTATTAAAATTAAATTGGGGCTCAATTTCTTTACCTGACCAAAGATTACACCACCTATTTATAAGATTTGAATAAATTTTGATACCGAAATAAAATATTTTTTACTTTAGAATAGAATACGTATCGATATGCATGATAATTTATAATATCAAATTTAAAATAATAATCATACCATATAAATATATATTTTAACCTACATAAAGGTCACACTCTCTATAACACACAACAAATCGGTAGCAAAAATTATCAAAATAAAGCAGAGTTGATCATAGATGTGGAACAAGATTGTCCGATCAAATGACAAGGAATGCATAATCGAAAAGAATCTGGAGCACGTGGCTGATTAAGTATTGATTGGATGATTAGTTGACAATTACAAGTATACAAACATTTGTGTTTTTCTTTTTCCAAAAAAGACATTTGTGCTTTTTGTTATATCACATTTAATAATTGTGATCACTTAACTATAATTACATATAATTATACATCCAAGAAAAGACTTATGCAGATTGTTTAGCTAAGTTTCCGATATGCTATTTGTCTTTATTATTTTACATCAAAAAGTTTTTTTTTTCAATTTTTAAATATTGAGAATGAATTTAGATGGACGATATATTTATTTATAATTATTATAAAAATAATAATATGATAAAATTAAATATTATAATAATATTATAATATAAAATAAAAATAAATTAAAACGCATATATTACACCGCATTACCATTCAAATCAAGATTAATATATTCAAATTTCAAGGTGATTTTCACCGGTTTCTTGAAACAGTGGTATGATATAATTATTGTAAGTGCAGACAGTGTCATAGTCATCCTTTTGTATCCCCATTTATTACCCCCCCTTGTCTTTGTCTTTTGCTTTATTTATTTATTTATCTAAAATAATAATTTAGTTATTTATTTTCTTCCATTGTGTCTCAGTATCACTGCAAAATCCTCTTAATTCCCTCTCTTTGCTTCCATACCTTCCTTACCTTTTGTCACTGAATTTTTGCAGGCCTCCTCCTCCCACCCCATCCCTGTTCTTCAACTAATAGGGTTTTCTCTTTATAAACACCCACATTCCACTCTCATACATATATTAATAATATAACCCTAAGTGAATTTTCCATCTTTCTGTTGCTGCATAGTCTTCCTCATTGGGACAAAATAAACCATTTATCAAAGGGTTTACAGGAGCCTACTCAAGAGGAATAAAGGTATACCTACACCTCTCTCTATATGTGTATTTACACATATAGATAACATATGTAGCATGAAAAAGGATATACTATGGTCGAATCTTTTGGAAATTTTTGTGGCCTTTAAGGATGGGGTATATGGGAGGGTTTTGGTTCAATTTTATGCAATTGTTTCTGCATGCTAATGTAATATTTTATATATGTTTTCCTTCTTCTTTTTCCCTGAATTTTCTCTTTGTTTTTCACTCTTGGGTTTTTTTTTGGCTACAGTTTAAGCTGAAATTTTCTGTCAGTAGTCTTTAAATTCAAAGAAAGCTGTTTGGCTGGCAGGTCAGGAAAAAAAAAAGCGAAAATTGTTTTTAAGAGAACCGCAGAGAGAGTGTTTTTTTTTTTCTTAAGCAATTTCTCATGGAATCTCGATGATACCTAACCTAGTTTTTTTTTCTCCACCAAGTCTTGATAATATTGAATTAGGAACAAACCCTTTTTTTTCCCAGTTGAAAGTAAGTGAACCATTAGAGTTTAGATGCATTAAAAGTGTTGGTTGGCAGTGCAGATCAAAGAAAATGGCATCTTCAAGCTATTCAAACCCACCATGTGCAGCCTGCAAATGTTTGAGAAGGAAATGCATGCCAGATTGTATATTTGCACCCTATTTCCCACCAGAAGAGCCTCAAAAATTCATCAACGTTCACAAGATATTCGGTGCAAGCAATGTTAGCAAATTGCTGAATGATGTGCCGCCCCATCAAAGGGAAGATGCAGTCAACTCCCTCGCCTATGAAGCTGAGGCAAGGATGAAAGATCCTGTTTATGGCTGCGTTGGAGCCATTTCAGTCCTCCAAAGACAAGTTATGAGACTCCAAAAGGAATTGGATGCAACAAATGCTGATATAATCCGCTATGCCTACAACGAAATGCCACAGCCGCCGCAGCCACCAGCAGCATCCCAGTATGGAGGAAGGAGAACAGGCGCGGGGCATAGCAGCTCTGGAGGTGGTTCTTTTGATCAAAATTCTGGGTTTTATTATCCTTCTCAGTGGAATAACAATGACCCTAGTGGAGACAATGAGAGTGGAAGCATGTGAGAGTTTGTTAATTGATTATCAGTATATCATGTCATTAATTAATAAGCACATCAAGATTTGATATATATATATGTAATATATATATATATATATAGGTTGGGATTGGAAGAGCTCCTATTTGGCTGGCTCTAGGGTTTTCTCTAGTTATGGAACTTGACAAAGGGACCATACATGGGTATTTTTATGATATGCAAATTACCCTCTCATGGAATGTAATTGTTAGTGTCTTTGTGAAAAATAATTTCATTATAAGATTTGATAGTTGAACCTACCAATCTTCCATAATTAACAATCATTTTATCATATTATATATAATATATATCAACCCACCAATCTTCCATTGCTTTGTTTATATTAAAAAAAACACTACTGGATTTTGTTTATATATAAGTTTATGTTATTAGCAATTGCATAGTCCTTTTTTGCTTCATTTCCTCTTGAATTCTGATGCTATTCAATTTCTTATGCCAAATCATATCTTTCCCAACCATTAAATATTTTTCTTAATGTAAATTCTCGGACATCATAGTTACAGAATACAACGTTTCAAGATTCTGTATACAAAATTAAATATATCCGGATTGATTATTCACTTCCGAATAATAAGTTCGAGATATATATATATATATATATATATATATATATATATATATATATATATATATATATATATGGGGTTAAAATATATCATAATTACCAGTATTTTTTATGAATTTTAAATTTTAAATCTAATTATTAATACTATTAAATTTATTGGTGTGACACGAGTAAGCAATTTATGTAATATTTTAAGCTATATGTGAAAAGCTGTATTAAAGAGACACCAAACTTTGAAGCCTTGAGTTTTCCATAAACGGATAGTAAAATAGTAAGACTGTAAAATTGTTGACTTCCCCGACCAATAATTTAAAACATGTAATAAAAAAGTAATGAAAAATTCCCCCACACAGTCATTATCTGAAACAGTGAGAAGGTACAGGTACCTAGCTTTGTAGGAAGAATAAAAGGGGGTTGTTTGCCCATGTGGAAGGTACGTGCACCAACAGAATATTAAATTGCATGTAAGATGTTTCTTTAAGTCTCAAATTTTGTGGCTTTTATTTTTCACATTTTCAAATCATCCATGTTTACAATTAGACCCCTCCATGACATTAATAGAGGAACCAATTTTACTGCTGATTCACATGCACCCTTTTTCTTTATTTTATTATTTTTCATTCTCTCTTCCTACCTTTTCACCTTCCTTCATTCTTTGTGGGAAGGTAATTAACCATAAAAACGAATTTATCCTAATCATAATTCCATGTGTTCATATTTCAATACCTTAAACTAATTAAACCTATTTAAGTCTCTTTTGGTTTGAGATGAGTTCGGATAATTTTGAATTCTTAAAAAGTGAAAGTAAAGTTAGGGTGCAAAAATTTAGATTTTGAAATACTCTCCGATGTTCAAGACAATGGTTAAGTTTTATAATGAAAAAAATAAAGGAATAAGATTATATATGAAGAAGATGAGAGCCCCCATGGGGGGATTAGCACATGTGGCCTTATGCTTGATCCCCAACATTGCTTATTGCTGGTCTGCAAGTATTTGACATAGTGGACTGACTTGTACTTATATTAACTTACACAACATGGACTTAATTTAGTGGATAGTTTAAGAAATCAAAAACAAATAAATAAAATTTTAAATAATCAGTGTCTTGGATATTAGTTCATTATTATATTAATTTTATTGTGTGTATAATATTATTTTTACTAAAGTAAAAAAAAATGCATTAATTGGACACGAATTAACCTTTCATAAAATAAAAATTCCTTTTTATATTTTCTAAATTATGCATAAAACTAATTAAATTGAAAGAAATAAGCGTTTAAGCATAATTCAAACACTTCCAAATTATTGCAATAATAATAATAATAATATCAACCAAATTGATAATTGGGTCGGTTCATAAAAATAAACCTTAAGTATATATTGTATAAGTAATCAAATTAAACTATCTTAGTAGAAAGAAAAGAAGAGGTTACAGACATGCATGTATCATCAATTTTCATGAAATGAAAGTAGAATTTCAATAGTAAACTGAATTTTGGTGAACTAAAACATTTTTAAGCATCACTAGTTACGGTATAAGATGAGAGATAATAATCCGAGCACTAATAGTATAAGATGCCCAGCAGTAATATAAGATGCGTGGGTGTGGGCTGATGTCTTTGAATACTGTTTCAGCTAAGGTTTGGTTTTATATATATGGACAGTTGTTTCTATTTAAATTCCATATTTTGATACAAAGAAAGTTATAAAATGGGGTTAAAAATGATGGTAATTAATTGTGAATGAGACGGGAAAGGGGGGTGTAGTTGGGATGGAAAAAGGGAAAGCATGGAACAAAGAAAAGCAGAGTGAGAAAGGAGTGGGGGGCGGAATATTTGAGGTTTTTGATGAAAGGGGAAACTCAAAAGATCCTCTCTGTCTTTGAATGACATGCAAAGCAAGGAGGCAAGGCAGCGTAAACTCGGAAAAAAGGCTATATATATAATATAAAAAGAAAAGGTTGATTGAGTGATGCAGCTTATTCAGGCCATTAGGGTCCTCTATTTCTTCCACACCCAGTATTTTCACTTGTTCATACATCTTTCGTTTTCAACTTGGCATTTTTGCAAGGGCCACCACACAACCGCCCAAGTCGGGGAAAAAACACACAAAAAGAGGATCAGAACTGACCCAAAACCAAAGACACCTCTGTTCCAATTTTACTAACGCGGTGTTTTTCTTTTCTTTTCTTTTTATCTGATTGATTGATTGATTGATTAGACGCTGCTTTCTATGGGGAAATTGAGGTTCGGTGTGCAATGCTCCTTCTTGCGCTGCTGCTACTCTTCTCATCGCATTTACTCATGAATTTGCATCCAAATAAAAGCTTCAATGAATGACAAATATACGAGGCTGTACTCGTTTGTGTTTCTTTTAAAAGTTTGAGGATAGAACCAACAAATTATTCACACGTGAAAGGTTAGGTCATTGCACATGTATACCCCTCCCGCTTCTGTTTTCTTTAACCTATTTCCAAGTCGACCAGTCCAGTCCCTACCAAAGGCCATTGGGATTCTCATTCGACAATACCCCGTCGGCTTCGGGTTGGTGGGTGCGATAGCGTTGTTAAGGGGTCCAGCACCCGCACGTTCGCTCCTCTCTGCTCTACTATTTCTCTCTGTTTTATGTTTTCTTTTTCATGTATATTTTTAGCCCCAGAATTTGCTATTTTATTTACCATCCACACACATTTCGTGGATAGGTGACGACTATAACAGATATCTAAAGATTGGATCACCCGCCCCACCCGAATATGACTTAACCTGAAATACATACATTTCTACTTTAAATTTTTAATTATAACATACATATCATATTATTACTACCTTTCGAAGCAATTGGCAAATGTTATCCAAATATATCATTAACCAAAAATCAATGTTTCGTTATTAGAATTAAAATAGTCCAATAGGTCACCACCTACAGATGTGAACTCAAGCATCAATTCTGCAAATGCAAGATAATGTAAAACTGAAATGGGAATCAGGTCCCAAAGATTTTTCATATAAAAATTTCAAAGTAATCTCAACAGAAATGTTTTCTTTTTTACTTTAATCCCTTTTAGTCCTACAAAAACTAATCTCCAAAGACCATACAATGAATTTGCCACTCAAGTAACGGTTAACCCTGTAGTGGCAATTAAAGATCAGAAAATTCCATTTTTTTTAAACCCATATCCCAAAGCATCAAACAAGATATACTGGGTAAAGAAAAGAAGAAATTTCTGTAATTGAGAATGCGAGATTGAAAACTAGAGATCAATAGATTGAACGTTTTACCTCACTGTACAGATCCGAAAACAGCTCCAGTCCTTAACATGCGTCGTCTTTAGGTGACTTTCATGCAAGACGATGGGGATGAGCTATGCTCTGAAACTTCAGGCAATGCCATAGTCTCCACAAAACTCTCGCCCTCTGAATTCTTAGATTCCTTATCACCTGAAGCAATGACTTCCGGGGAGACGCTGCATTCTAATTCTCCTTCTGTCTGGACATCGGCTTCTATAGTCCCCTTCAGTGTAGAAGATGAAGTTTCTTTGCTACTAGGGTCATTGCTAGAATTGCTAGATGTCAACCATGTAAATTGCAAATTATTGCCCTGCCAGCATTTGCCATTTACATATGCCCTTTCAGCTGACCGGCGTGTGCCATAAGTTATAACAATGGAGCAATTATTCATTGCTTCTGGTCCCATATCATTATCATTTTCCACATCTTCTATCTCCACGGCAGAAAGATCACCATATTGTAAGAAGTGCTCCTTCAGAACATCAACCTAATTGACAGACACAGAAAAGCCAATTGAGTCTATGACATTGACTCAAGACCTTTGTATTTTGATAGAGAGGACAGACATGTGCCTAGCATTTTAGGTAAATTTGGAAGCCAAGAACAGCCCCTCAAAAAGAGCCATATTCCGAAAATAAGCCCAAGGGACAAGAATGTTTGGGTAGAGAAGATAGATACAAATATATATCAATTCTCGATATCATGTAAATAGCACAAAAATACATTAGATGACACATTTTTGTGTTCTAGATCATAAAGCTCTCTATTCACTATCACATGCCTTATGCTATGCCTTTCACCCTTGGAATGATTCATCATTAGAAATAACAAGACATGCTAAGAAGACCCATTGTTTGTGAAATGTGCTTCTTTTACCTTTTTCTCAAAATGGAATAAAAGAATAATCAGGTAAAATCCATCCTCATGGAGAGACGGAGCAAATACAATTTTCTTAGAGGAAGAGAGAGAGTGACTCACATCTGCAAAACCAGAAGGCAAAGGTGGAATAACTCTAAAAGCAGTAGGTCGGTTGTCTAATTTGTATTTATTCATCAAGAATGGATACCCAGTGGGTGCTGATGGACGAGATTGCTGCTTTGAGCTCTTAGACTCCTGCAATGACATGGTGGCATTTGATGTTGGACCATGAGACCCAACATTCTCTGTTGATTTGTTCTTATCTGTAATCCCTACAGTGCATGGTATTGTTGTAGTTGCACCAGGTTCAGACAAACTTGGAGTTGAAGCTTTTGCAGGATCAGCTGCAGTTCCCACCTTTTGCTTCTTAGCAGCTTGCTCAGTTGGAAGATCACCTTTGACACCAGAAGACTGCAAAAGGTTACCAAAAATGTTAAACCAGTGGTGGAAAATACTCAACATTTACATCTAAAAACCCTCAGGTTCTGTTTTCATGACTTCATCATTCTCACCCAACTCGTTTAGCATGTGCATGTAGTCAAAGTACTGGTAAATAAAGGCATGCATCTCTGACAATGCCCAATACCACCAGTAAAGTTTTTCAGGACTTAGCTACAGTTCTACAGCAATCTGGCTTATTAAAAAATACACTGAAAATATATATTTCAAAAAAAAATACACTGAAAACATGCAATTGCTGAAACTGACTGCTACATGTAACAGTTACTAGCACATGTAAAATTACTGAAGAAGGAGATATTAGGATTATTGTATGCAAGAGTAAAGAAGTTCCCGATACTTGTTTTTGAAGTTTGTCCAACTGGCGCCTGAAGTCATTCCGCTTCTGCTCCAGCATTTCCTGCTTCTTGCGTAGTTCCTCTTTCATCTGCTCTAGAGTTTCTAACTTTTTCTGCAATGGAAGTTGAACCTTGGGACCATTAACACTAGATGGCTTAGGGGAATTCACGGAAGGTACAGCAGCACCATGGACAGCATTGCTCTTCTGAGCAATAGGTTGAAGGTTATCCTTCCCTCCTCTATTAACAACAGGCTGCGCTGGAATAACAAAAGTTGTTGGACCACGTGAAGTTACTGTTACACTGCTTCCACTGTTTATGCCATCATCAGGTACACTATCCCGATTAGCCCACCAGAGCTTAATAAAGCGATTACCCATTACAGCATCAGGAGCCTTCAGAGCAGCTTCAGCCTCTTCCCTCCTTGAAAACTGGACAAAGGCCCGTTCACTATTTTTTGGAATATAAATGTCAATAACCTCTCCAAACTTACGAAAATGAGAAAGAAGAGCCTCTCTTTTGTTACTTTTCAGGGGAATCCCATCGACAAACAGTGTACGAAGTGCCTTTTGAGTTGGTTTTCGGCTATTACGCATACTATCAGTCTGTGATTTGAATGATGTATCCATAAATTTGGAGCCATCATCCTCAGTGCTGATCCGCTTTACCTGACAGGAAGTGCCTTGAGAGCTGGGAAACGCTTCTTGGTCTTCTTTGGTTTCATTCTCAGGATAGGCCGACCGTGCAAGATCAATTTTCTCTTTTGTGTCTGTTCTACTTCCTGGGCTACTAATTCTACCCCAAACAGACAAACTTGTGCCCTGTGACCCAATGCTTCTAATTGCCAATTCATTATCAGCATTATCATGTAACCTTCGATGATGGCGATCAGAGATATCACCACTTAGCAAGGGTTCTGTTTCATCAATCTTGGGTGAATGTAGTCCTGAGACTGCAGTCGATGCTTCTGGGCCATTGTTATTCCACAAGGGTTGATCAGGATCATATAGATCAGCAACACTTGCACTAGTAGAGCCAATGTATGCACCATTCAAACCCAAGGCATCATCAGTCATTCCAGACTTGCTACTTTTGCTATGTATACCCTTGCTGTTCATCAAAGTGGTTGGAGGAACACTTGAAGGTAGAGGTCTAGGTGCAGCAGGGGTTGCCAATAGTTGTGCACTTGGAACTGTAACAGGAAGGTTAAACTGTGACAGACTCTGCAAATCAGAAAAGAAGTTACTATTAACTTGAATATATGACACTATAAAAGAAGAGAGGGGGGCGGGGGGAGCCAGTCCACCAGTCAATATAGATCATGGATCAAATATCAATAATGTGAGAAAAGTTTAAACATAGAGATCATTATTCATGTAGTACATTAGTCAACACTTGAAGCAGAGAATTTATGTAACATAATTTTTCTTTATTTTTTTAACCCCATACTATCCAGAGGCTTACCTTCAAGAAGATATATTTAAGGATTTGTGTAAGCAAGTAATCTGGAAAGCATGTTACTTTTGTTGATTATGGAATGGTTGAAAGTAAAAAGAGTATCAGTAAACGTAGCATGGAAAGAAAGGATAGCAGCAAATAAATTCATTAGAAAGTAGCGTGAGAATTTAACTTGTATCTGGTAGTACTATAATATTTAGAGGAGAAATATAACAGCAAGGATTTGGTAAATGAACTCAATGCAACAACAATTTAACCCATCTATGGTAGTACTGAAGCATTTTGATGCAGCTAGATTGCCACCAAGCATTTAAAGGGTGATATTAACAATGAAAATAAATTTTAGCACATAGCTCATCCTACACATTGTTTTCGTAGCTAGAGAAGATAAACCAGATGCACATGGAAACTTCCCTGGCTGGTCCTTACTGAAACTACGTTGCCAAATGACACGATTTTCTTTATCAATTTTGTAAAACCTCAGGGGAAAGGGTATAAGCCACAATGTCTGAATCAAGATAGAAAACAGCAAATTGAATACCTGAACATCTTCAATAACAATACGATTGACACCATGCTCCATTGGGCACATGTCTCCTCTTAGACAAAATCCACGCTCCTCAAAGTCTCTGCAACGTTGGCGAGGAATGCCCATATTCAATGAAGAATTCATAGGTGGCCTCAGCACCCCCGGTAAACCAATAGGATGGAGTGAATCTAGGCCACCATTTGGTATTCCAGGCATCATCCCAAAGGCACCCCATGATGGGCTTTGTGCATTCGAAACATTAGGCAATCCCCTTCCTGCAAAGAGACTTGGAGCAACAGATCCAGGATGAACCATTTGAGAAGCAATATCAATTGAGTTGAACCTAGATTCACGTTGATTCCAAGAAGAGTTATCCCTTCCTCTACCCCTACCAGGACCAGAATCTCCATTAAATGGTTGGTTTGACCTAACTCTCTGGTTCACATCCACATGTCCTCGGGGTAGTGAAGCTAATCCAGGGCGTCTTCTATCAAACTTCGATGTCAAGTCTTTGTCTAGAGGCAAACTGTTATTAGTTTTCCAGGTTGCACCTGCTTGAGATTCATTTTCTCTGAAAGGTTGCCCATTTTCAAAAAATTTATTGCGCTTTCTGTATGACTTTGTAAAAGCCGGATCCATAGAATCTGTCTCTAATGATTGAGAACGCGTCTCTCGCCTACGGTGCTTATGGTTGCGATCATCATCATCCTCATCACTGACTTCCTTTTCCTCAGGATCACTAACACAACCAGGAGGAGAAAGCCCACCAAGCTTAGGAGATGAAACTTTCAGCTCCATTGGATCCTTCTAAATAAATAATAAACCCAAATTCTTTTACAGCTTGCAGAGTTCCAAACTCTAACCAAATGCAGCAGTCAAACAAGTTCAGAAGCAATTAGAAGGAAAACCTAAGAATATGGAAAAGTGTTAAGGTCCAATCAAATGCTTAAAAAAATTGAAATTTGATAAGGTTTTCATGCTCCACAAACTCGTACCAAATTAATCCTAAAGTAAATAATAGCAAAACAGCTATGAAATGCCTTTTCTCACTCAACATGCTAGCATATACAATAACTTAAACAAAATAATGAACCACCTATCACCCTTAAGCTTTCCACGATCTTAAAAGTAACTTACAATCATCATCACACCAATAAAAACCAAATCGGATGTAACAACATCAATTTGACCACAAATATCATTGCCGGATAATTCATATACAGAAATTGTGCACCAAGCGTTTATTTAATGGCACAAAAGTTCCAATATAACTAAGTTCTTTGCTACAGGCTTCTCAATTTTAACCTGAGAGAAACAAGTTCAATAAAAATCTCCCAACTGCTTAAAACTATATTAAAACTAATAACAACGAAAATATTAGGTTCGAATTTAGTCGATAGATAAATTAAAGAAATTCTCAGTAAATCTAATTAGATACATAAATTCTCTAATTAAATTATAAATAAATCAGCTAGGTTTCGCAAGAAAAGATATATATAAAAAAGGCGAAATATTAGTGACTAAAAGAAAAGAACTTACAGAATATTCTAGAATAACAGAACGGGCAATGTCTAAGGAGCTATCATCCGATTCCAAATAGAACCCGAACTAACGTGGAAATGAGAGTGAAGGTAATTAAATAGGCGATGGAGGGGTATTTCGGGAAGAAGAAAAATCAAGTCGTAGAGAACAAGGGAAACCGGTGAAGGACAGGTTCGTAATAGAGTTACAATCGAGGGTTTATGAGAGTATTTTGGAGGGTTTGAAGAAACCGTGAGAAAATTAAAAAAACTAGAAGGAAAAAAAAAACGAGGTTTTAGAGAGAGGGAGAAAGGGAGATAGACGACGCAGTCTGAATAATAAAGATACAAAATTTATTTGAGGAGAAAGAAATCGAGAAGAAAGAAAAGGAAATTTTCGGTTTGTGCCCATATTTTTCTGTATCTTACATGTGGCCCCCATATTTTAAAATTTTAGACTTAAATCCTTAAAAAAATTCATCTTAAAATAATTAAAAAAATCAATTAAGCTTATAATTAAATCAAAAGTTAGCAATTAATTGACCCTTGAAATATGACCTTTTCTCGAAGCTCATGACGAGCCGTTAAGTAGTAACGTGCAGAAAACTCTTAACGAACTATTAAATAATGACATAACAGTTAATCCCTAACAATAATTAATCCTTAATATTAGTTAAATGATAACATGACAATTGTCATGAAAAAACCAATGTTATGATAGTTAATTTGACATTTAACTTGGAGAAAATGTTGGCATAAAGTGCTTAAAAAGACTTTTTTTTTAATTATTAGATATTATAAAATATTAGTTATAAAAATATAAAAAAATTATAAAAGTTTTAAAAATTATAGAAAAATTAAAAATCTATTATAAAACTAAGAGAATTTTTTTTTAATATACTGGTGTGATTACATAGTAGTTATCTGTTCATACTTTCTTAACTCTTTGACAACCCACACACATCTTGCACACATAGGCGCTCGAACCCCGAGACCCCTAAGATGAATAACATCCTCTTTTCCAATGGAGCCACTTGTTGGGTTCTAAAACTAAGAAAATTATAACAAGAGAGAAGAGTAGAAAATGCATGGGTGAAGCTAGAAAATTTTTTTAAGGGGTCGAAATTAATTTGTAATTTTTACAACAATAAAAATGCAAATTTAAAAGATTAAATAAAAAAATTATCATTTTTTAAGCGGTCAAAGTGTAATTTTACTTTTTCTAATCTAAATTTTTTTTAAATTTTACAGGGCTTAAATAAAAAAAATTTATTTTAAGAGGTCGGAGCCCCTGCCATCCCCCCTAGATTCGCCTTTGAGAAAATAAAAGTATGATTCAACTTTCACTTTGAGATACAAAAAGCTTATACTTGCCCTCTATTTATACGATCTCAATTCAATAGGTTATAAAAAGAGAATTAAGACATCATATAAATTCTTTAAGAGTTACAAGGGAATGAATTTGGGGGATTTGAGAGTTATATGGACATCTATTTATCAATGGATTTACAACATTCCCCTTTGAATATCCATTAACGTAAATGTGCCTCGTTAAAACCTTGTTAAGAAAAATCCTATAGTATAAAAATCTAATGGAGGAAAAAGAGCACATAATTTCCTATTACAAACTACCTCATTAAAAACCTTTACCAAGAAAACTTAGTGGGACAAAACTTTGATTAAAAGAAAAGAGTACAGTGTGCTCTAAACTCCCCTTAATGGCAACATCATAATACATCTTTGAGTCGACACATTTCAGTCTTATATACTAGACTTTCAAATGTTGTGGTTAGCAATGCCTTGATAAAATAATCTGTCAAATTATCACTAGAATGAATTTGTTGAACTTTTATATAACCAACATTCAATTGAACTATACATGTTGCATTATCTTTTTATAAGATAGTTGACATTTTTTCTTGCAGCGGCAAATCACATATTTTGTGGATATATTAGGTTAACAACATTAGCCAAATACACTCTCGACTTGCCTCATGCATTGCAATTATTTCTATATGATTTGAAGTGGCAACAACTGATGTCAACTAATAGAGATCTTGAATCACTTGAATAAAGTGACCTCATTCCAATAGTTCCTCCGAGATATCTAAATACATGTTTAATTTCATTCCAATGTCTATATGTTAAAGACGAACTAAATATTGCTAACAAATTTACAGCGAATGCTATACCAGATCGTGTGTTGTTTGCAAGATACATCAATGCCCCTATGACATTTAGATATGGTACTTCAGGACCAAGACTATTCATCATTTTCGCAACCAAGACTATTCATCATTTTCGCAAGGACGAAATGGGTCTTTATTCCATCTTTTAAGTGGGTCTAATTGAAAATGAGCAAACCGATTGAAAAATTAATATGTTATCTACCAAATCTAATTGAGGAGATGTTTTGTCTTGAGTATCAAAGTGGATGACTCTCATAAGATAGAGACAAAGATGTGACTGACTAGACTGACAGTACATCAAGCATTACCAAAGTAGAATAGATTCTAAATTTGTTTATGGATTTATTCATTTGTGATGTTCATAGTGTGGCATACTTGAATCATGAGTAGATGATGAACTATATATGGTGGCTTATATACTTTGATGTAAGTAAAATCTGAGTTCAAATAGATAAGGAACCGAAAGTGCATTGGGTATACGACTTCTGCAATATGTAACATCATTCACAATAGTAGAATTCATAACCCAACTAATAGCTAAATGATATCCTCTCATCAACATTATAGGATAGATGAAAAGTGAAGGCGACCAAGGGTCATTTATTTTTGTGATAAATGACTTGATTACTTGTTGTTAGTTATTGACTTTTCATGAAGGAATATGTAATAGTTATCATGATATGAAATATGTTCATATTGGGAGAACAAATTTATCCCAAAAAGATTGAGGGTATCCTATAAAGTCACACACTTATGAAAAGATCATTGGACAAGTACTTATTGAGTAACTTTTATAATGGTATGTAATTAGAGAAGCTAGGTCACACTATTATAGTAGAAAAACTTCGTGACTAAATAAGTTTATAATTAATAGGTGAAAAGATGGAACTTAATTATAAATTATTTAATCCCTAATTATGTATGTTCAATCAATCCCTTCGCTAACTCATTGAAACCAGAAATGAATTGCATGTAAAACCAAATAACCAAAACGAATGGATGAATGTGTTTTCTCACTAAGTATAGAAATGACTTGAGAATTAATTTAATGTTTTTGAATTAATATTTAATTAATTATAAGTAAATAATTGAAGTTCAAAAATAGAATTAAATTAATTACTCATTATGAATGTGTGTTTTTTTTCACTTTAATGGAATTAGAATTTGATTGAGAAAATTATTTAATTGGAAAATTAATTTAGTTAATTTGATTAATTAAATTAATAATATTTATTTTTTGAAAATAAAAAATAAATATTGAGTTGGATTAAATTATAAAGTGCCTGGGTTAAAAGTTCAAAAAGTACATATAATTGGACTCAATATATAACATGCTCAATCCCCCCTCATATGATAAGTGAGGGGCGGCAACCCTCGCAATATTTACTAGGGTGTGCCACTCATCACTCTCTTAGTTAGATTAGTAAAGTGTTTTCTATTAAATAAATATTATTTGTGTAACCCTTGTTAAATCAAAATTCTCTTATATTTCCTTATAAATAAATGTCACGGTGGGAGTTATTAGATTTTTTTATAAAATTAACTTAAAAAAATTAATTAATTACGTAAATAATTTATTTTTTTGATTAAATACGAAAATAACCTAAAATCTACAGTGAAAATTACTGGAGCCATATAATATGACGCCACCAACGTGCCACGTTAGCATCTCAGGTTAAAAAATCAATTTTTTTGTGTAGCCATGTAGAATGGTGTTACTTGTATAAATACAATGAAAATACTAAAAAATCTAAAAAATAGAAGGACTTGAAAACAATTTTACCTTTTATTGGTGGTACTATATTAAATGGCGCCACCACTTTTAAAAACTGTCAGACTTTTTCTTTTCATTATTTAATTTTATTAATATTTATTTTTCGAAACTCTAAAACGTTTTTTTACTCAAATAAAACATTATTATGTTTTGTTGAAACTCAAACGTTTTCTTTTTGGTTCAAGAATTCTAAATGTTTTCTTTTTTCTTCAAGTTTTTAACCTTGAGTTTGAGGGGAATTTCTTCTTGTGACGCCGACGATGACACGCCACCGTCGACAATGTCGAAGTCGACGCCGACAATGATTTCGACGTTGTTATTGAGGTTAATTTTTTCTTGTTTTTCGTTGAATCTACTCGAATCTTGGCTTGAATTATTTTCTTTGATGAAGATATTTTCTTTGATAAATTTTGGGTTGAATTACTACATGAAACTTGATTTAGGGGAAGCATTTTTTTTTTAGAAAATAAACTATGAATGACCCCATAAGCAAGAGAAAAACATTAACTAAAATTAAAAGTTAATTAAAAAAATGAATATATCCACATCTTTTCACCCCTTTTAAGATAAGTTTTTTAGTTTGTTAGTTTTAATTTTAGTTAACCAGAAAAATAAATATACCAAGAAAAATAAACATTCTCTAAGTGTGTTAGTTTTGATATTTTAAGATAAATTTTTACTCTCCTTTTTAAACTTTTTTTGTTAGATGATTTTATTACTTATTGTTTATATGCTGGATTATTTGCTTATTTAAGTTAAGTTATTTAAATTTTTTAAAAAATAAATAATAAACAAATAATAAATAAATAAATAAAAAGAAAAAATGACATGTTTTAGAGAAGTGGTGATGTCATTTAATATGACACCACTAAAAAAAATTAAATTTTTAAAAAATAAATAATAAATCATTAAAAAAATGAAATTTGTTGGAGAAGTGGTGCCATATTATATGGCACCAAAAAAAAGAAATTTAAATTTTTAAAAAAGAAATAATAAATCATGAAAAGAGAAATTTTGACATTTTTTTTTGAAGTGGTGACTCCATTTAATATGGTATCACCAAAAAAAGGTAAAATTGTTTTCAAGTTTTTATATTTTTTAATATTTTCATGGTATTTATATAGGTGGCGCCTTTTTATATAGCTTCACCAAAAATTTGATTTTTTAATCTGAGATGTTGACATGACACGTTGGTGGCGTCATATTATATGGCTCCACCAACTTTCATTGTAAATTTTAGGTTATTTTCGTATTTAATAAAAAAAATAGATTATTTACATAATTAATTAATTTTTTTAGATTAATTTTATAAAAAAGCCGAGTATTACCAATGGATTTGGAGGGTTTAAGAGTTAAATGAACAATTGTGACGTCAGCTTTGTTAAACGAGTTTTTGTTTATATTTAGACTACAATCATAAACTTATAATCTCTAATTTAGGTTCAAATAAATTTGATAAAAGTATCATGGTATCTTTTATATTAAAAGTTAAATTGCATTTTTTTCTCTCTATTAAAATAATAGGCAAATTAAATCCTCTTTTTTACAGTCTTATTTATTATGATAAGAAAACGCTCTTAGTTCAGTTCGATAGAACGTGAGTCTCCAAAACCCAATGTCGTAGGTTCAAATCCTACAGAACATGATTCTGCTCTTGTTAGATCGAAAATTGCACCGAACTGAAAAAAAAAATGAAATGCAATTCGAATTTGACCTCCTTGAATTAAATTATTAAATAAATTAAAATTTAAAAATTAAATTATAAATTAAAGGGGTCAGTCAAAAAAAGTATGTTAATTAATAAAAAAAGGTATGTTAATTAATCAAAGCCATACATATAATAATTAATGTCATTTTTTTTTCAGAAATATATAAAATGAAGTCCAATTCTTACTAAAAGAATCTGCATTTTTGCCAATTAAATCCAAACCCTGACATGTTGAATAATATTATGAACACTTATTTGAAAAAGTGATATGATTCAGGAGTTCTTATATTTTAATCCAATAGGTGAAAAAACAATACAATTTCATATTCAACAAAATGAAAAAACTTGGGCAACTTAATTAAAATTATTGCAAGTATACACAAATATAAAAAAGCATAACGGTGAAAAACACAAATTGAAACAATTCAAGTTTAAGCTCAGAAAACAATTTAAATTTCAGAAATGAGCGAAGCAGCAAGTGGGGTGAAATATGGCAACTAAGCTCCAAACAAGTTCAACGAGAATCAAGCGATAAAACACACACTATACATCAGCATGAATGAATCGGTGATGCCAGGTTACCGGCTGAACCACCCTCGCGGTGGCTGTACGTCGCTATCATTCATTAGCTTATCCAACACCACATTGAGGTCAACAGACTGGCCATTCTCTGTCAACTTTCTAACAGTTGCTCTAACATGATCTCTGGGGAATCCCATGGTGGTTACTTTGTCAACAACATCATCAATGGGAACCCTGTTACCAGGTCCAGAAGGACTGGATCCACCACTGACCCCAGAAGCGGTGGGCAATGCATGCGGTAATATCTTAGCAGTAGGAAGCTGCGGGTAACCGCTTCCGGAACTTTGTCCCATGGGAGAAGATGGGAGCTGCTGCATTTTCATTGGGTTGCCACTGCCATATTGTGAAGGTGATCCACCATAAGCATAGGGTTCACTTGGACCAGATTGTGGGATATATCCGGTAGAAAAGCCTGGAGTGGGCCTGCTGGATGGTGATGGCTCACGCAACTGGGGCGGAGCCCCATAATATTGTTGAGAGGAAGGAGGACAACCACTGGGTGGTTGAGAAGGTGGCTGGCGCAGATTCGGTGGATAGATCTGAGAAGAGGGGTAAACTGCCTCTTCCGGATGGTGGCCTACAGAAGGTTGAAGTTGAAGGGGCTGCGGAGGTTGAGAATACTGCGGTGGAGGTGCAGGTTGATATGGTTGATGGGCTGGTGTTGCAGGAGGGAGCTGTGGTTGCTGAATAGGAGGCATTGGGAATTGCTGACTCGGAGTCTCTTGAGTTTGACCAGGAGGTGGATGGTAAGGGTCTTGCTGAGGAACAGAAGGAACAAGGCTCTGAGGGAACTGGTTCGCATGCTGAACCGGTGTTGGCAAACTCGGCTGGGGAAGAGCTGGAGGAGGAACAGAAGGAAGTGATTGAGGGAAAGAGGCAGCCAGGGGAAGCTGTTGGTGAGATTGAAAAGGAGCAGATGCAACTTGCTGAACGGATTCTGTCCGTGCAGTATTCTGGGTTTCAGATGGCTGGTCTACCTTGGTCACCTGCAGCTTTGCAAGCTGTAACTGAGCTTCCATTATCTCTTGCTTTTCTTTTAAATCATGAACCCCAGTTTGCACCTGCATACAATTGATCAAGAACATCAAATAAACGCAAACCAGTCCATGATAAAACCTACAACAAATCCCAAATATAGATGACAAAATTCCATACTTCCACAATAACCTTATTATAAAACCTCAACAGGACCTTCATAGGTTACGCAACTCAGTTTCACATGGTACAAGAAGACTATTCCTCCTGGCACGTTTACTGAAGAGCCATTAAAATTGGACATGAAGGTATGTCTGAAATCTACATTCGTTTTGGGATGTAGATACATGTTTCCCACTTTGCTAATGTATAAAGACATTGCCAGATTGCATAACATAACTTGGACAGGTTTCAATTTAATCAAACGAAGAACATAGAAAAGACAAACTTGGCTACTACAACTTAATAACAGTTGCTCAGCTTAACTTCTATAACTGAACTGATCAAACATTCCCAGATAATGAATCATCAAGTATTAAATTTTTTTTTTTCAAAACCAGTTCATTTGAGTGAAACATCCAAAAACATTGATCAAACAGTCTGAGTCAATTTTCATAAAGAATAAAAATTCGAGCTACATATAAAGCTTTTGACTTGAGCTCACAAGACACACAACGCACTATAGTTCTACCTTTATATACCAAAGGCAGCCACAACAAATCACCAAGGAAGAAGATTGTTTTAGAAAATACCTCGGTCAAAATGTTTTCCAGCTGTTTCATTTTCCTATCGGTGCTTCCGTGATTGTTTCCTACGGACACCTTCAAATCATCCAAAGAATTCTCGAGGTGACGAGTTCTACTCTCCAGCTGAGTCAATCGATCACTTACTTTTTCCATCATATGCATCAGATTATCGGTATGTTTCTTCATGGTTCGATCGATCTCAGTCAAAATTGATGTGTCGAAGGCGCTTTGGTCCTTTTCCAAAATGCCTTTTGCAGGTTCAAGGGAATCAAGAGAACCATAATTCTGTCCAATACCAAGGAAAAAATCAAGTAAACAGTAATGCAATGGAAAAAAACCCAAGTGAATTTCATAACTTAGAACTAAGAAATCAAGCTGATACCAGCCAAAAATTTATTTATCAAACTATACAACATTATACTAAATACCCACAAAGAAATTAAGTTCAAACTCACAAAATTACTAGTCAAACCACAATTCACTGAGTAAACCGCAGAAAAATTGATCGAAAATTATCAAGAAATTTAATGTCATAGCATAAAATCTACTGATCGAAGTATCGAACTAAAACATAAAATTAACGACAAAAGATCAAAATTCCCAGAAAACCCAAATTTTTAATCAACAAAAAGAAGTGAAAAACAAAGGAAGTCTAACATATACCTTAGCTTTAGAATCGATCGAACTCCAAGACCTGGGATTACTAAAAACTCCAGCAGCATCAAGACTGGTTGAAACGGGTCGGATCGGTTGGAAATCATAGTCGGGAAACATCTCAACCTTGCTAGCCCCGTTACTGCTAGCGCTAAACGCAGAGAGTTGATTGTGATTATCTTCGTTTTGTGGGTGACTCATCAGATCGATGAAATCTTTGTGGGAATTATGGGGAGGTGAAGAAGAAGATAAAGTTAAGTCCATTATTTGCTTGTCCATGAACTGAGATGTATTCATCGATTGAAAACTCTTCAACTTATTCTTTAAGTGAAGAGGAAAAAAAGGGTTATTTTTCTTGACTGATGAAGAAGAATATTGGCAGTTTGGGGTTCTGGGATTCTGAGAAAAAAAGATGGATTTTCGAGAAAACAATTTGACCAAAAAGGAAAAGATTTCCTTTTTTTTTTTTTCTTTCCCCCTTCTTGATGGATTCTCTCTCTCTTTTCTTTATCTGTTGGGGTTGGGTTCTGAGCTGAAATTTTTAGGCCTACGCCAAGTTTTGTTTTTCTGAATAAAGTTGTTTTTTAAATTAAAAAATTATTAAAAATATAATATATAAAAAGTTAAATAATAATTAATCTTATTTGACTGAATTTGTTTAAAGAAACAAGCATTTTTTATAAATTTAATAATATCAATTAACTTACAATACCAATAAAATAATTAAAAAATGTTGAAACACAGGCAAAGCTAGAGGAAAATTGTTGAAGAGCAAGCGTAAAAAGAAAAATACTTGTAAATTATAATCCAATTAACTTAAATTCTTACATAGTCTTAAAAGTTTTCACTCATTTGGAATTGAAATAACGTCATTACAGAGTTGTTCTAAGAAGTCAACAAGTCAGTAATTTAAAACAGATACTCTAATGTGGATAAACCAGAAGGAGCTGACCATGGAACATGAACGATGACCATGTTGTTCTCGAACTCAAACCCAACATCTTTCCCATCAATCTTGCAGGCTGTCGGCTTGTCCGAAGCAAAGGCTCTCATTTCACCAGCTCCCTTAAATTCAATTCGAACTGAGCTTTCATTGTAGGCTAATGACTGGATGGCACCACCGGCATTCAGCATGTTCACTAGTCCAATAGGGGCGAATTGGACTGATTTTCTACTCAACACAGTGACTGGCGATACGGTTATAAGCTCGAACTCGAATGGTTCCAGCGAGATTTCCATGTTTTCGGCCGGTTTTGAGAGGACCAGTTTCTTGGACTGAGAATAATACATGGCGAATACTCGGACATCTTCAATGGAAATTGGGTTCTTCCCACTGTTCCACTCAATGTTTTTTGGATTCATCTCGGCCTTTACCGTATGAGAAAACTCGGAAAAGCATTGGTTTCTTCTAGTTTCTCGGCACCATCCGCCTCCTTGGCAGTTAAATACGCCAATCACACCAGTATACTGTAAAAAAAAAAAAAGCAGAAAGCCAAATTATCATATTTAAGAAAGCTTGGATAAAAATATTAAATCTGTTTTCGATGTTTAAATGACTGACCTTATTCAAGTTCCAGATTTTGAGCATGGTTTTACCATCATGGAGAGGGTCCTCAAATAGGCAATCCCTGGTTGGAAGAGCGTAGTACTGGCAGCGGAGGATCGAACCATCGGGTAAAACGAGGCGTTTGAGGAGATCAAAGTTGTGGTTGCCAACGGTGTCGCTGATGTAAATTGGGCCACCAGAGATGGCCCTTGAAGCAGCGTGGAACTCAGCACAAGGGTGGGAGGACTGGAACATGTCCCAATCAGGGTGGATAAAGTTGCCCATCCATAAACTGTTGTAAGCACAGTGCACCATGTGACAACCTTGGAGCCAATATGTCCCATTAGGGTCACCTGATGGATCAGTGCACCAAAAATCGTCCCCTATAAAAGCAAACAAACCCATCGGATTAGATCAACCAGGCCCAAAGCCCAAATATTAAAGAACACAAGCCTTTAATAAAAATTAATTAATTATTATTTATTTATTTATGTCAAAATCAAGCTTACCGAGAAAACAGGTAATGTCCCAATGCTACATTAATTATACATTTAAGCCTTGATTTAATGAAGAAACATATAATTGTGAATTAATTACTTACCGACACGACCAAGACAAATGGCTTCTGTTCCAAGAAACATGAAATCGTTGCAGTGTTCCATACTGGCAATAACACCATTGCCTTTGAAATGCTTTTTAACCGAGTCTGTTAAAGCTTTATAATAAGCTTTTGCAAGATCAACTCTTCCACCGTAGTTTTCACACAGCATTTCCAATAACTGTTTCAAAAAAGAAAACAACGTAATTAAATATTTAAATTATGATAAAATCAGATTAAAAGAAGGATAAAATATTTGTTTTAAAATTTTGTGACAAGAAATAACAGAAAATAACGTGTGGCAATAAAATTATTATGAGCAGTTACGTGCCGACCAAATATCAAGTATGTCAACGTAACTGAACCAACCGAAATTTTGTCTGTATATTAAAAAAAAAAAGTAAAGGATTAAGATTTGGTCGGTCATAGCATAGACACATTCAATTTTTTAATTTCATGAATTTTCTAGAAATCTTGGATACCTATTAAAACTCATATTTAAAAAATCATTTTTTAAAGAAACAATCACATCTAAATAATTTTAAATAAGTGAAATTTATATATTTCTCCAGTGAAAAGAATATAAGATTTTTTTAATTAAAAAAAAGGGGTAGTAATCACTTACATGGATCACGTCAACTTTAACTCCGTCAATTCCAGCATTTTCCAAATGAGAATGGATTCCTTCGTAAAGTTGATCAGCCATCTCTGGCGGCACCAATCCGATACCAGTGTTGACAATCTTTTCGACGGCAAGATCCTCCATCGTTTTCTTCAATCCTGGAGACAACTCCGGCTTAATAACCTTGGTTTCCGGCAATCCAGGGACATTAGGCCGTAAACCACCCCAATATCCACACAGGGCATGCCACACATAAACAAAGTCTACAGTGTTGAATTCCTCCTTAAGGTCCTTGATAAAGGCACCCATGCCCTTATTAGTGGAACCATTAGCCAAACCCCTAGGGCTAACATATTCCCTAAACTTGTAATTCTCTTGAAACTTCAAAAGTCTGCATGGCATTTGCTCCCCAGCCACCGTACAATTCATGCCTTCTTTAGTGATGGGGTCCTCATCATGGCTAATGGATTGCCACCCATCATCAATCAACACCAGCCCTGGTGGGCACCCACCGTCGACAAGACCTTTCACACCTTCCCAAACACCTTGAGGGTGCACAGTAAGGTAAAATGCGTCCCACGTGCACCAACCAAATTTGTCCACGATCCCTGGTGGGGTTTTCTCTTCTAACAACTTGAAGGTTCCAAGGTGAGTTCTAATCACTTTCATGGCATCCTTTACCAAAACGAACGGATCTTCGCCGACGTGAACGTAAACAACACTCCGGAAGCTGGCTGCGGCCACCTTTGTGGAGCCGCTTTCGACACAAACGTCGACGTTGTCGTCAGTTCCGGGCTGAAGGGAAGCCCTGAAAGGGCCTTCGATGAGAGGGAGGAGGAGGATATAAGGCCTGCCGGATTCTGATCTATCGAGGATCACCATTTGAGTTTCGTTTTCAAGGTCGCTCCCGTTGGAACCAACCCAATGAGTGGTCCACCAGACTTTGAACCTGAAAATACTCATGAACTTGATGTTCTTCAGCTTCCCAATGGGAACAACATGGCGGCTGTCGGATTCAACAGCGTCGAACCCTACAAAGGATCCAACACTGGGCATTGATTTGTCAGTGGTGGAAACATAAGGGGAAGGAGTAACAGTGATGTTAGCAGGGACATCAGTGAGAAAAACATGGCCATTGGCAATGAAGTTTGAGCCTTCCAGTGAGATTAATGACTGGTTGTTATGGTCATCAACTAGGTCTGAAACACCAGAGCTAACCTTACTCAAGCTTGGAGCCATAATGAAAAACCAAACCAAATAAATAAAAAAAAAGGGTTTTCGCTGTTTTGTTTTAAGAAATCAAAAGAGATCGAAACGATCAATTGAATGAGATAAGAAAAAAACTGAGATTTTGAAAAGGAAAAAAAAATCAGTGAAAATAGTTTGCGTTGATTCTGTGTTTTTAAAAGCTTCAAACTTGGCTTGTTTTGGTTGCTCAATCGAACTGGCCAATGCTCTAATTTATAGGCTTAATTCAGAGCGAAGGTGAGGAGAAGTTTCATTGTAGGAAAAAGAAGAAGGAAATATTAAATTTAAAAAATAAAAAGGTGAGGGGGTGATTTAAAATTTGCTTTATTTATTTAATTTTATTTAATCGTGTGGGTCATACTCTTTATTAAATGAAAAGTACTGTTCATAGTAATTACTTTAGATTATCCGATACCTTTTTTCTATATAAAATTTGATTTATGTCATCAATCATGTCAAAAGTTTGAAAGTCCAGAAGGATCGACAAGTGTAAATATAGAGGCTCCCTAAATCTTGGTATTATGGTTTGACTAGATTGAAAAGAAAGCCACATCTATAATTTTACATTTATTATTTATTTATTTTATTAAAAATTTGTATTAATTCATTTTTATTAAATTCCAAAAAATAATAAACAATACTAACAAAATCAGTCTCAATATACATCAATTGAATTCTAATTAAATTGAGAAATGATTAAAATATGTATTTTTATAAAGTAAATTATATTATGAGTAAGCTACAGCATTGATCATTTAAATATATATAAATTTTTATTTTGATTATTAAATTGTGAAAAATTACAATTTAATCATTAAAATTTTCAAGATTATTCTTTTTAACCACTCATATGTTAACTCTTAATGGAATGGTGACTATGATAAATTTAATCCACTTAAATATGCTATGTGGATTCAATTTATCTTACTCAGTGCTACTTACCATTTCGTTAAGAGTTAATGGATGAGTAATTAAAAAATAATTTTGAAAATTTTAATAATTAAATTATATTTTTTCATAATTTATGTTTAAAACGAAAATTTACATATAGTTGAGTGATCAGTATTGTAGTTTACCCTATTATTATAAGTATATCTTTATCTTCTAAATTTTCTTATAAATTAATAAAAATTCATAGATAATGAAATTTAAAATTGACAGTGATATTTCAATTTTTTTAGTATATTGGTGTAATATTTCAATTTTAATTTTACTATTTCAACAAAAAATTATTTTATTTTATATATAAATTTTTAATAAATATATTTTTACATTTTTTTACGAATAACTTGTCATAATACAATAAATATAAAATGATACTTCTAAAAAAATCAAATACGTTTACTATCTCTTTCAATTTAAAATTTTAACATATTTTACGTATTATTATTATTATTGCACACTTAAAATATATATAACAAAAAAATAGATTCATAAATTTTATTTTCAACCATGAGATATGATGTGTGATGGTTACTCATCTCGTCTCTTAATTATGTGGTTGGGAGTTTAATTTCCACTCATGTAAATAGAACACATTTCATAACCAGTTAGGGGCGAAGCTAGAAAATTTGTTTTAGGGGTCCGAAATTAAATTGTAATTTTTACGATAGTAAAAATATAATTTTTAAATGATTAAATCAAAATTTTATTATTTTTAAAGGGTTAAAGTGTAATTTTACTTTTACTCATTTAAACTTTTAAAAAAATTTAAAATGCATAAATGAAACTTTTTTCCATTTTAAAGGGATCCGGTATCCTGTCAGGCCTTCTAGATTCGTCTTTGTGACTAGTCATTTATCTCTTCAAAGAATACTCATAGCGAGAAAATTAATCACTGCTGGTAACGATGAATACCCTAATTACAACTAAAAAAAAAAAAAAATATTTTCAATCAATTTAAAAAAACGAAAGATGGAGTAGATGTTATCAATCCATTATTGTTTCATAGTTGTCACTCTGTATCATTCATTTCGTTACCTTATAAAGATATAATCTTAAAATTTATTGTCATCTCCATTAATATAGGATACATCCATCGACTATCACTACCTTCCCTAAGTTTGATTTCTAGTAATTATTTCTAATAATTTTAATTTTTTTAAACACAAATAAATATTAAATATTTATTACCTAAATAAAAAGTTATAATCCACGTCTTTAATTATATATTACCTAAATATTTCATATTTAATACTATCTTTAAACATCAATAAATAATGGTGTCAATTCCGAATTTATAGATAATCACGTTTCCCTTGTAGTGAGTACATGGAAACAAGATTTAAGAATTTTCCGATGGGACGAGGGTATCATTGTCCCAATAATCACATTTTTGCATAAATTATATCGATGTTAATCCAACTTTATATATACCCTATACAAATATATTAACCACAACAATTTTACATATTTTAATACTAATATGCTTAAATAAATTTAATTTAAAATTAAGAGAGATTATGAGTAAAAATTAATCCCAGAAATATAACTTGAACGTTCTAGAGCATTCATTCAAAAATTCCACAGCGCTTTTTATTCCTATGGGAACTTTATTTTTTTTTTAAAAAAAAAGAGAGAGAGAGAGAATCTATTCATTAAAGGAAAGGGAAATTGAAGCAAGTGGTGTGAATTTCACAAATTGATTGATTTTGTTAAGAAAAATCTTTGAATTTCTTTTTTTTTGGTATTTTGAAATTTATTAGTAATTCGTGAGGATTTTTCTTATTAGGAAGAATATCAAATTTCCGAAATCGAGAATGAGAAGTTCATTTATTGGATAAAATTGGTATAATTTCAAATTAATAAGAGATTATTTTAAAATTAATTTCGAGATTCAAGGTTTAGAATTTGATTTTTTTATTGTTTTATTGAAACAATTAATATAAAATAGTAGATGAGAAAATTTATTGTACTAATGTTTTTATTTTTAAGAGTTATTTTAAAATAATTTTAATGATTAAATTAATGTTTAATTAATTTGTAACATTATATATAGTCAATCCTATGGTACTTTAATTATGCGGGTGAAAGAAATAAAAATAATATAAAATTTTTAAGGATTAATTTATTTTCAAAAATAATAATTATTACTCTAAAGGAATAAATAATATAAATATTTTTGTTATTTGGATTTTTTTAGTGGATTTTTTTATTTAGATTTTGATTGTATTAGATTGAGATTTTTAAATATCGTGCACCAAAGTTTAAATTCTCAATATAGTTGTTTTTTATTTTTAAAATAAGGGTAAATTTTTTAGTTGGTCACTTAATTTTTAAGGTGTTTTTATTTTGATTATTCAAAATAAAATAATTGAAATTTCGTCACTTGACTTTTAGGACGTTTCAGTTTAGTCACTAGGGGTGAAACCAGGGGAGCTGGCAAGAGCCCTGGCCCTCCCTAAAATGGAAAATTTTTCATTTAGACTCTTAAATTTTTTTAAAATTTTAAATTAGTAAAGGTAAAATTACATTTTGATCCCCCTAAAAATGATAAATTTTTAATTTAATCCTTTAAAAATTACATTTTTACTATCATAAAAATTATAATTTAACTTAGCCCCCCTAAAAATATTTTCTGGTTTCGCCCCTATTAGTCACCCAATCATTAAATCACTAGCGATGGTTAACTATACATGTCATAGCATGTTTACATTCTCATTTTGGTAATCCAACTTCTAAGTCGCTTTTTTCTTGGTTACTAAAAAAATCTCATTTTTAAGTAATGTTTAGGGTAAAAAAGTGATAAAAACTAAAATAATATTTTAAAAATAATCAAATTGTACTTATTTACCCGCTTGCTGGAAGATTTAATTTTTTTCCAATATTGAAATTTAAATTTTAAAACATAAAAATCAATTACATAAATTACTAAAAAATTTATCCCTTCATAGTGTCAACCAATTTTTTTAATTCAATATCTTTCTAATTTTAAATTTTATTTTATGTTTCCAAATTAAAATCAATTCAAATAAGTCACCTTTAATAATTGTCTATGAAACCCAATTTTCTTTTAATTGTATGATCTTAAGTTTTTCATGCTAAGCTAAAAACAAAGAAAAATCCTTACAATTAAAATTGAATTAATTTTATCTTCCATATCAAGCAAAACTCAGAATTCTTTTCATCACTTCTTTACTCGAACGAAAAACAAACATTTAATTTAATTAATTCCAATGATTTTTTTTGCTTTTAATTTAGTATTAAAAATTTGAGATTATATTGTAGATGAAAAAATTTTGGACCCATTACAAAGTGCCACATGTCAAGCCGAAATTATTGTGGCCAAAGCTAGAGTTACCATAGGTAAAAATGATAACATCATATTTGTGTCATAATTATTTTTCTCTAATTATATTAAAATTCTACTTGAACTCTTTTTTATTCAAGTAATTTACACCATTTTATAGATTCACGAGTTCAAGTAGCCCAAAAAATCTCTACAAAATTCTCTGGAGAAACCGAAGAACTTGAAGAAATTCTGAAGAACGCCATATCAGTTCTAGAGAAAAGTCGCTTTCTTGTCCAATTCAATTGTGAAGAAGAAGTCAAAAGTCGTTTCTGAAGGTAGTCACCTTTCAATATGTTTCAACTGAAGAAATGAGGTTCAAGCCTATTTCAATAGCAAGCCAACACGACATTTGAAGTAATCCACATCCATCCAAGACTAAGTTAGACGACCCTTAGATTGAAGTCAAGCCAAAGAGAAGAACCAAAAGATATTTATCAAGAATCAAATGAAATATCTTATAAAGTCGAATCGCTCTTCAGAATCTCAAAAAAATTTATCAAGAACTTGATGAATGTCATATCAATTTTGAATAAACCTGCCTTCTAATCTTGTTTAACTAATGAATGGAGGTAAAACCCCATTTCAAGAGAAAGTCATAGTGACACTTGAAGCATCCTACATCCTTTCAAAAACAAGTCTAGATGACTCTTAAATCAAAGTTCTTCCCAATTTGTTTACATTAGCACAAAGAATTTAAAATCTGTTATTCTATATCAAGATCAAGTCTAGAGGACCCTTGAAACGGAATTATCCATCCAGCATCAAGTCTTAAAGACTCTTGGAGCCAACATAAAATAGGAGGAATATTCTAATTTGGACTTTTCTTTAGAACTAATGCAACCTTCTTCAGAATTTCTTCAAATTTTTTAGTTTCTTTAGAGGTTTTTGTAGAAATTTTCTGGATTTATAGAATTTGTGTATGTGTAGAATTGTTTGGGGTGATCCCTTATTATAGTGTCAATTACTTTAAATAAAAAAGAGTTAATAGTATAATTTAATTGTGTCCTTTGGTTGTTCTACAATAATTAAAATATTTTATTTATTATGTATCTTATATTAATTTAATTATTTAAAAGTAAAATAATAATTCAATACTATTACTTATTTATTTTATTTTTAATTAGTAATCATATAGCTTTTTATTATTTATCTTTTAATTATTTAATTAATGAGCAATAAATAATTATGACATAGTATGTGATGTTATTATTATTGTCATGGAAACTTTAGCTTTGATCCATTATAATTTCAACTTGACACATGTCACTTTGCAATTAATTCAAAAGTTTTGTTGTCTATATATACGTATCACCTTGTTAATTAATTTAGTGAATTTTTAGAAAATTCAAAACTATTATAAAAATTATTAAAAGAAATAAAATTATAAAAATATATGTTTATAAAAGAATAGCTAAAATTTTCTAATAGTAAAGATATTAAAAAACTGAATCTATTAATTTTTAATAAATATATTTTAGTTAGAATATCAAAAATAAAAAAAATCCTGAATATTGAAATGTTCTTTTAAATTTTAAAAATTTCAAAAAACAAAAATGTTGGAGGTTTAGTGCTGTTGGCCGAGGTAGACTGACGGTCACAGTTTATTGCAGCAACACCGATCAACGACACTAACTTTGGTCAGTTTTTTTTTTTAATGTTTTATAATTTTTAGTATTTTTTAGAAATTATATTGTAAATAACAAACTAAATGCCGAAGAATATTCCTTAACTAAAACCTTTCTTTTTTGATAAAAAAAACTAAAACCTTTGTTTTAAAAATATCGTTTTGATTCACCAAAAAAATATCGTTTTGATTTTCGGAAAACTCGATGTAGCTATAAATCGACAATTGCCACGACTAAGCTTGAGAATAGAAGAAATAAAATAATCCACCGACAGAACCAGATAAGGTTACGTGGAGGCTCATATTAGTACCACGTGGGAATCTTCTCCAGTAAGAAACAAGTATTGGAGGCACCAACGTCAAAAAAAATTATGAAAAGACGGTGACCGTTGGTTCCTAACGACCAATCACTCCACCCAATAAAGCATTTCCACGTATGAACTATAAGAAACGCGTCAGTTATTTGTACGCATGTTATCAGGATAAAGGATTTGGTGGCAAACACTCCCGTGGACAAAGCATAAAAACGCAGGAGACCGGGCAACGGGATTTTCTTTTACAACGGTTCTTTGAACGAAAATTCTGATCATCTAGAAATTGGAATTATATTTTACTCGTAATTTTTGACAAAATTATGAAAACGACAATTTCCTATTTTCCAATATATAACTTTTTTTACAAAAAAAATGAGAATATATATATTTATGTTTAATTTTAAATAAAATAAAAGCAAAAAATGAATAATAAAATTTTTAGGTGGTGAACTAGCTTTTTTTCATATATATATATATATATATATATGAGAAAAGATTGTATGAAACAGGGATATTATCCCTTTCCAATAGTTTTATGACACATCAACAATTTCATCCTAAATTTCAGGATTTTAATTGTAATTTGATTTTTTTCAGGATAAAAATGTTGAAATTAAGAATGAAAATACTGATGTGGCATAAAACTATTGAAAAAGGGACGCAAATGACGTGGTGTCACTGTTTCATTCAATCCTTTTCCTATATATTAAAATGTGTAACAAGCATAAGGGCGTAATTAAAGGTTGGTAGAATCTCGATTTTCTTAAAATAAAAAATTTTATATTTAAATTTTTTAATTATTTTAAATTTTAAATTAATAAAAATAAAATTATATTTTTATTTTTTAAAAAATAATAAAAATTTAACTTAATTTTTTAAAAATTATAAAGATATAAATTATTAAAATAATAAAATTATATTTTTATTATTAAAAATTTTACAAACTCTTTAAAATAATTTTCTAACTTTGCTTTTGAACAAGCAATGATGAGTTTAGAGGACATTTTTTATTCTTGAAGAAGCGAAATCGTGCCTGCTGAAGAGCTTTGAGCATATAGGAATCATGTAAGCAAATATAGAATCGCTTGAGTTACTTATTTTGTGCACGAGGTTGATTTTTATTTCTTTATACAAATTTTTAAAAAATAATAAAAAAAGTTTTTCATCTCTTTATTGTGAATTCATAATTGGAAAAGGAAAAAAAAATACTAATAAAGTATTTTGCAAGCTTAACTGTTTTGACTATTGGAGTCAAACACAAGATTAACATTATTAAGAAATAATTTTTTTTCACTTAATAAAATAATGTGTTCAGAAATAATTCAGTATTATGTTTTTATATTTAAAGTTCAAATATATTTTTTTTGATATTAATTGATTATCTTTCACGCGTTTTCCATTTTTAAAATCCACTAGAGAGTTTTAATTCTTAAAATTGACACATTTATCAAAAAATTATTTGTGCCGATTTGGTTAAGATTTCTTACCACATTTATCGTTAATTTTATTTAGTTAAAATAATAAATGAATATATATTAAGGAATTTAATTATACAAAAATTTGAAGGCAAATGAATAGTTGGTTGTTGTTAGTAGAGATGTTCATGGATCGAGTTGGGTTGGATTTAAATATGATATTAATATATTTTATATTTGTTTAAGTTTGACCCAATCTGAAATATGAGCTTAAAATTTTGTCCAAATCCATCCATATTTGCAAAAGATTAACCCAAGCTCATTTTAGATTGTCCATATTATTTTTTATTTTTAAATATTTATATTATATTATTTTAATAATTAATAATTTTATACATTTTTATTTATTAATTTTTATATAGCTATCTTAATATTATTTTAATATTTATATTAGAGTAGTATTATATATCTTGTATATGTTTATTTTTTTAATGTGTTCTAAATAACATATTATAAAGTACTATAAACTTAAAAATAGATCAGACCAAACTTGGATCTTAACATCTTGTTTGATTGGTTGTAATAGCCATTCAATTACATGTGTATCCAACGGGTCCACCATATGCATCTGTTTGGTTCAATGGAATGCCTATTACAGGCTTATTCCATTACATGCTTATCCAGCAAAATACCAGATTTCTATTCCCTTCCCTCAGCACCGATTACAGATTCAATGCTTAAGGAGGACATCACCCGAAAGAGGCTCCCCACTTTACCCTCTCCTACTGATTCAGTGCACTGATTACTGTCACTGCCTTTCTTCCTTCGATTTCGACCATAGCAGTCTTCACCTTCGTCGCAACGTCCTTCAGGTAAACAGTTCTCCTTCCGTTCTTTTCATTTCACTCTCTTCCAATTTTCCTGCCATTTTTCTTTACTCTTTTTTTTTTTGCTTTCTTCCGTATCAAAATTGCCCTTAACCTCAAAGGTAGCTTTCCTTTGCTTTCTTAGGGTTTTTTTTCTCTCCATTTTCGTCTATTACTAACCACTTTTAAGGGTTCTTTTCATTTTGCAGGTCTGGAATACTAGTACATACCTGTGAACTTGCTTAAGGGGGAACAATAGTCCTGGTCAGATTTTTTTTCTTCTCTTTGCTGGATTCACTAATTTGTTTCTAATTCATTAATCAAAACATTTTTGAAACTCGGAAAATGGGTAGAATTCCAATTTTGTATATTTGATTGTCCTCATGAACAACATATTAATAGAAACCAGTGTTATATATATTTTGTATTCAATTTTTGCAGGCATTGAAGGCTAAATTGGCGTAAAATAGTGGAGACCTTCAACTGAGTTGCTTCAACTTATTTGATTTGGAAAAGCGGTTAGTCAATTCCCTGTGACATTTATTCAGGAAATTGAATGTTCTATTTTCATCTGCACCTTCTAATTTCTATGCAATTGCTATGAAATTGGTATATGGAATTGCTGTTTTGATCATGTGGACTGAGCGACATAAACAAACTCACTGTCTAAGTGACTCACTATATCTTGACACTCTCTTGCTTTTGACTTTGAGATATGAGTTGAGTGAATCAATGATATATATATATAGCAATTTGGAGCTAGTTTCATTGCACCTCTGTTTTAATATTGCTTTTCAGCTTTCCCGTCCGGTAGATTGACATATAACGTAGTAAGTTATGTCTTGTTTTTTGCATCATATCAAGACGCTCCTCTTACGAATGCATTAGTTGGGTGCAACCATTGTGATTATGAATGGATGAATCTTCATAAATTTTCAGAGCATCCCTTATTTTTCATGCTCAAACCACATGTATGAAACCCTTTAAAACATAGGTAAAGATTGTGATTCACTAATATTTAGTTTTTGTTAGATAGATAATGGTAATTGTCATATGTTGTTCATCATTTTCGTAGGCTATCTAACGCTTTCGAGCTAAATGTGTCACAGTGGGCTATCTATCAATCTTTATATGAATTTTCCCTGCTTTGAAAGGCTTTAACTGTAATGTTATTGGACACCTACTAATCTTGGTCACATGGGGTCATGTTTGATTGCTTGGTTATTTTATTTTTTATTGTGGAGGTGTCTACTTTAATATATTTTATTTTAATCAAAAATCAAATTTCAAAGGTAAAGTTTTATTTTATTAATAGGAAAGTTTTAAACCATGTAAAATATTTTATAAAAATAATATTAAAAAAGAGATAAAGAACAGTAATTCAAAAACGGTTGGAGATAACTAGTTTCAAAACATGCTGAGTACGGATGACGACAATGATTAATCATAGCTCATAAATTATAACATTTTCTGTTAACAATGATTTATATTTGGAATTATATTAAGTATATGATTTGAAGATTTATAACACTTTAATATCTTGTAGTAATGGCTCGTTTACCTTTAATAGTACAAAGTGAAAGGCGTAGAAGAATTGGTCTTGCTGTGACAGTATGGCTGCAAATGTGCACAGTTGCAAGTTGGTTCTTAGTTTCATTGGCTACCGTCTATAGCCTACATACTTATAGACCAAAGATTAGATCATATATTTTAGATTTTTATGCAAAACGAGATTATGTGAAAAGACTTGTATATGCTAGTGATGAGATTTATATTGAACAAGTTAGGATGAATAGAATTACTTAAACTATGTGAGATGTTACAAACTTTAGGAGAATTGAAGTCGTCAAGGAACATGCTTGTTGATGAGCAAGTGGTAATGTTTTTACATATTATTTCTCATCACCTTAAAAATCGAGTTATCAAGCATCATTTTAATAGGTCTAGGGAAACCATTAGCAGATCATTTCACAATGTTTTAAATGCTGTCATATGCTTACAAGATGTGCTATTTAAAAAGGCAGAGCCAATTATGGCTAATTCTACAGACCCAAGGTGGAAATGGTTCAAGGTTTGGAGTGAGTTTCAATATAGCTCGTACATCATTTAGTTTATTTAGATTTAAATATAGTATCCTAACTCGAGGTTTTATACATTTCGTGTAGAATTGCTTAGGTGCTTTAGATGGAACCCACATCAAGATTAGGGTTCCAACAATTGATAAACCTAGATATCGAACGCGAAAGGGTGACATAGCAACAAATATGTTAGGTGTTTGTACACCTGATATGCATTTTTTTTATGTTCTTCCCGGTTGGGAAGATTCTGTTGCTGATGGACGGGTTCTTCGAGATGCCATTAGTAGGAGACATGGACTGAAGGTTCCTCATGGTAAAGTGCAGAATTAGAGGAATTTGAATTAATTTTTAAGATCATATTCGAAAAACTAACCATGATAATTAGTTTTTTTTCTTTTTTTATAGGTTGTTATTATCTAGTTGATGCTGGTTATACAAACTATAAAGGATTTTTTGCGCCTTTTAGAGGACAAAGATATCATTTGAATGAGTGGCGTCAAGGTTACGAACCAAGTACTCTAGAAGAATTTTTTAATATGAAACATGCTTCAGCACGCAATGTTATTGATAGATGCTTTGGGTTATTAAAACTTAGATGGGGAATACTTAAGAGTCCATCATTCTATCCTGTGAGAGTGCACAATAAAATCATTATTGCATGTTGTTTGCTCCATAATTTTATTCGAACCTATATGAGTCTTGATCCTATTGAAGCGGAGTTGGAAGAACAATTATCTAGTAATTTGATAACTGAGGATGAGTCAAATATTGTAAACATTCATCCATCGAATGCATGGGCTACTTGGAGAATGGAACTAGCCAATCAAATGTTCTATGAATGGCAAACATCTAGAAATTAGTTAGGTTTATTAAAACACAGTAGAAGGTTAATTTCTTTATTTTATTTAATGTATCTAGTTTATGAAACTTTGGTGGTGTTTGAATTGTCTTTATGTATTGTACTAGACTTGTTGGATTGCAAATTTAATCTATTTTCTTTTTATTCGTCATGTGTTATAATTTTATAAAGTGTTGACCTTCTCATTCATGATATCAAGCCTAATTTTAATTTGTGTTTTTCTTTTAAGATAGTTATGTCAGGCTTTTTCACAATCAACTGTTTCTTCTCAAAATTCTCGAGGAACTAAAAGGAAATGGGTTCCAGAAAAAGATGTTGCGTTGGTTGCTTGTATGGTTGACTTGCACAATGTCGGAACCTTTAACGCAGATACGGGGTTCAAAGCCAGTTATTTAAATGAGCTAGAAAAGAAGTTAGAAAAAGTTTTACCTCATGCAAAGTTGAAGGCTAAACCTAATCTTGAATCGAGGATTAGGACATTGAAAAGGGATTGGGCAATTGTTTATGACATGCTCAGTGGAAAAGACAATAGCGGCTTTGGTTGGGATGAGCATAGACAGCTTGTTGTTGCCGAAGATGCTGTGTGGAACTCGTATATAAGTGTAAGAATTATTTCATTTCTTTATTATCTTGCTTTGACCTAACTTATATCTAATATGAATTTCTCCTTTTTTATAAAGTCATAAAGAAGCCGGTCAATTCAGACATCGCAGTTTCCCTTATTATGACCAACTTATTGCCATCTACGCAAAAGATCGTGCCACTGGGAAAGATGCTCAAATAGCCGCTGATATTATTGAAGAAATAGATGCTAAAGATGTAGCTATTGCAAATACTCATGAAGAAAGAAACAATTACTATGAGTGTGAAACTGATGTTTCTTTAGATGAGATGGATCTCTTAGGTACACAACCGCAACAATCTAGAAATGAAGATGATTCCATGTTTTCAAAGAAGAAAAAAAAGATTTCTGATGCAAGTGAACAAATTTCTTCTACTTCATTTCTTGAGGCTGCCACATTATTAGGGAAAAATATACAGACTGTTGGCCTTGAAATAAGTAGAAGCATTGTCTCCGAAGTGTTAATCCAATAAAAGTCAGAAATGATCATTCAAGAAAGTGCTCAAAAATTATATTCGGCTTTATGCGAAGTAGAAAGATTAACTGAGGATGAACGATATTGTGCGTTGAGCAAAATCCCAGACAATCCAACGCAAATGATTGTTTTCTTTAGTCTACCTTCTTCTGTGCGATTGGAATGGGTGAGAAGATTTCTTTCTGACCATTAAAAATCATGGTTGGGTTGGTGTTGTTTTGTTAACTTTTTGTATATGTAATATTTGGATGGTAAGATGCCATTAATAGAATATCGCAGACTGTTGTAACTTTTTGATGTTATAAAATTTAACATATAGATTATGACGTGTAGATTATGTTTGAATGTAAAATATAATTATCAAGCTATTTATATTTCTAATCTTTTATTTTTTAGTTTAGAAGATAATTAAATTATTTATTTTGTTAATGATATTTAAGCATATTATATATGCATCATAATTTAAAACTAAAAAAAATAGGTTATATATTATTTTTCTAATATTATATATTATAATTTTTACTAATTCATATTTTAATAATAATTATATTAAAAATATTATTAAATTATATATTATTTTATTAAATTGTATTTAATAATAATTATGTTAAAATATAATTAAATTAATTAATATTTTTATTAAATTATATTTAATAATAATCATTAAAATTTAATAACAATAATCATTTAATTAAAAAAATTCTGTTAAGGATACTTTAATCATTTAAGCATTTTTTCTTATGCTATTACAACATCATTCCATTCAACCAAACACAAAAATATTATTACAGCTCTATTCCATTCCAATCAACCAAACAATTGAATTACTAATTACAGTCCTATTTCATTACAGTTTTATTCTATTACAGTTTTATTCCATTACACCTCTATTTTATTACAGCGAACCAAACGTGCCCTAAATATTTAAGTTCAAGCTTGACCCGTATTTTAAATGAATTTTTTTTTAATTTTATTTTTCAGATCTAATATTTTTATTCAAATCTTTTTAAATTTTAAATAAATATTCGAATTTAAATGAATAATCTGGACCATTAACGGATTTAAAGAACATACCGCTAATTTGCAGCAATGAAATTTAGACATTTAAAAAAAAAACAGCACGCCAAATGTGTAACAGTAATGGTAGTGTCACTAGTCGGTGTTTGGTGTCGGTAGTTGTTATGTTAGGTGACCCTTTTTTGAGAAGGCCCAATCAAGTGTTGGAACTTGGAACCCATAAAACAACAGGTCACTAACTACCGTCACCTAAACATTTTCGCTAATAAATGGTTCGGTTGGAAGCACAGAATATTCGGTATTTTTTTATATTGTTAATACTAGATTTATGGCACGTCCATTGTATGAAATAATGTTGAAATTTTTACAAGTTGATAATTATTAATAAAAGTAATAAAAATATTTAAAATTTGTTGAATTCAAATGAGACAAAAGATATTAAAAAAATGTTTAGAAGGTGCGTTATTGTTTTGTTTTGTTAGAAAATATTTAAAATAATATTAGATACCTTATTGTGCTATCTTCAATTATTAAATATTTAATTTTGATTTGTTAATTTTTAAATGAGTTGATGTTCGATAAACGCGTGACATTAATTCAATTAAAAATTTAAATAATAGTATAGATCAACAGGCACATACATAAAAAAATTTTGAGATCAAAATTAAATATAAAATTTTGAAAATGGTTAAAATATAATTTTATTATTACAGAAGCTTATAACTTTATAATTTATAGAGGGGTTAAACTAATATTTTATATTTTTTAAAGAGTTATAGCTGAATTATATATTTTACCATATTATATTTGTTTTTATAGGGGCTATACTAACAATCACTATTTTAAATGCCAAAATTCTTGTTTGCCCTAAATTTGTTCCAGAACAAGGTCGGGTTCAAACCAAGTTCATACGAAGTTTTTATATTCAATTTTTTTACTTAAGCTTGACTCGACTTAAATTATGGACTTAATTTTTCACCTAAACCCAACCCATATAAAAAAATAAATGTCTAAACACTGTCCAATCTGCAAATATTTTACTGGTCTTCTTTAAATCTACTTTTAAAATCTACATTCTTCAATATTTTATCATAATATTATGTTAAATCTAATAACTAATAACATAACTATATATTAGAAATTCTATAACATATATATATGTAAAAATTACGTATTTAAAATATAAATATGCGTTAAAAATATAATAAATAATAATATGTATGATTCAAAACTAATAATATGTAAAAAGTTTAAAAAGTTATACATAAAGGTTTGGATAAAAAAAGTTATACAGAAAGATTGGTAGCAAAATTTGCTGAGATGTTTCTAACAGCAACCACTTATTTATAATAATCAATGCATAAGCTTATTAATCATATTAGAGGGTTCATGGATCGGATCAGGTCGGGTTTGGGTCGAGTTTAAGCATGATATTAACATATTTTATGTTTGCTCAAATTTGATCCGATCTAAAATTTAGGCTTAAAATTTTATCTAAACTCGTCTATATTTGCAAAAAAAACTAACCCAAATCCATTTTAAGCCTGTCCATATTATTTTTTTAAAAATATTAAATTTTTTATTTATTAGAATTTTTTATATAATCATCTTAACCTTTTTTAATGTTTACGTTAGAGTAGTATTATATATTTATTATAAGTTTATTTTTTAAACGTGTTTTAAATTACATAATATATAAAAATAATATAATATAAAATATTATAAACTTAAACCGGGTTGAGCTGGACTGAGCTTGGGCCTTGAATGTTTAAGTCCAAGCTCGATCCATATTTTAAACGACCTAATTTTTTACGCAAACCCATTTTTCGAGCATAATATTTTTGTTCAAACCCTTTCGAATTTCGAGCGAACCTTTAAACCTAGACGAATAATTTGACCATGAACAGATCTAAATCATATATAATCACAAACTCTAAATGTTATTTCAAAGTAGTTCAGGTAACTAGTGTTAAATATTAAGTATATTAAACCCCGCTTAAATATCTAAATATCGTTCGATTGAGTCTTAGCTCGATTGGCATGCATATTATTGTCAATGCAAGAGGATGTGGGTTCGAGTGCACTGAAGCGTATTATCCTCCTATTTATGGGTTGAGGAGGCCAAGAGAGACTATAAGTAATTTTAAGTATTATATCAACAAAAACAAATATAATCAGAATCTATAATAAAATTATTAAAGAGAAATCTAAACATCGACCATATAGCTCCCCACTAACACTCTCCACTTAAGAAACACAGTGACAGCAGGCACTTACGGGACTATTGCTGTATAATTATGCAGTCGTAGATATATTTTCTATTAACCTTTGTTTATAATTTAATACATCAATATTTCTAATAAAATCCTATGAAATTAATTCCATAACAATTAAATTAAAGAAAAAAGAGAGCTCAATGTTTTGTTTACCTGAAATGTATTTTTATTATATGGTTTTGATTAAATTAATCATTTTATTATTAAATGAAATAATTTAGTACTTGTATTGTTAAAAAGAATTAAATTAAATTAAATTCGAATAGAGTTGACATTTATTGTTTAATAGAGTTAATATTTTTAAAATTTTTATAATTTTATAAATGAAATCTTCTGTTTAAAATTAAACTGCAATTGAAAAGAAAGACATTTTAATACAGTAAATGTTAACTCCATTACAATTTGGACTTATTTAATTCTTTTTAATAGTATATAAATTAAATCGATCTATTTAATAATAGAGGAATTAATTTGATCTATTTCTTATAATACATGAACCTCCCTAGTACTTTAACCTATATAATTATTATGTTTTAAAAAAACATAATTAATATATTTAAAATATATTAATCGAGTTGGGCTCGAGTTAAAAAATCTTATTCAAGACCCAACCAAAAACAAATGACCCTAAATTTTGCCTAAATTTATTTTTTTAATTTGTGTTTTTATCCAAACTCTTTTTTTTAGACAGATGACCAAAAGGAAGTTTATATAAAGATGTGTATAGTTTATAAAAAATTAAAATTCATCATATTTTGAATTTTCTATTTAATTGATTGAATTGAGTAATTTAGTTTAATAATTTAATCATTTTAAATGTAATCTTATAAATTTTACCTAATTAAAAAGAGAATATCCTCTTCATTCTAATTTCAATAGTATTCAAAGTTAATTAAGATTATAAAAGGTGGTTAATGCTTATTCAAAAAAAAAAAACCTAAAATTATGTTAAAAAGTTTGTAAAAGAATCAGGAAAATTTCTGTACTTAGAGGTAAATTGCATTTCGATCTCTCAATTGAAAAATAGATAAATTAACCTTTATATATTTCGAAACATGTAAATTAGCCTCTCTGTTAAATTTTATTTGTTAAATGATAACGTGGAATATTAATTTAAATGGTTACTTATTAATTTAGTCCTTAAATTAAAGCTAAAATAGCATTTTGATTTTTTTAAAAAAATACTTAACAATAATTATAACAAATATAAAAATAAAAAAATCTTTAAAATAAATATAGATATATTAAAATTATTAAAAATTATTTATCTAATAAATTAACATAAAATTTACTATATTAAATATATTTTTATAAATTTAATAATTATTTTGACATAATTTAAAAAAAGAATCGGAGAAGAAGATATATGATTCATATGTGGCTCAATTGAAAGAGTTTGAGCAAGCAAAGGTTTCACTTGAACATTCCAAGCACCAAATCAATTCTCTCCTGGAAAACTTGCAGAAATGGGAAAACCCATCAAATGTTTCCTCTCAAAGTTCCATGGGATGGTGGTCCCCTGCCAGCCCCTAGCTGCGCTTTTATTGAGTATAGGATTGGTTTAGTTAATGAGTATAATATTTGAATGAATTCGATAAATGAAAAAATATCACTTCAAATACTGAATGTTCAAACTGAGAGAGCCTACTACACCGGTGACACTGGTGAGAGTTGACCATGCCATTATTTACAATTATGTGTAATTAATTATTATTTTTTAAATACAGGATTAACTGATGGTGTGGGAAAAAAGGGTGACACTGGTGAGATTGGTTTAAAACCGTCCATTTTTGTAAATAATTATTTCTTTAATTTATTTTTTTAAAAAAAAATCCTACATCTAGATCTGAAAATCTTTGAATCCATAAAAAGTTTAGTCTTAATTCAAGGAACTTTGCATGCTAAATCACTGTTTAGTCCTGTTCGATTTTAAAAATATGCTAACACGTAGATATTAAACGTAAATTCACAAAAAAGAAAATAATATTAGTTTTTTAAAAAAAAGAGCTTCTTCTTGCCTCAGATTGTTAGCAAGAGAGTTTGATTATGGATTCATATTCACTGAAATCCGTGTTCGATTTACCAGAGCCTTTCCGTTCAATCTTTAACTTCAGGTAAATGTACTTCAACTTTAAATTTTGGCATGTTGAGAGTTTGAAAATAACATTATATGGATTTAGCTTGATTCTGAACGGATTTAAATATTGACGGTAAGGTGGTTTTAGTACTCAACGTCGTTGATATTCACAGCCAATTAATTGTGGTATCATTTATTATGTTTATAATCACCATAAAAGCGGTGCGAGTTCACGGCTGCAATTTAAATCTCTCTTTGTAAATGATTACAAGCATAACTTGATATCATTTTTATCTATGTTCTTGAAAGGCTGAAGCAAATCCAGAATTCCATGGTTTTTATTGTTTTTTGCAGGTACTTCAATTCACTGCAGAGTGAATGCTTTCCTGTTTGTTTCCTCTCCGATGTAAACATGGTAATTTCAGCTCCTACCGGAAGTGGGAAAACCGTGCTCTTTGAGCTCTGCATTTTGAGTCTTCTTTCAAGGTTTATCTCTGGCGATGGAAGGTTTGTCCATATAAAGGGAACACTAAAAACAGTTGAGTCTCCGTCACTCATGGGCAGTATTTTTAGCTTTAGGCACTTAATTAAGTGCTTTAGTACATAAAAGCAGACAAAGCGCCTATTCTCTTGACTTAGTCTTCGGTTAACTCATGTTGAGACTATTCTTATTTTTTGTTTTGATTTGGTCAAAAGATCTACATAGCTCCATCTAAAGCTTTAGTACAAGAGAAGCTGCGTGATTGGACTCAGAAGTTTGGTTCATTGGGGATAAGTTGCCTGGAGTTGACAGGTGATAACGATTCTTATAGCACAAGGAATATTCAAGAAGCAGATATCATCTTAACCACTCCTGAGGTGAGTACATTTACATGTCACACCAAAACCCAAACCGCGAATTTACTCCTTTGTTGCAATGTGATACTCTTTTTAAATGGTTTTGTTGAGGCAAGAATTGCATGATTTGATGGTTTTTTTTTACTTAGAAATTTGATGCAGTGACTCGGTATCGCATAAAAGATGGAGGCTTGAGCTTTTTCAGTGACATATCACTTTTACTTATTGATGAAGTTCACCTACTGAATGATCTTCGTGGGGCAGCTTTGGAAGCAATAGTTAGCAGAATTAAAATGCTTGCTCGCAACCCAGAAATGAAATCAAGTGCTCTGGCTTCTGTTCGTTTTTTAGCTGTGTCAGCCACTATTCCAAATATTGAGGACCTTGGTAAAATTTTCCTCTTATAGGTGCTAAAGAGTTAATCTGGTTTTATTTGAAACTTTTACTTCCAAAAGATGGAAAATGACATACATTTTAACAACATACACACTGCATACCAACAAGCACAGCTGAATGGCTCGAGGTCCCTGTCCAAGGAATCAAGAGGTGAGTTAATGATGGAATTTCTGCATTATCTTCTCTTAATTTGCAGTAGATCCCATTAACTTTCTAATGTTTTAACAGGTTTGGAGAGGAAATGAGGCCTGTAAAGTTGACCACTAAAGTTTTTGGTAAGCGTTTTCCTTTTAGATGTTCCATCTTCAAAATTGTCTTTCCAAAGTTATCTCCCTCAAGTGCATTTCTTTCACAACGGTAAATGCCTTCCTTGCAGGGTATGCCTCTGCAAAAAATGACTTCCTATTTGAAAAGGTAAGTAATTGTATTTTTATTAGTAAGTCATACACCTTCTTACTAGAAATATTTAGACTGTAAGGGAAGATATAAGAACATATATCATTTGTCAAAAAGTTCAAATTCATCTAACACTAGTGATTGTCTCTATGGTGTCATCACCAGCGCCTCCAAAACTATATTTTTGGTAAGATTCAACTTCTTGACTTATGTCTTATTAAAGGTTTACTGATTGTTTCTGGTATATGCACTCAAGTGTCTTTTATCATAAAAGAGCATATATATAACTATTGGTCGAAACTGATTGCAGATATTCTAATGCAATATTCAAGAGGAAAATCTGCTCTAGTTTTTTGCTCAACTAGAAGAGGGGCACAAGAAGCAGCACAACGCCTCTCTCAGATCGTAATGACCTTCGGATATTCAAATCCATTTATTAAAAGTCGTGAACAACAGGAAAGGCTACGGGAGGCTTCCCTGTCATGCAGTGACAAACAGATGCAATCTTATATTCTTTATGGAGGTAAAGGGTGTACTTATACTGCTATGACACTCATTGTTCTGAAAAATTGCATGTCAAGTTGATGTCCCATTCTATGTTTGCAGTTGGTTATCATAATGGTGGGCTTAGTCTCAAGGATCGTAATCTCATTGAAGGTCTTTTTCTTAATGGTGATGTACAAGTTTTATGCACCACAAATACTCTCGCCCATGGAATCAACCTACCAGCCCATACAGTTGTAATAAAGTCAACACAACATTTGTATGTCAGACTGTTTCCCTCAACTAATTTTTGTTCCCGTAGGAGGCCAGAGCATCATCTATTGTATCTAATGTTTCAAAAAATTCATTTTATTCAGCAACAAGGAAAAAGGCCTTTACATGGAATATGACCGATCATTGATACTACAGGTGTGTTATTATATGGTTCTTCAATAGTTCTGAGTTACTTTTAAAGTCATAAATCACTAGATTCTCTACTCTCCTACCTGCTGCTTATCTCTATCCCCATTAGGTTGTACTTGCATTGATGTCCATGTTTTTCAGTATTCTTGTATATGGATATATTCAAATTAGTTTTTTGCTATTCAGATGTGCGGGAGGGCAGGTCGGCCCCCATTTGAAGATACAGGGATGGTTATAATCATGACTAGACGAGAAACCGTAATTTAACACTGATTTGTTCCGATTCCCTTGCATATTGCTTTTACTATCACTAATTAGCCATGCTTGATTTTTTCTAAATTGTCTTTTATGATTTCATACATGATCTCAGGTTCATTTATATGAGAATCTCCTCAATGGATGTGAAATGGTAGAATCACAGTATGTCAACAACTTTTAATATGTTGCTCTGACCTTTCATTTTTTTAAGTACTTGTGTTCGACATATATTAAAACATGGGTATAAGAATATACTCCAAATACATGTAAAAACTTAAAAAAGTTAAACATATCTATGCTGGACACATATTTGTATTTGACAGTCACACTCAAGTTTGAGTGATATAAGATTTGTTATTCTTGACTTCTGCAATAGTGCGTGCCTTATATGAAAATTGGGCGATATCTTCTAATTGTGTGCTTCGCATTTGTCTTACCAATGTAGGTTGCTCTCATGCTTGACGGAACACTTAACTGCAGAAATAGTTCAATTGACCATCTCTGACATCACAAAGGCAATTGAGTGGATGAAGTGCTCATATTTATATGTGAGAATGAAAAAGGCATGTATATAGCCATCTTTTGAATGATATAATTTCTTTGACTTAAAATTTGACACCTTGAATGCACAATCAGAATCCTGGGAATTATGCAGTTAAAAAAGGAATTCGAAGAGAACAAGTAGAGAAGCATATGCAAGGTATACTTCTTTCCATTTTGATTTATTGTGTTTGTTTTGACATCATATTACTCATCAATGTTGTTTAAACCAGAAATTTGTGTTCAAAATGTTAATAAGCTATCATGCCACCAAATGATCCAGACTGATCAAGATGGTTTTGCCTTGAAGCCACAAGGTATCTTGAAAATTTTAAGCTTTCTCTTAGTTTTCCTGAAGTATAAACATATCATTAATTCCTACCCTTTAATATCACTTCCTTTTTTTCCAGAGCCAGGAAGATTGATGACAAAGTACCATTTGAAATTTAACACCATGAAACACATTATGCAAGCACCATCTAGCTGTAGTTTGGAAGAAGTACTACAGATTATATGCCATGCTGAGGAGATTACTTGTATGTATCCCTATCTAGTAATAGCTGTTTCTTTTTCTTTTTGGTTAAAAAAATTGTTGTTTTCCCGATGATATTTGGATTCAGGTGTGAATATTGGATATATATGTTTGTGATGAGTATGCATAAATTTTCTAAAATTTCTATGTATTCAAAGGGGTCCTTGGAAAATCATAGTATCTATGTCCAGGTAGACATGTTACTTAAAAACAGTAAATTTTGAAGATGTTCTCAAGAAAGTATGAGAATGATACACTAATGTTCTGAAAACGAAGGGATACAGCTCAGACGCAATGAGAAGAAACTTTTGAATGACATAAATGGAGACAAAGATGGCCGCCTCCGTTTTCATGTCACCGGTGATAAGGGAAAACGGAAAAAACGTATTCAAACTAGAGAAGAAAAGATATTTGTTTTGGCAAATGACTGCTTAACCGGGGATCCTTTAGTTCATGAGTTATCCATGACCCAGGTTTATTGACCTCAATTCGATTATCCTTTTACTTTAATTATGGATATAGCCTTTTTTAGAAGAATTACTTCAAAGTTGAACTGATGAAATTATGAATTGGCTTGTTTGCCTTAGGATGCAAATTCAATATGCTCAAATGGGGGTAGAATTGCCAAGTGCATGAAAGAATATTTTATATACAAAAAGAACTATAGAGGAGCCCTGAACTCGTCCCTTTTAGCCAAGTCGTTATATCAGAAACTCTGGGATGACAGTCCATACCTGCTGAAACAATTACCTGGCATTGGCATGGTGACAGCAAAGGTTTTCTTTGACGAGTACTAATTTGTTTGATAATGCTACATTTATTCTAACTACCTATGTTACTTGGACCCAGATGTAAGTGTTGGGTGTCCGAATGGACATGTTCAAATTTCTAACTTTTTACATAAACTTAAAGAATTCATGGAGTGTCATATCCTCACCTATGTCTGGATATGCATTGGACATAAAAACTGGACAAAGATACTTGGGAAAATGAAAAAAAGGGGTGAGCAAGCAAGGATTTCTAAATATCTGTTAGATTCATTGTCCTCTCATTATATTTATGCTTTTTATTCAGGCACTGCATTCAATGGGAATTAAATCATTTGAGACATTAGCTGAAGCTGATCCAAGGAGGATAGAGTTAGTTACTGGTAGAAAGTTTCCTTTTGGAAATCATATCAAGGAGTCTCTCACGTCATTGCCTCCAAAAGCAGACATTAAGATCGAGGTAAGTGAATGCCAGAGGCAAGGGAAGTCTAAGTTAGCAGTAACATTGACTAGGCTATCATCACAAGGGGTCCAATCAAATAAGCGACACTATGCTGACATGGTAGGTTACCCGAATGTTTCTTGATACTACTTAATTAGTCATTAATGAAATATAATTTACTAAACATATTCTCTTACAGATCGTTGCTTCAGAAGAAGAAAACCTAATTCTTTTCCATGAGAAGATAAGGTGCTATTAACATTAATTTGGATACTACAGTTCTGAGCAACGAGGGTGTTTTTTCTCAAACAGATTTCTTATTTAATCAAATATTTTAGTCAAATAAAAGTCAGGAAGACTTTTTGTTGTCCTTTATGGATTTTGTTATGCCAAATGGTGAACTTTGGTGGAAAGCTTAATTCTAGATGCTATCTGTGCTTGTTTCCTCTATATTACTTTCTAACTTCATCTGACTTGGTTGCAGCAGAGTGGATGAGTTTTTAAGGTATGCAATCTTCTTCTCGAACTCCTTATTTTGTAAACATCAGCCTAATAATAGTACGTTGAAACAGGTTTTCGTCACTTACATGACGACAAGCGTATAAATTTGACAATTTAAAATGTTTTGAGTCTTGTTCATGTTACTTTTTCATGTTCTATCATGTTTTAGTTATTATTTATGCCAGCCAAGTTATGAATTGGACGTATAAGTTTAGAGTTCAGACTAGGTGAAGACGGAAATGAATGTCCTTAAAACTAATGCTTTTTCAGAATTATTTTTCCCTAATTGCAGTGGACTTATTAAAATTACGGAACCGATTGGCAGTTCTACTTGATTGAGTTCATGAATGAGTTTAGTTCAATTTGCTAGGTCTGTAATTACTTAGTGTAGAATGCTTGGTTATACTTGCAGCCCCTACAGCATGACAATCCTCGTGTCAAACTCCCTCGGAAAGATGACCATAAAGGCTGATCTTGTTTTTGAAGAATACAGCTGAGTTTCTAAAAGTTATAAATACACTGCGCATAAATTCCAGTTTTAAAGACTCATTTTTGCAGTTTTATCCATGCAGTTGGAATTGATCTCCATGAAAAACTTCTGCTGGTTAACGAGAGCAATTCCAATGCCAATCTTAAACGTGCAAGGAAACCAACTCAGTTTTTTGCTCCTGAGGAAGTTTATGTTATAGAAGATGACAATGCAGCCAAACAAAAATCTTTTGCCCAAAGACCTCCCGATTCGATTGAATCTAAAAGGGAAAGTTCTTCAATGTGAGAAACAGAGAATTCTTCTGGATTTCAAGTAACTCATTTCATTTACACCCTTTTATTGGGTCATCTAATTCCTTTTTTATTCCAGGCCCAGTTTCAACCTCTTGGACGAAGAGCTAGAAGGTATGGGATTATGCTGTGATTTTCATTAGATATCCTAGAATATTTTTGCCTATTTCACGCAGCATTTCCGCCTAAAAAAATTCTGTAGGAGAGTTTGCTGCTGGAATTGAAAATGATGATTGTCAAATCATCACTAAGCAATCAATATTTGACCATATACGAGAAAAAGCCAAGAACTTTCCTCTCTTGACTCCAAACAATGCCTATTCTCCATCATCTGGAGGCTTAATTCTCACAAGAAAACGCTCTTCTGACCAAGAGAAAAGCAAAATTCGTCAACATATATTGCTTGATCCTTTGCCAGAATCCACAGGGCCCGAACAGATTGATGATGATCACAATAACTATCTAACTGGAAAGCATCATATTACTGCTGGGAGCTCAGTTACAATTAATCTCACGGATGAATCAGGTGATATTTTAGACCTAAGTCGTCATTTCTTATTCTAGTTTGGTTTTTAAACCGTTACTTGTTCACTCTAGGTTATCTTCCATCTGAACCTGAAGCGTTCTCGTTCAAAAGTCTGACTGAAGAAGCAATATTTGATCACATAAGAAAAAAGTCCAAGAATTTTCCAGTAATCAACACGCCAAAACGCATTGATCCCGACTGTTGCATTTGTACCGAGGAACACAACTCTGCCAATCAGCCAGGATCTGGCAATGCTACGTTAGGAACATCAAAAGATGCAATGGTCATTTCAGAACCTGAACCTGGGGAAGTCAACAGAGACGCCTGTGGCACCAAGGTCGGCACAGAGACGAAAAACGATGTACTCCAAGGAAGTTCCAGTGGAGCAAATGGAGAATCGGCTGTTTCTCCCAAAGTTTCAAGCACCAAAACTGGCACATCATCCTTTCAAATGCTATCATCTGATATTTCAATGGTGAAGAACAGCAAGCATCTAGCAGATCTTGGAAGCTCTATCCAGGATGGTCGGAAAGACAAGCCATCTCCAAGTGACTCAAAAAGGCAGAGCCGCTCGCTGGCCTCTACAGACCAAGCCAGGGAAGTAGATTCATTTCTTGGCTTTCAGAGTGTTTTTTCATTTCTCTGATTTCTTTTTACCTTTCAGCACTAAAAAATTGGAAAAATTGTAGTATTTCATTGCTCTTTCTATCTTCATTTTCTTTAATAGGACTGAAAACTGATAGATGAAACTTGGCTGAATCCTGGTAATCGCGTTTTGGTCGTGTTAATATAGTCAAGAACAGGCTAAAGTTTAGCACTTTTAGGAAAAAAAAAAAAAAGTAAACAAACAGAGTTTGTCTTTATATATATTGACTCTTGTTTCAAAAAATTTGTAACGTAAATTATCAGTGCAAACTTTTCTTTTTTGATGAAATTTTCAGTGCAAACTTTGAAGACGGTAATGGTAGGCTTAAAAATTGTTTGAATCTGCAGAGAAACTTCCGCAAAGTCCATCAGCCTTTCGACAAATACAAAGCACACATTGTTTATTTTAACATCGGTATGACTAAGGGAACTATTTTTTTTTTGGTTAATTACAAGAGTGTTAAGAAACTAAAAGAAAGCTAAAACTGATAGAAAACAACAATTCTTGAAATCATATTTTCATTTTTTTACAAAAACATCAGCTGAACTATTTATAGACTAACCCTGCTGCTATAACTGCACACTGTTAACTACTTCAACAGCACTAACTGTTACTAACTGTCATTAACCACATTAACAGCAGTAACTGCATACAGAATATACTAACAAAGAGGAGGGCAAAGCTCTACCAACAATACGACTAGTGCAACTCGAACCTAAGCTACATCTGGGGCGATAAACACCCTAACCATCAGTCTAACACACGGGGTTCACTGAGGGAACCATTTTGAGAACAGGTAATGCTTGGTATTTACAATTAAAGTAAATCTACCGTTGCATGGTATATGCATGAATGCCAGCAAAAAATACCTGCCAAAAAAGGGGAAAGAGAAAAAGAATGAGAGAAGCTGAACATAATTAGATACCTGAATTATACATTTTTTAACATTTTGTACCTAAAACAAAAAAATCAACGATCACTTAGCAGATTATCCCAATGGACTAATTATGTAAAATACTGATGTGAATGCCATGAAGTATATTTGACAACATTTGAGCCATTTAAAAGTTCATTTAGAAGAAAAACTTTGAATAGAAAGAGAAGTACCATAATGGAGCACTAGGTGACGATAAATCAAGAAATGGGTATGGCCACCTGTAACACAGAATTTTCACAGTTCTTGGATAAGAAAGCTCATTGTTTTGAATGATAATAGCAAAACCGACATTACCAGATCGAGACAGAGGCATGAACGATCCACTGGAAAATGACAAAAGCACCACCCGTCCATAAGATGAAGTAAGAAATTCGAAACCAAGGGAACCGCTGAAAGGTAGTTGGTAGATATACACAATTGAAGGCTATTCAAGGCTGTATCACCGAGAAGTAGGATGACATTGAGTGTATGAATGTCGAAACATCAGCCAACAGTTTTGATAGAAGTATTATTATTATTATTATTATTATTATTATTATTATTATTAGCAAAAATAGAATGAATGGATCTTCTTTAACTGGAGATGAGGAGATATAGAGAAATGGCTATGAAATCGTCCTCTAAACTTGCGTTACTTGGATTTTGTTGTTAGTGTGAGACAAGTGTACGTGTCTGATCGTATTTGGACAGTCTTTGAAGAATCACATTGGATATGCATTGAACATGGGTATGAAGAGTTGGAACGGCATAGTATGATTCTATGAACTTGAACTACATGATGTGATGATCATTTCTAAACTTTGGATGTGATTGAATTCCTATTATCCCCAACATGTTCGTACACAGGCAAGATCTTGAAAGCAATAACCAGATGAACAAAGGGACATAGAACTCACAAAATTAAATGAATAATCTTGGGAAAAATAAGGCACCAATAAATGAGGTCAGTATGTGATGCAGTCGAAACTAACTAAAAATATGACTAAGGCAAGTGTACCTATCAATTAATAGTATAGTTACGGTGAGCACCGATATCGTTCTCACGAAGACTAAAAGTACTAGTAATAGTTGTCTTTCTATTATCTAACCGATCGAATAAAGTGATTGTTTAAACTAATTTAACTAAATTAATAAACTAAAAGTGCGACAAAGATTAAAATAAGAAATAATAAGTAATTTTATACCATAAAGCAAACAATACCTAGGAAAGACTCTACTTAGATTTTATTTGCCATTATCATTCTGAATTAAGCAATTTATTCACTTAGTATTTTGTTTCATAGAAATCTCTAAATTATGCTAATACCTCTATTCAAGCATAAAAGCAACTGACTCTAGGTTGATTAATTGAAATTTCTTTCTAATTAAAACCCCTATTATCGCATTAATTCGATCTATGGATTCCCCTATTAAATTTGACTCTAATCTGGTAGATTTATGTCGTCCTATTTCTAGGATTGCATGCAACTCCACTCAATTATGCTAGATCTACTCTTAAACAGGGTCTATTCCTCCTCTGATTTAAGCACATCAAATAAGAATTAATATATTAAGAATACTAAATCAATAATTAAGCACAAATAATTAAAAACAAAATCTAAACATTTATTGCGTAAAATCAGAAATCAAATGACAGAATTCATCCTAGGGTTCATCTCTCCTAGGTATTTAGGAATTTAGTTCATGCTAATAAATGGAAACATCTCAAAGACAATATAACCACAAGATGAAGAAAAACTCATAATAAAATCAAAAGGATTTAGACAGAGGTCTTCAATCTTTGTGGAGATCTACTTCAAAGACGGCTTCTGTGGTGTTTCTTCAATTGTTTCCTTCAATAATCTCTGACGGCTAGAGTTTGGGGAATGGAGGATTTTGTAGAAAATTAGAAGTGCCCTCTTATATCACTCTATCCCCTATTTATAATACATGAAAAAAACTCTAGTTGGATTCAAATTAAATTTTAAAAAGATAATTTGAATTAAATCTAAACAATAATTCCCTAATTGGATCCAAATTAAACTCTAAATTATAAAGCCTAAAAGATAAATATAAACAATATAATAATAATAATCCTAAATATTAATCCTAAAAAATAAAGTTTAAATTTAACTAAAGTCTTATGTCCAATAAATCTCTTCCTAACTCTTTCACATTCACACTTTTGTCCCAAATTTTCCTTTTTATCTTCGATTTAGTCCATAGCCATGTGTCTAGCTCGTGTGGCTCCTAAAATCTGCTCTTTTTGTCCTATTTTGGCTTGTTTTTCGCTCCTTCCACTCCCAACTGCTTTCCTAAGTATAGAAACATGAATTTAAAAGATTATGAATATAAAATTCATTATTTTAAATAGATTAATCATCCAAAAACGCATTAAAAATGAGGCTAAAACATGTTACTTTTGACACTTATCAGTAAGCATCACTGCTCCAGCATTCATCTACATATGAAAAATCAAAATGAGATTTAACATAAAAGCCGCATGAAAATCTCGAAGGATTTGCAGTGCTACAAAAAGTGATTTTAGAGTATCCGTATGGTTCACTTGAATGGCGATAGAGAATTTACCTGGAATATAACTTGAATGACGCCTGCAGCTTGTGAAACATCGCACTGTTCCTGCAGGTTTAAAGCTTTCATCCACACATTAGTATCTTTTCCATTAGTTAAAGGTGTGTAGTATCCTTGCTCGGCATTTAACTTAACTTGCTGTACGTTAAAGCCGCAGCTTCTCATTTTATGATGCTGGTGACAACCGTAAATAGAGAGCAATGTTCCGAACTGCAAAAAAGAGGTGAAAATCAGTCATATGGATACAAAAGTATTATTGTGGAAGAAGAAATATTGGCAGAAAAACTAGGAAAAAGAAATTTGTAAGGCATACCCCAAAATAAATGGTAATCAAAGTAAAAGTGTTAGTGTTTTGGGAGCTGAGAGAACAGAGCAACGAAAACCGGAGAGAAAAACAAGGAAAACTTAGCTGATTTTTGAACTGCTATCAAATTCTCTCTATAATTTTCATTCAACAGATTGTGATATAAAAGTGGGTGGTTACAAGTTATCAACAAATCCCATTAAATAATCTTGAAAATGCAAAGATAAAACTCGATCATAAATTGATTAGGTAAATCAGTACTTAAAATCATTAAATCAAGGGATAATGCAGTACTTTTGCACTTGTTTGAGTGTGGACCTGAAATTTTAAAATGTCCAATGTGGTACCTGAAGTTTAATTCCGTTACACAATCTGGTACCTATCATTAACGCTGTTAATTTCTAACTGATTTTACCACGTGGACCAATTATGTGTCGACACGTGGCAAGGGGGGCAAGCTAAAGGGGCAGCTACACGGGCAAATTAGGGAAGGATTGTTTTGCAATTTGCCCTTCCCCCCTCACTTTTTCATGTTCTCTCTCCCTTAGTCACAACAAATTTTCTAGCCAAATTTCGAATGAGTTTTCCGATTTATCAAGCTTGGTGGTTTTAAACTTAAGTGCTTGTGGATTTTCCGGAAAAATTCCTGAGAATATTGGGTCTTTAATGAAATTAACATCTCTTGATTTAAGCAAGCAGCAACTTTCAGGTGAATTACCAATTGAGCTTTTCGGGTTACCAAATTTGCAGATTGTTGCTTTAAACGAAAACAAATTATCCGGTGATATCCCTGAAGATTTTAGCAGCTTGGTTGGTTTGCAATACTTGAATCTCAGCTGTAATGTGATCACAGGTCAAATTCCAAAAACATTTGGATTTCTTCATTCATTAATGGTGCTTTCACTATCGTATAATCGAATTTCGGGTACGGTCCCATCGGAGCTCGATAATTGTTCTCAGCCTCAAGTGATTAGCTGCGTTTGAATCGATTGATCGGCAAGGATTTCTCTCCATTATCTCGTTTAAAAGAGCTTGATTTAGGTTCTAACAAATTAAATGGTGAAATCCCAGAAGAAATATCCAATTATTCTTTGATGGTTACTTTACTTTTAGATGGAAATCGCCTTACAGGTAACAAACTAGATTCATTTTCAAACATATCTATTTTGAAGTACTTGAATTTATCTATAAATAATCTTGAAGGTGAGATTCCAAGTGGATTAGGTTCTTTATTCAATGATAGTTCTATATTTTCAATAAATGAGAATTTATTTGGTAAGCCATTGAACAAAGACCGTAAAAATGTGAGAAAAAAGAAACAAAGGAAGCTGATTTTGTTGATTGCTATGGTCGTTGGTGGTATTGGGCTATTTGCGTGTTTTGCTACTGTTACATTTACAGTCTTCTACAGTGGTGGAAGAGGTAGATGACTGGAGAGAAGAAGCGGAGTATGGGTAGAGCTAGTTCAGGAGCAGATCGAAGTCGTGGAAGTAGGTGGAGAGAACATGAAGAGTTTAGGTAGATGGAAAAGTGAGGGGGGAAGGGCAAATTGCAAAACAATCCTTCCCTAATCTGTCCGTGCAGCTGCCCCTTCAACATGCCTTTTGCCACGTGTCAACACATAATTGGTCCACGTGGCAAAATCAATCAAAAATTAACAGCGTTAATTACAGGTACTAGATTGTGTAACGGAATTAAACTTCAGGTACCACATTGGACATTTTGAAACTTCAGCTACCACACTCAAACAAGTGCCAAAGTACAGGGGTGTAAAATGACATTTTCCCTTAAATCAATACTAACTCTGCTTGCTTTAACAAGTAATCTCAAACAAGCAGACTAAACAAAACATTGATATCAGCATATGTGAACCCTGCTTGCACTTCAACTGGGGGTTTACCAAAAACTGTAACAGCTCACACTTTGATGTGCTAACAACTTGGGTTGAGCTCGCAGCTTTGATGAACTCGCGTCTTTCGGTGAGCTTGCATTTGTTGTTGAGCTCGCAACTTCAATTGAGCTTGCACATGTAGAGCTCGCAAATTTGTTTGAGCTCGTAACTTCAAGTGAGCTCGTGGCTTTGCAAGTTGAGTTTACCATTGTAGGAATGGCCAATTTACAACAAAAAATCCACCTGTCCAGAACCGAAACTTAAATGTTAGAACATTTTGTATGGAATTAGCTAAAAAGAAAGACAAAATGCCCTATGATTCTAATCGAGATGAACAATATGTTGGATTTAAAAGCTACATTAAAGAAGAAAGATTTGCTTACGGAGTATAATAGTAAAATATGCGACCTCCATTGGTGATGATTTTTAAAACAATGGTTGCGAGAGCTAAACGAACCGATAACCCAACAGCCAAATGGGATGGATTTGTTGAAGACAAGGCCTCCAAACATCATCAATATTTAAAATGTGGTGTGGCACAGTGATGAAACTAGAAATTTTTTTAGGGGTTAAAATTAAATTATAATTTTTACGATATTAAAAATATAATTTTTAAAATATTAAATCAAAATTTTATCATTTTTAGGCGGACAAAAAATGCAATTTTATATTTATTAATTTAAAATTTTAAAAATTTTTAAGAACTTAAATATTTTTTTTTTCACTTTAAGGGGAGCCAGGCCGATGCTAGCCCTTGGATTCGCCCCTGGTGGGGCATGCCTTGAGACCAGCTATTGGGACACAATGTGGGGGGAAGCCCATTTTATTTGGCTAGGGCTTGGTTCGCAAGGGATACGGGCTTTATGAATGTTACTATTGAGTGATTTTTTTATTTTTAATATTTTTATTAAAAATCTATTTTTAATTTTTTTTACAATTGAATTGAATTAAATTTATATAGACATGGATATTATATATTATAAATAATAACAACAATGTTATCTTTCAAAATTTAAAAAAAATATCTAAAACATTAACTCTTTTAAATAATAAAATTTAAATACTATTTGAGACTAAAATTGTAGAACATCATGACCTAAATTGTTGTACAAATATATACTATATTCACATCATACATGTAAATAACTTGGTTCAATTAGATTCGATTTCTATGAAACCCCAATAATAGAAAAACATTAGATCGATTGGTCAAATCACTTGAATCGGAATTGATCGAGGTATCGATTCGAAATAAAGGGTCAAATGGTTGACTCATGAACCAATCGGACTGGTCGAATCGAATTTATTTATTTTTAAATATTTTTAGTTTTAATAATTTATTCAATCGAACTTGTCGGATCAAACCGGTTGAATTGGGTACTAGTGATCTAATTAGTTTATTTGTTGATTCGATTCTGAAAACCTTGAGTTTCATTTGATAATATTATAAGTAAAAATAATTATTTGTTGTTTGAGTTTTGAAGGAAATGTGAAAGAAGAGAGAACACAAAAAATTCTCATGCTTTTTTTTTCTGATTTCTCAATATATTTATTGGAGTGAGTTCAATAACTAATTCTCCGCATCCTGTAGGCTTATTAAGGGGGTGGATACTGGTTACGAGTTTTAAAGCTGCTCCATACCCAAGGCGAGGATCGAACCCTCGACCACTGACCATCTCACCTAATTTTCATGCTTTTTTAATCAATATTGCATTTTGAAAATTTCAAATTTTAAAATGGATTTTAAAATCTAAAATTTAACTCTCATAAAATTCGACTTGGATTCGTCCAAATTCAAATCCAATTTTTTTATTGTTATCCAAATAAAAAATTTGGAATTTTAAATCTAAATCCAAATTTCTTGACCCAAATCATGATTTCCAAACAATTATTTATTAAATCATATGCAAAATAAAACCTGAATTAGGATGCCTAGACAAACTTTACTCTTATCCTTTAAGGGAAGATAGTTGGTAAGATTAAGGGAAGTAAGTAATAGTAGGGGCTTAGCATATTATATATATATATATATATATATATATAAAAGGATAAGAAATTACAATCTTTATCTGGCTTTAAAATCATAGTTATATTTTGCAATCTGAAGGCTGAAATCACTTTTATTTAGTTTCTAACTAAGTGATCTTCATTCATAGAGGTTTTGGATCATCTTTCTGACTCAACTCCAATACTTTCTCCTTCTGAAATTAGCCCTGCCCTCCCTTGAGCTCAGCTATCTTCATCACACAAATGATTCAGTTAAGTTCATTCCAAACAGAAATTGATTTTAGACTTACTGTTGAAGTACTGCCTTGCCTGGAAATAGTCACAAAAGAAGCCCTTGTTCTCTTTGACCAACTCTTTCCAAACTGCAAATTAAAGCATCAGCTTAAGTTGGTCCAAAGCAATGATAATTTGTAAAGATACATACCCTTTTACCTGTCAGGCTGATGATTGGTTCAATCTTAGCATGCTTAGCCAGTGCTTTCACACACTCATCTCTGCTCATCTCAAGCAGCAAACACCTCTCAATCATATGTTGAACCTACACAAACAAAATCAACTCAACCCTGAAATTTCATACTTTGTACATAAAAAAAGAGGGTCAGAAACAATGTGCAAACAAAGCAGAAGATTCTAAGAATCCCAACATGTTGGAGTGTAAGGCGTTACTACCATTCGAATGTAGTCATGTGGTTGGCAATGCAAACAAGGGAGTTGATGTTTAAGGTACATTTTTTAGAGAGGCAAAAGAAAAGGCAAAAAAGGGTTAGATTTTGAGATATTTGTGTTAGATATTCAGGTTGATTTTATGAGGAAACAAAGGTATAATCAGAGAAAAATTTGAGAAAAAAAAGGGTTATATATTATCCATATATAAAGTGAAGGGCCACAAGAGGTTGAGAACTCTTTGAAGGCCTCATCTTCAAAGTGATAAGACTTCACACTATTTGAATGGCAGGAAAAATTAAATTTGAGTTGGGAATTTTTTGTTTTTTTACTTCTTGACGTGAACCTATACCAACACTCATAAATCCTTTTGATATTTCACCAATCACCCACTATTTCATTTATATATATTCACAACACTCTTCCTACAAAATTTTAAACCATTTATATTTTTATAATTTCATCATTATATTTCTTATTTTTCAAAGTAAAAGTATCATAAAAATTCTTATATTAAGAGCCAAATTATATTTTATCCTTTTTACCAAGAGTTTTAGTGTGATCGACTTACCATGATTGAAAAGACATAGTTTGAACAAAAGACCAAGTATTAAAAATCTTTATTTATTTTATGCCTTATCAAGGACAAATTGATAAGCAATTTTAATAGTTTATTTTGGTCATACTAACAATTAAATTATAAGTCTAAATAGCCTATATATTTTGAAGACTTGTTTAGGGAGTTAATGGATGAATTAGAGAGACCATTTATTTTGTTAATAAGAGGAACTTGATTTAATGAAAAGTTCTTTGTAAATCATGTTCTATTTGTAGCTAAGCTTTCAAGGGGAAAGACTTAGTGAAGAATGATCGAAGTTGAATGTATAGGAGTGGGGTTGCAACTTGGTGAGTAAGTTGAACTTAAATCATGACTTTTATTATTGATTCATAGTTAATTACTCTCTAGGCAAGACCCTCAGAGATGTAGAATAGTGTTTCAAACTGCATAATCAACTTTCTTCTGCATTGTTGTTACTTTTCTTTTTCAATTGTTTCTTTTGTTGCAACTTAATTTATAACTGGCAAGCAACTCAATACTAACAACCGGTATAAGAGAGAGACACCTAACATATTAGGTGAGGATCATGTTGTTGATTTGTTTAGAGATGGAAGCCAGTTCTATTTCAAGATCTCTTATACTTGATAGCTCAAACTATGCCTACGTAAAAGCTCTGATGAGGGCATTTATCAAGTCTTTGGATAAAAAGCTTGGAGAGCAGTGTAACACCTAAAACCCGACACCGTCGTCGGTTAGGGTCCTGGGATCTTTCGATCATCTATCGTAATTTATCATTCAAATTTAATTCTTTTAATCTTATTTAAATAAAAAGGTACATCATGCATGACATAAATCATTAAATGAATATCAACACGATTCAAGAATGGCAAAAATATCATTTCCACGATTTTGGAGACTTCTATCGGTACCTGTTGGACAAATATTGGTAGTTCTCAAGTCAGTAAACAATTCAGGAAACAATGTAGAATTTTACCGATACCTATGACAGTTTTACCTATACCAGTGAAGCTTCTACTGAAACAAATCATACTTCTACCGGTACTAAAAACTCCAGAGAGCTAAGATGTCCTACCCTACAGCTTTTACCGATACAAGTACATAAACTACCGATACTCTTGTGAGCAAAACTATCGATACTTATTATGCAACTACCAATACAACTCAAGTCAGTGAACAACCTCTCTCCTGCCCTGTACTTCTACCGATACTTACAGGGATTCTACCGAAACAAGTATGCAAAATTCAATTAATCATGCCAAAACTCAATTTTATCAATATTCAACATTTCATATCTTTAAGAAAACACATTAGACTAACACCTTGCTCGTTATTTATAAGTTATTACATCACATTACTTAAAGTCTATATTTCACGAACAAGCATACAATATTTCATTTAGATCATATCAAGGAATCCAACAATCCTAAATAAGTAATATAAAGGACAACATCATCCTAGTACATGCCATATAACCAAGTGATTTAAAGTTTACCGAACAAGCTCCCGAGATAGTGTAATTTCTTCGAGACGATCCGATCTTTAAACAATAAAATAGAATCTAGAAAACAACAATAATTTCATAGGTAAGCTTTTCATAGCTTAGTAAGTTCATAGAGTTAAATAGGTTTACCAAACTTCAAAGTTGTACAATCTAAAATTTAACTAAGAGGAGTAAGTTGTATTCATCTGTGGTTGGTTTCAATTTGCATTTGGTAACTCACGATGACACATTGTCATCGGACCTTATAATCCGAAAAAGATTCATATACTCATGATGACACATAGTCATCGGACCTTATAATCCGTAAAGGATCCATATACTCACGACGACATATAGTCATCGGACCTTATAATCCGTAAAGAATTCATATACTTACGATAATACATATTCATCGGACCTTATAATCCGTAAATGATTCATATACTCACGATGACACATAGTCATCGGATCTTATAATCCGTAAAGTATTCATATACTCACGATGACATAGTCATCGGACCTTTTGCATTTACGGCTCAAAGCCCGTTATCTTTTCCTTTCATTTGTTCTCGTCTTCCTCACTTTCTTTCATCATTCCAAATTTACAACAATTGTATACAAGTACAAAATATGCAATTTAAATTGGAATTTAACAATATGAACTTACAGGATTGATTTGTAGTAACGGCTTAAGTACAGGGACTACCCGTCAGTAAGACATCCAAGACTAGCTCCCGATTCTGTATAGCCCCAAATGACATGTCCTTTATGTCCAAATTATTTATGAGGTTCATATGTGTCATATACTATGTTCATTGCAATTAACTTTCATCATGTTATACCATTTCGAGTAAACATCCATATAATCCTTATTTACCAAACATAATATCAAATTAACTAACAATGTCAATTAGTTCAATTTACTATTTGTCATATATCAATCAAATTTAATTCATTCGTAACATGAATAATAACTAACACAACACTTAATCATTTAAACGTTTCGTTGTCATCTGATTTCAACTATATCATTTCGTCACTTTCAATCATGCTTCCCAATACAATTTCATTTTTAATGTAATTCAATTCATCAATTTAATATTTACTAAGCAACAAATTTAAATACAACATACTTAAATTATTTCAATAATTTACAAACAGAAACCAAATCAATTATCTTATTGTACGAACTTACTGGACTGATTTGCAGCAATCGTCAAAGTAAAAGGACTACTGTGCTACTTTATTTTCTCCTCCGTTATCAACACGTTCTTGATCTAACATAATAATTCCATTTAATTAACTAATTCTAATAGTAAAATAAACTAATTTTATACAATTAAGCTCTTTCTGACAATTTTACAAAATTGCCCTTAATATTTTACTTTTATTTAATTTAGTCTCTAAGCCTTAAACATGCAAAATACCCATTTTTATTCCAATTTGAACCCAGCCGAATATCCATGTGCCTTTCAACAGCCCACTTCTTTCATTATTTCACCTAAGTCCTTGCAAATTTATCATTTTAATATTTTAGTCCTTAAACATTAAAATCGTCAAAAACTACTTTATAAAATAATCAAATCCGACAACCAAAATTAAAAATCCATCATAAAATTCCAAGAATATAAAAAAATCAACAATGACATAACCCACAACATTTAACAGTTTTACAAATTAGTCACCAAATTAGCTAAATCGAGCTAAAAGGAACTCAAAAACATAAAAATTACCAAAAAGAGGTAAGGTTTACCTATCTAATTTGAAGCACTAAGCTTGGCCAAACTTCTTCTCTTCTCCTATGGCTGAATCGGATTTCAATTGCTTAATGAAGAAGATGATTCTTTCCTTTTTTATTTTGTTTATAATATTTATTTCTTTATTTACCAATTTGCCCTCCATTAAAACATTCAAAATTCAACAAATTCAAGGCGATGACCGTCCACTTACCTCCTTAATGGTATAATTACCATCTATGTACTTTAACTTACCTTTCAATTAGCATTTAATACCTTTAATTAAGAGAATTCAACTTTTGTACCTTTTACGATTTAATCCTTTTCATTTAATTAACTATCTAAACGATTAAATTTCATAACAAAATTTTAACATAATAATAATGACCTCGTAAATATTAAATAATTAATATTTATGGTCCGACATATCGAAGTCGTGACCTCAAAATCACCATTCCTGATCATACTAAAAATAAACTAATTAGTAAGTCCCCATTTTATTGGATTTAATTGCAATTTACCAAAATCCAAAGAGTTTCACATCATTTATATTATTAGGCCATTTAAAGAGGGTCCAATTTCATAATTTTTCCTTCAATTATATTAAATTTTAATTAAACAAACTTATTTGCAATTTAGTCCTGAACTAATTAAGACTTAATGAATAAATAACCCAAAAGTTACTGGATGGTAATCATATCCACCACCGCTTGGAATTTTTGACCATAGTGTAATTACCACTTTGGTCCCTTTTATTTTTAATCAATAGCAATTAACTTTTATCTCTTTTACAATTTACTCCTTTTTCCTTAATTAAGCAATTAATCATCAAAATTACCCAACCAAACTTCAATTCACATATAATAAGACTCTGTAAATATCTAAAAAAATATTAAAACGAGATCTCAATACCTCATTTTCTAAAATCACTTGACTTTTGAACCAAACTACTTATACTAACTTTTAATTCAATAATTAAAATTCCTCAATTCAAAATTCCATATAAAATTAATATTGACTTATTTAATTTAATCACTCATTATAAAAATTTTCTCGTCGGGTTTGTGATCCCAAAACTACTGTTTTCGACACCACTGAAAAACGGGCTATTACAAGCAGAGCTAACTAAGTAGAAGGCTCCAACTACTGATGTGTAAAAACTCCCAAGCTAGAAACCAGATGGACTACGAAGGAAGAAAATAAAGCTAATATTGATTTGAAGGCTCTTAAGGCCATCTTCGATAGTGTAAACCCTCAGGAGTTTAGAAGGATATCCAAATGCATTACTACTCATGAAGCTTGGATAATTTTGGAATTAGATCATGAAGGCACAACCATTTTCACACAACCCAAACTTTAGAATTAACGGGAATATATGGAACTCTTAGAATGCTTGATGATGAGTTATTATCTGAATTCTATGCAAAACTATGTGATATTTTCTAACCAAGCTTTTGCTCTTGGTGAGGAGTATTTGAATGCCAAGTTGGTTTGCAAGGTTTAGAGGTCTCTTCCTAAATGTTTTGTAATCCAGGTAACTATTATAAATGAGGCCAAAGACACTAATACAATGAGGACAAATGAACTCATTGGACCCTTACAAACCTTTGAGATAATTTTTTTTGTGGTACAAAACTTCGACAAGGAAAATCTCGAACACACAAACAAAACACAAACAATAACTCAGGCAAAAAATGAATCAATAGGACAAGGCATCAAGGCGTGTATCAAGCCATTATCTTTAAGGTTCTATTCGCCCCCACTATGCTCGATATGCAAATGAGTTTCAAACAAATGAACCTTGAGGATGCAATGAAGCTTGGTGACTATTTGCATTTCGCACTGATGAAAATATTCCACTAAGCATTGAGCAGAATATAACAAGAAAATCAATTTCTATAAGGATTTTTTGCAATAATTCTTTATAGAACAATCTAAAAATAGTAGAAGATGGAGGAAGAATAGAAAGAACTTTTTTGGTATATCATCCAAATGGAATCTCGCTCCTATTTATAGGAATTTCCATGACTCTTCATAAAGACATAAATTTTCAATAGATGTTTTTTTTTAAAATAATTACATCTCTTAAATAGATATAACCATTCAAGTAAGACCTCATAAATAAATATAACTATTCAAGTAATATTACTTAAATAGTTATAATTCTTTGTTAAAAAAAACAAGTGGTATAAATCTTAATACTTAAGAGACATAGCTCATTATTATGAATAGTCATAATTTTTTATTAATAACCAAAAGTTATAACTTTTGATTACTTACACCATTTCATTTAAAGGTATTAGAACTCTATAAATATTTAAAAATGTTCCATCAATCTCTCCTCATTTTTTGTCTGCATAAGGCCAAAAAGATCCAAGAGCTCAAGTATTGTTTTGGTCTGAATATGAGCCATCTTTTGATGCTTTTCTTAATGTTGTTTGCACTACACACTTTAGGAATGATTCAAGTTTTGGGGTTCCTCGAATTACCTCATATTTAAGCGGTCTCTATAAACCTTCAAAGTGGATATAGCCAAGCTTCTCATGCCATACCTCCAATTCCGAGGTTGCAGCACTATTGCAACTAACAAGTAGCATCACTTTGTAACAATTATTGAAAGTATGGCCACCCTTCATGATCACTTCATTAGAATCATTAGAAACTATACATTTGTTTTTAATGAAATTCACAAGCATACATTGGTCACACAATTGATTGATACTTACAAGTTTGGCTTTAAGATCATCAATATCCCTTTTACTAAGAATCTTCCCTTTCGTTCCATCACCAAAGGTCACCCTTCCAATTGGAGAATCTTCAAAATCAATTAAGTAGGATTGATTATCTGTCATGTTTCGATAGCAATCACTATCAAAATACATACTCCATCAATGGTGGACTTCAATGATCAATACAAAGTCTTTTCAATATCTTTTGATACCCAACTGTCTTCTCTATTAACACTAATAGTTCTTATTTTATTTCCTTCGAAATTTCTAACACATGTCATCTTGTATTAGCATTATTCTCGATTCAAGGGGTGTTAGGGATGTTACAAGATTACTATAGTTTCAAGGTCTATAGCTTAAGTGATGGTCATTTTCGTAAAGCAATGCAGTTTACTGTGAGAAGTTTGAGATTAATTGTTGGGTTTCGTAAGGGTAACTTCGGCTTGAATTTCTAAGACATTTCAACCACCTTTTTGGGTGATTCTCATGCCTAAATCGTAGATCTTCTAGTCCTCTTTGAAATGATTTTCAAGTCACTGATTTTGAGGTCTGTAGCTTGAGATATTGTCATTTCCGTAAAGGAATGTAGTTCCCTGTGGACAGTTCGAGTTCAATTGCAAATCAACTTGTCAAAGTTGATCAAAACACATCCAAATACTAGATTATTGATGTTCTATTTTTCTTAACTATTCGATTTGATCCTAGATGCATGAAAAACTTTAAAATTTTGATGCCCAACACACCATGTTTTTTTCCAACAGATACAAGTCCAAGTATATACTAAGTTGCAATTGGGCTAAGCCACTACTACAGGTAAAATAAAGATGGACACCAAAATTTTGTTTGTGAAGTTCGAAAACTTCCTATTACGGGCACTTACCCAAAGCGTTAATTCACTATACTTCAACAAGTACAAGCAACAAGTACAAACTGTGATCTAAGTCTCACTCACTCACAAAGTAACAACCTCACTGCTACATTCTAGTTAGAATATTACTTTCCTTCAAAACTCTAAGCAACCTTAATTCTATACTCTAGATAGAATCACTCTCCCTTTAAGACTTTTCCTTTGAAAACTTATATTAACTTACAATTTTGCACTCAATGAAATATTCCCTATATGAACATGTAAAGTGCTCCCTATTTATCGAACCCAACCTAAACAAACCTAAACAAGTTGTTCATATATAAAAGTTATAAGGGCTTGTTAAATTACAATCACTTTCAATCACTTATTCCACATAAATAACCACATAAAAAGGTTTTAAATTATTTTTATAATGTCAAAGACCTACTCAATGTTTAACTTTAATTATAATTCGATCTTCAGTCTTGGATTTGATCCTTACTTAGTTTGATATTAAAACTAGTATATTAGAATCTCATAAAAATCAAATACTTGGCACATGACATTGAAACTATATAATATACTTAAATGTTGAACATACAAGACTTTACAAAATTTGCTTATTTCTCATCATTATATGTAGTCGGCAAGGAAAGTTGTGGGAATGGCTTAGGCTCTTGTTATTTTCCCTGTTTTCAACTAACCATATGGATGACAATGATCTTTCTTTGAACACTTGTGAATACATGATAAATTCTTTTGATGTGGACTTTGGGGAGTCAATTCAAGCAATCCATTCACACGTGTCATCATGTGTTTGGGATTTATATTTAAATATGAACTCAAAAAACATATTTTTCTGAGAAAATATATCAGAATATATCGTATAGGGTTTGTACAAAGGTTGGAAAATATCATGGGAAATGGATTGTAGGAGATAAATATCGTCGGCAAAAAAATATGAGGTCCATGTTTAGGGTTCCCTTTCGAGAAACGAGCCGCCATCGCCACATCTTTGTCAAAGCAACTTCAGTACACACATACTATAGAGTTCATACCATCCATGCATTTCCTAGCTCCAGCTAATAACACCCACCAAATGAAATCTGAAAATTAAAGAAAACGTTGGATTGGATCATTACATCTCCTTTGTTTCAGTCTATAATTCGACATTATCCCATAAGTAATATGAATAATTGAAACATTAAACATGAACCTCTTCTTAAATTTGTGGTGGAAAGTCATCATTTTCAAGTCCTTTGCTGTCTTTCCACCTATTATGCTTTTGTCATAAATTTTACTCGTAAACATAATGGAATGTCAACAGCAAGACTGGTTAAGCTAATTACTTGTCGATTCATGCCCCTTATATTTTGTATTCATATGCAAAGTTTAAACTCCCCCCAACAACTATGACCTTGCCTTCACTATTGCAACATTCAAGATGCAGAGCACTGCACTTACTCTTTCTCCTTTAACTTCCTTGCTGAGACCTATAAATAAGAACCCAAACCACAGATATGGTCCACTCTGGCACTTGTCTTCATTAAAGCCATTAGGTCTCCTCAGATCCATCAATGGATTTTCATTTCAAAAAGCTTCTCATCTTTCTTCTTGTTCCCGCTTCAATGCTCGTCGAATCAGCCAGTCATTCCTCATTTCAGATGGAAGATGTGATGGCTTCAAGGTCAGGGCTACACCTGTTCCTGAAAACATAGGCGACACAAATGACTCTAGTAGTTTAGCTACGAGCCTGCAACTTGGAGTCATGTTTGCCATTTGGTATCTTCTGAATATCTACTTCAACATTTTCAACAAGCAGGTTATACATCCATTTTCATCTCTCTTTCTGTTTGTGTAATAATAAACTGGGTCTTTCGTTAGACCAATAGTCACTTCTTGAAGCTAAAGATGTAATTTTTCTTTTTCATTTTCCTCTAGTCTTGTTCGTTTTCTTGGAAACCAAGCTACCATTGAGATTAAAATGCAATTTAAAGCAATGGGTAGATCTTGAATTTAGCTTTTGATGGTTAAAAGTGGTAGAATATCAAGTGCATTCTTGTTGTTTATGAAGGTTTTAAAGGTGTATACGTTTCCAGCAACAGTTACAGCATTCCACTTTGGGTGTGGGACTTTGATGATCCTTATAATGTGGGCTTCGAATCTTTACCATCGACCAAAGCTTACTCGTTCTCAGGTACTTTTCATAAATTTCAATCACATAGTTCTGCCTCAATTCTGAAAGTAGAGTGTTTTTTTACGAAGCAATTTTCAGCTTGCAGTAATCATTCCATTGGCTGTAGTTCACACTCTTGGCAACCTTTTGACAAATGTTAGTATTGGGAGAGTTAATGTCTCCTTCACTCACACCATTAAAGCAATGGAGCCCTTTTTCACAGTCTTATTCTCTGTTCTTTTTCTTGGAGAGGTATGAGTTTATGTACTGTTTGATTTAATTACTGTTTGAGGTTCCAATTCTTTCAGCTCTCCAGTTTTTATAGAAATGAGGAGCTTGTTTGTAATTATATGTCAAATATGAATATGGAAATATGATGCTTAAAATATATGAAACAAAATTTTAGAAACTCAAATATACTCGTGTGTTATCAACACTTAACTCTGAAATCTGATAAATTAATTTCTATTTTACTATCATGTCAATAATTTGTTTTTAACAATTTCATTTTTGCAGTGGCCTACTTTTTGGATAGTGTTCTCCCTCATACCAGTTGTTGGTGGAGTGGCATTAGCGTCCTTCACTGAGACATCTTTTAATTGGTAAGAACTAGGAAGGATTCTCTTAATTAGCCTATTCGAACAAAACTCGTAACCTAGGTTTAAGTAAGATCTGTTTAGCATTGCTTCTCAAAAATACTTTTGGGCAAAAAAGTATTTTTGAGAAAAAGCTAAAAAAAATTTACTTTTGCTTTTGGCCAAAATAGTGTTTTTGCAAAGCTGCTTTTTTTTTTTTTTATCTCTTAAAAGCACTATTGAAAAATTCAAAATTATCTTACTTAGTAATGTTCTTATCTGACCCCAAAGTACTCCTGAGAAGCAATACTAAACTGGCTGAGTGTGAGTTAAATTTTTGAAGTTTTCCCATATAATTGGAGAAACTAAAGATACATGTTTCTTCAGCCCATTCATTACAGGAACATAGAACTTGGTCTTGGTTGATATCTGTTTCTTGAACTTGACTAAACGTTCTGTCTGTTCTGAAACAGGATTGGTTTCTGCAGTGCAATGGCTTCCAATGTGACTAACCAATCGCGTAATGTTCTGAGTAAAAAATTCATGGTTAAAAATGAGGTAAAAAAATTGAAACATACCGGCACTGAATATATACGCCTGAGTCAGAGTAACACTAACATGTTTTATAATAATATAAACAGGAGACATTGGACAATATCAATCTTTTCTCAATAATAACCATAATTTCGTTTATGCTATTGGTTCCTGCTGCCATTTTATTGGAAGGGATCAAGTTCAGTCCTTCATACCTGCAATCAGCTGTAAGTAGTTATATTATATAACATGTCTAAAAAGAAGATATTAAGAGCTTGACATGATGCTGTTTTTACTGTCCTGTTACTTGGATTAAGGCAAACCAAGGGTTGAATATTAGAGAGCTATGCATAAGATCTCTTCTGGCTGGATTCTGTTTACACAGTTATCAACAGGTACGTCGATTTTCTGAAGGATATGTTATTCAAATTTGGATGTTAGTATGAAGTATGTTATCGCAAATGGACAGGTGTCGTACATGATATTGCAAATGGTGTCACCAGTGACACACTCAGTGGGGAACTGTGTAAAGAGAGTGGTGGTCATAATTGCATCAGTTATCTTCTTCCAAACGCCTGTTTCACCCATTAACTCCCTCGGTAAAAACTTGGTCATTAGTGCAGTAAAAATCAAATATTTGTAAAATGCTTAAGTTTTGACTGGTGGGCATGCATGCAGGCACTACACTGGCTCTTACTGGAGTCTTCTTGTACTCGAAAGCAAAACAACTGAAGCCAAAGCCCAAGGCTGCATCATAAATCATTGTTTTTTTGTTTTTTTTTTTTGAAAGGACGAAATCTATATCTAGTCATTCAAGAACACAACTTTAAAACTCAATCAACTGAATGTCTGTTTGGTGATGGAGATTAAGGTGGTGAATCTCTTAAGGTTGCAGAATACAACATGTAGAAGATACAACTGATTTTTGATCTTTTATTTAAATGAAAAAATATTACTTCTCTGAATACTTGATCCAAGCATTAATCGGAATTTAGACAAGGACAATAAAATTCAGACCAAAATAAGCATCTATGAATAGTTCATCTTGGCGTTTGGTTACAGCTTACTGTCTATTCAAGATTATCAGGACGTATCCCTTCAACATTATACAAATTTTATTATAATTTTTATACAATAATGTATCTACACAAATTTTAATTTTTATAAGGTTAAGATCCACCTAAGATTATTAAATTATTAATATGATTTTTTGAACAATTCAAATGTTTTCATTTTATTGAACTGTTAAAAATCGTTGTTATGTATAATTTTTTTTATTCCACCACTTGCACCAATAAAAAACGATTCCTTCTTTTCTTCTACATTTTTATCTTTTATAAAATAACTTTAAACATTACATATTTGAGAATCAAAATCTAAATAGTTCCAAACATTGACCTACAACCTTTTTTCTTCCACCTCTAATAATAGCAGTAAGATCGATTTGGATACTTGCTGTGTAGTTTACACTTTTATAATTACATAAAACAGCGAAACAAGAATACAAGAATATACAAAATATTGCAAATTTTACTAGTTATTTTTTCAAAAAGTCACGACCACCTAACAAATTTGTATTCAATCTGCCAAAAATTTTTGTTGAAGAGAAGAGAAAATACATAGACATTCAGGTGAAAATCAAGGGGACAAAACAATTAATAGATTACTTAAAATAATCCTGTCTATAAACACTGATTAATAAGACCTTAAACGCATCCAATGCATTTTAGTAGAAGAGAACTCACACAACCAATACATTAAAAGATTAAAACGATATTAAGGTTTTTATCCTTCATACATTACAAACTTTTATTTTACCTTTAAAAACTTCTAAAATTTTCCTCCATTCATCTAAAATACTACAAAGTCTAACCCAAAAATCCATCAAATAATCCCTTGTAATTTCAACTTCTGAAACTATATATATAACTAGAATCAAACTGAGAAAGAAGACGGTACCAGAAAGTATTACATAACTAACAAATTACTAAATCCTGAGGTCAAAGGAGATCAATGACAGGAGGTTACCATGTCTTCCACCTGATGTCCATTAGCATATACTCATCTTCCCCTCTCCTGCTGAGTCACCGCACATCTTCCCCTATCACCAGCACAAGGTGACCTTGACCTCTCAAGAATCGGGCTACATGAATTTCAGTGTTCAATTGAATTCTAATTATTTTGAAGTGGTCCACGCTGTTGGGATGGAGACAACCGGTCCCGTTTCATCCCAACCTCATGAAAACTGCGCGTTGGGGAACGTTGACGTCCAGCACCACTATCATGCCTTTCAGCACTACGACTCCAGCTGCGGTCACAGACACCAGTTCTATGGCGATCACCCCAACCTGCAGGACTTCGACTGCGACTTCTTCCCTTGTCATAACTATCACGGAAGCCACGACTGCACCAATGCACACATAACAAAGGGGTTAATAAACATGGCAGAACCTAAACATATTCCATAGTACCAAGAATACAATAATTCTAAACTCACTAATCAAAGATGGTTTGTGAAAATCATAAATTCAGATGCTGCCATTAAGCATTTTGCAAGAACAGTAAGAAGTCCAGATTATTATAATTACTTAAATTCAGAAAACCAAAAAAAATAAAAAGATATAGATAAAGAACACCACATACCTGTCACGAGACTCGTGATCATATCCACGTCCTCCACTTCTCTCATGCCAGCTAGAGGAAGATGTGGAAATTCCTCGACCACCTCTTCCACCTTCCCTACCACCATATCCTGAACCAGCACGTCCACCACGCCCCTCATCACGGCCACCAGAACTAGGAGCCCAACGCCTAGGCATTCCCCTCCCACCACCACGTGAAGCCATATCACGAAGTTCTGCAGGCACCCGCTGGTTTGCTCCTTCAAGAACCTTGATGAGATCTGACGCATGCTTTGAATCCTGATCACCAAAGAATGTATACGCCAATCCGGTCGCACCTGCCCTCCCTGTCCTCCCAATCCTGTGAACATAATCCTCAACTCCAGTAGGGAAGTCATAGTTGATTACCACCCTGCGATATATATATTTATTTTTATAAATGTAACCAAGAAAACATGAAAGACGAAGAGCTTCCTGCATTAACATAACTCTCTCCTTTGTGCTATAAAAGCAATGAAACTGTGTATAAGAAATCCCAACCCCTACCTTATGTCTTTAATGTCTAATCCACGAGCAGCAACATCGGTCGCAACAAGCACTGGTGACCTCCCAGTGCGAAACTGACTCAGCACAAAGTCTCTGTCAGCCTGAGATTTGTCTCCATGGATAGCAGCAGCTCCAAAGTGCCGAGTAAGGTTACGAGCAAGTTGATCACACATCTTCTTAGTTGAGCAAAAAACAATAATCTTGGATCCTGGTTCTTGCGAACGCAATATCTGCTCCAATCTTCTGTGCTTTTCCATAGGTGATAATACTTCAACATACTGCAACATTTCATCGGCACAGTAAATTTCTCAGCAACTAAACGATAGAAGTAACCATTCATTCACAACAAAAACTATTAAGTGTCAGATTCCCAAAGAAGCTTTAATAACAGTAATTGAGTTCAAACCTGGGTAATAGACTTGTTTGCCACAAGCTCATCAATATTGCCAATATTGACCTGAACAGGATTTACCAGTAGATCTGCTGCAATTTTCCGGACTTCCTTTGGCCATGTTGCTGTGAACATTAGAGTCTGCCTGCGTGTAGGCACTTCTTTCACAATCTTCCGTATTTGAGGTTCAAAACCCATGTCTAACATGCGATCAGCCTCATCTAACACAAGGTAAGAAACTTGATGGAGGCTGATTCTCTTCATCTCCAGAATATCATTTAACCGGCCAGGAGTGGCAACCACAATATCCACTCCTCTCTCAATCTCTCTCAACTGAGGACCCTTTGGTGCCCCCCCATATAAACACTGCGCATACACATATGACAATTCCCATCAATAAAACATCACAATTCCACCTTCACCTTCAAAAGGCTTCTATGTCAAAATATAATCAGGGGAGAATCATTTCAAAAAATTTGAACATTCTATTGAAATTGGAACATGATGAAAGAATGCCAACATACCGTGCAACTAAGTCTTGAAGACTTCCCAAATTTGTGAGCCTCGTCTTGTATCTGTGTAGCCAACTCCCTAGTTGGTGATAAAACTAACACAGTTGGACCCATTTGAGGATTGTTACGGCAACGCTTGAGATGCATAAATCCAGGAATTAGGTAACCCAATGTTTTCCCAGAACCAGTTTTCGCAATGGCCACTATGTCTCTTCCTTGTAGTGCAATAGGCCATGACTGAGCCTGAATGGGAGTTGGAGCAGAAAACCCAGCACTGTGCACCTGTTTAAAGAAAAAAATCCAGCAACCTCTGTGAGCAGAAGTACTGCCCTGAAGACCTATGGTTTTCTTTTAGGAGTTATGTAACAGTGGCTTATGTCAGAAGAAGCATCATCCCCCATATGCAAGCGGTAAGTGCTTGCTGATGCAAGCTGGAACAGGAGGAGGCCTCTTCTTCCGTTCGGACCGAGCGGCAGAATTAACCATCAGCTACAGCAGTCCAGGCCACGAACTTGGGTCATTCAGTAAGCCCTTCCGAAAAATCGGTCCACCATACAAGGGCGCCCCAAATTATAAGCAAGCCCCCCACAGAGGGCACCACAGCGTACGACATTAGCCCCTCCAAGGAGCAAATATCGCACCTGCGACAAAAAAGTAAGATGGCAAAAGAATCAACATGTGTCTAATGCTCAACATTGGGGCCTTCGCAATCACAGAACTTTCATCAAGAAACATTCAACTTGCATGGTACAACTACTTACCATATGCAATTTTCAGATCCACCTATGTTACAAAGATTAAAAGGAGAAGCACAAACACATACCTCTCTAAGTATCTCAGGAGGGAAGCCAGTAGATTCAAACGATGAAAAAGGTGGTGGTACTTCACCTCCCTTGCAAGATTTAAGAGAAAAAAAACAATTTGTCATAAGGGGGAGCAATGCCCCAAGAAAACTGAGATTTTCAGAAGCCAAATTGTCTGAAAGAACAGAAATTACTAAAATGGTTAATAAACCACAATTATCACTTAGATACTCACAGATACTGTTATCTCATGCTGACGGCAATAAGCATCACCAAAGAAATTACTTTCCCCAGCTGCTGATCCTCGTCCTCTAGCAAAAGATCCTCCAATCACAGAGCTGGAAGTCCCATTAGGTGCATTAAGGGAATGAAATGGTCCGCCTCTTGAATTCTATGAAGAATTAAGAACATTAAACTAATTCTAGGTAGAAAAAAATATATACCATAAATTCCCACTTCGGATGCTAGAGCTTTTCTGTAGTTTTGAGATAGCCAAATAACAAGAACAAATGCAAGGAGCTAGGTATGAAAACATGAACCAAAGTCGTTGAATCAAATGTGACAAAATGAACTGTTTAGCCACCATATCTAGTATTTTGTTAAGACTGACAAGAAAAAACATATCAACAAACACCATATCTAGAGGACAGAAGTGGAACCAATACCTGATTACTCCCTAATACTGACTCAAGTTTTGATACAGCATTGCAGCCTCTTCCATGCCGGTCATTTTCCTTCTCAGAGCTAGACCTATAACGCCCTTCAGAAGATTGTTGAACCAGAACTGAAGAACCCATAGGCACTGAAGAAGATTTTGGAACAGAATCTATCCCTCTAGGCCTCTCATATTGCGTGACATTTGTTACCGGATTCCAAAAGTAGAGATAACCGGTGTTTCCATCAACTAGGCCTTTCCATGGTTCGGGAAGAGTAGGGTCAGGCGGAGCATATCGTGGACCACCAGAGGCAGTGGCAGCAGCAGCCATTGCAACAAAAGCAACCTGACAAAAATCTGCAAGCTCCAAAATTTCCAAATAGCACAAATGAGAAACGCATAAGGAAAGCTTCTTGGATAACCCAATACCATGAGTTTATTTGGGTTTTAGTCATTCCTTTCATTTTAACCATTCATTATTTTTGAATTTTACTAATTACTTTTTCCCTTTTAGCTACAATTTTAGGAAGCAAAAATGCAAATATATACATATAAAAAAATGTAGCAAAAGAAGCAGCACAAAAAGCCATATATATATATATTCTAAGAAGCATATGAAAGCCTACGCAAAAGTAACTTCTGAGCCAAACCAAAGAAAAGAATATAAGAAGCAAGATACCTAATTGTTTAAACTGCCTCTTCCAATAACCAAAACACAGATAGAAAATTTAATGCAAAATCTCAAATTTTTCAAATACCGAAATCGAAAAATGTCCTGCAAAAGCATAAAACTGAGATAAATAAATCTTAAAAGTTCAAAAATAATTAAAAAAAGAAGAATTCCAACACCCAGATTCTCATTCAATCAGATCCCAGATTCAGAACAAAGAAGAAAACCCCAATTATTCTAATCATATTTTTATCAGGAAACAATTAAAGGATTCAAAACCCTAACGATAACTAAATCATTTTAACTACAAGAAAATCATAAAAATATTTAAAAAGTGATAAATTAGAATTTAGAACCCTAAAAAATCAAATTCCCCAATTTTTGAAGGAGATCCAGATCGGAATCTAAAAACTTAAAAGCGAAATTCAGATCCAATAAACCCAGAGAAAATTTAAGAAAATTAGTACCTGACGAAGTCGTTTCGGGGAAGATGAAGTCGATAATCGCTCTTCTAATTGAGGTTTTTTAGAAGAAATAAAATTTCAATTTTTTTGCAGTTCTTTTGTTCCCCTTTTATCTCTCTCACCCTTCTCCCTATTGCAATGTTTTTCTTAAAACAGCAAAGAAAAAGGGTAGAGAGAGAAAGTGGGAAGATGAGGAAAAGGAGGAAGAGCATAAGCGTATATTTATAGTCTAATAACAACAATTTTTTCCATTTTAATCTTTTTTTTTCTATTCTTTTGACTTCATTAGTTGATTTTCATGATTTTCTTATTTTTTTAGGGTAAATTACACTCATATTACTAAATTATTAATAAGTTTATATTTTAATCACTCAATTTCAAAAAGCTACAAATAATCATTAAATTATTTAAAAATTTTCATTTAAGTCACTAAGCTGATAAAATCGTTATTATATGGTCTTCTTTATTCATACCATCAAGACTCAATTTGTTTAAAATTTTTTGTTATATTTGCAGTAATATTCTTAAGATTATCAAAAATAAATTTTTTGTGATATTTTGAATAGCAAAAAAATTGAATTGTTCATACTCGACATAATATAAAATTTTCATAGGCTAATAGACTTACCGTAGATTGCTTCAAGAGTATGAAGAGTATTGGTTTATATATGGCATCTATGATGACAAAGTCTATATGATACCAAAGTTGCTTTCTGCCTTGTTTGGCAAGATGGAGGTCGAGAACATATACATTCTATTTTTCATGTGAAGAGGTGACTGTAATGCTTGAAGATTTCGCTTTAATAATTGACCTTCCAAACAATGGGCAAGCAATAATTGGAGTTAGCAACATTGACATGGAGTATGAATGTGATCGACTATTTGACGTTGTCTCATCTAAAGATAAAGACAATAATAAATTAGATGAAAATTGAGGGAAATACATACGATTGAAGAGGCTTGTCAAACCAGTCTCTCTAACGCATGCAATTGTGTAGGAGATGGATCGATATGCTAGAATATAAATGTTTTAGATAGTAGGAGGAATCTTCTTTTATTGGAGTCTTTTGATATTACTTTTACATTCAAGTAGGGCTAAGTGACTCCGACATATCTGTATGGGACACTTTGCATGACGACATGCAAATTGATCAATGAAATAAATTATTATTGTCTACTTTTACAAACATAAATATAACTACGAATTTCGTGATTAGCGCTCACCCTTCCCAATTATAAGGTTCCCTCTTAATAGAAGGTAAAAATATAACTGTATATAATATTTTTAAAAGTATTCAATAACCACTATTTATAATCTCCTATTGCATGAAAATTTGAATTGATTTAGGTATTATTTGTATCATGTGCTTAAAATATGCTATAAATTCATGTACTCTTTGTAAATTTAAAATTTAATCTATATATTTTTATTTTTAAAATTTAATCTTTTTACTTTTTCAAATTTAAATTCAAATGTTAGCAATATTAAAATTATTTTATTAAATTTAAATTTATTGCAATGTAATTTTTTAGTTATATAACTATCAAATAATTTTTTGTTTTATCTCAACATGTAACAACAACAAATTAAAGAAAAATTAACAATGTTACCAACTTGTTACTTTTTTCAAACCTATTGGATTTGGTGTTAATGCCAGAGGTTCCTTTAAGACTTCATGGATTTGGTGTCGGAGTAATGATCATTTGTTTCTCTATCTGGTCCCATTGAAATATTTCTATCTTTATATATTAAATTATTCTAATTTAATTTCTTGAAATATTTGATGTTTCAATTTTTATGTACTTAAAAAAAATAGTTTATTGTTATTTACTTCTTAACATATTTTATTTAAGCTATTTTCTCATATTCTTTTTTCAATTTTTTTAAAAATATTTTATTTTAATTTAATGGCATAATGATATATAAAAAATAATTTTAATTTTTTATTTAATTTTTTTCACTTTCAACTTTTTACTTGCATTATTTATTAAATTAATTAACCTTTAACCATGAATGTCAATTAACAATTAATTAATTTTTAAAAAAAATTATATCTATTTAAATAATTTTTATTTTTTAAATATTTTTTTAAATTTTTACAAAAAATTAATTAATTGTTAATCTAACATTCACATGTATACCACATCAACAAAATTAAGTGATTTGACAAACAATAAAAAATTAAATTAAAAATTAAAATATCTTTTTTATAAAATTAAAAAGCCAGCCTAATTTAATTTCTTAGATTGAATCTATTAATATGAGTGAAAATTTTGGTCAAATATGTTATTTATTTTAATTATAATAATTATTTTATAAATATTAAAACAAATCTTTTATAAAAATTCCCCTAATTACCATGCAACTTTGACAATATTACCCAAAGGTCATAAAAATGTTTAAGTAATATGTCAAACTCGGACAAAAACACTTATTTTCGAACATGAACCAATAAACAGTGTCTAATAAGAGGAGTAAGCCGGAAAGATAAATATATATTTGCTTAAAACGGCACTTCATTTCCCTTTTAATTTGATATTAACAGGAGTTTCGGAAATTATTTCAACTGTAATCTTCTTCAGACAATCATTGATTTCGTGCCATTCATAATACATTTCACCAAATCCAGTATTCGACAGAAATCAAAGAAGAGGGCAGAATCTTTACCTTCGAGTCCGTCTCGATGATACCTATTGCTGCCAGTGAGGTTGTTGCACGGACTCCCTCCCACCACAAGGTCGAATCCTCCAAAATTTTTAATCAGTTGCTCCAAACGGTCCCCGTTCAGTTCTTGAACATCTTGGATGTCAGTCAAAGTCCCTCTCTGGTTCGTTTGTTCCCACCAACTCCTAAGAATATTTCGGTTCACTTCAGATATTTCCACCGCTACCACATTCTTCAAAGGGATACCAAGTCGGTGGAGAGCAACCTCCGCACCTCCAATCCCAGAGAAAAGAGACAACAGATTGATACCATCCGGGAACTTATCTTTTAAAGCCGAAAAGTGATACGCCACTGTGTCAATCTGAAATCAATTCTTCTATAAGCACAATATTTCAACCATGAGAATTTGTGCACATCGGACAACAATATGAAAGAATTAATTCAAAACTTGGGTAATCACTTGAAATAGTCTAAATACTTTGCATTGCATTCCTGTGTTCTAATCAGTATTTATAAAATAAATAAAAAAAGTAACAGAACATGAAAAAGATAGGAAGAATCACGCACCTGAAATGAGTTACCAAGTGATTTGTATCTATCTGTCCGACTGATTCCCCCTCCTCTTGTGTGGTTTCTAGGGAATCCCAAAAGCATTTCCACTTCATCAGGTTCAAGTGGAGCAGCCTTGTTCCTTCCAACCCAAACCAGATTCCACTTTCTGCATTGATCGAGAACAAACTTTTGGATGCCCGACGGCGGTTCACCATCAGAATCTTCTAATGCCTTGCGAATCTTATCTGTCAATCTTGCACTTGCTATACAGGTTTGCAAGCAGTTCAATTTTGTTCTCGTGTCCCAGGATGGCCACCATTTCCTTGTTAGTGGAAAAGCTTCATGAATAGTCCGTGGAGGAAATGGAAGAAGGGGAAATCTATTGTCAATTGGCAGATTATGAACATAGCCCCTCTTCCTTGCAGCAGCACAAAAGAACTTTGAATCAACAAACTCGGGCTCCACATCATATAAGAAGCGCGAAATGGTGGTCCAAACACCTTTTGGAGCAAGTGCTACATTCTCGTAGTAGAAGTATGGGGGCCCTAAAGCTGCTTCTGGAAGTACTCTATGAGTGATCTGATCTGGTTCATTGGGGACCCCGAAACCGATCATAGGATTAGGAAGATGAACTGCATCATCATCTTCATCAAACCTCTTTTCAAGCTTAAGCTTCTTCTTCCTTAACAACAAATCATAATCCCAGTTTCGTCTCTTCTTGTGAGTAGAGCCATTGCTGAATGGCTTCTACAAAATTAGATTGAAAATCATTGGTGAAAGTTTTATAGAAAATAGTAAGAAGAAAACTGCAACAAGTTGAAAAAGTAATTAGAAAAGAACAAACTATGAAAGATATAGAAACAGTATCGCAAGTCTGAAGTGTTCGAAAAAAGGAAAGGAAACTACCTTGTCTACAAGTGGAAAAAGTGCATCAGCAGCCTTTGCAATTTGCGCGGCACATATAAAGTCCGTTAACTCCTCAATTGTGGAGTCAGGACCTGCAACATTTGAAGTTAAGATATAACCTGAATTCTTAACTAAGGCCACTCTCTTAGAACTTAAAAATGGCCAAGGATAAAACCTAAGTATCACAAAAACCTTCTATAAAGACAGAAGCCCAAGGGTGCCACCTAAAAGGTTCATAGTTGAACACTCAGAATTCTCTAAAAGGAGGTTGGGGCAAATTTCGTCTGTAAAGCCCAAAGCAACTACGGACTACTGAGACTTGCAACTCGGGTATTTTATAAACAGAATAATAAAAATGAGAATTGATCTTAACATTCTTCTACGGTAGAACAAAATTGATTGCCACTCACATATGACAGATATGAAAGTTTACTATTTTCAATACAACAATTGAAATGTCTAGGATCCTTTATACTGTCCAAATGAAACTTTGACATCCTACCAACCATCAACAAGAATATATTGTAAATATGAATAAGATAACACCAACCACATCTCTCCATGGCTACTGAAGCCTCCGCTTCTGAGTACCCCATTTTTATCAAGTGTAACAATTTTCTCCCCTCCTCAGAACTAGGACTCATAATTTCCTGGAACAAAGAAATATAAATGTAAAAACATACTCAAATCATCTGCAAGTTAACATACATAATCATTCAGTAGATGAACTGTAGAATCTACATAAATGAAAATCAAATGGCTAAAGGTCACATTATCTTGTCCAAGCAGATACCAAAAAGAAAGGCAAAACCACCTCAAGAATAAAATTTTCATTGGTAAAAGATTATGTTTTTTAAATGTCAGAAAATTGAGCAAACAAAATAATCAATGCAAGTTTAGATACCTCGGTCTCAGAAAAACTATCAAAATCAGAGAAATCACTCAGCAAACTCCCTTCATAATCTGAAGAGCAGTTACCAGAGTCAGGATTTTGCTGAACTGGAGCAGTTGTTTCAAGAGCCTGCAAATTTTAAATAGGTCATTCATCAAAGTACAGAGACAATAAACAATTCTTTGTGAGGTACTCCAACAACTTGCACAGACAAATCTACTTGAGGAGGATTGGCAAATATCACCTAAGCCACTAAATATGTAGTTTTGCAATTGCATCATTATCAAGATTACTATTAAGGGAAACAAGGTTCAGGTGTATAGCTTACTGAATATGTCAATAGAGTCTCCAATATGGAATCTGTATTTCCCTCTCCTGGAAACATAAAGAACAATATCAGATATTAAGTTATTGAAGTGAGAACTGACTGCCAAGGAAATGAGAAAGGGTCATTACCATTTTCCTGAACCACTTTGACAACCATTTCTTCAGAAAATCCCATCCCTACAAAATGATCGATCAACTTGGAATTGGAAGAACTAGGTAATGTGCTTGCCTTCATACAACAAAGGGGGAATCAATAATTAATAAAGTAATGATATCTGTAATCTTAAAAAAAACCAAAAAGCCAGCAGTAAAATTCTGACAAGAGCATGTGAAGCAACTTTCTAGCATCATGACGCATGCAACTTATAAGCATCTTAGAAGAACATACACAACACAATAACTCACCGAGTACTCAAGGAGGGTTTCAAGTATCAAGTCTGAGTTTTCCTCTCCTGGACACCATTCAAAGCAGAACTATAAGTGAATTCTCAGGTGGAAACTTCTGCTCTAAGTAAAAGAAACCTATAAGCTTAACCTTTTTCTTCAATCACTTTGGCAACCATTTCTCTTGAGAACCCCATTCCGACAAAATGATCAATTATCTTGGAATTGGGAGAATTTCCAGATGAGCTCGCCTTGAGGCAGTACAAGTTAACAATGAGCATGTACCTTTCCAAAATGCTACGTAAACTAATTACATATGAGCATGTACCTCTGCCGAACCCAAAACAGCTTCTCCACAGGGAGTCGACAAACCCGAAGGGGCCGAGATGGCATAATTATCTATTTCCAGATCATCTTCAGTATCCCAGTCAAAATTATCAGCCTCCCCACCCGAATTATTGTCAACCTACAGAAATTACATGAGCATCAGCATGCATTATATCATGTAGAACGATGGAATAATTAAGGAATAACAATTCTCTTATCTTTTGGTCAGTCAAATAATTCAACTAAACCTAGTCAATAACTCAGAACTTGTTAAGAAAAACAGGAGATAAGAAATAAATAACTAAATCAACAAAATAATAATACCATTCTTTTGAGTTGTAGTATGGGCCAAGAAAAGTTTCTCAACCTGTAAAACAGAGAAAGGAAAATTAGGAAAAAAAGTAAAGATTCACAAAAAGGAAATATATATTGCAGTTATAAATCATTTTTATTCAAATATCAAGTCGTTTATAAAAAAATTAAAAAGAATTTAGAATAAACAAGATTAGTATATAAACACAGATAAACTGATTGCAAAACTTCAATGCAAAAATTCGACTCTTATATTTCCTAACTGAGAAAACTCAGGCCGAGCAAGTAAAAATAAAACGAACGATTAAACAGCTGAAAAAGAAAATCGTTTCTCGGAAACAAACAGAAAGAGTAAAAGAGAAACCATCATTGAAACTAACAAAATCAACGGAATCGAACAGTAATTAATGATTTTATCAATTTGTTAAGTGATGGAAATTTTACATCAACGAATCAAAGACAAAATTATTAATCTGATCATGAAATTATCTCAAAGAAATTCGTTAAGTCGATAATGCAGTTCACAATAGTCGTTGCAGAAAAAGAAGAAGAAGAGAAAAGCTGATGCATGCAAGGAACAAAAATGGAGGAATCAAAGTAGAAGGTTTTGGCAATGGCCCTGGATTTTATTTTTTTTTTGGAATCTTTCTTAATAAAAAATGAGTAAAAAACTGGTTGAAGTAAAATCTAACGCCACGCGTTGATGAGTAGGAGTGTTTAAATAGTTAATCGAATTAATTTAATATTAATTGAATTAATAGAATTTTTTAATATTTTAATATTTAATTAAGTTAATTTTTTAAAAAAAAATAATTTAATTGAAATATTTTGATTAATTCGATCCGTTAATAGAATTAATTGAAATTTACATATTTTTTGTTTTTATTAAAACAAATGTAAAACATAGTAAAATAAATAAATTGATAATATTCATTTAATCGAATTAATCGAATTAAAACTGTTGAAACGTTTATTTTTTGTGAAAAAAAAAGGTCTCGAACAATATTTTAACAAAATATGGAGTCGTCACTAATCTCTTTATATGGTAATATTGGATCACCATAAAACTTTTAAAATCCGTTTTGAAAAATATTTTGGTCTTCGCAATCCAGAAAATGGGTTCGGGAGTCGGTTACGCATGAGGAAAGATTAGCACCCTCACACGCCCAAAATTGATACCATGTTGATTACTTTCGGGTCTTGATTTATTAAAAGTTTGAAATCTCAAGCGAAGTTTAAAATACGAGGAACAAAACGCCCGTGTGTTTCGAATTTTATTGATGCCGTGTCCAACACGTTAGGACACGATATTCTCGGAATTTCGAAATTGAAGGATATTTTGAAAGGATTTAAAGAGGATATTTTAATCGTGTAAATTATATGAAAAATCACACTCAGTACGTTAGGGCATAATTTTCTGAAGTTTTCACACGAAAGGATATTGCTTCGCTTTGTTTAAAATTATTTGTATATTTTTTGAGAACTTGAAGTTTCAAATTAAGTTTAAAATACGATCCTCGGACACATAATTTATTTTGTGTGATTTTCAAAAATTAGATTTGAAGAAAAATGCCCGTGCGTTTCGAGTTTCTCGGAGAATTGAAGTCGTGTTCAACATGTTAGGGCACGACATTCTCGGAATCTCGAAATTAAAAGGCATTTGAAGAGTTTGAAAGAGGATATTCGATTCGTGTAGATTATACGAAAAATCATACCCAGCACATTAGGGCACGATTTTTCAAGATTTTCACACAAAAAGGATATTGCCTCGATTTTAAAGGTTTATTTATATGTAAAAATAATTTTGAAAAAAAATGAACGTGTAAATTAAATATGAATGGGCAGTTAATAGTAGAAATTGAATAACACGAAAAATAATTAAGCAAATGAATAAGTGCACAAAAAATTTTAACCTAAAATTAATAGAATACAAAAGAATAATAATTAAATTCTATGTATGAACATTGAAGAAAAAAGAAAAACAAAACAAACGGGGTCAAAGATGTAGTTTCGGAGAATTCGGGATGAAAATATAATTTTCGAGGAATTTGGGGATCAAAATTAAAATTTAGGGGAAATTTGGGATTAAAATCGAACTTTTGGAAAATTTGAAGTTGGAAATGTGATTTTTGGAAATTTGGGGGCAAAATGGTAATTTTTGGATGTTCGGGGGTAAAAATGTAATTTTGGAAAAGTTTGGGGGTAAAAATGTAATTTTCGAGGAATTTGGGGATCAAAATTGAAATTTGGGAGAAATTTGGGATTAAAATTGAACTTTTGGAAAAATTTGAAGTTGGAAATGTGATTTTTGGAAATTTGGGGGGAAAATGGTAATTTTTGGATGTTCGGGGGTAAAATAGTAATTTTAGGATGTTCTGGGGTAAAATGCAATTTTAGAAAAGTTCGAGGGCAAAAATGTTATTTTGGAAAGTTTGGGGGTCAAAATGTGATTTTTGGAAAGCTTAGGGGCCTTTTGGGCAATAAAACAAAAAGTGGGACACGTGGCAACTTCTCAGACCTCCAGAAGTGAGAGGACCAATTTGAAAATAATTCAAAATTATTGGGTAAATTTATAATAAAATAAAGCTTAATTTAAGGACAAAATTGAAACGAATGAAAAGTAGAAAGGATCAATTGCATAAATAACCCAAAAAAGACACATGGCAACTTCTCAGGCTTCAGAAAGGCTAAAGGACTAAATTGAAAATGAAATAAAATTAATGGGCAATTTTAAAATTAATAAAAAATACAAAAAGAATGAGATTGTACATTTGAAAAAAACGGAAGGACCAAATGGGTAAATAACCCCTAAAGCAAAAACACGCGGATCCTCTTGTTGGGTCGGGTCTGAAATTGGGTTAGGCACAAAACAATGCCATTTTGACACTCAAACACCCCACACTAAACGACGTCGTATAGAGTCAGGTATTTAAGTCAAATTTGAAGAGAAAAAATCATTTTGCGTATTCATTTTAAAAAAAAAAAACTCTTCTTTCTCCCATTTTCTCTTTGAAATCCCCTCTGCCTGATTGTTCGGCGTCTCCTTGACCGGTCATGGCTCCATCGCGGCTCGATCACACGCCCGTCGTCATGCGTCGCCGTTCGTGGTGGTTCGGAGGTAAGAAATTATTCTCCTTTTTTTATTTCTTTTTTATAAAACTCATATTTGGATCTAAATCTAGATCTTCAATAAAGGGTTTTAATTTCTTTTTCTTTTTTTTGTTTAAATCTGTTTTAGTATTTTATTTTTTTAATAAAATCTATTTTTTGTTTATGCATATTCTGCTTTAATGCTTCTTTTTGTGTTACTTTTTTCTTTTTCGAAATGATGGGATATCTTCATCGGAATCCCTTACGAACGCGATTGAGTTTTGAGGGATTCCGTTCGATGGCCGAGGCGACGACCGTTTGTATCCAGGTATGAACTTTTAACCTTCTTTTTTTTTATTATTATTATTAATATTATACTTATTATGTTTATTATATATTTATTACTTATTTATTAAATACTGAAAAATGAATACTAACAGACAACAATAATGATACAGTAATCAATATATATTAATACATACACAAAATATAAAGGGATTTTTTTAAATATTCAAAATAATAAATAAGCAAGAAATATGTATGTATTTAAAATTTATACCTTGTTAATACGAAATACGAGAATACTTGGTAGTTTATTCTCTGCTTGATATTAATTGCTTCTTGTTTTTTGATTTGCAAATGCTCGTTGCTTCTATGTTGGTTTCTTCAGAATTTTGTAAGTGTGTATTAATTTCGTATGTTCAACAATAGGTCAGTAACCATACAAATGCTTGAATTCGATTTTTATAACATATTTTACAATCATGCTATTTTGTTTCTTCTAACTAAATGCCTGTCTCGTCTTCTTTTGCAGGTTCAGCTTGTAGTGGCGATGGTGGTAAGTTGGTCAAGGCGGTGTTGACGTGACGTCGTCTTAGTGGCATGGACGGAGGTGGTAGCAACACAAGCTAAGGCGGCAGCAGGTTTAAGGTTTGACTTTAGGTTTAGTTTATTGGGCTTGGGTCAATTGAATTTGAAATTGGATCCAATTGGGTTTGTAAAAAATGGGTTTTAGATTTTGTAATTTTGGGATTTTTTTTATTTGGGTTTGTATTTTGGACTTTCTAAACTAAATTTAAAATTAAGTTTAGAACAACTTTCAAATTTTAAATTTAAAATAAATTTAAACTTAAAAAAAATTAAAATTAAAAATTGGGTTTAATTTGATTTACAGTTTGGGCCTGGTCAAAATTGGGTTTCAACAAAAACTACATATAATTTATATTATTAGTTATTAAGTTCAATTAATTCGATTAATTTGATTAATTATCCAATTTCAAATCGAATTAACGGATAACCGAACTTTCAAAAAAATTATTAATCGACTTCTAATCGAATTAGATCGATTAATTCAGTTTTAACTATATTTTAAACACCCAACTATGTTAATTTTGTTACAATTTAACTTATTATGTTTTTAATTATTTTTAATAATAAATTAATAATAAAATATAAAATATGGTAATACATACTTCCATTTTTTTTAAATTTTACACTCCTCGTTTATCGTTTGAATTTGGTGTTTATAATTTCAATTGATCATTCTCATAAAATATGTATATATATATGAAATTTTATGGCAATGAAATTATCAATATAACAATCAATAAAATAAATAAATGATTAAAAATAAGTTAATAAAATTATAAGATATATCATATAAAACACACAATGAAAATAACGTAAAAGCTATATTTATATAAAAGAAATATGTATGAAATTAACGAGGTTTCGATTGAAATAAAAAAAAATTTAAGAACTTGGGATTTTTTAAAAATTTTCTATGGGAATAAATTATTTTTATAAAATTTATATAAAAAGATAAAAGGAAAAAAAACATAATTATGATAAAATTTGTTCCTTTTACGAGTGAACAATTTTTAAATCTTTTAACTAATCAGTTGATTTCTCTTAAGACACTTTTTTTAGATTTAAATTATTTTATACATTTTATATAAAAGTATCTTTTAGAAAGTATTTATTACTTTTATTTTTTTAATTTTTACTAATTAAATTATATAATATTAAATCAGTAATTAATAATTGTATAAATATATTCATGTCATGTGAGATTTGCTTATCCCTTATTCTATTACTGCTTGATAAGACGTGCAATAAAAGAAAGCTCAATGGAATTTGGCCGTGTTTGGGTATCTAAAATGAGTTCCATTAATTTGTGCTTATATATAAATTAATTTAATTTAATTGCTAATTTAAGATACTTATTTTTAATTATTACTTTCATTCAATTGAAAAGGTAATTGTTAGTATATTATTATGTTTTAGGATTATTTAAATATATTGTATATTTTTTAGTATATATTTAAGAATATATATTATATATATTTCATATTCCTATTTGATTATTGAAATATAAATATTATGTATACTCTTGAGGTCTGTGAATAATATGGAAAGGGATTAGTTTATTCTTATCATGATATTAAGAGTTTAGGTTCCCCTTTTATTTATTTATTTTTTTCTCCAAGCCATTTGCTTCTTATCTTTGTTTTGTTCGGTGGCGCGATGGTGTCAGTTTCCAGGTTGACTATTGCTTGCCTTTTAATGCAATTTTTTTTATCGTTCTCAATGGCCGACAACGATTCTACTTCTCCACCACCACTATAAGTCGATTGAGGGACATGTTGTTGGTTTTAGAAGAACGACTCATTAATCTCGAGGAGTTCATGAGGATGTGAGGGAAACGCTCGAAGAGGTTGAGGGACGCACAGATGAGTTTGATTCAATGAGGGATCAACTCATAGACTTTGTTGGAGTCTCACGAGACCAATGTGGAAAAGATGCAAAGGGCACTTAATTTCACTAGAAATAAGCTGACAGAGAGGAACGATGCTCTCGAGGCCATAGTCAATCTACATTGCATATTGTAATTGAAGTGGATTGTCACTTTGTTCGGGATGCAATAGTTAATCTGCGTTGCATATTACAATTGAAGCGGATTGTTACTTTGTTAGGGATGTAATCCAATATGGGTTGATTGCATTTCTTATGTTCTGACTTTCGTTCAATTGGTTGACATTTTTATAAAAGTGTTTAGTAAATCGTAATTTGAATACATTCTCATCAAGTTTGACATTTATGATCTGCATACTACAACTTGAGGGGAGTGTTAAGATATTTTTATGGGATATTATCTTTTAGGAATATCTAAATATATTGCATATTTTTAGGCATGTATTTAGAAATATATTATATATCTTTCTTATTTTTACGTGACTATTACAATATAAATATTATATATACTTTTGAGATCTATGAATAAAATTGATAGATATTACCCTATTCTTATTTGTAATTCAATGTTTTTATTTATAAATATCACTTAACAAATTTTTTTTTTGGATATTTATGATATCAGCGCTTATTTATTTGAGGAAAAAATTATTTAACTTAATTTTATTTATTTAAGATAAAATTATTAACCAGTTATTTAACATTTTCCAAAAACCCATTCCAGGATAAAGAGAACCAAGGTTTATAATGGTTAATGCACATTTTATAATTGTTTTTCATTTTTTTAATAAATTTAAAGATATATATCAACTGCGTAATTACATTTGTAAACTATTTAACTTTATTAATATAAATATGATAATTACTTTTAAATATATTGTTATTTTTAATAAATTATATTATATTTCTCAAACCGAACACGCCCTTCAACATCTGAGAACAACACGTGAAGTGCTCTGTCTTTCATCACTTTTTCCTTGTATCATTGTGCTTAGAACATTTTGCTTTGGAAAATAAAATATTTTAAAAAAAACATACAGTGTTAAAAATGTAAATTACTAAAAAGTTAATGTAAAAAATAGGATCAGCATTCGATCAAGTATAATAATTTCGAGTTAGTTAAGTTAATAAATTTTATTTTATTATTTTAATTTAATTTAATTTTTTTTAATTTGAGTAGAGTCAAATTATTTGAATTAAATTAAAAAAATATAAACATGTAAAATTAATTTTTTGTTGACAACTAACAAATTTTAAACTTAAACATGAGATAATATATATTTGATAACTTTTCAAAACAAAATAAGAGAAAAATAAGATACTTTAGTATAATAAATTTGATTTCATAATTTATTTAATTAAGGTTTCGATTTTATCATTTTGAAAAAATTTAAAACTTTTATAATTTGACATTTTTTTTACCATTTTTAAAGCTTTTTACTTTTAGCTTGTTTTTTTTGAGAAAGAAGCAACTGTTAAGTTAGCTTCTACTTTGCGAACAGATTTACCGTCGTTCAACATTAGCTAATAACATGGGTGTTCTTTCATGAGTTGTGTAAGCATCAATTGCTTGTTTCAGAAGTTATTTGTGGATCAAAAGATAGTAAAATTTTTTGACAAGCTTTTGAACGCAATTTTGATCCCATTATCCTCAGTTTAGATAAAACAACTCATAAGAAAAATTATATAGTTTTTGATCGGAATGTCGAGTTTCTGCTTTTAAATAAAAGTTTAAAGTATATAAAAACACTATTGAAGGGACTCTTCAAAAAATCTATAAATAGACAACATTGTCAACTTTCAAAATAGAGTTTTTAATTCAATTGCTATTTTGTTCTTTTATTTATAATTTTGTTTGACACTATTTATAGATTTTATTGGAAATAATTTTCATGATTTGCAGGTGAGAATATTTTGAAGCGAGTGATTGTAATAATTTGATTTATTATTGTGAAGATTAAATAAAATCATTTACTGAATAAGATTTCGCGAAATAGAATTATTCATCTAAACTGCATTCTTTTATTACTTTGCATTTTTCTTGACTTTGTTGATAAGCAAGCAATTTGTTCCAACTCATTGTTCCAAGTGAAGTTAAAAGACAACAAAGTTTGGACTACAACAAACTGATTTATTTCAAAGTGTAAGAAGATGTTTAATGATTTGGTAATACACGAAGAACTCCTCACTACATTGTTTATTGTTGGGAAGATTTAGTGAGACTGAAATAAATTTTACCATGAATGTGTTGTACCTGACTTTCAAAGCATTAATGGGTGGTACTAATTTTTGTACCCTAAATTTGGTAATTAGATTTTTTTTTTCGTATTTGTATTTTTTTATTTATTTTGATGCTGAATTTAGTAATTATATTTATTTTGGTTCTTGAATTTAAAAAAATATAAAACTTTTGATGATATCATACTTTGAGATTATCCTACATTATCACTTAAAAATTAAAAAAAATATATAATTTTTCAAGTAATGATATGGTACAATATTAAAGTATCACATATAATGTTTTAATAACCGGACTAGTGGTTGAACCAATCAAGCCACTAGTTCTCAATTTAAACAGTTTAATCGATTCAATTGTTAGACCAACAATAGTTAAACAAACAATTAAAAAGTCATAAAATTTAAAAAAATATTAAGTTGTTTCAACTACTGGTTTTTGTCTCAATTTTTTATTTTTGACGATTTTAAATAGTTTTAGCTTCAATCTTTTTTTGGATTAGTATATCAGTTGATCATTGATTCAATTGGTCTGACTGACCAATCCACTCATATTCAAATATATTTGTCACATCATCAAATGTAGACTGAATTTAAATTCAGAATCAAAATAAATCTAATTGTCAATATTTAGTACCAAAGTGAAAAAATAGAAATATTAAAATGAATTTAGTTATCAAGATAAAAAAAAAAAAAATTTTGTTACTTCCAGCAGCTTGCAAAGTCGAAGTTTGGGCCTACACGAGTCCAACTAAATGGACAAAGCCACACCTTGGAGTATTGCCTTAAGCAGGGTGATTGAGGAATTATGATGGAAACTTTGTGGGAGTTAGATGTTGGTCGAGGTAAGTCAGCATGAAAAATCTTACAAATGGAGGCAATAGAACCCTAATTAATTTTTTTTTGTCAGTTTTAGGCAGTTTCCGATTCAATCGGTTCAATTTTTTTTTTTGGACCAGTATACTAGTTGATCTTTAGTCTAATCGGTTTGATTAACCAATTCAATCATATTCAAGAACACTTTTCATGTTATCAAATCTTGATTGAATTTAAATTTAGAATCGAAATAAATCTAATTGTCAAATTTAAATACCAAAATGAATCTAGTTATCAAATTTAAAGATAAAAGGCTAATTTTTGTTACTCTCAGCAGCTTGCAAGGTCGAAGTTTGGGCCTACAGGAGTCCGGCTAAATGTACAAAGCCACACCTTGGATTCTTGCCTTAAGCAGGGTGATTGAGGAATTATAATGGGAACTTTTGTGGGAGCTGGATGTTGATCGAGGTAAGTAAGCATGGAAAATCTTACAAATGGAGGCATTGGGTGGGCAATAGAGATGAGAGTGGACATTTTATTCTAAAATTCCTTAGATGCAACTGATAAATTTGGAGAATATTTTAGCTGACATTAAGGATCATATTGAATAGATGTTTATTTTTAGTACAGTACGTTTAAATTTTTTTATGTTACAATATCATTATAATATTTAATCTCATCATCATTACTATTTTATACTAATCATAAATAAATAAACCGTCTATCCAAAGGGATCTTAAAACTCTATGTACTTTTCCACAATTTTGTTTAATCATGTATTGAGAATGGGCAATGACCCAGCTCATTGTCTATCTCATTTTTGCGTCTAATGGTGATATTAATTTTTGTACTTGGTGGTATGTTTTTAATATGATGAATGAATTGATCATAGCTCCACCTTTTTCCACTCATTTTTCAATGAAAAACCTAATTAAATTTCTTTTAAAAAATAACACAAAAATCGAGTTTGAAATGAAGCGTATAAGAACTAAACTTGAATTTAATATAGTTAATCCAACGAGGTAGAATAGAATGAATAAAAACGTGATTAGGTTTACACCTTCAATATTTATATTTTCTTTACAAATTGATACTTATTTTTAAGGTTAAATTTAATAATTAATATTTTAAAAAGAATTAAATCAAATCCTCCTAGTAATTCACATATATTTCATGTTAATATGATATCATTTGTCTTGTATTTTCAATAAATAATTTAAAATGATACAATATTTAAATAAAATTTAAAATATAAAAAAATTTATATAAATTTAAATAAGTTAGCAAAAAGTATATGGGGATTGTCATGTAAAATGTAATGTTTGAAGATTTAATATTTTCATTAAATTAAATAATTCGACTCTTTTGAAATATTGATGATTAAATTTTTTTTAAAATGTTAAAAATTAAGTTTAACTAAAAACTTAAAAATTAAAATAAAAAAATATAAATATTAAGGATTAAATTTTAAAATTTTAAATTGTGATATCAAACCTGCCACAAAAGTTTTCAAATTCCGGAGCCGCCCGCAAGTTGAAAATGGACCAGATTGGACTCAACTCAACGATAAATAACTTTTTAAAGAAATATATGTGTATGATATTTGAGCAAATTATTTTTTTATATGCCACCAATTAAATAAAACAGCAGAGAAATAAAGGGGGAGACTCTCTCAAGAAAACCACAACAAATTTCAGATCCTCCTTCCAAGCTCTGCAGAAAGGTAAACGAAATTAAATTCCTTTTTATTTTTATTTTTATTTTTAACAGAAACAGGTAAAATAGATCCATCAAGTTACTTCCTTTTTCCCTTAAAGATTCCTTTTCAGTGACTTATTCGAAGTTTTAATGTTTTTTCTTTAACTTGCTTTTGCCCAGGGCTTGATTTCATATATCTGTTTTTGTTTTTAATATTTCTGGGTTCATTTCATTGTTTATGAATTTATGATTTATTTTGTAGGTTTAGGTTTTTTCCTCTTTGTTCTTTTTAGATGTGTATTTGATGATTTTTATGCCTTTTCTTTTTAGGTTTTGATTTTTATTAGTAACTTCTTTTGTAAATCAGTACTGTGAGCAGAAAGTGAAAAACAACAATGGGGCTGACATTTACAAAGCTCTTTAGCCGGCTTTTTGCCAAGAAAGAGATGCGTATTTTAATGGTGGGTCTTGATGCAGCTGGTAAAACCACCATTTTGTACAAGCTCAAGCTCGGCGAAATAGTCACCACAATCCCCACCATTGGTGAGTTTGCTTCAAATTCTAATTTCCATGGAAAAAGGAAATCCATTTTTTATTGTTTTGGAATGGGTTGTTTGAGAATTAATGGTGAAGCGAAAGAAAAGGACTCGAAAGTTTTCATTTTTATTCATAAATTTTATACTGAAGTCTGCTATACACGCTTCTTGTATGTGCTTCTTACTACCTAATATATCACATATGAATACTTGTGTCCTGGTTACCGGTTGTTCGTGAAGTATGTAATTGTATCTTTATTCGGAAAGAGATTGGTATAAGAGGATTCCAGTTTGTATGACTTGAAGATTTGAAAGAGAAGTTTGAGTTCCTGCTTGTTTTATGTGCACTTCAAACAGTATGGTCATAGATTATTGAGATTAACTTCATAGCACCTTTTGAAAGCAAATGGTATAATGTAATTGATCCTCTTAATAGATATAAATTATTTGTATGGGTTGATTTCCCCTCATTTAAGTGGTATACTGAAGTCTCTGACATGAAAGCGGTCTGTTCATACTGTTTTTGTAGGATTCAATGTTGAGACAGTGGAATACAAGAACATCAGCTTCACTGTTTGGGATGTTGGTGGCCAGGACAAGGTATGCGTCATAAAACCTAATGAAGTGTAGTTCTTTTTTAGGTAAAAAGTAGGCCACTGCCTAGGAGTAGGGGAAGGGGTTGCGGATGTTGGGATCTGAGTCTCTGATATGCTAGATGTTGCCACTTGAGGGTGGCTGCATGAATCAACTAAACTAAGTCCTAAGTTCTAAGATATAGTTCTATGATGTTTGATGTATATATGTTAAATGTTTTGTGTCATTTACCCCGATTGATCCTCTGTTTTGAGCAGAGTTCGATATCATATTGTATAGTAAATCACGAAGCCTTAGTTTCAAGAATGCGGAAGCACATGGATTTAACACTCTACCATCTGATTTTGTTACTTGTGTTGTTTATATTGGGGGCATAGCCAACACTGAAGCATCTTCTTGGTTGGTTCTATAATTTTTATTTAAAGCTTCATATTTTCATCAGCTTACTTTATTTGAAATACAGATTCGTCCTTTATGGAGGCACTATTTCCAGAATACCCAGGGTCTCATTTTCGTGGTGGATAGCAACGACAGGGACCGTGTTGTTGAGGCGAGGGATGAGTTGCACAGGATGTTGAATGAGGTATGTTACATTATCAAATAAAGAGAATCTGTTGTTACATATAGATATGAGCAGATACTATAACAACTGCAAAAGGGCTTTATAAGCTAAAAATAACTTCTTTTTTATTTCAGGATGAATTGAGAGATGCTGTTTTGCTTGTATTTGCCAACAAGCAAGATCTTCCCAATGCAATGAATGCTGCTGAAATAACTGATAAGCTTGGTCTTCATTCTCTCCGTCAGCGCCACTGGTAAAAATTACCTCTTGTGTTTCCTTTTCTTAGCCCACTTGTTTTTATTTTTATTTTATTTTCTCACTGTTCGTGTGATTTTCTGATGTGATTCATTTCCTGTTCCAGGTATATCCAGAGTACGTGTGCAACTTCTGGGGAAGGTCTCTATGAGGGCCTTGATTGGCTTTCCAGCAACATTGCTAGCAAGGCAAGTCCATGAACCTCAAAATCTAATAGAAAGAAACACGCATATATTTTTATATATATTCCGTCATGGAATAAGCCTCGGTCACACGAATACATCAGAATCAGAACATAGTTGAAATCTATTTTACACCAACTCTCCGTTTTTCTTATAGTATCCCTGTGTCCAAGACATATGGGGATATGGTTTTCCAAGGATCTTGGAAAAGCCTGAAAGAAATTGAATATGCCCATGTAACTTATGCGAAACTCTCCATAACATAGGTTTAGATATGATAAGTCACAATTGGCTTCCACGTTTACTTATATGTCTTGTTCTGCTTTTTCTGTTGCAATTGCAGGCATGAGAAAGGATCAGTGTATTAGTTGTTAGTTAGACTTGTTGAAACTGTGGCAACTCTTGAAGAGGATATAGCTTCCTGTTTATCCAGCAACGTTTGTAATGACAGAATGTTTAGCTTTGTTTTAATCTTTTTACTTGGATTTTTCATTTTCTTTTATGTATTTGTGTTAAATATTCCAACTTGTTATGGTTTATATAAAGTTCTGGGGAAAAAAAAATAGTAACCTTGCATGTCAAACATGTACGTATGGCTGACAATCACGTTCGAATCAGGGATTTAAAAAACACCACTTGTCTACTCCCACATCCTCTTCCTGGCATTATAAACCCATTTTTGTCCCATCAAAATTAAACTTTTCTAATTGCTTTTGTGTCTTGTACTCCATGTTTCAATAGTCATAATAAATCTCAAAATTATATGTTAATTTTCATTTTGAATCAACGTGTAGTTTAATATATAAATTTTTTGTTTGGTGTAATTATAAATGTAAAAATTCGATTATAGTATTAAAATATATAAATAATTTTGATTTAATCATATATATTTAAATAAATTATTAATTTATTTTTATATTGGATAGATATAATTATTTGTATGCGATAAATAAACATAAATTGATGTTAATTTGTTATATAAATAATTGTATTAATAATTTGAATAAAATTAAATTTTCATATATAAATTATGTAAAATCAAAATTTATGTATAATTTTAATATTTATTCTTAAAATATATGTTGATTTTTTTAATTATTTTCTATAAAACGGTATAATGAATTTTAATATTTTAATTGATGATTCTATTTCTAAACGCTAGTATGTTTTTTTAGAAAAAAGAAAAGGTAAATAACAAGCAAAGCGAATTCCCTATTTTTGTCTCTATTTTTTTTATGTTGTTCATATCTATTTTACGGTTCATGTTTAGGTGTATGATTGTCTCTCCTAATAATATCTTTAATTTTTTTTACTTTCATACATTTTAGAAGGTCAATTTCGTCAAAATGAATTCTAAACTTATACACTCCCACTGCCTCTCTATTTGCCTTGCCTTCCTAATCCTCTATTCACTCTATCACTCCAAACAGAAGAAGAAAAATGGCTTCTTCAACTCTCTCAACAACACTTTCTCTCCGTTTACCCTCTTATCCTACAAACTCTCCCCTTTTCAAAACCCCTTCTCTCCAATTCCCTCTCCGTTCCGCCACTCCTCCTAACCTCACCCACCGTTCCATGGCCCTCCGCCCTCTCAATGCCACAGCAGCGCCCGAAAAAATCGAAAAACTCGGCACCGAAATCTCCAACTTAACCCTCGAGGAAGCCCGCACCCTTGTCGACTACCTTCAAGAGAAACTCGGCGTCTCCGCCGCTGCTTTCGCCCCCACAGCCGTTCCAGTTGCCGCCCCCGGTGGTGCCGACGGCGGAGAGACTGTTGCCGAAGAGAAGACTGAGTTCGATGTGGTGATCGAGGAGGTTCCCAGCAATGCCAGGATCGCGGTGATTAAATCCGTTAGGGCTCTGACAAATTTGGCTTTGAAAGAAGCGAAAGAGTTGATTGAAGGTTTGCCCAAGAAGTTCAAAGAAGGAGTTTCGAAGGAGGAAGCCGATGATGCCAAGAAACAACTTGAAGAAGCTGGAGCTAAAGTTTCCATTGCTTAGAACAGCCTTTCGAAGGTTGGTTTTTCTATGATGTACAGTAGAAATTTTCTAAATTGTTAACACTGTTTTATTCTGAATTTTACTCTCTAATTGATGCAATTTTATATATGTAGTTGCTTAATTTCTCTTGAATGGTTGAGTTTGTTAACCCAGATGGGACATTTGGGTGTTTAAATTTTGCCTTCTTTTTGTAGGATAAGTGCTTCACAGTTTAGGGTTGGCGAAATCTTAGGGTTTTTTCATTGGATAAGGACTGAAATCAAGTTCTTCTCAAATGTCTACATGATTTCTTTTCCTAGTCACATTGACCCCAAATTTATTCGAGGTTGAGCTAAGGTCGTCCCTTCCAGGATTGTTTTCTAAGGATATACTCGAATTCAAAATCTTTGGTGAATTTGTGTGGGCATAAAATTGTGATTGGGATGGTGAGAAAGCTCTTTGATATCTTATTTCAATCTGATTCAACTCAACCCATTAACGTATTAATCAAATTAGAATGTGTTTTGGGTTTGGTTTCGCAGTTTCTTGCTAAATGCTTAAATAATAAAAAAAAAAAAAATCATATTTTGTAATTTTAACTAAACATTAAAAGATTTAACTAATATTTATTAAAATTTGAGAAATTATTTGATACATTACCATGGAAGTTTTTAGATTTTACAAGTAAAGTTAGGAGTTAATAAATATCTATAAGAGTATAGTAAAATATTAAAAAAATATTTAAAAAGACACAAGTGTGCTATAGGAGTATGGTAAAATATTAAAATATTTTTTTTAAAAAGACATGTCAATTTTTTAAAGTTGCTTGTGAAATAAAAAATTATTGTTAGTGTACAAAATACTCACCAAATTTTAGTTCAATTTTAAGGGTTAATATTTGATATACTAACCATGCATTTTTTTTATTTCACAAAAATCTATAAAAAATTGACATGTGTTTTTTTTTAATTTAATTTTTAATATTTTACTATAACTTTATAGAATATTTGTCAATCTATTAATTTTACTTGTGGAGTCTAAAAACTTTACTAATAACGTACAAAATAATTTTCCTTAAAATTTAAGTAATACATATTAAAAACTATATATTGTAAGCTTAAATAAATAAATAAAATAGTTTTTAATACATAATGCTCAATAAATCTGATTAGAATAAATAATAAATGTTAATCTTATTTTATTATGTCAAATTTTCATATTGATTTAACCTTATTCAAAATTATTCATTTATTTTTACACAAAGATAAATTTAAGTATTATTAGATAATTTATAAATGAACAATATTAGTATTTTTTTAATGCTGATTTAAAGTTTTACTGAAGTTTATTAATTTTAAATTAACATTATAATTTTATATAATGTAAAAAAATTCTATTTTCTCTTTAAAAAGAACTAATATTTAATATTTTTTTTGAAGGAACTAATATGTAATATTTTTTACTTTGTATAAATTATCACAATGAGTAATTAATTCAATTTTATTTTAAATATTAACTGTACAAAATTTAAAATTGAATATTCATATTATTTTGTTCTTATTTTTTTTCAATCATTCAAACGTTGTGACAAATTCTTAAGAAATAAATATAATATATTTTAATTAATATATAATTAAACCTGTGTATTGTATATTATGTTGGTTTTTAAATATAGTTATTTAGTATAATGATAAATTTAATTTTCGATATTCATATTTTTTGTCAATTTGATCTTTATTTTTTTTAATTAATTTTGACTCTTAACCTTTTAAAAAAAGTCAAATTACTTTTTTAAATGAAAATAATTACTAAAAAATTAATTTTTAACGTTGGTAGCGTGGTAACTCGCATGGTAGTCCATGTACATATCATGCTAATATAGCATATTTTATTTTATATGTCATGTGAGCAAATAATTAAAAAATTTTAAAATTAAGAAAAATTGACATGGAGTATACGTGGATTGTCATGTAGATTGTCGTGTTTAAAAATTTAACATTTTAGTTAGTATTCTCGTTAAAAAAAATCATTTTACTCTTTTTTAAAAGGTTGATGGTCAAGTGTGATTTTTTTTTTTTAAGGTTGAAAGCTAAATTTAGCTAAAAAAAAAAAGAACTAAATTGACAAAAAATATAAATGTTAAGGGTTAACTTTAACATAATTCCTATTATACATATAATATAAAAGTGATTGCTCTCTTGCTCTCTTGACATGTGACTCGTGGCTCGCGCTCTACCAACTTGGCGATCTCTCCAAGAGCTCACTCGTTATGAATGTCCTCCATTTGCATGGTCTCGCCTTATTTACCCATAATCTTCTAAGGAGTATTTAAAACACGTGTAACCTTTAAAGTTAGTAACATGTCACCACGCATTGTACCTAGCTACTCCTAGCAAGTCACATCAACAAACCGTGTCTTGTATATATATGCGTGTGTGTGTGAATGAGCCATTACGGAGGACACAGTAGAACAAACACTCAACAATGCCTAGTTATCAAAAAAGGTAAAAATAGGCTCCAAGTCATTGTGTTTTTCATATACTCAAATTTTCAATCCTTACTTTTATTTTAAGGAATTTAGTCTTCTAGTTTTTGGATTTAAATAACATCGTCAAATTTCTTTTGCTAAATTCAGTTCCATAACATCAATTTTTTTATTGCATGGGCACTAAGTGAGCTTTTTTATTATTTCAAAATATCATACCAATAAATTTAACAGAAAAAAATTCAATGTTAATAACTGGATATAAATTTTGAAATCTAAAAAAAATAGAGAAACTAAGTTGCTAGAAATGAAAGTAAAGTGAGTTTCAAATATTCGAAAAGTATAAGGACTCGAGGCATATTTTAACCTAAAAAAATCTTAAAATTGGTTCCAATAAGGTCCTAAATGCTAGTATCTTAAAATCATACTCCTTTTGGGTAATTTTTGTAGGTTAAAATATGTCATAAATCTTTATATTTTTTTAAAATTTTAAAATTTAGTTATTGTATTTTTATTTTTAGGAATTTAGTTTATTTATTTTCAAATTTTAAATTCCAGGTCCAATTATTAATCGTATTAAAATTATTTTGTTAAATTAAACGTAAATTTTGTAATTAAATGACAACTAAGTGAGTATTTTTATTTTAAAATGTCACACCAATAAAGTTAATAAAAGGTTATAAGTGTTTAAAGTTGGACTTGAATTTTGAAATACAAAAAGTAAAGAGATTAATTTTTTTTTAACAAAAAAGGGATTAAATTCTTAAAAGTAAAAATATAGGGATTAAATTCAAATTTTATAAATAAATACATAGACAAACATTTTTTAACATTTTTATAGGGAAAATAAGGAGAATTAGATATCCTTGCTTTTTTTAGGGTTTGTGGAAAAGTTGAGGAAAGTAAAGTAATTTTTTACTTAAAATGTGAAATATTATTTTTATCTTGTTGATCTTTTATATAAATTATTATACAAAAATTATAATTATTTATTTATTTGACAAACAAAGGTTGTAACTTTTTTTACCCCTTTTTAATTAATTAATAATAATATTTTTTATACTGGTGTGATTATATGATAGTATCTGTTCATATTTTTTTAATCCTTTGACAAGGCACACACATCTTGCACACATAGGTGCTCGAATCCTGATATCTTAGGATGAACATCATTCTCTTTTCCACCGAAACCACTCGTTGAATTCAATTAATTAATACTATTTTAACCATTCAAACGAGATGAATAAATCCAAAATAAGAAAGAAAATAAATAAATTAAAAATAATAATAAATTTGACATACATGAGTGTCGAACTCAAGATTTTCTCTCATTTATCCTCTTAATTCCAATTAATTAAAAAAATATTATGACATGTTTGGTTGGTTGTAATAGCCATTCAATTACATGTGTATCCAGCGGGCCCATCATATGCATCTATTTGGTTCAATGGAATGCCTATTACAGGTTTATTCCATTACATGCTTATGCAGCAAAATCCCCAAATTTCTATTCCCTTCCTTCAGCACCGATTACAGATTCAGTGCTTAAGGAGGACATCACCCGAAAGAGGCTCCCCACTTTACCCTCTCCTTCGATTACTGTCATAGCACTGATTCAGTGCACCGATTACTGTGACTGCCTTTCTTCCTTCGACTCTGGCCATAGCAGTCTTCACCTTCGTCGCAGCGTCTTTCAGGTAAACAGTTCTCCCTCCGTTCTTTTCATTTCATTCTCTCCCAATTTCCCTGCCCTTTTTCTTTACTCATTTTTTTTTGCTTTCTTCCGTATCAAAATTGCCCTTAACCTCAAAGGTAACTTTTCTTTGCTTTCTTAGGGTTTTTTCTCTCTCCATTTTTGTCTATTACTAACCACTACTGGGTTCTTTTCATTTTGCAGGTCTGGAATACCAGTACATACTCGTGAACTTGCTTAAGGGGGAACAATAGTCCTGGTCAGATTTTTTTCTTCTATTTGCTGGATTCATTTTGCAGGTCTGTTTTCATCTGCACCTTCTAATTTCTATGCAATTGCTATGAAATTGGTATATGGAATTGTTGTTTTGATCATGGGGATTGAGTGACATAAACAAACTCTATTGATGTTTTCACTGTCTAAGTGACTCACTATATCTTGACACTGTCCTGCTTTTGACTTTGAGATATGAGTTGTAATTTGTTTCTAATTCGTTAATCAAAACATTTTTGAAACTCGAAAAATAGGTAGAATTCCAATTTTGTATATTTGATTGTCCTCATGAGCAACATATTAATAGAAACCAGTGTTATATATATTTTGTATTCAATTTTTGCAGGCATTGAAGGCTAAATTGGCGTAAAATAGTGGAGACTTTCAACTGAGTTGCTTCAGCTTAATTGATTTGGTAAAGCGGTTAGTCAATTTTCTGCGACATTTATTCAGCAAATTGAATGTTCTGTTTTCATCTGCACCTTCTAATTTCTATGCAATTACTATGAAATTGGTATAAGGAATTGCTGTTTTAATCATGTGGATTGAGATATGAGTTGAGTGAATCAAATGATATATATATATAGGAGAAAGGTGAGCTCCTTTATGGCCTGAGCGCTTTTGCTTGCTTACATTCTTGCTATGTGTCTATATATATGCTGTTGGTGCCCTGCCTCTGTTGATATTTTAGATATACGAGAGTATCTAAAAAGAATTTTTCTAAGATATCAATCGACGTTGTTTTACTTATAACTGAACAACAATGGTTCTTATTTTTTAAAAGGAAAATTAAACCAGAATCAAATAGGATCATATTTCTAATCAAACAAAGAAATCCGAACCAAACTCCATTTGTCCAAATCTGGTTCAGTAGGTTTTGAATTTTATCTTTTCATGATATATATATATTGCCTTGTTAGAGACAAGTTCACCCATGTTTCAAGGGGATTTACTTTTGTACATTACCATTCGGTATGACTTGCTTCTTTATGGCAATTTGACTGTGCTTTATATTTAAAACTAAGCACAATACCTACAAATAAGAATGGGTTGTAAATGTTTTTTATTATTATTAATATGATTACATGCCATTAATCTGCTAACTACCGGCATATAGAAAGTGGATGAGAAATGAATTCTTGTTTGATAAAGACAGGAAATAGAAGAAAGGCCAAAAGAAGGGGTTATCCTAGGTGAGTTTGAAACAAAAGATGGAATTCTGCACCCAAAGCATTATCCTTGTACATTACATTGAATGAAGTGAAGAAAAAGATTCTTGACATGCTAAATAAATAATGTCAAACCATTAGTCATTGAAATTCCTTAAACCATCTACAGAAAGTAGATAACAAAAGCAGGGAGTATAAACTCATTTAGTAACAATTATTTTTTACATTAACAACGCAAACATCATCAACAACATCAAGTCATAGTATCCATAGCTTTTTTTATCACACACAATTGACAATAGCCACAGAACTCTCAATCTCAGTACCTATAGCTTTCTTTATCACACACAATTGACAATAGCCACAGAACTCTCAATCACAGTACCTATATATATATATATAGAGAGAGAGAGAGAGAGAGAGAGAGAGAGAAATTTGGAGCTAGTTTCATTGTAGCTCTGTTTTAATGTTGCTTTTCAGCTTTCCCGTCCGGTAGATTGTGATTCACTTAATATTTGGTTTTCATTAGATAGATAATGATAATTGTGATTGTCCTCATGAGCAACATATTAATAGAAACCAGTGTTATATATATTTTGTATTCAATTTTTGCAGGCATTGAAGGCTAAATTGGCGTAAAATAGTGGAGACTTTCAACTGAGTTGCTTCAGCTTAATTGATTTGGTAAAGCGGTTAGTCAATTCTCTGCGACATTTATTCAGCAAATTGAATGTTCTGTTTTCATCTACACCTTCTAATTTTTATGCAATTGCTATGAAATTGGTATATGGAATTGCTGTTTTGATCATGTGGATTGAGATATGAGTTGAGTGAATCAAATGATATATATATAGGAGAAAGGTGAGCTCCTCTATGGCCTGAGCGCTTTTGCTTGCTTACATTCTTGCTATGTGTCTATATATATGCTGTTGGTGCCCTGCCTCTGTTGATATTTTAGATATACGAGAGTATCTAAAAAGAATTTTTCTAAGATATCAATCGACGTTGTTTTACTTATAACTAAACAACAATGGTTCTTATTTTTTAAAAGGAAAATTAAACCAGAATCAAATAGGATCATATTTCTAATCAAACAAAGAAATCCGAACCAAACTCCATTTGTCCAAATCTGGTTCAGTAGGTTTTGAATTTTATCTTTTCATGATATATATATATATATTGCCTTGTTAGAGACAAGTTCACCCATGTTTCAAGGGGATTTACTTTTGTACATTACCATTCGGTATGACTTGCTTCTTTATGGCAATTTGACTGTGCTTTATATTTAAAACTAAGCACAATACCTACAAATAAGAATGGGTTGTAAATGTTTTTTATTATTATTAATATGATTACATGCCATTAATCTGCTAACTACCGGCATATAGAAAGTGGATGAGAAATGAATTCTTGTTTGATAAAGACAGGAAATAGAAGAAAGGCCAAAAGAAGAGGTTATCCTAGGTGAGTTTGAAACAAAAGATGGAATTATGCACCCAAAGCATTATCCTTGTACATTACATTGAATGAAGTGAAGAAAAAGATTCTTGACATGCTAAATAAATAATGTCAAACCATTAGTCATTGAAATTCCTTAAACCATCTACAGAAAGTAGATAACAAAAGCAGGGAAAATAAACTCATTTAGTAACAATTATTTTTTACATTAACAACGCAAACATCATCAACAACATCAAGTCATAGTATCCATAGCTTTTTTTATCACACACAATTGACAATAGCCACAGAACTCTCAATCTCAGTACCTATAGCTTTCTTTATCACACACAATTGACAATAGCCACAGAACTCTCAATCACAGTACCTATATATATATATATATATAGAGAGAGAGAGAGAGAGAGAGAGAGAGAAATTTGGAGCTAGTTTCATTGTAGCTCTGTTTTAATGTTGCTTTTCAGCTTTCCCGTCCGGTGGATTGTGATTCACTTAATATTTGGTTTTCGTTAGATAGATAATGATAATTGTGATTGTCCTCATGAGCAACATATTAATAGAAACCAGTGTTATATATATTTTGTATTCAATTTTTGCAGGCATTGAAGGCTAAATTGGCGTAAAATAGTGGAGACTTTCAACTGAGTTGCTTCAGCTTAATTGATTTGGTAAAGCGGTTAGTCAATTCTCTGCGACATTTATTCAGCAAATTGAATGTTCTGTTTTCATCTGCACCTTCTAATTTTTATGCAATTGCTATGAAATTGGTATATGGAATTGCTGTTTTGATCATGTGGATTGAGATATGAGTTGAGTGAATCAAATGATATATATATAGGAGAAAGGTGAGCTCCTCTATGGCCTGAGCGCTTTTGCTTGCTTACATTCTTGCTATGTGTCTATATATATGTTGTTGGTGCCCTGCCTCTGTTGATATTTTAGATATACGAGAGTATCTAAAAAGAATTTTTCTAAGATATCAATCGACGTTGTTTTACTTATAACTAAACAACAATGGTTCTTATTTTTTAAAAGGAAAATTAAACCAGAATCAAATAGGATCATATTTCTAATCAAACAAAGAAATCCGAACCAAACTCCATTTGTCCAAATCTGGTTCAATAGGTTTTGAATTTTATCTTTTCATGATATATATATATATATATATTGCCTTGTTAGAGACAAGTTCACCCATGTTTTAAGGGGATTTACTTTTGTACATTACCATTCGGTATGACTTGCTTCTTTATGGCAATTTGACTGTGCTTTATATTTAAAACTAAGCACAATACCTACAAATAAGAATGGGTTGTAAATGTTTTTTATTATTATTAATATGATTACATGCCATTAATCTGCTAACTACCGGCATATAGAAAGTGGATGAGAAATGAATTCTTGTTTGATAAAGACAGGAAATAGAAGAAAGGCCAAAAGAAGGGGTTATCCTAGGTGAGTTTGAAACAAAAGATGGAATTCTGCACCCAAAGCATTATCCTTGTACATTACATTGAATGAAGTGAAGAAAAAGATTCTTGACATGCTAAATAAATAATGTCAAACCATTAGTCATTGAAATTCCTTAAACCATCTACAGAAAGTAGATAACAAAAGCAGGGAGTATAAACTCATTTAGTAACAATTATTTTTTACATTAACAATGCAAACATCATCAACAACATCAAGTCATAGTATCCATAGCTTTTTTTATCACACACAATTGACAATAGCCACAGAACTCTCAATCTCAGTACCTATAGCTTTCTTTATCACACACAATTGACAATAGCCACAGAACTCTCAATCTCAGTACCTATATATATATATATATATATATAGAGAGAGAGAGAGAGAGAGAGAGAGAAATTTGGAGCTAGTTTCATTGCAGCTCTGTTTTAATGTTGCTTTTCAGCTTTCCCGTCCGGTAGATTGTGATTCACTTAATATTTGGTTTTCGTTAGATAGATAATGGTAATTGTGATATGTTGTTCATCATTTTCGTAGGCTATCTAACGCTTCCGAGCTAAATGTGTCACAGTGGGCTATCTATCAATCTTTATATGAATTTTCCCTGCTTTGAAAGGCTTTAATTGTAATGTTATTGGACACCTACTAATCTTGGTCACATGAGGTCATGTTTGATTGCTTGGTTATTTTCTTTTTCATTGTGGAGGTGTCTACTTTAATATATTTTATTTTAATCAAAATCAAGTTTCAAAGGTAAAGTTTTATTTTATTAATATGAAGTTTTAAACCATGTAAATACTTTATAAAAATAATATTAAAAAAGAGATAAAGAACAGTAATTCAAAACGGTTGGCTGAGTACGGATGATGACAATGATTAATCATAGCTCATAAATTATAACATTTTCTGTTAAAAATGATTTATATTTGGAATTGTATTAAGTATATGATTCGAAGATTTATAACACTTTAATATTTTGCAGTAATGGCTCGTTTACCTTTAATAGTACAAAGTGAAAGGCGTAGAAGAATTGGTCTTGCTGTGACAGTATGGCTGCAAATGTGCACAGTTGCAAGTTGGTTCTTAGTTTCATTGGCTACCGTCTATAGCCTACATACTTATAGACCAAGGATTAGATCATATATTTTAGATTTTTATGCAAAACGAGATTATGTGAAAAGACTTGTATATGCTAGTGATGAGATTTGTATTGAACAAGTTAGGATGAATAGAATTACTTTTTTTAAACTATGTGAGATGTTACAAACTTTAGGGGAATTGAAGTCGTCAAGGAACATGCTTGTTGATGAGCAAGTGGCAATGTTTTTACATATTATTTCTCATCACCTTAAAAATCGAGTTATCAAGCATCACTTTAATAGGTCTGGGGAAACCGTTAGCAGATCATTTCACAATGTTTTAAATGTTGTCATACGCTTACAAGATGTGCTATTTAAAAAGGCAGAGCCAATTATGGCTAATTCTACAGACCCAAGGTGGAAATGGTTCAAGGTATTGGAGTGAGTTTCAATATAGCTCGTACATCATTTTAGTTGATTTAGATTTAAATATAGTATCCTAACTCGAGGTTTTATACATTTCGTGTAGAATTGCTTAGGTGCTTTAGATGGAACCCACATCAAGATTAGGGTTCCAACAGTTGATAAACCTAGATATCGAACGCGAAAGGGTGACATAACAACAAATATGTTAGGTGTTTGTACACCTGATATGCATTTTGTTTATGTTCTTCCCGGTTGGGAAGGTTCTGTTGCTGATGGACGGGTTCTTCGAGATGCCATTAGTAGGAGACATGGACTGAAGGTTCCTCATGGTAAAGTGCAGAATTAATTTTTAAGATCATACTTTTTTTGAAAAACTAACCATGATAATTAGTTTTTTTTCTTTTTTATAGGTTGTTATTATCTAGTTGATGCTGATTATACAAACTGCGAAGGATTTCTTGCGCCTTTTAGAAGACAAAGATATCATTTGAATGAGTGGTGTCAGGGTTACCAACCAAGTACTCCAGAAGAATTTTTCAATATGAAACATGCTTCAGCACGCAATGTTATTGAAAGATGCTTTGGGTTATTAAAACTTAGATGGAGAATACTTAGGAGTCCATCATTCTATCTTGTGAGAGTGCACAATAGAATCATTATTGCATGTTGTTTGCTCCATAATTTTATTCGAACTTATATGAGTCTTGATCCTATTGAAGCGGAGTTGGAAGAACAATTATCTAGTAATTTGATAGATGAGGATGAGTCGAATATTGTAAACATTCATCCATCGGATGCATGGGCTACTTAGAGAATGGAACTAGCCAATCAAATGTTCTATGAATGGCAAACATCTAGAAATTAGTTAGGTTTATTAAAACACAGTAGAAGGTTAATTTCTTTATTTTATTTTATGTATCTAGTTTATGAAACTTTGGTGGTGTTTGAATTGTCTTTATGTATTGTACTAGATTTGTTGGATTGCAAATTTAATCTATTTTCTTTTGATTCGTCATGTGTTATAATTTTATAAAGTGTTGACCTTCTCATTCATGATATCAAGCCTAATTTTAATTTGTGTTTTTCTCTTAAGATAGTTATGTCAGGCTTTTCACAAATCAACTGCTTCTTCTCAAAATTCTCGAGGAACTAAAAGGAAATGGGTTTCAGAAGAAGATGCTGCGTTGGTTGCTTGTATGGTTGACTTGCACAATGTCGGAACCTTTAACGCAGATACGGGGTTCAAGGTCGATTATTTAAATGAGCTAGAAAAGATGTTAGAAAAAGTTTTACCTCATGCAAAGTTGAAGGCTAAACCTAATCTTGAATCGAGGATTAGGACATTGAAAAGGGATTGGGCAATCGTTTATGACATGCTCAGTGGAAAAGACAATAGCGGCTTTGGTTGGGATGAGCATAGACAGCTTGTTGTTGTCGAAGATGCTGTGTGGAACTCGTATATAAGTGTAAGAATTATTTCATGTCTTTATTATCTTGCTTTGACCTAACTTATATCTAATATGAATTTCTCCTTTTTTATAGAGTCATAAAGAAGCCGGTCAATTCAGACATCGCAGTTTCCCTTATTATGACCAACTTACTGCCATCTACGTAAAAGATCGTGCCACTGGGAAAGATGCTCAAACAGCAGCTGATATTATTGAAGAAATAGATGCTGAAGATGTAGCTATTGCAAATACTCATGAAGAAAGAAACAATTACCACGAGTGTGAAGCTGATGTTTCTTTAGATGAGATGGATCTCTCAGGTACACAACCGTAACAATCTAGAAATGAATATGATTCCACGTTTTCAAAGAAGAAAAAAAAGATTTCTGATGTAAGTGAACAAATTTCTTCTACTTCATTTCTTGAGGCTGCCACATTATTAGGGAAAAATATACAGACTGTTGGCCTTGAAATAAGTAGAAGCATTGCCTCTGAAATGCTAATCCAACAAAAGTCAGAGATGATCATTCAAGAAAGTGCTTAAAAATTATATTAGGCTTTATGCGAAGTAGAAGGATTAACTGAGGATGAACGATATTGTGCATTGAGCAAAATCCCAAACAATCCAACGCAAATGATCGTTTTCTTTAGTCTACCTTCTTCTGTGCGATTGGGATGGGTGAGAAGATTTCTTTCTGACCATTAAAAATCATGGTTGTGTTGGTGTTGTTTTGTTAACTTTTTGTATATGTAATATTTGGATGGTAAGATGCCATTAATGGAATATCGCAAACTGTTATAATTTTTTGATGTTATAAAATTTAACATATAGATTATGACGTGTAGGTTATGTTTGAATGTAAAATATAATTATCAAGCTATTTATATTTCTAATCTTTTATTTTTTAGTTTAGAAGATAATTAAATTATTTATTTTATTAATGATATTTAAGCATATTATATCCGCATCATAATTTAAAACTAAAAAAAATAGGTTATATATTATTTTTCTAATATTATATATTATAATTTTTACTAATTCATATTTTAATATATTAAAAATATTATTAAATTATATATTATTTTATTAAATTGTATTTAATAATAATTATGTTAAAATATAATTAAATTAATTAATATTTTTATTAAATTATATTTAATAATAATCATTAAAATTTAATAACAATAATCATCTAACTAAATTTTTTTATTAAGGGTACTTTAGTCATTTAAGCATTTTTTCTTATGTTATTACAGCATCATTCCATTAAACCAAACACAAAAATATTATTACAGCTCTATTTCATTTCAATCAACCAAACAATTGAATTACTGATTACAGTCCTATTTCATTACAGCTCTATTCCATTACAACTCTATTATATTACATTTCTATTCCATTACAACGAACCAAACGTGCTATTATATTTAAACATTACAATTCAAGTTAAAAAAGAAAGACAAGGAATTTGCAATATTTCAAAGAAAACCTCTAAATTTGTTTTTGTTTTATCAAAGGGTTTATCTAAAGTTGGAATTTGTACTAAACCTCTTTTTATAATACAAAAATGATTTCAATCGGCAAATTGATATTTCTATTAAAAAAAAGACATTTTTTTTCAAAATTATATTTAATTACAACTTTTATTTCCATAAAAGCTACAAATTTAACTTTGTTGAGGTATAGGTTGCCTTGCCTAACTCATCGCAAACATTAGATGACACGTGTCAAACATCCGTAAAAAGAGGGTCTCCGCACTTCCTTCTGTACGATCTTCTTCTTTAAAATCCGGACCAAGTGCTCTTTTGTCGTAAATCTCCAATCCTCAAAACTCACCTACGCACAAGTAAACCCTTAATTTTCTTCTACATCTACAGGTACTTTTTCTTTTAATTCATTGTTCGAATTTTTTTTATGTTAAACTATTTGATTTGTTATTTGTTTAGGTTTTTTTTCTCTTAAAGTATGGGTTAGTGTTAGTGGGTATTTTTGTTTACTGTTTTTTTTTTATTAAAAAGATTATATATTTGTTTTACTTTTTCCTATATTTCAGTTGTAAAAATCCCATTTTTTGAGGTTGATTTTCTTGGGGGGAAAAATTCAATCTTTTTCAGGGGGAAAAACATGGAAGCTTTTAAAAAGCCAACTGAAACCCTTACTGGGGATAAGTCTTTAGACCAAGATGCTAATGAAGGTTCTAAAGCTGGTGGCTTAACGGTTGAAAGATCATGGGAAAATGGTTTTAGGGTTTCTGTAAATGGAAAGGGAGGTTCTTGTGTTGATGAAGATGGTGAGGGACTTGAGGATTCTGAATTGAATGGGGTTTCTTCTTTGTTACAAATGAAAGGAAGTGTTAGGAACATTGATGTTAATGGTGGAAGGAGTGACAGTGGTGAAGGGTTTGGCACTCTTTTAGGTGCTGTTGATGAAAGTAAAGAAATTGATGCTGAAAATGTATTGCCAAATGATGACGATGAAATGGCGAAATTGGATGAGAAAGACAATGGTGGGGAGATGATAATGAATGAAATAGATGATGACTATGGTGATGGTGTTGGTGGTGAGTTCTCTGCTGGTTATTTTGTATGGGGTAAGATTAAGAGTCATCCATGGTGGCCGGGGCAGGTCTATAATCCGACTGATGCTTCAGATTATGCGGTGAAAATGCGACAGAAGGGAAGACACCTTGTTGCGTACTTTGGGGATAGTTCTTTTGCATGGTGCCTTCCGTCTCAGTTGAGGCCTTTTGAGGAGAATTTTGAGGATATGTCGAAGTTGAGTAGCTCTAAGAACTTTGTCAATGCTGTACAGACTTCCGTTGATGAAATCGGCCGACTTGTTGAGTCAAATATGACTTGCTCTTGCATTCCAAAGGAGAATTGTATCGGACTCGACCGACCTTTAGCTACAAATGCTGGGATAAAGGAAGGAGTTCTTGTGCCTGAAGGTGGAATTGGAAAGGTTTCAGTTGGTCTCTTTGAGCCAAAAGAAGTTCTTGGTAAATTGAAACAAATTTCGCAGGCGGTTTCTACTAGTAATATGCTTGAATGTGCAGTGTTGAAGGGTTGGCTTTCAGCTTTTAATCGATCAATAGGGCGACTTGGAATGCCGGTGTACTATGAACCCCTATCCATTCCGGATGTTGAAGAAAATGTTAGAACTCTTGTTGTGGACATGAGTGATTATGGTGAGGCAGTGGGAATCCCAATCACAGGGCCGGTTGAAGAAGATTGGATTTCTTCTTCGTCCTGTCCAAAATCTGGCCAAGGCAGTCGGACTTTGTTGAGGAGTCTGGATATTTCGGAGGATGCCATGTATCACAGGAGGAAGCAGAAAAGCATTGCTGAAATTTTAAAAGGTGATTTAGATGTACAGGCTCATAAGGTTTCAAAGTCCAGCAAACCAGCATCCTCATCTCGGAAAAATAAGACGAAAGCCAATGATAAAGTTAATGGTGATGGTGAAAGTGATTCGAGTTTCGTACCAGGAAACGGGAAGGGAAATAAGCTTTCAGGATTAAATGCTGAAGTTGATTTCATTGGAGCCAATGAAGGAATGGATAAGGTTTATTCATCAAGGGGAAGGAAAACGAAGATTAAACAAGCAAGGGATAATGACGGTGATAGTCGGGGCAAAGAAGATACTGATAACCAACCTGTTTCGACTAAAAGGAAAGTGAATGCTGAAACTAAGGACCTATTCGAGAGTGGTTCTTTTACTAGAGAAAGGAAGAAAAGCAAGTACTTATCGCCTCCTTACACAAGTTCAACCGGGAAGCTAAGGAAAACCGACATAGAAGATGAATCTGTAGAGGTTTCCAGTGACACCCGATTCGGGGAGACAATGAGCAAGGCTACTGACAACCTTGTTACGGGTAAAAGGAATGAAGTCCCTGAAGAAGTTCATGCAGAGCAAGAAGCCTTGAATGAATTGAATTTTCTTACGCCTAAAGGATACCTGGATCAGATGAATGATCTTGTAAAAGTTGAAACTCCTGCTAATGAAGTTCTAGTTGAAGTCCGATCCATGGCTCTTAGTCCGCAATATCAAAGGAAAAACAGCTCTTTTGAATTTGCTGTGGAGTTTTTATCTGTATTTAGAAGCTCAGTTTATCGAGATGGATCTGACTACGAAATGTATAATCAGTTCCAACATCAGAAAAAGAGAAAATCTCCGGACTTTTCTACTGTGTCATCGGGAAGCAACCAATCTATGGCTGGTCATGTTCCCTCCGGACATAAATCCCATAAGAAAAAAGTTGGAAAGAATGAAGAAACAAAGATGGATGAATCCAAACCCAGACAAACAACCGGGGTGTCACTGAAGAAAACTGAGAAACCGAAGGCATATACTCCTAAAAGGAAGCAAACTGCCATTGCTGCAGATGGAAATGATTTACGTGCTGCCCTCTTTGTGACATTCGGCCCCGGATCCTCATTGCCTACAAAGGACGATCTTATCCGAATATACAGCAGATATGGAGCTTTAGACATGGAGGACACTGATATGTTCTTCAGTAATTTCTGTGCTCGTGTTGTCTTCTTAAGAACCTCTGACGCAGAACAAGCCTTCAGCAGTTCGCAAAATGATAGTCCTTTTGGATCAGCCAATGTCAGTTTTCGGCTTCGACTTCACCAGGCCGCATCAGCTCATAACGAGAAGGAAATAGCAAGTGCCAAAAAACCTTTTCCTCTAGCAAAGGAAAGAGCAACAGAGTCCTCGCTGAACCACATGAAGCAGAAGCTGGAGACGGTGACATCGATGCTGGAGACATCAGAGGAAACAATGTCATCAGAGTCTAAATCCAAAATACAGAGGGAGATAAAACAGCTGTTGGAGATGGTAAACACAATGGTTGAATCATCATCATCTTAGGCAAAAAAGGAGTCACATTTAGGGTGTATGGATATGTAGAAGTGTATGTTACATCATTGCTGTTACATACATTGGGTTAGGATTTTGTAAGAAATACTTAGGTAAGTAGTTCATAGTCTTTACCATTTGCATATGTTGCAGTAGTTGAATTCTGTTTTCATTGGATACAAATTCTGTTACTATTGAGCATACTGGAATCAGATTTTCTTTTGAATGTTGCTTCCATTGGATGTCTACAGACCCGAATTTGTTTATTGTTCGCTTACTCCCTGCTGCTAGTATCTCCATTGTAGAATTTAAAATCTCCGCTCCGCTTGCTTTCATTGTGTTTTAAGCATTTGCAAGCAAACTTCTGAGAACAACTGTTATTATACAGAAAAAAAAATGACTTTTTATAAATATTTAAAAAATAATAATAATAATAAATAACTTCTGTAGTTTTTTTAAACAATTATTTTTAGGTATAAAATATTTCTTTTTAATATTACAATATCGGAGAAGAAAAAAATGATAGAATTTGAACTGTTGTTAAGAAAGCGAGTTCTAGTCACTGTTTCAGGCAAATCTTAGCTAAAACAATTTTTAATTTGCATTTCATAATCCATTTAAGCACCTCAATTTAAGTCAATTTTCAAAATTTCTTGTTTAACCCTAAATTCCCGTGACAGAAATTTGAATCTTCGTAAAATCTAGTAAATAAATCGAAAAAGGGATTTGGAAGTAACTAAAAGCAAACACAACCTTATATACGGACCAGACTAATAATGGCAGTTCTCTTTGCACACAACAAATGCAATCTACAACAGAGTATTATTTTCCACCAAAACAAAAGCAATTCATTTCTTATCCCCACTGATATATGGAATAGGTATAGTTGTAGAGTTTCAAGTCTATTAACAGAACCAAGAGCAATGAATCAAGGGGTGTGTGAAACAAATTTAGTCATCGATGGGGTCTTGAGGAATTTCCTCCGATCTACGCTTGATTGTTACGACAGGGCACTCAGCATGCTTCACGCAAAATTCGCTCACCGTTCCGACAAAAACCCTGGAGAAGCAAATACACAAGTTAAGGTCATCAAAAAACAAACAAACAAAAAATAAGCGCATCAGGTACTAAGCATACCGTTGGAAAGGACCAAGTCCTCTGCTACCAAGAACAAGAAGATCTGGCTGGATCCTCCTCACTTCATGGCAGATAACTTCCTTTGGATCACCTTTCTTCAACCATGCTTCACAAGCAACCTACAATCAGAGAAATCTATCATCAGGGAGGGAGAAACTAAAAATAAAATGCAGTTTTCTACCGAAAACAATAATTTATTGAAGAATGAACACCATCCCAATCTCATCGACCCTTGAGTAAAGTGTGATATTTGTTTGAAAACAATAATTTATTGAAGAATGAACATTACCCCAATTTCATGGCACCTTGTGACAAAGAATTCAAGCAAACCAAACCCTCTAGCCCTGTTCCTGCTCCTCAGGCTCTTGAAATCTTCAGGAGAGGCATATATGCTGTCCATGTCATCAAAACCTTACAGAAAAACAAATTGAAATTTAGCGGCATTGGCTGATTTTACAACAGTCGAAGCTGAACATGATTTGCCACTTGAAACCAGTTTTGCCATAGGAATTCATGTTTCAGACTCAAAGCTTATACATGCCATTTCTGTACATGAACATTGTAATCTAAAAGGCAAGGGTCCAATTCAATCTCTAAACACAATCATTTCTACTTTATCCATCCAACTTTGACGGTGGAGCCTGATTAGTACTTTCAAAAAGAAAATGATTTGCCAAAGGTATGCTTTTAACATTATTATTATTCGATAAACACCTTTTGACTTTCAATTGCTAGTAGCCAAACAGATAATTGTCTTAGCAACCAAACAGTATAACTAAAAGATTCAACGACTAATCGATCAAATTAACATCTCTTAACCATATAAACCAGCAAATCAAAGTAATTTCGACAAATTCAAGCCAAGAATCAAGAAATTGCACACTCATATCATACACTCCGCAGACCCTAACGAACGGCAACCACGTGCGTATAGAAAACGCATCACCTAAACTTCATTACATAAAGAAAACCGGAAAAAGAGAAGAAAAGAAAAGAAAAGAAAAAAGAGCAGAAAGGGAAACAAACCATCTTCATCGGGAACTTGAACATGGAGGAAGAGAAGCTTGAAACCAGAAGTGTTGGACATAACGATCTTCTGAAGAGTCCACTCGAAAGCTCCCCTACTACTTATCGAAGCGTGAGGGTAACCTTTGATCGTTGATTCGTTCACCGCCAACATTATCCGAGTCACGGATGCCTCACTTGTAGACATCTTGTCACTCCTAACTCACTGAGTCACTCACTCGGTAACAGTTCTCTCTCTGATCTGTTAAGCTTTACGAAGTCTCTAGCTTCAAGAAATGCTAAAGAGAGGGATGTTATAAAGAAAGTGTGCAGTTCGCATGGTGCGTATGATATGAGTAAAGATCACATGGGATTGCTATTGTGCACCCTTTGCGGTTAAAATCCACCGCGGCAGATTTGAAGGGATATGACGTCACCTACAGAAAGATAGAAGGCCGTACTTTTCGTCTTTTTTGGACCTTTTATTTTTATTTACGCAATTATAAAATTACTGAATTGCCCTTTCTTAAAAAAATTATAGGTGAATAGAAAATCTTCGTCGCTTTGCAGCGTTTCGGATTTCATTAATGGGTTTTAGACCATATAGCATGCTAAATAAAATTGGGCCTTCTTCCCTTCAAAACTATTTAGGCCTTTAATATTATCTATGACCCAATTCTTTCTTATGCTTGCTTGACTTCAAAGTTGATATCAAGTTCTATGAAGGCGGGTGAAAAAAAAAAACGAAATTTAAAGAAGAAAATGGAGATATAAGTGAACGAAACTGAGTGTGTTTTTTGTTGTATTTTTTATATATAAAATATCCTATGCTTACCTGTGGTTAGTGTAAAAATAACGGTGACAATGAAATTAAAGAATGTAACAATACTGTAACATGAGACAAAAAATAGATTATACGCATTGCTCTACTCATCCAAACCCACACTTAATTATTAAAGAGAAAGAGAAAAGACGGTTTGCGTTTGTATTGTATTATGTAATACCTAACCATGATTATTGTTGAAGCTTTTTCAATTTCCAAAGTTCTTTGACTATTATTATTAATAATATGGAAATCTTGTTGGATTTTGGATTAAACTACAAGAGATTTAACTGTATCTCATGCAATGAAATGGGTGGGCTATCTTTTCTGGGTATTAATATCTCCATCGCTTTTGCTGGTAATAAGATGGGAATTGTTCATTTCTTTTTAGATTAATGTCTTTTGTATTCAAAGGTGCCGTCAAGTTCCATTAGAGTTCCGGATTAAGCCACCAGTTATGGCTCTATTGCTGTGAAGGTTTACCACAACATCTGTGTTCGATTTTACCTGAAGACTAAAGAGATCCATCCAAAATGTTTAACAATTTGACTTTTTTGGATTCGTTTCTTCGCATGCATCTCTACTATATGTGTAGCCAACGAGAAGCATTGATAATGTTCACCGAACAAGAAAATGTCATCCTTAAAGATAGCAAAGCTCCTTTTGGCCAAAGCTTCCAACAAATTATAGGGCAGTCCGCACCTTCAATCTTCACATCATTGCAATTAAGGACTAGAACCAAAGGCATTGCTAGATCGAGTGGGGCAGAATGTCGCACCCTGCAAGTGAAGGCCTCATCAAGCTCGAAGTCGAGCAAACATGAGTGAATCGAGCCACGAGGTTCTCGGAATGTTCCAGAAGACTCTAGAAGTTTGAAGAAGAGACTGGATTCGTGTAGTATGTTTCGAAAGTTCTAAAATACTCTACCATTGTATAACATTTAATAAGTTAAGTGGGAAGATTATAGAATTAGATCTTGACTATATAAGGAGAGGCTCTCTTTCCTCATCTGTATCCAACCTACCTTATTTGAATAATAGAGATACCTCTTCATTCTCCCAACTCTTGCACTCGTTTATTGTGCAAATCTAAGTTCCCTTTTTTGTTGCTTATCTAGGTTAAGTGTACCAATGTAACCTCCCAAAAAGAGAGGTGCAAGGTATTTGGAAAAGTATAAATATTAAGATAAATTTAGTTGGGGAACCGATTAAATTAATAAAAAGTATTGGGACAATGTGAGAAAATTGGATGTTGAAGGATTAAATTAAATTGATAAAAAAAGAGGGAATAGAGGTGAATTATGAGCAAGATACTTTTAAATTCGTATTTTTCTTATCAGGTACACAAAAAGAGTGTCACAATTTAAAAACAAGAAAAATGAGACTTTAGAAGCAAAAAGTAAAGAGATGGGCCAAATTGAAAGATGTGGAAGAGTTAAGAGATTGACATATGACACCACCAAATTGGTTATCAATATCAAATTGGTATACTGAGAGGTTGCCATAAATAAAATGTTGCATGGTTTCACATTTTTGTCATGTATGTATAAACCCGATTTTGTTTAGGCCTTTATAAAACCGAATTTTGTTTTTTTATTTTTATTTCTTTATTTGTTATTTTATAAATATGAATGAATAAATAAAATATAAATTAAAATTAAAATCCAAAATAAAAATCCATTTACAAAATAAACTACCCATATATCCCAACCCAATTTTTTACAAGCCCAAATCTTAAACACAAAAAAGACCCTAAACTTAACCCTAGCTGCTAATGTTTATGCTATCGTCGTCGCCAAAGCCATGTCGCCCACGTCGTCACCGTTGCCCTCGGACCCGAGACACTACGATCTATACGTAACTTAGATTCACACAACCAAAAAATCCAAAAAAAATTATAAAATTGTGTTATAAAAACACAAAAATGAAATGTAAAAAAACTTACGTGGAAAATAATATAAAAGGAATTTCTTAGCATTCTAATATACAAGCAAGGCAATCAAAAAAGAAAAATAAATGTATCGATTTTTTTTTTTACTTATTGGTGGAACCAACCTAATAAATCTAACCCTTTTTTCGAAAGGTAAATAGACTGTAGGGTTTATTTTTTACGCTTTTGTGTCGTTTCATCTTTCGTCGCCACCGTGGGTAGTCGTTAGAGGGCTTCGTCGGAGTAATAGAACCCAAAACGAGGGATTTCACACGCTTGAGACTCGTTGACTTTCAAAAAAATGACAGTAGATCTGGGCTTGGAGTAGTCGAAAATGTAAAAGGTGAGTTTTTTTGGATCTCCGACCACCGTGAACGGTGGTCGCCAACACCGATCAACAACGGACCCACGGCATAGACTCACCGAAACCTACGATCAGTCATAACCCCATTTGAGAAAAAAAAAAGAAGTAACAAAAGTTTTTCTTAAAAAGAGATGAAAATAAAATTTTTAAAAAGAATTTTGGCTTTTATAGCCTTAATGAAACGACGTTGTTTTAGCCTAACTCAATAGGCTCCAAAACGACGTCGTTTTGGCGCCGAAAACCGACCCATTTCGGACTCGAATAGGGTCCACGTGTTTTGAAAAATGTGGGATTTGTCCCCGTGGTCCTTCCAATTTTTGCAGACCTTCAATTTGGCCCTCGTTCCCTCAATTCCATCCCTATGTGACACTGTTTTGAGTCATATCAGTGGCTTTGAACCGTCGTCATTTTGACGACTGATAAAGAAAAAAGGGGTTAGTTTCCTCCGTAGCCCCTCTTTACTTCAAGATTTCACAATTTAACCCTATTAGCTTATTTTGTATTATTTTTAAATTTAGCAACCAAATTTTATTGTGCTTTAAATCTGGTCCTTTGACCATTGTTTCAAAAAGTAGTGTGTAGCTTTGGAAAAATAATCATTTTAGTCCCTGTTTATTTTAAAAAAATTTGTTTTAATATGTTTTTTAATTTTTTTAAATCTTTTAATTTTTTTTAAATTTGATCATTGTTTTTATTTTATTTTCAATTTAATCATTTTATTTTATTTTCAATTTATTTATTTTAGTATTATTCTTTTCTGTTTTAGGTTCTATTATTTTATTCTATTGTGTATTTACTTGTCTTATTTTTTTATGCCATGTCATATTTTGTTTCATTATTATTAAATTGTATTTTTTATGGCGCATTTCTATGTTATTTTATTTTTGTTTTTTTAAATTATATTAATTGAATTTTTTTTTATGATTTGTAAATATTCTTAATCGATTGACATTTATTGTCATGATTATATTATTATTGTGTTATTATTTGTTATTAATCGTATTTATTTTATTTATGCATATTTTATTTTTGTCATTATTGTAAACTATATATATATATATATATTTATTTATTTTTGCATGACATTTTAATTTATTTTTATTAAAAATACATAAATTATTTTAAAAATCGAGGTAATGTTCTTTATTTCGAGAATTTGAGAGAATCATGCTCTAACTCACTGGATGTAGTTTTTTCCTTGAACCGAGATAATTGAATACCCTATTTAAAATTAAAATACAATATTTTGGGATAATAATTAAGAATGCTTGTTATTTTCAAAAATTCGAATTATTGTGTCCTAACATACTGGATGTGACTTTTTTTCGATTAATTCGAAATAACGAGTCTTCTTCTTAAAAATGTTTTTTAAAATAAAATAAACATATCATTCATGCATTTAAGGATCGCAATTTAAATTTTTCTCAAGTTTTGAATTTTCAACAAATGAGACTTTAAATAATTGATTAAGTACCAATTTTTGGGCGTGTGAAGGTGTTAATCATTCCTTATACATAACCGACTCTTGAACCCGTTTTATGGTTTCAAAGACCAAAATTTCTTAATGATTTTAAAATTTATAAGGTGATCAAATTACACCTATTTTAAAAAAATTATTGGTGACGATTCTATTTTTATTTTTCAAAACATAATTCGAGACTTTTTTTCAAAAAATGGTTTCCACAATGTATATTTTATTTTTTGTTTTATATCATTTTAGTTTCGTATAATTTTAAGGATTATTTTAGGTATTTTTACGTTTTCTAAATGAAAGAAATGAAATACCGAAATAAAATAAAGTCGTATGTTTTATATTTATGTGTTTTTATTTTGTGTTGATAGACTATATTATTATAAATTTATAAATTTTTACAGGTTAATAATTTGTTTTCTCTCTCATAACATATTTATTCATCTATTTCGTGTTAAATTCATATTTTATTTTAATTATTTTTCTATTTTGGGTTGCTATCATGTATCAATTCATACGGTATATTGCATTTGTTTCTTATAGTTGTCTAGTTTTATCATATTGTATTCATGTTGTATATTTTTTTTATCCCATATTTTTTTTATTTCTCAAGATATCTCATTAAATCGAGCTCAGTAACTAATTTTTTCATTCTGTAGGCTTATTAAAAGAATAAATGCTGATCACGAATTTTAAAACTGCTCCATACACATTTATAAATTTATACAAAATCTTAATGTTTTATATTTATTTTAACAGGTTGGATTGGATCATTCGCTGTTCAAATATGTTGATGTTATTTTTCGACTATATTCATTTTAATTGTTTTATATTACCATCATATTGCATCTTCATTCATCTCATATATTATACAATTTATTATAAATATAATAATTTATTTAGTTTTTTAATTTTATAAAAAAATTTAATTTAATATTCTATTTAATTTCACTTCTTTTAACCTTTAAATTTGTGTTGCTTGTCAAATTATTTCAAAATAAATGAAAAAAAATATTTGTTGACTTTATTAATATGATATATATGTAGATATGTTAATAATTAATTTTTTAAAATTATAAAAATTATTATAAACATAAAAATATAAAAAATCAATTTTATATATTTTTAAATTTAAAAAATTATTAAAGTACCATCAACAAAATTAATGAAGGTCTATTTTTTTCATTTTTCTAACGTTAATTTCAAAAGAAAACAAATTCTAGAAACAATAAAGCGTAACATGCAGCGGGCGGCTTTTTTTGTGGCCAACCTGCCTTTTCTACATTATGGATATTGATTTGCAGTTACAAAACCCTAGGCCTAGGTCCCTAAGCTACCTCTGCCACCACCATGTGATGTAGGGCAGCTTGGACTAAATTCTTCTATCCCACGTGTTTTATTTAACGCTTTTTATTTATTTTCTGGCAGCTAATACCGTTGATTTTTGCCCTTTTTCACGCCGAACTTAAATATTATAAATAAATATTCTATTAATTTAATAAGATTTAATATTAAATTTAATTTAATATTTATCTTGATAAGTATTATATTAATTTAATATTAAAGTTTAGAGAAATTATAAAATTATTTCACTGACAATTTTTGTGAAAGAATTTCTGATGTGAAGCGAACTCACACTCTGCAGACATGAGCTTGAAGATAACGGAGATAGACTACTCGGTCGAAATATTCATACTTTTTTCATAAAAAATTTAGTTTATATTTATTTAACTGATACTTATAAATATATTATATGAAGTGGGTCGTGGGACGAGTATAGCAGGAATTAGTGGGTCTAAGGATCCATGTGGGTGGTGGGACGAGAATGATTTTAGTCTTGCGAGTCGTGGGGCGAGGATGATTTTGGGATTTCTACCTACAGCGTGTCGTAGAACGAGGATGAGAATGAAAATTCTTGGCGGGAATGGGTGTAGGGGAAGTACCCTCGCACCCGCCCCGCCCAATTAATATCCCTAATGCCATCTATCAAAAAATAATAAAAAATACGTTTAAATTTATAATATTTTTTTATTTCATAAATAATTTTTAAAAATTATCATGTGCTAATTTTAAAATTTTTTATTTTTTATTATTTATTATATTTCTATAAAATATTTATCAACTCTCTAAACTAGAGTTTAAAAATTTTACTGACAATATATCAAATATTTTCCATAAAAAATAGTTTGATAAGATTACCTTTCCATCCTTTCTAATTTTTATAGGATATTATACATTATACAAAATAATGGGTAAATTATCCCAATATCACTAAGCAATTAATAAGTTCATGTTTTAGTTATTTAAATTCAAAAGGTTACAAAATATCATTTAACTACTCAAAAGTTTTCATTTAAGTCACTAAACTATTTGAAAGTTTTTGTTAGAGTCACTGAGATACTAATTTTTTTTTAAAAGTCAAGCCAATGAGCTTCGAGCGGCCATTTGTGTGGATTTGACAATCAGTGTCAAAGATTGTAGAAATTTTTTTTCTAGATTTTTGGTTTGTAGATTCGTGACATTCAAAATTGTTTCATGAAAAAAATTGTAAAAGAGAAAAGGAAAGAGAGCTTTCGATTTGGGCAGACAATGTAAACAAAGAAGGTCATATAAAGTGATCTTAACCACCTAGTGACTTAAATGAAAATTTTTAAAGAGTTCAATACCTAGTTTATAACTTTTTAAAGTTGAATGATAAAAAAGCCTAAAAATATTTTAATGACCTTAAATATAATTTACCCAAAATAATTGTGTACTAAGTATTAACTTTGTTTGCATATAATGTGAAATGTTGTTATTATTTTTATACAATCATTTTATAGTTCTTCTCTACAATTATCATTTTGATTGTTCTCATTTATGTTATTTTGAAATTATTTTGGGTTATTGTTTTTGTTCCCAAGACTTTTATTTTTACAATATGCTGGTTTATCAACAAGATAAATTTAAAAGAAAAAAAACATTAAATGGTACTAAATATAATTCATGAAGGTGGTGTTAATCTCTTGGTCCAATAATAAAAATATTATATTGTCGAAACCACCTCGGAAACGGGGCTATTTTAAAAAATTATTTTAATTAATTTTGGAATAAAAGGGAAATGAGAGTCGCCACCAATCTTTTATTAGGTGTGATTGGATCACCATAAAACGTTTAAAACGTTTAAAAAAGTGGGTCTTCGAAATCCAGAGAAACAGGTTCGGGAGTCGGTTACGCATGAGGAAGGATTAGCACCCTTATACGTCCAAAAATCGGTACCACATGATTATTTTTGGGTCTTATTTTATGAAAACAATGAAAACTCGAGTAAAGTTTAAAATACGATGTTTATTTTAGACGGCTTTGTATAATTTCAAAGGAAAACTTTTAAGGAAAATTCGTCCTCGTGTTTCGATCCTCTATGGGAATTAGAAGTCGTGTCCAACACATTAGGACACTATATTCTCGGAGTTTCAAAACTGAAGGACGTTTCAAGACATTTTAAAGAGAGTGTTCTATCATATGAACCATACGAAAATCACACCCAACACGTTAGGGCATGATGTTTCGAGATCTCCACACGAAAGAACATTGTTTCTTCTTTTGGTCTTAAAACTACTTTGTATATAATTATTAGATTGAAGAGTATTTTGAAAACTTTTGAAAAGGATATCCGATTTGCATGAATTAGAAAAATCACACTTAACACGTTAAAGTGCGATTCTTCGAAGTTTTCACACGAAAGGACATTGCCTCGTTTTTAAAATTATTTGCGATATAGATATATGTTTTGAGAATTTGAAAATTTCGAATTGAATTTAAAATGTAATCCTTGGACACATAGTTTAAAATATGGAATACCCGTTTACTTTGATTTTCGCGGAGAATTAAAATCGTGACCAACACGTTAGGACACGATATTCTCGAAATCTCAGGGTTAATAGGTATAAAAATCTTAAAAAAGGATATTCGACGCGTGTGAGTTACACGAAAAATAACACCCGACACATTGGGGCATGATTTCTCGAAGCTTTCACACGAGAGGAACATTGCCTCGTCTTTGAAGATACTTTAAAAATGAGCGTGTAAGTTTAAAATATCGAATAGCAATTAATAAGAGAAATTAAATACGAAGCAAGATAATAAACAGATAAATAGAATGCAAAAATGTAAAATGCAAGTGCATAATGATTAAAATAAATGCAAGTATTTAGTGAAGAAGAAAAACGATGCGATCGGGATAAAAAACGGGACCTTTGGATGCCTGGGGGTGAAATGGTAATTTTTGACTTTCGGGGGTAAAAATGTAATTTTTTGTGAAATTAGGGTTAAAAATGGAATTTTGGAAAGTTTGAGGGTAAAATGATAATTTTTGGTAAAATCGAGGCTAAAAATGGGGTTTTGGAAAGTTAGGGGGTAAAATTGCAATTTTTGGTGAAATTGGGGTTAAAATGGAATTTTGGAAAGTTCAGGGGAAAATGGTAATTTTTGGTGAAATCGAGGTTAAAAATGGGATTTTGGAAAGTTTAGGGGTAAAATGGTAATTTTTGGTGAAATCGGGGTTAAAAATGGGATTTTGGAAAGTTCGGGGGTAAAATGTAATTTTTGGACAGTTCAAGGACCTATAAAATAATAAAACCAAAGGATGGGTGACACGTGGTAGCCCAACAGGCATCTAGAAGTCAAAGGACTAATTTGTAAATCTCAAAAAATTCTTAGGCCAATTGTGTAATTAAATAGAAATTGATTTAAGGACCAAATTAAAACAAATTAAAAATGAAAGGGACTAATTGCACAAATAAGCCAAAGTAGTGACACGTGGCAGCCTCTGGTGCATTCAAAATATCGAAGGACTAAATTGAAAAGTAAACAAAATTACTGGGCCAAATTAAAAATATGAAAAGGACTAAATTGAAACAATTAAAAATGCTGAAGGACCAATAGCACAAATAACCCATTTGTTAAAAACACGCGGATCTTAAGGGTCCAACGGGTCGGATCGGGTCAGGTCATGGGTATTCTATAAAAGTCATTTTAAAGGGCTTTTTATTTATTTATTCATTTATTAAAAAAAAAACAAAATACCCCCACCCTTTTCTCTCTTCACCCTTACACCGGCCAAGCTCCAACAGCCCTCCATCCGCCGCCTGTCCCGCGCGTGAGCGCGCATTGCTTACGCCTCGACCACGCTCCGACATTCTCGGCTCAGCTCCTACTAAATTTCGCCGTCGACGGGCATACACGCGCCGTCCGACCACCGTACAAGGTAAGAGTTTGTCCATTTATTCCTTTTTTCTTATTTCCTTTTCTTTTTTCGTTTTTAAAAAACTTTCTTTGATCTTTGAAATCCTTTTTTTTTATTCAAACCCAGATCTGGTTTTAAACTAGATCTGGAAATTTTCAATGGTTTTCCTTTTTTCTTTTTTTTAAAATCAGGGATCGTATTTAAATTTCAAAGACTGGGTTCGTAACCCTTTACAACAGATTCCAATTTGGCTTTTATAGCCAAATACCATCATCATTTCCCTTTGTTTCTTTTAATTAAATGCTAGTCTTAATCCTTTCTTTTTGCAGGTCCAAGCAGTGGCGGTTGGAGCAGGTTGAAGCTGGTGGTGGTAGTCTGCTGTGCAGAAGCAACTTGGAGATGGGGTCTGTTGGAGCTGACGTGGCAGCCTTTGATTGGCTGTGAAAGGTGGCAGCAGCTCAAGTGGAATTTTAGATTTTGGGCCCTTTTGGGTCATTTGTAATTGGGCTTTTGGATTATATTTATGCTTAGGCCTCAATTTGGGCTTGTAAATGGACTTTGTTATTTGGGCATTTAATTTTAATTTAAATTTAAATTTATATTAAGTTTAAATTTTAAAAAAAAACTTAAACCTAAAACAAATTTAATTTAAAACAAAATTAAACTCTTTTGGACTCGGATAAATTAGGCTTCAACATATATTATAAATATAAAAGTTTAAATTTGATCTAAATAATTTCTTTTTATAACCAATCCAAACAATTTTATTTTTCTCCTCCAATTATAAAAAAAGAAATATGAAGGTGATGAATACATGCATTGATTTTTTTTGGTGAAAAATACATGAATTTATTTTTGTATCTATTGCTGCCAACAATTCCTGGACAATATGGGGCCAGAAGGAATTTATTCAGGACAGCTACTCACTTGTAAATTATTTGTGCATTTAAAGTGATAGCGATTTTGTATAAAGAGATGAATTAATTAAAATTTTTAAATTAGTGAATATATATTAGAGTAATTAATTTTTTAAGTAAAAAAATTATTTTATTTTACTGTTAAAAATTGATTATTATACATCAGAATGAGGTAACATAACACGTCATGTGTAATTATTTAATTATTCTATCAATCACACTAGTTTTTAATGGTAAAATAAATAAAATTTTTAATAAAAGAATTAATTTACCTTTAGATCTAATATCTATAGACTAATTTACCTATTTTTTGAATAAATGAGATTAAGTACAATCCGATTCCTAATACTGGAATCATGGTACATTTTCTAATAGCAAAACAAAACCTGAGTTGAATCATCATTTCCAAGAATGATGGGTTTAGATATAAGATGCACTAGTAAAACATATTGCATTTCGAAAAAAAAAACTTAAATTTAAATATTGAAAATGATATTATTACGAGAAGCATCTTCATGCACCATAAATTGAACATAAAGGATACTTGATTAAATATATAAAAAAGAACATAATCAAAAGTGAAAAAGTTTAGTATGGTTAACTTTGGCCATAGCAGTTTCTGATTGTTCTTGACAAAAGATTGTTAAGTTTCTTGTTTGACAATTCAAAGTGGGTTGGAATAAATTCCAATGAATTCCCACAAATCCTGTTTGGAGGAATCCCTATTTCACTTGCCAGCTTCTCAGCTTCTTCATCTCTTTCAATGATTCGATCAAAGCAAATATACCTTCCAAATGCTGTTTTGTCCATTGCCTCGAACACAGCTACATGAGCCTCAGCCAGTCTAATTACATCAACAGTCGCTAGTAATCCCTTTGGATACATTTCTTGAGCCCCTGAGTTTCACAAGTTACTGATCTAATTAGCTTTTCAAGATAAAAATTGAAATTAGTGAGACAAAAATGAAAAAGAAATACCTTTAAGATAAGCTATAGTTGCTGTGGGGTTTCTATGGGAGAATTGAGGGCCTGTAATGAGTCCTGGACAGATTGTGGTCAGTTTTAAGCTCATTTCTTCAGCTATTTTCCATGCAACTTTTTCTGCTTTCAGCTTCCCCAATGCAAACCAGAGCTGCCACATTTTGAAAGGAATTTACATTAGTTAGATTCGAGGTATGTGTCCATCCCACGTATTTATCTCGAAGCACTGATATTTGTATTTGTAGTTTGCATTAGGTATACCTTTTTCTCCATACAAAATGCTTCATTGCTCCAAGAATCATGATTAACCAAAAGGGGAAGATCATGTTGGGAGCTGTCTCTCCATATGCAGGCCAAAAGTGAAGAAGTGAGCACACAATTCCTCACAGAAGCTGTTCTTGCACATGCCTTCATCACATTTTCACTTGCCTTCACTTCTATTTCAGCCATGTATTTCTAACCAAAACACCAAAAGGTCGCAGCATTTTCTATTAGTGAAAAGTAAGCTTCAACTTGGTGCTAAAGAGAGTCTAAAACTATATTATTCGGTACACGTACCCTTAATTTTTCCAAATATTTAGAGAATCATACTCAATATTTATGTCCGAATATGTGTTGAATATAAATATCAGATACCAAAAGTCGAAACAACATATGCATAAAAGAAGGTGAATGATGAAGTTCATGATTTTGGCATGAATTCAGACCACAACATATCACAATCAGCACTTGTGGTGCCCTGGACCCGGTAGGCCAACCCAATAATGAAGTCGTCAAGGGCATGCTTTTTTTTTTTGGTAGTGAAAGACTTATTTTTCATAAAGCAACGCTTTTCAGTTTACTTGTTCATCCCATTCCTTTCATCTTTCATCTCAAGAAGAATTATCTACCTACGAAATATACTGATGGTACCCCGTACCTGGAAGTATAACTATCTACCTACGAAACATAATGTTGGTGCTTGCTTAGCTACTTGGACTGAGGTGAAACCATGGAAGTGCTGGATACAAGTAGTTGTCCAAAATATGTTCAATTTTTCTAATATTTTTTTCTTCTAAATTGTATTATCTTCGTATCTAGGTCCTGATATGCTCAAAGAATACTTAAAAAAAAACACAATGGGTAAGAACTTGGCAATGTAAGAAAAGTTAGTCTTTGTGTAATGTTCATTCCTATCATAGTACAAATTGCAGCATTATTAGTCACTTGATGTGTGTGAATAGCAAAGAAAAGAAGGAAAACTCACTGAATAACCAGAGATGCCGGAAGGATCAACAAAAGCAGAGGTGTGAAACACTCCACGACACCCATCAAAGGCCTCCATCAGCCCCTGGATTTCGGTTTGCTTAGCCATTACCACTGATATTTTATTGTTACAAGTCATCATCATCTCCCCTGAAACTTGCATCTCCCTCAGCTTCTCTACATCTTCTGCAGTTTTTTTGAATCAAACCCAAAGAACCCACTTAATAAAGAAGTCTACGGGAAACAGACAACAACCTTAAATCAGACAAGGGTTTTCGAACCTTGTCAGATTCCAGGCTGTTCTGAACAATAGAATGGTTACCTCGGTTATCCACAAGGATTCGAACAGAGTATCCACGGAGCAAGAGACGATTAACTAAGGCAAGCCCAAGGAAAGAAACGCCACTGGTCACACAAACAAGCTTGTCTTGTTGAAGATCAAGGTCGGCGATATGGGAACTCTTTAGGCTATTGAAGTAATCATTTTCTTTGCTTCTTTCCATGGCAGTCAAAGCAACTAAAGTCTTCCTGAAGTCTTCAAACTCCCTTCTTTCACTCTCTTCATCTTGCGCCCTTGCAATCCCCATGATTAAGATTGAAGCTCTGGGTCAGTTTAAACTCTCGTTGCTATAATTGTCTGCAAAGGGAGGCAAAAACAGAGAAGATCTAAAGACAAAATCATGCAAAAGGCATTCCCCCCATATTTGAAAGCTTATTTATTTAACAAATTTCAATGAGGTGGGCTGAGGAACAGTCAAATGGAGATAATATAGAGACTCGGCTTGCTCGCTTGGCTTGATTTAAGTGGCTATCAACAAATAAACGTGTAATGTTCGGATTTTCTTTTTATTTGTTTATGTTTTTTTTCATACAATTATTTTTATTTGTTTAAGTTTACTTTATATTTAAAAGAAAAATGCTATAATATATAAATGCGAATGTTTTTAGTCACATGCAAAGGTTTTTTTTTTTTTACTTTGTTATTGTGATTTCTCTATTATTTCTTAACTTGAATTTCTAAAAAAGTTACTTTTCAGAATTTGTTTTTTATTGAATTTTGTATGAAGAAAAGGACAAAGAAAAATAATATCAACTAATAAAAGAACTTCATATAATTTGCATTAGGTAGGAGATGCAGGACCTGTCTTAACCGCAAGTGCATTCGCTATTCGATTCCATCCTCGATCCCACAAAATTATTATTCCAAAGTTTGTATCTCTTCTTTGCTTTTAAGTGACAAGGGGGGAACGGTATACTTTCTTCTCTATGTCGCCGTCTCATCAATGAGCGTAGATTAATAGACATGGCTTTTGTGCTGGTCAATCTGTATCCCATTTTTCAGGTATAGTTTTGTTTGATCATAAATCGATAGGTGACCCGTCCTTTCTCCCCCTTTCGTCTTAAGGCGTGGTCTGACTCTGAGAAAAACCATTCCTACGTTTAGGTCCCTACTAAGCAGAATTCGTAAACTATGCAAGGGCTATTTTAAGACTTTTTTAAGAATTTTTAACAATAAATGTAAAAACAATTCTCAACGCCCTTACGAGGTAGTGATGAGTTAAACTACTCGTGTTGGCATAGAAGTCAGCCCGGTAAACTGATTCTATTCTACTATTAAGGTTCCAAACCTTCCCTTTAGCTCTAGAAAGACGTTTCCTTTTCTATATATGCTAAAGCTATTTATAGTTGTACAAGTCGGAAGGAGGGCGTTGGGCAAAGAGCAACTGGAAAGTACTTGACTTCAGTCCCAGTACTGAAAGACGTGACTTCAGGAGTTTCTTTCGGAAGGAAAGACTTCGTTTACTTCCTGCAATTTTTTTTTGTAAGAACTAGTAGAAAGAAAGGAATTAGGAAAAAAAATGGGCAGGCCTTCTGAGCAGTCATTTAGGGGCCTTGTTAGCGACCCTTCATTCTTCCCTAAGCTGTCAGAGTCTGATCGAAGCGAGCAAGAGAAATAGGAATCATCGCTCATAGATGTGAATTGAGCCTAATTATTTTTAATTAGGCTTTCTAGTATGGTCCTTGTCCCGGGTAAGGTCTGATTGTTATCCGCAAGTGTTGTTTAGTTTTGACTGCGGGAAGATGAACTTTCCAAAAATGCTTATTTGGTTGGGAAAGAGAGGACTTCTGACTCCGAGCCTACCCTACCCAAAAACAAGTTTCAGCTATTGATGTAGCCTCTTGTCGCTACTTACTAGAGGAATCCCTTCTATACAACTCAACAAAAGCAAAAATCCCATCAAGATAGATTGAATTGACGACCTATACTTTAACTAAAGGCACAAGGGAATCAAGAGTTCAAGAGCACAGAACAGAGGAAATGCACATGGGTCTCCTTGAATAACAAAGTATAAGATAAAGAAATAAAGGTAGAGTGGGCTTCTAGTTGCTCTGCTTGGATTGGCATGTCTGCCCCCCTTGCTAGTTGAGGTTTGGCCTTTGACTCTACTTGCCTCTACTTTTCATGTCAAGCGTACAAGTGTTGTTTAGTGGGATTTACCTTTCAAGATAGGAATTATTTTTCATCTTATCGGAAAAGACCCTGTATAAGTCGACGTCTTAGCCTGACTTCCTGAGCTCAGTTGATTATTGAAGCAGTAGCTTTGGATCGAGAGCTGGATGCTTACCTTATTATTATTAAAAGGGGAAAAGCGTAGGCGTAGGCTAAAAGAAAGCATCTTCCTCTGGGCGTGAAGCGCTATATTAGTCTTTCGTCTCCTACTTTATTTGTTTCCCCCTTTACTGAAAAGGTCAAATCGGTTCCCTCCTTACACAAACCAGATAGATAAGGTTTTGAGTGTCCATCATGTTGATAGATCCTTTCTTGACGGTTTTCTAGTTTAGAGAAAATCTTTCATTCTCGATTCAAACCAATCCGGATTCAGAGTCGACCATTTCTTCTGGCACTTGGTTACGGTGCTTTGCCTCATCTACAAGAGGACGGGGTCTCGGTAACAGGCCTTCTCTACCTTTTTTTTTTCGGTATATCACATCTATAGTTTTTATCTTCCCCGTCTCTCCATCATAAATTCAAAGAAAGACTCGCAGGCAAACCCGTTATTCAAGGGGATGAATCAGGTGCAGGGGTTAGCTTCAAATTCGTATAGGTGATATGAGAAAGAGCATGTGGGGTTTTTTTACTTCCTTAGAGGAGAAGCCAATGAATTGTGTGATTCGACTATTTTCGGTAAAGTAGTTAAACAGCAAGTGGCGTGTATCAAAGGTTATCTTGTGCGTCTGTTCACAGGAGATGAAAAAGGCTTTGATTGTGTAATAGCTTTGTGCTTATTAGGTCCCTATTTTTTTTTATAAATGAAAATAGTGTCCATTGAGACCTTATAGTTATAGAGTGACTGTTTACACACCTTCTCGGGCCAGTGTAGTGGTCCCATTATGACAGTGAAACGATCAAAAGATGCCGATTAGAAAGGCAGGGCTGAAGCTTTACTAATAAAGACTAGTCTTGCTGCTCCAGCTCCACCAGAGCATTTAAAAAGAGCGCTCGGGAATAAAGCCTAATCAAAGCGGGCAAATAGAAAGATCGTGTAACTTGACAGGTACAGCCACGACGGCTTGTTCCTCAACCGCAATAGTTCTTGTTCTTCTTCTTTCTCAGAGGTCGATTCAGCAGCTTCAGTGACCTCCATGGTTAGTCTTTGTATTGCAGGTTAAAATCCTGAAATGGATTCTTGTGAGCCAGTCTCAGGAGGGATAGCTTCGCTATTGGGTTCCAGGGATGGCTCTATCTCGGTTGTGGATCTAATCCGCTCCATCAGACCGCCCGCCTCCACAGTGAAGCTTCCAGCCACTACTTCCACAGCAGGACAAGAGTAGAAGTGAGCGTTTCAGGTGGATAAGCTTCAACACTCTCAACCTGGTTTGGATCGTTTGACTATGACTCCACGTTCTTTACAATCAAAAGCTCGATCACGAGGGTCCAAATCAAGGTCTCCATCTCGCCTTATTAAATAAGTTCGGGCAAATCTACATTTGAAGAAGTTATAGGTATAGGTCGGGAGATGGGATTGGATCCGGAATTATAATTGGCTTTGCATCATCTGGAACTAAATAAGCTTCAGGTTTTTGATTTCAATTAGAATCTGCATATGGAATTCGAACCGGGCTACCCCATGATCATGATATGATATCATTATTAGGTGGTGAGAAACCACGCCTTATGACAAAAAGGGAGCATTACGTCCGATCAAGACACCAATCTGCCCCCTAATAGAGGGTGCTACAAAAGAAATTAGGCACTAAACTGAGGTTTAGCAGTGCTTATCACTCAACATGGCCAGACTCCAATCGTCGGTTTACTGGAAGACTTTCTGAGGAGCTTAGTGCAAAGGAGACCGAGCAAGTGGGAATAAGTTCTTCCAACTGCAGAGTTCGCCTATAAAAACGATGTGAATCGGCCTATGTTAAGTAAGGGGGAAGTAACCATTCGAAGTGGTGTGTGGTAAATAGAAAAAGATGCGAAGTAGATTTCTTGAACCGTGAAATGAAAAAATAGCCTCCGGAGTTTTTTTTGTTTTATAGCCATCCGAAGTGGTGTCTGATATATATATATATATCAGACTATAGTAATTTAATACACATAGAAATTATAAAAATACATAAAAATATTGATTTTTATCAATTTCACGAACAAGATCCAAGAATAAGATTAGCTGATGGAGGGGGAGGGGTAGATCTGGGGATCAACCAGTAGCGAGAGAGGGGATCGCTTCTTCCTTGATGAAGAGTTCGTTCAAAAAATTCATCTATCTGATTGATGAGCCATAAGACAATTCATGGTTCAGACGACTAGTAAAAATAGAAAAGAATAAACGAATTGAGTTCATGGATTTACCTAAGTCAGGTTATGGACCAATACAAGAAAATATTTTTTTATATTCGAAACCGATTAATTATAAGGGGCAGTGCACGAGAAATCAAATCATACATAAAAAATCGAATCCCCCAACGCCCCCATAACATAAGGTGCTCGGAAATGGTTGAAGTAGTTGAATAGGAGGATTGCTATGACTATAGCCCTTGGTAAATTTACCAAAGATTAAAATGATTTATTTGATATGGATGACTGGTTAAGTAGGGACCGTTTCGTTTGCTATTTGTTTACATCCATTAGTTTGTAAGGGATTCAATGCAGACTTTGATGGGGATCAAATGGTTGTTCATGTACCTTTATCTTTAGAGGCGCAAGCGGAGGCTCTTTTACTTATGTTTTCTCATATGAATCTCTTGTCTCCAGCTATTGGGGATCCCATTTCCGTACCGACTTAAGATATACTTACTGGGCTCTATGTATTAACGAGTGGGAATCGTCGAGGTATTTGTGCGAATAGGTATAATCCATAGAATCGAAAAAGCTATCAAAATGAAAGAATTGACGATAATAACTATAAGTCTACAAGGGAGCCTTTTTTTGTAATTCCTATGATGCGATTGGAGCTTATAGGCAGAAAAGAATTAATTTAGATAGTCCTTTGTGGCTTCGGTGACGACTAGAGCAATGCGTTATTGCTTCAAGAGAAGCTCCCATCGAAGTTCACTATGAATCTTTGGGTACCTATCATGAGATTTATGGACATTATCTAATAGTAAAAAGTTAAAAAAAAAATTCTTTGTATATACATTCGAACCACTGTTGGTTATATTTCTCTTTATCGAGAAATCGAAGAAGCTATACAAGCGTTTTTTCGGGCCTACTCATATGATATATGGTATCTAAGCTAAAAAATTATATGACACTAATATGAATTCGGGTCTCTCCGGTTCAACTAGGACCCCAGTTCCTGACCCGACTTTCTACCAAACTCAAGATCGAGAAAAGAAAGTTTTCCAATCATTGACTCAAACCCATTGGCGAAGTCCACTCAGCGGAATAAGAGGGTATTTATGGCAGAACGGGCCAATCTGGTATTTCACAATAAAGTGATAGATGGAACTGCCATTAAACGGCTTATTAACAGATTAATAGATCACTTCGGAATGGCATATACATCACATATCCTAGATCAAGTAAAAAGCTCTGGGTTTCCAGCAAGCCACTGCTACATCCATTTCATTAGGAATTGATGATCTTTTAACGATACCTTCTAAGGGATGGCTAGTCCAAGATGCTGAACAATAAAGTTTGATTTTGGAAAAACATCATCATTTTGGGAATGTACACGCAGTAGAAAAATTACGCCAATCTATTGAGATATGGTATGCTACAAGTGAATATTTGCGACAAGAAATGAATCCTAATTTTAGGATGATTGACCCGTTTAACCCAGTCCATATAATGTCTTTTTCAGGAGCTAGAGGAAATGCATCTCAAGTGCACTAATTAGTAGGCATGAGAGGATTAATGTCGGATCCCCAAGGACAAATGATCGATTTACCCATTCAAAGCAATTTACGCGAAGGACTGTCTTTAACAGAATATATCATTTCTTGCTACGGAGCCCGAAAAGGGGTTGTGGATACCGTCGTACGAACATCAGATGCTGGATATCTTACGCGCAGACTTGTTGATTTTTATCAACTCCATATACCATATAATATATGTGGAATGTATGAAATATGAAATGCGTATGAACGGAAGAAGAAAAATTATACTCAAATTTTAATTTATATTTATAACAAACAGATACAGAAAAGAATTGATAAATGCCATTTAGCCGCATGGAGTTTTGTATAGAATAAAAAAAAAAAAAGAATTCAATTTCTACCATTATTATGATATTACATATTCCAATCCGATTGAATACCAGAAAAATGAAAGGAATTCTTGATTTGATCTGTTCGTTGAAATAAAGACAAAATAATAATAAAATATATATAGGGAGAGGGAGAGAGCTGATTTTTCTAACGCTTAATTTTTTCATGGACTCCATTGTTCAAAAAACGATTTGCAAAGAAGATAGATGTTTTTACCCACTTTTTAGTTTTTTTATTTTTTAGTAGAATATTTAGAATATGATTGAAGTGCGTACGAAAAGAGGGCTTATATTTATTAAATTAAACATGTGCAGATATAGCATTTCTATTTATATATGTCTTTCTTTTATTCCATTATAACGCTCTAATGGAGACAAGACATGGCGTGCTCTATCAAAAATTCTATATTTTCTTTTATTTTAATCTATTCAATGAAAAATTGAAACACGATGATTTCTTGCTGATTCCCTATGGACATCATATCTAGATAGATAAAATACCTCATTAGATAACTCTAACTGTGTAACAACTTATGCTCTGGGGTTTACATAGACTCATAATTGCTGTTATATTATTATAATATACTTGAAATTCAGAAAGTTTTTTTTATTGAAAAAAAATCAATACTGATTAGTTATGTATCCAGTTTTATTTTCTTATACCATTATAAAAAGACAAGTGATGAAGAATCGTCCATATATTTGCAGTCAATAGTTAATGGTTCCAATTTATGTGTCCTGAATTTTAACTTTTGTAACTGAGAATCAACATTTTGTTTTTCAATAGAAAAGAAAGGGAAAGTTTTTAGATATTGTGTGTCTTGAGATAATATAACCACTTGAAGGTAGGGATCCGATCTAAAAATGAAAAATAAAAGGGAGATACTCTCATTTTTTTGTTTGTAGCCTTTTGGCGACATGGCCGAGCGGTAAGGCGAGGGATTGCAAATCCCTTATTCCCCAGTTCAAATCTGGGTGTCGCCTGATCAACAAAAAACTCGAAATCCTAATGTCTCCTAACGTCTAGGATTCAAGGAAAAACTAAAGTAGTGGAAGGGAATCAGTAAATCTTGATAGGGGAGCCCCCTTACTAATGGAGTGGCTACTAGAGGAGTCTTGAATTAGATTGGATAACGGGAGTGTTTAATTAACTAATGAATGGTTGTAGAAGGGTTGGAAGATACTTTGTATACAGACGGATGAAAGTCTCTGAGTGTTCAGACATCCGATTAATATTAGATTGGATAGATAATTGGCTTTTACTTAATGAGGGACACCAAAAGAAAGAATAAGTCTTCTTTTTGATACATGTGAGTAACATGCTTTTGATACTTCCAAAAGTGTTACAGCGCATTTTGCTTGTGCTTAATGGTTCTCGATTTTACTCGACATCATATAAGAGCTTGGTATAAGCGGATTTATTGAAGTGATTCATCAACGGTGGCGTGTCACAATTCCCTTTTCTTTTTGAATCTGCGCCAGTAATTCCACTATTATTAGTGAACAATAATGGAAAATTTTAATTCCTTCATATTTGTTTCATATTCATAGAGATAGGGGACATAATACACAAGGATATAGTAAGTCTTGCTTGGGCTGCTTTAATGGTAGTCTTTACATTTTCCCTTTCACTCGTAGTATGGGGAAGAAGTGGGCTTTAGGGGTACTCCTAATTCGGTTGAGGAATCAAACCGTATCAATTGTTTTCTAGATCGTTTTGCAAAGCCTTTTTTTAACTATTTTATTAGCCTTCATTTCGAAATTCTTGGATTCTAGTGGGGTAATGTATTCTATGAATAACACCTTTTCAATCAAAGCCAAACAAACATTTCAATAATCCCCATGTTCGTTTTTCGAAAGTAAAAGGAATCCGGATGATCGACAATTAAAAATAAAAAGAAATCTTCCTAAATTTTCTATTTTGATGAACCTGCTCTTACCAGAGTTATAAACGGACAATGAGGGACAAGGAACCCCTTTTGTTTTCTGTATTTGCTTGGTTTTATTTCCCTTCCTCTTTACTGTTCAAAGAGAAAAAAAAGTATTTTTTTATTTAATAAGATCTTGCCTTAGTGTAGTCACATATTAGACATTTACCCCCTGTTTTATTTGAATTTCATTTATGAAATGCTTTATTGACTCATTTCATATCATGGATCAAAGAAGTTAAATTCAAAATCGACAAGGTATACCCTTTTTTCGAAACAAAATACGAAGAAAAGTTACCATAGAACTCTTTGGATCATCTGTCAGTTGCTCAACGAATTACTTCTTTGGAATGTTCAAAAAAAAGATTACTTGGTTTTCTTTTTTTTTAATTTAATTAATATATGCCTATTCCATTCCATTTTTCCTTCATTTCTTATTATTTTAATAGGAATCTCGGTTTCCACCAAAAAAATCAAATCCATGAAATGAAAGAATTATAAAATCGTAAGACTTACCTTTCAATTATTTCAGATTAATTGAAATCAACACAAATAAAATAGATCAAGCGAAGAAATAAAATTGAGATACTATGTACAGTACATATATTTAATTGATATCGACATGTATGAAGATACATATTGTGGATTCATCTATATTAAGCTTGTATCTTTCTACATTACAATAAAAGATATAGATAGTATGGTAGAAAGATTCATATTTTTTTTTCCTACCATACTATCGAGTTTTATAGGATACTGCTGATTCTAATCCATTCATTTTATTTAAGACGTGAGATTTGAATCCTTTTTTTTCTTAACTCCTTGATAAAAAGTCAAATTTCATTCAAATTAATCACTTTGACTGACAGTTTTTACGTATATTATAAGTAAAAAAGCGGTAGGAACTAGAATGAACAGCGCCGTAGCAATAAATGCAAGAATATTTACTTCCATAATTTCATTGTTTTTTTTACTTAGCAATAACTCGGAATTTAATCCCATAGAGATGATAAATTTGTCGCTTGTAAATTCAATGCAATGACTTACATTTCAATGACATCGAATCGGATCAATATCATGAATAACAATATCTAGGCTATCAAATTGATTCACCGTCGAGAATTGAATAGTATAACATAGGAAGACTTTTTATCCACACCGAATACAAAAAGTGATGCCTAGTCCAATCAAAAGAATTCCTTTCCTTTATTTATATATTCTTTTCCATCCTTTCTTTTCGATAATCTACCACCTTCCTTGTACAATCATCTGATGATGTATCATCTGACTGCTTTTCCACTTTCACCGTTTACAAATAGTTTACAAATAAACCCCAACAAAAAAGAGAAAGGAAAAAATAAATAAAAAAAAGATAAAGATATTGTTGGGAATGACATTCTGTCATTTGTATCCCCTTTGACAGAAAACGGAAGGATCAATTGATGTATTTTAAAAATGTTATCCGTCGAGACTGACGGGGCTCGAACCCGCAGCTTCTGCCTTGACAGGGTGGTGCTCTGACCAATTGAACTACAATCCCAAGGAAATAAAGAAAAGTGTACAACATAGATAGTCTTATGATTTCATTCAAGCCATTTTCTATTTAGATTTTAGATTCGAATCACCGGGTTGTAACAAACAAAGGCGCGAGTGATATATTGATATCCATACGGACTTTGAGTGAGAGCGACGCGGATTACTAGTTACTAGGAATCTTTTCATTATTGCCAAATAAATCGATCAATAATCAATTTGAAAATGAAAAAAAAAGTCTTCTTTTTTGTTTACTTTACTCTTTTTCTTTTTATTAAACATTCTATTTAATGATCCTGATATGAATCTAGAGCGTTATCAAGGTCAGAATTTATGGGAACAACTAAATAAATAGAACAAATAAAAAACAAATAACGATAGGGATAGTCAGAAAATTGGACTTTTTTTATTCTTCCCTAATTTTTTTTTGTTTGGCTTTTCTAGAAAACAAAAAACAAAAAAAATGAGCATTTTAGGTTATGGCGGATCAGCGAATTATTGGGCCGAGCTGGATTTGAACCAGCGTAGACATATTGCCAACGAATTTACAGTCCGTCCCCATTAACCACTCGGGCATCGACCCAGGAAGAATCAATTCTAAGTTTATTGATAATCCATGATCAACTTCCTTTCGTAGTACCCTACCCCCAAGGGAGGTCAAATCCCCGCTGCCTCCTTGAAAGAGAGGTGTCCTGAACCGCTAGACGATGGGGGCATACTTGCCTGACCGCGACCATACCATGCTCATAGTATGGGCAGTTTTTTGAAATTGTCAATTTTTTATTTTTGATTCACGATTTATACTCAGTAAATCATTTATTTTAATCGCCACTCTATTCGATATAGAAATAAATTAGATAAATTCAATCTATTATATAAATATTATATTTATTAGAAATAAATAGATATTATAAAAAGAAACTAGATTATATTAATAATACAAAGTATAAGATCAATGATTGGTTTAACATAAACATAAACATAAAAAAGGGAGTTAACCTTCATTTTTTCCACTTTCATTCATTGATTCACTCATTATTACGACGAGACAGGCATGTTTCTATCTCACACTAAGCCGGTAAATTAACAAAAAGTAAATCGGGAATTTTTGGAAGAGGCAGCAAGAAGTTATCGAAAATTATGTGTGTGTGTGTTTTTTTTTTCTAAAAATTGGGTTCGATGGACAAAGCAAATCCCTTCATCACATGTTTCGATAAAATAGATTGGATCTACGTCAAATTGCTAAGGTACGTGTATTAATCAAATAAATGAATTTCGTTCTGTTCTGATAAGCCAATTGTGATTGGCCTTGAAACAATTCATTGCATCGATATTTGATAGCGGAGGTTCGAATCCTTCCGTCCCAGAGCATACTCTATTTATATATCAGAATAACCATATCCGAATCTAAATTGCTCTTTTTTTGTTTTTAATAACCTTCTTTCTAACAGTCAAATATTGGAGAAAATGCGATTCTTACTTTTGATTTTTAATGATTTCTTAAGATTGGGACTCGAACAACTGTGAGATTGCTGGATCTATTCTATCGAGTTATTTGATCTATCGGGTTATTTGAAGTTGCAAGGTAGATTCAAAAAGATTAATTTATTTGTGTTATTTATAATATTCATGATATTATTAGTATTTTCGTAATATTATTATTAATGATATTCTTTATTTTTTTTTTACTTTTATTATACTTTTCTATTCTAATTAAACTTTTTCATTCTAATAAAAAAATATTGCATTCAGACAATCATACAATATGGGGTAGTTTGCATTCTTATTGAGGCTTTTTCTTCCTAAATTATTTATTTATTTCATATAGCATATAGAAGGAAATTGATTTCATATAGAAAGTATAGATAGATTACTATGTATCAACTGAATAATGACTATTCATGATTCCATAATTAAATCAATGCTCCAAACTAGAGGAATGTTATGGTAAAACTTCGTTTGAAATGATGTGGTAGAAAGCAACGTGCGACTTGAAAGACATGATCAGCTGTGGATGTCAAAACCCACCACTTTCTAAATATTCAGGGAACGGGTTACCTGCTCTTAACGGTCAAAGCGAACCCTTTCATTCTGACATTCTGAATTCTTTAATTCGGAATGAATCAAATCTCCTCAAGTAAGATTCGAACCTACGACCAGTCAGTTAACAGCCGACCGCTCTACCGTTGAGCTACTGAGGAACAACGGGAGATTAGATCTCATAGAGTTCAATTCCCATTCTCAACCCATGACCAATATGAACTCAAAGTTTCCTTCGTAACCCCCAGAACTTCTTCGTAGTGGCTTCGTTCCATGCCTCATTTCATAGGGAACCTCAAAGTGGCTCTATTTCATTATATTCCATCCAGATCCCAATTCCATTTTTATATTGTCATTGACATGACATAAGAGATGTCGGTTCTAGTCTATCTTTTTCTATTTCTATATATGTATATGAAAAGTTCAAAAATCATCATATAATAATCCAAAAATAGAAAAGAAAAAAGGGAGGTTAATGATGATTTTAAAATCTTTTATACCAGGGAATCTAATATCCTTATACATGACGATAATCAATTCGGTCGTTATGGTCGGATAAAATATTTAATTTAATATTAAAATTAAATATTTTAATTTTAATATTCAATTTTATTATTATTCTAATAAATATTGGAATTATATCATAATCATTTTTTAATATTCTAAAAAATCAATAAAAAAATGAAAATATAGAAATATAATATTAATATATAAATTGCATAAAATTAAATTAAAATAAAGTAGTAAATTACGAAAAAAATTAATACATAAAATAAATACAATAATAGATAAAACGAGATGCGACTTCCCCTAGATATTTTACACTTTCTCCCACAAAAAAACTTGTAATGCCTACTCCATTTGTAATTCCATCGATTACTCGCTTATCAAAAAAATGAGTTAGTTCTGCCAATCCTCTTATACCTTTTGTTAAGGATATTGAATAAAACGTATCTATATAACCACGATTATATGACCAATCATATATCAAGTATATCATTTTATCCAATAAAATTCTTTTAGGACCCCTTTTCACAAATGAATTTAGTAAGTTCAAATTTTGTAAAGATGAATAAAAATGTTTATATAAAAGGAATGCTGTAAATATTTCGAAACAAGCTATACTCACTGAAAAAGTTACATTTTTAAAAAATTGATACGAATTCTCAAAATCATTTGAATTTTGATGTAAAAGATTTATAGATGGAGTTAATAATTTTGATAATATATCCAAATGCATTCCTTCTTGATTAAAAGGAATTGCTATGGCTCCAACAAATAAAGTAAATAGAAGCAATATAAGCACAGGAAATAGCATAGTATTATCTGATTCATGAAGATAAGAAAAAGCCTTCTTGTAGCCAAAATTCGTAATAGTAATAAGAGCTTTTTTTTACGCCAATTGTATATGGCTGCTTGTTGTTATTCATTGTTAATGTTAATAAAGGAAATAAACGAAAGTCCCTGTTAATTATTTTTTGCTCTTCTTTACCCCATAGTTTTATTGAATAGAAAGAGCTACTTTTTTTGCCACTATATTTTTGAAAATGAACGTTTAAATGTCCTTCAAAAGTAAGTAAATAGATCCGAAACATATAAAATGCTGTTAATTCGGCGGTGGACCAAGCTATTATTGCAAAAATCGGGGAATACAACCAACTGTCACTAAGAATTTCATCTTTGGACCAAAAACAAGCAAGGGGTGGAATACCACAAAGAGAAAGTGTACGTACTAAAAAAGCAATTTGTGTAATGGGCACGTGCTTTCTTAAACCGCCCATAAAAACCATATTCTGGCTTTTCTCTGGAGAATATCCAACAATAGCTTCCATGGAATGAATAATCGATCCGGATGCTAAAAACAACAATGCTTTCGAATAAGCATGAGTAATCAAATGAAATAAAGTGACTCGATAAGACCCCATACCTAGAGCTAACATCATATAACCAAGTTGGGACATTGTAGAATAGGCCAAACCTCTCTTAATATTTTTTTGAGCAAGGGCTAAAGTGGCCCCTAATAATACCGTTATTATACCTATTAAAGATATTAGATTCATTATGTAAGGTATAACTATAAAAAGAGGAAGTAGGCGGGCTACAAGAAAAATTCCCGCAGCTACCATAGTGGCAGCATGTATAAGAGCCGAAATAGGAGTAGTCCCCTCCATGGCATCAGGTAACCATACATGAAGAGGAAATTGCGCAGATTTAGCAACTGTGCCGAAAAATAATAAAGAGGCACATAAAGTAACAAATAAAAAATGAACCTCATTATTATAAATCAAGTTATTAAATATTTCGAACAAATCTTGGAATTCGAAACTTCCCGTTATCCAATAAAAACCTAAGATTCCTAATAATAAACCAAAATCGCCTATCCGATTAGTTACAAACGCTTTTTGACAAGCGTTTGCCGCAACGGGTCGTGTGAACCAAAAACCTATTAATAGATAAGAACACATTCCAACTAATTCCCAAAAAATATAAATTTGTATCAAATTCGAACTAGTAACTAATCCCAACATTGAAGTATTGAACAAACTCATATAAGCAAAAAATCTCAAATATCCTTGACCATGAGACATATAATTGTCACTATAAATAAGAACAAAAATTTCAACAATAGTGATTAATATTGACATAATAGAGGTAAGTGAATCAATAAAGTAGCCAAACTCGAAAGAAAAATCATTATTGATGGTCCAAGACCATACATATTGATAGATAGAACTTCCATTTATTTGCTGAATAAACAGATTGACCGAAAAAAATCATAACTATACTCAACAATAAAATATTGGGAAAAGCCCACATACGACGAAGATTTTTTGTTGCCGTCGAAAAAAGTAGGAGTCCCACTCCTATTAAAATAGGAATGGGAAGTGGAATAAAAGGTATGATCCATGAATATTGATATGCAAGCTCCATAAAAACTTTTTTGTTATTCTTTCTTAATTAATGGTTTCTGATTCACCGGCTCTTATCTCTTTTGATTGAAAAGGGGCAATAAAAAAATCGAGAGATTACAAAGTTAACTGGAATTTTCTATTCTTAATTTTTTAATCTTTCGCAACTATTTCAAAAATATTCAAATTTCGAAGTTAGAAGTAATCAAATGATCTCGCCGAGTTACTATAATGAAAAACAAAAGAATTCTTTTTTTCATTATAGTAATATTTTTCTCAAAATATCAATTATTGTAATATGTAATAATAAATAATAATTGATATTTACAATAAGTTAGATACATCGATAAAAAATACAAAGAATTCCCCCACAAAAAGTATGCTATGAATCATAGGATGTCCTAGAACTTAAAAGAAAAACGAATTATTTGAGTTTGTTTATTCGAACTTATTAACTAGTTCATTTTCATTGCGGAACTGATTGATTGTCTTCCACTACAATAAATGAACCTTTTCTTGTAGGAAAGACTATCCGAGATTTTTTTTATATTTACATATAATTAAAAAAAAAATGACTATTAATATAATAAAATATTCTTTTTTTTTCAAAATTATGTATCCTTTAACAGATTAACTACGAGTCTCATTCGAATTTGGTTGAAAATGAAAATTGGACATACCCTCTCTTCGAGGTTGACCAATTACCAATTTATGGAAAAAAAATGCAAGTTTACATAGGTAAATAAAATGGGTTATACACTTTTTATTTTGATGTAGTTTTCATGTATAAATGAAGATGTATAAATTAGAAATGTAAGACAACAGAAAAAAACTGGACAAAGATAGAAAAGGAAGACTTTTTTGCGTTTTTTTGATTTCATCAATTCGATTTATATATCATAATAGATATAGATGCTAATCTATCCTATAGATTTGAATGGAGATATAAAAAAGAAAGGTACCAATAAATTAAATACAATTTTTTTTTCTGGATAGCATATGGAATATAAATAAAAAAGGAACGTATTGATTTTTTCTTCTAGAATAGAAGCATTTTATGCGATTTTCCCATATCTATTCATTTTTTTATGCAATTTGTATCGTAGTATATATATAATTATAATTTAGAAAATTTATAGGAATAGATAAATAATGACATCAAAAGACCGATCGTTTTGTTTTAAAAATAGATGTCTTTGACATCCAACTATAGCACTGAATAACTTTTTTTGAATGGAAGTTCTAAAAAAATGTACTTCTACAGCAAAAACACGTATTCGAAAAAATGTTTGGAAAAAGAAAGGATATTGGGCGGCCTTGAAAGCTTTTTCATTAGCCAAATCTCTTTCTACGGGGAATTCAAAAAGTTTTTTTGTACGAAAAATAAATTTGGAGTAATCTGAATTGGTTTAACTCGAATAAGCTACAAAGGTTTTGCTTTTTTGAATATCTTTTTTTTTCATTTCCCGGGGGGGGGGGGGAATTCTTATTTTCCCCATTGCCCATTTGTTCAATTTATAATTTATATTAATAAATAATAGTATAATAATTTTTTTATATGTATACTATAACGGATCGCGGGGCACATATATATAAAATAAAAGCTTTAATTGGGTTGTCGAAACCAATCCATTAAGTTTCAATTTTGTAACTTTATGAATCATTATTTTTCTGAATTACTATATCTCCTTCCCTTGTTTTCAACCCAATGGAGAAACCCCCTTTCGTAATTTAGTGGATATATAAATAATGTATCAATTTGAAGTGATCTAAAAAAATCCTATGTTTGTATAAGAAAATGTAAGAAAATAAATCAAGACATATTTTTAAAATTCGAAATACTTTTTTGAAGTATGGTACAATTATGACAGAAATCGAAACGTTTTTTATATAACGTAACGTATACAACCCAATATCTAGTTGGTTTGATAAACCCTTAAAACAAACGCAAAATGCTAACGATTAATACAAAGCTATACAAATTACATAAATCTTTTGAAATCGTTGGGTGTGGTGCTGAAATTGTGATATCTAAAAATCATATTTTTTCATTCATTTATTCATTTAATTAATAAGCATTTTTTTATAGATTCATAAAAATCATACAAAAGAATGAGAAATTAATCATTAAAAAATGATAAAGAACCCTTTTTTGTTTTGTTGAATTTTATCTATGAATTGAAGTTACAACTACTTAGTTTAGTTACAATAAAGGAGTTCTCTTTTAGGAAAACACAAACTAAAAAATCTCTATTGACGACATAATTAAATAAAAAAGATAATTATTAAATAAATAAAATGATACAATAAATACTAAAAATTCCTTTTGAACCTTCAAATTGCTATTTCAACTAGTTTTTATTTATCAAAAAAAATGAAATGCTTCCTAACAAATTTGACATTTTACATTGAATTGACCCCTTCACCTTCAATGTCGACGATTGATTAAAAAATGGGTTATTATGATTTCGAGCAAGCCGCTATGGTGAAATCGGTAGACACGCTGCTCTTAGGAAGCAGTGCTAGAGCATCTCGGTTCGAGTCCGAGTGGCGGCATAGTATCTTCTAAAAGAGATAGAATAAGTCCTATAATGAAAATGAATTTCATTCCTGATTTCTATTCCATAAAATCTAGAAACCCTCGCTTTTTTCATAATTTTTATGATTTTTTCAACTTTAGAGCATATATTAACTCATATATCTTTTTCAGTCGTTTCAATTGAAATTACAATTCATTTTTTAACCTTATTCTTATTAGTAGATGAAGTCGTAGAACTATATGATTCATCAGAAAAGGGCATGATAGTCACCTTTTTCTGTATAACAGGATTATTAGTCACTCGTTGGATTTATTCAGGACATTTCCTATTAAGTGATTTATATGAATCATTAATCTTTCTTTCATGGGATTTCTCCCTTATTCATATGGTTTCCTATTTAAAATTTAAAAAGCGCAAAAATAATTTAAGTGCAATAACTGCACCAAGTGCTATTTTTACCCAAGGCTTTGCCACTTCGGGTCTTTTAACCAAATGAATAAATCCGCAATATTAGCACTTGCTCTCCAATCCCAGTGGTTAATGATGCACGTAAGTATGATGGTATTAGGCTATGCAACTCTTTTATGTGGATCATTATTATCAGTAGCTCTTCTAGTCATTACATTTCGAAAGGCTATAAAGATTATTGGTGAAAACAATAATTTTTCATTTTCATTTGGGAAAATCCAATACATGAATGAAAGAAGCAAATTATTGGTGAAAACAATAATTTTTCATTTTCATTTGGGAAAATCCAATACATGAATGAAAGAAGCAATGTTTTACTAAACACTTATTTTCTTTCTTCTAAAAATTATTACAGATATCAATTGACTCAACAATTGGATCGTTGGGGTTATCGTATTATTAGTCTTGGGTTTATCTTTTTAACCATAGGAATTCTTTCGGGAGCCGTATGGGCTAATGAGGCGTGGGGATCATATTGGAATTGGGACCCAAAGGAAACTTGGGCGTTTATTACTTGGACCGTATTCGCGATTTATTTCCATACCCGAACAAATACAAATTTGGAAGGTGTAAATTCCGCACTTGTGGCTTCTATGGGATTTCTTATAATTTGGATATGCTATTTTGGGGTCAATATATTAGGAATAGGTTTACATAGTTATGGTTCATTTACATTAAATTAACATCTAATTGAATTGAATAAAGAGGCTAGGCCTAACAAATACTAACACAAGACGGCGTATATTATATATATATTATATATAAGTATAAGAAAACTTATTGTAAGCTGTCAAGAACCTTTTGAATCAAGTAGTGGAGTGATTCAAAAGGTTCTAACAAAAGCCAAAGATGTATGATTAAAATTCAATTTAATGCTTTTACCTTTTTTACTTAACTTAAACTTAAGAGAAGAAAAAAGATTTCTTTTTTTCTTTTTCATTGTACAACGAACAATTTTAAAAACCATAGGATTACTTTTTTATTTTTTTTTCACGTTTCATGAAAACTATCTATAAAAAGATTATATAGAATAGTTTCGACCTTCTCACCTAATAATGAGAGGACAAAATCCGGATAAATACCAATACCTATTACTGGTAGAAAGATAGAGATCGAAACAAATAACTCTCGTGGTCCAGAATCAAAAAATAAGAACTTGGAGCATTAAATAGCTTGTATCCATAGAACATTTGACGTGACATAGATAATGAATAAATAGGAGTTAATATCATTCCAATTGCCATTACGAAAGTTATTAGTATTTTTGGCATTAAAAAATATTTTTGGCTGGTAATTATTCCAAAAAAGACTATGAATTCTACAACAAAACCACTCATGCCCGGTAATGCAAGAGAAGCCATGGATAAGATACTGAACATCGTAAATATTTTAGGAATCGAAATGGTCGTTCCGCCCATTTCGTCGAGATAAACAAGACGCATTCTATCATAACTCGTTCCTGCCAAGAAAAAAAGTGCAGCACCGATAAAGCCATGAGATATTATTTGTAAAATAGCTCCGTTGAGTCCCGTATTAGTTATCGAACCAATTCCTATAATTATGAAACCTATATGAGATACGGAGGAATAAGCTATTCTTTTTTTTAAATTCCGTTGACCAAGAGATGTTGATGCTGCATAAATTATTTGCATTGTACCCACTATTATCAACCAGGGAGAAAATATGGAATGCGCATGGGGTAATAATTCCATATTGATCGAACTAATCCATATGCTCCCATTTTTAATAAAATTCCGACTAGAAGCATACAAGCACTGTAATGATAAGAACTCTCTTCGCTCTTATTTACTTGAAATGGTGATCCATAAGCATACGGATCCCTCTTATCTTGATAATTAATAGACTTATATGATAAAAAAATCATATCCATAGTGTTTTTTAAAATTTGATTTTTTATATTTTTGTTCTTGATTTAGTTTATATTCTTGATTCAGTAATAAGTTCTCTTGAAAATCATTTTTTTTTCGTAATGAATTAATCTTTCTTTTTCATCTGAATCCCATTTTGTTAAATCTTTATTTTGAGCCAAATAGTGTTGATTGACTCTATTTCGCCATTGTCCTGGTACTAATTTAAGCCATCTATTCGGGAATAAATCGTATTGATAACGACTCCTTAACCAGTTTTTCCATTCATTCAGTCCAGAATGCCAAACTATTTTCTGTCTTAACCCATAATGATGTCTTAATCTGGAATGAGATACTCCATGTTTTTCAAAATAATCTTTTATTTCATTTTTAAG